>CM051515.1:34353982-44079295 GCA_028015205.1 Mytilisepta virgata
TGTGATATATACATATCTGCGTAAAAAGTTGTGATAAAGGGTGACCTTCAATAATTTTTAAAACCGTATTAAAAATAAAAATAAAAATTCCTTGTATCGGAATTAACTTTAAAGATATAAAACTGCTAATAAACGTAGTAAAAGTTACAAATAATTTCAATATTGTCTATTTGTATTTTTATTCCTTATTTATTCCTTAATCCAGCATAAAAATATGTATCGATAAATTTTAATAGTTTACGTCATATATTAAATCAACTGGAAATAATATAAGTAATATAATAAAGACTGTTTTATAAAGATTTATTGATGTTTGCCTTTTAAAACTTCTCTAAGCATTTTGGGATTGATCTCCAATTTTATATATCAGTAAATGTCTTAAAAACAAACTTTAAAAATATTATATCGAACTTGAAATATTAACTGGATTTTGAATACCGATTGGTTTTTCGAAAACCTTAATTCAGAACCACAATTAAATCAGATCATAAATACGACTGGTCATAGTCGTACGGATGTTTGTGAAACGGGATAGCAATACGTATATTCTAAAGATCTTAAGTTTCATTTTTGTTGGTTTGATTTGTATTTCTTCTGTCTCTCTTCCGGATGGTCCGAGGTATGCTGGTACAGTTTATTGTAAGACCTACTAAACGATATTAACGGCATAAAAGGGAAAAGCGTTCATTACATTTGGAAAAACAGACGCTATATTAACCTTTCAAACGTTTCTGATAACATCAGGCTATCGGGCAATTTACGGGATTTGTCAGTATTAATATTGTGATCGGTTTTAATGCTAGCATAAAATCCTCATTTTATAAGAACTATTCAAGGTAGACCTAGACTTTTAGAAATACCAGTTCAGCTCATAACCCTGTAAGAAGATTACATTTTAAATTGATCATCTCTCTACCTAATTAGAAATGATTTCAGAAAAGGCTGTTATTATCCAGTGATATTACATGCAACAGGAAATTAATTTGAGTATTTTCGGCTATAACAGCTGTATATGTTCAAGTATCAGGTAAGCCGATACATTGTTAATCATGCTTATTAATAAAGGTAGGTTAATAACAACTGCTTATATCAGATAACGCAATTCATGTTATGCATTAAAAATGAACAAATTTAAAACAAAATTAACATCAAATGTCTAGTTATAATGAATAAATCTTCATGGTCTAGGCATCTGGAGATGTCGAATAAATTCATTGTAGGTGCCGTGCGAGGTTGAATTCTCCGTCCTCACAATTTGTTCTGCTATTCCAGTAAATGTAAAGGAGTTATTCTTTTCAATAGGCAACACTTGCCATTTAACCAGATGAACATGTGCCTTAAAAAAAAAGATGCCAAAAAAACTGTTATAGACACATGTATGAAAATTCTTACCAAACCAGTTTATTAACAAACCTGTATTTTGTTAAAACAGAATTGAGGGCGGGAAAATGTTATTTGTTCCTGTTTAAAGCAAAGAAAGGGTCTATTTTATAAGTGTTTCCCCAATCACATTATTTTATCTTCATCTTCACACGGATCCATTTTGGAGTATCAGATATATGAAACTTGTTTTAGTCTATTTTGATGAATGTTATCAAAAATCCTTCCACACAATCACCCTAATGCACAATTTAATGCATATATTTGCGAAGCCGGAATATGTATGGCGGCTTGTGAATTTATTTATATCAACAGACAATTTTAAATGAAAACAGGACGCATTTGTAAGTAGTCATATTACCGGCTTTGCTCAGTGAACTAGTCTTCTGTTAAATGTTGAATTCTAAGAGCCAAGAGCCCCATCCTTAATAACGATTGACCCCTTTTAAGCGCCTTTAATCAATGAATAAACATATGTATGAAATGATTAAAAAAAATTGCTGTTTGCTTTAAGAATAACATGGCCGAGAATAGATGTTTCAGAGGGAAAATCTGTATTATAAGATTTTTGATGGTGAGTATTTTTGTTTTATTTAATGTTGTTTTATTACCATTATGCATATAAAAATATACAGAAGGCAAACGGGAGGCTATATTATCACTATTAATTTCGGTATTGCCTTCTTTATAAGGTTTTAATTCCAAACTGTCAATAAAACCAAAATATGCAAGTCCAAAACATACAAAAAGTTGATAAACCGTATTTGTACCAAATTGAAACATTGATAAGGTCAAATTTTTGTCTCTTAATTCAGTTTTGAAAATGAAAAAGATGATCAATCCATTTTCACTTTTAAATCCATGAATGAAAAGTGCCTGAGAGTGTATAAATCCTCGATTGACGTAAAAACCAGCTGGTGTTGAAAAAGAAATTTAACATGGAGTTTCTTTTGCTAAATTTTACTTTGATGATTTTTCTCCTTGAACAATAGACAGGATATACATTTCTATGATTCGGATTTATTTTAGCATGCATATTGGTATCGAGAGATGATATAGAATTATAAAGTAAATGAAGTAGGGTAATTAAATGGATATTTCCAGATGATCCAGACCAGAAGAGTATTATATCCATGGGCAGTCGTGCAAAGTCAAGATCTGCTGCAGCAGGTGCTCATATTTTACTAATTATAACTCCTAAATATTTCGAAAGACAGTTTTCTTTGATGTTGGTATTTAATCTGTATTGGTAGTTAAGTCATTGCTGATTTAATAATCAGTGTCATAGTTGTGAAGAGATATCCTTCCAGTAGTGTTGCAGATCATTTTGTGCAATTGAAGCTGTTGAAAACAAATGTGACTTTGGAGTTGAATGTTATAGACTGTTAAACCGTTGGTATGAGTAAATACCTGAGATTTAAGCATCACCAAATGAGGATATTTGTCGATCAGAAAGCCGTCTAATAGGGATGTCGTTGCATTTCTATTTATATACACACTGCATACGACAGTCGTTTTTCTAAGGTAAGTGTGTGTGTTTGTTGGGGGGGGGTGGGGGTCAGGACTGTTGTGTGGTGATGGTACGTTTCAGTTTTATAGTGTTTGCTTAGCCCTGTATCCCTCTTTTCCGGTTTCTGCCTTGGACAGTGATTGACGGTAAAGGACGGGTTTATACCTGGTATGATATCAATGACAATCACCCGCAATCAGGATGTCTATACAATAACTCTGTATCATGACTTTGCCAGTGTTTCTTATTTTTGTTTTGAAAGGTAACAAGAAATGGTTCGAAATGTAAATTAATAATTTAAGAGTTTGGCATCTAGTAAGTTAGTTTACGAAGTGGGGGAACTAATTTCAGTCCTGTGGCAGAAGAATGTTCGATCTTATTGACTGTATGACTGTTCAATGTGTATGTAAAACAAGCTAACCTGTTGTTATAATTCTGAAAATTTAACAATAAAAGAAAAAAAAGACAGACTTTTCTATGCTGAACAAGATTGTCTGTTTTTTATGATATAACGTCACGCATTGTATGATGTATCGTAAACAAATTCAGTTTGCAATGCTATTCAAACTGTTGCCTTGTAAAAAAGAAAAAGAAATATGAAAATATTGTATGAAACAAAATCATACGGATTTGAGATTCGATATTGGATGTTTAGAATCTTCGCAAGGTCATCTTTGTCTGTCTTCCAACAGAAGTTCAAAATATATTTATGACCTGCGAATTTCAACGCATGTTACTTAAAAATCTTGTAACTGGCATTATTTTGTAATGTTTGTTTGTAATATTTCCTATTAAACTTTAAAAAAATACTTTATTTGTATTAATGTCTATCTTCAAAAAAAATGTTCATTTTGTTAATATTATTACGGTATTAGAATATTTGTACATATACATCAACCGTGTATTCCGACATCTTGACAGATATTTTAACGTGAATATCTTGGCCCCAATGATACTACTAATTTATAAAATTCTATCAAATGAAACCCGACAGAAGTCTATGGTGGCAGGGTTGGTTTATCGTATAGACTGGTATATTATTGTGAATATCAATACATTATCGAGTCAGAATGTACGCATCAAAATATTCTTTGTTGGTCATTTAATTTGTTTCTTTATTTAAATCCATGTAATGTACCATGTTTATGTCTGTTGATTAGATACGACTATTTTATGAGTACAATGCAAACTGACATTGTGTAATATTTAAAGGTAATATGCAGGAAGAACTGAACAGGTAGGACTTGATATGGAAATTAGTTTTTCATCATTTTTAGTAACAATCTTTATCATTATTTCAATATATATTCACTCCAAACCGAATGAAATAAATAATACAAACGGTTGAAAATGTATAAAATTGCACCCGGGGTACTGGAAAAAATTATTTGTAGCTTTCTATATCAAGTCGAGCTATGAAAATATAGAACACTCGATAACCTTGTCAAAGGCGGGACCCGCTACCGTTGAAGATATAATTGCTACTTACTGCTGTACAAATTGAAAGGAGAGCAAGAAGGTATATAACTTGTCGGTATAGTATTATTTCTAAGCTTCATTCGTTTGAAATCTTTTGAATTGAATTACTGCTTCAGTTTAAAAGGTAAGAAAAGGTTTCTATTTTTCACCTTAAATTCTCCATTTTTAGGTCACCTGGCCAAAGGCCATGTGAGCTTTTGTCATCACTTGGCGTCCGTCCGTGAACTTTTCACATTTTAATCTTCTCCTCTGAAACCATGGGCCAAATGAAATTAAATTTGACAGAAAGCATCTAAGTAAAATCCTTTATAAAGATTGCTCATTTCGTCCCTATCGGACATATGGATTGACAGTCTAGTTTTCTTTGATTTTGATATTCAATCTGGATTGGTAGTTAAATCATTGCTGATTTAATAATGGGTGTCATAGTTGTGAAATTACAGCGGCAAATATAAATTTAGGAATAGATTTCCATGCAGTGGTGTTGCAGATCATTTTGTGCAAATGAAGCTGTTGAAAAAAATGTTTCTTTGAAGTTGAATGTTTATAGACTGTTTAGCCGGTTGTTATGAGTCGATATCTGAGATTTGAGCATCACCGAATGGGAATATTTGTCGATGAGAGGGTCGTGTAACAGGCATGTAATTTCGTTTCTATTTATATACACACTGCACACGACAGCCGTTTATCAAAGGTATGTGTGTGTGTGGGGGGAAAGGGGGGTGGGGGGTGTTGGAGGTTGTAGTTTAATAGTGTTAGCTTAGCCCGTCTATTACCTCTGTATCTCTCTTTTCCGGTTTCTGCCTTGGACAGTGATTGACAGTGATGGGCGGGTTTATACCTGGCATTATATCAATGACAATCACCCGTTATCCTGTAATAACTGACAGGATGTCTATACAATAATTCTGTATCATGAATTTGCCAGTGTTTGTTATTTTTGTTTTGGCAGCTAACAAGAAATGGTTCGAAATGTTAATTAAGAGTTTGGCATCTAGTAAGTTAGTTTACGAAGTCGAGGCACTAATTTCAGTCCTGTAGCAGAAGAATGTTCGATCTTATTGACTGTATGTTAAACAAGCTAACCTGTTGTCACGCATTGTATGATGTATCAATTTTGCAATGTAATTCAAACTGTTGCCCTGTAAAAAAGAAAAAGAAATATGAAAATATTGTATGAAACAAAATCATACGGATTGGATGTTTAGAATCTTCGCAAGGTCATCTTTGTCTGTCTTCCAACAGAAGTTCAAAATATATTTATTACCTGCGAATTTCAACGCATGTTTCTTAAAAATCTTGTAACTGGCATTATTTCGTAATGTTCGTTGTAAGATTTTCTATTAAACTTAAAAAAATAATTCATTTGCATTAATGTCTATCTTCGAAAAAATTGTTAATATTATTACGGTATTAGAATATTTGTACATATACATCAACTGTGTATTCCGCCATCTTGACAGATATTCTAACGTGAATAGCTTTTTCCCAATGATACTACTAATTTATAAAATCCTATCAATTGAAATCCGACAGAAGTCTATGTTGGCAGGGTTGGTTTATCGTATAGACTAGTATATTAGTGTGAATATCAATACATGATCTTGATCCTTTTGTCAAAATATTCTTTGTTGGTCATTTAATTTGTTTCTTTATTTAAATCCATGGCATGTACCATGTTTATATCTATTATGACTATGATTATATACGACTATTTTATGTGAGTACAATGCAAACTGACATTGTATAATATTTAAAGGTAATATGCAGGAAGAACTGAATAGGTATGGCTTAATATGGAAATTAGTTTTTCATCATTTTTAGTAACATTCTTTATCGTTATTTCAATATATATTCACTGCAAACCGAATGAAATGAATAATACAAACGCTTGAAAAAGAAAGTATATACTTGTCGGTAGAGTATTATTTCTAAGCTTCATTCGTTTGAAATCCTTTGAATTGAATTACTGCTTCCGTTTAAAAGCTAAGAAAAGGTTGTATTTTTCACCTTAAATCCTCCATTTTTTAGCGCACCTGCGTGCCGAACGGACAACAAACATGGCCGCCATGGGCAATTGTTGTTTATGATTGGCGGAGTTTTCAAAAATCTTCTCCTCTGAAACTGCTGGGCCAAATAGAACACAACTTGACAGGAAGCATATATGGGAGGTCCTTTATAAAGTTTCCTCATTTCGTCCCAATCTGACTCAAATATGGCCGCCATGGGCAGTTCTTGTTTCTGATTGGTTGATATATAAAAAATCTCGTCTGAAATCGCTTGGCCGAATGGAACGAAACTTGACAGAAAGCATCTACGGGAGGTTCTTTACAAAGTTGCCTCATTTCGTCCTGATTGGGCAAAACCATGGCCGTCATAGGCAATTATTGTTTCTCATTGGTTGATTAAAAAGAATCTCTCTGGAACTGATTGGGCAAATGGAACCAAACATGACAGGAAGCATCTAAGGGAGGTTCTTTACAAAATTTTCTTTATTATTGGAATACATATATGGTCACCATTGCAGTTCTGGTTTCTGGTGGGCTTATGCTTAAAAGAATCTTCTCCTCTGAAATCGCTTGCCCAAATGGAACGAAACCTGATAGGAAGCATATATGGGAGGTCCTTTATGAAGTTTTCTCATTTTGTCCCGATCGGAATAAAATTATGACCGCCATGAGCAGTTCTTGTTTCTGATTGGCTGATATAATAAAAATCTTCTCCTCTGAAGTCGCTTGGCCAAATGGGACGAAACTTGACAGAAAGCATCTAATTGGGAGGTTCTATACAAAGTTTTCTCATTTCTTCCTGATCAGACAACAAACGTGGCCATCATGGGCAGTTCTTGTCTTTCATCTGTTCATAATTTTCTTCTTTGAAACCGCTTGGCCAAAGTGAACGAGACTTGACAGGAAGCATCTGTTCGTAGGTTTTTACAAAGTTTTTCCTCATTTTGTTTAGATCAGGTGACAAAGATGGCTACCATGGCCAATTCTTGTTGCTGATTGGTTGATTTAAAAAATTCTTCTCTAAAACTGCGTGGCCAAACTTGACAGAAAGTGTCTGTGACACTTAACAAAAATCTATAGAACCGCAGAATTGCTTGAACCCAAACATGATTTGAATGTTCCCCTTAAGGTGCTCACTAAGTGTTGTTACTCTGGTGCCGATCCATAATTCAAAAGGACCTTCAGCAGAGGACTTAGGGTAACATAAAACCCTATGCAAAATACATGCAAAAATCTCCTGGAGAATCGCCAAATATTAGAATATGCTGACCTGTAAGTAGAAGGACCTTGATGAAGAAAAATTTGGTTCCTACAAGTCTTACCACACTTCATAATGATAGGGAGAAGTAACTTTTCTCTTTGAGGTACATCAATACAAATGGCTTTCATGCGATACAGGCTCTGTCCTCTGAGCCTCTAGTTTTTAGCTGATGCTGGACTTAATATATTCGGTTTTCTTTATGTAGTATGCTTTTTTAACTTCATAGGTTTCTCAACCTTGTAAGATGAAATGTACACTTGGTTAATTTAAAAGCACCATTTAGGGCTCGGTAAATGGTGTGGGAATTCCAATTTATCGAAGACCTTGTGATGACCTATAGATGTCTATTTTCTGCCTGGTCAATTCGGATATGGGATTAAGTCTTTTGGACATATCTTTTCTTTTTCATATTAAAAGGTTTTATTAAATGCTTTTGGTTTACTGATTTAATACTTACTCTTTTTAAGGTGCATTTTTAAAACAATGTAAAATGTAACTCCTTTATGTTTCAGTTGAGAGAAATGCTGAAGTAATGGCCCAGAAAGCGAGAGAAAACTTTTTTAGAAATTCTACAATTATCTTAGATCATGGAAAGGAAGTTCTTACATTGCTTTTGGATAACGAACTTACAAACAGAAACATGACATTAGAAGATTTTGTCAATTCTTATCAACATGATATATATCATCTTTGTTACAACAGAAATCTTTGTTGCCTTTGCATGAATGGATGTTTGCCAGTTACAGTTCCTAACAGTAGAGTGCTTCATCCTAGTCAACTCGACATCTTGTTTGATAAATCTGGGCAAAAATTACCCGGACATAATCCTAGGAGCTGGTCTCAATACTGTTGTTCCCCGGCGAAAACTACTATATCAATTAATCAGTTAGATTTAACTTTAATAAGATGTCTTCTCATTAATTTTGGAAATATCTGTCCAGGTGGAACTCAAGTACGAATGTCTGTTGATAATTTAATAAATTTTAGGAACAAATTATATGGTCATGCAGAGCAGGCAATGATACCCGATCAAGAATATGGAATATACAGAGTCCAAATAGAACAATGCATTTTACTCATTGCAAAATTTTGCAATTCAGAGAATATTTTGAAACAAAAGCTACAAGATGCCTCCACTCGTCCATTGGATGAAACATTGTGCTATCATTATCAAAATAGCCTTCTGGACGATATACGTCGAAATGAAGATCTCAAAAGGGTAATTTATAAGTTAACACTATGTAAATATGGATTTTTTTCTTATTCATTATCCTAATAATAATAATAATAATAATAATAATAATGATAAATGCTAAACGAAATATGTATTATAAGTAAAGGCAAAAGAGGGATGAATCGACAAAATCAAAGAATTAAAAGAAAATAGAATGAAGTTACATTGTAATAATCTTGATTTAATTCATATCTAGGAAATAGAGATATTACAAGAGGAGTCAAGAGAACGAAGCGAAGATTTAAAATTACAAATTAAGAATGTTGAATTTAAATCCCAAGACATTCTAAAAAATATTGGAGAATTGCGTTCTGCATACGAACAGGGAAATGAGTTGATATATCATAGACTAGAAGACAAAAATTCACATTTAGTCATCAAAATAGAAGATATTAGTTCAACGATTTACGAAAACCTTGCAAGCATCAGGACTGATTTCCAAACCCGGCAAAGAGTAACAGAGCTTCTGGTAAAATCTTTAGGAGAAAGTGTTTGTAATACTATGTCCCGGGAGATGAAGATACTCAGCATTAAAGGTACAAATATATTATATATGAAAGTAAAGCATCAAAAACAGTGTGTCGTGAAAAGAACAGGACATGCTTACCCTTCTGTAACACCTGAATTCACTTTAGGTTTTTGAGGGAGTTAAATTTACTTGTACTTGGTTGTTGTTCTTTCTTGATCTTATTCCGAGTAATTTGTGTTTTTTTTCTTGTATTTTTGTGGCACATGTATTTGTTTGCTGTGTTGCGTTCTCTCGGTTGTGTATTGTCTTTGGACGGCAGTCTTATGCACTTTCCAAACTGTCTTATCTTTTCCTTATTCTTGTGTCAATATTTGGAATATCAGGATTTGGTGTGTTACTTTTTGAATAAACTGTTCAGAAAAACCGAATAACGGAAAGTTTGGAAATATTGGTAGAGTGAATTACTTTGAAATATA
This sequence comes from Mytilisepta virgata, assembly GCA_028015205.1. NCBI lineage: Eukaryota > Metazoa > Mollusca > Bivalvia > Mytilida > Mytilidae > Mytilisepta > Mytilisepta virgata. The sequence goes on from CM051515.1 coordinate 34,363,801, forward strand.
ACATCCAAGACCTTTTGACCAAAGATCCTATGACCTTTGGCCATCCCTTGGCTACCATCATCGGCGTCGTTCGTAAACCTCTCCTCTGAAATTATAGGACCTTGGGTGGTCCTGTTTCTAAATTATTTCCGGTAGTCCGGACCTCTCACCAAAATGGTCGCTTTTACTAAATACAGAAAAAATTAAAAAACTGTAAAAAAATACTCTCCTCTGAAACTTATATTGCAGTTTAGCCCAAACATCGAAAGTATTGTATTGGGTGTTTCCCCTTTAAAATTGTGCACGGCGGTCCAGACCTTGAAACAATATAATCTCTATTACTAAAAAATAAAAAAAATCCGCCAAAATATATCTAGAAAACTATCCTCACCTAGTACGGCAACTAAGCCTAAACTTTAGTAGGATTATCCTTAAATGGTCTTATTTTCAGGATCAGTATCTATGATCAAAAAGGGCACTGGTTTTAAAATAAACAAAAGAATCATCAAAATCGAAAAATTTATACAATAATACACCTGAAAAGCTATTAAAAAGTATACTCTAAACTTAGTTACACGGACACTTTTTTCGAACTATTTTAAAGGATAAAATAAACTCAACGACAATGAACTCTGAAAGATTTTGTCGTTGAGTTTATTTTTAGCAGTTAAAACAAAAAATTTAAGTTTTACTACACTTTTTAAACACTAAATTACAATATAATTCATGCTAAATTTACATGAATTTTGCGTAAAATATTTAAAAAAGATAGTGATTTCTTGACGATTGATTATTATTCTAGTAAAAGTTAAAAAAAGTATGAATACCGAAGTGTAAAAAGATGGGTAGTACATGGACAAAAAGCAGAACCAGGAACACCAAAAAGACGAAAAATTTAAGTTTTACTACACTTTTTAAACACTAAATTACAATATAATTCATGCTAAATTTACATGAATTTTGCGTAAAATATTTAAAAAAGATAGTGATTTCTTGACGATTGATTATTATTCTAGTAAAAGTTAAAAAAAGTATGAATACCGAAGTGTAAAAAGATGGGTAGTACATGGACAAAAAGCAGAACCAGGAACACCAAAAAGACGAAAAATTTAAGTTTTACTACACTTTTTAAACACTAAATTACAATATAATTCATGCTAAATTTACATGAATTTTGCGTAAAATATTTAAAAAAGATAGTGATTTCTTGACGATTGATTATTATTCTAGTAAAAGTTAAAAAAAGTATGAATACCGAAGTGTAAAAAGATGGGTAGTACATGGACAAAAAGCAGAACCAGGAACACCAAAAAGACGACAAAGTAACAAACAACACAAATGTACAAGAGATTTTGCTACCAAATGGAAATTTTGAAATCTTAATTTTAGGCTAAATAGAAACCGTAAAAATAAACTATAAATGATATCGAAAAATGATTTTCCCCCCAACTTTCTGCTAGAAACAATACTAAACATTTGTAAACTTATTTATTTAAATTTCACTTGTTGCGATCTTCATTTTGAGTTAAAATTTATAAATTATGTGCAAACTAGATCGTTTTTGCTCTACGTTGTAACTATTTGTAATCTCTATACTATCTCATGAATTATCAAAATGAATGCATAGTAAGCCGAGAAAAGAAACAAAGAACAAAATTTGCTTTTTTCAAGAGAAACATTATTTTGTAGTTTAGTTGAAATTCTGTAATTCTATTCGCCGGTTTGACCTTTTCAATCCCCCCTTTTTAGGTCACCTGAGCCGAAGGGTCATGTCAGATATTGTCATCGCTTGGCATCCGTCGTCCACAATTCATATTTTAATCTTCTCCTCAGAAACAACTACGCCAATTGGGACCAAACTTTGGTGGAATACCTTTCACGCACTCGTACCAAGGACATTGACCAGGGTCGTACAAGTCAAACACAGTACAAGGAGAACAAAAGAAATGCCCTTAATAAGATAAAAGTGAATACCTTTCACGCACTCGTACCAAGGACATTGACCAGGGTCGTACAAGTCACACACAGTACAAGGAGAACAAAAGAAATGCCCTTAATAAGATAAAAGTGAATACCTTTCACGCACTCGTACCAAGGACATTGACCAGGGTACTTGTGTATAAAAATATCCTCTAACGTCTTATAAAGGACACGTCTTTTGTTCTTTTTGTATCTATTTTTGATATTTGAAATAGAAATAAATAGCAAAACCGTTGTATTTTACATTGAAATAAAATGGGTAATTGAGACCGGTGTTTGATGGAGCCCCCTTTCAAAATTGTATCCGGGGGTCCGGAACACCGACCAACATAACCGCCGTTACTGAATTTAAAAAATTCAGCAAAGTATTAAAAAAGTCACCTCTAAAACCATTTATCCAAATTGGACCAAACTTAGATGAAATGGTACTTGGCTGGTGTCTTTTAAAATTCTATCTCGACGACCGGACCTCTGACCAATATTTAAAAAAAACACGGAATTAAGGCTTTGCTTTTAATGATTGTTAATCCCCTTTTATGATCTGCAAATAAAATCTAGGTGAGCTATACGGGCTCTGCTTTTGTGTAACGGTAAAATGGTTTTGGTTCTTTTGCCTGCCTTTGTTTCTCTACTCACCAAGGAATTGTATATTCTTTTTTTATGTCCCACGAAAGAAATTTGGGGTACACGTCTGTTCGTCCGTCCAACCTCAGGTTGAGGTTACTGTTGAAGCTTTTGTAAAAATTTCCTGACATTATGATATAAACTTTCTGCAATATATGCCATTTTAAGGTTTTAACATACATTTTACGGTGCAGTGAACATGGGGAAATGCGATGGTAAATCCTCATGTTAACATTTGCGTTGACGTTTTTTCCTATGATGATGGGATCACATCAGCATCATCAAACTTGGTGCACATGTATATCATAATATGAACTTTCTATGATATCTGCCGTTTTTACGGTTCTGACCTAGATTTTTTTAGTTCAGTGCAAGTTAAAGTTTACTTGGAAGCTTTTCGTTCCATGTGTATGTAGTATTTGCTGTCCCTTTGCACACTTAAGTAAAGTTAAGTGTTATTCAGTTAAATAACTAATCAATTTCAGCCAGCTATGTCGAAGGTGGGACACTAGTGTCGTCCCGTTCTTGTTAAGCTCAATTTTGAACCTTATTGACTCTTATTCTACATCTTTAACATTTTCATTAAATAAATATCGTGTTTTCTTTCAGACTGCAGGCTAAAGAATTTGATAGGTATATATTAATATTAAAGTATGTTTCATAAAAAGAAAAAAAGATTGTGTTAAAGATAGGAAATGGTTTTCAATGCATTTAGCTGAGAGGGAGTATTAAAAATTGCAATTAGGCTTCTTTTTACGTACATAAAAGACACATGACGAATATATTTAGATATTACGTATGTTTAAAGTAACGTGTTCAACATAATTTTTTAATTTAGTACGAACCTAAGTAAATGTTAAGTTTTTTGTGTTTAAAGAATTTATCATAAATGTTTATTTTCTTGATGTCATAAATTTAAATAAGTATGTCTTTCATTGATGGATATGTTAATTTACATGTATAATTGTTTACATAATTTAGATCATAGCAAATCAAGGATAGAGAGCCATAAGAACGACGAAACGTTTGTAAAAACCCAAACTTTGGAGGAAGGAAAGACTATTTTAGAAAATCGACACATGCTGGTTCTATTAGATGCAAGTGGAACTGGTAAAACAACCCTTAGCCTGCACCTAGCATCCATATATCAGATTGACGGTTATCTACCGCTAATTCTTACATGTAGAGATATACTTCAGTATAGGGATCTTGTGCCATTGAGTGAAAAATGTATAGTGATTGTAGAGGATTTATTTGGTAGGAGCATTGTTCAATATGACGAAGACCTTCATAAAAATATATTAGACTTCTTAGCAAGTTTTTTAGAAACTAGTCATGAAATACGGATCATTTTCAACATTAGAACGGGTGAAATATGTGAGGAAAACATCGTATCAAAACATCCACTATTTAAACGTAAATATGTTGTTAATATGAAGTTGTCAGATAGAGAAAAAATGGAAATTCTCTTAAGTCATATGACGAATAACTCGATCGTAAAATGTCAAACCTCCATAGATTTTGATATTTGTTTTGAATACGATCTCTTCGATGGTTGCTCTTTATGCAAAGATGATATTTCAGAATTGCCAAATGGCAATTTTCAAATATGCAGAGATGTAATTTACTTGGCTTGCCTGTATGACACTTATATAGGATTTCCTGAGTGCTGTCGTATGTTTTGCAAGGATAAACATTTTACTTTATTGGGAGTTGAATATTTTCGTAACACTACAAAATCTTTGCTGGATGGAATAAATCAACTTTTCGCAGACGGCTTCGAAAACCTGAGGTCCAAATACAAATTTTGTTTATTGGCGTATGCTGCAATAAATCTTTATATAGGCTACGACACCTTGAACTCAAATTTTAAAAACGATAAAATAATGAAATGGTTGCTTTCAGTATTTCATCACGATGACTTAATAGTCCGGAAACCAATATTGCAACAAGCATTGCGAGATATGATGGAACATTATCTGACTCCAACTACTGACGTTAATGTTCATTACTTACAGCCTCCTCCGGGTGACATCGGTTATATGGTTAAACACCAGTCAATGGCCGAAGCTGTATTAATGTCATTGGGAAATTCTCATCCAAAAAAGATACTTGGTCTTAAGATATGTGATATAAATTTTATTTCTAGTCATGTCAGACCATGCACCAAAGGGTCAGTTGAAGACGGTAGGTACATGATTGTGCCTTCAGATATTTTAATTTCCAAACTTATTAGTATTCTCAAAAAAGAAAAACAATCCATAGAAATTTTCAAGCAAATAAAAGCCGGTAACGCTAAACTGCTAGGGGTTGTAACATGCTGGGATTCTGTAAAGTGGAATAGCGAAGACGAAGATGAAGATGAGGTAAATGAGTTGAAACAAAGTAAAACCCATGAAGAAATTAAAAACTGCAACTCAAATCATTCACTCAAGGATTATGGCAACCGAAAAAATGAGGTGTCTGAAACCAAAAACGCAGAAGATTACGTTAAAGAACAGTTAGACTACCATGCCGACAATACTGTAGACGGAATACGTTTAACGGCATGCGATAAATTCTGTGGCGATGAAAATTACAATGATGACAAGGAAGAGATTTGTTCATACATATCTGACACTACTGTCAGCCGCCATCGTTCCATGGTATCAGAAAAAGTGGGAAATTATATGAGAAAACTATTACAAAACACAAAATACCATGTATTTGTAAAAACATTTTTTGAAACCCTTCCTCATTCTTATTTGCAACATTGTCAAATGATCCAGCTTCTTGACGGGGTTACAAACCGGGGTTCATGCCTTTTGATACTTGATCTGGATGTCGACAATATGTGCACTATTGTTTTGAAATATGCCACAGTGAAAATATTTTGTTTACTTTTTAGGCCTATGTCTTCATCCGTAGCAGGTCATAAGTTTTACAAATTGAGAGAACAGGTATTTGTACAAAAATTACTTTTCTTTCTAATGAAATGTTCCAAGTACGATAATGTTAAAGAAATCGGCAACTGTTTGTATAGAATCGGTGTTAAGGAAGGTAATCATGACTTTGCAAAGAAATTTCTTAACGATTTTCTGCACGAAGATAAAGTTGAAAGTTCGAGTTATAAAATAAAATACATAATCGATGGTTTATGCGACCAAGGAAGACAAAGTGACGCGATAACAATTCATCATTATCTTACCAAATCAAATTTATTCAGATATGGAAGTATCAAGGTTATATTAGGAATATGTACAACTATGAATGATAGCAACCAGAATGTAAAATATTTGAAAGTTCAAAGAGACGAATTATTAGATCTATTAAAGAGGAGATTTTTAAATTATATTTACTATAAAGAGGTGTTAGAGGAGGGTGTAAGTTATGATGAACAAATTCAAGAAATAGGTAAGACACTTTATTCTTTTGGTCAGAAGATACAGGATTCTTCTTTTATGGATTCATTGCTTGGAAATATAATAGAAATTTACCATGACTACCTTGATACTTATCTCGCTTTTATTTCTCCCTATAATGTTCATTTCTTAGCATTTCTGTTTGACGGATTGACTGATGATAGAAAACGACAAGAAGAAATGAGAATACTTGCTCCTTTGAGTATGAAAAGACTAGAGTACCACATGGAGAGGTATGCTGTATTTAGACGGACCTGGATTGATGCGTTAAATAAAGACACTTCATTGGAAAATCGTGAAAACGTTAGCCGACTTCTTCAAGCAATACACTCTGACATTCTGCGGTTTCCTGATGAATAAACACTCATCATTCATAAACTTTTATAGTGTTTTGACAATAAAGTTTTTTTTTCCTAAATAATATAGGACAACGGTTTAATTTTGAATTCCAAAGAGAGGCTTGATATATATATGTCTTTCTTATCAAAACTCATTGACAAAGTAAAATTGTAAGAACAAGGTAGAGTAACATACAGAAAATCCGTATTTAAATGTGAAAGAGAAGATTCATTCTGATCAATCTAATCATTTCAATAATAATAATAATAATAATAATAATAATAATAAATTCTTTATTTAAAGAGGGTGAGACAATTAGAGAAAGTCTAATTTTCATTGAGGCCCTCAGAGAAACAATAAGTACAATACATATATATGGAGTATATATTTCACAACTCATACGTTATTCCAGAGCTTGTGACATATACATTGACTTCCTGGACAGAAAAGTTGCTCAGACAGGGGTACGTTACTCCTAAGCTGAAGTCATCCTTATTAAAGTTTTATGGGCGTCATCATGACTTGGTTGACAGGTATGAAAAAAACCGTTTCCCAAATGAAAATGGACCTGTTCCATTGTAATTATCCCTTCCTCATACCGGATTTGAAATGAGCAGCATGGCGGGTTTCCTGCAGGAAGCAGAGACTGCTTACTCTTCCGGAGCACCTGAGTCTACCCCCGGTTTTTTGGTGGGGTCCATGTTGTTCATACGTTTTTAGTTTTTAATTGTGGTGCATGTATTGTTTTGGTCTTGTCTTCGTTGTTCTCCGGAGTTTGTCAGTTGTAACGATTTTTCCCTCCTTCGAATATCTCTTTGGTATTTCTTGACTTTACTTATAATATCCACATGTATATTAAAATGTAAATTATCAAATAATGTTCATATATAAATAAATATATCAATAAATGATCACATCTTTAGAAAATGTTCTAAACAGTTTGTTTTAAACAAATTTAAATTAGCACAATTTTTAAGCTATAAGGTACATCGTTCCATATTTTGACGGCAGAAAAATGAAACGATTTTTTTTTAGAAAATTCGTATTAGGTCTAGGTAAAAATAAATTATTATCAGAAACAGACCTCAAATTATATTTTCGAACATGTTCAACATTTCCTGTTTGTAGAGTCATGTATTCCGGAACTAAACCATGTACAACTTTGTACATTAAAATAGACTTTTAAAATTGTACTCTCTTTGTAAATGGCAACCATTTCAAGGCAGAAAACATAAAATCAGACGGTGTTAAAATATCACAATCAAGAATGATGTAGCTCTTTTTGAAGTTTGGTAATTCTATCCGCATCTTTCTTTGAAATATCACCCAAACAGAGATATAATAATCTATATATCAGGCAAAATTTATGAATATTATAATATAATTGTCTTACATGAATATGTAAGTGATCTTTAATCTTTTGTAAAGGTGAAACTTTTGGGAAATAATTTTACATATTCGATCAACTTGAATATCCCAGTTAAGATTTTCGTCAATATCAACACCTAATAGTTTTTGTGAATGAACATTTTCGATGTAATTTCCAGCTATTTTAATGCACAGTTCAGGTAACTTTGTAAGTTTCTGGCTAGAGCTAATAATCATACACTTAGTTTTATGAGGATTAAGTTTCATACCATTGTTGGTACACCAATACTGAATAGTATTTATGTCACTTTGTAATGCATTATTTATACACTTTAAAGTTTTTTTGTGACTATGTAAAGTAGAGTCATCAGCAAATAAATCTATATTGGAATCACTGATATGTAAGGGTAAATCATTTACATATAATAAGAAAAGTAAAGGACCTAAAATAGATCATTAAGGACTCCGTATTTCATATCACGTTTGTGAGATTTTACATTTCCATATTGAACTTCCTGTGTTCTATTTTGGAGATATGATTCTAACCAGTTATACAAGTTTTCACCAATTTGATAAGAACGAAATGTCTGGAGTAAAGCGAATACCAAATCCTTGATAATGATAATCACAATGAATATTAGACTATAAGACTATCCCGACTCTCTCTTGTGTTCATGCTTGTATTTTGTACTCTTTTATGTTAATTTTTGTCCGGCGTTCTGTCAGTTGGGTTGGTTTGATTGATTGGTTTTTTGTTTACAATGAAGATAGAACACTACTCTGTCATAGTAAAAAAATGTTTTCAACGCTACAGATTTTCTGATACCAATTTTGATCAGTTATATCCAAGGTTCGAATAGTTCAAAGCCAAAACGAAAAACTAAAACACCAAAAAGAAGATTCACCAGCCAAAACGATCAAAAAGGTAAAGCTATATGATTTGATGTTATAAAACTGACTGATCGTTTAAAGTTACTGTTGTAGTTACTTTTAATATTCCATTCACATAATTTAGGGATTTTTATAGTAAAATAAAGTTACAAAAATTACCATATGGTCATTATCCGGGTGACGATGGCACACATATCTACCACAATATCTCTTTGATCAGGTTTTATATCTTAACCGGTCTTGTTAAAAATTATTGTTTGGAGTGTGATAGTTTTTGTTTTACTTGAAAGACTATTTCGGAACAAAATCTGAGTACGATTTAAGAGTGTTATTAAAATTATTCACCTGAAAATGTGTCAACTTCCTACTCTTCTCTTTTTTGTCGACGTCTTCCAGATAAAGGATGTTTATTTTTTACTTGTGATACAGTGTTGATTTTATAGTTACAAACGTAGATAGCAGCCGTTCGAAGTTCTCACAATTATTGACAAGTCTTATGGTATATCTGGAATCGTAAACGGAGAAAATCTATGAGAAGTTGCCACGTTGTAGCAGGAATTAGAAATACAGCTGCCTTTGAATAAGTGAATTACCTAGACTTCATCCCTCCTGTAGTAGAATGTCTTGCCGAGGGGGTCCGTTTTGCTGTGTGGGTTCAAATGGACAACCTTGTCCGGTTGGGTTTTCTCCCTCCCTTGTTCCTTGGAACAATGTCTAGAAGAGATCTGTGGTGCTGGTTAACTGGCATTTTCTTAGTTTATCCGGATTAACTTTGTATTCTGAACGGTCTCTAATGTAACACAACCAACACAGTGTATTTGAGAAGAAACAATTTAATAATCAAAATTACATTAAGTAGAAACAGTTCATTGTATAGTTTTCCAAATGCGTTGTGTAAAAGTCTTTTGAAAAGATTAAATTAAATTAAACTAAACGTTGTGTTAGTTCAAAAGTACAATATTGCTTAGCTCGAGATTCCAGCAAACCATTGCAGGAGCTAACGTTGCCTCTCTCAGGCCCATCTCCGCTACTACTAAACAACGGCGAACTTTTATATGTTTTAATTGCCAAGTCGGCATCATGCGTTACATAGATGTAACAATACGAATCCAGATGACGAAGATTCCAGCAAACCATTGCAGGAGCTAACGTTGCCTCTCTCAGGCCCATCTCCGCTACTACTAAACAACGGTGAACTTTTATATGTTTTAATTGCCAAGTCGGCATCATATGTTACATAGTTGTAACAATACGAATCCAGATGACGAATTTATGCTTCTATTGTTGATGAAAGTCACAAGACACTGAATCATAAGTATCTTATTGTGCACGTATTGGTCATCATTAATATATCAGTATTAAGTGACAGTCTGAGATTATAGTTATACGTGGTTTGTACAAACAATAAAGTTTGTGACAGAAGATAAAAAGTATGATGAAGTTCGTGACAGTTACTGAAGTACACTAACAATAATCTTTCTTAAGGGAAAACAAAATTGTTGCCGATAATTTTGTTTCACTAAGTTTTGAGAAAATAGTCCACTTTTAATATTCAGCGAATTTTCCTGCCCAAGATCGATGGTTCTCTTGGGGTCCTCTGTCTTCCTCCACCATTAACAACTGGCCACCAACACGGGTAAGGTATATATACACAGTTACATTGCATAAATAAGCCAAAACCATACCTAATACGTAGAGAAGATATTTCGTGTATAAAGGTTAAACAATTATCGAAATGAAATTGAAACAAAAATCAGGCAACAAATTCAAATACGTAAACAGTCAACAAATCACACACACATACAGAGAAAAAGGGAATATATAGGAAAGTTAGTTGTGTGAACAGCACTGCAAAAGGCAAAAATCATTAAGAATAAACGAAACAAAGGTAAAACAGCAGTTTTTAATGATATTTTAAAGAATTTTTTAGATATCCCCTAAATAATGCAGTTGAATTAAGACGCGCAGGAGGTACCAAATTTTGTTCGAAGAAGGAGCTTTTGGAAATTAATCTTCACAGATTCTACGACTGAAACTTGAGAAAGCCTACAGAATAGAAATTCCTATTTTACCTAAGAAGCCAATATATATCCACAGCTTGGCTAAAAGCAAGAAGTTATTGTACTGTGGGAGCCACCACACCTGCTTATCTCATTTCTGAACTAATTTTTCAATCTCTTTTATGGCCAATATCACAGTGTGTCTCACATACGTCGGCAACTGATTTCTCCGTAAAAAACTCCATGTTTCATTATTATTCAGATTTTTTACCACACTTGTACATATATATGTATCTAAATGGGTAATTAGAAAGATAATGGGCGTGAGCCATCCATGTTGCATGATCCAATTTAGAAATCATCGCCTACTTTGGGTCTTGTTCGCTCAATGGCTTCAAACAAGCTTAGTATTGAACTCAGCTTGCGGCGTGACTATTGGATTTCAACTTGCCACAAAATTTTATGAAAGATAAACACTAAAGTCCAAACAGATACATGTATTTATATGTAAATTTAGTCATGAAAAATATCAATAATATTCAGATTTTCACTTTTTATTATTCAATATGTTTTATAATACACTTGTTTGACAATGTTGTCAAGCTCTGGATTATTGTATAATTATATCCTTTTGATCCATATCCGTTTTTCTTCATATTTTTTTTATTTGGAAACGTTCAATATTTATCAGAGGGATGGGCCGGTGCATGCAAAATTTTGTTTCATAAAAAAAGTTGATGTCCATCCTTTTAAATTGTGCAGAAAAGTGTTTGCCCATCTCCAGATTTCTGTAAAAAAGTAGTTGCCCTGCTATAACTAAAAGACAATCAATAATGGTTAGCTTCTTTTTCTATTTGAAGGTATTATAAATTGTGTTATACCTGTCTTTATTAAGCGTGCTCAAGATCCTTCGAAATCAGTGAAATGTTCCTATTATTTTTCAAGTAAAGACAGATATTCTAAAGAATATCATAATCGTTTAATGATGATTATTGTTAAAAGAAACATTGATCTAAAAGAAAAAGGTTTTGAAGTTGCTTAGACATACAATTGGTGAGAATAGAATTCATATTTATTAATTGGCATGTGAGACTCCATTTTCTGTTCTTAAAATGGCAGTTTTATATTGAATTTATATCGTTTTTTACCCAAATCATTACCAAAAATGGAAGTGAATTTTCTGCATATCTTTTAGTCTTATCACGAAAATTCATTAAACCTTAAGCTTTTATGATTTTTCTGACTTGAATTAAGTGCCATACTTGGTTCTTAAAAAATAATAGAAATACTAGTACACTGACTTGTGTTTGAAATATTTTGGGAACAAAATTAAAACCATTGCTATAAATATAAATCCTGATAATATAGAATATCATCCATATGATACAATTATCTATCATTGAAACATGTAATAATTTTCAGATCAGATAATATACATGTAAGTGAATCATGTGTATCAATTTGAGTACAACTGAATGTACATTTTAAATGCTCAGGGCAAATTTCCCGGGGTTACCCTTTAATTTCAAGCACCAGTTTTGATTTTCTAAGCATAAACCTTTGAGATAATATGAAATAAACTTGGAAAATAAATCAAGTTTTATTTTTTATCACAGTTAAGATCGATTCGTACAAACATTTTGAACATTGTTTTAAAACACATATGAATTCGAAGTATCAAGAGCATTGCCAAGGTATGAACTTTACAAATATTTCACAAAGATTAAAATTATTATTTTGTATATAAATTTAAATCACCGTTTAATATTTTACTTTGGTGATCACTGATGATACATTTTCACCGAAAATCGGTGGAAATTCGTATTTTCGAAATTATTAATTTTTTGGTCGAATTGATCAATATGGTTCAATTACTGTAAGAATACTAGAAAATCGCAATTGTTGTTATTTCAGAGACGGAAATAGAAGGGGGATCACGGATGTCCGTGTTTAAAATTAAGGTCGGAAGATTAGATAACTTGAGTATATTTTTCTCACGTACAAACTATGTCGCGAATCACCACAAAATGAAATAAAGTTGGAGGAAATAAATAATTTGTCCTTTAAATAATCAAACCCCCCAAAAATGTGAGCAGTAAGTAATCAAGCCACAGCATCAAGCCTTCTTCATGTGTACCGATACACTAAGTCAGAAAAGTATAGATATAGTGTTAAATTAACAAGTAGAATAATATTAAGTAAAAAAACTACTTTACTTATGGTGAAAATGGCTGTAATTTGTAAAATACTGAGGAAATATCCCAAAAGCATTCGTAATTATGACTTGAATTTTCTACCAGCAATAATCATTTAATTTTTACTTTTTTCTAATATTTTTTTCTATTCTGAATAGATCGGGATCACAGTACACATTTTGTTTACCGAGAGAGTTACCTCACCTTGAACCAGACTTAAATCAACAGAACTGCTAGTAACCCTTATAACGGCTGTATAAATCCCATACTGATCTATTCTGATGATTGTAAAAGCAGCTTGACAATTGCCCATTACATTTTACAAATTAGTTACATTCTTTATAGTTAAACAGTGTATCATATGACCTGGATATAAATTTTGATTGATCAGTCACATGATAATGAGTTTTCTCATTCCCATGGTTTGTGAATGAGAAACTGTCATAGATATTTATAAACCAAGATAAAATGTAATTAATTATATTTAAGCTCCCATGCATCCAACAGCTGTAAAGTAATTGACTAAAAAGTTCAGGGACACACCTGCACATAAAGTTAACAGCATAATAATTTTTCAGGTAAATACTTTCTTATGTTGCATGGATCATGTTTGAAAAATATCTTCCAATTGACATATAACCTTATTTTTTATGTCTGTAAAAATTTATTGAATTCCTTCTCTTGCATGTCTTGTGCACGTCACAGTTGAGGGGTTCTAAATTTTGTAAGTAGCTGGCCCATACAGTGGAATTAGGTAGTTGTAGTTACATTGATAAGGCATTAAAAAACATTTTCCAGCAACCTGACCAACCCTAGAAAAAAATGTGGATAAGCTAGATTGTGTCAATTTCTTTCTCTGGAATCATGCTTGTATTTCGAAAATGCAAGTGCTCTCCAAGGTAGAAGTAAAATATATACATGTACTAGGTAAAGCAGCAGCATGTTACTACAATGTATATATGCAAAAAAAAAAAAAAGTAAAATTACATGTACTTATCAAATTTGGCACAAATTTGCTCATCCGATATGGACTTTTTATCCATTTCTCCTAACAAGAAAGAATATTTACGTATAATGCATAATTTAAAAAAAATAGAGATTGTGAATTTGCAATCTTTTATTACATAAAATAACAAATCTGATCAGGATGGATACAATTCCATTTTTATTATAAACACAATATCAGTATTTTGACCCCGTTGGTTCAGAAATGATTGGCCAGGAATGAAAATCTGAAAATGAATTTTATGTTGCGTAAGTTTTGTGTAATATGGACAGCATGAATGTCAAAGACATGATACATGTACATGTAGTTCAAAATTAATATGTAAGTATAATATAATGATTTATTAAAAAGTATAAAATATTTTCCGTCTCATTCAATGGAAAGCTGTTGTGCAATATAGTTCTGTAATTGAATGCTTACAAGGAAGAATACAAAAACATTCCGATTTATTGTGCTGAAAATTATGATTGTAAAGTTGTGTTTTTACAACATATACTTTTTTTCAGCAGAGATTTAGGACAAGATCTGACAATGTGTTTTAGAGGTCTGAGTTTTCTACCGATCTGTCTAGTATTGACGTCATTTGGTACATTTGTTACGTCATACATCATTGCTATCTTGAAAAAAGATGTTTCACCATATTTCCCATACATCAGGTATGATTTTATTATGCTGTCTCAAAGAATAAAAATGATGAAGGAGCCACCATTTGATTTTTATAAAGGTAAACAAAAAGATTTTGGATTAAGAATTTTTTTCACAGCATATGTAAACCTGGAAATTTTTCAGTACTGATTTTCCACCCAAAATCCACAATTATTAATATCGATAAACATAACAACAAGAAATGATCGATCAATGTACCAGCAAACCCAATTTTTTTATCATTACTCTTTTGAGCCTGTCCAATTTACTGCAATGTCCTGTTGGAATTGTAATAATGCTTAGGCTCATTTTAACATGGGTAGGCATTGTAATTTATTTTAATATTACTCGGTGGAAAATGCAACAAAAATATACTTCGCATTTTAGAATACTGATTCAACATTGCATAAATTAGATATAATCTACCCGAACAAATGCATCATGTACATGTATATTTAAATGTAATTATCGGTACAATGTTTATCTGTTCTATTGTGATTGGTAACATACAAACCTTTAAACAGATTTATCAACAAGGCATATAGTTATGATACTGTTGTAAAGTCATTAAAGATGGCATTTTATGGAATTAATATTGATTCACTCGTAGGGTATAATTTATGATGGCAGATACTAAACCCCTAACGGGAAGGATTGTGGCTAATTTTCTATATGATATAGACCTAATCTTTCGATCAGTTTAAATGAGGTCTAGAGCTGGCATGTCAGTAACTGCTAGTAGTCCTTTGTTAATATATATTGATCATTTTCATTTTGCTTAATTTATTCTGTTACCTTTTTTTAACATTGGACTCGGACATCTTTTGAACAGAGTTTTACTGTGTGCATTGATGTGTGTTTGTTTATTCCACATTGGCTAGAGGTATTGGGGGAGGGTTGAGATCTCACAAAACCCTACTGCATTTTTGCACCTGTCCCATGTCAGGAACCTCTAGCCTTTGTTAGTCTTGTATGTTTTTTGAATTTTGGCTCATTTTTATGTTTCTGAGTTTAGTGTGCCGTCCATTTTGTTGAACCATGATACATTATTATATAGGGGCGAGCTGAAGCCCGCCTTTGGGTGCAGGATTTTCTCACTGCGTTGAAGACCCATTGGTAGATTTGAGCTGTTTTCTGCTCTTTGGTCGGGTTGTTGTCTCTTGGACACATTCCCCATTTCCATTCTCTATTACATGTATAATGAAAAATTGTCAAATTTGAAGTAATCTTGAAGTACAAACAGGCTTTTTGCAAAATTCACTTTGAAGATTTTACTCACTGATATTGACAATACTCCTAAATTAGGATTGTGAGGTAAGAAGAAATTTGAAATATAAAAATGAGATGTGTCATTACACAATAAGAAAAAATGTTTTATATGCAATGCTTTTAACTTAAAGCTATTTCAAACCAAATCAATGTTTGAATCCACCCTCTTGCAAGACCACCTGCTCACCTGCCTCTATGCCCACCTGTCAACATTGGAAAATCTTGGTAATAAACATTAGCAGTTAATGAAGTTAATTTAATTATGGCAGATAATACTCCAAGAGATAATAAATACCTTTGACAAAATTTTGTATGTGAATGATCAGATTTTGATACCACTATCATATTTTGTAGTGACACAGGGACAAAGCCACCAGAGAGTTGTATATTTGGACAGTTTCTTAACATATCGGCAGCTTTAGGTAAGAAAGTGTTAAAGAATTTTAAACTTAGTTATAATATTTATAAAAAATACACATTCAGAATTTTTTTTCCAAATGATAAAAATTTCTCACTATGAAATTACTTCTGATATTACTTTAATGGGAAGCAGCAGTGGATAAGCAAGAGTTATCTTTCTTCATACACACAAGCTTATTAATTATGACTAGATTTTTTTCACAGCTATTGCTACAATATACGTTAGATACAAACTAGTTGCACAGATCTGTATTGGAGACGATAGAAAGCTTGTCTGTTTGAATAAGACTGGAATGGTTCTTGGTGTATTGTCATCTCTAGGTCTTAGTATGGTTGCCAACTTCCAGGTTTGTATATAAAATAATTTTCTCATCACGTTTCTGTTTGGTTTTGTTTGTTGCAAGGAAAAGTGGAGTAAGAAATAGTTTATATTCATCCTTTATTATATTACCCACTTAGCAAGCAGGTGATATATAGTGATGGGGGATTTACTGCAATTACTTATACACAAGTGAATGGATTTCATTGAAACTAACAGAATCTTCAGTACAAAATGACATTGTGCAACACCTATTTTATTTTTGATCTGAATGATGTTTTGGGTTTTTCCACAGACAAACATCAATTTTGCAATTTTTTCATGTGATGCAAGTGGAGTAGGCATGCCTCGTCCCCAACTCCTCTTAAACAAGTGAAGAATATTTTATAGTTACCATTGCTCTGTGTTTTCCATGAAAAAATGTAGAACCAGTACATTGGATATTCTTACCTTAGCTCTGTGTTTTCCAGGAAACCAACGTAGAACCAGTACATGTAATAGGAGCAGCTTTGGTAATTGGTTTTGGGGTGGTATACGCATTTGTACAGACTTCGTTGTCTTACCGCATGCACCCAGACTACAATGGATTAAAGATTTGTAGAATTAGGTTTATAATCTCAATAATAGCCTTTGTAGCTATGTTAATTAGTATCCTTTTCATTGCAAAAGCTGGGAACAATAAATCTTTGTGGTTTTTATACGACCGCAAAATTTTTGCGGTCGTATATTGGTATGACGTTGGCGTCGTTGTCGTTGTCGTCGTCCGAAGACATTTGGTTTTTGCACTATAACTTTAGTAAAAGTTATTAGAAATCTATGAAATTTAAACACAAGGTTTATGACAACAAAAGGAAGGTTGGGATTGATTTTGGGAGTTTTGGTCCCAACGGTTAAAGAATTAGGGGCCAAAAAAGGGCCCAATAAGCATTTTTCTTGGTTTTCGCACAATAACTCTAGTATAAGTAAATAGAAATCTATGAAATTTTAACACAAGGTTTATGACCACAAAAGGAAGGTTGGGATTGTTTTTGGGAGTTTTGGTCCCAACAGTTTAGGAATTAGGGGCTAAAAAAGGGCCCAAATAAGCATTTTTCTTGGTTTTTGCACAATAACTTTAGGGTAAGTAAATAGAAATCTATGAAATTTAAACACAAGGTTTATGACCACAAAAAGAAGGTTGGCATTGATTTTGGGAGTTTTGGTCCCAACAGTTTAGGAATTAGGGGCCAAAAGGGTCCAAAATTAAACTTTGTTTGATTTCATCGAAAATTGAACTATTGGGGTTCTTTGATATGCTGAATCTAACCGTGTATTTAGATTCTTAATTTTTGGTCCCGTTTTCAAATTGGTCTACATTAAGGTCCAAAGGGTCTAAAATTAAACTTAGTTTGATTTTAACAAAAATTGAATTCTTGGGGTTTTTTGATATGCTGAATCTAAACATATACTTAGTTTTTTGTCGAGCCTGCGACTTTAGTCGCAGAAAGCTCGACATAGGGATAGTGATCCGGCGGCGGGGGCGTTAACTCATTTCTTAAAAGCTTTATATTTTAGAAGGTGGAAGACCTGGATGCTTTATACTTTGTATATAGATGCCTTATGTTACGAACTTTCCGTCTGTCATATGTACATTGTCCTTGACCTCATTTTCATGGTTCAGTGACTACTTGAAAAAAAAGTTAAGATTTTTTGTAATGTTAATTTCTCTCTTATTATTAGTAATAGGATAACTATAGTTGGTATGTGCGTACCTTGCAAGGTCCTCATCCCCATCAGACAGTTTTCAATTGACCTCGACCCAAATTCACGGATCAGTGAACAAGGTTAAGTTTTGGTGGTCAAGTCCATATCTCAGATACTATAAGCAATAGGTCTAGTATATTTGGTGTATGGAAGGATTGTAAGGTGTACATGTCCAACTGGCAGTTGTCATGTGACCTTGACCTCATTTTCATGGTTCAGTAGTTATAGTTAAGTTTTTGTGTTTTGGCCTGTTTTTCGAATACTGTATGCAATAGGTCTACTATATTTGGTGTATGGAAGGATTGTAAGGTGTACATGTCCAACTGGCAGGTGTCATCTGACCTTGACCTCATTTTCATGGTTCAGTGGTTATAGTTAAGTTTTTGTGTTTTGGTCTGTTTTTCGAATACCGTATGCAATAGGACTACTATATTTGGCGTATGGAAGGATTGTAAGGTGTACATGTCCAGCTGGCAGGTGTCATCTGACCTTGACCTCATTTTCATGGTTCAGTGGTTATAGTTAAGTTTTTGTGTTTTGGCCTGTTTTTCGAATACTGTATGCAATAGGTCTTCAGTATTTGGTGTATGGAAGGATTGTAAGGTGTACATGTCCAACTGGCAGGTGTCATCTGACCTTGACCTCATTTTCATGGTTCAATGGTTATAGTTAAGTTTTTGTGTTTTTGCCTGTTTTTCGAATACTGTATGCAATAGGTCTACTATATTTGGTGTATGGAAGGATTGTAAGGTATACATGTCCAGCTGGCAGGTGTCATCTGACCTTGACCTCATTTTCATGGTTCAGTGGTTATAGTTAAGTTTTTGTGTTTTGCCTATTTTTCGAATACTGTATGCAATAGGTCTACTATATTTGGTGTATGGAAGGATTGTAAGGTGTACATGTCCAACTGGCAGGTGTCATCTGACCTTGACCTCATTTTCATGGTTCAGTGGTTATAGTTAAGTTTTTGTGTTTTGGCCTGTTTTTTGAATACTGTATGCAATATGTCTGATAGCATTTACTTTCATTAGAAATACACGACAGGCGAGACATTTTTGTGTGTCCACTCTTGTTTTATTATGGGCCCAGTTTTCAAGTTGGTCCAAATCGGGGTCCAAAATTAAACTTTGTTTGATTTCAACAAAAATTGAATATATGGGGTTCTTTGATATGCTGAATCTAACCATGTATTTAGATTTTGGATATTGGAATACCACAAAGGGATGGTAAGAATTGTCTTTGGTAGTTATGGCTCAAACCGTTAAGGAATAAGGTGCAAAAAAGGGGGAAAAAGGGTTTTCAGGTTAATGGACAATTACTTAAGTACAAAACATAATTTAAAAGGCAGTGTAAGGTTGGTAATTGAAACTCATTTTAATATCTCACCTAAACTGCTTTTAAATTATATTGGAAATTTGCCAAAAACTTTATTATTAATAAATTCCATTGGAAATTTGCCAATAACTTTAGTTTAATGAACTTCATTGGAAATTTGCCAATATAAAATGTTGCTGATGAAGCTTTTTTGTTTATCTCACCTAAACTGTTTTTA
Source organism: Mytilisepta virgata (assembly GCA_028015205.1). NCBI lineage: Eukaryota > Metazoa > Mollusca > Bivalvia > Mytilida > Mytilidae > Mytilisepta > Mytilisepta virgata. The sequence goes on from CM051515.1 coordinate 34,383,535, forward strand.
AATTATGTATATTGGAAATTTGCCAAAAACTTTATTATTAAATTTCTGATTTATATATAAAAGCAAATGATAATGATAAGGCAAGAGATACACCCCAAACAGGATGTGTAAATTATTATAATAAGTTTTGTGCAATAGCAAGAAATTTTCAATTGCACAGTATTGTGCAATAGCAAGAAATCTTCAATTGCACAGTATTGCGCAATAGCAAGAAATCTTCAATTGCACAGTATTGCGCAATAGCAAGAAATTGATATTTGGGCCCGGTTATCAAATTGGTCCACATTGAGGTTTAAAGGGTCCAAAATTGAACTTTATTTGATTTCATCAAAAATTGAATCATCAAAAATTGAACTATTGGGGTTCTTTGATATGCCGAATCTAACTGTGTATTTAAATTCTTAATTTTTGGTCCCGTTTTCAAATTGGTCTACATTAAGGTCCAAAGGGTTCAAAATTAAACTTCTTTAAAATTTTCCATTTTAAATTGGTTATTTCTGATTTATATATAAAAGCAAATAATACTGATATGGTGTGAATAGGTAAATTAAAAATTTTTAAGTTCTTAGACCACATTAATTCTATGTCAGAAACCTATGCTGTGTAAAATATTTATTCACAATCCAAATTCAGTGCTGTATCAAGCTTGAATGTTGTGTCCATACTTGCCCCAACTGTTCAGGGTTCGACCTCTGCGGTCGTATCAAGCTGCGCCCAGCGGAGCATTTTATTGGACATATATACTTAATTTTGAATAGGGTCCAGATCATAATGCCACTATCCCAGTTTTGGTCACTATATGTATCAACAAATTATGTCTTATCAGTTATGCCCAAAGCCAAAAACGTTAAATATTTGACAATAACCTAAATTGTTTTTATAGAGAAAGTTGATAGAACAATATAACTTAAAAAAGCGCAACACTTACACATTTTGAAATGAAAATACTTATTGTGTCAGCTAATATCCTGTACAAAATAAGGATTGAAAGGAAAAAACAATTAAAAATATTTTAATCTACATTTATTGCCTACATTTTTAGCTCCCTGGCCATCGCTTAACCAAATGGAACGAAACCTGACCGGAAGCATTTATGAGAGGTTCTTTACTAAGTTTCCTCATTTCGTCCCGATCAGGCAAGAAACATGGCTGTCATGGGCAATTCTTGTTTTTCATTGGTTGATTAAAAAAATATTTTTTTGTCTGGAACTGCTTGGCCAAAACTGTCAGCCAAACTTGACCGGAAGCATCTATGGAAATTCTTTTATGAAATGAATTTTTTTCATCCTGATTGGACGACAAGCATGGCTGCCACGGGCAATTCTTGTTTCTGATTGGCTGATTTAAAGAAATCTTCTCTGAAACTGCTTGGCCAAATGGAACAAAACTTGACGGGAAGCATCTGTGTACAAACTTTCTTCATTTTGTCCAGATCAGGCAACAAACATGGCTGCCATGGACAATTCTTGTTTTTGATTGGTTGATTTAAGAAAAAAAAAAATTCTCTGAAACTGCTTGGCCATATAGAGCCAAACTTGACAGAAGTGTCTATGGCATATAACAAAAATCTAAAGAACTGCATTATTGCTTGAAACCAAAGATTGCCTGAATGTCCTCATAAGGTGCTGACCAAGTGTTGTTACCTTGGTGCCAATCCCTCATTCAAGATGGCCACCAGCAGATGACTTAAGTTAACATAAGACCCTATGGGAAATACATGCAAAAATCTTCCGGAGAACTGCCAAATTTTAGAATATGCTGACCTGTAAGTAGAAGGACCTTGATGAAGAAAAATTTGGATCCTACAAGACTTACCACTCTTCATAATGATAGGGAGAAGTGACTTCTTTCTTTGAGATACATCAATAAAAACGGCTTTCATGCCAGGTGAGCGATACAGGCTCAGCCCCCTGAGCCTCTAGTTCAATCTACTGTCTGTAAACCTTGGTCTGCAGAACAGATTTTTTTTCTAATTTTAGTATCTAAATAATTTTGAATCCTCTTACTACGTGGCAGACAGATGCTATTAGCTAAGTCGTAACTAAAATTGTTTGACTTACCTGATTTTGTTTAATCATGTCTTCCAGAGAAACAAAAATTTTTGTCTATGGAATTCAATTTAAAAGGGAGATAAATCTTCCTTTTAGATTTATTAGATTAAGTATTCCATCCCTGAGTTTGACCAAATATATACACAAAGTGCATGAAATATATTAAAAATGATGGTTTTGCAAATTTTAAGACATTAAAAGTTACTCATTTCAAATGTGAAAATTTTTCAACGTTTTGAGTGCATTAATTTTTCCATTGTAAATTTCCCATTCAAAATAAGATTTGCAGTTAAAAATTTAACCTTTATATAAACAATGTTAAAATTTTTATGTTTTCTTGGACGACTCATTGAGATTAATTGATTTACAAAAAATTGTCGTCTGATTCTTACATTTTAACTTCAAAATGCAAAAAATTCATTCTGCGAACTGAGGTTTACAGACAGTAATTTCAAAACCAATGTCATTTTGTAAACTTTTTGCAATTGGTATATTGGTCATTTAATGATCAAACCTGTTAGACTGTTCCTTAACTGATACAAAGCATTTGTATCAGCTACCATATCTAGAATGCAAGTACATGGTCATATAAACAAACAGAAATGGCAACCAGAGGATGGGGTAAGGTGTTTATAGTTACTTCATAAAGCACTTTCAGGGCATTAAATAATAAGCATTAATGGAATCATGTATGTAACTTTGTTTTACTAAAATTTCAGTAATAAAAGTATAAATTTTTGTGGACTATTTCCCTGTCATCATGGGTAGCGACTTGTGGCTTGGGCCATTGTAGAGCATTCCTGGCAAGGGACTAGAAAATTATTTATTCATATGCTAGAACATAGTTTAATTACAAATATGTTGGAAGTGAAGAAAAAGAAAGCCTAAATATTTCTAAAAATTATGGAGATCAAAATCAATTTCAACTAATTCAGTATAGCATTTGAAATGTAAGAAAATAAAAGTAATGTAACAAGTGATAGAAGTGTCAACTGTTACTTGTAGATGCTTGTTTATGTTCATATGTGTTATCAACTTTGAGCAGTTTCTTCTTATTCAGTTATTTTTGTCTTTCCATTTCAGGGTTTTGCTGCGCACATTGTTAGTACCATATCAGAATGGGTTACAGCAGTCTCCTTTCTCATTTTCTTCTTTACATTTATCCGAGACTTTCAGAAAATTAAACTTACCATAGTGGCAACGGTACTGGTACGGCATTTAGATGTGGAACCAGTTGAAACTATTCCAGAAAAATCAGATGAAAGAAGACCTTTGTTATCATAGTCCAAACTGGAGTGTAGTTGCTACAAAATGTTGATCTGATATTTAAACATCCATCAAAAAATCAGTATACCAAGTCATTGACATAGGATGTGAAAATCAAAGAATATGAAATGCTTTGACAAAATCATGTATAGAAACCTTAAGGTACAACCAACAAATATCTCCACAAGAGAAGTTTATTTATATTGAAATTTCTTATGCAAGTTCATCATCTATATCATTATTATTCTAATAAACGGGGGGAGGGGGTATTTTAGTTGTATGTATGGCAATTTTCACAGTCAGTCAAAAATTGGCCAAAATTTCATCTGCAAAATTACATATGGAAGAAAAACAATTAAGATCATTGGAAAATAATTCTTAAAATTTATACTAATATCATGCAAGACAAGAATAGTCCACATGACTGTCTTTCAATAGTAAACATTTTCTCTAACCCGTTTTAATGAGAGAAAAAATATTCAAAAGTAGCTCATATTGGTCAAGTAATTTTATTGCATGTGCCGAAGGTTTTAGCGTATTGTGTTTTAGCTATATATTTTATTCACATTTTTACATTACAATCAAAGAAATCTGTGATTAGTTATTAGTGTGGTCATACAATGATAAATTATTAGTTAATACAGCTTTAAAATAATGATTTTACTAGTCTTGCTAGTACATGATATGTGTGCCTGTTTTAATGTAATCATGATGGATTATATTAGTTAGTCCGTGTTACAAGGAGAATTATTGTCTGTAGAAGGTTGAATAACTTTCTGAAAAAAAATCCTTAAAAAGTAATTTTAAAGGCTTTTTAAATATATTTTAAATACATAGGCCAAATTTGCAATATAAGGCTTTGGTATCACTTTGTTACGTGCCTTCATTGGTTTTTCCTCCAATTGAACTTCTAATATTTTCATCTAAGTTGAATTTAAAAAAAAACTTGGCATAAGTGGCCCATAGGTAGTTCTCTTCTGGACTGGCATCATGTTGATATTTTTCGTATCTTTAATGTTGATATAAATGGTTTTACACATGATTCAGTCAAAGGCAAAATTGCTTTATTATCACAGCGGGATGATATCCATATCACCCGGCTGGGAAACCCATATCGTACTCCTGAAGAATCGTGTGACGTCAGAATAAACAATATATGATAAACAGAATACGATATGGGTTTTTTCATATCATATCCCATATCAGCCCTCAATCAATCTCTCGGGGTGATACTGGTGTCTTGAGTTTGATATGGGGTATTATATGAAAAAACCCATATTATATTCTATATGTAATATGTATGGTAATGCTATAAATAAATTTATGTTATCATTGGATCTGATTTATAAAAACTGGTGAGTTCAAACACAAAATGGCAGCAAAGATTCTTAGGTAGCTGTGATGAATTTTCATGCAGTACGACTTGAAGTAAAGCAGAGTGAGAGTATACTATAGATGAAATAGAATCAAGAAACAGTAGCAGTAGCCAGTGACAAATAAAAGTTTTATTAGACATAATCTGCTATGATCAAATGCTGTTGTCTTGAGATGAAAGTTGTTCAAAAACACTTAGTCACAACAACAAAAATAGCATATTGTTTGCAGTGGTAATCTTGTTCGTCATTGTTTGGAATATTTATGCTGTTTCTGTTTAGATTTTGATAAATGTCTACAATTTTAGTGAAATGTGCAATCAAAAATCAACCATTTTGAAATGCATTATGATATTCGCAGCATTAGATTTTGCTCAAACATTTTATTTAATTATTTTAATACAAGTGGTTGCTGAAACTTTCACATCATTCTTTTATCAATGATAAGTTTACATTCTTCATAATGTAGCTTAATAAGCCTTATCGTGCCATGCATTTATAGTAAATGCTTTGATGTTCGTATATATGCTGTGTTTTTTAAATAAATTAAAATGTTTCTTTAGTTATGAGTTGTTCTCATATTTTTTATGCCCTGTACACTCTTGTCCATCCGTCATGTCCTTACGCATTAAGATATGTATTTAAGTACTTACCTATGTTCATCTGGTTTGGTCAAGTTTTTAAGTCCACATCTCAGAAGCCTATTGAGATACATCAATGATATTATACCATAGCACTGATCCCAATTCAGCAAGATTTTGGCCAACATTTAATGCATGAGTGACAAAGTTTTGCATGTAATTTCTTTTCTTAGGGTGGACTGTAGTCCCTGAGAGTATCACCAACTCAGTTGTTACCTGTAGTATTCACCAACTCCGTTGTTACCTGTAGTATTCACCAACTCTGTTGTTACCTGTAGTATTCACCAACTCAGTTGTTACCTGTAGTATTCACCAACTCAGTTGTTACATGTAGTATTCACCAACTCCTTTGTTACCTGTAGTATTCACCAACTCTGTTGTTACCTGTAGTATTCACCAACTCAGTTGTTACCTGTAGTATTCACCAACTCAGTTGTTACCTGTAGTATTCATCAACTCAGATGTTACCTGTAGTATTTTGTATTACCCTGAAATTGATACTCTAAATTTACTGTTACAAAATGTTAATTTTTTTTTCAAAACTAAGGGTACCCCCCTCATGTTTAGCTCTGTCCTTAGGTTGTTATGCTTTTCCCTTTTGGTCATTTTGGTATTTTTGAATTTTGTCTTCTCTTCAACTTTTTGTATTGTTTTGTTTTCAAGCTTTTAGGCTCTGAACACAACTGATAAGTCATAAATCAATCTATTGTGCAGCAAAATTGGTATCAAAGAATTATTCAGTGTTACTTCATCACTTTAATTCTCTTTCATCATATAATGTGACCTACAACTTCGTTGAATTTTTATTTTTTTGTTCCATATCTCAGAAACTGAATTTAAATCTGGATTTATTATTTTTCATGGGAAGCCTATTAATATAATATTGGACTTTTCTATACATGTGTATTACAAATAATTGCCTTTATAAATGATAGATGACATTTCTGTTGTACACTGGGAAGGGGAATCTGTGTCTTACAGAGACAGTTTTAAGTTAAATTTTGTACAAAAATAAAATGGATTTGTCACTATACTATTGTCCAATATGAATTGTTTCTCCCCAAAGACAATGTCTCATCTTCCATAACATCACAACAGCTGTTTCGTGGTTTTCAAGAAAGAACTGTAAACATTGTTTTTGTTTTTAACCAAAAATGAAATAGTTCTTTGTATGTAATAAATCCTCTCACGTATATTTCTTGGAAACGTCTTTTACAGAGTTCGGAAGTTTCTGATAATCTCGTCTATCAACTATACGAGACTCTCTTTATACTCGATAAAACATGTTTTCTCTTTCTTATTTTACTGATCATAACGAGCGTTTTATTAGCTCTACATGTAACTGAACTTAACATAAGACTTTTACCATAAAACACAGTAAAAGCGATATAACTCTGTGCTACATATCCGTTACCTATCTATGTAACAGTAAGATATCGAAATTTTTCGCGGCACACTCTTACTCTATGCCTTGTAACATAAAGCGTTAATTTTTATACGACAGCCATAAAATATTTGCTGACGTATTATGGTATGAGCTTGTTGTCGGCGTCGGCATACGTAGACCGGTTTCCGCTCATTTACTTTTCGCTTTATGTTCTATTAAAATATCCTTATAATATTTTACCACAATGGTCCCCCATAAGAAATACAGGTTGGGGTTGATTTTGGGAAATCTGGCCCCTCCCGTTTTTATCTCACCTGGCCTAAAAGGCCATGTGAGCTATTGCCATTACTTTGCGTCCGTCGTCCGTCCGTTAACTTTTCACATTTAAATCTTCTCCAAAACCCCATGGCCAATTGAAACCAAACTTGGTGGGGATGTTCATTGCATTGTCCCCTACATAGGTTATGTTTTTGGTTCTGATCCAAAATTCAACATGGCTGCCAGGGCCAATTATGCACTCTGATTGGTTGAAAATTGAAAAAAATCTTCTCTGAAACTACAAAGCAATTGAATTGTTATATTGCAGGAATGATCCTTACATGGTCCTCTACAAAGTTTATGTTTTTTGCCGATCTGAAATCCAAGATGGCCGCCACGACAGGACACATTTAACATAGGATCCTATGGGAAATACATACAAACATCTCCTTGTCAGAAACCATTTGACAGATGGAAGTAATATTATGCCTGAATGAATAGATTATGTTCCTTGACAAAATCAATTTTTTTGTGCCGATCCGAAATTAGAAAACATGGCTGCCAAGGCCATTTATGCACTCTGATTGGCTGAAATTTAAAAAATCTTCTTCGATGAAACTACAAAAGTAATTGAGCAGGTTGTTAATGTTTTTTGATAATTTTATTGTAACTTTTTAAATTGTTGATTTTTTTATGATTTTTGCTTTAAAATGTTCCTTACTGAAAATGGAAAAACTTATTTAAGATTCGTTTTTCACTATCTATTACCTTTTTGAGATACAAGGTGCCGAAAAAGAAGCATCCCTTAATTTTCGAAAGTTTTTAGCTCGCCTGGCCCAAAGGGCCAGGTGAGCTATTGTCATCACTTGGCGTCCGGCGTCCTTCGTCGTCGTCGTAAACTTTCCTTTAAAGATCTCCTCTGAAACCACTGGGCCAATTGGAACAAAACTTGGCAGCAATGGTCCTTAGCTGGTCCTCTTTCAGAATTATATCATCCAAGATAGCTGCCTGAGCCGAACTTAGTTTAAAATAGGACCATATTGGAAATTTACTAAAAGATCTTCTTGTCTGAAATTCCTTGGCCAATTGGAACAATCATTTTGTAGGACACCTAAAATGTTTATTTTTCAACCGATTTTAATTGGGATTTTTTTTCTTTTAATTCATCTTAATGTGTACTTTGAATAGTACGTCAACAGATTTATTCTATCTTTTATGTTTTTTTGACATATAAGGGTTTAAAATGGCAAAACAGAAATGCGGCTTGATATTTAAATTTTTTTCCGTTTGGTCTTGTGGTAGTTCCAATATATTATGTAATGTATGTTATAATATCCAACATTTTATTGGGTTAAGCATAATAATGTGTGTCCACATTTACTTTGATTCTTTAACTGTCGACATGTTGGGGTCGTATCATGCTGCGCTTATCCAAGCCCTTTATTCATTAAACTTTTAGCTGACCTGGCCCAAAGGGTTATTGCCATCACTTTGTGTCCGTCGTCCGTGGTCATCGTCGTAAACTTTCCTTAAAACATTTTTTCCTCTTAAACCACTGGGCCAATTGGAACACATGTTGGCAGCAATGGTCTTTAGGTGGTCTTCTTTCAGAGTTGCATCCGATGACACCGCCTGCTTTCAAAGATGGCCGCCAGAGCCGAATATAGTTAAACGCTATAGGGAAATTAAGATTAAAAAGATGTTCTTGTCTGAAACCACAAAACCAATTGGAACAAAACTTGGCAGCAATGGTTGTCCTCTTTCAGAATTATATCTGATGACCTAGTCCGCAATACAAGATAGCCACCAGAGCCGAATAGAGTTTAACATAGGACCCTATGGGAAATTTACTTAAAGATCTTCTTATCTGAAACCACAAAGGTAATTGGAACAAAACTTGGCAACAATGGTCTTTCAGATTTGTATCCAATTACCCGGCCCGCCATCCAAGTTGGCTACCAGGCCATTGTAACATGGCAGCAATGTTCCACATTGCCAGTCAAGATGGACATAGTCAAAAAATTTATTCTGCAAATGATTTCCAGGTGAGCGATGCAGGCTCCTGGGGGCCTCTAGTTTGCGGCGTTTTGAATTTGTGCTCTTTTTTGTTTGCATTTGCGCACTGTATTTAATATTTCTTTTGCTCATTTGATAGATAAAACCTTCAATTAGCCAAAGATATCCCAACATACAATATAAAATGTATATCAGGATAAGGTTGGTTGCCCTATGCTCACCATGGATTTTCTGGCTCTACAATTCGTATAGTAATCGCCTCTGCCCCGACAATGGCCTTCTTTCCTGCATTTGATGTGATCGTTGCTCTGCATGACTCCAATTTATGTGTCCATTTTTCAAATTTTTGTGAAAACGAAATGTGTAGTTGTCAAAATAACAATCCAAAGATACTAATATTAGATACAGTAAATTTATACTATACTGTATACGACGCATTTCAAGGAGTTACCTCTCATCAGCAGCATTAAAACCGAAACAATACGAAATACGAAATATTTTATTAAAGAAAGCTCAATTATGAACATAAATCAATAATAGCATAGATACAACAAAGAATAACATTTAAACAATCTCACTACAATTAATATTAGCTATACTTCTGCATACATCAGTGTCTTCATTACTTAACAACCACATAAACTGAGAATTAATATTTTTATGATTAGTAATGTTGTTATTTAAACAATTGTACACTAACTCCTTCCTTAAATGAGAAAATTTTGGACATTTTAATAGAAAATGTGACTCATCTTCCACTGAATTTATATTTACAGTTCTTACAAATCCTGTTATCTATGGGAGTTTTTGGTATAGTGTATCTACCAATTTCAATATGTTTATGACTGCTGGTTCTGAATCTTGTCATACTTACTCTATCATTATCCCTATTTACAACAGATAAATATTTTTCAAATTTAAAAATATTCTTAATCTATATGTTCTCAATTTATCACTAGTTTGTAGTTCCTGAGACCACAGTTTTTCAAATTTACGCTGAAGACACTTTCTTACTAATAATAAAAACATATTTTTAATAGATTTTGGATTCTTATAAAAGTGTGACAATCCACATTCATTCAAAATAAATTTAATACAACTAAGCCAACATTGTTGGTTATTATCTATCATGGTAATATTTTCAGCTAATGCTTCCGACTGTAAAACATCTTTAGGTTTATCATTAAACAATCTAATCCAGTACTTAACCATTGACATAATAATATCAATATATAATCGAAAACGGCCAAGCTCACCATACAATGCCAGTTTATATGTTTTTCTATTTACTTTCATTTGGAAGACCAAAAAACAAACTTATTTTAAAACAAGAAGTACTCATAACCAAAAATACCAAAATAGGAAGCCAAATTTCAGCTAAGGAGATCTACCATGTGTAATACAAGGAATGAACCCTTAGTAATTCTATTATTTTTGAATTTTGCTAAATACTGGTAATTTCTATAACAAATCAATGAATAATCATGTCAGACAAGTCTGACGACTGGGTTGGCGAATACCCTAGGAGACCTAGGGTCGACCATGCAGAGGCATCGTCCCAGGAGTTTCAAAATAAAAATCTAAAGATACTAATATTAGATATCGTAAATTTATATTATGTTGTATACGACTCATTTCAAGGAGTAACCTCTCATCAGCAGCATTAAAACCGAAACATTTGGAAGACCAAAAATCCAAACTTATTTTAAAACAAGAAGTACTCATAACCAAAAATACCTAAATAGGAAGCCAAAGTTCAGCTAAGGAGATCTACCATGTGCAATACAAGGAATGAACCCTTAGTAATTCTATTATTTTTGAATTTTACTAAATACTGGTAATTTCTGTAACAAATCAATGAATAACCATGTCAGACAAGTCTGACGACTGGGTTGGCGAATACCCTTGGGGACCTAGGGTCAAACTTTCGTTCTCTTTGTTTGCTTGTGGGATTGTAAATTCCATGGCTTTCACATTCGAAAAAAAAATAATGATTTGAATGACATGTTTGGTAAAACAGTTCACTTATTACGTATACACACTATAATTAGATACTTACCAAGTATACTTACTTGTAATTTTTTATTAATTACCTTGATTTATGTGATGCGCAAAAGAAAAGTCAAAATGGTGAAGAAAAATGCGCATATGCAATTTGCTCCTAGTTTGGAGGTTGTCATATTATTAATTGTCATTGGAGGGATATGAAATATGTCATTATTTTTTAATTTCATGTTTCTGTTTAAAAATTGTGGGATGGGTCTAGGTCTGGAGCATCTCATTTATTTTAAATTTCAAATTTGTCGTTCAATTTCAATATTTTCAATTTTGGAGTCCCAACCACGAGAAGCATTGACACTGACAGTCTAAAATTCCAACTCTCCCTTTCGAAAATAAAGGTAGACTTAGCTTCCAAAATAACATTGAGATAAAAGCTTAATAGAATGTTGAATATAACTTCTCAAAGAGAGAATGGAAACGGGGAGTATGTCAAAGAGACAACAACTGGCCCAAAGAGAAGAAAAAAGCTCAAGGCTACCAATGTGTCTTCAACGCAGCAAGAAAATCCCGCACCCGGAGGCGGGCTTCAGCTGGCCCCTAAACAATAATGCATACTAGTTCAGCGAAATGGACGGCACAATAAACTCCGAAACATACAAATGAACCAAAATTTAAAAAAATACACAAGACTAACAAAGACTGTATGCTACTACCGCATAGCGTAATTTTTTTCCATGGAAAAATATTTGGCTTAATTAGTCAAATATGATCTTGCATAAAAATCCGCAATTGGTTGGTAGCCTCTCTATTATTATTTATTATATTGGCATATACTGGATATATTCCACATTATTTAATTCTTTAATTTAGAAACCTTCCCAAGTAATTACATTAAAAAGTGTATGCTTTATTCAGTGTCTCGGGGAACATCTGTGTAAAACATAATAACAAATATATTCAAATAAACCGTTTATAAAATTTAGATCGAAAAAATTATTAAATGTTAATTGAAAAATATATTAGATAAGTCAAATCGTGACCATAATCACCCTTTCTTTAAAGAATATTATGCAATAAAGCTATAAATATGTTTACTCATTACGATGTCAGTGGGATATCTAACTACGCCATGCAGTGAACATGGTTGTCTACAACGTTCTATAGGGACATTATCCTGATAAAAATGAAAATTCTTTATTAACAGATGATTAAATATAATTATTGACACAGTTTGAAACATTAGTATATATTACAAAATGAATTTTTGATTCACTATCTTAATGGCCATGTGGTGTTTAGGTAGACTTCAGATACGACGTATATGTTGGTTTTTTCTTCAGACCAATCAAACCAATTAAACCGTCTTTTCAAGTAAACAAGAAATTGCTTTGTCTTTTGTGCACGGGGAGGGTTCGACGGTATACAACATTTAATTTCAGAAATAGTTTATTTTCTGCCAAATTAAATTTTTAAAGTAGCATCTCTTTTACATGTTTTAAATATCCAAAATAAAAACCGATGATACACTGCTGTTCCTTTCCTTAATCTTTTGTCACATGTATGTAAGGATTTTGTGTTAATGATTAATTCACCATGTACCTTTCTCTCAATCTGTACATTTTTATATATTTGTTGTTATGTTAAGGATTATTTAAGGAACGGATTTGTACAGAACTGATTGAAAATTCTCAATTTCCTTCTAATTCACTATTTCTTTAGTTATCACTGTGTGTAATTTTAAATAGGGCTCTCTGATCAAATAAAGTACTTGCATGAAATGTTCAATTGATCAAAACATTTCCCAGTTTTCAAAATTTGTAAAAAAAAATGTAAGTTCAATTCAGCACAGGAGACGATGCCCAGTTGTTTTTTTGTATAGACAAAGTGCTATTTTATTTGACTTTTATACAATTGTTGTTTTTGCGCCTGTTATGATCTGTACTGAAACTATTACGATTTGACCTTGATTTCTTGTACTGTGTATTCCCTATTCTGCTTTTGTCACTGTTTTCATCCAGCTTGTTGAAATTTTGATTTGATTTAAAAAAAAAATATAAGGGCCGCCGGAATGATTTTGATATCTACTGTCGGATTGTGTTTTGTAAGCACAATTAAAATACACACAAATCAACCACTGTCACAGGAACCCTTGTCATCATGGATGTCAACTGTCTATTTTAACTCTTTTTAGCTTCTTAACAAAACCAATATAACAGTACCTTATTAAACATAACGGACATCGAACACGTTCAAGTCTCAAGGAAGATAATAGAAAATTCGGAATTTCTTTTTACTTTCACGGACAATTTTATATGACAAAGACTTGTAAGATGTAGATAGACTTCTCTTTAGACTTGGCATGAGTCCTATTTTTTAGTTTGTAATTTTTAAACTTTAAAATTGTGTCTATGAAAATAATGCAAGTCACTATACATATTTACTTCCCATCAACATGCTTACATAGTAAATAAATATGGATGGTATATAGGTACAATTTTTCGCAAAAGGTATAAAAAGGAAAAATATTATACACAGAGACTAGTGGATGGTCCAAATTCACATAAGTTGAAGATAATCTTCGCCAAATGTATATAGAGATGAATATTAACATAGGTATTTGATGCATTTAGTTTTATTTTAAAATTGATTAAATACTCACATTTCAAGTTTCCAAAATTTTGAGGCATACATTTATTTTAATTAGAAATAATGTCTTAAGTAAGCTACAAGATTTTAAAAAGTATTTTTTATTTATCAGAGACACGACAGATACATTTTATTTTTACATTGAAACATGTCTCTAATATTTTTTAGATGCATTGTATTTTTTCTAGTTATGTTGATATTAAAATTTGTCGAGTTGTCATGACAAGATACAATAGCAACTTTTAAAAACAAAACGAATAACAAGAATTAATCTTCTAAAATCTGATTTTCACAATTCCTAGATGGAAATACAATAATATACAACAAGCTTATACTGATATGTATAATTGAAACATTAAAGTGATATTAAAATAATTTATTGCTGTGGTTGAATTATCTTTTAGAATACACATTAAGGATGCTCGCTGGTCATGTTTTGGTCTTTTTGTCAGATTTTCGGAAAACTCGGGTTTTATGCATTTCATAAACATGAAATGTTTTACCCATGAACCCCCACTTTTTCTTTTATAATTCAATCAAATATACCTTAAAATGGTATTTGACAAAATGTTATGAAATCCTTTTTATTTTGTCATACATTTTTGAGAGACTGAAGTTGCCAATGCAAAGACAATGAAAAATCCAGAGAAAACACATTTCCTGCAAATTTTCAAGACCTAATAGCTCTAAAATAAGCACATGAACCTATATTTTTTCTTTCTTATTTGTTTACTATTTATATGTTCTCTCAAACTAAAACACTTATTTCAATCGTATTTATTTCCTATTAGACCCGCGATCATCCTTAAATAATTTTTAAATTCTACATCTATTAGATTAAATTCAAGGCTTTTATTATCTAAAAAATGTTAAAATAAAAAGTTTTTTTTAGACACGAGCGATGTGTTTGTTTAGTTCTTTAGAATTTTACTTTAATTTCATATATGTCCAAAAACAGAATACCGTTTTAGTATATTTGTAATTTTTTTAATCATATTTAATCCCAGAAACACGCTTATAAATTTTTAGATTAAAAAGAAGAAACAAATTAATATCTGCATATGTGCTTTACTTACAGCCATGTTTAATAATGGAATTTTCAATGGTTTCTTATTAGCTTATATTTTTAAAGGTTTTTTTCTGTTGAAATATAACAAATATTTTGAAGTATTTTTTTTCGAAATATCTACATCCATTAAATATTTTCTTATCATATATATTTTAAAATAAATATTTCATTTTCTGCGTACATTTCTGATATTCACATTTAATACAGTGCAAGTCGTAAGTAAAAATATACCCGGAGTCATAAAGCTATCTAATTCAATAATACTTAAAAAATTATTAGAAAATAAATAGAGTCTATTTTAATTAAAAAATCCATTTTATAAAGATTTATGACATTGTTTTTTTTCTTTACATTAATTTTTCTTCTTTAATTTCTCTCCAATGAGATGCATTTTCTGAGTTATATATTATTCAAACTTTAATTTTTTAATTTAGAAAAAAAGTGTATATGACATCTTTACAATAAAAAAATCCCTTCCCACAAATTCAAAATTTTTCTGAAAAATTAATTTAAAATATCTCTTTGAAAAAATGCATGTATGACTGACTATAAAAACCACGTTCATACGGTTTTAGCCTCAAGTAAAATAATTTCCGGACTATATGAGAATTTCCAAATATTTATTCAAAACGATTATAGCACTTTTCCTGATTTAATCCAATAAAATTTACTAAAGGTAAACAGTGTAAAGCTGTGCAGGGATAATCCAGTGTGAAACGACATGTTGATGACAGTAATCCACGGGACAGTGTCCGCGGGTGTGGTCCTGCAACCGGAGACGGTGCATCTGGTCCAGAACGTCAAACACTCCCCTGTCGTGTCAATCTATATAGGAATATATATTTGTTTGTTTATCATAATTATATGATGGCTGAGTATCATTGTATCAATCGCATTAGTTAAGAACTTTGCCAAGACGAAACATATACTAAAGTACTTATAACTTCTCGTCAACAGAGTACTGAGACGACGATTCCATACTTATATTCCGCTTACTTAATTTTCATAAAACAAGTGGGAAAAGTAACCAGTTTTTGTCTTTAATTGCTACCAAATGTTAAGCACTAACATGGGTTCTGAGGAGTTTATAGATAAGCACTCTATGTACTTGAACTATGTTAAATCAGTGGAGACGATAAACGAAACGGCAGCTTTCTGTGGCGGGTTAGAAACAGTTCAACCAATGGACCCAAAAGTTACAATAAACAACCATCATTCTATAGAAGGCATTTTAGCTGGACGAAAGGAAATGGATCGCATACATAAAGGTATAATTTGATATTTATCTGCTCAGTTATTAAATTAATTAGTTAATTTCCATTTAAATTACAGTGTTATGATTCTACATCTCCTGAATGGAAGGAAATGAAACCCTAATTGTATAAAAGTATTATAATTTAAATTATGTAATATTTTTGATATAATAAGAATTTTCGACAGTGGAATTAATTCAACTTTATGTGTACAGTTTGAAAAAACAGTTGAATTTAAAACATCAATTCTACTTAAGATCTATATATATTCATAATTTAAAAAAAAACAATAAACGTCGAATAAACTGTACTTCCAGAAGAAATACTAAAAATTTAATATATTACTTTCTGTTGTTTTTTGTTCAGATTTTATAGAGACTGCTAAAAATTTGGACATTTCACCAGATAGCAAAGGAAAAATTCCAAAAAATGAAAAAGACAGTCCAAAAGATATTAATTCGTCATCTGAAAGTCTCAAACGACGGAAGTCGGAATCTACAGAGGATGAAGACGACAACATAAAGAAAGACGAATCCGACGAAAATGATGCGAGGAATAAAAAGCGAAGAAACAGGACAACGTTCACAAGTTTTCAGTTGGAAGAAATGGAGAGAGTATTCCAAAAAACTCATTATCCGGACGTATATGCACGTGAACAATTAGCCTTGAGATGTAACTTAACAGAGGCAAGAGTGCAGGTAAGCTTATTTTTCTTTCTTTTTTACAAAATGTGTAGATGCAAAAAACACACACACACACACACACACACACACACACACACACACACACACACACACACACACACACACACACACACACACACACACACACACACACACACACACACACACATATATATATATATATATATATATATATACTTGTTTCTATCCTTTTAAAACAAAAATAATGGTTTATTTTTTTCCTTTGAAAAAAAAAATTGTAAGATTGTATAATGTGAATTATTAAGTGCAACAAAATAATATATTTTGGACTCCAACATTTTATGGTTTTTGTGATTGTCCTTGAATTTGAGATTCAGCAGAAAGTTAATTATTAAATAAAAGACAAGAGCGATTACGAAAAAACAAAAACATTTGTTCTGCATGTAACGGTATTTATTTCTTTTTATCTTACGAATTAGTAATTACAAATTAATAATTAAATTAATTATTGAAATATCACTGCAGAATTGGATCTGTTTTATAAAAAATGTACATTTCATTTCTGAATATGAATGAATATTTCTCACAATTAATAATTCTTTGTTCATTAAAATCTGGTCAAAATATTATGTCCAAAAGCACTCCATTCTCATTATGTTATAAAACCACAAAAATAATTTACAAATTGATTGTAGGTAAATAAAATTAATTGTCTCCTCGGATAAATATTTTAGATGATAATGTTTAAATTATCTATTTATTAAGTTAATACAGATATTTATACTCATTAATTATTAAAGCTTACTTTCCATCTTAACAATATTTGACATAAATTTATAGGTATTTAATTTAATTCATTAGTCCTGTTAAGGATCAAAAAGCTAATTTTACGTCTGAGCACCTCGCACGTGTACATGATTATTGTCTATTTACACAAATAAACAAACTAGTGTTTTCTAATGCCAATAAACAGTGACCCCCTGACGTTCGCTTATTGTCAAAATTGTTATTTTTATTAACTATCTCGTTATTTAATAAATGGATCATTGAGTTTAGATGGAATTTATTCACTCAAGGAGAAGTCGTTTATTAACAACAGCCATAGGAAAATATCGGCAAAACAGTAACGGTGGAATATGTAGCCCCAAAAATAAATTTTAGAAGGTTGGAATCAAAACATAAGAAGTTAAAGATTGTATCAGCGAAAAAAAAATACAATAAAAATAATTGGAAGAAAACAAAACGCAATCAAAATGGGATATTATTTTTATGCACAACCAAATATATGTTCTAATTTCGCATAAAACATAATTCCAATATTTATACAAGTATAAAGCACCTTGTGTAAAATTAAACATTTTTGTCATTCGGAAGTGACACTTAGCACGTGCAGTCAACTTCTACGGCATCAATTGCAAAACTAAATGCATGATATTTTTTACGTAATCCAATAAAAGTTGACGTCTTATCCGATGTTGCATTGAAACTATTAAAATAATCTGCCTGTCTTTTTGGTGTTGGCGTCGAGCGCTACATTGAGGACAAGGTATACTGAACAAGCACAATGTTTTTGTTGAATTTTGTATAGTAGAAAACTTCAGGTTCAGTCAATTTTTCGGCATTTTCAATATTATGATAATATTTTTGATATACTACATATTTTTTATTCATCAGTGGTCCTGATGGGCGTAAATAATGAAAGCCAAAATGGTAGCAAACTAAAAATTAAAACAAATTTATTTTACTTATTTTTACTATATTTGTTTTATATGAAGTACATTTACTGTTCGACATCATGAATTTTCTTTTTGTTTACATTTTATATACGGACTCAGTCTTGCCCAGGGTTTCCAAGAGTCATCACCTTTTTATTTTTATTTTTTCATGCTCTTGATCAAGGCCATATTGGTCGAAACGTTGTGTAATTTTTACCTTTTAGTTTGGTTGTTGTTTTTTACGATTTTGTATTTGGTTTTGTTCGACTTGTGTATTTTGTACATTTAAGTCGTTTTATGCCTCTTTTGACATCTCACCATTTCCATTTATTTTCCTTGTTTTTTTTTAAAGATTAAACCTTTCTTGTGATTTTTGTTTAGATTTACCAATGGACGTGCTTGCATGGATTTTTAAAAAAAATATACGTGTATGATTAAACACAAATTCTGCGTTTATTTCCGTTTATTTACCAGTAAAGAATGTACTAACAATTTGCATAAAATGCCGGCAATAAATTTGATAAAAATGTCATAGTTAATGAAATTACAAAGAATGAAGTTAGATTTCTTTCTTTTTATTATATCTTATTTTTTGACACCAACCAAAATTCAATAAGTTGATCCATTGATACATGCATACTCCATACCCTTTCGTATTTTTTCTTACATGTAAATATAATACACAGAACGTTTGTGATGTGTGATTTTTTTCCACGCCAATGTTTCTCCAGTAGCCATCAGTTAGGAAATATATTCTAAGGAATACAACGCAAGAAAATTATTACTGGAGAACAAAAGTCAAAAATGCATTTATTAAATCAGGACTGTTTCTGTCATGTAAATATTAAAATTGAGGTTATGGAAAAGTTCAACATGGAAACAAAAACCACACCACCATCGTCAAAAATCAAAAACAAACAAAAATACAAAAGAGAGCCCGGGTAGTCTGACTTTGTACAGACAGTAAAACAACGGTGCCTGTTAAGTCGTTTTTATGGGTGTCAAAGGGCCCATCCCATTTTTTTGTCCTGACTCTCTGGTGTGTTCAAATAAAGTTTAGATCCGAAGTGATGCCCACGTTCAGTGCATCCAGATAAATATCATAAAATGGACAATGATGTTATAGATAAGATCTTTTTCATTCTATTCACGTCTCCAATTTAGTTTTTACATTTACATGTAGATTTTAGTGAGAAAAAAACATAAGCACCTCCATTCGTATTTGTAAATGATTGGACTATAACCGAATGCAGAAATTATTTGTTTCAAAAAAAGTTAAAGATAAAAATTAAAATTCATTTAGAAATAGATACCAACTATGCACAAGTATATTTAAAAATTTGAATTTATAAAAGTATAAATTAAAACACGGACTACAAGGATTAAAAGCACTAACAAATTGATATCATTCCAAGGATGACCCATGAAAGCGTTTCCTCTTATAGGGAAATGGGGTACTTTTAGTATATCACAAGGAAAAATAAAAAAAAATTCGGTTTTTACCTTTTTATCACATTATACTTGGACAATAAACAATAAATGAAAAAAATACTTTACTAATTTGAACCATCAAACAACTTGTTTTTACTACTTAGGATAAAATTACCAGAATATTAAGAAAACGAATGAAGTACAAACATTCACTCTACGAGAAACCGTTTATCTTAATAATAAATTATCAATGTAAAGATCACGCTAAATATTTTTGTACTTATCTCATTTAAATAATTGAATTATTTTAATACGTAAATTGGGTTCTCAATTACTTCTTTATTTAATATTATATAGGCTGTTATAAGTACCACTGAGATTTAATAAAAGTCATACTGGGTTTACTCTGTGATCTATAGACGTCTGGATCGTAATATTTAATCAAAATTATTGGAAAGAATGTAACTTTTTTTTAACTAAATTACCAAAAATAAATGAAAAATGTATTAATTTGACAATCCAAGAAAATATTTTTGGAAAGTAAAAAATAATATCTTTTGACTTAAAAGTGATTCTTAGGTTTTTTTTTTAAAATTTTCAAAATGTTCAAGGCTATGGAATTATCTAAATGAAGGACAAGGGGTATCTGTATGATAAAATTCACTATTGTTTTTACAAAACGATTATTTTAGTAGATTTTATCTCCATTTGATTGAAAAATCCTTTCATTTTTGACATCCATAAATTCTAATATAATACAATAATATATATTTAATCTATAAGTAATTTTCAGAGGGTCCACAAAATTCAGAGTTGGTAAAAATTATGCTCATTACGGCCCAGTTTTTATTCTTTTGCGACATTTGGGAAAAATGAAAAACGATAGTTTGCATGAATTTATTTTCTTGATGACAATCGGTATCATAATAGAAGTAAAACATACATTTGATTAAATCGCAAAAAAAATATGTAATACAGTTATCTTGCATAAATCTACATCATACTGTACATTCTTATTAAAATGACCCCCCCCCCTCCTTCTTTCATCTGGGCTCTGGACCGTTGCACTGGCATATTTAGATAAAGAGTCAAATAATATTTAATCAGATTCTGCTACTTAAATAATGGTAGCAAAGTATAAACCTACATCTATATTAAAAATATCTAACGAACGGTTGAAACTGCTAAAGTTGAACCTTCATACTTCTCTGTCAGATAATTTTCTATTTTCGCCAACCCAGTCGTCAGACTTGTCTGACATGATTATTCATTGATTTGTTACAGAAATTACCTGTATTTAGCACAATTAAAAAATAATAGAAATACTAAGGGTTCATTCCTTGTATTGCACATGGTAGATCTCCTTAGATGAAATTTGGCTTCGTATTTCGGTATTTTTGGTTGAGTACTTCTTGTTTAATACAAGTTTGGTTTTTGGTCTTCCAAATGTTTCGGTTTTAATGCTGCTGATAAGAGGTAACTCCTTGAAATGCGTCGTATACGGCATAGTATAAATTTACTATATCTAATATCAGTATCTTTGGATTGTTATTTTTCCAATCACAATTATACCTGCTTTTAATATAATAGATATATGTGTCATTGAATGATTCCACGTTCCACTACACCAGAGGGTCACGATAGATAAGGGGGAAGTTTGGGCACCCATAAAAGTGGTTTAACGCAACCGCTGTCAATTGACTGTACTAAGTCAGACTACCCTGACTCTGTGTTGTTTTGATGTTTGTGTTTTGTGCTCTTTTATTTTATTTTTTGTTTCAATTTCTGTCGATTAGATTGCTTTAATTGATTGATTATTCCTACATACGACAATATTTGCTGTCATTATATTTTATTTGATGCCTTATATTCCGTTTGCGTGCATAAAACCAACAGTTAGAGGAAAGAAAGCTAATAGTATTAAAATGAACAATATATATGTAGACATTTATTAGTGTAAACCATAATATTTTTGTGCATGTTTCTAAAACCTGTACTTTTAACATCTTTTCAAAAGTGTGTTAGCGCTAAAAGGACGAAGTCAAAATTATTTAATCACTTATGGCAGAATTTTATGGTGTTATGATATGATAATTTTTTTTTCACAGGTCAGATTTTATGATGTTGATTTCATAGAAATATTTTTTTTACACTGACAGAAAATAATAATAAAATTATAAATTAACAAAGACTATGAAGTTTTAGTTGTCAATCTACAGAAATTTACACTCTAAATTCCATTCAAATATGTGATTCAAAAATTTCAAAACGAAGAACCACTTACAGGTATTTCTTTTATATTGATGCACCTTTGATGCACTATTTTCTTAAGCATGTTATAAGAAGTAGAATCAATTGTAATATAGTTTATTGTGAAGTAGAATTTCTTTTGAATTGGCAGTAATGTTTTCACAGTGCATTTCGAGCGAATCTATCTATCTTCAGTTTTTCATAATATTAGAATTGTTTTAGGTACACTAAATGTATTTTAGAAAGAAAAAAATTATTCAAATTATTTTCACTGTCTCAGTGTAATTGAAGGTCTTGTCTGTTGTGTAAAATCGCAAAACATTATTGATCCTTCGTATTTGTTCAATGTATCGTTTCGCAGACTTGGGACTAAATATTCAATTTATTTGGTCACAATTTAAAATTATGCAGAAAACGATTAGAATTTGGCGATAAATGCCTTAAATGTGAAAAGGGGAGACTTTAATTCTTTCTTGTACTTTCAATAGACATTCTCTGGACAATCTCTTCTTTCAAAAAGACTTGTTGCTGAAACTGTTCCTCTTCTATTGGGTAGGTTAAGTCTGGATTTCTTGAAATTAACTCATCAATGCTTGAATGGGTGGGAGTAGGTCGTATCCATTTCATTGTACAATTTTTGATCTCAAATCTGAAGTAGTTTTGACGGAGCTACCGCTAGTATACTTCATCCTGTTATTTTTTCTATTCTGTAGAAATCTAAACATTTTTAATGCAAATTTTCAAATTCAAAAACAAAATCGTTAAAGTCATTTGACTGGATGATTGCGTTATTGGTTTAGAGGGTCACGTCATTATATGTATGTGGCCTAAAGTTGTCGACTGGAGGTTGAGGTCAATTTTAAAATATTAGCTTTGTTCCTAGCAAAAGACCACTTATACTGTCAACTGTTATGAGTTTTCTCGTGAACATAAAAATAAAAGAAAACCACTTCGTATTTTTGTCCTACTTTACAGAAATTTAGACTATAATGTGGAAATTAACACTTCTTAAGCTGTCTGTAATGGTGTAGAGCCCATTTTCTTTGATATCAGTCATATAATTACTACTGAACATGCTTTTATTAGCTTGGAATGGTTTAATACAGATATTCTAAAAAAGAATCCATGTAATAGCAACATATATTTAAGTAAAACATAATATATCAACAAGAATATTACAACTGTAATTATGTAATAGCTCACAAAATACTTAATGCGAAGGGTAAAAATTTAGCTGTACAGCAAGAGAGGAACATTAACATGAAAAACCCAAGCTGAGCGTTAATTAAGTTTTTTCTGTTATCCTTAAGTTATTACGAAATATCAGATCATATTTCCGACAGACTCTTTGATGTCGATCTTTCCCGCAGAAATTTTCATCCCGCCCATAGCCATAATGATATGAGGGGGTCGCTTGGTATTCATGATAGTCCTACAATTTACAGAGAAAATAATTTGCAAAACACTTAACTACAAGTGCATTAAATAAATGTAGATATGGTCGTTTCTTTGCAATCTTTACATCTGATTTTGATTTGTATAGTGAATAACTTAATTTCATTAAATACGTAATTAAATTTCATATCTGAACATTTGTTGTATAGAGGTTTTACGCCTCCTACAGAACTAGACCGTTTGGCGTCTAATCTACTGTAATAGGTATTTATAGGGGATATTACCCAATCTAATGACTTATAACTAAGTACATTATGTAGCTTAATTTCTTTTTAATTCACAAAAATACTGCATTTCATTGATATTTATGATGTGCATGTAACAAAAAGACGTCAACCAAACACCTTTTCTACATCCAATGCTACCAAAAACCGATAATGTATGGCACAGAGTTTAACACGATGATAGTTGATGCTCATCTTGATAAAGTTTTGAAATGATTTTTAGCAAAATAAAGTGTGTTCCGTAAAAATATTGTTTATGCAGTACTCATGGTATTGAGCATCGTCGGAAACTCACGGCCGGTCCCGCTTAAGCTATGCTACATTTACCTTACCGATAAGTGTAGCATAGCGTAAGCACGACCAGTCGTGGGTTTCCGACGATGGGTATTGAGAAACATAAATAATTTACTTCCCCTCCTCCAACCAAGTTTCCCAGGGGAGATAATAAAATATCACCCCTTTAGTCTTTAGAACCACTATCTCCCTTTGTTAGCTGGGTTAGGGGAGATATAATTTTTCTCAGTGATACCAATTTTGATGCGTAAGATGTGCACATTTCGTCGATTACGACTCATCAGTTATGCCAAAGGCCTAAAATGTTCAAAAACAAAACGTTGTATGTGATACTTTAAGATAGGTATCGCTTATACTTATCTGTGCAACTGTATGTAATATGCAAAAAGTTTATAGTTGCCTTTTTCTTAGGAGTATATTATAATACAGTGCTTTATATTTACTACATTTCGATTAGCCAATACAATGCATGGCGACGAAATTGTTTACATAGCAATCATGACATTTCAATGGACAACGTAAAACTAACATCAAACCAATGTTTGCCAACAAAACATTACCTATAATGTATTCTAATTTTAAGTAGAATGTTTGATTATTAATTGTCGGAATGGAAAAGCACGTTTAGAGGAATGACTTATCGTTGTTTCACAAAATTTCATTGCAAAGATAAACAATTTTAAAGCATTATGATTTTAAGGTTAATGAAATTTTATACTTTCCTTTTTAAACTTTTTTGAGTTCTTAGATATTAACACAGAATTAAGTATTCTTTTAAAGGAAACCAATCTAATAATTTAAAATATCATTAATAATTTCAACGACGGAAAAGGAAGGAAAAGCCACACACACAAAACACACACTTTAGAATTAAATAACTTTTACAATCCGTAATAGAATAAATCTAACGAAATCTAAAGATGTATTGACAGAATGTTAATTAGGCTAATAATATGTCTAATCGAAGTAAAAAACTAAATATCACATTAAAAATTGCAATACTTTTTAGCTCACCTGGCCTAAAAGGCCATGTGAGCTTTTCTCATCACTTGGCGTCCGTCGTCGTCTGTCGTCTGTCGTCGTTAACAATTTTTCAAACATCTTCTCCTCTGAAACTACTGAATGGATTTGGATAAAACTTAGCATGATTGTTCCTTAGGGTATCCTGCACAAAGTTTATGCTTCGATTTTTGATCCGTCGAAAAACATGGCCGCTGTTACTAAAAATAGAACATAGGGGTCAAACAACAGTTTTTCGCAAGTGTCTCAAAAATCATTAGGATACGGCAAATTCTGGCAGGTTGAAAGTGTTCAGCATGATGAGAGCTACCTGTGTGCTGATTTTCGTGAAAATCTATCAACTGATGTTAGAGTTATTGCCCTTTTTTGACATTTTTGGCTTTTTTTATGTTATTATTTCAAAAATCTTCTTCTCTGAAACTACTGAATGGATTTGGATAAAACTTAGCATGATTGTTCCTTAGGGTATCCTGCAGAAAATTTATGCTTCGATTTTTGATCCGTCGAAAAACATGGCCACTGTTACTAAAAATAGAACATAGGGGTCAAACAAAGTTTTTCGCAAATATCTCAAAAATCATAAGGTTACGGTAAATTCTGGCAAGTTGAAAATGTTCAGCATGATGAGAGCTACCTGTGTGCTGATTTTTGTGAAAATCTGTCAACTTATGTTAGAGTTATTGCCCTTTTTGACATTTTTGGCTTTTTTTTATGTTATTATTTCAAAAATCTTCTTCTCTGAAACTACTATTCAAAATCAAATGAAACTTGGTAAGATTGTTCCTTAGGGTATCCTGCAAAAAGTTAATGCTTGGATTTTTGATTGGTCGAAAAACATGTCCGCCCTTACTAAAAATAGAACATAGGGGTCAAAATGCTGTTTTTTGCTATTTTTTCCTGAATTATAGAAATAAAATGAAGATGAAAGCTACTTTCAAGGCAAACATGGTATCTCGAGTTGAATGGTGATGATGAAAGTTTATTTTGGATGGCCATTTTTTAAATGGCTGCCATTTTCCCGCCATTTTTTACACTTGCTCGGATTTCAACAATATTTGATATTTGGTTTTTAAAGTAAACATGGTATCCTTAGTGAATGGTGATGATGAGAATGTTGTATAACAATGATTAAACTTCATAATATGTGAGCTTTTAATTGCCATCACTTGGTGTCTGTCATCATCGTTGTTAACAAATTTTAAAACATCTTCTCCTCGGAAACTACTAGGGGGATTTGGATGAAACTTAGCATGATTGTTCCTGCAATTTTAAGTACAATAAAAAGCCTTAACCCACAATTTTTACATAACTTCTTTCAAACATTTTAAAAACGAAGACAACATATAGACGAAAAGATTTATACTTGTATTTGAAGATGAATTAGAGCTTGTATCTTGTATTGTGAATCATCAGATTGACCATGACTGTATCTTAATCAAGCGTAGGGAGAACTCATGCCCATTTCTTTCCAGAGGTTCTTGAAAGGCTTTTAAAGGTATTTTCAGCATTTTACGTGACCTTTAATACTCATTTTAATTTACAACAAACATTAATATATTAATTTAGTTTATAGTGCATTGTTTGCCAGGTGAGCGATTCAGGCTCTTGAGAGCCTCTTGTATACATGTACATGTATATTATATCTTCATAGTATCAAAATTATTGGTTAATTCATTTCATATTAATACCAGACAATTTTCTGATGTAAATTTAATTTCACTGAAAGGAATTGGAAAAGGTGTAATCTAAATAAATCCATACTTAAAAATTAATTTCAAATCTAATGACAACAGATGTATATCGAAAGAAATCATAATCATATTCCACTTTTTTGACGATTTAAAAAAAATAAAACATTTTTACGACTATTAGATCAAAACGTTATATCTTCAAGAAGTTATCTCATAACGCTTATCTTATTTGTTCAATTTTGCTAATTTAGATTACTTAACTTTTACATTAAAAACAAGAGATAAGGTGAAGTGTTTATTTCAGTTAAGATTCAGGTAACACGTGTCGTGGAAGTTTAACACGAATCAATGGTCGTTTAATCAGCATAATTACATGGAAGGGCCATTTGTGGTTAATTAACATGCGCGCTAGTGTCAATATTGAATGCCAAGTTCAATAAGAATTAATTCGAAACATAGCTGTAAAAATAATCATTATTTACATTTACACAGATTTTGTGATACACGTAGCATTGCATTTCTTTCTGTGAAATTTAAACATTCTTGATTTTCATAATTAATTATTTTTATTTATCACATCTTTTGTACTAATATGTACGTTTTTGCATGTCCAATAATAGCCGGAAGTCGGAGTCGGTTATTTGCCCTCGAAAATCCGCATTGACCCTCGAAAATCCATATTTTGGTTTGTTTGTTTTTTTCCTCCTTTTTTTAAAAATCGAAAATTCTTTTTATTTTTTTTTAAATATGTGATAAATAGATCATTACATGGCATTTTCCATATCGGCCCTGGAATCATCCCTTGACCCATAAAAGAAATGACGCTAACAATAGAAATTAAAAGGATCAAGACAACGAATGTGAAATCATGACACTACAATAGTACTGGTCTAATGAATATGCACTGCGCATTTCATCCGTGCCCCCTGTCCAATGGTTATATGTCGGTTTACTATTATTTGTAACAAATCGCATTATACATATACTAGTAGTCTATAGGGCTCGAACAATTTTTTTCAAGTTGATGAATAAATATAAGTTTAACAATTTCTTGAAAAGGATCATAACTGAAAATTTTGCTAATTCTAGGTCTGGTTCCAAAACAGAAGAGCTAAATGGCGAAAGAGGGAACGATATGGCCAAATACAAACTATGCGTGGAATGACAACTGGACCGTTTGATATGGGTCTTGGTAGACCAGAAACATACTCACAGGTTTGTGTGGTAGCTTTATCTTTTTTGATTATATTGCTGACGTCAGCTAACTCTAATACTAGTAGTATACAATTTACAAATTAGTATTTTGGTAGTCAATTTTAGCATTTGTCTCAAATGTCAGATTAACTAGAACATCGAGAATTATATCATACAGCAAAAGAAGATATATTTATCGCAAACCTTACACAAATAAACATATACACAGCACTAAAGAACATCGAAACCCATAATATGTAATATAAATATAGAAAAAAGAACAGATAAGAAAAAAATGTACGCGAGGAAGTTCATATATGTACATTTGATAAGTTTTTAGTAAAGTGGAAATTTCCATGCAGAGCGTAAAAATAAAATCATGCAAACAAGCAAGAACATTGTGTTAGTGGGTTACTTGTGAAGATTATTCCCATATCAGTTTCTCCTACCGTAAAATAACAATGGCTAATACATTATTGATATCAAAATTGCAAACTATAATCATATAAGGGTAGGTATATAATAAGGCTTTCTATGATCTCTATGATTTTTGGCCCTGAACATGGCTGATGTGGTATAAATTGCTGAAATATGAATATTCACCGGATCAAAAACAGAATCATAGAATGTGGATTTTTGAAAATTAAATTTTCGTATTTTGTAGATTCAACATAATCCATGGATGGGAGGACATCAGATGCCATATTCTATGCAGAATACAAATTGTATGGTAACGCATTCACAGGTTCCCAGTTTTATGAATCTAGCTCATCCGGGTCATTTTCCGTCTTCTCAGTCAGGCCTCCACCAATCAACAATCTCGTTAAATGGGACTCAATCTCCACCGTTTGAATGTGAACCAACAGAGCGCCGCAGTACTAGTATAGCAGCCCTACGATTGAAAGCACATGAACATAGTGTGGCGATGGGTTTATTTAGTGCTTATGGAAAATAAACAAATCCATATTATCTGTGTAAACAAATACACTATGATTTAATCATTGTGTCAATTAATGATCCACATAGTATTAAACATTTTTTCAGCAGAAACAGTGCTATTGTCCGCAGAAAATTCTGCAATAATATTAAAGAACAGTTATATGCAAGTTTTGGTAGGATAGATGTTTGGTGAAAAAAAGTCTTTGAAATGTTCGATTTTGAAACGTGTTCCATCTTTTCTGTTTGTTAAAAGTGACGAAGATTTGCTTTTTTACAGCTGGATAATTCTAAAAACAGCAGGGAGTTGGAAAGGGCCATATTTTACATCCTGCTTTTCTAACAGAAAGTAAAACAGTAATATTGCTCTTTTACTTTTGAAAACATGTTACTTTTAAAATTTAGCCTTGTATGTGTCGTGTTCTTTTGGAAACACTCAATATTGTTAGCAAACAAAAGAATAAACATTATATAGTAACAACAAGGAACCCGGAATTTGCGAAATTTTATATTTTTGATGTGTTGTTTGAAAACACTTGCTAGCAAATAAAAGAAAAAAAATGTTGTAACAAGAACAAAGGGCGGTAACATCCCAAAATTTGCTATAGAAATGTCAGAATGTTAAAATGGCTGATCACCATTTGATATAGAAGTATACCATGCAGTGACTACTTTTAACATTAATTAACTATTACAAAATTTCTTATTCAAAGACAGAACCACTCAGACTTAGAGCATTTCTTAATAAATATATGTTGATACCTAAAATATTATTAGCTATGACATTAGCTAATTGCTTTAAGGAGTTTACTTAAGCTGTGTTATGGAAAGAACATACCAAGTACTGATTAACGTAAACAGAGTTCCTACCTGGAATCTGTAGAAAATATCTGTATAATATATCATTGTGTTTATTGGTATAAATTGTGTAAATTATACCTACTAATAAACTCATAAACACCACTTACTAACGGAGATTGTGTAAATTCCTAAACATATTTTGTATAATGGTATTAAATGTATCGTCGATTATATTGTAGAATGTTATTTAGAAAGTTTTTCTTTTTCTTCAATGTAAAGAATTTTACTAAAGGCTTGGATATATCAACGTTTCATTATTTTAATGTATGCCCAACAAAACATTAGTGAGCAGTTATAAGGGCAGATAATTCAAATTTTCTACCATTGAGCTTGAGGGATACGGAGGGAAGGCACTTTACATTAATTATTAATGCAATATTTTTATTGAAAGCAAAAATGCAAAATGGATGAACATCTATTTAAATTATATTGTACTAGAATAAGCATTGTATAAATGGGAATTGTAGGCGGCGTTTCAATGACTCTCCATATACATTAATTTCTGGGGGTTATCTTGCTTTTGTCACTACCTCTTATTTTGGCGTTTTGGTTTTTAATTTGTTCTGTAGTATTTTCTAATTCACAGGCCATCATTACTGGTATTCCGACATAAATGTAAATATGCATGAATGGTACCAAAGAATGTATATATTATAAAATATTTCCAGTAGTTAACTTGGACAATTGACTGTTGGAACGTTAGGCCTTGAGCACAACACGAGTCGTAAATGGACGAAATTTGCACATAATTGGTACCAAAGTCGGTATAATAGATTTTATGTTATCACCACTGAGTCGATACTTCTGGATTCCCCAGCCCAGTTGCTAGTATTTCAATACTAGCCCGAAGTTGATACTTTGAATACTTTAAAAAAATTTCTGTATTCTAAGGAGTATCTCCCTTGAGCATAGCTCTGTCCTTAGATGATGTTGACTTTTCCGTTTTGGTCTTTATGAAATTTTCAAAATTTGCTCTTCAACGTTGTCGATCAATGATTTGTTTTTTCACATTTTAGGTCTTGAGCACAACCGATGAGACGTAAATAGGCTAATTGTACACATCACGTGCATCAAAATGGTTAATGTTTGTCATTATCTGTACTACCTCTGCTTTAAGTCTTGCTCTAAATTTAGAATTTATTAACAACTGAGTATATAAGAGTTGTAATGTTATGTCAGTATGAATTGTCATAGATTAAAAGATATAATGTAAATGTCAACATGAAGACTGATTGATGATCGGATATCTGTGAGGACTCAAAGTAGAGGTAGTAGGGATAATGACATGCACTTTCATTTAATACGTATACGCATTCTTTAACTTCCAGTCAAGAATTGAAACCTGAAAAGTCGGTAATCAAATAAACCCAATGACTACAAACCATTAAACCCTTTATTTGAGAGTAATTTCTAACTATTTCGTTCAATAGTGCGACAGTATCTGACCAGCAGCTATGAAAACCTAAGCTAGTTTTACAGTTGATCCTACAGTTTATCCTTTCTAGCTAGCAGTCACCTGAGTATACTGAATTTGTTTTTACAGTGTGATTTCTACACCTTTTGTGTCAGGATATATACGGGGGAAGAGTGGGTGCCCATAAAACTGATTAAAAGTCAGACTATCCTGACACGTTCTTGATTCTATGTTTGTGTTTTATACTCTTTAATTATTTTATTCCGACTGCAGGTTTGTCGATTAGATGGCGATAATTGATTGGTATGTCATTGACGACATTTTCTAACTTCTAAGTATTACCGTTTCATTATTTATTTTTTGTCCTATTAAGGTAAGGTTTGCGGTCACAGGGAGATAACTCGAATTGAAAAGTTGCATAAAGTTCTGATCACTTAAGCGTTTAATCCGGTGAATTTTAACAACGTCGAAAAAGCGCGTTGCCCCGGTACAATTATCGTCTGACAAAATGTCAACACATCGTAGCAGTGAATCGAATCACATGTTCAACGATTAAAAATCAAAACTTTGCTCTATTGCTTGGAATGCACTCGAGAACTAGATCAATGTCAATTTAAGAAAAGTTCTTTGGCCAGAAACAGCTCTACACAACTGCCGAAGCGTGTATCTATTGTTGAATATTGATCAACGTTGATTTGGGAGAATATTTTTTAAAACGACAAAGTCTCATGTTTATGGACGACTTCATCATTACCGATGCTTTGAATTATTAGATATTTCAGTAACTGATCGTCTTTAACATGGCTAGAAATTATGAGGATACAGTGAATAAATAATTATTACGTGTGCATGTATTAGAGTCGCTACTTGCTACAAGATTCAAACAACCAACTCATCAATCCTGATCTTTCCACGAATTGAAAATCTAACCATTAACAGTTCAAGAAGAGATTTTGAATAGCTACGTGTATTTTGACTTCATTAGTTCAATAAAAATGTCCATTGATTTCCTGGTCTTCATCTTCTTTAGCGCACACTCTTGTACTGTAGAGGTGTGATTTGGCAGGGATATGGTTAGCTGAGGGAAGGGTTCCTTCACGTAGGTCAGAGCGTATTACATTTATAATTTGATTTTTTTTCTTATTTCTATTTAGAATATAAAAAGGGAAAACTATGCAGTATTTTTCATACATAAAAAACCCCAAAAAACACACATGCCATGCTGCATGAGGCATGTTTTATAGTTGAATATACATTGCGCCACGATGGTAGTTAAACAGATCCAACACAATATTTGCTTAGTACCTTGTTTTACTACACCCGAATTTAAACTTGATCTAGATACTATCAAAACAAGTCTTCCATATGAATTTCATCAAAATCCGCAAATTAATATAGGCATGAGAGTCCTTAAAATGAGGACAGACGGAAGGACGCCCGGCATTTCTATGTCTCCGCATTGCGTTCCGGCGGGGGACATAAATTATGCCCTCAAAACGGCTTTCAGTGATTGATTTTCTTACAAAATGCGAAAATTACTTTATTTGTGTGTTTAAGAGGGGTTAATATAGCATCCGTTTCCATGGAAACGAGATCGGGGATATATGAATTTTATTATTTTATTTTAATGGAAATATTTCAATCTATGAGTTCTCAATTTTTTATGAAATCGTGGGATCCAGAAACAGGACATTTTCACGTTTTTGTTGCCATGGCAACGTCTCTATTTTTGCAAGGAAATGTTAAAATATTGTGTTTTCGTGATTTTTTCTTAAATTTTCATGCAGATTTGATAAATAATATCTAGAAAATAATCATTTTTACAATTTTCATTAAAAACTTTAATAGTTTTAATATTTACATAAATTATTTCTTGAAAATAGTAAAATAAATACATTGTGGCAAAACTACCAAAAATCCAAATTTTGAGCTGTTCTTACAAAAAAACTGGACGGATGATTTTCTAATAAATGCCACTAAATAAGAGAGGTTCCCCCAATGAACAAATACATATGTCACATTACTATAATATTATAATGATAAAAATCCAGGGAGAGCGCAAACCTTACCTTAAAATTCATTAAAATTACTTATATTAACTTTTAAAAGAGACAAACGTTAAACCTTTTCATAATCTTATATTCTTAATGCGTAATTTGACGTATGAAAATATACTTATGTTCTGAATACATTTAATCACAACATTTAGTCCTGTAAACTGTGGTACCAACTTTCATTCAGAGTTATTTCCCATGGTAATGGATGCAATCTTCCTCATCAACTTTTTACCATCATTTCTAAATTTGGGATCTAGCAGGGTGTATATAAAAGGGTTAACAATATGATTTAAGCAGTAGGATGACCTAGCTATAACTTGAAGAAAACTACTGTTCACGGTTTCCGGATCCCAGATGTTCCATACTTGTGTTGTATCCCAAAGTTTCATGATACTGCTCGGCAGATAGCTAACAATAAAAAATATTACAACTGTAAATGCTATTTTGGTTATCTTCCTAGTGGTTGCATTATCATGGTCTACTTGCGTGTTCACTTCCGGAGTGGACATTGTACTTGGGCTACGGAAACGCTTCCGGTATTTTGATTGGTTTATCATCTTCCTCCAAATCATTCCGTAGAGGGTAATTAGAGTTGAAACTAGGACAACTAATACAACTAGTAAGAAACAGTTAAAAATGGTAGGAAATATGGAATGGTTAGCATAAGTTCCAGTCAAACATACTTCAACTGTAAAATTGTCACCGATGTGAAATACATGTGTATCCCATATAAACATGTGAGGAAATGAAAGCAATGCTGCCATCCACATTGCACCATGCATCAGACAAACAGCACATCGTGGTGTATATTGATTATTAAAAGGCGTACAAACTCGTTTATACCGATCTGCTGATAGTATCAAAATAATTAATGCCGACAGTATCACAAGAAAATAAAACGAAGTTAACCACAATTTACATGTTATTGTTACAAAAAATGAAAAATGATTAGATTTTTCAAGAACTTGCACTGGAATAGAAAAACCACACACTAAAAAATCCGAAACAGATAATCCGAGAATAATGGTAGCATTTGTATTTCTATCTTTCTTTAATCCGTATATTAAAATAACCATTCCATTTCCAAAAAATCCAATTACCGCTAATAATGCAAAATATGCTATGTTAAACACATGTTCTAAAGCGTACTGTTTGTTCAGTTCAGCTACAGATGTGTTGCTTATGTTGTATATGTTGCTTTCAAACATTTCTGTCAAGAAAATCCTAGAAAGTTTTGAACCACAATGATACAAATGAGATACCTTTTACTAATGTTTTAATATTGTCATTCTTTGCCTAGTTATCTTAAAGAGTGGGCTTTATCTGATAATGGCAGATAAAGTTTATACAGAGATTATATTTCCGGTACGCACCATATGTCCTTATTTTGAATTTATATAATTCCTGAATACTAGTATTTTAATTGGTCAGAGATTAACTGCTCTGAGAAGCCCACAACAAAAAGAAATAAAACGAATTACATGTATGTGGAATTGAACAGATAGATGTATGTTTTGTGATTAATAGATAAGAATATCCCAACAATAATGGGTTGTAATATTATTTCGTTACTAGCACATCTTTATTACCGATTCTAAAAAATATGATTTATCTCCCTTACAATGAGAACAATTTTAAAGTGTAGTAACTGAGTTTATGAAGATAAAACAGCTATCATTTGATTATTATTTTCGTCAAGTGTTTCATTAAGTGTCTGGATGTACGTTACTCGCTATTATTTTGCTTTTTACCTAAAGTCTAAATGATTTTATAATTAAGCACCGCATAAACAGAAGAGGTTGTGCAGCGGTTATCAGAAAGTGACAATTAGTGCTGCTTAGAATTTAAACCTTTGGACCGTCTCGATCTTGTGGAGAAGACACTGTTGATCTTGCAGTGACTGAATTCACCGATATTTTGTCTCAGTATTACACAGGTTAGGTTCTAATATATATTACCCTTCACCCTTTAACCATATTCTATATCCACCGTCTTTGCAAAGATGGAGTCAGACCATGAAGTTGATTGGCCAATCAAAAGGTAAAACATTATTTTAGAGCTAGATATGGGGCCTATTTCTGTATGCAGGTCCCTTTGTGATATCTTACACTGCCTTCTGTAATCATGTATGGATTATAGATTACCTGGTATCAACAGCAAAATTTAAAGGTCATTCTATTCTTCCATTTGTTATCTGGAGGTCCAAATGACTGTTATTTGTTTAATTTTAGCATCAATCGATTTATATGTAAAGAAATGTTTATATCGGAAGATATTGTATGGTGGTAAATTTCCCGTTTCATGAACTATCCAGAGTCGTATTTGAATTTAGATAGCCCGATCAAGCCTTTGAGAGGTTATCCAATGATCTGTTGCTACTCGTATTAGTATGTTGTACTACTGAATAAGCTAGTCAAACTGCTTAACTTATCAGTTATATAAACTGCCTTCAACCCAATACACA
Source organism: Mytilisepta virgata (assembly GCA_028015205.1). Lineage (NCBI taxonomy): Eukaryota > Metazoa > Mollusca > Bivalvia > Mytilida > Mytilidae > Mytilisepta > Mytilisepta virgata. The sequence goes on from CM051515.1 coordinate 34,419,167, forward strand.
TGTATACGTAGTTCTCAAATGCGAAGTTTCATTTAGAATATTTCTTGGAAGAGGGAAACACTCCTTAATTTTCAGTAATTGTACAATTTTGTAACAGTGAATTGTATGTATCAATTTCGGGCTAGTATCGAAATACTCGCAACTGAACTGGGGATTACTTAAGGTTTGATAGTTTGTTGTTTTTCAGTTATCGGCCTTTAACTGTAACTGTATAAACACATCTCATTTTTGGACAATTTATATACAATTTCCTCGGTTTCTGGTCATTTCCGTCTCTTATTTTGCTAATGCACGTCTTCGAAGCATTTATTGTCTACACAGTGGTTAATGAAATTTGTGTTTCAGTTGACAATATTTCAATACTGAAAAGTAAACTTTATAATAAAACATTAACTCTGTCATATATAGCTCCGTCCTTAACAAAATGTTGCTCCACAACACTGCAATTTGAAGAGGTATCTGAACTACACACCGACTTTTTATAGCAACAGAAGTACTGTCTCTTTGCCTGCACATTTGTCACGTACATCCGTAGATCATGTGGCAAGAATTGTTTAACCAGATCCTTTGATATCCTTTTGTGTATCAAACTTGGGAGTATGGTATAACTGAATATTAAATGTTTTGATTGAGTGTATACTTCTGTTGGTGGATCCAATTATACAAGCCGAATCCCTTGCAATTGGTATTGGTGTTGATTGATTATGAAAAGTTACTTTTAGCTGTTGTGAAAATGTAAAATATTAGAATTTAGAAATATTTTTGTCGTGATAAATTTAAGATAATTTACATCGTACTTATTTAAGTCCTTTATTAATAAGAAAGTTTTTGGCTTTACCGTTTTCAGGTTAGTCATTTTTACATTGGAATCCACTTTAAAACATTTTTGGTTATTGTGATTTTTAAGGTTTCGGTATTTAGCACTACTACAAGCCATAACTGGATGAAATAAGCACATGATATGGTGTGCATCAGACTCAGAATATTTATTTCCACTATATATATTTGACATCAGATCTTTTTTCATATCGTTAGATCTTAAGAGACTTGATTGACAAAAGAAATGATAATGTTTTTTCAGTTGTTGTGATATTTGTTCATTCGTTAGAACATATGTAGGTCCATACACTATTTAATGAAGGAATAGCAATTATATTCAATTTTATTTTCCTTTTTTGAAAATTACCCAATGATAGATTGATCTGAGTTTAAGTAACTAAACAGAAATCTTACTACGAACGTAATAATAGGTATCCGGTTCTGATTTGATTTCTTTTCTTTTTATAGTTTCATTAGCACAGCGTTTTATACTAAAAATGTGCGCACTATCAACGCTTCTACAACATGTAAATAATGATATTGGGATTTCTAATTTTAAATTCCAAGGTCACATTGTAATTTCATAAGTAGTTATATGGCTTTGAAGCTGACGTCTTTCATCGAGAAATGGAAGGTTGTTCATTTAAACCACGCAATCTTTTCATCCAATCGTATTTACGGGATTCAATAAAATGGCAACTCAAAAGTAATTATTTAGTAATATCAAATATGATATTGATAATACTTGCAAGAGAACAGAGGAAAGCACTTCTCAGTCTATTCGACAAAATATTGTTTTTTAGGAATAAATCCAATCGATATCTTGTGGGAAAAAGCAGGAGTACTAATTATTGTTGATCTACTAGAATATATCACAATCTAATTAAAGATAATTCATAATATAACCTTATATATTATTTTATTTTAATAATACATTTTTTTGCCCGAATGGGTAAACAATCCAAACCTTTTTTACTATGCCATCAAGTTGAACCACGGGGAACTGAAATCTTAACAGAGTAACCACTAACAATAACACCTTTTCATTTTCGGACATCAATATTTCTCAAGGTACCGCAAATATTTAAACCTATACAAAGAAATGACATTTCATTTTTCTTTCTTGATAGCGATATATAGACTTTTGAGCATGTTTGCTCGTCATATAACAAATGTTTTGGACAGATTTTTAAACTCTTCTGGTTTTACCAATGACATATTTCTAGTTGTTTTTTTTACCCGCTAGTGATTCTTGATTTTTTTTTATAATTTCATTTCTAACACCTTGAAAATCCAGCTGAGAAATTATTATACATTAATAATTCTGCATGCCTTTAGAGAGATGAATTCTATTTAAATAACAACTGAAAAACTATGAGATTCATATCCCTTCTAATCGCTTATATCTCAAATTAAAATAGAGCAGAAACATTCTGACATTCTTGTTCCATATTTTGTTCATATAACAATGCATTTAAAATATCTATACAGACCAGCAAAAATCATTTGAAAGGATAGAAACAATAGAAAATTGAAAGGATAAAAGTAATAGAAAATAGAAAAATAAATAGTAATAGTTGTCATAAACACTCGTCTTTAAAATTTGAGAAATATTTCTCAATTTAAAACAAGTGCGATTTTTAGGAGCGTTTGATGAGCTGTACTGATAAAAAAAAACAATTTCTACTGTATGAAGTTCCATTTTCTTTTCTATATTTTGTTAGATGACAATACATTACATGGTGTAATACAAATTGTGATGTAATAGAAGGCGTAGTTATAAACTTGACATTAATAATTGTACAATGTAAAGGGCAAAGAGATATCACACACTGTAACTGTTGAACATTTGTCAAGTATTACAACTTCCGCTGATGCACCATTTGTTCATTATTTTCGGAAATTTGTATTCATAAATTGAAATTGAAGTTTACAGTTCCGTCTATTCAATAGAGATATACAAACATCATCACCGAATTGTTTTTTTCAAATCGGGAAATTGTCATTATATTCGTTCTTGGAATTAGCCCCCAACCTTTGATGACATTTGATTTTTGATTTATTATTTGGGAATTTTTTGTGACAGAATGTAAAAGTGACAGAACAATAGAAAGTGAAAATTAGATCATTACCATAGTGTTTTTGATAAATCGTGTCTGTACAAATATATAGATTACTTTTTTATCCGATTGCATATGAAATACTTTTTCTTTATATCAATAATTTGATCATGAAAATATGTTGTGTATCGCTATAAAAATTCCCGTCAATATATATTATATAAAATAAGATTGTTATAAATTTCTTCATTTCAGTATACCCTTTTAACTATATAAATTAACCTATTAATTGTATTGTAAATGATTAAATTCGTAATGAATTACATGGATATGGTGGTCATGCATTAATGGATTAAGTTGATTAATATACAGGTTTTGTTTAAATATTCAAAAGTTGAAAACAAAATCTGTCTGCCAAACTGAGTTTGTTATTTGTACAAATATCATAATGCAGCATGTACCCCTGTATTGTTGATCTTCATTTTGAAATTTTTAATGACTACACAGTATGGTGACTGATGTCATTCCAGCACTGTCCATCTACCATAGAGCTATTCTGACAAAAAATATTTTTGATAAAAACATTTATAAAGAAGGTACATCGTATTAGCGATACTTTAAAATATTTTAAATCCAGAATTAATAAATTTATTTTCAAATTCAATAGTTTAACAAATTTAAAAATTTTGACTTTCAAAACCTTAAGACTGACTGTTAATAATTTCGACGTTTAAAATTTAAAAGTTTGAGTTTTAAAAGTTTAAATTTTTATATTTTTGAAGTCGAATTTTCAATTTTTTAAAAATAATTTGTGCTTCCTGTGATATCCATTTAAATATATAAAAGGACTATTGCAAATGCATTAAGCAATTTAATTAATAATTTATTAATAAGTGTGCTCTAATATATATGTATTTGAAATTTGAAACATGATACTGACCACACGAATCACACTTTCAGTGGTGGAAACATTTGGCAATTTAATTTTCAAATTCAAATTTCATCTTGTCAACCAACTAAAATAAATCATGTTTCCACTTCCACCTATTATTGAAAATTTTCTTTTATCTCTGAAACAAGACATATAAAGTACAGTTGATTCCTGTTGTGTCGAAATCGCTTGAGTCGAAATTTCGGTTATGTCGAACTTTTCTTCTGGTCCCGAGCAGACGGCAGTATAATCCATGTATTCTTATTCCTTTTATTTCAAATCCGATTAGTCAAAATTTCGGTTGTGTCGAAGTGATATTATTTACCCAGAAAACATAATTAGTGGAAAATTAACTTGTTATGTCAAATTTATTAATTATCTATACAGGTGTACCAAATATACACACCTGTCAATCAGTAACCCGTGGGAATTCTGTGCTGAAAATGTTGTTTCATGCAAATAATGTTTTGATAACAATCTTGTGTCGACTATTTACACATTCAGTATCAGGTATTTAAAATTCAAAAACATTAATAGTGGATTTTGTGATCAAAATAAATTTTACATTAATAAAAAAAAGTTTTTTACGGTCCTCTTTATTCACACCATGGTCGTTATAAAATTCGGATTATGTACTACATATATAGAATAAATACGTGTGAAGATTTTTGCCCCATCCCATATCTTATATATTCTTATTTGATATTCGTTAAAAGCCTATTCACAAGTATCCTTCAGTTTAATCACTTAGTGTTTCTGTACAAAATATATAACAGGATACTATCCACTTGAAACACTTCTAGCTGTCAAAATATATTTGTCTGTCCGTTCTTAAAGATTACTAGTCTGGACATTTAGCTTAATGCAGTATGTTGGCTGAAGTATTGTTGATCGCCTTCCTGAGGAATGTGATGACTGCTCCGACGACTGGAAGTACATGCACGGACGATCATTGTCAAGTGGATACAATATCTATGCCACTGATGGATGACATGCGAGCCACTTTAAAGGCTGATTTAGACGTGTCTAAAATGAATACATATCTAAAAGCCTATATAAAACAGGAAATCTCTAAAGGAATTAAAATGGCAATGTTGGAATCGATGCAACAGATGTTTGATAACACGACAGTATTGCTCAATACAACACTACAAACAAAGCTAAAAGGTAGTAAATAAAAGGACATGAAATTATTTGCATTAAATATAAATAAAAGATTTTTTTTATTAAATATCTAATAGAAGGATTTATTTAGTTTACACTACACGTACTGTCATAAAGGCTTTTCTTTACAGAAGTATTTTTTTTCTTTTGAATTTTCAGATGGCGAAAAACATAGTCTTCAACAGTTAACACAGAAGATGACAGAGATGGAATCTAACTTTGAGAGAAAAGGTATGGTACATACATCATTATATATTTTTAATGTCAATAAGGTATACAATTACCTCTCAAAGTTGGTGGGTTTTCCCGTAGAAGATAATACGACTTCCGGATTATCAGGTGTAATTTTTATCAATACCCACGATTGCAACCTAACATTCATAAAAAATTACAGAATTCATGGTTAAATATAAAACTCGTATGTTATGCGGAATTCTATAGCAACCTTATATGATATAAAAATAAAATGGGGACTTTCCTAGACTTGTTCGCGAATCAGATTGATCGTCTTATTTTAGACGGATTTTCTCAGCCCATGAAACATTTAAAAACAATGTGAAGAATTCGACCTTCGTAGCCGAAACAACAAAAACGTCGGACAGATTTGATACGATTGATCAGGCAGAACTCAAGCGTATTTTAGAGGAAAAGGATGCCAAAAGCACTCAAAGGGCTACTGTTTATGCTGTTAAAATATTCCGCTCATAGCTCAAGGAGAAACATCTGTCGGAAAACTTTGAACAGTTTACCAATGAAGTGCTGGATGCTAGGCAAATTCTTTGTTGAAGTAGGACAGGAGAAGGGGGAAAATATCAGAAAGCGAGTTTTTACTCTTTACGATATGGATTGAATAGGCATTTGTCTCTAGTAAAAATGTAGACATTATACACAGCCCAATGTTTCAACTGTCTCAGACACTGTTTACATAGCGTGATGGAATGGAGGGGGGGGGGATTTCACATTATTCTCCAATTAAAGCATGTGATCTGACAAAAATGTAGACTATTTTGACATAAATGACAAAGTGAAATTGCAACAAAAGGTTTTTGTTTTTTTGTCGATATCATAATGTATTTTGATCGCAGAGGTATAGAAAATATCCATGAACTGAAAGTTAAAGATTTCGCCGCTACAACCGATTCAGAGGGGAAAGTGTACCTCATCTTATTGAGACGACCAGACAGAAAATCACAGAGAAGACCCAAATACTGGCCAAGGCCGTATGTATGCTAGAAGTGGTAAGCTTGATACATTTTGTTTGTAAATTGTACAGAAGAATCTTCATGTAATTTTGTATAATATTATATGTTTGTTGCAAAATAATCACATGGTCAAACATACAAAAAAATCAATAATTTCTTAAACAGTTCATGTACTGCACAAAAATCAAGAGTCATGTCACCATCCTGTTGCGATATTTTTCTTTTGTCGTCCGTCCAAATGCTTTTAGGTTTGTGCGATAACATTTAGTTACAAGTTGTAATTGAAACATGCGTCAACATATAGTGTTAAAGTATAGAAAAATATAAAAGGTGCAGGTGTTCCTACACCGACATTGAATAGACAAATGCGACAAAGGAAACAAAATTGCAATGCATTTACATGTATTATTCTAATTTTATTCAGTTTTCTCAATAGTCTACAACCTAAATTTTATTTTTGATATTCTTTTTCAGATGATCCTCTCTGCCCGGCAAAGTCCTTCATGCGGTATACGAAACACTTGACTCCGAACTGCTGTCGTCTTTTTCAGCGTCCAAGTAAAGCAGAGACTACAATATATTGGTACATAAATTCACCACTCGGACACAACACTGTTGGAAATATGATGGCCAAAATAAGTGAGAATGCTGGACTTTCCAAAACTTAAACAAATCATTTACTCAGGTCAACGACAGTGCACACGTTGGATAGTAACGAATTTGTTGGAAGGCATATAGCTACCGTAACTGGCAACAATTCTGAATCGTCGTTAAAAACGTATACTAGATATACAACACCAAACATAAAAACGAAAATGTCAGAAACAGTCTCCGAAACTTTACGTCCTGAAAGCAGACAAAACAGGAAACCTTACGAATTCCGAACTGGTTCCACACTCAAACTCCCAGTTTGTTAATTTAATGGCCGATCTTCATCAAGATGACTCTGATTTGGATGACATTATTAGAACAATTGACATTGGTTCTCACACATCAAAACCAAGACTTAGGAATAACAAATCCATTTCTGCTTGTACATGTACCACAAATGTTATACCGCCTAAAGTTCCTATGTCGGCTCGATGAATATGAACATTTTGTCGGGTTGATAAATTCCGATAGCAACCTAGTTCAAAGTCAATAAACGTATAATATCCGAGGTTAAAGTGTTTGATATAACGACAGTTTTACAGAGTGGGCTGTTTATAAGGTTAATTTTTTTTAATTCAAGAAAGGCCAAACATTAAGAAATACAAAGATTAGCTTTAGCTCTTTTCAATTCATTTTGATTGATATAGTTTTATCCCAAACAAGGGAAAAAATTAAGAATCGAGAGGTGATAATTTGTGCTATCCAGTATGGTACAATAATAGAACCTGTTTGTTTATGAACAAGGGAACATAAAAATACGAATAAAACGTGCCAAACAGACTTGGCAGAAAATTATTTTCGATAATTTAATAAATATGCACTTCTCCAATATTTGTCAAATCGGTTAGGTCTAGAAATAAGAATTGGAGAAAACATTTATCACTCTTGGTATAGAATTTATGTAAGTGTGGAACAGCTCAAAGCCGTAAAAGTACAAAGTATTTTCTGAAGGGGAAGGAAAGTGTTAACATTTGTATTCAAAGTGAAAAAAAAAATTTTTTTTCTTAATTGTATTTGAGAGATTTTGAATGATAAAAAACTGTCTGATGTTTATATATGTTTGTTTATTATAGATCAGTTAAGGCCTGCATTTCATGCATCAATGACCTCGCATCCTCACAGATTCTCTGATCCCAACGAGATATTACGATTTGAACATGTTTGGACCAATATCGGTGGAGGTTATAAACCGGAAACAGGAATTTTTACTGCACCAAGGAGCGGGCTGTATCAAATAATCGGAACACTGTGGTCAACAAGTGGAAAACGATGTGCAGCATCACTATATAAAAATAATACTCGACTAAACTACGGATACACGAGTACTGAGCATGCGGATAGCAACACTGTTCATGCTGTTATTATGTTACAGAAAACAGATAGAATTTACTTTAAAAATCGAGGTTCTGCAAGTTATCTATGCCATGGAAATATCCATTCTGAATTTTCGGGATTCTTTCTCCACGAATAATATGATGAATAACGCTTTTATCTCATCTGCGATAGATTTTTTCTTGTCTCACAATTCTAAGTTTATTTATTTGGAACATTTATTTCCTATTAACATGAATAACCTCTGATGTACAGGCTAAATAAATGTTGAGAATTAAACAGAAAACCATAGTTCAAGTATGATTTCCACTCTAAAAAAATAAGAAACAAAACAAATTTTAAACTTCTATATACATGTAAACCAAATTTTAGCTCTACAAATATCTTTTCGAGACTTGTTTTGGGAAAAAGAAGGATTGGTTTTTCATTTTTCGCCTTTCCTGTTATTTATCCGTTTCAATATTTAATCAACGAAATCTCTGTCTCAAGTTGTATTTTTGCAGGCGATTTTTGAAATCAAACTTATGAGGTTTCAAAAACGGTTATTGCCTTTAAAGGAAACATGTATACAGTAACTGTATACTAAGTATCTAACAATTAATTCAGTAAAATAATGATAATTTGTTGTAATATTCCACTATATATATTAATTCACAGCAATGTACGTATTTTATTGGTTGAGACTCTCCCACATGATATTGAACAAAACATCATGTTTCCCTCTCAGATTCGTGTTTCACCATCATATCCCAATTATTCGAAATGCTCGAGATTTTAGTGGAATAAATCATTAATTTACCGTGCATTAGTGAAAATATGAAAATTTGTTCACCCTCGAAAAGTCATGTTTCCCTCGGGTGAACAAATCTTCATATTTCACTAATGCTAGGGAAATAAATGTATAATATTTACATTTTTGTGCGATGATAACGATGAAATGAGAGACGCTGAATTTTTACATTTAGCAAAAAATTCCAAGTCTTCACTGTAAAAGTAAAGCGAATAATAAACGCTATGCAATTTTCCTCTGATAAATGCCTGATCAGTAAATGTTCTTAAAAGTTTCATTAGGAGACCGTATTTTTAGCAAGAATCGTGCAGTCCTAGTAGTACATAGTTTATTATTTCGTGTATATTTGGAGTTGGTTACATGTTTCAGTATGTACACGTATGAGATATAAGGTTTGCCAATGCATGTATAGATATTGATTATTTTTTTTTACCAAAGTGAATATTTCAAGACAATGTACTTCAACACTTTTTTATATTACCATCTAACAGATTTTAATTTTAATTTTTTTTGGTCGCAGAAATGTTAACTTTTGAAAAATATAGAGTATCTTCCTCGTGCATAGCTCAATTCTCAAATTATATAATTATAATCAAGAGACATAATCTCTTGAGTTTCTATTTTCCCTATTATATATGGATGGATGAACAGTTATTATGTAACGTCCAGTAGCAATCACTAAATGCATATCAGGACGAGAACATGTTGACACATGAATATGAACCCGGCTTTGTACTAGACAGACACGCTGTTTAACGTGCAATCTCACAAAGTAACAGTCCGCAGAAGACATATCACACCACTGGGCACACTGCAAAGACTCCGAGCTGACTAGTCATTGGATCTTACTCCTAAATGCCACGTGCTTGGCGGAGAAGCAGAAAAATACCAATTTTAATGTCTTTGCTTTCACCCAACCATTGATTGAACCCGCGACCTTCCATATTCGAGGCAAGCACGCTGCCATGAGACCACCAAAGCGGTTTCCCCATTATTAGTATCAATTGTATGGCCACTATCAAAATAATAGTTACTAAGATGGTAATACTCTCGAACTATTATCAGTCTTAACTGAAAATGATATGAAATCACTGTGTTAGTTCACGTAACAACCTTTGATTAGTACAAAACCCATAGAGTAAAAAAGACTACAGTTATTTTAAATTTCGGCATTTTGGATTATTGTGCAGATGAAAATCGACGAAATATGCACATCTTACGCATTAAATTGGTATCAAAAAATTTACAGTGACGATTAGATTATTTGTTGGGTTCTCATGAGATGGGCAATATGTTATATATGGATGGGTATCCTGCTTTCAGTGTACATGATCGACATATTTTATAGTGTGCAAGCGCACGAACTAACAGTCCGCTGGTGGATTTGTAACCCCACACGGAAACATTATTCTGACCCCAAGCCGACCACCGGATCCAGTCGTAAACCATTAAAAAGATATGGCACAACTTCTGCAATAGGGAACGTAAAATAAACCCTTCAAAGGACATTTTTATACGCGTATATGAACTATTTTATGGTGGTGGTACCAAAAGAAAATCTGTAATCATTGTTATAAATTGAGGAAGCTGTATAACATTCATCCTAACGGACGGCTGGCGTAGAGGTGGTCTTACTCCGAGTGTGACAACTATATTACACCCCAACTCATATATAAAAATGTTGCAAGTAGACAATTGGAAAAGACAGTTTAAAATAAGGTGCTTTTTCATTTTCAATATTCTGGTTTAGAAGTAAGATACTTGCACCCCTAAATTTATCCTTTCTCTTCTCTCTTCAGATGGCACAACGCACGGCTATTGGGTGCCTTTGGAGAGTAACACATACAACACTTTTTATTAGAAGGAGTTATAGGCTGCTATATCTTGTTTCCAAATACACCATCAATAAATTTCTATAGACTACAATGACTACAATACTACAACGTTTGTAAACTCTCATCTATTTCCCCACAAAATATTTAATACGATGCATGAAATCCAAAGGATTTTTATTTTCTCACACAACCAAAATAACATGTTGGAGTAAGGAATTATGGCATTAAAACAATTCAGATCATATTTAATAAGATATTTTTGAAAAACAAATTTCCGATTATTCAGAAAATATAATACATGGTATAAAGTACTTGAAATTATTTCCGTATTCAGCCATTCTCAAACACTTGCACGGAAAATATGATCGTTCATAAAGGATTATTATTTATATTTGTCTTTGAAATTATTCACTGCTTAGATGAAAATGATACGAATGTTTGCTATAACGTGACAGCCGGGTAAAATTAAAAAAAAATTTTATTCATCATGTTAGAAGTTTCACTCTGACATTGGTCGTTAAACTAGACGTTCTCTGATTTATTAGTAGTCTAAACATGCATTTGTATAAATCAAAACAGGACATGTTCGTCGAAATGTTATTTTTTAGAATATTTTTAGGTGAAAATAAAATTGTGTTTTTCAGGTATTTCTGTTGCTCGGATTATGAAGATATAGATGGAAAATGTGTGGGTAAGTTTTAGACATCAAGTAGATTAATCTTACATCGTCTTCAGACATTACATCATGACGGAAATGGAAAGAATATCTCGGTATTAGTCAATTACCAAATTTCATACACACAGACCTTATTAACTGAGAATTAAAACCCTCAATATGTAATTTAGAGGTGTGGTGGGAAAATTTATCGGAACAATTTTGCAAATGCCGATTTACTTATTTCCTTTTTAAATGTGTAGATGTATTGAATGGGATAGATTTTTCTTAAAAGAATAAGGAAGGACCTAGGAGAAAACAAATACGAAAATACATGAATTTATTTTAGACTTCAGGTGTCAAATATTCTACAAATATATATAAAACAGATAATATCATATTATTAAACAACAGAAAAACCCTGAAAGTATAGGATCTATGATTAAAATATACAAAAGCAGAATGTCGAGGGATAAACACTCTTTAACCTTAACACTGCTTATTGTATTACCAAGTCAGACTACTCCGATTCTCCGTAACTGTTGTTTTATTGTTTGGGCTTTGTGCTCTTATATGTTATATGGTGAAGATCTGTAGATTGGATGGCATTGAAAGCACAATTTGCAGAATTTTTAGAGTAATCCTATATTCTATATAGATATAAATTTAGATACATTTAATAAGGTAATACATCTTTATGTCTAGGTTATCAAAACTGTTTTATTCCAATTTACAGTCTTTATATTAAAGTTCGAGTTAAATTTAGTTTTGCGTGTCGGATCGATATTTAATGTTTTCTTTGTATAGAAAATGCTCCGGTAAAGTGTCTTATTGACTGTCCAAATTATAGATTTAACACTAATTTTGCAATTTCATTTTGAATTATGAAATTTTACAGAGTGTCAGAAAGGCTTTGTGTCTAGCAGAGGAAATCGATGTCAACCCTGTCCACATAATCTATACGGGCAACACTGCTCAAGCACATGTAATTGCTGGGAAGAACAAAGGTATTAATACTAACCATTTTTGGTATATAAGAAAAGGAACAGTTTTTGAACTTACAGATAACTCCAAGTTGAATAAGTGAATTTTTTTTGTGGTTCTACATTTTATTACATATAAAACATATACTTTTACTACTGTTGAGGTGGACATGGATGAATCGAAATTCATACTATGTCTAATTGAATTTACCGCCTGTATATTGACAATAGTTACATTTGCGTTCGTTTTCTTCAATTATGGACACTACGTATCCTTTCACTTCAGAAAACCCCTTAAAAAGCAATTATTAAGACTATACGAAATACATATACTTATGATTATTATTTCTTTTTACTAAAATCAAATTTATTTCGTCAATAAAAAAGTTTAAAACTAGTTGAACATAATGGTGCGTTAATGCTGTTTTTTGGTGGTAAATTGTATCAACGTATATTTTAGACAATTAAGTACATAATATGTAAAAATCAGTACATTTGATTGGACAATGAGCGTTCACTTGTTAATCTCGAAAAACACAGGGAAATAAATCAATCATGAAGTATAAGTCCAATTGGAAAAAGTGTCCCATGGGTATTGTGCCCGTCATTAGACATTGTCTACCGTAGTTAAGGTAAACAAACACATGTTCATATAATGTCAATGTTATTTTTTAATGCCAAGATATTTACATTTTATGTACTAATCTACATAAATCCCTCTAAAGATCACTATTTGAAATTGAACATATATTGTTTAAGCATTAATCTATTATGGACGTCTCCTCCAGGAACCGTTTTCTATGGAAGGGGATCACCGCCACCATTCTAAGTTCTAAGTTTTAAATTATAAGTTCTAAGTTCTAAATTTAAAATTCCAAATCCCATATTCTATATTCTAATTTCGTTATTCTTAATTCTGTATTCGTAAACTTGTTAATTCTAATGCCCGTTTTGCAGTTTGCATTATGCTTACCAGTAAATTACAACTTCTATAATTCATAATGTTGCATTTTTAAAATTATATTTTTATAACTTCCTAGTTCTATGTTTCCAAATTTGTTAATTTTGATTTTGGTCTTTCCGAATTCCAACTTTTATTTTCTTATTTCAAACTTTCAACTTCTAACTTCTGTTTTAATATATGAAATTAAGTAATATTACAGATTACAAATCTAGCTTGGTGGCGGACACACCGCGTATATAATTATGACGACAGATGGCGCTGTGTATCTCTGTCGGTATCAGAATATGCTGAAACGGATTGAAAATGGAATAGTGATGTTCCCACCATGCCTTGATGCATAAATGATAAATCATGGAAAAGAATCCCTTCATCGTATATGACAGGTTGGGAACAACCCCTCAAATGAGGGATGACACCTGAATGTAGTTACTTCCCCTTTTACGAGGGGTTGAATTCAAGTAATATTTTTTTAAAAACCATTTCTTAGTACGAAAGGGCATATGTTTATATTATTTGTAGAAACTTTTTCCAAAGAACAATACATCTATCTTGTTTTATATTGACAAAACATGTTCATGGATTTTGGAATATTCATGGACTTCAATCTTCTTTATTTTTGAAAATATGAGGACCCCTCTTTAAAGAAAAGTTGTTCGAAATATAATGAATTTTCCTCCTTTTCGGGTTAAAAGGTTAAGTTATTCTACAACAGCAAAACAACCCCTTGTCTAATGGACAGTCCCTCATTTAAGGGTTATCCCTCGTTTGGGGGGTTGTTCCCAACCTGTATGGGGGAGGGGGGTGGGGGTAGCATCAGGCCTTTATAGGGACTCCGGGATTGGGTGTTTTTAAGCTCGGGATTTCGGGATTGATCCTTCCGGAATCCAGGAATTCCCATTTCGGGATGTCGGGATTGAAATATCTTTCAATTCGGGACCTCGGAATTTACGTTTTTAAGCCCGGGATTTCGGGATCAGGACCCCTACGATTCCCCCCTCGTATATCAACCCCTTAAGGAATATTAATCTCCCACCATGGTACATGATTCCTAATATCATGGTATAACACCCCCTTTTTTATTATGGATTAATGACCCTAAGCCAGGGAAGATGAGGGGTACCTTTATCGGGTTGGGATTTTTAAGCTTGGAATTTCGAGATCGGGAATTCCCATTTCAAATTTTTAGACATCAGGATTGAACATTTTTTTCAAGTTCCGGAATTTGGGATTTCATGTTTTTAACTCATACCGGTACACCTAATTTCACCCCCGATTTTTGGTGGGGTCTATGGAATAGACATGGAACAGTTGATAAACCATGGTCGGAAAGCATGGGGTTCCATCTACAAGGGGGGTTTGGGGGTTCTGATCCCGAAATCCGGGGCTCAAAGTTAAATTGAAAAAATCCTAAGGCGTGATAAGTGCCCATAAATCCAGAGCCAAGACAAAATAGGGATGACAAAGACACCAACAAACATGTTAATCATACACAACACAAAAAACTAATAACGTATGACCAACACAGACCCCACCAAAAACCGGGGTTTAACTTAGATGTACCGGTATGAGTTAAAAACATGAAATTCCGACTTCCGGAATTAAAAAAAAATTCAATCCTGATGTTTAAAAATTTGAAATGGTAATTCCCGATCCCGAAATTCCAAGCTTAAAAAAGCCCAACCCCGATAAAGGTACCCCCATCTTCCCTGGTTTAGGGTCATTAATCCATGATAAAAGGGGAAGGGGTGTTATACCGTGATATAAGGGATCATGTACCATGGTAGGGAGGTCATTAATCCATTATAAAAGGGGTCGGGTGTTGTATTATGATAGGAATCATGTACCATGGTGGGAGGCTAATATTCCTTAAGGGGTTGATATACGAGGGAGATCGTAGGGGTCCTGATCCCGAACTCCCGGGCTTAAAAACGTGAAATCCCGAGGTCCCGAATTTTAAGATATTTCAATAACATCCAATCTCGGAGTCCCGATAAAGGTCTGACCCCCCCTCACACAGGTTGGGAACAACCCCCCCCCAAATGACGGATATCCCTCAATGATTTTTTTTGGAACAACTTTTCTAAAAGAGGGGTCCTCATATTTTCAAAAATAAAGAAGATTGAAGTCCATGAATATTCTACAAAGAATGTAAACATGTGCCATTTTGTACCAAGAAGTGGTTTAAAAAAAACTACAACTTGAATTCAAAAGGGGAAGTCACTACATTCAGGTGTCATCCCTCATTTTGAGGGGTTGTTCCCAACCTGTCATATACGATGAAGGAATTCTTTTCCATGATTTATCATTTATGCATCATGGCATGGTGGGAAAGTCATTATTCCATTTTCAATCCGTTTCAGCATATTCTGTTTCGTCATAATTATATACGCGGTATGTCCGCCACCAAGCTAGATTTGTAATTTGTAATATTACTTAGTTTCAAATATTAAAACAGAAGTTAGAAGTTGAAAGTTTGAAATAAGAAAATAAAAGTTGGAATTCGGAAAGACCAAAATCAAAATTAACATAGAATTAGGAAGTTATAAAAATATAATTTTAAAAATGCAACTTTATGAATTATAGACGTTGTAATTTACTGGTAAGCATAATGCATATTGCAAAACGGGCATTAGAAGTAACAACTTTAAGAATACAGAATTAAGAATAACGAAATTAGAATATAAAATAGGGGATTTGGAATATAAAATTTAGAACTTAGAACTTAGAATGGTGGCTGTGATCCCCTTCCATAGTTTTCGTATACTGTTGTCTGGTGAGGTATAATTCCCTCGCCTAACGGCTTGGGAACTATACTGCAGCAGACAACACTACAGGAAAACGATTTCTTCGGGAGAAGTCCATAATAGATGAAAATTTATTCTGTACAATAATGCTCTAGCCCTGTATGATCATTTATGCTCAAACAATATACGTTAAATTTCAAATAGTGATCTTTAGACTTCTTATGGCATATTCATCTAAAGAGGTTAATAAACAACATAACGTAACAATTATACTGTTTTCTACCTTAAATTAGGTGTGACAATGTGGTTGGATGTATTAACATAACGGAAACAACAGTTAGCCTTTCAGGTAAAAAAAAAACATCAGGGGCATGAAAAATATTGAAATAACCTGGTTAATGTGTTATTCAACAAATATAAAGTATTAAGATAAATAATGTGTCAGCTATATCTAATAGCCAAACAGATGATGTCTGACTTGATTCGTCGTACTTACGTCCGTTTTCGTGAAGTATCCTAGTACCCGGCCTGCATCTTAGCAGTCATGAATACCGATACATTCAAACCCACATTTCTAAATCACTCTTTTTGGTAATTGCAAAATGGCGTTTTTTATACGAATATTAAAATTTCAATATATTATATACGATCTGAAATGTTTTTCCAAAAATCCAAAATTACCGAATGCGTTACCAGTTATGGAATCAGAGAAAAACAATATAAACCGTGATAACTAAAGTTTAAAATTGTTTCCAATTATCTTCACCAGTTACTCTCGTCGTGGCATGAAGTCTATTAGTTCACTTTATTAAGGATACGATAAATATTTAATAAATTTAGTGATTTCTTATATTTTCCCAGGATCGACATTATTTGTAACCACAGACATAAACAATGATAACAGAGCTACTGAAAGTACGGAAAAGGAAACATCTGGTAATATATTACCTAAAATCGTGAGCACAAAACAGGCAAAATTATTTTTAGTGTTTAATCATGCAGAGAATAATCAGACCATGCAAACAAAGTTATCCAAGCTGTATTGGTGTAGATTCTGAATACAATGAGCCGTCAATATTTAAGATGGTAGGAGTAAAATATAATAGATCAAACTGTAAAAATGTAAGGTATGCGTAATTGAGGCAGTATCATGTTGAACTGAATATATAAAAAAACAAAATGAACAAGGGTAGTGACAAGCTGTTCAACAATGAAGTATGTAAGACAAGAAAAGGATAAATGATCTCGTAAACAAAAGTCAGCAGAACTAAAACTTAATGCATTAAAACACATTTGGTACACTAAGCGAGTAGACAAGCGACAGGGAGAGATAGTGCATACTCTTGCAGGATACCATTACTATAATTCCTTACTGAATTCTGGATCATTGATTAGTTAAAGCAGATAAACGTGCAAATCAGACTAAATAATCTCCCACTGCAATTCCTTTACAAAATACAATAAACTTCATATTATAACAACAGCTTATAGAGATAATATCTTTTTAATTATTCATTATAGGTTTTCCATTATCAAACAGAGACGTGCTATTTTATTCAGTTTCCATTGGTTGTTGTATTATTTTCCTTGCCTTGTGTCATGTCATAACCAAATTTAGACATACAAGAGTCTACAGGAGAGGGTTACAGATAGCTACACAGGATTTGGAAAATTCGCCGGACAACCAAGGAAATAATTCACCGGATCAATATGAAGGCTTGTACGCGTTAATAGATGAGGAAAATATGATAGACGTCAATTTACCAGCTGAAGAAGCCAATCCGTACTTGGACGTTGTCGAGAGTTCAACAAATTCAACAAGAACTGGAAGCTTGAATAGTGTCAGGTCTATCGTTTCTGGGTACCTGAATCCTTACCAACCGCTAACCAATGGCAAACAGGGCTACAGATTAGAAAACGAAACTTTCACCGATGAAAATGATGAAGAACCCAGTTTCTGTGTTAATAATTACTCAAATCTTTATCAAATGTTAAAGACTTACTTGAAAGAAACATCAGCTGACTATGAACAATTCCATCATTCCTGCTCAGCATCCGGACTAGAAAAGGAAAGCAATAATCTTCGTCGAAATTCTCTACCAATTCAATATGGTCATCTGAGTAGGAAAAGAAATGGAAGGCGGCTTTCTTTTTAAAGAAGAAAATGATTATATCGTCCTTATTTTCAGCTATTTATAATGATATATATATCATTTATTTATTTCGAAATAAAGAATATTTTTCTTATATTATTAAATCATGTTTACGACTAGGGATTACCTCTCTATTTAATGGCCTTATAATTTGAAAACCCTTTAGTGTGAATGCCCGGTAAATCAAAGGGTCAATAGTATAAATGCCAGATAGTCCTAAGTTTTGACAGTCTAAAGGCCCGATAGTACAAAGATTCGATTCACCAAAGTTTTGGATTAACAATGACCCCTATAAGGAATGCTTTGTGACGTGGAACGTACGCACACTGTATGTATAAAACTGGGAATTTTACAGATTCAGTCTTGATTCGGCATTTATCAATATTTTCGCCTATCATATTTATTTATCCCAAGAATAGTTGACGCCCCTATAACTATTTACCAAAAGCATAAATATATTTTTACTTCCATTTGACGACTGAATAATTTGTTCTTCACGAATACGACAGCATATCCACCGTGTTTCAGTTGTTATTTGGTTGAATTGTCACACGACTATCTTTCTTCTCTTTCATGCAATGACCTAATTCAATGTTTCATCGGCAATTAAAAAAACATACATATATACAGCCGATTTCTATTGAACTTCAGGACGAGATACCATTAAACCTTTTCTGGCATTGTTATGTCTGATCGTTTCGTTTATTAGAGCGATATGATCCGACCAGCAGCTATGAGGGCCTTACATAGTGACAGTTAAAAGGAGCACAGTCCATTGCGACCAAATTATTTATCGTCCAACCAAAGTTTGAATATAGAGGCAACCTTGTTGACATCTGTACTGTATTGGTTGTTAAAGTGTTTCCTGTACACCTGATGTTCAGGATAGATAAGGTGAGTTTAGGTACCCACAAAACCGGGTTAACCGCACCAATGTTCAGGGACTGTACTAAGCGAGACTATCTGTTGTTTCTATGTTTGTTTTATGCTCTTTGGTGGTATTTTGGTAAAAAAAATCTTTTGATCATTTTCTGTTCCAGAGCTGTGATATCTGATCGACATTTACCCACGATTTTACAAAAGTCATAATAATTACTACTAAAAACAAGTAAAAATGGCTTCAAAGAAGAAAAAGAATTGCGCTGCGCAAAAATGATCCTTTTGTCATTGTGAAGATTATGCCAATATGTGTGAAATGATTTATTTATTATGTTTAGAGAATGACGGAATTATATCTTTACTTTATCTAATAAAATAAAGTGACCTGTGTGAGTTTTTACATGGAAATATCAATTGAGATATGTTAGCTTCATGCAAGACATTAAGGAATATGAATTACATTCAAAATTTAGTTGAAATAATTTGTGACCGATTACAAATTTGCCTTGCTTAGAATTGATACTACAAATCAAGTTTAGTTCAAGTTTCCGGACAATGTAATCCTCACAGACTGTTCTTTCCTGGCAAACGGTAGAAATTTCAAAACGTGTTTTATTTGACCTTAATCCAGCATTTTTACTCTATTTAAAAAATAAACAAACAAACAAAGAAATACTTTATTAAAGTCTGATCTCTTACAATGTAATAAAATATCAATTCAAATAAAATAGCACAGCAAATATACATTTAAGAGCCACTCTTATAAGAGTTATGAGAGACTATTGTTAAAAATATTAATATTACAAATATAAAACATTTCTCCTTCTAATTGAAACCTCGTGGCAGATTTTGGCTATAAAATAATACATGTTTTCGTTACCAAAGATACAAACAAATTTTTCGCCATCAGACAAATTAATAAAATTGTTATCAAAGTAAAAAGCATAATTAAAAAGAACATCACGTAGGTCTGCATATATTGGACAATTTAACAGTACATGTTTTTTTCATCCTCAATATTCCCATTACAATTAAAACATACTCGATTTTGTGACAATACATTTTCGTATCTACTAGTTTCAATTTTCAAAGGTGCCACACCAAACCGGAATTTTGCAAATGCACATCTGTATTAACGAGGCATAGTATACTTTAAATAACTTTCAACACCAAAAGAAGTTTTAAAAAGTATATAGGTCCGCAATTTATTACTATTATTTGAATTTATACCATTATACCACTGTTGTTTAAAACTATCAAAACAATTATTTTCTCGTTTATTCAAATTGTAATTATTATTCAAATGAACAAAATTCATACCAAGACTGTTAAATTTACAATTCACTCGAAAATTCCAATTTCTAACATTTCTGTCGAAAATATCTTTCGACCAGAAAGATACTTGTTTATTCACTCTATTATTACTCATTTTATTAAATCTTGACCAATACACCATTCCATTGTTTAATAATACATGGTTTCCAACCAATATCTCTATACAAAGATAAATTTGGTGTATATTTGGTGTATATAGAAAAGCTTAGCTCTATGTTTTACACTGTTTATGCATAAAAATTCATTTGTACCCCAAATTTGTGAATCGTAATCTATAACTGACCAAACGAGTGATTTGAAAAGTTTTGTAAAGGTCGAATACTGAAATCCCCAATTTGACTTATATTTTGCAATAAGTAATCCAAGTGATCTGCTAGCTGATTAAGCCACAGCTTTAGCCATATTATCACAACTCCAAAATTCTGTTAAAAGTAAGCCAAACCACCAAATAAAAAATGAAAAGTGTGTTCTATCTACTCAAGGTGTTCTTAAATGTACAATTTTAGATTTTTTGAAATACACCAACTATCTAACACATTCAAAATCTTTTGTTAATCATTTTCTTTCTCACTTAAAAATACAACATCATCTGCATAAAGCAGAATACACATTTTTTCATCACCAATATCTATACCAACATTTAAAGCTATGATTTCATCAACTAAGTCATGTCCATATATGAACACATTTTGTAAGTTCCTTTTCAATATATATTATGGGGGAAATTCCACTAATACATAAGGTTTTTTTTGTTAAGCTATAATATATATTGAAAAGGAACTTGCATAATTTTTTCATACATGGACATGATATATGTGCATGGATTATGTACATACATGCTCATGTAATGTAAATAAAGTAAAAATGCTGGAACAAAGTCAAATTAAAAAATTTATACTTGTTAAAAATGACAACGTTTAGCCACGTCAAATTAATTCACAGAGTTAAAGATGTTGAAAATATTTGGGCAGAATAGAGGATTTTATTTTTATTTAGAAACAAATTATAAGATAGTATAATATTGTTGATGAAGATACTGCGTTGCGCGTTTATATTATCTAAAGACAGCAAGTCAGGAAAATGTTTAGGTTCTCCATGTCAATAAGAAAATTCGGAAGATTACTTTAGACTACACAAAGATGTGTCCTAGTATTGAAGTAAGGGTCCCAGATAGGAACCAGACTCACATTAACCATAGGAAAAATCCAAATACAAATCGCAATACAAGGTTCATTTCCAGACGGTAATGTCAAAAGATCCAAGGCGAAAGTTTATGTCCTAGATTGCTGTGAATGGCACATAAAAATATACTTTGAACATTGCTTTATTATTTCATATAACGTTTTGCACGTATTGTTTTAGCTCAATTGGCCTAAAAGGCCATGTGAGCTATTGCCATCACTTGGCATCCGTCGTCGTCCGGCGGAATATTTCTTATTTCATCTTGATGGAAAAAAAAAACATGACCGCCATGGGCATCCGTCGTCGTCCGGCAGAATATTTCTCATTTCATCTTGATGAACAAAAAACATGACCGCCATGGGAATTGTTGTTTCTCATTCGCTGAGTTTTCAAAAATCTTCTTCTCTGAAACTGCTTGGGAAACTGGAACAAAATTTGAGATGAAGCATACATGTGATGTCCTTTATAAAGCTTTCTCATTTCGTCTTGATCGGACTACAAGTATGGCCACCATGGGCATTTCTTGTCTCTGACTGGCTGTTATAAAAGAATCTCCTTCTCCGAAATCGCTTGGCCAAATGGAACGAAACTTGACAGGTTTTTTTTACAAAGATTCCTCCTTTAGACCCGATCGGCAACAAACAAGGCCGTCATGCGCAATTCTTGTTTCTCATTGTTTTTTCTCTCTCTGGAACTGCTTGGCCAAATTGAACGAAACTTGACAGGAACCATATATGGGAGATCATTTATAAAGCTTCCTCACTTCATCCCGATCGGACTACAAATATGGCCGCCATGGGCAGTTCTTGTTTCTAATTGGCTGATATAAAAAATCTTCTCCTCTAAAGTCGTTCGGCCAAATGGAACAAACTTGACACAAATCATCTATGGGAGGTTCCTTTCAAAGTTTCCTCATTTCGCCCCGACCGGACAACAAACATGCCCGTCATGGGCAACTATTATTTGTCATTGGTTTATTAAAAAGATGGCCAATTGGGACCAATCTTTTGTGGAATGCTCTTTGGATGGCCCCCTTCCAAAATTGTGTCCGACATTCCCGACTTCAAACCGACATTGCTGCTGTTAATAAAATAGAAAAAAAGGGGGATGAATTTAAAAAATGTTCTATGTAACTACATCGTCAATTGGAACCAGACTTGGCTGCAATGGTTTTTAAATGGTCCTCTTTCAGAATTGTGTTTGATGACCCAAACGAACAACCAAGATGCCCACCACAGCCCAACTTAGTTTAACATAGGATCATATTTGAAATTCATTTAAAAATCTTCTTGTCTGAAACTACTGAGCCAATTGGAACCAAACTTAGCAGCAATGGTTCTTAGATGGGCCTCTAATTATGTACGAACATCCAAGACAGCCGCCACAGCCTTTACTTAGTTTGACATAGGACCCTTTGAGAACATTCATTTAAAAATCGTCTTGTCTGAAAGCATTCAGCCAATTGGAACCAGACTTGGCAGCTGTGGTTATTAGATTGTTTTCTTTCAGAATTATGTCCAATTATATATAGATGTTTGTTTCTTATGTGCTTTTATAGCTGTTGGTTGTCACAATGAATCTAAACGACCGATACAGACTCATTGGAGCCTCTAATCTAAGATAAACAGGGACATACTTTAAATTTTTATTGGTAAAGAAAGCATTTATTTATCATTTCTTGACATCGCAATATAGGAAATATAAAGCACACACAGAATGTTTGAATAATGCGAAACAAATTTATCAGGAAAAAAACATATATAAATTACAAGAACAAGCTGCATATAAATTATTTCGCCCGTATTTGCAATAGATCGATAAATGTTAAATATTTATGTATTTTTTAAAAATAATTACGTATGTGTAAATTTTACCGACGAAGAGATAATTCAGAAATGCTTGCAACTTTCTTGAAATGCCGTCAGTTTAAATTACAATGAAGGAATTATCTAAAAGATAAACATTTAATGAATATGATATTATATCATTTCTGTTTTTTTAATTCCTTATTATGTCCCTTGGAACAGTTACACAGCATTTCTGAATTTTCTTATTACATAATGGATGTCACTGAATTTATTATTCTGAAGATATTTGAATCTTATACAGGGACGAATGTATTTCTGTACGAACAGGTCTAATACTACACAGTCACATGACAAAAGACTGTAATTAGGACTGAGTTGATCAATTTCGGGACATAACAAAATTTCAACTGTGAACAACAAAACAGGGAACACCAAATTTCAAATAAACAACACAAATATAGAATAAAATACAAACATAAATACAGCAGAGAGTCAAGATATTCTGAATTGGTACAGATACTTAACAGGGGTTGGTTTACGCTGTATCCAAACTTCCACTAACCCTCAGTTATGTTGTACCATCAATATATGATGATCTGCATTTTTGAAAAATACTACAACCCCACTGAGTGGTTTCACGACTAACATCAAATTACATACTAGTTACTTTAATTACTTAAAGCTCTATACACGTCTTGTTACAGTTCAGCCTCTACCGTTCATTATTCACTACTACTTAACATTTTTCTTCTGTATACCGTTCCGTGCATCAAAGAATTGAAATTCATATACCCTTTCTTGTATCAAAGGAATGAAACAGAGGAAATTCCATTGATTTAATAAATCTGATTTTATGCCCTGTAGTCTAAGATAGGATAAACATCTAGAACAGGTGTTTAGAAGAAATGAATGGAGTTAACAACAAATACCCATCTATGTTATAAAGTAGGGATACTCTGGAAATAATAATGGTACCAGTTTGGGATAGAAACGCAACTTGATATTCTATTCTCAGATTACCACATATTAATTAAGTTCAAGTTTTTATTTCCGTTATTTTGAAATTTGAAATTAAAAACCCTTCTTCCCGATTGTTTACTCCACCAATGAATAGTATATGTATTTATTGTTTAAAATTGGATGGCGACATGGTCTGAATTGTCTGATTTTTTTTAATAATGTTTTGTAAAGGTTATTGATCGAATTCGTTGTTGTAGATGTGCTTTAGAATATAGAAAATTTAGACATTAAATTTGAAAAAAAACCCGAAATGAAATGATTTTATATTCTCCCATATTCCAAAAATCTTGGCTTTATGTTTTTAGTAGTAATCATAATTGTAATAGAAAACACTCCGTTATTTTCCTTCTGTTAGGTTTTATATAGAAATATTGCTTGTTATGAATTGTGGGCCTATTCTTAAAAAATGGACTTTTCAATTTTTCTTAACTCTCCTACCATTTCTACACATTTTAATAACCATTTTTAACACTCAAAATTAAAGGTTGTTTATACCAGAGTTGTTTTTTTCTTATCAGCAGTTTCTTATACACATTAAATATCTTAAATGTTCAATGTATAATTTTATTTTTTTAATCGTCTAAGTGAAAGCACTGGAAGTACAGAGGGACTGGCTCCTGAATAGAGGCAGGACCATAGTGCTATATATTCAATTTTAATGTCTAAATAAAACACTGCTTTATCTTGTTTAATATAGAAACAGCTCTTTGTTATAATAAAAAAGAGTACTGTTCTGAAATGATGGCGTTTTCGAATCTAATCCTATTCAGATGAAGCTAACATCGTTACTGCTTGGTGATGTCTGAACTTCATGTGAGGCAATTATGCTGTATAATATAATTTAATTCTTTATATTTTCATATTGTTACATGTACAAAAATCGGACATGGATCTGACAACAGATTATGACGCCAACAACAATAACGTATAAATAAGGTGTGAAGATGTGAAAAATTTCCTCTTCCGTTATGACGATTAATTATTGAAATATGATCGTACACATGGGAATTTTTATTATATTCTTCTTTCCATATATTAACTGTCTAAATTCGACCGAAGAAAACGTCTGCGAAAACAAGATTACAGGGTATCGTATATATATTTTTTATATCTGTTTGATTCACTTTAAATAAATGCGAGTCAAATGTGAAGCTACACCCGAAGATGTTTTATATTTCACCAATTGGTCTCTATCATGCCAATGCGGGAAAGTTTACAATTATAGAGCACGAAATTTTATACATTAAATTTAATACTATGTTATTCTTCGTGTTTTTTCTAGAATTAATTACTGTTGTTCGGACTTCGAAGAGCAGAATGGAAAATGTGTCGGTAAGTTGATCACAGAGTGCCAGGTGCAGTTAAGCCTAATAACGCATTTCCTTACATGGCGATTCAGTTTTGTCCAAAAAATAGGAAAAAGGGACGAAAGTTGTCTAGTTACGAATTATTAGTGTTATTTGTATTTAGCATTAAATTAAATCATAAACATAAGATATATTCATACTTGCACAAAATAGCCGAATTTGCAAGATGTAAAACTAATTTTAAAATTATAAATTTGTTTTCTTAAACATAGTTATCAACATTTTAAGTGAAAAGTAAGCTAATTGGTGGTCAATTGAAACTGGCACTTCAATTGGAATCCCTCTTGCATGTATATTGTTTCTTATTCCGTCAGCCAAGGAAGTCTTTTCGAAATATACATTAAGGATTCTCTGTAAGTAATTGTTTTTAGGTATAATTTATAATTTATTAAACTTTTTATGGAATTTTACTGTGAATTCAGTTATTTTGGTTGACATCAATTTTCATGGATTGGGAAAAAAAACTTATTCATGTTATTCGTGGGTTCTTAATTTCGTGGATTTCAAATTTCAAAATAAAATAATAATATTGATAAATAATATCAAGGGTTGAATCCTGGTTTGCCAACATTTAATTAGGGTAGAGAATAAATAGTTAAACAAACAAAAAAGAAAATGGGTTTAGGAGTAAGGTAAACTATAGTCTGTTCAAGATTTGTATGCTATGGTTCTGTTTTTACATATAGTGAGTGACCCAGTGGATTACAGCACATGAAAAAAATATATATTTTTATTTTAGCCCAAGAATATACACATGTAGATTAAAATGTTGAGGAACAATTTTGTTAAATTTCATTGTGTGTTGAAACATATACTGTTTTAATGTTGATATTTTGAACTTCACATATTATAATTGTCTCTGTATTGTTAGCTATATAAGCTTATATTTTACAGGTAAATGCAGGAAAAAATTATAAACATACATACAAATAAGATATAGACTTTAATTACTAAAACAACAAAAACATTGTTTATTTTAACTTGTAATTAAATGTTGGCAAACCGGGATGACACCCACGCAAGGTGACGAACTGTTATAAAATAAACATAACGCGTTAATGATTTGAAGTATTTCTATATTTTCATGAATAATCTAAGCCCATACTCTGTCCTGTTTAACAAACTTGCATACATGTATTTCTCCCCTGAAAACAGGTCATTCTAACTTCCTCATCCGTTTGAATGTACAAATGTCAAACAAAGAGTTAGCGTTCTTGGCAATCACCCCAACATTTTTTATTGATAAGCTAACCTGGCCTATAGTTCATATGAGCTTATATCATTACTTTGCGTCTGTCGTCCATCGGCCGTAAAATTTTCTCATTTTGATCTTGTCCGCTGAAACTAATTGGCAGATTGTAACCATACTTGGTAAGAATGATGTATGGAAGGACTTCTACAAACGATTCCAATTGGATGAGAAACATGGCCGCCAGAGGCCATATTTGATTTATATTGGCCAATTTTTCAAAAATCTCCTCTGGAACTACAATATGAAATATTTTGAAACTTTGCAGAACTGATGATAACAATACCCTCCACAAACAATCCACTTCTGGTTGAGATTCAATTGCTCAACCGACGGCTGTGGCTGGTGAAAGTTTCCATATGGTAAAAGACTTTTATGTCATTTGCTCAAAAAAAAAATGGGCAGATTGTAACCAAAGTTGGCAGGAATGATGTACGGAAGGACCTCTATTAAATTTCCACCATCTCCTGAAATTCCATTATGAAATATTTTGAAACTTTGCAGGATTTTTGACAATAATTTCCTCTACAAACGATCCACTTTTTGTTGAGATTCATCTTCTCAACCGACGGCTGCGGCTGTTCAAAGTTTCCATTGAATCCATATATGAAAAGACTGCTTTGTCATTTGCTCAGGAACTAATGGACAGACTGTAACAAAAGTTGGCAGGAATCTCATATGGACGGAGAGATGCAAACGATCCACCTTTTTCGGTCAAAGGTCAAATATCAAGGTTGTAGGTTTGACCATATACATGTATCCTTGTGGCATTTGTTATTTTATGTTCAGTTCTCACGAGTCTGATCCGGTATTCTGTTGTCGATATTTAGGCTACATATTAGTATAATAATATACTGTGGCTTATTTCAACGACACATAACTTATAAGCTTCATTAATGTGGTATCTTCAGGGAATGAAATGGTCTTTATACGGTTTTATAGAACTTAGATAGCATAATATGAAGATTTATTAAACTTTGCTTTATTAGAATCAGCGATGACGAAAGTTAAACAAGGAAATACAGAAAAAATACCCGAACCGAAGAATATCGGCAAAGGAATTAACAGTGGGATCAGCCAATAAATTCGAAATCTAAGAAAAAGCCAAAGTTTAGAGAATGGAACACTAAAAACAAACATCACAAATAACATGCATAAAAAAGAATAAAAAACATATAATAATAAACTAAACAAAAATAGAACACGACAGCACAGAAACTTAAGATATTTGTTATGTTAACAAACAATGAAGATTTTATTTAAATGTATTTGCCAAAAAATAGTGTATTGTCATTCTGTTGTAGAGTGCAAGGAAGGATATTCTTCATTTCCAGGAAGCTCATGTGAACCTTGTGCGCATAATTGGTATGGGGCAAAATGTGTTGGAGTATGTAACTGCGAGGAAGCACAAAGGTGAAAATTATTGTTCATATAGCCCTGATAAACAATACTAATTACAAAATGAGCACAATGCTACTGCCAAATGAATCTATTTTATAGAAAGCAATTAAAAACCGAGAAAATATGTAACATATATTTATGTAGAATTCAAGTTTTGGTGCTTTTTTTGTTGGATCATAGAGTCTCTTTTAGTGTTAACAAATAATTCTTGATTGGAGACAATAATGGACAACAGTAGCAGTTTCTTACTAACCTCCAAACATTACCCGTGGCAGTGGTATTTCACTGTCTCTGGTTCATTTCTAGTACATATACTTACGGTATATGCAATACATTCTGTCCCTTAAACATCAGGGTTATGTTCAATCGTTTTTGAATTCACCACTCTAAATGTAATGGAACAGGTACATTTATCATAGAAGGACATGTCTGATGTAGCTCACCGTTTTTGATTGAGTTCACCTTGGAAGTGCTTTAATGTAATTGCTGTCTTGCTGTTCTAATTTTGTTTGGTTTGTTATTTGCTTATTGACTGCTGAGGAAAACTATATCCTTTATGACTTATAGTCCATCAGCAGCGGTATCGCCTCAGTGGTAGTAAAATAGCTATTAAATATTTATTAATATTAGTTTTGGTCACAAGTGTAATCGATGAATGTTGATCCAGAAATGCGCTTGGAACTGTTTTCATACACTTGCTGTATTTATATACCAGTACTACTCTTACGTGTTAAATAATTATTCGCGAAAATGGAATAAACCTGTTTAAAGGGCACCTCTATAAAACAACTTGTGGGACACTGTGATGAACCTGTCATTTAAATAATTTGTAAAATTAACCTCTACTCTTCATTGCCTATTTGGATTGGGTTTTTTTATGGGTCGTAAATCTACGAAATTTGCACATCTTGTGCATTAAAACTGGTATCAAATAATTGTATTAAACACGTGTTTGACTTTATATACCTAATTCTGGTTTATATTAAAATAGATAACACATAATCAAGTTATACCATGATCTAAATTTGTGTTAAAATTTTCAATCAATAATCATACATTACTTATTGAAATTGGCAGATATAAACAATTACCAAGAAAAGAAAGATGATGTTTTTATTTTAAAAATGAAATTGATTACAAAAGGTTCATACCTGTTTCTTATCCTGTGATTTAACTAAGACTCTTCGTGAAAGATTGTTTAATAATTTAAATTTAAGTGCTTACACTTCAGGAGCACCTGATGCGCTCCCGGTTTTTAGTGGGAGTTCACATTGATCGTGCTTAGTTTCTGTGATGTCTTGTTCTCTTTTTGTTTTTATTCCTCTAGTTATTCATGTTGCCTCCACGAATTTAAAAAGCCAACGACATATTTATGTCAATCACTTTTATTATGAAGAGATAAGTAATTTTTTGGGGGGTTATTACCAAGAATGCTAGCTCTTTTTTGACATTTGACGGATGAGGAAGTTAGAATGACCCTGTTTTCATGGGAGAATATACATTTATGCTAGTTTGTTACACAGGACGGAATATGGGCTTAGATTATTAATGAAAATATAAAAATACTTCAAACAATTAACGCGTTATGTTAATTTTTTAACAGTTCATCACCTTCGGTGAGAAGTAGTAAAGTATTCATTTAAGGTCGGATTTGCCATGATTATTATACGGTTTTCTTAGTCAATTAATTTTATAATTAATAATTTCTTTAGCTTTATTTCTGCTTGGGTAGCTAACATTGTTAGTTCAGTATACTGTTTTGATTAAGCCTTTAATTGGCATTTGTAAATATTAATCAAATCTTAGACAACCGATATCGATGACCTTGAATTGTTGATTACACGTCAGAGTAAATCTATAGCCCTTTTCAGAAACTTATTTCGGAATCATGATTCTGACTCTAAAATTATAATTTGAAGCAAGTTATTTCCCTTGCTGGGGTGTATGAAGACTAAAGGATTAACCGTTTTTAAAACTTGTTAATTTACACGTAATATTTGGTTTATAACAATTTGGGAACTACTTACGATCTTTTTGATTCCAACATATTTGTAATTAAACTTGATTATAAAGCTGGAAATATTTGTATATCAAATTAATAAATCATTTCTATTTACTTCCTACTTGTTGCTCTACACTGCAGGTTACCAGTACTTCGTCTCAGCAAGGGAAATAACTTTCCTCAAATTGTAATTTTAGAGTCAGAATCGTGATTCCGAAGTGAATTTCTGATAAGGGCTATTGCATAATAGAAACATCTTTTATATTTCATCAACAATAACTCAATAACTGTGGAACATTGAGTTTATTTTATTTATCAGTAATATGCATTTGGCGTTGCCAATGGTGCGAGCACAGCAACGGCCCATTACAGAAACTCATTTCTGGTATCACGATTCTGACTCTAAAATTATAATTTGAGGAAAGTTATTTCCCTTACCTTACGTACTTTCGTTCCCGGCATATGAATCTTTTTCTAGCCTAAGTATGTAGCACAAATAAATTCACTTCGGATTGCATAATGGCTGCCTCATTAAAACAAAGACTTTTCTATTATTTTTTTTGTTGAGAAATTTGAATCCGCGAAATTAAGAACCCACGAATATGTTTTTTTCCAAATCCATGAAAAATGATGTAAACGAAAATAACTGAATTCCCTGTACTTCTGTCCAGGTGGATGTCTATGTTTCATGTTAATGACCTTTGTATAAGTATCTATTATGCTTATTACATTAACACAACTATGCATTTTTGTGCAGACATTTATTCTAAAAATATATTAAAAAGGATTAACAGACTTTGTCTTTTATTTAAGACAATTTTCAATGTAAACTCTGGATATTGCTTAGTTATAAATTTGTGGTTTTCTGCTTGAATAAATCCGAATCACTTGTGCGTTTTAAATGTGGGCGTAGCTCTAAAAGCAAAAGCGGGCATTATCACTTGATAATGACCGGTCATTGTCAAACGGTATTGACCGCTACAAGCATTACCGTTGAATAATTAATGGCACATGACCTCCTTTTATCCTATGGAGATATAGAAGTTTTATCTGATATGACATAATTGTATATATATCTTCTGTATTATCACTTTTCTATTATTTTATCTCTAATTGGTTGAGTTTTGCATTTACAAAAAGTTGACGGTTCCATGTTAACCTTTCATTGTTACATTGCCGTTGCCTCATTTTCATTGTTCAGCTGCTTTAACATCGAGGTATTGCTGAAAATGTTTTAGAATTTTTGATATTGATAGACTGAGGCATTGGTTATATCACTAGATTGAGAAAAGCAAAAGACTTTGTTTGAATAATTATTGTACATATATTTTCTTTCATTTTACCAGATGTGATAATGTTATTGGATGTATTAACATAACAGAATCAGACATCATGACAACAGGTAAAACATTTTATTGAAGGATAGTTTTTAAAACTTTCCACATGTACTTTGCAAAAAGGAATATATTTCATGCATTCTACAGGAATGATTACCCGTTTCATATATGTAATTGTATTCTGAACGAAATACATTAACAACCAAATAATATTAAATGTTAGTTTTACGTTCGATCCTTGGCATGAAAATGATCCTTGAAATTTATCAGGGAGGATTCTTAGATGTGTATTCGTTTTATTACTTTCTTTTATGATTTTGGGATTAAAATTGCTTGTAATATTTTGGGTTGTTCCAGAATTTGGTATCTTAGACTGCAGATAAAACATGAATTTAACATGGACATTTAAAAAAGAGACATTATACGACGAGCAATTATTACAGTCTTAGTTTGTTCTACAGCGGATTTAGTCCTCGATATCTACATTATTTCCTGTCTAACCAATTTAAATTTTCATGGCAAGCGGCTACATTGTTAGTAATCAGACTTTAATGGCTTTTACACAGGAGGATAAAAATAGATCACAATAACATTTTATTTTTTGTAGTTTCTTTTCAATTGCTTTAGTTTTTGAAAAGACAACAATTAATCTTCTTTTTACAGATTCAAGGGTACTGATATCCGGACAGAGTACTTGCAGTGGTTGCAGTGTTGCTAGAAGAAGGGAACATAAGACAAATGGTATTATTCTGAAAATGAAAATAACCGCTGATGAAATAATAGTTAAATTTTCTTTTTGTTGTTGTTTGGTTTTACAGATGTTTAGGTTTACACTGAAACAGTAAGCTCTTTATCTATATATATATATATAGTTTCTTCAACTTGAAGCGGATGGACATCATTTTGTTTTTAATGGTCAATCTCCAGAAATGAAAATCCTTAACTAATTATCAACAGCAAAAATGATATAAATATGAATGCAACAGAAAAGGTTGTGATGTATTTCTAAATATAATACAAAGGATATAGAATGTTGGTTATTTCCTCTATATTTATAAGAACACTGGTATCCTTTATTGGCTTATTAAACTAATTTTCAAGAATTTTTGGCTCTGCCATACAACTTTAAAATCTCATACACACGGATTGATCTTATCGGATGAAAAATGTGACATACTGGGCAAATGGAATGTGTTATAGTACTATCCATGCTATGAATCCAATTTCTATGCACAAGATACGCATGATTATTAATTGACTAGTGTATTATTGGCTTGAAAACGACTAAAACTGTCCTTTCAATACAGAATCATTAACTCGGCCAATATCGAAAAACCCGGCAAATACAGATTTTTTGCTATATTGGCCGACTTGTACCCTGCCAATATAGGGTGAGTCTATTTTCTCTAGATTTTAGTTTGAACACATACGAAAACTCCGAAATTATTTCTAAATTTATACATGATTTGTGATTAAAGATGCTTCAAAATTGATAATTATAAATTATTCAGTAATAGATCTGTCTAAAAATATCTTTCACAACCTACATTTTAAACTTCAATTACTATGCTTAAGAATTTTCAAAGAATTGATTCAGAAAAAATTGCGTACAAAATATGCATTGTGAAAACCAGTTAATTGACAAAGATGTCATTACATGGTTAATTCTGCGTTGGCCTTGTTATTAGACCTATTATCATAATATCATATTATTATAACTCGTCTATTGTGTTGTGGCCAACGCTTACGATTGTGAAATCCAAAAAAACTAACCCTAAACATTGAAGGGCAAATGCAAATAACAAAAATAATATTTAATCATATGACGGGGGAAGGCTATGAAAGAAGGTACATACCCTTTATAATGGTCCCTGTAGATACACACATGTATATCTATATGTGTCTAGTTTATAAAAGTATAATACTTTGCAGTGCTTTAGTTTACTCTGTGTTACAATTTTGGTAAGAATTTTCTTTCTTTCTTTCTTTTATGATGGTCGGTATTTGTGCATAGTTGTCATGAATTCGACTTTTTAGATTTTGGTTTTATGCTCTTTGACAACTGTAAAATTTGGTATCTCCTTCGTGCATATGTCCGTGAAGGTTTTGGATTTACACCTTTTGGTCATGTCGACATTTTTTTTAATTTGCTCTTATATTTTTTTATCTTTGTTTTAGTTTATCATTTTAACATTCTAGGTCTTAAGCACAAATGATGAGCACAACTGATGAGTCGTATATCGACGAAATATCCACATCTTGTGGATCGAAATTGGTATCAAAGAATTGTATTTGATATTCGTCCTATTGTTTCGGTTTTTTTGGTAATATTTATACAAACGGATTGGTGAACGATTAACAATTTAACATATAAAGGATGTTTAGAAAAGTAAATACTTAACAATTCACACATTGTAATACACGACATTAATATGAACCTCTTTTCGAACATTATAAGATATATATTTGTTACAGATACATGTGTAGCAACAACTGACAGCACTTTAACATAGTTACACTTTCATTTTACATGTCTGTTTACAAATGTACCAGCATGACTGCCATTATGGCATCTTTTGAATTCGATATTCACAGTTTGTGGATTAGTACTTTCATTTTCATGATTTTAGGCCTCGATCACAACTGAAACAATGGCGTAGAGTAATATAAGCAGGGGACGTAGTTGCTTCTGAAGATGGTCGTGATATTTTCTACAGAAAATCTCATTTTTAATAATTTCTTTTCACTGGCGCATTCCCCGGGATTAGATAAATTATCATGAATTATTTAAGGTAAAATACCCATTTTCATTTCTACAGAACTCGTTAACTTCCAGGGTGGTATCCCCCCTAGACCACTATCAGGTCTCCGTCCTTGACCTGGACCTGTGCCAATGTTTTGCTTTGAATTCAAATTTGTCTAGCTATCCCACTGTGATGATTCTTAATTTTTCAAAATGTGTAAATCTGGTTCATGTAATTTATTGTTGTCTCAATTCAAAGATGAACTTCATTTAGTAATGGCTGGGGGAACTACCAAAATTTTCTTTGTATGCTTTATTTCGTTTAATTCAACATCGATCAGTATTTGGAGAAGGAGTTAATTTTCCACGAAGGTTCTTGTTGATCGACTTCAGTCCTATATTACACTACTGTGTTTTCTTTAATGTAGGAATGGTAACACAAAGTAGTACAATGACAGAGACAGATAAACCTACAGGTAAACTGAATTCCATTTGTGCAACAAAACAGCCATAATCAACCATACCAATACATCGAATGCTAATAAGCTATTAAGAGTATTAAAACGACTTCCTTTGATCTTTCCTGTAAGCTACTATTTAAATACACGCAATTGTATTTTTTATATTATTAAATCGATTAAAGAAGCTACTTTGGGAATAATTGTTTGAAACAAAATCTTTACATATACATTTACAAAAATGTGCTTATTAATTGATCTTCTAATAAAGACAAGGTGAGACCTTTAACATGGTAAAAATATCTTACATTACTGTGCACATCGACTCGCTCCTAATTTTTTTTACCGTCCGTGGTTTCTGTATTATCCTGCATGTACTTAATTCATTCATTAGAGACACAAAAGAGCTGCCATAAGACGGTTACAGTCTTCAAATTAAATTATACAAAATTCTTCAACATTCGGAATGTATCCATCTGTCACAACGAAATCGTATACTTGTGCATAGCAAATTACTCCAAAATATACTTTTCCTCGCGTGATCGATGACTCTCTCTGGGTTCTCAGGCCATCTCCATTAATAAAGGCTAGTCACCACGATATGGCCAAATGCACTGAAAGTGGCGGAAATCCCCATCCAATTAATATACAAAATAAATAAATAAATAAATAAAATAAACAATAACAATTTGCAAGTAAAAGACAACAATCAGTAGTTGGAAGTTTGTCGATTCTGCACCAATTGTAATACGATCAGTGTTACATATTTGTGGAGATATAAATCCCTATCTATTAAATCAGAAAAAGCCAAAACCTCTGAAGAAGAAAAAGCATGTTTTTTTTGCATTTGTGATGCATTATTCGTTCGTTCCAATGAACTTCAACGTATGTCATTATCTATCTACTTTTGTATCAAAGTTTAAAGGGTGTCTAATAAGTTTCCATCACTATCCTTAATGATTTTAAATTTCTATCTTAAATTGCATTGTACACAGACAATATCTAGACAAAAGTTTGTTTTAAATCAAACAGAAATATTAACATACACAGGTACATTCACAGAGGAAGATAAAGTGACAGATAAACCTACAGGTAAACCCATTTCCACCTGTACAAAAAAAAATCATAACCATAATCAATAAAATCGCACCAAATCCTTCGGTTTGTTCCTGTTCTGGACACTTTTTGAAATTTTAGTAACTATAGTTTATTTCCTAAACATTTAAAAGGACAGGTAAATTTTATCAATCAATTTATATACAATGTTGAATTACAAAAAATCTGAAATTTAAAGAAATCAAGATGCAAAGTTTTGATGTTTTTTAATGATATTTTATCACATTACA
Organism: Mytilisepta virgata; assembly: GCA_028015205.1. Classification (NCBI taxonomy): domain Eukaryota; kingdom Metazoa; phylum Mollusca; class Bivalvia; order Mytilida; family Mytilidae; genus Mytilisepta; species Mytilisepta virgata. Next base: position 34,455,577 of record CM051515.1, read on the forward strand.
TGTACTTCTAATATGACACTTAGTCACTATCCAAACTAATGCATTTGTAACGAGTTGAGAACCAAAGCTAAGCTCATGATATGAACACGGTCAAAGCTAAGAAGACTTTATTATCAGGAGAATGGCAAGGGCTTGTCAGTAGAGATGATTTACCAATGCAAATTAAAAACTCCTTTGGTCGGCCTGGGTGATTCATATACCAGTAAGTAAAGTAGTATTTTGGCAACACTAGGCAAGTGTGCAGGGAGGTATTGTAATAAATTGCAAAAATATAATTCAATATGTATGGGAATCGCTTTTAACTACAGGTTACGCCTTTCTAGTAGTCAGTTGTCTACAAGGTTTGTCTACAAGGTCTGTATTCATATCCATACATAAGGTTGTTAGGGTTCCTATATAAGAAAGGTTATTATGATAATAGTGTGCTTCCTGGAGGATTGTATTAACATCCCATGAACCACAGTCAAACTTATATCCTGACCCCAATGGTAAGTTCTATATATATTGTCTGAGGGAAATGTGGGAAAGACCCCAATCCCCACTTTTTCCGCTTCAGAAACTACTGTAAATCTAGGATATAAGGAGTAAATTAAAATTTACGCTGTGGAAATGGACAGAACGTATTCAAATTTGGGTTAAATCCGTTATATAAGTTGTTATACACATAGAAATACACCTACAAAATGTATTTATTCAGAATGCATTAGCAAAGGTCACAATTAAGATTTTAGGATTTCAAAATTTTAATATATAATTAATTATAAAAATGAATATGTATTAACAATCATAGTTATACAATCGTAACGGTAGGTGCAGTCATATAATAATGGTCAATTCACAATACAGTACATATTACCTTTTTATAGATTTTGTTAGTATTTAATTTCATCTCCGGAAACTTTTAATATTTATACTTAGATATTACTTTCTGTTAATTTCCGCTAAAAGGTTTTTTGGACAAGACTTTAACTTCAAATCTATTGTTCTCTGATTAGATCTAATTAGAGTGTTTATACTACCATTCCTGTTCTACATTTTTTACCTATATTTTTGAACATTGGGCAGAAGAGGAACACACCAAGCCTTCACTCTTCAAGAATCGTAAGACAAGTAATATCCATCAAAATCATAGATAGAAGCCTTTTGCAAATTTGTTCTGTGTTTTCGTTTGGTTACCGTATATCATTGCAATGTGTATTATGAGTTTTTCTGTTCGCAATTGGTTGACTAACCATAGAATTTTGATATCAATAAAGGTTGTTTTTACCGTATTGCTTCTGTATAATTTTGTCGATGTCCATAATCTTACTTTTTCGTACAAACAATTGCAAGTATTAAAGAATATTTTGTTTAAGTTGAAAGTTTCAGAAGAGAGAGAAAGAATTGTACTACTTTCCCAATGATATCCATAAAAAGTGTAAGTATCGACGGATAAATAAATTCTCTTATAAAAAGGTAGACAAAATCTCTCAATGAAACATTATGATGTAAGATTTCTATATCTTTGAGAAGGCAGTACAATGTGAACATGCTTAAAAGATTTATATATATTTTAAGTTAGCACTTAACTCTAGGAGTTTATATATTATTTAATGTCATTGTTAATTATTACTTTTATTCCAGGCTTTCCATTATCTAAAAGGGAGATAGTTTTTTACTCAATCTCTGTTGGATGTTTCATTATATCGCTTGGCTTATGTAACGTGTTCATCAAGTACAGATATAAAAGAACTTACAGGCGGCGGTTAGAGCTAGTTACACAAGCTTTACAAAATACATCAACAGTACAGAGAAATGAATCTTTGGGTCGGAACGAAGGCTTGTATACACTTATCGATGAAAACGATATGGTAGAACTTAATTTAGCTGCTGCTCAAGTCATTCCATATTTGGAAGTAGTTAATAGTTCAACAACTTCAACAAATTCAAATAACAACCGTAGCAGTAATCTTAACATTTCTGGATATCTTAATCCTTATCAGCCACTAACTTATGATAGAGCATCACATCCTCAATATGAAAACGAAATGGACCGAGAAGAACGTGAAGTAGAAGTAAATTCACATCTTCACTGTTATTCAAATTTATATCAGATGCTAATAGCCAACCCGAAAAACTCGTCGCATTACTATGACAAACTTCTTCCTACGTCTATACTCGGAGAGACTGACATTCATTCATGTTCTCTACCAACTACGTTTGGTCATCATACGAAAAGTACCAAAAGACCACTGACGGTTTAAAAATATATTAATGGATATAATGACACTTCATAATTATGTTTTTATTTCGGGAAAATGCATTATATTTCTTATTTTGTAATATACTTGATAATTTGTTGGACTGTATTAACCAATACAATGTATTCTTTTGGTATCAGAATAAACTGTGATTCAATTGCAAGTTAGATTCAGTTAGATAACAAATATAAAAGACGATCCAACAAGATCAGTTACCACCCTTTCTGGTATAAATTAAAGAGTGTAGCACCAATGCAAAATAAGAACTAAAAGTTCTTTTCTCTGGTAAAAATGTTGTGAAGAAAGTCACTCGACACAACCAGGAATTACAAATAAACTCATTTGGTACTCTGTTTTATGTTTCTAAATTTACATCACATGTCCTTCTATCCCAATTGGTATCTATTATGTATTCCGATTTGAATCATGGATATAAAAATTTCATTTGCAGCTTGAATAAAAATAATACACTGTAAAAATTGAAATTTACACTTGAGAATAGATACGAAAAAGGGCAAAAAGTGCCGAATATTTAATATTCACTGTAAATTGACAGCCAGTTTAAGCCCATAAATCATCTGCTGGTATGTCGCGTTCATTCTTTTCGTCTATATAATTCCCCTAAATGGCCTATCCTTCGCTGAACATACATTTCAAATAAACTGTATTGTTTTGCAATAATGATAAACAAGTCCACCGTGCTACTCTTGCTAAATAAGAGAATTATTTATTTTTAGATTGTAAACATTTCCACCCTTACAATGCTTTTCTATATCATTTACATGAGAGGTTTAAACGAATATCTCGGGCTATTTAAATTATCTCTAGGCCGATAGACAAATGTTGTAGAATATCAATGATGGAATGCTTGTAAGCTTTGCTACACTTGCCGACCTTGGGTCAATTCATTCAGTTTTTCCCTTTCTAATGAATATTTTTGATTGGTTTTAACACGATTATGTAATGGGAAAACAATCAATCAAGTGATATGTAAAAGAAGAGCTTTGGGTCAAGATATTTCATCGCCAGTACGAAATTCCAATGTATTTTCGATACAATTTTCACGGTTTTCGAACGAAGTAAACAAGTTTTCATACTTTTAAAGATAATGAATTACTTACCACGAGAAAAAATCAACACACAACAAAATTTTATCAACTGCATTACGCACGTGGGCATCGTGTTACTTTACAAAGCACTTTTCCAATCTCCAAAGTGGAGAACGTCACTATTGGTACAATCTCCAAAATAACAATCCAAAGATACTAATATAAGATACAGTAAATTTATACTATGCTGTATACGACGCATTTCAAGGAGTTACCTCTCATCAGCAGCATTAAAACCGAAACATTTGGAAGACCAAAAATCAAACTTATATTAAACAAGAAGTACTCAACCAAAAATATCGAAATAGGAAGCCAAATTTCAGCTAAGGAGATCTACCATGTGCAATACAAGGAATGAACCCTTAGTATTTCTATTATTTTTTAATTTTGCTAAATACTGGTAATTTCTGTAACAAATCAATGAATAATCCAAAGTGGAGAAGTCCATTATTGTTAGCAGTAATTTCAATGGTCAATTTATGATTCTTGAATATTCATAAAAACTAGAAAAAATGAATGAATTGACCCACGATCGGTAAGTGTAGCAAAGCGTAAGCTCCACCGGGCGTGGGTGTCCGACGGTGGCGGTCTCAACAGTACAATTCTAAATGGGTTTTCACAAAATTTGTGTGATAAGTTAAATTTGTGTTGTCCAATAAGTTTATGTAAATGATATCTTAGTCGAGCCTGAAGCAACTTTTTTTTTAGAAAGAAGCAGTCCTATTCATACTTTGTGGTTACATTACTCTCACAGAACTTCCAACCGTTGGATGTTTCGCTCTTTTTGAACAATCACCCAGATGTTGAATGTTCGTGCTATAAACCTCTCTAATAGAAGTCTGAACAGATTAATTATAAATTAATTGAATTCCCTCATACCCAGTGATTTTGTGTTGCATAGAGCCAAGAAAACAAGTAAATTAGGATTGTATGTTTTGAAAAACAATTAATGATGTCACACTGTATAATGAATGTATTATAGTGCAACAATGAAAATACTTCCCTAGTAAAATTCAGATAAAATTGTACCAGATCAAGTAATACGTAAAGTAAAGTTCAACTAAACATTATGCAGCAGCAAACGATGCGTAATTTATTCGTTCTATAGGCATATTGGGCTTTATATTGAATTTAAAATTATATTAAATTGTTCTTTCCTTTAATTCAAACTTGATAATTCACAAAATGTCCTTCCTGTGGTTCCGTCCTTTGAATATCCTAATGCCAGGTTGTCGTATCTTGCAAGATTCAAGAAATAAAGGACTGTATCTCAGTAATCCTAGCTTTAAGGATTACCTGCCTCTCGTCAGCCTCTATGAGTTTTACATTAAAGAGATCACAGATGCTTCAATTTCATAATTGCGGATGTACACAGACGACGAAGGGCGATTGAATTAAAACTTAAGGAAAAACTTTTTGATTTTGTCTTTTAAAACGCGAATGTTTCCTTTCTTAGAAGTAATATACCTTCTAGCCATTGGGATGTTCATTTCATAGTAGGACCGTTACTGTTGTGCATGTGATTAATGTGATATGTACGATACTTGTCTCACCAGGAATTGATTGTCTGATCCCAAGTTCTAACAAATGAGACTAGACATAGTCAATTAGACGTCTTGCTGAAATTGATAACCCACCCTATGTGAAAGATGCCGTCGTTTGCTAGGGCTTTAGTTTTATGCTGTCTTATTCCAATTATGTTTAGTTTATGATGTGGTTTTCTTAATTCGTTTGGTTATATCGATCTTGAATTTATATTTCATATCACTTGTCTTCTTTAGTTTTGGTCTGATGGGCTTTCTCTTTGGCCAATAGTTATCAATTATGTGATTTTTAACGAATTGATACACATGTATAGATCTGTTTGAGTGATATCGACCGAGCATGATCACCCTACCAGGACCATATTTGATGCATTGAGCGAGTTAATAGTCCTTTGATTGTTATAACACATACATGTATGTACTAAAATTAAGCCTGATGATATGAAAGGTAATTCTCGTTCAATAGGAAAAACCCACTCACATCCCAGAAAAATATTAAAGAAAAAGGCGAAGACCGCCATATCGTTATTCAAGAGAGAAACTACATGTTCCTTACTTTTCTTGTGTATATATAAGTAAAGTCAAGAAATACCAAAGGGATATTCGAAGGAGGGAACAATAGAAACAACTGACAAACTCCGGTGAACAACGAAGACAAGACCAAAACAATACATGCACTACAATTAAAACCCAAAAACATATGAACAACATGGACCCCACCAAAAAACCGAGGTTAGGCCAAGGTGTTCCGGAAGAGTAAGCAGTATCTGCTTCCTGCAGCACACCCAGAGAAACGTCTTAGACAGTGTGATATTTAACTTGTACTTATATTATCACTATACAGTCTTACAAATTAAACTAGATACATACGTTTTATATGTAGGTTCTTGGAGGGAACAAGTTATCAGTATTAAGGACAAAATTGGTCACTTATATATGCAAATATACAAAACGAATAGAACTGCTAAGAAATAAGTCTTGATTACGAATGAAAACGTGATAATAAAATGCAAAATGCATATTAAAACAGCCGTTTTTGATTGTTTTGATGAAAAAACTTTTGCCATTGTAACTTTTCTTTGAATCGTGCTCGAAAACAATTTAAAAAGTTTGAAAACTCTGGCAATTAGTTTCTTCGTTTTTAGGTTACTTGTTTATGAGTCGAAGCTCAGTTCCTTAACCATTTTATATCCTGTATCAAAAGTGATCATATTTCTTTTCATTAAAATAACTGCAGTTACACAGTTTAAATTTGAACATATCTGTCGATATATCTATCTGTCTATTAATTGTAGGTTTACTGATTGTTCAAGGGATACTTAGTGACATTATTTTGTTTCTAAAATATGCATATGCAAAAGACATTTATCCAATAGCTGTAATTCAACAAAGGTAATACAAATAGTCAATGCTGTTACTTTTAGATCTTGCGATTAATATAAAAAAATGGCAAGATGTAAACTACAATTTATCATAAAAGCGTGGATTATAATTTTCCAATTACTCATTTCCCCTTTCTTGATGGAGACGTAACTGGGGCGCAATCGTTTATTGTATACATACATATTACAGCTTGTACAAGTACGTTTTACACGGATTTACTCTAGATGAAGATATTGTACAATTACCAAAAAAGTTCTTTTTCTGGTTATAAATGATTTACAGTCTGTTTAATGCTTTCAAAAGTTTCTGCACATGATTTGAAGACTAGAAATTATACTGGGCTCTAACGAATTCCATAAACCTCCATGACCCGATACAATTGAACCCTTTATAGCAGTATCCAACCATCAACTATGAGAACTGGTTTTGAAATCAAACCTAGCAGCTATTTTAACCCTTTTATATAAATTATACATCGTCGAACCAATTTTAACATTTCAAACTATTGGACATCTGACGTTATCATACGGTGTTGGATTTTATAATGTGTTTTATAATCAGAGATTAGGGGAGATATGGGGAGGGGGATGGGGGTCATTGTTGGTTTTTTATTTGTAATTGTCTTTTTCAGCAAACAAGAGCATAAAAAAGGCGAGGATAAACCACGTTATTCATATCTCACAAAGGTAATGGTTTGTGGAAAAAATATGGGATATGTAACTTACTACAAACTTTGAAATTAATTTAAGTATAATTTGAACGTAATTGTTTACTAAGTAAGTTAATTTACATTTTTTAGATTTCCACGTTTCACATATGTTTTATAAGCCCATATTCAAAGTTTATTTTGAAATTAACCATTTGCACAAGGTCAGTCGACATTGATGGAGTCACTTGCTTCATTCAATATATAAAAATAGTTAATTCAATTACTTTGACAACCTCTATATACTTCATAAAAAAGTACCTGCTTCAAAACTACACCTATTTTTCCGGTGTTTATGGTGTGGGAGTTCTTTTTCATAAGAATTTCGACTTTAATTACTCTGTAGAAATGGTAACGTACTTTGTCTGATATTCTTAAGTTGCCCTATGTACAGTGATCTTTGCGAGTAAAACTTAGCTCATTCATAATATCGCCAATAACGGTCATAGATCTGACAGCAAATAATCACCTATTCAATAATATACATATAAATATATAGCGTTCTGGATAAATGCACAGAACATAATGGAAAAATTTCCTCGTTCCGCCCTTTTTGAAACAAAACCGAATGATATGAATTATACAAAGAAAGCCCGGTTATTGTATTTTTCCTGTATTAATTGTTTAAATCCAAACAATGTATATGATAGCACGAACATCTGCTTAATTTCGGCAACAAGGTAGAGTATATTTCTTAAATCATATTTTAAAGCAAAATTATATAAAATAAACTCGAGTCTTGTTGTCTTTTTCTTATCTATTCAGCATTTATAGGGAAGTTAAAAATTATATAGAACAGAAACATATATTATATAGCAATGTAAATGCTATACACGGCTATAGAATCTTTTTCAGAAAAGAATAATGTTGATCTGACTTAGAGAAAGTAGAAGGTCAATGTTTTCACTATTAAAGAAGGAGTTATGATCGTTTATAGTGGAATTCTAGTTATCCTCTTTCCATTTAACGACGGCCAAAATTCAACTGGAACAAATCGTTGTTTTAATACGACTGCAAGGTAGAGTAGATTTATTTTTATAATACTGTGTTTTTAGCATACAATATGATAGAAAATTTATCATTATTTTTAACATTTTTTCTCTTGAAAGTGAGTTTTACAGTTGTATTAAGAAATTATACCATTTTGAGGTACCTTGTTTGACATAATCTGTGAGAAGAATCAAATGTCATATTTATTCGTGCCTTTTTTAGAGAATACTTTTGTTGCTCTGACTACGAAGAAGTAAATGGAAAATGTGTGGGTAAGTTGACTATAGAACAAAATTTGACTTCTTTGGAATGACTCTATCTCGTCATTTGGTTTGACCATTGTGGTTGCAAAGCTAGAAAATAATTTAAGACTGTGACGACTTAGATATAAAATATATTTGTAAAAAGGTATCGGAAACCGAATGTCCACTTAGTTCGTCGTAACTACTAAAAATATCTATAAACAACAAAATGGATAACAGGAAAGGTCGTCAATGACACACCAACAACATCCAACGGACAGAACCCCGGGCAAAAAATAACACAAGATAAAAAGGCATAAACACAACAGAAAGTTAGGATAGAATGACTTAGTCCAAAATTGAACAGTGTTTGGTTTAAACCGGTTTTATGAGTACCCAAACCTAGAAAAAATAAAAAAAAGAGTATTTGGATAATTTTCTATGTATATATTTTTACTTATTTGATTAAAAAAGTTTACATAGAATATCATAGTAATTTTTTTCAGCAGTTAAATATATCAGCAAGATAAAAGTAGATTTTTTTCGGATAACTATAGGATAAAAATTATTAAACTTTTGCAGTGATCAGTTTTCCCTTTATTTTTCTTTTTATCGTTTATTCCTTGATCCCAAATCACAGATCATAGAAACAACTGTATTTTCTGTTTGTTTTATGGTAAATATTTTATTTGTATTTTTTAGCATGCAAGAAAGGTTATATTTCTACAGGAGGGAACCGATGTGAACCTTGTCCGGAGAATTTTTATGGGGAACAATGCACTAAAAATTGTAACTGTAATGAAAAACAGAGGTATTTAATATATTTTTTTTCTGTAATATATACATGCATTACGATTCAAATTTTCAGCACTACATATTCACATTAAGGAGATTTACAACTCGTTAGTTTGCTCAAGGTATTAAATGTTGAGAACCAGAACTCCAAAAATGCCAAAATGAACGAATTGTTAAAGCCAAAACCATTTAAGGACCGAGCTATTTTTTCGTTTTCCAAAAAAAAAAAATTTCCAGTAATAAATTTAGTGTATCAATTTCAGGGTAGTATCGAAATGTATCGCCACATTTATAATGTTTCTGTCAAGACTTCAGACAAAGAGAAGACAAAAATATTTCTTTGAATACATGAAAAGTTATCTGAATACAAACTACGCGTGTAAAAACATAAGAGAAACATTCTAAATAGTTTATGCCTGCCATGGAGAAAAACTCAATATTATTCGGTACGCATTTAATCCCCAATAGAATTATTATTCTCTATCCTAATCTCATCTAACATATAAACACTCCCGGGAGCGTTATAAACAACGTATAAATAAGGCCTCCCCCCCAAAAAAAAAAAAAAAAAACAAAAAAAAAAAAAAAAACAAAAAAAAAAAAAAAACAAAAAAAAACAAAAAACAAAAAAAAAAAAAAAACAAAAAAAAAAAAAAAACAAAAACAAAAACAAAAACAAAAACAAAAAACAAAAACAAAAACAAAAAACAAAACCAAACGATGTTGTACATATGAAAAGGTCTCCTGGCAGTGAATGAATACTTCAAACAGTATGTGACATTATATTATATTTGATAGATGTGACATTGTATCAGGATGCATAAACATAACAGAACCGATTATCTGGACAACAGGTATAAGAATACAATAATAATTAATAAAGATGTAAAATAAGATATAAAATGTTTCACACGTCAATAATATATATCATATCATCTATTGTATTTTTTGTAAGATATACAATAATTTAGTATGGAGCCTAACTCGTGGCATCATATAAAATTATGAACTAAAATGTATATATTAATCTAAATGGTGAAAGTTCTTAAAAAGAAGAAAATAATAACGCTTTACTGTGAACGAATAAAATTCATTTTAACAACGTTTGCACATGTTTTGTTGGAATTCGAAAAAGTTTTTGTTCTTTTCATTACTACATTTTCTTTCTTTTTTATTACTTACATTGTATTTATTCTATTACCAATTTTGTTTTGATTTTCTTAAGATTACATATGCTATATTTTTAACAGATTTCAAACTAAACGAGGAGAGCATATGTAGTGGTTGTACTATCGGTCAAAACGGAGGGAACAAAATAAATGGTATTATCCCACTATTCCGAGATTTCTCTGACATTTCTCTGACATTTATACGGCGTTTTCTAGAATTGACTTAGGCAGTGGAGCGTCAAGACTGCACTTCATATAAAATCTAGGATTTTTGCCGATTCAGTCTAGAATCCAAGTTTTATTACTTTTTTACGGCTAACACTTTTTTCTAGCAAAAACAGTATATACGTCATTTTTATAACCCATTTCCTCTTTAAAAAAGTTCATAATTTTATGAATTGTCTACTCATTACATAGACGTTAATTAAAAACAAAATGGTTGGTATAGATTGCATAGACATATATATTTGTGTGATTAGAATGAAAGAGTGTCAAACTGAGGGGCAAACGTTTTAGAAATAATCATTTCAAAGGTTACGGTAGCGGACTGTCACCCCATGAACCCATCCTATTCTTAAATTACGTCAGAGGAATCTCGAACTATTATCCAACACAAAGAACACAATCACTGAAATTGGCATATAATTCCCATGATATTATCTCCATAAAAGCCTTTTTTATAATCACCTAACCAGTTTCTATTTATCTGTCCTTATTTTTTTTTACATTTTGATTTGTTTAATATTTATTCATATTGCAAAGAAAAAACAATGTGCTGCTGTTTAATGGTAAAACTTAAAAAATATCTTTTCTTAGACTAATTTATTAGTAAACGTGACGAAATATGATAACGTCTGTCAGTGTTATGTTGTTTACTTCAATGTAGATGAATTACGTCTCTAAGGTATCGTGCTGTTTTTATGAACAGCAAACAATATTTATTTGTAGAATGTGCTCAATACGTAACTGGATTAAGGTATTAGGGTTTATCAATCATTATTATACGTGTTTTTTTTGTAAGATAGTGGACTTTGTTTTACTACTTCACGACCAAGTTTTAATTGACAATCATTCCTTGTATTGCACATGGTAGATCACTTTAGCTGAACTTTGGGTTCCTATTTCGGTATTTTTGGTTATGAGTACTTCTTGTTTAAAATAAGTTTGGTTTTTGGTCTTCCATATGTTTCGGTTTTAATGCTGCTGATGAGAGGTAACTCCTTGAAATGCGTCGTATACAACATACTATAAATTTACTATATCTAATATTAGTATCTTTGGATTGTTATTTTATAAAGTCTCTAAAATGTTTCTATATATCCACTTTTCTTGTCGTGTTGTTACTATTTCGTTACCTTGCAAAGAATGACTATCCTTTAATAAGCAAATAATATTATTCATGGTGGCAATTTATCCTTTGTTAATTTTTATCATGTTTGCTCTTCCTCTACTGTTGTAATGAATTTGCATTATTGTTGCATTTTGGTTTCATATACTTTTGTTTTTTCTGCGTTTTTTGTTCTTATTAATGAACATGATTGGCACTTGCTAGTGAACGATTACCAAAATGTAGCATCTACACTTAGGTGTTTAGAATAGTGCTGAGAAATTAGAGTGTACTGTTATATCACAAATAACATTAATATTTTTTGTCTTTTTTTAAAGATTTATGAGTTATGAATGCATTACAAATAGGCCACACCACTTTGCCATGATAATGATATCGTCATTTTATTGATCTTTCAACCAGCAGAACTCGGAATTTCTTAATTTACTTAAATATGGCCTCAAGGTCGAAAAATCTAAAGTTAAAACTTGAACAAAGCATCTTAAAAGATTTGGATGATCGATAAAACCTTATAGATCCTTCATTTCTTCTACTTGTGTACAACAAACATCAATAATTATTTCTTGAAGAATATATTTTTCTTGCTGATCTATTTCTGTCCTATATTAAATTGAAGTGTGTCCTCTTTAAAAACAGGAATGGTAACAAACATTGGTACAGTGAAAGAGAACGAAAAAGTGATAGATAAACATACAGGTAAAAGACATTCCTATAATAAAAACAATCAACCATAATCATAATTAACTAACTAACCAAAACACCCGAGAATGATTAATCACGATATAAACTATAAAACAAGTCCTATTATCATTCCTGTAAATTTCTGTTGAGATAGCCGGGTTGCTACTAATTTTGTATAACTAAATCGTGTTTTAGTATACACAATAAATGTTGCCAAATTTGGTGTACTGTATTGCAGGAGAGATGTTAAATAATTTTTGATACAAAAACTCTACATACATGTATACGTGAAAATATCAAATACAAGGGCCTATTTATTGATATTTATTAAAGTCATAGAGACCCCTTCAACATGGGAAAAAAATTTCACAAAATCTAACAACTGTTTGATAGCACTTCTTTGTTAAATATCGAATAAGTCAAATGTATAATTCTTACCAGCAGTGCTCCTGGACAAAACAAATACTAGCTGTGCGTTTCAACATTTAATGTTAGGGCTTCGGTATATCAAATATCAAATACGTTAACAAGAAGACAAAGCACATAAAACAAATTATTGAAACATTGACATTTTTATTGCGAAAATTTACAGTAATGACGAAAACATTTGAACATATCTTTGACCAAAGAGACAAAGAGTGTTAATAAATCCAAAATAAATTTATTAGACATAGTTTCCTCTTTAACACATATATTTAAATCATTATTTCTCGCGTTTTATTTTTTCATATTAGGTTTTCAGCTGACACCAGGAATAATGTTTTCCTATTCACTTTCCATTGGTTGCTTTATTCTATTGCTCGGCATATGTCATGTTGTCATCCAGTACAGACATAAAGTAACTAACTCAAAACACTTGCAGTCAGCTATGTATATGGCAGAAAATTCCCCAGCTGGGCATGAATCTATAAGCCTGAATGAGAATGTATATGCATTTGTAGAGGAGGATAATGCGACAGAAAACCCATTTCAAGCAAACGAACACGATCCTCAGTTCGAGTGTGTTGATGCTTCATCAATGTCAACATGATCATATAGCCAAATTCAACAGTGTTTACTTAACGGTATGACCGTATGACATGCGAAACCAGAAAGCTGTAACAAGGACAACATGATTGGTCTTTCAAATTATTCAAATTCATACTAGGTATTAGCAGCTTATTATGTGAAAACTTGTCATCAGTTGAGACCTGAAATGGCTAGGAAAATGTACATTCTATTTTAATTCAGTTTAATAATCTTGGTGTGATAAGCACTGACAGACGGCTATTTTATAATTATATAATGTTTCTCCATTTCTATTAACATTGTGATTGAAATATTTCTTTTTGATATTCAGTATTTTGTCTCAGCAATTTTGGTAATACGTTTTATAGAAAAAAAATGAATAGGGCAAAAAGTATTAAAATAGAGAATGGAAACGGGGAATGTGTCAAAGAGGCAACACGACCAAAGAGCCAAAACAGCACAAGGCCACCAATGGGTCTTCAACGAAGCGAGAAAATCTCGCACCCGGAGTCGGGCTTCAGCTTGCCCCTAAACAATAACGCATACTGGTGCAGCGAAATAGACGGCTAACTAAACTCCGAAATGTAAGGTTTACTTTGATGAACTCAGGGTAATTGTTTAACGGTGCTGGATTCTCTTTCCGATATTTTCGTTGAATATGCTTTTAAACCTGTTTTTGTTTTGGGTTTTCGTATTTTCTGGGTTTCGTACTCATTCAATACATCATAAGTGCTATAACAGAATGTGTCAACCATAGTATGACACCAGATGCTGGAGGCGGGTTCATAAAGTATTCCCAGTTCATATGTTGGATTTCAATTTACAAGGATGGTCATTTTCCGAAAAAAAACCCGAGATTGCCCTGAAGAATAACATTTTCGAACTGGCTGAGGCCGTTAGTCGTCTGAAAATACCCGATATAAAACACTTTGAATTTTTACACAAAACAATGTATCTTCTGCTTAACAGAAGCTAAATATTATCATGAGTGTTTATTTCGTATTGATGACACAATTGTGCAAATCATGTGCACCAAAATCGGTACAATAGAATTTATTTTATTCACACTAACTTGCATTCTGATCATTCAAAATCAGTTTATCAAGACAAAATAAAAAAATAAAAAATATTACTATAATTAATAAGCATCTGCAAACATTGTCAAATTTCGAATCATTAAGTAATATATTCAATTAATTGCCTTTTATAAGATCTTTTTATTATCAAAACTCGTATTGCTATATACATTTTTCTTTTATTGCAAACGAGAAGTATATATAAATGATCTCTTCGATGAGGATCTAAATACAAATATTTTTTTACTTTTCATTATTTCATAAAATCGTAAAATGTAGAACTGATATGTCATGTTTGGGTTGCTTATATATTTGACGAGATTAAATTAATAACTTAACTTGAGGGCCGAATAGACTTAATCAGACCAGAAAGAAATCGACGTTCCGACCTTCCAATAGAGGTTTCAGTTTAATTGGCCACGTTGTTGAAAGATTTTTTGAAAATTTCATAGGTCGCCAGCTTAAATTCACAATTAAAAATTCTACTCCAATGGAATCCAAGATTTGAAAATCAAAAATTTTAAATTTTATTCAGCATCTGCATACAGTGTGTAACCATTCAGAGTTACGCATTGCAATTATATTGGAGCAAAATGAAGAATGGTTGTTTTATACACCATTGTGTTTCATTTCGCCAAGCAGTTTGAAAGGAGAAAAGGGTTTAGAAAAAGGACAGATATACATAAGGAGCAATAAAAAAAACGTAATCCATTGGACAGACAAATGAACAACCACAAGCACAACAAATAAACACAGAAAACTAAAAAACAATGAACACGAACTCCTATAAAAACCAGGAGTGAACCCAGGTGTTCCGGAAGGGTAAGCAGTTCCTGCTCCGTATACGGCACCCGTCGTGACGTTTAACAAAGTCGATCCGGGGGAAGTCACAAATCGGTGGAGGCACATGAAAGGTTACGACAGTGGGAACAGGTCCAACATCATCTTAGATATTGGAACACTGTTATGGTCAATCAATTCGTGATGACGACCGTAAAATTTCTTAAGTGATGACATCAACTTATCCCTCATAAAACCCTGGTTAAGAAGCTTTTGTGACAGCAGTAACCCTCTTTGTCAAAAGTCATGGTAACTCACGCATGCCCTTGAAAATCGGATAAGCTGAGAAACGTAGACGCCATATGCAGGCGATGCTGGTATATTGCTACTCAAGAAGGGAAAATTAACAATAGAAAAGTTGAAGTCATCACGTTTGTCATACAGTTTTGTCTTCAAACGTCCCTCATAGTCTATTTCAAGAAACAAATCTAAATATGAAGCGGACTTTGGTGTATCTGTAGTATCCTTAATTTCAAGCTCACTGGGGTAGATAAGATGTAGAAAGTCTTGGAATTTGTCGTTATTTAACTACAACACATCATATATATAACGAAAAGTGAAATTAAAGGATTGGGCTAGTTTCTTTTTGTTTTCATGTAGTAACCCTTGAATAAAGTCCGCTTCATATGAGTACAGAAACAGATCGGCGAGGAGAGGAGCACAGTTGGTTCCCATTGGAATGCCGATTGTTTGTTGAAAAATTAGACCGCCAAATTCGACGAATATGTTGTCTATGAGAAAATCTAACATGTTTGTAATTTCATCTTCAGAATACTTTTTGTCAGAATCAGAGTGGTTCTTCACGAAATAAGCCTTTTCTCTACCTAGAACAAGAAATTTATACCTGCGTGTCCCATTTTTCTTGAAAAAACATTGATGAAAACTAGTTGCTTTAAGCGATCTTTTAATCGAGAATGTGGTATGGTAGTAATTACGAATCAATTTGTTTGTTGTCCCATTAAGATAAAAAGAATTACCGTAATACGTTCATCAGAAAAAAAAATTGGAAGAAGATTGTTTGGAGCAGGTGTTTCATGATACATTGTATGATAAAAATGTGAAAAGGTAACAGGCGGACAGATGCTAAGTAATGAGAAAGGGTCAACATGGAATAATTAGCTATTTAAACTAAATATATATTGTTTTCAAATTGAATATTATCCAAAGACATAATTTTAATCTGAGGAAGGCTTTAGCTTTAACTTTTTGCTCACTTTTGTATTTCATCTGCTCTTGTGCATCATTATTGGATCATTGATAGGACCTTTCAATTTTTAGCCTACAGCAACCGTGATTAACATGTTAGCTCCACCGATTTGTGATTATCACCGGATTTACTTTGTTGAACTTTTCGACGGGTGCCGTATACGGAGCAGGAACTGCTTACCCTTTCGATGCACCTGAGTTCACAGCTGGTTTTTATAGCTGTTCGTGTTTTTCATTGTTTTTTAGTTTTCAGTGTTTATTTTTGTGCTTGTGGTTGTTCATTTGTCTTCCCAGGTTTTGTCTGTCTAATGGATTGCGTTTTTTGGATTGCTCCCTAGGTATATTTGTCCTCTTAAGTAAAATATTCTTTTTTATTATACTAAAACATGAAATAGTGTCCCACGTGCAAGAAATCAATTTCTGTTTTCTTTTAATTGTATTGTGGAGTTGTCAGTTTTTTTGGATTTTATTAAAAGTTGTTGAGTTCTTGTTCGTATGATAATGCCGAATACAATATACAACATATAAGGACTATCCCCCTAATACGTTTGTCTGTCTTTCAATGGCTTGTGGCCATTTTTTTCTCATCTGATGAAATACTATCTACAGATTTCTATAATCGGAATTTAACATACACATACAATATATCATGGTACACTACATCATATAACGTCTACCGATTACGCCGTCAATATGTAAAGATGGACAATATATGTAAAAGGAACCTCTAATAATAATTACATTGAATCAGAATTATGCTGTTTATATAACAGTTAAGTCCTCCTAAACAGTAGAAGATGTTACTAAAATAGCTTTACAATTAATTAGTCTCGACACTTAGTATAAAATGAAGTTCAAACAAATGTTGCAAAAATAACGCTAAAGAGTGTTTTTACTATATACACAAAAAATTGATGCACGAAGTACATGCATTTTCATTATTAACAAGAAATAGCTATACTGATTGTCGTCTTTTGAATTTTGCCATGTTTAATTCGTAAATATCCACGAAATCCTGCAATCTAAGAAAATATAATTTATCAGTACCGTTTGAAGGAACAGATGAAATATAAGAAGCTGAATATAAATGCTGTGACGACTTCCATTGCCTATGTAACTTAAAAGAATTAATTTTACTAGAATATTCGTGTTTGTCTATGTCCCTGTCTTCCATTAATTGTTGATAAGGATTAATGTAGCTTCCAGTTTCATCGTCTGCTGTTCTAGTTGCACTACTTGAACTATTACTTGAGCTATCAATAACTTCTAAGTATGGATTCATAGTCGAAGGCCTGGTATCAGTATTCTCAACCATAAGGCTTTCGTCGATCATCTCATACAAATCGTCAACAACTTGTCCGTTTTCGTTTCCTTCATGTTGATCTTCAATAACCGATTGATTTTCATTAATATCGGGTTGCCCTGCTAAGGTTAGATTATGCTTCTTTCTATATTTGTTTCCACAATGACACAGTCCGATTAACAGAATGACCCCAGCTACTGATAAGGAATATACAACGACTCCTTTACTTGAGAGTCCTAGCTCTGAAATCAGTTATTGAGTTTATATCTTATGTTTAATAAAAAGAATAACATTACTCTTTTGAACTTAGAAAGCATATGGCAAAATTGCGGGTACTTTGCGAATTTGCATAGCGGCCATTTAGGATTTCTCTGACAACATTCATTACAAAGCATCATACTTGCCAAAAAAAAAAAAATGCAAATATTCAAATTCTTATAACCATAAGCAAATTGTCCGCATATAGGTACATTCTACACAATATTAGCTTTCTTTTCGTGTGCAAATGAACATTGTGAGCATTGAAAATTTTCCGCCAATTCATTTTAAATATTGAAGCGTAACCGTAGTATAACTGCTATATGAATTAAGCAAAATTAGTGAATAATGCAAATTCAAACTACAAATACAGATACAAGGCGAGATCATACATAAATATCCGCCAAAGGAAGTTTTCATTGACACATTAGTTTAAGAGCCGAGACGGGAAAAGACTCGATTATGCGTAATTCACAATTTTATCATTTTCGATCTACAACTAAGGGAGGTAATTTGATTAAAAGGGCTGAAATCACGTGATGCAAATGGCATGAATAAAGTACCCAGCATTTTGCCATATGGTGACCTCCAAAATAATAGCTTTGTGCCAATTGATTGGTACTTCATTGTTGACCTTTCCCGTTATCTAATTTGTTAATTTTTTATATGTTATATGTGAAACAATAATCTTATTATGAAATTTTATTTACAAGCAACCTTACTTGAAACTAGATGGAGGCAGTCAAAAACGCACACTCCTCAAAAATTTTATACCTGTTCATCACTTTTACAATTATATCTTTGATTTTGAAAGAAAAATTCTAAAACCTTAATGCGCATTTACATACATTGTATGACAATACTGTGTATATATGAAATGGGGTAAAAATGAAAGAGTAAAGGTCACAAGCTTATATTATCAATTTAAAAATTCAACTCCTGTGGGACCGAAGCTTAACAAAATCAAAATTTTAAAACCTCATACAATGTACAGTGTGTGGCAATACTGTATAGAAATAAAATGCATAATATGAAACATGAAAAGGACTTTAGGTCACAATTTAAGCTCAAATTCACAATTTCAAAATTAAACCCCTTTAGGCCCCAAGTACTGGAAAAATCAATTTCAAAATTGTATTGAAGTATCAAAAACTGAATGTAACAATAAAGCAAGTTGGTCGAAGAAAGGTATGTAAAACTATTATTTAAGTATATTGTTACCTCCACCGTCTGTCCTTCAATCAACTTGGCACACTTTCTTGTCGCCTATACTCCTTGTCCATTTTAAACTTCATGCATTTTATTTTTATAAAATTATTGTCACTCAAGGTATATATGTATGTAATAAGTTTTTAGATTTTCGAACCTTTGGGCCAAATTTCGAACATTGTGAATTTAATCATGTAACCTTAAATCCTTTTTCATCTTCCCCTTTTTATTTCTATACAATATTGTCGTACACTGTATTTAGATAAGCAGTAAGGTTTTAGATTTTTTTCAAAACGTTTGGGCCCATATTCAAAATCATGATTGTGAATGTGGTGCACAGTGATAAAACATGTGGGTGTGCCAGGATAGCAGTCTTTCCGACTGCCTCCATCTAGTTACAATGGATTTATACCAAAAGGAATGAACAGACATACGGTTAACGAAATTAAAATTCTTATTAATGTATTTCAAACCATTTTCAATAATATAATGTAAATCTGTGGAATATTCCAGCTTACCATTGATTTCGGGCCTTTCATCATCTATCTCGACATCGTAATTTGTCGGTTTTGAATAAGTGTCTGAAATAGTTATAAATATAATAAAATATCTTGAATTTAATGTTTTGTGCATTTGCACAGTTTTTGATTTAAGAATTATAAGGAAAAAACTACATTTGTACGTAAAACAATATGGTATCTACTTTTATGGTTGAAAATTATAGTGAGAAACAAGCATTGCGTTCGACCAGTACATGTATTTTATACCGTTTCTTTTGTAAAATGAAATTCTGATGAGTTGCATTTTACCTATTGAAAAATAAGTTCAATATAGCATTGGGTAATACCAGATCTACTTACTAACATACACTTCCTTCACTTAAAATGTATTTATAATTTTTACCTTCAGTCGTAAATAGTCTTGCTTCTCTAGTATAGTTTAGGCCATTGTGTGATACAAGTAGATCTAAAATATAATTAAGACATTCATCCTTAGAGAAAAATTCCCTTCTTTTCTCTAATATTCCAAAGATGTTCATCAAGGCATTTTGCAATAAACCTTTTATCCAAATCAAAGATGACTTAAACAAACGAAAATGGCCCATTTTCTTTGTTTCATATCATTTAAGGTAAAAAACATTTTCAAACGTGAAGTGGACGAGAAATCAACGAACAATACGTTTCACAGCTTAGAACGGAACTAATATTTATTGAATAATACTTCAAATCTGAAAACCTATACATTGTAAGTTTCTAAAAAAAGATAATAATCAATAAATATTGGCATAAATAAAATAGAATACTCAAATTCTAATATGACCGACTTCAAACGCTTTCAGTCTACATCCGTGGTAAAATATTGTTATATAGGTTCCATCGTCACAGACGACAGACTGCTTGTTTGACAACGTCATAGTAAAGTTTCCCAAAAGCTTTAACGACATCATAGTATAACTCGCGTTGTGAAGTGGCGTCTTCGTGTCTGAATGCCTATATTGCGGCGTTTCAAAATTTCGTAGAAACTGTCCTATTAGAATGGACATAATTCAGGGTGGCTTGAAAATATCCAGATTTTACCATGGGTATGTCTTTTATGCCGAAATTTTACTACTCGCTATCGTTCGAGGCAAAATATTTAGCATAAATGGCCTACCCGTGGTAAAATCAGGATATTTTGAATCCAACATGAATTATTTCTGAATTAACCATCAAATCATTATAACAAGTGAAATGAAAGAAAACAGCAGTATTGCCATTGGCTACTGTAAAATACGA
This sequence comes from Mytilisepta virgata, assembly GCA_028015205.1. NCBI lineage: Eukaryota > Metazoa > Mollusca > Bivalvia > Mytilida > Mytilidae > Mytilisepta > Mytilisepta virgata. The sequence continues at coordinate 34,476,459 of CM051515.1, forward strand.
AACTTTCTGCTATACTACGCCGGTCTGGTATGGGAAACTTCACTTTCGGTTCGATCCAAATCAACGTTTTATTAAGAACAAAATGTCTCATGAATAAACAAGCAATACCTTCACTAAAATTTCCGTAATTGTAGTACAGTCCTGTAAGATTATTTAATAAAAGTGTTACAAGTTAGATATTTCTGTATTGACCCTTGTATAGAATCTCGATCAGCTGCATGGGCACTCGCCCCTGGAAGCAACAAAACCAAACTCAAGTCTTTACCTGGCGAATTAAAATTAATAGTAGCACCATATAGTGTTACACTCCATTCATATTCAAATATTTCTGCTCAAACTTTTTTATCCTACATGTACATAATACTTGTGAGACACATACTAATAAAATAATTTATATTCACACGTCAATAGATGTTATATTCCCATATAGTCACATTTTGCATTAATACCTAATTGAATTTACCATAAAGAGTCGTTGGCGTTGCATCAATTGGAATACACGAACCATTTACTTTATCACAACTGTAATATATATACGTCGACTCATCATCATCAATTTATACTATTAAATTCTCAAATTCATTGGAAATGTTAAAAAAAGTCTTACGACTGAAACATCTTCGGGATATGATAAGATCCACGACGATACAGCAAAGTACATATATCTAATAACGTAAATTATGAAGCTCAAACCTGAAAGTATCATAACAACGACCCCATAGGTCGAGATGTGACACATATGAGGACTTCAATTGTAAAATACAACTGCAGTGTGTTCTACCAGCGACCCCGTCTCCATTTTCAGTTATATTGGTTTTTTTTTATCGAAGAATATGACTAATTTAGTGGAGTTCAAGACAATAGAGGAAGGAACTGATCATAACGCATCTCTATTAACGCATGGGGATATATTTATTCTTCTGGAGCACATGAGGTCACTCTCGGTTTTTTACATGTGTTTTTCTCATTTCCGGTGTTGTTTATATATCTTCATTATTGTTTTGCCAGTGTTACTGTTCTCACGACTTGTCTTTGTATTTTGGTCTGATAGACTTACCAAATTGTTTTCCCGCTTCATTCAGTCTCTACCGTTGTTAGAAAAAAATCTTTACTTCAACTTTGTTTATATCTCAAGGTATGTTTATCTTTTTTACTTAGATTTATTGACCTTTTCTTCAAAAGATTTATAATGGACAAAGAAAATTATTACATTGTAACAGGTGATTAACAGTAGTATGCGAGTGAATCACATGTGAAAAGAACTCTAGGAGGTGACGTCACAATTGCCGCGGCGAGATATCAAAAGACATAGGCGTGTTATTTCAATTCATTTCTGCTAAAATTATAGATTCTATGCAATGTAATAAAAAGTATATAACTACAGTTAGGTGCTGACATAACCTCTCACCAAGTTAATATAGAGCAGTTCTGCCGACGGCTTTAGAACTGCTCTAGAATAGAATCCTGACCGATTCTGACTGCTCTAAGCTGTCGTGGTCTAGAACAGCTTTAAATTGTCATGATCTAGAACAGTTCTATAACATTGTTATAGAATTGACCATGTTACCCACCCATTAATGGTATGGATGGTATTACCTACCTGACATTGCGTACATCATTCTTTCAATGTTTCGTGTTTCTTTAGATATTTTTTTTATTACAATTTTATTATTTTTTTTTTAATTTTAATTCTATTATTATTATTTCATTTTTGTATATAATTTTAATTTTATTATTTTTTATCTTTTCTTCTTGTTTAAGAAATTATCCAAAAAATATACAATAAAAATATGATGATGAATTCTATAATGATGGTGATGATTAATTCTATAACAATTGATGAAATAAAGCGACATCGTCGCAAAAGCAGTCGTGGACCAGGACAACTCTAATTCTTCATCAGAGCTATTCTGAAAGGCAGTCGTGGACCAGAACTGTTCTGATTCGTGACCAGCGCTGTTCTAAAAAACAGTAGGGGACCAGGACTGCTCTACTTCTTGACCAGAGCTGTTCTACTTCCTGACTGCTCTTAGTTAACTCCTGACAGTTAGACGAGAGGTTATGACTGGTCGCAACTGTAATATATAACAAAGATACAACTTATCACTGAAAAACCAGAAATAAACCATTTGTGACCAAAAATACAGCTGTAAATAACTCGTGCGCTGCGCGCACTCGTGATTTACTGCGTAGTTCGTCCACGCTTTGTTTATTTCTGGTATTTGAATTCAGTGATTAGTATTTTTCAGAAGCAACTGTTTTATATGTGATACTGGTAAATTAGCATCACACAGTACCTTTCGTTGTTCTTGCAATGACACTCGTTTGCACAATTTTGTCCATATGTATTTGATTTGCAAGGAACACAAGCACTACCTTCTACGGATTCATATCCGATTAAGCATTCTAAAAATAAAATAGAAACATTAAAACTTTATACTTGTGTAAAATCCGGTAATTCTGAAGTAAAATAATAAAGGTTTGAAAAAATATTATAATAGAACTGCAAATTTGTATATCGTAGTTGAGCAAAGAATAAATTATATTCATACTGTTTATAGACCTTTTAAAAAATAAGGAATGATAAATACCTATTTTACCTATTAAAGTTTAAAAACCGCATGAATCGAACTTTTGTCTTTTTCTGTTGTACAAGATGCAACGCAAGTTAGAGCTGTGGGGCTCAGTCAAGAAAATCTACCCGGAAGACCTAGAAGTTTCAATTTCGGACTTTTAGACGCTCGTCTCAGGACATTGCTTATTTGTCCACTTTTGAATTATTATAATTTTTGAAAATGCTAGAAGTTTATAATGTACCATAGACAATAGAAAGCAAAAATAAAAAAAACTGTTCCTGCCCTTGTAAAAACGCCCTAATAATTGCTCATAATTGCTCATTTTATCTGGTGAAATGAAAAAATAGCAAATGGAAAAGACCAGGTAGTATTTGGAACACAATTTATTTTTACTGGGAAAAGCTCAGTATCACGTAATAGCGAGCGCAGCGAGCGCTAAAGGAGCATATGCATTTTCTACATATTTAGAAAAGTCATTGTTTAATGGGGGCAGCCATTATGCAATCCGGAGTGAATTTATTTGTTAAAGCGAATATGGCCATATCGAGCTACATATTAAGGCTAGAAAAAGTTTCGTTCGCCGGAAACGGAAGTAAGGAATCCTGAAATGGGCAGTTAATTTATTTAAAAAATAATAAAATGAAATACAAATAAATCCATTACATGCAGAAGATTTTTTAAATATAAATCTGGTCATTTGTATAAGCATTTTCTAATTTATAGCATTCATTACAAAAGCCGAATATTCACTCCCTTTGTACGCAACTGTGGCGCTGGTCACAAGATTTGCGATCTTGAAAATTGTTATCTATCTGCCAGTGCTCGATCAGTTTTGTAGTTTTTCAAATAAAATTTCATGTAACAATTTTTGAATATATGTACTTTTCTTTCTCTAATAATGTTGTAGATAAATTAAGTTCTTTAATTTCAAAAATCGCAATAGACGTGGAGCTGCTGCAGAAATTCTTTTGAACTTGTTACCGACAAAATCGTTAATATCTTTGAAAACGTTGTAATTGACGAACTGAATATTAAGCTGGTAATAGATTTTATATGTACGGTCTGTAATGTCATATAAAACAAGTTTTGAATCCAATGATGTGGATGAGTATCCCGGCAAAATAGGTTCAGAATGGCTCAAGTACAAATACAAAATCACAATTTATAGACAAACAGAATATACTTAATTATGATTTAGGTAGAAATGTACAAAGAATAGAAATTGTAGGTAATAGAGGGTTTGATTACACCAGTATGAATTTAGATCACAGTAACTATATTGATACATGGAGAAAACATTCCAGTTATGGGAATATGGCTTCAAATGTTATTAACCAAGTTGGTTACAACCCAAACTTGAATAGGTATAATGGATATAGAAATAAAGAAATGTATTAATAAACTTAAAATTGGTAAAAGTGCAGGGCCAGATCTAATTGGCAATGAAGTAATAAAATTTAGTAGTAGCATTACTCGTAAAGCTATAACAAAACTTTTTAATTTGTTATTAGAAACTGGACAATAGCCAGAACAGTGGAGAAAATCATATACAGTTCTTATATTTAAATCTGGAGATAAATCTGATTTGAATTATTATAGAGGTATTTCTTTACAAAACTGTATAGTCAAATTATTTCGTACAGTATTGAATGATAGATTAATCAAACATTATGAAAAAAACCTTTGCTGACCGCCATTTGGTTTCAGAGCCAATCATAGGACTACAGATAGCATTTTTATATTAAAAATCTTTAATATCAAAATATTTAAAGAAAAATAAAGGAAAAATATATGCATGCTTTGTAGACTTGCGCAGAGCTTTCGATTCGCTGTGGCATAATGGACTTATGTATAAGCTGATGACCAATGACATTGGTGTAAATTTTTTAAACATTGTAAATAATATGTATAATGGTTGTCTATCATGCAGCTGTAAAAATTCAAGATAAAATTTCACCCTATTTTGCTTTAGAGAGAGGGGTAAAACAAGGGGATAGTTTGAGCCCTTCCTTGTGTAACTGTTTTATAAATGACTTGCATGATATCTTTGATAGAACATGTAACACCCTTGTCCTAGAAAAATCTAAAGTGGCTAGTCTCAGCTTTGCTGATGATCTTGTTATTCTTTCAGAAACTACGGCGGGACTTCAAAACTCCCTCAATAAGCTGGAAAAGTATTGCTTTGACTGGAAGCTTACAGTCAATACAAAAAAAGGTGGTGGTCTTTCAAAGTACTCAATCACCTTCCCCAAACTTTTACTACAAAAATGTTATCTTATCTGAGGCCAAAGAATAAAATTGTCTTGGCAATGTCATTGATTTTAAAGGTAGTTTCAAAAACAGCTACTAAGGAATTGAGCAAGAAAGGACTGAAAGTCTTGTTTTCGCTGAAAAATAGATTTATGAATTTTAGCTCCAGTCCAGTAAATCTGTTATGTAAACTATTTGATATACTTATAAGACCTATTTTAACATATAATAGTGAAATTTGGTTCATGGATGACTATCTTTCTATTAGTAGAGCTCTATAGAGATATATCAGTTAAGTCTGAATTCGGAAGATCTCCTATAACAGAATTTATCAAAACCCAAGCAATACTTTATTTCTATAGATTACAAACAGAACCATTAAACCCTCTGCTTAAAGAGGCACTTTCCATCTACAAGTCTATTGACTCAGATGGAATCTATACTTGGTATAGTTTTATAAAAATATTTTTAAAGAATTTGATCTTGAAATTTCAGATTTCGAAGATTTTACCAGGCCATTTACTTTTATTAAACACTCACTGAGAAAAAAAATAAATAAGAAAGTAATTCATGACTCATATAATAAAAAAATATTAGAAAAAAATTCATCATTCAATGACACCTCTAAATTATATTTGTACAGTAAATTAAAATCACAGTTTAAGCTAGAAAGTTATTTACTATTTTTCTCTCAGTTCAAAACAAGACAATTATTTACAAAATTAAGAGTCAGTGATCATAATTTAGAAATTGAAATAGGGCGATTTAAAAATATAATAAGAGAAGAAAGAATATGTAAAAAATATGATTTAAATGAAATAGGAGATGAATTCTACTTTTTTTTAAAAATGTTCTACTAATCATTTTCTGAGAAACAATTTATTTGACAAAATAGTATTGAATAAGCCTGACTTTCTTGAAAAAGAACCATTAGATCAAATAATATTTTAGATAAATTCTAACTCTGAACTTTTGACAGAAATAGACTTTATAAAGCAATCTACAGAATTGCAAAAATGATGTCCTTCTTGGTCAAAGTAATAACAATATTAATAATAAAAGGTGATTTATCATGTATTTTATATCATATATTCTCAATTTGTGATTTTATATGTTTGTTTGTCTGTTTGTTTTCTTGTTCATGTATTTGCTTGACCCACATGGGTGTATTTTTGCAAATAAAGAATTTGAATTTGTAAACTCATTTATTATTTCCTAAGATATTCTAATTAGAAAACCTCAAATCCTTTTCAATCTGAAGCTGGTCAAAATTATTAACGTTTGACATGAGTTATTCCCCTTTGCCCAGAATGTAATGTTGAAACACCTTTTGCAGTCGGACCACCAAGTGCCATTTTGACCGTTACGCTAGTGCATTCTATTTACAGAGAAACAGGTGGGGATAATTTCAGAACTTTTGTCCTGACATGATTAATTACTCAAATGCCTTTAAATTTTCCGTTCAAAATTTTACAAAAATTACAAGAAATTTCTAAGGCTCTTCCTTTTGGTGCAGAGGTAACCCTTAGCTGAGTTTGGATACCTGTTTGTTTTAATTGTTTTGATTTTTGATGGTTGTGCTTATTAATTAATCATTATATCTTTAACCGGTTTTCCAATATTTTGATTTCGAGCACTACTGATGAGTTGCCAGTCAACGAAATGGCCATACAGTGTATCAAATTTATTTCGGTATTTTGTGATAAGTTTTATTACACTAGATGGCGCTTTTAGTCCCGCCTCGAACTTTTGATTGACAGGACGGGTGTGAAATGTGTAAATATCGTTGTGCTAGTTTCTGACTTTCAAATAACATGGATGAAAATTATTTCATTAACAACCTGGCCTATTGGATTCATCTGACACTGAAAATTATGAACGTATGAGACATCAAAAGTGAGTATATTTGCGCACCTCAAAATGGCCAGCGACACGCATTGCCACTTTTTAGCCAATGAACAGATTCGCTCGTTTAACGTTTCACTGGGCGGAGCCTATAATGTTTTTTTTGCAAATAGATATAGTATGGGGTCTTTCATTTGCAAGTTAAAAAGGCTGTCTCGAGACTCCGTTACATAGTTCTTACTCAATATCCAGGGGTATCAAAATATGCAAAGAAATGAAGTGCGTTTTTTCTTGTTTTCACATAATGACACGTTTGAAGTATTTTTTATTTTGGATGTTCAATTTTCTGCATAAAATTTTAAAAGAGTGTCTATTTTCAAAGATCAGTCACCTGGAAAGTCCCCTTCCCATTTTTGTGGTTGATTATACACATTTTTTTTTTCAAATTTTACTCAGGTTCATCTAATAGGTTACAATAATATGGACAAAAAAAAATCAATCATAAGATGATTTTTTTTAAAAATAAGATAAAAAAAAAAACCAGATTCACTGATAACATTTGAATAAATAGTATTGGAACACTTTTAGGCTTTACAATATTGTGAAGTCAGGCATAAATACTCAACCTATAAACTACCAGTTTTATTTATTATCTTTATTGAATAATTTTAATTTTAATAAAATTTTCTTTTTTTTTCCAATGCTTTTTTTTAATTTGTTACTTTTTAACCAAAAACTCACAATTTAGGTCCTGATAAAGACAAAAATCCATTATATTTAATAGCTTTCACAATGCAAAATGCACAAACCATTTAAGTAGAAATTGGAGCAAGTATTTTTTTTTCAAAATTAAAGTGAAAAAAATTCTTCAGTCCTGTTTTAAAAAAAAAAACTATAAACATTTGTCATTACTCAAATAGACTTATAGCAGTACTTCAGCTACTCCCCAGGCTTTCAGTTGTTAATTTCTATAGAAAATAATTTTAAATTTATTTGTGCACATTCTACCATTCAACAGAAAATTTCTGAACTCCTCCACAAGAAAATGATGGAAATAAGTGCAAGCACCTGTCTGACCATCCCCTTTCCCCCTGGAACATTATTTATTCATAAATATGGGTTCTTTAATGTTTATTGACACATATCTATTATATCATTTGACAACCAAGCGTGAAACTTATTTATATTTCCTTTTTTGATCGATCGTTACCTTCATACCTTCTTTGTTTACATTTTATTGACAACGTCAACCTTTATTATCCCCCTTTATCATGCAATTTTCACAGAAAAAGCTCGCTCAAATTGCTTTTCACTCGGTTTTGAGGAAAAATATTTAAACTGTTCGTCAAAAAAGTAACAGAACACCTTTTCCAATTTAAAAATCCCCGTCCCGAGATCTGACAATGAAGAAGAAGAAGAAAAAAAAAAAAAAAAAAAAAAACCGGCAGGTGATTGACGTTACAAAAATGACCCATTTTTAAATGAAGTCACGTAACTCTGTAAATAAAAACGAGGCAATTATTGACTTGGCGGTCCGACTGTTCTTTTGTTTTATTATATTTTTGAAATATGTTTGTCTAATGAAAAAATAAGTAACAAATAGTAGAAAATGTTTGAGGCTTACATAAGCATGGTCTAGAATTTTGCATGAAATGGTATCCTCAATGGTACATTTTCAATTGATCCCTTGATAACATAACAACCATGCATTTAGATTCACTGAGGGTTTAATGGATAGAAAGAAGCATTTTCAAAACAATTCATAACTTATTTAAGAAGTTATGCCTGCAAATTTAAAAGTTTTATTATTTATATGCAAGAAACCCTTTATCACATATATCCCCGTGTCTTAATTTCTTGTGTTTTCGACCCATTCGGTTTACAAGTTCTCCGTGGCATGCGCAAGCACCGGTGACGTAATAATCGTCTGCTATTTTTGACAACAACAACAAACTACACGTGTGTTTTGATAATGTTGAAGGTGAAGTTATTCATCTTTTAAAAGTAGAGTCAATAATCGATGCTTTTTTACTAACACCAATTCACCTTCCTCCAATTATTCGACCCTAGTGCGGTATTTGATAAGATCTTGGAATTATATAGCTTCCTTCGATGTGTCATTGCCGCCTACGAAAGTCATGTTATTGTCATTTGTTTAAAGTTCCTCCTTCCTATTTTATTTCACTCCTAAAGTTGGGACACTCCTGACATTATTGACGGTGGACTTGCATTGCCTCCATGTCTTCAATATGAAGAATAAAGTTGTTCGAACTTGATTGTATAACTACTTGTACTGACCTGTTTTTTATATATGATTGTTCATTTGCAATGCCTTGACATTTTGCATTATAATGCAAGTAATAGATATGAATGAAATTACAAGATCTTGTATAATTATCTGGATTTGAATGGAATCTTCCAGTTAGAAGGTAGAATATAATGAAATGATATTTACTTTGAATCCCGTTTGAAATCCGGATCATTATATCAAGTCCTTCCCGATTTGTACCAGTTTTTACACATAGGTCGAAAACACAAGACGCCTTTGCTGCAGGGCCGAAATCCATATCAACATTTAAAAGGCAATAAAATAAAGGTTTTTAAAAAGAATCATTTTTGAAAGCTGCAATGAAATAGGTTAAGGTTCCAAATATTTACAGAAAAAAAAAAATTATTCCCGATAGTACCTTGGAGAAATGACAAAAAATTGTTAATAGGTCGAAGATCTTATAACGATCCAAAGGATTAGACTAAAGGCATTTCCGGACTAATATACGGAAATACTAGCAATCGCGAGATTTTTATATCATCGGATGTAACGAGACTAATGTTGTTAGGCTCAAATGGAACTGGAAAAATAATCTACACGTGCTACACATACACATTTCGAATTTAAAATTTCGTTACCGTCTATTAAATCTAAATAGATTCCGTTTTTAAAACTTAATTACATACAAGTATATATTTTACTCTTTCTTCTTATTTCTAAAGAAGGGTATATTTTTCAAGTTATTACATGCGCAAATAATCCAACAGTACATTTGAATGGCAAACAACGTAGTAAGTAACAGAAATTATAGTATTTAAGATTATAATTGCCTTCACAATAGCCTCTATATTCTCCGTAGCCATAACAACAGTATTGACGCCTTGAAGAAAAAAAAAACATAATTAATATAAAAACAATAATAAAAATAACAATACTGTAGGAGACCAATTTGTATTTTTTTTTATTGTACTCTGTATTACATATTAATAATATAAATATGCGGCGTATAGGGCTTGTTTTGTGCCTGATATGCTGCGTCATCAGACACACGACAATCCTTAGATGTTGTCATTCCCACAGCCTATCAAGGGTATGTAACATTGCCTTATTATTGATTTTATTCTTTCATTATCATATTGTATTTGTTGGGCGTTTGACAATTTACCAGATCTCTTATTCTTGTCAAAAACATTTGTAAAATATAAAGGAGGTACATCCAAAATCGAAATCATGCATCTGCATGAAACATATATACTTGTTTCGTGACCTTTAAAATGTTTTTACAAATTTATATTATTTCAAAATGATTAAAGTATCGGTGAAATATTACTTTCACACATTGTGATATACGACAAAGTGGTTACAAAAAGTTGTGCTAGATTTGCCTTTCGAAAAGAAAATATTGGTGTCATCACTAATGTGCTATGACAAACTTGTATAATTGCAATAAGCATTTTATAGTAAATATTTGAATACATCTTACCCGTCTTTAGATTGACAAACTGACTTAGATGGACCATTTAACGCTGTAGCGATATCAACAAGATACCCAAAAGCAACACACGACAACCAAAGCCGGATTAACGTACCATACATCATTTATTATAATATGAACATAATATGAACATAGAACATCAGATAGGGAAATAATTGTTTTTTGTCTTATTGCCAAATATTTAATTTCCGCTGAATGAAAATAAACTATAAAATTCCCATCATTTTAACTATTCATAATTCATATTGTTCGTTTAATCTTTATGGGAATAAAAGAATAATAAGCATGGCATACAGTGTGAGCACCGAAATTTATGGGGAGGAGTTACAACTCTGTTTCCCTACTTTTTATCCCACCGACTTTATGAAATGATTTCTAGATGGAAGTTTTCGACCCTGTTAAACATGTACACATTTTAAAGAAAGATCATGGGTATTCTGACGGTTAACATCGTATTTTCACTTTTTTTTTTTTAACTTTTGTTGTTCGGCTTAAGGTTAAGTCACGCAAATGTGATTGTAAAGTCAACACATACTTGTTATTGAAAATTCGTTTTGTTGTTGGAAAAGAAGGGTTTATCTCTACAAACAAGAATAGGCTTGATACTCGGCTCTCCACTTATTTCGTGAAGCAAAGATTGATCAGTCTGTGGACAAGCTGATTTTGATTTGATTTTTTGATAAATACTTATCTACTCTTCCTTAAAATATTATGTCTTACTCAATTTTTTTTCTTTTAAATTTAATTTAATATTTCTCCTAGAACGCATTATTAATTATACGCTTCACTGCATTTTACTTTTTCTTGATTTGCTTTTGAATCTGCTCACTTTTTACTATTGGTCAAAATTGTATACACAATTCCTGTGTAAACTAGATTTTTCTAGTTTAGGTAAAATAGAAGGATTTTACAGCAAGAAAAAAAGTTAACAAAGTTTTCCTGCATAATGTTCATGTGGAAGATTGGATCGAAGATGTTAATTATAAAATTCGTGATATGTCCTGCCAAAAACGTACAGGTTATATTTATTCTTTGAAAGGATCTGCCAAAAATGAAGTGACAAATCGGTTATGTACCTCGGATAGACTTTTACAAGTTTTCACGATGCTTTTGATGTAAAAGATAACATTACGAAACTATGGAATATTTTCTTTGATCATATTCATGAGTCTTTGAGGGATTATTCACACGCTCTCGTAGATTATATGCGCGAATTTATTAGGAAAGATTCCTCTTGCTTTCCGAATGAAGATCAAACTTTTCGGGATCAGTTTTATCAACATGTGAGACACACCATGTGACGGAAACAGCTGAAACAAACAGTTCGATCACAAGCATTCTTGATTCGAGGGAGTAAGAGCAGCATGATACGACCTCAATATGTCAACATGTAAACAATAAAAGTAAGTGTGGACCTACCATTATGCTTGACCCAATAAAGTGTTAGCCCATTATAAAAAAAAATATTGAAAACCCCCCAAAATTTAGTAATCCAACCATATTGCTTTTTGCCCCTTTAGCCCCCTTTGTCTCAAAACCGTAAAAGATGGAAGAAATCTTTTGGCATACTACATATACTAGAAGCACTCATCAAGACGAATTAAAAACTGAAATCGAATGATAAATAAATATTTGACCCCTTTAATCACTTTTATCTTTGCAACGACAAAACTTAACTTTTATTACATTTCTTATTTAAACAAATAATTAAGAATTCATTAGAAATATATAATAAAAAATGAAAATAAAGGTGTGGTCCCTTTTATCTCTAAAACGGTTAGAGAAAGTGAAAAACGGATCTTAAGAAGTGTGTCCATTTTTCATCAAGGGAAATTCAAAACTAAAATCATAAAAATCAACAAAATTATGAAAAACACCCTAATAACCCCTCCAAAAAATGAGTGGCCAGATAAGGTAAGTGAGTGGAAACCTATCTGCGGACGCCGACGCCAACATTTACGGTCCTTTAAAAAACTGATTTACTGTTATTAAAGCAGTTCACCAGGTCATTTTACAAACCAAACACGTTGATATTTTCGTTAATAAGGTAAAAATTCAAAGCAAGAATCCCTATAAAGGTAAGACAACTTCGTATAGAGCATTATATAAGGTCATGTTTTATATATATTTTTTTAAATAAAGAGAAAGCTTTTTTTGTTCTGAAAGAACCATACATCAGCGCCTTTCCCCCCATGGCAACCCCCATCTCCACATACACAATGTATACAAAAACAATTTGAACCAAAATACTACTTAATTTATTGAAAATTTAAAACATTCTTAAACTGTAAAAATTCATCTATTGTTAAAAATTATTTTAAAATTGTTTTCTATTCAAAGATTTTTTTTTTCTGTTCAAGCTTTTGAAATAAATGGCTGTTACAATAATTAACAATAACGTAATTTGCCTTCCAAAATATTTACGATTTAAATAAATCTCTGTTACATTTACGTTTTTTCGATACATTTGTACTTGTCAACCTAGTTAAAACTTCAACAGGAAGTAAATTAAGAAGTTTAATAAAGAACGCTGTCTTTAAAACACATGAAACAAAAGACTGGTCATTTGAACAAGAAAATAACTTTGAGAAATGTAAGTAAATATAACGCGCATTTGTTTTATAAGCTTACTGTTAAGTCGAAAAGAAATATACAATAGGCAACAATCAATATGTTGCTGGCACAAATTAATTGTCATGATTGTATGTGCACATGATAAAAGTCTCCCAGCACCCACTTTGGCCTATAATGTTTGAATTCGTAGTTGTTGTCACATCTGTCTACAGTAGATGATGTAATAGTATCACTATGTGACTAGTTCCCATATTTTATAGAGTATTTTTTCCATTTTAATTTTCCCAATTTCTGTTTGCCTTTTTAGCTCACCTGACCCAAAGGGTCAAGTGAGCTATTCTCATCACTTGGCGTCCGTCGTCCGTCGTCCATCTTCAGTCGTCGTCCGTCGTCATCCGTCGTCCGTCGTCGTCCGTCGTTCGTCGTCCGTCGTCATCCGTTAACTTTTACAAAAAATCTTCTCCTCTAAAACTACTGGGCCAAATGGAACCAAACTTGGCCACAAGCATCATTAGGGTATCTAGTTTAAAAAATATGTCCGATGACCCCGCCTGCCAACCAACGTGGCCGACATGGCTAAAAATAAAACATAGGGGTAAACCACAGTTTTTGTCTTACTGTGGATTCATTTATTTTCGTGGATACAAATTGTCGTGGATAGAGAAAAAAAGGGCATTTCTTGGGATACGTTAATTCGTGGATTGCTGGCTTAGAAAAAATATATATAAAATGTTGTTGAAATACTGAAATTCATGGCTTATATATCAAAAACTAAAGCATTTAGAGCAAAACTGACATGGGATAAAAATGTTTATCAAGTCAAGATCTACCTGCCATGAAATTTTCAGACGAATCGGTCAACCCTTTGTTGGGTTATTGCCCCTGAATTGTTAATTTTAAGGACATTTTGCGGTTTTAGGTTATTATCTTGAATATTATTAACTTTAAACAGCAAAAATGTTCATCAAAGTAAGATCTACAAATAAGTCAACATGACCAAAATCATTGATTGATCCTTTATAGGAGTTTTTGCCCTTTAAAGACGACGTCCGGCGTAAACTTTCCTTTAAAGATCTTCTCCTTTGAAACCACTGGGCCAATTGGAACCAAACTTTGGTGGAATGGTCCTTGGGTTGCACCCTTCCAAATTTATATCCGGCATACCCGAATTCCAAGAACATGGCTGCTGTTACAAAAAATAGAAAAAAAGTGGGGATGAATTTTAAAATCTTCTTTCATGAAATTACAACGCCAATTGAATCCAAACGTGGCAGTAATGGTCTTTAGGAGGTTCTCTTTCAGAAATATGTCCGATGACCCGGACTGTTTACCAAGATGGCTGCCACAGCCAAACTTAGTTTAACATAGGGCCCTATGGGAAAATTCATTGAAAAATCTTCTTGTCTGCAATGGTCCTGAGATGGTCCTCCTTCAGAAATATGTCTGATGACCCAGACTGTCAACCAATATGGCCGCCACAGCCGAACTTAGTTTAACATAGGACCCTATGGGAAATTCACTCAAAAATCTTCTTGTCTGAAACCTGACTTAGCCAATTAGAACTAGACTTGGTAACAATAGTCCTTAGATGGTCCTCTTTCAGAATTGTGTCCGATGACCTAGACTGTCAACCAAGATGGCTGCCACACCCGAACTTAGTTTAACATAGGGCCCTATGGGAAAATTCATTGAAAAATCTTCTTGTCTGAAACCATTTGACCAATTGGAACCAAACTTTGTAGCAATAGTTCTTAGGAGGTCCTCTTTCAGAAATATGTCCTATTTCGTGGACTGTGAACCGAGATAGCCGCCTCAGCCGAACTTAGTTTAACATAGGACCATATGGGAAATCCACTCAAAAATCTTCTCGTCTCAAACTACTCAGCAATTGGAACTAAACTGGGCAGCACGGGTCCTTAGATGGTCTTCTTTCAGAAATGTGTCCGATCATCTGGACTGTCAACCAAGATGGCCACCACATCTAAACTTAGTTTTATATAGGACCCTATAGGAAAATTCATTTAAAAATCTTCTTGTCTGAAACCACTTAGCCAATTGGAACAAGACTTAGCAATAACGGCCCTTAGATGGTTCTCTTTTAGAAATGTGTCCATTGATCTGGACTGTCAACCAAGATGGCTGCCACACCCGAACTTTCTTTAACATAGAACCCCATAGAAAAACCAAACTTTGACTGCAACACTTAAATGTTCAGTCCTGCTCCAGGTGAAAAGTTAAATCCAGGTGAGCGATACATGCTCTAGAGAGCCTCTAGTTTTCAAGTATCCTAGTTAAAATATAAAGCACAAGGATTAAATTACTTTATTTTAATCAGAAATATGTAAAAGTTGTGATTTGGTGACTGTAAAAATTGCCAAATTTTAGGATGTTAGGGGCTATGTGAATGATAACTATACTCCTTAAAGACATTTTGGGGATATTCTTGAATTTACAATGGTAAAATTTACAATAATTTTGATGTATGTTCCCAATTTATATTATTTTTTGAGCGGGGTTATGTCTGTTCGGTGGAGTTGGTATTTCATTGTTGATCTTTCGTGTTATCCACTTTGTTGTTTACTGTTATAAACATGCTATATTTTGTAAAACCAAGGAGTATCTCCCTTGTGAACAGCTATATCATTAGATGACTTTATTATTAAGTGATTGTAGCATTTGAAATTGTTCTTCAAAATTTTGGGTAACTATGATAATATTTTAGGATATAAACTGCTTAAAACTTAGCATTACAGCCAAAGATGTGTTATTAACACAGGACACGATTAAAATAATTTATGATTTTTGTCTCGCCTGCGACGAAAAGTCGCGGAGGCGATATATAGGTATTACTTTCCGGCTGCGGCGACGACGACGGTGGCGTACACTTTTTTAAAAAACTTAATAACTTTGCATACATAATACCTACAATATAGATTTTTGGTCCACAGATACCTTACGGTACATGTACAAACTTTGCCGCAGTATACTTGTCTTGTGATCCTGACCTTGTTTTCATGGTTCACTGACTTCATAAACATAAATGTAAAATCTGCGTCCAACTTTCGTGGCTAAATCAATTCCTAGGCCAATCATATTTGGTCTATAGATAGTTCTTAGTGGGAACATATCAGCCTGACACCTGTCTTTTGACTTTGACCTCAGTTTTATGGTTGAGTGACCTGCGTCACATTTGCGTGATTAATTCTTAGCAACAGTAATACCTAAGCCCACCATATCTGATCAATAGATAGTTCTTAGTGGGCACATGCCAGACTGACACCTGTCTTTGAACCTTCATCTTAATTTCATGCTTGAGTGACTTTTTTATCACATTTTCGTGATAAAGTCAATTTTCAGCAACTATCTTACCTAGACCCACCATATTTGGTCAATAGATAGTCTTTGGTGGATACCTGTCAGTCTGAAACCTGTCTTTTGACCTAGACCTCAATTTCATGGTTGAGTGACTTGCTTCACATTTTTTTTTATTAAGTCCATTTCTTATCTACTGTAAAATCTAAGCCCACCATGTCTGGTCAATAGAAAGTTCTTAGTAGGAAAATGCCAGTCTGATCCCTGTCTCTTGACCTTGACCTCAATTTCATACTTGAGTGATTTGTGTTGCAATTTCCTGATTAGGTCAATTTCTCAGAAACTGTAATGCCTAGTCCTACCATATTTGATCTATTGATAGTTGTAAATGGGTACATGCCAGTCTGACACTTGTCTCTGGACCTTGACCTCAATTTCATGGTTTAGTGAATTGCTTCCAAGGTTCGTGATTAAGTCCATTTTTCAGCAACTGTAATACCTAGACCCACCGCATATGGTCTAAGACAGTTCTTAGTGGGCACATGCAATCCTGACACTGTCTCCGTACCTTGGCCTCAATTTAATGCTTGAGTGACTTTGTCTCATTGTCGAGATTAAGTCCATTTCTTTACAACAATAATACCTGAGCCCACCATATCTGGTCACTAGATAGTTCTTAGTTGGTACATGCCAGTCTGACACCTGTCTCTGGACTTTAAACTTAATTTCATTTCGTTTTGTGACTTGTGTTACAATTTCTTGATTAAGTCCATTTCTCAGAAACTGTAATTACCAGTCCCACCATATTTGGTCCATTGATAGTTCTAAATGGGTATATTCCAGTCTTATACCTATCTCTGGATCTTGACCCCAATTTCATGATCGAGTCACTTGTATCCAAGTTTCGTGATTAAGTCCCTTTCTCAGCAATTGTAATACTTAGCCCCTCCATATTTGGTTTGTAGATAGATCTTAGTGATTTCATGAGATTTTTTAGACAAATGTTGCCTGACCATAACTATTTCTTTTAACACATATTCCTTTGACTTGCAATGTTGGGTGTCTTTATTCTGTGTCCATGTGCATACTCAGACGAGACATTTAGTGTGCCCACTCTTGTCTATTATGACATAACTCCCAATTTCAAAATTTAGACGATTGAAAGTATATCTTATTAATTATTGACTCTCAAATGTGATAGAAAAAAATTAAAACAACAAAATTAACAGTATTTTTGTAAAGAAAATTGTCACGTAGTTCTGAGTAGAAGAACAATAGACTTCACCCATGAAACATGTATGGTTGTGTGCATGAGTGCCAACATTTTATAAGATCAAAGAATACTGTAGGTGCTCATTAGGGAGGATTATGGGGCCCTCATGTAGGGTAATTATTGTACCTGTTAATTACCTGGGAAATATTGTGCTGTGTTGATTGATTGTCTTAATGGCTGTTTTGATAGTCGTGTAAACTCTTAATTTGAAAGATTCTCATTTCAGTTCTTTAAAAATACATTTCCAAAAAAAAAAAAAAAAAATGAATTTTAGTACTATTTTTTTTACAACCCCAAAAAATTAATGTATATTTATATATTTTTTCAAATTTTTATCATTTTTTGTTCATATTTTACCCCAAAATTTTCAAAATAAATTTTGAAAATTTATATTTTCTCAGATTTTTTTTTATCATTTTTGTTCATAAAAACCCTAAAATTTACAAAATTAATTACAATATTCATACATTTTGTCTACCTACAATTAAGTAATTCGATTAATAGTTATATCTAATCATGCTAATCAGGGCATATAATCAAGCCCCCTTACTGTACCCCTTCATAACTACTAAAACAACAATATTTAATTATGTGATTTTAAGAATGTTGGCACTCAGGGAACACACCACATGTATATATAATGTATATAATGGTATGGAACGCCATAGCTGTCTTCCGTTGTTCATATTTAGTATACGCTGTGATCATTTAATTATTTTCAGCGGTTTTTTCTTGATTATGAGTGGCCTTTTTATTATGTTCAGTAGTATAACAATTATGTTGAGCAGTAACATCATAATGATCAGTAGAATAATCATTATATTGTGCAGATCTGGTATTATATTCAGCACTTTAATCAATATACTTAGCAGTTTTGGCTTTATGTTCAGTAGATAAATTATTCTATTGAGTAGATTTGTCTTTATATTCAGTACTTTTGAAAATATCTTCTGTGGACATATTTTTATATTATGTAGATTTCTCATTATGTTGACTACAGAAACCGAAATATTCAGTGGTCAAACACTCTTTATAATCAGTACTGTTATCATTATGTTGAGTGAAATAAATATTATGTTCTGTAGACTAATCATTATGTTCTGTAAAATAAATATTATGTTCTGTAGACTAATCATTATGTTCTGTAAAGTAAATATTATGTTCAGTACAAAAAACTTTATGATCAGTGGTCAAAATGTTTTATGTTCGGTTCAAAAAATATTATACTAGGTGGTTAATCAATTATATTCAGTGCTTTTTTCATTATGTAGTGGTGGTAACCTTCCGAAAATAACCGAAAACATACGAAGCCGGACATTTTTTTCGGGTTTATTTTCATACTGTCATAACATGTCGTCTGCCATACAACGTTCTCTTGAAGAACTTAATCTGCAAATCTTTCAAAAGTTTAAAGATGAGAGGATAGAGGATGACACTTTTCAGCACCTTACTGATCAAGACTTGATCAGACTAGGTGTTGAAACTATTGGTGATAGGATAAGATTGAGGGAAGCGATGAGGAAGACTCTGTCTCTACGTACTACTACTACTAACGTTAATATTTCAAGTACAGGTGCCACCAATAGTTTAGAAGGTAATTGTTTTTCTAAGTTTAAAATACAGACATTTTATTTTTGTGAGCTTCCCTATTACAGGAATGATTTTTTTCTATCTATAGTGGAATTCCGTTTTTTGAAGCTTTCGAGAGGTTTCGGCCATAAACCAGTTCGTCCATATACCGTTTCGTCCATAGACCAGTTCGGCCATAGTCGTTTCGGCCATACTTTTTATAATGAGATATATACTTAATAGCATCATAAACACCCTAATAACCCCTCCAAAAAATGAGTGGCCAGATAAGGTAAGTGAGTGGAAACCTATCTGCGGACGCCGACGCCAACATTTACGGTCCTTTAAAAAACTGATTTACTGTTATTAAAGCAGTTCACCAGGTCATTTTACAAACCAAACACATTGATATTTTCGTTAATAAGGTAAAAATTCAAAGCAAGAATCCCTATAAAGGTAAGACAACTTCGTATAGAGCATTATATAAGGTCATGTTTTATATATATTTTTTTAAATAAAGAGAAAGCTTTTTTTGTTCTGAAAGAACCATACATCAGCGCTTTCCCCCCATGGCAACCCCCATCTCCACATACACAATGTATACAAAAACAATTTGAACCAAAATACTACTTAATTTATTGAAAATTTAAAACATTCTTAAACTGTAAAAATTCATCTATTGTTAAAAATTATTTTAAAATTGTTTTCTATTCAAAGATTTTTTTTTCTGTTCAAGCTTTTGAAATAAATGGCTGTTACAATAATTAACAATAACGTAATTTGCCTTCCAAAATATTTACGATTTAAATAAATCTCTGTTACATTTACGTTTTTTCGATACATTTGTACTTGTCAACCTAGTTAAAACTTCAACAGGAAGCAAATGAAGAAGTTTAATAAAGAACGCTGTCTTTAAAACACATGAAACAAAAGACTGGTCATTTGAACAAGGAAATAACTTTGAGAAATGTAAGTAAATATAACGCGCATTTGTTTTATAAGCTTACTGTTAAGTCGAAAAGAAATATACAATAGGCAACAATCAATATGTTGCTGGCACAAATTAATTGTCATGATTGTATGTGCACATGATAAAAGTCTCCCAGCACCCACTTTGGCCTATAATGTTTGAATTCGTAGTTGTTGTCACATCTGTCTACAGTAGATGATGTAATAGTATCACTATGTGACTAGTTCCCATATTTTATAGAGTATTTTTTCCATTTTAATTTTCCCAATTTCTGTTTGCCTTTTTAGCTCACCTGACCCAAAGGGTCAAGTGAGCTATTCTCATCACTTGGCGTCCGTCGTCCGTCGTCCATCTTCAGTCGTCGTCCGTCGTCATCCGTCGTCCGTCGTCGTCCGTCGTCGTCCGTCGTTCGTCGTCCGTCGTCGTCCGTCGTTCGTCGTCCGTCGTCATCCGTTAACTTTTACAAAAAATCTTCTCCTCTAAAACTACTGGGCCAAATGGAACCAAACTTGGCCTCAAGCATCATTAGGGTATCTAGTTTAAAAAATATGTCCGATGACCCCGCCTGCCAACCAACATGGCCGACATGGCTAAAAATAAAACATAGGGGTAAACCACAGTTTTTGTCTTACTGTGGATTCATTTATTTTCGTGGATACAAATTGTCGTGGATAGAGAAAAAAAAGGCATTTCTTGGGATACGTAAATTCGTGGATTGCTGGCTTAGAAAAAATATATATAAAATGTTGTTGAAATACTGAAATTCATGGCTTATATATCAAAAACTAAAGCATTTAGAGCAAAACTGACATGGGATAAAAATGTTTATCAAGTCAAGATCTACCTGCCATGAAATTTTCAGACGAATCGGTCAACCCTTTGTTGGGTTATTGCCCCTGAATTGTTAATTTTAAGGACATTTTGCGGTTTTAGGTTATTATCTTGAATATTATTAACTTTAAACAGCAAAAATGTTCATCAAAGTAAGATCTACAAATAAGTCAACATGACCAAAATCATTGATTGATCCTTTATAGGAGTTTTTGCCCTTTAAAGACGACGTCGGCGTAAACTTTCCTTTAAAGATCTTCTCCTTTGAAACCACTGGGCCAATTGGAACCAAACTTTGGTGGAATGGTCCTTGGGTTGCACCCTTCCAAATTTATATCCGGCATACCCGAATTCAAAGAACATGGCTGCTGTTACAAAAAATAGAAAAAAAGTGGGGATGAATTTTAAAATCTTCTTTCATGAAATTACAACGCCAATTGAATCCAAACGTGGCAGTAATGGTCTTTAGGAGGTTCTCTTTCAGAAATATGTCCGATGACCCGGACTGTTTACCAAGATGGCTGCCACAGCCAAACTTAGTTTAACATAGGGCCCTATGGGAAAATTCATTGAAAAATCTTCTTGTCTGCAATGGTCCTGAGATGGTCCTCCTTCAGAAATATGTCTGATGACCCAGACTGTCAACCAATATGGCCGCCACAGCCGAACTTAGTTTAACATAGGACCCTATGGGAAATTCACTCAAAAATCTTCTTGTCTGAAACCTGACTTAGCCAATTAGAACTAGACTTGGTAACAATAGTCCTTAGATGGTCCTCTTTCAGAATTGTGTCCGATGACCTAGACTGTCAACCAAGATGGCTGCCACACCCGAACTTAGTTTAACATAGGGCCCTATGGGAAAATTCATTGAAAAATCTTCTTGTCTGAAACCATTTGACCAATTGGAACCAAACTTTGTAGCAATAGTTCTTAGGAGGTCCTCTTTCAGAAATATGTCCTATTTCGTGGACTGTGAACCGAGATAGCCGCCTCAGCCGAACTTGGTTTAACATAGGACCATATGGGAAATCCACTCAAAAATCTTCTCGTCTCAAACTACTCAGCAATTGGAACTAAACTGGGCAGCACGGGTCCTTAGATGGTCCTCTTTCAGAAATGTGTCCGATCATCTGGACTGTCAACCAAGATGGCCACCACATCTGAACTTAGTTTTATATAGGACCCTATAGGAAAATTCATTTAAAAATCTTCTTGTCTGAAACCACTTAGCCAATTAGAACAAGACTTAGCAATAACGGCCCTTAGATGGTTCTCTTTTAGAAATGTGTCCATTGATCTGGACTGTCAACCAAGATGGCTGCCACACCCGAACTTTCTTTAACATAAAACCCCATAGAAAAACCAAACTTTGACTGCAACACTTAAATGTTCAGTCCTGCTCCAGGTGAAAAGTTAAATCCAGGTGAGCGATACATACTCTAGAGAGCCTCTAGTTTTCAAGTATCCTAGTTAAAATATAAAGCACAAGGATTAAATTACTTAATTTTAATCAGAAATATGTAAAAGTTGTGATTTGGTGACTGTAAAAATTGCCAAATTTTAGGATGTTAGGGGCTATGTGAATGATAACTATACTCCTTAAAGACATTTTGGGGATATTCTTGAATTTACAATGGTAAAATTTACAATAATTTTGATGTATGTTCCCAATTTATATTATTTTTTGAGCGGGGTTATGTCTGTTCGGTGGAGTTGGTATTTCATTGTTGATCTTTCGTGTTATCCACTTTGTTGTTTACTGTTATAAACATGCTATATTTTGTAAAACCAAGGAGTATCTCCCTTGTGAACAGCTATATCATTAGATGACTTTATTATTAAGTGATTGTAGCATTTGAAATTGTTCTTCAAAATTTTGGGTAACTATGATAATATTTTAGGATATAAACTGCTTAAAACTTAGCATTACAGCCAAAGATGTGTTATTAACACAGGACACGATTAAAATAATTTATGATTTTTGTCTCGCCTGCGACGAAAAGTCGCGGAGGCGATATATAGGTATTACTTTCCGGCTGCGGCGACGACGACGGTGGCGTACACTTTTTTAAAAAACTTAATAACTTTGCATACATAATACCTACAATATAGATTTTTGGTCCACAGATACCTTACGGTACATGTATAAACTTTGCCGCAGTATACTTGTCTTGTGATCCTGACCTTGTTTTCATGGTTCACTGACTTCATAAACATAAATGTAAAGTCTGCGTCCAACTTTCGTGGCTAAATCAATTCCTAGGCCAATCATATTTGGTCTATAGATAGTTCTTAGTGGGAACATATCAGCCTGACACCTGTCTTTTGACTTTGACCTCAGTTTTATGGTTGAGTGACCTGCGTCACATTTGCGTGATTAATTCTTAGCAACAGTAATACCTAAGCCCACCATATCTGATCAATAGATAGTTCTTAGTGGGCACATGCCAGACTGACACCTGTCTTTGGACCTTCATCTTAATTTCATGCTTGAGTGACTTTTTTATCACGTTTTCGTGATAAAGTCAATTTTCAGCAACTATCTTACCTAGACCCACCATATTTGGTCAATAGATAGTCTTTGGTGGATACCTGTCAGTCTGAAACCTGTCTTTTGACCTAGACCTCAATTTCATGGTTGAGTGACTTGCTTCACATTTTTTTTATTAAGTCCATTTCTTATCTACTGTAAAATCTAAGCCCACCATGTCTGGTCAATAGAAAGTTCTTAGTAGGAAAATGCCAGTCTGATCCCTGTCTCTTGACCTTGACCTCAATTTCATGCTTGAGTGATTTGTGTTGCAATTTCCTGATTAGGTCAATTTCTCAGAAACTGTAATGCCTAGTCCTACCATATTTGATCTATTGATAGTTGTAAATGGGTACATGCCAGTCTGACACTTGTCTCTGGACCTTGACCTCAATTTCATGGTTTAGTGAATTGCCTCCAAGGTTCGTGATTAAGTCCATTTTTCAGCAACTGTAATACCTAGACCCACCGCATTTGGTCTAAGACAGTTCTTAGTGGGCACATGCAATCCTGACACTTGTCTCCGTACCTTGGCCTCAATTTAATGCTTGAGTGACTTTGTCACATTTTCGAGATTAAGTCCATTTCTTTACAACAATAATACCTGAGCCCACCATATCTGGTCACTAGATAGTTCTTAGTTGGTACATGCCAGTCTGACACCTGTCTCTGGACTTTAAACTTAATTTAATTTCGTTTTGTGACTTGTGTTACAATTTCTTGATTAAGTCCATTTCTCAGAAACTGTAATTACCAGACATATTTGGTCCATTGATAGTTCTAAATGGGTATATACCAGTCTTAAACCTATCTCTGGATCTTGACCCCAATTTCATGATCGAGTCACTTGTATCCAAGTTTCATGATTAAGTCCCTTTCTCAGCATTTGTAATACTTAGCCCCTCCATATTTGGTTTGTAGATAGATCTTAGTGATTTTTTAGACAAATGTTGCCTGACCATAACTATTTCTTTTAACACATATTCCTTTGACTTGCAATGTTGGGTGTCTTTATTCTGTGTCCATGTGCATACTCAGACGAGACATTTAGTGTGCCCACTCTTGTCTATTATGACATAACTCCCAATTTCAAAATTTAGACGATTGAAAGTATATCTTATTAATTATTGACTCTCAAATGTGATAGAAAAAAATTAAAACAACAAAATTAACAGTATTTTTGTAAAGAAAATTGTCACGTAGTTCTGAGTAGAAGAACAATAGACTTCACCCATGAAACATGTATGGTTGTGTGCATGAGTGCCAACATTTTATAAGATCAAAGAATACTGTAGGTGCTCATTAGTGAGGATTATGGGGCCCTCATGTAGGGTAATTATTGTACCTGTTAATTACCTGGGAAATGTGATGTGTTGATTGATTGTCTTAATGGCTGTTTTGATAGTCGTGTAAACTCTTAATTTGAAAGATTCTCATTTCAGTTCTTTAAAAATACATTTCCAAAAAAAAAAAAAAAATGAATTTTAGTACTATTTTTTTATAACCCCAAAAAATTAATGTATATTTATATATTTTTTCAAATTTTTATCATTTTTTGTTCATATTTTACCCCAAAATTTTCAAAATAAATTTTGAAAATTTATATTTTCTCAGATTTTTTTTATCATTTTTGTTCATACAAACCCTAAAATTTACAAAATTAATTACAATATTCATACATTTTGTCTACCTACAATTAAGTAATTCGATTAATAGTTATATCTAATCATGCTAATCAGGGCCTATAATCAAGCCCCCTTACTGTACCCCTTCATAACTACTAAAACAACAATATTTAATTATGTGATTTTAAGAATGTTGGCACTCAGGGAACACACCACATGTATATATAATGTATATAATGGTATGGAACGCCATAGCTGTCTTCCGTTGTTCATATTTAGTATACGCTGTGATCATTTAATTATTTTCAGCGGTTTTTTCTTGATTATGAGTGGCCTTTTTATTATGTTCAGTAGTATAACAATTATGTTGAGCAGTAACATCATAATGATCAGTAGAATAATCATTATATTGTGCAGATCTGGTATTATATTCAGCACTTTAATCAATATACTTAGCAGTTTTGGCTTTATGTTCAGTAGGTAAATTATTCTATTGAGTAGATTTGTCTTTATATTCAGTACTAATTTGAAAATATCTTCTGTGGACATATTTTTATATTATGTAGATTTCTCATTATGTTGACTACAGAAACCGAAATATTCAGTGGTCAAACACTCTTTATAATCAGTACTGTTATCATTATGTTGAGTGAAATAAATATTATGTTCTGTAGACTAATCATTATGTTCTGTAAAATAAATATTATGTTCTGTAGACTAATCATTATGTTCTGTAAAATAAATATTATGTTCAGTACAAAAAACTTTATGATCAGTGGTCAAAATGTTTTATGTTCGGTTCAAAAAATATTATACTAGGTGGTTAATCAATTATATTCAGTGCTTTTTTCATTATGTAGTGGTGGTAAACTTCCGAAAATAACCGAAAACATACGAAGCCGGACATTTTTTTTCGGGTTTATTTTCATACTGTCATAACATGTCGTCTGCCATACAACGTTCTCTTGAAGAACTTAATCTGCAAATCTTTCAAAAGTTTAAAGATGAGAGGATAGAGGATGACACTTTTCAGCACCTTACTGATCAAGACTTGATCAGACTAGGTGTTGAAACTATTGGTGATAGGATAAGATTGAGGGAAGCGATGAGGAAGACTCTGTCTCTACGTACTACTACTACTAACGTTAATATTTCAAGTACAGGTGCCACCAATAGTTTAGAAGGTAATTGTTTTTCTAAGTTTAAAATACAGACATTTTATTTTTGTGAGCTTCCCTATTACAGGAATGATTTTTTTCTATCTATAGTGGAATTCCGTTTTTTGAAGCTTTCGAGAGGTTTCGGCCATAAACCAGTTCGTCCATATACCGTTTCGTCCATAGACCAGTTCGGCCATAGTCGTTTCGTCCATAGTCGTTTCGGCCATACTACCAGTTCGGCCATAGAATTAAAGTCGATTTGGCCATGGAATATTTATACGGAATCTAACAAATATTTAACAAGTTCTAAGCTCAAGATTTAAGTTTTATTTTATATATATAGCAGTATGACAGCAAGTCCATCAGACTTCCTGCGTGCTGTGGGTAACCTGTACTCGCCAGCAGTACCAAACCAAGATCTACCAGACTCCGATTCTGACGCTTAGTGAATCTAGTCATTTCAGTCAATTCAGAACATATTTTATATATAATTATAGTGCAACTCAACTGTTATAGTGCTTTTGTTTAAATTGTTGTTAATTATGTATGTGCTTGTTATCAACCTGCATGATATAAAGAGAATAAATAAAGGTGAAAACAATTGTGAGTGTTTCATTATTTACAGAAAAAAAATATGATAATCTGTAATCTGTAATCTGTACAGGTATGATAGTCACGGTGTGATGCCAATAAACAGCTGTATATAAACCCAGTCCTTTAATAATAGGTCCAGGCATACAGCTTGACCACTTTAAAAAGTTTAAGTATCGGTGCCAAAACTTTTTTCTTCTACTAAGTAAACTACTAAGAATACCTCTCGTAAGAAACAATGATGCTATTAAGTATATATCTCATTATAAAAAGTATGGCCGAAACGACTATGGCCGAACTGGTCTATGGACGAAACGGTATATGGACGAACTGGTTTATGGCCGAAACGTCTCGAAAGCTTCAAAAAACGGAATTCCACTATAGATAGAAAAAAAATCATTCCTGTAATAGGGAAGCTCACAAAAATAAAATGTCTGTATTTTAAACTTAGAAAAACAATTACCTTCTAAACTATTGGTGGCACCTGTACTTGAAATATTAACGTTAGTAGTAGTAGTACGTAGAGACAGAGTCTTCCTCATCGCTTCCCTCAATCTTATCCTATCACCAATAGTTTCAACACCTAGTCTGATCAAGTCTTGATCAGTAAGGTGCTGAAAAGTGTCATCCTCTATCCTCTCATCTTTAAACTTTTGAAAGATTTGCAGATTAAGTTCTTCAAGAGAACGTTGTATGGCAGACGACATGTTATGACAGTATGAAAATAAACCCGAAAAAATGTCCGGCTTCGTATGTTTTCGGTTATTTTCGGAAGTTTACCACCACCACATAATGAAAAAAGCACTGAATATAATTGATTAACCACCTAGTATAGTATTTTTTGAACCGAACATAAAACATTTTGACCACTGATCATAAAGTTTTTTGTACTGAACATAATATTTATTTTACAGAACATAATGATTAGTCTACAGAACATAATATTTATTTTACAGAACATAATGATTAGTCTATAGAACATAATATTTATTTCACTCAACATAATGATAACAGTACTGATTATAAAGAGTGTTTGACCACTGAATATTTCGGTTTCTGTAGTCAACATAATGAGAAATCTACATAATATAAAAATATGTCCACAGAAGATATTTTCAAAAGTACTGAATATAAAGACAAATCTACTCAATAGAATAATTTACCTACTGAACATAAAGCCAAAACTGCTAAGTATATTGATTAAAGTGCTGAATATAATACCAGATCTGCACAATATAATGATTATTCTACTGATCATTATGATGTTACTGCTCAACATAATTGTTATACTACTGAACATAATAAAAAGGCCACTCATAATCAAGAAAAAACCGCTGAAAATAATTAAATGATCACAGCGTATACTAAATATGAACAACGGAAGACAGCTGTGGCGTTCCATATAATGGTATTAGCTAATTTTCATATAGTGTCCGGAAATTCATTTCAAATTGTCGGATTTAAGTTTTGATGCATATGATACATTGTACTTGTTTTTATTTTTTTCAATTTATAAAATCAGTTGTGTTCAAGACATGAAATATTGAAGTCCAAAATAACAACCCAATATTGTGAACAGCAGATTCAAGAGTACATAAAATAAGCATGATTACTAAAGTAATTTCACATGACATACTCGCTGAAATATGTGATATATACCATGGCTTTCTAAACAGAGGATACATTTGAACCACTGTCACAAAGACTAGATATTTAAAGATATATTTCTATGGCACGCCGTATTTATATTTATTCCACATTAAAGATATCTTATATTATTTATGAGATATCTTATATACTCTATAAAATTACAAGATTTAAGATGGGAATATGATAATTCACGTCATCTTTATTATTTCTTAAAAAAAATTCAAACAAAAGAGGACATAAAATATTTTTTTTCAAAAAAAATCTGGGTCCTCCCTTGGTAATAAAATGGTCAGTGAATAATGACTTATTTTATGTACATGTATAAGGCCATATAAAATTAATTCTTAGGTTCTTAGGCCAACATTTCTGAAAATAGATGAGGGAGGGAGGAATTTTATTTTTTACCTTTTAACTCAAATTGTCTTGACAAAAGAAATTAGGTGGGATTTATTTGCAATTACAATGAAAAGCCTCATGAAAGCTTTTTTACGCCTATGAAAAAGAGATGTGGGAGGGCCTGAGAACCTAAACTTTAATTTTATTTAGCCATACAGGTATAATTTTGCTTTTACCTTACAATTGTATCTGATGTTTTTTTTCTTGTAGTGTTTAATGATGATCACTGTAAATATTTTTTGGTGATGTTCCGTTTTGTCTTTTGGTTTAATTGTAAAACTTTATGATTTATTTTCATGTACTGTTGAATAACAGTTTATGTTGTTTTATTCAACTCAGTTGTATGGAGGTGTAGTAACCATAGATTTGATGATTTGACAATTCTTTGAAATTTCGGTTAAATATTTTTCATCTTGAGGTGGACACCGTCTTTTAATTCTAATTAAAGAAGTTCTTGTATGTGCTGAACAAATACTGAGAACATTACATTTTAGCAAAATTAATTGTTGTGTGGATACATTTTTACACAATTTAATACTTCTTATCCTTATTTTGCAGATTCATTATGAATAAGAAAATCAGTCATATGTTTACAGAAATTGTTATTATCTCTGTTTTACGGGTAATTAACATATTTT
The DNA here is from genome assembly GCA_028015205.1 of Mytilisepta virgata. NCBI lineage: Eukaryota > Metazoa > Mollusca > Bivalvia > Mytilida > Mytilidae > Mytilisepta > Mytilisepta virgata. Next base: position 34,506,016 of record CM051515.1, read on the forward strand.
AATCATTTGGAAGCTTTAAGATAAAATTTAACATTGGTTACATAAAATAATTAGTGTCACAACGGTAGATGTGAAGTTAATGTACATATAATACGAAGAGCTAATGGATTGCCGACAGGTAGAAACCACTCCAAGGTCTTCAATTACCATAGAAGAAGATAAAGACTGCTACTAGAGTCGATCCGCTAACATACTGGAAGAAATCGATACCTTGTATGTTATAAATCCGTTTAACAGAATGCATGGCAAACTGTAAATATAAAGCGTTCAATCCAAATAAAAAATGTTGTAAATACATATAAACATGCAGGTTTTTCATTTGGTTGAACCTAAAAATAATATGCCCGAGTTTAAATTTTTGTGTAATAATACTAAGGTGGAGAATAAAACAAGAGTCTGCCAGGAGCCTGTATCGCTCACCTGGATTTGCCAATCAACAGCCATAAAAGCACCTAAGAAACAAAGGTCTGTATAATTGTACATATAATTCTGAAAGAGGACAATCTAATAACCATGGCTGCCAAATCTGGTGCTTTTCTGACAAGAAGTTTTTTTAAATGAATTTTCCCATAGGGTCCTATGTTAAACTAAGTTAGGCTGTAGCGACCATCTTGGTTGATCATCCGGGTCATCGGACACAATTCTGAAAGAGGACCATCTAAGGACCATTGCTGCTAAATTAGGTTCTAATTGACTCAGTAGTTTCAGACAAGACGATTTTTAAAAGAATTCCCCTAGGGTCCTATGTTAAACTAAGTTGGGTTGTGGCGGCATCTTGTTTGATTGTCCGGGTCATCGAACACAATTCTTAAGAGGACCATCTAAAGACCATTGCAGTCAAGTCTGGTTCCAATTGGCCATGTACAATGTAGTTACATGGAAGATCTTTGAAATTCATCCCTTCCTTTTTTCTATTTTTAGTAACAGCAGCCATGTCGGTTGGAAGTCGGGGATGCCGGACATAATTTTGGAAGGGGGCCATCCAAGGTCCATTCCTACAAAGTGTGGTCCCAATTGGCCATTTTTTTTAATCAACCAATGAGAAATAAGAATGGCGGCCATATTTATAGTCCGATGGGGACGAAATGAGGAAAAGGACCTCCCATATATGCTTCCTATCAAGTTTCGCTCCATTTGGCCTAGCAATGTCAGAGGAGAAGACTGTTTTTTAGATCAGCCAATCGAAAAGAAGAACTGCCCATGGCAGCCACATTTGTAGTCCGATCGAGATGAAATGATGACTGTTTGTAAAGAACCTCCCATGTATGCTTTCTGTCAAATTTCGTTCTATTTTGCCGAGCAGTTCCAGCGAAAATGTTTTTTTAATCAACCAATGAGAAACAAAAATTATCCATGACGGCCATGTTTGTTGCTCGATCGGGACCTCCCATAGATGCTTCCTTTCAAGTTTTGTTTCATTTGGCCAAGCGATTTCAGAGGACAAGAATGTTATATATCAGCCAATCAGAAACAAGAACTGCCCATGGGAGCCACATTTGTAGTCCGATCGGGATGAAATGAAGACTGTTTGTGAAGAATCTCCCATAGATGCTTCCTGTCAAGTTTCGTTCCATTTGGCCAAGCGATTTCAGAGGAAAAGATATTTTTTATATCGGCCAATTAGAAACAGGAACTGCCCATGGCAGCCATATTTGTAGTCCGATTCGGACAAAATGAGGAAATTTATAAAGGACCCCCCTCCCGATATATGCTTCCTATTAAGCTTTGTTCCATTTGGCCAAGCAGTTTCAGAGAATATTTTTGAACCCTCAGCCAATCAGAAACAACAATTGCCCATGGCGGCCATGTTTTTTGCCCCATCAAGATGAAATGAGGAGTAGTTGTAGAGGACCTCAAAAACATCATTCCTGCAAAGTTTAATTCTAATTGTCGCAGTGGTTTCAAAGGAGAATATCTTTAAAGGAAAAGTTTACGCCTGACGACGACGAACGACGGACGCCAAATGATGGCAATACTGTAAGTGAACTAAACAGCCATAAAATTTTAATCTAAAACATTCAAATTCTTGAACATATATACCACCAAAGAAACAGTGCCTCGGTGGTCTCGTGGTAGCGTGCTTGCCTCGAGTGCGGAAGGTCGCGTGTTCAATCCCCGGCCGGGTCAATCAAACATTAAAATTAGTTTTGCTGCTTCTCCACTGCGTGCATTATATAGGAGTAAGAGCAAAGGATCGGTCTCCCCGGAGTCAATAAAATGTGTCCGAGTGGGGTGATATATCTTCCTGCAGACATTTACCTCATTAGCTAGCACGTTAAAAATTCAGCTCAGCGTGTCGGTATAGTACAAAGCAGGGATCATATTCATATCGTATCATCATGTTCTCGTCCAGATATGCACTAAATGGTTGCCAATAATTCATCCATCGACTTAAGAAAATGGAGCCAGGTTTTCGAAGATGTCTTATGACTACGACATATCGTAAGATGGTCTTACGACGTGTCGCAGTCATAAAATGTGTTTTCAAAAGGGTCGCAACTTGCGACATATCACAAAATTTGTCTCAAAGTTACGACACCAAAGAAGGTATGTATAGAAGCACAATTAATTCGTTAAGCGGGAATTTGAATGTTCGAACCGTAGGTATTTCTTATTCATATTACAATAGAGTAGACGATGAACTTTTACAATGGTTTTTATTGAACATCTTAATAGACTGTCACATTCCATAATTGATTTACATGTATATGCAACCGCCTCGGTGGTCTCGTGGTAGCGAGGTGCCCCCGAGTGCGGAAGGTCGCGGGATCGATCCCCGGTCAGGTCAAACCAAAAACATTAAAATTGGTATTTGCTGCTACTCCGCCAAGCACGCGGCATCTAGGAGTAAGAGCAAAGACTGGTCGGCTCGGAGTCAGTATAATGTGTCCGAGTGAGGTGGTATGTCTTCCTGAGGACAGTTACCTCGTGAGCTAGCACATTAAAAATCCGACTTAGCGTGTCGGTCTAGTACAAAGCAGGGATCATATTCATTATCATATCAACATGTTCTCGTCCTGATATGCACCTGGTTGCCACTGGACGTTAAACAATAATTCATCCATCCATGTATATGCATGTTACGGATGTACAGTAAACGTATATGCATTAATCATTTTTAAAAGGCTATTAAAATTAAAATTAATTAAACGTTCCTTTTTATTTATTTTTTCTTCTTTTAGTTACATGTACTTTTTCTAAAATTAAATTGCATACTTTGTTAAATCATTTAAAATGTCATTATTTGTCATTACTGACTTGCGATTGTCATACGATCGTCGCAACTATGATTGTCGTAGGATACCTTTGTTTTACATCATACGATAGGTCGTAAAACCATCATAAACTTAGTTGCAAGTAATGTCATAAGATATGTCTTACGATTAATGTTACGATACTTCCGAAAACCTGGCCCATGTTTTATTTATTTTCTCATCATAGATGCAAAACCTAATTATATTAAAACAAAAATATATTGGTTTTAAATTCTTGCATATATATTTCAGAAAACGATTTTGGTTATTGGTTATAATTCGACGTGCCCGACAGATGGACATTGGTATTTGCGATCTTTAAAATGTAACCCAATTACATCTTATGTATGTTTATTTGATGATATAAACGGAAAGTTTGTTGAAACATGTGATGGAAAGAAAGAAGTAGGAAAAGGTATTTTAGTGAAGAAAGTTTTATTACCAATCTGGTCAGTGTCATCAGCCACAATGTTGAGAAAATGGGTGAGGGGTACAAAGAAATGATTTTACCAAAAATATGTACATCCCATATCAATATTTTCTTTTTAAAATTCTTTAATATATATTTTTTGCAATCATTTATAACAAAGAAGTTGAAATTATATGCTCTTTGTTACAAAAAATAAATGAGAAAAACCCAAATTTACTAAATTGACTTCATGGTCATTTTGACACGAAAAAACAACAAAATTTTATAAAACTTTCTAATATTAACACGTACCTATAGTTTGTTTAAGTTAAGTTTATTCAGATTGGCCCACTTCATCTTTAGGGAAAGTATGAAAAAAAGTTTGACAGTGGAACTGTAATTTTTTTCATGATAATTGCCAAAATGGATAAAATTTGATGAAAAATGGGAAAATCATCAAAAATGGGGTACTTTCAAATGACCGTAGCAAAAAAAGAAGTCCATCAGCATATGATTTTCTCTTCATAAATTACTTTCTTACAGTCATATAAACACAAAAATCAGGTTAAGAAAAAAAGTTTAATACTAGAATTTTTTGGCTCTTCAGAGGTGTACATCCTTAAGTCTGAAATGAGTAATGAAATTTTATATGAATAAAATACGCATCAAAATTATTGAACTATATAGATATGGTCGGTTAGAAACTATAGAAACTAAGACGGGTTAAAATATTTTATTTTTGGGGTTCTTATATAGACATTGCTATGACCGCCAATCATAAGAATAAACATTCTAATAGTTGTTTTTGTTATATCTAGACAGATTACTGTCTTGCCCATAGAGCTTAACCAAATTAAAAAGACAAAAAATGTAGTTCATGCTCCAGAAAACACATTGTACACAAATGTACATGTACCACTATACGGAAGATAATTTAACAATGTTTTATTTCGTATAGTGGTAATAATCCATGGGCAATTGCATATTCACAAAAACAACCAGTTTAAAAGTGCAATTCTGTCTACTAGTAATAGTTTGTAGTATTATTTTGAAATGTTGTTATTAGTACATGTATTATTCATCCTTTATTTGTCCTTGTATTCACATAACTTGTGAGTGTGATGATCAGGCAAATAATTTAAGCTAAAATTTAAACTAATATTCAAACTAACACAAGCATCAGTGAAAAATATGCTGGTGAATAAATATTTTCATTGTATTTTTATTGTATGCAATGTATACATTGTACGTCATTGTTGCGTTTAACTTTAATACAGTATTTCTACATTTGTAAAAATATTTAGATTGTTATAATATTTTGCAGGCTATAAATATGTTATTCGACAAAATATAGATAGAGATTCTTGTGCAGTGAACACGTACCAACCGTCTAAATTTACAACCTACAAACAAAGTAAATGTCTATATCAAAAGTCCCTCTGCAGTGAAGAAGGTCAGATTTCCGCTAATAATGGATCAGCAATCTCAGATCGTGCATGTCGTTGTGATTACACAAAGGGATATTCTTTTATTTTCGAGCCCAAAAACAAGTGTTTCTGTTTTCCGGTAGAAGAAGATTGTTCTTGCTTTGTTATAATTTGTAATGGAAAACAGAAAAATCTGTCTCCAGGTATGTATTTAAATTGTTACTTCCATCTTGAAGCGAGAAACTCTACAAATTTTCTCCTTGTCTCAGTTATAAAACAGGAGCCTCGGTGGCCGTGTTGGTCTAGGTAGTTCGTCATGACTACTAATGATCGCTGAGGTTACGAGTTCGAATTTCACCTGTGGCGGGGTGTGTTCGACTCCGATCTTAATTGACAAGGATTGCCAGTTTTCCTACCGAAGGTCGATGGTTCTCTCCGGGTACTCCGGCTTCCTCCACCAATAATAACTGACCGCCGCGAAATAGCCAAATGTGCTGAAAACGGCGTAAAACCCCAACTAAACAAACAAAAAAAAAACATTTATAAAACAAAGTTTGCATGATTAATGGTTTTCAAATAGGATAAATGACATTCTACAGTTATATACCAATTTGAGAAACATTCATTAGAACTGAAAAGATTTGAATTGTTACACGAAAGCCAGAAGATAATAATGTTTCCAACTTATAGATCTTATAAAAAAAATCCCAAATTAATAGGAAAATCTAGAACCACTTAACTACCTTTCTTAACATGAGATACATACAAGTCATCCTCCAGTAAAAACGCAAACTTTCTTCTATTTGAATTATATTTTACGTTGTAATATTTTTCCAAGAGGCATGATACATTTACAAGTTCTCCACTATAAACGTATTCTTGTAACATTTTATAAATGCCATATTAGTTTAGTCTGAAGGAGGTGCCCGACTAGGCCAGACTGTCTGTAAAATTTTACCTTTATTAAAAAAAAACCTGGTGTTACATGGTCTCAAATGCACTAAACATTTTCTATTTCAACTTTCAGTAGATTCAACAGCTCCGAGTTTTCCTTTCAGCAACTTACCCTTACTGTGTACAAATCATACAAATGGTGTAAAAGTATCGAAGCTTAATTTTCTAAATGTCTTTTGAGATAATCGTTAATTTGATGTCAGACAGCTTTGATTATAATTGATACATTATTTTATTGTACGTGTTTGTTATATGTACGGGATTTATGTGTATAATAGTTAATAACTTGAGTTCACATGGTCAAAAAGGGATTTCGCACCCTTATGTTCACTATTATCAATATAATATGGACATATTGTAACTTATGTTTTATTTCATAGACTATGAATGCTCAGAAGGAGAAATGACGTTTTGCCCTCCAATTAGAAAAGATTTTACAGGAAATAAGAGGTATGTAATGAGAATTAAGCAAAATTATTTACATGGTCATAATGGAGAAGAAAATTTACTTTTTTATATAATATAAAGCTCCGTAATGGATACATGTAGATTGCTATTTAATTTCTACACATTGCAGACTCTAAGTAAAATAGTATTCAAATTAGGAAATAAATAGCATTTCCACTAAACAAAAGAAATGACTTTCTTATAGTATGATATTTACTTTTTGTTTCTACGAATTCCGGGCGGTCTACAGACTGTCTGAAGCATTTATCGAACAATATCAGTAGTATATATGCGGTTCTAAATTATTATTTGTGGTGGTGGTGGTGGTGGTGGTGGTGGAGCCGGAAGTGACGTCACCGGAACCGGAAATGACGTCACCGAAAGTCATGTGACCGGAACCGGAAGTCACGTGACCGGGACCGGAAGTACCCGGAAGTGGTTTGCGCGCATGCGCAACCGGAAGTGACGTGTTTTCCCGCCATTTGTTTACGGAAGTGACGTAAGTCACGTGCCAGGACCCGGACGTGCCGTCTGCGCATGTCTAGGAACCGGAAGTATCCAGAAGTCATGCGCAACCGGAAGTAGTGGATTTCCCCATGATTTGATTATGGAAGTGACGCAAGTCACGGACCAGGATGTGCCATGCTTGACCAGATTGAATTATCTCCCTTTTCCCGCACTTCTCGGTCGTCTCTGGCTCTTTCGTCGGTCTCTAGGGTCTGATACTCTCACTGTTATGTCGAAGTCCGAGAGTATACGAAGTACACTATTGGATTATCTCCCCTTATCCCGCTCTTTTCATCTGCGGGTGATGTTTTCTGTGAGGACCAAAGGTAGGATTGGATTATCTCCCCTTATCCCGCTCTTTTCATTTGGGGGTATTTTCTGTGAGGACCAAAGGTAGGATTGGATTATGTCCTCTTACCTCCAAGTGATGCTGTCACCATTAGATCAATGGAGGGGTGTCCTTAGCAACCGCCTTAGCAACGGCGGTCCATTTCTATGATGCACTTCGTTTCTCTTCTCTTGCTCCATCCCGCTCCTCGCTGCTCTTCTCTTGCTCCGTGCTGCTCATCGCTGCTCTTCTCTTGCTCATCGCTGCTCATCACTGCTCATTGCTGCTCATCTCTTGCTCATCACTGCTCATTGCTGCTCATCTCTTGCTCATCACTGCTCATCGCTGCTCATCTCTTGCTCATCGCTGCTCATAGCTGCTCATCTCTTGCTCATCGCTGCTCATTGCTGCTCTTCTCTTGCTCATCGCTGCTCATTGCTGCTCTTCTCTTGCTCATCGCTGCTCATCTCTTGCTCTTTGCTGCTCATCGCTACTCAGGACCTTACTCGCGTGCTCATTTCGCTCCTGCTGCTTATCACTGTTCGTCATCGCTGTTCATCTCTTTCCACCCTTTTCCCGCACTTCTCGGTCGTCTCTGGATCTTTCATCGGTCTCTAGGGTCTGATACTCTCACTGTTATGTCGAAGTCCGAGAGTATACGAAGTACACTATTGGATTATCTCCCCTTATCCCGCTCTTTTCATCTGTGGGTGATGTTTTCTGTGAGGACCAAAGGTAGGATTGGATTATGCCCCCTTACCTGCAAGTGATGCTGTCACCAATAGATCAATGGAGGGGTGTCCTTAGCAACCACCTTAGCAACGGCGGTCCATTTCTATGATGCACTTCGTTTCTCTTCTCTTACTCCATCCCGCTCCTCGCTGCTCTTCTCTTGCTCCGTGCTGCTCATCGCTGCTCTTCTCTTGCTCATCGCTGCTCATCACTGCTCATCGCTGCTCATCGCTGCTCATCGCTGCTCATCGCTGCTCATCTCTTGCTGATCGCTGCTCATTGCTGCTCTTCTCTTGCTCATCGCTGCTCATTGCTGCTCTTCTCTTGCTCATCGCTGCTCATTGCTGCTCATCTCTTGCTCCGTGCTGCTCATCGCTACTCAGGACCTTACTCGCGTGCTCATTTCGCTCCTGCTGCTTGTCACTGTTCGTCATCGCTGTTCATCTCTTGATCCACCCTTTTCCCGCACTTCTCGATCGTCTCTGGATCTTTCATCGGTCTGATACTGGCACTGTTATGTCGAAGTCCGAGAGTATACGTTTGGATTATCTCCCCTTATCCCGCTCTTTTCATTTGGGGGTATTTTCTGTGAGGACCAAAGGTAGGATTGGATTATGCCCCCTTACCTGCAAGTGATGCTGTCACCAATAGATCAATGGAGGGGTGTCTTTAGCAACTGCCTTAGCAAGGGCGGTCCATTTCTATGATGCACTTCGTTTCTCTTGTTTTGCTCCATCCCGCTCCTCGCTGCTCTTCTCTTGCTCCGTGCTGCTCATCGCTGCTCTTCTCTTGCTCATCGCTGCTCATCACTGCTCATTGATGCTCATCTCTTGCTCATCACTGCTCATCACTGCTCATTGCTGCTCATCTCTTGCTCATCACTGCTCATCGCTGCTCATCTCTTGCTCATCGCTGCTCATTGCTGCTCTTCTCTTGCTCATCGCTGCTCATTGCTGCTCTTCTCGTGCTCATCGCTGCTCATTGCTGCTCATCTCTTGCTCCGTGCTGCTCATCGCTACTCAGGACCTTACTCGCGTGCTTATTTCGCTCCTGCTGCTTGTCACTGTTCGTCATCGCTGTTCATCTCTTGATCCACCCTTTTCCCGCACTTCTCGGTCGTCTCTGGATCTTTCATCGGTCTCTAGGGTCTGATACTCTTAGTGTTATGTCGAAGTCCGAGAGCATACGAAGTACACTATTGGATTATCTCCCCTTATCCCGCTCTTTTCATCTGTGGGTGATGTTTTCTGTGAGGACCAACGGTAGGATTGGATTATGTCCCCCTACCTGCAAGTGATGCTGTCACCAATAGATCAATGGAGGGGTGTCCTTAGCAACTGCCTCAGCAACGGCGTCCATTTCTATGATGCACTTCGTTTCTCTTCTCTTGCTCCATCCCGCTCCTCGCTGCTCTTCTCTTCCTCTGTGCTGCTCATCGCTGGTCTTCTCTTGCTCATCGCTGCTATCACTGCTCATTGCTACTCATCTCTTGCTCATCGCTGCTCATTGCTGCTCATCTCTTGCTCATCGCTGCTCATCGCTGCTCATTGCTGCTCATCGCTACTCAGGACCTTACTCGCGTGCTCATTTCAGTTTTAGGGCTACTGCTGCTAGTGGTGGTCGATTGTCGTTATTCAAAGATTGGATCTGTGAGAGAGCACACGGTGGGTCACTCTGCATTTATCCAGGCTTGTGACTGGCTATCATAAGATAGGCTGCATTAATCATCCTCAATTTTTTAAGGCCACTCTGTATTTGTCCAGGCTTTTGACTGGCTATATATATGTATAAACATATATAGGCTGCATTACCCTCCTTCCCTTTTTTTAAAAATTTTTTAAAATTTTTTATTTTTTTTATATATTTTTTTTCCTGTTTTTTTTTCTTTGTACCAATTTCACATAGAGTCATTGCTGTCTTTAGCTGGTGGTGGGTCGTAGTCGTTCAATACACGATTAAGCAGATATTTTCGTTTTTCTACGGCATATTCCCATGATTCTTTTGATTCGTAGTCTTCCTCTTCTCTCAAGCGTTTAGCCGTTTTCTTGATCTTTCTATGTACGGGGTCTTTATTCATGTCTTGATGCCAGGACAATAGTCCGAGGTAATGGTTTCGCATTTCGTCTCTGTATGTGTCAAACATGTCTCGATATGCTGTCAAGCGTGCGTCGTCTTCTTCCATTCCGGCTTCGACAAGTTCGTTTACTTTCTGTGAGTATTCCGATTGATGTACTTGAAATGTTCTATTCAAAATGACTTCCCATGGAGACTGTTCGCATTGCTCTTCGGAGTCTTCGTTGGACTCCTGTTCACTACTTTGTTCGGATTCCTCGTTATCGGCTTCTGTGGTGGTATCTGAGACTGAATCACTATGGTCTGTTGAACCCTTCTCTATACCGTGTGCATTCTTTTTGTGTCGCACTATGTTGAAGTTTCGCTTGGACTGGTATCCACATATGTCACAGGTATACATTTAAGACGTCTTTCTTTCCTTGGATTCAATAGTAGAATGAGCTGCGGTCGTCCTGCAAGTGCTTATATTACCTACAGGTTCCTCAACGGCTTGTTGATTCATACACAAACGTTTGGCAAAGTATTCGTTTCGAGATTGTTGCAGTTCAGATTTCACTTTTCTGATGAGGTTTCTATTAAGTCTTGTCCACTCGTTGTCAATCCTTCTACACCCCTTGCAGACATTCATGTTTTTGTAGAATTCCGCAAAGCTCTTGTTCATTTGACACTTTGTACATTTCTTGTTTGGATCCACTTTGCTGGGTCCTCCACTTGTGTTGTCCAGCCGTTTGGTTCTCTCCACTTTGGTTAGAAGTATTTTCCTTTTCATTTCTGGTTTTGCTTTGGTCTTTGAAAGATCCACAGGTATTAAGTATCTACCAGGAACCAATAAACCGAGAGGCGTTTTCGACTCCATTGGTACGTGTGTGTTGTTTGACGGTCTTCAAACAACTGACGAAATTAAACAAAACCTCTGAATATATTTTCGTTAAAAGCTTTCCATTGGTGTCATGGTGGCGAAGATTGTTTTTGTCTATTCATTCAGACAACACAGTTTGCTGCTCATCATTGCTCATCTTTTGCTCCGCGCTGCTCATTGCTGCTCATCTCTTGCTCATCGCTGCTCATTGCTGCTCATCGCTGCTCATTGCTGCTCATCGCTGCTCATTGCTGCTCATCTCTTGCTCATCACTGCTCATTGCTGCTCATCTCTTACTCATCGCTACTCAGGACCTTACTCGCGTGCTCATTTCGCTCCTGCTGGTTGTTGCTGTTCGTCATTGCTGCTCTTCTCTTGCTCTTTGCTACTCATCGCTACTCAGGACCTTACTCGCGTGCTCATTTCGCTCCTGCTGCTGCTGCGCAAGGAATGGGGTTTACTGCTGATGATCGGAAGGCCAACTCATGTTGTCGGTTTGAGTGGTAGATCAAGACTGATCGATGTGATTGTATACTGGGATATTTAACACAAACACAAATGAAACAGTTTCATATTTTATTTTACAAAATCTACATCAGTCAATGTTTTAAGTTCTGGTTCTTTCTCTTCAAACAAAGGTATGATCTTCTTCAGTTCTTGCCATTCGTAGGGACTCAGCGTTATACCTCTCTTGGTTGGCTGTAAAGTCAGTTCTCCGTTAGGCACGAAATATTTTCTGACGTGAATAATAGGATAGGGTGCTTTAATGATGACATAAACATCTTCTCCCAGATGATATCTCCAGTCCACCGGTTCTTTGTCCTTGATTCTGGTGATCAGGTCGTCCACCACTTCTGTAGTACTGCACAACATTTTCCACTGCATTAACGACAGGCTGACTCCGGTCTTTGTGGGCACCGTTTCACTTTCCCAACATCTGAGATCTACTCTGTTACTGCCTTTCCATTCTGTCAGCTCTGCATAACGTCCTCCACCCAGTAGTACTTTCAAAGGAATATTGGAATCTGTCATGGCGTCTTGAACGATATCTTGGTCTGGTCTTTGGTTTTCTTTTCTTTACGAGATATATCGGCTGACTGATTCCTCTTCTTGCTGGTCTATTATCGGAGATGAACTGGATTGGTTCTTATATTACGAAACGTGAAACAGGATTGGCTATCTTTACGACATCGTGATTGGTTAACTTCTCCCGTTCCGATTGGTCGAAAATCTGACATTTTCATTGGTCAATTCCAACCGTTTCGATAGATCAACACGATGGTACACTGTCCAAATATGTGGCACCCAATCCGTAAACTGCTCACAATAGGTACGAGTAAACGCCGACAATACGATCAGTCTTCCTTGGTTCACCACACCGTCTTCGAACATGGCAGAGACGATTGTCTCGTATACTTGGAAGGGTCCATCGTACGAATGACTTCTCTGACTATCTTCACTTCCTTTTATACATTTAACGCGGACCTGAAAGAGAGCACCCTAATGAAACGAAAATTTCAGAGTCTTTCCGGACGGAAACGAACGTTTACGGATTTCAGTCCTAACCCTAAATCGAGTCCTAACCCCAACCCTAACACTAATCCTAACCCTTGTTCTAACCCTAAACCTAACTCTAACCCTGACCGTAGTCCTGCGTCTAACCCTTATCGTAGGTCTGTCTCGTACTTCTACTCTAACCGCCCATACCCCACACCGGTGGTTCACTGGTGCAAGCGTGACAAACATGAGGCAAAGAGTTACTCTTGCTTAGGTGAACCATCGACGTGGGGTATGGGCGGTTAGAGTAGAAGTACGAGACAGACCTACGATAAGGGTTAGAGGCAGGACTACGGTCAGGGTTAGAGTTAGGTTTAGGGTTAGAACAAGGGTTAGGATTAGTGTTAGGGTTGGGGTTAGGACTCGATTTAGGGTTAGGACTGAAATCCGTAAACGTTCGTTTCCGTCCGGAAAGACTCTGAAATTTTCGTTTCATTAGGGTGCTCTCTTTCAGGTCTGCGTTAAATGTATAAAAGGAAGTGAAGATAGTCAGAGAAGTCATTCGTACGATGGACCCTTCCAAGTATACGAGACAATCGTCTCTGCCATGTTCGAAGACGGTGTGGTGAACCAAGGAAGACTGATCGTATTGTCGGCGTTTACTCGTACCTATTGTGAGCAGTTTACGGATTGGGCGCCACATATTTGGACAGTGTACCATCGTGTTGATCTATCGAAACGGTTGGAATTGACCAATGAAAATGTCAGATTTTCGACCAATCGGAACGGGAGAAGTTAACCAATCACGATGTCGTAAAGATAGCCAATCCTGTTTCACGTTTCGTAATATAAGAACCAATCCAGTTCATCTCCGATAATAGACCAGCAAGAAGAGGAATCAGTCAGCCGATATGTCTCGTAAAGAAAAGAAAACCAAAGACCAGACCAAGATATCGTTCAAGACGCCATGACAGATTCCAATATTTCTTTGAAAGTACTACTGGGTGGAGGACGTTATGCAGAGCTGACAGAATGGAAAGGCAGTAACAGAGTAGATCTCAGATGTTGGGAAAGTGAAACGGTGCCCACAAAGACCGGAGTCAGCCTGTCGTTAATGCAGTGGAAAATGTGCAGTACTACAGAAGTGGTGGACGACCTGATCACCAGAATCAAGGACAAAGAACCGGTGGACTGGAGATATCATCTGGGAGAAGATGTTTATGTCATCATTAAAGCACCCTATCCTATTATTCACGTCAGAAAATATTTCGTGCCTAACGGAGAACTGACTTTACAGCCAACCAAGAGAGGTATAACGCTGAGTCCCTACGAATGGCAAGAACTGAAGAAGATCATACCTTTGTTTGAAGAGAAAGAACCAGAACTTAAAACATTGACTGATGTAGATTTTGTAAAATAAAATATGAAACTGTTTCATTTGTATTTGTGTTAAATATCCCAGTATACAATCACATCGATCAGTCTTGATCTACCACTCAAACCGACAACATGAGTTGGCCTTCCGATCATCAGCAGTAAACCCCATTCCTTGCGCAGCAGCAGCAGGAGCGAAATGAGCACGCGAGTAAGGTCCTGAGTAGCGATGAGTAGCAAAGAGCAAGAGAAGAGCAGCAATGACGAACAGCAACAAGCAGCAGGAGCGAAATGAGCACGCGAGTAAGGTCCTGAGTAGCGATGAGCAAGAGATGAGCAGCAATGAGCAGCGCGGAGCAAAAGATGAGCAATGATGAGCAGCAAACTGTGTTGTTTGAATGAATAGACAAAAACAATCTTCGCCACCATGACGCCAATGGAAAGCTTTTAACGAAAATATATTCAGAGGTTTTGTTTAATTTCGTCAGTTGTTTGAAGACCGTCAAACAACACACACGTACCAATGGAGTCGAAAACGCCTCTCGGTTTATTGGTTCCTGGTAGATACTTAATACCTGTGGATCTTTCAAAGACCAAAGCAAAACCAGAAATGAAAAGGAAAATACTTCCAACCAAAGTGGAGAGAACCAAACGGCTGGACAACACAAGTGGAGGACCCAGCAAAGTGGATCCAAACAAGAAATGTACAAAGTGTCAAATGAACAAGAGCTTTGCGGAATTCTACAAAAACATGAATGTCTTCAAGGGGTGTAGAAGGATTGACAACGAGTGGACAAGACTTAATAGAAACCTCATCAGAAAAGTGAAATCTGAACTGCAACAATCTCGAAACGAATACTTTGCCAAACGTTTGTGTATGAATCAACAAGCCGTTGAGGAACCTGTAGGTAATATAAGCACTTGCAGGACGACCGCAGCTCATTCTACTATTGAATCCAAGGAAAGAAAGACGTCTTAAATGTATACCTGTGACATATGTGGATACCAGTCCAAGCGAAACTTCAACATAGTGCGACACAAAAAGAATGCACACGGTATGGAGAAGGATTCAACAGACCATAGTGATTCAGTCTCAGATACCACCACAGAAGCCGATAACGAGGAATCCGAACAAAGTAGTGAACAGGAGTCCAACGAAGACTCCGAAGAGCAATGCGAACAGTCTCCATGGGAAGTCATTTTGAATAGAACATTTCAAGTACATCAATCGGAATACTCACAGAAAGTAAACGAACTTGTCGAAGCCGGAATGGAAGAAGACGAGGCACGCTTGACAGCATATCGAGACATGTTTGACACATACAGAGACGAAATGCGAAACCATTACCTCGGACTATTGTCCTGGCATCAAGACATGAATAAAGACCCCGTACATAGAAAGATCAAGAAAACGGCTAAACGCTTGAGAGAAGAGAAAGACTACGAATCAAAAGAATCATGGGAATATGCCGTAGAAAAACGAAAATATCTGCTTAATCGTGTATTGAACGACTACGACCCACCACCAGCTGGAGACAGCAATGACTCTATGTGAAATTGGTACAGAGAAAAAAAAACAGAAAAAATATAAAAAAAAATAAAAAATTTAAAAAAATTAAAAAAAAAAGGGAAGGAGGGTAATGCAGCCTATATATGTTTATACATATATATAGCCAGTCACAAGCCTGGACAAATACAGAGTGGCCTTAAAAAATTGAGGATGATTAATGCAGCCTATCTTATGATAGCCAGTCACAAGCCTGGATAAATGCAGAGTGACCCACCGTGTGCTCTCTCACAGATCCAATCTTTGAATAACGACAATCGACCACCACTAGCAGCAGTAGCCCTAAAACTGAAATGAGCACGCGAGTAAGGTCCTGAGTAGCGATGAGCAGCGATGAGCAAGAGATGAGCAGCAATGAGCAGCGATGAGCAAGAGATGAGTAGCAATGAGCAGTGATGAGCAGCGATGAGCAAGAGAAGAGCAGCGATGAGCAGCACAGAGGAAGAGAAGAGCAGCGAGGAGCGGGATGGAGCAAGAGAAGAGAAACGAAGTGCATCATAGAAATGGACGCCGTTGCTGAGGCAGTTGCTAAGGACACCCCTCCATTGATCTATTGGTGACAGCATCACTTGCAGGTAGGGGGACATAATCCAATCCTACCGTTGGTCCTCACAGAAAACATCACCCACAGATGAAAAGAGCGGGATAAGGGGAGATAATCCAATAGTGTACTTCGTATACTCTCGGACTTCGACATAACACTAAGAGTATCAGACCCTAGAGACTGATGAAAGATCCAGAGACGACCGAGAAGTGCGGGAAAAGGGTGGATCAAGAGATGAACAGCGATGACGAACAGTGACAAGCAGCAGCAGCGAAATGAGCACGCGAGTAAGGTCCTGAGTAGCGATGAGCAGTACGGAGCAAGAGATGAGCAGCAATGAGCAGCGATGAGCACGAGAAGAGCAGCAATGAGCAGCGATGAGCAAGAGAAGAGCAGCAATGAGCAGCGATGAGCAAGAGATGAGCAGCGATGAGCAGTGATGAGCAAGAGATGAGCAGCAATGAGCAGTGATGAGCAGTGATGAGCAAGAGATGAGCAGCAATGAGCAGTGATGAGCAGCGATGAGCAAGAGAAGAGCAGCGATGAGCAGCACGGAGAAAGAGAAAAGCAGCGAGGAGCGGGATGGAGCAAAACAAGAGAAACGAAGTGCATCATAGAAATGGACCTCCCTTGCTAAGGCAGTTGCTAAA
Organism: Mytilisepta virgata; assembly: GCA_028015205.1. Classification (NCBI taxonomy): domain Eukaryota; kingdom Metazoa; phylum Mollusca; class Bivalvia; order Mytilida; family Mytilidae; genus Mytilisepta; species Mytilisepta virgata. The sequence continues at coordinate 34,522,638 of CM051515.1, forward strand.
GACACCCCTCCATTGATCTATTGGTGACAGCATCACTTGCAGGTAAAGGGGCATAATCCAATCCTACCTTTGGTCCTCACAGAAAATACCCCCAAATGAAAAGAGCGGGATAAGGGGAGATAATCAAAACGTATACTCTCGGACTTCGACATAACAGTGACAGTATCAGACCGATGAAAGATCCAGAGACGATCGAGAAGTGCGGGAAAAGGGTGGATCAAGAGATGAACAGCGATGACGAACAGTGACAAGCAGCAGGAGCGAAATGAGCACGCGAGTAAGGTCCTGAGTAGCGATGAGCAGCACGGAGCAAGAGATGAGCAGCAATGAGCAGCGATGAGCAGCGATGAGCAAGAGAAGAGCAGCAATGAGCAGCGATGAGCAAGAGAAGAGCAGCAATGAGCAGCGATCAGCAAGAGATGAGCAGCGATCAGCAAGAGATGAGCAGCGATGAGCAGCGATGAGCAGTGATGAGCAGCGATGAGCAAGAGAAGAGCAGCGATGAGCAGCACGGAGCAAGAGAAGAGCAGCGAGGAGCGGGATGGAGTAAGAGAAGAGAAACGAAGTGCATCATAGAAATGGACCGCCGTTGCTAAGGTGGTTGCTAAGGACACCCCTCCATTGATCTATTTGTGACAGTATCACTTGCAGGTAAGGGGGAATAATCCAATCCTACCTTTGGTCCTCACAGAAAACATCACCCACAGATGAAAAGAGCGAGATAAGGGGAGATAATCCAATAGTGTACTTCGTATACTCTCGGACTTCGACATAACAGTGAGAGTATCAGACCCTAGAGACCGATGAAAGACCCAGAGACGACCGAGAAGTGCGGGAAAAGAGTGGATAAAGAGATGAACAGCAATGACGAACAGTGACAAGCAGCAGGAGCGAAATGAGCACGCGAGTAAGGTCCTGAGTAGCGATGAGCAGCAAAGAGCAAGAGATGAGCAGCAATGAGCAGCGATGAGCAAGAGAAGAGCAGCAATGAGCAGCGATGAGCAAGAGAAGAGCAGCAATGAGCAGCGATGAGCAAGAGATGAGCAGCTATGAGCAGCGATGAGCAAGAGATGAGCAGCGATGAGCAGTGATGAGCAAGAGATGAGCAGCAATGAGCAGTGATGAGCAGTGATGAGCAAGAGATGAGCAGCAATGAGCAGTGATGAGCAGCGATGAGCAAGAGAAGAGCAGCGATGAGCAGCACGGAGCAAGAGAAGAGCAGCGAGGAGCGGGATGGAGCAAGAGAAGAGAAACGAAGTGCATCATAGAAATGGACCGCCGTTGCTAAGGCGGTTGCTAAGGACACCCCTCCATTGATCTAATGGTGACAGCATCACTTGGAGGTAAGAGGACATAATCCAATCCTACCTTTGGTCCTCACAGAAAATACCCCCAAATGAAAAGAGCGGGATAAGGGGAGATAATCCAATCCTACCTTTGGTCCTCACAGAAAACATCACCCGCAGATGAAAAGAGCGGGATAAGGGGAGATAATCCAATAGTGTACTTCGTATACTCTCGGACTTCGACATAACAGTGAGAGTATCAGACCCTAGAGACCGACGAAAGAGCCAGAGACGACCGAGAAGTGCGGGAAAAGGGAGATAATTAAATCTGGTCAAGCATGGCACATCCTGGTCCGTGACTTGCGTCACTTCCGTAATCAAATCATGGGGAAATCCACTACTTCCGGTTGCGCATGACTTCTGGATACTTCCGGTTCCTAGACATGCGCAGACGGCACGTCCAGGTCCTGGCACGTGACTTACGTCACTTCCGTAAACAAATGGCGGGAGAACACGTCACTTCCGGTTGCGCATGCGCGCAAACCACTTCCCGGTACTTCCGGTCCCGGTCACGTGACTTCCGGTTCCGGTCACATGACTTCTGGTGACGTCATTTCCGGTTCCGGTGACGTCACTTCCGGCTCCACCACCACCACCACCACCACCACCACCACAAATAATAATTTAGAACCGCATATATACTACTAATATCATTTGCCATAATATAATACTTCTTGTCAAAATATTTTTCAAAGAATATTTTAAATCGCGAAAGGGTAAAAAAAATTGGAATAGACGATTAAAAAAGGAAGAAACTAATGATAAGTTGATTATTTTTTTGTATCAAAAGAAGTTCAATGTTTAAAATAATGAAAACATAATCTTAAGTGCTAAATTCGAAGGTTATAATACTTCTTATGGGCCTTTTCCTTGTGATATAGCATGGTAATCTTGTTTTTTGTCACAAAATTATTATAATTAATGTTGTTTTAAAAGGTTTTTTGTTTGCATTTAGTTTCCAGATCAATAAGAAAGCAGCATATAATGGTAAGATAAAATGTTGATCAGACATATGCTTATTATTGAAGTTGCGAGGGGATATAGTAAGGCTACCGCCCGTCCATCCTTCGCCCTTCCGTCCGTAACACCCTTGTGAACACTCTAAGACTCAACATCATTCAAGAGATTTTGAGCAAACTTGGCACATACTTAGTCCTGATGAATATCTAGAACTATATTGAATTTCAAGGTCATAGGTCAAAGATCAAGGTCACAGTGGAACTTGTAAATTCTGTAACACCCTTGTAAACACACTGGACTCAACACCCTTCAAGAGATTTGGACCAAAACTTGGCACATATTTAGTCCTTATAAATATCTAGAACCCTATTAATTTTTAAGGTCAAAGGTCAAGGTCACAGTGGAACTTGTAAATTCCGTCCGTAACACCCTTGTGAACACTCTGGACTCAACATCCTTCAAGGGATTTTGACCAAACTTGCAGATACGTAGTCCTATGAATATCTAAAACCCTATTGATTTTCAAGGCCAAAGGTCAAGGTCACAGTGGAACTTGTAAATTCTTTATACCCTTCTCAATACTTATACATGTATTTTTCAGGGTCAAATTTTTCACGGCGAGGGGGTTCCACGCTTCGCGTTGCCCTTGTTAATAAAGAGCCAATAAACAGCAAACTGACATCATTCGTCGATTATGTCTTTCGATGTTGTAATATACATGTATATGAGAAAATCAGGCCATTTAAGTACTCCCGAACCGGTTAAAGTTAAACTCCAAGCTGGCAAAAACTTGCAAGCTACGACAAAAATGTAGCTAGTTCCTAAATTCAAATTGACAGCTCATTTTGAACCTTCGTCTGCTTATTTAGAAGTGGAAAACTTTACTCGCTAGCTAGCTATTATTGAACGCTATAAAGCATTTTAGATAACATATTTTATCAGATTAAAATGGAATATTTTAAAAAGATTTACAGAATTAAATAAGATTAAGAAACGAATAAAAATTATATATTTCTTAAATATTATTACACATGTGTATTAAAAAATGATGTATTTATTAATATATTATAAATTTCTATTATGTTGATAGCTATTCTTATTTATTTCACTTAGACTTTTATAATTTTAGTAAGTGTGTACGTATGAATTGGAATATAAAATCTCAGATTATTCATCCTTTTTCTAAAGTTTGACGCCTAACCTGTTTTGCTACATTATTGTGTCTGGAGTTATTTTTTGTAGTTTTCTGTTAGCAATTAAATTACATGTATACCAGCGTAACTGATACGGTAAAATTTTGAATTTTATATATTCGTTTAAATCCTTTGAGTTGACCTTTTACAGAAAGTAGCTAAGTAGAGTTTTAATACATTTTGTGAAATGGATTCTACTTGCCTCTGAAAAGTCAACATAAAGCCGAAAACCGAACATAAAGCATTTCTTTTCTATACTAGGATAAACTGTTATCACAGAGATATGTCTCGCCTTTTTGTAATTTTGATTATGCAAATGTTGAAATCATAATAGCAATACCTTAACATCTTACACAAGTTATGCAAATATTCAAAGTCAATGAACCATGACTGAGTTACATGGTTAAACAATCTCCATTTAAATGAGATGTTTGAATGCTAATACAACTGGATACCAAATACCATTGACTTATTATAAGTCTTTCCCAAACCTAAATACAAAAATTTTGTGGGAAAAATTTGGTTGATTATATAGGGAATCACTGGTGCGTGACTGGAGTGGGCCCCCCTTAGGTCAGTCAGCCCCCCCCCCCCCCCCCTCTTACAAAAAGTTCTGGATCCGCCACTTTATAACAATCATAATAAAAAAGCATTGACTAATTCCACATAATTATTACTATTATATATTAGTATATTAACAAGTTGAATCAAACTTTCGAAGTCAATAGAGCATTCGTAAGGCGGCAAGGCCAAATAATTACCACGACGATCAGATATGCTCATATTTATACAACTTCGAATAATCCCCATGGCAATGAGATGTGGCAATGCTATTACAATTGCAAACCAAATATCAATGACCTACTACAAGTGGATCCCAATAAATTGACCTAATCACAAACTAATACATACTTACTTAAAGTTACTTATAGTTTCTTATAGTTACTTATAGTTGATTTCCAGTAAAGGATCCCTCAAGGTTCCTCTTCACCAGACTCATATATGTAAAGTAAGCAAACCATTCTAAGTCAATAGACCATGACTGAGGGGGTGGAGCCAAATAATCTCCATGGCAATGAGATATGGCAATGATAATACATCTGCGTACCAATTATCATTGACCTACCACTAGTGGATCCCCATAAACTGACCTAATCACAAACTAAGACATGTAAAGTAAGCAAACCATTCAAAGTCAATATACCATGACTGAGGGGGTGGAGCCAAATAATCTCCATGGCAATGAGATGTAGCAATGGTAATACATCTGCATACCAATTATCATTGACCTACCACTAGTGGATCCCCATAAACTGACCTAATCACAAACTAATACATGTAAAGTAAGCAAACCATTCAAAGTCAATAGACCATGACTGAGGGGGCGGAGCCAAATAATCTCCATGGCAATGAGATGTGGCAATGGTAATACATCTGCATACCAATTGTCATTGACCTACCACTAGTGGATCCCCATAAAACTGAGCTAATCACAAACTAATACATTGTTGACGCCATCGCCGTCGTCGCCGTCGCCGTCGCCGCCGCCGCCGACGCCGGAAACAGCATACCTATGTCTCGATTTTTGACTCCGTCAAGGCGAGACAATAAATGATACAAGACAATTTCCATTGGTATGGCGAGCTAGCATTGTCCAGTCACCCAATTTTATTGATGAAATAATATATACAATATTTGAAGTGCTATAAAATATCCTAGAAAATAGTCCAAGAAATCCATTCACACTTTCATTAACATCTCCAAAAAAAAAAAAAAAAAACAGTCTTTCTCTTATTACTGCATTTAACATCTGCAATCTACAAAATAATGATAAATACTATAGAAAGGAAAAATTATATGTACCAGGAGGCATCTGTTGGGCTCTGTGGAAGATAGGATATTTGAATGTTGTGATGGTTTCTATTACCAACATCTGAGTTATGCACAGTGTGATGATTAAATATCGTGAAATGTCGCTTTAGGACATCATTATAATAATGGTTTTGTCTGTCTGTTCAAACGTGATAAAGTGTACATGTATGCAATCATCCAGCGCGTTTTATGTCACTGCCTTTTTTTTTTTTTTTTTTTTTGTTTATTAAAAAAAAAATTAAACTGAAACTTCATGGTTTTGAGGAGCAAATTACAAGCTGTGTACTGGACAAATGCAAACTCTAGAATGAGTTCTATTCCCGCCTTTGGTAACTGTCCTGGGTAGAAACTACCCGTGCGTAACACTGAACACTGCTCTACAGATTTAGCCATGTACCGAAAAGAAATTTATTTATGTTCTTTTTTAAACCGAACATAAAGCATTTATTTTCTATACTAGGATAAATGATACAAGACAATTCCATTGGTATGGCGAGCTAGCATTGTTCAGTCGAGACAAAAGGAGAAAGATTGGCAAAAGCTAAAAAAGCACTCTTGTCTGCTTTAAGACGGGATATTTATCATACCAGGACGATATATGTTTTTAGTTAGATTTTCAATTCAATTCAAAAGCAGCCAGGTACGCTTTCAATCTGATTTCATATCAGTAGCGGCCAGGTCCGCTTTAAATCTGATTTCATACCAACAGTGGCAACGTATACTTTCAGTCTAGTTTTAAAAAAAAAAGTTGTCAGGTACGCTTTCAATCTGATTTTATATCAATAACACAAGGTCCATTTATAATCTGGTTTTATACATGTATCAATAGGGGCCAAGTCCGCTTTCAATCAGATGTTACAATATCAGCTGTCAATTTGATTTGCATACCAACAGCGGCCAGGTCCGCTATCAATCTGATTTGCATACCAATAGCGGCCAGGTCCGCTTTCAATCCGATTTCATACCATTAGCGGCCAGTTCCGCTTTCAATCTGATTTCATACCAATAGCGGTAAACTATACTTAAAGTGTTTAATATCAATAGCGGCCATGTCCGCTTCCTATCTGCTGAAACCCGCAAAGATTATCTGTTTACATTTGTGATTTTGCACGATTGGAAAAAATTACAAGAATCAAACAAAACGTTTACATGTATCAAAATAAAAAAGCTACAAGAAGCAAACGTTACTATGGTCGAATCACGCGTTTAACAAAACATGAATGACAATGACAATTTTTGTCGTTAAAAAAAATACAGTAATATTTTGTCCTGTATTCTCTTTGAACAACACTTAAACTACACGGGTGTTATCTATATCAGTAACACCAGGTCCGCCTTCAGATTATCAAATAAGAGCGGCCAGGTCAGCTTTCAATCTAATTTCACAATATCAGCTTTTAATCTGATTTACTTCAATATCGACCAAGTCCATTTTCTGTCGAATTTTCACGTTTTCATAATCCACTTAAAACCCTATTTTCATATTAACGCAACTTGATTTCTATATTAGCGGCCAAGTTGGCTTTTCTTTTTTCTAGCTAAGTTTAAAATCTAATTACTTATAAATAGTTGCCTATAGTCTGCTGAAAGGAAAATATCATACTTTAACAGTGAGCGTCCAGGTCCGCTTTTACCAAATTTTTATGTGATCATCAATATTTTTTATTTTTTTTTTTAAATCATGTGCCATGTTTTTCATCAACACTTGCCGACACTTTGATATATATACTATACCGATCACTTGTTTTATTAAATTAAAAAAACCCCTTTCTGAATCACGACTTGAATCAGAAAACCAGCCAAGAGATCTGCTAGCATAGATGCATTTAATTAAATTCTCTCCAAAATGGTTCCCAATTTAAATGATATTGCGAAAGCTTTGAACCACCCCCCCTCCCCCCCCCCCTTTTTTGAGAATGAAAAAGAATGAAAATATTCTACTTATCATTTGAACGAAATTTAAATACTGATTCGTTGTCTTTACTTATTCAGATATAATTATTTACCCTTTTATTTAATCACTTCTAGTAAAGTGTAAGATTCTAATATTTAACCGATATTACTGGTATATTAGAAAATATAAACTTCACATACAAGTATACACACCAGCGTAAGCAGCTAGGTCTGCTTTTACTACTTGTGGCAATATTCCAATTAACAGAATCAGTCTCTGTCGATTAAGGTTTTCGATACCTTAAAAGTACTAAAGACAATTTTAATGAATTGTCAATCCAAAGACATTTATCTTGTCTAACATTAAATCTACATACAGCAAAATAGCAAGCCGTGAAAAACTGATGAGTTTGATCACATTCACACATTGCAGTGCGTTTTTTTTTAAAGACCAATTTAGTATTATCAGCGCCTCACAGCCGCAAGTAAACAAGCCAAAACAAATGTTGTCAATGATCAACTAACTAAAGGCCTGTTTGAAAAAGACGTTAATCTCGTATGTTTGAATTTAATATGTAACACTGTAAGATCGAAAATTTCCTAATTTAAGACATGCTCACTTCATTACTGGACACAATTATCTCATAACTACATGTGTCTATATTATTCAGTTTGTATTGTGTAATGTTGCTTATTTTCATTTCAGTTTCTAAATCAATAATATTTTAACAATACAAAATACTTATCTTAATATTCTTTACATATCTACGTTCATACAGAAGTGCCTGCTTGTACTTAGCTTTGCTCTCCAATTCATCGTTCAGCTACCATCACATGTAAAAATTTACCCTGGTTGAAATAAATCACATGTAAGACTTTTTTTATGAATGACAATAATAGTGAATTTATTTAGATTGTGTTCAATGCGCATTATAAACTATATTTTGCTTTGAAAAATTTCAAATCATCGCAGTTCATAAATTAATTGTACAAAATTATCTGTACTATGTTACCGATAAAATTACTAAACGGCAATTATCCTTAGTTGCCATGTTATCATAAATCTTGACAGGTGTAATCGTCGATAACTTCTAATTCATGATTTGAAAATCATTTCGAAAAATGTGAGTCGAGTAGACCTGACAGGTAATATAATCCATATATGACACGAATGAAAAGGATATCTTTTTTCTTTATTTCTTCCTTTTTTGTTTTTGTTTTTTTGTTTTTTTGTTTTTTCTTTTTTTTAATAAAAATTACTTATGTTATGAATCTATACTTGGACATTTTTGCCCGGCAACCCATGTTGATTCTCGTGAGAAAATTATGTAATCACTCTAGCTGATTAAGCGTTTCATCTACAGTCAAGCTGAAGAAATTCACCAAGCACCGCGAAGGCCTAACATCATTTGGCAAGAAAATTTAAACTGAAACTTCATGGTTTTGAGGAGCAAATTACGAGCTGTGTACTGGACAAATGCAAACTCTCGAATGAGTTCTATTCCCGCCTTTGGTAACTGTCCTGGGTAGAAACTACCCGTGCGTAACACTGAACACTGCTCTAACTCATAACTACATGTATTTATATTATTCAGTTTTGTATTGTGTAATGTTGCTTATTTTCATTTCAGTTTCTAAATCAATAATATTTTAGCAATACAAAATACTTATCTTAATATTCTTTACATATCTACGTTCATACAGAAGTGCCTGCTTGTACTTAGCTTTGCTCTCCAATTCATCGTTCAGCTACCATCACATGTAAAAATTTACCCTGGTTGAAATAAATCACATGTAAGACTTTTTTTATGAATGACAATAATAGTGAATTTATTTAGATTGTGTTCAATGCGCATTATAAACTATATTTTGCTTTGAAAAGTTTCAAATCATCGCAGTTCATAAATTAATTGTACAAAATTATCTGTACTATGTTACCGATAAAATTACTAAACGGCAATTATCCTTAGTTGCCATGTTATCATAAATCTTGACAGGTGTAATCGTCGATAACTTCTAATTCATGATTTGAAAATCATTTCGAAAAATGTGAGTCGAGTAGACCTGACAGGTAATATAATCAATATATGACACGAATGAAAAGGATATCTTTTTTCTTTATTTCTTCCTTTTTTGTTTTTGTTTTTTTGTTTTTTTGTTTTTTCTTTTTTTTTAATAAAAATTACTTATGTTATGAATCTATACTTGGACATTTTTGCCCGGCAACCCATGTTGATTCTCGTGAGAAAATTCTGTAATCACTCTAGCTGATTAAGCGTTTCATCTACAGTCAAGTTGAAGAAATTCACCAAGCACCGCGAAGGCCTAACATCATTTGGCAAGAAAATTTAAACTGAAACTTCATGGTTTTGAGGAGCAAATTACGAGCTGTGTACTGGACAAATGCAAACTCTCGAATGAGTTCTATTCCCGCCTTTGGTAACTGTCCTGGGTAGAAACTACCCGTTCGTAACACTGAACACTGCTCTACAGATTTAGCCATGTACCGAAAAGAAATTTATTTGTTTTGTCGTTTTTGTCTCAAATGTATTTTTAGGTAGCTTTGAACAGCGTCGCTTAAAATGGAAGAATTGTGCACTCTGTGGTATATATTTCGAACGGAGTTGACCTTTTAATTTGCATAAGGTCATTCAATTTCATTTTGAGTATTGAACTTAATTCTGTAGTGTCAGGTTGATACAAAAGATAAGACGAGACAAGGGTTTTTTGGTGTAAGAAATAATTTAATTTCAAGCTATCTAATAAGCTCCATTTATATAAATATTTTAGTACGTTGTTGAAAACTCTCAATACATGTATGAATACACATGTTAAGAATAAGTCTTCATACAGCAGAATCGAGATTGGAAAAACGGGGAAAATGTGAAAGAGACAACAACCTGACCAAAGAGCAGAAAACAGCCCAACGCTACCAATGGGTATTCCACGCAGCGAGAAAATCCCGGACCCGGAGGCGGGCTTCAACTGGCCTCTAAACAATAATGCATACTAGTTCTGCCAAATGGACGCTACACTAAACTCCGAAACATACAATGAACCAAAATTATAAAAAAAACACACAAGACTAACAAAGGCTAGAAGTTCCTAACTTGGGACAGGCACAAAAATGCGGCGGGGTTAAACATGTTTTGTGAGATCTCAACCCTACCCCTATACATCTAGCCAATGTGCAATAAACAAACACACAGCTATACGCACAGTAAAACTCAGTTCAAAAGAAGTCCTAGTCTAATGTTAGAAAAGGTAACGGAAGAAACAAAACAATGATAAATTTAAATTAACAAAGGACTACTAGCAGTTACTGACATGCCAGCTCTAGACCCCAATTAAATTTATCGAAAGATTATGTCGTTATCACATAGAAAATCAGCCTCAATCCATTCCGTTGGGGGTTTAGTATCATGCCATCATAAATTATACAAGAACATAACCCGTATCATGCCAACTGGTTTTAGAATAAATGTGTTTATTTCCAATGCAAAGACCCAATCAGTTTTAATTCCAAAAAATGCCATTTTTAGCTCACCTGGCCAAAGGCCAGGTGAGCTATTGCCATCACTTGGCGTCCGTCGTCGTCGTCGTCGTCCGTCGTCGTCGTTAACAATTATACAAAACTCTTCTCCTCTGAAACTACTTGACTAATTAGAACCAAACTTGGTATGAATGTTCCTTGGGGTACCCTGCATAGAACTGATGTGGGGGTTTTTGATTCGTCGAAAAACATGGCCGCTGTTACTAAAAATAGAACATAGGGGTAAATTGCTGTTTTTTTGCCAATAACTCAAAAACCGTTACAGATATCGAAAATCTGATGGGGTAAAATTGATCAGCATGACAAGATCTACCTACCCTGCAATTTTGAAGGAAATTCCAAAACCCATTTAGGAGATATTGCCCTTTTTTCGTCAAATTTTCAAAATTTTAACATTTTCCGTCATTTATCTCCAAAACTATTTGAGATACAAGTGAAATGTAAATTTGAAAAATGTTTTCCATGTTGAGATCTACCTACCCTGAAAATTTATAGGAAATCCCAAAACCCATTTAGGAGTTGTTGCCCTTTTTTGTCAAATTTTCAAAATGTTTTTATTCAAAAATCTTCTCCTCTGAAACCGCTGGGCCGATTGGTTTGAAACTTAATAGGAATGATCTATGACATGTCCTCTACAAAACAATCCTCAATTTATTTTGATCTGACATAAAACATGGCTGTCGTAGCTAAAAATAGAATATAGGGGTGCATGTGTTGTTTTTGGCTTATAACTTAAAGACCGTTACAGATATAAAAAATCTGACATGGGGTAAAATTTATCAGCATGACAAGATCTACCTATACTGAAATTTTGAATGAAATCCTAAAACCCATTTAGGAGTTATTGCCCTTTTTTCGTCAAATTTTCATAATTTAACATTTTACGTCATTTATCTCCAAAACTATTTGAGATAGAAGTGAAATCTAAATTTGAAAAATGTTTGCCATGTTGAAATCTACATAACCTGAAATTTTAAAGGAAATCCCAAAACCCATTTAGGAGTTATTGTCCATTTTTTGTCAAATTTTCAAAATTTTAACATTTTTGCATTTATCTGCAAAACTATTTGAGATAGAAGTGAAATATAAATTGAAAAATGTTTGCCATGTTGAGATCTACCTACCCTGAAATTTTGAAGGGAATCACAAATTCAATTTAGGAGTTATTGGTTTGTGTAATTTGAGGTCGGGTTCTGTTACATTTATTTAAGGTTCACCCTTATTCCTGGTCAATTTTGTTAACTTCCTGCCAGGACTACCACCATCAGGGAACATATCTTAACATTAAACCTTATGAAAAATAAATCTTCAACAAATTTTCCCTGAACAATTGAACCAATTGCAACAAACTTGGTCAAATAGTTGATTAATTGTCCAATGAAAACCAGACTCCAGGTGAGCGATACAGGCTCTGGTGAGCCTCTTGTTAATGACTTCAGAACAGTATCGTAACTATATCCCTTGTTGATAAGTCTGTTTAAAAGTTTGGTTAGCTTTTCAGTTGAATGATGACATTTTTGTGCTTTGTATAGAATATTACCATATAAAATGGGATATGAAATACCTGAACATATAAGATGTCTACACGTTGATTTATATTTACGAATTAAATGATGTCCTTGTATCGGTGATAAAATTTAGTAAAAGTTTTGACAAGTTTGTGATATCGAAATCCCTTGTGTAATAATTTTTCAGTAATATAGAGATTAGTTTCGTTAAAATGGCATTGTAATATTGAAAGTTGTTTATTTAAATTGCCAATATGACAACCGCTGGAAACAAAAGACCCAGAAAACTTTTTTCATTAATAAAATATTTTCTATAGATTTTCTATGAAGAGAAATTACAACTGTGTTATTCAATAATTCATGTTATCCATTTTTGTATTTTATTGGCATGATTTTTTTATTTTTGTAAAGATAAGGTTATAAAATTAAAAAATAAAGTTGTCTTTATACATGTATTATATGTAACAATTTGATTATTAATTACATAAATTGTTCTAAATAGACCGTAGTTTGTAATTACTACCTTTAACGAACGTTAAAAAGAAATGTCCCTTTTTGGGGCTAATAAGTAGCCATGAATATATGAAATTATCCAAGACCATATAACATTAAGATCAAAGGCTCCCTGCAGGATGACTCAAACATACGCCACTTTCTTCAGCAAGGTTCCTTGAAAATGTCTAATTTTACAGATCCATGGCTAATGTTATACATGTGGGCATGCCATGATAAGTACGAGACTAATTTTGAGGTACATTGTAAGTGGATAATTTTAATTATCATCATTAAACTGTGCAATAATGCGCCAGTGGTTCAAGCAAGAAAAGGGCAGTGTGAAATTCATATAAAAAAAGAAAACAAAAAGTCAAGCAAAAACTTATAAAATATCAGAGTAGATAATATAAGTTTCTTACGCACAAGTTGTTAAGCAAAGATGATATTGGAAGAATTGGAAATACAAGAAGCAATAACCTAAAAGTGCTGGAGACTCCGACCCATTACCATATTTATCCTTTTGAGAAAAAAGAAAAAAATTTGCTAACAAAATGTTCCTCCCATTGCCGAAAGAGTAATCTGACTAAGACATAAAACAATAGATGACAAGAAAAATAAATGGAAATGGTGAGCTGTCAAAAGGGGCGTAAAACGACTAAAATGTATGAAATACACAAGTCGAACAAAAATCGTAAAAAACAACAAACTAAAAAGTTAACTTTTTAACTTTTTAGTTTGTTGATGTTCTTTACAATTTTATATTTGGTTTTGTTCGACTTGTGTATTTCATACATTTCATACAGTTACAGAAACATTTAAAGACTAAACAAAGATATACATTAAGATTAAATCGTAGACATTTCGTAGACATGCCTGTTTAAGGGCTGTCAATCATAATAAGATTGTTTCTTGTTACACTCTTATATGCTAAGTATACCTTATGATCATCATCTTAAGGCTTAAGATAGCTTCTTGTTACCGGCCCCAGCTCCGCAATACGTGGTGCACATTTAGTCCCCATTGGATTTCCGAAACTTGGCGATATACGCAATCCCCATAGCGAACAAAAATGTTATCTAGTAAACATTCAAGTGCCGTTATCATATCAGCGTTGGTCCGATTTTGTTTGTCGTTACTAAAAATGACCTAAAAGAGTTTGAACATATATATTAACATTCTGACTTTTAAAATGCCCATTTAATTAGGTATGTGAATTTTTTCTTAATGTGATTATGAGGCAAAGTGGTATATAGAGCAGGAAAATCAAAACTTTGCACGGATTCGAAATCACCAATATGAGCATGCAATTTATCAAATACTTCCAACGAATTTTTGACACTCCAAAAGTAATTTATACCACTGTTTTCGTATACCTTATTTGAAAAATTTAGTACCAGGTTTTTGATTGTATCATGTGTACTAGTAAGTAGAAGTACAGTTTAGTAGTGGAACAATTGCTCGAAGACGAAATAAATCCTTATTTGTAAGGTGTTTTGTGCAGCTTCGGAAGCCAGTACATAGTTGGAACTTTCATGTCATTTGGTTCTGCTTGTAAAGAGGTAGTAATGAGTTTATATGTGTTAACGATGTCATTTTCCGAAAATTTAGTCAGTTGGAATGTAGGTGAATTTGTGATTTCCTTTTGCAGAACCTTAATATAAAATTTACGTCAAACAATAATGATATTATTGGCAGCCTTATCAGCTAGGACAAACACAAATTCCTTTCCGAGTTCTATTAGCTTATGTTTGATACGAAAAAATAGGGCTATTATAGTTGTTGTTTGGAGTAAAATGTACTTTAAAATGTTTACTACGAATATTACCTATTTTCATTACTGAATTGAAAAAAGAATCAGAATTTTTTGTCAACTTTTTCTCGTTTTATCCATTTTTTACAGTAAGTATGGAGTGAGTCGTGGATGTTGTTACGACACTCAGGTATGTAATAGTTATCCCCCTCCGAGGTCACGGTGTTTCTGTACAAGATCATCCCTCAGGCCCGGAGGCCTGAGGGAGGATCTTATACAGACACACCAAGTCCGAGTTGGATAACTATTTTACATCCAAGCTCATTCGGGGTAAATAATGATAAACTTAAAGTAAAGATGTCAGTACTATTATACGTTATAGATTTACTTTTATGTATATTGTATATTGTATACCCATTGGAACCCATAACATGATGTTTATTAACACTTCCTCGGTGTGAGCTTCCGTGATTTAGTGGTTAAGGCGTCTGGACAATATACTAAGGGTCCTAGGATCAAATCTCAGTAGATTCTTTCAAAAAATTTTAATTTTAATTTTTAAATGAAATTGATGTTTCTACATAAATTTTCTTAATTGTGAGTAAATTGTTCCCGCCAACTTTAAACGTAACAAAGAACTTTTGTTGGCGTGATATGGCAGGGGTGATCCGCCTCAGATCACATCTGTAAGAATAAAGGAGCTGGGATGTAAAAATGTATACAATTTATGCACTGGTCATACAATTGTCAAAGCAGTTGATTAGGTTACCTGGCGCCCATAAATGAGACTTACTTTCCTGTTTTTATTCAACCAATGTATGCTCCGCCTGACCAGGTTAAAAAAAATCGAGTTATATTTTTCATTCTACATTACTTCTAGCGATCGTCTGCTTGTATTATCTTTGTTTAGTTGGGGTTTTACGTCGTTTCTAGCACATTTGGCTATTTTGCGGCGGCCAGCTTTTATTGGATGGAGGAAGCCGGAGTACCCGGAGATAACCACCGACCTTCGGTAGGAAAATTGGCAACCTTGTCGTCTGCTTATGTAGCTATCAAATGAAATCAAATTAAAAAAAAAGAAAAAAAATCATGTCATATTTCAGTTAAACTACAATATTTACGCTTTTATTTTGTTAAATTAAAAATTATAATATTTATTTTTTAGGAAATCAGTCCTCTGATGACAGTTTTGGAAATGCCATTAAAGCAACAATATCTATAGTGTGTACATGTATGTATATCATATTATGTAATAAGTTATTGATCGTTATTCTTTGTAAATGAGCAAAATTGAAGAACGAACATGCTTTGAACAAACTTTTCTATTACATGCCAGATTCAAAAGATTTGATGTTGTGCCAGTAGGAAAATGAAAAGTTCTGGAATATTCGTTAAAATAGCAACATTCTATCAGGTACATGGTGGTCAAAAACAAGATTTAGCGATTGTCGTATTCTAGCACAATCAAAAACCAAATAACTTCTGAAAATACTAGTGATTAAAATTCAACGAACACATCTTGAAATATGGGAAATAATTAGCAATAATGAGAAAATTAACAAGGACTAATATTAAGGTAATAATAGATGATGACCGGAAATTAGAATCCGGGTCCGTTCGCTCTAAGACGTGTTCACCTTTATTCACGCACTGGGTCCGTTCGCCCTGAAACCCTTTCGCTCTACTTTCAGATATTGTGATATTTTGAGGAAGTGTCAATTCAGAATAATTATCCTGGGTACCGTTTCAATAAAGTCGTAAGAGTAATGACTGATCATAAATTCTTTGAATATATACAAGTTAGGACCGATCGCAACTCTTCCGATCTTTAGTGAAACTGTAGCCTGGACTACAATTTCTTTCCTTATCAGTTTTACAAGTAAGAAAGTATAATCTAACTCTTTTGATGATTTTTAGATAAGTTAATGACCGAAAAAATATAATCTTAGCTTAAAGGAACAAATACGTACAAAGTTTATTTCTTCTTTATTTTATATTTTTGATCTATATTTAAAACTTGGGATATATGTATTAATTAGGTTTGATAGAAAATTGGGTTTTTCAAGAATGTTTGTTTTATAACTCATCACAAGGTTCATTTACTAAAACAAAATCAAAGAAAAAGTTCCAAATTTTTGAAAAAGTTAAAAGAAAGATCAATATTAGACCCCACTACATTTTAGGAATCAGTACCAGATTGCAGAATCCGGAATTGCCGACTCCCAGATTGCCGAATCCAATATTGCCGAATTTTTCTGAGATCGGATATTTTACCCGGTTCTCAGTTTGTCGTACCCAAATTACCGACTCCTACTGTTTTCGGCTATTTAGAACAAGACTATTGCTTTTGGTTAATAAAAGGACACATCTAAGGATAAGAACGGCTCATAAAAGTACTTATTTTATATGTTGGGCTTGGAACAACAAGTAGAACCTGTGAAACAACACATTATGGGACTGAATAAAAGGGAGACAATTCTACTACATGTATATATTCCTTCAATATTGACACATCTTTTCGGAATAAAGTAATATAATTTTTGTTTGTGTTAACTGAATAAAAGGGAGACAATTCTACTACATGTATATATTCCTTCAATATTGACACATCTTTTCGGAATAAAGTAATTTAATTTTTGTTTGTGTAAAACTTAATCATTTCTTTTAAGCATCAAAGCCTAAACATGCCTCTTGTTGTTAGAAAATTTCACAATATTTTCTTATCACTTTTTGGGATATTATTTAACAATGAACCCACTCCGAGGAACCCTTGACTAAAACCATAACGTTTCCACATTACAACTGTAAGTACCTTCAATTATAACTGTTATTTTTACAAACATCTTACTAATTAACCATTTGATCCTGAAATTATGACACAATCAAAATTAAAAAAAAATATTACGAATTCCATATTTAGATGTATCCTTGTAAATTTAGTATCACTTCTGCAAGTGTCGGCAAACTGGGAACCGGCAATTTGGGATTCGGCAATATGAGTTCGGCAAACTGGGAATTTGGCTTAAAGAAATTCGTCAATCTCGGATTCTGCAAGTTGGACTCGGCAATATGGGATGTTACCCATTGTACATGTCAGTTATTGTTTATTTAGTTATTAATGACTTAACCAATAAAAGTGACATTTCTCCTTTAACAGTTAAACTGTTAAATAAACATCGAACATGTAATTAATTCTCCCAAACGAAATGGGAGACTTATAGATTTTGATTTGCGGTTTTTTACGAACATTTTTTCTTCCTCTCCGATTTTGTACGTTCGAGTTCTAAATAACCGTCAGAGATATGGATCTGAGATTTTCCATGATGAAAGATCAATGTTTCTAGACGTGTCTTATACTATTTATTTTTTTTATAGGGGTCACTGGGACGTATAATGAGGAGTTCAAAGAGGCTAGGGGTTTACTATAGGACCCTATGGGGATTTTTTTTTTCATCGAAAAACTCTACGAGAGTGACCAATAACTATCTCATATTATATATTTTATTATACGCCGTGACCACACCTATTAAATGGCATATACCTCGTTCCTCTAGAGGGGTCATCCACACCCCTCAAAGTCAATAATTTTGAAAAATTTCATATGCAGTTAAAATTCATAGCTTTAAATCCTATATTTTATTATTCTCCGTAACAAGACGCATTAAATGTCATGTACCTCAATCTTTCAGTAGGGTGATCCCCAACCCCATAAATCAATAGTGTCCAATTATCTCATAAACCGTAAAAATCCCCACCTATAAACCATATATTTTTTTATTCCCCATGGTAAGACGCACCAAATGACAGATACCTCGCTTCCCCAGGGGGTTATCACTACTCCCATAGAATCAATAATGTTCAATTATCTCATAAACCGTTAAAATCCCCACCCCTAAACCATATATTTTCTTATTCCCCATAGTAAGACGCACCAAATGACACATACCTCGCTTCCCCAGGGGGTTATCACCACTCCCATAGAATCAATAATGTTCAATTATCTCATAAACCGTTAAAATCCCCACCCTTAAACCATATATTTTCTTATTCCCCATGGTAAGACGCACCAAAAATGACACATACCTCGCTTCCCCAGAGAGTTATCACTCCCATCAAATCAATAATGTTAAATTTTCTCATAAATTTTCTACGGTCAAGCACGACGTCATAATGAAGAAAGGGCATAATAGCGGCGCTGAGAGCGATGCGTATAAACAATACCGTGATTCCTCTTTAAGGTCAAGGCGAAGTAATTGAACGCCATCTGGTGTTCATTTGTTTACTGTTTCAAGGGTAACAACCCCTTTTCATTGTATTACGTCCACGTCTGACGCTTAATCGACAGTTGCCTCGCCCCAAGGTAGAAATAATGATGTGTTCAGACTTACAGTTTTTACGCGCAACGCAAAACCTTTTGGAAACGTTTCAAAACGTAGCATTGTGCGTTCACACGTCTCCACATTATCAAAACGCATTCGAAAGCATGTAGTCCTGTAAACGCCTATTTAGACTAAGTCGATTCAGAATTACGTGTTTTTATCTGTACAGTAAATCTGGGGGTAAATACTGTGCAAGTATTTTGGTTTAAAAAAGGTAATTTTGTAATGTACAGTGTACTACCTCCATGGTATTACCACGCCGTACGCCGCCTTTTTTCACACTTAGATCACGGCTACACTGTTATAAATATACTAAACATCTTAACTCCTTTGAACTAAGTAAATAACACGAATGCATATATGACGTCAGGTTGCGCATCTAACATCATTTTTACTTTGATGGAGAAATAAAAAATATCAAGCAAGTGAAGACGGTCTTCATTATCCTTTAAAAAATATTGTTACTAGATTTTATTTTTGATTAAACGTGTTTGCAATTTCACCGTTCTCAAGAATTCGCCTTGTATTAATTTCTACCGCTTCCACAATCGGTATTTTCGGTATCTGAATATTGTGAATTAAACTGAATCGATTGAAATTGTGACGGAGGTTAGCTTTATATTATGATCTCATTTCATTTTGGACGGATTTTCAGTTTTTTCATTTTGTTTAATTTTTGTTAAATTTATAATTGTGCAACTAAACTGATCAAAGAATTCCTAGAAATATATATTGTTAGAAATAAGAACAAATAAAAAATCAAAACAAATATAAATACAATAAAACAATCGATTACGAACTGATGCAAGTGAGCTAACTATTATTTTTTCTAAAAACCCCCCCAATCACAACAACAACGAACAAAGGGTAGAGGAAAGACAGTTAGGACTGCAGGTTAAGCGAAAGGCATTTAACGATGTAACAGCTCGTCCGTCAAAAGTTATTAGAACAGAACTACAGTACTTTACGGAGTCCGTCTTGAAAAAACTTATTAAAGTTATGGGTTACAAATTTCAGGCCAGAACAGACATGTAATTACATTTTTACGATTTTGCCTGACAGTGCTCACTTTATTCTGACACTACATGTAGTTTCTTTTCAGTCGAAAGCAGACTTTTTAGCATTGTATCTGGTATCATATTCTTAAAAATCATGTCATTATAATAGATTAATAGTTTTAAGTTCGTTTTAAATACCAAAATACAAATTATTCTGAAAATTTCCGCCCAAATGAAAAAAAAAATCCGCCCAAATGAAATAGTAATCCGTCCAACTACCATCTCATGACATTATGCAGTAGGAATGTACATCAATCCTTTTCTTATTTTGGTTAATAATCAGGCCACACAAAATTGAGTTTTAGTTCTTTGTTTTTTTTTTTTATGGTAAATATAGGTGCGAGCGGGCAAAAATGATTTTTTTTCTAACGGACTACTTTTTTTCAGACGAATATCAAACTTAAGTGTGACACATCTTTTTTTTTAATTTCTTGAAAAATGAAGAATTCAGTAGAGGAGAAATTTGATCTCTAATATTTAAATGTAGCGGTCAAAAAATTGCAGCCGCGATATCCAACGACCTAAAAATCAATTTGGTTTTGCCAAATTTGTAAGGGATTTAAAGGCGAATATTTCAGCCAAAATAAGGCATTATCAGCTCCCACTGTGTGAAAAAATGTTTCCGTCGTCAGTTATCCTTACGGAGCTATACACTCCTGCTTATCTCTCACATGCAAGAATTTTTTGGTTAGAAGTTTTATTTTGTGATAACGACAATACCCACTAAATTTGACGCACTTTGAAATGAAAAATTGTTTTTCAAATAACGTGGAGTTGGTTCACTTGAAACAGTGAATTTTTCTTTAATATTTTACGGGACTATAAAAGGATACAGTTGCAATACAAATCATCCATCGACAACATGAAAATCAAACATTGTCATTCAACAAATAATAAATAAAATCTGCAACTCCTTACAGAAAGCAAAAATTAATAAATAAATAAACAAATAAATGAATAGATAAATAAATAAATAGAGAAACAAATGATAAAAAAATAAATAAAAATATAAAAAAAATAAAAACATTAACATTAAACACTGTTCATCAGATGATAGAAAAAAATTTGTTGTTCGACCTACAATTATTATCTGCAATACATAAACGTTATCGAACGCCCGACGTCATGACGTTGCCCGAAAAAAAAAAATCACCAAAATTTGTACACTGATGTTATCTTCAGCAGCAGATACCACGAAATAAAGCATGGGGACCCCCAAATATTGTTATATCATCAGAAAGCTCGTGGATGAGGCAATATAATATTAGTTTTTCACAAAACTGTAGAATTAACATCAATGATTTTTATAGACTTTTCGATCAAAATATTCGAAAAATTTACGTTTTCGCTATATATCCTGTGTTAAAAGTTAATTTCACAGCACATTTTCAAAAGGTTATAGCCAAAACATAAGCAAGGGTACCCCCTATTTTTATTTCTTATTTCGATTAGCTTTACATACAGACAAAAAATTAGAAAACTGTAGGATACTTTCAATTACTTCGCCTTGAACTTAATCTTGAATTATATAAAATTAAAAATTTTTAAGAAACCCAATCCCTAAACGGTATATTTCTTGTTACCCATGACAAAACGTATGAACTGATATATCCTTCATTTTCCAAAGGGTTCATCCCCACCGCTTGAATCATTAGTCTTTAATAATCTCTTAAATCCCTGTCCCAAAATCATATATTTTCTATTTCCCAATGATAAGACAAACAGATTGATAAAAACCTAACACCCCCCCACCAAAAGGGGAGGGAGTCATCCTCGCCCCTCAAATCAATAATTTTGAATTATTTCAAACTTCCGTAAAAATGTGTACCCTTTAACACGTTTTAATACGCAATGTTCAAATCTCATAAACGATTTAACTCCATACCCCGTGACCACATATATTTCTAATTGCCAATAAGGAGACGCAATAAATGATTTTACACATCGCCCGGGGAATGGGGGTATTCCCTCGTAAAATATCAATAAAAGACGTTGAGATCCTTGGCCCTTAATTATAAACATATTTATTCTTTGTGAAAAGCTCAGATATCCTCAGAGTTCATGTCCTATCCCTTAAAACACTGGATGTATCATCAGTGTTCTGAATAGCTTCGAAATTGCTTGCCGGAATAATCATTATGCCCATGAGAAGACCTAGTGGACACGGTGATTGCCCAATTGGTATTGTGCGCAGGGATAATTTACCATTCCCGGAAGATAATAAATTAGATAATAATGTTTTAAATTTTTTGTCTGATTTTTATGGGACTTTCGATCCGTTTTTGTCTATATCTATTATCGTTTTTGAGATATGAGATGACGCGCTAATTTTTGAAACTTTTTGATTCTTCATCTGATTTGATTAATTTTTTTAAAATGATTTCTCACGAAAAACCCAACAAAAGTTATTGCAGAATTTGTTTTGTATCTTTCACCGTTTCCAAAATAAAAGGGTCAAAGGGGCCATGATAAGTTCCATGATGCTTACCACATATCCTTAAATTTTTATATGTATATTGAATTTTGCCTCGCCCTTTCGATAATGAATGAAAATGAAAGAGAAAAATCCTGTTGTTATTGACCCCAGTGGGTAAAAGGTCGACAAGGTCACTTACCAAGGGGATGATATCTATCAAAAGACGACACTAATTTTGTTGATTCTGTGATTTCGCGGGTGTGTTAACTATAGCGTAATTTTAAAAACTGTAAACCCGTCCATCTCAAATTTAAATCTAAATACATGTATATTATTGTTAACCGGCCGGGGATCATGACTGTCCAGGTTTTTTTTTTTTTTTTTTTTTTTTTTTGTAGGCGTTCTTGTTTTAAAAAGAATTTAAGAGTTGTATTTCTTTATAGATATATTTAATTTTATTGTGGAATATGTAACTCAGATAATATCATTAATACTAAAGGAAGAGACAGTTTTCTTTGAGCGGTAAAAACTCTGAAAAAATAAATGTTGAAAATGTTTGAGATATAACAAATAATAGTGACATTCAGTAGTTCCCAAGTTTGCCATCAGGAGAATTTATTTTTCTTAGAAAACTGAGTTTTGTGTGAAAATGTTCTTAAAAAAAACGCCCGTCATTTGGAAAAGTATTATTCGCGTGATTAATATTTTATTATCTCCCCTTTTGAAATACATTTTTGCTAAAGTTAATTTCATTTTTGTGATAGCATCTATTTTAGTAAAATTTAACATTCTATAAAACGGGAATAATCATTTAACATAAAAAAAAAATTAATTATTATGATTAGATAGATATTCGGTTTAACTAAAATATTTTGCAAAAGATATAGTTATATGATTTATGATAAGTATATTTGATTTAAAGCGTATTGTAGAATCACACATTCTCCATTAGGTTTGGAGCTTGCTTATTTGAATACTCAAGTTCCTCTCCTAGATGGTCCGGTTTAAATATTTGAAGTTTAATCGAAGATTTCAGTTTCTAAATTAAAATGGAGACTATGTTAAAAATTTCCGCTTAATGTCTTTACCACCAAGTATGTTTTTCTAGAATTATTATTTCTGGGGTCATTTTTTCTTTGCCAGTGTTGTTTTTCCCAAATTATAATTATTTTTGATATAGAACTATTACTTTTTTGTAGGGAATTCCTATTTATATTTTTAAATTATATGTTTCGAATCTTTGTCCTATGTATATAAACAGCTTGGATTCCCAGTGGAACGAACTGCATGTCTTAATTGCTACTGTCCGTCTGTCTGTCCATTTGTTTGTCAGTAAATTAGTGGTTTATTGTGAAAATTTTATTTGAGGTTTGTCGGAATAGCAATTCTGGACATTTAAATACACAGCGGGGATTGGAAATGCATAGCTGTCAGACCCTCCAGTTACATTTCCTTTTCGTACCAAACAAGTAACACCGTCCTCAAACATTGAATTAAAATATTGTTTACACAGTATTAATAGTAGGTAAAATAGATTTAAACATACGAAAGCCCCCATTTTATTTGATCACCGTCACAGGAAACGCGTGGTTCAGTCAATGTACTTCTTTTAGCATTTTACTTTGTAATTTACAACTCATCGCGTTTCCAAAAATCACATGGCGTGTATACAATACCGATGGTACATAATAGGTTAGTCCAAATAATTAATCCGTCTTGGAAAATTTTTACTTGGACGTATATTCCATCGATGAGGGATCAAAAACAAAATCAAATTTAAACTAATTATACCCTTGAGACGCCATGATTATCTCGAGTAATAAACAAATAATAGGTCCCGTTTTGTACAATGAACATTTACAGTATATTAGTTTGTCATTTAAATACAAAAAATGATCACAGGCTGAACACCTACATTTTCGGTGTGTCTGGTCTTCACGTGGCGTGTACCTGATAAACACTCAGAAAGGAATGGTTGTCCACCGAATTTTCCCCTAAATATTAAAAGACTAAAGTCCAAGGGAAAGGACAAAGCTTAGGAAAAAATCATAATGACCATACAAAATTGTTGAAGAAAAAACACATTAAGACTAACACCACTGTGCATCTCCTGACAGCAGATATATATTGCTCTTTCTGGTACCTATTGCAATAGTATACATGTAGGTGTACCGTAAATTGCAACAGGCTGCAATTAACGGTACACTAGCGACAATTGACGATACACTTCTATTGTTGAGATAATGCATTGGTTACCCGTAAATAGCAATATCTGGTGTACGAGGATACACAATGAACACGCATACATAAATATCAGCTGCACCAGCAAAGAATGAGTCTTCTCCTCCTTAAAGACACCCGCCGAGATTGTCGCATAAAATTGAAACTGTGCTATCAATGATATAGGTTTTTGTTCGCAATCTCCCTCTTAACAATATTTTTTTACTCTGCAACATCAGTATTGTCAACAGACTTCAGCTTTTCCCCACTTTTTTACCTATCAAATATCCACTCCCTTACCTCTCCCGCGAGAATCGCGGGTTCCTTCTAGTTATCATTAATGTGGTGTTATATCTTTTAATTATTTTATTTTCTGTCCTTACATCATATTGTAGATTTGATACAATATTGATACAAGGAAGACATCAATGTATCAGACATAATATGTAATAATATTATTTCATTTGCTTAGTAAGAAATTAAAAAAACTTCTTGTGTTGAAATTCATCATTTTATATAAATATGATTCAAACTACGCTGACTTGATATTGGGCGGACTTATCACGCAGGTAAGAAGTCTTTTTTATTATTTTTATTTAATGAAACCGAATGCATTTTATAAAACCAATAAAATCAGTTCTCATAAACGGTTAAAAAATATTGGGAAATATCTCTGTCAATGATGCATGTCGACAAGCAAAAGTTGATCAAATGGGACATTGTATGACTGTAAAAATCGGGTAACAAAATATACCCATATCACGATTTTCAAGTAACCTCTCCATTAAGTATGCATAAACTTGATAGGAACAATTTCCCAATTTCAGTCTCTGAAAAATAAATAATTTATTGAATACAATGTAAGGCATTATATATATCAATTACTTCGTTTGGGAGACTTCGTAACAGTTCATTGTTACAGTTATTAATCGTTTACTGTAATTTTTAGTTCAGTTGTCTTAAAAAATTTCCGTAAATTCTATTTCCTTTTGATGGAAAATAAATTAAATTAAAGCAGGGATTGTATAGATATATCTTTGAAACTCATTTGGTTTTTGTATATGGTAAAGCGGCATCTGTTTAGTATTTAGCGTTTCCGACGTTTGCCGCCCCCTTGTGGGTCCCGGGAACACGAATAGAATAGACCCACAGCTCCTCGGCTTGGCGTAAGAGGCCCCTAAAGAGGCGACATGTTTGCCGTGTGTCGCAAACCCGTGTCGGTAATAGGGAGTGTTCCTGGATGGCCGAATAAACGGTTCCGATCACCATCTGGGCACAGTTTTTACATAGACGTGAGGCCGGATGGACCCAATTCGGTCAATCGACTGGTTACATCAATCCCTTATACTAAAGAATATATTTATATTGATTTTTTTCCCAAATTTCTTTACGGCGGGATTGGTGTTGGCTCATGGGTCACAAATTTCAACAGGTCAAAATGTATATGTTTGTATTTGGCATTTTCGTTATTTTTATATATGTTCTTATATTATTTTTCGTGCAAATTCTTGGATATAAATTTAGATTTTTTGATTCAATATGAGTAATTTTTGAAGTATTCCAATAAATTTCATTTCGTCCTGAAAATGTTTGGTTTCTGATTCGGTTTATTTATACCAATTTTTAAACATGAAGCTCACGAATGGGTCAATGATCCCGGTCCAGCCTAAAAAGGTCATGACTTGCCCTCTGCTGTTTTCTCGTGGTTGTTTGAGAAGATCCGAATGAACCCTTTATGACGCCTCGATACAATGGGTCGGGTAATGGTGGTGTGCATGTATCGTATGAGGTTGATATTTGGGTTCTGGGGTCTTTGAAGATAACCAATGACGGAATCGTCGGAGAAGGCGGTGGCTAATGGGGTAAGGCTTAATCGGCTTAATGAGGCCACATGTTTGCCGTGTGTGGATACTCGTAAGGATAGAGGACGGGATCCTGGTGGCTGAAACACGCTACTTTGGCCCTTTTTTTAATATCTCAAACGGGAGGTCGGATGGGCTCGGTCCCGATCAATCGGCTGATCACGCCAAGCCCTTGAACTGTCCTGTTAACAAAATGTACAACAATAGACCCATTAACATAGGACGGTTTCGTGACAGAGACCGGGATCTACTCGAGCTCTCTGAAGAAGAAATGTGTGAAGAACTTAGGTCACAACTTGTCTCAAAAGTCAAAAGATTTACAAAAAAGTCCGATATCAAAACAATCAAATTAAACACTTACCTTATAACGTTTGAACACTCAGCACTGCCCGATCACATCTACATAGGAACTTACAGAATAGAAGTGGACAGGTACATGTTTCAAATGCCAAAATTTTGGACACGGTAGAGGTTCATGTTGGAGTACCCAAAAATGTGTCAAATGTTCTGTAGAGGTACATTCCAGTTTTGATTGTGAAGGCGATGTTAAGTGTTCAAATTGTGGACTCGATCACATAGCGAACTCTAGAAACTGTGATTTATATGAAAAGGAGATTGCAATACAAAAGGCAAAAGCACATCAGGGCATCAGCTACCAAGAAGCCCGCAAACTCAGCTCTGCCACGAATAGTTCATCTACATCTACATCATATGCTAACAAAGTCAAAGGGTCTTCCACAGTCCAGTCAAATGAAACTCAAACTGCTTACACCTGGCCAAACAATGCACCATTTCCAGTGTTATTACCCCAATTTCAATCTACTGATTCTCAAAAATCGACATAAAAAAATCTTCCACTTCCCTGCAGTCACATTTTCTAAGAAGATTCTGACTCCACTCAACCAAAAATTTTCACTTCTAAAAAGTCATCATCTCCAAAGAAACCAACCAACTCATCTTTATCCCAGCAAAAGAATGTAACATTTTCAAATAAAAAATCACCTTCAAAATCTTCACCACAAAGACATCCGCGTTCACGTTCAGCTGAGAAAATGCGGACCAGATAATTTTGCAGCCGCCTTCCGGAGGCAGAAAGAAATCATTTGGCTAAGTTCAAAGATCTCCGCTCGGAGTTTGATGATGACTCCGAGCAGATGGAAACATCATCAGCTGACTGCTTGGATTCTATATTGTTCTAGTTCTAAATGTGGAAATTAATCCCCACCAGAAAAACACGACCGGTCCGGTTGGCAGGCATAAAAGTTCTTCACGTGAAGAACATAAAAAGAACTACTCCCCCATCCGTCCTCCGAAAATATGAACAGAATCATCCATTATCTTTATTAGTCAAAACTTTCCTCCCCGTTGCCTTTTGTCTACAAGAAACCAATTTAAAGGAAAATGATCAGATAAATGTTAAAAATTACTCTATGTACAGCACGCACGTTAAAAAGGATGAAAAAACTGCGGGCGGCTCTTCCATTCTTGTTAAAAATGGCATCATTCATAGTCATATTAATTTAAAAACTGATTTACAGGCAGTTGCTGTTCGCCTATCTCTAAGTAAACTATCACCTTATGTTCCGTTTATATTCCTCCTAGTACACACTTGGAAATTGATAAGCTTAAACTTTAACAGATCAGTTACCTGCCCCATTTATCCTTATGGGTGATTTTAACGCTCATAATCCTCTTTGGGGCCGTAACTCGCAAAACGATAAAGGAAAAAAAAGTTGAAGATTTTTTAAATCAGGAACGTTTGTGTATTTTTAATGATGGATCAGATACTTACCTCCATCCGGGAAATGGTTCTTATTCGGCTATCGATCTAACAATTTGTGACCCTTCATTATTGCTGTATTACTCATGGCGAGTCCATGATGATTTGTGCGGAAGAGATCACTTCCCCATAGTTTTGGTAAATTAATTTACCACGTCATCCGAAAGAGTTGCTCGCTGGAAATTTGACAAAGCCAATTCTGTCGAGATGAAATGAAGAAAGATACTTTTGATAATGTTATCAATCCAGTACTTAAATTTAATGAAACTTTAGTATCGATAGCGGGGGGAACCATCCCTAAAACCTCGACAAATCCAAAACAACATAGCAAACCATGGTTTGATGATGATTGCGAGGAGGCAAGGAAAAACAGGAAGAAGGCCGAACGACGATTCAATATGCATCCAACCCAAGATAATTTAATAACTTCCGTATTTTCCGAGCGAAAGCACGTCGAACATTCAGACAAAAGAGACGAAAGTCTTGGCGGAAATTCGTTTCAAAAATAAATTCTCATACACCAATGAAAAAAGAGTGGAACTTTATACAAAACCTTAACGGTAAAAACAGGAAAGCCAATCTTCACCATTTAAAAGATGGCAAAACCCTTTTAACATCAGAAAATGAAATATCTCAAAAACGTGGTGAAACTTTTGCTAAAAATTCGTCTTCTCAAAATTAATCCCAGGAATTTCAACGTATCAAAACCCAAACCGAAAAAAAAACAAACTTAACTTTCGATCAAACAATTCAGAAGACTAGAACCGTCCTTTTTCTCTTGATGAACTTAAAAATTATCTGGCAAAGGCCCATGACACATCATGTGGCCCAGATGATATTCATTATAAATTTCTGAAACACCTTCCTGGTGCATGTTTAGAAACTCTTTTGGATCTACTCAATAAAGAATGGGAAACTGGTGACGTGCCTTCCATCTGGAAGCATGCTACAGTTATCCCTATTCCAAAACCTGGGAAAGATCATTTTGAATCTTCGAATTATCGGCCAATTGCCTTCACATGTTGCGTGTGCAAGACGATGGATAGGATGATCAACGATCACCTCGTCTGGTTTCTCGAGACCAATAGTCTCCTGTCCAATATGCAGTGTGGATTCCGGCAGGGCAGAAGCACGTTAGATCATCTTGTTCGCTTCGTGTCTTTCATACGCAACGGGTTTGCTAAAGGTGAACATGTGGTATCGGTCTTTTTCGACCTCTATTAGGCTTACGACACCACTTGGAAATATGGAATTTTAAAAGACTTAAATGATATGGGGTTGAAAGGTAGATTACCTTCATTTATTGATAACTTCTTGTCAGACAGACAGTTTAAAGTTAAGGTTAATACTACTATGTCTGACCCTTTTGAACAAGAGATGGGTGTCCCTCAGGGACGTATCCTCTCTATTACTCTATTCCCTGTTAAAATAAATAGTCTGGCTATAACATTACAAAAGAATATTGAAGGCTCGCTTTATCTTGATGATTTTCTTATATGTTATAGAGGTAAAAATATGAACAACATAGAAAGACAACTACAGTTATCTTAAAATAAAATTGAAAAATTGGCTATGGAAAATGGTTTTAAATTTTCCAACTCCAAAACAGTATGTATGCATTTTTGTAATAAACTAAAACTGCATTTGGACCCTGAACTTAAAATTTATAATTCTACCATTAAGGTCGTCAAAGAAACCAAATTTCTTGGCATTCTATTTGACAATAAACTTACCTTTATAACCTATATCAAAATGTTTAAAGCTAAATGCTTGAAGGCATTGGATATTTTAATAGTTGTTTCCAGCAATGACTGGGGTGCTTTAGATG
Organism: Mytilisepta virgata; assembly: GCA_028015205.1. Classification (NCBI taxonomy): domain Eukaryota; kingdom Metazoa; phylum Mollusca; class Bivalvia; order Mytilida; family Mytilidae; genus Mytilisepta; species Mytilisepta virgata. The sequence goes on from CM051515.1 coordinate 34,552,751, forward strand.
ACCCAATTACTTTTATGTCAGTGCCTTATACGGATTTTAAACTTTTGATTTATAAATATGTTTTACGTCTGTGGCAGTCCCACTGGGATCTGCTGACAGAAAATAAATTACATGCTATTAAGCCAACTGTTGGCAAAATTGTTTTTCCCTTCGGCAGAAGCCGAAGAGAACAAGTGGTTTTAACTAGATGTCGCATTGGCCACACCAGGACGACTCATTCTTTTATTTTAGAGAATGAGTCACCTCCTGAGTGTATCCCGTGCCAATGTCGACACACTATGAAACACATTTTAATAGACTGTGTGGATAAATCTGACATAATTTGTCGGTACTACACAGTCAACAATATGAAAGATTTATTTACAGTGGTCGCTGGCGACGTCTTTTACAATATTTGAAAGACGTAGGACTGTACTCCAGACTATTTAACTATGTTCTTGAGTATTGTCATTGGTCATTATCTTAAACTTATTGTTAATTGACATGTTTTATATAAGATGATATCGTTTACCGAATATTTTATGTATATTGACATTGTTTGATGAATTGTGTATTATTTCTAAATGAAAGTTAGACTGTGATATCAGTTTTACTGTTTATTCTACCCTCAATATTTTATTTGTAAATATTCTATTGATTTTAGGTATTGTTTGACATTTTAATCAGTTCGAGTCTAATAAGTTATCGCCGTGATATTGGCTGCAATATCGCCAGCACGGCGTTAAACAACAATCAATCAATCAATCCGACGTTTGCCGAAAAATACGGATATCAATGGCATTACATTGTCTGGAACATCCGGAAATTTTCATCAGTAACATTGTAATTATGATCTGGATACCTTATAGTATAAATATGTGGAACAGAATACGGAATGAGTACATTATAAAAACTTCTTTTTAGGTCCTGTCCCAAAATCTTAGATCTGTAGTTCAACAATCATTACAAAACAGTTTCGTGAATTTTTGCAGTAAATTTAAGAGAAGACAACGTTTTTAAATAGATCGCTAGCATGTTTACATTGTACAAACTATCCACGATATAAAATACCTGATTTGAAAAAAAAGTAAATTTTACACAAATGAATAATATAGATATTCTGAAACTAGAGGCTCGTTTGATCCCGAATCGTCATGATCGTTCACTCGGATAATTAATAATATACAAGTAAAGTCAAGAAATACCAAAGGGATATTCGAAGGAGAGAAAAATCGTAACAACTGACAAACTCCGGGGAACAACGAAGACAAGACCAAAACAATACATGCACTACAATTAAAAACTAAAACATATGAACAACATGGACCCCGCCAAAAAACTGGGGGTAGACTCAGGTGCTCCGGAAGAGTAAGCAGTCTCTGCTTCCTATAGGACACCCGCCATGCTGTTCATGTCAAATCCTGTATGAGAAAGGGATAATATCAATGGAACAGGTCTATTTTCATTTGGGAAACGGTTTTTTCATACTTGTCAAATACAACATAGTTAATGTTTTTGCATATCGATGCTTAAAATGACTCAATTTCCATACACTATTCCTAAGAAGTTTGGATAATATTTGGGTTGTAGTTTCAGGGGAGATGATGAAACACCATAGCCACCATGTTTGCCACTCGATCAACACGAAATGACGAAACTTTATAGAGGGCATCCCCAATAATTATTCCTATAAAGTTTTAAAGATTTGGCATTGCGAGGAGAAAACAAATTGAAATTTGACTAATTAGAATCAAGAATAATTGTGGTGGCAATTTTTCATCTGATCCGAACGAAATGAGGAAGTTTTATAATTGACTTTCCATAAAATATTTAACCATGTTTCGTTAATACTAGATGTGTAGTTTCAGATGATATGAAATTATTATTTCCTGTAGGCTTCAATACAAACCTATGAGCCGTTGTGGCCACAATGTATGCTGCCTCATCAACACAAAATTGGTACTCTTTGTAAAGCGTCATCAAATTATCATTCCTATAAAGTTTGAAAAGATTTGGAATTGTAGTTTTGGAGAAGAAATTTGAGAAATATTGTCCAACCAGAATCAAGAATCTGTGGCGGCTATGTCTTTTCACCCAATCAAAGTGAAATGAGGACAGTTTATAAGGACCTTACATACATTATTCGTGCCAGTTTGCTTAATACTGGCCTTGTAGTTTCAGACTTTATGGTGAAGTTGAAGTTGTTTCCCATAGACTTCGATGCAAAATTATGAGCGACCGTAGCAAACATATATACAACCCGATCAATACCCAATGATGATTCTATTTAGAGGATTTCCCAATCATCATTCCTATAAAGTGTGAAAAGATTTGGCATTGTATTTATAGAGAAGAAGAGGACGAAAATAAGCATTCAAAACCAAGAATTGCCACTGGTTTTTCAGTTGAAGAGAATGAAATGAATATTTGTATAGACATTCTACCATAAATTATTTCTGCATAGTTTGATACATATTGGCTCAGCGGTTTCAGATGGGATACATTGTATAACCAAGGACGGACTGAAAGTTTTGGTATTAGCTCCATTGCCCTTTGGACAAGTTGAGCTTAAAAGATTAACGTTCTAAAATTGCATTAAGTCACAATCATTAATGACAAATAATTTCCTTGATTATCTTCTTTTGAATATTTTCCATAAAAGGAAAAAAAGGAGATAAATCTTAATTTCATACAAATTGATAAATGTGCTAACACGACTCTCGTCTATAAAGGATCGATCTCATTTTCCACGCTATATTTTGGCGACTACACCTCTTATATTAGCATAGTACAATGTTCTAAGTAAAACTAATTCGCGACGATTTATTTTGGCGTTTTTTTTCTTCCTGGCGAATTAAGCAAAAACAAATCGCTCACGAAAAAGTTCTTTTATAGTATTCAGAATACAATATGAATGTTTTTACAATCAACAATGATACACAAATTTACTACAATGAAGGCAACAAAATATATTCAATATATTTTGCCTTATTATAAGCACTAAAAATGGTCTGGTTTAAGTGGTTTAATGGGTACCCAAATATCCTGTTAAGTATATTGAATCTCCGAAAATAAAACGAAAGAAACAAATAACTAGGTAAAGAAATAAAGAGAAAACCTTTACTAAATTCTAACAGTAGGATCAAAATGTATTTGTTAACACTGGATACTTGTACCAAGTAGTTTGTGTCTCGCCTGCGACGAAAGTCGCGGAAGGCGAGACATAGGTGTTGCTTTCCGGCATCGTCGTCGTCGTAGGCGGCGTCAACAATTGTTAAGTTTTCTGCTGAAGTCAGTTTGATAGGAACTACTTGTGATAGATTAATGATATTTTCTCTAAAGTTGCATTTCTATCAGTACATCTGAGTTGTTTAATCATTTTGTAGCTCTGCACTCTAGGTAATGGTCCAATGACTTTGAATAAATAATGTTAAGTTTTCTGCTTAAGTTAGTTTGATACTAACTACTTGTGATAGATCAATGATATTTTCTATAAAGTTGAACTACTATCAGTACATCTCAGTTTGTTGACCATTTCGAGACACTACTACCGCCTCGGTGGTCTCGTGGTAGCGTGTTCGCCCCGAGTGCGGAAGGTCGCGGGTTCGATCCCCGGCCGGGTCAAACCAAAGACATTAAAATTGGTATTTGCTGCTTCTTCGCCAAGCACGCGGCATCTAGGAGTAAGAGCAAAGACTGGTCGGCTCGGAGTCAGTATAATGTGTCCGAGTGAGGTGATATGTCTTCCTGCGGACAGTTACCTCGTGAAGCTAGCACATTAAAAATCCGACTTAGCGCGTCGGTCCAGTACAAAGCAGGGATCATATTCATTATCATATCAACATGTTCTCGTCCTGATATGCACCTGGCTGCCACTGGACGTTAAACAATAATTCATCCATCATCCATCGAGACACTACCCCCTAGGTCATGGTCCAGTGACTTTCAATTAATTAGCAATTTTCAATGTTAAGTTTTCTGCTTAAGTCAGTTTGATAGAAACTACCTGTGATAGATCAATGATATTTTCTATATGGTGTATTACTATCAGTACATCTCAGTTTGTTGGCCTTTTTAAGGCCCTGCATCCTATGGTAATGGTCCAGCAACTTTCAATTAATTAGCAATTTTCAATGTTAGTTTTCTGTTTAAGTTAGTTTGATAGGAACTACTTGTGATAGATCAATGATATTGTCTAAAAAGTTGGATTACTATCAGTACATCTCAATTTGTTGGCCATTTCGAGTCTCTGCCTCCTAGGTCATGATCCAGTGACTTTCAATTAATTAGTCATTTTCAATGTTAAGTTTTCTGCTTAAGTAAGTTTGATAGGAACTACTTGTGATAGATCAATGATATTTTCTATACACTTGCATTACTATCAGTACATCATAGTTTGATGACAATTTCGAGGCCCTGCCTAGGTGGGTCATGGTCCAGCGACTGTCAATTAAGCAATGTTGCTGTCCATCAGATTGTCTTTTTTGAATTTTTCCGGTAGGCGATACATATCTCTGTGTCATAAGTTTATTATTCACAGCTACGGATCAGTTCCAATGTATGGGTATTATAGAGAATAAAAAGAAATAAAAGTCTCTTTTTGGGTGTTATAGTATACTTTTATGACATTTAATTGAAGCCGGTATTATTTGCGAGAAGCAAATATGAATTTCAAACCATTTTAAAACAGACTCGGATAAGGCTTTTGTATGTAGTCTTATGTAATATATAAAGCGACTTTTGGGCTTTAACCACAACTAAAGAGTCGTAATTCAAATACAATGTACATGTATTAAAATTAGTAACATAGAAAATATATGTGGCATGTGGCACGACAAAGTGTCATATGCTGGTTTCACCTGTACACATTCGTCACATTCTCCAAGTGTTTTATCGCATTTGGTGACTTTATATTCGTCGTACTTGGTTTTGATTTTTTAGTTTGTGCTAGAATACACAGAATCAGACGTAATAAGTGAAATATCTGCTTTTATCTGCTTATTCGTTTTTTTTCAGGTTTTATTATAACGCCAGTAATATTCTTCATGGTGGAAAAGTTCTTAATAAGTATGTAAATTTTAAGAAAATTAATATTTGCCAAAGAATGTATGATTACAAAGTAATCATTCAATATTTAAATGATATCCAAATGATATATACAACCTCATAGACTGATCACATGGGTCATGCATACTTTTATTCTACAATGTACACTTGACCCAACTCGAACCAATTTCAATTACAATAATCTTAAGCATAAAAAATTGAAACAAAACTTGAAAGAAAACAATAAGATTATTAAAAATAGAAATAATTATGAATAATTCAAAAGGGTTTTATACAAATGGCAGTCGTTTAATGTCATATTGCAGATTCTTTCTTATATACCTAGAACTAAATATGATAGATTTGGACAACCAATTTGCAGATCACAGATGTGCATTTGAACGTTTCCGGCTGATATTGTCATATCAGCCCAGTTGCGTCACGCTGTCTGGTTGATATAGGTATATTAGACTGGATATATTCGGACACACGTATGTACTTAAGCAGTATATGATAGATTAAGACATAACATAATCCATATCAGACCAGATATCGCCCCATACTGGACCTAGTACAGGATGATATCAAGTCTGATATGGATTAGGTCTTGTATTAATCTATACTTAATTCATTAAAAAAGATACCAAATTATTTGCTAATGAGTTTTTGAAATAACTTGTTCCCTACTTTGAAAATGTACACTGTATAATAGCAAAGGATATATTTCAGTGACTAAATTCTCTGGTCAATTTTTTTGCAATATAAATTAACACATTTCTATTTCTCAAGTACGATCAAATAGTAAGAGACATAACAATACATCCAAAACGTGAAAATAATATTTAGTATCACAATCAAACCCAACGAAACAATAGTTCTTAAATATCCCAAATCTACACTTTCAACATATTCAGTGCTTATTTATACCCGCACTGGGATATTGTCGTCGTCAATTTGCCCGTAAATATCTTTGTGACATAAAATCCTCTTTTGAGTAAAGGGTTTATAGAATGATTGTACACCGTTTGTAGTTTTCAAAACATGGGTCCAACAGCGATCAAATTCCGAATATTGTGAATTTAATCTTGTAAATTAGATTCCCTTTCAATTTCGTTTTTTGCATTTCTCTTGATTTTCATATACATGAGACGCACAATGAAATTTGCAAACCTTAATCTATTAATTGACGATTTAAAAAACACAAAGAAAAGCAGTCTAGTGGTATCCTAAGGAGTATAGCCACTTTCCCCTATATTTGTTTCACTCATAACCATTTTTAATCTTAAATATTAACGTAGTATTACTTTTGATCGTAAATGTTAACAAACATAAATTTTATGTTGAAACAGTCTCCTAAATCGATTTTCAGGTATGTAGAAAAACGTTTAGTAACTTATTTGTAAGATATTATTGGTAAAACGTCAGAAAAGACCAAAACAATACATGCATTATAATTAAAAACTATAAACATATGAACAACATGAACCCCATAAAAAAACTGGGGGTAGAATCAGGTGCTCCGGAAGAGTAAGTCTCTGCTTCCTGCAGGACACCCGCCATGCTGCCCATATCAAATCCGGTATGAGGGAGGGATAATATCAACGGAACGGGCCCTTTTTCATTTGGGAAACGGTTTTTTAATACCTGTCAACCAAGTCATGATGACGTCCACAAAACTTTAATAAGGATGACTCCAACTTAGGAGCAACATACCCCTGTCTGAGCAACTTTCCTGTTAGGAGCCGGGCTCTGTCCAGGAAGTCAATGTACAGTTAGGTGCAGACATAACCTCTCATCAAGTTAACTTAGAGCAGTTTTACTGACTGTTCTAAGTTAACTTAGAGCAGTTCTGCTGACTGCTTTAGAACTGCTCTAGAATAGAATCCTGACTGCTTTGGAACCGAATCCTGACCGATTTTGACTGCTCTAAGCTGTCATGGTCAAGAACACAGCTCTAACCTGTATTGGTCTAGAACAGTTCTAAATTTTAATTTTTTTTTAATTTAAATTTTTAGCTCTCCTGTCCTAAAAGGACATGTCAGCTTTTGCCATTACTTGGCGTCCGTCGCCCGTCGTCTCTCCGGCGTCCGACGGTCGTAAACTTCTTCAAAGATCTTCTCCTCTGAAACCACTGAACCAATTACATCTTACTTAGTCTGAATAATCTTTAGGGTATCTAGAATAAAGTTTGTGTTTTATTTTCTTGTCCATCGAGAAACATGTCCGCCATGGCTAAAAATAGAACATAGGGGGTAAACAGCAGTTTTTGGCATATATCTCAAAAACTAAAGCATTTATGGCAAAACTGACATGGGACAAAAAATGTTCATCGGGTTAAGATCTACCTGCCATGAAATTTCCAGACGAAACAGTGAACTCTTTTTGGGTTTATTTCCCCTGCATTGTTAATTTTAAGGAAATTTTGCAGTTTTAGGTTATTGGCTTGAATATTATTATAGATAAAGACAAACTGTAAACAGCAAAAATGTTCAGCAAAGTAATACCAACGAATAAGTCAGCATGACCAAAATCGTCAATTGACCCCATATAGGAGTTTTTGCCCTTGAAAGATTATTAACATGTAAACAGAAAATAATGGTCTGACATATTGTCACAGATATTACTTGAAATAAATTAAATGGTAGCTGTACAAGTAAAATAGAGCGTCAAGTGTCAAGGTCATTCAAAAAGTCCATAGCAACCGATGAAAAAGTCCCTAGCAACCATATATATTTGGGTTTAGGACATTACAATTTACCTGTTCAAGTCAAAATGGAAGATCAAGAGTCAATGCCATTGAAAAAGTCCATAAATAGGTTATGACTGTTCGCAACTGTATACTAGTATGTTACAAGCTCGGGTCATCCCGTTTGTCGTAAAGTTGTATTCCACCTTCCGCTGGTGTCAATTTCGAAGTGAATGTCAAGATAAGATTCAGACGTGGCAGTGTCTATGGTGTCCTTAATTTCGAGATCATTGGAATAGATGACTAAGAAATTCCCAAAACGTGAATTGTTGAGTGATAAAACATCATCTTTGTAGCGGAAGCTGAAATTAAAGGTTCGGACTAACTTCTTCTGTTTTTCCTTTCGAAGTCTGCCTCATATGAGTAAAGGAACAAGTCGGCTAAGTGATTGGTACCCATAGGAATGCCAATTGTCTGTTGGAAAACACGTCCACCAAATTAGAAAATCATAAAATTGCGATATTTTATAAACTTACTAGGTCATGTTGTTTAAGTTTTTAAGTTGAGAAATCGTTAAAAATTAAATACTAAATTATTAAAATGTACTACATGTATTTTGTTTGTTTAGTTGTTGTTTTACGCCGTTTTCAGCACATTGGCTATTTCGCGGCGGCCAGTTTTTATTGGTGGAGGAAGCCGGAGAGAACCACCGGTAGGAAAATTGACATTTTTTTTCAATTAAGATCGGAGTCGAACAAACCCCGTCACAGGTGATATTCGAACTCACAACCTCAGTGTTGACAGGCTAGTGATCATTAGTAGTCATGGCGAACTACATAGACCACTCGGCCACCGAGGCCTCTAAAAATTTTCTATGATATCTTTATCCATAACACAGTTGATGAAATATGAATGAATTAAATGCGAAATACAATAAATAGGCTTTAATTCAAAAAGAAATATTAACAAAAAAGAAAAAAAAGGAAAAACAAAACAAAACAAACCATTCCACCTGCGATGTCGTGGGTTATTCTTTTTAAAAGAATAAACCTATTCAATTGTATTTCCTATACATAGTACTTGAATATTATATTTATATAGATTACCTGAAAGACGTATATTGCATAGAAAGCGAAACAGGTGAGTTAGAGATTAAATGTATGAATTAAAGTCTAATTTTGTTAAAACAAAAAACAACCATTACCCAAATGTAGCTTCGACAACTCGATAATATAATATTTAGCTCAAAAGCATGTACCCACAAACGAGTTATTAAAAAGACAGCAAAAGATGACAGAGAGTTATATTATATGAAATTGGGCAATGGAAAAGCATCTCTAATGATAATTAAAGGCACGTTAAATTATTTTCTTATCCTTTATATTCATATGTATCCACCCGAATTTTTATTACATAATAAATATGATTAAGAATATAGAAAACAAGATGGATTTCTATAGACAGATTTGTTTCTATAGGGATTTAACAAGGTAAAATATTGGTAAACTGAACATTAACGTGTATAACATTGTGTATTGGTTGTTGAATCATTGTTCCATGTTGACTTTTTCTATGATTCTTTGATTTGTTTAATTAACATTTACAGTTAGGCGCAGACATAACCTCTCACCAAGTTAACTTAGAGCAGTTCTACTGACTGCTCTAAGTTATCTTATATATTCTAAAACAGAATCCTGACTGATTCTGACTGCTCTAAGCTGTCATGGTCAAGAACAGCTCCAGCCTGTCGTGGTGTAGTGCAGTTCTATAACCAGTCATAGTCTAGAACAGTTTTAGTAACAGTCAGGATTTAGAATAAATAAGAAATCCCAACTTAAAGTTTCAGTAAAGTCCTTTTGTAACACTATAAATAAAATACCACCAGAGATGTTCTACTTCCTGACCAGAATTGTTCTTGAGCAGAGCTATTCTGCTCTAAGTTACAGAACTGTTCTGCAAGTTAACTTGGACGAGATGTTATGACAGGTCGCAACTGTACTTCGCCGATTAAAGCATCACTTAACTTAACTTGAGAAATGTGCTTTGCAGGATATCATTAATATTCGTTTCATTTACGATTTTCAAATCAAACAGGTTACTCCATGGATTAATTGTTTTGCCTCAATGCCCATTTAATTGATATTCAGTTCTTTTGAAGATATGTTTGAACAAAACTTTTAGATGTAGTTCATATTGTACACAACTAGTTTAAGATCGATGTTTCACAGAATAAGCACCACATTAACACCACATAAATAATATTCAAATTCATTTTAGAGTGCTTTCAAAAACATCTGGAAGACGTGTTTTGCATGGAAGGAGAATCTGCATTGTTTATTTGTGAAACTAAATGTATGGATAAACGCCCAACTTGGTTTAAAAACCAAGAAAAACTCCAACAGTCCACGAATATAATATTTAGCTCAGAAGGATATACCCACAAACTTGTTATTTATACGGTATCAAAAGATGACAGAGGATTGTATTCTGTTGAAATAGGGAAGTCGAAAAGTCAAGCATCACTTATGATAAGAGGTACATTATATTGCTACTTTTATTTCTGAAATTGACATGTTTATTTGTACAAGAGATTATTCCGAGAAATATCATATCGAAATTACAGAATATTGTTGGTATTGGAAGATAATTTCAAGGACCATTCAATCCTTACGTTAACATCAGATATCGAGAAAAAAACAATCGGCTGATTTTATCTAATAGAATTCGCCAATCGCCAAAACATGGTGTTTATTTGGTCCTTTTACAAATAAAACTGACAACAATGCAATATGTTATCTACATATACAGAAAGGATCAATACCTTTATCTCAGATTTCAAGAAAACAATCACGTATTCCTCTGCGAACTACAATTGTACATGCTAAGAAAATTTAAAAACTTCTTGAAGCTGATAAAAATTGTAACGCAGGTAACCTCCAGTTAATGGACGAGTGCGGATGTCACTAACTTTAACCAATGTAAAAGATTCTTATTAACTCTATAGGACGGAGTTCGAGGGAGAAAAATCAACAACCATCTTGCTCTTACATAACAAATGTTCGGCAAAACAACCAATGCATATATCCATTATCTATGCCGCATACTTTTTGGGCGCAAAAACTTGATATACAGAATATTCCTACACTTTGAGGTTTTCCTTGTGTCATAATGGCCAGTTTACGTTAAACAATAATCTATCAATTCTTACGTATATGGAAATAAAAAAGTCGGAAGTTCCTTTGAATTCTTAGATCAATGTTTGTCTAAATCACTTTAGCCATTGCCTGCAAAACGCTGAGATTAATATAAAAAATTGTTGCTAACTTAACATTACTTTTATCTCGATCCTCAATACCACTGGTTCGTGTTTCTATCAGCAGATCCAAATAGTATACAAACTAGATTAAGATCCATGTTTCACATGATATGACATTAACACTATATATATAATATTCATGTTTAAAAGAACAAGACAACAGCACTATATAAATCATATTCAAATTAATTTCAGATCCCTTTCAAAAACATCTGGAAGACTTGTATTGCATGGAAGGAGAATCTGCCTTCTTTATTTGTGAAACTAAATGTATGGATGAATGCCCTATTTGGTTTAAAAACAACGACAAGCTTCAACAGTCCAAAAATATCATGTTTAGCTCACAAGGATGTACCCACATACTTATTATGTATAAGGTATCAGAAGATGACAGAGGATTGTATTCTGTTGAAATCGGGCAGTCAAAAAGTCAAGCATCACTTATGATAAGAGGTACATTATATTGCTCCTTTTTTATTCCTGAAATTTACAGTGTTGATTTAACATCATACCCCAAATAACAGAATGTTGTTGGTATTGGAAGATAATTTCAAGGAGCATTCAATCCGTACATCAGATTTTGAAAAAAAGCAATCGTCTGATATTATGTAATAGAATTCGTCAATCGCCAAAACATAGTGATAAGTTGGTCCCTTAACAAATAAAACTGACAACAATGCAATATGTTATCTACATATACAGAAAGAATCAATATCTTTATCACAGATTTCAAGAAAACAATCACGGTTTCCTCTGCGAACTACAATTGTACATGCTAAGAAAATTTAAAAACTTCTTGAAGCTGATAAAAATTATAAAAATTGTAACGCAAGTGACTTCCAGTTACTGGACGAGTGCGGTTGTCACTAACTTTAACCAATGTAAAAGATTCTTATTAACTCTATAAGACGGAGTTCGAGGGAGAAAAATCGACAATCATCTTCGACTTACATAACAAATTTTCGGCAAAACAACCAATGCATATATCCATTATCTGTGACGCACACTTTTTGGGCGCAAAAACTTAATATACAGAATATTCCTACACTCTGAGGTTTTCCTTGTGTCATAATGGCCAGTTTACGTTCAACAATAATCTATCAATTCTTACGTATATGGAAATAAAAAATTCGGAACTTCTTTTGAGTTCCTAGATCAATGTTTGTCTAAATCACTTGAGCCATTGCCTGTAAAACGCTGAGATTAATATAAAAATGGTTGCTAACTTAACATTACTTTTATCTCGATCCTCAATACCACTGGTTCGTGTTTCTATCAGCAGATCCAAATAGTATACAACTAGATTAAAATCCATGTTTCAAAGAATATGACATTACAACTATATACATTATATTCATGTTTCAAAGAACAAGACATCAGCACTATATAAATCATATTCAAATTAATTTCAGATGGCTTTCAAAAACATCTGGAAGACTTGTATTGCATGGAAGGAGAATCTGCCTTCTTTATTTGTGAAACTAAATGTATGGATGAATGCCCTATTTGGTTTAAAAACAACGACAAGCTTCAACAGTCCAAAAATATCATGTTTATGTCACAAGGATGTACCTGCATACTTATTATTTATAAGGTATCAAAAGATGACAGAGGATTGTATTCTGTTGAGATAGGGCAGTCGAAAAGTCAAGCATCACTTATGATAAGAGGTACATCGTACTGCTTATTTTATTCCTGAAATTTACCATGTTGATTTGTACATGAGATTATCCTGCGAAACATCACGGAGCATCTAATCCTTACGTTAACATCAGATTTCAATAAAAAAAAAAACCAATCGGCTGATATTATGTAATATCATTCATCAATCGCCAAATTACGGTGTTGATTTGGTCCTTTAACAAATAAAACTGACAACAATGCAATCAGTTATCTATATATACAGAAAGCAATCAATCCATCTGTACACTCCAATATCACAAACTTCAAGACAAGAAAAATACCGCGTATTCGTGTTAGAACTATAATCGAACATAGGAGTTCGTGTGGTTCATTGTTTTTTTAGTTTTCTGTGTTTATTTGTTGTGCTTGTGGTTGTTCATTTGTCTTCCCGGGTTTGTCTCTCCAATGGATTACGTTTTTTCATTGCTCCTTAGGTATATTTGTCCTTTTTATACATTTTAAAAAAATCGCTCCCGATGGTATCTCGAAGTCAGTTGCCAATTTTCCGATACTAGCCAGAAATTGATATCTAAAATTTTCTGTTAAAAAATTGTAAAATTTCTGAAAACAAATGAGTAAATCTGTCCTTAAATGGTTTTGGCTTAACCTGTTTGGTCATTTTGGCATTTTGAATTTGTTCTTTCTTTTTTTTGAATTTTTTTGTTTTGGTTTTCAACATTTTAGGCCTTGAGCACAACCGATGAGTCGTAAATGGACGAAATGTTCAGTTCTTGTGCATCAACATTTGTATCAACGAATTTTATTTTTAAAGATGACAAAAATTATTACGCAAGTAACCAACGGAGTTATTGAACGACAGCAGATTTCACTCACTTTAATCAGTGTAAAAGATTTTAATTAACTGTACAGGACGGACTTCAGGACAGAAATTCAACAACCATCTTCTTCTTACGTAACAAGTTTTCGGTAGATAAACCAATACATGTATCAAACTTCTATGAGACACACTTGTGTGTGCAAAAACTGGATACGCAGAATATTCCTACACACTCATTTTTCATTTACGTATGTGACGTCTTGATATGCGTGTCATAATTGCCACTTTAGTTAAACAATAATCTCTCACACCTTACGTATATGGACATAAAAAATCCTGAATTTTCTTTCAATTCATTTGATCAATGTTTGCCTAAATCACTTGAGCCATTGCCTGCAAAAACACTGAGATTAAAAAATGGTTGTTAACTTAAAATTGTTTTCGTCCCATTCATCTATACCACTGGTTCTTGTTTACTATCAGCGGCCTCCAACGTGTATACAACTATATTAAGATCTCTGTTCGAAAGAATAAGACATTAACACTACATAAATCATATTCTAATTTATTTAAGATTGCTTTCAAAAACAAAACGTTTAGGTGTTATTCATATTGTATACACTAGTTTAAGATCGATGTTTCACAGAATAAGACATTAACAGCACATACATAATTTTCAAATTAATTTTAGATGGCTTTACAAAACATCTGGAAGACGTGTATTGCATTGAAGGAGAAGCTGCCTTGTTTATTTGTGAAACTATATGTACGGATGAACGGCCGACTTGGTTTAAATACAACGACAGACTTCAACAGTCCACGAATATAATATTTAGCTCAGAAGAATATACCCACAAACTTGTTATAAATAAAGTATCGAAAGATGACACAGGATTGTATTCTGTTGAAATAGGGCAGTCGAAAAGTCAAGCATCACTTATGATAAGAGGTACATTGTATTGCTACTTTTATTCCTAAACTTTACCATGTTTATTTATACATGAGATTATCCTGAGAAACATTATACCTCAAATAACAGAATGTTTTTTATATTGGAAGATAATTTCAAGGAGTATTCAAACCTTACGATAACATCAGATTTCGGGAAAAAAAGCAACCGACTGATATTATGTAATAGAATTCGTAAATCGCCAAAACATGATGTTTGGTCCTTTCGTAAATAAAACTGACGAAAATGCAATCAGTTATCGTAACAGACAGAAAGGAATCAATCCATCTTTTAAACAAACCAATATCACAGATTTCAAGACAAGACAAATATCGCTTATTCCCCTGTGAACTATAGCCGAACATGCTATACACATTTAAATACTTCGCTGCTAATGAAATCCAGGGCCACGAGGGTATTCCGAGCTCAGTTGCTAGTATTTTTATACTAGCCCGAAATTGTCACTTAAAATTTACAGTAACAAAATTGCAAAATTTCTGAAAACTAATTAATATTTCCCTCGTGCATAGCTCTGTCCTTAGATGGTTTTGGCTTACCCTTTTTGTCAATTTGGAATTTTGAATTTGCTCTTGAACTTTTTTGATTGTTGTTTTGGTTTTCAAAATGTTAGGCCTTGAGCACAACTGATGAGTCGTAAATGGACAAAATGTGCACATCTTGTGCATCAGCATTGGTATCAAAGAATTTATTATTATATCACTTCTGTGGCAATTTTCAAAAAATTACCTAAAACCTTTCAAAATCTCTTGGCATAGCCAAGCAAGTGATATCTAAAGATTTTCTTATAATAATTAACAAATAAGTAAAATATTTTTTACGTACCTTATTATCGATTTGGGAGACAGTTTCAACACACATTTGCCAAATTAACGTTTTATGATAGTTTTTCTACGTGAAGGACACTCAGAGCGAAATCTAATATTTTGCTGTAAAAGCGAGTTTATTATCTCTTTTCATACGACATTTTAATGGATTTTGTTCTGAATGTCGTTGGTAATACACCAAAAAGCGATACCAGTTGACCCAAATCGACTATATACACGACTTTTGCGGGTAGAAAAATTGAGCTTGTTAATCATAAAAATTTTGTTTGCAACATAAAAATGCATTACACACAATAGTTTACGATAAAAGTAGGTAAATATTAAAAATTAAAAAATCAATGGTTATGAGCGAATCAAATAGACGGGAAAATGGCACTACTCTTTGGTACATGATATTATCCTGAGAAACATCATACTCAAAGTACCTGAATATTATTGGTATTTCTATGAGCATTCAATTCGTACCTTCAAATACGGTTTCTTGTGATTTTGAAAAAGCCAATCGAATTATATTATGTAAAAGAATTCGTTAATAGCCAAAAAATGGTGTATAGTTTGTCCTTCAAGGGTAAAACTGTCAACAATGCATTCAGTTACCTAAATAGACTGAAAAGAATCACTCCATCTTTTAAACAAACTAAAGAATATCAGATTTAAAGACAAGAAAAATATCGCGTAGTCCTGCGAACTACAGCCATTCATACTATAAACATTCAGAAGCGCCATCGTATGGAGTATATATTTCACAGCTTGTACGTTATTCCAGAGCTTGTAACATACACATTGACCTCCTGGACAGAGCCCGGCTACTAACAGAAAAGTTACTTAAACGGGGGTATGTTGCTCCTAAGTTGGCGTCATCCTAACTAGGTTTTTTGGACGTCATCATGACTTGGTTGACAGGTATGAAAAAGCGTTTTTCAAATGAAAATGGACATTTTCCATTGATTTTGTCCCTTTCTCACAATGGATTTGACATGGGCAGCATGGCAGGTGTCCTGCAGGAAGCAGAGACAGCTCACTCTTCCGGAGCACCTGAGTCTATCCCCGGTTTTTTGATGTCCATGTTGTTCATATGTTTTTAGTTTTTTAAGTGTAGTGTTTGTATTGTTTTGGTCTTGTCTTCGTTGTTCTCCGGAGTTTGACACTTGTTTTCGATTTTCCCCTCCTTCGAATATCTCTGTGGTATTTCTTGACTTTACTTAGAAAACTCTTAAAGATGACAAATTAAAAAAAAATATAACGCAGGTAACCGCCAGAGTTATTGAAAGAGTGCGGATTTCACTCACTTTAATAATCAGTGTAAAAGATTCTAATTAAACTGTACAGTGCGGACTACTTCAAGAAGGATCAACTTACGCAACAAAGAAGATGGTATGATTTCAGCAATTATGTGGCCCCATCTGACATGTTAAAAAATTCAGATTTCAGATTCAAATTTATATCATTTTTATCATGTAATGATCAAACTTTCACAATATATAAATCATTGTACAAATTCATTCCAATGATGCAACAGCGACGTTATGAATGTCTGCTATTTCAATGATTTGAAGAAAATGGAGTTTTTTTACGGAATATTTTGGTCAAAACAACTTTGAGCAACCACCTTGCCCAAAAAGATTTTTTAATATAAATTTTGTCTTACATAATAACAATTCAAAGATACTAATATTAGATATAGTAAATTTATAATATGCTGTATACGACGCATTTCAAGGAGTTACCTCTCATCAGCAGCATTAAAACCGAAACATTTGGAAGACCAAAAACCAAACTTATTTTAAAACAAGAAGTACTCATGACCAAAAATACCGAAATAGGAAGCCAAATTTCAGCTAAGGAGATCTACCATGTGCAATACAAGGAATGAACCCTTAGTAATTCTATTATTTTTTAATTAAGACACATTTCAGTGAAATATCTTTTCGGGCAAAGCTGTTACTGATGTTAAAATTTTCTTTTTCTTTTCATTTTTGAATTATAGTTTTTCATAATTTTTTAGGTGTGGCAATTGCCGCAATGATTTTTCCAAAATATGCTTCATTGACCTCTGTGCCATGAATTTTTTAATATAATGTTCTGATTTGGGTGGACAAAGGTTTGAATTTATATTCGCATGTTTTTAGAAATAAACGTAAATTGCTGAGCTCAAATACTTATTTCCGTAAACCAATAAACTAGCCAAATGTAAAACAACTTTTAAGTTGAAGGAAATACTCATGAAAATTCAAAATAAGCATGTCATGTATAAACTTTTAGTGTAGACCTGATTTTCTGTGTGTGTGGTGGGGGTACTTTTCAAGTATCTTAAATTGAAAAACGGTTTATTGTTGTACAGGCCGGATAAGTTCACACCAATGGCATACAAATTACCACCTTCTCCAAAGACCAAGATATATGTAAAACTTGTTTTCACACGATCCAATGAAGCTTTGCGTTACGTGATAATGATTCACATAGCATGTTTTATACACTTCTTAGTCGAACATTTTGAAATGTATAATTTTCCTAAAAATGTCCGTGAACTGCTTAAACTATTTTTCAATTTTAACTACATTTTCTAACCAATTGTTGCTAGGATCGACTTGTAATTTCCCAAGTTTTCAAATATTATCACGGTCCTAAACGCTTCATTTTTTTAATTGAAAAGTTTAAATATTAAGACGCCGTTCATAATTTCAAGAGAAGACAGCACAGAAACTAAAACATCAATGTGAACTCCCACCAAAAAACCAGGAGTGATATCAGTTGCACCAGAAGAGTATGCATGTTAACGGTACACGTCACATTGCCAGTGAGTAAAATCCAGTAAACTGCTGTCTTGTCTAAAATCAGTGATGATCCATATTAATTTTCCAGTTCAAAAGTACTTCATTGCCAAATTATAACCTAAATTTCCGTATTATTATGTGTGTGTTTGTGATGTATTTGGATAAATACAGTGAGACTGTCAGTAATGGATAATTACGAATTTATTTTCTTTAAAGATATATTTGCCTGTTTAATATTTTGGATAATTTGTCCATTGACCTTACAGATGTGACTTTATCAAGATTTGTCAAAGAATTCGCGTCAGACTGGTGCTAGGCACCGTCTAAAACTTGTAGTGTTGTAAATTGGATTTCTTTACGAAGTGAAGGCCTTACTGTTTCTTAAAATAAAAACAGCAATTAGAGTGCAGTTTTGGATTTTGTGTCAAGAACAAATTATGTTAAATAGAGAAAACAACACTTGTGTATTAAGATCTCGTTGACTAAATACATTGATTTTATGAAGTGTAGACCACAAACAGAAAACAAGGCCCCAAGCATAAAAAATCACATAACTGTTATCGAGATTACCTCCTGCAAATCATGCTTTAATGCTGGGATCCAATATGAATAGTCACTATAGTATAACAAATAACAATGTGACCAAAACCCAGAACTATAAAATACTTTAATTCAATGTCATGCCAAAATATTGTTCGTTTTTACTAACAACATTGGTTCAGGAATAATAGCTGCTTGTAATCATTCTTTTATTTTCAGATGCTGGAATGTGATTAAAAAGAGGCACAATAACAATCTGACTAACATTTATCAGAAAGGTTAAATTTTGGATTTGATATTTACTTGTTCCAGGTTCAGTCTTTCATATAATGTGTCAGAAACTGCATATTTATTATATATGCATTTATTTTTTTCCATAAATATATGATGAATTTAGTCCAAGACAACAATTCCTCTTATTTATTTATGTACAATATTTCTTTTTGAACAATTTTTGTGTACAGCAGTGGTATTTCTTTTTCCTAACTTCTAATAACTTTTTAGCCTGAATGTTAAATATATTTATATACCTATAGAGGGTGTTGTTTATTCAGAAGCAAAGTCTTTATTTCAAAGAAAAACCTGGGCAATACCACTTTTCTTTGTGGAATATGTGTTCAAGGTTATTATTTTCTATAATAACCTAGGACGGGTCATTCTTAAAACAAAGGATCTTCAACCAACCATGTATGATGTAGAGTCAGAGGTACCTGTAACATGTATAATAGTTTCCTGAGTACTTTTTATAACAGAGTTGTTTGGATAAATAAAAAAGGTATGTTATGGGGTGGGAAAATTTGGGGGGGGGGCAAATTCTGGAAGTAAAAAAGAAAGTACATGTATGGTACCACACATGATTATGTAACTGCCATCCAGAAGTTATATGGGGGGGGGGGGGGGGGGGTTGTATATTTTACCAACTGACCCCAACCCCCCAAATTGAATATGTATTTTTTTTTGGTTGGGGGATACTTTGCATTTTTTTTACATAGTTCCCTCCGAAGCTGTGATAAAGATAAATCCATGAGAAAAAATTAACCCTATCTTCGTGAAAAAAACAATGTTTCAAAATCTGTTACTTTTAACGTAAATAGATTTTAACTCGCATACTGGTATTGCTAGTATTTTAATTTATGACAGTCCACTAGTTAAACGGTTAACTCTGCCTTTGGCAAAAACCACAACAATATATACATGTACTTGATTAGCACTTAATTTCAATTGGTTTGATGTTAACAAATGGGTGTTTGAATTTAAGTGGTTCTGAATAGGGACATTCCATCATATTTTAAGTGTAAAACAAGCTAGATTTTTTAAATAATTTCATTTAATTGACGGTATATAAGTTACAGAAAGTATATTTGTAGTATACTTGTAGATTGTTTCTGGTAGTAGAATACACCTCGGTGTGTCTACGCTCGATTTTTCAACAACCAATTCCTGACACCCTTCGGTGTATTCTAATACCAGAAAAACCTACAAATATACTTTCTCTATAACGTAAATTGTGCGTACTGAAATTGAATTTTAAAAGTAAAACTTTTCGACTTGAATTTTAAGTAACTTTGTGTGTACTGCAATTGAATTTTAAAAGTAAAACTTTCTGTTTCTCGAGCTTCGAAATATATATTTTCGGGCTTACAAGAGTAAGGTGCAATTAGGCTTAGTTTTGGACCGAATATAGTTTAAATGCACCAAACATATGCTCTATATTGTCCATTAATTAGAATAATGAAGAACAAAATAACCACACACACAATATATACACAACTTAAGATGTATATTAGCAGGTTCATCAACAGACCTTTGGTATTCGAGTGGGACAATCTGTGTACCGCTTTTGATCTGTTCTTTGTTTCGTGAGGCTAGATTTTAAAGGGTCTACTACAGCGGAAAGAAAAGAGAATAGTCCAAGTTCAGTTTCTGCTTTATAGATGATGTTCTGTCACTTAATAATTCCTAACTTTAAGGATTACCTACCTCATCTATACCAGTGAACTGGCAATTATAGAGACCACAGACACGCCACTTTTTGCATCATATCTAGATTTGTACTTGAACATAGATAATAATGGTTGACTGAAGTTAGACTTTCTTAGCAGTAATTAAATACCTAACTCTCCAGCCTATGGGGTTTACATTTCACTGGTGATTCGATACTTCCGTGCGTGTGATATATACGACGACTTTCTCGACAGGGCAATAGTGCTGTCACGTAAACAGGGTTATGTTCAGTCTTTGTTAATTTTATCACTCCAAACATTTTAAGGCAGTTATCATGAATTGATTGCCCGATGCGAAGTTTCTGTCTTACGAATGATACTAAATATCTTCAGACAGATTTCATGTCCTTCTGCAATTGAGTCCTCTCTTGATTTGACATTTCATTGGATTTTACTCACTTGCAATGTGACGGGTACCGTTAACATGCTTACCCTTCTGGAGCATCTGATACCACTCCTGGTTTTTGGTGGTAGTTCACATTGATTATGCGTTAGTTTTGTGCTGTCTTGTTCTATTTTTGTTTAGTTATTTGTTTGTTTGTTGTGCTCCATTCTCATGGCTCTTCTTTTTACGGACATTTCTAACTGTTTGTGAATTGTTGTGTATGTGAAATCCAAACCATATACTGAAGATAACACGACACCAGAAATAGTAAGCACTACATTGGGCTCTTCATGTTGTTAAACATATATAATTAACCAGTTATCATCTGATCTTACCACATGAGAAACAAAATTAATGCAAAAAACCTTTGTATAGAAATTTCGGTAACTTAACATTTTCTTCATAACTGAATTTGAAAACATAACTACAGGATTTTACAAAAAGAAGACTTCAAAATTCTATTCTATAATTTCTTTCGTATGTGAAAATTAACCAACATTTCTGTCCTATTGCCTGTGTTACCACGCAAGTCATTGTAGCTTCCTAGAGAACGGAATTTTGCTGTCATGAAAGCCATACTGTAAGAGTTTTGTACGAGATACAATATTGTATCAATGGGAATGTAACTGGTCTCCAAATGAACTAATTCAATGAACAATGACCAATTTGTGTGTAAAAGTAAATATTTCGACACTGGGAACACTTTTTTCTACAAGGTTATTATTATTTCAAAGATACAATCAAACAGTTACATTGTCTTGAACAACAGCCAAAATCGGATAGAAATTCAGCTAATCATGTTGGAATAGTATTAAACAGTAAACCAAACACAATGGACAGAACATTACAGCATTTTAGAACACTTTGTATTATATCCTTCAGACATTGTCTTATGTACCAACAAAAAAGCCGCCTAATACGTTAGGCGTATTTCCCGAATGCTTTATTTGGATAATGTAGTTACCGAAAATGAAAAACGCCCGCTTGAAATAGCACAGCATTTTGTAAGCGACTACAAAAAAACAAAAAACAAAATAAACATCAAGAACAGATATGTGTACAGCTTTTGACCTCAGTGAGTCTTGTATAATCGAGCGAAACTTATTATTCCTTGGGGAAACCACTGCGCTCTCCAGCACTTCAAAGAGATATTCTTAAGAGGAACAATATAATTCCATTTTAGCTGCGTTAATTTGGATTCATACTTGACAGTCACGGAATTTTAGGGAACAACCTTATTTTCTGACATACAAACAATGTTGATGACAATATATTACAAGTTTTTCAGGTGCTATACTATTGGAACTTTATGAGATGGACTTTACTTTCAAATAACCTTTATTAATATTATTTTAGGATTTTGATTTTCAAAACTTGTGGCATATGAAGTCGAATTTCTAAAATTGTGAATTTATGCATATGATCTAATGTTAGAATATTTATGAAAACAATGAAATTAGAATAAATGAAATAAATGCTTTAAACTTTTGTCGGTAGTTAAGAAAGCTGTTTCTTCCAGTGCTATATTTAGTCTCAATCAAACAGGCTTCTTTATCTTCCGAGAACAGCACAATTTCTATATTATGACGACAAGTTTTATTGGTGGAGGATCCCGGGTTGCCCGGAAGCCTGACAATACAGCCATGGAAAAAGTTTATCTGGACTATGTCACAAAAGCAGATTTACTGACTATTTTAGCTATTATCAAGAACATGACTGGGCAATTGGGTAAAAATTACGAACCATTTTAATCATATTTGAAAAATAAAGCATTAACATCTCAAAACTTCGTAGACATAATTTCAAACGGAATCATAATGAAATGCTAAGAGCTAAGAATGTTTGGTGAGCAAAGCAGCTGACACCATAAACGAGAAAAGCAGTGCAGATCACAGCTTCTCGACACTTTTGTTTTAAAAAAATTGTTTCCTGTATAATTAGTGATACCAGGGCTTTGTACTTTGAATATACGAAAATACTAAATCTATTTAATAATGAATAATTATGCACTTAATATGCATATCTAAAAAAATAAAATATTTCAGTGTTTTTCTACTTTACTTCCTACCAAAAAAGAATAATTTGATATACATGTAGGTGTACCAGTACTTGTTAATATACATGAAAAGTTTTGATAAGCATGCATGCAAAATTGTATTTCAAATTCCTGGAATGCCTGAAAATTTTTAGATTGTCGGCAGATCAAAGAATATTGGCATTCGAGGACTAAACAGTTCTTTTTGTTGAAATGTATGTATTATTTCCATTTCCAAAATTTATCCGCTAAATCTTCCCTTTTTAAATTGGAGAATTTTGTTCCCAGTGATCTTAAAACTAGTTTCCGTAAACTCATCTATTAATGATAACCATTGAATAGGAAATTGAACAAGGAAGTATATGAATTGTTTCCGCGAAAATACATGCAGTTATTCATTAATTTCATTCAAATTATAAAAAAATACTTCACTGATTTAGTCATGTTGCTGTTGTTTTTTGTTATGTTGTGTATGCTGGGTGCAAATTGGATGTTACCTTGTACACGATATGATCGGTACGTTAATTTTTATTATTTTTTATATTTCTGGTTGTTATCTTTTCCTCTGAAGTCAGATTTAAGTGTTGGTTAAAAGAAATAATCATATTTACAAAACGTTATGGTTTGATTACAAATAAACATATCGAATGCATCTTTAAATACTATTTTTAGTGAATCTTATCAAATATATTCTGTTACAAAAAGAATAAGATGAAAATGAAAATACAAAAGCAGATCACCCTTGTGTCGAATTATATTGAAAAGTCAAAATTACCAAATAATTGGGAGCAATAAAACCAAAAGGGCTTTAACCGAATTACATGTTTTATTTAAATTTCATAGAAATAATCAAGCGGAAGATGCGCTTATCATGTTTATGGGTGAACGTTCTGCGCTAGACCAAACATTTTGAAATTCATAAACGAATAGATAATATGGGTTATAAAGTGGAAACTGGCTTAATTATAACTGATTTTCCACAAAAAGATAATGTCAGCTATATTGACTTAGTGAACATCTATTTTGCGGCGTATAGTTTCTATTTATAAAATATTACCCTTCGCGTCCACCATGTCCACTACTTTGAAACGCAAGAAAAGATTGACACCATACTTCTAATGGAATTGCAAAATTCATCAACTAAAAATTTTAAAAAGTGTTTACAAATGCATCAACAGTAACTTCTCAATCAATGTTATCTTGATTGCTTTGTAGTGTTCAGCGTGAGTTTAACACATACAATTACATGGTATGACCTGGTATATTGAATTAGGAAATACAATAAATCCCAGTCAATGTCGTAATCTGAACAGGCTGTACAATGTATTTTTTTTCGCTCGAGATAAAAAAAAAGAAATCAAAGAATCATGTGATCATGTATAAAAGTCGAAATGAAAGCAGATGCATGTACTTCGCTAACATAAGTTGTACGAGCTGGTTCGAGTTCATATATTTGATGTTTTTTTAACGAAATAAACATATATAAGGATCTGAAATAAATAAACAAATAATAGAGCATTAATTGATGTTTATATTTATATTTAAACCTTTCGGATTATTGTTTTGTTTTTCAACGTGTTATGCCTTGAGTAGAACCTATGAGTCGTAAATCGACGAAATGTGCACATCTGGTATCAAAGAATTTATATATATCGCGGGCGAGAACCAAAAAAATTAATGTGTAAATATTTTACAATGTTGCAGAAAGACCAAGAAGCGTTTATATTTTTGTTGTCCTGATTTTGAAATGGTAAATGGCATCTGTGTTGGTAAGTTCATTCGGCTTATAAATATATTTGTCATCATATGTACTACTTAATACAGAAATTACTCATTGTATGTAATAGCTGTAGATGAAAAAATGTTTTTTAACACTTACAAACAATTAATTCAAAAAGGTTAGTGCGGTATTCCTCTGACATCAAACTGTAACATGTAGCTAGTGCCTATTTGCAAAAAAAACCTTCAATTGTAATCGTCAATCTTAAAAGGATCTCCATGGTTCTTGCTAATTTTAAAAAAAATACGTAATACGAATCTCGAAATATGTACATGTATAAAAGTGGAATTCTATGAAATCTACAAAATGATTTCACAATTTATTATTTTTTTCAAAAGGGAAATACTTTCCTGTCGAATTGGGATCATTTATGATAACTTTAAACTGCATTTCATATTAAGTACTTGTAAGTATTGAATACTTTGTCGGTATATCTTTCCGTGAGTGTGGACGTCTTTTGAGTTTTGGGGGAATAAGGCAGCTGACATTAAAAAACGAACCATAATTTTGAAATATCTTTTTAATGGAATAGTTGGGTTTCAAAAATAAATTTAATTTCTATCATTACTCATTATAAGAATAGAAATCTTTGGCCTAAAAGAAACCAGTATAAAACTGGATTTCATTCTGCAACTAGACAGATAATGTTTACTACAGAAACGGAATTCAACGTTTGTTACCGACCAATCAATCCTATAATAAACCCACGGAGTAGCCTTGGAGTTAAAAATACAGGCCAGAGGCGAACACGCTCCTGATTAATTTGAATCTAATTAAAAAGTAAAAATAAAATAAATACATATAAACAAATGGGGAAAAGCAGAGGGTACCAAACTTCATTCTATATGAGTGTAATTTTTGAAGGGGTCAACAATTTCAATTGTTTAAAGACACATTGTCTGATATGAA
Source organism: Mytilisepta virgata (assembly GCA_028015205.1). Classification (NCBI taxonomy): domain Eukaryota; kingdom Metazoa; phylum Mollusca; class Bivalvia; order Mytilida; family Mytilidae; genus Mytilisepta; species Mytilisepta virgata. Next base: position 34,578,459 of record CM051515.1, read on the forward strand.
AATAATAAAGAAGAAAGAATATGGTTGATAAATTATGTAAACACAGATTCCCTACATGTACGTCATACACGATCTAGCCAATTAGCAGCTCTTATATTATTGTGAAAAAGTCTGAAATAAGGTAAAATCGTCACAGCCCCCCCCCCCCCCCCCCCCAAAAAAAAAAAAAAAAAAAAAAAAAAAAACAGATTGCACAAAACTATATAGTTTAAGACAGTTCCTAGCAAATTTAAGTGGAGCTCTTTGAGATACGTTATATGTCGACCAATGAATCAAGACAATGACTACATGGGTTCACATGAGTCATCAAGCCCAGATTGTTTCGTTTAATAGAGCGACAGTATAAGACCTGCAGCTAAAGAGAGCATTCTGATCCTGTTATTTAAAATATGCACCGTTCACTCTAGTTTTGCAGTTCCACCAAGCGGTTATCGTACTTTATTGGTTTTTATAGTGTGTTTTATACACCAGTAGATAAGAGGGGGGGGGGGGGGGTGAGAACCAATAAAACCGGTTTACCGGTTTAACCCCACCACTGTTTCAGTGTCTGTACCAATTCAGACTATCCTGACTCTCATATTCTCTGTTGTGTTCATGTTTGTGTTTGTACTCTTTAATGCTAATGTTTATCCGGAGTTCCGTCAGTTGGGTCGCTGTAATTGATTGGTATGTCATTGTTGACTTTTCGTGTTTGTTTCCTTTTGTTTTTATCAATATTATCCTGATTTTCATGTAAATGATTTAAACTTCTAAAGTTTTCTTAAAATCAAGCCTCGAGAAAAACGTTTAGTCGGATAGGGACGCCAAATTAGCAACTGAAAGTTTCTACAATGTAAAAGAAACATTTGAAAAACTAACGGAACAACAGTGATTTTTATTAAGAGGGGCGTGGGGGGGATCTTGGATCCTGGAATATATTTTTCCAAAATATACCATTGATTCCATGTGAAATTCAATCCGACATTTTATCAATACATTTCTGTGCTAGCTTGTAGGTTTTTTTTTGGGGGGGGGGAGGAATATCTTCCTTGCTTCCCAATACAAATTAAATGGTTGCTTCGAATTCGTACACCAAGATTGAACTCTGACACCAGAAGGGTATTTCCAAAGTTTAAGAAAAATAACCTACTCATTGAAGTGTAATAAATCAAAGAAGTTTGAAAGCACAGAATTATGTTATCCGAATTTCTTATTCATTTTAAAATAACCTGAAATAAAAAATGTAATCTTATTATTGCAGCTTGTGAAAACGGTTATTTCACTAGAAATAATTTGAAAGATAACAATAGTCAATGTATCCCGTGTCACAAGGGTTTTTATGGAAGACGGTGTATAAATTGGTGTAATTGCAATCAGCAGCAAAAGTAAGTCTGGGTTGTTATTATAATTTTTTGTCCTTAACTCACTTTGACATAATAACTATAATGCACTGGAAACACAATAATTGATATATGATGGAAATCACTAACAGACAATACACTAGAGTATTATAAAAAACGTAAAAACAAAGACAAAAACAAAAAATAAAACATTAAAACAAATTTGAAAACAAAAAATTAAATTAAACAATAAAAAATAAAGAAGAGTAACTTTGTAATTTACAAGAATTCTTAAAAATTTTAAATTTCATATTTAGAACGAATACTTACATTACATTTTGTTCACAATGGGAAAAGAGCATTGATATATGTATAAATAATGGAAGTTCCTATCCCGGGGATAATCCCCTATAACATGTATAATAGGTGAAAAAGGATATGGCGGGTAAATTCTTCACACTATGCACTGGACAAAAAACCAGTAAATGGTTGCGGTCGAAGCGATGCTGAAGAGACTTGACAAGAATCTATCGAAAAAGCTTATGCACTTCAGAATGTTCAATATAATATAGGTTTTTTCCTGACCTTCTCGGATGTATACGGTTTTTTTGTACAGGTTGTGGACCATGGTAGGTCAGAGCACATTCTATTATATAAAATTGGAACATTTTCACTTCTACTATTAATTTTGTGTCATATAAAAACCTTGTATATATTTTGAATATAAACAGTACCTACGGGGCGCCGAATGGGACTTGAACTTTTTGTAATCAAAATTAATTTTGTGGAAACAAAATTCAATTCTGTCATAACAAAATCATTTTTGTCTTACAAAACTATGTGATACAGACTTGTTTTATGAGAACTTCAATTTTGTAATGACAAAATTCATTTTTGTAGACAAAATTCATTTTTAAATATGTATACATATATAAACTTATTTGCATACAAAATTGACTTTTGTTACCTGATATGGAAATTAAAACACAAAAGTCAATTTTGTGAGACAAAATTCATTTTTGTCATGACAAAATTCAATTTTGTCAAATAGGTATGCAAATATGAACTTATGTGAGACAAAATTGAATTTTGTGTAGACAAAATTGAGTTTTGTTAGACAGAAGTGAAAATTTAACACAAAATTGACTTTTGTGATAGAAGTCAATTTTGTGTCACAAAAGTCAATTTTGTATGCAAATTTGGATCTGCAACTGATTTCTCTCATCACGATTTTGTAAGAAGGCCTGTCATTGGATATAGTAAACGCGGGTCTCGCAGGCTCAAGGACATATCATATGGGTGATGCGCTATTCTGCAAAAGTAAGTAATACCTAATGAAGTATATATGTCAAATATAGGACATTTTGTGCAATAGTGATTTTCTAATATGACGTCCTTCTTTTGCTTTAATGTCAACAGTTAGGTAACCCGACTGTTACTTATGGGATATACGTGATTGACGTCACAATTGAACTTCCGAAGTCAGTGGTTTTTCAAAAGAGGATCGAGAAAAAAAAATGTTGGTGCTTTTTGAAAAAGAAAATTAAAAAAAATAAAAAAATAAAAATGATCCCTCCTACATAAAGAAGCCTCTGGTCCCCCTTAATGTTTTTAGAAGATATACTGTCTAAATAAACAAAAAAAACTCATATTTTTAGGTTTACTATTTTCCTGACTGAAATAGAGATTACTTTGTTTTATTATATTTTAATATGCTTTGGTGTAATTTCCATTTGTATGTCAAACTATATTTTAATTTTCAAAATTACGATGCTTGAAGCGAGTTTTTGTTCTGTCCTTTAAATCCCGACAAATAGAAAACGTGCTATTTCGCGAAATACGTCTATTTTAACCACGCGCATTGTTATCGAGAACTGATTACTATCGAGAACAGATGACTACACGATACTCTAAATCGTCTATTGAAAAACAATTGACGTCGGAAGTTCAATTGTGACGTCAATCACGTGTATCCCATAAGTAACATGGGTTTGTTGACATTAAAGCCAAAGAAGAACGTCATATTAGAATAAACGATATTGTACAAAATGTCCTATATTTGCCATATATACTTTATTAGGTATTTATACTTTCTTTTGCAGAATAGCGCATCACCCATATGATGTGTCCTTGTACCTGCGAGACCCGCGGTTACTATATCCAATGAGAGGCCTTCTTACAAAATCGTGATGAGAGAATTCATTTGCATACAAAATTGACTTTTGTGTTAAGTTTTCACTTCTGTTTAACAAAACTCAATTTTGTCTACACAAAAATAAACACAAAATTGAATTTTGTGACAAAAATGACTTTTGTGACACAAAATTGATTTTTGTGGCACAAAATTTACTTTTGTGTTAAATTTTCACTTCTGTTTAACAAAACTCAATTTTGTCTACATAAAAATAAACACAAAATTGAATTTTGTGACAAAATCTCAGTTTTGTATGCAAATTAGTTCACAGAATCCAAACTAAACTAATTTGCATACAAATTTGAAATTTGTCGCCCAATTTTCAAATTACGTAACAAAAGTAAAGTCTGTGATACAAAAATGAATTTTGTTATGACAAAAGTAACTTTGTCCACTGGAAGATAATTTTGTATGACAAAATTTAAATTTGTAGTATGCTACAAATTTTGTTAAACTTAACTAATGTTTGTTGAAGAAAACCCACTTTTGTCCGTACAAAATAGAATTTCGAGTACAAAACCACAAGAGTCCCATTCGGCGCCCCGTAGTACCAAGCTTTTGTTCGACAATTATATTTCAGGTTTTTGTCGAGGCGTTTCTCTGATAATACTGAGATAAGCACCAAATCAAGATAGGATTAGCAAATTGATGCTTAAAATTTACTGTTACAAAACTGTAAAATTTGTGAAAACTAAGGAGTATCTCCCTCGTGCATAGCTCTGTCCTTAGATGGTTTTGGCTTTACCCCTTTCGATCATTTTGGCATTTTTGAATTTGCTCTTCAACGTTTTGGATTGTTGTTTTGGTTTTCAATATTTTAGGCATTCAGCACAACTGATGAGCATAAATCGACGAAATATGCACATATTGTGTATCAAAATTGGTATCAAAGAATTTTATTTCCACTTGTATTTGTTGTGTACAAGTTGTAACATTTACAAACGTGTTGTAACACGTATGATGTAAGTACACAATTTACAACATATAAATGTACGTGATTACCGTAATTGTCTCGTAATTGTTAAATTTGTAAAATTTATTCTCAAAGACAAAAAAATTGTTGAATAAATGAAAATTGAATTCATCTATTTGATATATATTAAACTGAGTTATAAATCTTGGAAATTTGTTATACATTTTGACTGATCAAGCATTATAATAGACCCTGAATTTCTACCAGACCTTTTTAAAGCATCAAAATGGTTTAGAAGATGTGATAATTACGAAATTAATTTTAATGTGGTAAAGGAAGACATAAAATGACAATATTTTGTTACAAATAGAAACATAGGAAAATTAGAATTCAAATCACTACAAACCAGCTTGCTTATCATTCTTTAAGATATCAAATTTTGAGGAAATATGCATATTGAATACTAGTATTGAATATTTATTGTCATTTATTTATTCTGTAGTTCAACCTTTTTCTTTTTATGTTTTGCAAATTCTACACAAGTTGCAACCTTTACTGTCGAATTTTGTACGTATTGTAGAGTAATTTTTCTTGATAAAAGTTGCCATAAATATATACAACTTGTTAAAACATTACTTTTACCAACTTATACTAATAACCTCTTGCTCTGCATTTCGAGGCACTACCCAACACATCCCGTCGCCCTTGCAGCGTAGGTGACCCCCCCCCCCAAAAAAAAAAAAAAAAAACACGAACAAGCTTTGTTATCACTCCTGTGAGTACCTAACTTGCATAGTAATACTTTTTGTTTTTAAGCATGATAATACTTATTATATGAACTTGGATGCACAAGTTGTGCGAAAAATTTGGAAGGCAAAACTAATCTAAAACATAGAAAAGCAGACAGAGCTTTGCCGGTGATGAGGCAGATATTTTAAGTCTTAAAAAAAATTCAGATTTTTATGGCAGCAAAGTCTATAGTAATAAATGAGAACAAAACTATTTTTTCATATATATATGCGAGCACAGCAACGGCCCATTACAGAAACTCATTTCTGTTATCACGATTCTAACTCTAAAATTATAAATTGAGGAAAGTTATTTCCCTTACCTTACGTATTTTCGTTTCCGGCATATGAATCTTTTTCTAGCCTAAGTATGTAACACAAATAAATTCACTTCGGATTGCATAATGGCTGCCTCATTAAAACAAAGACTTTTCTATTATTTTTTTTGTTGAGAAATTTGAATCCGCGAAATTAAGAACCCACGAATATGTTTTCCCAAATTTACGAAAAATGATGTAAACGAAAATAACTGAATTCCCTGTACTTCTGTCCAGAGGGATGTCTATGTTTCATGTTAATGACCTTTGCATATGTAACTATTATGCTTATTACATTAACGCAACCATGCATTTTTGTGCAGACATTTATTCTAAGAATATATTAAAAGGATTAACAGACTTTGTCTTTTATTTAAGACAATGTACAATGTAAACTCTGGATATTGCTTAGTTATAAATTTGTGGTATTCTGCTTGGATAAATCCGAATCACTTGTGCGTTTTAAACGGGGGCGTAGCTCTAAAAGCAAAAGCGGACATTATCACTTGATAATGACCGGTCATTGTCAAACGGTATTGACCGCTACAAGCATTACCGTTGAATAATTAATGGCACATGACCTCCTTTTATCCTATGGAGATATAGAAGTTTTATCTGATATGACATAATTGTATATATATCTTCTGTATTATAACTTTTCTGTTATTTTGTCTCTAATTGGTTGAGTTTTGCATTAATAAAAAGTTGACGGTTCCATGTTAACCTTTCATTGTTACATTGCCGTTGCCTCATTTTCATTGTTCAGCTACTTTAACATCGAGGTATTCTAAAATGTTTTAGAATTTTTGATATTGATAGACTGAGGCATTGGTTATATCACTAGATTGAGAAAAGCAAAACACTTTGTTTGAATAATTATTTTACTACTAGTCTTGTACATATATTTTCTTTCATTTTACCAGATGTGATAATGTTATTGAATGTATTAACATAACAGAATCAGACATCATGGCAACAGGTAAAACAAATTTATTGAAGGATAGTTTGTAAAACTTTCCACATATACTTTGCAAAAAAGGAATATATTTCATGCATTCTACAGGAATGATTACCCGTTTCGTATATGTAATTGTATTCTGAACGAAATACATTAACAACAAAATAATATTAAATGTTAGTTTTACGTTCGATCCTGGCATGAAAATGATCCTTGAAATTTATCAGGGAGGATTCTTAGATGTGTATTCGTTTTATTACTTTCTTTTATAATTTTGGGAGTAAAATTGCTTGTAATATTTTTGGTTGTTCCAGACTTTGGTATCTTAGACTGCAGATAAACATGAATTTAACATGGACATTTAAAAAAGAGACATTATACGACGAGCAGTTATTACAGCCTTAGTTTGTTTTACAGCGGATTTAGTCCTCGATATCTACATTATTTCCCGTCTAAGCAATTTAAATTTTCATGGGAAGCGGCTACATTGTTAGTAATCAGAATTTAATGGCTTTTACACAGGAGGATAAAAATAGATCACAATAATATTTTATTTTTTGTAGTTTCTTTTCAATTGCTTTAGTTTTTGAAAAGACAACAATTAATCTTCTTTTAACAGATTCAAGGGTACTGATATCCGGACAGAGTACTTGCAGTGGTTGCAGTGTTGCTAGAAGAGGGGAACATAAGACAAATGGTATTATTCTGAAAATGAAAATAACCGCTGATGAAATAATAGTTAAAATTATCATTGATTACTAAATTTTGGCCTTTTTTTTATAAATCTAACTTTATATATTTACATTATATTTTTGTAGCATTTGTCAATGTTTGTAAACTAAAACACGAACTTAAAATCGTGCTGTCCTAATATTGTTTTGTGTGCGCGTTTTGTTTGTTTTTGTTTGGTTTTACTGATGTTTAGGTTTACACTGAAACAGTAAGATCTTTATCTATATATATAGTTTCGTCAACTTGAAGCGGATAGACATCATTTTGTTTTTAATGGTCAATCTCCAGAAATGAGAATCCTTAACTAATTATCAACATCAAAAATGATATAAATATGAATGCAACAGAAAAGGTTGTGATCTATTTCTAAATATAATACAAAGGATATAGACTGTTGGTTCTTACCTCTACATTAATAAGAACACTGGTATCCTTTATTGGCTTATTCAACTAATTTTCAAGAATTTTTGGCTCTGCCATAAAACTTTAAAATCTCATACACACGGATGAAAAATGTGACATACTGGGCAAATGGAATGTGTTGTTATAGTACTATCCATGCTATGGATCCAATTATTTTTACGCACAAGATACGCATGATTATTAATTGACTAGTGTATTATTGACTTGAAAACGACTAAAACTGTCCTTTCAATACAGAATCATTAACTCGGCCAATATCAAAAAACCCGGCAAATACAGATTTTTTGCTGTATTGGCCGACTTCTACCCAGCCAATACAGGGTGAGTCTATTTTCTCTAGATTTTAGTTTGAATATATACGAAAACTCCGAAATTATTTCTAAATTTATACATGATCTGTGATTATAGATGCTTCAAAATTTATAATTATAAATTATTCCGTAATAGATCTGACTAAAAATATCTTTCACAACCCACATTTCAAACTTCAATGACTATGCTTAAGAATTTTCAAAGAATTGATTTAAAAAATAATTTCCTACGGAATATTCATTGTGAAAACTAGTTAATAGATAAAGATACATGGTTAATTCTGCGTTGGCCTTGTTATTAGTCCTAGGCCAGCTGTATTGGCCAATATAGAAAAAATCATGTAATAATATCATATTATTATCACTCGTATATTGTGTTGTGGCCAACGCTTACGATTGTGAAATCCAAAAACATTAACCCTAAACATTGAAGGGCAAGTGCTAATAACAAAAGTAATATTTAATCATATGGAGGTGTAACGCTACGCAAGAAGGTACATACCCCTTATAATGGTCCCCGTAGATAAACACACCTTTTTAGATTTTGGTTTTATGCTCTTTGACAACTGTAAAATTTGGTATCTAGTTCGTGCATATGTCTGTGAGGGTTTTTGATTTACCCCTTTTGGTCATGTCGACATTTATTTTAATTTGCTCTTATATTTTTTTTATCTTTGTTTCGGTTTATCATTTTAACATTCTAGGTCTTGAGCACAAATGATGAGCACAACTGATGAGTCGTATATCGACGAAATATGCACATCTTATAGATTGAAATTGGTATCAAAGAATTGTATTTGATATTCGTCCTATTGTTTCGGGTTTTTGGTAATACTTATACAAACGGATTGGTGAACGATTAGCAATTTAGCATCTTAAGGATGTTTAGAAAAGTAAATACTTAACAATTCACACATTGTAATACACATGACATTAATATTCACCTCTTTTCTAACATTATAAGATATCTGTTTGTTACAGATACATGTGTAGCAACAACTGACAGCACTTTAACATCGTTACACTTTCATTTTACATGTCTGTTTACAAATGTTCCTAGCATGACTGCCATTATGGCATCTTTTGAATTCGATATTCAAAGTTTTTGAATTAATACTTTGATTTTCATCATTTTAGGCCTCGATCACAACTGAAGCAGTGGCGTAGCGTGATATAAGCAGTGGACGTGGCTGCTTCTGAAGCTGGTCGTGATATTTGTCTACAGAAAAACCTCATTTTTAATCATTTCTTTTCACTGGCGCATTCACCGAGGTCGGATAAATTATCATTAATTAAGGTAAAATACCCATTTCCCTTTCTACAGAACCCGTTAGCTTCCAGGCTGGTATGCTCCTAGACCACTGTCAGGTCTCCGTTTTTGAACCGGACCTGTGCCAATGTTTTGCTTCGAATTCTAATTTGTCTAGCTACCCCACTGGGATGAGTCTTAAACTTGCGAAATGTGCAAATCTGGTACATGTAGTTTAGTGTTGTCTCAATTCAAAGATGAACTTCATTTAGTAATGGCTGGGGAGACCGACCAAAATTTTCTTTGTATGCTTTATTTCGTTTAATACAACATCAATTATTATTTGGAGAAGGACTTAATTTTCCACGAAGGTTCACTTGGTGTAATAAGTTTCTTATTCTTGTTGATGGATTTCTGTCCTATATTACACTACTGTGTTTTCTTTAATGTAGGAATGGTAACACAAAGTATTACAATGACAGAGACAGATAAACCTACAGGTAAACTGAATTCCATCTGTACAACAAAACAGCCATAATCAACCATACCAATACATCGAATGCTAATAAGCCAGGCCATACACTTTTAGTATTAAGAATATTAAAACGACTTTCTTTGATCATTCTTGTAAGCTTCTATTTAAAGACATGCCATTGTATTTTTTTATTATTAAATCGATTAAAGAAGCTACTTTGTGAATAATTTCTTGAAACAGAATCTCTATATGTACAAAGAATTTGCTTACTAATTGATTTTCTTCTGATAAAGACAAGGTGAGACCTTTAACATGGTAAAAAAATCTTACATTGCTGAGCACATCGACTCGATCCTTATTTTTTTACCTAGCGTGGTTTCTGTATTATCCTAAATGTACTTAATTCATTCATTAGAGACATAAAAGAGCTACTAAAAGACGGTTACAGCCTTCAAATTCAATGATACAAAATTCTTCAGCTCGGAATGTATCTACCGGTCTCAAAGAAATCGTATACGCCTACATAGCAAATTACTCCAAAATCTACTTTCCTCGCGTGATCGATGACTCTCTCTTGGTTCTCAGGCCATCTACATTAATAAAAGCTAGGCGCCACGATATGGCCAAATGCACTCAAAGTGGCGGAATCCCCATCCAATTAATATACCAAAAAAAAAAAAAAATAATAATAATAAAATAAAATAAAAAATTTCAAGTAAAGACAACAATCAGTAGTTGGAAGTTTTCGATCTTTCATCAACTGTAATACGATCAGTGTTACATATTTGTGGAGATCTAAATCCTTGTCAACTATCTATTAAATCAGAAAAAGCCAAAAACTCTGAAGAAGAAAAAGTATGTTTTTTTTTCATTTTTGATGCATTATTCGTTCGCTTCAAAGTATGTTATTATCTATCTACTTTTGTATCAAAGTTGAAAGGGTGTCTAACAAGTTTCCATCACTATTCTTAATGATTTTAAATTTCTATCTATATTACATTGTACACAGACAATTTCTAGACAAAAGTTTTAAATCAAACAGAAATGTTAACATACACATTTACATTCACAGAGGAAGATAAAGTGACAGATAAACCTAGAGGTAAACCCATTTCCACCTGTACAAAAAGCATTCATGACCATAATCAATCAAATCGCACCAAAGCCTTCGGTTTGTTCCTGTTCTGCCCACTTTTTGAAATTTTAGTAATTATAGTTTATTTCATAAAAACTTAAAAGGACAGGTAAATTTTATCAATCAATTTATATACTATGTTGAATTACAAAAAAAATCTGAAATTTAAAGAAATCAAGATGCAAAGTTTTGATGATTTTTTTATAAAGTTTAATGGTATTTTATCACATTACATGTACTTATCATTTTGATTTTAACTAATTATATCTAATTATATATACATATTGATTTTGACCAAATTTGATTCTAATATGACACTTAGTCACTATCCAAGCCAATAAATTTCTAACGAATTGAGTACCAAAGCTAAGCCTATGATATGAACACTGTCAAAGCAAAGAAGCCTTTATAATCAGGAGAATGGCAAAGTCTTGACACTAGAGATGATTTACCAATACAAACCATAAAAAACCTTTGGTCGGCCTGGTCAAATCATATATACCAGTAAGTAAAGTAGTATTTTGGCAACACTAGGCATGTGTGCAGCGGAGGTATTGTAATAAATTACATACATATAATTCAATATGTATGGGAATCGCTTTTAACTACAGGTTACGCCTTTCTAGTAGTCAGTTGTCTACAAGGTTAATCTACAAGGTTAATCTACAAGGTCTGTATTCATATCCACACATAAGGTTGTTAGGGTTCCTATATAAGAAATGTTATTATGATAATAGTGTGCTTCCTGGATGATTGTATTAACATCCATGAACCACAGTCAAACTTATATCCTGACCCCAATAGTAAGTACTATATATATTGTCTGAGGGAAACGTGTGAAAAGCCCCAATCCCCACTTATTCCGCTTCAGAAACTACTGTAAATCTAGAATATAAGGAATAAATTAAATTACGGTGTGGAAATGGACAGAACTTATTAAAAAATTAGGTTAAATCCGTTAAATTTCCTAAACCATATTTTACAAATTTAATGTGAGGTGTTATACACATAGAAACACACATACAATATGTATTTATTCAGAATGCATTGCCAAAGGTCACAATTAAGATTTCAAGATTTCAAGATTTCAAAATTTTAATATATAATCAATTATAAAATTGAATATGTATTAACAAACATAGTTATACAATCGTAACGGGAGGTGCAGTCATATAATAATGGTCAATTCACAATACAGTACATATTACCTTTTTAAAGATTTTGTTAGTATATAATTTTATCTCCGGAAACTTTTAATATTCATACATAGATATTACTTTCTCTTAATTTCCATCAAAACGTTTTTTTGGACAAGACTTTAACTTCAAATCTATTGTTCTCTGATTAAATCTAATTAGAGTGTTTATACTACCATTCCTGTTCTGCCACTACATTTTCTACCTATATTTTGGAAAATTAGGCAGAACAGGAACACACCAAGCCTTCACTCTTCAAGAATCGTAAAACAAGTAATATCCAGCAAAAGCATAGATAGAAGCCTTTTGCAAATTTGTTCTGTGATTTCGTTTGGTTACCGTATATCATTGTAATGTGTGTTATGAGTTTTTCTGTTCCCAATAGGTTGACTAACATTAGAATTTTGATATCAATGCAGGTTGTTTTTACCTTATTGCCTCTGTATAATTTTGTCGATGTTCATGATCTTACATTTTCGTACAAACAATTGCAAGTATTAAAGAATATTTTGTTTAAGTTTAACGTTTTAGAAGAGAGAGAAAGAATTGTATTACGTCCCCAATGATATCCCTAAAAAATCTGGGTATCGACGGATAAATAAATTCTCTTATAAAAAGGTAGACAAAATCTCTCAATAAAACATTATGATGTAAGATTTATATATCTTTGAAAAGGTAGTACCATGCGAACATGCTTAAAAGAGTTATATATATTTTAAGTTAGCACTTAACTCTAGGAGTTTATATATTATTTAATGTCATTGTTAAATATTACAACTTTTATTCTAGGCTTTCCATTATCTAAAAGGGAGATAGTTTTTTATTCAATCTCTGTTGGATGTTTTATTATATCGCTTGGCTTATGTAACATGTTCATCAAGTACAGATATAAAAGAACTTACAGGCGGCGGTTAGAGCTAGTTACACAAGCTTTACAAAATACATTAACAGTACAGAGAAATGAATCTTTGGGTAGGAACGAAGGCTTGTATACACTTATCGATGAAAACGATATGGTAGAACTTAATTTAGCAGCTGCTCAAGTCAATCCATATTTGGAAGTAGTTAATAGTTCAACAACTTCAACAAATTCAAATAACAACCGTAGCAGTAATCTTAACATTTCTGGATATCTTAATCCTTATCAGCCACTAACTTGTGATAGAGCATCACATCCTCAATATGAAAACGAAATGGACCGAGAAGAACGTGAAGTAGAAGTAAATTCCCATCTTCACTGTTATTCAAATTTATATCTGATGTTAATAGCCAACCCGAAAAACTCATCGCATTACTATGACAAACTTCTTATTACGTCTATACTTGGAGAGACTGACATTCGTCCATGTTCTCTACCAACTACGTTTGGTCATCATACGAAAAGTACCGAAAGACCACTGACAGTTGAAAAATATATTAATGGATATAATGACACTACATAATTATGTTTTTATTTCTGGAAAATGCATTATATTTCTTATTTTGTAATATACTTGATAATTTGTTGGACCGTATTAACCAATACAATGTATTTTTTTTGTATCAGAATAAACTGTGATTCAATTGCAAGCTAGATTGAGTTAGATAACAAATGTAAAAGACGATCCAACAAGGTCCGTTAAAACCATTTCAGGTATAAATTAAAGCGTGTAGCACCAATGCAAAATAGGAACAAAAAGTTCTTTTTTCTTGTAAAAACGTTGTGAGGAAAGTCACACGACACAACCAGGAATTACAAATAAACTCGTTTGGTACTCTGTTTTATGTTTCTTTCGAAATTTACACCACATGTCCTTCTATCCCAATTTATCTCTGTTATGTATTCCGATTTGAATCATGGATATTAAAAATTTCTTTTTCAGCTTGACAAAAAATAATAGATACACTGTAAAAATTAAAATTTACACTTGAGGATAGATACGAAAAAGGGCAAGAAGTGCCGAATATTTAATATTCACTGTAAGTAGACAGCCAGCTTAAGTCCATTAATCATCTGCCCGGATGTTGCGTTCATTCTTTTCATCCATTTGGTTCCCCTAAATGGCCCATCCTTCACTGAACATACATTTCATATAAACTATATTGTTTTGCAATAAGGATAAAACATGTACACCGTCATAAACTTGCTAAATAAGAGAATTATTTATTTTTAAGTTGTAAGCATTTCCACCCTTACAATGCTAAATGGATTTCTATATCATTTATATGAGAGGTTTGAACGAATATCTCCGGCTATTTTAAATATCCCAGGCCGATAGAAAATTGTCGTAGAATCTGAATGATGAAAATAGTTGCTTGTACGCTTTGCTACACTTGCCGACCTTGGGTCAATTCATTCAGTTTTTGTCTTTCTCATGAATAATTTTGATTTGTCTTAACACGATTATGTAATGGGAAAACAACCAATCAAGTGATATTTAAAAGACGAGCTTTGGGCCAAGATATTTCATCGCCGGTAGGAAATTCCAGTGTATTTTCGATAGAATTTTCATGTTTTTCAAACGAAGTAAACATGGTTTCATACTTTTAAAGAGAATGCACTACTTACCACGTGAAAAAATCACTACACAACAAAATTTCATCAACTGCATTACGCACGTGGACACCGTGTTACTTTGCAAAGCACTATTCCAATCTCCAAAGTGGAGAACGTCACTATTGGTACCATCTCCAAAGTGGAAAATTCCATTATTGTTAGCAGTAATTTCAATGGTCAACTTATGATTCTTGAATATTCATGAAAACTAGAAAAAATGAATGAGTTGACCCACGGTCGGTAAGTGTAGCAAAGCGTAAGCGCCAACAGACGAGGGTTTCCGACGATGGCGGTCTCAACAGTGCAATTCTAAATGGGTTTTCACAAAATTTGTGTGATAAGTTAAATTTGTGTTGTCCAATAAGTTTATGTAAATGATATCTTAGTCGAGTCTGAAGTAGTTTTATTTTTTAGAAAGAGGCAGTCCTATTCGTACTTTGTGGTTACATCTCCCACAGAACTTCCAACCGTTGGATGTTTCTCTCTTGTTGAATCAGATGTTTTATGCTTAAAGAATGACCTCGAGTTCTAAACTTGTCTAATATAAGTCTGAAATATCAACAGATTAATTATAAATTTCCTCATGCCCAGTGATTTTGTGTTGCATAGTGCCAACAAAACAAGGAACTTAGGATTGTATGTTTTGAAAAACAGTTAATGATGTCAAAATGTATGATGAATGTATTATAGTGCAACAATGGAAAAACTTCCCTAGTCAAATTCAAATAAAAATTGTACCAGGTCATGTAATATGTAGAGTAAAGTTCAACTAAACATTATGCAGCGTCAAAATATACGCGATTTGTTCATTCTGTAGGCATACTGGGCCTTATATTGAATTTAAAATTATATAAAATTGTTCTTTCCTTTAATTCAAAATTGATAATTCACAAAATGTCCTTCCTGTGGTGATGTCCTTTGAATATCCTAATGCCAGGGGGTCTTATGTTGCGAGATTCAAGAAGTAAAGGACTTTCTCTCAATAATCATAGCTTTAAGGATTACCTGCCTCTCGTCAGCCTCTATGAGTTTGACATGAAAGAGATCACAGATGCTTCAATTTCATACTTGTGCATGTACACGGACGATGAAGTGCGATTGAATTAACAAACGTTTTGATTTTGTCTTTTAAAACGCGAATGTTTCTTTTAGTAGAAGTAATATACCTTCTAGCCATTGGTATGTTCATTTTAGAGTTGAATGGTTACTGTCGAGCATGTGATTAATGTGATAGTATGATATGTTTCTGACCACGAATTAATTGGCTGATCCTAAGTTTCTTTCTAACAAATGAGACTAGACATCGTCAATTAAACGTCTTGCTGAAATTGAAACAATTAAAATGAAACAAAAATAAACCATTTGTTAAATTCACAATTTTCGAAAATCTCCCCTCTGGGTCCCAATTTTTGAAAATCAAAATTCTAAAACCTTTTTGCACATCTATATACAGTTTTTGATAAAACTGTATAGAAATTAAATGCATAAAATGAAAAATAAAAGAGGAGTTAAGGTCACAAGCTTAAATTCCTAATTTTCAAAATTCGACCCCTGTGGGCCCCAAATTTTGAAAATGAAAATTCTAAAACCTTATTGCGCAGCAATACTGTATAGAAATTAAATGCACGAAGTTAAACATGAACGAGGAGTTTAGGTCACAAGAAAGTGTGACGGACGCACGGATAGACAGACAGGCAGACGGACGGGGGCGATAACAATATCCCGAACTTCTTCGAAGTGCGGGGATAATTAACATGTTGGAGTAAGGGTTTATGTCATTAAAACAATTCAGATCATATCTAATGAGTTATTTTTGACAAACAAATTTCCGATTATGCAGAAAGAATAGTATTTGTTTAACTGTACTGGGTATAAAGTACTTGAAATTATTTCCTTATTCAGCCATTCTCAAATACTTGCATGGACAATATGATCGTTCATAAAGGAGAATAATCATACCATCCAAACAAAGTTATCCAAGCTGTATTGCATTGGTGTAGATTCTGAATACAATGAACCGTCAATATTTAAGATGGTAGGAGTAAAATATAATAGATCAAACTGTAAAGATGTAAGGTATGCGTAATTGAGAGAGTATCATGTTGAACTGAATATAAAAAAAACAACAAGAACAAGGGTAGTGACAAGCTGTTTAACAGTGAAGTATTTAAGACAAGAAAAGGATAAATGATCTCGTAAACAAACGTCTTCACAACTTAAACTTAATGCATTAAAACGCATTTGGTATATTAAGCGAGTAGGCAAGCGACAGGGAGAGGTAGTGCAGACTCTTGCAGGATACCATTACCATAATTCCTTACTGAATTCTGGATCATTGATTAGTTAAAGCAGATAAACATGCAAATCAGACTAAATAATCACCCACTGCAATGCGTTTACAAAATACAATAAACTTCATATTTTAACAACAGCTTATAGAGATAATATCTTTTTAATTATTCATTATAGGCTTTCCATTATCAAACGTGCTATTTTATTCAGTTTCCATTGGTTGTTGTATTATTTTCCTTGCCTTGTGTCATATCATAACCAAATTTAGACATAAAAGAGTCTACAGAAGACGGTTACAGATAGCTACACAGGATTTGGAAAATTCGCCGGCAACCAAGGAAATAATTCACCGGATCAATACGAAGGCTTTTACGCGTTAATAGATGAAGAAAATATGATACAAGTCAATCTACCAGCTAAAGAAGCCAATCCGTACTTAGAAGTTGTCGAGAGTTCAACAAATTCAACAAGAACTGGACGCGTGAAAAGTGTCAAGTCTATCGTTTCTGGATACCTGAATCCTTACCAACCGCTAACCAATGGCAAACAGGGCTACAAATTAGAAAACGAAACTTTCACCGAAGAAAATGGTGAAGAACCCAATTTCTATGTTAATAATTACTCAAATCTTTATCAAATGTTAAAGACTTACTAGAAGGAAACATCAGCTGACTATGAACAATTTCATCATACCTGCACAGCATCCGGACTGGAAAAGGCAAGCACTAATCTTTGTCGAACTTCTCTACCAATCCAATATGGTCATCTTTGTATGAAAAGCAATGGAAGGCGGCTTTCTTTTTAAAGAAGAAAATGATCATATCGTCCTTATTTTCAGTTATTTATAATGATATATATATATATATCATTTATTTATTTCGAAATAAAGATTATTTTTCTTATATTATTAAATCATTTTACGACTAGGGATTACCTCTCTAGTTAATGGCCTTATAAAAACATTTAGTATGAATGCCCGGTAGATCAAAGGGTCAATAGTATAAAAGGCAAATAGTCCTAAGTTTTGACAGTCTAAAGGCCCGATAGTAAAAGATTCGATTCACCAAAGTTTTGGATTAACAATGACCACTTTAAGAACTGCTTTGTGACGTGGGACGTAAACTGGGAATTTTGGAGATTCAGTCTTGATTCGGCATTTATCAATATTTTTGCCTATCATATTTATTTATTCCAAGAATAGTTGACGCCCCTATAACTATTTACCTATAGAATAAATATATTTTTACTTCCATTTGACTACTGGATAATTTGTTTTTCACGAATACGCCGGCTGTTTCAGTTGTTATTTGGTTGAATTTGCAATGACCTAATTCAACGGTTCATCGGCAATACTAAAATTACAAAAATATACACAGCCGATTTCTATTAAACTTCATGACGAGATACCATTAAACCTATTCTGGCATTGTTATGTCTGATCGTTTCGTTTATGAGAGCGATATAATCCGAACAGCAGCTATGATGGCCTTACATAGTTACAGTTAAAAGGCACACAGTCCATTGTGATCAAATTATTAACCGCCCAACCAAAGTTTGAATATAGAGGCCACCTTGTTGACATCCGTACTGTATTGGTTGTTATGGTGTTTCCTATACACCCGATGTTCAAGATCGATAAGGTGAGTTTAGGTATCGACAAAACCGGGTTAACCTCACCAATGTTCAGGGACTGTACTAAGCGAGACTATCCTGACTCTCTCTTGTTTCTATGTTTGATGCTCTTTGGTGTATTTTGGTAAACATATTCTTTTGATCATTTTCTGTTTCAGTGCTGTGATATCTGATCGACATTTACCCACGACTTTCTTCCATTTGAAAACAAAAGTCATAATAACTACTAGTGAAAGCAAGCAGAAATGGCTTCAAAAAAGAAAAAGATTTGCGCTGCGCAAAAATGATCCTTTTGTTATTGTGAAGATTATGCCAATATGTGTGAAATGATTTATTTATCATGTTTAGAGAATGACGGAATTATATCTTTACTTTATCTAATAAAATAAAGTTACCTGTGTGATTGTTGACAGAGTTTTTACATGGAATTATCAATTGAAAATAAAATAACAATCCAAAGATACTAATATTAATTATTGTAAATTTATACTATGCTGTATACGACGCATTTCAAGGAGTTACCTCTCATCAGCAGCATTAAAACCGAAACATTTGGAAGACCAAAAACCAAACTTATATTAAACAAGAAGTACTCAACCAAAAATACCGAAATAGGAAGCCAAATTTCAGCTAAGGAGATCTACCATGTGCAATAAAAGGAATGAACCCTTAGTATTTCTATTATTTTTTGAATTTTGCTAAAACTGGTAATTTCTGTAACAAATAAATGAATAATCATGTCAGACAAGTCTGACGACTGGGTTGGCGAATACCCTCGGGGACCTAGGGTCCACCAGCAGAGGCATCATCCCAGGAGTTTCAAAATAACAATCCAAAGATACTAATATTAATTATTGTAAATTTATACTATGCTGTATACGACGCATGTCAAGGAGTTACCTCTCATCAGCAGCATTAAAACCGAAACATTTGGAAGACCAAAAACCAAACTTATATTAAACAAGAAGTACTCAACCAAATATAACGAAATAGGAAGCCAAATTTCAGCTAAGGAGATCTACCATGTGCAATACAAGGAATGAACCGTTAGTATTTCTATTATTTTTTGAATTTTGCTAAAACTGGTAATTTCTGTAACAAATAAATGAATAATCATGTCAGACAAGTCTGACGACTGGGTTGGCAAATACCCTCGGGGACCTAGGGTACACCAGCAGAGGCATCATCCCAGGAGTTTCAAAATAACAATCCAAAGATACTAATATTAATTATTGTAAATTTATACTATGTTGTATACCACGCATTTCAAGGAGTTACCTCTCATCAGCAGCATTAAAACCGAAACATTTGGAAGACCAAAAAACTTATATTAAACAAGAAGTACTCAACCAAAAATACCGAAATAGGAAGCCAAATTTCAGCTAAGGAGATCTACCATGTGCAATACAAGGAATATGTTAACGTCATGCAAGACATTAAGGAATATGAATTACATTAAAAAATTAGTTGAATTAATTTGTAACAGATTACAAATTTGCCTTGCTTAAATTGATACTAATGCACTAATCAAGTTTAGTTCAAGTTTCCAGACAATGTAATCCTCATAGACTGTTCTTTCCTGGCAAACGGTAGAAATTTCAAAACATTTTTTATTTGACTTTAATCCAGCATTTGTACTTTATTTACAAAACAAACAAATACTTTTTTAAAGTCTGATCTCTTACAATGTAACAAAATAACAATTCACATAATACAGCACAACAAATATACATTTAAGAGTCACTCCTATAAGAGTTATGAGAGACTAGTGTTAAACATATTAATATTACAAATATAAAACATTTCTCCTTCTAATTAAAACTTCGTGGCAGATTTTGGCTGTAAAATAATACATGTTTTCGTTACCAACGATAAAAACAAAATTTTCGCCATCAGACAAAGTAATAAAATTGTTATCAAAAAGCATAATGAAAAAGAGCATCACGTAGATCTGCATATATTGGAAAATTTAACAGTACATCTTTTTCATCCTCAATATTCCCATTACAATTAGAAAATACTCGATTTTGTAACAATACATTTTCGCATCTACCAGTTGGTGCCACACCGCACTGAAATTTTGCAAATGTACATCTGTATTTACGAGGCATAGTATACTTAAATAACTTTCAACACCAAAAGAAGTTTTAAAAATCCTATAGTTTCGTAATTTATTACTATCATTTGAATTTATATCATTATACCACTGTTTAAAACTATCAAAACAATTATTTTCTCGTTTACTCAAAATATAATTATTATTCAAATGAACAAAATTCATACCAAGACTGTCATGACTGTTAAATTTATATTTCACTCGAAAATGCCAATTTCTAACATTTCTGTTGGAAATATCTTTCGACACTTTTTTATTCACTGAAAAGGAACTTGCAAAAAGGACAAACATACCTAAGGAGCAATCAAAACAAACGTAATCCATTGGACAGACAAACCCGGGAAGACAAATGAACAACCACAAGCACAACAAATAAACACAGAAAACTAAAAAAACAATGAACAACACGAACTCCTATAAAAACCAGGAGTGAACCCAGGTGCTCCGGAAGGATAAGCAGTTCCTGCTCCGTATAACAGCACCCGTCGTGAAGTTCAACAAAGTCAATCCGGTGGGAGTCACAAATCGGTGGAGGCATATGAAAGGTTACGACAGTGGGAACAGGTCCAACATTATCTTAGATATTGGAACACTGTAATGGTCAATCGATTCCTGATGACGACCGTAAAATTTTCCTTTGTGATGACATCAACTTTTCCCTGATAAAACCCTGGTTAAGAAGCTTTTGTGA
The DNA here is from genome assembly GCA_028015205.1 of Mytilisepta virgata. Classification (NCBI taxonomy): domain Eukaryota; kingdom Metazoa; phylum Mollusca; class Bivalvia; order Mytilida; family Mytilidae; genus Mytilisepta; species Mytilisepta virgata. The sequence continues at coordinate 34,599,736 of CM051515.1, forward strand.
CAGCAGTAATCCTCTTTGTAATGGTAACTCACGCATACCCTTGAAAATCGGATAAGCTGAGAAACGTAGACGCCATATGCAGGCGATGCTGGTATATTGCTACTCAAGAAGGGAAAATTAACAATAGGAAAGTTGAAGTCATCACGTTTGTCATAAAGTTTTGTCTTCAAACGTCCCTCATAGTCTATTTCAAGAAACACATCCAAATATGAAGCGTACTTTGGTGTATCTGTAGTATCCTTAATTTCAAGCTCACTTGGGTAGATAAGATATAGAAAGTCTTGGAATTTGTCGATATTTAACAACAACACATCATCTATATAACGAAAAGTGAAATTAAAGGATTGGGCTAGTTTCTTTTTGTTTTCACGTAGTAACCCTTGAAAGAAGTCCGCTTCATATGAGTACAGGACCAGATCGGCGAGGAGAGGAGCACAATTGGTTCCCATTGGAATGCCGATTGTTTGTTGAAAATTTGACCGCCAAATTCAACGAATATGTTGTCTATGAGAAAATCTAACATGTCTGTAATTTTATCTTCAGAATACTTTTTGTCAGAATCAGAGTGGTTCTTCACGAAATAAGCCTTTTCTCTACCTAGAACAAGAATTTTATACCTGCGTGTCCCATTTTTCTTGAAAAAACATTGATGAACTAGTTGCTTTAAGCGATCTTTGAATTGAGAATGTGGTATGGTAGTGTGGCGTGTAGAGACGTCGAATGGTTTTATGCCGTTCCATGTAGCCAAAGATTTTGATTTTAGATATTGAAGTAAATTTTAGAGTTTTTAAGAATCCACATCTAAATGACGCCACTGGTGGAATATGATGTTTCACAGCAATTCCGAAGGCCCTCTTTAATACATGTCAATATGAATGTTAAAATCTTTGAAAGAGGTTTTGTAGAGCAATTAGCTGACCCAGCAATTTACCTTTGTTTAAACGGATTCTTATGTAATTTAGGAATCCAATAAAGAGCAGGAAAGTCTATTTCTTCATCCTTTGTAGAAATGCCAAAGGAATGAAGAACGGTCTTGTGGTTATCAAGGACTTCCTGCTTAGTCAATATGGTCGGTGTATACGTTGGGTTACCCGCAGTGTTATCTATTCCCAAATCGTTTCCAAGACACTCAAAATAATAGTTCTTGCAAACAAAAACGATGTTATTGGGGGCTTTGTCAGCTGGGACAACTACATATTTGTCATGGAGGCGAGTCAAGTTTTCAACAACCTTAGGGTCTTTAAAGATGGATTTAGCTTTATTGCTCATGGACCCTTGGGGGTTTTTAATTCGGAGTTGTATCAGTGACCTAATAGCCTTCACCCACTCCGAAAGTGTGTCAGCAGGCTCCTGTTCCTTTGAAGTACATTTTCTGGCATAGTCCTCAACAGAATCCACAAGTAATTTGAAATTATATTTCCAATTAATTGGCTGAGGTTCTCGGTATTTGGGGCCTTTAGCTAGCATATTTTTTAGCTTTTGATTATCAACTAGATTGAGATCTCCAGTGATAACATGACCCACAGGACTATAATTGAATGGAGATGTCGAACAGGAGCAGTCAGGGGGTTTAGACTTCAGGTCATCGGAATTAAGGTCCCGCAATGCCCGTTTGTAATTGAAAATCTTGGTTGCAATGGGTTTTGTATAAGAATAAGAAATAAGTGGAACAGTTTGGTCTTTGAAATATGGAGGAATTTTAGATTTTACTGTTTTATGGCAAAATTTGTTCATACATGGACATGATATATGTGCATGGATTATGTACATACATGCTCATGTAATGTAAATAAAGTAAAAATGCTGGAATAAAGTCAAATTAAAAATGCTTTAAACATTATAATTGTTTATGTATGCTTGTTAAAAATGACAAATGTAATGTTTGTTTAGCCACGTCAAGTTAATCCATAGAGTTAAAGATGGAAAATAATTGGGTAGATGGAGGATTTTAATTTCTTTTTAGAACAAATTATAAGATAGGATAATATTAGGAAACCAGTTGATGAAGATCATGAAGATACTGCGTTGCGCGTTTAGATTATCTAAAACCAGATAGCAAGTTATATATACAGAAGGAAAATTTTGAGGTTCTCCGAGTCAATAAGAAAATTCGGAAGATTACTTTAGGCTACACAAAGAGCTATCCTAGTATTGAAAGAAGGTTCCCAGATAGGAACCAGACTCTCATTAACCACAGGAAAAATCCAAATACAAATAGCACTGCGCTGATGCGTAGCGCAATAAAAGTTTCAATTCCAGACTGTGATGTCAAAAGTTCAAAGGCGAAAGTTTATGTCCTAGATTCCTGTGAATGGCACCTAAAAAGATCGAACATACTATGATCATTGCTCTATTATTTCATATAAAATTTGCACATATTTTGTTAGCTGTGAGATATTACCATCACTTGGCGTCCGTCGTCCGTCGTCGTCCGCTGGAACTTTTCTCATTTCATTTTTATCGGGCAAAAAACATGGCCGCCATGGGCAATTGTTGTTTCTGATTGGCTGAGTTTTCAAAAATCTTCTCTGAAACTGCTTCGGCAAATAGAACGAAACTTGACAGGAAGCATATATGGGATATCATTTATAAAGTTTCCTCATTTCATCCCGATCGGACGACAAATATGGCCACCATGGGCAGTTCTTGTTTCTGATTGGCTGATATAAAAAAATTTTTTTCCTCTGAAGTCACTCGGCCAAATGGAACAAACTTGACACAAAACATCTATGGAAGATTCTTTACAAAGTTCACTCATTTCGCCCCGAACGGGCAACAAACATGGCCGTCATGGGTAATTATTGTTTCTCATTGGTTTATTAAAAGAATTGGGAAATTGAGACCAAACTTTGGTAGAATGCTCTTTGGATGGTCCCCTTCTAAAATTGTATCCGACATCCCCGACTTCCAACCGGCATAGCTGTTGTTACTAAAAAATAAAAAAGGGGGATCAATTTAAAAAAATCTTCTTCTATGTAACTAAATGGCCAATTGGAACCAGACTTGGCTGCAATGGTCTTTAGATGTCCTTTTTCAGAATTCTGTTCTGTATACAAGTATTTTCTTTAGTATTTAGTAAATAAATATCGGCATAAATTTAAAAAGCTAAATACTATTAATATTAATAATTTTTTTTATAAAAATAGGGCGAACGAACCCAGGGCGAACGGACTCTATGGACGAACGAACCCAGGGCGAACATGTATTTAGGGCGAACGGACCCGATACCCTTCAAAATTAAAGGGTGTTTATACCAGAGTTGTTTTATTTATTATCATCAGTTTCTTATACACATTAAATATCTGAAATGTTCAATGTTTAAATTAATTTTTTTTTAATCGTCAAAGTGAAAGCACTGTAAGTTCGAGATGGTTTGGCTTTCTTTCTATATAGTGGATGTAATTATAGCATGCAGCAATGGTTCTTAGATGAGCCTCTTTCAGAATTATGTACGATGACCATCCAAGACAGCCGCCACAGCCTTTACTAAGGTTAACATAGGACCCTTTGAGAACATTCATTAAAAAATCTTCTTGTCTGAAAACACTCAGGCAATTGGAACCAGACTTGACAGCCATGGTTAATAGATTGTTCTCTTTCAGAATTATGTCCAATTATATATAGACGTTTGTTTCTTGGGTGCTTTTATAGCTGTTGGTTGGAGCCCTAGGTTTTATAATCTAAGGTAAACAGGAACATACTTTATACTTTTATTGGTGAAGAAAGCATTTATTTCATGACATCGCACAATAGGAAATATAAAGCACACACAGAATGTTTAAATAATGCTACATAATCTGAATTGTCTGATTTTTATATAAAATGTTTTAAAGGTTATTGATCAAATTAGTTGTTGTAGATTTGCCTTAGAATATTGAAAATTTTTAACAGCAATGTTTTATTTAGACATTAAATTTGAAAAAAAACGAATGAAATGAACTTATATTCTCCCATATTCCAAAAATCTTGACTTTATGTTTTCAGTAGTAATCATAATTGTTATAGAAAACACTCCGTTATATTCCTTCTGTAAGGTTTTATATAGAAATATTGCTTGTTATGAATTGTCGGCCTATTCTTAAAAACTGGACTTTTCAGATTTTCTTCACTCTCTTATCATATCTACACATTTTAGTAACCATTTTTTAACACTCAAAATTAAAGGGTGTTTATAACAGAGTTGTTTTTTTCTTATCAGCACTTTCTTATACACATTAAATATCTTAAATGTTCAATTTTTTATTCGTCTAAATGAAAGCACTGGAAGTACAGAGGGACTGGCTCCTGAACAGAAGCAGGGCAATGGGCAATGGTGCTATATATTCAAATTCAATGTCTAAATAAAACATTGCTGTTAAATTTTCTTTGTGTGCATTATCTTGTTTAATATAGAAACAACTCTTTGTTATAATGAGAAAGGGTTTCTTTCTTAGTGTGCGCTGTTGTATAGGGCATTATCTTGTTTAATATAGAAACAGGTCTTTGTTATAATAAGAAAGGGTACTCTTTCTTTGTGTGCGCTGTTGTATAGGGCATTATCTTGTTTAATATAGAAACAGCTCTTTGTTATAATAAGAAAGAGTACTGTTCTGAAATGACTGAGTTTTCGAATCTAATCGTGTTCAGATGAAGCTAAAATCGTTACTGCTTGGTGATGTCTGAACTTAATGTGAGGCAATTATGCTGTATAATATAATTTAATTCTTTATATTTTCATATTGTTACATGTACAAAAATCGGACATGGATCTGACAACAGATTATGACGCCAACAACAATAACGTATAAATAAGGCGTGAAGATGTGAAAAATTTCCTCTTCCGTTATAATGATAAATTATTGAAATATGATCGTACACATGGGAATTTTAATTATATTCTTCTTTCCATATATTAACTGTCTAAATTCGAACGGAGAAAACGTCTGTGTAAACAAGACTACAAGGTATCGTATATATATTTTTTTATATCTGTTTGATGCACTTTAAATAAATGCGAGTCAAATGTGAAGCTACACCCGGAGATGTTTTGTATTTCACCAATTGGTCTCCATCATGCCAATGCTGGAAAGTTTACAATTATAGAGAACGAAAATTTATACATTAAATTTAATACTATGTTATTCTTCGTGTTTTTTCTAGAATTAATTACTGTTGTTCTGGCTTCGAAGAGCAGAATGGAAAATGTTTCGGTAAGTTGATCACAGCATGCCAGGTGCAGTTAAGCCAAAAACTATGAAAAAGGGACGAAAGTTGTCTAGTTACGAATTATTAGTGTTATTTGTATTTAGCATTAAATTAAATAATAAACATATAATATATTCATAATCATTTTGTGAGCTTGCACAAAATAACCGAATTTGCAAAATGTAAAACTAATTTTAAAATTATAAATTTATTTTCTTAAACATAGTTATCAACATTTTAAGTGAAAAGTAAGCTAATTGGATGTCAATTGAAACTGGCAATTCAATTTCAACCCCTCTTGCATGTATATTGTTTCTTATTCCGTCAGCCAAGGAAGTCTTTTCGAAATGTACATTAAGAACTCTCTATAAGTAATTGTTTTTAGGTATAATTTATAATTTATTAAACTTTTTATGGAATTTTACTGTGAATTCAGTTATTTTCGTTGACATCAATTTTCGTGGATTGGGAAAAAAAACTTATTCATGTTATTCGTGGGTTCTTAATTTCGTAGATTTCAAATTTCAAAATAAAATAATAATATTAATAAATAATATCAAGGGTTTAATCCTGGTTTGTCAACATTTAATTAGGGTATAGAATAAACAGTTAAATAAACAAAAAAGACAATGGGCTTAATGAGCAAGGTAAACTATAGTCTGTTCAAGATTTATATGCTATGATTCTATGTTTTGCATAAAGTGAGTGACCCAATGTATTACAGCACATGATATATATATATATTTATTTTAGCCTAAGAATATACACATGTAGATTAAAATGTTGAGGAACAATTTTGTTAAATTTCATTGTGTGTTGAAACATATACTGTTTTAATGTTGATATTTTGAACTTCACATATTATAATTGTCTCTGTATTGTTCATGTCTTTGGTAGTAAAAAGGAAATAAAAAAATGTTATAATTTAAAAATTTAACATCACTTTTACTAGATGAATAACATAACATATATTTTTTAACATACATGAGCAATGGATAATACTTTGGATAAAATCATAACAGAGACATTTTATTTTAATATTAGTATTTTAAGAACTGTTCATAACTCATTTTTCATTGTTTCTCACTCAGTCAATATAGAGAAGTTGAGATGCTGCGTCTGCGTATTCGATCAAGTGGTGATATCTGCTGATATCTGTCTTTCAGTGCATGAAGTCGAGTGTCTATCTGTCTGTATTTTCGTCTTTTGGTTGGCGTGCTTCTCCTCCTGCTGCTTATTTTTTGTAAATCTATCTTTTTTGTAGTAATGATAATTTTTTTTTTCTTCTTTTTTGGGGGGCCTTTGTACTTCTGTTAAGCTTATATTTTACAGGTAAATGCAGGAAAAAATTATAAACTTACATACAAATAAGATATAGACTTTAATTATTAAAACAACAAAAACATTGTTTATTTTAATATGTAATTAAATGTTGGCAAACCAGGATGACACCCACGGAAGGTGACGAACTGTTATAAAATAAACATAACGCGTTAATGGTTTGAAGTATTTCTATATTTTCATGAATAATCTAAGCCCATTTTCCGTCCTGTTTAACAAACTAGCATACATGTATTTCTCCCCTGAAAACAGGGTCATTCTAACTCCCTCATCCGTTTGAATGTACAAATGTCAAACAAAGAGCTAGCGTTCTTGGCAATCACCCCAACATTTTTTTATTTATAAGCTAACCTGGTTTATAGTTCATATGAGCTTATATCATTACTTTGCCTCTGTCGTCCATCGTCCATCGACCGTAAACTTTTCACATTTTGATCTTCTCCGCTGAAACTAATTGGCAGATTGTAACCAAACTTGGTAGGAATGATGTATGGAAGGACTTATACAAACGATTCCAATTGGATGAGAAACATGGCCGCCAGAGGCCATCTTTGATTCATATTGGCCAATTTTTCAAAAATCTCCTCTGGAACTACATTATGAAGTATTTTGAAACTTTGCAGGACTGATGATAACAATACCCTCCACAAACAATCCACTTCTTGTTGAGATTCAATTGCTCAACCGACGGCTGTGGCTGGTGAAAGTTTCCATAAGGTAAAGGACTTTTATGTCATTTGCTCAAAAACAAATGGGCAGATTGTAACCAAAGTTGGCAGGAATGATGTACGGAAGGACCGCTATTAAATTGCTGCCATTGGTTCCGGATAGATGATCAACATGGCTGCTAGAGGCCATCTTTGATTTTTATTGGCCAATTTTCCAAAATCTTCTCCTGAAACTGCATTATGAAATATTTTGAAACTTTGCAGGATTGGTGATTGGTGACAATAATTCCCTCTACAAACGATCCACTTTTTGTTGAGATTCATCTTCTCAACCGACGGCCGCGTCTGTTCAAAGTATCCATTGAAACCATATAGGAAAAGACTGCTTTGTCATTTGGTCCGGAACTAATGAACAGAGTGTAACAAAAGTTGGCAGGAATCTCAAATAAGGAGAGATGGAAACGATCCACCTTTTTCGGTCAAAGGTCAAATATCAAGGTTGTAGGTTTGACCGCATTTGTTATTTTATATTCAGTTCTCACCAGTCTGATCCGGTATTCTGTTGCCGATATTTAGGCTACATATTATTATAATAATATAATGAGGCTTATTTCAACGACATTTAACTTATAAGCTTCATTAATGTGGTATCTTCAGGGAATATACGGTATATAAATACGGTTTTATAGAACTTAGATAGCATAATATGAATAAGATTTATTAAACTTTGCTTTACTAGAATCAGCGATGACGAAAGATTAAACAAGGAAATACAGAAAAAATACCCGAACCCAAGAATATCGGCAAAGGAATTAATAGTGGGAACAGCCAATAAATTCGAAATCTAAGGAAAAGCCAAAGTTTAGAGAATGGAACACTAAAAACAAACGTCACAAATAACATGTATAACAAAAAGAATAAATAACATATAATAATAAACTAAACAAAACTAGAACAAGACAGCACAGAAACTAAAGATATCTGTTATGTTAACAAACAATGAAGATTTTATTTAAATGTATTTGCCAAAAAAATACTGTATTGTCATTCTGTTGTAGAGTGCAAGGAAGGATATTATTCATTTGGAGGAAGCTCATGTGGACCTTGTGCGCATAATTGGTATGGGGCAAACTGTTTTGGAGTATGTAACTGCGAGGAAGCACAAAGGTGAAAATTATTGTTCATATAGCCCTGATAAACAATACTAAGTACACAATGAGCACAATCATACTTAAATATGAATCGATTTTAAAGAAGAAAAAAAAACGAGAAAATATGTTACATATATTTATGTAGAATTCAAGTTTTGGTGTTTTTTTTTTGTTGGACCATAGAGTCTCTTTTAGTGTAAACAAATAATTCTTGACTGGAGACAATAATGGACAACAATAGCAGTTTCTTTCTAACCTCCAAACCTTTTCCGTGGCAGTGAGATTTCACTGTCTCTGGTTCATTTCTAGTGCATATTCTTACGGTATACGCAATACATAAAATAGCTGTCCCATAAACTTTAGGGTTATGTTCAATCTCTGTTAAATTCACCACTCTGAATGTAATGGGATAGGTACATTTTTTCGTAGAAGGACATGTTTGATGTAGTTGATGTAACTCCCCGTTTTTGATTGGGTTCACCTTGGAAGTGCTTTAATATATTTGCTGTCTTGTTCTAATTTTGTTTGGTTTGTTATTTGCTCATTGACTGCTGAGGAAAACTATATCCTTTATGACTTATAGTCCATCAGCAGCGGTATCGCCTCAGTGGTAGTAAAATAGCTATTAAATATTTGTTAATATTAGTTTTGGCCACGAGTGTACTCGATCAATGTTGATCCAGAAATGCGCTTGGAACTTTTGTTATACACTTGCGGTATTTATATACCAGTACTACTCTTATGGGGTAAATAATTATTCGCGAAAATGGAATATACCTGTTTAAAGGGCACCTCTATAAAACAACTTGTGGGACACTGTGATGAAGCTGTCATTTAAATAATTTGTAAAATTAACCTCTACTCTTCATTGCCTATTTGGATTGTTTTTTTTTTATTGGTCGTAAATCGACGAAATGTGCACATCTTGTGCATCAAAACTGGTATCAAATAATTGTATTAAACACGTGCTTGACTTTATATACCTAATTTTGCATTATGTTAAAATAGATAACCCATAATCAAGTTATACCATGATTTAAATTTGTGTTAAATTTTGAATCATTAATCATACATTACTTATTGAAATTGGCAGATATAGACAATTATCAAGAGAAGAAAAACGATGTTTTTATTGTAAAAATTAAATTGATTACAAAAGGTTTATACCTGCTTCTTATCCTGCGATTTAACTAAGACTGTTCGTGAAAGGTTGTTTAATAATTTAACTTTAAGTGCTTACATATTTGTTTGTCGATATTGAATGCAGTAGAAAAGAATTCAATGATTTAAAAAACGTTGATAAATTTCAAGACTTCTGAACTCGTAAAAAGTATATTAAAACAGTTACATCTCTTATAAAACAGTCATTTAGTGGTTGAGGAATAACAATTGATTATATAATCGATACTTATGCAGAGAGCATTATCAAGAAATATAGACTACCCAAGGGACTGTAGTATTGACTGAAATACCGATAATGCCCAAGCCACAGGGGAGGGCATTGTCGGTGTTTAGGACAATACTGTGAAATACTTATTATTCGTTGTACACTAATTTTCGTGGATTTCGTGGACAACCCAATCCACGAATTTAAAAACCCAACGAAATATTTATGTCAATCACTTTTATTACGAAGAGAGAAATAAATTTTTTGGGGTCATTACCAAGAATGCCAACTCTTTGTTTGACATTTGTACATTCAAACGGATGAGGAAGTTAGAATGACCCTGTTTTCAGGGGGAGAAATACATGTATGCTAGTTTGTTGAAGAGGACGGAATATGGGCTTAGATTATTATTAAATGTTTGAAAATATAAAAATACTTAAAACAATGAACGCGTTATGTTTATTTTTTAACAGTTCGTCACCTTCGGTGAGACGTAGTAAAGTGTTCATTTAAGGTCAGATTTTCCATGATTATTATACGGTTTTATTACTCAATTTATTTTATAATTAGTAATTTATTTGGCTTTATTTCTGCTTGGGTATCAAACATCGTTAGCACAGTATAGTGTTTTGATTAAACCTTTAATTGGCATTTGTAAATATTAATCAAATCTTAGACAACCGATATCAATGACCTTGAATTGTTGATTACACGTCAGAGTAGCCCTTTTCAGAAACTCATTTCGGAATCACGATTCTGACTATAAAATTATAATTTGAAGCAAGTTATTTCTCTTGCTGGGGTGTCGTTCTTGTTCGCTGCAATGAAGACTAAAGGATTAACTGTTTTTAAAACTTGTTAATTTACTCGTATTATTTTGTTTATAACAATTTGGGAACTACTTACGATCTTTTGATTCCAATATACTTGTAATCAAACTTGATTATAAACCTGGAAATATTTGTATATTAAAGTAATAAATCATTTCTATTTACTTCCTACCGGTTGCTCTGCACTGCAGCGAACCACTACTTCGTCCCAGCAAGGGAAATAAATTGTTTCGAATTATAATTTAGAGTCAGAATCGTGATTCCGAAATGAGTTTCCTATTGCATAATAAAAAAATCTTTTATATTTCATCAACAATAAGTCAATAACTGTGGTACATTGAGTTTATTTTATTTTTATTATTTATCAATAATATGCTATTGGCGTTGCCAATGATGCGAGCACAGCAACGGCCCTTTCCAGAAACTCATTTCTGGTATCCCGATTCTGACTCTAAAATTATAATTTGAAGCAAGTTATTTCCCTTACCTTACTTTCGATTCCGGCAAATGAATCTTTTTCTAGCCTTAGTATGTAGCACAAATAAATTCACTTCGGATTGCATAATGGCTGCCCCCATTAAAACAAAGACTTTTCTATTATTTTTTGTTGTTGAGAAATTTGAATCCGCGAAATTAAGAATCCACGAATATGTTTTTTTCCAAATCCACGAAAATTGATGTCAACGAAAATAACTGAATTCCCAGTACTTCTGTCCTGAGGAATGTCTATGTTTCATGTTAATGACCTTTGCATAAGTAACTATTACGCTTATTACATTAACGTAACCATGCATTTTGTGCAGACATTTATTCTAAGAATATATTAAAAAGGATTAACAGACTTTGAATTTTTTCAAGACAATTTTCAATGTAAACTCTGGATATTGCTTAGTTATAAATTTGTGGTTTTCTGCTCGAATAAATCCGAATCACTTGTGCGTTTTAAACGTGGGCGTAGCTCTAAAAGCAAAAGCGGGCATTATCACTTGATAATGACCGGTCATTGTCAAACGGTATTGACCACTACAAGCTTTACTGTTGAATAATTAATGGCACATGACCTTTTTTGATCCTCTGGAGATATAGAAGTTTTATCTGATATGACATAATTGTATATATATCTTCTGTATTATCACTTTTCTGTTATTTTATTTTGGCCGCTTTTATCTCCAATTGGTTGAGTTTTGCATTAATAAAAAGTTGACGGATCCATGTTAACCTTTCATTGTTACATTGCCGTTGACTCAGTTTCATTGTTCAGCTGCTTTAACATCGAGGTATTGCTGAAAATGTTTTAGAATTTTTGATATTGATAGACTGAGGCATCGGTTATATCACTAGATTGAGAAAAGCAAAAGACTTTGTTTGAATAATTATTTTACTACAAGTCTTGTACATATATTTTCTTTCATTTTACCAGATGTGATAATGTTATTGGATGCATTAACATAACAGAATCAGACATCATGACAACAGGTAAAACAATTTATTGAAGGATAGTTTGTAAAACTTTCCACATATACTTTGCAAAAAAGTAATATATTTCATGCATTCTACAGGAATGATTACCCGTTTCGTATATGAAATTGTAGTCTGAACAAAATATATTAACAAAAAAAAAAAATATTTATACAATAGTTGCTTATATAGAGTACATTATCATGATATATTGACTGCCCACGGGTCAGTGATATTGCCTGAAACAGTGCCGAGTCGCAGGCTGTGGTGTATTTCTAAATATAATGCATATCAGTAGATTCAACGACATACTTACATCTACATTTTAAAGAAAATTGGTATCCTTTATTGGCTTATACTACTTTTCAAGACATTTTGTTTCTTCAATATTACTTTAAAATCTCGTACACACGGACTGATGTTATCGGATGAAAAATTTGACATACTGGACAAATGGAATGTGTTGATGCTGTGAATCAAGTTTTGATGCACATGATATGAAAAATAGTTAACACTCTATTGTGTTGTGACCAATGCCGAACATGGTGAAATCCAAAACATTAACCCTAAACACTGAAGAGCAAACGCAAATGTCAAAACGACCAAAAAAGTAATAAATTTATACTTAAACCCTTGAAAGGGAAGAGTTATGCAAAAAGGTACATACCCATGATCATGGGCCCCGTACAGTCACATATGTTTAGTTTGTTAAAGGTCAATAATTTGCAGTGCTTAACGTTAATTACACAGTACATCGTTTTATACGTTTGCTACTACAAAGGATTCAATGAGAACACAACTTTAATACGGTAAGAGGCTGTAGTTGGTATATTATCTTCAAATATGAATACTCCCTTTCATTTGGCTGATTGTAGAGCCCCTTTTCATACTTGTTTACTTGTTTTCTTTCTTTGCTCCATAACATCTAGCATTATTTTGGATTTCAAAATTTGTCAACAATAACTTTTATGATTTTTTTGTCATTCAGCTGTCTGATATGTATTTCGAATATCATTGATGATTTATTACTATGCTCTGCTATCGATTACTCAGTTACTAAAATCTTTTTTCCATAAAACAGGAATGGAAACAAATATCAGTATCACGACAGATGCAGATAAAGAGATTTATGAACCTACAGGTAAACTACCTATTAAATGTGTCATTAAATGATTATATCATCAATCAAGAGGAAAGTGTAAATTGACATTTATTGAGGGTAAGTGAATCATATTCAAGAGTTAAATTTATTCTAAACATATAATTTCACAAACGTAAGTCTTGTCAATGACCATCAAGTTTTCAAGATAAATATTGAAATCAAGGAATTCTTTATTACCACTGAGGCGATACCACTGCTTGCGAACTATAATTCAGTAGGATATCTCTAGCTCAGTTGCTAGTATTTTGATAAAAGCCGAAAAATGATTTTTATATAAACACAGGCAGCAGTTCCACATTCTTTATCTAATGTGGCTTCGCGTACCAATTTCGTCGAGACGTTACATCTTTTCAATGCAATTAATAATATATAATTGTGTTGAACATTTGGTTCTTCCTTTTGAATAATGTGCAGATTTCAACGTTTTACACTATAAAATATTTGTTTTAGGTTTTAAATTAACCCCATGGATAATGCTGCTCTACTCAATGTCCATTGGTTGCTTTATTATATTGCTTGGCTTATGCCATGTGATCATCCAGTTCAAACACAAAAGAGCCTACACAAGATGGTTACAGTCAGCTAAATGCACTGTTTAAAATTTTCCAGCTCCAAATGAATCAATCAATATTAATGAAATTGTATAGACGAGGAGATAAAATAGAGCATACATTGTAAGATACGGAAAACGATCATTACTCGGAAGTATCCAATTCTTCAATTTATTCAACATGACCATGTAAACAGTGTTTTTGGACATCTGAATCCTTATAAAACATTTATTCCCTTGAGAATTGAATTGAAAACACACTAAAATGAGAAGATTGTGAAGAAAACGATAAGCGACTACAAGATCTCTTGAAAGAAACATCGCACAAATACAAAACAATGTCATTCGTTAAGACTAGATATGACTGGGAATCAAAAATAGTTTTCATTCTCTTCCAATTCATTTTGATAATCTTTTTTCTTTATAGATTTTTAAAAAAATATTATTTTCCAACATTTCTTTTTGACATTCATTTTGCTGCTTAGATATTTGATATGAAAACAAAATGTACAATCACTATTTTATATCCGGTTCTTGATGATTTAAACACAATACCGTCTCAGCCTAATCTGACACATATAAATTAGTATCGAATGTAGTTTATTTTGATCTAACTAAACAAACCACATGACCATTATTCTTTTGTCTATAGAACGAAGATAAAAAAAAATCCCCAATCACAAAAACTTATATAAAAATACTTTTGTGTTTGTACAAAGTCAGACTAAAAATTATATAAAATTATATACAAAGTCCGGGGCTCGTATTGTGTTCGTTTTAGTATGCAGTTATTAGGTTTTAGATTGCAGTCATTTGTCTGAGAAGTTTGATGTTTTTGCGAATTGGTGTGGAATTGCTGACCTTATACATACTATTTAGATACAAAACACAATAAAACATAAAAAAAAAACAATTATGAGCATTATGGTAAAAAAACCGGAGTGATCACAGGTCCAATCTTTTATAACACATCAGCCAAAGTATCTTTCAGTAGGATGGAAAAACCTTCATAGACAATTAGACAACCTACATTCTTATTAAAACTGTTCGTTTAAGTCAAAATAAAGCACGGCTTATGTCAAATAAGCGAAAACGTTGAACAGAAAAAACAACACATTAAAAAATTCGACATATATAACCCGATAATAATGTTTGCCTTTGAATTCCTATCTAAACCACCGATCTCCTCTGGACGCCTCAGATTTGTGGATGTTTTTTGCATTTTGAAAGTCTAAAAGTTAGAATTATTAGATAATCTTTTGTTGGTTAATTTATGATATTGAGTCGTCCAAGAAAACATAAAAAAATGTAAAGTTGTTTATAAAGGTTATGTTTGTATACCTATCTCGAACACTGCCGATGAGTTGTCAGCCAACGGAATGGCCATACAGTGCATCAAATGTATATCGGTATTTTGCATTTTGTATTATGCAAATTCAAACTACAAATACAGATACAAGGCGAGATCATACATACATTGTCCGCATATGGAGAACCACTTTAGAAGATGAATTTTATGAGGAAATAACTTTTATCTCACCTGTTTTCATAACTTTTCCGCCAAAACATTTTTAAAACATGATATTTTCAAGTCTCTCATAGCGTAATCCTTCAAATCTGAAGCCCTTTTCCCTCAGAATTAAACAAACAATTTGTAAATATTCGCCAAAGGAAGTTTTCATAGACACATTAGATTAAGAGCCGAGACGGGGAAAAGACTCGATTATCCGTAATTCAAATAATTTTATCATTTTTGATCTGCAACTAAGGGAGGTAATTTGATTAAAAAGGCTGAAGTCACGTGATGCAAATGCCATGAATAAAGTACCCTGGATTTTGCCAGGAACTTGTAGGAATTTAGGATTTATCTCCCTTACAAAGTCCTCGTACCTTAAATACGTGGTGTATTTTAATCACGTATGGACTTTTCCGAGTGATCGTGCAAGTTTCTTGATGTTACTTATTAAAGTAACTTCCGATACCAAGGGAAATAATCCCGTTTGACTGATGTAAGACTGGTTTCCGATTTAGTCATTGGATATATCGCCTATATTTCAATCTCGCGATAACAGTTTTGTTGTCGTCTCGTGTTAGTAAACAATCGGTCCAATTCTCTACGGCATTACAGTTTTAAAAAAAGTTAAATACTTTACTTAGTAACCGCTTCAAAAAGCATTAGTTTTAATAAAATTTTAAGAAAATTATATAATTTGACTAAATAAATGACACCACTTAAAGACACTGAACCGAGAATGTGAAAATTATTTTCAAGTGTAATATGTAATTATGTTCCAACTGCCTTCTTTTCCCTAGCTCAAATGTCTACCGTCAAAACAAATGGTTCAACGTGAATCACTGTCGAAGTTTATCCACACGATAAGAGTATCAAAAAGAGTTAAAATAATCCATTTATAAAGCAATGCTTGTTTCAATTGTTTTACTTACAGTGCATTGCTGTTTAAATGTATTCTACAGTTGCCCGTAGGTTGGAGAGTTGAATGTACAATTTCTTCAGTCAAAGAGCACAAATCAAGGAGGAATGATAAAATAATCTTTATGTTATGTGTTCATATAAATTATGACAAATGGAAGACTACAAAAAGATAATAATCGTTTATTCCTTTAATAGTTTGTACTTTAAGGCGACGACATGTCTCTCCGATATATACCTTATCACAATTCGTACAGACGATTGCGTAAAACAAATTTATATCAGTACAGATACACCCATTTTGAATTATGTATTTGTTGTCAGGGCCCAAAATCTCTTTGCAGAACACTTACGTTCTATAAAGAATGGAACTGATTGTCCAGTTGGCAATCACTTCCGATTGCCTGGTCACAGATAAGTCAGACGTCCGCGTAACCGTTTTAAGGACAGTTTACGGAGGAAGACAATACAGACAACGCCTTGAGCAGAAAATAATTTTTAGCCTGGGGATACTCCTACCCGTGGATTTAATGTAAAAAATTCTTAATTTCAATTCATTTGCGGTACAGTTATCTTATACAGTACAGTATATGGTACGTTTTCTATACATCATAACGTCAAATATATCATTTTACTTATTTTTACTATATAGTTTTACTATCTACCTTGCCATTTATATATTTTCCGTGAAGGACGTTTACTGATGACACCCACGTCAAATATTTTTTTGTTTTTGTTAACATTATATAAACGGACTCAGTCTTGCTCTGGGTTTCAAAGAGTCAACACCTTTTTATTTTCATTTTTTATATGCTCGTGATCAATACCATATTGGTTGAAAAGTTGGGTATTTTTAACGTTTTAGTTTGTTGTTGTTTTTTTTATGATTTTATATTTGGTTTTGCTCGACTTGTGTATTTCTTACATTTTAGTCGTTTTATGCCCCTTTTGACAGCTCACCATTTCCATTTATTTTTCTTGTTATCTATATGAATAACATCTGAGTCCAGATTTTTGAGGCACACAAACCTGAAATTTAAATTATATGTGCAGGCATATCCTGACCACATACGAAAAATTAAATTAAAAGCTCATCAAATAACATAAAGTTATACAAAAACCATGGAGAATAAAATGACAAGTAAATGTCCATGAGCAGGCAAATCCTGGCCTCATCAATACTGTAGTAAATGAGAATGAGATCACAGACAGGCATATATACTGACACAAAACATGGGCATGTGTAGAGATTGTGAGCAATTAACCATTATAAATGAAAAGAATGTATTTTTGAACCGTATTTGTGACATTTTTTTTTGGTGATTGGTGATCAAAGAATGTAAGACTGGAGAGCCTCCCTGAAATTGGAATAAGGGACCAGATGTTAATTTGTATTTCTCAAAATAAGTATAAAGTGCCTGTACTGGGCAGAAATTAGGCTGTTGAGAATTTGCATCAAACATGATGTCGATGGGTTGATTATATTTCATATTCTTAAAATGCCAAAGAGTTAGTGTCAGTAACCTCTGAAACATCATCACTGGATGAGCGAATTAAAATTTCACCCACACGAAGGAGAGCACTGAATGCAACAGTATTATTACAACCCTTAAGCATTTTTCTGACAATAAAGGAGTTTGAGTCTAAAATTTTGTGTTTAGTTTTGTTTAGTTGGGATTTAACGACGTTTTCAGCACATTTTGGCCATTTCGCAGCGGCCAGTTTTTATTGGTGGAGGAAGCCGGAGTACCCGGAGAGAACCACCGACCTTCGGTAGGAAAATTGGCAATCCTTGTCAATTAAGATCGGATTCGAACACAACCCGCCACAGGTGAGATTCGAACTCACAACCGCAGCGTTGACAGGCTAGTGATCATTAGTAGTCATGACAAACTACTTAGACCACTCGGCCACCGAGGCCCCTTAAATTTTTTTATCTTGTTATGTGCCTGGTTAAGAGCATTTTGTACTTTAAGCATGGTAGACGGCATTACATTTTAGCGGAATCAATTTCTATGCCATAAATAGTGATCGCTGTAGTGGGAAGAACTGTTTTTTCGTGCTTGAATGGAATACCATTTTTTTTTACACAAACGGAGAAAGGAATTCAAATCTGTTAAACACTTATTTGAATATGGAGGACCCACAAACAGAAAATCACCAATTATGTGTGACATGCCTGATGCATTGTATTTTGTTTCCATTATCCACTGAATTGCACAAGAGAATGTTTCAAAAATCTGGCAAGAGCTACTAGCTCCCATTGGTAAACAACGGTCATAATAGAAGTAGTTATTCCACGTGAAACCTAGCAAATGATAATCTGATGGATGGACGGTATAATTCTGAACGCATCTTCAATATCACATTTACTAAGTTTACAAAAACGACCGAAATGTTTCACTAACTGGATAACAGTATCTATACCATCATATTTTACCACTGAATTTTCGGGCGGGATCAAAGAATTGACTGAATTTCCTTTAAAACCTAAATTTTCTAGGAACATTTTTCGGAACTAGACCTAAAGGAGAACAAACAATGTTTTTGAATGGAGGCGTTTTAAAAGGGCCCTAAATTCTATTTAACATTGATTCTTTAGCCAGTTTTTCATACACCTTATCTGTATTTTCTAAAGCTGATTTGTGATTTTTGGCTAAACTTTGGAATTTATCACCTATAACCCCCAATGTGAACCCAAATTTAAACCCATCAATAATTGTGTTATACAGATCAGTATTGTAACCCAACAGCTCTACCGCGAAAATATCATGACTTACAGGGCTTGGCGGTTTGGTTTGTTATTTGTTTTGGGTCTTGTTGGATTGCAGATGTTGCTGACTTGAGACATCTAACTTGAGGATGGGGTCCCCTGCATGACTTACAGGCATGCTGCAGTTTCTCCTAGTGTAGCTTTGGCATTTATTGTAGATATGGCATGTGCCATATCCATTGGTGGTAAGAAAGGGCTGCAAGTGTCTGTTGTGTTGAATCATTGCATGTTTATTGTGTTGTTGATTGCTAGTATTTGGATGTTTAGCTTTCTTATACATGGCTTTCCTGTACAATTCGTCAATTTCTTGTTGCCATGGTTGTCCATTTTCTTTCCGTAATAAAGGGAAAGTATCGTCATAATAACGAAATGCCTTATTTCCTTTCATTTCATAAATATCTTTGATTGTGGTCATATATTTCAACATGTAAGGTGCGTCCGCAGGATATTTTTGAATACAAATGGCCATATAAATGTGAATTGCTTCATTCTATTCACAAAAGGAAAGCAACGACGTAGGTGTGGTGTTAACGTTGCTCGGTTGATTTTGCAAGGTAACAGTGCTTGGAGCAAATGTTACTGACCATTCACTGTTATCTGCATTTTTTGTCAAAAGTGTGGATAAATCTAATCATTGGCCCAGATTTTTTCTTTAACTTTCATAGAAATATGAACCCCTAGTGGTATACCTGAAGACAAATCTGTAACAGGTCTCTGTCCTGCAGTGTAACTTGTTTTAACCCAGCTGATGGCTCTGTACCTAACAAATTAAATGATGAAATTGAGAGTTAAGTGTCCCCTGATCATTCTGAACTGGAACGGACGTAATAGGTAAGCTAGGGTTCCCTGATTTTTGTGTTTGAGTTTGTATAGTAGTGGATGGCTGACCTGGAATGGATACAACTTGTGTATGGTTTGACTCAGTCTGTGCTGGAACCTGTAATGAACTACGTGTGGCATCATGACTAGATATTGTTTGTGTTGGACTCATTGCTGCATGTAGATTTTGCTGACGAATGATTTCCTTGGCAAATTGTGCATAGTCAATTTGCAAAGGTGTTGCAGGGAAACCAATCTGTCCAGAATTTGTGACGTTATTACTGTATGGAGATGTTGAACAAGTATTTGTTACACCCGTTTGACTATTTAATGTCGGCAAAGAAATATGTTAATCAGGAACTGCATGGGCATCTTGTGCAACAGTTTCAAGTAAATTATGTCTCGAGTATATTGAATGGCGTTGACGAATTGGCCTTGATTGTCTAGTTCCTGCCTCTCCATTTGAATTTGCTAATTTCCTCTTTTTTTTGGAGGACCAATTACCAATATGATTATGTCACTAAAATGAAAATGATACATAACAATACCTGTGATAAAAGGGGTGGTGTAATAAATGATTCCCAGTATATAGAAAGAGGTATTTGCATAATAAATGCTGCACAATGTTAAATATTCAACGGTATGGCATCTTTAAGCAAGTGTTTATAAAAAATAACCTTTATGTACATGTATGTAAAATGAGGATTTTTTAAATTTAATTTCGCCAATAAAAAACGTGACCTTTGTACCTTCACTTATAATTGCCAGCTGTCACATGGCCACAAATATTGATCTTTCATTGGCTTAAAATTAAATTTTAGAATAAAGTTCTTTCAATTTAGTCTGAAATGTATTCAAAGTTCATTAAATAATTATTAAAGTATTCAAAACCAGGAATTTTGCGATGCAATCTTGAATTCAAAATTTTTAACCCTGTCCACATGTAATCTGAATCTTTAGTCACATAAATCATTTTATTTAAAATAAACTGGTATTTTCTTTTCTATGCAAAATGTCAATATAATGTCCCGCATTTGACGATTAGAATGTGTAATGCACTGCGCTTTGAGTCGTTAGTGTGCTTCCATACCTTAGAACACATTCAGTAATGTTACTTGGAACACAATATTATTGTACAACTGTTCAATCCCTACACAAACAGAATGTAAATGGTAGTACTAATCATATTTTTATCACTTGTTTTTGATGATCACAGTGATGCGTACGTAGACTTTTGAAGATAATACGGCGACTTTAAATTGTAGATTTACTGTTTCGATTTTGTCATAGTATTCCATCAGTAACTTTTCCAATCGTTGTATATTAATTATAAAAAAACATCTTGAAACACACCCAGAAAAACACACAATATTACACACTCAAAACTAAAATAAAATAAAAATTGACGAAATAACGTATACATTGATATGTTATCTGGATTTATGAGCATGAAGAACGACAGCTGGCCCAGGATCAATACCAAGGCCAATGAAGTATTAACCATATGATATCTTTAATAATTAACTAGTTTTCACATTTCATATTCCGAAAGATTTTTTTCTGAATCAACTCTTTGAAAATTCTGACGTATAGTCATTGAAAGATTCGACTTAAGGTTTTGAAAGATATTTTTAGTCAGAGCAATTACTGAATAATTTATAATTATCAATTTTGAAGCACCTTTAATAACTAATCATGTATAAATTTAGATATGATGTAAACATTTTGGAGTTTATGTTCGCACTCACACTAAAATCTAGAGAAAGTCGACTCACCCTGTATTGGCCGGGTACAAGTCGCCCAATACAGCAAATGATCTGAATTGGTCGGGTTTTTCGATATAGACCGAGTTAATGATTTTGTCATGTCTGTATTGAAAGGACAATTCTAGTCGTATTTTGAAGCCAGTAATACACCAGTTAATTATGCATATCAAAATTGGATTCATACCATAGATAGAACTATAACGTCACATTTCATTTGCCCAGTATGTTATACATTTCATCCGAGAAGATCAATCTGTGTTGATGAGATTTTAAAGAAGTATGACAGAGAGAAAATCTCTTGAAAATTAGTTTAATGCGCAAATAACGGATACCAATTTTCTTATAAATTTGGAGGTAAGAACCAACAGTGTATATCCTTTGTATTATATTTAGAAATACATCACAACCTTTTCTTTTGCATTCATATTTATATCATATTTGCTGTTGATAATTATTAAAGGATTTTAAGTTCTGGAGATTGACCATTAAAAACAAAACGATGTCCATACGCTTCAACATGATTAGATTCACTTTATAATGATCATAAATGAATCTAACAATTTCGTTATTCTTAATAAACTAATCTCTATTTCATTTCATGTATATCACTAGCCAGGTATTTATTACAGGGTAGACACATATTCAAAAGTTATCTGTATTAGTAAATTTTTTATGATTTCACATATTTTTAGCGTTTAAAATTTTACTTTTTTCTATAAACAACTAATTTTACTTTGAAAAACCCAAAATATCTGTACCTTTCTTTTCGATAGGGAAAATACCTGTCTTTTCCATAGGGATAAAATAAAATAAAGTAAAAATCATATCATCATTACGCAGGAAGTAGTTGGACACAACAAACAAACGCTACATGGATACATGTATAAGAGAAGTTTAAGTCACAGGCTTAGATTGATAATTTTACCTTTTTCTATAAACAACTAATTTTTCTTTGAAAAACTGTCAGATTATCTGTTCCTGTATTTTCCATAGGGAAAATAAGGTGAAAATCATATCATCATTAAGCAAGAAGTAGTTTGACACAACAAACAAACGCTACAAGGATAGTTTAAGTCACAGGCTTAAATTGATAATTTCGGATTTCGACCTCTGTGGGTCCCAATTTTAGAACATTAAAATTCTAGAACATAATTGCGCATGTGCATATGTTAGCTACAAATAAAATATATGAATTGAAAAATAAAACCAGAGTTTACTTCACAAGCTTAAATAGAAATATTTTGTAAATTTGACTCCTATGTGCCCCAAGAAAATTACATTCTGAAACCTTATTGCGCATCTACATATAGTGTAGGACAATACTATATATAAATAATATTCATAAATTACAAAAAAGAGGATGTTAGGTCACAAGCTTAAATTGACAATTTTGAAAAATTCGACCCCTATGGGCCCAAATTCAATAAAATAGAAATTCTAAACATTTACTGCGCATCCGCATCTGCATATGTTGTATGGCAATACTGTATAGAAATAAAATGCAGAAATTGAAAATTAAGGATGAGTTTAGGTCACAAGCTGAAATTGCCAATTTTTCGAAATTCGGCCCTTGTGGGCCCCAAATGTAGAAAATTAAAATTCTAAAACATTATTGTGCATCTGCATATGGTGCATGACAATACTGTATAAGAAATAAAATGTATACAATGAAAAATGACAAACAAGTTTAGGTCACAAGTTTTAATTAAATATTTTCGAATTTCGACCCCTGTGGTCCCCTTGTTTAGAAAATAAAAATTCTAAAACCTTATTGCGCATCTACAGGTGGTATGCAACCAGTCTATGTATAACTTAATTTCCTAAACCCAAAAGTGAAGGAGCAGCTGAAAGTGTAACGTCAGACGAAGACAATCGCTATATAACCGAACTTTCTTCGAACGTGCGGGGATAAAGATAAGTCTGTGATTTTCTGGTCTTTCAGAAAGTTTCTTCATATAATTTGTGAACAGACGTCAACTTAGTCCCCTCAGTAATAATTCTCATAGCTTCTATCTGAACATTTTCTAACTTATTTACTAAAATTTGGGTATGGTTGTCCAAAATGAAGCAACAGTATTACAAAACGTACTTTTCTAAGGGTATTTATTCTATCATAAGATGTTCCACTGTCGTAACATTTCATGTACCTCCACCGATTTGTGACCACCACCGGATTGACTTTGTTGAACCTCACGACGGGTGCCATATACGGAGCAGGAACTATTTACCCTTCCGGAGCACCTGAGTTCAATCCTGGTTTTTATAGGAGTTCGTGTTGTTCATTGTTTTTTAGTTTTTAGTGTTTATTTGTGGTGCTTGTGGTTGTTCATTTGTCTTCATGGGTTTTGTCTGTCTAATGAATTACGTTTTTTGGATTGTCTTACGGTATATTTGTCCTCTTTAACTATGTAATTAATGAGGTCATGTCATGAGCCATTATTAGAAAAGTAAATACCAAGAGGTTTATTAGATGCACATTTTTGAAACTTGTGACCATTCATATTGAATGGAGGATGTATCTGTTTGACTCATAGATTATTATAGATCCCAACAAGATACTATATTTGAAATAGTTTGGTCTACTATCGGTGAGTTTAGAAACTTGAAACCATTAATCTTTACTGCACCAAGGAACCTGTTGTAACAATTTAAACATTGTGGACAAATGGACAAAATCCTGCAAAACTATTGTTACATACGAAACTATGGATACACAAGACTGAGCATGGGAAATGAAAATGTCTAATTTTTTGGGATTTTTTTTAAAATTTACGAATGATGTAAATGATAATTTTATCTC
The DNA here is from genome assembly GCA_028015205.1 of Mytilisepta virgata. Taxonomy (NCBI): domain Eukaryota; kingdom Metazoa; phylum Mollusca; class Bivalvia; order Mytilida; family Mytilidae; genus Mytilisepta; species Mytilisepta virgata. The sequence continues at coordinate 34,624,056 of CM051515.1, forward strand.
CTTTACCCTATCTGTAATAGAAGTATTGATTCTAGATCCCCGACACTGAACAAATCTTTTTTCTGATATTCTTATCACGAATGACCACTAAATCATTTACAAGTTTGATATACACACAATTTAATCTTCATAGTCAAATATGAATTTCAGCATAAAACTCAAGAACACAAGAAATTTAGAAACTGATACAAAACTTCACAAACACAAATTTTCCTTGTTATTGTTGTGGAAGAGAATTTATAAAAAAGCATCAAGTATTTCCAAATATTTGGTAATGATATATTATGACTGACGGAAGCAAGTTGACGATCTATGTAATAATTTTATTGCAATTTAAAAAAGACATGTAATTTCTTCTATAAAAATGTTCCCGATTATGTGGAAAATTCAATAATACATCATCTACATGTATACATGATTTAAAGTACTTAAAAATAATTTGCTTATATAGCTATTCTCAAACACAAGCATGGAAAATATGATCGTGCATAAAGAACCATTACTTATAGAATAGAGAATGGAAACGGGAAATGTGTCAAAGAGACAACAACCCGACCAAAAAACAGCTCCAGGCTACCTTTGAAGTTATTTAATGCTTAGATAAAAATACTAAGAATGTTTGCCATAATGCGACAACAGGGTATGAAAATAATACTTTTTCGATTTAAAATGTTTCAATTTGACTTTGGTAGTAAAACTGAACGTTCTCCAGATTTGTTAGTAGTCTAAATTTCGGAATTCGAAATAGGACATTTTCGTCGAAAAATTATTTCATTGAATATTTTTATGTGAAAATTAAATTTTGTTTTCCGGGTTTTTCTGTTTCTACCATTATGAAGAAGTAGATGGGAAATGTTTTTGTAAGTGTTAGACTCTCGTACATAAATCGTACATCGTCTTTGTTTGGAAATTACATATTAAGTTGTCACTGATTTAAATTTAATCCAGACATTAAATAATGAATTCTAATGCAACATAACATATAACGTCCTTTTTGATTGGATAACGTCAAGCGTAAAATCCACGGTTTACCGTCGGAACCATTGACGACAACGTTGCGCAAACGCATTTGACGTTTCCTGTTTACTTTTTATTCTATTTTTTAACGTTTAACGGAGGTTGCATTAGAATGGGGATAACTGTATTGTATTTTACGCGTCGCCAGGTAAACTCAATTTGCGACGGTAAAACCAGCGGTTTACGTCGGCAACTGATAAAATACAATACAGTTATCCCCTAAATTGAAAGAATATTTCGGTATAAGTCAAATACCAAATTTCAAATATTTATATTTACAGACTTTATATCAAACCCTCAACCTATAAAGAAAAGTGGAGTTTTGTTCTGTTCTAGCAAGCGGTCACATGGTTGGTTATCATACTGTATTGTTTTGTATAGTGTGTTTTATATACCAGAGTTTCAGGATTGATAAGGGGGAGGGGGTTGGGCGTTGGGTACTCCCCAAAAACGGTTTAACCCCACCACTATTCAGTGTCTGTACTAAGTCAAACTATCCTGACTATGTGTTGTGTTCATGTTTGTGTTTTGTACTCTTTTATGTTATTTTATGCCCGGTGTTCTGTCAGTTGGGTTGCTTGGATTGATTAGTTTGTTATTATTGACCTTTCCTGCTGTCCATTTTGTTGTTTATTTATTTGATTTGACAATACAAATTATAGTTTTAACATCTTTCAACCTAATTTCATTTTTAATTATGACATTTTAAAGAGTGCCAGAAAGGCTTTGTGTCTAACGGAGGGAGTCGATGTCATCCATGTCCAAATCATCTGTATGGGCAACGCTGCGTTAGCACATGTAATTGCGGTGGAGAAAAAAGGTAATAATACTAGTTATTTTTTGGTATAATAAAAAAATGAAAATTTTTGAACTGTGGGTCATTTTATCACTGGTGATCTTTGAATCTAGTTGATAATCAAAGCTAAAAACATGCTAGCTAAAAGTCACAAATACCGAGACCTCAGCCAATTATTTGAAAATATAATTTCGAGTTGCTGAGGAATTCTGCCTAGGAATGAAAACGGACTTCAATGGAACAGGAACCTGCTGACACACTTTCGGAGTGGTTGACGGCTATTAGGTCAATGATACAACTCCCCATTAAATACCCCCAAGGGTCTATGAGCGCTAAAGCTACATGAATCTTTAAAGACCCTAAGTTGTTGAAAACTTGACTCGCCTCCATGACATATATAATTGTCCCAGCGGACAAAGTCCCCATAAGGTTGCACTCCACAAATTAATAGTACCATTTTCTATGTGAAGTGAGCTAACAAATGTCATGGTCTTGTGCCATCTTCAGAGTAAATAATACCCATATACATATATATATATTCTGAAAGGCCATTATGTTAGCATTGTTTCAATCATGATAAAATAAATAAAAAATATCCATGGAAACCTAGTTGGCACAGCAACATTTCAAAAATGTTCATAAAAAAAGCTTTAAAAATGTTAAATTTCACTCCACTTCGGCTTAAAATTGAGGTCTGATGCAGCGTTTCAATCCAATTGAGACTTAATTTTTCAGATTCTGTATAAAATTCCATTACATATGTGGGGGAAAAAAAGGTTAACTTTTCCGGCTCTTTTTTTCGCAATTTAACTTACCAGTGCAGGTGCCGATTATCACTGTCAGAGTTTTACACACCACATGTCAATTCACAAGTCCCAATTTATGACCTCCCATTACTTGTCAGAAGCAAAATCAGTTAATGTTTTCGTATAAGAGAAAATCTATCCTCTTTCAGTCAATATTACAATTTTGAGGTTAGGACATTTATTATTTATCTATCATGTAGTCAAACTTTACCAACTCTAATAATTAATAAAATTCTGGGGGTGCATTTCTCTGAAACTAAGATAATTAGTGGAGTGTAACCTTAAAGAGTACTTTTATAACTCTTTTTTTTAAAGACTTGCCAATTTTATTATTCTTCAGGTCTTTACGAATTCAAAACTGTCTCATTTATCAAAATATGACTTATAATAAGTAAATAATACCTATTTCAAATATTCATAGTGACTCAGTAAATGGGAAGTAATTCACTAAAATTTACAAGAAATTCAGAATGCAAAAATTCTTGTTCTATGGTGACTATTTTGAGCATTTCATCACTTGAAAAGACTTTTTACAGAAATAATTTGTTCGATTCAGCTTTTGAATGCACAATCCACCAGCTTTTTCGAATATTTAGCTTTTCACTAAATGAAAGGTGATAGTAACCCCCCTCCCACTTTTTTTTCATTGTTACCATATTACTGGTATTATAAATCTTTAGATAAAATTTGCAAACCTATGAATTGTAAGATAATCAAATCAAAATATTTTTCAATATAAATACTTGTCTCCTTGCATATAAAATGGGTGGTGGAAAGTTTTTTTTCTCACAATTACTGCATATAAACTATAGTCCTGCTCTTATGTTGTATCATTGCGGATTGTTAAAAATACATAATGTGGTTGCTAAGGACATATGAGAACAGTTACATGACAAAAGATAGCCTTTATATTTAAATTTTCAACAGTCAAAAAAAAATCATTAAATAAATGAACAATTGAAAGTATTTCATGGGTATATATTGCCCTCTAGGTGGCTATTGATAGCCTTAAAGGTTGCACTCCACAAATTAATAGTACCATTTTCTATGTGAAGTGAGCTAACAAATGTCATGGTCTTGTGCCATCTTCAGAGTAAATAATACCCATATACATATATATATATTCTGAAAGGCCATTATGTTAGCATTGTTTCAATCATGATAAAATAAATAAAAAATATCCATGGAAACCTAGTTGGCATAGCAACATTTCAAAAATGTTCATAAAAAAGCTTTAAAAATGTTAAATTTCACTCCACTTCGGCTTAAAATTGAGGTCTGATGCAGCATTTCAATCCAATTGAGACTTAATTTTTCAGATTCTGCATAAAATTCCATTACATATGTGGGGAAAAAAGGTTAACTTTTCCGGCTCTTTTTTTCGCAATTTAACTTACCAGTGCAGGTGCCGATTATCACTGTCAAAGTTTTACACACCACATGTCAATTCACAAGTCCCAATTTATGACCTCCCATTACTTGTCAGAAGCAAAATCAGTTAATGTTTTCGTATAAGAGAAAATCTATCCTCTTTCAGTCAATATTACAATTTTGAGGTTAGGACATTTATTATTTATCTATCATGTAGTCAAACTTTACCAACTCTAATAATTAATAAAATTCTGGGGGTGCATTTCTCTGAAACTAAGATAATTAGTGGAGTGTAACCTAAACATAATTTTTGTCTGCCATAACTATTATTTGAATGTCTTAGGAACGAGTTAGATAACATTGCGGGTATCCCAACTTACACACACTCAATAAGCAGCAAGTTCTTGATAACCACAAGACTGTTCTTCATTCCTTTGGCATTTCTACAAAGGGTGAAGAACTGGACCTTCCTGTTATCTTTCCATCCTTGGGTAGCAAATGACGTCTACGTTTCTCAGCTTATCCGATATTCCAGGGCATGCGTGAGTTACCATAACTTTCGACAAAGAGGATTACTGCTGTCACAAAAACTTCTTATCCAGAGTTTTATAAAGAATAAGTTGATGTCATCACTTTGGAAATTTGAATTGATTAACTGCTACAGCGTTCCAATATCTAAGAAGATGCTGGACCTGCTCCCACAGTCGTAACATTTCATGTACCTCCACCGATTTGTGACTTCCATTGGATTGATTTTGTTGAACTTCACGACGGATGCCGTATACGGAGCAGGGACTGCTTACACTTCCGGGGCACCTGGGTTCAAGCCTGGTTGCTGGTTGTTATAGGAGTTCGTGTTGTTCATTGTTTTTTACTTTTTAGTGTTTATTTGTTGTGCTTGTGGTTGTTCATTTTTCTTCCTGGGTTTGTCTCTGCAATGGATTACATTTTTTGAGTTGCTCCTCTTTACAATTTTTTTACTAAAATGTAAATTCAGTATCATTAGGTTTAAAAAACTTCATAATCATAACGAAATTATAGTACATATAACGGGTACGTTTATGGTGTTATGTGCCACATTATAATAGTCTAGACGTTTTTTTACAATGATGCTCTAACCTTGTCGGATCATGTCTTCTCAAACACTATATTATGCTCTTCATGTTGATTTTCAAATACTGATCTAATACCTTTACACTTCTTAGAGCATATTCAGGTAAAGTTTCCTCAAATTAGTTGTGACAATGTGGTTGGATGTATTAACATAAAAGAAACAACAGTTAGCCTATGAGGTAAACATTTCTAGGAACATGAGACATACTTAAATGATCTTAGTAAGTTTTTTATTTAACAAATCATCATTAGGACAAAACTGTTTCAACAAGTGGCCAAACATGATTTGCAACTCGATTTGTTGGACGTATGTTTTCTTGGAGCACCGAGTGCATCACCGTCGTCTTAACAATGGTGAACACCATTACAGTCCAGTACATAAACACGCTACTAATCCACTTAGACTTGGACGTCGTTTAAGTCTACTGTTTTATGAGAATAGATGAATACAAAAACTTTATTTCGTGCATATATTTACCGATGTCACAATGTTTTTGGATGTGTACAGGTTAAATTGTGTTACCCTACAACAAGTGCGTGTAAGATGTTTTGAATGTTAAAACGAAACATAATTGACAGATCTACAGACTAAAAAAAAAGGAAACAAAACACACACAGCGGCAACAGTCAGTTGGATTTTAAATAATTTAGATTTAACTGTAAAATATTATTCGTGAGAAAGGAATTTAAGGTCTTCAAGCCACATTTTTATTTGAAAGAATTCAATTTTTTAATGTTAAAATTTGAGGATTGTGGAAGTAGGGGAAAAATCTGTGGCCGTTGCTCAATACTAAGTACGGCATTTCTGTCTCTAAAATGTAACTAGATAACCATCGCTCTCCGTTGATAAATTTCACACAAAACCGGATTTTGCTACAATCATGACAATGTTTCACTATCATTATAGTGTACGGCATGGATACTCTCAAAGGGCATTTTTTTCTGTTTGTTTTTTAAGTTTAATCTGTATCACAGTTTTGATCATTGTGTTCCTGCTTTTATGATGTTAGTATTTGTGTACATGAAATCGCCCTTTTAGATGTTTGTTTAATGCCCTTCGATCTTCGTGTTTCGGTATATTTACTAATATGTATACAAACGGATTTGTGAACGATTAACAATGTAGCATCTAGAGATTGTTTGGAAAAGTAAATACCCAACAATAAGAATGTCCTGTTGTAATATATAAAACATTAATTTTTACCCCTTTTCAAACATTATGGGATATCTATATGTTACAGATACACGTGTAAAAACATCTGACAACACTTTAACATCAAGTAGGACTCCGTATTTAATAACTTAGTCCCCGCGCGTATCACTAGTTCAGTAAAATATTCACTGGTACAAAAATTTTGAATTTTGTAAATACTAAGGAGTATCTTCCTGGGTCATAAGATAACTGTGGTTTTCCGTTTTGCCCGCTATGTCATTTTTTTAATTTGATATTTAAAGTTTTTTGATTATATAATATTGGTTTTATCATTTTAGGCCTTGAACACGACTGATGCAGTGGTTTGTCGTAATGTAAACAGTGGACGTAGTTACTTCTAAAAAAATCGAAGCTAGCCGTTTCTGTCCTAAATTACACTGCAATGTGTCGTTTTAAATGTAGGAATAGTAACAAAGGCTGGCACAATGTCAATGACAGACACCAGATAAACCTAAATGTAAACGTTGTTGTTCCATTGGTACAACAAACGGTCATAATTAAATATACCAAAAAGATCTGAGACTATTAAGTCAGGTCATATACTTTAATTTAAGATAAAAAACGACATTATATCCTAATTTGCATATCGACCACTTTTTCTGAAATTCGCGCACTTTTTGACAGTTTGCTAACAACTCATCTATGCTTGACTGATCAATAATAATAAATGAATTAATTGTCTGTTGCTGCGTTTTCTGCGTGCGCGACCTTATTTTGTGACCTACGCTCTACAATTCTTGCTATATACCAGTATTGCATTTCTTACTTCTTTCTGGTGTTAAATAATTGTATTCACCTTGAAAGACCCCCGGATGCTAAATGTGTAGTTGCTGAAACAATGCCGGTAAGATATATTTATGTTTCCGTGGATACCAAAATATTTGTATGGAAAGCAAGTTTAATAATTTAAAATATATATATTTTGTAAATAATTTCGTTCAATTTTCAGTATTATCACGTACAAACAAATTATTGAAGTAAAACTAAATACCAGTTAAACGAAAAATATTGAAAGTGGTGAAAAAAACATTGAACATTGAAAATTAGTACAAACCTACTTGTGGAATAAGGGAGATAATTCTTAATGAATAAAATCAAATTCAAAACTTTATTAAAACGTTGTATTAAATATTGCAGTATCTAAATCCTATCCGATTACACCAGAATAATGTCTATATTTTGAAAAACTGATACAAAGAAGGGTTCTATCTTTTTATTTAGTGTACAGCTGAACGAATTATAACCTAATAACTGTTACTAGTATGTAAAAATTATTTACGAGACTGATTATGGCTTACAATCGAAACAACGATTTTACCTATTCATCATATAGAAAATATAAACCATTTCACTCAAAACATGGTAAAATATCCATTTTATCTTTTTGTCTTTCTGACTTTCTCCTTTTTCTTTTTTTTTTAACAGAAAAAACCGCATTGAAGCTGTGTACGGCATGATGAATTTTCAGCAGGAAAGGAGTTTTCTTTGCATCAACGTTCCGCACGCAGAATAGGTATAGACATAGATAGAATCCTTGTAGAGAAAGGTTATTATCAGAAAGATCTACCTATCGTTGTACAGCATGTGCAGACTATGCTTATGAAAATTTCATTTTGCCTCCAAAAGAGAAACGTGCCAAACACATTGGCCACTACATTGATACTTTGATTAATTTCGTAGATAGTGGAGATGTTCAAAATGAGAATTTTATGTAGAATATCCCCAGCTGTAGGTCGCAGTCAGTTGGGGTCATTTTCCGCGGAAGATAAAAAAATACAGTGATACGTATAGAAATGGTGACTTCCTCATTTCATATGATCCACTGGGTTTGCTGGAATCTCAAAATCATGTCGTTCTGAGCTTTCTTAGAAGGTTGTGCAATATTGATGATCAACGTAAGAAAAACGTATCATTGGTTAAGTACTTTGAACAGCTTTTGCTTTGCTGTACCAATAATATTATTCTACCACTGTCTTTTACGATGAATCTTATTTTTATTTTATGTCCGGCAGCAAGACTATTTGAGACTTGTTTTCGTCGGTATCTCCGATCGGTAGCTACAAAGCTTAAAGTATCGATATCATGTCACTTTAGAAATACTACTTACACAGATAGTCTTTAGTCATTGTTGGTTGCACTAGATTAGCATTTCGAAAATGTGTAAGTTCATCACTAATGTGCTCTGACAAACGTGTGCAGTTACTAGTATTGAAAAAGTGAGTATGTGAATACATTTTACCCGTCTTTAGATTGACAAACTGACTTTGGTGGACCATCTAACGCTGTAGCGATATCAACAATATAACTAAAAGCAACACAAGTCATGCAAATTAGAATTAACGAACCATACATTATTTATTATAATATGAACATATAACATCAGATAAGGAAATATATAACTTTCAATGCTTTTTGTCTCATTGCCAAATATTAAATATCCGTTTAATAAAAACACACTCAAAACTTCTCAACATTTTAATTAATCATAATGTATTTTGTTAGTTTAATTTATTCAATTCAATAATGATAAATTCTAATTAAAATCCAACAAAAAATGATTGGTTTTCCTAGAAAAACAAAAACAAAAAAAAAACAAAAAAAGAAAAGAAAGAGTTTACAATGATCACATTGTTTTTCCCCTGAAATAAACAATTGTGTTAGTTTAATGGGGATAGATATACCTAAGGACCAAACAAACGCCAGACCCGGGAAGACAAATGAACAACCCAAAGCACAACAAATAAACACTGAAAACTAAAAAAAAATAACGAACAAAGGGAACACTGACGACTGGAAAAGTGAATCCCTCACATTTGTCGTAGATTTTCATCTGCATTTCCCTTCCTCGTCGATTTCCGAGTGTTGATATTACCATTTGTTCCAAGCTCTTTGGGAAAGAAATAAAACGACAAGGAGAAGAGCACATTGAACTTTCCATAGTCTATTGAAATACCTATTCATCAAACTGGAAAGCACGTTGTGATGAAAAAAATCTGACATTAGAATGATCTCATTTTCTGTGTACTCAATTTCGAAACAGTTTCCAAGTGAAGAAGTGATTATAGGTATAGCTACAATATTCTTTGATCTACCGACAATCTAAAATTTTTCAGGCAGTCCAGGAATCTGAAAACAATTTTGCACGCATGCTTATCAAAACTTTTATATGTATATTGATAAGTACTGGTACAGTTACATGTATATCAAATTATTCTTTTTTGGTAGGAAGTAAAGAAGACCTTTTGAAAAACATATTGGCATTCGAGGACTAAACAGTTTTAAGAGTTCTTTTTGTTGAAATGTATGTATTATTTCCCTTTCCAAAATTTATCCGCTAAATTTTCCCTTTTTAAATTGGAGAATTTTGTGACAATGATCTTAAAACTAGTTTCCGTAAACTCATCTATTAATGATAACCATGGAAATAGGAAATTGAACAAGGAAGTATATGAATTTTTTTTCGGCGAAAATACATGCAGTTATTTATTGATTTCATTCAAATTATAAAATAATTACTTTACGAAACAGTCATGTTGCTGTTGTTTTTTGTTATGTTGTGTATGCTAGGTGCAAATGGGATATCAGATATGCAGAATACTTGTTTTCGATATGATCGGTATGTTAATTTTTATCATTTTTTATATTTCTGGTAGTTATCTTTTCCTCTAAAGTCAGATTTAAATGTTGATTAAAAGAAATAATCATATTTACAAAACGTCATGGTTTGATTACAAATAAACATACCGAATGTATCGTTAAATACTATTTTTAGTGAATCTTCTCAAATATATTCTCGTTACAAAAAGAATCAGATGAAAATGAAAATACAAAAGCAGATCACCCTTGTGTCGAATTATATTGAAAAGTCAAAATTACCAAATAATTGGGAGCAATAAAACCAAACAGGCTTTAACCGAATTACAAAATGTTTTATTTAAATTTCCTAGTAATAATCAAGCGGAAGATGCATTTACCATGTCTATGGGTGAACGTTCTTCAGGTTTGCTCTTGATCAAACATTTTGTGGCGTATAGTTTCTATTTAAAGAATATTACCCTTCGCTTCCACCATGTCCACCACTACTTTGAAAAGCAAGAAAAGATTGACACCATATTTCTAATGGAATTTTAAAATTCATCAACTAAAAATTTTAAAAAGTGTTTACAAATGCATCAACAATAACTTCTCTTCAATGTAATCTTGATTGCTTTGTAGTGTTCAGCATGAGTTTAACACATACAATTACATGGTATGACCTGGTATATTGAATTAGGAAATACAATAAGTCCCAGTCAATGTCGTAATCTGAACAGGCTGTACAATGTATTTTTTTTTCGCTCGAGATAAAAAAAAGAAATCAAAGAATCATGTGATCATGTATAAAAGTCGAAATGAAAGCAGATGCATGTACTTCGCTAACATAAGTTGTACGAGCTGGTTCGAGTTCATATATTTGATGTTTTTTTAACGAAATAAACATATATAAGGATCTGAAATAAATAAACAAATAATAGAGCATTAATTGATGTTTATATTTATATTTAAACCTTTCGGATTATTGTTTTGTTTTTCAACGTGTTATGCCTTGAGTAGAACCTATGAGTCGTAAATCGACGAAATGTGCACATCTGGTATCAAAGAATTTATATATATCGCGGGCGAGAACCAAAAAAATTAATGTGTAAATATTTTACAATGTTGCAGAAAGACCAAGAAGCGTTTATATTTTTGTTGTCCTGATTTTGAAATGGTAAATGGCATCTGTGTTGGTAAGTTCATTCGGCTTGTAAATATATTTGTCATCATATGTACTACTTAATAGAGAAATTACTCATTGTATGTAATAGCTGTAGATGAAAAAATGTTTTTAACACTTACAAACAATTACTTCAAAAAGGTTAGTGCGGTATTCCTCTGACATCAAACGGTAACATGTAGCTAGTGCCTATTTAAAAAAAACAACCTTCAATCGTAATCGTCAATCTTAAAAGAATCTCCATGGTTCTTGCTAATTAAAAAAAAAATACGTAATACGAATCTCGAAATATGTACATGTATAAAAGTGGAATTCTATGAAATCTACAAAATGATTTCAAAATTTATTATTTTTTTCAAAAGGGAAATACTTTCCTGTCGAATTGGGATCATTTATGATAACTTTAAACTGCATTTCATATTAAGTACTGGTAAGTATTGAATAATTTGTTGGTATATCTTTCCGTGGATGTCTTTTGAATTTTTGGGGAATAAGGCAGCTGACATTAAAAAACGAACACTAATTTTGAAATATCTTTCTAATGAAATAGTTGGGTTTCAAAAATAAATTTAATTCTATCATTACTCATTATAAGAATGGAAATCTTTGGCCTAAAAGAAACCAGTATAAAACTGGATTTCATTCTGCAACTAGCATGACTAGACAGATAATGTTTTCTACAGAAACGGAATTCAACCTTTGTTACCGACCAATCAATCCTATAATAAACCCACGGAGTAGCCTTGGAGTTAAAAATACAGGCCAGAGGCGAATACGCTCCTGATTAATTTGAATCTAATTAAAAAGTAAAAATAAAATAAATACATATAAACAAATGGGGAAAGGCAGAGTGTACCAAACGTCATTCTATATGAGTGTAATTTTTGAAGGGGTCAACAATTTCAATTGTTTAAAGACACATTGTCTGATATGAAAATAATAAACAAGAGTGGATATAGTTGACAAATTATGTAAACACAGATTCCCTACATGTACGTCATACACGATCTAGCCAATGAGCAGCTCTTATATTATTGTGAAAAGTCTTAAATAAGGTAAAATCGTCATAGCAAAAAAAACAAATTGCACCCAACTATATAGTTCAAGACAGTTCCTAGAAAATTTAAGTGGAGCTCTTTGAGATACGTTATATGTCGACCAATGAATCAAGACAATGACTACATGGGTTCACATGAGTCATCAAGCCCAGATTTTTTCGTTTAATAGAGCGACAGTATAAGACCTGCAGCTAAAGAGAGCATTCTGATCCTGCTATTTAAATTACGCACCGTTCACTCTAGTTTTGCACTTCCAGCAAGCGGTCATCTTGTTGGTTATCGTACTTTATTGGTTTTTGTAGTGTGTTTTATACACCAGTAGATAAGAGGGGAGGGGGGGTGAGAACCAATAAAAAAGGTTTAACCCCACCACTGTTTCAGTGTCTATACCAAGTCAGACTATCCTGACTCTCATATTCTTTGTTGTGTTCATGTTTGTGTTTGTACTCTTTAATGCTAATGTTTATCCGGAGTTCCGTCAGTTGGGTTGCTGTTATTGATTGGTATGTCATTGTTGACCTTTTTTGTTTGTTTCCTTTTGTTTTTTATCAATAGTATCCTGATTTTCATGTAAATGATTTAAACTTCTAAAGTTTTCTTAAAATCAAGCCTCGAGAAAAACGTTTAGTCGGATAGGGACGCCAAATTAGCAACTGAAACAAGAAACATTTGAAAAACTAACGGAACAACAGTGATTTTTATTAAGAGGGGCATGGTGGGGGATCTTGGATCCTGGAATATATTTTTCCAAAATATACCATTGATTCCATGTGAAATTCAATCCGACATTTTATCAATACATTTCTGTGGTAGCTTGTAGGTTTTTTTTCGGGGGGGGGGGGGGGGGGGGGAGATCTTCCTTGCTTCCCAATACAAATTAAATGGTTGCTTCGTACATCAAGATTGAACTCTAAGACACCAGAAGGGTATTTCCAAAGTTTAATAAAAAAATAACCTACTCATTGAAGTGTAATAAATCAAAAAAGTTTGAAAGCACTGAATTATGTTATCCGAATTTCTTATTCATTTTAAAATAACCTGGAATAAAAAATGTAATCTTATTATTGCAGCTTGTGCAACAGGATATTTCAATAGAAATAGTTTGAAAGATAACAAAAGTCAATGTATCCCGTGTCCCAACGGTTCTTTTGGAAGACGGTGTAGATATTGGTGTAATTGCAATCAGCAGGAAAAGTAAGTCTGGGTTGTTATTATAATTTTTTGTCCTTAACTCACTCTGACATAATAACTATAATGCACTGGAAACACAATAATTGATATATGATGGAAATCACTGACAGACATAACTAGATTATTATAAAAAATGTAAAAACAAAAAAAACAAGATAAAACATTAAAACAAATTTGAAAAAAAATTAAACAATAAAAAATAAAGAAAAATAACTTTGTCATTTACAAGAATTCTTAAAAATTTTAAATTTCATATTTAGAACGAATACATTTACATTACATTTTGTTCACAATGGGAAAAGAGCATTGATATATGTATAAATAATAGAATTTCCTATCCCGGGGATAATCCCCTATAACATGTATAATAGGTGAAAAGGGATATGGTGGGTAAATTCTTCACACTATGCACTGGACAAAAAACCAGTAAATGTTGCGGTCCAAGCGATGCTGAACAGACTTGACAAGAATCTATCGAAAAAGCTTATGCACTTCAGAATGTTCAATATAATATAGGTTATTTCCTGACCTTCTCGGATGTATACGGATTTTTTGTACAGGTTGTGGACCATGGTAGGTCAGAGCACATTCTATTATATAAAATTGGAACATTTTCACTTCTACTATTAATTTTGTGTCATATAAAAACCTTGTATATATTTTGAATATAAACAGTACCTATGGGGCGCCGAATGGGACTTGAACTTTTTGTAATCAAAATCAATGTTGTGGAAACAAAATTCAATTCTGTCATAACAAAAGCATTTTTGTCTTACAAAACTATGTGATACAGACTTGTTTTATGAGAACTTCAATTTTGTAATGACAAAATTCATTTTTGTAGACAAAATTCATTGTCAAATAGGTATACAAATATAAACTTATTTGCATACAAAATTGACTTTTGTTACCTGATATGGAAATTAAAACACAAAAGTCAATTTTGTGAGACAAAATTCATTTTTGTCATGACAAAATTCAATTTTGTCAAACAGGTATGCAAATATGAACTTATGTGAGACAAAATTGAATTTTGTGTAGACAAAATTGAGTTTTGTTAGACAGAAGTGAAAATTTAACACAAAATTGACTTTTGTGACAGAAGTCAATTTTGTGTCACAAAAGTCAATTTTGTATGCAAATTTGGATCTGCAACTGATTTCTCTCATCACGATTTTGTAAGAAGGCCTGTCTGTGGATATAGTAAACACGGGTCTCGCAGGCTCAAGGACATATAATATGGGTGATGCGCTATTCTGCAAAAGTAAGTAATACCTAATGAAGTATATATGTCAAATATAGGGCATTTTGTGCAATAGTGATTTTCTAATATGAGGTCCTTCTTTTGCTTTAATGTCAACAGTTGACATTTTTAAATTTGCTCTTCAACGTTTTGGATTGTTGTTTTGGTTTTCAATATTTTAGGCATTCAGCACAACTGATGAGTCATAAATCGACGAAATATGCACATATTGTGCATCAAAATTGGTATCAAAGAATTTTATTTGTAACATTTACAAACGTGTTGTAACACGTATGATGTAAGTACACAATTTACAACATATAAATGTACGTGATTACCGTAATTGTCTCGTAATTGTTAAATTTGTAAAATTTATTCTCAAAGACAAAAAAATTGTTGAATAAATGAAAATTGAATACATCTATTTGATAAAGATTAAACTGTGTTATAAATCTTGGAAATTTGTTATACATTTTGACTGATCAAGCATTATAATAGACCCTGAATTTCTACCAGACATTTTTAAAGCATCAAAATGTGGTTTAGAAGATGTGATAATTACGAAATTAATTTTAATGTGGTAAAGGAAGACAGAAAATGACAATATTTTGTTACAAATAGAAACATAGGAAAATTCGAATTCAAATCACTACAAACCAGCTTGCTTATCATTCTTTAAGATATCAAATTTTGAGGAAATATGCATATTGAATATTAGTATTGAATATTTATTGTCATTTATTTATTCTATAGTTCAACCTTTTTCTTTTTATTTTTGGCAAATTCTACACAAGTTGCAACCTTTACTGTCGAATTTTGTACGTATTGTAGAGTAATATTTCTTGATAAAAGTTGCCATAAATATATACAACTTGTTAAAACATTACTTTTACCAACTTATACTAATAACCTCTTGCTCTGCATTTCGAAGCACTACCCAACACATCCCGTCGCCCTTGCAGCGTAGGTGACCCCCCCAAAAAAAAACACGAACAAGCTTTTTTATCACTCCTGTGATTACTTAGTACCTAACTTGCATAGTAATGCCTTTTGTTTTTAAGCATGATAATACTTATTATATGAACTTGAATGCACAAGTTGTGCGAAAAATTTGGAAGGCAAAACTAATCTAAAACATAGACAAGCAGACAGAGCTTTGCCGGTGATGAGCCAGATATTTTAAGTCTTAAAAAAAAATCAGATTTTTATGGCAGCAAAGTCTATAGTAATAAATGAGAACAAAACTATTTTTTCATATATATATTTACAGATGTGACCGTGTCTTTGGATGTGTACAGACTGATTTTGGTTACACAACAACAGGTGCGTGCTATAACTTTTTTTGTTATAAATTTTACAAAACTTAAAGGAAATTGATTGTGTACAAATATTAAAATCCCAAAACAATTTATAAATATTAATGTCAAAAAAAGATTTACATATTCTATTGGTATGATGTACTTCGTACAGTTTAATTTTTTGTAGAATAATTTTGCGTCCCTTTTGATAGTAACTTCACTGCTTAAAGCTTTCGTTTATCATATTCTAAATAAAATTATTATGGAAAAACAAAAGTTAAAAATACAATTTTTGCCAAAATTAATGCATTTTCGTTTGCTCTGGCTGCATAATAAATTTCACATGAATACCAGTATACAATTGGAACAAGAATAATTTCTGGAATCGTCTCCTTACAGTTTCATTTTAGGACTCATTTGTTACTGGTTTATTCTAAGTTCTACAACAGGATTATAGCCGAAATTCTTTTAATGTTTATCAAGCATATCAGTTGAGACTTTTTAATGAAGTGACTAGATTGTTGGAAAGTCAGGGCGTAGAAATAAATATATCGTACATTGTTCCTGAAGTAAAATTAGTTATCAAAATAAAGGAGAATAGAAAAAGGTCAACAAGGAAACACCAGTAAATAAAAAAAAACAATCGCACTAAGTAAGAATTGAAAAGATATCAAACACCACAGGGAATCAGGATATGCTGACTTGGTACAGGGGAAAGACTGGATGGGTTAAATAGTTTTCTTGGTACCTAAATCTACTCCTTTTTTTTACCAGGAATCCATAGCGTAAGGTATCTTAGAAAATACATCTATTTCACATGTTTTACGCGTTGTTGACTTCGGTAGATTAATACAATGTCAAATTTATTACTATGAAATTAGGCTTAAATTATATGAAAAAACACCTTTTGTCAATTTTTATCTTTCATACAATAAAGGTCATGATTAATTGGTAAATGCTTAGGATCTACCCTAAATTTAATCCTTCAAAACAAAATATTCGCTGTTTCTGCAGTGACACGATTTTAAGCCACAACAAATCATTTTTTTCTTTGGATTTCGCAACTCCGATTTTCGGAGTTATTAAATTTTAAGAGAAAAAGTTTTTGCCGCTTCATTTTGCAAAAATGCTGAAAATTCACCCCAAAGTCTTCATTTTTCAAGAAATTAAAAAAAAAAAATGTTCTTCTCCTCCTAAAATTTGGTAAAAAATAAGGATTTTTTTTCATTTTTTTTTAAATATTTTAGTTAAAAAAGAATTTTACCGCATGTAAATTTGATCTTCGCCTGAAAAAAAACTTGTCCTCAAGAAAAAAAAAAGAAAAAATTAAAATTTCGCTCGCTCGCACCTATTTTTGCCATAGAAAATCCAAAGAACTAAAAATCAATTTTTGTAACCTTTGATACAGTACATGTGTGATTTGTGATTTTTTTACCTATATTTCGCTGAATCTATAAAGGCACTTGTGGTTTTGTTGGTCACAATGGTTACAGAGTTTTAGTCAAGATTAAATTTCATCCAAACATGTAAAAAAATTGTACCCGGGTTAATTGTACTATTGTACGGTTTACTGTTCATTGAAGGTATATCGCTGTTGGAACGTTCGAACTTACTAGATGTTGGACCGAAAATAAATTAACGATACAGTGCAAACTTAAATATATATATATATGTATATAAAGCTGGATGTTGGCTAAACTGTCTTGACCTGTTCCTCTGTTGTATTGCTCATGATATACATGTATTTGGTAAATTTGTGGTTTTTTTTACTTCACAAATTTTTATCCACCTATTAAAAATTAAAGAGTTTTTTTTTAGAGTGCCCTCTGGCCACCAATATATGAGAAAGCCGTTTGAGTTTAGAAGAATTTCCGTATACTTTACATCATTACAATTCAGAAACATTAATTTTGAAAAAAAAAAGAAAATTTTCATTTAAGGAGTTTATTATATGTATTTCGCAGTAATTTGTTCAAAACAGGTTTGTGACGATTTTTATTTTTATAAAACATGTATTTTCGATGTTTCTGTGGTGATTGATTATTTTGTTGACTTATTTTCATTTTCAATTATCTTGTAAATGATAACAGTTTCTCGATTTTTTCCTACTACGTATACAGTAACTTCAGTTGGTGTGAACTCCACGAATTCCTCAGAAGGGTACAGAACCAATGTCACAGCAAAGAATCCAGACAAGACTGACAGTGGTATAACATAGATAGAACGAAATTTAATTCATATAGAATATATTTCAAGTATTCTGACATTAAATACACATACACAAAAACATCTGAAATATCTCGAGGAGAAAACGATCCTCATACAATTTTATTCTTATTTTGTCTTTTCGTTGGCTTGTGATATCTACATTGTGTGTATTAATTATCTGGAATTTTCCGGTTTTTCAGTTTGATTTTATAATTTTCAGCCAATTTAACAGTCTCTCGACCAGTGTTAGAAAATAGATAATCTCAAGACTTAAAATTCCGTAACTTATCTCGGTTGGATAATCCAGTTTTTTTTTTTTGCTGGTTATATATCGTATGTAAGCACTACAAAGTATCAAAAGTACCATTTTTTGTCTAAATTAGAATTTAAAATCATTCCACTTTCTGAAAATGTCTAAGTTTGTGTAAATATTACTTGACGGATTCTCAACGGGCTCACCCCTGTCTTAATTTTACTCGCCAAAGTCTCGATTTTCTTGACTTACACTCATCATTCTGAAAAATTCTTATTTTACTCGACTAAGTCTCGATATACACTATATATTGAAATAAGCTGTATAACATGACCACCAGCGTTTAGGCACAAGTTGCAAAACAGTACAACAGAATTAGCTATCCTTGCTTTCTGGCAATGTTTATTGAGGCTACCAGATGTTTTGTGTACTATATAAACTCACAGTATTTGTATCATTTATGATTAGCCATATTCCGATTCATTTTTTTATTAAATTGATATAATTTTTTTTCTTTTTTCTCATTTTTCAGGACAAAAGAACGTTAGCAGAATAGCTTTGGTCTTAGCAATACTTGCCCTGTGTATCCTAGGTCTGTTCTGTATCTATAAAGCTTACTTAAAACAGAAGACAAAGAAATTCAAAATGAAACGAGTGCACAGTAATATCAATGCGCGAGAAAATGAGCTGTATAACTTGGGTCTCAGAGCCTAGGCACATATAACACAATCATAGACAAATCAGTTCCTTTCTGATGATTGATTTAATTTTTTTATTATCATTATTTTTTTTTCAAATTATTATATTATTTTCATACATTTGTTTATTTGTTTCTTCATATTTTACATTCAGTTTTCGAAATTGTTCAAATAACTAAAGAAAGCCCCTTTTTAGCTCACAAAGACATGCGAGCTGTTGCCATCAGTTGGCGCCCGTCGTCCAGCGTAAACTTTCCCTGCTGTTACTAAAATAAAAAATAGAAAAAGGGGATGAATTTCAAAAATCTTCTTCTTTGAAACGTAATTTGCCAATAATGGTTCTTAGAAGGTTCTCTTTCAGAATTGTGTCCGATGATCCGGCCTGTTAACCAAAATTGCCGCCACTGTAGAACTTAGTTTAACATAGGACCATATGGGATAATTCATTTAAAAATCTTCTTGTCTGAAACCAACGGGGCAATTGGAACAGTCCTTAGATGGTCCTCTTTCAGAATTGTGTCCGAAGACCCTGACTGTGACCCAAGATGGCATCCAGAGCTGAATTTAGCTTAATATAGGACCCTATGCGAAAATTCATTTAAAAATCTTCATGTCTGAAACCACTGAGCCAGTTGGAAAAAGACTTGGCAGTAATGGTTCTCTTTAAGAAATGAGTCCATTGACCTGGACTGTCAACCAATATGGCTGCAACAGCCGAACTTCGTTTAATGTAGGACCGTATGGAAAAACCAGCCAAACTTACTGCTACACTTAAATTTTTAGCGATACAGGCTCTTGAGAGCCTCTAGTTTTTTTTTATCAAATTTTATTCCAAATTTAGCATTCTGACTGAGATGCAAATGTACATGTAAAGTTAGTTAATGGTATTGATATATTCTGGGAAAACACGAATTCAAGTAACATGTACGAAACATATGACAATTGACGGTATAACATGATATTGTATATAAATTTGTAATAAACATTAAGTTTTAGTAATAACATTTACAGTGTATATATCTTAATGCCTAGTTTCTTCTCCGTTTTATGGTAGAATTATCGCAAACAAACGATGCAGAGAATTTTTCGTATATCTTTCCGAAAGTTTCTGTCCAATATGGCGTAAATAAATACGTTCACTACATGGTTTATACAATATGAAGTTCTTGCAAAGACCAATAGGACATTTGAATCTGAACTATCAAACTGAATTTGGTTCATTTGGAATATGGTATCAGATAACTTAACAATACATGTAGGTGTGTAGCTGAGGATGAATACCACTACAACAACAAATGCAATTTTAGTCACTCTCATAGAAGATACACTACACTGCAGTACTTTTCGAGATTGATCTTTCCATGGGTCTTTACCACCAGTGCCTCGGTTTGGATATTTCTTGAATCTTTTCCTAAATCTAACATGCACAATAACTTTTCTTCCAATAATAATGTACATGGTTGAGAGCAAAACAACAATCATACTTGAAAAAAGCAAAAGGCAACTACTGTAAAGAACTGGAAGCAGAGTTTCATCATAAAATGTGTCCGTTACACATTGTTGAAGCGTATAATTCCCCCCTATAACAACAGTCTGTAAATCCCATATCAAGATATTTGGCCACGATAATATGACGGAGACGCAAATTAGAAGTGCAAAAATTGAAACAGCCATTCTCCTTGTTATTTGCTTCTTCAAAGGAGCACATATACGTCTATGCCGGTCAACAGATATGGAAACAAGAACACTGGCAGACAGGATAACAAATACATAGCTTAAAGTTCTAGATACTTTGCACGATATTCTAGAATGAAGAGAATAGTTGTTAATTTTCTCTGCTATTTCCAGCGGGAGTGCTACGGAGCAAACTAAAAAATCCGTACTGGCGAGACCTAAAATAAGTATATTATTAGTACTTTTTTGTCGAAGTATTGCATATACCAGTACAACAGCTAGGTTTGTCACAGTTCCTATAATAGACAATACCCCCATAAACACCGTAGCCACTAAGTGTTGATTGAAGTAAATCAGATCCATATTTGTCGCATATTTAGATGTATTTGTATAATTCATTTTACTCTGATAATGTAAAGGTCCTCTTTGTCTTTATATAAATGCAAACAAGTACAGTTGTGGAAATAAATTTTCAGTCTCTGGTTCCCATCAATAACTTTGTGATGATTAGATGCCTATTTAAACACTTTTTGTTCGGAGAATATGCCTACTTTGTTTTCTAGAACACGAGCAACAAAGTAGGAGTCACGTCTATGTGACAGTTACTCACTCAATCATTCCATTAACATTTTAAGTGGAAGATAAATAGTACGATTTAACTGTAAAACAATATTTCCATGACAACGACTGATGTAAACAAACCTGAAGATAAGGAATACCCAATCCTACCTGTAAACCGATTGTAAAAGAATGATTCTTTGTTAATAACTTGGTGGGCGTTTTTAGCATCTTTCACTCCTGGTTTTTATAAGAGTTCGTGTTGTTGTTTTTTAGTTTTCAGTGTTTATTTGTTGTGCTTGTTTACTTGTCTTCCCGGGTTCCTTTGTCTAATGGATTGCATTTTTTGATTTGCTCCTTAGGTATATTTGTCCTCTTTTCGATTCTAGGCGGTATTTGCCATTTCCGTAATCTCTACATTAAAAAAACAAAGGTGGGGAATTCTTGAAAAACAAATCCTACATGAATGTATTCGTGACAGATGTTAAGGAACAAAACTGTTATTGCTGATCTTTATCTTTAAGTCGCAGTAGAAACTTCGATACATAGAAAATATCTCTCAGTTCAAGATGGCCTCCCTCATTTCCTAAATGTGTTATTGAAGGACAAATTGGCTGTAAACGAGATAATCATTCAGATCAAACAAGTGAAAAATATAGTTTATTTGCTGATCGTGGCTAGATCGTGAGAACAACGTAGCAAGGTCGTAATACTCGTGGTAGCAGCGTAGTGACAACGTATTACGATCGTCAAGCGCGTATCGATGTCGTGTCACAATCGTGAGAGGTCGTACAACATCGGCCTAGGGGCGTCGTGTGATCGTGTTATTGTCGTAGCTTGAACGTACCACAAACGCAAGCATCGTAGCGAAAACGTAGGAGAGCGTAGTAGCAACGTGAAAGATTATCGAAAAAAACGTATTTTGAGCGTAGGGGTGTCGTGAATACCTTTACACTGAAGATGGTTTTCCAATTTTTCCACGACCCTGCTGCGATCTTGGCGATCGTAGAGGTCGTGGAGGGCGTAGCACAGTCTTCGACCAGTGTAAAGGGGGCTTAACACAGGAAATGATGTTATTGTTCCGGTCACCAAATACACCACTGTACAAGTCTGTAAAATCCGACTGGTTTTCAAGTTCGGGGACTAAAGAGAGATTAGACGTGAAATGTGACTGAAGACATCTAGTGCAAATGGAAATCCATACAAGACAGTCAATTCGTGATGTCGAAATATATTCTTGCAGTGTATTTTTTAAAAAAGACTGGACTTAACCTGTATTTCTTAGAATTTGTGAAGCAGTTATTTGCTTTTGATGGAAAGTCACCGTATACACATCACATGTGATTAAAAACGAATCAGTTATGAAATTTAGACTTGAACATTGTATTTTACAACACCTAAGAAATGGGAAGGCTCACGGTTAACAAGTGGAAAGTTAAAAAATAATACGATTGTCGAAAAGCTTTGATTTCAATAAATCTAGGTGTGAAGAAGAGGTAAATGTATTACTTGTCCCTATAATGACAAATTAATTATATAACTTGGGTAGATACGACGTATAAGTTTCATCTCATTATTAGTACATCATCTGTATACATGGCATATCGGAAAATTAAATTTAAGGACTGAACTTCTTTTCTTTCTGTAGTAACCCTTGTAAAACTTTAGCTTCAACGTAAACCATTTCTTATTTATTACATGCGAAAACAAACTCAAAGTATAAATGTACAATGAAAATAGCTTTTGTCACACATATTACAAAAGGATATTACATCGAATCCAATCAGAGTTGTATCCCTTAGTATAACATTGGCCAGCTGTCTAAATGAATGTCCGTTACATGTATATGGATTGAATTTCTAAAAAAAGAAACATTGAGTAAAACGACTCTATGAATATCCATTGTATCTTAGATCACTTCTATTAACTGTTACAATTTGTGCACATGTAACAGCATAGAAATGCATAACCTTTTGTGCATCAAATTATGAATGTCAAATTATTTTGAATGCCCTAGTCATTGTTCGCTTGTAGGCAAGATTAAAGCAACGACAATTAAATATTTATGAATAACTAAGTATCAGTTTTTGGTTTATTTTGTCAACTTATCTTCCCGATAAAGGACTGCCTTCGTGTCCAGAAAAATGACCAACGGCTATAGGTCTCATGTAAGGGGCTTCTATTATCATTTTCCCTGTATCGGAAAAGAATGCCTTAACGGCTACTGGATCCACAGTATCCGGGAGATTAAATTCTCTGTTAAGTTCTTTGGTGGATGTACGACTCCCTATCCGCTCCATCCGACTTGCACTTATCACTAACTTCTTGTCAACTGTCTTAACTGAAAGTTCTTCTGGACTAAAATCCTCCACATCAACTTCCACTCGGAATTTTTTTTCAGACTCAACTTGCGTCGGTGTAGAATCGACACTATTTCTTGTATCGTATTTCGACGATGTGACGGAAGAGGTTGACGATTGCTGTGTATATTGCTTTGGCGTTGAATTCGACATTGTACTCTGAACACTAGAATACGGTGGAGTCGCACCCTTTGGCGACATAAAAGTGGTGAACGAAGCCGTATGCGTCGGTACCTGTTGTGAGACACCTGGTGGTGGCGTGTTTCTCGGTGGAGTGCTGGATACATGTGACGTAGTTTGCGGAATAATACGGTGCGTAGTGCGTGGGTTATCCATGACCTGTGGATACTGTGGTGTTGGTAAAGGGGCCTCTACTGATAACACCCCATCGGAAGATATGGTACATTGTAATAATAAAGGATCGACCTCACGAGGAATGTTAACTTCTCGGCTGAATTCACGACTCACAGATTTTGTACCATCTTTCTCTTGATGCGCGGCGTTAACAATAACCCTATCACCGTCCATTTTAACATTAACCTCTTCAGGAAGATATTCCTTCACATTAAATCTTGCTCTGAATACTGGTCGTCCATTTTGATCCTTTTCTATGACAGATTTAGCGTCTTCAATACCATCTTTGAATCTAAATTTTTCATTTAAAGAGTCTAATCCATCCTCGCTTGGTCTCAAATTAAAGAAATCACCTCTCATACGATCAATATCAGCTTCCCATTCCTTACGTCTAAATTCCATGTCTCGCTCCATGTCCTCCCAAATCTTATTTTGTCTCTCCTGGAAACTCAAATTGTCTTGCTGGATTGGAATTCTGTGTGCCATGTTTGGTTTAAAGAGCTGCTTAATCTGAAAGAAAATTAAATACCAATAAAATAACAAGTTTTATTTTTTGTAACTTTTCTCTTCATTTGTAAATATCTGGAGTAGGTTTTAATTATACTTTTATAATATAAATCATCAATACTTGAATAATGTATAATAAAAAAACCCAATTTTTGAAAATAACTATTTAAGGGTACGTTACCTTGTAGCGTCCATTTTGCAGATAATACGTTAGAACCTTTAAGAATCAAATTAAATTTACAATACAACTGAACAGTTGTATCCGTGCAAAAGGAATGTCTACACGCCTTATAAACATTTACTTATATAGACAAGATGTTGAGTAACTTGTCACCAATTTGCCGCTGGACAGAACGTGTGGTAGCATGATAGGATCAACGAAAAAACAGGTGTCCTTACATAAAATAACGACTTTATTTGATCTCCTGTGTTAAGTAAGTAAATACGAA
The DNA here is from genome assembly GCA_028015205.1 of Mytilisepta virgata. Classification (NCBI taxonomy): domain Eukaryota; kingdom Metazoa; phylum Mollusca; class Bivalvia; order Mytilida; family Mytilidae; genus Mytilisepta; species Mytilisepta virgata. Next base: position 34,648,979 of record CM051515.1, read on the forward strand.
TAAGAAAAAAGTTCAGAAGCTAATTTCTTACGTACAATAAAAGTATTTGACTTAGATGTTTCAAAATTATGAATGACTAAATGAATGAATGAATGAACGAATGAATGAACAGTGGTGGAAAAGTGGCCATACTGTCTATACAGCACATGGATACGATATATTATCCTCTGTGCAAACTTGGCAGTACATCTAAATTATTGAACACCTATTTGGGGTTTTTTGTTTTATCTAAAAGTCAAGAGGGGTCAAAAACCATGAAAACGGAAACAGCCGAAATCAGTGTAAGACACAAATGTGGAATTATATCAACAAATGAACTTAAGGATGCTCGCTGGTCATGTTTTGGTCTCTTTGTCAAATTTACGGAATCCTCGGGTTTTATCCATTTCTTAAACATTAAATTGTTTGCCCATGAACCCCCACTTTTTCTTTTATAATTCAATCATATATACCTTAAAATGGTATTTGACAAAATTTTATGAAGTCCTTTTTATTTTTTCATACATTTTTGAGATAAGAAGTTGTCAATGCAAAGACAATGAAAATTCCAGAGAAAACCTATTTCTTGCAAATTTTCAAGGCTTTATAGATCTAAAATGAGCACACGAACCTATATTGTTTTCTTGCTTATTTGTTTACTATTCATATGTTCTCTCAAACTAAAACACCTATTTCAAATCCTATTTATTTCCTATTATACTAGCGATCATCCTTAATGGCCAAAGAAATCTAATAAATGCTTTTATTATTTGCCCGAAACCTTTATGGCGTAAACAGAAAGACTACAAACGTGTAAACAACTACAGGGCACACGAAACATTTGTAGTAAATGACGTCTGGGATACACAAAAATAAAACTTCAGATAGAAAAAAACGAAGCTTACCTATATGAACAATTTTGTCAAATATTAACATGTACGCGCCGCAATAAAAGTTGAGCAAGATAGACTGAAGTAAATTTATTGTATATTTCAATAACTAAATTAATGAACAGTTGACCAGCTAAGATATTCTCTAGGTATGGTTTGATCAAGGGGCGTAACAGTGGTTAATAATGAGATTAAAGAAGGTTCATGTCATGTGCATAAAATTTCATGGAATCTTTCTGTGCAAAGTTTCCAATAAACGAATGGACAAACGGAATATCAGCTTTTTCCGATCAGCTTTTTCCGTTCAAGAATGAGAAAACTTAACAGTGCATTTCAGTTTGATAATCTACTTCGTATACTGGCTATCCTTACAAATATCCCCTGGTCAAGGCTTAATATAATAAATCATGTCATCTGGGAAAGTTTTATACACTGCGCGTGTGATAGAGAGAAAAAAACATCTGTTTTTATTATCAAATTCTTACATTAATTATTTTACAATAGTATGCAGATTAAGTATACGTGTAATTAAATTCACCCTCCCCCTTAAAAAGTAATTCTAGTTTGGGATGAAACGAGGACATCATAACTAAATCGTATCCGAATAGGTGAATCTAGTGCTACAAAAAAATCAAGTACATGTATTCAGAACATAATACATGTATGTAAAGAAAATAAAACTTACTTTGTTTAATAATTATCGTTGGTTTATCTGAGTGATGCTATAGATAAAGCACTATATATATATTACTGGAACATACACATGGCCTTCTCATAAACAACGTAAAAGACCATTCTCAAACAATCTAAAAGTACGATGTTCTGAATCAGAGACCATTCTCGGAGGATCTAAAATTTGACATTCTGAATCATTCTTATTACATCACAACAGAATTGCACACTGATTATATATTGACTTAACCAAATGTTAACAACCTAATTACTTTATAGTACTAGTAATAATCCATTTATCTTATTTCTCTTCGTAACGATAATATTGGTTTCCATTTTCACTATCATGGAAAGCCATACATGCAATCTAGATAAAGCTAAATCTTGGAACTCTGCAAACCGACAGAATAGACATGATAGATCACCGAAAGATATTTTTTTAATTTCAAAATAAACCTAAATGTGAAGTGGCATATATAAAGAATCAAAGAAGGTATTCGGGCTCCCGTCCTGGGGTAAGATGTATTATAATTATTCTTTATTATCACCCATCTTTTTAATAAACTCTACTGAAGTAATCTTCTTTTATATTTAATGGGTTCATGCAGTTCAATCAACCAGTTTCAAGAAAAGGTGTGTTTTTGTGTTTTAAAAATATGTTTAAACCTTTCAAAAGGATTATAATGTGTTGTGTGTCTTATAGCCGCATGCATACTTCATATTTTTTTCATTTTCATATCGCATTAATCCAACTCTGAACACGACTAACTGTAAGTTTCATATCTTATACAAACATTGTAGGTGTAGTTTACACTGACTCTGTACAATCATACCGACTTATCTTCCCAATCTGTTTCTCAATAGTTTTTTATAGAACAGAGAATCATCCTTCTATTTCTGTTATAACTAGGTAGTTGACCATGCTATGTCAAAGATCGTTACATTTTATATTTAAATTACAAACCTCGCAAAATAAGTCAGTTTTATACGTATTTTATTTTGGCACAGGAGGATAAAATTTGAACATAAAGCCATTGTATTGGTGAGATGTTATTGTATAGATAAATATACACACTGAATCATGATTTCTGCTTGATTAATCTTATAAACTAGTATTCATCTATCGATTTCCATGTCTGCATAATACATACAAAAGCTTTACTTCTTTTTATTTTTTCAATTGAAAATTACTGATTGCGTTTTAACAGACCTGGAGGTATATTCGATAAAGATTAAATACGGGAGGAGACAGAATTTTTGTGCCCCCTCCCCCCATTCTTAATGTTAACGTTTCTACTTAAATTGTTATGTATGTATTTCGTTTCAGCTAGATGCGATTCCTTCTTTCCTTCGATTGTATACGAGGCTATTCCAGTTATGCGACATCTGTAGTAGTGTACCCATGTGTCAGAGTGCATAATAATTTATTACTTAAATCAAACAACTTTCATTTAAGGTTCTTTCAAGTCTTTATTATGTTTATTGGATATGTTGCACTTATTGACCTAAGCGCCTCATGCCAGAGTTCCTATACCCAGCTTGTGATCATAGTATTTCTGATAGAAACTATAACATAAATATAAGACACACCCATAAACAAAAACGTGATAAAACACAAAACGAATAAATTTTCAATTTTAACTGTCATGACTGGTGATACAGTACCATTCACTAAACTAAATATACGGAGGTGCAAACAAACTGCGCCCCTCCCCCCACCCCATGTTTCAGTTGACCCCAAGTATTAGCTTATATTGCTTAAATAAGGCCTGTAAGAAGATCATTTATATATAATCCTTAATAATCAATTTGAACGATTCTCTGAAAACAGGGGGTGGGGCGGGAGAGGGACAAAGGGGGGTTACTTCCTGTATATATAATGGTAACTACATATGTGCAGCCCAGAAAGGGTAAATGTTTTTCCTTTAAAATATGGGAAAAGGTATACTATTTGAATAAAATATATATGATTAGGTAATATTTCTAGATTAATACAATTTCATGCTCTATTTTTCCCTACCCATGCAAACTTTAGTTCAGATTAAACATTTGTGAAAATACAAGGTGAGAAAATATTTGAAAAGGTCAGGAAAAACGTGTTTTATATATGAATCTGAAATATCTGAAAAGGGTGGGATTCACAAATGTTGGCCGCACATCTGTACCATTATACAATATGACTAGTCCCCCCCCCCCCCCGGTGGAGGGGGGTAAAAAATACATCAACACACTTGTTTACCTCCGACAACAAACGACTAGGTTTTGTAAATAGTAACGTTAAACTATACTGCTCATATTAAACAACTTGTTAAAATATTATAAATAATATAGCAAAGAAATATCACCAACTAACAGTCCAACGGCTGATGATTGATTTCCCAGACAACCAAACAAATCAATATTCAGACATAGAGAAATAAATTGATAAATATACGATATCAATAAAAACTGGTAACATTATCCATTAAAATTAATTAAGAACTCACCTTACTCTGGTATAATTTATCACTTAACGATAGTAGTATGGGGGTAAATAATCCAGAAACATCGGATGCTAAATTTATCACCGGCTAGCTGCAAGTGTGATGCATAACTCTGACTTGAGGCTACCTAGGGGGATGGATCGTGTCAAGTAGTCAGATAAAATTATAGTAATATTTGAAGCATAAAAGTCCGAACCAAGGTGATCAGCCTCTGGCTAATAACAATGTATTGTGTTGTTAATATATCAAATTCACAAATGATTAATTCGGGATGGATTGTTGTACAGGGGATTTCTTTATGTAAAATCAGCGTGTTATTTCTTGCCTATGGATATTGTAGAAAAGATTTTTTTTCTTTTTGAGTCAGACTTTTATTGTTTGAATATAAAAATACTTCAAATATTCACATGGACGCGAGTAACCTTTAAACGTTTAAAGTGTTGTAATTTATATGTAAATTGTTTCCGTTCAGTATATAAATACGTATAAATTTGTTACATTACTAAAACGAATTTGTAATATGATTTGATTATGTCAGTAAGCTGGGGAATAATTACACGCGTAAATTAGCAAAAAAAATTTGTTGTAAATATTGAAATTTTCTCTAATTAAACCCATTAAGGTGCGCATTTAAAATAAACAAAGTAAATAAAAAATCTTCATAGTTTTCTGGGATTTGGGTTTGATCCTTGTCGTAAATTCCTTTTTTCCATGTTTCATTTTCATCAATTGCTTTTCATTTTCTTAAAATGTAACACTTGCAAGGCGTACAGTACATGCATCACTGAGGAGATACAGATTATTGAAATTCGATACATTATTCATATTGTTAACTTGTATTCTCTAGCGAATTGTGCAGAAATATATAATGAAAAAACTGCATGGAAATAACAAACCTTTTATTTTGATAAAACCTCTTTTTAGATTTCATTAAGTTATGCTTGATGTCGAAAAAATAATAATACCGGAGACAAAATCTTGTATACTCAGTTTTGTTTTTTGCTGATAAAATGTTATTTATAATTCTTTTAGATAAAAAAAAAAGATAAGTCGTAAGCGTGGTATACAAGCCAACTGTTTTATCCATCAAATGACGATGGTTACCTCGACATGAGTCATTACATTTAGACCCTCTAATATATCTGACCGAGGAGATTGAAAACACCATTCATGTTATTTACATACACATGTAAATTTATTTACCTATCTGTTAACCGATTACGTATAATTTAAAAATATCATATTTATTTAGGAACAAGAGTTTATTATTGTATGACGGAAAGAAAGATGCATGGAAAAATCCACACATGTATGCACGATAGAATTATAAGAAGAGGTAACCTTTTATTGCTCTCCTTCAACACGGAGTCTCAGTTTTGGTTTAAGACAGCGTTTTAATTAAGTTTTTCTTTGGCACCCTTAAGAGCTAGTATGTTTCTATTATTTTCCTGTGGACCGCCTCGGTGGTCTCGTGGTAGAGTGCTCGCCCCAGAGTGCGGAAGGTCGCGGGTTCGATCCAAGGCCGGGTCAAACCAAAGACATTAAAATTGGTATTTGCTGCTTCTCCGTCAAGCACGCGGCATCCAGGAGTAAGAGCAAAGACTGGTCGTCTCGGATTTAGTATAATGTGTCCGAGTGAGGTGATATGTCTTCCTGCGGACAGTTACCTCGTGAAGTAGCACATTAAAAATCCGACTTAGCGTGTCGGTCTAGTACAAAGCAGGGATCATATTCATTGTGTATCAACATGTTCTTGTCCTGATATGCACCTGGTTGCCACTGGACTTTAAACAATATTTCATCCATCCATTATTTTCCTGTGGAAATCCATACAGGAGAAAAAAGTTCAAACCCCACCAAAAAGGGACAGGTAATGCAAAGTAAAAAACCGTGTCGAGAAAAAAACCGCAACAAATGCACACCAATAAAGCACCTATATTATATGGCAAAATCCGAGGGAGAATAGAGAAAATCAGGCAAAATCAATATAAGGTTAACCCAATGTCTATGATTATGAATCACGTCGCTGTAATATTTATGTTTCTTAAATAATAATGTCCATGGACATCCGAATAGAAGAATGACCAGAGAAAGAGTTATCGCATGTCACTTGATGTATGGAGGACATGAAAATTAACTTTTAAGATGTATCACAGAAATTATAAATACCTAACTATTAAAATCTTGTATTTATGTGTATAAAAAATATTATTAGTACATTAAGGCTTTTGTCATATATAACCGTGATATATATGCAGTAAAACTTAAAGTTTGTGAAACAATGAAATGAACAGTCAGGAACCTCTAGCCTTTGTTAGTCTTGTGTTTTTTTTTTTAGAATTTTGGTTCATTTTTATGTTTCAGAGTTTAGTGTGCCGTCCATTTTGCTGAACTAGTATACATTATTGTTTAGGGGCCTGCTTAAGCCCGCCTCCGGGTGCGGGACTTTCTCGCTGCGTTGAAGACCCGTTGGTAGCCTTGAGCTGTGTCGAGTTGTGTATCTTTGACACATTCCCCGTTTCCATTCTCTATTCTAATAGTTAATGTAACAATTGGCTTCCAACAAATTCGGAGATACTTGTATTTCTGTGAAAGTTCACTAAAGGGACAAAAACTAAGAAGTTTTTAATATCAACTACACTAAAAATATTCCAACAGAAGTTCCACTATAGTTCAAGGATACGGTAGACGATTCTGTCAACAAAACACGCTCAAGCACGTGACAAAAGTTCAAGGGAAAAACTTCATCTTAACGTTAAAGATCGCTTGGGACTCCAAAATGAAGGAAAATCTCAAACCTGAAATAAATGAGGATGGTCACTAATGCTATTTTCTACAAATGAAACAAAACGATTGATTTATTAATAATTTTATTGTAAAACATGATGTGTCAAAAGAAAACGATCACCATGTATCTATATAACAATAAACATAACAATGTATATGAAGATGACATGTATTTGTACCTACATCACCACAGAAGCACAAATGTACTGTGTATAAAAATCTGGCCACAGTGATAGAATGGTCATTAGTTTGTCTAAACTTCTACTGACCACTTGCATGTAACCTCAGAACTTGCATGTTAAAATTAAGCATTGTGCTGTATTTTGCTAAGATCTTAGTTGACAAGAATTGTCCGTTTTCATGCCTCAGACCAGAGATTATTTCTAGGTTCTTAAACTTTAACTAGTATACAAAGATGCCTTGTTAAAACTGACAAGCAAGCAGAATTTTTTGACATTTTTTGAAATTTCTGATATCTATGTTGTTCCTGACATAAAATCTATCTCTGATATGGTAATTACATGAAATCTTCTTACTTGGGTTATTATATTTTAACATGTTAAAAAAAATTTATTTACCCAAAATATTTTGGTTTTTCTTAAATCCAGGCATCTTTGTTGGATTTATTTGCACTAGAATATTATCTATCATATTGCTTTGAAAATTGGAAATGAGATCAAAATGAGGAAAATATTTCACAGTTAACTTTAGTTTTATTCAACTGTGTCAGTCCCCAATAATGTAATTCATAAATAAAAATGTCAAAATTAGACAATAAATATTAATACGAGATTTGTACAATTATATAACCCATACTAATATAATACTAGTCCAGATCATCAGTAATACCTAAACAGAAATATCTGCATAGAAATATGTATGTCTTATTATCATTAAAACACTACACACTATTTCAATAAGTAATACAGAAACTGAGACTAGATTAACATGGAAATAATTGTAACTGGCATTTAAATAATGCTTATAATTTATGTTATAACTTACACAGGAATCACATTAATAAGCCTCATTTTTACAGAAAAAAAATCAAGCCAATTTTGAATCTAGAATGGTTTAAGTCACTTTGTTTTTTCCAGATTCCAGAAAATTTTTTCTGAATTTCCGAGTGAATTGAATTGAAAAATCATGGACAAAAACATATAAAATATGCTGTCAATCTTTACTGAAAATGTTGCTACTTGAAAAGGCAACTTGTAATATACATTTGTACCATTCTGTGCTTATAAAATTGGCAATAATTGAAGTCCCCATAATTATGTAAATAATGAGTTTTTGTTTTCTGATTGATAAAGTACTAATTTGGCTAAACCAATATTTTTAAATATCTTTATAAAAATACTATACTAATAATTGTACTGAAGTTTTATCACCAGAAACTCTTACAAAGTAAAAACAATAAAAAATTTCCTTTTCACATGGTATCAACAGAATAAAATACAAAACATTTCTAAAATACAATAAACTTGCCCAAAAAATCTGATTTAATGTATTAAATTACATTAAGCGCTATTTACACTTTCCAGAAAATCAGTGAAAATTCTTAAGTGTAAAAACTTAGGTTGCTTAAATTTTGATTTTGTTTTTGCAGATTCTTCAGCAGACAAAGTTCTATTTTTCTTCATTTGGTAAAGATTTAAGGCAACACCACACTACAAAACTATAATGATTTTGTCAGCAAAATACAGATTAACAGAAAAATATTTTTGCAAGTGTATGACATTTTTTTTTTAGATATCTGGTAAAAAATATTTGACATGCATTTTGTTGTTTTCACTTTCTTAACATCTCAACAATCACACACTCAAATTACATTATAACCTTCCTTACAAAGAAAAGGAAACAAAACCGAAAGTCGAAACAGGAAAGATATAAATAAATCACAAAAAAAACACACATCATTTACCTTACTTGTACAAGTACTCTCTGAAAAAGAGGTAGGAAAGAATAATGGAACATTTTTAGCTACAATACAAATAACCTATCCAAACAAAACCCCAAATAAAATCAGAATCCTGTACAAATGGAATAAGATGGAATGTTATCAGATATTTTCCTGAAATTCTACATATTTTTAAACCATTACTGACAAGTTCTATAAAATACATACTGTGAATTCTGTTATTTTAATTTTCGTGGAATGGGGAAAAATGCATATTCATAGGTACAATGTACTTAATTTCATGGATTTTGAATTTCAAATCAAAACAAGAGGCTCACCAGAGCCTGTATCGCTCACCTGGAGTCTGGTTTTCATTGGACAATTAATCAACTATTTGACCAAGTTTGTTGCAATTGGTTCAACTGTTCAGGGAAAATTTGTTGAAGATTTATTTTTCATAAGGTTTAATGTTAAAATATGTTCCCTGATGGTGGTAGTCCTGGCAGGAAGTTGATAAAATTGACCAGGAATAAGGGTGAACCTTAAATAAATGTAACAGAACCCAACCTCAAATTACACAAACCAATAACTCCTAAATAGAATTTGGGATTCTCTTCAAAATTTCAGGGTAGGTAGATCTCAACATGGCAAACATTTTTCAATTTACATTTCATTTCTATCTCAAATACTTTTGGAGATAAATGCAAAAATGTTAAAATTTTGAAAATTTGACAAAAAAAGGGCAATAACTCCTAAATGGGTTTTGGGATTTCCTTTAAAATTTCAGGGTATGTAGATCTCAACATGGAAAACATTTTTCAAATTACATATCACTTCTATCTCAAATAGTTTTGGGGATAAATGACGAAAAATGTTAAATTTTCAAAATTTGACGAAAAAAGGGCAATAACTCCTAAATGGGTTTTAGCATTTCTTTCAAAATTTCAGGTTAGGTAGATCTTGTCATGCTGATCAATTTTACTCGTCAGATTTTGATATCTGTAACGGTTTTTAAGTTATAAGCCAAAAACAACACATGCACCCCTATATTCTATTTTTAGCTACGACAGCCATGTTTTATGTCAGATCAAAATAAATTGAGGATCGTTTGTAGAGGACATGTCATAGATCATTCCTACCAAGTTTCAAACCAATCGGCCCAGCGGTTTCAGAGGAGAAGATTTTTGAATGAAAAAATTTTGAAAATTTGACAAAAAAAGGGCAACAACTCCTAAATGGGTTTTGGGATTTCCTTTAAAATTTCAGGGTAGGTGGATCTCAACATGGCAAACATTTTTCAAATTTACATTTCACTTCTATCTCAAATAGTTTTGGAGATAAATGACAAAAAATGTTAAAATTTTCAAAATTTGACGAAAAAAGAGCAATAACTCCTAAATGGGTTTTGGAATTTCCTTCAAAATTTCAGGGTAGGTAGATCTTGTCATGCTGATCAATTTTACCCCGTCAGATTTTCGATATCTGTAACGGTTTTTGAGTTATAAGCAAAAAACAGCAATTTACGCCTATGTTCTATTTTCATCAGATCAATATAAAATGAGGATCGTTTGTGGAGGACATGTCATATATCATTCCTATGAAGCCTCGATGCAATCTGCCCAGCCATTTCAGAGGAGAAGATTTTTGAAAATCAGCCAATCAGAAACAAGAATTGCCTCTGGTGGCCACGTTTCTTGACCAATCAGAACTAAATGAGGAAACTTTGTTGAGGACCTTCCATACACCACTCATGCAAAGTTTGGTTGGAATTGGCCAAATGGTTTCTGAGGAGAAGACGTTTGAATGAAAAGTTTACGACGGACGGACGGACGGACGGACGGACGAAAAGTGATGGCAAAACCTCACATGGCCTTTGGCCAGGTGAGCTAAAAAGATAAAAGAAAATTGAAATAAAAAGCTGTTGCAATTGTAATAATCAGTTTTTGATCTGAGGGATTTCCTTAAGTATAATAAAGTATCACGTTAGATTTGATTAATTTCAACTTTTAAATTATCAATTAAACCATAAAATTGTAAGAATGATCAATATTCCATTGGGTTCTTAATTTCGTGTGCTGATATAACCAAAAGATCCACGAAAATAGGTCTATCACGAATAATTTTTCACAGTATTAATTGATTGGACTGTCTCATGTAATTTCCTACCAATAGAATAGAGAATGGAAACTCGGAATATGTCAAAGAGACAACAACCCAACCAAAGAGCAGGAAACAGATCAAGGCTACCAATGGGTCTTCAAAGCAACGAGAATCCTGCACAGGTCTATTCAGGATATTTTAATTTATGTACTGCTTACAATAAATGTCACTTATGAATGACTTGTTATATTGTCAAAATTTGAAAACCTTTAAAATCTTTTGAAAACATTACCTGTAAGTAAGGGTAAACAAACAATAACAATACGAAATATACAATGTCAACTCAATTAAAAACATATATCTTATGCAAGTCAAATACTTCATCTAAAAATTTGAACCAAGAAATGAGCTGCGTTCACTTTATTTCTGTTAGGAACCATCTGCCTACTCACTTGCTATACAATGCTAAAGTAATATCAAGATTTTCACACTGGAAATCCTGGTGTGAAATTTGTGAAATTTCTGCAACTTTTTTCAAATTCTTATATAACACATTAGAGTATCTTAAATGTAAACTTTTATTATAAATCCTATATTCTGGCAGTAACTGACACACACTGGCAAAACAAAATAAACAGCAAATAAAATATGTAAAATAAACTGTGAACACAACCAGTTTTATATTGCACCAATAATACAGTATAAATCTGTCTAATTCAATGTATTAATTATTGACCTTTTTCTACCATAATTATCAAGCCAATACCAATACAGATTTCTACTAAAATCATATATTTTGTGATGAGATATCTTGTTTGCTGTACTATTATAACATTTCTAGGGGTAAACTAACATGCATCTTGTCTCAGTAGTTATTTCAAATACGTAATGCCAGTCACCAGATTTATAATTAAATTTCAAATGATTACTGAACGAAATTTTTCTTTTTTACTAGCGATGGCCTTGTGTTTCTGGAAGACTAACTTCTACTCTTTGACGGGCGTGAATTCTACTTGTTGTCTGCTTGATTGATAGATTCGGGAAGCATGATGGACTGCCAGGTCAGAGGAATGTAACCAGTAGACAGATCATCCATTGTCAATAAACTGGTTCATTGTGATGAAAACATCCATGGGAAGAGATAATTTCATGGTACTGGTACATTGTAATGTCGATCATCCTCTGCTATCAAAGAGATTTGGGACCAGTTGTTATCAGCATCATCTGGATAATATGCTATATAATCTTCCTGGCCAAACTGAGACAGTCGTAAAACCTGAATACGGACACCTAACGTGTGACCTAGTAAAAACATCTCTATCTGTAATGGAATAATGTAGCATTATTTTATTAATAAAATATGATTTATAATATATTGCACAATATGCTGTTGGCGTGGCCAAATGATGTGAGCACAGCACTAGCCCTTTCCAGAAACTAATTTCTGGTATCACAATTCTGACTCTTAAATTACAATTTGAAGCAAGTTATTTCCCTTACTTTACTTACTTCCATTTCCAGCGAATGAATCTTTTTCTAGCCTTAGTATGTAGCACAATATGGCCATATTCGCTTTAACAAATAAATTCACTTCGGATTGCATAATGGGTGCCCCCATGAAACAAAGACTTTTTTAAATGACCTATATGCTCCCATAGCACTCGCTATAAATATTTTTGTGTACATGGCATCAAATTCGGTCATAAATTGTTCAAAAACTGTAGACAGCCTTTCAAATATCATCCCCATTTGTGGATATATTTCAGCATGCAATGAACATATCACTTTACAGCTGAAATGTAGTAGTAGTACTGTGGACTTATTTACTTCTGTGGGTACCAATTTTACTGATAAATGGAAGAAACTTACTTGAGGCTTGGAAATTTTCACTGTATAGAAAAGGAATAAAATGGTAAAGTTCAATGAGAATAAATCCCATTAACTTTACTCAAATACTGAATAATTTGAACTCGTAATTAAAAATCTGCCTTAAAAGATATTGTCCCTTGGTAAAGATTTGTGACTTTCCAAATTATCAAAAATTTTAAAATCAATCTACAGACCTGTTCAACACCACCACTATCACCTAATGCATTGAGATGATTTTTTACAAATGTAAGTGGTGTTTCTGATGTATCCCTTGCAAACAACAACCATACAAATATAGGCACATCATCACCAATCTCTCGTTTCTCATTCAGTTCTAAAACATTCAACAACATCAGCAGTTTAAGTCCTTCCATCAGATAGAGGTCACATGTAGGGTCAGAGTTCAACAAATTGATTGTCCACAGCTCACGGTTACAATATGAATCAATAGCCATGGCTTCCTCTAACTGAAATGTAAATAATTTATTGATTATCTCCCTTAGACCATCTATGAAATTTTTTTCCCCCAATACAATAAATTCCTTTTTTATTTGCTAAGTAATAAATAAATAAAAAATATGTTCTTTGTGGTCTTTACCTGGTATAAATATTGTGCTTCTGTTTAATCTGACCTTCTTTTTTTGCAAATACCAAATTAATTAATGTTTACAGTTAGCAAACTAGGTTTATATCAATCAATTTTAAAAATAATACTCAATAAATTTGATATTTTCAATTGATTTTTCAAAAGATTGCAAAATTGCTTTTATTTCTTTTCATATTGCCACCCTCCTTTCCAGCTCTTTCTTATAAATATTAGATGCTTTATTATGAGGCTTTTTTTCAAATAATGTATACATAACAGACCTAGTAGAAATTCTGAGATTAATTAAAAAAATAGTTCAATCAATAAAAATAAATGAAGCTGTAGGTAAATGTAGCCTTATTAATGGTTTACATTTTGATGTGCACAAAATAGATTTATGTTTACACACACATATTTTTGGGCAAATGTTTACAACTAACTTGAAATGATAATTTATTCAATATGTAATCCTTTCACAAAAGTGTATTATTATATTAAGAGTTGTGAAATACATTTGTACTTTGATTTCTGAGTAAAAGAAAATCAGATAATTCATATGTAAAATAAAATCTTGAACTTCAAAACATAAAATATTCATTCATGACCTAAAAACACTAATAATTCACTCATGTGATATGTGCATTCATAAACAATATATATACATTGTCAGAAAATATACTTTTTTTTTTGTACTAGCCTTAGAAACAAGTAGAAATATGAGGTTTTCTTAGAGAGTACAAATAAAATTTATTTTTCCAAACAATTACATATATCTTTTTTATCCGGCAACCATACATTTTTATCTCCTTTAAAAGGAGATATTTGGCACGTAATCTAGGCAGACATGATGTCACAAACACTGCGAACCAGAACATATTTCAAAATTTCATTGCAGTACTAGAGATGATATTATGCTACTAGACGAACATAGAAAAAAAATACTTGACACCATTAATTTGGCTAGTAAATAAGATAAATGATTTGTTGTGTTGTTTGGTCACTTGTAAATTTTACATTTTCAAATCTCAAGAGTATTGATACAATAAATATCTAAGTGTCTTTGCAAAATATTACCTTGGAAAACAATAATGCCAAACAGTGGGACATTAAAGACAATCTTTGTTCTTTGCTAGAGGACAGACGACCTGCAAATGTCCAATGTTGTAGTCCCGAGCTTGTCTCATTATATCTATGTCTTAGTTTATTAGTGATATCATTAAAGCTCGTCCATCTTTTTGTTACATCTATGCCATGACTAAGGCACTGAAATAAAGTTCCACGTAGACCACAATAATTATCTCCCCTTATTCTGCATAGATGATGATATCCTGTTATCTTTGGTATTTCCTTATAAGCCTACAAAATAAAGAAAACCACAATAAAAAAAAATTTTCACTTATTATTTTCTGTCTTTAAGAATTTAAAGCATGCTTAGAGAGGTGCAGAATATTCTTTGAAAAATTTTGTCTTTATATTTCTCTATAGTTCTATTTCTTACGAGTAGTGATATAATGCACTATAAGAGTCATACAATATCTTTTACAATTATCAAATTAGAAAATGTTTGGAAATGAATGAGTTATTATAGACAGTTCTTAATTTTACACTTTTCTCTTATTTTGGCATAAGAACAATGAAGAATCTGATGTACAACCATCTGAGTTGTTTCAAATATTCACAGGTACTTTTTTTGTCCTTCAGCACTATACATATAAATTTTTGATATGTCCACATAGACAGTATCAAAATTTGTATCACAGAACTTCTATGCTTACATTCCACCATTTTAGAATTTATTATTGGTTAATTTTTATTTGGTACCGGAAATGTGAGACAAATAGGATATTCAACATACCCATAGTTATTCATGATTTAGAAAGAATGTTAAACTGTATTACATGCAAGTCTGAATAATATTAAGAATATATTATACATGTATTTTCCTTTATACAGAAATTTATCTGCATTAGTGGGGTAGAATTATATCAATCAGTGACAAAAAAATCAGTAATTTGGAATATTGACATCCTCTCACACCAAATACACATGTACAATGTACATTGTAAATATGGACCAGGTGTATATCTGTAAGATTGCTGATTGTCTTTGTAAGGCATCGATCCTTTTATCATTTTGTTGTATAATAACACATCTTCACATGACTACTCTATAAATATTCACCAAAACAGAACATCACTATTTTCAAGATGTCCGATCAAACACATTAAGATACGATGTAAGTGTCTACAAGTGTATTATAAGTATGTAAATAAACAATATTATTCTGTAAATTAAATATTTTACCTGTCGAATGGTTTTGGCTTTGTCAGTTTGTCCTTTCCATTCACTCTCTATATATTCTGTGATATCTTTTTTATCAGAAATTTGTATTGTACCTTCAATATACACAATATTAAATTGTAAGAAAGTAAAAAAATTATATCTTAAATAATTAGCATATTGACATATTACAACCATCCATTTGAGAAGTAAATTAAGAAAAAACTATTTCAGTGACAAATTTAAAATGATTCACAATGACATACAAATTTTGCTTTTTAATGATTTGACAAAAATGAAATTTTCTTTAGAATTTTTTCAATAGTATTCATTTGTAATTCGTTCACATAACTTGGTATTTGTTATGCCTGAATACTCTTTGGCTTCTTAAATAAAGTGTTTTCCCATGCATACTAAGAGTGAATGAAACTAGGCAACTTTTTACTATTCGTATGAATTTCTCACATGTTATGTAAAAGCTACAAATGTATCATTAAACATGTAGGAACTAACACAAAAAGTATGCATTCAAAGACTGACAATAGCTTTTCTAGAAACTGAAAATAAAACAATTTTTAAAGTTATAAAATATATAAAATAATATATTTATTTTATGTAACATATTTGCTAATTTTTTATATCAAGTATACATGTAAGAATTGATTTTTGTTCAAACAAAATATAAAGAATCCCTTGTATGTATACTAAACCTATAAAATATATATACAGCTTACAATTATTTTCTTGTTTCTTTGAGGGGATTGAAGTTTTTTCTCCTAAACCATTAACACCACCTTTTTCACATAAATCTAATTTTGCCTTATTACCATTCTCATTTGGGAATGAAATGTTACTTGAATCTCGTGCACTTTCATACACACTTCTGGAACTATCATCAGATGACATTTTAATACTGTTAGATTTACTTGCTGTTTGTGATAAACTCAAATCAGTTTTTGAATGACCTTCACCTGATGAATCTCTAGCCCAGTCACTTTGACCACTCATTCCAAAACACTCATCTGTTGATAAACTGTCAAGTGTCCCATCAACTTCAATGTCAGTCTCTAAAGGACTTTCAAAGCTAAGCCCATTTTGCCCATTTGTGTTTTTGTTGATAAATTTTGTGTGTAATCGATTTCTCAGAGCATTAGCAGGTTCACTACATCTTCGACTGTTGGGGGTAGATTTGTTCGAATGATCTGCATGTAGTCCATCAGAATCCCATGAAAGATCAGGCATATCAAAGCTACAAGCAGGTGAGCTATCAGTACTACTAACAGAAACAGATCGTGACCTACTTAACCTACTCCTGGTACGATCTACAATTTCTACTGCCTTTTTTGCTAAAGGATGACTAGGAGAGTATTCAACACTACTTTCGTCACAGTTAACAGCTAAGTTTTTAAGTTGATTTAGTTTATTTGTGAGACTAGCAAATTCTTCTTCAATATCTTGTACTTCCTCTTCCAAATGTTCAAATTGATCCTCGGTGCATCGTCCAACTTCACAATAAGAACTGAATATTTCACTATCTGGTGTTGCTATTCCAGAAAGATTGTCCGTTTCAATACTGTATTTACGATTCCTTGCATATGGAGAAAATTCTGGAGATGAGTCTAATGAAGATGAATTGCTAGAGCCAGCACCATTATGACATTCTTGTAAGCGATGGAGTAAACTCTCTCGGAAGAATCGATCAGGTGACCTGAGTTTGGGCAAGGAAGAAATAGAGTCTTTTTCATCACAACTACATGATTCATCAGCTGCTGAAACAGGACAAGATATTTTAGAATCTGTAATACAATCAGAACTATAGGAAGACAGTGGCTGATGCAATAAATAATTGTTATTCTGTAGCACCAATGGATTCCCAGAAATGGAATGAGATTGTTCAGATCTGTTGGAATTTGAATGACTATCGTCTTCCGATGGTGGTGTTAGTAACACACTACTTACTGTTAACAAATCGTCAGATAATTCTATATGAAGTTTACTGTTACGTGAAGCAATCTGAGTATCACAGTTTTCTTTATTGGAAAAATCATCTATTTTTACACTAACATCACTATCTATTCTGTAAGGATTTCCTCGTAAAATTTCACAATCTGATGTCAGACTGGCCTGGTTCGACAAATGTGATGCTTGATTTGCTTCTCTAAAGTTTTCAATTTCTCTCAAATTCCTGTCCGTCAGAGACTGTAAACTAAGATTAGCTTTTAGTGAACCATCTAAATCATTTGAAACTTCTGACGTAGAATAACCTAGACGATTTATACTAACATCACTGCTACTAGAAGGAACTTTAATCGGTGCAGATTTTGATAAAGTGTTATCTAAAGATGGTTTTCTTCTCTTTATTCGTTTTTTCAATTTGACTCGTGTAGTTTCTGATTGAGTTCTGATATTTTCCCTGCTTCGAGACTTCCTACCAACATGTAATGCTACACCAGTTGTTGGACTGAAATAAGCTGATGTTTCCGGTTTGTTGGAATTTGAATTTCCCATATCAGGTTCCTTCTCAATTCCATTAATGGTCTGAAATGTTCAAAAAATATGTCAACAAGTGTAATAAGCGATTATCAATGTTGGTTATATACAACCAAATCCTTACATATTATTATTGCTAGATATATTATGGTAATACATTATTTAGAACATATTTAGTAGATTATTATATACATTTATATATTTTCACCTTATACATGTTAATAGTTTTGTACATGTATTATACCATATATTCTTTTTCAGTCATATTTCAGTAAAAATTATCTATGTAAAATCAATTATCAACTTTTTGATAATTTTAAAAATTATTTTTCTCTATTCAGTAAATTACAACACTTAAAATTAAACACCAGGACATCCTGATCAAAATGATAATATAAGACTAAAGTACAAAGAAAAACATCTTCAACTTCTTAATTTATATATCTCAATATATTGATCAGTAAACAAATTTCCTCTAGAATCAATTTCTGTGTATTTCCTAGAAAAAAATGAAACTATTCATCATATTTTTAAGTTCCACGGTAATAACCAGATTAGTACAGACGATTAAGAAAATACATGTAAAACCAGTATTAATTTCAATGTTTTGTACTGTATACATTGTACCTACAACAATCTTTTCATTTAAAATAAATTTATAATTAGTAACAGCTCTATTTTTTAACCTGAAAAAAAGTCATGTGATATTGTCATATACTGTTATTACCAATTCATACCTGACAACTGAAAAGGTAATTTATTATTATGTATATATATACAATGGCTTTAAAAAAAATTGGGTTTCCCACAATTAATTTAACACTGAACAGACAAGTAGTATTAACACAATCTATTAAACCTACCCTTAATCCATCAATGCTACAATATTATACCCTGATACATCAAACCAATGTATCACTTATGTTCTCATGACAAACACAATAACTAGATGTCATTATAAAATTATTGACTACTGATACTTCCTGTGTTTACCTAGGGGAGATAACTCAATAACTTTCAACATTGGGGAAAGTCTCATAATTTGAAATATGCCATCCCAATAAAATAGTTTCTTATATGGTGAAATTTCTGAATATATTGATTTATTTTAATATTCATTAATGCAATAAAAACTAAAAAAAAATTAAACTAGAAAACCTAAATAAAACAAATAGTAGCAATTAGTATGAGAATTTGATTAAAATTATTGTGATAAATAATATGAAACTTTCTGACTTGACTGACTAAAATTGCCTTTGCGTTTATAATGCTACAAACATTATTAACCAGAAGTCCAGAACTGATGTTTTATAATATTACTACAAATTCTAGTATTAATTCTATTCTTATGACAAACCTTAGCACTTTCAGTCTCATTCCTCTTATCAGATTTTTTCTTCTTTGATGGCTTTTTGAAGAGTGGTTGAATAAATCGACAGTAAAGTTTGTAAAGAATGAATCCACCAAGTCCAAAAGTTATACCAACAGCACAAATCACTGTCGCTGACTTGGCTGAAATAAAAGATGAATGAGTTAATCTACCAAGTTACAAAATATAATTAATATATATACCAAGTGTCCATATATTAAAGATACTATTCATTGTAAAAGTCAAGTAAAATCTTCAATTTCTGAAATGAAAAAAAAAAATTGAAAGTGAGCTGACTTCGCTAAAAGGTAACATATCCAGATCATAAATTCTGAAAGAAAATTAACATTCACAATCGTTGATACATGCTTATCCTTACTTTGTATAGGATTAATTGTAAACATTATCAGAATACAAAATTTAAATAATGTCACATTTTCATGTCATTTCTCCAGGCAATGGATGGACTGCAATTCATCATAAATTATAATCAAAATATATCTCCTGCCATTTTTATAAACAGACATGTGATCAAATCTTAAATTACAATATAAACAGGGTTAATCTATGTAACATATATTTAACCAAAATTATTCAAGTACCATTTTAATTAATCTCTTTATGTGTTCTTCTTGTTTTATTGGGATTTTACCCAACTTTCAGTGCATATAGCTATACAGTGGTCCAGTTTGTGCTTGGTGAAGGAAACAGAAGTACCCAAAGAGAACAACCAACCTTGTGCAGTAAACTGGCAGTCCTTGTAAATTAAGTTTGGAGTGATACATCTCCCAACACAAGCTGGATTATAATTTGCAATCAAAGTGGATATGCTTGTGATTATTTGCTAGTAGTACTACCTAAACCCCCTTCAATTACAGTGAAGAACTTATATTACTAAACAAAATCTCAATGTCATGCGAAACTATTTTACAAAACAATACCGGAGTCATAAAGCACCACTAAGCTATAACTTGAATAAATGGGAAAAAATCAAGTCTTACCAAGAATATTGTCTAAGTTGATCAACAGCATTACTGCAAGGTTTTTATGATCTAGGACCTGTGTAATGTGAATGAAATCTTTTCCAAGGAGGATTATCAATAAAGGGTTATATACATGAAATATTAAAGAAATAATTAGCAAATCATGAGGACTAAGCTAATAATTGCATATTTTCACACTCGATGGAAGAGCCAATTAACAATTGATAGCAAATACAAGTGTTAAATCCCATACAATATTTTATATTAATTCAGAATTACCATGTATATTATATAAACATGCATTGTATTCTTTTTATTTCATTACATTAAACTACTGAAAAAAATACAGGAATCAGCAAATTCTAGTTGAGAATCAGAATCTTAGGGTATATATGGAAATAAATGATGGCAACATAACTGTGAAATTAGTTACACATGTATTTTACCATATCCATTTTCCACCACGGAATTTGTGGCCCTTTTTAGCTTCAAAAAATAAAAAACTTTGTTTTCCTATTGATACATGTTTTTAATGTGTATCATTAACTCAATCTTCAAATGACTGTCAAAAAAATCCACAAAAAAATTAGTACCATACATTAGTTTTTTATAATTTTTTTATATTCTTTTTTCATAGAAAATGTGACATTCCTAAAGCACTTAAAATGCAAGCTGATAGTACAGTCCAGTATTAGTAAAGACTTTTATATTTTTTGTTGCAGTGATTCATTCTTTGTTCTTTATCTCAAAGCTGCAGTGATATCTTCAACAGATGAAAATTGTGCACCTCACTGCTGATTCAAGATGGCTCCCAACCTTGCATCCTCCCAAGTCAGGCGTTATGAGTCCATGTCTTGAAAAAGAAAAGCCAATGAAGTGGACTCTGATCCCCCGACTTGGTAGGACCCTACCCCTGGTCCTGATATTTTTTGGGGGGATAAAAAACAGCTTTACCTGTAATCTGAAACATCTGATTTGATACGAAAGTTTGGAGAAGAAAAAATGCCAATCTATCTAAAACTGGTAGGTATTCCATCATCCCTGGCTAATATAACTTTATATCAATATGGCAAGGTGTTACATCTATTTACTCTGTCATTTGGATCTGCAATCAATTTTTTTTTACACTATAGACATTTTCTATTAATTTAAATATTCTATCACTTTCAGAACAATTCACAGATAATAAATCAATTTATATCTATATCTGATCTTACTACCAGTAATTAGGACTTTTGTAGTTACTGTACTGGATCTCTCATTTATTATTAAATTTTACTACATATATGACATTTAAGAGGGTCCCTATTATTTTTTGCTGCATGTTTTTATTTGAATGCAAAGGAGATCTCTTTAAATGTCTAACATCTTACTTGTCTTAACTGCGTAAATGTAGGAAAATGACTTATGTGAATATTCGTTAAATATTTGTCATCAATGGCTAGACAGGAAATTTGCGATATCTTTGTATAATGGAAGACACTATACACCATATTGGACATCGCAACATCTTTGCAAAACATGCTATAGTATTGTCAAGTGATTTCTGAGATATCACAGTTAAATGTAAGATATCCAACATTTGTGATTTCTGTGTTAAATATTGTCATCCTATATTGGCCATTTGTTATATTTCTATTAAAAGTTTGTCATTCTCACTATATGTATGACTGGATATTTATGATATTCTTGTTCAATTTCTTTCATGCTACAACAAAACAAGACATTTGTGATATCTTTGTTGAATGTGAGACACGATCACTAATCTCTCTTGTTTATAACAGTTGGTTATATACATGTAGTTAAATTTTTACAATATGCTGAGTAATTTCAAAATTTGGGAATGTGATCTGATGAAATAGTTGTTGTGTGTATACATGTATGCCAATTAGATAGATATAAAATTGGTTGAAAAATCTGTTTCAAAATAATATTGGTTATGAAGGAGATTGAAAATTAGTTTAGAGGGACTTAACTAGAATTAAACAAACACATTAAGGAAATAATATTACAGCTAATCACATTCTTGGATTTTTGAAATAAAACAGATTCTAATATGATGTGCCGCTTTCCCTATAGAAACACAACCGTGTTCTATATAGAACAATTATTAATGACACATGTGCCCAATGTGTGTGAAGCACACATGAAATCACTAAACTGTTGTATTTTGTTGATAAAATAAAGTTTCAAAGTTATATTCTTCCATCTCACTGAATGTATCTTACATTTATCACTTTGTGAACATTTAGCAAAGCTCGAAATATAACAACAATTGATGTCACGCAAAATGGTGGGACAGTCAAAAGTGCAACGTCACAATCCAAGGTACATCATACATTCAAATGACACCAGATCGACAGACAAAATTGGAAAATCATATGTTGTACATGGTCTCGAACGGTGGTATTTGGTTTAAAATCTCACAAAAATGTAAGTTTGATTTAGTTTTGTTTGTTTAAAGACATTTCTTGCCTTGTTAAAATTGACTTGGCTGCCCGTAAATGACGCCTTATTGGGTTCGCTTTGATTACAGAAATGATACATATTGTCGAAAATAGAATCGAAATAATTCATTGGTGCAATGCCCAATGGTTCTTTTAACATGGGTAGCAGAGTTATCGAAATTTTTTTTTTCTTGTCAGACATTGGATCTGACAGTCAGCAAGGTCTTGTCAGACCCATGAATAAAAATATACACAAATATAATGCCTACCCATGTTAAAATAACCATAGAGCATGGCACCAATGAATTATTTCTTAAATAATGTGAATATTGATCAATTGTTGGTATGAGAGAGATGAGGTGTGCGAAATATATAATGTTGGTCACAAAATTTGAGAATTTTCCATAGCTTGTTAAATGGTCACAGGAAATTTGTTATACATGTACATTTACATGTATCTTTGTTAAATATTGGATATCCTCTTTGACATCTGTGGTAAATGTGAAATATCTTATGTTATATAGAACATTTGCAACATATATGTTAAGTACCTTTTGCATCTTTTAGGTGCGACTGACATTGTATACATGACAGGGATATATAGAATAATAGGTAGTTTTGTTTTTGATACTGACTATATCATGTGGAATATCTAGACGAGCCCAAAGGGCAAGTTTAGATATTCCACATGATATAGTCAGTATCAAAAATGAAACTTCCTATTATTTTGTTTATCTGTAATTCATTTTTTTATGAAAATTATCACTTTTTCAACTAATTTTAATGTGCAATACATGTTTTCATAGCGGAAGAAGTTTGTAATGCGGTTGACCAATCACTGGCACGTAACATCATTTTGAAACACATTGTAAAGGAATATATTGACTATTTGCTTGAATTTACGACTTGTCATCGATAATTTCTGTAATTCATTTTCATTGGACGATCAGATAAGTAGATCCTTCCGCATTACGTCACACAATGTATTGCCTAATATTTTCAGTGATACAGCCTGTATGTGAAACTTGAAAATATTTGGCAAAAAGATCAAAGGAAATATGTACGAATTGCAGATAAACATCATGGGTATAGCAAGCCGTACAGTTGTTACGGCTTTGGCAGTACCAATAATTTTCCAAGGTACAGCAAACCGTACCAATAATTTTGTCAATTTTAGAATAAAAGCCAAAAAGAAATGAATATATAAATGACGACAAATCACAAATACACTGTATTAGATTTAAACTAGCTGTTGTTAACTCACGACGTGCGATGACTAAACATTATTTCTAACTAGAGGCTCTCAAGAGCCTGTGTCGCTCACCTGTATCTAATGTGATTACAATAGCTACTGAAGACATCTTATCATTATTATTTTTGAATATGTGGTCAAGTTGTGACCATTCAGAATTTTTTTTACAATTTTCTGATAGACTTCTAAACATCTTGGATGATGGATCGGCAACAAAGTAACAACACTTGGTCAGCACCTCATAAGGAACATTCATGCTATGTTTTGTTACATTCCATTCAGTGGTTCTCTAAAAGAAATCATTTGTATGCATTTCCCATAGGGTCCAATGTTAAACTTAGTCCCCCGCTGGCGGCAATCTTGGATGATGGATCGGCTACAAAGTAACAACGCTTGGTCAGCACCTCATAAGGAACATTCATGCCAGATTTAGTTTCATTCCGTTCAGTGGTTCTCTAAAAGAAGTCATTTGTATGCATTTCCCATAGGGTCCTATGTTAAACTAAGTTCCCCGCTGGCGGCCATCTTGGATGATGGATCAGCTACAAAGTAACAACACTTGGTCAGCACTTCATAAGGAATATTCATGCCATGTTTGGTTTCATTCCATTAAGTGGGTCACTAGAAGAAGTCATTTGTATGCATTTCCCATAGGGTTCTATGTTAAACTAAGTCCCCCGCTGGCGGCCATCTTGGATTATGGATCGGCTACAAAGTAACAACACTTGGTCAGCACCTCATAAGGAACATTCATGCTATGTTTTGTTACATTCCATTCAGTGGTTCTCTAAAAGAAGTCATTTGTATGCATTTCCCATAGGGTCCAATGTTAAACTTAGTCTCCCGCTGGCGGCCATCTTGGATTATGGATCGGCTACAAAGTAACAACACTTGGTCAGCACCTCATAAGGAACATTCATGCCATGTTTGGTTTCATTCTATTCAACGGTTCTCTAAAAGAAGTCATTTGTATGCATTTCCCATAGGGTCCTATGTTAAACTAAGTCCCCCTCTGGCGGCCATCTTGGATGATGGATCGGCTACAAAGTAACAACACTTGGTCAGCAACTCATAAGGAACATTCATGCCAGATTTAGTTTCATTCCATTCAGTGGTTCTCTAAAAGAAGTCATTTGTATGCATTTCCCATAGGGTCCTATGTTAAACTAAGTTCCCCGCTGGCGGCCATCTTGGATGATGGATCAGCTACAAAGTAACAACACTTGGTCAGCACTTCATAAGGAACATTCATGCCATGTTTGGTTTCATTCCATTAAGTGGGTCACTAAAAGAAGTCATTTGTATGCATTTCCCATAGGGTTCTATGTTAAACTAAGTTCCCCGCTGGCGGCCATCTTGGATTATGGATCGGCTACAAAGTAACAACACTTGGTCAGCACCTCATAAGGAACATTCATGCCATGTTTGGTTTCATTCCATTCAACGGTTCTCTAAAAGAAGTCATTTGTATGCATTTCCCATAGGGTCCTATGTTAAACTAAGTCCCCCGCTGGCGGCCATCTTGGATTATGGATCGGCTACAAAGTAACAACACTTGGTCAGCACCTCATAAGGAACATTCATGCCATGTTTGGTTTCATTCCATTCAACGGTTCTCTAAAAGAAGTCATTTGTATGCATTTCCCATAGGGTCCTATGTTAAACTAAGTTCCCCTCTGGCGGCCATCTTGGATGATGGATCGGCTACAAAGTAACAACACTTGGTCAGCACCTCATAAGGAACATTCATGCCAGATTTAGTTTCATTCCATTCAGTGGTTCTCTAAAAGAAGTCATTTGTATGCATTTCCCATAGGGTCCTATGTTAAACTAAGTTCCCCGCTGGCGGCCATCTTGGATGATGGATCGGCTACAAAGTAACAACACTTGGTCAGCACCTCATAAGAAACATTCATGCCAGATTTAGTTTCATTCCATTCAGTGGTTCTCTAAAAGAAGTCATTTGTATGCATTTCCCATAGGGTTCTATGTTAAACTAAGTCCCCCGCTGGCGGCCATCTTGGATTATGGATCGGCTACAAAGTAACAACACTTGGTCAGCACCTCATAAGGAACATTCATGCCATGTTTGGTTTCATTCCATTCAACGGTTCTCTAAAAGAAGTCATTTGTATGCATTTCCCATAGGGTCCTATGTTAAACTAAGTCCCCCTCTGGCGGCCATCTTGGATGATGGATCGGCTACAAAGTAACAACACTTGGTCAGCACCTCATAAGGAACATTCATGCCAGATTTAGTTTCATTCCATTCAGTGGTTCTCTAAAAGAAGTCATTTGTATGCATTTCCCATAGGGTCCTATGTTAAACTAAGTTCCCCGCTGGCGGCCATCTTGGATGATGGATCGGCTACAAAGTAACAACACTTGGTCAGCACCTCATAAGGAACATTCATGCCATGTTTGGTTTCATTCCATTCAGTGGTTCTCTAGAAGAAGTTCAAAATGTAAAATGTTAACGACGACGCCGGACGACGGACGACGACGGACGACGGACGACGGACGCCAAGTGATGAGAAAAGCTCACTTGACCCTTTGGGTCAGGTGAGCTAAAAATAGAGTAAAGTTTTGATGCTGAATCTAGGCATTGTTAAAAGACATTACTACTTTTGTCAGAGGAATGTCAAGGAGGGAAGAATTTTGATAGAGGATATTGTAAAAATCTTAATGCTTATTTTGACAATGCCCTCTACAAATGCAACAAGCGAAAGATCATTCAGCGCATTGAGAAGGGTCAAAACATATCTGCCATCCACTATATATGATCCAGTCCCATCTGAACAGTTTAATGGTTATGCATGACTGATGAGATAGATATATTAAAAGTGTGTCAAGACTTTACTTTTACTGACCACAGACAGAATATTTTCGGGAAAATTCAAATAAACAGTTCTATTTTTTTGTTTGCATTTGGACATAAGCTGTATGTAACATGAAAGTTCTAAAATATAGTACATGTTTTTACTTTTCTATTTGTATGTATATTTCAACATGTTGATTACTTGCAAAGTCTTACTGTTATACATGTGCAACCTTTTACTTAACTGGCAAAAATTCAGAAATGTTTAAATACAAATGTTTATAACTTAATGTGTGCACATATTTGATATTGAAAAGGACAATAAAAATTTAGTTGCTGCAGTGTTGTTATGATGCAAATAAACAGCTTTGAAAACCATGGAGGTAATGTACCCCCACATCAAGGCATAGTAAATAGCAAGACATTTGCACATAATGTGTCGTATTTAGGATTACGTGATATGTTCTGAAAGGTCTCCAGAATGCACAGATTTGCTTCATTTTCTCATTTTTTTTTTTTTTTTTTTTTTTTTTGGGGGGGGGGGGCATGCCCCCTGACCCTCCTAGTATAAGTGTACCTATGGTGCACCTGCCATTTAAAGCACTACCAATATTTTTTTCACTGCTACACCTCTGAATATGTATATATGTCTAAACATATATATGTAAAGTACAGGTTAAATTTTCTACTTGGTCTAAGGGACTCTAAGTCTACATGTAACTTAGCTGAAACATCATGTGGTATGCCTGTGACCTTGAATAAATAAGTTCATACATTGTGTAACTATAAAATACCTGAACATCCCACTTGGATGTTAGCATTAAAACTCCCCCTTTTCTCCTCTGATTCTGATTTGCTACTAAACATGCAAATGTAAGTTGATATTACAAATTCTCACCTGTGACAAGAACAACATTGTTAGAAATAAAGATCATCTCCTCTACAGAACACAGATATAACTCCTCAACAACATCCATAATCAACAATGTCCAGATTCACTTAAGATAAGTATAAGATTCCTTGTATATTATGGAAATATTGTCAATATCTGTACAATGAAATCTTATTTGTGAACTCCTTTGATATCCCCAATCAAAAAGAAAAACATGTAACATTTTACACAACACTAGACATAATATGACTAAAGATACTGCACAATCAAAAAAATGCAACACAAATGCAGAAAGATGCTAACTTTTCATACATACAATAACAATAAATCTAAACAAAGAAAAATATGCATAATCTTATATAGTAATATCACATGATAAAATCTCACCTGTTCTCAGTTTCATAAAACTTTTCAAAATGGGATTTTCCTCAACTTCATGAATATTTCCTCAAATTTTAAATTTGCAGCCATCTGATTGGCCAATATTTCAAGCTGAACTGGTAAGTTGAGGGAATTCTCAAATGTGAGATGTTTTGTGATTGAAACTCAGGCCATCATAAAATCATAATATTAAAATCCTAAGATTTTGTAATAATTTCAGTATCACAGTTTTAATAAAGATATACTGCTCTATTCACATGGTGTTAAATTATTTCATTTACAGACTCACAGGATGAGTAACATTATTGTAATTCTTCATTCCCCCTACATGTATATAAAGAGCCAAATATAAAATCCATGAGGGTTTATTTGTATTTAAATCGTAAATGCCATAAAATGTAACCAGACATCCTGCATTTATCATAGATTATCTTTGCACAAGGTGAAATTCTAGAAAGACCCCCATTCTATAGTATTAAACCTATCATTTGCCCTTTTTAGATTGTCATGATATAAATAGGATATACATGTACTGTTTCTAATGCAGATGGGGTAGTCTGTTATTGTGTAATTATATTTTTATGTTTTCAATTGATAGACAAAAGATCTCCCTATCTGATTTTGGAGTCATAGGAGTGTTTTCCATGTTCCAATCAGATACAATTTTCCACATGTTTTTATCTCCTTTTTCCAGCCCAATATCTCCCCTCTCCAAACTGCTGTTTCCCTTCTCCTGGTCTCCTGGTACCTCAATACATATGCAGAGAATACTAATCCAATATAAACCTCTTTATTTGTACCGCTAATTTAACAATTATACAGTTAAATCTGTA
Organism: Mytilisepta virgata; assembly: GCA_028015205.1. Classification (NCBI taxonomy): domain Eukaryota; kingdom Metazoa; phylum Mollusca; class Bivalvia; order Mytilida; family Mytilidae; genus Mytilisepta; species Mytilisepta virgata. The sequence goes on from CM051515.1 coordinate 34,677,990, forward strand.
TAACCCAACACACCATATGACCACAAAAATATGTTGAATTACAAAGGGGAAATTCATTGTAGGAATACTGGTACAATTAAACTATAATAAAACTTTTTCTTTGGTTCTAAATGTCTTGTCTGATACATGTTAGATAGGATCCATTACAATTTAAGAAATCTGATATTTTCTTTAATAGATCCATGAAAAATATTTTATAACAAAGTGTTGCTTTATTTATTCACACGAGTATAAATCTAAAAGATAAAAAGACCAGGTGATACTCCAAATTTACACAGTGATTGGTTTCCATAGAAACATAAACAACTGTAAAATCATTTATGTTTAATGGCTTACAGCCATTTCTAAAAAATACTTTTATCTGTAAAAGATTTTGATTCAGTGAAATATTAAACTACATATGATATTTTCTGTAAAAGTCATTAAGGATTTGTTTTATTCTGATTGAAAACTTGGGCAATTCATGTCTTTAAATTAAAGGGGTTGTGTGTGCACAAATGTACACGTATATTGTATATTGTATGTATCCATGTGAAACAGTGTCATGACTGGTATTTTTTAAACAGATAATATTATCATTTAGGAACATAGTTTAAAAACTACCAGTCAGAATAAAAAGTTTCAGAAAAATTATACTTGATATATTTTCGGCTTTAAAATGCATCTGCACTGGTCAGCAAGTGGATATGCATTTATTTACAATAAATTAGTGGAAAAAGTTCTTAAGTATAAACTGTTATATCAAAGTCCAGATTATTCATAATGCATAATATCAAAATACTTTAAAAGTTAAATATTACACATACTTAGTACAGTGTTTTAAAATGTGATACCTGACAAAAATTATAAATAAAACTTTTACCTCTATTTTTTATCTGTTTCATATTTCTAATATCACCTGCAATCCTATGACCTTCAAAATATTTAAGTTTTAAATCCATTTATAGAATTTAAACATATCAAATTTGTAGTTATATATACAGGAAGTAAAGAGTTTCCGGCATTGTTACACTTCCCTTTAATAGGCATAATTTTTATTTAATCAATGGAATATAATTAAAAGACATGGTTAGTCCCCAAAAAGTAGTTTTTTCTACCATTTACATTTTAATTTATTTAAATAAAACTCTTAAATCATGTAAAATAAGTATTACCATTTGACAAAGTGCATTTACTTAAATCAATTAAGAAAAAAAAGCTTCTGACTATCTTAGCTGAACTTTTCCAAAAGTATAAAATTTTTGACAATAAATCTTCATTTCATTTACGACCTTTGAATTTTATTTCTGGAGGCTGAAAAATTGACACAAGTGAAAACCCAAAAAAATCATTCATTAAGACCAATATAATACTGATCATCAGTTTATACATGAATTCCTCAGGGATTATACTTGCATAATAATTTATTATCAGATCATTTGATGTCACATTATAACTATCAATTTCCAATTAACATAATTAAATTTATCTTACATGATCACATTATCCTAGTAATATAACTTAGAGATCTGATTATCTATCAGGGTTTGATAGGCAAAGGTGAAATACATACATGACACTGCATTTGTCAATAATTTCAAGCATTAATTAAATTAAATTTTGCTTTTGAGAAAAATTCTCTGCCCCTTTTTTCCCATCTGCCAAGCACAATTCGTAAAGGATAAGGTATGATCTGGCCTGATATTTGGCCCCTGAATTCCAAAATAATAAAGTAATGAAAAACCTACTCCCAGTTATTTAATTAAGTACTCTTAAAATGATGTATTTTAAAGAAAATGTTGAAAACACCGAATTTCACTGATTTTTGGACCTTTGAATTAAAAGTTTTTACACGAACAACAGCCTTGCCTAAATAGATTTTTCACTGAAATGTTTCTTTATGTAAGAAAAATATTGTATTAAAAATCTTTTTGTGCAAGGCTGTTGCTCAATGTTGTTTTGACCAAAATCTATTGTGAAAACACTCAATTTTCTTCAAACCTGGATTTTGCAGACATTCATGATGTCACTGTTGCATTTTTCAGTATAAGGACATGGATAGTATATTGCACATTGATAATAAACACATAAATATTCGTGATTATTGTAAATATTTATTAAAATAATGCTTGACATTAGGAAATAAAATCAATATCCAGAAGTCGGGCCCCTGTGGAATTGTACAGTAACGTTGCTTTCGACACGAAATTGGCAAACTTTTGTCTTTGCTTGTCAGAATGATTATTACTTGTATAGGGAATCAGAAATATTTGATTTTGGAAATTTCTAGTCAGTCAAAATGCAACAGGAAATGCAGATTTTTTTCATTAAATGTAACAACATTTTTTACTTTAAGGGCAGAGGTGTGCATTTTTGGGACTCTAAGGGCAGAAGGGCACCCTAAAGGGCATCAAGGACACTACACCCTTCCATTTAGGGCAAGCTGCAGCATTGATATGATGTACATGTGCAGCATCCATCACACCTTCAGTAAAATCAAGTAGTAATCAAGGTCTGTAAGTCAGTAATTGAATCTGAAAAGGTCAACATGCAATGACATATATCTGTATTGTGATAGATAGCCCTTGTGCTTGTCTGTGAAAACATTGCATGGAGGGTTGCAATCTACCCTGTGCTGTGCTGTCTTAAATAGATCTTATTTTCTGAAGCTGAGATTGAAAACTTAATCCAATAAGCTAAATGTGTACATTGATTACTTAATATGTCTACCTACATGTAAATCTATATGGTAAAATCCAAAATTTTCCAAGTACTGGCCAGGTGACAGTTTGGTCTCTCATTATAACATTCATCTCTGTAAAGGAGGTAATGTGGCTTCCTGTTCCCTATAAGGGAATACAGGTGCCTCCTCACAACAAACTCAATATAATGATCTGCATTTGTACAATGTATACAGCAAGCTGTTACCAAACATGTATGTAAAGTTTTATATAGAAATCTTTATCAACTTTACCTGTAATAATCAGCTGATTCGAATAAATAATTTGATTTGAATATTAATTGTCAACAAGATAAACAACAGTGCATGTAAAAATAATGTTACTTGTATGTAAGCACGTTTACAAAAGCAATGTTACCTTGTTTAATCAATGTGTATAGATAAGAAGTGAGGTTAACCATTATTTTCTATCAAAGGGCAATTTACATACAATACACCTTTTTACATGTACGTGATTAATAATTTGGAGACATTCAGGTTTATTAATTACTGCCACTGAGCACGATGATACAAGTATCATGCAGTCAGTAATTACTGCCCATGTTTAAAACTGCAACAGCATGATATTAAAATACATATCACACTGTATGACAAAACATTTTTTTCAAATTTTTGAAAAAATTTGCAGCTACATGTACATGTATGTCAAATTAAAATTCCAATTCCACTTGTTATGTTACATTTACATGTTAAAACATTTCTTTTTGCATTTCATTGTTTTCTTTAACTGTGCATATGTACCTGAAGATGCATAATAAAGAAAAGTGAACACTTTTTGCAGTTCCAGTTAATATACTGCAATTTCTCATGGAATCTTATTCTTCAGTATATTTATTTGTTGGCAATTACATACACTGTGTTACAAGTATTAGTAGTCATGCAACAACAAAACTTTTATTTGATATAATGATAACTTATCATGCAACTCCAACATGACCTATGAAATTGACCAATAGATGTGTATGATGATGAAGACATACATGTAATGTACACAAATGTACACTGTAATATAAATTTTCAATAAAAAATAAATTGGAAATACACATTGTAGTTAGAATCTTTGGGACTTTTCATGGTAAATAATTAAAATTAAATTCTAAACAATCATTTAACTTTTAGGTAAAATTTCTTCAAAATCTAGAATAATTTCCAAGAAATGTAACTTTGCCTTCGAAATTTCATTTATAAATTTCATGTAGATTTTGAATAAACAATAAAATTTTTAAATTTCATTCTAGAAGTAAATGATAAAATCTGAGTATTCTGAATTGCTTTAAACTCCTCCAGTTTTGCAGCAATAATTATATATAAATATACTAAATAAATAAATGATTTGGAAAATACGTTAAAGGTATAAAAAGTCATGAGATTTCCGAATGCAATTAGGTTCTATCCGGGCACTATGGTTCAAAACCTTGGTTCCATCCGGGTCTTTTGGTTCTGAACCTTGGTTCTATCCGGGTTCTTTGGTTCGAAACCATGGTAACTGGTTCAACATCCAGGTTGTTTGGTTATAGGAACCTAACTTCTTGGTTCTATCGCGGTTCTTTTCTAATATCCCCGTTTAACTTTGAGAAGATATCCGCAAGTATCCGAATAAAGAGACAGAGTAGGTCAAAGACGCTTATCTTGTTTTATATCATTTATACATTTCAGCATCGCCGGAAATGAAGCTGTAAGGTAAATACCTTCACATTTTAATTATTTAACATGGGAAACTGGACAAAAATTTAACATCGTATGTATTTATATCAACCCCAAATATACAGTATGTCTAACATCTGTTTTTAGAATCATGGTCGTTCCGTTTTCATTTATTTTTCACTACTCATCCCTCATTTCATTCATAATAAATTTTAAAACTTGGAAAAAAAACGACATTCAAAAGGTCAACCATTCTAATTATGTGATTTAAAGAATCGGCATTTCAAAGATGTGGGTCAACACGGTGTGGATCAATAACGTTCGCGTCAATGAATTGAGACAAAACTGTGTGTATGTACATTTATATTTCTATTTATAGATCGTATGCATAGGAAACTGCAATTAAAAGTGTAAAAAAGGGATTATTTTAATCACAAAATATTTTTTAATATGAATGCAGTTCAAGCAGTGTTCATGATCAAAAATACTTTTTTTCAAGTACTTTTTTGTTGAGCTGACTAACATGACTAAATGATGAACTATATATATAGCTATCAGATAGCGAAACGACTCAAGGCCCGGGACTGTGGAAGACTTAACAAATTTAAAGTTTTGTTTTGAATTGTATTTATTGTTATTTTCGTCTATTTTAGAAATCCAGGAAAACAATATTCTATTTTAACCGAATCTTAACAAATTTAATTTCACGCAATATTGAGGGAATTATTAGTGTTGTCCGGTCACGAGTTGAATATTTTCGATATTAAAATTCTTGAATTAGTTATCCTATAAATAAAAATAACTAATTCATGTTGTATATTTATATAAACGGTCAAACTTGTAAATAAATAAATAAATAAAAGAAATGAAAACACACAATATTTGCTAGCTTTACTACAGTCACATCAAATAGCACTAGCCCTAAAACTGCTAAATTCCTTTCTCTTTACATGTAATTTAGCCAAATATTCATGCTCAATGGAAACCAGGCTGTGCAATTCCTGCTCAAAATGCTGTACTTTGGAAGACAAGCCTACATTTTTTGTATCAGACAAGAAATATATTGCCGAGGAATTTTGACCCTGTTAATGTCTTATTTCCCATTTTGTAAATTAGAGAAATTTCAAAATTTTCTATAAGATCTTTATAGTGACACTTTTTAAAATTTCTAATTTACAGACATTGGAAATAAAACAAATGCAACACATTTGATTTTTCTTTAATGTTTGTTTAGTTGGGGTTTTATGCCGTTTTCAGCACATTTGGCTATTTCGCGGCGGCCAGTTTTTATTGGTGGAGAAAGCCGGAGTACCCAAAGAGAACCATGACCTTCGGTAGGAAAATTGGCAATCCTTGTCAATTAAGATCCCAGACGAAAACACCCCGCCACAGGTGAGATTCGCACTCACAACCTCAGCGTTGACAGACAAGTGATCATTAGCAGTCATGACAAACTACCAAGACCACTTGGCCACCGAAGCCCCTTTTTCTTTAATGAATAAATTATATCATTTTGCTTCATTTTGATTAATATTTGTTGTTGAAACAATCCAATATTGTCGAGACCTGAAGTAAGACTTGGAATGTCTAAGAGCAAGGGTTTTGCATGACATGCTCAGAGCCACGCCGAATATACGTTGTACATGTACTGCCTCCTCCAGAACAAGAGGCAATTTACGGCCATGAATGTTCTTTAAAGCATGTGGTGCCAAAATATTTCCTAGGACTTATGTAAATGTATATGACACATCCAATTTACTCAGTGCACAGTAAAAATATTCTGTTATAATTTCAAAATATCCAAAAATGAAATGATTTATCTATTTTCTTTTAAAAAGGAAGAAAAGGAACAACAACAGGCATGATGTGAAAATATACAATCTCACCTGCAGATAGGTCTAGCTTATAGCTTTGTCCAGAACAATTCACACATACAACAAGTCTTTTGTTTCCGGTCACAAGAGTAGCTTCATACAAGTCCTGACAAAAGTCAGTAAGAGATTCCCATGGGTGGGGTGGTAAAACTCTGGTCTGTATTATATATCTGTCCTTACACAGGTCATAACATGCCATGCCTTGGCCACCCTACACCTGTAAAAAAAATTATAACAGAATTAATCTAAGAAATTGTGTAATTATGCAAGAATAGAAATAAGAAGTGGAAGCATTCTGTACAGAACTGCTACTGGTCAGTGTTTATTACTTCAGAAAAATGGTTAGACATACTACACAAACATGTACATGTATCATCTAAAGGTAGCCTTCTTGAAAGAAACATAGTTTTTTCAAGAAGATTGCCTTAAGCATAAGTACAACTTCATTATACAATGTGAAGACTGGACCTACAATTATACAAATGTTGGTTGAATTGCAAATATCTGCAGCTAAAAGTACTTGGTATATGTACATATGCCTGCAAACTTTTATAATTGAAAAGGAGGTTTTTGGGATGGGATGTTGAGAATAAAGAGGAACACAGAATATGGAACAAAATTTTATACTCTTGGATAAAATCTACTGCAATTAGTGTATACTATACCCAAGTTGATATTAGCGTCTGCCAGTGATAAATTTCATACAAATTCCCATAATTTTTTTACATCAGAAAGAAAAAGTATGACAACACAATAAAAAAGCAATTGTTCTACAATGTCATGAGGTCAATTGGAGCTGAAAATTGGGGTAAAATGGAGCTGACGTTCTACTGTCAATATGTCTTATAAGCATCATGCATGAACAGCATAGGCATCTGGTAACAAACATTGATGATGAGATTTATAACAATTCTCTTAATCAAATTCCAAGGTAAAACTTGAGTTCTTTGACTTCATGCTGATTACTAAATGAAGATATACTAATGTAGTGTTTATTGATCAGACAGAGGGACGATGCTTAGATCAATATTTCTTCATAAATACTTCTACTGTAAACTTGGTCATGGAATTCAAGAAAATGTACTGATACAAAATATTCTGTATAAAGGAGTTAAGTCTGCAAGGTACTATTTTGGTCAAACACTTCAGTTAAAAGCACCCAGTCCCTTTTTAGAAATTCTTTTCATCAAAAAATTTGATCAGTTCAATTCTTCAACTGTCAAATCCAGTTTATTGTGACCTAGTACAGTACAGCCTATAAAAGGACATCTAAGTCACTAATCACAACAATTTTTCTGAAACATGCCGAGTTTTTGCCAAACAAATCAAATTTTTTCTATAGACGGTACCAGTGTCTATCTAAAATTTGTAGTGGGAAAGGAGATTTTTTTTTGTCTTGAATAAGACAGAGAAAAAGCACACTTCCTTTACTTCAACTGGAATCAAACCAGAGCCTTTGACTTTGTAGTATGATGTGCTAACAACTGTACATACTACATGTATGGTAAACAGGTGTAACCTCACATTTATACCTGTTTCTAAGGCTTGCACAAATAAATTGTATATTTTCCGACAATTATCAAACAATTTTCAAATATTAATTAATTGGAATACTTTTTATAAAAGAATACAAATTATAGCAAAAATCTTCCATCCTTCTACTTATTTTGCAATAATACAAACATCACACTAATTTTGCAACAGCAGTATTTAGTTCTGATAATTTTTAAATGAATTAAACTCTTGGCACGGTTTTCCTATATCTTCATGTTTTGATATTATGTAATAACTTTTCATTTATATATTTGAGGTAATATATAATCTATATGCACAATATGTTACTGGTAAACAGTAGGTTTTGTGCAGTATTCTTAATCTCTTTCTTAAATACATGTATCATGTATATAAAGAAAACAAAAATCTTTATTCAATTTTTTCTCTCAAATAAAAGATTGTGCAATGTATACATGTATTAAGTTAACAGACATGTACTACCTGATACTGTTTATAATCTTGTCACTACAATGTATTGTATTCATTTAAATTAAAAAACAACTAGAAATTGTGTCTGTAATACACAGATGCCCCGCCTAAAATGTAGGTCATCATGTATGAACACTCAGTACTATCCAAGGCACATCCACTGATGAAGTTTCGTTGATACAGTATGCTTAGTTCCAAAGAGATAAACCTATAGCAAAACTTAACCAGAGTCGCTCAAGCATATAAAGTAGGTCATTATTATTGATAAAATATGCTTAGTTCCAAACAAATGAACCTAAATGCAAAACTTAACCACATAGTTCAGACGAATGGACGGACAAGGGTAACTCTATATGCCAGTGCCACATTCGTGGGTGGGGCATAAAAATGTGTCCATTTATCTACAATGTACAACAGTAGCTGCCAAACTGCCTAACTGGTAATTCTTTTGTCACTATTACAATGGCTACATGCAAAGAAAAGTTTCTGTTAATGTAATGGTTCATGTAATATGTGTTGCATGGTTCAGCTTAAAAGTTCAGGGGTCACCAAACTGGGCGATTTGTCAATACATGTATTGATTATTAAGGTGAATGGGAGGATTTTAAGAGTATGTTTGAGAAAAAATAATAGAAAAGATTAATAAATATTAAAAAATAAAATGGCAATAATAAATAAGTTGTGTCAAAAGCTACAAATATTTCTGCTCATATCTGTAACAGAAATTTTCTTCCAAGTTCGGAGTACCACTGCATAATTTCATTTTTTTTTTTATTTCAAATTATATTTGTCAGTATTTTAAGGCAGCACATGATTTTAATTAAACTTTAACAATAGTACAAAAGGCCTACCATGGACAAACTCGCAATCTCTGACAAAGGATATATATAGATTAAATGCACATGAGACAAAATCTCAGATTATGACTAAAATGGAAGGATATGGAGTAAATGTAGATAAAATCTCAAACAATACAGGATAAAACACAATAAAGGAATGTATAGTATACACTATAAGACACAAAATAACAGGTATTTACTCGACAGGCGACGAATTGGGGGAAAAAAACACAGTCTCCCTGTTGCTACCCTGAGGGAGACTCTTGAGTCTCCCTGTTATTTTCAAGTGTGGTGAGCCCTGAAGTTTAATACTTAATCATGTTAATGAAAAATGCAACTGAAATTATAGCAAATAGAAGAAACAAGCATATACTGGTAATTCATCTTCAAAAGACCTCATCTTAAAGGTGATGGTTAAGCGGGGGAATCTGAATTTAATTTAAACATTTAAAGCTTGCAAAATGATTTATCCCCTCAAGCACAATTTCTTTTGTTGTTTTTGATAGTTTTTGTATTTCATAATCTTTGCTCTTAAGCACACAAGCACTAATTCAGAAATTTAAAGTGCTTTGTATATTAAGTATAATTTGTTAATAGGCAATGCACATGCACTTTTATTTCAGGTTTATTTCATTTTTAATTCTTACACATACATGTATATACATGTACTGTAACAATGTACTTTGTATAAAATTCTCCAGTGAAATGTTCCAAAAAATTTTATGTTTATTTTTTCATGCCTGCTTATCTCTTATGTTACATATATTCTCATTACTCTGTTTTATTTCAAGAATCTAAGAAGGTGATTCGCTACTGTATAATTTTATTTCTAAAGTTTGTTTAATTATACTTAATTACATATGAGTATAGCTGCAAAATCCCTAATTTTCATTAGCCAATATTACTTCTGAACAAATTTTTCAACAATAATTATACGTATATAAACTGGGCATTACATATGCACCAAATGGGAATTATTCATCGAATCACATTTTCAAATAACTCAGCATTTTGCAAAAATTTATCCAAAACCAATTGTTATGAATAAGAGAGATAAGTAGGAATGGTTTTTTTTTTTAGTAGATGAGAGTCTGTCCATATTTAAATAAACTTTTGAGGTACTTCATACATGTATGTATTCACATTGTTAGTATTGAATGCTTATGTAAATTCTGGTGTTGTCAATAACCCAGTAAACTAAAAATGCTCCCTGTTATATATGATCAATCAATACTTTACCAGTGAGCAATCAGTTCCAATCAAACCAAGGACAAATCTATTGACAAAACATACACTAAAATGTTTATCACAATTTTTTGGATAAATTAATTTATCACATATTTCATGCAAATGCACACAACAACCTGTATTTTACTGAAAAAAGGAACCAAAAGTTCTTCTTTGTAATATATGGGAACAGATTTTGTGACAACAATTAATCCACAATATCCTTTCCTTGCACATGAATACTAGTCCTGCTTTTCCATAATCTTTTCTATTAACATGTAATAAGGCCAAACAAAAATATGTGTGTTTAAAGTTTCCTGCCCTTTCCGAATTTTTGGCTCTGACTGTAACTTTTTTTACATAGACATCTCTGATTTCTTTGACACATTTTCCCCAAAACATTTTAGTTATCGCAAGTGACTGCCAATTTTATATCAAAATATACTGAACCGCAAAAGAAACGTCGCACAAAATGACATGTTCACATACATTTATTTCAAAGTGACATTTATATATTTTAAATTAATTTTTACAAAATTTAATGAATGATTTACAGTCTTTTGGTTACAATGTTCACAAAAACGTCACAATTGTCGCAACGTCACATGTTTTCAATGCTGTGCTCCCACGTCCGTTAATAACGTGTATGTCCTCCACCGGCACCAATTACTGCGGCACATCTTCGGTACATGGAGTTGATGAGCCGATTAATAAACGCCATCGGAATACGTGCCCATACTCTCTGAAACGCTTGTGAAAGTTCAGCTGCAGTTGTCGGACTTGGCTGCTCATTATTATTATGCAGCTGTTACGCCATTTCCTCTGCCTGGGCCAAGGTTCTGAAAGATGACTGGACCAAGTTTAACGTTAAGGCCAATTCCACCCCATACCATGATGCTAGGTCCTCCCCACGCGTCTGTTTCCAGAATGCAGCTGTCTTCGTAACGTTCCCCGCGTCTTCTCCACACTCTGGTTCTGCCATCCGCTGTTGAAATGCAGTAACGGCTTTCGTCAGAGAAGATGATGTTACGCCATTGTCGATTTCGCCAATTCTGTCGCTGAGTGGCCCACTGAAGACGAGCTTGACGGTGTCGAGGAGTAAGAATAGGTCCTCTTGCTGGACGGCGACATCTCATGTTTCTAGCAGCTAATCGCCGACGAACCGTATCATCACTTATGGGTCGTCCATGTGTTCCAACAGTGTTTCTGGCAGTTTCGGCAGCTGGGGTGAACCGGTTCATCAAATGGTGACGAACAATGCCTCTATTCTGTCTAGGGGTAGTGACTTGGGGTCTACCACTCCGTAGACGGTCATTTGTGCTGTTTGTTGCATCGTACCGTGTCCGTAGACGTTCAATTGTTCGAACAGCACAGTTGAAGTCGTTGGCAATAACTCTGGCAGATTGCCCAGCATCCAATCGACCAATGGCCTGTTCTCTCTGTTGTGGAGTCAGACGTGGCATAGCTTCTGTGTCAACACTGATACTAACACTCTTTAATTTTCTCCGGCCTTTTATACCCATAAAGGAGCATGAATTTCACGAACATTTAAGATTTAAGAAAAATTACCGCCAAGTGTGTCCCACGGGCGGTTTTAGGTACGGTCGCTCTACGATATCAACTGAAAATTATTCAACCGAAAATTTAATTCACAGGTAATTTAATCTTAACTGGTGATGCAATCGTAATACTGATTATATAAAAATCATTAATTAATATTTATTTTGAATTTTGCTAACATTTTGAAAAAGCGACGTTTCTTTTGCGGTTCAGTATATATATAACTAAATTTTCTAGTTGGCGATTAAAAAAATTTTTTTTTTAATAAAAAATACTGACCCTATAATTTTTGGGAATGAGCTTAAAGTGGAAACACAATCATTTTTTTGGGGGGCCTGAAAATATAAAATATAGCTATATTTAGAGGGTCTCCCCACCAAAAAAAGCATTTTCAACATCATAAACAGAATTATATAAAGAAGGGTGATCTTTAACAAGAAGTTATTTCCATTGGGTCCTATGTTAAACTAAGTTAACCTGTGGTGGCCATCTTGGATAAAACATGTTATCAGACACATCTCTGAAAGAGGACCACCTAAGGATCATTTGGTTCCAATTGGCTAAGTGGTTTCAGACAAGATATTTAAGTGAATTTTCCGATTATATGTTAAATTCAGTTTGCCTGTTGGCAACCATCTTGGATGGCAGTCTGGCAGGTCATTGGATACAATTCTGATGAAGGACCATTGCCACCAAGTTTGGTTCAAATTGGCTTACTGATTTCAGACAAGAAATTTTTTAAATCAATTTTCTCATAGGGACCTACGATAAACTATATGTGGCTCTTGTGGCTATCTTGGATGGCATGCAGGGTCATTGGATAAAATTCTAAAAGAGGACTACCTACGCATGTAAGAACCATTGCTGCCAAGTTTTGTATCAATTGGCCAAGAAGTTGCAGAGGATAAAAACTTAAAGGAAGATAACAATGACAGACGCCAAGTGATGGCAATAACTCACATGGCCGTTTAGGCCAGGTGAACTACATTGTAAAAGTATACATAAATACATTTGTACATACAATATTTACTTTTCAAAACACAGATTTTGTAAAAGGCAGAAAATCCTCATAAGAGACTCAAATATTTGGTACATGTATATACATTTTGTACATATTCCCTATTTTCAGGATCTGCCACCCCAGTTTACAAATGTATATATACATGTACAGGTACAAATAACATTTTATCACAAAAAAAAATTTTTGTTTCTTGTGTTATTATAATTCCTGCATGAATATATGTTTGTTTGTTTAGTTGGAGTTTTACGCCGTTTTCAGCACATTTGGCTATTTCGCTGTGGCCAGTTTTTATTGGTGGAGGAAGCCGGAGTACCTAGAGAGAACCATGACCTTCAGTAGGAAAATTGGCAATCCTTGTCAATTTAGATTGGAGTCGAACACCATACCACAGGTGAGATTCGAACTCACAACCTCAGTGTTAGCAGGCTAGTCATGACGAACTACCTAGACCACCCGCCATGTCGGGCATGAATATTAATTGAAAGAAAATGAAAAATACTAAGAAAAAAAAAACTTTTGCTATACTCTTTTTTCAATATACATGTATAGTATGGCATGTTTACCAACGTACCTTTACTGAGAACTTTGCCAGTCTTCTCGTAGTAATAATTCACAGGTGAGTAACCAAATCTTGACGAAAGTGTGTATAGTAGAAAGCGTGGGCTATACAACAAGCATTTTATGGCCCTCAACAACACACAGAAAATCTTGTGCAAACACCAGCCTTTTACGGTGATGGCCACCACCCATATTAGAATACATCACTAAGGCAGGGCTTTGCAGCATTTTATGGCACGATAATGCAATTAAACTGATTCAACAAGTGCATTTATCACAGAAGAGATGTAACAATTCACTGTTAAGTACGGAAGTACTTGTAAAATATTGGCATAAATGGCCTACAAGTGGTAAAATAAAGATATTTCAAGTCACTGTGAATTATTGCTATTCTAATAGGACAATTTCTACGACATTTTGAAACCCCACAACATAGATATTCAGACGCAAAGACGCCATAACACAACCCAAGTTATACTATGGATTTGTTAAAGCTTGAAGTAATATTAAACTTTACTATGATGTTGGCAAACAAGCCGTCTATAACTTTAAAACAAAAATATCCAGTTTTACCATGGTTGTAGACTTAAAGCATTTGAAGAAGGTCATATATTAGAATAATATATTATGCAATTATCTAATCATTTTTGCTGATGTTTTGTTTATTTGGTTGGGGTTTTATACCGTTTTCAGCACATTTGACTTCCAGTTTTTATTGTTGGTGGAAGCTGAATTACCCATAGAGAACCACCAACCTTTGGTAGGAAAATTGGCAATCCTTGTCAATTAAGATTGGAGTCGAACACACTCTGCCACAGGTGAGATTCAAACTCACAACCTCAGTGTTGACAGGCTAGTGATCATTAGTAGTCACAACCAACCTAGACCCGTCAAATGTTTCTTGGCTTCTACAGATTCAGGGAATGATTTTATATTTTTCATGAAGCTTTATAATGTAGAGTTGTAGCGTGCAAGTAATTTTTGGATCTGTCGTGCAGCCATTTCCTGTTTGCCGATAGTTCAAAATTCAACAATACTCAAAACACTAGAAAAATTTGGTGAAAGTTTTCTTGGCTTCTACAAAAGGGAATGATTTTATATTTTGTCTGCAGCTTGATACTGTGGAGTTGTAGCGTGTAAGCAATTTTTGGATTTGTCGTGCAGCCACATCCTGTTTGCCGATAGTTTAAAATTCAACAATACTCATAACACTAGAAAAGTTTTTGTGAAAGTTTTCTTGGCTTCTACACTACAGAAAGGAATAATTTTATATTTTGTCTGCAGCTTCATAATGTTGAATTATATTGTGTAAGCAATTTTTGGATCTGAATAGCATGTGCGACACAGGTCCAGACCCGTTTTTTATCTTTATGCATTACATATCGCAATATGTATCGTTTATCTTACCAAATATTGCAAAAAATGAACATATGGGTATCTTCGCAAATACCTCAAATTTTCTGTCAGTTATAGGACGATAGAATGCAAAATTCTGCAGGTCCCACGAAAAAATTAGTGGTCCTACAATTTGCGAAACTTTTAACAATAAAAGATGATTAGGCCATATTCATTATTCATGTTATTAGGGTAAAACTGGAACATCAACAGCAAACCTGAAAATAAACTGACAAAGTAAAACAAAATCTTTTATTTGTATAAAATTTTATTTTTCTGTGGCAAATTTGGTGATACTAAAAAACACCTATTACATGTATTTAGGAAATTAGAAAAACTGATGTAAAATTAGGTTTTTTGTTGTTATGGGATCGTTGTTGACTTCCAGTAGATTGATGTAATGAATGGTAAGTAAAACAAGACGAAATTAAAGCCCATACTTTCAGAGTTGTTACTTCATTTGTTTTTCATGAATTCATTATCAATTTAAATAAAAATTGCCATTATAAATCCGTAAACAACAACGTTGACAAACTTCAAACAACCCACCATGTTTTGACATGTGGGCAACATGTGGTCATAATCCAAATTCGGAACGGAACCTAATGTGAATATTTCTTTGATTTGTTTCTTTCATCTTTGTATACATGTAAGATCATGTTAATTCAATTTATAGGTTAGAGAAATGGAATTGTGAACTCCGTGAAGTAGAATATGTTTAATTTTGTAATAATGATTTAAATTTCATCCTCTAACATGAAATCGGAAGCGTAGTTATACTGTACTTTATTTTGATATTTCTATCTTAACCTAACTTCCAGGTGCAAAAAATTGATTGAATTTGTTCAAAATTTTGTATTTATAACATTATTTTCATGTTTTGGATGAATAAACTTATTTGTTTTGAGAAATGGAAGACTCGATGATGACAAAAACTAATTAAGTTGATGAATAATTTTGACAACAATCATGAATTGAAAAATTAGAGATTTTTCCACCAAATTCAAAAGCTGTCGGACAATCTGGCAGACACAAACACTCAAATACTGGACCTTATGAAATTTTGGTGGTCGGGACCGATAGGACCGACGATTTTCGCGAACTCTGTACACCTCTAAATAATTTAGAGGTGCAACGATACCCGTCACTGTTCTAATGCTCTACAGTACTGTATACATATAGGCGGAGCTTTTTTCCGGAAGTTATTTGAAAACTGGGTTAAAAAATCTTTATCACCTATCTATAGATGATTTGGGTACCACAGACAATGTTTACAATTGATGTGTCCGCCCAGTGCTGCACCTAGCGTTAACTGAAGATCCTAATATATATATCGGTTACATTGTATCACAGGCACCGATACCTTTCTTATTTGACCTTAATTAACAGACATAGAAGTGCAACAGTTGACTAAATAATTAATTGAATTGCCAACCGTATCTTTTGTCTTAAAAGTATGCAAAGATCATCACAACATGATTACCGGCTCATAGACATAGTCATACAAAATTACTAAAAAATCAATAACCGATATTTATTACATAACAAATTTCTATTTAAACTCAAATTTCGTTTTCTGATTAAATATTTACAAAAGATATTTCAACTGCACTGTTAAAGTATTATTCTTTACCTCTACTAAAGCACTCCTTCGAGTTAAAGTCATCTTTCGACTTTCAAATGCAAAACCTTCATCAACATTTTTACATGCGTGTAAGAATAACCGAATTTTCGAATAATATGATTATTATGGGTATAAAACGAATGATTTTTATATATTCATCAACAAATATTTTAGATATAGATCAGATAAGGAGGATTGATTCCATCTGTTATTAATGTTACAAACTTTGGGTACGAAAATACATACAAAAAGCAAGGGAAGCTACTATATTTTTGTACAGAGTGGCATATTGAATGATTAAGATGAAGCCTTTTAATATTTTTTGCATGTTATCTGGACTAATTTTATTTCTGATACCCGTTGTCAATGTACAGAAAGTACCAACAATCGGTAATTTTCGTCAGATACAAAAAAAACCTGTTCTTTTTGTTTTATATTGGATGCCGACAGTTGAAATCGAAAGTGTAGGGACTTTCTCAAAACTTACAAATAACAAAATATTTTTTTTTAATAAATAGAAACAGAAATTAAATTGCTTTCTATCGAAAAGAGGATGGAATGTTATCTAAGATGAACAAAAAGTTCTGTTGACACAAACAATACAAGTAAAAGCTGTTTCCAACTATTTACGTTAACATAACCCTTGAGGAAAGTACTATTGCAATTGGACAGAGGCCAGGGTTATATTATCGTAATTAGTTTCCACCTACAAAGTATGATTGACAAGGATTGCAATTTTCCTACCGAAGGTCGGTGGTTCTCTGCAGGTACTACGGCTTCCTCCACCAATAAAAATATTGGTTGCCACGAAATAGCCAAATGTGCTGAAAACGGCGTAAAACCCCAACTAAACAAACAAACTAACTAATGGTTAACATTGAGTATTGTTTTGGAATACATAATTTAAGAAATATTTCATGGGGTTATCATTGTCGGAAACCCAGTCGGTTGCGCTTTCGCTTTGCTACACTTATACTGACCATGGGTCAATTTTCATGGACCATTTTGAATGGTTTCAACACGATTCTATAAGGGGAATACAACTAACCAAGTGATAGTTAAAAGACACTTTGGGTCAAAATATGTCATCGCCAGTACAGGATTCCAGTGTATTTTTGATATTGTTTTCAAACAAAGTGAATAAGTATTCATACTTTTAAAGAGAATGCATTACCGACCATGGGAAAAAATCACTACACAACAAAATTTATCAACTGCATAACGCACGTGGACACAGTGTTACTTTCCGAAGAACTTTTTAGATCTCCAAAGTGGAGAACATCACTATTGTTACAATCTTCAAGTGGAGAATTCCATTACTGTTAGCAGTAATTTCAATGGTCAATTTAATTCATGAATATTCATGAAAACGAGAAAAAATGGTGTGCCCTACGTAAATGTGTATTGCAGTTTACAACATTGTCATAATTATTGTTGTACATGTTGAACGCAGTATTGTGGTTGTGTCGCATGATTTCTTTGTAGAGATAAACAATTTCATGTGGAAAAAGGTACTTTTTCTTGTTAAAGTTCACATAATTCACATCTATAAAGTAGAGATGTTCTTATTATCGATTATAATCGAAAATTGATCAATTTTTTGTTTTGTTTTTTTGGCCATAATCGATTATTTTTTTCATAATCGATAATCGGTCACAACAGACTTTCTCAACAAAATGCAGAAATTTTGGTATTTGGTTCAGTTATTAGGAGGTTATTAGAGAGTCAAATCATGTCCAGAAAAGGCTTAAAAATAAAAGCATATTATTTCATCTAAGATATTGACATATTGTCAACTTAATTATACAGTACAGATTCTGGTCAAAGAGAAAATTAAAACATGTCTTTATATCAATCTGGCAATAACTTTAGTCGCATCTTAATCAAATCGGTTAGACTTCCCGATTATTTCAATTAATCGATTATTGATTTTCATCCGATTCCCATCACTATGCTAAAGTAACTGTAATACTTATAGAATAATACATGGCCTTTTTCATATTGCCCTAGATATCGGCCCCGAGGGCTTTAGACCGAGGGACGATATCAGTTGAGGGCTGATAACAAGGCCAATATGAAAATGACCATGTATTAATCTATTTATCACATATTTTGCCACTTCCAAGAAATAATTTTAATGCTGAATTCGATTTTCCTGTCATCAAGCAAGTCTGTCGAATGAATATAAAGTGCACATTCACAGTGCTAAAGCTACGTAGTAAACAGTTATTTCTTTTACTTTTAGTATATAGTCAAACGATAGAATGCAACTTCACTTTTAATATATTAGTCAAACAAATGAATGCAACTTCAGTTTCTTTGCTTTTTCTGAGATCTACAAATAGATTTTATAAGTCCCTGTTGGAAGCTGCTAAGAACATTTATGGACATGGTGTGTTTCCCATAAATAATAATCAGACAATTATTTACAGCTGAGCAGAAGTGACGTCGATAAAGCTCACATGAGGGAGATAACGTTATCTGCCCTCGTATGATGTTATTGCCCTGGGGCAAATAACATGCTTCAAATTGTGCTTTTATTACATATGCAAAATCGGCGTTATTTCAATAAAATATGTGATAACAAGTAATAGCTTTTGAAAAAGTTTGCCTGACTAAGCATTTAATGAATACAAATGCATGTATTATGGTCAATGCTGTACTATTTACTCTGACAGTTGTTGGCCATGTCTTTTTTTTCAGAAATAGCATTATTGTGTTCGTAATGATGAGCTTTATTTTGCCTACAATCCTTTTTAGCTCACCTGGCCTAACAGGCAACAGGCCAGGTGCACTTTTTCCATCACTTTACCTTCGTCCATCCATCGTCCGTCCACATTTCACATTTTCATCTTCTTCTCTGAAACCAACAGTCCAAATTGAACCAAACTTAATAGCATGAATATTAATTGGATGGTTCTGTACAAAAGGTATGTTTTTTGTGCCGATTGGATATTCAACATGGCTACCAAGGGCAGATAATTCATTCTGATTGGACTTATCTTCAAAGCTTTTTTTGTCAGAAACTACAGAGCCAATTGAATTGATTTGATTCATGAATGATCCTTGGATGAACCTCTACTTATGTTTTTTGTGCCGATCGGAAATTCAAGATGGCTGCCACAGCCGGACTAAGTTTAACATTGGACCCTATGGGGAAATTTGTATAAAGTCTTCTTGTCAGAAACTACCAAGACAATTGAAATGTTTTTGATGTATGAATGATCATTGGATGAACCCCTACAAAACTTATGTTTTTTGTGCTGATCGGAAATTCAAGATGGCCGCCACAGGCGGACTTAGTTTACATTGAAGCCGATGGGGAATTTTGTACAAATGTCTTCTTGTCAGAAACTACCAAGCCATTTGAAATGTTTTTAATGTGTGAATGATCATTTGATAGACCACTACAGAATTTATCCTTGGATGAACCTCTAAAAAAATTTTTTTTTTTGTGTCGATCAGAAAATTCAAGATGGCCACCATAGCCAGACTAAGTTTAACCCTTTGGGAAAATTTATATAAAGGTCTTGTCAGAAAATACCAAGTCAATTGAAATGTTTTTGTGTATGAACAAGCATTGGATGAACCTCTACAAAATTTATGTTTTTTGTGCCGATCTGAAATTTAAGATGGCCGCCTCAGCCGGAAATAGAGCCTTTGGGGAATTTTGTAAAAAGGTCTTCTTGTCAGAAACTACCCAGGCAATTGAAATGTTTTTGATGTGTGAATGATCATTTGATAGACCGCTACAAAATATAGCTTTTATGTGCCGATCGGAAATTCAATATTGCCGCCAGAGCCAGACTTGGTTTAACATTGAACCCTATGGGAAATTTGTACAAATGTCCTCTTGTTAGAAACTACCAAGCCAATTGAAATAGTTTTATGTATGAAAAAGCATTGGATAAACCTCTTCAATAGTATGGGGAAATTTGTAGAAAGGTCTTCTAACTTGTCAGAAAATACTAAGCCAATTGAAATATTTTTGTTGCATGAAGATCCTTGGATAAATGTCTGCTACAAAAGTTATGTTTTCGTGCCGATCGAAATCCAAGCTAGCTGCCACAGCTATTTATTTCAACATTGGACATTGGAAGAATTCTTTACATATCTTTTCTAGAAGTGCTGGGCACAGTAGAACAATTACTTACAGATCTTATGTAGAAGCACTTTATCAGTTGTGGTCACCTAAGATCCAGAGCGATTCAGGCTCCATGGAGCCTCTGGTTTTTATTATAATATAAAATGAAGTTCCATATTGTTTATTCTCTGACCATAAGCAATCATTGCACCAGGTTTTGTTGAAGATTGAATGTGCAAAATAACAATAGGATTCATCTTCTCACCATGAGTAATCATCAAATTAAGTTTGGTGAAGATTGAATGCAGAAGCAAAACTCTATTGTAACTACTAGCTAAAGCTTTTTCTGTTCTGCTTAATATAACCTTGTCCTTTGACCTTGAAATACAATAAGGTTCACCATAGGTAAATGTGGAATGACAGAATGATAAAAAGATTTAGGCTTTGTATCTCTGTTTTCTTAACTAGAGTGTGTATAATCCTGTGCCGCTCACCTGACCTTGGAACCTATGTGGCAGAATTGCCACCATGTATGCCACCCAGTCAGCTCTTGACATAGGGTTTTTCTATCTTATCGTGCTTGCTGATTTCTCTCATGCATAACAATTGATAATGTTAACTTTTCATGTTATTCTGCTTTATTTAAGAATTAAAGGAATGTGGTTACATGTAATATTATTTCCTTAGACTTAATGTTTTTTGTCTAATTCTATAAATTTGCAAATGAGTATAGCTGTAAATCTGCTCTGGACTAATTTGCGATCTCTTTGTTTGGAACAGATTTGTCACCATAATTGTCTGTACATTGTATTTGTATGGGGTAATACACACACTTCACACAGGAACTACTTCATCATGTTCATTGAATCAAATTCCCCAAATTTTGAAATTACTCAGCATATTGTAAAAATTTAACTATAACCAGTTGTTATGAATTACAGAGATAAGTGGCTGTGTTTACTAAACTTTGTTTTCATTCCTTTTAAAATATTTGTGTTTTGTAGGTATAATAGGAGCAGGGATAAGTGGGACATCTTCAGCTTATTTTCTAAGAGAAGTCTTTGGAAATGAAGCAAAGATTGACATATATGAAAAAAATAAAATTGGTGGTAGACTGGCTACTGTTACCATTGGAAACAAAGAATATGAAGTGGGTGGAAGCATCATTCATCCAAAAAATACATATATGGTTAATTTTACTAATATTCTTGGTGAGTTTTAAGTATATTTAAATGTATTTAAGATCATTTGAATTGAACTGTAGGTGTGAAACATATGTGAGAATATTATTCAAGTTTTTGATTACAATTATATGCAAGTTTTGTTGTGATTTTTTTTAATAAAAGATATGCCCAACTGGTCCAAAGCTCAAAATAGTTCTTAGTGTGCTGTATACAACAGTCACAGTTCCTTGGAAGAAATAATGATGCAGGGTTAATGTGAAATCAATTTTGATGAGTCCCAAGCTACAAAGGCTAGGGGAATTCAGAACTAAAACAAAACTAACCTAATGAGGTACATTGCACTATGCACATGATGGAAACAGTCATTGATTTTGTTTTTTTCTTATTTTAAATCCTGAAGAATGAATGCCATCAAGTTAACTAGATACCTATAGAAATAAATTGGATGTACATATAGCTCACAATGTAATTGGAAATGCATGTTAAATTGTCAAACATCTTATGAAGAATTAATGGTTGTTCGTTACTATTCATTTCCTCTAATTTTGTGGTAAATTATTTAAATTTTAAATACACTTACATACAGAAATGTACTTATTTCATATTTTAGGTCTTGAAAAAAGATCCCATTCTGGGTCAACTCTTGGTATATGGAGTGGCCAGGAAATGTTGATAAAGACCAGTAGTTATAAGATTGTTGCTATGGCACAGTTGCTATGGCGATATGGGATGGATATATATAACATACAGAATTGGGTACAAACAGAATTGATGACTGATTTTATGAAGTAAGAAATATTTCACAGTTTTACTCCCTTTGTATTTTCCAAGGAAACAGGGTTGCCACACATGTAGGAGTTTGGTCTCATAAATAAGGATATAAGAATCAGGATTGCATTGTTTAAACTCTTTTTTTGAAAGAACATTACATAACATATTCTTTATTGTCAATTAAAATGCCCTACAAGGGCAAAAAATTAACATGAATCAATGGTGAAATCAAATAACATACCATTAAACATTCTGATTGATTTTAAGGTATCCGGACCATAAATGACCACGTGATTATTCAAAAGTCCCGGATGTTCCATACAACGCAATTGAAATGACCTCGGTAATTATCGGCAAACTTCGGAAATGCCAATATAACTAACTTATTTTTACAGACTCTGCATATAAGCAACAAAGTGTGTTTCAACTTGAGAAAAATATATATACAAAATTCCAGCTTTAAATTGTTTGGTTCAGCCATTCACGTTCAAAAAGAGATACAATTTTCGATCATGATCTTTTATGGTCCGGATACCTTAACATGGTGAATAAATGAATATTTGTAAATACAATGTTTATATATAAAGTTTTACTAATGACTAAAGTAATATCATTTTGTTATTAAAGAAAACAAAATGTAGGTACATCCCCTTTTTTCAGTTTCATGATCATATTACCGAATAACAACTGACTTTTTGTTTATTGAAGAATATATTTTATTATAGTGTCACATACCAATATAAATACAGATATATACACATAATATATAAATATTAAATAAAACATCGAAATAAAATATTGGTACCCAGCCAAATATGACTTATGAGACACTTTACTCTAATTTAAAACAAATTAAATATAGAAATAGTAAAAGCATTTACTCTAATTTAAAATAAATAAATTAGAACTAGTTAAAACATTTACTCTGATCTAAATAAAATAAATATAGAACCAGTTAAAACAAACAATATTTTCTACGATAAAACATACTATATAAAATTTTTGCCAGAAAAGGTTGAATCTTTTCATTTGTCATGAGAAAAATAAATTTATCTCTTAAAACAAAATCTGTAAAACCTTCATCAATTTGACAGACTTTCTCAAATAAAATATATCTCAAGTCAGAATAAAAATCACAATTTAGTAAAAAATGCATTTCATCTTCTATACAGTTTACATTACAATATATACAAAAACGTTGATTTAAAGGAATTTTTGGCTTGGCATATCGCCCTGTTTCAATAGCTAGAGGTAGACTGCCACATCTAAAATTGGATAAAACTCGTCTGTGTTGTCGATTAAAAACATTTTTAACATAAAAATCAGTAAATAATTCATTCTTAAACAATCTATAAGTACGTAGCTTATTGCCGTTTACTTCATTCCTATCGTTAAATACATTATCAACCCATTCAACCTTATCAGTATCAAACAATCTATCTGCAATTACCTTTAATTTATGACTGATCGAAAATGGTTCATCTAAAATATTTACAATACCAAGATTATTTGCCTTATCGATACACGTCCTATCCCATGACCTTCCGGTATTGTTACTCCATGTGTGCACTTTATGAGTCAAACGAATTTCGTCAGCAGATCGAACTCTTAGGAAAAGACGGAATGTTTCTAAGTACTGTTTCGATTTTGTTGTTCCAAAACCCATGTCACCTTGTGTTGCGACATTAGACGAGTTTGACGAACATCCTAGAAAAAGTCTACATGCTTTATTTTGTATCGTTTGAATTTCTCTCCAGTTTGTATGTCCCCATAATCCTGCACCATAGTATAAAACGGGTTCGACTAAAGTTTTATAGAGTTTGGTAAAAACTTCATATGACATTCCTCCGCTTGAAATGAATTTCGAATATAGCGCAGATAAAGCTCGACTTGCAGATTTAGATATTTCACGCACAGTGTGTTTATAGTCAAGATGATCGTTCACATTTAGTCCAAGATATTTGTAAGATGTTTATTTGAAATGGAATTCTCTGTTGTTTTTGTGTCTGTGTTTTGTGCTCTTTTATGTTATTATTTGTCTGGTATTATGTCATTTTGATGACATTAATTGATTAGCATGTCACTGTTGACATTTTTCTGTTATATATTTTGTTGTTTCTATTTATTCCTATATTCATAATATTTATGCATACAAAAATAGAATATATTTATTTTGGTGCTGAAATGAAATTGATACATAAAAAGTTTGTAAATCTTTGGAAACATAGGCGTGGAGTATCTCCAACATAGATTGTGTTTAATTTCATCTGTTATTTTTGGTTGTTTTAACATTTAAATCTGCTCTTCATGTATTTTTTTTTGTATCAGAAAATTTCAGAAAGTCTTATCATTCTTATTTAATAAATGAATTAGCTATTACATCAATAAAAAATTACAAAATTAAAATAGTGCTTCAGAAAAAACCATTTGATAATAAGAGAAGAGTTTGGACTAGGCAGGATCTTTGGAAAACAAAAATCCTGGCTCCCAAATTTGTTATACATAAAAAAAAATCTTGTCTAAAAAAGATACAAGAAAGACATTCAGGAATGACCAGGAATCTTATAGGTTTTATTTTGAGATAATTCCAATGTTGTTTTCAAAAGATCAAATGCAGTAATTTCATTGGCTAACAGCAACTTCCGGTAAAATGTTTGTAACTTGATAAATTCCTTTCATGACGTGCGTATGAATACTTACGGAATGAGGAAAATGTTAATTTCATATGGAAAGAGTCATATTTCTTCATTACTTTGGAATTATAAGTAATAAAGGTTATTTTTACAAAATTTATTAATGTGTAAACTCTAGCTTATCACTCACAAACTTTGCATAAAGTCCTTAAGACTATTTAGTTTGTGAGTGAATAGCCCGAGTTTACACATTGATAAATTCCTTTAAAATTACCTTTATTACTATAATAAATTATTTTTTCCATGCTTATGCATCCAGGATAATATTTATTCTCCTATTCTTGACATGTTTTTAATCAGTGGGATAAAAATACATCAAATTTTATCCATTTACCGGTGATTAAATTTCTGCATGGGAATTACCGCCGTTTTTTCTAGTTATTGGAACGATAAATTAGAGAAGTCCCGAATGACGTTCATGTAAACAAACTACATAGCAACGACATTTTCTTGAGGTTTTTGTCGAAAATCATAGGAGAAACAGATTCTCCTTCAATTTACTCGTGAATTATGGAAATTCTCCACCCTCAGTAGTTAAACTTAAGATTTTAACATGGTTGCTAAAGCTCAGGTGTTGAAAATTGAATATTAAACTATTTTGGGTGGAGAAATTCTATAACTCACTCATACCTGAAGGAGAATCTATATTTAACCTTCTCCTAGTAAAAATCATATGGTTAGTGTAAACATATTTTATTATTGATTCATTAGGTTAACATACAGTATGATGATAACAATACCTTACATACACATGAATTACTAATAGGAAACTTATATTAATCCGTCTCCTAATATTCTGAAATTAACTTAGTAATATTTGCTCAAAGGTAAAAAAAAATTTTTAAAAAATACTTAAATATTTGTAAACAATACATGTATTTCCACTAATGTAATTCAAATAAAATATGTTACATAATTATTATAGTAACATAAAATTTGGATATGGTTGCTTTATCATATGGTTGCTTCCTAAATTTGTAAACACTTGTATGAATATTGATCTGATTCTTTCTTATTTGCAAGGAATATCTAGCATAGTCTGCTTAGCTTTTCTATACTCCATAATAGGTCATTATGAAGTCCTTGTTTAAAGTCAAGGCGAAGTAATTGAAAGTATCCTACAGTTTTCTAATTTTTTGTCAGTATGTAAAGCTAATAGATAAACATTGGAATATGAAATAAAAAAGTGGGGTACCCATGCTTATTTTTTGCTATAACCCGTTGAAAATGCGTTCTGAAATTTACTTTTAACATAGGATATATAGGGAAAACTTCAATTTTTCGACAATTTTGCTCGAAAAGTCTATAAAAACCACTGATGTTAATTCTACAGTTTCTTGAAAACTAATATTATATTGCCTCATCCATGAGCTTTCTGATGATATAAAAATATTTGGGTGTCCCCATGCTTGATTTCGTTGTATCTGCTACTGAAGATAATATCAAGATACTAATTTGGGTGAATTTTTTTCAGGCAACATCATAACGTCCAGCATTCAATAACATTTATGTATTGCAGATAATAATTATAGGACAAAAAAAAAATCTTTTTCTTTCATCTGATGAATATTTTTTAATTTAAATGTTTTTATTAATTTTTATGTATCTATCTTTTTATTTATTTATTTATTTATTTATTTCATAATTTATTTTTTGCTTTTGGTAAGGAGTTGCAGATTTTATTTATTATTTGTTGAATGACAATGTTTGATTTTCATGTTGTCGATGGATGATTTGTATTGCAACTGTATCCTTATAGTCCCGTAAAATATTGAAATAAATCACAGTGCATCAAGTGGACCAACTCCACGTAATTTGAAAACAACAATTTGAAAACATCAAGTGGACCAACTCCACGTAATTTGAAAACAACATTTGTTATTTCAAAGTGTGTTAAATTTAGAGGGTATTGTTGTTATCACAAAATAAAAACTTCTAACAAAAAAATTCTTGCATGCGAGAGATAAGCAGGAATGTAAAGACCCGTAAGGATAATTGACGACGGAAACATTTTTCACACAGTGGGAGCTGATAATGTCATATTTTGGCTGAAATGTTCGCTGTTAAATCCCTTGCAAATTAGGCCAAACCAAATTGATTTTTAGGTCTTGGATATCACCGCTGCAATATTTTTGCCGCTTCATTTAAAAATAAGAGCTCAAAATTTGCCCCTAATTCAAATTAAAAATAAAAATTTGTGTCACACTTAAGTTTTATATTCGCCTGAAAAAAAAACCATTCCGTTAGAAAAAACAGTTTGCTTGCTCGCATTTATATTTACCCTTAAAAAATCCAAAGAACTTATTAAAATCAAATTTTGTGTGGCCTTATTAACCAAAATAAAAAACAATTAATGTACATTCTCAATGCATCATGTAATGAGATCATAAAATTAAGCTAATATAGGTCACAATTTCAATCGATTCAATTTAATTCGCAGTATTCAAATGCCAAGGCGGTACGAATTAATTCCAATACCATGCAAATTCTATAGAGAACGTTAATTTTTTAAAAGGATAATGAAGACCGTATTCACTTGCTTGATATTTTTTATTTCTCCATCAAAGTGAAAATGATGTTAGATGCGCAACTTGACATCATATATGCATTCGCGTTATTTACTTGGTTCAAAGAAATTGAGATGTTTAGTAAATTTATAACAGTGTACCAGTGATCTAAGTGTTAAAACAGGTGGCTTGATAATACCATGGAGGTATTACCCTGTACATAAATACCTAAAATTTAAACTAAGCAAATTACTTGCATAATATTTACTGTACAAATAACAACACATACCTATGATTCTGAAATGAATTAGTCTAAATATGCATTTACACGACTAAATAATGCTTTCGAATGCATTTTGATAATGAATAGACGTGTGAATGCACAATGCGTTTTGAAATGTTTCGAAAAAGTTTTGCGTTGCATAATGGACTGAACACACCTTTATTTCTAGCTCTATTTCTTTATTTCTACGCCTCTGCCCCTTCGGAGTCAACGTCATAACGGCTACAACGTCAGACAATCAGTCGGGGATGTAATATAGTGACAAGGGGCTGTTACCCTTGAAACTGTAAACAAATGAACACTAGATGGCGTTCAATTACTTCGCCTTGACCTTAAATAGCTTATACATGTACTGTAAAGCAATTGTTTTTAATAACACAAAAAACTTATTTATCAGACAAATGGTGATTTCATTTAGAAACATATATATGTGTTTTATTTTTCAGAATATATGAGATACAGCAGAATGGTTATTCCTACACTTCAGTCAATGATCTCCTTTCAGCCATGAATCCTAGATTTGTTAAATTTCTTTCTATGTCAATTAAAGATTTAATGAAGAAGGAGGGGTATTCAGATCGTTTTATTGATGAATTTGTTATGGGAGCTATGAGAACTAACTATGGACAAACTACAGTTATTCCTGCATTTGTTGGTAATAAATTTAGAAATTAGTGCAATATTGACAGGAGTTATGCCAGCCTTTTAATCACGATAATGCATGATCCCCTTTGATTTCATATTACAAAAAACAATTATCAATGTTACCTTACCTTGGATTGAAGTCTTATTAAGCTAATTATATACTTTGAAATTTGCTGCAATTGCCAACAGACAATTTTAAAAGGCATTCAAAAATAAAAATTCAAATAAAGTGAACTTTTGAGCATTCCTTGTCATAACTACTTGAAGTAAATAAATAAAAAATAAATAAATTAAGAACCAAAGAAAAGAAAAAAGTAACCTGATTAAAAATAAAACTTGTTCATCCATATTGCCTAATTTTTTGACATGGTTTCATAAAATCACATTTTGATAAACAAATGTACTTTTTGTTTTCTGCCAGTTTTAGTTTTTTCTCATTCAAAAGTCTTAAGATGTGTGATTTATTATAAAATTTAGGTCATTTAATTTTAGAATTTAGTTATTAAATGGTAATTAGAAACAGACAAATTTAGTATTCATGATGAATATTGTTTGTTTGTTTTTAAAATCACCAATTAAATTGTTTAATAACACCAATTAAATTGTTTGTGTTTAATATCACCAATTAAAAATTTTGTTTGTTAGAAACCCTAAAAAGATGCAGTACTGAAAACATCCGATTTAATCTTGAAGTGCTCAATATAAAGGTAACAAAACTTATAGTTTGGGAAATTTTAAAATGTTGAATCATTTTAATTGGGGAAAGAGTATTTAAACAGCCATCAGTAGATTTTATGAAGAAGTATTGATAATTATTATTTAGTATTTTCAAGACATTCTGAAAGATACATTAAATTTTTTTACAGGTGTTATATCAATGGCTGGTGTTGAAGATGGCTTATGGTCAGTAAAAGGAGGAAATAAAAAAATTCCAGAAAATCTTGTTAAAAATTCCAAAGCCAACTATATAGAAGGGGAAGTAACTGTTGTCAGATTAGTGGACGAAGACGAACCTACATATGAAATAGATTACAAATGTACAAATTGTGCAGATAAAAATGAGATTAAGACAAGAGAGTATGATATTGTTATTGTAGCTAAACCTCTACACCCAGAACTAAATTCTATCAAATTTGAAGGATTTACCACACCAATTAAGAATTTTCCACAGAAATTTCACAAAATCACAGCTACAATGGTTGAGGGTGTTCCAAATATAACATATTTCGGTATAGATTGTCAAGATAGCTTTCCTACACAATTATTGACATCCAATGCTGATGTTGATTTTAATTCTATAGGTAAACATAATCCTGTGAATGAGGCAGGACAGCCGGTTTATAAAATTTTTTCCAATACTCCTCCAACTAAAGAGAAAGTCCAGACTTATTTTTCATCAGAGGAAGATTTACGTATGATTTATTGGTTAGCCTATCCTGAATATGATTTTAAACCAGATAATTTACCTCCCTTTGTTTTACATGATAGAATATATTATGTTAATGCCATAGAATTAGCTGCATCTGCCATGGAAATGAGTGCTATATCGGCCAAAAATATTGCTTTATTAGCATATAATCACTGGACGGGAAATTTAGATAAAATTGATGAACATTATACAGGAGATCAGGGGAAAGAGAAAACAGAATTGTAATAGAATTACTGTAATACTCATTATTTTGTATTTTCATTTTATACCGTGTGCTGATTATATTATTCAAACAACTATTTTAAACATGATACGGTATTAGCTAAGGAACCATAGATCCTATATGTCCGCATACCAAAAAAAAAACCCAAAAAACAACAAAGGTCCATAAAACATATGGTTTTGCAGCTAGCTATGGCATTTGGCCTTCAGCACAATTTGAACAAAGTTGCTGCAAGTTAAAATAAAAATATAAAAAACTAAAAGGTGTTTTTTTAAGTGCAATGTATTACAGTTCATTAATGTAAATAAGAAACTAATGCCCTATTTTTATGAATTCAGAAATATGTGACAGCATTAGCACTGCAATAATTCAAATTTACATTTTAATTATTGTTAATAATATTCTGTTACAAACATGTTGTAGATCAGCATTATTGCCTGTTTTCCAACATTCACAATGCTAAATACATAATTCATTTCTGAATTATCAGTACTTACATAAAAGTGTAAATTGTAGTGTATTTGGATCTTAGCTGGTTACCGTACACATGGAGTCTCTGATATTTATGAAGTCAGTTGTTCTCTTAAAAATTTAGGAAGAAAATATTTGTGTCTAAAAATGGTGAAGTTGTACCATGCAACAAAATTTACAAAATATCCTTTAGTAATAGGGCATCTCAAACCAACAGAAAATCCAGTATTTTTATTTATGAACAAATGATAGCCACGGTATAAAAGGTAATATAGAATTTATAATTTTATAAGTGTTATATTTTGAGTTATAACTAGTCCTCCTTGAAAAAATGCATTAAGTTTAGAGCAATTACATCTTCATGTAATTTAATTTTTGCCTATATTTTTACTCACCATAAAAAAATACTGTTCCAAAATTTTTATAACGAAGTAGAATGTAAAAAATGAAGTATATCTAGGGAACAGAACTTTAGAAGAAAATACGCACATTGAATTTGTTCCACACATATCCAATATATGTATATCAAAGATTTTAACCATTTTATGCAATATGGATATTTGTACTTTTTTCAAGATTCAGTCTGTTATAATACTATAAATCAAGAACTGTTTTATGCCATGTGGTGCATTTTGAATTTTTTCTCTAAAATTACTTTTTGGTAGTTTAAGTCAAGTATAACATGAAATTTAGAATTACAGTCGAACTTCACATGCTTCAGTAGCTTGAACTAAGATGTCTCAAACACCGCCGATGGCTGAAACTGTTTTGAAAATCTTGTCAATTTTTCCTTTATTTTCATGTTAATAAGAAAACTCTGGTTTCTCGAAAAGTCAAACAAAAAGTTTGGTCCCAAAAATGATAGAATTGTGTATTTTACATTTAATACTTACATGTGTTATAAAAATATAAAGTTTGATGGGTCAATTACAGTTTGATGTTATAAAGATGTCATAATCATTGTTAGTTAGTTATTAAGCTGTTTAATTTTAATTAAAAAACAGTCGTACCAACTTGTATATGGTATGGCACTAGAAATTTTCTGTACTTGACCAAACATTAATCTCCTGCAATTTTAGGTTATTTCATCTTCTTTAATAAGAATTTGCTCTGATGCTAGAAATAAAATAGCATAGTCTTTGAAATTTTTATCCAATTAGAAAAATGTATGAGGTCTGTAGGTACATGTAATATACAATTTTAAATTGTGTAACTCCCCATTTTTTGGTACATATGAGTTGTCTCCCATTTGTGGAGTTATCTGTTCTTTGGAGAAGGTGTCTTCCATATCATTTTCCTAACAATATTCTCCATACATAATAGTGATATGTTTTTATATATATTTACTCCCATTCTTCAATGTATGATGAAGGCCTTCCCTGATTCAAAATTTTCAGAAAAAAAATACTTAGTACATTTTCCTTTCATGTTAAATACAAGTCTCCTTCTGTCTGGAAAGATAATGCCTACATAACGGAGACAACTCCAACATCCGTAAATAGGGAGTAAATTGAAATGAGTTGTTGTTGACCAGAATAATTATTATATTTTAGGTCAAAATCAGTATTGATTTCTTAAGTCCATAAAAACTCATATCAGCCGGTACAAAAAAAAGAATGTAAACAGGGAACTCAGTAAAATTAAATAGAAATGGCTAAAGCAAGATGAATATAACTGGATGCGCACATTTTTAATCAAACTTAAAAAAATATTAATTGTCATATATCTGCATTTTATCCAATTAAGTTTTGTCTTTAACAATATTACAATGTATGTTATCATCTAATTGTTTTTTTGTTGTTTAGCAATGTGTAAAAAGTGATGTAATCAATGTGGAAAATAGACTTATCTTTCATTTAAAAGGTTTATTAAAATACAATAAAAGGGTTAGTGTATGAAGACTAACTACTGGTGAATATCTCCCTGTGCAGAATAAAAATTACACTTACAAGTTTAAACAATGTAATATTCTGTTCTGGACAATATTTATAGATTAATACATGACCTAATCCGTATCAGACAAGGCATCATCCAATGACTCCTCCAGACCGAGGGATTGCCGGAGGTCTGATATGGGTCAAGTGATGATACCCAATCCGATATGGGTTGGTTCATGTTTTAATCTGTTTATCATATACTGCCCAAGTACATATGTCTAAATGCTGCCAGTCTGATATTGCTATATCAGCCTGATCATGTGACACACACAGTCTGTTATGGCCATTTCAGCGTGGATACAATCGAATAACACTTGAATGATGAGTTATTAGTCTGGGGTGTGCAAATATGGGTTGTTTAGTTCTGGTCGTTCCACATATGCAAATACAGTCAACTCCACTTAATTGGATATCTGATAATAGAATATACCTCTTATTTGCATAAGATTTTGAAACACCATATAACATATGTTAATTACTCCTGACAATTGCATATTGGATTGCTAAGAAACTCCTTTCAATTGCATAATGTTTTTTCAAAATCATGAATTTTCTGCTAAAAAAGTTGTGATAAATTGACTGAAAAAATCCTACAGTAATTAATTAATAAAAACACAATTTAATGGCTTTTTACATCTGACAGATTAATTAACACAATTGTTTATAAAGTTCATAATACATGTTTAGATAGTAATTATCACAATTAATGAAAATTGAAATGACACACCTTGTATTTTTACATGAAAATAAAGTATTCCAGTTATTAGCATTATCTTGTTAATTGCATATTTTATTCTGACAAAAAGGGTATGCAATTAATAGGAGTCTATTGTACCACCATATTTAATACTAAGTGTATGATAATCTCATGTTCATGCAATAACCCTATGTTATCCTTCAAATTTGTTTATTGTTTTTAGTTATTAATAATTCTTGGGTGCTCAGTGTTTAAATTTATTTCAATAAAAAGTTTGTGTTGTAAACAAATGTATTGCTAAATACATGTATAAATTGATTTACATTTATATGAATTACCTGTATGATAGGAGTATATAGAATGATGTGGCCTTTTATTATCAGGTGTGCAATGATAATATTAAGTCAGCTTGTTGTAATGCTTTTATAGGATATAAGAAAATTTGCTTGTGTAATCTTATCATAAGGAAATTGTTAATGTTGGATATCAAAGTAAAAGAAAAATAAATGTCATTGATATTTTTTCGTTTCTGTGTTATATGAAATCATTGATTCTTCCTTGTAAGATAAAAAAAGTAGCTGTTATGTAAGTTTTATATTCCTTATTAAGGGCAGAATATCACAGCTCTTAATATTGTACAGATATTTCTGTCAGGAGATGAAAAGATTTGTTTGTTTGTTTGTAAGATAAAAAAAGTAGCTGTTATGTAAGTTTTATATTCCTTATTAAGGGCAGAAGATCACAGCTCTTAACATTGTACAGATATTTCAGTCAGTAGATGAAAAGATTTGTTTGTTTGTTTGTTTCATTGGGGAATTACACTGTTTTCAGCACATTTGGCTATTTCACGGCGGCCAGTTTTTATTGGTGGAGGAAGCCGGAGTACACGGACAAAACAACCTACCTTTGGTAGGAAAATTGGCAATCCTTGTCAATTAAGATCGGAGTCGAACACACCCCACCACAGGTGAGATTCAAACTCACAACCTCAGTGTTGTGAAAAGATTTGAAATTTAACTTGTTTCCTATCAGCAGATCCTTAATATAGTATTTATGATAAAAATTTCTTATGGGTTTGCCCAATTCCTAGGACTTGCTCGTGACTGGAGCTACTTGTGTAATAGAAAGGTTCTCAAAAAGCTTCATGTTATGCCTTACATGTGGCTGAAAAGTAATAGGAAATTAAAGGTAAAACTTATATGTTGGTGTAAAGTTCATGTTTCACATGAATACTGTCGATTTCTATTGAACTGTATGATGAGAGAGCATTAAACCCTTTATGGAAATGTTATTTCTGACTTTTTCATTATATAGAGCTACAGTATCCATCCAGCAGCTGTGTGAGCCTTAGCTAGTTTTACATAGAAATAATAGTATACACATACTGCATTCAGTTAAGGATGGTATGCCATATTATCACACTAAGGCAAAATATGTCTGCCAAACCACCCTCAACTGTAGGCAGTATGTGTTATATTATACTGAATGCCAATCATCTCATCATACGGAGAGGGGAGGGGAAACTCATTTCCGGTACGGAGGGTGGTATTCTCCCATCTGGTATTCCTGTCGCTAAGGATGGAATACCACCCGTCGTCAAGAGGGGTGGAGCCTAGTTTAAGGTGGATTGAAATACCACATCTCTGTCAACCAATGAGAAATCAAGATTTTACATTAAAAGTGTTTATCAACTTTCAAAGTTTTCTTCCAGAGAAACCACATGTATCATGTGCATGTAGTACATATCTCTTGGGTTCATACGGTTATTCATCTGATGAGCTTTTTTCAATTTATTTATCAAAATGTCCATCATAAAATGAATCATCCAGCAGTTGTGATTACTTACACGCATAATTAGGATGTAAATTTATAAAATTTGTAAGCGGCTTGACATACACAGCCCATGCAAGGATTTCTCATGAAGAAATGAATGTAAATGAAAACAATTATGCTGATACTCTCAGGTTTTTATAGATACTACAGTCTGACATCAAAGAGCCCCAGCCAGCCTGATCAAAGTATGTTCAGAGAAATCATAGAGTAATGAAAACAAGAGTTCAACTGCTAAATGTATCATGAAATCTAGCATTAAACACACCATAATAAATAACTGAATAAAAAAAAAATCTGCATTTTAATTGTACTTAACAAAAAATGTATACACAAAAAAAAGATTGTCGGTATGAACATATCTGTCACGTCTTTTACAGGAATTATTCTTTTGAAGAATGTATGTGCACTCTTTATCATCACACTTCATATCCAATTTGTCTCATCAATATATATGCATCTATGATTCTTACCACATACAGTTTTTAGCAAATTTACATACATTGTAGTGTTACTGATTTGCTGATTGGCACACAATGAAAAAAAAGCTTGCTCAAAATTTTGGATTTTATTCTGTTTCTCTGTGATCAACTGATAACCACAGTCCATTTTCAGGTCTAAGATACATTCCTTTATTTAAAGCAGGAGGGTCCTAAAATAGAATATACAAGCTTACCATTCATTCAAAATACCGTTCACCAGTCATGCTAGTTTTGAAACTGCGTTTATCTACTAGGTGTCCTGTAGTTGTCTGAATGTTTAATCGTCTTACGTTTAAAGTTTTTCTCTCTCTTTTTTTTTAAAGTCGACACTTTTTATGTAAGTATAACTGGAGATCTTAAAGCGATTTCACATATCAACAACAAACTTTTTTCATTGCTCCTCAATCAAAATGGATGTTTAAAGGAAATTTACTGATCATTTACTTGCCATCATCCTAAAAACCATAATATTGTATACATGTATGCCCGCGGAGCTAGTATTGTATGAGTTGATTCATCGTTCCTTAATATATAACATGGTTTGTCAGCCAAAAAGATAATACTATAATATTCCGAAGTTGTTTTGCCTCTTGATTATTTATACACTACTACATATCATTTAGCGACAGTTCTGACAGTCTTCATTTAGGCGTATAAATGGGTTTGCTCTTAAGTGTGGGAACGGAACCTATTTTTTAATCAACGATTTAAATTTGTGAACTGTAAATTTCTTTTATTAGATTTAAAACCTTAAGCTCTCTTTTTTGTTTAAAACGGTTGATCGTACCTGTTTTACTTGACTCAGCGAAAATCTAAACTTCTGTAAGAGGGTAACGAGTGCTAATTTCACAGATAACTTGGCATATGATTGCCCAAAACAATCCCTTGGACCAACACCAAACGGTATGAAAGACATTGGATGTCTTTTTGTTACGTTTTCTTCACTAAACCTGTAAGTAAAAATATTTACTTCTAAATATAAATTAGACGACATTTAAATATTCAAATTATATATGTAAATCTATATCACATTTAAATGGAAGAAAATACGTTTATCAACAAGATATTTGATATGGTATCTCGAAATTATAATCGGAAGATCACGACAACCCATATAACATGTATAACATCTGCAATAAAAAGTGAAATTATACATATTTAACTAGTTCAAGTTTTAAATCCAAAGACGTCCATAAATTAGAATACTACGGG
Source organism: Mytilisepta virgata (assembly GCA_028015205.1). Classification (NCBI taxonomy): domain Eukaryota; kingdom Metazoa; phylum Mollusca; class Bivalvia; order Mytilida; family Mytilidae; genus Mytilisepta; species Mytilisepta virgata. Next base: position 34,714,882 of record CM051515.1, read on the forward strand.
GGTAATTCAACAAAACTTGGTACATAAGTAGTCTCATGAAGTATGGTGACTTTATAAAACATTTAAATCTATGTCACTTACACTTACTTACCTGTAAGGGTCAAATTTTTCGGGACTTGGATAAATATCTGGGTCTCTATGGATAGCATAAATAGGGAAGGAAACTTCGGTTCCTTTTACAAACTGTGTACCTCGTATTATAATGTCTTCCTCTACACTACGATTAAATCTAAAACAAGTACAAGGAAGATCGGAAATTGGAAAAATAGATAAGTGCTTGAGATTTCTTGACTACATGTAGTATACGACTTTATGATTCGTTATTAAAGTATTAAAATATTGCATAAATCATTAATATAAAGTACTTCAACCAATACAACATTTTAACGCAATATGTTTCATATTTTATAAACACTGTAAGATGATGGAATGTACATGTTATAGATCTTCCTGCATTTTTAAAACGCACTCATGTTTTAACGAAAGTGCTAAATGCAGATTATTACACCCCATTTTCCATATCAGTCCGATGCCTTGGCCGAGGGGATGATATCAGGACTGATATGGAAGATGGGGCGTCATAACATTTTTATCATGTATTTTTAACGTGACCAACAAACAAATTTTACCACTTTTCTCTCAAGTGACGTGCGTGGTATTAGAACGGGTATGGGAAAGAATAAATCAGTTTATGCGAAATATTCCTTCCGATTTCATAACATCGGGTACATCACTTTCTTCATCATTATTATTATTATTATTTTATTATTATTATTATTTACGTTATTGACGTGTAGCGTTTGGGACGTACAGAAAAAACACTGCTGCGATCCAGATTTAACGGCGCCATAATAATGATGTTGTTTTTCGGCCTGATATGGATTTTTTACTTTTATATGGATTTTTTGCCTCGCTGATCTGATATGGCAAATTTACTTCCAGAATTACCATATAAACAAAACTACCTATATCAACGCTAAACATATGATAACGCGGTATATTGCTAATTCTAGTGTTGAAGTAAAAAATGATTATAAGCAATATATAACATCTTAAAGAAAAATGAAGTATTATACCAAAGTCAAATGAAAAGCCACAATTTCAGTAAAAGACAATAAAATGGAAACAGAAGCCTAAATATTGCAATAAATCACAGAAAAAATGTGCCTTACCTTAAATAGGTGGGGAATATTCTCATGGATTCATTAAGAACCATATCGAGGTAGTCCAGTTGTGCAATTGCATCATAAGAGAGGCCACTCTGGAACCCAAAAAAGCACTGTAAGTCACTCTAACAATGGGATTTATTCTTTTATATACTTTATAAGATATCTTATTAACTTTATATCTTGAAATTGAATAAAATATAAAAACGGCTTGCCATACATCATAGTTATACCAGTTTGGAATTAAATTCTGTTTTACAACATGTCCAGGTATTGCATCAACTTTTATCGTATGCATTTAATCTCATAATGCAGAATTTTTTGGGGTCATAAACTTTATCAACAAATATTTAAAATCGGGGAAAAAAACCCTACCTTTGAAATATGTCTATCAATTTCTTCAAATAATCTGTCTTGACAATCAGGGTTTTTAGCAAGGCAATATAAAGTGAACACAATGGTACTAGCTGTGGTGTCATAACCAGCCAGAAAAAAGAACAAACAATTGGCGACTATCTCTGTTTCTGATAATCTGTACCCTAAAATGTAAACGATTATTATTATCTGGGTTGTAGGTTCAAATAGTACGATCCGTAGAAACAATAAAAAACACCTTCCGTAGCCTTTGAATGAATGCACCATTGGTATCTATTTTAGTGAATACGACGTGGCTTATACTATATATATTCTCTATTCGAATGTAAGGTGATTTAATATCACAGGAGGACATTACAATGTTATTCACTCTGTCCTTAGATGGTTTTGACTTTACCTCTTTTGGTGATTTTGGTATTTTTGAATTTGCTCTTCAATCTTTTGGCTTGTTAATTGTTTTCAGACCTTGAGGACAACTGATGAGTCGTAATTCGACGAAATGTGCACATATTGTGCATCAAAATTGGTATCAAAGAATTTTATTATACCACAGAGGTTGTCTGATAATGCAGTATTTTCCTGGCCCGTTTTATAACATATGACCCAGACTGTCCTGTTCTTATTTGACTTAATAAGTATGGCATAGTATTTAAGTAAAGTCAAGAAATACCAAAGGGATATTCGAAGGAGAGAAAAATCTAACAACTGACAAACTCAGGAGAACAACGAAGACAAGACCAAAATAATACATGCACTACAATTAAAAACTAAAAACATATGAACAACATGGACGCCACCAAAAAACCGGGGGTAGACTCAGGTGCTCCGGAAGAGTAAGCAGTGTCAGCTTCCTGCAGGACACCCACCAGGCTGCCCATGTCAAATTTGGTATGAGGAAGGGATAATATCAATGGAACAGTAATATAATCGATGTCCCATAGTCCCATAGTGTCATATTCGACTACAATATCTAGTTACATTAATCACAATACTATTTCTTATAAATTATGTCATCCATTTAAGGTTTACATGTAGTTCTATTCTATTTCTGTAAATATTGAAAGATATACGATGAAATAGAAAATTACTCAATTTTTAATGAAGTATGTATTACTTTTTTTGTAAATAAGTACACATGTAACTACAAAATGATAAGATCTTGAATGACAAACTTTTCATTGCTTTTAGAATATTTTTCAGCTTTAATATGAGATAAGTGACTTTTCGTTTATGGTTCAATGGTTTCAATTTACTTTATGTTTATTAACTTAAACATGTCATGAAGTAGATTCACAAAGCTTGACATCACACGTCAATAATTTTAACATCCATTCACGTAAATATCTCTAACGGAATAATTATGAAAAAATTTGCCAATGTTATTTAAGTTTTGTAAGTCATAGTTGTCAACTATAACATGTAAAGCATCCAGGCTTACGCTAGTGTTTCGAGTTTATTTACTGAGGCACATCTGATGGTAAATCGACGAAATATGCACATCTTTTGCATCAAGAATGATATCAAAGAATTTATTATAATAAAATAGTTTAAAATTATAAAATACAAATTTCTAGAAGCAAGAGTGTAACTAAATCATTCCATCTTCCCTTAGAGAATTTTTGCTTTGGAAAGTTTTTGGTATTCTGGTATTTAAATCTGTTCTACGACATCTTGAGTCATAATTTTTCGGATTTCAACTTCTGCACTGTCTTATCTCTGCTGCGGAGACACAACTCATTCCAGTGATGATTTTGAAAAGGAGAGGAAATAACTGAAAATTGCTAAAAATAACAGAAATAGGAGGGGTTGGGTGTGCAAAAATATCATTTTCTGGCAGTTTCTGCCCGTTTTGATAACTTTTCAAATAAATTTTGCAATACCAAATAACTGAAATCAGTTAAATAACTGACTAAAATCATCCCTGTCATTCAAATGTGCACAATGAAATAATTGTTCTCAGGCGATGTTTATGCAAGCATAATAACTTTAACCGTGGCCCTTTTGTTTACAAATTCATATTTCAGATATTATACGAAGACTATTTCGCTTTTACCTGATGATATATTAACTAGTCTAGATCTGTTATTTTGGCTGTCTACCACTACAGACTGTCTTCTGCTTGTATGCATGATAAAGCTCAACATATCATTTCGGTCCTGTCAAATTAATAACAAAACGTTCAGCTGACGTTAAAAACATTATTATTATTTCGAAGAACGTACTTTTTTTTTACAAGAGTTATCTCAAAAATGAAGTTCCATCTTTTGTTATTCTTTTTTAAGCGTAAATAACATCTAAACCAATCTTTGCATAAAGCTAAAGATCCACTTTGAGATATTACGTCATATAAAAAGCAACCCGTTTCTTTTTTTGGACCACCGAACTTGACTCTTTACACATCGATAAACTCATACAAAATCGTATTTAATCCTATAATAAATTAAAATAAAACGGACTATGTCTTTTGATATCTCTCCGTGGCGATTGTGACGTCACTTCCTTGAGCGAAATCCCACCTGTAATTTTCACGTGTGATTTACAAAATTTCTTTCACTCGGATACTGCGGTTAACCACCGGCTACGATGTAATTATCATAATTATTAAAGAGGTCTTTTCTGAGGTATTAGCTCATGCTATCATTTACAATGTATATATATTTATTGGTTACGAACTTATGTATTTTACCATGCAATCAAGAACGATACCAATTTCCCCTGAAGTTTCATAACCTTCCTGGAGTTACCTTGTTTGGTGTCTTGAACTTTATTGAATAACTAGGATTGCTTATCTAGTAAACAACAAAATGGATAACAGGAAAGGTACAAAAATGGCATACCAATCAATCAAAACAGCCAAACTGACAGAACTCCGGACAAAAAATATCATGAAAGATTACAAAACACAAACATGAACACAACAGAGAGTCAGGATAGTCTGACTTGGTACAGACACTGGACAGTGGTGGGATGAACCCGGTTTATGCGTACCCAAACCGCCTCCTTATCTATACTGACACTCTGGTGTATAAATCATACTATCCAATACAGTATGATTACCAACAAGGTGACCGCTTGCTAGAACTGCAAAAGTAGAGTGGACGGTACATAATTTAGATAGCTCGTTTTAACTGTAAAATTAGCTATGGTTCTCATAGCTGCAGGTTGGATACTGTTGATCTACTAAACGAAAAAGTCTGAAGTAAAACGTCCATAAAGGGTAAATTTAATGCTACCACGTCTTAACTGTGCAGTATTTTTGAGAGGCCAGTATGAATTTAAAGTCTTCCTGTAATTGGGAGATAGAGCACTTTTTACAGAATTGCACATAATTTCATATTTGTAACCCTTACTGTGAAAAGATCTTAGGTATATTTGTAGCTACCAAGTAAATGTATCTGTGAGTTTTTACAAGCGCGACATTTGAATTTATTCATGATATTACAGTAGAAACTAGGATGGGAAAACCAGTTCATGGTAAGCGTCTTTCCTTGAAGCTGGATGTTTAAATAAAAGATGTTGATATCTATTATAACATTTTTTAAGCATTAAACAGCCTGTGAAATCTATAATCCTGTAATAGACGTTTTTTTGTAATCGATTGGTTTCGCTCGGTAAAATCTTCTAGCAGAGCGCAAATCAGTGCAGAACATACAAGCTGTGGTACAAAAATGTATGTACACTCTATACGCTGGTGCCTAAGGCAAGTCTCCGCCAAGAAAAGGAAGTTTTATTAAGTCTCCCCTTTTCCAGGGTGAATTTTTTTGACCGGATTGAGTTTTTGGGTTTCCCGTACCAAAACACTGACTTTCCCATTTTTACATATAGGGAAGTTGTGAATGCAGAATGTCCTACATTTCAGACGGGAATGGAACAAAACTTGACGGAATTGATGCATACCTGGTATAATTGTGAACTACATAAAATGTATTTGGATCGGATTGATTTTTTGGGGGTTTCCCGTACCGAAATATGGACTTCGATATTTTTACAGGTGGGGAAGTTTGTGCAAGACATAAAGGTTTTCCTGATTGGATTGACTTTTGGGAACAGCAAAAAATTATCATGTTCCCATGTCATTGATTAGTGAATACAATAATATTTACCCCTTGCGTGTGACGCTCTTCCATTTTTTTAGTAACAAGTGCTGTAAGATAATTTCGGGCGTCAGATGGAATGGCATTATATTGAACCGTCGAAAGGATTGTCGCTACAGCTGGACATATTCCTTAAAAATAATATATTAAAATATTTATGAAATCTCAGCAATACGCAGGAAACAAACTTGACATTTTTAAGCATTTAGATCAAGTCTTCAACATGGAAGAGGATAATTTATGCTCCCTATTTGTTTGGCATCTACGTTCCAAAATAAAAATTAGTTATCGAAATATACAAACGATTGCATTCAAACGTACCACTGTTAATTCAACAGAATACTTTTCATTGACTTGAAACGTAAATTTTCCATATGAAATGACAGTTTTGGTATCCTGAGATGAGATTTTCAAACATGCTACTTAAGTAAAATGGAATCTCTCAAGGTTGATAATTAGACTTTAATACAAATTGCAAAATGAGTCGAGAAGCACAATATTGACATGTATGAAAGATGTATAAGAAATCAAACAAAAAAAAAGGAATGATGCTTACCACATGCTGTAGCGGGTTTGACAACACCTTGTGTTCCAGCTTTCCAGCCTTTCTTAATCATAGTAACTGTTTTATCACCGTTATCTCTGTACGAGTTCACATTGTGTCCAAATAAACTGTTGCATAGAGAATCAACGGAGTATGCTAAACACAATCTGTAATAAAAAACACACCAAAGAGTATGCAACAATTTTACATTGTCGAAAGATGTAATAAATGAGAGCCTTGTATTTTAAAAAAAGAAAACTTCCACGTCAAGGAAACTACCATATGATTTAGTCTAGTTTTTAGCATACTGTTATCTCAGTGGAAGGATGTCATCCTTTAATTCCCACACAGTAGGAAATGTTTGAAGAAACAGCAAAAGATCCTTTCAAGGGCTTTGTATAGGTCCTCTTAAAATGAACATTTTAAACAGAGATGGAGTTTTTTGAACGGATTGTGATTGATATTTTTAAATCATTCGGCAACTCTAAAAATTCTGAAATCCCAAAATTTCAACTAGGATAATATTTGTCTTTATTCAATCTTGAGATATTTAAAAAAAAAAAAAAAAGAGCCAGATGTATATGGATTATACACGTATTTAACAATACTGCACTTTTACTTTGAAAATCTTGAAACATACGATATTAAGGTTAACTGATCCAGTAAAATGTTTTTTTTTATCTAAATTTCTTTATATTTTTCAGAAGAATCACAGAAATTTGTAAATATCACAAGAAAAAAAAATATATAGGAAAACATTAATGGTTATTTGAATGGAAATATATCTATTCTGTATGTATATAAGTATACTAACTCCTGAAAATCAAAATCTCTTTCCGTCTGAAGTTTTTCGTCAATATTAGTATACAAATGACTTGTTGATTCAAGCAGCTTTTCGGTAATCTGTTTAAAATACCATCGTATTTATATAATTAGAAATTATGATATAACACTAATACTGCGCATCCATTTTTGTATTTTGCATAGAAGGTTTGATCATTTTCTACTGCAATGAATTTTTTTCGTGAACAGAATGTGTCAACATATTTAAGTTTCCTGTGTGCACATGTGTCATGCAAGGTCAATACTGGTAATGGCTTTTTTCCTAATTTCTAGTGCAACGTTGCTGATAAATGCAAACATCTAGCAGTCATTCCATTGTTGTTTTCAGAACATATATAACTTGATAAATTCTTTTCATGACGTCGTGTGTATGAATACGTGTACGCATGCAATATAGCGCATCAGGAAAATGTGAATTTCGAATGGAAAACGTCATATTTCTGCATTACTTTGCAATTATAAGTAATAAATGTTATTTTTACGGAATGTATCCTTATCGCTCGAGTTTACACAATGATAAATTCCTTCAAAATAACCTTTAGTACTATAATTAATGCCGATTTTTATTAAACTTCACGAAGTTACATAATTAAACATTATACGAGAGCTGTAGCTCTTGTGACTGTCACTACCGGACCAGCTATTCGAGTTAATAGCTCTAAAGTAAAAACTATAGTGCAATTTCACTCCCCTAAAAATATCGTCCACTCTGTTTGTTCTGTGTGTTTTTTTTTGGGTTTTTTTTGTTAAATGTTATACTGTGTTGGTTTTGTGTCTATAAAACCAAAATTTATTATCTATTCATTCAAAAATAATTAATTCTCAGAACTCCATTGAAATATTTAAATAAGACATAATAACGGGGGATTTGCCAAAGTTTTTTCTCGTGCTGTCTTTGTTATTTGATCCAAACAGGTTTTTTATAATCTACAATCTAACGGGTAGTCTATGTTATCATTATAAATGTATCGCATTGTATTTTGACGTAAAGTAACAGATTAGGATTACTATTGTTGATTTTGCCAATTCATGTTTAACATTCATTGTTATCAACTAGGAAGTAGAAACTAAACAATATTTTTTGACAAACAGTCCCTATTCATTCTTTTATGTAATACAACCCACAAGAAAATTTAAGGAAGAAAATTTTAAGTATCATCGTCAATACAAAGTATTGTCCATTGTTTTTATCATTATATCAAGATATTATTAAGTACCCTATTTAAGTAGTTTGGGGCAAAAACTTTTGATATCTGCTCGCGTAAAAATTTCCATTGTCCATCATTAGACAGAGCAACCGTCTTCCTCAGCAAAGGTCCCATGTCAAAATTAAGCTGAAAAGAAATACAAACAGTTACGGGGTATGTTTTATTTTTTCCGGCATCATTTGTTACAAATAAAAGTTCATGGATACGAAAGTCGTGTTGGAAATGTGTGAAAATTGGAAACTTCATACTGTAGTATATTTAAAAACACTAAAATTGCATTTTAAATCGTATAAAAGTCTTTATTAAATGTGTTCGTTGCCATTTACATTTTAGTACTTAAAAATTAGATTTTGACGTCAATTTCAATTTAAACTAAAAGAATAATGAATAAATAAATAAAAATGAGCGTCACTTATAAGGAAATAATAATTGTACTTGCACTCATACTTTTCTATTTCTAAACTTGTCAAAATTTCTGATACAGATTGATTCAATCATGACAGGATCTGCAACCAATAAAACAGGCTTGTGTCCATGGTATATACTGGAAAAATTTTAATTGAGAGATCAAGTAAACAAAATCGAATGTTGAGTGTATAAACAAAACAAGCATAAAGTTCTTAACTTTAAAAACATATTCTTTACCAATGTAAACACCAGTGTTTGTGGACCTCTAAGGGATTATCTTTGATATGGGTATCATATAACATTCCTGAATATAACATTATTTTATAGTTTAATAGAAAAATGATTTACTGATGAATTAATCTTTTATACATACAGTAAATAGTCAAAGACTTTTCGTTTTGTACTTGTGAAAATTTTTAATCAGGTACGTGTTCAGTAGAATTTAGACTTTAAAATTAAACTGAAATTTATTCCGTTATGAAAAGCTTCAACGTATCCAACGTACCCAACAACTTTACCATACTTTGATATCAAATCTATGTCTGTTTCAGCTATACCCTGAAAGACAAAACTGACAATGAATCAGGGGTATGTCCAGTTTTATAATCTGAGCAGCTGTGTTAAAAGATATGCATATATTTTTTACTTTTTACACTATAACCAGTGAGCGATTTTTTTTAATTTTAAGTAACCATCTAAGACGAAGTGTCCTCTTCAAAACGAATCCCGTTTCAGCGTTTTCTCAGAAAATATAAGCCGGTGATTATTTATCCTTTTCATAACGATAAATCATTTTATGGTTTAACAGTTTTATGTACCATAACGTATAGCCCCATTGGAGGGTGGGGGGGGGGGGGGGGGAATATTGCCAAAACAATCGATGTATTTGTGCCAATTGCCCTTTCAAAAACATACCCTGTTCACGACAGACAATTACAAAAACATATCATGTTCATGACATGCAATAAAACAAATAACATGCTATAACAATTTTACCTACGGATTACGTATGCAACTAAAAATTGGTAAGTATTTACAATATACTGAAAATTGTCTTTATCATTTACCTCTGTATTTTAAGCATGGCATCGCAAAAACACGACCCATTACCTCAGCACATTCACACTATCATGTTTATCGGGAGTACATCCCCCAACGGTTAACGTTCAAATATTGAAAATAACCAAAATAATTATTATCTGAAAATCATATCAATCAAAGACACATAAGAACCAGCTGGGATATTACAAATGAATGAAAACAAACAAAAACACTTATTAATAAATTAAACTAAAAAAAAAAATTACATAGGAAGTGAACATAGGTGCTCCGGAAGGGTATGTATAGGACACCCCTACTATCCAGTGAAGTTTACAACCAGTATAACAAAATGCTGTGTAACAGCACAAATGAAACATTGTAACAATTAAATCAATTTATGTATTTTCTTACTGATATTGTAAATTTATCCTTGATATAATCAGGGTTAAGTAGCTTACGGCGTTGACATTACTGTCCTCGTGGTATCTTGTACATGGCCTCGCAAATGTACATTCCACCAATCTGTCTTTCAATAATTTTCAGTAATACTTTTTTATCTCATCATTTACTAATGGCACCCTGAAGTAAAATATACATACTTACTCTGGTTTTATAGTCTTTGAATATTCCAAACATACGTGCAGGCTTAGGTCCACATATCCCATGTTTATGGAAAAACTCATGTGCTCGTTTCATATATCTGAATTAAACGATGAAAAAATCTTATTTCGGGAAAAAATACATATATAGAAATTAAGAGATCAGTTGTTTAATGAATTATTGACACAAAACTCTACAAATTATAGAAAGGCAGTTACAAGACGGGCCATAAAACCAGTTTTTGCGGCGGAACTAGCAAAACAAATTGACGATATACGAAAATAGATCGAGAAGTGGTTGATAATAAATTCTTTGATACTGATTTTGACATTTTGTAACAGAAAATCTAAAAGTATCAATTTCGGGCTAGTATCAAAATACTAGCAACAGAGCAGGCGATACCTTCGGGGACTTGGAGTACACCAACAGCGGTATCGACTGAGGGATAATAATAAAATGTTCTGTCAACTGACAGTACATTGTTTTTGTATGACCAATGGAATGAGAAAATAGAAAATTCCATGTTTCTTTTTTAAGTCAAAAGATATCTTTAAAAAAATATTCAGATCAAAGTTTTATATAAAATTTCTCAATCAATTAAAAATCGTCATATTATAAACAAACAAAAAACTGGATAACAGAAGCCTCAGTCCAATATGGCTAGCAAAGGACCAATAACTAAGCCAATATGGAAAACCTTGCGCAATTATACCTTTATTGACTAATCAGGCCAATATGTCATATTGACTAGTCCAAAACGATCCTTTATGACTAACCAGTCCAATATGCCATATTGACTAGTCCAATACGCCATACTGGACAGGTATGTCTCGTATTGGCGTACTTTGACTTTTTGTTTTGTATTGACAGATTTTATCATAATTAGGCTTATATTAAATTGTTAGGGTTATTATAGGCAAGCCGAGTTGTTAGAAATGTGATTTCAACTATAAAACTGATACGTACATATTATCAGGTTTTCTGCAAACGTATATCGTAAAATATCAGCCGCGAGACACAATGTGAAGCTTTTCCGGCGAGTGAGCGTAGCGTACGAGCTAAAAAGCTTCATATTGTGTCGAGCGGCTTATATTTTACAATATTTGTTTGAAGAAAACTTGATGATAAATTTATCGTATTGTTAACTAGCAATCTTAATGGAATTTCTTACTTTTCAATGGCCATCTGCCTATAACCGGATGTTTTCCTGATATATTCGGGTCAACGTTGGGTCAAACATTATGACGTCGCTGATATATTCGGGTCAGCTAATATTAGGGTCGGGTCAACTCTTCACGACGTCACAGTGCCGAAATACGGGAAATTGTGAAGGCCTCAGCAGGTCGATATAGGCGTGGGGAAATACGATAAACAAACTTACTGGTATAAAATCTGAAATTAATGATTCCTGAGGATATATCCCTTAGAATATAACTATAGGTTCCAAGATTTAGTTGACTTTTGTTCTGAAAATAACTGTTCATAGTTTTATTGTTTTATACTTGCGACGTATTATAAATGAGTTTGAAAATTAATATTAAAAGCTGACATTAATATCTTACTCTAAATCCAACCTGTCGGCTCCATTCCGTGGTGAACGGGGGTAAAACAGATATATAAAATACATGTTCGAGTACCATCATGATCGTGTATTTTGTGTCTTACTACCTAAATTCTAATGAAGTAAATGTGTATAAACATAATAATAAATTATGCGCGAACCATAATCTCAAAAATGTGCGCAAACGTGTTTTCCCAATGTACGAGATTTTCAAATTTTAGTAGACCTGAGCGCTGTTTTTGAATCATAACTTTTTGAAATAAATACCTACAGTGGATTAAACTTGGTATAAATGAATGGTGATTAGGGAGCAACCATTTGATTTTTAGGGAGGGGCTAGGATCGAAATAAAAAGGCAGGACCATGATTTTGGCAAAATAAAAAGACGGGATCACTTTAGGTGTGAGAAAAATGCAGGACCTGTGTCAATCATGAAATTTTTTGGTTTAAATTAAAATACACATTTAGGCCGCAATACCAATAGCGGCGGTAGGATCAAATATTTCACCCGCCCCCCATAAAAATCGAATGGTTGCTCCCTTATAACCGAAAGTGGATGCCAATACTGTAGCACGTTTTGAGGAGGAAATAACGCAGTTTTATACCAAACTCTACATGCTACACATATTTAATTTACATAACTGATAGAACAGAGTTAAGTTTTCTTCGTTTTTTTTCTCTATTGATTGCTGCACACTTAAAATGTCAACTTGTTATTTAATGGGGAAAACTAAACTAAACTGAATAATAATAAGGAAGATTCAGCAGGACAGAGACGAGAAAAGTTCATCTGCCATATAATTGTGTATGATTTTTTGAAATTTTTATATCATGTTACACGCTTCAAAGACTAGATTTAACTGATTTTATTTTCTTAAAGTTGACATATTAAAATTATTAATTCATTTGCGTTTGAATGAAGCCCACCACATAAGCACGATAATTTAGCAATTTTCACAAAGTGACTACTTTGTACGCAAAGCGTGACTATTACATCTTCATCCGGGTAAAAAATTGTTTAATTACGTGTTTTCATCCTAAAATACAACGTAATAGTTAAGTAAGCCTACCTGTATCAACAGTACTTAACGTATTAAGGAACGACCAAAATATCCGAACTGGTTTATATATTAATACCTATCATAAAATTCATAATCATAAAGAGCTTAGTATTATAACAATATACATCCTATTGTTAACGGATGAATAGAATTCTCTCAGTCTATAGAAAACATAGTTCATATATAAAATTTGAGACGATTGCCATGTTTAACGAGTATTTTGTTCAAGGACATTACCTGATGAATTGCCCTGTAGGCGAATTAAATGTTTGACAACATTTTGATATACTTTTATACATGTTATTGTGACAGTATATTTACTCTGTTTCAAGGAGATTTTGAAATCGTTTGTACTTAGTCATGATAGTCGTGTCCAATTTACTCGTGTAAGGTCTTAAAAGAAACTCTTCAATTTTTTAAAATGTTTCATTTGATTAACAATTTTTCCCGATATAATTATCTGCTACTACGCTTTGTGAGAAGATATTTTGAACCGTTGATTTTTATGCAAAATGCAACTTTAAGTGTTTTTTTAGTTTTGTAAAATTGTATAGGTATAGATTTACAGATTTTGGTTTTCATTAATCTTCGATGTAAAAGTATACTAAAAAGTTGTTTAATTATTGTTGTTAAAAAAAAAAAAAAAAAAAAAAAAAATGGTGCTCTAATACGAATGGCGAAATAGTTCAAAAAAGGATTAGTCATTAATGATGAAAATACGATACCCATCGTGAAGAGAAACCATTTATTAGATCTAGGAATTTTAATTTTCGTTTCTCTTTCCCATTTGTGTCTATCAGTCAATTAAACAATAATGATAATATTGATTGCAGGTACCTTTTTTACCCAAGGTATGATCAATTGTTGAACAGTAACATTTCTTTTTGTTATTATCAATCATAACATCCTCGACTACATGTGAATGGTTATATTAACAAACTTTAGATAATTTTCCTACTAGGTTCACACTGCCGATCAGATCAAGTCGATGATCCTGTTTGCCCAAATTTGACCAAATTCTTGATCGGGCCTGTTTACGACTTCTACCCGACCGCTACCCGACCTGAGATGACCCAACTCGACCATTCACGACTCCTTCACGACTTCAACCCGACCACTAATTGGATATCTATTCGATTATCCCGACTAATGCACGATCAACGTTTGCTCGATCTCAAGCCGATCTCGACCATACCAGATCGACCTGATCGTATAGCGGTCGTAGGGATAGTCGGGAATTGGTCCGGTATGGACAATTTCAGTATAAAATACATCCGAGTTTGTTGGCTATCATTCAGTAGATCACAGAAGCTCTGAGTAAAACCATATATCTAAAATATTTATATGGAGATTGAGCAGCTGCAGTTGTAGGCAAGGTGGTTAGAGCTCTAGAGATTATCAGATCTACACACACTTTTATAGAATCTTGTAGCGGTCATGTGTACTCGTGTATAGTCTAGTAGAAACCGAGAAGTGATCGAGTGTGGTCGAGTGGAGATCGGGTATTGGCTGAGATGGTTTGGATATCAAATATAATAGTAGTCGAAATGATCGGGAAGCAATCGGGCATTGGTCGAGTTGATCTGGACCACAGATGTAACAGGATGGTGTTGATTTGGAAGCGATCTGATATTGGTGTCGAGATGATCGAGTACTGATCGGTAAAATATTTGTATTCCGACCAAACTCGATCTGTACACGATCCTTTCCCGATCAATTCTACCGCAACTCGACGAATATCCGATCTTCGCTTGGATTCTTGATCCCTACTCGATTTTTTTTTTGACGTCAAAAATTGTCGGGTAGAAAGTCGGAGCGATCCCGAGCAAGGTAGACCACCCCGAACATTCTTGTCCAGCGAGTCAGACAAGTCTCCCGATCGATCAATCTGTCTTGATCGGGCTTGACCGAGTTCATCAGTGTAGTTTAAAAAACCACTATTTAACAATTAAAAAAAAATCTTATTCAAACGTGTTATCATGACATGCGAAAACATATTACAATTGTAATCCATTCAGTGATTTATACTTGTTTAAATAAACAATAATTGTATCTTTCCCCGTAACCTCTTTGTATATTTAAATGGACAATCTGCAACAATAACAGGGTGATTTCCTACCTTTATATTCAGATCAAGATTTATATCATTGTTTTGGTAGTATTTTTACACACGGAAGGAGGATTTATAATAGAGTTCAATTTTTAGAACTAATATTTTTATCTATTTGCCACTTTACGCTTTGTTACATATAGAATTTGTATAGTACAGCAAACATTAATCTGTCGCTTGATAAGGGACCGGGGGCATTCAGTCATAGAGTTCCACCCGGTACGGATATATGTATTTATACATACTCAAAAGTTTTTGACTTCTCTTATTTGGTCAGTTTAACATTTTATTGTACATAGTTTTAGTTTTTGATTCGGTTTTCTACATTTCAGCTTAATTTTTCACGTACCTCTATATAATTGGCGAGATTTGCTTACATGTATGTGCATTTAATGCCTATATAAGTTAAGGGGGTACATACAATTAAATTCTATTTTTTAAAACCTTGACTACATGAAAACAAATGGGGGTGGGGTTTCAGCGTAAGAAATATTCTAAATATAAAATTAATAAAAACACAAGCTTTGATCTCAGAAAACGACAATTTCTCACATGCTATAAATATAACTTACAGACAAGAGACAGGGGGGGGGGGGGGGGGGGGGAGAGAAGGAGAAAAAAACACACACCTCCCATATTCAACCCTCCACAAGAATACCACCCAAAGTTTCCAACTAATAAATTTCCTTAATGAAATGTATCATTGAAAAATTTATCGATTCCTTTTTGCATTCAACATTTAATGAAAAAATCTTATATACACGTACTTCAGCTTTTAACGTATCCATGTACGTAGTAAAATAGGTACTCAGTATAAACTTAATAACATAGATACTTACAAAAATAAAATCGTCAACATAAAAATAAATCCCAACAGAATTATTGATGTACAAGTCTCCATTTCCATGATTTCTTAGTTGTGAACTCCCGGACGTTCACTTGGATTCTCTCTTTAAATACCTGTTCATAACCCGTTCTACTCCGTTAGATTTAAACATTTTTAAGGCTACTAAATTCAATAAGGAGGAAATATGTAACACGAGTGTTTGTATATCATCTATACAAACTGACATTTGAGGAAGATATTCATATGGAGTAATGATTTCCTTGTAAATTTCTATTTCTATATTTCAGAGCTATTTTTAAGAGAGATTCTCATTTGTTAAAAAATGCCATTTGCACTGTAAACTATAATATTACGCTATCGCTATAATAAACAAACGAAGTTGTTGATACCCCCACCCCCCATAGACTAAAATCTATTGAAAAGAACGTTCAGTCCTTGGTGGTTTATATCAAGGAATAGCTATAACAATTAACTAGAGGCTCCCAAGAGCCTGAATCGCTCACCTTTTATTTTTTGTTTAGACCTTGCATCAATGATTTTTTAGCTATTTAACGTATACCGTCACATCTTAATATTGACTTTTACAGCTAAAATATAGAAGCCTGAACACAAATATATATGGCTGATAGGGACTTTTTAAATGGCATTGACTCTTGACCTTCCATTTGACTTGAACAGGTAAATTATAGGTTCCTGAAACAAATACATATAGTTCTGGTTGGTTTCAATCGATTCAGCGATTCTCTAGAAGAAGATTTTTGTATGTATTTCCCATAGAGTCCTATGTTAAACTAAGTTCCCTGCTAGCGGCCATCTTGGATGACGGATCGGCAACAAATAACAACACTTGGTCAGCACCTTATAAGGAACATTCATGCATGTTTGGTTTCAATCAATTCAGTGGTTCTCTAGAAGAAGAGTTTTGTATATAATTCCCATAGGGTCCTATGTTAAACTAAGTTCCCCGCTGGCGGACATCTTGGATGACGGATCGGCAACAAACTAACCGGAAAACTTGGTCAGCACCCCATAAGGAACATGCATTCACGCCATGTTTGGTTTCAATCCATTCATCGGTTCTCTTGAAGAAGTTAAAAATGTGAAATGTTGACGGACGGACGACGGACGAAAAGTGATGGCAAAAGCTCACCTAACGGGAGCTAAAAAGGAAGACATTGTCCCAGTCTTATTTCAGAGACTTTTGAATCAAAGAATCCACTGATTAGACAACCTATATACCTCAGCTAAGTATTTACATTAGATACATCTACGATATGTACATGATCTTTTGTACATTTTATATTCAAAGCAAAACTTATGACGATGATGATTATAGTTTTTACATTTGTCAGTTTTTAATTTGTAAATGGACAATTTTTCTCCGATATTTCTAAATGGCGACATGGAACTTAAGTATCTCCTATCATACTGAGACAATGAATAAATTGTGCACTTGACTATATACTAAAAACACTTGTATACAGTCAGTGACAGTGTTAACAAAAATATGAATTGTGAATATACTGAATTTTTTATTTAAAATTAAATCCATTTACTAGCTTATCTGAACAATTTACCATATGATTCAGTATTAATGTTTGTATCGCCCTTTTCTAGGAAAATTGCATTAAATTATTTGAAGGTGTAGGCGAAGTCCGCCGTTCTGTCATAAAAAATGTTACCTTTATTTCCGATTTTAATGCTATAAAAACAATAAACATCCGGAATGTGTAGGTATAATACAGATACAAGTCAAAATCATTAATTATCTTAAATACACCGCATGACGCCCTGAACAATTTTTGATAAACTTTTTTTACCTGTAAATTTAATAATAATAACGCATTATTCGTTTTGTTTGCGGGTAAAATAAAAATAATGAAAAGAAAAGAGAAAACAACTTGCATCAATACTTAATTCGTATTTACATGTTACATGTGTTAGTATAAATTTTATTATTGTAAATTTGTGTTCACACACTATTTTATGTATGGGGCGGAGGCCCTTAGTGGTCAAATTTTGAAAATTATGTACACCTAACTTAATTGGGACCTAAATACCTCTTTCATTTTTCAATGTATGCATTTTATTTCTTTACAGCATTGCTAAACATTGTATGAAGATTTGCAATGAGGTTTTAAATTTTAACTTTAAACACGTGGGGCCTACCTGCGTCGACTTGCAAAAATTATAAATTTAAGCCAATTATGACCTAAATTCCTCTTTCATTTTCAATTCATGCATTTTATTATCCCGATACTTTCAAACAAAGCTAAAGTCCCAGTATGTCTGTCTGTCCGTCCGTCCGTCCGTCACACTTTCTTGTAACCTAAACTCCTCGTTCATTTTGAACTTCATAAATTTAAAAAAAAAATTCTATGTATTACGGAATTGCCACCCACAGTATTTAGATGGGCAATAAGGTTTTAGAATTTTGATTTTCAAAACTTGGAGACCACATGGGTCGAATTTTGAAAATTATGTGAATTTAGGCTTGTGACCTTAACCCTTCTTTTATTTTTCACCTTATGCCTTTTATTACTATACAGTATTGTCATACACTGTATTTAGATGCGCAATAAGGCTCTTCAATTTTGATTTTCAAAAATGGACCCGTATTCAAACATTGATTGTAAAATACATGTGGGGAGTGCGGGAATAGGTGTGGTTTCCGACTGGCTTCATCTAGTTACTGTATTGTATTAATATACACCAGACAAAGATACGCGATAAGGATATAGAATTTTGACAGGGGTCGAATTGCATGGTAGCGTGCTAGCCTCGAGTACGGAAATTGCAGGTTCGACCCTCGGCCGGATAAAATAAAAACACTTGATAAATGCTGCTTCTCCACCAAGCACGCAGCATTTAGTGATAAGAGCAAAGACTTGTCGGTTTGGAGTCAGACTAATGTATCCGGGTAGGGTGTGACATGTCTTTCTGCAGACTGTTACCTGTGAGCTAGCTCCTTAAAACTTCGACTCAGTGAGTCTGTCTGGAACAAAGCAGGGTTCATATGCATACCATGTATTCATCTTGATATGCATGTAATAATTGGCACTATGCGTTTAACAACAAGCCACCCTCTTTCATTTTTCAATTTTTACATTTTATTCTATATAGTCTTGTAATAGGGATCAATGATCAATAATGGTAAAATTTCAAGAATTGGGAATTTAGGCTACAGTTGAGCTCAGTTCAAACCTCTCTTTAGAACTGTCCTAAACTGTCAGAAGAATTGTTCTAGAACAGTTCTAGAACTGTCATCCTGACACCTTTAGAACCATTTATGACAGGGCGTGTCCTGACATAGAACCGTTTATGACAGTTCTAACCTAGAATCATTCTAGACGGTTCTACCCTAGAACCATTTATGACAGTTCTACCCTAGAACCATTCTGGACAGTTCTACCCTAGAACCATTATGAATGGTTCTAACCTAGAACCATTTATGACCCTGGTAATAGTTTATGAATTTTGAAAATCAAAATTAAAAGAAACAAAATAATTAATTTTTTGTCATAATTTCAAAATCAAATTTTATCATACTATAGAGTAAAAAAAGAAACAAATTCACTCAGAATAAAGTTTTTATTAAAACTAAATGATTTAAAAACTAGTTGGTGTTATTTGCTAGTATATATAAAACATTTATCTACATATTTTTCGACAAGAGAGCACTTGAAATCAAGATTTAGCCCCGTCCCTTCTCAATTGAAATTATTGTGTAAAATGTCCATATATGTACGTTATGTCTATGTAATTTTTCGATATATTGGTGAAATGCACCTCTAAGTTTCAAAATGGCGGTACTCATCCCAATCATCTTCTACCTGATCAAAACGAAATAAATATCGTTCATACGAGCAGAGAGAATTAATTAATATAAAAATGGTAAAAAAGATAAATCATTGATTTAAAATAAATTAAAATTAAACACATTTGAAACCTAAATTTGGGACCACCTTATTCAAATGCTGCATTAATTATTTGAAAATGTCGTCGCGTTATAAAAATTTGAAACCCCGCTGATTTTGTCAGCAAAACGGTTTACCTGTATACATACACATGTATCTGTGTACCTTAGAGGTTGGAACAATAAACATCCGGACAGTCAGTGTACAATATACATGTCAAAATGTTTATTAGTTATAATTACCTGAAACACGCAACATGTTACGGAGAACAAATTTCTTTACCTGTAAATTTACTTCAGATAAAAAATCACACAAATTTTAACAAAAACAATAATTCGTTTTTCTTTTGGGTTAAAAAAAATGAAAAAAAAACAACTTGCACCATATCTCTAAAATTAGGACACACATATTTTGTTTTGAATTTTACAAGTCGTGGCAGGAACTGTATGTTAGTATTATATGATCCCTGGTCGTGGTGAATAGATTGTCTACATTGTTTATGCCATATCTTAAATTAATCCAACAGAACAGTACAATATTATATTATTATAATATATATATATATATATATATATATATATATATATATATTTGAAATCTCTATTGATAGTTATACGTAAAAACGCTAAGACGTGAATGTATCAATTACAAACGATCTCATCACAACAGATTTATATAGCAAACCATCTGACAAACACTTATATCTGCATAAAGATTCATGCCACCCGGAGTCGGTAAAGCAAGCTATTCCATATGGGCTTGGGGTTAGGATTAAACGTATTTGCTCAGATTCAGAAAAGTATGAGAATAGAAGGAAAGAACTATGCAGTCAAGTAAAAAATCGAGGATATGATGAAAACCAGGTAGAGGAACAACTGAAAAGAGTAGATGATATCAGCCGGGAAAATGTTTTACAATACAGGAAAAAGAAGAAAACAAATGATAGGGTTCCTATAGTTCTTACTTACAATAGCGCGCTTCCGAATGTACATCAAATTTTAAAGAAACTTCAGAAAACATTGCACCAATCTGAAAGGATGAAATCAATATTTGGAAAAACTCCAATCGTGGCATACCGTAGGGACACAAATTTGCAGGATATTCTGATACACAAGAAACACAACAGAAACTTTTTTGGCAACGTAAATAAATGTGAACCATGTGGGAAAGGTTGTGCTATTTGCCCTTTTGTAGAAAATACAGATCACATTAAGGATGACAATGGAAAGACTTATTATATCAGGAATTACATCAATTGTAAAGTGGTCAATGTGATTTATGCCATATTTTGTCAGAGGTGCGACAGATATGTATATGTAGGCGAAACAGGGGACACCTTATATCAAAGACATCTGCTAAATTTTTCATTAATCCGCAGACAACAGGACGACCCTGTAGCGAAACATTTCTTTACGAATGGACATCAGAAACCAGATTACAAAATTGTTGGCATCGAGAAACTGTATGGCTCCGACGAATATCGCAAAACCAGGGAGAAACTATGGATGAAAAAACTACAGACATTCAAACCATTAGGCATAAATACTAAAGAACAATAAATTTTTCAGCTGTGCACATTGATACAAACTATAATGTATGGGTTCCCCCTTCTTTTTGTTTTTGTTTTTGTTTTTTTTTGTTTTTGTTTTTTTTGTTTTTGTTTTTGTTTTTTTTTTGTTTTTGTTTTTGTTTTTTTTTTGTTTTTGTTTTTTTTTGTTTTTGTTTTTTTTGTTTTGTTTTTTGTTTTGTTTTTGTTTTTTGTTTGTTTGTTGTTTTTTTTTGTTTTTTTTTTTGTTTTGTTTTTTTTTTTAGGGGGGGGGTTATATATTTTTGGCTTTTTTTGGGGGGTGGAGGGGTTAGTATAGGTTATTATTCCTTTTTTTTGGGGGGAGGGTGTTGCTTCATTCCATCCTTTTCTACTGCTAAGTGATATCAGTCATTTATGTCTCTCTGTTCTACTATCATTTCTATTTTTACCTCCATCTCTTTGTTTACATACTTTTCTATAATTTTTACATCCCTATTGTCCTGTATTATTTTTGTCTATCTTACCCTTATACTTTCATATTTTTATATCTTTACAACACATCTATTTTTAACATCCTTGTTTTCTTTGTTTTGTATTCTATATTTGTATTTTCTTTTTAACTTCCTTGTTTTCATTATATTCTATATTGTATTTTCCTTTTTAATTTCCTTGTTTTCTTTATTTATATTCTATTTTTATTTTATTTTTCATTTCACCTATTTGATCTATCTCTTCTGACTTTCAGCCGCAGTAGCGGCGTCACAATGCATATTGTCACCATTACATTGTAACGTCATGTCCAATAAACATGCTGATGAAGGCCAGTAGCGCGGCCGAAAGCTTCAAGCTGTCTTAGCGTTTTTACGTATATATATATATATATATATATATATATATATATATATATGATTGGTCCATTGTTTCGGTAACGATAATAGCTCTTTATTACATGTATGTACTTTTGTTGTTTTGTATAAATTGGTCATAAATTTACTATTATTAATTATTGTCATAATTTCATATCTTGAAATTATAATCGATATGAAATGTTGCTATATATTTCAATAAAACAAATTTTAAGACAAGGAGTACGTGACATAATACAGATTTATCGGACATGAAAATGGACGTTTCTACCCTAGAACTATTTATGACAGTTCTTCTTGTTGGTTTCGCCAGGCATTTACATTGGTCACACTCCTAACGATACAATATAGTCACGTCAAAGTTTGTCATCTAAGTACTTCTAACTGGTACGTTGAAATGTATCAAGAATTTATTCCTTTCATATCATTATATCTGTTCTTATCATGTAGGATTTGATAATGTTTTTAATGTAAAATGCAGAAGCCACATTAATACACCATGCCCTTACCTCCTCTTTTTGGCAATTTTCACTTCACTGAGTCAGAATTCCGAATATTTCATCCTTTGAATTTATAGGTCCGATTGATTTTTTTAGCAAGGTCCTTCATAATAACATAAAATACCTGGAAACCAGGACTGGTACTTTTCCTATAGCAACGTGGACAAATACATTTAACATATGCTCGCGTTTGTCAAAAGTTTGTAGACGCTTTTGGCTTTAACCTTTTGATCTTTTTGAATTTTCTGTTCAACCTTTTGGATTATTGTTTCGGTTTTCAACATTTTAGCCCTTGAACACAAATGATTAGTCATAAATCGACAAAATGTTGTATCAAAGAACATATTTTGATTGCGCATTTTCCTCTAACACCCAACACTACGAACACTGCATTCGTTATACTGAGGCATTTGAATAGAAGAGAAATATTGATGTTAAAACCTGTCACTTACTTCTGCTTATAAAGACAATTTTACTCGTCATTACACACAAGGGCTAATAACGTATAAACTTTTTGTCCTGTAATGCCTGTAAATTGAACTACAATGATGCCACCCTGAGATGTCAATGATTTTCAATGACCTTTTTGACGGTTCATAAATTAATTAGAGAAAGTCAAATTCAAGTCTTAATATTAGAAGTTTTTCCTATAAGTTTCAAATTTAATAATGACAAATCGGGATACAATTTCAACATCTGCTGACTTTATTTATCAATATTGCGAAAACTGCTCGCGATGTGGGTCCCTTTTTCAATCTACTCAAACGCTGTTACATTTACTTGTCTCTGCCAATGACCAAGAAAGACCAACTATCTAGACATATACATCTATAACAGCATTAAACATATTGTATTTCAATTTCAGTTTCTGAATTTAACACACAATGTACAGTGCAGTGAAAGTATTGGTTGTAATTTGAATTTTGGTATAGTTCAGAAGTGGGTGGGTCTATGGTGTCTATCACAAGAAACCTATTTTTATCCAATATGTCTATAAAACTTCCCCGATAAGTAAAATTAGTATTTCAATGATGATGACCACCTCGGAGGTCTCGTGCTCGCCTCATTTAGGAGTAATGCCAAAGATCAAATGCCGATCGAGTCAGTATAATGTGTCCGGGTGGGATGATATGTCTTCCTGTGGACAGTCACCTCATGAGCTAGCACGTTGAAAGTCCGGCTCAGCGTGTCGGTCTAGTACAAAGCAGGGATCATATTCGTTATCATATCAACAAGTTCTCGTCCTGATATGCACCTGGTTGGCACTTGACGTTAAACAATAATTCACCCATCCATCCATATTTCAATTTTGACAAAGAAGCGATAACAAGAACAATGTTGTCTATGGGAAGTTTAATCATGGCTATTTGCAAAATCCAGTTTCTTCATTAAAAACAGATTGTAAATCGTTTTATCATTTAATTACTTTGTAAAAAAATCTACATTATGTTAAAATGTGGCGAAATAGAATGTTGCAATGAGCACAGTTTAATTTCAAGCTAACTGTAAGTACTTTGAAATTGCTGCTATCCTCATAGTTAGTGTGATGTGGAGTAAGTATAAACCACCAAATCAAATAAAGAACTAGAATAGTTTTTTTTCTCTCATTTGTAGTACTCAAATTTAAAAGTTAGATACAAAACACGTACAAAAACCAGACACAGTGCACAGTTTGTTTCCGATAGTGTTGAAAAACAACAATACGTACTTATGTTTTCAATTAGAAATTATAACATACGTATCAAACAATGAGAAACCAGCAACAAAATACAATTTCTGTTTATCTATATCCTATTTATAAATAATTGTGGAATATTATGTAACCTTAGCTCTTTTCTATTGTCTCATGTAAAATATTGCCTTATCCATCTATAATTAAATGAGCAAGAATAGGTACACAACGAAGTAATGATCTGCCTAACCCATCCCCAACTTTAGTTAGATGTCTCCTTAGTTAGCTAAGGTTATATGCAAAACGAACTGTACAAACAACGAATGAGAGACTTATTGTTTGTTTGTTTGTTTGTTTGTTTAGTTGGGGTTTTACGCCGTTTTCAGCACATTTGGCCATTTCGCGGCGGCCAGTTTTTATTGGTGGAGGAAGCCGGAGTACCGGGAGAGAACCACCGACCTTCGTGATAGATTTAGGTTCCACGTGTGGTCACTTTTTTTAAATTGAAATATGAACAGGAGTAACACGGAACGAAAGAAATATTTTATGCCAAAATGGCAGGAACCAGTTTCTTCTTTAATGTTTACATTTTGCTCAAATACATTACGCCGGGCATGTTATCATACCCGGGAACGGAGTCTATTCTCATTTCCAAACACTGAATTACTCAAAAGCTCACTGTTTTTCCTATTATTTGACACCTTTTTCTTTATTAATCCTAGTTCTGATTGGTCAATTCATATATTGAAATATTGTACGTTCAAGATGATAAGTTCCCATGTATGGTTGTGCAAGGCATAAAAGGTTATTATCAGACTGTTGTTTGAGTTTTACCACAGCGAAATATTGACACTACCATTACTATATTTGAGGAAGTTTGTGAACTCAAAAACTGCTTCATTTACATTGGAAGTTTTAAAAACACTATAATGTGTAGTCGTGGAAGACATAAAGCTTGGATTTTCTAAAAACCAGTAGGATGTAAATGACTATTCTGAATTTTGAAAGCTTTGTTTTCGACATCACCATTAAATCTGTGTATGAAAAACCGTTAAGAAATTAAAGTTTCTCGAATGTGAATTATATTCTTACATATTCGTATAACAGAACTCTATGTTGACGAAATTCTTGGCAAACAATTTGCTTGATATTTTGATTTAGTAATAAAAACAAGGAAAATAACGAAAAAAAGATCTTTTTGAACGTATAAATTCGACTTAATCTTACAAGAAATAAGTCTTAATACTGTTTTTTTATAAATGGAGTTCCTTCTCTTCAGAAGGAATTTAATCAGGTCATTACTATCAATCAGCTACGTCTGATATCATTAACAACCCTCCAGACGAAAATAGCAGAAAAGGGAAAAACAGATAGTGAATATTGGCAGTGGCTGAGGTTAACCAGTTGACTCCATTAGGGCGCTTGATTGCTATTGCTTTGGAATTACATAGAACATGTATCCAAAAGATGATTAAAATGGTCATACAGACAACCGATCTCGACACATTTGATAACAGTAGATTACCAATCATACTTACTTAAAGACGGACGCTTATTCTGTCACATTACTTTATTGTTTCATCCATTTTGGAGTTTCCATGCGACTGGGTTATGGGCTGAAGAGTAAACAGTTTTTCGTGTTTTTGTCATATGGCCCTTTAAGACAATATGATATCACTGATGTTTATATAATAGAAATAACAGGCAGGTGTCTGGCCGATGAGAAATTTACCCATTTGATACTGTAACACAATACAAAAAGAATTGAAACGCCCTGTTATTGTTGTTCTTCATCTTGTATGTCTGTATTAGTTACCTACTTTACTTCAGATGTCCTGTGTTTTATATTATTGTTTTATAAATCAACCATAACACTTTGATGGGGAAGATAAAAGTGAATGTTTATGGCGTTTAGGAAGCCAGAACATTACTAGTTGGTTCTTTCATATTAAAAGTCCTTTATGTGTTTCTTATGCTTTGTAAATTTCTGCATGATTTGCGGTACAAATTTGGGATGTCACTGACTCATTCCGAAACGTACATGTACAATTATTGACTGGGTTCGAGGACAACAACTGTAGTACGAGCTGTTTAGATATACCATATATATTGAAAAAAAAACAAAAATTGTTAAAGGTCAAATTCAGGCAGCCGGTCAATAAATCACCCAAAAATCCGAAAACTGTTTCTCTACTATATATATTCATGATATTGAGAAAGAAAGATTTATCAACAGGTCAAATTCAGGCAGGCGGCCAATAAATCACTCCCGGCTGAACAGTCCGAAAACTGTTGCTCTGCAACACTGACTTCATACAGGATAATGATAGAATAATTAAACTGTTACGTATTTTATATCAAAAATGGATGGATGAATTATTGTTTAACGTCCAGTGGCAACCATTAAGTGCATATCTTGATATGATATGAATATGAACCCTGGTTGGTACTAGACCGACACGCTAAGCCAGATTTTTAACTTGCTAGCTCACGAGGTAACAATCCGCATGAAGACATATCACCCCACCCGAACACATTATACTGACTTCGAGCCGACCACTCCTTTGCTCTTACTCCTAGATGCAGCAAATACCAATTTTAATGTCTTTGGTTTGACCTGGTCGGGATTCGAACCAGCGACCCTTCGCACTCGGGGAGAGCACGCTACCACGAGACCACCGGGGAGGTCTATATTATAGCAT
Organism: Mytilisepta virgata; assembly: GCA_028015205.1. Lineage (NCBI taxonomy): Eukaryota > Metazoa > Mollusca > Bivalvia > Mytilida > Mytilidae > Mytilisepta > Mytilisepta virgata. Next base: position 34,741,925 of record CM051515.1, read on the forward strand.
AATGCACTTTAAAAATATAAAATTATAACAATATGTTTCTTTTTTGTACATGTATGGTCATATATAGCTATACATAGAACAGGTAAGATGAAAAGGTGCTGTGTATAAGTTCTTCACTCAAAGAACTTCATATAGTTTTTCAGATTTGAATAAATAAAACATGCAAAAGTCATGAAAAATGTTTTTATTTTAATTATTCCCTGTAAACATTTTGCATTATTTATTTTTCACAGACTACAGTGAATATGTAATTAAACATATCTTTATATTTACCACGACGTCGAGATAGCAGGATGTACGTGAACATTTAACAATAAAAATCTCATGTAAGGCTAAACCAAATGGATTTTTAGTTATTCGGATTTTTTATGTAAAAATGCATGCGAGCGAGCAAAATTTTAATTTTTATTTTTTCTCTTGAGGACTAGGTTTTTAGGGCGAAGTTCAAATTTACCGGTGCGGCACACACAACTAAAATATTGCAAAAATGGGAAAAAATTTCAATTTTGATAACATTTTAGTAGTGGGCGGACAAATTTTTATTTTTGATTTCGTGAAATATGAAGAATTTGGGGTGTATTTTCAGCATTTTTGCAAAATGAAGCGACAAATATTTTTTTTCTTAAAACTTACATAGTCCGAAAATCGGAGCGACGAAATCCAAAGAACGAAAGATCAATTTAGTGTGGCCTAAACGGTTAGTTTAAGATACCAAAATTCCTCTGTTCTCCGGTTAAATGGTGCAATATTAATCTTTCTACTGATATTAGGGTAAGATATCAAAAGAAAAATACTAGAACGTGTCGAAATCGATATCGATCAATATTTTTAAATTTAACAAAGTAAGAAAATATTTGAAAATTTCCAAACAGTAATGATGGAAGACATAAAATTAATAATTCCATTGTTAATATTACAAGGTAAGGAAGGGTTAAAATATATTATCACTTATTTTTTCAAAATTTAATGATGTTATAGAGTAAGTATAGTTATCTGAAACATACAGAGGGTACCATCTTGTGGAAGTCTGTACACATATCAATAGAGTAAAGCAGTGTTATCATGGTTATATAGATGTGAAAAAAAAACCAATATGAATCCAAAATCTCGCTTAAAATTGTTAATTTACTGAGTTGTAATCATTAACCGATTAACTAGCTTTGAAGCTAGTGTATTGTTGATCTTTTCCATTACTGTTATTGATGATCAAACTATTTAAAGCCCCTGTAAAACATCACTTAAATGATATTATTAATAAATTACTTTACTGAACCCTGTATGGATAATCCATTTGTTTCTACATTTAATTATACCAGATTTATCACAAAAAACTGGTACTTACCAAACTTTTTTATCCCAACTCTGTTAAAAATACTATCTTTCCATTGGCTACAAAGTGTCCTTATCAATTATTGTACCCTCTTCCTTGAAATCGCGATTCGCTACATGCCTCGAAAATTTTTTGTATTCCGTCTCCGCGACCTGTATCCCCCTTCCTTGAAATCACATGATTCGCTTTCACTATTTTCTGTGAACAAATTGTTTTAAACTTTATAATATTAGTTTTGTTTTTTTTACATATGACGCCTCGTCCGATACGAATTTTTTTCAGGCACTCCATATATTCCCGTATCCCCCCTGTAACTGACTATAACTTATAATATCAGGAGACAAACACTTTCAATTAGACAAAAAGAAAAGTCTCCAGCTATTTTATAACATAAAAAATGGTAATGCCCAAAATATTTACAAAAAAAACTACTTCCATCGACTATTCAACGTACATACAATATATCCATCAATCCATCATAGAATGTGAAAGCCTTATTATCTCTTTCTGTAGAAGATGGAATAGTTTACTTTATATGATTCTTTGATATGATTCTTTATCTAAATTTGAAAAATCACTTAAAAAGGAATCGTGATGAGCTGGCCTGAAATTGTGGAGCATTGAATGTAAATGCCTTTCAATGTTCTTTTAATTGTCCCTTCTATACAGAAATCCAACCTGAGCTTCTGGAAAGGTTAAATTGAATCCCCAATTATATTAATGTTGACAAACATTTTAAGAAATATGGCCACATAGGTACATTGGATAATCAAGCGATTTCTTGCAATACAAATCGGATATAATTATATAATGATTACCACATTCACACATACAAATATATACATACATATTGTTTATATTTATTTTGCATATCATTTACGTATTCTGTTACGCATGCAAACTCATATTTAAATTACTCTTGTGTGTTTAGTCTGTACATGTACATGGAAGAAGACTGCATAAGTTAGCCTAGCTTGTCCTGAATCCGTTATGTCTTATAATAAATAAAATATGTTGAAAAAAAGCACAGGGGGCGAAAAAAAATGTCCTTAAAGAAAAGGTGCCATTTATATAGAAGTTAATTTAACGAGTTTTTCTTCAGGACATGGACATTTTCACATTGTCCTAAATAGACACAATTGCAGGTTTCACTATTTTTTGCCAATGCTTTTCTCATCACTTGGCATCCGTCGTCCGTCGTCGTCGTCGTCGTCTGTTAACTTTTACAAAAATCTTCTCCTCTGAAACTACTGGGCCAAATTGAACCAAACTTTGCCACAAGCATCATTAGGGTATCTAGTTTACAAAATATGTCCGATGACCCCGCCTGCCAACCAACATGGCCGACATGGCTAAAAATAGAGCATAGGGGTAAACCGCAGTTTTTGTCTTATATTTTAAAAACGAAAGCATTTAGAGCAAAATTGACATGGGGTAAAAATGTTTATCAGGTCAAGATCTACCCTTTGTGTGGTTATTGCCCCTGAATTTTAAGGAAATTTTGCAGTTTTAGGTTATTATCTTGAATATTATTATAGATAAAGACAAATTGTAATCAGCAAAAATGTTCATCAAAGTAAGATCTACAAATAAGTCAACATGACCAAAATCATTGATTGACCCCTTATAGGAGTTTTTGCCCTTTAAAGACGGCGTCCTGCGTAAACTTTCCTTTAAAGATCCTTCACTTTTGAAACCACTGGGCCAATTGAGACCAAACTTTGGTGGAATGGTCCTTGGGTGGCCCCCTTCCAAAATTATGTCTGGCATCCGCGACTTCCAACCGACATGGCTGCTGTTACTAAAAATAGAAGAAGGGGGGGGGGGGTGAATTTCAAAAACCTTCTTATATGAAACTACTAGGCCAGTTGGAACTAAAGTTGGCAGTAATGGTTCTTAGGAGGTTCTCTTTCAGAAAAATGTCCAATGACCCGCACTGTTAACCAAGATGGCCGCCACAGCCGAACTTAGTTTAACATTGGGTCCTATGGGAAAATTCATTGAAAAATCTTCTTGTCTGAAACCACTTGACATATTGGAGCCAGACTCGGCAGCATTGGTCCTTAGGAGGTCCTCTTTCAGAAATGTGTCTTCTTCTTGTCTTAAGCCACTTGGCCAATTGGAACCAGACTTGGCAGCAATGGTCCTTAGATGGTCCTTTTCAGATTTGTGACCGATGACCTGGACTGTGAACCAAGATGGCGGCCACAGCAGAACTTAGTTTAACATAGGACCCTATGGGAAATTCACTCAAAAATCTTCTCGTCTGATACCACTTAGCCAATTAGAATTAGACTTGGCAGCAAGGCTCCTTAGATAGTCCTCTTTCAGAATTTTGTGCGATGACCCAGACTGTCAACCATGAAGGCCGCCACAGCCGAACTTAATTTAACATAGGGATAAATTCATTGGAAAATCTTCTTGTCTGAAACCACTTGACATATTGGAGCCAGACTCAGCAGCATTGGTCCTTAGGAGGTCCTCTTTCAGAAATGTGTCCGATCACCTGGATTGCCAACCAAGATGGCTGCCACACCGAACTTTGTTAAATATTGGACCCTATAGGAAAATTCATTTAAAAATCTTCTTGTCTGAAACTGCGTAGCCAGTTGGAACAAGACTTAGCAGAAATGGTTCTTAGATGGTTCTTAGAAATGTATCCGTTGACCTGGACTGTCAACCAAGATGCCTACCACAGCTGAAATTAGTTTAACACAGAATCCTATAGAAAAACCAGGCAAATTGACTGCAACACTTAAATTTTTAGGTCTGCTCAAGGTGAAAAGTTAAATCCAGGTGAGCGATACAGGCTCTTGAGAGCCTCTAGTTTTAATCATGTAACTATTTGTGTAAATCATTACACACTACTCGACTCATATCTATATGTTGTTTTGGATAAAGAATAGAAAAGATGTCTTTATTGTGTAATAATTAGACAATTGAACCACCCTGAAATGGAATCTTTGGTTTCTAAGGATTCAGCATAACACATACAATTAGTATTATAAAAACTATCGACACTGACGAAGGCTATTTGTTAAGCCGTAATATTTGTCAACACGATTTTATAACATAATCTTCGTATATTACCATCTTATATTAGTACCGTTGTGCAAATCTTTAGACTTATATATATATATATATATATATATATATATATATATATATATATATATATAAGTCTAAAGGTTGTGCAAATCTTTAGACTTATATATATATATATATATATATATATATATAAGTCTAAAATATATATATATATATATATATAAGTCTAAAGATTTGCACAACGGTATCTTATATTAGTACCTTTGTGCAAATCTTTAGACTTTTATATATATATATATATATATATATATATATATATATATATAAGTCTAAAGATTTGCACAACGGTACTAATATAAGAAAGATAATATACGAAGTTGATGTTATAAAATCGTGTTGACAAATATTTCGGCTTAACAAATAGCCTTCGTCAGTGTCGATAGTTTTTACAATACTAAATGTATGTGTGAAAATAGCTCAGTAATGCAGGTAAGTTTTGGTCTATTGATTTTAATCTCGATCTTGATAACATATATATATATATATATATATATGGTGATTTGGGGTACACACTCCTTAACAAAATCATAGCATATCGTTTTAGGTGAGTAGTATTTTCTGTGTAAAATATATAATAATTTTCACTGTAATCTTAGGTACAGGTGTACTGGCGGAAACATGCTATCAGTCTTATTACCGCTACCCGAATTATCATACCTACACCTTTTATTGTGATGATTGTTGTGGATATTTTGGTGATGAATATTGTTGCAATATGTGAGTACATTTTGTATGCATATACACAAATAATAGGGAAAATATTGAGTTTCTATAAGGTATAAAGCCACTGAAATGTTCACATTGATTGCACATTCACTACTGGATGATCAGAGCCTTTATTGCTGTTTTGCGCTATGAGTATTTCATTATTGTGAAAAAATAAGGGGAATAACGAACAAGTAATAGATGTAAAGTTCATTAGGTCCACAAAATACACTTTGGTATGTTAATGCTAAGAAAGGGGAGGTCCACAAAATACACTTTGGTATGTTAATGCTAAGAAAGGGGGGGGGGGGGGTCCACAATTGGAAAATTTAAATTATCACGTTTGTTATAAAATTTTGATTTCTGTTCCACTTTAGTATACGCCAATGAATCAGGAAATAATTGAAAGTGTCGGCGTTTACATTATTTACAAAATCACTCAGTGGTGTAGGTAATCCTTAAAGTTAGGATTATTAATAAATAGTAAATCTGCTATATAGCAAAAAAATAATAATAATGAACTGGTCTAGTTTTTCTCTCCTCCTGTAGTAGTCCTTAAAAAATAAGTACGAGTAAAAGCTGCGCACAATTTGATATCAAAGGAACTCCAATGGTTCAAATATGTCCTACAACTCAACAAATATATTGTATACTATCCACCACATCCCTTCTTAAATCTTATATCGACATAGTTTATTTACTGTATTGTGGAAAATTTAAACATATTTTCCTCTGCCTGAGAGTTCTGCACTCATTCCTTTACAGCTTTGGTGTATTTATTCTTGAAATAACTTTTTATATGTCATGTATGTGTACAGCATTTTTTTGGACCCGAAGTTCATCTTTTCATATTACTTGCCATAGTAATAGTTTATATTGTACTGTAAAGTTATTAGTACCATGCCGTTGAAACTCAGGGACTTTCGATATGCACCCTTACCGTCTGTCCGACACATTTAGATTTTCACACAAATTGATTTGACTTTTGGTTTGTAGAACAATGTAGATGCATTACCGATCGAGTTTAAGTTTTGTTTCGCTTGAATGATTATCTTTAAGTTACAGCTCTAAGAATTTATTTATTTGACAGATTTTGTGTAATTTCTAATCAGTTTTGATTGAAAATATAAATTTTTAGCAACTTTTTTGGTGTTTGGTATTTCGACTTATATCGGTATTTTATTGATCGAGTTTGCCTTTTTTTTACGTGAGTGATTTTTGTGGAAGGATATAGGTATACTTGTGAAAATACAAGTCTTCTACACTTTCTTTCTAAACGAAGAAACGAAGTGATTTGATTTGCAGTATATAGACTGACATTGATCAGTTACAGATCGACTTTAGGTATAATTATTCTCGAGTGAAGGCCCTAGGAAATGGGTAATATATGAAAATAAGTTTGTAGCACTTTTTAAACACCTCGGCAAACTGATTTGATTTGTGGATATTAATAGGTGAGTTATAGACGAAATTTTAAGTTTTGGTCAGCATCTATAGCTTTATTCATCGATTATTAATGTCAGTAGTTGACCATGTATTGTTCCTGGATAAGCCTCAAAATAATTTTCTAATATTTGATATGCCTTCAAGTTGTTTCTCCTTTGAATTAATGTGTTTATGTTTGTAATAGGTTTTTGAACATTAACTGTGACCATTTCAAGTGATGACAGCGGTGACTTGATTGATATTAAGCAAAGAATTCCGCATGTTCCACTCAAAGCGGTGCAAGCAGTCGTCTTACAATGGCCTCCGTACTAGAATTGTCTCCATATTCAAGGCCCGACTCAATCTTCGAAACAGAGGCTCTTGTATCTCCTACGTCAATCAAACACCTCTGCCAATAATTGATTGACGTAGGAGATACAAGAGCCTCTGTTTCGGAGATTGGGCCCGACTGTGCCGTAGAAGGTGAAGAAAATGTTTTTGAAAATTAACTGTGACTATTTCAAGTGATGTCAGCTGTGACCTGATTGATATTTAGCAAAGAATTCTGCCCAGAGCGGTTTACAATGGCCTTCGTATTTTAATTTTATCAATATTCACGGCCGACTGTGCCTTTTAAGGTGAAGAAAATAACATGCTGTTTCTTTGCTTCGACTTTTGTTACATACTATATGTTTTGTAGGAATTTTGTGTCAAGACTAAATCCAGCATAACCATTAACAATATCAGCCTTAGAGTACGTCTTGTTAGAATCATTAAGATTGTCACGAGACCAGACGGACATACATTTTTATACCATTTTTTTACCATTTTAATAAAGATTCTGTTTATCGGGTGAATTATAGTGTACAGGGTAGGGAAATGGACATTTTTAATACTGCTGTAATAGGTAAGTTTATGACCACAGCTGCTTCACGTAATTGTATTTTTAGTCAACAATTCACGTTTTGTGAATTTCTTACATCTCATCTATCCCAATGAGCTCGAAATTAAGGATACAACAGACACTGCCAAGTCTGCATCTTATCTTGACCTTCACCTCGACATTGACACCAGAGGAAGGTTGAATACAAAACTTTACGACAAACGGGATGACTTTGACTTTCCAATCGTCAACTTCCCATTTTTGAACGGCAATATTCCAGAAGCGCCTGGGTATGGAGTATGTATTTCAAAACTCATACGTTATTCCAGAGCTTGTGACATATACACTGACTTCCTGGATAGAGCCCGGTTTCTGACAAAAAAGTTGCGCAGACAGGGGTACGTTGCTCCTAAGCTGAAGTCATCCTTATTAAAGTTTTATGGGCGTCATCATGACTTGGTTGACAGGTATGAAAAAACCGTTTCCCAAATGAAAAGGGACCTGTTCCATTGATATTATCCCTTCCGCATAACGGATTTGACATGGACAGCATGGCGGGTGTCCTGCAGGAAGCAGAGACTGCTTACTCTTCCGGAGCACCTGAGTCTACCCCCGGTTTTTTGGTGGGGTCCATGTTGTTCATATGTTTTTAGTTTTTAATTGTAGTGCATGTATTGTGTTGGTCTTGTCTTCGTTGTTCTCCGGAGTTTGTCAGTTGTTACGATTTTTCTCTCCTTCGAATATCCCTTTGGTATATCTTGACTTTACTTAGTATGCTTTATCATATTAATTCCTACGTTCGTCCTCAACTGGTGTATGTATAGTATTAGGGAGTTCCTATAGGAGATTGGTAGTGCACTGTGCCTGTATGGACATTTATGAAGTTTAGGAATGTAAAAGCCTACTGGAGTAATTGTCACAATAGTGTCTACTAACTTAGGTTTTTTTTTTATCTTGGCACTAGTACAGATGTGGCGGAAGTTTACGCGTTCTACCTTGAATTTTTGCAGCACCTGCTATTTCACTAGGGATTTAACTTCCAATTTTCATAGTACTTTTCATTGTAGCCTGGGTGTGTTCATAGTTTATGTTCGTAATTATAGAAGGTCTGTTTAATTCATACAAATTAATTGAAATAAATTTCACTTCTTTGGTATTCGTTGAATTTTATGTAAAGCCAAAATAGGTTCAACATTAAAAAGGGAAAGAAAATATAGTGATATATAATTTTGATGGAATTAGTTACCATAAAACTTATTTTTGCCAATTAAAAAAAATGTTTTGTTTAATAAAGAATCATATATTTGTGCAATTATTGTCTTTTCAGTACTGGAGGTGCTATTGCTGGTATCGTCATCGGAAGTTTGTTTGGACTTGCTGTTTTGGCAGGCTCTATTATCGCTTGCTGTGTGTGTCTGAAAAAACCAACAAAAACTGTTGGTACTGTATATCCAAACAACCAAGGTGTAAATGTGGTACAGATGTCATCACAATCACAACAAGGTCGGTGTAATCAAATTGTTTGCAAATTATGGTATAAACTGCTGCTACATAGTGGAGTAAACGTTTTCTGTGAAAGTAAACGGAAAACTGAGGAATACATATAAAATTAAACTTGGAAACATTCGATGAGTATTTCTGGATTAACCTTTTTCAGGAAAGATCGTTACCAAAACCCTGGAAATCCTAAAAATTGAACACCAAAACATTATGAATAATAGAACCAAACGGGTCTAAACAGTATAAGCAAAATCCAACAAAGGTTAACTTTATCAGATGAAGTTGAAACACTTCTTTCAAAATAATTTCAAATTTTTATCAAAGTAAAACGTTTAATCGAAAGTATTTAAAGGTCATGTCATAGCCAAGGCTAACTAATGAAGGGATGACACCCAAGTCATTTAAGTCCGTTTGGTTTCATTGCTAACAATGATTTCGGTATCAAAAGATTTGTCACCACCATACCTGCTGAAAGTTCATCTATAACCCTCCTCCTTTTGTACACAAGGAATTGGTATTTTTTTGTTTATTTTACTGCCATGCAGGCAATACCGCTGCTAGTAGACTGGAAGTTCGTGAAGGGATCACTCACCTCCTCGGCAGTCATTGTATCGCTAACAATGTTGTTTATGATTATTGTGTGACTGTACAAAGAATTTGTTATGAGCATACATGTTTAACCATAAACGAGCAAGACATTTGCTATATGAGTTTTTTTTTCATCTTTGACTATCAAATAGTAATTAAAAGTCTGGAATGAAAAGACGTTCTAAAACCATGTGTCCAGAAATGTTACAGTAGACATGCTAACGATTTAGGCAATACCTGCTTAATTATTACCAGAAGGCAATCAATAAAGATCATTTAACGAAGCAATTTTAGAGAGAAATGTATTAAATTTATATTAGATGCGCAGCTTTATTTAATTTGACATTCAACGGTCAAAAAGAGGAAATTGACGATTATGAAAAGAAATCCTTATAAGTAGCTTTATATATTCTTTTTCAAAAACAGCTATTATAGCGGCAATACCGGTGCGAGACCTAATTTCAGTGGCACAATTTTATTTTAAGACATTATCTTTTATGTATCTGATATATTTTCATCTATTTCTATTTTGAGGATCTGCTATGTATCCACCACCGCAAAATATGTATCCACAACATGGACAGTATCCACCTCCACCACCTAGCTACGCTCCACAGCCAGCAGCGTATTGAATTGATAGTTTACTACCATTATACAGCTAAACGGATTCCATAATGTTTATAAGGATGTACAATTGTTTTCTCTTGATTATGTTGTAATGCATTTCTTATGAAATCGTTATATGTTACACAAATAGTTAGTTTCCGCTTTGTTCTTCCCTTGCATTTAAACTGTTAAATTACCTTTGCATTTGAATAAACAGTTTTGTTGTGACATGGTTTTAGATTTACAAATGTAGAATAAAAAGAAACAGAGGTCATTAAAATTACGGTAGTTATTTTGGAAAACCATTGGAGTAGTTGCATGCCTTGGAAACTCATAGGTAAACACCATCTGGACATGATCATATAGTAAAATTGTTTGGTCACACGGGAAATGTATGATAAACAGTTTGACACACCTTTTACCGTATCATCCCTCAAAACTCTGATATGGGAGGCTCGGGATGATATCGGCACTGATATGGAAAATGGGTGACGAGGGCAGTATCACGATATATATGGACCAATCAGATTTTTGGACCGGTCTCATTCATATCACGGATTTCTAAATGTCATGTGATCGTATTTACACCAATGAAATAACTGAATTTTTTACTGATATGCAATAATAATACTATATACAATTAAACTGAAAAAGATTAACATTATGATATATTTCCCTAAAATTCCGAACAGAGCTCAGATATGTTCTAAAATTAACTTGGCTAAAAAGCTTAGTAACAAACTTTCCAAATAAATGTAGCTACACATGTAACAGGACCTCATTTTTTCCATAGTGACTTCATATTTTAGGCAAAAATCACATAAAACAGAAAAATCCCATGCTCTTGCAAATGTTTTTGTATTTATGGTATTTACATGTATAAATTAATATTAAAGGTTAATTTATTGTTGTTTGCTTGTTCGGGCTTGAATCTGTTATACAATACATTAACGTAAAATAACATTAAACAGAATTAAAGGTGACAAATGTTAGAATAACAGCTTTATAATTTTAGTGAACCTGTATTGATCACCTGGGAAAAGCTCATTGGTGCTATTCGCAGTTATTTCCCGCAACAGTCGTCATATTGGTCCACAATCAGGACATGATTTTGAAGATGGACCACCTCAGGAATACTTCATAAAACTTTGGTATTGTCTCAATAGTTTCAAAGAAGATTTTTAAACCTTTTAAACTATGTTTCCTGAATTTTAGTTACAGCAGCCATATTACCCCTATCCACCATTTGAAATGCCATCAGTTAAAGACCACTTTGCCAAATTTTGATCTCAATCGAGAGGAAATTTTTCAAATCATTTTCGTTGGTTTTCTATTTTTATTAACGATGGCCATTTTTGTCAAAGGTCCGCATTTTACCAAAGTTACATGTAGGTCTCAACTGCGCCATTGGAATCGGAGTAGATTTTCAAATATCTTTTTGGCTGATTTTCCTAATAATAATTATGTTGTATTTCCGGGAGTGCCGGTTTCTGTTTGTGACTAAAACATTGCTTTCATTTATAAATTACTAAATACTAGTAGTTCCCATGGAAATACAGGTCAAAGTTGATAATGTAAATGAAATTCAATATAATTATATACTATTTTTATTAAGCAACACGCATATATTATAAAATATATAATATCTGTAGATCACTAAAGAAGTCAAAATAAAAATATAATATCATGGATAATTCAGTATCAGTTCAATGAAAATCATAAAACTTTGGTTTAAGTGACCTATGGGACACTTGTGACACATGCTCTCACCAGTCACTGGTTAAAGAGGAGTTGCTGATCCATGTTTAGATATCGAAACTTTCACAATCATTGTAATAATAAAAAAATGAAATGAGAGATGACTGACGGCATAAGTCATGGAAAATTTTCTGGTGGTTCTATGGAAATTCATTGACAAAGAGATGAAGAGTTGTGACTGGAGAAAATTAAACGCCGCATTCGATGAATAGTGATGCCTACATGTATATGTCGACTATGTTACGCAGGCGACACAAAAAGGAGCACCGAAAATAACATTGTTTTTGAAGACTAAAGGCTATCTAGAGCCTGCATCGCTCACCTGGATTTAACTTTTCACCTTGAGCAGGACTAAACATTTAAGTGTTGGAGTCAATTTGGCTGGTTTTTCTATGGGTTTCTATGTTAAACAAAGTTCGGCTGTGGCAGTCATCTTGGTTGACAGTCCAGGTCAATGGACACATTTCTAAAAGAGAACCATCTAAGGGCCGTTATTGCTAAGTCTTGTTCCAACTGGCTAAGTGATTTCAGACAAGAAGATTTCTAAATGAATTTTAGTATAGGGTCCTATATTAAGCTAAGTTCGGCTGTGGTGGCCATCTTGGTTCACAGTCCAAGAAATCGGACACATTTCTGAAAGAGGACCTCCTAAGGACCATTGCTACAAAGTCTGGTTCCAATTGGTCAAGTGGTTTCAGACAAGAAGATTTTTCAATGAATTTTCCCATAGGGTCCTATGTTAAACTGAGTTCATGTGTGGCAACCATCTTGGTTGACAGTCCGGGTTGACACAATTCTGAAAGAGGACCATCTAAGGACCAATGCTACCAAGTCTAGTTCTAATTGGCTATCAGGTTTCAGACAAGAAGATTTTTCAGTGAATTTCCCGTAGGGTCCTATGTAAAACTAAGTTCTGCTGTGGCGGCCATATTGGTTGACAGTCCCGGTCATCAGACATATTTCTGAAGGAGGACCATCTCAGGACCATTGCTGCCAAGTCTGGTTCCAATTGGTCAAGTGGTTTCAGACAAGAAGATTTTTCAATGAATTTTCCCATAGGGTCCTATGTTAAACTAAGTTTGGCTGTGCCAGCCATCTTTGTTAACAGTCTGGGTCATTAGACATATGTATGAAAGAGAACCTCCCTAGGACCGTTACTGCCAAGTTTGGTTTCAATTGGCGTTGTAATTTCATGAAAGAAGATTTTTTAAATTCATCCCCCTTTTTCTATTTTTAGTAACAGCAGCCATATTCTTGGAAGTCGGGGATGCCGGATATAAATTTGGAAGGGGGACACCCAAGGACCATTCCACCAAAGTTTAGTCCCAATTGGCCCAGTGGTTTCAAAGGAGAAGATCTTTAAAGGAAAGTTTACGCCGGACGCCGTCTTTAAAGGCAAAAACTCCTATAAGGGATCAATCAATGATTTTGGTCATGTTGACTTATTTGTAGATCTTACTTTGATGAACATTTTTGCTATTTACAGTTTGTCTTTATAATAATATTGAAGATAATAACATAGAACAGCAAAATTTTGTTAAAATTAACAATTCAGGGACAATAACCCAACAAAGAGTTGACCGATTCGTCTGAAAATTTCATGGCAAGTAGATCTTGACTTGATAAACATTTTTACCTCATGTCAGTTTTGCTCTAAATGCTTTAGTTTTAGCCATGGCGGCCATTTTGATCGGGTGGTCGGACATATTTTAAAACTGGATACCCCAATGACGATTGTTGCCAAGTTTGGTTACATTTGGCCCAGTAGTTTCAGAGGATAAGATTTTTGTAAAAGTTAACAGACGACGACGACATACGACGACGGAACGACGGACGCCAAGTGATGAGAAAAGCTCACTTGACCTTTCAGGTTAGGTGAGCAAAAAATAGATTTCTTTGTACATCCTTCCAAACCAGGGCTTTTCATTCATAGTATTTCTACGTAGAGAAATCAATATGACAGGCTCCTTGTTTAAAAGCATGGCTTTGTCACGAATATTTTCAATAATTGCAAAATGTGATGTACATAATTGAATATAAAAACAAAAAAATACAACTATTCTTTACATGTTATACTGGTACTGAAATTATTATAACGATACAAACACAATTAATACAAATTAAATATAAAGTAATAAAAAAAAAATAAAGAAAACGATATCAGTGAGATGAAACAGATTCGTCCTCCGGAAATCTTCACTGCAACCTTGGCCAAAACACTTAAACTTAAAGCAATCAATTGCTCTTGGCGTACATTTTTGTACCCAAAAACTATTTGCATGACTGTATAACTTCTTGTGTAAACAGGTAGAAACCCGTTGCCATGCCTGTAAAGTTTACTGGAATTACAGTCCCGTTATATTCTTCTGATGAAACATCATTTATTATTTGGAAAAAAGGTGTTCATTGCAATAAATACGAAAAACTTAAATGAAATAAAAATTATCCGAAGTAATACATCAGGTGGTCATGGTAGTCTGAGCACAAGAAGGTGTTACCAAAAACACCAGTTACAACTGAAAATGCTTTTTGTACATGTATAGTTAAAATCTCAAAAAATATATTTCAAGATCAGGGTGGATTTTTGTATCAATTTGTTGTTTTAATTAATAACTATTTAATATTATTATTGTTATTATTATTATTACTACTTTAAGTAAACATCAATCACTGTTTAAATGTTTTTATACTAATAATGGCCACGAATACAATTTTTAAGCATTTGTTTATCTCATTTCATAAAAAGTGAATTTATTTGAAATGTATTGAAACAAAAGGTTTCAGTCTAGGTATTTGGGCCACATTTCTAAAACATAATCTCATATATGACAGCCTTCCTGATTTAGAAGCATGGCTTTGTCACCAATCTCTTCATTAATTGCAAAAGGTGATGTACATAATTAAATATAAAAACAAAACAATAAAAAAAAATATTCATCTAAAATGTTAACTGAATATATTATAACATACCTACAAAATTAATATAATTTAAAAAATAAGATAATCGCAATGTAAAAAAGAAAAAAGAAGAAAACAATGTAATTGAAATGAAACGGATTCGTCCTCCGGAAATCCCCGTTGTCACCTTTGCCAGACCACATAACCCAAAAGCAGTCAGCTGCTCTTGGCATTCAGATTTACTAAATATCTCTTTCATGTATACCGATTTAACTTCTTATATAGTTCGCTGGAATAGCGATCCTGTCGTACTTTTGACGAAACCATAGTTTGTTCCAGTTTGAATTGAAAAGTTTGTAAATAAAAAATTTCAGTTGGAAAAAATGAATTCATTGCAATAAATAAGTAAAAACAAAATAATACATCATGTAGTCATGGTAGTCGGAACACAAGACACAAGTTAAATCTGATTACAGTGCAAATGAGCAAATCTTCTTTTGCATGTATAGTTCAAATTCTCATCATTATATATGAAGTTCATTCAAATGATCTTTTTAGTTATTAAAATTTAACATAATTATTAAGTAAACATAAAATGATTGTTTAAAGATTTTATGCTTATAATTGATCACGAAAACAAGTTTTAAATATCTTAGGTAATAAAACAGTGAATTTGTTGAAAATGTATCAAAACAAAATATTAATCTAATAAATTTACGCCACATTTCTTAAACATAGCTGTCAGTTTCTCAAATAAAACAATATATTTTCTGATAAATGTTTTCAATTTAGTTTTCGTTCCTAATATTGTTTATTTCAGAATTCGCAGTGTATCGGAAGTTTAACTGGGGATGGAGGTAGATTTATGAGTTGAGCTAAATCTATATAAAAGATGTAGTAAAAATATGCTAAAGGAATAACCATATATCAACGAATATGTTAAAAGCAAAATCGTGTGACCAAATACTCAGCTCTGAGAAGAAAAATGAAAAAAATTATTGAAAACCTATTTTGGCACTTGTGATATTCTGCTAAAACTGGCCTGTAAATTCAGAACGATGCATATTCTGTAATATTGTAATATATTATCACAGACTAAAACAGACAAACCGATTATAATAAATGTTTCATACAAGCAAGACAATTGGAATGTATTTCTATAAAGTAGGGTATACATTTACAAAGATATATAGAGACAATCAACGCATCATTGAATAGGAATATTCATGATTGAATCACCGGGAAAAGTGCATGTTATGTGACCATTAGGAATAATTAGATACACATGTAACTAAAACTTGATTTGAGACAGCAAGACTAAGTTTACCTGAATAGTGCTAAACAGATCGTTTAATGCGTCTGGTCATGGAAAATGATATAATCATACATGCGAATTCCGATATGAATCAACCGACTGGAGTGCAAAAAACCCGTTATTATAGGTTTCATACTGTACACAAGTTGGAGATTTAAAAATCCCGTTATCAAAATATATTAGAAGATACACTTGTCGATTGTTTGGAAACATCTACATTGTTGATGTAGATGATGTTCTAAAATCAATGTTTGTATGATAAGGTTAATGATAAAAGAGATTTTTTGAAAGATATTTTACTTACTACGTCAGAAAACTTTCTGACTACAACTGTAAACTACAATAATAATTTACGACTGAAGATAGGACTTTCAACGATTTCTAGTACATGTATACACCATTCTTGTCAAGTAAAAAAGTGTCATTAAATGGGCATCTGGTCCTTAGAAATATTACTTTAAAATTAAACAAAAATTTTTCATATAGTGAAACTTAACTTGTGTTTGAGCATAAAAAAGCTTTGTATTAATTGTCACTGAACACGTGGTATATCTTAGAACATATAACGTACATCGAAAAATATCATGTGGATATAGGAAACAGCAATGGTACAAAATGAGATACAAACGTCGAAAGAGAAGAAAAGCAAGGAGAGGAATAACATGTTCAAAAGCATATATACACGTGTATAAACAAAATATATATGTCCAACGACTAAATCAAATTAGTATAAAATTCCTAACGAGACAAAAGCTTTTCTGTTTAAGGGGGTGCCCAACACTTTGACTTAAATAGATTTGGCTCGTTTAATTTTCATAAAATTTTGACGAAATATTTACTTTGATCTGTTGACAAAAATTTAAAAAAAAATCTAGAAATTTGAACCGCACAATTTACGGCTATAATTTCATTGTATATATAGCAGTTTGACAAACACTTATTTTGATCATTGAGAAGACTGATTTCTCTTTATCAATAGCATGTGTATAAAACTTTCAGCATATTTTTTAAAGAGTTAACTCCCTTAGGTGTTCTGTACCCCTTAATACTTACAGCTTTAAAAATATAATATATATTTAATCATAATAAAAAAAATCAGCCATTGAATATACATTTGTATGTTACCCTGTACACAAAACATTGTTGTTCATTCTGTTCCATTTTATTACCTTTAATAGTTTGCATACACATTTGTAGATTCTAGGTAATAGTTCATTGCTTCATACGCCATTCTGTACTCTTCCTGTTAATATATGATTAAATAAAAATGGAAGTTGCGTAGATATTTTGATGGATGTTAAACAAATATCTCTTTTCTTCCTTGCAAGATAATTCTTTCCTCTTTCTGAACACCTTATGCCGCTTCCATATTTCAAATATAAATGAGACAATATATGTCACAAAAAATAAAATCTTACCATCTAAAGGGATAGAAGCTTTTACAGATATACATTCTGTTGTTAATTTTATATTATATATTTTACTCTTGTTTTACATTGAATCTCTTACATATTTCATTATACATTTTGAAAATCAAAAGTAGTTTACTGTTATTTCGTAGTATCTTTTAAATGTTTGTTTGGATTTCATCAAATAGAATACAGATTGTAAACTAAACAAAAAGTACATATTTCTTTTACTTACAAAATCTGCAAAGAACTCAGGTCTCCTCAACTGAAGTAATCTTGCTAATTGGAAGATGTTGACATTGTTGTCAATTGTCATACTGGATACAGCATTGTTAAACAAGCAAAACAACCCACAGTTCTTTGCACCATCACTAAAGATATAATTCGTTATATCAAGAAACAGAATTAAACCCCAGAGATAAAGACACGAAAGTTTTAGAGAAATATTTTTTCATCATCCAGATACACATTAAAGCTCTATGCCTGCAGACGTATATGTTAATCATCCCAGAAGATTGAGGTTTTGTTTTATCATTTTAGAATAGAAAACGGCCCTTTTCGCACAGAAACACACTTTGGTTGGTGGTTTGTCATTTCAGAGCTCAAACCGCTGTATATATTGCTATATGTCATGTACGTGTAAATATAGATTCTCCCTCAGGTACGAGTGAGTTATGGAATTTCCCGAGATAGTTAATTTTTCGATTTTCAACACGCGAGCTTTTGCGAGCATGTTAAAATCTAAAATATAACTATTTAGGGTGGAGAGATTCCATAACACACGAGTAAATTGAAGGAGATTCTGTTTCTCCTATGATTTCCGACAAAAACTTCAAGAAAATGTCGTTGCTATGTAGTTTGTTTACATAGACGTCATTTCGGGATTTCTCTCGTTTATTTTTACAATAACTGTAGAAAAAACGGCGGTAATTCCCACGTAGAAATTTAATCACCGGAAAGTGGTTAAAAATATTATGTATTTTTATCCCAACACGTCAAGAATAGAAGAATATGTGTTATATAGTTTTTGCAAATACTCACATATAATTATATTTGAAATGTACTAGCGGAAAGGTAAAATACTTGTTTAATATATAATATTTTAAAACCAACAATAAACATGTTTAAAAGGAATACATGTACGATGAAGATTAAAATCACTTTATTTTGCACCTTCACAGGACCATTGTGAATGGGAGAATGTTTTGTTTTATTGTTCTGTATTTTGAAGGATATTTTCTATTTCATCCATCATGTCCATCTTGTTTCACCTTATTTGCTGTAGAACGTTTGATACTTAATATGTTCTATTACAAAAATATTGATTTTGTCAAAGCTAAAGAGTATCTCCCTCTTGAAAAACTCTGTCCTTACGTAGTTTTGGTTGGCTTTAACATTTTGATCGGTTTGGGTTTGTTTTTGCATTTGCTCTTCAACTTTTCGGATTACCTAATGTTTTTGACATGTGTAGGCCTTGAGCACAACTAATGAGTCGTAAATCAATATATTAATATTATAGCATCAGGATTGGCAAAAAAAATCGCGGTTAAGAGCTTATGTTACACAGTGTTGGTACATGATCTGTCCTGAAAGTTCCTCTGGATTTCGATAAAGGGTTGTACAGTGTAGTTCATCAGCATTAACCCAATATACCCTTCTATTTCTTTCGTGTTCCTTTGTCGATATATTCTATAAAGAAAATTGCTTCTTAATAATAATAATTATTTCATATCCTATAGCCGTAAAATAAAACTTATTATGATAATACCTGCTAACTACAGTGACATGGTCGTGTGACATGCTGACTCGAGTAGATATCAGGTTTACTAGAGTCGACAGTACAGCTGGGGTAGGCAAACTTTTGCATAAAGCTTGGTAAATGACTATTTCTTTGGGTTTATCGTCCTGAAAATATGACCGGTTTTTAAATATAACTTCAAATTTTATAGATAAATATAATTTTAAAATTGTGTTAATATACTTACAATTTTTGTTTAAATTTATTCGTCATATTATATTATAATTTTACATTTGAAAAATATCGAATACCTATGTCATGTATGCATATTTACAACTAAAACTGTTAGACATAACATTACAAAATCAAATGCATACCTTTCTTGTCATCAGCATTGTCACTTCTGTAATGTCAGATTCCCCAGTTTCTCGTTTTGTTACCTTGAAATTGAAAGATCCTCGGACGTACGTGTCCTCTGAACTACTATAAATCATCTGGGCCTGAAATGTCACTTATACATTAAAAACGGAAAACAAAGTCCGAAACTATTCATCAAAGTCGTTGATCTTCATAATACTTCGTAGTTATCACATACTATTAGCACTACAGGTATTTAGAACTATTGTAATATTATATTTCATATTTCTTCATTGGTTTAAGAGTTTATTTATTTTCATTCATTAAATGATTATTCAAAATATATAATACAAAATGAATTAAAGAAATAAAATTAACATTTCACTGACACTTCTCAACAACGAAATACATGTATGATCTATTTTTACTAAATGATATAAAGGACATTGTATGATTTGGCCTGATATTTGGCCCCATGATTTTCGAAATCAAAAGGTAATGGACATTTTACTCAGCTATCACATTGTACCTTTGTATTAAAATGTTGATATGAGCAACAGCCTTGCCCAAAACGATATTTCGCTGAAATGTGTCTTTATGCAAGACAAACATTATATAAAAAAATCTTTTTCCTCAAAGCTGTTCGTCATAGTTGTTTTGACCAACATCTACTGTGAAAACACTTAATTTTCATAAAATCCTTGATTTATCAGACGTTCATGATGTCGTTGTTGCATCATGGAAAGGAATTTTGTACAATAATTGATATATCATTATTCAACAAAAGTCTAACAAACAGATTCTTTAAAAAAGCTTGTCATGAATTTAACAAGATTAACAAAATCCGCAATTATTTACTTCTTAGGTTAATCAGGTGTGAAATATATATTGACAAAATTGCAATCGCTTGTCACCAAATACATGTACCTCGGGGCATATACATACACATTTTTAATTCGATTACGATCAATAATTTCTTCTTTATTATCTTTCGACAAGATGTTTTTACTGTACTTTATGAGAAAGTCTGAATTGTTTAGGCCCAGTTTGGATTAATATTTTTCTTGAATGCTTGAATAAAAAAAAACTGGAAGTGAATTCCGCGACAATACACAGTCAAAATATTTCTAAAGAATTTTGTTTGAGCGTTTATATGTTACAAAAGACAAAATTGCATGAAACACTATATCTTCTGAGGATATAGTTGACTCATCATATGTCAGTATCCAAGTACATGCTGTAAAAACGCAATTGTTCATAGGTACATCAAAACTCCGTGGTTTCAAACTTCAGTGCATTTAAGCTAAAGGAAAAATATTATATTTCGTTGGATATTTAAATTCGTTTTTTACTAGGACCGACGAAAACCACGAAAATTAGTATACAACGAATGCTAATGAATCCACAGTATATCCCTTCGACCCCATCTGCAACATACGGGAATGTGACAGTATAATACCCTTTTCAAAAACTGAAATCGTATTATATTTCGTAGAAACTGCATAAAAGAGAACACATGTAACTTTATGTAGAACTAGAATACCTCTCCTGGTTCTTTCAGAATTAAAACAACAGTTGATGAATCATGATCTCTAATCATTGTCCAGAAATCTACTTTAGTGTCTTCAAGTGGCACCTGTGTCGACAGGTAGCCACGAAACTTTGTATATGACTGCAAAAAAGTTGTAATTACCTATTATACTAGACATGAAATTATTAGACAGCTTGTATCTGGTAATTGGTAGTGAAAACGTTCTCATTTAATACCTTTGTCTTAGAAGACTTAATAAACATTTCTAATTTTTATTTAAAAAAAACAATCTATCAAATTTAGTAGAAGAAATAACTACTGCGAATAACATGATAGTAACATCTATGTGTTCTCTTACAATATTAAATGCTTAATAACAAATTAATATTTTTTTATATTTACTTGTACGATAATGAAAGAAAAATCATATTGATCTTCCCGAAATTGTTAAAAGTGCAAGGATAAAGTAAGAAAGTATTACTATTAGGAACAATCATATATTTTACTTACAGGCAACTGTACAGCATTGATATAATCAGATCTTCCTTTCTCGTATGATATTAAATACAGTCTTGTATCATCCACTGTAACATACATTTAGCTTCATATTAACATGGCAATCCTTTAAGAGCATTTTTATGCATACATGTATGTTGCACGTTTTAGTTTTTATTTCCTGCACTTTCGAAGAAAGTTCGGGGATATAGCGATTGTCTCCGTCCGTCACACTTTCTTTTGATATCAACTCCTCCTTCATTTTTGGGTTTATGAATATAATTTCTATATGGATGGTTGCATACCACCTGTAGATGCTCAATAAGGTTTTAGAATTTTTATTTTCTTAACAAGGGACCCACTGGGCCGAGCTTCAAAAATTTGGACTTCAAGCTCATGACCTAAACTCTTTCATTTTTTAATCTATCGTTTTATTTCTATATGGTATTGTCATGCACCACAAGCAGATGCGCAGTAAGGTTTTAGAATTTTAATTTTATAAAATTGGAGCCCAAACGGGTCGAATTTCGAAAAATTTTCAATTCGTAAACGTAAACTCCTCTTTCATTTTTCAATTTGTGCATTTTATTTTTATAAAGTAGTGTCATGCACCATATATAAATGCCCAATAAGGTTTTAGGATTTTAATTTTCTAAAACTGAGGGATAGATGAGGCCGAATTAAAAAAAAAAATCAATTCAAGATTATGACGCAAACTCTTTATTTTTTCAACGGATGCATTTTATTTTTATACAGTAGTGTAATGCCCAATATTTACATGTGCAATAAGGCTTTAGAATTTTAATGTTCTAAAATTGGGGCTCAAAGTGGTCGAATTTAAAAAATGGTCAATTTAATTTTCTTATATAAACTTTTTGACGTTCTATTCCAATATATAGAATCGGCAATGGAAACGAAGAATGTGTCAAAGAGACAACAACCCGACCAAAGAGCAGAAAACAGCTCAACGCTACCGATGGGTTTTCAACGCGGCGAGAAATATCCCGCATCCGGAGGTTGGCTTCAGCTGGCGATAAAACAATAATACATACTAGTTCAGCGAAATGGACGGGACACTAAACTCCGAAAAATACAAATGAACCAAAATTAAAAAAAATACACAAGGCTAGAGGTTCCAGACTTGGGACAGGTGCAAAAAAGCGGCGTGGTTAAACATGTTTTGTGAGATCACCACCCTCCCCTATACCTCTAGCCACTGTGGAATAACAAACGCACAGCGATACACACAGTAAAACTCCGTTCAAAAGATGTCCGAGTCCGATGTTAAAAAAGGTCAGAACAAACTAAGCAAAATGACAATGATCAATATATATTAACACAGGACTACTAGCAGTTACTGACATGCCAGCTCTAGACCTCAATTAAAACTGATTGAAAGATTATGTCTTTATCATATATAAAATCAGCCACAATCCCTCTCGTTATTATAAATTATATGCATTTTTTTCTAAACAGTATTGTCATGCACATTCAGTAGATGCACAATAAGGATTTATAATTTTAATTTTCTAAAATTGGGCCCACGGGGGTCTAATTTCAAAGATCGTCAATTTAAGCTTGTGAAGTAAACTTCTCTTTCATTTTTAAATTTATGCATTTTTTTTTATAGAGGCATGCACACCATGTAGATGTGCGGAAAGGTTTTATAATTTTAATTTTCTAAAATTGGGTACCGCAGGGGTGGGATTGTCAATTTGAACTTGTGACATAAACTTGCCCTTCATTTTCCAATGTAAGCATTTTTTCTAATACAAGTGTCATGAACAATATGTAGATTTTCAATAAGCTTTTTAAAATTTTGATTTTCAAAAGTTGAGGCCAGTAGGAGTGAATTTAAAGAAAAAATGAATTTAAGGTTTAAGCTTTTTTCATTTGTAATTGTAGCTATTGATTTAATTTCTTCATAAGACGATTGCAACACATCTTTAAATGGGCATAACGTTTAGATTTTTGCATTTGGGCATGTGTCCCAACCAATTGCAGGGGTGCGGGGATAACTGTCTATTCCGACAGTCAAGCTTGTTAGTGTTATTTTAATTCGCCATTCAATAATTACTTTATTGTTACTTTATCTCAATCTCGAACAATAACAAAAACAAAAAGAAAAAACACAAGTGGAGTTGCCATATCAACTATATAAATACATGTAAACTTACTACTCTGGTTTCTTTTTGTATGTTTCACTGCCAGAAATATTATCTAGCTATTCTTAAAATAATAATCCAAAGAGCATTAAAACCGAAACATTTGGAAGACCAAAAACCAAACTTATATTAAACAAGAAGTACTCAACCAAAAATACCGAAATAGGAAGCCAAATTTCAGCTAAGGAGATCTATCATGTGCAATACAAGGAATGAACCCTTTGTATTTCTATTATTTTTGAATTTTGCTAAATACTGGTAATTTCTGTAACAATCAATGAATAATCATGTCAGACAAGTCTGATGACTGAGTTGGCGAATACCCTCGGGGACCTAGGGTCCACCAGCAGAGGCATCATTCCAGGAGTTTCAAAATAACAATCCAAAGATACTAATATTAGATATAGTAAATTTATACTATGCTGTATACGACCCATTTCAAGGAGTTACCTCTGATCAGCAGCATTAAAACCGAAACATTTGGAAGACCAAAAACCAAATTTATATTAAACAAGAAGTACTCAACCAAAAATACCGAAATAGGAAGCCAAATTTCAGCTAAGGAGATCTACCATGTGCAGTACAAGGAATGAACCCTTAGTATCTCTATTATTTTTGAATTTTGCTAAATACTGGTAATTTCTGTAACAATCAATGAATAATCATGTCAGACATGTCTGACGACTGGGTTGGCGGAAACGTTCGGGGACCTAGGGTCCACCAGCAGAGGCATCATCCCAGTAGTTTCAAAATAACAATCCAAAGATACTTCAACATAACACAAATACTAAAAACATATTGATGGATATTGATGGATATATCTAATTTTTCTTTTCTTTCACAAAATTTCTGATATCCACAAAAGAATACCGAAACGACCAAACAGTGGAAAAATATATTCATCTTAATTAAGAAAACCTTTTGTACAATGATGTGCCTACATGTATTACGTACTGGGTAGAACATTCTTGTTACGGTTTTTATCAATATTTGTAGTGCTAGTAGCTGCCATATATTTCCCTTTTGTATGCTCAGATTTTTTGGCTTCCAACATCTACAAGTAAACAAGAAAAGGATTAACGTCCACACGTGATGCATAATAATTTAAAGATTCTAATTTTAGATTCAAATTTTTATTGTTTTTGTTCGATACTTTCAAATTTACAGTATAAATCTAGAGAGTTGCTGTTCTGTTCAATGCACTGCCAGTCGCATTAGAAAACTATGACAAATTAATTTTGAATCTGAATCTAATATGGTGTTTGGTATCAGAGCGTTAAAATAAAAAACGAAACAATGAATAGATTGAGACAAATAAAGTTCTATAGGTTGATTTTAGAGATTCAAGATAAGTTTAAGATTTCACAAATACATTATACATATCACGAAGGTGTATTTGACTTCTAGTAGTAATTAATACAAACTGTATTAAAGACAAAAGTGTTATGAAAGTTAAGCTTTTAAAATTTTATCTTGCCTTGTATTCTTCGTTAAGTCTTTGGTGGTTAATCGGACGCTTGTCTGTCTTAATAGCATGCCACACTTCAAGAAACTTTTCTTTAGAAATTTTTGTATCTTTCATTGTAAAGGCTTCAAGTAAAGCTTGGTGTAAACAGACATACTGTTCCTGAAAGAAAATCAAATTCTATCTAAAATCGGCAAAAGAATAAGTTTTGACCACTTCAACACCAAAGCATACAATTGCCATAAATATTTCAATCAGTTACGGAAAGATGGGTTAGTGAATATTTCTTAATTTTTAAACAAAATAATTTCAGTCCTAATTGTTTTTTCCTTTTATAAACTCCAAATACAAACAATGAAAACATTTCTATTCGGAGCTGTTTAGTTTTTATAATACAAATGAATAATAACGTTGATTTATATATATATGTATCAACAAAGACAGGTATTTTTTTCGGCATGATGTGCGACAATGAAGTTACTACAGCTTGAGGTCGGAAATAATTTCTTTAATTATTGAAGTTACAAAAACAATATTGCAATATTGTAAACAAAACTATACTGCTTACAATTTCTTTATATGTGATAACCCCCTATCAACATGGCGACTCGGAAAACATTAAAACTGTGCATAGTCCGGGATTACTTGAAGTAAAACTACCTTTTCTGGTATTTACAGTGGTCCATTGACTCCAGAGCATTCTTCATATATAAAACTCGCAAATAAACTGTATTTGATAAGGCATTTATCTGATCTTTCATTCCACAATGTTTTAAAGCTGATGGGCACAATTTCTAAACCTAATTTGAAATACGGGGTGTGCTCACACGTCTCACGATGTAAAAAAACAGATTAATGTCAGAGCAATTTCGGGCCTAATTGTGCCCTGTTAATCTAACCTGATATCGTCAATACAGAAGCCTAATATAACGGACACATACGTCATGTAGATTTAAAAAAGAAACATTGGAACATTGTATTTAATCTAAAAATCTAAAAAGGTTAGACAGTTTATACAATCAACTGATCTTAAGTCGGAAAAATGAAAATAAAGATATCCTTATAAACTTGCTCCATTTAGATATATTTGTAAATTTCCAAACAAATTTTGTTTATAAATTTTACGTACTTGAGTCTGAACCATATTCATTCGACCATATCGCATCTTTTTTACATATTTTACTACATCGATATATCCAGAGGCATGTCCTTCTTCTATTAAGGCATCTAATGCGATGTATGTACCAGTGCGTCCAATTCCAGCACTTTAAATAACAATAAAGAGCATTAATATTATTATTATTATAATTATTTAGCCAAATGATATAATATTTTAAATAAATTAACAATGTTTTGCTAATAGCTTTCACTTATAACTTTATAGTTAGGTAACAGTTTATAACTTTTATATATGTATAATTCAGCGAATAAATAAGGAGTAAGCTTCTGACATATTATTTTATTGAAAACGAAGAAAATATGTAACGAGAACAAACATACCTAAGGAGCAAATCACTGAAAACTAAAAAAAACTAAATTATCAACAGGAACTCCTTTAAAAACCAGGAGTGAACTCAGGTGCCCCGGTAGGGTAAGCAGTTCCTGTTCTGTATACGGCATCCGTCGTGAATTTCAACAAAGTCAATCCGGTAGAAGTCACAAATCGGTGGAGGTACATGAAATGTTACGACAGTGGGAACAGGTCCAACACCATCTTAGATATTGGAACATTGTAACGTCAATCAATTCACGATGGCGACCGTAAAATTTCCTAAGTGATGACATCAACTTATCCTTGATAAAACCCTGGTTAAGAAGCTTTTGTGACAGCAGTAATCCTCTTTGTCGAAAGTCAGGGTAACTCACGCATACTTTTAAATATCGTATAAGCTGAAAAGTCATCACCTTTGTCATAGTTTTGTCTTCAAATGTCCGTCATTGTCTATTTCAAGAAACAAGTCCAAATATGAAGCGGACTTCGATGTATCTGTAGTATCCTTAATTGTAAGCTCACGGGGGTAGATGATATGTAGAAAGTCTTGAAATTTGTCGTTACTTAACACGTCATCTATATAACGAAAAGGACTGGGCACAGTTGGTTCCCATTGGATTGCCGATTGTTTGTTGAAAAATTGGACCGCCAGACTCTCTATATTGTTGTAACTATGAACATGTGAAAATATTAAAGGGAGAATTCAAAGAAAAATGGATACTATCAAACCTTTTGATGAAAAAGGCGAGACCCATGCCATTGTATTTCAATATAATTTTGATAATATACCTGCAATGCACCAATAATGTTCCAGTTTCAGCAAGAGCATGGTCAGATGTCACATGTTTATGAAACAAAACCAAATAAAGTGGATCTGGAGTTCCATGATCTGGCCAAGCCGTGAAGTGATATTGGAACACCATTCTTTTCTGTTTGGTCTAAAAAAAGGTTTTATGTTCATATTATGCTTGAATAGAATTCATTAATAAAAAAGGTAACAGTTTGACAATCATTAAAACGTAATCGGATTTAAGTGGAGTTTCGAGGTTTCAGCTAGGGAAAATCCCCGGTGTTGAATAAAATTGTCCATCCGATTGCTCACTTCTCGGTCATTAAATGGTCACTCAGTTGACACAAACCTGATTCAGAGGTATCCTTCTCCGTTTGAAGTTATTTCAGTTTTAAATATTTTACTTAAATTCTTCATTTAGTCTAAACTGGGCTCAGTTACAATTTTTTTTAATCTTTTGACTAATGATTTGACTTTTATTTACTACTTGAATATTTTTTACGAACAAATATTTGACGACCATGTAGAATGCATTCTTGTTTTCTAAATTATAAAACACCGGATCAAACCAAACCTTGCTTTGTCTGTACTGACATAAAATGAAACACAAAGATTTCACAATTATCTTAAGTAAATGTTAATAAATTAAAAGAATTCAATTAATGCGTTTTTAACAGTATCAATACTCATTTACCTTTTTGTCCTCAACAGAAATTTCTCTGGTAACATATGCAGCTCTTTCTTTTTCAGCATGCAGTGTAAGAATCAGGTTTCCAAGTACCATTGGTTTCCCTCCACTTGGCCAATATTTGTCACATTTTACCTTTTAAATTTAATTTATTTGAAAATAAATGTATAATGTAATGTGTTGAGTGTTATGTTATTAAAATACTAACGTTACTTGACTAAAAATAAATTAAAGTCTTAATATATAAAGAGTTTTTTTGTAAGGAATGTCTTTTTAATCTGGATTTATATGTGTCTTACCTTAGTTCCCTCTACCAAGTTCGTTAGCATAATAATTTTCTTCGTGTTGTGCTGCCAAATCATTCTCCAGAAGTCAGTAAATGTCGTTTTCAATGGACCTAATGAATAAGGAAAATTGGTTTGTTTGTTATATCTATCAATGTTTATTATAGAAATCTGGTAATAGTTGGCTTGTGCAATGCTTGAACTTTGAAAAAGCAGCATGCCTATTTGTTAAATGAATTATCTTCCTCTATTTCTATTTCATTTTCTATAATCTCTCTCCGAAAACATTTTCTATTTTTGAAACAGAAAACTGTGATGACCAGTTTCTTGGCCAGTAATGAGATGGTGATACATTTTTATCCACTTGGACTTGAGTTCCCCGGCATAGAAATAGGAGCCATTTTGTAGTATTTGTTAAATACATGTATGTGTCAGCACTAAGACTCATTTATGGCCTTTAGTTTTCTAAATATACATAATTTAAGAATTTTGTACTATAGACTGGTACATCTTAAATGAACAGTCTTGTCATTATTCATGTCAAAGTACGGAAATAAAACTTTAATATAATAATTCAAGGAACACTGAAATTGTATGATAAAACACATTTTTGTTAACAATCCCAAATACGTTTGTCACCGTGTTGTTTATTTTTCTGTATTACCTACCCTGTGATGCAATATAACATTTCTCTTTCTCAAACCCCTGCAATAAATAGAAGTAGGTAAACGATAATACATACCGTAAAGTAATTTTGGTACATATACAAATAAACAACAAAATGGGTAACAGGAAAGGTCAACAATGACATACCAATCAATCAACGCCAACTAACAGAACCCCGTACAAAAAAGGGCACAAAACACAAATATAATCAGAGAAGCAAGATAGTCTGATTTCGTACAGACACTGAACAGTGGTGAGTTAATCCGTTTTATGGGTACCCCGCTACATTATCTGTCCTGACACTCTGGTATATAAAACGTGCTATAAAAGCCAATACAATATGATAACCAACAAGGTGACAAATTGCTAAAACTGCAAAATTTAGTTGGACGGTACATAATTTATATAGCTAACTCTCTCATAGCTGCTAGTCGGATACTGTCTCTTTTTTACACGAAAAAGTCAAAAATAATAATCCCATAAAGGTTTTAATGCTATCTTATAGAGTTTAATAGAAATTGGCAGTATTAGTGAGAATTCAGTATAAATTTAAAGTCGCCAAGTCTTTGGGAGAAACAGCAATTTTACAGAATTTTTAAAAACTTTCGTATTTGTAGCCCATACTGTGAAAAGATATTAAGTTTTTCTATGTTTCTACGGGCTATTGGAGAGACGTTTTCATTTATTCACGATATTTCTAGAATCTAGAAACTAAGATCGGAAAACCAGTGCTCATCTCAAAGCCGGCTAGTTAGCCAAAAAATGTTGATCAAAGCACATTACTATATTTATGTATTTATATAATCTTGATGTAAGCAAAGTTACCATTTTAACAGCACAGTTGTATGCTGATAAAAATTATTGACACTCAAACGCTTTGAATTTCAAATTTAATTTTTCATTTGCATCAATAAAAATAACAAGGGCAACCCAAAGCGTGGTATCCTCGCCATGAAAAAAAATGACCCTGAAATGTGTACATGATAAATATTTCATCATCATTTCCCATCAAATCCTTTGCATAAAGTTAGGTAGAAATCCAATGAAAGCTGTTGATTTTATAATGTTCACAAGGATGTAATGAACAATTGTGACCATATGACCCTGATCTTTAACCTTGAAATTCAAAAGCGCTCCAGATTGTCCTAATAAATAAGTGATCAGTGTTGGATTTAAGTATCTACCAATTTTGGTCAAAATCCATTGAAGGATTTTACTTCTAGAGTGTTCACAAGGGTGTAAAGAATTTAAAAGTTCCACTGTGACCTTGACTTTTAACATAGGAAATCACTAGGGTTCTAGATATTTTTAAGGACTAAGAATGTGCCAAGTTGAAAGGTGAAAATCCCTTGAAAGATGTTGAGTCTAGAGTGTTCATTCGCAAGGGTGTAAAGAACTTGCAAGTTGCACTGTGACCTTGACATTTGACTTTGAAAATCAATGGTTTCTAGATATTCATAAGGACTAAGTCAAGACTAAGGATGTTGAGTCTAGAGTGTTCACAAGGGTGTTACGGACGGACGGACGGTAGCGTTACTATATCCCCTCGCAACGTCGTTGGCGAGGGGATAAAAAGCTTTATTAATGGCCTGTTCACCTTTAAAATAGAAAACAGTAGTTGCATGTAATAATTCATACGTTTATTGCCTGCTTACTCCGAAATTCTTTCTCTTCTGTATAAGTCGTTCTTAGATACATGATATTCATGACTGTTGCAAAAACTATTTTAATTGCGCTCAAGTTAAAAAAAGATCATGTGAAAGAATGAACTTTTCCTATGTTTAATCCCATGGAATGCTCTCATTAGAGTTTACTCCATATACCTACAATTTCATATATAAAGTTCAAAACATTTGGAAGTACCAGTAATGAAGAAGACAGATAGCGGCTGATACACGATTTAACTTCAGCAGCGTAAAGCCAAACTAATATTAAACCCGGGAAAAAAACTTTGATGAAAATACATGTACAGTCCCGGCCTGGCAAAAAGCTGGCGACTAGCTAGTGTTCAAATTGACAGTCAATTTTGAACGCTTGACATGTTGTTATAAAGTCGAAAGCCTTTTAAACGCGTTAAACACATGTCAGATATCGTTGATCACTGGCTAGTTATTGTTGAACGCTAGAAAGGTTTTATAATCGGATAATGTGATAAACATATTGAGCTGAATTAACAGACGATTCTTTATTAGAATTATAAATTTAACCTAATTTCTCCTTTTCTTGACGTGTTTAATCGGTGGGATAAAAATACATAATATCTTTACCACCTCCTGGTGATTAAATTTCTACGTGGGAATTACCGCCCTTTTTTCTACAGTTATTGGAACGATAAACTAGAGAAGTCCTGAAATGACGTCTACGTAAACAAACTACATAGCAACGACATTTTCTTAAGGTTTTTGTCAAAAATCATAGGAGAAACAGATTCTCCTTCTATTTACTCGTGTGTTATGGAATTTCTCCACCCTCAATAGTTAAATTTTAGATTTTAACCTGCTCGCTAAAGGCTCGCATGTGGAAAATCGAAAATTTAACTATATCGGGTGGAGAAATTCCATAACTCACTCGTACCTGAAGGAGAATCTATTTCTCCTATTCTTGACGTGTTTAATTGGTGGGATAAAAATACATAATATCTTTAACCACTTCCTGGTGATTAAATTTCTACGTGGGAATTTACCGCCGTTTTTTCTACAGTTATTGGAACGATAAACTAGAGAAGTCACGAAATGACGTCTATGTAAACAAAGTACAAAACGAAATTTTCTTGAGGTTTGTGTCGAAAATCATAGGAGAAACAGATTCTCCTTCAATTTACTCGTGAGTTATGGAATTTCTCCGCCCTCAATAGTTAAATTTTAGATTTTTACACGCTCGCCATTGCTCGCGTGTTGAACATCGACAATTTAACTATTTCGGGTTAAATTCCATAACTCACTCGTACCTGAAGGAGAATCAATATTTATATATTAATATTTAATTATACACACATGTTAGTTTAATTTATATAATTCATTCAGCTGAGTTTACAATATATAATTTTAGAAAAGTGCATAGATATGAAATAAAATATAATCCCGATTTTTTCTTCAATAGTTAATTGCGAGTAGTGGCATAGTATTCTATTTTTTTTTAAATATCATGCTCTTCTTTATTTTTCAAAAGAAATATTCATTTTGTAGGATCGTACAACAGATAAATGACCAAACAAAGTAAAACAAAATTGAATAAATACATTTTATTTTTTGTGTTTTACCATTTTAAAAAAATAATTGTTTCATATATTATCTATTTACTATTTTTTTGTAACAAACTAGAAAAGAAATAATGTTTTATAATGTGCTTATGTTTACAGATTTTTAATAATTTTATTCTTTTTACTACGTCAATATGCGAGTTATTTTTTATCATTATCAGGTGCAGATATGTTATTTCACGACAAAGCAAATTACAGGCTGTCGAAAAGCTTTCAAGTATTCAACGATAGCTAGCCACGATTGCTGACAACGTTATTCTAGGCTTGGTAAAAGCTTTCCATTTTGATAGTCAGGCTTTCAACGATAGATAGCTATGGGTCAAAACCGGTTTTTAATTTGATGCCTGTTTGCTAGTTATTGGTTAGCTTTCGATAGGCAGGGACTGCATATTTTTACAGTTACACAATTTTAAAATATTGCCAAACAGAAAGGTGTTGTTAGTCGTTGTGAAAATGGAATATTTGTGTACATGTAACTGAACAGCTTCAAGCAATAGACTAAATATAAAATTATATCTCGTAGATTCATACAGAAAACGCATTTTATATTTCAAAGTTATAATATAAAAGTATAAAGAAACGAGAAAAGATGAATGTATTGTAAATATGAGAAAATAATATACCGTGAAACTCAATTGTGTAAAATCACAATACAAGTATCAAAGCAAAGTGTCAGTGTAGACTGACTCTGGTCGGACAGAATTATAGGCGAACCGACTGATAAGGATAATGCAGTATAGCATCAACATATTGAATAAGTAGTTATTAAGATACAAGTTTGTATTTTGTTTTTTTTCGGTATCCATTTGCCATAAGGAAATCGTCCCTGTTCAAACGTTTTTTTTATTGCGCCATATGTCACATATAGATTTACATTTTTTGTTTTCAGAAAGTCAATATTAAGTTTTATGACTTACATCTATATAATTAGCGTTTATATAATCAGAATGTGAAGATCCGGGAGCATCTTCCAGAATAACTCTTGTATGATCATCTATAAAACATACATGCATCCTTAATTAATGTAAATGTAAATACATTAAAGTAGGATAAACTGTTTTAGTACTGCATATGTATTTAAAGACATAAGCTCTAAAATGGGACCATGGAAATAATTTTCCATCTGTATTTCAAGAGACTGTTATACTTTTCTCATACAATGTATCTGTCATTTTCATATCAATATGAATCAATGTTATTCTATGTTGTAAAGATCTTCAGCGTTAAGATTAGAAATTTTATCACAAACAAACTTCTAGAGGTGGAGGTTATAATGAAAACTGAACTCTACATAATGTGTAGATATAATGTTATATAATTTGCAACTTTGCAAAAAACATTTCGTTGAGTAAGATAAATGAAGATATGAAATACTTGAACATTTTGAAAAAAAATTAAGACAGTGCTTGTTTTAACAAGATAAAAAATACGATATTTTACTTTAATAGTACAATGACATTATCAAATACGTACAAGGAAAAGTAGTTTTAAATCTGTTCTTTGGTATATTTTCTTTCATTCGACCAACAGTAGTCGGGTGGATTTCACCGTACTTAATCTCCTATAAGAAAGAACAAATGTTTATCATTTAATCACTTTTACATCAAAATTAATACCATAGAATTAATTATAACCACTGAGTCGACAACTCTGCTGATGGGCTCTAACTTCACGAGGGTATCGCCAGCTGAGTTTCTAGTATTTCGATACTAGGCAAAGTCAAGAAATACCAAAGGGATATTCGAAGGAGAGAAAAATCGTAACAACTGACAAATTCCGGACAAAACCAAAACAATACATGCAATACAATTAAAAACATATGAACAACATGGACCCCACCAAAAAACCGTGGTTAGACGCAGATGATACGGAAGAGTAAGCAGTCTCTACTTCCTGCAGGACATCCGCCATGCTGCCCATGTCAAATCCGGTATGAAGAAGGGATAATATCAATAGAACAGGTCCATTTTCACTTGGGAAACGGTTTTTTCATACCTGTCAACCAAGTCATGATGACGCCTATAAAACTTTAATAAGGATGACTTCAGCTTAGGAGCAACGTACCCTTGTCTGAGCAACATTTCTGTCAGGAGCCGGGTTCTGTTTAGGAAGTCAATGTATATGTCACAAGCTCTGGAATAACGTACGAGTTGTGAAATATATACTTCATACGCCGGCGCTTCTGGAATATTACTAGCATGACATTGATACTTTTATTGTTAATTTGTTTTTAGAAAATTAAGGAGTATCTTCCTCGTAGGTATCTCTGTTCTGAGATGGGTTAGACTTTACCCTCTTGGTCATTTTAGTATTTGAACTTTAACGTTTTTGATTATCGTTTTGATATTTGATAGTTTGGGCCTTCAACATGATTCTTCATAAATAGATGAGCAGGTATACCATTGATAATCGCATAAGATTATTTAAAATAAAGGATATTAATTTTAGCTGCAAATATTGTATTCAACAATAAAAAAAAAGTAACAAGAGAAGAAGTATTGAAATTGTGTTCTAATAATTGAAATCAGTAAGGTTGTTCATTTCAGTTCCGTCAGTCAGGTCAAGCAGGTGTGGCATAAATCGTATATACTGTCAGTGACTATATATCAGTTGTAAATATATTGTCAACGCATTATGACAGCAAAAAAAAAAACGATTGCAGTATAAATAATGATTTTCAGATTTGGAGGACTATTGATTAATACGTTAAGAAATATATATATTATATTTAAGTTGATTAACATATGTACAGTGTAAACTTTGAATATTACCTTATATTCTTTTTGAAGGCCCTCGTTAGCTTCTTTACGTTTAATATAAGCTTTCAGATCCTCTACATTTATAGTTGTAATAATATCTGGCACATTATAATATGTACCGTCGTTACTTGTAGTAGGTTGTTCCAACATTGGTGACTGTGTCGGAACAACGTCATCGTCTGTCTCCGATGAGGATTTTCTACTGTTGAAGCCACCAATATTAATGTACATCCCATTTATCGTTTTACCATCTACAATAACAGTTGCAAATAAATCGTTTGGAAATAGTTTACCTTTCATTTATTCTAAATATCGGCAAACGAATATAAAAGCAACAAAACGAGGAAAAAGTCCATTAATTCGATACTCAAAAGAAAGCTGAGCCATGAAAATAGAACATAATAGACAATGCTACAAGGATATATATATATGCATATATATAACTAAAATAATAAAACACACATAATATGCTAAACGAACTACATTAAACATAAAACATTTAAATAAAACTGAATTCAACACCTTACAATATACAAATTCAACACCTTACAGTATACAATATAATTTAAATTACAAATAAAAGTGTTTTGCTTTTTGACAAACTGAGACAAAGAACATTAAATAATAGTAACGATCTGGAGCAATTTTCACAAAATATCGTAAGAGTAAAGTTATTATATGACTTAAAGAGTAATTTTGCTCTTAATATTTTTTGTGAAAAATATTACTGAAATAAGATAAAAGATTACCGGGACTATATTCAACGATCTTTTCTGCTTGCTGAAGTCTTCTCTTAGCTTTTCGATCTGTCTTCCTTTTTGGAACTGCATGTCGTCTGAAAAAAAACAATGTTAAAACCAATAGAATATCTTGATATAAAACTCATTATCGTAAGAAACGGTGATAGCACTTGTACCTCCTTGCAAGAGTTCCAAGATAATTTTGGTCGGTGTTTAAGGCCTCACTGGGACCTTAAGAGGAATACTAACAGTAAAAGCTTGTTCGTTAAGGTAAATATATAAGGAGTTTACGAACAAAAAAAATTTTCAGTAGCTATTGTTTGCTCGTTTGTACAAATCTTATCAAACAAAATCTAAAAAAGGAAATGTAACATATATAAAATAGAAATAATTAAAAGAACACCTGTTGTTGAACGGAAATACGGTGGGGAAAAAACGGTTGTCATTACTTGCATCCCCTTACATAGTTTTCTATGTGAGTGTTCGTCATGGAAATATGACAATACTGGAAAATGGAAAAAACACATCTACTTAGTAATGCCATATCTATAACTTCAACCTGTTTATAATATGCCTTGTGAAGTTCTGTTTGCGCCAAAATATAAATACATATACGAAATATTGTAAATATTGAGAACTTCCAAATTGACAATTATGAGAAACATGTGCTTCCTCTTCCATCGCTTCGTAGTAGAGTTATTATGAAGTATGTTAAGAAAACGGTCTTTTAAACAAAACTCTTCAATTTCAACACCTTTTGTTCCTACATGTATACTGTTGACCTCATCTTCCCTATTTACACTGATATATTAAATTCGTGTTACCTTTTCCGAAATATGAACAGGTAAACAATTATGATAATAATGAGTATAATAACAGCCCCTGCTAAACCTCCAGCGACAGGACCAATAATGCCAACAGATTGTTCTGGATCTATAAATTAAGATAAAACAACAAGAATATGATTATTTCAAGGCGCTTGTAGATCCGTCAAACTGTACGAACTTTATTAAATAAACATAGATTACGTTGAACTTAATGTGTAAAATTTAACACCGAGTTTTTGAAGAAGTTACGGGGATATTGCGATTTTCTCCGTCTGTCCGTCACACGTTTTTCTGACATTAACTCCTCCTTCACTTTTGGGTTTAGGGTCTAAAATTCTTTTAAAATGGTTACATATTATCAATATCAATTAGATATCTGTAGATCAGCAATAAAATTTAAGAATTTTAATTTTCTAAACTTATGGGATGACAGTGGGCAAATTTCGAAAATGAAATGTCGAGTTTACGTTGCAACATAATTTGAAAATGTCACAACTACCAAAACAATTAAAAGCCTTAATGTCCTTCAATAATTTCATTTGGTTCATTTCATTTTTGTTTCTTTTTTATTATATTGGAATTGCTCAGTTCGATCTTTTTTAGATATTTTGTTTCTATCAGATTGTGTGATATAAGATTAATCTGATTTTTTATCTTAATATTTTTTTCTAAAGTAAAAATACAACAAATAAAACCTGACATATGCTTTTTATGAAGTTCTGACATGAATTTAGTTCATATATTTCTTACCGTATGTTAAAAGACTTCTCTGTGACTTACCGTAATACATTTTAGACGACAAAAATGCAATTTCACAGTGAAAAAACACAAACTTTAGCTTTTCAACCAATACCATGTTCATACTAAGTTAAATTAAGACCTATCAGTGTGTGCGATATAAGAAAAAAGTTATTTTTGTTTTAACAGAAGTGGTTTTTTTAAGTGAAAATACAAGTTTCAAACTTGACATGTACTTATTTTATACCTTTAGGAAATTTTCACATGAAGTTAGTTAATAATCTTATTCGGTATCTTAAAAAGTTTCTCTGTCACTAATATTTGTTTGATAAAGAAAAATTTAATTTCAGAGTGAAAAAACACAAAATTTAGCTTTTCAAACATACGGTATCCAAAAAAGTCTTTTGGAACTTACCATAGTACTTTTTTATGAAAAATATTTCAATTTCACAGTGAAAAAACACAACATTTAGCTTTTCAAGCAATTTTAGGTTGATACTTAATAACATTCTGTTCTATCAGAGTGTGCGATGTATGACAAAAGTGAGTTTTGTTAAAAAGTATGTGTAATTGAAAGTGAAAACATAAGTTTCAAACTTGATGGGTAAATATTTTATACTTTTAGGTATTTTTTAGATGGATTTAAGTAAAAAAAAATTCATACGGTATCTTACAAAGCTTCTCTGCAACTTACCGTAATACTTGTTTGATAAAAATATTAAATTTTACAGTAAAAAAACCCACAAAAGTTAGCTTTTCAAACACTTTTAAGATGATACTTTGTTCAATTTAACCATACAAGATTGTATGTTATAAGGGAAATGTGATTTTTGTTATAATCCTACTGTTTTTTAAAAAAAAAAAATTGTTTGTAACTTGTCATATGCTTATTTTAACTTTCAGTAATTTTTTTTATAGAATTGATACATTTGTTACGATATCCAAAGAAACCTCTCTGCGATTTACTGTAGTACCTTTTGCATGAAAAATACTTCGATTTCAATGTGAAGAAACACTTCGATATATAAAAAAGTGATTTTTGTTAAAACAGATGAGTATTTTAACTGAAAACAGAAGTTTCAAAATTGATGAGTACATATTTATACTTTTAGGAATTTTTTACATGACTTTAGCTCAAAAACTTTCATACGGTACTTTAAGAAACTTCTCTACAACTTACCGTAATACTAGTGTATTAAAAATAATTCATTTTACAGTGAAAAAAAACAAAACATTTAGCTTTTCAAACATATACATAGGATGATACATAGTTAAATTTAGTTATATAAGCTTGTGCGATATAAGAGAAATGTGATTTTTGTAAGAATGCTACTGTTTGTAAAGAAAGATTACAAGTTTCAAACTTGATGGGTACATATTTTATACCTTTAGGAATTTTGACATGAATTTAGCTCAAAAAATTTCACACGGTATATTAAAAAGCCTCTCTGCAACTTACTGTAATACTTGTTTTATAAAAATAATTCCATTTTACAGTGAAAAAACAAAACATTTAGCTTTTCAAACATATACATAGGATGATACTTAGTTAAATTTAGCTATATAAGCTCGTGCGATATAAGAGAAATGTGATTTTTGTAAGAATGTTACTTTTTTTAAAGAAAAAACACAAGTTTCAAACATGACGGGTACATATTTTATACCTTTAGGAATTTTTACATGAATGTAGCTCAAAAAATTTCATACGGTATATTAAAAAGCTTCTCTGCAACTTACTGTAATACTTGTCTAATAAAAATAAGTCCATTTTACAGTGAAAAAAAAAAAAAAAAAAAACATTTAGCTTTTCAAACATATACATAGGATGATACTTAGTTAAAAGTAGCTATATCAACTTGTGCGATATACAAAAAATGTGATGTTTGTTAAAAATTCTACTGCTTTAAAAAAAAAATACAAGTTTTAAATTTGATGGCTACATATTTTATACTTTTAGGAATTTTTAACATGAATTTAGCTCAAAAACTTTCATACGGTATATTAAAAAGTTTCTCTGCCACATACCGTAACACTCGTTCGATACAAATAATTCCATTTTACAGTGAAAAAACAAAACAGTTAGCTTTTCAAACATATAAATAGGATGATACATAGTTAAATTTAGCTATATAGGCTTGTGCAATATAAGAGAAACTTGATGGGTACATATTTTACCATATGCAACTATATCGGTCATAATTAGGTTAGGTAACGCTGTTTAGACTTATTGACTGGTTACCCAATTATCTTGTACTGGTCCTGTTCATGCCATGCATTTATCGTACTTCGATAACTCTGTATTGATTATAGCACGCACCCTCATCTTCACTTTAAAATACTTTTCATTTGAAATATGTAGTAACATTTCACATGGATTGAAATTGTGACAATAATTTATAATATGAAATTTATCACCAATTATACAAACTGGCAAAATTACATAATAACACGTTTTTTTTTCCATTTTAAGCCCAAACAAAAGTAATTTCTAACTTGTCATATATATGATTATTTCTCTTTCATTCATTTTCTATATAAATGTATTTTATAAAGTTACTGTATCCAAAAAAGCATCTATACAGCTTACCACAATACTTGTTAGATGAAAAAAATTAATTTCATAGTAAAAAACACAAAATTTAGCTTTTCAACAAATTTTAGGTTCATACTTATTCAAATTAAGCCATATCAGAGTGTTTGATATAAGACAATAGTGATTTTTGTTTCAACAAAAGTGTTTTTAAAGTAAAAATACAAGTTTCAAATCTGACATATGATTATTTAATACATTTATGAAGTTTTGACATGTATGTTGTTCAGAAAATTTCATACGGTATCTTAAACAGTTTCTCTGCGATTAACCGTAATACTTGTTAGATAAAAGAAATTCAATTTCACAGTGAAAAAAAGCATGATGATACTTATAGTTAAATGTAGCCATACCAGGAGTGCAACATAAGACTTTAAAAAGATATTTTGATTGTACCTGAAGTGTTTTTAAAGTCAAGTTTCAGTATTGACTTGAAATAAAATTTTATATATAATTTTTATTTTATTTTATATTTCAAAACTTATAATTTATAATTTCTTTAAATAGTATCATCAAGAATTCATATTATTTATTTCATTTGACAATAGGAATAACTTTGTGTACATCAGAACTTATTGAAATTGAAACCAAACATAGCAGTATAAATATTTTATATATATTTTTTTGTATTATTTACACATTATAACATGATCAACCAATAATAATAAAATAACATTTTATTTATCCCGGGTAATCTTTTTTCGTACTAGCACCGTCGTAGGACGGCCCATGCGCATTTAGCAGAGATAATTATTATTCAAATCTGTGTGCGCAGTTGAATAAATCGGACCAGAGATTATAACTGGTCGTAATCTCTGCTTTCAAATCTCTGGTTGACCAGTCGCATGACTGGTCCTGGCTGTTCTAATCTCTGGTTTTTGGTCCTGGTGCAGAGATTTGAACCAGAGATTATGTTAACTTGAAGATAACTGGAGGTGATGTTTTAAATGAGCCGTACTGTAGATTGGAATTGTTCGAAATTCAACTGGCCACATAGGTCAAAGCAATTACTATTTCACAGTTGTTTTCTTTAATATACTGTCGGTAGGTACTTTATTTCCCAGAAATTTAAAGGTCTGAGAGTGTCCCAGGATATTTACCAAAGAATTTCACCTACATGTACTAGTACTACGAGCATTTTTTTGACATGATATCTGGAGTATAATAATCAGCATAAAATAGCCACTAGCCGTATTAATATGTTTTTCCCTTTTCTGAATAAATATCATTCTGATAATTCGATTAATATATATGCATATTTCCGGCTGTCAACAACATCTTTGACGAGAATAAATTATCCGTACTCTAATACCCCTGTCTCATGGACATTGTAATCGGACACTACAAATTAAAACGAACCGTAATGCATTTTCTTTGTTCAATACAGTATTGTTATGTTGTTGTATACAAACCCTCAATGATAAGCTGAACACCGGAACTATACCCCTTTCCAATATTATTTTCCACGCCACATATGTACATCCCAGAATCTTTAGTTTCTACATTAAAGATAATTAAAGATGGTTCTGAAATTGTACTTCCATTATATTGTTCATGCTCTAAGCTTGAGTTGAATAAAAGAAAGGCATCTTTAC
Organism: Mytilisepta virgata; assembly: GCA_028015205.1. Lineage (NCBI taxonomy): Eukaryota > Metazoa > Mollusca > Bivalvia > Mytilida > Mytilidae > Mytilisepta > Mytilisepta virgata. The sequence continues at coordinate 34,783,629 of CM051515.1, forward strand.
TCCAAAATACTCTTGTTGGTGCTGGGTATGAGTCATAATAACATTCCAGTTTAACAGTACTGCCTGTCGATGCTTGTACTAATGTTCTAGAGGATGTTACAAGCGGAATATCTGCAAAGTGATTAATATCAGTTATATACAGTAATACGTAGTATGAGTGAATGAATAGCCCATTTCTAACCCATACATATTACATAATCACTACATGCCGACAGTTTTTTACTCAGAGATAAAACATCTCTGTGACCTATATCTATATATACAATAAAAAAAATCGGTCTTTCGCATGTGTAATCTAGAAGTGTTTTCTTTAGTTCCCGTTGCACAATCACATAGACAAGCATTCTCCTAAAAACAAACTGTAATTCAATTGTATTACTGAAAAGAACGAATGTCCATAATATTCTTTCTTTGATGAGTGTCTTTACAGTGTTTGTTCCCCCTATATAATTTTAACAGAAATTGTACTAAAACGTGATCAACTCTTTCAAATTCCTGAACTGTTGACCGTCAACAGTTTTGAAATGTTGCAGATAACTATCGTCTGTTTCCGACTTCACGACGATCTCGATTTAAACATTTTCCGAGTGACGAATAATCTACAGATTTTGAAAAGTTAATGTTTCCAATAAATCCAAATACCCTTGTTTAAATAGCCTATAAACTGTTCACGATAAAGCAGTAAAATGATAACAGAATAAAAATCTAGAGGTTTAAGGCATTGGAAATTATTAGATACAATGAGCTAAAACAAAACAGTTATTGACTGGGTCCTCGGACAATAGCTTCGGGCAACAGTTCAGTCCTTAGGTCAAACAAAACTGATGTTGTCCTCCGATCCAGTCAATAACTGTATATTGAACAAAAACAAAAAACTAAGCCATTATCGTTTCTGGTAAACTACATAACAGAAAACGAAGGAAATAGATGGAAATGGTGAGCTGTCAAAAGGGGCATCAAACGACTTAAATGTACAAATACACAAGCCGAACAAAACCAAATACAAAATCATAAAAAAACAACTAAAGTAAAAAGTAAAAATTGCCCAACAGTTCGACCAATATGGCCTTGATTACGAGCATGAAAAAATAAAAACGGTTTTGATTGTTGTAAACCCAGTGCAAGACTGAGACAGTACATAAAATGCAGGAAAAAAAATTCATTTGACATGACCTAGCAAAAAATACTTTTAAAGCATCATCCCAACATTTTTTATTGTTATCTGAAAATGTGTAAAAAATTTCTAAAAACATTTTCTAAAATTATGAAAAACGTTTTTGAAATATTTGAAAACCATTTTAAAAAATATTTACACAACATTTTAATAACATATTTGTATTTCAAAACATCAATTAAATGTTTTAAGGATATCAAAATGTGATTTTTCTTTATTCTATCATGTAAAAATTTTTCTAGAAACGCTTAAATAACATATTATAAAAATGTTCTACGCACTTAATGATTTTACTAAAAAGTATTATCTAAACATTTAGATAACATTTTTATGACATTTTAAAAACATTTATTGTGCTTAATGATCTTAGAATATTTGTATGTCAATGTTATTTTAATATTATTTTTAAAAAACATTTGTCATAAAAAAAATCATCCATTTAATAAATATCCTGAAAAATTTTTTGAAAAACATTTCTTATTTCCGCATAGCAAAATATTTTTTAAATTTTCAAACTTCAATACACCAGTCCAATATTTTTCTTTAATATCATAAAAATTGTAAATGTCTGAAAAATATCCCCTTAACATGATAAAATACCCTTTGAGTGTGCAGCTGACCATTTCAACATTTGAAATAAGTTGGAATTTAATTTGAAACTTTCTTCAAAATTTTAAGAGGATTTAGATTGTTATTACATTTTGATTATTTTCTATATATCGATATCTTTCAGTATTGCCATATGATGTATTAAATATGATTGAGCAAATTGTAGATACGATAAGGATTAATCTAAACATGAATATCCATAAATTATATACCCCCTTTTATCTGACTAATTAACAAACTATATTTGTTCCAGGTATTAACTCTAATAATTTTTACACAATACATTTCTGATATTTAAACTCTTAAACATTTCAATTGTTACAAAATATATATATATATATATTAATTAACTTCACGGTTTGTTTCTTTTATCACTGTCACAGAATGAAAAATTATGATCCGTCGGTGAAGAGAATTGTACAGCCATTACATTGCTTACCAATGTCAACATTTCCTAATCTGTCAGAAATACATGTACATGTATTTATCATATACTTATAGAATATAAAGGTAAAATTTTATCCTATGATAAAATTGGAAATTACATATTTCTGCCCAAATCTTATAAGAATTGGGATAGCGGGCTGATATGACTGATATCAACTGTTTCCGGTTTATATTAACTGCTTCCGTTTTATATCACACCCCTAATCCATAATCGCGTTATAAATCAGTCGTTTCCGTAATCGATTTTGAACTAACTAGCAGATAGAAACACAGGCGATAGGGTGACGAAGCTGTGGATTATATCAATTCGCTCAAAAGTGTTAATAAAAACAGAAGATCATTAAGTGACAAAACATTTTGACTAAATGGATGAGGGACAACAACGATTTGCAGCGCCTTGAGGATATTCGATAATACGGCAATGAAACTGAAATCAGTTGAGATATGAATTTTCATGGAGACCTATAAAACACCGATGTTGAAGTATATGATAAATATATCATGATATGTCATTATTCATATCAGACCCATTATCAGCCAATGGGAAAAAATAATCCCCCGAACCTGGCGGCTCTCGGGCTAATATCTAGCCCTAGGGCTGATAATAGGTGTGATATAGGTGTGATATGAAAAAATTTATGTTATAATCTATATATACAGTATACAGATCTATACACTATCACTATACACTAGGGAACATTGCGTTTTACCCTTGTCAGTATGTACGTACCTCCCGAAATTGGTTCTATAACTTTAGTTTGCCTCAATCAAATATTATTAAACTTATACACAATGCGTATTACCACCCAACACAGATGAAGTTCTAATTTGGGTGGCACCACCTTTACCGGTCTCATAAATCGAAAAATTGCCAAATTTGCTATTTCCGCACTCTAACTTTACTTTTCATCATCATGTTCCACCAAGGAGCTGTCAGTTCACCTCACAAAGATATTGTCTGCAGTGAAAGAGGGACAACAGGCATGTTGTGATACCATCTATTCCCGTAGTGGTATCAATCATATGTGGATACTTAAAAATTCTAAAGATTTACTTGACAACTTTAAATCGCGCAGTTTTTCAGAAATCAGTTCTATTAAAACTTTTGACTTTTCAACCCTTTACACTACTTTACCCCATGATAAACTCAAATCTCGTTTAAAGGGACTGATTCATAAAGCTTTTAATGATTCACGCAAGTTTGTTGTATTAGGCTACAATTCCACATATTTTTCTAAAACATCTCCAAAAAACAAAACATGCTACATTGAAAAACAGGTTTGCGACATGCTTGATTTCCTCATTGATAACATATTTGTCACGTTTGGAGGAGCGATTTTTCAACAACAAATCGGCATTCCAATGGGTACTAATTGTGCCCCTCTCCTCGCCGATTTGTTCTTATATTCCTATGAGACAGAGTTTCTGCAGAACCTCGTGAGGAATAAACGTATGAAAGATGCTAAATCTTTTAATTTCACATATAGATATATTGATGATGTTTTGTCCATGAACAATCCTTCTTTTGCTCAATGGCTTCCATTGATATATCCACCAGAACTCGAAATTAAAGAAACTACAGAAACAACTTGTACAGCATCCTTTCTAGACCTTCATCTTGAATTTGACAGTAGTGGTAAACTAAGCACCAAGATATACGATAAAAGAGACGATTTTGATTTTAAAATTATAAATTTTCCTTACCTATGCAGCAATATCCCAACATCTCCTGCATATGGTGTTTATATTTCTCAATTGATTCGTTACGCTAGAGCATGTTCCAACTACTCTGATTTCCTTGAACGCCATAAACATCTGCGTGACAGACTTCTTAGCCAGGAATACGAGGAAATGCGTCTAAAAAGGTCTCTTACGAAATTCTTTTTCAAATACCAAGATTTGGTTGAAAAATATTCAGTATCTTCTACTACTATCATTGAAGATTGTTTTTTATAACTTATCTTGGTGTTTTGTTTCTACTTTACCAACTTTGACATCAGCATATCTATGTTGATTACCACCACTGGTACTTTTATGCCGTAATGGAAGCGGGAGGTTTGGCGCGCTGTAAAACCTAGATTCAACCCACCATTTCTTTTGAAATGCCTGTACCAAGTCAGGACCATTGCGGTTGCAATTTTCCAGTGGTGTGATACCAGTTTTGTCACACGTCTTATGGACTTGCGAGTTTTGTTAATACTGTTATGTACCTTATTTCCTCAACCAAATGTTATGAAACGTATACACATTGCTAATTACTAGCAAACACTTATCAAGTTTAAATTTAAGTGGCGTCACTTTCATCGTCCTTGTGTTATGCCCCTTTACAAATAACAATTTGCTGTTCTACGCACTTAATGACTTTTACTCATTAAGTTTCAAAGAAAACAGAGCGTCAGCAGGTTGTTATTAGAAAATCGACTCTTGCATATTAGAAGCGAGGGAATCCGTGTCCCATGGATACATTACTGTTTTAATTTTACAAAATATACGTTACATATATACTTTTAAAAAGAATATAGTCTAAATATGTGCGGTGTATGAACTTAAATAATGATATAATTATTGTAGAAATATTGTTCCAAAATAACAATCCAAAGATACTAATATTAGATATAGTAAATTTATACTATGCTGTATACGACGCATTTCAAGGAGTTACCTCTCATCAGCAGCATTAAAACCGAAACTTTGGAAGACCAAAAACCAAACTTATATTAAACAAGAAGTCCTCAGCCAAAAATACCGAAATAGGAAGCCAAATGTCAGCTAATGAGATCTACCATGTGCAATACAAGGAATGAACCCTTAGTATTTCTATTATTTTTGAATTTTGCTAAATACTGGTAATTTCTGTAACAAATCAATGAAAAATCATGTCAGACAAGTCTGAAGACTGGGCTGGCCAAAGCAGTATTAGTAATGGGGAGGGGGGATTGGGAATTAATTCAGCTGTACTGGTATGTAATTAAATAAATAAAGTCAGGATAAATATTACAACGAAACACTTTCTTCAATTCTTGAAATTAAACAGAATATTTGACATTATCAATTGTTATGCATATGGGAGGTAACGGGGATAATATTAATTATACAGTCAGTTACAGGGGGGTACAGGATTATATGGAGTGCATGAAAAAAATTCGTATCGGGCGACTCGGTCAGCCAAGACCCGATACGAATTTTTTTCAGGCACTCCATATATTCTAGTATCCCCCCACCCCTGTAACTGACTGTATAACTAATATTAGTTACGATTCTGTTAAAATACTGTCTTTCCATTGGCTACAAAGTGTCCTTATCAATTATTGTATCCCCTTTCCTTGAAATCACGTGATTAGCTACATGCCCGAATTTTTATTGGTATCCCCTCTTCGCGATCTGAATCCCCCTTCCTTGAAATCACGTGATTCGCTTTCACTATTTTCTGTTACCAATTTGTTTTAAACTTTATAATATTAGTTTTGCCTTTTTTCCATCCTACAAAAATTAAAAGAAAAAAAAATACTAAAGGCCAAAATATAAAAAATTCCTGTAAAAATTTAGCCGGTTTCATGTAAAGATCGGCATTTTCCCTTTCATTGCGCTGATGCTCCGTCTCCTGACAATATCGCAGACATGTCTTCAAGTTTTGTTAATCAATACTGATCAACCAATCTTAACCCTACAAGCCACAAATGCACGCAGCTAAGCATTTCTTAATATCAGGTACGACAATGTAGCCAACTTTGAGATTATTCTTTCTTCTTTAACTACTTTTTAACGTTTGGTCTACGTGCTTACGGTGTAGGTAGTAAAACAATATTTCATTTTATCCATTTACACATCCAATTTTGTCTTGAAAAACATATACAGGCTGATTAATCAAATGTTGTTTCTAAACTGTCAACACTTACTTTGTGGATTGATTCAATCTATTAGTAATCTGATTTTTCCTAACCATTCCCTTCCCAATAAAACTGAGTCAGTTGCAGTTGTTTTTATGCTGAACCTAATGTACATAATTTCATGCTTAATTTTTTATTTTATTAAGTTTTATTCAAATGAATCTTCAATATAAGTTATATAGTATTGTACCGATATTTTCGTGTTTCGTATCACTTAGCCATGTTTCGTTTTTATTTCGGTATGTTTCGTTTTTATTTCGCTATGTTACGTCTCGCGTTTGTTCCGTTGTTTGTTTAAGAAGTACCCCACTAAGATAGCAATAGGTTAAATACATGTTTACATACCTTCACCGCGTATACTAATCTCTTCTGATGCAGTACTATAACCATTGTCAGCAAAACATGTGTATGTTCCAGAATCGGATTTCTGTACATTTTTGATTTTCAGCGTTAAAGCTGCGAATGTTCCTTCAATCTGATATTTACTTGTATCAGTAACATTTAAATCAACGGCTGAGTTACCAGATCCTCTCTTCCACGTTGTTGTTTTTACTATTGGTTTGGATGACACTGCACATTGAATAGTTGCGATTGTACCAACCACTATATTCCTCTTTCCAGAGAGAGAAATGGACGGTCTACCTGTTGATAAATATACCTGAAATTAAGTTTTATGTATTTTTGCAATTCCAAAAGGAACACACTCTACAAAATATTTTGCGGCTTTTTGTAAAACATTCAAGATTGGTAATAATCACGTCATTCAATAAGGCAATCCTGTATGTTATAAAACAGTAAATATGTATTAAGCACCAAACCCCAATATATACAAGATTGTTATAGAATACATGCAGCCAATATCCATCGCCGATAAGAGGTCAATAACATAAATAACTTGATATAGTTGTTACGCGCAGCGTAACGGATGTTCCCCATGGCTCCAATTTCCACAGGGGCTCGAAATATCAATTTCTACGACTCCCTGATTTTTTTTGAATTTTTTAATTTTCGAGTGGCTGCCATCTTGGTATTTCCAATATGGACAATCGAAAGCACATGTGCTGGCCTATTTTGAAACCAAGTATCCAGTTTCTACGGCCATTTAAAATATTTTCTTATTTTGCTGTTTCCATGGCAACAGCGGTGATTTTGAAAATTGCAGGGCCAACAAGAACATCTACGCATACGTGTGTACCATCATATTCAATTTGGATCGGCTAGGACATATAAAACAGTATTGTTCTAGAATGTTCCATGTAAGAGATTTATGTTTCTGTTGAAACCTGTACATACTTTTAACCCACCAATCTTGAAGCGAATGTCATTTGGAGAAACAACAAGCACGGGGCTTTATCTGTATAAAATATTGAAACCATCGCGTAAACGGTTTCTGAAAACTAGAGATTTACGTTTTGTTTGCCATTTTTTACGATTTTTTTCCGACTTTGACAGCCGCCATTTTAAAAATGGCCATCAACCGGAAGTTCTTTATATGACGAGGCACAGCTCCAGATGACCCTTGATTTTTGTGCCAATTTTGGTTCCGAAAAAAAACTCAGTCGGACGACAGGAAAAACATATTAAAAACAATATTTTCCCCACTTCGTTGGAGGGAACATAACAAGACAGAAAGTTCAAAAATTATTGAAATAAACTCATATAATACAAGGCTGATCCTACCTTTAACATCTTAGAGTCTTCAAAAATATCTACAAAAGATGGACTTGAAATGTCACACACTATTTTTTTAAATGGGTGCTAGGTACATTTATAAAAACTTAAGCGTCTGAGAGTCTTCCAGGATATTTAACAAAGATGGAATTAAAGTGTTTACAAATTTAATATTTCAAAGTACATTTGAAATTGCTGTTTCACATCTGATTTATTTAAAATATGGTTGCTAGGTACTTCTCCAAAATGAAAGGTTTGCGAGTTTTCCAGGATTTTAAACAAAGATGGAATTGCAGTTTTTGAAATGATATAATTCCAAGAAATTTTTGTCTCTCTCCTGAATGCCTTATATACATGGATTGTAGTTGTTAGGTACTTTTCCAAAAAATATAGGCCTGAGAGTCTTCCAGGATATTAGACAAAGATGGAATTTCAATTTTTGAAATAATATAATTCCAAGCAATTCCTATTTCTCTCCTGAATGCCTTATATACATGTAGTTGTTAGGTACTTTTCCAAATATTTATAGGTGTGAGAGTCTTCCAGGATTTTTACCAAAGATGGAATCACAATGTGTGAAATCCAATTAGTGAATTTAATTTTGCAAAATCAAAATATTTTATACTCTACATTTCTATCTACTTTTTGTTGCATTAAATTTAATTATTTAGATTGAAAAAGGATCACAGTTAAACGATCGAGTAATTACATAAGATTTATATTGTATACTGAATTCAAGAATCAAAGTATTAAAATAAATTTTATTATGTCCCCCACGACGCGTCAGGACATCATCCATATGTAGATTGCAGGCTTATTTTAAAATTTCCAAAATTACCGCCAATTTCAAAATGGTTGATACAAATATTTATAAAATTCAATAAAAGAAAGAAAATCATTCTGCACAGCTCCAATTTTAGCGTAAAAAAATGTATGGACGACCATCTTGAAAAATCAATGATGGCCGCCGTGTAAGTTGAAAAAAAATCACAAAATTTCCTACTAGCACAAAAAATTGATATGTTGGGACAATGCTAGGAAGGGTGAACACCGTTATGCTGTGCATAACACTCAGCACTAGTTGTAGTTCTCCCATCCTCCTCCTCCTCCATCTTTTGTCCGCCAGTGTTCCTGATAACGTCTGAAGGCTTCACGACCTCAATTAGCACAAAATCAATAGTCACCTGGAGCTGTGCCTCGTCTTATTAAGAAATCCAACATGGTCCCCGTTGCGTTTGAAACAGCCAAAATGTAAAAATAATTACATGAAATTTAGATCTCTAGTGCTCGGAAACCGTTTATTCGATGAACCCATATTTCAATATTATATACAGGTATAGCCCCATGGAACATTCTAAAACAATACTGTTATATATGTCCTAGCCGCTCCAAATTTTATATGATGGTAGACAAGTATGCGTAGATGTGATTTTTGACTCTGCAATTTTCAAAATCGCCGCCATTGCCATGGAAACAGCAAAAATACGAAAACATTTTACATGGCCGTGGAGACTTGTTACCTGGTTTACAAATAGGTCACCACAAGTGCTTTCGGTCGGCCATAATGGAAATTCCAAGACGACAGCCATTCAAAAATTAGGGATTAGGAGTCCCTGTGGTAATGGGAAGTTTGGGGAAACATCCGTTACGCTGTGCGTAACAATTATTGTAACAATTATTATCCAGTTTTAAAATTATTTGCATATTCAAGTTGAACGTCCTTGCGGAAATCATCTTAAGTTAATGAGTGTCTTAACTTCATAACATGGTTCATTCTTTAGACGAGTGGGAAGAAATTACACCGAATACATAAAGTGTATGAACTATAAAACATAAACTATAATCAAGGAAAAAAGCATAATTCCTTTATCTTGGGTCAGTGAATGAACATAAAACAAAGACACAACAATGACCAAACTCACATCACATCATAATTAGTCCTTTTGCAAAGAAAGTGGACTGTCATATAACCCCGGAACCAACGTATATGTGCTATTTTGGGTTGATTGGACATTGTAGACTTGAGATCAATGACACACATTTGCAGTCTTTTTTTTTTTATAATAGTGCAAATATTCATCAGTATTCTATTGACCCAAAAACATTTAAAGTAATTAGTTATGTACAAATACAAGATAAAACAAATATAACTTACTCCAGGTAAGAAGATAAATGTAGCCTACACCTGTTCCCACATTGTTGTATGCGTGGCAGCTGTAAGTGCTATCATCAGTTTCTTGCACATCTGTAATCCTCATGTTTGCGGTATTAAAACCTGTAAATCTACTGCCAGAAATAATGTGTTGAATGTTTTTCCTCCAATAAATGGCGATTACACTTGGATATGTGACAGGAATAGAGACAGACAGGGTCACCGAGTTACCAATTTCTACTGATACGTTTTGTTTGGTCACCGTAACTATCGGTATATCTAAAATATAAATTGTACATGTAACAGTCTTTCCATTCTGATTTGCCTTATACAGCTGTCTTAAATGTAGAGTATATGTAACCGAGGAACATAAATCATAACGATGTAAGGAAATTAAGAAACGAGTTAGTGAAGTTTGTCTTTGCTAAATGAAATTTAACAATAACCTATCGAGTTCATCAACTAGCACTGTAGTATGTACTTCACATTGATTGATTTATTAAATAGTGTTTAACGCCGCGTCAAATTACGAAAGGGGTTAACTAGATAAGGTTGAATTTTATAAAAAAAAAATTGTCCATTTACAAAGAGAATATTAAAAACGTATATTAAATAAAATTTAATAAACAATAAATCCAATTTGAGACAAACTTTACTAAACAGAACATGACCACAGACAGAATTCGGAAAACATTATCACAGATACTCTATTAGATAAACATAACCAATAAAAAAGCAACAGTTAAATCAAAACAAAAATAGAAATTGGTGCAATCAGAACGATGTCAATCCCCGAACTGCACAAGTCAAAAACAATTAACAGTGAAAAATTGGCAATTTAACAATTTCAGCCTGAAAATTTGAGCCCTGAATCAAATTTCTAAATTGAAAACCTTATTGCACATCTAATAGTGAATAACAATATTATACACAAATGAAACCACTGAAACAAAAAATTAATGAGTATTTCCAGAGACAAAGCAAAATTAGCAATTTCATCATTTTCGGTCCTTTAATAGATTTTCGAAATCAAAAACCTTTTCACATATCTACAGAAACTAAAGAACAATATTATATATATACAAATAAACTTGTTAAATCTTAATGAAATATGAAAGAGGAGTTTAAGGCAGAAGCTTAAATTCACTATTTCCGAAATACAACCCCTGTGGGCCTCAAGGTCTCAAAATCAAAATTCTAAAACCTTATTGCGCATCTACATACTGTATGTGATAATATTGTATAGAAATTAAAAGCATAAAACGAAAAATGTATGAGGAGTTTAGGTCACAAGTTTAAACTTCCAATTTTTTGAAATTTGACCCATGTCAAAATTAGAAACCCTTATTGTGCATCTACATACAGTAAAAAATAATAAGCTCTTTAGTTTAAATTTCCAGTTTTTGAAATTCGACCCCTGTGGGCCCCCTTTGAAATCAAAATTCTAAAGCCTTATTGCGCATCTACAAACAGTACCTGTATGTGACAATACTGTATAGAAATTAAAGCATAAAACGAAAAATGTATGAGGAGCTTAGGTCACAAGTTTGAACTTCCAATTTTTTGAAATTTGACCCATGTCAAAATTAGAAACCCTTATTGTGCATCTACACACAGTATGTGATAATACTGTATAGAAATTAAGAGCAGAAAATGAGAAATGAAGGAGGAGTTTAGGTGACAAGTTTAAATTTCTAATTTTTGAAATTCGACCCCTGTGGGTCCCTATTTTGGAAAATCAAAATTCTAAAACCTTATTGCGCATCTACATACAGCTTGTGATAATACTGTGTAGAAATTAAATGCACGAAGTTAAAAATGAACGAGAAGTTCTGGAGACAAGATTATTTAACGGACGGGCAGACTATCAGACGGACGGACAGACGAACCGATTACAAATATCCCCGAACTTCATTCAAAGTGCGGGGATATTTATGGGCCCGGTTGTTCAAGTAGTTTAACCGAGTGTTACATTTAACCTCAGGTTAAACATAGTCAGTTTCTACATAAATTAATCCTCGGTTCAATATATGCGTGGGTTGAATAAGTATAACAAATGGGCCTTGGATAGAACTATATATTTATGAAGAGTCAGACAGTTCGCCTTTACATATCAACTTTCCAAAGGAGATGTTCTGACGTAGCTTATGGTGAGAAACCGTTTCTATTTTGTAGATAGACCCATACATAATAGAACAATAACAAATTTAGATCTACAATATTTTTTTGTTAAGATTGGGTTTTACAAGGAGTACAAGGAGAGAACTACAGACTTTCAGTAGGAAAATTGGCAATCCTTGTCAATAAAGATCGGAATAGAACACACCCCGCCACAAGTGAGATTCGAACTCACAACCTCAGTGTTGACAGGCTAGTGATCATTAGTAGTCATGACGAACTGAGATCTACAATATAACAAGAGATTGATATAAACTTATATATTGTACCAAAACATACAGTTGAGATTAACATCTCAACTATTCTGTCACCGGAGCCAGTTCTAGAATGTCACGAATAGTACTATGTCATAAATCGCACTAGGGTAAAACCATTCAAAATGGTACTAGGGTAGAACCACCCAATATGGTTCTAGGGTAGAACTGTTATTAACAAATGATTAATGTTTATTGGTCAGTATTCCTTACAATTAATTTAATAATAACTATGCATGAAGCCGTTGTTATATATGTCGAAAGGATGTTTTTTTTTTAGATTTTGCAATAAGTAAACTCATGAAATGATTTATAATCGGATGTAATAAATTTATAAAATACCTTAAATTCCTGATTATGTAGGAGATATTTTTAATTTCATTTGAGTTAATACAGTATCTTTAAAAGAAATTTTTTATATTACAATAAAATGTTTCAGATTTTAATGTTTTAGATAAGTAAAAACTTAATTTTCACTTTATTCGGAGTAATATTTGATCTTTTTGTACTCTGTTAACTGTATCGGTATAGCAAGTCATTTTTTTTATTTTTTATAATTTTGATGTTCAAACTCATAACCTTCCAAAATTAATCGCCAATGTGATAAATTCGTTCGAATTAGAACCATCACAAATGGTTCTAGGGAAGAACCATCATCAATGGTTCTAGGTTAGAACCATCCAGAATGTTCTAGTATAAAACCGTCATAAAAGGTTATTGTAGGACCGTCCAAAATGGTTCTAGGATAGAACTGTCATTGATGGTTCTAGGGGTAGAACTGTCAAAAATTATTCAAGATTATAACCGTTCTAAAACAGTTCTTCTCATCGATTGCGACGGTTCTAAAGAGATGCCAACGTATTTTAGAGCTGCTACAAAGAGGAAGGTGTTAATAGTCTTTTGAGTGATTAGATCTAAAATTGAGTTTAATTTTGTCAAATGCGATTTTTAATTGAAATTCCTAACAATAATTTTGAGAGAAAGAATGTTTAGAAAACATCTCTCCGGGCTACGAGAGATGTCCTTTTCGGATGTCAACATTGTATGGCCATCTTTTAGATCGCGAAGATTTCTACCGTAAAAATACCTGACAGAACACTAGTACAGAAATTACTACCACATGGTTAAAATAGTGATTGAAATAATGGCTCATTTTATCGTTTTAGTTTAAAGAAAGGAGCTAGTGGGTATGTATCATTAATGATGACAACTACCAAAACATTTGATTACTGATAACCGTGAGATACTCCTACAAAAGCAAAATTTTATGTAGCAGAAATATAGGCTTTCAAATATTTGCGATCGTTTCACATTTACGAAATGGTTTTGATTTTTGAAACAGATACTATATATAATCAGTATAGATTGCAGTGATATCCAGCAGAATATTAGAATTATTGATCTTTAGTTCAGGCAGTCAAACACGAATGCTAGTGTGTTGTGACTTCTGATACTACAAGTGGCTAGTGATAGAAATTCACAGATTAGATTATACAAGTGCATAACAATTAAATTAAGAATCAATTACGTACCTTAAACATGTACAAAAGACAACGCATGTTTATATAGGGTAATCAAAACGGGCTTCATCTTATTTGTTAAATGTTTATTAAAACCCTTCCATTTTAAAGTAACAACTAGAGGCTCGGAAGAGCCTGTATCGCTCACCTGCATTTAACTTTTCACCTTGAGCAGTACTAAAAATTTAAGTGTTGCAGTAAATTTGGCTGGTTTTTCTATAGGATTCTATGTTAAACTAAGTTCATGTGTGGCAGCCATCTTGGTTGACAGTCCAGGTCAATGGACACATTTTAAAAAGATAACCATCTAAGGACCATTACAGCTAAGTCTTGTTCCAACTGGCTAAATGGTTTCAGACAAAAAGATTTTTAAATGAATTTTCCCATAGGATCTTGTATTTAACTATGTTAGGCCGTGGCGGCAATTTTGGTTGACTGAAAGAGGACCATCTAAGGACCAATGCTGCCAACTTTAGTTCCAATGGGCTCAGTAGTTTCAGACGAAAACATTTTTGAGTGAATGTCCCATAGGGTCCTGAGTCGCGGCCATCTTGGTTCACAGTCCACAAAATCCAACACATTTCTGAAAGAGGACCTCCAAAGAACCACTGCTGCAAATCTGGTTCCAATATGTCAAGTGGTTTCAGACAAGAAGATTTTTCAATGACTTTTCCCATAGGGCCCTATGTTAAACTAAGTTCAGCTGTGGCGGCATCTTGGTTCACAGTCCACAAAATCCGATATATTTCTGAACGAGGACCTCCTAAGGACCATTGCTGCCTAGTCTGGTTCCAATTGGTCAAGTTGTTTGAGACAAGAAGATTTTTCAATGAATTTGTCATAGGGCCCTATGTTAAACTAAGTTCGGCTGTGGCGGCCATCTTGCTTAACAGTCCGGATTATCGGACATCGTGCTGAAAGAGAACCTCCTAAGGACCATTACTGCCAAGTTTGGTTCCAACTGGTCCTGTAGTTTCATAGAATAAGATTTTTGAAATTCATCCCCCCTTTTCCTATTTTTAGCAACAGCAGCCATGTCGGTTGGAAGTCGGGAATGCCGGACATAGTTTGGGAAGGGGACCACTCAAGGATCATTCCATCAAGTTTGGTCCCAATTGGCCAAGTGGTTTCAGAGGAAATGATCTTTAAAGGAAAGTTTAAAACAGATGCCATCTTTAAAGGGCAAAAACTCCTATAAGGGGTCAATCAATGATTTTGGTCATGTGACTTATTTGTAGATCTTACATTGTTGAACATTTTTGATGTTTACAGTTTGCCTTTATCTATAATAATATTCAAGATAACAACCTAAAACTGCAAAATTTCCTTACAATTAAAAATTCAGGGGCAATAGATCTTGCTCATGAAAAAAAATGTGAAAACCCAAACCTAAAAATAGACCGTGACACAAATAAATAAATAAAGCGAATAATCAGTATCTAAATTAACGAATTTAAATATATTAGAAATAAACATAAATCACAAGTCATTGTTACTGGAAGAGAAATAATAGCTTCTCATTATTAATACATGTAATCAGCTACATGACGAAGATGTTAGACCGTTGATACCCTCGTAAAATTCTTCAATGAATACTAAACCTTCAATTATATTCTGTTTAACTTAAAGCATTACAATTTTGATGCCATTTACATGTAAGAAAATGTCATAAAAATAAATAAAACTTGATGTGGTAAACTTTAGAATTTAAAAATTATAAAAGCAAAATTGATCTGAATAAAGGAGTAGGACCACGAAAGGGTAAAAACGGCTCTATGTCAGAATGTTATGGAAATCATACCAAATGATGTTGGTAACTAGTATTTTAAAAATCCATGTTCTTTTCTCGAATCACTCTTACTTAACGAAATTTTACAAAGCCTAAAGTCATGAAAGTGCGGCAGTTGATATATTGAAAGGAATTGATTTAACGTCAAAGGTGTAAATTAATAACGTTATAAGTTTTCACTTCAAATTTATTCAACGGAGTCCGTTTAAAATCAAAAGACCCACTAGTCCGAAATCTATTGGTCCGAAATTAATTTTTCCAATACATGTAGTCAATTATTCTGAATATTTAATGTATAATTTTGTCAGAGACGTATTTTACGATTTTCAACACTCGCGCTATAGTTTTCTCAGATTTGTACTGTAAACACTTAATACAGGAAACCGCCGCCCATTTTTCCTAGGTAATATGCATAAAAATTCTTAATCTAAGAAAAATCTTAGTTCCAACAAGCCACTACCATAAAACTTCAGTAGTATGCATAGACGTTCTTAAACTAAGAAAAAACATAAATTTTCACTTAAGTGTATGGTACGTAGAATGGTATATCGGCAAGAGTTGCATTTGGCACCCCATAAGTACATCTATATGCTTATTCCTTCAAAGATATACACTGATGGGTTCCATATGGAACTCTTTCCGGTATCCCAAGTATATTTTGAGCTTACGAAAAAGTACAGTAAGCTTTATGTAACTCTTAAAACTGTAGATATCGCTGTCACATGCAATTATAAAAAGAAAATAATATTCATTGTGCTTATTTTGATGATTTTTGTAACTTTCACACTGATGAGAATTTCCCTTTTTCCTATACTGACTTATACCGAGAGATAGTTTTTATTATTTTCATTACGGTCTTGCTTTTTAATCGGACCTTGACGCTTGACATATTATATCGAGAGTACAACATACGTATCAAGTGAATACACATGGTTAAACGTGTAATGCACCAAACAACACTCACACGATTCACACGTTACACGCACACGATTCGCACGTTATACGCACACGATTCGCACGATTCGCATGTTACACGATATTTTTGTTGATTTACACACTCAATCAATTGTAGTTCTCATAATGCAGTGTATGACATGACTGGATCTAAACAAAGCAAATTTAAAAGCCTCTATCATCGGTTGGCTATCGGTTCAAAACATATTTGTTTGCAATATTAACGGTTATATCTTGATTCTGTTCCTTACGGGATTAAAAAAGATGTCTATAATAAAAACTTCTATACGATTGGTTTCAATGAAAATTTGAATAAAAGAAAGATTTTTAACTTGTTTTAATTATGAATAAAGAACAGTTGAATATTTTAAAAATATATTCTATCCCTTTGTTATAAAGATATAATGAAGCTTTAAATGAGGTTTATTGCTGATATAAATTGATCTTGAATCTGTCCCATGTATTAATTATGTTGTAAAGATATAAAATGAAGTTTTCAATGAGTTTTATTCCGTAAAACGTGAAGATTGCTAATCTGTCCCGTGTGTTCTTTATGTCCAGAATAAAATAGTGTCTTTGTGATTAATAGACGGGATAGATTCAAGATCAGTTTATAAGAACGATCTTGGTTAATTTTATTCCGGAAATACTATAATATATTCAAATAACATATAATGAACTGTGTTATAATACGAACCGACAAACGATTTGCTGTGTTGTTGGTGATCAGTATTTAGTTATTATTTACCTGACAGGTTAAAATAAATACATACTTATTTCTTCTCACCCAGTGATTACAAGTTGTATTATGGTGAAATGATAGACAACGCAAAAAGAAAAAAAAAAAAAAAAAAAAAACATGGAGAGGGGTTTATAGATTTGCAAAAACGTACAGCCACAGAAATAGATTTCGAAGATTTTACCAATATTTGGTCCTTCACCAATTTGTTTCAAAAATCCAACATCAAGTTTTCCAATGGATGCGATCCAAAAGGTTACTGGCTGATGTTCTTGTGTGTCCGAATTGCTACGAAATGTGCAGAGTGATTAAAAGATCTGACAAATAAGGTGGATTGTCTCTTCGTTGTAAAAATAAGCAATAATCGAATTTCGTAAATTCTGGTTTTTCGAAGGTTCGTCGTTGAAAGTCTGTAATCCAGATTGATTGAAAAATACAGATGTTAACTGGGCAAGTTACATAACATAGATGTTTTGTGAGTAGGTGTAGGAGTATAAAAATATAATGCTTGAAGATGAATAAAATAGTGTCTTGGTGATGAATTGACGGTCTAGATTCAAGATAAGTATATAAGAGCGATCCCAAATAAAAAAAGTTATGTGTGATTAATAGACGGTCTAGATTCAAGATCAGCATATAAGAGCGATCCAACATAAAATAGTGTCTTTGTGAATAATAGACGGGTTATGATCAAGATCAGTATATAAGAGCTATCCCAAATAAAATAGTGTCTTTGTGATTAATAGACGGGCTAGATTCTAGATCAGTATATAAAAGCGATCCCAAATAAGAAGAGTGTCCTTGTGATTCATAGACGGGCTAGATTCATGATCAGTATATAAGAGCGATGCCCCAAAAAAGAGCGTCTTGGTGATCAATAGACGGGCTAGATTCAAGATCTGTATAGAAGAGCGATCCCAAATAAAAAGTGTCTTTGTGAATAATAAACCTTTGCGAAAACTAGGTCCATACCTAGGATTACACTTAGTTGAAGAAAAACAAGGGGTCATCTCAAAATGTAAAAAAAAAACAACAATAGAGATACATTGTATAACCAAATGATGTTTTAAATGATATAAACAAGTCTTTTCGACGACACAAAAATGCAGCGGATATGATAACAACAGATTTTAATCGCTGTTTTGGATGACACCACAAAGTCCGAATAACTTTGTATTTTTGTAAATCTCCGATGGCATGTTTAACTTCTACTCAATAGTGTGTAATAGGTCTATTTAATTTTCTACACTTCCTCTGCATATTCTGGGGTTTTGGAACAATTTGTTGTCTTGTATAAGGTGTCGATATTGGATGTCTGTTTGCCGGGAAAGGTAGTTCTTGTACAATATTTCTCAACATATATTTCTGAGCATCGTTTTGATGTCCAAGAAATCAAAACACAACATAACATATCTCGCTTCGTTCGATATTACAACGTGCGTGTGAATGCAGTGATAATGTCTGTGTCCTGAATAATACTGTTCCTGTAGTTCTGGTATCGGCCGATAAATTTCAGTTGAAATTCCGTCTAGAGCCCCTACTCCAAACGGACGTGTTTGCCACCCACCGTGTAAGTTCTGCCATTCATCCAAAGAAGGCCAATGAATATATGATTCTTTGAAAATAGATATATGGTATGTTGTGTTTCATCTTTGACAGTCGAAACCCTAACGTCAAATATTACAGAAAGCATATACCATCGTAACCATAACATAAAAATAAGTATTCTGTATCGGTTGCTTCCGACATAAATGAACACATCTCTACCATTCCAAAATTGTACATCATAGCCTATAATTCTTTTCCTGAGAGTAAAAGATTGATTTGGCAACTATATAAGTACACCTATTTTAACATTTTAAGCGCACCTTTATCCACGTTTCATATTCGACTAGCGTGTAGTTGTAGATTATAAGTTCTTGCTAACATGACTGACATAGATGCAAATGAAGGTAAGTTTACAATAAAAAATATGTAATTGCAATATCTTTTATTTTGCTATGAATATATTCATGTACAGAGACATTTTGCTTTCTTGCGTGTTTTGGGTTCAAAGTCTGTAAATTTACCTTGTCTAACTGCAAAATGGAA
Organism: Mytilisepta virgata; assembly: GCA_028015205.1. Classification (NCBI taxonomy): domain Eukaryota; kingdom Metazoa; phylum Mollusca; class Bivalvia; order Mytilida; family Mytilidae; genus Mytilisepta; species Mytilisepta virgata. The sequence goes on from CM051515.1 coordinate 34,803,094, forward strand.
AAAACTTTCTAAATATACTGAACCGCAAAAGAAACGTCGCACAAAATGACATGTTCACATACATTTATTTCAAAGTGACATTTATATATTTTAAATTAATTTTTACAAAATTTAATGAATGATTTACAGTCTTTTGGTTACAATGTTCACAAAAACGTCACAATTGTCGCAACGTCACATGTTTTCAATGCTGTGCTCCCACGTCCGTTAATAACGTGTATGTCCTCCACCGGCTCCAATTACTGCGGCACATCTTCGGTACATGGAGTTGATGAGCCGATTAATAAACGCCATCGGAATACGTGCCCATACTCTCTGAAACGCTTGTGAAAGTTCTGCTGCAGTTGTCGGACTTGGCTGCTCATTATTCAACCGTCTTTGAACTTCGTCCCATAAATGTTCAATAGGGTTTAAATCTGGACTCAAAGCCGGCCAATCCATAACATTAATGTTATTCTGCTGTAGGAAGTCTCTTGTGGCTCTTGCGGTATGCGCACGTGCATTGTCCTGTTGGAAAGTCTTGTTTTGATGACGTGCAAAATGGGGCTGAACATGGGGTGTCAAGACTTGGTCGATGTAACGGGCAGCTGTTACGCCATTTCCTCTGCCTGGGCCAAGGTTCTGAAAGATGACTGGACCAAGTTTAACGTTAAGGCCGATTCCACCCCATACCATGATGCTAGGTCCTCCCCACGCGTCTGTTTCCAGAATGCAGCTGTCTTCGTAACGTTCCCCGCGTCTTCTCCACACTCTGGTTCTGCCATCGGCTGTTGAAATGCAGTAACGGCTTTCGTCAGAGAAGATGATGTTACGCCATTTCTGTCGCTGAGTGGCCCACTGAAGACGAGCTTGACGGTGTCGAGGAGTAAGAATAGGTCCTCTTGCTGGACGGCGACATCTCATGTTTCTAGCAGCTAATCGCCGACGAACCGTATCATCACTTATGGGTTGTCCATGTGTTCCAACAGTGTTTCTGGCAGTTTCGGCAGCTGGGGTGAACCGATTCATCAAATGGTGACGAACAATGCCTCTATTCTGTCTAGGGGTAGTGACTTGGGGTCTACCACTCCGTGGACGGTCATTTGTGCTGTTTGTTGCATTGTACCGTGTCCGTAGACGTTCAATTGTTCGAACAGCACAGTTGAAGTCGTTGGCAATAACTCTGGCAGATTGCCCAGCATCCAATCGACCAATGGCCTGTTCTCTCTGTTGTGGAGTCAGACGTGGCGTAGCTTCTGTGTCAACACTGATACTAACACTCTTTAATTTTCTCCGGCCTTTTATACCAATAAAGGAGCATGAATTTCACGAACATTTAAGATGTAAGAAAAATTACCGCCAAGTGTGTCCCACGAGCGGTTTTAGGTACGGTCGCTCTACGATATCAACTGAAAATTATTCAACCGAAAATTTAATTCACAGGTAATTTAATCTTACCTGGTGATGTAATCGTAATACTGATTATATAAAAATCATTAATTAATATTTATTTTGAATTTTGCTAACATTTTGAAAAAGCGACGTTTCTTTTGCGGTTCAGTATATATGTCTTACATTATTTTGCTATAGCACAATCAGCAAAAAATCTTTCAGAGGATACTCTACAAACGGTGTACTTGAAAATCACAGGAAAATGCGACAAGCAAGTTACACAATATAATAATTAAACCCGCCACAAAGCAATGCTTTTGAAATGTTAATATTCTCACAAATGATTCCCAAGATCTCTATAAAAATTGCACCAAAAAAAAACAAAAAAACTTAGAACCCTGTTGTGACTCAAAAAGGGAAAACTCTTGACCCTTCCAATAGATAAAATAAAGAATATCATGGTCAAGTAATTTTTTTTAATAACTATTAGATAAAATCCGTCAGGATGTTTTGCACCGATATATATATATATAGCGAAAGCGCAAATCACAAATTTGGAAAAACAACAAGCAGAAACAAATATCAAAAAAATTTTATGCAGCGAGGAGAAAAATTTTATTTTAGTTTTCAGCCATTAAAACGACCTGTGTTTCTGTAAGGGAAGCGTAAGTCCTTTATATAAGATTAGGTTGTTCTACAGCCCCCTCCACCCCAACCCTCACCCGCTCCACATCCCCCACAAAAAAGTCTTGACTTAACTTTACTAGTTTATTTAAATTTTTACTGTTGTTAAATTTGTAAGGTACTTTTTATCCTTTCTCCGAATACGCTCTTAGTCGTTTTTTCTTTAAAAATTTAGGAAATAGCTTGCTAAAGTCAAATAATTGGAGACTAAGTTGATTAAGGACCGTCGAAATATCTCCGGACCATCCACGACAAAGGATAAAATGGATAAACTAGCAGATTTATCCTCCGAAGAAGATCTAGAACCAAACCAGATAGGAAAGCCAAAGGAAAACCCACAAACAAATGCCGATAATAAGATTCATTCGAAAAAATCATGAGGGGTATAATAATGTACGGCGGATATGGAATATCTGAACATTTTAAATTATCCAAAAGTCACATGAAATATTATTATTACATGACAATATTTTTTCTTTTATCTGATTGGCAGTAACTGAGAAGTATCTAAATTTAGTGCAAGAATTCCGCTTGCATGGTTATACACGTAAGATTAAAATAGATCCTGATAGGTCAAGCGGAATGTGCCCAATTTGTTCTGAAAATAGAAAGTGAAAGTACAGTTCTACCGTTCATGTAATAAAACAATTACTGACTATGTGATAGGTCACTATCGGGATTTATCAACCCGAAAAAATTTAATATTCACCGAGCCTTTAGTGAAAGTCAATAATAGTATAATAGCTCATTTAAAGCATTGCATCTATTATTTAGGATAACATTGTTGTCAAATTTCGATGTACGAAAAAGGTAACATCAAGGTAAACTGAAAGTACCAATTGACTGGCATAAAAAATATAGGAAATACCATATCATATATAATTTGCCACAGAAGATACATATGTATAACACAACATAAACCCATTTAAACAGAACATCACCAGCTTTTCATAGAACAAAAAGGTAATCAGACCAAACGTTTAGAACATTTGACATAAGTAAAGTAAATAAATACCAAAGGGATATTCGAAGGAGAGAAAAATCGTAACAACTATGACAAACACCGGAGAACAACGAAGACAATACCAAAACAATACATACACTACAATTAAAAACTAAAAACATATGAACAACATGGACCCCACCAAAAAAAACGGGGGTAGACTCAGGTGCTCCGGAAGAGTAAGCAGTCTCTGCTTCCTGCAGGACACCCGCCATGCTGTCCATGTCAAATCCGGTATGAGGAACGGATAATATCAATCGAACAGGTCCTATCTGAGACAGGACACAATTATTAACTGACATAACGACAGGAAGAATAGACAAAACATGGAAGAAAGGTGACAGACCGTAAAGGGGAACTTGATCATAAAGTTTATAGGTATTCACAGAATGTACAGTTATTACAACATAATGTAATGTATATTGCACATAACAAAGATAAGCAATGACATAACATACAATTGATTGACAAAACAAATAGTATATTTGACATAACACAGAGACGAAGTGTCAGGTAAAAAAGGCACTTTTACATAATATAAAGTAGAAATGACAGGACGTAAAGACAAAGTGACAAAACACATTAAATATCTACACTATAAGACAGTTACGGCGTTCCATAGTGTCCTTTTGATTAATAGACGGGCTAGATTCAAGATCAGTATATAACAGCGATCCCAAATAAAATAGTGTCTTTCTGGTTGATATATGGGCTAGATTCAACATCAGTATATAAGAGCGATCCCAAATAAAACAGTGTATTTTTGAAATGTTTTTAACTATTATAAATGCACCTCTGGCTATACATCGCACATGGTTGGTTGAAGATCTTTTGCTTTAAGAATGAACTGTCCTAGGTCTAGGTTATTATAGAAAATAATAACCTTGTACACATATACAACAAAGAAAAGTGGTATTGTCCAGGTTTTTCTTTGAAATAAAGGCTTTGCTTTCTGAATATTTGATTTTGTAAGTACTATGGCGCTGTTTTAATATTAGTACTACCAGAGTGCGCCTAGATCAGAGTCAAGATTCTCGAAGTCTTCTACAGACGGTCTGACTAGACGCTTATAATTATTCGACCAGGAGTTCTTCGGACAGTGTTCTCCCCCGTTACCGTTCGGTCTGTATATAACGTTGTGATTTTACGCGGGGCTTGCCAATACTTGGTTTATCGTTTGTCCGACCTGGTTGTCGGAGACGAATCATTAGTCTTGATATGGTGATTCTAGCCACATTAAAGTGGTTTGCAACATCCTGGTGCGTCGTCTCAATCTAATCTATTCCAACCGCTCGCTCACGGTCATTTTGACTGAGCCATAACATAGACGATTTTGTGAAAAATCAAAATTTTAGAATGACAAATTGTTCACATTTGGTCATAGTACAGTTAATGTCCCTAGATTATTTGAATGTCTCATTGGATCATGGAGAATTCGATTATGGCAAAGACAAATGACTTCCAGGATTTGTTTCTCGCCGGAACCGGTTTTTTATTCTTAATTTTATGAGGACAAACGAGTTTCACTCAAATATTAAGGCTAATTATTGGTAACTTTAGAAAATATTTCAAAACATTTTTTGAAAAAAGAATTGCCATGGCCGGATCAAGTTGAAATAATTGTAGAAGACCTCACAAACATCCATTATATCAAGTTACAAATGATTTGCACTTGTTATTTCAGAGGAGATGATTTTTTAAATTTCAGCAATCAGAAAAAAGAATTGCCCATGGCAGCCATGTTTTTGCCAGATCAAGTTGAAATGAGGAATCTTAGTAGAAGACCTCACAAACATCATTTGTATCAACTTACAAATCATTTGAACTTGTAGTTTCAGAGGAGATGATTTTTCAAATTTCAGCCAATCAGAAATAAGAATTGCCCATGGCGGCCATTTTTTTCGCCCGATCAATACGAAATGAGGAATATTTGTACAGGTCGTCACAAACATCATTTGTATTAACTTACAAATCATTTGTACTTGTGGTTTCAGAGGAGATGATTTTTTAAGTTTTAGTCAATCAGAAACAAGAATTGCCAATGGCGGCCAGGTTTTTTGTCCAATGAAAATGAAATACGGATTTTCATAGAGGACCTTTAGTTCATCATTACTGCAAAGTTTGGTTCCAATTGGCCCAGTAGTTTCAGAGGAGATGATCAAAATCTGAAATGTTAACGACGACGTCCACGGACGGACGACGGCCGCAAAGTGATGGAAATAGCTCACATGGCTTTTACAAATAATTATAATTCCAGCAACCCTTTAATTCGAGTTCGAAATATTCTCTGATTGAATTCACACGTTTTAATATTTGTATCCACGAATGAAATCTCATACACATTACACGGTTCAAATCGCACGTTTATAACCACACGCAAACCACACGCACACGATTCACATGTTACCCGCACACGATTCACATGTTACCCGCACACGATTCGCACGTTGCACGATATTTTTGGTGATTTACACGCTCAACGAAGTGTATTTCAAAAGCAGCCCTAATATTCTATTAATAGCTATCTCTATAGCGAAAAAATATTTCATTCGCCAAATAATATCCACAGCCTACAAGCTTCTTTGATCTCGAGCACTGCTGACGAGTTGTCATTCAACGAAATGGCCATACAGTGCATCAAATTTATTTCGGTATTTTGTGATACGTTTTATTATTTCCTCTGATTGGTTATCCTAGATGTTGAATTTCAAATTTCGAATCTCGTATTTGAAATGGTGAATCTAGAATCTCGAAATTCGTATTTCGAACTTTTGTTATTGAACGTCGAATTTCGTATTTCGAATCTCGTATGTCCCTTCTGGGCTTTCGTATAAATCAGATTCCTAACACGATGAAAACAGAAATTACCAACGTGAACATGTAGGCCAGTTATGAAAAAAATATTAATTATTTATTAATACACATAAAAATTCCAACTGCCAATTCACTAATGTGAATAATGCCTTACTCAAGTGTTAGTGTAATGATATTAATTTCTGTTAAAAAGTGACTTTTCGAAACCTCAGAATGAGGTTCACATATTCCCATTGGTATTAGTCTGCCGGTACCGCCTTATACTCTATAATTTTTAAAAGGACTTACCAGGGATGTTATCTTTCTAAATGTTTCTCCCATCAGTGGTTTTAAACTTTTAACGTTATTTATATTGCGGTCCCTTCGGTACAATAGATACATCGCTTGCATCCCCATCCCCACCTAATTCCACGACAAAAAATAAAATAAGATGTGCAATAAACAGCTTATCAAGTTCCCTATGATTTTTACCTGTATACTTTATTTCATACATTCAATTGTCGTTAAAGGTGGGTCCGAGCTTTTGCATACTATTTGCTATAATATTTTTTTCTGTATTTTACTTACATCCAGATTGAACGTTTGTCGTGGCTGATCTAGTTGAAAAACCATTTTGTGCGTAGCAATGATATTGTCCGTCATCAGCCTCTTGCACATTTTTGATAGTTAAACTAGGCGTAGATTGATCTCCTCCACTATATTTTAGGTTGGAAGACGGGTAAATTCTCGTAAAACTCCCCGATCCATTATTTCTTTGCCAGTAGACGGAATTTGCTTTGGATACAATACATTCCAATAGTGCATTTGTTCCACGTTCTGGATAATAGTTTGGTGACTTCATTGAAACTATAGGTGCGTCTGAAAAATACGAATACTATGTGAAATATGCAAGGATTTTGATTTCTTTTTCCATGCTATTGGCTGTTGTCTGTTCTCCTTATTCCCGTTTTTTAGCAGTAACATACCAAGGTCTCCGGCCTATGGTGTATATAGTTCACAGTTTATTCGTTACTGCCGCGCATATTATGTATACGGCGACTTTCTCGGCGTTGCTAGGTTTCTGTCACATAAACTTCTAAGGCAAGTTTATGTTCTGTATACGTTAATTTCATCACTCCAAAAGTTTTACGGTCGACATCACAAATTGTTTGACCGATACGAAGTTTCTATGTCACTTATGAGACTAGATATCTTCAGTTAGATTTCACGTCCTTCTGGAATTCACACCCCTACGGACTTGACACTTCACTGGCAATGTGACGGGTACCGTTAACTGGGCAGAACATGCGTACCCCACAGAAACACCCGATGTCACTCTCGCTTTCTTATGGGAGTTCACATTGCTAGTGCTTTAGTTTCTGTGTTGTCTTGTTCTAGTGTTGTTTAGTTTATTATAAGTTTTTAAATCTTTTGGTTATACATGTACCCTTGTACATCATTGTGGCGTTTTTTGTTTTGTTCTATTCTCTTGACTTTGTCTTTTCCTTGGACGTCAAATTTGTGGATTTTCTTCCTGTTTTGTCGCTCCGGTATTCTTTTGCCGGTAATTATTCATGTTATGCTCATGACAAAACAATTTTGGCATGCCAACAAAAATCTGAACACTAACATAACTGTTAGTTTCATGTAGTGCAATTTTTATGTGGTCTTTGAACATAGAACCTTAAATGTTACAAAAAGAATTCAATGTTTTTTTGGCTCTTCAAAAATAGGCAAATATTTATACCCAAGTTATTTGAAAATATTTAATTTAAACATATTCAATCAGATAAATAAATCTGAAAGGATTGGATAGCAGACTAATGCCTATAAATATCTTCACCATACAACGCAACATTCAACAGAACTGCAACGAATCTTTACGAACTACCTCAATGACATTATACTGGACTATACATTCAAATGGCATCCTACGTATTTCACACCACTCTGCCATTCGTTTATTTTATTTGTCTCTGTATAATACATGTACATGTACTAAGAAAAAATCTTTCATTCCAGTTGTTATACACTGTACGCTTACACTAAACCATTTTCTTAAAAGCGCTGCTCATACAAAAAGAAATTTAAAAATCCTAACCGGAGATTTGACCGGAATGAAAATGAAATCAATAAATTAGGATATAAATAAATTATATATATATATATATATATATATATATATATATATATATATATATATATATATATATATATATATATATATATATATATATATAAATGAATACTTTATAAGTTTCGCCCTAATACTAAATGAATATATATATTTAGATGTCTGTTTTTGCACCCTGTAACATAGAGAGTGATTTTTATAGGTTTTGCCTGCTGCCCAATCCATTTTCTTAAAAGCGCTGCTCATCCAAAAAGAAATGTAAAAATCCCAACCTCAGAATTGACCGGAATAAAAATGAAATAAATAAATTAGGATATAAATAAATAAATCAATAAATATATAAAGTGAATAGGCAATATATAAATTAACGAATGTAAATACATTAAAAATAAAATCATAAATCATTTTTTAATGGACAAAGGACATACTAGCTTCTCAACATTAATATACTTAATCAGTTACATGACCAAGATGCTGGAATGGTGATACCCTCTAGAACTTACGGCATATTCGTCAATTAATTCTGAACCTTAAATTATAATCTGCTGAAGTCTAAGCGTTATAATTTTGAGGCAATTTAGATGTATAAAAATATACTTATTATAAATTAAACTTTACATAGTAAACGAGGAAAAAAAATGGAGTCAAGTATTATTTTAAACGTTATAAAATCTGTCAAAATATTTAATCATTATCACTACATGTGAAATTGTAGGAATTTGTTTGACAACAGAGCAAATAAAATGCTCCGCTGGGCGCAGCTAGATACGACCGCAGATGTCGAACCCTGAATAGTTGGGGCAATTATGAACACAACATTCAAGCTTGATACAATACTGAATTTGGATTGTGAATAAATATTTGACACAGCATAGGTTTCTGACACAGAATGAATGTTGTCTAAGAACTTAAAAAAAATTAATTTACCTATTCAAAACATATCAGTATTATTTGTTTTTATATATAAATCAGAAATAACCAATTTAAAATTTAAAATTGGGCACACATATCAATTTCTTGCTATTGCGCAATACTGTGCAATTGAAGATTTCTTGCTATTGGGCAATACTGTGCAATTGAAAATTTCTTGAAATATTTGACACATAATAGGTTTCTGACACAGAATAAGTGAAATCAAAGAACTTAGAATTGGTCATATGATTTGAATTTATATTCAGTTTTTTGCTTCTTGTGCAATACAATATGCTGTGGAGAATTGCCCCCCCCCAAAAAAAAAAAAAATAATAATTTACCCCTTTTTTTAGCTTTTGTGCAATACACTATGAAGTTGCACATTGACCCCCCCTCCCCCCAAAAAAAAAACAAAAAACAAAAACATTTATTGTAACCCCCCTTTTTTTGCTAAAAAAATTTGAAATTTTCTTTTTAATTTATGAAATATGAAATGAGAAAAAAATTGCCCCCTCCCCAACTTCTCATTTATCCCCCTAAATTTTGCTTTCAACCCCCCCCCCCATTTAATTATACTTTGCAACCATAACATCCCATTTAAATACACCATAACGTATTAAAATAGAAAACGACATCATAGTCATGGATGGCAAATTTTAAATATACATAATTTAAAAGAAGTTTAGATGAGATAAACAAAAAAGCTTCATCAGCACATTTTATATTGGCAAATTTCCAATGAAGTTCATTAAACTAAAGTTATTGGCAAATTTCCAATGGAATTTGTTAATAATAAAGTTTTGATAACAGGGCACACATATCAATTTCTTGCTATTGTGGAATACTGTGCAATTGAAGATTTCTTGCTATTGCGCAATACTATGCAATTGAAAATTTCTTTAAATATTTGACACATAATAGGTTTCTGACACAGAATAACTGAAATCAAAGAACTTAGAATTGGTCATATGATTTGAATTTATATTCAATTTTTTGCTTCTAGTGCAATACAATATGCTGTGGAGAATTGCCCCCCCCCCCCCAAAAAAAAAAATTACCCCTTTTTTAGCTTTAATTTTGGACCCCGATTTGGACCAACTTGAAAACTGGGCCCATAATAAAAAAACTAAGTACATGTTTAGATTTAGCATATCAAAGAACCCAAAGAATTCAATTTTTGTTAAAATCAAACTAAGTTTAATTTTGGACCCTTTGGACCTTAATGTAGACCAATTTGAAAACGGGACCAAAAATTAAGAATCTAAATGCACGGTTAGATTCAGCATATCAAAGAACCCCAATAGTTCAATTTTCGATGAAATCAAACAAAGTTTAATTTTGGACCCTTTTGGCCCTTAATTCCTAAACTGTTGGGACCAAAACTGCCAAAATCAATCCCAACCTTCCTTTTGTGGTCATAAACCTTGTGTTTAAATTTCATAAATTTCTATTTACTTATACTAAAGTTATTGTGCAAAAACCAAGAAAAATGCTTATTTGGGCCCTTTTTTAGCCCCTAATTCCTAAACTGTTGGGACCAAAACTCCCAAAATCAATCCCAACCTTCTTTTTGTGGTCATAAACCTTGTGTTTAAATTTCATAGATTTCTATTAACTTATACAAAAGTTATAGTGCGAAAACCAAATGTCTTCGGACGACGACGCCGACGACGGACGACGACGACGACGACGCCAACGTCATACCAATATACGACCGCAAAAATTTTGCGGTCGTATAAAAATGATGTGATTACATTTGAGCTAAGCAGCTATGCATTTCTAGTTATTATAGACAAATCTTTATTTTCAATAATTCGTTATCTATATTACGGTTCCTTTGCTTTCATCCCCATCCCAACCTAATTTCACGACAAATAATAAAATACTATGAAACAAAAATAATAAGCATTATATTTGCTATAACATTTTTTCTGTATTTTACATAATATTTGCTATAACATTTTTTTTTTCTGTATTTTAAATAATATTTGCTATAACATTTTTTCTGTATTTTACTTACATCCAGATTGAACGTTGTCATTGCCGATAGAATTGAAAAGGCTTTTTGTTTTGCATTATATTTGCTATAACATCTTTTCTATATTTTACATTATATTTGCTATAACATTTTTTCTGTATTTTACTTACATCCAGATTGAACGTTGTCATTGCCGATAGAATTGAAAAGGTATTTTGTCCGTTGCAAAAATATTGTCCCTAGACATCCATATTTTCTACGAAAACATTTATTGCATTCTACTTACCTCCAGATTGAACGTTTGTCGTTGCTGAACTCGTTGAAAAAACATTTTGTGCGTAGCAATCGTATTGTCCGTCATCATCCTCTTGCACATTTTTGATAGTTAAACTAGGCGTAGATCGATCTCCTCCACTATATTTTGGGTTGGAAGACGGATTAATCCTGCTAACACTACCCGATCCATAATTTCTTTGCCAGTAGACAGAATATGCGTTGGATACAATACATTCCAATAGTACATTTGTTCCACGTTGTGGATAATAGTTGGGTGACTTCATTGAAACTATAGGTGCGTCTGAAAAAAATACAGAAACTAGGTGAAATACGCAAGGATTTTGATTTCTTTTTTCATGCTACTGGCCGTCAGTCTGTTCTCCTTTTTCCCCCTTTTAGCAGTAACATAGGTTTCCGCCTATGGTGTATGTATTTCACAGTTTATTCGTTACTGCCGCGCATGTGATTTATACGGTTGCTAGATTGCTGTCACATAAATTTCTAAGACATGGTTATGTTCAGTCTATGTTAATTTCATCACTCTAAAAGGCTTACGTTCGTCATCACGAATTGATTGGACGATACGAAGTTTCTATGTCACGTATGAGACTAGATATCTTCAGTTAGATTTCACGTTCTTCTGGAATTGACACCGCTACGGAATTGACACCTCACCAGACTTGAAACTTCACTGGCAATGTGACGGGTGCCGTTCACTGGGCAGAACATGTGTACCCTTCAGGAGCACCTGATGTCACTCTCGGTTTTTATGGGAGTTCACATTGCTGTAGTTTTGGTTATTTTATTATACGTTTTTAATTATTTTAGTTATACGTGTATCCTTGTGGCGTTTTTTGTTGTGTTCTATTCTCCTGACTTTGTCGTTTCCTTGGACTTCGAATTTAAGGACTGCTCTCACTGTTTTGTCGCTTCCGTATTCTTTTTGCCTGTAATTATTCATGTTATTCTGATGACAAAACAATTTTGGCATGCCAACAAAAATCTGAACACTAACATAACTGTTAGTTTCATGTAGTGCAATTTTTATGTGGTCTTTGAACATAGAACCTTAAATGTTATAAAAAGAATTCAATGTTTTTTTGGCTCTTCAAAAATAGGCAAATATTTATACCCAAGTTATTTGAAAATATTTAATTTAAACATATTCAATCAGTTAAATAAATCTGAAAGTATTGGATAGCAGACTAATGCCTATATATATCTTCACCATACAACATTTGTACAACGCAACATTCAACAGGACTGCAACGAATCTTTACGAACTACCTCAATGACATTATACTGGACTATACATTCAAATGGCATCCTACGTATTTCACACCACTCTGCCATTCGTTTATTTTATTTGTCTCTGTATAATACATGTACATGTACTCAGAAAAAATCTTTCATTCCAGTTTTTATACACTGTATGCTTACACTAAACCATTTTCTTAAAAGCGCTGCTCATACAAAGAGAAATTTAAAAATCCCAACCTGAGATTTGACCGGAATAAAAATGAAATAAATAAATTAGTATATAAATAAATAAATGAATACTTTACAACTTTCGTCCTAATACTAAATAAATATATATTTAGACTGTCTGTTATTGTACCCTGTAAAATAGAGAGGGATTTGTATAGGTTTTGCCTGCATCCCAAACCAATTCAGTTTTCTTCTGAATAAAATATTGTTTAAATTAAATTTATTCAACGAGAAAAATCTTTAAATATTTCCTTAAACTGTAAGAACAATTATTCTTTGATGTTCGATGCACTGTAAAAGCAGGTTTCCAGTGATCGTAGATTATTGCAAAATATAGCGAAGGTTAATGTCAGAGTAGCTAACATAACTATAAGCTATAAGGAATATTTTAATTTAAAATGAGGATAAATATGGCTAGTCCCATCGTAATGAGAAATGTCATTAATTTGTAGAAAGCAATTTAAAAACTTAGAAATATCCTTCATCTCATTCATAACTTTACTGGCAACCTCCTACGTTGTTGTGTAAACCTCTTTTAAAAACACTAAACCGATACCTGTATCCTGTATTATATCATTAGTATAGGGCACAACCAAATTAGCATTTGAAGTGGTGGTGCTTGGTGGTTACGGAAGTGATGTCACTTAAAATCACGGCACCAGATGTTATGTCACAGAAAATGACGTAGCAGGACATTGCATCACGGGAAATGGTTTGTTCGCATGCTAAATTCGAAATGATAAATTTTCCCGCCATTTAAAAAAAAATTAAATTTAACGCCGTATTTTAACCGGTAGTGTTAGGACGATTAACTCGCCGGGTTTCCTAACTAAAAGTGCAAGGGAGATAGCGTTTGGGACATTTCGGGAGTCGTCCTATTCATCTATTAATTCTAATTAGATTCTCACACCTTTTTTCCTCGCTTTTCTTTCTTGAGGTGTTTCGGTCTTTCATTGGACTATATCAGGATAAAGTCTCTGTTCCAGGCCTTGCCAGTTTGGACTTTGATTATGACATTCCCCTTGGAGTACAATGTTTTGTTATGAAACTTTATTTGATGTGTTTAGGCTTGGATCTATTGCTGGAAAGTCAAGTACCGTAAGTAAATTTTCAAGATTAATTTATTTCCCCTTTTCTCCCCCTTTTCTTCTGTATTTTCTGTAGTTTTTCATGTCAGTAGATAGACCTTCAGTCTCTTTTCGAGATGTATAACCTTGAATATTTCGCTGTGAGGTCAACGTCCGGCAGATTTGCCTGGTTTGTCCCTTACATCCGGGTCATTTTGAAAGGCCACTCTGCAGTTGTCCTTATGTTTTGATTTACGGGATCTTTATTGATGTCTTGCTGTCAAAATATTAGTCTGACTAAATGCTTGATTATTTCTTTTATTTAGGGTTCACACGTGTCTTTATATGTGTGCCTTTTCCTCATTCATTCCGCCCTCGACTAGTCCGTTTACTTTCTGTTTGTACTCTGAATGTTCTGTTCATGATGACGTCGCATGGGGACTGTTTACATGCCTCACTGGAGTCTTTGTTAGATCTTTGGTCACTTCTTTGTTCAAATTCTTCGTCGTCGGCTTCTGCGATGTATGATGCTGAATCAGATTAAGTGTAACTGTTTAACCATCTTCCATGTGTATTCTTTTTGTAACCCACTACATTGATGTGTCTCTGTGAGTGTATCGATATATGTCACAGGTAAACAATTTTATGACGTCTTTCCCTCGTGAGATTGGGTGTTCGAACGAGCTGCATGTTTTCTGCAGGTGCTTCTATTCGCTACGGGTTTCTCCATTATTTGTTGGGTTATGCGTCTGGCATTCTTCTCACTTTTCTGGTGAAGCCTCTGTCGAGTTTTCTCTGCTAGTTGTCAATCCTTATAAACCCTTTGCAGATTTTTGACCGGAGCTTTCTTTTTCAGCTGTAATTGTGTGCATTTTTTTATGTCACGCGTTATTAGGTCCACCAGTAGTATGGCGTTTGGTTCTCTTGCCTTGCTTGTATTTTCAATTTCTTCGTTTTGCTTCGCGGTAATAAGGATCCATGTGTATTGAATATTTAGTATGAACTATTAAATGAAATTCCATCGTGTGTGTTGTTTGAAGACCTTCAAACAAATTACAAAATTAAACAAAATCTCGGATTATATTTTTCGTCAAAGAGGACAAATAAACCTCAGGATCATACCCAAACAAAAACGCAATCCATTTGACAGACAAACCAGGGACGACAAATGAACAACTACAAGTACAAGAAATGAACAACTACAAGTACAACAAGTAAACACTGAAAACTAAAAAAAACAATGAACAAATCGATCTGCTATAAACCAGGAGTGAACTCAGATGCCCCGGAAAGGTAATTGTTTGATTTGATTGTGGCGTCATAGTGACGAAGATGTCTTTGTCTGTTCATTAGGACCACAAACTTCTTGCCGACTCAAACACTGTGTAATAGGTCCCTCTAAACGAAGTTGAGGGGCACTAATGGAGTACCACCGCCGTCAGCGTACGCGTGCGCGTTCACAGCCAGTTCTCAGTAACTAGTTGATATAGGGTCACACATTTCTGTGTGCAGGTGCATGTTGAAGAGACTGACCATGTGACATAAGAGCAACGTCACATAACCCACATTAGACGGTTGACTGGCTTTTAGGTTTTATGTCAAAAATCAATTTTAACATACATATTAAAGTGACCTACAGTCATATTACTTGGTGTGAGGGTGCATCTCAGGGGGTAACACAGCTTCCCACCAAAATTAGGTCTCTCTGACATACTCATCGCGCTTCATTGACTTAGGTTAAGTTTTACGTCCGCGTTCAGCTCTCCGATACCAAAGGACCTATCTTCATATTACTCGGTGCAAGGACGCATCTCAGGGAGTAAGATAGCCTCCCACCACAATAAGGTCACTTTGACTTACTTATCGCGCTTCATTGACTTAGGTTAAGTTTTACGTCCGAATTCAGTTCTCTGATACCAAGGGACCTACAATCATATTACTTGGTGTGAGTGTGCATCTCAGGGAGTATCACAGCTTTACAATCATTAGATTACTCTGACCTACTTATCGCGCTTCATTGAC
Organism: Mytilisepta virgata; assembly: GCA_028015205.1. NCBI lineage: Eukaryota > Metazoa > Mollusca > Bivalvia > Mytilida > Mytilidae > Mytilisepta > Mytilisepta virgata. The sequence continues at coordinate 34,818,822 of CM051515.1, forward strand.
TTAGGTTTAGTTTTAGTCCGAGTTCAGTTCTGTGATAACAAGCGACCTACAAACAAATTAATTGCTGAAAGGGTGCATCTCGGGGAGCAACACTGTCACAGTGTTAAAAGATTAAAGGAGTACAATGAATCTGATTCAGTCTAACATACAACAAAACCCGATAACGAGGAATAAAAACAAAGCAGTGACCCCAGATCCGACAAAGGATTCGACGAGACATGCAAACAGTCCCCATGGGTCGTCATGATGAACAGAATATTTCCAGCACATCACCCAGAGTACAAACCGAAAGTAAACGAAAAGGTCGAGGGTAGAATTAAGGACGACAAGGCAAGCTTGTATATAGAGAAATTTTGGAACCCTATAGAGAAGAAATGACAAAGCATTACCTCGGACTAGTATTTTGGCAGCAAAACATCAATTAAGACCCCGTACATCAAAATGTAAGGACAAAGACAAAACGCGTGAGAGACGAAAATGACTATGACTTAAAGGAATCCTGGAAATACGCCATCAACAAAAGAACATGTCTGCATTACCGTGTGCTGATCGACTACGACCCACCAACAACTGAAGACAGCAATGACTCAATGCAATGATAATCCAATGATGTAGAAAAAAAACCAAAAAGGAATAAAAAGGGAAAACTGGAAAAAAGGGGGGATAATGCAGCCTACCTTATGATAGCCAGTCACAAGCCTGGAAAATTCAGAATGGCCTTTCAAAATGACCAGCATGAAAGATTGCTCTCGTTTAGATCAAATCTTTTACGGCAATCCACAACTCCTAGCATCACCAGCATCATCCAGAGCAAAAGCTGCTTTACTTTATCCAGAGCAGTAGCAGCAAAGACAAAAACGCAATGAGCACGTGGGTATAGTGCTGTGCAACAATGAGCAGTATGAGTAAAGACTTGAGCAGAGAGAAGCAACGACAAAGACCACAAACCATGTCAGTTTTAAAGGCAGAGATTCAAGTTGTATCAAGTGACCTTTCAGTGACAGGGTCAACGCCGATAGACTTCAAAGGACAGCCTTACCATTGAAAGGCCCAGAAAAGAGCTGGAATATAAAGCGCGGGAAATGGGGAAGATAAACCTGTCATGCCATTATTTCGGTCTTTGATTTAACACTGACAGGTTTAACCATACAGACATCATTAGGAGTTGACAACCCTATACATTACAAGGAAAAACCCAGATTTAACCACGACTGAAAAGGCGAAAAAGGGAGATAATCCAAATGAGGCAAACCTGTCGGCCGTTGACCTCACGGTGAAAGATTCATCCTTATAAACCTCGAGGAGAGACCTCATGCCTATCAACTGACGTGGAAAATCCAAAGCCCATACATAAAGAAAGGCGCGAGAAATGGAAAAATATTTCAATCTAGAAAATTAACTTTCTGTCATGCGTATCCTTTTGTTACTTGACCTTCCAGCAATTCGTCCCAGCCTAAACGCCTCGAAATGAGACTTTATCCTGATACAATCCAATGATTCAATTGTTTCAATTGAACCATTATTGTCAAATCAGCCATACCAGTCCAACCATCCTTATCTCTTTAATCTATGTAGTTCAGTTGACTCAATTGATTCAATTGAACCATTATTGTCAAACCAGCCAAACCATTCTTATCACTTTAATCTATGTAGTTCAATTGACACACGTGATCTACACAGTACTGTTGACTCAATTGATTCAATTGCAACAGTATTGCCAAACTTACAATACCGGTCAAACCATCCTTATCTCTTTAATCTATGTGGTTCAATTGACACAATTGATCTACACATTACGAGTGACTCCATTGATTCAATTAAACCATTATTGTCAAACCAGTCAAACCAATCTTATCTCTTTCATCACTGTAGTTCGACTGACTAAATTGACTCAATTAGCACGATTGATCTATCTAGTGCAATTGACTCAATCCATTCAATTGAACATTTATTGTCCAACCATCCTTAACTCTTTAAAGTATGTTGTTCAATTGACACAATTGATCAACACAGTACAATTGGCTGCATTGATTTAATTGAACCATTATAGTCTAACCAACCAAACCAGTGCTAACTTTCTGTCATGCGTATCCTTTTGTTACTTGACCTTCCAGCAATTCGTCCCTGCCTAAACCAGTGTTATCTCTTTAATCTCTGTACGTTCAATTGATTCAATTGACACAATTGATCTACACAGTACTATTGACTCAATTGATTCGATTAAACCATTATTGTCAAACCAGCCAAACCAGTCAAACCATCCTTTTCTCTTTAATCTATGTAGTTAATCTGAATCAATTCATTCAATTAAACCTTTATTGTCAAACCAGCCAAACCAGTCAAACCATTCTTATCTCTTATCTTTGTAGTTCAATTTACTCAATTGATTCAATTGATTCAATTGACACAATTGATCTACGCAGTACTATTTACTCAATTGGTTCAATTCAACCAGTATTGTCAAACCAGTCAAACCAATCTTTTCTCTTTAATCATTGGAGTTCAATTGACTCAATTGACAAAATTGATCTACCTAGTACAATTGACTCAATTGATTTAATTGAACACTTATTGTTAAACCAACCTTAACTCTTTAATGTATCTTGTTCAATTGACACAATTGATCTACACAGTACAATTGACTAAATCGATTCAATTGAATCGTTATTGTCAAACCAGCCAAATCAGTGTTATATCTTTAATTTATGTAGTTCAATTGGCTCATTTGATTCAATGAAACAATTGATCTACACAGAACTATTGACTCAATTGATTCAATTGAACCATTATTGTCAAACCAGCAAAACAAGTCAAACCATCCTTATCTCTTTAATTTATGTATATCAATTGATTCAATTGATCTACACAGTACGAGTGACTCCCCTGATTCCATTGAACCATTATTGTCAAACCAGTCAAACCAATCTTTTCTGTTTAATCATTGTAGTTCAATTGACTCAATTGACAAACTTGATCTACCTAGTACAATTGGCTAAATTGATTTAATTGAACACTTATTGTTCAACCAACCTTAACTCTTTAATGTATCTTGTTCAATTGACACAATTGATCTACACAGTACAATTGACTAAATTGATTCAATTGAATCGTTATTGTCAAACCAGTCAAACCAATCTTATCTCTGTAGTTCAATTGACTCAATTGACTCAATTGACTCAATTAATACAATTGATCTATCTAGTGCAATTGACTCAATCGATTCAATTGAACCATTATTGTCAAACCAGTCAAACCATCATTATCTCTTCAATCTATGTAGTTCAATTGACTCAATTGATTCAATTGCAACAGTATTGACAAACTAACAATACCGATCAAACCATCCTTATCTCTTTAATCTAAGTAGTTCAGTTGACACAATTGATCTACACAGTACGATTGACTCCATTGATTCAATTGAACCATTATTGTCAAACCAGTCAAACCAATCTTATCTCTTTCATCATTGTAGTTCAGTTAACCCAGTTGACTCAATTAACACGATTGATCTATCTAGTGCAATTGACTCAATCAATTCAATTGAACATTTATTGTCCAACCATTCTTAACTCTTTAAAGTATGTAGTTCAATTGACACAATTGATCTACACAGTACAATTGGCTCCATTGATTTAATTGAACCATTATAGTCAAACCAACCAACCCAATGTTATATCTTTAATCTCTGTACATTCAATTGATTCAATCGACACAATTGATCTACACAGTACTATTGACTCAATTGATTCAATTAAACCATTATTGTCAAACCAGCCAAACCTCTCAAACCATCCTTTTCTCTTTAATCTATGTAGTTCATCTGAATCAATTGATTCAATTGAGCCATTATTGTCAAACCAGCCAAACCAGTCAAACCATTCTCATCTCTTTTATCTTTGTAGTTCAATTTACTCAATTGATTCAATTGACACAATTAATCTACACAGTACTATTTACTCAATTGGTTCAATTAAACCAGTATTGCCAAACCAGAAAAACCAGTCGAACCATTCGTATCTCTTTAATCTATGTAGTTCAATTGACGCAATTGATCTACATAGTACAATTGAATACATTGATTCAATTGAACCATTATTGTCAAACCTGCCAAACCAGTCTTTTCTCTTTAATCATTGTAGTTCAATTGACTCAATTGACAAAATTGATCTACCTAGTACAATTGACTCAATTGATTCAATTGAATCGTTATTGTCAAACCAGCCAAATCATTGTTATATCTTTAATTTATGTAGTTCAATTGGCTCATTTGATTCAATGAAACAATTGATCTACACAGTACGTACGAGTGACTCCATTGATTCAATTGAACCATTATTGTCAAACCAGTAAAACCAATCGTTTCTGTTTAATCATTGTAGTTCAGTTGACTCAATTGACAAAATTGATCTACCTAGTACAATTGACTCAATTGATTTAATTGAACACTTATTGTTAAACCAACTTTAACTCTTTAATGTATCTTGTTCAATTGACACAATTGATCTACACAGTACAATTGACTAAATTGATTCAATTGAATCGTTATTGTCAAACCAGCCAAATCAGTGTTATATCTTTAATTTATGTAGTTCAATTGGCTCATTTGATTCAATGACACAATTGATCTACACAGTACTATTGACTCAATTGATTCAATTGAACCATTATTGTCAAACCAGCAAAACAAGTCAAACCATCCTTATCTCTTTAATTTATGTAGTTTAATTGACAAAGTTGACTCAACTGACCCAATTGATCTATACAGTTCAATTGAATATACAGTAAAATTGACTCCATTGATTCAATTGAACCATTATTGTCAAACCAGCAAAACCAGTCAAACCATCATTATCTCTTTAATCTATGTAGTTCAATTGACTCAACTGATTCAACTGAACCATTATTGTCAAACCCGCCAAACCAGTCAAACCATTCTTATGTCTTTAATCTTTGTAGTTAAATTGACTCAATTGATTCAATTGATTCAATTGACACAATTGATCTACACAGTACAATTAAATACATTGCTTGAATTGAACCAGTATTGTCAAACCAGCCAAACCTTTGATGTATCGATAGTATCCTTAATTTCAATGTTCACTGGGGTAGATGAGATGCAAAAAGTCTTGGAATTTATCGTTATTTAACGACAACACGTCATCTGTATAACGAAAAGTGAAATTAAAGGATTGGACTAGTTTCTTTTTGTTTTCACGTAAAAACCCTTGAATGAAGTCCCTTTCATATGAGTACAGAAACAGATCGACGAGGAGAGGAGCACAGTTGGTTCCCATTGGAATGCAGATTGTTTGTTGAAAATTTCGACCGCCAAATTCAACAAATATATTGTCTATGAGAAAATCTAACATGTTTGTAATTTCATCTTCAGAATACTTTTTGTCAGAATCAGAGTGGTTCTTAGTCTTAAAGTTTTCTCTACCTAAAACTAGAAATTTATACATGCGTGTGGCATTGATGAAATAATTGTTTCAATCGATACGTGTATTTTAATTGAGAATGTGGTATGGTAGTATAGAGTGTAGAGAAGTCAAATGTTTTTGGACTGTTGCATATAGCCAAAGATTTTGATTTTAGTTATTGGAGTAAATTTTTCTTTAGTAAAATCTAAGTTTTTAAGAATCCACATCTGATTGACGCCACTGGTGAAATATGATGTTTCACGGTAATTCTAAAGGCCCTCTTGAATACATGTCAATATGAGTGTTAAAATCTTTGAAAGAGGTTTCTTTGAGCAATTAGTTGACCCAGCAATGTAGCTTTGTTTAAACTGATTCTTATGTAGTTTAGGAATCCAATAAAGAGCAAGAAGGTCCATTTCTTCACCCTTTGTAGAAATGCCAAAGGAATGAAGAAAGGTCTGGTTGTAATCAAGGACTTCTTGCTTAGTGAGAAAATCACCCCAGTTGTAGAAGGTAAGGAGACTGTCAGAGATGTCGAGGTGTCTGGCGAATTGTCGGATGTAGAACAGAATCAATTTTAGGTGTGTTTTCATATATTTTAGTGATGTTCCTAAGGTCACGTATGTTATACAGCATAAGGTGGAAAACGTAACCAATGGAGCTGATTTATAAACCCATATTCAATACCGTATGCACTTAGAAGTCTGGTGAAGGAGGAGATTGAGAAGATGTTACTATTGAGCCCACCGATAGCCCTTACGCAGCACCGGTAGTACTAATTCATAAAAAGAAATCGACGATAAAGTTCTGCATAGATTTTAGAGGTTTATATGGAATTACAGTCTTTAATCCTGTACCTGTGCAACGCGTGGATGAACTTCTTAACAACGTTAGTAATACAAAGTACATCAGTAAGCTTGACTTAACCAAAAGAACGTTAGAGTCTTACGCCAAACGGAAAAAGTGCTTTTGTTACACCTTTTGGACACTTTCAGTTCACAGTCATACCTTTCGGAATGGTAAATGACGTGTTTACCTTTGTTAGTCTTATGAAAAAAGCTTCTGTGGGTCACGGTCAGGAGGAATATGCAGATTCGTTCATCGATGACGTTGGACTGTAAGTCTTCTAATGGGAACAAACTTCATATGTATATATGTTTTTGTTCAGTTTCGGCGTTTAAGTTTTGTTAATTGTTAAAGTATATATTCAGTCGAATGCACCCGGTTCAGTATTGGCGTATGTTTGGAATTTTATTAAATATTGATAAATTGAATAGTTTGGTAAGTTCGAAACTTTTATTAAATTCAGGGATCATTTTTACTCTTCCTGGATTTCAATAGGTTATATTTATTGAATTAGAAATGCAGCTCATGGTTATAGACCGATTTATGACACGTCCTGTCCTATATGGTGATATGCGGGATCTTTAATGTGAATGGTGTGTCAGAATACCAAATATTATAAGATTTCTTGAGCGTGGCTTGGTGTTTGTATGGTGTACCGGATTACATTGCAATAAGTATAAACAGCTATTAGCTTTCTTCAATGTGGCTTTGTTGATATGATCTGGAATATTAAAAAGTATGGCGATAACGATTAGCTTTCTTCGCTGTGGTTTATACCGGTCATTTAATGGAATTGCAGTTGTGTGTTATAACAACGTTTCTGTAGTCCGTTTATTGATCGGAAGTCGTAAATGGTGTGGATTACTACACTATATTTATTGGTGTTTAATAAAAGTTGAGAAATGAAAGATAAGTTGAATGCTTTAATATTCCTCCGTTATGTAGTGAAACGACAAATGTTTGGAATTTGTCCGTGTAAAATGTTTCATCTAATATCATGGTGGAATTTGAAGTTTGTCCGAAATTAAGTACTACATCTTGACCGTGTAAGGTGTAGTCATGAACATTACTGATTTATTTTAATTCTTAAGTTCACCATTAGTTTATATTTCATTATTGAATTTTGTTCATTGTGTTTGTTTACTTTATGTTTCAGTAATTTTTTTATGTTTATTCCATTGACATTGTTCGTTCATTTCCATTCATTGTTCATACGTTGTCTTTTGTTTGATATTTAGTTTGCATTTTTTCATTTTGTGTTGATTTTAGTAAAATAGTTATTGAATTTTGAGATCCTATGAATGTTTGCCATCTGACAATCCGACTCCCCTACAGTTTAAGTTTAACGGATTTTTTTTAGTAAAATCTAACTAAACGTATGAATACGGGTCCTGTTCAATAAAAATGTATCAAACAACTGTGTTTTTACAGTGAGTATTTACATTAGATGTTAAAAAAATACATCATATACAAACATGATTGTTGCGTGTTTAACGATGTTCCGCGAAATTATAATATGATTTGATACTGAACGTTTAGTGTCATCCGTCAAGAAAATAATTAGTAAAAGTTACAAAGAATTGTCACTCACTGCTGTACCAAATATAGAAATTTAGCACGGATAATTTCAAATGATTAATAGATTCATCGATGACCTAATCCACCGAAAGGGAGGCAGACATAAATTAAATAGACCCATGAGAATTTCCTTCATACAAATTATAAATGTCGAATATTGCAACAAACATGTCCGCAAAAATAACATATAATGCGACAAAAGATACAATTCGTGTATGTTTAGTCATTTGTATAAGCACAATTTTAAATAAAAAAATATTATTTATTCCATTTAAGATCCCCAACTATTCTTAAACATTCATTTGAATACAAATGGAATCATATGACTTAAAATTCTCTTTTCTGATTGGATAAAAGTCTTCACCTTTACTTATGAGAAAACTTTATGACCACCAAGTGATTGCGCACGCGAGGTCGACATATCATATATCACGGTGGTCGTGTACGTAAATATTGAAACGGGGATAACATAATGTTTATGCCACAACAGTTCAGTTTCATTTAAAAAACATGTAGTTGTTACTTTCCTGAACCAACCACCTGAGTGTCAAAATGTCATTGTTACTTTTTAAAATTTGGTGAATTTTTGCTGTTTTCCATATGCCAAAATACACACAGCAATAAAAATGCTGTTTTATTTGAGGTACACAATCAATATATTTACCTCCTATCTTAACTTCTGTGCTTGCTGATGTCTTTCCTTTTAGATTATAGACATTACAATAATAAACTCCGGCATCTGCAGAATTTGCATTGTATATTGTAAGAGAAGGTATCTGTAATGTCCCTCCGTAGTATTTACTTGAATTATCGGAAATAATTGCTGTTGTTTCTCCACTTCTTGTCCACCACACAGAAGTAGGATCCGGTTTTGTATTCGCAGATATTGAGCAGGACAATATTCCGTGTTGATTTCTTTGAATGTAAGAAGTTTGTGAAACATAAATAACCGCCTTCCCTACAAAATAAGCATCTTTTTAGAACAGTCTAACTTATTTTGTAAAATAATTCTAATTATTCAGATTGAATAATGTTTTTTAGAATCAATCTTCCAGAACTTCACATTACAAGATGGACTAGCTGGGAACGTTTCGTCCCATTACAGCAATATCTGTCAAGCGTTTAAGAATCTTTTTCTCTAATGACACTGTCAAACTCTGAGAGGTCTTCCAAACGTTTTTTAGCGATGAATTTCAAGAGCATTTAACCAATTTGTGGTGATATCAGAATTTATCAAACGGGTCAAAAGATGTATAAATGCTCACAGAATAAGGGAAAAATAAAAAAAAACAAATTCTTTAATGATACCGTTTTGTTTCACAAGTTGTGAACATTTTGTCGATTTACGATTCGTCAGCTTTGCTCAAAGCCTAACATGTTAAAACAAAATTACCCAAAACCTCAAAGAGCGAATTCAAAAAATGCCAGAATTATGGAACGGGCCAAAATCATCAAATAACAGATCTAAACATAAGTCATGTTTTTTTTGGGTGAAGTCCGACGACAACCCCTAAATGCAATTAATCAATTCCTATCGTCAATCCAATTAATGGGATTGTGTAGCATTTACACTTATCTCCTTTACTTTACATTTTATTGTAAGATCATTAATTCCTCTACTCTCTCAGCGTATTGGTTTTGACTTTTAAAAGAAGATACATATCGCAGCAGATTTCCTATTCAAGTATTTATAAAATAATAGGTGCTTTCTAAAGATAACATTATTTGTTCAGCCATGAATTAGACCGACCTGACATAAGTCCAGAAATAAAAAAGAAAAAGGTTTTCCTACTTGTCATGTTTGTAATTATTTATCTGTCAATTGATCACACCTTTTGAATAGTTTGCCTATTATTTATATTCTCATGCTAAGCAAACATTGGTAGTAGTCTGAAGGAGACTTCCGGCAACATGGCGATGTAGAAGTGTTTTCTAGGCTCTCCACTTTATGAGATAAATTTATGTGTTAGCATAAATGTATTTCAAATTCAAATTCTTTATTAACTTTAAACTATACAGTTTATCAGTATAATATCAACATTAGCAAATTATAATCATATAGCAGTATTACACAATAATTGAGAAATCAGAAATTATTGTTACCTTAAACACCATTTCTAATTTTGAAAGCATTAAATAAGTATTTGCCAAGGTTACACAATTCTTTGGTGTTTTCAACAGAAAGCAGTTGAACAAGTTTAAACGCAGAAGGTCTGCACCAATAATATTTTCTTATAAATTTTCTACGAAGTTCTATATAACTATTACATTGTAAACTAGAAGGTTTGGAAAGATTAACGAAAACCAGAAAATCAGATGAACTTTGTGTTCTGAGAGCAATATACCTGCATTAGTGACTATAGTCTTGTCGGAATTTTATACAACTAGGACAATTCGAGTACACCCTAAAGTTAAAACACGAGGTCAGTAATTAATTAATTATAGCGTTTCTGAACATAAAAATGGATCACAGTGAGAAAGAACAAGAACGATATGAGACTCTAAAGAAAATGTATGAAAATAGTCCGTTTCCGAGTGTTTTTGCTAGCCTAAATTTTAAACTAGATGGGGAAATTGAAGTTGTGAAAACTGAGGTTAAGATTCTTAAGGACAGAGTAGATAACCTTGAATCTCATGCCGAATTAATGAGTGATAGTATCAAAGACATTCATAACAAATCAATTCCCGACATGAAGGAGAAAATCACAAATGAGGAGAAGGAAAGGTTGAAGCTGGAGTACTGTGGAAGGAAGTGGAACCTGTTGATAGGTTGGGTTCCCAGTACACCCTATTCTGAGATGCCGAAGGTGACAGATAAGCTAGTCAGGTCTTTCTTTGTGAAAACACTCGGAATTCCGAAAGAGCATAGTGATCAGCTTTTTTTCCAGGCAGTTCATAGGCTACCAGGTGGTGACGATGACAAGAAAGGGAGAATTATTGTCCGCTTTAATAGCCTTATTGACAGGGAACGAGATTCTAGCCGCTGGTATGAAACTTTAACGAGGGAGCGGGTACAGTGTGGTACCCGATGTGCCACCATCTGTTGCAACCCTACTTTTTAAACTGTTAGCTGAAAGACGTGCACTTCCCATTTCTGAATAAAAGAATGTACATTTGATTTATTTGAAGGAATATCAATTCGTTATGCTGAAAAAAAAGAAATCAACATAAACACTTTTTATTACCAGACTTACTTATTTAAAATAAAAAAAACCAATTAAATGACAATATATATATATATATATATATATATATATATATATATATATATATATATATATATACCTGATTTTTCTATGTTTTTGCTCATTTTCTACATGTATGTTTGTTCATTTTATGCACTTACTATGGCTTTTAAACCAGTAAGCCTTCCTATTTTTTTATAGTCCATATGGCTAATTTGCATTTTAAATAGATCGGTATGCGAGCATGCGCAGAACGCAACCGGATGTTTTCGTTTTCATAACTGAAGAAATACACAAGTTTACAGTTTACAAATCGAACAGTTACAATGATGCCCCCTTTTACATCAAATTCGTAACCTAAATGAAAATTCCAATGAAAATATTAATGGTGATAAAAGCAAACGTTACCTACACTTCTTTTAGCAGTGCCCCCCCAAACACACACACACGCACATGTGCTGTTGTTTTGTTCACGAGTTCGAAGCTGTTGGCTATATAAGGCCTTTGGCAGTCTTGTCAACATTTAATTGGAAATTCAAACTATATACTGATTTTTATTGATTAAGAATATTTCTCAAATTATTCTTTCTGCATCCCCCTCCTTTTTTTTCTCACATGCATGTAGGTTTGTGATAGTTACTCGGGGTCAGCTGTTTGTTATAATGTTCCAGGCGAATGATGTGGATATTATCGTCCTTTGAAGAAAAAAAAAATTAAACTTCAATAATTGAAAATCCTAATCCATTTCTGTTTGATTTAAACATACTTTTAGAAAACGCATCAGCTATTGAGCATTCAATTAAGTTATATATGTTTTGTCAGAAGATCTTTTTCAGTGTGTTTTTTTTATTATCAGTGGAAAAGCAGAAACCGTAGTAGAGCCCATAATTTTTTCTTTATTTTCTTATACCATGAAAGGTGAGAATCTTGGGGAGTCTTTCTTGGAAACAGGTAATAAAACTGTGTTTTTGTGTCATATTTACTTTTTCCTATTTAATCATGCTCATGCCCAAAATGCCCTTACAGACTGTTTTATTTATACCATTGTATTTTTTAACCATGAAATAAAGTTTAGAATTTTTGAAAATGGGTAGTATAAAAATAGGATGCATGAACTGTAGAGGTCTGTTATCCGATAACATTAAAGGAAGAGATATTTTTACTAAGTGTAGAGAGAGTTTTGACATTAGTTTTTTGGTAGATATTCATTGTAAAAAAGAACTTGAAAAATATTGGCAAGCAGAATGGGGATATAAAATTCTGTTTGGATCTCATACCACAAGTAGTAGGGGAGTAGCTATCTTTTTTTAAAAACACCTTCCCATTTGAAATTTTTGGACAAAAGGTGGATCAAGGTGGAAATATGCAATCTTAGATATACAAATTTTTGAACAGAGAATGACAATTGCAGTAATTTATGGTCCTAATGATGATACACCTGATTTCTATGAAATCTTCAAAAAAACATTGAAAATTTTGGGAATACATCTGTTATTACTGGTGGTGACTGGAACATACCACAAAATTATAGACTCGATACATTAAATTATGTTCATAAAAATAATAAAAAATCTCAGAAAAAAGTACATGAGATGATGACAGAATTAGATTTATTAGATGTGCATACGGAGTTGTATCCAGAAAAAAGAAGGTTTTCTTGGAGAGGTCCAAACAAGAAGCAGCCAAGACTGGACTATTTCCTTGTTTCCTCTGATTTTCATTCAATGATCTCTTCTTGTGATATTGATGTGGCATATATATTCTCTCAAAAAAGAAACGCAACATACAGAAAATAGGAAATTTACTTCATATATTATTTTCATAATTTATGATATAAATAATTTACACAGGAATGCAAAAATTGGCACACTTCTTGTTCATGAGTTCTTTTACCTTGGAATATCACAGTTTGTCACATATTGTCAATAAATCACTCATAAATTGTCAATATCTGGTATGTCCACCATTTGCTTGTAACACAGCCCCGACTCTTCTTGGCATAGATTGAATTAAACGCTGAGTTCGAACACGCGGTATCCTTTGCCACTCAAACTGAAGTGCCTGCTGTAATTGTTGCAGATTTTGCGGTGGTGGTTGTCGTTGGCGCACGCGCCGATCCACTTCATCCCACAAATGTTCAATTGGATTAAGATCGGGTGATCGTGACGGCCAACGGATCACATTGACATTCTGTTGTTCTAAAAAGTCTACTGTTACACGTGCTGTATGTGGTCGGGCATTGTCGTGCTGAAAAATTTCTCTCCGAATGTCAATTACGGGCAATAAATGAGGTCGTAAAATTTCGTCTCTATACCTAACAGCGTTCAGATTGCCTTGGATATGTATCAGCTGTGTGTTTCTGGCATAAGAAATAGCGGCCCACATCATAACACTGCCTCCGCCAAAATTGTCTCTCTCCACAACACAGTTTTGCGCAAAACGTTCGTTTCGGCGCCTATACACACGTATGCGACCATCTCGCTTTTCCAGTTGAAAACGTGACTCATCGCTGAACCATACTCTTCTCCAGTTCTGTAAATTCCATGCACGAACTGTAGTACACCATCTAACCCTCGCTCGGCGGTGTTGGCGTCTCAGTGTTGCTCCAAAGTAAGGTCTTCTTGCCCTCAATCCATGAGAACGTAACCGATTGCGTACTGTCTGTGCTGATATACGGAGCAACCCAGGGACGTTTACAGCTGTTTCTGTTGCAGCAATAGTCCTATTCCGCAGATGGAAAAGTCTGATGTAACGATCTTGCGCCCTGGTTGTAACACGCGGGCGCCCTGAACGTGGCCGATCTGTCGTAGTACCAAGCTGCAGGTAGCGTCCCCAAAGGCGTGAAATTGTGCTACGATGAACATTGTACGTTACAGCAACAGCATTCTGTGATTCTCCGGCCTCTAGTCGTCCGATAGCGATATTCCGGGTAGCAGCGTCTAACCTTGGCATAGCGTCACCTCATCAGAATTTTATTTTACGAATGCATTCATGAAAAGAAATACCGGGTTTTTATACCGACTGACTGAGCTAAAAAATAACCCATGATTTGCACGTGAAAGTCGACCCAGTTTTTGGCAATGCGTAAATCGTAGGGTGTCCCAGATTGCGACCAAAGTCGTTTACGGGTGGATGAATTTAAATGATTGTACCTGGAAACTTTTTATGAAGGTGTAATTATGATCATGTGTACATATATTTTGATATTTATTGGTTATTTGTCCGGAAAAATAATATTTCAAAAAGATAATCTGATGTTGCGTTTCTTTTTTGAGAGAGTATAGTTCTGATCATTCACCTATATCTCTATCTATTCAATTTAATACCAATGAGAAAGGTAAAGGTACATGGATATTTAACAATCCTTTATTATACGACAAAGATTTTATTACTATCCTAAAAACCTGTATTGCAGAGTGTTGATCAGTACAAAATAGCTGATTGTGACAACTTGGAAGATATTCAATTTTCAATATCTAATCAGCTGTTTTGGGAAACTCTTAACATGATGATGAGGGGCAAAACAATCTCCTACTCTTCATTTAAGAAGAAAGAGCGCTTTAGGGAAGAAACAGATTTATTGAATCAATTGAAAGTATTAAATAATGGGGAACTGTAGGTGAAAATATTGAAAATATCACAAGGATTGAATTAGAATTTAGAACCATCAGAGAGTCCAGAATAAAAGGGGCAATAATGAGAGCAAAAGCAAAATGGCAAATTGAGGGAGAAAGAAACACAAAGTACTTTTGTAATTTGGAAAAAAGAAATTATATGGAAAAAATTATCCCTAGTTTGATATTAGATAATGGCGAAGTAATTGATGATCAAAATAAAATTCGTGAAGAGCGAAAAATATATTATGAGATACTCTATAAATCCCAAAAAACTAACATCAATGATATTCACAAATCAAATGTCTTTTCATTAGAAAATGCTTATATTAATATCTTGTCAGATGAGCAGAGCAAAAATCTTGAAGGGGAGATAACACCACCTGAAATTCATGCAGCCCTTAAAAATATGAAAAAATGAAAATCCCCTGGTCTAGATGGATTTACAACAGAGTTTTACAATTTTTTTTGGCATGACCTCAATATTTTCCTACTGCGCTCTTTCAAATAAGCAATACTAAAAGGTAGTTTGTCAATTTACCAAACTCAAGGAGTAATAACTTGTTTACCAAAAGATGGTAAACCAAAACATTTTCTAAAAAATTGGCGTCCTATTTCATTGTTGAATGTTGATTACAAAATAGTGTTACGGCCGAAATCACCTTTTAAATTGTAGCCAACAAAAGACACAAATCAATAATAAAATTTAACAAGATTTATTATATATAAGTTTACAAAAATATTACACAAAATAAAATGTCAACTTAACTGTTCAAAATCCTATGTCTTTTCTGTGTCCGGAATTCTTCTCGTCACTTTTGCGGGAATCCAAACGGAATATTATATCCAATCAGTCACAATCTTGTATGATGTAACCTAAGTAAAAGTGTGTCAAGTATGATGTGTGAAACGTAAATAAAAGTGTGTCAATCCAACAGCTGAGAACACAAGAATGTTAACGTCTGGTCTGATATTGTTCTGCTCTGAAAGTCTAACTTTCTGGTCCGTATATATACTGTAGAACGGAAACTTCTGGAATACGGTAGAAGTTTGAATTACACCAGAATTATTACGTGAGTCAAATAGAAAGTTCTAGTCATTCCATCAGTATCTATTATTATTCCAGTGATTTTAATTATTTGGTAAACAACTATAAGTATTATGTAAACATATTATACATGTTATAAGGCTACGCAAAACAAATTAGGCCAAGATAAATAAATATAATAATTACAACATCATAACAATAGTTTCAACATACATCGCAAATAGAATAAAAAAGTACTTGATTATTTAATTAGTGAAACTCAGACTGGCTTTATGAAAGGTAGATATATAGGTGAATGTACTCGTTTAATATATGATTTAATTAAAAAAATGGAAAAGGAAAATGTTCCAGGCTGGCTTGTTTTTTTTTGAATTTGAAAAAGCCTTTGACTCTCTGGAATGGAATTTCATATGTGATACTTTAGAATTTTTAGGATTCGGTAACACAATAGTGAGATGGTTCAAAACACTATACAAAAATTCAAAAAGTTGCATTCAAAATAATGGCTGTTTGTCTGACCTTTTTACTATAGAACGAGGAGTCCGTCAAGGGGATCCTTTATCTCCCTACTTATTTATTCTTTGTCTAGAGCTTCTTAGTGCATCTATAAAATTTGATAATAACATAAACGACATAAAAATTCAAAATTCGGAATATTTAATTAGCCAATATACTGATGACTCCACCTCGATCCTCGAGGATAATACAGAGTCTTTCACTATGCTTTAAATAAGATAGACTTGTTCGCCTCCTGCTCAGGGTTGAGAGCCAATTTTGATAAAACACCAGTTGTATGGATTGGGGCAAAAGGGGGCTGCAGTGAGGAGTTGAAAACAGATAAAAGTATCATTTGGAACATTTCAGGTAATTTTAAACTTCTTGGTATAAATTATTGCCTCTCAAAACCAAACATATTTATAGACAATTACATAAAAAAAAATAAAAAAAGTAAAAAATCTGTTAAGTGACTGGTGTTTTAGAAATCTATGGAAAAATCACAATTATTAAAACTTTTGCTTTACCAATTTTTATTCAATGTTTCACTGTCTTAACAAATCCACCTCCAGATATCCTAGCAGAACTAAAAACGATACTATTTAATTTTGTGTGGGATGGTAAGGGGGACAAAATTAAGAGGAATATATTAATTTCTGGCTATGAGGAAGGCGGTGTAAAGATGCCACCCATTGAATCTTTTATTAAATCCCTCAAACTGTCATGGATCAAAAAGCTCTTAGACCCTGAAAATACTTCATTTTGGAAAGTGTTGCTGGCCGATACTTTGGAAATATTTGGTGGGGAAAACATCTGGTATCTTTCAAAAGCAGCATTTGATAAAATAAAAAAAAATTAACCCTTTTTGGCAAAATGTTATAACCTCACTGTATGAAACTCCTTCTGCAGCCCCAAGTGACATCTTGTCTCAACCACTTTTTTAAATGAACATATTAGAATTAATGGAAAAACTATTTTTTATGACAAATGGATAAAATATGGTGTTTATTTTATTAATGATCTATTAAAGGAAAATGGACAATTTTATAATTTTGAAGAATTTAAGAACAGTTTAGAAATTGATACAAATTTCTTAGAATTCTATGGAGTATTACATGCAATTCCCAATGAATGGAAACATATTATACATGCTCAAGCAGAAATGGGAATCAAAACTGGAAATGGAGTTTCAGAATGAAGAATGGGACTTCTATTTTGGCATTCCATTATCAGTTACTGAAAATACTACACTTAGAGCTTTTCAGTATAAACTACTCCATAGAATTCTAGGAACAAATAGCTTACTTATGAAATGCAAAATCAGTGAAACAGAACTTTGTACTTTCTTCTCAGAAACTAAAGAAACTTATATACACCTTTTTTTATGAGTGTGCTCCTGTAAGAACATTATGGTTGAACTTCAGTCAAAAATTGGAAGAACTTTGTAATATTACTTTCACCCCACAAATACTAATATTATTTTGGGTATCAATTTTCATGATTACAATGACATTCTTAACACATGTATTTTGATTCTTAAGAGATATATCTATCTCTGCAGAATTAAAATCAAAACTCCATCTATAAATGAGGCCATTGAGTGGCTAAAATACTGTTACAGGGTTGATATGGCCTCCAGTTATTTATGCTCTATCAAAAAGTCAAATAAAATCAGAGACAAATGGTTAAACATTAAAAACATAATATCAACCGAGGCAATGGGCTGAGCATTAATTTTTAAGTGTATATTTTATTGAAGGTTTTATGTAAAAACACTTTCTTCTGTTATATATGCTTTTTGTATTGTAAATTGAAAAATCATATAAAAATAAAAAATATATATTACAAAAAAAAAAAAAAAAACAACATTGGTAGTAGTCATTGGAAAGAAGTTTCATTATGACCGCCGTTATTAGTTGATTATGTTACAAATGGTCTTGAATAAAATAAAAAATAAAACCTTATTTTTTACTTCCAGTACCGTTGATGATATTATGAATACATCTTCACTTATGGTGATCATTTTCTAAATTGTTATGAAAAAAAGAAGAATCTGATTTACCTGGGATTGCACACAATCGTGTAAAGTTTGTCTTTGTGAATATGATTTATCAAAATATATCAAGGTTTTATAATTCATATAATTCTTAACCTCAGGCTAAAAAGTGTCTCTTAAATTTAGTTGGAATCAAAGATTCAAGTACCGAATCACAACATGGATTGAATATATTACTTATGGAATATACATTTGTATTAATTGGAATCCACCTTTGAAATATTCTTACTAGGTACTTTAAGCCTTCCCGAAAATAAACAAACATTGAAATGTTCTCCTATTCCGAAGAACTTTCAATATATTATTTATATTACTGACGTAATGTTGCTAAGAATAGTTCGGAATTAAGAGTCTTCTAAGTCGTACTACATAACTAACGTTTGCGGAATTGCAATGTTTGAATTTAAATTGTTCAAAGCAATTGCCATTCCAATGACGATTTCAATGATATACAGTGTATGGTTGCTAAGTACTAAATCCAAATATTACAAGACCCTTTTAAGCAAGTATAGAGTCCCACCTGCCGAAAGTTTAATAGTGGATAACAAACGGGCGTCTAATTAGAAAGCCCGTTTTGACTCATTATCATTAAAAGCATCTTGAAAGTCTTGCTTTCAAGATGCTTTTAATGATAATGTCCGAAAATAGCTAGCATACCGCCTTAGGTTAAAGAAAAGATCATACGTTTTGACACTTTCTAATACCTTTTCAATGTATCTATTTTTTAATAGGTGTATCCGTCTAAAATCAAAAGTATGTATCTGTAAACATCCTACATGTACATGTACCAAGGATGAAATTACAATAGCCCAAATTTCTATTGAGCCAAGCAACTGCTGTTGTATTGGTAATGTCGATAGAAACTGAGTTCTATTCATTCAAAAAGTGAAAGGTCTTACATCCTTCCACGATATTATCGAAAGAAGAATTCTTACATGGTTCCAAACAATTGCTATTTCTCAATTGATTGCTTCATATATGTTTAATAGGTACTTTTGGCCACAAATTAAAGGAGAGAAAGTCTTCGAGAATATTTACCAGATTGAAATTGCGAACAATAAGATCAAATCGTACTATTCAGCTTAAATTTCTGTTAAGTATTGAAACCACCCAGCAAAAGCAACATACATTGTAGAAGGGTCTCCAGCCTATAGTGTGTACATTTTACTGTTGATTCGTTACTGGAGTGCATGTGAATATATATATATATATATATATATATATATATATATATATAAACGTCTAAAAAGTTGCAAAAAAACATCAAAATAAAACAATTTTGGTGTCACATAAAATTCTAAGACAGGGCTACATGCTCAGTGTTTATTAGTTTTTCCACTCCAAAAATTTTACAGTAGTTATTACGACACCTCTCTGGAATTTAATCACTGACAATGAGACGGATACCACTAACGGAGATTACCCGTCCGGAGAAGTTGATGTCACTCCAAGTTTTCATTTGGAATTCTTATTGCTAGTGCATTAGTGCATGTAGTTTGTTATATGTTGTGTTGTTCTTTTTGTTGTGGCATTTGTTCTATTCTCATGATTTTGTCTTGGCCTCGGTTTACGATCTTACGGACATTTCCCACTCTTTTGTCGCTTTGCTATTCTTTGGCTATATTCAACAACATACATGTACATGTATTGAAGTTTGACAGAAATCAGTTCATGGTGTCAATTTTTATCAATAAGAAGATGCAAAGCCCTTGTCGTTTTCGTGATCGCGGGAAAAAAACGTAAATCAAATTTTAAAGAATAATAAATGCAATTTCGTTTTAGTCAAGTCGAGGTAATTGAAAGTATATCCTACGGATTGCTGACTTTTTTGTCTGCTAAAATCTTTTGAAAATACGTTCTTAAATCATCTTTTACCATAGGATAAACGGAGAAAACGTCAAATTTTCTCAAGACGTTACCCGCGATGTTCATACATTTGAAGACAAACAACGTGTTCTGCTATAAAACTGCCCAGAATTTTAAGAAAATATAGAAATGTATGTCAATAGATATACTTACTTGTAGATCTTAACGAGAGTTATGATGATATAAAAATATTTTAGGGGTCCCCGTACTTGATTTCTGTTGGTGATTACCACATTCACGAGTGTTCTGATGATATAAAAATATTTGAGGTCCTCGTGCTCGATTTCTTGGCATTTTCTGTTGGAGATTACAACAAAATACTAAATGTAATTTTAGGGAATTTCTACGCAACGTCGTAACGGCGTGCGTGAATCGTTTATGCGTTACAGATTATAGTTCAACCGCAAACTGTTTACTTTGCAGATTCATATACTTATTTTTATTATTATTTATTATTTTAAACGCTTATTTGTATCATTTATTAGGACCCCGCCACTTGGAGGCGGTCGCTCTATTGTGATCAGTCCGTACGTTCTTTCGTCCGTAACAAACCGTGTCTGCTCTATATCTTGAGAACCTTTACGGTTTCAAAGTTTATACGCGACATGGATATTTACTTGCACCAGAGGGTGTGTCACAATGTATGCACAACTCTGTAGGTCAAAGGTTGAGGTCCAATCTTAGGTCAAAGTTGAGAACCTCATGTCTCATAAATATCGTGACCGCTCTATAACTTGAGAATGGTTATTCACCATTGTCAAAAGGGGTGTCGCGATTATTGTGCAAATCTCTAGATCAAACGTCAAGGTCAATAACTGAGGTAAAATGTTATTTACGGTGAGGCTCACAGAGATGGATTCCCTCTCCGTGATATCTAGTTTTACAAAGTAGTAAAATTACCTAATAGATATTATTTTGTTTTTTATACTGGATATGGAAATGAAAATTACGGTAACATTCAATCTAACAGTACATGAAAAATCATAAATGTTTATCCTACAATTTTTAAACTAATATGTAGTTTCACGAATATTAAAAATATTACACTCGAATTTTTGCGAAAAAGTTCTTTAATATAACAATTATGTTTAACGTATTAAAATATGAATAATTTTGTAAACCGCGTTTGTGTACATACCGCCTGAGCCAACCATTTTTTCAAAATACAACAGGAACAGTAAAACAGGCACCTAAAATGACTATTTGAAACCTGAAAATTAAACGTTTATTTTTTTAAATGAAATTCGGGTGAGAAAATGGTGTTCGATGGTTGTGAACACAGTTCTTTCCGATATCCGTGAGATAAGACAATTGGCTAAACGTCCTTCAAATTTTAATAAACAAATGATCCAGCAGATGGTGTTGAATTATTTCGCCGTGACCTCAACGCTTCAAGAGATTTCAGTTGCTGCGTATCACAAAATTAGGGGAAAACTGGATAACAGACATACCACATTATGGAACCAGATGTTTTAGCTTCGTTAAATTCAGGTGAGTGTTGGTCTGCATCTTTTAACGCGTATCAGTATTTAACAAACCTTTGGAGATCAAACGAGTTGAAATCCACTTTTCGCGAAACCATGTTGAACTGTGCAGACAGAAATGAAATAACCACTATATGTAACTTCATTGTCACTGAGGATCTGATCTTACAATCAATACAATCAATACAATAAATGGCATAAAAAGACAAACTGACGGTACAGATTCCGTTGTTCAATCTTTTTGACTCTGTCTGATTGATACTTGCAAAACCCATGTCATTATATTTTCATATTTTCTGTAAAATCGGTTTAATGAAATACTTAATAACTGCATGCTCGTTCAGTAGCGACATAAACTGTCCCTCGCGCTAGACTATATTCACTCATTAAATATTGTTAATGACACGACTCTTCTGTATATGGTAACTCTCGTGCATATGCATACGCTGAGGACGATAGATAGGCACGTGTAATCTGTTATCAAGGGAGTTGGAGAGTTCTCTTTTATTAGTTTATTTTTTTTGGTAGTTTTTCGTGGTTTGATTTTGATTTATCGATGAAAATATATAGTTTAGAAGATATATATAATTTTGTATGAAAAGTTTATAGCGTTTTTAATTAGTTAGATTGTATAACCCCGATCTGGTAGAGAAATTTTGTGTTTGTTTTAAATGAATAATATTCATACACAGTTGCGGAATTTTATCATTCATGTCATTGCGACTAATTTATATTTTAGCTCTCGCTGTCAGTTTTTTTTTCTGATACTAAAGGACGTTACCGGCCATGCCGGTATCTTGTTGATTTTGAAAATGATATTGCTTTCTATTTATTTGTTGAATGAAGTTACATTAATATTATGATAGAAACTTACGATATAACTATGAAGAATGCAGATGGGTTCTTGAACAACTGGAGATAATCCATTTGTAGAACTTTTAACCTTTATTGAAATTTTGCCGCGTATTACTGTCTATTCTCTGTTTATGTTCTTGGATTGAGGATGTCAGACGGATACAAATACTGTGAGTAGGTTTTTCTATTAGTAGATATTGACTGTGCAAATTGTTGCGCTACTTAAAGTTCCTGCATGTCCGTACGTGTGAATATTCGCGCTACAAAATGAAACAGCACTGTTTGCTCCAGATGGACCCATTTAAGTGTGTGTGAATTGATACGCTACAAGATTTATAATAATCGCAATGAGTTCATCTGCAAAGGAACTGTCAAACATTCCCAATACTTACGATTGTACAGGCATCTTGGGAATGGAATTAGAAACTAAATATAATTTTTAGTGCAGTATTTCATTTATTTCATGACAATTGTTTGGCTTCCGACGAATAAAAAGAAGACAATTACTAGTATATTTAAATCATCCAAGTCATCGTCTACTACATGTATTTTAACAGGTACAAAATCAAACATTATGGAAAACTCACTGACGGAAACCCATCTCCATTTAAAAGGATGGCCAGCACAAAACTGTATACGGGAGAAAGAAATCGACTTGTCCGCCAAAGCGGAAGAAAATGTGAACACAATCAGCCACCGACAATATTAATAATGTGTGTGTAAGAATTGTTTCGCCACGTTCTCTATATTAAGTGTGTGTGAAAATTGTTTCGCCACTATCTTAAATTAAAGTGTTAGAATGTGAAGAAAATATCTTCAGTGAAATTTTTGAATGATTTTATCATACATTAATTTGATATTAACTGTTCAGTGACAGTTATTTCTTAAACGAAATTATTTTTCAATTGACACTATTTTTAATATTGACTAAAGAAATTTTTGCCGGAATATTGTTGAATTTATATATATGTATGTTTTGCATGCTATCTTTTATCATTTAATTATTTAGCTTCAGAACTTTATTTTCAACGCTCAGACACAATACAGTGTAACATGAGGTACAAACGTAAACAAAACATATATACATAAATGGCGAATTGAGCAATACACACTATGAATCTCAGGGTACAATACATAAATGGTTATAATAATGTTGAGATTTTTCTAATAAAAATTGACAGTTTTGACAATATCTTAGTATTACATAACGAAAATAAACTTGTCATTTTATGCACATTTGGTTGGTTCCAATAGTATTTTGAAATAAATTTTCCCCTTAAGTTAGAGATAGTGTCATTTTTACAAATAAATAAAATGTGATATTCGTCACCAACAGCTTCGTTGCAAAAATTACATAACCTGTGCTCTTTTGGAATCTTATTCCATCGACCTGTTTCAATTGGTAACTTTATATTTGATGTACGAAATTTAGAAATAAATAATCTATCTTGAGAAGATAGCCTTAACAAATATTCTTCTAGCTTGAACTCATTTTTGATAATTTTGTAAAAGTCTCTCGAAGAATTTTCAATATCAAAGAAAAACTTTTGGATAAACAAGTCTTGCAACTTTTGTCTAATAATATCCTTTAAATTTGTACCATGAAAAGAAAGTTGAGAATTAAATACATAAGGTAAACCTACTTCTGAATCATTAAAAATTGATTGTGATAGCTAATCCATTTAAAATTACAAAAACCTTCATTTTGTAATTTAAACATCAAATTACGCGATTACACTTGCTATTTTTTATCAGTTAATTGTTTTTTCAATTAAACGTACGTGCTGATAATTTCATAGATGAACATGGTTCATTAGACAAAAAAAAAAAGATTGATAATTTACTGCTGTTCTAAATACACTGGTGAGTTAAGAATAATGGTATTATAATAATATAAGAGAGCAACATGAGCAATGATAATTAATTTTAGATTTTGTAAATGATATGGTCTCAAAAATGATGTTGTATCCTGTATGGTGTTATACTAGAAATCACCTTAATTACCTTTAGTTTTATCTATTAAAGTGTGAAAGATGTGCAAAAGATGTAACTTACTAGTGGGTAAAAGGAAGTAATTAAAGATGACTGGCGCCACCTAGTTTTTACATCCAAGATAATAGGTAGAAGTAAATTTATTTTCTGCTGCCCTGTTAATTAGAAAAGAAAATTGAAATAGTGAGAAATGAGTGTTTGCTATTGGTGTAGAAATAGCCAGAAATTTGGAGGAAACTCTCTGCGATGAGCAAAATTTTCTGTGCATAATTAAGCAAGGGGTGTTCTTCATTCATACTAATTCGAAAATTCCGGAACCATAGAGTACCCTTAAAAAATGCCATTTTTCTATAAAAAAAAAAGCTGCGGCACCGTATGTGTTTTGCAGTTTTATTCACACCAAAAGGTGTTGAAAATTCATAATTTGACAGTTTTTTCAACGGAACTTTTATAGTGAAAACGCAGAACCCAAAAAGGCTACCATTGTCGCCTATGTAAATATTTACTTCATTTTAACCTAGTGACGACCCGGTTACAGACTAAGAGAAGATGAGAGAGTGTTATTATTTTAGATATTATTAATGAATTTTTTTTTTTAGCAAGACTGAGTCAAAGGTCTCTGCTAGTTTACTAAATAATTTGATTGATATGTGCATATCTAAAGCTACATTAAAGCAATTTGTGAAAGTTTATTAATCCACGTGTTGAGAAAATGAAAATGGTGTTTGTTAAAATTGAGAATGTCATTGTTATCTTGTTTATATGTGAATTAAGTATAGAGTGGTGAAACTTGAGAGAAAGTTAACGATCAAAGCAAGGCTGGTCAAAAACATGCTGTGTTTTTCTTTCTTTAAACTAAAGTGTGGAATTTTTCAAAACCCCTATAAATCGGTCAAACTTCGACAGATAATAGCACGAGGTTCAGAGCAACTCCATGTTATCAAAACAAATTTGACATCAGAAGGAGATTAGAT
Source organism: Mytilisepta virgata (assembly GCA_028015205.1). Lineage (NCBI taxonomy): Eukaryota > Metazoa > Mollusca > Bivalvia > Mytilida > Mytilidae > Mytilisepta > Mytilisepta virgata. The sequence goes on from CM051515.1 coordinate 34,844,235, forward strand.
GGGTATCAATTGAAGTTCAAATGTTGCAGACGTTAAATCGTCGATTATTTTTGCCTTATCAAGTGTTACAATTTTGGAATTGTTAAGAACGAACATACTTTTATAAGACAAATATATTATATCGATTGTTTGAATTGTATGTTTCCCTGCAACAATTTCAATAACCAGTGAGAAGTTCTTATTTTGGTGCGGATGTTATATTATCGAATTAGTTGCATATTGGCATGTGATGAACTCATTAAACCCATAAGGTTAATGACACCCCTCCTCTGTATGGAACCACTCATGCACATGCATACGCTGAGAACGACAGATACGCACGTGTAATCTGGTATCGAGGGAGTTGGAGAGTTCTCGCTTAGTAGTTTTTTTAGTAGTTCTTAGAATTTCATTAATCTTTTGTTGTTTGATTTATCGATGTAAATAATTATATAAATATAAATATATATATATGTAAATATAATTTAGAAAATATAATTTTGTATGAAAATTTAGTGTTTTTAATTATTCAGATTGCGTTAAGAGAAAACACCGATCTAATATATCAGCATAGCCCGAATAGCCCTTGAATAATTGGTTATTATCCTAAGGTGTGACAATATTGGTTCTTCACTTCCGATTGTTTCACATATGCAAAAACCAGCATATTAAGTACTAAGTATCTGATATATTTCGCTACTGACCTTGCATGTAGTTATAAGGTGTATGTTCACCTACAATATTGTATCAAACAATCTTACCTTCAACTGTGACTTGAAAGTCCATCCCTTTCCAGTTTGTGTATGCACATCGGTATATACCGCTGTCTGTAAAATCTAGGTTTTTAATCGTCAGTATGTTTTCATTAGTTCCATCGTATTTATTAAAATTGTATGAGATATATCTATAATCATTAGGGGAATATTTCTTTTCCCAGAAGTATTGCCCGTTTTGTCCTGTAGCATACTGGCATGTAATATCAATGCTACCACCATAATCTGCAACAACTGAAATAGAGTAATATATGATAATAGCAGGTTTATTGTTTCCCTTGACGACAGCTACATCCCCGAATCTTCATTGACATTTCACATATGTGCATGTGTAGGTATGTTATTATGCCAAAAACAATGCAAAAGAAGAAATTAACTTTTTCAGTGGACAAACGAATTTGTATGTAATTTTTCCAATTTTGTAAAATGATAATTTGTTATAAATACACTTTAGAATTTCTGCAATTTCATATATGTGAAATGTAGTATTCAAATATATAAAGAATACACACCTTCAAATTTGTTGCAAGCTTAATAATCTATCGTTACTATACAAGAAAACCAGAGGGTCCTGACAAAAATGTGGGCAAAGATGTACTCTAAAGCTCTTACATTTACGAAACTATTCAATGAAAGTGATCATTGTTTAAAAATAGTGATTTTATTCAATCATATTTCAAATTAATTGGCTTAGGTTCTCGGTAATTGGAGCCTTTGGCTAGCATATTTTTTAGTTTTTAATTATCAACTAGATTGAGATCCCCAGTGATAACATGACCCACAGGACTATAATTGAATGAACATGTCGAACAGGAGCAGTCAGGGGGTTTAGACTTGGTATCATCGGAATTAAGGTCCCGCAATGCCCGTTTGTAATTGAAATATGTTTTTATCTCACCTTGTTGTTGATAATACTGTGTTTCGGGGTACGTTCTTTTTAAAAGGAGGTTTGGGCACCCATTACACCGATCTATCCCCATCTGCTAAATATGTTCCATGTCAGACTATAACGTTACTGACCTTCTGTGTCCTCTATATTTGTTTTCGGCTGTGTTATGTTTTTCATATGGAATTAAACGTATCTTTGTTAACCATTACAGTTATCAGTGTTATCATTATTCATAGTTTAAACATATCCTTACATCATATTTCACATAATTTAGATTTCGATTGCTATTTTCATTCTTCTACAATCTTCTTGTTTATCATAATATGTGTAAAAGAAAACTTAGAATGTAATATAATTATTATACATTCTCGTGTACTATAGTCTATGTCCTTATACATTGTCCTGTAGAATATAACTTTACTTTTTAAAGAATATCTAAAATAAAAATCAGAAACTGTCTCGACTTTAAAAATTAAAAACCCAACGCAATACTTACCAGCTGATGAAATATACACCAATAAATTCAACAAAAGAAATAATCCAAGCATTTTATTTCCAAAATTTCCAGTAGTCGTAACAAGGAATAGAATAGAGAATGGAAACGGGGGAATGAGTTAAAGAGACAGCCCGGCCAAAGAGTAGAAAACAGTCCAATGTTACCAAAGGGTCTTCAACGCAGCGAGAAAATCCCGCACTAGCAGGCGGGCTTCAGCTGGCCCCTAAACAATAATGCATACTTCATTTGCAGTTCAGCGAAATGGAAGCCACACTAAACTCTGAAACATACAAATGAACCAAAATTCAAAACTCACACAAGACTAACAAAAGCTAGAGGTTCCTGACTTGGGACAGGCGCACAAATGCGGCAGGATTAAACCCGTTTTGTGAGATCTCCACCCTCCCCATACTTCTAGCCAATGTGGAATAAACAAACACACAGCGATATGCACAGAAAAACTCAGTTCAAAAGAAGTCCGAGTCCGATGTTATAAAAGGTAACGGAAGAAACTAAGCAAAATGACAATGATCAATATAAATTAACAAAGGACTACTAGCAGTTACTGACATACCAGCTCCAGATCTCAAACTGATCGAAAGATTATGTCTTTATCATATAGAAAATCAGCCACAATCAATCCCGTTAGGGGTTTAGTATCATGTTATCATAAATTATACGAGAAGAACATAACCCGCCAACAACATGCCAACAACTGATTTTAGAATAAATGTGTTTATTTCCGATGCAAAGACCCTTTTAGTGAATCAATATTAATTTCAAAAAATGCCATCTTTAGTGACTTGACACCTGTATCGTAACTCCCTTGTGGATAAGTCTGTTTAAAGGTTTCATTATCTTTTCAGATGAATGACATTTTTGTGCTTTCTATATAATATTACCATACAAGATGGGGTGTGAAATACCTGAACATATAAGATGTATGCACGTTGATTTATATTTACGAATGTTGACCTTGCACCAATGATAACATTTAGTAAAAGGTTTGACAAGTTTTTGATATCGAAATTACTGGTGTTATAATTTTTCAGTAATACAGAGATGTCTTTTGTTAAAATCAAATACGTTGTTACATGGTCATCAATCAACGACATTTTCTTGTGCGCATGCGCCAGATTACCGAGGCACTTGATCAAAATTTTTACATGGAACATATAGGAAAACAAAATTTTATCTTTGATTTAGGCAACATTTTACATTTTACAATAATATAATAGTTATATTCAGAAAGAGTAATGTATCCTCTTTTTGTTGATAATAATTATTTGGTCATATAATGAAGAGACAAAATTTGTTTTTGAAACTTATATTAGTTATTTTCTTAATCATGGATCTGCATAGATTAAGATTATATAAAAAAAATATTTTTTTCAACGATGAAAAATTGCTTCCATTTTGAATTGAAATCTGTGAAAGGTCTATTTTGCCAGTCCTTGGTGCAATTACAACATATATATAATCTGCTTTAGCTACGATTTTTATACAGTCATGACAGTATACTATATTAATAAACCTTTCATTTTTGTAAAAAAACAATAATTATGTCTATGATTCCATCAATGGTAGAAAACAATATTTTAATTTTAAATAACACACATTTGTTAAGCTTAAAATGCTAAAATAATTTAATTGGGAACGGAATAATTCGGAAAAAAATCTGTGAATCTTTTATTCCATCAAATACTAGGATATATATAATTTTCAGAATATAATAATACCAAAGAATAATTTAAAATTATTAATTATCCAATAAAATGTCCAGTTTAAGCTTATTGTAATTTCCAAATATTAAAAAAAAAAATTAAGGATAGTTGATTAAAGTAAGAATTTATTAAGAACAATCTCCTTATTAAATGAAGATCACTGACTGAAAAAAGAAAGAAAGAATTAAAGAAAAATCTGAGCTATTTTTGAATTTGCGGACTGAATTTAGAAACCTTTTTAATTTTAATTTTAAGGCTTTTTGGATAATAAATTGTATAGCTCTCTGTTGCAAGGAAATAAAGACAATATTTATATATATTTAACATGTTTGGTTAAACTGCTTGAAAAAGAGAGAAAATACATGTATGTCTTACAAAAAAAAAATAAATGTGAAATTGAATTGTCCCATTAATTTTCTCATTAAAATTTATGCAGGAGGAATACTATAAATACACAACAACCAAAATTATCTTCATGCTCATTAGGCGTGTTAGAAAAGTCAATACTACTGCTGGCGCTCGTATTGGATGATATGATGACGTGACCACCTCAAAATGTACAAATACTCCATTTTGTATCGGCGTGTTTGATGCCGTTGAGATTAATCTTAAACAATTATATTTATTAAAGTACGCGGTCGTATAACTACGGAAGCCATAAAGAAATTAATTAATCCGTGAACTCGGATTGGGAATCCGTAATCTCGGATTGACAATCTGTGATCTCAGATTGCTAATTTGTGATCTCGGATTGATAATCCGTTATCTCGGATTGATAATCCCTGATCTCGTATTGCTAATCTGTGATCTTCGATTGACAATCTGTGATCTCGGATTGCTAATCTGTGATCTCGGATTGATAATCTGTGATCTCGGATTGATAATCCGTGATCTCGGATTGCTATTATCTGTGATCTCGGATTGACAATCTGTGATGTCGGATTGATAATCTGTGATCTCGGATTGCTAATCCTGAACTGAATAACTATGACAATTCAATCATACTTTTTTAATAGTTAATAAAACTCGCATTTACTGAAAGCTAGGTCGAAGTCATTTGCAACTAATAAATAATTCAAGGTTCATTTATACATACGGAAGCCGTCGCGGTTGTTATTGACTTTGAGCTAGCTTTCAGTAACTGCGAGTACTCTAATATTGGTACTTTGTGTCTTTTGTCTTTATGTTAGTTTTTATTTCCCTCCAAATTATGTAATCTTAGCTTTATGCAAAACGTGCACCAATTGTTATACCATATCCATTAAGACGGAAAACGCCGAGGGAAAAATGGAAACGTAAAAAATTAAATAAAAGAATGTCCGAGTGTCGTGTGTATGTTGAACACGCAATAAGACGTTTAAAGACATTCAGGGTCGTTGGAACGTTATGGAGACATCAAACGAACGAACTAAATCAAATGGTTGAATTGTGTGCTGGACTATTCGAGAGACAAACTGAGTTATTTTCGTATTAAACTAGTGCTACCCAATCATACAATGCTTATGTTATTAGGCAAGTGACCACAAAATCTCAAATTTGCATTTTAAAATAAAGCATCGAGCATTCATCTTGTGTAAAGGGGGACTTGTGTTTTCCAAAATCAATCGTTTTATTCTGATTTTGTTTTTTTAATCGTTCCGGAATGAGAGTAAAACAATAGTTTGTTTCCACTGGGCGTTAAAGCTTATTTCAGCGTACTTTTGGAGATCACCCCCACATCATATTGTATTTATCTTCCACCCAACACGAGCGCCAACAGTAGTATCGGCTTTTCGAACACGTCTATTAAAACACATACTGGGATATCGTAATTGCATAGTCATTGCATCGGAGTTCAAAGTTTTATAGGGAAGATGTCTAGCTCTGGTAGAGGTACCGGTGATGTTGACTATGGAAACTCGAAAGCTGGTTTTGATGCTTTATTATAACAATTCTCAATTGCGGTATCACAGAAATAACAATACTCTGATTCCAACAATAAAACTGACTAGCCGCTCCTATCAAAATCCACAGCATATTTATACAATTGATAACAATAACTCAATTAACAAGTGACATAACATTATAAATGAAATTAATACTCAAAGTCAAAGTGACAATAAAATAAATAAAATAATCTCTTAATCCTGACACACAGCTCAAGACAATTGACTCTAATTAAAATTAAAACATTATCACTCAAACTTATCAAAGTTAATCTGTCACAGATATTAATTGGTTATAATTAAATGCTGGCTAAATAATTTGAGATAATTTGACAATTTTAAAAATACGAATTTACATAACAAAATACAATTTTATATTAATAATTTTGAAAATATGAAAGTCCTAAAATAAAGTCCAAAATGTCCACTACGACAATATCCCCCTTCTCCAAAAATAAGACGTCCTCGTCTTAAAATCTCCTATAATTGTTCCGATGTCCGCGCCCTCTAAATGGATTATACTGCTGAGGCGGATGGTACTGCGGTGGGCTCATAAGTTCATCAATCTGGTATTGTAACTGTTCAATGGTTCGTTGTTGTTGTCCAATTGTTTCATCTCGTAATTTTATAACGTTAAATGTTATGTCAAATTTTTCTGCAAGTTCGCGTATTTTCAATTCTAGATCCGTCCTACTTTCTTGGAGTCCTAAATAGAGCGGATATGCCAACACTACTTGATTTGAATTCTCCTCTGCCTGTTGTAACCGTTTAAACAACGCTGCTTTTGATTTGTTTGCCTCTTCTAACGTTGAAATTAAAGATTCATTTTGTAGCCGTAAATAAAATACATCTTGTTGTTCTGGATGAAACGATCTATGTTGTTGTAATTCCTGTTGCAACGAGTTGTTGTTTGTCTCTAATTGCTGAATTTGTAAAAGAAGCTCAGAATTACGTTGTTCAGATGCTGCCAAATTATCCCTAATACGATTACATTTTTCCTCCGAATTTTCCAACTGAATTACACATTGCTTCATTTTTGTTTCTTGATCCTTTTTGGTAGCTTCGGTTCTATTAAGTTTTTGCTTTATTGCCTGCAGTTCTGTCTTGATCGAATGAGACGCATTCAGATTCGACATCATTGTACTATTCCGAAGATTCGAAAACGGCATTTCTCTCATTTCTTGCTTCTTCCCTAAATACGACTTAAGTCTGGCACTATCCCTCTCCTTCTTTTTGGTGGATTTTTGTTTACGAATTTGTCTCTGAGAATTTGGTATTGTCCAGGTATTGCACATTCTAGCATAATGTCCACGGTAACCACATTTGAAACAATTCTGAATATTGGAAAAACACATACCATGATGGAAAAGTCCACATTGGCCGCACATCGGTTTTTGACTTCGGAAGCCGGAAAGTCTCCATTGCGGTCGAAGGTCGAATTCCATGTCTGATGTTCTGTGTACCGGTACTCGGGATCTTGTATGCAACTGGACTTACTGTTGTTTCTGGCCAGCTGCCCCGGGCTCTGCACCAACTTTTATAGGGAAGATGTCTAGCTCTGGTAGAGGTACCGGTGATGTTGACTATGGAAACTCGAAAGCTGGTTTTGATGCTTTATTATAACAATTCTCAATTGCGGTATCACAGAAATAACAATACTCTGATTCCAACAATAAAACTGACTAGCCGCTCCTATCAAAATCCACAGCATATTTATACAATTGATAACAATAACTCAATTATCAAGTGACATAACATTATAAATGAAATTAATACTCAAAGTTAAAGTGACAATAAAATAAATAAAATAATCTCTTAATCCTGACACACAGCTCAAGACAATTGACTCTAATTAAAATTAAAACATTATCACTCAAACTTATCAAAGTTAATCTGTCACAGATATTAATTGGTTATAATTAAATGCTGGCTAAATAATTTGAGATAATTTGACAATTTTAAAAATACGAATTTACATAACAAAATACAATTTAATATTAATAATTTTGAAAATATGAAAGTCCTAAAATAAAGTCCAAAATGTCCATTACGACAAAAGTATCACCTCTTGTGTACACAAATATCCTGTATTATTGACCTACCATTCATTTTATTTCACTTTTCGAGGGGGAAAACGGGGGGGGGGTGTTGGCACAGTATTATGTGTAGCCTGACCTACCTATAATTTGTAAGGAAATGTGCTGAAGTTTTTAGTCATTAATATGACAGAAATAAGTATAGAAAATATATATAAGGGTATATAGAATTTGGCAAAAATATCAAGAACAAAAAATATTGACAGAAATGGAAATTATAATAATTATAATCTCTTATTTATGCATAATAAATATATTTCCATTTGGAGTTAATTTATATTAATCCCGTTTTTGTAAGACCTTATGTCAAACTGGTGTTTGAGTTTTTTTGCGTTACATTTTATTTGAAACATTAGTAGCGAAAATAATAGAACTGCACAACAACCAACTCTTATCTAAAACTTGCTGGGATGTCGTCATTTTATAGATCATATCAATTAACAACTCTTACATGTCTTACTTAATAGTGTAAGGTTAAGGAAACGATGGGGCCAAGGAAACTTCACCATCTGAAAACGAATGATTAATTTAGTATTAGGCTTCCCGTTAGTATATCTTATCTCGATATAACTCTACGCTAAGTGATTGCTAGACAATATACACATTTAAACCTTTTAATAGGTAAACAATCTTAACTACAACACCTTCATTTAAGTAGAGTCTTTCTAAATCACAAAAATGTAGGTAGTTTAACAAATCTAAATATAGACCAGTATATTACAGAAATAAAACTTATTCATTTCTTGAAACTTTTAATATCAACGTGTAATCATTTGAATCTTTTAAAAAATATATATATTTGTCGGAATAATAACAAACGTTCAAACTTTAGATCTATTTTGGACTGATAATACAATGCAAAACAAAACAAATAAACGTACAATACATCAAAGTGCAAGTAACGTTTTCTAGGTTCTGCTAATTTTAAAAGTTTTTCTTCTTTTTTTTTTATCAAATTACACTATTGATATCCTTTTAAAATATTTCACCAGTATGAATATTACTGATGCTAAATTACAATCTATCTATTGAATTTTAGCGGTAAAAGTTATTTACGAATTAACTATAATTAAAGTCATGATCAAAATTTTCATCAATTTTGTCTTATTTATCTGCGAAATAATCGATCTGTATAACGTAAAGCCTAATATCGAACTTAATTACATTGCATATGAAAAGGGCATTTATGTTTTATTAGAAATTAACCTAAATAGAAATATTCTTATATATTAAGCACCGAATGTTTGCGAGAACTTTTTTTTGGTAAAAGGGGGTATACATGTAATAGGGCATATATATGTAGTGGTTTTTGTTTTTGTTTTTTTTTTTGTTGGGACGGGGGGTTGGGGTGGGGGTTTCAACACTAGTGCTGTCGATTTACTTCAGGAGTACATGCAACAACTCGTTTCTTTCGTTTCAAAAGTCTATATACCAATTTTAAATGAATAATCTGGAGGGAAATCATATTCTTCTTCAGTTAAAGGGTTTTCAAATTCGGCCTTGAAATGTTAGAATAGATTTAAAAAAAAATGTTTATCAAAAGAAAATATTTCCGTGTCTGCATAAGTTTTATTTCATACACCAAATACAATCATTGTTAAATGTAAATAACTTCAGTTCAAAATAGTACAGGTGTATATTTATAGTTTTCATTCTCTATTCTATACAGGTAAAACTTCATTTACAACGTACAACCTGTTAGTACACATACATTATATAGAAGCTTATTGTATAAATAGAAGTGACAGTATGACTGAGACACTTATTTAGGTGAGGCATCAAAGATTTTTTTACCCAACTGCGTGAAAGTTTAAAAATTGGCAAGAACGAAATCGTCCATTATTCATTTTTCATATTTCCAAATTCAAAATAGAATGGATAACGAAAAATTAAAAATGAATAATGGACGTACTTCAGCCCGGTCAAGTTTTGTACGGTTTTAATTTATGAATTACACATACTTTATAACTACCCCAAGACTAATTTTCTATGAACACAAATAAAACCAATTCATATATATAGATCTACACAAGTCTAATTATTTTGCATAATTTTAATTATAATTACAAGTGAAGAATATAACCTTTTTCCTATTGCCTTTTATGTATGGCATTTATAATATTGTATACATACGCTATAAAAGAAGCAATTCGTAACACAGAGTTGAAAAACCTATACGCAAAGGAATAATGATTCCTGCTATTCCAAATCTTAAAAGTCACTGTGCGGTTTTAAGCCCGCCCAATCCACCCCCCCCCCCCCCCCCCCCCAGGGGTGGCGGTACTTGGCATGGAGAAAATATCGCACTACACTGAAAGGATGAACAAATTATAAAAAATATAACTGGACATCTAAGAAAACCGGCCATAGTTGTCCGACAATCTCATAAAAAAACCTTAGGAGACATACAAACTATCACATTAAGATAAATGTTACCACATGTACAATACGCATACTGTTCAAACATGATATGATCGTTCACTATCTCGGGAATACATTTATATTTTAAAAATTGAAGAAACGTTTAAAAAAAACAAAAATGTATGTTGTACTTACCGGCTGATGAAATATACACATTGAAAGTCAGCAACAATAATATTATTTTCAACATCTTTTTCTCTTCATGTCCGGAAAAGAACAAGGAAGTGAATCTTACGTATAATCCGACATTTGATGTTTAATAGACCATATACACATTTAAACACTTTAATATAAATTAACAGTATATACTTCAAAACCTCTCACTTAAGTACGATGTTTACATTGTATGGTCTATTTGTACAATAACTATATGTATAACAGTTCGACTGTTTGTCCCAAGTTTTGTAAAGTCTGAACAAACTCTTTGCACAATGCCAGCGTGTCTCGACCGATTTTCGCACTGGGAAGTGCAGTAGACATGGTATAGAAGCAACCTTTCCATATCATTATAATAGTGATTTAACCAAAGTTTATTTTTTTATTACTGTTTATTATTTTTTTGCACATTTTAATTTAAAATGTAAGCTGGACACTCGTGTATCTTTGTACAGAGGTATGGATGTCCATTTTTCAATAAACTGTTAATTACTTTATAGCTCACCTGGCCTAAAAGGCAATGTGAGCTATTGTCATTACTTGGCGTCCGTAGTCCGTCTTCCGATATAAACTTTTCTTTTAAAGATCTTTTCCTCTGAAACCACTGGGCCAACTGGGACCAGACTTTGGTGGAATGGTCCTTTGGTGGCCCCATAGCAAAATTGTGACAGGCGATTTTCAACCGACATGGCAGCTGTTATTTAAAATAGAAAAAGGGAGAGGGGGCCGCCATTGCCGAACATAGTTTAACATTAGACCCAATGGGAAAATTCATTAAAAAATCCTCTTGTCTTAAATCACTAAGCCAATTGGAACCATAGTTGACAGAAATGGTTCAAAGGTGGTTCTCTTTAAGAATTGTGTCCGATGACCCGGAATTTAAGGAAAGGTGGCCGCCCCAGTTGAACTAACAAAATGTAGTTTAATGTAGGATACTTTGGAAGATTCATTAAATAATCTTCTTGTCTGAAACTACCGAGCCAATTGGAACCTTGACCCTTGACGCTCCATATTACTTGTACAGCTGCCATTTAATTTATTTCAAGTAATGCCCTAAACATCTGTGACAATGTCAGACCATTTTTTTATGTTAACATGTGTCAATTGACGATTTTGGTCATGTTGACTTATTTGTAGATGTTACTTTGCTGAACATTTTTGTTCTTTACAGTTTGTCTTTATCTATTATTATATTCAAGATAACAACCTTAAACTGCAAAATTTCCTTAACATTAAGAATTCAGGGGCAATAACCCAACAAAGGGTTGTCCGATTCATCTGAAAATTTCATGACTGGAAGATCTTGACCTGTTGAACATTTTTAGCCTTGTCAGTTTTGCTCTAAATGCTTTGGTTTTTGAGATATAAGCCAAAAACTGCATTTGACCCCTATGTTTTAATTTTAGCAACAGCGGCCATGTTTGTTGATAGATCAAAACTTTAGATAAAATTTATAAACTAGATACCCTAAGGAACATTCAGTTAAAGTTTGAAGGTATTTTGCCTAGTAGTTTCAGAGTAGAAGATTCTTTAAATAGTTTACGACGACGACGACAGACGACGGACAACGACGGACGCCAAGTGATGGCATAAGCTCACATGGCCCTTTGGGCCAAGTGAGCTAAAAATGACAATAGAGTTCACATACAATGAAGAGCTATAGTCTGTTTTGAATATGCACTTGACTTTTATCCTGGTCGAATGTTTTTATCTGAGTATTATATAACAGCAGTTTGTCCAATTTCCTTGTATAAATAAACCAAGGAAGAAAGAAATGAATAAAACTATACGGCGATTAAATATATTTAGTAAATAAAAAATTGTATTATATAACTAACAAGTCAATCAAGTATATTATTATAGTTTACATTTGTACATTCAATCATAAATTCATTTGAAATGTTAACTCAAAGGGCAGCCTCGGTGTACTCTGTTACAGTGAGTAATCTATTGCGGATTTGTCTTTTAGTTGCTGAGGCGTTGTGTCTATCCGTCTGTGGGTTGCTCTTATTGGTGGACGGGCTCCTCCTGCTGCGTACTGGAATACGGTTATCTTTGTCATGGCGTGCGTGGTCTGGAGTAAGTCGAGGATTTCGAAGACATTTTTGTGTGCATGTCGCACTTTCTTCTTGATCCTGCAGTGCCATCCCTCTATATGCTTATTATTGCGGAGTCTTTCTGTCAATTAGTGGTTCAACAGGAATCGATGTGACTCAACCCAATGTTCTGCAACATAGTCGGTAAAGGATGTTGCGTCAGGAACGTGGTCGGTATCCCCAATCTCTTCTAGGTCGTTGAACCAAACAAATTCTACATCATTCTGCGAGTCAAGGGGCAGTACATATGCTCTTGGAACCAGTTGGTAATGTCGACGTTGTCTTTGTAGTGGATCTGTAGTCTTAACTGTTTAGTCTTACACCAGATGCATTCGATGTTGTAGAAGAAACAGCCCTTGATGGTCACTCCTGGGAAAACGATCAAAATTATTTTACCTTTTTTTATTATCATAACTATTAATTTTAATATTTTTTTTATAATCTTTGTCTATTTTATCAATAAAAAGGGTTATTTGTTGAAAGTTAGCCCAGATATATTTATATGGTTTATAGGTAAAGTGTGTGTGATCAGTAAAGAACACACTATAATTGTTAAATCAGCAATTTTCCTTTATATATTATGCATGTAATTTAACGTATACGAACTGGGATGACACCGCTTAATTAGTAGCAGAAGGCAATCAATGAAAACAATTGAAAGGAGCAATTTTAAAGAAAATGTTTATATTACCTTGATTTAATTTGACACTCAACGACCAAAAAAAAGTTACTTGACGATAATATAAAACGAAAGCCTCATAAGTAGCTTTTTATTATTTTTATGGTGCGAGGCCTTGTTCCAGAGCACAGTTTTATTTTAAGATTTATCAGGAATCATATATTTTTCATCTACTGCAAGGATATGCTATGTATCCTCCACCGCAAAATTTGTATGATGTGTAATAATCTATATATTAAGGATTCGTATTCAATAATAATACTATATAAAACTAAATTGGTTAATATTATCATTATGATGTATTTCCCTAGAATTTCAAAGAGGGCTCAGATTTGTTGTGAACTCAACAGGGTTAAAACGCTTTGTAACTAATCAATGTATCCAAAAGGATCTCAGTCTTCCATGGTGACTTAATATTTTTAAGCAAAAATCACATAAAAATAATACAAAAACTGCCCTGCTTTCGCGGATTTCGTGGTATTTTTGGCAGTAATTAATCAATATTAAGGGTTGATTAATTGTAGTTTGCCTCTTCATGACAAGAACCTGTTAAACACTACTGTACATATGTAACGGAGTAGAAGTTCCACCATAATATTTATTCCAAAGATACTTTATTATGTAACAACAATTCCAATTGGAATTTATTTTATGTGACACATATTTCGAATGCGTATTAAAAGGACCGATGCATCGATGTATCACATAAAATTAATGCCAAATGGAATGTGTGTAATATCTAGCCTTTGGTAGTCTTGTGTGTTTTTTTTTTATAATTTGGGTTCATTTTTATGTTTCGGAGTTTAGTGTGCCGTCACCTTTGCTGAACTCGTATACATTATGCTAGCTAAATCCGCATCCGGGTGCGGGATTTTCTCGCTGCGCTGAAGACACATTGGTAGCCTTGTGCTGTTTTCTGCTCTTTGATCGGGTTGTTGTCTCTTTGACACATTCCCCGTTTAAATTCTCTATTCTATCGTTGGAATAAATATTATTATGGCGGAAATTTTATTCCATGACAAACATAACATTTTTGACAATTTGACTTGTCATTCATAAGATTAATGAGAATGAAAAAGTATTATGTAATATCTATTCCGAATTGGAAAGGTATTATGTAATAGTTATTCTGATATTATTATCAAAATAATATTAAAAGAACAAGTATCATGGATATGGGAAATATTTATTCCGAATCTGTTAGCATTATATAATTATTTAATTATATAGTCACAATTACACGCACGCATATTTTTCATATAAATGTTTTAAAAAAAGATTTAAACTTTTTTCTCATTAGAAGTCCGATTTATATCACAACTTAGTTTGTTAACAAATTTACTTACCTTCAACATATGAGCCATCATTAAGGAACATGAATGTTTTTTCATATTCACCAGCCTCCATGTTTGAATGTACAAACAAGTATTGTGTACAAGTAAATACATCTGACTCATAAACACTTTTAAATGTACATAATAGGAAACCATCAAGTAAAACACTTTTTTTATTTAAATAATAATCAATCAGGTGTAACAAACAACCTGCTTATCAGGAACATTTGTTATTTTAATCAACATATAACATAAGTTCCTTATATCAGTGGAACAAATATAATTCTGATTGGAAAAAGTATTCCATGACAGAAATTCTGCAGATTACAAAATGTATATATTATTATAATATATTTTTTAGTCAGTAATACATATTATTAGGAACAATTATACGTTGACACATCAACGTAATTAAGATTCAACAGAAATAAGATTTAGGGAAACAAATGTAAGAATAACAGTTTTAAAATAACAATCCAAAGATACTAATATTAGATATAGTAAATTTGTACTATGCTGTATACGACGCATTTCAAGGAGTTACCTCTCATCAGCAGCATTAAAACCGAAACATTTGGAAGAATAACAGTTTTACAATTTTATTGACAAAATGAAGGCTCCCAGGACCCAGTATCGCAAATTTGGAAAATCGAATCACCTACGGAATAGTTCATCAAATTTTGCTATAAACTGTCTCAATATTTTTAAATTATGTTTCTAATTTTTAGAATGTGTATATAAAGGGTAAAAAGAGTATATATGTCACCGTATATAAGTTTTGATAGTGCTTTTTAGAGTTTGCTTGATTTTGATTTTTGGTGTTCAGTGTACATTAAATTTATATTCATTATCGTTTCATTTCATATTTCATTTTAATGACATATTTTTGACTTTCACGAATGACGTCATATATGCATGTTATATTCACTATATGCATGAATGTCAAATTCACATTTTGGCGCGAATTCATTTTTAGGTTCTCTGCGCATTTTTTTTTTTTATTCATTAACTGCCAGTTAGCCTAATAGAGCAGTCTCTCTAAAAAGCAGACCAGATATGCAGGTATTTAATTTTCTAGAACTTTTTTCAGTGTTTGATATTTGAAATATTTTCATGTCTTTTTATTTTTAGTTTTGGAATTATTTAATAAAAAATAGTAAAATTACGAAAAGTGAACACATTTAATTTGAATTGATTTTTGTGTTAAAGTTGTTTTTAGTTTTTCATAATTGGTTTGAGATAAACAAGTTTAAACATTCGCGTAAGACTCTTTACAGAGGTATTGATTATTTAGTTCAGGTCTGTTCGTTTGGTCAGTTTATTGTATGAAATGTGTGTCGATGTTCTTCATTCACAGTTGTATATTATTATGTTTGCAGTTAATAAAACAAAGTGCAGCACATTGTTACAGATTTATTTGTTATTTCGCCCTAATGATATAATGGTATAGTTCGTCTGTGACATATACCTTTTCGCATATACCACTGTAGAGGGGGAAATCGTGTATATCCAGGAAAAGGAATTGCGAGGATATGCAGTAGCAATCAACCATCAGAATCCAGGGTTTTTATATAAGGTGTAAATAAACTTTAAATTCCCTTTTTGAAAAAAAAACATTTTCAAATTTCCTGTTGCAGTAAAAGTGAAACAGAGTTTTCAAAGTTAATATTAAAACACAATCAAGCAGAGCATGTCTCATGTCTTTTTGAAATAACTTTTTTTGTATTTCTGAAAGTTTCCGTTTGTTTGTGGCTAAAACATTGCATTCATTATGATTGTCTCTTAATCTCGTGTAAATAATATATGGAATTGCAATATTTCCCATGGAAATACATGTTTGTCGATGTTGATAAATATTAATGAAAAATATAATCATATACTATTTTTATTAAGCAACACGCATAAAAAAATATATAATATCATTAGCTTTTAAACAATTCATGATCCGAACACTTAGGAATGGAATATCAAGGATAATTCTTCAGTATAAGTACAATGAAATTGATAAAACGTGGGTTTGGGTGTTCTATGACACACTTATGTCACCTGCTCTCATCAATCACTGGTAAAGAATGAGTTGCTGATAAAAAAAATCCTTGTTTTGATATGAAACGTTAAAGATCATTGACATGCAATAATAGAATGGCTAGTGCAAAATGGCACAAGTCATGGAAAATTCCCTGGAGGTTATATGAAAATTTATTGACAAAGAGATGAAATGTTCTGGCTAGAGAAATTGTGAATCCAACGGCACATTACGATGATAGTGATGCCTATGTGTCGACCATGCTACGCTGGTGACATAAAACGTAGTACTCCAAATAAAACTGCGTTGAAAAAATGAGATTCCTTTGTTACATCCTTCCTTGCCTGGGTTTAAATGCATGTACTTCTAAATAGGATTTGTCCAAAATGCATGAATCTCACGCCTAATGAGTGGGATATCACACGTATGGTATATCTACACAGACATCAACACGACAGGCTCTCTGATTGAAAAGCATGGCTTTCGCATGAATCTCTTCATTAGTTGCAAAAGGTGATGTACATTATTAAATATAAAAATAAAAAATAAAAATAATACTAGTAATTTAAAATGATAACTGAATATATTATAACAATACATATACAATTAATATAAATTACAAATAAGTTAATCAATTTATTAAAGAAAAAGGCAGAGAACAATATCATTTAAATGAAAAAGAAATCCTTACCGCCACCTTGGCAATAACACTTAGTTGCTGTTGGGTTACTCAAAAACTCTGACATGCAGGCCGATATAACCTCTTTTGTAATCAAATGGAAACCCATTATCATGCTTGAAGAGGTTACACTAATTACAGTCCTGTCAAATTGGTCTAAAAGAAAGCATTCATTTAAGTTTGATTTTAAAGATTCGTTGTTTAAAAATCATTTTATCATTTGTAAAAAGGTGTTCATTGCAATAAATACATTTTGTATGTAAACATTAAATGAAATAAAAATAATACGAAATAATAGATCATTTGAATACGTCATTTCATAAAAGGTGAAACAAAAGGTCTCAGTTTCAATCTAGGTATTTTGGCCACATTTCTAAAACATTGTCTGCAGTTATAAAGATTTGTGTGTCCAAGAAAGTGACCCCTTTGTGTCGACACTGCGACACAAAATGCAGTACTTAAAATAAAATTGCGTTTAAATTAGGATGACATTCCGTTGGTTAATCTCTCTATATCAAAGCTTTTAAGTCATCGTATTTCTACAAATAAATGAATGACAGGCTCTCTTATTTAAAAGCATGACTTTTTCACGAAACTCTGCATAAATTGTAAAAATTGATGTACATAATTAATTAAAATTCAATAATAGATAAACCGCGTCATTTGATTTGTCAAATGTTTTCGTCTATCATATCATAGACAAAATTTTCGTTTTTATTATAACGTCATTGAGGGGAACCCCAGCGGTTTAGACGTCAAAACATCCGTCGGAATTAAATTCTAAGAATTGACTTTAATTTTGTTTATTTCTATTCGAAATAACACCAATGCACATGGTGCACACTTTCAAATAACCCACTACAGTGTGCACCACATGACTGAGAAAAAAAATTACGATCAATCCTTAAATAAAAACAGAAGTTAAAAACATTCACATTGACTTGATCACTTAACACCAAATAAGTCAATTGATCTTGGCATACCTGTTTACTTAATAGCTCTTACATGTATAACTATACAAATTCTTTTGTAAAGATGTGAAAATGCATACAGTTTACTGCAATGTAATCCTGATGAAAGCATAGTTTTTCCAATTTTTCCAATTCAAATAGTCTGTTAATAAAACATTACTTTATCATTTAGAAAAAATGAGTTCATTGTAATAAAATGAAATAAAAATAGTATGAAATAATAATTCATGTACTTATGTTTTTTTGTCAGTTCGTCTTATTAGTTGTTGCAATTCAACTTTTTTCTTAAGTAAACATAAAATGTTATGTTTTTATTGACCACGAATATAATTTTTACGCATTTAAATATATGATGTAAGAGCAAACGTGAATTTATTCAAAATGTATCAAAACAAAAGGATTCAGTTTCAAGGACTTTCAATCTAAATATTTACTCCACATTTCTAAAACATAGCCTCCAGTTACCTAAATAAGGAAACGATAAAACTGATCCTTTCTACTTTTCTGGAGCTTTTTTATTGGACAATGAACGACCTCCTCACGAAAACATACGGAAAAAAAACATGGACAAAAATTAAGACGACTGGGAAGATTAAGACTGATGGAACCCTTCGCCTGGCAACAATAAATGAAGAGTCCAAAATGTCTTACAAATTCAGAATGGGAAAGACGCGTATAACAAAATCGACATTGTAGACATTCAATCAAAACTTAAGTTAGGATGCATTTACCTCGTGAGTTAAGACCAACATGTTTATTTTAATCAGTTTACCCTGTAAGGACATTTGGCATTCATGGGATATAATATATACATAAATAATGAAAACATTACTGTTACTTGGCCTGCGAAATATCCAGAAGCGTGCATATCGCGCCTAAGAGTAAAGAGTGAAACTATTATGAGTTGATACCAGACTTTTGTTATAATTTATTTACCATATTATATCTAAATCTTCAAATACTGAAATATTTTCCGATACGTGATTTTCACTTTAGTTTTCGTTCCCAATTTTGTTTATTTCAAAATTGGTAGTGTACTTGGAGGATAATACTGGACAATTTGAGGTCAAATATCTATTATTGACATGTAAGACCAACATATTTTTACAAAAAATGTAAAAGGTATTCTTAATTACATTAAAACATGTTTCGTTTATTGAGCAAAATCTATATAAAGCGTTTAAATAAACAGATGCTAAACGAAAGGTATCTACACATAAAGGAATAATCATATATCAAAGAATATATTAAAAGCAAAATCAAATGAACAAAATGAACGTAAAAAATATGTTGTCCATATGACGTTATAGACTAGAGAATACTACCTGGCACGGAGACAAAAACCTATTTTGGCACTTGTGGTCAGAATATCATCTACTGGTAAAACTGGTCTATTTCTAAGTTCAAAATGAAGTATATCCTATAATACTGTATTATGTTATTACAGACTGAGAGAGACAAACCCGTAAATAATAACTAACTGTTTTTTGACGTTACAAATGTTTCATACATTGAGGGCAATTGGAATGTATTTCTAGAATGTAGGGTATACTATGGTATTTAAAGTTGTATACAGACAAATTGTGCAAATGTAAAATAAATAGAATAGAGATGAAAGTAATATTTCAGACAAAATATATTCAATGTTTATGCTACAGTTTACAAAATCTATAATCTATCCATCATAGAATGCTGTCCCTTTCTCAATATAATCTTGATAATGTTTTATTTTGTAAATCCATCTATAGGTGGTGATATGATTATAAAAAAGGTGATGTGATCTCTCATTTATAAGGGTAGGATCTCAATTGATTTGCTACGATTAAAGATTTTGTGATCAAGGGGTGGCAGTCAATGTTAGTGTTTTAAGGGGAATATGAAAACACCTTGTTTTAGGACTTTTTGCTTTTTTCGAAATCTTTAAAGATTATTGAATTTAATATGCTGCAGAAAAAAGGCATGGAACATCAACGCATCTTCGAATAAGAATTTTTCTTGTGCATGTTATGTTGTCATTAGGAATGTTATGAGATAAATAAGGCTTGGTTTGAGACAGTGAGGCTAACACAGTCTGAAGAGTGATATATCAATTAATTCGTCTAGTCAAGGAAAATAATACAATGTACGGTCGACGAAAGGAATTTAAGCGATTATGGTGTTATCAAAGTTTTCTTGTTTGAGGTGACCCCTATCCTAGTATATATCATTCTTATCAAGGAGGGAATAAAATATGTCATTAAATGGTCACCTAGTAAATAGAAAAATTACTTTAAATGAAACCAAAATTCGTCATAATGTTTAAACTTAACTTGTACTTGAGCATTAAACAGCTTTGCATCATTTAGCACTGAACACATGGTATATCTATGAACTCTTATCTATCAGAAAAATCATGTCGATATAGGATACAGTGATGATAAAAATGAGAAGGAAAGGAAGAAGAGGAATAATATGTTCCACAAAATAATACATCTCCAACGACTAACTGAAATGGATATAAAAAATTTAACAATACTTTCAGCTTTAAAGCTATAAAATATATATATGATCATAATAAATAATCAACTATTGTATTGTACATCCTCTAAACATATGCATTTGTAAGTTACCCTTATACAAATCATTGTTCATTCTGTTCCTTTGTATTTCCATTAATAATTTGCATACACATTGGCAGATTGTAGGTAATAATTCATTGCGTTATAAGCCATTCTGTACTCTTCCTATTAATATATCATTAAATGAAAAAGGAAGTTGCATAGATATTTTGATGAATGTTATACAAATATCTCTTCTCACTTTCAAGTTAATATTTTCCTGTTTCTGAACACTTTATGCTGCTTCCATATTTACTAAAACCTTATACCGTAAGTACTTTAAAGTTTGTGTTTTCTTGTTTGCTTTCTCTTTAGCTTTGAATTCTATTAGTTCTGGGTTTATTTGTTGTGCTTGTGGTTGTTCATATGTCTTCCCGGGTTTGTCTGTCCAATGGATTACGTTTTTTTATTGCACCTTACGTATATTTGTCCTTTTTATACTTGTAATTATCAAGTACATGTTTTTGTCTGTGGATTAACAACTTATATTAACTCATAAGATTGAATTCTGCTATGAACATCAGGAGTATTTTCCTGATGCGTAGCTCTGCCTTTAGATAGTTTAAAGTATATAAGTTTTGTGTTAAATACTGTGGATGTTACTGTTTGGAGCATACCAGAGACAAGTTGTTTACTTTTTCCTTTTTCCTTTTTCGATATTTAAATTTGAAAAATACTTAAAAGTCCATTCTCAAAAAAAAATTTCTTAAAAATATTCATTTAAATATTCATTTACTCTTTTGTATTTACTTTTTCGACATTCATTTCGACATTCGTCATTTCGATTCTATCATTCAAAATTTTCATTTAGAAATTCATGATTTTCATTTCCTTATTCAAAAATGCTATTTTGATTTTGACATTCAAAATTTTCATTTAGACGTTCATTATTTTGATTTTTTTTTAATCTAAAATGTACTTTTGATATTCATTTATAACATTCGCCATGTCGATTCTTGCAATTCAAAATTTTCATTTAGTTTGTCTGTTTGGGATTTTACGCCGTTTTCAGCACATTTGGCTATTTCGCGCCGGCCAGTTTTTATTGATGGAGGAAACCGGAGTACCCGTAGAAAAGCACTGACCTTCGGTAGGAAAATTGAAAATCCTTGTCGATCAAGATCGGAGTCGAACACACCCCGTCACAGGTGAGATTCGACCTCACAACCTCAGTGTTGACACGCTAGTGAATTACATTTACTTTTTCGATATTCATTTTGACATTACACTATATATTCTACTCTGTTTTACAGGGAATGATTTCTTACATATTTCAATGTTCATTTTGAAAAAAATAAAAAGTAAAAATTTACTGCTATGTCGTAGTATCATTGAAACGTTTGTTTGGATCTCATTAAATAAAACACATTTGTAAATTAAACAAAAAGTACTTATTTCTTTTACTTACAAAATCTGCAAAGAACTCAGGTCTCCTCAACTGAAGTAATCGTGCTAATTGGAAGATGTTGACATTGTTGTCAATTGTCATACTGGATACAGCATTGTTAATCAAGCAAAACAACCCACAGTTCTTTGCACCATCACTGTAGAGATAATTCGTTATATGAAGAAACAGAGATTAAATCCCAGAGATAAAGACAAAAAAATAGTAAAACACAAAAGTTTTAGAGAAAAGTTTTTTTCACCAGACACGTTAAAGACCTTAAAGCTCTATGCCTGCAGACGTAAATCACAATAGAACATTTTAAAACGGTCCCTTTCGTACAGTAATACTCTTTGATTGGTGGTTTGCCATTTCAGAGCTCAAACAATTTAAGATATTGCTATACTTATAATACATGTTATATAGTTTTTGTAAATACTCACATATAATTATATCTAAAATGTACTAGCGGAAAGGTAAAGTGCTTGTTTGATATATAATATTTATATATTTATTAAAGTTAAGGGTGCATATAAATGGATTTGGGACCACGTGTTAATGTTTGCTATTTACATGAATGTGTTTACTGTAAGCACATGGTATGTGTTTATGTCCTTCATGATTGGATGATATATAGCCGCAATGCGGGGTTTAGGAGTTAGGATGTACGTGCAGTTCGTGAATTCCGTGTACAAGTGGTATTTAAGCAGTTTTATGATGACATTTAGTTAATCGAAGTTTTGTCTACCAACCCGTGTAGCAGCAGTTCGTAATGATTCAATCTCTTTTCGGTCAAACATTGGTCAATATTCCTAGTAAAAAGGATCTGTATATTCAATGCAAATTTTCCGAGTTATCCGTACATTACTTTAATGGAAATATCCGTACTTGTACTATATATTGTACTATATGTAAAGTCAAGAAATAACAGAGGGATATTGGAAGGAGGAAACAATCGTAACAACTGACAAACTCCGGAGAACAACGAAGACAAGATCAACACAATACATGTATACAGATATAAAAAACTTATCAACTTCTGAGAAACTGAAAAGAATACGTTCTCATAATGATCTTGCGCAGTTTGCTGCTCCATTTATAAAAAAATATCTCGAACTTAGGAAAGTTGACTCTACAACTTCATAGATTTTGTACTCGTGTATGCTATATTAATATGGCTGTATTCTACTTTATCATGTTCATTGTGTTTGCTGTCAACCCCTAGGGGTAAAATCATGCATTTTAAATAAAGGTTAGAATATAGTTTACAACACTGGAAAAAACGTACTATATCTATATTGCAGATATGGAATGTTAGACATTTCGAAATTAGGTCTCATACTCGATGATATCATTTACATATTCCTGTAAGTTTGACCAAATTTTGAACTGTCAGCCCGAACGAATAGTATGAAACATACCTCACTGCAAAGCACAAGAATATCAAGTTTTAGAACTGCAACAAATATGGTACGATGATCGTTTACTTTTCATTATTTTAAACTATTCACAAGCACATTAATCGTTCTACATGTATGTGTAGCACCTTAGTTTAAGATAGTAGCATTTGTAGATGCAATGTCATTCAGTAGAATTTCCTCAATTTAAATTTCAACTTGGAAGAATCTTGAATATTACTGAATTTATTAGCAAAACACATGTAGACTGCATTGAATATTTGCTCCCAACAGAAACCTTCTGTTAGTGCTAACGCATATATATATTCATCACATGTTAAAAATCTGTTGAAGAAGGCTGTCTGGCCGAGACGTATGGAGCAAAGAGTTTTTAACATGTGGAGAGTTTGAATATATATACATTGTATATGGACGGATAACACAAAATATTGTGATTTGCAATTATCCAGTTCTTCAAACTGATAATGTATTCTTTAAAAATTTTGTGTTTCTTCTTACGATGTCTTATGTTTCAGTAATAGTTTTAAATCAGTTTGTTTTTTTAACAAAGAAACAAAAATAGAGAATAAGAACTTTAGTCTGTTTTGGAACGGCATTATCTAGATTGCAGAATATATAAGTATTAGTTTTATATCGATTATAATATACTGGCTGTTATTGTTTACAGCTGTTGTGATTACGGATCGTTTAGGCTGTTATTTAAACTATATAGTGCTAACAACATAACTTCCTCAATTATTAGAAATGCAGTGGACGGCTTTAGGTATAGATTGGTGTGGTCAAATTTACACGATTTAATAAAACATCTGAAGTGCATTTTCTATGCATATGTAATAAGGTTATTTACAATATATTCAATGAAATAAACTCTACAAAATTGAAATACAAATATCTGGGAACGTCTTCTAGTTGGCTTGCATGTTTAAGCTGGTATAAAAGTATATGAAATTCTGACAAGGCTAAGTGATTTATCAAGGTCATGTGTTTAATTATACAAGGCAACGCAAGGAAGTCTTTAGTATATATATTGACGCTGGAAAGCTAATTTGGATTTAATTGCTACAATTTATGCTTTTGAACCTATGTATTAAAATGTGAATTTCATAAATACAAAATTCTTAGTCGAAGTAGAATTTTGTAATATGAAATTGTAAATGTGTATACATCTGCTTGGTGTACAATTTTAAGGTGTAATCACGTTATATGAAGCTTTGACAAGGCTAAGAGATGATTTAGCACCGTCATATATTATATTTAGTAGCATATATTGGCAATTTTAATGTGGCAAGGCAATTGCAAGGGCAAAATAAAATCTTTAGACTTTAGCACTTTAGTATTTTTTATACCAAATCACTTAAAAAATGGTAATCTGTTATGCATATTATGTTGAATTACCTTTATATATAGTTCTGAAGCAAAAAATAATGAAAGTGATACTCCCAGAAAGGGTGATGTTAAACCATCTTATCACATACGGCATTTGTAAGGTAACAAGGCTCTTATGTAGCGAGGTCAAAAGTTGTTGTATGATTGCCAAGGTCAGTTTAATGAAAAATCTGTACATTGAGAAAAGCTAAGTTTTTTTTAGCAAGAATGCAAATATGCTGATATGGCAAGGCCAGGTAATTTACAATTTGGCAATGCCATGTGAAGTAAAATTTGCAAAAATATAGTCTAACAATTTCACAATTTTTTTTAGAATTTTATTTGGAATTTGAAAAGCTACTACTTAAGGTTGCACAGGTTGATATGTATCAAGAACAAGTGTCAGGTTTTGTCCTGCTGAACAGCTGACTGCCCTAATACATTCTGCTATTTATGTGTTGAGTTTTTATTTTATAAATAATTTATATTCGTTTGAGCTTGGTGAATTAGAATATAAATATATTTATTAAAAGTAACGGTGCATATAAATGGATTTGGGACCACGTGTTAATGTCTACTATTTATGTCTATGTGTTTACTGTAAGCACATGGTGTGTGGTTATGTCCGTCATGATTGGATGATATATAGCAGCAATGCGGGTTTTAGCAGTTCGTGCATTCCCTGTAAAAGTGGTATTTAAGCAGTTTTATGATGAAATTTAGTTAATCGAAGTTTTGTCTACCAACCCGTGTAGCAGCAGTTCGTAATGATGTTAATGCCCACCATTTATTTCATAAATAACGTATATTCGTTTGAGCTTGTCAGATTAGAATATAATAAAAGCAACAATAATATGTTGAAAATTAAAATCATCATATCAAAGGAACCACTGGAATGGGATACCATTTTGCTTTATAGTTCATGTGTTTTGAAAGATAGTTTCTATTTCATCCATCAGTTTCACCTTGTTTGCTGTAAATCTTTTGATACTTAAGATTTACTATTACAAAAAAATAATTTTGTAAAAAACAAAATCTTCCTCTTGCAAAAGTCTGCCACTAGATAGTTTTGGCTTTAAAATTTTGATAATGTTTTAATTGTTTTTGAATTTGCTATTCAATGTTTCGCTTATTCTTTTGTTTTTGCCATTTAAGGCCTTCAGCACAACTGATGAGTCGTAAATAAACGAAATGTGCATACCTTTAGCATTAAGATTGGCATCAAATATCTGAAGAGCTTGTTATGCAGTGTTGTAAATGATCTGTCTTGAAATTTCTATGGATTGCTTTAAATAGTTTAACAACGTAGTTCATGGGCTTAACCAAAGCATTTCTTTCGCATTCTTTTGTCGATATAGTGTATAAAGAAAATTGGTTCACAAATAATAAAAAAATAATTCTCATCTTCTTTTCGGCGTATAGAAGCTTATGACCGTAAAATAAAACTGATTATGATAATACCTGCTGACTACAGTGACAGGATCGTGTGACATACTGACTCGAGTAGATATCAGATTTACTAGACTCGATAGTACAGCTGGGGTAGGCAAACTTTTGCACATAGCTTGGTAAATGACTATTTCTCTAGGTTTATCGTCCTGAAAATATGACCACAGGTATAACATTTTTAATTATAACGTAAAACTTTATAGATAATATCTTTTAAAAATTGTGTAAATATACATTTAATTTTGTTTTAATTTATTTGTCACATTATATTGGAATTTTACATTTGAAAACTATCGAATACCTTTAGTTCAACAACTCTAAAGATAGTGGTTTAGTAATAATTTATGCACTTTTACAACTGAAACTGTTATACATAACATTACAAAATCACTTGCTTACCTTTCTTTTCATTAAAATTGTCACTTCTGTAATATCAAATTCCCCAGTTTCTCGTTTTGTTACCTTGAAGTTAAAAGATCCCCAGACGTACGTGTCCTTTGAACTACTGTAAATCATTTGGGCCTGAAATGTCACATATAAATTAAACACGGAAAACAAAATCCGAAACAATTCATCAAAACCTCCTTTTTGTTGATTTTCATAACACCGATTAACTTCGTAGTTAGTTATCACATACTTATTGTTTTATTCATTAAATGATTATTCAAAATATATATATATAAATTGACATTTATTTCATTGACACTTCCCAGCAATGATATACATGTATATGTATGTTTACTAAATGTTATAAGGGGCATGGTATGATTTGGCCTGATATTTTGGCCCCATGATTTCCAAAATCAAAAAGAAATGAAAAACCTTCTCTCATCTATCATGAAGGAACATGTTTTGTTTTCAACAAGAAATATCTCTAATAGCGGCAATGTGCTGTTAAAGATTGATAATTGTGACGAAATTAGTTTAAAAACCAAATTTCACTCATTTCTTACCTTTGAATTAAAATGAAAATTTTAAAAGATATTTCGCTGAAATGTGTCTTTATGCAAGACAAACATTATATCAATATCCGTTTTGGGCAATGCTGTTGCTCATAGTTGTTATGACCAAAATCTTTTGTGAAAACACTTAATTTTCATCAAATCATTGATTTAGCAGACCTTCATGATGTCATTGTTGCATCCTGGGAAGGCATTTTGTACAGTAATTTATAGACTGAAAGTTCGATCATTATACGATTACAATGACACAAATTCGAATCTGAAATATAATTTTAATAATTCATTTAAGATGGGGCCAAATAATCATTCACCATCATGACCATAAAATTATAGTATCTATGGAAACAATAGGGTACATATGGTTGCATTGAAGCTTGAGGGAGTATTTGTATATCCCTTCGACCCATCTACAACATACGAGAATGTGTCAGTAGAATACCCTTTTCAAAATCTGAATATCATATTTGAACTTTTATTACATTTTTTTCTTTTTGTTCAAATAACATTATATTTCATTGAAACAGCATGATAGAGAACACATGTCACTGTATGTAGAACTTCAATACCTCTCCTGGTTCTGTCACAATTAAAACAACAGTTGATGAATCGTGATCTCTAATCATTGTCCAGAAATCTACTTTAGTGTCTTCAAGTGGCAACTGTGTGGACAGGTAGCCACGAAACTGTGTATATGACTGTAAAAAGTTGTAATTACCTATTACACTACACTTGAAATTATGGTAATTGGCAGTGGAAACTTTCTCATTTCATATCTTTGTCTTAGAATACTAGTATTTACGAAACATTTCTACATTTTATTCTTGAAAAAAATCTATCAATTTAGTAAAAGAAATATCTGGTACGAATAAAAGGATTGCAACATCTTTGCGTTCTTTTACAATTTCATAGTGCTTAATATCAATTAATAATTATCGATATATATTGGTATGATCACAAAAGAAAAATGATATTGGTCTACCCGAAATTGTTAAAATGCAAGAGTAAAGTAATAACTATTAGGAATCTTAACAATCACATATTTTTACTTACAGGCAACTGTACAGCATTGATGTAATCAGATCTTCCTTTCTCATATGATATTAAATACAGTCGAGTATCGTCAACTGTAACAAACATTTAGCTTCATATTAAGGTATCCGGACCATAATAGTTCATGATCGAAAATTGTATCTCGTTTTGACCGTGAATGGCTGAACCAAACAATTTAAAACTTGGATTTTGAATATATATTTTTCTCAAGTTGAAACACACTTTGTTGCTTATATGGAGAGACTGTAAAAATAAGTTAGTTATATTGACATTTCCGAACTTTGCCGATAATTACCAGGGTCATTTCAATTGCGTTGTATGGAACATCCGGGAACTTGTGAATAATCAAGTGGTCATTTATGGTCCGGATACCTTAAGATAACACCCGAGATGCTGATAGTGTTAGGTTTACGAAAAAGATCCAATAGAATCTTATGCACAAAATATGAAGTTCACGTTGTTATTATTCTTTGATAAAACACGATGGAATAAAATAAAAATGGATGTAGATTTGCATCTGTAACTAAAATTACAATTATGGATGGAGTACAAAGGACAACTAGGTAATACCAATTGAACGTCTAGTGTAGACAGTGGTTGACTAACCATTTTTTATTTCCGCTTTTAATAATTGCGACCCTGTACTAGAGGAATGAGTTGTAATTTAATCAAAATTTCTACCACCGAGTGGATGACTATACATGTAAACTCCAGATAACCGCGCAATAGAAATGGATACTTCTATAAATTTAAATTCATAAAATGTTTATATTTCTTATAAACACTGTATTAAGGATTATAGATAATGATTATTTGCCTCGTTTATCCGTGTTGTGATTTTGGGTATGAATCCGCTTTACAACATAGTAGGTTATTTTTTCAACTACCCACATTTTCGTTATTTGTGGCATACATTTTGCATCAAAACGTGTTTGATTTAATAATAAGTCTTATCCATGACTTTAACAAGAGTTGCAGCACTAAATTTCTCGCCTGGGTACGCATGCGGACTTAATCATAAAATATAAATTATCTGATACCCGACATTAAAACTCAAATGAAATAGTTATGGTCATGCCAAATCTGTCTGAAACATCTGATGCAAGTCACTCAAGCCTACAACTATGTCCAATTTTCAGTTAACGGGTCTCAGACTGATATTAGCCCACCACAAATATCTATACAAAACATAGTGCGTCTACATATTGCATTTGTTGAGAAATGGACGTATTTGTGCACATTTGATGCTAGTCATTCAACCATGAAATCAGGTTAATAACCAGAGATGGATGTAATACTGGTAATAACTATCTATAGACCAAATATGGTTGGCATAGGTATGACAGTTGCTGATGAATGGACTTAAACGAAACTTGGACGCAGTCAATGAACCACGAAAACGAGGTCAAGGTCACAAGGCAAGTATACTGTTGCAAAGTTTATATAAAAAATCTGAAGACTAAAGATCTTAAGTGCTTGTAATCTGTGTGCAAAGGTATGAAGGTTTCAATAAAAAGTTCTAAAAAGTTAACGTAACTACTATAACTGTAAACTTGCCCACCACCACCCCTAGGTTACCTCTTCAACTAATTAAATTTTTATTGATTTCACTAATTGTAAATTGGTATTGTTTTTTGCCTCTTTTTCTAAATCAACATCGCTACAGATTTTACTCCTCCTTTAAAGTTTGTTTTATCATCAAACAGTATTTATTTCATTTTATTTCATACATTTTATGTTATAAATAATCATGTTTATGGATTTAAAACTTCAGTACCACTCTTATGTGCTTAGCCGTAACTGTCACCCCTGTTTTCTTGTATGGAGATGTTTTTAATAATAGTTGAGAGGGAATATGTTCATATTATAACAATATTACAATATTCTTATAACACGTCCTATTGTATGCATATGTTGCATGTTTTAGTCTCGTTATTTTAATTCGCCATTCAATAATGCCATAGAAATGGAAATATTGTTACTTTATCTCAATCCCGAAAAATAACCATAGGCTCTCAAGAGCCTGTATCGCTCACCTGGATTTAACTTGTCTACCTTTAGCAGGACTGAAAATTTAAGTGTAGCAGTTATCTTTGCTGTGTTATTCCCATAGTGTACAATGTTAAACTAAGTTAGGCTGTGGTGGCCATCTTAGTTTACAGTCCAGGTTATCAAACACACTTTTGTAAGAGGATAATCCGAGGACCATTGTTGCCATTAGTCTGCTTCCAAATTGCCTAGTTTAAGATATATTAATCTGCTAAATTTTCCCAAAGGGTCCTATGTTAAACTAAGTTCGCCTTTTGTGTTCATCTTGGTTGACAGGCCAGGTCAGCGGACAAGATTCCGAAAGAAGACCATTTAAGGATCATTGCTGCCAATTCTGGTCCCAGTTGGCTCAGAGGTTTCAGACAAGTAGATTTTTAAATGAATTTCCCATAGCGTACTAAGTTAAACTAAGTTCAGCAGTAGCCTAAAAACAAAAAGAAAAACACGAGTGGAATGACTATATGAAGAGAATAAATAACCTTCCTTCCATGATTTAATTTTACTTATCTAGCCATTCTTAAGGTATCCAGACCATAATAGATAAATATCGAAAATTGTATCTCTTTTTGACCGTGAATGGCTGAACCAAACAATTTAAAGCTGGAATTTTGTATATATATTTTTCTCAAGTTGAAACACATTTGTTGCTTATATGCAGAGTCTGTAAAAATTAGTTAGTTATATTGGAATTTCCGAAGTTTGCCGATAATTACCGAGGTCATTTCAGTTGCGTTGTATGGAACATCCGGGAAATTTTAAATAATCACGTGGTCATTTATGGTCCGGATACCTTAAACCTAATTTATTCCGCGTCAACATAACAAAAATAAGAAATTATTGATGGACATATCTAATGCTCTATTCTTTCCTCTAACGTCTGATATCGGCAAAAGAAAACCAAAACGACAAAACATTTGACAAATACATTTCATTTTCATTATGAAAAATGTATATACAATGTTATGACTTGTGTACCTATTACTTACTGGGAAGAACACTTTTGTTACGGTTTTTATCCATATTTGTAGTGCTTGTAGCTGCCATATATTTCCCTTTGGTATGCTCAGATTTTTTTTCTTCCAGCATCTACAAATAAAATGGATCAACATCTACACTTGATGTATAATAATCCTAAAATTCTAATTTTAGATTGATATTTTTAATGTTTTCCTTCCACACTTTCAAATTCAGAGTGGGGCCTCGGTGACCGGGTGGTTTAGGTAGTTTGTTATGACTACTAATGATCACTAGCCTGT
This sequence comes from Mytilisepta virgata, assembly GCA_028015205.1. NCBI lineage: Eukaryota > Metazoa > Mollusca > Bivalvia > Mytilida > Mytilidae > Mytilisepta > Mytilisepta virgata. Next base: position 34,876,009 of record CM051515.1, read on the forward strand.
CAACACTGAGGTTGGGCGTTCGAATCTCACCTGTGGCGGGGTGTGTTCGACTCCGATCTAAATTGACAAGGATTGCCGAAGGTCGGTGGTTCTCCCGGGGTACTCCGGCGTCCTCCACCAATAAAAACTGACCGCCGCGAAATAGCCCAATGTGCTGAAAACGGCGTAATAGCCCAACGAAACAAACAAACAAATTCAGAGTTTCAATCTAGAGAGTTGTTATGTTCAACAGTGTTCAGCACAATGGCACTTTCATGAGAAATATACGAAAAATTATTTTTGATCTGAACCTGATACAATGTTTCGAAGCTCTGTGTTAATATAAAAAAAACAAAATAGATCAAGACAAATAAAGTTCTATAGATTGATTTTTAGGATTTAAGGATGAGTTTAAGGATAAATCTATGATTTCACAAATACGTTATATATACAACTATATCCAACAGTTGTTTTTACTGCTAGTATTACTTAATACAAAAAGTGTTATGAAAGTTAACATTCATCTTCGACACGGGCCTTTATAAGACTTATCTTGCCTTGTATTCTTCGTTAAGCCTTTGGTGGTTAATTGGATGCTTGTCCGTCTGAATAGCATGCCACACTTCACCGAACTTTTCTTTTGAAATTTTTGTATCTTTCATAGTAAAGGCTTCAAGTAGAGCCTGGTGTAAACAGACATACTGTTCCTGAAAGAAAATTCAATACAATTTAAATGTTTTGACCACTTCAACACCAAAAAATATTGTCATGAATATTTCCATCAGTTTCAAAAAGATGATCGGTTTGTGAATCTTTCTTAATTTTTATACAAAATTAGAGGAGACAATTTCAGTTCTAATTGATTTTTCCTTCCTAAGCTCCAAATACAAACAATGAAAACATTTCTATTCGAAGGTATTCAGTTTTTATAATAGAAATTAAAAATAATATTGATTTATATACATGTATCAACCAAGGCAGGCGTTTTTCTGCATGATGTGCGATAATAAAATTACTACAGCTTCCGGTCGGACATAATTTCTTTAATTAAGTTACAAAAACAATATTGCAATATCATGATTATTATAAACAATACTATATACTGTTTACAATATCTTTATATCTTTATATGTGATAACTCCCCCATCAACATACTCTGAAACCCACATTTTCTGTTACTGACTATGGTCCATTGACTCCAGAGCATACTCCATTATATAAAACTCTCAAATACATTCTGTTTAATAAGGGATTTATCTTTTATTCCACTACGTTTTTAAAGCTTATAATCTGCAAACCCAATTTAAAATACGGAGTGTGCTCTGATGTTCCTCGATGTGGGATGCCGTTTTATGTCAGAGGAATATAGGACGAAATTGTGCCCTGTTAATCTAATCTGATATCGTCAATACAGAGACCTAATATACCGGACACATACGTCATGCATATTTAAAAAAAACTCCACTGGAATATTGTATTTAATCTAAAAAAAGTTAGTTTATACTCGGATGATTGTAAACAATTATCTTCAGTCTAACAAATGAATACAAAGATATCCTTATATACTCTCGTCCTTTAAATACATTTTAAGGGTCCCAAAAAACAATTTATATAAAGTTTACATACTTGAGTCTGAACCATATTCATTCGACAGTATCGCATTTTGTTCACATATTTTATTATATCAATATATCCAGAGGCATGTCCTTCTTCTAATAAGGCATCTAATGCAATGTATGTACCAGTGCGTCCAATTCCAGCACTTAAAATAACAATAAGGAGCTTTAATAATAATAATAATAATATTATTATTATTATCAAGCCAAATGTAATAATATTTTAAATAAATTAACTAGGTTTTGCTAATTCTTTAAGGAGGCTCGCGGGTTTACATTTTCGCGGCCATTGCGCAATTTGTTGAGCATAGTAATGGTATCTAGTTCGGAAAGTAGACTGGAGTCGTAAATCACGTGTTTTTATCTAAACTTATTTTAAAATGAAATATCATTTTATTCTGAAACACAGTGTATCTTAAATTAACTTTGAATTGCCTTGAAAATCGGTACATTGCTGGGGCCATACCAATCATGAGCAAACAGATGAAAAGTACTAGATTTCCGTATGAACCAGCTGAATCTGCATAAAGCAAAGCACCCCAAGTCAACTCACACGACTGCCAAGTTGACCCCCTCCTACTTGCCTCCCATCTCAACAAAGCCGCACTCAATTTAGAGACAACAAGCTCCACGTAGCAACATCGGAGATTGGTCAATGAGCACTTCAAAAATGTTGAAATTCGAAATTACAAACTCGCCTATTAAAGATTTTGTGAGGAACCTCCAACTTATGGCATAAAATCAATAATATTTTTTAATGATAGTTTGCATGTAAAACTGGGACATTTCCTTTTATTTTCATATTAGACGTACCAAAACGAGTGTATGGAGACATTTTTGTTAAACCCTAGTCTTTTTTGAAAAATTTTCTTTCAATATTACAAAATGTAAGTAATTGTCATTTAAATAAATTGTATGAGCAATAGTATTGTAATATAAGAATAAAATATATCACCGATGATATTCACTGTGGAAATGTATCTAAATTTAATGCCGAAAATTGTTAAATGAAAATAAAACTGGACATTTCCACATAACGTCTTGGATGTCAGAGTCAAAACTTTTGTTTATGAAAAATATTTCTGTCTTGGAATAGATTTTCATCATTCAGAACAGTAGTCATAGTTCAGATCTGTATGGAGAGGTGATTACCTTTAGTGAAACAAGGAAACATAATTTAAATACAAATTATCTATGGGTATTGTATGCTAACAGTTTGTTTATATTCAAACTACTTTATTGTCCTTTAACATAGTTTGTGGAAACAACAAAAAACAGATTAACAAATACACAATATTGAACATTATAAACACAAAGAACTAGCACAAAGTGACTAGTCCCCTGACATCAGTTTCAAAGACTGTTTTAAAAAGGAACCGGTGGTTTTTACTTGCTGGGAGGACGCTGGCTTCAAAATGAAGAGAAGTTTTTCGTCATGGGTTATATTACTGAAATTTGAATCTTCGGCAGAAAAATTTCGAAAACTTATTTGTTGTAAGGCTTCATTTAATTTACAATTTAATATGAAATATTTTTCGTCTTCTATCGTTTCACATGTTTTACACAAACGTTGCTCTCTTTGAATTTTATATAATCTGCCCTTTTCAATTTCTAAATTATGATCACTAATTCTAAACTTCGTGATAAGTTTTCGATATTCAACATTTTCCGAAGATAAATAATATTCTTTGTTTATAGATCTTTTTAATTGTTTATATATAAATAATTTGTTATTTCCATCTAGATTATGAATTTAGTTTCATATAAAGTATTGTAACTATTAGAAAAAACGGTTTTGACTTCTAATTTAATTCTTTGAACATCTGTTTTCTAATTTGGATTCAGTACTCTCTGGGACAATGTCTTCAGCATATGTATACCATTAATAAATATTTTAGGAATGTAATTCCTTTCTTAGATCAAAAGCCTCTTTCAAGAGAGGATTTATGTTTTCAGTATATAGTCTTGCTAGATAGGAAATGGTCTGCCCTCACTGCAATATTTGAGGAGCTTTTCTTTGTACACAGAATATATTTACAAAAATTCAAATGGACTTTTTCAGTATATGATTTATCAATGAAAAGTTGTGGATCAAAATCTTTGTGGATTTTTTCTGCTCTCTGTTTTGCTTTATATTGCGAAATGTAGTGATCCATATAACAAACTTCTAAATTAAATGTGAGGATAGGCTTTACGAGTGTATCAAAAAGATTTATGGAAACGTTGCTTTTTTTTGCTAAACCCTCCATGCAACTTTTTAGATTTCCATTACTTTTTAACCCAAAGCCTAAAAACTTATATTCGTTGACATTTTCTAATTTTTCATTTTTGTACAATATTTGGTTATTTTTTAAGAAACTAAATTTTGTCGAAAAATCATAGTTTTTGTCTTTTTAATATTAAGGGTTAGCTGCCAATTATCACAGAACTTTGAAAGTTGATTTAGACTATTCAGAAGACCCTTGTTAGATTTAGAGAGAATGAGGGGTCATCAGCGAATAGAAGACTTCCTATTCTCGAGTTTGTTAAATTGAGAGGACATGATTGATCTGATTCAAAGTTAAAACTTAGATCAGTTATGAATATAATAAAAAGTGTGGGATTTATTGAATCCCCTTGACGAACTCCTCTATTAGTCTGAAAATATTCTTAATTCGTATTATCAGTCTTAATAGAGAACATCGTATTTTTAAATTGATTTTTACAACATTATACATAAGTTTACCAATTCCAGTTTTGACTAGTTTGTATAGGAGCCCTTTTTAAACCATCAATTCATGACATCATACAAAAAACTAAAGAAAACTTTTATGTGCAGCCTGTGCCAGCCCTTATTTTTTTATTTCCACTATAGTTATATGTTTATCAGTTTCAAAATTGTATTCTATTAATTCTTCTAAATCATTGAAATCATGCTCAATTTTTGTTAAACTTTCTTCCGACGAATGTTATTTCGTTTAGTAATAATAAGCCTGCAAGTCCTTTTATTTCGTTTAGTAATAATAAGCATGCAAGACCTTTTATTTCGTTTAGTAAAAATAAGCCTGCAAGACCTTTTAGAAAGAGTTTTTAAAATTGAAGACAGTTCCTTTGTTGCTTTATTTATTCCAGTTTGATTTTCTGGGAATTGTTTCAATTCAAAATCTAAAATTTGATTTTTTAAATCTTCAGAACCAAGACTGTCTGACAAAAGGTTATACCAAACCTTCCTTTTTAACATTTAGCCCAGATAAAAATATATACATGTATATTATTCATGCCTATCCTTAAGCTTTTGTTTAAAGTTTTGTACAAGGATTAAATAATAACAAGATAAAATTAATAACAGTGAAAGTAAAAGAAAAGTACCATGAACCATTTTACGTACTCTAATTTTTATGAGTCTGAAAACCTAAACAAAAATATCTAATTTTTAGGAGTCTGAAAACCTAAACAAACATATTTTTGTCAGTTTGGACATGTATTGGAAATGAATAGAAAATGTTTCAAAGGTAAGTAAGTTTTAGTTGGAACGACACAATTTCTTATTTGCCTGTTGGTAAGGGCAAAAGGGTGGGGGGGGGGAGGGTCAGGCAGGAAAGTAATCTGGGGTCATGAAAATGCTTTTGCCGCCATCCATGTACCTAATTCTATCATTGAATTAATGTTTTGTTGTTGTTGCTTGCCTAACTGCTCAACTTTTTCTAAAAAAATATACTACAATTTTATTCCCAGGAAACATTCATTCCTTCTGTTTGTTAACAGGTGTCTGAGATTTCAAACGAAAGTTTTGTATAAAATGCTAGGTTTTTTGTGCAAAAGTTCTAAATACCGATAATGGGTAGGGAATTCACTATTTTTATATGCATAAAATGTATCACAAAAGACCGCAATAAATTTGATGCACTGTATGGCCATTTCATCAACAGTGCTCGAGTGCATTCTGGCATTCTGGGTTTTGATTACTTTTGTGTTTTATTATCTTAATGAAGACCTAAGCTTTATTTTGGTTGTATAAAAAGATGAGAAATGTGAAAAGTAAAAGATTTAAGAGAAAAATAACTAAAGGAAGGCAACCTTTTAAATATTTTGAATTTAGCAGATGGTAAATCCAATATTTGTATGTCACTGACAGATAATGTAGCATCTCTGGAAGCCTATGCATGTACCCTGAAACTATGTTTTAAAAAACCGATATACAAATGTATGTACTTTGTTCAAATGCCTGTAATAATACCGGGTACACATAAAATTCTGTACATATTATCAATAGATTGGACTAAAATTGGCCAATATCTTGGATTCTGCTAGAAGGGAGTTCAATACATAAACCATCAATTCATGACATCATATGAAAAACTAAAGGAAACAAAAGGCTGTGCCAGCCCTTAATTTTAATTCCTTCCAATATATATTTGTAGATTTACTTGGATCTATACATATATATACCCTGTTTGCTTTTTAAATTCTATTTGAACATTAACAAAGATTATTTTTTTTTATTTATGTATATATATATGTATTTGGAAATTGATTTTCTTAAATCATACTGTTACCTTGTTGAAATTATTAATGTCAATTCTTAAGTTTTTTTCTGTTTTTGTACAATGGCTTCTTTATTCTCCAAAACTTATAATTACATTATCAATGGAATTCAACTGCCAATCAGGATGGCCACTTTAGCCCTATTTAAACATAGGACCATTAGGAAAAACTGAAGTTCTTAAAACATCTACTCTTAAACCACTAACCCGTTCAGAATCAAACTTAACTACATTGAGTTTTGGGATATCATTTTCAGAAATTATCCAATTACATGGACCACCAATCAAGATGGCTGCCACAAGCAGTCTTTTTAACTGGTATGCATTTTAATTATGTCATCAAATACTATAATATAATACAGCTGACCGAGAATCAATACATGTGGGGACATTACAGAATCAGCAAGTTCGTAACACTTTTATTAAATAATCTATGGCCAGTCCGTATGACAAGCCAGACTATACAGCTGGTCTGTATGATCAGTTTATATGACAAAAAAGTCTGTAAAACCTGTCCATATTGACTTTATTACGGGCAATATGCCTTTCTGTATTGTCTCGGGCCGAAAATATGTATTAAATTATTATGAAGACCAGGGCAACATAAAAATATTGGTCGTGCAAAATGTGCCATATTAGGGGTATTTTTAACCAGGTTAAGTACGGTGGGTGGGCGAGCGGCTGCCAACAGTTTCCATGCAATAACTAATGAACCCTTCATCCAAAGGTTTTTTTTTGTTCCTGGTGATAAAATGGAGGTCAAGTTCAATATTGACCATTTTAACTCTTACTCCCCTGGAGTTACGGTTCTTGATTAATTGGAAAATGGCACTTTTTGTTGTTTCCGTGGAATAACAGATGAACTGATCAAGCAATGCTTTTTAAATTATGAAATGTTGTTCTGATGATAACATTGAGGTCAAGTTCGATGTTGACCATTTTCACTTTTACTGCTCTGGAGTTAGGGTCCTTGATTAATGGCACTTTGTGTCGTTTCCATGCTAATGCTTTGAAAATAAATAGCTTCATGCATTTAGGAAGCCAAAACCACACGTGTCACCATAACAATCACCTTTGTGTAATTCCTGATATACATATTAGCAGGAATTAGTGATTCTGGAAAACTGCATACTAGTATTTTTTATTCATTGTAAAATGGTGGTAAAATTCACCCGTATTTTTCTTATATTAACGGTGACTCCAATTTTTTTCGAAGTTTTATGAAAGTCGGTATTTGAGTTGTTTATATACAGGAATTAAGGTATCCGGACCATAATAGATAATGATAAAAAATTGTATCTCTTTTTGACCCTGAATGGCGGAACCAAACAATTTAAAGCTGGAATTTTGTATATATATTTTTCTCAAGTTGAAACACACTTTGTTGCTTATATGCAGAGTCTGTAAAAATTAGTTAGTTATATTAGAATTTCCGAAGTTCGCCGATAATTACCGAGGTCATTTCAATTGCGTTGTATGGAACATCCGGGAACTTTTAAATAATCACGTGGTCATTTATGGTCCGGATACCTTAAGCAAAATCTTATGTTTAGTTTTGCTTCTATAACAGATTAAAGTAGGCAAATGCGATTTTCGCATATAATTCATTGCAAAATGGATGGAAAATGCTCCGGTATTTCTCTTATTTTAACGGTGACTCTATTTTTTTCTAAGTTTTATGAAATTCGGTATTTGAGTTGTTTATATACAGGATTTAAGCCAAATCCTACATTTAGTTTTGCTTCTATAACAGATTAAAGTAGGCTTATGTGATTTTCTTTCGTTGCCATGGTTTCACACTTTTGGTGGTTTATCTCTCTTAAAAGATCGGTGACAACCCCCTCCTCCCCTCCCCCCACACTTTTTGGGGTTTTTCTTAACTTCACTTATAATTCTCTTAGAATAAAAACTTTAATGGAAATCTGTAATTTAGTTCTCTTTATTTTTTAGGATAAAAATAATGCAGGTGCAATTTTCCCTAGTAGTCAATGTAAAAATTGCATGGATTATGAGGAAAAGTCCTATTTTTTCAGCATTTAGTAACAATCTTAGATGATTGATGACCCCTATTTTTATTGCATATTTTAACCCATATATTAAGAGGTTTCAATCCACAAATTATAACGAATTATACCCTCTAGCCTCCTTAAGTCAAAATGTATGCCTCTTTGATATATGTAACTCTGTGAAATCAATAAGGAGTTAACGTCTGACATATTATTTTATAGAGAACGAATCATATTCTAATATTTAAAGCTGTCTATATTGTTGTAGCTATGAACAATTCAAAATAGTTAAAGGAGAATTTAAATGAAAAATGGATACTCTCAAACCTTTTAATGATAAAACAAAAAGGAGATACGCATGCCATGAAAATTCAATACATGTTAAATGTCTGCGAAATTTTGATGATATACCTGCAATGCACCAGCAGTGTTCCAGTTTCGGCAAGAGCATGGTCAGATGTCACATGTTTATGAAACAAAACCAGATAAAGTGGATCCGGAGTTCCATGATCTGGCCAAGCCGTGAAGTGATATTGGAACACCATTCTTTTCTGTTTAGTCTAAATAAGGTGTTATCCTCATATAATGCTTGAATAGTACTCATTAATAATCAAAATTAGTAGCAGTTTGAAAATCATTAAAACATTATCTGATTTAAGGGAAGTTTCGATGGTTTCAGCCAGGAAAAATCCATGGTGTTGAATAAAATTGTCCATCCGATTGTACCTCTGGATTTCCTACCTTCGTGGTCATCAGATGGTGACTCAGTTGACACGAGCCTGATCCAGAGGCATCCTATCCCGTTTGAAGTTATTGCAGTTTTAAATATTTTACTTTTTTCTTTAAGTCTAAACTGGGCTCAGTTATCATTTTTCAACTTTTGACTAATGATTGGTCTTTTATTTACTACTAGTTTAATTCCAAAAAATGCCACTATTAGAATATTTTTTTCCGAAAAAATGTTTGACAACAAGGTAAAATTCATTCTTGTTTTCTAAATTATAAAACACCCTATCAAACCAACTTCGCCTTGTCTGTACTCGACATAAAGGAAAAAAACACAAAGATGTCGCAATTGTCTCAAGTAAATATTAATAATTTAAAAAGAAATCACTAAAGCGTTTTTAACAGTATTAATACTAATTTACCTTTTTGTCCTCGACTGCAATTTCTCTGGTTACATATGCAGCTCTTTCTTTTTCAGCATGTAGTGTAAGAATCATGTTTTCAAGTACCATTGAATTCCCTCCACTTGGCCAATATTTATCACATTTTACCTTTAAAATTTAAATTATTTGAAAATAAATTTATTATGTAATATGTTGAGTGCTATGTAATTAAAATACCAACGTTACTCGACTTCAAACAAAATGAATTACAAGTGATAATGTATTAATATTTTTTGTTAAGGAGTGTTTTTTTTAATCTGGATGTATATTTGTCTTACCTTAGTTTCCTCTACCAGGTTGGTAAGCATGATAATTTTCTTCGTGTTGTGCTGCCAAATCATTCTCCAGAAGTCAGTAAATGTCGTTTTCAGTGGACCTAATTGGCAATTAAAATAGAATTGTTTGTTACATCTATCAATGTTTATTACAGAAAGGTTGTAATGTTTTGAACTTCGAACAAACAACATGCCTATTTTTGAATGCATTGTCTTCTTCTATTTCTATTTTATTACTATAATCTCTTTCAAAAACTGTTGTATTTTTAAACAGGAAAGTGTGATCACCAGTTTCTTGGCATGAAATGAGACGGCCATACATTTTTATCCCCTTGGCCTTGAGTTTACCAGCGCAGAAGTAAAAACAATGATGAATAATAGTACCCATTTTAAAATATTAGTTAAATATGTGTATGTGTCAACACTAAAAGTCATGTTATGACCTTTAGTTTTCTCAATATACATAATTTAAGAATTTTGTACTATTGTTTACTACACCTTAAACGAATAGTCTTGACATTTTTCATGTCAAAGTCTGGAAATAAAATTTTAATTTGCTTTTTTATGGAACACTGAACTCGAATGATGATACGACTTTTTATTAACAATTTGAAATACTGTTGTCACCGTGTTGTTTATTGTTCTGTATTACATACCCTGTGATGCAATATAACATTTATCTTTCTCAAACCCCTGTAATAAATAGAAGTAGGTAAACGATAATACAAAATGTAAAGTATATGATGTACATATACAAATAAACAACACATTTGTAACAGCAAATGTCATACCAATCAATCAACGCAACCGAATAGACGGAACCCGTACAAACATAACATAAAAGAGCACAGAATACAAACATAAGCACTACAGAGAGTCAATATAGTCTGACTTCGTACAGACACGTAACCGGTTTTATGAGTTCCCCAGGTCCCTTATTTATCCTGACACTCTGGTATATAATATATACTGTAAAAGGCAATACAGTATGATTACCAACAAGGTGGAAGTTGCTAAAACTATAAAATTTAGTTGGACGTACATAATTTAGATAGTTAACTCTCTCATGGCAACTGGTCAGATACTGTTGCTCTTTTAAATAAAAAGGTCAGAAATAACACTCCAAGTAAGGTTTTAATGATATATCATGGTTCAATTCAAATCGGCAGTATTCGTGAGAAACCATTATAAACTTAAAGTCCCTAAGTCATTGGGAGAAACAGCACTTTTTACAGAATTACACAAACTTTCATACATGTAGCCCATATTGTCAAAACATTAAGTTAGTACATGTACCAGGTTTCAACGGGCTATTCATTATTTCATTTATTCACGATATTACAATAGAAACTAAGATTGGAAAATCCGTTCATGATAAGTGTTCTCTTGAAGCCGGTAGTTAGCTTAAAAATGTTGATCAAAGTATATTAGTGTATTTATTTATTTTCATATTCCTTATGTAAGCAAAATGCCCATTTAAACAGCACAGTTGTATGCTGTTAAAGATAAAACAAAATATGGATGCTCAAACAGTACTATGTATCCCCTTTACATTCGCATAAATATAAATAAAAACATATATGGATGGCCTGTTTGTAACTTTTTTACCTACTTCTACAATTGAAAACAGTAGGTGTATCTAGTAATAAATCAAACACGTTTCTCTGAAATCCTTTCACTTCAATATATGTCGTTCTTAGATACTTGATATTTATACATTCATGATTGCTGCAAAAACTATTTAAATTGCGCCTACGTTAAAAAAAAAGACCGAGTGTATTCATTAATATTTCCTGTGTTTAATTCTATGGAATGCAGTCTCATTAGATTTTATTCCATATCCTTACAATTTCATATAAATAAGTTGTAAGTCAAAACTTTTTATAGATTAGTAATCAAGAAGTCAGCCTGCGGCTGATGACAAAATGAGATATACGATATAACTTAAACAGTATGAAACCAAACTAATATGAAACCCGAAAAATTTCGACTAAAGTTAACTCAAGTCTGGCAACAAGCTTGGGGCAAAAGCTAGCTAGCGTTCCAATTGCTGTCAACGACAGCTAGTTAGTGTTCAGATTGACAGACCATTCTGGACGCTCGCCAGCTTGTTGGAAAGTCAAAAGCTTTAAACGCGTTGAACACTAGCTAGCTATCGTTGATCACTGACTAGTTATCGTTGAACTCTAGAAATCTTTTATAATCGGATAAACCAATTAATTTATTGAACTGAGTTAACAGACGATTCTTTATAGTTATATATCCTATAATAAGAAAATACTGGTGAGACTAGCTGATTTAGGTCAGCTATATATTTCACAATTGCGATTGGCTAAATTAAGGTCAGGGTCGGTATCGCTGACTTCGGAATCACACTGAAATAGACATGTCCAACTGTTATTGGCTAAATTATTTTAATTCACAACTCCGATTGGCTAAATCAAGGTCAGTCTCGGTATCAACTTGAACAGTAGAAAAATAACACCAGATTGAGTTACAATCAAAAGATGAGCAGCTTTACAAGCTATAAAATCTTCAAACGTTGAGTTCTTTGCTCCTTCAGTACATCTTGTTATAATAGAAAAAGTAATTGCCAGGTTTAGTTTATCCCAACTGCTTGTACAAATATAAAAATAATTTATACGTTACAATACGGAAACGTTAGTTTTATTTATATTTATTTCATTTAGCAAACTTTACAATATCTAATTTTAGAAAAGTGTTTAGCCGTGAAATTAAATATAATCTCGGACATTTTCCCAATAGTTGTTGCGAGTATTGACAATACATTTTATGTTTTTTTTTTCAAATTTTATCTTATTTTTCATTTTTCAAAAGAAATATTTATTGCGTAGGACCTTACCAATTCAAAAAATTGTAGAATGTGCATTTTGTTTACAGATTTATGATAATTTTGTTCTAAGACAATATCCGGGTTATTTTCGATCATTATCAGATGCAGATATGTTATTTCACGATAAAACTGGCAAATTCCAGGCTGTCGAAAAGCTTTCCAGTGTTCACCGATAGCGAGCTAGTATTCAGCAGTAGCTAGAAATGATTGTTGGCAGCCTTATTTTAGACTTGCAAAAAGCTTTCAACTGTTAAAAGCATTTGATGCCTTTTTGTTAGCTATTGTTGAATTTTCGCCAGACCGGGATTGAATTTTTTTACCGTTACAAAATGTTTGCCAAACAGAAAGTGGTTGTTAGCCGTTATGGAAATGGAATATGTATACAAGTAACTCAAGAGCATCAGGTAATAGACCAAATATTAAATTATATCTCGTAGATACAAAAATAAAACTCTGTTGATATTCCAAAGTTATAGTATAAAAGTACCTAGAAACAAAACAGATAAAGTATTGTAAAATAACAATCCAAAGATACCAATATTAGATATAGTAAATTTATATTATGCTGTATACGACGCATTTCAAGGAGTTACCTCTCATCAGCAGCATTAAAACCGAAACATTTGGAAGACCAAAAACCAAACTTGTATTAAACAAGAAGTACTCAACCAAAAATACCGAAATAGGAAGCCAAATTTCATCTAAGAAGATCTACCATGTGCAAAATACTGGTAATTTCTGTAAAAAATCAATGAATAATCATGTCAGACAAGTCTGACGACTGGGTTGGCGAATACCCTCGGGGACCTAGGGTCCACCAGCAGAGGCATCATCCCAGGAGTTTCAAAATAACAATCCAAAGATACCAATATTAGATATTGTAAATATGAGAAAGGAATATACCGTACAACTCAGTCGTGTAAAATTAATAGCAAAGTTTCAGGGATGAGGGACTCTGGACGGACAGAAATATAGGCGAACTGACAGATAGGGATAATGTATTATAGCATCAACATACACCTGGTTGACCGTGTAATGCACCAAACCACACTCACAAGATTCACACGTTACACGCACACGCACACGATTCGCACGTTACACGCACACGATTCGCTCGATGCACGTCCACGATTCGCACGTTACACTCAAACCGATCGTGCGATATCCAAAACTTTTAATTGTAAGATACGAACGAAAAATGACGAAACGAATTAAATTTTATGTCGGATATGAATACAGTGTAGCAGTGGTATATTTAATATAATTGCATTTGATTTTAAATGAATAAGTACGATAAAATGGAAACCGGTGTGATACGATCGAAATATTTATTTGTATGTGCTATTTCATAATGTGATATTTATTTAATTTTAATGATGGAACTGTGAAATTATATTCTAAATTCATTAAAACTCAATAAACCGTCTCATCTGTACTTAATTAACTATAGCTTATAAACCAAAATTGATATGATAATAATAAAGTTCTCAGTAAAATAAACATTACCATTGATTACCCACCAATATTTTATGGATTCTTTTAAACGAAGGACATCATATCTTGGAGTTTATTCCCCGAATGACTACTGCTCTGAAAAAACATCTAATTAAACAAGGGATTAAAAGGTAATCTGAAGGGAACATTTCTATTCACCTGAATATGATCTTTTTCATTTAAAAAAAGGAATAATTAAGAAATCTGACAAAGTTTTTTTTGATGACATGAAGCATATTTACTTTAAGAATTAAACATAGATCCAAAACAATTCATTGAAATAATGAATATTATTGATCAATTGATAAATTTGCAGTTAATTTTTTAGAAAAAGTACAACGGATTAAAAATATATTTAATGTACAAATATTTTACATAGAGTATAATTCTCAATAGCTTGGACTACTGAACTCCCTAACTCTTGGCAGTTATAAAAAATCATTATGAATAAATAATAATATGTATTATTTATTGCAACCTATATATATTTTCAACCTTTAATATTTTATATAATATATAATATATAAATAGAATATAACTTTTTTTTAAAATAAAAATTAAATGACATGTATAATGAATCCAAATACATTGTACATTTTGTAGTTATAACATACAATCATATAGAAAAACAGCCGAAGGTATTTGAATGCTTGACCATTAGAAAAAATCATAATTATATTTAAGAATTCCTTCCAGGTAAACCTGAGGTACATAAACAAATATTTGCCCTTCAGATGACCCCTTAATCCCTTGTCTAATTAAATGTTGTTTAGTCCAGTTCGTGTCTTTGTTACATAATATCCAAACAATTGCTCATATAAAGAATGCGCTATGACGATATAAATTAATACATGACATTTGTCAAAAAATTAAAAACTTCTCCAGACGTCAAGAATAACTTTACATAATTATTACAAACAGGTAAAAGTTCAAATCTATCTTTAACTTGCAAATGTTGTATGCACGGTATATGATTATTTAATTTAGAAAAAATTTCACTTATATAATAATATATTTTTTTAAACCAAATTAATTTGATCAGTTACATCAGTAACAGAAAACAAATCATAAACTTAACATTTTCAAATATTTGATACTGAGTTAGTTTCAATAATATTTTAATTCGAGTTCGAAATATGATCTGATCTGAATTCACACGTTTTAATATTGGTCTCGACCAATGAAATCTCATAGACGTTACACGATTCAAATCGCAAGTTTATAACCACAACAAACGATTCACACGTTCTACGCACGCGATTTGCACGTTACACGATATTTTTGGTGATTTACACGCCCAACTAAGTGTATAAAATAAGGAGTTATTAGGATACAAGTTTGTCTTTTGTTTATTTTGTTTGGTATCCCTTTGACGTCTTTGGTCAATTTTTGATTTTTTTTATTGCGTCATATGTTACACATAGATCTCCATTGTTTGTTTTGGGAAAGTCAATATTAAGTTTTATGACTTACATCTATATAATTAGCGTTTATATAATCAGAATGTGAGGATCCAGGAGCATCTTCCAGAATAACTCTTGTATGATCATCTATAAAACATATCCGTAATCAATACAAATGTAAATATCTTAAAGTAAGATACAAATTTTTGGCACGAATTATGTAATTAAAGACATTAACTCTAAATGGAAATCATGTTCGATCTTTATTTTAATCCATAAGACTGGTTTTGTATTTATTGATGAAAAAATATATTGTTCACCATTTTCACCCAAAAATTTTATTTCGTTTTGTTTTACAGTTTCTACATATACAGCTTTTGATTGCAACCTTTTATCGATTTCGTCGTTACTTTCATGCTTTTTGTAATTGATACTCATCTCATATCTTTAATTTCTATATCAATATGAATCATGTAATATTATTCTATGTTGTAAAGATCTTCAGCGTTCAGATTACAAATTTTTATTTTATGGTGATGATGAAATGTGTAGGTATAATGTCATATAATTTAAAGTTTTGCAAAAAACATTTCGTACAGTTCAAACATTTTTTAAAATGTAAGATAGTGCTTGATTTAACAAGATAAAACACACACAATTTTACTTAAATAGTACAATGACACTATCAAATACGTACAAGGAAAAGTAGTTTTAAATCTGTTCTTTGGCATATTTTCTTTCATTCGCCCAACAGTAGCTGGGTGTATTTCACCGTACTTAATCTCCTGTAACAAAGAGTTCATCCCTTCATTACTGAGTCGACAACTCTGCTAGTAGGCTCAAAGTCCCCGAGTGTATCACCAGCTAATTTGCTAGTATTTTGATACTAGCCCGAAATTTATACTTTAGTTGTTACAAAAATGTTAAATTTTGTGAAATTTAAGGAGTTTCTCCCTTGTACATATATATGTCCTTAAATGGTTTTCGGCTAATTTTTTTGTGATTTTGGCATTTTAAAATTTGCCCTTTATCTGTTTTAATTGTTGCTTTGATATTTAAAACTTCGAGCCTTCAGCACAATTGAACATCTAGTGCAGCAAAATTGGTATCAACGAATTAATTCATGATCTTCCTTACAGTAACATGCATTATTAGGTTATTTGTTTTTACCAAGACAACGAAAGTTATCGAAACACACGAGAATGGAAAATGTATACCATGGTGAATATAAAACGATTTTTAGAAAACCCGATGAACTGCTGATTATGTAGAGAAATACACATCTAACAGTTAAGTGAGTAGCATATGTACAGTGTAAAAATTATTACCTTATACTCCTTCTGAAGACCCTCATTGATGTCTTTCCTTTTAATATACGCTTTCAGATCCTCTACTTTTATAGTTGTAATAATATCTGGCAAATTGTATTTTTTACCGTTATCTGTCGTAAGCTGTTCCAACATTGGTGACCGTGTAGAAACATTGTTTTCGTCTGTCTCTGATGAGGATTTTCTGCTGTTGAAGCCAGCAATATTATTATACATACCATCTATCTTTTTCACATCTGAAATAACCTTTGCTGATTATCGATTTCCCGCATAGGAGAAATACCTTATGTATTTCGAATAATTATTAATATTTGTCTGTCACATTTTTAAAGTCTCCAGATGAAAAGAGTGTCAACATTTAATTTTAAGACTCGGATTATTGATTTGGAAGACAAGAGCTATGTTAGAGTCACCCTATGTTATGGAGTTATCTCCCCATATATATTGATATTGGACCTTCATTTAGTTTTTTTCTAGACGGAATACTGAATGAAATGATATCAAGAACAAATTTAAAGGTAAATGAACGCTTTGAATTTTGTTATCAAAATAACTCAAAATTGTAAAGATTAGAAGTATAAATGGGAATGTTTTTTTTTTAAGATTTCACGATTTACATTTGTTTTATAGAGTACAAAGTCGTTGGATGACTCGTTATAGGAGTTACTTCCCTTGAAATTGTTACATTTTATATTATAGTTTAAAAACCTCAGTAGGTAAGAGTACGTTGTCAATATAAATCAAATCAAGGGTCAAGGGTCAAGGTCGTTATCATTAGCATTAGCAACAATGAGTATATTATACAAAAGACCCAACAGCCATGCATATATTAACTAAGGAGGACAAGTTCCTTCATATGAAATGGTCAAAGGTCAAGGGTCGATTTCATGTCCATATATATATATGTAGTATTTTGCAAAACAGCTTATACGAGAAAATAATACAAGTACTATACAAGGAATTGGTATGAGCAACCATGTTAACTTCGAATGAGACAATCCTGACAGGTCAAAATTCAAGTCATCAAGAATATATATGCAACTACCTAAAGTACCTTGTAAGCATATACCATCATATTTAGTACTCCAGGTTTTACTTATATATGTCAGTTTCTAAGGCTTAAGGAGTTTCTTTTCTTGATGCTCTCACCTTTTCATCTAGTATTCATAATAGGTATGAAGGTTTAAATAAGAGTAGTAAGGCAGGGAAAACCCTTTGAAATCGTTCACTGACGACTGTCCTTTCATTCTATAATTATTTTGCAATTTAAAAGAAATATTCTCAAACAACCTGTGAAAATATGAAATCGTCCAAATTATAATAGCATACTATTATTTTAAACTGTTTCCCAAAATTGATCGCCCTGAAAATCATAAAAAAAAACATTTTCTTAAAATCAAATATATCAATAAAGGTTTTGATGTTATAAATATTACCAGTATTCTTAATGATCATGCTGTTAAAGAACAAATTTCTGGTTATTTTGATAATACTGAGCTTCCTCTTATTTGTTATGTTTACAAAAAATCTACCCGGATACATGTTTTTAATTATAGCGAGGTGTGTAAAGATATTAATATCAATGATAAAACACCTACGTCATGAAATTGCAGTAATTCCAAATACATTTATGGCCCCAGTTCCCATGTTATAACAGGAGACATTAACATCGTCCAGAACCGAGTGTTGAAATCATTCCTTAGAAAAGGACCTAAATATCGTTCCCCGTCAATCATTAAGTGGAATATATGTCGTAACATCATCCATGACTCGCTCCATACTTACCGCAAAAAAATATAAAACGAGAAGAAGTTGACATAAAATCTTTAGATTCTTTTTTCAATTCAGTAATGAAAATAGTTGATATTCGTATCAAACATTTTAAGGAATATTTTATTCCCCAAAACAACCATAATAGCCCTATACCTCGTATCAAATATAAGCTAAAAGAACTCGGAAAGGAATTTCGTCCCAGCTGATAAGGCTGCCAATAATATCTATATTGTTTGACGTAAATTTTATATTTAGGTTTAGGTTCTGCAACAGGAAATCACAAATTCACCTACATTCCAACTGACTCAATTTTCGGAAAATGGCATCGTTAATACACATAAACCTATTGCTACCTCCTTACAAACAGGACCGAATAACATGAAAGTTCCAACTATGTACTGGCTTCCGAAGCTGCACAGAACACCTTACAAATATAGATTTATTTCGTCTTCAAGCCATTGTTCCACTACTAAACTGTCGTTTCTACTTACTAGTACACTTGGTACAATCAAAACTCTGGTAATAAATTTTTCAAATAAGGTATACGAAAATAGTGGTATTAATTACTTTTGGGGTGTCAAAAATTCGTTGGAAGTACTTGATAAATTACATGCTAATATTGGTGATTTCGAATCTGTTCAAAGTTTTGATTTTTCTACCCTATATATTCCACTTTGCCTCACAATCTCATTAAGAAAAAAGTCACATACCTAATTAAATGGGCATTTAAAAAGTCAGAATGTGAATTTATATGTTCAAACTCTTTAAGGTTTTTTTAGTAACGGCAAACAAAAGAACTATTTCAATTGGACCTGCTTTGATATGATAAATGCATTTGATTTTTTACTAGATAACATTTTTGTTCGCTATGGAGATTATCGGAATTCCAATGGGGACTAACTGTGCACCACCTGTTTCTGTATTGTTACGAATCACAATTTATATATAAAATCAGCAAAGACCCAACACAACAACATTTGATACAAACATTTAATAACACTTTTAGATATTTGGATGATATTTTGGTTAATAATGACGACTTCAGTCTGTACACTGAAGATATTTTATCCTGTTGAACTTACTTTAAATAAAGCTAATTCTAACAATGAACACTGCCTTTTCCTGGATCTTGATGTCTATATTTATAACGGGAAGCTTAATACTCAAGTTTACGATAAGAGAGATTATTTTTCATTTCCTGTTGTTAATTATCCGTTTTTAGATGGCGACGTTCCCTTTGCACCATCGTATGGTGTTTATATATCTCAAAATGTTCGATTCGTTCGTGTATGTAACAACGTATTTGATTTTAACGAAAGAAATCTCTGTATTACTGAAAAATTATTACGCCAGGGATTTCGATATCACAAACTTGTGAAAACTTTTACTAAATTTTATCATCGGTACAATGACTTCATTTGTAAATATAAATCAACTTGTAGACATCTTATTTATTCAGATATTGTCACCATCTTTTATGGTAATATTCTATACAAAGCACCAAAACGCTAATCAAACCTTTAAACAGACTAATCAACAAGGGATACAGTTACGATACTGTTGTCAAGTCATTAACGATGGCATTTTTTGAATTAATATTGATTCACTCATAGGGTCTTAGTATCGGAAATTAACACATTTATTTTAAAACCAGTTGTTGGCATGATGCGGGATATGTTCTTCTCGTATAATTTATAATGGCATGATACTAAACCCCCAACGTGAGGGATTGTGGCTGATTTTCTATATGATATAGACCTAATCTTTCGATCAGTTTAATTGAGGTCTGGAGCTGGCATGTCAGTAACTGCTAGTAGTCCTTTTTTAATATATATATATTGATCATCGCATTTTCCTTAGTTTCTTCTGTTACCTTTTTTAACATCGGGCTCGGACATATTTTGAACAGTATCGCTGTGCGTTTGTTTATTCCACATTGGCTAGAGGTATAGGGGGGGGGGGGTGATATCTCACAAAACATGTTTAACCCGGCCGCATTCTTGCGCCTGTCACAAGTCAGGAACCTCTAGCCTTTGTTAGTCTTGTGTGTTTTTTTAATTTTGGTTTATTCTTATGTTTCGGAGTTTAGTGTGCCGTGCATTTTTCTGAACTAGTATACATTATTGGTTAGGGGCCAGCTAAAGCCCGCCTCCGGGCGCGGGATATTCTCGCAGCATTGAAGAACCATTGGTAGCCTTGAGCTGTTTTCTGTTCTTTGGTCGGGTTGTTGTCTCTTTGACACATTCCCCGTTTCCATTCTCTATTCTTATCGTATAATTTAAAAAAACGATTTAAATTATGAGTTTTCGAAGTACCGTATCGTTGGAAATTAAAACAAGCAATCAGTTAAATATTGCTTAATAAAACAAAATAAATAGAAATATGAAATAAGATACGATATTACCAGGTCTGTATTCCACTGCGTTTTCTGCTTGCTGGAATGTTTTGCTGTCTTGTCGTTCTGGCTCTTTTTTCGGAGCTGAATTTCGTCTGAAAGGTACGGTGTTAATATATAATGATTTTTAGCGAATTTCGAAGATACTGTCCTTTAAGTCTTCACTGATAAAACTTTGGTTACTATGATATTATAAATTACACAGGAAGTCAAAAACAAACACACAAACAAAAACAAACAAAAACATCAAAAAAAAAAACCCCGTTCTTCATAAGTACATGGATTAGGTAATTAAAATACAAATTTCAATTCATAAAGAAGCCCCAAAGACTTAAATCTTACAATTCAGCATCTTAGCATTCAAAGACATCAAGAGTTATATGTAAAACCCAGGGTTTGAATAAATAAATACATGAGTGTTAAATATCAATAGGCAGTTTATCCGCGTACACCAGGGTAAAGGATTAAGTGAGACCCTTGTACAGTTTTGAGCGATAAAATCTGTTTTTGAATCTCAAACCTTTTACGATCTGTCGATTAAAGAAAAGTACAAAAATTATGAGATCAAGTTCAAATAAAGTCTTTATTCAATAAATCCGTAACAGCAGAAATTATTCCTAGGTTTGTTTACTAAAAAAATATAATAGATAGAAAACAGATCAGTACATGTACGACGAATAGAACCGAAATACTATTACTGGTAACCTTTGAACACAAAGTGTTGTAGGATTCTGTGAAATCATACATACATAATAAAATGGAAAAATAAAATAATGCCTTCTGTACCAATACTTTGGAGGTTTACCTTTTCCTTAGAAGAAACCCGATTATTATGATTATTAAAATAAACAGAACACCTCCACCAACACCGCCAGCTACAGGTCCAATGCTACCACTTGATACTTCAGGATCTAGAATACAATTCATATATATCTCTTCAGATTTTCAATTTTAGTCAAAAGTCATTCTTTTAAAGATAAAATCTTGAAGAAATATGGAATAATTAACTTACAAGAACATCGTTTTTTTTCAGATTATGCATTGATTGTGTTACATTTATTTGATGCTTTTACCCCCATATTCCGGTAGAGTTTCTAATAAAAAAGTTGTTTGTACATTTTATCTCATACATTGTAAGTTAGATATTTTTCTACATCCTGTTTTTTTGCATTTGATGTTATGTCACCACAGAATATGCATATTTTGTAAATTTACGACTTAGTGCGTGTGTTCGAGCATCAGCGGCAACCATATTGTTTGGCTACGTACAAATTGTTGACTAATATTGGAATTAGAATAATATAAGTCGGGTAATCAAATCGAGTTAATAAAACTAAATCCCATGTGCCTGCACATTGGGAGAGTTGGACTAAATCTAGGGGTTGTCGGTGGATCTTCAGCAACGAGGCACAGACCACACAGGATTCCAAACAAAAAAAAACATGGAAGAGGTAGTCACTGAAAATGTTCGTATTAGCTTGAAAGGAGTGTCGGATAAACATGTCTGTGATTACTCAGCCCCTTCATAAATCCTGGGCTGGTGGCTAAAAAGGTAGAAAACAATGAAAGCCAGTCCTATAAGTACTTAATTCGGTAGGTTAGGAACCAAAACAAACGTCCTCAGACACGAAGAATAAAGTATCGCTCTGAGAATGCTGGTTTTCATCTGAAAAAAATTGCCAACAGTACTAAATTATAATTTTAAAGACAATTTCCCACTAGACTAGTATAACAGCTACTGATTAACCTTGACAGGTCAAACAGTCCAGGCTCGTAGCAAATTTCATAAGGTTATTGTGTAAACAAATCTTAGGATATCAACTAATATAAAATGTCTTATGGAATACACTAAGATAAACAATTGTTTTCGAAGAATCGAATTATCTCGCTTTGCTTAGGAAAACTTTAAATCTGTGGGTCTTTAATATAACTGACTGTTTAGAGGAACCTCGATTTACGTTTAATGTTAAGTGAAAACAAATCATATGACTATTTATACATTTCATTATTCTTATCTTATGTTTTCCGATTACTCAATCGCTGAGAATACGTCTGAAATAACACAAAGATGGACAATTATATTTTGTTACAAAATAACAATCCAAAGATACTAATATTAGATCTGTTCAATATCAAAGCATTTTTAAAATGTTTTATTATTTGTTTAGAAGTTTATCATTAATAAATCATTCGTGACAACACGTTATATGGCCGTTAATCTTATATATATTTATAATTGTTGTGTATGATTGCGCGAAATAGAAAACAGGGCGATGCTCTTTAACTCTGTTCGGTTAAAATGATGAAAGGATTTTATAACCATTCTTTTAAGTACAGTGGGATAGAGATTTTACAACAGAAGCATAGAATTAAT
Organism: Mytilisepta virgata; assembly: GCA_028015205.1. Taxonomy (NCBI): domain Eukaryota; kingdom Metazoa; phylum Mollusca; class Bivalvia; order Mytilida; family Mytilidae; genus Mytilisepta; species Mytilisepta virgata. Next base: position 34,899,198 of record CM051515.1, read on the forward strand.
GAAATCAAGTATAGTGGCACTTAGCTATAAGGCTTACTTGCAATAGGGTGGCTTTCGTTATACAAGAATTATTTTATCGTATATAACTAGGAAAATACCCGTAGCACGGGTATCCGAAAAAGATGGATTTTCTGATATCCCTTCAACTGGAAATTTCACCATTTTCGTTGGGTGAGATTTTTATGTCTTATACGGCCATGTGTGAAAATTATTTGTTATCATGTTTGATATATCTATCGATTTTGAGAGAAAGTAAGATGGCAATCTAAATGGTTAAGAGGTCAGAAATTTTATATCTCCTCTTTTTTCACTCCCTTCTGTCCCTCTGTCCAACCCTTGAATAACTGCGGACGATTTATAGTATATCGTACAGGCACCTGAAGAATGGGTTTAGTATATTGTATGCCCACCCCCTCTTTCGTTCTCTGTAACACTCCACGACTTTCATTGTCAATTAATTTTTCCCTATCATTTATACATGTAGTATAGATCAAATGTCCAAATTTCTTCAACTGACACAGTATATGGGGAATGGATTTAGAGGGCTGCATCCCACCTTGTTTCCTCCCCCTTTTCTCTACAACAACCCACAATTAACTTTCATTGTAAAATCCATAATGTTTTTAAAAAGTTATTAATGCTTTAAAAACTTTAACCACAGAGTGAATGTAAATTTTGACACCACCGACGACGGAATGTAGGATCGCTATGTCTTGTTTCCGCGAAAAAAGTCGCAGGCTCGACAAAAATAGTCTGATGTCTGACCGGAAGTGGAGATGAATGACGAAACACGGAAACATGTCGGATTGAGAACGTTTGAATTAACTCGTTGATAATTCCAGCATTTAGTGAAACGCATTGACCTAGAAGCGTGAAATTTTCAGACAACACATTCATCCTCAATCAGTCAAATTCTGATTTGAATTGTGTCTATTGCAGTTGTTACGTGATGACGGCCCCAAAACATTGAGCCCTTTATTTTAGTATAGTATAGATTGCTTTTACACTAACAAAGGCCAAGCAACACACAGTTAGCAAAACAAAACACATAAATAATAATAATGAAATAATATACGAGATAAAAGTATACATGGATAAAAGTTGAGCATCGGCCGACATCGATATCATTATCTCAGTATACATGTATTAAAAAATGGTTTACTTGGTGGATATTTTTATGTCAATAAGAGTAAAAGTACATGACTTTCCCGTTTAAATGTGTATCTATAGTTTTTTAAATATAAATGTACAAATGTGGTGCTTACAGCTTTTATATGAGGTTTACTATGTAGATTTAAGGTATTGTGGGATTACTAAAAAAAATGTGCAAATCATGTGCACCGAAATTTGTATTGGAATATAAACAGAATGTTTGCACGATCTGCTATTTCACGATATATATTAGATCATCACACGTTAGCAGCTATACAAGTAGAATTTTTACAAACAGATGAGAGCGATAGTACTGTTATCTCGTTATTACAGCCCACTGAGAGATTAACTACATAAATATCCTACTGACCACAATACATTATAAATGTAATGCTTCCTAATTTACCGACAATTACTCTGTATCTATTAATTACGAAAATATGTTTTATTTCAATTGGTCACTGGTTTTAATGAGTCTGGATGTAGAAAATCTGTTTGTATTCTTTAAATCACTTTCATGGTTTTTTTTCAATCTAACAAATGTTTTCTGTACATCAAATCCTATACAAAAAGACGTTACTTCATTCTGTTTGTATTAATATTTTCTCCAATCTGATCAATTTCCCATTCATTTTTGGGATATATTTATTTAATCCATAATAAATATGTCCTGAAATCTTTATATCTTAAAATGTATCCAAAAGTGTTTATTTTCTTATCAGAATTTCGATCGATTGACAATTTAATTCAAATTTAATATTCATTCAACATCTGATTAATTAGAAATTTCACAAATATAAGGTTTAATGTAAAAAAAATTCTTTAGGTAGATATAAAACTCAAGATATTATAGATATTTAACCTAAAAGAAAATATACCGGGAAAAATTATTTGAACCACACATTTATTATTTTCGAATTCCGTTCAATTTCGCGGCAGGTCATTTTACGTACAAGATAAAATACAACACACGGCACGACTTCAAAATGTAAACCAAATCTGCCCGGTAGTTTCAGACAATTTGCGTTCACAAAGTTATTGAAACAACGAGCGCAGATGATTACTAGGTCCGTCCGTTGCGTCCACAAATAAAGTTATTGGAACGACGAACGCAGACGATTTCTAAGTCCGTCCGTTGCGTTACCTTTAAAACTTTATGTACATGTATAATATTTTCAGTTCCTACTTTTCTAAAGTCTCATACCTTTCTCTGTTTATCCCTTAACCTTATGCCACACCAAATTGATCTTTAGCTCTTTGTCACTTCATTTCCCAAAATTATGAGAATGGGCCCCAAATGCTTCATTTTTTAAGAAATCATAAATACAAATTGTGCGCCCACTCATAAGATTTGAAAACTTAGTCCATTTAAAAAAAATATATATTTTCAGTAAAAAATGTTTGCCGTACTTAAATCTGATCTACCTCTGAAAAAAATAGTCCATAAGAACAAAAAGTATAGTTTCGCTCGTACCTATTTTTCCCGTCCATAAATCCAAAGAACTAAAAATCAATTTAGTGTGGCCTAAAATAAATGTCTACACGATAAAGTTAACACGTTATAATTCGACTTGCGGACATAACCAATTAATTGTGATTGCAATCTTTGGTTATATATCAGTTTACATATATTGTGTTTATACTAGTGAAAGAAATTATAACAGACCTCCACAGATATTGAATATTAGAGAACAGTTACGCAAATATTTAACTGGAAGGTAATGAGCATCACGGGGTGGTAAAAAATTAATTTTCTCTTTTGAAAAAGAAAAAAATATGACTTAAAGAATTCAGTTAAATTTACAATTATATAGGGGTGTACTTTATACCAGCCCACTCCGTCCTATAAAATATAAGATTTTATTTGCGGACATTGAAAATCTTCTCTTTTGGAAGGTATTAAATAAATGATTCAGATTCAGATTTGATCTTTATAACGTCACGCAATGCGTTGATAAACTATTATGCACTACAACATTAATTAATGAATGAAAAGTGCGAAAGATATTCAGGGCATACATGTTAAACAATATTTTTTTTCAAATTAAATCGTGCTTTAAAAGGAGCCACCTAGGGCTCATTAAATTATTTACGCAACCAATTGACAAGCCATGATTGTTATATGTTAAATGTTCCCCAAAATTTGAAACAAATTGCAAAAACTGTGAAATGAACGAGCAGTTCAGATAACAGGCTTAGATTCACATTTTTTTTTAATTCGAACACCGTGGATCCCAAGTTTTGCAGATCGAAATTCTAAAATTTTATTGAGCAACTACATACATCTATGGTAAAACCTTCTTGCACATAAATAGACACAATGTTTTTAATCCTGAACTCAACAATGAAGGAGCAGTTTATATCAGAAGAAAGTTTGACGGATGGAAAAAGACAATAGAAATATCCTGGACTTTTTTTTCGGAAGTGCCGGGATAATATTTAGAGACGTTCATATGGATACACATTATCATTAAAAGCGTTTTTCTCATTAGGAGTGTTTTATGGTAAATGTTCAGGATTCCAAACTAATTTTTTAAAGGGGATAACATAACACCAGTTCACCATAATTTGATCTCAAGCATCCCAAAATGTCAGTGGAGAAGATTTTTAAAATCTTTTTGTGGAATTTTTCAAATTTAGAAATAATAGCTACATATACATGTATATTGATCCTCGGAAACTATTTTGGAAGAATTGTATCTTACATTTAGTAGTTTTATGCATACATGTACGGCCCAAGTAGTTTATAATAATTCAGAGAAGATTTTTAAATACGTTTTTGCTGATTTTTCTATATTGGTACATTGTTGTAAGCGGTTTTGGCGATAAGGTGACCATCTTACGACTATACAGCACATATGTAAAGCACACGTTGTTTCAGAGGAGGTTTTAAATAGTTTTGGCTTATTTGTAGTAACACTTATATATAGGTCACATAAGGACCATTCCATATTTTACTAGTCTTTATATTTGTAGTAATGCACGCCCACGTATCTCTCATATTCATAACAATTCGTTGCGGTTAAATTTTTGCAAAGTCTTGATTAATTTCAACATTTGGTAAATGTGATTAGATTGAAAAAATTCCTGTTTGATGCCTGTTTATTTTTCAATTTCTATACGTACAATTATCGTTTAAAAATTTGTATATAGGTTGGAGATGAAACCCTCCAGGCAAATTTCAAAGCAGATCGCATAAGAGACACTCTACCAAAGTATTTTTGCAACAAATATTGTCTGCATGTTTAGAAAAGAAGGTTTTGATTCCTTTTTTATACAATTATTTTCGACAAACATCCGTATATTATCTTAATAGAGGTCAATTGCAATGTCAAAATCCACTGACCACATTGAAATAACATTAATGCATAACATGCGAATACCGCCTACAGAGAAACAGAGAAACAGACGGCGGATAGAGATAAAGATTCTAAGTTCGCCTTGGTAAGCTTGATGAAATCGTTCCCCTCTGTGTTAAATGAAAACAGTTCACATAACCGATGCCAAACATTAGTTTGCCATCAGCTAATATAGCCCCCATCCCCAATCTCCCCCCTCCCCCCGGCCAAAAAAAAACAAAAACAAATACAAAACGAAAATTCACGTTTATGAACGAATCTTCCTATCAGAGGGTAGAATATAAATGTTTACAGGGTGAGGATCTGAAGATTTCCAAATCATAAAGATAAAGGGACCTCCATATACACCAATGAATGCGTCTCTTCGTTTGGAATACTTAATAATAATAATTTATTAAATATATATGCCCTTATTTAAATTAATACATTATTTTTCCTCCTCCCGAAAAATTGTTCCATCTTTGATGAATGGAAATCTATATTCAAATAGGGAGGAGATCACAACAAAAAATAAAGGTACTATCCAGGAGATATAAAATGATATATAATGTTTTTGCAAACTGCAGTGGAAACCTTCATTTAAATTCTAAGAGGTTCCAAAAAAAAAAAAATAATAATGACAGACACACTGACGAACGTGTAAAAAAGTATATGTTTATCCTCAGCAACTTTCTACCAATCGCGAGTGATATTATCAGTCTCAAACTACAATCTTCCTCTGTTAAATGAAATATCGAATTCAAACCCCAAACTGCTCCCGTTCGATACATGTAAGTCGTGAACTTGACATGTAAATGTGTTTCTTTTGAGTGTGTGTGTTTTTTAAGGGGATGTGAAGGATTTGTTTATTCTCATGTTTTAAATTTTGAATGACTGAACAAATTCATTAAAATATTTGATAATGTAATTAATTTTGTTATTATCGATCGTGCTTTTTTAAAAATTTTCTGATTTAAATATTAAGGGTCAATGTTACACATACAAAGTCAGGTCTTTCGAACATTTAGAGAAAAGATAAAGACTTTGCTTCTTTGCCGCATAGTCGTCGCCTTTATAAAACAAAAATTATAAATAAATAATGAGAAGGTACAAAGATGTCCAATAATTACGGATAAATAAAATCAAAGCGAAACGTTCGCGCTTAAGTAATTTTCCATGTACAAACGATTTTTAGATTTTAGATTTATTTAGATTATCAGCCGAAAAGAATTTCTAAAATAGGGGGGATGTTACCGCTAACATAGATTCAACAGCCATGAAAGTACCAAAGAAACAAAAGTCCTCTTTTTTTTAGAAACAGGAGCCATGTTGGTCGGAAGTCGGGGATGCCGGACAAAACTGTGGAAGAGGGACACCCAGGGACCATCACACCAAAGTTTGGTCCCAATCTGCAGAGTAGTTTCAGAGGAGAAGATCTTTAAAGGAAAGTTTAATGACGATGGACACAAAATCATGGAAATAGCTCAAACGTGCTGATCCAGGCGAACTTCAAAATGTTATTTCATTCTTTCCGAACGTTCGCTTTGAAGTGTCCATTTATATCTTCAGAAAATCCGCTAAATTGTCCTGCGTTTATAGGGGTCACATTTAAAAAGAATAGACCTGATTTTTTTTTTTTTTTTGGGCACCACAGAGATAGAATTTTTTAAATTTTAAATTAAGGCTTGCAACCTAAACTATTTTCATCTTCATTGGGCCTATTGCTTTGATTTATTCATAGAACTGTTGTATACATGTACTACCTGTAGATTTTCAATAAAATTTTATATTTTGGGCCATAGTAGGTTTTGTTCAAACAAACAAAGAAAAAATTATTGCACCTTCCATGCTGTTAACAAATACCCATAGTAGTTCAGTGATCCTGGTGAGGTTCCTCCCTGTCTATTAAGTTACTAATAAACCATTCCGTATTTTTTTCCTAGCTCGGGGAGATCATTGCCGATTCCGAAAGTGGATTTATTATTTTTTTTTTTAATTTAAAACAAAAACCACTGATATTCAGTAATGAAACAGTGTATAAATATTCTAAAATCGCTCGCTCGCATCTCAATGACTTCAACATTTGCACGGTTCTAAGTATCAGTACACACACACATCTTCAGATAAATAAATAAATAAATATATATATATATATATATATATATATATATATATATATATATATATATAATCTTGAATACATTCTTTCTTCTAAACCAGCCTCGATAACACACCTAAATTGCACGGACTTTTATATGACTAGTATCACATGAGGCAACAAATGATGACGAGACACCAAAGTAGGAGTAGTCCTATAACATATGCCTTCGCATTATATATTCACTATTTAACGTTTTCATGCTGATATTTTCATTTTTTATTTTTTTTTAATGCGAAGTCATATCGAATATGGTCATTTTCCTTTAGCATTTTCCGCCCTGGTTTGACGGCGGAAAGAATATTGTGAAAATCTAAAATAGCATACACGGTACACTACAATAATGGACATGTACCAATAAAAGACAAAAAAAGTGAATGAAAAAATGTACTTACATTGTTGGGAAAGACTAAATTCCTTAATAAATATATGCATGTTCATACCGAACTGATCGTTTGTTGTGTTCCGCCATATTTTAAAAATTTCTGAGTATATAAATCTGATCGTGACGTCAGAATCGTACAAAACGAACTTTTTCGACACATTGATTTTGTACAAGTAATGTATTTAAAAATTACAGATTTTTTTTAAATCCATTATTACTTATTACTTAACTTTAGTATACTGTGACACTGGTGATCCAATAACGGAGGAAGATAATTTGGAAAAAATTCGTTTTGTGCTCAATTTCGATTTTTTAATTGACCACAGTTTTTGAATATCCCCGGTGTCAACATCAATGACCTGGATAAACTTTCCTTTCTTTTGGATCATTTAAGGAGAAACAATCAATATAATCACCATAATTCAGGTAAGTAATCACTTCTTAACGCATTTAAAACATTTACGTGGATGGTCAAAGCAGAATTAATTTTTTTTAAATGCTACGCGTTTTTGGGCATAAACGATTTGACCTCGGGTGGCACATTGATAATAAAAAAAAAAGAAGAAAAATAGCAAAATCAGTAAAAAGAAAATAGAAATAGAAAATAATGCCCCCGAGTTCATATATTATAGGACTAAATTTCACAGCACAAGATGCTCTGGTATTGCAGATAAAATTCCAACAGAACACACAACAATCTTATTATCAAATATCTCCACCTAAATACATGTATAGCAATTACCGCTAACTGAAATCCAGTTTTAACACAATAACATTAGCATTGAAATGAAGAAAGAACAAAATGTGAAAAAAGTTTTTGGTCTCCGAAATTCTAAAAAATGTACTATAAATTTATGACATCATTTGTTTGTTTCGTCCCATATAATTGGCAAAAATAGAGTCCATTTTGGGACAATAATAGGTGGAGCTAACCAGTTGTTTTCTGACGACCAATCAAATGCAAATGCATCACCACCACCAGTTCCCGGTGTCCAAAACCGAGAGTTGTAACATTCAAGCTTCCAATTCTTATCATTTGCAAATCTATCAAAATTGCACTTAACCCTCCTTCTATCAATCATGTTAAAAATATGATCGGCAACACTCAAATCGTCAAAATCAAATACCCTACTAAAGAAATATGCCTGTCCATTTTCTAACCTAGGTATCCATTGAAGCTCAATATTAATATGTTAGTAGTAAGGAGTGATCAGTTTTAGCCCCCCCAAAAACCTGTGGCAAATGTGGCAAACCCAAATATGGTCATGCCCCGCCCCCTTTCCGTTAATGGACATACACCCCCCCTTTTCTATAGATGGACATCCGCCTCACCACCGACGTGAGTCATCAGATCATCGCGCAGTCCTTATTTGATCAACAAAGTCTTATGAGTCATCAAGAAGCCGATTGGTATACGCGAGTCATCGCGCAGTCCTTATTTGGTCAACAGACTCCAATGACTCATCAAGACACGGATTGCTAGTATGAGTCACCGATCATGCATGTTTACACATTCCGATATTATGAGTTTCCGGAAGGGTGTTGACCTTATTTGGAGGCAATACAATTGATCTGAAAAGAACCAATGAAAAACCCGAAACGTCATTGTAAAGTAACGCGCACCGATGCCCAATACTTCATTTACCCACTAACCGAGATGGAGAACGCACGTTGCAATATAGAGCTGGGAAACAACAGATTCGTTCAAGCTACGGAGTGGAAAGATCAAATTATAATTGACATTAGAGAGTGGAAGCATAAAGATGGAAAATTAGTGCCTACCAAAAAGGGAATTAGCTTACCCCTTCAGAGGTGGAAAATGTTGGTCGACAGCTTGGAGTTTCTAGATTTGGCCCTGTCGGAAAGAAGAGAATACATGACACACCTGGGAAGAAACGTGTATGCCACAACTCAAGCAAATAATGACAATATTAATATCCGTCAGTACTGGTTACCACCCCACAACACCGAAGTCGCCCCCACGAAAAAAGGAATAACTTTACACAAGGAAGAATACGCTAAGTTGAAAAACAATGTCGTTTTGATTGGAGATGTCCTCCCGGAATTGAGTAGCGTCGTCCCGTGTACATATAGTTCCGATCATCAGAACCAATTAGGATTTTTAAGATGTCCAGAATGCAACCCCGACAGCTTTACAGAATGGTGAAACATAGTTCTAGTGACTTATAAACTTTACGTAAACCAATGTAGTCTGTCTTTACTAGAATAAAATGTTGAAAATTGCACATCTCTGTTTTCTCTCTTTGTTCACGACACTCCAAGAAGTATTTTTGTGTTTAAGATACAAAAGTATTTTTCGAGGTGTCGATAGTTAACTGTTTAATAAATGAGTACCTTAATGTAATTAAAAGCTCCACAACGTTCCAAAAGATTGTGCCCGACCCTTATCGTCGACTCAAATCCAAAGAATCGAATTCCAGTACAGCTTATCTGTCACCTTAAATTAACCCTTCAAGAGCACGCTTTCCTACCTCTGATATTATATAAAGGTTAATTAGTGTATATTAATATTTTTATTTGTGCCCGAGTAGTTTTAGAGCTGACGGTAATTAAGTGATGTACCATAAGTAATTAAAAGCTCCACAAAGTTTCAATAAATTTTGCCCGATCCCTTATCGTCGATTCATTAGAGACGCTCAAAAGATTTCACCATTTGAAAATAAAGAGCATAGAACCATAAATCCAAAACTTTTATCTCAGCTTATCTATCACCCCAAATCACCCCTTCAAGAGCATGCTGACCTGTCTCAAACCAGATGTTATACCAAACAAATATTAATTATACCGATGCAATACTTAGTCTGTTAATTAACGAAAACGCAAACTCATATATAAAGGTTAACTTAGTACTTTTATAAATACTTTTATTTGTGCTCAAGTACTTTTAGAGGTGTGGAGAGGAGTACTATAATGTAATAAAGTTCCAATACATTTTGCTATGTCTGACGCATGCTCTTTGACTCATCAAAAGATTACACTCTATAAATCCAAACAATGACATTTTGTTATTATCTCAGTACAGCTTATCTTTCACCTTAAATTACCCCTACAAGAGCTTGCTGACCTATCTCAAACCAGATGTCATACTAGCGAACAAGCCAAACAAATATTGATTTCAAAACCGATAATTTAGTGTTAATACAGAGTTTGTCAATTCACTCACGACAAACAAAACCACATAGTTGCAACACACCCATCTATGAAAAAGGTAATTGAGGATACAATGCTTTACTTTTTACTAAACAATTCTTAAAATATATAACTAACGGGAGATTTACATTTTAACGAAATATTTAGTTTCGTCTATTATAAACTCATCAGAAGCGCTCTTCCCAAATAGTTTAAATACTAAAATACTTGCATGAGGCTTATCAACCGATGAGTCATACAATGTTACACCACGTCATCATACATAAGATGGTTAAATCATTTGTCTTGGGTATGAGTCATATACGTAATGCTTACACCATGAGCCATCACGCATGTTATGACTAAATAAGGTAATTAGTCTTCGGTATGAGTCATACAATGCTGACGTGACTCATTCTTATCGAATGCACATGCATTATCAAATATGGTAAACACACTTCTGACTGAATGTGTATGACCAAATACGGAAATGTCAACTTCCGGATATTTTTTTTTTTTTTTTTTTTTTTTTTTTTTTAAATTAAGCTCGTATTATATAACGACCAATATGAATAAGTGTTACAGTGACACAAGTGTATAAAAACGTGACCTAATAGACGTTTACATCATTAAACTCGTATTATATAACGACCAATAAGAATAAGTGTTACATTGACACAAGTGTATAAAAACGTGACCTAATAGACGTTTACATCATTTTCACGATGGAGTTTCAATGCATGGAAGAGGAGAACCACCACCACCGCCACCACCACCACCACCACCACCACATTGAGCATCTGTGGTGGTGGTGGTGGTGGTGCTCCTCTTCCATGCATTGAAACTCCATCGTGAAAATGATGTAAACGTCTATTAGGTCACGTTTTCATACACTTGTGTCACTGTAACACTTATTCTTATTGGTCGTTATATAATACGAGCTTAATGATGTAAACGTCTATTAGGTCATGTTTTTATACACTTGTGTCACTGTAACACTTATTCTTATTGGTCGTTATATAATACGAGCTTAATTTAAAAAAAAAAAAAAAAAAAAAAAAAAAAAAAAAAAAAAAAAAAAATCCGGAAGTTGACATTTCCGTATTTGGTCATGCACATTCAGTCAGAAGTGTGTTTACCATATTTGATAATGCATGTGCATTCGATAAGAACGAGTCACGTCAGCATTGTATGACTCATACCGAAGACTAATTACCTTATTTAGTCATAACATGCGTGATGGCTCATGGTGTAAGCATTACGTATATGACTCACACCCAAGACAAATGATTTAACCATCTTATTTATGATGACGTGGTGTAACATTGTAAGACTCATCGGTTGATAAGCCTTATGCAAGTATTTCAGTATTTAAACTATTTGGGAAGAGCGCTTCTGATGAGTTTATAATAGACGAAACTAAAGATTTCGTTAAAATGTAAATCTCCCGTTAGTTATATATTTTAAGAATTGTTTAGTAAAAAGTAAAGCATTGTATCCTCAATTACCTTTTTAATAGATGGGTGTGTTGCATCTATGCAAGAGCATATGATGTGGTTTTGTTTGTCGTGAGTGAATTGACAAACTCTGTATTAACACTAAATTATCGGTTTTGAAATCAATATTTGTTTGGTTTGTTCGCTAGTATGACATCTGGTTTGAGATAGGTCAGCAAGCTCTTGTAGGGGTAATTTAAGGTGAAAGATAAGCTGTACTGAGATAATAACAAAATGTCATTGTTTGGATTTATAGAGTGTAATCTTTTGATGAGTCAAAGAGCATGCGTCAGACATAGCAAAATGTATTGGAACTTTATTACATTATAGTACTCCTCGCGACACCTCTAAAAGTACTTGAGCACAAATAAAAGTATTTATAAAAGTACTAAGTTAACCTTTATATATGAGTTTGCGTTTTCGTTAATTAACAGACTAAGTATTGCATCGGTATAATTAATATTTGTTTGGTATAACATCTGGTTTGAGATAGGTCTGCATGCTCTTGAAGGGGTGATTTGAGGTGATAGATAAGCTGAGATAAAAGTTTTGGATTTATGGTTCTATGCTCTTTATTTTCAAATGGTGAAATCTTTTGAGCGTCTCTAATGAATCGACGATAAGGGATCGGGCAAAATTTATTGAAACTTTGTGGAGCTTTTAATTACTTATGGTACATCACTTAATTACCGTCAGCTCTAAAACTACTTGGGCACAAATAAAAGTATTAATATACACTAATTAACCTTTATATAATATCAGAGGTAGGAAAGCGTGCTCTTGAAGGGTTAATTTAAGGTGACAGATAAGCTGTACTGGAATTCGATTCTTTGGATTTGAGTCGACGATAAGGGTCGGGCACAATCTTTTGGAACGTTCTGGAGCTTTTAATTACATTAAGGTACTCATTGATTAAACAGTTAACTATCGACACCTCGAAAAATACTTTTGTATCTTAAACACAAAAATACTTCTTGGAGTGTCGTGAACAAAGAGAGAAAACAGAGATGTGCAATTTTCAACATTTTATTCTAGTAAAGACAGACTACATTGGTTTACGTAAGGTTTAATCAGTCTTTTTTAAGTCACTAGAACTATGTTTCACCATTCTGTAAAGCTGTCGGGGTTGCATTCTGGACATCTTAAAAATCCTAATTGGTTCTGATGATCGGAACTATATGTACACGGGACGACGCTACTCAATTCCGGGACGACATCTCCAATCAAAACGACATTGTTTTTCAACTTAGCGTATTCTTCCTTGTGTAAAGTTATTCCTTTTTACGTGGGGGCGACTTCGGTGTTGTGGGGTGGTAACCAGTACTGACGGATATTAATATTGTCATTATTTGCTTGAGTTGTGGCATACACGTTTCTTCCCAGGTGTGTCATGTATTCTCTTCTTTCCGACAGGGCCAAATCTAGAAACTCCAAGCTGTCGACCAACATTTTCCACCTCTGAAGGGGTAAGCTAATTCCCTTTTTGGTAGGCACTAATTTTCCATCTTTATGCTTCCACTCTCTAATGTCAATTATAATTTGATCTTTCCACTCCGTAGCTTGAACGAATCTGTTGTTTCCCAGCTCTATATTGCAACGTGCGTTCTCCATCTCGGTTAGTGGGTAAATGAAGTATTGGGCATCGGTGCGCGTTACTTTACAATGACGTTTCGGGTTTTTCATTGGTTCTTTTCAGATCAATTGTATTGCCTCCAAATAAGGTCAACACCCTTCCGGAAACTCATAATATCGGAATGTGTAAACATGCGTGATCGGTGACTCATACTAGCAATCCGTGTCTTGATGAGTCATTGGAATCTGTTGACCAAATAAGGACTGCGTGATGACTCACGTATGCCAATCGGATTCTTGATGACTCATAAGACTTTGTTGACCAAATAAGGACTGCGCGATGATCTGATGACTCACGTCGGTGGTGAGGCGGATGTCCATATATAGAAAAGGGGGGGGGGGTGTATGTCCATTAACGGAAAGGGGCGGGGCATGACCATATTTGGGTTTGCCACATTTGCCACAGGTTTTTGGGGGGCTAAAACTGATCACTCCTTACTACTTATGTTTTGCAATACAAATTTCATAAATACTTAAAGCAAGTACCCGCAAATCTGATTTTATGCTACCAACTTGAGAAATGCATGCAAGTAACATTCTGAGTATCTGTGTAAATTTTAATTCACTTTCCTGAAAGATCTAAGTTAAACCTTGTAAAATATATAGTATTGTCCTTAATTCTCAACAGGTGAAACTATTCAGCTTATCTTCCCCCGACCACATAGTATGAGCAATGTTTAAACCCTTCCATCAATAATACTGCACCTGCATAAGCACTGGTAAAAAATGATTCGCTCTGGTATTCTTTGTAATGGATTCACCAAATTGTAAGGTATCTTTTGGATATTTTTAAACCAAAACCCCAACTCTGTTCTAACTTTTAGATTAATATTTAGGGGAACATCCCAAGTTTCTCTTTCACAAACAAAATACATAAATGTCTTGTCATAAGCTGACAAATTTTTCCAAGCGCTGGTATTAAAAATTAAAACACAAGCTAATTTTCTAGCGGCGAAAAATTTGTTTTTCAAAATATTTGAAATATTTATATTTTTATTTTTTCAATTTTCCGTGAAGGAACTTCGATTATACCCAACTCTAATTTCCAGGTAAAACCTAACCAATCATGATTTTGTGTGGGCGTAAAGATAGGCTTATCATAATTTGGAAGAAATCAACATCTAATAAATTATGTAATACTAAATTTGGCATATAAATGTACCTTTCAAATGAATCGCAAACCCAACCATCATCAAGATATACTATTATGGAGAAACACATATCTCCAATAGTTTACTAAGGTACGTACAACTTTAGTAAAATTATTCCCGATGATAATAGACTTTGTTCATTAACTGAATGTTGCCTCTGTAACCCCTGCACGTCACGTTGCTGTTGTTGTCGGGGCACTGACTAGTCTAGGTTTGAATGGACAGTATTTGGCGTAATGGCCGGGCCTTTTGTAGTAAAAACACAATCCTTCAACGGGTGGTTTCTGGAAATTGAAGTTGGGTTGTCTGTCAAATTGTGGTGCAGTGCTCTGGTGGAAGCCACGACCAATTGCAATGACTTTGAATCCTCCGCTGGTCTTTTATGCGGTTTTGCAGCTGTGCGTTTTCTTGAAGCACGAGCAATGGTGACGCGATGTTTCGTCAAGATACTCATGAACAGTATCCCAACCATGGCGATCTGCTATCTTAAATATTTTTTTTTTCTGGTTCAAAGTATCTACCTCAGAGTATTACCCGATTCAATCAAATTTTCTATCTTTCCTAAAGCTGACATACGTTCACTATTAATATATTATTTTTTTTTATTCCCTTCGTGTTTGAACTCAAAAGCTGAAGGTTGACAAGCTGTAGATGATGAATTTACCTTAATATCGGATGTACAAATATGGGTGACAACAACGCTAGACGTCGACGAGAACTTATAAATCTCATACAAAACTCCTGTCTCGCTAAAGAGGTACTTAATGAAGAATTAAATAAAGATACTGCATCTGCGGTAGACATACTGTCAACTTTCAAGAGTTCATCTTCTATTCGCTTAATCTTTTCTGATGAAGAATTTTCGTCAGACATTTCCATACAGACTCGCTCTTCTAAATCTGTTATAGCGAGCCTCGATAACACGCCTTAATTTCACGGACTTTTATATGACTGATATCACGTGATACCAATGAATTATACACTTATGCATAATCATGAATTACCACAGCGAAATGAATTATTATACTAATATTGATTAACAATTTATGTCAAGATTCGAAACGACCGGAAGCGTCTATGATATTTATAATTTTTAAACAAATACATAAAGGTTCGAAAGGACATGATATTTTGAATTTGAAATACATTCCTAATTAAAAAAAAACTCACTTATAAAAAGTAATATAGTTTCAAATTTTCATAAAAACATATTCATATATATCCTTAAAAGAAATATTTTATAGAACTACTGAATTATTTATCATATTAATAAAAAAAAGTATTTTTAGAAAGAAATAGATTTTATTCTCTAACAAGTACATTTTGTAAATAGAAAGCACAGCATTTCTGAAAACTGCACCATTACATCAATTATGAAGTGGACACAACAACAAGTTTAATTTTCCTATCATTAAGATGTCAAACATTTGATCAGTGAATTCTGTCTTTTACGAACAAAAGTGTTTTGAAATGTTTCAGGATGAGTGTGTTTTTTTAAATATCTAAGCACGTAGTGGACTTACCTTAAACTTTTTTATATTCTAAAGGGCTTTGCATCTAACTGAATGTATCGATTTTTTATCTTTAAGTATTGTTTCGAGCTTTGAATGAAAACGTTATTTGAATATCGGTGCAAACAATAATACCGACAGCTATATTTTTTAAATTGTCCTTAGATACAATATTTGTCTATAATATATAATAGCACACATTTGTGGTCACATTATGATAAAACTATGGCATGTCTTAGAACATAAATCAAAGCTGTCCTAAGATAATTGTACTAAGAATGACCTTATAACCACATGTATCACAGCTATTTTACATGTACATGTATAACTATGAGTTCTTATTTTAAATAATTTCCCTCAGTATTTTATTAAATTTAGAAAGTCATATTCAAAATGGTCGCCGTTGCCATGGAAACAGAAAAAATATGATTTTTTTTTAAAGAATGATAAGTAGAACATGTGCATGAAAAAAAATAGCGATCGGTTGGAGACGTTTTGCGGTCATTTTGAAAAATGTTGTAACAATGACGAAAACCTGTCCGATTTCAACGAAAATTGATATCTAGGCTAAGTTTGCGATGACGAACAAGATGCAATATAGAAATACAAACTTTTCAAAATGGCCGCCGTGGTCGACATCTGCTATTGCTCGCAATTGCAATTCTAGCTAAAATTCTTATTATTCCACTGTCTCGCGACCCTTTTTTGTCCATAAATAAGAAATTCTTGAAATTTGAGGACATGATAGCATGGGACCCGTCATTGTCCCTCAAGGGTTCCAAGTTTAAAAATGGGGACTAAAACATTTCAGGGGGAAACGAAAAAAAAATGTTTTGCTCCATAAATGCTCAGTAACTAGAAGTTGAAAATGTTTGATTTTATATCCTATGGTAAGCCACTATCTCTACTTTTGAATGAAAATTTAAAAACAGCATTTGAGGGGGCTACATGTAACAAAGTTTTTATGGGGGTCAAACAGGAGTGTGGTCAAAAAACTTAATAACTTGGAAACGGTTATGATCCCCGCCCTATAACCATATATATTCTTGATCCTTATGGGAAAACGCATTCATTTATGTATGAGTGGAGTCCCTGTGGGGTATTCGCTGCCCGCTCAAAATCGTGTTTTTGTTAATAACATGAAAACGGTTAAGATCCCCACCCTATAACCATAATATATATTCTTGTTCTTTATGAGAAGACGCATTCACTGATGTATGAGGGGATCCAGGATATGCCCCACCCCTCAAAATCACGTTTTTGTTTATAACATGGAAACAGTTCAGATCCCCATCCTATAACTATACATATCCTTGATACTTATGGAAAGAGACATTTATTGATGCATGAAGGGTCCCGGGGGAGGGGGCGGTATGCCCTGCCCACTCAAAATCGTGCTTTTGATTTTTATACATATATATATATAAGTCTACCAAACTTCGTTTTGGGCGACTTGATTTTCTTAACATTAAGTCAACAGGCGACGTATATGCTTTTTAGATCATATTCATATCTTGTTTAACATAATTTCATAAATTTCTACATTAGAATGTAATACACTAAGCTGTCATTTTAAGTTGTCTTGCTTTTTAAATAAGTAATTTCTTCTTTGAAGTCAAATTCTAGAATAAATATACTCTATAATACAACTAGAACTATTAGTGTTTAAAGTAATGACAATGGTACAAGAAGATAATATTGAAGTTTTAAGCATATTCGTTTGAATTAATTGGGAAATATCAATTCCAAAATAATAAAATTAACTTTTGTATGGTAACCATTTTGATGTACAAGATATGCATATTATTTTGAGGATGTGAAGAAACAATATTTATTGGCTGTGTACCAATTTGTTGGCTAATAATCGAAGTAGGATCAGATAAGTCCCCTAAGGGATTATGTTATAGGGATTAACATGAAGATATCGGGTAAAAATTAATAGAACTACATCCCATGTGATTGAAAATTGGAAAAAAAGGAACTACGACTAGGAATCGTCGATGTTCTTTCAACAAGAACCACAGTCCACACAGTAACACAAGCACAAACAAACAAGGCAAGAGAGAGATTCGCTGAATAGGTATTACCTTGAGGCAAGCTTATATTACATTCGGTGTGGTTAAACATTTTTGACAGTACTCAAGCCATTTCTTGTATCCTGGGAATGTTGCTAAAAACGATAAAAAGTACTTAATATTCATGTTATTTCGATAGGTTCGTAAACGGACCTTACTGAGAACAGGAGAAACCCGGTTTTTATATGAAAACTATCTTACTAAATGTATTATAAAAGACAACTTCTCAATAGACTGGTACATGTATACTATATACTATACCAGGACAATCCGATAAAGGACAGTTAACTGTCTCACTGCTCGTTCCAGAACAGTTATTGCCACTACCCGATTGAGCTGGATTAGTACATGTTCTACTTCTGGTCTTTGTACCATTATAGCCACATGTCTGGGAACATGAACTCCACTGTGACCAAGACGCCCAATTTCCGTTAACTGTAACAGAATTGAATGCGTTATAAAAACATTTTATCTACAAATTAAGCGAATGTCGATTTAGACATTAAATTTGTAGGATAAAACCGTCTAAATGTACATTGATTTCATTCATGATGTTGTTCATTGTTTTTTAGTTTTCTGTGTTTATTTGTTGTCCTTGTGGTTGTTCATTTGTCTTCCCGGGTTTGTCTGTCTAATGGATTACGTTTTTTTGATTGCTCCTTAGGTATATTTGTCCTTTTTTTACAGAATAAAATTTGTTGAACAGTCATGTGACAGTTGTAATAAAATAAAAATAAATATTTTTGTAGTAATATAGTTCCAAATTTCATAATACAAAATCTTTACATGCTTGTAGGAAAAATGATATTATTATATATTTAATTATTATATTTCATACATAAAACTGCAATGATATTGATTACTTTAATAGTTTGCACACCCACTTGGGTAATATCGGAATATGCAGATAAATGAAGTTATGTGCACCTGCACCTTTAAGCGTTTTTCTAGCAACGACAATATAAAAAGTTTGTTGAGGTTATATTTTTATATATATTTCACTATTAAACTTAAATAGATGTCAGCCAATATAATAATCAATATATCGTGGTCTTGTGAGGTTGTATGCGAAATATTTGCAAGGTCTGATTGTCATAGTACCCGGTAATATGTCACGCAGACCAGGCAAATATTTCGCCGTAAAAAGACCCTTATATTATGTAAATATTCATACTTTAATAGGAAAGAGAGTTTTTGTTAAAGAAAAAAGTTTCATTCACCAATATGCAAATAAAATCCCCGTTTCTGAAAAACTAAATCTTAATAATCTGAAAACGGTTAAGATCCCCATCATATAACCATAATATATATTCTTGTTCCTTATGAGAAGACGCATTCATTGATGTATGAGGGGATCCACAGGGGTATGCACCACCCCTAAAAATCACGTTTTTGTTTATAACATGGAAACAGTTCAGATCCCCACCCTATAACTATACATATCCTTGATACTTATGGAAAGAGACATTTATTGATGTATGAGGCGTACCCGGGGGAGCGGGCGGTATGCCCTGCCCACTCAAAATCATGCTTTTGATTTTTATACATATATATAAGTCTACCAAACTTCGTTTTGGGCGAATTTATTTTCTTAACATTAAGTCAACAGGCGACTTATATGCTCCTTAGATCATAATCATATCTTGTTTTACATAATTTCATAAATTTCTATATTAGAATGTATTACACTAAGCTGTCATTTTAAGTTGTCTTGCTCTTAAATAAGAAATTTCTTCTTTGAAGTCAAATTTTAGAATAAATATACTCTATACTACAACTAGAACTATTAGTGTTTAAAGTAATGACAATGGTACAAGGAGATAATATTAAAGTTTTAAGCATATTCGTTTGAATTAATTGGGAAATATCAATTACAAAATAATAAATTAACTTTTGTATGGTAACCATTTTGATGTACAAGATATCCATATTATTTTGAGGATCTGAAGAAACAATATCTATTGGCTGTGTACTAATTTCTTGACTAATAATCGAAGTATGATCAGATAAGTCCCATAAGGGATTATGTTATAGTGATTAACATGAAGATATCGGGTAAAAATTAATAGAACTACATCCCATGTGATTGAAAATTGGAAAAAAAAAGGACTACGACTAGGGATCGTCGATGTTCTTTCAACAAGAACCACAGTCCACACAGTAACACAAGCACTGGATTACAAACAAACAAGGCAAGACAAAGATTCGCTGAATAGGAATTAGCTTGAAACAAGTTTATATTAAATTAGGTGTGGTAAAACATTTTTGAGAGTACTCAAGCCATTTTTCATATCCTGGGAATGTTGCTAAAAAACGATAAAAACTACTTAATCTCGATGTTATTTCAATAGGTTCGCAAAAGTATCATGCTGAGAATAGGAGAAACCCGGTTTTATATGAAAACTATCTTACTAAATGTATTATAAAAGACAACTTCCCAATAGACTAGTACATTTATACTATATACTATACCAGGACATTCTGATAAAGAACAGTTAACTGTCTCACTGCTCGTTCCAGAACAGTTATTGCCACTACCCGATGGAGCTGGATTAGTACATGTTCTACTTCTGGTCTTTGTACCATTATAGCCACATGTCTGGGAACATGAACTCCACAGTGACCAAGACGTCCAATTTCCGTTAACTGTAACAGAATTGAATGCGTTATAACAACATTTTATCTACAAATTAAGCGAATGTCAATTTAGACATTAAATTTGTAGGATGAAACGTTTAAATGTACATTGATTTTATTCATGATCTTTACAGAATAAAATTTATTGAATAGTTGTAATTAAAATACAAATAAATATTTTTGTAGTAATATAGTTCCAAATTTCATAATATAAAATCTATGATATTATTATAAATTAAATTATTATATTTCATACATAAAACTCCAATTATATTGATTACTTTAATAGTTTGCACACCCACTTCGGTAATATCGGAATCGGCAGATAAATGAAGTTATATGCATCTGTTCCTTTAAGCGTTTTTCTAACAACGACAATATAAAAGTTTGATGAGGTTATATTTTTATATGTCACTCAGACCAGGCAAATATTTCGCACATAACCGTAAAAAGACTCTTAATATTATGTAAATATTCATACTGTAATAGTAAAGAGAGTTTTTGTTAAAGAAAAAAGTTTCATTCACCAACATGTAAATAGAATGCACATTTCTGAAAACTACATCATTACATCCATTATGAAGTGACGGATTGATTGATTGTTGTTTGTTTCACATCCAGTGGCAAATATTCCATGCCTATTCAGGACGAGGACCAGTTCAACATATTATCAAATACAATTCAAATAGGGATGGGAAACAAAAGGGGCGTATTGAAAAAAACATTTAGAAATATTTCAGTAAGCAGGTGTTCTTTTTTCAATATAAGGACGTATTGTACTTAACATAAAATATCTATATTCTAAAATGCTTTGCAACTAACCGAGTCTCTCGAATTTTGATCTTGAATCATAAAACATTGTTTCGAGTTTTGAATGAAAATATCTTTGAATAAGTGAGTGTCAGGCAGCTTTTCATTATATAATCCTTAGATATATCTAACAGTATATATTAGGACACATTTAGGACTATTTTAGAATAACACCAGGAAATGTCTTAGAACGTAAATCAAAACTGTTTTCATTAAGATCAATTAAGAATGTCCTTATAACTATCAAAGCTCGCAAGCATTTGCATGTATAACTATGAATAATTATTTAAAATAATTGATGTTAGTATTTGATTATAATTAAATTCATTCAGAAAGTCATAAAAATGCACTGTAATATCAAGGTAAATGTAAGTTGTTATGTAGAACATGTTTTGGCTATAATATTACTTGGACCGAAGGAAATTATGATTTGTCTATCACACTTAGATAAAAAGGGGGGGATTTGAAAATTTGAAAAACGAAACGGTTTGAATGCTTGTATGTGATGAATCTAATCATGGCATATTGTGAAATGAAGTTATCATGTTAACTAAATCTTTATTATTCCTCCTTCTTTAAATGTGAATTTAAGCTTGGGACATGAACGTCTCTCTCATTTTTCTTTTTATGCATTTCATGTCTGCACAATATTGTGTCATACAATACATTTGTATGTGTAGATGGCCAATAAGATTCAGAATTTTGATTTTTTAAAAATTGGAACCATATTCAAACAGGATTGTGAAAGTTGTGTACAGGGATACAACACGTAGGGAATGCAGCATTAGCTGTCGTTTCCGACTGCCTCCATCTAGTTTACATATGTATCTCCCATGAAATCTCCAAAGCAATCAAGATGAAAGCAAAAAGGAACCCGAAGTATTAATGGAACTGATTATAAAAGAAGTTTACCGAATCCTAACAGCTGTTTGGAGTTGACGTCCCCTTTGGGCAGATAAAGATGGACACGTATGCCGTTTGGTATCTCTCCGGCACCGTCAGAATTTCAAACGAGAATGACTGAAGCACTAGAAGGACTACCAAGTGTGAAGGTCATACATTTCGGCTCAATTAAAACATCACCTCAAGTTAACTTCAACATAATCTATGGTTAAAATCTCTGCTCTAGGACCAAAAACAAGAGATTTGAACAGCTAGGACAAGTCCTGCGACTGGACAACAAGTGATTTGAATGCAGAGATTAGGACAGGTTCAAATCTCTGGTCCTATTTTTTCAACTGCGCACGCGCTGTTCTCGTGACAAAACCAGAGATTTGAATAATAATCGTCTCTGTTAAATACGCATGCGCCGTCCTAGGACGGCCTTAGGACAAGTCCTTGCCGAGTGCTCAAGTAAAGTCAAAGAGGTCATGGAATGCGACATTACCTTTACCAACAAAGACATGGATGAAGGCTATGATATACCTCTTGACGCGCCGGCGCAGACCGTGAACGTTATTTTGCTCCTGCGAAAGGGCGTGTACCCCTATGACTATACGGATGGGTTCGGGAAACTTCAGGACACGCGCAGAGTGTGGAAGGAAATGGGCATCACCGGTATGAGAGAGTACCATGACCTGTATACCTGACGACGGATGTGATCCTGCTATACGATGTGTTTGAGAACTCCAGAGATATCTGCGCGAAGAACTATCAACTCAACCCCGCGTGGTACTTAACAGCACCGTGCCTCGCCTATGATGCGACATTGCCAATCACCGGCGTGAAGCTTGAACACTTGCCGGACCTGGATATGCTCCTGATGGTTGAGAAAGGCATCAGGGTAGAGGTCACCATCGCAACGCAGCGGTACGCAAAGGGTAACAACCCAAACGTCGACGGATATGACACTAGCAATCACTCGAACGTCTTAATATACTTGGATGCCAACAACCTGTATGGATGGGCCATGAGCAAACACCTGCCAACTGGCGGTTTTAAGTGAATCAACCCCGAGGAGATGCCTGCCGTGGACACCACCACTGAAGACGATCAAGGATATTAGCTGGAGGTGGATTTGGAGTATTCCAAAGAGCTTCATGACTACCACAATTACTACCCGCTCACCCCGGAGACTTTAAGCGAATGAACAACGCCATGTTCGGAAAAACCATGCAAAACATCAGAAATATTTTTGACATCCGGCTTGTTACCAACGAGAATCGGGCACTGAAACTCATCAGGAAAACACAATTTGACCGTCGGGTCATCTTCAGCGAACACCTGGCGGTCGTGCACATGCGAAAGACCAAGTTCGACAAGCCGATCTATCTGTGGTTCACGATTTTCGACTTTGTCTACAAGTACCTGAAGCCTACCTACCATGACAAAGGCAACCATCTGCTATACAGATATCGATAGCATCATCTGCAACGTGGAGACCCCAGCTATCTACAAAGACATGGGCAAACACAGGCGGCAGTGGTTCAACACCACCTAATGCCCATCCGTCCGGTATCGAGGAGGGGAAGGAAAAAGAAAGTCCTTGGGATCTTCAAACACAAGTGCGCCATGTCACCTATATGGGTAAGTTCGTGGGGTTTTGGGGAAGACGTATTCCTTCAAGGTCGGAGCGGGCGAGTCGAAGAGGGCTAAAGGTGTAAATAAGTTTGATGTCAGAAATCGGATTACCCGACTACAAGAGATGTCTGGACATGCAGACTGTGAGTTACCGGACCACGAACACAGTCTGGAGTCGCGGCCCCAGATCTATACACTCGAGTACCGTAAGAAAGCCCTCTCAGTTGACAACAAGCGTCACATTCTGGAAGACGGGGTCAGAACCTTAGCCATAGACCACTATGGAATCCAAATAATGAGCAGCATACGCTTGCACAATATAATTCTTCCCCACAAGCCCCTCATAAGAAGACCGCCGCAGCCTTGAAGATCAAATCACGACAGCTGGAGTGGTTGCGGGACGCATTGATATAAGCGCGGTTCGAGAAAGGTTTACTTCGACTCTTATGGATTGCTGACGCGCGACGAGATTGTTGACTATTTGCAGCCCCATATACAACACTGCTGAAATGCAGAAGATGGGGGACGTAGTATGCGAACACTTTTACTTGTATGTATTTCTTGGATGGGCAGTCTTTTCATGACGCTGTTTTATCGCTATAAATAAACGAACAAGATGGGATCTCATACAAGAAACAAGTATGCCACTCTGACGGATGCTTCAAGACCTCGACATGAACGAAAATCGTATCACAGATCTGGAATATCCCCGAAAAAGATGTGGCGAAGTATTTGGCCCGTGGTGGGATAAGTGGCGATATAGATATTCAGGGACACTCGATCGTAAATCTCCCGGTACCGACTGAAGCTGATAAACCTATCACAGAAGGATGGCATGCAAAGAATTGGCAAGAACTGGTCTTAAACATCTTCGTCAAAGTGAATACCCTCGAGCAGAAAATCAAAGGTAGGTCAAGGTAAGAATTCGATGCCGTATCTAAGGAGGATCGATATATCGATAACATTAAGAAACTACTAGAGTAACTTCACAAGTTTTCTAATCCTACCGTCAGGACTAGAAAACTTGCACCTCTACTGCAGGTTCGAAAATATGACCTAACACTACTGACAGAAAAAAACGACTGACAAGACCAATTGTATCAAACATCGTGACGTTATTTGTTGTAACATTTTGAGGTGTTGAGATTCAAAGAGGTTTATTGAAAAAATAATCTTTATGAAATAAATAGATTGCTTAGAAAATATACAAGTAACTTATTTCCTATGTATTTGACTTTTAACTTTATAAATTTGAAATAAATATGTCCCTGCACGATATAATTAGTAGACGATAGGATGCGTGACAGTATCTCACAGTTATGTGGATAAACTTTATTGCAGTACATTATAAGAGGTATGGTTTGGCCAAAAGTTTCGACTAATAAAACTTAAGATTTTTTTAGTTCAGTGATGAATAATAATCCATTGATTACTAGAACAATATTGAAAGTTGTAATAAATAAGTACATACTTTTTAGTGTTGATTGCCTTTATTCTATCTTATTAGAAAATTTGCATATATTTATTTATTTATTCCATCTTTTTTATATAGTTAATGGATTATTAAACGATTAAAAAAACAATGAAATATTATTATCTGGAGATCACGCCGAAACCACGTCTCTTATGTACTGCAATTAAGTTTATCTGCATAATATCGAGATACTTTCACACCTCCTACCGTTCTAATTACAGCAAGGTGTCTACTAATTATATTATGCGAGTAGACATTGTCGCAACAAATCATATTTTATAAACATATTTATTTCAAATTTAAAAGTCAAATACACATGAGATAGGTTACTTATTATCTGTATATTTTCTTACCAATCTCAGATAAATAGAATTACGTCATTCGTTTATCTTACATGTAGTTCATAAAAGATTGTTTTGTAAATAAAATTCTTTGAATCTTAACACCCCAAAAAGTTGAAACAGATCACCTCTTTATGTTTGATACAACGAAATATGTCTGTGACAACATGTAAAACGTCTAACACAACCAATGTAAATGCTGCACCAGCCAGATTGCGTTAGTAGTATATGAGGACCATGTATGGAAGAGGTAGTGCTGGAGACGATACTGATGAGGTGGTGCCGGATATGTCGTCTTTATGACCTTATGTTCTTTATGTTTCCACCGTTTTTTTCGATTAAGTTTTAAATCATCTCTTGGTCTCGTTGATGTTACGATGGGCATCAAAGATTGATGCGGTCATGTAACACATGTTTCGAAATTTTGTTTTCTTCAAAATTGTGTTTGTTTTTGTCAAAATGTTTTGTGGTGAGACATCCATGTTTCATGACGTCATGGAAATAGAAAACGGATTGAAACATGCTGTTCTCCGCTGCTCATCGCTGTTCTTCTCTTGCTCCATGCTGTTCTCCGCTGCTCATCGCTGCTCTTCTCTTGCTCCATGCTGCTCTTCGCTGCTCATCGCTGCTCTTCTCATGCTCCATGCTGCTTTTCGCTGCTCTTTTCGTCCTTCATGCTGGTCATTGCTGCTTTTATCTTGCTCCATGCTGCTCTTCACTGCTCATCGCTGCGCTTCTTTTGCTCCATGCTGCTCTCTGCTGCTCATCGCTGCTCTTCTCTGGCTCCATGCTGCTCAGCACCGTGCTCTCGTGATCATTTGGGTTTGTTGCTGCTGCTGCTGCTGCTGCTGCTGCTCTTCTCTTGATCCGTGTTGCTCATCGATGCTCAGCACCGTGCTCCCGTGCTCATATCGGTTTTTTGCTGCTGCTGCTGCTCATCGCTGGTTTTGTCTTGTTCCGTGCTGTTCTTCGTTGCTCATCACTGCTCCCCTATTGTTCTGTACAGCTCCGTGTTGCTCTTCTCTTGCTCATTGCAGCTCTTCTCTTGCTCATCGCTGCTCTTCGCTTGCTCATCCCTTCTCTTCGCTACTCATATCTTGCTCGTCGCTGCTATTTTCTTGCTCTTCGCTGCCCATCGGTACTTACATCTCGTGCCCATCGCTGCTCTTCTCTTACTCATTGCTGCTCTTCCCTTGCTCTTCTCTTGCTCATCTCTGGTCTTCTCTTACTGTCGGTGAGTAGCCTGGTTGATGTACTTGAAATGTTCTATTCATAATGACGTCTCATGGGGACTGTCCCTTTATACAAAAGTTGTTTATTTCAAAATTACATAATATGTTAAAATTTAAAAATATTTCTTCTTTTGTAATTGAGGCCTCGGTGGCGGAGTGGTCTAGGTAGTTCGTCATGACTACTAATGATCACAAGCCTGTCAACGCTGGGGATGTGAGCTCGAATCTCACCTGTGGCGGAGTGTGTTCGACTCCGATCTTAATTGACAAGGATTGCCAATTTTCCTACCGAAGGTCGGTGGTTCTCTCCGGGTACTCCGGCTTCCTCCACCAATAAAAACTGGCCGCCGCGAAATAGCAAAATGTGCTGAAAACGGCGTAAAACCCCAACTAAACAAACAAATCTTTTGTAATTTTTTTCAGCAATAATATAAAATAAGATATTTGAGATAGATTATCGTTGAATCTCAACAGGAAAGAAAGTTTAAAAACAGATTACCTCAGGTAAAAGTTGTGGCAGACAGACCTTGTGTGATAAAACGCAATAATACGTTGTATCAGTCAATTGTCTGACATGAACAAAATACATCCTTTACAACCTGAAAAACGTTGTCACAAATAGATTTATACTGTTATACTGCTACAACCCCAGCTGCGTGCTGTGACAGAAGTGGTTTGTTTGACACAATGATCTCAGTCATTTGCAACTATTTCGGCAGTCATTTACAGTCACCTTCTGTCCATTGCAGTTAAAAAACGACTGAAATTGGTCTTTTCAGTCATTTTCCCTCTCAGTAGTGATGGAGCAGCGAAGAGCAGCATGGTCGAAGAGAAGAACGGCATAGAG
Organism: Mytilisepta virgata; assembly: GCA_028015205.1. Classification (NCBI taxonomy): domain Eukaryota; kingdom Metazoa; phylum Mollusca; class Bivalvia; order Mytilida; family Mytilidae; genus Mytilisepta; species Mytilisepta virgata. The sequence goes on from CM051515.1 coordinate 34,927,107, forward strand.
GAAAAATTCAAAGTGAGCACGAGAGCACGGTGCTGAGCAGCGAAGAGCAGCATGGAGCAAGAGAAGAGCAGCGATGAGCAGCGAAGAGCAGCATGGAACAAGATTGGAGCAGCGATGAGCAGCGAAGAGCAGTATGGAGCAGCTAAGATCAGCATGGAGCAAGAGAAGAGGAGCGATGAGCAGCGGAGAGCAGCATGAAGGGAAAAGGAGCAACGTGCAGCAGTATGAAGCATGATAGGAGCAGCGAAGAGCGCAACAGAGCATGAGAAGAGCAGTGATGAGCAGCGGAGAGCAGCGGAGGGCAGCATGGAGAAGAAGCAGAGCAGCGTGGGACACGAGAAGAGCAGCGATGAGAACGAAGAGCAGCATGGGGAAGAGACGAGCAATGGTGAGCAGTGGAGAGCAGCATGCAGCAAGAGAAGACAAGTTTCAATCCGTTTTCTATTTTCATGACGTCAACAAAATTGAAAAGTTCAGGGTATTTCGGTTCAGGTCATGATCCGCCGCCACCGGAACCAGAAGTCTTTCCGGACGGGAACGAACGTTTACCCTATCACTAGTATTACTTCTAAGTCATCCGCGATTTAGCCCAATCCAGCATTGGGCTAGACTTTTAAGCATGACTTTGAAACAGGCTGACAAGTAGAAATAGTGTTAGGACTCTTAACCTAACACCTGTACTACTTCAAAGTCATCCTCGATTTAATCCAATTCAGCATTCGGCATGACTTTGAATCAGCCTGATAAGCAGAACTAGTGTGAGGACTTTAAATTTTCCGTTTCATAAGGGTGCTCTCTGTCAGGTATAACTAAATAAAAAAAACGTTGCGAAAATAAAGAACATAACGTTATAAAGAAAACACGTATAACGCCATAAAGATCATAACGTCATAAAGTATTAGCGAGGTTAATCAATCCTCAGATAATTTTGTAGTTTCACAATCCGATATAAGTACTGTCAATTCTATGACTTTAAATAGTAAAAGCAGTAGACTAAGATCAGAATCACATTCCTCAAGTGCAAGGCAAGGCCATGACAAAGAACGCGATTCACTTTATTCGGCTCCACAGTTTGGCCTCCTAACTAGAGACCACGGTGTTAAAATTGAGAGATTGCAAGAAATACCAATAGAGAAATATATCATGGCAGTGGCAGAAATAGTTGATCCAGAGAGGATTCTGGCCGCTTCAAGGATGAAATCGGACTAATGTCTAAAAAAATTGTGACCTGATTATGAGACTTTCTACTCATTTGCATTGAATACTTCAACAAGATTCATTAAAGTTATGAAATTACATGTAAATTAACAATTTGAGGTAAACAGGTTTATAGATCTAAAAAGAAATGAAAGCAGTAATTAAGTGTAATTTCCAGCAAATTCTTAAAGTCTCAATGTTGAATGACGAAATTTGCGCCGATAGAAACTGGTCAAAGGGACAATTAAATGAAGCCAGATGTTCATCTATAAGGATGGACCGGTGAAGAAATACGGTCATTTCAAGCTTATCCGATCCTTTTGTGTCGACGGGATCATAGAGTTAACTCTTTTTGCCTGCAATGGATAAGAAAACACTCTTTACATAGGAACAACAAACACCAATTTCGTAGTCTTCAGTTCTTTGAAATACAAATTTACTTTGCCCCATTTTATTTTGTAAAATCGTGCTCTACTGGCTGTTAAGCCTACTGCTAAATCACCATGTCTGCCCTACACAACCCTCAAAGCATATTCAAAACGTAAACAATCTGAGTTGTCAGTCAACGAAATGGCCGTGCAGTGCATCAAACTTATTTCGGTATTTTGCGATCCGTTTTACTACAATAAATTCATTTCTATCCAATCGAAAAGGTTGTTACAGCATGGAGACCGTCAAAACAAAAATATTTTAACCATATTTGGATGATGCGTGCATGTCCGGGTGCATTACACATACAATATATTTGGAGAAGTAACCACACATCAATGGTCCTTTTCACATATATTTTTTACACGCCAAATTAAAATATCACTAAATCAATTGCAAAGAAAAAATAATAATACTATTATTTTAAAAATGACAAAAATTTTCATCGTATATGAAAATATTACCGTTTTGTTCTACTTTTTAATCAAAGAAAATCACTTCTTTTTACTCTATTACTCAAGTTAAACAAGTAAATACGTGACTGAAATCAGATTTTATATATTAAAATATGAGGTATACCTATACAAGGGTAGAAGAACAAGTCTAGCCTCATCAAAAATACTTTTATTTTCAAAATTATATTAAATAATAACAAATGAACATCTACTGGAATTGCTAAAATAAGCCAAATTTAACAAAACAAATAAAATGATATAAATGGTGTAGCTTCGTAAACAATTTTTATCAATTTTTGCAGTGAAAAGCAAAAAAAAGTCTTGTTAGTCTGACATTAGCTCACATATTTGACTGGGAAATTCTGCTATATGGGGACTTTTTCACACAAATCACTCACACATTGTTTTGTACTCAACTTTCAACAAACAATATTAAATTTATGATTAGATTGATATACAATCAATATTTAAACTTAATTAGATGTTTACGCAAGTTCCCATGTCGCCTTAATTCACCTCATACCTTACTAAGGCGAAATGGGAATACTTTTATATATGAAATTTTACAGCTAAGGCGAAATGGGATTAAGCCGCTTGTTTTTAGGTACAGATATGAAATTATCCACTCACTACAATAGGCTGTCAACGCCAGTCATCATAATGACTGAAAGTACAATGTAAATAACCGAAATTTACTGAAAGAAAACAGTTAACTGATTTTCTATTTTAATTGTGTTGGCCCATTTAAATTACAAGACTTTCGAATATTAAAGTTATAAACTAAAATGGAGATGATCAAATCCATTGTTCACATGTCCTCAAATCGTAAACTGGGTGAAACCTTTCAAAACCCAAAGTAACTTGCAAGTTACACATTCAGTTCTTATTCCTTATTTACATTACACCCCCAGAGTTCCACGGATATTCATCTCGCATCGAACGAGGACTACGTGTACGAGATAAAATAGAGATCAGAATTAAAGTAGTGAGGCCTCCTGACGGCGGATGTTTTGGTCCAGATAAAAGTCAGCAAAAATAGCAAAAAAAAAGAAGAAAATATCTGAAATCGACCAATAGTAACTGTTTCTTCCGATGTCTGGAGAAAGTATTACCGGGTTTTAATCCCACAATTACAATGTGCGATTCGATAAGGCGGGATTACAATCTAGCGCCTAGAATACTGATCCCGTTCCCAATAGCGCGGGAGATAATAAAACGGAATAATATCCCCGTCGGTCTATATTGCGCCGAAACAAAAGAACGCAAGAACAGGGGATGCATCACTAATATAGAGCTGGCCGCAGGACATAACACCCTCAATGTTGCTCAAGAGAAAATGAAGTGCGAGTCCTGCGACGAGATTTGTTTTCAGAATAAAAAACACACTTGTCCGATCGTCTGTCCTCGTTGTGGAAAGAATTATAATACAATGCACAAATGTAATGACAACAGATTTGGATATTATCAAGCGGTACATTTTATAATACAGGAAAAAGGCAGAGGTCTGATCCGAAGGACGATGAAGAGCAATTATATTAACCACATTCACTACGACATAGAGACTTACCGTAAAACTGTAGACGATCACGAAGTCCACACGACGTATGTTCTTGGATTGTAGAAGAAGTGTGGGGTTTCAAATATTTTGTCGGTGACAATTGTGTCGATGACTTCGTCTTCTATTTAATGCAAATCGAAAAAAGAATCTCGTCGTCAACGCCTACAACGGAAGTAACTTTGATCACTACCATTTACTCAAAAGTGTGAATAGACTAGGGTTGGCTCCCGAGAAAATTATTATGAATAACGGGAGTATAATAGGTTTACAAAAAGGATTTCAGTCGCATTCCGGTGCGGAATCCAGAGGATTCCAGTGCTTTGATCTGATAAAACACCCTGGGTATTCTTTGTCCCAAGCACTCTACGATTTCAAATGCGGAAACTTTCGATCAGGATAATAAGGCCCGTAGATATGAAGAGATGTCACCCGATACGAGGGAAGAGTGCATCCGATACCTCAGGTCTGATGTTCTCGGTTTGCAAGAGTTATACAATAAGCTGAAAAAACAGTGTTTGAAGGATTCAGAAGGAACATCAGTAATTTTATTTCCATTAGTTCGCTGGGGTTTGACATATGGCGCGATTATATCCCCTAGGGGCTCAGGTGGATCTATCGGAATCTACGGAAATAGAAAAAAAACATCAGGAAGAGTATATACGGCGGTCGGTGCTACAAGAGGAAGATCGATTTCGTGTTCAATCAATATGATGGGGTAACGAAGATGGAAGTGAAGTACGAGGATGTTTACAATTTCTTATTAAATGTCGACGTCGTGTCCCTTTATCCAACTTCCATGTTGAACGAGTTCCCGGTCGGATGGCGAAATTACACGAGGGGTAACATCATAAAGGGTAAAAAAGGAGTATATAATGTCAGATATAAAGCAAATAAGACCCTGTTGCACCCCGTCGTGGCAAGAAAAAATACAAAGGGTTTCATGAAATGGGACCTAAAAGTTCAGAGGGCTGGTATACTTCAATCGATATCGAACAGATGACGAGATACAGATACGAAGTAGAAATCACCGAGGGGTACTATTGGGAAGAGACGAGTAGGGTCTTCTATAATTATATACAAAAGTTTTTCGGACTCAAGAAGAATAGCCAGAAGGGAAGCGTACAGTACACGTAAGCAAAACTGCTGATGAACGGATTATACGGGAAGATGATCCAAAGACCGATATATAATCATACTCAGATCATTAAGGATACACTGTAACAACGATTATTGGAAGTTTCATCACAAGTATGAGGTCACCGATCTCGTGCTGGTCTCTAAGACCTGGTACATTTCCGGATATCTTAGATCCTAGGTCGATTCGGTAAATAAAATTAGTAAACCATCGCATTTATGTGTTTTTGTCCTTGCCTACAGTCACAAGATCATGTACGACCACATGATGAACTTGAACCCCAAACAAAAGGTGGAAGAGGACGTTTATTACACGGACACTGATAGTTTACACGTGCCGGGAGATCAGGCGAGACACAATTCAACGGGAATAACTTGGGCGACTTGGCGAATGATTACAAGAAGGCCGCCAAGATAATCAAGGCCATATATATATATATATATATATATATCACACCCAAGCTGTACATGACTATTACAGTTGATAGTGATAATGCGATTAGCGTTAAGACAAAGGGGAAAGGGTCGGACAACTCCAAGTTAACGCAAGAAGACTTTCAAAAGATGTTGCAGGGAGACCAAGTGAAGAATACGAGAGATTTCTCCATGAAGAAGGTACATCTGAAGAGATTATCGAAGGAGCCAGGGATCGATCATTTCAGTATTCTTCATATCAAGAACTTCGAGAGACTCGCAAATAAGAACGAATACAAGGGAAAAATTTTCGTAGATAAAAATAAATCTTTGCCTATCGGTTATAAAAATGATGTCGGTACCACAATACTTCCCTGAAATGGGGAATAATAATAACTTCAAGACAATAAAAAGAGTCAACAGTATGCCAAGAGATTTTATCCGTATGCTCAATATAGGACCGTCCGGATCTGGTAAGACTAATTTGTTAATGCATCTTTTGTTCAAACAGCTGGTGTATTTTCACAACGTCATTCTTTATGTCAAGAATTTGGAACAACATTACTACCAGAAAATGATCAAACGATTTGAGGAAATCACACAAAAATTAAAAGTGGACTTGGAAGATTTACTGCAGGTCTCAAATCAAGACGTCGAAGATATTGATACTGTCGATGACACTGGTGAGAAGATTGTAATCTTTGTTGGCTATATTTGCTTGCAGCAAGATCAATCTTCAATCCAAGTACTTCATAGGCGGAAGGCATAAAAAATTAAGTGTGATTTATCTTAGTCAATCTTATTTTCGGATACCCAAAGATTGTAGGCTAAACTGTAATTTCTACATACATGACATAGTATATGATTTTCCACGCAAAGAAGGATCGGGATATTGTCTCATCTAAGCTTCAGGTTCAAAAAGAAAAACATGCACTCTCTACCAAAGATCCCTATTCCTTTTTGTATGTGAATCTACTTGAGAAAAAATATTCCGGTGTTTGGATCAAGAAATATCAAATAACGCTTGAAGAGCGTAATCCTTCTCTTTTCTTTTTGCACCATTTGTATGATCAAAACTTAAACAAAAAGGAAGATGAGTGACAAACCACCAACTGTTGATTATGAAGATGAGTCTAGCTTCGAAAATGAGTATGCCTACAAAAGGTTAGGTAAAGATCTGATGACAGTATACTTCCATGAATAAATAAAGTATTAAAAAATACTAAAGGAAGCGTCTGGCGGGCCGAATTCTTCAGAAAAATTACCACGTGGATTGTATCAAATACTCGGTATTGAGGACGGCAAGATTCTACATCTAAAAGACGAAGCTATTACTGGTATTAAATTAAGGGTGTGGGCACATGGTGCTTTTCCAAAATTACCAGATAGCTGGATCGGAGAGTATATTTTGTGTGATAAAGATAATATAGCACCTCTACTTGAAAGATGTAGGATGGAGTGACATCGGGATCTTGAAGAGCATAATACTTCTCTTTTGTTTTGCATCATTTGTATGATTAAGAATTAAACAAAAAAAAGATGATTGCTGAATTAATGATTCTGACTACGAAGATGAGTCCGACTACGACTGTGAAGAGACGGACTACGAGAAGAAGTATTTAATAGCAATAAACGAGTGTGGCCAGCCGATTTCTTTAAAAGAATTACTACGTGGAATGTATACAATATTCGATATTGATGAGGACGGCAAAATTCTATATTTAGTAGACGGAGCTATTACCGATATTGAATTATGGGTGTGGGTACACGGTACTTTTCCTAAATTACCAGATAGCTGGATAAAAAAATATTTGGTGGGATAAAGACAATATAGAGACTCTATTTAAAAGATTTAGTTCGGGGGGACTCCAGGTCTGACATGGGAATCCAGGAATTAAAATTGTCTGGATATCCTTTCCATTTGATATATACTCCCCCATGCTTTTTATCCCGTCTGGTGATCTTTTCTATGTGGTATGTCTCTTGATCTGTTTTTTGGAGTTCGGGTTCGTAAAAGCTACCTTCTATAGGCTCGTTATTCAAGTCTGTAATCCTATATGTGATTGGATCCGTGTACTGAATCGTGGATATCGTGAATATATCTTCAGTCCTGTTAGGTGTGTAACCCCTTTCGAACGTGCCTTTCTTTTTACTTATTCTGACCTTATCGCCCATTTGAGATTTTGTGTTTTTTTAGGATTTCTGCGCATCCGGATACAAATTACGCTACACCGTGTTTTCATTAGAGAGTTTACTTGCCTCGACTGGCTTCATTTTTATCGAAGTATGTTTTGTATTATTGTATTGCTCAAGAGGTTTGGTAGTACCGCGATATAATTATAGCTGTTATTAGCGCTATATATATAGTAGTATAACATCTTATCCATCAGGGTGCGATTGAACCGCTCTGTAATTATGGCCTTTAGTTGATTGAATGTGTGGTACATATCTATATCGCGATCCTCCAGAAGTTTCTTAAACTTTTAATTGTAGAACTCAGATCCCTGATCGACCCACAGTAATTATGTAGTCCTACCCTTCTTTAGTATTTTGCTGAACCCTTCGCTCATTTCTTTTCCAGATTCTGATTTCAGTGGCACACTTCACGCGTATTTCGGATATACATCAATTATATTGAGTAAATACTTGTAACCACTCGTCTGAGGGAAAACTTTTTTCTTGCTTGTTTATGCAACTCCTCTGTTAATTTGTCTGTGCACTTTAATTCCTCTGCTACCTGAGTATTTTGTTTTGCTGCATGCGGCTTTTTTTTTTTACTCCGAGTCCCAATTTAATCTTGGCTTTTATTACACCCTGGACTATCTTTTTTGTTCACGGCCTCTCCAACAGATGAGGGTTTTACTTATTTTAATTCGGACAACATCTTTTTGTCACAGTCTTGTTTTCCTCCTGAAAAATCGGAGTAACAAAGATTCTGCATACCCCATCTAATTTGTTCTTGGTGGGTATATCCATTCTATTATAAGGTCCACAATAATTTGTTCCTGGTAGAGTAACCCCACCTTTTGGTACTATTGGTTTAATCGCTTTGTGTATGTCCAGTTTTCCTCCCTTTTTTCCTGAGACAAACTTTGTTTTAGTGATTCTGCAGCTAGCACACGTACTATATTCCATGTACCATCCGTTGATTGTTCTTACCACCCTTGGGAAGAGAGACTTTGTGATCTTTTGCTCTTTCACACAGTAACTGCTCTTTTTATATATATAAAAAGAAAAATAATATTGTAAGAAAAAGATGTTTAGGGGAACAAAGTTTGTCGAAAGGTACGAGTATTGTTGCATCCAACTAGATACCCAGTTAAGATTTCCTCCCGACACACAACAGGTAAAGACGGATTATAAATCTACGGTCAGCGATAAGGCGGCGTTCTTTGATTGGTACACGTTATATTGTCTAATAAAATTCAAGATAATAAAGCTAGCAGATGGTACGACAGCAACTGATAATCAGGTGTCTGTCATTTCAGATACCACCAATTTTCTTTGTCAAATGACAGTTAAACAAAACGGAAAAATAGTATACGACTGTAACAATTTGTCAATAGCAAATCACGTTAAAACATAACTTTCTTTGTCCGATGGGTATGTCAATTCTGTAGGTAAAAACAGCTTTATGTACCCTGATGTTACTAACACTGCCGTTGCTGCGGAATACGGGATTTGCGGCAAGAGCTACACTAACAAATACCCGTGCTGAAGTAACAGTAAAAATACCTCTAAATCGATTCAGTTTCTTTCAGTCGCTAGAACAAAATCTATTGCCTCCAGCTCACATGGGAATTAATAAAGATATAAAAATCGATAATTACATAATATTCAGGACCGGCGCTGGTGTAAGCAGCGTCGTAATTACACACTTTGAGCTCTGAATTCCAAGAATTAACTTAACTTATGATGGTATATCCACCGTTCTTCAAAATTACATGAAACCAAGCCGATGTACATACCTGAGAGAATCCATTCACACTAGTATTTCAACTAAAGCATCCGAACTTGCATATCGTATTCCAACAGGAATAAAGCACCCAAAACACGGAATCGCATTCTTGCAAAGAGGTGGCAAACACACTGATCAGGAAGAAAACCCTTTATTACTCGATACTTTCAGTGTAAATAAAGCATATGCTATCGTAAGCTCCTTACAGTCAGACTAGAAGTTGGGTCTGGAATATATTACCCGGAAACTGAATACAGCTCGAATCAAATTAGCAGAATTATCGATTATGTCGGCAATTTCAAGCCTAATGCTCGTAACGAGTATGATACAGGGAATATGCAGATCCCTACTTATTTTGAGTCCCTGTGCGGGCTCATTTACTTTGCTTTGACTTATTTAGATGAAAGAGTGAGTATGACGTCCCTACTGATGCGTATCGAGTTTATGCCCTTGTATTAAACGAGGAGAAGGTAATTCAGGACACAATTGAAAACGATATTGTAATTATATAAGGAAATAAAAAATGAGTAAATACGTCAACTATAGTCTCGGATTATCCGAAGGTCAACGAAGAAATTAGAGATATGAGAAGAAATCGTGCCTTACATTAAGATTAACGGATAATGAATTAACAGGTGACTTTCCAATGGCGTTAACGCAAATTCAAGTAAATAGAATACAGAAATCAAAAGCATCTGGGAATGGCGTTCAACTAACTTTCACGCAGACACAAATGAGAGTCCAATCACAAAATGGCGGATTCCTTGGTGCTCTTGGTAAACTTGTACTTCCGCTCGTGAAGACTGTAGCATCTAAGTTATTACCCGCTCTGGGCGTTGGAGCTGTGGCCGCACTAGCCGCGACAGGGGTTAAAAAAGTTCTTTGTACTGGAGCTGCAAGAGCACCAGTACAAATAGCAACAGTGCTTATTTAGAAAACATTATGGTGACCAATTGACAAAAACACAAAAAGACCAACTTCAAGCAGCACTCAGCAAAAAGACCGGAACTGGAATTAGAATAACAAGAAGACAACAGACTGGTGGATTCAATGGTATGTTAGCAAATCTAGCAGTACCAATGTTAGCTGGTTTATTTAAAAAAGGAATACAGGTAGACCAACCGTCTGGTAGAGGATTACAAGTGGACTGCGGTAGAAGACCATATGTAATGCAAAACAAAACATCAAGCATAGGAGAAGGATATCTATAACACCTTATATAAATACCTTAGTCCACCAAAATTAAGTGTTCTGATACAAACAAAAATAGTAATATTTTGTCGGAGGGATAAATTAAGATAATCTTAGTCAACTGATTTTATTGTATTGTAGTATTTGAATATTTATTACCAGATAGATTTACAGTAGGGATCTTTGATATCTTGTTTTCTTTTTTTTTTCGTTCCTGTCATGCACAATTGTGGTATAAAGTACTCCAATATCCACGTGTATTTGTTTACAAATTTTCTGACAGCGTCGGAAAACTCGTTCCGGTCATGCGCAATAAAATATCCCAATATCCACGTGTATTTGTTTAAAAATTTTCTGACAGCGTCGGAAAACTCGTTCCTGTCATGCGCAATAAAGTATTCCAATATCCACGTATATTTGTTTACAAATTTTCTGACAGCGTCGGAAAACTCGTTCCGGTCATGTGCAATTGTGGTATAATTTTTTTACACAAGTGGCAAAACTGATAACCAAATATCGTTTTTTGACATAATATTTTAAAACATTACAATCCTGAATACATACTTGTACATTAATTTTATCACAAAACAATAAAAATCCGAATAATATCTCCTAGTCCAACTGCGCAGTTCACTTGTTTATCTCGGCCAATAAGGTTCTTACTTATTTCGTCCAAATTTGTTGTTATTTGTAAATCATCCGAATATTGTCTAAGCAAATCACTTCCAGTTTTTTCGACTCTTGCTTTAAATCCTCTTTAAAATGTTTGAGAACATTCTAAAATCAATAATGTAAAAACTGGTGTTATTACGCTATACTTTACGATCGATTGATCGATACATTTGTAATTGTAAATAACCTGACGGATAATGTTGTATATTAGTATTATAAATCACAAGGAAAGGGAGGGGGGGGGGGGGGCAAATAGCCATATTTTTGGCGTGGGTTTTAAATGTGCCCTTTGATCGTTTGTCTGAAAAAAGTACAATTCTAAGGGCGGGGGTGATAAACCAACTGTGGCTAGTTTGGGGTGGGTTTTAAACTTGCCCTTGGAACTTGAATATAAAAAGTAAAATTCTAAGGGCAGCAGTGATAAACCGACTTTGTTAAAAAAAATAAAAATAAATAACCAGAAAAGGGGGCAAAATAGTCACATGACTATAGTCCGATGACTATTTTGATTGGGGTTTCAAACGTGCCTTTGGAACTTTTTTGCGGTATTAACTGCTGCTCATTAGTTTTTAGCTATTTTGTTTTGTGTTGTGTTTTTTGTCATTTGTTGATCTGGTCCCTCCCTGTCTCGATTTTGTCTTTGTCTTTGGATTGGACCTTCGGATTGCCCCTTGCTTTGTCCACAAACATGTCCATGACCAGCCTATTATTGACCGATAAATTAATCTACGACTACCAGTCTTCTTAAATTTTCAACTCACAATTATTTATTAGCACTGTATAGTTAATGCCTGGGAAAAAGGAAATTTTCTTGTACAATGTGCCTTTTCTAAACAACCAAATGGATAAGTAATGGAAAGAGTAATCATCTGTAATCCACAATGTAAATCACACAAAATAGAGGTCAACCAACGTCAGCCAATAGTCATATCCCGTGGAAAAAAGAACACTAAAGACCGCAAATGTAAAAACAAAGAGTCACAATAGTCAGACTTGGTACTGACACTCATCACTAGTTGGATCGATAACAAAACCTATAGCTTTTGATAATGTTTGGCAATACGATTTATTGCAGTAAACGACATCAAACGGAGTAAATGGTAAATTGATAAAATGGTTTGGAAGATATTTTCAATCGAGGCAACAAAACCTGTTAACTTAAAATAAATCATCTTTACTTTGTTGTGGTTATTAATGATAACCAAGAAAACGTTATAGATTTTTTTTTGTTGATGATACCTCAGGTATGATGAACAGAAAATAAAAAAAAAACTTGTTGATCATGACCTTGCAGAATTAAACAACTGGTCAAATAATTGTTAGTGTATTTTAATCCTACTAAAACTAACGACGTTTAAATAATTCTTAATGACTTGTAACTCCAAAGTTAGAAATTTCCTTTTACGTAAAGCTGTACCAATTGTAAATTCTCATCAACACTTGAATTTTTCTCTCAGTAATGACAGCACATGGAATACCCATGCTAACAACATTATATCAAGTACAATATGTAAAACGAAACCTTAGTTTAAATCAGTGAAATTTGGAAAAATTGTAAAACGATTAATACAAATAAATGTACAATAAGCAAACCACAAGAAAAGTTACAGGACTACTTATATTTTCTGAATATGAAATAAATTATCTGGAAATAGGATTGGAGACATTAGGGTAGAGATGTTACAAGCGTCCTGCAGAAGGGGTATTTTTTGGCAATACTGCTACGTTGATTTTTTATATTTCAAACCTGATATACGTCCTATTCCTTATCTTTTAATTTTAAAACAGGTAACTTGAATATGTCAGTGACGATAAAATAATTTCCACTTACCAACAAGATTTAACTGTGTTGTGGATCCTTCAATCCAATCCGGATCTATGCGGTATTCACATCTATAGTATCCATAATCCGAGAAGTCAACATTATTTATAGTAATTGTCCTTGTATAGAATCCACTGTATTTGTTGCTATCATCTATCCTTGTAAAGTTACTTCCTGAATTTTTAGATTTATACCATATATAACCCTTCCCATAAGAACTACAGGTCAGATTTTTGGATGATCCTATTGTTGCGTAATCTAAAACGAAATGTGTAAGCAAATAATTTATGAATTTTTTTAACAACTTTTATCCGACAGAAGGTAGCTTCGCTTATTAAAAAAAAACAATAAGATGCTATTTTAAGTTTATCTGCCAAGGTCTCTGCATCATATGTGGAATTTTCCAGCTTTGAAACAAAGTTAAAATGAATTAACTTGTTATCATTAATGTTATGTTACATTCCTCTTGTAGCATTGGGCGTATCCTGGTATCAATAAACACCCAAAAATGTAAACGTTGGATTCGTTGATCGTTCATACAATGTACATCAATTGTTTAACGATTGGTTAAATGGTGAAGCTCAATGTTTGGTTTAAAAGAGCGCTCAGATTTTCGTTGAGTATATCTTTTATCGTTGAAAATAATAAGTATTGTATTACTTTTTCTTTAGGGAAATTTTAACCCTCCTTACGGTTTTATTTAGGCTATTGAACTATTTATTGAGAATAAAAAGAAATACAACTTACTGATTTCGTAGTGAGATTTTTCTTCGACACTACGCTTGGGAATTCAAAAATAAGTCAAACAATAAATTGTCGTATTAATTTATGAAAAACTCAATAATACTTTTTACAAATATGACACGTTACATTTGTAGATAAATTCACATAGTATAAAGAATAAAGATAAAGGTCCAACATGGTTCTACAACGGGTTCTGTATTTTGATACCGGTGTCACATACTGGATTTTCCCCTACTCAGTTTTCCCTATATACTCAGTTTGCCCCCTGAAAATTGAGTTGAGTATATATTGATCCCCCCCGCCCCGAAATTAAGGTAGGACAAATGAGTATATACTAGATTTCCCCCTAGACCGAATTCATACTAGACTTTCCCCCTTGATTGATAGTACATAAGGCTTAGCTCTAAAAAGGTCTCACTTTATCAAGGTCGTCTGAAAAGTCCTTTTGGAAGTTCACAGCTCAGTGATGTGTCTTTGTATCGTTAAAATTTTCAGTTTACTATTTATGATGGATTGCCATTGTAATGTGACAATGGATTCATTAATATTCTTTTTGGGCCATTCAGACTGTATGCATATTTCTGTAGTTCCTTTTGGTGATATGCTGATACATTTGCGACTTTTACCCATATCCGTTCTTTTTCTATTGAATTTCGTGCACGATCAATTGACTCTTTACTTTGGGAAAGAAATTTGATGTGAACGGAAATGGGGAATGTCCTAAAGAGACAACTTCCCAACCAAAGAGTGAAAAGCAACTCTTAGCCATATATGAGTCTTTAACGAATGGCCAGGATCCACCCGACCCCTAGGAATAGGCGCAGAAATTGTGACAGAGATAAAATGTTTTGTGGGATTCCATCCCGCCCCTGTACATCTAGCAAATTGAAAGTGGAATTAAAAATTACGAAGTTAGATAAACTCAGTTCAAAATGTCTGATTCCTATTTGTGAACAAGGTAACAGAAGAGACTGACCAAAAATGGCAATGAACAATAGAAATGTACAAAGAACTGCTAGGAGTAACTGATATTCCAGCCTCAGATCTCCTTCATATATACCAATCGAATTTTAACCCACGTGGCCGAAGGCCCGTGTAAGATATTGCCATCACTTGGCGTCCGTTGTCCCTTAACTTTTCACATTTTCATCTTCCTCCTGAGAACCGCTGAACAGAATTTGACCAAACAATGCAGAAATCTTTGCCATGAAGTCCTTCACAAATGTTACTTTATTGGCGATTCGTCAAACAGCATGGCCGACAGAGCCAATTAAACTTTCTGATTGGTCGATTTTCTAAGATCGTCTTGAAATACGATACAGGGATTGAAGTGAATATGTTCCCATGGAGGTACTTAACAAGTTTTGTTACTTTGGTGCCGATCGGAAATTCAGAATTTCTACCAGCCAAGGTCGAAGTTTATATTCAAACCCTATGGGAAATGATATTTTCGTCTTCTTTTTGAGAACCACTGAACAGAATTTGACCAATCTTGGCAGAGATTTTCCCTATGCAGTCCTTCACAAGTGTTGTTACTTTGGTGCTGATTCGTAAAAAAAAATCATGTACAGTTAAGTTTCTGATTGGCCGATGTTCAAAGATCATTTTCTGAAGAACCAACGCAGGGATTGAAGCCAAACTGAAGGTGCAGGTGTTGTTACTTTAGTACCAATCAGAAATTCAAAATGGCCGCCAGCCATGGTCAAAGTTTAAATTGGAACCCAATGGAAAATGGGATTTTTTTTAAAACTACTTATCAGAATTTAACTAAACTTTGAAGAGGTCTTTCCTATGAGGTCACTCATAAGTGTTGTTACTTTTGTGCCGATTTCAAAAATGCCGAAGTTCCAAGGTCAAAGTTTACATTGAAACCAAATTTTGCATAAAAGTGTCCCTTAAGCGAGTCAGGCTCCTGGGAGCTCAAGTTTGTTTCCGCAGAAAAAATAACGACAATCCTTCCGTCCGTCACAAATAGTTTCCGATCAATAAATTTAATATACCTTAAGTTAAGTGATGAAACTTGACATGATTATTCTCCACTACTAGAGGTTATGATGCGTACAAGGTAGAAAACTATATGTTGAAGGTCATGATTAGTTAAACCGTGTCACCTACCAGATGCATGTGTTCGTCCGTCATAAATCATTTCTGATCCATATTAACATGAAACTTTTCACGAATGGTAAATGTAAAATCATGGTCAAAAACTAAGTTCCGACGTGCCAACTCGCCCCTTCGCAGCCCCCCCCCCCCCCCCCCCCCCCAACCTGTGATGGCAGTCATCCGTTCATCTGGTTGCTGAAGTGATTACCTGGTTCAACTATCCAAAATTCTTAAAATTCTCTTTTTGTTCTTAGTCGTATGATATTTCTTCATTGGAGTTTTTTTTCAAATAAAATGGTCACACATGCAGCGCTCAGTGGCCCAGGCAATATTTTTTTTCTCAAATGTAGGTTCGGTCCGCTCAAATTTAGTTCACCGAGATTATCACCTGCAAATTTTATTTTTAATAAGGGGGGAAATTAGTATCGGGGGGTGGGGGATGAGTATGTGTATACGCATGCCAGATTTTCCGTGAAGGGAAAATTGGGTATATACTCATTTTTCTGATATATACTAGAATTGCCAGGGGAAAATCTGAGTATATACCCATTTTTTTCCGAGGGGATTCTAGTATGGGGAAAAGCTAGGATGTAACACCGGTTTCCGACTGTGATTCCTTAGAAAACGTTGACTTTATTAAGCAATGTATAATCTAGCACGAACAAGCTGGACTGGTGGCAGGTAGCATGTTGATACATAATCTTATTTTAACCCAAATCACAATTCAATTATCAAGTCTCAATTCACAATATGCATTAATTATATGTAATATTAATGTTATTAAAGAAATTTCATAGTTTTCATTCAATTAATATGCTTGAAAAATAAGTCCATTTTTACACTACGACAAACCTCCGACGGCCTAGTTGACTCTGACCCAAGAGTCATACAAATGTTTATTTTTCGTTTCAAGTTTTCTTCCATGTTACGGTTGTCTCGAACATTCAATTCTTGTCTACATTCATTTTGTTGATGTTTCAATTTATCGTGCTTGGATTTCCAGCTATTGGATTCTGCTTCGGCTCTTCGGAAAAAATCAAAGAATTCCCCAACCTTTTCTTGCAAGTCATTGGAGTGCACATGGTTCTTGTATTATAATTTTTAAAAAATATTTATTATATCAATTTTAATATCTTGTCGTCTTATCGCAGATTTTTAAAATATTTGCTTCCTTTTCGGGGGAGGAGGGGGGGGGGGGGGGGGGGTGGGGGTGGACGTTTTTAAATTCCTTTATCACCACATTGTTCATAATGTAGAACTTTTCTTATATATGGTCAGATATAAATTTTCGTTCCGAAATCGAAATCGGGTTACTTTTAAATTATGACACATAAAAACTGTAATGGTCAGAATACCCATAAACCATGCAAGCCTTCTCGTCGTGATAAGGAACATTGCTGTAAAATTACACAAGAATCCGTTATTTAGAACTAAAGTTATTGTGCAAACCAGCTGAAAGGTCAACAGACATCGTTATTCCAATTAGTTTTGTAGTCGTACACAATACTAAAAAAGAAGATATTTAAGGATGTTGGTTGGTCTCATAAGAAATAAATAGCATTTGAAATAGTTGTTTAAGTCTGAGAGAACATATGAAAAATAGACATAAGGTGGGACGTTATAATAGAGCTTTCTTACAAATTGACGAAAGGTACGAACGAACGTAAGGGGAGCGTGTATTTCATTTCCACGATAACATTTGGAGTCTATATTTTATCCTGAAAAAATGAAATGTATTCTACACAATTGAAGCATTTCACAAATAAAAAACGCATGTTGTATCTGAAATAAACGAAAAATGTTTAAAGTACACTTACGTCCGATACGTTGTTTATGTTCATCACGATAACACACATTTGCGCGGGAATTTTCAAGCATGAATTTTAAAACGTAAATACAATTTACAAATTGTTTAATGAAATTCTTGAAGTATATTACTTTAAATTGAAACACAAAATTCACAATTATTTTAATATTTATCAGTTTAAGGCTATGCTAATTTGCCTGACAACAAATCTGCTCGTCGCTTTGCCAATCCTGCACACAACTCAACAATTGAACTGAGTTTCCATCTTGGATGACGAAACAGGCTGCCAATTACTTTAAATGTTTTAATTTCCTTGATAACATGTTCCACATACACTCTACGGTTTCTGTGTAAAATGTTAAATTTCCTTCGAAATCTTTTCTCAGCCCTTGTTTGTCTTATAATTTCAACAGATTTGAAGGGTGTTACTAGTGGATACCCATTTGGATAAATACTGTCAGCCAAGATGTAACACTGTGGTGGAAAATCAAGTGCATCCCCGGGTCCAATCGGGCCTATACGATGATATGCGTTAGCATCATTGTCATGTCCGAGAAACCCTGAGTGGATATAACAGATGTTTTTGTCGTTGTCACAGATAACCTGCAAACATAATAAATGGATGTAGTTTTTAATTTATTCGTCAAAAATGGAGAAAAAATCCTATTGTATGGCATGTTTATTGTTATTTAAACGTTATACATTAAAGATTATTCATTCAACATTGAAGATGACCTTAACTTTGTAATTGATTGATCTTACATTCCTTTCCGATTGAACGCATTTGACGGTTAACGGTCTGCTCGATTACTGAAATAGTGATATATACATTATTCGTTGTCGCACAAATTACAACCTGAATGATCAATGGTAAGTGATGAAAACAATTATTGAATTTATTTCGATATTAATTCTGTCATCTTTTATTTATTGTGTAACATATGGCAATATATCATTTCATTGGCGGATCCTTGTGGGGGGGGGGGGGGGTGGGAGCGGGTTCGGGGGTTGGAACCCCCTTTTTTGGCCGATCAATTCCTTTGAATGGGAGCATATAGCTGGAACCCCCCTCCCTTTATAAAATGGCTGTATCCGCCCCTGCATTTCCACAGGCGCTTTGATTCTTAGTATGGATAGTAAAATTGGGTATTTTCTCTGGGTCGTTTAAATCACTCGAAACTAGGTGAGACATGCACAACAGTGATAGATATGTATTATAAATGTATTATAAATATAGAAAATTGTATATTTTAATCAACATTTTTTTTATCTGTATCATATACCCAAGCGCCAGTGGTCATTTTGTCATAGGTGGAGAGTTGTCTCATTGGCAATCTACCCCACATCTTCTTGCTTTTATAGTATGGTGGAAATGATAACCCCCATCAACGTCTAAAACGCGATCATGGTGTCTTTTTGAATACAATAGATTTGCCAATGAGGATTTTTCTGTAATGCAAGCATACCTGAGTATGGATACAGTGGTATTTTCTGTGGCCACTATAGAAATCCTGCTGCGGTTCTGTTGAGGGAATCAGGATCTCGTGCGATGTTCCATCAATCATGCCAACCACATTGGGCATCTCTGGCCATTTTCCTCTGCGGTTTAGCCATTCCTGTCTAGTTTGCCACCGAACGTTGGGGGCACATATCTCCCACAAAATAATCCACATTTTTTTAATAATTAGGCCAACAGTTGCAATACTGATACCAAAACTCATAGACAAAAGAGTATACATGGGGTATTGTCTCAACCAAATAAGTGTCAATAAAATTCGATTTTGAACTGAAGTAATTTCTTTTCCATGCAAGTTGAGGTTTTGAGAAACGTCGATGACGATGTTCTGAAAAGAAGTGGTCGATTCTCGGTTAGTATCCAAAATTCATACGGTCGCTGAATAACAACAGCGTAAACATCATTTACGATAAATTCGTCTCCATCAGCGTTATCTAAAATTCTACTTCTAATACTGAAATTATAGAGAATCGGTGGTCTTCTTCTAGAAATCAAATACTGCCTAAAGTTTTGTAACAAAATAAGAAAGTACATATTATCATTAGAGTTGAACAGTGGAGGTGGACATGCGATAAGCGATTTATATCTCATATAAGTCATCAAAATTACCATAAAACTTCTGCGTTGTTGTTCATTCATTGTATTTGCTTATGTAACTTATAAGTTTATCAATCAGACAGACCTTTTTACCTATATGTATATCAAATGTTGGTTTCGCGCACGATTTCGTGCAAACGTTGTGTTCGATTGGTCAGCACATACATGTATCATATAGCATTCAATTACAACTAATGGCAGGGCGTACACATATAGACATTTCTCAGATTGAGTTGTCAGCAATAGTTAAAGGTTATAGACAATTTGGTAACAACTGGGGATCCGTGTTAGCAGACGTAAAGAACAGCGCTAATTTACCCATGGCAGCCGCACAACTTTACAAGGACGGCAAAATGGAAAAGCTGAAAAGACGCATGAGCGACCAAATAAAGAAGGTTTCAAGGGACAGTTATGTGCCAGCCAACGACGAAATAGCCACATTGATACAGGAAATCAAACAAAACAATACCAGATACCAGCAGAAAGGGCACCCCTTAGAAAAGAAACAGCCGGTAATTTAATTTATTAAGTGAAACAATATAAATCGCTTTATCAATCAAATTTAAAAGATTTTACATACATACAAAAACTCTTTCCATGTAATTCTACGACAAAATTTTGTTATCTGCACATTTGATTTGTCCTTGGACTTGTGTGTTGTTATCTAAATGTGTCACAAAGGCCACCCAGAAAGAACTATCTGTTTATGTTTCGGCAACCTGACCCCTTGTGATAATACTTTAAGGTCTGGTCACCTTTTTTGTTTTGCATTTGATTATATTTTAGTGTCATTTACGTTTTTATGTGAAAATCAAGACAAAAATTAAAAGAGAAATTTGTTTAAGATAATTTTGGGTATAATTGCAAACATTTTTAATGTGAATGAACAAAATAAGCATTTTCCAAAGTGTTTCAATGTCTAAACAGCACCCCCCCCCCCCCCCTTTCCAAAAAAAAAAACCGAGAAAAAAAAAACAGAAAAAAGAGACGTGCTGATTGGAAATAGTAAATATGAATTATATTGAAAATTAAGCAAAGATTTTACAAATAAATCCATATACTTGATTATATAGAATGTAAATAAATCCTAGATTACTCAATAGTTTATGTTGTGCTAGGTTTTTTTTTGTTGTTTACAAAAATTCGAGTGCACCTTACAATGTTTTATTTTAAAACTTGTTTTAGGGGGGAATAATTGCTCTAGATTCATGCAGAAATCTTTAAATATTAAGTATAGAAATAACAATATAAGAGATCATGCGGTAAGGCTGTAGATTTGTAAAATGTTCATATGGTATGCATTTAAAAATATTAAGGATACATAATGCTTAAGGTGCTCTGTACACGCAAAAATGTGAAATAACGGAAAACTTTACCGTTATTAGGCTGTAATAATTATGAGTCGAAAAAAACATGCTTGTGTATAACAAATAATAGTGAGAAAGATGTTTTAACTATATGTGTGTGCTAATTTATATTCCAGTTAAAGACAGTTATACCTCCAGCAGTTGATGTCCGGCATCAGATTGTGGATGTCGAATATCAAGATTTGCCAGACTTGCACGCTGATGAGGCAGACGCACATGATAATGATGTCATCCGCGTTGACAATGTCGCACCAGAGAACAATATACCAGCACACGACACTGTACTAGGAGAAGTTAATGTACCAGCAGCGGCAAATGTACCAACAGTGGTAAATATACCAGCAGTGGCAAATGTACCAGCAGCGGCAAATGTACCAGCAGTGGTAAATGTACCAGCAGTGGTAAATATACCAGCAGTGGCAAATGTACCAGCAGCGGCAAATGTACCAGCAGTGGTAAATGTACCAGCAGTGGCAAATGTACCAGCAGTGGCAAATGTACCAGCAGTAGCCAATGTACCAGCAGAGGACAATGTAGCTGGGGAACAGAAAGACGAGGAAGAGCCCTCAAAGAAAAAGAAAATCGGTCAGCGAATTAGCAAGAGAGTCGTATGGAGAACTTGAAACAAAGATGCTACAATGTATGGACAAATTTATGAACAATTAAAATACAGTTAGCAATAAAAGTTTGATTAAAAATATTATTATCCGTTTGTGAACGACAATTTCATTTTGAGGTCATGTGGTTATCGGTTTCTTTTTAGCAATAATATGCAAGTTTCCCATTTTTATAAGAAAAAGTCACGGAAAAAAAAATATTTTGTTATTTTTTTTCATTGATTAAACAAAAGACCGAACTGAGGTTAATTCAAAAAGTGAGCCAAAAACAAAATAAGTATGAAATTATACTGTTTCCTAACTATTCTCCAAATTATTTGCACGGTTTGTCTTTACTGACAGTTATATCTAATTCGTCAGTTAATGCCATAACTAATTTGTTCTCATTCTTTTAAACGTGACTAATTGGTTTTAAATTGCTAATTATTGTTGATCGATCAGTGGTGGATTTGTTTATACATGTTTTTCCTGGTTTGAACACAAGCAAGGACGCTGGTGCCACATGTGAAGCATCATCTGCTTACCCTCTGGAGTACCGTCGATCACCCCCAGTTTTCGTTTGGGTTCGTATTGCTCTGTTTTTAGCTTGTGTTTTCTTTCCTGTTTTTTTTTGTCTTTTTGGTTTTTTTCCATGGGTGTTTGTCAATTTGTTTTCGACTTGTGAGTTTAAATGTCCCTTTGATATATTTCACCCAGTATCGTTCACACACACACACACGCGCGCATTTTTTTTTTAAAACAAGTAGTTAGATATAAGATAAATGTCCAGGAGACAAATAGCCAACAAACAAAGATATGGAAATGAAGATCAACGAAAATATAATTGCTGTAATCTCTTTAATATTAACGTACTATTTTATATATGTGCCATACTGATCCATACTACATGTATATAGAAAGTTTCAAATGGTCAAAAACAAAAAGGCGAACAAGCACCCAGTTATACTGAGAAAAAAAATTGTTTCAGAAATTTTAACGGTCTCTCTCTGGCTAAGTGTTGAACAGAAATGACCGGGGAGGAGATCAAAATAAGATACTTGAAATGTGTCTGCAATGTGAATACATTAGTTAGATATAGGAAAATGTGGTATGAGTGCCAATGAAACAACTATCCATCCAAATAACAATATAAAAGTAAACTTTTATAGGTCAAGGTACGGCCTTCAATACGGAGCCTTGGCTCCCACCGAACAGCAAGCTATAAAGGACCCAAAAATTACTAATGGAAAACCAACGGTCTAATCTATATACAAACGAGAAACGAGAAACACGTATGAACTACATAAACAGACAACTACTGTACATCAGATTCCTGACTTAGGACAAAATAAGATCTACAATTTTTTTTCGGGATGTTGGGAGCCAAAATACTTTAATAAATACTATTTTCTTGGTATATTTTTTAACTGGAAAGAAGTACTTAGAGGGGGGGGGCTATGTTATGAATTCAATTTCCCCCCTCCCCCTTTCCTAGTTAGCATTTTACTTTATCCTTGTTTGCGCATACGTTTTAAAACCTATCATATCACATAAAAATTAACATTTCACATGTATCGTTGCATGCAGTGTAATTGTCATTGAAAGAAATACATTGGGAAGCAACGCATTTTATAGCCAATGCCCGGAGCCAATGGCTATTTTGAGATTGCACACGTGTAAAAATATTGTCATAAGCTTTCAAAAGTCAATCATTATTTAATGATAAACATTTAAATGCAAGGCGCAAGCCAGGGCCGACTGTTCAAGGGCTGTTTAGCCAGTCAAGGTCGTTCAAAACTTTCATCGTCGTCAAAAGTCAAAATAAAGGATCCCTCAAATGGGTCTTACGTATGATTCGTCAATCATACGTACCTTTCGTCAATTTGTAAGAAAGCTCTAATAGAGATGACCAGGATATTGACGAACGGACGTACTAAAGCATAACTTGACGAATCGTACGAAACGGGACCTGTTGTTTACATAGTACATGTATAAATCTAACATTAAAAGGCATGTTGAAGTAAAGTAATTCGCATCGTCTACATGTTGTTAAAAGAAGATTTTACCTATGCCTGTAGCTAACTCCTCACATTAATAATTCGATGTTTTTTTAAAATAGCAAAAGGTGCACTCGATTTACAAGCCTCTGCTTTGAAAATTGAGGTTCCAAAACGATTTTAATGAGTTTTGGGAATAAAAAGGGTGGACGCATAGATATTGAAGTTCACTATATTGATATTTTTGATGATCAACTTTAAATCTGTTTTATTAGTCGGCTTATGCCCTCAGACCAGCTGTATTAGGCTGGGTACAGGGAACCTCTGCCAAAATTTAAAAAAAATGGCTTCTAAAAACGGGGTTTGATGAATTTTTGGGCGTAAAAAGGGTGATACCATTAAAGATATTTAATTATATTATATCTATACATTTGATAATCAAATTATGTGAAAATCAAATTAGAGTTGCAAATCGGCTTTTGCATCTCCGATGCTCATTACATTTTTTCTACTCATTTTATTAGTTTATACATTGTAATCGCGACTTTATACGGAAATCAATGAGTTTACAAACTAAAAAGTGCAGCAGTTCAAGAACGTTCAAGTTGTCCAACAGACCATGACAGCGGAGTTGCATACTGGATAGGGCCATAACTCTAGGAGTATTGGACCAGAACAACCTACTCACAGGCACGGATGGATCTGAAATACGTTTCACCTAGCTGCGTCTCACATTTTGGCATTTCTTAAAAAAATCAGATAATATAAAGAGAATATCATATTAAAATTTTGATTTTAACATACTTACTGCAACTAAATTTTGCGACAGGTTACCACCTGCTATGGCTTGTTCTGTACTCGTGTGTAAATCGACAACTTTGGGACGGAGATTAATTTTTATTTCACGTTTGAGATTTGAAATTCTCTGGATTTGTTCCACTATTTTGTCGCTTCGGTATTCTTTTGCCGATATCTGTAGAGACTGGAAAATTGTGGGAATTAAAATACTTGTTCTGATCTTAAACAAATTCTAAAGTCGTATTCGAGGTGGTGCCGGAAGTGACGTTAGCGGAACCGTAACCGGAAATGACGTCACCGGAAGTTACGCCATCGGATGTGACGCCACAGGAACCGGAAGACCCATGACCGCAACCGGAAGTGATGTGTGGTCTGCGCATGTGTAGGCGGAACAGGAAGTACCCGGAAGTGGTTTGCGCGCATGCCCAACCGGAAGTAGGGTGTTTTTCCGCCATTTGTTTACGGAAGTGACGTAAGTCGCGTGCCAGGACCCGGATGTGTGGTCTGGGCATGTTCAGGCGGAATCGGAAGTGGTTTGTGCAACCGGAAGTAATGGGTGTTCCGGGATTTCTTTACGGAAGTGACGCAAGTCACGTGCTGGGACCCGAATGTGTAGGTGGAACCGAAGTCCAAAGGGGGAGATAACTTTCCCCCGCCAGTTCCATATTCTCCTCCAACAATACAAGGGGAGATAATTTTTCCTTTCTTCTTTATATTTACTTTTTAACTTAAAACAACTGAAATAATGTTTTTCTATTTTTTTTTATTATTATTATTATCATATATTTTTTTTATTTAGTAATTTTTTATTATTATATTTTTTTGTTAATTTATTATTATTATTATTATTATTTTTATTATTTATTTTTATTTTTTTATTTTTTTCATTTTTGGCATCCATGTTGGAATATCCAATACCGTTAATGTGACGTGATGGAAATTTTCAGTGGAAATTTCCATGAGAAAACGTATAGAAGCATGTCGGTGGACGCGGCCGTGAGCGAAGACACCATGGTGTTTTCTTTTACGTCCGCGTTCTGGCTATATATACAGATAAAAATATATACATATCGTCTTGAACCATTGAAAAGGTAACAACAATGTTCTCTTGCGAGAAGTGCAGTAAGACTTTTACCGAGAAGAGAAGCCTGCTTCGCCACCAGAAGACACATGCTGTTACGGCCCAGACGTATTCATGGCAGGTATGTGGAAAGGAGTTTGCCGGAGCAGATGCCAGGAAGCGCCAGAAAACTTTTTTTCTTTTTTTTCTTTTTTTTCTTTTTCTTTTCTTTTTTTTTTCTTTTTTGTTATCGGTTAACAAACCACTCGAAAAAGAGTGGAAAAGAGTGGTCTGTTCATACATCAAATGAAAAACTTTCCCACTACATAAAGTCGGTAAGCCGTTCATCCGATCAAATATCTAAGGGTGTTTTGGGTAAAAGTAGGAAAAGCTAGCTCGCTCTTGGAAGTAGGTGTAGACTTGATTGTCTACAGAACGAAACCCTCTGTTGGTTCCGGAGCCAGAGTTCTTCGACAGGAGAACGTCCATGTATTTCTGTTAATGTCGTTGGTTTTCCTGTTGACCCCTTTACAGCTGAACTTGGTTTCGTCTCCAAAGCAGAAGTACGTCTTGCTACACAGGGCAACCATTCCGTCACCACTGAATTATGTCTTGAATAGTCCTGGAGTCCTCTTGTCCCAAGCAGCCAGTTGTGGTGTGTCAGTACGGGGAAACAAATTATTCTTCTCTGCTTCAAAGCGCCGACACAACTCCGGTTTGATTACTTCCTCCAAACTATCGCCAGAGAGAGCCATGTAGGCACTGTTGGTGTCCATTGCACAATATTGAAAATCACGGGAATCGACAAAGCCTGGCATCACTGACTTGATCTCCGAAGGGTCTGAAACACGTCGACAGCGTGTACTCCACCACCTGGTAAATCGTGGTGACTTTCAGTCCGTGGTTGACGTACCATTTAAGCAACGGGGATATCACCATGATCTTCTCTCCAAACATGCTGCCGATTAAAGACTTTCTAGGCTGCAGCATGATTCCTTTTTCTTCTGCATAACTCTTCATGTGATCCCCAATGTCGTCTCTGGACACGTCCACGTTCTTAAAGACTGGAGACATTTCAACAAATTTTGACGTGCAGGTCCACTTCTAAGGCACCAAACAACTTGTCATCCATAACGGCTCTCAGGATGTCGTCTTCGTTCATCGTGGCGAAACGATCGCAGGGTCTCTGCCTCTGGGACACGAAGGTCTTGATTCCTTGGTCTTCTCTCTTTAACCGGTCCCATTTGCACTCCCACATCTGTTTCATTTGGTAGTCATTTTCTGTGTTGTACTCTAATTTTTCTTGGGTAGTCTTGTTTAATTCGTCCAGGCTCTTTCCGTTCAACGGGTTTTCTGTCTTTCCCCGAGTCAGGCGACAAAAATTTCCATGCCACAGGCAGCCCTGGAACTCGTAAACTATATTAGTATCTTACAGTAGCCGTCCACGGGAAGGCGCCGACGTCCGATCAGTTTTTCCGTGTTGTTCCCCTGGTGACGTATGTGGTGTCCTGTCTCCTTGGATTCCCATTCCAACCACTCGATAGCCATCGTTCGCACCTTCGAGGTGTCTGTCTTTTAAGGGGGTAGGCCTGGGGTATGGGAGATAACTCCTATTGATGTTTTTTTCTTTGACGTCAAACAATACGAATGACGTGGCATTACTATGACGTACAAAATTTCCTCGCATTAGACGAAGTGAAGAGGTTCGGTAAGGGGCATCTCCGTAACGAATCTAAAACTTTCTCGAAATATGTGCAAAATCGATAATTACGTAGGATTTGATATATTGATCAAGGACGTATAATAATATACGTCCTTGATTGATGAATTATTGTTTAACATCCAGTGGCAATTATGAAATACATATCACGAAGAACGTAGTATTTGAACAACTGTACGTTCGGTGTCCAGGGATTACGCTAATTTATTTACTTACCAGTTATAAACAGACAAAGTTCCAAGACATGTTTTATTCCAAATAAAAATCAGATATACCCGAGCATTACCATAATAATGCGTTATTAAATAGCATGGATTATACCCCCACCCTTATGGAATGGTCTATTTTTTTTATTTATTTTTGTAAATAATCAAAATTTAATGAAATCGATTTTTTTTCTTTTGAACATTTAGTTAAAATGTTCTAGTGGATATATTGAACGTTGAAACATGTTGGCTTATCAAAGTGAATGAGGAAAACTGGACTAAATTAATTCATATTAAATTGAAGATATATAATTGTCAGGTATATTTATATTTTACACCACACCGGCAATACTTACCCTTGCAAATCATTCTTTTTTTAATAATAATAATAATAAAAAAAACGAATTGTAATACAAATGAAAAATAATACATAATAATAGATTATTTATTGGTAAAAAGTTTTGCTGGTAAATTCGTCTATGTGAGACAAGGTTCCATTTTAATGTGCAGCTTTTGCGAACGAGCTCGTAGAAAGCCCGTGCGGATTTTATCTCTTTCAAAGCCAGTCAAGATGGGAACAATAAACAGAAAATTCAAAACTTTTAAAAAAATTTATAGAACTATACTTCTTGATCACTTCCGCGGCTTTCGGATTTTTTCGAAGAAATTGTCTTTGGTTCATGATTTTTCGATATAACGCGATTTCAGAGTTTTTTTCTTTTTTTGCTCTCATTCTTCTCTTTTCCTGTCACAGCTTTACCTTTCCTATTTTGTATTTATAAAAACTTTTAGTCACTGGCGATTTAACTATCATATTTTGTAATATGTTAGATTTAGGAGAATATCAAGTGTTTCATGGCAGTCTATATTTTTTCTGTAATGTTTTTTAGATCATGTATTTTATAAACAAAACCCAGTTTTGACAAATAAAAGTAAACTTACAAAACTATCGCCGTGGGCGCCGTGGTTTAGTGGTCAGCGCATCGGACTACGAAGCCAAAGGTCGCTAGTTCGATATAAAAATTTCAAGGATCAAATTTGCGACCGGACTTATTGACACCATTTGCGAGGATGGTTTCGGTATACGATGCTAATCCGTCGGATGGGGACGAAAATTGCTGTCCCGTGTTAAGGAAGGGAAACACCATTAGCACGTTAAAGACTCCTGTGTAGATGTCGAAGAAGAGTATGCTAAAATGCCGCTACAGGGGCCTCTCTCGCACCCGCCAAGTGGAGAGGGATTGGTATAAGTTGGTATCACTTGTTTCTCAATCCACTATAAATAAATAATTTTAAAAGTATAACAGGACTTAAGAGAGAATGCTTGGTTTTCAGTCATAATAATTATATTTTCTTTAAATTTATTTCCGTTTATAATTTAAGTCATCATCGTCTTCTATTCAATCTTCTTCGCGTTCTTTGAACATATAGAATAGGTTTATACTCGATAACGTTAGGAACGATAACTCTTATCGTAACGTCGTATTGTAACGTAATGACGTCCTACCTTAAAAATTGTGAAAACTTGTGGTTAGAATTTCATAATTTTTTGTCATATAACACACATATATATGATATTTTTTGTAACAGTTTTTTGTAAGAATTAAACGACAGGATTTTTTTACAGCAGTGTTTGAATATTGAATGAGGCAACTGAAAATGAACGAAATTCCTAACATGTCTGGTACTTTTTACCTTTGGGTTTTCATATAAAGAGTGAATTTTACCATCATATTTCATTTTTGATTAAGACTATATCCCTGTTCTTCAGTTCAACAATTATAACTATTTTTCATCAAACATATGTGCTATGAGAGGTAGTAATATCCATTAACTTGTGTCATCTCCTGGAATGAAGGGTACCCCTTAAATGCCCATTTTCAATGAACCCTGTGAAGGAAACGTGTGGTTGAATTTCAACAAAATTTTCTCAGGTGGTGTATTGAGACATATATAATGCATGACGAAAATATGAAAAAAATTAAACGAGTGGAAAATTTTGGCCTAACCCAGGCCTACCCCCTTAAAATCGTCCTCGCTCTTGCGTCGGACGAAGTGACCCGTTGGCATATCCTGCATGATGCTCCACAAGTACAAGGCATTGGCGTCCACACCGTAGATCTTCTTGCACGGTTTTGGGTCTTCGTATTCAGCAGGCCGGATGAAGGTCTGGTCTTTCTCGTGGTATCTGTGGAAGACGATGCTGGGTCCACCCACTATGTTTTCTTTGTATAACTGGTACAGATCTTTATTCTTCTCGTCCAGAACGATGAAAAATCGGACAGACCATCGAACATGGTTTTCAGTGTGAGTCCCGGTACGCTGATGCCGTGTTAAACATGTCCACCTTCAATCTTTTGTAATATACAAACATCTTCTGGATGGCTTCCAGCATGGACTCCACGTCTTTGTTGTTGTACCATACCAGGAGCTCTTTCATGTTCTTCATTTTCTTTTCCTGCCAGACTTCCCGACATAGCTGGTACTCTTCGGGTGCAATGTTCTTGTTTTTCAGTGTACTGGAAAATGACTGGTGTGGTGTTAACTCCGTCACTGCCAACTTGTCTAAACCCGTCATCCACTCGTATGGAAAAATCCAGCATCTTGCGTACAGCCGTAGGCTTTCAAAAACTGGGAGTAACTAAATCCGGGAGACAGGTAGTTGGTGATGTCCAAAAATGTCAACCTCTCCGTCTTGATAAACATGAAATTGTTGTTGCGCTTCACGGTATACTTTATCTTGTGACTTTCCACCAGACGAGTGAAGAAATCTATCTTCATGGCGTTCACGTCGTATTTCCCTGTGTTGAAGCCAATCAAGGGTAATTCTTGGAGATGTCGTTCCAGTTGCTGCTTCAACTTGTACAGGTGATGTTTCTTTTCCTGACGTTCTCGCTCTTCGTCGTCTTGGTAATCTTCCAGGTCCCGGTCACGTCTCTCTTGGATCCCTTCAAATACACCACCGTACCTGGGCATCAGTAGGCGAAAGACTGTCACTGATTTCTGTCAAATGTATCAAACACGAATCAACTGTTTCACTGCTATCGCCTTCGGACACGAAACAAACTGGGTCTGTAAACTCCGGCACGTCGTACCAATCTCACCGCTACATCGCCGTCTTCTGTCCCTTGCAAATCGTACACACAGATATTGACTTGGAACAGTGGTTTGATGTACGCCAAATCTTCTAAACAAATACCTTTGAAATCACCGCCGGACATTTCTGTCTTCTGCAAATATTGTCGATGGTAAGTCTTGGCAGGTACTTCTACGTCTTTCACGGGGGCTCCCCGGTGGACGGCCAAACACCGGAAAAAACACAAATTGTCATTATATGGCCCATTGGATCCAGCAACCAAGCACACCGAGCCTTTGTTCGTCAGAAAGAAGTCTGGTAACACGACTCTGGCTCCTATTGGGTGTTCCACCAACTTGTTGACATAAAACTCGGCATTTGTCAGTATCTGGTCTCTGCTGCCGGATAAACTCCAAAATGTCGTGACGGCTCAATTCTTCCAAAAACGTCTCCAGGTCTTCTTCGTTTCTAATCAGGTGTGGTATGTTGAAAAATCTGGCGTTGTTCTGGCTGGAATGGAAGTATCTTAGGTCTCCGGTCTCTTCGTTCCTCAGTTAAAATCCAAACGACACGTTGATCTTGAAGGCCGTGGTCTGGTCGGATGTCTTCACTGGTAGGTTGTCTGGTCTGATCATCCTGCGTCTATTTGCACTTGTGCCAGGTAGTGGCGAGGCTGGTCTCTTGACTGGTTTCTTCATCCTGGGCTTGGCATCTGGCTTGGTATGCAACAGTCTGTGGCGAGAAAGTTTGTCCAATCTGTTGAAATACTGCCCACAGTCTGGACACGTCAGGGTGTACTTGTGGGACTCCTGGTGGCGCTTCCTGGCATCTGCTCTGGCAAACTCCTTTCCACATACCTGGCATGAAGACGTCTGGGCCGCAACAGCATGTGTCCTCTGGTGGCGAAGCAGGCTTCTCTTCTCGGTAAAAGTCTTACTGCACTTCTCACAAGAGAACATTGTCGTTACATTTTTAAAGGTTCAAGACGATAAAAACTAATAATAAAAAAAAATATTAAATGAAAAAAAATATATGATAATAATAATAATAATAGAAAAAAAAGAAAATTTTTTAAAAAAATTAGAAAATATTTATTTCAGTTTTTTAAGTTAAAAAGTAAATATATAGAAGAAAGGAAAAATTATCTCCCCTTCTATTGTTGAGGGTGAATATGGAACTGGCGGCGGAAAGTTATCTCCCCCTTGGATGAGCTCCCCCTTTGGACTTCGGTTCCACCTACACATTCGGGTCCCAGCACGTGTCTTGCGTCACTTCCGTAAAGAAATCCCGGGAAAACCCATTACTTCCGGTTGCACAAACCACTTCCGGTTCCGCCTGAAATGCCCAGAGCACGCATCCGGGTCCTGGCACGTGACTAACGTCACTTCCGTTAACAAATGGCGGGAAAACACATCACCTCCGGTTGCACATGCGCGCAAAAAACACTTTCAGTTCCGGTCATGTGACTTCCGGTTCCGGTCATATGACTTCCGGTTCCGGTGGCGTCACTTCCGGTGACTTCATTTCTGGTTCCGATTTCAAAACTATTATTTATTTTTTTTTGAATTTCAATAAAGCAAAAATGAACATTATCATTCGTTCTTGAGTGCAAAGTACTGGATGCAAACTTGGTGGTTTGGGTTTTAACAGTCGACACAATACATCTAGAAATAGATGTCCTTTTGAGATTGATGTGAAACATCCGTCCGTATAACCAAACTAGTTTTCCCCCATATAAATGGAATAGCGAGCGCATCGAGCGCTATAGGAGCATATGCATTTTCTACATATGGGTCATTTAGCAATCTAATTAAAAACCGATCTCTCATCGCTCCCGTTTTCTGATATGTCGCGTGGGAGATCTAACGAAACCCGTTTTGAGGTCACATGTGAGTGACCTCGTAGGTGTGTCCTGTTCGACCTATGAAATTGCGGCTTAGGCGATCTTGTAAGTTGATCGTGTGGTAAAGGGATGTAACTCATTTCATTAACGAAGAAATCGTCAGTCCCCAGAATTCATAAACTTTTTAGATTGGCTTATTGATAGGAAGTCAACTCATTTGCATGTCATTATAAATTAATAAGTTCCAGTTCACTCACATGTGACCTCAAAGGGGATTTCGTTAGATCTCCCACGCGACATATCAGAAAACGGGAGCGATGAGAGATCGGTTTTTAATTAGATTGGGTCATTTAGAAAAGTCTTTGTTTAATGGGGGCAGCCATATAGTGCTACATACTAAGGGTAAAAAAAGTTACGTTCGTCGGAAACTGAAGTAAGGGAACTAACTTGCTTCAAAATTATAATTTTAGAATCAGAATCGTGATACCGGAAATGAGTTTCTGGAAATGGCTATTGCTGTGCTCGGATCATTGGCCACGCCAACAGCATATTATAAGAGTAAGTCGATAAGAGGACAACAGGATCAAACAGGGCAGCTTTAACCCATAGTAGATTCTTGTTATGAGTTTATTGAAATCTTATTTTTAGCAGATTTGCAATGTGGATTATCTGGATACTTCAAGACGTGTATTTCAAATGTCGAAGCAGTGACTATTGAAGAGATAGCACACTACAGGACAAGCACTAGGGTGCCTAAGTGGTAGTGTATTCAAATCCCAGACTGACCAAAGAGGGCAAACCAAAATTTAATTACGGTCAATGTTATGCCCTGGGGGAGACATCACTTTAACACTCTGGCCGACATACGGACATATATGTCTGGAATCGGTAGTCTACCACAGAAACATGTATGTTTTTTTTAAACATAAACATGATTGTTTCCTATTATGTAAATGCAAATAATTATAAAACGCATCTCCTTATTGTTGATAGACTAAATGGAACTGGAATATCTATTTTACTCTTAAACATTATTACTTCATCAATCACCTGACGTCTGTTAAACTATAAAGTCAAACAAAAGAAGACGAAGGAGCACTTTTATGACTATGTCTGATCTTGCTGAAAATTCCGATCTGTTCTTATATAGTATGACCCCTTGCCACAAGCGACTTCCCAGAATCTGCGGATATGTTAGTGTCAAACAGTGCCGATATGAAATATTTCTTTATTACCAATAGCATGGAAATTGCTTTTATGTTCACTTTTAGTCATAGGCATTCGTTTTATACAAATAATTGTAGTATACATTACTACATTTTAATGTATTAAGCTGTTATTTGTATAAAACAAATGCATGTGTGTTTAGTAGATAGACACTTTATAACCATATAACAGGTGCAGAAATCAAATATTTTTTTCCCAATAAATATTATTCACTGCCAAATAAATATCATGTTCAAATCTGAAATCAAGTGTAATGAGAAAGTTTTTTTTAGTTTAACATAGAACCCTATGGAAAATACATACAAAAATCTTCTTCGAGAGAACTGCTGAATGTACCCTATTTTCCCACATGAGTGGAGCAAAGCTGGAAGGCAATATATAAAAATTTGACGTACTATCATCCAAATATTATTTCTTATCAGTCATCTGAGTATTTTGGGAAATCAATGAAACTTGAGAGACTCAGATCGGTGAAACGTACTTCAACAATCTACCAAATTGATGTGTATCAAACAAACCGTGTCAGAGGAGATGCAATGATTAAATGTATACTGGATAGGATTAAAATTTATAAAGTCCAAAGAACCGTAACTTTGGAAAATTTATGGACCGCAACGTACATCCTTCATGTACGTATGCACATGAGGATCAACTTTCATATGTATCTGAAAACCATGTCGAGAGGAGTTGCAATGACTAGGTTCATATTGGAAAGAGTCAAATTTCTAAGTCTAAAGGGCCCTAACTCTGGGAAAAATCAATGGACCGGAACATCCTGCCTTCATGCTTTATATGAGGATCTAACAATCTCCTAACTTTCATTCATATCCAGCAAACCATGACATGGGAGTTTCGATGACAATGTGCTTACTATATACGGTTAAACTTTTCAACTCCAAAGGGACATAACCATGTGAAATCTCAACGAACCGGAACATCCTATCTACAATCATTGTCATGGAGTGTATAAAGTTTCATGAAGACAAATTACACAGGATGTTTGTCGTTACAGACAGACAGACAAGGTGGTTCCTATTCTATATACCCACAAACTTCCTTTGCAGGGAGGAAAGGGGTATAAAATTTACGAATGACATACATGTACACATGTACTCCATGCCTCAACCACATTTATGATTTTGAGTCGTTTTATGTGTTTACATTAGTTCTAATTTAGTAACGTCGGCCAACGTCATTGGTGTCCATGGTCATCACAACAATTCTTAAAGCGAATTTCCTTCCACGAGGACCATTCCAACAAAACTTTTTAATTGGTTTTGGCTGAATGTTCTACTTTAAGTAACAGCGATCCGGATTATCGGACAATGGTGAAAAGAGAACATTCCAGGAAAATTTAATCACAATTAGGCTTGCAACTTCAGGAGACAATTTTGAGTTGGTTTTGGTTTTATTATTATCATTTTCTGATAACAGCAGATACCTTGGAAAAATAATCGTCAGTGTATGACCGGTTATGACCTAATAATTTCTCAATACATATTCCTTGCAATCATAAAATTGATTGATTGATTAGTTAATTCATGATTAACTAGTGGACAATGTTACATTTTAGTATTTTAGTCACTTATTGACCATCCAGCAACGAGCCCTGTTATATGTACAAGGATTCTTTATCGTGCAGGACTTCGAATTAAATGTCCCCATTCGATGCCTATGGATGGGTTGTGTATATAATAGATCCCGCACAATCGTGAGCATCTTGCTTTAGCGAGTTTCTACCCTTCAAGCAGGAGAGGCGGGTCCTATCTTTAACCTTTTTGGTTCAACATAAGAAAGGGAACTACTTTGCAATGAATTTGACTCTTTTCTATTTAAATAAAGGGGGAACAGGGTGCATATTCAACAGGTTCTAAACAGCGGAAGGTAAACATGCACCTTTTTCACAGTCCAAGTTCAAAAGTATTCGGAAGTTTTAAAATTTCAGGCATTTTTCAAGTAAAACTATCTTTTTACAAAAAAAACTGATCCTTCTGAAAACATTGATGATTTGATTTAATGACCATTAGATGCAGAAATTTCAAAGTCATTTTTCATAATTGTCATGTATTTTTATTGACTTCAAGAAACCATAATTGATTAAACAAAAATTAAAATTTCAAACGGCAAATTTAATGTATAACTATTGTTATATCTAACGATACAAATTGTCAGTTGTGTTTAAAAAAGATTTAATGAAAACTAGGATAAATAAAATAACATGATAATTATCACAGGAAATCTTGTAAAATTCTGCATTTGGATGGATGGATGATTGTTGTTTAACATTTTCGGCTATACCATGTTGAAAGTATATTTGAGGAAATGACATGTATCCTGATTTTATTAAACGGCGAGCTGAGCCGGATTTTGATAGTGCTAGTATACTGATGTAACAGTCTTCATGAAGACATGTTACCCACTCGGACACATTATACTGAATACTAGATTACTAGTCTAAGTTCTCATTGATAAATGCTGCATCCTTAGTGGAGAAGCAACATATATTTGATTGACACGATTTTTCGCATGCAAATTCCACATTTTGAAAAAAAATCATCCAAATCACACCGATTATAGATTCAGGGTGAAATTTGAAAAAAAGGTGTTATAGGAAATGTAAACATGTCGAGAACATTTATTTTAAAATCGAATAGAAAACGACTTTTTAATTATTTGTAAAGTGGTTATATATTTAATTTATATAGGGATTTCTCAATAAAAAAAGACTATACAGATAATATATATTTTATAAAGTAATAGGACGCCAATTTTTTTTTTTATATAATAGAGAATGGAAACGGGGAATGTGTCAAAAAGACAACAACCCGACCAAAGAGCAGAAAACAGGTCAACGCAGAGAAATAATCCTGCACCCGGAGGCGGGCTTCAGCTGGCTCCTAAAAAATAATGTATACTATTTCATTTTTACATTTCTCTTATTATTTTAGAACATTTAAACATTCAATTTTTCTTAAACAATAAAATAATATCTTCCTCAGACAAAAAATTATGGTTAGGATTTTCTTTGTTCAAAAACTGCCTATCATGTTCATGGTTGAAGACTGGATTTGCTTTTGTGTAAAAATTGCAAAAACAATTTTTTGTTCTTAGAGGATTTTTTCATACACATTTGAAGTTGGACCCAGAAAATATGTGGGTTTATAGACAACTCATTCTTGTCATAATCTGATGCTGTACTATATTCATTAACTGTTTCAACAAAACATTTAATTTTAGAAATATAATCTTCATCATATAACAAACTATTGTTAAATTTCCAAGTTCCTTTTCCAAAGCTCTGATTATAAATGTGTAAAGGGGGGCTTACAGGTGAATGATCTGAACGATAACTTGTTTCTATATCCAAATGTTTTATTAATGACTCAAAATCAGTAGAAATTAAAAAGTAATCTAAGCGACTCTGTTTTTTTTTTTTTTTTTTTTTTTGTATGGCCCTCGCCATGTATATTTTCTTACTTTTGGGTTAAAAGCTCGCCAAATATCTACAAGATGTAATTACATTTTCATGTCCATAATTTTGTCATGTGCTTTAATATGATATTTTTATTTGTAATTATATGTGTCATTTTGATACATGTAGTCTTGTACAACCTTCCAGTCTCCAACCATAATAATAGAAGAATTTTGAAATTTTGTTATAATTCTTGAATATTTAAAAAGAAATCTGCGGAATCCTCATCTGGGCCATATAATGCTACTAGAACCATTCGACAATCTTGAATTTCATCATGAACTATATACTTAAATGTATTATTTGATAGAATTGCTATACCTCTGCTGTATCCAGAGTGTGAATAGAAGAAGCTTTTATCCCCCATTCTTGTCTCCATCAAATTTCTTTTTCTTTTTTTACTAAGAGTATCTTTTGATATTGAAATATACTTTTGTCTACATAGTACAAAAATATCTCTTGTTTTAATTTCATCAGAAAATCCTCTGTAGTTGAGATTGGAAAGTCAAAGTTTTGCAGCCTTCCACCGGTGTCAACTTCGAGGTGAAGGTCAAGCTTAGACGCAGACTTGGCAGTGTCTGTGGTATCCTTAATTTCGAGCTCGTTGGGATAGATGAGATGAAAGAAATTCTCAAAACGTAAATTGGTGAGTGATAAAACAATATCTATATAGCGGAAGCTAAAATTGAAGGTACTTCTTCCGTTTTTCTTTAAAAAGCCCGCCAAAGAAGTCTGCCTCATATGAGTAAAGGAACAAGTCGGCCATGAGTGGCGCAAAATTAGTGCCCATAAATTACAATTATTCGTCATAATACAAACATGTTCCTGAGATCTCTAGGATATGGTAAAGTAAGCTTAAATGTCACCAAAGACCTATCAACAATAATAAAAACCATGCATTGAGTTAAAGGTGTTAAACCAAATTTTGAAACATCCCCAAATCAATTTAAAATTCTAAACTTCCAATGCATTTCTATATCTTCATCTCGACAGAATTAAGTAAGTCCGGATTAAGGAGAGTAAATTTTTTGAAATACTACCAATTTTTAACCTATTTTTAGTCCTTTACTTTCCTAATTCACTGACCGCAGCCATTTTTGTCTTCAAATGCGTCCCTTC
This sequence comes from Mytilisepta virgata, assembly GCA_028015205.1. Taxonomy (NCBI): domain Eukaryota; kingdom Metazoa; phylum Mollusca; class Bivalvia; order Mytilida; family Mytilidae; genus Mytilisepta; species Mytilisepta virgata. The sequence continues at coordinate 34,965,185 of CM051515.1, forward strand.
ACGAAAACAAACCATAATATTTATTTTTGGAATGCACAAGTCAGTGAATTTTAAATGAAACAAAATATAAGTGACAAAACCTTCAAAAGATGTATTGACACAACTGGTAAAAAAGTAATATGAGCGCAAATACACATATAGATCAATATTTAGTCATATTTATTATTCACCAAAAGACAAAAAGCTTACATAGTGTACTCGTGTGTGTATATTGTTAAATAGTAATCCCCTACCCGCCTGCATTGTAACGAGTTTTACGAAAGGTAGCTCATTCATATACACTAGTTTACATCCTCTTCTTTCCTCCGATGGTAGCTCTCTTTAAGCAGCTCACCTCTGCGATTTACTAGTGCTAGAGGTCTTTCAGGGACAACACTGAAGCCTTCGCCTGCTTCTAACTTGGTTGCTGCATCAGGCAGTGCATCTCTATCAATCAAACTAGATAATCAAAGTAGTATATTGCGCCTGTTTGGTTCACCTGAAGGCAATCGGGGCACAGCAATAGATACCAGAGAAGATGTTCACTTTTAACTAAAGACAAGAGTATTATGAATAAACTGACACACCAACAGCTCTGTAATCCTTGGGAGTTCTCTATTCACTATCCCTCCTTTCACACCTCTGGTGATAAAATTCAAGTTTCGATCTCATAGCTCTAACTTAATTCTCTCTATCCGTTCTTCTGGTTTTGCCTCTAGGTTGGGGAAATGTTTTCCACGTTTTTTCCTGCATTTCAGAATTTAAAAAGTCTATCTGGTTTACGACTACGTCTACACTTTGTCGACAGCTTCTTGTTTTTGCTAGAGTTTTTCCACTTCCGAATTTATGTACATGTGTAGTTTTTCAGAGCATTTTGCAATGACACTAAGATTATTGGATTCGTAGTTTGGTGTAGCCATTATGAGTCACGTATGGTGGGAATGTAAACATTGTACTGGACTAGATTCAAGTTCAAGTTATAAAAATTATTTAAAGTCACCTTTAAAAGGGCTTTATGTATTTTACAATGATAACTGAAGCTGTGTAACACTTTGGCTAACTTTTCTAGAATTTACAATTGAAGAAAAATCAGAAAGAATCGAGACAAAAATGTTTGTCACGATATCTTTGTCATCAACCGGAAGCTTCTGACTTACTTGAAAACTTGTTGTGGGTAGATAATCTAGTTTTTGAAATTGATACGAAAACGCTGAGTTATTACATTCTGTCTGATAATTATAGTTCTTATTATGAACCGTTGTCTAGTTCCTGCCAAGTTTAAAGGTTCTTTTTATTACACTATTGATTTCCCTTTAAAATATTTCAAAAGTATGAATATTATTATCAGTTAGTACACATACATTATATAGAAGCTTATTGTATAGATAGAAGTAACAGTATGACTGAGACACTTATTTAGATGAGGCATCAAAGATTTGTTTGACCAACTGCGTGAAAGTTTAAAAATTGACAAGAACGAAATCGTGCCAAGTTTTGACAGGGCTGAAGTACGTCCATTTTTCATTTTTCCCAATTCAAAATAGAATGAATAATGAAAAATGAAAAATGAATAATGGACGTACTTCTAGCCGGTCAAGTTTTATATGGTTTTTATTTATGAATTACATATACTTTATAACTACCCTAAGACTAATTTCCTATGAACACAAATAAAACAAATGCATATATATAGATCGATACAGGTCTAATTATTTTGTGTAATTTTAATTATAATTACATGTGAAGAATATAACCTTTTACCTATCGCCTTTTATGTATGCCATTTATAATTATTATTGTATACATACGCTATAAAAGAAGCGATTCGTAACACAGAGTTGAAAAAAGTATACGCAAAAGAATAATGATTCTTGCTATTCCTAATCTTAAAAGTCACTATGCGGTTTTAAGCCGCCCCCCCCCCCCCCCCCCCCCCTCGGGTGGTGGAACTTGGCATGGAGAAAAATATCGCACTATACTGAAAGGTTAAACAAGTTATAAAAAATAAAACAGGAAATCTAAGAAAACCGGCAATAGTTGTCCGACAATCTCATAAAAAACCTTAGCGGACATACAAACTATCACATTAAGATAAATGTTACCACATGTACAATACGTATACTGTTCAAACATGAAATGATCGTTCACTATCTCAGGAATACATTTATATTTTAAAAAATTTAAGAAACTTTAAAAAAAAAAAAAACAAAAATGTATGTTGTACTTACCGGCTGATGAAATATACACATTGAAAGTCAGCAATAATAATATTATTTTCAACATCTTTTTCTTTTCATGTCCGGAAATGTAAGGAAAGGCGGCCGCCCCAGCTGAACTTACAAAATGTAGTTTAATGTAGGACACTTTGGGAAGATTCATTAAATAATCTTCTTGTCTGAAACTACTGAGCCAATTGGAACCAGACTTGGCACCAATGGTTCTTAGATGGTTCTCTTTTAGAATTGTTTCCGATGACCTGGTCTGTCAACCCAGATAGTGGCCACTGCTTAACTTTAGTTCAACTTAGGATCCTATAGGAAAATTCTTTAAAAGGTCTTCTTTTCTGAAACCACGAAGGCAATTGGAACCAAACTTGGCTGAAATGTCCTTAGGTGCTTTCAGAATTTCAGACCCAGAATGTCAACAAACAAAGATGTCCGCAAAATGCATTTAAAACTCTTATCTGAGACCACTTGGCCAATTGTGACCAGAAAACAATGGACATTAGATGGTCCACTTTCAGAACTGTGCCCTCTTACCTACCCTGTCAATTAACATGGCCACTTAAGCTGAACTTAGTTTAATATAAGACCGTATGGTAAAATTTAATTTTCAGATCATCATACCTTAAACTTGGCCATTTTGAACCAAACTAATGCCAGCAATGGTCCTCTTTCAGAATTGTGTTTGATAACGTTGAATGTCAACTAAGATAACCACCACACCCTGACTTTGTTTAACATTGAAAATCAGCCAAGATAACTGCTACACTTAAATTTTCAGTCTTGCTGAAGGTGGACAAGTTAAATCCACAGGTGAGCGATATAGGCTCTTGAGAGCCTTCAGGTTTATTCTAAACAACGAGCGCCGAACACAGCTTCTGAAATAGTTATCTGTTTTATGAATGGATAACCATTTGCTTGTTAATTTCTGTGGACTGAAAAACAATCATAATAACCAATAAAACATAACTAAAAGAGGTGCTTAATTCAAATTGTTCGGTAGCAGAAACACAATTATACGACAGCAAACAGAACACTCCTGATTAACTTCTAGATAGTTCAAAGTAGTACATAGATGACAAAAGACTTCTTCCTTCTACAGCAGAATATCACTTATGGCACCTCAAACAACTTTATATAACACAAGTACAAGTGTATTAGCTTTCTAAAAATCTAGTCTTCTAAGAGCAATTTAATACTAATTGTACATTTGTACAAGGTGCAAATTATGATATTATTGTAGAAGAAGGAAGGTCCCTGAAGAGCTACATTTGCCAGTGGACAATTTCTACATTGTTGTTTAGGTATACTCATCTTACGTTTTGATCTGATCTAAGGTTCTCATTCATCATGTATGTTTAGCATAAATTGAGAAAAATCCACTGTACAATTTTCTAAATATTTTACATTCATTTTTCATTGAATGACATTTTAATTTCCGATTCGGGGAAAGGACACAATTTTTAATACATACTACTTCAGCAAATTCATGCCTGTAGATTCGTCTTTAATTATCCATAATTGGATTCATTTTAGAAATTTGATCACAAGAGTAGATTCACATGATTTTATCAGTGTTTATTTTTTTATCTCAAAGAAGGTTTTTTAGTTGACTTTTGTTCTCGGTGGTCTCGTGGTAGCGTCTCGCCTCGAGAGCGGAAGGTCGCGGTTTCGATTGGTATTTGCTGCTTCTAAGCCAAGGACGCGGCATGTAGGAGTAAGAGCAAAGGCCTGGTCGGCTCGGAGTCGGTATAATGTGTCTAGTACAAAGCATGATTCATATCATATCATATGAACATGTTCTCGTGCTAATATAATGATTTAATAATTCCACTGGAATTTGAATAATAATTTATCCACCCATCCATGTTCTAAATTTATTCTATGATGTTCCACGTTAATTGTTTAAGAAAAACAGTTGAATATTTAGGTTGTCCGCTGGTGCCCCTATGAAGTATGATACCCACAGGAGATATTTTTTTCAATAGCATTGATGTTTTTTTTTCTTAAATATAATATTATGACAAGGAGTTTTTTGTGCAAGTACATATATATTTGCCTATGAGAAAGATTTTTAAGTATGAGCCGATGCGTCTTTCTAAATATAATTTTATTTTAATTTAGAAATTAATTCACCAATAAGAAATGCTTCGTCTGTGTGGGTAAATCTTTAACTTGAAGCTTGTATGTGTAATCTGGCTTTTATGCAAACCTCATCACTAGGTAAGAAAAAAAACTGTTCGTATAGGCTGGCAGCATAAAAACATTTCCAAGTAAGTCCCTCACGAAGAACCTGAAAGCTCATTAGTTTCAACTGGTTCCGCTGTTCTAAGGATATCTTTATATATATTTCCTGTAGGGTCAAATGTAAAAAGAAATCCCACACTGTCCGAAATAGCGGATGGCCGATCGCTAACAAAGTAACAACTCTCAGTCAGTACCTCACAATAAACCTACATATATCTTTATTTCTCGATAAACCATAATCAATGGTACAGATATTAAAACATAAAGTAAGTACAATAATATATGCAATATACAAAGGTACAAACATAAATAAACATAAATGGAGGTACAGAGAGAAAGCAAAGTTAACAATATACAATGTCACTATTTGTTCAATAAAGAAAAAGAGCATTAAAAAGACTACTCTGGAGAATCTATTTTTTTCAGTATAATTCTTATAAACTTGCAAAGTTTGTTTAAAGTTGGAGTATGTTTGCTATTCATCAAATGGTTGAACTTAATAATATTTGGCCTATTTCTATACTTCAAGTCCAGAAATTGTTGGCGTTCAGCCGTTAATGAATTACAAAAAAAAAGGTAATGAAATTCATCACCAATTTCATTTGCTTCACATAAAGTGCATTTTCTATTTTCACGCGGTGTATTACGCCATCTTCCAGATTCTATAGGAAGATTGTGGTTGACTGTTCTGAAACGACAAAAGGTTATTGCATTTTTGTCATCTAGAAGGTTAAAGTAGTTTTCAAATTGTATTTTTTCTTTAAATATCCTATAATTGATTGCCTTTGGCGAGTACAAGCCATATTTGATTTCAATTCGTGGAGCGGAGAAGATCATTGAAAAGGTTTAAGGATGACAGACAGACGGACGGACGACTTACACTGGACGACGTACGTATAGAAATCAATGACAATAGACAGAACGAATTAAGATGTTCCAAGTCTCAACAATACCCATATGGTTGGACAGTAAGCGTGAGGGTGGACCATGGGGACCACACGCGTATGATCCGAACGTACGGATATTCCTAAAAACTAGTATGGTCCGGAACGTCTGCGCATTGTCCGAATACCCGTGTGCGTATGGTCTTAAAAAATTGTTCAATATACATTATCCAATCATCAAAAGTTAAAGCATAAGAAATGATAGCGTCTTAAATGTGTACGTACTTACAGCAATTTGCCGTGAATAGTCTTCATTTTTTAGCTCACCTAGACAAAGACCATGTGAACTTTTGTCATCACTTGACGTCTGTCGTCCGTCCGTCGTCCGTCGTCGTCCGTCCGTCTGTAAACAGTTACATTTTCATCTTTTCCTCTGAAACCCCTGGATCTATTGAACTGAAACTTGGCCTGTAACTTCTATAGTCATTTACAAAGTTTGCATAAATCATTCCGGTCCGTGAATGAGCATTTACATGTTCTGATTGGTCGAAATGTAAAACTTATTCTTCTCTGAAACCGTAAAGCCAAATCAACTGATTTTTGATATGGAACATCTACGATAAGTTAAGGACATCAACCATCGCTGCTTTCGATTTGAATATGTGTTTTAAAGGACACAGCTGACAGGTTAATCAAATTACACACAATATACCAACCAGAAAATATAAGAAAACGGTTCCAAATATCCGACAATCCACAGGTATATAAACAATTAGGGGCGGGCACATTAAGATAAATGGAAGTGCGTTTACTATGCATACTGTTCCAATATGAACTCATATCGTTGTTTATCTCGAAAATCCTTTATCATTAAACAATCTACATGATACAATTGAAAGGTTTAAAAACAAAAATTCGTGTTGTACTTACCGGCTAATGAAATACATGTATACACATTGAAACTCAGCAATAATAATATTATTTCCAACATCTTCTTTTCGTGTCCTAAAGAGAACAAAAAAGTGAATCTTACGTATAATTCGACATTTGAAGTTTACTAAACCATATACACATTTAAACACTTTAATATAAATTAACAGTACATACTTCAAAACCTCCCACTTAAGAACGGTTGGGAGGGGGTGGGGTAATGACACGGCCAAGAGATTTCCTTTGTGACTTTGTAGTACATGTATCCCTCACGAATAGTCCTTATAATTTCCTAAAATCTGGGCTTTTTCATAAATTTATCCGTAATAAGCACATGGACCCCATTTAATTTTTCCTTTGACAAATAGATGTCCATTACTTCAATATAATTATACTGAAATGGTGATTTTTTTCCAGTACTCATTCTATGCTTCTGAAATTCGTATTGATTTTATATGTTTGTTATATAGTGTTTGAAAATGTAGAAATAACCAACACTTTGATTCATGTATAGCTCTTATGAATGAATTATAAAATTTGCCCATACAAAGAGGAACCTTTTACAAAAACCGCAATGTCATTTCCTTGCAAAGTTATACTAGGTTTTGTGAACGATTCCAAAATGCAAAATAATGGGATTTTAGATCAAAATGCATAAAATTAAACGCAATATAACTCGAACGTTATATCATGACGGTACTGTTTTCTTTTTTGATATTTCGAAAGTACATAGCAAGGAGATTTTAAAAATTTCATAAAAATGTCAATGGTAGATCCTTTCTGTACTGTATTTCCTTAATCATTGACTGTCTGAGGAAAATGCAGATTTCGGATTTTTTTGCTTTTCGAGTGAACTCTATTTGACAAATTTTCTTTGTATTTACTAATTGAAAAAATGGTGATACTTACAATTAATGTTCTGCATTAAGTTATTCAATTGTTACATACAATTAGTGTGTAAACGTTATACATGTACCCCTGAAATTCTCAGATCAGTAATCTCACTAAATAAAATACGTGTTATAATGATTATAATGGAATTAGTTTGAAACGATTATTCTGATTAGCCAACGTTAACATTTCCAGAGTTAAATACTGTGAAACTCTTATTATTCGTGGTATACCAATTTCTACGAATTTAAAAACATACGCGAAATATACACGTGTATATTTTCAATGGTTTTGTCAAGAGTAAATAAAAAACAAGCTCGAGGTCCTTTCCAAGAATTCAATATTATCGTTTGATCGTTAGTAAATATAGCTCAAACGGATGACTAAGCATAACAATGTTTACAGGGAACAATGATTTTAGTTTGCTACAGGAAGAGATCTGGATTTAGATACAGTTGGAGTTGTCCACGTATAGGATGCTGATGATTTAAAATTTAACTTGTACTTTAAAAGTAGTGTAACGGTGACTTGATAAGAAGTCCGTCAATAAACACAATATTATTTACTTCCTTCAATAATATTGACTGTCAAGAGTGTGATCAAACGTCAAACTTCATGTTCTTCCTCATTAAACACAACCAACAAAAATAGATGGGAGAAACAAAACAAATAGACAAGAAATAATCAAATATTGCGAATCAGCAGCTTGTATACTGAATACATGAATGAAAAATGGTCAATAGCGTTTCGAATGAGTTGAAGGCAAAAATGATAACTGTCCGAAATCTCATCAGATATTAAATCCGTTATTGGACTATGAAACATAAGTGAAATAGTATTGACGTTCGCACTTCATTGTAAAAATAATTCTGAAATATCGATGTGCAGAGGAGAAAATTTGAAAAATTGAAGTATGTGTGATGTCGAGTTTGATCTTCTGATGCACACTTTCTATATATACATGTTATATTGGCCTCCATCAACTGTACTATTCAATATTGTAAAATTGTTTAATGATCCTGGATCTGATTGGTTTGATGCAAAGTGCGAGAGCAGTTAGCACAACTGGGATTTTTATTTATTGCCATAACTTGGCGTTTGACGTCGTCGTAAAATTTCCTTTAAGAATCTTCTCCTTTGAAACCACTAAGCAAATTAGAACAAAATTTGGCAACAATGGTCTTTAGGTGGCCCTCTTTCAGATTGATATCCGATGTCCGCGCCCATCATCCAGGGTGGCCGCCAGAGCCGAACATAGTTTGACATAGAAACATTAGAGACATTTACTCAAAGACCTTTTTGTCTGACACCACTTGGCCAATTAGAACAAAACTTGCCAGCAATTGTTATTTGTTGGTCCTCTTTCAGACTTATATCCCATGACCCGGCCCATCATCCAGAATGGCCGCCAGAGCTAAACACAGTTTAACACAAAACCCTATGGGAAATTTACTTAAATATCTTCTTGTCTGAATCCACTGGGCCAATTGGATCAAAACGTGGCATCAATGGTCCTTAGTGGGTTTTCTTCCAGAAGTATATCTGATGATCCTGCGTGCCGTCCAAGATGGCCACAAGAACCGTAAATAAATTAACACGGACCCTATGGGGTATTTACTTAAAGATCTTTTCTGAAACCACTTGGCTAATTGAAACAAAAATTGGCAGCAATGGTCCTTAGTTCGTCCTCTTTCAGAATTGTATCCGATGACCAGGACCTCCAGAATTGTATCCGATGACCCTGTCCGCCATTGAAGATAGCTTCCAGAACTGAACATAGCTTAACATGGGACCTAATGGGAACAATCACTTATAGAACTTCTTGTTTGAAGCCAGTGAGCCAGTTGGAACTTGCCAGCAACGTTCCGGGCTTCCAGTCAAGATTGACATAGTCCAGGTGAGCGATACAGCCTCCAGTTAAATATTCTTTTCTCTCGGTATTCAGCATTACATGTACATGTCTTTTATTTCTTCAAAAGGTTCTGTTCTGATTTTTCTACAACGTCCTATATTAAGTAAATAGTGTTTCATCTGTTATTTTGTTTTTATTTCATATTGTTAAAATAAGATCATAGTGACATCAAAAATGTCTGTAACATGAACAACACGAACGTCTATAAAAACCACATGTCATATTATTGAAAAGTATCTGCAAAAAGAACACAAATTAAGATAAAAATACAACAAAACATAAAAAATTCCACGCGCCATTACTTCTATTTCCTATATTTCATTGTAATAAATGTTAATACAAAAACCCAAAAATTGAGGCAGTATAGACATTTAATTTCATTTTGAAGATTGTTAAAATTGGCTTATTTTAACTGGCGAGAACGGAAATTTTTTTTATAATTTAACCCATGTAGATACATGCAAGATGTATCTCATAGGGATTTTTAAATACATTTCCTTGTTCCATGTTACTGTCATTGATAGGGCAAGTATACGGCGATTGAAGATCCAAGCAATTCTATTACGTTGTGTGATTTTCAAAGTCTACAGGTATTTGTTCCCTTACAAGTGTCTCGCATTTTTCTACAAACATGGCAAACCTTTCCTTTTAGGGATGTACACCTCTGAGGAGCCAACAATTTCTAGAATTAAACTTTTTTTCTTAACCTGATTTTTGGGTTTATATGACTGTAAGAAAGTAATTTATGAAGAAAAAATCATATGTTGGTGCACTTCTTATTTTTTGGTACGGTCATTTGAAAGTACCCCATTTTTGATGATTTTCCCATTTTTCATAAATTTTTACCCAATTTTTGGGCTATTATCATGAAAACAAATTACAGTACCACAGTTAAACTTTTTTTCATATTTTTCCCTAAAGATGAAGTGGACCAATCTGAATAAATTTAATTTAAAAAACTATAGGTAGGCATAAGATTAAATTTCTACAATATTTATTTTTAGTTATAAACTTTTATCCCACGAACGTAACTAGGAGAGATATGATGAATTTACAGTTACACAAAAAACGAAAGGAAAACAGAAACCACAAAATGCTTTCTAAATTAAGTTAATGTAGTTTTCTTCTCAACAGTGTTTTGGTTGATTCTTTTAGACTCCTATGTTTTATCCCTTGAACAGACCTGAAAAAATTGTGCTATGTGATCATAACATAAATTATGCGTTTATTTATCTATTTCCACACAGTTCCATCTAGTTCTTCCAATAGTATAGTGCTTTTCGTTGTCAGTATTACATATTGGGTGAGTATTTCATGTACGTTAATCCCGACTTTGTCTTTTACTTTGATCCTAAATGACTGCAACATCCTAAAACTCTACCAACCGCCTTAGGCCGGTCTCGGACTCGTATCGTTGACTAGAAACACTATGGCACCTTTTCGCCTAGCACCATGACCAGCGCCCTAGACCACTCGTCCAAATCTTACACGAGCAAAATTTGACTTGAACGAGTAAGTTGTTTCTTTAAATTTCCCGGTTTTGAATTTAGAATGTGTAAAAGAAGATCATAAAATTCACAGCCGATGACAACCGGGAAATTTAAAGAAACAACTTACACGAGAAAAATTTTACTTGAACAAAGATGTTTATTTTGATTTTAAATATAATGTGCATGACATTTATATCATTCATTTGTATATATGTTACATGAAAATATCAGCATACGTTCATTAACAAATCAGATTAGAATTTTATAATATAATAAAACTCCATATGAATGATACTAGGAAGCTAACACAAAACAGGCCTCAACAACTGTTCATAAGAAAATAATAACAATAATAATCTGATTGTTTCTATGACAGCCAGAAATAAGATCCATCTTTATGTGTGTTATTAATAAAATTTAATTGTCTTAAAATTAAATTAATTTATTGCATTCCAAACACTTTGAAATTTCATAGTTTATTATTTGATTAACGTTCCACAATTTATACTTTGCAATTTAATCATTTACATAACCTTAAACGTATTACAGAATATGATTTAAAGCGCTTCATGGATTTGATTCATATTTAAACAGTGCACCCGGTAAATTTTCATTCCACGTGCAGTTTTCCAACGAGAAATTTCAACCCGCCCACCCTCCCTGTTTAGTATAGTTTTTTGCTTCTCTAGTTTCTTTTTCAGATTTGAGTGCCTTACGTAAAGCAGGAATTCCATATACAACTTGGGAGTGTCGATTGGTTTCGTCATCTTCGTCAAAAAATTTTCCATTTCAAAATTAATGGATTCAACTTCAAAAGGAATACAATTTTATTTGGTGTCAACTTTAAGAAAATTCTACTACACGTCATGGTATTCAGTGTCATCGTCAATTTATATTTAGATCAACAGCAACAAGTGGCAGTGATTGGTTCATTTATAGTTATTATGCTGTTATGGATATGCCCAGCAGCTTGAACATTTATTATTTACACTGTTGGTTTTCCCTTCAGTGCCAATTTGTCATCAAGTTTTCACTTGTTGGCCAGTTTGTTGTATGTTGTGTTTGTTGAATAAATACCATGACAATAATCAGCCAAACATGAGATTTTTGTTGTTTATATACCTAAGTAGTATTAAATACAAAAGTTGTTTCATTCAAAAGGACAAGTATCTACATCAGCATCTGTATTGAGGCGTAGGTTTTACTTTTCCATTAATCCGCTGCATGATAGCGGATCTTTGTTCTATATACTTTGAATATGCAATAAAGCTTTATGTGACTTTTCATCAGTTTAGATTTATTCCAGTTGTTGAGAGCACACGTGGGCTTGGGACCAAATGAAGTTAATCAGCATTTCTGAGAAACTGATCAGGCAGATTCTTGGCAAAGTAAGAGAAGAGGCAGAACACGAAACCGTACAAATAGAATATGTCACAGCCTTTGGATTTGGCCACATATATTAAATTGTAATTTTTGGGTGTGTTGTAACAGAAAACAGGGAAGAAATATAATCTTTTATCTCTGTCTCAAGTACACGTGATTATATCATCCATTGTATATCAGAGTTCGTTAGAGTGCTTTTTCCGGATGAAAACTTTTTAAGTGTTTTTATTTAGAAAACATAATTGACATTGACAATTGACCTGTATTTTAATTACTGCCTCTCAGATGAGTAGATAAATCGTTGGAAATAAAAAGCGAAGTTATCAATTTGTATCAATTATGTTTACACCTAATGCCAATCTAATGCCTGCTAAATATAACTAAATAAAAAGGTTATTTTTTTAATTTATTTTATCATGAATACATTTTTTCCTTCTCAAAATGTTTCAGAATAACATATTCGCATTATTACTGTCAATTTCGAATCCTCACAATGTAAAATAAGGTAAGAATCCCAAAAGCAACAAATTGTGAAAAACATCTTTAATATCTAAATAACCTCGTATAAAAACTACATGTACTCGGAAAATCAAATTTTAATTCAAGTGTTCAAAGAACAAACCAATCTATAGTTCAGTATTACTAGTTGCTAGTAATAAAAGACTCTCGCAGTTATTATTGCTGTTCCAATGGCTGTGTGCGTTTTTCATTTTATTCAGTTATTCATAAAGAAATATTTATCCGCGGAATCATTTTGCAATGGAGGCATACAAATATTTGATTTTTATTTAATTTTTGCTTGTTTTGAGCAAGTAAACTTGTCTCTCAATACGACATAAAGTCTTCTTGACACAATTTGCTATAATTATCTTGTATTAGATGTCATACAATTTAGAACGTGATAACACATTCCAAATACAATGTATAAAATGTAAAATTTTGTGATTTTTTTCCAATTCATATTCTGTTTAGAAGACCCCCTACATCAATGTTTAATTTCGTTAACCATCCGAATGAGTAAAGTCAAGAAATAACAAAGGGACATTTGAAGGAGGGGAAAATCGAAAACAATTGGCAAACCCAAGAGAACAACGAAGACGAAATTCAAAGTTCCCTCCTTTTTTTTCTTTTTTTTTTCGAATGAATTTTTTCACCATTCACATAGTCCTTAGAAAAGAGGATTTTCAATAAAACATGTTTCCTCTAGACATAAAAGATGACACTGAGGTCATAAAAATACTCAACTCAACGAGGGTTGTTTGATTTCTTAACGTCAAATTGTCACTCTAAATAAGTCAAAAAGTATTTCTGGATACACTTTACTATTTCAACATTCTTAATGTTTTTTGAAAACATATAATTGACCTATGTATTCATTGATACCGCAACAATAAATTGAAATGGATTTGGAGTTAATATACAATGTACATCAGAACTCATTATAACCACGAAATATTTGAACATAAAGTATAGAAATACAATTAATGTGTCACATCTTCTAAGCACAGACTTCAAACGTAAACTAAGGTTTATTTCATAACATACAAAAATCAAATTTAAAATTGATTTACACTAAGGAAGAATATAATGTAAAACAACATTGAGTTTTGTTTTACATTGTATGTGTTTGAAAGGATCTGGAATAAGCGCTCTTCAAATGCCCAATGCAAACTGAACATAATACAATGTACAAATCTATATGAACTATTCATACGCAAACATATTCCGATATATTGCCATGTCATGGCAGTTATGTTAACCCAAGACTATTGAAAACCGAAACCATAGTCCACGGCATTGTAGAGCAGCTTGGAACAAGCATGCAAGAAGACAAAAACCGGTGAATCTTGAAAGTGTATGAGAAATATACAACTTCATTCAGAACGTTGTGTCATTTGGAAATACACAATCTTTAAGTATAACTTTCATGTAACACTTTTCAGAACACTTAGTAATACCTTGATTTGAAGAGAAAATTTGAAATAGCAGTCATTGCAATTATTGTAAAATCTGCTTATAACTGCATTCTTTGGGTGGTTTGTTTGGCAGGTATACAGGTATTCAGTCGATATACGATGAAAAAAATTTGACTTGCTTTTAATATATATATATATATATATATATATACATATTGACAATAAAACTGATATATCATTAGTCTTTTATTTCAAAGCATAGAAGATGTAAGAATTTTAATTGCAACCATTTTAACGTTCTGTTAATGTTTTGAAATTCACTGCATAATATTTACTGGCCAAACCTCCGACAAGTGTGTGTTTTTACAGCCGTAATTGAGTGCTGAGCCGCCTGAAATCTGAATGTCTGTACCAGTACAAAACGTGGCGTCAGCAGCTAAATATAAACATGTCATCCCACACTCTCCTGGTGTCCCCTGGCGGCCCAATACCTGAAATATATATTTAGAATTACATTTGTACATTATAGCACTCTTAGTGGCCTCTAATTGTCTTTGATATTATTTATTCTGGTATAATTATTAAAACATTTTTGGAAACTAATTCCTTTACTCCATTATAATCATAGCCTTGTCCTTAGATGGTATTTTTTGCTCTACCATTTCGATGTTTTTAATTATGAATTGAATTTGATCAAACACATTTATCGGTATTGTTTTGGTTTTACATATTTCTGACCTTCCACACTTCTGATGAGAAATACATTTTTGATATATATTTCCATATTTACAACATTGAAATTAGTATCACAATATACGTATTGCAATGGATTTGGTAAATGTTTACTATGGTATTAAGGTTTATGATCAGGAAGCTGAATAGCTTTTATTTGTTTTATGTATCTTTAAAAACAAATGCTTAATTCATCATCAAACTTTCAACTTTATTCTGTTCCTGCAAGTGTCTGGTCATTACCATTAACCCTCCCTTACTCATCACATACAAACATATTTAACGATTCAAAATACCGAAATATTCCGGAATTTCTGGATTGTAGCTTCAGGGTCTTGAGTTTTGTTGATAAAATCAGCAGCCAGTGGTGTTAAAATAGATCCAGGAGAGATTCTATTGAAAGAAATTATGTTTTGGATTAGTGGTGAAATCACAGTCGCCGGGAAAATGGATCTTGTTCAATGTAAACCACTATTTTTCCCTCTTTCAGCAAAATGTTCAGTTGTTTTCACATTTTGTCAAGAGATGCAGTAAACAATAGGTAAAACTGGATGAATCGGATTTTTGCTGCATGTATTATGGCTTTTCTTTTGTAAAATTCACACAATAACTTTGTTGAGATAGTTGCAGAGTAAAAGGGAAAGGCAGAGAAAAAAATAGGAGAATCAATAAACTCCATTGATTTAATGAACACTATGCCATCTATAGGAAACAGTTCCGTGTAAATCTGTTTGTACCATAATACGCTTATTCCTCTTTTCTGAGCAAGGACTATCGTAGATAGTTAAGACATGATAATCTAGTTTACATCTTACTCTAGAAATTCTTTTTGTTCTGTCAGAAATTTACATGTATATGGAGAAAAAACAAAAACCTACCAGTGAACGAGGGAATAACGTACATGTACATAAAAACACCCTTACATGCATGAAAAATCTGCATGTACATATCGTCAAAATATATATAGCTACAGTGGTCTGTTACAAAGTCATGGATTGGGAACAGCAATAAAACACTATTTTTTTTCATTGTTTGGTTATATTCGTGTAACTGTAATCGTAAAAGTCATTTATTTAGGTAATTTAACAAATTTATTTCGTTATTTTGTGATACTTTTTATTAACAATGCATCTTTCCTCAATCAGTGTGTCGGAAGTTTTTTTTTCCATGTAATTCTAAAGTTCGTGTGATAACGTTTTTATTTGTAGAAGGTTGAATTAACATACTGGTTGAATTAACATACTGGTGTATTTTGGATAATTTTATGTAAAATTTTATCAATGTGCCGTTTTACTTAGCACTTACGAATTAACTCTGACATTATATTTAGCTTCATCAATGGCTAAGGCTCTAGTGAAAGCACCTACTGCTCCCTGGAACATAAATATTACTAAATTATACATGTATATACATGTATATGTTCATGTAAAGAATAGTCAATTCAAATTACATGTATGTATCAGAATAAATGGCTTTTTGTGGTAATATTAATGCTCTTGTGGAAGTTAATTTCTATATTTTTTTAACATACTACCTTTGGAATTATAAAGTCAGTTTTATGAATGCTTCAACATGCATTTTCTGAATATGAAGAGAAAAATGACATTTAATGATTCATTCAAAGACTTTATTAGAGCCTGCAGATGATTTTCAGTCCGTCGTATGTAAAGATATATTTTAAATAGATTAATGACGAATAGAAAATTAAAAAGGATAGGAATATATTTCAAAATTACACCTCTGCAAAACCATAAAGGGACAAAATTACTTCAAAAATATATGTTAAATAAGTCGGGAATTAAAACATTTCTATGTCATCTGGAAAGTACCAGCTTCATACTGTCTTTCCATATTGTCATATTTGCTTATTTGTGAACTACTATTCTCCAGAATTATACTGTGTATGAGAGATAAACTATTCAAACAGTTATATAATGTATAATAATTAAAGAAAACTTAAGCAATATGGCCCTCTCCACCTACATCGCTAGTTTTTCGGTATTTGCCATGAAACTTCTACTCACAATTTTAGTTATTTTCATATCAGACGGTTTTTAAATTAAGAATAGAATAAAGACAATTTTGGAAGTTGATGAGTAACTCCTCCATGCATAACATTTTCCTTAGTCTTTTAGGTTTTTTGTTTTGTTTTGTTTTGGTTTTTTTTTTTTTTTTTGGGGGGGGGGGGGTTTGTTTTTGTTTTTGTTTTGTTTTTTGTTTTTTGTTTTGTTTTAATCACTGCTTATCATTACATGGTTTATAAATAAGTTATGCATTATGTCGAGCAAAGGTATGTAACTCTACAATATATTAATGTATTCAACCTTTTAAGTTATTTGAGTCTCAAATCTGCTCTTTATCATTTTAAGATTGATCATTTCGGATTTCCTCGCTTTCTGTGTTGAACATAAGTTTTAGTATGTGCAAATACATGCAGGCTTTACAACTGTTGTCAGAGAATATTTGTTCAATGCCGGGTTTTGTCAAGACACTGAAATTTTAATAAGATATAAACTAATCACTTACAAATGTACATAAATACTTATATCAGAACATACTTTTGTTGCCACGTAGGTTGTTGACAAACCGGCGGCTTGGTGGCCATCCATACTGCTTACATTGATAATGTTTCCCTCTGTTTTCCTCAAATATGGAAGTGCATACTTTAAAAACAAATAAATTTAAATATTCATAAACAAAAATAAGGAAGGTACATACACCAAAAAAAAAACGATTTGATACAGGCAAATTTATGTAAAAATATGGCGGGGATAAACTACTTTAAAAAAAATACTCAATCCTCTCTTTATACCTGTGGCAGTGGTGGAATGGAAGACCAACAAATGTAAAAGCATGTAACTAAATGAAAGATTATGAAAGAAAATGTTTGAAAGGGTCTCTCTTTGTGTAAGATGAAAAGGACAAATATGAGACCTGTTCTTATTTTGAGATCTGTTTCAGAGCTCAAATAATGTGTAATTCTCAAAATAAAAACACATTTCAACACGTTTTCGACTTATTTTTATATTTCCCGCAGGATAAGAATTAGCGGCAAAAACTAAATCAACACAATGTATTATACCTAACAATAAGAAGTACAATAATCTTTTTCTGTGATTATTTATCTTTACTGTTAGAAATCTGTGTTCTGAGATTTTATTTATAAGCCACAAGTCTTATGAATAAGGTAAAAGCGGACAGTATTAAGGTAACATTAATTTTTGTTGATATTCTTGATATTGATAGTCACTGATACATGTAGCTTCCAGTATGATCTAAAGTTAAATAAATCTCTTATACCTCAGTTAATCTAGTAAATGTTTATTTATTACAAAAACACCAAAGAAATTGTTCTCTTTATTTACATATAAAATACATATATTTCTACCTAAAATTCACTTTATACATGTAACACTGCATCTTTCAGGATTTTAACTGCCTAGGTTGATAGATATTTTTATAAAACGGAGTGTAGGATTGCTGAAAGAAGCGATAAAATTGTATGTCCAAGTTGTTAAGTAGAACCAGATTTATCAACACTTGCCCTTGCAGCTATATGTGTATATCCTATACAAGCGAAGTAGATAACATTGAATGACATGATTTAGACGGATTTTCTTTTCTTCTTTTGTTAAAGCCTTGTTTATCTGTGCAATTCACTGATGGGGAAACGATGGGAGAAATACATATATGCGAATTTATACTTTAGCCCAACTTGATATAAAATGTTCTAGTAATTTCTTCTATAAAATTTATGTTGGTTCCAATTAACTGTTTTAAATATTTTGTTCCCTAATGCTTTAAGCTATGTAAAAACGTTGTATCAGATCATATCTATACATTGTACCTTTGCAACCATGAAATAACCAACTATGTTGAGATCTAATAGTGATCTGAAGTCCTCAACACTAAAATCATCAATTGGTGCATAGGGAGGATCTGAAAACCAGACAGTTTGTATTTATAAAATGCAATTACATGTATTATATGTATATTGTTTTGGTGCATATAGTTGTGTCAACAGAAGAAGAATATATTGCTTTTGATAGGGTATCAAAGTCCCTTTAGTTGGCCCCAAATATTCAGATGACCTCAACGTTTGATTCAAAGCGACTTTTGATACTTAAAGCTAACAAATGACATCAAACAACTGTATTCTGTAATTAATTTAAGGTAAACTGTATATGTAGATTGACTAGAGTAACATAACTGCGAACATATAAATTATATTTCGTAAGTTGTGCTTCAGGTCAAGAAGAAGGAAAACCGAATGAACAACCAAACAATGATTTAAAGCAAATTAAAATCTCCAAATTAGAAAATACAGTAAGGTAAAATAATAAAAATGAAAGAGCTATGATAAAAGAGTAACCGCCTAGGATTATGTGGTAAATGGTTGAACTTCTTCCTGTAAAACGAAAATGTTCACCTGAATTATTTATTTTATTCTACATTTGTTCCAATAAGTAATCTCCAAGCAAACACCAACTTACATGTAGTTTCAATTTCCAAGTCTACCATGGTGACACTAGTTCCCACATGTTCTATTTGATACAATGATATAAACGGAGATTATACATGTAATTGAAATATTATCAAAGCCTCATCAGTTTTTACTGTCATAATCTCTTTAGCAAAAATTACTGATAGAAATCCTTGGTTTCTCTTACTTCATTTTTCAACTCAGGGACTAAAGCGTTTAAACTATATACTTACGCCACCCAGCATTATTTATTACACAATCTATTTTCCCATATTTTTCTACCGTCTTATTTATAAGGTTCTGAAAAAAAAAATTGAAAAATAAAGAAATGCCCACAATAGCATTTTCAACTGAATATGTCTTCGAAATTCCGTGGGTTATCAGTAAGATTGTTATATTTACATTCAAATATTTATAGTATAGTGTATACTTTATGAAATTAAATTGTCCGACACTTTTTATGAATTACTAAGTAAGGTAAAACAAATCTTTTTTTTCATATTCACATACCTTGATATCGTCTTCCTTAGTAACATCAGCAAAAATAAACGTAGCCTCACCAGTTCCAGATCCGCTTAGTTCTTTCTCTACCTCTTTACCTTGACTATCTACACCATATTCCAAATGTAAATGTTTATCAATTTATAGGAAAACGATTGAACAGATAAATAGAAACTACTGCAACATTTGCTTACTTACCACTGAATGGATGCCTCTGCTGGTGGACTACAAGTCCATGAGGTCATCCCCATATCACTTGCTAGTATTTCAATACTAGCCCACAAAATTGTCAAAAATGCGAAAGCTAAGAAGTATATCCCTCGTGCAAAGCTCTGTACTAGATGGTTTTGCTTTACCCCTTTTGGTCATTTTGTCATTTTTGAATATGCTTTTCAACGTTGTGGATTGTTGTATGGTTTTCCACACTTTAGGTCTTGAGCACAACTGATGAGTTGTAAATCGACGTGCATCAGTTTGGTATCAATAATTAATTACATGGTTAACTTCATTTGGCAAGGAATTTCGCTCAAACTGATGCTATAGTCCGTCTTGAACAATGTAGTTGTTGCGAGATTGCCCAGTTTGTGACTTTAAGACTATGGACACCAAAGAAAGTGCCGATCCTTTGTTTCTTTCTTTTTTTTCATATTAAGACTAGATGATATTGGAAAATTTAGCATGTTGTAGTGCATGTATTGTTTTGGTCTTGTCTTCGTTGTTCTCCGGAGTTTGTCAGTTGTTTCAATTGTTCCCTCCTTCGAATATCCCTTTGGTATTTCTTGACTTTACTTCCTTATACCGGATTTGACAATGGCAGCATGGCGGGTGTCCTGCAGGAAGCAGAATGGTGGGGTCCATGTTTTCATATATTTTTAGTTTTTAAGTGTATTGTTTGTATTGTTTTGGTCTTGTCTTCTTTGTTCTCGGGAGTTTTTCAGTTGTTTCCGATTTTCAACTCCTTCGAATATTGCTTTAGTATTTCTTGACTTATATAGGCAATAGAGCATGAGTAAACCTTGTAATCACAAAACTTTTTTTCTCTAATCGGCTTCAAATGAGCATGAATTGTATACATCAACAAATAGTCTACACTTGTATGTCATATATGGCTATATTATTCCTTTTGAAATATAATGCAACTTGACATCTCTTTACGTATGACATAAAGGTGTGTCTTTTGGTCATACTGTCTAGACATTCGTTGCAAAACTCAGAGTTGTGCTTTCTCTCTACATCGAGAATACTTGATTCAATTTAACCAATATTTTTATTGCTGTAATTGAGCAGAAAAGGATTGGTGTATTAAATTCATGACAATTAAAAAATGTAATCCTTGTCCAAATTACAAAATGTAATTCTTGTCCAAACTCATAAGAAGTCTTTTCATTGCCTTTTCATTTCATTCTATTTATTTATGTATGTTTTCCTTAATTTCAAACCCTCTTTGTTTTATTACTGTTTTATTTAAGCTGCTGATGAGAGGTAACTCCTTGAAATGCGTCGTATACAGCATAGTATAAATTTACTATATCTAATATTAGTATCTTTGGATTGTTATTTTATTACATACCGTTATTAGAACAGAACACAACCTTTGAACCGTGTGTTACTGAAAGGAAAAGAAGTAATGTACATTGTATATTGATATTACCGTAAGATTTTGTACTAATGTAGATTCCACAGAACATTGGTGATCCGAAAGACGAAAAGTACGTGACATTACATGATGATAAAACGGAATTCATTTAGTTGATTTATAGGATTTTTGTCAGCCTCGCGTTTGACTTTAGCCAAGTTATGCAAACTTAGGTGTTTCTGTGATGGACCATGGGGCTAAACACATAGAGATATCTAACGCTTCCAAGTGTGAAGTTGTCAGATCATAATTCACATTATGGAATGCAATGCTACTTGCATGATGAAGGACCATTCTGTAATTTCAAGAGAGAATAGGCTGATGGCCAATTCTCCACTCTTCTCATTATATAAAAATCAGTTGTCCCTCGAGTCCCGACCCAACCCAAAGTTATATAGCATAACTAGTTTTTGTCCTGGAAATGCATGCAATATTTACAATTAGATGTTAAGGAAACAAATCAAATCATCAAAAAAATATTGAATTCCTATCACAAATGACACGAGTGACGTGATATAGTTATGTCATATTAAGTCTAATTTAAATTAATATATATAAAGATAAAGAACGGAGCGGGTCAACTAAAATATCAAACAGGGATTCCACATTTAGATTTTGGTAACAGTATTCGTAAAGATCATTTTTGCATAAGGTCTTCTGAAGGTTATATGTCGATCCGTGTGTATCGTTTATCTATTTCCATGCATTATCATTTAGGATATCTTCATATTGATTATATAAGAGATATCGTTATATATTTAAAGCTAATGATAACATTATTTCAAAGTGGACTGTATCTTTAAGTTAACTGATAAGCGCTGACAAATAGAGAGAAGATATGATAACCTTGCAAACAGTGTAGTATAAAATTGATGAATGTTTGTCTTTTATATTTGTTGCCGGCTTACTCCCAAAAAGTCTCAAATCATTTAATTTATGAAATGAAATATATAAAGATATAAAGACAAATAAATGTATATAATAACTGTGATATTAAACACCGCGACATAGCTGATTTACCTGAAACAAATGTATACCAAAGTGGTTCCGTAATGTCAGGGTTATCTATCGCATCCCTTGTAAGTTTCCTCCTTAAAACATAGACAAAGTCTTGCATATGACTTGCGATTTTATAAAAAAGCGAATCTGGTTTGGATTTTATAGCTGACTCCGCCCATGTTTTAACTTATGTTAAATGTTAAATTCTCTAACTTCGCTAATATTGGCCTATTCCTCCGTAGCTAAATACTTGTAAATGAGCTGACACAAGTTCAATAACTATTTACGTCGATGTACTGATACAATTTTCACCAAGAGATAATATATTCTTAAATTGTTTAGTTTTGAGCGATACATAATGCTAATCGTAGTTTAATATTTACCAAAAACTTCTGCACATCCTTTACCTATCCCACTGGAACCACCGGTAATTATTGTTACTTTGTCTTTATACCGCTGACTGAGAGCCATCTTCAACAACACTCAGTGTACTATATATAGAATATGACCTTGGTTTATAGTGACTTGCAGAATTGCATGTATTAGATTATAACATTTTAGTTGGTTTAGGCATTATCTTTAATATTTGATTACATGTCAAAAGTATTTTTAGCGAAATTTCAAAGTTTTTAATAAGTAAAATTTCTGCTATATTTAATAGGTTTAAAATACACCTTTACACAATAATTATACATGTATATGATGACCTTATTTACATATTTATAAAAATGTGCACATGTTCTACATCAAAATCGTATCAAAGAATTTATCATTACCACTAAGTCGATTCTTCCTGTTGAACTCCAGGTTCCCGAAGGTATCATTATTTGTAAATTGTTAAAGTGTCTGAGACTGTTAAAATTCAGAAATATTTTCAGAGATATATGTACCAGATCAGAATAGACAAGACAGAAACGACCGTTCAAAATCAAAGGCGCTTTACTATTGATATTCATACACAGGTCCCCGAAGGTATCATCAGTTCAGCTGCTAGTGTTCCGATATTTGCCCAAAATTGTTACTGTTTACTGTTTTTACCAAAATTTACCAAATTTGTAAAATTTTAAATTTTGTAAAACCAAAGATGTATAGCTATGTCCTTAGATGGTTTGGCTCACCCTTTTAGACATTTTAGCAGTTTTTAAATTGATCTGAAAAGTTGTTTTTATTATTCTTTTGGATTTAAATATTTTAGGCTCAAAAACAACTGATGTGGCGTAAATCGACGAAATGTACAAATCTCAAAATATTTTCATATCAAAGAATTTATCATTAAAAGGATGATTTAAAACTTTCACGTTTATGTATCTGCTTGACAAAATTAATTTTTCTGTCGTAACTGTAGGTAGTTTAATAGACATCTGGCTGTAATTTAGCTCTTAAAGTCTCTGAGACTGTTAAAATTCAGAAATATTTGCAGAGATACAAAATCAGAATGAACAAGACAGAAACGACCGTTCAAAATCAAAGGCGCTTTACTATTGATATTTATACACAACGTAGGAAAATAAATAGTCTATCAAGATCTCCAGCCTTTGGGATCTACATTGCAGAGTTAATTCTAACGTAAAATAAACTGAAGACTACATGTAATAGTATTTAGCACCCAACTGCATTTTAATGGAAGAAGCAGCAAATGGTTGCAATAAAACATCAATCAATTTACAGAACATTCCCTATATTTATTGTTTCATTATTAGTTTCCCGACATTTCTAACAGAAAATATTTTAAGAATCAAAGTACGCAATATTCACCATATGGTCAGATGGTAACCCTCCTTTCTCTTCAAGATCCACCTCATCGGTTTTCTCGTGGTAGATTGTTCGCCACGAATGCAGAAGGCTGCGTGTTCGGTTCCCGGCCAGGTCAAACCAAAGACATTAAAACTGTTATTTGCTGCTCCCCCGCCAAGCACGTGGCATTTAGGAGTAAGAGCAATTAAGTCGGTATAACGTGTCATGGGTAGGTTTGATATGATTTCCTGTGGACTGAGTTAGCACGTTAAAATCCAACAAAGCGTGTCAGTCTAGTACAAAACAGTGTCATTTTTATATAGTTCCAACATGTTCTCCTCCTGATATGCATTTAATAACAATAATTCACCCATCCATCCATCATCTTTCTGATTCTAAGATTATACACGGTTGGATTCTCTCCGACTTCATGTACTTCAACCCAGTACCTCGAAAGAGACGAATTTCTACATTGTATGTAGAACTGTCATCCCACATTCTAGTGTGTTTACTCCTCTCACCTGTCCTCTTATATATAGAGGTGCGATCTGATCAATATTTAGCAAAGAAATATGTGTTAGAAATTGTGAAGCTAGACCTCAATTTGAAGTTATAAATTATCTTTGTCGAAGGCCTAACTTTGATTTTTTAAATAAAAGCCCGTTTCCTATGTCTAAATTTTTAACACTTCTTGGTGGACTTTTGGGTATTAAAATGCATTTACTATATCTTTATTACTAGTATACTTTCGTATTAATTACTTCCATGAAAATTGATTTGGCAGACGATTGGAGGGAACACATGCTACCTAACTGTACAGCCATGTACATTGTATTAGTGATTTTTATTTTCATGACGTCTTGAAAATCATAATATAGCTAATTTGTATAACTTTCGTACGAGTATAATCATACAAGAAATTAGGAAAAATATTGGATGCTGGACCCATCATTTAATATTATGCAGATTTTTCAACTTGATATGCAATTTGGCGTTTATATAATCTTCAATCTTCAATTTTAATTGCAGTGATGGTTAATTAACAACAATACAGATAATTTGTGTATAATTACTATTCAACCTACAAGGAACAATCATTGTGATATATATTTTGCTTTTTAATATGTTTTATTAAACTATCTTATATAATGTGTCATATTATTTCAATATTGTCATTCGTTGGTCGAAATATTTCTCGAAAGACTCAGAGATAAAACATAAATTCACTTTAGCAGATTTTTCGGCCAAACATCTGGTAAGTGAGAATGTTTACATCCATAATTAATTACGGTACCACCGGAAACCTGATGATCTATACCAGTACAAAACGTGGCGTCGGCGGCTAGATATAAACAGGACATACCGATTTCTTCTGGTTTTCCAGGGCGGCCCATTACCTGAAAATGAACACATAGATGTATAAATTTATCATTAATCCAGCTGGCTTAGAAAATTGGTTGAATAATTGTTTAATATGAATTCTTCTAAGATTTATATGTACGACTTGAATAACTAAAATTTCACACATCCCTTTTCACTGCAGAAAACGCATATATCTTAATTGTAAAACACTGATTCAAAATGCCCCAAAAGTTCACTGAACTGGTATTTGTGCATTTCTTTTTCATTAATGGCAAAATTTTGCTGATTGAAATCCAACTTTCCTTGTAAACATCGGGAAAAGAATACCAAACCAATAAGACAGCGACCACATTCTACCAAATCCAAAGTCAATACAAATTCATCAGAACACTAATACACCACAAAAGACAATAAAGATACATCCAAAGTAGAAGAAACAGCAAAGCTAATAAAAGAGACTCGGAACAAGGCAACACAAAAACTAAAGCAATTGCAATTTGAGCTACCATGACAACTGGGATAGACGGCTTATCGTTTGCAAGTCAGGAAAATCCGGTAGAGTGTCACGTTCGGTGAAGAATCAATTCCAGTAGACGTAAAATCTAACTGAAGACATATATTTTCATTTTTTAGACAAAACGACATAATTGCACAACCTCTTCAATTTATAACAGACCTGTATGGATTGTAGGTCTGTTTAAAGCAGATTTCTGTTGTAATATTGCCAGTAAAGCTTTACATTTTTTTTTTCGAATATGGAAAAAAATCGCATATATATGAGTTAAAAGCTTTGAGTACTGCTATGGTTGGCACAAATATATGATTGTCCCTATACTGACAAATAATAATTGTTTTTTAGTTTATTTTTTTATTTCTGCATCTTTTATTTTGATAAATATTATGTCAGTACATTATACATTAGTTTTTTTATCACCTTAGCAACTTTATCCAGCCATTAGCTAACAGTATTCATTCATAATCCGGGTCTTGAATTTGTCTGTTTGCTTTAAGTTTCAAGTTGCTCAAAGTTCTTTGACCAAAATATACAGTGAAAACACCCAATGTTCTTAAAATCCTTCATTTAGCATACTTTCATGACATCACTGTTGCATAATGGGAAGGATTTCTGTACAAGGATTGATATATTGTGAAAGAACATTCATTATACCTAAAAAAAAGATGGAAATTCGAATCTGAAATCTTAATATTAA
Organism: Mytilisepta virgata; assembly: GCA_028015205.1. Lineage (NCBI taxonomy): Eukaryota > Metazoa > Mollusca > Bivalvia > Mytilida > Mytilidae > Mytilisepta > Mytilisepta virgata. The sequence continues at coordinate 34,991,697 of CM051515.1, forward strand.
TTTTTCATGTTGGTTGTTTTGTTTTACTTTTTATCTGTATTGTTTACATGTATTAATTAACTATCAAATGTTCATCCTGGAATAAATAATCACCCTCAACCTCACACATATTCACACACATTATTACATGTATGAGCCTGTCGTATGTACATGTAGCGGCATTTGTCAGCCGTTGTACGTTTCTTTTCTCGTGTGTTGTTATGAAATATAATATGTGCGTTATCGAAATTACCATATTTTCTCTTCTATAAAAGGTGCAACATACCGAAATATTACCCAATATGTTGGGCTGAAGCATCAGGATTAGGCGATCTCTTTATGAACTGGTCGCACAGAGGCGTTGCTATATATCCAGGGGAAATTCTTAATAACATGTTCAAAAAGTAATGCAACATTAAAAACAATATTTAAAACACATAAGTATATATATATTATTATAGTACAAATGTATTATTAAATGGGTATTTTCATATAAAGCCTGTATTAAGTCTGAGACAGTCGTTCTGGGTCGAGATCATCTGTATTGGTCCGAGGAAACGCCTAGGGCCAATGCAGATGATCGATGCCCAATGCGACTGCTCAAAAACATTTTTGGGGATTTTCATCCCATATTTTTCGTACAGATTTGTATTAGTATTGATTTATACTTTCCTATGTACATGTAGTATATTGGTTTTTGTATGTATTATATTTTTTGTATCTTTATACTTGTACTGTTCAATTTAAAATGGAAGTTGAAATCCTGTGTTAGCTCTGTAATTTCTGTATCGGCCCTGTATAAATGTCCTGTTCTGTTGAACTTCTATTTATATAAAATTGCCATTTTCTACTGTGTTTAAGTCATAAGTTAATAAATAACATATTAATACATGAGTGACACTATTTTGCACATAAAATAATTTAAATTGAACTAAACAATTAATATAATTCCCAAAAGACTTTGCATAAATCAATCTCATTTATTTAACTTAAAATGGTATTGCACGAAGCTACGTTATAAACGTTGGATTTTTTCACATTAAAAAGGGAATACCTCGGAAACGAAAAAAATTTCATTTTTGTTTTTCATAAAGGTGAGAGTAAAATCTGAAATGTTAAAAGGCACATCACAAAAATCCAAATTTGATCAATGTATTGTTGTAATATATATGTATTGCGCATATTTTTGTAGAAATCGATTTATAAAGCTGTACAGGATATACACGACACCATAATTCGAACCTGATTTACGCAATATAGTAATCAGCGTTATGTATAATCTTCAAAACATTCGGCTATAAATGTGGCATAAAACTATTTGTCCTAAAAACAAACAAATAAAAGGAAAGCAAAATTAAATAAGTATTTGTAAATCATACTGAATTGTACATAATTTTGCCTTTAAAAACCTGCGAGTAAGATGTGTTCAACAGCATGCTTTTTTCATATTTGGCAGAAAAACACGGGCTAATTTTATAATTACATCTTAAATGTATCTCCTTGACGCTTTCATTTTTAATTTGTGTCTTAAGTATTTTTTTCCTACGTTCGAAACTGGATTAAAAAACTCACGTGTTAACGCGGACATTATATCTGGCTTCGTCAATGGCTAATGCTCTAGTGAACGCATTGACTGCTCCCCGAAAATGTTAAATAACTATCTACTATAGATATCACTTAAAGTAGCTCTACGTAGTAAAAAACTAAAATTGGCAAGTATACTAACTAAATATTCGTAAAGAACACACAATTATGTCAAAGTTATTCGCGCCCGAAAGTGTGATACTGGCGTAGTTTACGTATCAATACAATATAATACACATTACTTACTTTGGTAGCACCATAAATTGTAGACATTCCGGCACCTTGATGTCCTTCCATGCTGCTGATGTTCACAATGTTTCCCTATGTTTTTCGTAAATGAGGAAGCGCGTGCTAGTAAAGAGGAAATATAATCCATTCTGTTTAAAGTGACACATCTTTTCCAACATATAAATTTTAAATATTTAGCTGTTTTTTATTTAAAAATTGTAAATACATACCTACAGATTCAATGCGAGTTCCGTTCCATTTAACCTACTTATGACTTTAATACGGCCCTTGGACTCAGAAATTTCATGAATACGTCAGTTTTTAATTGTTTTTCAACCATCCTAAATTCTCGGTAACACATAGCCAATTAGTAACAACTGTGGCAACAATGATCCGTACAAATGCCGTAGGTGATCCTTTTTTGAGTTTTGTCGATATCCGATATTTCGACAGTCAACAAAAATAGTCGCTATATCAGCTGTAGTTTAACATGGTAGCCTCTAAAAAAATATGTTTGCCTGAAACCATACAGCCAAATAAACCCAAATGGTCCTTGGGTAGTCCTCTTACAGGATTTTATTCGATTAGTTCTACACAAGACAAGGAATATCCACTTTAAAGTTCGTTTTACCAATACACCACTCAGCAAACTGGAACCAAACATGACAGCAATGGTGCTTCAGTTGTCTTCTTTTATAAGTGTATCTAAAGACCTTGATATTTATTTATTTAAATTCCGTTAAAGATCTTCTTAAAAATTCTCTTAGAGATCCTTCTGCGTTTTGTCAGAAATCGCTGGGCAAACTGTAACAAAATTATCAAGAAATGGTCTTTAGGTGGTCTTTTTTAGAATTGTATTAATTTCCCACAAACCAATGATTGCCAAAGTCAAAGAATTTATTCTGCTTCACATGGAACACAATGGGAAATTTATTTAAAGATCTTCTTGTCTGAACCAACTTGGCAAATTGGAACAAAACCTGGCAGCAATGGTCATTAGTGGTCCTCTTCCAGAATTATATCTGATGACCCCGCCTTCCGTCCAAGATGGCCGCAAGAGTCGAAAATGATTTAACAGAAACCCTATATGAAATTTACTTAAAGATCTTCTCTGAAACTGAGCCAATTGGAACAAAATTTGCCAGCTATGGTCCTTAGGTTGTCCACTTCGGAATTGTATCCGATGCCCCTGTTCGCCATTGAAGATGACTGCCAGAGCGGAACTTACTTTAACATACGACCTAATGGGAAAACTCACTTACGTAACGTCTTGATTGAAACCTGTGAGCCAGTTGTAAGTTGACAAGATTGAAATAGTCCAGGTGAGACATACAGGCTCTTGGGAGCCTCCAGTTAAATATTATTTTTCTTTTCTCCCGGTAGTCAGCATTATTTTAAGGTTTTATCTTTCTGTCACAGAAAACTACACAAAATGTCTTTTATTTCTTCAAAACGTTCTGTTCTGATTTTTCTACAACTGCCTATATAAAGTAAATATATGTAGTGTTTCATCTATTTTTTCGTAATCGCGATAAAATCACCAGCTAATTTCGTCATTAATAAATACCATAAAATAACCAAGAAATAATATAGTATGTCCGACTTTGGATCCTCCAGTCACAAGTCACAAGAGTGCTAGACCTTCGAACTATAGGGCCTTTCGACAATAGGACTTTTGGACTATAGGGCCTTTTGATTATAGGACTTTCGGACTACTGGACCTTAAAAAGCCTCCCATTTCTATCTGAATCTAAGCCTTATCCGAATAAATTTTATATTCTGAAACAATGAACACATATTCTCTATATATATGTAACTGGAAATATTATCAAATAGATTTAAGGAAAACAAGTAAAACTAGCGAAATATGTCTTACATTGTTTTGTAGTTAAATAAAACCATCAAAATACTACTGAATCCAGCAGAAACTCGTAAGCAGTGTCTTTCAAATCAGTGCTAAATGAGTAAAACAATTTAAGGGGTTTTATTTATATTAAAAACTCTTGTCAGCCATTTTGATAATCATTGCTACAAATGTATGCACTGTTGTCAATTGATTTTGTTTCTTTAGAAAGTTCCGGTAATACTAAAACAAACATGCATGCAGGAAATTAAGGAAAACACTGGAAGTATCATGGTTTTACATTGCAAATTTGTTTCCTGTAGGACAAAATATCAAGAGTTACATGTAGAACCTTGCAGATGGAATAAAAGATAAAAGACAGAACGGAAGGGAAGACCACGTAAAATCAGCAGTGTATACACTATACATCTTGTTTCAATGTTATGCCTTTGAACAAACTCCAAACTATTTTATTTTAGATATATATATTCTATGTACGTTTGTGCATAAAAGGCAATATCATTTATCATTTTATATTGTATGGGGTGGTTATCCATGTATATGTCTAGATGTAAATTTCACTATAAATGTCTTCAAAATTGCTGGTTATTGTGGAATATTTTCCGGATAAATTATTATCCTGATCCTAGGCTCTCATCTTGAATGAAATACTGTAACAAATTTTCTTAAAATTCTTTAATATGTTCTATGTAATCGTTTTAAATATAACCAAAGAAACTCATCATCATAAACAATCCCTTTATTCGAATTCTTCAGTCATTTGCAGACTTGTCAGATAAAACTAGCCCGAGTCCTACTGAAAAATTGAAAGTCGTTGTCAGTGGTATATTCTTATAGAACATAATTTCTTCTGTTTGTATTCCTCGCAATGCTTTGGTGTTTAGTGTTTGGCTGCCAAGTTTTAGTCATGAGCGTACCTGATGAAGGGTAGTCAAAGGTACCTAAGTTTATTTAATCTATGTATGTACATGCACTTTCGGAGAAGTAAAGTTTGGCCATGGTCATGGTATATTCATCACAACATAATTGTAACAACCAATGTACGCGACATTTAAATTATTTACCATTTCTAAGGACATATTTGTATAAAGTGATTATAAATGTTCGGATAGCTGTCTGTAGTCATCATTATAATAACAATACAACTAATATGCATATATTTATTTTAATGCAGATTTTTACACTGAAAGAATAAGATTTTTGATGAAATATTCTTTTACAAAGTGTATAATTATATAGCATTAAGCATTGAGTTTAACTATACACGGTTTATTCTGGATTTGTAGAAAACCAGACCAATTCACCAACTTACAGGATCAATATCTAATCAACAAAATATGCAGACAGGCTTAAATACTAAAGCAAATTAAATAGGAATGAATTAAAAAAAATTATGCAAGCCACTCGTTCCCAACATGTCAAATATGAAAACTTAAAGCAAAATAAACCCATCATTTTTGTATAAAATAGTGGCAAATCGTAAATGTAAAATCTGAAAAAAAATATACTGTAATTAAAACAATTGTTTTGTGAATAATATTATCAAAAGGTCGGAGATTGGCTGTATGTCTACAGAATTCACTATATTTTGTCATATTTTAAATTACATTTGTAGTAAACAAATGATCGTACTCCCCAAAACGATATTTCCAAATATATTAAGGAAAGAGAAATTACATGTATTAATTTCAGATGTATACCGAGATTGTAAACCAAAGCCTTACAAAAAAATCGCTTGTGTTATCACTGGTAGTTCCAAATAAGTTTGTGAGACTAAATAATCAAAATATGGACTTTCAATGATATGAGCACTGATAAAGCACTGATATTTGAGAAATATGAAGGGATCTCAATTTTTCATAACAACAGCTTCATGTCTGAAAGTGAAGTGATGAGTAACTTTTTCTATAATGCATTTATCCTATCGAAAAATCAAGGAATAAGAGTTCTGACAGGAAATCTGCGTAACACAATTTCCCCCAAGTAAGATCAAATTACACAAAAGTTTAGACACCAATCACATTAAAAGGCATTAAAAGGCTATGAAAAACCTAATAGGAATATGAATGCCAACATTGCCGATCGCAACATAAATATGAGCCAAAGTAGGGTTCTTGTCGGTCTTGATAGACAACAAATATCTACTTTAGCTACCAGCATTGCATTTTCTATTGCAAATGTTTTTTACCAACACTAGGTTTATTTTGGTGAACCTGTTAATCTGTTTCAATAGTTTACATGCAAGACAATGTGTTATAGTATATTTTTTAGTCCGTTGAGAAATCAAACAAGTATACAAATTCTATAAATTTCATCACTTAATGCAAAATTTTCATAGTAATTTTTTATCTGAAATAGTTTCTTTTACTAATATTTAACTTTTAAAAATGTCGTTTTGAAGATAGCTACTAAGTCGTTATAATTTACAGTACTTTCTTGAAAATGTTTCAAATAATTTAGTATTTACTTTATCAGGGAAAGGCAACTTTTTTTAGTAATATAACCACGTACATGTATTGGTATTATTGTTATGTTAATATGTAAATTATTTGTATTGGTATTATTGCTATGTTAACATTTTGGTATAAAGGTGAGTCGATGAGTGTTGGATATAAATATAAGTATGAAAATGCACAGATTCATTCGTAACGATGTAATATTTTTTAATTACTCATCTACTGCATAGTCTGCACATCCACATTTTAAACAGGATTTCAATGTATGCTGATTTCGGCTGTTGTCTCATTATCTTATTTTTACTTATTGCTCCTTGATATTGAAATTATGTCATTCCCTAATTATATATGTGCATTGGGACAAACATCATGAAATCAGTCTGAAGTTAGCTCAGCAAAACAAAAACAAACATAGACAATACAGGAATAAAATTCTAACCAACATTTCAGATTCTAACAAAAATAATCCCGATGAATTCTGAAAGGCAGTTAAGTCCCGCAAAAATGATAAAAGATCCCAGCTCTAATATAACATTAAAGAAGGGTTTGACTACTTCCGAAAACTCATGAACATTGAATATAACAATAAACAAAATGTTAATGTGAATATCAATAATGTACAAAACTACAATAACCAAATATTGAACAAAGTAATATATGTAGAAGAAATGAATATTGCTTTAAAGTCTCTAAAAAATAAAACATTTTGTGGGCCTGACGGTGTTAATAATGAGATGTTGAAAATTGCATTCTTATTAAATGTTGAATTATATGCAAAACTTTTTAATTCAATTCTTAGTTCTGTTATTTATTCATTTTCATGGAGAACAAATTTTATGAAACCAATATTTAAAGGGGGGTGTGGGTTTTTTTAATGACCCATCCAATTATAGAGGAATTGCACTTTCCAGTTGTTTAGGTAAATTCTCCGCCAGAATCATGTACAATAGACTATAAAAAATTTCTGGATAATAACAAGATTATCTGTCGTGAGCACATAGCCTTTAAAAAGAATTCAAAAAAAATTATCATAACTTAACGCTAAAAACAATTATTGATAAAACTTTTAAATCTTCTAAGAAAATATTTGCCTGTTTCATTGACTTTAAAAATGAATTTGATACAATTGATAGAAAATCTCTATTCCTTAAACTTGCTAATTATAATATTACTTAGTTCACTATTGGAAAAAATGTATAAATAATACCAATAGAATATGTAAACTTTGTAATAAAGACGTTCAAGATGAGTATCATTTTACAATTGTGTTCCCTCCATTGGAAGAAATCAGAGATGGATTGTTCTTAAAGATGGGAAATATTGTTTCTGACTTTGAAACCACGAGTAACAAAGAAAAAAATTTATATTCATTTATTCAGTTGAAGATGTTGATATACTTAAAATAGTATTTGCTGGGATAGGAGATATAAATGTATGTATAACAATATAATTTAAAAAGTATCAGATTACCCATAATCTTCTTTTTATGTATGATTAAATAAGATATGGTTTGAGGATGGACTGGGGAAACAGCAGCACATAGTATGAGTCTCTGTTGCTGCAGCTCCCTCTTTTCATTGGTCCAAATTTGCTTCTAATCAAATGTTTATGAGGAAGGTGCAACACAAAATCATTGTTGCTGCATCCCCCATTCATTGTTTCAAATCGTTTCTAATTTAACATATATGACATGCTATTTCTATTTAGTCTATTAGATACTCATTTTTATGAAATTGGTATTAAAGCAATTGAGATTTGATGGCGGCATGGACCCAAGGTTTGATTGATTGTATATTAATACATGCATGTTTATTTTAAATATGTTTGTTTCTTTAATCATTTTTGTGTTCTTGTTTGTTATATTTTGGTGAAAATCCTTGTGTTTTGGATTTTGGACCAATACATATTCAGATTTTGATGTATTTTACTCAGTTTGGCGTAATCTTTTGACATTCTTTATGTACAATAATATTAAATAACTAGAGGCTCAGGTGAGCTTGTATCGCTAACTTAGCTTTTATTAGGCCATTTGAAAATATTAAAGCTGTTTTTATATCCACAAGATAGTTTGTAGGGGTCCTTCCATGCATAATTTCTTCCAAGTTTGGGTTCAATCCGCAGAGTAGTTTCAGAGAGGGAGACCAACATGTGAAAAGTTTACGGGCGACGACGGACGGCTGACGCAAAGTGATGATATAATCTCATATGGCCTATAGGCCATGTAAGCAACAACCTGATATCATGCTGTTGCTTTTACAATTTGGTTACATGAAATTCAAAGGCATAACGTGTCAAATTGTTCAAATGAGTATACTATCCCATTTTCAATTGTTGTTCTATGTAAGAATAAAAAAAAATAATTTTACCATTTCGTCTAATTCTAAATCTAAAATTAGTCACCAATAAATTGTCTTATAGTATCATATAACACTTACTTATTGACTGCATATTCGAAAATACTGAGTTATGGAATAGTAAGTTATTTCAATAGCTGGTATCTCTGGGATAATAAGCTGACACCTCAGGGCAATGGGCGGTCTATCGAGGACAATAAACTTAATATTTTCTTCCCTTCATACCCAGTCAATAAATATATTATAAATATACACATGTACATATATACATTAAAATCCATAAAAAAAATGTACAAATTGAAATATGCTGGTCAATACATACAAAACCCATGCATTAATACAATTCTTTTATATGTAAAACTTTAAATATATATAGCACCAAGTCACCACCAAGAAAAATAGTAGCTAAACACAGGCATTTGTGTGACTGACAATGTTTAAGAGTTGACCACTTATTCAAGTTTAATTACATGTAACACATAAAAACTCATAGCAGTATCTGACTTGTTTTCACAAAGTATAGTGTATTTTCTACAAACTATTTAAACGGAAGGTGTAAACATCAAAAAGTCTCATGTAATTTGGTTTACACACATAGTCTCTCCTGATGGTCAGTCTATATAGTCATACATGTGTTGAGATTCCAGGTAATATGTAATCAGCTTATAGCACATCTGATACTCTTCCTGCAAAATAATGGATGGTGTATTATATTGTAAACAATTACATGTATCGATAATGATATTTTCATCATTGTTTATCAGTTTAATTACCTTTGCAGTATTAAAAGGAATGATCATACATGTATGCGATACATCAAATTTTAGTATTGGATATATACATGAGGGCGTTAGTCCGATAACTGTATACGTTATTTATATCATGATAATCTGAAAGATACAAATGATAGGTTTTAATAATTTAGAAAAAAAGAGGTTTCGGGAATTTCACAATTTAGAAAGATAAATTACAATAAATGCAGGACATTTTAAGGCATCACGATAAACATTATACTATATTTATTTTCGTGAATTTCTAAATATTTTACTGATTGTTTACTTCATTCAGATTTTATTTTTGGATTATATTTACTTTAATTAATGATGTTTGAAATTAAATACGCAATAAAAAAATAAAGGAATGTGTAAACACTTTGTTTTCTTTTCTTTTTAATCTAGCGTTTCTGCATTGTTCTGAAATCTATAATAATGACAATATTTTACTTACAAAGTTTTGGAACAAGTGCTTGTTGGTGTTTTTAACTTCTACAGCTGTTTCTAGAATATTAAACAATCGGTCTTCTTTGATAGCATGTACTAACTGCAGACAAACAGAGAAGGCTCCACTGACACAAGTACCGATGGTTGGACTATGGAAAAAATTGCATACCAAAATACACATAGTGTTTACAAATGAAAATTGAGGATTCAGCAATCGAACTAAATAAGAACGTCGATGGGTCTAAATCCAAGAAACTGTCAAAATCGTTTCGAGTTATCGGAAGTTCGAGTTTTTGAAGTTTGTTAACATGAAAATAAAGGAAATGTTGATTGGATTTTCAAAACGGTTCGATGCACCATGGTGTTCGAGCGATCCGAGTTCCAGCTACCGAAGGCCAACAAAGATCATAGGACCTAAAGATAATAATACAAAATTTAACATCATTTTACAATAAAAGCTTTTCTTTATATAATGTTTGCAAGCTTGATCGTTCTTTTGACAAAGACTGTTCTGAAGCCGAAAAGGAGATTTAATCATTAAGTAAACAATGATTCATGATAGGCAAATTATAAGTTTATAAGAGTTTAATCTTAGTAAGTCTACAGAACAAATGTAATTACAGTGTCAGCTGTACTAAATGTGTGTTAATGTAGAATATCCTCGACTGTAAAGTTTTTCGAGTGATGATACATGTACCGACAAGGACTTGAGAAGTCAATAACGCTTTATTATACCATTTTCACATTGTTATCAAAAATTTCAAAACAGTTCAAAAACAATATGTTTTACATCAAAATAAACATGTAGAATGAAATTAATGTTTCGCAAATATACAGAACAATGTCCAATAGCACTCATTAATAATTAACCTTTTCAGGATGGATCTAAAACCTACTTCATTATTGAAAACGCAAATATTTACCTTCCAAGAATGATGGTAGCGCAAATATTTACCTTTACCTTACAAGAATGATGGTAGCGCAAATATTTACCTTCCAAGAATGATGGTAGGTCCAGTTGTCGTTTTGCAAAAGTCATCCAGTAAGCCAAAAAGTAGCTCATCAGGCGGATACGTATCTTTGGGTTTCCAGTTTACCATTTTAAAAATCTTCACTTCTTTCACAGATCGTTTTGTCTGAATTACAAATATAGCAAACTCTTAAAATTATTTCTAACCGAAAATAATGTTTTTGTCTGATTAAACTTTAAGTTTACTTTTTCAAAATGTATGCCATCTTCCTTTTCTTTATTCTGGACTTCATTTCAAACTTTCCTCATCGAATTATCAACAAAAGTAAATGAGTATCACTAAATTTTTCTTCTTCCTGCTATTATTTGTATTTACGACTAGAGTTACTTTTTTGTAGTAATTCAATTAAGTAATGAATTTATCATTTATATTCGGAGAATTTGGTGCAATATAATGAATATAAACTTAACGAACAAAAAGGTTTTAAACTGGTATTAAAAATAACAATCCAAAGATACTAATATTAGATATGGTAAATTAATACTATGCTGTATACGACGCATTTCAAGGAACAAATCAATGAATAATCATGTCAGACAAGTCTGACGACTGGGTTGGCGAATACCCTCGGGGACCTAGGGTCCACCAGCAAGGGCATCATCCCAGGAGTTTCAAAATAACAATCCAAAGATACTAATATTAGATATGGTAAATTTATACTATGCTGTATACGACGCATTTCAAGGAGTTACCTCTCATCAGCAGCATTAAAACCGAAACATTTGGAAGACCAAAAACCAGACTTATATTAAACAAGAAGTACTCAACCAAAAATACCGAAATAGGAAGCCAAATTTCAGCTAAGGAGATCTACCATGTGCAATACAAGGAATGAACCCTTAGTATTTCTATTATTTTTGAATTGTGCTAAATACTGATAATTTCTATAACAAATCATTGAATAATCATGTCAGACAAGTCTGACGACTGGGTTGGCGAATACCCTCGGGGACCTAGGGTCCACCAGCAGAGGCATCATCCCAGGAGTTTCAAAATAACAATCCAAAGATACTAATATTAGATATGATAAATTTATACTATGCTGTATACGACGCATTTCAAGGAGTTACCTCTCATCAGCAGCATTAAAACCGAAACATTTGGAAGACCAAAAACCAAACTTATATTAAACAAGAAGTACTCAACCAAAAATACCGAAATAGGAAGCCAAATTTCAGCTAAGGAGATCTACCATGTGCAATACATGTGCAATTTAGACACTGATGAGAGCTACGGTCAACTATACATTATGTCTATCCTGATAGTCCTATATAGACTATTATTTACCTGGTTTTTCACTTTCACTGTATAAAGAAATATGTTTGTCAACTTCTCTGAGGCAAGTAGCTCAATTTTATATCTTGCAATTTCAAAAGCGTCTTCAGTCGTAGAGTAAAATTCTGAGATCTGCATGGAAACATGTTATAACTATATATGCATTTCAATAACAATGGTGATCATATTAATTAAAATACATGTAAACAGTAGATGAAGAAATGCATTGAGTAATGAATTTGAAATACAATGTACTTACTTTTTCACATTGAATGTCTCTGGAGACATCAGATTTCTGTAAACATATGTTGTATTACCTATTTTCTATTAGTGTGTAATGCTATGATACAACTGGTTAAAGATTAGTTGAGATTATGTCTTATTGTCACTGTAACATGTGTAATAAGTTTAACTACATTATTCTGAAGTGGTAAATTACTAATAAACAAAGGAACCAAGGAAATTCCAATAATATCTCAATAAACAACAAACAACTTAGAAAAATGATACCAGGTTAACACAATACAAATAAAAAACAACTGACACTCAGAATGGTCTCATTTTGCATACACATTAAACAGAGGTAGGGTAAATCTGTATCTCTATGTACCCAAGTCACCATTATCTAATCGGGCTGCTGGCGTATGTAAGCACACCAAAATAACCAACTTCGTATATATAAAGGTAATACAATATAAAGATAAATTTAATATGCGCTACTGTATACGGTAAAACTAGCTCTGAACGTACAACTTCTAAAGGCAAATCCTGCGTTAATGCGACAGCATATAGTTGAACACAATACAAAACATGTCTGTAACCATTTCTGGTTCCAGGGTACTATAATAACATTAAACTATTCGTAAAGACGACCATAAAACGTCCTAATTGATGTCATCATTTCTTATGCTAAGGAAGTTCTGATTTTATACTTTCGTTGAGAATGATTTTACCACAGTGCTTGGCACAAGCTCTTGCATATCAAATAAAGTATGAATGAAAAACCTCATTGATCTATTCCAGCTTCAAATATCACATAGTTTTCACAGTGGCTTTGATATTGCAGATGACTTGCAATAGGAATGAATAAGCAACTATGTATTGTGTTTTTACCATTATCATATTTATGGGTAATGATATAAAGATATAAGATTATTGAAATCACATGAATGTATGCAGCCATCAAAAGATTTTATGAAAAATACATACTTTCTCTTTTCTTTGAACTAGAAGAATTATGTTCTCAATTTGACAACTTTCCACCATATTCCAAAATGACTCAATTTGGTTTTGCTGTGGTATTGAAGCAATACAATACATCATCGTGTTGGCTGCCGGCTAAAATAAGTAAAATAATACACGTGCTCTTAACCAGAGGCAATAATATACGTTTGTTTGAAATATGATCATTGCAATATTGCAGATAGCAAAACAAACATGAACAATATCATTCGCTTGAATATACTTCCATATTAACCGGTAATTTGGTAATAAATGATATAAAGCAGGAACTGCTTACCCTTCCGGAGCATCAGGGTTCTCTGCTGATTTTGATAGTAGTTCGTGTTATTCATTTCTTTTTTAGTTTTCTTTGATTATGTGTTGTGCTTGTGGTTTTTCATTTGTCTTCACGGTTTATCTGTCCAATGGATTACTTTTATTATTTGCTCCTTAAGTATATTTGTCATCTTGAAATGTATAATTGAAAAACATTCTGCCGTCATAAAATATAAATATAGATTATTCAGTGATGCATTATTGTTTTTACTAGACTGAACAAAGTACAATGTAAATGTAGTATATTTGACATTAAAAGCGAATGGTGCAATTACCACACATGTTCTATATGTACATCTGCAATCACAAATCTGTTGATCAATATGGAATGTATAAACCAACTCGAGTATTCTACATACTAGACATTTCCGTCTGAATTAACAGGTTTGTTTTAAGGAATTTCTTTACACATTTCTATTACTAATCAGTTTGTATGTCAAGTTGAGCTTTGGGGTGTTCATAATATCTATATTCCATACTTTATGCCTTGTACTTAACTGCAGGGTTTTCTAAATAAATTTGGTACTACTTTTGCTAAAGTACTTATCATACCTGAATGGCAGAAGTATTCACAAAGTTGGCATAGTCTTTATATTGGTCATCTATAAGCAAATTAAACCAAAATTATAAATTACCTACCAATCGGTAGCTATTGCTTCGGCATTGATACAATATTTCCATATATGTCCTTAACTTTTCTCTTAACAAGTTTTGGAATTACAACTATTTCATACAAATATAAGCGGTTGTGATGTAATGTCTTAACATAAGTGTTACATCGTACAGTGAATAATCAATAAAATAGTTCACTATTACTTTACATATCGAAATATTTATCTCCTTACAATGATTCTATTCACCAAATATTATGGGACTAACATTTTGCATATATCTATAGCATTAACAAATAAAAAAATGAATACATATAACAGGAAAGGTCAAAATGACATACTAAAATCTGTTGAGATTTACAGACGTCATATGGTCTTTACAGATTACAATTCGATAAGACCTTTAGGCATTAGAGCCGTTACAGAGATGGGTGGATGAACGGACAAAGGGTTATCAGAAATTCGTATCCTCCGTTTTTTTAGATCGAGGAAACTATGCTGCAAAGGACGTTCATAAAGTACATACCCGATTTATTATCTGCCTTTACCACGTCAAAGTCATTTCCTCCATTTGTATTCGCTTTCGATGACTGTAAATACTGTAAAAATAAATAATATGTAATTTGTATTGAAGTTGTATGGAATTTCAGCGTTACTTCGGCCTTTGGCCTACCTACAAAAGGCAAAATAATATTAATGACAACCCATTTTTGAATCAATTTATGATTTGTGATGTTTTAAAACTACTGTACGTTTATGTATACTTGTTGGTTTATTGGTTAAGAATATTGGTGCAAAAGAGGATAATTTTCGATAAACTTTAAATATACAAAATGTATGCGTAAATGTACATATTTTAGGCTTGACTTTTTCATTAAGTCAAGGGTAAACTTTATCAAATTAAAACACAAAATACGAGATTAAGCTATATGTTTAGCATTGATTAGCAGTTGTCCATTTAAAGATACTTATCTTAACAAAGTATATTTCAGATTTTAACAGGATATATTGAGCGTTCGAAGTCAACACGTTTTTTAATTTACCCGAAAATTGTAAATTTTGTGATTTGTCGCGCTTATTTGATTATTTTAACTCCAGAACAACACCTGGCTTTCATAAGGTAACAGTACGGAGGAGCCTAAGGAAATGTCAGGCTAGTGAGTCTTGTACTAGTTTTTTTAGCATCTTCAAACTTTGATCACAGATACAAAGAACTTGGCAATATTTTGTAAACATTTTTTCATCATTTTAGTAACGATGATTTAAGTGTTTTAGAATAATTATGAATATTTACACTGGAAAAAATAGGAAAAATGTTTTGATTTACTTAATAATAAAGTTTCATTTTTTCGATGGATCCTCCTTTTGGAATTATATATATGTTTCACTGTAAGGAACTGTTTTATCTTTATTGATACATGTGTCAAAATGTATCAATCGATTCGATTTCTATCAGTTTAAATTGTTGTCTTAATATTGTATACATTGGATTATTTATGGAATATTTTTTCATACTGAAAATAAAGGTTTTTTTAAATATTGACAATTTTCCTGATTCTCACCTGAAATTCCATTTCAATATTCATTTTGGTGGTATTGTCATCGCGTATATTCTCCGTCAACTCGGCTGCACAGTACCGTTTTAAAAGTAAACTAACATCTTTCTCTCTTATATCCTAAATAGAGTTTTTTCTTGGGTATTTCATTATATGCAATCAATAGACAATCAAGAAATAGATTTAAGCATTTCGTAATTCTTTCAGTAATCAATTTGAATAGAAAAAAGGTTAAAACGAATATTGATCTTTGCCATGTATGTTATACGTACAATTTAGTTTCTTTACAAGAATGACTTTCAATGTTTGGTATTTGATCAATTTGCATTTCACCACTACTTTATTGTTCGTTTCATTATAGAAATTACAAACTTAAAAAAAACATCTAAAACCTTTTCGACTTCATCGTGTTCAGTATTATAATATGTAGAAGTGTCATTTCTGCCACCGTATACATGGACATCAACTATAATAATAAAACACCAAAAAATATATTACCAAAAAAATCCAATTATTTTTGTTACATGAAGAAAAGACTTCAAATGTAAACAATATTTATATACATATATTGACAAACATGCTTTATCAGATTTTATTAGAATATGGATACATGTAAGTAACTGTAATTTGAATATTCAAAGATGAAAGAGGTCGTTATTTAAATATGCCTGTGGAACAGCGAACACTTCAAATATGTCATTCAGGTGTTGAAGACGCGTTTCATTTCCTATTGCAACGTGACAAATTAAGATACGAACGTCATAAATTTTTCAAAAATATTATTGATATATACTGAACCGCAAAAGAAACGTCGCACAAAATGACATGTTCACATACATTTATTTCAAAGTGACATTTATATATTTTAAATTAATTTTTACAAAATTTAATGAAGGATTTACAGTCTTTTGGTTACAATGTTCACAAAAACGTCACAATTGTCGCAACGTCAATGCTGTGCTCCCACGTCCGTTAATAACGTGTATGTCCTCCACCGGCACCAATTACTGCGGCACATCTTCTGTACATGGAGTTGATGAGCCGATCAATAAACGCCATCGGAATACGTGCCCATACTCTCTGAAACGCTTGTGAAAGTTCAGCTGCAGTTGTCGGACTTGGCTGCTCATTATTCAACCGTCTTTGAACTTCGTCCCATAAATGTTCAATATGGTTTAAATCTGGACTCAAAGCCGGCCAATCCATAACATTAATGTTATTCTGCTGTAGGAAGTCTCTTGTGGCTCTTGCGGTATGCGCACGTGCATTGTCCTGTTGGAAAGTCTTGTTTTGATGACGTGCGAAATGGGGCTCAACATGGGGTGTCAAGACTTGGTCGATGTAACGGGCAGCTGTTACGCCATTTCCTCTGCCTGGGCCAAGGTTCTGAAAGATGACTGGACCAAGTTTAACGTTAAGGCCGATTCCACCCCATACCATGATGCTAGGTCCTCCCCACGCGTCTGTTTCCAGAATGCAGCTGTCTTCGTAACGTTCCCCGCGTCTTCTCCACACTCTGGTTCTGCCATCGGCTGTTGAAATGCAGTAACGGCTTTCGTCAGAGAAGATGATGTTACGCCATTGTCGATTTCGCCAATTCTGTCGCTGAGTGGCCCACTGAAGACGAGCTTGACGGTGTCGAGGAGTAAGAATAGGTCCTCTTGCTGGACGGCGACATCTCATGTTTCTAGCAGCTAATCGCCGACGAACCGTATCATCACTTATGGGTCGTCCATGTGTTCCAACAGTGTTTCTGGCAGTTTCGGCAGCTGGGGTGAACCGATTCATCAAATGGTGACGAACAATGTCTCTATTCTGTCTAGGGGTAGTGACTTGGGGTCTACCACTCCGTGGACGGTCATTTGTGCTGTTTGTTGCATTGTACCGTGTCCGTAGACGTTCAATTGTTCGAACAGCACAGTTGAAGTCGTTGGCAATAACTCTGGCAGATTGCCCAGCATCCAATCGACCAATGGCCTGTTCTCTCTGTTGTGGAGTCAGACGTAGCATAGCTTCTGTGTCAACACTGATACTAACACTCTTTAATTTTCTCCGGCCTTTTATACCCATAAAGGAGCATGAATTTCACGAACATTTAAGATTTAAGAAAAATTACCGCCAAGTGTGTCCCACGAGCGGTTTTAGGTACGGTCGCTCTACGATATCAACTGAAAATTATTCAACCGAAAATTTAATTCACAGGTAATTTAATCTTACCTGGTGATGTAATCGTAATACTGATTATATAAAAATCATTAATTAATATTTATTTTGAATTTTGCTAACATTTTGAAAAAGCGACGTTTCTTTTGCGGTTCAGTATAGTTCCTGATTTTTCTAATATGTCAAAAGAAGAACAGTGTATTTTCCTATTGACATGTCATGATTTAGATGTATGCAAAGTTGTTATCTCAGATGTGAGTAATACGTATGAAGTTAATCTAAAAATGAAACAGAATTTATTATATAAATATATGTAGATTGCTCAAAGTAGACAACTCTAACAGCCTTTAATTCAATAAATATTCCTTACTTACTTAATGTAAATAGAATTGCAATATGCTATTCTTTATATATAATTCGACACCATCAAACGTTTTCTAAGTGTTTGTACATTGTAACAAACCAAACTATTTCAATCTTTATCGTTTGTTTGTATTAGTCGCGAGGGCTGTTGCTTGATTGGTGTTTTATATTATTTATCTATTTTCATTATTTTTTTGGAAAAAAAACTTAGTTTAGTGGGAACGCAAAGGCAGAAGATCAAGGTATATTGTAATAATGAAGCTCGTTATAAATATCCTTAGGATTTCAAGTTTTTGAATTAAACACATACGATAAATACTCTATTCATATTTGTTCGAATAAGATCTTGACTTAATACACACTAAGTGCTAATGATAAAAGAGAAGTCTAAGGGCTTGGTGTTGTCTTAGCCACACATCTTTTCCATTACAAGTGGTTGAAGACAACGATTGCCGGTGTAAGACACCCGTGTGGAATATTCTTCTCTTACATCACGTGACACAAAACGTAAGGTCACAATACATTTTATCGACGTCGTAATGTCAAAACGCCAAGAAAACAACTACCTTCCCGGATTTGGACATGCAGCCAATTTCAAAAATAAATTGCTTATGAAAAGTAAACTAATAAATGATTCTCATTTACAATTTAATTTAAAGTTTTATACTTTTAGTGTAAAACCAAATTCCGTATGATCTTTCCTATTATCATGTTACTTTTTTTCAAGAATCCCTCGTTTTGTAGCAAGATTTGTTCCGTCATGGCGGTCTTTCTTACTTTTAATCTATTTCTTTAAATTTCACGGTCTGTAATGAGAGACATGTTATCGTTCATACAGAAAGATGTTGGATAAGGGAATTCCAATCTTGGGATCACATTTTGTATTGTCAGACACTCAGCAAGCCTCGTATCGAACTGATCTCTGTATGAAAGATAGTTATAATCTATGTTTTCCTTTATTTGTTTTAAGAAAAATGTCACAGTTTGTTGAAGACATAACATTCCTGCTGCTGTATCTTGTACACTTTTAGAGACTTTACCTTTCGTCATATCTCTAAATTCATAATCAGAAGGCTGACTGTCCTGCTGGGTTGTTCGTCTGAAAATTTCATACAAGTTGTAACAATTGAATACTTTTTAGATAAATTATGCTCTGCGTTTTACAACCACCATTTTGTTCTGTTAATAACAAAAAACATGTTTCTATCCTCCAATGAGTGTTACAACAGACAAATAATTAGAGCCTCTTACGAGACTGTATAGCTCACCTGGAAATGTACAATTTTGACCATTGAAGACATATGTAGGCCTGATACTAAAGATCATTTAGACATACAAACCCGGGAAGACAAATGCACAACCATAAGCACAACAATTAAGAATTAAGAAGCCCCGAATATTAAGAATAAACAATGAACAACACGAACTCCTATAAAAACCAGAAGTGAACTCAGGTGCCTTGAAAGGGTAAGCAGTTCCTGCTCTAAATTCAGGACCCGTCGTGAAAGTTCAACAAAGTCAATCCGGCGGTAGTCACAAATCGATGGAGGTACATGAAATGTTACGACAGTGGGAACATGTCCAACATCATCTTTGATATTGGAACACTGTAACGTTCCATTAATTCGTGATTGCAACCGTAAAAGTGATGGCATCAATTTATCCATGTTAAAAACCCGGTTAAACAGCTTTTGTGACAACAGTAATCCTCTTTGTCGAAAGTCATGGTTGTCTTTGAAGGCGATGATATGATTATACATAATTTTTTTCCAGTCATTATGTTATACTATGTTTTGTTAATTTTTGTCACAAATGATATAAGTTGATTTCTATGGCAATAAATATAAGGCATTCCAAAATAAAAAAGGAAATTCTTGGATGTCCTTTTTACCAGTATGATTTTTCAAAATCCCTTCAAAATGGCAAAAACAGCATTTAAGGTCACTTGTTTTGATTATATTGCTGTATTATTTAAGAAAAAGACCCTAAGAATAAATTTATTCTTAAAATGAAAGAAAATGCAAAATATAAACTATGATCTTTAAAAATTTATTGTAAAAATATCAATAAATTTACAACTCTGTGTAACATCGACAAAACGACAGAATAAATTTATTCCCTGGTCACATACAATAAAAAACCATTTGCTTCTAAAGAATAAATTTATTCCCATGCAATGAACAATTTAATATTCATTTGCTTCTAGAGAATAAATTTATTCCCTGTAGGATGAAAAGTTCAACAGTCATTTGCTTTTATAGGGAATAAATTTATTCCCTGGCCCTACAATTTTATTTCTCAGATAATACTTTATTATTAAATATTAATATATACATGTACTTCTGCTTTCCAGAGAATAAATTTATTCTCAGATCATCATTATAATATACCACTTGTTTTCTCTAAAATTAAATTTATTCTTTATGCAATCATTATCTGCAGAGAATAAATTTATTCCAACATGCTAATTAATATACAATATGTTTTGAAGAGAATAAATTTATTCTTAAAATGATGAACAGTTTATTAACTTCACCCTGTGAAGATTTTTTCTCAGAATAATAAACATTTGGAAATTCTTGGATTCTTGGATGTCCCTTTTACCAGTATGATTTGCAAAATCGCTTTAAATTGGCAAAAAACAGCATTCAAGGTAACTTGTTTTGAATATATATTGCTGTTTCTTTAAGAATAAATTTCGACCCCTGTGGGCCCCAATTTTTTTATAAAAAATTTTAGAAAAAAATTGAAAAACAAAAGACAAGTTTACGTCACAAGCTTAAATTGATAGTTTTTCAAAATTCAACCCCTGTGGGCCCCAATTTTAGAAAATCGAAATTCTCAAACCTTATTTCCCATCTGCATATGGTGCATGACAATACTGTATAGAAATTAAATGCATAAATTGAAAAATGAAAGAAGACTTTAGGTCTCAAGCTTGAATTCAAAATTTTCAAAGTTTGACCCCTGTGGGCCCCTTGTTTAGAAAATCAAAATTATAAAACCTTACTGCCCATCTACAGGTAGTATGCAAGAAAGTGTGACAGACGGACGGATGGACAGACGGAGACAATCGCTATATCCCTGTACTTTCGAATAAATGACTGACCCTCTCTGAATATCAGAATCCAGACAGATCCTTTTACAAACTAATTTGCTAAATATTTTTGCATCAAAGTCAAGAATTTTTTCCACTTCACTGTAACATGATATACAACATTTACACTCATCTAAAATGTGGTGTCTAATACATAAATTATAAAAGAATATCAGTTCCAGCAGATTTCTTGTTGAAATAATTTGCAAAAAATAAAAAAATATTAAAAGTTCCAACAACATCATCAATTCCCAAACGTGCACTTGAGTCTTCTTTAATGTTGAGCCATCACAGTACACAAATGAATGGAATATTGTTCTCTTTCTGCGTTTGCTACCTAAAAAATATGAAAATATTTTTGTAGCAAAAATCCACTGTACAAAAAGATAAAAATGAGTAATATCAATTAAAAAAAGACTGTGTTAGAACAGTTTATTTAAGCTAATGCATATTATAATGTGCATCTGCATATTGTGCATGACAATACTGTATAGAATAAAATGCATTGATTGAAAAATGAAGGACGAGTTTAGGTCAGAAGCTTGAAATCAATTTTCAAAGTTTGACCTCTGAGGGCCTATTGTTTAAAAAATCAAAATTCTAAAACTTTGTTGCGCATCTAATCTAAAGGTGATAAGCAACCACCCTATATAGAAATTAAATTCCTAAACCCAAAAGTGAAGTAGGAGTGTGACGGACGTACAGAGACAATCGCTATATCCCCCAACTTTCTTTGAAATTGTGGGGATATTAAAGACGTTGGTGACATCACATACACAAAGTAGACTATACAATATACTACAACTTGCTCAACAATTAACAACCAATGAAAGTGTCCATCAGAATTCATGTAAGATTACATCTTAAATACTTATATATATCCAAATTCCACATCTCACAAGTCATCTTAAATAAATTAAAAAAAATTATGAAATTACCATCTCTATTGCATCTTTTATTGCATCTTCTTACTGATCCCATTGCTTTCTTTTTTCCGGTTTGTATTTTATTCTGGTTCCTGCTATTTTGATTCTTTTTTCCTTTGTGGTTAGCTGCTGCTCTTCTATTCATTTGCACTTTTTTAACAGTTTTCCCACCTTTTTTCACTTTTGACGTCGTTTGTTTTCCCTTTTTTCTCTTTAAATCTGGCATCTGTACCTGTCAATATAAACATTTTAAATCTTAAGAAACTTTATTTCTAAAGCCAAATTTAATCTTGTCTGAATTTAAAGATTCATATATAGGAATGAAACAATTTCATTAAAAAAACTCTCTCACACTGGTGTTTTTTTCCCTTTTTGAAGTTGGTATAGTTTCAATGTTTGTTCTTTCGGTAATATAATGTTATCACCAGTTGGTCAAAATATAAATTCCTCTCCATCTTATACATGTATTTAAAAACTTAAAAACACAGTTTTTGATAAATAGCTATTTCCTACAGCTAGACTACTAATTACATAAGGACAATTGTTAATTGGAGAAACACCTTTTAAGTTGAATATTCCTTTGCTGACTTTTTGTTTTCAGCAAGATTTGACATATTGGTCAAAGGTTTGAGCATCTCAGTCAGATTTATATTTAAAAGGGGTACCACACAAGTTTGGTATCAATTGTTTTAAATATCTTAAAATATATTTTCCAATTTTCCTACTTTCAGTAACAATTTTGAAAGGACCAACTAGCTCAATTATTTCAGAAGAGAAAGTTTTAATGTATTTGTAGTAAACATAAGGCTCATATGGACCTGTCTTATTTTCTCAATGTTTCATATGAAGGACCGATATCAAAATTACATATATGAATGTATAAGTTTAGTAACGTTCATTGAATTTCAATAAAGGTTTTCAAAAAATACTTGCTTCAGGATCATCTATTTCCTTGTCTACCATTTCCTCAATTTCCTTTGGAAGTTGAACACCTTTTTGCTTCCTTTTATAAGACTTTGGCAGAAGTGGCAATAACCATCTCGCATTCTTCTTTCCATACAAATCAGCTTTGTTTTTGTTTCCTGCAGTGTCCTTAAGCATCTCTATATATCTTTTCCACCATCTATATTGCGTTTCTTTAACAATATCTGAAAATAAATACCTTGAACGTGCTATATTTTTTCCCAATGCATCAAAATTAAACTTGTGAAAATTTTCGGGCGATAAAATTTTGGGTATTCCTGGAGGTACTCTTTTTAATAGTGGCCGTTTCAGTTGTTTCCATGGTCTGTGGTTATTTCCTTTATATTCTACCAAAATATTTTCATTTGCATTTCTAGAAAATTTATAGTGTAAAGGGTTTGTATGTCCTGTTATTGGAAATATGTAATTTTTCAACCATTCTTTTATATTATACAATCCCCCAGTTTCTCTTGCATTTGGAAGCATATCTAATAGTTGACACATTGTTTCTGCATCTTTCTTGCGCAATTTTTCCGATATCCTGCTGAACCCGGCATCAATATCTTCATGCGTATGTCCAACATATAAGAAACTCAAGTGGACCTATAATAAAAATTTATTACCAAAATTATACAATATATGCTAATATGTTTGAAAAAATTTTTAATACTACATGCTTATGATGGCCACTTGGTTTGAAAATATTAAATATAATTTGAAAATGGACTACCTATCACCATTGCTGACATAGGTAGTTCTAGTTGATTTTTTCCCTATGTTAAACTATCATCCGCTTTATTTGGTGGCCATTTTGGTTTGAGATAAAAAAAAATGCATGCTCTGTTGTATCCACAATGATGTTAAAAGTTTGTTTCAGCTGAGATTGATCACAGAAGCCAAGTGACAGCAACAGTTCACTTGACCCTCAAGGCTATAATAAACAAATTCCTTGTTGTCACTTCTAAAACAAGAGGTTCACTTGAGTCTGTTTTACTTAATTGGTTTGGCACCAGTTCATTTTAATTACTAGTAGAACCATCAATAAATATCCTGTGTCTTATAGTACTTACTTAATTTAACCAGTTAATTGAAATTAAGGCTATAGTGACCTAAAACTTGTTTGATGCATCTCTCTTTAATCTGATACATATAGTAAAAATAGCATCATGCCATGTCTTAAAGTACTGTAAATAGAGTTTTAGAAGAGCCCCATCTGATAAGTTTGGTCAAGATGATGACTTAATGGTTTTATACTAAAATATCTGAAGAATATTCCCATATTCTTCTACATTAAACTAATTTTGTTTGTGGCGGTCATCTAGCTTGGTGGTTCGGTCATATACTGATTTGCTATTACTGTATTCTCATTAATTAAATCATTTTCAACTTACCTCTTTGAAGATATCATTTCTAACTAAGAGTTCACAAAATGCAAGCATGAATCTATTCTTATTTTCTCGGAAACAGTTGTCTGCCTGTATATAGAGGACATCTGGCAAAAAAGAATTCTGAAAAAAAACAAAAGCAGCTGTAGTCTCCATATAAGAAGTAAAATATCTTTACTCTTTAAAATATAAAATATACCTTAAATCAGATTATTGCTATTAAATATATTAGAAGCTGTCAACGTAGTAAGCAACATGTAACTTTTTCATGAAGATAAAAATATTCTCAATTACTGGTATCCAATCCTCTTTTTTAATTAAACTGAAATATTTTCGAATGCAGGTTGTCGCTATATACTTTTATTTTTTGCTTTTTTGTAAGTTTTAATCTTACCATGTGGACACTTGTATAATATATCTCCTTCAGTACTGTGTTCATCACCAAATTCGAGTCGTGCTTATACTCATTTATATCGATGTAAGTAGAAAACCTATTCAACCCATGGTTAATAATTCCCTGAACATGAGTCTGCAACAAGTTTGCAGCATCAATGGCCTGCAAAAAAATTTATTATAAAACAATATGTCGTTTTTGGGATGTCGATTTCTTTTGATCCCGGTATTTAGTTTATGATGTTCTCTTACTTTTTTAAGGGCACTTCTATATTTCCGGTCATTGATTTTGATAGAGATCCTTTTTAAATGTCTTTAAATGTGTGTTTAAACTAGTTTAGAGTTTGTATTTTTCTTTAAAAAATTAATAGGAATGAAAGACAATTGCAGAAAGTAGGGACATTACATGTATTTTTTATAACGTGAAAGTTTTCAGAAATTGTTTATTTTCATCGTTTCAATCGGCTATTCATAGACGTTGAAAAACGTATCCTTCAGATTAAAAAATCATTATTATAACGGTATAATTGTTCTTGAAAATGATTTTTTTTAAATAAAATAATCTAATGAAAAAATTTTGATTTAAAGCAGAATCTTAAATAATTAAATTGAAAACAATTGATTTGATCTACACTTCAAAGCGTAATAAATGTTATGCCGTAAATTTTATGAGAGTCACGTGATAAAATTTAGGAACTTGCAAAAATATAGTATACAATTTCGAATCCCGGAAAGGGCGTATTTGCCAAACAAAAAAAGCCATCATATCAGTCCTTCAAGGAAATACATAAATATGACCTTTAAAGACTGTATAAAGTAAACCATTGCTACCCATATGTCAAGTTATGCCTTTCCAAAATCAAATACCCTTGTGTATTTAATTTTAACAATGTTTTCAATGTTTAGGTGCTATTTTTCCAGAGAAACCTAAATACACAAAAATGCTTTAACTGAGGTGCATGTACTTTGTCATAAATTTAGGGTAGGAATGGAAGCTAGTTTTTATTATAGAACATGGGTCCTCGGTCCTGTTTAGCATGCGTCTATCAGATTAAAAAAAAGTTTGTTAATTCTGGGAGTATTTTGATATTTTCATTTTAATACAAAAGCCCTCAGTAAAAATATATCGTCTGATTTTCAATCTTTCTAGTGAATGTATATTTCAGCATTTAATCTTCTGGTTAGAAAATACATTTTATCTCTTCAAAATGGTTAGATACCTTATATCAGCTTTCGTAGTTAAACATATCGTTATAATATTTAATACACAAACCTTTGAACGTCTGCCAGTGAAATGTCGAAGGTTTGTTTTTGCTAAAAATAAAAAATATAAATAATAATTTTAACATGAATATTAAGTTTAAAGAGGTTTAAAATTTCAATAATTTTTCAAACCACAGCCTTAAAGTTTCACAATTATACTTTGTTCATGACAGAATAAACACTACCTATGACAGAGAACTACCTGACCATTTAACTAGTTGACAAAGAAGAACAGCTGTTAATTGTGTTATACTTCATGAACACCAAGGAGTATTTTTTCATGCATACCTCTGTTATTGATGGTTTTGGCCATCATTTTTGCTTTTGAATCTGAACTGTTTTATAAATAAAAAAAATGTGGACATCTTGTGAATTGGTATCATGGAATATTTGTATTGTGCTTGTTGAGTGTTTTAAACATAATGTAAATAGTAAATACTTGTTGCTGGATATCTTTCCATTCTCTGCTAAAGTCCCTGATGTACGCTATTTTAGAAATGAATTCTAGTTTTCCAAATGATGCAAATGTTAGAATGAAAGACCTTTGGGGTATTACAATTTAAACATACATATGAATTCTTAAGATATATTGGTATGGTACTAAAAACTTATCCCAAATTTTCATTTTTATACATTTGTACTTACACTGGTCCATTCCATCAATGATCAGACTCATATACTGCCTTTTGTTCTGTTCAGCTCTTTGTCTTTTAGTTTTATAGTAGTTCCTCTCTGCCCTTAAAATGACCAAAATCATGTGTTAAAGTCAGATGATAGAGAGTTATATTGGTGCATATCCAATAAAAATACCTATATACTAGTACTTAAAATAAAATTCATTATGCAAATATCATAATAATAATAAATATTAAAGCGCTTCCCTGAGCACAGCATGACATGACCGCAACATATCTGACAACAGGTGAACAGTTGAAGTACACACAAGTGTGACCAACATGCTTGACCAAAACAGTGTTGGATATTATAATATATATTACACAGTTTACAATACATGTATTCAGCAACATTACTTTTTTAATCCCTTTCATTTCAAAAATCATAGCAGGAAAAATATGTTGACAGCATATTTGCTAGAGACTATAAAAATTCATTGATGATGATAACATCTTGAGCATATAATACATATTTTTCACCAAGAAATTGAAAATGAAGAGGTAAGAAAAATGAAGATTATTTAGTCTTAAAAACAATATTCTCTTTTAATTATCTCTTAAGTAGGTTTCTGGCAAATACATCACTTCCATTTTCATTCTCAATACATCTCTGATGCAGACAGCAAGCACAACTCCATTAAAACATTCACAAACAGAATTATCTATTTTCATATAAAAACCAAATAAAATACCTACATTTGCCTATTGTTATGAGCACTTATTTTCTTTTTTAATTCTGCTCTTTCATCTGGGTTTCTGGTTTTCTCCAGTCTTGTTGTAAGCGTTGTGCAGGTGGAACAACGAGAAAAAGAGTTGGTTTGTTTAATTTTCAAATTAGGAAAGTGGTTTTTCCAAATATGGTAGAAATTTGATGAAGATACTGATGCCTTTAAATTCTCTGTTAGTTCTTCCACATAATTCTTGTAGATGTCATATTTCCGTGTTTTATATGGTAATTCAATAATTCCTTTTACAGGTAAATGATCACCTCTGTATTGGGAATATTCCTGTAACCAAAATATTGCATCTTCTGTTTCTCTTGAAAGTGATCTACCCCTTCTAAATCCAGCTGAAATTGAACCTTTTTTAAATTTTCTTATCCATCTGTAATAAAAAATTTTATTCATTTTGTGCAATTTTCTAAAACAGGTTCCACAAGCAAATTTTTTTATTCCAACTATGAAAAATAGCTGACTTCCAATAACTTCAGTCTCCATGAACTTATCAGAGAACCATTCTACCCGACGTTGATAGTCTTTCGTCCAGAACCGATATCTAGCATTCTTTATAAATTCAACAGAAATATATTTTAAACAGGAATGTTTGCATCGTGAAAACAAACAATCATTACTGTCATCCATAGCCTTATTTAGTAGGCTGTTTTCTTTTTTGTATTTCCCTGTAAAAAAAAAGATGATAATATTCAATACACTAATATTTGTTGTTGTTAAACTTTAGGTAAAAATTGTTGCCTATCTACACTGTTGTTGGGACATGAAACTAGTAACAGTCATATCATGTTATAGAGGTGGTAAAGATTTAGTTTTGTACAACACTTTGGGAGTTTTTATTGGATGTTAGTTGAGGCATTTTCTTGCAAATTTATGAAACTGTAAACATATTAGTCAAGTTTTAATTTTTCATTCATTGTGAATTGTATTTTTATTTCCTGACAATTCTGTTAGCCTGTGTTCATATCCCCCTGTACGACAATGTTATATTATTTGTTAAATATGTCAAAAAGTTTACATAACAAGATCACACTGACTGATTGAGTGACCAATCTTGTATGATACATGTTCTTGACTAAATTAAATTATTGATTGTGACTGCTGAAGAGGATAACATAAACTAATTTGTGAAGTTAGTTTATTCAGTTCTAAATTTTGAAAGGAAGAAGAAACATGCAATACAAAAATGATGGCCACCTAAGGACCATTGATGCCAAGTTTTGTTCCAATTGGCAGAGTGGTTTCAGAGGAGATCTTTAAAAGAAAGTTTACGTCAAACGACGACGGACACCAAGTGATGGCAATAGCTCGCATGGCCATTTGGGCTAGGTAAGCTAAAAAATAGAATATGTACAATGAAAACACATATTAGATGTTTTAATTGAAGATAAATAAAGTTTCTACCTGTTTTTCTTTTTTGTGTTGCCATATTAAAACTACTATCTTGTGAGGCATTGGAAGCAAATGAGCAGTGCATATCTTCATCTTCTACTACCAACTCTTCATTCACCTAAAAATTAAATGGCATACAATGGAACTTCTTTCTAATTGTTGACGAGTTTATACCAGCTTTAAATAGATTTTATACACACAAAACAGGACAGTACATATATTAAACCTAAATACATATTTGATTCCAAACTATTTATGTCATATTATGTGAAATACAAGTTGTCTTTCATATTAATAATTATTGTTGTTTCCAGTGTGATAACATCATATAAAATGTGCAAGTAGTCAAATTAATTGTCTTAACATTCCTAATGATTATCTTAACATTCAGACAAACTGCTTTGAAAAATTATGGATTCAGAATTTGTAGACTTGTAAACTTCTTCTGAATTATAATTTAGAGCAAATGTTACCTCTATCTCTGAACAGTCATTGTTTTCATTGCTTTTACTCTTTCTTGGTGTTGATGTGAAGATGATTTTTATCACTGTAGTATTCTGTCTTTTTATTTGTTGGCTCTAATTTAACAACAAAATGGATAATTAATAAGAATGAAATGATACCAGCAATATATAATTAAACATACTAACTTGTGCACAGTATATATGTAAATAACATAAGTTTAAGTGGTTCAAAAGGTTGAATAATTTGTACGCAATATTCTACCCTCTACCTTCTCAATCAAATATTACATTAAACAAGGTAAGAAACACATTTTATCCTCCTTGGCTTGGCAGTATCGTGGTTGCATGCTAGTAAAAGGGATGTCGAAAAACGGCAATTAATCACTTCCAACAAAAATTATTGGCAAGCTCAAAGATGTGTTGAAAAAATGAAGGAATGAATATTAACTTGAACAGATTGGTATTTAGTTTTAAAACATAATTTTGTGTAGAAGTCCATAACAAAATATTCAGGCTTTTTTGTGCTTTGAAAATAAGTTTATAAGGATCTTTTACATCTATATCTGAGCAGTTAAATAATTTTCTTCGCCCACCCCCAAATTTGTGAGTATATTGATTAAACTGTAATCACCTGGTATATGTTAAGTACAATCCCAAGAATAAGGTTTATTAAGTGTGGACAATATGATTTACTAAAATGTTGTGTTTCAGGGGTACATCTGCATGGCTTATGTCCGAAACCGATGAAAAATTTCTAACTATGCTGCTCAGCCTCATATAATTCTAATATCAAAAATTAAGTTCTATAAAATTTTGTGGGCAACTAGTTACCTTTTCAAAATGGAATTCTTCATTATCAGAAAACATGTAGGGATCTTCTGAATAATGTTCATTCATAATTCTCACTTTTTTTGGTCAATGGAGTTCTGGTAAATCTTGGTGGTTTACCTGTCTATCCATCACCTGTAAATAAATTTTATTTTATTTTAGCAACAAATGCCAAAATGCGCATTAAAAATGTTAAATATTAAAACTAAATAAATGAACAACAAAATGGATAACAGGAAATGAGTCATTTTGAGGCCTCTTGTATAAAACATATTTACCTGATCTTGATGTTTTTCCATGTCTCCAGTATTATTCTGATTTCCTGATTTAAAAAATAAATCAAATTCCTGAATGGAGGTACCAAGTACATTTATATCCTCAGTGGATTCATCCATGTCTTCATATCTCTCTGTTGATTCTAAATCACTTTCAAAAGTAGATACAAGTGATTCTGTTTCAAAGCTCTTGTCTATTTCAGAATGTACAAAACAGTTTGTAAATTCTTCTTCAGCATCACTGTGGAGATGCAAAGATACTCCCAACTCACCTTCTTCATCACCACTGCTGTCATATGTCAAATGACTCTGCAAATTAAATATAAGAACATAAAAATAGAAGCTCTTTGAGGCTCAATGGGTAACATATATTATATGGGTTTTATGTTCACATTTTCAAATCCTTTAAGGGTTAACACTATAAATTCTTTGATACAAATTTTGATCCACTATACATGCACTCAAAGCCTAAAAGGTCCATATAATATAACAATACTTAATTTCAACAAGACCAGTTAGATTTCTAAACCAGAGTCGGATGCAAATAAGAGTATTTTTAGCCTCCACTGTTATCGGTTTCCATAAGACTAAAGTTATATAGCACTGAAGCACTGTATTGATTTAATTAGCAAAAAAAAAGTTTTAGTTTTTGTTCTTGAGAAACACAGATTGTGTCTATAATGCTCGGCTGCACCATCCTCCAGCACATTGAATCCCCATTTCTTATTATGACAGGAAATATATTTATGAAAATTATCTAAATATATTAAAGCTTTATTATATATCCTGCTTTTCATGAATTAAATTACCCCATTAAAAATAACGCATCCACAGCACTGCTGTTTCTGACATTTATAAGGATCAAAACACTAAAATTTAATGGAATCATTCAAGCATGAAATGTGGGTCATGATGACTTATACATGTATATTGGTCATCTCTGCTGAACTAAGACAATTCCAGAATCAACACAGGTTTATTTAGAAGTAGACTGAAATGCAAAATTTTAATCAAAGTCACTCAAGCATAAAATTTACCTCATTCTAAGCCAAATGTTGCCGACTTTAAATGATTCAACTTTTAAATATCAATATACAATCATAGATTCTTTGAAATATAACAAAATACAAAAATTTGACAAAATCACCCAAGCATAAAATATACGTCATGGTACATTTGTAGCTCAAATGTTGTCATGTTGTGTTGTTCTATACAAGATAATTGTAATTGTATAATAGTATCATAATATTACCATAGGTTCTTTAATAATACACCTAAATGCAAAAATATTATCAAATGCAGATATAAAGCTTCTGATTTAAACTCTTTAAGGAAATACATTAGCTAAAAGAAATTAGAAAAAATAATACTGGTATGTTCATCTGTATTTGGCTTGATTGAAATGCTCAATTTTCTATGGGCTGAGTAAAAGATTTTCAGATTACACGAAATAAGTAAGTTTTCTTTTACCTGATGTGACTAAAAATGACAAGTTCAACAAATGATAAATTTGACATTTTTTCTCAAATAACACCAAACGGGTAGGTACACATGTACATCTACAATAAAATCAGAATAATTGTGCAAGATTTCAGAAATGCCAGGTGGAAGGTGTTAGAGTTTCAGATTACACAATATAGGTATCCTTCAAACATGATTATTCTAAAAATAAACCAGAAATATACGATTAAAAAGTTCGTCTCGTTCCCCAACTAATTTTGGTGTGTAGCTGAGTAGCTCCCCCAGATGTACCCTTATGATTGTAGGTCGCTTGTTATCGGAGAACTGAACTCAGATGTAAAACTTAACCTAAATCAATGAAGCGTAGTCAGTAGATCAGAGTGACCTAATTTTGGTCGGAGGCTGTGTTACTCCCCGCGATGCACCATGATACCAAGTAATATGATTGTAGGTCCCTTGGTTTTTTTGGAGAACTGAACTCAGATGTAAAACAAAACCTAAGTCAATGAAGCGCGATAAGTAGGTCAGAGTGACTAAGTTTGGTGGGAGGCTGTGTTACTCCCCGAGATGCACCATGATACCAAGTTATATGACTGTAGGTCCCTTGGTATTGGAGAACTGAACTTGGACGTAAAACTTAACATCAGTCAATGAAGCACGATAAGTAGGTCAGAGTGACCTAATTTTGGTGAGAGGCTGTGTTAATTTTGAGATGCACCCTCACACCAAGTCATATGATTTAGGTCCCTTGGTATCGGAGAACTAAATTCGGACGTAAAACTTAACCTATGTCAATATAGAGCTATAAGTAGGTCAGTGACCTAATCTTGGTGTGAGGCTGTGTTACATCCTGAGATGCACCCTCACATCAAGTAATATGATTGTGGGTCCCTTGGTATCAGAGATGTGAACTCCGTAACACTTAACCTAAGTCAATGAAGCACGATAAGTAGGTCAGAGTGCCCTAATTTTAGTGGGTGGCTGTGTTACTCCCAACGTTGCACCCTCATACCAAGTAATATGATTGTAGGTCCCTTGGCTAACTAAAACTATTGTCAATCCTATAAATCTGTAACCTATAGTACTAGGCCTCTGGGTTTCATATAGTTTAACAACATATCAAAATTCGGTTTGAAATGGTACAGACAAACTAAATATATCATCTAGAAACAACTCTTTCCCACCTGTCCAACAAAATAGCCGAGTTCAACTTTCAGATTTGCTAAACCTTAGCAAAAATATTTCTCTCACTCAAGTCATTCCATTTGTCGGAGTAAGCAACAACTAAATATTTTAATCCAAGATGAAAAAAAATACATGAATATTTAGGGTTTTCTCAATATATAAAGGGACAATGCAATTACAGTATGTACATAATGCAGGACCACTACTACACTCAATTGCAATAAATGTCCCCCCACTTGTAAATTTCTTGCCAACATTTCATATAAAACTTTTTTTCAAAACATTGTGATTTTATTTCTTGTCCTATAAAAGATATATATAGTTGTATTAAAATTGTGAACTTTAAAAAAAATATTATATTTTTTAATATTTTGATATTATCAGTATAATTTATAGATATTTTTCTGCCCATCAATACACATTCCATTACAATCAGGCAAAAAGTTCGAGACCAAATTTTAGAAATTGTTGTTTATATGTATATATAATATAGTAGGAAAGTTATGTTATCTTGTTATCATTATTATTAATAATATATATGAATAACTTGTCATGGTGAATTGAGATGTTCTTGAATCTTCTATAATAAACTAATGAACTACTGTAGCCCGTTTAATACAAAAGATTGGTTCACGTGTAATAATTATGCAAAGTTCTGACGGACGACATAACATTTTAACTAAGTAGTAGTTCTTCAAAAGTCCATAGATCTATATATTTACTTTATCAAAAGACAGTAATTGTTTTATTCTATATTCAGATCAAAATGGTATTTAATGAAAAGCATTTCCTTCAATGTAAAAGTATGCGTATTAGCAGCAGACGGTAGAAAAAAATCGGTCTTTCTGGTTGGCTAATAAGATTAAACACGAGGGAAAATCCCGTTTTCTAAAAATAAACTTTTCGCGCCATTTAATACCAATTACGCTTTTTTATTGAACTAACTATTTTTTATAGAACAAGATTCATCTTACCAAAAAGTCAGAAACTCAGGCTGTTAGTAGTTAGTACTTGTACAGAAGTCATGCGTTAACCAACTCGCACTTCTACAAACTCGCGTTGATGTTCATATGTGTATTTTAAGCATAAAAACATACACTTCACATTAAATAATTGTATTGATAAAATTTGGGGCAAATCAAATTAATTAAAAACCAAAGGATTACAAAAAAAATGTTTAAACGGCAATTTATTTGATATTTATGTTGATTAACTGTAATTATAGCATTGCTATTTAGTTATTTCCAAATTATAAATATGTTGATTTAATTGTTGATTGATATCGGTTGAGAGACGTTCCAAATTTATATTGGGGTGATTGAAAAACAAATACAGTAAACATAAAAGTGTTTTTAAAAACAAAACTGTCGAAAATAAAAACCGCACAATGAACACATGATGAACATTTAACATTGTAATTATAACATTGGACAGAGGCTAAGTAAAAACTAGTAAACTGAAACTATTACATGATAATTTAAATTTCCCTATCAAATAATTTATATGACCACCTACGCGTTGTCCCTACATACGTAATCAAGATTTCATTTTTTGTCGAACCTGCGACTACATTCCATCGTCGTCAACATTTACATTTATTTATTTGAGTCATTCACTTTGTGGTTAAAGTTTTTAAAACATTAATTACTTTCTTAAACCATTCTGGATTTTTACCAAACTTGGATAGAAGCTTGTCCACGATCAATAAATAACGTGTGGAGACAAATTCCACTATAACACTGAAAACATACACAAGAGCGAAAGCAGGCGAAACCCTGGGTTCCGTGGAAACCTTACGAATTTTATTCATAAATCATTGGTACAAGTGTCTATCACAATTGCTTATCTGTATTAAGCAATTGAATTTATAATGTTCTAAAATATTCTCATTATTCCGTTTTTCTCTCTCAAGAATTCAAGAATTTCGTTCGCTGTAATATTTCCTTTGTTTATTTAATTCTTGTAAATATCATACGAGTATATAGCTGCTAAACCGCTCTGAAGTAATTTTCAATTCCTTTCATAGACAATATATCAGTTAGTAACAAAATTTTCAACAATTGTTGAATGTATCTAAGTGGGGCAATATACACGCATCAAACGGAATTATTTCATCGATCATATATTCTCCAAATTTTGAAATTTCTCAAACATTTAACAACAATCAATTGTTATGAATAAGAAAGATAAGTGGGCGTGATTATATAGATCTTAAATTTACACTATGCTAATGAATCTAATACAAAATTAAAACAATATAAAGATATAAAAACTTACCATGTGGTATTTTTCTGGATTTGGAGCAATGGAAAATTGAAATAACTTTGATACGAGAAGGAACACAGGCAGCACTTGTAGAAACATGTCGTAAAATCTTTCTGTAAACTGGATGTCATTCTCTCCTATTTATCAGGATCTGAATTTTTCATGCACTGTCAGAATGTACAATGGATTTGTATTACAGCCTGACAGATATCCAGGCACTAAAACTGGGATATCTGCACAATGAGATTCACAACCATGGGAAACAGACATCATTTGAAGAGAAGGTTAAATTGTTCAGGGCCTTACTAGAATCTGTAAAGTCTGATTATCCACTGAAGTCATGGAAGTTTTAATTTCTGAGTGGCGTTCAAGAATCTCAGAGATAATGCATAAAGAGGTAAAGTTAAATACATGTAGTACTTTCTTAACAGTTAAATACAATATATTCTGTACAGAAATTTCATATTCAATTCCTAAGAATCAATATTGTGATATCAATGATACTTCAGTTACACTTTATAATTCATTTCTCCAACAGTTGGGTCATTATGACCCACATTTCATTCATGTGCGACTCAGATTAGTTTTTGTATATACTTTTTATTTTGGCCTTTTTTTCTCTCCAGAAATCCAAAGTTAAGAACCACTTTCAGACTCACCTCCATTGTGCATCTTTATCAAAAGATGTTTGGTGTAAGCTGGAAATGGTGTTTGAAGCTTGGCAAAAAGGAAATGTTTTAAATCAACCAAAGATTGAAATGAAGCAGACTCATCTGACAAATTTATTCAGAATTCATGATGAAAATGAAAAAGAACAGCTATTATTAAATTTGGCAAATAGAGACATCTCATTTGCAAAATTTAAAGCAACATGCTCCAGAAGGTAAGTAGTATAAAACTGACCTTGGATGAGGCCATATACATGTACATGGAATTCACAGAATACACTCAATATACAAAACTTGGAAATATGTCAAACAATATGTAAATAATTAGCCCCAAAACTTATTTTTGTTAATTTGATGTGTCATTTTTTACCAAGAAAAATAAAGTCGTAGACAGCATAAATTTGATTAATTTAGTTCTTAATAATTAGGGAATGTGACTTAAAACTGTTATTGTTTTTAAGAGGAAAATGGTTATACAAGTGAAGTATATACAGTTTTCCATTTAGAAAATAAAACATTGATAAACATGATAAATGCTGATTAAGAATAATTTTCAAAAATTGAGATTGATGACTTCTTGAACTTCTATTTTTTTTTTATTCTTTCCACTTGTGCTAAATACAATATCTATATATGCTGTATTGAATTCTTAGACCAATGAAGGCTAAGAGTTCTTCACAATGTACAAAACAGAAAGACATGTCAAAAGAAGAAACATCAAAGAACTCTGGAAAACCTAGAAGGTACTAATTTACAATATTACTTATTTTTTTCTGTTCTAAGGAAAAGAAATTATGTAGGATGATACAAGCGAGTTGTGTATGACCAATAAGGAAACTCCTACTAAAAGACAAAAAGCAGCAAATATACATAAATATTCTCTTAAACTAAACTGGCCCAAGACCACAATTAATCCGCATCAACTCGTTGTCCATGAATATAGTTCACATATTTTATAGTGTATTTTTTTCCATTTTAATTTTCCCCACTTCTGTTAGTCTTTTTTCAAGTATCCTAGTTAAAATATAAAGCAAAAGGGGCAAATAACTAAATTTTAAACAGTTTTGTAATCAGAAATATAAAATTTGTAATTTGGTGATTGTAAAAATGGCCTAATTTCAGTATGTTAGAGCTATGTGAAAGATAACTATAGTACTTAAAGACATTTTGGGGGATTTTTTTAAAATTTTCAATGGTAGAATTTTCTATAATTTTGGTATTTCCGGGTTTACATTGATTTAAAGAAAGATTATAGAGTTTGAGCTGGTGCAATTTTTAAAAATTTGACTTAATGTAATATGAAAATGCACTATGAAATAATTATGGACTTTGACTTACTGAGAGCAAACTTTGATGGAGTGGTTCTTTTTAAAATTATGTCAAGACATTGGATGAACATGGCAACCATTGAGACCATACTTTGAATGTATTGTTTGGTGGTTAGCTGTTCAAACATTATATGATCCATACCATGAATGGCTGGGTTACAAGATCAATTGAACACAAGATGTTGAGAGCTCTTTATTTAGTCCATAAATTAAATGTCAACAAATCACTTGTTTTTTTGTGCAAGTTTTAATATACATTTTGATTTCAGTAACGATAGTCAACATGAATTGCAGAATTTGAAGAGAGAGTTAGACCTATTGAAGAAAACTTCACAGGAAAAGGCTCACGATTTACAATCTGAAGTTAATAAAAATGTTGAATCTGTAAAAACGATACAGAAAAAATTGCAGCTGAAAGTTACTGAAAACATCAATTTACATCAAGAAATTCAGGTAGTTGCATTAAATCAGTCACTGATTCCATTTATACAAGTACATATATCTGTCTTGTTCATGTAATAGTTACTGTGAATAGTTATTTTTGAGATTTTCACCCCTAATTAATTGATGTCATTATAGGACTAATTCATTTAGTTACATTGTAAGTCCCTGAGGGTATTCTCCAGGTATCTTAAATTTGGATCTTGTTTGTTATATTGCAATGAAATACATGTATATATTTTATTACTCCCCGTCAGTTGGGATACTCCCTACTCCCTCCATTTTATAAATGTTCCGGTGTATTTAAAAAGGGTTTACATCCAAACGTTTTCACCATATTCATTGTCATCAAAGGTGTAATTCTTCTGAAAATGGTTTCATCCACAATTGCATCATAGATGAATAATATAGAGATTACCCATTATACTTCTTTGTTCCTCAAATCATACCAAATACCTGCTAAGTAATTCCATTCTCTCAATAAACATGTGATTGGGGAGCTTCTACTGATTTTGACTTGTTTGAATTTATCTGGTTTTAGAAATTGAAGAACTCACAAGAACCTGATAACTCTGTTATTGTTGACTACGAGAAAAAAGTCAAAAGATTGCAGGTAATTTCACTTTTTTATTTTCACATAATGCATACATTTGAATCTGGCTTTGCAAAAGATTAATTTTAATTATAACTTATAATTACATCTTAGAAGTAAATATAATTTATTTAACATGTTTAAGTTCAGCATCTGTTACCAGGCTTGTAAATCACAAGTCAAATATAACCAAATATATGAGATTATTGATTAGTATTCAAATTTCAAGATAATTTGTACTATAATTACATTGGATATGGTGAAATACCTGTCATATTTCCATCCAGGAGGTGAGGTAAGAAAGCCAAGGCTTAAACTCAATTAGATAAATCTGATAATTCTCTGGAAACAATGTAAGCATCTATACATGTATGTTTGGCATTCGTTATGTTATCATATTAATTTCCTTGTCTATCTTGTTGCTTCACTGTTCTTTGGCTGATGTTGGTTTATTCCTCATACTTCTCGCCAATAAAAAATGTGCACATTGTTATCCATGTCTTATTTTTTACCCAGGACGAAGTTAATGAACAAAAAGAAGCTATCAAGAACCTTGAGCTGCAGGTAAACATGGCTGAGGAAGCAGCCAGCCGTGCCAGGTTGCAGTTAAAGGAATCTAATAAGGTAACCAGTATAGTTTTGATGATGATTATGTGAAATTAAAGATTTGATGTATATTTCCCAGTCTTTAAATAATTTAAGAGCAAAATTTCTGAATTCATTAGATAATCTTACCCATAGTTATTTTTTATAATTTCATAAAATAGATATTGCAAATACAATACAGGCTCTGTCAGTAAGAAATGTATTGCATGGAAGGTTTGCTATAGAGAAGCATGATGAGTGTTATTTAATTATGTACATATAGTTATATGCAGTTTCAGTTATAAACATAAGAGTCATGTTTTATTGGGTATACATGTAGCTATGAAATAATTCAACATAAATTTCATTATGATTGGACATTATTTTTCAGAATCGAAAGAATGTTGCAGCTAATGCAAATACAGATGATGAAAAAGGGGAAGAAAATATTTTAGCAGCCAAGGTTGGTGTTAAATTTAATTTTATTTTAAAGTTGAAATTAAGTAACAAAATTGTGATCAGTGCAACTTCTCTGCATATTTCCCTTGTTGAAAAGTCTCTAGCAGAAAATTGTAAACTATTCTGTTTACACTGAAATTTTAATAACTTCATTATGCTCAACTGAAAATATAAAAACTTAAGTACTGCAAAGAAATTTTGAAAATTTATATTTCTTATGCACTGTTTATGACTTTTTGTATCACAGTTTTCAAACCAGTAACAACTGAATGTGGAGACTGATAACTATAAATTGACATTTTAAATATTAGTAATATGCAGTATGAATAATTCAGAAGATAAATATTTATGAAAAAATAGTTACTGTACATTATTTAGGATTTTTAAATGAGAAAGGGAGAAACAGCTTTAATTTTAAGAACTGATAATTTCTGATTCTGTGGCTACATTTTGTTGCACCAAATGTTTGTCATACACAAGGTATTTCTTATTACAGAAAAAAAGATGCACCAGTCAGACACAGGTTTCATGTAATCAGGATGAGGAAAGTAAAATAGAAAATGGAAAGGTTAGCATTATAAACATATAGTTTTATTGGCTCCTTATGATTTCTTACTTTTCAATTTCCATTTGCACCACGTTAGATGGCAATTTCCTGTCTATTGTTATTAACTACATGTAGAACTGTCTTGAAAGGGACTAATACCCCCCGTAGCAACATGTCTGTTTTGAAGCCTACGCATAGTTCAAATCATATTTTTCAAAGTACTCGCCCAAACAGAAAATCCTGACAATATGCACATCTCCATATAGTGATCTAAAACTCCATAAAGTTTCATGAGAATCATGCAAGTAATGTAGGATGAGTTG
The DNA here is from genome assembly GCA_028015205.1 of Mytilisepta virgata. Taxonomy (NCBI): domain Eukaryota; kingdom Metazoa; phylum Mollusca; class Bivalvia; order Mytilida; family Mytilidae; genus Mytilisepta; species Mytilisepta virgata. The sequence continues at coordinate 35,032,183 of CM051515.1, forward strand.
CGGACAACACATGGAACAAAGCTTTGTTAAAAATTGCCTAAGTCCAAACAACTGTATCTTTTATGGGAAAAAGTATTGGACCAGGACAAACTTCGCATCCTTTGTTCAGACATGGGTATAATTAATGCACAAGGAATTTTAAGTATATTACCTGGTTACCTAAATGTTAAAAAAAACCTGTACATTCACCTGATTTGTGTAGCAGGTCATTTAACATAAAAGTTTAACAAATTGGGCATTCTGGGCCAGGTTACTGATAGAATCTGAAGAGATCGTTTGGTTACATTTGGCTAAATGGATTTGTAAAAAGTTCTTCAAGTGAAATTTTCATAGGGTCCTGAATGTATATACACAATATCAGCAAACTTAGTTATCGGGTAGCCAGTAGAAAATTGAAATATAGGCACCAGCTGAATCTCCCAACTCTTAATTATCTAGTTCAAGCTTTTCATTTTAATGTTTGCAAATTTAACAATCTCAAGAAGATGAATATATTAATATGATCACTAGAATTCATGCATACATGTATATAACAGTCTTGATTTTAAAATTTAAATTTATCAATTCTTTATTTCATTTAACAACATATGTATATTATATTCATATTTTTTTCCAGACTGCAACAGTTGTAGAATATGTTAATGATAAAGTGTACCTTGGAATATTAGAAGATAACAACTTAACATATACAAAGGCGGCAGTTGGAAAACTAGAGAAAAACTTTGTTTTAAGTGAAAAAGCAGAATCTTTCACATTAAATAAAAAAGACAAACAAGTTATTGACCCAAAGTATATTATAACAAGGGTTGAATGCAATATTAAAAACAATAAAATTGTTATTTCAGCTGAAAACAAAACAAAAATTGTAGAAAGTGTTGTATCGTATTACCAGAATTCCAGATAATTTTCGTTTAGCTGATTGACAAATGCACACAGTGTTAACACAAAAACTTGCACTTTATCGGTGTACCATAACATTGGTACTTTGTATCAACATTTAGAATACTCTGAGATGCTAGATGTGTTATGATAAAGTATTCATTCAAAGAGTCATTGAATTTCTCAATGATTTGTACATATTTACCTAAAACGCAAGTATCTTTCCCCTAATTTCTGTGATTCATCTCCAGAAATGCAGGTACTAATTTGACAACATATGTTCTGTTTTAAATTTCAATGTGTTTTTCTTTTCTTTAAAAAATTATAAACTGAGTTTTATCTGGAGCACTCGTTTCCACAGTTGTATATGTATACACAAATTGTAGTTCTATCAAGCTATAAGAAATTTTGTAAAGAAATTTTGTAAAGAAATTTTGCTTTAATATGAATTTTTTAAATGCATGCATTTGACTTTTTTTTTACTAGTATATATTTTTTGGTCAGCTCTTTTGTGTGCATGATTCTTAGGATTTCTGTTTCTTTTATAGTCATGAAAAAAGTGAAAAGGTAGTTGAACCTAATCTTTTAGCAGTAATATAAATGTACACTGGTAGTTGGTAAGCCAACTGTTTATTATTCTGAGAAAAAATCCCATCACAGGATGAAGTTTAAACTGTTCATCATTTTAAGAATAAATTTATTCTCTTTATAACATATTGGATATTAATTAGCATGTTGGAATAAATTTATTCTCTGCAGATAATGATTGCATAAAGAATAAATTTAATTTTAGAGAAAACAATGATGATCTGAGAATAAATTTATTCTCTGGAAAGCAGAAGTACATGTATATATTAATATTTAATAATAAAGTATTCTCTGAGAAATAAATTTCTAGGGCCAGGGAATAAATTTATTCCCTATAAAAGCAAATGACTGTTGAACTTTTCATCCTACAGGGAATAATTTTATTCTCTAGAAGCAAATGAATATTAAATTGTTCATTGCATGGGAATAAATTTATTCTTTAGAAGCAAATGGTTTTTTATTTTATGTGACCAGGGAATAAATTTATTCTGTCGTTTTGTCGATGTTACACAGAGTTGTAAATTTATTGATATTTTTACAATAAATTTTTAAAGATCATAGTTTATATTTTGTATTTTCTTTCATTTTAAGAATAAATTTATTCTTAGGGTCTTTTTCTTAAATAATACAGCAATATAATCAAAACAAGTGACCTTAAATGCTGTTTTTGCCATTTTGAAGGGATTTTGAAAAATCATACTGGTAAAAAGGACATCCAAGAATTTCCTTTTTTATTTTGGAATGCCTTATATTTGAATTTGAACTTAATTTCAAGCTCAGTGCGGTAAATTTCAAGTAAATCAATATTTCTGTCAAAAAAATGAGATTTAATGATCAGACAACATTGAACTTAATTTCAAGCTCAGTGGGGTAGACGGAATTTAGAAAGTCCTGGAATTTGTTGTTACTAGTATTTAACGACAACACGTGATCTATATAACGAAAAGTAAAATTAAAGGATTAGTCTAGTTTCTTTTTGTTTTCATGTAGTATCCCTGGAATGAAGTCCGCTTCATATGAGTACAGAAACAGATCGGCAAAGAGATGAGCACATGTACAGTTGGTTCCCATTGGAATGCCTATTGTTTGTTGAAAAATCCGAACAACAAATTCAATAAATATTTGTCTATGAGAAAATCTAGCATGTTTGTAATTTCACATTCAGAATACTTTTTGTCAGAATTAGAGTGGATAATAAAAATAAGATAATAAAAAATAATCCTTTTGATGTAACTGTTGGAGGATAAAAATTATATTAGTGTAATATAGAAGCATATCGAAAATGTGTGTATTAGGTACAGAACTGGCGGGAAATGCTTGCCTCAGAACAATTTCCACCATATCCGATCCGAATACAAATAATTGTTTGTTCTTCTATAGTACACTAATGTTGTATATATACCAGGATTAGTGGAAAGATGGATTAATCAAAAACATGTTACCCCCCCCCCCCCCCCCCCGCTCAACAACTTCATTTTCTTTGGCCATTGGTGTGTATTTAAATGTGATACATTGTGCATATTTGTATAAATGTTTATAAATGTTTATTTGGAAGTGGCACTTATTTTGTTATCAGCATTCAGTTGTTATGTTATGCTTGGGTGGCTGCTACATGTTGATTGCCATGCAACAATCCCCAGATATAATTAATCGTTTTGCGTGTTCACTCGTGTAAATTAATGTTTAATAAATCAAAAACACATAATAAACACAAAAGAGAGTCAAGATACTCTGAGTTGGTACAGACATTTAACATCTTACATGTTCATATTATAACAATCTTATAAGACAGAAAAAATATTAAAGACTTACTTTTTAACAAGTAGTAAACTGGTTATGATGACCAGAATCAATACAGATGACACTGTTCCTCCAATTATTGCAGGGACATTACTGGAGCTTTGCTTGGTTCCTGGGAAGTATATTCCACATGTTTTAAAAATAAAATTACAGGTGTTTTTGGTTTCAGATCTACAGGTTCAATACAGAAAAATATACCGATTATATGATTAAGAACCAAAGCGTACATACACGATATTTGTTTGAAATTTTACGTTGGTTACAATTTTTTTTTCGTGCTCATATGTTAAAGAGAAAAATATGAAAATATGAAATAGGATTCTTCAGAATATCAAAGTTGATATATTGTCATCTCTGACACCCCGTAATGTTTCCTACTATAGGTGACTTTTTTATCAAATTTATCTCCGAATGAAAAACCATCAGAATTTTAAAAATGTATATTACTTCCTATAATTCAAAACTGGTTGATTTTCATAAAAATGTTTGTGTTATTCTAACACGAGTTGATGGATTTTATTTTTTGATCAAATGAATAAACAACAAAACAGATAACAGGAAAGGTAAAACTAATATACCAATCGATCAACGTCAACCATCAGACAGAACCCAGATAAAAAATAACATAAAAGAGCACAAAACACAGACACAACAGAGAGTAAGGATAAAGTGACTTTGTACAGACACTACACAGTGATGGGGTTAAACCGATAATGTACCGTAGATTCATTATTATTCGTTGTATATCAATTTCCATGGTTTTCATGAGTCCCAGAAAACCACGAATTTAAATTTCCAACGAAAAATACTATTTTTACTTTAGCTTGAGTGCACTGAAGTTTGATACCGCGGAGTTTTGATGTATATATCTGAGACAAGATTGAACAATTGCTTTTTTACAGCATGTACTTGGGTAATGACATATGATGAGTCAGTTAAATCCACAGAGGACACAGTTTTTTCATGTAATTTTCTATTTGGTAATATGTAAACGCTCAAACAATTTTTATTAAAATTATTTTGACTGTGTCAATTGTCGCGGAATTCAATTCCGTTTTTTTTAATCAAGCATTTAAGGGGGTAGGCCTGGGTTAGCCCAAAATTTTCCACTCGTTTAATTTTCTTCATATTTTCGTCATGCATTATATATGTCTTAATACAGCACCTGAGAAAATTTTGTTGAAATTCAACCACGCGTTTCCTTCACAGGGTTTATTGAAAATGGGCATTTAAGGGCTACCCTTCATTCCATGAGATGACACAAGTTAATGAATATTACTACCTCTCATAGGACATATGTTTGATAAAAAATAGTTATAATTGTTGAACTGAAGAACAGGGATATAGTCTTAATCAAAAATGAAATATGATGGTAAAATTCATTCTTTATATGCAAATTCCAAGGTAAAAAGTACCAGATATGTTCGGAATTTCGTTCATTTTCAGTTGCCTCATCAAATATTCAAACACTGCTGTAAAAACATTCTGTCGTTTAATTCTTACCAAAAACTGTTAAAACAAATATCATATATATGTGTGTTATATGACAAAAAATTATGAAATTTTAATCACAAATTTTCAAAAAATACTCGATCAATTTTGATATTAAGACATTGAAAAAAATAAAGATTTTCCCATAATACCATTTGAAGCTGCATTATACAATTATAGCCTTTAGAGGAGATCGATACATGTTTTATCGACCTGATGAAATTATATCGACTGAGGACGAAGTCCGATGTCGATATAATTTCATCAGGTCGATAAAATATGTATCGACCGACATTTTAAAGGCTATAATTGTTTTATTATAGTATTCAAATTCCCAAAATATCAATCATGTTCTATTTCAATAACCAACAAACTAACCTGTGCTTTACGGTTTTGAATCTCTGACATTTTCCCTATATCCTTTTCATTATGTTGATATTGAATTGAAAATGATAAACTTAATATTAACAAACAACATGTAGATATCACATATTTAATGAACTTCCGAAGTAAGAATGAAAGATCGATTCTGATTGGTTCTTAGACTAATCCAACAGGCAATCAAAATATCGCTTTATAAATTTGTTCTTCTAAATTCTATTTTTGGAATAAGGGGGTCTTTCAACTAAATTATTTTTAGAAACTCTTAGTTTTTCAACATTTTTAATTGTATTTATGGAAACACCTATTTTACAAGCTTTTTACAGGTTGACCATGTGATCTACTTTGACAAATGACAGCTTTTGAATTATACAATATTATAATAATATCATTATTATATGTAGTTTATATATGTTATACAACCAATTATGGTTACTAGCATATGATTTAAGGCAGAAAATATCTCTAAAACATTCGATTCATCAATTAAATGCTATTTAAAATAATCCTGAAAATGTCAGGATTGTGACATTATATGTGTGATGGACTATTACTGTTACAGTATAAGACTAACAGGATAATGTGATATAAGCAACCACGCACTGAGATGAGGACGAGACAAGCACACCTACAAACACATACTTCTCACGGGGGGGGGGGGGGGCTAATTCTAGATTATATATTACGAATTTATGGAACGAGTAGAAAATTCTAGTAAGCATTTATGAAATTATTGCAAATATTGACTCAGCATTTTCTTCATTTCGAGCATATTTTTCATTATCGTAATGTGCATTTCATAATTGCCACTGGATGTTAAACAATAATTCATCAATATATCAAATCCTACGTAAATATCGATTTTCCACATATTTCGAAAACGTTTTAGATTAGTTACGGAGATGCCCCTTACCGAACCTATTCACTTCGTCTAATGCGAGGAAATTTGGTACGTCATAGTAATGCCATGTCATTCCTATTGTTTGACGTCAAGAAAAAAAAAACATGAATAGGAGTTTTCTCCCTTACCCCAGGCCTACCCCCTTAAGGAAAATAGTAATCCTACGTATGCTTATACACTGCAGGCTTTCTCATAAATAACAACAAAAAAAATATTGTAAAAAGATAATAAAGCAGACATTATTGAATGTAATGGGATTAAAAATATGCATGTATATGCCCGAGGTATTTGGTGACAAGTGATCGCAATTTCGTCAATATTTATTTCAGACCTGATTAACCTAACAAGTAAATAATTACGGATTTTGCTAATCTTACTAAATTTATGACAAGTTTTTTTTCGTTACAAAGAAGAATCTGTTTGTTAGACTTTTTTTATAACGCTTAAAATCAGTACTTTACTGTACAATATCAAAGTATGAGCGGCAAATTTTGTCGCAGTATTTTCATGATATCTGATGTGCCAAGCCATGATTTTAAGTATATCAACAACCTTGTTTATTTTTACGTTTTTGTTTTCCGTTCACGAAAATTGGTATGCACGAAAATAAATGAATCCACAGTATTTTAATGTATAAGAACTTTTCTATTCAAGTAATCATTAAAATATTTTCTGAGTTGACATGCATAAATCACAAGAAAAACTGAGAAATGTAAAACAAAACCGATATCTGACTACACCATGAGTAGACATTTTGAGATCCTTACATAATTTAAATGCTGTTAAAACCAGATCTGTCCTCAAAGGGGCTAATACCCCCGGGGCAACATGGCTGTTTTAAAATTCTCGCCCAAAGAGAAAATCCTGAGAGTATGCACATCTCCATAATGTATACATGTATTAAAGTAATTTTGATTAATCCAACAAGTCGACAATGAAATAATTAGGATTTAATAAGTAAATCAATATTTATGTAAAAAAATTGAGATCTAATGATCAGACAACAATGGCAACATTGTTCTATAGATGGTGAGTTCTAAAAAGGGAATATGAAAAGTTCGTGTTTAGATTTGTTTAGCCTGAATTCTTTACTGCAAACTTAGGAATCGCAGGATTTATTAAAGTCAACATATCATTAAAAAATATCTAAAGCTGATTTTTTAAAAGTTATTTTCACCAATGTGGATTAATTTAATTGATTTTTTACAACACTTTGTATATATTTACATTTTTCACATATTTGAAATATATAATTTTTAAAAGAGAATTATGGCAAAGATATCTAGGCACACCGTAGCAGCGTGGCCAAGGATTAGAACATATAGTAAAATAAGTAAATTATTGTATTTATAAGTAACGTCATGAAATACCAAAGGGATATTTGAAGGAGGGGAAAATCGAAGCAACTGACAAACTCCGGAGAACAACGAAGACAAGACCAAAATAATACAAGCACTACAATTAAAAACTAAACACATATGAACAACATTATTCTAAACTATACACAAACAAAAGTAACCTCTCGTCCATAATATACAATCCTCAAATTTTCTTTCTTTAAAGATATAAGTTACTGAAAGCATTCAGTGAATTTTAGACGGATAAAGAAAAATAAAGAGATCATTTTTTACAGTCAGACGCAAATTGTCTTTTGTCCCAAAATAGCTGTTTGATTTGTAATTTCGTCAAAGCTGCATGGAAGTGTGACATCATGACAAAATTTTAATTCCATATTATCTGGTGCTACTTCTACATATGCCAAGTGCATGGATTATTTTCAAACTCAGTATTGTTAAACAGTAGGCAGCAGTAAAATTAAATACCAAGCAATGATGAAACTCATAGAAAAATATAGAATCGTAGGTTAAATCGAACTGAATAATATATTTTGCTATTTTACCAGTAAAGAATTTTAAATGGACGTGTATGTTTATCAAATGATAATTGTTAATTGACCACGATTCTCCTGAAACGTTGTTCAGAAAATATTAGTTTTACATGTACCTGTACATGCTCGGCCTTTTCACTCACAAACTCAACATAAAGTTCTACGGACTTTATTTAGTTTGTGAGTGAGTCGGGCGACTTTACACATCGATATGTAACAAGACACCCCCATGGTCGTGCGAGAGCGGGTAGGGGGGTGGGGTCGATGAACGACCAACAGGACGAACAATGGAAACAACTGGGACTGAAACATGGACAAAGAGACAGGAAAGGGACACATCTAGAGTTGGTGTTGAGGAAAGATATGCAAGAATAAGAAAGGACTCAAGATACATCGCACAAAGATGGGCTGTTCAGCGACACCAATTCTTGAACGACGCACAGGGCAACCTGATGAGCCTGAGGAGGAGATGAACCAGAAAACACACCACAGTGTTCAACACCTCCATGGACAAGAGAAGGAAGTCACTGGTGAAGGCGAAGCTCATGATCAGATGGTCATGGATCTTAACAGTCAACAGGAAGGAGAGAAACATCAAGGAGAAACAGGAGACCCACTATCACCAAGAATCAAGTTGCCAACAATAGAAAGAATGGATCCAGTTTGATGAGGATAGAATAAAAACACTGAGGAGAGCAGAGAACCTTAGAAAGATCCGAAGGGAAAGAGCACGAAAGAGATCTCAATTTACGGCTAATCCATTTGGCTTTGTAACAAAACTACTTGGAGATAAACGATGAGGCCGGTTAGATTGCCCAAAAGAGGTTGAGCAGTCCTTGAGAGATACATACAGTGACCCAGACAGAGACAAGGACCTTGGAGACCAACACAAATTGATAAGTCCAGATGAGCCAACGATAGAGTTTGATATGTCGGAACCCAAACTCCATGAAGTATTGTCGACTATAAAGAAAGCGAGAGCAGCCACAGCACCAGGACCAAACGGTATTCCATACAGAGTTTATAAGAACTGTCCAACCTCCCAAAACAACTATGGAGACTTATCAAAGTGTTATGGAGAAGAAATCGGTTACCAGAGGAGTGGTTAAAATCAGATGGTTGTTTCATTCCAAAGGAGAAAGATGCTAAAGAACTGAAACAGTTTAGTACTATATCACTTCTCAACGTTGAAGGAAAGGTTTGTCTAGCAATCTTGGCAAAGAGGGTTACAACATATATGCTGGAGAACAACTATATTGACACCTCAGTTAAGAGAGGTGAAGTACCAGGAGTACCAGGGTGCCTTGAACATACAAGCGTTTTAACAAAGATTATCCAGGAAGCCATAGAGAACAAAGGAGATTTGACTGTCCCCTGGTTAGACCTGGCAAACACTTACGGAAGTATACCACACAAGCTAATATACCTAACCCTGAAGAAATATCACACACCTGTCAAGGTTACAGGACTGCTTCGTAATGAGGTTTACAGTGGGGGACCAGTAATGTCATCTGGGTTCAGTCAACCACCAGAGCATGCATGGATGACATGACAATAACAGCAAAGTCAGTTCTGGATGGCAAGTGGATGGTGTAAGACCTGCGTGAGCTTATAGACTGGACACGCATGAAGTTCAAGCCTTCAAAGTCAAGGAGTCTGATATTGAAGAAATGAAAAGTACAGGACAAAAAGATCAGAATTGGAGCTGAAATAATTCCAACAATCATGGGGAAACCAGTCAAAAGCTTGGGCAAGTGCTTTAGAAACTCCTTGAACGACAAAGAAAGTGTAGACGAGATGGTATCACAGGCAGGAAAGTGGATGGATATTGACAAGTTTGGTTTACCTGGTAAGTACAAGGCATGGTGCTATCAGCATGGACTATTACCAAGAATCACATGGCCTCTGTTGATGTACGAAGTATCTCAGACCAAAATTGAAAGTCTAGAGAGGATGTTCAACAGACACTTACGCAGATAACTTGGGGTTCCAAAGAGTTTTAGCAGCATTGGTTTGTACAGCACCAGTTCAAAACTTCAACTTCCACTGTCTTCTATTATAGAGGAGTTTAAAGTCACCAAAACCATACAAGATGACAAGGTGAAGGAAGCAAATGTTGATGTCAGGACAGGACGGAAATGGGTGGTCAAGAATGCTGTAGAAGAGGCAGAGAATCCATCAAGACATAGAGACATAGTGGGAGTGGTAACATCTGGGCGACTTGGTTTTGGCAACCATCATGGCAGTCAGCAGATGCAAGACATAGAAGGGAACTTTTTCAGCAAGAAGTTCGTCGAGGGGAAGAAGAAGATCGCCAAGTAAGAGCCGTCAGTATGAAACAACACCGGCAATATATGAAATGGGAGTTGGCAAGACCAAGAAAGATCAGTTGACATGAGATATGGAGAATGGAAGGTCAGAAGATAAGCTTCCTACTTCGATCAGTATACGACGTTCTACCGACACCCACAAACCTTTCAATATTGAAACTGATTGAAGACCCTAGTAGTAAGTTGTGCGGTAAGCCAGCAAATCTAGAACAGGTTCTGTCGTCTTGTAGGACAGTTCTGAAGGATGAAAGATATAAATGGAGTCATGACCAAATCCTTCGAGAGATGGTAGCAGCCTTGGACACACAGAGGAGGAAGAAGACTAAGATAGAGAATCAAACGAGGTGGAGAGTCACGAACAGCAAAGCCACTAGTATCCTAGTGGGAAATGCAAGCCGACGTTGGGGAAAAGACAACCTTCCCAAGAGAAGATATAACAACCCTCCGACCAGACATTGTGCTGTGGTCCAGAACCAACAGACAAGTAATTCTTGTAGCGCTGACAGTACCATGGGAAACAAGACTGGAAGAAGCCCATGAGAGAAAGCTTGCCAAGTACCAGGAATTGGTAACAGACATTCACGACAAGAATTGGAGGACATTGTATTTTCCAGTGGAGGTAGGCTGTAGAGGCTTTGTTTCACAAACTTTCTGGAGAGCCTTGGGGTCCCTACGACTGACTGGACTATTAAGAATAAGCGTAGTTGGATGATTTGGGAACCAGGAAGAGGAAACTTCTGGTTGGATATGGAAGAAGCGAGAGGAACAGTGGAAGAGCTAGCTGGTTCCTGGCTGAGTTTGTTCAACTCAGTCGGCGCACCCCTGGAGATTGTCGTGGACAGCGCCGAAACAGTCAAGGAGAGGGGATCCACCTGATGATGGGACCAGCTGAGCAATGGAAACACTGTATTTAAGGTATAAACTCATACAAAATCGTAGTTAATCCTTATAATTCCATTTCAAACAAGGATTTTATGTTGAGTGAACAGGCCGAGTTTACACATCGATAACCTCATACAAAATCGTATTTAATCCTTATAATTCCATTTCAAACATCGAAAAGTTGTTCCTAACCGAAATAAAAAAAATAACTTTGTCCATCGGACTTTCTTTAGTTTGTGAGTGAGTCGGCCGAGTTTACACATCGATAAACTCGTACAAAATCGTATTTAATCCTATATTAAATTTCAATAATATCGAAACTATGCAACTGATGATACCAGACGTTTGAGGGCCAGTGGCAGTTCGGCATCCCTTACTGACTGCAAATATTTTTCATTTTCAAAATTGTATTTCACAATATAGTGTGTATGCATATTTAAACGATTTAAGGCCGAGAATGTTATAATATAGTGCAAAATATTAAAGAAATGCCGAAATGCACAAAAGAGTAGAGCTAAAAGCATCTAAGAACACTGCTTCCTAATATCCACAAAATTAAACAATCTTATAATGGTGCCGTCAATTCAAATGTATAAATTTCAAGCTAGTATTAAATTATACAGAAAAAAATAAATCCCCGAAATTTTATTAAATTATACTAGATATTACAGTTCTTTGAAACATATTCCTAGATTCCTATATCATCATTCATTGTCTTTCTTTCTTGCTCTTAATTTTATTTGGACATGGCAATACAGAAGCATTATGTTTACTTATTTAAAATCTTTTCTGTCATAAGGCACAATAATTTTAGACCTTTGAAAGTTGTGACCTTCTCGTCCCAAGAAAATATTTCTCTAGTGTACAATTTTGTTTTCAGAAAGATTAATGTATTTTCAATCTGTTTGCAAACATTCCTTTTGTCAAATTGATAATGCTAACAGATTCTTCTGGTCAACCAATGTCAAATGATTTTTTCAGAGTATAACACTTTTTAACTACACTGTTAATTAGCAGGATTCTAATACGAATTTACGATACACTTACGCGTATCTGAAGAAAAAATATTAAAATAAAGCGATTGTAGGAAAATAAGAAGCTGTTGCAAGGGATCGTCTTGGTCGTGTCGTCAACTGCGAGGTTTGAATCGTTGTGAAAACCTTAATTCGGATTTAAATAGGAAAAAAAAGCATGGTTTGATTTTCGGGGAAATTCTGTTATTATCAACTATCTACAATGTATATGCATATATATCTAAAATCCAAAAGGTACAGCATTACTCACTTTTTGAGGTATAGAATTTGATACTCAACTTTTGATCATGCTGATTCCAAAGGAAAAACTTGTCAAACTCACACAAAAATTCAGGGACACCCTACACAGTTCTAAAATTATTCTTCAGGACATGCAGTCTCTTTTGGGTCTCCTGAATTTTGATTGCAGGGGTTTTCTCCAGGTCGCACCTTTAGCCGTAGACTCATAAATTCAACCATGGGGGTAAAGAAACCACATTACAAAATTCGAGTTAACAAGCAGATGAAAGCGATTTAGAAGTTTGGTTAGACTTTTTAAAACAATACAATGGGGTCACTGTGATTAATGACAATGTATGGGGTTCGAATGAAAATATGGAGTTATTCACGGATGGTGCAGGGGGGGTCGAAAGGTGGCTATGGAATCTATTTTGCAGGTCATTTTGATCATGCGGCTTCCAAAGGAAAAACTTGGCAAACTCACACAAAAATTCAGGGACATCCTACACAGTTCTAAAATTATTCTTCAGGACATGCAGTCTCTTTTGGGCCTCCTGAATTTTGCTTGCAAGGGTTTTCTCCAGGCCGCACCTTTAGCGGTAGACTCATAAATTCAACCTTGTGGTAAAGAAACCACAATACAAAATTCGAGTTAACAAGCAGATGAAAGCAGATTTAGAAGTTTGGTTAGAGTTTTTAAAACAATACATTTATTTTGCAGGTCAGTGGGCTCAAGGTATAAGTCCAAAACAGTGTGTTGTATCTGGATTAACCAGGGATATGACATTGTTAGAGTTATTTCCAGTAGTAGCAACACTAATGTCCTGGGAACCATATTTGTTAAAAAAAAAAATTTTCATGTTGATAATCAGGCTGTTGTTCAGATCATTAATATGAAAACTAGCAAATCAAATAGAGTAATGAATTAAGTAAGAAAATGGTCTTAACGAACTGAAATAATAATACGTCTGTTAAAGCAATTAATATCCTTTCAAGACAAAACAAACTTGCTGATTGTCGTTCTCGTTCTCAGTGGAGAAAGTTCAGAAGCCTAGCTCCAGAAGCATGCAGACCAGTGGCCAACCAAAATTCCAACACAGATTTGGAACATTTAAGTCAGATGGCAGATTATATTGTCTACCAAGTTGTGTCAAAAAATACACAAAAATCATACAATTTGGCTCTGTCAAAACTTTGTAAGTTCAGATTATCTTACAAATTGCAACAGCTCTGGCCAGTGCCATAAATCATTTGCTAAGTTTTATAACTTTTTTGTAATTACAAGGTCTCTCGGGGGGTACCATATCATCTTATATATCAGGAGTTTCATATCATAAAATCCAAGGCATACAGGATACCAACAAATTCTTTATAATTGGCAAGGCATTAGAGGGAATAAAAAGAATTCAAGGAGGAAAACGTATTGACATTAGCGTACCAATTTCATTGCAATTGTTATCAGATATGATAGGCTGTTTAGATAAAGTTTGTAACAATAAATATGAAGCTACATTATTTTCAACAGCTTTTCAGTTGCCTTCTTTGGTTTGCTTAGAGTAGGAGAAATCACAACTACAAAGAATAAGTCTTATATCAGTTTAGGAAAAAGCCAGGGAGCTGAGATTAATGTGGTCAAAAAGAGACCAACAGGGTAAATCTGTTACATTATTGATACCAGGGAACATAAAAAATTACTGTCCACTAAAACTTACTAAAGGCTACTTACGGGTACGACCTAGCTGTAACAATGAAGACTTTTTTATACATTATAATGGTATGCCTTTAACTAGGTACCAATTCAGCAGTATACTGGCAAAAGGCTTTAAATTTTCTTTATATAAGTAAAGGTCATTTTAGGTCACATAGTTTTAGCATTGGGGGTGCAACTGAGCTGGCACGCCAGGGGGTTTCCGATGAGGTGATTATGAAATGTGGAAATCGCATGCTTACTCTCGTTATATTAGGTTGCATTTTTTCTAGTTACAAAAAGGCTAATAAGCTACAAGTTTTCACAGGTTCAAAGAATTTGTGGATTGTTTGAAGTTCCATAATTCATTGGGCCAATGTAGAAACAACGAAATGTGGTAAAATCAATCTTGGACTGGAATCTAAAGGCACCACAACATACTGGATTGGTCAGCCTGGATTTCTATTTAAAGATTTGGACGCTCTCATTGATGCTAAAAGGAAATCTTTATATTTTGCTAATTTCATTATTATTCAATGTGGAGCTAATGATTTAACAAATTTGGAATTGCATCGAAGGGTTTAATTGCAAATATTAAGTGTTCAATCCTACGTTACCAGGCTTTGTTAAAAAATATTGTTATAATATGGTCTTCAATGCTACAGCACCCCATCATCGAGCAGAAGAGGAAAAGAATGATTTTAGTAATAAAAAACTTTGTAATAGGAAATGGGGGAAAAGCTATTTTACATGAGAACATTAGGGCAAGGGAAGTTTCTTTGTACAGAACCGATGGCACACATTTATCACAAACTTGGATTCAGATTTTTTTTAAAATAATAATCAAGAGGGGTTTGAGTCTTTTCTTAGTACAACACACATTCATTTCAATAAGGTTTCAATATTAAAATTTTGTGGAGGTGAGACCCGAGTCAGATCAGTTGGTAGCTAACTTGGGATCTCATATGGCGTCCAGGGAGACTGGTTATGATTGGGTAATTTTTTCACAAGGCCCTTGCTGACAAGTTCTACAATTTGCAGGTTTGTAAAATGTGGTTAGTAGGGGTCTACAGATTGGTAACTCTGGGACCTCCTCCACCTCATCTTTTAGAGGTGAGCCCTACACCTGCAAACAGGTGAGGATCTTAAAACTGGAGCATTCGTAATACGAGTGTTTTTCCCTGTTACTCCCCATGGTAGGTGGTGGTGTTTAACTACAAAGGGGTTTTATGACACTAGGTCAACATAGGTCAGCTGATAGCTTCCCTGGCGCCTCAACAAAATATTATAATGTCACAAAGTAAAAATGTAAATTCTAGTCATGAAATGTAAATACAAGTCTGTGTAATACAAATACAGGTTTAATATTGAATTATTGTTATATTGTAATAGTTCTAAATGGTAATGAGGCAAAATAGAGGAAAGGAAACTCTACACATTTGAGTCATAGTATACAGACAACAATTATTTAAAATGCAGTTAATCTTGCTATTGGTGAATTACAATAACAAGCAATGAAAGACAACTCTTGAAAATTTTTAATCACTGTGAGATTCTGTCAAAGTAGGAAGACCTAAACATATCAGCAAGTTACAACTCTTGATTGTTGCTCTTCATCTCATTGTTATTCAATTAGTATCATGTTAGGTCTTCTTCTATGAGTATTGCAATTAATAGAGATCAGCAAATTTTGGATTGTCGATAATCTGGTTTAATTCAATCAAATATTTGCGTGGGTGTTTCGCTCGTGGCAATATATGGTGTCGCCGATAGGTGGCGCTCCAATGTGGTATTTGAAATTTAAATTCCTGAATCGGGCACTTGTAAAGTTGCCGAAAACGAAGCAGATGCTGAAGTCAAATTACGGTTTACCAAAACCACCCACCCTACCAATTTTAGAATATTTGCTTCTGTTTTTGTTTTATATTTTCAGACATCAGTTTGCCTTTCACCAGTATCTACGCAAGTTCTTCATGGTATTAGAACAACAGTGGATAATTTGGACTTCAACTTGCATTTGCTTTACTTTGACTTGGACTATTTCATCTAAGCAGTGTAATAACAAATGGATAATTGTAAATTAAGTAACCAGAAGGAAGCATAGCTTTCAAATAATTACCATTTTCATTTCAAGAAGACTTTTTAACAAAATTAATTTCTCTGAAAACAGGCACAGAGGTGATTTTGAAAAGGGGGGATCCAGGGAGACTCGTAGTGATTGGAGGATTATTTCACTCGGCCCTTGCTCTTGGCCTGGCAAGTTCTACAATTTGCAGGTTTGTAAATTGTGGTTAGTGCTAACGATGGGGTCTACAGATGGGTACCTCTGAGACCTTCTGCACCTCATCTTTTAGAGGGGAAGCCTACACCTGCCAACAGGTGGGGAACTAAAAACTGGAGCATTGGTAATACGAGTATTTTTCCCTGTCACTCCCCACGGTAGGTGGTGGTGTTTAACTACCAGGGGTTTCATGACACTATATCAACATAGGTTAGCTGATAGCTATTGTGTAGAAAATCGGTAGTCTCCCTGGCGCCTCACAAAAATATTATAGAATACTTTGTACCCAAATTGATGTCAAAAAGGAAAAATGTACATTCTAGTCATGAAATGTAAATATACGTTTGTTTAATAAAAATTCAAGTTTGATATTGAATTATTGTTATATTGTAATAGTTGTAAATGGTAATGAGGCAAATAGAGGAAAGGAAACGCTACACATTTGAGTCTTAGTATACAGACAATTATTGAAAATGCATTTAATCTTGGTAATGGTGAATTACAATAACAAACAACAAAAGACCACTCTTGAAAATTTTTAATCATTGTGGGATTCTGTCAAAGTAGACAGACCTAAACATATCAGCAAGTTACAACTCTTGATTGTTGCTCTTCATCTTATTGAAGGCATCAATACAAATCTATGTGTCAACGAAGCCAATTTGCATGCCGCCCGAACAACACTAAACGAAAATCTTTGTAGAAGGTCTCCCAATCATTTTCACTTAAAATTTACTGTATCTCCCGTGTGCATAGCTCTGTCCTTAGATGGTTTTGGTTTACCCCTTTTGATCATTTTGGTATTTTTGAATTTGTTCTTCAACCTATTGGATTGTTGTTTTTGGTTTTCAACATGTTAGGCCTGTAGCACAATTGATGAGTCGTAAATCGACGAGGTGTGCCCACCTTCTGCATCAAAATTGGTATCAAAGAATTATGTTTACCACTGAGTTCGTGAGGCCAATGCTGGTGCACTCCAAGTCTTCGAGGGTATTCTAAGATCATCATTTCGATACAAGCCCGAAACTGATACCAAAAGTCCAAAAGTTTACGGTAACAAAACTATAAAACGTTTGAAAACTGCGGAGTATCGTTCGAGGCATATCTGTCTATAATGGTTTTGGTTTAGCCCTTTGGTCATTTTGGTATACTTGAATTTTCTCGTCACCCTTTTTGACTGTTGTTTTGGTTTTCAACATTTCAGGCTTTGAGCACAACTGATGAATCGTAAATTGACGAAATGTGCAGACCTTGTGCATCAAAATTGGTATCAAAGAGTTATTACTATAAAGTTTTAAAAGTTTTACAGGAGAAGACATTTGACCAATCTGATTGCCTGTTTCGTCTGATCCAAGCCAAATTAGAACTGTTATAAAGGAGCTTTCATACATTATTCTTGCAAATGTAGTATGTAAGTACTGGTCTTTCAGTTTTTAAAAGAAATATTTTGAAATTTAAATTTAACAAAGGCTCCAATTCAAACTTATGTACCGCCGTAGGCGCAATGTAGGCCATTGCATCAACACCAAATGAAGAAAATGAGGAATTTTTGCAGCAAGCCTCCCAATCATATTCGTTTAAAGTTTGCGCATGTTTCATATTATAGTTTTAGAGGAGAAGACATTTGAAAATTCGACTAATCAAAATCAAAGAATTGCCTCGGATAGTCATGGGTATCGTCCGATCGTAATGAAAAGAGGACTTTCACTAGACGCCCATTTTGTTTATAACTTGGAAACAGTTCAGATCCCCACCCTATAACTATACATATCCTTGATACTTGTGGAAAAAGACATTTATTGATGCATGAAGGGGTCCCGGGGGAGGGGGCGGTATGCCCTGTCCACTCAAAAGCATGCTTTTGATTTTTATACATATATATAATTCTATTTTATTGTATTTTTAAGTTGTCTTGCTTTTTAAATAAGTAATTTCTTCTTTGAAGTCAAATTCTAGAATAAATATAATCACTAATACAACTAGAACTATGAGTGTTTAATGTAATGACAATGGTACAAGGAGATAATATTAAAGTTTTAAGCATATTCGATTGAATAAATTGGGAAATATCAATTCCAAAATAATACAATTAACTATTGTTTGGTAACCATTTTGATGTACAAGATATGCAAATTATTTTGAGGATGTGAAAAAACAATATTTATTGGCTGTGTACCAATTTGTTGACTAATAATCGAAGTAGGATCAGATAAGTCCCCTAAGGGATTATGTTATAGGGATTAACATGAAGATATCGGGTAAAAATTAATAGAACTACATCCCATGTGATTGAAAATTGGAAAAAAAGGAACAACGACTATGGACGATGTTCTTTCAAAAAGAAACCACAGTCCACACAGTAATACAAGCACTGGATTACAAACAAACCAGGCAAGAGAGAGATTCGCTGAATAGGTATTAGCTTGAAACAAGCTTATATTAAATTCCGTGTGGTTAAACATTTTTGAGAGTACTCAAGCCATTTTCTTACATCCTGTGAAGGTTGCTAAAAAACGATAAAAAGTACTATATCTTCATGTTCTTTCGATATGTTCGCAAAAGTATCATGCTGTGAACAGGAGAAACCCCGGTTTTTATATGAACACTAGCTTACTAAATGTATTTTAAAAGACAACTTTAAAATTTGTTGAACAGTTGTAATTAAAATAAAAATAAATATTTTTGTAGTTCTTAGCATCTGACGAAACAATATTTATTGGCTGTGTACCAATTTTTTGACTAATAATCGAAGTAGGATCAGATAAGTCCACTAAGGGATTATGTTATAGGGATTAACATGAAGCCATCGGGTAACAATTGATAGAACTACATCCCATATGATTGAAAATTGGAAAAAGAGAACTACGACTAGGCATCGTCGATGTTCTTTTAACAGGAAGCCACAGTCGTTGTGGTTAAACATTTTTGAGAGTACACATATACTCAAGCCATCTTCTTGTATCCTGGGAATGTTGCTAAAAAAGTACTACGCAGCTATGTTAAGGCAACGTTTTCTATTTTTGGTCATGGGGAAATAACTCCTGATAATGACATGAACATTCATTAACATTGCGTGCTACGTCATGGTCGCCAATGCCGGCGTTGTTTCCGTCAGGGATTATATAATACTATCCGTCAGAAAAGATATTTACATTAAAATTTCGGTTAATTTTTCGTTAGATTGATGCGAATAATATAACAACGTATATCCTTACGTTGTACATCGCAATGCGTGTCTATATTTGGAGAATAGGCCTTGATGTGGTAAAACGTGAGCCGTCCATCATCGTATGAAGGCGGGGTCTATTTTTCTTATATGGAAATCTTAATCTTTGAGAAGCTTGAAGAGTGGACATTTCACGTGGTATCAGACGGGGAGAAGGAACAACAATGATGCAGGCATTGTAATTGATCAAACACTGATTATGCTGATCTTAAATATTAAGGTAACGTATATCAGCAACCTGACAACATTCATAACATGACCCACATGCATTTGTCCACAACACCAAGTGGTGTGTCACCTGTTCACTGTTCGTGACAGTGTCGTTTGTCATTTTTCGTGAACCGTATTTAAAAAAAGAATATTTGTGTGGGAATAGTACATAATCCAATATCATAACATGATAAGTCATAAATATATTTGTTTTGTTTCAACATTACATTTACCACCGCCCCCCCCCCCCCCCCCCCCCCCCCCCCAAGTCATGAAAATAGCTCCGGACACAGAATCCGAAAAGTGATTAGGGTTTAATGCTGCTTTAAGCACATTTTGGATATTTCGTAGCAGCCAGTTTTTATTGGTAGAGGAAGATTAAGAAAACAACAAAACTATTATGGGGTTCTCGGCAGATATATATTTATAGTGACTTTAACCAGTGACTTAAAATTACAGTAATTCTTCTATAACTTAATAAAATAAAATACAGAGCAAATATATTGTTGTTCAGGTTTCTTTTTTTTTTCAGCGGCAACAAAACGTAGATTTATGTATTTCTATAGAGAACAGGAAGCAGAAGTTTATATAGGGCCGATGCACTGTATATCGGCCCTGTACAAGTTCTTTATACAGAGCATTGGCCCTGTACATGTGCTAGCTTTCAAGAACTTCCTGTAATATTAAATGGTCCATTTATATATACTGTATTTCACGTCATTGGTTACCGGTAATAATGTAAAACACAGCCGCTCGTCACAATATGAAGCCTTTGGCTCGTTTGCTATGCTCATTTGCTCATTTGCTTCATATAATGACTGCCAGCTGATATTTTACAATATCAATCTGCAACTAACCTGATAACATTATACATATTTTTTCATATAGACTGAAAAAGAAAAGATTACAGTCAATCTTTAGATAATTTAGAGAGCTATAGTTTTTGGGGTTGATTTAATTGGATATTTGAAAAAATAATATTTGATTGTCAGCATGATGCACAGCAATAAGATTTTTATGCCCGCCACGAATGTCGCCGGGGGATATAGATTTACCCTTGTCCGTCCGTCCGTATGTTTCCATTCGGTTAAGTTTTGTTAAGTTCCATTTCTCAGAAATCTATGATAATATTTTATACTTATTGACTGAGTAAGAGGGGAATAGTAAGTTTATTGTCCCGAGGAACAACTATTGCCCCGAGGCAACGCCGAGGGGCAATAGTTGTTCAGAGGGACAATAAACTTACTATTCCCCGACTACTCAGTCAGTAAGTGTTTTATTATACCGAAAGAAACACAAGAGATAATTAAGGCAAAATTTAAGTCATGTGTACGTACCCGAGATGCATGATCGAGTGACAGAGTCCATTATTTTTTTTTAAATTCATGTTCTCACCATGACATATCCCTTTTTCTAAATACTGATGAAATGTACCGGAACATCTCGGGATTCAGCATTGACGATAACCTATAACGCGGGAGCTTCCGAACGGGTCGGCTAAAACCTCCCAGCCAATCCCGTGCCCGGGATTAAAAATCCGCGAAACAACGTAACTTGAAGAGGGAAAATAGTTTTTTGAGGGAAAATAGTTTGGAAACTATTGACCGGTGACCGGGGAAAATAGTTAAATCACTGAAAATGTTAAAAATAGTGAAATTATTGTGCATGTATTTATTATAGAAAAATATATCTAAGGTATAATAAATCAATGATATTTCACCACTACAGCCCTGTTGTATAGTACAACTCAGTTCAGCAACATTGGGTCACTATGAGCTACATTTCATGCTTCAGTGATTTTGGTTAAGTTTTGCGTTTAGGTTTATTTCTCAGAAACCTATAGTAATATATCAATGATATTTCACCACTACAGTCCTCTTGTATAGTACAACGCAGTTCAGCAACACTTTGGTCACTATGACCTACATTTCATGCTTCAGTGACTTTGGTTTAATTTTACTACATTGGGGCCAATTAATCAGAATCTTATGGTAATATATCAATGATTTTTCGCCGCTACAGTTCTCTTGTATAGTACTAAACTATTCAGCAATATTTAGGTAAGTAAGTAAGTAAGTAATGTCTTTATTTAAAGAGGGTAACACAGTTAGCATTAAAAAACTAATCTTTCCTGAGGCCCTGAATTAAAATATAAATTAATACAATGCACAGAATCAATTAATCTAACATTGATCCAATTTCTACAAAGACCCACACCATGCAGACTATCAATATAAATACATAAATACATACATATAATCAATAATATTCTATGCATTTAATATAAACATTTAAGCAATAGACTATCTCGCCTTCCAATACTTTGATTTTAATTTAACATATTTAGAAAGCTTCACGAAGCTTTAAGTAATCAGTATAATTTCCTTTTGAAGGTTTCTATATTTTTATTTAACTTTAGATCTGTTGGTAAAGAATTCCATAAAATAGTCATATTGACCTACATTTAATTTTCAAATGACTTTGCTTAAGGTTTTTGTTTAGGTCCATTTCCTCATATTTCTTACATTTAAAAGTTGTTTTTTTTAAATCTTCTCATTAGAACATATAATAAAAGGAATCAAATTGATACTGCCATAGCTTCATATCTTAGAAATCATGTCATCAATGATACTTAAAACAATTTTGGTCTTTGAAAGTACAACACAGTTCTGTACCATATATTTTGCTCCATTATAAACTTCATTTTTCACTTTTATAACTGGATATTTCTTTCCTATTTAGGTTAATATTACAAAACCTATATTGATTTTAGGGCGGGACGTGTCTTATAGACACATTTTCTAGTTTTCTTAACTTTTGACAGAAAAATTAGTTTTTTTTAATTGTTATAGGGTAAAATTGATGTTATATGGCAAAAAAAGATTAAAAAGAACAAGTATGTTACATATATGCTTGTAAAAAAGTAATTTTATAAATAGATAAAATGGAATTGATACTTGGAACACTACATCCAACCTTGAATCCATATCTAAGGGCCAATGCAAAAATCAACCAAGAGTATAAGTTAAGTAATATGACTCTTGTCCCTTTCTTCTCCCACCGTGCCTTAAAAACATAAAGAATGATGATCACAACAACTTTACTTTACTAAAATTCTGACAACAATCATTATACCATTCTTGAAATAGTTCTAAAATTTGCTGTTTGTCTTGGTGCTTAAAAGTGTTGTTAAACTTTACACCTATAATACAGGGTCTTGCATAGGGCAACATGACGAAATAAAAATATCATTGATGATGAAAACCGCCTCGGTGGTCTCGGGTCAAACCAAACACATTAAAATTGGTATTTGCTGTTTCTCCACCATGCACGCATCATATAGCCTATAGGAGTAAGAGCAAAGGACTGGTCGTCTCGGAGTCAGTATAATGTGTCCGAGTGGGGTGATATGTCTTCCTGTGGATATTTACCTCGTGAGCTAACACGTTAAAAATCCGGCTCAGCGTGCCGGTCTTGTACAAAGCAGGGATAATATTCATATCATATTAACATGTTCTCATTCTGCTATGCACCTGGTTGCCACTGGACGTTAAACAATAATTCATCCAACCATCATTTATGATGAACAAAACATAACAATTTAACCTTCATGTAGTATTTTTATATAAGTTTGTTACAAACATCCTTCACCGAAAACTCAAAGAGAAATATAGCACCGACTTAGAAAAAAGTACTTCATTGATATATTACATACATATATTCCCTACTTGCAGATATTGGAGTGGTCTCCCATATGCATGAGTTATCTTTCCTTACATAATGAGCAAAAATTTCTTTAACCTTTTCTGAAATATTGAATAGGAGAAAGCCTTCATCAGTCATCAAAAATTTTGGAGAATAATGTATCCTAAATGTGTATAGAACATATATATTCCTAAGACAACAAATGACTATTTGTTCATTTAATGTGCACACAACAGTTTTATGTTTCCTAAATGATGTCAGGAATTGATGGTCTCTGTTAAGCAAGTTGATAACCGACCAATTTGTTGTATCTTAAACCCCTATAAAACCATATATATCAAATATTAAAAGATTTTTTTCAAGCTTTTCGACTATGTGACATTTATTTGTGATAAATTTCCACTGTGACAGAAACGAGATATAATACAGTCCCTCCCTCCTTATACAATCCCAAAATTCTAGACTAATCTAACGGATTTAGGTGTGGAATTTAAAGGTGCATTATTATAGGTATTTGAAAGGTTATATCAATCTGTTTTTAAAACAAAGTTTCAAGGTAAATTTGCTGGCTTCCAATAGAGTAATCTCCCCTTAGTTAATATTCAATTATGTTTAAATTCACATTTCTGATCTTTTTTTACAACTAAAATAAAGTTTAAGTATAAAGTAAGATAATAAATCATAAAAACTCACTGTGCAATGATTAGCAATTAGGGAATTTGCTTCCAATTTTTTTATTATTTTGGGGAAAAGTCTATAGAATCTTATTCAAAACTGTCGTTTGCATCATGTGAAAGATGCCTCCAATAAGAACCTTGTAAACAACTCACATGTATCATGTCAATAGAAAGCACAATCAAAAAAGTCATTTGACCTAAATTAAGAATTGTTTGAAAAATGTGTTTGTTGTTACACAATCTTACACTTATTAGCCATTTATTTAACATGTACGTTGTATTCTTATTTTACAGCCTCAAGCTTTGTCATGTGTAACCCTGAACAGGAAAAGGTGTATAACCCGAGAAACGTGATACAACAAAATGCAAGGTAACATTTTTTCTGGTATTTTGTTATTCTACTGCTTGATTTTGGTCACTTTGACCTACATTTAACGGATGAGTGACTGATAAAATTTTACATTAAAGTTCTTTGTAACTAAATGTCAATAATGTAGCTTACAGGTAAATATGTAAGCAGTAACACTTCGGATTTGCTAAACCTGTGCATAGTTGTTTCGGACTGAGCATAACGTTGATGGCCTGAAAATATTTCTCAAGCTTATTTTCCACTTTTCAATGCGTAACAGAAGCTGATTCCGACGTTATCTGGGGCTCTGTATTGTATTTTTGTTCACAGAGCTTATGAAATCATGTTTTCCCTGTATTATTAGCTTTGTAAAAAAGCGGCTAGAAATGTGCCATTTCCATGACTTTTCCCAATAAATAAAAACATTGATCATTGCTGGATAAAAAAAGTATTCTTTTACCGGTAGTAAAATAAATTTCCAGAATTTTAAAGCATGGAAAACTTTTGCATCCAGACTCTGATTTCAGAAGCTATCTGCAGAGGAATTTGGCAGTCTGTGCAGTAAAAAAATAAACCCTGAAGTTTAAAATTTTAATTCCTTGTCAAATTTAGGGAGATTTCAACATATGAAACCAAATATCTTATTTGAAAATGAAAATTTTAATTGTAACATTTTGGCATATTGTCCTACGGGGTTGGTATAAATACATAATTATTTGGGGTTTTGTATATGTCACCACCAATATGTTATTTGTTTTTGTGTAAGTTCGTATTTCATGTATCCATTAATCATTCATAATCATCATTATTTCATATCCATTTAAATCAATGATGCATGACGTATATATTATACTTATCACATTTCGTACTCGAGCACACCTTAATATATAACCTTGCGCGAGCAAATTAACAGCGCTATTAATAGCTATTTTTAAACTAAAGTTACTTCATATTGATACTTGCGCTTGGTGTGTTAACAGCTTTGGCTTATGCCATGAAGCAATTTGCAGGTTGGTTTAAATTTCAATACTTACATTTTTATATTACATCTGAATCCGGTTGTAATTTTTGTTTTAACGTAACATTTATTTATTTCACACATACTATTATATCTTTATATTTAATTTGCAGAATAAATATTTACTACGCCAATACAGTTCTAAAATACTCGGCTACAAATTTGGAGGACCCAGCGAGATGGTTAGGTCCTTCGGTTATCTGCAACTCCTGTAAAATTTTATTTTTTTTCTACGTGTATGCTGTTGTTAACAACTTAGTAAAGTTTGGCACAACGACTAATATTTTGTCATCATTAGTTTTGTTATTCAACGATATTTTACGATGTTGTGGTTCAACGACAATTAGTTTTTAGCTCAACGACAAATTTAACTCCGCTGTGTTCGTTTTGTTGACACAAAGACATTCGTAATTAGTATCCAGAAATATTTAGCTTTTATGGTAATGCGAATTACTGTAGTCGTTGAGCAACAGCGACAACATGTGATACCTTATCAAAATTTTATGTGTTATTTGCAGTGGAAATTACAGCCACTTATTTAAAATGTGAAGTAGTGCTTTATATCGCTCAATTTTCGAACCATAATAATGTTCGATAGCGAGTGAAGTTAAAAGCCGTTGAAAACCAGCGCTGTGTAATTGTGTATATATATTTGTTAACTACGCCCGACAGTACATTAGTGTCAATTTTCTTATGGAGGCGCATACCTGTCATTTAAATTGTAAACTTACTCGTCGTAGTATGTAGTATTTGAATTAGACCAGCTGTGAAAATGTTAATGGACTTTTCCGTGTGAGGACAAGCTACATAAAGAAACTGTAAAATTATTGAACTTTATTTGACTTTAATCACATTTGTTTGCATAAATTGTAATTAGATCCAGTTTAAAATTTTATTTTATAGGGATTTGATAATTTTATGTAAGCTTTAAGTGTGAATACTTATTTTTCTTGATAATAATTTTATATGTGTTTTTTTCAGTGAAATGATGAAACTGCATGACCAAAAGCATGTCGTTGAAGTCTTTACTTTCTGCACTTTACTTTGAACTTTAAACCTGACAGATTTATGGTAAGTTCATATCATCATTCATTTTCATTATTCATTCATTCATTTGTTGTTGTGTCCGTGTTAGTAATTATGTGTATTATGGCGAGCGGCGGAGAGTCATTATTGAAAACAGAAGGTTTGAAACAGGAGGATATACAGAAAATGATCAAATATCTAAATGATCATACTGAGTATAAAGTCGTTACAGGCGACGAATACAATATTTTAAGGAAACATAGTTCACCCGTAAAGGTAGTGAAACAGGAAAAAGGTTATAACCCTCCCCCTAGACCACCACCTCTCGATTTTGATGTTAGTAAAATACCCCCAGCTACCCCTATAAGGCAGAATAAGGTGGGCTTTACCCAACATGGTCATAATTTACTAGGCACATCTACGAGTCAGTCATCTACTTGGCATCGCCCCAGAATACCTACATTTTCTGGTGATCAGAAAGGGGAAACTACATTTGATGTGTGGAAGTTCGAGGTAAGATGTATTATTAGAGAGGGGAATTATTCAGAGGCCGTGATATTACAGACAATGTGAGGGTCTTTAAAGGGTCAAGCTAGGAATTTATTATTGACATTGCCCGAAGACGCTAGCCAGATTATTGAAAAGCTAGAGGGTGTGTTCGGAAATGTGTACAGTAGTGAGGCCCTGCTCCAAAAATTTTATATGGAGAGACAACAACCCAATCAAACGGTGGCCGATTATGGGATGAAGCTTGAATTAATCTTGCAGTCTGCCATCGAGAAAGGTCATACAAGCTCAGATTCTAAAGATGAGATGCTTAGAACCAAATTTTGGTCAGGTCTTAGTGATCTACGCAAGTCGTCACAAATTTGATACTGTTAAAAATTTTGATTCTTTAAGACGCGAGATACGAGCCATTGAACTTGATTTGGCAAACTCCTCTTCATCTGAATCTCATTCAAATATTCAGCAACTTTCTATTTCCATTGAATCCCAAAAGTTAAATGAAGTGTTAAAGAAGTTGGACACGTTCAATAAACGTATGGATTCAATGGAAACAGAATTGAAGCAGTTGAAATCTAAAGGTGACGTCACACAACAAAGTAGCAATAGCAGTCCGCGTGTTCAGGGTTATAGGGGTTTTAACAGTAATTTTGGACAGCAGAGAGGTAGAGGTAATTTTAGATATGTAAACAATCGAAGTAGAGGTTAGAGGTGGAAATCAGTTTGCAAACAAAACCGGTAGCAATTTAAACGGGTAGGGGTCTCTAATGTGGGGCAAATTGGGGACTTTTCTTTTGACGGTAAACTCAGCCCTAGTGATGATAAAACTTTATATAAAAGGATGGTTGGAAGTCCGAATGAGACAGAAATTTTAGTGAACAGTCATAGGATTAATGCTTTGTTAGATTAGTGGGTCAATGATATCAACCATTTCTGAGTCTGTGTTGAATTGTTTGAATCCAGTTCCAAACATTCAAACTTTAGAGGATTTTTTTATTATCTATTTCTGTGGCAAGTGGTGATAATTTACCTTATCGTGGTTATGTTGAAGTTGAACTTCAGTTTCCTTTTCTTAATGAAAAGATTCTGGTTCCATTGTTAGAGGTTTCAGATACTGAGTATAATCAGAAAGTTCCTGTAGTTATAGGTACCAAGGTTCTTAATATTTGCAAGTTAAGTGACACTGAAAGTTTGGGTAGTGTTCCTAGAGAATGGGATATTGATTTATCGTCTCTTTGTAGTACTGATGATGCTAGTTTAGTGTATTTAACAAATAAAAGAGTTGTAAAATTGATGCCAATGTCAATTAAAACTGTGTCTGGAATGGTTCGTTCAAATAGATCAGTAGGTTCTACGGCTGTAACAGAAAATGTTGAATGTGGGTTTTCAGATTGTATTTCAGTTTGTCCTCGTGTTGTGGAGTTGAGATCACAAACTAAATGTAGAGTTCCTGTTAGATTGTTTAACATGACTGCAAAAGTTGTTGAAATCAAACCAAAGTCTGTTCTTTATGGTCTGAATAGTGTAAAAGTGATAAGACATGTAGATCCTTTTAGTGAAAATAGTGAGGAAGAAAACTGTACTCAAGGAATGAGTATTAGTGATTCTGAAATAGAGAAATTAGGCATTAAAGTCGATGAAAATTTAGATTATGACGTCAAGCGTAAATTGTATGATTTGATAAGGAAATGGAAAACAGTATTCTCTACTAGTCCCACCGATCTCGGATTTACTGATATTGTCGAGCACGAAATTAAGTTAACAGATGAGACACCGTTCAACGAACCGTACAGACGTATTCCACCATCGACGTTTAACGAAGTTCGTGAACACCTCAGAGAAATGCTGGAATTGGGTGCTATCCGCGAATCGAAGAGTCCATTTTCAAGCAACGTTGTTCTTGTACGGAAGAAAGACAATAGTTTAAGATTTTGTATCGACTTCTGGAAGTTAAATAAACGTACCGTGAAGGACGCGTATCCATTGACACGGGTGGACGAGACAATTGATTGCCTTTATGGTGCAAAATATTATTCTAAGATCGATTTGCGCTCGGCGTATTGGCAATGCGGTATAAAGGAATCCGACAAGCACAAACCAGCTTTTTCACTGGGGCCGTTAGGTTTCTTTGAGTGTAATCGTTTGCCGTTCGGATTGACAAATGCAGTAGCGTGCTTCCAGAGATTGATGGAAAAAGGCATGGGTGAAATGCATTTACGCGAATGTTTAATATTTTTAGATGACGTCATAATATTTTCGAAAACAATTGATGAGCATTTAGACAGGCTTGACGCAGTTTTCAGTCGTTTAAAACAGAAAGGTCTTAAGTTGAAGGGAAGTAAGTGCGATTTTTTCAAAACGCGTATAAAATACTTAGGATTCGTAGTTTCAGAGAATGGGATTTATCCTGATGATGACAAGATTGAAGCCGTCAAAAACTGACCGGAGATTAAAAATGTTAAGGATTTACAAAAACTTTTAGGATTTACCTCGTATTACAGGAAATTTGTCAGAGATTACGGTAAGATTGTTAAACCGCTAAATGATCTTTTAATTGGTCATGTTACCAATAAGAAGGGTAGAAAAAAATCCATAAGCAAGACTAAACCTACTCCGTGGACGTGGAGAGAAAAAGAGCAGACCGCTATGGATACGATTATCCAGAAATTAACATTTGCTCCGGTATTAGCTTATGCTGATTACACACTTCCGTTTGTAGTTCATACGGACGCGAGCGGAGATGGATTAGGCGCAGTTTTGTATCAGCGTCAAAACGGAACGGATCGAGTAATAGCGTATGCTAGCCGTGGTTTGAGAGGTTCGGAAAAACTATATCAAACGCACAAGAGAGAATTTTTAGCCCTTAAGTGGGCCGTGACCGATAAGTTTAATGACTATCTGATTGGAAATAGATTCGAGGTAAAAACAGACAATAATCCGTTGACATACATCCTAGATAAGGCCAAACTCGACGCGACGTCTCATCGTTGGGTAGCGTCACTTGCCGAATACGGCTTTTCCATATCGTATCGCAGTGGGAAAATAAACATAGACGCGGATGTATTATCTCGTATAACTCAGGAAAAAAGAGATTGGGAACGATATTGTCAAAGCTGTTTGTACTTCCGCGGTAGTCACATCTTCGGAAAGTCCTATGATTGAGAGTGTTTTGCTGACACCTAACACGTGGGAGTCTGGTCTAGATTTACAATATCCCGTTGAACTTAGTAATACTAACTGGTTCGAAGAACAGAGGGCAGATCCTATTTTGTCGCAGGTTGTTAAGATAGTAGAGAACGGTCGAAAACCATCTAAACGTATACTGTGTCGAAAACCGAGAGAAGTGCGAAAGATTTTGAACGAGTGGAACAAGCTCAAATTTAGAGATGGGTATTATATAGACATTGTAATTTACAGGGTGAAAGTGTGCAGCAATTACCGGAAGTGTACCGAAACGTAGCTTTAGTTGGTTTACATGACGATGCCGGTCACCAGGGTTGCGATCGTACTCTGTATTTAGTTAAGCGACGTTTCTTTTGGCCAGGTATAGATCGAGACGTTGAGAAAAGGTATCTACTTGTATGAACTGTATAGTACGAAAGTCTAAGGCAAGAAAAGCTGCTGATCTAGTAAACATTACATCTAGTCATCCGTTAGAAATAATATGTATCGACTATTTGAGTCTAGAGAAGTCGAAGGGCGGTTACGAAAACATACTAGTGATCACTGATCATTTTATGCGTTTCGCGCAAGCGATACCAACGAAAAATCAGTCCGCGCATACGACAGCACGGTGTCTGTTGGATCATTTTATACAATATTTTTCGTTTCCTGCCAGAATACACAGTGATCAGGGGCGAAACTTCGAGTCAGAAACTGGAGTGAATAAATCTCGCACAACGCCTTACCACCCTCAAGGGAATGGGCAGTGTGAGAGATTTAACCAAACTCTACTTAATATGCTAGGCACACTTGACGACGATCGAAAATCGGATTGGAAAAGTTATGTTGCGCCTTTAGTTCGCGCGTATAATGCTACCAGAAACGATAGTACCGGTTTCAGTCCGCATTATTTAATGTTCGGGTGGCATCCTCGTTTAGCGATAGACGCATTTCTAGGTATACAGACCGATCCGCTACCAGGTAAAGATCATACCACTTATGTAAAACAACTTGAAAAGCGTCTCAAGTTCGCATACAAAACTGCAGCGGCAGAAGTAGAAAAATCGAATAAACGTCACAAAAGAAGGTATGATATCAAAGTTCGTAGTTCAATTCTAAAGCCTGGAGATCGCGTATTGATGAAAAATGTTTCGATAAGAGGTAAACAGAAGCTTGCTAATAAGTGGGAACGATGCCCATATATTGTCCAGATACAGCCAGATCGTAATATTCCTGTGTATGTCATAAAACGAGAATATGGACCGAATAAAACTCGTACAGTTCATAGGAATTTATTACTTCCGATAGGATCGATTACGATGTCAGATACAAATGCGGATCAAACAAGAGCTAAACAAAAAAGTTTAGTAACGTTACGTCGAGATGAACGAGGTAAAGTATGGCATACGGGTAATCGAGATGAACGCGCTACAGTAGCGGAATCTTCTGCTCCGTTTGAAGAAAACATTGATAATATGGGCGAGTCGTCAGATAGTTCGGATAGCGAAATTTATATGTTACCTCCACCAAAACGCATCCGTACCCAGCATGTAGGTCAACTAAACCCGTACGCACCAGATGTATATCCGAATGCTAGAATTCAGAAAAATTTGACCGATACGATCGACCAAGACAGTACTTTATCAAAATCTTTCTGACGTGATTTACATTTAAATATTGGTTTATTACCAGATCCAACCGAAGTAATATCTACTGATGAAACAGAAGTAGCGCATTTATCAAACAAGAATGACGGGGAAAACGTTAGCGACGTTAGAGTAGACCAGAGTGGTAGATCAGAGAGAGAAATTCAGGAGAATGCTAGGGTAGATGAAAGTACTAGTCGCGAGAGAGAGACTGGATCTGTTATTCGAAGAAGTAGTAGGGTTTCTAGACCACCTTCACGATACAGAGATTTTGTAATGTATTAATCAGATTTAAAAACAAGAGTGGACACACTACATGTCTCGCCTGAGTATGCACATGGACACACAATAATGATTATCTGAAACCTGACATTTTGCAAGTCAAAGGAAAATGAGTTAAAAGAAATTGAGGTCAAGGTCAAGGTCAAAAGGCATGTGTCATACCGACATGTATCCACTAAGAACTATCTATTGACCAAATATGGTAGGTCTAGGTATTAAAGTTGCTGAGAAATGGACCTATGCATCCAACTGAGGTTGAAGTCCAGAGACAGGTGTCAGACTTGCATGTACCCACTAAGTACCATCTATAGACCAAATGCAGATGGGTTTAAGTATTACAGTTGCTGAAAAAAGGACTTAATCAAGAAATTTGGACAAAAGTCACTCAACCATGAAATTGAGGTCAAGGTCCAGAGACAAGTGTCCGACTGGCATGTACCCAGCAAGAACTATCTGTAGACCAAATATGGTTGGCCTAGGTATTACAGTTTCTGAGAAGTGGACTTAACCATGAAACTTGGACGCAGATTTTAAATTCATGTTTATAAAGTCAGTGAACCAAGAAATTGAGGCCAGGGTCACAAGAAAAGTATACTGCGGCAAACGTCATACGATAAGCTACCCTGTGGACCATAGATCTTAATTGTAGGTATTACATGTGCAAAGTTATTAAAGTTTTAATTAAAGAACCTTTGTGAGCACGCTCACATACCCCACGTCTTCATATTGTCACTGGAGAAACAAAATGTCACTTCACAAGTAAAATGAACACAATCAAATGCTTACCTTCACATATTTATCCTAATGTAAATGGCAGCATGTTGGGAAATTTAAATTCCAAGCGAGAGGACTGACGGACTGACGGACAGACGGACGGACGGGTCAAAAACATTATACCCTCCGCAACTCGTTGCATGCCATACATTTTCATTACAATACTAGAGGCTCAAGCATGCCTGAATTGCTCACCTGGAGAAGCAGATAAAATACTGTATATCTAATTTTGTTTGCATATCAAGGCTTAGCCAATCAGAATGAAATGAGAATGTTTATAAAGTACCTTCTATACACTATTCCTGGCAATTCTGCTTAATATCAGCTTAGTAGTTTCAGAGAAACTGTGATTTCCCATAGGCTTAAATGGAAACTTATGTGCCACCTTAGCCATCATGTATGCCACCCGATCAACACAAAATAAGGAATGTATGTAAGGGGTCTACCAATCATTATTCCTTTTAAGTTTGAAAAGATTTGGCATTGTAATTTTAGTGGAGAAAAATTTGATGGGCGCTGATTTTACTCGAATTAGTACCAGATAGCCGAATCCCAAATTGCCGATTCACAGATTGCAGAGTCCAATTTGCTAATTCCCATACTGGCAATTTTTTTTGAGATCAGATATTTTACCAGATTCCCAGTTTGCATAATCCATATTGCTGATTCTCAAATTGCCGTCTGATAGAATACCTTTGCTTTTTTGTCAATAAAAAGACATTTCTTATAGACAGAATAAAAGGTTTATTAAGTTGTTAAAGGAATGTCTAAACAACGAACCCAAGACGAATTACACTTGACTAACACCATTATATTACAACTGTACATATTTCTGAATTAGAACTACTAGTTTTTAACAGAAAAATAAACATTAACCATCTGACCACTTAACCATTTTCATCCTGAAATTATGAAAAATCTATTAAATTTTAAATTATTATTACGAATTTGATATTTAGATGTCGTGCAGCACTATCGCTCTCTTCTCGGTAAATGTCGGCAATTTGGGATTCGGCAATATAGGTTTGGCAAACACGGAATCGGGTTGAAGGACCCAAAGCAGAAAAAGTCAGCAATGTGGGATTTGGCAATTACAACACAACAAGATCTTTGGTTTTATGATCAACAAAATACTTTTTCTCAAATAGATTATATACATAATCATGTAAGTTTTGTATCAATTATCTTAGGTATGCCATTCGAAGAGAAAAAACTAGATGGAACTTTATACACAAAGTTATACTTCTCCCCCCCCCTTCCTGTTTGTCTATCCCCTAATTAAAACATTAGTGATCAATCTGAAAATATGAGGTGGGCAAGTTCTTATATATATGGCGAGTCTAGATATTGCAGTTGCTGAAAAATGGACTGTAAAAGAAAAAAATTGACAAAGTCACTGAACCATGAAATTGAGGTCAAGGGCACATGAAAGGTGTCAGACTGGCATGTACCCATACAGATCTTGCTATAAGCCATGTATGATGAGTCTATTCATTGTAGTTGCTGTAAAATAGACTTTAAAGAAAAAAATTGACAAAGTCACTGAACCATGAAATTGAGGTCAAGGACACATGACAGGTGTCAGACTGGCATGTACCCATATAGATCTAGCTATAGACCATATCTGATGAATCTAGTCATTGCACTTGCTGAAATATAAACTTTTGAGGAAAAAATTGACAAAGTCACTGAACCATGAAATTGAGGTCAAGGGCACATGAAAGGTGTCAGACTGGCATGTACCCATACAGATCTTGCTATAAGCCATGTATGATGAGTCTATTCATTGTAGTTGCAGAAAAATGGACTTTAGAAGAAAAAATTGACAAAGTCACTGAGCTGTGAAATTGAGGTCAAGGACACATGACAGGTGTCAGACTCCCATGTACCCATATAGATCTTACTATATACCAAATATGATGACTCTAAACATTACAGTTACTAAGAAAGGGACTTGAATGTAAAACTATGTCGCAGATTTTCGAAGTTCACTGAACCGTGCAATTGAGGTCAAGGACAAATGACAGGTGTCAGACTGGCATGTACCCATATAGATCTCACTGTAGACCAAATATAATAACTCTAGGTATTATAGTTTCTGAGAAAAGGATTTGAATGTAAAACTATGTCGCAATGTTTATGTGGGTATTGAACCATGAAAAAAAGGTCAAGGTCATCTAAAAATGTGCTGCTGAAAAGGTCATCACTTCATGCACCTGTGGACCAAAGATGAACATTGTAAGTATTATACTTTAAAAGTTATTAAGGTTTTACAAAAAGTTAACGCCGTCGCCGTCGCCGTCGCCTTCGCCGTCGCCGCCGGATTGCTATACCTATGTCTCGCTTCCAGCGACTTTCGTCGCAGGCGAGACAAAAATTGAGTCCGTGTAGCGAGGCATTGCCACATACACTATCAGATTCAGTATTTATGATAATTTTAATTGTAAAGTGTTTATTTTTATTTTATGTAGATGAATTCGTACATTTATGCTTCGAGTAGAGGAAGATGTTTGGTTGGTTTGGATTGTAGTAAAGTTTTTGTTGTTCCTGGAGGAAAACTTCTTGACTTGTGTAGAATTGCCAAACGTGATCTTCAATTTATTGAAGGGGTTAAAATTGTCTATTTTGTGTGTGGAATTCCTGATATATTTGATTTAGTAAGAGATAAAAACAAATGTTATGAAGAATCTTATTTGGATCTTGGTCAAAGTTTAGAAACAGTCGTTAATAAGCTGATTGATAAGTTTCAAGAAGTTGTGGATGGTTTGCAAAGTTTAGGTTGTAAAGTGGTGTTCACAACTATCACTACGATGCATTTTGAAAAATGGAATCATCATCGAATGTTGGTTCATAAGACCAAATATTTGAAGTTTGAATCAAATTATCAGGAAATGCAGGATAGACTTAACGCTATCCTAATGCGTCTCAACCAGTTCATTACTGAACTTAATGTTTCAAATGACGCGAGTGCACCTTTCTTTCATAGTTTCGTACATCAAAGATGTCAGGGTGGTAAAGTTCGTTACAAGTATACGAAGTTAATAGACAGTTTACACCCGTCGAATGGTCTTGGTAAACGATGGGCAGACCAGATGATGAAGTCGATTTGTGACAATGAGGCTAAATTTGCATAAATTTTGTATTTTCTTGTAATAACGTTTTTACTGTATTGATTTTAGTGATCGGCTTGTCTATAGCGCGGCATTGCCACATATAGCCAAGTTAGATTCTTTGTCAGTATTTTTTTGTAAAATACGATTTCTTAAATTCTAGGACGAATTTTCCCCGGGGAGGGGACTGTGTCACCGCCAATATGTTATTTGTTTTTGTGTAACGTTCGTAATTCATGTATGCATTAATCATTCATAATCATCATTATTTCATATCCATTTAAATCAATGACGTATGACGTAGATATTTTACTTATCACATTTCGTACTCGAGCACACCTTAATATATAACCTTGCATGAGCAAATTAACAGCGCTATTAATAGCTATTTTTAAACTAAAGTTACTTCATATGGATACTTGCGCTTGGTGTGTTAACAGCTTTGGCTTATGCCATGAAGCAATTTACAGGTTGGTTTAAATTTCAATACTTACATTTTTATATTACATTTGAATCCGGTTGTAATTCTTGTTTTAACGTAACATTTATTTATTTCACACATACTATTATATCTTTATATTTAATTTGCAGAATAAATATTTACGGGCTAAACCATTTATTTACTACGCCAATGCAGTTCTAAAATACTCGGCGACATATACATTTTGCTGGAGCCAAAATATTAAATCTGATCATTCTGAAACCTGGTGGTTTGTAATCCTGTGAAATACTGAATGTATAATTTATCGAGGTCCCAGTGTGCACCCCCTTACTTTTCTTGTGTTGTGTTTCAGTAAACCTAAACCGAATGTATATTGATTTTTCTCAGAGAATCAAATAGAGTATTAATGTTCATTTATTTAATAAGGTAACAATACAATATTAAATATATGTTCATAATATTTGCGTTTCTGAATTTATATAACTGCTTGCCGACCAGAAGATGGAAACAGTAATTCCGGATATCTTTTTGGTCATCGGTCCGCTCTTAGAAATCCATCGTCCTCGTTGCGCTTTAAATCCGGAACGAAATGAGAGTAGAGTTGTTGAATAAAATAAAATCTAAAAGTGCATGGGCATACGCTGAACAGACATTATAGACATGAATATGTATGAAATCTACTATATCTGCAGTAATAGAAAAGTGCTGCTACTTTTCCTGGTTTGTATTCGTTTTTGAGAAAACTGCATTTAAAGATGGAAAATCGTACTTTTTTGACGCATTGGAGTACTTGATGGCAAATTGTGTAAAAAATAGACAAATACAGACAAAGTAGCGGTCCTATAGAATATATCGTATATGTTCTTGTTAATAGCTGACACCGCTACGCCCTTGCACTTTTGCGAAATGTGTGTACAACCGGTCCGTTGTTGGTATATCGCTGTAGCATGCAAATGAACAATCACGTGACTGAAATAATTACCTGTTAGCTACCTCTTGCCATTGTCATTAACATAGTGGTTAACGATAACACTCATATGATAAATATGAAAAGTATTCCTTATTTAACTGGGATAGACCCAATATTATGAAATAAAAAAAATAGTTGCCTTTACATCGCTGCGTATATCTAAATGTTTTTTCGATATGTTCGCAAAAGTATCATGCTGAGAACAGGAGAAACACCGGTTTTTATATGAAAAATACCTTACCAAAGGTATTATAAAAGACAACTTCTCAATAGACAAGTACATGTTTACTATATACTATACCAGGACAATCCGATAAAGGACAGTTAACTGTCCCACTGCTCGTTCCAGAACAGTTATTGCCACCACCCGATGGAGCTGGATTAGTACAGGTTCTACTTCTGGTCTTTGTACCATTATAGCCACATGTCTGGGAACATGAACTCCACTGTGACCAAGACGCCCAATTTCCGTTAACTGTAACAGAATTGAATACGTTATAACAACATTTTATCTACAAATTAAGCGAATGTCGATGTATACATTAAATTTGTAGGATGAAACCGTTTAAATGTACATTGATTTGATTCATGATGTTTACAGAATAAAATTTGTTGAACAGTTGTAATTAAAATTAAAAGAAATATTTTTGTAGTAATATAGTTCCAAATTTCATAATAAAAAATCTTTACATTCTTGTAGGAAAGATGATATTATTATATATTAAATTATTATATTTCATACATAAAACTGCAATGATATTGATTAGTTTAATAGTTTGCACACCCACTTCGGTAATGTCAAAATCGGCAGATAAAAGAAGTTATATGCACCTGCACCTTTAAGCGTTTTTCTCGCAACGACAAAGTTTGTTGAGGTTATATTTTTCTATTTATTTCACTATTAAAGGTGTGATTGTCATAGTACCCGGTAATATGTCACTCAGACCAGGCAAATATTTCGCACATAACTGTAAATAGACCGTAATATTATGTAAATATTCATACTTTTAATAGAAAAGACATTTTTGTTAAAAAAACGTTTCATTCACCAATATGTAAATAGAATGCATATTTCTGAAAATTACATCATTACATCCATTATGTGATGGATTGATTGATTGTTGTTTGTTTAACTTCCAGTGGCAAATATTCCATGCTTATTCAGGACGGGGACCAGTTCAAAATATTATCAAATACAATTCAAATAGGGATGGGAAACAAAGGGGGAAAATGTTGAATGCCACTATGAAATTGTTGATGGTTAGGTAGGGTCGGATAACTTAGCCTTTACCGCCCATTAACCTACTATTTTTTGGTAACTACAGAAAGAGTCCTTAACGTGCAGGAGGCGTGGAATACTCCAAACATGTTACCCACTTTTGTCCGAAGTCAGGCTTTCCTTATTATGTCCTCAACAAGAGGATCTCTCCTATCCGCCTTAGACGCGCTCGGCAACTCTGTGGCGATAAATGTATCGTGATCCATCACAGGTACCTAGCCATAATGACATGAAAACAACAATGCGTTTGATTTAAGAATGTCAACTGAATATAATGATTCAATATAAACTGCTAATGCAAGATCGCCTGAAAACTTAATATGTATGATTGTTTTGTCTTGTCTACATAGGGTATTTAACAAAATTATTTAGAAATATTTCAGTAAGCGGGTGTTTTTTTTTTTTTTTTTTTTTTTTTTGTCAATATAAGGACGTAATGTACTAAACATAAAATATGTATATTCTGAAATGCTTTGCAACTAACTGGGTCTCTCGAATTTTAATCTTGAATTATAAAACATTGTTTCGAGTTTTGAATGAAAATATCTGTGGATAAGTGAGCGTCCGGCAGCTTTTCTTTAAACTATCCTTAGATATATCTAACAATATATATTACGACACATTTAGGACCATCTTAGAATAATACCAGGAAATGTCTTAGAACGTAAATCAAAACTGTTTTCATTAAGATTTATTAAGAATGTCCTTATAACTATCAAAGCTCTCATGCATCTACATGTATAACTATAATTACTTATTTTAAGTAATTGATGTTAGTATTTGATTATAACTAAATTCATTCAGAAAATCATAAACATGTACTGTAGCATCAAGGTAAATGCAAATTGTTATGTAGAACATGTTTTGGCTATAATATTACTTGGACCGAAGCAAATTATGATTGGTCTATCACACTTGCCTAAAAAGGGGGAGGATTTGAAAAACGAAAAGGTTTGAATGCTTATATGTGATGAATCTAATCATGGCATATTGTGAATTGAAGTAATCATGTTAACTAAATCTTCATTGTTCCTCCTTCCTTAAATTGTGAATTTAAGTTTGGGACCTAAACGCCTTTCTCAATTTTCATTTTATGCATTTCATGTCTGCATAATATTGTGTCATAAAATATGTGTAGATGACCTATAAGATTCAGAATTTTGATTTTTTTAAAAATTGGACCCATATTCAAACAGGATTGTGAAAGTACAACACTTGGGGAATGCAGCATTAGCTGTCGTTTCCGACTGCCTCCATCTGGTTTACATATGTATCTCCCATCAAATCTCCAAAGCAATTAAAATGAAAGCAGAAAGGAACCCTAAGTACTAATGGAACAGTTATAAAAAAAAGTTTACCGAAGGCTAACAACTGTTTTGAATTGACGTCCACGCAGCGATAAACATTCGGTAAACCTCTTTCATAATCACTGCCTCAAACACTTCGGTTTACTCGTTGTTCTTCAGTTTGATTCCTTGGGAGATATAGTGTGAGATGTGAATGACGAGTTTTCTTTTATGATATATAGTCATTCATAACATCCACCATTTTGCAACGCTCTTAGCTACGATTTTTTCATATTCTTTGCTTACTTGTTTCTATCCTCTTAAAGGTAGACCAATACTAATATTTTTAGCATGTTGTCTCGTTATATAGTTAGTTAAGACCAAGCAAGCCTCTCTTTTGAAGTTAAGAGTTATAAATAGACTAGTCAGCTGTCGCGTGACTTATCATGTAATGTATATAGCTTGTGTGTAGTACTGTTGTAGAGTAAACAGTTAATGAACTGCAAAATTGCTTTCAAATTTTAAATTGCATTTCAGACCTTTATCAAGCGGGTAAAACGTCAAAGACGACGACACATGGTGTCAGATGAAAACTTACAAAATCAAAGGACTGAGAGAGTATCTTATATATGCATACACACCCCTCGACCACATCTAAACAACGAGATCTGACCTAACATGGGCGACGAAAATCCTCCCAACTATGAAATAGTATCGGGTCCTGAAACAAAAAGATAAAGAGATCAGAACGGCCACGTTTTTAACATGCATTGGTACGGAAGCCCTTGAAATATATGATGGTCCACAATTTGACAACAAAGATAACAAGAAAGATATTGGGATAGTCTTTGAGAAATTTGCTACATTTTTCATAGGGGAAACTAACTAATGTTATTATTTATTATTATTGGTTAATCATGTTAAAATAAGTACAATAGGTGCAAAAATTATAAAATATTGATATTGATGTATTTGGTTTCAATTTCAAGTTCTAATGTACACAAAGCTATTCCTATTGTCAAATGAAATAAATTATTCTTATGAAGTTTTGACGATACTTTTTGAAGAAAATATAAATTTTTAAGCTTTGAAATATAAAATAAAATAAAAGTATAAAATTTTATTTCAAATGAATACTGAAACTGATATTTTTACTTTAAAAAATACTTCAGGTACAATCAAAATATCATATAGTACAGGGTAAGTCGCAGAGAAACTTGTTAAGATACCGTTTGAAATTTTCTGAATTACATTCATGTCGAAACTTCATAAATGTATAAAATAAGCATTTTTCATGTTTGAAACTTGTATTTTTACTTAAAAAGACACTTTTGTTGGAACAAAAATCACTTTTGTCTTAAATCGCACAACTGATATGGCTTAATTTAACTAAGTATGAACCTGAAATTAATTCGGAAGCTAAATTTTGTGCTTTTTCACTGTGAAATTTAAATTTATTCATCTAAAAAGTATTACGGTAGGTCGCAAAGATGCTTTTTTGGATACCGTAACAAATTTATCAAATAAATTTTTATGAAAAATTAATGAAAGTTTGTTGTTTAGTTGGGGTTTTACGCCGTTTTCAGCACAGCAGGCTATTTCGCGGCGGCCGGAGTACCAGGAGAAAACCACCTACCTTCGGTAGGAAAATTGACAATCCTTGTCAATTAAGATTGGAGTCGAACACAACCCGCCACCGGTGAGATTCGAACTAGCAACTTCAGCGTTGACAAAGTAGTGATCATTAGTAGAAGGACAAATATACCTAAGGAGCAATCAAAAAAACGTATTCCATTGGACAGACAAACCCGGGAAGACGAACAACCACAAGCACAACAAATAAACACAGAAAACTAAAAACAATGA
This sequence comes from Mytilisepta virgata, assembly GCA_028015205.1. Lineage (NCBI taxonomy): Eukaryota > Metazoa > Mollusca > Bivalvia > Mytilida > Mytilidae > Mytilisepta > Mytilisepta virgata. The sequence goes on from CM051515.1 coordinate 35,074,076, forward strand.
ACAACACGAACTCCTATAAAAACCAGGTGTGAACCCAGGTGCTCCGGAAGGGTAAGCAGTTCCTGCTCCGTATACGGCACCCGTCGTGAAGTTCAACAAAGTCAATCCGGTCGAAGTCACAAATCGGTGGAGGCACATGAAAGGTTACGACAGTGGGAACAGGTCCAACATCATCATTAGTAGATCATTAGTAGTTATGACGAACTACCTAGACCACTCGGCCACCGAGGCCCCTTAATGAAAGTAAAAATTAGCATATGACAAATTAGAAACTTGTATTTTTTCTTTAAAAGCAGTAGTATTTTAGCAAAGGTCACATTTCTCTTATATCGCACTGTCGTATATAGCTAAATTTAACTAAGTATCATCCTATGTATATGTTTGAAAAACTAAACGTTTTGGTTTTTTCCTGTAAAATGGAATTATTTTTATAAATTGTTATTATCAAAAATCATATTTCTCTTCTAACATACAGTCTTATGTGGCTAAATTGAACTAAGTATCATTCTAAAAATATTTGAAAAGCTGTAAAATTGAATATTATTATCAAACAAGTATTGCAAAGAAGCTTTTCAAGATACAGTATGAAATTTATTTTACCTAAATGCATGTCAAAAAGTTCTAAAAGTATAAATATGTACCCATCAATTTTGAAACTTACATGACTTATGTTTTCACTCTAAATTACACATCTGTTTTAACAAAAATCACTTTTGTCATATATCACACACTTTATCACTGAAAGAGCTGAATTTGATTAACTATCAACCTAAAATTGGTTGAAAAGCTCAATTTTGTGGTTTTTTTCACTATGAAATTTAATTTTTTTCATGAAAAAAAGTACTACGGTAAAATGAAGAGAGCCAAATTTATCAACTAAATTTATCGAAATAAATGAAATTAAAAATAAGCATACGACAATTTAGAAACTTGTATTTTCTCTTTAAAAAAAGTAGCATTATAACAAAAATCATATTTATCCTATATCGCACAATCATATATGGTTAAATTTAATTAAGTATGACCCTAAAAAGTTTGAAAAGCTAAATTTTGTGTTTTTGACTCTGACATTTAAATCTGTTTTAACAAACAAATATTACGGTAAGTGACAGAGAAATTTTTTAAGATACCGAATGAAATTTATGAACTAAATTCATGTGAAAATTCTTAAATGTATAAAGTAATCATATGACGAGTTAGAAACTTGTATTTTCACTTTAAAGCAAATTTGTATTCATTAAATAGAATATTAAGGTCTGATAAATTACAATGAAAAAATAAAAATGACGATTACAGTTAAAAGAATCAGAAGGAACAGCATGTTTGAGATCTCCATCATTACATCCATTATGAAGTGAGTGATTGATTGGTTGTTGTTTGCTTAACTTCCAATGGCAAATATTTCATGCTTATTCACGACGAAAACCAGTCAAACAATTTATCAAAATCATTCAATGGACAGGCCACACGCTGTTCTCGAGACAAAACCAGAGATCTGAATAATAATCGTCTCTGATAAATGCGCATTCGCCGTCCTAGGACAGTCCTGGGTCGAAAAAAGTTTATCAGGGGATTAATAAAATTTTATTATCTTATTATAATTGGTTAATCATGTTAAAATGAGTTAATAATATTCCTACAAAAATTATACAATATTTATATTGATATCGATATATTTGGTTTCAATTTCAAATTCTAATGTACACAAAGTTATTCCTATTGTCAAATGAAATAAATTACTATTATAAATTCTTGATGATACTATTTAAAGAAAATATGAATATTAAGTTTTGAAATATAAAATGAATTAAAAGTATAAAATTGTATTTCAAGTAAATACTGAAACTTATATTTAGACTTTAAAAAACACTTCAGGTACAATCAAAATATTATGTTGCGCAATCTGTCAGGCTAAATTTAACTAAGTATCATCCTTAAAATGTGTGAAAAGCTAAATTTTGTTTTTTTTTCCACTGTAAAATTATTAATGTTTTTTAAATCTAACAAGTTTTACGGTAAATCGCAGAGAAACTTTTTAAGATACCGTATGACAGTGTCTCAACTACATTCATGTCCAAACTTCATGAATTTATAAAATAAGCACATGTCAAGTTTAAACTTGATTTTTTACTTTAAAAAACACTTGAGTTGTATGTAAACATATCACTTTTGTCTTATATCGCACACTCTCATATGGTTCAATTTGACTAACTTAAAGTATGAACCTAACATTGGTTGAAAAGTAAAGTGTTTGTGTTTTTTTTTTTTACTGTAAAATTGAAATTGTTTCCTCTAACAAGTACTATGGTAAGTGGGACATGTGCTTTTTGGGTACCGTGATGTATATGTTTGAAAAGCTAAATGTTTTGTTTTGTTTTTACTGCAAAATGGAATCATTTTTATCAAACAAGTATAACGGTAAGTTGCAGAGAAGCTTTTTAATATACCGTATGAAAGTTTTTGAGCTAAATTCATGTCAAAAATTCCTAAAAGTATAAATATGTACCCATCAAGTTTGCAATTTGTGTTTTCAGTTTCAAAAACTCCTCTGTTTTAACAAAAATTACTTTTGTCATATATCGCACACTCTGATAGAGCTAAATTTGATTAAATATCAACCTAACAGGTACTACGGTAAGTGACAGGGAGGTGTTACGGCCGAAATCACCTTTTAGATTGTAGCCAACAAAAGACACAAATCAATAATAAATTTTAACAAGATTTATTATATACAAGTTTACAAAATAATACTACACAAAATAAAATGTCAACTTAACTGTTCAAAATCCTCCGTCTTTTCCTAATCCGGAATTCTTCTCGTCACTGTTGCGGGAATCCAATCAGTCACAATCTAGTATGATGTAACGTAAATAAAAGTATGTCAAGGATGATGTGTGAAACGTAAATAAATCCAACAGCTGAGAACACAAGATTGTTTGTTTGTTTAGTTGGGGTTTAACGCCGTTTTCAGCACATTTTGGCCATTTCGCGGCGGCCAGTTTTTATTGGTGGAGGAAGCCGGAGTACCCGGAGAGAACCACCGACCATCGGTAGGAAAATTGGCAATCTTTGTCAATTAAGATCGGAGTCGAACACACCCCGCCACAGGTGAGATTCGAACTCACAACCCCAGCGTTAACAGGCTAGTGATCATTAGTAGTAATGACGAACTATCTAGACCACTCGGGAGAACACAAGAATGTCTGGTCCAATACGTTCTGCTCTGAAAGTCTAAATTTCTTGTCCGTATATATACTGTAGAACGGAAACTTCTGGAATACGGTAGAAGTTTGAATCTCACTAGAATTATTACGTAAGTCAAATAGAAAGTTCTAGTCATTCTATCGGTATCTGTTATTGTTCCAGTGATTTCTAAACTGCGCAGTTATAACATTATTTGGTAAACAACTATAAGTATTATGTAAACATAGTATACATGTTATAAGGCTACGCAAAACTAATTAGGCCAAGATAAATAAATATAGAAATTACAATATCATAACACCTCCCCCCTTAAAAGAAGTTTGAGTGTAACGAGAACTTCATGAACAATATATACAAAAATATATAGTATGTATACAGTGTTTTAATAAGATCTAGATAAAGCATCTGCTATTACATTATCTTTACCTTTAATATGTTTTACAATAATATCATATTCCTGTAACAATAAACTCCACCTAGTCAACCTCTGGTTCTTGTTTCCCATTTTATGTATGAAGGTGAGAGGATTATGATCAGTATAAACCAGAATAGGATGCATAGTGGGATTTAAATATACATCAAAATGTTGAAGTGCAGACAACAGTGCAAAACATTCTTTTTCAATAGTGGAATAATTTTTCTGATGTTTATCTAATTTTTTGGAAAAATATGATATAGGTTTCTCAACATTATCATCTGTTTCTTGATATAAAACAGCTCCAACTCCTACATCACTTGCATCAACGGCAAGTTTGATTTGCTTTTTAAAGTCTGGAGTGATAAGAACGGGACTGTTAATTAAAAGTGATTTGCTTTTTTCAAAAGCGTTTTGACAATTATCACTCCAGATGAATTTAGAATCTTTCCGTAAAAGATGAGTCAATGGTTGAACAACAGTAGCAAAATTTGAACAAAATTTTCTGTAAAATCCAATCATGCCTAAATATCTCATAAGTTGTTTTTTATTTGTAGGAGGAGGAAAATTGGTAATTGCATCCATTTTAGCCATAATAGGTTTCACTTGCCCTTGGCCAACTGTGTGCCCTAAATAATCAACAGTGTCCTTACAAAATTCACTTTTAGCAAGATTAACAGTCAAATTTGATTGTGACAATCTATCAAAAGTATCATATAAATGTGTTAAATGCTCTTCCCAGCTATCACTACATACAATAAGATCATCAATATAAGCATAACAACAGTCTAAATCTTTTATAACATTATTAATCATTCTTTGAAATGTAGCTGGAGCATTTTTCATACCAAACGGCATGACAGTATATTGAAATAAGCCATCTGGTGTGACAAAAGCTGATATTTCACGAGCTCTCGGTGTCAAGTGGACCTGCCAGTAACCTTTTAATAAATCAAATTTGCTTACGAATTTTGATTGTCCAATGTTATCAATGCAATCGTCTATCCTTGGAATCGGATAGGAGTCAGATTTTGAAACTGAGTTTACTTTTCTGAAATCAGTAACGAAACGAAAGGTTTTATCTGGTTTCGGCACAAGACGACAAGGAGAGCTCCATTCACTGTTACTTGGCTCAATAATATCATTGTCAAGCATATATCTAATTTCTTGTCTCATAACATCAAGTTTAAGTGGATTGAGCCGGTAAGGATGTTGCTTAATTGGAGAAGCATCGCCTACATCAACATCATGACAAGGTTTTGTTTGGCACATCTGGAAAATAATTTTTAAAAGAAAATACCAAATTTTTCAATTTTTCTCTGCGATCGAAAGTCAGATGTACAAGTTTTGAGTCTAACTTTGACAAAATTTCAGAATTTTTCAATCTAACAGTTGGTTCCATTGTCTTGGATTCAAAAGATGATTCAATTAAATCTGGTTTGTCATGATCGTTCTCCAATTTAACCATGGCTAAAGTGGCAACTGGTTTACTCTCACCTTCATTAGTACGCTCAAAATATGGTTTTAACATATTAATGTGACACACACTATTTTGTTTACGCCGACGTGGAGTTTTTACAATATAATTCAAATCATTGACTTTACTGTCGATTGTATAAGGACCACAGTATTTAGCCTGTAAAGGATGCCCATGGACTGGCAAAAATACAAGTACCTTATCACCAGGCTCAAACACTCTGTCCTTGGCATCTTTGTCATACCATATTTTCATCTTATTCTGTACAGTTTTTAAGTTTTTCTGAGCAATTTGACAAGCAGTATACAATTTTTCTTTAAATCTAGATACATAGTCTAGAAGATTCAAGTCAGTGTGTTCAGTAAGCCATTTCTCCTTAACCAGTTTCAAAGCTCCCCTTACAGTATGACCAAACACTAACTCAAAGGGGCTAAAACCAAGGGATTCTTGAACAGCCTCTCGGACCGCAAAAAGTAGAAAGTGAACACCATCATCCCAGTCCCTATCAAATTGAAGACAAAAAGTTTTAATCATGTTCTTCAATGTTTGATGAAAACGTTCTAAGACACCTTGAGATTCTGGATGATAAGTACTTGATCTATACTGAGCAATCCCTAACTGGTAAACGACCTGCTGAAATAAACCTGGCATAAAATTTGAACCCTGGTCGGACTGTATAGACTTAGGAAGTCCTACTAATGTGAAAAATTTGATAAGAGCTTTGACAATAGTTGGTGTCTTGATATTCCTTAAGGGAATAGCCTCAGGAAAGCGAGTGGATGTACACATGATCGTCAGTAAATAAGCATTTCCAGTCTTGGTCTTTGGTAAAGGTCCAACGCAATCAATAAGTACTCGACTGAAAGGTTCTTCAAAGGCTGGAATTGGCAGAAGTGGTGCTGGTGGTATTTTCTGGTTAGGCTTGCCAACAACCTGGCATATATGGCATGATTTGCAGTATTCTGTGACATCATTTTTAAGTCTGGGCCAGTAGAAATGTAATATCTTAAGGCAAGTCTTCCTTATACCTAAATGTCCAGCCAAGGGGGTGTCATGGGCAAGACCAATAATTTCTTGCCTATAGACTTTAGGCACCACCACTTGGTATACCACTCTCCATTCCTCCTCATGGATAGCATCAGGGGGCCTCCACTTCCTCATCAAAATGCCGTCTTGATGGTAGTAACATTCGGCCACTTTGTCTACTTCTTCTTGGGGTAGAGCCCTCTTGTGGAGCTGAAGAACCTCAGGGTCTTTATTTTGTTCTTCCCTAAATGTTCTTTTGTCTAATGAATGGCTGTTCACGTCTGGCCATGGCATAATTACATTCTTGTTAGTACCAGGTGGTCTTATTATGGCCTTTTCTAAGCTACCAGGACCTTCAATGTCGGCAAGAAAAGTGTCAGAAAGGTCCATATAATCATACTGGCCTTCTTGTAAATCCTCATCTTGTTGTTTTCTTGCCATTGCCCTAGTAACAACACAAGCTGGATACAGTTCAGCATCATCTTCAGGTGATTTAACATCCACCACCGGTTCACTGGTAACAATTGGTTCAGCAACCACTTTGTTCCTAGCTAGATCATTTCCTAGCAATAATTAAACACCCTCAACAGGGAGTGTAGGACGAACACCCACAACAACTGGTCCAGTAATTAAATCTGACTTCAAATAAATACGATGGAGGGGAACATCTATACAACCTAAATCCACACCTCGTAACAAAACGGAGGCACCAACGGACGTCTCCTCGGACAAAGGCAACACACCTTCTAACAACAAAGACTGAGAAGCTCCAGTGTCCCGTAAAATCTTAATAGGCTGAGGAGTAGTATTGTCAACAATAGAAACAAACCCATCAGACATAAAGGGCTTATAATCCTCCATGTAATCACAAAAACTGGACTTAAAAGCCTGACTCGCAGGACATTCCAACTTATTGGTAACAACGGGTGTCGTACAAGCACTGGACTTGGGCTTATGATCTCTTTCATTCTTCTTCTGGAGTCTAAAACAATCAGCCATCAGGTGACCATTTTTCTTACAATAAGCACAAGTTAGTGACTTCTTCTTAAAAGTATTAAATTTTGGACCAGACATAATATAACTAGATGGACTCTTATTCTGTGCAACAGGCTTACTATCAGTACGCTCAGTGCTTTGAATTTTGTAATTTCCGCTAGAAGTATTAAAATTTTGACCTTTGAAACTTCTTTTATGTGAAAGGGTATAATTATCGGAAACAACAGCTGCATCTTGCAATGTCTCAACAGTTTTGTCGTCTAAATGTGTTTTTATGTCTAAATTAACACACTGCTTGAACTCTTCTAATAACATTAATTGTGTTAATTTATCAAAATTGTTATCTATTTTCTTTGACGTAAGCCATTTATCAAATAGATCTTCTTTTTCCCTAGCAAATTTAACATAGGTTTGTGTTTCAAACTTTTTATAAGACCTAAATTTCTGTCTATATGCTTCTGGCACTAACTCATAAGATTTCAAAACTTCCTGTTTAACAGAACTTTTTTCTGAAGAAAATGCTGAGTAAATTTCAGCGGCCTTGCCCACAAAAACACTTTGCAGCATTGTAGTCCAATAAGGCTTTGGCCATTTCAAATTTTGAGCAATTTTCTCAACCTGTCGAAAAAATTTATCAACTGTTTTTTCACAAAATTTGAGAACCAAACGTATATTTTTTGCTGCATCAAAATGATCTGATTTTGACTCATATTTAGTTTTGGTTTCTACTTTGCCCATTTCCGTTTTTATTTTCTCCATCTCTAACCTTTCCCTCATTTCAAGTTCTGCCTGTCTTTCTTCTTTTTCCAATTGTTTTAATTTAAATTCGTTTTCCAATTGTTTTAATTTAAGTTCATGTTCTAATTCAAGCTGTTTTAATTTGAAAGCATCAACATTTTCGACATTGAGGTCAAGAGCCTCTTCACCAAAAATTTCTGAATCAACTAAATTGTCTATTACCAAATTTTTAAATGTTTAGCAAGCAACACTAATTCTTCTTTCTTTCATTTATCAAACCCTTCCAGGTCTGGCGTTTTCAAAAATTTACCAGCATCAAATTCCATTTTGTAGAATTTTGTTGGCTAATTCTAATAAAAATACTGAAAAAATTTAATAAGATATGAACGTTATCCCGGACGAGCTCCCAATTTCTGTTACGGCCGAAATCACCTTTTAGATTGTAGCAAACAAAGGACACAAATCAATAATAAAATTTAACAAGATTTATTATATACAAGTTTACAAAATAATACTACACAAAATAAAATGTCAACTTAACTGTTCAAAATCCTCCGTCTTTTCCTAATCCGGAATTCTTCTCGTCACTGTTGCGGGAATCCAAACGAAATATTATATCCAATCAGTCACAATCTAGTATGATGTAACATAAATAAAAAAAATGTAAAGGATGATGTGTGAAACGTAAATAAATCCAACAGCTGAGAACACAAGAATGTCTGGTCCAATACGTTCTGCTCTGAAAGTCTAAATTTCTTGTCCGTATATATACTGTAGAACGGAAACTTCTGGAATACGGTAGAAGTTCGAATCACACCAGAATTATTACGTAAGTCAAATAGAAAGTTCTAGTCATTCCATCGGTATCTGTTATTGTTCCAGTGATTTCTAAACTGCGCAGTTATAACATTATTTGGTAAACAACTATAAGTATTATGTAAACATAGTATACATGTTATAAGGCTACGCAAAACAAATTAGGCCAAGATAAATAAATATAATAATTACAATATCATAACAGAGGTTTTTGTGGATATCATAACAAATTTCATTAAATGTCTATAAAAAATTAATGAAAGTAAAAATAAGCAGATGACAAGTTAGAAATTTGTGTTTTTTTCTTTAAAAACAGTAGAATTATAACAAAAATCACATTATATTCTATTATAACACACAATCTTACATGGCTAAATTTGTATCATCCTAAAAATGTTTTAGAAGCTAAATTTTGTGTTTATTCATTGTAAAACTGAATATTTTTATCAAACAAGTATTACGATAAGTTGCAGAGAAGCTTTCTAAGATACCGTATAAAATTTGTTTACTTAAAGTCATGTAAAAACTCCCTGAAAGTATAAAATGTGTACCCATCAAGTTTGAAATTTATGTTTTAACTTGTGTTTTAACATAAGATTAAACATCTCTTTTAGCAAAAATCACTTTTGTCATATATCGCACACTCTGATAGGTTAAAAAGCTAAATTTTGTGTTTTTTCACTGTGAAATTGAAATTGTTTCATCTAACAAGTACTATGGTAAGTCGCAGAGATGCTTTTTGGGTACCGTAACAAATTTATCAAATTAATATCTATAAAAATTAATGAAAGACAAAATAAGCATAAGACAAGTTAGAAACTAGTATTATTTCTTGAAAAACAGTAGTATTGTAACAAAAGTCACATTTCTCTTATATCGCAAAATCTGATATCGTTAAATTTATGTTTGAAAATCTAGATGGTTTGTTTTTTCACTGTAAAATGGAATATTTTTTTACAAACAAGTATTACGGTAAATTGCAGAGAAGCTTTTTAATATACCGTATGAATGTTTTTGAGCTAACTTCATGTCACAAATTCCTAAAAGTAAAAAAAATATATACCCATCAAATTTGAAATTTATGTTTTAACTTTAGGTTAAACATCTGTTTTAACAAAAATCACTGTTGTCATATATCGCAAACTCTCTGAGCTGAAGTTGATTAAGTATCAGCCTAAAAATGGTTGAAAAGCTCAATTTTGTGTTTTTTCAAAGTGAAATTGAAATGTTTTCATCTAACAAGTACTATGGTATGTTGCAGAGGTACTTTTTTGGGGTACCGTAACAAATTTATCAAATTTCTATAAAAATTAATGACAGTTAAAATAAGCATATGACAAGTTTTTTCTTCTTCTTCCATTGAAAACAGTAAGTGACAACCTTCCAGAAAACCTACAAATATAGGACACACGGTACAAGACAATCATACTGCACAGAATCGTTAACTTTTGCACGTAATGCTGAAATGGTATCCGTAAATTGATACATATGATAGTTATAGATTGAAACATTGCCAAATCAATATCGGACCATAAAGTACAATTTGGGTAGACCGATGACACCCAGTCCGATTTTTGGAAGACCGTGTTTTGATATATTTTACACATTTAATGCCAAAGTAGGTATGACCAAAAACATCCTTGCTGATATGACCATATCAGCCTGACCACGTGACGTTTGCTCGCGCTGAAAAGGCTATCATAGGTCAGTTCGAAATGCACATGACAATGGGTATTTGATTGAGTAAATGTATGAAGAACGGTTGATACGGGTGTTGATATTGAAGGCCCGTGGTTTTTCTACGGGACAGCTTTATCGGCCCTTTTTAGAAAACTGAGATGAATTATATGATTCGAGATTTACTTTGTTTTGGGTTTAGCCTGAACTTCATGAAAATCTAACAACAATGATGCATCTAACAGTTGTCATTATTTGGTTCCTGAAAAGAAATCCAGCTTAGCAGGGCTATGTTATCAATGAAACTCAGTGGGAATTATACGCAATGCACTCAGCTTGATAACGGAATTACTGTAATACAGAAAAACTCCCAAATACCAAAAAGTGAAATGGACGTAGAAGAACTTCACTTTGTACTTTTATAGTTACTCGCAAATTTCAACGCCTAGAATATGTGATAAACAGATCAATATAACATCATACATGTGTAATATGACGTGCCTATTTGGTAAATACCATGTAAATATCGTCAATTTTCCATATCGGCGTATCTATCATCCTGAGACTTCCATGTGGGATCAATGGTTTTAGGGTCATTGTGGAAAATGATATGTAATAAACCTGCTTATAAAATATTTCAGGTTTTTAAATTTAAAAAAAAACTAAAAGAAATATCATGAAATTTGGATACATCTGTTTACTTGAATTAATTAGACATGTTCAGCATTCCTTCAATTCTGTAATTGCGTTTATGTTTCTCCGACTTTAAGCTATATCACAGATCAAGTAATCGACCTGTTCAAAATATTTTACGTGGTTTTGGGAATCTAAAAATAATGAAGTGTGAACATTTTTTATAACTTTTTATGTACTGTAACTGGCTGTATCAATTAAATCATGAAGAACGTCAATATTTTCTACACCAAAAGACGGCCAATACAGATTTGGAAAGTAAGCGTGATATGGCTCTCTCATTCAAAAGTAGATAAGGTCAATATAAGGAAGGCAAAAACAAATACCACAAGATATTATGTGACAATTAATAATGCAATAATATATTTATGTGCGGTACGCGCATTGATATTTGAGAAATGAGTACAGTTATATACTGGGGTGGTATATAAGAAATTTACGCACCAAAATTAGTCATCGAGGTTTAGGGCGGTGACCAAGTCGGTGTAAAAGATAAGTAGTCAACGGGTAATATTCGACTGAACGTTCTTTTAAAAAGTTTTTCTGATAGCTTTTGTGAAGTTATGTCAGATTCTGTAAAGGATGTTTTAGAGGATTTCGATGAACATGTAAAGGAGTCTCCCAAAGGAGGTAAAAGTTCAGATGAAGTTTCAAATGCTGATCTATTTTCTCTGTTTAAAACATATATGAATAACAAGATTTCGGGATTGGAGAAAAATTTGAATGAAACTACTCATAGTTTAGCCAAGAAAGTTAAAATGTCTGAAACTAATTTTAAATTTAAAGGGCATCAAGTGCAGTTTGAGTTGAATGTAGATTTGTTGGATAATATTGATTCCGCCATTTCATATTTAAAACAGGAGCGTCCGAAAAAAGCACTTGCTCGTTTGGAAGATTCTAGGAATTTACGTAAGAAGCGTAATAAGCTCATACGTTTAGCCGATAAATTTGAAGGTTGTTGGCAGACCGTGAACAAATACTTGTCGGACGAGTTGGCCAGTGATTCTGAGGATGAAAAAAGAATACGGGCAGCTGACAATAGGGTTGTTTGGTAAATTAAAGCAGCAAAACAGGAGAAAAAATCAAGTAGAAAGCGGCCAGCGGAGGCAGCAGGTTAATCAGCTCAGCAAACACATAATGGTGGAGATTGTAATAGTAATTCTTCTAAATTGCAGCCCTTTCGAGCAGGGGCGTCTGTTGGCGGAGCCCAAAACCAGCAGAGCCGAGCAAAACCGTCTGATATTTGCTACGATTGTGGATTCTGCGGACATTGGGCAAGAGAGTGTCGCAGAGGAAACAAAGGCACAACGTTCAAGCCGGGTTTCCTGTAAAACATCACATAAAGAGACATTTAGGGTATTAGAACATTATAACCCAGACTCCTATTTTGAATATGAGAAAGGTTTAAGAGATATAAATGTTAAAGGCAGATTAAAATCTTCTGTAAAGTTTTGGGAAAGTATAAATGCTTCAGAATTTATTTCAGATATTATTAGATATGGTTATAAAATACCTTTGATAAATGAACCAAAGTCTGTAAAATTAAATAATAACAAATTAGCTTTGAACAATGAACGTTTTGTATGTGATGCTATTAATGATCTCTTAAAAGGTGGATTAGTACGGGGGGGGTATCGAGTAGACCGCACGTAGTCAATCCGTTAACGGTAGCAGTTAACTGTGAAGGTAAACATAGACTTGTACTAGATTTGAGACATGTTAATACTCAGGTGGTTGTACACAAGGTGAAGTTTGAAGACTGGAAAGTGGCAAAACAGTATATAAAAAGCAATTCTGCAGTGTTTTTATTTGGTTTAAAATCCGGATACCATCATGTCGATGTGGTCCCCCCTCATCAGAAATATTTAGGATTTTCATGGAAATTTAAAAATGTTGAAAGTTTTTTTTGTTTTTACAGTTTTACCTTTTGGATTAAAGTCCAGTGATTATGTATTTACTAAAATAGTTAGACCATTAGTAGCGCACTGGAGAAAAAATGGCATTAAAATTGTTGTTTATTTGGACGATGGTTTTGGAGTTGCGGATAATTTTGAGGTATGTAGAGATCATTCAGATATAGTTAAAGCTGATATTATTAGGTCAGGTTTTGTACCTAATAAAGACAAATGCGTTTGGGTACCTTCATTAGAAGTGAAATTGCTTGGTTTTATTTGGGATTTAGAAAACTGTTTTCTAAAAGTGACGGGTACAAAAGTGACTGATTTGAAAGCGCTTATAACTGTTATTCTGAGCAATTCAAAGAAAGTCGCGGTAAGAATGTTAGCTAAATTTTGTGGGAAGGTAATTTCTTTCACTCCAGCTGTAGGAAATATCACGCAAATCATGACTAGAGCTGTATTGTCTGTTATAAACCAGAAAAAAAGTTGGGATGAATTGGTAAACAACAATTTTTATAATGAAGTAATTTTTGAATTGATATTTTGGAAAAATAATTTAGATATTTTAAAACCAATTAGTTTAGTACCTAAAAGAGATGAATTTAGCATTTTTACGGATGCTAGTGATGCAGGTGCTGCGGGATATGTGCAAGGGTCTGCACATATTATGAATAAAGCATGGAATGACATAGAAAAATATAAGAGCTCCACTTGGAGAGAAGTTAGGGCTATTGAGCTTTCATTAGTTTCATTTGTACATTTGATTAATAATAGTACAATTACTGTGTATTCAGATAATCAAAACGTAGTGAGCATTATAGAAAAGGGTAGTAAAGTAAAAGAGTTACAGGACTTGGCACTTTCAATTTTTAATACATGTATCAGATACGGAATATCCATAAATGTTATATGGATACCTCGACAGCAAAATGAACAAGCTGATTTTCTGAGTAGAATTATAGATATCAATGACTGGGGCATATGTACAGAGTTTTTTATTTTCTGTCCAATTTATGGGGAAAACATACCATTGATAGATTCGCTAATATGGATAACAAAAAAATGTGTAGATGTAATTCGTTGTACTGGAATCCAGGATTAGAAGCTATTGACGCCTTTACTTATAACCGGCAAGGGGAAAACAACTGGCTTGTACCTCCAGTATCTCAAGCGTCTAGAGCTATAAATCATTTAGTAAAATGTACAGCTAGTGGGACTCTGATAGTCCCTAAATGGCCGTCTTCACCGTTTTGGCCTTTGATATTTGATAACGGTTTAATTTATAGATCTTATGTAAAAGAAGTGTTAGAGTTTAACGAAGTTGATAGAATTTTAGTTTCTGGAAAGAATGTAAATTCTATTTTTGCTAGAGGAGATTTTAAAGGGTGTATTTCAGCTGTACGATTAGATGCATCAGACTGATATTTATTTACAGAATGTGAATAAGAGAACATACTGGTGGTCATTCAGGAGATGTGTCACAGGACATATGTCGGTCACTGGACTGGACGTTTTGTACATATTAGGTCACTGGACCGTTTTGAAATCTTTGGATATTTACAGGTAATATAAGATTATTTTACTTTCATACATTGTATATATAGTATTTTGCCACTACTGATTTTGGTGAATTGTTTTATTTACAGAACATTTTTGAAGCCGGGTTTTGGTCACAGGAAGATGTTATTACACATCCAGGATTAAGATCACTCTTTAATAAGTTGCATGTAACAGTAATTGATTCTAAGGCTAAAAATACAGTGTCAAAGTATGCCGGTGCTTTTAAAAGATTTTTGTTATGACAAATGTATGAGCAAGAGATATTCAGAGATATCATCTGTTTTACCTTGTAAAGAACTTTACGTTAGTCTATATTTGCAATATCTGATGAATACTAGCAAACATTACAGTACTATAGAGTCCGCTTTTTATGGTATTAGATGGGCACACAATTTAGCAGGGGTCATTAATCCCTGTGATTCAGGTATATTGTAGAAGCATCTAAGCGTACTTTATCTAGACCTGTAAAAAAGAAGAAACCGATCAGTTCAGATATTATGTTTAAGCTATTTACTATGTATAACAAAACAACACGTACACTCAAAGATTTATGCTTATTAACATTATGTTCTTTAGCATATTCTGGTTTTCTTAGATATAGTGAGTTATGTAATATTAAAGCTAATAATATTACTTTTTAGAAAAATACGTTGAAATTTACATAGAAAAAAGTAAAACTGATTGTTACAGAAAAGGGAAAAATGTTTTAATCTCAAAGATTACCAGTTTTTTATGTCCTGTAAAAATTTTACATGAATATTTACTAGCAGCTCATATAGACACAAAATCAGATGTATACATTTTTAGGGCTATAACTTTTTTGAGGAAAACTGGTGCATTTGTATTAAGGTCAAAAAACGAAAAAACTGTCGTACACTAGAACTAGAGAGATTGTGTTAGAAGCACTTCATAATATAGATGTTTCCGAACAGAATTTCGGTTTACACAGCTTCAGATCAGGAGGCGCTTCTATGGCCGCCAGAAATGGCGTGTCAGATAGGTTATTTAAAATACATGGTCGATGGCAATCAGAGCAAGCTAAGGATGGTTATATATCGGAAGATATTGAGAACAGATTATCCGTATCAAAGAATCTTAGTTTATAAGCACGTGCTTTCTTTGTACATCGATATGGTCATCGTGCCTGACAAAATCATATATTTGTTTGTGTTTGTTTTTTTCCCTTCTATATGTAAGATTTTGGGATTTCTCAAATATGCAGGTGACAAGTTTCGCACATAAATAATTAATGGTCATTTGAACATAGTGGACTTAGACCATAAATATATTTATGTGAGGTACGCGCATTGATATTTGAGAAATGAGTACAGTTATATACTAAAACCGGTTTGAATTTGGCGGGTGGTATATAAGAAATTTACGCACGAAAATTAGTTATCGAGGTTTAGGGCGGTGACCAAGTCGGTGTAAATTCCTATTGTGAAACCAACTCATTTCCCCATACTATCAGATCTCAAAAGACAGAGCAAAACAAAGCATTTGGTTTTGTGAAATGCATGCTTTGAAATCATACAAATCTACGTCAGCATACAAATACATTAGACAAATTTCTATATCTGATTTTAATTATAAACTATATACAATATGAATTATACCCGGAACACAATATATCATAAAGTGACCATGCAACCCAGACATACAACATCCAGCCTCTTAAAAACACAAATAACATTTGTTTACGATGGTCACTATGTTTTATCATTGTTAAAACAAAGCAACATACAAAGATTCCTTTAAAATCAAATCATATAGCAAGCAGCATCTTTATATGGTGTATGTCAATACTTTATAAAAATAAATGCATACAATGAAAAATTAAATAGGAGTTTACATCACAAGCTTAAATTGACAATTTTAGAAATTTAAAACCTGTGGGTTCCAATAATTTTTTATTAGAAAATAATGCATGACAAAATGGTATAGAAATAAAATGCAGATATTTAAAAATGAAAGAGAAGTTAACGTGACGCCTAAGTTGACAATTTTCGAAATTCAACCCCTGTTGGCCAAAATTTTAGGAAATTTAAAATTCCGAAACCTTACAGTGCATTTGTATATGGTGCATACTGTATAGAAAAGATATGCATTAATTGAAAATTGAAAGACGACTTTACATCACAAGCTTCAATTTACACTTTTCAAAGTTCGACTCTGGATGGAGGATTTTATGTCACAAATAAAGTACCAAGGACGGACTGACGGAGTGACGGAGTGACGGATTGACGGGCCGACGGCGCGACCGACAGACGGAGACAATCACACTTTCCCCAATTTTTCTTCGAAATTGCAGAGATAAATATTCAGTGTTACCTTGCATGCCTATGTAAATTTCGTTCAGACGAGATGCAAATTTACTTTTGCACATACATGTACGCATATTTAATCTAGCAATATTTTATTTAAGTGAAATAAAATTCGTGCCCATTAAAATTTTAAAATTTAGATTATTCGGGGAAGGAGAGGTAAGGGAAGTGAATGAATAAATGATATGTTGCTCGTCTGTGAATATGAAAATTTATTCTTTCAAAAACATTAGCAACGTCTGTTTCACGATCATTTCACGTAGAGATCAAATACCTGAATTAATTGTCGTTATACATGGTTATTGTCCAATTATGAGTAAAAGGAGAGTAATCTACCTTATGCTTCAGCACAAAATAATAAACTTTTAAATACCGTTAATCTAAGAACACGAAGTTTAAAAAAATAAGTGATTTATCCTTGTTTTCAGACGTTATGTTTTCATATTGTATCAACAATATATCAAGGCCTTTTTATACATGATTATTGTTACTATAGTAGCGATTTTAAGGTATCCGGACCATAAATGACCACGTGATTATTCAAAAATTCCCGGATGTTCCATACAACGCAATTGAAATGACCTCGGTAATTATCGACAAACTTCGGAAATGTAATATAACTAACTTATTTTTACAGACTCTGCATATAAGCAACAGAGTGTGTTTCAACTTGAGAAAAATATATATACAAAATCCCAGTTTTAAATTGTTTGGTTCAGCTATTCACGGTCAAAACGAGATACAATTTTCGATCATGAACTACTATGGTCCGGATACCTTAAAACATTATTTCATCCGGAAACCAATGTGACTCAAGAGGATTTTGCATACCACCAATCTTTGGCAACACCGGTTTAAACATTAATAATTTCATGTTAAAAGTACTTTTCCATATTGTAAAATAATATTGTAAATTTAAACAGTTGGTTTATTGTGAACAATTCATACATAATTGAGTCTTTTTATTAAGAAAAATCTAACGTCTTATGATATACAACTTCGGACTCCAGGATCATGCATCACTCACCTGAATTTCATCCTAACACCAAACAAATTGCAACAGTAATCTCCAGGTAAAGAATAATATAAAATGATAAGTTTCTGAAACTGGCCTTTATAAATAATACTCTAGAAATATTTTGAATTCTGAAAGAGAACAACAGAAGGTTCAGTGGTTCCAGACTTTTTTTTTATTATGGTCTACATCTATAAATACTTCAATAACTCACTGCTGCAACGTCTTTCAAGCCATTCGTTTTACTGGGTACATATTAGATATAGTTTATCAATCATATATAGTTAATATAATCTGATCCTTGAGATGTTTTTGTATGTTTTAAAATCATTATAGAAATACAATGTTCTTCAATTCTCCGTACACATAAAATTGGCAAAAACTTGCAAACTTCCGTACACATTAGCAACAATTCGTTTAAATCGTCAAACATTTAAAGGTTTTTCAAAGGTCATGAATGTTTGTACTTCTTCTTTTAAATAATTGCTGTTAAATGATAGTATTGATTTTATGTTTTTATTTACACAGGAATTGTTTACATAACAAATGCACAGAATTAAAAAAATACAGTGAGTAAAATACGAGTTTTATTTCATTGTTTTTTATTGTTAATTCTTTTGTTTAGCTTTTTATGAAATCATTTCATTTTTATTTCCCTTATACATTATTACGTCATCGATTTTCATCATAAAAATAATGCGGATTCAAACAAAAATGTAATTTCTAACCTCAATCAAGCAAAATATCTTAGGACCACTCTCATCACTGCTCGCAATATCCGTTGTATGTTAATACACAGTGGTACATACATATCAAAACCGTTAATCGACACGTTTTTGATCGACCAATTCTTAGAAATCGTTTATTACACGTTCACGTCAAACTGGTGAATATGCATAGTTGGTTCCATACCTATTAATTTTAAGGATTTTAACATTCTTTGTTTGAAAATAAAACCCAACATAAATCTGTCGACGAAAATTTATTGCAACGAACATAAAGAAATGGGAAGCACTGTTCAGTAGTCCCCCTTGAAATTGTTTCAATATAGGTGTAAAAGGTGAATTCCCCTTGAGAGAGTACAGGCACAGGCACTAGACAATGAATAAAACGTAGGGTAAAAAATAGTGTGTCAATGTTGTTATATTCTGTTGTATAAAGGGCCTTTAGGGTGATGGCAAAATTTCTATATATCCGTTGACTGAATTAATAGCAAACTATTTTTATTATAGAGGTTAGGAGAGAGGACCTATGAGAATGATTGAAAGTTTGGAGGTGCAAAAAGTTAGAACGATCCAGTTCAGAAAGTGTTTTCCTATTTGCAAGTTAGGATTGGAAGACATTTTGAGGAAATGAAATGACATGATGCTGGTTTTGATATAATATGACACTCTGTTTATTTAAAGTTAAGATGAAGTAACTGTGGAAGATTGAAATTTAATATTTTACCTTAGAGTGCCATGGGGAAATCTAACGGTGGTTTTACTCCTAAAGGCGATCTGTATGATATTATTTTGTTATTTCCTTTGTTAACTAAGTGAAGGGAGAAAAGTGATAACTACCGTTCTTCATTCACACTGGCTATGTGACGGGTGCCGTTAACAGAACAGAACATCCTTATCCTTTAAGAACATCTGATATCCCTGCTTATTTCAATGGGAGTTCACGTTGCTAGTACTTTAGTTTCTGTGCTGTATTGTTGTGTGTTTGTTTACTTTATTATATATTCTTTATTCTTTTAGTTTAACCTGTATCTTTGTGTTTGTTTGCCGTGTTCCATTATTCTGACTTTGTCTTTAGCTTTGACTTCGACTTTGTGGAATTTTTCCACTGTTTTGCCGCTTCGGTACTCATTTGTCGATATTCGCAGATTCGTTTATTAACTTAAAATGGATTTGTGTGGACATAAACTGGTCTTTTGAAAGGCTGGTTTAATCGTAAAGCATCAAAGGAAGCAACATATATACAATATATATATATATATATATATATATATATATATATATATATATATATATATATATATATATAAATCAGAGTAATTCTTTTTCGAAATATATATACGTGAATGTTACGCAATCGGCGAGAGAACAATATTTAACAAGGAGTATTCAAACTTAACTTAACCGATACAAGTACATGTATCCTGCAGACACTTAATAACAATGTGCACGAATATTATAGTACATGTACCCTGCAGACAATTAATGACAATGTCCAGGGCTTATTAACGAACATGTATCCTGCAGATGTTAATTGCATTGTCCGATGCTTAACCTCGTACATGTATTATTCAATAGCAAGAATACTCTGTCAACTGCCAACATTTATGGGCCATTGTTTTAAGATGATTGATGGCCCTCTGAACTATATAAGATCCCGCCTCGGACTGGCAGAACACAATTCGCTAACACCAGAATTCGTCAAGATCACGGCCAGAGTCATAGTGCAAAACATTTATTGAACTTTAGAAACATTGTTGACTTTGTAAATTACGTAATAAATTCTAATTACTCTCTTAGACTTCGTTATATGAAGACAATTGAATATCTTCTAAAAAGACTGTGGCATGATTATGAGATTTTCTACTCATTTGCATTGAATACAACAATATTCATTACAGTTATGAAATTACATTATTTGAGGTAAACAGATCTAAAATTAAATGAAAGTCGTAAGTAATGGCAATTTCCAGCAAATTCTTGAAGTCACAATGTTGAATGACTAAAATTGCGCGATAGAAACTGGTCAAAGGGACAATTAAATGAAACCAGAAGTTCATCTATAAGGACTGATCGGTGAAGAAAAACCGGGAACACAGAGTTAACCCTCATTTGCTTGCAATGTATCAGAAAACACTCTTTACATATTACATAGGAACAACAAACATCAATTTCGTAGTCTTTAGTTGTTGAAATACAAATGTACTTTGTCCGGTTTCACTTTGTAAAATCGTGTTCTACTGGCTGTTAACGCCTACTGCTAAATCACCATGTCTGCCCTGCACAACCCAATGTAATCGTACTCAAAACGTAAACAATCTTATAATTAAATCATTTCTATCTTATCGAAAAGGTTGTTACAGCCTGCGATTGTCAAAACAGAAATATTTAAATCATATTTGGACGATGCTATGTCTGGGTGCATTACACATTGGCCCTTTTCACTTATGTTTGTTACACGCCAAATTGAAAAATCAATATATCGTCGGAAAAGCCCTCTATCACATCGAAAATATATTATTCCAGGTTTTGATATTATTATTTTTGAAATATCTTACCTTCTGCTAAATTGCAAGGATATGATTGGTTAAAAGAGTACACATGAAAACCTCGAATATTTAATACGGGGTAGTTGACCTCTTGTTTTTAATACATGGTTTCCGCTAGAGTTATCTGTCTTTTATATTGTTTATTACTACAAAGATGGCGGACAATAGCAGCTGGACTGAAATACTGTTTGAATTATTTGAATACTGTGCATAGTAAAGTACATGTTGCCAAGGCGTATGCACATAAAGCAATGATAATGAGCAACAAAAAGAATATTGAGTAGGTTGCTTTGGAGGAGTAAGCATACATATATATCCTAAATCATGTATTATTTCTCGTAGTACAATGATCATTGAGATACATTAAATGGATTTTAGCGAGCAACCATTTGATTTTTATGGTGGTTGGGGCGGGGGGAATGGGGGGCTAGGATCAAATTTGAAATAAAAAGGCAGGACCAGGATTTTGCCAAAATAAAAAGACAAGATCAATTTAAATGTGAAAAAAATGCTGCACCTGTGTCAATCAGGAAATTTTTGGGTTTAAATGAAAATAAAAATTTAGGCCACAAAAGCAGCCGGAAAATAGCCAGGAGCAAAATTTCGACGAAAACAATAGGAAGGATCACAAATTTGATCAATTAGCAATTAAAGAAAGGCAGTTCGTAAGACATATTCGTTACAGCGCTTTAGTTGACATAATACAGTATATACGGGGTAATTATGTAGGGGTTCGCGCTCTAGCCGCGTAGGAAATTTACTTACCCCGTATATACCGTATTAGGTCAACTACACACTCTGTAACTAATAATATTACAGTTTTCTTCTAAGTTAAGTCAAGAAATACCAGAGGAGTATTTGAAAGAGGGAAAAATTGTAACAACTGACAAACTCCGGAGAACAACGAAGACAAGACCAAAACAATACATGCACTACAATTAAAAACTAAAAGCATATGAACAACGTGGACCCCACCAAAAAACCTGGAGTATACGCAGGTGCTCCGGACGAGTCTTTGATTCCTCAAGAACACCAGCCATGCTGCCCATGTCAAGTCCGGTATGAAGATGAGATTATATCAATAAAACAGGGCCATTTTCATTTGGGAAACGGTTTTCTCATACCTGTCAACCAAGTCATGATGACGTCCATAAAACCTTAATAAGGTTGACTTCAATTTAGGAGCAACGTACCCCTGTGTGAGCAACCTTTCTGTCAGGAGCCGGGCTCTGTCCAGAAAGTCAATGTTAATGTCACAAACTCTCGAATAACGCATGAGTTGTGAAATGTATACTCCATACGCCAGCGTTTCTGGAATATTGCCGCTAAAAATGGGAAGTTGACGATTGGAAAGTCAAAGTTTGTAGTCAAGTTTTCTATTCAACCTTCCTCTGATGTCAATTTCGAGGTAAAGGTGAAGATAAGATGCAGACTTGGCAGTGTCTGTGGTATCCTTAATTTCGAGCTCATTGGGATAGATGAGACGCAAGAATTTCCCACAATGTGAAGTATTGAGAGATAAAATATCATCTATGTAGCGGAAACTGAAATTTAAGGTACAGGCTAATTAACGTTTTTCCTTAAGAAGCCCGTCAAGGAAGTCTGCCTCATATGAGTAAAGGAACAAGTCGGCCAGTAGTGGCGCACAATTAATATCCATAGGAATGCCAATTGTCTGTTGGAAAACACATCCAACAAATTGAACAAATATGGTGTCGATCAAAAATTCAATGATCAGGACAATTTCGTCCTCTGTACATTTTTTGTTATATTTAGAGTGGTTTTAAACACAATATGATTTATCTCTACCAATGACAATGTATGTGTATCTGTTGTTACCATTTTTATTTTGAAAGCATCGCTGGATTAGATCTTTCTTCTCCTTCAGTTGTGAATGAGGCATGTGGGTATAGAGGGTAGTGAAATCAAATGTTTTTATGCTGTTACAGACCGACATTGACCGAGGTCGTAAAATATCCTTTAAGTCTTTGCAGTTCTTTTATATCCACATTTGATAGATACCACTTCTTGAATAGTTTGTCCCACAATAACTTTGGAGGCCCGTTTTGACAGCTGTTAAAATAGAAGTTAGAAACTGAGACAATGGTTTGGTGGAATAATTGGCAGATCCAGCTATAAAGCGTTGTTTGTATGGACACTTATGTAACTTGGACATTCAGTACAAGGTAGGAAGATCACTATCATGATCTTTGATGGAAATGTGAAATGGCGATAAGACCGATCTATGATTGTCGGTTATTTCTTCCTTTGAAAGTGTAGTAGCTTGATAGGTAGGATTGTCAAGTGAACTAGCAATCCCAAGTTCATTAATCAAGCATTGAATATGTAACTTTTGCATACAAAAACGATGTTATTAGGGGCCTTGTCTGCAGGAACAACAACATATTTGTCATAAATGGCGGACAATGTCTTGGCAGCATTAGGGTTGTTGAAGACAGGTGTTCCTTTTTTACTCATAGACCTTCTACTTCGTAATCAACGGTATCCATAAAATCACGCATATGACCCAGTTTCTGTAGTACCATACCCATTTAATGGTTGTACGGTTTGAAATTTTTTCCCGCCGTCTAAATGTCCATGGTACTACAGACACAGGGCCATAACTTATAATATATGTCAATTAAAAATACATATGCCAATGAATACCTTTTATGATTACTTCAATGTCTGGTCCGATGGTTTTTGGAGAACTAGTGTAACACCGGTAGATGCCGTTTTGAGATACATCAGCATTAGTTATCTGTAATGTTTTAGAAGACGTTCCTTGATAATTATTCACGTCGTTAAGCTGATTATACCCATTTGTAATTTTTTTCTCCCAAACATATCCATTTCCATTCAAAGAACATGTAAGCTGCAAAGTACTTCCTTGACTGCCACTCACTGAAAGTATACAAGTTTTAACATTATTATAATAAACGGATTCATAACGTCTGTTATATTTGACAAAATGTATATCAAGCTTAATTGGTATGTTCCAATTTCGCCTTAGCTGTAGAACACAGGCAAAAAACGTAAAAAAACGCGCCAAGGCGGAGGGGGAATTTTTAATAATTCCTTTGTAAAACAAAAAGTGTAAACTGATGAGATATTGCTAAAATAACCAGAAAACATAAAAAAAATCAATAGTTTCGACATAAAATTAAATATTAAGTAACAACTAAATATTATCATTGGGTTCTAAAGTCATTGTATATAGGAAAATTCAGAAATATACAAATTAAATTTAAAATAAAATTTGAATTGATTTATGAATTTAGTGACTGAGATACATGTAATAGATTAAATGTTTTAAGTTTTTTTAATCTTCAATATCTAATATCTTCATTATAATTTTTCATTTAATGTGCAGTGAAAAGCAAAAAAAAGTCTTGTTAGTCTGACATAAGCTCACATATTCTGCTATACGGGGACTTTTTCACACAAATCACTCATACATTTTTTTGTACTCAACTTTAAACAAAAAATATTAAATTTATAATAAGATTGCTATACAATCAATATTTAAACTTAATTAGATGTTTACGCAAGTTCCCATTTCGCCTTAATTCACCTCATACCTTACTAAGGCGAAATGGGAATACTTTTATATTTCAAATTTTACAGCTAAGGCGAAATTGGATTAGGGCGCTTGTTTTTAGTTTGTTTGTTTAGTTGCGGTTTTACGCCGTTTTCAGCACATTTGGCTATTTCGTGGGGGTCAGTTTTTATTGGTGGAGGAAGCCGGTGTAAAGACGTTCGGCAGGGAAATTGGCAATCCATGTCAATTTTAGATCGGAGTCGAACACACCCTGCCACAGGTAAGATTCGAACTCACAACCTCAGTGTTGACAGGCTATTGATCATTAGTAGTCACGACGAACTACCTAGACCGCTCGGCCACCGAGGCTCCCTTGTTTATAGGTACAGATATGAAATTATCTACTCCCTTTAATAGGCTGTCAACGTCAGTCATTTGATTGCAAGTATAATGTAAATAACCGAAAGTTACTAATATGCTGTATAAGACAAAACTAAAAGAAAACAGTTAACTGATTTTCTATTTTAATTGTGTTTTTGCATTTAAATAGCAAGACTTTCGAATATTAAAGTTATAAACTAAAACTGAGATGATCAAATTCATTGTTCACGTGTCTTCAGATCGTAAAATGGATGAAACCTTTCAAAACCCAAAGCAACTTGCAAGTTACGCATTCAGTTCTTATTCCTGATTTACATTACACTCTTTTTTTCATGTTATCTAAATAACAAAGATAAAAATGTCATTTTTGTGTGGTTGATTAAAATCAAAAGAGTGCAAAGGTTTTGTACTTTCAGGTATTGAAATTAATTTAAATTTTTTTCTCTTTGTATCTAAATTACATAGAAAAATATTTCATTTGCTCGTTTCAAATTTTTCGGTCACTTTGGAATTAATATAAGTTTTGTTGTTTTAAATACATTGTATTTGCAATTGATCTTATAAAAAGGACAAATATACCTAAGGAGCAATAAAAAAACGTAATCCATTGGACAAACAAACCCGGAGAGACAAATGAACAACCACAAGCACAACAAATAAACACAGGAAATAAAAAAACAATGAACAACGCGAACTCATATAAAAACCAGAGTGAACCCAGGTGCCCCGGAAGGGTAAGCAAATCCTGCTCCGTATACGGCACCCGTCGTGAAGTTCAACAAAGTCAGTCCGGTGGAAGTCACAAATCGGTGGAGGCACATGAAATGTTACGACAGTGGGAACAGGTACAACATCATCTTAGATATTGGAACACTGTAATGGTCAATCAATTCGTGATGCCGACCGTAAAATGCCCTAACTGATGACACCAACTTATCCCTGATAAAACCCGGGTTAAGAAGCTTTTGTGACAGCAGTATATAAGCTCTTTTCTATTTTTATCTTTTTACGAATTATTTAATTTCTTTGTATAAATTTTTTATCAATATAAATTGAATCAGTGGGCAGTTTTCTTTTAATTTTTAATATTTGCAATTAATTCTTAAAACCCTTTTCCATTTTTTTCTAAGATACAAAGATATAAATGTCATTTACATGTTACAAATATTATTGTACATACAGATCGAAATAACTTAATTTCTATGTATTTTCAAATTAAAAATTCATTTAAAATGGAAGAGGTGGTAAACATTTTCTCAATGACAGGTAAAACATTCATTTTTTAATTTATTTTTTTTAAATTACTACTTATTATAAACTAGAGGCTCCCAGGCTGTATCGCTCACCTGATATTTCCATTTGTTCATTGCATAAGGGCCTTTAGATTAACATCCATGCAATGTTTGGTTTCAATCCATTCAGCGGTATTTTGAAGATTTTTGTATGTATTTCCCATGGAGTCCTATCTTTAACTAAGTCCCCCGCTGGTGGTCATCTTCGATGACGGATCGGCAACAAAGTACCAACGCTTGATAGGTACCTTGTAAGGAACATTCACGCTACAGAAGGAGATCAGTTCTAACCTCTCAACTATTCTGTCAGAGAGGACGGTTCTAGAACCATTCTAGGGTAGAACCAACCCTGTCATAAATGGTTCTAAGGTAGAACTGTCATAAAGTGTTCTAGGGTAGAACTGTCATAAATTGTTCCAGGGTAGAACCATCCAGAATGGTTCTATTGTAGAACTGTCATGAATGGTTCTTGGATAGAATTGTCATAAATGGGTCTAGGGTAGAACATTCCATTTTCATGTTCGATAACTCTGTATTGATTATGGCACATACTCCTCGTCTTCGCTTTTAAAAACATTTTTTTTTGTAATATGTTGAGCTCAACTGTATGTTTGGTTTATATCCATTCAGTGGTTCTAGAGATTTTTGTATGTAAAGTTGATATCAGTTCTAACCTCTCAACTATTCTGTCAGAGAGAACGGTTCTAGAACCATTCTAGAAGGGTTCGGGTGTCATAAATGTTTCTGGGGTAGAACTTTCATAAATGGTTCTAGGGTAGATCCTTCCATAATGGTTCTAGGGTAGAACTGTCAGTCGGATCTAAATACACTACTACTAAGGCACCCTAATGTTCGTCCCAGAGAGTATTATCATTTCAATAGTTACTGATTCGACATTGCCAATACATGTCCAATAAATATTGCAAATATGCTAAAAGTAAGGTTTCAAAAAACACCAAACGTGACCTTACTATGGGTTAAAGCTGCCATGTTTGACCATATTGTCCTCTTATCGACTTCTTATATCATGTTTATATTGAGAAAACTTGGTTGGTTATACGGACGGATTTTAAACATCAATCTTTAAAGGACAATTATTTCTAGATGTATTGTGACGATTGTTAAAACGCACACCGCCAAGTTTGCATTCAGTTCTTTGCACCCAAAAACGAATGATAATGTTCATTTTTGTTTATTGAAATGTAACAAATAGATGACAATAGTTTTTTTTAAATCAAAGTTTAATCGTTTAAGTTTTGGAAAGATAAACATTCCAATTCCTCAAAGGAAACTGTTTCATTATCTTCTATTTAAATTGTTAAAGAATGTCGAATTTATTTATCTAAGATCAGAACAAGTATTTTAATTCCCAAATTTTCCAGTCTCTACAGATATCGGCAAAAGAATATCGACGCAGCAAAATAGTGGAAAACGTCGACAAGATTTCAAGTCGCATAGTGAAATAAACAATCGGCCAATCAATTCCCTGACAACGACCGTGAACGTTTCTTTTTTTACCCCGGTGCTGACGACACATATTGAAAGTAGCTCAACTAAAAGCCTTTGACACGAGATTTCGTCGCTTATATTGCAACCTAACAATCTATATCCATTTTTACCTATCAATGTGTATGTGGCAGAGTAGAAAACTTATTCAAATTCGACCGAAATGAACATTTGAATGGTACTGGTACAAATGAAGTTTCACACTTTTGATCTTAACTGGCCATTCTGAACTTGTTTATTCTTATTTGTTGTCTTGAATTTCTGAATTAATATATTTGCAAACAAAACCAAGATAACAAGATCAAATGAAAACATGTTTACATCAGTTTAGGACAGGTAACGTAAAATATATCACCTTTGTGGACTGCTCTTAAATTACATTTGGCCTATTTGTTTCAGGGATTTATCTTTAAAATTCAAGTGCTAGTCATACTGTTCGCCCGAACGGATGGACACGTACAACTTTACAGAGACTATTGAATAGATGCTTTATACAATAAAAACCTTAGATTCATTTGAAGCAGAAATATTAGAATTAGATTTTTGAAATTCAATTATTCAGACATTAACACTGTCTAATACAACAAGATAGTTATCATCCTTTAACTGAAATATGTACAATTTATTCATACATTTTATATATAGTATTATATTATTGGGCAAAATGGTTTCTGAGATTTGGAAGTGTCGTTAGGAAGGCTTTGTCGCAATTTGAGTTGTCCTGGACTCTATCTTTAAAAAGATAGAAGGTCGTGGACATAAACGGTTTGATAGACTAAATTAGTATCCTCCACAATTTGGGTGCTCTATGACACATAGACTGTTGCCAAATCTATATACTTAACCTATAATGTGATTTTACAATACAAGAAACAGACAATGTTCCATATTTTTCTCCCCTGTTGTTGCATGGATTTTCACAGTATTTTTGTCCTTTATACATGATAAAATCAATGTCGTTGAATTTTGAATTAACAATTTTTTAAAGATATCGCAAACAATTAATCTACTTTAAATAAATAAGATCATCTATCCATTCCACAATGATTGATCAGAGAGCAAATAGAACTCAATCGGAGTTAAGTCGTCTCGAGCTCTTTGTTATTAGTAAATTGCTTCAGCGGTACACATAAATTGTCGTTGGCTTAGGAGAAGTTATTTAAAAAAAGTTCTTTCCACCAAGAAAAAAGTTTATCCCCACTCACTGCTCGAGATACTCGGAAAAATCTTGCATTATCTGAATATACGGTATCCGATCTGCTTCGTTAAATTTAAAAATAAAATGGACATTAATGGACGGACCATGAGTCCAAAAGGATGGCAGCA
Organism: Mytilisepta virgata; assembly: GCA_028015205.1. Lineage (NCBI taxonomy): Eukaryota > Metazoa > Mollusca > Bivalvia > Mytilida > Mytilidae > Mytilisepta > Mytilisepta virgata. Next base: position 35,103,232 of record CM051515.1, read on the forward strand.
GCTCAGATGGACCTTTTGTCCATGTTAGCTAGAAAAGGATAAAGTATGGACTTGTGTCCAAAGTTCTAGTCGGCTTCGTGTTTTCAGATAACAATTGCAAAACAATTATTTTATACTGACTCATAGGTTTGTGTAAAATTAAACGCTCAGTACAGTAATCTACAACGTGCTCAACAAACGATAGGTTTTCTAATGGGAACAAATTTTGCTCCTCTTCTTTTCTACAGTCATATCAAAATTGCCGATAAAGGATAATTGCAAACTAGCTAGTTACAAAGGTAACGACGTCACTTTTTAACTGTCAACATCAGCACCGGCATATGGTCTTTCAAGTTGGAGGCTAACAAAAAACCCCATATTGGGATATGTTGTTCCAGAGCTGAATTAATGACCTCAAAAACTGTATGGACGTCGTTACGAATGAGCTAGTCTAATTACCAAAATGTACCAAAATAGACCGAAATGGACTAGTAATGGACCAAAATGTACCGCAATTGGTAAGTAATGGGCCGAAATGGATTGGTTAACCGATATGGGCTGATAGTTGATCGACATTATAATATACCGTATGGATTTGTAATATTTGAATTAAAAAGATAGAAACGATAATATATTTTTATTGAAAAAATAAAGTAAATTTTGCTATTGAAATATTAATCTTTTCTTGTTATTTTCTTTGTTGGAGATAAAAGTTGTGAGGATCTAATATTAAAGTACATATTTTAACACACAATACAGTGAGGATCTAATATTAAAGTACATATTTTAACACACAATACACACAAACGTGTTTTACCCTACTGCTAATGAAAAAATAAAGTAAATTTTGCTAATGAAATATTAAGATTTCTTGTTTTTTTCTTTGTTGGAGATAAAAGTTGTGAGGATCTAATGTTAAAATAACAATCCAAAGATATTAATATTAGATATAGTAAATTTATACTATACTGTATACGACGCATTTCAAGGAGTTACATCTCATCAGCAGCATTAAAACCGAAACATTTGGAAGACCAAAAACCAAACTTATATTAAACAAGAAGTACTCAATCAAAAATGTCGAAATAGGAAACCAAATTTCAGCTAATGAGATCTACCATGTCCAATACAAGGAATGAACCCTTAGTATTTCTATTATTTTTGAATTTTGCTAAATACTGGTAATTTCTGTAACAAATCAATGAATAATCTTGTCAGACAAGTCTGACGACTGGGTTGGCGAATACCTCGGCGACCTAGGGTCCACCAGCAGAGGCATCATCCCAGGAGTTTCAAAATAACAATCCAAAGATACTAAAGTACATATTTTAACACACAATACATTGAGGATCTAATATTAAAGTACATATTTTAATACCCTATACAAACGTGTTTTACCCTACTGCTTAGGTCCACGATTTGCTTAACAAAATTTTATATCTTGTACCTAGTGTCTGTACATAAATATGTACTTTCTGATCTATTTATAGGTGAACTACATGTAGCTCGTCATGTAAATGTAATCCATGTTCAACCCTGTATAGTAAAATTTCTGTAAAATGTTCACACCTGGTCTGTCCATTTCGGTCCACATCGGTAATTAGACTACCCTGGTTACAAAGTAAAGTCAAGAAATCAAGAAATACCAAAGGGATATTCGAAGGAGGGAAAAATCGAAACAACTCCGGAGAACAACGAAGACAAGACCAAAACAATACAGGTATTACAATTAAAAACTAAAAAACATATGAACAACATAGACACCACCAAAAAAACCGAGGGTAGACTCAGATGCTCCGGAAGAGTAAGCAGTCTCTGCTTCCTGCAGGACACCTGCCATGCTGCCCATGTCAAATCCGGTATGGGGAAGGGATTAGCTAAATCGTTATGGCATATCAAGTTCACAAATAAAATCTTTTACATTTTTCACATTTTTTTATTTCTCTACATTTTTGTATCACCAAACATGACATTTAATATGACTTATATGAGAGAAATGCTTATCCATCCGGACCACCTGAGTTAACCCCCGATTTATTGGAGGTGTCCATGTTACTCATTAATTTTTGGGTATTTTGTTTTGTGTTGTGTTTTTTGTCATTTGTTGATCTGGTCCTTCCCTATCTCGATTTTGTCTTTGTGTTTTGATGGGACCTTCGGAACCCCCATCGTTTTGTCCACAAACATGTCCTTAACCAGACTGTTATTGACCAATAAATTAATCTACGAATACCAGTCTTCTTCCTAAATGCTCAACTCTCAATTCTTTATTAGGACTGTATAGTTAATGCCTTGGAAAAAAATAATTGTCTTGTACAATGTGCTTTTTCTAAACAGCAGAATGGATAATTAATGGCAATAGTAATCAGCTGTAGTCCACAACGTAAACCACACGAATGACATAGAGATCAATCAACGTTAGCCAATATTCATATCCCGTGGGAAAAAGAACACTAAAGACCTCAAAATGTAAAAACAGAGAGAGTCACAATAGTCTGACTTGGTACGGACACTCATCACTAGTGGAGTCAAACCAGTGTTATGGATAGCAAAACCTATAGCTTTTGATAATGTTTGGCATTAGGATTTATTGCACTAAATGGAATGAAACGGAGTAAATGGTAAATTGATAAAATGGTTTGGAAGCTATTTTCAATCGAGGCAACAAAACCTGTTAACTTAAATCATCTTTGACTTTGTTGTGGTTATTATTGATAACCAAGAAAACGTCATATATTTTTTTGTTGAGGATATATCAGGTAAGTTGAACAGAAAAAAAACCCCAAAAACTTGTTGATCGTGACCTTGCCGAAATAAACAACTGGTCACAAAATTGTTAGTGTATTTTAGTCCTACTAAAACATACAATGTTTACATAATTTTTAATGATTTGTAACTCAAAATTTAGAAATTTCCTTTTACGAACAAGCTGTACCAATTGTAAATTCTCATAAACACCTGAATTTTTATCTCAGTGATGACAGCACATTGTATACCCATGTTAACAACATTATAACAAGTACAGAATGTAACTAGAGGTTCAGAGGGCTGAGCCTGTATCGGTCACCTGGCAGAAACAAGAATTGCCCATGGTGGCTATGTTTGTCGCATGATCTGGACAAAATGAGAAAACTTTGTAAAAACCTCCAACAGATGCTTCTTGTCAGGTTTCATTCCATTTGGCCAAGCATTTCCACAGAAAATTGTTTTTTTTAATTAACCAATGAGAAACAAGAATTTTGTATGACGGCCATGTTTGTTACACGATCAGAGACGAAATTCGGAAACTTTGTAAAGAACCTCCCATAGATGCTTTCTGTCAAGTTTCGTTCCATTTGGCGCAGCGATTTTTGAGATAATTATGTTTTTATATCGGCCAATCAGTAACAAGAACTGTACCATGGCGGCCATATTTGTAGTCTGATCGGGGCGAAATGAGAAAACTTTATAAAGGACCTCCCATATATGCTTCCTATTATGTTTCGTTCCATTTGGCCAAGCAGTTTTAGAGAAGAAGAGTTTTTTATATCAGCCAATCAAAAACAAGAACTGTCAAAGATGGCAATATTTGTAGTCCGATCAGGACACAATGAAGATAATTTGTAAAGAACCTCCCAGAGACGCTTGCTGTCAAGTTTCGTTCTATTTGGCCAAGTAGTTCCACAGAATTTTGTTTTTTTCTATTTAATAAACCAATGAGAAACAACAATTTTCCATAGCGGCCATGCTTATAGCCCGATCAGGACGAAATGGGGAAACTTTGTAAATAACCTACCATAGATGCTTCCTATCAAGTTACGTTCCATTTGGCCAAGCGATTTCAGAGGAGAAGATTTTTTAGAACTCAGCCAATCAGAAACAAGAACTGCCCATTACCGCCATATTTGTAGTCCGATCGGAATGAAATGAGGAACCTTTATAAAGGACTTCCTATATATGCTTCCTGTCAAGTTTTGTTCCATTTGGCAAAGCAGTTTCAGAGAAGATTTTTGAAAACTCAGCCAATCAGAAACAACAATTGGCGGCCATGTTTGTTGTCTGATCAAGACGAAATGAGCAAACTGTATAATTGACCGTACAGAGATGCTTTTGCTAAGTTTAATTCCATTTGGCTCAGTGGTTTTAGAGGAGAAGATTAAAATGTGAAAAGTTAACAGACGGGCGGACGACATACGGTGACAAGTGATGACAAACGCCTTTGGCCAAGTGACCTAAAAAGAAACCTTATTTTAAATCAGTGAAATTTGTAAAAATTGTAGAACGTTTCATAGAAATAAATGTACAATAAGCAAAGCACAAGAATAGTTACAGGATTAGTTATATTTTCTATATATAAAAGAAATTATATTGAAATAGGATTGGAGACATTAGGGCGGAAAGATGTTACAAGCATCCCGCTGTAGGGGTATTTTTTGGCGATTCTGCTCAGTACAATGTATAAAGGAAACCAAACCAGAGAACTGCCATATACCCCCTTTAAATGGAGAGCTTTTTTCCATCAACGACACAAGCACGAAATGACATAGAACCTTTTATCAAACAGTTGGATTTAATTTCAAAGTTCAATTGAACCTACATGAAAGAAAAACAAAAATCGTGTGCTCGGAGTATTTTAATTGAATTATGTACGCGTAATGCTAACATACTAAGAATTCCACATTGTAACAGTAGTCATGAATCCACACTTCATTACTCTTTTGAATACACAAAATACTGGTACTATCTATTGAGAGAGATTTAGAGGCCTATCTGATTATATTCCACTTTCCCATAATTTATTGTTGAGAAGCAGTGAAAATCTTTCACAACTTGAAAATGAATTTATCTTAATGCGTTTGAATAAATACAGAAAATACTAGAAATACTGTGAGCATAGCTCATTACTTGATACCCCTGCCTTACATACGATACATGAAAGGAAATGTCAATATTTTGGATAGGAAAACTCCAACAGCAGTGAGATGAGTTTCATCAAATTCCATTCAGTGGTTTAGGAGGAGTTGCGGACGGTATACTGGAACCCCCTATTACATTATTATTTGCCTGAATGGCAAAGTCCATGTGTTGGTATGGGAAACCCCAAATATTCATCAGATTAAAATCTAAAATAGGAGGTGCACTATGGCATCACGTAATAAAGATCCTCTGAAAGTTTCATCAAATTCCATTCAGTGGTTTAGGAGGAGTTGAGGATGGCATACTGGAACCCCCTATTACAATGAATGGCAAAGTCTATGTGTTGGTATGGGAAACCCCAAATATTCATCAGATTAAAATCTAAAATAGGAAGTGCACTGTGGCATTATGTAATAAAGATCATCTGAAAGTTTCATCAAATTCCATTCAGTGGTTTAGGAGGAGCGGAGGATGGCATACTGGAACCCCCTATCACAATGAATGGCAAAGTCCATGTGTTGGTATGGGAAACCCCAAATGTTGGTCAGATCAAAATCTAAAATAGGAGGTGCACTACAGCATCATGTAACAAAGATCCTTTGAACGTTTCATCAAATTCCTTTCAGTGGTTTAGGAGGAGTTGCGGATGGCATTATGGTGCTCCTATCACAATAAATGTAAAAGTCCATGTTTTTCTATTGGAAACCCCAAACATTGGTCCAATCAAATTCTAACATAAGAGGTGCACAATGCCATCATGGGATGAAGATTCTTTGAAAGTTACATCGAATTCCATTCTGTAGTTTAGGAGGAGTTGCGGATACAAAGGTCGGACGAACGGATGGACGGACTGACACAACGAATACTATATACCCCGCTTTTAGCGGGGGTATAAAAATAAAAACGTCTCGTACTGATTTCTTTCCAATCTGTTAATAGATGGTACATTCAACATTCTTGCGCATAATAATGATAATTGTGTAACATATAATTTTAACCGGAGAAAAGCCTCTAAGTTTGATGTAATTGTGTCTCATTCTTGTTTTGTCTTGCAACAAATAAAATATTTTTAAACTATTATTTTAATTAACACTTCTGGCCCCTTTTGAAAACATAACAGCATGTATCTTCCTCAAATAATGAGTTATCAAAAGTATTAGAAATAATCTTTGTACCTTTTGATATGATGAACTTTAAATATTTGGCGCGCTCTATCCGTTTTTACAATCATGTTTTAACGGTTGGCAAATTGATAAAACGAATCACAGCAAAATCAACAATTTCGTTAAATAACTTTGAGTTTTAATATCTCAAAGTGCCTTGTAAAATGCTGATATACTACCTACATGTATTCTTTATCTTTAATTTTCACAACAGGTAACTTTAATACGTCAGTAACGATAAAATAATGTCCACTTACCTACAAGATTTAACTGTGTTGTGGGTCCTTCTAACCATTTCGGATGTATGTAGTATCGACATCTATAGTATCCATAATCCGAGAAGTCAACATTCTTTATAGTAATTGTCCTTGTATATGATCCACTGTATTTGTTACTATCATGTATCCTTCTAAAAGTTCCTGAATTATCATATTTTTCCCATAAATAACTTTCCCCATTAAAACTACAGGTCAGGCTTTTGGATGATCCTATTGTTGCGTAACCTAAAACGAAATGCGTAAGCAAATAACATATGAATTTGTTTAACAACAAGGTAGCTTCGCTTATTAAAAAAAACCAATAAGATGCTATTTTACGTTTAATATCATTGGGATATTTGCCAAGGTCTCTGCATCATATGTAGAATTTTCCAGCTTTGAAACAAAGTTCAAATGAATTAACTTTTTATCATTAATGTTATGTTACATTCCTCCTGTGGGATTGGGCGTATCCTTGTATCAATAAAAACCCTATAATGTAAATGTTGGATTCGTTGATCGTTCGTACAATGTACATCAATCGTTTAGTGCTTAGTCATTCTTCAAACAACATTTAGGATACAATATACCAATTCATAAAATACTGGGCGCAGACATCTTGTGAAGTCGACATTTAGCGGTGAAATGAATGTGAGACTCGCTGCCCATTGGTCAATATTAAATTAAATGATAAATAATTTTAAACGGCAGTGGTTCTTCCTTCGAAACATATGAGATAAAACAATTTCAACTAGCTTTTAAGAATGTGGGTAATTTCAATGATTTAAGTGGGTACCCCCCGATTTTTAGCAAAATTTATCCCCCCTTTTCGGCATGAAAAGCCATGGGAACGTACCATTTTCGTTGCATTAAATTAATCGGATACATTTCCAACTAATTGAGGTGCTGTTAATTTTCATTTTTATGAAATTTCATATCTTGGTACCCCCACATGGAGATTAACATAGAAACCGAATTGATACTTTGCATTCTTTAACTTTATTTAATTGGTGCGTTCATTCGTCGTTCGCACATTGTATTGTTTTGAGATTGGTTAAATGGTGAAGCTCAATGTCTGGTTTAAAGGAGCACTCAGATTTTCGTTTAGTATGTCTTTTATCATTTGGAAAATAATAAGTATTGTATGACCTTTCATTTAGGGAAATTCGAATCCTCCTTATCGTTTTCTTTAGGCTATTGAACTATTTATTGAGAAAAAAAGAAAAACAACTTACTGATTTCGTAGTGAGATTTTTCTTCGGCACTACCCTTGGGAACAAATCCAAAAATTAAAGTCAAATTAAAATATAAACTGTCGTATTAATTCAGAAAAACTCAATAATACTTTTCACAAATATAACAAGCTACATTTGTAAATAAATTCTCATAGTATAAAGAATATAGATCAAGATCCAACATGTCTCTACAACGGGTTCTGTATTTTGATGCCGGTGTCACATACTGGATGTTCCCCCTACTCAGTTTTCCCTCGGGAAAAATGGGTATATACTGAGGTTCCCCCGGTAAATTGACTATATACTGAACCCCCCCCCCCCTGAAATTAAGGTAGGACAAATGAGTATATACTAGACTTTCCCCCTTGATTGATACATAAGGCTTAGCTCTAAAAAGATCTCACTTTATCAAGGTCGTCTGAAAAGTCGTTGTGGAAGTTCACAGCTCAGTAATGTGTCTTTGTATCATTAACATTTTCAGTTAACTATTTCTGATGAATTGCCATTGTAATGTGACCATGGATTGATTAATATTCTTTTCGGGCCATTGAGACTATATGTATATTTCTCTAGTTCCTTTTGGTGATATGCTGGTGCATTTGCGACTTTTACCGATATCCGTTCTTGTTCTATTGAATTTCGTGCACGATCAATTGACTCTTTACTTTCGGGAGAGAAATTTGATGTGAACGGAAATAGGGAATGTGTCAAAGAGACAACTTCCAAACCAAAGAGTGAAACGCAACTCCTAGCCATATATGAGTTTTTAACGAATGGCGAGGATCCACCCGACCCCTAGGAATAGGCGCAGAAATTGTGACGGAGATAAAATGTGTTGTGAGATCCCGTCCCGCCCTGTACATCTAGCCAATTGAAAGTGGAATTAAAAATTACGAAGTTAGATAAACTCAGTTCAAAATGTCCGATTCCTATTTGTGAACCAGGTAACAGAAGAGACTGACCAAAAATGACAATGGACAATAGAAATTTACAAAGGACTGCTAGGAGTAACTGATATTCCAGCCCAAGATCTCCTTCATACAAATCGAATTTTAGCACAATTAACCGAAGGCCAGTGTAAGATATTGCCATTACTTGGCGTTGTTGTCCGTTAAATTTTCACATTTTCATCTTCCTCCTGAGAACCACTGAACAAAATTTGACCAAACATGGCAGAGATCTTCCCCATGATGTCCTTCACAAATGTTATTTTATTGGCGACTCGTCAAACAGCATGGCCGACAGAGCCAATTCAACTTTCTGATTGGTCGATTTTCTAAGATTTTCTTGAAATACGATACAGGGATTGAAGTGAAGGTACTTAACAAGTGTTGTTTCTTTGGTGCCCATCGAAAAGTCAAAATTTCTACCAGCCAAGGTCGAAGTTTATATTGAAACCCTATGGGAAATGATATTTTCGTCTTCGTTTTGAGACCCACTGAACAGAATTTGACCAATCTTGGCAGAGATTTCCCTATGCAGTCCTTCACAAGTGTTGTTACTTTGGTGCTGATTCGTAAAAAAAACCATGTCCAATTAAGTTTCTGATTGGCTGATTTTCAAAGATCATTTTCTGAAGAACCAACGCAGGGATTGAAACCAAACTGAAGGTGCAGATGTTGTTACTTTAGTACCAATCAGAAATTCAAAATGGCCGCCAGCCATAGTCAAAGTTTAAATTGAAACCCAATGGAAAATGGCATTTTTTTTAAAAAAAACTACTTATCAGAATTTAACCAAACTTTGAAGATGTCTTTCCTATGAGGTCACTCATAAGTGTTGTTACTTTTGTGCCGATTTCAAAAATGCCGAAATTCCAAGGTCAAAGTTTACATTGAAACCAAAGTTTGCATAAAAGCGTCGGGTAAGCGAGTCAGGCTCCACTGGGGGGGGGGGGGGGGCTCAATTTTTTTTCCGCAGAAAAAATAACGACAATCCGTCCGTCCGTCACAAATAGTTTCCGATCAATAAATTTAATATAACTCTTGGGATTTAGTGATGAAACTTGACATGATTATTCTCCACTACTAGCGGTTGTGATGCGTCAAGGTAGAAAACCATATGTTCAAGGTCATGGTAAAAAATTAGTTAAAATGTGTCACCTACAAGATGCATGTGTCCGTCCGTCAAAAATCATTTCTGATCCATATTACATGTATTAACTTGAAACTTTTTACGAATGGTAAATATAACATCCTGGTCAAAAACTAAGTTGCGACTTGCCAACTCGCCCCTCCCCAGTCCCCCCCTCAACCTGTGATTGCAGCAATCATTTGATCTTGTTGATGAAGTGATTACCAGGTTCAACTATCCAAAATTCTTAAAATTCTCTTTTTTGTTCTTAGTCGTCTGATATTTCTTTATAGGAGTTTTTTTTTCAAATAAAAGGTCAGATTCAGCGCTCAGTGGCCTCAGGCAATATTTTTTTCTCAAATGTAGGATCGATCCGCTAAAATTTAGTTCACTGATATCATCAACTGCAAACTTTATTTTTAATAAATGGGAAATTAGTATGGGGGAAATGAGTATGTGTATACGCATGCCAGATTTTCCGTGGAGGGAAAATTGGGTATATACTAATTTTTCAGGGGGAAAATCTGGTATGAACTAGAATTTCCAGGGGAAAATCAGAGTTTATGCCCATTATTTTTCGGGTTGGGAAATTCTAGTATGGGGAAAGACTAGGATGTAACACCTGTGCTTCCTTAGAAAACGTTTCCTTTATAAAGCAATTTATAATATAGCACGAACAAGCTGGACTGGTGGCAGGTAGCATGTTGATACATAATCTTATTTTAACCCAAATCACAATACAATAACCAAGTCTCAATTCACAATATGGATTAATTAAATGTAATATTAATGTTATTGAAGAAATTTCATAGTTTTCATTAAATTAATATGCTTGAAAAATAAGTCTATGTTTACACTACAACAAATCTCCGATGGCCTAAGTTGACTCTGACCCAAGAATTCATACACATTTTTATTTTTCGTTTCACGTTTTCTTCCATGTGACGCTTGTCTCGAACATTCAATTCTTCACTACATTCATTTTGTTGATGTTTCAATTTATCTTACTCGGATTTCCAGCTATTGGATTCTGCTTCGGCTATGCGGAAAAAATCAAAGAATGCCCCAATCTTTTCTTGCAAGTCATTGGAGTGCACCTGGTTCTTGTATTGTAATTTTAAAAAACTATTTATTATATCAATTTTACTATCTTGTCGTCTTATCGTAGGTTTTTAAAATTTTTGTTTCCTTTTCGGGGGGGGGGGGGGGGGGGGGGGGTGGACGTTTTTAAATTCCTTTTTCACCACATTGTTCATAATGTATAACTTCCCTTAGATATGGTCAGATATAAATTTTCGTTCTGAAATCGAAATCGGTTTACTTTTAAATTATGACACCTAAAAACCGTAATGGTCAGAATGCTCATAAACCATGCAAGCCGTAGAATTACACAAGTATCCGTTCTTTAGAACTAAAGTTATTGTGCAAACCAGCTGAAAGGTCCACAGACATCGTTATTCCAATTAATTTTGTAGTCGTACACAATACTAAAAAGAAGGTATTTAAGGATGTTGGTTGGTCTCATAAGAAATAAATAGCATTTGAAATAGTTGTTTAAGTGTGAGAGAACATATGAAAAATAAACATAAGGTGGGACGTTACAACAGAGATGACCAGGATATTGACGAACGGACGTACGAAAGCGTAACTTGACGAATCGTACGAAACGGAACCTGTTGTTTACATAGTACATGTATAAATCTAACATTAAAAGGCATGTTGAAGTAAAGTAATTCGCATCGTCTACATGTTGTTAAAAGAAGATTTTACCTGTGTCTGTAGCTAACTCCTCACATTAATAATTCAAGTTTTTTAAAATTGCAAAAGGTGCACTCGATTTACAAGCCTCTGCTTTGAAAATTGAGGTTCCAAAAGGGTTTTAATGAGTTTTGGGAGTAAAAAGGGTGGTAGCATTGATGTTGAAGTTTACTTTATTGATATTTTTGATGATAAACTTTAAATCTGTTTTCTTTTCAGCAATTGTAGTTGGCTTGTGCCCTCAGACCAGCCGGATTAGGCTGGGTACAGGGAACCGCAGCCAAAATTTTTAAAAAATGGGTTCTAAAAGGGGGTTTGATGAATGTTTGGGCGTAAAAAGGGTGATACCATTAAAGATATTTAATTATATTATATTTATACATTTGATCATCAAATTATGTGAAAATCAAATTAGAGTTGCAAATCGGCTTTTGCATCTCCGATGCTCATTACATTTTTTCTGCTCATTTTATTAGTTTATAAATTGTAATCGCGACTTTATACGGAAATCAATGACATACTGGATAGGCCCATAACTCTAGGAATGTTGGACCAGAACAACCTGTTCACGGGCACAGATGGATCTAAAGTACGTTTCACCTACATGTAGCTGAATCTCCCATTAATGCATTTCTTAAAAAAAAAATCAGATAATGTAAAGAGAATATGATATTAAAATTTTGATTTTAACATACTTACGGCAACTCAATTTTGCGACATGTTACCACCTGCTATGGCTTGTTCTGTTCTCGTGTGCAAAACTTTTGGACAGAGATTAATTTTTATTTCACGTTTGAGATTTGAAATCCTGTGGATTTTTTTTCACTATTTTGTCGCTTCGGTATTTTGCCGATATCTGTAGAGACTGGAAAATTTTAGGAATTGAAAAACTTTGTTCTGATCGTAAATAAACAAATTCGACATTCTTTAACAATTTACATAAAAAATGAAACATCTTCCTTTGGTGAATCGAAATTTTTATATTTCCAAAATGTATAGGATTAAACTTATGGTTTGTAAGTGTTTCCCTAGCGATTTCAAAAACTATTGTCATCTATTTTTTTACACTTTATCGTTCGTATTTTAGTGCAAAGTACTGGATGCAAACTTGGTGGTTTGGGTTTTAACAGCCGACACAATACATCTAGAAATAGTTGTCTCTTTAAGATTGATGTGAAACATCTGCTCGTATAACCAAACTAGTTTTCCCCATATGAACATAATAGTAAGCGCAGCGAGTGCTGTTTAGAAAAGTCTTTGTTTAATGGGGGCAGCCATATAGTGATACATACTAAGGTCAGAAAAAGTTTCCTTCGAAGGATCCTGAAGTAAGGGAAACAACTTGCTTCAAATTATATAATTTTAGAATCAGAATCGTGATATCGGAAATGAGTTTCTGGAAAGGGCTATTGTTGTGCTTGCATCAATGCCACCAGCATATTATAAGAATAAGTCGATAAGAGGACAACAGGATCAAACAGGGCAGCTTTAACCCATAGTAGATTCTCGTTGAGTTTATTGAAAACTTATTTTCAGCAGATTTGCAATATTTATTATCTGGATACTTCACGATGTGTATTTCAAATGTCGAAGCAGTGACTACTGGGGAGATAATACGCTATAGGACAAGCACTAGGGTGTCTGCCTAAGTGGTAGTGTATTCAAATCCTAGACTGACCAAAGAGGGCAAACCAAAATTCAATTACGGTCAATGTTATGCACTGGAGGAGATACAATTTAACACTCTGGCCGACATGCGGACATATATGTCTGGAATCGGTACCCTACCACAGGAACATGTATGTTTTTTTTAAACATAAACATGATTGTTTCCTATTATGTAAATGTAAATTATTTTAAAACGCGTCTCCTTATCGTTGATAGACTAAATGGAACTGGAATATCTATTTTACTCTTATTACTTCATCACTCATCTGACGTCAGTTAAATTATGAAGTCAAACAAAAGAAGACGAAAGGAGCACTGTTATGACTATGTCTAATCTTGCTGAAAATTCTGATCTGTTCTTATACAGTATGACCCATTGCCACAAGCGACTTCCTAGAATCTGCGGTTATGTTAGTGTCAAACAGCGCCGATATCAAATATTTCTTTATAACCAACATTGTGACCAATAGCATGGAAATCGCTTTTATGTTCACTTGTAGTCACAGGCATTCGTTTTATACAAATAATTGTAGTAAACATTACTACATTTTAATGTATTGAGCTATTATTTGTATAAAACAAATGTATGTGTGTTTAGTAGATATAGACTCTTCATACACCATATACCAGGTGCAGAAATCAAATGATTTTTTTCCAAGAAATATTATTCACTGCCAAGTAAATATCATGCTCAAATCTGAATTCAAGTGCAATGAGAAAGTTGTCTTAGTTTAACATAGAACCCTATTGAAAATTCATAAAAAATCTTCGAGAGAACTGCTGAATGTACCCTGTCTTTGCACATGAGTGGAGCAAAGCTGGAAAAGAATATATAAAAAAAATCCGAAATATATAAAAGCCATCATCCAAATATTACTTCTTATCAATCATCTGAGTATTTTGTGAAATCAATGAAACTTGAGAGACTCAGATCGGTGAAGCGTACTTTAACAATCTATCAAATTGATGTGTATCAAACAAACCGTGTCAGAGGAGATGCAATGATTAAGTGCATACTGGATAGGGTTAATATTTATAGAGTCCAAAGACCTGTAACTTTGGAAAATCTATGGACCGTAACATACTTCCTTCATGTACGTATGCACATGAGGATCTAACAACCTACCAACTTTCATGTGTATCTGAAAACTATATCAGAGGAGTTGCAATGACTAGGTTCATATTGGAAAGAGTCAAATTTCTAAGTCCAAAATGCCTTAAATCTATGGACCGGAACATCCTGCCTTCATGCTTTATATGAGGACCTAACAATCTCCTAACTTTCATTCGTATCCAACAAACCATGACAGGGGAGTTTCGATGACAGGTTCATACTACATAGGTCAAACTTTTCAAGTCCAAAGGGACGGAACTCTGTGAAATCTCAACAAACCGGAACATCCTATCTGCAATCATTGTCAGGAAGTGTATAAAGTTTTATGAGGTTTAGACAAATTACACAGGAGGTTGGTCGTTACAGACAGACAAGGTGGTTCCTATCCTAATACCCCCAAACTTCCTTTGCAGGGAGGAAATGGGTGCTTAATTTACGAATGACATACATGTACACATGTACTCCATGCCCCAACCGCATTTATGATTTTGAGTCGTTTAACGTGTTTACATTAGTTCTATTTTAGTAACTTCGGCCAACGCCATCGGTGTTCAATGTCATCACAAGAATTCTTAAAGTGAATTTCCTTTCACGAGAACCATTCCAACAAAAATTTGAATTGATTTTGGCTGAATTTTCTAATTTAAATAACAGCGATCTGGATTATCGGACAATGGTGAAAAGAGACCATTCCAGCAAAATTTAATCACAATTAGGCTTGCAATTTCAGGAGACAATTTTCAGTTGGTTTTGTTTTTATTATTATCATTTTCTGATAACAGCAGGAATATTAGTTGGGGGCAGGTTCCTCCAATATGTACACAATTCATGGGAAAATCCAAGGACCATTCCACCAATGTTTGATTTTGATTGGCTAAGTTTTTTCAGAGGAGTTGATTAAAATGTGAAAAGTTAACGGACGGACGGACAAACAAAGAGACGACACACGTCCATGCTGAGGTCGGATCGTGTGCCCTAAAAATAAGCACACGTTTATTAAAAGAAACAGACACTTGTATTGTAGTGCTGCCGTACTAACATGATTTATACTTCTGAAAGAAAAACTAAAGAAAACAGTTTTATGGGTACTACATTTTTTTAAAATGACAAACATTTTGTCAATACATACGATCTGACAACAATAATTTTATAAACTGTTTCAAACCCTGCATTCATATTTGTTTGAGGATTGCAAAAGTCATCGGTGTACTCGATTTATCCTACGTAAGATTTAAATTTCATCATGCCTTCAACAGTAATAAACAACCACATGGTATGGTTAAGATAATTAAGATAATTATGTAATACTTTCTGGCACTTTTAAACGTCTTTCGTATATATATGAAAACCTTTTTAAAATCGGTATATTTTATGCATTTCTATTTATTGTCATTGCATCCAAATAAAGTTTAAACATGATAACATCTTTAAGCTTTAAGTACGTTTGTAAACATACAATTACGTTCCTATTATGCTCGTTCGTCGAGATAGGTTCGTTCGTCAATATCCTGATCATCTCTATTAGAGGTAACCGGATATTGGACGAACGAACGAACGTACGAAAGCGTAACTCGACGAATCGCACGAAACATTTTTTTTAAAATGTGGCATTTTCATTATGTTTTCTTCTTACGTTACACTCATACAAGCCGTCAAAATTCAGTATGGACAAAGATCTGAACCTGCGCAGACAAAACTCATTCGAAATAGACATAAACATTGTACGTCACAATTTTAAAAACCAATCACAACAAACTGACATGCGCAAACACTCTCCAGGGGAAACCTACAAACGACGTCAAATACGACAACCAATCGCTTAGGAAGAGTAAATACGTAATGCCCAAACTGATGCGGCAAATGAAGGAAATTCCAATTCAAAGTATAAATAAATAAAATCAAATTTTACTATTTCTTTTAAAGTCTGAGCAACTTTTCTGTCAGGAGCCGGGCTCTGTCCAGGAAGTCAATGTATATGTCACAAGCTCTGGAATAACGTATGAGTTGTGAAATATATACTCCATACGCCGGCGCTTCTGGAATATTGCCGCTCAAAAATGGGAAGTTGACGATTGGAAAGTCAAAGTCATCCCGTTTGTCGTAAAGTTTTGTATTCAACCTTCCTCTGGTGTCAATTTCGAGGTGAAGGTCAAGATAAGATGCAGACTTGGCAGTGTCTGTCGTATCTTTAATTTCATTGGGATAGATGAGATGTAAGAAATTCCCAAAACGTGAATTGTTGAGTGATAAAACATCATCTATGTAGCGGAAGCTGAAATTAAAGGTACGGGCTAACTTCTTTTGTTTTTCCTTAAGAAGCCCGTCAAGGAAGCCTGCCTCATATGAGTAAAGGAACAAGTCGGCCAGGAGTGGTGCACAATTAGTACCCATAGGAATGCCAATTGTCTGTTGGAAAACACGTCCACCAAATTGAACAAATATGTTGTCGATCAAAAATTCAATCATCAGGACAATTTCGTCCTCTGTATATTTTTTGTTAGATTTAGAGTGGTTTTTAACAAAGTATGATTTATCTCTACCAATGACAAGGTATGTGTATCTGTTGTTGCCATTTTTATTTTGAAAGCATCGATGGATTAGATCTTTCAACTTCTCCTTCAGTTGTGAATGAGGAATGGTAGTATAGAGGGTAGAAAAATCAAATGTTTTTATGCTGTTACAGACTGAAATGGACCGAGATCGTAAAATATCCTTTAAGTCTTTGGAGTTCTTTAATATCCACATTTGATTGATACCACTTCTTGAATAACTTGTCTCACAATAACTTTGGAGGCCCGTTTTGACAGCTGTTAAAATAGAAGTTAGAAGTTGAGACAATGGTTTGGTGGAACACTTGGCAGATCCAGCTATAAAGCGTTGTTTGTATGGACACTTATGTAACTTGGGTATCCAGTACAAGGTAGGAAGATCACAATCATCATCTTTGATGGAAATACCAAGTGACAATAAGACCGATCTATGATTGTCGGTTATTTCTTCCTTTGAAAGTGTAGTAGATTTATAGGTAGGGTAGCCAAGTGAACTAGCAATCCCTAGTTCATAAATCAAGCATTGAATATAGTAACTTTTGCATACAAAAACGATGTTATTAGGGGCCTTGTCTGCAGGAACAACAACATATTTGTCATGAATGGCGGACAATGTCTTGGCAGCATCGGGGTTGCTGAAGACTTATAAATTTCAAAATTCAATACATTTTGAAATTTATAATTTACAAAATGGGAAATATAACAAATATTATTTATATGTAGGACATCGGTCAGGAGACCTATTTCGTATAACATGACATGTTAAGTTAAAGATTTGTTTACTCGCTTAAAATATTGTGTTATTTTATTTTTGTGACAATTACATCTTTATAAAGCATTTAATATCGATCGTTTTGTTTGTTTACTATCGTACGCGTTTCATTGTTTACTATTTTTAAATCCATTCATGGACTGGAGGTGTGCGTGTTAAACATGATTTGATTGGATGTTCGTACAGGTTCAGCGTGACGTAGTCAATTTCTGTCTCTCGAGTGGTTGTTTCATCGTGACGCACAATGTTTGTTTGAAGCGGGAATTTCCAAGGTCATGTTTGCGCAGGTCAGTTTAATCGTCCATGCGTTGTTCATACTGAATTTTGACGGATTGTATTGAGACCTTGATGTTTGAAAAGTATAAATAATTGGGTGTCTTCCCTTATTTATTGCTGAACCTGTTATTTATATATCGCCTCACTTCTTTCTACAATCGCAAAAAGGTGCACTCGTTTCACACATTCATTACGCATAGGAACAAGACCTAAAATGTTGGCAGTTATACTTTCAAACCTTTTATCAAATCAATAAGCGATTTTTTTTTCATCCGTGCCCTACATGTAATTACAGTATATATGCTATTTCTTATTACCCTTTTTCTATAAATGAAAACTTGTATATTATTTTTTTATTAAAATTCCTTGTCATTTTAGGTGTCTCAAAGATGTTATCGATGCCGTCATATATATTGAATAGCGATCTATTAGACCACAAAATATCCCCCCTCCCGAAAACAATGATAAAAAGAACAAAACAAAAATCAATGAAGCCAAGCTATATCTTTTGTTCATTTTTTTGGTCAGCAAAAAGGCCTTTCAATGACTGCATGCCAAAAATGATTTCAATGTATCAGCGATCATTTATAGAGATTGACCAATGTTTAAATGTATTAGAGACAAAACTATATGTAATGTACAAGAGAAGAAATAAAAAAAAAGCAAAAGCATAACTTACTTCTCTTCCCCGCATAAAAAGCGGTTTTCCACTAATAAACATAGCTCTCCTGTACAGCAAGATCGAAATGGACTCCTCACCAGTTAGAAAGATCGACATTATAAAGAAAAGAAAAGGGGAATATGTAAGAAAAAACGTATGCGATTTTCTTTTTCTTGGGGGGGGTCCTTTATTATTATTTTCATTATTTAATTTTTTGAATTAACAATTTTTGAAGAGTTAAAAATCAGACTTGTTCTCTGTCTGTCAGTGTTATGACCTAATAATTTTTCAATACATATTCCTTGCAGTCATAAAATTGATTGACTGATTGATTAATTCATGATTAACTAGTGGACGGACAATGTTACATTCTAGTATTTTAGTCACCTATTGACCATCCAAGAAAGAGCCCTGTTATATGTACAAGGAGTCTTTATCGTGCAGGACTTCGAACTAATTTAATGCCTATGGATGGGTTGTGTATATAATAGATCCCGCACAATCGTGAACATCTTGCTTTAGCGAGTTTCTACCCTTCAAGCAGGAGAGGCGGTCCTATCTTTAAACTTTCTGGTTGAACATAAAAATGGGAACTACTTTGCAATGAATTTGATTCTTTTCTATTTAAATAAAGGGGAACAGTATGCATTTACAACATGCACCTTTTCCACAGTCCAAGTTCAAAAGTATTCGGAGGTTTTAAAATTTCAGTTATTTTTCAAGTAAAACTATCTTTTTACAAAAAAAAAGATCTTTCTAAAAACATTGATGATTTTATTTAATGACCATTAGATGCAGAAATTTTAAAGTCATTTTTCATAATTGTCATTTATTTTTATTGACTTCAAAACACCTTAATTGATTAAACAAAAATTAAAATTTCAAACGGCAAATTTAATGTATAACTCTTGTTATATCTAACGATACAAATTGTCAGTTGTGTTTAAAACAGATTTAATGAAAACTAGGATAAATAAAATAATATGATAATTATCACAGGAAATCTTGTAAAATTCTGCATTTGGATGGATGGGTGATTGTTGTTTAACATTTTCTGCTATATCGTGTTGAAAGTTTATTTGAGGAACTGACATGGATCCTGATTTTAATTAAACGGCGAGCTGAGCCGGATTTTGATAGTGCTAGTATACTGATGTAAAAGTCTCCATGAAGACATGTCACCCAATGCGTAGTGGAGAAGCAGCATATATTTGATTTGACTCGATTTCCCGCATGCAAATTCCACATTTTGAAAAAAAAACATTCAAATCGCACCGATTATAGATTCAGAGTGAAATGGGTGAAATTTGAAAAAGAAGGTTTTATAGAAAATGTAAAGATGTCGGGAGCATTTATTTTAAAATTGGATAGAAAATGACTTTTTAATTATTTTTAAAGTGGTTATATATTTAATTTATATAGGGATTTCCCAATTAAAAAAATACAAGACTATATAGATAATCTACATTTTATAAAGTAATAGGACGCCATTTTTTTTATAGAGTAGAGAATGGAAACGGGAAATGTGTCAAAGAGACAACAATCCGACCAAAGAGCAGAAAACAGCTCAAGGCTACCAATGGGTCTTCAACGCAGCGAAATAATCCTGCACCCGGAGGCGGGCTTCAACTGGCTCCTAAACAATAATGTATACTAGTTCAGCAAAATGGACGGCACACTGGACTCCGAAATATAAAAATTAACCAAAATTTAAAAAAACACACAAGACTAACAAAAACTAGAGGTTCCGGACTTGGGACAGACGCAAAAATGCAGCGGGGTTAAACATGTTTTGTGAGATCTCAACCCTCCCTCTATACATTTGTACCTCTAGCCAATGTGGAATAAACAAACACACAGCGATACACACAGTAAACCTCAGTTTAAAAGATGTCCGAGTCCGATGTTAAAAAGGTAACAAAAGAAACTAACCAAAATGACAATGATCAATAAATATTATGTTTGATTTTGATTTATCTTCTTTTGGAATACATGTTATCAGACTTAGTGTTTGTGATAAAGATAAATTTCCCTTTTCGAAACTGTAATTAAAAAAAATTAATAAGAATTCATTTAAATCATGCCAAAATAATTTGTAAAACCCTATCAATACCTGGAGATTTTCCATTTCTCATATTTTTTAGGACATTTAAACATTCAATTTTTCTTAAACAATAAAACAATATCTTCCTCAGACAAAAAAATATGGTAAGGATTTTCTTTGTTAAAAACTGTCTATCATGTTCATGGTTGAAGATTGGATTTGCTTTTGTGTAAAATTTTTCAAAAAAAATTTTGTTTTCTTCAAAGATTTTTTTCATACAGATTTGAAGTTGGATCACTTTGGTATTCACTTTGCAATAATCTGAGATTTTCTTCTAATGTGAATGCATTTTTTCTCTTTAAATATGATGCGATATAGTTTCACCCCTTGTTTTACATTCAAGTAATTCCCAGAAAATATGTGGGTTTATAGACAACTCATTCTTGTCATAATCTGATGCTGTACTATATTCATTAACTGTTTCAACAAAACATTTTTTTTAATTTTAGAAACATAATCTTTATCATATAACAAACTATTGTTAAATTTCTAACTTCCTTTCCCATAGCTCTGATTATAAATTTGTAAAGGGGGCTTACAGGTGAATGATCTGAGCGGTAACTTGTTTCTATATCCACATGTTTTATTAATGAATCAAAATCAGTAGGCCCTCGCTATGTATATTTTCTTTCTTTTGGGTTAAGAGCTCGCCAAATTTCTACAAGATCTAATGACATTTTCATGTCCATAATTTTTGCATGTGCTTTAATATTATTTTTTTATTTGTAATTATATGTGTCATTTTGATAGTCTTGTACAACATTCCAGTCTCCAACCATAATAATAGAAGTATTTGGAAATTTTGTTATATATTTTTTGAATATTTGAAAATAAATCTGGGGAATCCTCATCTGGGCCATATAATGCTACGAGAACCATTCGACAATCTTGAATTTCATCATGAACTATATACTTAAATGTATTATTTGATAGAATTGCTATACCTCTGCTCTATCCAGAGTGTGAATAGAAGAAGCTTTTATCCCCGATTCTACTCTCCATCAAATTTCTTTTTATTTGTTTTACTAAGAGTATCTATTAATATTGAAATATCATACTTTTCTCTACATAGTACAAAAATATCTCTTCTTTTAATTTCATCAGAGTGTCCTCTGTAGTTGAGAGCACCAAGCTGACGATGGGAAAGTGCAGCCTTCCTCTGGAGTCAATTTCGAGGTAAAGGTCAATATTAGACGCAGAATTGGCAGTGTCTGTGGTATCCTTAATTTCGAGCTCATTGGGATAGATGAGATAAAAGAAATTCCAAAAACGTATATCTTTGAGTGATGAAACAATATTTATATAGCGGAAGCTGAAATTGAAGGCACGTCTTCGGACCAGTTTTTCCTTTAGAAGCCCGCCAAGGAAGTCTGCCTCATATGAGTAAAGGAACAAGTCGGCCGGGAGTGGCGCACAAATAGTGCCCATAAATTACAATTATTCATCATCCTAAAAACATGTTCCTGAGATCTAGGATATGGTAAAGTAAGCTTAAATATCACCAAAGATCTATCAACAATAATAAAACCATGCATTGAGTTAAAGGTGTTAAACCCAATTTTGAAACATCCCCAAATCAATTTAAAATTCTAAACTTTCAATGCATTTTTATATCTTCATCTCGACAGAATTAAGTAAGACTGGATTAAGGACAGAAAAAATTGTGATTTTTAACCTATTTTCAGTCCTTTACTTTCCTAATTCACTGGCCGCAGCCATTTTTGTCTTCAACTGCGGCCCTCCACGAAAACAAACCATAATATTTATTTTTGGAATGCACAAGTCAATGAATTTTAAATGAAACAAAAAAAAGTGACAAAATATATCTTCAAAAGATGTATTGACACAACTGGTAAAAAAGTAATATGAGCGCAAATACACATAAAGATCAATATTTAGACATATTTGTTATTCAACAACAGACAAGAAAGCTTACATAGTGTACTTGTTTATATATTGTTAAATAGTAATCCCTCGCTTGCTTCGTAACGAGTTTTACGAAAGGTGGCTCATTCAAATACACTATAGTTTGTATCTTCTTTCCTCCGATGGTAGCTCTCTTTAAGCAGCTCACCTCTGCGAGTTGCTAGTGCTAGAAGTCTTTCAGGGACAGCACTTGAAGCCTTCGCCTGCTTCTAATTTGGTTGCTGCTTCAGGCAGGCCATCTCTATCAATCAAACTAGATAAGCGAGTATTATATTGCACCTTTCTGGTTCACCTGAAGGCAATCGGGGCACAGCAATATATAACAGAGATGTTCGCTCTTAACTAAAACCAAGAGTATTATGAATAAACTGACACACCAACAGCTCTGTAATCCTTGGGATTTCTTTATTCACTATCCCTCCTGTCACACCTCTGATGATAAAGTTCGAGTTTTGATCCCATAGCTCTAACTAAATTCTCTCTATCCGTTCTTCTGGTTTTGCCTCTAGGTTGGTGAAATGTTTTTCAGGTATTTTCTGCATTTCAGAATTTATAAAGTCAATCTGGTTTTCCACTACGTCTGCACGTTTGTCGACAGCTTCTTGTTTTTGTTCGAGTTTTTGCACTTCCGAATTTATGTACGTGTGTAGTTTTTCATAGCATTTTGCAATGACACTTACGTCATTGGATAGCCTTATGAGTCACGTATGGCGGGAATGTAAACAATGTACTAGGCTATATTCAAGTTCAAGTTATAACATAAAATTAACTTTAAGGCAGCTTTAAAAGGGCGTTATGTATCTTACAATGATAACTGCAGCTGTGTAACACTTTGGCTCACTTTTCTAGAATTTACAGTTAAAGAAAAATCAGAAAGAAACGAGACAAAAATGTGTGTCATGATATCTTGGTCATCAACCGGAAGCTTCTGACTTACTTGAAAACTTGTTGTGGGTACATAATCTAGTTTTTGAAATTTATATGCAAACGCTGAGTTATTACATTCTGGTTGATAATTATAGTTCTTATTATGAACCGTTGTCTAGTTCCTGCCAAGTTTAAAGGTTTTTTGCATAGAATTACACTATTGATTTCCCTTTAAAATATTTCAACAGTATGAATATTACTCTAGCATCTATTGAATTTTAGCGGTAAAAGTTATTTACGAATAAACTAAAATTTAAAGTCGTGATCAGTTTTTCAGTTATTTATCTCCGAGATAATCTGTACAATGTAAAGCTTAATATAGACCTTAATTATATGTAATGGGTATTTATGTTTTTATTATAAATTAACTCAAATATAAATAGTCTTATATATTTAGCACCGAATGTTTGCAAGAACTTTGTTTTAGTACAAATGTAGTAGGAGGGGGTTTCATATAATAGGTCATATATATTTGGTCGTTTTAGTGCTGTCGATTTACTTCAGGAGTACATGTATCAATTTTAAATGAATAATCTGGAGGGAAATCATATTCTTTTTCAGTTGAAAGGTTTTCAAATTCGGCCTTGAAATGTTGGAATAGATTTAAAAAAAATGTTTATTGAAAGAAAATATTTCCGATTTCTGCATAAGTTTTATTTCATACACCAAATAAAATCATTATTAATTGTAAATAACTTCAATTCAAAATAGGACATGTGTATATTTATAGTTTCCATTCTCTATTCTATACAGGTAAAACTTCATTTACCATGTACAACCAGTTAGTACATATACATTGTAAAGAAGCTTATTTTATAAATAAGAAACTAAATATGTTGCGAAACAGCCCATGCGACAATAGATAACAAGAAAAATAAATGGAAATGGTGAGCTGTCAAAAGGGGCGTAAAACGACTTAAATGTATGAAATACACAAGTCCAACAAAACCAAATATAAAATGGTAAAAAAAACAACAACCAACTAAAAAGTTAAAAATACTCAACGTTTCGACCAATATGGTCTTGATCACGAGTATGTAAAAAATAAAAATTAAAAGGTGTTGACTCTTTGAAACCCAGAGCAGTCTAAAAAGGTGTTGACTCTTTGAACCCAGAGCAAGATATTTTAAAAGTTGAAGAAACGTTTAAAAAAAAACAGAAATGTATGTTGTACTTACCGGCTGATGAAATATACACATTGAAAGACAGCAATAATAATATTATTTCCAACATCTTCTTTTCGTGTCCTGAAGAGAACAAGGAAGTGAATGTTACGTATAATTCTACATTTGAAGTTTACTAAACCATATACACATTTAAACACTTAAATATAAATAGTACATAATTAAAAACCTCCAACTTTAAGGACGATGCCTACTAATACAACTACACATGTACGCATGGAAGGGGGGGGGGGGGGGGGCGCTAGGATCAAATGGTTGATCCTGCCTATTTTTTTTTTTTTTTTTGTTACAATTTGGTCCTGGATTATTTTTTTCGCGGATTAAATTTTCATTCTCATTTAAACCAAGAACTTTCCTAATTGCACAGAACATATAATTTTAACTTATTTGTTATAAATGATTGAAAAAATGCATATTAAAGAAAAAAAAATAATATGGGATTTCCAAATTTTAAGTCAAATAATTTCTTTGTACCCCTAACCCATTTTCTCAACATTTTGGCTGATGACACTGACCACATTGGTTATAAAATTTGAAAATGTTATTACTCAAAAACTACTTATTGTAAGTACATATTTTTTTCATAGAGTTTAGTTGGATTATAATATTTTTTAAATTCATTAATATTTTCCACTTGTATCATATGTTTTGGAAAAAATTCCCGAACGAGATTTCAACGAGACTGAAACATCAGAAGAATACATCCTTAAAGCAAATTCATCATTGGATAATATTTATACAATATTCAAATTAGCTAAGCAATTATCAAACAAACCAATATGTAAAATCATAAACTTTAAGCCAAATGGAATTACAATTCAAAGAATGAAAATCAAAATAAAATTACATTAAAAATAAATATGGCTTTTAGTCATTATAATCGTCGGTCATCTTGTAACATAGTCGGTAGTGCTCCTAAAATAGATTTAGATATGAAATTATTTGAATTTTGTCACCGATATATATTGATATTTCATTGAAATACACATTTAAATGATAATATTTGTATATAGTGTCTTGGCAATTGTCTTAATTTATACATGTTTGTACTTTATATGATGCATGTTAAGATCAATTGAAAATGTTGTTTCTAAATCACCTTGCCAAGTACCTCTACAGCTATATCCTTCAAATTGTGTATTTGTTTCATAGTTATACCAAACGTTTGACTGTCTACGATGTAAAGATATATGCTGGGTTGCAGGGAATAAGCTAAAAAGAACTTTCAAATATATTCAATGTTTATCAGAGAAAGATATTTTGTTTATAAAAAGATTAAATGTAGTACCCGTAAAATCATTCCAACCGAACAAAGGTGATGGAACTACTTTTAACATTTAATGCCATACTAGACATGTCGAGCAAATGTTTACAACTCATTACTGAGACATTTAAACAAGAGTGGACACAAATACAAATACGACGACAAGCTGGGACGTGAACGACAACATAAAAAGTCAGGCAGTATAGGACTTTGCCTTGAAACCAATCACTCAAAACAAATTTGGAAATATCAATGTGAGCAAGAGTTAATTTCGCCGTTAAGGTCCTTCCGATTTAATAAGATTTTAAATAGTCGTACATGCAAACATCCAAATCAAATCTTATGCTCTTTTAATTACTGATCTAACATAACAACAAACTACTGTATCAAATAGGATATTTTGAAAGCATCATTGCTCACATGACAATGACAATTATCAATCAGAAGTCACAGAGTAATATGTAATAAACCATAACCGAGTTGAAAATAAATCATAATAGTATTTCATCGGAACTAATAATATTAGGTTAAAAATAATTATTCAGTTGAGTGGTAAAATTTCATCCTAACAAAGTCCAGAATAATTTAGCTATTGGAGGTTTGGGTACCAATAAAACCGGTTTAACTAAGGATTCTTCAACTAAATTTTTTACCCCCTGTCTTTTCAAATTCTTCGCTATTGTGTCGAATGTTCTGTATTGGATTAACACAAAATACATGTCAAATTTTGTTCTTTTTCCACTTAGATTTATACATTTTAACTTACAAAATGGTAAAAAAAAACAGGATTGGCTTTATGTATTTTCTCAAACATTCTTAGTACACTAAATGTGGTGTCTTCGTTAACTGTTTTTATGACATTTAAGCACACACCAAACGTTCCACGAGTATGTAATTCCTTTCTGTTGTATAATTAAAATCAATAAACAGTTTAAATGCAAAAAATATTACTTTTGGAGACAATATGGCTTGACAAGCTAAGATTAAATTTCTACAATATTTATTTTTAGTTATAAACTTTTATCGCCCACGAACGTAACTAGGAGAGATATGATGAATTTACAATTATACAAAAAACGAAAGGAAAAAAGAAACCACAAAATGCTTTTTAAATTAAGTTAATGTAGTTTTCTTCTCAACAGTGTTTTGGTTGATTGTTTTAGACTCCTATGTTTTATCCCTTGAACAGAACTGAAAAAATCATGCTATGTGATCATAACATAAATTACGTGTTTATTTATCTATTTGCACACATTTCCATCTAGTTCTCCCAATAGTATAGTGCTTTTCGTTGCCAGTATTACATATTGGGTGAGTATTTCATGTACATTAATCTCAAATATGTCTTTTACTTTGATCCTAAATGACGGTAACATCCTAAAACGCTATCAACCGCCTTAGGCCGGTCTCGGACTCGTATTGTTGACCAGAGACACTATGGCACCTTTTCGCCTAGCACCATGAGCAACGCCCTAGGCCACTCGTCCAAATCTGTTATATAAAAACATTGCGTCAGTGACCGACATATATCTTTGGATGAACATGGTACACGAGTATATGTGTGATGAGATGGAATTTTTATAACTCTCTAGCATTTATTTGACAGTAACCTGATTTTGCTTTTTTTTTAATACATTATATGGGATGGCAATGTTTCATTATCATACAGTCACAGTAAATACAGTATTCAACTAATCGTTTAATATTGTGACAACCACATAGTGGATCTCCGAAGAAATATCGCAGATACATGGTAGCCCAAAATACTTGTGAACACTAACCCAACACTGTTAAAATCAGATTTTAATACCGTCAAAAACTTTTCGCCTTTGGCCGGTCTCCAACTCACACCCTTGAGACACTATAGCATATATTCGCATAGCACCATGACCGGCCCCTAGACAACTGGGCCAAAATACAGCTTCAGTTACCGACATGTATCTTGGGATGAAAATGGTGAATATGCGTGTGGCGATGGAAGTTAAATACCTCATTAACCTGATTTTGCTTTTTTGAATACATAATATGTCTTTTACATAATTAAACTGTTTCATTGGCATACAGTCACAGTAAATACAGTTTACGTCAGAACACTAATCCAGCCACTGTTAAAATCAGATTTTAACAGAGGATTACGAAGAGTAAATTACTGCTGTCACAAAACCTTCTAAACCAGGGTTTTATTAGGGATAGATTGATGTCATCACTTAGGACATTTTACGCTCGTCATCACAAATTGATTGACCATTACAGTGTTCCAATATCTAAGATGATGTTGGACCTGTTCCCATTGTCGTAACATTTCATGTGCCTCCAACGATTTGTGACTCCCACAGGATTTACTTTGTTGAAATTCACGACGGGTGCCGTATACGGAACAGGAACTGCTTACCCTTCCGGAGCACCTGGGTTCACTCCTGGTTTTTATAGGAGTTCGTGTTCATTGCTTTTTAGTTTTCTGTGTTTATTTGTTGTGCTTGTGTTGTTCATTTGTCTTCCCGGGTTTGTCTGTCCAATGGATTACTTTTTTTATTGCACCTTAGGTATATTTGTCCTTTTTAATAAATGTGGATGAAAGAAAAATGTAAAAAGTATGAACACTGTATCGATGTCGGAGAAGAGAAAACTTTTTTTTTCTTTTTTTTTTGGTTTCCATTTATCAGTTTTGTAGAATAAAATACCTATGCGGAGCTTTCTCATATATATATATATATATATATATATGTGTGTGTGTGTGTGTGTGTGTGTGTGTGTGTGAAAGTGTGAAATCGAAATAAACATCAATTTTAGCACACATAATAAATGTCTAGTACTTTCATCCTTCTAGGGGCTTTTCAAGACGTTACTATATAGACAGTAACCATCACGCTGCGTCATAGTACGGCGAGAGTTTTCCCGGTTGTGCAAATTATTGATTTAGTTTCGGGCTAAAAGTCTTAATGAAATATTTTTCCATCTCCTTACTGAAATATTTTTCCATCTCCTCTCTTTTTGTTAATTCTTCCTGTCTGCATTGTTGAAAGGGAATATTTTAAATCCCCCCACCCCCACCACAAATATCGATATGTTCGCTGAAGGGTATCATTCTAGTTCTTGGGTCCCTTATCCACTGTTTATGAATTCTAACTCTTTCGCAGAGGGTATTTCCTGTTTGCCCGATATAATTTTCATTGCAACCCGGACACGTTATGCAGTATATCAAATTCTTGATTCTACATGTCATATTTGTTTTTAAATGTTTTTCCATTACGGACTATCTTTGTATGACCCCGTCTCCAAGTAGTTATAATTATCTCTACTGGATACGCCACATCCCCACAAATTTTAATACTAAAAGTTTCTCCGTTCAAGTCAATTTTTGCTCGTGTAAGTTGTTTCTTTAAATTTCCCGGTTGTGAATTTAGAATGTGTAAAATTCACAGCCGACGACAACCGGGAAATTTAAAGAAACAACTTACACGAGAAAAATTTGACTTGAACGAAGATGTTTAAAACTCCGTATGAATGATACTAGGAAGCTAACACAAAAGAGGCCTCACCAACTGTTCATAAGTGAATAATAATTTGATTGTTTCTATGACAGCCAGAAATAAGATCCATCTTTATGTGTGTTATGAAAGCTTTATGTGACGTTTCATCAGTTTAGATTAATTCCAGTTGTTGAGAGCACACGTGGGCTTGGGACCAAATGAATTTAATCAGCATTTCTGAGAAACTGGTCAGGCAGATTATTGGCAAAGTAAGAGAAGAGGCAGAACACGAAACCTTACAAACAGAATATGTCACAGCCTTTGGATTTGGCCACATATATTATATTGTAATTTTTGAGTGTGTTGTAACAGAAAACAGGGAAGAAATATAATCTTTTATCTCGGTCTCAAGTACACGTAATTATATCATCCATTGTATATCAGAGTTCGTTAGAGTGCTTTTTCCGGATGAAAACCTTTTAAGTGTCAATTATTTAGGAAACATAATTGACATTGACCTGTTTTTGAATGACTGTCTCTCAGATGAGTAGATAAATCGTTGGAAATAAAAAGCGAAGTTATCAATTTGTATCAATTATGTTTACACCTAATGGCAAGCTAATGCCTGCTAAATATAACTAAATAAAAAGTTTTTTTTTATTTCTTTTACCATTAACACATTTTTTCCTTCTCAAAAAGTTTCAGAATAACATATTCGCATTATTCCTGTCAATTTCGAATCCTCACAATGTAAAAAAATAAGGTGAGAATCCCAACAGCAAAAAATGGTGGAAAACATCTTTAATATCTAAATAACCTCGTATAAAAACTACATGTACTCGGAAAATCAAATTTTAATTCAAGTGTTCAAAGACCAAACCAGTCTATAGTTCACTATTACTAGTTAATAGTAATAAAAGACTCTCGAAGTTCCAATGGCTGTGTGCGTTTTTCATTTTATTCAGTTATTCATAAAGAAATATTTATCAGCGGAATCATTTTGCAATGGAGGCATACAAATTTTTATTTAATTTTTGCTTGTTTTTAGCAAGTCAACTTGTCTCTCAATACGACATCAGGTCTTGTTGACACAATTAGCTATAATGATCTAGTATTCGATGTACTTGTCATACAATGTAGAATGTGATAACACATTCTAAATACAGTGTATAAAATGTAAAATTTTGTGATTTTTTTCCAATTGATATTCTGTTTAGAAGACCCCCTACATCAATGTTTCATTTCGTTAACCATCCGAATAAGTAAAGTCAAGAAATACCAAAGGGATATTCGAAGGAGGGGAAAATCGAAAACAATTGGCAAAACCCAGAGAACAACGAAGACGAAATTCAAAGTTCCCTCCTTTTTTTTCTTTTTTTTCGAATGATTTTTTTTACCATTCACATAGTCCTTAGAAAAGGCGATTTTCAATAAAAACATGTTTCCTCTAGACATAAAACATGACAATGAAGTCATAACAATACTCAACTAAACGAGGGTTCTTTGATTTCTTAACGTCAAATTGTCACGCTAAATAAGTCAAAAAGTATTTCTGGATACACTTTACTATTTCAACATTCTTAATGTTTTTTGATAACTCATAATTGACCTATGTCTCCATTGATACCGCAACAATAAATTGAAATGGATTTGGAGTTAATATACAATGTACATCAGAACTCATTATAACCACGAAATATTTAAAGTATAGACATAGAATTAATGTGTCACATCTTCTAAGCACAGACTTCAAACGTAAACATACAAAAATCAATTTTAAAATTGATTTACACTGAGGAAGAATATAATGTAAAACAACATTGAGTTTTCTTTTACATTGTATATGGTGTTTGAAAAGATCTGGAATAAGCGTTCTCCAACTGATAAATGGAAATTGAACATAATGCAATGTACCAATCATACGCAAACATATTCCGACATATTGCCATGTCATGGCAGTTATGAAAACCGAAACCGTAGTCCACGGCATTGTAGAGCAGCTTGGAACAAGCATGCAAGAAGACAAAAACCGGTGCATCTTGAAAGTGTATGAGAAGCATACTACTTAATTCACAACGTTGCGTGATTTTAAAATACATAATCTTTAAGCATAACTTTCATTTAACACTTTTCACAACACTTACCTTAATTTGAAGAATACATTTGTAATAGCAGCCCATATGCAATTATTGTAAAATCTACTTATAACTTCATTCTATTGGGTGATTTGTTTGGCAGGTATACAGGTATTAGAACTGCTTTAAATATATATATTGACAACAAAACTGATATATCATTAGTCTTTTATTTCAAAGCATAGAAGATGTAAGAATTTTAAATGCAACCATTATAACGTTCTGTTAATGTTTTGAAATTCACTGCATAATATTTACTGGCCAAACCTCCGACAGGTGTGTGTTTTTACAGCCATAATTGAGAGCTGAGCCGCCTGAAATTTGAATGTCTATACCAGTACAAAACGTGGCATCAGCAGCTAAATATAAACATGTCATCCCACACTCTCCCGGTGTCCCCTGGCGGCCCAATACCTGAAATATATATTTAGAATTACATTTGTACATTATAGCACTCCTAGTGGCCTCTAATTGTCTTTGATATTATTTATTCTGGTATAATTATTAAAACATTTTTGGAAACTAATTCCTTTACTCCATTATACTCATAGCCTTGTCCTTAGATGGTATTTTTGCTTTACCATTTCGATGTTTTTAATTATGAATTGAATTTGATCAAACACATTTATCGGTGTTGTTTTGGTTTTACATATTTCTGACCTTCCACACTTCTGAGAAATACATTTTTGATATATATTTCCAAATTTACAACATTGAAATTAGTATCACAATATACGTATTGCAATGGATTTGGTAAGTGTTTACTATGGTATTAAGGTTTATGATTTACGAAGCTGAATAGCTTTTATTTTTTTTATGTAACTTTAAAAAAAATGCTTAATTCATCATCAAACTTTCAACTTTATTCTGTTCCCGCAAGTGTCTGGTCGTTACCATTAACCTCATCACATACAAACATATTTAACGATTCAAAATACCGAAATATTCCGGAATTTCTGGATTGTAGCTTCAGGGTCTTGAGTTTTGTTGATAAAATCAGCAGCCAGTGGTGTTAAAATAGATCCAGGAGAGATTCTATTGAAAGAAATTATGTTTTGGATTAGTGATGAAATCACAGTCGCCGGGAAAATGGATCTTGTTCATTGTAAACCACTATTTTTCTTTCTTTCAGCAAAATGTTCAGTTGTTTTCACATTTTGTCAAGAGATGCAGTAAACAATAGGTAAAACTGGATGAATCGGAATTTTGCTGCATGTATTATGGCTTTTCGTTTGTAAAATGCACACAATAACTTTGTTGAGATAGTTGCAGAGTAAAGGAGAAAGGCAGAGAAAAAATAGGGGAATCAATAAACTCCATTGATTTAATGAACACTATGCCATCTATAGGAAACAGTTCCGTGTAAATCTGTTTGTACCATAATAAGCTTATTCCTCTTTTCTGAGCCAGGATCTAGTTTACATCTTACTCTAGAAATTCTTTTTGTTCTGTCATAAATTTACATGTATATGAAGAAAAAATAAAAACCTACCAGTGAACGAGGGAATAACGTACATGTACATAAAAACACCCGTACATGCATGAAAAATCTGCATGTACATATCGTCAAAATATATATAGCTACAGTGGTCTGTTACAAAGTCATGGATTGGGAACAGCAATAAAACACTATTTTTTTCATTGTTTGGTTATATTCGTGTAACTGTAATCGTAAAAGTCATTTATTTAGGTAATTTAACAAATTTATTTCGTTATTTTGTGATACTTTTTATTAACAATGCATCTTTCCTCTATCATTGTGTCGGAAGTTTTTTTTTTTCATGTAATTCTAAAGTTCGTGTGATAACGTTTTTATTTGTAGAAGGTTGAATTAACATACTGGTGTATTTTGGATAATTTTATGTAAAATTTTATCAATGTGCCGTTTTACTTAGCACTTACGAATTAACTCTGACATTATATTTAGCTTCATCAATGGCTAAGGCTCTAGTGAAAGCACATACTGCTCCCTGGAACATAAATATTACTAAATTATAAATGTATATGTTCATGTAAAGAATAGTCAATTCAAAATACATGTATGTATCAGAATAAATGGCTTTTTGTGGTAATATTAATGCTCTTGTGGAAGTTAATTTCTATATTTTTTTTACATACTACCTTTGGAATTATAAAGTCAGTTTTATGAATGCTTCAACATGCATTTTCTGAATATGAAGAGAAAAATGACATTTAATGATTCATTCAAAAACTTTATTAGAGCCTGCAGATGATTTTCAGTCCGTCGTATGTAAAGATATATTTTAAATAGATTAATGACGAATAGAAAATTAAAAAGGATAGGAATATATTTCAAAATTACACCTCTGCAAAACCATAAAGGGACAAAATTACTTCAAAAATATATGTTAAATAAGTCGGGAATTAAAACATTTCTATGTCATCTGGAAAGTACCAGCTTCATATTGTCTTTCCATGTTGTCATATTTGCTTATTTGTGAACTACTATTCTCCAGAATTATAGTGTGTTTTAGAGATGAACTATTTAAACAGTTATATAAGGTATAATAATTAAAGAAGACTTAAGCAATATGGCCCTCTCCACCTACATCGCTAGTTTTTCGGTATTTGCCATGAAACTTCTACTCACAATTTTAGTTATATTCATATCAGACGGTTTTTAAATTAAGAATAGAATAAAGACAATTTTGGAAGTTGATGAGTAACTTCTCCATGCATAACATTTTCCTTAGTCTTTTGGGTTTTTTGTTTTGTTTTGTTTTGTTTTTTGTTTTTTGTTTTTGGTTTGGTTTGTTTTTTGTTTTTGTTTTTGTTTTGTTTTTTGTTTTGTTTTAAAAACTGCTTATCATTACATGGTTTATAAATAAGTTATGCATTATGTCGAGCAAAGGTATGTAACTCTACAATATATTAATGTATTCTACCTTTTAAGTTATTTGAGTCTCAAATCTGCTCTTTATCATTTTAAGATTGATCATTTCGGATTTCCTCGCTTTCTGTGTTGAACATAAGTTTTAGTATGTGCAAATACATGCAGGCTTTACAACTGTTGTCAGAGAATATTTGTTCAATGCCGGGTTTTGTCAAGCCACTGACGTTTTAATAAGATATAGACTTATCACTTACAAATGTACATAAATACTTATATCAAAACATACTTTTGTTGCCACGTAGGTTGTTGACAAACCGGCGGCTTGGTGGCCATCCATACTGCTTACATTGATAATGTTTCCCTCTGTTTTCCTCAAATATGGAAGTGCATACTGTAAAAACAAATAAATTTAAATATTCATAAACAAACATAAGGAAGGTAGGAAAAACGATTTGATACAGGCAAATTTATGTAAAAATATGGCGGGGATAAACTAGTTTAAAACATATTCAATCCTCTCCTTATACCTGTGAAGACCAACAAATGTGAAAACATGTAACTAAATGAAAGATTATGAAAGAAAATGTTTGAAAGGGTCTCTCTTTGTGTAAGATGAAATGGACAAATATGAGACCTGTTCTTATTTTGAGATCTGTTTCAGAGCTCAAATAATATGTAATTCTCAAAATAAAACACATTTCAACACGTTTTAGACTTATTTTTATATTTCCCGCAGGATAAGAATTAGTGGCAAAAACTAAATCAACACTATGTATTATACCTAACAATAAGTAGTACAATGATCTTTTTCTGTGTTTTGAGATTTTATTTATAAGCCACAAGTCTTATGAACAAGGTAAAAGCGGACAGTATTAAGGTAACAATAATTTTTGTTGATATTCTTGATATTGATAGGCACTGATACATGTAGCTTCCAGTATGAGCTAAAGTTCAATAAATCTCTTATATCTCAGTTAATCTAGTACATTTTCATTTATTACAAAAACACCAAAGAAATTGGTCTCTTCATTTACATATAAAATACATATATTTCTACCTAAAATTCACTTTATACATGTAACACTGCATCTTTCAGGATTTTAACTGCCAAGGTTGATAGATATTTTTATAAAACGGAGTGTAGGATTGCTGAAAGAAGCGATAAAATTGTATGTCCAAGTTGTTAAGTAGAACCAGATTTATCAACACTTGTCCTTGCAGCTATATGTGTATATCCCATACAAGCGAAGTAGATAACATTGGATGACATGATTTAGACGGATTTTCTTTTCTTTTTTTCAATTGTTAAAGCCTTGTTTCTCTGTGCAATTCACTGATGGGGAAACGATGGGAGAAATCTATATATATGCGAATTTATACTTTACCCCAACTTGATATAAAATGTTCTAGTAATTTCTTCTATAAAATTTATGTTGGTTCTAATTAACTGTTTTAAATATTTTGTTCCCTAATGCTTTAAGCTATGTAAAAACGTTGTATCAGATCATATCTATACATTGTACCTTTGCAACCATGAAATAACCAACTATGTTGAGATCTAATAGAGATCTGAAGTCCTCAACACTAAAATCATCAATTGGTGCATAGGGAGGATCTGAAAGCCAGACAGTTTGTATTTATAAAATGCAATTACATGTATTTATATGTATATTGTTTTGGTGCATATAGTTGTGTCAACAGAAGAACAATATATTGCTTTTGATAGGGTATCAAAGTCCCTTTAGTTGGCCCCAAATATTCAGATGACCTCAACTTTTGATTCAAAGCGACTTTTGATACTTAAAGCTAACAAATGACATCAAACAACTGTATTCTGTAATTAATTTAAGGTAAACTGTATATGTAGATTGACTAGAGTTACATAACTGCGAACATACAAATTATATTTCGTAAGTTGTGCTTCAGGTCAAGAAGAAGGAAAACCGAATGAACAACCAAACAATGATTTAAAGCAAATTAAAATCTCCAAATTAGAAAATACAGGTACGTAAAATAATAAAAATGAAAGAGCTATGATAAAAGAGTAACCGCCTAGGATTATGTGGTAAATGGTTGAACTTCTTCCTGTAAAACGAAAATGTTCACCTGAATTATTTATTTTATTCTACATTTGTTCCAATAAGTAATCTCCAAGCAAACACCAACTTACATGTAGTTCTTTATCGCCGTCTCAATTTCCAAGTCTAACCACTAGTTCCCACATGTTACATTTGATACAATGATATAAACGGAGATTATACATGTAATTGAAATATTATCAAAGCCTCATCATTTTTTACTGTCATAATCTCTTTAGCAAAAATTACTGATAGAAATCTTTGGTTTCTCTTACTTCATTTTTCAACTCAGGGACTAAAGCGTTTAAACTATATACTTACGCCACCCAGCATTATTTATTACACAATCTATTTTCCCATATTTTTCTACTGTCTTATTTATAAGGTTCTGAAAAAAAAATTGAAAAATAAAGAAATGCCCACAATAGCATTTTCAACTGAATATGTCTTCGAAATTCCGTGGGTTATCAGTAAGATTGTTATATTTACATTCAAATATTTATAGTATAGTGTATACTTTATGAAATTAAATTGTCCGACACCTTTTATGAATTACTAAGTAAGGTAAAACAAATCTTTTTTTTTTCATATTCACAGCGTAAACATACCTTGATATCGTCTTCCTTAGTAACATCAGCAAAAATAAACGTAGCCTCACCAGTTCCAGATCCGCTTAGTTCTTTCTCTACCTCTTTACCTTGACTATCTACACCATATTCCAAATGTAAATGTTTATCAATTTATAGGAAAACGATTGAATAGATAAATAGAAAATACTGCAACATTTGCTTACTTACCACTGAGTGGATGCCTCTGCTGGTGGACTACAAGTCCATGAGGTCATCCCCATATCACTTGCTAGTATTTCAATACTAGCCCACAAAATTGTCAAAAATGCGAAAGCTAAGAAGTATATCCCTCGTGCAAAGCTCTGTACTAGATGGTTTTGCTTTACCCCTTTTGGTCATTTTGTCATTTTTGAATATGCTTTTCAATGTTGTGGATTGTTGTTTGGTTTTCCACACTTTAGGTCTTGAGCACAACTGATGAGTTGTAAATCGACGTGCATCAGTTTGGTATCAATAATTAATTACATGGTTAACTTAATTTAGCAAGGAATTTCGCTCAAACTGATGTTATAGTCCGTCTTGAACAATGTAGTTGTTGCGAGATTGTCCACTTTGTGACTTTAAGACTATGGACACCAAAGAAAGTGCCGATCCTTTGTTCCTTTCTTTTTTTTCATATTAAGACTAGATGATATTGGAAAATTTAGCATGTTGTAGTGCATGTATTGTTTTGGTCTTGTCTTCGTTGTTCTCCGGAGTTTTGGCAGTTGTTTCAATTGTTCCCTCCTTCGAATATCCCTTTGGTATTCGTTTCAAAACCCAAAGTTGTGCTTTCCTTCTAGATCGAGAATACTTGATTCAATTTAACCAATATTTTTTATTGCTGTAATTGAGCAGAAAAGGAATGGTGTATTAAATTCAAGAAAATTAAAAAATGTAATCCTTGTCCAAATTACAAAATGTAATTCTTGTCCAAACTCATAAGAAGTCTTTTCATTTTCTTTTCATTTCATTCTTTTTATTTATGTATGTTTTGCTTAATTTCAAACCCTCTTTGTTTTATTACTGTTTTATTACATACCGTTATTAGAACAGAACACAACCTTTGAACCGTGTGTTACTGAAAGGAAAAGAAGTAATGTACGTTGTATATTGATATTACCGTAAGATTTTGTACTCATGTAGATTCCACAGAACATTGGTGATCCGAAAGGCGAAAAGTACTTGACATTACATAATGATTAAACGGAATTTATAGGATTTTTGTCAGCATCGCGTTTGACTTTTCCAAGTTATGCAAATTTAGGTGTTTCTGTGATGGACCACGGGGCTCAACACATAGAGACATCTAACGCTCCAAAGTGTGAAGTTGTCAGATCATAATTCACATTATGGAATGCATGATAAAGTCCCATTCTGTAATTTCAAGAGAGAATAGGCTGATGGCCAATTCTCCACTCTTCTCATTATATAAAAATCAGTTGTCCCTCGAGTTCCGACCCAACCCAAAGTTATATTGTATAACTAGTTTTTGTCCTGGAAATGCATGCAATATTTACAATTAGATGTTAAGGAAACAAATCAAATCATCAAAAAAATATTGAATTCCTATCACAAATGACAAGAGTGACGTGATATAGTTATGTCATATTAAGTCTTAATTAATTAATATATTTAAAGATAAAGAACGGAGCGGGTCAACTAAAATATCAAACAGGGATTCCACATTTAGATTTTGGTAACAGTATTCGTAAAGATCATTTTTGCATAAGGTCTTCTGAAGGTTATATGTCGATCCGTTTGTATCGTTTATGTATTTCCATGCATTATCATATAGGATATCTTCATATTGATTATATAAGAGATATCGTTATATATTTAAAGCTAATGATAACATTATTTTAAAGTGGACTGTATCTTTAAGTTAACTGATAAGCGCTGACAAATAGAGAGAAGATATGATAACCTTGTTAATAGTGTAGTATAAAATTGATGAATGTTTGTCTTTTATATTTGTTGCCGGCTTACTCCCAAAAAGTCTCAAATCATTTAATATATGAAATGAAATATATAAAGATATAAAGACAAATAAATGTATATAATAACTGTGATATTAAACACCGCGACATAGCTGATTTACCTGAAACAAATGTATACCAAAGTGGTTCCGTAATGTCAGGGTTGTCTATCGCATCCCTTGTAAGTTTCCTCCTTAAAACATAGACAAAGTCTTGCATATGACTTGCGATTTTATAAAAAGCGAATCTGGTTTGGATTTTATAGCTAACTCCGCCCATGTTTTAACTTATGTTAAATGTTAAATTCTCTAACTTCGCTAATATTGGCCTATTCCTCCGTAGCTAAACACTTGTAAATGAGCTGACACAAGTTCAATAACTATTTACGTCGATGTACTGATACAATTTTCACCAAGAGATACTATATTCTTAAATTGTTTAGTTTTGAGCGATACATAATGCTAATCGTAGTTTAATATTTACCAAAAACTTCTGCACATCCTTTACCTATCCCACTGGAACCACCAGTAATTATTGTTACTTTGTCTTTATACCGCTGACTGAGAGCCATCCTCAAAAACACTCAGTGTACTATATATAGAATATGACCTTGGTTTATAGTGACTTGCAGAATTGCATGTATTAGTTTATAACATTTTAGTTGGTTTAGGCATTATCTTTAATATTTGATTACATGTCAAAAGTATTTTTAGAGAAATTTCAAAGTTTTTAATAAGTAAAATTTCTAGCTATATTTAATAGGTTTAAAATACACCTTTACATAATAATTATACATGTATATGATGACCTTATTTACATATTTATAAAAATGTGCACATGTTCTACATCAAAACTTATCAAAGAATTTATCATTACCACTAAGTCGATTCTTCCTGTTGAACTCCAGGTTCCCGAAGGTATCATTATTTGTAAATTGTTAAAGTGTCTGAGACTGTTAAAATTCAGAA
Organism: Mytilisepta virgata; assembly: GCA_028015205.1. Lineage (NCBI taxonomy): Eukaryota > Metazoa > Mollusca > Bivalvia > Mytilida > Mytilidae > Mytilisepta > Mytilisepta virgata. The sequence goes on from CM051515.1 coordinate 35,143,130, forward strand.
ATATTTTCAGAGATATATGTACCAGATCAGAATAGACAAGACAGAAACGACCGTTCAAAATCAAAGGCGCTTTACTATTGATATTCATACACAGGTCCCCGAAGGTATCATCAGTTCAGCTGCTAGTGTTTCGATATTTGCCCAAAATTGTTACTGTTTACTGTTTTTACCAAAATTTACCAAATTTGTAAAATGTTAAATTTTGTAAAACCAAAGATGTATAGCTATGTCCTTAGATGGTTTGGCTCACCCTTTTAGACATTTTAGCAGTTTTTAAATTGATCTGAAAAGTTGTTTTTATTATTCTTTTGGATTTAAATATTTTAGGCTCGAAAACAACTGATGTGGCGTAAATCGACGAACTATACAAATCTCAAAATATTTTCATATCAAAGAATTTATCATTAAAAGGATGATTTAAAACTTTCACGTTTATGTATCTGCTTGACAAAATTGATTTTTCTGTCGTAACTGTAGGTAGTTTAACAGACATCTGGCTGTAATTTAGCTGTTAAAGTGTCTGAGACTGTTAAAATTCAGAAATATTTTCAGAGATACAAGATCAGAATAAACAAGACAGAAACGACCGTTCACAATCAAAGGCGCTTTACTATTGATATTCATACACAAAGTAGGAAAATAAATGATCTATCAAGATCTCCAGCCTTTGGGGTCTACATTGCACAGTTAATTCTAACGTAAAATAAACTGTCGCGTACATTAACTAAAATTAGAGTAGGGTCATTTTCAACCTTTAGAAAGGTTTTTCATCACTATTTGGATGGCCGATAGGAAGTTGTTAACTGAAATAACACAGTACATTTTCCAAGTGAAATTGACATCTACATGTAATAGTATTTAGCACCCAACTGCATTTTAACGGATTCTCGTCCGGAAGAAGCATCAAATAGTTGCAATAAAACATCAGTCAATTACAGAACATTCCCTATATTTATTGTTTTATTATTAGTTTCCCGACATTTCTAAAACAAAATATTTTAAGATTCAAAGTACGCAGTGTTCACCATATGGTTAGATGGTAACCCTCATTTCTCTTCAGGATCCACCCCATCGGTAGCTTGTTCGCCTCGAATGCAGAAGGTTGCGTGTTCGGTTCCCGGCCAGGCCAAACCAAAGACATTAAGATTGGTATTTGCTGCTCCCCCGCCAAGCACGTGGCATTTAGGAGTAAGAGCAATTAAGTCGGTATAACGTGTCCTGGTAGGTTTGATATGATTTCCTGTGGACTGAGTTAGCACGTTAAAATCCAACAAAGCGTGTCAGTCTAGTGCAAAACAGTGTTCATTTTTATATAGTTCCAACATGTTCTCGTCCTGGTATGCATTTAATAATTGCCAAAAAATAATTCACCCATCCACCCATCATCTTTCTGATCCTAAGTTTATACACGGTTGGATTCTCTCTCCGACTTCATGTACTTCAACCCAGTACCTCGTGAGAGACGAATTTCTACATTGTATGTAGAACTGCCATCCCACATTCTAGTGGGTTTACTACTTTCACCTGTCCTCTTATATACAGAGGTGCGATCTGATCAATATTTAGCAAAGAAATATGTGTGAGAAATTGTGAAGCCAGTCCTCAATTTGAAGTTGTAAATTATCTTTGTCTAAGGCCCAACTTTGATTTTTTAAACAAAAGCCCTTTTCATATGTCTGAATTTTTAACACTTCTTGGTGGACTTTTGGGTACAAAAATGCATTTACTATATCTTTATTACTAGTATACTTTCGCATTAATTAGTTCCCTGAAAATTGATTTGGCAGACGATTGGAGGGAACACATGCTACCTAACTGTACAGCCATGTACATTGTATTAGTGATTTTTATTTTCATGGCGTCGTGAAAATCATAATGTAGCTAATTTGTATAACTTTCATACGAGTATAATCATACAAGAAAATAGGGAAAATATTGGATGCTGGACTCGTCATTTAATATTATGCAGGTAACTACTTGATTTTTCATCTTGATATGCAATTTAGGGTTTATATAATCTTCAATTTTAATTGCAGTGATGGTTAATTAACAACAATACAGATAATTTGTGTATAATTACTATTCAACCTACAAGGAACATTCATTGTGATATATATTTTGCTTTTTAATATGTTTTATTAAACTATCTAATATAATGTGTCATATTATTTCAACATTGTCTTTCGTTGGTCGAAATATTTCTCGAAAGACTTAGAGATAAAACATAAATTCACTTTAGCAGATTTTTCGGCCAAACATCTGGTAAGTGAGAATTTTTACATCCATAATTAATTGCGGTACCACCGGAAACTTGATGATCTATACCAGTACAAAACGTGGCGTCGGCGGCTAGATATAAACAGGACATACCGATTTCTTCTGGTTTTCCAGGGCGGCCCATTACCTGAAAATGAACACATAGATGTATAAATTTATCATTAATCCAGCTGGCTTAGAAAATTGGTTGAATAATTGTTTAATATGAATTCTTCTAAGATTTATATGTACGACTTGAATAACTAAAATTTCACACATCCCTTTTCACTGCAGAAAACGCATATATCTTAATTGTAAAACACTGATTCAAAATGCCCCAAAAGTTCACTGAACTGGTATTTGTGCATTTCTTTTTCATTAATGGCAAAATTTTCCTAGTTGAAATCCAACTTTCCTTGTAAACATCGGGAAAAGAATACCACAGCAATAAGAGAACGACCACATTCTACCAAATCCAAAGTCAATACAAATTCATCACCACAAAAGACAATAAAGATACATCCAAAGTAGAAGAAACAGCAAAGCTAATAAAAGAGACTCGGAACAAGGCAACACAAAAACTAAAGCAATTGCAATCTGAGCTACCATGACAACTGGGATAGACGGCTTAGCGTATGCAAGTCGGGAAAATCCGGTAGAGTGTCACGTCCGGTGAAGAATCAATTCCAGTAAGACGTAAAATCTAACTGAAGACATGTATTTTCATTTTTTTAGACAAAACGACATAATTGCACAACCTCTTCAATTTATAACAGAACTGTATGGCTTGTAGGTCTGTTTAAAGCAGATTTCTGTTGTAATATTGCCAGTAAAGCTTTACATTTTTTTTTCGAATATGGAAAAAAATCGCATATATATGAGTTAAAAGCTTTGAGTACTGCTCTGGTTGGCACAAATATATGATTGTCCCTATACTGACAAATAATAATTTTTTTTTTTATTTTATTTTTTATTTCTGCATCTTTTATTTGGATAAATATTATGTCAGTACATTATACATTAGTTTTTTTATCACCTTAGCAACTTTATCCAGCCATTAGCTAACAGTATTCATTCATAATCCGGGTCTTGAATTTGTCTGTTTGCTTTAAGTTTCAAGTTGCTCAAAGTTCTTTGACCAAAATATACAGTGAAAACACCCAATGTTCTTAAAATCCTTCATTTAGCATACGTTCATGACATCACTGTTGCATAATGGGAAGGATTTCTGTACAAGGATTAATATATTGTGAAAGTTCGATCATTATACCTAAAAAAAGATGGAAATTCGAATCTGAAATCTTAATATTAATTTTTCATGTTGGATGGGACAAAATAATGGTTGAAATCATTTGTTTTGTTTTACTTTTTATCTCGTATTGTTTACATGCATTAATTAACTATCAAAAGTTCATCCTGAAATAAATAATCACCCTCAACCTCACACATATTCACACACATTATTACATGTATGAGCCAGTCGTATGTACATGTAGCGGCATTTGTCAGCCGTTGTACGTTTCTTTTCTCGTGTGTTGTTATGAATTATAATATGTGCCTTATCTAAATTACTATATTTTCTCTTTTATAAAAGGTGCAACATACCGAAATATTACTCAAATGTTGGGCTGAAGCATCAGGATTAGGCGATGTCTTTATGAACTGGTCGCACAGAGGCGTTGCTATATATCCAGGGGAAATTCTTAATAACATGTTCAAAAAGTAAAGCAACATTAAAAACAATATTTAAAACACATAAGTATATATATATATTATTATAGTACAAATGTATTATTAAATGGGTATTTTCATATAAAGCCTGTATTAAGTCTGAGACAGTCGTTTTAGGTCGAGATCATCTGTATTGGCCCGAGGAAACGCCGAGGGCCAATGCAGATGATCGATGCCCAGTGCGACTGCTCGAAGACTTAAAACAGCCTTTATATGAAAATACCCATTTAATGACACTTTTATTAACTAATGACTTAAAATCACATTTTTGGGGATTTTCATCCCATATTTTTCGTAATGATTTTTATTAGTATTGATTTATACTTTCCTATGTACATGTAGTATCTTAGTTTTTGTATGTATTATGTTTTCTGTATCTTTATACTTGTACTGTTCAATAAGATAGTTTGTGCAACAGAAATTTAATAACTTAACAAAATTCAACAATAATATCAATTTAAACCGGAAGTTGAAATCCTGTATTAGCTCTGTAATTTCTGTATTGGCCCTGTATAAATGTCCTGTTCTGTTGAACTTCTATTCATATAAAATTGCAATTTTCTACTGTATTTAAGTCATTAGTTAATAAATAACTATATTAATACATGTGTGACACTATTTTGCACATAAAATAATTTAAATTGAACTAAACAATTAATATAATTCCCAAAAGACTTTGCATAAATCAATCTCATTTATTTAACTTAAAATGGTATTGGACGAAGCTACGTTATAAATGTTGGATTTTTTCATGTTACAAAGGGACATAACTCGGAAACGACAAAATTTTCATTTTTGTTTTTCATAAAGGTGAGAGTTAAATCTGAAATGTTAAAAGGCACATCACAAAAATCCAAATTTGATCAATGTATTGTTGTAATATATATGTATTGCGCATATTTTGGTTTAAACTTCAGTTTAAATGTAGAAAGTACAAAAATCGATTTATAAAGCGGTACAGGATATACAAGACACCATAATTCGAACCTGATTTACGCAATATAGTAATCAGCGTTATGTATAATCTTCAAAACATTCGGCTATAAATGTGGCATAAAACTATTTGTCCTAAAAACAAACAAATAAAAGGAAAGCAAAATTAAATAAGTATTTGTAAATTATACTGAATTGTACATAATTTTACCTTTAAAAACCTGCGAGTAAGATGTGTTCAACAGCATGCTTTTTTTCATATTTGGCAGAAAAACACGGGCTAATTTTATAATTACATCTTAAATGTATCTCCTTGACGCTTTCATTTTTAATTTGTGTCTTAAGTATTTTTTTCCTACGTTCGAAACTGGATTAAAAAACTCACGTGTTAACGCGGACATTATATCTGGCTTCGTCAATGGCTAATGCTCTAGTGAACGCACTGACTGCTCCCTGAAAATGTTAAATAACTCTCTGCTATAGATATCACTTAAAGTAGCTCTACGTAGTAAAAAATTAAAATTGGCAAGTATACTAACTAAATATTCGTAAAGAAGACAAAATTATGTCAAAGTAAACTTGTTTTTGTTGAAATCACGTAAATAATTTTAAAGGATGCTATTCGTTTCAAATCAAAATTTAGTAACCAATTACATGTACTAATATTTTTACATTGGAAACCCCCTCGCGCCCAAAAGTGTGATACTGGCGTAGTTTACGTATCAATACAATATAATACACATTACTTACTTTGGTAGCACCATAAATTGTAGACATTCCGGCACCTTGATGTCCTTCCATGCTGCTGATGTTCACAATGTTTCCCTCTGTTTTTCGTAAATGAGGAAGCGCGTGCTAGTAAAGAGGAAATATAATCCATTCTGTTTAAAGTGACACATCTTTTCCAACATATAAATTTTAAATATTTAGCTGGTTTTTATTTAAAAATTGTAAATACATACCTACAGATTCAATGCGAGTTCCGTTCCATTTAACCTACTTATGACTTTAATACGGCCCTTGGACTCAGAAATTTCATGAATACGTCAGTTTTTAACTGTTTTTCAACCATCCTAAATTCTCGGTAACACATAGCCTATTAGTAACAAATGTGGTAACAGTGATCAGTAGGTGATCCTTTTTTGAGTTTTTTCGATATCCGATATTTCGACAGTCAACAAAAATAGTCGCTATAACAGCTGTAGTTTAACATGGTAGCCTCTAAAAAAAATATGTTTGCCTGTAACCATACAGCCAAATAAACCCAAACTTGGTTAGTCCTCTTACAGGATTTTATTCGATTACCTGGAACGGGGTTGATCCTCTTTTGATAATATATCCGATAATCGGGACAGCAGACCAAAATGGCCACCATAACCCAACATAGTTCTACATAAGACTTTATAGGAAAATCCACTTTAAAGTTCGTTTTACCCAAACACCACTCAGCAAACTGGAACCAAACATGACAGCAATGGTGCTTAAGTTGTCTTCTTTTATAACTGTATCTAAAGACTTTGATATTTATTCAAGATGGACCCCGCGTGAAAATTCCCTTAAAGATCCTCTTGTCCGAAACCAATCACGCACTAGAAACAAATGGGAAAGCAATTGTCCTTCAGTATTATATCCGATGACCCGAACCACCAATTAACATCGCCACCAAAGCCAAACTCATTTTAACAAAGGACACCATGGAAAAATTCTCTTAGAGATCTTTTTGCGTTTTGTCAGAAATCGATGAGCAAACTGTAACAAAATTATCAAGAAATGGTCCTTAGATGGTCTTTTTTAGAATTCTATCCATGCCCAAAAACCAATGATTGCCAGAGTCAAATAGAATTTATTCTGCTTCAGGTCTGCAAATGAAAATAGATCCATAGAAACTACAAATATAGTCCAGATCAAAATTCACAAAAGAAGAGTGATCATCGATCAACCGTAAGTATTACCCCTTATTTCTACACAATTCACTTTTATTGTTTTAAATTAAGTTTCAATATTCAACAAAAAAAAAACTCGGAAATAATATAACAAAACTGAGAATAAGTGCACACTCCCTAGGTATTGAGACTGCGAAATATGCAAGACCTAAAATCCCGCATAGTGAAAGATTATGCAAATTTTGCTCCAACAAAATAGATGTTGAAACACACTTTCTTTACCATTTGGAGAACATATAAAGAAAATATTTAAGTCAATGTAATACATATACCAAGGGACTTATTGATAAAATACCTAAAACCTAATTGTTTCCAAAAACATGAGACAATATGTCTATTTATTAAAGAATTCTCTAATGATAAGGACCACCATGCTGTTCAAAGTATGTCAATCTATTTATCGTAGCCTCTATAATTATAATGAACAGTTTCAAGCTGGATTTGGAGTGTGTGTATTAATGTTATGCTCTGTTTATTTGATGTATTATATTGGATCACACCACTGTGTTCTGTCCAATAAACATGAATGCCTTGAGCAACATTTAAGACAAAAATGCCATATAAAATCCTGGGTTTCCGTCTTGTATACATGTGTACTGTTTTTTTCGTAATTTATTTTGGTTTGCCATGATGCAGTTTGTTGTCTTTAATGCCCTTGTAGTATTTCATAATCTTATGACCCTTTAGTGATTGGTGCATCAAAACTTTTTGGCCAAGTGAGCAAAATGTAAAGATTACGATGGTAATAGCTTTAAATTGAATATACTTAGTACTTATTGAATTATTATTATTGTGGTTCTTTGTACATTTACGAATTTAATTGTTTCACCTCCAAAGAACATACCTTTACTGAAGTACACAAATTTATACTCACAAACAAAACAAACATACAGTATGTTTGCGTTAGTATTCACGTGTATTTAGTTGTACTTATACATTGTAGCTAATAATAGTATCATACCTTTGCAACTAAAAAGTATCCAACAACATTAAGATCTAACAGTGACTTGAACTCTTCAGCTGTGTAATCGTCTATTGTGGCATATGGTGGGTCTAAAAGTTATACATGTTCAAGATTAATGCTGTTCCATCTTTGGATTGTTATTTTAAAAAGACAAAAATTTATAATTATTGTACATGTGAAGATTTAAAAAATGTCTTTCGAAAATATAAAAACAAATTTCATGAAAAGTAACATAAGCGAAACAGTTCCCTCAAAATTAATCACCTTGTAAATATCGTAATTGTCAGGAGGCATCTTGTCGTTTAACTGTTCAAACAGATTTACAATGTAGTTGAGTCAAAAAAATGCTTTTATAATTTAGAGTTGATTCGTTATACATGTACTTACGCCACCCAGCATTGTTTATAACACAATCAATCCTTCCGTATTTGTCTACTGTTCTATTTATAAGATTCTGAAAAGGATTGATAAATATGGATTCTCCTTCAGGCACGAGTGAGTTATGGAATTTCTCCACCCGAGATAGTTAAATTTTCGATCTTCAATACGCGAGCTTTAAGCGAGCGTGTTAAAATCTAAAATTTAACTATTGAGGGTGGAGAAATTCCATAACTAACGAGTAAATTGAAGGACAATCTGTTTGCCCTATGATTTTCGACAAAAACCGCAAGAAAATGACGTTGCTACGTGTATGTAGTTTGTTTTCATAGAAGTCATTTCGGGACTTCTCTAGTTTATGGTTCCAAAAAATGGCGGCAATTCCCACGTAGAAATTTAATCACCAATAAGTTGTTAAAAATATTATGTATTGTTATACCAACGATTAAACACGCCAAGAATAGGAGAAAGGATCATTATATTTATCCAGTTAGTATGACAAAAATTTAGGAGATAAAGTTTGATGAGCCATTTGTGAAATATGAAAATTCCAAACTTGTAAGAAGGACAAATAAACAACAAAGTGGATAACAGGAAACGTCAACAATGACATACCAATCAATCAAAGCTACTCAACAGACAAAGAATGTTTACTTATCAACAGAATAATTGGTAGAATCTGTTTATATTTCAGAACATTTTCTGTCGGAAATTACAATCACTAAATCAAAGTGTCATTTATATATATCTAGTGGTGTGCACGGAGCAAATACAGTTATCCTGCTGAAGCACCTTGGTTCCCGTCCGGTTTGTAGATATTTGTCTTTAGTTTTGAGTTCTTGGTATTTTATGCTTTCATCTGTTAAATTGATTTATATGTCCTGATGAACTACGTCCAGATCTACCGAACAAACATTTCATTTTCGTTCTGTTTTCCCTTTTATGATCTATCATCAAATGTATACTATTTGGTTTTATTGTTGTCATTTTCGTTAACTTAAATTGTGGTTTCTAAATAGTTAAAAACAATTGCATAAGCAACTTGAGTTTAAATAACGTTAGGGAAAGTAATTTAAATTTTCTAATTAAGGCTTTTTCAAGTTAATTGAAAGAGAATCATCCCCTAGACTAACCTAAAATTATATCATGGATGGATGAATTATTGTTTAACGTCCAGTGGCAACCAGGAGCATATCAGGACGAGAACATGTTGATATGATAATGAATATGATCCCTGCTTTGTACAAGACCGACACGCTAAGTCAGATTTTTAATGTGCTAGCTCACGCGGTAACTGTTTGCAGGAAGACATATCACCTCACTCGGACACATTATACTGACTCCGAGCCAGCCAGTCTTTGCTCTTACTCCTAGATACCGCGTGCTTGGCGGAGAAGCAGCAAATACCAATTTTAATGTCTTTGGTTTGACCCGGTCGGGGATCGAACCCGCGACCTTCCGCACTCGAGGCGAGCACGCTACCATGAGGCCACCGAGGCGGTCAAAATTATATCAAAATACAGAATACCAGCTGCATGTATACTGTTATAAAATTTCCAAATATTCAGCTTAATACTAAAATGAATAACAGTAAAGGTCAATAATAGCCCTTCAGATGCAAATAGCATGAATGAGCACGAAACAACAGAGAGTCAGGATAGTGTCTGACTTGGTAAAGACACTTCGCAGTGGTGTAGATAAACCTCCTCTTCTGGAGTATAAAACAACATTACACAGCGTACCTTTATATCATCTTTCTTTGTGACATCAGCAAAAATATACATGACCTCCCCAGATCCGATTCCACTCAGTTCTTTCTCTGCCTCTTTGCCTTCGCTCTCTGTATAAATTAACATTGAACTTTTAAATGAAAGTAAAACAGCAGCACAAATTTTATTGCGGGATTTTAAGATTGATCAAGTTCGAGGATTCTAATGGTAAAGTTATAATTTATTTCAAGTAGTCATATGGATATAATTAAATGTTCATAAGATTTTCTATATTTTTTATTTGAATCTTTATACCAGAACTAGACTGATGGTTTAATTCTGGTCAGTTAGTATGCTACTTAAATAGCATTGTTAAAACCTTAGATAATATTGACTAAAACCACTTACCATTATTAGAACAAAATACAACTTTTGAGCCATGGGATACTGAAAGATGTAAATAAAATACAGTTCAAATCAAAACACAACATGTTGGTTTATACCATTTCTCTCTCTTACAACCAACGCAAAATAACACCTTTTCTTAAAACAACTTTAAACATGATATATTCCATCATTACTAATTGTTGACTTCGCAAATATCGCGAGATACGTTCTTGTATCGCATATCTAAACTTACTAACATGTTTGACAACTTTAGTCGCTTTCTTATCATGACCTTCAATGAACTTTGATCTCAGGGATACAAAAGAAGTAAATGAAAATATTGATGAATAGGTGTTTTACAATTTTTATCATGAATCGTGATTTGTGAAATTGTGAAAAATTGAATCTGAAATCCAACCGCAAAAGTTGGCATGTGCAAGCGTATTCCGACCGTTTGAGCCGTCTCTCACACCCCATACAAAATTTATAGACCGAGTGTTTATTTCAGCACTTTTATTTAACTTCATTTCACTTATACGTCCATTCCAATATACATGTGTATGCATACACAAGGACTTGGCTAAGAAAGGGTCTCGACTGTCAAAAGGAGTAGTTCGTAGTTTCTTGTACATCTATAAAAAGGCTCTCGAGTCCGATCCAAGCTCATTTCAAGGTGTTGAGCCGTTATCTATATGATAACAGCCAAGTTGGGTACTGTCTCTTTGAATTTCTAGGATTCATTTTTGAGCTTACAACCATATTTAGGATAAACAAATAATAAATTGTCAAAATTACAGATAATCCTTATAATTTAAATCCAACGGTTGCTTTAATGTCTAAAACTTAAGGGGTTCCCCTAAAGCAGAAAAGAAACGTTTAGTCTATGAAATGATGGACGAAAAAAAGTTGATTAATTACATGACGCGTTACATCCAATTAAGGAATATGAATTTATTTAAATCACAAGCTGTTCCAATCAAAACTTGGATATAATACAGAAAGTAAGTAGACAACGTTTTTATTCTTGCTCTTCCTTCCTAAAGTCGCTGTAAAGGCTAAAGCTGATGCTCTACAGTAAAACAGGGAAGTTCTAAAGTAATTTATTTACCAATACCGTTACATTTGCTACCTTTTTTTAAGCTTGATGCATGCTGGAGTGTATCGTCAATATCGATAGTTCATAAAATAGTCGTCCTGTAAACATCGTTATAAGTTTGTCTGATAAAAAAAAACATGTGATTTCAGAAAATCATTAAGACAAACGCTCAAGTAAAATACTTGACAAAAGGAAATCGGGGAAAATGGACATTATTTACAAACCCATTTGAATTTTCTTATAATTTATACGTTGTCGAAATTGAATGATATTACATTTATCAGGAGATATACGGGATTTAACAGGGAGATGTACACTAGCATTTAATTGAAAAATACAGGGTAAAGTACATGAGAAATTAAGGCATACAATCGTGGAGAGTACAAAGAATGTATAAACAATGTTGTTTATTACCACTTGTATTTTATCAAATCTTTTTTATACATTTACGCAACAAACAACAAATGAAAGTAATTTGGCTAATGTCTAATTGTACATATCTATTTAGTGTTTTTTATTATTATTATTATTATTATTTTAAAATGATATTAATACTGTCTTTGTTTTTTCCAAATTCAAAATTGGTAGGCAATTATTATGTAACATATCGGATTCCATATGGAATAAGTTTATATACACATATAACATGAAAATTATTATCAGCTTGATAAAGGTTATTTCATTTAAATCATTTTTCAAATGCACACCTTAAGATGTGTTATAATTGTACCAGCTAGAGAAGGGTGGTAAACAAATAATCTAAATATAGAAGTACATCAACGGATCATACAATACTTTATACACAAATGCATAGTAACAATACTTTTACACAAATGCATAGTAACAATACTTTTTACACAAATACATAGTAAAAAATCATCTTCTGTTTACCAAAAACCTTTGCACATCCTTTCCCTATCCCACTGGAGCCACCAGTAATTATGGTCACTTTGTCTTTATAACGTTCACCTGTAGCCATTATCAATTCTTTTGTACACGTGTACACGAGTATGGTTTGATAAGGCACCTGTTCATCGATGAGTTGGAATTGCCTCCCTTTGTACAGTTGAATCTGAAATTTAATCTAAATTTATGTTCTGAACTGCGTTCATCCGAACATAAAAAATTTTCTTTGTTAAGAAAAAATATAACACATAAGTGGGGATGAGATCCACACCAGGAACCTTTATGTATAACTATCAGCTAGAAAAAATGCATGTAAATAATCATGAAAATTATTATACTAAATATAATTAATACTATAAGAATACAATGTACATGTATAAACAGCAACTGATATTAACCCGTTGAGATAGATTTACTGGTATGGAAGCTTCGTCGAATGAAAAAGCGGGAAAGTTCCTTGAATACTTAAGTGACAATTAACTGCAAAAAGTATTCCGCAAAAACGCGTATGAAAATACGATAGAGAAAATTGAGAATTTTTTATACCAAAAAGAAATGAATATATAAACCTATTGACAGTAATGTCCAATCAGGAGTTGTCCGGATATTAAACAACTTCCATTTGGGGTCAAGTGAAGTTAGAGGTAACAACAGTGTAATTACCGCACAATGCTATTTCCATAAGGGAGCGACCCCCCTTTTCTTAATTTATTTATATTTTCCGATACGAATTTGACCTTTACGGAAATATGATTTTTTAGATTAGTATAAGAACGTAAATTTACAATATACTAAATAATACATTCCCATTGATATTGTTCGTGAAAAATGAGGCTGAAAAAAGTACGTGTTTTTTTCGTCCAAAATCCGAAATTTTTTCATCATGATTTATTGACTGGTAAAAAAATACTCGTAGCAGTAAATCGATTTTAAAACATATCACATATTGATTACATTCATAGTTTTATGCATATCATTAATATCCAATCAAAAGACGTTCTACTGTTTTATCCGAGCACTACTTTGGGTGCCCAAAATAGAGGGCGTATTTGGCGAAACCGGATACACTGGCGATACCTAGAATTAAAGGTCACAATAAAGAGCTGAAGGAAGAGATAACTTTCAAAGGAAAATGATTTAGGTTGATGATAGTTTTGAATCTAGCTACGAAATGTAACTATATAAAAACATTATTTGACGTTTTTACGATCATTTAAACTCCTTGTAAAGTTGCTTTCACAATGCCATGTTACAACAGGGAACTAGTTGGTCTGTTACGTCATGTAAAGTTGTGTAATTTCAGGATAATTCCGGACTGGACATGTACTGTATATATGTGTATTGCGACAAAAAAGATTGTTAATATGATTGTTTTTACCATTTTGGGTGTTTTTCACGACACATTCACTTACAATAATTTAAAATTGAAATCAGATTTGAATTTTCAAAGATTACAGTGAAAATAAAATATATATATATATATATATATATATATCACTCTGCGTTCAAGGCTTTTTATAATAATAATAATAATAATAATACGTTATTGGTAATTTAATTAATTGTTAGCTGCTTTTTGGGGTATATATGTTTTGATACTGAAAATCAATTGCCCGAATAAAAATAAAATTAAAATATTTTTTTTAAATATATTTTAATGATGCACAACTGGATTTTCGACATTGAACTGTTGCAGTATAGAAAAGTCAGATGATATCGGCAAAAGAAAACCGTAGCTGAAAGCCAGGATATGTGTTTTTTTAATGGCATAAGCTACTGTACTAATGATATCCTTCGCGACACAATACACCAACAGAGATATTTTGATATTCTGTTTCAATTAGATTAAGAAGTCATATTTTTTTCTTAACTAACTAGGTTAAGTGTCGCCCAATATTTTCGGAAATGAAATTCGTGCCTATTTTTTGTATGCGGTGTATGCGGTGTATATCTTTCACGACGGCACTGGTGCATGTTAATTACAAAGTCATACTTTACTTACAAAATTTTAGAGGGAGTCGGTGATCCTAATACATAAAAAAAATCAATAGTGTAGCAAAATAAAAATAATTTCTATCTATACATTGATTCAGTCTTGAAATATTCATACTTAGCCAATGTTTTGAAACTTTGTTAGCCACATGTAAGTCTTTAAGTTGGCTAATTGAGATTTAGGTTGTACTTATATAGAAATTATAAGACGTAATATATATGACCTGTTTTTATTGTACATTAATAATTAAGAGATAACTGTATTGTATTTTCAAATTTCACGGCATCAATTGGAGATTTGATGGTCGCAAATTGAGTTTACTGGCGACGCGTCAGCGGAGCCAGTAAACGGGTATTTGCGACCATCAAATCGACAATTGATGCCGTGAAATTTTAAAATACAATACTGTTATCTCGATTCTAATGTAACTGTACGAAAAGACGTTAAAAATGCGATTTTAAAATCCCAAAAATACAAGTGCGCATGCCTTGCAAATTTCACACCATCAATTGTGTAATTGATGCCGTGAAAATTTGGACGTCATCCAATCAAAATAGACGTTACATACAGTGTTACATTAGAATTATTCTTATATGCAAAAAAGTAAAATATTTCTGAAATAACTCTAATGTGTAATCATTTATGTATGATAATAAATATTTACTCGGTGAGATCTTACTACGTTTGCTATACATTGTATTTAGACAAAATTAGATTATGATTTATAAAAATGTATGTTAAAAACGAGACTTACATATACATGTACATACTGTCCGCAAATTTTTTAATAGTAAGCAAATTTAACACAGTTACTGTCTGGACACCTCAGTTCATAAAATGGATTTTTTGCAGATTTTTGTTTGATCCCAATGTGAAGACCTAAGAATAGACCTAAAAGAATTAATGTCTTATTTATTGACCCCAGTGCCGTACAGGATTGCTACACCGACGGTCTTTTAAACAAAACTGTAATAAATCTAAGGGATATCCCCATCTTGTCCAAAATTGTCCCTTTCCTCCTGATGATAAAACCCTTGTTATTAAAGGTATTACCTCGCACCTTTAGAGATATCTGCTGAAGAATTTTTGAAATTGTCAGAAAATCAGATGTTGTATACAGCATGGATATGTATATTGAAAATTCAGTTAAATCAATGGAGAGGAAGTCTAGAGGAGACAGCGAAAGACATATACGTAGAGGTGAGAATACCAAAAAGCCACCAGATTGGAAGACATTCCTCAACAATAATGAGAACAAGAAACAGTTTATACAAATGTTACGTCGGGTGTGAGGAAGAGACAGTTTTAGTGAAGGACCTTTTGGGAAAAAATCATTGCATTCCCGAAGGTCACGCATATCTGTTGACAAGTGAGGACGGTGAATAGAATCACTTCGGTCAACACAAGAAGAAACAACTGACACTCTTGTGGTTCTTTGCTGTTTCTATGGTAAGCAGCAAGGCTATAGTTATTTCAGGGTCAAAAGTACAGACACTGATATCTTCTTCATTCTTCTCATTTATAATTTATCTTTGATAGATGTCAAAGTTATATTTGATACTGGAGTAGGAAACAACAACTGGATCAATATAACCAAAATTGCTGAGGAATTCGGACAAGAATGCTATGATGTTAAAGTGCAAGTGCTCTTAAGGGTATTGGTAAGGTTAAACCTATTAATGTCCGGTTGAAAAAACCCGATTTCGGAATGTTTTGTCTCATTAGGTGGAAAGTCAAGGGGATCTGTTTTACAACTTGAAGCCTTCACTTATTTAATGTGGTAATCACTTTACAAATGTGTTATATGCGGTATAGCAAATTAAGAGAAAAATGTTCAACATCTGGGCAAAAGTTTGATTCCTCAAGGAATATTGATATCAGTGTCTTACCTCCTTGTAAAAAAAAACCTTGCACAGCACCGCAGGAGAGTTAACTATCAGGTTTGCATCTGGAAGGGGTCGCACATTGCCTCAACAAAATGTCCTGTTCCTGCCGACAACGACGGATAATTGACTGTTTTTGTTGAAAAAACATTTTATCTGTTGAGAATGAAGACGAAAGTGATGGGGAATCGAATGTGCTATATTCGTTGTACGACAATGGCAGTGATGAAGATGATGAGTAAATCGACTTTCATCAAATTTTACATGGTTAGTGTCGATACAAAAGCTCAGCCCACATAGCTACCCAGCCCGTCGTCATATGCCAACGTCCTGGGGGTTGGCGGACCATAAAACGGAAAGCCTAGCCATAGTGGGCGACGTGTTTGGAAAGTGGCACACTCCTTACACGTGAAACAACCCTTTTATAGATTTAAGATAACAGAAGGCTCATTGTAACTGCTAAAGATAGCTTAATTTTCCTCCCCCTACTAAACTCTCCGAACTTTCCGGAAGGTGCAAAAAATTAAAATATCCCATTTGTCAAGATTTTTTACCACAAAGATAATTTCAAAAACTACCAAATGTTTCGGTTTTAATGCTGCTGATGAGAGGTAACTCCTTGAAATGCGTCGTATACAGCATAGTATAAATTTACTATATCTAATATTAGTATCTTTGGATCGTTATTTTGAAACTCCTGGGATGATGCCTCTGCTGGTGGACCCTAGGTCCCCGAGGGTATTCGCCAACCCAGTCGTCAGACTTGTCTGACATGATTATTCATTGATTTGTTACAGAAATTACCAGTATTTAGCAAAATTCAAAAATAATAGAAATACTAAGGGTTCATTCCTTGTATTGCACATGGTAGATCTCCTTAGCTGAAATTTGGTTTCATATTTCGGTATTTTTGGTTGAGTACTTCTTGTTTAATATAAGTTTGGTTTTTGGTCTTCCAAATGTTTCGGTTTTAATGCTGCTGATGAGAGGTAACTCCTTGAAATGCGTCGTATACAGCATAGTATAAATTTACTATATCTAATATTAGTATCTTTGGATCGTTATTATTTTTCTCATATTAAGTTGGGTAACATTTTAGTTCTTGGGAATATTCGAGGGGCGTCTAAATTCATTTGAACGAATATAATGCCTTAATTTGATGCCAAATGTGTACATAATTGGGCATATTAAGTATGATTTTAAAGCTAACAAGTGCTGATTATAAAGAAATTCAAAAATCCTTGAAAAAGATTCCTTAGTGTATAAAGATGGCACTAGTTCTGTAAAAGCGTTCCGAAATTTTTTATGCCAACATTTTTTTATGAAATATGATATATCAGAAAATTTTTAAATCATAATGGGAAAGAAGTGTGTGTGTATGGGGGGGGGGGGGGGGGGGGCGTACACAGGGTGTTCTGGTAGCAGACGGACTGGAATGTACGTTTGCCAACGTATAGAACGTATATTTAAGTGCGTTGTGTTCATTGACAAGCATATCAAAACATGGTTTTATGTGTTTTATAAAAGAAATGTACTTTATGAAGAGATAATGAGTAAAGTTGAGTTCGAATATGATGAATTCCCAGTGGTTTGTTTATGAATGGAACGAGGTCTTTTGAAATATCATGCAAATGTGGATGTGTGGAATGTCTATATCCATGACTCAGAGGACGACGTTGATTTTCATACTTATCACATTTACGGGACTACAACCATGGCCGGAGAAAAGATTTGAGCATGTAAGATTGTTATTGATTTAATCATAAACTTGATTTGTCAGAAAATTCTTGCATGTGTGCATACTTAGTCCTGGTTTTTTATCTCACATAGTACATGTTAAAAACGGATTAGGATTACATATATATACCCATAAAACAAAAACCCAATATAAGCATGTACCAAACAATTGTATCAAAAAATACCGAATAAATGTTATGAAATGTATGGCCATTTCGTTGACTGACAACTCATCAGCAGTTGCACGAGATCAACCCTTTAGAAATCCGGTTAAATATATAATGATGAATTAATAAGCACAACTATCAAAACTCTCATTAAATGGTTACTCTTATTGACTTTACCCCTCTCCCAAAGCAGACAACACAATTAACAGATTTGTACAAAACCACATATTACACAAATATAAAGACCCTAAAGACCATCAAAAGTACAAACAACACAAATAACACAAGACATACATATGTACAAATGTTATAACTTGTTCACATTTACAAATATAATGAATAATTTTGAAATAACCCAAATGTCTATAGTTATAAGAAAGTGAATTACGTAAATGGGAATCTTTTATTATGGGTGTGTAGGTAGACTTTAGACTACCAATACGGTTCTAAAAATAATTAGACGATTATACATGATTCTTTTCGTCGATAAAATTTCCATTACAGTAATTGAAATGTCGGATATTGCTTAATTTTTAAAATATTCTGGAAGACAATTTTCACAAACAATTAGCCTATCGTTTTCCTGAATGGTAGGAACATAAATGTTTTTATACCTGTTAATCAGCAGAATGGCGGACATTCCCAATATCAATTGCTTTTATTGCAGAAAACATAACAAGTTTCAAAAGAGACACTGGGGGACATGTGAGCGGATTTTCACGTGGGCAAAATTGAGTCTACTAAGCCTCTGCGTGTACATGTACATCCACCATAGTGATTTCCAACCTCTGTCAGATACTAGCTATAGTATTGGAATTTAAGAATTGATAATTTAATATTATATTAAATGGAAATACAACATTGTATTGGGTATATGAAAAAAAAATATAAGATTACACATGGACATTTCTAATCATAAGATCTACTAGATCGTGATGTGGCCTACAGATCTAGAGCTTAGAAAATAAAGAATTTAAAATCAAAGTTTCCAAATTCAAGAAAATTCCCAAACAAACAGAGTATTACACATTGAATATATCTAACAATATCTAAACAAAGAAACAGTTACTGAAAATAGATATTATTTGCTTACGACTGGAACATTTTGAATGTTTCAAGATTTAACTAGGTTATGAGTATGCAACTAAAAGTGATGAAAATGTACATGTGGATCTAACGCCATGATGTCTTCATGATAATAACCCAAATTTAACTGTAATTAATATAAGACTTATTTGAAATATGATGCATGAAATGAATTATGATTTTACCTAACAGACTTTGATAGAAGAACATGATGAGTTGTCTTCACGAAGTAGTATCGAACCTTCTACATCTACATGTGTCCTGGTCCTCTTCTAGCAACTATTTATTGTAATACGCAATACCGATGAATTTTGGATATGTAGTTACTTTTTTTATAACATTTTAATGCTATTACGATCCACTTAGTGTTTATCTTGTAGTGAGTGACTAGGGGTATTACTCATTGTTAAAGACCTCTTGACTACAGAAGTTTCTTACTGATTTTATATACATTTTTTCTTAGCTATCAAATAGACAATAATTATTCCCGTTTGTATGGGATGAAATCAATTTTTTTTACCAAAGATATTTAAAGAAAAGTATTTTGAATGCTAAAATAACTAAGAGTAAAACGTTTAAGACACAGATATGCACAAGGCAAATATTCCATAGTATGCACAAAATTGACAATTACAAAATAAATAATACCGATGTTTCAATTTGAAAAGACGAAAGATCTGAAAAATGATCTTCAAAGAAATATATCTGGCTGGCTACTCTACTACTGCAAAGATTTATGAAGATTACTTATACTGAAAACTTGTTGAATAAAAGATAATTTTATGCAGAATTTTAGTGTCATTCTTCAGATTAGGAGATCATTTCACGTTATGCATGATTTCGAGTAATGTAATAAAACAGTTATTCACTCTTAAATAAGTAGCCATCAACAACCGCAAAAGATATATATTATATAATTTGTTAAACCTCTTAAGAATACGGCTTACATGTAAATAATTACAAGTAACATTTTAGCCCAAAAACGAAATACATGTACCTGTAAAGGGTGGTATCATTCATAATAAATTAGTGCATATAGGAAATCTAGCTCGTAGTTGAAATGTATGAATAAAAACAGGAAGTGTCACCCAAAACTGTGTATAGAGTTCGTTTTGATGTTGTAGGTAGTACTTGGCAAATAATTAATTGTGTTGCACTCTGTGGTACGTATGTACTTATTAGAGACCAGACATAAGACGTTTATTAAGTTCATATACTAGAAATGAAAACATTCAGAAAGAAAAAGCAAAATAATTAAAATTTAGAACAGAATATTTTAACCTGTACATGTAAAGCAAAAAAAACAGCATTGGTTCGAAAAATTTAAGTCAACGTACATAGGCCAACAATTTTGCGTTTGTAATGTCCCTACTGATATACGTAATTCTGTACCGGTATACGTTTGTTTAAAAACTTAACTTTTGAAAGTGTATTTTCAGTGATTAGAGTATACGCTATTTTGATTTCACCGTAAGTTGTTGCCAATCTGAAATCAAACACTTTGTCTAATATTTTATCCAGAATCTGGACTTATGATTGTTTTGATCATATTTTTTCCACCTTTACTTCCATAATCATTTTGCACTTTAAACTGATGTCCCCAATTATTACAGTTAATTAATACCAAATACTTGCTATAGATGACTTGTCAACTTGACAACAATTGATTGACAAACGACGAATAAAATTTTGGAATTAAATAATCAATGTTTATAGAAAATAATACACATAACAAGCTTTGGAAGAAAATAAATAATTATCTAATAAGTGTATTACTAAAACACTCGAATTTGCGTGTCGCTTCTTCTTTCGAGTAAAATCCATGAATATGCTTTCATAACTTGATGATCAACGCATAATGTACTTTGTCATTACCGAGTTTGAAGATCTGTTTTGGGATATTATATTGGGGAGAAGGCGAGGTGGGGGTGTCGCCCGTCTATCAGGTCTGCATTTAGATGAACCATTCTATGGTTTAAATTTTAAGTCTGATCTGTGATTTGGGCCCGACCTATCGTTGAGCAAAGAGTACCATCAGCAATACTTTTATACGTTGTATACACTTGGAAAAAATCAATGAAGTTTGCATT
Source organism: Mytilisepta virgata (assembly GCA_028015205.1). Lineage (NCBI taxonomy): Eukaryota > Metazoa > Mollusca > Bivalvia > Mytilida > Mytilidae > Mytilisepta > Mytilisepta virgata. Next base: position 35,164,389 of record CM051515.1, read on the forward strand.
CTGTTGGATTACAGGTCTAGTCAGCAACGCAAAGCAGAAATCTGTTTTGGGATATTATATTGGGGAAAGGGGGGGTGTGAACTGAGGAAAAAACCGGATATGCAGTCCTTCTTGTCGCCCGTCTATCAGGTCTGGATTAATAACCATTCTATGGTTTAACTTTTAAGTTTGATCTGTGATTTTGGCCCGACCTATCGTTGAGCAAAGAGTACCATCAGCAATAATTTTATACGTTGTAGACGCGTGGAAAAAATCAATGAAGTTTGCATTCTGTTGGATTACAGGCCTAGGTCAGCAACGCAAAGCAGAAATATGTCATATGCGAAATATGTTTTTCTTGCACCAAAACAACAATCATTGAAAAGAAACCCACAAACTTAGTGATTGATAAAGTGCTTGTATCAACAACACACATGAAATACAGAAGGTAAAACATAAACATGGTCAATACAATTAATAAATCATACCAATATACATATATATATATATTCTGAAAGGCCATTGTTTCAATCACGATAAAATAAATAAAAAATATCCATGGAAACCAAGTTGGCAAAGCAACATTTCAAAATTTTTCATACAGCTACAACGAGACCACCGAGGCGGTCGAAATAAGGCGGAACTTTTAATAGACCTATATGTGGTGAAGGATATTGCCAAGATTAAAGCATCTAAACCTTTCTTGGCAAAAAAGGGCGGAAGAAAAGAACGGTTGTCTTGTTCAATGCCATGTGTACCAACTGAATTGAAAAGAGTCAGACCCTGGAAGGAACTAGCTGTCAAACCTGATGTGGTTTCAACTAAAATTCCTGGTAGATGGATTGAACTTTTGTCTGTCATTTACTGGGATTACTTGGGAAACGAGTTTTCTAAGCAAATTGAGCTCAATTATAACACAAGTATATATTCTTAGCTGTATAGTGAAGGATTTAATTTCGTATGTCAACGAGGCAGAACCCACCACACGGCGATCTCTTGGTTGGTTCAATGATGTAAATAAAAATAACCACCAAAAAGCAAGCACTATACTTTAATATAGATGCAGAAAACTTACAAAGGTGTAGTAAGACAAGATATAATATTGCTCTATAATTTTCTGACTTGGGACAGTCGCATTACTAATGCAGTGGGGTAAAACCATTTTTTTCTTCGAAAAACCCTCACCCTTAATTCAGGCCAATGTAGAAATAAACAAACACACGAATACCATTTAAAACCATTCCAAAGAGATCCAATTCACAACACGGATATCTTAAAACACACCGTTTACTGATAGCATGCTCAGGGTTTAATATAGAATGACCAAAACAATCAACTTTACCCAAAAAGAGTTATTAGCCAGTGCATCCGCAGCCACATTAAACACTATTTCATGCGCTAATTTACCGTTCATTAATTATGGCCAAATATAGCGGGTTTTTTCTAGTAAAATCGCAAATATATTATTTGATAAATTTGTTCGTCAGTGGTCGTTTCATATATGGAGTGTGCTGCGACGTCAATGACCTAAGCGAAAAACAAATTATCTCGTACTATATTTATATATACAAGATTCGCTGCTCAATAACTACACGTACATTGTCCTTTTTTATTTCAGATTGTAGACAGGATAAAAACCAAAGCCTTTAAAATTTGAATTTTCTTCTTCTTTACCAAGCACGCTGCATTTGGGAGAAAGAGCCAAGACTGTTCTGATAATTCGGCTCAGCGGCCTGTCAATATAATACGAACCAGGTTTTATTTTCATATTGCATCAACATGTTCTCGTTCTGATATGCATGTAATTATTGCCACTGGACGTTAAACAATAATACATCTATCGGTACATCTTTTATAATTCAAGTACAATGTGTTTTTTAAAATCATTTTTATTCTTTTATTTGATTTAATTTTACTTTAAAAAAGATACATGTATTAGCGAATAATTAGAAATTAGAATTACAATTCGAATTAGAATTGTAGAAATCCCATCTTCGAAAAACGGGGAAAAGTTCAATGTACCTTTTCACAACACTTGTTCAGAAACTTGATTAAATGTATGAATCCTACACTAATCTATTTCATCACTGTTATACTCTAAACAAAACTATAAGTGGTTAAAATATGGGAAGAGAAATGAGGAATTGAAATAACATCAAATTGAATGAAGAACACGATAACAAGAATGGAAACCCACAAAAAGAAGAATTAATTATCAGTCCGAGATTACTCTGACGTCAAATGGGCTGTTTTAGAACTGACTGTTGGATGAGCCCACTCCATACATGAAACTTGCGTGATTCTGTGAAATGTGTTGATTCTTTCCAAAATGGACTCTTACCAGTGTTGTTTGTCCATTGATTTTCTGGTCTTCATCTACTTAAGGATATGGTTAGCTGAGGGAAGGGTTCCTTCACGTAGGTCAGAACCTATTACATTTATAATTTGATGTGTTTTTCTTATTTCTATTTAGAATATAAAAAGGGAAAACTTTTTTTTCATACTTAAAACAACAATAACAAAAAAAACACACATGCCGTGCATGAGGCATGTTTTATAGTTGAATATACATTGCGCCACGATGCAAGTTAAACAGATCCAACACAATATTTGCTTATTACTTTGTTTTACTACACTCGAATTTAAACTTGATCTAGATACTATCAAAACAAGTCTTCCATATGAATTAGGCCCTGAAAACGGCTTTCAGTGATTGATTTTCTAACAAAACGCGAAAAATACTTTATTTATTTGTTTAAGGGGGGTTAATAAAGCATCCCTTTCCATTGAAACGAGATCGGGGACATATGAATTTTATTATTTTATTATAATGGAAATATTTAAATCTATGAGTTCTCAATATTTCATGAAATCGTGGGACCCGGAAACAGGACATTTTCACCTTTTTGTTGCCATGGCAACGTCTCTATTTTTGCAAGGAAATATTAAAATGTTGTATTTTCGTGATTTTTTCTTAACTTTTCATACAGATTTGATAAATAATATCTAGAACATAATCATTTTTACAATTTTCATTAAAAACTTTAATAGTTTTAATACTTATATAAATTATTTCTTGAAAATTGTAGTAAAATAAATATATTGTGACAAAACTACCAAAAATCCAAATTTTGAGCTGTTCTTACAAAAAAAACAGGACGGGCGATTTTCTTATAAATTCCACGAAATAAGAGAGGTTCCCCCAATAAACAAATAAATATGTCACATTACTACTATATTATAATGATAAAAATCCAGGGAAACCTTACCTTAATAATTGTGTCAAATTGGTGAGATTTATGTATTAGACAAAACTAGTACATTAATAATTGTGTCCAATTGGTGAGCTTTATGTATTGGAAATATAGAATACACAAATTAATGAGGCAAAGTGGTGGGTTTTATATATTAGACATAAAGAATGGCCTTAAACTTGTGTCCAGTTGGTGAGTTGTATGTATCAGAAAGATAGAATACACAAATACTTGGGTCAAATTGGTGCGTTTTACCTATGATAAAGATATAAAACACAGATGCGTGTGGCAACTGGCAAGTTTTATGTGTAGATAGATTTATGTTATTATGTACTGTGCATATACATTACATAGTCTAATTGGTGACAAAAAAATATATCCCTGTCATTCCTGTGACTAATTGGTAAAATTGTATCAACAGAATTCTGTGAGAGATTATCCGTACTGAACAGAACCCTGTGACAGATTGACAAGTTACAGGTACATGTATATCAATGCACAGATTTGTATAGATATAATGAACAGATATAAGTAAAATGGCCTTCTATCGTGATAATACATTTATAGATTGTATGCAGTGATAACAGCGTCAATCTGGCCTTAAACCTCAAATAATGACTTTTTTAAAAGATAAAAAACCTTTGTGTTAACGTTTTTGTATTAAACGATACCTTTTATGTAATGGATAATACATACTATCAACGATCTATACTGAACCACAAAAGAAACGTCGCATTTTTCGAAAACTAAAATTTCCAAATACATTGAAAAAATTTATTTATTTATTTTGGTTTAGGTAAATTACCTTTAAATGATGCTACTATTATGTTTAAATCTCCGTTAAGGCTGACTGCGTTCATTAATTCGGTCGTCCTAATATTGGTTTCGCTGGGTCCGTGGACACGTTTCGCAGTCAAATTTCATGATGATGATATCACATTGAATCCGTGCCTCATTAAGAGGTGCGAAGTTTTTTGGGTCATCATTATCTGTTTAATGCAGTACTGATCCCACGACTGAACCCACGACAAAGAGAACAGGCAGTAGGACGTTTGAATGCTGGACAGCGGCCTCAGGTCGTTTCAATTGCATTTAACTGCAATGTACGTACCATCCAACGTCTACGTGAACGCTACAATGAAACGAACAGTTCAAATGACCGTCTACGTACTTGTCGCCCCAGAGTAACAACAGGGCGTCAGGATCGCTACATCTTACGACAGCATCTGTAGAACCAGTTCCTCTGTGCATACAGCTCGTCAGACAATAGCATTAACCAGAGACCAATTAGTGATGATACCGTCCGGCGTCGATTGAATTGTCGTAACCTGAGTGGCCGTCGTCCTGCCGCTGGTCCTATTCTCACACCACGTCATCGCCGTGAACGACTACAGTGGGACACCCATCGTCAAAATTGGCGACATCAGTAGTGGAGGACGGTTATACGTCCATACAATAAAAAATATGGCATTTATTCTTGTATCATTTTTGCCTAAAGTTACTGCGACGTTTCTTTTCCGGTTCAGTATATATTCCACATTTCTTAATGGACTTATATTTGAATCTTATATATGTATCGTAATCAATAATATACAGTTATGGCCTTCAGAAGAAGGTAATATACATAATTATTAAATCGAGGAAGGCTTATTCTTCGGAGGGCATGTCGTCGGAAAAATAACCCTTTCGAGATTAAATAATTACGGCTATAACCGCCCTCTGAAGGACTTAACGTCATTGTTATACTGAACTAAACTCCTGGACAAAATATCAGTTATTACGCTCTCGTCGATTCTCGCGAGAGAGTTATTTTGCTCTCATTGATTATCTCGTGAATCGACGAGAGAAAAATAACAGGTTATTTCCCGCTTGCGGAGACAAACTGGAGTTATTTGATTTGCACCCAAAAAACAACCTGGTTATTTTACCAGTAGTTGCTATAGTAAAGTATAATGATATCAAATGCTCATTGCTATGAGAGTGTCTTTCATTGCAAAAATATTACATTTATAATGAAATATTAATTGCTTCTGACATTCTGTTATTTTTTATATTTATTTAGTTTATTGCAGCTGATGACGAAAAGAGCAATCCTATAATCCAATAGCAATAGAATTAAGATATTTGTACTCCAAATTTTATTGACGTTTATTTGTATTAATTAGAATCATAAAGTACAAAACAATTGACTTTTCTTGTTAAGTGTCAAGTATTTCCAATTGAATCAAAGACATCTAAATGAACATTGAAATGGTTTCTGTGACAGTTCCTGCTTTGCACATGTCGATTTAAAACAGGAATTACATGGGTGTTTTTCACAAATGTTTCGTGGGTTTTTTTTTTTATCTTCGTGCAAAATTGTATCCAAATTATCTGAAATATTTACATTTTTAGTAATTTACAGTATTTTAAAGAAAACTTCGTCATCAAGATTTGTTTTCTTACAAATGGTATTAAGTTAGTTGAAATTATACAATTAAATTTAAATGCAATCTTCAGCGTTTCCATAACTCTTATTTTGTATTACGGAAGGACAAAACCGCATTAGGGTCCGTGTCCACGCGACCTTCTGACATACATGTATAGCCGTATTATTCGATATTGTTTAAATTTGATGTAACTATCCCTGTTACACTCATGATTATGTTATTTACCTTATGACATGGTCTAACTGCAAACATATATGTGTAAGTCAATAGAATTGAGTGGAATCGTTTTTATTTATTAATTAATTTGCAGTGTGATTTTACATGCATTGTCATATTTTAACAATTCTGTTTTCGTCCATTTTTCACAATATTATGGGTGGATGAACTTTGTGGTTTCCTGGGAGAAATTAACATTTTGGGTACATGGTTTGCTCCAGAACTTCTCCAACAAGTGGAAATTTTTACTTCTGCAGGATGACTTTACAAATATTTACGGTGTGCATAATTATGGGTTGTAGAAGTTTCCTGGTGAAAATTTGGGAAGACCTTGCATGGTTTGTACAGGTCACTTCTCAAACTAGAAGGTTTAATTTTACTAGATTTCATTTATAAATAAAAGGATGTTTATCTTTGTAATTTTTAAACACTATTGTCCACACTAGTGTGGGTATCATAAATTATATAAGTTCATATACATGGAAGAGCTGGAGAGGTCATCATATATGAGTCTTGTCACGACTTGAAAGAGCTGGACGAATGGTCAAGGAAATGGCTTATGTCCTTTAATCCCGACAAAACTGAAATAATGGTTTTTTCAAATATCGAAACCCCACTTCTGACCTTTTCCCTGAATGAAATTTCCATCCCAATATCTAGTTCACACAAACATTTAGGAATAACTCTCAGTAGTGATGCAAAATGGAATCAACACATATATAATATTATATTAAGTATTTCAAAACATTTGAATGTTCCGCGTAAACTAAAATACAAACTGAGCAGACAAAACTTGGAAAAATTATATTTGATATATATAAGACCTATATTTGAATATGCCTGTGAAGTCTGGGATAATTCTGGGCTGGGTAATTGTAATAAGCTTGAACAACTACAACTTGAAGCTGCGCGAATAGTCACAGGTTTACCAATATTTACAAACAGTAATCGAATCAACAAAGAAATTGGATGGGAAACTTTAATGGACCGTAGGAAAAGACGAAAACTTCAAATGTTTTACAACATACATTATAATCATGCTCCATATTATCTGAGTAATTTGATACCTCCTTGCCTACAAAGTATTACAACTTATCCCCTACGGAATGGTAATGATATTATTGTTCCTTTTTTTCGATTATCGTCTACTAGAGAATCTTTTATACCCTCAACTATTAAAGAATGGAACAATCTTGATTTATCTTTATGTAAAGCCGAATCAATATCAAGATTCAAAAGCGCACTAAAAAGACAGAGTTTTAGAGATATTGAACCCGTTCCTCGACACTTTTCATACGGACCCCGCAAACCAAATATAATACTAACACAAGTTAGATGCTCCGCTTCATTTCTTAATTATGATCTTTACAAAGTCAACATCATTGGTGACCCATCTTGTCGCTGTGGAAGTAAATATGAAGATGCATATCATTTCTTTTTTAAATGTCCTTTAAATAGAAATATTTATAATGATTTAGTTAGACGCTTACACTGGTTACCTGACTACTGTAGCTTGGATTTAAATCTTTTAACTACGGGTAGTTATTTACTTACTAATGAACAAAATGAAATGGTTTTCAAATGTGTTTTTGATTTCATAACAAAATTAAAGCGATTCCTGATTATCTAGATTATACCCTTATGAAATCCACACATATCACCACACATCACATCTCTTTTCTTTTCATTGTCCCTTTTGTTATATACCTAATTACAGTCTTTTTGTATACAGTAGTTACAGTAATTAATACATTTTAGCATGCATTAAAATACTATTGTATATTATTGTATAATAGGATAAGACTTCATAAGTTTGTGTAACTTGTGTCTCATCCTTTTTGCATCTTATTTTGCAAATAAAATATCTTTAAACTAATATGAGGGGGGTAATGTTGATATTTGGGGCATGTTCCTTTCTTATTTATTTTTGGTTTTTAATCACAAGTTTATATGATTAGCAAATGTTGAAATGCATTATTACAAACTCCTGTGATGCATGAATGTATGTACAAATGTATCTACGCATACACGCATGTATTTTAACAAACAAGAACAAAAAATGGAAATGGTGAGCTGTCAAAAGGGTCATGATACGGAAAGCTTGACCGCGGACTATAGTGGGTAACGTATTTGGATAATGCCACACTCCTTGCACGCTAAAGACCCCGTCTGTGGTATTCGAAAAAGAGTAGGCTGATGGCCGCTACAGACCCTACCCAACCATCCTCCTTTTACAGTCAAAATCGGTTTCCCTTTGTGTCCCATCCCACCCCTATTTGAATTGTTTGATAAATTGGACCGGTTGTCGTCCTGAAGAAATGAAATATTTGCAACTGGACGTTAAGCAACAATCAATCAATTATGAAATAAAAAAGGATAATGGGAATATTTAACATTATCAATTATTATGAATAAAGAGAGATAAGCAAGTGTGACTATATATCGATTAAATTGAGCTCTGTTCAATCTACAATTTGGTGGAGTAAAACTAGCCAGGGCACCTCTAACAAATAGAAGCTTTTTCTTTCTGAATTCACTCTCATACAAAAAAATCGTGTGTTTCCTCGCACCACGCCATGCGTCAATGAATCAATTCGTGTTTGCCATAACAATGAAAAACCGTTAATGGAAAATATTTTTAAAACTATAGATTTGAATTCAAATTCATACAAGTTAATAAGTTCTCCTATCATTACATCATAACTTTTACAATTTTATATTAAATATTTACATTTTAAAAGAAATACATGAAAGAGAAAATAATCCACGGTTAATGCGTTTTATGGTGTTACATTATTAACCATGAACACGATTTGAATATCCTATATTGTATGTACATTAGACAGCTATTTGGTCGATTAAAATAACCGAAAATTGAATCCTATTTAATTGATTCTATTATAATTAATAACTGGTTTTGCATTTATTATATATATGATGTACTCACTCATTGTATCTCACAATATAGGTATCGATCCTATTTCGTTGATTCGGATGTAAACTGATAAAGGATATGGTGTATACATGAAATTGAATTGAAAACGTAATAGAGTAAACGTATAACACAAAGATTTTTACCGAAAGATTAACATATACACGTAGAATATATCAAACTAATTGGACAGTACGTAAACTAAAGAAATGTTCTCAAAAGCCGAGTGAGAACACTCCCCAAGTAGTGTAAGCATGTCCTGTACTGTCACGATACCCTTCACACTCCAAATGTGTAATGTTTGGTAAAGTAGCATGTCCAGAGAAGTATCAATTCCATTAAATTAGGATAGAAGTTTATATCTGGCCATCAATTTTTTATCACGACCCTTAAATATTTAGAATGATAATATCAACAAGAACTGAATATAACCCTGTCTTAGAAGCTAATGTGACAATCATTTCGCTCTGTTGAGAAATCTGTCGCACATATCACACCAGAAATTAATAAACTGTGAAATTTACACATCATAGGCTGGTGACATGGAATGTCACTGCAAAAAAGGTTGGGAAAATAAAAATCATCACGACATAACATTTTGATCCCATTAGCCCCTTCTCGTCTATTTATAAATCCAGATTTGTAGGATTAAAAGCAGAAAATCGGCATCTTAAAGGGAAAGAGAAAAAGCATGAAGTCATAAAGTTTTTATTGCATTAGTTTTTTATCTAACAAGGGGGTCGTATCAAACAATGATTCCCTTTTTATCGTTAGCGTATGATAAACATGATAAATATAGAATATAAGATGACATTTTTCGTACATGAATGACACACAATCATCTGAAGAGGCGTTTGGCTTGGTGGTTGATAAGGTATTATATCACCACAAACCACAAAAATTGTAAAAGTCTATTATAGTATTCCTACTGTAGTGTAATGACGTTTATTCGTTTTGTCTGATATTGTCCAAGTTTAGCTTATTAGAATATGAAACTTACTAAACCAGTCTGAATTTAATCTGAACTTGACATACCTGAATAGCCCAAAATGTTGTAGTTTTATCTAACACTTCTATTAAGAAATGGGGATAAATGTGGTATTGCACATTACATAATAAAGAAGAAAGCAAGAATAATAGAAACTACATGTATATTTATGTATTGTGCTCGTCTGGAGATCTGTATTTTGGTTAATTGGAATGAATTGATTGATACTCATTGTTGATTTATCCTGTTATACATTTCTCCTTTCAAGATTTGTTTTCAAAGCCAGGAAAATATTTTCATCAGAATATCTTCTAAAATTCAGAACACTTGTATGACTTCTCTAAAAATGCAGTTTACAATATTTCACAGGAGTTATGATAAATCTAATACCGGTGAGAAATAATAAAAATACAGGAAATTGCTTAGATCAAAGAATGATATGCCATACGTGCAAGATATTTCGTTTTGAAAATATAAAAGAAATTTTGAATACCGCTCCAGAGCATTGCCTTAACAATCGATACTTTGAACACTTTAATTATTGTGTGTCAAGTAGATTAAAGGAATGGGAAAAGATCACTACGTTATCAATATTATACGATCAAGTTAGAGATGATATAAAATACATAGACTTCCAAAACTTGATATGTTTGTCTTTTGACATTTAAAACTATATCTGATTAAATAAACAAGTACTATATGTGTATCTTTTAAAAAGATATCCGAGCATTTTTTTTGGATATATATCCTCTCGTTCAATTGTTTGTTTACTTCAGTAAACTTCGCGAAGGTCCCACCGTGTATACTACATTCACATGGGAGCTGGTGTTCAAAATTATAATTGTCTTTGTGCAATAAATAGTTAGCTTGTAAGAAGCAGTTCTTTATCAAAAACTCTGTTTTAAAAAGTTGTACTCTAATAATACAAGTTATATTTTAATTTTCTCCTACCGAACAAGCAAAATATCAACCAAACATTTTTTTTTTTTGCCGAAAATCAAAAATAATATTATTATCTAATCACAGAATAGGTACTACATGTAGTAATTTACAACCCTGTGCTTTTACCATATTCAAGAGTCTTTAAGGTCAAAGGGCAAAAATCAAAACGTTTAGATTCAATCTTCCATCAGCCTTTGAATACAACCGGACTTCTCTTCTTGCAATATCACTTTTATAATCAGTGATAAATCGAAAATGCGTTACAAGCATTAAAGTCCTTTTTCCACTAGAAGGGAGACACTGTGAAGGTTTCCTTTGTCTTGTCTTTTACATGAATGATTAAAAAATGAAAAGGACGTTCTGTATCTCATGGTATTATTTAAATATTACAATATTTACTATTTCTGTGAAAAGATCTCCAATCTGTCATTGAACTCACTATGTACGAAAATATTAGTAGCACATATCTTTAATAAGAAAAGGCAGATATAATGTTACAGCCTTATGAGTAGTAGATAAAATATATGAAGTCTGACCAGAAAAATGATGATAGCATTTAAAGGATGCTTTATTGGGAAAAAACATCAACGATAATCGCAGCCTAACCTATCCTTCAAAGTGATAATAGTTTTCTCCAGAGATGACATATGCTTCACTAATAAATATATCGAATTTCCTATTCCGTTTTTACGAACCGCCTCCTTATCGATTCTAGATTGTCAGTAATTAATAATACCAGCTACTGTTTACAAATGAGACACTCTATCTAATGCAGTACTCGAGAACGGATGGGATTGTAACATAGTATTTTAACGTTAGACTTGCTAAATAACGTATTAATTGGACACTTCATGACTAAGTTGAAAAAGATTTTATCTCAATAAGGTTGACTTCCGTAGTTATATTTTCCGCTTTCTACACAGAATTTATGTTATATGAATGTTAAAAAAGAGTTTAAATGATTTTGAAAGTGACAGAAAAGCATGTAATTTTGAAAGATCTGAAAATGTATAATTTTTCAAATGAGGAAAATGTATCAATGTCTGATTCAGCTACTTATTCAACATATTGGACCCCGGAGTATATTTTCCTGGCTGTATATCTTGGACTTTTTGCTCTAATCGGAATAATTGGAAATATTCCAGTGCTAATAGTGTACTTTCATAGAAATGACCAGACAGCTTCTAACACATTCATCAAAACTTTAGCTATATTAGATTTAGGTGTATGCACGATGATCATGCCATATACAATGGTATACGAACTTCATCTCGTTCAATCAGACCTTGTTTGCAGGTCATTTGAGTTCGTGAGACATTTTGCTATATTCTCGTCAAGCTTAACACTAGTTGCTATTGCCGCAGAGCGGTATATCGCAGTGTGTCGTATAACACATAAAATGTCAGTCAAAAGTGTAAAACAAGGTATTGTATTTATATTCTTAGTAAGTAGCATTTCTGCTGGACCATCAATTGGTATTTTTTCCGTCGTATCACAATATGAAGTCCGAGACGTAAAATGTCGATTTCTGCATGAGACTACAAATGGAAAATTCTGTCATTTTACATACTCCTTGATGGGAGAGCGTTACGCTTTGGTATATCAGGGTGCTCTTATGGTGCTTTTCTTTGTAAGTTTGATCATTATTGTTATATTTTATATCATTATTTACATTGTACTGTGGCAACGAACACAATTCCGGAATCGAGCTTTATCACGAACACCTCGGGAATGTTCAGTAAATTCGGAAATCCACTCTTCTGTGTGCGAGCAACCATTTTCTCTCAAATCAGGGGCTGAAAATGAATTATGTAGAACTGGTGTTTATGAAAACGAAGAATCTGAAATGGTAACTAAAGACACACCAACAATAAATAACAATTCCAAAACTAACCAGAAAAAGCGAAAAATGGAAAAGGTTCGTAAAATATATCACCGGAGAACAGCAAAGATGTTGTTTCTATGTACTGTTATATATCTATTAACATGGCTACCTTTTTGGATTGATATTTTTGGGATAACACAAAATTTAGTCTTTCGCTATTTGTTTTTCATTGGAAATGCTACTAATCCTATAGTATATGGAATCGTTAATAATCAGATACGGAGAGAATTTAAGAAATTGTTGAATTCTTGTATCTTAAGAAAAATATTTAGAGGAAATCGTAGATTTTCAATGTCTGCTTAATGTGATAATGATTAAAATTACCAATGAATATGACTTTATGTATATTGTTTTGCCCACGTACAACTTGCGGAAATAATACTGTTAAACATTCTCACTCTCCCAAATCACGACTTGGTTGTATTTTGTATTATACATGTAAGTTGTTATTGTGAAAGATGCAATTTAAATGCAATTAAAATCTTTTATGAATTATAAATAATTGGGTTAAGGCAGACAATGCTTGTTTTATTATCTTTCTAATTATATTTTCGGAGGTTTGGACATAAATATTCGTATTTTTATGATTTACTTACACATGACTTAGCTTCGTATCTATTTGATACAATTCAATATTTCTAAATCAGTAGTTATAAATGTTGTTAAGCCTGCATTAATATCGTTTACATGATGGTTTCTAAAATACAGATATTTTTGTATAATTCGAATAAGATATAAAACTTTTTCCAAACGATAATTATGCACACAAAAATAAATATTGTAAGCTGTTTGTATAGGACATGTAGAACTAACATCAGATACGCATATACAATTGTATTAATTATACATTCCAAATATCATCGATATTAAAGTTTTTAGTAAAATAAAGCTTAGCTTGGAGTACATGTATGTATTTATTTATTATTTCTTTATACACATTGTGTTTCATTGCGGAAATTTTGATATACGTAATTGAATATACATGTACATGTAGAAATAAAATTAAAACCCACGATGCATGTACATTATATATATATATATATATAGCAATGTCAGTAAACACTAGGGGCACCACTGGGCGGAAACCACAGTTTATTTACCGTATACTGGTCCCAAAATAGACTGGAAAAGGTTGTAAAGAAGCGGAATCCAGTTTTCAAATAACTTCCCCCATAACAGCTCCACCTTGCGTTTATTGACATTGCTAATATATATAAGATTTCTGTCACACATTGTACAGCTGATAATTAGAGGAGAAACTATGGTCCTTAATTATACTTTTGATTTGTGTTTCTTTCTGTAGTTCTTTTTGGTGTTTTTCTCAAGTTCCTTTTATTCTATTTGTTACAGTAGATTCGATTCGATTTTTATAGAAGTAAATTTTCCTTCATACACTTCACTTTACCCAGACATGCCTGTTAAATTACAAAAATAATGAATGTAATTATTTTCTATAACTATGAAATGTTTATTCAAAAACGCACGCAAACAAACTGATATACTGAGATAGTGTATCAACACCTCTTTATCATGAATTACTGCTTGTTCAACTTCAAAATTTTAATTACTTTATGTAAACATAATTATATGTATAGTGTTTAGTACACAATGATAGCAATGTTCTGATCAAAGTACATTCATTCCAACAATCGGATGTTCAAGGACAGTTTAAAACTTACGAATTATATACATTTGTAAATCTTATTTCCTTGTCGATGCAAATGTTTGATTAGAAATTAAAAGTGTTTAATTGAATGCATCTTTTTGCAGCATACATTTTTATATCTAATTTCATGTCGACATTATCAATGTTCTGTTGCTATTAAAACTTGTTAAATGTAACATATGATGAACAAGCATTCCGAAAGTATTGGCAGTAATGAAAGAAGATACATATGTATGAGGCAAATTTCAATGAAACAAAATCACTAGAAACTTTTCATGGCTTAAAACATGCGACATTTGCCCACACTACATAGCAAGCTCATATTTTTTAATATCAAGGACATGATACATGTATGTAGGGTTTAGTTAAAAAGTTGGGTAAAATGTCATTCGATCTTACAAAAGATATCTGATATAAAAACTATATTTCAATATAAATAAACACCAATTAAAAGAAACTGAGAACCACTGATATGGGGTAGTTTGGTGCAAACAATCTCTGATCTAAATTAATAATCGGTATTTAATATTTTAAGTAATGTTTTAGGTGCTTCTACTTTGTATCTTTTTTCATTTTTAAGTTTTCCCTTTTCTAGTTTTTGGCTTCATATTTTAATTATTTGTTGTCTGTCAGTCAGAAAGATATGATTTTTCATTGCTCGGGTTTCATAAACTGATACTTTAAATATTCTGTTACACAAAAATGTTAAATGTTGTAAAACTATCGTGCATAGCTCTGACCTTAGATGGTTTGTTTATTTTGGAATTTTGGAATTTACTGTTAAAATCTTTGGGACATTGTTTTGGTTTTCACCATTTTAGGTCTTAAGCGTAACCGATGAAATGAAATTTGCATATCTTGCTCATTAAAATTGGTACCAAAGAATTTATTATTGATATCTGGTATTTTATATTAATAGGGAAAAGATTTTGTAAGCGGAATTAATGTCTAAAAAAACTAAATGTCGATATTGTTTACATAATTGAACGTTTTTGCTCTGTTGTTTATGATTAAAACTTGACAGAAAAAAATTATTGGTTTATTTTCGAGCACTTTCAGTGAGAGACCGAAATACCCAGATGTTGGCATTCTTCTAATATTAAAGATACGGGAAAATTATCTAAATACATGTAATACAAAAATATGGCATTACTGTGAATCTATAAATTATAAGTCAACGGATTATCCTCAGCACAAGAGGTTTCTAAGTTGAGCAACAGAACGGCTACGGAAAGGAAATGGCCCTGCTACGGCTTTGATATACATGTACATGTATAAGCATGAATTATTGTTATTTATGATTTTTAGACTTGCTCATACAGATTTTCAGCTAGCTGTAAGCACTACTTTAAAATTATGATCCTGACACAGTAGATAACCTTACTAAAACGTAGAAAAGTTCCAACTAGTTTTTCTTGATTTGAAAAAAGCTGTCACAGTGCTAATATTTGTAATCTCCAGAAAACTCAGGAATTTGTGCAGTCACAACTTTTTTCTGGTTTCCAAGTGGCCTTTAGAACTATTGGAAATACTTGATTTATTTTATTGATAACAAGAATTCATTGCATCAGAATTTATATCAAAGAATATTTATTTAACCGAATCCATTTATCAGTACAGTAAGCCAGGAACATGTGTTTAAAAAACAATTGTGTCTGTAGTCTATAGTGTCTATTTTAGGTGTTTGTAAAGATTTATGTTTGTCCTCTTATGATGTCAAACTTCATAAGTAAAACTATTTAATAGAGCTTTTTACATTATGTAATGCTTTAAGGACACAGATATGACGCGAATGGCATTTAGTAAAGTCTTCCGCTAAATTGTTACTAGATAATAATTTGAACTTACATTTGAGTACAGAGAGTTGTGTCCCCTAACTCGGTGTGGATTTCAGATGAACAACAAAAATGAAGTCATGTTCCTTCCTTTTAACACTATTTTATTTCTTTTGTTTGAAATCTTTTACGTTAAGTTTTTTGTTGGTGTAATTTCTTCAAGGTTTTTTTTTTTTTTTTTTTTTTTTGGTGTAACACCTCCAATAAGCCATTAAAATGCAATCATTATGGCATCCATTTTTCTTCAGAAGATGTTCATGATATTTTTAAATTCATTAAATGAAAGCGCAATTTCTTTACTGAACGTATGTCCGTCATATTTAGGGACTTGAAAAAAATAATCCAATTATCTTTTTTATCATCCCTGAAATACAAGAAAGCTTTTATTTTGCAGGATGCAGATAATTTCTGAGGAAAGGCACAATATATCCACTAAACCCCTTTGTTCAAGGAAACCTCAAACAACGTCGCTTTCTGCTCATATCTAAACCTGAAATATGTACAGTTTCACAAATCCGTAAAGCATCTTTCAGTACCTTAAAGGTAATTCTCCTGTAATTATTCAAAAGAATTCACTTTACCTAGATAAGTTTGATGGCATTTCATGGTTGTATAACTATGTTAAAACCAAGTCAATCTAGTAATATCCCGTATCATAGCAACGCATGCTATTTCTCCATTCCCAAATAAGAGATAAAATATCAAATAATCAGCGTTAAAAGCGAGGTTAATTATCCTGGTGATTTTACCCAGTGTGACATGTAATTACAATATAATGTTTTCATATTAATAACATATAATTGACTATATTTTAGTAGACCTTAATCAAGATTACCCAGGAATTCATTACTAAGATATTTTATAAAAAAAAAAAGAAGTGAATACATTTCTAAACATATATTTGTAATGTGAACCACATTTCTGCTTGACAAAGGAGTGGGGCCATATTCCCCAGTATTTCCTTTACTCATTACCGTAAAGTTTAGTTTTTAAAACATTATCTCAATCGATGATATATGACTGTTATTTACTTAACGTCCTGTGGTAAATGTTCTTGCTTCGTCAGGACGAAGAAGGACGGGACACAAAGGAGAAACTCATTTTGACTGCAAATATGAAAGGGTGGGTTGTTGGGTAGGGTCAGACAATTTAGCCTAATTTCGAAATCTACAGAAGGGGTCTTTACCGTGCAGGAAGCATGGCATTCTCCACACACGTTACCCACTATGGTCTTATGATAAAATACCGGTATATATTTGAACATACTATTTTTATCAATATTCTTCTTAATACTTTAATTCAAAATATTAATTTAATTTTGTTGTTCAGTAGTTTAGTCAGATAATAGAACATTTCTGAAAAGTAAATTGTTTCTAAAGTAATACCTGTAATCACAGGGGTAATTTGGAAATGTTCTCCAACACCTTCCACAAACAGGTGCCCCGGTAAATTGTCGGAAACTCTATGCTAATCTAACACGGTTCCCAATGGTTTAATAATGAAATAATATTCCGTAATCTTAGAAATGCTCTTATATTGTATTAACTTAATAGATTGAAAACCTAATGACATTAAAGGTTTGTAGGAATTCGATTTTAGCTATTTGATTACTCTGCAGACCATGAAACGGACATATAAATAGATGGTTACGAGTCTGAATTGACAACCAATTCTCCAATAGGTGAAAAAGAAAGTCATTTTATTATGTGTAGAACATCATGTTATTGATTGAAGTTAGAACTTTTTAAATTATAAAAGCTATAATCAGTGGTCTGTGCACTTTCGCAGTGTCGTTTTTAGATGTCGAGAATAGGTTAAACGTGAAATGAACTAACATAATTTTACCACAGTTAACTCAATTAATATATTCGTCCTCTTGGGTGTTATTATCTTGAATATTAAGTTTCTGTCCAAGCAAGCTTCTCGGGACCAGAATTTTTCCACTTTTTGTATGTTTTTATAAAAGTCTTTTCATTTTTGGAATGTCGATGAATCTTCATATATTTAAAATGTTATGCTTTTCTATATAATATAATTCTTTGATACCAATTTTGATGCACAAGATGAGCACATTTCGTCGATTTACGACTAATCAGTTGTGTCCAAGGCCTAAAATAAAGAAAACCAAAACAACAATCCAAGAAGTTGAAGAGCAAATTCAAAAATACCAAAATGACAAAATCTGTAAAGCCGAAACCACCTAAAGACATCATGTTCGGTATGATATCGTGATATGATGCATTGGTATACAATTTTCGTTGGAATTGACCGTGGAATGAGAGTGTCGTAGAATGTTTATAAAAAGTAAAGAAAAAACAACATGTAAACTCTGAACGTTTATTAAGTTTATGTATGTTAAAGAAATTGTTTTGTACATAAATGATGTTTTGTCGTATAAATTGTTACATGTAAATAATTTTTTTCTAGTGGTATTGGATTCTCCGACTTTCCTCATCGGATTCCTCCTCTTGTCTCCCTTCCGAAGCCACTATCTTTTTGTGAATTTTTTTTATGATAGTACTCCTCTTGTTTGTTTCACGAGTGCTTTGTCAAAAATGCGTAATTCTAGTTGGTCTAAATTGAGTTAACAATTTTCAGTGTAAACATGTAATGAATTTTCCTTAGACCTCTACTGACCGCGTTATACAACATGGATTTTCAACCACTAATGGGATCCAACACGACGTTAGGTATGTCTCTTCACTCATAATAAAAATAAAAGGTTATTTGGTAGGCTTCCATGAGATGACACCTGTTAACAGCATCTAGGTCCTCATTGTTTGGTTAAATCGCAAACTACAAGAAAAACATTTAATCTTTTATACTGATTACCAACAAAGGTCACCAAATTATGACAAACGAAAACAGTATTTCAAATAGAATACATAAAACAATAAGGAGGAAATTAACATTAAATGGTGTTGTTAGACGTATTTATTCATACTGGGCAACCAACTACCCAATGAAATCATGGGTTAATGGTTAGGTAGGGAAAAACAAACTTTCCTAATAAGTACTTAGACTTTACATCAAAACTACAAACAGACAAGATGAAAAGTCTTGTTCTCTGAATACTCGCTCATGAAGCTCAAACAAATGAGCAATACTGGGGTCAATTCCTCATAGATTAAAATATCAACAATGATTTAAAAGAAACCACCATCATAACATAACATCACCAAACTTAGTAGAAGACCATAGATATCAAAAGATACAATACTAACAGTCTTTAAGGCAACTAAAATGTTTTAAAAAATTAAACCAATTGTTTACTTGGGTATAGTGTTGAGTCTAGATAAAAAAAAATGATTTTAAAACTAAGACTGAATCATATCTACGTTATTTGAATAGAAAACAGTGCGAACTTCCATGAAACGAATATTTAAATGCAGATGCTGTGGAAATGCAAAACACAATTTACAATGCCACAAATTCACATACAGTATCTCTTCAAAAAAGTATAATTGTTTTCACGTATCCTCCGTTAGTAATTAAATATTATATCGAAGGATGACCGACACATAAGTACATGGCTAGCTACTGTGAAAGCGTGATTGACCCGATGTCTACACTGTGTTCTACGTTAACCGATTTATTTAATCATATTGCATCCTGCAGATCGGGTTGCTTCACAGTATTTTTGTAATTGTCTGTTCTGAACAGGGTTTGTTTTTGCAGGACAATCGACATAAATACACCAAAAGTACCAATGTCTTTATTGAAAGGTTTCTGATTGAACCTCATTCTGGTAAAAATATGTTATCGGTCAAAAGAAGTCATTCCTTTATATTAGGTGAAGTAGTTAAATGTTTTCCTTCTTTTTCTACTTCTTTTTTTCGTCTTCTTTTTCATATATTTTTTTTTCATTTTCATTTTAATTTTATTTTTTTTAAGAAAGGATATTGGACGTTGAAACTACAGCGATTAATGTATCAATAGGAACCCGAACCAACTGTAGCAAGAAAATGAACTTAAATGTTACATATTTTCGAGATATCTAGTAATAAAACTTTGCGAGAACATCCATAAATGTGCGTATATACATGTATATATTTATTATGTTTGTTTGTTTAGTTGGGATTTTACGCCATTTTCAGCACATAAATGTATGGATATTTCGCGACGGCCAGTTTTTATCGGTGGAGCAGCAAGCCGGAGAGAACCACCGACCTGCGGTAGGGAAAATGGCAATCCTAGTCAATAAGGACCGGAGTGGAACACATCCCGCCAATGGTGAGATTCGAACTAACAACCTCAGTGTTGACAGGCTAGTGGTCATTAGCAGTCATGACGAACTACCTAGACCACTCGGCCACCGAGGCCCCTATGTATTATGTACAGTTATTTTTTAGGTAATTATAAGATGAGCTTATAGAATAAAGCAGTTCCATGTTATAATAACGAGTGCATGACGGTGATATATTAAAAACTAAACTACAATGTAATATTACATATGGTATAAATTTAGAGGTATAGCGTCAATATATATATATAATATAAGCCGTTCCGGTCCGGAGTTACGCACCGCCACACACAATCAAAAAATGACTTTCATTTAAATTCTTAGTTGTTAAAAAACAGAAAAAAAAGATCCAAAATATGAGGTGTTTTTTTGGCAACAATAAAACAAGTTCATCTTATTGATTGATATTTTCAATGGCTTGGTAAAGTCATGCAAAATACAGTTCACACAAAGAACATTAAAGTCATTTCCATAATACACTATTTACATAATTATTTATAGTATAACTAATCTTGAAATGCGAATATCTAATAATCTTCAACGAGTTATCGAACAATACATTAATTCACGATCGCGCGTAGCGCACGAGTGAATTATTAGTGTTTTTCGGTCACGAGTTGTAGATCTTTGGTATTCGAATTTCAAGATTAGTTATTCTGTTTATTACATTGAAATATTCCATGTATTCAGAAATTTTAACGAGAAAATACAAGGGATTGTGTGTTTATATGATTACGCGTCGACCATTGTATAGCAACGCCGTTGGCGACGGCTATTGTTACGTCACTTCCTAGAGTGAAATATGACCTTCGATTTCACTCGGAAATGCCGGTATTTCACCACAATCTGTAATAATATGTAGTATATAAATTAAGTACTTTCATTCGTTCAATACGTTATAAATGGACCTGTTAGATTATATTTACCTCGGACTTCCTCCTCGATCAATATAATCTGAATAGGTCCATAAATAACGTATTGATCTCGTCAAAAATCCATAATTGATAAATATGGTATGATGTTTTATCCGAGGGAAAAAATATGAACAATTTAGTAAACGCACATGCTTCTTTAAACTTATAGAAAAAAGACGTCAAAACCTATTTTTTATAGTTACGAAATCTGTACTTCAAGTGCTATTAACCGATCTCTGAATTTCTTTGGTTTCCAGTCAATAGATATACTATAAATAATCTATGTATGGCCTCTTATTAAAACGTTAATGCTTTTGACCACACTTGGTGACCGATTTCCTTTCGCTGTCATTACCATAGTCTAGGAATTGTGATAAATGATAAAAGTCACGGAAATTAATAAATATCAGTTATGAAATCCGATTTATTGCCAATTAAAACCCAATAGTACATACTTTGCTACGTACATTGTACATGTATATGTTTGTACGTGACAAAACGTATCGTGAGAATTAACATCAGTGCCTGTGTATTACACGTCTGTAATGGTATATACTTTCAACGCATATGTACTGATGTTACATATTTAAAAGTCACATGTTCAAAAGTGGGAGGAAGCGACGGGCTAATCTCAATACTGTGTCGCAGTAAAGGGTCGTATTTTTATGATGGTGCTGTCCGGCCTATACGGGGTTATAATTTTTGCACAGCAGTCAAATAATTTTATTTATATATCTTTATGCTTACAGTGAAAAAGTAAATGATTTCCTTTTCTGTATTCTGTATTGCCTTAAATTTTAAGTTACATGTACTTAGGAAAGGTTTTTTTATAACATTATCGCCTTAGGTTAAGGACAAAGTTATTTGTGTAATTGTTTGTTCTGAACAGGGTTTGTTTTTGCAGGAAAATCGACATAAGTACACCAAAATTACTTTCAAGTAACCGTGGGTAATGTATATACGTTTATATTATTCATTTAACCAGTATTTGTTTTCGTTCGGTAAAAAGTAACCACTCTAAAACATAAATGTACTGCATGATTCTTGACAGATTTTCAACAATACCACTAGGGGTGATAAGGGCCGTTTTCCAAAGTTCATGTAAATTGTTATGTTGTTACCCTAAAGTCAGAGGTGTCCGAAAATGGTGTCATTTTTAGTCATTCATGTATATTAAGTTGCTTAGCAGCGGTCAAAATGGCGGCGATGAAATCAGTAAATATGTAGAATATGCACATTTCTCAGTCTATTTATATATCAAATTCAACCAGTAAATTCTGACATTTTGAATTTAATAATATGCACAATTGAACTAACAATTTAATAAATCTTTTCAAATTCAATTATTTTGATAACTCCCTAGCAACAAAATTGGTGTCCATAGTAACTGTCAATTATATCAATCATTCAAAATCCGACATGAATTTTGTACCAAAAAAAATATATATTGTCTTGTATATTTTGAGTGCAAAACTCAAAAATAATATGCATTAAAACAGGAACCACTCAACTAAATTAGCAAACAAAACGACTGGAAAATAATCATCATATTCAAGATATGATGGTACCACATTAAACTCAGAAGGGGTTTTGCGGACTATAAAAATATACTGTTATTTAATGTTATTATAGTGTTGTCATTCATATACACATGGTGAGATAAACAAATAAAAAAATTACTTGTGGAACAATGTCTTCTTTTTTTCTTTTTGTTTTATTAAAATCAGAAACATTCAACACAGGTAAGACGCATATGTTGCCGATTACGACGTTTTTAGCAATAAAACCCCTTGTATATATTTTGCTACAGAAAAGTACGCCCGCAAACGTGGATCAATAAAATATTTTACTTGAATTTTTAATAGTCATTACTTTCTCGTTTGGTGAAATATAAAGTTTATGCGGAGATGGTTAATTTTAATTTTATTCGAAAGAATTGAACAAAAAGTACACGATTTTGCGTGTAACGACATACATTTGAATATAAGCACACACTGTGACGTCATCAAATTTGCAAATTTAAATAAAGCACATGTGTTAACATACATTTTAAAGAAAAATGGCACCTGTTGACATTTCCTTAAATAATCATAATTTTTAGGGCTGAAAATGACCCTTATCAACCCTTGTCCTTACTAAAAGGTTCAGGTTAAATGATCTCGATCTGTGTTTTGTTCACCAAACGCGTGCCTTGTTTCTATGCTACCACTTCCTCGATAAATGTTACCTGTAACACATACATGTACATCGTAGATATACAAAGAATACATCTCATGATATAAGGTATATGTACTTATATTTTTCGTGTTATATGTAACTTTATATTAAATGTGAATATTAAAATAAAAAAGTTAATTCACAATTAGAACAAAAAAAAGATTCCGATGGCTTTAAAATTAAGATAAATATAGAAGTGAGAATTTTTATTAAAATTAATAAAAATGATTAATTGCTGATGATATAAATGCCTTTAATCTGGAGTGGTAAAAGAAGACTTTAGAATATTTAAGTTTTCTTCTTGAGTGTTGTCTTCCTTTGTTTAATGCATATAATGACAAGTGTTTTCTAATTGGATTTTATTAAAGTTAAAATACTTTTGATTGGTTGACAAATTTACTATTTAAGTCGGTGAACTTTACCTGTCGTCCGTGCGAGACCTAAATAGGTAGTCAAGGACGTTAAAAACTTCCCAGTCTGTGGGCATGGGGCCTCGGTGGCCGAGTGGTCTAGGTAGTTCGTCATGACTTCTAATGATCACTAGCCTGTCAACGCTGGGGTTGTGAGTTCGAATCTCACCTGTGGCGGGGTGTGTTCGACTCTGTTCTTAATTGACAAGGATTGTCAATTTTCCTACCGAAGGTCGGTGGTTCTCTCCGGGTACTCCGGCTTCCTCCACCAATAAAAACTGGCCGCCTCGAAATGGTCAAATGTGCTGAAAACGGCGTTAAACCCCAACTAAACTGTGGGCATTCCTTCCAAATTTCATCACTGTACAGGAAGACTTTCTTATCACAATTAATTTATCATTAATTTCTTGTAAATTTTATTTCTGAATTGTTGATATTTTTGAGTTGTTGCGTCGATCAACTCCTTTATTGAACAATGCGTCGTTTGATCAATTGAATGTTCAACCCTCCCACCCAAGTAGTAATTATTTCCTACATTGCACATTCATTATTAAAGTTCTGGGTAGAAAAAATCATCAAAATATGTTAAGCAAATATCTAAGAAGATGATAGCCAAAAGCGACAGTTTTAACTTACTTTAACCAAATTACAAATTTTATCATTACAAGTAAAAATTCCAGCATTAACTCTCAAAAGAAGAGTGAACTATGATGATACAAAGCGAATATGTATTACATCTACCTTTCGCTAGATTATTCCTGTTGGTTCAGAAATTTATTTTAGATACACAAAGATTTGTCTGATTTAATGTATATATATATATATGGGTGTTTATCGGTAATTTGGGTCATTTTCCTTTGATCTCTACTGACCGATAAAATCAGTAATCGTGAACTGTCTTGATACAAGAAATTAATGGGTCAGTTGGCAATTGACATGCGCGACGTAACACGTAAGAATCTACTTCCAGTGTTATCCAATCAAAAACGTTGGCGTCACCAAGCGAGTGCATGCAGTTTATGAATGAACATCACATTTGTCACATCGCCCCAAGGTGAATTTCGCTCGTCGCTGATTGTAAACAAAGCGTGTTTTTACATTCAAACGAGTTAAATAAGTCATATAAAAATTGTAAACGCGATCGAGACTAATTATCATATTTTTTATAGTCAATAAAACTGTTAGCCCACCTCCCGGAAATCCCCCCTTTTGCAACACGGCAACCCCCGTCGTCTGCTTCCAAAAAAAATTCAAGAAAATGGACCCCTACAGTCATATTTTCAAAGATTATATGGATCCATCTTATTTCAATGATGATATGGAACAACATGAGTTGCCACAATTCAATTTTGAATGTTTAAAATCATCAGCTGACCTGTCAAAATTGAAAAACTGGGTCACCGCCAAAAATGGATTTTGAAAAATGCGGAATGCATCATTTTTATGAAACATTCAGTGTTTGTACAAAAGTGATGTACAATGAATTTACTTACTTTTTTCACGACAAATATGATTTCTGTACAAGTAACAATGCATGTCAACGCTGAAAAGTTTCATATCAACGTCCTTTCTCTCCCGCTTCAAATTTTGTAATGAAAACAAAATGGCGACCGAATTATGCACGCTATTATATGCCGATGAAATAGTGCGTATTATTTTTTTTTTATTTTCATAATGATATATATATATTTTAAATTACCGATAAAAAGAATAATGTACTTTTTGTTTTTGATACTGACTTTATCACGTGGAATATCAAACTCGCCCTAACGGGCTCGTCTGATATTTCACGTGATAAAGTCAGTATCAAAAACAAAAAGTACATTATTCTATATGTATGTGATCATGTGAAGTTGGACAATTGCAACCTACCCTTTCGTTTGTTTCAATATTGTCCTTATCATGCTATGTTTATTTTTATTTTTTATACATGTTTGTAAATATGATATTCTGCATTTGTAATATATTGTTTAATTAATCAGTATGTATAGAGGAGAAGACTTCATAAGTTGTTTACTTGTGTCTTATCCTATTGTCTTATGTTGTCATGACAATAAAATATGTTTAAAGTAAAGTACCTTTAGCGTAAATACATATACAATACATAGTTATTGTCGAAAAATATAAAATTTATTTTGGCGAGCTTTAGAAACATGAGAAAATGCGAGCTTTAGCAGCGAGTCCAAATACATTTTATATTTTCCGACGATGACTTTGTATTGTCCTTATCCTGCAATCCCCTTTAGATTGGTAAAATGCCTTAAAATACCGATTGAAGTTGAAATCCAACTGCCGTGCAAACGCAGGAAACGCCACGACGTCATCTTGTACATTCACTACGCTCCTGGCGCTCTTCATGTAAAAAAGTACCAGTAGACTTTATTAGGTCATTGACCTAATACGACTAAAGTTTATTCTACCCCTTTTATTATACCGGAAATGGCTTGATTGCAGGATAAATGTATGTTGAAAGCTATTTTAGCATAAATTTCTATTTATAAAATGTATATACTGCCTACTACGGACTTTCACTGTATATACTGTCTACTATGGACTTTTAGTGTATGTGTAATTCTTTGTCTGCATAAGGTTACTTAATTCTCTTATTAAAAGTCCTAGTTCTAATTATTTTAATAAACTGAATTTTAGACAGAATTTCTGTTTAAGGCCATTTATATCAATGACAGAACCAAATTGTGTTGATATTTCTATTTCGTTTTAATTTTTTCTTTTAAGGTTTAGAAGGGCCCTATAACAAATGTCTTGATTGAAAATGTAACAGCACTTTTCACTTTTTTGTTGTACCAGAGTTCGTTTTCATGTACAGCGAATCCGTTTTCTTTTGTTTATGTCTTCTTCTTTTTTATTTTTCATTATTATTTTCCTTTGTTTCTTTTTTTCTAATGCTAATATTTTCAGTTGAAAAGATGTCACAATTTTATGCTTTATTCATTTTTGTCATTATAGGAGGTTTTTAATAATTTGTGTAAACGTTCAATTCTAGATATTCTGTTTTGATATCCAACTTAGTACTTTATAATAGTTTATTTCATACAATTTTATACAGCATTGAACTGTTAAAAATACATCAGAAAATATCATCTTTGAAATATAAAAAGATTTGTGGGATATTTTTAAATATATTTCATCAGCTATTCCGTCCCTCCTGTGTTCCGTTATTCGTTAACGATTATATTTTGATTACACTATACAAAAATTATGACGTCTAATCTAAGACTGTACTATTAAATGAAACATATTAACTATTTCTGGTGATAAACAACCAAAGCATCTCTTAACTTATCCCAACTACTACATTAATGCTTTTTTGTCGTAGAGATTAAGACGATAGACATTGTTTAGTCTTCCGGTATCATCTATTTTTACCATTAAAGGAACAGATAAAAGTCACAAAAGGATTGTTTGTAGTTATAACATAGTTACTGTTATTGACATTCATGCAAACAAAATACTGTAACTTTGTTGATTAAAATCAATGAATAAGAATTAATGTTTTGTTTGATGCCCAACAAACAGTGGCGTCCAAAGCCAACATTAAATAGTACGTTTTTTAACCGATTTCTCGTTTTAAATTGTGTTAAACCTTATGGTGCATTTTAGGTATTTGGACATCTTGCCTTCGGCAGGTGGGAAATGAATGGTGTTGCCAATGCTTGAATTAGTATAAACTGTTTTATGTTGCTGTGAATTCATTTACTTTTGTTGGTATCAGTTTGCTTGTGTGAAAATTATGTGTTACGAGGAATTCTAACTTATTTTATACGCTGTACTGGTTACAGTACTTATTTCTTTGAGTACTTTAACTCGTCGTTCTAGAGTTTCCATGAAAACAGGTATCAACAAATTATAATGAATTTATAGTGGCTGGTTGGGGAGAAACCCGATTTCTTTGCTTATCATCGGCCACACATCTAAAAACAATTTGTATAGAAAAATCGAAACAAAAAAGACGATGCTTTTTTTAAAAGGAATCATATGACATTAACACATGAATTATATCGTCTATTTCAGTTCTTCTCAGTTTTACTCTATGAGTAGATGCAGTGTTGTTTCCACTGATCTAAACACTTAGTTATTTTGTCGGGTCTTTTTTGAGGCTCGTTACATAATGGTTTGGGGTTCCCCACTCACTGAAGATCGTGTAGTGGCCATTAGATGTTAATTTTTTTATCTTTTCGTTAGTAGACGGAATTTTATCGTCTTAAAACTTTACTCCATTTCATTTCCTTCTCTTAGGCAAACACAAAGCAACAACAATTTTATGAGTGTTCTTAGTAGTCATGTTATATGAGCATGATTGCCATGCAATTGAACGATTCTACATATACATTACTAAAAGGTTTGAACGTTTTCTTTGATGAAGCTTCTAAACAGGAATTGATAAATCGAGTTCTTAAAGACAAAGGTTATAAATCAAGACCAGAAACTAAGAAGTAAATTATCGTTTCGAACGATTGAAAATGAAAACACATGTTTTTGTTTTTGTTTTTTTGTGTTTTTTGTTTTTTGTTTTTTGTTTTTTTTTTGCTTTTAAAACATTGAAAATATTTCTAGTTGTTATTTATTCAATTTACCGTAATTATAATTTGGAAATCAGATTTAATGTTTACGTTGTGTAGTTTGATTATTCTATTCGATAAACCTTCGCCTCAGATGTAAAGTGTTTTTATGATTCCATGACGTCATTTATGTAATTTATTTAAAATCTCGGCCACACGAGAGGAAAAATATCATTGTGAATTATCTTCATTGGATCTCCATCTCTACGTAAATGTCTTTATGGATATTTCATAAAACAGAAGACAAAAGAATCTATATTTACCATATGTAAATCCTTTTTCATAAAAGTTAGTTTTTTTATTGATTTATTTATAAAAAAAATTATGAGGACATTTTTAAATTGTATACTAGATATGATCTGAAATTTAAACTTTTCAAACTCGGTCAGGCCACTTTAAATACACATGCAGGACATTGACTTAAAAAAGAGGCTAATCTGCTCAATCGTTCACCAATATTTATCTCTTTCCGATGATACGTACGAACTGTATAATAACAATGTACCACTTGAAATATTTTACCTAATATGGTGTAAGTACTTAATAACAAAATGAAAAATGTTTATTTTCTATGTGAGAAGCAAAATTCACTTAAGCAGGTAAATCGTGATGTTCTATCTCCCATCCATAATAAAAAGAAAACAAGGGGGAGGATTTCATTTAAAACCGCATGTAAATTAAAACGTTAATGGATAGTACAAATTGTATGGTACATACGTGGGTTTTTATATTGCTATAGACATTAGCAAGAAAAAAACACTTTTTCTCCTAGGTTCTCATTTTCCCAACAATTCGGATTTTATCTCAATAGTTCGCTACTATAAGATTCATGTTTTCAGATAGTGTTATATTTCAAGAAGAACGATAGTTTATTTATTGTTAAATTATTCTTCTACTTTTAAACAATACATTTTAATTAAACTGCTGTGCCCGATAATTACAAAAAAAAACATTAAATGTTGACCTGTTATCTTCTTTCGGTGAATGAATATAGTTCAATCTAATACAATTACTGTTAGAATGTCAACTTACTTTTAAAAACATGCTTAAATTAATGTAAAATAGAAATTGAAGTTATTGCACTTAATCTTTTGGAATAGCTGAAATTCCCTTCAAATATCTTCATGTCACAGCTTTATATAATTTCAGTTCTGTTAAACAACAAAATTTGTTCAGAAACATATGATTTGATTATAATGTTTGAAATGAAATTTAAAACTAAGCCCATAGAATTAGTCGAAACCTGAAAATTTACGACAGAAAATCAGGGTACAATGTTGCGTTACAGTTTTTATTTGGTAAAAGATAAAACCATCGGGAAAGATTATTTTAAAACTTTATCCCTATGGATTGACTGGGAAACGCGAAAAAAAGAGACGGCGAAAAATGTTTCTGTTTACAGTATATGGCCTTTTTAAGATACATTTTGTACATAGGTGAAATAACAAGAGCAACATGTACAGTAAAATGTCGTATATATTAAATATTTCCTGTTCAATGACATCTAAATGCAGCTGAAGATGCAAAGCTCATAAAACCTTTAACAGACTTAACTGTGAGGGATGAACTGATAGAAAGACCCTACAGTAACTTTAAGATGAAGAACAGCAACAAAAGCTTTTTTTAACTTTTTTTTTTTTTGTATTATGCTCCTTGACTTGACTACCTTTCAATAGGTTACTCTATCATTATGTCAATCCCGCATCTTTCTTTCTCCAGCTTTCGTTGATGTTTCTTAAAAGACCTCGGCACATTCTCTAGATAAACGAAAACAGAAAGCAAGTATGATGTTAAACATCATCTCGGCTGAATTATTGCTAACATTAAAATTAGTTTTTATATTACAAAATTGTTATCATCTGACCTTCATAGCTGATAGGTGCTGTCAGAAGTCTTGTATCTAGAAACTAAAATAGAGTTCATGCCTAGAAACTTTAATTGCATGTCAGGAAATTCCGTATGTGTACTAGGAAACCAGATCCTTACATAAAAAATAAAATCAATACC
Organism: Mytilisepta virgata; assembly: GCA_028015205.1. Lineage (NCBI taxonomy): Eukaryota > Metazoa > Mollusca > Bivalvia > Mytilida > Mytilidae > Mytilisepta > Mytilisepta virgata. Next base: position 35,194,886 of record CM051515.1, read on the forward strand.
GACAATGTTTTTTCTGTATTGACAATCGAGTACAGCTGAAAGTGGTCGGTTCCCGCATCTTTCATTAGCTATTAGCTATATTTATCATATGATATTTTGTAAATTTGGAAATCAAAGTGATTTAAATGAGGAAGACATGTTGGAAAGGTGAAGAAACGCACTGCGAAAAATCATATTATTTCATTTGTGGATATACATTGTATGTGGTAAATAACAATTGAAACAAAAGTACATGCCGTGATATCATTATGAAATGGCTGTAAATTCATAATCTTTTGTCTTTTTTTTTAAATTAATAAATCCTTATATTGGTCCCCAAGAGTATCACGAATACCAAAGGTTATACTTACCCATGTTCTCGTAAGCTTGCATTGCCGCTAACAATGTTGCTTTTTCTCGGAAATGAAGAGAACACATTGTTGTCTCGTTGTTCTTATGACATGCATTTATTTCATATCCCCATTCATTCTGTTCCCTATAAGTATCATGCATTCATCAAACCACCATAAGCAACGATATCTTACCCGTCAAACGAATGATATTGAATTGGACGTTTTAAACTTACGATTCCCCAATTACAATGTACATTTATATGGCCATTTACACACCATGCACTCAGTGATTTTGAATATTTTATTGTTTAGATACAATTGTTTCATGCGGTATCCTAAACCCACTCTCCATATTCGGAACTTTGATTGGTCGGCCATTGATTGGTGGTGTAATGTTCTTAGAAATATCCTTGGTGTTGGCACATATGGATGTCGTACAGAACCACATTTTTCTAGCTGTAAAGTGAAACAATGTTGTTTTTTCTCGGAGATTAAAAAATACCCCTTCAGTTTGCTGGTACATGTAGGTTATGAGTTAAGTAAGGATTGCATTATGGTGGTTTAAATCACTTATGAAAAATAGTCAATCTTTTTCAGTGTATAACCTATCGTTAGAACAGATGTACGGCCTGTCAGATTGAATATTGTGTTCTGATGTTAGATTGATTTTAATTCTCTCTTCATCTTAACGTGTTATTTATAAAAGGGTAAACAAATACTGCTATAATTCCACTGTCAAATCAACGATTACGCAAAACACTGCAGAATTTGTCCCTTAAAAATTGGTTAAAAGGTTTAGTAAATATTTATAGAAGATTGTTGGTATTATATTATCGGTTTTCCGTGAAAAGTGCTTGTATCTGTATTGTAAATTGAATTCTATTTTTTTTTTTTTTTTCATAATATTATTTTTCATTTGGACTTGAATATTGAATCAATTTGATGAAGATTTATTTTTATCTTGCATGTACAAATAGTACTTTGAGCTTTAAGCGCCCTTGATTGGTCGAGGTGCATGTACAGTTGAGATCAGTTCTAACCTCTCAACTATTCTGTCAGAGAGGACGGTTCTAAGGTAGAACCAACCCTGTCATAAATGGTTCCAAGGTAGAACCGTCATAAATGGTTCTAGGATAGAACTGTCATAAATGGTTCTAGGGTAGAACCGTCCAGAATGGTTCTAGGGTAGAACTGTCCAGAATGGTTCTAGGATAGAACTGTCATAAATGGTTCTAGGATAGAATTGTCATAAATGTTCTAGGGTAGAACCATTCAGAATGGTTCTATGATAGAACTGTCATAAATGGTTCCAGGGTAGAACCGTCCATTTTCATGTCCCATAACTCTATATTGATTATGACATGTACTTCTCGTCTTCGCCTCTTCCAAACTTTTAAAACATTTTTTTTCAAAGTGTAGTAACATCGATTATAATTTCAATATATGGAATTATGCTAATAATTAATAATAGTAAATTGACGACCAATTTATACAAAACAGCAAAAGCACATACATGTAATAAAGAGCTATGGTGCAAGTTTTTTTTTATTTTTTAACCCACAAGAAAAACGAATTATTGTTTTTGTTAAAATTTGTGTGATTTTTATCTGAAGTAAATTTACAGGTAAAGAAATTTGTTCTCCGTAACATGTTGTGTGTTTCAGGTAATTATAGCTAATTAACGTTTTGACATGTATATTGAACCTTGACTGTCCGGATGTTTATTGTTCCAACCTTTAAGGTACACAGATAATGTATACAGGTAAACCGTTTTGATGACAAAATCAGTGGGGTTTCAAATTTTTAAAACGCTTACATTTTAAAATAATTAATGCAGCATTTGAATAAAGCGGTGTGTATGGTTAAGGTGGTCCCATATTTCAATGCAGAAATTGCAAATGTGTCAGATGGTATTTGACAAAATTTTTTGAAATCCTATTTATTTTTTCATACATTTTTGAGACTGAAGTTTTCAATGCAAAGACAATGAAAAATCCAGAGAAAACCCATTTCCTGCAAATTTTCAAGGCCTTATAGCTCTAAAATGAGCACATGAACCTATATATTTTTCTTGCTTATTTGTTTACTATTCATATGTTCTCTCACACTAAAACACCTATTTCAAATCCTATTTATTTCCTATTAGACCAGCGATCATCCTTAAATTAATAATTTATCTTTTTTACCATTTGTATATGGTAAAACTTTTGATATATTATATAATTAATTCTCTTTGCTCGTATGAACGATATTTATTTCGTTATGAAAGGTAGAAGATGATTGTGATGAGTCCCGCCATTTTGAAAAAAAGAGGTGCTTTTCACCAATTTTTCGAAAAATTACATAGACATAACGTACATATATGGACATTTTACACAATAATTTCAATTGAGAAAGGACGGGACTAAATCTTGATTTAATGTGTTCTCTTGTCGAAACATATATAGTGAAATGTTTTATGTACTAGCAATAACACCGACTAGTTTTTTAATCATTTAGTTTTAATAAAAAACTTTATTCTGAGTGAATATTTTTCTTTTTTTACTCTATAATATACAATGTATTTCGATATGATAAAAATTTATTTTAAAACCATGACAACAAATTAATTATTTTATTTCTTATAATTTTGATGTTCAAAATTCATAAACTATTGCCAGGGTCATAAATGGTTCTAGGTTAGAACCATTGAGAATGATTCTAGGGTAGAACTGCCACAAATGGTTCTAGGGTAGAACCGTCCAGAATGGTTCTAAAGTAGAACTTTCATAAATTGTTCTTGGGTAGAACTGTCATAAATGGTTCTAGGGAGAACCGTCCGGAATGATTCTAGGGTAGAACTGTCATAGCTGGTTATAGGCCAGGACACACCCTATCATAAACGGTTCTAAAGGTGTCGGGATAAATGTTCTAGAACAGTTCTTCTGACAGTTTACGGGACAGTTCTAAAGAGAGGTTAGAACTGAGCTCAACTGTACACGTACCAAAGGTCTGGAGAGATGTAGAAGAAATTATCTGTTTGAAGAATACCTATTGAACATCATCTCTGAGTGGAGATCGAAATTAAATAATTTTTATGTAATCTCTTTCCATTAAAAGTTCAATTGTTTTCTTAATAAGTAACATAAATAATTCTATGATACACATTTGATGCAAAAGACATTGGTCACTTCGAGTTCGACCCATCGAGCTTTAACTCGCGATCGTATTTCATTTTTTTAGTCCTTTATTTTTTAAGAAATACGTTTGTAAAATTGCTATTATAAGCATTTTATTTTTCAGGATGAACTTGAAATTTGCCCAATCAATAAATTTAATCATGAATAAATGCATTTGCACATGAAACTATATCTATGTCATTTGAAAACGATAAATTGTCCTAGTCGGTCTTCTATTGATGGCAGACCGGAAAATATCTGATAATAAAGGAAATGTAACGATCATACTAGACGGTTTTGCTACAAGTGCATCTTTTAATAAATTAAATACTCTTTGAGTGAAGACTGGAGGCCGTAATAATAGAATTGCAAATGTTTGAAGCGTGATCAGCTCGTGTCAAAGTTTTATTATGATTGAAGAAAGAAGCATCTATCTCGACCTATTATGAGACGTTCTAAGAATAGCTTAAAAATAGAAAATTTGCGATATTTCTGTCATGGACATATGACGGAGGGTATACTGTTTTATCATAGTACACTGTGATATAATTACCATTCTCTGGAATATGTTTAAAAAAACCTGTATGTCCATAAATCACGTAGGATGCTTGAAACAAAAATGTACTAAACTAAATTTTTATAGAATAAATTTCAAAAAGGTTTTGAAAGGATTTAAAAAAAAGTCAGAGAAATAACTATGACCAAAATCAACTGCAAATAACTGAACTATACATAACACAAAGTGCTATTATGACACGCACTAGAAATGAAATACACTCTGAAGATCAACAAAGTCCATATGTATTGATTTAGATGCCCAAGATAGGTGTGTATTTTGACTGTTGTAGAGTTCAATACAAATGCTAAAATAATCACATTGGTAAAGCCAAAACAATCTGACCACTGCTAGTTTTCACAACTTTTAACGATTTATAACAGCAAATGTTAACGAACCAGTTTTACAAATGTATCGAAATTTTGTCAACTGAGCTGCTTGTCCCTTCGAAGACTTGGAGTCTTCTATTTGAGGCATTCACACAATGACAGTAGCAAATATTCAACGATAACAAGATGCAAAACTCTAAAAGTGATATTGGTAGGTATAAAAGTAAACACACACATAACACGGTAGCCTACCTTGTTCCACATTACAACCCGTCTTTCCAAATGCAGTTTGTATTGAATGTTACGTTTAGGGTTAATAAAAAAAAATTGAAAAAAAGATATAACGAAAGGTTCAAAAACCAAGACAAAAAAAAACAAGTTAACTCTATATGAAAAAATTCAACAAAGAATAAATGACATACTTATACATGTATACGGTGCACACTACTTAAGCCTCGAGTTGAAATCAGGTTAATTAATCTGGATTAATTTGAAACATTATAAAAACTACCCTGGAATTGTTTTTTCTCTTGTCTCAATATATAGTACGCGCATGCATGGAAATAGTTAACAGGGTGTCCTTGACAGCAAAGGCAGATATTTCTTTCATAATAGCCTTTCTACTATCATAAAAGTATGAGAAACTGGGGAGGAAGAACAAAATGACAAGGATGAGGCGGATTAGATTCTTTTTCTACACCCGGATATCACTAGTCTTGTGGGTATAGAGTGCTAGAAGTATGCATTTGATTTGGACACAATCTTGGTCTAGAAACTGTTGGAATACATCGTTTCCAATTTCACCGAGAAAGAATGGATAAAGAATTTCCGGTTGTCAAAACCAACATTTGACTTTAGTTACAACAATTTAAGGCAAACTTAAAGTAAACGTTAAACGTGAAACTCAAGGGCTCCAATTCTATTCAAACTTGGATCGCAATTCAATTAATCGTGTCTACTCCGGTTTAAATCAGGGTATTGTGAACGGGGTATTAGGATTATACTTGTAGCATTTTCATTGCATTAATAAGCACAACACTCGCCATTGAGTGGTTCTCGAAAAATATTCGATAGAAAGAGAAAATGTTTAATAAAAGAGAAACGTTGGTATCAAAACCTCATAATCTCAACTGTTGCAAATTTTTGAAGTACATGTAAGTTATAAAACTATAGATATATATTCTTTGATAAATAAGGTCGGCAATCAACAGTAATATAAACTTTTTATACCAATGTCATATTTCGTCAGTGTTTATCTCTAACACTTTTAAGCTCACCTGGCCCAATTTAAATGGCCGCCAGAGCCGAACATAGTTTAACATAGGAACCTATATAAAATAATACTTTCAGATCTTCTGGTCTGAAACTACTAGGACAATTGGAATAAATCTTTGCAGCAATGGTCCTTAGGTGGTCATCTTTCAGAATTATATCCGCCGACCCTACCCGCCGTACAAGATGAACACCAGAGCCGAACATAGTTTAACATAGGACCCTATGGTAAATATTACTTAAGGATCTTCTTGTCTGAAACCACAAAGCCAATTGAAATAAAACTTGGCAGCTATGCTTCTCAGGTGGTCCTCTTTCAGAATTATGACCCCACCTGCCACCCAAGATGGCCAGCAGTTCTAAACATAGTTTAACATAGGATCCTATGGGAAATTCATTTAAAGATGTTTTTGTCTGAAACCACAAATTCAGTTGGGACAAAGCAGCAATGGTACTTAGTTGGTCCTCTTACAGAATTGTATCCGATGACCCTGCCTGCCATCCAAGAGGACCTCCGGAACCCAAAATAAATTATCATGGGATGTTATGGGAAAATTCACTGAAAGATATTGTCGTTTAAAAAAAAAATTGGCAAAGCCAGTGAGCCAATTGTTCCAGACTGCCAACCAAGACGGACATGTCAAACAATTTATTCTGCAAATGATTTCCAGGTGAGCAATACAGGCTCCTAGGAGCCTCTAGTCTTTGACAACGTAGAGAATGGTTTGTTTGTTTGTTTTTGAAACATTTCCAAAAGAAAAAGTGTTGGTAAACTTTTTATGGTATACATCTAAATGTTAATTTAAAACAAGCCAGTCAAATAAACAACAAAATATATATCATGAAAGGACAACAATGACTCAACAATCAATCAACACTACCCAACAGACAGAACCCAGAACAAAAATCACAAAAGAGCACAAAATACAGACAAACGCAACAGAGAGTCAGTACGGTCTGACATAATACAATGAACAGTGGTCGGACTAAACTGGTATTACTTTCTTGTATAAAACTAAAAACCAAAACAAGGTGACCGCTGGCTAGCTAGAACTGTAAAAAATAGTTGGACGGAGCAGGGTCAGGATATGTTTGTTTTAACTGTAAAAGTAGCTAAGATGTCATAGCTGCTGGTCAGATACTTTCTCTCTATTAAACAACAAAGTCAGAAATAACATTCCCTTAAAGGGTTTAATACTATGTCGTCATAGAGTTCAATAGAAGTAAGCAGTATTCTAGAAAGGCAAGAATAAATTTAAAGTCTTCAAATCATTTGGAGGAAGAGCAATTTTTACAGAGTCCGTGCTTGTCACTAACATCACAGTAATGCTTAATCAAAGTCGCAAGATATTTTGGTAAACAGGTGCTCGGCTTTCATTTCATTTTATAGTTACATGTGATACATGCGTCAAAGTTATATCTTGATAATCTATCCGTATTTGAAAACCTTAACCTGAGAGGCTTCTTATCGGTGGTTCTATATTCTGTATCAATATATTTATTTTGTTGATACACGGGAATCTAAATGTAAATGTCATTGGTTTCTATGTAATTTGCAATTTCATTATTGCATTTATAACCCACAGACTTGAATGAATTCGCTATGAATCCGACATAGTGACATTTACCATGCTTCAAGGTGACCATTCATTTATATTTTTTTTTCAATTATAAAGATATCAACTTCGAGAAAATTATTTGCTTGACATTTGGAAATGAATAGTAGTAACATCTAACTTATACTGACTGTTTATTTATATGTTTTTCAATAACAAAGATATCAGCTTTGAGAGTTTTTTTTACATATACCCGTTCAAATGATTGATAGCCGCAACTGAAGACCGGAAAGAAGTTTCCCCTATGTTCACGTCAGAAAACTATATTTTGTGGTACAGTTGTCTGAACATCCAATTTGCATCGAGATAAACCATTCTGGGTTTAAATTTTAGGTTTGATTTGTGATATTGGTCCGATCAGTTTTATCTGAGTTTTCACAAACCAATATTTCCTTTCAGTCATCGTCGTTCTCCTCAACAACTACAACAACCCATACCTCCTCTTTATCTATCCTGACCTACTGATGAATACAACACACTCTATAAGGGTTAACACATTATGATTACCAACAAGGTTACCGCTAGGTAAAAATATTATACTTGGAAGTAATTCTGTATCTAGATATATATGTAGAGATTTCGACGTCCATTTGTCCAACGGTTTGGGTTATAGATCGGTTATAAGCAGGTGAGGCCTTTACCAGAACGCACGAATCTTTACGGACTTTTATTAACCGTGTTATAGTGACTCGTCGAGTAGGTCACGATTTAATTTACTGTCTAACAAAAGTAGGACTTTTTTCCGATGCATATTATGGCACTTTTTTTAATGTTGTTGTTTAATTTGCGCTGCACCAGTTTCATGTTGCCTTGTTCTAATTTTCTTTGGTCTACCATGTGATTTTTATATATACTGACCACAAAAAGAAACGCATTTTCGATTTTGCGGTCTTTTTTTTTCTGAAAACAAATCAAACAAATATCAAATATTTTATTTCAAAAAATAAAGTTCAATCATCAACAATTTTAATCACAGACGCTTGTAGCAACAGGCAAACTTCAATCGGCTGGAGTCGTACATTTTCAAAAAGGGTGTCTCAAATCACTTAGTCAAAACTGAGATCAATGTTAATATCTAGTATGTCCTCCGTTAGCACCAATAGCAGCTCGAACACGACGTGTCCTTGAGTTGACAAGACTGTTTATGGTAGCTTGAGGAATGTTATCCTATACTTGCACGAGTGCTTGCTGTAGTTCCGGTAAAGATGATGGCTGATTGTGACGTCTGACCCATCTATCCAGAACATCCCACATGTGTTGTATCGGGTTAAGGTCGGGGAAAAATGCTGGCCATGGCAAAACATCAACATTGTTCATGCCAACAACTGGTTTTAGAATAAATGTGTTTATTTCCGATGCAAAGACCCTATGCGTGAATTAATATTAATTCCAAAAAAAAGTATGTCTTTAATAACTTGACAACAGTATCGTATCTATATCCCTTGTGCATAAGTCTGTTTAAAGGTTCGATTAGCTTTTCAGATGAATGAAGCTCGTGTTCAACGCGTTGAAAGATTTGGATTTTCAAACAAGCTGACGAGCGTTCAAAATGGGCTGTCATTTGATATCGTGAATAACTAGTATCATAATCAGAACAGTTCTAGTAACAGTCAGGATTTAGAATAAATAAGAATCCCAACTTAAAGTTTCAGTAAAGTCTTTTAATACTTCCTGACCAGAATTGTTCTTTATCATAGCTATTCTGAATCCGTGCCTGCAATATACATGTATATTGGATAGCCATTGCATTTTTAAAAAAAATACATTGTATACTAGTAACTTTACTGTTTTGCAAACTGGGTTAACAAACAAGAAATTCAATCTATGCTACGTGTTTTGGTAAAGTAAAGAATAATTTTGATGTAGTGCTGACCTAAGATCGTATAATTATGTAGTGTCACCATATACTGTCTGAATTGTCTCTTTGATTGATTACCCAGTGAAAAAATGTTTTCTATCCTAGACGTAGAACAGCTTCTATTTCACAATATTGATGCAAGTTGTCATAACAATATATGACATCCCTTTTATGCTATCCTGCACGTAGATAAGATTTATAATCATTATATATTTTCTTATTAATGTCAGGTTTTGCAATAGGATTGAAAACGTCCGCTTCAAAACGATGTACGCAGGCAAATTAATTATAGTTTCTGTCACGGCTCACAAAGATAAATTATGCATCTTTCAACACGGACATCTAAGTATCAAAGGATTTCAAATCCTGATTAAAACATGTAAAACGTAATTAATGAACACAATATTCCAATAATATCAAAGCAAACCATTGGCAAATTATCAACAAAATAAAAACTTAAATTCCTAACTCATTAAATGTTGTATGTTTTCAAGTAATTGTTCGATATTTGTACTCTTTTAAAAACTATAAGGAAAGAGGCGACTTCTGATTTGTTTTGAACGGATTCCCTACCGTTTTCAATTAAGACTTGAGGAAGTTACTTCCGTGTCAAACATTTAACATGCCAAGACTATACAATTTGTAAAAATCGTTGTCAAGCTATGTTATTGATAACAAGGGAATCTTTATGCCACAAAATGCTGTTTTCATTTCTCTTTATGATCACGATTATCCATTTAAAAATCCCTTGGTGAAAAATCATAATAAAGACAAAGAATAGTAGAACTAAATGTCGACATTAATGTAAATCAATAAAGCTAAACTATCACGCAACAAAGAAGTTGAAAACATTAACAATATTCTTTGTTAAGTTAAAAAAGTTATTTTATAAGCTATCTATTTTATATTTAAACAAATATACATCTCTGTTATTTTTCTTTTGTTCAGAGTTAAAACGTTCAAAATATTTCCCATATTTAGATTTAGTTTTTTTCTAAAGTGCACCAATTCTGAATAAAATAAAATTCTCTTACATGACGAACCACCACATTTACAGATTTGTACAATTCAAATCATTCGAAAGACAAGGAAATTGTCAAATATAATTAGCACAGCACTTTTTAACTCCATTTATTCTGTCCTTTATGATCAATCGTCGGTTGTTGTAGATAAGAATTAAGAACTATTGTTTCGTGATCACCGAATAATTAGGAGTCTGTTTGTGCAAATCATATATAAATTATATCCCTCAACGGAGTAGGTTTGGGTTGATAGTTGGAATATGCTTAGATTGTACATGTTGTACACCCCGGTCAAAATAAACCAACCCACCTGCATTAGTAAGTTCTCGGAAACCAATTGTAAATGCATGTACATGTACCATGTAAATAGAAGTCTGCAATTTTTACCATGTGATGTTAATTCCATGTGTATGTTATATTATTTGTGGAATCTAAATCCCCTGACCTTGATTTAATATTTACAAATTCTATTTTGTCCAAATTAATATTACTTGTTTTTGGTTTCCGATTTCAGATCTCAGCCTTTTACATTTTGCTTATTTCGAGCACTTTAGTGACTTTAATATTATTTTTTACGTTCCGAAATATTCAGCTTCCCACAAACATACATGTAGTATGATATTAGGATGCATCTATGGATACCTTTGCCTGCAGCTCTGAGTTCAATGATAAAGTGGATAACAGGAAAGGCTCTACTGTGGTTTACTGACTCTTATTCAGTTTTAAGTATGATTTCATTTTCTTAGTCATTAAATGACAACATTGTGCAAGATGTAATTTTCCTCAGGTACCGTTCAAATTACATGTACTTGGTACCAATTTTGATGCACCTGCAAGATGTGTACATTCCGTCGATTTACGACACATGAGTGTGTAATGAAATCCTAAAATTTTTGAAAAACCAAAACAATAATCCAAAACGTTGAAGAGCAAATTCAAAAAGGCCAAAAGGATTAAAAGTCAGAGTAAAGCCAGAAGGACTCTTTCTCTCAATCACTTGAAGACTGCTCATTTATGTTAAACCTAATTACAATTTACATTTTTCATTAAACTCTTTATTAAAGACAGTTGTATTTATAAATAATTATTCTGTTTATCAGTGTGACTGTATACGAGTAGAAGCTATGGTTTGTCGAATGAGCTAGTTTTTTCTCCACATAAAAAGCCTGTCTGTGACTTTCATTTCTTCAAATATGAAGACTAGCATCGAAAGTGCTGTTTCTTTGTGTCACAAATATTTGGGGAATCTACAGGTATGTAAACAATTAATCAAGTATATCCATTCTTTCAGATGCATTATCAAATGAAAATAGAGGTCACTATTTTCTAATATCCTCACCAATCAAGACAGTGAAATACTAGGTAATTTCACGTTTTCTGAAGGAAGGTACATTTAACTATAGATTAGGATGAAATACAAGAGAATTAAGATTATATCACGAGACTTGTCCATGTAATGCAAATTTAAAAAACAAGATTTGTGAGTAATTTAATTTCTCTCTGTGCAATATAGTTTCTTAATAATATTTTTAATCACTGTTATCAAAGAGTCATTCATTTTTATGATCCAGAGAATTAATTAATTTCTTTTGAATAAGGATATTGAAAAGAATGCCTTTTGAATCTTATTGTCAATATATTGTCTGTTTCCAGTCAGCCGTAAGCATGTCTGTTTACATCCTACATGTACTACATACTACCATTCTTCACTGTAATTATCTGATGATGAGTGTCAATGAGAAAACTCTTTCTTGGTAATACAGTACATATAACCTTTCCACGAACTTAACTTACTTCAAAATAGATGTGATATTGAATTAATCAAAATTTGCACTGTTTGTATGTCAAATATTTTTTTATGATTTCAATGGTTTTCACAAATTAACTAATCACGTACATTTGTATTGATAGATTTCGACGAAAGTTAAGGATAATATCAATACTGCTCCATCATAATCATGAGTAATAATACGATGTTTCTGTAAAATTCTGGCCAAATGTATAACTTACACTTGCGTTGTACGGAAAATAGAACTTATCTCTCTCTTAAAGTTCTGTATGTTGACTTGTTTAATTTAAAAGAAGACACGTTTTTCCCTAAATGAAATCCAACGTGACATCAAGTACCAGTTGTATTAATCTTCGAACATCGAGAAACCAATATCACTTTCAAGATTCAAGGATGTTGATATTGTTTTGGTTTGGGGTTTTTACAACGGTTGTAAATCATTCCAGTATTAATTAACCCAGCTAACGCCAGACGGAGCGGGGGAGCAGCTGCTGTTATTCAGAAAGTTGTTTCATATTTCCACTATATCATGTTTATGTTTCTATTATCTTTCGATTAAAATAAATTCATTGATACATTGTACCAATTTTGACGCACAAGGTGTGCACATTTCATGGAGTAAGGACTCATCAGTTGCGCTCAAGGTCAAAAATGTTGAAACCAAAATAATAGTCAAAACCGTTGAACACCAAAATGTCGAGATGACCGAAAGGGTAAAGCCAAAACCTGTAATCGATATTTCCCCACATATGCGGAATAGAAAGTAGAAGCCCTTTTGGAGCACCTTTGAACATTTTGGGTTCACTGGGTTTTCCAAAGCATTATTAGTAGTAGCAGTAGTAATAGTATTATTATGGTGAGATACAGATAATGGGTGGCTCGAAAGACGACGAAAAACCTGGTTCATTGTAAATGTGACATTTAATTTCATGTTTTCATAGATACATGTACAGCCAGAGGCCACAAATGAGTGCCCACTTGGAAATTTGTATATGTATTACAAATAAAACCACAATTATTTTTTTTTAAATTGTCATGAAATTATTATCTATTTGATTTCAATAAAATGTGACCGTATATAAGTGGGCAGAGAAATATCTGTAGTCTATACTGATTAAATCAAAATAATTTAACATTGTATATTTTTTTAATTCCACAATTTAAATAAAAGTATTAATTTTTAATAACATTTTCCCCCATTAAACCTATGTACTTTTGCCACGCGTAAAATCTTGTGTTTAAATAATCTTTTCTCAAAAATTCAGAATCACAGAAGATGTTCAAAATCACCCACAGAAAGTTTAAATGTATTGACGGTAAAATTTTCATGATTTTATGACAAGAAATAACATCAGACCAGTATCTTGAAAAAAAATAAGTTTTGTATGAATTATACAGGGAAATTACCAATGCAAGTAGGAACTCACTTATGGCGATTTTAGTTTCCAAGCAATGCTATAATGTTCTAACTGTTCTCTTGTAAATGTATTTTCTGATGTTTATGACAATTCTAATTGCACCTTATATTTGTCTAATTTACTATAAACTAATATGCATATTTCATGGTAAATATGGATATTTTTATTCCAACGTCACAGTAAAGTTCAAGCTTTAATGACGTCATAGTATAATTTGCGTTGTATAATGGCGTAACTATGTCAGGTATGTTGCGGCGTTCGTTGAATTTGTCCTATTAGAATAGAAATGACTCACGGTCTGCTTGAAAATAACATGGTTTTATCACAGGTAGGCCCTTTATGCCGATATTTTACCTCTATCGCTCGTGGCAAAATATTTGGATTAGAGGGCTACCAGTGGTAAAATTAGAATATTTTGAAACCACCGTGAATTATTTTTCAATAAGAGCTGGTTGAAACCCTGTTATGTTTTGTAGGTGGTGCCTTACATTAATTTGTTTAGTATAATTTTAAATGTATCATTGTCTCAACGGATAAAATATTTGACAACGAATGAATGCATAGCGTTTAGTTTTGAGATTTATTTCTGCTTTTTTTCCTTGTGAAATGAATATTTCTAGGCAGTATGTTTCCCATGCATCTAATTTTTTATACTAGCTTTCTTGAATTCATGTCGAGGGTATGAACATTATACAGCAAAGTGTATTTAAAATTGGAAAATGTGTCCTCTTTTCTTGCTATAATTACTGATTCGTTTATTGAATTGTCACTGTTGGCATATACTAATTCTCTCATTCATCTTTTTTCATTAACTGCCCATGCATTGTAATTTTGATATTTTCATCTGATGGAGTTGTTTCGTTAAGCACTAACGAAGGCCAGTGTAAACTTTTGATGAACTCACTTCATGTTAATATCATTAAAGATGAAATTCTAAATATGTTTTGTTAGTGCAACTTGTTTCACAAATTCCTTCTCCTGACAGTTACTCAATAAAGCAGAGCTGTGATAATTGATAATAATATGGTGTGATAAGTACATAGTAAAAGAAATGACGTTCTCTGATAGTATTTTCTTACACTGTTATTTTAAAGCTATAGGTTTGATATTCTCAAATCGCATGAAGAATTGAATAGATCTGAAATTGTATATAGCATTATTGTTTCCCCTGCCTGGATAAGGGTGTCGTGTCTTAGTTTCACACCAACATCGAATAATTCTTCCTCTGGATTTCTAAGAGTCAACATCTTTTATTTTTTTTTGCATGCTTGTGATCAAGGCCATATCGGTGGAAAAGTTGGGCCATTTTTCAGTAATTTTTTTGACTGTTTATTTACCTTCAGCCCATTTGACAGCTCATTGACACAATGTCATCTGTATATTTGTTATACAAACTGTTCCGCAACATTTTGAATTGACAGATAGTATAAACGGGAAGGCCTATTAGGAATAGCCCTATTATTAGTACTGCATTATAATATTTATCCCCGCAATTTCGAAGAAAGTTTGGGGATGTAGCGATTGTCTCCGTCCGTCCGTCACACTTTCTTGAGACATCAACTCCTTCTTCACTTTTAAGTTTGGGAATTTAATTTCTATATAGAAATACCTGTAGATGCGCAATAAGGTTTTACAATTTTCATTTTGTTATGATATTGTAATTATTATATTTATTTATCTTGGCCTAATTTGTTTTGTGTGGCCTTATAACATGTATAATAATACTCATAGTTGTTTACCAAATAATGTTATAACTCGAACTTCTACCGTATTTTAGAAGTTTCCGTTCTACAGTTTTCTAGGAGTTTCCCTTCTACAGTGTTATAGAGATTTCCGTGACAACTATATATATATACAGACACTAAAGTTAGACTTTCAGATTAGACATTAACATTCTTGTGTTCTCAGATGTTGGATTGACACTTTTATTTACCTTAACTACAACATACTTGATTGTGACTTATTGGACATAATATTCTGTTTGGATTCCCGCAACAGTGAAGAGAAGAATTCCGGATAAAGAAAAACAAAAAGATCGGACATATATTTTAACAGTTAAGTTGACATTTCAATTTGTATAATATTTCTGGTAAACTTGTGTATAATAAATCTTGTTAAATTTTATTATTGATTTGTGTCTTTTGTCGGCTACAATTTAAAAGGTGATTTCTGGCCGTAACAATTTTCTAACCAAGGGGCCCACAGGGGTCGAACTTCGAACATTTTCAATTCAAGCCTGTGACCTAAACTCCTCTAGCATTTTTCAATTTATGCATTTTATCTCTATATTATATTATCATAAACCATATACAGATGAGCAATAAGGTTTTAGAATTTTGATTTTCTAAAATTGGGTCCCACAGGGGTCGAATTTTGAAAAAAACTATCAATTTAAGCTTATGACTCCTTTGTTTTTTTATTTATGCATTTTATTTCTATACAGTAGTGTAAAACACCATATGCGGATGTGGAATAAGGTTTTAGAAATTGGGGTCCACAGGGGTGGAAATTTTCAATTTAAGCTTGTGATCTTATTTTCTCGTTGATTTTGCAATTTATTCATCTTGCTTATATATACATGTAGTGTTGATGTACACTACATATAGTTACACAATAAGGATTTAGAATGTTGATTTTTAAACTGTGGAATGACTCAGCTCAAATTTCCAAAAATTGTCATTTTAAGCTTGTGACGAGTTTTTCATTTTTCATTAGGTTTATTTATGTAATGTCTTTATAGAATGATTGCATATTAACTCCCTATATAAAACTATGCGGGAATGAGCGGAAAATTTTGGAGGGTTTTTCATGATTTTTGGTACTAATTCGGGGTATGTTTTGAAAACCTAATATTTATTCGGGTTGTAATTACACAAACTTTGAGTGCTATTCAATTCCTCATATATTTGTATATAAACATCAGTATTAGTTCGGATATGCTTTTTCGAGAACTGGCTGTTTTTCGGCTAAGTATTTTCATCAAAATTATTTTTCCGGCATATTATTGACAGGTATTCTAGTATTTGCTCGGTTACCTTTTCTTAAGCCATTTCCGCACACCCCCGTCTACAATCCAGAATGTTATCCCCCGAGATGTTGATATTAATAATCTATGACAATATTTGATCTAACTAGATGTTTTGTCATCGCCACATACTTTTTATATTTCTCAATTATCAGTTCTGCTCAGGGCCTAAAATTTTGAAAACCTAAACAATTAACCAAAACTTAACCATAAACCAATTAATTAACCTAACCAATTAACCAAACAATTAACCAAAAATATCAAAATTAAATTCAAATAATTCCGAATTTACCGAAAAAGGGTTAAAGCGAAAACCACAAAACCACATTAGAACAAAGCTATGCAAGAGGGAGATACTCCTTAGTTTTTGTATAACTGAACATTTTGTAACTGTAATTTTAAAGTTTCAGTTTACGACTAGCATCGAAGACCTAGCCAATGAGCTGGTGACTCGGAGTCAGAGGTATCGACTCATACCTGCATCAAGATGTGGAAAGAAGGGTGGTTATTCATATTTTGAATTTGGACCAGTTTAGTATTCGTATGCAAATGTAGAGTCATCTGCCCTGTTCAATATATGGTTACTTTGAACACGGAGGAAATTCATGTTTCTCTTGCATTGTTAGTGATTTCTCTTCAGATGTGCATTCTACGATTCTGATTAAAATATATTCCAAAGATTTTACAGAATGCCTTGGCAGAAATCAAATAGATGAAAACCAAAGTCGCAGACTAGTCTGTGAATATTAATGTACAGATAAAAAGTAACAGAAACACTGAATGTTTTCCCATTTTCTATTTTTCCGATCTTTGTTGACCTTGGAAAATAATTTACGGATATTAATCAGTCATGTACTACACGAGGTTATACAAGACATATGTTTTGTTTGTGAATATTGAAAATATTTATGTCTTTTAATGTGATTCAAGAGGAATGTCAGCCAGGAAATACTAACTCCTTATGGTATGATGAACTTGTTGTTACTTTTCTGTACTGAGGTTTTAAACAAAATAACAAATTTTGCCCCTAGAATATAAATAAAACTGGAAAGCAACTGATTTAATGATACGATTTAATGAGGAATTTTGTTTATTGATTGGTTGATTTATTTACTTTGAAATTCATTTTGCAAGTGCTTCACTCTATAAGCGTAAATGAAACATTATTTCATAGAGTTGAACATGGGAAAAATATTGGAAAAAGGATACCGAGGCGACAAGACGTGCACGTAAGTATAGTCCACAAGACAAAACTCCAACCAGAAGTGAATTCGTTAAAACAGTAACATAACAAATAATACAACAGGATTGACTATATGTTTCGGTCGTCTTGTTTTCTATATTACCAGTTCATGTCGTTCTGATTACGTGATGTTTCTCCATACTTGTTTTTAGGTTCTCTTTTACACTTAGTACTTTTCATTCGCTAAATGTTAAATACAAACATGTACAATTAATATATGCTGTTAGAGTAAAAAATATACGGTGAGAATGCTTAGTATGCCTCAACGATCAGTTTCACCTTAGATTTTATGATTCACCATAAATCTGTTTCTATTCAATATTGAGAACGTCCAAGCATTTCTTTAATTTCCTCTAAAACGAAATCCTCAAAACCTTATTGGCAGTAATACCACAAAAATACATTTTATACCTCAACATCTGCTGTCATTTGTCTGTATATACATGTTTATAGCAATTAATCAATATTCTTTAACAAAGGTGTCCAGTCTAGCTTTGATAAGTACAATAATTCAATATATTCAAGAGTAAAAAGCTTTTTATCTCGATGTATTTTGCGCTTGTGTTACCATTTTTGGATACGAGTTGTTAAATACTCTGTTGACACCAGATGCTATCCGATACCCTACAATTTCTCTGAGGACAAATTTCTGAAAGACCTACAAATTTGTTGTCTTACTATGAATCAATTTTTTTCGTTGATTATGGTGAAAAGACATTCGTGGGTTCTTAATTTTGTGGATTTCAAATTAAAAAATAATATCAAATCACAACAGTTATACTGGTGAAAGGTGTTATAAATCAAAGTTTGAATAAGTATCCAACAGATTTACTCTGTAGTATAACCAGCAATATCGTTAGTCTAAGATTTTTGTTAATCTTCACTAATTACCATTAACGGCTTGATCAAAGCATAATGTTGTAAGAACGATGTTAGAAACACATCCAAAGAAAGTCCTCAATAACTAATTAAATTAATTAATTAGAACTTTATAAATGTCGTGAGAAATTACTTTAAATGAACACTACGAAATCTTTCCTTACCGGATATGAAGAATTGTTTTACAAAAAATAACGAGTACATTAGTTTAAACTTATTTATTTATAGTGGATTGGGAAACAAGTTATGCCAACTTATACTAATCCCTCTCCACTTGGCGGGTGCGAGAGCGGCCCCTATAGCGGCGTTTTAGCCTACTCTTTTTCGACATCTACAGAGGAGTCTTTAGCGTGCTAAGGGTGTTGCTCTCCCTTAACACGGGACAGCCATTTTTCGTCCCCATCCGACGGACTAGCATCGTTTATCGAGACCATCCTCGCAAATGGTGTCGATAGGGCGTCGCAAATTTGATCCCTGAAATTTTCATCCCGAACGGGAATCGAACCAGGGACCTCTGGCTTTGTAGTCCGATGCGCTAACCACTACACCACGCGTACATTACTGTATTTCTTTACTATCAATAATTTATCTGAGCCAATATTTCATCCTGTAGCAAACTAACTTCATTCTTCCAAACCAACATCGTTATTCACACGCCTTTGTCCGGTTAAATGACCTGTAGCAAACTAACATCATTCTTCCAAGCCAACATCGTTATTCACACGCCTTTGTCCGGTTAAATGACCTGTAGCAAACTAACATCATTCTTCCAAACCAACATCGTTATTCACACGCCTTTGTCCGGTTAAATGACCTGTAGCAAACTAACATCATTCTTCCAAGCCAACATCGTTATTCACATGCCCTTACGTGTAGCAAACTAACTTCATTCTTCCAAGCTAACATTTTTATTCACACGCCCTTTTCCGTTTGAATGAACGGTCAAACGAGGATCTTGCATTGTTAAAAACGTCACCGAACGTGTCGATACTTCCTCATAACAAAGGCAATTTAAAGGTATATTTCGCTGGGTTTTTAAATTCGATGATTGACCTGCCGATGTTTTTTTACAAAAAAAAAGAAAACGAAAAAGGCATTGTTGGTAGATGACGAAAGCATGATATTCAGTTTTCTGCAGGAAGCAGTGGACTGCTTACTCTTCCGGAGCACCTGAGTCTACCCCGTTTTTATTTTGGTGGGGTCCATCTTTTTCATATGTTTTTTGTTTTTAAGTGTAGTGTTTGTATCGTGTTGGTCTTGTCTTCGTTGTTGTCCGGAGTTTGTCAGTTGTTTTCGATTTTCCCCTCCTTCGAATATCCCTTTGGTATTTCTTGACTTTACTCGATGTATGAAGTGTATTTTTACAAGCATAAAACGATTCTGTAACACATAAAAATTCCTTCTAAGGTTTAATCTAGTACTCTTCAGTCTAGAATATGTGGCCTTATAATCTTTTAATTCCCTCCGACTCGCACACAGAAATGATAAACCTAAAAAAACTGCACTAATAGAAATTTTCCTTTGAATCTAAAAAACAACTTCAAAAATACAGAAACAATTCGGTGTCTGAAGTATTACCGGATATCAAATTTTAAGTTCAACTCAATTTAAAAATTATTCAGAAGGCTGTACACGATGGGAAAATCGACAGATTTTTATCTTTGATATTTTTAATGTAACAGTAAAAATAAATTCATATGTGACTCTTTGTTATACGAGATGTAACTCACCCATTTAGACTAAAATTCAACACTAAAATTGCACATAAGATATATAAAATTAGCAGACGTGTTATCCATGTCCTTTTTAAACACAGTATAGAGGCCTTTGGATGTGAACCACATACATGTACATAATTTTCAAAAATGCACGATCCTTAATATATAACAATATTCAAATATTCAATAATTTAATTGTGATATCTTAAATTTTACGTGTTAGATATTTACGTCTACAGTGGTAAGTTCTTTCTGACAATAGAATCCTTTATTTGGAAGTCAGAAGAGACCTAGACAATAATAGAAGAGTTTATCTATACACCGACATACATAGAAAAATCCATTTATTTCATTTACGTATTGTCATTTTGAATCAAGCAACTAAGTCTTCTTTGTTATTTACGAAAACTGAAAAAAAAATCTTGTGTAATTTCCATTAACTCTGTCAATAAGTTTAAAAGTTATTCTATTTCTGTCACCCTCTTAATAGTCATTACAAAATCAAGTGTTTGCCCTTTAGTCCATTATGTAATACCATAAAGGAGCATCTATCAAAAGATTAGATTTCTATCATAATGATGTGGTACATCATGACACTATTAGATGTATTCGAAATCGGACTATGGTTCACAGTTGTATATCATTAATCGTGATAATCAGAATATTTAAAAAGCAAAAGTCTCATAGTCTGTAATTCCCAAAGTCTACAGTAATTTAAGTTCCTGATTTGTTATAGTTACATCCATTCTTCAAAAATAATAAGGTGAATGTAAAATAATACTCTCCAAGTTCGTAAATATATGCTCAGATAGATAAAAAATTGTTTAATCTATGTGAAAGCCGTTAATTGCCTATACACAGCTCATCGTTTAAGATCACATAATCCCTAAATGGTATCAAATATTTTCAGGTTTAATTCGTTAGTACATGTATATTACATACCACACTCATGACAGATTCCAAAAATTGAACACAACTTTTGAGACATCAAAAGCACATAGTACTATTAAATCAAATTAAAGCACATACACCAAAACTAAATCAATAAGTAATCAGGTAAACGAGCAAACGAGTTCGTGCATAAATTTTTCTATTTGTATTTGTTCATTTGTATCCTATGGCTTGTCGCACATTTTCTCCACCCAATAACACGTACGGGGACAATTTAAAATACACCTTACCTGTCTTGACACATCATCAGACTTGACAATTCACTGGCAATGTAACTGATGTCGTTAAAGGAGCAGGACGTGCTTACCCTTCGGGGCACATGATGTCACTCCCGGTTTTTAACGGGAGTTCACATTGCTAGTGCTGTAGTTCTGTGCTGTCTTTTTCTAGTTTTGTTTATTATTTTTTTTATACTTTTTCATTCTTTTAGTTATACACGTATCCTTGTAGCGTTTGTTTGTTGTGTCCCTTTCTCCTGACTCTAAATTTTCCTTGGAATTAGAATTTGAGAACTTTTCCCACTGTTTTGTTGCTTCGGTATTCTTTTGCAGATGTTCATGTTTGCTTGGCCCAACTTCGAACATTATTGTGGCCGACATGGCTAAAATTAGAACATGGGGTCAACTGTAGTTAATGTCTTATATCTCAAAAACTAAAGCATTTAGAGCAAAACTGGCATGGGGTAAAAATGCTCATCAGGTCAAGATCTACCTGTCATGAAATTTTCAGACAAATCCGTTTCCCACAGACTTCTTACACTATCAAATATCTTCCAAGAATTTTAATCGAACGTACATGTATTAAACAAAGCAGAAATAATAAATTAATGTTCCCGCCATTCCTATTGAGGCTGGAGAAATTCCATAACTCACGAGTAAATTGAAGGAGAATCTGTTTCTCCTATGATTTTCGACAAAAACCTCAAGAAAATGTCGTTGCTATGTAGTTTGTTTACATAGATGTAATTTCTCTAGTTTATCTTTCCATTAACTGTAGAAAAAACGGCGGGAATTCCCACGGTTGAAATTTAATCACAATATTATGTATTTTTATTCCACGTCAAGAATAGGAGAAAAAGTTATACGTACAACTGTACGTTATTTAAATATGAATGTTCTAGTTAACAACTAAGGAAACCGTGATTTTTTAAATGTATATAAAAAAAAACTTCATGTACTTCATGTACTTATAGTAATAGCATATTGCATTTGTATTATGGATTTAATATTATTTACACTCACATGTACGTTTCACTTTTTCAGTTTTCTTTTCAATTTTTCTTTTTTTCACTGTAAATTTAATTCTTAATATTGCTTTCTATTAGCAGTCCTGTAAAGTAAAACATTTATCTATTCTCTTCTATGGAATTTCACTTATCTGACGTTCTGAAGTCTTTGGTACTTTGTAGCGATTTACACTTACAATGTACTTCTTATCATTTGTATTTTGTCCTTGTGCATTTCATGTCAAATCAAAATTTATTTTTAGAAGATTAATAATATTTATTTCATTGAAACCCCACAATTTTCAAATGAACAGAAAAGTCATAATTCAATAGAGGAAGTGAAGTAACAACCGCTGTCGTCGTTTGTGGATGAACTGAACAAAGGGCGACGCGTAGTCATTGAGAACATAATCCTTGTATGCCTACAAATGTATTTTCTCAAAAACTCTTTTGAATATGTCAATGTAATAATACACAACAACTAATCTTGATATTAGAATATATTAGAATAATAGTAATATATTAGAATTCCAAAAAGAGTGGATATACTATGAATAACCGAGAACTTTTTTAGGTTAATTATTGTCATAAATTGGCGCTAGCGGTGTATTTGACCGTGTGGGTGATGGTTACATTGGCTTTTAGCACTTTGAACCCAAATTCTTTTGTAGTTATAGAGAGTTGTATTTGAATAAGTTTGCATCAATTTATTTTAATGTGACAGTTTTCTAGCAGTCCAGACATAGATACAAACTGTACGACACAAACAAATTCTCGTGAAGGAAACTAATCGTGTCTTTGTTAACGTGGTTAAGGGATTGTTACATGACTAGACTAAATTATTTATTTTTCAGTTTCTTTGATTTCAAAAAATTTGGCGAGACAATCAGACAGCATCGTCCTTTATTTAATGGTAGTTAACATTTGTCAGATATATAGGATAAAAGGAAAATCACACTATTTCATTTAGTAATAATATTTCACTTTGGTTTTCCATGCCTCTAGATTCTCACAATGTCTGCTTATCAGCCATATTAATGATTAACCCAACAAATGATTTTCCGACTTAAATGGGTTTTAATCATTAAGCCAATGAAGCGCTTGTCTGGATGAAAACTCCATCAAGTACAAAACTATAGGGAACTGAAATCGACCAAAGGACATTTAAAATCAAATAGAGACATGGACACAAAATTCCCAAAGGTTTAATAGACTGTATATTCATAGTTAGTCGGTAAAACCACGAATGTAAGTATCGGGCAACTTACGTTTCTTAATTTTTAATCAGAAGAACATCATAAAACTACGATATGATCATCAAAAAAAGTTCCCCTGATCTCAAAAATTGGAAACCACAACAATAAATGAATTAATATTTTTTACCTACACCTTATTTATTCATAAACAGAAATTCTAGATTCAATATCCGATGTTCGAAATTCGAAATCAGAAATCCGACATTCGATATCTTACGTTCTACTAGATATTTCTTCAAATTGTTGATTAACAACATGTAAACCAGTTTTAAATAGTTCTCCTAATAGACATTTCTACAATGAAAAGTTATTTCAAGGGCCAAATAATATTATCAACTTTGAAGCTTTCATCTGATTGGTTATTTTTTATGTTGAACTTGAAACTCGAATCTCGGATTTAAGATATCAAATTTCGGATTTTGAATTTCGAATTTCGAAATCGGATATTGAATCTCGTATGATCCTTCTTGGCTTTCGTATTGGAGCCTTAATTTATCTGTATATATAACGAAATTAAATCTTTCATAAAACAAGGAATACTTTCAAAATTGTTAAATGAGTGACAAAATTTTATGTCCAGTTCGGTTCATTTAAAACATCAGTCCCCAAGCAGACATTTGAAACAGAGATTATGACAGTTCCAAGTTAACTTAGACCAGAGATTATGACTGGTCTGTTTGGTCATAATCTCTGCATAAAGTTAACTTGAGGACAAAACTGGTCCTAATGACTGTTCTTAGGACCACGACTAGGACCGCGTCTGGTTTCGTCCTTAGGACGTGGCATGCGCACTAAGTTTGATCTGGCGACCGTTCCTTCCTTGTGACGTTATCCGTCTCTGCTTTAGGACGGCACATGCGTAGTATACCAAATGTACTTGCATTCTGGAATTGGTCATCAGGACGGAACCATAACAATAAATAGAATAAATACTTTTTCCAGTAGAGTTACAGTTCAATTACTGATAGACCACAGTGCACAGACTAGCTATTTTGAAAACAGTAGAGACGACTAACTCTTCAATAAGATTAAACCGGGTCTGGACCTGCGTCGGAGGAAGCCATTCAGATCCAAAATTGCTTACATGCTACAACTCAACATTATGAAGCTGCAGACAAAATATAAAGTGGTTCCATTCTGTAGAAGCCAACAAAACTTTCACGAAAATGTTAATCAAATTAACGTCACCCAACAGACAGAACCCCGGACACAAAATGATACACATGTACATTTGTAAGAGCAAAAAACACATATAAACATAACAGAGAGTCAGGATAGTCTGACTTCGTAGAGACACTGAACAATGCGTGGTTTAACCAGTTTGATCGGTACCCAAACGCCCCCTATCTATCCTGACACTCAAGTGTATACATCATACTGAAAAAGACAATACATTATGATTACCAACAAGGTGACCGCTTGCTAGAACCGTAAAATTGGTTAGACGTTATAAAATATGTTACAGCCTTAGCTTAAAACTAACTAAGGCTCGCCGCGTTAGCTGCTGGTCGGAAAATGTCGCTCTATTAATAAAAATAACACTCCCATCAAGGGTTTAATGCTATCTCGTCATAGCGTTAAATATAAATTATTCGTGTGAAGCCTGTATAAATTTAATGTCTTAAAGTAATTGGAAGCAAAAGCAATTTTTACAGAATTGAACGTCAAAATTTCATATGTGTAGCCCTGTCTGTGAAAAGATCTTAAGTAAATTCCAAGTTCCTGTGAATTATTGGCGAGACTTTTGTATTTATTCATGATATTACAATAGAAACTAGGATGGAAAAAACCCGTTCATGATACTAGTAACTGCTTTTCTGGATGCCGGGTATTTGGCTACAAGATGTTAATATCAGCTTGTGAAATCTATAAACCTGTAAGAGAAGTTTTTAACATAGAACCCTATGGGAAAATTGACTTCAAAATACTCTTGTCTGAAACCACTTTGTCAATTGGACCTAACTTTGGCAGCAATGATCATAAGGTACATGTAATCCTCCTTCAGAATTATATCCAATGACGCAGCCTGCCATCCAAGGTGGCTGCCAGAGCCAAACATAATTTAACATAGGATCTTATAGGAAATTGACTTAAAGATCTTCTTGCCTGAAATCACTAAGCCAATTGGAACCAAACTGTGCAGCAAAACTTGACAGCAAAATTCTAGAATGCCAATCAAAATGGAAATAATCAAACGATTTATTTTGCTAAAAATGATATCCAGGGGAGCGATACAGGCTCCTTGGAGCCTCTAGTTATAATAAAAAATCTTAATATGTGTCTCTCTATTTTAGATATTAATAGTAAGGTCTAAAAACGAACAGTATTTACTATTCGTATTCGCTCGGTTCAAACATGTCAGATGTAGCTCTTTTGCGTAAGAGGCAGAAATAAAACTAAATTTGCATGGATTGTTATGTAATTTAGGCAACCACTACATGTAACGTATTGATATGTTTTGTCATATGAAAGAGGTTAGAGGGTAAACTCGGGGTTCATGACGAATTATATATTATTATAGCTAATTTAAAACGATTGAAAGAATTAGAAAAGCACAATCTTACTTCGATAGCAGTTGATAATCATATTTCTAAAGTTTCGATAGTTAAACTTTCAAATTTCTCACCAAGGCATAAAATTGAAGGTAACTATGTCGTCTGTAGTATGCGGGTTATATTGACAAGATCAAGATGGCGATGGATTGGGCACGTACTCAGAAAATCAACAAGTAACACCACTAGAGTATCTCTCAGATGGACGCCAGAAGGGAAGAGAAAACAAGGCAGGCCTAAGAACACCTGGAGAAGAACAGTTGAGAAAGAAATGAAAGAACATCATCTAACTTGGGGAGAATTAGAGAAGACAGCTCAAGATAGAGAGAAGTGGAAAGCTTTAGTCCTTGCCCTATTTGCCCCCGGGCATAACAAGGACTAGGTAGGTAGGTATGTCGTCTGTAGAAATATGATTATCAAATGCGTGCAAGGTAACACAGCTAACGTGCATAGTAAGTTTTTCCAATTCTCGTACATGTACAATGTGTTGTTGTTCATATGGAATTAAAATATCTGAAATCTATTTCGGGTCAGGGTTCTGACTGAGGCGCATCAGGAAGGACCCCTCTAAAGTTGACTACAAATTTTAAAAAAACACACACAGTATTTCTACTAATAGATTAAAAAATGCCCTAATGTATAACACAATTTTACTCTTTGCTATTTTTACGGCAGAAAAGGGTACTTGCACTCGTTCAAAAATGAAGAACTGGGAAATCTTCAACGAGTTTTTAAAATTCACGTCTTTCCCGAGTGGAGCGCATTTAGAACTCGTGTAAGGACCTATTAATCTTTACATTATGTAACTATATATACTTTTAACTATGCCTAATATATGACTGACCCTGACACAAATTAAATTCTTTGAAAATCTAGATATGAAAAATGTAATTCCTTCATTTAATTCAAATGCAGGAACACCCAACATATTGTGATGTTTGTCTTCATATTTATCAAATTGACCTCGACTATTCAGTGATCTAACATTCCATATCTGTTAATCACTATTTAATTACTCTTTATAAATGCTTGATAAGGCCTTATCTTCCAATACACATCAGCAAATTACATTTTCAATTTTATGTTACGTAATTCAGTAATTTGGATACGTTATAGATTTGCTATAGAATTGCACTAGGTGCCTGAAACTCAATTGTCCGTCGTAAAAAAATCACGCAAGTGTCTATGTACATGTACATCTTTGGATTGATAAAAAATATTAAAACCATTTGTCTCATGGGTACTACCAAGGGAGACAAAATATTTTCCACTGTCCACACTGGGAAAAATCCATCGCGATTTTTTTTTTGTTTTCCTGTCGTCTCTGTAAAGAAATGTTCATGCTACAAAGAAAAACGTGCAGGAGATACCCTAAAAAGATATCTTGTAATACCAATTTCTTCGGTCATGTTAGCGTTTTTATATTCCTTGTCTTGAAATACAATTATGGATTTTGGGCTATTTGTTCAAAAGATAACAACATTTTTCGTTTTCTAATGTTTGCGTTTGCTGTAAAGTTTTAAAAGGAAATACGCAGTACTTAGCGTATCAAAGCAAAATTAAAAAAGGGGTTATTTTTTAAACAAATGGACCGAGTTCGCTTCTTAGTAGGCATCATAAAATTATACATTATATATTTTAACTTCAAAAAACTTTTTGTTTTGTGTTTCCATTCCGATTACTAGTAAAGTATTAATGGAATTACAATAAACAATTCCTTGTCATGGTCGTTATTTCACTTTCTCTCGTCATACCGTCTCTCACCTGCGATTGACATTGTATTGTGTAAATGTGTATGTTTTTATGCATATCCTTGATAGATGGATGGATAGATGAATTAGTTTTAATAGTAAGTGGATGTTTCTTTAGTTATATACTTGTGATTTTGTAATTTCACTCCATATCCGTTTTTCCTCACATTATTACAAGCATATCAGAGCATTTTGATGTAATATGAATATGATCCCTACTTTGTACTAGACATACACACTAAGCCAGATTTTAATCCTAGCCCACGAAGTAACATGCCACAGGAAGAATGATGCTGACGCCGAGCCAACCATTCTTTGCTCTTATTGCGTACGTGTCGGAAAAGCAGCAAATACCAAATTTAAAGTGAAGTCAAGAAATACCAAAGGGATATTCGATGGAGGGAAAAGTCGAAACAACTGAAAAATTCCGGAAATACCAAAACAATACATGCACAACAATTAAAAACTAAAAAAATATGAACAACATGGACCCCACCAAAAAAACGTAGACTCAGGTGCTCCGGAAGAGTAAGCAGTCTCTGCTTTCTGCAGGACACCCGCCATGCTGCTCATGTCAAATCCGATACGAGGAAGTTAGGGTTTGACCGGATCGAGGCAAGCACATTAATAACATAATAACAAATTATTATATAACATATGTTAATGTCAAAGTACTATTGTAATCAATAAATATAATGTTTTTGTATTATTCTGCTAGAAACCTACGAGAAACATGCATAAAGAAGATTATATATGACAACGTGGCCATGAAAAATTTGTTTTCGTACATCTACAGAAAACCTGCTGTTAGATAAGTGTATACAGAGAATAATATATGACTTAAAGTAGTAACGAACAACTTTCAATCATGCAACTGCACCATAAATAGTCATTCTCTAAATATATTTCCAAGAATTAATTGATTTTTGGGAAACAAAATAGCATTACTTACCATTGAAATAATCTAGTATTAAATTATGACTCTCTTGGGATATACGACACCAGTAGGAATATGCCTTCCAACAGAGTAAATCCGGTACTTCATTATCACTTTTTTATATTATGTGGTTATACATATAAATATGGTCCTTTCGTCTGTCAACATTTTGTTTGTGGTGATTAGGGTAAATTGATTTCAGCAGTTGGTTTTCATACATGTAATAGGAATTTTATGTTTATATCGTCTTTCTCTGGAAAGTAATGGTCTTTTAATATAAGATGAGAAATGTAAACCTGATAAAGAGATATACTGTCAAAGAGAGGAATTGTATATAAGAACATTGGAAAGCATTGTGAATTTAATATAGGAACGTTGGAAATCATTGCAAATTTATCATGCAACTGAATAATTGGGTCTCAAATCTCAAGGGAAATTCCTAACTGAATATGAAGAGGAATGGTGTGTCTGTTTATGCAGTAGTTTCCATTTTAAGTGTCGGCAAAAGAAGACGGAAGCAATAGGTTCGAAAGTAATATCAAAAGTCCAAAGTCCAAAAAAGGCAAGCAAATGTTAACAATAAAGTCTTTACGGAAAATACATACTACAAAGGTAAACAACTGATAGCTCATAGCAAAATATAGACAGATGATCAAAAAGAGTAAGAGTAACGAAATCTGCTACATTAATGTCTTTGTGCATATTCAGGCTTCAGATAAAACTTGATAATAACAATCAATTTGTTAATTGCTTTGAAGTATGGATTACAAATTGAATCATATTGAATATGTTCTTTTTGGTATTTTTGATTTCTACCTTAATGTAATGCCTTTTGACAAGAAAGCCAACTGTTGTGTGACAACCTTTAATTTTGTTTTAAGAACAGTTTTCGTTATTGTTATGGATCCCAGAGTTCATCAGTTTCCCAGATATTTGTACAACTACGACCTGTGGTAAGTGTGCTCTTAATTTTGTGTCTGTGTTCAATCTCCATCGTTGTCTTACAAAAGTTTGTGAAACAGGGATCAGCGTTTTAATCTGTTTTATACTGGCATATAATTGATAGTTACGGATTTAATGTCTGCAATTGCTAGCGAGACATAATTTGTCAAAATGTTTACATAAAGAGCATCAAAAGTAGCATCGTCAGTTTTGAACGATAACCCCTTATTATTGATTTGCATTAAATTCCGATAGTTAAGAAATGGCGATATGAAACTAAAAGGAAAATCGTTTTTCGCCATGAGCAATTTTATGATTCCTGCAAACAATATTGCATAAATGCCATTAAAATAAAATACATTTGATTCTAAGATAATAGTGATTTACTAGAAAAATGGTAACAATTAATATTTGCGAAATCCTTTTAGACTGTCAGTCTAAAGTAATTTAATATCCAACATTTATTCTGTATATGTAACATGCAAAGAGTTTGTTTTTTTTTTTTTTTTCTTTACGTTTTATTTTTTCTTGTAAAATCTGTATCAGAATAGTGAAAATTTGGGCTTCATGTGATGAAAATACAAGTCAAATTTAAAGCATTTCTATCATAAGAATTCTTCAATAAGAAAATATCTCATGTAACCGAAGATGGATAAATTATAGAAACATACGATTCTTTTTTTTTGTATAATTTGTTGATTGACCTTGCAGATTTGTACAGGTCTAGCGTATTTAAACGAAAGATTAAGCGGTGAAAGTGTCGGGGAACTCATTGTGACTTTTAGAAGAACATCGATCCTTGGATTTTTATTGTAGGAATTGAAATGAACTCACAATTTACCAATATTTATTTTATATTACTTTGAAACGAACAAGATGAAGACAAGATTATGTATTTAATTCTTCAAGAAAATATCACATTGCATTTGTTCTCTATATATCTTCAAGTTGTAAGTTTTCAAATTTTTATCTTGTCTATGGACTTTTGTCTTTTGACCCCCTCCCCTTTTAATATGTTGCTCCATTATATACTCTTAGGTTTTTGAACATAGATTATAACTCTTCATGTAAGAATCGTTTGTAAGATTTTCAATTATATTATTTGGATTTATTTTCATAAAGAACAATTAGCGTCGTAGCAAATGGTACTATGCCTAATGGACGGGGCTATGCATCCTGGTGATTATTTGTCGGTTGAATTTTAACAATATTTTGAATGTTCATCCGTCTATTTGAAAGGTTTAATATTTATGTTCCAAATCAATCACTTCAAGCAGGGTTATCGGTAGTTTATTGACAGATAAAAGGCAAATATCCAGATTTGGGACCTGGGATAATCTTCAGGAGAAGACAGGAAACAAACTTTCACTTTGTGTCAGGAGCGAATTCATGTAAATTAGGGGGAAAGAAAACGCTGACTTTCTGTCGCTGTCAATTTATGGACTGAATGTTTTACACATGAACAGGGTTTTTCAAAATTTATAACTATATCTAAGTGCCATGAAACCAGAAACTCTTGTTGGATTGCTTAATAAAGTTTTTGTATTCCTTTAACTTAAGGTAGAAAAACGGGGTTGATTTACATGAAATGCTTCAAATCAATGACTATAACATTCAGAGTAACAATAACAATAAAATTGGGTTATTCATGTAAAACGCCCAATGGTCATGCATTATGCCTTCTAACCTTGGTACGTATTGTGGCATATTATATGAATAACACATGCAGTATTATTATACCTGCAAAATATTGTCCCAAACAGTATTTAATATTGCACGAGCTCACTTGTGTTTGTTTTCGCACACTATGATTTATCTTCCTTCCTATTCTGGACTCAGCTAAAGCCATTTACATTGTTCTCAACATTGGTCTCCCAAAATACCTTAATTCGAGTCTATTGTATCACAAGTAATCATTGATTTTGGTCATCGATTAAAGTATATTTTAAATATTGTCACTTGTTTTCTTTTGTTGATTGCTTGTTTCGTATAACATAGGTTTTATTTTTCAATTATTGTCTTTTCCGGTGCCGTCCCTTATCTTATTCATTCTTGCAGCTTTTTCCCTAGAATCAACAGAAATCAGTCGTCGGTATCATTTGATGATACTCATCCCTACTATATAAGCCAAAGACTTTAGTAAAGAAAAGCCTTACAGTAAATATCAAGATACGCAGGGTTCAACCTTCCCACATGCTTACTTCCTCTTGCTTATCCATGTTCTTAATACCTTTTCCGGTTGTCAAATGTATCTTTGGATAGAAATACCAGATAATGTTGCATTGATCATTTACTAGGGAATTAATGAGAAATATTTTGTGCCATACTATTTCCTCGACACCGCTTAGTCTATCCACCTGACGGAAATCGCGTTATACTATCTAACTGGTATCACGCCGGTCCAGACTAATTCGTGTAAATAAACATACTGTTGAAGTATGAATTCTGACATGCAAAATAATCATTCAATAATCATTCAACTGATAAAATGAAAAGTGAAAGCAATCAAAATCATTTACCAGAAATCAATGGCTGTTCAAAGCTCCTCCGCCAAATCCATTCCGGCTATAAATAGATATGAAGTCACACAGTTAATGCCAAGCACATTGTTTTTTTGTTTTTTTTTTTTTTTTGTTTTTTTATTTTTTTGTTTTTTTTTTTTTTTGTTTTATTTGTTTTTTTTTTTTTATTTTGTTTTTTTGGCTTGCAGTTCAAAGTTCATTGAAGTACGAAAACATTCTAAATTCAAATGAAAACTAAAGGCCATAAAGAGCCTGTATCGCTCACCTGGAATAAACGTTTCACCTTGGGCAGGACTAAAAATGTAAGTAAAAATGTTGCAGTCAGTTTGGCTGGTTTTTCTATAGGGTTCTATGTTAAACTAAGTTCGGCTGTGGCAGTCATCTTAGTTGACAGTCCAGGTCTATGGACACATTTCTAAAAGAGAACCATCTAAGGACCATTGCTACAAAGTCTAGTTCTTATTGGCTTAGTGGTTTCAGACAAGAAAATTTTTGAATGAATTTCCCGTAGGGTCCTATTTTAAACTAAGTGACCCCGTTGTGTTGGCCATCTTTGTTGTCAGTCTGGGTGACTGGACACATTTCTGACAGAGGACATCCTAAGGACCATTGCTGCCAAGTCTAGTTCCAATTGGTCGAGTGGTTTCAGACAACAAGATTTTGCAATGAATATTATCATAGGGCCCTATGTTTAACTAAGATCGGATTTAGATTGGTTAACAGTCCGCATCATCGGACATAATTCTGAAAGAGAACTTCCTAAGGATCATCACTGGCAAGTTTGGTTCCAATGAGCCTTGTAGTTTCATTTAAAGGGCAAACACTCCTATACGGGGTCAATCAATGATTTTGGTCATGTTGACTTATTTTTAGATCTTGCTTTAGTTTTTGAGATATAAGACAAAAACTGCAATTTACCCCTTTGTTCTATTTTTAGCCATGTCAGCTATGTTGGTTTGCAGGCGGGGTCATCGGACACATTTTTTAAACTAGATACCCTAATGATGCTTGTAGTTTCAGACAAGAAAATTTTTGAATGAATTTCCCATAGGGTCCTATTTTAAACTAAGTTCGGCTGTGTTGGCCATCTTTGTTGTCAGTCTGGGTGACTGGACACATTTCTGACAGAGGACATCCTAAGGACCATTTCTGCCAAGTCTAGTTCCAATTGGTCGAGTGGTTTCAGACAACAAGATTTTTCAATGAATGAGCCCTATGTTTAACTAAGATCGGCTGTAGCGGCCATCTTGGTTAACAGTCCGCATCATCGGACATAATTCTGAAAGAGAACCTCCTAAGGACCATCACTGGCAAGTTTGGTTCCAATTGGCCTTGTAGTTTTATAGAAGACTATTTTTCAAATTCACATCCTTCTTTTCTTTTTTTAGTTGAAAGTCGGGGGTGCTGGACATGAGTTTGGAAAGGGGCCATCAAAGGACTTTTCCATCAAAGTGTGGTTCAAATTGGCCAAGTGGTCTCAGAGAAAATAACGAAAATGTTAAAATTCCCATAGGGTCCAATGTTAAACTATGTCCAACCATGACAGCCATTTTTGATGGTTTTTTGGGAACCGAACTTTTTTTTAAAGGGGCTACCCAAATTCCATTACATCAAAGTTTGGTTCATACTGGCCTAGTGGTCTCAGAGAAGACAACGAAAATGTTAAAGTACCCATAGGGTCCAATGTTAAACTAAGTCCGACCATGGCAACCACACTGGATGGCGCATGGAAAAACCGAACATAAATTTTAAAGGGGATCATTAAAATACCATTCCCCTAAAGTTTGGTTTAAATTGGTTCAGCGGTTTCAGAGGAGTTGACGAAAATGTAAAATTCCAATAGGCTCCATGTTAAACTAATTTCAGCCATGGCGGCGATGTTGGATGGCGTTCGGGGAAACCGAACACAAATTCTAAAACTGGCCATCCAAGGACCATTCCACCAAAATTTGCTTCAAATTAGCCTAACAGTCTCAGAGAAGATAACGAAAATGTTAAAACTCCCATAGGGTCAAAGGTTAAACTATGTCCGACCATGGCGGCCATATTGAATGGCGCCTTGGAAAACCGAACACGGTTTTTAAGGGGACCATTTATCTAATGTTTGGTTTAAATTGGCTCAGCGGTTTCAGGGGAGTTGATGAAAATGTGAAAAGTTTACGACAACGACGACGGACACAAAGTGATGAGAATAGCTCACCTGGCATTTTATGTGAGCCTTTTAGGCCAGGTGAGCTAAAAAGTTCATTTTAACGATGTAAAATCTAACGGATAACAAAAACTAAGAAAATCTACAAAATTATATTCAATGTCCTCATAATGTGCACAGTAAAACTTAGTATCCCTCCTCACAGGACTTAGTTACATGTAAGTACAGATTTTAAGATGCTTAAAGTGTTTACAACATTTTTTATCACATTGAACCTATTTTGAAATTCTACTCCACCTCCAAAATTGATTTCTTTAGGTGTGAATTGCCTGCAAACACAGCATATATCAGTTTCGGGAACTTCTTCGTCATCTGTGTCTCTCACATCCATTAAATCTTCAATATTTGTGTGACTAGGTCCAGGTTTGGGTGATGTGTGGCTAGGTACAGATTTAATGTTTGTTACTAACACTTAGTCCAGCTTTTTATGAATGTACATGGATGTAGATGGTTTTTGTTTCTTTTGATTTGTTCTGCTTACTAATTTTTTCCCATAGCTTTCAACAATTGGCGTCCCAGAAACTGCCTTTCCAGTGTAATTTCTTTCTTGTTTTAATTTTATCTCTTTCAGTGTATCTTCTTTTTCTGCAAAGACATATAGCGCAGGTTTATCTACAGCAACAGCAGCAACTGGATCTGCATTATTATTATGATCTATTATATCATCAGTTTCTAGTTCAGTACTGCCAACTTTGGTTCCAATTGGCCTTGTAGTTTCTTAGAAGATTTTTTAAATTCACCCCCCCTTTCTATTTTTAGTAACAACAGCCATGTCGGTTGGAAGTCGGGGATGCAGGACATAAATTTGGAAGGGGGCCACCCAAGGCCCATTCCACCAAAGTTGGGTCCCAATTGGCCCAGTGGTTTCAGAGGAGAAGATCTTTAAGGAAAAGTTTACGCCAGATGTTCTAAATGCTTTAGTTTTTGAGATATAAGACAAAAACTGCAATTTACCCCTATGTTCTATTTTTAGCCATGTCGGCTATGTTGGTTTGCAGGCGGGGTCATCGGAAACATTTTTTAAACTAGATACCCTAATGATGCTTGTAGTTTCAGAGGAGAAGATTTTTTTTAAAAGTTAACGGACGACGGACGCCAAGTGATGAGAATAGCTCACTTAACCCTTTGGGTCAGCTGAACTAAAAATGAGGAATTATTGAAACTTCTGCTCATCATACACCTTCTCCCCCCTCACCATTCATCCAAATATTTAGATTATACTTTTGTTAAAAGCGAATCAGATTTTCCTATTGCTATATCGCTGAACTGAATGAAAGCCAACAATCAAAGACAATAAAGCAGGAACTAACAGGTGATTTAGCAGTTATTAAACAAACTTTCTTCAAGAGATGTCAGTTCTTAGTTTATTTTTTGTCAAATCAAAACTGGATTCATCCTCTTCGACCTTTTGTGCAGCACTCACGTACAATGTTTCTTCTTTATGTGCAATTGAATTTCTTTTTTACCAACCAACCTAAAGGTAAAACATAAACATCATGATTCACTTTTTAATTGAAAAACAATTTATAAACTACAGATGCAGAATTAATATAATCAACGTTTTTAGAAATCCGCCATCCCTAAAAATGGTTTTGTATTTTCGATTCTTCTGATTACTTGCATGGTGTAGAAACCTTCAAAATGGAACAACAAAACACAAAGGCGATACCCATGCGACAAAAAGTAACACTTGATATTTTTACACCTCCTCCCTGGTCAGATTTTTCAGAATATCGAACTAATCCGAAAAACAAAATTGAAGATGCAACCTAGTACCTGTTACTATGTAATATGTAATATATGAGATGCTGATGAATGGAAAAGTCAAAATAAATATATATATTAAAACAGAAAGAAATTATCCAAGCGACAAGAAGGAATATGTGATTAAATGTGTCCCCCCTTTTTTATAAAAATACCTACCTTTCATATTTTTCTGATAACTAAACCATTTGAGAGGGAAGTTTTAATCAATGTTGAAAAGGATCGGACAAATAAAGGCGCTTAATTTATTCAACTGACAATGAATATTTGCTATTTTAAAAAGTTCTCTCCCTAAAATATACCTTAAGACTACACATTTACATTTCTGTTCAAATTTAAAACTTTTATTTTCTAAATGCTGAGTTTGGATGTGAGGATAAACTAATTTTTATAATAATAAGATATGTTACAGTATGAAATTTGTATATGTGGCATTATGACCGTACTGGTGAAAGATTTATTACACTGACAGATAACATCAATTTTAAAGAAAGTAATACAGAAGTTCCAACAGATTCGTATATAATCGAACACAGTGATAATTGATTTCCCAAGAATTATACGTGTGTGGCAGTTTTAAAACCTATTACTTACTTATATTAATAGTATTAGTACTTTATTTACTATTTTTATTTTGTCTTCTGACAAAACATATACTAGTAGACCACTGCCTCTTCTAGAACTAAAAATGGAACAAAGTTGGAAACCTTATTTTACAATCTTGCAATTGAACACAAATAAAGCCGCTTGTCACGTTGATGAGTGTGTCAAGAACCTATTATTAACCGCAGACCAGTTAGAGAGTTGTTAGCATCCGATATCCTCAAGTTCAATAAGACTTAAAGTTATCTACCATTGTAAGACTTATCTTTGAATGTAGTAGGTTATTCTATACACAGGTGCTTGAGGACAGGACCCTGTCTTGGGCCCATCATAACCCCCTATCTCAAAAGCATAAATATCTGTTTTCTAATTTTTACCATTTATTTGTACCATAATAAAATATAAGAATAGAGAATGGAAACGGGGAATGTGTCAAAGAGACAACAACCCGACCAAAGAGCAGAAAACAGCTCAGGTATACCATAAGCATACTAATATACCTGAGCTGTTTTACTCATAATACACATATTTCCTATCAAGTGCCGTTCGACCCAAGACTAGGTCCTGTCCTCAAGCACTTGTGATTCTATATTGATAAAAAAAATGCAGTTTAAATTTTATGGTTTTGGAGTTTCAACTAGGTACCCTTCGTACCAAATGCGCATAAAAATTATTAAGTTTAAAGAATTATAAATTTGACCATTTTTTCCTCAAATCCCTCCAATAAAGGAGTCGTATATCTTTAATGTGTTCAGAATAAGTGTGCAATATTTCAGAAGTGCCAGGTTTACGTTTCGGATTATACAAAGTAGGTACCTTATTCTGTGACGGACAGACAGACGAACGGACGGACAGAGTGACTCGACACTTAAACCTGCTTCCGCGTTCGGCGACGCAGGTTAAAAGAAGCATTTGGCGATCAAGCGAGGTGAATGATTTAAAGTGTGCAATTTATAAAAATCCGTCATTTCGTCATTTATCAATATATCAGATACATTAACACGTTTTTATATCAGTCCTAGAGCTTCAGCTCGAGGGTTGATATCAAGACCGTGGGCTGATAATGTGTCTGATATGAAAAATATCATGTCATGATCTTTCTATCATATAATTCCCGAAAGCAGGTTAAAACAATTCTTATCACATACATGTATTTTATTGAAATAACGCAATTTTGCATGTGTTATAAAAGCATCATTTGCAGCATGTTATTTGCCCAACTGTAAATAATCGTCTGATCATGGATAAACCGTTAGACACTGGTCTAACGACAGTAAAATCTTATTCAGCAATAAAAATTACTTCTCGGTAACGGTGAAAGATTGATACAATTATTCTTGGGGCCGATATCAAGGTCTCAGGCTGATAACATGGGCAAAATGAAAAAAGCCACGTATTAATCTATAAATATTAGTCCACAAAGCAAATCCCTGGTTAATGATTTTTAATATCAGCCCGCAAAGCAAATCCTCGATTAATATTTGTTTTTTAAATATCAGCCAGCAAAGCAATATCTCCATTTTTAGCATTTTATCAAAAAGTAAAATTAACCACTTATTTAGTATAATTATATGATAAATAACATTAATATATTGATAATTATATTATTTTCATTGAATAAAATAATTCTTGTCTGACTATAAATAAATCTATAATACTAAATTTACGAATTAGCCGAATAGGCGGCAAAATGCGTGGTTTAAAATAAACGATGTATGGTTCAGATTATAAAGCTTATTATCGGATTTGACAATCTGTATTTATAAATTTAAACTGCAGTTTTATTTATGTGCAAATGGAATTTTTATGCACTTTTCCGATATGAATTCTCCCAACATATCCTTTAGAAGGTTCTCGAATGCACCATTTTAACACATTGATTTAAATAAATAAGTATGCACATATTTTAAATGTCTTTCTGTTTGAAATTACGGAAAAAGAATAAAACAAATTAAAAACATTGTCCTTCGAGTGGGATGTTTCCGCTTCATGGATTGTTTTTCTACAATAACCAATTTCTCCTAACTGTAAAGGTTATGAACTTTGAAGATTATGAAGAAGTAAGGTAAAGTTCAGAGGAATTCCTAACTGTTTTTTTGTGCTCGGATGTTTACCTTGCACAAAGTGATAAAACCAACCATTAACTATTTTCACATTATTTGTTATTTGACCTGTCTAAATATATCTCTACCATACAATTCTCTGTAAGCTCTAGATAAAAATATTTTTAACAAATGGTCATCTTTATCATTAACGGCGAAATTTATCTCGGACATCTTTGATAAATATAAACGTGGACAGCACACACAGCCACACAGTAAAAATGCTTTTATCGTCTGATTATTGGATATATTTGTGAATTAAGCCTCACTTGCCCTGCCCATGATGGCAATGGAACAATTGGAACAATTATTTTCCAAAAATTTGCTCTACCAAACTCACGGCATCTTTTGAAAAATTCATCCGCCACTAAGGAAATGTTTACTTTCATATTTATTCTGTAGGAAAAAGGTAATGCACTATAAAATGTGTATTAAATGAACTTTTCATCAAGTTCCAGTTCAGAATTAATTTTAACAATAAAAATATAGACAATTTATGTGGTTGTGTTTTCGTCATAGATTTTGACTTTGATGGAACCTTAAGGTCCATTTTGGTAATTCTACGTGGCATACAGTCTACTTCATCAGTGGATACATCTTCGGTAGTAACGAACAGCCGCATATGACAATTGGGTCGCGTTGACCTACATTTCACGCTTCATTGACTTTGGTTAAAGTTTGCATCGACATCCATTTCTGGAATACTACATCATATATAGACATGAAACTATCAGTTGATACCACCTACTTGACAAGAAAGTTTATGGGAAGCCAACCACAACATCCATATTGAATTCCTGTTCCATGAATAACATGGCCGCAACAACTTTTTATAGTGAATATGGCCACCATAAAAAAAAAATGGTTATTTTCCCGCGCCCGCGCGGGTTCAATGTCTAGTATTTATAAAATCTCTGAAAGTAGAAATGCTTAGGATACAATAACATTCTTAAAACCACAACTTGAGCGGAATATGCCTCAGGCTAAATTAATTTTACCACGATTTAAAGCTTAATAGTTTCAAGGATACCAAGATTTAATTGCAATTTATTGTATATGGTATCAATACTGGACAAAAGACTTCATTGTAACATGCAAGTTTTTTTTGCGTTGGATCAAAATGTGGGGGGGGGGGGGGGGGGGGGTAAAAAAATATAATTCTTAAACTGATTATTTTTACAGAAAATGAGAACTGATTCCATGGAGAATTTTTTCCAAACTTTTTTTACAGCATGATCATTAAGGATCAGTAACTTAGAGAGAA
The DNA here is from genome assembly GCA_028015205.1 of Mytilisepta virgata. Lineage (NCBI taxonomy): Eukaryota > Metazoa > Mollusca > Bivalvia > Mytilida > Mytilidae > Mytilisepta > Mytilisepta virgata. The sequence goes on from CM051515.1 coordinate 35,235,179, forward strand.
TATTGAATGAGAAGAAAAAAATTATTCGTAGTATTTAATTGTAAATGTTACTCGACGATTCTAAATTTCCCTGTCAGGAAAATAACGTGGAAATGAGATTATCGGGTAACTGCAAGAGGACAGCAAAGAAAGCACTTTCTTTGTCATGTATGCATGTATATAAGGTATCTATATCTAGATAGGGAATCCCTATGAAAAGTGACGAAACGTGATAAACCAAAAGATAAAGAAAATATCAATTATAATACTAAATATATTTTATATAATGGTTCATGACGGGAGATAAATATTTGGCATGTACATGCGCTCAATCGAAGGGATGCAGCCGTATTCACAAAATTTCTAAGGCGTAATTACAAATGTTAGTTATAATGCAGTCCTGATGAGTTACATCCAAATTTTAGGTCTAAGAAGTTTTGCGAATAACGCTGTTGTTTCTTTGCACATGCTAAAGTAACTGTATAATAGACGTAATACACGCAGTTGTAATAAGTATCTAGAACCACAAATAACCCTATTATAATTCACTTGAATTAAATATAACTACCAAAGGTGTCAACTAATAAACATTGCTCTTAAATGACACCTTATTCTTTATAGGAGGGGTCTTGCTTTTGAATTATTCGGAAGTCATAACTGTTGAAAGTTAGCGCAGTTTTGTGATTAATATTTCATTTTCAGCTCATGGATCTATTACAATCTTTTGAAGTACTTCGGACATTCACATCTTGACCTTTTAGAGAATCCGTTGGCCAAACGTGGCAACCTGACACGTTCCTAATTTAGAATTTGCTCTTCAAGATTTGTGCCAGCACATTAGCGAATAGAGGTATTAAAAAGCTCTGGTCGCATGTAACATTTTATATACAAATCTGAAATATAGCCTAAATATAGTACCTCTTACATTGATAGTTTATATATTGATATAATATTGGGAACGAATCATCTAGGAACGAATTGACTACGGAAGTTGGTACAAATTGTTTGGAACGAATCGGAGTTGTTACGAATCGTCCAGATACCTTTCATATCTTGAGACAGTTTTATTCCAAAATTATATCGTTCTTAAGTACATGAAATCCGACAGGATCGGTTGTTTTCTTGTGTATTGATAAATATTAATAGAGACAGGTAGATACAAAAAAATACCTAGAGACCAAAGACTTTGCAATATCTGTAATCAAATAGATGATGAACAGCATTTCTTGTTGAATTTAAATTTCCCATACGGTTTCCAAGGAAACTTTTAGCAGCCTGCGCTTGTCGGGTTAGCTGCTGCAACTCAGCCAAAAGTTGATCGATTGTAGAGGGAAATGCTGTCACCAATTCCGCAAAGTTTCAAAACATTTAATTACGTAGTTTTAGAGGAAAATATTTTCAAACATTAGCCAAAGAAATCAAAGATTGCCTCTACGGCCATGTTGTTTATCCAACCAGAGCCAAAGATGGATCGGTTGTGAGGTCCTTCCATACACCATTCCTCCCAAATTGCCCTTTAATTCCTCAGCAAATGACAAGAATGTCATTTGAGCGGCCGCAGCAGTAGGATGAACGGATGAACATTTCGTTGTAGGGTGTATTACTGTTATCAATCCTGCGAAGTTTCAAAACATTCGATCAAAATGTAGTTTTAGAGAAAACATTTTGAAGATTGGCCACTCAAAATCAAAAATGACCTCTGGCGACCATTTTGTTCATCAAACCGGAACCAATGGATCGTTTGAAGAGGTCCTTCAATACATCATTCTAACCTAGTTTGGTGACAATCGGCCAATAAGTTTTAGGTAAGATGAAAAAGTGAAAGGTTAACGACGACGGACGCAAGGTTTTTAACCTCATATTTTGGTTTTGGTTTTGTGAAATGACGTCACTCATCTTCCACATGAGGGATTGAAGGACATAATTAAGAATATAAATTAAACATTCTTCATGCGACTGTGTGTTAAAATAATTGAAACACAAAAAAACACTGTTCTTTGTTATCATCTTTATACTATAGTTTAAGCAATCTATATAGACAATAACATTGACACCGTTCGAAATCTATTTGGCCGTTAACTACTTTTATTTTGTGAGACAATGTGACCTAGCTCTAGGAACCATTTCTTTTTTGTACAACAGCATGTTTTCAGACATAAAATCTAAACAAACTGAACATATTTTACAAACAAGTACATTAACGTTTGTTCAGTCTAAATAATTGGTCTATACTTTATAAAAAATCTTTTAAATTATATTGAATATCACGTAAATATCTAACCATAAAACTGAATTTAAAATGTAAAAGTAAACTATTAATAGAAATATTTTAGTTATACTAAATTAGTTCGGTTGTAATACAAATTGTTCAACTAAAACGGCAGAATAAGATAGTTCCTCTTCCAATGATACAAATTTGATGAACAATAGAATTGCATGTATGACTGCTCAAGGATGAACATTTTGAATACAAATACATTACATTTTGTACGTAAATGACCAGATTTAAATGCAAAACTGACAAAAATTGTCTAAAAAATATAAGATCAATGGATTTGATCTTTCTGAGGTTTTTCTTACGTCAAACGGGCGGCCGTTTTCGTACAGCTTGACAGCAGATCTCATAGATTTACGTAGGACTTGGAAATTATGAGAATGAAATTTGTTTACTCGAAAACAGGTTGTTTCACTTGAGTATTTGTTTGTATGAATAATAATCTCAACGTCCCAGGCTAAACTATACTCTTCTTCCATTATATATATATAGATCTTGGCGCTATGCTGCAGGCAAAAAAAACCAGCAGATCCCAAACTCACGGCTCTACCAAGCAGATAGATGCAGAAATAATAAGATTTACAGCGAGAATATGTTCTATTCTTTAAAAATTTGATAAGCCCTGATTGAACGAGGATCGGCAAATTTTCCTATTTCAGATATGGAGTATGTTCTGAAGGATTACGGGCTGTGAATCTCACCCGGTTTTGAAAAAAAAAAATACTGAGGTAAAACCACGGCTTGTTAAACGCTATGCAAAGTGCCTTTCAGTGTTTTATTTACACATAAATACAATATTTGATTTATTTATTTTTTGTTAGTTTCTTTGATGTTGATTTTCGACCAGTGGGAACTGATCGGTTCACGAATACATCCACTACATTTCATATTTCTCTAAGGTTTCAAGAGAGAAATCCTTCTACAAAATGTTGATAGTGAATCGGCACACATATGTGTAAAGGGAGATAATTAAAAAATCCCATTGTCCACTTATTCAATTCACATGAATACCAGAGACTAAAGCATGTAACTTAACGACGCCATTTTCTCGATTTTGCCAAGACATTATCTAGAAGGTGTAAGTACCTAGTTTGTGTCAGCTGTAACTTTAAAAGTTTTAATCAAACAGCATTGGGAGATATTGTATGGTATTTTAATAATTTACACAATGTACATCAGCCAGAAAATATTTTACAATCTTATTCTCTGACGCTACTGAATCAACTGAGATCATACTATCGTAATCCACAGTTGGCATCAATGGTGGTGATCCTAAACTCCAAACAGTATGGTCGCCATAGCTGAACATGGGGTTATGTTATTGAAACTGTTACTGGTATAAAAAAAGTTAAATTTTCTGAAAAGTAAGGAGTATATTACTCGTGCATAGCTGTATCCTTATATCTTTTTGGCATTTAAAGTATCCTTATATCTTTTTGGCATTTAAAGTAGCCTTATATCTTTTTGGCATTTAAAGTTGCCCTATAACGTTTTTGGTTATTGTTTCGGTTTTCAACTCATTATGCCTCCAGCACAACTGGTGAGTCGCAAATCGACCAAATGTGCATACATTGATCTTGTGCATGAAAATTGGCATCAAGGAATTTAATCGCTAAACTATTTTCTTTTCTAGAACAATAAATTTAATTAAAAGTTAGCAATATTTTCCTTAGGTGATTTTCTTCTTAATTATATCTAACGACTTCGACTAGGGCTAGTCTTAGTTTTACATGGAAAATTCTCTCCATGTCCGTTTTTCCTCACATTGGTCGTTTCTAAGATGGAGAAGGTGTACCAAATCCATAGCCAGGGTACTTCTAAATATGAATTATCGATAGTGCTTTTTATATATTCAGTATTAATTCCAGTTGACCTGTCAACCCATTAAAGGGGTGGAAACATATACATCTTCTTTAATTGACCAAAATTCTTGTTTAATGTAAAACACACCTTTTTTTAAAAGACGAGAAGTACAAATGACACTTTTCACTCATTTACCTTTTCAAACTTATTGATGGAATAAAAAAGTTATAACCTATACAAAATTAAGAAATAATACTATCACTCATTTACTTTTTCAAACTTATTGATAGAATAAAAAAGTTATAAAAAGGACAAATATACCTAAGGAGCAATCACAAAAACCTATTCTATTGGACAGACAAACTCGGGAAGACAAATGAACAACCACAAGCACAACAAATAAACACAGACAACTAAACAACAACGAACAACACGAACTCCTATAAAAACCAGGAGTGAACCCAGGTGCTCCGGAAGGGTAAGCAGTTCCTGTTCCGTATACGGCATCCGTCGTGAAGTTCAACAAAGTCAATCCGGTTGAACTCACAAATTGGTGGAGGCACATGAAATGTTACGACAGTGCGAACAAGTTCAACATCATCTTAGATATTGGAACACTGTAATGATCAATCAATTCGTGATGACGACCGTAAAATATCCTAAGTGATGACATCAAATTATCCTTGATAAAACCCTGGTCAAGAATCTTTTGTGACAGCATTAATCCTCTGTGTCAAAAGTCAGGGTAACTCACCCATGCCCTTGAAAATCGGATAAGCTGAGAAAAGTATACGCCATGTACAGGCGATGTTGGTATATTGCTACTCAAGAAGGGAAAAGTTGAAGTCATCACGTTTGTCATAACATTTTGTCTTCAAATGCCCCTCATAGTCTATTTCAAGAAACAAATCCAAATATGAAGCGGACTTTTGTGTATCTGTAGTATCCTTAATTTCAAGCTCACTGGGGGTTGATTAGATGTAGAAAGTCTTGGAATTTGTCGTTATTTAACGACAAGTCATCTATATAACGAAAAGTGAAATTAAAGGATTGGGCTAGTTTCTTTTTGTTTTCACGTAGTAACCCTTGAATGAAGCCATATGAGTACAGAAACAGATCGGCGAGGAGAGGAGCACAGTTTGTTCCCATTGGAATGCCGATTGTTTGTTGAAATATTAGACCGCCAAATTCAACAAATATGTTGTCAATGAGAAAATCATCTTCAAAACACTTTTTGTCAGAATCAGAGTGGTTCTTCACGAAATAAGCCTTTTCTTTACCTAGAACTAGACAATTTATACCTGTGTGTGCCATTTTCCTTAAAAAAACATTGATGAACTAGTTGCTTTAAGCGATCGTTTAATTGAGAATGTGGTATGGTAGTGTAGCGTGTAGAGAAGTCGAATATTTTTATGCTGTAGCATGGAGCTAAAGGTTTTGATTTTGGATATTGTAGTAAATTTTTTGAGTTTTTAAGAATCCACATCTGATTGACGCCAATGGTGGAATATGATGTTTCACAGTAATTCTGAAGGCTCTCTTTAATACATGTCAATATGAATGTTAAAATCTTTGAAAGGGGTTTTGTTGAGCAATTAGCTGACCCAGCAATGTACCTTTGTTTAAACAGATTCTTATGTAGTTTAGGAATCCGATAAAGAGCAGGAAGGTCCTATAAAACCTATAAAAAATTAAGAAAAAATACTACCACTCATTTACCTTTTCAAAATAACAATCCAAAGATACTAATATTAGATATGGTTAATTTATACTATGCTGTATACGACGCATTTCAAGAAGTTACCTCTCATCAGCAGCATTAAAACCGAAACATTTGGAAGACCAAAAACCAAACTTATATTAAACAAGAAGTACACAACCAAAATACCGAAATAGGAAGCCAAATTTCAGCTAAGGAGATCTACCATGTGCAATACAAGGAATGAACCCTTAGTATTTCTATTATTTTTGAATTTTGCTAAATACTGGTAATTTCTGTAACAAATCAATGAATAATCATGTCAGACAAGTCTGACGACTGGGTTGGTGAATACCCTCGGGGACCTAGGGTCCACCAGCAGAGGCATCATCCCAGGAGTTTCAAAATAACAATCCAAAGATGCTAATATTAGATATGGTTAATTTATACTATGCTGTATACGACGCATTTCAAGGAGTTACCTCTCATCAGCAGCATTAAAACCGAAACATTTGGAAGACCAAAAACCAAACTTATATTAAACAAGAAGTACTCAACCAAAAATACCGAAATAGGAAGCCAAATTTCAGCTAAGGAGATCTACCATGTGCAATACAAGGAATGAACCCTTAGTATTTCTATTATTTTTGAATTTTGCTAAATACTGGTAATTTCTGTAACAAATCAATGAATAATCATGTCAGACAAGTCTGGGTTGGTGAATACCCTCGGGGACCTAGGGTCCACCAGCAGAGGCATCATCCCAGGAGTTTCAAAATAACAATCCAAAGATACAAATATTAGATATGGTGTATACTATGCTGTATACGATGCATTTCAAACTTATACAAAATTAAGAAAAAATACTATAACGCCGATGAAGTTTTATATCATATTTACAGTACAGTAAATTATCTTCGAGCTGGAATACTGACAATGTCAGAAAGGGCCCCGCCGGCTTGTGTGATTGAATTCATGGGAATCAACAACACTTCAAAATCTAGTTGTGATTTCATACAATCATTTTATCTATCAAAAAGCATGAAGCTAAATTCTCTAAATTTGACTTTTTCCATATAAAAACAAAGTTTTTCCCTAAACAGTGTTTTCCGATTTTCCTAAAAATCAAAAGGGACCTTCCTCTGATCATGTGCAACACTGTGTATAAAATATATGAAAATCTGTGAAGACAATCTGAAGTTATCAGACGACATAAGGTTAATTCTCAAAATATGCATTTTTTCATATAAAAACTAAGTTGTTCCCAAAAATTGGTGTCCTATTTTCCTCAAAATCAAAAGGGACCTTCCTTTGGTGAAGTCCAATATTGTGTATAAAAATCATAAAAATCCGTGAAGGCAATCTTAAGTTATCGTACGACAAAGAAAATGCTGACGGACATACGGACGGACGGACAAGACTGATTACTATATGGCAGCCGCCATGACCCATGGCGGGGCCCTAACTAACTGTATGTCCTGAGTGAATTTGACGTCTAAATATACTAGATAATGCTACAAATTTTTTAACAAAATAAAGTATGATGAATATGTTTTTTAAAAAAAGCACGTTGTTCTTTTATACATGTATCATTACCATTTCCTTCTTTCTTTATTTCATTCATACCAAATTTTTACTTTTTATTGACTTATTTCTGTAATTGGCACCAGTGGCGTAGCATATTGTAATCCGTGGATGCAGTTGCTTCCAAAAATATCTTCACGAAACTTCTTGTTCATAGTAAATTAGTCATTTCTTTTCACCTGGTGCATCCCCAGTGGCGGTTCGGGCATCAGAGACCCTAGTATTACAACAACCTTTTCAAATAGCATGTTGGAATGAGCATTAATTATTTATGGTAAAACGCCGACTTCCATTTCTACAGAACCGGTTAGCTTAGAGGGGGGTGCTTTGTTCCCTAGACCACTACAGATTTTTTGCTTCCAATTTAAATTTGTCTAGCTAGCCCACTGAATTGGTTTTGGTTTTTATCACCTAATTACGGGAGCTGGTACAGTATAATAAAGATATTTATACTAGAGTTGAAGTGACTCAGAAATACTTTCCTTCAACGGCGATGCAAAACAACATTCTGTTTTAGTTCATCTTAGCCAACATATGTCTACTGAATGAATGCAAATTCGTATGAACGCGCTACAGATACAATTGTTTGTACTGAAGTCCAATGACACTTTCGCAAAAATCAATGAATTGCAGTCAAAGAATGTAAATCCTCTCTTGCAAATTATTTGAGGCATTTCAGAAGAGGAAATGACAATAGGCAGAGTACTACTTTTTACTTTCATTTCAAATAAATATTTGAGATATATCACAAGAGGACACCTGTTCCTCAATAAACGGTTTCTCATTGATTAAACGATCAATGATCACTTGTCGTAATGAAGAGGATGTTTACATGTACTTCGACTCATACAGAACACAAGCTTTCAAGACGACTAGACGATGGAACATACTCTTGTGCTGGTCTTCTCTTGTATATCAACCTTCTTTGTTTTGGAAGGTAAGCAGTAAATAAAAATTATAAGAAAGCTTAATTTTAATCTCTTTAAAAATACTTCAACTAAGGTAAAGCCAATAAAAGAAATGATTCAGAAATTTTGCTTTGTTTTTTTTAACTTCCAAATGACATAAATGATTATACATATTATATTCCAAAAGCCTCTCTGCCGATCATCTTATATCTAATATTTTGTTTACATAATTAACAAACATTGTAATAGACAGTTCCGTTTATAGAACCTTAAAGCTGCAAAAACTTAAACGGAAGGCTGCCAAATAATAAAAAATATCAAAAGGGAAAGTTCGATGTCTTGCCCTTATCTGATCTACATGCACAAGCTTTCAAAAAAGATAGTGATACTTTTTTTTACCGAAAATATGCACATTTATGGAGGAGGATACCTGTCAACGGTTAAAATTTCATATTCTGTACTCAACTTTGAAGTTCTAAATTATATGTTTCAAGTTAAAATTTTCATCTTCAGTATTTTTTATTCCACGCCGTATTTTCTGTTTTCAAAAATATATCTTTTAAAACGTTAAAATGGTAATGCATGGCACGTCAAACGTTTCAATATTCCAAAAAAAAATATTGATTCAAAAAAATAATTTATGTTCAAAACTTAAAAAATATATAATTATGCAATATTTTTCTATACATATTCAAAAAGTAAAACTTCATATCTCAAAACTTAAAAATATATATGCAATATATTTCTATATATATTAAAAAATAGAACTTTTTGTTCAAAACTTATGCAACAAAAAAATTGTTCCGGTGTAAAAAAAAGTTCCAGTGGAACTTTCGTCATGTGAAATATTTTCCAAAGGAACATTTTTCACATGCAAAAATGTTCCATTGAAATTTACCCTTGTACATATTATCCTACCAAGTCAGGGTTTTGTATCCACGTTCGTTCCTACAAACTCCTGACATCACACATTAATATTTTGAAAATGTTCCATTGCGTGAAATTTATTCTTGTACATATTATCCTACCAAGTCAGGGTTTTGTATCCACGTTCGTTCCTACAAACTCCTGACATCACACATTCATATTTTAAAGGTCGAACATATAGCCGCGTGGTGTGTGACCTAGAAAATTCTACCTACAACGCATATGGATTCTCTTTTGACCTTGAACCGTGAATACAAAACCCTGACTTGGGAGGATGGTACATATTGCATGACAATACTTATGAAATTTATTCCGGAACATATTTTACAATAATATCAATGAAATTTGTTCCAGACAAATGTTTTCACAACTCTAAGAGTCTTCGACAACAAGACAAATAGGGGTAACATAAGTCAAGATGAATTAATTCGTGGTTTGTTAAGACTAGGGGTGATCCATATTTTGAGTTCTTGTGTACTGATTTAGAGTTACCGTTAACTTGTGCTGTCCTATAGCTGTTTCGTCATTGATAATCACACCATTTTATTAATTAATTCATTAATGTAAGTGTAACGGAGCTTCCCTCGTGTACGATTGAAGTTATAAAACCGTAACAGGTTTATAACCACCCTCCATTCGCTGCGCTAAAGGAGTCCTCCTTTAGCTCAGTTGGTAGAGCTGTGGACTACTGAACCAAAGGTTCCGGGTTCGATTCCCGATTGGTGCGGTAGGTAATTTTGGGAGATATGTTATATATATATATATATATATATATAGGTTTGTTATATAATTATGGTAGTATAATATTGTAAGTCGTTTCAATTTTATATCTTAGTAATAAATTGAATGATAGTTATGTGTATTAACTACAAATCTAATGTAAACAATAAATAACCAAAGATGATGTAAACACATTAGTCATTTAAAAGTTTAAACATATTTGTGATATGTAAATTAATATATTTGAAATGACCTTCCTTAATAAACTGGTTTTGAGAGGTAAACATGGTTTAATGTTTATGAAATAATTAACTTTAGTGTATAATAAAAAGCTGTATGGAAAAATACTAAACCTGTAAGTTTAATAAGAAAATAAACCAAGCTGTACAATTATTCATTTTTGTATAGCTGTTGATCGAAAGACTGAAAGTCAAACTCCAAAATTTTTATTTAAAAACAAATCCAAAATCTGGTTTTGTCATCAACATCCAATCAAAAGAACAAACAATATTCATCATGTTCATTACAATCAATTTATGAACATCAAAATGTAGTATATGTTTATATGAATTCAAAGCATAAAATATAGAATCTTGTATTTTTTTGTCTTCCAATTGGACTGAGAAGGTAGTTATAGAGATAGTTTATAATATCTATATCATAATTTAAGTAATACAATAATAATAATAATAATAATAATAATAATATAATCTCATTGTATATGTTTTTGTATTTCAATTATATATATAATATATAAAGTGAAATAACTTAAGTTAGTAAACGTCGGAACTTGTACATCTCACTAATCCCTTTTATGCAACATTTACTGACATCATAATCATTACTTCGAAAAATGAGATGGAATTTTTCAGAGTCTGAAAGATTATTGAAATATGGTAAAATCCTGAAATTTTCTGAAAAAAAATATTCCTCAAATCATGGAGATTGGTACATTTACATTTTATAGTGAAGTGTAATTCATCTTTAACTTCAAATTTACATAGGGGACATATTCTGTTTTCTAAATCAAAATTTCTATGTATGACTCAGTTTTCAATCATAAGAATACTATTACTTATCCCGAGTCTTACAAAATTCTAAATATCAGCTCTGTCAATATCTAATTTTAAAAGTTCTCCATCTCAAATTTCTTCTTCAGATCCTTGTAAGTTCCTAATTTGTTTACTCTTTTATCAACGACATTTTTTTTACATGGAATGGTCCCAAAATTAAATGAAATCATTTTTCAGTTTTTTGTATATAGCAAAAGTTAAACGATTTTTACTACATGAATTTTTCTTTTCCCATATATGGTTAAATCCGAGTTTTTCAAATAACAATTTCATTTTTATTCTGTACCAGTATGAATTGGTGTGTTCTGGTTATATGTCTAAAAACACAAAAAGACAAAATAATAAACAATGGTATGGTTATGAATGCACTAAAGATAAGAAAGATTTAAGAAAATCAGAAAGATCGTACAAACATAATGGGTCAAATATTTTTAAAGAACGGCTTCGAAGAAGCGAAACAATGTATAAGAAAATTATGGATGAAAAAATTAAAAAATTTAATAAGGAAACAAGTGATTACATGAAAAACATTAAAATAAAAAATCCAAAGGAATTTTGGAAATTTTTTAACTGAGGTAATAAAAGAGAAAGCAGCAATATACCCATCAAAACTTTATTCAACTTTTTTAAAGATTTAAATAAAAATAATTTTGACAACGAATATATCATTGAAAATGATCTTAAAGCGGTTAAAAAGGCGAAAAATAATAAATCGCCTGGGGACGATCAAGTTATTAATGAATATATTGCTTCATCTCTCGATAGTATGATTGATATATATGTGAATTTGTTTAATATCGTTTTGATACGGGTATTTTGCCGGAAGCTTGGCTTATTGGAAATGTTATTCCAATTTTTAAAAACAAGGGCAGTAAATTAGATCCCAAAAACTATAGACCTATTACTTTACTCTCATGTTTAGGGAAAATATTTACATATGTATATATTTTATTTATTATAGTGTCACATATCAGATTAACAATAAATATTACAAATTAAACTTTATATACAGCGCATACATTAAAACAATAACCTTACATAATACATTACATAAGAATAGAGAAAATAAATCTGATACCCGGCCATAATGACCTACGAGACACTTGTCAAGATATTGAATCCATAAAATGTAACATATGTAATCTTAAAAAAGAAAGAACAGGGAAAAATAAATAAAAATAAATAAATATAAAATAATAAAAAAGAGACTGAACATGGAATTTTAATAAGAGCAAAATATTAAAAATAATCTGCATGGCCTATTCTAATATCAAATATAATCTTGAAGAACGAAAAGAAGTAAAATAAAAAATAATAGTAAAAGTGATAAAACAATGAAAATAAATAAATAAATAATAATAACAATGATAAAAGCTCTGAAAATAAATAAATAAATAAATAGATAAATAAAAGTAAATAAAAGAAAAAATAAATCAACGATAAAATTTAACTTCACTCTAAAATTAAAAAAAAATATTCATATGATAATACAAAAATCATAAAAATTATTTTGGCTTAATAAGGCACGGTGTCTTCTTAACATATTGAATAATAAAATACCAAGACTATACTGTAGTTCACAGTTGCAGAATAAAAATAAATTTCTCAACAGTAGACATAAACACGAATGTAGGGTTCTATTATCAAGGCATTGTCCATCAAAGTTGATCTAATGTCACTATATATATCACAGTTTATCAAAAAGTGAATTTTATCTTCGACTTCGTGTTGATAGAATGGACAAGTTCTTTGATATAACGGAGTTATTGGCTTGTTATAACGTCCCGTTTCGACGGCAAGCGGTAAAGTCCCACATCTAAGTTTCGCTATACAACTTCGAAGGTGGTTCGGTAAAGAGTTTGACACATAATGTTCAGGAATAAGGTCCTTTTTAACACGTCTATGATATTATTATTGTCATTCCACAGTTTGGTGAACCAAGTTTGTTCGTCAAGCACACGTAATTTCGATTTGACATTGTTCATAATTATCTGCTTACTCAGCCCACTCGACAATACACGATCAAGAGAATAGTCATATAACAATTTAAAAACCATACTGTCCCAAGATCGGCCTTTCCTTTAGGACCAAACATTAATCCTATGTAGTAGACGAGTATCATCAATAGTAGTCAATTTATAATAATATCGTATAACTTCAAGTCTCTGTTTGGTGATACAAGATATCCACCCTAATTCACCGTGCACTGCAATGTTACTAGTGTTTTTTGGTACGCCTAGGAATAATTTTGCTGCTCTGTTTTGAACATGATTAATTAGTCTGTGTTCGGTAAGTCCTCATATCGACGCACCATATAGTAATATAGGTTGCACTAGACTTTCATACAATTTTGTAAACACATGATCGTTCATACCACCACAGCTGTAAAACTTCGTAGTCAGACATCCTAACGCACGACTGGCTGATTTTGACAGTTCTCTAACCGCTTTATCCCATGTTACATGTTCATTGAACCACAAGCCAAGATATTTATAGGAATCAACGTAACTGACAGTTTTATCGCCACACTTGAAACAAAATGGAGAACGTTCAGTAGATACCGGTCTGAAATGCACAATCTTTGACTTATCACAGTTTATACTAAGACGCGATTTATAACACCAGTCATTAACACAATTTAGCATACACTGTAAATCATTTTCCGATGGCGCAAGTAAAACTATATCATCTGCATATTGCAAAATACTAACATTAATAGCGTCAACATTAATACCCTTGTTTAGTGCCTTTATATCTGTAGCAAGATCATTAATATAAATAGCAAAAAGTGTAGGTTATATCAAACAACCTTGTTTTACACCACTATGAACAGGAAACATAGATGTAAGTTTGTTATTCACACGAACACTACAAGCGGTTTTATCATACAATGATTTAACAGCATTCAATATTTTACCATCCATACCATATCTTATAAGTTTATACCATAGGCAATCCCTATTGACGTTATCGAACGCCTTTTTAAGGTCAATAAAACATGAAAAAGTGGACAAACGTGATAACTTTCTGTCATTCATAATAGAATGTAAACTGTATATATGGTCTAAACATCCACGTTTTCTGCGGAAACCACACTGTTCATCTACTAGCACTTCAGAGTCTTCTAACCATTCCCCGAATCGGCGATTAAGAATGTCACAGTATACTTTACAAGGAACAGATAATAGTATTATTCCACGATAGGATAAGGGCACTCTGGGATCAGTACTATTTGGTTTAACAATTGGATTAATGATGCCTTGTTTCCATTGTTCCGGTGATACACCATTTTCGAAGCAGAATGTTATTATCTCGTGTAGCATGTTCACACAGGTTTCATTTTTAAGTACTTCCGCAGGAATGTTATCGATTCCGGTCGCTTTCCTTAATTTCAACCGGGATATTGCATCTTCGATTTCCTTGCGGTCAATGGGTTTGTTTAAGCAAGAAATATCAGGCATCAACGATTTAAATTATGTAGTTTGATATTTTCTTAGTGTAAATTGTCGTACTGATCATCATTTAAAGTTTCACTAAACAGAGTCCTATAGTCTGTTTCCCATCTGTTTAGTACATCCGTTTCGTTTGTAACTAGATTTCCTTCATCGTCCGTTACTTCCCATGGAATGTTATTGACTCTTTCGTTCGAAATTCCTATTTTACCTATTTGTTTCCAGAAATCTCTCGTATTTGGTTTTTCTAGTTCCTTAAATAAATCATCTTGTTGTTTCATCTGATATTGTCTTTTCATTTTCCGCAAAAGTTTATCAAAATCATCACGAGCCCGGCAAAAATCATGTTTAATTTTTCGCTTAATATTTGCATGTTGTTGACTCCGTAACCACAATTTTTCTGGGGCCTCGGTGGCCGAGTGGTCTAGGTAGTTCGTCATGACTACTACTGATCACTAGCCTGTCAACGCTGGGGTTGTGAGTTCGAATCTCACCTGTGGCGGGGTGTGTTCGACTCCGATCTTAATTGACAAGGATTGCCAATTTTCCTACCGAAGGTCGGTGGTTCTCTCCGGGTACTCCGGCTTCCTCCACCAATAAAAACTGGCCGCCGCGAAATGGCCAAAATGTGCTGAAAACGGCGTTAAACCCCAACTAAACAAACAAACAAACAAACAATTTTTCTTTTTCACGTGATAAGTCCCACTTCGCCTGAAGTTCATCATTCCAGTAAGGCTTCGATCGTGATTTAGAACGATTGGATTTTGGTTGAGATGAACACGGTTGCGTTAAACCTGCCAAGCCCATTTCTGTTGTCAAAAACCCAACAAAAGTATCGTATGCGCCGTTTATGTGTCTCTCAGCATTTAGATCATTTTCAATTCTTTCAATGGTTTCTAAGATTCTAGCGGCACAAGAGTCGTCCAATAAAAAGTTTGGGGTTAACTTAATAACGTTATACCGCTATGTTGTAGACCCATTATCATTGTTTTTTATTGAGTTCAAATTAGGCATAACTAGCTTCCATTCTAACACAGAATGATCAGGACGACTTTCTGGCACATCGATGTCGTATGTTTGTATCAAATCAGTAACTAGGCGAACTTTAAAGTCGTTTACTAAAGGTAGACTTTCGTGCGGTACCAATACATAGTCAACTACAGATTTGCCTTTCTTTGACACGCATGTAAAGTCGTTTTGGTCTCCTATTCGACCATTCAGAACACAAAAGTTACTGTCGATAAGAAAGTCCACGAATAAATCTCCGTAGTGATTTTCAGTGACATCTAAAACGGCTCGCAAAGGAATATTGTCAACACCTTCATTACAGTCGGTATTATGTCCGATGCGGGAGTTAATGTCACCAGATATACAAACTAAACCTTCATTCTGATATTCGTATACTTCATACAGTAGGTCGTGAAAGAAAGACTCAGCGTCACATTGTCTTGTTGATCCTTCCGGAGGCAGATAACAAACACATAAACAGTAGCATATGTCTGATTCTTTTGCTTTCAATTGAATCCATAAAATATCCTGCTTAGAACTATCTAATAGACTGACGTCAAAGGTCTCATACAAATCATCCTTAATAAGGAAGCATACACCACCAGAACCGCACCGTGCGTTTTGATGAAGAACTAAACGATTGTTACCAATAAATCGATATCCAGGAACAGATATTGCATCTGAACCACGAAGAAATGTTTCACATAAAGCAACAATATCGTAATTTCCGTATAGGTGAATAGCGTTTCTGAACAAAGAGTTTTCATTCTCAAACATCGACCACCCATTAACATTCCAACAACTTAGATGTAAAACGTCCTATTTTCTTGTTTGATCGTTGGACTTGATGGGAAGGATTTTATTACCAACAACTTTATATTTGTTTGATTTTCCTATTTCTTTTAAAATTGTGCGTAGATTGTTTTGTTGAGATCGCACGTCCCATGGGACATCATTTTCAATGTAAACCTCACTATATTGCTTATTGCCTTTTAACGTAGCTTTAGCTTTCGTTACGGCGGTTTTATCGTCTGTTGACTGCAATTTTGCGATAATGATGCCCGGTTTTTCGTTTCGTGATTCTTTTCTTTCAGCTTTGACGACTTTGCGGTTCGATAGTTTTAAACCATCTCTAACCAACGAGTTTACTTTATTCAGAGTACATTGTGTATTGTTTGTTTCATTTTTACCAGAACTAATCCCCTTGATCACAATATTTAATCTTTTGTCGTCAGTAACGGATTCTTTTGTTACCGTTGCGTAATATTTTTCAATACTTGTCACTTTAGCCTCAAGTGAATTTACCTGGACTTGAAATTTCGATAATGCACCGTTCATTTCTTGTCTTACTTGACCGACCTCTTGTTTAACTTTTTTCTCGATGAGAACTGCTAAGTCTTTCGACATATTTTGTTCCAAAGTATTTATTCGTTCTGTTAAAGAAATACACACGTTGTTCATGCTATTTGGAAGGTTAGCTACCATGCTCTTAAGTTCGCTAAATTCAGATTTATGTTCCTTATTATTTTCTACTGTTATTTGATCATTAGGTTTCATTTTCTTGTGTTTGTCAAGATCATTTAAATTTCTTTTTTGACCAGCAGAAGTAATAGTTTTAGATATTTTACTCACAGTTTGGTCGTCAACTTTAGCTTCAACGATTATCTGCGCATTAGGTGACATTACAGACTCTACGTACGATTCTGCAGACTTGGCACAAAGGGGATCAAAGTCCATCAAGTTTTTGAACTGCTTAAAGTAAAATACTAAAAATTGTATTGTGTATTTGTGGACTTTGAAAAAGCGTTTGACTTTGTACATAGAAATTCATTACTTTTTAAACTTGTTCTAAATAATGTTAATGGTAAATTTTTAAGAAAAATTATTCAAAAACGGTATGATGATGTCAATTCGCGCATTGTACACAATAATCAAACATCAAACATATTTGAATGTGAAATTGGGGTTAGACAAGAGGAGAACTTTTCACTCCTGCTCTTTTCTCTGTACTTAAATGACCTTAAGGAATATTTAGAATCTGCCAATATTAAAGGACTTGAATCAATCACTGCTGATATTGAAAATGAGCTGGCCATGTATTTGAAAATATTTTTACTATTATATGCTGATGACACTATTTTACTAGCTGGTTCAAGTGCAGATTTACAACTGCTTTTGAATAATTTTTTACAATATTGTGAGAAATGGAAATTAAAAATTAATGTCAGTAAAACTAAAGTTATGATTTTTTCTAAAGGCAGATTGCCTAGAAACCTGAAATTTTTTTTATTGATAATGATAAAATTGAAATTGTTAAAAATTATAAATATCTTGGTATTTTATTCTCTAGAAGTGGATCTTTTCTTGCCACTAGAAAATATCAAACGTGATCAAGCCACAAAAGCTATGTATAGTATTATTACGAAGAGCAGGTCAAATCACTTATCGATAGAATGTCAGTTAAATATGTTTGATAAAGCTGTTGTTCCTATCCTTTTATATGGATCTGAAATATGGGGATATGAAAACTTGGATATATTGGAGAAAGTTCACTTACGCTTTTGCAAGCACATTCTGCGTTTAAAACAATCGACTCCAAATTTCATGGTTTATGGGGAGCTAGGGAGATATCCTATATCAGTAAAGATAAAATTGCGTATGATAAATTTCTGGTGTCGCCTTCTTGAAGACACAAATGGAAATAAAATTAAAAATCGTCTATTTTGCGTAAGTTATTGTATGTTAATTTTAATAAGTATGGGGTAGAAAACAAATGGATCTTATTTATTAAGAATGTTTTTGATCATTGTGGTATGATAAAAGTATGGCATAGTCCAGATATTTTTCATAAAACTTGGATTGTATCTAGTATTGAGTTAAAATTGAAAGACCAATTTAAACAAGAATGGTCATCTGAAATGAATAGCTCGCCAAAATCATTTATAGATTATATAAAGATGAATTCAAATTTGAAAAATATTTGTCAATATTACCGTATAACTATATATTATTATTTTGGAAATTTAGATGTGGTAATCACCGATTACCAGTGGAGTTTGGAAGGTGGCAAAACATACCAAGGAATGATAGGTTGTGTCACCTTTGCAACTCTACTGATATCGGTGATGAATTCCATTATATACTGACATGTAATTTTTTCAGAAATGAGAGAAACAAATATTTGCCAAATTATTGTAAGTCTAATGTTAATATTATAAAATTCAAAAGTTTGTTGTCGATTAAAAATGTTGTAGAACTTGAGAAATTGTGTAGATATATTAAGATTATTTTCGCAACTGTTAATCCTCCTGGTTAGGGAATATTACATTTGTATATATCAACTGTATTTCCACACATGCTTATATACTATTATATATTTGTACTATTATCATCTCTGTAATATGTATTAATTTACGAGAATAAAAAAATTCATTCATTCATTCATTCATTCATTCATTCGTTCTGCCCACTTTTAAAAATTACAGGTTAAACTGTTGTGGGTAGAATGGGAATGTTGATGTAATGAAACTAATTAGTGAACAATAGATGATCAGCTATAGTCTGTTCTACCTTTGTTGATACTGTAAAAGTGTAATTATTGCAAAATTAAGATTTGGAAAACTTTGTGATTCTATAACTATTGAACAATTTCATTCAATTAAAGCACAAGAGAAAAAAACTGTCTAGAAATATAATTTATGAGTCAATCTTAAGCATAATATAATATTTAAAAACAGGAACACATAAATCAAATTAACTGTGATTAATGAAGTTGATGTAGCGCAAATATTTATAACTTTACAACATAAAACATGTTAAACATTCATATCTTAACACAGTCACAGAAGAAATAAATAAAATAGATGAAGCACAAATATGTATAGATATACAGCACTAAACATTCACATTTTTAACACAAAATGTTAACAGAAAAGTCACAAATAAACAATGTTCATAGAAATGTCACATATCACTCTAGATGTAGTAGGTGTGATGCAGCGTCATACCCCATACTTGTTTGTGTCCAGACACCTTCTAGTTGTATGTTGGCCCTGGTAGTTGGTAATTTTGGAGTAACTTTACGTCTAGCCCTTTAAAGAGCAGATTTGCAAGCTTCAAAAGTTTGCAGTTGTTCTACTGTTTGGTTGGTGTCATCATTCCATTTGCTGTCTCTGAGTTTGGTTACTTCTTCATCTACTTCTTTGTAAGTCCAAATTATTGTAGTTTTGAAATTAGATATAATTTAAAATTTTTGACCTTAATTTATCTTTTTAATTAAATAAATAATAATCTGAAATAATTTTATTTCTACCTAATTAAAAATCTATTTACACACTGAACTATTTAATATCTTAAAAGCTTACAGGACAAAAATAATGTTAATAATTTTGAACAAAATATTTATAGATTCAAATTTTCATTTATTTGATTAAAATATAAATATCATGAAAGCACAGAAATTTACAACTAGTTTGATAAAACAGACTATAATTACTAAAACAACTTTGTTTATTTATGTCAAGTGGGCAGAATGAGAATATATTTTTTTAAAAGGGGGCAGAGCGAGAACAAACCTATGAATTATTATTGAAAATTCATAAATAAATCTCATTAACCATTTAATTAGCTATTTAGGTGGCTTTAACTTCCAGCTTATCCTAGGGATATTAAGAGGCTATATATCTTATAACTCTTAAATTTGGAATCTTTTGATTTTTAACCCGCCATCCTTAAAATCAAAATATGGTTTAAGTATAGATTTATTAAATTCCAAATTCTGTCCACCATATCTCGCAGTTCAGCTTATTATATGCCATATTCGGTGTAGCCTAGAGTTAACATTTACATTTTTTTTGTTATTTCTATTCATAACTTTTCTACAAGAAAGATTTAATCACCAAAGTCCAAGCTAAGATCACTTAATTAATGTAAACATACACCACCATAAATCAATCTCATTTAACATAATTGCAGTTATTTATAATGAAAACAACTTACAATTAATTATTTTTTAAATAAAATAATTAGAATGATAATAGTATTTCAAATTTTTAAATTTTATCGCAAATAATTTGTTTAAAATGTGGTGCTTTGGTCTTAATTTTGATTTCCATTGTCGTATATAGAGGGGCGACTTATCCTGATTAGAGAGGGAGTGGCTTGTCGTATGGAGGGTGCGACTTCTCTTACTACTTACGGGTTCGAGTTGTCTTGCAGATATTTTTTTTTTATTTTTTAATATATATAGAAAACTATTACATATATATTTGTAAGTTGTGTACATACATTTTTATTTTTTAATAAAATGTTTGCAAGTGTTGAACATACATTTTTATTTTTTTCAATATATATAGAAAAATATTGCATATATATTTGTAAGTTTTGAAAATAAATTATTTTTTAAAATCAATATTTTTTTAATATTGAAACATTTGACATGGGTGGTGTCTAGTGTAAACAAAATTCATAAAATAAAAAAGGTCTGATGTAGAGAAAGTTCATTAAGAACATGTTATTTACTTATTCAACAATAAACTTATTATTGAACGTGTGAAGAAGTACAAACTAACAGATGTGATCTTATTATAGAAAATTTAGCTAACAATTAAGTTTCTAGACAGTGCACTTGTACATAGATGATAATGGAAGATTACAATCTGAACTTTATGTATAGACCTGTACTTGATACCTGTACTAAGTAGATGTAACGATTTGTGCTACTTTTTCTCATAAATTATGCAGTTGCCAAAGGCAATATTTTGAAATAGGACTATTTGTAAGTATTGGCTCACAAAAAATCATTTAAATCAAGAGTTTCATGAGAGATTTTCATTTTTTTAGTACATGTATTTTAGTAGGAATGAATACCGTTTGCAAAATTATTATCATACATTGATACGGTCATCATGTATCGAAACGTACCACATAATCTTTTATACCTCATAGTACATTAAATTATCTTCGAATTAACTGTATATCTTGAGTGAATTTGACGTCTAAATATATAACAAAATAAAGTATGATGAATTTTTTTTTTCAAAAACACGTTGTTCTTTTATACATGTATCATTACCATTTCCTTCTTTCTTTATTTCATTCATGCCAACTTTTTACTTATTTCTGTAATTGGCACCAGTGGCGAAGCATATTGTAATCCGTGGATGCAGTTGCTTAAAAAAACAAAAGAAAAAAAAACAAAGCTGGTCGTGATATCATTCTTCAAGAAACTCCTTGTTCATAGTAAATTAGTCATTTGTTTTCACCTGGTACATCCCCAGTGGCGGATCTTGGATCGGAGACCCTAGTATTACAACAGCCTTTTCAAATAGCCTGTTGGAATAAGCATTAATTATGTATGGTAAAACGCAGATTTCCATTTCTACAGAACCGGTTAGCTTAGAAGAGGGGGTGGGGTCCTTTGTTTCCAAGAGCACTACCGATTTTTTGCTTCCAATTTAAATTTTTCTAGCTACCCCAGTGAATTGGTATTGGTTTTTACCACGTGATCACGTGAGCTGGTACAATATTTATACTAGAGTTGAAGCAACTCACAAATACTTTCCATCAACGGCGATGCAAAACAACATTCTGTTTTAGTCCATCTTAGCCAACATATGTCTACTGAATGAATGCAAATTCGTATGAACGCGCTACAGATGCAATTGTTTTTGCTGAAGTCCAGTGATACTTTCGCAAAAATCAATGAATTTTGCATTCAAAGAATGTAAATCCTCTCTTGCAAATTATTTGAGGCATTCCAGAAGATGAAAAGACAATAGGCAAAGTACTACTTTTTACTTTCATTTCAAATAAATATTTGAGATATATTTTCAGTTAAAGAACATATATTACATTATCACAACAGGACATCTGTTCCTCAATTCAGATTGTACTAAACGGTTCCTCATTGATTATAAAACGATCAATGATCACTTGTCGTAATGAAAAGGATGTTTACATGTACTTCGACTCATTCAGAACACAAGCTTTCAAGACGACTCGACGATGGAACATACTCTTGTGCTGGTCTTCTCTTATATATCAACCTTCTTTGTTTTGGAAGGTACGCAGTAAATATAAATTATAACAAAGCTTAATTTTAATTTTTTTAAAAATACTTCAACAAAGGTAAAGTCAATAACAGAAATTATTCAGAAATTTTGCTTTGGTTTTTTTTTAACTTCCAAATGACATAAATGATTATACATATTATATACCAAAAGCCTCTCTGCCGATCATTTTATATCTAATATTTTGTTTACATAATTAACAAACATTGTAATAGACAGTTCAGTTTATAAAACCTTAAAGCTGCAAAAACTTAAAAGGAAGGCTGCCAAATAATAAAAAATATCAAAAGGGAAAGTTCGATGTCTTGCCCTTATCTGATCTACATGCACAAGCTTTCAAAAAAGATTGTGATACTTTTTGTGTGGAAAATACGCACATTTATGGAGGAGGATACCTGTCAATGGTTAAAATTTCATATTCTTTACTCAAACTTTGAAGTTCTAAATTATGTGTTTCAAGTTAAAATTTTCATCCTCAGTATTTTTATTCCACGTTGTATGTTCTACTTTTAAAGTTCTATCTTCTAAAACGTTAAAATTGTGATGGCACGTCAAACGTTTCAATATTCAAAAAAATATTGATTCAAAAAAAAAATTTATGTTCAAAACTTAAAAATATATAATTATGCAATATTTTTCTATACATATTCAAACAGTAAAAATTCATGTTCAAAACTTACAAATATATATTTCTATACATATTCAAAAAATAGAACTTTTTGTTCAAAACTTATGCAACAAAAAAATTGTTCAGTGTAAAAAAAAGTTCCAGTGGAACTTTTGTCGTGTTAAATTTTTTCCAAAGGAACATTTTTCACATTAAACTCCTGACATCACACATTCATATTTTGCGGGTCGAACATATCAGGGGTTTGTAGGAACGAACGTGGATACAAAACCCTGACTTAGGAAGATGGTACATATTTCATGACAAAAAAAAAACATATTTGTGACATGTAATTACCATAGTTAATTTGAAATGATGTGTTTGTTTACCTTCCTTGGTGAACTGGTTTTGAGAGGTAAACATGTTTTAATGTTTATGTCTCTGAAAGATTATTGAAATATGGTAAAATCCTGAAATTTTCTGAAAAAAAAATTATTCCTCAACTCAGAGATTGGTACATTTTATAGTGAAGTGTAATTCATCTTCAACTTCAAATTTACATAGGGGACATATTCTGTTTTCTAAATCAAGATTTCTACTTATGCCTTTTTCAATCATGAGAATACTATTACTTATCCCGAGTCTTACAAAATTCTTAATATCAGCTCTTTCAATATCTAATTTTAAAAAGTTCTCCATCTCAAATTTCTTCTTTAGATCCTTGTAAGTTCTTAATTTGTTTACTCTTTTATCAACGACATTTTTTTTAAATTGAATGGTCCCAAAATGTAATGAAATAATGTTTCAGTTTTTTGTATATAGCAAAAGTTAAACGATTTTTACTACATGAATTTTTCAAATAACAATTTCATTTTTATTCTGTACCAGTATGAATTATTATCGAAAATTCATAAATAAATCTTATTAACCATTTAATTAGCTATTTAGGTGGCTTATACTTCTAACTTATCCTATGGATATTAAGAGTCTATATATGTTATAAATTTTAATTTTGGAATCTTTTAATTTTTAACCAGCCATCCTTAAAATCAAAATATGGTTTAAGTAAAGATTTATTAAATTCCAAATCCTGTCCACGATATCTCGCAGCTTCAGCTTATTATATGCCATAGTCGATGTAGCCTAGAGTTTACATTTACATAAAATAAAAAACTTATTATTGAACGCGTGAAGAAGTACAAACTAACAGATGTGATCTTATCATACGTGCACTTGTACGTAGATGATAAGTACATATTATCAGGTTTTCTTCTAACGTATATCGTAAAATATCAGCCGCGAGACACAATGTGAAGCTTTTTCGGCGAGTGAGCGTAGCGAACGAGCCAAAAAACTTCATATTGTGTCGAGCGGCTTATATTTTACAATATTTGTTTGAAGAAAACTTGATAATAAATTTATCGTATTGTCAACTTGCAATCTTAATGGAATTTCTTACTTTTCAATGGCCATCCGCCTATAACCGGATGTTTTCCTGATATATTCTGGTCAACGTTGGGTCAAACATTATGACGTCGCTGATATATTCGGGTCAGCTCATATTGGGGTCGGGTCAACTCTTTACGACGTCACAGTGCCGAAATACGGGAAATTCTATAGGCCTCAGCAGGTCGATATAGTCATAGGGAAATACGATAATGGAAGATTACAATCTAAACTTTATGACTAGACCTGTACTTGATACCTGTACTAAATAGATGTAACGATTTATGCTGCTGCTTTTTCTCATTTATGCAGTTGCCAAAGGCAAGATTTTGAAATAGGACTATTTATAAGTATTGGCTCACAAAAAATCATTTAAATCAAGAGTTTCATGAGAGATTTTCATTTTTTTAGTACATGTATTTTAGTAGGAATGAATACCGTTTGCAAAACTATCATCATACATTGATACGGTCATCATGTATCGAAACGTACCACACAATCTTTTATACCTCATAAAATTTTATGGACTTGAAAAGTAAGTAACTTCCAAGCCGTCCGTTAAGTGTTTAAGTTATGAGCCAAATCTGAATTTTTATTTTAACGAAAAAAAACCGGTTTTCAATAAATATCTTATCGTACTGTACTGTTAACCAACATAACATGATATACCGGTATAACGGTATATATCGGCACATCCTTAATTTTTAGAGTAACACATTCTCTTGTCAGCAGGATAGAAATTGTCGCCTTTGGGAAATCACAGTACAGTCTACCTACGTCACGTTGGTCTAATCCCGCTAAATTAAATAGTCTTGTACATGTGTCATAATCTGAAAAAACAATGTTGAAATCTTAATTACTGACTTAATTGTACACGTATACATCGGTGAGAATCATGAAGACTTTCGGACTAATAAACCTTCGGACTAGAGATATCTCGGACTAATGGATTTCGGACCGATCGGACTACGAGCCAATGGATTTTAGGACTAATGAGCCTTTTGATTGTCGAAAGGGCCCTAGAATAAAAGTTTTCAGTATATATTATGAAAATAGATAACAAGAAAAATAAATGGAAATTGTGAGCTGTCAAAAGGGGCATAAAACCACTAAAATGTAAGAAATACAAAAGTCGAGCAAAACAAAATATAAAATCGTAAAAAAAAACAACAAACTAAAAAGTTTAAAATACCCAACGTTTCGACATATATGGTCTTGATAACGAGCATGTAAAAAATAAAAATAAAAAGGTGTTGACTCCCTTGCTCTGGGTTTCAAAGAGTCAACACCTTTTTATTTTAATTTTTTACATGCTCGTGGTCAAGACATACTTAGTTTTTTATATTATGAAAAGCATGTTAAGTTTGGCTCAAACAGAACGCAAACTTTAAACACGACTAGACGATAAAATATGTTCTTTTTGTGGTCTTCTCTTTCTTGTTTTACAAGGTAAACAGTAAATTAAAACTATACCGAAGCTTTTCAATTGTTTCAAAATATTTTAAGATGAAACCGATACAACAAAATTTTTTTTCTGCATCTCTTGCACTCCAAAATGACATACATGCTTATACATACATAAATAACAAAATGGATAACAGGAAAGGCTAATAATGACATACCAATCAATCAATGTAAAACATGCTTTAAAAGCCAATATAGTATGATGACCAACAATTATATACATGTATACCCGTTTAACGTTTCTGGTAAAGTTGAAATAAAGGAATTCTTGTTGGCGGTGACCTTGACCATATTAAAAAAAGGGGAGGGTTGGAGCTCCACGAATCTGGTTTAACCCCACCGCATTTATGCGCATGTCTAAAGTCAGGAAAGTATTGTCACGTATGTCTTTGTCTCAGTTACCCTTTCAGTCTATTTATTTATATTCTGACATGATATTGTACCATTGGACATAAGTACTTTCTGTTATGAATTTTTAACGATTTTTCTTCACTCTTAAATTTTAGATACATGTATTCATAACATTCGAACTTTATATTTTTTTTTTATTCACATGTGTAGATATATTTTTTCTCATACTATCTTTAATTTAAATTGAGGAAAACACCGTTCTATATGACAGTCGTTTGTGTTATGTTCAAGAAAGTACGTCAATAATTATTTTTTACCAACCAGGGGCTACATGCAGTTTTGGGAAAACTTCACATGTACATTTTTGGAAACATTTTAGGGCCATTCTAGGATTATCTTAAAGCATCTTAAAATGGAATTTTAAGCTCTCCTAAGATAACATTTCTAAGGATGATCTGTTTTATTAAGACATAATTCATTGATTCATTGCTGAATGCTTATTTTACAATGAGAAAGCATTATACTTGCTTCTATTTTTCACCAATTGACGTCATATGTTAAGAAATACATGTTCAAATAAGCAAACTAGTATTGTATGGCATCAATGAATTATTTAGATTTTATAACAGAACAATATGTTTAATTTCATTTTAATTTTAACAATGGGAAAACTATTTTCAAGATTATACAAATACATTTGTTTTTGCTTTAATTATCCTAAATTTTGTATTCGTCTTGTTTTACTTATTTTAGATTTTTTTTCAGGTAGTGGTCTTTGTGCCTTTCCGTGCTCCAGACAGAACAGGGTATTTTTTAGTTTTACAGACACCTTCGTTTCCAATTTTTCAACCGGTGACCCAACAAGATTTAAATCAGATGTTGGTAACACAACTAGCTTTTTTGAATGCTGGGATAGAGCTGGTCCTTTTTTCGCAATACGGTTGGTACTAGCTGCTAAATTACTATACGGACAACTTCGTTTCCATCTTCTTAACCAGAGACCAATAAAGATTCAATTTTTTGTTGGAATAGAGATGGTCCTTTTAGCTCACCCGACTAAGGGCCAAGTCAGCTGTTGTCATTACGTGGTGTGCGTCGTACTTTGTCGTAAACTTTCTATTGAAAATCTTCAACTCTGAAACCACTCAGCAATTAAAACCAAACATTAGTGGAATTTTCTTTCAATGGCCTCCCTTCCAAATTATATCTGAGGATCAAGATCTGTAACCATCCTGATCGCTGAAAATACAAATAGAAAAATCAGCCAATAAATATTTTAAAATCTTCCCATCAGAATCAATTAAATCGAAATTGTACCAACTGACCCGGAATGTAAACCAAAAGGCCGTCAAAATCAATTTCTGTTTCAAATTGGATCCTAAGAAAAAATCATGCAGTTACAGATCTTCTTTTCTGAAACCACTAAGTCACATGTAATCGAAATTTGCAACAATGGTGCTTATACTTATACTGATAAATGAAATTAGAGTGAGTTCCTAAGAGCATCTAGGCATGCAGCAGTGTGCCCTTATTCTGCACGTCCATATTTCTGCGCATCTGTCATTTCGGTATTTTCCAAAAAATATTTAGAAATATTCGTAATTTTTCTTTGTCCATTACCAGACTTCGTTCCATTTTGTATCCAAACAATTTTAGTGTGAATCAACAGTTCCTCTGTGTAATGGTTTTTCGAAAAAATCTTTAAAAATTCTACCGCCCCATTCGTAAAAGTCTTTCATAGATTCCTAACTTCGTTGGGAGGTTTTAATTTTAAATCATTTTTATGATACATTACTAATGTCACTATACCAAATGTTCATTTTTATTGTAAATCGTTAAAATTTGTCATAAAGAGTGATGCAAAATGTTTGCTCCAAAAGAAAATTACTAAATAGTTGTTCACAAAATCAGCTATTATACTGAAAATATAATAAAAATTAAAATTTACGTTTCGCGAAACGTGAGATGTCCCCTCCCGTGCCCATTTTATGCCTGTTCTCTTCAACAAGTTGAAGAAACCCTTAATATTGATTGAAAATGGCTGCAGTTATGTATTGTATTTATCTGGCCTTAACTAGCAAATGACAGCTTTCATCCTTATCAAAGAGATTTTATACCTCCCCTACAGCCATGCCTATAAATCTCTAATTATAATGAAAGTGATAATTTCATTACAATTCACATAAATCTATGTATAAAGGAATTTTCATATGTATTATAAATTTATCCCCAAAAAAGAATGTTATCAATGGTCGCTGCCACCCCAACATTCAATGAAAAGTTACTGAGATATAGATACAGTTTTACATGATCATGATGATGATCAAATCTTTATGAAATTTTGTACAACTTCCGAAATATAGCTGTTAAAATCTTCATGAAACTTAGCACAATCTGAGCACAATAAACAACTAGTATCTTCATGGCGGCCATTACAAAAATTCCGACAATGCGCCGTCAGTCGCCATCACCCTTATACCCTGTATACCAAGTTTCATTGAAATCGGACAATGTTTACATTTTTCACCATTTTCGGGGGCCATCTTGAAAATGGCGGCCATTACAAAAATTCCGACAATGCGCCGTCAGTCCCCATCACCTATATACCCTGTATACCAAGATTCGTTGAAATCGGACAATGTTTACATTTTTCGCCATTTTCGGCCGCCATCTTGAAAATGGCGGCCATTACAAAACTTCCGACAATGCGCCGTCAGTTGCCATCACCCTTATACCCTGTATACCAAGTTTCATTGAAATTGGACAATGTTTACATTTTTCGCGATTTTCGGCGGCCATCTTGAAAATGGCGGCCATTACAGAAATTCCGACAATGCGCCATCAGTCGCCATCACCGTTATACCCTGTATACCAAGTTTCGTTGAAATTGGACAATGTTTACATTTTTCGCCATTTTTGGCGGCCATCTTGGAAATGGCGGCCATTTTGAAATTATAAACCGCAAAAAACACTGTAGGACCTTGGGACCTATCACCCCTCCAAGTTTCATATTGATCGGTCCATCCATTTCCGAGGAGATAGCCGGACAAGTTCGTGCATCAGGTTGACGGAAGAAAAAGAAAAAAGTATAATAATAAGAAAAATAAGAAACGGAGTAAAAACAATATGTCCCCGACGACACTTCGTGGTCGGGGACATAATTACCATAGCATATGTACTTTCAAAATCGATTAAATATACACGAGTTATTTAGTGCTAGCAATCTAGCATGTTTGAAACTTATTGATGAAGATCTTCAAAATGTTATTCAAAAGTAGAAATAATAATCATATTATTGAGATGTGTTTGAATTTGAGTATTCGGTCTTTTTTCCTTGTTACACGAATATAAAGCTACTGTTGTGGAAAACAATGAACGTGTTATTTGAAAAATTAGCTGAGACATCAGACGTGTTTTTTTGCCGGTTTTAACAATTCAAATAACATCAAACGATTAGATATCGGTTACGCGCCTGCGTATCTCCCGCATGCATAAACATTGGTAATTTCATATATTCTCAGTATTATGTTTTATTTTAAAAATCCAAGAATGTAATTCGCTGTAATGATATTTATTTAGTTTGTTTGTTGAATTCTAGTTAATTATATACAAGTATAACTGCAAGATCCACTCTGAACTAATTCTCAATCTCTTTCGTAGCCAATATTAGTTCGGAACAGATTTTTAACCACAATTTTCAATATCTAAATGAGGTAATACAATCACACAACAAACAGCAAATATTTCAGCGGATCTCATACCCCAAATTTTTAAATTACTCCGCATATTGTTATAACAATTGACAATAACCAGTTATTATGAATCAAAGATATAAGTGAGCTTGGTTTAAGGGCAAAAGATTTAAAAGAGATAATCACTTATTCTAGATTTTTAACATGTCTCTTTCACTAAATAGAGTTTTTCATTTTAGGCGATATGTAGACGGTCACTATGAATATAGATGCGTTAAAGATGCGATATTTGACGTAGAATTTTCAGTTGCTGTGTTTTATGAAACTAACTGGGGTGAGTCTAATACTTTGTCTGTGTGTTTTGTTAACGATTTGGTATTAGAAAATGCTATTGATAAAAGTCAAAGCTGTGTTCACTTGTGTTAGACGTCGAAATACATTTCGCCGACGTTATAATGTGAAACCGTCAACTTCCTGCGATTTCGAAAAATAATTTTCAAAAGAAATTGTTCATAAATATTAAACTCCCAGGGTTGACATATAAAATTTAGTTTCAAATTTTATACTTTTCGTTTGAAGGCATCATTGTGACATTGAGCTGAAGAAAAATAGAAAAAAACAACGATCTTCTGTTTTAACTTTTTTCATGTGCATTTAGTTATTTCCTGTCAAGGTTTATCAATCATGTAGCATTTACATACATAGAAATATTTATGCCTTCCTGTTTTGTAGTTGCGTTAAACTGTCCAGACTCAATATGCGATGTCTGCAACGGTACTGGTTTTGGCGATGTTCGAGTGTTTGTAGGTAATTAAATTTGAATTAAAGGTTCACAGCGTTTTAAATTGAATTATTCGTACATTGTATTTTTTTATATATTATTTCAAATTTAAAAATAAAAAAAGAATTTCAACAAAGTACCGATGACTAACAAATACACATACACATACATCAGCGAGTTAGAACAGTCTGACTTGGTACAAGTTGTTAAAAACCATCCGATTTTATAAAAAAAAAAATCTTAAAGCCCAACACAGTGTGATACAATATATCCAACAAAGTGATCGCTAGCAGAACAGTAAACATGTTAATAAGTTCAAAGATTTTCCAGAAAAAAATGGATCATGGCCGCTTTTTCTTTGAACTTTTGTCCTTCTTATAAAATTTTTTATAGTATAGGAGTATATGCCATGTATGTACAATGTAATATCAACTAATATTTGAAGAATACTCCTTCCGCATGTAGGTAAATGGTACAGCTCACGACAGAGGCTAATGTAAGTAGTACCTATCCAGACTTTCCAGAGTTAAATAATAATCAAATAATAATAAAATTCGTATATATGTAAACATAATATTTTTTTAGCTGAGGGATCAGGTTTGTGTTCCTTTAACTATAATTTTCTTCTGTATTCTTCCGTGGTACTTAAATTTCTAATTCTAACCCGAAAAGACTATTTAAAACAATAATCCCTGCTGTTATACTCTCCCTTTCTTTTATTTTCTTCCTTCTCAAATTGATTCATCAGGAGTTGCTTCTAATTCTTTATTTTCTGTAAAGCAGTTTGTACTAACTCTAAAAAATCCTCCCTCAATATATTGATTAATGTTCACCTTTGCTAAAACACTGACATGTTTTTTACTTCATATTTGCCTAATAAGGATCATGACAATGAGATATCCACAATTTTACTTCATGTATGAAGTAACAAGGCCAATGTAAAGAAGACATAGGTATTTATAATTTGCTACTATATAGACTGATGATCTTACACTAAAATTATTACATTATAAATTATTACTTTTCAAATGTATATTTCTTTTTATTATATACATGTACCTATGGACAAATTGTTTTTAAAACTCTCTATAAAACTTTTAATTATAGTTTCGGGCTCCAGAATGTTTTCGTTGACAGAAATTTTAGTGAGATTTGAGACATTTCCAATTTGATGTCATTTTTTCTAAAATGCTAAGAGTTATCAACATCACGATAAATGTTCATTTTTTTTATTCAGATATTTGTTAAACTAGCTTAAGGTGGCATTTTTAAAACGTTTTGTCTCTAGATATTACTGCTTCATCATCAGCGCTCCATTCGTTTGCTTTGGTATTAACTGCTGATTTTCATTTTTGTTTTTCGTGCTTTCTTATACACGCCTTTCACATATGCTTTTAAATTACTTGTCAAATCATTACAGTGATATCTTCTTCAAATTACAATATTTGTGTAGAAAAGAAAATTCAAAATATTGACCAATAAGAAAAAACGACTGTAATTATCTCTTTTTTATATATTAATATTTATTAAATTCTTCATCCAATTAAAAAATGCAGTGTTCTTCAGAACGATTGAAATGTAGAAAACTGTCAAAAGGATATATAAAGTCTCTAGAAACAAGAACAAAATGTTAGACCAATATACAGTCCCGGCCTGTCAAAAGTTTAACAATAGCTAGCAAAAACGCATCACCGTTTGGATAATAGTTTTGGTTTTCAACATTTTAGGTCTTAATCACAACTGACGAGTCGTAAATCGACGAAATGTGCACATCTTGTGCATCAAACTACAGATTATATTACAATGTTGACTACTGTACCCTAATTTTTGACGTTTTTACTTATTATGTCTGTTTGTTTTGCTCACACATTGTTGTCAATACAATGGAATCCTATGCGACTGTCATGCAAGTGAGAGGTTTAGGAATATGACAGTTGTTTTCCATTCGTTAAATGTGTTTGATCTTTTGATTTAGCCATTTTATAAAGGACTTTCCGTTTTGAATTACCCTTGGAGTCCGGTATTTTTGTTATTTTACTGTTTTTTTTTTATATCAAAGATACCGTTGCTGGTGGACTCCAAGTCCCCGAGGGTATCTCCAGCTCAGTTGCTAGTATTTCTAACCCGAAATTGGTACTTAAATTTAGTTTTACAAAAATATAAAATTTGCAATCTCCCTCGTGCATATATTTTGGCGTAACGCCTTTTGGTTGTTTTGGCATCTTGGCATTTTTGATTTTGCTCTTCAACTGTTTGGATTATTGTTTTGATTTTCAACATTTTAGGCATTGAGCACAACTCATGCACATTGAGTCGTAAATCGACGAAATGGACATATCTTGTGGATTAAAAATTGTTATCAAAGAATTTATTAAAAGTCCGTTTTGACCCATAGCTAGCTATCGTTGACAGCCTGGCTGTAAAAATGCTTTAAACGGTTGAAATCTTTTCGCCAGGCTAAAATACCGTTGCCAGTAATCGTAGCCAGCTTTTGTTGACCACTAACTATATGTAGCTATCGTTGAACACTTGAAAAGTTTTTGATAGCCTGTCATTTACCAGCTTTGTGTGAAGGAATACAAATAACTCCACCTTATAAAAATAACTCACATGTTGCCTTATTATAAAGTAAAGACACGAATACAGTCTAAGAAATATGTATTTAATACATTACAAAAAGATAGATAGATAAATAAAATAAATATGGCAGAAAAAAACCGGCAGATAGAATTTTTTTTATAAAATTGTAAACAGAACACCTGACATGCTTTCATATTCTTAATAGAAGAATTGGGGTCACCGTTCATTTTTTTCTTGCTATTTCCAAAAAATTAAATTTCCTTAACATTTCATTAGAACATTTTCCGCCAATTATCTCCCCTGTAAAAGGATTCTTTTTAAAATAAAATTTTGCAATTTTGCTATTTATGAATTTTTGTCAATTTTTTGTGTAAATAAACTTAATATATAATTTTTACATGATATCAAATACTACAATGTATTTGTTGGTTGAATATATATATTTACATACAATTTTGCAAGATGACCGAAAAAGATGCTCAGTATATTAGATGTGATCCACCTTCAAACCTATTAAAAAGATTTCAAGCGTTCAACGATACCTAGCTAGTGGTCAGTGATAGCTGGTTAGTGTTGAACGCATTGAAAGCTTTTGCTTTCAAACAAACTGGCGAGCGTTCAAAATAGGCTGTCAATTTGAACACTAGACAACCATCGTTGACAGCCGTTTGAACACTAGCTAGCAATTCCACCAGATTTTTGCCGGCCTCGCGTCAGTCCGGGACTGTATATCGTCATGTATAAGTGATATTGATAAACTAATTCTGCACAACGCGTTTGAAAAAAATAATAACTATTTAAGATTCATTCGTTTCTTCACTGTATTTAGATTCGTTTTAAATAATGTTAGACGTCTTTCTTTTTAGACTGCACTATAGGTAAGAATCAAATCTTTAACAATGCGTAGATACCAAAGTGTTAAGCATTAGTATATATGAACAATTGACTCATCATTTTCACCGAATGCGTTGATTGATATGTGGTACCAATTTCCTATTTATTTCGCAATTTTTTTTCTAAATCTTTAATTGGGTGTTTTTGGATTGATCATTTGACCAGGCGGTCTGATACGGAGACTGTACGCATGATCGGAAGTTAATTTCATCAAATGTTAGAAATATTTTTTCATTCTTATTCATGGAATGTTTTGGAGAATAAAATATCGTTTAAATGCATTATCTAAGTACAATCTACATTACTTTTAATTATCAGAATAACTGGAATAGGTTACACATGCAAATAATTTATGTTGAATACGGTAAAAAGAAAGTCTGCTCTCATAAATGTGGGAAAAATATAAGATTGAGGAATGAATAAAATATAGGTGTTAATTTGAAATACAAAAATATTTAGTATATCTCACATACACGTACATGTAGATTTTGTAACCAGTCTCCAATCAAATTCAGTAGTTTGAACATGTAATCAATATGAACAATTTTCATATTTTCCCCTAACAAATACTCGTATTTAACCCCCTCGGAGGCCTTTTCAATATAAATATATAAGGTCCTTCAATTTAATATCACTGCTGACCAAATCTGCATTTTCAGAACTACTGACTTAGAAAATATTTATCATATATATTTATAAGCTATAAATTGAAGATTGCCAAATTTCTATAGGTTCTTATAAAAATTCGAGAGACCACGTATCTTACAGATTGTGTCTGATATTTTGAACAAAAATAATTTTACTTGTGTCGAATTAATATAGTAGTCAGTATTTACATCACCAAACGGACCCTGAAGGGTTTTCTGGTTTCGGTGTTATTTGATGACTGTTCAGTTTTATGTTGTCTGCCATTCGCTTTTAGTTGGTCATTTTTGGGCTCATATAAGAGATTACATGATATTCTTCCGTCATGTCCGTGATAAATTGACACTTTAAATGATAGCTTTTCTGTTTCTACTACTTAAAAGTGGCATATATTTTACTATAAATGAAATACGTAATATTTAATTACTAGCCTTTATACAAGTAATGACTGATCATTTCACTGATAAAAGATATATGTTGCATGCTGACGTTGTATGTATGGAATTGTAAATTTAACACAAAGGGTAGAAAAAAATTGAAACATGGATGCCCTAAGTGGACATGAAATATGCCATAAATCAAGAAAATTAAAATTTATCATTTCTTAGGTATCTTTAGCAGGATGCCATAAAAAGGATTTCAATTACCCCACTAAGATTTTTATTAAATTATCTCAAACAAAGGGTAGAATTTTTTAAAGATATTAAAATATTCTATTGCATACCAATGTTTAAGAAAATAAATCAAAATATTCTCTACATGCCATTTTTAATAAAAATAGAATGAAATAGTCTATTGCATGCCAAATAAAGATAGCTAAGGGTAGGTTTTTGAATATATAAATATATAATTATTGACTGGATACGAGGGGAATAGTAAGTTTATTGTCCCCGCAGTACAAACTATTGTCCCGGGGCGTATTCAATGCAGTCAGTAAGTGTTTTATTATACCAAGATCACTTTACAGGTCAATAGTAGCGAAAACTATTGACCGGTCAATAGTATTGGAAACTATTGACCGGTCAGTAGTTTCAGGTTTAGAAACAGACAAAATAGTAAAATTATTGTCTTAATTTTTATATTGTAAAGACATACTGAAGTATAATAATATATAGTTATTTAACAGTATTGAGGGATATAGCCATTTTATTTGTCCCGAGACATTGACTATTTTCCCGACGCGTACCGGAGGGAAACAGTCAATGTGTCCAGGGGACAAATAAAATGGCTATATTCCGAAATGACTGTTAAATAACTTTTTTATTATACCGAAACACATTACCGGTCAATAGTTTCCAAAAATAATCACCAGTAAAAAAAAATAGTAAAATTAATGTCTTGATTTTAATATGGAATAAACATACTGATGTATAATAATAAATAATCTCAGTTAATGATTTATGGCAGCAAAAAGGAGTTTTGCCCAAAATTAAGATAGGGAGGAAAACTGGAACCACAATCTCAGTTATCACAAAGTCTGACTCTTATTAGTATTTATGAAATCATAAATTTTAAACAGGACAGGCATTTGTTTACTTAATTTGATTGCTATCACATTTTGGGATGAATTTGTGTGAAGTTTATTCATGGGTACGTCAACCGAACTAAACGGCAAAATGTTGAGCACTTTCTACGCGAAGCATGCCGAAATTAAGATATTTGCGCATTTCTCGACCGTTACACTTTGAGCGACTGCAGACAAAATCATGTTGTTAACTTACCTTTATTTAAACAGCATAAAATGCGAAAATGGAATGAAGTTAATTTTTTTCCGATTGAAAATTTGCTGTAATTATTGTTAAATTGAACCTCCTTCCAATCTTTACAGGAAAAAAATATTTATACAAATACTGCATTAATTTTTAAAACTGAATCCTACGTTTCATATTAAATTTAATTTGAAAGAAAACACTAAAGCCAAAACAAAAAATAACGATCTGGCCTTCAAAAATGCCTGAAAATCTACAAAGATTGTAGAAGGTCGGAAAACGAGTTAACAACTCAATAAAATGGAAACGGGGAATGTGTCAAAGAGACAACAACCCGACCAAAGCTCAAGGCTACCAATGGGTCTTCAACGCAGCGAGAAACTTTATCAGAAACGTTAACTTTGAATGCAAAAATTCCGAACGACTATCTGTACTTTGCCATCGCTTAAGTATGAAATAAAAGGGCATCGAAATCTTAAAAGAACGTTTTAAATTGTACTTTACTTGTCCACAACTGAAAAACAATAATTTTAATACTATTTTCCCTAAAAACATTCCTTGGACTTTTCACCAATAGGACTGTGATTTGTGTTTTGAAAATTTACAATCGTGATAAGCAAAACAATAGGATTTTCCGCTAAAATAAATGCAAACGTATATTTTCTTTTGGTTGTAGTTATACCTGATCGTAAGTATAGCTCAGTTTGTTCTTCCCAATAAAATCGAAAGTTTAAAATCATTAATTTAATATGTCAACAACAGAATACCAAACAGATTTAAGGATATCTGTTTAGCTTGGTTTTAGTTAATTGGGACAATTTTTCATTAGAAGCATGTTTTTATGTAATTAATGTAATTAAAAAGTGGACGTACGTGTGTTATCTTTGTAGTTTTTTGCATGCGTGTATTTTGAAATTAATATTCTTTACAATGTTATCAGGCAAAGTTGTTATAAAAGTGTTTTTTTATGTAAATTGAGAATAAATTTTCCTTGAAATCTTGAAAATCATTATTTGCTTTTTATTTTTTAGCTGTAGGGTGCAACATACCAAGCTTTTGTCCGATAACAGACCCATTTAGCCAGATACGTTGTACCGGCTGTGAACGGTCAGAAGGTCATGATGATGGGCTTTGCTGTAATGAAACTCAGAGTGGCTAATGTAGAATGCAGAGGAACACAAAACGAAATGATAATAATAAAATGCTATTGAATTTTCTAGTGTTTAAATGTACTCCCAAACACTTGTGGTTTAAAAATTCAACAATTAAAAGCTTTTTTGAACGCCCATTTCTTCACATCGTGTTTCGATGGTACGACCGACTTCGATTAGTCGTTAGTGTCTTCTGATTTATGAACTAATAGAATGTCCTATTAAATTTTTAATAGTACCATTTCTGTTTCTTCCAATTATTGCAATCGCCAAAAATGCTACTAGAAATGTCAATGTATATGTTCACTTTATACAGGTGCGCTGGTGCGTATCTCAAAAGACAACATGCACATACTTTTCCGTATTCCTTTTTACGCTAACAGTGTACAAAAGAGTTGACAAATGGAAACTGACATTACAAACAATATTATAATTCTTGAATTTAAAACATGGTAATTCCATTGTTGGTAAAACCTTTAATATTTGGGGGAAAGAACCGATACAATGTACAAAAAATATATTTTTTTAAGTTATCAACTGAGAATTTAGCAATTGACTAGAACAATTTAATTTCAAGCATTGCAATTCTATCTTTGGTAAATATCCTAGAAGACTTTAAGACCTTTCATTAGTTTTTGAAAACATGTATCATCCATATTTTATGGAAATGATCGGTAGAATAGCAATTGCTTGTAACAGACCGATTTCAAACATCGCAACTCCAATCTTAGTTTATTTTCTGAATGACTCTAAGGTCTTTAATTTATGCAAGAAGTACTTAGCAACCATGCATAATATGACTAACAATTTCTTTGAGCAGATAAATTTCTAACATTTCTCACTTAGACTATTTCTTTGAAGACCTTAGATAATACTATTTGGATAATTTCTTCATGTTCTTAGCAAGATAGCTCCGATATCAACAATGGAACTTGCAGGAAGTGCTGCAACTTTTAAACTTTTAAATTTTTTGGAAAATATATGTTTAGAAAATCAACCGTAGAATTACTGTTATCGTGGTTATTTGCCGTAATGAGATGTATTCGAAATTAAACAAAATGACGAGGCTATATTTGTTCTTTGACTATTTCTATTTTGTTGTTACCTGTATAACCATTTTCTTCTTTTCTGAGAGTTTATTTAGATTAAGCATACAGTAACAGCCGGTTTTCAGACATAAAATCTAAAAAAAATCAACATATATTAAAAACAAGAACATTAACATTTACACAGTCTAAATAATTATTCCATACTTCATAGAACATTACAAAAGATCTTGTATTTTAGGTTAACCTAATATCACGATTTTCTTATTCAATTAATATATATTCTGTGAAACCTTGTGGTCAGATTCCCTATAGGAGACAGACTTTAAGATAACATATATTAGTTGATCTTCTTATTAATCAAAAGTAAGATCCAATCATATAGCTCTTTTCTGAAACTCATTTCCGGTATCACGATTCTGCCTATAAAGTTATAATTTCAAGCAAATTATTTCCCTTGCTGAGATGTTGCGGGACGTTATACGGGTTTGCTGAAATGAAGAGTAAAGAATTAACTGTTTTTAAAACTTGTTAATTCGCACATAATGTTTGGTTTATATAAACTTGGGAACTACTTACGATCTATACTTGTAATCAAACTTGCTTATAAAGCTGGAAATATTTGTATATCAAAATAATAAATGATTACTATTTAATTCCTACTGGTTGCTCTGCACTGCAGCGAACCTGTACTACGTCCAAATATCTTGCTTCAATTTATAATTTTTGAGTCAGATTCGTGATATCGGAAATGATTTCCTGAAAAGGGCTGTATCATCGCTAAAAAGTTATCCCCACTAACATATCCTAACGTGAAATAGGAAGTCTCACCCATATTTCTTCTCCGTCAAAATTCGGTACGCAAAGAAAAAGTTGTCTTGACGTGTAGCTCGAACATACTTTTCATGCGCAAAAGTTACTTCTGGTGACTGGTAGTAAAGAAAAATTTAAAACCTGAAAACTGACTAAAAGTATACAGTCAAACCTGTATTTAGCAGCCACCAAATATTGGGAACGAGAAAAAATGGCCGCTTAAGAGAGGTGGCCTTTCAATTGAGGTCGACTATTTTCGAAGTTTTGACTAAGTTACTAAGAACCAGGCACGCAGATGTATGTCATATATTGCAGGAAATTTCTAGTATATTCTAAAATTTATCGACAGGATGAATTCATGTATTTTTTTACTAACAAAATATTGGGTAGGACTAGCGAGTCAAAAGGGAAAAAAATCATAGAAATATTCACTTTCATTCATCATGAGTACAAGTATGAAGCCCGTCATATCAGTATCATTCGTTTTTTTTAGAAATAGATATAATTTGCAAATCTTGTAATTACTTTTCTATAAAATGACGTTTTAGACTTAAAAGTTCGGAAATTTTGGTGCCAAAATTGACCCTTCGTAGGAATTTTCTTTTCTGAAAGTAGATTAGAAATTCTCCGTAGAAGCAGATGTTTACGATAAACTAATAAAAAAACGGAAGTGCAAAAGCTGTTGAATTGTGACATAGGGAAACTTAAAATTTTGACTTTTTAAAAATCGTGCAGGGTTCGTACAGTTCATAGAATTCTGAAAAAGTCATGGAAATTTGTGTTGGCCAAATCATGGAATTGAAAAATGTCATGGAAAAGAATCGAAAAGTTATGAAAATCTTTGTTTTTGTGTTCAATACTGGCAATAAGTTGAAAAAAATAATTCAGAGTTCTCATTTATTTTTAATCATTTTTTTTTTTAAGCACAATGGTGTCTAGATCTACTGGAAGTTCTGATAATAAGTTTTATTCAATGTGAAAGTTCCGATTTTGTGTGGAATAAATTTTTCAAAACTTTTATTGACATATTTACTCTGGTGAAAGCATTTTTCTTGAATTTTTTACATGTTTAATGGAATTTATTATTTCGTCCTATTTAGTACTTAACTTAATGATAAATAGGTACTTTGTGTATTCCATAAAAAAAATCTTAACATCATCCAATATCATTTTGTCATGAGTTCTTCAGATGAAAATCGCAGATATGTTTGTTAATTTATCATATTGCATAGTGAATTTATCATTTTATGGCTAAGGTGTGTACATTTGTACTTGCATACTTACCTTCTTATATTTTACGTACACACATGATTGTATTACCTCACTTGTTTAAGTCAAATTTTATAAAATTCTTAATAAATATTTTCTCAAATGCAATATTGTTTAGAATTTGTTAAATTTGATAGACTTTAACGTTTTTGTTTGTTCTAAAGGTTTCCTTATTTAGATGTTAGTACAAAACATTTTTTAAATTTTAAATGTCAATATGGTACACATCGACAAAAATCACATTTACAATTTGCCAAATGTCAAAATTCTAATACTAATTAATAAGATAAGACTTGTAAACATGCCTTCATGTTTTCGTTAATATGAACGTCAGGTCCGCAACTTTCCTTAAGGTGATTTTAACAAAGTAACATATTCCATACCAATTCACATTATACTGGATTTTGCGCATTTACAACTTGAACTATGTGGTCAAGAAGAATTTTGAATTAGTCCTGGAAGGGTCCTTGAAAATTCAGAAAATGTTTGGAAGAAAAAAGTCTGAGAACCCTTAACTTCATCAGATGTCATAATTCTAACTAATTCTACCCTAGAACCATTCTGGACGGTTCTACCATTGAACCATTATGACAGTTCTACCCTAGAACCATTCTGGACGGTTTAACCGAGAACCATTTATGACAGTTCTAACCTAGAACCATTCTGGACGATTCTACCCTAGAACAATTTATGATCTTGGCAAATTTTATGAATTTTGGACATCACAATTATAACAAATAAAATAATTAATTTGTTGTCATAATTTTAAAATCAACTTTTATCAGACCGAAATATATTATAGAGTGAAAAAAAGAGAAAAAAATTCACTCAGAATAAAGTTTAGACTAAAACTAAATGATTTAAAACTAGTCGGTGTTATTTTCTATTACATAATACATTACCCTACATATGTTTGGACAAGAGAAACATTTTAAATCAAGATTTAGTCCCACCCCTTCTTGGAATTATTGTGTAAAATGTCCATATATGTAGTTATGTCTATGTAATTTTTCGATAAATTGGTGAAATGCACTTCTTATTTAAAAATGGCGGTACTCATCCCAATCATCTTCTACCTTGTCATAACGAAATAAATATCGTTCATACGAGCAAAGAGAATTAATTATATAATATATCAAATATTTAGCATATAAAAATGGTAAAAAGATAAATTATTAATTTAAAATAAATTAAAATGTTACTTATCTGAAATCTCTACATTGAAATTTGGGACCACCTTATGCACACCTCTTTATTCAAATGCTGCATTAATTATTTTAAAATGTAGCGTTATAAAAATTTGAAACCTCGCTGATTTTGTCAGCAAAACGGTTTACCTGTATACATACACAAGTATCTGTGTACCTTAAAATTTGGAACAATAAACACCCGGACAGTCAAGGTACAATATATATGTCAAAACGTTAATTTGTTATAATTACATGAAACACAAAACATGTTACGGAGAATAAATTTTTTTCCCTGTAAATTTACTTTAGATAAAAATCACACAAATTTTAACAAAAACAATAATTCGTTTTTCTTCTGGGTTAAAAAAAGGAAAAAATTCTTACACCATACATGTAGCTCTTTATTACATGTATGCACTTTTGCAGTTTTGTATAAATTGGTCATAAATTTAATATTATTAATTATTGTCATAATTTCATATGTTGAAATTATAATCGATGTGAAATGTTACTACATATTTAAAAAAAAATGCTGTTAAAAGTTTCGAAAAAGCGAAGGCGAGGAGTACGTGCCATAATCAATACAGAGTTATCGGACATGAAAATGGGCGGTTCTACCCCAGAACCAATTATGACAGTTTTGAATAGTTTTACACTAGAACCATTTATGACGGTTTTACCTTAGAACCATTTATGGCAGGGTTGGTTCTACCTAGAACCCTTCAGTCTAGAATGGTTCTAGAGCCGTCCTCTCTGACAGAATAGTTGAGAGGTTAGAACTGATCTCAGCTGTATGAGGTATGTGTTGGTTAGGCTTTTAACTGCCATGATCATGGCTTATGGAGTTAAATGTAAAAAAGGGTCTTAATAAATTATATATTGGACAGATTAAACACAAATTTTGTGAGAGAACAATTTTTGATGATGACTATATTTAAGATACAAGTACAAAATATACAGTCTTAAAATTTCAGATTCTGATAAGAGTTGTATTATTGTATAGTCCATTTGATAGCTTGGAAAATAGGGGGACATAATATATTGTTTATTTGTTTAGTTGGGGTTTTACGCCGTTTTCAGCGCATTTGGCTATTTCGTGGCGGTCAATTTTTGTTGGTGGAAGAAGACGGACTACCCGGAAAGAATCATCGAGCTTCGGTAGGAAAATTGGCAATCCTTGTCAATTTAGATCGGAGTCGAACATACCCCACCGCTCCGAACTCACGACCCCAGTGTTGACAGGCCAGTGATCATTATTTGTCATGGCGAACTGCATAGACCACTCGGTCACCGAGACCCCGGAACATAATATAATATGATAAACACAATTTTGTAATTCCAGTTTATGAACAAATCATTGTTTTGCTGTTATACATGTGTATACATGTCTGTACTATATAAAAAAATGTGTGAGTCTTCCAAGGAAGACATGTGTCGCCTGCGGACGTCAATTTTTACAAAAGATATTAAAATTTTCTAAAAATGAAATATAAATGCACACCTTTGCATTAAGGTTAATGCACAGAGAAAGTTTCATCAAATTGCTTTGAGCAGTTATGGAGTAATTGAACGCTATGGGCTTTATTTAATAAATTTTGATATTTAAATAAATTTTAAATTTTAAACAACCGTTGTGCAAAATTTTAGTGTAATATAATGTTTATTTCTGTATTTAAAATGATGTTGAAAATTTAAAGTAAATTATATTTTTTCACATTTTGGGAGAGTATATATATATATTATATATAACATGAAATATTAAAGGTTAAACTATATAGGTTATGACCGATTATATAGGTTGATATTAATATAATACTTTGTTATTTATTCATTTAAATTACTTTTGATCACTAACATGTGCCACAACGTACATGTACCTATCCATTTATTAAACTGGCCAACCGGTTTAATTGTTAATATATAAGATGACCAATTGATACCATGTGTCAAAATGGTAATCCGAGATGGAGCAATTTTCTGATAATGAATTTTAATCTTTTAAAAAAGCATACAAGGTAGTTTAATTGTCTAAATTTACAAAATTCTTAGAGAAAATTTGTCAGAACCTCCAACAAGAAAACAGCTGATTAGCTATTGATAAATTCTGAAATCCTATTTTTCGCTTTATATAACAAGGGTTAAATTGAGTGATAAAAATTATCGGTAAACAATTTATTCTCATTTTCTACATAATTACAATTCTGTTTGAATTTAAATAATCTCAGGTTTCATTTTTTTTACGATCTATGTTTTCTGTCATAATTAGTGAAAAAAATTAATAACAAGATTGTTTTACGGCACTTTACTATATGTTATACCTTTTTGTAAGTCTCTGTAATAATACCCATTAGTAAATATATACTTATAAAAAATATTATCTAGCAGGGGAAAAAATTACCCTGTGGTTGCCCAAATTTTTTCTTATTTTATTGAGATTTTATGGAGCTTTTTTAAGAAAAGGGAAGGAAACCGGTAAAAATAAACTAAATCTTGAAAACGTATAAAAAATAGTAACTTATTTCAAAACATGAAACGCCGCAACAATTTTGATGTATTTCACGATCCCTTATTGGAGTTGTCCTTTGATTTTTTTTTTTTTTTTTTTTGTTTGAAAAGATAGTTCATAAAAATTTATCGAGCTGATGGAAATGTTCAGTTCATTAAATCATTACATTTTCATGATTCACCAATACAATTTGACGGTTACTTTCAAGTCATTGCCTGTGAACATATGACAGAATACGTTACCAGTCAAAAATCATTAAGGGTTAGTTCTGAAGAGGACAAATATACCTAAGACGCAAACAAAAAGACACAATCCATTAGACAGACAAAACCGGGAAGA
This sequence comes from Mytilisepta virgata, assembly GCA_028015205.1. Lineage (NCBI taxonomy): Eukaryota > Metazoa > Mollusca > Bivalvia > Mytilida > Mytilidae > Mytilisepta > Mytilisepta virgata. Next base: position 35,280,160 of record CM051515.1, read on the forward strand.
GACAAATAAACAACCACAAGCACAACAAAAAACACTGAAAACTAAAAACCAATGAGCAACACGAACTCCTATAAAAACCAGGAGTGAAAATCAGGTGCTCCGGAAGGGTAAGCAGTCCCGTCGTGAAGTTCAACAAAGTCAATCCGGTAGTAGTCACAAATCGGTGGAGGTACATGAAATGTCACGATAGTGGTAACAGGTCCAACATCATCTTAGATATTGGAACACTGTAACGATCAATAAATTCGTGATGACGTCGCGTAAACTTTCCTAAGTGATGCCATCAACTTATCCTTGACAAATCATGGTCAAGAAACACCTGCGACAGCAGTAATCGTCCTTGTCGAAATACATGGCAATCATGCATACCCCCCGAATATCGAATAAGCTGGGAAACCTAGACGCCATATGCAGGCGATGCTAGTATACTGCCACCCAAGAAGGGAACGTTAACAATAGGAAAGTGAAAGTCATCACGTTTTTCATAAAGTTGTCTTCAAATGTCTAATTCAAGACACAAATCCAAATATGAAGCGGAATTCAGTGTACATTTAATTTCAAGCTCGAATTTTCCTCAATTATCATCTAAAGTCATAATCTGAAAATGACCTTGAGTTAGGTCAAATGTCAAACGGGCCAGACCTTACAATTGTTCCAGAACAATTTTCCTGCTAGTATCTATGTTATATTTCGCTTACACTTACAATTTCATAAAAACCGTGAATATTTCCAGAATTTTGAAACTCTATTAACAATTAACTAGTGTTAACTAGCAAAGACATTTATTTGACCTTGATCATTGTCTTGTCCTTATTTTTCTTGCTAGAGGTCATAGACCCCAACTGAGAGCTTTCATGCTTATTTCACTAAATAAACATTTGTACAAACATAACAGGCATAAGGCCAGAGTATTTTGAAAAGAAAAGCCCGTATAAGATGTGGTTAGATTTTAACTGTGAAAAAGTTAAACACTGTATAAAAACCGAAAATTGTGTGAAAGATTTCTCGTGGGTGTCTTTTCATTTTCTAAGGTTTGGTGATACAAATCATAACCGTAAAAGGGGAAATATGGTTACCTAGTGATACAGAGTACGTTATGACTGACCGATACATGATACAGTCATGCTAACTGTGGAAGTGATTTGTCCTTAAAGTTTTGCGGAAAAGAACAAATAACTGGAGAAAGAAAACAGTGAGTACCTTTCTTCTGGAAAACGGAAGTCCCTAGTAATAATAATTAGAATGTTTCTCCCTTTGTAAATTGTAAAACGACCCTACATCTAACTTTTGCTTCTATCTGGGGAATATGTATTACATAAGAAAAGCCTAAATTACGATCTGACAAACCCTAGAGTGAAATAACCTGACTTTTAAAAATGTATTCTATATAATACATTTGTACATATGCTTGTATATGTATATCCATATATCTGGCCTTGGCCTTTGAATTTAATTATGACTTGGATATGACAATTGCATTGGTAAATATATATAGATAAAGAGACAGCATGTGTGTTAGGTGCATATAGTTAAAGCGACGAAGCTGTTTTGTCAAGTACTACGGGAATTAGAGTCACGAAAAAAGGAAGACGATTTGGTGGCGCGAGTTGGAACTAAAAGATTCTAAATAAATTGAAAAATACATTAAATTCTTGGTTTTTGAAACAGTTTTGCCTATAATTTTTTCCAAGATCAGATAATCCACATTTCGTTTACTATTAAATGGATCAAATTTTTCAGACTTCAGTACTACTGTAAATTCGGAAATTATTGCGATGTTTTTATTATTGCGAAAAATGCGACAGGGTTGTAACCGCAATATTTTAAACTCGTATTTTAGAATTTTTTATATGAATGAAGTGGGATTTTTCCCAATATCGCAAAAATTAAAATCGCATTTTCGTCTAAAATGACAAAATCGCAATAATAAATGCATGCAAGAATTTCTGAATTTACAGTAAATGTCCATCGCCATTCTGCCTTTTGCTAACATATCCAATACAATACATTTGCAACTTCCATATATTTAACGCTGCACGAGACAATGATTACAAATAAATCAAAACGAATATTTCCTTAACATATCCAATACAATACATTTGCAACTTCCATATATTTAACACTGCACGAGACAATGATTACAAATAAATCAAAACGAATATTTCCTTAATGACATTTGTTTTTTATTACCAGATTTAGATGTGTCATTGTCGAATTTTCAGGTTTGATCATTTTCAGCTTCCACATGAAGTCTTTTCTTGAATGACTTTTTAAAGTTATTTTCTGAAATACGTAATGGTTATTTGTATAATTTATTTAAGGATTGTTTTCAATTTTGGAACAGGGTATACGATATAACTTACTTTGAGGCAGTTTACACGTGGTTGAAGGGGTAAATCACCAATCATATCGTGTAACGTGCGAAACGTGTGCATGTAACGTGCGGATTGTGTGCGTGTAACGTGCGAATCGCGTGTGTGTGATTCCTGCGATTTGAATCGTGTAACGTGTATGGGTCGAGACAAATATGAAAACGTGTGAATTCAAATCAGAGCATATTTCGAACTCGAATTAAGAGGATTTTGGAACTAAATTTGATCGGCGTCAATATTTGAAAATGTTGATATTAATAATACTGCACTGTTTCTAATTTTTTCTATTTCTAATGTCATAATCAAATTAAACTGACTTGAAAAGAATATATAAAATAAAAAATGTTTCCAAAATTAAGTGATCATGTAACTTGCTTACCACTTTTGCAAATTTAACATAGATTTGAACTTTAAATTGTTTGTAAAAATTATCTTCAGTTATTTTGAAAATCTGGCGAAGATTTAACTTTTTGACAAATGTCATGTATTCATAGACATCTCCATTAGTATATCATTTACATGAGCACTTGATTGTTATTATGTACCCAAGACATGATGTTTTTTGCGTTAAAAGAAGATACAAAATATTGTTATTTTACTGACACCCTTTATTGTTATCATATCAATTTTGGTAAATATGCTTTAATAAGTTAGGTAAAAATAACATCAAAAGGTCTATTGATTTTTAATAAATCTAAAATATTTCAGAGTTCTGTGATTAAAGTTCAATAAATTTCCCATTAAAAATAGCATATGCAATAAACATTTAATTTTTATGAAAAAATTTCAATGTCGACCGTATTACACTGGCTTCCTTTGATCGTACTTCTTCATTTCAGATCCAATGCAATATTAAATATTCCACTAATATTTATATCCGGCATAAAATTAAAATAAAAGATCTGAAATCTTGTAACGTGTAACGTGCATCGTGTGGTTTGCGTGTGACATGTATTGTGCGAATCATGCGCGTGTAACGTACGAATAGTGTGCTTGTAACGTGCGAATCGTGTGAATCATGTGAGTGTGATTTCTACGTTCAACCTGTGTTCTACTTCAAAAAACCGCAAATCGGTTTGTTTTTCAGATTAAACTGATTTGAATAACCTATTTAACTCGGAAATATTTAAATCGCGGTCTGCGAAGTAATACGTTGGTGACATCAAAGTACCCAAAGGAGATTATACAATATAATCTAACTTGATCAACCATTGACAACAAATCAAATTACCTGTTACAATTCAAATTACATTATGGTGGACGAAGGTTCGTCAAAAGGCACTTTATGATCCTAATTTTTTTTAAATGACGAGCAAGGCATTAACATGTTATGTTTTAAATAAAAATCTGACGTCAGCATGAATGTCTAACATGCATGATCTAAATGGTCCAAATGACATAAACAAACTTTAAATTTATTATAAATAAAATAACCCCAACTAGAATACCTCGATACATCTGTCGCAATCGGTATTTTTATTAATGCAATGATCCATAGAAATATGGAAAGCATATATACTTCAGCAGAATTTATATTCTACAGAATACAAGCCTTAAAGACGGTCAGACGATGAAATATTTTCTTTTGCTGATCTTCTCTTGGATTTCAGCGTACTTTGTGTTGCAAGGTAAGGAGCTGCTAGTGTCTTGTAATTAAAACTGGCTTAATTGGTATATTTTTGATGATTTTTATACTTAAGCGTACTTAATTAACGATAATAATATATAAATCGTTACTGTACATCTTATCGACATCAGTACTGCATTTAAATGCTATGGTTCTTTTTGTACAGGTGGCGCTCTGTGTGCCTTTCCATGCTCAAGACAGAACAGGTCATTTTTCAGTTATAATGACAACTTTGTTTCCAACTTCTCAACCGGTGACCCAACAAAATTCAAATCAACTGTGGGAAAGACAACATATTACTTTGAATGCTGGGACAGAACTGGTCCTTTTTATGCCTTACGGTAGGTTCTACATGTAGATTAACCGCTGGTTCGCAATAGGGACAACGTTCCCAACTTCATTACCAGTGTCAGAGTATAACTATATTTGTATAATCCAGTCCAGTCAGCTGTTAGTAACACAGCATATTACCAGAGCTAGTTATTGTATGCATTTAGGTATTACTGTATTATATTGAACTGATCCGACGGAGTTAATCTTTGAATTTTCATAAGGTCCATTCTACTTCATTTTGTATGTACAGTACAGCCCCTGTGGTAAATATTATTGAACTATATTCAGTATTGTCAGTTTGCTACAAATTATCGACGAGGACGAGGTTTGTTTTATAAGAAACACTCTCATTTCAAGCTTCTATTAAGTTCCACATAAGATAATTTTGTTAATTGCGTATAACAAATAGTTTTTAAAATTAATACGCATACAATGGACCAGTCTCAATACAGCAGGTACTTGTACAAAGTTATCATAACTGCACATATATATGACTCTCAAAGAAATTGATTAGGGCCCGACACACCTTAATGAGATTGATTCTCTTGTGATTATTCAACCATTGTACGCCCGATCAGATGAAAAAATCGAGAAATGCAAATAAGATTTACTTAAAAGATAGAAATTGAAACAAATTATTGTACATATATATCTTTAGAACATGTAACTATATATTCACTTTAGTTAGTACATGTGGGATAATAACCCGTCATTTCCGCGCATCTTCGGATTAATTAAACACATAGAACAAAGGTAGTTTTGTATGTGAAGGGATTCAACAATACCGACTGAGCTACATGTACCATTATACATACAGACAGAAGAATGAGACATTGGAGAGTCAATAAAAACAAAATTCAAAGACAATGGCAAATTCATGAGACCGATAGCACAACAAAGAAATACTACAACGATTTGACCTAAAGAATAAAAAAACCCAGAGCATTAGCAATTTGAATGCACAGAAATACCGCTTTTAATTTTTATTATACAAAAATAAAGTTATTACTGTCATTTTCATGTTTGACAACTCTGTAGCCTTTCTACTTAAAAAAATGAAACTGTATTAATAAGTACATGAAAACATTTTTCTTATTGTTTCCAGTGTATATATTAAAAATTGTTCTAAAAAAACTAAACACATCGTTACTAAAATGGTTAAAAAATGGTCACAAAATATTGCCAAGTTTTTTGTATCTGTGATCAGAATTTAAAGGTTGCTAAAAAGACTGGTACAAGACTCACTAGACTTGTCTAGTGACATTTTCCTTAGGCTCCTCTACTGTTAACTTACGAAAGTCAGATGTTGTTCTGGAGTTAAGTCGCCTTGTCCGTAAAAAAATCAAATATGCACGAAAAATCACAAAATTAGCAATTTTCGGGTAAATTAAAAAACGTGTCGACTTAGATGGGCTCAATATATATTGTCAAAATTTGAAATATACTTTGTTAAGATAAGTATCTTTCAATGGTCAACTGCTTATAATCAATGCTAAACCTATAGCTTCAACTCCTATTTTGTGTTTTAATTTAATGAAGTTTACCCTTGACTTAATGAAAAACGTCAAGTAAAAAGCCTAAACTCTGTATTGATTATAGCACGTACTTGCCCTCACCTTCACTTTTAAAAACTTTGTTTTGAAATATGTACTAACAGTTCACATCGATTATAATATATGAAATTTATGACCAATTTATACAAACTATCAAATGTACATACACGTAATAAAGAGCTATGGTGCAAGTTTTTTTTTCATTTTTTTTTACCACAAGAAAAGCGAATTATTTTTTGGTAAAATTGATTTAATTTTTATTTGAAGTAAATTTATAGGTAAAGAAATTTGTTCTCCGCAAAAACATGTGTTTCAGTAATAAGATCTAATTAACGATTTGACATGTATATTGTACCTTGACTGTCCGGATGTTTATTGTTCCAACAGATACATGTGTATGTATACAGGTAGACCGTTTGCGAACGAAATCAGCGGGATTTCATTTTTTTTAATAAATAATGCAGCATTTTAATAAAGAGGTGTGTGTGTAAGGGGGATCACTAATTTGAATGCAGAGATGAATTATAATTTCAAATATCAGATAAGTAACATTTTAATTTATTTTAAATTGATAATTTATCTGTTTTGGTATTTATATATTGTAAAATAATTAGCAAACTATATTTTTTTCATTAACTTCTGAAACAAATATTTAGTTAATGTAATTTAGGAACCAAAAAAAGCTAGTTACCCCACACCCCCCCCCACCCCCTCATTATCAAACTTTTATACACAAAGATAAATAGTTGCTGCCGCATGTAGGTTCAAAATCAGCTACAAAGTCAACCAAAAATGCAAAAATCAAAATCTCTCCAAAGTAAATAACAGAAACAATGCAAATTTTGCATTATATATATATATATCATCATAAATACTAAAGGAAGAGAATGCTTTCTTTGGGCGGTAAAAACTCTGAAACCATAAAATATTGGAAATGTTCGACATATAACATATAGTGACATTCAGTATTTCCCAACTTTGCACTCAGAAGAATTTCTTTTTCTTAGAAAACTGAGTTTTGTGTGAAAATGCTCTAAAAAACGCCCGTCATTGGGAAGAGTATTATTCGCTCGCGCATGCTCAAGTGTTGTTTCCTTTCGTACATGAAATGAAATAACTCGGATAATTCAAGCCGTTTCCGAGTGATCGAAGTGAGCGAATATAACGACTGGATTATTCGGGTTAGGAATGAAAATACTGTTTACACGGCATTAATAGTAGGTAAAATATGTTTAAACATGTGAAATTCCCTTTTTTATTTGATCACCGTCATTGGAAACGCATGGTTCAGTCAGTGTACATCTTTTAGCATGTTAATGTGTTACTGTCCTCTACAGCTCAACGCGTTTCCAAAAATGACAACACGGCGTGTACACAGTACACATGGTATATAATACTTTAGCCCAAATAATATTAGCCCGTCTTTGAAAATTGATGAAATGATTCTTATGACACGGCCTACAAAAATAGTTGAGGTCGAAGTTGTACGACGATTCATAACGAGTTTTCCCTTGAACGGCTAACTTTTAAGATTTTTGCTGTCCTTGTTTTCTATCTTAAAAACTATAAAAGATAGAAATAAACTTTCATTGCTAAAATGATCCTTATGTCGAGTCCTACAATGGTCGCCCTAGTTTGAAGTTTTACGACAACTACTATAGGATTTATTGTCCTTAAAAACCAAATCAAACGTTTTTGTGCAGTTCATGGCTTCTATCTTGAAAACAATAACAGACAGAAAGAAACTTTCAACTAATGAAATGGATCCTCATTACCAGGCCTACATACGTCTTCAATGGTCAAAGTGGTATAATGACTCCTTTTAGGAGTTCTCCTGGTTTCCATGTGAGCTATACAGGCTGTTAAGAGCCTCTAGTTTTTATATGCATTGTAGGAGATAAAAAAGGACCTGCCGACATTTTTAAATGCAAATATAGGAAAAATCATCATTTGAACAATAATCAATAAAGGCAACAAGTCCATAATTCACGAGGACAAAATCATCGTCGGAAACCCACGGCCGGTCGCGCTTGCGCTTTGCTTCCACTTACCGATTGTGGGTCAATTCATTCATTTTTCCTCGTTATCATTAATATTCATGAATCAAACTGACCATTGAAATTACTGCTAACAATAATGAAATTCTCCACTTTGGAGATTTTATAAATAGTGAAGTTCTCGACTTTGGAGATTATAAAGTTCTGTGGATTATCCTGGCATTTTCTTGCATGTCGATATTTTGTATAAAAATTTTATACGCCGTATTCCTTTCTTAAAATAATGTAGCATACATACCTTCCCTTTTTAGTTAGATTAGACTATCCGGAGTCCATATGTGATGTCTGCACCGGCACTGGTTTTGGAGATGTTCGGATGTTTGTTGGTAATGTGTCGAAACTTTTATTTTACATTTGTCTTTTCTCATATACTCCTTCATTTTACGGATTTTCTTTTGTGAAACGTTTATGTTACATATTTGGCATATTCGGCAAAAATATCAATCAGCATTTGAATATCCTTACATGTATCATGGTGTCATCATGTGGCATCCTCTAGTAATGTATTTAATGCAGATTACTTTAATTATAATGTTGACAAGGAAACTACCTGTGCAAGCACGGGTATCCGAAAAAGATGGAATAACTTTTCTCATACATGTATAAGAAATCCTTCAATGGTAATTTCACCATTTTCTTAGTGTTAGATTGTTCTGTATTATACAGCGATGTGTGAAAATTATATGTTATCATGTTTTATATATCTATCGATCTGAGAAGTCAGAAATGTTATATCACCTCTTTCAACCCCTTTTCTCCCACTGTCTAGCCCTTGAATAAAACAAGATTCGCAAAGACACCTTTTGTCAATTTTTTCCCATCATTTATAGCATAACTCATACGTCCAAAAATCGTCGACTGACACATTATATGGAAAATGGATTCAGTTTGTTGCATCCCACCTTTTTTCTCTACAACACCCCACAATTAACCTTCATTTTGAAATTTTTTTATTGTTTCAGTTATACTATATATTTGGTTCTTTGTTTAGTTGAGGTTGTACGCCGTTTTCAACACATTTGGCTATTTCTCGGCGGCCAGTTTTTGTGGTAGAGGAAGACGGACTACCCGGAGAGAACCACCGACCTTCGGTAGGAAAATTGGCAATCCTTGTCAATTAAGACCGGAGTCGAACACACCCCGCCACATGTGAGATTCGAACTCACAACCTCAGCGTTGACAGGCTAGTGATCATTAGTAGTCATGACGAACTACCTAGACCACTCGACCACCGATGCCCCATTTATGCTATATAATATAATGATATTGCGTTTATTTCTTTCATAAAATGATTATTTTAATATTAAATTGACAATGAAGGTTGTGGGGTGTTGCGGAGAAATGGGTAATAGGCGGAGGAAAAAGATGGGATGCAACACACATGTGCTTGTGGTATATCGTCGATGCATGGACATAAGTGTGAATGAAAACTGTCCGAGACAATCGGAGAAATACATGTAAAAGCTAACGAAACAAAAAATAACTCGATACAAATTCCCAATGTCCGAGTTGTCTGAAAATGTTTACGTATTTCAGATTTTAATTTCTAACTGATGTAACGCACTTGTAGCTGTATTGTTTAATCGACAGAATTGCGTAAATATATAGTATCAGCATCAGGGATAAAAGTAATAAAACTTTATTTTAAAACGAATGATAAATAATCCAGGAAGTAATCAATTTATGGAAAGTCCGGTGTCTGACCGGAAATGGACACGAATGACGAAACAGGGAAACATGTCGGTGATTTGTTCCGTTCGAGTTAAATCATCGATAATTCCATATGAAACAAATGCATCGACCTAGACGTGTGAAATTCTTAGACAACACATTCATCCTCAAATCAGTCAAATTTGAATTGTGTCTATTGCAGTTGTCACGTGATGACGACCCAAAAAAATCGAGCCCTTAATTTTAGTAGTATAGATTTAAATTTATATTTTGAAATATTAAAACTCGTGCATCAAAATACTAAATATTCTAAATAAATAAATATGATAATACATTATAATTATCTATAAATCGACTTAGCAGTTTATTGTTATCACAATATAGTTATGTTGGTGTTACTACATAGTATGACATTTTTATTATTGTACATGGTAAATATTTTGGGTTTTGAATTACTTAGTCTGCATAAAAAAGTTATGCACATAAGACATTTCTGACACATTAAAGACTATTGTTAAGTCGTATTTATTATGACAGAGTTATAACAATTTCTCCGAACTTCTAAAAATCAAAACAGGAATATCCATGTCCTGTTTTGACAATGTGGTACATAACTGCTTATTGTGTCCTTTGAAGACTTTTTTGTAATATTTTTATTTTTCAACTCTAATTATACATAAAATATTTGATTTTGTCACTGGTCATCATTAACCTACCCGTGGTGGGAGTGGATATTACATATAATCATCTTATTTATACACATAAAATGCAGCCAGGATTATTGAGTCTTTGTAACTCGCATGGCATATATTTCATTAAATAGACGATTACGTAACCATCTCAACTTGCAGTAAGAGTTTCAAGAAGGATGACGGTGTTTAAAATACTAACTCCAATTTACTTATAAGAACGTATTATGTTTCTTTAAGCTGAGGGATCAGGTTTGTTTTAATTCAAGTATACTACATATGTAATTCAGCTTCCACTTCTGACTTCACTTTTTTTTATCCTGGTAAGGTCTTTCCGCTTCTTTATTTTTGTCATCCAAATTCATTTTTATAATCGTTCCAAAACAAAGTTGTTCTCAGTTTCTATTCCCATCTTAAGCTTGTAAGTGGTTTTTATATATTTTTATAACATCATCCTTAAGTTTTTTTGTTAGTTGCATACAACAAAACCCTGGATTTAACGGTACTCTTGAGATTTCACTTTGGTTTATTTTATATTATTTTGATGTTTAACTTTGCTAACTTTCTCTTTCTTCCTTGCTCTATGTCAAGTGCTTTAGAATGTAACTTTTGTTTGGTTAATTTTTATCAGTGCATGCAATTTCATTTCTTTGTACAATTCTCAAAAGAGTAAGTAGCCTAGTTGTTTGTTATTTGGTACTACATGTATTTTGAGGTTGAAACCGTAATACTATATCGCAACTACAAAATATTTATAAAGTTAATATTATAGTAATTATATATCACTAATTCATATTTCGTTTATTACACGTGTACGTATAAATAAGTTTACATCTTTATATTACTTTGAATTATAGTTTTGACTTTGGAGATACATATTCAAGTTAAAGGATACATTGTATATTTCTGCTCAGGGTTGGGAAACTGAAACCAAAATTGTCATTAGTACAAATCCAATCTCTAAATTTTGGTATTTATCTGTTATCGGCTGTAACATAGATCATATACTAGTATAACTTATACATTGTTAGATGTAGATTACCGGATTTCTCCAATCTATATGTAGATAGTTAAATTACGGAATTTTAATCACGAGCCGAGCTTAAAATTCCGTAATTTAATTACCGAGATTGAAGAAATCCGATAATACAAGAGTTATAGAGTAAGACGCTGTTTCTTTAATTTTCAAAACGCTTCAAAAACGGATCAACAGCATCAAATTCTCCCAACGTCTTCCTGTCACTATGGTCACCAGTATGTATTCATGCGAATCTTGTATAAAAAATATCCGACATTTTTATTTAATATAATTCAACAAAGTCATTGTTAGACATAGTATATTAATTCCAAATGACAGTTGTCATTTAAATCAGGACTATTTTTCCTAGCAGAAGTTGCATACACCACACTGGCCGACGGGAAGGAAGAAGAAAAAGAACACGGCCTGCTCATGTTTGACCCTTAATGAATCCTATCTCTCGCTCGACAAGTCAGATTTTTTGTCCCGATTTTAAAACTTCTTTTACTTACATCCTTTATTACAAAGCAAACGACGGCATTGCGAGATTGTTTATGTATAACTAAGGACATTTTGTGAGGACCAATCATATTCCGAGAACAAAAAAAATTCACTAGTGAGATTAACAATTTTTCCAACACCGGTCGAGAGACTGTTAAGTTGGCTGAAAATGAGAGAAATACAATTTCATTAATAAAGGGCTTTAAAATTAAAGTGTCACGGTTACTATGAAAGAAACATGGACAATCAAACACAGAACTAAAGGGAATAAAGTAGCAGTAAAATACAATTAAGAGATTGGGCTGACTAAACTAACAGCCACTGATATCGTAAAAAGCTACTAACAAAATTCCATATGTGATACATAATTTTAAAAAGTGTTAAATTCCTTCAGTGATAAAGACCAGTCCGTTATTTTTCTAATCTAATTTAGGAAGCGAAGAAAAATCACTCGTATTTAGCTCTCAGTACAATCATGGGTAACTAATTTTATTATTTTGTTTGAAGAATTTGATTTACTTAAGATTCGTTTGACTATAGTTAGTATATTTCTAACTGAAATATAATGTATTATTTTTTAGACTGTTCCGTAGGTAAGTCGTTTTGAATAAGTTTTCAAACAAATATTTGGTACCAGTCTTCAACTTTAGAAAGACAGCAAAGTGCATTTTTATATCGTTAAATGACACACTGAAATACATTAATGATAATGATTAAGAAAAGAAAATAACTCCGTAAAATTTTTAAAACATGTAAAGAATGGCTTAATTTATCTGTACTGTTTATTTAGTACCTAAAAACGTACTCTTTGATTGCAAACCATGTGCACGAATGAAATTAAATTGAATACAATGCTCTATGAGAATAAAACTTACCCTCACCTTTTTCACTAATAATATTGGTAAGAAGTATATATGATGTAAATATTTGACATTTTCCTGTTTAGCTCACCTGGGCTAAAACGCCATGTCCACAATTACAAAAAAAATCTTCCCTGAAACCTCTCAACCAATTAAGACCAAACTTTAGTGGAATGGTCGGTGGGTGGTCCCCTTCCGAAATTATGTCCGGAAAGACAAAGACGAAAGGGAGATAAATTTTTTAAAGCTTCTCTTATGTAACTACATGGCCAATCGGAACCAGATTGTCAGAAATGGTCCTTAGATAGTGCTCTTTCAGAAATATGTCCGATGACCCGGATCAATCAAGATGGCCGCCACAGCCGAACTTCGCTTGACACTGGACCCTATGGGAAATTCATTTAAAAAACTTCTTGTCCGAAACCGCTGATTCAATTGGAACAAGACTTGACAGCAATGGTCATTAGATGGTCCACTTTTTTGCTTGTGTTCGGTGACCCGGTCTGTCAACCAAGATGGCCGCCAGGGCCGAACATAGTTTAACATTGGACCCTATAGGAAAATTCATTTAAAAAGTCTTCCTGTCTGAAAGTACAGAGCCAGTTGACACCATACATGGCAGAAATGGTCCTTAAATGGTCCTCTTTCAGAATTCTGTCCGATGACCTAGAAAGGCAACCAAGATGGGCACCACAGCCGAACTTAGCTAAACATAAGACACTATGGGGAAAATTCATTAAAAAATCTTATCTGAAACCACCAAGCCTATTGAAACCTAATTTGGCAGAAATAGTCTTTTGGTGTTCCTCTTTCAGAATTATGTCAAAAGACCCTGAAAGTCAACCAAGAAGGCCGCCGAAATTAGTTTAACATAGGACTGTATGGGAAAATTAATAAAAAATCTTCTTGTCTGAAACCATTGAGCCAATTGGAACAAAACTTGGCAGAATGGTCCTTTGGTGGTCCTCTTTCACAATTTTGTCAGATGACCAGAACTGTCAAACAAAGATGGCCGCCATAGCCACACTCAGTCTAGCATAGGATCGTTTTAAAAAACTTGTTTGAAAGCAAACAGCCAATTAAACCCAGTCATAGCAGTCATGGTTATTAGATTGTCCTCTCTCAGAATTGTGTCCAATAATACAGGCGTTTGTTTCTTAGTTGCTTTTAATTGGCAAATTGAATCCAAGTGAGTGATACAGGCTCCTGGGGCCTCTATTAAAAATAAATCCACAATCTGTATATTAGCGTAAAATCATAGTGGGTAATAAATTACACATCTGTAAAATTGAAATAAGTATATTTTCTGTTCGTTGCAGTTATACCCGACCGTAAGTATAGTTCGATTTATCACAGTTTGTTTGTTTTTTTTTTTAATTGAGAAATCATATTAAATTTAATCTGATGTTTTCTTTCATCATTAATTTATGGTTAAAATATATTGATTTTTTTTATTCTATGCACACCAAAATTATATGGAAATGAGACGATTTGTTAAACATTTCACACAGTATGACATTCCACCAAACTTGAAAATATTTCTTCGTGGGTATCGATTTAATGACGAAAGGCAATGTTATGACGTCACTTGCCTTCCAGATTGGCTTCTGCTTACATTATTTTGCCGTCCTGACCAAAGACACTTAAAGAAATTATCAAACGCACAACCACTACTCTATAACATCATTTTTTATTTTAAAAAGTTTGGTATTTCAAGTGAACTTTTTAAAACAATTTAAAATAATTATCTTTATAGCTGTTGGATGCAACATACCAAGCCTCTGTCCAGTTATAGACCCAAGTACCCAGAAACGATGTACCGGTTGCGAACGGTCGGAAGGCCATGATGATGGGCTTTGCTGTAATAAAACTTAAAGTGGCTGACAATGATTGAACTTTAGTTTTTAAATAATAATGAAGTGCCTTTGTTGAAAAATCTATATAAAATAGATATATGATATGCCTCAATGATATAACACCAATTAACGTATGATATGTCTTTTGACCTTTGACAATGAACCTTACCTTCACAAAGAACACAAAACCTGCTCATAGGAATATCCGTGTACTTCATTTTCAGTATACCATTATACTCTGTACCATTAAACCCTAAAATAAAGTGCGACAGTCTGTAACTCTAATAGGTGAATGTATTCGAGATGTATTTAGAATGAAAATCTTACTATCTAAATTGAAAGTTATCTTTGTCTCCAATTTCCAGCTACAGATTGCCTTGTTAATAATCATACATATATAACAGGAACAACTATGATCGAAATTGACTGCAGTGTTTCTTGATAAGTCTGTTTTGTTCAATCGGACCGCTAACCAACTATCAACCTGAATTTCCATTCCTCAAGCAAAGTTTTTCCTTACCTAGATTTTATATCTCCATTTAAAGGCCTTTTTTGTTCACTTCGCGTCCGTCGTTCGTCGTCATCGTAACTGTTTCTTTAAAGATTCGCTAGGCCAATTGAGACCAGACTTTGGAGAAATGGTTCTTGGATGGCCCTCTTCTAAAAAGTGTGTCTGGAATCCCCGACTTTCAGTCAACATGGAAAAATAAAAAAGATGTTTTCCTATGACCCGGATTATTAACCAAGATGGCCACCACAGCCGAATTTAGTTTAACATAGAACCCTATTTGAAAATTCATTTAAAAGTCTTGTCTGAAACCACTTGACCAATTGGAACAAGACATGGCAGCAGTGGTCCTTAGATGGTTATCTTTCAGAATTGTGTCCGATGACACGGACTGTGAACCAAGATGGCTTCCACAGCCGAACTTAATTATATATAGGAGCCTATAATATATTTTATTTAAGAATCGTATTGTCTGAAACGACTTAGCCAGTTGGAACCAGACTTGGATGTAATGGTCCTTAGATGGTCCTCTTTCAAACCGAACTTAGTTTAACATAGGATACTATGGGAAAATGTATTTAAAAAATCACTTATTTTATCATAGGACTCTATGGGAAAATTTATCTTAAACTACTGAGCAAAATTGTGCTGAACTTGACAGAAATAATATTTTCAACAAATAATGTCCACAAATGCCTAACACAGGATTGGATGGTTAATGATTTTATGGATTTTGATTGGCAAATTGAATCCATGTGAACGATACAGGCTCCTGGAAGTTTCTACCGGTGAAGTTTAATCCATACATACACATTGTTATACATGAATTAAACATATAAAATATAAAGCGTGTAACAGGAAAGGTCAACAGTGATATACATTTTTGTAAAAATCAATTAACGCCATCCAATTGACAGAATTCAGACAAAAGTAACAGAAACGCGGATAACATAACAACACTGCGACACCAGAAAGGATAACCAGATTTGGTACAGACACTGAGCAGGAGTGAGGTAAAACCTGTTTTATGGGTACCAACATTAGCCCTATTTTATATCCTGACTATAAGGCGCTGACAGCTGCTGCTGGTCGGATACTGTCATACTATATGCGCTATTATATAAAACTTCAATAGTATCTGAATGTTTTGTATGAATTTTAGGAATAGTTGACGATATTTTCTGGGGTATAGAAATTTTTTTTTTAATATTTGTTCATGTTGTTGTCTGTGTCATGATAGGTTACTTACTCTTGTGTTTTAACCTGGTCATTGAATTTAACGGCCTATCGTTCAGCTTAACGTTAGAATTCCTTCCCGAACTTTTTTTAATATAATTCCACATCATCGGAATTTTCTTTTACATTCCACACGCAAAAAATGTTAACATACTCAGTTTACTGGTACACAAGAGACGTACAATGTCGATCACAACTACTGCCCTTAAATGTTTGCTCTAACACGTAGTTTGTTTAGTTAAATTCAAAACATTATTCAAAGGTGGAAAAAATCTCCATAAAATTGAGTTCCCCTTCCCTCTTTTGTGAGAATCTAAGATTAATTTCTGAAGTTTGGTACTATGTGTAGTTACAGAAGTCCTTCCCTGTCCGACGTTTAATTGCGAAAAAAGAATGTTCATGAAGTAATTTGTCGCATAATTGTTCTCTGCTGCCAGATTGAGAATTTTCTTCTTTTGAACAAATGGATGTGGATGGATTTTGCTGGTTAAATATTATTTATATTATCTTGTGGATGAGTTTAAAGATCATGCCCCGGATGTTGAAGTGTAGAATTGCAAATATTTTATAACTTATTCTCTGACAGGGCTTGTACTTTGTAAACCATATTATTTTTAAATAAATGCATGTACATTGTATACCATGTATAAGTGAACTTAATAACATACAAAATATGTTTCATTTTAACTGTGTTAACTAATGAAAATAATAAAAAAGACAGAAGGGGTCCTATTTCTATAGCTATGAGGTTTTTTAAATGTCATTACTTTCAAACAACTTTGTTAAACATTAAGCCATTTAAAACCCGGAGATTATTTTATGTACAATGTACATGTGTATATGGTTACATACGATAACTTAGACGTCAAAGTATATTTTATGTTATTTATATAAACTGTTGTAAAACAAGCATACATTGTAATATCATTGATCAAATTGACCTGAAGTTGTTGATATGATACATTATGAGATTAAAGTTAATACTAAACCTTTCTAGTCAATGATATCAGTGATATACATTGTAGATAATGAGCGACACTTGTTTGACTGCGTCTAGTCATGAAAATGCCTTTGACTTTCAAAAATATCTAATACATACTTATTTTCCAAGCAACGCTTAAAATGTTTGTTCAAATACATAAAAGATTTGGTAGTACAGGTGCAAGGTCATATTTACAATTGTTATTTAAAGTTTGAAAATATCTAAAATCAAATAGAATGATCATTTTATTGAGAAACAGATTTATAACAGTTGTTTGAAGTACAATGTATATGTTTGTGGTACCAGATTTTGAAACTCTTCTACAGAGGTATTGCAACTTTTTATAGTGCATGCCAGCTAGTAAGTGGTGTCTTCTTTCTTTTTTTCTTATCAAGTCTAAAAATATTTTAGATCGCCAATAATGACATTTTAACTTCTTCACATGCTGTTCAGGCATAAGGGTCCCTTCTGTAACTGATGGCTGGATGAATTATTGTTTAACGTCCAGTGGTAGCCAGGTGCATATCAGGACGAGAACATATTGATATGATAATGAATATGATCCCTGCTTTGTACTAGATCAACACGCTGAGCCGGATTTTTAATGTGCTAGCTCACGAGGTAACTGTCCACAGCAAGACATATCACCCCACTCGGACATATTATACTGACGCCGAGCCGACCAGTTGATCTTTGCTCTAACTCCTAGATGCCGCGTGCATTGCGGAGAAGCAGCAAATACCAATTTTAATGTTTTTGGTTTGACCCGGCCGGGGATCGAACTCGCGACCTTCTGCATCCGAGGCCAACACGCTACCATGAGACCGCCGATACGGTTCGGTAACTGAAAATACGGGCTTACATGAAAGAAAGCTTCAGATTTTTTTGGTACGCCACTACCGACATTTGAATTTGATATGGAGGCAAAATATGACCAATTTTTCTTTCTATAATTTTTTTAAAATATCTGCAATGCACTTCTGAAAACAGAAATAACCCAAACAGAACTTAAATTTCTCAATAATGCTAATTCCAACTTCCGTAACAGGTCATTTCCGTTCAGTAATTATATCACTCAACTGCATTCAACCATGTTCGCACATAATACGATCTTGTCATTTTTCAGTTAGGGTGCGGATAAATATACATTATCATCTTTCATTATCTTGATCATTTTATAATTTTATTAACGTATTTCCTTCTAATAATATAGAATTATGGCAACTTACTGAGTGCAATGTCGTGTTTTATGGACCACTTAACAGCAATTTGCCCAAGGCCTACAGCCATAAAACATGATATTGCACGACAGTGTAGTGCAATATTGTTTTATTACATTTTACTATAAAGAGCATGGATTGGAAATCACCTGTTTCTAAGATTAGTTCACCGTGCAATATCACAAAATATGCACTACTTTGAAGCACACAGTTTCTATGTGAATCTACATATACGAAATATAATTATAATTGATTACTTTTGTGAAATTAAATTTCGTGAGTCTCATTAGGAGATCTATTGAAAGGACGAGGGTTAATATCACAATGTATATAAAATGCACATGTGTCTTAAATACTTTAGCAACTGGTGTTTTGGTTTTTGTACAATTTTGTCGGATAATGTTCAAGTTATCTGACATACATCTTGATGTCTCACTTAATTGTTTTTGTGTCTGTTATGATTCTGGACTTCAAATGTAAGATTTTCGTGAAATTTATAACAGCATTTCTTATAGACTTCCTTTACTACTATATATTTTTGTGCCTCCCAATAATACAAAGCTAATATAATCAATATTTAGTGAAGATTTATACCCAAATCGGTATGAGAGGCCGCTTTGAACTTGCAGTGATCGAATATTTTCCGTGTTGAAGGCCCAGTTGTTACGAAAGATAAAGAACAGCATTTTTTGTGTATGTGAAGAATTTTTAAATCAGGATTTAATCCATCGTTGTTCCTAAAAAATATTGACACCAAAATATAATCCGTAATATTGTCTGGTTAAATCTTATCATTAGTGTAGTGTAAGAAAAAAGAATAACTAATTTTCAAATTCGGATATAAAAAATCTACGACTTTTTAGTTTACTCATACGCATTCGTGAATTAATGTACTGGTTGGTCACAAATTAGAGAATTATGGTATTCGAATTTCAAGATTAGTCACACTATAATATAATGAGGAACCAGAGTGAGTTATCTTTTCCTAACCAATGTAGGTAAGGGAGATAATTAAATTCTCTCCCTTTTGTCCTGAGGCTAAAAGGGAGATAAATTTATTATCTCCCTTACCTACATTGGTTAGGAAAAGATAACTCACTCTGGTTTCTCATTATACTAAATATAAGCACAGAATGTAAACTATATACACCGGGAATTGGATTCTTGATGAAAAAATCCGGATTTCTGAACAGTTCAAAAACAATTAGATATGTTCAAAGTCAACATGGTTAAAACTTTGCACATATGTAGCAACGTCACATTTGTTTGTGATTTCGTAATATTTGACTCTAAAATCAATGAATTGTAGACAAAAATGGAAAATGCGCTCTTGTAAAATATCAGTATTTCTGCGGTGAAAACGATGAAAAATAATTATGACTCATGTAAACCTTAGGTTTCTGCCACTACGTCAAGAACTGTTACGGAG
Source organism: Mytilisepta virgata (assembly GCA_028015205.1). Lineage (NCBI taxonomy): Eukaryota > Metazoa > Mollusca > Bivalvia > Mytilida > Mytilidae > Mytilisepta > Mytilisepta virgata. The sequence continues at coordinate 35,300,072 of CM051515.1, forward strand.
ACTTCAAAACTTCTAGTCGTGTATCGAATGCAGGTGCGGCTTAGAAGACTCGGGACGCATTGGACGTGCTGGTACAAGAACGGTTCGACCAAGATCTACTTCGACTCCTACGGGGTGGTCGAATATTTCAGCCCGAGATTCGATACAACACCGATGAACTGCAGAAGCGATGTTGAGCGGCCACTTTTGCTTGTATATGTTGAAGTTGCTCTGGCGGTTGTTTCAAGACATCGATGGTCTGGAAGCGGCACACGATACAACATTCAAAGCGCTCGAGGAGATGACAAAACGTCTCAATGCTCTCGAGGTAGATGTGGGGAGGAGTTTGCCTATGGCCGGCGGCGGTATGAATGATGATATAGATACAAAGGGACACTCGTTTACCTCCCGATGCCAACGAATATCGATGCTCAAAAACTGGTCTTAAACCTCTCCGGCAAGAGGAACGCTCACGGGCAGAAAATCAAGGCTTTTTGGACGAGAGTCGATGACGGCGCGAGCTCGATGCTGTGTCTAAGGAGGATCGACATATCGATATATATCATTAAGGGACTACAAGGGTAATCTCAAACAATCTTTCCCGTCTTGATTAAAAGGACTAGAAACTTTGATAATAGTGTAGATCAAATTCTTTGACCCAAGAGTTGAACCATTTCCATTTGACGTAGATCACTTCGCCCTGGTTTTGCAGCCGCAAGACCTCGATCCGACAGAGGTCTTGTTCGGTCTTCTGATGTTTGTGCTCGTAGAAGGATCTTTGCTTGGTGTTGTTCTAGCGAACGAGATCGTCCAAAACGTCAACATACCTGGCCTTACAGTTGGTTATATCCATCAAGAGCAGATGCCCCCACTCGCTGATCGACGTGGATGACACATTGCCGTCGCATCCCGACAGAGCGGTTTTGACAGATTCTTCTTTGAGCAGGGGAGCAATATACCAGACCCCCGCGAAATGACGCCGGTCGCAGCAATCTTATGGTGTTTGATGATTTCATGCTGATCAAGCAGAACAAGTGTGAGAACCTACGTCCGGAAGCTGTACAGCAACGTCGGTTGCTTCTACCGGTGCCAGAACTACTTCAAACTTCCCCGGCAGTCGATCCGGGAGAACGTGCGAACGGTGTTTCTTGGGTCGGATTTATATCAGCTCCTAGACCGCCTGGACCTAACGAGCTGAGAACAATGGCTTAAGAAACAAGATCGTCGCCATTCTCGATACCATGGAACGACAGGGCTAGATTGATGCCGGGATTATGACTGCTAATTGTAGTATCCTGCTCAGACTAGGAAAGGATATCATTGAAAGTATGTGTACTGCGGGCGAGGGATTTTTGACACAAACATTAACTTGTGTGTTCATCTGTACTGCGGTGAATACGCTGAGAAATATAGCTAAGAGCGCCGGAGCCCAACTGAACAATATTTGGTCCGAAATCAGCATCTAGACGCACTACCTGTTCGTCCACCCGGCCAAGAGTTAATTGCTTGGTGGAACACTGGCATCAAAAGTACGATGGGTTGGAAGGCGGATTTCTGCCCATGTCGGCCGGGCTGGTGATGAGAGATCTTCACATGATGGCAAAAACCGTTCTCCCCGCCCTGTGTATTGGTGCCTTGAGTGGGTTGGGTATTGCCGCCGTTTCCAAAACCATCGTTTTGGTATTGTATTTAAAGCGCGGTTGGTGCGTTGGAACTGTATAGCCCAGCAGTCTCTGCTTAAAACCTAAGCTGCGCGAATTATTTAGGGCGATATGCTGTATTTGAAGCACGGCCAGCAATTCTACGAGGGATCAGGCTTGATCTAAGAACCAAATTTCGGAGAGATGTCAAATGCCTGGGGTTTTACTAGGATTGTACTAGGAGCTGCGGCAGTCGTTGACTTTTTAGTAAAGACTTCGTCACGCGTGAGCGCTAAACAACGTCAACCACTCCGCTGCGCTTCGTTCTGGACTAATTTAAGTTTGATTTTCGGGTCAATTTTCTCATTACCCAAAAATCATTTTGGGGGTTTCCTGCCGACCCCTATCCCTATTCCCATGTTCCACTCCCAGGCGACTTGTTTCCAGGAGAGGTCGTAAGAGAAGTACTGCTGCTTGGACCTCTTGGTCTCTTTGGAGCTGTTGCTCCTCAGGTAGGCCCCTGCCTAACGAGGAAACAAGTTCTTCAGACCCTTGACAACCAGATAAAAGTAAAGATGTAGGCGAGATAAAACGAGAAATATTTTATACAGATGAATACAATCTCTTTGTGGAGACATCTGTTCGGGAGTATAAGGGCATCATCACTAATAGAGCAACAATCGCTCTTAAAAGAGAATGAATTGGCAAACGGTTAGCAATATTTCCTTTATGCCAGACGCAAACACAATCAACCCCCTCCCATAAATATCGTAGAGCATAACACAAATCAGTCGTTCATAACAGACTCGTTTGTTCGTCTTGGAGTTAGTAGCCATTCAAACACAAGTGAACAATATTTCTATCATCATCTGCAAAAATTAGAATTAGCGACATTTTCAGGAGACCTTCTTACATGGCAAACCTTTTGGCAGTCATTCGGGTTAACAAACATACAGAAATTCACATATCTAAAATGTCAATTTAAACACGAAGCAAACCAGTACATTTCAGGATAGGCGTTGACACAGATTACGATCAATACATTATACTACTGAAGTAGTGATTTGGCAAGAAACACAGGATTGTTAATGCACACAAGCAACGACTTTAGGACCTTCCTAACCCAACATTTCACTTTGGAGGTTTTTAATGATCAAAATGGAGACGAGCATACGAGGTCTTGTATCGCTTGAAAAATCACAGGATTTTTATGGTGCACTTTTAGGATATACAGTCTTAATGAGAGGATACGGAGGAGTGGTATGTGCATGAAAATATCACACCAACAGTGTAATTCATACTGTTTTATGTATAAAAAATCTCAATTATCGTCAGTCAAAAGGAAACCAAAAACGGTCAATCAATCCGTGATGACGACTGTAAAATTTCCTAAGTGATGACATCAGCATATCCCTGATAAAACCCTGGTTAAGAAGCTTTTGTGACAGCAGTAATCCTCTTTGTCGAAAGTTATGGTAACTCACGCATGCCCTTGGAAATCGGATAAACTGAGAAATGTAGACGCCATATGCAGGCGATGCTGGTATATTGCTATTCAAGAAGGGAAGGTTTACAATAGGAAAGTTGAAGTCATCACCTTTGCCATAAAGTTTTGTCTTCAAATGTCCCTAATTGTCTATTTCAAGAAACAAACACAAATATGAAGCGGACTCCGGTGTATCTGCAGTATCCTTAATTTCAAGCTCACTGGGGTAGAATTCAGATGTCACAATTATGGAAAAGACACCATACTAGTATATGCGATAAAGAACGTCAAGATAGAGTTGGACACAATACATGTATGTCCGTAATTACTTTCGATGTAACACAAAATTAGAGAAATAATTAGAGAAATCAAAATATCAATACTTTCCACACATCGTCTTTGTCATCCCGTTACGAGGTTCTATTGAAAACTGCCATTTCCCTCTCTGGTCTGGAGATAGATCTGTATCCGCTCATATTTTATTGGATGATGGCTCACAAAAAACATGTATAACTCAGAAACTAGCTAATTTGTTAGGAATCAAACCTTCAGGACTACTGTGGCTAGTTTATCTGCATTTTGGGACAAGGGTGAAACGAATATAGTTAGCCCTATCACAGTGTGCAATATAGGAAAGAGTGATTTTAGTTATATAGATGCGATTTGTAAAGTGAAAATACAAGTTCCAAACTTATTTTATACTTTTAGGACGTTTTGACATGAATTTGGTTAAAAAAAGGATGATGCATAGTTAAATTTAGCCATACCAGATTATGCGGTATAAGACAAAGGACATTTTGGTTGTACATGTACCTGAAGTGTTTTTTAAAGTTAAAATACAAGTTTCAATATTGACTTGAAATAAAATTTTATAATTTTAATTCATATTTCAAAACTTAAAAGACATGTTTTCTTAAAAATTATCATCAAGAATTCATACTTACTTGTAATTGACATTAGAAACAATTTTTTGTTTATTAGAGCTTAATCAAATAGAAACAAAATATATCAATATGAATATTTCATGTTTTTTTGCAAGGAATATTAGTTACTCATTTTAACATGATTAACCGAAAACAAAAAATAATTATCCCCAGGTAATCGTTTTTCGTCCATAGCTTTCTCACAGATACATTTAGACGAAGATGACAGGATGTTACGACGTTTCTTTGATTTAGTAATCCAACAGACCCATATAGCGCATTGATCACGTGTCGTTTCAAAGTTTTATTTGGAATAACTTGTTCGCCTTTTATTTTGAATGCGACAATTTTGAAACACTTGAAGCCCAATCCAAGCATGACATCGGATATAATTAAACAAGACTTGTATGTTTATATCATATTGTCTAGTTTTCGTGATGAAACTGAGTTATTGGAGTTCCACAGTAAATCAAGCATATTGTTTTTACAGGAAGGTTCAATCTTAGATCGTGGACGTCAAATAGTAGCAACCTACGAGAGGCAGCTGAAGCCGAAAATTGCCTGGACAAAGATAAGGCTGTGAAAATTTGGAAATGCGTTGGAATGTTAAGTCCGAGAAGCTATTTTACCAGAACAATTTCAGATCTGATACTACACAGAAATATGTTTCCAAAATTTCATAATGTTGTAACAGTAAATTTAAGTTGTCGATTTCGGGCTAGTATCGAAATACTAGCAACCGAGCAAAACAGTTTAAATGAGATTACGTATTACAAGTTGAATTACAACAGAAATGGTTTGATTTATATGGCGATTCCTAACAGGTAACATCAACTGAAGTACAAGATGTTATTTTTCTAGTCACTCAATAAAAGATAACATGAAATGATATTATTCACCGATGCCAGTAGCAGAGCATATGGTGCTATTGCCTATCTTTCATATGATGAACATAGGTTTGTCATGTCGAAAAACGGGGTTACTCCGATAAACATGTCACACTGCTAAATTTATACTTAGGGGAGCCGTCAGTGGGGTACGATTAGCAAAACGTTTGTTGGAAAACCTGGGCCAAATTGTTAATTTTTGGTGTAATAGCCAAATAGTTTTAAACTGGATAGAATCGACTAAACCTTTAAAGACTTTTTCTGTAAACAGACTTAAGAAGATCAAGGCACTAGTAACAAATCAACCATGTTCAATGAATCCTGCTGATCTATTGATAAGGATACTACAGATACATCAGTATCATAGTCCGCTTCATATTTGGATTTGTTTCTCGAAATAGACAATGAGGGACATCTTAAGAAAAACTTTATGACAAACGTGATGACTTTGACTTTCACATTGTTAACTTTCCCTTCTTGAGTAGCAATTTACCAGCATCGTCTGCATATGGCGTCTACGTTTCTCAGCTTATCCAATATTCAAGGGCATGCGTGTGTTACCATGACTTTCGACACAGAGGATTTCTGCTGTCACAAAAGCTTTTACGGTCGTCATCACGAATTGATTGACCGTTACAGTATCGAAGATGATGTTGGACCTGTTTCCAATGGCGTAACATTTCATGTGCCTCCACCGATTTGTGACTACCATCGGATTGACTTTTGAACTTCACGACGGGTGCCGTATACGGATCACGAACTGCTTACTCCTCAGGAGCACGAGTTCACTCTTGGTTTTTATAGGAGTTCGTGTTGTCTTTTTAGTTTTCAGTGTTTATTTGTTGTGCTTGTGGTTTTTCATTTGTCTTCCCGGGTTCTGTCTGTCTAATGGATTGCGTTTTTTTATTGCTCCTTAGGTATGTTTGTCGTCTTTAGACAAGCTTACCGGATTCCTAGGATTCGACAAATAGTGAAAACAGTTATACATAGATATTAACTTGTCGCAGGACAATAGGAACAGCCTACCCAAAACCTCAATCACCGAAAGACAGAGTGAAAATTACAGAACCATTCGAAATCACGGATGTTAATTTTGCGAGATCATTAAGTGTGAAAGAAAATAACTATTACAGAATGAAAGCGTACATATACCTCTTTACATCTAGAACTACTAGAGCTATTCATCTTGAACTGGTGCATAATTTTACAGAGAAATCATTAATGTTGGCATTCAGACGATTTTCAAGTAAAAGATCTTTACCACGAACAAGTATATCCGACAATGCCGCAACATTTGTAGTCGCCAGTAATGAAATATAAGAGGTTACAGCTTCACCATTAGTACAGTGCACGTGAAAAGCTAAATAGGTTTTGAACATTTTGGAAATTTATTCCGAGTATGCAACGTAGTACGGATGATTTTTTTTAGAGAATGCGTTAATAGGGGAACACTTCGGACAATAATTACGGAAATAGAAGCAACAATTAATGATCGACTGATTACATAAGTATCGTCAGACAACAATGAACCAGAAGTCTTGACACGTCTAACTTTTGTTTGATCGTAGATTGAAATTTCTTACAGACCCGAAAATGTAGTGATGGGGATAGTGACAATCGTGTTACATAGTTTGAATCGAACCGCATTGAGAGAATAGCACAGAATTCCAGGGAAAAGAAAAATAACAAAAATACCGAACTCCAAGGGAAATTCAAAACGGAAATTCTTTTATAAAATGGCAAAATCAAAAGCTCAAACACACCTTACGAATGGAAAACAGAAACCACATACAATCAATTAAAGTCGCACTTATTATTATGCAAGTTAGAACATCACGCCATTATTTTAAATACAACGTCTTTTTTTACACAGGTCTTAGTTATTCACCAAAGCGAAGTACTACTCTACATTATTCTCAAGAGGTCCTTTTTCTTCATATTTTCCCAGCTCTGCTCCTAAGCCAATTCCTGGAATACAACATCGCTTATGGGATCTTCTTCATTTCTAAATTTGGGGTCATGTTTGTTGGATTTCTTTCAGAAAGCCACGATCAGTGATTTATTAAGGATTTCACATGGGAACCGTCCGTTTTCATTACCTCGTGGCGCCGGTGGTGAGATGGGATGGGGTAGAACCTGGATTTTGACACTACTATGACGTAACTATAATTTCTGATTTTTTTTTAGATATCGATGAAGAAGGACGAGACCCTATTACTAACAAATACAATATTCAAACTGATTACCTTTAAACAGCTCTTCGACATATACATGTATTAAGGTGTATACAAATATTTAAAGATTAAAGCTTAATTCTTTCTTTAATGTGTGGAAATGTAAACAACAAATGATTGCTTGTAATGGAATGTACTTTTTTCAAACAATTGGACAATTGTCCTCAAAGTTAATTTTTTAAACGTGTAATATTGGTTTATAGATACATATTTGTACCGTAAAAAGTTCACTTAATACTTAAAACTATTTTTTTCGATTACACAAAGAATGATATAGTTTTACAGGTGGTTGAATACTTCCACTTGCAGAATGATTAATGATTACTTACATGTCAAGCAAAATGTATACCTTTTTTTAATTATTAAAATCCTGTTTACGAAATTATGTTGTACTCTTTTCGTGGAAGACGTTCTTAATTAATACAGAGAAAGGTTTCTATGATTCATTGACTTTTACATGTACCTCATCGCCAGAAAATAAATTTTTATTTTTTAATATTATGTACATGTACATGCATGTATACATATCACAACAGATTGTTTGGACTAATTATTTATGTAATTTGGGGCCATACGGCGTCTCCTACACAACAATTAATGCAAAACAGCTATATGTGAACACAGGTACATTGTATGCTGTCCCCTCTTATCATAAATGGTGAAAATGACAAGCTATATACTTAAGTTTAAAATAAAAGGGGCGATTTTAATTTTCCAATTACTGCGTTCCCTGTCTTGACGTTCTTGCTGCACAATCGTATAGTGAGTACATATGATAACTTGTACGTTTTGCACGGATTTGTTCTTAATCATGTTAATTGTAAGATTTTAACAAGCGAAACCGTACGATTACTAAATACATGTATCCTATATTTTCACATCCTGTAACTTAAACGTTAACCCTATTAGCGTTTGTACATCGTACTTAAAACGTTTGTCCATCGTGCTTTAGAGTTCTTTCATCGTTCGTATAACATCAGTTCAGCGCTCGTACATCGTTCTTTCAGCGTCCGTACATCGCTCATTCAGCATTCGTGTATGGTTAATGTAACGTATCGTTTGACCTAATGATAAATCTCGGCGTTTGGTGTAAAACAGCTTCTATCGTATGGTAAAAGGTATCGTATAAAGTTTAAATTAGCTTATGGTACGTCGTATGGCAAATGGTATCTTGAAGACTTTGAATTTATTCTGGCGTCGTACGAATACTGCCTATTTTTTTATTTATTTTTTTTTTGTTTTTGACTCCATGATGAGATGCCACTAATCCCTTTATATGAGTGTTATCAAATATATACGAAAACTAAGAAGGTTCACACAGGATTCGAAATTCGAGATTAAATATCCCAAGTCGAAACCAAAATCCTAAATTCTGAATTCGAAAATTCAACATAAAATAATCAATCACAGGAAAGCTTGTGAATAATATTTGGCCAATTAAATATCTTTTCACTGCTGGAGATAGTTTACAGGGCGTTTTACAAAAGTTATCTTGTAAAAAATCTTTGTTCATTTAAACGTATCTGGCATATCATTATCAACGAATTCATTCGGTAAACGGTAAACGATGTAACAAAATCGGATACTTTTAATGTATTTACGTTTGGTATGACTGGCATACTCTTTATATTGGATAAGAATGACACATTGTAACTGATACTTGTATTGTTACTTGTTCGGTATGTTTTTATATGGTCCATATCACTTTTATAGTCCACTTAATTAATCTCATCAAAAGCCCACAGCAGGAGATCTAGATTTCTTATATTTTAAAAATATAAGATTTGTGGTAAAAGTGTATTTAAAATACACTTTTACCACAAACCTGTCCTGTACTGCTTTTTATAAATATCAGCTGAAGCATTGGAGTGAACCATTGTGATAAGAAATAAGAATAAAACTATGTTTACTCACGTGTGCATGTGTCTAAAAGATTCACATTTCAAATAGCAAACATACTTTAACTACATGTATTATGCATTTGTCATGTATAATGTAAAAAAGTAATTTAAGATGTTCAAATATCTATTAATGAAATGTAATTATTTCTGCTTAAAAGTTGTTTAAATCCACTCAGATGGAAAATGAAATTGTCACGAAATCTATATCACATGTAGTCTTTTAAAAAAATAAATGTATACAATTATCTTTTTATAACAAAAGAATTGTTACGAGTAAAGTAGAATAATAGATTTTCCATTATTTTAATGTTGCATTTTTTATTTTTGCTTATCCAATTGAGGACTTTTTTTGTTAAATTGCTTTGCCCTTGTTTTTTTATACGACTTGTGCCTGAAATATGTATACAGCATTATTTGCATACATATTTTTTTTTTCTGCTTTGTTTGTAATATGTTCCAATTCTCCGTCATATATGATAATGATAATGATAATGATAAATTTATTTTATTATAGTGTCACATATTGATTGACATAATAAAGTACACAATATATATATCATCAGTTAAAACATTCAATCAATACCCAGCCATAAAATTGACTTATGAGACACTTTTAAAATTCTATATTTTTACACTAAATTCTTATAAAAATCTGTATTTACACTAAGTTACTATCACGTTATCTGTTGAATAAAAATTAAATAAAAAATCAGTATAAAATTATAACTTAAAATTAAAACAAAAATCATATTAACCTTAATCATGTTATATCGAATGTGAAAAGTTTTCGACGTAAAAAGAATTTATGCAGACTCTTACAGAAAAATTGCTGTATTACTTCGCAGTTCATGATGTTAACAAATTGACCATTTAAACTCATACTGTTAAAATTTTCAATATATTTGGCGCATTCAAGAAAAAATTCATATCTCAAATCTGAATATAATGCTATATTCGAAGTGTGTTTTCCTACACCCAGGAAGAGTTTACATGCTTTATTCTGCACGGTCGAGATTTGGCTAAAGTTTTTGTAACCCCAAATTCCACTTCCGTAGAGGAGTATAGGCCCCACCATAGTTGAATAAAGTTTGCTAAATACAATATGGGTCACACCACCGGCTGATATCACTTTTCCATATACGGCTCCCAGAGCTCGACTGGCTGACTTTGCGAGCTCTTTTGCATTCTTTTGAAACGTTATATGTTCATCAAGCCACACACCGAGATATTTGTACGAGTCTGTAAACTGTATCGATTGACCACCACAAGAGAATGTACTTCGTGAGACTGACATTGTAGAAGGCCTGAAATGGACAACTTTCGTCTTATCACCATTAATAGTTGACTTCCGATTTTCACACCATTCGGTAACCGTATCCATCATTCGCATCAAACTAGTTTCGTCAGGAGTCAGCAACACTATGTCGTCCGCATATAATAAAACACTGAGCATTGAGTTATCCATCTGTATACCACATTTTAGATCGTTGATTTTGCTGGCTAAATCATTTATGAAAATAGAAAACAACGTGGGAGACAGTATACAGCCCTGTTTCACGCCGCTAGTAACATCAAAGCACGGGGTATTGTCACTGTTAATCCGTACAGTACATTGTACATCCGTATAAAGAGATTGAACGGCACTTAAGAATTCACCACGGATGCCCAACGCTTGTAACTTATACCAGAGTAATGTGCGGTCTATCGTGTCGAAAGCCTTTTTCATATCTATGAAACACGCAAATGTTGATTTACGCGATATTTTTCGGTCGTTTAGAGTCAAAAATAAAGAGTGAATATGTTCCTCACAGCTTCTTCCTTTCCGGAACCCGTTCTGTTCGTCACATAAACAGTCATTTTCTTCTAACCATTGACTGAGTCTTTGATTTAATATAATGCAATAAATCTTGCATGGTATTGAAATTAATGTTATTCCGCGATAATTTAACGGTTTCCGGTTATCATCTGCATTCGGCTTTAATATCGGATTTATAACACCCATTGTCCATTGGGATGGCACTTTCCCCATGTGAAAGCATCCACTTATAATTTCGTAAAGTAAGTCTACCGATACCTCGGCCGGAATGTCATCAATCCCTGTCGCTTTTCTGTTTTTTGCACTGATCACGGCCTGTAATACTTCATCTCTTGTAATTGGCGCATTTAATTCAGATACGTCTCTTTCAGTGTTAACGTTATCAATATTTGTAGGTAGTTGAGCTGTATTGTCAGACAAGAACAGAGTTTTAAAGTCATTTTTCCATCGGTCAAGAACAGTTGCTTTATCTGTCTGAACAATTCCGTTATCATCAACAATTGCACACGGGATACATTTTGAGCGTTCGTTATGTATTCCCAGTTTACCTATTGATCGCCAAAAGTTACGTTGATTCGATGAGTATAGTTTATCTTCCAATTTCTGACGTTCTTCTTGCTGGTATCGACGTTTGAATTTACGATTGAGACGGTCAAACGCTTTACTTTCTGCGCAAAATGCCTCTTTTAGAGAACGCTTCAATGAATTCGATCCTTTACTCTTTAGCCACTTTTTTTCAGCTATACACGCTTGATCCCATTGTCGGCTTAAGGCTTCATTCCAATACGGCTTGTATAAAGACTTTTTTGGTTTCATATGACTGTTTGAATGATTAATACTTGGTAACCTGTTATTCATTTCACCAATTATAAGCGATTGAAAATTGTCATATGCAGTCTGAACATCCTGCGTAATCCGCATCGAATTTTCAATATTACGGATGGTTTCGTGCACTTTACTTATAATCTCCTCGGTATTTAGAAAATCATTTGGAATATCTGACACTTTATATTTCCGACGTTGATCGAACGCGCGATCTGATTTCTCACTATGTTTAGCATAGAGTCATTGCTGTCTTCAGCTAGTGTTGGGTCGTAGTCGTTCAATACACGGTTAAGCAGATATTTTTAATTATGATTTTTTTTAAATTGCAGCTGTATATGATATCTTAACTGGATTTTTTTTTTCGAAATGAGCAATAATTGTACACAAATATTTTTAGTTTGTTCATTCAAAAATAGCAATGAACTGAATGTGTGTGTGTGTGTGTGTGTGTGTGTGTGTGTGTGTGTGTGTGTGTGTGTGTGTTTTACCTGAAATCACATCAGATTTACGTTTTTATACGTTAATGTTGATAAGGCTTTACATTTTGTGCTGCCTCATTTTAAATCTGTTTTGTTTGATACGTCTCCTTTAGTGATCCATTTATTTATTTATTTATCTGTTTTCATGCAGTATTTTTTTCCCAATTTTGGAATATATTGGTAGTATTTGTTTGGTGTGTTGGGGTTATCGCAAATTTGTCCTGTCTTTGGAGTTTGGGTTTATGAACTTCCCCACGGTCTTATCGCTTGTCGATATATAACATCTTGACTAAAAGACAGCGTAGCACATATTAGTCAGCAAAAAACGTTTTATCAAATTTCTCTGTTTCAAAGTAGTTCTTGTGAAACATAAAATCTTGTAAACGAATTTAATATAATTGTTTAATCTATTCCTTATATGTTTATCGATATATACGACGACTGAGACGTCTGGACAAAGTCTTTACTATTAAGATATACATTTGTACGTCAATTGTATATATTTTATTGATCATATTGACCTGACGTTTTTATTTGATAAAGTTAATACTTAACTTTTCAAGTTCATATTAAGATGTTTGATCAATCGATGATAGTGACACCTGTTTGACTGAACGTCTTGTCATGTTTGTAATTTACTTTCACAAGTATTTCAAACTTACTTATTTGCCAAGCAACACTGAAAACCATGTTTATTTTAGGAATAAACGAATAGCTTGTTAAGGCGGAAGTACTGGTTCACTATTTTGATCTTTAGTTTTTAAAATTTTTGAAGTATTTAGAAATGAACAGCTGATTTATTGCAGTTATGAAATTGTATTATACCTATTCTCATTCGACTTCTACACTGCTTTTATTTATCGATGAAAAATTGATATGGGATTATAATTCTCAAGAAACTTAATTCGTGTACTTATAACACATAAAGAAATAACTTCGTTTCTACAGATGTTCTTCATTTTTCAATTCAGAAATTAGTTAAACGTCCAACCCTTACTGAAATCTCAAAATGACAACAAGCGCTGATGTTTTTTTAAAAGAAAATGTTTTACATCGAGGGGTAATTATTTTTTGGTTTACAATTCGAAATGCATATTTTGTCAATTTATAACTTTTCAGTATTGCTCAAAGTTGAAAAACGATTCAAAAACTAACTAGAGGCTCACCCGAACCTATATCCGTCATCTAGATTTTAAGTACCTACAAAGACCATTGCTACCAATTTTGATTGCAATCGCGTAGGTCGTATCAGATGTGTAATTTCCTACATTTATTTAAATTCAAGGTCGACTTTGGCAGGCATCTTGGTAGAGAGTTCGGTTTCATGGATACAATTTTAAAAGATGACCACCTATAGACCACTTGTGCAGTGTGGTTCCTGACTAGTTCAGTGGTTTCAGACAAGAAGGCACTTCAGTGCTTTTTTCCATCGGATCCTATGTTAAGGTACACCATTTTTTACATGTAACATCCGCTTCGGTGGCCATCCCCTTGCATTAAAAGAATTACTGAAGGATGATTGATAAAACGTTTTTATTTTACTTACCCGGTGGTATCAGACAAGATCTGTCAATGAAATTTAATATTGTGTCCTGTGATATACTCAGTCTGGTTTTTGTGGCTTTCTTGGTGGTCCGAGTTATCAGACAAAGTAACGTATTGGAATGATGACACCTAAGGATCATGACTGGAAAAATTGCCATGTTTGGTTCCAAATAGATTAATGGTGTCGGACAAGAAATCTGTAAGTCAATTCTATATTAAAATTATATTGTCTTTGACGGCCATCCTGGTTTCAAACGATATATGTTTCAAGAGATGCTTTTGGCAGTTTGGGTGGTTGGAGTAATTCAAATAAGGCTACCTAAAGACCATTCCTGCCACTTTTGATTCTAATTGCTTCATTAGTTTCAGACAAAAAGTTGTAGGTGAATTTTCCCTAAGATCTGTTTTAGCGGCTTTGGCAGTCCGAAAACAATTTTGAAAGAGGACCAGGTACATGACGTAAGGAGCATTAATTCCAAATTGGTTCCAAATTGCTATGTGGTTTTAGATGAGATCTGCAAGAGAAAATTCACATGAGATCAAATGTTAAATTAAAATCGACCATTTCACCCATCTTGGTTGGTTCTTTTGATCATTGGATACAAAATTGAATAAGGACAATCTATGGATCATTGTTGCTATGTTTGAATCCAACTTAATATTTTTTCCAAAAAAAAACTTAAAGTAAGCTTTCCCATAGGTCCTATGTTTAATTGATAGGAATTGTGTATGGAAGGACCTCTACAAACGGTCCAACACTAGTTCCGGTTTGTTGTCTGATTTTGATTGGCCAATTTTCAAAAATCTTCTCTGAAAGTACATAATCAAATGTTCTGAAACTTTGCAGGATTGATAACAACAATACCCTCTACACACAATCCACTTTTGCTTGAGATTCATCGGCTCAACCGACGGCTGCGGCTGTTCAAAGTAAAGTCAAGACATACCAAAGGCTGCAGGAATAATTCATGGAATTACCTCTACCAACTTTCTACCTTAGGTTCCGGTTGGATAAACAGAGACATTCTTTGGTGTTGATTGGCCAATTTTCGGAAATCTTCTGAAACATCATTATGAAACTTTACAGGATTGATACCAACAATATTCCTACATACGATACATTTTTGGTTCAAATACAACCGCTCACTCGACGCCTGCAGCTGCTAAAAATTTCTTTTGAAACTATATAGGAAATTACTTTTTCGCTTTGCTCAGGAAGTAATGTAACAGTTTTTGGCAGGAATCTCATATGCAAGGACAGATGCGAAAGATCCCCCTTTTTTAGATCAAGATTACTTTGAATTTTATGTTTCTTTAACAGCCTTGTGGATACAAAAAAGCTTGCCTTTTCAAATGGGCTAATGGAAGCCAGGTGAGCGATGCAGGCACTAGTTTTTATTTACTTCGTTTTCTTACATGTACAACATAAATATATAAAGTATTTCTACGCCATAGGTGAAAATACATTTACTACTCATTTCATTTGTTCCTTTGTTAAGCTGGTCGCAGTGTGCTTGTGTCGAGTGCGGAAGGTCACGGCGGTTTAAATCCCAGGCAGGATCAAACCAAAGATATTAAAATTTGCATTTGCTGGTTCTCCGCCAAGCACACAGTATCTAGATGTAAGAGTAAAGGACTTGTTTGATCGGAGTCAGTATAATGTGTCTGTGTGGGTCGACTTCTTCTTGAGCTATCCTTTTAAAAATCCGGCTTAGCATATCGGTCTATACCATGCGGAGCTCATATTCCTATGGAATCAACATGTTCTTGTCCTGATATACATTAAATGATTCCCACTGAACGTTAAACACTGTTTCATTCATCCATTGTTAAGCTGTTACTTAGTCCTTCATAAATGGAGAGAGAATATTTTTGTGAATGCATATGATAAAATTTTACATGTAAGCAGGTTGCATTAAACTACACATTTCTAATTAGATTTTTGCAATATATGATATGATATGAGTTGAAATTTCAGTTGATGAAATTTGCAGTTATATGAAAGGTGAGGTTCTTACCCGGGCAAAGATATTCTTTTAACTGATCCGTTTGATTTTTCCCTGTATTTTTAGTTTTTGGTTTTATATTCGAAATATTTTGTCACGAGCGTAATTGATGAAGCATGATTCAGAACTGAATTTGGTGCATACTTTTATATATCCATTCTACCTATTTGTGAGTACGCCAGTTATGACCTATTGGATATGGGAAAACTAAAAACATTCTTTTTATATTTTATTGATTATTTTGAGGCTCAAACCTACAAAAGCATGATTCAACTTCAATTTAAATTTAAAATCCATTAATTCATCATACGTCTAGCCATAGATTACGTCTACTCTTAAGAATACTCCAAACCTACCTATTTGCAATGCAACAATTAAAAAGTTTATATAAACATGATAGCACAGGAAGAAGTAACGTTCGCTTGGCCTTCACGTACCACAAGAACCATTGCTGCCAAGTTTGATTTCAAATGGATAATTCTTCGATTTAATTTCTATATAGTATTGTCATACACAGTACATTTATGTAGATGCGCAATAATGTTTTAGAATATTGATGTTTAAAACTTGGGGCCCACATGGGGTCGAATTTGAAAACTAAGTTAAAGCGTGTAACATAAATTGCTAATTCATTTTCAATGATGCACTTAATTTCTATATGATATTGTCATGCACAGTATGTACCTGTCATATGCAAGAATTCTGATTGAAAAACTGAGGCCCACAGGGGTATGATTTCAAAAATTGTGAATTAATCCTTAAATTCTTATTTCATTTTTCATTGGCTTTAGCGATTCCATTTCTTAATATAAAAAAAAATGGGCAATAAGGTTTGGGATCTTTTTTTAACTTTTGGGAATTGAGGGGATCACTTTCAGAATCTGTCTGGTTATTAATTATTGATATACACATGCATATATTAAATGTAAAACGTGTGTAGCGAAAAACAAGCAAAAACACATTTGATTATTATTTCACTACTGCAGATACATATACATTATTATTACCGCATACCACCTTATTCTGTGTGTGCGGTGCTTGTATCATGTACAAGTTTCGAGTTTTAAGTTTCATTTTTATTAGTAACTCAGGCACAGACAAGTATGCAACAAGAGAACAATGCATATATAAATAATATAAACAGTATCATAGGAGGATAAAGTATACAAGAGACATTATGATAATTGAGAAGTTAATCATTCTGGTGGAAAAAAGGAGAAAAATCTTTCTTTTTTTTTCTTTGTTTTGTAGAATATCTAAAAAAAACTTTTGTAAATTTCTGACAAATCTCGCTAAATTTTTTCAAGACTTTTACATTGTAACAGTACAAATGTCCTTTCATCTTTTCTACACTAGAGTGATAGTAATATTCAGGTATAAAAGTTTGTCTTAACATAATAACATTAAATTTTGGATTTTTACAAATATACAAGTAATGATATTGGTCTCCCAACTGCCCACAATCACATAACTTACACAGTTTATCAGATCGTTGAATGCCATACCATCTACCACTTTCAGTGGGTATTCTTAAGTTTGACGTTCTTATCCTACAAATATCAATACGCTCTGACGGTGATAATTTTAATAAATAATTTCTAATCCAAAATCTGGTTTAAAAATGGAATAAAATTCCGAAGTTTTTACTATATCGTTATGCCACATCTGAAAAAAATGGTCTGGTAATAGTTGTTTCACGTGAATCTTCACATGCTCCGCATCAATAGGAATTTGATTATCCCATATTATATAACTTAAGCCACATTTGTCAAAAATTAATTTAATATATGATACCCATTTATAATGGTTATTACCATTAACATGCAATTTATATAAGATGCTATACATGATACCAGATAACTTATTATCACTATATTATTATGTTTTACTAGTATTGATCTTTGGTTTCCATAGAGAGCAGTAACTTTCAAAAGCTTCAAGTGTAGATTGTAACCCTTCAGGAGATTCAGCAATAGGTACAGTGTAAAGTGTCATCCGCATAAAACCATAAAAATAGTTTAAGGTAAGTCTGAATTTCGTCTAAACAAATATTTGATATTTTTTCTAACCATGGTAAATTTTTCAGCAAAACGTAACTCTCCAAATCATTTAAATATAACGCAAACAAAAAGGGCGGTAGGTTTTCTCCTTGTCTAACATCTACCTCAAAGCCAAAAAATCTGACCAATTATCGTTACAACTAATACATGATTTTATTCCCTGATACATATTGTTTACAACTGTAAAACATTTACCCTTTATATTATTATTTTGCAATTTAATCAGAGACCAATCCTCAAAACCGTATCAAAAGCTTTTTTGAAAATCAATAAAGGAGCAAAATAACTTTTTACCCATAGCTAAATATAAATCTATTAGCGCATGTAAAATAAAGATATTATCTGTTGTGGAATTACCTTTTCGGAATCAAGCCTGTGAATCAGTTATATAATCATCTTCGTCTGATTATTTATTCAAACGAGTATTGAAAATTGCCGTAAAAATCTTTCATAAATTTTACACTAAAGGTCTATAACAGTCGGGGTCCATAGGATTACCCTTATTCTTAAAAATAGGTTTTACAATTTCTATCAATCATTATTCTGCTATTTTTTCACTATCTAATTTAGGTTTAAATAATTTAATTTAAATTTAAACAATCTTAAATATACGGGTATTAGATAATCTAGAGTAGACTTTAAGTGTTCATTCATAATATCACCAAATCCGCTTGCCTTATTGTTTTTGAATCTCTTGACGGCTTCAATTATTTCATCTTCGGTTATTTTACTATTGGGAATTTCGTTAAAGATGTCAAGCGATTGATCATCATCGTTGAAATCATTCGAATTCAATGTTTTAAAATATTGAATAAAAATTTCAATATCTATACTATCTGACGATTTTGATGTCATACTTTCTTCAGACATCTTTTTGAGCATTTTCCAGAGTGATTTATAATCATTTATCGACATCTTACGTAAATCGTTTTCCATATCATTCTGATATATTTTATAATTTTTATTTAAAGTATACTTATACTCTTTACTATGCGCATTCAACCTGTTTCTATTCTCAATATTTTTCACAAATCTATATTTCTTTCTCGACTTATGAAACTGCTTTATCCTTGCATTCCGCATCGAATCTAATTAAGAAGACCGACGACATAAACCAGTAAACCCAAAAAGACTTTGCCGCCGCATTTTTAAATAATATTGTCAAACTATCAATAATATTATTGATGCCTGTTTTTGAAATTTCGTCTACATTCTCTAGATTATCTGCTAGTTTATCAATTAATAATTGTATACTATTACATGTAGCATCTTCTTGAATGACAGTTACAAATTCATCCCTTTTCTCGTTCCACCTAATCAACTTTTCAGGGGGTCTGTTCAATTACTTTACTTACATTTTTCATTAACAAATTAAATGTGACACTAATTCTAGATAGTTTGTAAGAAAACAAAGGGTCAAAATCCGTCACTGAAAAGTCTTTACTGATTATAAATCATGGAGATGAGAGAATAAAATAATCAATAAGACTACTATCATGTTTTCCCAGTGTCAAAGTCATTACCGGGAGGTCTGGAATTACCAATTTAAAAAGTAAGTCTATTACATGTACAAAATTCAATAAGTTTGTAACCATACGAATTTGGTTTATTATTATTTTGAGAGACTCTACGAAGAGGTATTCCAAATCTTTGTAAATTTTCATAATTACATAAATATTCTAACAGTTCTAAATCTTTATCAAAATTTAACACATCAAGTAAATGCTCGTCAGTAATAGTATAATCTTGTAGTTTTCCAGTTTTTGCATTAAAGTCACCCAAAAATGCACCAAAATTAGAAATAGAACTTAATATATTAAATTCTTCATCAATTTCATCAAGAGCTTCTGGTGAAGTATACTTTGTATTCTCGGGAGGTAAATAAATACAGCCTAATAGTACATCATTTTCTTGAAATAGCAGACATTTTTTAATTTTAACAACACTGTACAAATTCACATTCAGTTTTGGGAAATTCCAAAAATAAATCTAATGATGAATTGTAAATGATAACTATTCCTCCAAATGTTTTTTGACATTTCTGTTCTTCTTTTGAAATATAGGAGTAATTTGGTGGTAACACCAAAATATCAAACTCATCCAACTTACTTAACAAATGTATATGAATGCGTTGTAGTTTGCTGAACATTTCTTTTTTATTGTCAATTCTCTTCAATCTGTAGAATCAAGACCCGAAGAAAAAAATAAAACGTGCGGAAAAGAAATTTTTTTTCAATCGGTTTGCAATGTGTTTGTTTTTCTTTTGATTATGTCATTGTCACTGGTATTTTTGCACTTTTAAGTTGTCAAGAGTTTGTCTTGTCTTTGGTTTCGTCGATATTGTCTTATACACTCACATCACTGTCTTAGCGCTAGGAGAAATATTTTTAACATTTATACTAAATAAATGTTAGGAACAATTTACGCAGAATCAGTTGTTATGGATAAATATATACATGTATTGGGCACAACTGATGAGTCGTAAATCGACTTGGACGCACTGATATATTGTAGGTCGAAAATCGACAAAATATCCACATAAAAGTTGGAATCATTGAATAACACCAAAAGCAAATGCCTAGCGCATTTGTTGTCATGATGAAAGTCAACCTTGCCTGAGAGAATTTATTCAGTTCATAGAATTTCAAAATTTATTAACTAAAATTTTAAAACACACGTATCTAAACATCGTGTTTATTGACAAAGTAATTATAACCAATCGTAGTATACACGTGTATATCTTGTATGCATTTTTACCATAACTGGCACCATGTTCAAAGAAAACCGATTTTGGTTTACCCGGACTGATTCATATTTGGGTTGTATCAGGTCATAGTTACCCAAATCAGGTTAATTACAATTACAAGTCACTGCTTCGACGGAGGTTGTTTCATAATCACGCATAAAATTACCTGGATATACCATATTTGCATGTTTTAAGTAATTGAAATACAATTTATATAGAAATGAAAAGATGTATGTCAGTAAAACTTAATATAAAAGATAATTTTAGCTTTTTTACCCCATTGACACCCTTTGTTAGCTCTCTTCAATGTATACTTTTACACATCATTATCTAGTGTGAGTTTGATATATTTTGTACAATACAAGTAACAACGTAACAGTCAGGTATGTCTTTAAAGTGGACATGATATAAACTTTTGGATACAAAACTTCGCAGTTGTCTACAAACGTCAAATGGTTTGTCGGTAATTCAATATTTTACACAACACTTAAAGAATAGCACACGGACAACGGTAAATCTACTCTTGTAGAATATTTGAGGCATGTTAAGCATTAAAAATGCAGTGGTTAACAGCAGAAGAGGAAACAAAATTGTATTTAGAATTAATCCCAATAAGTTACATGTAACTGTGGTTAATGTGAGGCATACAGGGAGAGAATAAAGGTTGACGTTCACCGTTTATAAACCTCAATACAAGTATGTAAATACCAGCTAGGTTTTATGACGATTTGTCCTATTCCTTCAAGACAGCTGACTGGCCACCGCCACATAGCAAGGATTTTTTTTATTGTCAACTTGCGATCCAAATGAAAAGTTTATTCATTTATTTACTAACTTTTAAATAATCTTATTTTAGATGCATCTCAGGGAATCAGATTTTATTAAAATTTCACAAACCTTTTGTGTTGATAGTACAAGATTGATAAATCGGTACCTGGAGAAATTGTGTTGATGTAATCAGTTAAAATTGGTTTTTAAACAACAGTAGTTTCAGTAAAATAGAATCTGTCGCTTACTCAACCGGATAAAGATTTCTTCTCTTTTTTCCAAAACCAAACTTTGACAAAAGGCTATATAGAATTCTTATGGAATAGTTATAAGATATCAAGTATTTTATACAAACTTATGTTAAAACTTCACCAGGATAACCCCACACATTTTAAATGGGTTACATTTGTCATGTATGTAAGAAATCGATTTTTGATGAATGTGGTCTTAGTTTTATATGGAATGATCAATTACACATGAGTAAAGAAATTCTTATAAATGTACTAATTAAAAGCAAAATCTGGTAGATCAGTTTATTCAACATTGGTTTTCGCAAATTAATAATGCCTCTCGGGGGAAATTTTACGAGATGTTCAAAAATGAGTTTAAATGAGAACCATATCTTCTTAGATTACAACAATACGATAGAATTCACATGTGTAAGTTTAGGTGTTCATATGTAAAACTACCTATTTAAACAGGGATCTGGGGAAACATTCCAAAAGAGAACACAATACAATGTATGTCATTTATGTAAAGTTGGAATTGGTGATGAATATCACCTCTTATTATACAGTTGTATTTCTAATCCATTGAGTAAGAGCAATTTATGATATTTGACCTCCAAATATTTTTCCGTATTGTATGTACAACCGGAACTAAACATTTCCGTATTGGACGTCCCTAAAAATCGTATTTTTTTCGTATTGAACGACCGGAAGTAAAAACAGGAAAAGTATTTATGACGTCGTGGTTAAATAGATTACGCGCCAAAACTTTTCCCAAATCAGCTAGCAAAGTAAACTTGTATTTGATTTCTAATTCAGTTTTTTTCAATCAGTGTAGATCGTAAAAAAGGAGGATACATAGATTTTAGAAAAAATATACTGTCTAGTGTAAGACAAGAAAGATCGACTCAAGAAATGCTCGGTAAACTTTGAAATGCCATTTAGCTAGTCCAAATAAATTGTTAATTTTCCGACAAAGAACATGCATTGGTTATTCAAACTTCTGTTTGAATATGTTGAACTGTATAATAAACAGATTATTTTACAGTTTTATGTACAATACGAAAAATATTGTACTCATCCGTACTGTATTGAAAGTGGTATTGGACTCGACGCCTATGCGTCTAATTTAACAGATTTTTTATGTAACCTTTGATTGAATGATGTTTGGATTTCTAAAGATGTTACATGCAATTATATTCCATGATAATATAATTGAATATGCAAGGTTAAACCATGTATTTATAATGAGATAACACTTGACAAATGCTATTGTGTTGATACTTTACTATGTCGTAACCAATTTTAAATTGTATATTTACCTCTTGTACACCATGTGTCTGATGATTAATAATGTATTTGTTGTTGTTTGCAAATAGTTTTTTAGTAATTGATCTTTTATAATCACTACTGATAACGATTATTTAAGAGTTCGCTATCAATCTTCAAACCATTTAAATGACCAGATTTACAAGTAACAACTATTGGACAATGTTTTAGACACTAGGAAGTTAAAGACGTCTATTTCTATGTTAAACACAATTCTCTAAACAGCGTTTTGAATTGGGTTGGAAAATGTTGTTTGAAACTTGTTTGATTTTCCTGTTTATGCTTGTCTCAACAAATGCACTTTGGTTTAGCTACACACCAGAATCCTATTTACAAGAAGGACAGTAAGTAAAATTAAATATGTCTAGAAGAAAAACATCTTTATTTTTTTTTTAGGATTTTTACGATTCTCATTTTTTACATTTAATTGAAAGGCTGAATATGATCGCCAGTGTGACTAAGCAGCACGGAATGTTGTGGATATTAGATAATAATCTGTAGATCATTTGTTTGAAATTATACTTGTCTTCTATTTCCTGTGTATACACGGAAAGATGGGATATATCTGGATCGATATCCAGTATCGCTATTACATGTACATGTATATGTAGATGTGCTTAATTGAAAAGTATCTAACGGCACATCCCCCTAAAAATGTAACTATCGTTTTTCAATTGCACCGATTTTTCGACGTTTGAAATAAGGTATGTCTCCATTGTAATGATGTTACTATTTAAACTAAAAATTAATAGATTTATTGCCACATTAATCAACCCAAAATTCAAAAACATTTCTACCTCACCTCAATAATACGTTCGCTATACAGACGTATACATATACTTGATTGAACGATGAAAAATTAAAGAATTCCTTTTAAGATAACTCTCACTGTGATATAATATGAGAATGTTTATTATAATAAGAAGTTGCACATATTTACATGTACTTCACTAAATGACAAAACCAAACATATAAATCTGAACAGATAAACTATTGAGGGAAGAAATAAACCGACACAATGTACGTGTCACATGTAGAAATTTGATCCAAATTGACAATAAAAATTAGGGAAAAAAATCGTTTTTTTTTTTCGTATTCTTCCAATGTATATTCAGAATATACATGTTGATTCTGTTGATATATGTAACTGTTGAGTGTTTTGAAAACATAATCAATTAGAAATGAAATAATTCTTATGTTTGTGTATTAAGTCAAATATAGGACTCTACTGAGTATATTGGATCTTGTTTGGTTAATAACGAATGCTTTGGTAAACAACGAATGGTTTGACGAAAAGTGTATAAACGCTCGCGTTGATTTTCACAGTGCAAGAAATATTTTCGGGCGTCATTGGACGATTATACGTAACCACAAAGAACAATTTAATAGGATTAAACGAAATGCACAGTTCAACTTCAAAAGAAGGAAGACCTGGAATTTTGTAATATCGGTAAAAGGAAACGTAGAAAATTTTGATCTGCCATAAAGCCGAAAAACAGATTAAAATGCATAGTTGACAACGACGTGATGATGAACCATTTCGAAAACATTTTAGGATCGAATCAATCTGAGCTTTGTAATGAAGTGCTTGATTTATTAAACAATACTGACTTTGGTGACATGGATGTTGATATTTTAATTTCGGAAATTTTGGAAGATGAAGTTATAACGGCTATTAAAAAACTTGAAACCGATAAAAGGTCAGGGTGGGACGTAATTATTGGACAATGAAATCTCCAGATAACTGGACTGACTGCATTGTTATACCTGTACCCAAGATTGGTGATTTTTCGCACCCGAATAACTACCGACCGATTGTATTAGTTAGTATCCTATCAAAATTATATACTAGTACATGTATATTGACTGAACGATTGTTATCACGGTCAGAAGACAAAGAAAAATTAATAGATAATCAATTTGGATTTCGTCCCGGTCGATCAACAATTGACGCAGTGCCTTCGTGGACTTCCGCAAGGCGTTTGATAAACTTAACAGAAGAATAATTTGTTGAATAATGAAATTAGCAGCAAATTCGTGTCCATCAGAGTCTTATCAGAAGCGTTTGATAATTTACTTGGTGCGAAACAAGGTAAACCATAGTATTCCCTACTGTTTTTGTTTTTTATCAATCACATAATAAATGATGTATCCGTTGACGAAGATAATGATATTGTGTCGTTAAATGGATTTCTAATTTATTTGATTCCATTATCTGATGACACTGTTCTTTTTGGGGAAATCACCGAACGTGTTACAACATTTACTAGATGCAAAAAATGGAATGTTGAGATGAAGACCAAAGTTATAGGGTTTCGGAATGGATGGAGGCCCGTGGACTATCATTTTTATTACAACGGTAGTGAACTCTTATATTGGCCTCGGTATGTTGCTAAACTATAATGGGAAGTTTTTGCAAACTCAAAAGCCTTTATCACAACAAGGATCGAGGGGGGTGTCGTCGCTGATATCTTCAATTAAACCAATGTAATTATGTTATTACTGAACAAAAGATGTTTCGACTTGATAGCATGGTTTGATCCATTTTAAGAGCCAGAAAACCATGCAATAGGCTCCAAATGCAATGTTATCATATTGACCTGAAATTTTGTATACATGATACCTTCATGACAAATACTCTCTGTGCAAATTTTTTTTTTAAAGTATTCAATGGTAGTCTCTTTATGGAGCGCCATCTATATATAGCCATTTATAGTCAAAATAAAGCTGAAAATTAGGCAATTTTAGCAGTTTTAGCTGACAAATATCAGTGTTTATCATCATGTTACTGTTTTATTGGTAAGATAATGTTGTAATACTGTATTTAAACTGTCAAAATATGTTAATACCTGAGGTTAAAATAATTTCCTATATTTGCTCATTCTGGTCTAAATATCCTAAGTTTTACGAAACTGCCAAAAAGGTGAAATTTGCAAATTTTTAAAAGTGTATATTTTCTAAAGTGGGAAAAATATTTGAATGCCATTTGTTTTTCTTAAACCCCGATCATATATCTACAAAATATAAAAAATCCAATTTCGGCAAATGATCATAGTACTCGTTGTAAATATATTAGTTTGGAAGGAATTGTGGTTTTGCAGGAATTACCCTATATTAATGCTACATCTATTTAAATCTGTCAATAACCCCCCTATGGATCCATCTTGTAGAAAATTAATTTTTTCAATTTACACTTATACCCTAGCTCCTATAGATTTTGAAATAATGGCAAGTAAATGCTAAAAAAGTTAAAAATCAACATATCAGGGGCAATAACTCCAAAGTAGGTGGACAAATTTTTCCAAAAGTCTCAGGGTAGAAATTGTAGTGCCGACTATTTTTACATTGTCAATTTTTGTCTTATTGCAATAGTATTTGAGATATAAGCCAAAACTGTAGTCTGACTCGTATGTTCTATTTTGATACATGTTGGTTGATTAATCTAGACAAAAATCACAAACTTTATTGTTGACATCCTATTGATGAAGCAGACAAACTTTGGTTCATTGAGCAGTTTCAGAGGAGAAGATTTTTAAAGAAAAGTTTAGGGACAATAGACAGACAGACAGATGGCAAAAGAGGGAATTTTTCAAGCAGCACCTGTGTATACCTTCATATAGGACGGGACCCCCCCCCCCCCCCCCCCACCCCCCTTTGGCAAAAGACCCTCACAATTACAAGTTACACTGTACTGTTTCTGCAACAAGAATGAATGTTAATTTGAAATGTCTGTCATAATATCTGTTGCCAAGTCTTCCGAAATAGCATGAATATCAGCACTTTCCATTTCTGCCAAGGTGTTTTGCAAATCCTCATTATCAACTTCATTCAAATTCTCAATTTTAACTAGAGATGACTTTGTTGGCTCTTTAGATCCAAGTTTTACAAAGTTGGCAAATAAACTCCTCACTTGAGATGTGGTTAACCACTCATCAGTGTTAAATTTCTTTGTTCCGTCATCGTTTCTTAATAGCTTCAAATTGCCACAGATTTGATCAAAGTTTGGTCTTTTTCCTGTAGCACTGCATTCCATATATATCTCATGTAAAAATTCTTTAACCTTAGCACTAAAGTGTTTCAATGGCTTAGAAACCTTTAGAGCCCAGCCTTCTGCAATATCTAAATTAGTTGTCATAACTGATTGTAGCAAGACCTTGTGCTCATGATCAACAGCTACACATGTCTCTGCCCAAAGAAGCTTCACTTTGTCATAATTATTTTCTTTGTTTGCATATACATGCCTGCCTATGCATATATGTTGTTCTAAGAAGTGAGGTTTTGTGTAAACCTTTATGCAATATTGCTCAGGACAAGCAAATAAAGGTTCATCATTTGAATTATCAGCAGTCTCTGCTATAACATTTGCTATGGGAAAATCTTCAGTTTCTGTTGTTACATCTGTGTTTTCTATGTTATATTTGTAATTTGTAACAGAGCCTGGCATGAAAGATTTCTTCTTCATAAATGCCTTTTGTACCTACAAAAAAAAATAACCATATTATCATAATTTATACTGCAACTGTGCTATCTGCACAGTCAAATCGCGTTAATACCATATATTCAACGGTGATATACAGTCACTGACCTTATATCTCCTTGTTTATGACGTTGACAATGTGTTTCCGTAGAGTTTTAACAATGACGTCAATAAAGAATACAATTTTACAGAATTTGTTTGAATCGTCTGCTTCAAGCGTGACAAGCTTCCCCTTCCTGAGTACCTGCTGTATTTTTTTTTGTTGTTTTATGGAGTTTGTATTAATTACTATAATTTTAAAGTGTTGCATATTTTTTTTTAACATTTAATGTCTCTTATGATAGCTTTATTCACACTGATTCCAAAAATATATGGTTTCTATATACTTTTGCCTGAAATAAGGGAGATAATTTGCTACTTCCAGTTTAGAAAATATCACTTCCGGCCTCATATGACAGCTTTATTCACACTGATTCCCAAAATATATGGTTTCTATATACTTTTGCCGGAAATGAGAGATAATTTGCTACTTCTGGTTTTTAGACGGTCCCAAATGATAGGTTTATGTATGCCTATTAAAAAAATATATAGTTTTGGGGTACTTTTTCATGAAAAAAGTGCAAAATTGCTACTTTGGGTTATCTCAATGTCACTTCCGGTTGACATTTTTCAAGGTCATATGTCACCAAAAATTTTGCCAAAGACCCTATGGCTTTATCATGTACCAAATTGAAGTAATAATCAATTAACCTTAAATTAAAACATTTCCGGGGCAATAACTCCTATAAGATGTCATTGGATTGTTTCAGACCAAATGTATCATATCTTCACAATAAAGCAAACATTTTGCACTAGTTCTTTTATATCTATTTTAAAGTTTCGAGAAGATGCAGGAACAAGCAAAAGTCAAAATTAAGAACATGACCTTGACCTCATTTTATAAGTTGAGGCCCAAGAACCTCAAATAAAAAAACCTTAGGTCTATATGGCTTATAGTTTATGAGTTACAAAAACATACCAACAAATTAAATTGTTAAGGGAAGATAACTCCTATAGCTTCGGTCCAAATCAGTTGAAAACTTCCTTAGGATATAACAAACATTTAAGAAAAAGAATTTTGTTGATATCTTTTTGGATTCAGAGGAGATGCACGCACAAGAGACAGTGTTTGAGGAGATAACTCTTACATTAAAAAGTGTTCGGTTAAACAGGGCAAGTTTCAAAAGTGCAATAACTGTTCGATATCATATGCAAAACATCTAAGTGACATCTTTTGAAACCACTATACACCGCAAGAAAAAAATTTGGCATAGAAGGAAAAATAATAATCAGAACAAAATCAAAAGGTCTTTCCATGGATAAGTTGAAAGACCTAAATATTTGAGTCTGCTTCTGGAACAAGATTATTTGATGTTTAGCTTACAGTAAAATCCTTAGAAGATACTCTTTCCCTATCTGTATTAAAAAAAAATTAATACCAATGGACATATTAAAGTTCTATTGTTTTCACCTGCTGTCAATATTTGGTTAAAGCTAAAAATTGAACATCAATTGCCAATAAAAAAACTGTAAGTGGTGAAGAGTTATACAATTTGAGTGATAGTTATATTTTATTCTTTAAATGGGTCAATTGTAAGCACACATATTTTTATTTTTAGAATGATCGTTCAGAAACTAAGGAATAAGTTCATAAAACCATCATGAAGATTCAAAATTTTCAATTTGTGAATTATTATGAGTCATGAAGACCTGACTAATGCATAGCTATATAAGAAGACTGTAATGTTAAAAATCATTGAAATAACCAATAACTTTTGTATGAAAATGAACTATATGCAAAGTATTAACAAACTCATTCAAGCATACTGTAAATTCAGAAATTAATGTGTGAAATTTAATTAAAATTATATTGTGAATCCCTTTCAATCAGCAAAAATTTGAGATTTATTAATTGCAATTGTGAAAAATGTTGTATGGGGGTTACTGTTTAGGAATTAGGGGCCAAAAAGGGGCCAAAAACAAGCAGTTTTCTTGTTTCAGGACAATAACTTGTGTATAAGTGTATGGACCTCTATGAAATTGTACCAGAAGGTTCCATACCAAAAAAGGAAGGTTGAGATTGATTTTTCTAATACTTTGTATAAATTGCTTATTTCTTGACCAGTTTCAATGGGGTTTAATTCTAGGTCTTGAATTCTTGGGGTTCTTTAATATGCTGAATCTAACCGTGTATTTATATTTTGGATTTTGGGCCCGGTTTAAAATTGGCCCACATTGAGGTCCAAAGGGTCCAAAATTTTTATTTTATTTCATCAAAAATTGAATTCTTGGGGTTCTTTGATATGCTGAATCTAACCATGTATTTAGATTTTGGATATTGGACCATAATAGGTAAATGTCATTTCAAATTTTTAAGTTCTTAGACCACATTCATTCTGTGTCAGAAACCTAACCATGGCCACAAAAAAAACCTGTTGAACAATGGACCCCCAAAAAATACCTGAAATCAGACTTTCTGTGCCTACGGTCATAAAACTTAGTTCGGAGTATAAAATTTGTGCTCGAAACACCAAATCCAGAACTTTTATTGGATAAATTCTGAGTCTAAGAATATTTTTAAATAACTTTTTTTACCATAATTTCGTTGAAAATAAATGAGTTGCAGAAGATGAAGAAAATAAATAATTTGTTTGACTCAGTCTCAGAATTAATCTCATTCCCCCTCAATCTAACCTTATATGAAAATAATTAATTTTACTCAGCCTATGGCAAAAAAAGAATTTAACCTTGAAAACATTGAAAAAAATAATAGGTTCAAAAAACCCATCCAAGCCCCCTCTTCCCCCAAAATTCAAACGGTTGTCCTCTTTCACATTTTTAGCAAGCTTTAAAAGTTGTGTCTTTCAAACTCTCCACAAAATATATACATTTATGTGACTGTATGTTACAATGTAGATAGTATCCGATACCATAGCATACATTTCAGTCTGTTTTGCTCCAGAAATCTATCTATGTGTGTATGTATGAAGAGGGGTTGTGTTTTTACCTGTTCCTATGTTGATGACCTCTCTTGTCTTCAACCAATATTCCTTGCAAACTCTCGGTGAGGCACCTCTGTCTACTTTTGCCTTGCTGGATGCTGGATGTTCTGGGTAGCAACATTTCAGCTTACTCCTTCTCCAATAAATTCCAAAGTAGTCTCTGTGTTGCTGGCATATGTTTAAATCGAGCAATCTTGCATCAATATTAAAATATCCGGTACGATATAAAATTATTAAACCCTCTGGGTAATTGTTAAAGTCAAGACCTTTGCCCTTGTTGGAGATAGAGTTTGGGTCACTTCGACTTCTTTCCAGACACTTCAGTCCACTCAAATGTATTTGTGTGTTCTTATTACACTGTGAAATAGGTATTGTTAGTGTGTAATCGTGATAATTTGGAAATTTCCCACAAGAAATACCAGTAAAATGTGAGAAGTCACATTTCACATTCTCATTCTCCATGACAGACAACTTATGATAACTTTCTGTTTTCAATACGGAGAGTGTAAATAAGGGGAGTTAACTCATAGAACACCTGTGACTGTTTTTTTCCCTATTTAAGGGATTTATTGGCAATTATACATAAAACTAATGACAAAATGTATGTAAAATGTGTCATGCAATAATTTTATGTGATTCAGGTCTTAGGTAAATTAATAGCTGAGGGTTACCGGGTTTAAATTAGAATAAAAAAAAAAATCAGAAATTTATCAAAATATAGGGAAGTTAGATGTAAAATTCAATACCTTGCAATTATTTGCCAAAATTGGATTTTTGATATTTTTGACAATATCCATTGGTCTATTCACTGAAACTTATTTCGTGAAAAAATACATCCCACTTTAGAAGATTGATGGACTCAAACATCCTTCCAATCTCATTATGGCCTACAAGGCCTTCTATACTACCCCCCTACCGAAAAATCGTTAGAGACAAATCTTTCAAGACATGGTTTATTTTTGTCTATTAAGGTCATTTTTAGCAAATATAAGTTTAAATGGTCAGTAAAACTGTCAAAAACCATAATTTACTGAGTTGAAACTATACACATTTTTCACTAATATTTAAGTGATTTTTTAGGCATTATGCAAATGAGGCTGTTTCTAAAAATAGACATGATGCAACAAAGTCTAAGATATATTTTCCCTTTTCCTTTATATATAAGATTTCAAAAATATAAAAAGATTTCAAAAGTTCCGACCTGCCATTTGGACAATATTTTTGATTTTGCATGGTTTTCTGGCAGACTGGCTCTTAAGCTATGCGACAGAAATGTGTGGTTTTCATCGTGCAAGAGATGTATGCATTATGCATAACCGTTTTTTTAAATATATTTAATGTTTTTATATAGTGAGCTTGGACATTTGCCTTTATATATTTTTGTATGATGATGAACACAATAATGGTAAAATTAATCGGGCGTCTAATGTAACAGATTTTTTATGTAACCTTTGATTGAATGATGTCTGGATTTCTCAAGATCCTATTACAATATCTTTTGAGGATATCAAACTCGTATACAAGATAAAATTTTGCAAAGTTGGAATGTAGGGTCAGAAGAGGACAAATATACCTAAGGAGCAATCAAAAAACGCAATCCATTAGACAGACAGAACCCGGGAAGACAAATGAACAACTATAAGCACAACAGATAAACACTAATTAAAAGCAAATCTCTCACTGCATAACTGTGTAATTATTTTTGGATTGTTAGATTACATATTATTTCATAATATCTTGATGATACCAATTGTTGTTCTCTACTGTCAACAACAGTTAGTGTGACAATTAACAAAAACTTACATGTGAAAAAGAGGCGTACGACGGTGATTGACAGTGATTCTGAATCCGACGACTGAGTACAATTTCGCTGACATGTTGTTAATTCTTCTTAATGCAGTTTTCTTCTATAATGTTTGACAATTTCATTCAAATGACCGGATAACATATCTATCAGTGCGCGAGAAATGTGTTTACATCTACATACTTTTGTTTAACATTCATAGGCAATTCATGTCTTCTTATGACATATGTTTACAATGTTAATTAAAATATTAAATAATTACCTGAGTATGTTGCATAAATGAGCCCTTAGATCATTGGCGTAGTGATTTCGTTATGAAATCCAACCAGATGGAAAGGGTACATAGTTTGGGGATCACTTGCAAACATTTTAGTGGTTCATAAGGGAAACAATCTCTAACATTGTTTCCCGTTTATTACGATAATTTCTCAAATCTCGATAGTCAAATGTTCACATTGTTTAGTTTTTGGTAAACCTCGAACTTTAAATTGTGAAAATTTAGGTATCTTGATTTGAGAAATTATCTTAAAAAACAGGAAACAATGTATTAAGTGACTATATTTTTCATTAAAGCAGTACTCGATACTCAATAATTGGTTCAAACCTAGTGAGTCAAAAACGCTTATCATAAACCCTTTTGTTCTATGAAACTTACAAAGAATCAAGTTTCCAAGCCAACATACCAGTCATCCTAGTTTAGTCTTTGATTATCATTCAAATATACTGAAAAAACAACAAGGTATCTCCATGATGCAAATTACTGAACGTATATCTTTTTGATGTAACCAATATATATATTTTTATGAACATATATATTATTTTATGAACACATATTTTTTAATAAATATTTTGTTTTTATGAATACATATTTAATTTTTATGAATAATCATTTGTTTTTATGAACATATATTTATTTTTTATGAACGTACATGTATATTTATTTTTTATGCATATTGATTTTATTTTATGAACACATATTTCGATTTTTTTTTAATACATATTTTGTTTTTATAAACATATGTTTTATGTTTTGTGAATATTGCAACGTTTGACACGCCATAGTCTTCTTTGTTTGTTTGTTTTTTTTTTTTTTTTTGGTTTTTTTTTTTTGTTTTTATTTTTATTTTTTTTTTTCTGATAAACCTTTGAAACATTCTTATAATAAACGTCCAAAATCGTAGTGTACGACTGTGTTAAATTGACCCTGTTTTAAAAGCATCATACTTTTGCGACTCGAAACTTGTCCAATAAGTACATGTATGAAAACGTTTTGGATTATTATTTTGGTTTTAGGCCTAGAGAACGAATGAAGAATCGTAAAAAGACGAAATGTGCACATCTTGTTAATCAAATTGGGGATCCTGAAATGTAATTGTACACATTCTTATGGAATTGTAAGGTCGATGTAAAGTATACGTCGATCCGTGGGTACAAAATCCCCATATCGAATTGATATGTACATGTACCATATCTATTACGAGAAAATAGACATGGCTATCAGTCGAATAGACAAAGTCCAAAAAATATACAATCAGGAAATCTGAAAGTTACTTGGAGTTATTTATAGAAACTGACAACGAGGGAGATGTTATCTCATTCGGCTGTTATTGTCACCCTTGCTTCGAATTTTGGAAGTTTGAATTTATCTTATCTCGGAGTGGTTTTGTTCCATAGGAAATGGGCAGTTTCAAAAAAAATGGTACCAAAACTTTAAAAAAAAGTCAAAATTAAAGCTGTTTTAATTCCATTTTTATTTATCACATTTCATTGCATATATGTTCTAGTTACTAAATCCAGCTGGAATAGGCAAAAAATTGAAACATATTTTTTTTAGATCATTTTGTTGAATGCCAATGAACACAAAAATCATTAGAACACACATATATTACATAGTTGTCATTCTCCAATTTATACTCACAAATTATATGATTTTTTATTTCCAAATGATAACAGAAACATGAATCTTCATAATTTTGCCTTGGAAATGATTTAAAAATGTACTTCTTTTGAAATAAATAATTTTTGAGCATTTTCTAAGACTTAATTTCTCATCTTGGCTTCTATAAGTTTTTATACTGCTAAAAAATTGAAATCCAGATAAGTAAAAATACATTTAAAAAAAAAAAAAGTATGAATCGGGAACGTATAACTGCAAAAATTTTGTCAATCGGTCAAGTAGTAATAGAATAATTGATATTTAAAATATAGTCTTATTTTAGCAACATTTGTTGCACTCCTGACACAAATATTACACTACACTAAAGTAGGGAATTAGCAACTATAGATTGTTCTATTTGCAAAATGCAATTATTTAAAAGTAGAAATAGCATTTTTCTTCGATTTTAATTTCATAGATAATCATTTTTTTACAAAATCTGTGTTTTTTATTCAGTTTTTCTGACATTTTCTCTAATTTTGGTATATACTAAATCATTTGTAAGCATACAAAATTTTTGCAGAATAAAGAAAGATCATTTATTTTCATTGTGAAGATTTGGGGAACTGGACTCAAGAAGTTTCAGACCCTTATAAAGCTTTTTTCTAAATAAAACTGATGAATAAAAAGGTTCTAATTTTATCTGTTGCACTCCTGACACTGAAATTTCATTGTAAAAAAAACAATGAGAATTAAACTATTGTTAAATACAACTGAAATGCATTATCATATAGTAGTAATATGAGTATTATGCTTCATAATTAAGCCAATAAATATATTATTTTGAATAAAATGTGAAAATATTTAAATGATTTGTATCATTTTTTCTAATTCATTACTACACAAAGAAGATAATTATCACATAGAATAAGTCTCAAAAGCATATAATCATGCTTAGTTAACAGATACAATATATTGGAAACTCTTTGATTTGATTTTTTGACTCATTGAAACATTTCAAACTTAAAATTGCTGATTAAGAAAGACAACTATATTTATTGATATTTGTTGCACTCCTGACACTTGTGTATTCATTGTTAAAAACGTAAAACAATAGACTATTTAAAAAAAACAAGTAAAATGGATAATCATATATTAGAATTTGAGTATAATGCTTCATAATTAAGCCAATAAATATATGATTTTGAATAAAATGGGGAAAAAATAAGAGATTTGCATCATTTTTCTAATTCAGTACTGCATAAACAAGATAATTATCAAATAAAATAAGCTCAAAAGCATATAATCATGCTTAATTAACAGATACAATATAATAGAAACACTTAGATTTGATTTTTAGACTCATTGAAACATTTCAAACTTAAAATTGCTGATTTAGAAAGACAACAAAATTTTTATGATATTTGTTGCACTCCTGACACCCGAGTATTTGTTGTTCAAAAACATAAAAAAAATAAACTATCGTAAAATACAACTGAATACATTATCATATAACAGTGATATGAGTATTATGCTTCATAATTAAGCCAATAAATATATCATTTTGAATAAAATGTGAAAATATTTGAATGATTTGTATCATTTTTCTAATTCATCACTACATAAACAAGAGAATTGTCACATAAAATAAGTCTCAAAAGCACATAACCATGCTTAATTAACAGATACAATATATTATAAACATCATATTCAGCATTTTTGTCAATTTAAAAACATACTATTACTTGTAACTTCCTGTTACATAACTAATTAAAAAAAATGATGAGTTGTTGCACTCCTGACATCAACTTTGAATTGAAAATTTTCTCTTGCTTATGTAAGCGACAAACATTTAACAAAAAAATTCTGAACAAGAAATACAACTAAGTGTCAGATGTCTATAGTTTCTTTGTAAAATCAGAAATCTCTGACTTCAGAAACTGTAGTTTAAGACCATGTTGCACTCCTGACAATTCACAGTGCCTATATATATGTGGCAACCATTGTATAATCATTACTTCCTGGATTCATTTGGGGTATTTTTTATGAAGGTAATGTATTGAAGGTTAGTTTGAGTTAGTATTTGCTGTTAGAAAATATAGAAACAATCAAGTATTAATTTTTTAGTCAAAATCCTTGATTTTTTTTGTTGCACTCCTGACAAGCACCATTTATATTTCAACTAAAAAATCTACACGAAACCATCATTGCAATATTCAATCATATGCATCTAAACAAGGCCAATATATGCAAGATATCGAAAAAATAACATTTAACAGTGCATCTTATGAATTGAAATTTCGCTGGCCTTTTAAAAATTCATGATTTTTAAAAGTGTCACAAAAAAGCGTTGCACTCCTGACAATTTCGGCATCTATTTTTTTAATAACTTTTTTATTTTTAGAGATATTCACAAGATATTTTGCACAATTAAACTTCATACCTTTACACATATTTTGAAACATAAACAATTAAAACATATTCAAAAGGCTTTGTTGTAGGGCACTGAAAGTGCAGCCACCCTGCCGGTACCATTTTTTTTTAAACTGCCCAAATACAGTTCTTTTCTTTATAACCAGGTGTATGTCACTTTGGGATAAAAAGGGGGATTTAGTTGCAGATGATAATAAAAAAAAAATTCAGATACATGTACAAGCAATTTATAAGCCCAGTACTTTACAAACCACATCCCAGTATATATTTTTACGCAATTTCATTTTGTCGTATTTAGCTGCACAAGTAGTTCTATAAATAAATGTTAATAAAGCTATTTCTGAAAAGAATTTTAATAATCAGTATGCTGTTATAGGATTATAGACTCTTGTACAAAATGTATGTAATGCGTTCAGTACAAAAAAGTACTAGTATTTATTTATGGTTCATATATAAATGTTTCTTCATTTTAAGGTCTCACGTGGAGAAATCTGTTTGGTACGTGACCGAAACTTACCACGTGAAATGTCACTTTTGGCACTGGGGTCGCTGCACAAAACACAGGTAATTTTATGTTATTTCAATACATTAATTATAATTACTGAACACAATTTACCTTCGTGTATATGTACCGCAGTATGAAACATGGCAGAATTATAGCATTACGCATCAGTTTTTTTTTATTAATACGTAAAGTTATAATTCTGTATGTCAATTATATTTCCAATTTTGTACAACACTTTGTACATGCTCGGACGACTGCTCACTAAAAACTGGAAAGTAAAGTAAAATTCGGATAAAGTCATAGATTGTGTCAACAGCATGAGTTCAGTCCCAGTAGTGATGATGAAATTTACCACTTTTAAAATAAATACAGTTAAATTTTATTCTGTATTATTTGCTTGATTTTTAATCAATTTTCTTTACTAATAATATATTATTGATTGTACATGATGACGATCTGATCACGTATATGCACATTTTTACATGTAGTTGTCGCATATCAAGTTAATATCAATTTGACGAACAATATCGGGGGTCGAGTGGTCTAGGTAGTTCGCCATGACTGCTAATTATCAGTTGTGAGTTCGAATCTCACGTGTGGCGGAGTGTGTTCGACTCGATCTAATATTTGACAAGTATTACCAATTTTGATACCGAAGGTCGGTGGTTTTCTCCGGGCACTCCGGCTTCCTCCACTAGGCCGCCGCGAAATACTAAACACACGAAAAATGTCAACCAACATTTTGTCAAATGAAACGCAATGATAAGTTAGTCATCTCCAATATATTATGAATATCCTAGCAACTGGTATTTTATATAAGTTTACGACGGTTTCAGATCTTCGAGAAGACAACGATTATATTGTGAAACAGGATGGTCAAATGACAAGACGGATAAAGCATGTAAATATGGCAAGTATTTTTTAAAGTAACCATTATTTTTAAATCTAATATATTTACCTACTTTTAATGGTAAACGATCGAATTCAATGCATTATTACATGTTTAATCAATATGTTTTAGTTCTGTACTCGCAAATATCGTGTTTAGAGGTGCTTTGGGAAAACCCCAAGCATGTTTTATAAGCCAAGAAGGACACTCATTTGTAGCAAATAACCGTTTTGGTTCTGAGTGTCCCTCAAAATGCAAAGTGAAAAAGTGTCTAAGAGACTTTAATTTCGCAAATTTGTGTTAAAACTGAGTCTGAAACTATATCCAGGTTTAATGTATGAAACCTGATAGGAATGTTGATAAAAGAATTGTTTTACTGAAAATGAAAAATAATATTGTATTTTTATCCCAGATGTGCATATATGAACGTTGATTATTAGCGGATCGTTTTTGTGTCTATAATTTGAGCAGAAATATTTTTATAAACTAACAAGTTATATATAAACACTAAAAATGACTAACCTATTTTTGCACCATGTCTTCCCCTCACATCTTCCATCCTATCACTCGCTTCTCTATTGCTTTCATTGTAATCTGAATTTCTCTCAATTTTATCTACACAATCTCCCTGTCTCCAACATTCATGACTGCTTTCATAGTTCCCTTCAACACTATCGCATACATTTTCAAGAATGAGTCACTTGGCTATGTATGTGAAAACATTTCTTTCAAATAAGACAAAGAGGGATTTTGTATATCTTACACGTATTTCACAAACTTAGTCAGTATCAATGTAATCTGTTTCATTTTGAGCAGTTTTGTTTTACAAATGTCTTGTAATCCATTGATGTTGGAAGTAAATACCAGTTCATCATTTGAAACCATATAAGATTAGGACACAATTCTTTCTTTAAAACACGCTTTATAGCCTTCCAACGGTTATGTCCAGATTTTTTTCTTAACTTCAGTTTCTGTTCTGGAAACTCTCTCCTTGTCTCCAAAAATTGGTTGTGATATCAAGAATAGTATTTTGAAATTAAAAGCACGTTGGAACGTGAAATTTTCTTTCAGCAAAGCAAGTCCAGAGCGGTCGTAAATTTGTTTATGGGTACATAACGTTGGATTTGCGAGTGCAATCAGCGAAGGAAAACATATAAAATTTTGTAGTAGTTAAAAGTACTGTTTGAAAAATTTGAACCCCCTATACGCCCCCCCCCCCCCCATATGTTCATCAAAAATATTTTGACCTCCCAAAAAAATCCCCCCCCCCACAGCTGGCAAATAATGACTGTTCCATAAAGCCGAGGGTTTTCAAGTAGGAATGTAACACGGCAGCCACGCTGCATATCTCCGCGCACAAATTTACAAAAATTGGAGTTATTCTTTTTTTGGAAATCCAAATATTCCATTTAATTTTGGAAATTTAATCATTCCCTTTACAGCTGTTGCTTTTCTGTAAACAAATATGTAAGATTGCTAGGTACCTTCACAACAAATTCAGGAGTCTTTCCTAGAGTCTTTCAGGAAATTAACCAAATATTTAATTCCATTTTTGGAAATTGAATGGGAACATTAACTCTGATGATATTAATGGTTATTAATATGCATGGTTGCTAGATACATTTCCAAAAAATAAAGGTCTCAGGAGTCTTTTAGGAAATTTACCAAAGTTGGAATTTCATTTTTGGAAATTGAATGGTTATCTTAACTCGTGACATTAATGGTTATTAATATGCATGGTTGCTAAATACATTTCTAAAAAATGAAGGTCTTAGAGTCTTTCAGGAAATTTACCAAAGTTGGAATTTCATTTTTGGAAATTGAATGGTTACCTTAACTCTTGTGACATTAATATTTATTAATATGCATGGTTGCTAGACACATTTCCAAAACATGAAGGTCTTAGAGTCTTTCAGGAAATTTTAAAAAGTTGGAATTATTTTTTTTTAATTATATAAAATCAAAATATTCCATTTAACAGCTATCATTCTGCTAGTGTCTGATATATGGTTGATTGGTAATTTTCAAAAATTAATAAGTCTGAGACTCTTCAAGAAAATTTTTTCTGCCTCAAGGGCAAATTTCAAAATTCCGAAACCTTCGCACAGACAACTTTTAAAGTGCTAGTATTGCACCAATTTTTATGTTTCTACCGCTTAGGTTGTAGGAGGAGTTCTTTGACAATCAGTTTTGGGATTTTTTTAAACTCTCTTGTTGCTATGCCCCCAAGGGTTTCAGAAAAATGCCCATGCCACTTTTGAATTTGCCATATTTAATACTAGTCATGGTTTCAGTTTCAGCATTATAGTCCAAATAGTTTAGAAGATTTCACTATTTACTGGATATCGCGAAATCCGTTTTTTGCTCATAATTATTCCCTAAGGGCACATTCCAAAATTCCGAATCCTTCGGCACAATCTACATCAACAATGCTAACAATGATCAAAGTTTCAGTTTTCTATCTCTTATGGTTCCTGAGATAATCCTGGACATTACGTAGACACGTACGTACGTACGGCGAACAGCAAAACATTACATGACTGAAGGGATATCGGAAAGAAAGGATCGCGTTGAAAATGTGATATCGGGGAAAAAATAGCTAATCGCAAAGAAAGGTAGCGCGTTGAAAAATTGGCATGTGAGTGATAATCTTCACGAGTTTAAAGGGGGCACTTCGGTAAATAGCTGGAGCAATTTCGACACAGTAGGAAAATAGTACAAAATAATTCCTATGGGTTTCGGCGTCGATCTTTCACAACTAATGCCACAATATAAAGCATAAACAAGTGAATTTATTCTGGAAAGGAATGAATACCCTACGAAATACACTTACGGCATGTCCATAACCCTTAAGAGTTTCGAGAACTGGACATATTAATGCGCCTGTAATTTTCGGTATTCAGTTTGAGGTGGCAAATTTTCACCGGGAAATTTGAAACGAGAAAAATTTCTTATTTGGTAAGCAATGTAATATTCAAGTACAATTTTCTAAGACAGCTTTTATTGAAAAAAATGTCAACATATTTCCCGACTTGGGAAAATTCATTTTATATTTTTCTCTGATTTTTGAAAATGACGAATTTAACATTGAAGTAAACGGGGCTCGATTTAGTGGTGTGCCTTCTAAAATTAATCGCGAGTATACGATATAGGATGAGTTCAAGGATTACCAGAGAATATAATTCTGCCAATAACAGAGGAATCCCTATTTCAGCATGAAAATCAATCAACCTGATACCGAGACTGACCTTAATATAGCCAATCGGAGTTGGGCATGCCTATTGCACGTGACACCGAGGCTAACGTTAATTTAGCCAATTGTGAAATATATATATGCTATCGTATCTTGAAATCGGTCATATTGTAAAATCGGTCGGTTTTTTGGTTGCTAATCTCTCGCGACATTTTTGTGCTGTGACGTCACTTTTGTTTTCGCTGCGTGCAAAAATAGTCTTCAGACAAGCATTTCAATTCCAAAATTAAAATGACGAATTTAACATTGAAGTAAACGGGGCTTTTGTTTTCGCTGCGTGCAAAATAGTCTTCAGACAAGCATTTCAATTCCAAAATTAAAATGAGATTTATAAAGGTAAGTTTATGTATAAAAATTTTTACTTATGTTAAAGAGGATATTTGTCTTATGTCCATTTTTTATCCGCATCCGAATGTCCTAAAAATATGGTTCATAGTATTGAAAACCCCAAATGTGGAATTGTGGGATTTGTTGAGCTTCTATTCTAGGTCACCAGCTATAAAAAGCCTATTGGAAGGCCAGGCAAAATGAATTTTAGAATGTTTTAAAATACCAAGCACCTTGCACATTTTCATTCTATTTTTGCGGGAAAACGCATTGAAGCAAAATGATCTAAATTGATATGAGCTAAATATTATTGAAAAATACTAAATTATGTAACAAATCTTTTAAGATTTGTCTTAAAAATTATGATTAAGTTTAAATGTAAAATTTTAACACCTAAATATATTATCCTCAAAAGCAAAAAAATGTTATAATTGTTAATATTCTGATATTTGCCACCAGTTTTGTTTTCATTTAGCATCTTATTTATTCTTTTTTTCGTTGTTTTCATTTGCCCTTTACTTTTGTGATGATTACTTTATTATTATTTTCTTTGGGGGGGGGGGTCTTTTTGTCTTTGTTTTTCTTCTTTTTGTATGTTTTGTATATTTTTGTTTCATAACATTATTTAATACTAAAAAGATATTTTATTTTATGGTAAATAATATTTTCTTGTTTTCAAAGCAGTAAATTGTTTTCTTGTATTTTCAGTTAAATCCAGCTCAACAACCAGGTGGAAGGGCTAGATATAGAGCTTATGATCAATCTGCTATGACCAATGTTTTTTAGCTGTAAATCAGGACAACATGTCCATTAGAAAAGCTGCACAGTCTAATGGTGTTCCATTTCAGACAATTAGAGATAGAGTTGCTGGTGACATTGATCCCGAGTGCTGCTCTATGGGTAAAACCCCATGGCTATCACTAGAGGAGGAGAGCAGACTGGTAGATCACCTGAAGGAGATGGCTTTGCTTGGGTGTGGTTACAAACAGACAAGAGGTGGTGGACATTGGAACTGATTATACTGTTATGTGAGGAAAGAAGACCAAACAGGATAAGCCTTTGACACTGAATTGGCTTTACTGTTTTTAGGAAGATGGTCATATTTACGTGTTGTGAAGCCCAGGACATTGGAAGTATCAAGAGCCAGAGAACGTCAAATGTACTTTGATGAACTGGAAATGTCTAATAAACAACGTGGATGAAAAGGAACTGACCACCAATCATACTCCACCACGTG
The DNA here is from genome assembly GCA_028015205.1 of Mytilisepta virgata. NCBI lineage: Eukaryota > Metazoa > Mollusca > Bivalvia > Mytilida > Mytilidae > Mytilisepta > Mytilisepta virgata. The sequence goes on from CM051515.1 coordinate 35,342,765, forward strand.
TTGTCGCAGGTGTTGAGACATCACCGTAACAGGTTAGATCAGATAAAAGGTCAACTAATTACATTGTTAGGCTGTGGAAATGCTGTAGGCAATACTATCCCTCCTTATTTTATTTTTCCTGGGAAGAGAATGAATGATGATTTGTTGAACGACTCTTCTCCAGGAACAGTTGGCACTGTCACTGAGACAGGATGGTCAAATTCTGCGAACTTCTTGGACGTTCTTAAGAACCATTTTGTGAAGTACATTCCTGGTAATGCTGATCATATAATGTTATTGTTAGATGGTCACAAATCTCATGTCAGTATGAATGCTATCGAATGGGCCCAGCAGCATAATATTATTCTGCAAGTGTTACCGGCTCACACATGTCACAACCTGCAGCCTCCTGATGTTGGGTGCTATGGACCAATACAGAACATTTATAATAACATGTCACAAAACTATGCGTACAAAAGAATGTATGATTACAAAATTTGATGTATTTAGTATGTCATGTAAGGCGTATGGAAGTTCATTTTCGGCTCAGAACCCTTCAGTCAGCATTCAAGAAGTGTGGCATTTACCCTTTTGAACAAAAACATTATTTATACATTACCCCTTAAAACATCAGAGACTTTTGTAGATGTATGTGAGATCAGTGAGAGTAATGATAGAGTTATTGAGAGTGGAACAGTAGTGGCTAGTGAAGTCGCGAAGAGAGGAAATCTGCTGAAAGTGAAGTTTGCTTGAAAGGAAGTAATGATTTTTTTTTTGTAAATAAAGTGGCAGCCATCAAGAAGGTGAAAGGAGAGAGGGAAAAGAAAAAGAGAAAAGTTCTTAGTAGGGTTGTAAGTGGTAAGACTGTGACAGAGGATGAAATTTTCGAGAAGATAAAGGATCATTTCAGTAAGAATACTGGAAAGAAAGGAAGGGAATGTGACAACGTGAAATATTGTACTGTAAATAGTTCTAAGAAGAAAGGAAGTAAACAAAATAGCTCAGTACGGAAGAGGAAAGGTGAAAATGTAAAAGAGAAGGGAAAGAAAAGTAAAAAGACTAGAGTAGTGTGTGAATCACAGAAAGCTGGACCAAGTAGGTGTGGATGGTCTGTGCATGTATTTATGTAAGTGAGGACTCTGAGATTGATACTGAGAGTGAGTCTGAAATTAGTGAGGATGAAAAGTGTTGTGTTTGCAAGAAATTTATGCCACAGGAAGCAAGAAAGAGTACAAGTTTGATATTTACAAAATGGGCTCAGTGTGACAGTTGTAGGCATTGTGTACATTTAATTTACTGTACCAGTGTGAGGGTAGTTAGGAGAGGATATATTTTTTGTGTGTTTACAGTGAGAAAAATCAGGTCTGAAATTATATGTAAATTTAGATTAGATGTTAAACAATAAACATTTGTGTTATTCATGTGTTTCATTTGTTATAAAAGAGATTAAATCAAGAACACGTGCTCTCTTTAAAATATTTTATTTTGTGAATTTTCTTCATAAAATCGACGAATATCTTTTTAATTTTATTTTTCATATTAAAAATAATTTTATTCATACAGAATTGCATCTGTTCCTATGGTTATTGATTAAGGTTCAAATATACACGTCAATAATTAACTTACCTTGGCCTATGACATTCCTAGGTGGATTTTTATTGGCTGACCGATTGAATATGTCACATCATATGACGCCATTTGCAAACTAAAGAGCTAAAAGTAGGTCAGTTTTAACAACAGTGGACATGATCAAAAGATTCCTTTCAGCTGGCAAAATTAGAAAATATTCATAAGTGAACGATTTATCAATACTCCGGGATAACTGACCTAAATCAGCTCGTTTCACCAGTATTTTCTTGTTATAGGATATATAACCAGATGTTCGTAAACGCAAAAATATGTATTTAAAATATTGAGTATTTTTCTTCAATACAGTTTTTTGCTGGAAACAAATACATCTTGAAAAACCTCGATTTTTCCAAAACCGGCCGGTTCTGGCACAGCTATTGAATAGGATATTTATTCTTTTATAATACGAGGTAAGGCCATATTATTTCTGCGCTAATACATAGTACAGCATTGTTTACCTATTGTAAGAAATTGGTTAATTATTTTGGGTAATATTTCTGATTACAGCAATATGTGATGGAAAAATAAGGAGTGCAGCTTGTAACGTTTATTACTCCGATGATGTGATAATTAAACGTGGAGGCAATGGTGTCAGAAACAGTGGTGGTAGTTGTCGTAGACCGGAGAGCTGTGATGAATGTAATGATGGTTTTTACGCCGATGGACCATACTGTCACAGTTTGTTGAGATTTTCATGTTTACATCTATTTTTGAGAAACCTTTTTTCAAACAGAGGACGTATAGAGTAATCAGTCTAATACTTTTAAGGTTCTTGTAATGAAAAGTCCCCCCCCCTTCCCAATCTTCAGTTCTCTTCAATGTAAACAGTAACAAGTTATTTCTTCCACTACAGTGGTAGGAGAAAAAAAATTCTGGTGTGTGGTACCTGTATATATGTTTCAAAATTCTAGTTAATTCACAGACGTCTAGAGGTTTCTATCAAGAAGTGTTTACAGAATGACTAATTTCATTAAACAGTAAACAAAATCTTAGTTATCCACAATTACATAATGTCAAAACTAAATATAGCTTTTATCTTTTCTAGGTTTTTCTAGATTATAATTGCATTGAAATTCTAAAAATTAAACTAAAACAATATTTTTAATGAACATAAATAAAAATATGCTCATGCATAACAAGAGTAAGTCCTTTATATCAATGATTTTTATAGATTGATTCGGTATTTTGTGATACATTTTATTATTATTCTCACCAGTTTGCCTTACCATTGGATTTTATTCTTACGATAAGACTTTCCGCGCTTATTGCTTCAGTATTCCTTTGACGATAATTAATTTGAGCAATACATTCATAAAGATATTGAAAGAAGTAACACAGAATATTTATTGCAATTCAAAATTATCACGTACATTAATCCAACTTCCAACAACGCTACCAAAGCTAACCTTATTTGTTTTTCACACCAAAATATAAGTATATGTTTTACTACCTTGTGTGAGACTAAAGTGATTATAATTAGCTGACTGTTTTTTTTTCAGTTTGTCCAAAGATTGCTCACTGCAATCATAGACAATGCTCTTCTGTTCATGATAACCATTGCGAGTATTGTGAGGGAGAAATAAAAGCAAATAAGAGCTGGAAAGCTTATACACCATATCCACCTTCTACCAGGATATCTTGTGAAAGTAAGATAAGTGTAAATAGCTTAAATATGTTGAAACTCATGTAAATGAAAAACGCGATTTTAGTTTCACTATTTTCATGTTCGTGTTTAGAGCCTCCTTTGCCACTTACGAAACGCATTCAGATATATAACTTGATACTATGTGCCAGAACATATGCATTGTCTGATATTCGACTTTGAAAAATACTAATCTGACTTTGGAATACTAAATTTATTTTATGGACTACAAATGTCAGGTTGAAAACTTAAAATAATTCATTTTTGTTTGAATGAGACGTTGTCTTTTCTCGCAAAAGCCACATTGCCTTAACTTTCTTTTAATGCAGACATAGATGAGATTATGTGCCGATATTTGAAGCATTAACTTTGTTTCTGTGGTCTTAGTAGTAAAGGCACATAAATATTCCTCTTATATGCTTAATTAGATAATTTAGATAATTGTTTACAGTATACATCCAAACATGTTAAAAATAATTAGCCAACGGAAAGCAGGAAGTGGCCTAAACTGATAGCCCTCAGGATCTAGATACAATATCAGATAAGCTTATTAAAAGCAACAAAATACACCTGCTATAATCTTGATGTATATAGATATTACAATTTATAATAATATGTGTATAAATAATTAAAGAAATTCTCCACTTTTAATTTTTATTAATTCAGAGGCATGTTCTTGGCGATTAGACAGTACTCGATGTTACCCTGGAACCTGTGCAGAGGAATTGGCTTCAAAGTGCAGTTGCTGGAAGGGTTTTGGAGGAAATCAATGTGATGAAAGTGTGTATGAAAATGCATATTGTATTTCTAATGAATTCTTAAAATTAACTGTTAAAACAATGTACAACGAGTATCTCCCTCGTGCATAGTTCTGTCCTTAGATGGTTTCGGCATAACCCTTTTTGATATTTTGTCATTTTTGAATTTGCTCTTCAATCGTTTACATTATAGTTTGGTTTTCAACATTTAGGCCTTGAAGTATACACATCTTGTGCATCAAAACTGGTATTAAAAAGCGCTAGGTCCATGATATTATTATCTCTTTATCATATACTTTACGCCAAAAAGAACGTAGGACACTCGCCATGCTGCCCGTATCAAATCCGGTATGAGGAAGGGATAACATCAATGGAACAGGTCCATTTTCATTTTGGAAACGGTTAGGAAATCCTTTATATAATTTAGATTTTTTTTTTTGAGGCAAGCTTTTGGATTGATATGGGAGTCTCGAGGTCGGAATGATACTTGGTCCGATATATGGATTATATTATGAATTTATATATCAAGCAATAGTTGGAAATTGGGAATGAAATACATGTAAACACATATAGAGAATATTGCGTTGTTTCTTTTCTTTTCAAACACAGTAAAACACATTAAGAGAAGTGTTCTGTTTCTGCTTTGTTTATTATATATTTTTTTTTGTTATCCGTATGACGTTTGTTTGTTGTGGTCCATTCTTATGACTGTCTTTTCTTGGATGTCGAATTAACAGACTTTTCCTACTGTTTTGTTGCTTCGGTATTCTTTTGTATATATAAAGTATTTACACATCTTTATTTTTCTCTTGTTGCAGTTTAAAATGTCATGGACCTCAAACATGAACGATTCTTTGATACATGATTACGAAATAGGTTTGTCATCGACAATAAAATTGGTATCAAAGAAGTTATTTTTAACCACTGGGTTGATACCCGTGCTGGTATCCCAGCTCAGTTACTAGCCCGAAATTGATACTTTGATTTACTGTTACAAAAATGTAAAATTTGCAAAAAAAAACTAAAGAGTATCTCCCTCGTGCATAGCTGTCCTTAGATGGTTTTTGGCATAACCCTTTTGACTATTTTGGTAATTTTGAATTGCTCTTCAACCTTTTGAATTATTGTTTTGGATTTCAACATTTAAGGCCTTGAGCACAACGGATGAGTTTTAAATCGACGAAATGTGAACATCTTGTGCATAAAAATTGGTATCAAAGAAAATATTTTAACTATGTTCAGTACCTCATCGGTCTACCCAGATCTACTATAATTTGCAATACTATCGATCCGTATTTGTAACATGTAATTTTAGTGAGGTTTATTTAAGGTATCCGGACCATAAATGACCACGTGATTATTCAAAAGTTCCCAGATGTTCCATACAACGCAATTGAAATGTCCTCGGTAATTATCGGCAAACTTCGGAAAATTTCAATATAACTAACATAGTTTTACAGACTCTGAATGTGTTTCAACTTGAGAAAAATAATTCTAGCTTGAAGTTGTTTGGTTCAGCCATTCACGGTCAAAAAGAGATCCAATTTTCGATTATGATCTATTATGGTCCGAATACCTTAAAACAACTAGTTCTTTTAACTATCCAATAAAACGAAATAAATACACTATAGTGTAATATAAAGTTACGAATAAATTATTATTTATGAATCTGATTACAGTTACTACTGATGTTAGTGTGAAATATGCCGAAGCCAAATTACTATCTGATCCGTCAATAAACAAAATAATTACAACGCCGATAGACCCAAATGAACCTGGTCCTCAACCCATAAGATGGACCAACTATGTTGGTTGGAAGACAGCCGAAATTGAATTTAGATTTAAGTTCCCAGATTTAGGAAAACCTCCACCACTCGATAAACTCGGAGAATTACATTACGTGACAGAATTCAAGTATGGTGTAAAATCGGCATTGATGAACTTGAAATATGATAGAGGTAATTATTTCACCATCTTGATACATTTATGCGTCACCAAAATTGCTCGAAAGAATAATAATACATTACATTTAAATTTAATTGACAGTGTTCTCTTTTGCCCACTTCTTCCGAATAATAATTTGCCATTTCATCATCACTATTTAAGAAATATTTCATGGCAACTGTTGTCTGTTGGAAGATCTTACCACGGATGCGCCTTATTATCGTAAAAATTTTACCCTGAACGTAGCGAAGTGTAACATTTTCGAGAATAATACGCGTTCCCGTCGTAAAATCTCCAAAACAAGACAGTATGGTATGAATTATTTCTATTCTAATAGGTCAAATATGGTATTTTAATAGAGATAATATGGTAAAAAAAAATCAGTGTTTGTTGCTGCTGTTTCAAATGAGTACCCCTCCCTCTTGTGATGTGGAAAATAGCCATGCTTTGTTAATAGAACCTTTGGACTGAAAACAAATCTCGAAGAAAAATGTTGATTTACTTTATAACTTCAACAGTTCTGAGATAACGAAAATGGACAACAAACGAACTACAGTTTGATTTTCTCTGATGTAGGTCTCGTTTATTTATTTTTTTTTGGACGAATGTGACGGAAGGCGTAAGTGTCAGTCATCACATCGTTACTGCTCCTCTTTGTTTTGCATGTTAATAGAGATGTTCCCACCTGTTATATTTACATTTTAGAACATTGAGTAGTGTGTTTTTACTAGGGAGATAAAAAAAAAGCCACAATAAAGTAACAAAAATAGACGGTTGCGCGAGCATGGTTTCAATAGCATTTACCACGATTTTGTTCAAATCTGATTACGGAGACGTCATATTAGAATTAAAAATAAGGATTCCTTTTAAGTAAAATAGTTAAGAAAATACATAGTTCCGAACTTTTATTGCTAGTTGCATATAATCTACCCCAGTGACCTTGAAATTAAGGATACTAAAGATACACCAAAGCCCGCTTCATATTTGGATTTGTTTCTTGAAATAGACAATGAGGGACATTTAAAGACAAAACTTTATGACAAACGTGATGACTTCAACTTTCCTATTGTTAATTTTCCCTTCTTGAGTAGCAATATACAAGCATCGCCTTTGGTGTCTACGTTTCTCAGCTAATCCGAATTTCAAGGGCATGCGTGAGTTACCCTGTCTTTCGACAAAGAGGATTACGGCTGTCACAAAAGCTTCTTAACCAGGGTTTTATCAGTGATAAAATGATGTCATCACTTAGGAAATTTTACGGTCGTCATCACGAATTGATTGACCATTACAGTGTTCCAATATCTAAGATGATGTTGGACCTGTTCCCACTGTCGTGACATTTCATGTCAAAGGTTTAAATATATTTAATGACGCAGAATAAGTCTGTCTAACAAGAATTTAAATGGTGAATGACATGGATCACAACTGTTTTCAAATTATTTTACAATATGAGATACAATGTATTAGGAATTGGGGCATAACCTTTCCGGAAAATGGTTATAGTGAAGATATGGAGATCTTAACAGTTTCAAGATATCTAACACTAGACGTTTATATAACATTGTTTTTAATGATTGCAAGAAATCATGTCTTGTTCTGGTTGAAAATTATTGCGATGCAGAAAATTAAGATAAAATAAGATCATTATTACTTGTACTATAGTGATCGGGCCCAATAAACATACATATACATATGGTTCATTGGTACGAATCTCAATGGTTTTCAAGATTTACTTTAATGATGGATATACCAAACAAATGTTAACTGATGATAAATGAAGTAATCAGTAATCCATCAACACATGGAAAAATAACAATGCATTCTCTGAACAAATTTATAAATATAAAAATTCTTTATTAAATAGTACATGTATATAGATTTATCAATGTATGGTTCTTTTTGTCACAATAAAAAAGAATTCCTGATACTAATTTTGTCTTAGTATACAATAACATTTATGTGTACGTATTAGCAACAAGCTACATGTAAGTCATTATTGCTCAAAGTTGGAAATTTGCATAACATAAACAGTATCTAAAATGTAGAAAACCAAATTAAAACCAATGAAAGATCAACCAAATGCCATATGTCAGCTCTTCTAGTCTCCAAAATTTTAATGTTATATAACAGTAAAATATCAATCTTGCTCTCCTACCGAATTAATAGTAATTACTGTTTGTAAACCTCGGCCCGAGCTACGGGTGTTTCATAGCCACAAATAATATAAACTAAGAGCGTTTGATGAGGTTGCATATGATAAACATTAAAAATTCTTATAAAGACTTATTTCTACCTTAGGTGGCAATCATTCCATACAAATTCGAAATCACAACTGCTTTTCAAACGAAAATTCTCCAATACCTCACATGGAATGTGCACAGACTAAACGAACAACTCCAATTGATATTCAGGCGTGGCAATTCCGACATAGCCATACGTACGTAATATATAATTTATATATAAAATATACTATATTAATATATGATTTCCAGTTGAAATCTATCTATCTATCTATCTATCTGTTTGATTGACTGCAAAACAATATACATGTATCTCTATATTGATTGAAAATTCAGTGATTTCAAAACAACACACTGGCAGTTGATTTTAATTAATTAAAAGGAGAACAAATTTATCTGCGAAATTTAATCACAAGGAAGGTAAGCTATACATTTCTGCTCAAGATATATTTGAAGTACAAATTGGTTCGTGACTACAACCTTTTAAAACTAAGCTTCAAAAAGATGTTCTAATCAATGGAATCAAAAATCATCATGCCAGTATTAGGCTTCAAATACAACCATCTCGAATAAAAGGATAAATCGTAAACTAGGTTTGCTTCGACGTTAACATGATTTTTACACACTTATGGTTTTAATTTGCAAAACAAAATTCTGTATGAAAAAGTTACAAAGATTTTTTACACGTTTTAGCTGTTACATGTAATGCTATCTGAGTATTTATAAGCATGCGATTATTATGTGAACATGAGTACACGTGTGTCTTGCTGTATAAATTATGAACCGCCAACACAACGTTCTTTCTCATGATTGGTAAAGTTGGTAAACCGTGTTATCTGAGTGTATATATAATATTAATGTGAAAATGAACACACGTGTGCCTTGCCGTGTAAAGTTGTTTTATCCCAGAGAACTGTGGTAGATGAAGATGATATTATTGATCACTTTCCTTTGTTATACTTTTATTTTGCGAAACACAAAATAATAAGAAGCTTCCTGGGTAGTAAATATGGAACTTGATATAATTAAAAAATTAAATCCCTGAAATGAATTTTGAAAACATTATTTTTGTTACAAAGTTGATAAAGATAAAGGACAGACAGATATTGATTCATTTTAAGTGTAAAGCTATTTTTCTCGACAGGTTAACATTTCAATGGGAGGTGGAAAGTGGTGGATATCTTAAATATTTGGACAGGGAAAATGACAAAAATATAAGAGTCTCTCTGAAGGGAAAAACACATTCTACTAGTTACACTTTTCAGTGGGATCTTGTTAAGCCGTATCACAGATGTATTGCTACAAACAGGACGTGTTCTGATCTTCCAGTAAAAACTACTGACGTAACACGCAATGTTAGTAATAAAACTTATTTCAAAGTTTCTTGTTATTTAAATACACGTAATGTCGAATTAAAAAGAAAACGCTCGGAAATCATGTGTTACGTAAAATCTCCAGTTGAAATTAGAATACTTTCCATGTTAAGTTAACAAAAACTATTTTGCCTTTTTATGATAAAAACTCCCAGTTTCAGTAGATTAAATGTATTCATTCGGTATGTAATTATACTAACTATGTGTTCTATTATTTATGTCTGTCGTTTGTTTTGTACAAGAAGGAAAACAATAAAAAAAATATGAATAAAACTTTGGAGACAAATTTACATTTATTTAGAATAGAGAATGGAAACGGAGAATGTGCCAAAGAGACAACAACCCGACCAAAGAGCGGGAAACAGCTCACCGAAACATAAAAATTAACCAAAATTCAAAAAGCAAACAAGACTAACAAAGGCTAGAGGTTCCTGGAAAGGGACAGGCGCAAAAATACGACTGGGTTAAACATGTTTTGTCATATCTCAACTCTCCCCCTATACCTCTAACCAATGTAGAATAAACAAACACACATCAATACACACAGTAAAACTCAGTTCAAAAGATGTTCGAGTCCGATGTTAAAAAAGGTAACAGAAGAAACTAAGCAAAATGACAATTATCAATACATATTAACAAAGGACTTCTAGCAGTTACTAACATGCCAGCTTCAGACCTCAACTAAACTGATCGAAAGGTTATGTCTATATCATATAGAAAATCTGCCACAATCCCTCCCGTTAGGAGTTTAGTATCATGCCATCATAAATTATACGAGAACAACGTATAACCCGTATAATGCCGACAACTGTTTTTAGAATAAATGTGTATATTTCCGATGCAAAAACCCTATGAGTGAATTAATATTAATTCCAAAAATGCCATCTTTAATGACTTGACAACAGTATCATAACTATATTCCTTGTTGATAAGTCTGTTTAAAGGTTTGATTAGCTTTTCAGGTGAATGACGACATTTGTGTGCTCTGTATAGAATATTACCATAAAAGATGGGAAAGATGTGAAATACCTGAACATTTTAGTCGTTTGCACATTGATTTATATTTACGAATGAGGTCCTTGTACCGATGATAAAATTTAGTAAAAGTTTTGACAGGTTTGTGATATCGATATCCATGGCGTAATATTTTTTCAGTAATACAGAGATTTCTTTCGTTAAAATAAAATTGATATGAATTTTTTTGTATATTCATACCATGGTGGTATGTCACTTTCATGTCAAAATATTTTACATCTTTAAACGATATTACTAAATCTTCAGACACTTTGGAAACAAATATTTCTCCGATATTAAGTATGCCTACGTTTTCGGTTTTCTTGAAGGCACATTTAACAAAGTATCCAAGGTTTACAAACAATCACACCAAAAGCTATTGTCAATGTCACATTTTATAAACTAACGAAGTTGTTGAGTGAATATTTGTGTAAGAAAACACAAAACTCATAAAAACAGAACAAGAACGTCCTCAGTGGAACGGTATATACATTTAGTTTCTTTTAAAGTTGCTTTTTGTTCTCAATAATCCTATCTCAATGAGTTATATTGAAGGCGAATGTCACTTTTTCATGGGACGGCTGGTTGGATGCTCTGGCTGGTGTAGACTACTATGAATATGAAGTATACGAGTTAGCATCTGCAGACGGAATAAAATTAGTTCAAGGAACCACATTAGTAACACAAAAATCACACATTCCACCAAGTTCTTTAAATGTGAGTTCACCTATTTATATATAAAGAAGCATCTATATTTGTAATCTAATATTGTTTACTAAGTTCTTTTTATAAACCTGTGAAAGAATGTCCAGTGAATTTTTCTCAGTATGAATTAATCATTTGCCTCAATCAGTAAGAAAACTTGGTATTATAAACTATTTATTTCTGTTGATATCTAGTAAACAAATGTAACGATACACAAGTTCGGAACCAATTATCTTCTTACAGTATAATTCCTTTAAAAGAAACTTAAGTATGAGGGCAACAGTGGTTTGCTACTTCATTTCTTGATCTAATGCGTCTCTTTTTGAAATTTGGATAAAACTTGAAATTGTGGAAAATGGAAATTTCCAAAAAGGGTTAAATTAAATTTGCGGACAATCGAGAGGAAAATTGACACACACTTTGTGAAATGAAAATCCAGTGGCTGAAATCGTAGAAAAAACTCAAATCTTTTGTCGCACAGACATTATGATTCACATAACGGGTTGAAAATAATGATTGAAAAACCTTATTTTTGAAATCTTAAATATTGGAATATTTTATTTCACGGAATCCACGCTTTTGATGAGAAAACAACCTGCTATGAAAATTAGTCGTGTGGGTCTATTTTACTGCTTAGTAGAGATATTTGAAATTATGAATATATGAAAAATGCATTACCCTGTATCGTTTCTTATGTTGATTAGTATAGTTTTGTGTGTGTGTATTTTTTTGTTTTTTTTTTTTTTGTTTTTTTTTTGTTTTTTTTTTTGGGGGGGGGGGGGTGGGGTTGCATTCAAATTCATTTGTCACCATTGGTTTTTTATCTTTCTTTTTATTCCTTCTGTCATGGTACACGACTATTCCTAGACAGGTAATTGCAAATATCGTGATTAGGCATAATACTGTGGATTTATTATTGTTCGTGGGATACCAATTTTCGTGGAATTCGTGGATACAGGCAAACCACGAATTTAAATATCCAACGAACTGCAAATTATTTGTTGACGAGTCACTAAGAAATGCCAAAACTACGAAATTAAGTACCCAAAACCTTATATTCTTCTGCAACCACGAAAATTGCTACTCACGTAAAATAATGCTTTCACAGTAATCTTAATTTTTTTTTTATTAAGAGAGAGTCTTTTGCTACTTGAAATGTTAGGTTTATGTGTATTTCTTTTCATTACAGTAATAGTCAAATCGCCATCTCTTTATAAAGTATATTTTTCTTTTGAAGGCTGTAATTACACTGCCAAAACCCGGGGTGTATTCAGTAACAGTTGTAACTTTTGATAAAGCTGGAAATTATGAATCGACCAGATGTCTTATTTTCTATGACAATATCTCAAAAGTTGACAAGATGGCTGGAAAGAGAACGATCGTACGGCAGTCATCAAAAGAGACAAACTTCACATGGGTTATAGTGAACGATAAGATGTTGGATGTATCTTGGCAGGATCGTTTTATCAATACTCGCCACAAAAAATACAAATGGTTGAGTGCAGTTGGTCGTCTGACACACGTGGAGGAGAAGTATGAAGATTATTTTGGTAAAAGGACTGTAGTGGCTATTCCAAATGCAAATGGTAAGTTATTTAATAGATAATATATAAATTTAACTAATTTATTTAATTACTTGACACTTTATATTTTGGAATTGTTATCGATGTTACGACCTTCACGTTAAACAGACGGTATTTAATAGTCAAGAGTTTTGAATTATGCTGTTACTGTGTTATGAGATGTTGAAAGTGGTTAACTAAAACTCAGCTTGTCAGCTGGCTTTCTGTAAAATTATATCAAAAGGATAAGGTAAAAAAATTGTGTGCTTTATTTTTGTTTTTATTTATTCTCTCTTCCTCTGGTATGAAAGGGGACGTCAAGTACTCGTAAAACTTTGTTAACCTAATTACATTATCTGTCAAAAGACAGTAGCATTTTCTTTGGTTGCATGTTTTTTCTATATATTTTGGAGATACTTTGTCTCCGATACCTGTGGTTTCATTGTTTTTACATTCGGAAATTAAGAGCTCGTCATTTTGAAGTTGCTTGTTTCATCTAAGATCATGTGAATCTCACGTGAAAGAATTAACAAAGCTAATATGTTAAATTCTTGTGAAAAAGTTAGTAAAGAAAAATACTCTTTTTATGCATATAATACATATATACGGCGACCTAGTTTTGTACTTTTCGAAATCCTTTGCAGGGTTATTGTCTCATTGTCTCAAAGACATTTACCTCATATATTTCTTAATTTCTACATTTACATCCGTGACTGAATTACCCAAACCGATACATATACCTATATTACTTTTCTGCATTAACGTTATCCTCCATAAAAAACGGCTTTGATGAAATTTTTAATGAGTCAGACTCTTATATTTGTATATAGAATTACACTGTATGTTTATTAGTTTCCTTCTGTTCGGGATTACCTTCTTGCATATATATTACCATTTTTTCTGTTTTATTGTTGCATTTTTTATTTGATTTAATGATTTCTAGCCGAAAAAAAAATCTGGAAGACTTTAATTTGTTTTATGTTTAATTTATTCCATGTAGTAAATAACATGTACCAAAGTATTGTTGTTATTTATTATTGAAATTAGTGGAAGACGTAATCACCTACATACATGTATAAGTTGAGTAGTCCCTCTTTATCCAATTATTTACTATGAAAATCTTCATACAAATGTACTCTTTCTTATAAGTTTTTATTTTAATTTATAGGTATTGTTAGGTTTGAAATTAGATTTAATGTATTTTCACCCTCGCTGTCCTACCAGAAGTTTTTCGCTACTACTTCTAATGTCGAATCTCAGACTGGCCGAATTAATGTTACCTGGGATGATGGCAATAGGCTGGACATTACCGTAAGGGCTTATGATTTAACAGAAAGCTTTGAGGAAGATACAATATCGGTGTACAAAGATACAAGTTTTCCGCTCATCAAGGACCTCTGGCTTTCTCGTGGAGATCGTACCAACATATCCGTTCACAGCATTGAAGACTTCGATAAAATGACGTATGTGGTTTATTTTTAAAATATATATGGTCCTTCGGAAAATATACTAATTTATCTATTTCGATGCCACGATAGTCCGTAATTTACGTGTGCAACGTGTGCATTACATAGAAGACCTTAGTTTGAACTTTGATTAATACCATTAATTATTATACCTCAGTATGTTTTTTAATATAAAAATTAACACAATAATTTTACTATTTTGTCTTTCTATAAACCGGAAACTATTGACTGGTAAATATCACTGGAAACTAAAGACCGGTAAAATGTTTTTTTTTTCTGTATAATTAAACACTTACTGACTGCATAATCGGGGAAAAGTGATTTTGTTTATCCCCTCCATATCATCGGGGTAGTCAGTAAGTAAATAATATTAGATTTAATTTTAGCTATGCTGGTGTCTACCTTCTTGTCATCTTATATTTTTAGCAATGGAAATTATCAGTTAATATTCTTATCTTATTTAGTACCCAATTCTTTTATTTTCTCAAAACCTCTCGAACAAATTATGTTTTCTTATCATAAAGACGGAGAAGTATAATCTTAATTTCAAATACGTATTGTATAAATAATAAAGGAAACAAGTAAGAAAAGGAAGGGAGGAAATGAAAGCTCAAATCTTTTTTACAAACTGTAACCATTTTCGTCAATTATACCGACTAATAGGATAAAGAAGATTGATACAAGCACTGTTCATTTACTTTTTATGAAATGTTAGATTAAGTTTCCACTTTCTCTTGTTAACATTTTTCCGCAAAAGAAAAAACACAACAACAAAAAATAAAATTTAAACATATCAGTCTACCTTCAATGACAGATTAACATTATTTCAGCATACATGTAACATTCTAATGATGTATTCCAAGTCGGATACATCTTCTTTGTTAATATAGTTTTTGCATGCTCTTGTTATTTCGTTAGGTATTATAATTCGATTTACATACAATTTATCCTCAAATTCGATAGTATTACCAGCCCAGAAAAAATACCTTTATATTTTTCAGAATTATAGTTATCATAGACACAGACAATGTGACGTATCAATAAAAATATTTTTTCCTTCATATGAAATAATAGACACTTTTTTCAGTGTTTTCATAGTAGATATATACTATACTTGCCACAACTATCAAGATATAATTTCATTATTATCAATTAATATTTAGTATTGAATGGGAAGCTTTAGATTACGATAGTGGATTAAACCAAGTGGAATGGCGCCTATTTGATAATTTTACAGAAAAAAACATAATTCATGGAAAAGCAGTACTGCATGCTCAAGGAATGGCGGAGGTACGTATAAACAACTAAGTCATCTATAATTGATTTGATAGTTCTGAATCGAACTTTAAGGAAATAGTTTCAAAATAAGACGCCAATAAAACTATATAAGAATTTAATAACGGAAAATTTCTAATTTGAAGTGAAATATACGCGAAGGGATTGTATTTTTCATGATTATAGTGTTATTTGGTCATTGCCAATTGAATTTGTTGCTTATAACAAGAAAGTAGTCGACTGATTACTTTGTTTGAAATAATTTTTTGTGTTTTCGTCCGTCGCAAAATTAAAAGTTATTATCTTTTAGGGAAATGATCTGAAGTAATACAATTCATGTTTTTACATAAACAACAAAATGGACAACAGAAAAGGTCGACAATCCAAGCAACCCAACCGCCGCGCAAAAATAACATAACAAAATCACGAAAATGAACACAACAGAGAGTGTGTATTTTGTAAACATTTATATTTTGGCACAATTTATAACATGTAAAAATCAAAGCTGATATATTTATATTTGAATTTTAAACTGAATCGTATTTCCAATCTTCAATTGCATCTGTTAAAACTTTTTTTTCATTTATTGTTTAAAGAACTTAACAGATTGTAATACGAAATACCAAAATGAACCTCGAGGACCTTCATGTTACTGCACAATGTTTCATGGCTGCTATCATAAACACTTCTATGTAAAGCCTCAAGTAGCACTGGATGGCAAAGAAGCTGGATTGATAAGTGGCAAAGAAAAGGGTGTACATGATTCTGATTATTACATCGAAGTTAAAGTTATTAACAATGCATTATTAGAGACTGTACATACCAAAAAGGTTAGTTACAATTTACTACAAAAATGAAAAATTCTTTCGCATAATGAATACAGGCGACGCACAGGACATGCACTATGTTTATTTTTTAACAGGTCAACATATTTTAGGTATTTGCGTACAAAATAACAAAACGTTTAACCATGAAATGAACATAAATACCTTGAAACAATCTTTCTCTTGCGTAATTCAAAGGGTCAGACAAACCGGGCAATGCAAGTGAACAAATACAAAATACCAGACAGAACCATTACAAACTCAAACCTATTGACAAAAAGAATTTTAAAAATCGAGCTTGGTTGCTTAAGAAGGGTTTCTTATAAGCAGAGAAATGTGGTGGCAACACGCAGGCAATGTTGGTATATTGTATAACGATATTTAGATATTAGAATGAGGTGTAAATAATGTAATTTTGTTGTCATCTGTTGTACATGTAACGACTGTTACATTTTACCTGATTTGAAATTGCTTTTGTATCATATTAGTTAAGTTTGATAATCCGTATTGTTTTATGTCTAAAACATTAAACAAACTTTTCACGCGTCAGATAACAATAGATACATCGCCACCCCATGAAGGATCAGTTCATGATGGTATCAAAGGTGACCCAGAGCTAGATTACCAGCAAGATCTTCATCTTCATGCACACTGGGAAGGATTTTTTGACAGAGAAAGTGGCGTAGAGCTTTATCGTTACATCTTTAGCAGCCATTGTTACACCGACAATGACTTCAAGAACAGCACCCTGGTATGCCATGCAAAAATTAAAAAATATAAAGATTTTGATATTACAATATTAATTGTGACAAGCTTAATTTAAAATTATAATGTCAAAAATGTATTTTTAATGAAATATAACAATATAGTGTTATTGCACGAATATTTGGAAAGATTGTCCTGAGTAGAATGTACTATCGCACGAGTTTTGCGAGTGCGATATGATATTCTACAAGTGATAGTATTTTTATTGTGTGACAAGACCATTCAAATCCCTTAAACACTATCAAAGACGTCTTTCATACAATGCAATATTGCTATTCGTGCATGTACGACTCTTTATTTAATAAACATGTAAGATTGTACAACACTTCATAATCAAATCACCATAACATTGAATAATTTTAAAATATTTTAAAACCTTTCGGTATCTGAATTCTGAATACTATCATTTTTGTCATACCAGTCCTCTGTTGTAAATTTAAATTTGAAATAATCAGCTTGCATTCAAAACTCAAATTCATTTTCAGGCGACTGAAACTTACAATGCATTTGCCAGCTACTATGCCCCCATGGAGGGTACGTACTTTATATCTGTTGTGGCAGTTAATAGAGCAAAGGAGAGCTCCAATGTAGTTTGTTCAGATGGAGTAACAATTATGACGAATGTTCCGTATGTTGTCAACTTTACAATAAATGGTGCAAAAACAAGACCAAGAATAGTAACAGATCAGGATGGGAGAAGTTGGTTGCTTGATACGAATCTCAAGATGCATCTGCTAACAAATCTGTCATCAGGTTGCAGGTAATTACGACATTTGCTAGGTATTTGTTATATTCTAATCCATTTAATTCCATGCTTTTTACAAGTCACATAGATTTAATACTCTATTCAATAGTTTGGCACAGTCCAAACAACAGCTTTAAGAACCTTTAAAGTTTTAAAATGACAATGAGTAAAAACCAGAAGGCCAGAATAGATACGAAAGATGACGAATACCTATAAAACATGGCCCCTCCCACAATTGTCAGTGACTGTACAATTTCATACTGTTTTTACAAAATATACGCCCTTCTGTTTGCTAAATCGTGGCTACAGCTGTATTGTTCTACACTGAAATACTAAAATTTCACTAATGAGAAGCTGTTTCATTGATCATTGAAAAAAGCATGGACAACGATTGTTAGGAGCACATATTCTGTCAGGTAATTTTTATTGCTCCTTTGAAACATTGGATAAAATGAAGAATAGAAACGCAATACTGGTGTTACCAGTATTGTGTACAATACTGGATAAATTTTGGAACCAGTATTGCGACTAGTATTTTCGAGTATCAGCAATTCCTGAAAATACTGGAAAATACTGGTTTCCAGTATTGTAATTTAATTTGTGTTTCTCTAAATACTGAAAGATACGGACAAACTAGTATTCCAGAATTGTGCTGTCTTCAAAACACGTTATAAAGGTATGTCCTAAAGGAGTACATTGTGCTTTGGCCGTAGTAGCAATATCGGTTTCATCGAAAATATATTGAATTATAATGAGTCTGAATTTTAAGTGTAATAGTAGTTAGAGTTTGAGTTTTGTTAGTTTGAGTGTAATAAAAACTTACCCAAAGTTAGTTCTTTGGTCTTTTACATAAAGTTCAATAGTGTGATATTTGCTGCAGCTAGTCCTAGATCTGTAAGTTATGTATTTGTGTGATGCAGTACTGTTCATCGACACATATTCTATATCCTTACATGTTAATAAAATGTTCAGTACACAGATCTTTTCATAACGAGGGTTCTCTAATTTCTCATACTTTTATTAAGAAATATGTATCATTACATACTAGTAACGATTTTGGTCTTACAGGGCCATTCTTCTCTTGCTTACTCTTATCTTTCTCCATGACCATATTTTTAAGAAAAATCAAGATAACAAGATCAAATCAAGATATGTTGCATTCAATCATAATTCATCAAGGTAAATTTAGATCAGTTTAGCATGTTTAGCAGGTAAAGTTAAAGTTGCATAATTCATTCTTAACTGTTATGAACTGATCTGAACCAGTCTTAATCAACTACAAGGACGTACATGTAGCTTTGATCTTGCTATCATGATTTTTTATGAAACCTACAAAAATTTAAAAATCAAGACAATCAAGATAAAACAGAAATAGTCCGCTACGATCAAACGTGAGTTACTAGTGATAACAGGTATATATTATATGCCAAAATATTATGCACAATGCTATTGATTTTATTAAACTTACAATACAATGTATAGTGTTCAATTATTTATGTAAAAACAGTATGCATAGTTTTACAAATGAGAGCATTTAGGGGGATCACAGTAGTCAGTATAATATAAATTTGAGCTTTGTTTTCGCGGAATACATATAGTAGCTTGTTTAGGTGTAAACGAACTCTGCTTTTCGGCATGCATTAAATCTTTAACCCTGGTTATTGTTAAAATAATATCGTTATATCTGACGTATTGGATTTTGGAATTATTAAAGTACTGTACACTAAATGTGATATAACTTTTTCATTTAATTTTCAGGACTTTATCAGTCGAAAATATAACTATATTTCCTGTGGCAGAATCAGTTTCAAGGTTTGAAAATAATTTATGCATGAAAACCAAACTGAATGTCTTAGCTGTTATATCAAAATCATCGCAGGTAATTGTAGAGTATATTTGTATATTGAAACGTTCAGATGTAAAAATGAAATGAGTAAACACCTCAGCAAGCCCAGATATATATCCAGTTCATTAGAAAATCTAGCATCTAAAAGTAAATTTCCGGAAACAAGAAGGACAAACAACAGACGTATAAGCAATAAATAGTACAGCTATTTACATCGACATAATCAAAACCATGACACAAAAATTGATCAAGCTGCCGAAGACGAAATTAGTCGCAACACACACTGATAGATTTCATATTAAAACATCATAGACTTTCTTGAAGAAGCCTGATAATGTGAAGTACCATATGTATTATTTAAAAGGAACTAATTTAGTTATCATATGAGTTATAATAAATGTTCTGTGATACCAGTTTTAATACACAATATATACACACATGCATGCATATGATAGATTTACGACTGATCAGTCGTTCTCAAATCCGAAAATGTTTACACCCAAAACAGAATCTATGTCAAAACGATAACAAATACTTATTTCGCCGACAAAAAAAATCATCTTACAGCATATTGAACTTGTATCCTTTATGAATTATCCTATGCAATTATTTGTAAGGTTTTATGTAAACTTTGAATTTATGTGCTTTTTAAATCATGTGAAAAATATGCAATTATGTAAGGATGATAAATTTACAACAAGTTTTATGTAGTTTACGATATCGGTATCCTTGATGTACATATTCCTCTGCCAAACAGAGATGACTTGCATATAAGTTCCAATTTCTTAATTGCTTAATTGAGCGATTCGGACATGTTGGGAGATCTTAACCCGATAGGAAGGAGTCTAGAGACGTGGAATTGAAGAAACGAAAGCCCATTATGGGAATGAAGTATCCATCTGTCTTGTCATAAATTCTGTTGTTCAGATATTCTTTCCAGCATGAAGTCCGCTTTTAGCATATTCTTTAGCTTGCATTTTATAGGTTAGTTTAAAGCCCTTTTTGACAGAATACAAACATCGTTTGCGTCCAGTAACTAAAATTCTATTAATCTGCATTTCTCAGCTCATCAATTACCTAAAGGCATGTGCAGGTTCGTAGAGGAACGATTATCGATGATATAAAATTCGGTGCGGGTTTTGTAAATACAAAATGTACAATTCTTTGATACCAATTTTGAAGCACAAGATGTGCACATTTCTTCGAATTACGACTAATCAGTTGTGCTCAAGGCCTAAATATTGAAAACCAAAACAATTATACAAAAGGTTGAAGAGCAAATTCAAAAATACCAAAATGACCAAAAGGGGTAGATCCAAAACCATCTAATGACAGAGCTATGAATGAGGGAGATGCTCCTTAGTTTTAACAAATTTTACAGTTTTGTACAGTAAATGTTTAGTATTAGTTTGGATGTAGTAGTATCCAATTACTATCAACTGAGCTGAGGATTCCATCGGGGATTTGAAGTCCACAAGCATTGACTCAGTGGCATAAATACAATTCTTGGATAGATTGATGACATCACTACAGAAATTATCCGGTTATTAATTCATAGTTTCAATGTATTGGTATAAAAGATGACGTTTGGCTTGTGTTGCACTATCGTTATATATAGTATTGCTCTACATATTTGTAACTGCTACCAGATTGTCGTTGTAACCTTTTCAATAGTGGGGAAAAAACCTACACGATACAACTTTAAGCATTGCCATCTTATCTTGACCTTCACCTCGAAATTGACACCAGAGGAAGGCTGAATACAAAACATCACGACAAAGGGGATGACTTTGACTTTCCAATCGTGCAATCGTCAACTTCCCATTTGTGAGCGGCAACATTCCAGAAGCGGTGGCGTATGGAATGTATATTTCATACATAATTCAGAACTTTTGATATACAGTACGGATCAATTAAAACATAAAACTCAAGCAGACATTTTTATGACCGTTTCAAGTTAACCTAGACCAGAGATTATGACTGGTCCATATGGTCATAACTTCTGGATAATGTTAACTTCAGGACAGAAATGGTCCTAATGACTATCCTTAGGACCACGACTAAGACCGCGTCTGGTTTCGTCCTTGGGACGGGGTATGTGCACTAAGATTTTTATGACGACCGTTTTCGCCATTATGGCCAAATTCGTCTCTGCTTTAGGACGGCGCATGCATAGTATACCAACTGTACTTCGATTTTGGAACTGATCATCAGGACGGCGCATGCGTAGTTTAAATTCTTTAAATCAAAACAAATAATTCGCTTCCAAGACGTTCAGCTGATTTTGTTAAAATGTTTCATGTTAATTAAAGTACGCATACTGTCACAAAAGTATTCGTATTCTGACAAACAGTATTCTGAAGCTGAAATTACAGACATCTTAGGTTTTCTCATAGACAACATATGTGTTGAATTTGGCGGTCTAATTTTTCAACAAACAATCGGCATTCCATTGGGAACCTGTTCTCGGCGATCTGTTTCTATACTTACATCAAGCGGACTGACTTTGTTGAACTTCACGTCGGGTGCCGTATACGAAGCAGCATCTTGGTTTATTCCTGGTTTTTATAGGAGTTCGTATTGTTCATTGTTTTTTTAGTTTTCAGTGTTTATTTCTTGTGCTTGTGGTTGTTAATTTGTTTTTCCCGGATTTGTCTGTCTAATGGATTACGTTTTTATTTATTTGCTCCTTAGGTATATTTGTCCTCTATATTATATATAATGTTTAAGTAACTTTTGTTTTTAACTGAAATCTTTATCTTGATTTTTTCATTGTTTTTATTTATCATACCTTATTATCCTACTTTGGGAATACAAATTTGCATTTTAAAAAATATATCTATTTATTTGGTTTTTTTTATTATTTCGTTTTTTTTTCTTTTTATTATATTGTAACTAGTAGGTTCGATATTTTTAGATATTTTGTTCCTATCATATCGTGTGATATAAGATTATTGTGATTTTTTATGTTGATATTTTTTTCTAAGGTAAAAATATCAGACTTTTCTGACCTGATATATGCTTATCTAATGTTTTTATGAAGTTTTGACATGAATTTAGTTCATACATTTCTTATGGTATCTTAAAAAGCTTCTCTCTGACTTACCGTAGTATATTTTAGATGACCAAATATCAATTTCATATTGAAAACAAAACACAAATTTACCTTTTCAACCAATGAGATTGTTCAAACTAAGTAAACTTAGGACCTATCAGTGTGTGCTATATAAAACAAAAGTGATTTTTTCCCTACTTCGAATATCCCTTTGGTATTTCTTGACTTTACTTGTTATAACATAAGTGTTTTTAAAGTGAAAATACAAGTTTTAAACTTGACAAATTCCTATTGTATACCTTTTAATTCTTCACATGAATTAAGTTCATAAATTTGATTCGGTATCTTAAAAAATTTCTCTGTCACTTACAATAATATTTGTTTGATAAACAAAAATTCATTTCAGAGTAAAATAAACACAAAATTTAGCTATTCAAACATTTTAAGGATCTTACTTTAGTTAAATTTAGCCATATACATTTTTGCGATATAGGATAAGTATGATTTTAGTTATATTCACTGTTTTTTAAAGAAAAATACAAGTTTCTAACTTGTCATATGCTTATTTTTACTTTCATTAATTTTGATAGAGATTTAGTTGATAATAAAACGTATCACAAAATACCGAAATAAATTTGATGCACTGTATGGCCATTTCGTTGACTGAACACTCATCAGCAGTGCTCGTGATCAAAATATTGGAAAACTGGTTAAAGATATAATGATGTTACCGTATCCAAAAAAGTCTCTTTGCAACATACCGTAGTACTTTCTTTATGAAAAATATTTCAATTTCACAGTGGAAAAACACAAAAATTTAGCTTTTCAACCAAATTTAGGCTGATATTTAATCAACTTCAGCTGTACTATCAGAGTGTGCGACATATGACAAAAGTGTTTTTGTTAAAACAGATGTGTAATTTAAAATGAAAACATAAGTTTCAACCTTGATGGTTGATGGGTACATATTTTATACTTTTAGGAATTTTTCACATGATTTTATTTCAAAACATTTCTTATGGTATTTTAAAAAGCTTATCTGCAACTTACTGTTATACTTCAATTTTAAGTGAAAAAACACAAAAGTTAGCTTTTCAAACATTTTGAGGATGATACTTAGTTCAATTGAGCCGTATATATTATTATGTGTAATAAGAGACATGTAATCATTTATATAATGCTACTGTTTTTAAAGGAAAAAATACAAGTTTTTAACTTGCATATGCTTATTCTTACTTTCGTTAATTTTTTATGGAAATTTAGTTGATAAATTTGTTACGATATCCAAAAGGACTTACATTAGAACTTTTTAATGAACACAAATTCAATTTCACTGTGAAAAAAACACAAAAAGTTAGCTTTTCCACCAATTTTAGGTTGATATTTAATCAAATTCAGCTCATATGACATAAGTGATTTTTGTTGTAATAGATACATTTTGCTAAAAAAAAAAAATTTATACGGTATATTAAAAATCTTCTCTGCAACTTACTGTAATACTTGTTTGATAAAAAATAATTCCATTTTACAGTGAAAAAAACAAAACATTTAGCTTTTCAACCGTATACATAAGATGATACTTATTTAAATGTAACTATATAACATTGTGCGATTCAAGAGAAATGATTTATGTTAAAATGCTACTGTTTTTAAAGAAAAAATACAAGTTTCTAACTTGTCATATCCTTATTTTTATTTTCATTAATTTTTTATAGAAATTTAGTTGATAAATCTGTTACGGTATCAAAAAGATCATCTCTGTGATTTACCTTAATACTTGTTAGATGCAAAAAATTTCAATTTCACATTAAAAAAAACACAAAATTTAGCTTTTCAACCAAATTTTAGGTTCATACTTAATCAAATTAAGCCATATCAGAGTGTGTAATACAAGAAACAAGTGGTCTTTGTTATAACAAAAGTGTTTTTAAAGTTGGCATATGCTTATTAGATACATTTATGAAGTTTTGACATGATTGTAGTTCATAAAATTACATACGGTATCTTAAAAAGTTTTCTGCCACTTACCATAACACTTTAAAGAAAAACTCAATTTCACAGTTGAAAAAATCAAAAGTTCGCTTTTTAAACATTTTAAGGATGATACTTTGTAAATTTTAGGCATACAAGATTGTATGACATAAGACTAAAGGTATTTTTATTGTATCTGAAGCGTTTTTTTAAAGTCAAAATATAAGTTTCAGTTTTTACTTGAAATAAAATTGTATACTTTTATTTTATTTTATGTTTGAAACTTAAAATTTATATTTTCTATAAACTCTATCATCAAGAATTCAAAATAGTAATTTATTCCATTTGACAATAGGAATAACTTTGTGTACATTAGAACTTTTTGAAATTGAAACCAAATATATTAATATTAATAATTTATAATTTTTTGCACGGAATATTATTTACTCATTTTAACATGATTAACTAATAATAATAAAATAATAACATTTTATTTATCCTCGGGTAATCGTTTTTCGTCCTAGGAAAAATCAATAATGCAGAGATTACGACAGGTCAGACCAGAGATTTGAACCTGTCCTAATCCCTGCTTTAAAATCTCTGGTTGACCAGTCGCAGGAACGGTCCTAGCTGTTCTAATCTCTGGTTTATGGTCCTAGAGCAGAGATTTGAACCGAGTTTATGTTAACTTGAAGTTAACTTGAGGTTATGTTTTAATTGAGCCGTAGTGTACACATTGACTTCCTGACGGAAAAGTTACTCAGACAGGAACATAAGTTTCAGTCATCCTTATTAAAGTTTTATGGACGTCATCATGACTTGGCTGACAGGTATGAAAAACCGTTTTCCAGATACAAATGGACCTGTTCCATTGATGTTGTCCCTTCCTCATACCGGATTTGATATTGGCAGCATAGCAGTTGTCATTTGTATTAATGTATGACAGATATACCTAATACTCCATATGTACAACACACTGTGGAATAGGGTTCTGCATTACCTTCCCCGGTATTGTATGTTCTTTTATTCCTTTTAATTATACATGTATCCTTGTCGAGTTTGTTTGTTATGTTCCATTCTCCTGACTTTGTCTTCTCCTTGGACTTCGAATTTGTGGACTTCTCCCACTGTTTTGTCGCTTCGGCATTCTTTTGCCCATACTCCATCCAGAATTCATACGTGTAACTAAAATTATGCAAAAAGGCATGGCAGAATTAAAACATTGCGAACAAATAAACCAAACGATCCCCAAACAAGGTAGCAAAATTTCTGGGAAAGTTAGCTTTGGACGATGGAGTTGAAACCCAACCCTGAACTGAAATCCAAAATCAACTGAAAATTTAACAAGTATCTAGATATCGCGTCATTGAATTATTTCATTCATATAAATGCCAAATACATACTTTTAGTTTTTTTTTTAATTTTTATGAATAATTTTTGGAACAATAGTCATCACCGTTCATTTAATAAGATTGTCTAAATTGTAGTTAACAATGTCGTGGGTGGCGGGTGTTGATGATAAGTTGATTCACGATTATGAAATTGGGTTGTCTTCGACACCAGAAAGTATCGCCCCTGACATAGTTCCTTTCCGCTCAACAAAACACCATTTACATTTTCGATTGAACCATCCAGATGTACCAGAGGGGAAAGAATTTTATATTATAATTCAAACTACTAGTAAATCTGGTGTACAAGGGATACAAGTGAGTAGTTATTAAGTTTAATCTATAGACATTGTAAAAAAGTAAAAAATAATAATTTTTTGAAAATTTTTGTTTTCAAAATAGACAAAACAGATATGAAATCAATTAACCGGGAAAACATCTATAATATCCGTTTCATCATTAAACATAATATGGAAATTATAATACTGTGAAGTAACACAATGTCAATAAACGTATAAAGTGTACAATGAAAACCACATGTCAGCAAATGTAGATTGATTCAAAATACACGTAGACTTCAAATGCCTTTAACAGTGTCTTTTTGAGAATCTATTTGCAGTCAATGTTTTGAATAAATATATAATGAATGATACATTAGAAAAAAACATAATTTATTTCTTAAGAATTTATTCCAGACGATTGGCTCTTTCATAACTGACACAACCAAACCTCAGTTTACGGGAGGTCATATTGATGTTTCTCTGGCAAACGGATATCTAATAGCTAACTGGACGTCGATGGCATTTAAGGACAAAGATGATCCATACCCGATGTATTTTCAGTATGCTGTCGGTAACGGTCTTTTTCAAAATATTTATTCTCTTAAAAGAAGTCAACCGTTAAAGTGTGATCGCTTAAATATTTTTTCATCTTTATTTTGATATTAACAAACTTTAAGAAATGTTTGACCAAAAAGGGCAGGTGAGCTATTGCCATCGCTTTGTCGTCCGTCCGTCCGTTAACTTCACATTTCAATCTTCTTCTCCAACACCCCATGGTCAACTCAAATCAAATTTGATGGGGATGTTCATTGGATGGTCCTCTATAAAGTTTGGTTTTTGGTTCTGATCCAAAATTCAACATTTATGCTCTCTGATTTGCTGAAATTTAGAAAAAATCTTCTCTGAAACTAAAAAAAGCAATTGAATTGCTATCGTGCAGGAATTATCCTTACATGGATAAGTAAAGCCAAGAAATACCAAGGGGATATTCGAAGGAGAGAAAAATCGTAACAACTGACAAACTCCGGAGAACAACGAAGACAAGACCAAGACAATAAATGCACTACAATTAAAAACTAAAAGCATATAAACAACATGGACCCCACCAAAAAACCAAGGGTAGACTAATATGCTCCGGAAGAATAAGCAGGACACCCGCCATGCTCCCCATGTCAAATCCGTGGTATTCTTAATTTCATTGGGATAGATGAGATGTAAGAAATTCCCAAAACTTGAATTGTTGAGTGATAACACATCATCTATGTAACGGAAGCTGAAATTAAAGGTACATCGAATTGTTTTTCATCCCGATCGGAAATCCAAGATATCCACCATCGCGGGACACATTTAACATGTGGGAAATACAAACATACAGTTCCTTCTCACAAAACATTTCACACATTTAAACACACTCCTTTACAACTAGATTTGAAACACGTGATGACCATGACCATCTGAATAGATATTTCACATTTTTTCTGTTTAATGCCTATATAAATCAGGAGAGCGATACAGGCTCATGAGAGCCTCTGGTTTTCTTTTGATATTAGTTTATTGCTTCTATATATTGTCAGTTGTTTTCGATTTCCCCATCCCATGTATAAAGAGTTATAAACTGTAACTGCATCAACTCAAGAAACTGTACTCAGTAACGTTTCCGATCGACTTTTAAATTTATTTTCTTCCAGACAAATGTATCTTTCACAAATTGCACCATACAAATATAATAGTTTTATGTATCTTTGATAATTAAGACATATCTTGATAATCAATGATTGGTATTGTTGGAAACCTTCTTTATTTGTGGAAGGGTATATTGACGAATTCAAGAAAATAAATTACTCAACAGGTTGATCACACCATGACTGGATTCAGAGATGAAATAAGAAGGTTCTAGCATAACTGTTAATTTTTGCTCATGCTATATAGATGATATCTTGTCACTAAACAGGTCACGTTTTTGGTGATCATTTACAGATTATCAATCCCAAATAATGCATACTATTGACACACGGAAGTCAGCCTCCTGTCTTCTCCGTGAACTCTAAGACAAACATGATTCATTATTCAAAGAAATTATTATTACCACTGAGTCGAAACCGCTGCTGGTGGACTGCAAGTCCTCGGTGGTATCAATAAAATGTAACTTAGTTGCTAGCACTTCGATACTTTTATGATAGGAAATTTGGCAGGTGTCGTATAAAAGACATGAGCTGAATACTTTTCTCGACTAGCCGAGGTCGCCGTAGGTTTTTGTAGGGTTACATGCTAATTGCCTAATTTTTATGCTTTTTTTGTCCTGTTTTGTATCTGTTTGTTTTCTACCTGTCTGTCCCAGTGTTATCATTTTCTGGATTTATTATTGTTGATTAGCCGTTTTGCTGTACCAAACTTGCGTAAATGTTTAAAAAATATGTAATTAAAAAGCAATAAAAGAATTACAATATCGTTGTTTTCCTCATTGAAGCTCTAGATTTCTATGAATTTCCCATACCTGTAAAGTGAAATATAACTTTAATATCCTTGAAATTAAAGTTTTAGAAAACGAAAATAAGTTTCTAAACAGGATCATAACTTAACACTGCACGCAAATGTTAGTTGGTTATAGTATATATAAATCACATGCAATATATATATAGTATATATTCAATCTATTTTAAGTTATTTATATGACCATATACATACTATTTGTATCGATTATTCCACATATTCATTTTTATTTCATGTACAAACTTTAAATAATAATTCGATTTTCAGGACATCAGCCATACAGGACTGACGTTCAACAGTTTCGTGATTTGGAATTCAAGGGCACGTGTGTACAGACCATCCCAGCAACATGTACCGCATTGTCAGTGACTGGCTTAAAATGGTCATTACATGGACACCATGAATATTATGTCACGGTCAAGGCTACAAATCTTGCAGGATTGTCCATTTTACAGGCATCTCTTCCGTATAGCCATGATGTACAGTTACCTGCTACAGGAGTTGTATATGATTTGCTTCCTGGTAATTCTCTAACAACAACAAAGGTATTATTCACAGAAATGATACGTCTTTCAATGTTTTGACTTGTTTGTTTGTCCTTTATCCTTATGGACCATCCTTTGATTTCTAAAGGTTGGGGGCAAAGGCCCAAAATTCTCTGAAAAAGGTCAGGCTCAAATATTTGAGATCGATGAAGGATTCTAGAATTAACAAACAAGTAATGGATTTGTCTGGAGTGCTAAAAGGACCAGGTAAGTACACGCTGGAAGAAAAGCCATGATCAGGATCACTTCCCTCGCCTTTTATATACTTCTCCAGTAATCGGTTCTAAAAATATCTATCTCTTACAAAGTTCGAAATGCAGGACAAAAATTTTGTTTATTCATTTTTATTAATATAATGGACTATTCTAAAGGATTCTCTTTTTGTGTATGGTAGGTTTTACATTCAATGAAGTAAAGTTCTTCCTCTATACTTATCTAGTCAAAGTGTGTATAACATAAGGGGCAATAACTCTTCTTTCTATCGAAAAAGGGGGGTGGTGGGCTTTTGGAATTAACCTTAAATGTTTCAATATTTTAATGCATTTGATATAATTTCTTTTTAAGGTGGTTAGCTTATTTCAGTATTTGTTTTTTAGGACATAGAAGATATTGACTTTACTGCAGATAACACCTCTTTAGAAATGTCATGGTTAGGATTTTTACATCCCCACCAACACGTTATGTTTAGAGCTTGCGTTGGTACAGCACCAACAATTTGTGATGTTTCCGGTATGAATAACTTAAATTCAACCAGTAGGACGTATACATTCAGTACACTAGCTCTTCAGCCTTTTCAGGTAAAGTAAAAAAAATCCACACATATGAAGGATTATATAGTGACCAATTCTTGACCATACAACGCATCAAACCACAGGTACACGATTATCAAGAGATAGATGTAAACGATTTGCAAACCACACGACGCACGTATTAAATTTCACGATTTGCGATCTTATATATGTATAGACATTGTGTTTGCAAAATACATACGAAAGATCGCGAGACAAGTCCATTATATTTTAGACCGGGGTGTACAAATATCGGCAAAAGAATACCGAAGCAACAAAATAGTCCACAAATTCGAAGTCAAAGGAAAGACACATAAAGGAGAATGGAAAACAACAAACAAACACCACAAGCCTACATGTATAACTAAAAGAATAAAATCAAACGTATAATAAACTAAACAAAACTAGAACAAGACTGCAGAAAAATTAACGCACTAGCAATGTGAACTCCCTTTAAAAACCAGGAGTGACATCAAGTGCGCCAGAAAGGTAAGCATGTCCTGCTCCGTTTAAACGGCACCCATCAAATTGCCAGTGAAGTGTCAAGTCTGGTTAGGGGTCAAGACCGTCGGGTTATCAATTACAGACGAAATTGAAATGTAACTGAAGATATCTAGTAATTGCAAAATTAGTTTTTGCAAAATAGTTAATTGCAATAAATAAGTGTGACATCGATTGACATTTACCTGTTCATACTGTTTGAACACGTCGTGATCTTTGTTGTTTGGCACTACATATGAGTGTGTTTAGATACAAATATTTTCTATGCATGATTCTCAAAACTGTCATTGTGCATGTACATTTAGTGATATGAAGAGGCAAAGGGGTTCCAACAAACTTCTTTTCTTATATCAAATCAGTCCAATGATTTTTGTATATGAATTAACATCGTCAAAATTAGGTTTAAAGTACTTATAAACACACAAAACAGAGACATTAATAATCTACTACCAGTGAGAGTGGAAGATATGGAAATCTTATTCACCCAAGGGAAATATTTAACGGTTCTCTAACGAGGTTGTAGTCGAGTTAGAGAACGAATAATCTGACCCGAGGGTTACTTGCACGAGTAACCAACCGGGGTTTGATTCTGTTTCTCACTTTTGTTTATCCTCAGGTGATTGTTTATATTCCATTTTGTATTGACGTAACATTGCACGTTGCACTTTGGTGACGTACTAATGAGGCCGAACAACAGAGGTAAACTGAAAATACACCCCAAGAAATAGGATTTTAAAAACAAAATCAATGCATCTTCGTAGTTACAAAGTCTAATACAATAGCAAGAGTTTTAATCAACCCAAATGTAATTTATTGATATTTAATATGATATCTCAACATACGATTCTTATCGCCCTATTCTATTCACATAAAAAGCCCATTACACACAAATGTTTCCTACGTTACTCGCACACGATTAACTCGACCATTAACCATTGCCCAAATATTTTGTTCCTCTCATTTGTTAAATAAACAATGTCTATTCCCTTTTTAGAAGTACTTTATAACATTGGAGGCCTTCACCTCAGCAGGAAAAGTTCAAGCAAGTTCTGATGGAGTCCAGGTACTTGACACCAAAACACATTTAACAGGAATTATTGTAAGAGATGGCACAAACTGCTCCAGTGAGTACCTTTTAAATATATTCTTACTACAAAGTAGATAAATATATGTGCATGTATACTGTCTTATGGATATTTTTTCATTCATATTTTTTATTACAAATTATTCCGTTAAAATCATGTTTCAATCCAGATACTCTCTTAGAAGCAGTAGTGAAAATTTTGGGGTATTTATATTGAGAGAAACGTTTCAGTATTGAGTTTAGTTTATGATAAAACCTCATACACTACTTTAATTTTCAATCAGTGGCAGTTATTTTAGAATGAATTGAGTAACTACAATATACTAAATGATGTAGGATCCATCAAATGAATGACAAGATATTATCCTTAGACAAATTTAACACAGTTTACAATTCTTAAATCATTTATAATTTGTAGATATAAAGACAAAACAACGCATACCTACATTACAGGTTGACGAAATGTTTTTAAATTCAAAAACAATATGTATCCTCGCGAATTTTGTTCTAAAGAATAGCCATTTGTTAGTTTACGTATGCCTTATCGACTCTGTCATTTGTTTATTCTTGTGCGAATGTTTGAAATATTTCTTTCGTGTCTATTATAATTTTAGGTAGGCCAAGTTTGCAATCCAGCCACCATATTAAGGTAAATTTATCATTTGACTATTCAGAAAAAGGACACAACAATAAAAGTACAGCGCATACCCTTTTTATATCTCATATCGCCGTGGGGGGGCTATTTGTTCTTATGCAATAAATGGTCTTCTGTCATACGTGGTAGTAAATTTTCTTGTTTTTAATAAGTATTCCAAAACTTTGATTGAATATTCCTTTGGAGTCCCCTTTGAAAATTATATCCAACCACTATGGCGGAAAAAATACAATACAAAGTCGGCAACTGAATTGTTTCGAAACGTTTTTCTCTAAAACTCCCGGTGAAATTGGGGCCAAACTAGATGGAATGTTCCTCGCGTGGTCTCATTTTCAAATTATGTTCAGCTCTCAACATATACATATTATTAGAAATTGAAATAAATCGGTAAAAATATTTATATAAAAATCTGCTCGGCCAATTGTGACCGAGTATTGGTGATATGGTTCTCAATAATCTACTTTTAAAAATATGTCTGGGTACAAATAATGCAGCAGTCACGTAAAGAAACAACCCAGAAATAAATAAAACTATTTTGAATCTATTACACCAATTGGAATGGGTTTTGGAAGGTCTTTAAAGTCGTTTGACCGGAAACAAATACATATAAATATACTTGTTTGTCCTTCTGCCTGTTTTATATCCTTTTTAGTGTTTTAACTTTTAATTCTGTTTTCTCTTGTTGTTTTACAGTTTTGTTTCGTGTGTTGGCTTCTACTTTAGGGTATGTGTCTATAGTTTCGTGTTTTTCACTTAGCCGTTAAAGAGGTCAACGGTTAAATGTATATCATTTTTATGAAATATGTTTATAAACACTACGGCTAATGTAAGAAGGGATAAGTCGAGGGCATCATCTGTGAATTTAATTAACTTGCTGATTAATTCTTATACAGGCCAGGTGTTAATTGTTTGAAAAATGAAAATATAAAATAACTTTGTTAACATATACATGTACAGTGACTTAAATACGACAACTTTTCAATTATATAAAAAACTTTGTTTTCACATATTAGGATACTCGCCCAAAATGTATGGAAGATATCGATTATCAAACTTCCACCACAACTTTACATGTGTACTGGTCTATACCAAGTAATCACGATGAATATATACGTGAAGCATTTGTAAAGATAGAAGAACGAATTGTTGATGGTAAGCATTGCAAAATATTTCAACAAAAATATATACATGTAATGTTTGAATTCTATTGCCAGAAAAGAGAACAAATTTAAAAATGTTTTCTATGATACATTAACTTATATATACTGTACATTGTACTATTTATTTTGGAATTTATCATATGTATTACTTTATCAATTGATGCTCTTGTAAACCTTTCGTGTTATTCATTTAATAGTAGTCTAACATTAATTAATTAATTTAGTTTTATTTTAAGGCCAGTGAAGTAAATATAACGTAGTTGTTAATTTGAGTGCATATTCGCTTAAAAATCAAATAATGGTATTGTATTATTCATTACAGATGTTTGGAATCCTAATCCCGTTAAAGAATTCCAGTACGTCGGGAAACATCGCTATGTTACACTAAGTGATTTGGATTTAAAACCAGGCAAAACTTACAGGGCAGTTTTAAAGTTCTGTGCTGAGGAGTTGTGCTTTCCAACTGTTGCCAGCAACGGAATAACAGTTCTTGTCAATCCACCAATTACTGGAAATGTTTCTGTATTTATTCAAAACACAACAAATAATAACGAGGTACAAGAGTAATAAAAAACAGGAACAACAAGTTCATTTTATTTTGATACATATTTATTTTCTTGGGCGAACTCTTCTTATTAAAACGGTGTTTGATATACATATATAATCAACATAACTGTTTTCGTGTATTGTCGTCCATACAAGGTTGCTTGAATGTTGTTACTATGTACATGTAATATCTTTTATAAGGTTATGTTTTTTTTCGATGAGCTAAAACTGCACATATCAATGTAACTACACTTAATGCTATACAATTTGCTGAAATATAAGAAAAATTTTACTTTTAGCAGCTGCATGTGACCTTTGACAAAATGTATGACAGTGATACTGCTGATCCTATTGAAGCTGTAGATATTATAGGAGTCTATGAATGGGCATTAGGGGATAGTGAAGGCGTATTTACAAAGTGGAATGAAATTGAAAATATCACAAATATAAACAGTGATAAGGTATGTTGACCCATAACGTTTATTTCAACCATATTCCCAGTGCAGACTCTAATACTGAAACAATTGTGAATGGTACACAGATATAATAAACGTGCAAGTGCATGTAAAAGAACAAATGAAATTGAAATAAACAACGCCAAAATACTGTCCAAAATAATCCCACGTTTATCTGTTTGTAACTAGTAATTGGTCGTTCGTATTTTGTCCTTCGTTTTTGTAAATTTACAGACTTACTAATGCACATTTACATCATGTTTCCTTTTTTTCTTTATTCAGCTTTATTCATTTTAATTGTGAGAATATATATTTCATGAGATTCATTTCGAAAGGCAATAACCTTTAGATGGTATATGAGAAGTAAAGTAAATGTTCAATTTCAGATTGCGTTTTCCGTACCGCTAAATAGCAGTTTAGATTTTTCAAAATGTAAAAAGATCTACATAAGGGGATATAATAAAGCAGGGATATGGTCTACTGTATCCAAGGAAATAAAGATGTGTAATATCGGTGACGGTAACGATCTAATAGTTCCTAAGGTAGTTATTGACGCCATTGGAGAGCAAGAATTCAGCATTGGTAAGATGCGTTCTTTAATATCAATTTTGAAACACTGTCAATTTCAACAAATCATGTCTCATAAGAAGTCATCTGGTCAAAACTGTTCTAACAAAAATAGCGGATTCAATAACCGTAGAAACCTAGAAAGGTACACGAGATAATATTAAAGTTCTGCCTGTGAAAGAAATATGTGTCCTTTGTTTGCATGTATTTTTTCAATTTCCCTAAATTAACTGTTTAAGTAATGATATCAGCATACTATCAGTGGCTGGTAATACTTATAAAAATGTTGTATACTTGGGGACTTAAGTGCAGCATCAAAGAAAGCCATTCACTGTTTGCAATAAACATAAAATCAAAGTAATCTCTATTGTTGGGCCAGTACCGGAAAACACCAATGTTTAAAGTTTCAGTTAAAGAAATTTGTTTTAAAAGATCACAATAAGCCTATAATTTGCTCTTAGACTCTTGCTATTTATATATATTTAGATGGCAAAGTCCTAGATGGATTTGGGCATGACATTCATTTAGAAGAAAACGACCGATGGAATAAACCTGATGTAGACTACACACCTTATAAGAACATCCTGTCCGCTACATGGCCTCTGTTACGTCACAAAAATTACACTTGGGCTGTAATCGACTCACAAGGTTTAGATATAACTAGTTTTTATGAGGATGAATCTCAGTTACATTTGAAAGAACCTTGTTTACATCCCGATTCGATCAAATGTGGATTTACAGGTGATATTAAATTACTTGCACGTTTTTCCGATTCATGTGGCGTTCCTCTTTGCTCTTTTATGACGTAAAAGAAATCTTTCGTATTCATTGTGGCAAATCCAGAAGACTGTAAATTTCATGTATAATATGCGTAAAGATTCTCAATTGCAGCCATATGAGTAACTTGTTAAAGTCTTTATTTGACATAAAGAATTAAGTTTATTTGTTGTTGGAAGGCTCTTAATGATTGATTTTTAATTTTTATAATATGAAAAATTATAATTTAAATTTTATATTAATTTTTTCTTCAATATTTATTTTTAAAAGGGATATCCTTAAAGAGTTATCTTCTTTGTTTAAAATTTCAGAAAAGGAATATGTCAACATCATTTTCAATTCGAAAGAAGAGTTGGAACATGGGAAGAGATATCTAATTTGTATACATGCACCGAAGCGTGAAATAAAATATGAAAAATGGACTGAGGTATTGGATGAAGTAAACACATGTAGTGACGGTGTGACTGTTGATTTAACACCACCAACACCTGGTCACGTGTGGATAGGTATTCATCCCGATCAAAAGTACCAAGTAAGAGAAGTTATTCTATATTTCTATATAAGTTAAACTTTGTTTTGTAGCTATGTTTGTATTCAGCTTATGTATATATCGTTTTTATATTAGAAGTTAACTGAGAGGTATGTGGTGTATTGCAAAAAGAATACCTCTGCAAATTTTTCATATAATGGTATGAACATAATTCGTTGTCTGGGAAAACTAAAATTGTTTGTATTATTGCAGTCGTCGTTATCAGACATTTTTGTCAGCTGGGATACTTTCACCGATGTCGAAGAATACAAAATGACAGTTCACACTTCAGGAATTAAAGAATATCTAGTTGGAATTGGTATGCTTAAATTGTATAAATGGGGAATTTAAAAAAGAGGATTGGGGCTGATATGATAAAGGATCAACTATATGAATTCAAAAAGTAAAACATAAAAATGATATTATGCACATTATGCTTGAATCGAATGTTAAATTTCATATAATTATGCTAATATGTATTACCTATAAGTCTAATTGCAAAACAGTTAATACCTAGTGATGAAAAGAGTGAATGAGATAATCCGGAATGTGAAATGGTTGCTAGTGTAGAAAGTAGTCAAAAATTATTAAATAACGCTGTGAAAATAATTTTCCGATGAACAGGTTCTACAAAAGGTGGCACGGATATATCTCCTTACATCAGGGTTGGGTTAGTGAACCATTACACATTCCATAACTTACGCTTACAGAATGGACACGAATACTACGCTACTGTCAAAGGTTTGTATTTTTTTTTTAAACTGCAAGATTATTTTCAACCTGTTGAAATGATAATTAGAATTTAAACATTTGTATACAATTATAGCCAACTTTGGTCAGCTATGAGGCTTTCCATATTATGACCTGACAACCCCACAACGAGAGAGTCTACGCTATCCGCAACCTGGAGACGCCATAGCCAGCTCTGTGGATTATGCTCCCGTAATCTATCACAGGTTCCCAGAATACTTAATTCTTTGATACCAATTTTAATGCACATAATGCACAATGAGATACTCTTTAGTTTTTACAAAATTTAACCTTTTTTGTAACTAGAACCAATTTTGGACTTGTATCAAAACACTAGCAACTGATTTGAGCACCAGTTGTGCTCAAGGCCTAAAATGTTGAAGAGAGAAGTGATAATTTTGAAGAGCAAATTAAAACCCGAAATCACAAAATGGGTATAGCCAAAATCATCTCATGACACAGCTATGCACGATGGAGATACACCTGTAAGTAATCACAATCAAAGGGAAGCGTTTAATAAAAACACAATGCAAAATTCACATTTGAAATATAAATCCTAATAAGATTTACATAAGGTGTACAAATAGGGTGGGTTGTTAATGTTTCCTCAACAAAGTATGTTACAAGAACAAAACGTGAACTGCAAAATTCGATCATCGGATGAGGCGTC
This sequence comes from Mytilisepta virgata, assembly GCA_028015205.1. Taxonomy (NCBI): domain Eukaryota; kingdom Metazoa; phylum Mollusca; class Bivalvia; order Mytilida; family Mytilidae; genus Mytilisepta; species Mytilisepta virgata. Next base: position 35,380,744 of record CM051515.1, read on the forward strand.
AAATCCAGTTAAAGTATTTGTTAAGAACATTCGTACATCATGATATTAAAAAGTTGAACATGTAGAAAAACATACATATCATACATGTATATTGCCATTCGAAAAATCAAAACCTTTAGTTTGAAGATTTTCATAAAGCTTTTGAGTCTTTATTGTGCAAACCGTGTATAAATAGAGTCTCTCACAGTGTATCAGTATACATTTATACTTTAAATATTTATAACAGCAACTTAAAGGTTTGTCCTAATGTATTCAATCAGTAGAGCATGTTATGATTTGGCTTTATTATGATATTGCATAAAATTAATCCAACGTTCAATCGATTAAAGGCATTGACTTTTCGGGACGAGGTTCGACATCAGATTCACATCCTGTAAAGATTGATGACAGCCCACCTGAAAAGTCTAATTATCCAATCAAAATAGAAGGACGTCATTTATCAAATTTAAGCGAAATCAATGCATGGTAAGTTGTTATCATTTGTAGTATAAATGTCAGTAAACATAATGTGCAATACATTTGTTTCTATGTGAATTAAAATATTGGCTTTTTCATCTGCCTAAGTTCAAATCAAAACACCGCCTAAAGAGAGCGGGAAACTGGCAAAAAGAATGGCGGTAAAAGAAATCTTTGGTATTCATTGTGGCAAATCGAGAAGACTATAAATTTCCTGGATAATATGCGTAAAGACTCTCAGTAGCAGCCAAATGAGAAGATAGTAACTTGTTAAAGTCTTTAAACAGCTCATACGACAATAGAAAACAAGGAAAATAAATGGAAATGGTGAGCTGTCAAAAGGGGCATAATAAGACTTCAATGTATAAAATACACATAGTCGAACAAAATCTTATATTTGGTTTGTTCGACTTGTGTATTTTATATATTAAATCATTTTGTACCCCTTTTGACAGCTCACCATTCCATTTATTTTCCTTGTTTTCTTTTCCTTTTTACACTGCTAAAATATCTACAAGTTTTACTTCTTTGGTTGTGTCTTTGTACATGAGTCGCTATGTTTTGGATGTGTCTTGGTACATGTGTTACTCTATATATTTTTTAATCCTTTGGTTGTCCGTTTTTTCTTTTCTTTGGATTTCAATCTTACGGACCTTTAATACTGTTTTGTGGCATCTGTATACTTTTATCGATATGTATGTATTAAACGACCATTAATTAGCACATAAAAGAATAACACAGTACAGATGGTTAAACGTGCAACACACAAAACCACAGCGCACAATTTGCACGAAATACGCAAACAGATCGTCATATTTGCAAAAAATTGTGTTTGTAAAATACGAACAGAATATAACGAAACGAAGTAATTATATTTTATGCTATATATGAATATCATTGAAATGTTTAATATTGTATATGAGTTTAAATAAATAAGTACGATAAATGAAAGCCGATAAAATACGGTCGACATTGAATTTTTTCGTTATAAATACAAAATATTTTTTATTTATTTGCACATACGCGATTGTTATTTATGTTATTTTATTAATTTGAAATTTATTAAAACTTAAAGACAGAGCTTTAAAATATCATAATAATAAAATTGTCAGTAAAATAAAAATTATGCCACAGTATTTAATGATTTCTTTAAAACAAAATACGTCCTGTCTTGGGAACTTAATACCTAATAAAAAGTCCAAACAACCTACTTATATAACAGCTGAACAATGAATCATTAATTGTTACATGATTTTTTTCAACAAATTTTGTTTTGCCAGAAGTTAATAATAACTTAAGATCTTTTTAACAAGCAGTCAAGTTGAAGTTCAAATCTATGTTTTGCAAATGTTGTATGCAAGATATATGATCATTTAATCTAGAAAACGTTTTATTTCTTATATACTTTTCCAACAAAATTATGGTCAATAATTGAATAATGTACAATTGTATTAGAACAAAAAATAGTATTTGAGCAGGATTGTTAATAAGAACCTTTTTAAACAATTGACACCGTTGAAAGTTCGCTCCGAAAATTGTTTAAGGTATCCGGACCATAATAGGTCATGATCGAAAATTGTTTCTGTTTTTGACCGTGAATGGCTGAACCAAACAATTTAAAGCTGGGATATTTTTCTCAAGATGAAACACACTTTGTTGCTGATATGGAGAGTCTGTAAAAATAAGTTAGTTATATTGGCATTTCCAAAGTTTGCCGATAATTACCGAGATCATTTCAATTACTTTGTATGAACATCCGGGAACTTTTGAATAATCACGTTGTCAATTATGGTTCGGATACCTTAAATCGAGTTTGAAATATTTAAAATGTTTACCCCGTAATAACAAAGACGTTGAAAGCCCACAAATAAAATTTGTGTTTTGTTTTTTGACAAATGAACATGGAATAAATGTTGTATTTGTAAAAGTAATATGGACTCATTTCTTGCTATTTTAACAAAAGTTTGATATCTTGCAGTTGGAGAGATGTATTTTTAGATAAAGAAAGTGGAATAGATCATTACATATGGTCCGTTGGGTCGCATCCAGGGCATGACGATATCATTCCATTCAGGAGAACGTTATTGGACTGTGGTGTTTCAGCAGAAGATAAAACAATTAACTTACATGAGGGACATGCTTATTTTATAACAGTCAAGGTACCAAAATGTATCTGATAAATAATATAATAGGGCCGTGAAATAATGTATGATACGAACTTGTATGTATTCAGAGCGTATTTATTAACCTCTCAGGTACGCTATCGACCAAACCAATTCTAAGTCAATAACACATAGAAATTATATGGGTCTAAACAGGTAGTTAAAATCCTGATAAGTACTAAATTTGTATTTATACCTTGGCTTTTAAGAGTTAACATATTTAATGAAACAAGCTCTTGACATGTTAGTTTTTTCACCTTTGAACTTTCAACTAGCCAATGAGGTGACGGTTATTTTCAGTGTCTCGTAACTTTATATTAACATTGAATCCAAAAGAAGGCAAAATTCAAAATGCTGTAAATTTTTATTGATTCAAGTAACATTCAGTCGTTTGTTAGCTGAGGGAGGTGGAGCTTCAGCTATAGTGTAACATGTATTTTGTCCGTATTATACAATAGCTAAAGCTCCACCCATTCTGTAAATATAATAAATGGATTTCTGAGACTAATCCTTGAATTATGGTATAATATTAAGGGGGTAGGCCTGGGTTAGGCCAAAATTTTCCACTCGTTTAATTTTTTTCATATTTTCGTCATTCATTTTATATGTCTCAATACACCACCTGAGAAAATTTGTTGAAATTCAACCACGCGTTTCCTTCACAGGGTTCATTGAAAATGGGCATTTAAAGGGTACCCTTCATTCCATGAGATGACACAAGTTAATGAATATTTCAACATCTTATAGGACATATGTTTGATAAAAAATAGTTATAATTGTTGAACTGAAGAACTTGGATATAGTCTTAATCAAAAATGAAATATGATGGTAAATTTCATTCTTTATATGCAAATTTAAAGGTAAAAAGTACCAGACATGTTAGGAATTTCGTTCATTTTCAGGTGCCTCATTAAATATTCAAACACTGCTGTAAAAAAATTCTGTCGTTTAATTCTTACAAAAAACTGTTAAAACAAATATCATATATATGTGTGTTATATGACAAAAATTATGAAATTTTAACCACAAGTTTTCACAAAATACTCAATTTTAATGTTAAGACATTGAAAAAAATAAAGATTTTCCCATAATACTACATGATCATTCAGTATATGTAGTATATATATGCTATACAACAAATCATGGTTACTAGTATATGATTTAAGGCAGAAAGTATCTCTAAAACATTTGATTCATCAATTAAATGCTATTTAAAATAATCCTGAAAATGTCAGGAGTGTAACATTTTATGTGTGGTGGACTATTAATGTTACAGTATAAGACTAGCAGGATAATGTGATATAAGCAACCGCGCACTGAGATGAGGAAGAGATAAGCACACACTACAAACACACACTTCTCAGAGGGGGGGGGCTAAGTCTAGATTATATAATTTATGAGACGAGTAGAAAATTCTGGTAAGGATTTATGAAATTATGGCAAATATTGACTCAGCATTTTCTTCATTTTGAGCGGCTTTTTCATCATCGTAATATGCATTTCATAATTGCCACTGGATGTTAAACAATAATTCATCAATATATTAAATCCTGCGTAATTATCGATTTTGCACATATTTCGAAAAAGTTTTAGATTCGTTAGGGAGATGCCCCTTACCGAACCTCTTCACTTCGTCTAATGCGAGGAAATTTTGTATAGGAGTGAGTTATCTCCCTTACCCCAGGCCTACCCCCTTAAGATCTGCATATTATACCATGCTTTTGTACATCCACCAGAAATAAACAAACTATTTTCGAAAAATATCAAAGAAAATTCAGTCATTTATGATACAAGATCATTTAATAAATTCTTTGATACCAATTTTGATACACTAAATGGATGTGCATATTTCGTCGATTTAGACTCATCAGCGTTGCTCAATGCCTAAAATGTTACAAACAAGAACAATTGTTTTTTTTTTTTGTAATTTTCAACTCTTCCCATACATATTGAATAATAAACCACATATTGTCAGTATAATTCGCCTTACATTAGATTAAATTATATCCCCACTCCCCACTCATTTTTATTAAAAAAAAACATATGTATGATGATTTGATTATGGTCAATTTAGAGTTAAACAGTTCCCACCTGTATAGCAACCATTCCCATATTAGAAAAAAATTAATATGGTTGTTAAAGTTTCTGAATAAATTCGGGTTTAACAATGTAGTGAGAAAGGGCAATGTGAAAAGAGAGCTTCAAGGGATGAACAACCCAAAATAAGCATATAAACAATGGATGCTGCCCATAGTAGTTTATATTATGATAAAATATCCTAGTTTGTGAGCCAAAAAGTGTAGATTCATTCTTTTGAATATTTCATAATTGACTTATATTAATAAAAGCAAGAGGAAAAGAGAGAACACTATGTTTGGTCACAAACTGGGTAACATACAATAGGCAAAAATATGTATTAAATGTTATAATAAATAGCCCCCAAGAGGCAAAATAAATATGATACCTAGATTTACATAGGTATTTGGGTGCAAAGTCCAAAGTTCATCCACTGCATTAGTGCACCCAAAAAACAAATTTTCAAACAAAAATGAATTCGTATGTATAATTAGATGACAACATAGAAATAGAGTTATTCCCCTTGTAAGATATTTCTTACAAAAATCCATTTTTTCTAAATTTTCTCAGCTATTGCAGGGGATTTATAGAATTTAGCAGACATTTGTTCTGTTGTATATTTGCTGAATATATCTTATTACACCACTGGAAGAAGGATTGGTGTGCACATTTTTGCAAGTAAAAATATAGTACTTAATGAGAACAATGAGAAAATTAATAAAGTCGTCACAATTGGTGGATCCAAGAATAATATCAGTAGATGATAATGGAATTTCCAAATTACATCTCAAGAGAATGTCCTTCATCTCTAACCAAAGGTTTTTTGCAAGGCTGCGTTCCCAGAACAGATGCAAAATGGTTTCCTTTGTTTCATTGCAGAAACTACAAAGATGCGTTTCATATAACTTGAATTTGTGTAATAGGTTGTTTGTGCCAATAATTCGAAAAAGGAGTTTGTATTGAAAGTTTATCAGTTTGTTATTTTTTATACATTTAAAAGGCAAAGAATGAATACATTCCCAATCCTCTGCTTGTAATTCAATATTTAGTTCATTATTCCATTTTTTGATGCTGCTTTATGGGTTCTTCTGCATAGATTGGAAGAAATTTTTGGTAAAAATACTGACTGGATTTTTTTTTTCACAAACTCAAATAATTCACACGTAATGTTTTGTAGTTTTTCTCCACCTGCTATTTTACTTTTCCAGAATTTTGAAATCATATGTATAATCCCATAGTAGCATACACAATTAGTTTCTATATTATATGTTTTTATGAATTCATCAAAGGATAAAAATTCATTGATCTCATTGAGTAAATCATTTATATTAAAAATTCCTTCTCTACACCAGTTTTCATAGAATACCACATGGTTATTGATTTTCAGTTTCTCGTTAAGCCATATGGACTGGTTCAAAATGTCTTCTCTACTATTAATATTACTTTGTCTTAATTTACCCCAATTTATGAAAATATCTTTCCAAAATTTGTTAAAGTGTTTAGATACTTGTCTGAACAATTGTTCAATAAACTGAAGAGCATATTAAAAAATGCAAAAAAAATGAAAGAGCTATGTTTGAAGGAGATACAAGCATGTACTCTTAAGACTTTTTTAACAGTGAATTTGAAAATTTTAAATTTAAGTTAATAAATTAATGGTTTTGACCTTCATCAGGTAAACTTGCAACCAGCACTTTAAAAAATGAAAACGGTTTGTGAAAATATTACACAATGTATAATGTATACAAACAAGAAGATCTAAGCATTATAATTCCAACCAAAAGATCAAATTTATCCAATGTATTTAAAGAATTTAAAATTTGTAAAGTGAAAATTTCAACACTTGATATCTACAAATGTACAACGATGTCTAATAAACCAAATCTTATTCTCACGGTTAACGAGAAACGATATTAGTTCCGTGGTAGTGTATAGTCGCATGTTATTTTTCAGGCTGTAAACAGAGCGAAACTTATAAGTACGGCGTCATCCTGGGCATACATATATGATATGTCACCTCCCATATCAGGTCACGTTTATGATGGCAGTGCAGATATATCATTGTCACACATGAAGGATATTGATTATCAGACTAAGACGAGAACATTAGCCAGTTATTGGGAAGGTTTTCATGATCCACATTCTACAATTAAGGCATATTACGTCAGCATTGGTACCTGCCCAAATTGTGAAGATGTCCTCTCCAATCAAGACATTGGAATATCTGAAAGTAGTTATCAGTTTTATATTTATGTTTTCATGTGCTCTAATTAACCTCATATACATTATATGTAGTAGCATTTATATCTTTAAAACGGCGTAAACAAAATATATCTTTTCGTTGGGAGGAGATGTATGTGAACGTCTTGTCGTTCAAAGCATTAAATCTCATCTAATACACTTGCGAACCAGTTGCTGCAATATTCTTTTAAATGAATACTAGTAGGAAGATTAGCCGTACGTGGAGTGAAGGTCTTAGAAACTTAAAATGCAACCATGATTCTATATATAACTCCTATTGACTTCTGTCAGATGCACTCAGAATCTAATATCTGATCAATTATTCAGTATTGGTAAAACGATTAGGAAATTCCACCGGCTTGTTGAATTGAATTTCATTTCAGATTTTACTCTTTGTCATATGCATTTGGGATCTGGTATTCGTTACTACACTACAATCACAGCATGTAATACAGCTGACCTATGCACTTCAGTGAGATCAGATGGCGTTGTTATTGACAACAGTCCACCTACGCAAGGAATTATTTTTGATGGTGTCGATCTTTATGACATGGAGTATCAATCTTTGAGGTAAATCATGTAGATACTTTTACATGTATAGTGAACAATGAGACCTCACACCCTTCATAAATATGGCAATTTTGAAAACATAATTAGACTTAACACATGCATTCGTTGTTAATTGTTTAGAGTAATTGTTAGTTTATGTAACCTAATGGTTTTTTATTAAGTTAACTGCTTTGTTATTTGTGATCTGTGGAAGATATTAGTTTCTAGTTCAAGCGTTCCACAGTTTTTAATACTACAAATACATAGATAACCCAAAATTGACTATACATATTTGTAAAAAAAATACTTGGAATATTTTTAACCAAATTCTCAATTGATGTTCCAGTGTATTATTCCCACTGGAATTGACATCAGATTTTACATCAAATCTATTATCCAGTTTTTGAAACAGATAATATAAAATGCTAGTATACAGTACACGAATACCATTTGGTGAAAAGTACAAGAATTTCAAAATAAAAGCAATATTGTTCAACTGATATTGATATTTTAATAGGAATTACATTGCTGCGAAATGGTATGGATTCACAGATCCTCAATCGGGAATAGATAGATTTTCATGGCGTGTAGGTACAAAACCAGGATCAGATGATATTGTAAAATCTACACATCTTCCTTTGACTGACATATTAGTTGAACCAAACTTACCTCAGAAACTCCCACTTGGACAAAGGATCTACGTTACAATAAAGGCATATAACAAAGCAGGTATGCCTTTCTAAAGCTACTTTGACATGGTAGTTCACTCGTTTTAATATCAGATGTAATGAAGTTAAGGTGATTAAGAAATCGGCAGCATTTTTTTTGTGTAAAATTATACTTGTAAGTTTTGCATACTAACAGGCACCTTTAATTACTAGTAACAATACAGGCATTTCTTTTTACAAGGTTTGAGCACAGAGGCAACTTCAAATGGCTTTTACATTGATGAATCGCCACCTTTGATGAAAGTGAAACCTCATTTGTCCACAGATTTAGGATCAATCAAACATGACTCTGTTGTGTTCAGAAGCACTATACGGCTTCGATGGGAGGTGGGAGATGAAGAGTCTTTTATAGAACGTCAGTATCTGTCTGTGGCTTCACATAAAGGTGGAGAATTCAACAAGTCTTCAACGGAGGTGAGAATATAACTTCATTGTAAAATGTTAGCAGACACAGCAAACAATATAATTTACTTTTGTATTTAATTATTTATTTTAAAAATTCTCAATACAGAAGCAAGTAATTTGAGGTTCTAAATGTGTACTCCCAGAATTTTCTCATTTCAAACGTCCTGGGAAAAACATTGGCTAGGAACTTTGGAAGTCAGAGATCAATATATAAAACCTGGACATTCTGTCATCATGTCCAGAACTTGAATTTGTTTACGTTAACATTTTCATCCGCAAAACCTTACATATTTTGACTTATTCACGATTTTTTTCCAAAATGGGATGAGCGGCATTACTCGACTTTTTCATCAATTTTTAGGGAGCTTTACATTTGCTGAATAATAAGAGAGCTGCCAATCTCATTAGGGATGTTACGTTACGAAACAAGATTCATTGACAGTTATATGTTCAGTTTTCGCCTACGTAAAACAGAAGAAAAGTGGGTTTTGTGTTAATACTCGCTACGATTTCATTATACAAAATAAAAAGAACTAACCTTATTTTTATATATGTAGATTTGCACACACAATGTACAAACAGATTTGCAATGGAAACCATTCGAATAAACTGATATTGATTTTTTTAAATGTCAAATCCGCACTTGCATCATGACCTGCATTTCGCGCTTGATTAACTGTTTTCTTTATTTACCCATCGTAAAATTAACGAACAAAATGGACCTTACAGAATATATTCCTAGGATTTATAATCAGCTAAGATTTGAATTAGTATGGGTCATGCCATACAGCTTTTTTAATTTTGAAACGGTGTTTATCTGAATGAAACATATCCAACCTTTTGGAAAGAAAATGTGTTTTAAAGTAAACAACATGAAAATTGACGAAACAGAACAGTATCGGACTGCTTCGAAATTGTAATTATATAGATTGTGCATTTTTTTACGTTTCAATTATTGTCTCTGAAACATTAGTGTAGCTCGATATGAAACATTTCCGAAAAGAATTTTTCAGTTTTTGTATTGTTTCCGTGACTCATATTACCAACAACTGCAATTAATTGTGAAGCTATACAGGCAAGACTCATTTTAAAACTTCCAGTATGGCCTGCCAAAACTTTAACAATATCCAGCTATAATTCAAAGCTAAGTAAAAGCCCATTTTGACCCAATGGATGAAAGCGTATCGCCAGCCTAACTTCACGTTTTTACATCCAGCTATCTTGGAACTCTGGAAAGCCAAGATATCATTTGCCGTCTTTGCTTTGAAGGAAAACATCATTGCTGCACAAAAATAACTCGTTTTATATAAATTGGACGCAAAAGCCACCTTAAGTGAAACGCTTTGGATTAGGCAAATGCTGTATTGATTGATGTCCAATTAGCTGGAAAAGGTCATCACTACCACACTAGCATATTACCTTGTATATTTAATAGTATTATCATCTAAAAACATATGTGTAAAAATTATATAAAGTTTTGATTATTTGTATAAATAACTTTTACAGTTAAATGGTATAGTAAGAGAGTATATATTTTCTCGCCTTCATCTGCATGATGGTGCAAGTTATACAATAAAGCTTATCGTTTGTAACGGAGCTAAACTCTGTATAGAAGGTGAAACTCGTGGTATAATTGTCGATAGCTCGCCCCCTACACCGGGTACGTATATGATTTAAGTGAGTTATGCCTGAATTATCTTTGGAATGTTAATCAACAATAAAGGTATAAGAAAATTTAAGGTATATCAATACTAATATTTTTGGCAGATAGATTTTCCGAATTTTTTTCCAGGCAGGATTTTGGATGGATATAGTTTGAAAGGTGTTAATGTTGTTAAATTTTATATATATTATATAGAGAAAATCCAAATTTCTCGTACAAATAAAAAACTGGCAGACTTTGTTATAAAATTGTAAAAGAACACTTATCTGACATGCTTTCATATTCTTAAAAGAAAACTTGGGTCACCGATCATTTTTTTCTTGCTATTTCCATAAAACTAAAATTTTCTTTACATTTCATTAGAAAATTTTTTCGCCAATTATCTCGGCTGAAAATGGTTCTTTTTAGAATAAAATTTCGTAATTTTGCCATATATGCATGTTTGCCAATTTTGTTATTTCAATAAACTTAAGATATAATTTTGACACTGTTGAAAATATATATTACCTACAAATTTGCAAGATGCCCGAAAAAGATGCTCAGTGTTTTAGGTATGATTTTATATATCTAAAATAAAATTATTATGGCCAGCAAAGCTAGTACAATAAAACGGAACGTGGTCATGGAGGGACATTTTTTTGTTTCATTTGTCAAGCAAATTGTGATGCCTTTTTTATATTTGTAAAGACGTTTTGTGTGAAAACTGATATTATGAATGCATTGTCTTGTTAACCAAAAAGTTACATATGTATATCAATTGTTAATTTAAAGGAATGTTTGCTATAAGGACTGATCATGCAGCTAATCTCCACCGTCACATGGATGGCTGGATGACCTGGTCAAGATATAAATTGTGGCTGTCCTGGCTTGGATTTGCAGATCTTCACACAGGAATTGATAAATATTATGTTTCACTGGGTAGCAACTATATGATGGATGATCTAAATAAGGTGATACGAACACTGATACTTCAGAAGTAACCCATATTTTGTCCTTAACGGTCATTCTAGTGATGTTCATTATTACTTTTCTGTATTTTGACATCACGATAATTTAAAAAATAGAATAGATCAAATCAAGACAGGTTGTCTTGCAGTCAAAAAAGATTAGAAAACTTTAAATCAGTTCAGCACAGGCAAAGTTAAACAGCACATGAAATGGTCTTAACGATTTTGGTTGACTTGACTGCAATGTTTCTTCTTTTGGTCTAGATATTTTATTTTGTCTGAAATATTTGAAATTGTTAAAATATATCATAAAAGTCGAGATTAAGGAAGATATAAATGCTGTTAAAGATCCCAAGTGTTTGCCTTATACATTTTTTTATTTTTGTTCCATTTTACTTGGTCAATTTATTATTTTATGCACAAATGGAACTGTTATATTTTCTTTTGAAAATAACTGTGAAAGTATTATTCTTCCATTGTGTTATTCCCCGTAGTGTTAACCTTTTTTACTGTTATATTTGAATGTGCGCAAATTGTAAATTGATAGCATAATTCTTCATCTCTATTACCAACTTTCTGATTCATGACACAAACGAAATTACCACATGTTCTTTTAGATGTAAATTCTCCTTGGAAGATTTCCTCAATCAATTAAAAGTTTATTCAATTTTATAGTTTAACCATGTATGTGTAAACAACAAAATGAATAATAGGTAGGATACACGCGACATAACATGCACATGTATATAAAACACATATATGCAAAAGATATTTATCCAAAAGAGCTACATTTGAACAAAGCTAATAAGAATAGTAAATGCTGTTATTTTTTAGATCTTACTATAAATATCGAAAATGGAGAGATACGTACTAAAATTTATGATGAAAGGGACGATTTAATTTTCCAACTACTAACTTCCACATTCTTGATGGAGACGTGCCTTTGCCACTATCATATGGGATGTACATATCACATTTTGTATGTTTTGCACGAATTTGCTCTTGGTTAGAAGATTTTAATGAGCGAAATCATAAGAATACTAAAAAAAAATATTACAGGGTTTTAGATTTCACAAGCTGCTTAATTCTTTTAAAAAGTTTTATAATAGATATTAACACTTTTTATCTAAAATCCAGCGTCCAGAAAAGAACTTATGAGTCTTACAGTGACTGTCCTAGTTTGTATTGTAATATCGTGATTAAATGCAATAGTCTCGCTAGTAGCCCACAGAAACTTGATAGTTACATTAAGGGCTGCAAATATGAAATTCTGTGCAATTCTGTAAATATTGCTCTTTCTCCCAATGACTTGAAGACTTTGAATTCATACTGGCCTCTCACGAATACTGCCGATTTCTATTGAATTCCATGAGGAGATGTAATTAAACACTTTATGGAAGTGTTATTTCAGATTGTTTCGTTTAGTATAGGGACAGTATCCGACCTGCAGCTATGAGAGCCTTAGCTAGTTTTACAGTTAAAACGAGCACATTCTGACCCTGCTATTTACGTTGTGTACCGTCCACTCTTATTTTCAGTTCTAGCAAGGTGGTCACTTTGTTGGTTATTCTACTAGTTTTTATAGGGTGTCAGGATATATAAGTCAGAGGTTTAGGTACCCATAAAACCGGATTAACCCCCACCACTATTCAGTGTCTGTACCAAGTCGCACTATACCTAATTTTTTGATGTGTTCATGTTTGTGTTTTGTACTCTTTTATGCTATTTGTGTACCGATGTTCTGTCAGTTGCGTAATTTCTTTGTTTGATTGGTATGTTATTGTTGACCTTTGTTGTTATCAATTTTGTTGTTTGTTTATATAAAGATAAGTTAAACTGTGTACTAAAGGAACCCTTCATTATGTTAAGTATCGATACTTTCTATCACAATATGTAGATTGCTGGTTCACCTAAAGAAGTATTCCATAACCAGACGGGTGTTGACAAAGATGATGAGGGATTTGTGCAAACATTTGAAGTAGAGACGAAAAACATGGCAAAATTCGAGCACGTATTTGTCAGTGTATGGGCTGTGAACGATGTAAGTACTGCTGCAGTTCTTCATATTTTGGAAATTCTATACTGATTTAGACGTATTTCAACATATAATGGTATTTTCCGTTGTTTAATAAGAAAACGAGTGATAAGCAAAGGTCGATCTGAGGATTAAAGAACCCATTGATTTCTATAAATGAAACTTCTGTTCATTACAATAGACGAAACATATGCCATATAATTCTTTTCGATATCTGATTAACACAAAAAAGGCGTCTGAGAACATTTAATTGCTTTGTGCAATATTTTATTTTACTATCAATTCAGGTAGGACTTTCTAGTAGAATGATACATTCACAGTTTCGACTGGTTCCTGGCGGATCATTGGAATTGATAAGACGTTGTTCCGCCGTTACGTGCTTAGGACATTGTGTATGTGCTGCGCAGGGCAAGAGATGCTCCCTTAACGGAAACGCCTGTAGTGATGTTACAAAAAGTATGTAAACATTACAAGCAGTAAATATTCCAACTCTACCATTTTAAGCAATCTGTTTCCCCGGCCGAGACTTTCAATCTCAAGTTGGTGAACAGAATTTTTTAAACGATCATCGGCGACTCCTCTGACTGAGCAATTACTAGTTGTAAAATAATTTTTGTGTGTGTTCATGATATAGCGAATGAGTTAAATATGAAATGATGAACTTATGGTTTTATCATAAAACCAAATGTCGGCTTGCAATTCCATTTATTATGTTCTGGCCTCTAGTCTCATTTCTTTCTTTGTTTCAATAGGTAATAACAACAATTTATTAGGCGTGTATGATGTTACCGATATCAGAATCCCATCACCTTTCACAGATATGAAATATACTCCATCAAATGTTGCTCTGGCTGCTAAATGGCAGGTGGTACAGGCACAGGGTCTCAGACCACTTTGGTATGTATAAATTAACATGTCGGCATATGAGATCCACGAAAAATGATAAAATAGATTTTTAGTTGACACTCTATTAATGCATCAAATTTTGAGGAAACAAATATGTGTAATTTGAGAACTGAATAAATTAGTTACGTATGTTCTTCAGAAAATATTCGTAACATTACTGTATACATGCAAATATATAATAACACATAGAAGAGAGGTTTCGTAAGTAATAAATATATATAATATACAAATATTATACAAAGAGGTTTTGATCTTTAGGTACGAATGGTCCGCAGGTTTGTCATCAAAAGAGCAGCCAGAAGGTATCTTCCATAACCTGGAGGAGGATGTTTGGCATCACGCAGGACAATCAAATCAAGCAGTTTTTAACTTAAAACGAGGTAGTTATTCATTTTTTAATTCAGGAAACAAGTAAGAAAAGAAAATACTTTTTCAACGGATTTTTAGATTATGATGTTTTAGTATGTGATTAATATACATAGAATACTATTAGGCAATATTATATATTGATATTTTTTTATCAATATTTTGTTCAGATAATGTGTTAAAAGAATCGCCTGTGTCGTACTCTGTTTTTGTTCGGGCATGGTATGATGGTGATACGTATGCAGATTTTGTAACAAATGGAATTTCAGCATTATCCACTTCATTGGCTACTAGGAAAGTGAAAGGAGCAGCCGTGAGTATACGAAGATTGGCATGACTAGTAAAGCATTATTATTGTATCTCATGCCATTGTTAAACATTTGTTTGATTTCGAAATTTTAATTAATATTTGTTTTATGTTATTGTACAATTTACTTATTGAGATGCATTACAAGAAGTTATTGAGCTTACCGACGTCTTCCAGGACGATAACTCTGCACACACAAACTCAGCCAGTGCTTTTCTAATCTACTCTCAAACATTGAATAAATAAATTGAATGAAGCAACATTGCAAGCTGTATATGGCAAGTAACTCATTTAACTCATAAACACATGTTCTTTGATTTACCCTGTACAAATGATTGAACAACCTACTATTGACGATCAAAATCTTCTGGATTAAAATTGACTAAAGAAAAAGACCATCTTCATGGTTATATGTCATTAACCTGATTAAAAATTACTTTTATTATCAATCAGGTTGTTGAAAAGATACCTGGTCACTGGAAGAAAGATATTGATTATATAAAACCAGGCTCACCGTTTTCTATCAGCTGGAAAAACGTTTTTATCGGCGACTCTGAAATTATAGACAGATTTAAAGTTTATCTAAGCACCTATCCTGGAGGTGAGATATTGTGTAATCATTTCTTTATAATTTATCCAAACATTACTGTTAATCGAGTTATGTTTAAGGACAAATACTTTATATACTTAACGCCGCCCCCAATTATGCTACAATTTATCATTTTAATGTTTTAGGTACTTGGGTAATTTCAAGTAGATTGTAAATAAGTTACTTAGTTTCCACAAAGTAAACTATTGTTTGGGAAAATAGTCCAAAAGATCAAATTCAACATAATTCAATTTTAACATGTCTTATTATGATCTTTCTTATAAACCTTAGAATATTTTATTAGTAATGTCAAATTATATAAAAATCTGATAATATTACTCTCAAAAAACGTATATTTTTCTGAAGATGAAATTAAAAACATGTTAGATTTTCTCATAGGCAATATATTCGTTGAATTTGGCGGTCTAATTTTTCAACTAACAATCGGCGTTCCAATGGGAACCAACTGTGCTCCTCTCCTCGCCGATCTGTTTCTGCACTCATATGAAGCGGACTTCATTCAAGGGTTATCACGAGAAAACAAAAAGAAACTATCCCAATACTTTAGTTTCACTTTTCGTTATATAGATGACATGTTGTCGTTAAATAACGAAATTAAGGATACTACAGATACACCAAAGTCCGCTTCATATTTGGATTTGTTTCTTGAAATAGACTATGAGGGACATTTAAAGACAAAACTTTATGAAAAACGTGATGACTTCAACTTTCCTATTGTTAATTTTCCCTTCTTGAGTAGCAATATACCAGCATCGCCTGCATATGGCGTCTGCGTTACTCAGCTTATCCGCTTTTCAATGGCACGCGTGAGTTACCCTGACTTTCGACAATGAGGATTACTGCTGTCATCACAAATTGATTGACCATTACAGTGTTCCAGTATCTAAGATGATGTTGGACCTGTTCCCACTGTCGTAATTTCCATGTGCCTACACCGATTTGTGACCTCCCCCGGATTTACTTTGTTAAACTTCACGAAGGGTGCCGTATACGGAGCAGGAACTGCTTACCCTTCCGGAGCACCTGGGTTCACTCCTGGTTTTCATTGTTTTTTTAGTTTTCAGTGTTTATTTGATGTACTTGTGGTTGTTCATTTGTCTTCCCGGTTTGTCTGTCCAATGGATTACGTTTTTTTCATTGCTCCTTAGGTATATTTGTCATTTTTTTTCATAATAATCATAATAATAGAACTGTTAAATAATAATTTTTCAATTTTCATTTTACACAAAGTTATATTGTGATTAAAAAAACATTAAGGCAATATATATATTTAATCTGAGTGTCTGACAATCATGTACATGGAATCCAGGTTTTCTGTACAATTATAGGCCATGATGTACATGTAGTCGACACAGACCTGTCGGGTTCAGTCACCTCATATAATATCAGTCGTGTACCCCTAACTCCAGGAATAGTATTGTATAGTAATATAGTGGGTTACAGTTTCTCAGGAATCCACGCTACACAGTCATCAGACGGGATAATGGTAGATTCTGTTCCGCCTTTGTCTGGAAGTGTGTATGACGGAATCGGTAAGTACCTCTGGCTTATACATGTCTTCTCGGATGATGATAAAAAAAAAGCAATGCATGTAATTATACTCACATAAACTGCTACTTTACTGTTAAGGAAAACATATGTGTGCTAATTGTTGTATACGTATATTGGTACATATGTCATTTTTGCTCAGGTCCATAGGTGCCATATCCTTGCAAACCCAATTAGTTTCAGAACTTTTTACTTTTCAAAATATTTATTTTTCCATTTTTCATTTGTTTTAATTCATATATCATTAAGGTGTAAATGACATAGACTACCAGAACAGTTCTTCTTTTGTTGGATCTTCCTGGCATGGATTCTCTGATCGGGATTCTGGTATAACACACTACATGTGGTGTGTACAAACACAGTCGGCTGATATGTCATGTGATATTAGAGACTGGGAAAATGTCGGCGTTCACAGATCTGTATCCAGGACACTTAATACTTCCAGTCTTGATAAAGGTAATGGATATTCAAAGATTATTAGATTTCACTTTCCATACACGTCCAAACCTTTACAGCATGCGAAATGGATTGCGTGATGATGGGCAATGTTGGAAATGAGATGTTATAATCTGTTAATCGTGTTTCAGTTTCTAACAAAAACATGGAATTTTGATACATTGGTTTATGAGTTAAATGGAGATCTTCGCCATTCCATGATTTTCTCGTATTGTAAGGTATTTTCCAAATCGAGCAAGTCTTAAATAGAGAGAGACTACATTTAACTACACCGGAAGAAGGCTAACATGGTTGTCCCTTTGGGAAAAAAAACCGTTAATATCACCTCTTTCAGCCTACTGGTCTGATAACTGTTGGTCCATTTGTATTATATCAATAAGGCAAAACAATCATATCACTAGAAAATATGTGATAAATACAGATACAAATCATTATTCAAATATTATATCTATAATTTGCACATATTTCTTTTAAATATAAATGAAATGTATGAATATTGCAAGTGTTGTGTTCTGTGTGTAGCATTGTGCAGATAGGAAATAACTGGCTGATTTCGTCTTCTTTATAAACTTATTACAAACTTGTTACAGAAATTACCAGTATTTAGCAAAATTCAAAAATAATAGAAATACTAAGGGTTCATTCCTTGTATTGCACATGGTAGATCTCTTTAGCTTAAATTTGGCTTCCTATTTCGGTATTTTTGGTTGAGTACTTCTTGTTTAATATAAGTTTTGTTTTTGGTCTTCCAAATGTTTCGGTTTTAATGCTGCTGATGAGACGTAACTCCTTGAAATGCGTCGTATGCAGCATAGTATAAATTTACTATATCTAATATTAGTATCTTTGGATTGTTATTTTTATTCTAGAGTTTAATTCTAGGAAAATAATCAACAAATTGTACCGCTTTGCCATGTTCACCTTTTAATTGAAGAGACCTATATTATAAGACTTATCAAATTTTAACTCAGTCGGTTTAAAGTAAAAGATTGATAATTGACGACTTGTACTTGCATATAATTTAATACTTTTTGCTCCTATGTTTGTCCCATCTTTGTAGATGCTTTTATACGTGTCTCAAATGATTAAATAACAATGAAATGTCTATATACAATTGTGAAGAAATGTTATAATTTTGCAGGTAATGAAATCGAAAGTTTAGTATATGCAGTAGACTTTATAGGTCACAAGTCTAATCCCACAAGGTCAAATGGTGTACT
Organism: Mytilisepta virgata; assembly: GCA_028015205.1. Classification (NCBI taxonomy): domain Eukaryota; kingdom Metazoa; phylum Mollusca; class Bivalvia; order Mytilida; family Mytilidae; genus Mytilisepta; species Mytilisepta virgata. The sequence goes on from CM051515.1 coordinate 35,399,419, forward strand.
AATTGATACCACTCATCCTGAACCTACATTCATGGAACATTTAGATAAGAATATTGCTAGAAATCCTTCTTTTGAAGAAACAAATGGAGATTTCATTAACTGGAACAATGTGAGCAATATAAATTTTTGCTCAAATTCAGTGAGCGTTTTTCCTTTGCATTGGAATGCTTCAACTGGGAGTTGCATTGGTGTCTTCAAATCTCATAAAAACATAGCAATGGATGGCAGGGCATTTCTGTTTTTAAAAGGTGAATTAATGCAGACGCTCATAAATCTCAAAATTAATCATTTATATCGTGTATCGTTTGTAACTGCACATCCAAATATTATTGGTGGAGTTCTTGCAAACAAAGAAGGATACTTACAAATCGGCGAAAAGAGACATGTGTTTATGGTATATACTAAACAGGATAAACATGGCAGCATATCAGAGGAAGTAAGTTGGCATCACCACACATTCTACTTCCGAACATACACATCAGAAGCAACAGTTAGCTTTGGAAGTATGACAGGAAATACTGGTATTCTGTTTGATAATCTACAGGTTCAAGAGACAATGTTTCATAAACACAATGATGACAATGAAAACAGAAAACATATCCATGCTCATGTAGTAACTTTACATCAATGGGCATCAATACATGCATCATGGAGCTTTGTAGATCCAGAAAGTCCGATTATTGATTACATGTGGGCAGTAGGTAAATATAACAATATTTTTTTCCACTTATGAAATCTGTACAACTTAGTGATTATAAGCGTATATGTATAAGTAGAAAAAATGTTTTAGATTTACAATGCATTTCAAAAGAAATATTCTTACAACGAAAATACGTTTACTTCAATATGGGCAACTTTTCATAATGGCAATGCACTTATATTTGGAGTATGAAAGATAGGGTCCTTTATAAATTGTTCGCGGTTTGGTACATTCTGCTTTAACTTAATTACAAAATAGTTTCACATGGTTTCTATGTTTTATGACTATACAATGTCTATTGCTTGTTCATAATGTCATAACACATGGAAAACCATCCTTCAACCTATACGTAATTTATATTTTATATCATTATGACACTTAATAAAATATGGAATTTCGTCATTTAACACTTATTGAAAACTAAGACATACTAGACGCACTTCGTTTTTAATTTTATAAGTTGGTTGTATATGTTTAATATACTCGATGGAGAAACTGCAATTGAAATACAATTTATTTTGGTATTTTGTGAAACGTTTTATTATAACAGGTTATACAGAAGGTAGTACTGAAGTCCAAGGTTTCACCAGTGTTGGTCTCAGTAACTTTGCCTACAATTATAATGTCAGTCTAGCACATACATCAGTCGTCCATATTACTGTCATAGCAACAAACGCAGCAGGATTACGTCAGGAAACACACGCCGAAGATCTTTTGGTTGACCTTACACCACCAGAAATTTCCTTTGTTTATGATGGAATAGGTTTGTAAACAATATTTATCCAATCATCGGCTGACCATGTTATTACTTTAGATTATCAATACATATGTGCGTAAGAAGCTGACTTTTGATACTTATATAAATGAATATATGACCAAAACTGTTAAAAGTCAACCATTACCTAAAACTATGAACATAAAATTCCTAACCTGTCTACATTGTAAATAGGACGGAAGATGCCAAGATAAGTTGAAATTATGAGATTCTTACTAGCGTATTGGCTTTACCAAGGAATCTCCGTTAAAAATTAATTGAAACGGCCCTCAGAAAAATTCTGTGACGAAAAGGCTAATGTGTTTACTTAGTACACTTTAAGACAATTTAATTTCTGCTGCAAAATTGTTTTATCGTTTTCTGTCGTAGGTTCTGATATTGACGCCCAGACAACAGAAGAAATATCCGCCAACTGGAATGTAGACGATCCAGAGTCTGGTCTTGGGTTATGTGAATGGGCAGTTGGTACGTTTTTCATTTAAAATTTAAACTGTTTTTAAGACTTCATAGCCGACTCGTTCTATCTTTTCAATAATGTCTTATTTTTAAAGTTCAAAGGTCATACTAGCCTTAAAACTTATCATGTTTTTCAGACTTGTTATCTTTTTTTCAGTCCAAACCATTAATTTAATGCAAATTCTTAACTTCAAAATCGGCACGTTTTAATGTTAAAAAAATTGCCAAAAGGTTTCCAAATCGTCATTTTCAGGGATTTTCTGAATCGTTTTGTTCAAACTTCAAGTGTTTGCATATGTTTGCATTTGTATACGACTGATTCCGTCATGAATTCATCTTAGTTTTCAAAATGGTTCATTCAAATAATGTTGATATATAAATGAAATTTCTTTTTAATTGATTTCTCCCATACTTGTGTATGTATCCTGTGTCTCTCACTCTTTTTTATGTTTTTTTTCAATTACAAATAACCTTTTTTGAAAGCATTTTTAAAATCATTAATCGCATTATACATGTTTTAATTCAATGATAATTAATATGATTTTTTTTAATTCAGGTTATCAGCCATTTGGAAACGAAATCCAAACTTTCCAGCGTTTGCCTGATGGAATCAACCTCATATCAAAAGTGTTTCCCTCTGATGAAGTTTCTATGCAAATGGTCCATATAACTCTAAGGTGTAAAAACAAAGCTGGACTGCAGTCCACATTGTCATCCGATGGTGTAAAGATTTCAAATCTTCCGCCAAAGACGATGTCGGCAGTGTTGGAAATTCTCCCGCTTTCACTGACAGAATACAACTGTAAAGGTCATTTTCAAGGTGACACTTCGTCCTTGAGAATGAAATGGACAGGTTTTGAAGATATTGCAGGGATTGATTCTTATCTTGTAAGCATCTGACAAATCCATTAACTGCATGTTTTCAAAATGTTTAATTTTGTAGTCCGATATAGATTTTTTAATCAATATACCTCCAGTTGTCTTGTCACTCATTCTAAAAGTAACAATTCTTTAATAGCAGATTTCAAGGATCAAATGTGGCTATAGATAGATCTAATATCATAGAATGAAAAAGTTCCTGTTTACATACACGTCTTATTTTTTTTTTTTTTTTTTTGTAGTTTACCTTCCGAAGTGAAGACCGAAGTGTTGAAGTATCGAAATCATTTATTGCTGAGAATCAAGACATGGCTTACTGCGTTTTGAATGGCTTTAATCTTGCGAACGGAAATTATACAACAAGTGTTCAAGCTGTTAATACAATGTACTTACGAAGTGCTGCAGTAAAGAATGAAATAACAGTTTCATCCCAAATCCCGTCGATAAAAGGTAAATTTCCTGATTTATCAAAACAAGTAGCCCGCTTTTTGCTATTTAAATATTCTGATATTTTAATATTCTTGTTCATCAAAATTGGTATTACAGAAATACCATTATATAATCCGTTCTAATAAATATTCTGTTATAAAAATGTTGATGCTAAATATCGTTTATCTTTAGCTTTATCAATACAGACATACATTTTGTAATAACACGTTTAAAATAATTTTCTTCAAAATAAAGTTAGGTAGATAATAATATTTCTCGTGATTAGAGATAGTTTTTTTATTTACCACAGAATGTTAATTGCCCTTCATGTGGGAACCATATTTTTAGACATGATTATGACTTTCGTTGAAAAAACGTCATCTGTAGAAATGTTTTAAGGTTTAGAAATACCCGTGAATAACAAATATATCAAACTATTTCAAAAGCTAAAATATAATATGAAGGTTCTTAGTCTTGTTTTCTTGAGATTTCATGAAAACCTCAAGAAGAAAACACTGCAATTATATGCAGTTTAATAGCACTCCACACCCATGTTAAAGTTTAGCATGTTTAGTATATTTTGTAATGAACTTGTAAATGAATATAAATAAAAATGAATTCCCGGGTATTTTCGTTCAGAAGAGAGCAAAGCAAAAGTCCATATAACAGTTTATCTGTTTTCTTAGAATCACCGCACTTGAAGTTAACTTTAGTCAACCGAACAGTATCAGCATCTTGGGAAAACCAGTTTGATGGAAAACCATTGTACTATGAGGTTTCTATGGGAACAAGTTTGGGAGGTGTTGACATCATCCAATGGCAAGAAACAAAGGCAACTCTATTAGAGTTTGAACTTCCACCGAAAATAAAGTCAGTCAAGAGTTTAACAGGCTATATTTCCGTACGAGGAATTTCAGCCAATGGAATGACGGCTTTGCTGAATGCGGCTATCAAACTATAAATTTAAGGAACATAAGTAGATAAAGAAACATGCAAAAACTGTGATAATTTTTTTTTCCTATAAGTGCGTTTAAATAGTTTCTGTGATATTTTTTGTCTGTACATCTGTTTACATACTATGTGTGATATATTTTAGTAAAAGGTTTTAACAGCTTTTTATTATTTTTTTCACTTCCATACACCAATTTATACAATGAGTTTTGTACAAGGCGATCAAATTTCATGCTTTTTAAAAGACGAAATATAAGTACATGTACCAAATACAAGTAAGTTTGACGGGGTTATGGATATATGTTAAAATGAAATTATAATATTTTTGCTAGTGTATCTACTGCGATTTAATGGCTCAATGTCCCATTATAAATCAATGTAATAAGGTCACAACACTTTATTGTCGTTATGTAGTGTTTAAGTAACGCAAGACAGAACTTCACCATCATCAAATAACCTCTTGTGATAAGACTTTAAGCAAACGCTTGGTAGAATTTAAATCTTCCTAAAAATCGTGACATAAACATAAGTCATGCAGAAAAAAAGACATCCTTAGAAACGCCTTTATTATATGTATGTAATCGTTCACGTGTAGATTATGATTTAGATCAAAGCTCTATAGTTACATTTCTTACAGTTTATATATATATAATAGAAGAGAAAGTCTTTATAATATGATGCCCTTGGTTTTAAGTATCCTTTTGCAAACGTTATATTGCATTAAATGCATTCTTATAACAATTAATTATTCTCCCTACCATTTTTAGCTCACCTGGCCAAAGGCCATGTGAGCTTTTGTCATCACTTGGCGTCCTCGTCCGTAAACTTTCACATATTGATCATCTCCTCTAAAACCAATAGGAGCAAATTTAACAAAACTTTACAGGAATGATGTATGGAAGGTCCTTTACTAAGATTGAAAAAATGTTTCCGATCCGCCAAAAAACATGGCTGCCAGAGCAGGACATATTTTAACATTGGACCCTATGGGAAAACAGGTTAAAGTTTATCTCCTCTGAAACTACTTGAGCAAATTTAACCAAACTTTACAGGAATGATGTATGAAAGGTCCTTTACTAAGATTGCCGAAATTTTTTCGATCCACCAAAAAACATGGTTGCCAGTACAGGACATAGTTTAACATTGGACCCTACAGGAAAACATGTTAAAGATCATCTTTTCTGAAACTACTTGAGCAAATTTAACCAAACTTTACAGGAATGATGTATGGAAGGTCCTTTACTAAGATTGCCGAAAGTTTTCCGGTCCGCCATAAAATATGGCTGCCAGAGCAGGACATAGTTTAACATTGAACCCGATGGGAAAACATGTTAAAGTTCATCTCATCTGAAACTACTTGAGCAAATTTAACCAAACTTTACAGGAATGATGTATAGAAGGTCCTTTACTAAGATTGCCGAAATTTTTCCGATCCGCCGTAAAACATGGCTACCAGCGCAGGACATAGTTTAACATTGGACCCTATGGGAAAACATGTTAAAGTTCATCTTTTTTGAAAGTACTTGAGCAAATTTAACCAAACTTTACAGGAATGGCGTATGGAAGGTCTTATACCGAGATTGTTGAAATTTTTCCGATCCGCTGTAAAACATTTCTGCCAGCGCAGGACATAGTTTAACATTGGACCCCATGGGAAAACATGTTATATTTTATCTCCTCTTAAACTACTTGAGCAAATTTAACCAAACTGTTCTGGAATGATGTATGGAAGGTCCTTTAGAGGGATTGCTCATTTCATTCGAATGCGACAAACATGGCTGACAGCAGGAATGCCTATTGAAAAAAAACATATTTTGATCATCTCCTCGACTAAAACTGTAATAGCAAATTGAATAAAACTGTACTGGAATGATGTATGGAAGGTCCTTTACAAAGTTAGCTCATTATGTTCAAATCTGAGAAAAACATGGCCGCCAGCGGGAAATACTTTTAACTTTGTACCCTATGAGAAAAATATATTTTGATCATCTGCTCTGAAACTTTTGCAGCAAATTCCACCAAAGAATTAATGGAAGTTTGTAGAAGCATTTTGTCAGGTGAGCGAGCGATACAGGCTCAGCCCATTGAGCCTCTAGTTAAATTATAAATCCAACCTAACTTATTTTCATCTATTATATTCATGAGGTATCTATTACTGTCAATATTAATAATAATTAATCAATCCTTATTGCTTGCTTCGCTAAGATTGTTAGTCTATTTGGCAATCAGATTTTGAACAGATTTTCTTTACCGTTAATAATTGAGACAAAATTTGGATATACATGTATAAACATAATATAATTGCCCCATCGCAGACCGATGTGTCAGATCAAGTTTAACATGATTGCAAAGAGAACTAGAATTGCAATTGCGAGCAATAGCAGATGTCGCCCTCAAAATGGCCACCAAACGTCTCCAACCGATCGCAATTTGTTTTCATCAGTTTGTTCTTCTAATTGTACTTTACAAACCTACGAAGTTTAATGAAATTCTATCATACAGTTTTTGAGATATAAAAGTTTTAAATTTTCGGACGATACCGATCTTTAAATGGCGGCCATCTTGAAAATGGCGCCCTTTTCGAAAAAAAAGTATTGATTGCACACCTTCACATAGTGATCTTACTTTCTGCCAAGTTTCATTCAATTCTATCCAGGCATCTCCCAAACGACGTTCCCCATCAGACCCCCCAATGGTACCAAATGCTTCGTCTTGTCATAAAGAGTAAAAATATATATGGTTATAGGGTGGGGATTTCAATGGTTTTCCAAGATATTAAGTATTTTGTCAATTGAGGGGGCGGGGCATGACCCCCTCAGACCCCCATGTGATACCAAATGCTTCGTCTTGTCATAAGGAGTAATAATTTATATGGTTATAGGGTGGGGATCTCAATGGTTTTCAAGATATTAAGTCTTTTGTCATTTGAGGGGGGGCGGGGCATGACCCCCTCAGACCCCCCTTAGGTACCAAATCTTTCGTGTTATCATAAGCAGTAATAATATATATGGTTATAGGATGGGGATCTCAATGGTTTTCAAGATATAAAGTATTTTGTCATTTGAGGGGGCGGGGCATGACCCCCTCAGACACCCCTTAGGTACCAAATCCTTCGTCTTATCATCAGCAGTAATAATATATATGGTTATAGTGTAGGAATGTAAACTATTTTTGACCTATTCCAAAAATATCAATTTTTTCAGGTATTTGAAGGGGCGTGGCACAGCCCCTGGGGCCCCCACAGACCCCCCTTAGGTAACAAATCCTTCGTCTTATCCAATCAGTAATAATATATATGGTTATAGGGTAGGAATATAAAATATTTTTTTTACCTATTCAAAAAATATCAATTTTTGAGGTATTTGAAGGGGAGTGGCACTGCCCCTGGGGCCCCCCTACACTTGAAAAATGGTTAGGACCAACATCTCATGGGGTACTATCATTTTGCAAAATTTTATTGAAATCGGTCAAGCATAAAGTACAAAAGTGCCCCAGACAAAGTTGGCGACGCGAGAAAGAAGAAGAATTTTTCAAAATGGCCGCCAAACGTCTCCAACCGATCGCGATTTTTTTTCATCAGTTTGTTCGTCTAATTGTACTTTACAAACCTACGAAGTTTAATGAAATTCTATCATACAGTTTTTGAGATATAAACGTTTTAAATTTTCGGAGGGTACCAATCTTTGAATGGCGGCCATCTTGAAAATGGCGGTCATTTCGGAAAAAAAAGTATTGAGTGCACACCTTCACATAGTGATCTTACTGTCTGCCAAGTTTCATTCAATTCTATCCAGGCATCTCCGAGAACTAAGCCGGACAAAAATCATTGGAAGAAAGAAAGAAAGAAAGAAAGAATAATAACAGAGAAACGGAACAATAACAATATGTCGCCGACTTTCGTTGGGGCGACATAATAATATTGGTGTTACCTGTGAAATCATTTTATACAATATTACGGATTATGATTACACTATTTCAATTTTTTTAAGAAAATAAGTAGTACTAACAAATTCTGCATATTACATGTATTATAAGGTCAAAAAATTATGCAAATATTATCATTTCTTTTGGATAAAATGAAAATGTTTTTCCTTTTGTTTTTGAAAATGAAATCATACTATCCAAAATAGTTAATTTATGTTGACAATTATTTTAAGGTCCTTGATCTTTGACCTCGTACTTGTTTATTATACAAAAAAGATACACTGATGTAGATTTACTTGTATTTTTACTCCTTAAAAACTTTATTATGAATATATAAATAAGAGAATCATGGAACCTAATTGCAGTCTAAAACAGAAAGACAAATGTCCTTATCCCAAAACAGCTCTCGTGCAATATTCAGCCTGGTAAACTTATTTTAGTTTTCTCTTTAATCTATTTAAAAGTAGATACAATATTTCAGACGCCTGGGCAAAGTATACACTATTAAGAAACTAAGGAGACAGATGTGTATATCATTGATAATTTTTACCTGAAGTTTGTATTCGATTTTATTTGATCCAGTTAATACTTTTAACTTTTCAAGTTAACATTATTTGCTTATTCGATAAAAGTGACACCTGTTTGACTATCGGGAATATCTAAAACCTACTTATTTGCCAAGCGATACTTAAAAACTATGTTTATTTTATTCTTAAAAGAAAAGCTTGTTTAAGTGCAAGTTCCAGTTGTGATTATTAGTTGTTAAACTGCTTGAACATTAACAGCTGATTTATAACAACCAGTCAGCCATCCCCATTATCTCTTGCATTGGTAGTGTGGTCTCCTTGAATGAGGTAGGTTGTGGATTCGATCTCCAACCATATCAAATCAAAAGCTTCAAAACTTGTGTTTTGTTGCTTCTTCTCTTAGCATGTGACATTCAGAAGAAAGAGCAAAGGCTGACGGGCTCGAAGTCGAAACAATGTGTCCGGTAGAGTGAAATTTCTACTTCCGGTCATCTTTTGTGTTTTACAGATGATCTGAGCCCGTACTTCCAATTCAGAACAATCTTGTCATGACTGTCTTTGTTCTACACCAATTTGTTTTCATGATCAAACACGTCGAATTAAATTCAGAAAATCAACTTTTTAATAATGTAGAAAACTATTAAAGTTTTAACATTCGTTGGAAAAAAAATTAATGTTTATATATACATGTAGATAGGTTCGAATCAGGAACGCCTTACCTAGAAAAATTTGAGAAAAGAATTGACAAAGCTTCCGACTTAAGACTGCTCATACCGGTTTGTTGGTAAGTTGACACCTGTTGAGATTCTGTGGGACGTGCATTTGGGGTATAGATATATACATGTATGATAAATATGAGTATTTAAATTTACTTTGCATGTGACATTAGATTGAGTCTATGTTGAATGATGGTTAACTCTTTACCCGTTTATAACTACTACATATGATAGTTATCGTTGTTTTAGACGTAAATAATTTTTATAGCGTAAAATTATGGTATGACCGAAGTATTATATATTGTTGGAAAGCTGAGAATATGGGCTTTAAAGTGTTGTTTAAATCGTCATAATGAACTCTGACTGAAAATTTATACCAATGCTCATCTGCATAAACATAGGTTTTTAAAAAACGGTAAAAAGACGGTGCGGCGTAGATTTTTTCTTTTCAAAATTAATCTATCGGTATTTACTCCATACGAATGACACAAGAAAGATTGATTTATATCTGAAAGTTCGAATATTTTTCTTAATTTCTGTCGATTTAGATTTTTAAAATTTGCTTATTTATTCTGTTTTTGCTATTAAACCTTTACGTTCGACGATTTTTTCACTCGAAGTCGGCCATTTTGGCATGTTTTTTACAAGTCTGGTATTTTCGCAATAAAATGTATTGAAATAATTTACAATAGCCATTCAAAGTTGGAGTTTTGTTTTTAAAAAAATACGATATGATAAGTTTGAAAGTTCGCCGCTCGTGATTTTTTAAAAATCCGCATTGCATTCTTTCAACCTTTTACGTTACCGAGTTTGCATATGAGGTAGCAAATTGTGTTTTACGATTATGCTTAATAAATTGTGAAGTAAAAGTCCAGAAAAGTGATTCACATTTGATTTTATTTTGGGGGAGGGGCAGGGCGGGGATTGAATTATTTTTGGTGGTGAAAGAAAAGGGCGAATTATTTTGGGTGCTGAAAGAAAAGGGTATCATTGAATATCACCTGGAATGAAATATAAGTGTATTGCCCCTTCTCCATAAAAATCCACTGGTTCTAAATCCCCCCAAAGCCTGATCTTCTCAGTGTCCTCACAGTTGAAAACAAAAAACTGTACTTTTGATTATTGTGATGCTCACCCCAAGGATGAGCTTCACTGTGTTATGATTTAACACTTATTTAATAGTTAAAAAACAGATTTCCAAATTCAAGCTGTATTATGATCTTTTAAACTTATTTTATGTACATGTTTATTTAAAATATATAATTATGCAGATCAGATTTTTAATTTAAATTATAACATATGTTGGGTAATCCCAATAGACTTTCACATCATAGGACCGAGCCATTTTAGGAAGTTGCAAATTGTTCGTAGAATTTTTTTGCAGCATTTTTGATTTTGTATAATTTTTCAACTTTTTTTTAGGTGTGCCTATTTTTTTCAAAATATGCTACTTTTAGTAATGTAATCCAGAATTTGTTCTTTTCATGCTCAAACCTGTATTTTGTAAATTCTTGGTCCTTCTTTCTTTGAAAAACTACCCCCCCCCTTTTTTTCCATAAATATAAGATGCATTCCTTTTACAGGTATAGTTGGTAGAAAACTTTTAACCCATGAAAATATTTTTTCCTCTAGATGTAGTGAGTTTGTTTTTTAAATTTGTACATATAGATGTGAAAGAAGGGATATGGTGGATCAGTTGATGACAAAACCCCTGATATTATTAGTGTTCACTGCCACATTTACATTAAATCATGTTATCACGTTGCTAAGTAAAGTCAAGAAATACCAAAGGGATATTCGAAGGAGAGAAAAATCGTAACAACTGACAAACTCCGGAGAAAACTAAGGCAAGACCAAAACAATACATGCACTACAACTAAAAACTAAAAACATATGAACAACATGGGCCCCACCAAAAAACCGGGGGTAGACTCAGGTGCTCCGGAAGAGTAAGCAGTCTCTGCTTCCTGCCGGACACCCGCCATGCTTGAATGTCAAATCCGATATGAGGAAGGGATAATATCAATGGAACAGGTCCATTTTAATTTGGGAAACGGTTTTTTCATACCTGTCAACCAAGTCATGATGACGTCCATAAAACTTTAATAAGGATGACTTCAGCTTAGGAGCAACGTACCCCTGTCTGAGCAACTTTTCTGTCAGAAGCCGGGCTCGGTCCAGGAAGTCAATGTATATGTCACAAGCTCTGGAATAACGTATGAGTTGTGAAATATATACTCCATACGCGGTGCTTCTGGAATATTGCCGCTCAAAAATGGGAATTAGGAAATATTCATTTGGGTAGTAACACTTATTTATACCTGGTATGTCTAATGACCATTCTTCAATGAATGTAAAAAATGAATTTGATTAAAAAAGTTATATTTGACATATATTTTGATAACATTTTTTCTAGATGCTGATGTATTTAACAATTTGTAAGAAATAGTGAAGTACAGTTATAGAAACAATTATGTCATATTGCAGCATGTCATTTCATGAACATACATGTATGTTCATTGTTTTATTGATAGGAGTTTTATGCCACTCTCTGTGCATTTGTCTATAATTGGTAGGATTTATTGTTATGAAGTGGCTGTGTAGATGTCCATACTATACCACGATTTTCATTCAACAAATGTTGTAGGAGTTATGGGACTTAGACTATTTTCAACATTTCTATTTAGATTTTCCATAATCCAAGTTATCATAAGACAAGGAATAAACTCCTTTCTCAATATGAACAACTTACAACCTCGTGAAGATTTATCAGAATTTTCCTCATATTCCTTATTCAATTTCATTCCCTATGACTTCTTATACAAACTGATTCTGCAGCGGCGGGGGACATATTGCTATGTGTAGCAATCTTGTTTTGATTTTGATTAAATGTATACATATCCCAGTGTGTAACTAATATTATATAATATTATAGAACAGAAACTTATTAAATATACTCAATAACAATGTTCACACATTAATACACTACAAGCAATGCAAACATCTAACTGAAATTCACATTTAACAGTAAATAATATTTAAGAACCAGTCTTGTGTGTCTTGTCGTTGAAGGTTGAAATTTTTGTTAGTTCTTTTGTTCTTTTCTCTTTCAGTATGGTATTAATACATGAAGAAGTGTGAAATTTCAGCAAAATCTGTCCAAATGATAGATATGCAACATACCAGTAGTTCAGTGATAATGATGTGTTTGAATTACAGTTGCATATAGATTTACAAAACGTTCATCATAATATACAACCAAACATGGAAGATTTCTGCTTTCAAGATATATTTTGAAATAAAACATCCAAAATTTGTTTACATTTGTTTAAAATTAACATGAGTTTATTTAGTTACAAAATGTTAAATCAATGAAAAATTTTAACTTTTCACTTGTTAGAGTTTTTAATAAACATACATATTTGGACAAAGAACATTCTAAGAGATACAGGGTTTATCCTACAAACAATTTATATATCATCAATAGGCAAACCACTGTTAAAAACTTCAAATACTACAGCCATAATAAACTGAACACATGTATGTCTCTTCTTCAGTCAACTTTTCTATATGAACTACCAAATATTGGTGTGTAAATTTCACAAACCACAAATTTGAACATTAACAATCTTTGAGAAAGTTTTTATAAATAATGATAACATCATTTCAGCTCTTGAGTCTGATTTGTATACAAATGAAATACAATGTATACTGCTGCAAAATGTTCTACATCAAATCAAATAGCCTTAACTGACCATAAAGATTCTTTTCTAACTGTCACTAGAAAGTTTCAGGAAACTACTTCTGTCATTGTCTCGCTATACAAGAAAGAAGCATATACATTAAAAAGGAACTAAAGTGGTGATTATGGAGGAGTGTTAATGTTTTCCATTTCTTTTTGTGAATGCAATTTGGCTATCAGATGATTCATTCTTTTTTCAATGATAAAAATTCCTTTGAACCAGTATATATATGTATGTTTCGATAAAAAATCCTTTCTACCTTTTTGTAACATAGAAAATTTTATTTCACCCTCGGTTGCTAGGGAATAAATTCGGTTGCAAAGGAAAGATATTAGAATTTTTAATGTCTGTATTATTAATTCGACTTAATTCAAAAACGGGTTGAAGGTTAGATACGGTATCAAAATTTCAAAAATATAGATCATGTTGTAAATAACCAGAATTTCCACTGTGAGGGAATAAGTTGGTAGAAATGATGTTTACCTGCAATCCTCTAAGAATACTCTAAATTTTATCAATTGAACTTGCAGAAATTATTTCATGACAAATATATATCAGTAGAGATGTCACAAGATTGGTTGCTAGGGAGCGTCATTGGTTGTTAAGGAAAAAAATCGACAGTTCCGCCATAAATTTGTAGAGTTGGTTAGGGTTATTAAAAAATTTATGTTAGGTTGAAATCTCATTTTCAAATTTGAACATTTTAGAAAAAAATATATGGAATTACGATTTTTTGGCAAATGCTCATGGTTGCCTAGTAATGGACATAAAATATCTTCCGCACAAAATTTCTAAAACTGGTCAACTGTTTCATAAAGTTCAGGATATGCTTCAATATATTTTACCATGAACAGACCTTATTTTTACTTGTTAACAAAAAATAACCCTCGGCACATTTTGATTTTGCAAAAACTGTACTTAAAATTCATGTTAGTGAACTTTGATTGGTTACCATAGCAACAGTTGCCAAGGACATCAAATAATATATTTGAAAAATTGAAGCTAGGGTGTTATGCTTTTACATTGAATACAATAAATGCTTTTATCTTTGAAACTGAATTTCGTCCAAATTGTACAAACCTACTTTTGCATGATTTTTGGACAAAAATGTACAAACGGTAGAGTTATTCATTTTCAAACAGCAGGAATGTAAAATAGTTATAGCACTCGCACTCGATGTGTCTGTATCAGCTCGTCCCTCAGGGCTCTAGCCTTTGAGGTGATATGACATTGCCCTGGTTTCCCTTGCGATAATTATAACTAATGACCTGGCATGTTAGAAATCCGGCTTGGCAAGTTGGTCTGGTACAACGTAGGATTCATATTCATCTAACGTTAGTGTTTTGTCATGATGTCCTGAGTGCTTTGGGTAGTTTTCTATATAACAATGACTGAATTAAGTAATTTATTAATTTTATCTACAAAAAAGACAATATCGACAAGATTTAAAGTTAAAAGGGAATTATCTCCTATTGTTTATAATTTGCCATGTCTATCTATCTATATATCATATAAACATATCCAACTGAAATATAAAAAAAAAACGTTAATGAACATAATTTGGGGCATGGATGAGATATTGGAATATGTTTTCAATTATTCCCCATTTTTATACTTACTTTAAGATATTCCCATTTGTTGCCTTGCATGTCCACTTGAGATCTGATTTTCATTATGTTTATAGCCATCTTTACTGCTTGCTGAATGAAAATAATTTCCCACAATAGTTATTTCCACACTCGACTGAAATCGTTAAACTCTTTCTCGGTATTAATAAGACTCGTTACATAATCTTATTTTTATATTGTGTTATGGAAATTTTGAATTTCTTCATAAATCAGTTATTGTCGTAATGGTCCCCTACTTAGGAAAATTATTAAGTAAAATAAAAAAAGTATATTGTTTAACCATAAAATTATATATGAATTGATGTGAAATGTGTATATACTTAATTGGTAAGTGGGAAGATTACATTTATTCTTACAAGCACTTGGATTTCTACTTTATTTGTTGTTACGGCCGAAATCACCTTTTAAATTGTAGCCAACAAAAGACACAAATCAATAATAAAATTTAACAAGATTTATTATATACAAGTTTACAAAAAAATATTACACAAAATAAAATGTCAACTTAACTGTTCAAAATCCTTTGTCTTTTCCGTATCCGGAATTCTTCACGTCACTGTTGCGGGAATCCAAACGGAATATTATATCCAATCAGTCACAATCTAGTATGATGTAACGTAAATAAAAGTGTGTCAAGTATGATGTGTGAAACGTACATAAATCCAACAGCTGAGAACACAAGAATTTTATTGTCTGGTCCAATACGTTCTGCTCTGAAGTCTAACTTTCTTGTCCGTATATATACTGTAGAACGGAAACTTCTGGAATACGGTAGAAGTTTGAATTACACCAGAATTATTACGTAAGTCAAATAGAAAGTTCAAGTCATTCCATCAGTATCTATTATTGTTCCAGTGATTTCTAAACTGCGCAGTTATAACATTATTTGGTAAACAACTATAAGTATTATGTAAACATATTATACTTGTTATAAGGCTACGCAAAACAAATTAGGCCAAGATAAATAAATATAATAATTACAATACCATATCAAAATAAATATAATAATACAATATCATAACACCTCCCCCCTTAAAAGAAGTTGGAGGGTAACGAGGACTTCGCATGAACAATATATATAATAATATATGGTATGTATACAGTGTTTTAATAAAATCTAGATAAAGCATATATCTAATTTCTTGTCTCATTAAATCAAGTTTAAGTGGATTGAGATGGTAAGGATGTTGCTTAATTTTAGAAGCATCGCCTACATCAACATCATGACAAACATTAGTGGTTTTGTTTGTCACATCTGGAAAAAGATTTTTAAAAGAAAATACCAAAGTTTTCAATTTTTCTCTGCGATCGAAAGTCAGATGTGCAAGTTTTGAGTCTAAATTTGACAAAATTTCTGAATTTTTCAATCTAACAGTTTGTTCCATAGTTTTGGAATCAAAAGATGGTTCAATTATATCTGGTTTGTCATGATCGTTCTCCAATTTAACCATAGCTAAAGTGGCAACTGGTTTACTCTCACCTTCATTAGTACGCTCAAAATATGGTTTTTACATATTAATGTGACACACTCTATTTTGTTTACGCCGACCTGGAGTTTTTACAATATAATTCAAATCATTGATTTTACTGTCGATTGTATAAGGACCACAGTATTTAGCCTGTAAAGGATGCCCAGGGAGTGACAAAAGTACAAGTACCTTATCACCAGGCTCAAAAACTCTGTCCCTGGCATCTTTATCATACCATATTTTTAAGTTTTTCTGAGCAATTTGACAAGCAGTATACATTTTTTCTTTAAATCTAGATACATAGTCTAGAAGATTCAAGGCAGTGTGTTCAGTAAGCCATTTTTCCTTAACCAATTTCAAAGGTCCCCTTACAGTATGACCAAACACCAACTCAAAGGGGCTAAAACCAAGGGATTCTTGAACAGCCTCTCGGACCGCAAAAAGTAGAAAGTGAACACCATCATCCCTGTCCCTGTCAAATTGAAGACAAAAAGTTCTAATCATGTTCTTCAATGTTTGATGAAAACGTTATAAGGCACCTTGAGATTCTGGATGATAAGCACTTGATCTATACTGAGCAATCCCTAACTGGTAAACGACCTGCTGAAATAAACCTGACATAAAATTTGAACCCTGGTCGGACTGTATAGACTTAGGAAGTCCTACTAATTTGAACAATTTGATAAGAGCTTTGACAATAGTTGGTGTCTTGATATTCCTTAAGGGAATAGCCCCAGGAAAGCGAGTGGATGTATACATGATCGTTAATAAATAAGCGTTTCCAGTCTTGGTCTTTGGTAAAGGTCCAACGCAATTAATAAGTACTCGACTGAAAGGTTCTTCAAAGGCTGGAATTGGCAGAAGTAGTGCTGGTGGTATTTTCTGGTTAGGCTTGCCAACAACCTGGCATATATGGCATGATTTGCAGTATTCTGTGACATCATTTTTAAGTCTGGCCAGTAGAAATGTTGTAATATGTCTGGCCAGTAGAAATGTTGTAATATCTTAAGGCAAGTCTTCTTTATACCTAAATGTCCAGCCAAGGGGGTGTCATGGGCAAGACCAATAATTTCTTGCCTATAGACTTTAGGCACCACCACTTGGTATACCACTCTCCATTCCTCCTCTGGGATAGCATCAGGGGGCCTCCACTTCCTCATCAAAATACCGTCTTGATGGTAGTAACATTCGGCCACTTTGTCTGCTTCTTCTTGGGGTAGAGCCCTCTTGTGGAGCTTAAGAACCTCAGGGTCTTTATTCTGTTCTTCCCTAAATGTTCTTTTGTCTAATGGCTGTTCACGTCTGGCCATGGCATAATTACACGTTTGTTAGTACCAGGTGGTCTTATTATGGGCTTTTTTTTAGCTATCGGGACCTTCAATGTCGGCAAGGAAAGTGTCAGAAAGGTCCATATAATCATACTGGCCTTCTTGTAAATCCTCGTCTTGTTGTTTTCTTGCCATCGCCCTAGTAACAACACAAGCTGGATACAGTTCAGCATCATCTTCAGGTGATTTCACATCCACCACCGGTTCACTTGTAACAATTGGTTCAGCAACCACTTTGTTCCTAGCTAGATCATTTCCTAGCAATAATGAAACACCCTCAACAGGGAGAGTAGGACGAACACCCACAACAACTGGTCCAGTAATTAAATCTGACTTCAAATAAATACTATGGAGGGGAACATCTATACAACCTCACTCCACACCTCGTAACAAAACGGAGGCACCAACGGAGGTCTCCTCGGACAAAGGCAACACACCTTCTAACAACAAAGACTGAGAAGCTCCAGTGTCCCGTAAAATCTTAATAGGCTGAGGAGTAGTATTATTAACAATAGAAACAAACCCATCAGACATAAAACGTTTATAATCCTCCATGTAATCACAAAAACTGGACTTAAAAGCCTGACTCGCAGGACATTCCAACTTATTGGTAACAACGGCTGTCGTACAAGCACTGGACTTGGGCTTATTATCTCTTTCATTCTTCTTCTGGAGTCTAAAACAATCAGCCATCAGGTGACCATTTTTCTTACAATAAGCACAAGTTAGTGACTTCTTCTCAAAAGTATCAAATTTTGGACCAGACATATTATAGCTAAACGGACTCTTATTCTGTGCAACAGGCTTACTATCAGTACGTTCAGTGCTTTGATTTTTGTAATTTCCGCTTGAAGTATTAAAATTTTGACCCTTGAAACTTCTTTTATGTGAAAGGGTATAATTATCGGAAACAACAGCTGCATCTTGCAATGTCTCAACAGTTTTACCATCTAAACGTGTTTTTAAGTCTAAATTAACACACTGCTTGAACTCTTATGATAACATTAATTGTCTTAATTTATCAAAATTTTTATCTATTTTCTTTGACGTAAGCCATTTATCAAATAGATCTTCTTTTTCCCTAGCAAATTCAACATAGGTTTGTGTTTCAAACTTTTTATAAGACCTAAATTTCTGTCTATATGCTTCTGGCACTAGCTCATAAGCTTTCAAAACTTCCTGTCTAACAGTGTCATAATCAGAACTTTTTTCAAAATAAAATCAAAATAAATATAATAATACAATATCATAACATTTTGTCTTCTTATTTGGCATTTTTATTCTTCTCATCATAGTTCTGTACTCCAAAAAAATGTCAGTCTGGTTTAGGACGAGTTTTTCCAGTCTCTAAAATAAATGAATATTTGATTCCGAATGTTTCATGTCAGTGCCAACTTTGGAATAAATAAACACATCAACATGGTAAAAATGCAAAGAGTTCCATTAATGCCTAAAGCATTACTGAATCGTCTGTTATTTCCTTTAAAAAATTATACATATATCACGATGAATGCAATTTAAAGGTATAATATGCAGCCATTTTGGATGATTTCTACATTATGCGAGGGTGTAATTAAAGGAAATAACCAAATGAACAATGAAAAATCCCAAATTTTCTGAGGTCTTTCAGATATATTGAAATAAAAACCTACCGAATATGAACTGTCTGTTGCCAATGTGGGTTGACAAAAGGATACGTTTTCTCCCTGACTACAGCCATGCCTTTCATCAGTGGGACTACTACATGAAGCGTGCAATCTTGGTGCACTGTGCCTTTGGACCTTATATAAATTCCCAATTCTTCGGGCTAAAGATTTCTCGGATGCTATTTACTGTACTTCTTAAAATAGCTTTTGTCTCTAACAAATCTGCGTGGAGATATCAGGAAGCCTAGGCCTTGTTGACGCTGCTCAGGAGACTTTTGGGTAGATAAATCTAGAGGCAACGGACTCAGCATAGATATCCTCTGATTGGTGCCTCAACGTCGTCATCAGATACTTCCATTTGCAGATGAAAACTGTTGTTGGAATTGTAAGAAAGATAATTAGCCTGTGATTTTGAGTTATACATGAAATGATCATCCTCACCTGAGTATGTTGTTGGTAAGCATTTAAATAATGTTGATGACATTTTACACTAAAACAGTTATCTGCCTTCGATTCAATAAAGTATATTTTTCCTTATTGAAATATTTTGTTTCTCAAGCTATACTGAACAAAACGATCTCAATAATTTATTTTTCATGGATAATTTATATCAATTGAACACAGACATTTATATATAGCTACAGCAACGGAGTTTGGAACATACTGTTTCTACTCCGTTTCCTGTCATCCGACAGAGTTTTGTCCGCGAGTGTTTTCGAAAACGGCTGAAGGGTTCGCGACCAAAATTGGCACAAAAATCAAGGGTAATCTGGAGCTGTGCCTCGTCATATTAAGAACTTCCGGTCGACGACCATTTTCAAAACGGCGACTGTCAAATTAAAAAAAATTGGTTAAAATTAGAAAACAAATCAAAACGGCTACAGGGTTCGCGACCAAAATTGTCACAAAAATCAAGGGTCACATGGAGCTGTGCCTCGTTATATTAAGAAATCCAACATGGCCACCATTGCCATGGAAACAGTCAAACTGTAAAAAATTCCCACGAATTTCAGTTCTCCAGTTCTCGGAAACCGTTTACTCGATGCTTTCAATATTTTATACAGATATAGCCCCATCTTCGTTGGTTCTCCTAATGGCACACACTTTAAGATTGGGATTAAAAAGTATGTTTAATGGGGATCAAAAGAGGTTAGGGTTTCATGGAACATTCTAGAACAATACTGTTCTTACATGTCCTAGCCACTCCAAATTTTATATGGTGGTAGACAAGTATGCGTAGATGTGCTTTTTTACTCTAAAATTTTCAAAACGGCCTCCGTTGCCATGGAAACTTTGCCAAGGAAAATGCGAAAAAAAATTAAATGGGCAGACTTGATACTTGGTTCAAAAATAGGTCATCACAAGTGCTTTCGATCGGCTGTATGGGAAACTCCAAGATGGCGGCCATTTCAAGATGTTTTAGGGGGTTCAAAAGAGGTAGGGGTTCCAATAGAAACTTAAATGGAACATTCTAGAACAATACTGTTCTATATGTCCTAGAATACGAAATTTTATGTGATGGTAGACAAGGTTGGATAGATGTTATTTTTGACTCTGAAATGCTCAAATCGGCCGACGTTGCCACAAAAACAGTTCAAATACGAAAATAAAATGGCCGTAGAGACTTGATACTTGGTTTAAAAATAGGTCACAATAAGTACTTTCGATCGACCATATTGGAAAATCCAAGATGGCGGCCACACGAAAAATAAAAAAAATTCAGGGAGCCGTAGAAATTGATATTAGGAGCCCCTTTGTCAATGGGAACGTTGGGGAACATCCGTTAGGCTGTGCGTAGCAATTATATCTAGTTTATTTTTATATTGTAAGAGATATAAACATAATAGAAATGACATAATAAAACGCAAAAAAAATGTTTCGTAAATCGTAAATTATAGGAGAATATATTTAATACATTCTTATCACGCCTTTTGTGCCAGTCCGTATCCTGAGTTCCATATTGTTTTAGAAAAAAATTTACATTTTTCAACTAGCAAATAAATAAATTGATTTTATTGTAAAATCGTCTGGTTGATTTATTCTTAAAGGGATATATGTGAACACATACTATTTTTATGTGTATCAAAAATTGAAAGAAAAAATCTGTAAAAATATTTAGGCAGATTTTCTTCAGATGTGATCTTTAAAACAAGTATATTCGAACAGAAATAATTTCCGCTTCTACAGACAAGCTGACATTTTATGCGTATACTTATTTTGACACAAATTAGGTAAAATAAAATAAACTTGGCATATGAAATTACATAAATTGACAAAATATAAAAAAGTAAACTAAATTATCGCCACACTTTCAGTATTTTATTCTTTTGTTTTGGTAAGTCCACATCTAAACAGGAAGTACATGAATTAAAACTTAAAAGCATGTGTATTTATTTTAGTTATAATATAAATTTCAGGATATGTATGTTTTTTTCTTTGAAATATATTTTGATTTCCATATTGTGAAAAAAGTAATATGAACTTAGAAAATAGTCACCGATTTGTGACTACCACCGGATTGACTTTGTTGAACTTCACGACGGGTGTCGTATACGGAGCAGGAACTGCTTACCCTTCCGGAGCACCTGAGTGCACTGCTTGTTATTATAAGAGTTCGTGTTGTTCATTGTTGTGCTTGTGGCTGTTCATTTGTCTTCCTGGGTTTTGTCTGTCTAATGGATTGCGTTTTTTTTTTTTTTTTTTTTTTTTTTTGTTATTGCTCCTTAGGTATATTTGTCCTCTTTGGTAATGATATTGGATAAAAAATCATCTCATTTAAAGTAAATGGAGGGGAAAACAATAATGTGAAAATTGGTATTTTTAATAAAGAAAAAAGTAATTTGACTGTCACATTTTTGGTTTTTAATTTGAGAAAAAAAAATATTGTGTTCAAAAGAAAAAACCATACCCCCTTTTCCAAGTTAATTAGTTTGGACTTGATATATTTTCTGACATTTTCCATATTTGGCTTTTCATTATGTTTTCGTTCTGTAAAAATGTGTGATTTAATTCTGTTGAAAGAATATTTCAATAAAGAGTACAAATCTTCATGAATATATATTGCTGTATAATTTTGTTCTATTTGGTAATTATTTATATATCTTCATCTGGTATAATAAACTTTATTAAAACATTCTGTCATGCTGGGTGCTAATTATTTCTACCTGAAGTTATTAAACCAATACGTGTACCAGGTTCTTATAAATCGTATCAAATAGTATTAAATGAACTGAACGATTATCCTACATATAAAAGGGGGGTCAATTACATCATGCGTGTTTGACAAGTTTCTTCAACTTACTGTGCCATCCTTCTAAGTGGTTGTTGGTGAAATGGTTCCATTGGTCTATATCTTGGACCTCTACCCAGTATTCTGTCACTTAGTCGGCAAAAGCAGTTGTGTCGATTTTTATATCTACAGCGTATTTTAATGCGTAAAACCAAACGTCTTCTACTAGGTATGTTGGGATGAGTTGGAGAACAGCTGCTCGTCTTACTAAAAGTCGAAGATCGTTGTTCTGTTTTCAAGTCAAAGTGTCTGTGTTCTTAGCCATATGCACTGAGTGTAGTGGACAAAGAAACTCTTGAGTGTAACGTTTGGAAACATTACGGGTAGCAGCCTCGAAGTCTGTAAAGAACGTATCTGGTGAGAGGTGTAGCCCACGTTGATGGCATGCTATCTTAAGTAGGACGAAGAGGTGGTCGTATAACTGTTCACTCTCCAGGAAGAAGGGAGAAAACAAGCCGGTACATCACATCGACAACTGTAGAATGTAAGGTGTGTAACTGCGTGAACTGGTTTGGTGAAGTGTAAAATGTCTCATCTCCAAAGATGGTATCAGCGTCTACAAGGTTGGTGAGATTGCCTGTAGTGGAAAATATCAGTATTTTCTGTGCTTCCTCGTCGCCTGTTATTAGAAATGTGTTGCCTGCTAAGATCTGTGTCCATTTGCCGTCAAGTTGAATATATGTACGAGTAAATTGTATTAAGAACGGCCTCTGCCTTTACTTTAGCTGGTTTTGGTGCATGCGAGTGGTGGTTTCCGAGTTTGTTTATGTTGTCTAAATCGGCATTCACATTTGCTGTACAAATGGAATAACGCATTTCCAATACCGTCTGCCTTTTGAAAAAAGCGGAGTATATAGTATACGTTGTGTCCTTCCGTCCGTCCGTTCGTCCGTCTGTCCGTTCGTCCGACCTTTGTATCCGCAGCTCCTCCTAAACTACTGAATGGAATTTGATTAAACTTTCAGAGAATCTTCATCCCATGATGGCATTGTGCACCTCCTATTTTAGAATTTGATCGGACCAATTTTTGGGGTTTCCCATAGAAAAACATGGACTTTGACTTTCAATGTGATAGGGGGTACCATGGTGCCATCCGCAACTCCTCCTTAACCACAGTATGGAATTTGATGTAACTTTCAGAGGATCTTTATTACATGACGCCATAGTGCACCTTTTATTTTAGATTTTGATCTAATGAATATTTGGGGTTACCCATACCAAAACATGGACTTTGACATTCATTGTGATAGGGGTACCATGATGCCATCCACAACTCATCCTGAACCACTGAATGGAATTTGATGAAACTTTGAGAGGATCTTTATTACATGATGCTGTAGCGCACCTCCTATTTTAGATTTTGATCTGACCAACATTTGGGGTTTCCCATACCAACACATGGACTTTTTCATTCATTGTGATAGGGGGTTCCACTATGCCATCCGCAACTCCTCCTAAGCCACTGAATGGAATTTGATGAAACTCATCTCACTGTTGTTGGAGTTTTCCTATCCAAAATATTGACATTTCCTATCATGTATCTTATGTAAGGCGGGGTATCAAGTAGTGAGCTTTACTCACAGTATTTCTAGTTTTAATTATGTACTGGTAGCCATTCAACTCTTGTCAGACTCTCCCGAATTTATTTGGTACACAATTCACCGCAAGCATTACATCTGTCATTGTGGTTCACTACATAAATGACCATAGACCGACAGAAATTGTCTTATAACACAATTGTGAGCTATGCTCAATTTGCCATGCAAGCTGGCTTTGAAGGAATAATTATACTGCATCTTTGATAATGAGCTGTGAAAGATATCATATATTATAAGCTTGATGGTGAAAGCTAATACTTAAACTTGTATATTATGATTTGTATTTATATCAAAGACCATACATTATTAAATAAAACATATTGATAGAAACTAGATAATGGTTAAAACAAATATGATTTTAAACAGAAATATATCAAATTTTGAAATCTTATCAAAGTACATGTATTTTAAATTACTGAAAAGAGTATTAATTGAAAAAAGAAAGAAATAGTGTTTTCTTAAGAAATCCATTGCAACAGGTGGGTGACAGGTAAATATCCAGATGCCAGTCCTCTAGAGTATCCCTTAATCCCCAAACTTCATTTAGTGTTGTTTTAGGCTAATTTACCTTAATTATCAAATGTTGGAGAAATGTGAACACACCATTGTCCTCCATAAGGTGTGTCATCAGTTGCGAGCAAACTAATTGTCTTACGCTTCGTCGTTTACGATCAGTAGTCATTATGGTATGCTTAATGCATTTTAGTTAAACAAAGGACAAATTTGGAGTACCTATGTAGAAAAAACCCAAAATCGATTGGAAGAAAACCTTTGATGATTTTTTTTTCAAAAATAATCATTCAGAAAAAAATGGAAGCTAACAAATAGATGGTATAATTTTGCAATGTTAGGTATGAATGGTCTTCTGGTCTGTCATCGAAAGAACAGCCAGAAGGGGTGTTCCATAGTTTGGAAAATACTACTAATTCGTAGATGTTGAAAATTAGAATTAATTCGTATAAAAAATATTTTAAATTATGAATATAACCTTTCAGGTTCTTGAACAGATATCTGGTCAATGGAAGAAAAATATCGACTACATAAAACCTGGCTTTCCGTTTTCTATCAGATGAAAAAAGGTTTTTTATGAGATGAAAGACTGAAAGTATTTAACAAGTCAAAAGAGGCGTTTGGTTTAATATTGCATTATTATTTGTATACAACAAATACCAAATGTATATGTTCATGTATCCCCATTCGTTTAACTTGCATCGAATGATTAATTGATGTTTGCCACTGTATTAACTATATGACAACTGGTCATTAGAGCTAGAGTTTCAGTTCAATTATTTTAAAAAAGGGGGAAAGAAGTCATTAGCTCTATGAATATGTCTATCAAACGCTGCTATTTTGCAAATACTCAAATATCGCGAATCAGATAAATGCCTTTTGCAATAAAGCTGCCATTTTAAAAACTGAGTAAGGTTAATATGTATGGAAATTTCACAACTTTTGAAAGGTTTAAATAAACAATTTACCGGTTAAATCCTAAAGTATTAGTTTCATTACAAGGGACCACTTTAATCATTAAACGAAATGAAAATAGAGAAAATGTGTGTGCCTTTTTCTTCGTTATGAATTTGCTACATTATGCTTCCCTTTTACATTTTAATATTTCTGCTTGGCTATCGTATAGTTATTTCTACACTTTATTATTACAGGCCAGTTCAGTCTCCTCGTATAATATAAGTCGAGTTTTTCTAACTCCTAGTATTCTATAACTAGAAATAATTGTTACGCACAGCGTAACGGATTTTCCCCCCAACGTTCCAATTGCCACAGGGACTCTCAATATCAATTCCCTAAATTGTTTTGAATTTTCGACTACCCGCCATCTTGGATTTTGAAAGCACTTCTGATGATCTATTTTTAAACCAAGTATCAAGTCTCTATGGCAATTTTAAAATGTTTCGTATTTTTGCTGTTTCCATGGCAACGGCGGCCATTTTGAAAATTCTAGAGTCAAAAAGCACATCTACGCATACTTGTCTACCATCATATAAACTTTGGAGAGGCTAGGACATATAGAAGAGTATTGTTCTAGAATATTCCATGTAATTTGATCCTTTAAACATGCCTTTTGTCCCCCCAATCTTGAAGAAACACGGGGCTATATCTGTATCAAATGTTGAAATCATCGAGTAAACGGTTTCCTAGAACTTGAGATCTAAAGTTCATGGAATTTTATTTTACATTTTGGCTGTTTCCATGGCAACGGCGGCCATGTTGTATTTCTTAATATGACGATGCACAGCTTGATTTTTGTGCCAATTTCAGTATTTCGAGAACACTCGCGGACAAAATTCGGTCGGACGAAAACAAAGTAAAACCAATATGTTCCCATTTCGTAGGGGGAACATAATAATAGCTAGATATAATTGTTATGCACAGCTGTACTAGTAACTAGAAAAATAGTATTAAGTAAAAGGTATCTTTGTATTAATACGAACAAAAATTGTTATACAATAATACAATAAAAATTATACTTCTGTCAGTTTTCGTAGTTTCCTTGGTCTTTGTAGGACCAATTAGTTTCAAAACACAGGCCCTTTTCAGTTTCCAAATTTCTGAGTTTCCTTTTTTATTTGTTTTTCGAATTTTTTGTTTACTAATAATAATATGTTATAACATATTTCAAAAGGGGTACATGATATAGACTACCAGAACAGTTCTAGTATTGTTGGATCTTCCTGGCATGGATTCTCTGATCGAGATTCTGGTATAACACACTACATGTGGTGTATACAAACACACTCAGCTGATACGTCATGTGATATTAGAGACTGGGAAAGTGTCGGCATTCACATATCTGTATCCACGACACTTAATACTTCGAGTCTTGTACAGGTAATGGAATATAAATCTAGAAACACACGGAAACAAGTACACAGTATAAATGTTGTAATTTAATGTTATGTTAAGGCTTAAAGTAAACAATTGTATTGCCACCCTCAATTCCAGGAAATATTCAAACATATTCGAGCTTATCTAAAACTCAGCTTATCACAAAATACCGAAATAAATTTGATGCACTGTATGGCCATTTCGTTGACTGACGCCTCATCAGCAGTGCCCGAGATCAAAGTGTTGTAAACAATTTTGCCCCACAAAAACGAATAATAATAGTTATATTTTACTTAGTTTTAGCTTCAAAAAAACGTTTTGGCGAATGTAGTTAATGAATATTCATTCACTTAAGCATTTTTGAAACACAAATTTAGTACCAGAGTTCTAATATCCCCTACATAGTCGTAGATCGTTGCAATTCTATAAAGTTAAATGTAATATGTGTTTTCTTCTCCAATATACTGCAGTCTACGATATTTTGAATATCTTAGGATATTCAGTTAATATTTATTCATCTTGGTTGGATTATGTATACTACCATGTCGTTGTTCTGTCTATAACAATGCGGCACTATCATACATGCATGTTTGGTGTAACGAATTTGTAAGTTCCTGACTCTCTGTTGTGTTAATGTTTGTGTTTTGTACTCTTTTATGTTGTTTTGTCCGGCTCTCGGTCGGTCGGTGTCATTGTTGACCTTTCCTGTTATCCATTTTGTTGTTTATTGATGATTATGCTGTATAATTAAAATATTGGTCTGAGCTCGCTACCTACAGAATGTTCTTCTGTTGTTGGTAACTTGTAACATCTCTACACTCAACATAATCAAATTAATAATTAAAGGGCATGTTAAAATATATTAAACCGTATTATCGAATGTGTACAGATTAAACGGGAATGTGACTCCAATACGAATGGACAAGACGTTTCAGAATTTTATGGTTGTATGTTTACAGTTTATCAAGCATTGTACGATTCTAAATACAGCTGCTATTTATTAAGTATATATGACCAATACAAAATAAAATGAAATAAACATTAAACAATGCAATATTAATGTCACCAGTTAAGTATGCGTCTAGTCATATAAGTCGTCTACTTTTTTACAAAATATTTCAAAATCATTCAAACGTCAATAATAATTTAAAACAATCATTAAAAACAGAATATAAGCTCTTGTTCAAAATTGTTATCTGTACTCACAACAGGTCAATAGAAATCCTTAGTGATAATGTATATGACGTTAACTAATAATGAATTATGATACTAGATAAATGAATTGCGAAAAGTACAGAAAGAGACTCAATAACGTAGTTTCCCAACTATTCAAACAAAGTCCCTAAATTTAGAAATAAACTAATCTATAAACAACAACACACCAACAACCGACTTGGAATACAATGTAGCCATATATAATTGTGGCGGAGTTTAAGATCAGTGAGTACCTAACTCTTACATTTGTACAACAAGCCAATCAGGTCCAAATGAGTGTCCTGTAGCGCATTTCTTTCCGGCCAATATATATACATGTATATAAATACACATGAAGCCAAATTGATGTCAAAGAATGTTGTCCCTATCTCAGGATGGGCTCATTTGCTATTGAAATTAAGACTTAAGACATGATTTTCCTAATATTTGTTAAATTTTTGCTAACTAATGAATATATACAAATGTATCTCACACATGTCACTGTCCTACAACATTTTTTATTATTGTTGAGGTATGGTTTGTTGATGAATTCATAACCATGTAAATCACATTTAATATGTTTATCCAATCTTGTAAAGTTGCACATGTACATGTGTATGAATTTCAAACCCGAAAAAATAAATGTGAGTACTTCACCCTGTTGATATTAAATGTAACCAAGTCTAAATATACTTGTAACTGTTTGTATAAGATTACAATCTCTCCCATCACTTAAAAATAAATTTTCCAATAGCTAAAAATGTCTTTTTTAAAACGATAAATGCGTGATGTTTGTCCTTTTACCTAAACTACAAATACATAGCTGTACCCCTGCATTTAAATTAGTCTTATAACATCTGGTAACAAATATCTTAAATTGTACCCTTTCAACCTAAAGGTTAATATCCAACATATCACAGTTGTTAACAATTGAGAAAATGTCATTTGTGTCATTGTATGTATGGTTAATTTTGAAATTTACTTTCAAGAATATTTAAAACGTGATTGTTTCCCTACCTAAGTTAAATATATTTTCCTACTAAAAGATAAAAGGATTTTATGAACTAGCAACCAAACCCTACACATGTAACTTGTATTAAATATGAATCGATTATGTGTTATGTACAAATACTAGAACTGAAGTATCTATCAATTACATTCATATGTCACTTAGAAAATCTCTTTTTATTTAAAATTACTAACTCCGTTAACAATTAAAGTTCAAAACATTCAAATACTATTGTATCGTATATGTAAATCTTACTTAAAATGTCAAGAACTAAATAAGAGACCAATAAAGCAAAACATTTTGATCTTGTCATAAGGTTTTTTTTAAAGTACATTTGTAAATTAAATAAACGATTTTTTTTTAATTTAAATGTTTAAGTACCTATTGTTTTCTTGCTTTTAAAGTAATACTCCACACAGAAAATCCATGCTTATAAAAATACAATTTTTGAAAAAATCTCTGGCGTCATCCACACAGTCATTTTATTCCGTATTTAGTTGCCTTTGAAATGATTTTTTCTAATAATCCTCACTTCCTGTTTAGGAGACGTCATTAAAGCTTTTCCTGACAGATTTGTTAGAGGTTAGAACTGGTAGCAACTATACTTTTAATTTATCAATAATTTACAAAATGAAACGACATTTTAGATATCCATTGAGTCCAATTGGCGCAGTTGTAACTAGTCCAGCTCAACTTTTTACTTGTCTGTAAGCTTATTCTAAAAGCTGCAACAATACCATGAATACGTTTGCTACTGAATCTTTACACGTATTATTTTTATCACAAGACATTGCTCTGTACCTAGATCTTCATTACAATACATGAACTGTTTGAATCTGCTTTATCCCATTTGGTATATATCTGTTGACGTCAGTTGACCTTTATAGTTGAGCCTTACTGCTTCTTGTATGGCACGATTTTTATAGACTTCATATGAGATCTTGATATGAAATCGCTCTTCTTGTACCATAGCTAATACATGTACATTAGCCTAAAAGAAAGTGGTATGTTTAACATTCATTTTGTACTTTCAGCTGTCATATTCCGGTAATCTTTTTTCTCTTGTTCCAATAAGTTTTATAGTGTTTTCTATATGAAATATTTTGTTTGCTTGGCATTTCGAATTTTTGCATGATATACATGTATGCTAATGCACCTTTAGACTCATTAGTAATGCTCCACCCAAACTATTGAAAGTCGAAAAAACACTGACTGTTAAGGAACAAATTTAAATTCCAAATGACAATAACTACACAAGAAAAGAGCATTGCGCAAAGCTGATCTTAGTTTCATGAAAATTGATAAAATTGTAAGTTTTTTATTAATAGTAGCTTCACTGAACATGTTCTAATTCAAATTCTATATTCACTATATATTATGAAGTCCGAGATTTCTCTGACGTCAAAAATCACGGTTGTATTACAAATGTAGTTTGGACCTTGGAACATTAGAATACCGTCCACATATAAAACTGAAAAATCTGCAGATTCCGTTCAGAATCTGTTCCGCATTTTCAATATTATATGATGGGCATGAAACTTTAATCCTAATACAATGAGAATGTATAAGAGGCAATTCGATTGGCTAAAGACTGCTCGAAAATGCACCTTTTACCTGTCTGTAACCAAACATGGTCGCCATTTTGAAAACGGGTAAATACTGGACAAGAAACAATAATCGGAAACTGTGCTTTGAATGCTAATTAATTAACTTTTATTCGATTTGAAAGCAGGCGTTACGTTCAAAAATTACTCAATTCCTCTGTTCAAACTTTCATCCAATCAGTTACTTCTCGACGTTTTGCGGAGTCTCTCGAACCTGCAATTTTCTGGACTTTTTGGTTTTCAGCTATAAATTGAGAATATTGAAAACTTTATTCATAAGATTGCATTAGAATGGGAATAACAGTCTTGTCTTTGATGTGGTTCCTGTTAAAAACTCGTTTTTACTAATATGCATGCTATACCGCTATAAATGAGATTTATCAAACATTGAGGAATTGACATCTCCAAGTTTTATTTATGAAATGTTTTTAATGTTCAATGACCTAAACCAGTATGGTTTGACGACAGAAGAATAAATTATGTATATGTTTTTCGTTTGTTGAAAGGCAATCTAATTCCATTAGATGAATAAAGATTACATTGTGAATAATGAAAATTCTACCATACACTGTAGTTATGTCGGTTTGGTACAGTTGAATTGTAAATCTACGGAAAGAAAGGAAAATACTTGAAATGTCGTTTGATATGCACTGAACATACATTAAATGGAAATCAAGTAAACAAATAAAACTTCAAATGCAAAATCAAACTCCTTAATTTACAATAGATAAACATTATATTTTGGGTTTCAGTATAACAGTTTCATAAATCGTTTTTAAAGATTTTAAAAATATTCCGTTTTTTTTCAGGAAAAAAACAATACTGTTTTCTTCAAACTTCTGTTTTAAGTTCATTATCTACAATTTGCATGGACAGGAGCAAAGTACAATATACATGTATATATTCGATAATGATCATGTACATGATATATAGTGAGAACATCAAACCAACAACACACTTTTATTTTTTATTCAGAGCAAGTGTTTAATAGAAACTAAAGATAAGTACATGTGTCATGTTATCTCTTATTTTCAGGCACAAAAAATATAAATCCTAAATCCGTTAAATACGTATTTGTGTGAAATTTTTTATTCGGTTGGAAGATTTGAACCTGCATCTAAATATCGAAAAAAAATTGTAGCTGTTTTCATTTCTTCAAGAAGGGCGATTTAAATTCCTCAAAATAAAGGTCTTTCACTGTAGATTTCGTATAAAAACTGCCGAAAAATTTAACAATTTAACTAATTATATGCAAAATAGAATTTTATATTACAACTTTTCCGTTTCATTGATACTAAGTAAATATAGGGTAAGTTCGTTTTCGCTGTGGAAATCATTGAATTATGCTGTTCAAAAAAAGAAACTCTTAAGCTAAAGCGTATAAAATGTCCAAGTTTGAGGCTTAAATTTTATCATTAAGATGAAATACTCGCCCAAGGTTAGATCCTGCCATTCGAAATATCGTTATCAGTCGTCTTCAAGCCACAGAGTCCCAAAATGAAGTTTAACGAACTCTGAATGTTAACTAGAGCACCAGTTCGCGGCTGTGGACCAGATTCCGACAAACTAGTGCAGCTTATACCGCCCGAGGAATGGAAGACCTCTCATGACGACTCCTGGTCAAGATCGGTAAATCCGGGTCATCCATCTACGGAATTGAACCATTTCTGCATCAACCACTGCAGTCGGATTACTAGGATTGCCACGAATCAGCTCGCATACAGTCCGCAACCGGCTTCTACAATAAGGCATTAGATCGAGAAGTCTGCATTTCGAAGAGGTGTTGATGCCATTACACAGACGTGAATAAGTCCAGTTGTGCAATAGATTGAGGGGATGGTAATTTCAAAACTGGCGTAGCATTTTGTTCAGCTATGAGTTGCGCCTTCCTCTGCGGACATTTGATGGCAGAATAAGAGTATAAAGGCGCCGCGAATGAACATTTCTCTCCCTCTTGTGTTCAGGAAGTGGATAGCGTCGGTTGAGGGAGTGTTATTGTGTTGGCAGCGATTTCAAATCACCGCAAAAAATCGTGCATGTCACTGGAAATTTAACGGATCACAGGTACAGAGACTAAATTCTTCAACCTCACTTCGTCCACGTAATTGACCGAGCATTAATGCATACTAGTTCAGCGAAATGGACGTATATATATGTCCTGTCTGTAAAACTCTTAATTCTAATGCAACATAACATATAACGTCCTTTTTGATTGGATAACGTCAAGCGTAAAATCCAACGTTTACCGTCGGAACCATTGAAGACACGTTGCGCAAACGCATTTGACGTTTCCTGTTTACTTTTTATTCTATTTTTTAACGTTTAACGGAGGCTGCATTAGAATGGGGATAACTGTATTGTATTTTATCAGTTGCCGACGTAAACCGCTGGTTTTACCATCGCAAATATCCGTTTACCTGGCTCCGCTACGCGTCGCCAGGTAAACTCAATTTGCGACGGTAAAACCAGCGGTTTACGTCGGCAACTGATAAAATACAATACATTTATCCCCTAATTCTACATTTTTCATCGCGACGTCGTGACGACGTTACCCTTATTTTGAGCTATTGATACTTGTTTTCACTGTACAAATAGTAATCAACTTTTTCTAGTAACCCCTAATAAAATGTATATCAATAAAAAGAAAATTTCAATGGTAATTATATTTCATTTAAAAATATTCTAAATATTCTGCTTAAGGTCTAAATATTTTACTTTTTTGGAGCGATATAGACTTGCATTCTATGTGTTTATACTTCTGTTTGCCAAACATTGAAACACCATAAAATTTGGCTTCCTATTTCGGTATTTTTGGTTGAGTACTTCTTGTTTAATATAAGTCTAGTTTTTGGTCTTCCAAATGTTTCGGTTTTAATGCTGCTGATGAGAGGTAACTCCTTGAAATGCGTCGTATACAGCATAATATAAATTTACTATATCTAATATCAGTATCTTTGGATTGTTATTTTGGGAAATATTAAATTGAAATACATTTTTTTATATTCAGATGCAGTTTAACATACTCTAGTTGCATGCAAAATTTTATAAAAATAAGAAATTTACCCCAATTTGGTACTTCCCATCTTACATTATACACCAGTATTTACCTCTTATTTAATATTTAATGACAAACAGAAAAACATGAGATCTTAAACGCGCACATATACAATCTACATATACTAAATGTGTATTGTATTCCGGATGCATCTCTCGTCGAATTCTAATTTGTGTTATTTATAGAGATGTCCAGCAGTGTCAACAGTATTTTTATTCAAAACTAAGTAAAACTTGGATACAAAATTCCTTGCGAACGATGCGAATTCATTAATTAATATTCACAAATTACGCTCGTGACTAAAAGTATGAACCGCCAAATAAATTACCACAGAATTGTGAGCAAAAGGTCTAATACTTGTAACTTTACAGAACTCTACGACAACAAGGTTTCATAAAACGGTTTAAAATTATAATTACGGAAATCTTCAACAACCTTAAAAAATTCCTATCTTCAAGTCTTTTGGAGAAAAAATTACACAAACTTTCATATTGTAGCAATGACTGTGAAAAGCATATGTTATTGGGAATACTTTTGTACATTGTGGGTTTTCTTCTGTAGTCTGTGTTATATTGTATGCGTATCTAAAACATTACAAATGTTTCATAACTTTTAAATAACACATTTTGGTCATGTTTTCGTAGGTAAGTTATCAGATTTAAACATATACATTGTATATAAATCATTTTATCTAAATCAAATATATTTGACTCGGCATGATTTCCTTTATCCTACTGATAATTAATTTTTGGAAATCCATAACTATTAAGACTTTTTCAATAAATCTCAGTATGTTTAATCGACGCATGTTTAATATTAGTTTTCTCGTCTAAGAATATTGCACTTTATAAAATAAAATAAATAACTGCCTTTATAGTCGTATCAATAGGGGGATCATATATGATTTATTTGTGTTTCGGCGTTTTCTCTTTTTTTTCTTTAATTCTTTTTATTTATTAGTGAAGTTCAAAAATACAAAAGATGCCAGAAATATAAGAGAGAAAAAAACAAGGTAAAATCTCGGCAGTGAATAATTTAAAATATACTTATAAAAAAATGATCGTGAAAAGGTAGAGAAAAGGCCTATTTCGTGAAGAACTACTCTCATTTTGACAAGAAGCATTCTGAAGTTGAAATTACAAACATGTTAAATTTTCTCATAGAGAACAAATTTGTTGACTTTGGCGGTCGATTTTTCAACAAACAATCGGCATTCCAATGTTAACCAACTGTGCTCTTCACCGCGCCGATCTGTTTCTGTACTTATATGAAACGGCCTTCATTCATGGGCTACTACCTGAAAACAAAAAGAAACTAGTCTAGTCCTTTAATTTCACTTTTCGTTATAAAGATAACGTGTTGTCGTTAAATAACGACAAATTCCAAGACATCTACATCTCGTCTACACCAGTGAGCTTGAAATTAAGGATACTACAGATACATCGAGGTCCGCGTCATATTTGAATTTGTTTCTTGAAAAAGACAACGAGGGACATTTGAAGACAAAACTTTAGACAAATCGATTACTTCAACTTTCCTATTGTTAACTTTCCCTTCATGAGTAGCAGTATACCAGTATCGCCTGCATTAGGCGTCTACGTTTCTCAGCTTATCCGATATTCAAGGGCATGCGTGGGTTACCATGACTTTCGATAAAGAGGATTACTGCTGTCACAAAAGCTTTTTAACCAGGGTTTTATCAAGGATTTTACGGTCGTCATCACAAATTGATTGAACGTTACAGTGTTCAAATATCTAAGATGGTATTGGACATGTTCCCACTGTCGAAACATTTCGTGTATCTCCACCGATTTGTGACTACCACCGGATTTACTTTGTTGAACTTCACGACGGGTGACGTATACAGAGCAGGATCTTCTTACCCTTTCGGAGCACCTGAGTTCACTCCTTGTTTTTATAGGAGTTCATGTTGTTCATTGTTTTTTATATTTCAGTGTTTATTTGTTGTGCTTGTGGTTGTTCATTTGTCTTCCCGAGTTTGTATGTCTAATGGATTGAGGTTTTTTTTATCCTAACCCTAACCCTAACCCTAACCCTTTGAAGACTAAATTCATTTTATGGATTCCTGGGAGTACACAATCATGTACATATTTTACGCATAAATATGTGATTTTCTTGAACTATAATGTGATAAGAGGTTTTATGAAGAAAGCTATTTGTTTAATTTGATCTTAAAAATAACTAAATTAAGTGTACATGCAGTTAAAGTTTTGAACTTGAACTTAAAAAATATTATGTAACATGTAGGTCTATGGAAACATAT
This sequence comes from Mytilisepta virgata, assembly GCA_028015205.1. Lineage (NCBI taxonomy): Eukaryota > Metazoa > Mollusca > Bivalvia > Mytilida > Mytilidae > Mytilisepta > Mytilisepta virgata. The sequence goes on from CM051515.1 coordinate 35,435,467, forward strand.
TTATGTATAATAAAATAAATTATAATATGCGAATAAAACTCTTTAAAATTGTGAAAATCATTTTCTTCAATTCTTGTGATGTTCTAGCTATTCTAGACCGGTTGTGTAAATAAATTTATCCCACGTGTGGTTTATTTTTTTTCTAGCGTTTTGATTGGCTGTTATGAATTGCCGGTACTACTTTTAATTAAACTCTAATTGCAAATGTAATGTCACAAGTATTACTTTTCTATTTACCATACTTATATTATAAATATTCAAATTACAAGTTATTTTATCTGCTACAATTTGTCAATTTAAAATGGGTGAGTGATGCGGGCAGCGTATTAATTGATTGGAATTTTCTGTGAGGGGCAAGATGGGTACTCATAAATTAGTTTCGAAAGAATCATTGGAGAAAAAGCCTCGAGTTTTGAAATGCGAAAATTTAACTATCTCGACTGGAGAAATATCGTAACACTCAAAACAATATAGAGTCTATATTTCTCCTATTCTTGACGTGTTTAATCGGTTGGATTAAAATACATAATATCTTTAACCACTTCCCGGTGATTAAATTTCTACGCGGGAATTACCGCTGTTTTTTCCAACAGTTATTAGAACGATAAACTAGAGAAGTCCAGACATGACATATACAAAACAAACTACATAGCAACGAAATTTCTTGAGGTTTTTGTAAAAAAATATAGGAGAAACAGATTCTCCTTCAATTCACTCGTGATTTATGGAATTACTCCACCCTCAATATTTAAATTTTGGATTTTAACATGCCCGCAAATACTCGCGTGTTGAAAATCTCGAGTGGAGAAATTCCAAAACTCACTAGTACCTGAAGAAGAATCTATATTTCCATTACTATATCATGTTTTTTAAATGTTTAGTTGTATGATAAACTTTATAGAAATATTTTCTCCATCTTATAAAAATCTGGTTCGGTTTTCTTTAATCGACAAAACTAGAGGTACATGTATCGTAAATCCCTTCAAGATAAATTATGACAACCTTTATTTAATTTTCGGTGCTGACAGTACATGTAAGTGTTCACTATCAGTCTCATACTCTTCGTATAGAGGTGAATTTACCATTTATTTCAATTTAACATATTCAAAAAATACATTTATATTGAGAATTCTGCAAAAAGTTTTTTTTAAATAAAATCTTACTGATTCTTGTTGACGATTTTATGAGATATTTTATGACTTGTTATCAAAGTTGAAAGTATTTAAATAGTCAGATATGACAAGTAATAAGCTAGTATTGGAAGAGTGTAGTAATAATGTATAAAGGAAGTTTAATTATCTTGTAATTTTTAGCTCTGGAGTAGCAAAATGTTATTGAACATCCTGTCTTTATTACTCCTGTTTGTTCCAATTGCTGCTTGGTTGAAAGACGGCGCGTAAGTAAACTTAGCTTTTTATGTATATTAAATTCAAAAGTCTTTTAATTCAAGTTATTATTTTATTCAACATCATAATCTATCGCTTTAATATATCAACTATAGTATTACGGTGATAATTTTTTAAGTAATAATTTTAATTGTCTACTGGGAATATCGGTAGGACATTCATTAAAATTCGTTTACACCATTTCATGTTCTGTAGAAATGAAAATTATATCTGTTAAATTAGTTATTTAAACTTATTGTCAAACGGTCTGTTTTAGGTTTTTCTGGGTTCTTGGACGTCAGAGCGCATTTCATATACCTGTATACTAAGAAATTTGCCGATTTTGTCCAAAATTGATGGTTGACTTTGACAGAATGGTGTTTTCAAGTGTTCCTTTTCAAAATTATGTCCGGTTGACCAGATCTTCAGCCAATATGGCTGCAGTTAGTAAAAATATTCTGAAAAACGTAGTCAAAAAATGGTATTCTGAAATTACTAGGGCAGTTTTGACCAAACTTTAGAGAAATGTCTCCTGGCATCCTCTGGATTTCTTATTAACGTTTTTATACTTAAATTGGTGGTACTATTAACCGAATTAAATTTTAGTCATGTACTGCTTTTTACGTATGAAACTTGTTAAAACTATAAGATTGTATGTGTCTTAAAACTAGAAAATTGTATGTGTCTTCCGGAGTTTATTGTCTGTATATACATATATTCAATTTTAAAAAATCTCGTCAGATTTGAATTATAAATTAATATGATAGAAATAATATATTAAAACATCACCAAAGGAGTGATTATACGAGTTTGACACCCCCTAAATGTCTTGGTGTAATGTTCGTTCGTATAACTACAGATAATGACATGACGCAGCATCTTATTTCTCAATTTTATACAGATTATTATATAAAACATTTGAGAAATATATTTTAAAATGACAATTTTTTAAATAAGCTCTGCAATCAATACCTGTCTTCATACCAGCCCGACAGGGGATAGCCTCAATGGCTTATAATGGATCTAATTTGCAATGTTATGTTTAGTATATTGTATCGTTTTGAATGCTTATTCCGAAAATAGGTCCCCGAGGGTATTCGGCAACCCAGTTGTCAGACTTGTCTGACATTATTATTCATTGTTTTGTCACAGAAATTACCAGTATTTAGCAAAATTTAAGAAATAATAGAAATACTAAGCCTTCATTCCTTGTATTGCACATGGTAGATCTCCTTAGCTCAAATTTGGCTTCCTATTTCGGTATTTTTGGTTATGAGTACTTCTTGTTTAAAATAAGTTTGGTTTTTTGTCTTCCAAATGTTTCGGTCTTAATGCTGCTGATGAGAGGTAACTCCTTGGAATGCGTCGTATACAACATAGTATAAATTACTATATTTAATATTAGTATCTTTGGATTGTTATTTTGTATTGCAATAACCTTACGAATATACATGGTGACTTTTAGGACATACCTAATAGTTAAATGAAATTTACAGTATTATAATAAAGTCATAGTAGTCAGGAGTAAATGACCAGCTACTTGTTTTTGTCAAAGAGATAAAACAAATGTTTCCGGATAAAAATAAACAATTGCAAAACGGGTTAAAATATTTTGCTGTTTTATTTAAACAGGTTTATTGTACCTCAACGCGATTCAGAACAGACTTTTCATATAAATAATTATGACTTAGTTCAAAATGTATTAATAGAATAGAGAATGGCAACGGGGAATGTGTCAAAGAGACAACAACCCGACCAAAGAGCAGAAAACACCTCAGGCTACCAATGGGTATTCAACGCAGCGAGAATTTCCCGCACCCGGAGGTAGACTTCAGCTGCCCCCTAATCAATAATGCATATTAGTTCAGCGAAATGGACGGCACACTAAACTCCGAAACATACAAATGAACCAAAATTAAAAAACACACAAGATTAACAAAGGCTAGAGGTTCCTGACTTGGGACAGGCGCAAAAATGCGGCAGGATTCAACATGTTTTGTGAGGTCTCAATCCTCCGCCTATAACTCTAGCCAATGTGGAATAAACAAACACACAGTGATACACACAGTAAAACTCAGTCCAAAAGATGTCCGAGTAGGATGTTAAAAAAGGTAACAGAGGAAACTAAGCAAAATGACAATGATCAATATATATTAACTAAGGACTACTAGTATGAAGGGCCATTCGGGTCATAATTCATTTTATTACACGTATCCTAGAAGTACACGTAACACTTTGTTCACGTAACCTAGAGGTCCACGTAACACTTTGTTCACGTACCCTAGAGGTACACGTAACAGTTTGTTCACGTTCCTAGAGGTGCGCGTAACAGTTTGTTCGCGTACCCTTTATACCCTATGCACAATGAACTGGTCTGCTTGAGAATACTAATTGACAAATTAACGTGAACAAACAGTTACGTGTTCCTCCAATTTACGTGAACAAACTGTTACGCGCACCTCTAGAAACGCGAACAAACTGTTACGCGCACCTCTAGAAACGCGAACAAACTGTTACGTGTTACGTGAACAAAGTGTAACGCGTACCTCTAGCGTACGTGTAACAAAATGAATTATGACCCGAATGGCCCTTCATATACATGCAGTTACTGACATGCCAGCTCCAGACCTCAATTAAACTGATCGAAAGATTATGTCTTTATCATAATAACTGCTTTTAAATTATTTCATGTCAACAAAGGGAAAAAAAATATAAAATGTTGCAAAATTCAATGATCAAGTTATTTATTTTCAAAACAATGTTATCTGTTTTCTATATCACGTTGCTTATATTCAATGTCACTTTATCTGTATTTAAACCAGTTTCTGTGTATTCAATATTTTGTTATCTTTGTTTAATATGAAGTTATATATATTCGTTATTTGGTGTTCAAATTTTGGTTATTTATGTTGAATACGAAATTATTTATATTTATTTATGAATATTTATATTTAATACAAAGTTCTTAATATTCATTTTTTGTCGATAGTTCTATTCAATATGAAGTTATTTGCATTCAATAATTCGGTATTTAGATTCAACACTATGAAGATAATATTTATATTCAATATGAAGTAATTTGTATTTACAAATTTAATTTGATATTTATATTCAATATGAAGTTATTATATTTATTGTGTGGTTATTCATTATCAATATGAAGTACAATGTATTCAATAAATTCGATGTACTTATCCAATACGAAGTTATTTGTTTTCAAAACTGTTTTTTATATTTGGTCAATACGAATTCGCCTGCGGCGAATGCTTCCTTGGATATAATATCAAAATACTGAATACAAATAAATTAAAATTGAACAACAAATGTTGTAAATAACAAAAAAGTGAATTTAAATATCTTAATATTGAATATGAATATAATTATTGTGACATGTTGTTAATATAACAGTCTTCATGTTGAAAATGAATAACGAAATATCAAATACAAATAACTTCATCTTTAATATGAATATCGAATCCTTGAAAACATATCGAATTATCTATCACAAATATCTTGATATTGAATATTTATATCCAGTTATTTAATACAAATAATTTAAAATTCAACAGAAATATCAAAATATTGATAACAAATAGCGTCATACAGAACATAAATAACAAAAAAATGAATATAAAAGCTTCGTGCTGAATACGAATAACTAGAAATTGAACACACAAAACAATACTGAAATCAAATAACCTGGTTTTGAATACAAATAATTATGATACTGAATATAAATAACGTGATTTCGAATACAGATAACACCGTTTTGAAAATTAATCACTTGATCATTAAATTCTGCGGATTTTGAATGCCATACATGTATTTAAACCCGTAATGAACATTTATTAGATGGTTGAAAATGTTATTTCAAAACGCATTGTTATTGCTAAACGGATTTTAATACACATGACTTTACATATGACCAATTAATTATCCCAGCGAAGAAAGATCGGAGATATTGGTATTACCTACATCTGTACTCTTGCTGGCCGTCTCATTCTCCTTATGACCTAAATTTCTCTTTCATTTTTAACTGCATGCAGTTTATTCCTATACAGTATTGGGACTCGTACATTCTATGAAAATGCGCAAGAAAGTTTTGGAATTTTGATTTTCAAAACGTTGGGCCCACGAAGGTTGAATTTTGAAAATTATGAGTTATAACTTCTAACTTAAACTACTTTTTCATTTTTCAATTTATGCATTTTATTTCTATTCGGTGTTGTTATACACCATATGTTGATACGCAATAAGGTTTTAGAATTTTGATTTGAGTACAATTGGCTAAAGATAATTCCCGAATAATGCCTTTTGCACTTACGTTTAGGTACAAACAAACATTGTGATGATCATTGTAACATGTTACAACTTATTCATCATTCTTGTGTTGAATTGCGGGCGGTCAGACTTTGAGTATTGTCGTTTTGTGTTGTCTTTTCCAATTTCTCTTTACTTTGGAAAGCAAGTTTATGAATTCGTTGAATTATAATTTTAGTAGTTTTTTTCCCGTGTTTTTGTTGTAGCGAATTTTACTGTTAGATTTTTATGCCACGAGTTTGCCTTACATCTTGATTCGTAAGAACAGCAAATAGTTAGACTCAATCAGTTTACCTAGTATATATAACATAAAAGAAATACTAAAAGTAGCTCTTCAAGAAGGTGAGATTGTTTATTATTTTCTTAGACCTCATGTCAAAAAGAATGTATGGTATGTAGAAGAAACGTACCACGTGAAATGTAGTTTTTGGAAATGGGGACGCTGTACAAGACACAGGTATGTCAAAATATGTCTAACGAAAACACAAATATATTTGAATACTGAGGAGCTGCACACAATTGATGAAGATGGGTGCGGTATAAGACAAAGATTTTAAAAATACATATACAAAGACATATGACTCTTGCATTCAAAATACAGTAAATACAATTTTTACATGTTTGAACTGCCTTAATTCTTCTTAACTATTACACAATGTTAACACGAATAGAATGAAACTTGTATAATAATGTTATGTTAGCCGCGTTCACAACTTTTCATTCAAACTGATGCCTACGTGTGGAACATTTAGGTTCAGTATAACTGAGTTAAAAAGTCTTCTTATGTTAACTTGAAATATATCACGTATCATCGCCGGAAACCCACGGCCGGTCGCGCTTACGTTTTGCACTTTCCGGTAAGTGGCAGAAAAGCGTCCGGTCATGGGTTCCGACGATGAACAATCATCTACTTTTGCATTAGCTTTTAAGATGTCCCCTTACTTTAAAGTTCAATTGCATTCCCTCAAGACGTCATAACAAATGTTTTTGGATATGACTTCTGAAAAATATGTATAGGCGAGTTACTAGTGCGTTAAAAGCTTTGTAGAATTATGTTCAACATATAAGTTGGTTTCAATTTACTATTGTCAATGTTTTGGGCTGTAGATACTGATACTAAGCAGGGCTACATGTATATATACTATATAAATGTGTTTGTTTGTTACATTAGATGGGGTTTTACACAGTTTTCAGCACATTTGGCTAATTTGCGGCGGTCAGTTTTTATTGGTGGAGGAAGCCGGAGTACCTGGAGAGAACCACCGACCTTCGGTAGGAAAATTGGCAATCCTTGTCAATTAAGATCGGAGTCGAACGCACCCCGCCACAGATGAGATTCGAACTACCAACATCAGCCTTGACAGGCTAGTGATCATTAGTAGTCATGACGAACTACCTAGACCACTTGGCCACCGAGGCTCCCTATATAAATTTGAGGCATTAAAAATTAAAAATAGTTGTAGTGTCGAGAATCGTCAAGGTTTCTAATTACATTGGTAGAAGTTCCAAATCAAAAATACGTATAGAGGAATCTTTTATTTTCTATTAGGCGAGTTGAAAGACATAGATTATATTGTGAGAGTGGTTGGTCGAATGCAGGAAGATATCCATCATGTCATTTTGGTAAGCATTTTCAGTCGAAGTGCATTTTACTTATCAGATGTTTTACAGACACAACAAACATTTGAGTTGACAAAAATATTTTTTGTACAATAAATATAATGTATATATGACATCCATGCATTTTTTTAGGGGAGGAGGGGTGTTGGGACATAATTATAACTACATATAGATATTTATTCATAAATTGTCCAATGGACTACGTTTATAAGATGCACAGAATTCAGCCTAACTCAGTATAGTATGATCCTATTATCCAATCTTCAGTAGAATATTACAGTGTCATCTTGATCTAATGAATTTAGTTTCAAGTATACATGTTATATCTCTTTGATAATATAAAGTTAATCAACATTTTCTTATATTACTTTCATTTTCAGCAATATGCGATGGCAAAATTGGAGATGCAGCTTGCCATAAATATTATAATAACGATGCTATAATAAAACGTGGAAGTTATGGTGATGTCAGTGTCAGACGTAGTGGTGGTAGATGTTACCAGCCGAATAAATGTACTGATTGTAACGATGGATTTTATGCCAGTGGACCTTATTGTGCAAGTACGTGTGCCATTCGTTTATCTAAATATAGATTTTCAATATCGTTGTGATTATATCAGGCAATACTTAATAGATTCTTCTTAACATTGACAGATAATATGACTTCACCATTGAAAAGATTGCAAAATGCAATATTTCAAATATTTGAACACAAATACTCGCGTTTGCCTGAAAGAAATAAAGATGTCAAAATATTAAGCAAACAAAGTTTTAATAAATTAATTCATATACTTAACATTAAGAGAGTCGTGTTCGTTTAGAAAAATAGTTTTTTAGGAAACTTTCTATCTCTTTTACTGAAGCTATCTACGGTAGATCTAGAATATTTATTGCCAATAGCTACAGGCTAATAGATATTATAAGTAAATTAAAGCAAGGAATATGTAAATTTATATAGCAAACCGAATTAATCCATTGTAAATTGTAAAATGGTAAGAATGTCCTGTTCTTGGAAGGGTATTCGTCCTATTACTTGTAAATAGTCAGCTTAGCTGTATGCACTAGTGCGTTAAAGCTTTGTAGAATTATTTTGTTGACATAATCACACGCCATAAAGTATGAAATTGACACTGGTGCTTAGTGAGCCGTCCATTTCGCTGCACTAGCATGCATCATTGTTGAGGGGCCAGCTGAAGCCGAATGCGGGATTTTCTCGTTGCGTTGAAGACCCATTGGTAGCCTTGAGCTGTTTTCTGCTCTTTGGTCGGGTTGTTGTCCCGGTTCCATTCTCTCTTTTAAATATTTTGTTCTGTCAACATAATTACTGTACATAAATGAGGAACAAAAATGCATATAAACCGTGAAACGCAGATACCGTAGGATGGTTTAGTTAAACTACAATTGGGACAATTATTATCTTAATAAATCTTTGTTAAAATGTTAGAATCGTAGTAGTAATGATAAAAAAAAATAACAATCCAAAGATACTAATATTAGATATAGTAAATTTATACTATGCTGTATACGACGCATTTCAAGGAGTTACCTCTCATCAGCAGCATTAAAACCGAAACATTTGGAAGACCAAAAACCAAACTTATATTAAACAAGAAGTACTCAACCAAAAATACCGAAATAGGAAGCCAAATTGTTAATATAACAAGATTTCATACAATTTCATGTAACTTTTTCTATGTACACAACTGCAGTAGAGGTAATATCTTGTATTTTCACCAGTTTGTCCAGAGATCGCTCACTGTAACCATAGACGATGCACTTCTGTTCATGATAACCATTGCGAGTATTGTGAGGGAGAAATAAAACCGAAGAAGAGCTGGAGAGCCTTTAAACCATACACATCTTCTACCAAGAAACTTTGTCTAAGTAAATATATTTGCGTAATGAATAAATGCGTCAAGATACATATCCTGATATAATATTGATCATTTCTTGAAATAATAAAAAAAAACAGAAGGTATATAAAAATCAATTTTATTCAAACTTTCTATAGCTATTTCTTTGTTGAGGAATTTTATTTTACTTTCCTTTTTTTGTATAGTAGGTTATACACATATTAAACAATATTAGGATGAAGCTGTATCATCAAATGAATTTAATTTGTGGATTGGCTGATCTATCGTTGTTATACTAACGATTTAACTACTTTGATTATTATTTTATAGAGGCATGTTCCTGGCGAACTAATAGTACACGATGTTATCCTGGAACTTGTGCCGACGAATTGGCATCAAACTGTACTTGCTGGAATGGATTTGGAGGACATCATTGTGATCACAGTATGATAAATCTGTTTTTCTTTTTCTTGTTCTTACATATTGAATAATGCAAATAATATTAAGAGCATGATGTACCCCATACTTTTCGAAAATGTAAATAATTCCTCTCAGATAGGCACATTTTTTGGACAGATGATTTGTGCTTTTTTAATGTTGATATCTTTAATGTTCGATGATCAAAATTATAAAGGATGGTAATCTACTCTCTATTCTATTTTCTTATAATATAGTAAGATCTGCAATACAGAGTGATTAATTAAAAAATACATTTTGTAATTCATGAGGGCATGGATTTATACTGATTTTACCACTTGTTTGCCTTTATTCTAAATAGGATAAAATGATAATAATATTGATAAGTTCCTGAAATCTGTTTCCTTCATTTTGGTACATAAACTTATAACTTTTTAATAAACTGCTCTTTAACCTTTCGTATTCTGTGCTGGGGGAATTGTCGGAAACTCTTCGAACCAGAATACAATACAAAATGTGAGAAGGACACCAGGAGACTTTATTGGGCCATTGAACTAATATAGATTAAGTTTATTCGACACTTTATGTGGCCTTTAAACCAAGTAATTACTAGGCAATAATTTATTTACAGTTGACTCTGATGTAAATGTGACATATGCTGAAGCTAAATTGCTATCCGACCCAGCAGTTAACAAAATAATTACAACGCCGATAGATCCAAACGAACTAGGACCTCAGCCTATTCGATGGACAAATTATGTTGGTTGGAAGAAAGCCGAAATTGATTTCAGATTCAAGTTTCCAGATCTAGGGAAACCACCAGACTTTGATAAAGATGGAGAAACACATTTTGTTACGGATTTCAAGTATGGTGTAAAATCAGCGTTAATGAGACTGAAATACGATCAAGGTAATTGTTTTTGTAGTACGATGGCTTGCTTTTCCATATCTTGGAATAATCGTAGAACATTAACAAAAGTTAATCATATTATGCTATAAAAACTTAACGACAGTTAATATAAATAGTAATCTAACAACGAATAAAAGTCTGATATGCAGAAGCTGTCAACAGGGGTCAATTTAAAAGCCCGTTATGCTCATTGCACAGTTCTTTTGCCATAACTTTCATTCCTTGTATTGCACATGATTATTCATTGATTTGTTACAGAAATTACCAGTATTTAGCAAAATTCAAAAATAATAGAAATACTAAGGGTTCATTCCTTGTATTGCACATGGTAGATGTCCTTACTAGCTGAAATTTACCTTTCTATTGGTTGGGTTTTTGGTCTTTCAAATGTTTCGGTTTTAATGCTGCTGATGAGAGGTAACTCCTTGAAATGCGTCGTATACAGTATAGTATAAATTTACTATATCTAATATTGGTATCTTTGGATTGTTATTTTGAAACTCCTTGGACGATGCCTATGCATGGTGGATGCAAAGTCCCCGAGGGTTTTCGCCAGCCCCGTCGTCAGACATGTCTGACATGATTATTCATTGATTTGTTACAGAAATTACCAGTATTTAGCAAAATTCAAAAATAACAGAAATACTAAGTGTTCATTCCTTGTAATGCACGTGGTAGATCTCCTTAGCTGAAATTTGGCTTCCTATTTCGGTATTTTTGGTTATGAATACATCTTGTTTAAAACAAGTTTGGTTTTTGGTCTCCCAAATGTTTCGGTTTTAATGTTGCTGATGAGAGGTAACTCCTTGAAATGCGTCATATACAGCATAGTATAAATTTACTATATCTAATATTGGTATATTTGGAATAATGGAAACATTTTCAAGCGTGTCTAACAATTAAACTTTTAAAGTAATGACAACAAACGATGAAAATATAAAATGTTTGTGCCTTACAATACAAAAAAAGAAATGTAAATTTTATATTTTCATGAAACAAAAATGACGGAAATTAAAATATTAAAATATAAAAACAATCTTTTACATTTTGTTTAACAAGCGGATATATATCATATATTATCTCAAGTCGGTTTGATGTCCGTAAAGTGTAGGAAAAAACTATCGTTTGGGGACGAATTCGGCAACAGTTCGCTGATTCTTGCTGTATTTTTTAAATAAGAAGTATACAAACATTCCTCTCAATTTTATGTTTGTTTACAGGTTAAGTTTTAAATACAATAACCCCGTGAGCGATGAAACTTAAACCAGACGAATTGCACCCAAATACGACCCATTTCTAACTACATTTTGTAAGAAGATGTATCGAATTCTAGTCTCACAATATGTGAAAAAACTATTTTAAGTTTCAGTGAAATACAGCATCGTGCTAAAGTCTTTGTCATTGTAAACTTTCCTCTTCTTGGGAGAGTAAACTGTCCTTTAACACTTCAGAATTTAACCTTGAAAAGTAATGAATATATCTTTTATTGGCATGACATAGGTGGTGGCCATTCCATTCAAACCCGAAATTACAATTGTTATGACAACGAAAATGCACCGATATCTCACAAGAAGTGTGCAAAAACTAAACAGACGTCTCCAGTTGATATTTCTGTATGGCAGTTTCGCCACGGTCACAAGTAAGCAGTGATGTTTTCTTTTCTAGACTACGTATTTTTAAACCATCGTTCTTAGAATACATTGTAGTTACCGATATAAGATTGAAATATACAAATAAATATATATACATTGTGTTTTTTGCATTTAACTTTTCTAAATATATGCCAGCTTCCAAATATTTTTTTATACCGGAAATTTTGCTTCCGTTCTTATATAAGGATTGTATTGGTAATTCTCATTATACCCCCAGCAAACAAAGTTTGTCCGTCTGTCTGTCCGGATGGTTGCTGTCCAAACTTTGAAAAGGAAGATAATTTAACTTATACCCTCATGGATCATAAGATCATAATGAACCTTTACAAAGCAGCCAATGTTAAAAATTCCTTTCTTCAAATGCTGAAAAATACAGTAGTTTTTTTGTTTAATTATCCTCCCCCCCCCCGGCAAACAAAGTTTGCGGGTATATAGGAATCACCTTGTCCATCCATTCATCTGTCATCTGTCAATGTACCTTGTAAGCGCAACTCCTCCTTATTGCAGGATGCATCGAAAGGGAGCTAATTCAACTTAATTGTTTTGCATGTCTAAAGCTTGTAAGCACAACTCTTTCTAAACCGTTCAATGGATTTTGATAAAACTTTCTATGAAGGTTAGGCATCATATGTGGATGTGTATGAAGCAAGATAATTATCACAGATGCTTGCAAAGGGAGATAATCCAACTTGGGGTTTTACATTTTTAAAGCTTGTAAGCGCAACTTCTAGTATTGTTAGTATTGGGGGTATCATTCAGTGAGATCAGTCACAGCTCTACTTGTAGATGAGGCTTCTTAAATTGTAAAGTACACAAAATGTTTAAATAAAAATAATGTGCATTTGTAATATTTATACATCTTTTAAACAGACTGACATTTCAATGGGAAGTTGTAAGTGGTGGAAAGTTACATTATTTAGACAGAGAAAATCATAGAAACATTAGAGTATCGCTTAAAGGAAAATCACATTCTCAGAGTTATACCTTCCAATGGGATCTTATTGAGCCTTATCACAGGTGCCATGCAGTAAAAAATACATGCTCAGATCCACCAGTAAAAACGACAGATCTAACAGCTGTGGTAGGATTTTTGCAAAATGCATCTGAATTATTCATCATTTATATTATTTTATTATACTAATTCTGCACAGAAACGGTCTTTCGTTGAGGATTTCCGTAGAGGAATGTTGTTAAGTATTTTCAGGAATTCTTTATGTTATTTTGGTGTATACATAGAAGTTATTTTGTTTTATACAATGAGTATCTATGAGTAGGAAGCAGGTTATGTCCTAGCTCGTAAAAATATACCAAAATATACAATTAACTCGAACCCTTGTAAACTAGTATTATTCCAAACTCGTTACTAAAACATATTTGAGAAAAATAATAAAAACAGATAACAGGCGTAATGAAATGTTGAGAAAAAAAGTGTTTTTCCTTTCCATACTAAAGTGTGTTTTCTGCAAAAGCAGGACGAGTTGATAGTTGTTTCGTTGTTACGAGTTTGCAGTGGTACGAGAAAACTTTATTACGAGTTGATTTCATGTTGTAGATTGTAGAAATGTGCATGTGTAGTGCAACGAAATAGACATAACTTAATTTTTTAATACAAAGAAGTTAAATTGTGGGACAGAATAGTTTTAATAGCGCAACAAGCGAACTGAAAATATATGTAATTCCGTTCCAGATTTCACCAACATTTCCGGTCAAGACAACTTACATCTCTCTATCTTCGGAATGTCTTAAAGCGGAGATAATATATATCAAAAAAGTGTTACAATGGAAAATATAAAGCCACATACAGTTCATTCGGAAATTGAAATGCATTTGAAATAAACAGAAATAGTAATATGACAATATGACAGTAAATTCTTCTGAATATTACATAAATCATGTCAGTCTTAAAAAGATAAAATTGAATCGAAAGAATACGTTTCCTTTATCATTTAATGGTATGGAAAAATATACAGCGAGAAAATACCAATATTAACGATTTATGTAAAAGATTGGTGTGAAATATTTTAAAAAGATCAATAAAATTTTGTAGTGCGTGGAAAATATTACTATTTTACTCGTATCCATTCAAGTAAGTTAGATGCTTAACGTGTATCTATTTGCATGTTTTTAATTATTCTTGTTTCATTTAACATGTACTTTCTAAATGTTGAGATAAGTAAAGTCAAGAAATACCAAATGGATACTCGAAGGAGATAAAAATCGTAACAACTGACAAACTCCGGAGAACAACGAAGACAAGACCAAAACAATACATGCATTACAATTAAAAACTAAAAACATATGAACAACATGGACCCCACCAAAAAAAACGGGGGTAGACTCAGATGCTCTGGAAGAGTAAGCAGTCTCTGCTTCCTGCAGAACAACCGCCATGCTGCCCATGTCAAATAAGCGAGTATTTTTTTTACAAAAAGGCTGATGTGACTGTATCATGGGACGGCTGGCTGGATGATATGGCTGGTGTACAGTACTATGAGTATGAAGTGTTTGAGTTAGCCTCAGACGGATCAAAACTTGTTCCAGGACTATCACAAGTAGCGAGTCAATCTAATATTTCATATAGTCATCCAAATGTAAGTTCTGTTTAAAAGAAGCAATTAAGTTGTTTTTATACCTTGTTCAGATGATAATGTTATTTAAGTTTAGAAAAAATTAGTACAATTAGTGAATTTATATATTTTGTATAGAACATTGTATTAAAGTTTTGTGTGTGATTATGTACACAATAAGGATATATCTACTACAAATAAGGCATAGGTGTAATTGTCTTACTTCTAAAATCATTATATTTCACAATTGTCTCTAATTTTTACTACCTGTTTTAAATAGGCTGCAATTACTTTGCCTGAACCTGGGATGTATTCAGTAACAGTTGTAACTTTTGATAAAGCTGGAAATTATGAATCGACCAGATGTCTTATTTTCTATGACAATATATCAAAAGTTGACAAGATGGCTGGAAAGAGAACGATTCTAAAGCAGTCATCAACAGACACAAATTTTACATGGGTTACAGTGAAGGATAAGACGCTAGACCTAACTTGGTTGGATCTTTTTATCAATACTCGCCACAAAAAGCACAACTGGTTAGGTGCAGTTGGTCGTTTATCACATGTCAAAGAGAAGTATGAAGACCAGTTTGGTAAACGAACTTTAGCTGCTATTCCAAATGCTCATGGTAAGTTAATACAAATTTTGTTTTTATATTTAATCAATGATTGTAGTTAAAAATGAAGAAATAATTTTAAAAATCAGGAATCAATAAAAAAAAAGTATAATCATTGTAGTGCACTCATGCATTATTACAGTAGATTCGTTAAAATCATTACTTTGAATAATGTATTTATTTCTTTTTTGGCATCATGATTTATTCTATCGCAAACATACAATTATTTTCGACTTCTGAATACTGAATACAACTCCTCATTTGGTTACTCAGTTATTAAATTTATTCGAAAGCAGACAATAGTTGAGTTGTTTAAATATTTATGTGTACATAGTTTTCTCACTTAAAATAGCCGGAAATCGTATACTAGACGTAAATTTTCCTTTATTATAGGTGTAGTGAGGTTTGAAATTAAATTTGAAGTATTTTCACCGTCTTTGTCCAACCATCAGTATTTTACACCAACGCCGAATGTCGAGTCCCAATCTGGACGTGTAACTGTGTCTTGGGATGACGGCAACAGACTAGACATAACTGTGCGTGCATATGACATATTCGAAACCTTTACAGAAGACATTATAACCGTTTACAAGGATACAAGTGTTCCAGTCATCAAGGATCTGTGGCTTTCTCGTGGAAATCGTGTCAACATTTCTGTCCACAGTATTGAGGACTTTGAACAGATGACGTAAGTACACTTCAGCTAGTGAATAATAAAACGTAAAAGGGTTAAAAGCAGAAAAAAACAGAGAAGCAAGGAATGATTGATTGCTAGATATATTGTTTTTGTTAAATGTCCAGTGGTAAATATCATCAACAGGAAAAAGCAGTTCAACAATTCATCAGGAAAACCAAAAATGGGGATGTGACGGGACAAATTGTCACTGGAAAAGTGAAGGATTGAATGCAGACGGATAATTAAGTATTCTGTAGCAATCATTAGCCTACGATTTTATGAATAATACAGAAAGGATCTTTGGCGTGAAAGAAGCTATGCAGTCTCAAAACAACTCGTGTTAAGGCTTTCAGTTATTGTTTCACCGGACAACTCCAAACGAGAGTCTTCCCTATCCCCCGAGCTCCCGTTATCCACCAAAGGTGCCCAGTTTAGTTGAATGATGTATAATCCTAATAGTCTTATTGTAAAAGGACTATTTGATAACAAACATATTCTATGTTACTACATATAGGATATGAACAAAGGCGAACGGAAAATTAAAATGTGATTCACGATGAACAAACAATTTTTTTAAAAGTTGCATTTTGTCTGAAACTCTGATTTACGACCTTCCAACACTTAAATTAAAACTTGCAAAACCCTCCTTTTCTGTACACGAGAATTAAGGTAGATGTGTGCTTTGTTCCAGTGTTAAAAAATATGGTTAATAACATTTATTTTTTAGTATTGAATGGGAAGCATTGGATTACGATAGTGGATTAAACAGGGTAGAATGGCGACTGATTGACAATTACAAAAATAAGAGCATAGTCCATGGGAAAGATTTACTTCATGCCCAGGGCATGGCAGAGGTAAAACGATTTGTTTTTTTTTTTAAGCTAACATTTTTTGACGCAAATGTTATAGACAGGGTAGGTATGCGTAATATATCTGCTAAACGCTGAATGTAAGATTCAGAAATAATATTTTTTATATACTTCCATTTCGTTATGCATATTTTTTAAAAGAAAAATAAACCGCCTCGGTGGTCTATTGGTAGCGTGCTCGCCCCGAGTGCGGAAGGTCGCGGGTTCGATCCCCGGCCGGGTCAAACCAAAGACATTAAAATTGGTATTTACTGCTTCTCCGCCAAGCACGCGGCATCCAGGAGTAAGAGCAAAGACTGGTCGGCTGGGAGTCAGTACTTCGTGAACATTAAAAATCCGACTCAGCGTGTCTGTCTAGTACAAAGCAGGGATTATGCATTATCATATAAACATGTTCTCGGCCTGATATGCACCTGTTGCCATTGGACGTTAAACAATAATTCATCAATCATCCATAAAAGCAAAATAGTACGTCGATTTTATGACTAATAATGAATGGGCGACAACTTGAAATATAAAGAGGACGAAAATAACCTAAAATATGTTATGCCTCCTGCTTTCTCTAATGTTTAGCTAAATGTTATATTTATATCTTTATTTCATTTTGATATTGTCTAGAACTTGACGGAGTGCAACAGGAAATATCAACATGAACCACGAGGAGCTTCATGTTATTGTACGATGTTTCATGGCTGTTATCATAAGCATTTCTATGTTAAACCTAAAGTAGCGTTGGATGGCACAGATGCTGGACTAATAAGTGGCAAAGAAAAGGGTGTACACGATTCAGACTATTTCATTGAAGTTACAGTAATCAACAATGCATTGTTGAAAACTACACATTTGAAAAAGGTCAGTAGCATTTTTAACTAAATGAAGGCAATTAAACATTTTGAATATATTCAATTATTTAAGTTGTATAGAGAAATATAACTTAAATTTAGAAGGAAAAGTTCATTTCTGTTAAAAAAATGCTTTAGCAGCTTAGTATTGTAAATGCTTGTGTTGCAGATTTATTGTCAGTACATTACCTCAGGAAGTATTATTTTACATTTTTGAACTAGATAACAATAGATATCTCACCACCGCACGAAGGGTCGGTTCATGATGGTATTAAAGGTTTTCCAGAAGTAGATTATCAGCAA
The DNA here is from genome assembly GCA_028015205.1 of Mytilisepta virgata. Taxonomy (NCBI): domain Eukaryota; kingdom Metazoa; phylum Mollusca; class Bivalvia; order Mytilida; family Mytilidae; genus Mytilisepta; species Mytilisepta virgata. The sequence continues at coordinate 35,453,497 of CM051515.1, forward strand.
GATCTTCATCTTGATGCACACTGGGAAGGGTTTTTTGACAGAGAGAGTGGTGTGGAATTTTACATGTACATCTTTAGTGATCACTGTTTCACAGACAAAGAGTTTCGAAATAGCACTCAGGTATGCCAACAACTGGTTGTTTGATCGAAGGCGATATGAAAAAGCTCCATCACAGTATACAAACACATTCTGAACGACCGCACATTTTTTATATTAATTTAGAATAAATTTCCTTCAATAGTAATATAATATGAATACATTAGTCAAAAAAGGGTTGAAAGTAATAGTTTTCCTTCATGTATAACTTCGGTGACGGGAATCGTTATGGCAATTACTCAATGTTTTTAAGTAAAATATTCGAGCTGACTTTTATATTTCCTACCAGTATTGAAATCGCATGTTTAAGGATCATCTTTAAAATATTCTCTATTAATAGACGAGAGAAACGTATAATACCTTTGCAAGCTACGATGCCCATACAGAGGGAACTTACTTTATATCAGTTGTGGCAGTTAATAGAGCAAAGGAGAGTTCAAATTTAGTTTGCTCTGATGGAGTAACAGTTATGACGAATGTTCCATACGTTGTCAACTTTACAATAGAGGGTGCAAAAACAAGACCAAGACTAGTAACAGATGAGGATGGAAGAAGCTGGTTGTTTGATAGAAACCTTAAAAGACGTTTTGTTACAAATCTAACGCCAAGCTGCAGGTTCTATTCATTATCTTAGTAATCTTAATCTTATGAAGTATCATTTTAATGGGAAATTTCTCTATTCTTTATTATAAGTAGAGATTTAGGGTTTTTATTTTTAAAAAAACCTGAAACTCATTGCATGTAATAGTTTAGCAGTACCAGCTATAGCAGATTTTGGAACACGTGAAGACAAGACAGATAGTACCAATTTAGACTCCACTATCTAAAATACATACTCTCCCCTTCAGTTGTCATCTTGTATTTGTATTTATTGTATTTTTATAAATGTACACATGAGGGTCAGCATAGATAAGGAAGAGGATATGGAATCTATGAATACAATTCAAATATGCAACTGTACATAATACCTTGAACATCATTTCATGATTATAATTGTTTGTTTTATGTATCACTGCTTTAATTACGCTAATTCTACAACCTTTCTGATTTTGAACTTTTGAAGTGACAATAAGTCCGACTTTTCTTACATCTATCAATATATTGGTCATATCTGTAAATTAATACTCCATATGTGTTTTCTTTCAATTAAAAAACAGCTACACATGTCAGCGTTGTATTAAATATAAACACACAAATGTTTTATTTATATCTCAGGTCCTTATCGGCAGAAAATATATCGATGTTTCCTATTGGAGAATCACTTTCGTCTGTTGACACGAGATTTTGCATGAAAACCAAACTTAAAATATTAGCTGTTATATCAAAATCATCTCAGGTAATGTATACAGTGATATTTGTTGTTAAGGAATCTTGATATGATCATCAAGCCACAATATGTATAGACGGGTCTTTCATTCATACCAGCCACATTGACTTTTTATTTTCATATTCATCAACAGAAAAAATGGGTTTTTTAAATTTAATTGATTGATTGACTGATTGGCAAATATTTCATGCTTCTTCAGGACGATAACCAGTTCAGTTTATCAAACAATTCAAATATGGGTGTGGCGGGACACAAATGGGAACCAATTTTGACCGCCACTGTGAACTCAGGATGGTTGGATAGGGTCGGATAATTTAGCCTTCTGTAGCGGCCACCAGCCTACTCTTTTTCGAAAACTACAGAAGGGGTCTATAACGTTCAGGGAATGTGGCATTCTCCAAAAACTAGGGCCCGCGGTCAGGCTTTTCGTATTATGAACTTGGCACCTGTGTAGGTTGAGCTCCCGTGATCCATCACAGGTGCCTAGTAAAACATTTAAATGAAACATGGCCATATGCATCCCTGAATATATGATTGTATAATATGCATATGAAAAAGACCTATCAGCTGATGTTTTGTCCAGTGAGAAAAAAAAACTGTCGTGTTCGACCACCATTTGTGAATTACCTTTGCTGAAACACTTATCATCACGGAATGTACGAAATGTTTGTCATTGGACGATAATAAAACAATAACTAACAACTTGGACGTCTATCCATAACCACATGATTCGTCTCAACATCGCAGCTTTACTTAATTATTAAAATTAACATAAAGATGCAATTACAAAACCAATAGTAGCATGAATAGTTTAATTCTTATACATTCCTAAAACAAAGTTTGAAGGCATATTCCACTCGTAGAAAATAGAAAATGCTCTAGCAATGAGTTTGAATTTTGCACTTGGAACATAAGGAAGAGACTCTCTTGAATTTTAGTTTTATATGTAATCGGTTAACATGTTTCTTTTTTAAACTGTTATGCTATTTCTAGTTAACAATGTCATGGATGGCGGGCATTGATGACAGGTTGATTCATGATTATGAAGTTGGTTTGTCTTCAACACCAGGAAGTATCGCCCCTGACATAGTTCCTTTCCGTTCAACGAAACACCATTTACACTTTAGACTTAACCATCCTGATGTTCCAAATGGGAAAGAATTTTATATAATAATTCAAACTTCAAGTAAATCTGGAGTGCAAGGAATACAGGTAAACATGTATTCATATTAATTTTAACTTTTCGTCACTTCGTGGTTTTAGTTATTAATTGAACAATTGAACAATAGACAACAGGAATTCATTCAAATGATGAAATTATAAAACTGACATTTTAAGAATAAATGAATAAAAAAAATACAGGATTAATCAACTATAAAATCCCATATCGAGTAAACCAGAAAAGTCTTTAAACCTACAACGTTTAAATTAAGATCACAAAATGTAATCTTTCAATGGTGTAATTTACAATTTTTTATAGTTTATTGTCTACCCAACTTTACATTTATTGTTTCATTCACAGACAATTGGATCTTTCATAACTGATACAACCAAACCAAAGTTTACAGGGAGTCACATTGCCGTTTCATTGAAAAACGGATATCTAATAGCCAACTGGACCTCGGTAGCATTTGAAGACGCAGATGATCCGTACCCTATGCATTACCAGTTTGCTGTTGGTAATCGTCCTTTGTATTGGTATTGTTGCGTTAAAGAAGTAAACTGTCTATAGATGTCATTGCCTGCAACGTTTGTCCGTATATTCCATCTATACTATTTTATTAAATATAATTCTTTCTATCAAATAAATTCCCTTTGCTTCTGAGTTTCCTTGTTGCTACAGGTATGAATATTTATTCATCAAATCGATATTTCCTAATATTATGAAGAACAATTTATCCGATATTCAAGGGCATGCGTGAGTGACCATGACTTTCGACAAAGAGGACTACTGCTTCACAAAAGCTTCTTAACCAGGGTTTTATCAGGGATACCTTGATGTCATCACTTAGAAAATTTTACGGTCGTCATCACGAATTGATTAACCGTTACAGTGTTCCAATATCTAAGATGATGTTGGACCTGTTCCCACCGGCGTGACATTTCATGTATCTCCACCAATTTGTGACTATACTATCGGGTTGACTTTGTTGAAATTCAAAACGGGTGCCGTATACGGAGCGGGGACTTCTTAACCTTCTGGGGCACCTGGATTCACTCTTGGTTTTTATAGGAGTTCTTGTTGTTCATTGTTTTTTTAGTTTTCAGTCTTTATTTGTTGTGCTTGTGGTTGTTCATTTCCGTGTTTTGTCTGTCTAATGGATTCCTTTATTTTTGGATTGCTCCTTGGGTATATTTATCCTCTTTATTTTCTAGGACATCGGCCTTATATGACTGACATTCAAGAGTTTCGCGATTTGGAATTCAAGGGATCATGTACACAGACCACTCCAGCTACATGTACTGCATTATCAATCTCACGATTGAAATGGTCATTACATGGACACCATGATTATTATTTCACAATCAAGGCTACAAATCTTGCTGGACTTTACACTACACAGGCATCTGTTTCATACAGGCATGATGTACAGTTACCAGCTAAAGGAGTCGTATTTGATGTGCTTCCTGGTAATTTTCTAACAACAACAAAGGTAATATACATGAATACAGAGACGTTTCCTCTTACACATATATAAAAAATAACAATCCAAAGATACTAATATTAGATATTGTAAATTTATATTATGCTGTATACGACGCATTTCAAGGAGTTAACTCTCATCAGCAGCATTAAAACCGAAACATTTGGAAGACCAAAAACCAAACTTATATTAAACAAGAAGTACTCAAACAAAAATACCGAAATAGGAAGCCAAATTTCAGCTAAGGAGATCTACCATGTGCAATACAAGGAATGAACCCTTAGTATTTCTATTATTTTTGAATTTTGCTAAATACTGGTAATTTCTGTAACAAATCAATGAATAATTATGTCAGACAAGTCTGACGACTGGGTTGGCGAATACCGTCGGGGACCTAGGGTCCACCAGCAGAGGCATCCTCCCAGGATAACTTGCTAATCTGTATTTCATTATTTGGTGAAGATTTGTATTTATAATCAGCAAACAATATATATGTCCATACAGTTTCTTATTCCGCTTTTGAATACGGAACTGCTTTAATGGATGTTTTGTAAACAGAATTGTATTTTGATTTGCGTAAATTTAAGAATTACTACATATTCTAATATACTTTTATAAGACATCGTTGCTTTTATCGTATCAGGTTCTTCTGGATAAATTATCTTGATTATTTTAGATTTAGAAACTACCAATAATGTGTTTACAGGAATCCATACATTTCTCTTTATAGGACATAGAAGACATTGATTTTTCTGCAGATAAAACCGCTTTAGCAATGTCATGGTGAGGATTTGTACATCCTCATCAAGACGTAAAACTTAGAGCTTGCGCCGGAACAGCACCAAAAAGATGTGACGTTTCTGGAATGAAAAATTTAACTTCAACCAGTATGATATACACTTTCAGTCCTGTTGTTCTTCAACCTTTCCAGGTATAGAAAAAAAAGTTTAATTGTTTTATTTTGAATAACAATGTATGAAATCTAATATTTACCGCCGTCGAGCACAACTTTGTCCTTAAATGGTTTAGGTTTTACCCTTTTTGGTCATTCTTCAAAGACTTGGGTTATAGTTTTGACTTTTAACATTTTGGCAATTGATAAGTCATAAATCGACGAAATATACACATCTTTTACATTGTGTCATAGATAATTTTATGATATAGTATCTTCTTGTCTGCCTAAGGACTTGCGTCAGGACATTTGGAGATTCTTAAATAGATAGATTTGAGTAAGACTGCAACTACTCTTTTTCTTTTAAAGTTGTGGAATTGAAATAATATTCCAAATACTCATTATAGGTACATTCATGAAAGCTAGATTGCTGTCACATAAACTTCTAAGACAGGGTTATGTTCAGTCTATGTTATTTTCAACACTCAAAATGTTTAATGGTCGTCATCACGAATTGATTGGCCGATATGAAGTTTCTATCTCGCGTATGAGACTAGATATCTTCAGTTAGATTTCACGTCCTTCTGGAATTGACACCTCACCAGACTTGACACTTCACTGGCAATGCGACGGGTGCCGTTAACGGAGCAGGACATGCTTACCCTTCTGGAGCACCTGCTGTCTCCCTGTTTTTTATGGGAGTTCAAATTGCTAGTGCTTTTGTTTCTGTGCTGTGCCATTCTATTTTTTTGTTTTTTTTTTTAGTTTTTAGATTATTATACGTTTTTTATTCTTTTAGTTATATATGTATCGTTGTCTATTTTGTTTGTTTTGTACCATTCTCATGACTTTGTCCCTTCCTTGAACTTCGAATTTGTGGACTTTTCTCATTGTTTTGTCGCTTCGGTATTGTTTTGCCGATATTCATTTTTAAATAAAATAGTTCTTTTTAAAATCGTTTTATTTATAACTGATGAGCAAATATCTTGAATGGCGTCTTCTGGTAATAACAAATAAGCTTAAACTTCTATGTAGAAATACTTTACAACATTGGAGGCCTTAACATCGGCTGGAAATGTTCAAGTTAGCTCTGACGGAATACAGGTGCTTGATATCAACATAAACTTGACTGGAATTATTGTAAGAGATGGTACTAACTGTTCCAGTGAGTATATTTATGGTTATTTCTTCTTACGATATAGAATGTATGTATATATATAATATCTTATTGATATTTTGCCATATGTAGTGTTCATACAAATTGCTGTGTGAACAATGCAACATTGTGTTCAAATCTAAATAAAATCTAACAAGCAGTTGTTTAAGTCTGATGCTTAAAATAATTCGGAAATAGTTTGTTTTAACATTAGTCTTAGATAAAAATCTCCACACTCTACATAAATTGTTGAAAAACAATGAGATGAACTTTGATTTCAAGCTGATTGGGACAGATATGAATCCTTCAACTGTAAAAAATAAGCTTAAGGTAGATAATTGAGGGACTTCTGCACCGATTTACGATTATTGCAAGATAATTATTTTCTGTCTATTTAATTAAGCTATTTAATTCTGTGTTTAAGGGTTTATTTTACATAACAAACGAAAATTCGGTCATTTCTTCATTGGTTTTTCTTCTATAATTATAGGTCGGTCTAGCTTGAAATCAAGCCACCATAATAAGGTAAATACAGTTTATATTCACTGTATAATTTGATACCAGTTGTGAATTTGTGATTTATGGACGAATATCATTTGATTATACATGTACCTATTAGCCACTATTTTGAATAAACAACCTGCAGTTTGTAAGTTCCCTCATCAGAATTTGTATGGAGACAATCTCAATAGTTTTATTTATTAATTTATTACTACGCTTGTAGATTGCAAGTTGTAGCACTAGCAATTTCACTGCGTATTGTTGAGTAATAAGTTTGTCCTCATTGATTTCCAACATAAATAAAATTTTACTGTGCGTATCGCTGTGTGTTTGTTTATTCCACATTGGCTAGAGGTATAGGGTTTGAGATCTCACAAAAACTGTTTAACCCCACCGCATTTTTGCACCTGTCCCAAGTCAGGAAACTCTAGAATTTGTTAGTTTTTTTTAAGTTCGGTTCATTTGTATTTGGCCTCCATTTTACTGAACTTGTATGCATTATTGTTTAGAGGCAAACTGAAGCCCGCCTCTGAGTGTGTGATTTTCTCGCTGTGTTGAAGACCCATCGGTAGCCTAGGACTATTTTCTGCTCTTTGGTCGGGTTGTTTTCTCTTTGACACATTCCCCGTTTACATTCTCTATTCTAAACAAAATTCATCATGTACACATGAAATTTGTTGAATAACTGCTAACCTTATTGAAGATTACTCTTAATTATCTTCAGGCCTAATTATCCAAATATACAAGATTAACACCGAATGTCCTTTACAGTGACCTAGGTGTCAATACTCTTCAGTTACATACTGAATACTGTAAATTGGGATTTTGGAATTTTTTATATGAATAAAGCAGGATTTTTCTCAATATCGCAAAAATTAAAATCGCATTTTGGTCTAAAATGAAAAAATCGCAATAATAAATGCAGGCAATAATTTTTAAATTACAGAATTTTACATGTTAATGGTAATGTATTGCAATGTTGTTTTTACATATTAGGATACTCGCCCAAAATGTATGGAAGATATCGATTATCAAACTTCCACCACAACTTTACATGTGTACTGGTCTATACCAAATAATCACGATGAATATATACGTGAAGCATTTGTAAAGATAGAAGAACGAATTGTTGGTGGTAAGCATTGTAAAATATCATTTTGAAGAGATACATGTAAATACAAGTATTCACTGTCTACAAATATGTATTTGGTACATAGAACTGAAAATGTATTTACTATTTCCTACGTTGTTCTTTAATGATTGATGTATTTTTCTTTAAAAATGATAGTGTATTTATATCCGTTGATGGCTTTCGCTTTGCCCTCTTTGTCTTTTAGGCTCTTCGAGGTTAACGTTTTGGTTTTTATCATTTTAGGCCTTTATCACAACTGATTAGTCATACATTCACTAAAGTTTTAATATACACATCGTATGCATCAATATAGTTATGTAATAATATCTATTATGGCTATTATATTGAATTTCATTTCTTGAAGTCATGAACATGTAACTAAAGTTAAATGTCATAGCATATTATTTTCCGTTTCCAGCCTGTGATAGAAGGCATACAAAATCTACTTAATCGAAGTTTACACAATAGATCACAACGTACATAAAGTATAATAATAATGACTGGCATAGTTTTTTGTTAGGCATATTTTTTAAAACTATTTAACACTGATACTGTAAAGTAATCAACAGGAGTTTATATCCATTTATGTTTTTCCGAATTATATAATTGAAATCGTATTATTCACTATAGATGTTTGGAATCCTAATCCTGTTAAACAGTTCCAGTACGTTGGAAAACATCGATTTGTTACACTAAGCGATATGGATTTAAAACCAGGGAAAACTTACAGGGCGGTTTTAAAGTTCTGTGCTGAGGAGCTGTGCTTTCCAGTTGTTGCAAGCAACGGAGTGACAATACTTTTCAATCCTCCAACTTCAGGAAACATTTCTGTATCAATTAAAAATACAACAAGTAATAATCAGGTACAAACAAAATGTATTAAACACAGTAATAAATTAGAATTTACTTTCAAGTTTATATATTTCCTTGTAATGACTGGAATATTTGAGTACTAATAATGGGACTTTAATATCTAATTCTAATGCCCTGCTTCGTTTTTTTTTTATTTACGTAAGTTGTTGATCAGTTGATTGGTTGTGCTTAAACTGCATTATCAGAAATATCAAATCTTAATGTGCATTATTATGTAGTTCAATTGATATTTAGAGGAAGTTTACTTTTAACAGCTACATATAACCTTTGACAAAATGTATGATCCTGATACTGCTGACCACACAGAAGCTGTAGATATGATTGGGTTTTATGAATGGTCATTGGGAGATAATGAAGGCATTTATACAAAGTGGAAAGAAATAAGAAATATCTCAAATAGACAGAATAATCAGGTACATTACCCTTTTGGCCATAATCTTTTTAAATAAAACAATGAACACAATTTAATAATGTTTCATTAAAGAATGGCTAAATGATTTTTCTTTTCTTTCAGCAAATTTTCCTACTACAATAATTCTAATTCTCACATGAAAGAAAAAATAGTGCATTTAAATACATAATGGAAAAATCTTTTAATAACTGTTAAAGTGTCATCAAATTTGTGTTTAAGTATGCAGTTACCGGTCATTTAGATCTGCGTTTTTTCATTATATGTGTAAATTAGAGATTTAATAATACAAATATTTTTAGTGCAGCTATACAAATTTAAAGAGTTGCAGGTAAAACACTTTATGTAGTTTATGAATATTATAACACACACTTATGTTATGTTAATGATCACTTTTCAGATATCCTTTTCCATTTTCCTAAATAGCAGCTTGGATTTCTCGAAATGTAAAAAAATATACATAAGGGGCTACAATAAAGCAGGAATATGGTCTACTATATCAAAAGAGATTAAGACGTGTAATATTGATGATGGCAATGATGTCATAATTCCGAATATAGTTGTTGACGCCATTGGGGAGCAGGAATTTGGTATTGGTAAGATAAAATACCTATATATTACCACTGAAGCGTTGATACCAATTGTGGAGCATAGAATAGGCTAATGTTTATTAATACGTCGTGCGCTAACTTAGCAATACCCCATGCAGATACAGGTTTGCAAGTGAACGTCAAGTCCGCTTTCGTATCTACCTGTACATTATCGCATGTTAAAGTCTTCACCTGATTATATTCACTTGCCGTGAGCTTGTAACCCTTATTTTGCGTACAGTTGTATGGCCTGTCAGAAATCCTAAAACCTGATAATTTTCTAACAAATAACATGCCATGTAGTGGATTTAATTGGTAAAGTAAAACGTCGGACAAACAGCTATCTAAGGACAGAACTTTGATTAAGAGAATTAGTTGTTGGATTGTTCACATATATTTTAAAAATTACCCCAGAGGATGTCAATAAATAGAAACCAAAGAAAAACATCCACCACCTCAAAAATGATAATTGTTTAAAGAATCTGATAATAACAGATAATTACCGTAAGATTCATTTCTTTTTGATGGAAAATAAGTTAATCCAAATGTTTTAAGGATGATCGCTGGTCTAATAGGAAATAAATAGATTTGAAATAGTTGTTTTAGTTTGAGAGAACATATGAATAGTAAACAAATAAGCAAGAAAAAAATATAGGTTCATGTGCTCATTTTAGAGCTATAAGGCCTTGAAAATTTGCAGGAAATGGATTTTCTCTTGATTTTTCATTGTCTTTGCATTGACAACTTCAGTCTCTCAAAAATGTATGAAAAAATAAAAAAGATTTCATAAAATTTTGTCAAATACCATTTTAAGGTATATATGATTAATTATAAAAGAAAAAGTGGGGGTTCATGGGCAAAACATTTCATGTTTAAGAAATGGATAAAGCCCGAGGATTCCGAAAATCTGACAGAAAGATCAAAACATGACCAGCGAGCATCTTTAAGCATGAATTGTGTAGATATATAATTCCAAGATGAATTATGCAGTATTGGTTTTTCCAGAATTGTAGAGTATTACAATTCCGGGAAAACCAGAATTGTATTATTACAATTCTGGTAGTACTAGAATTGTGACAACAATTCTGGAACATAAATTTTATACCAGAATTGTACAATTCTGGTACTACCAGAATTTAGATCATATTCTTCACTATATCCCTAACATGTAATTTCATTATAATACTAAGAAACAGACCATTTAGTTGTGACCAGTCTTGAGGATTTAAGCCCAAAGCGTGGAAATACAACTAAATTTCGCAATAAACATGAAATCAACTTAATTTCAAATCGTACGAGTGGAAATTTCAAAAATAATTTAATCGCTAATAATCCTTTCTTTTATTTTGTTTTTTAATATTTACAAATTTATTGTATATATATAAATCTAGATGGAAAAATCTTAGATGGATTTGGGCATGATATTTATTTGGAAGAAAACGATCGATGGAACAAACCTGATGTAGACTATACGCCATACAAGAACATTTTGTCCGCTACATGGCCTATGTTACGCCACAGAAACTTCACCTGGGCTGTTATCGACTCGCAAAATTTAGATGTGACTAGTTTCTATGCAGATAAATCTCAACTACATTTGACGGAACCTTGCTCACATCCTAATTCGATCAAATGCGGATTTACAGGTAATGTTCAATCTTTGGATTCAGTTAATACTTTAAGTTTCAAATTTCACCCTTTGGTATCATAGAATTGAGGAGCAATAATGGCGGCCAATGCTGCAAAGTCAAATAAACTGTTATAGATACGGGAAAATTATGCTAATAGATTCCTAATAGGAAGATATAAGATTTTTTTCATGAAATGAAGATAATATAGGGTTATTTTGTGCAACGTGATTGCAGATTTTGTGCACAGTTTTTGTGCTGGACGTCGTTCTTTACTAATTTTCGTTCAAACTGATAACATGGCACATGCAGGTCATTTTTTGTTATTGAGAGACAATTTTATATCTCATTTACCGTGTCCATACCGTTTGTTAGACCCTCTCTCCAGATCAGTTTCCACTATTTCTATGCTAGCCCGAAATTGATACTTTGAATTTACTCTTACAAGACTGTTAAATTTTGTGAAAACTAATGATTATCTCCTTCGTGCATAGATCTTTCCTTAAATGGTGTTTTGGCTTTCCGTTTTCTATTATTGTTTTGGTTTTCAACATTTTAGGCCTTCACCACAATTGAAGAGTCGTAAATCTACAAAATGTGGACATTGTGCGCATCAAAATTTGTGTTAAAGCTTTATAAAAAAAACAATAATGTTAAATAACGAGATAAGATTCCGCTTCTATTTGGTAACTATGCATGCTTCTCATGGTGGTCTTTGCGAACGATTTGTCATTTTAAACATCTTAATCTCTAAATGAAAACAAAATGCCAATCAAATTAAATGTTTTACAAAATCTTTCGTAGAAAAACGTATATGTTGTATTATAGAATAACACTTATTTCAGAAAAAGAATATGTGAATGTTATTTTTAATCCGAAAGAAGAATTGGAACATGGTAAGAGATATCTCACATGTATCCACGCACCGAATCGTGAAATAAAATATGAAAAATGGACTGAGGTATTAGATGAAGTAAACACTTGTAGTGATGGTGTCACTGTTGATTTAACACCACCAACACCTGGAAACGTGTGGATATGTATTCACCCTGATAAAAAGTACCAAGTAAGAGAACTTATTTTATACATATACAATGTATTGATGCAAACGTTGGATTTCTTTATCATTTTATATTTTCAACTTATGTTATATTTATATTATTGGCAGAAGAACTTTTTAATCAGAAATGCAAATTTGAAGCAAGCAAATGAACTTTTGATGTATATTGAATACTGCACATGATGTATATATGAAACATTACATCCTGTAAGAAAATATTTTTTTAACTGCAGGCGTCATCGTCCGACTTATTTGTCAGCTGGGATTCTTTCACCGATGTTGAAGAATACAAAATGACAGTGCATAGTTCAGGAATTAAAGAATATCAAGTTGGAATTGGTATGCTTATATTGTATTATTCAGAGGACAAAAATAGAAGAGCTTAATATTCATGTGATGAGCGATGAAACGTTGGTTCAATTAAAAAACACACAGAAGTTAAATGATTCATATTAAGGTTAAATTGAAAGTACAACATGCATTTAATCAAGAAATGTAAGAATTAAGTAAAGTCAAGAAATACCAAAGGGATATTCGAAGGAGAGAAAAATCATAATAACTGACAAACTCCGGAGAACAACGAAGACAAGACCAAAACAATACATGCACTACAATTAAGAACTAAAAATTGCTAAATAGGTTATTACTAGTACTAAGTACTGACGAACACTGTAAAAAAAAATTCATAAACAGGTTCAACAAAAGGTGGCACTGACATAGCTCCCTATACCAGAGTAGGTTTAGTCAACCATTATACTGTCCATGGTTTACGGTTACAGAATGGTCATGAATACTTCGCTACAGTCAAAGGTCTGTATTTTTATTACATGAAAGGTTTTACTTGACTGCTTGAATCGCTAAAAATAATATTCGATTATCTATAATACACTTAAAATACAAATATAATACTCATTGAGTGACTGGTTTTAACAGTAATTCAATGATGATTAATACATTCGGTTTTCAAATTGAATATAAAACGCATACTCATCCAACGGAAAAATCAAACGCCTAGAGATGTAGAACAAACACGTCTTACATGGATAAAAATCATGAAAAGTAAATCTAAAAATAAAACCACAAATCAAAATGAGGTGTTGACGGCCAAGATACATGTTATACAATTAATAGCAATTTTAAGTAATGGCAAGAAATACCAAAGGGATATTAAACTCCTACAAAAGAACCTGAGGTGACATCCAGCTTCCTGAACGGGTAGGTTAGATTGCAAGACGTAGTCAAATATGGGGAAGTTCACTTTATACTTGGTATTCAATTATATCATGAAATAATATCAAACCTAACCACAAACGTAACCAAAATTTTGCATCATAATTCCCCTCTGTTTAGAAAACCCCTTTATGTAAATGTATCATATATTGCCACTCAAGATATTTTACTCTGAAAAAGCATATAATCATTTTTTTTTTTTTGTCTTTATCAATTTATGCCTGATGAACACAAGGAATTTCGTTTAGTATTTTAATGTATTTATAGTAATTTTATCTTGTCTCCCAAGTTATTAAGTGACATTTAAAGCATGGTCTGGATTGTCTGTATTATGATACTAAATAATATGTCAAATCTATTGCAGGCATTGACTTTTCAACAAGAAGTTCCACCGCAGATTCACATCCTGTAAAGATTGATTATACACCACCTGAAAAATCCAGTTATCCAATTAGAATTGAAGGTCGACATTTGTCAAATCTAAGCGAAATCAATGCATGGTATGTTTAAACTATTTGTATACGAAATCTGAATACAAATGTGTACCAAAAAATATTTCCTGGTGAATCACAAATTACGAATATTAGTTTTGCCTACTTTAAGACATTTAACTCAAGTAGAATAATACCATTATTATTATATGGATATACTTTGAATTTATTAATACAGGTAATACAGTTTTCCATATTTAAAGATTTTTTATCCGTAAATGAAACGTTGTCTGTCCATTAGAACGTTATGGAGATATAGCACCTCGTCTTCCGATGGAAAATAAAAATGTTCTGACAAAACTGATAATGCCCTTATGTTTTTTTAAAAACTTCAATTAAACTGGTCAGGAGAACATATATCATATTTACCGAAAAAAATTCTTGACCTGGGGTTTTCTTACAAATACATGCTATTTTTTGTAAATGGAATCATAAATAGTTGTAACTAGTTTTGTTAGCTTAGAAAGTCATGTATCCTATGATATCGTTGCAGTTGGAGAGATGTATTTTTAGATAAAGAGAGTGGAATTGATTATTACGAATGGTCTGTTGGGTCACACCCGGGATATGATGATATCATTCCATTCACAAGAACATCATTGGACCGTGGTGTTTCAGCAGAAGATAAGACTATTAACATACACGAAGGACATGCTTATTTTATAACAGTAAAGGTATTTGATTCGTAAAATTGGTTCGTCAAAATAACTGCATATTAGAATCTAATACAATTTTCATAATGAATTGTAGAGAAACAAACTAAATAAATATGTTTTTTGCTATCATGAAATCATGAATTTGCGAATATTAACTTTTATGTCATTTGAACTCAAGTTTTAGATCACTCAGTATCAATATTTGAGAACAATCAGATTGAAAGTAATCGTATGTAACTTTCCAGGCTTTCAACAGAGCGAAACTTGTTACTACAGCGTCATCATGGGCCTATGTTTATGATATGTCACCTCCGATATCCGGTCACGTGTATGATGGTAGTGCAGAGAGATCATTGTCATACATGAAAGATATAGATTATCAGACAGATCCAAGAACATTATCCAGTTACTGGGAAGGCTTTCATGATCCACATTCTACAATTAAAGCATATTACGTTAGCATTGGAACCTGTCCAAATTGTGAAGACGTTCTCGTAAATCAAGATATTGGAATATCTAGCAGTATATATTTAATTCCATTCCTTTCTTACAACTTTCCTACTTAAATGATATAGATATTATAACAATTTAAAATGTATTTAAACTTCGAATCTTTGAAATCACATTCAAAAAGGTAGTAAATATAAAGTTACCACATAAGTTGGTCTGGTTTAGTAACACAGTCATATCGTAGAAATACATTTGGTCGCAAACCTCTAAAATCGTATAAAAAATACTATGTCAAGGCTTTGTTAATTTCATCATTCCAAAAAATTATGGTCGTCATATCACGAATTGATTGGCCGATACGAAGTTTCTAACTCACATACATGTAGTTTATGAGACTAGATATCTGAAGTTATATTTCACGTCCTTTTGTCGATTGGCACTTCACTGGATTTTACTCACTTGTAATGTTACGCGTGCTGGTAACACGCAGGACATGCTTACCCTTCCAGAGCATATGAATTAACTCTAGGGCATTAGTTCTGTGCTGTCTTGTTTTATTCTATTTCGCTTATTATATGTTTTTCATTCTTTAGATCCATTCTCATGATTTTTTTATACCTTTGGATTTCAATCTTACGGATTTGCCTACTGGTTTTTCCCTTCGGTATACTTTTGTCGATGTTTCATTATAAGTACCGTTATGAGTTGGATATCAATAAATCTCGTTTAAACCAGCCAGTGCCAAGTACGATTACAGACTTGCCTGAATTCTTGTTGGAATTATGTTTGTATTTTGAAACCGTTTCTAGTGTAGTCCAGTGTTGTTCATTGGTTTATGCTACATGTATATCGTTGATCCTTCCTGTCATTTTAATCATTTTAATTAAAATCATTATTCAATAAAGGCTGCGAATAAAATTAGAACGGCGTATTCTTAATGTTTTAGAAAACGAAACTTGCATCAGATGCATTCATTGACTTCTCTCCAATTGATTAGAATACATGTATCGAAATAAAAATATGCATTTTGCATAGAATATGAAAAACAAGAAATTATAAACCCTATTCCTGCTAATTAAGTAGTCGATTTTAATTTTTAGATTTCACTCTTTGTCATATGCATTTGGGATCTGGTACTCGGTACTACGCTACAATCACGGCCTGTAATACAGCTAACTTATGCACATCTGTAACATCTGACGGCGTTGTTATTGATAATAGTCCACCTACACAAGGCATTGTTATTGATGGTGTCGATGTTCATGACATGGAGTATCAATCTTTAAGGTATACTATATAAATAATTTTAATATCTATATACCAATTGTGGGACCCTTTTTATCTTTTCGTTTCTGAAAACTCACGGGTTAGTTCTTAGTGTAAATTTACCCCATATATGTCCAAAAAAATGAATGAATGCCAACCCAGTCGTCAGACCTGTGTGACATGATTATTCATTGATTTGTTACAGAAATTACCAGTATAGCAAAATTCAAAAATAATAGAAATACTAAGGGTTCATGCTTGTATTGCACATGGTAGAGCTCCTTAGATGAAATTTGGCTTCCTATTTCGGTATTTGTGGTTATGAGTACTTCTTGTTTAAAATAAGTTTGGTTTTTGGTCTTCCAAATGTTTCGATTTTAATGCTGCTGATGAGGGGTAAGTCCTTGAAATGCGTCGTTTACAGCATAGTATAAATTTACTATATCTAATATTAGTA
Source organism: Mytilisepta virgata (assembly GCA_028015205.1). Taxonomy (NCBI): domain Eukaryota; kingdom Metazoa; phylum Mollusca; class Bivalvia; order Mytilida; family Mytilidae; genus Mytilisepta; species Mytilisepta virgata. The sequence goes on from CM051515.1 coordinate 35,470,356, forward strand.
TCTGGATTGTTATTACAAAAAGGTAAACATATTAGCAGTATATCTTGATGAAATAATCATTCAGATCCAATTAGATTTGAATTATCAAATCGTACTACAAATAGGGAAGTAAGATGAATTTACAATAGAAACTTGCCTGTGAAATTAGGGAATATATTACAACAAAACGTTGTTCTTATTTTCTGTGTAGGGATAAAATCGATACATTGTGATACCTATTCCATGCCAATTTTGTGATACAAACTTCAAGCAAAGGACAACTTTTAGCATATTAGTAAGGCAGACAAAATGTCAAATTGCATTTTGATTAATGTGAGAGGTATCTGATCCTAAAAAATATGTAAATATATACATATCGTTAACTATGAAATGTCTATGGACAATACTGACAAAACGGACTAATTTTTTAAGGAATTACATTGCCGCCAAATGGTATGGATTTACAGATCCGCAATCAGGGATTGAAAGATTTTCATGGCGAGTAGGTACAAAACCAGGATCAGATGATATTGTAAAATCAACACATCTTCCATTGACCGATATATTAGTAGAACCAAACTTACATCAGAAACTTCCTCTTGGACAAAGGATATACATTACTGTAAAGGCGTACAACAAAGCAGGTAATTTAAAAAAAAATCTTAATATCTTGTCTTTTAATGGCCTTTTAGCTTTTGAGTCGCATGTCATTTTCTTGGGCTAAAGCAGCTTTAAATGGAACAACATACTTAGTAAATGTAAGCATAACTTCTTTTCATTTTTACAAGGATTAAGCACAGATGCAACTTCAAATGGTTTCTTCATTGATGAATCTCCACCAGTGATGAAGCTGAAGCCATACTTGTCCACAGATTTAGGATCTATCAAAGACGACTCTGTAGTGCTCAGAAGTATTTTACGCGTTAGATGGGAGGTCGAAGATGACGAATCATACATACAACGTCAGTACTTGTCTATAGCTTCACACAAAGGTGGTGAATTCAACACGACTTCAACTGAGGTAAAAGACCAATGGAAGTATTTTCCTGGCCCTTCCCAATGATACTAAAGTTTCAAACATGTTCACTGTTTCACAATAAATACACAGGTGCGCCATGAGCGCATGATACGCCCGTCGTCCAGAAAATTAACTTTCACCAATTATCATAAAGACCCTTTGATTTTGTTCCTTATTTTTGATGAATAAGTCTCATTCCACGCTGGAACAGAAAACCGAAATTTCACCAAAAAGTATAAAGACCTTCAGCCTGTCACAACAAACAGTGTAAAGTTTGAAGTAAATCGGAAAATGCGTTCTTAAGATACAGCGTGTCATGTGAAAAATTCCCCCTTTTAAATGAACAAAGTTCCATAACTTCGAACTTTTCAGGATTAAACTCCGAAATGTCATATCGGAAATGTATTTTAAAAAAAACAAAAGAGAGCTTACGTCAATGGATTTAAATAAGTAACCAAAGTTTCATGAAAATTGGTGTAAGCGTTTTTGAGTTATTGTCCGAAGTGTGGACGACGGACTGACAGACGGACGGCACGACGGACAACGGTATACCATCATAAGTTCCGTCCTTAAAGACGAGTGTATACAAACTGGAATAAACTCTTGATGTCTACTTAAGAACTTTCACTCAAGATTCTTAAAATAATGAAAAGTGATACCCCTAACACTCTTGTCTTTGTTTAATTGTTTAAAATTCACATTCAATCTACAGTTTATGGTAAAATTTAAATATTTTCGAAAAACTCAAAATTCTATTATGCAAACTGTAATTTTCCCTATGATTGTTAACACTACAAAATATTTATATAAGTTGAACAATGGATAACAGTAAAGGTCAACAATTGACAAAGGATTCGTAGTTGATTTTTTCAGAAATCTAAGGAGTATATTTACTGTTCACAAGGCCTAAAATGTTGGAAACTGAAACAAAAAGCGAGAATAGTTAAACCAGATTACATGGCCAAAGCAAATCCCAAGTTCTACAAATTTCTCTTTTTTTCAATTTGTGCACATTTCGTCGATTTACGACGATTTCAGTTGTGCTCTCAAGGCCTAAAATGTTGAAAACCAAAACAATAATCCAAAAAGTTGAAGAGCAAATGCAGAAATACCAACATGACCATAAACTGTAAAACCAAAGCCATCAAAGGATAGAGCTATGCACGAGGGAGATACTCCTTAGTTTTCACAAATTTTACAAATTTGTAGCAGTAAATCTAAGTATCAATTTCGGGCTAGTATCGAAATACTAGCAACTGAGCTGGGGATACCATCGAGCAATTGAAGTTCACCTGCAGTTGCATCGACTCAGGGGTTAAAATACAATTCTTTGATACCAATTTTAATGCACAAGATGTGCAAATTGCGTCGGTAGCTTCTATTATAAAAAATTTAGAACAAAATATATAATCATCTACTTATTTATCATCTAATAAATCATTCGACTTTCTGCTTTGTTATGAACAATGATAATAGAAATCTTTTATTTTGATGAAAACTTTTGTTAAGAAAAAGGAACTTATTTGCTTCAAATTAATTAATTTAAATTTTTTTATAGTTAAATGGTATAGTGAGAGAATACACATTTTCTCGCCTTGATCTACATGATGGTGGAAATTACACAATAAAAATTATTGTGTGCAACGGAGCTAAAATCTGTATAGAAGATGAAACTCGTGGAATAATTGTAGACAGTTCTCCCCCAACACCAGGTGAGTAAGCATTTCCGTTGCTCTTTGTTACAATAAATTTATTTTTCATATTTGGTAGATTATCATTTATTCCTTTTTATTTCAGAATACCTTTAGAAATGATTTTTTCAATCCTATTATTCTCTTTTTAGTAAAAGGACATCGTTAATGCAGGTTTTATATCAAATTTTACCTGTCTGTTGACTAAGAATGTACATGTAATTTGTTATTTCAAAGGGATGTTTGCAATAAAGACTGATCATGCGGCTAACCTCCATCGTCACGTAGACGACTGGATGACCTGGTCAAGATATAAACTACGGCTGTCGTGGCTTGGTTTTACAGACCTTCATTCAGGAATTGATAAATACTACGTTTCATTGGGTAGCAATTACATGATGGATGATCTAAACAAGGTATAGTTCTCTACTTAGTCAAATTTTCCTTGTCGATTTGGTATTGTTTTGAACCTGTTGTATTAAAAGTTTGCACATTGTTTTTTTTTTTATAACAAACAAATAAGTCTTCGACATATCATAACCAAATTTCTTTTTAAACATGTTAAACTTCATTTCGTTTAAATTGCTATACGTTTTTAATATGGTTGTTTAATTTGTAATTTATAGATCGCTGGTTCTCCAAAGGAAATTCCCCATAATCAGTCAGGTATTGACAAAGATGATGAAGGTTTTGTTCAGATATTTGAAGTGGAGACGAAAAACTTGGCAAAATTTGAGCATGTATTTGTCAGTTTGTGGGCTGTAAACCACGTAAGTTTTGTAAAGGTGATGAAATTTTTTGATAACTTGATAATTATAAGTTCGAAATTTACTTTCAAAGTAAATTTCTTTATTGAGTTGCATACTAATAACTTTATGAAACAAAGAAAATAATTGTTGACCTTTAATGGTATTCTTTTTATTATTTATTCATTATAAACCATCTGCCTCATGTTTCGAAAAAGCTGGTGTGAAATAGAAATAATGCAAGATTAAAATGTATTGGACGAGGTTTAGTGACGGTATAATTTTAAAAAGAAGGAATTAATAATTAAAAGAACAATTGATTACTTTATATTACTTCTTAAAGGTTGCAAATATTTAAACTACATATCAAATATCAAAGTATTCTTTGCTATATCTGGTTAATAAATGATGCATTCCGAAGTGCAATATCTCGAAAGAAATTATTCTCTTATTAATTTAGGTTGGACTGCCTAGTAGAATGATACATTCTCAGTTCAGACTGGTCCCTGCGGATACATTGGAATTGATAAGACGGTGTTCCGCAGTTACATGTTTAGGACATTGTGTATGTTCTGCACAGGGCAAGAGATGTCCCCTTAACGGAAACGCCTGTAATGATGTCACAAAAAGTGTGTTTTGTATAAACATTATTATAATTTGAAATCTTGTAAACAAATATGTTTATTAATGAAAATTTGCTTTGATACATTCTTATGAACATCGAAAACGATAACAGGTAATGTCAACAATGACATACCAAAATCAACGTCACCCAACTGACACAACCCCGGGTAAAAATAACATAAAAGAGCACAAAACACAAATATAAGCACAACGGAGAGTCAGGATAGTATTCCTTGTTACAGAAACTGAACAGTGGTGGGGTTAAACTGGTTTTATGGGTATCCGGACCATTAGTTTGTCTTGACTTTGGATTTTGATCTTACGGACTTTTCCCACTGTTTTATAGCTACAGTTTTCTTATACCGATATTTAAGTGTCTTCTACAAAAGCTTTGTTAATTTACGAATAATCTTTGCACGTTTACTGTTATCTAGTGGTTTTTTAAGATATAGAGAGAGAACATTCGATAATTAAAGCTTAATACATGACCGATATGAATCAAGGGATAGTACCCGGTCCGATACGGTTTAGGTCGAACGCACCTGGTCTGATATGGTCATATCTGCCTGACCATATGCCGCATCCAGTTTTATATAGCCATATCAGCCCGAGTCAGTTTGAAAAGCACATAAATGGTGGTTATAAGCCCGGGGTGTGCATATATTTGGTGTCCTTCCGTCGGTACACATATGAGAAAAAAACCATCATATTTACATGCAGTGCTATTTATATGATGATTCACAATTAGACAGATGTTGTGTTTTAAAAATTATTTATTAAATGAGAAAACAATAGTGCACTTAAAATTCGCCATTAATTCACGATAGAGAGTATTAAAGAGTATTATTAAAGGGATAATTTTATTCTGGATACTTTCTCACATTACCTTTCTTTTCTTGAATAGATAATAACAACAATTTATTGGGTGTGTATGATGTGACCAATATCAGAATCCCATTGCCTTTAAGAGATGTAAATTATACTCCATCAAATGTTGCGCTAGCTGCTAAATGGCAGGTGATACAAGCACAGGGTCTCAGACCGCTTTGGTTTGTATAATATAAAATTCTTCATCCGAAGCAATATGTCACTATAAAATTTTATTTTTATCAGCTTTCGTTATGAATTTCTAGTAAATATTCTAGGATGAAGACAATATATCTACATTACTTGTTCCATCATTTAATAGGAGATTGTTTATTGTAGCTAAGATTAATATTCGTTATGTAAACTTATGGCGATATATCTATGGATAAAGAAAAACAACATTATTTGGAAGAAACTTTTCCAGAAATTTATTTTTCGAAAATTTATAAAAAAATAAATAGATAAATCAATATAGAATTAGTTATTTATTTTTTTATTTAACTTTAAGGTATGAATGGTCTGCTGGTCTGTCATCGAAAGAACAGCCCGAAGGGGTGTTCCATAATTTGGAGGATGATGTTTGGCACCATGCAGGACAATCAAATCAAGCCGTGTTTAATCTGAAACGAGGTTTGGATTCATTAATTAGGAAAACATATTAGGAATAATTATATGAAAACGAACTCTTGTAGTGGATTTAAACAATCTACAAGGCAATGCCGAAATAATGACATGATTGAGAAATCAATAAGACCAACATCCAGCAGACAAATTGAATTCAAACAGCAATGCGACTACAAATACATAGAATAAAAGGAAATATAAGACAAAGAAATGCAAAAGCTTGAACGCCGACAATGTAATTTCTCAGAAAAAAAAACATGTTCTCGGTATGTTATATCTGCTTATTTTTATATTTAGGTAATATATTAAAGGAATCTCCTGTTTCGTACTCTGTGTTTGTTCGAGTATGGTATAGTGATAATGCATATGCGGATTTTATAACAAATGGGATATCTGCATTGTCCACTTCACTGGCTACGAGGAAACTTAAAGGAACAGCTGTAAGTTCAGAAATACCTTCAAACAGAGCCTTATAATATAGTGAGGCTACTAATGTTTCTTATCATTATTTACGTTTTTATTCAATTTTGAAAATTTCCCCTTCAGTTTAGTTGTACCATTATTTATATTTCGTGACTTGTGAATAATTCCTACCCTAGTAAACAATTTTTTTTTTTACTTTTATATCTGAAAACTACTGTTCACCCGAGATATTACGAAAATATTTTAGATTTTATTTAGACTGGATAAGATTTTAATTTAGTGTAATGATATTTCAACACCTTGCAATAAGGTACTGCTTCTTGTATTAATAAGAAAAGCTGAAAAAGAAAGTTAACTGTACTCCCAATATTTGGGCTACATGTATAAATAGAAAAAATCAAAATTTGTAAAATTGAAGCAAGCCACGAACAAATCTGAGTTAAGAAAAGAAAAATGCCAAACGAATCAAAGTTTTGGTTAATGCATTAGTTGGGAAAAATATCCTGTTAGTGCATCTTCAATGGTAAAATGTCCGTATAATCGGAAAACTTTATTAAACAAGTACAAGTATTATTCAAAATATTTACAAATTGTTTTTGAATTATATTGTCATTAGCACATGTAGTAAATGTTTACTTTCAGGTCGTTGAACAGATACCTGATCACTGGAAGAAAGACATTGACTACACAAAACCAGGCTTTCCTTATTCTATCAGATGGACAAACGTTTTTATTGGTGCCTCCAAAATTATAGACAGATTTAAAGTTTACCTCAGCACCTATCCAGGGGGTAAGATGTTTTAATACCTTTTCCGGTTTTTGCATGAACATTTATAAGTACTTTACATTACGTATGCATCATATTTAGTATTGTTGGTGTATCTGATCGTTTAAAAAAAATATCATATCTGATTACTTGATTTTCACTACCGCATTAAATGGCAACGGTACTTCATGTTGTTAAAGCATTCATTTGGAACTACACTAGTCAATATGACCAAATACTTGATCAGAACAGATCAAGACTTCCCTACTGCTCATGTAAAAAACTAAATTAAAAGGCTAATAACATGGAAAGAGGCCAATCACTTGAATGCGTCTTACAGGAGAAATAATAATGTCCATGCTGACTGAGCTATAAACAGTATTTCTTATATATACTCATCACTCCTTGAAAGATCTTAAAGAACTTGGGATCAAGCATTCATATACGTATATACCAAGATCCATTACGAAAGAGATGAAAAATCTTATCCTGTTCATGTTTGATATAAAAGTCAGAAAAAAATTGGTTGCCCTGTTTTCTTTGAATATAATTGAACAATCCACAGAAAGAAAGTAATACAATAAAATTGAATACTACACAGATTCTTACAATAGTTTTTACTTAAGACATATTGTGAATTGGCCTTTTTCTGTCAATGCTGTAAATTAGATATGCATTTTAAAAAGATTTAAAGATTTGTTCAATTGTCCAATCAATAAACAACAAAATTGGTGACAGGAAAGGGTGACACGACATACCAATCAATCAAATACACCCAATAGGCAAAACCCCAGACGACACAATAGCATAAAAGAGCACAAAACACAAACACAAACACGACAAAGGAGCAGGATAGCCTGACTTGGTACAAACACCGAACAGTGGTGGAGTTAAAACATGGCCTGGTTTGTGAACAATGATGTTTTACTAGAATTGTTGGGTCTCTCACATTGCCTTATCGTTCAAACGCTAATTGAATACATGGTTATAAGTTTCGTTATTAATACGTGTCTCTGTCCTAACTAATTAGAGACTCTTCGTCGTAAATCTAAAGTTGTCGTTATTGTCCATTTGAATTTTCAGCAGTTTTGATTATTTTCATAACAATCCTAAAACGGGAGATTAATTGAGTGATTTATTTGTTGATTGATTGTTCTTTAATGCCGGTATTCTAGTCACATCACCTTGACAACGTGGAAGTAACTTCAAATACCAAACTCTTTGCGTACAGTGTGCATCTAGATAAATCTTCATCAGGTACATTTGAGGCCAAAAACTATGAAACATAAATAATTGAAACACTGTAAGTAATAGGATAAGATTGGTCAAAACCGATGTCTTTAATGAAAACAATAGCATTAATATTAATATTGAGGGGGTTGGTGAAAGTATTTTTTTGTGCCCTAGATGTCTTATTTACAATTCAGCCACGTTTTGCTTCATATTATCGTGCCAAAAAATGATGCAAAGCTCCTTAGTGACGTATCTAAATGTTGGTGGTGGCCATCACCATAAAATGCTTGTTTTTTCCCGAGATTTTCTCTGTGTGTTGTAGAGAGCAATAAAAATTATCATAAAAGGCTTGTTGTTTAGCCAACGCGTTTTACTATCCACGCTTTCGTCAACATTTGGTTATTCACCTGTAAAGTATTTTACCAATAGAGGAAAATAGTAAATAACACGTGCTATAAGTTACGACAAACAAAACTTCCACAAATTTTAAACATTGAAAATACCACGTAATCATGGTAATGCGACCTCAATTTAAACGCTTTTTGCGCAATTTGTATTTAGAAATGTTTGAAATTCAAATACTAGTATATGATGAAAAAATGATGGCTAGATGTTTATGCATATAAAGTTAGAAATTGAATGAAAGATTCAGGAAAAAGATTTCATGAAAAGAAATAGATGTACATTGTTAATTGTCTTGTTTGGCTGAATATGAAATTTTACTGATTCACATAGTTTGTAGAAACCCGAAATAGGTTTTGGAAATGTTAGAAATTTTTTTAAAGTTCTGTGTCATATATTTATCTTGATTACCTTCTGTGCCCCTATGTATTCATTGATGACATAAATTTTATATTTTCCGACAATGACTATGTATTATATATAAATTGTTATGCGTTACTATATTAGTTAATTGCCAGACTTTACGAAATAAAGATTCAAACTATAGTGCAAAGACGTTTTACAAAGAAATTGGCTTTGGCCATTAAGAAATTGTGTAAAAAATGACCACAAAGGGTATCGGAAAATGGTTTACCCTGAGTTTTTTAATTCTTTTCTGCACGGTAAAAAAATATTTCGTGGCGAGATATGACAGTATAATCTGTGTCCGTGATGTAAACAACCCTACTTCCATGCATAGTAGTAGTTTGCACATGTATCGCGGAAACAGAATGTCGACCAGATTATAATTTTTGATCATGCCGAAAAGAAAAAAAACTGAATCCAGTCGTCGAATGCCTATGCATAATACTGCACAGTGAAGCCTACTATTAGGCTACTACGATGCAAAAAATAAAAATAATAATTTTATTCGTAGTTTTTCTCATATTTTTGGGGGGGAACTGTAGAATTTGCACTTTTAATATATGTATTAATGGACAGTAACTCGGTGGATTATTTTTATTTCAAATTTGACTGAGGTTTTTTTTTTTTTCACTTTCTTGTCATTATTAAATGTATACTACATTTTTATTTAAGGTCAAGGCGAAGTAATATTTAGTGTTCATTTGTTGACCGTTTCAAGGGTAACAGCCCCTTGTTATTGTATTACGTCCCCGACTGGTTGTCTGACGTCGTAGCTGTTATAACGTTGACTCCGGAGAGGTAACGGCATCGCCTCAATGTAGATATAATGGTGTGTTAAGATGTATCACCCTTTTTTATTTCATATTCCAAAGTATTTCTATTAGCTTTACATACTGACAAAAAATTAAAAACCTGTAGGATACTTTCAATTACCATGTACTTCGCCTTCACCTTAATACATGTCTGTTTATCTCAGTCGACTTACGTCACGAATTCTATTGTTGCGCCACTTTCACAGGTGAACAATACGGAAAATCACGTGCAAATACAAGCCTTTTATGGTGATCGCCATTACCCATATTTGGATACGTAACTAAGGCGGGGCTTTGCAGCATTTCTTGGCACAATTATATATTTCTACATTTTTTAGTTATTATTAGTTTCTAAGTTAAGTTATGATTACAGGCCATGATATACACACAGTGGATATTGACCTTTCTGGTTCAGTCACCTCATATAATATCAGTCGGGTACCCCTAACTCCAGGAATAGTATTCTATAGTAATATAGTCGGTTACAGTTTCTCAGGAATCCACGCTACACATTCGTCTGACGGGATAATGGTGGATTCTGTTCCACCTCTGTCTGGAACTGTGTATGATGGAATCGGTAAGTACATATAGAACTGGATATTCGTAGAGCTTCTTGTATGATAATTCAGATCATAGTGTATATGTATTAATAATTGCAACAATACTTGAAGTGTGACTTTATTACTAACGATAATTACATGTGTATTAATACAAAAAAATGATATGCAAGAATACAATCAGGGGCGGATCCAGGATTTTGGAAAGGGGGGCGTAAAATTTAGAATTGAAAAAAAATTGACGATTTTATGCTAAAAAATCATTAATATATCGAATAAATAATTATTATTTTTTGGCGATCAAAGGTCTACGCCCTCTACTCCCCCTCTGGGTCCGCAACTGACAATAAAACTTATACCTATGTCATTACAACATTCTTACAGTTGCCTTTTTATTTGTTCTTTACATTTTTTGCTCACTAATGATTATATTTTATAAAATATTTCACAAGGTGTACATGATATAGACTACCAGAACAGTTCTACTATTGTTGGATCTTCCTGGCATGGATTCTCTGATCGAGATTCTGGTATAACACACTACATGTGGTGTGTACAAACACAGTCAGTCGATACATCATGTGATGTTAGAGACTGGGAAAATGTCGGCGTTCACAGATCTGTATCCAGGACACTTAATAGTTCCAGTCTTACTACAGGTAATGCAATGTGTATTTAGAGATTTAAGAAGAAATAAGTACAATGTATATTTTTTTTTACATATTTTTTAATATAATTAAAATATGTACAATTTGTTAGTATCATATGTTTTGTGTAGATAGAAACAGCAAGGCAATCTTATGTCAATTAAAAACAGTCATCTGAGTTATAAGCTTTTTGTCTTTTTTCACACTTTTTACTTTCCGTACTGTAGTAGTACCCTTCTTTTTAAATGATATTTACATAGATTTTAATAACCCTCTTTTTTGTCTGCTTTCAGTAAAATGTTATTAATGTGCTCGTACGTTTTCAAAATAATAAAATAAAAACTTCAGATAAGCAGCTCATACGTCTCAGTGTTGTTAATATTTGTCTTGAATTTTTCATATAAGCAAAGATGTAATTATATTCCAGTATATTTTCAAGAATATAAAATTTTACAGGTACTAAAATCGAAAGTATGGTATACGCCGTAGACGTTATAGGTCAAAACTCTGAACTTGCAAAATCAAATGGTGTACTTATTGATACCACTCATCCTGAACCTACATTCATGGAACATTTAGATCAAAACATTGCTACAAATCCATCTTTTGAAGAAACAAATGGAGATTTCATAGATTGGAAAAATATGACCCATATCAATTTTTGCTACAGTGTAGAGAGTGTTCAACCTCAGAATTGGAATGGTTCAACAGGCAGCTGTTATGGGGTCTTGAAATCAGATAAAAATATAGCAATGGAAGGCCGGGCGTTTCTTTTTTTACAAGGTGAATTATCGCAGACGCTCGTAAATCTCAAAATTGATCAATTGTATCGTGTAACATTTGTAACTGCACATCCAAATGTTCTTGGTGCAGTTCTTGCAAATAAAGAAGGATACATACAAATCGGTACAAAAAGACATGTGTTTATGGTATATACTAAACAAAATAAACTTGGCAGCAGATCAGATGAAATAAGTTGGCATCACCACACATACTACTTCCGTTCACAAACAACAGAAGAACCTGTGAGCATCGGGAGTATGACAGGAAATACGGGCATTCTGTTTGACGATCTACAGATTCAAGAAACAATATTTCATAAACACAATGATAACAATGAAAACAGAAAACATATCCATGCTCATGTGGTAACATTACATCAGTGGTCATCCATACATGCTTCGTGGAGCTTTGTAGATCCAGAAAGTCCGATTGTAGATTATATGTGGGCAGTAGGTAAGTATAACACAACAACAATTTAACATTTATAGATTTCATGAAAGATTTGAATAAAAGATTTTACTATATCTAAATAATGTCAGGAATTATGTCATGATTACCGCACTGATGTTTATGGTATAGGTAGGATCGCAACAACGTTGTACATCAACTTGTATTCTTCTGTGACACAATTATTACTGTTATATAATAGTATATACTTATTGTCTGGGTATGAGGGAAATAATAAGTTTATTTTCCCCGCGATTCTTGGCTTCAAAACCATTTTAGGGGAAAATGCCATCTTTTTAAATAAATATATGGAAGCATCGATCACCAGAGCATGTATAAACATTTAGTAGCTGCTCATATAATCACACCTTATTAAAAATAATATATTTCAATGTGTAGATAAAAAAAACAACAAGAAATGATCAACAGTTTTTTTTCTATTGCACTATGCAGTATATCCGGCACAATAAAACAAATAACTCTTTTCACATATTTTACTAAAACTTCACAGAATAATTTTCGCAGAGTAAAAGGGCAAAACTCTTTTTCACGAATGTATTATGTTTACTATTTACCACCAACTTGTTAAAATTGCATGGTCATGTATGTTTCTTGGCCATTCCATTCGATATTTATTTAGGTGATGTATTGATGCTTTTTTGAAGAGATAATACATTAACCATTTTGTGTTCGAGTGTGTAACCCTAAAACGACGTGACTGATACCTGGTGATTTGGGTCAATACTGCAAAATCTTTGTTTACTTTAAAGGTTATACAGAAGGCAGTACTGAAGTTCAAGGCTTCACCAGTGTTGGTCTCAGTAACTTCGCCTACAATTATAATGTTAGTCTAGCACATACGTCAATCATCCATATTACTGTCATAGCAACTAATGCAGCGGGATTACGTCAGAAGACCCACGCTGAAGATCTGCTAGTTGACCTAACTGCACCGGATATTTTATTTGTTAATGACGGAATAGGTTTGTAAACAATACATTATTTGCAAATGATATGGGTTTTTTTATTTATAGTAGGCTGATTATAAAGTTCAGATCCTATCTAATTCCTATAATTTTGGTAAAATATAGGTAACAGAATACCGAAGCGACAAAACAGTGGGAAAAGTCCATGCTTTGGAAATCCAAGGAAAAGACAAATAATATGTACACATTTATCAGTACCAGTTTGATAAATACATCTCCCAACACTACGTTCATTTTTTCAAAGTTATAACTATGATTTTTTTGGTAGGATCCGATATTGACGCCCAGACAACAGAGAAAATATCCACCAACTGGGATGTAGCTGATCCCGAGTCTGGTATTGAATTATGTGAATGGGCAGTTGGTAAGTAAAAAGTTACTTCCTTTTAAAGCACTAGGTATAATAAATTTTTAGCCAAATTAAAGTACTTGAGAAACATATCTACTCAATACTAGAAAATAGGACCAAAAAAATAAGGGTAAACAACGAGTATAAAAAAACAATTTATTAAATTCATTCATTTATTTATCCGAAATCAAATATTATTACTGAAAAACAACATTTTTATGAGATAATTATGATAAGTCTTGTCGTAAATAACTTTAGCTTTATTTAAAATATTTTTGTTTACATTTTATTCGTATTTTACTTTTGAATAATGCGTATACATGAATGCTTTAATAATTCAGGTTATCAACCATATGGAAATGAAATCCAGACCTTCCAGCGTTTACCTGATGGCATCAAGCTCATATCAAAAGTGTTTCCGCCTGCAGAAGTGTCCATGCAAATGATCCATGTAACTCTAAGGTGTAAAAACAAAGCTGGACTTCAATCAACATTGTCGTCGGATGGTGTGAAGATTTCAAATCTCCCACCAAATACGAGCGCCGCAATGCTGGAAATTCTCCCGCTTTCTATGACAGAATACAACTGCAAAGGTCATTTTCAAGGTGACACATCATCCTTGAGAATGAAGTGGACAGGATTTACAGATGTAGCTGGGGTTGACTCTTATCTTGTAAGTATTTACAATCGTACTTCAGGTATACTGAACATAACTGACCATGTGATTGTTCCAAATGATCCAGATGTTCAATCCAAAGTAATTTCCGGTTAACTCTCAAACACTAGTAGTTACCAGTCTATTTTCATAGAATTACAGAAAGCCTCGATGCCCGAGTGGTCTTTGTAGTTCGTCATTACTACTAATGATCAATAGCATATGACTAGCCTGTCAACACTGAGGTTGTGAGTCCGAAACTCACCTGCTGATCTTAATTGACTATGATTGCCAATTTTCCTACTGAAGTTCGGTGCTTCTCTCCAGGTACTCCGTCTTCCTGCACCAATAGAAACTGGTCGCTGCGAAATACCCAAATGTGCTGAAAGCCCAACTTAACCAAAACATAGATTTGCAACCAAGCTACCAAAAATGTTTCTGTTCTAAAAGAGATATCTGTGCAAATCTTCTTTTAAAATTTTGGTTTAATTTATTTTCTATCTGAAAGAAAGGTAATTTGCAGTCATTATCTATTAGGGTCTGGTTACCTAATTGGATTTTCAAAATGTTCACTATGCAACTTTTAACGGTTCGCGGGAACTCAACCCACAGAGCTTCCTATTGCGTCCCCAAGTGGCGGATAGGGGATATTCCCTCGTTAGGTGGTTGTCAAGTCATAATACGGAATGCCTGATCGCGGTATCGTGTTTGGAGCATGCCACGCTTCCTGCATGCTAAAGACCACTTCTGTAGGCAAATGGCCACTTCAGAAGGCTTAATAATCCGAACCTTCCCAATTTTATAGTATCAGTCAAAATTGGTTCCGCTTTGTGTCCAGTTCCATGTTTATTTGAACTGTGTTTAATAAACTTTTGAACTGGTTCTCGTCCTGCAGAAGAATGAAATATTTGGACGTTCACAACAATCAATCAATCAAAGATGTTATTCACGAAAGATAATTATAAAAATACTTTTTATTTTTTAAAACTGTCGACAAATCGTCAAAGTTGAATTTTCTTGTGTTGCAGCTCACTTTCCAAAATGAAGATCAAAGTGTTGAAGTATCAAAATCACTTATTGCTGAAAATCAAGACATGTCTTACTGTGTCTTGAATGGCTTTGCCCTGGCAGACGGAAACTATACTGCCACTGTTCAGGCTATCAATAAAATGTATCTTAGAAGTGTTCCGGTAAAGACGGAAATAAACGTGTTGTCACAAATACCGTCAGTAACAGGTAAATTTATTATACATGGAAAAAATCCTTTGCAAAACACCTGTTGAAAAAAAATTAATAGAAAGATATCTACTTTTAAGTTACAGTTTATTTTGCGAATTTTATTTCCGTCAATCAATTAATGATTTCCCGTTCTTTCATTAAAACATGTAAGGTCTTGACAATTACTTCATACTTTTATATCCTTTCACTTTAATACTTTATATTTTTTAATAAATTCTTTGATACCATTTAATACTTAATATGTTTTAATAAACTTTTTGATACCAGTTGTGATGCACAAGATACATGTATGCACAATTTACGATTTGTCAGTTGTGCTCAAGACTTAAAAGGTAAAAAAACCAAAGCAATAATCCTCAAAGTTTAAGAGCAAATTTCTAAATGCCAAAATGACAACAAAGAGTAAAGCCACAGCCATCTAGAAGGTCATAACAATGCACGACGGAGATACCCTTAGTTTATAGAAAATTAAAAACTTTTCTAAGAGTAAATTCAAAGTATCAATATCCGGCTAGTATTGAAACACTAGCAACTGAGTTGGTGATTGGAGTCCACTAGCATCGTATCGCCTCAGTGGTAATAATAAATTCTTTGATAGCTATTTTGATGCACAAGAAATGCTCATTTTTTCGATTTACGACCTGTCGGTTGTGCTCAAGGCCTAAAAGGTTGAAAACCAAAGCAATGATCCAAAAATGATAAAGCCAAAACCATCAAAGGACAGCTATGCACGAGGGATATACTCCCTAGTTTTCAGAAAATTAAACACTTGTGAGAGAAGATTTAAAGAATTAATTTCTGGCTGGTATCGAAATACTAGCGACTGAGTTGGTGAGATCCTCGGGGACTTCGAGTCCAGCATCAGCCGTATCGACTCAGTGATAATAATAAATTCTTTGGTACTAATTTTGATGCACAAGATATGCACATTTCGTCGATCTACAACTCATCAGTTGTTTAAACAATACATATTTCCAGTCTTAAAATTGTTTGAATTAAGGCAATACAAAAAAAATGCAGAAAAAAAGTGTCGGACAGATAAGGGGAATGATTATACCCACCACCGTTCAGTGTCTCTTCCAAGTCAGATTATCATGATTTTTTTATTATGTTTGTGTTTTGTGCTCTTTATATTATTTTGTTGTACGGGGATTTGTTGAGTGGCGTTGATTATTTCGTATATCATTGTTGACCTTTCCTGTTATACATTTGGTGTTTAAAACTCTTAAAGTTACGTGAAAAAATTTATATATTTTTAGAATTTAGAATAATTAGTGCCGGTCCAGTTCAGTTTTGTAATGTTTCAGCGAGCATGAAAATAGTTCCAACATACGTGTTTTCTCTTTTTTCTATCTCAGATGCACAACATTTGAAGTTATCTTTAGTCAACCGAACGGTCACGGCATCTTGGACAGACCAGTTTGATAGAAACACATTGTACTATGAGGTTTCCATGGGGACAACTTTGGGAGGTGCTGATATCATTCAGTGGCAAGAAACAAAGGCAACTTTATTAGAGTTTAAACTTCCTCCAAAGATCAAGTCAGTTAAGCATTTAACAGGCTACATTTCTGTAAGAGGAATTTCAGCCAATGGAATGACGGATTTGTTAAATGCAGTTATCAAACTCTAATTTTAACACAATAAAAATGCATTTAGAGTTATTGTGGTAAATTGTGAAATGTATTGTTGTGCTGTGATATTTCTTCATGTAATTTTGTAATTTCTGTGTAATTTTAATATGCTTTGTTATTTGTGCAAATTGTCTTACTAAATGTAGTTAATCTAGCAAATTTTATCAATAAAGGTATAAAAAATTTCTTGGATATATAGTTTTAGGAAATATTTCAGCATAATCATGATCAATTCATTTAAAAATCCAAATATGGAGAATAAAACATCAAAAAATTGATTGGAAGGTGGTGGCAAACAGTTATTCAATGTTGATAAGATATTCCATAACTTAACACCATATAAATGAAACGTTAACAGGAATCTGAAAATATAATAATATATTCAAAACTAAACCATGTAGAAAATCTTATAAAAGAGCGTGATAAAAGAAAAAAAACAGAAATCCCGAACATGTAGATTAAACAACAAGAAGTAAGACAAGAAAATCTGAACTTACGTTTTGGAGTGAGATATTAATTCTAGACTTATTCCTATATTAAAGGAAATCACAAAACTAACCATTCAAACAGCTCAATTGGTTTATGTTTGCTATAACATTTCACTCAGGTAATTATATTCAGTGAAATGAGAAACAAACTGGATATTTATTTTGTCTACCTTTCCTGCCGAAAAATATTATCTTAGAACACAGTGTTCTCGAATATATTGAGAGACGAACGATTAACTGTTAATTCTCTATTGTGGACCGAAATACGACGGAACAGGTAAGTCCAAAAAACCCATCTTGTGTGAGCGAGATACATGTGAAAGTCTTAGTTTTTGTCTCGCCTGCAACGAAATGCGCGGAAGGCTTCGAAGTCAACAATTGTTGAGTTTAAGTCAGTTTCATAGGATGATAGGTCTAGTAACTTTCATTTAATTAGCAATTTTCAATGTTAAGTTTTGTGCTTAAGTTAGTTTGGTAGGAACTATTTGTGATAGATCAAAGATATTTTCTATTAAGTTGCATTACTATCAGTACATCTCAGCCTGACGACCATTTCGAAGCCCTGCCTAGGTCATGGTCCAGAGTCGTTCGCTTAAACAATGTTGCTATCCATCAGATTGTCTTTTCGAATTTCCTGCAGGTAGGCGAGACATATCTCTGTTTCAACAGTTTATTAATATCTTAACAGTTAATTTTTAGGGAAAAAGCAACGAAATCTTCACAGCTAAGCTGAAATTTGAAATCGAAAAACGTGTAGTGAGAAACACAATTTCATTTAATTCTATGAAAAAAGTACATGTATACTATAAGTAGGATATCCTGTTAAACTTTACATTCTCTATCTTCTTAGTTGATCTAACGCGATGTTGTTAACACATAACTTATGATACAAAGAAAATTCTATCATCTTAAAATCGACCCTATCATTTCGAAAAGTTTCATTTTCCATTGATAAATACATATATATATATTTATATACAGAAAAAACACTAAGCTATTTATGAGCGTCAGAGCTTGCGGCTGAGCTACCGGCCTTCATCAGCGACATTTTATAAGTACTGGAGTATTTGTGTGTTTTGTCGTTATGGTTCCAGTACTAATAAAATGTCGTTGAAGAAGGCCTGTAGCGCGGTTTTTTTTTTTTTTTTTTTGTATTATACATGAAATTCATGGACTTTAATTAAATATATATAAAGATGATTTCTCGTGAATCACTCAGGTTCTGGTGAAGAAATATAGTACATCTAGTATTTAAATTCAAATATCTAATATCTACAACGAGTGATGATTTCTCGTGAATCACTCAGGTTCTGGTGAAGAAATATAGTACATCTAGTATTTAAATTCAAATATCTAATATCTACAACGAGTGACTGAACATCAAATTAATTTATGAATGCACTTTATTGTTGTTCTGTCAGGGTTTAATATGAATTTAAAAGTTACATATTATGTTTACTATATAGTTTAATTGAAAAGGGATTATGTTTATATGTGACTGTTTGTACAGCCAAATCAATGACGATATCTATTGTTACGTCCCTTATTGAATGAAAGAATGATGTTTATTTCACATGTGATTTCCTTCCCTTTACGGTGTATCAATACCCTTAATATGGTACTCCTTTTAACACAGCACAGTTTTCAATAAAATCGGGGAGATTATCCTCAATTACAAATTTGCATATATGTACTATTGTCATATGTGCTACCAGTTCTTCGTTTTTAGTTGTTAGATAACCACTTCATCATACGACAACTATGTAGATGATCTCTTCTAAGCTCGCCACTCTGTTTTTATCTGTTGTTTCAGTATTATGGTATTTAAATATGCAAGTTTCACTCGATAGTGACAAGGTTATGCAGAATTTACACTGGATGTATTTTTTGTCAGTTTTCGAGCTCAGAGGAATTTCACCCTACCCAGGATTCATTATCATCTGCAAAATGTTTCGCAAATTGGAAACTACAAATATCATTCATAGATATTTGATTGTGATATATAACTGAGAAATCCTTGTGCCAATAAATCAGTATGTTATCAGTACATGAACATGTAGTATATGTATTTCCTATTAGTTTATAAATCATTTCATATGATTAATTTTATTATTTATAAAGAAGCATTATATACGGAAGTATAACACAGTCAATACTAAATTCATTTGACAATTTAGTATTTCGATGATTGTTGTGTGATGGTAAAATTATACCATTCGGCAAGTGTCTCGTGATAGTAAAATTGTAATATTCTATTTGTGTACAGTTAAAACTTTCCTATACATTTGTAATCACCCAAATTACTTTATCTTTTATTATTTTTTTAATTCTGCTTTCGTAAACAGTACTCTTAAAAGAGTTTATTTTGCTTTCTTGAAATCCAAATCGAAGACAAAAAATGTCTGCTTCGTTTTTTAAAATATCATAAGCATTTAGTAATTGATTTCAGCGCTCTTTGATTTTTTTACTTTCAATTTTCTATACAATGTTAGCAGTGACATAATTGTTGCGCCGTGATTATTTAGGTTTTGCAAATAAACTCAAAAAAGAATTCTGCATAAAAGATTTTGTCTACACGTATATCCCATGTGGAACTATATTTAAATTTTGTGGTTTCAATACATTTAAACTTTTTTTTTACATATTTAGACGCCGATATAGCTATTTTGGCAGGATAAAGTTAATTACTTTTAATATTATTTAAAATAACCACAAATAGTGGATATGAGCTCATCATTTTACCTACTTGAAATATAGTACTTATGTATACTTAAACTATTTTAATCAGTATAAAGAGATGTCATCATGGAAGGTCGATGTATTAGAAATGAAACTTATACAGCTTGTGAATCAAATGAGAGAGACCTACATATTTATGCAGATCTCGGTTCTGGGGGAAAATCCGAGGAAAAATCCACAACAAAACGGTCGACTGTATCATTGCGTGTGTGTGTTCTAACAGTATTTATTGTTTCAGTTGTATCCGTGGGCGCAACGTCTGCAATAATTCACTTTACCGTTAATATGAAAGAAAACACAGTTACTAATGTGGATAAAAACGGAATGTCAAATTTAATAACCTCTACGTGCCAAAAGACGATTTGTAATCATAGAGAGACCTGCTACCTTGATCAAGAAGGGAGTCCGGTCTGTATGCACTATTTGAACGACACAAATCCAGAATTTCAAGATGTATTTCGAATATCAATGCAAGTTAGCAAGTGTCCAGATGGATGGTTTGAGGTCTTCAATTCGTGCTTTAAAAAGTTCAACGAGAAAAAAACATGGTTTCAGGCCAGAGATTATTGTCGTAGTCTCGGATCCGATCTCCTTAGCATCCACTCTATTGAAGAGTATCGTCTATTGGTACGAAACATAGACTCTAGCACCAAGTACTGGCTAGGCTTGTCTGATGTTTCGAAAGATATGCAATTTAGATGGAGTGATGGGACCGAAGTTAATTTTAAGAATTGGTTTCCCAATGAGCCAAACCGTTGGAACAATTTTGAGGATTGTGTTGAAATGAGGAGCACTCAAGACAGAAAATGGAACGATGCGAATTGCTACATATCACAAAATTTTATCTGTAAAATGAAAATAACAGCAAAGTGTGGATCTGGCGATTGGATGCTTTTTAACGGGTCTTGTTACGGTTTTAATCCCCAAAACGATTTGAAGTCATGGAGCGAAGCCCGAAGTTATTGTAAGAGACTTAATGCTGATCTTCTTGTAATAAACTCAATGGATGAACTTTCTTTCATTTTAAGTCAGGCTTTTAAGTTTTCTTCTTCGAATAAATGGATAGGTTTAAATGATTTTGAACATTCTGATGTGTACAAATGGATTGACGGAACCCCATCGAAGAATTTGCCATGGGCTGGTGGAGCACCAAAAGGTTTCGACCACCACTGTGTATTGTTTGAAAAACTGGGGAATATCTTTGACAGTAAATGTGAGAGCGGTAATGGATATATCTGCGAAAGTCGTCTTTAGACAATTTTAATTCGCAAATGTTTTGTGTAATAATAGATATATGATTAACTGAAGTTACAAAAACGATATTTCGATAAAATTGTTATTGCATGTAACAATTTGAAAAAATAATTTTAAGCAAACTAAGTCATGCAGTTGATGCAAAAAATAGGAATCTGAAAAATGTCCTATCGGCCTCTTTCGAAAAAAAAGAAATGGCCATGCGAAAAAAAAAATTTTCAGGTTTTTTTGTTGTTGTACATTTTAAAATGTAAATGAACATGACCCAGACAATTTAATTGTTATTTCTTTCTTATATTAGTATTGTACTTATTATTATTCTAATTATAATTATTATTTTTATTAATATTAGTACATGTTTGACTATTATTATGAATGCCTTCCAGACATCATACATGAAATAAATGCATACCCAGAAGTTAGGTAAACAGCAGCTATTAAAATAGTACCAGTTTCACCTTGCTTAAGTATGTGAACATTTGCCTCTATAATTAAGATGGAAGAACAAATATCTATATATTATCAGCAACAAAATATTTGCTCACTTTAGTTAGTCTTTTTGTTTTAAGTTTCTGTATTTATTTAATTATTTTTATAGGTACGCTAACCCTACATCCGTCTTTTACTTTAAAGGTTTTGTTTGCTTTGTAGTTTTTGTTCGTTATGTATTTATTCTTTATTTTTGCTATTTTGCCCACTTTTCTAGTATTTGTGTCTTTCGAATTTTCACCTTTCACTGAATAATAAATATACAAGAGAAAAAACCAACAAAACAGGGCCCTGGTACACATGGTGTGCTTTAATTCTGAAATAAAAATCATATTTCATGGCTGTAATAACATTTGTATCATACAAATTTTGACGGAAGGCAAAAACTAAATCACTTCTACTGTTAACTCGGTAATAAATTTAAATAATATATTCCAATTTAGAATATCTGGACAGCTTGTAAAGACATCAAGTACGTTTATTATGCATCTTATGCAATAAAGATATAGTTCTTGTCGAAAGACTACTGTCGAAGTATTGGTTCTTTTTTCTGAAATTGTACAGTGTAATGCAAACGAGGAATAAGAAAAAACATTGGATACTTTGATGAAAAACTGGATAGACTAACTTACGTAATACTTGAACACATTAAGCAAATGAATATTGATTTTATATAGTCCTTTATCATGAAAGTCTCAGTAGGGTCTTTAATTATGACCCCAAGTATACCTCGCAGAAAGATGACACAGGCTCTCAGCCAAGGCCCCATCGTTGATTTAAGTTAAGCCAATTTTCTAAACATCGAAAATAAAAGATAAAAATGTACAGTAGATCACTATTTTCATTTATTATATACTTCTCTTTTCAATTTAAGGATTTAAGGAATCAAATATTTTACATGTATCCAGAAGAGACTAAATTAAATTTTGAACAGCATTAAGTTTGATATCATTTTTTTATATTATATATAAAATATAATATTAATGAAAAAATATTTTAAGAAAATGTTCATGGGATGTTTTGTATAATATTTTTTTCTTTAAATTACAATATAGAATATAATAAGAATGAAACATGTGACATAGTTTTTACGAAAGGTCATTTTCACACATCACATAAAAAATATGATATCAACGCCATCATGTCACCGTCCATTTCTTCGAAATTCATTGAAATATAGTTCTGACCATCTGTATTGTCTGGCTGACCAGCGTTCCAATTCATGTATGTTATTACTGTTCCGTCATCAAATACCCAATTATTGGTTCAATTTCGTTTTCCATGTATATACATTTGGCTTGTATTTATGCCATGTATTGCTGCAATATATTGTAACGTATTTTTAGTATGTTATCACATCTGAATTTGTATCGTAATTGATACGAAACAGTAATAGTTTTCCTTTTTTTATTTTCATTGTTTGTTTGTACATGTTGTATATATAAATTTTCCATTGTCTGATAAATATGTATTTCAAGAAATGAAAAGTCGTCTTACAACAGATCTTCAGATCTGAATGGAATCTTAATAAAAGAATTTTCACAATACTATTACATGTGTTTTAGTGTCAACAATTTTAACCACCTTCCCTATTGCATTTTTATATTATTGACATGTTTTTAGTTTTTTATGTGTAGTGTATGCATTGTTTTGGTCTTGTCTTCGTTGTTCTCTGGAGTTTGTCAGTTGTTTTCGATTTCCCCCTCCTTTCCAATATCCCTTTGGTATTTCTTGACTTTACTTATAGCAGTGTTATTTTGGAAATTTTTAGTTTACTGAAAAATACATATTAAGAACAGTTAACTCCCTTTGACATAAGCATATTCTAGCTGGATTGTTTGTAAATATTTCTGTTATTCTAGATGTTTGATCTATAAAGTTTACTTTTAATTTTATTTCTATTGTTTATCTTCAAGTCGTACTGACACGATGTATTGACAGGCGTCTTATTTATTGCGTTTTTTATTCCATATGTCTTCAAAATGTTCGTATTAATGTGCACACACACTCTTTTGAAGAAGAAAAAACGCGAATATTGTTTTTGAGAGTATTCATCATTACTGATCGAGTCGTGTACATAATTACTGTAAAACAATTAACATTCGAGGTACATCTATTTTCGTGGAAAAAACCCAAGGAAATATATATTTTCAATCGTTTGATCAAGAGGAAATAAAAACAAGCTCCGTCGAGGTCCTTCCAAGAATATAATATCACCGTTTGATATTAAGTAAATATATCTCAAACGGGTGAGTATGAATATAAATGTTGACAAGGAAGAATGAGTTTAGTGTGCTCCTCTCCTCGCCGATCTGTTTCTGTACTCATATGAAGCGGACTTCATTCAAGGGTTACTACGTGAAAACAAAAAGAAACTAGCCCAATCCTTTAATTTCACTTTTCGTTATATAGATGATGTGTTGTCGTTAAATAACGACAAATTCCAAGACTTTCTACGTCTTATCTACTCCAGTGAGCTTGAAATTAAGGATACTACAGATACACCAAAGTCCGCTTCATATTTGGATTTGTTTCTTGAAATAGACTATGAGGGACGTTTGAAGACAAAACTTTATAACAAACGTGATGACTTCAACTTTCCTATTGTTAATTTTCCCTTCTTAAGTAGCAATATACCAGCATCGCCTGCATATGGCGTCTACGTTTCTCAGCTTATCCGATTTTCAAGGGCATGCGTGAGTTACCCTGACTTTCGACAAAGAGGATTACTGCTGTCACAACAGCTTCTTAACCAGGGTTTTATCAGGGATAAGTTGATGTCATCACTTAAGAAATTTTACGGTCGTCATCATGAATTGATTGACCATTACAGTGTTCCAATATCTAAGATGATGTTGGACCTGTTCCCACTGTCGTAACCTTTCATGTGCCTCCTACGATTTGTGACTTTCACCGGATTGACTTTGTTGAACTTCACGACGGGTGCCGTATACGGAGCAGGAACTGCTTACCCTTCCGGAGCACCTGGTTCACTCCTGGTTTTTATAGGAGTTCGTGTTGTTCATTGTTTTTAGTTTTCTGTGTTTAGTTGTTGTGCTTATGGTTGTTCGTTTGTCTTCCCGGGTTTGTCTGTCCAATGGATTACGTTTTATTGATTGCTCCTTAGGTATATTTGTCCTTTTTAGTTTGTCACAGGAAGAGATTTAGGCTAAGATAAATTATTGAAAATAAATAAATACTTTAAATAATCTAATGTAGTAAAGTATTTATAAGGTTCAAATAAATAATATACATATAGTTAACAAGTATTTTGGTTGTTTTGTTTTGTTTTGTTTTTTGTTTTCTTTTTTTTTGCTTTGTACAGCAAACATGTATTTTACGGGTTGGAGTTTATCTAACATTCGATTATAAAAATTATTCATCAATTCGTAAATCGACGAAATGTGCAAATCTTGTGCTTCAAAATAATTTTTCCAATATAAGTGGCCTTATTTTTTTGTTGAAATTTTAAATCCACGAAATTTCCTTTTTCCCAAATCCACAAAAAATGATGTCAAAGAAAATAACTGAATTAACAGTATACCCCCCGCAAACAAAGTTGTTGGGGGGTACTTGGGAATCACGCTTCCACCCGTATGTCTGTCAGTCTCTAGTTTCGTCTGTCTGTTCATATGTGTTGTAAGTGCAACTCCTCCTAAACTGTTCAATGGATTTTGATAAAACTTTATATGAAGGTTGGGCATCATATGTACATGTAGATGTGGGTGCATACAAAACTTTTTCTTAGTACTTTTCATGACGTGATGAATTTAAGGAATATACTCAAAACATTGGTATCTGGACAATTGGCTGTATCATATACCCATAGACAACCATATATCAAATAAAACATATCTATTCAAGCTTTCACTGTATATAAAATTTGTTAAGGAAATCCTTTCCAAATTCTTACCAATACAGAAAGATAACTGACCAACCTAAGAGCATCCTAACAAGGATTCCTGCGTAATTTAGAGAACTTAGTATATATGCTTTCCAAAGAACATATTCGACTGGTTTCAGTACATGTAGTTTCAGGGTACATTCGCAGCCTTTTAAAATTGCTACATGATATCAAGATGTTGTGTTTTCACCTACCGTATTTTTGGATGTTTTAGAGTAGTCTCCCATTATTAAAACTTCTCTGATTAATTTGTAACATTTCATGCATTTTTTAAACTTGAAATAAAGCCAAGACTCTAATTTAAATAATGAAACCAAAAACCAATCAGAGATTAAGATCTAGAACTTATAAATATAGGTAATTCCAAATCTATGACATAATATTTAGGAAATATACGAAACTGTTGTTTGCATTCTCTGCATGAAGCAAGATAATAATTGCCGGATGCTTTGCAAGGGACATAATCCAACTCAAGGGTTTAACATGTTTTAAGCAGTCATTATCCGGTTACCTAAATAAATTTTCAAAAATTTTCACTAGGCAACTTTTAACGGTTCGCGGGAACTCCGCCCACAGAGCTTCCTAAAGTGTCCTCAGGTGGCGGATATGGGAGATCCCCTCGTTGGGTGGTTGTCAAGTCATAATACGGAAAGCCTAATCGCGGTATCGTGTTTGGAGAAAGCCACGCTTCCTGCATGCTAAAGACCACTTCTGTAGGCTAATAGCCGCTACAGAAGGCTAAATTATCCGAACCTACCCAATTTTATAGTATCAGTCAAAATTCCGCTTTGTGTCCGGTACCATGTTTATTTGAACTATGTTTGATAAACTGTTGAATTGGTTCTCGTCCTGCAGAAGCATGAAATATTTGGACGTTCACAACAATCAATCAAACAAAAATGTTATTAAAAAAAGCTAATCATAAATTACTTTTTTATTTTAATACTGTCGACAAATCTTCAAAGTTTAATTTTCTTGTGTTGCAGCTCACTTTTAAAAATGAAGATCAAAGTTTTGAAGTATCAAAATCACTTATTACTGAAAATCAAGATATGTCTTACTTTGTTTTGGATGGCTTTGCCCTGGCAGACCGAAACTATACTACAAATGTTCAGGCTATCAATAAAATGTATCTTAGAAGTGCTCGAGTGAAGACGGAAATAAACGCGTGGTCACAAATACCGCGATAACAGGTAAATTTATTATACGGGGAAAAAATCCTTTGCAAACAACCTGTTGAAAAAAACCATTTAATAAAAAGATATCTACTTTAAAGTTACATTTTATTTTGCGAATTTTATTTCCATCAATAAATTAATGATTTCCCGTTCTTTCATTAACACATGTAGGGTTATGACAATCACTCCTTTCACTTTAATACTTAATATCTTTTAATAAATTTTTTGATACCAGTTTTGATTCACAAGATACATTTATGCACTATTTACGACTCATCTGTTGTGCTCAAGACCTAAAAGAAAAAAAAACCAAAGCAATAATCCTAAAAGTTTAAGAGCAAATTTCAAAATGCCAAAATGACAACAAAGGGTAAAGCCACAGCCATCTAAAAGGTCATAACAATGCACGAGGGAAATACCATTAGTTTTCAGAAAATTAAAAACTTTTGTAAGAGTAAATTCAAAGTATCAATTTCGGGCTAGTATTGAAACACTAGCGACTGAGATGGTGATTGGAGTCCACTAGCAGCGGTATCGACTCAGCGGTAATAATAAATTCTTTGATAGCAATTTTAATGCACAAGTTATGCTCATTTTTTCGATTTACGACTCCTCAGTTGTGCTCAAGGCCTAAAAGGTTGAAAACCAAAGCAATGATCCAAAAAGGTTAACGCCTAAACCATCAAAGGACAGAGCTATGCACGAGAAACTATACTAGTTTTCAGAAAATTAAACATTTTTGTAAGAGAAAATTTAAAGTATTAATTTCGGGCTGGTATCGAAATACTAGCGGCTGAGCTGGTGAGACTCTCGGGGACTTTGATTCCATCATCAGAGATAATAATAAATTCTCTGGTACTAATTTTGATGCACAAGATATGCACATTTCGTTGATCTACATCTCATCAATTGTTTAAACAATACATATTTTTTTATGGTTGTGCTTATTAATTCATTATTATATCTTTAACCGGTTTTCCAATATTCTGTTCTCCAGCATTGCTGTTGAGCTGTCAGTCAACGAAATGGCCATACAGTGCATCAAATTTATTTCAATATTTTGGGATACGTTTTATTACTACCACTAGGTCTATGTCACTGCTGTTGGACTGTTAGTCCCCGAGGGCATTTTCAGCCCAGTAGCCAGAACTTTTGTCGTGACATGATTCATTACTTAAATGCCTTTAAATTTTCCATTTAAAATTTGACAAAAATTACTAAAAATTTTTAAGGCTCTTCCTTTGATGCCGAGGTAACCCTTAGCTGATTTTTAATACGTGTTTGTTTTAATTGTTTTAATTGTTCTGATTTTTGATGGTTGTGCTTATTAATTCATCATTATATCTTTAACCGGTTTTCCAATATTTTGATCTCGAGCACTGCTGATGAGTTGTCAGTCAACGAAATGCCCATACAGTTCATCAAATTTATTTCGGTATTTTGGGATACGTTTTATTAAACATGTTACAGTCTTAAAAATGTTTGAAATTAGATAATACACAAAAAAGCAGAAAAAAGTGTCGGATAGTGGAATGACTATCCCGGCGACTGTTCAGTGTCTGTACCAAGTCAGACTATCATGACTTTTTTATTATGTTTGTGTTTTGTGCTCCATTATGTTATTAACACAATAAAAATACACTTAAAGTTATTGTGGTAAATTGTGGAATTCATTGTTATGCTGTGATATTTCTTCATGTAATTTTGTAATTTCTGTGTAATTTTAATATGCTTTGTTATTTGTGAAAATTGTCTTACTAAATGTAGTTCATCTAGAGATCTTGCAAATATTATCAATAAAGGTATAAAAAAATTCAGGGATATATATTTTTCGGAAATATTTCAACATAATCATGCATGTGTTTTAAAATCTGATCAATTCGGCTATATCGTGATTCTTCCCTGTAAACTCGAATGTTTGAATAAAAGAAAGATTATATTTTACAAATCATTGTTTAACACTATAAGAAAATATTTCGTTTCCTTCCCCCAAATAAATTCTATACCCCTTTTTCTATTGATTCTCCCCCTAAAAAACCTTTTAGATAGTGGAATAAAGTGTACTTTTATGATTTTGATATTATTCTTCAATTTCACAAATTTCCTATTAAACATTTTAAAACACTGTCTTTTATACTGATCCTTAAATTTCCCCGTAACATCTCTAAAACACTGTCTTATATACTGATCCCTAAATTTCCCCGTAAGATCTCTAAAACACTGTCTTATATACTGATCCTTAAATTTCCACGTAACATCTCTAAAACACTGTCTTATATACTGATCCTTAAATTTCCCCGTAACATCTCTAAAACACTGTCTTATATACTGATCCTTAAATTTCCACGTAACATCTCTAAAACACTGTCTTATATACTGATCCTTAAATTTCCCCGTAACATCTCTAAAACACTGTCTTATATACTGATCCTTAAATTTCCCCGTAACATCTCTAAAACACTGTCTTATATACTGATCCTTAAATTTCCACGTAACATCTCTAAAACACTGTCTTATATACTGATCCTTAAATTTCCCCGTAACATCTCTAAAACACTGTCTTATATACCGATTCTTAAATTTCCCCGTAACATCTCTAAAACACTGTCTTATATACTGATCCTTAAATTTCCACGTAACATCTTTAAAGCACTGTCTTATATACCGATCCTTAAATTTCCACGTAACATCTTTAAAGCACTGTCTTATAGATATGTGCGAGGACGGAATAAACCTTAATATATAATTTACATTTATTCCGTCCTCGCAACCATCTAAAAATATGTGCGAGGACGGAATAAACCTGAATATACAATTTACATTTATTCCGTCCTCGCTACCATCTATAAATATGTGCGAGGACGAAATAAACCTGAATATACAATTTACATTTATTCCGTACTCGCTACCATCTATAAATATGTGCGAGGACGAAATAAACCTGAATATACAATTTATTATGTCTTCGCTACCACTACTACGACATGTAGATGATCAAAGATCACCATATTATGGGGAAATTACCGATCAGTATATATATGATAAATTTTACGGGGAAATTTAAGGATCAGTATATATGGTTGTTACGGTGAAATTTAAGAATCAGTATCTTCTTTCCATGAACACTCCTAAACTATCTTTTTTTCCCCGTACTGAACAATTTTACGGGGAAATTTGAGGATCAGTATCTTCTTTCCATGAACACTCCTAAACTATCCTTTTTACACTGGTTCTCAAATTACCACGTAGGTTAAATGTAGATAATTGTAGTAAAATGATTCATGAAATATTTTTTTTATTCATATTTCAACTTCCCATCAGTTACACGACAACTCATAACCCGGATCTTAAATTTCCCCGTACGAGAACGAATCACGATATAGCCATCAATTCATTTAAAACTCCAAATATGGAGACTAAAACATCGAAAAATTGAATGGAAGGTGGTGGCAAACAGTTATTCAATGTTGATAAGATATTCCATAACTCAACACCATATAAATAAAACGTTAACAGGAATCTGAAAATATAATAATATATTCAAAACTAAAACATGTAGAAAATCTTATAAAAGAGCGTGATAAAAGAAAAACAGAAATCCTGAACATGTAGATTACGCAACAAGAAGTAAGACAAAAAAATCTTAACTTAAGTTTTGGAGTGAATATTAATTCTAGACTTATCCCTATTTTAAAGGAAATCACAAAACTAACCATTTAAACAGTTCGATCGAACAAAACGAAGTATTCTTAAAACATGTAAATAAGAGAGTCTGAGAAAAATCAAATATATATGTTAAACTTACCAGGCATACATATGCTATTTATGGAATTTATTTTTGGTTGAAACTTACCTCGATATACATGATATATAAGAATTTATAGTCCAAAGTACGGGGCGCCGAATGGGACTCTTGTGGTTTTGTACTCGAAATTCAATTTTGTACGGACAAAAGTGGGTTTTGTTCAACAAAAATGAGTTAAGTTTAACAAAATTTGTAGCATACTACAAATTTAAATTTTGTCATACAAAATTATCTTCCAGTAGACAAAAGTTACTTTTGTCATAACAAAATTCATTTTTGTATCACAGACTTTACTTTTGTTACGTAATTTGAAAATTAGGCGACAAAAGTCAATTTTGTATGCAAATTAGTTTAGTTTGGATTCTGTGAACTAATTTGCACACAATTGAACTTCCGACGTCAGTGGTTTTTCAAAAGAGGATCGAAAAAAAAAATGTTGGTG
Source organism: Mytilisepta virgata (assembly GCA_028015205.1). Classification (NCBI taxonomy): domain Eukaryota; kingdom Metazoa; phylum Mollusca; class Bivalvia; order Mytilida; family Mytilidae; genus Mytilisepta; species Mytilisepta virgata. Next base: position 35,501,542 of record CM051515.1, read on the forward strand.
CTTTTGGAAAAAGAAAATTAAAAAAAAATTAAAAAAAAATAAAAATGATCCCTCCTACATAAAGAAGCCTCTGGCCCCCCTCTCCAATTTCAGATTTTTCTGACCCCCAACTTATCCCCCTTACTTTTCCAGAGATAAATAATCGTACATACATGTTGTATTTCAATGTTTTTAGAAGAAGATATAATGTCTAAATAAACAAAAAATCTCATATTTTTAGGTTTTCTATTATCCTGACTGAAATAGAGATTACTTTGTTTTATTATATTTTAATATGCTTTGGTGTAATTTCCATTTGTATGTCAAACTATATTTTAATTTTCAAAATTACGATGCTTGAAGCGAGTTTTTGTTCTGTCCTTCAAATCCCGACAAATAGAATATATGTGCTATTTCGCGAAATACGTCTATTTTAACCACGCGCATTGTTATCGAGAACTGATTACTATCGAGAACAGATGACTACACGATACTCTAAATCGTCTTTTGAAAAACCACTGACGTCGGAAGTTCAATTGCGACGTCAATCACGTGTATCCCATACGTAACATGGGTTTGTTGACATTAAAGCAAAAGAAGGACGTCATATTAGAATAATCACTATTGCACAAAAATCCTATATACTTTATTAGGTATTACTTACTTTTGCAGAATAGCACATCACCCATATGATATGTCTTTGAGCCTGCGAGACCCGCGTTTACTATATCCAATGACAGGCCTTCTTACAAAATCGTAATGAGAGAAATCAGTTGCAGATCCAAATTTGCATAAAAAATTGACTTTTGTGACACAAAATTGACTTCTGTCACAAAAGTCAATTTTGTGTTAAATTTTCACTTCTGTCTAACAAAACTCAATTTTGTCTACACAAAATTCAATTTTGTCTCACATAAGTTCATATTTGCATACCTGTTTGACAAAATTGAATTTTGTCTCCAAAAATGAATTTTGTGAATTTTGTCTACAAAAATGAATTTTGTCTCACAAAATTGACTTTTGTGTTTTAATTTCCATATCAGGTAACAAAAGTCAATTTTGTATGCAAATAAGTTTATATTTGCATACCTATTTGACAAAATTGAATTTTGTCATGAAAAATGAATTTTGCCATGACAAAAATGAATTTTGTCTACAAAAATGAATTTTGTCATTACAAAATTGAAGTTCTCATAAAACAAGTCTGTATCACATAGTTTTGTAAGACAAAAATGATTTTGTTGTGACAGAATTGAATTTTGTTTCCACAAAATTGATTTTGATTACAAAAAGTTCAAGTCCCATTCGGCGCCCCGTACAAAGGAGAAATCAACATGTGTATTTTATTAAAAGGATACTACGTAAATACCAAACCGTAAACGGAGAAAACTGAAATCCGCAAAATTATAATATATTGTAAAACACATATATGTAGAATATACTGTATACTAAATTTAACAAGTAAATATAATATTTCTTCAAATGTATCCCCTGGTTCATATGAAGACTAACATACAGGTATAAACCTATATAAGATAGTTGTGATATATAGGGAGGTTGTTAACAACTATATTGTGCAATAAAGAATTTGTTGAATTGTTAAAAAAAAAACCATTTAAACAGTTCAATACATCTGGTTTATGTTTGCTATAACATTTCTATATTCAGTGAAATGAGAAACAAACTGGATATTTATTTTGCCTACTTTTCCTGCCGAAAAATATTATCGTAGTACTATAGAATACCGACATAAGTGACATAAGACCGACTTATAACCGGGAACTATTACATTCTTTCTTTTCAATGCTGTATGGAAAATGTTATATCTCGAACACAGTGTTCTCGAATATATTGAAAGACCCATCTTTTGTGAGCGAGATACATGTGCAAGTTTTATTTTTTGTCTCCCCTGCAACGAAAGTCGCGGAAGGCGGGACATATGTGTTGTTTTTCCGGTGGCGTCGGCGTCAACAATTGTTGAGTTTAAGTCAGTTTGATAGGAACTAATTGTGATAGAACAATGATATTTTGCCTGTCCCCTAGTTCATGGTCTAGTAACTTTCAATTAATTAGAAATTTTCAATGTTAATTGTTCTGCTTAAGTTAGTTTGATATGAACTACTTGTAATAGATCAATGATATTTTGTATAAAGTTACATTACTAACAGTAAATCTCAGTTGGTCGGCAATTTTGAGGCCCTGTTCCCTAGGTCATGGTCCAGTGACTTTCAATTAATTAGAATGTTCAATGTTAAGTTTCTGCTTAAGTATGTTTGATAGGAACTACTTGTGATAGATCAAAGATAGTTTCTATGAAGTTGCATTACTATCAGTACATCTCAGTCTGACGACCATTTTGAAGCCCTGCCTAGGTCATGGTCCAACGTCGTTCACTTTACGGTGTATCAATACCCTTAATATTGTACTCCTTTTAACATAGCACGGTTTTCAATAACATCGGGGAGATTATCCTCAATTACAAATTTGCATATATGTACTATTGTCATACGTGCTACCAGTTCTTCTTTTTTAGTTGTTTGATAACCACTTCGTCATACGACCACTATGCAGATCTCTCTTCTAAGCTCGCCACTCTGTTTTTATCTGTTGTCTCAAATTTTATGGTATTTAAATATGCAAGTTTCACTCGATAATGACAAGATTATGCAGAATTTACACTGGATGTATTTCTTCTCAGTTTTAGAGTTAAAACAGAGAAATTTCACCCTACCAAGGATTCATTATCATCTGCAAAATGTTTCGCAAATTGGAAACTACAAATATCATTCATAGATATTTGATTGTGATATATAACTGAGAAATCCTTGTGCCAATAAATCAGTATGTTATCAGTACATGAACATGTAGTATATGTATTTCCTGTTAGTTTATAAATCATTTCATATGATTAATTTTATTATTTATAATTAAGCATTATATACGGAAGTATAACTCAGTCAATACTAAATTCATTCGACAATTTAGTATTTCGATGATTGTTGTGTGATGGTAAAATTATATAAAATTATATATATGTATAGATGATGTCTTATCACTCAACAATTCACGTTTTGGGAATTTCTTACATCTCATCTATCCCAATGAGCTCCAAATTAAGGATACAACAGACACTGCCAAGTCTGCATCTTATCTTGACCTTCACCTCGAAATTGACACCAGAGGATGGTTGAATACAAACATTTACGACAAACGGGATGACTTTGACTTCCCAATCGTCAACTTCCCATTTTTGAGCGGCAATATTCCAGGGGCGCCGGCGTATGGAGTATATATTTCACAACTTGTGACATATACATTGACTTCCTGGACAGAGCCCGGCTTCTGACAGAAACGTTACTCAGACAGGGGTACGTTGCTCCTAAGCTGAAGTCATCCTTATTAAAGTTTTATGGGCGTCATCATGACTTGGTTGACAGGTATGAAAAAACCGTTTCCCAAATGAAAATGGACCTGTTCCATTGATATTATCCCTTCCTCATATCGGATTTTACATGGACAGCATGGCGGGTGTCCTGCAGGAAGCAGAGACTGCTTACTCTTCCGGAGCACCTGAGTCTACCCCCGTTTTTTTGGTGGGGTCCATGTTGTTCATATGTTTTTAGTTTTTAATTGTAGTGCATGTATTGTTTTGGTCTTGTCTTCGTTGTTCTCCGGAGTTTGTCAGTTATTACGATTTTTCTCTCCTTCGAATATCCCTTTGGTATTTCTTGACTTTACTTATACCATTCGACAAGTGTCTCGTGATAGTAAAATTGTAATATTCTATTTGTGTACAGTTAAAACTTTCCTATACATTTGTAACCACCCAAATTACTTTATCTATTATTTTTTTCCTATTCTGCTTTCGTAAACAGTCACTCTTAAACGACTTCATTTTGCTTTCTTGAAATCCAAATTGAAGACAAAAAATGTATGCTTCGTTTCTTAAAATATCATAAGCATTTTGTAATTGATTTCAGCGCTCTTTGGGATTTTTACTTTATATTTTCTGTACACTGGTAGCGGTGATAATAGTTGCATCGTGATTATTTAGGGTTGCAACTTAACTCGAAAAAGAATTTGTCGACATGTATATCCCATGTGGAACTATATTTAAATTTTGTGGTTTCAGTAAATTTAAACTGTTTTTACATATGTAGGCGTCGATATAGATATTTTGGCATGATAAAGTTTATATAGTTTTACTTTATTATTACTATCATCATCAGAAGAAGAAGTGGATATGAGCTCATCATTTTACCTACATGTACTTCAAATATAACTTGTGTGTACATAAACCATTTTAGTCAGTATAAAGAGATTTCATCATGGAAGTTCGATGCATCAGAAATGAAACTTATACAACTTGTGAATCAAATGAAAAAGACATATATATTTATTCAGATCTCGATTCTGGGGGAAAATCCGAGGATAAATCCACACAAAACGGTCGACTGTATCATTGCGTGTGTGTGTTCTAACAGTATTTATTGTTTCAGTTGTATCCGTGGGTGCAACGTCTGCCATAATTCACTTTACCGTAAATATGAACACTAGTAACTCAATCTTGATCTTAAACGGCCATTCTGGTCTTGTTTATTCTTATCTAGTCTGCATGTCTGTAGTTTTCAACAAAGTAAAGATAACAAGATCAAATCAAGATATCTTGTAGTCAATCAAGATCGGTCAAGACCAGTTTAGATCAGTTCAGCACAAGTATTGTTCAACAATGAATAATCCATTCTTAACTTTTATGAACTGGTCTTAATCAGTCTTGATTTACTGCAATGCATTACATCTTGTTTTGGTCTTTACAAATCAAGAGAGTCAATATTAAACAAGACTGAAATGGCCGTTTAAGATCAAACTAGTGTTACTAGTGGAAGGAAAACAAAGGTACTGATATGGATAAAAACGGAGTGTCAAATTTAATAACCTCTATGTGCCAAAAGACAAGTTGTAATGACAGAGAGACCTGCTACCTTGATCAAGAAGGGAATCCGGTCTGTATGCACTATTTGAATGACACAAATCCAGAATTTCAAAATGTATTTCGAATATCAATGCCAGTTAGCAAGTGTCCAGATGGGTGGTTTGAGGTCTTCAAATCGTGCTTTAAAAAGTTCAACGAGAAAAAAATGGTTTCAGGCCAGAGACTATTGTCGTAGTCTCGGATCCGATCTCCTTAACATCCACTCTATTGAAGAGAATCGTGTATTGGGACGAAACATAAGACTCTAGCACCAAGTACTGGCTAGGGTTGTCTGATGTTTCGAAAGATATGTTATTGGGAACGAAGTTGATTTTAAAAATTGGTTTCCCAAACCGTTGGAACAATTTTGAGGATTGTGTTGAAATGAGGAGCACTCAAGAAGGAAAATGGAACGATGCGAATTGCTACATATCACAAAATTTAATCTGTAAAATGAAAATAACAGCAAAGTGTGGATCTGGGGATTGGATGCTTTTTAACGGGTCTTGCTACTGTTTTAATCCCCCAAACGACTTGAAGTTATTGTAAGAGACTTAATGCTGATCTTCTTGTAATAAACTCAATGGATGAACTTTCTTTCAATTTAAGTCAGCCTTTTAAGTTTTGGATAGGTTTAAATGATTTTGAACGTTCTTATGTGTACAGATGGATTGACGGAACCCCATCGAAGAATTTGCATGGGCTGGTGGAGCACCATATAGTTAGACCACCATTGTGTATTGTTTGAAAGACTAGGGATTATCTTTGACAGTAAATATGAGAGCGATCATGGATATATCTGCGAAAGGCGTCTTTAGACAATTTTAATTCGCAAATGTTTTGTGTAATAATAGATATATGAATAACTGAAGTTAGAAAAAAGATATTTCGTTAAAATTGTTATTGCATATAACATTTTCTAAAAACAGTTTTGAGTAAACCAAGTCATACATTTGATGCAAAAATTAGGAATCTGGAAAAATGTCCTATCGGCCTCTTTCTGAAAAAAAGAAATGGTCATGCGAAAAAAAAAATTTCAGGTTTTTTTGTTGTTGTACATTTTAAAATGTAAGTGAACATGACCCAGACAATTTAATTGCTATTCCTTTCTTATATTAGTATTGTACTTATTATTATTCTAATTCTAATTATTATTTTTATTAATATTTGTACATGTTTCACTATTATTATGAATGCCTTCCAGACATCATACATGAAATAAATGCATACCCAGAAGTTAGGTAAACAGTAGGTATTAAAATAGTACCAGTTTCACCTTGCTTAAGTATGTGAACATTTGCCTCTATAATTAAGATGGAAGAACAAATATCTATATATTATCAGCAACAAAATATTTGCTCACTTTAGTTAGTCTTTTTGTTTTAAGTTTCTGCATTTATTTAATTATTTTTGTAGGTACGCTAACCCTACATCCGTCTTTACTTTAAAGGTTTTGTTTGCTTTGTAGTTTTTGTTCGTTATGATTTTAATCTTTATTTTTGCTATTTTGCCCCCTTTTCTAGCATTTGTGTCTTTCGAATTTTCACCTTTCACTGAATAATAAATATACAAGAGAACAAAAACAACAAAACAGAGCCCTGCTACACATGGTGTGCTTTAATTCTGAAATAAAAATCATTATTTCAGGGTTATAATAATATTTGTACCATACAAATTTTGACGTATTATATGGAAGGCAAAAACTAAATCACTTCCACTGTTAACTTGGTAATAAATTTAAATAATATATTCCAAATATTCATAGTGGGTTAAGAATATTTGGGCAGCGTGTAGAATTATTATGCATCTTATGCAATAAAGACATAGTTCCAGTCGAAAGACTACTGTCGAGGTATGGGTTCTTATTTTCTGAAATTGCACAGTGTAATGTAAACGAGGACTAAGAAAAAGCATTGGGTACTTTGATGAAAAACTGGATAGACTAACCTGAAAACATTTAGCAAATGAATACTGATTTCATATAGTCCTTTATCATGAAAGTCTCAGTAGGGTCTTTAATTATGACCCCAAGTATACCTCGCAGAAAGATGAAGCAGGTTCACAGCCAAGGCCCCGGCGCTGATTTAAGTTACGCCCATTTTCCAAACATCGAAAATAAAAGTACAGTAGATCATTATTTTATTTTAGATTTAAAATCTTTTTTTGTTATTAATATTATATATCAAATATAATATTAATGAAAAAAAAATTAATAAAAGATTGATGGGATGTTTTGTATAATATGTTTCTTTAAATTACAATACAGGATACAATAAGAATGGAAAATGTAACATAGTTTTTACGAAAGGTCCCTTTCACACATCACATAAAAAATATGGCTATCAACGCAATCATGCCACCGTCCACTTCTTCCGAAATTCATTGAAATATAGTTCTGACCATCAGTATTTTCTGGCTGTCCAGAATTCCAGTTCATGTACGTTATTGCTGTTCCGTCATCAAATACCCAATTATTAGTTCCGTTTCTTTGTCCCTGTATATACATTTGGTCTGTAATTATTCCCTGTATTGCTGCAATATATTGTAAAATACAGTTAATGTTTTATCACATCTGAATTTTTACCTTAATTGATTCGAAACAATAAAACATTTCTCGGTTTAATGTCATCTTTTGTATACATGTATTCCATTAAATGTTGTTCGTAGCAACAATTTTGTCCCCCCTCTCCATTTCGTTTTTGTAGCAATCGTAGTTCGGAAATTTTTATTTCACTGAAATATAAATATTTCAATTTCTGTAAAAGGTAGTTCACTTCCTTTGACACAAGCATATTATTGTTGGTTTAGTTGTCCTTTTAGTTCATTTCTTTTGTTTGTCTTCTTGTACTTCATACACTATTGACATGCATATTTTTTATTGCGTTTTGTTTCATACTACTTCCAAATCAGGCAAATGTCTGTAATTGTGCACATACACACATGTGTTTCAGTGTTGTGTACAGTTAAACAGTTTGTACAAAATCCCCCTATACATGCATTTATTTAAATATGAATTACGTTAAAAAAAGACATGACAAGTAGTTGTGAAAGATATTCATTAACCGACTAACTGGGACTAGGACGTTCGAGCAGGCTTCATATAAACTTGAATATTTGACGAATCTGTCTAGTTGTTCACGACTTTATGGTGGCTGATTTGTGCCATCTCGTTTTGTCGTTCTGTTGCCGCGACAAAACGACAGAACGACATAACGAGAAAACGACAAAACGAAGAACGACATTTTCGTTTTGTCGTTTGTCGTTATCTCGTTTTGAAGCGTCTTAAATGACGTTTTGTCGTTTGGTAGCGGCGACAGAACGACAAAGGAGATGGCACAAATCAGCCACCATATCAAAACGACATCTTAAGCGCGAAAATTGATTAAATAAATAATGTAAACAATAAAATGAACATCATGCATATATTTACATAGGAATAACGTTTTGTCGTTTTGTCGTTCTGTCGTTGTGTCACGTCGACAGAACGACAAAACGAGATGGCACAAATCAGCCACCATAGAACGACATAACGACAAAACGAGATGGCACAAATCAGCCACCATAGAACGACATAACGACAAAACCCCATTTAAGACGCCACAAAACGAGATAACGACAAAACGAAAAGACGACATTTAAGAGCGACAAAACGCCATTTAAAACGCGAAATAACGACAAAAAGAAAAGACGCCACGCGACATTACGACAAAACGAAAAGACGCCAAGCGAGTTAACGAAAAGACGAAAAGGGGATGTGTGTCATCGTTTCGTCTTTTTGTCGTTTTGTCGCCCTTACATGTCGTCTTTTTGTTTGTCGTTTTTTCCTTATCCCGTAAAAACAAATCCCTCTATTCACTTCTGACGTTAGGAATTTCTTTAAAATCGACGCTAAGGTATTTCAAGTAATACTGATTAAAATGAGGTTTCAAAAAAGTGATGTCACCAACTCGTTTTCTTGTTATTTCATCTCGAACTTTTCTCCTTTGAAAATAACGTGCCATTTTCAAATGATTGTTATTTTTTTAAATCACGACAGATATTTTACATTTGGTACCAGAATTTCAATAATTAGTGTAATTTCAATTTTTTTGTTTTTGATTTAACAATTTTCTTTGCGCTAATTGGGAATATTAATTCAGTCATAATTCAATAATTTTATGATAATTAGACATTTTAGAGTTATTTTCTCTTGGCAAAACGTTGAATGAAGTTACGTCATAATTGGTGTTCCCAGTAGACGTTGTCATTCATAAATTAACGGCTTATTAAACTTTATTGAGTAAAACATGTAAAGGTGCGTTTACACGATACGATTTTCCATTCGATTTTCATTCGATTTTTACCTGTGCTTCCGACTAAAATCGTACCGTGTGAACACTAAAATCGGAAGTCGAATGTGAAGTCGAAACGTCGTTTTGAAATCGAAACGTACGCTATTTCCATTCGACCTTTTGACTGGAATCGGATCGTGTGAACGCCAAATCGACTAAATTAATTAGTCGATTGAAAAAATCAAGCAAATAATTTTAATCGACAATATTCAGATTTTCACATGATTTTAAAAGTTTTTAATTCGTAAAAGGAACAGTGTTATCTTTTGTTCATAATCCTGGCTCGTCTGCGCCTACAGTATATGTAATGTTAGACAAAGTATTAAATTAGAAAATTTAAGAAAATTATTCTTTCAGATAGTGAAGTGGCCACAATACAATGTTCGTACATTTTTCCTGTAAATTAAGTCTTTTTTCCAGAAATTGTCACTAATTCATTTTTGGTTAGATTTTGATGAAAATTTTTACCATTGATCGCAGACTTTATTGTATTTTTTTTTAAATGATTTTTACTGAATTTTGCGAAAGACCATTTTAAAAGTTGTCATTATTTTTAATTTAGAAAAGGACAATTCAATATACCTGTTTGCATCTGAACTTCAATATTTAAAATTTATATATTTTTATTCATTAGCATTTCAAAACTACAAATCACAACTGTTTGAGAAAATTGTCAAAAGAAACAGCAATAAATTCTGCAAGTAATTTTATTAAAATATGTAGAACCAAACAGGAATTATTGAGAATTTTTCAAGTAAGATGGTATTAAATTAAATATATAGGAAAATGTTTGTGTGGAAACTAAATTATTGACACTTAATGTTAGTCACATATGGTTCGTTATTTGTTTTTACATGCATCTCATATCGTACTCCCCCCTTTTTTAACAGACCTTTACTTATAAATTACCTATCTGAACTTACGACTGCGACGTGCAATGCAACGCGTATGCGCGTGTGTCGATACTCATTCTTCAGACATGGCTGATATGATAGCAGTTGAAATTCTTGACAATAATAAAGAACAGAAGATATCAGGGGACTTAGACTTCATTGATCTCTATGAGAATGAACCATCTCTATATGGGACCTGACGTCCCAACTGCGAATTTATGGCAAAATAAACATAGGAATTAGATCTATATACATATATGTCATGAATATATTCGAAATTTCATGTTTTCCATTTACATCACTCCATCTTTAGAAATAAAAAACCTATCTAATGTTGCATCAATGACAATGTTGTTTTCTTTTATGCAATGGGGGATAACACGTATAAATGCATTAAATATCATGACGTAAGGTTCCCAAAGGGTACTTGGATTGTACATTGTTTCTATTCTAAAACAAAATCTTTCTATTTTTGGGCTGATTTAACAGGCTGTCGTTTCCTCTTTTTAACCTCTGTATGAAGCAGAATTTCAGAAATATTTGATATCCAACCGGTTTAGTGTATAAAAATAAAAGTACGCCAAAGTGATGATACAAATATTCGGAAATATTGCAATTTGTTTTTCTGTTCAAAGGGTCATGTTAACTATTGCCATCAGTTTGCGGCCGGCCACATTTCACATTTTGATCTTCTTGTTTGAAATAACCGGGCCAGTTGGAACAATAATTTGGTAGAATGGTCCTTAGAAACGGGTTTTGACATATATTTTAGACTTCAAATGACAAATATTATCGAGGCATTTTGTCATTTGTCAAATGTTTCAGTTGGAAAGTTCTTTCACATTTTGGTTTTCACCTTTTCTTGGCTACCGTAATTCAGATGAGCAATTACCGGACGTTGCTGCGTTTCGAAACATATTAAAAGCACCTGTTCAAATCTGTTCAAAATCGAATAGAAAATCGTATCGTGTGAACAGAACGCCGTACGATTTACCTGGGTGACGGTATTAAATCGGATGGAAAATCGAAAGGAAAATCGTATCGTGTAAACGCACCTTAAAATTCAATTAAGATCTTTTAAAATAAACATAAAAATCGAACAGCGTTCCGAAGTCCCCCGCCGCTACAGCATCAGAAACCCTTGGACAAGTGAAACATAAAATTTTCTCAAAGAGAGAGAATAGAAGGACAAACAATTTGTGGTTATTGCTAAAGTTTTTTACAAGTTAATGAGTGGTATGAAGACATTTATACAATATGGGTATAGTGTTGAAATCTTATTTTACCATGTGTATTGAGAATTTATACAAATGTACATTTACTCCTTTTCAATATACAGAAATGCTTTGATCAAAAGTATTCCGCCTAACAAACTCTTAAAGACAGTATTTTTCAATTTTATAAGTTTCGATAGGAGTTTATGTATAAAACCTCCCTTTAGGTCCAAGTGTATAAATATTATTCCAATGCAAGGAGAATATAAATTTTCTAGAACACTTAGATGAACATTTTGTCAATTTTCAAAGTTATTAAGGGGCATAACTCCTACAAAAATATTTCGACATGACTCATCTTCGAACTCCCTTGAGGTATCATTGAGTTAAAGCTACTGTATAAATATTATCCAAATCGGTCAAGAAATAAATTTGCTAGAGCGCTTACATGAAAATTTTGTCAATTTTCTAAGTTATTAAGGGCCATAACTCCTACAAAAATATTTCGACATGACTCATCTTCGAACTCCCTTAAAGTATCATTGAGTTAAAGCTACTGTATAAATATTATCCAAATCGGTCAAGAAATAAATTTGCTAGAGCGCTTACAAGGTGGACGGACGGACGGACGGACGGACAGACGGACGGAAGCACGGACGGACGGACGGACGCCCGGCATTACCATATCCCCCGCATCGCGTTGCGGCGGGGGACAAAAATGACCGGAATATATTCGAAATTCTAAATGGAGATATAGTAAGTGTAAGTGTTGGGTTTGATATTGATTCAGATGTTAGATAAATGTATCTGTCCGTCCTAAAAGAATTACATGAAAATTTGACAAAAAAAGGGCAATAACTCCTAAACCGGTTTTTGAATTTCCTTCAAAATTTCAGGTTAGGTAGATCTTGTCATGCTGATCAATTTTACTCCATGTCAGATTTTTGATATCTGTAACGGTTTTAAAGTTATAAGCCAAAAACAACACATGCACCCCTATATTCTATTTTTAGCTACGACACCCAGCCATGTTTTACGTCAAATCAAAATAAATTGAGGATCGTTTGTAGAGGACATGTCATAGATCATTTCAGAGGAGAAGATTTTTGAAAATCAGCCAATCAGAAACAAGAATTGCCTCTGGTGGCCATGATTCTTGACCAATCAGAACTAAATGAGGAAACTTTGTTGAGGACCTTCCATACACCACTCATGCAAAGTTTGGTTGGAATTGGCCAAATGATTTCTGAGGAGAAGATGTTTGAATGAAAAGCTAACGACGGACGGACGACGGACGCCAAGTGATGGCAAAAGCTCACCGTGGCAATAGCCAGGTGAGCTAAAAAGACTCTTTGACGTTAGAGTACCTTTAGACAAATTGATTAAATTGGATTAACCAACTTTAATTTTATGACTGTTACATCTCCCTAAATTGCAATTTCCTTTTTAAAGTTAAATTTAAAAAAAAAAAAAAAAAAAAACCTTGACCACTGCTTACAGATATATAACTATTAATATGTCTCAGTTTTGTTCAATTCATTCGATATATATCGTGCTCAGTTTTCTACATTTGTTTACCTTATTAGTAACAACCCCATAAATGTTTCTATAAGTAGTTTATCCTTTATTAGCTGAAAGAATTGGTAAAACTATGTTCATATTCAATGTTTTGGATTTTCATTTTAATTCTGTACAGATTGAAATAAGTATTTTGACAAGTTTCGTAAAAATTATATACTGTAAGGGGAAGTTGTGTGCGAGTTTTAACTTGCATTTAACATCATATAGGTTGCAAAATTGTACTTGTTTTGTCCTAGTCATAGTCTTGTCTCTCTTTTGTCCTAAATATAGTTCACATTTTCTCTTCAAGAGTTTTTAGAGAATTTACATGTACCGTTCGATTATATAATTGGAAATGTGTAATTGTTAGACCAAAATGCCTACCAAACTGCTTCCATACGCAGGTAGGTTAAGGCTATTTTTTCAAGGGTAAGTAACTCTTGTCATCCAGAATAGTAGCGTGTGCAACGTCACTGACGTCAGTCTTCGCGTCGTTGTTATAAACTGCATAAGAGTTTGATGATTTTTTTGTCGGCGGTGATAGTGTATGATGTATAAGCATACCATCTCCCGTTTTAAGTGTTAAAAAGTATCCAACATTATCAAAAAAGTCAACGAAGTGGTAAAATTGGGAGCTGTCCGTCACAATAGATACAGTCGGACCGCCAAGTGGCATTTTGACCGTTACGCTAGTGCATTCTATTTACAGAGAAACAGGTGGAGATAATTTCAGAATTTTTTACACCAGATGGCGCTTTTAGCCCCGCCTCGAATTTTTGATTGACATGACGGGTGTGAAATGTGTAAATATCGTTGTGCTAGTTTTTGACTTTCAAATAACATGGATGGAAATATGTGTAAAAATTATTTCGTTAACACCCTGGCCTATTGGATTCACCTGACACTGAAAATTATAAACGTATGAGAAATCAAAAATGAGTATTTTTGCGCACCTCAAAATGGCCGGCGACACACGTTGCCACTTTTTAGCCAATGAACAGATCTCGCTCGTTTACCGTTTCACTGGGAGGAGCCTATAATGCTTTGTTTTGCAAATTGGTATAGTATCGGGTCTTTCATTTTCAAGTTTAAAAGGCTGTCCCGAGACTCCGTTACATAGTTCTTACTGAATATCCAGGGATATCAAAATATGCAAAGAAATGAAGTGTGTTTTTTCTTGTTTTGACATAATGACACGATTGAAGTATTTTTTATGTTGGATATTCAATTTTCTGCATAAATTTTTAAAGGAGTGTCTATTTTCAAGATCAGTCATCTGGAAATTGCCCTGGGCCCTTCCCAATTTTGTGGATGATGATACACGTTTTTGTTTTGTTTTTTTTTTAATTTACTCAGGTTCATCTAATAGGTTACATTATGGACAGAAAAAAACCACGATGAGATGATTATGTTTAAAAATAAGATAATAAAAAAAGATTCACTGACATTTGAATAAATAGTGTTGGAACACTTTTAGTCTTTACAATATTGTGAAATTATGCATAAATACTCAACCTATGAGCTACCAGTTTTATTTATTATCATTGGCAATGTACAGGAAAACTATTAGTAAATAATTGTATATCAAAATATATATTTTAGTTTTATTTATTTGTTTTACTTTGGATGGAAAATAGTGTATGATTTTCATATGTCTCTATGTGTATAATTTCTTAAATTTTTGTCAAAATAGTAATCTTGTAATATCTACAACTTCAAATTTTATAACCACTTTTTTAAGTAAGGTTATCTAATTTCTTTTCATTTATGATTTATTTTTTTTTACCCTCTGGTGTCATCTAGACTGTTTAGTTAGAATAGTCCTATGATTCAATCAACTAATAATTTTTAGTTTTCAGTTTTATTATATTTGGTTGTGTTCTCAAAAAATATTCATTACATTCTCATGAATTTCACCATGTTATGTACATGTATACAGCATTAATCATGTTAATTGACCTATTATCTTAAATTCTGTTGAAAATTTCCAATTTTTGTGCTTTGCCTTTCATTTCAAAATCCAGGATCTTGGGTTAGACTTCCATATTACAGTTTTTCTTAAACAAATGATTTTATTTTGTTATTTCATGATTTTTAATTCATGTTCATGTCCAGATTTTTACTACTTTACATGGAAAGTCTGCAAATTTCAATAATAAGCATGAGAAATTGGTCTATAAAATCACATGTATATTTTTGTTTTACCAATTTTGGCACTACAGGAGGTGAAATAGGTCAAATACAGAAAAAGCAATAATAATTATTCTTAATCAATACAATTAATATTAATTCATGAAAAACAAGATTGAGAAGGCATAACTTAATCTACAAATGTAAAATTTCCTTTTGCTGAAAAGAATATGCATATGATTCATGTAATTTGCTGGCAAAAAATAAATCTGTCCATGTCAGATCCTTACAGTTTTTGACAATTGAGTAATGGATAAAGGTAATTTTAATTTTAATAAAATTTTCTTTTTTTTCCAATGCTTTTTTGTAATTTGTTACTTTTTAACCAAAAACTAGCAATTTTGGTCGTGATAAAGACAAAAATCCATTATTTAATAGCTTCCACATTGCAAAATGCACAAACCATTTAAATAGAAATTGGAGCAAGTAATTTTTTTCAAAATTAAAGTGAAAAAAAATTATTCAGTCCTGTTTTTGAATAAAAAATATAAACATTTGTCATTACTCAAATAGACCTACATTGCATACGAGTAATTCAGCTACTCCCCAGGCTTTCAGTTGTTAATTTCTATGGAAAATAATTTTAAATTCATTTCTGCACATTCTACCATTCAACAAAAAGATCCTGAACCCCTCCACAAGAAAATGATAGAAGTAAGTGGAAGCACCTGCCTGACCACCCCCCTTTTTCCCCCTGATACATTATTTATTCTTAAATATGGGTTTTTTATGTTTATTGACACATATTTATTATATCATTTGACAACCAAGCGTGAAACTTATTTAAATTTCCTTTTTGTATCGATCGCTACCATCATACCTTTTTTGTTTACATTTTATTGACAACGTCAACGTTGATTATCCCCCTTTATCACGTAATTTTCACAGAAAAAGCTCGCTCGAATTGCGTTTCACTCGGTTTTGCGGAGAAATATTTGAACTGTTCGTCAGAAAAGGAACAGCACACCTTTTCCGATTTAAAAATCCCCGTCCCGAGATCTGACAATGAAGAAATTGTCCTTTTTCTGACCAACGGTGACGAAATCGTCGGCATCATTGCCAACTTTGATTGTAAAATTTTGTATGAAAAGCACGCTAAAATATTTGTTTTAAACTAATATGAAAAAAAAATATTCTCAGAAACCGTTTAATACCATCCCCTAGACCCAACTCAAACCGTACGTCATGTATGGCCAGAAAAACCGGCAGGTGATTGACGTTACAAAAAATGACCCATTTTTAAATGAAAAGTCACGTGACTCTGTAAATAAAAGGGACGCCATTATTGACTTGGCGGTCCGACTGAGATAGGCGGGGCCTATTTTCCTTATTTGGAAAAACTGGATCTACGAGAAGCTTGAAGATTTTGACATCGCAGCTGTTGAACCACATGCAGAGATGTAAACTGACTTGTTATTGGTTTAAAGGGATCATTTTCTCCCTCGGGTGTGACTAAACATAGAGTTCGAGTAAGAGTTACAGTTAAAGTTCAAGTTACAGTTCGAGTTATAGTTCCGAGTTCGAGTTAAACTTCGAGTTAGCGTTCGAGTTATCATCCGAGTTCAAGTTAATCTTCTAGTTAAATGGAGATATGATAGTAATAAAAGGTATTTTGAAGGAATTTATCAATGTGTAAACTCGGGTGATTCACTCACAAACTAAATAAAGTCCGCATGACTTTATGCAAAGTTTTCGAGTGATAAGAGTTTACACATTCATAAATTCCGTAAGAATAACCTTTCTCCTATTCTTGACGTGTTTAATCGGTGGGATAAAAATACATAATATCTTTAACCACTTCCCGGTGATTAAATTTCTACGTGGGAATTACCGCCCTTTTTCTACAGTTATTGGAACGATAAATTAGAGAAGTCCCGAAATGACGTCTATGTAAACAAACTACATAGCAACGATATTTTCTTGAGGTTTTTTGTCGAAAATCATAGGA
This sequence comes from Mytilisepta virgata, assembly GCA_028015205.1. Classification (NCBI taxonomy): domain Eukaryota; kingdom Metazoa; phylum Mollusca; class Bivalvia; order Mytilida; family Mytilidae; genus Mytilisepta; species Mytilisepta virgata. The sequence goes on from CM051515.1 coordinate 35,518,629, forward strand.
GAAACAGATTCTCCTTCAATTTACTCGTGAGATATGGAATTTCTCCACCCTCAATAGTTAAATTTTAGATTTTAACACGCTCGCTAAAGGCTCGCGTGTTGAAAATCGAAAATTTAACTATCTCGGGTGGAGAAATTCCATAACTCACTCGTACCTGAAGGAGAATCTATATTTATTACTTATAATTCCAAAGTAATGCAGAAATATATATGACGTTTTCCATTTGAAATTAATATTTTCCTCATGCACTATATTGCATGCGCACGTATTCATGCACGACGTCATGAGAGGAGTTTATCAAGTTATAAACTTTTTAATGGAAGTTGCTGTTAGCCAATGAAATTACTTCATTTGATGTTTTGAAAACAACATTGGAATTATTGATTTCTAATGTCATTTATCGAGTTGCATTTTGAGTTAAAATTCGAATTACGGGGAGGTAAAAAATTACCTGTACATAGGCTCGTCAAAAAATATCTAAATTTGTTGACACCCCTATAACGATATCTCTAATTTATTAATACTTTCATGCTACCCCATAAAACACTTTCATTTTACTCTATAAAACAGGTTGAAATATTGTTTTCGTATTTTTGAATGCACTCCAAATTACCTGCAATTTTTGGGACCCCAAAAAATATAGCAAAATCGAGAAATTTGACCCCAAAAAATAGTAGTAGCCAGCCTACGTGCAGAAAATTTTGCAGAGTATATCCGAAATACGTGCATTTATATTGTTCAACTCGCCTTGAGTATGATGTTCTCCCTAAATCGAAATGCATGTGATCCTATATAATTTTTAAAAGTTTTTTCAAACCTTCCTTAAAGACAAATGTTCCCATCAGAAGTTGCCATTCATAAATTCACGGCATAGGAATTTTTGTGTAAAACAAGTAAAATTATAAAATAGCGATATTATAAACACAATAAAGAGCTTCGCTAAGCGCAGCATGATACGACAGCAACATGCTTTTTTGCCACCTTGTATCTCAAGAACTGTAAAATATAGCAAAAATCTGTTGACATTCTACTGAAAGTACTAAAAGGGTTAAAATGTTACTAAAAAATGTTGTTACTTGTATCAAAACAAATGGCTTCGTTTCGCGATATTTTCCTATTTCACGATCCGACAGACACCGGTGACCGATAGCTCCCCTACTATATATTATACAAACAGAGCAAATGGCCTTTGCAATTAGGGGAAATGAAAGTATAAAGGGAATAAAACTATCCGGGGAGAGGGAGGGTGAATATCTTGAAATCAATCTGTGCTTGTTCGCTGATGACACACAGTTATTCAATTAGGATGTAAACTCTGTGGAAAATTCATTCCTTATTCTGAATATTATGAAAAAGCATCGGGTTCAAAAATTAATTATAATAAAACTAAAGGACTTTGTATTGGAGCTTCTAAAAGAAAAAGAATTTAATCTGACAAAATTAGTTGGACAAAAGATAACGTTTTAAAAAACCTTAGATATTCATCATGGATACAATATCGATGATGATCAAACTTGGGACAATATTATTGAAAAAAATGAAAAACTGTATTCATATGTGGAAAAGTAGTAAATTAACTAATGTTGGAAAAACTCTTATTGTAAAAACATTATTGCTTTCAATTTGTAGCTATGAAATCGAAATCCGAATTGTGCCCCAAAAAAATAGTTTAATTTGGAATTTTATATTGTTACGGCCAGAAATCACCTTTTAATTGTAGCCAACAAAAGACGCAAATCGATAATAAAATTTCACAAGATTTATTATACACAAGTTTACAAGAAATATTATACAAAATGAAATGTAAACTTAACTGTTTAAAATATATATATCCGATCCTTTGTCTTTTCTTTATCCGGAATTCTTCTCGTCATTGTTGCGGGAATCCAAAGAGAATATTATGTGCAATAAGTCACAATCTAGTATGATGTGGGTAACGTAAATAAAATTGTGTCAATAACACAAGAATGTTAATGTCTGATCTGATCTGAAAGTCTAACTTTCGTGTCCGTATATATAGTTATCAAGGAAATCTATAGAAGACTGTAGAAGGGAAACTTCTAGAATACGGTAGAAGTTTGAATTACACATCGTATATTATGATCATTCCAGAATTATTAGGGACCGGTCAATATTTATTGGGGGGTTGGGACCGGTGCAAAACGCAGTAGAACACATATTTTTTAATTTAATTTTTGATAGGACTTCTATTTTTTTAGTTTTCAGCACTGATAGGACAGCAATATTTTTATGGCATATGTATGAATGTAGAAAATAGGCTATACAAATTTAATTACAACAAAATAAACAAGATTAATTGAGGAACAAACAAGTAACAACAATGGAAATACAATTTCAAGTCTAGACATTAATATTATGTTTTATTATAGAACAATCATGTAATGATTTTAAAAAGGTTGAAAAAAATATACATGTATAAAAATAAATAATAACAAAAAAAAACATAAAATTAATAAAAACAAAATAAACAACAATAAACAAATGTAAAAAGAGAACATTGATGGAGCTTTTAATAAGTGATATGATATACAGCCGTCAGTGTGGTACAAATTAACCAAATGCAAACCATTAAATAAAGGTAGGATTAAATAAAATATACATCTTTAAAAATAAGGAAAACTATTTAACAATAAAACCTTCTGACTAGAAAATTAAGGAAAAAAAACAAAGTCAGAAAAAAAATATATATTAAAAAAAAGAAAAGCAATACGTGAACCCACGACTGCTGACTGGTGATCAACATTTGTTGATTTTATTTGCTTTTGATTTGAAATAATTAGCTGTGAATTAGATATTGATAAATATTGATGAGTTTTGTTGTCACATCATCATTGAAAATATGTAATAGTGTGTAAATTATTGCACAAGTGAATAGGAATGTAGATAATTTTTACTTTGTGTTTAATGTACAAATTCCTGATCCTATTGCAATTCCCAATTTCTGCAAACTCTAAAGTGACTAAGGCAAATTGCATTGACTTTGCAACATACGTTTAATCCTCAGGTTGGTATATTTTCCGGCTCAATTCATTTTAACTTCCAAAATTCATATCGACATAATTTGTTTCCTGGATGTTTTTAATTATCCTGCATAATTATTTGATGCTGTCTGTGACAATCATACATACTTTATTTGTAATGTAAGCAATGAGGACATATAAGATAAGTGTAAATGTTAAAGTTTTTGACCTCACATTTGAATACGGTTTTGGCTTTACCTATCAAAATACCTTTATATATGACTAATAATTGCTAGTATATAAGAGGTGTGCTGTGATATACCTTCAAGAATAAAGGAAACCAAATAAATATAAAAAAGAAGTTTGGTATGAATTTCGATGAGATTGTTTCGAAATAGTTTTTTACTAACAATATTTAGGACTACCAAAGCTAGTATAGATTTTGAAAAAAAACGAAATGATTCTTCTGCATTTGCATATCTCATATATAGTTGAGATAAATTGTATTCCTAAACATAACTTATATTAGATATTATACCAATTTATTGGCAAAGTTGATACAATAATTAACACTTTTTTATAAACATATTATATGACACAATTATATATATATATAACTTACGAAAGAACAACACAAATACGAAATTTAAATATGAGTTTATGATATAATAATACATCTTAATAAAAATATATTAATGAATTAACACGTTTTAAGAATATATCGGTAAATTATTTCCCTTTTGGAACCTCATTTCATGTTACATAAGTTACCAAAGTATCTGGGATGTTCATGTAATTATCAACTAATTTAATTTTAAGACAATAAACAAAGGCAATGTCTTCAAAGGGTTATTTATTTATATACAATATTGACACATCATGCTTTCATGATCACACTTATGCAATTTACACTTAAACGGTTTCTTACGAAGTAAAACAATGCAAACTATTCTCATAATTGCAACATATGTTAAAGATGCAGATACTTGAAGATTAGACTTTAACTGTTATTTAAAAACAAAAATAAAAAGATAATTTAAATTTAATGAACATAAATTCATATTTAAAAATCTTTTCCGAAATTTCCAAAAACTACCATCAATAAACCAAAACTAAAATTCAAGTTTTTGATATATTCGTATATTTCAACAATATCGTCTTGAAATCTTCCTTTCCCGTTTTATGGATATATTACAATACAAAAAATTAAATAACAATTTCTTATAAATCCTTACTAAAACGGTATGAATTAATTAACGTAGAAAAATAAATACTTTTAATAATAATAATATTATACAGCATAGTATAAATTTACTATATCTAATATTAGTATCTTTGGATTGTTATTTGGAAAAATAGCACCCCCACCCGGCCTCTGCAAATATCTGGGATCACTTTTAAAGAGTATGACCCGAATGCCTTAGTTTTGTTAAAAGTATCTTCCACTGAAAAATCAAGAATTGCCTGGAAACGCATACGTAAAGATTTTTTCTCCTGTTTCTGAGAAACCCCCGCTGAATCAGGCTCTTGCTTGCTTCTTGTCATTATAGCAAAATGCCATGCCCATTTCAAATTAACCATTCGTTAGAATCCCAAGTATATCACTGAAAATAATATCAACATATAACGTCATATGGGGGAAGGGTGGGTAGCATTTTTAATAGACTTTCTCTTAATTTCTGTTTTTTTAATTCACTTAAGCAATGTTGAGTCACGTACGTCCGAGTTCACGGTTGGGATTTTCTAGTATTTACAAAGTTTGTATTCCCGGAAATTTTTCTTCCACTTAGTGTTAACATGAACCATATTTTTAAACAATGATTGTTATGAATCAGACCGGACACCGGTAATTGGCTGTATCAAGGAAAAACATATGATAACAATCAGCATCGTAACGGTTCGATTTTAAAAGGAACATACAACACAAAGTGAAGTGGATAAAAGTTTGAGTGCAAGAACAATGGAAATTCTTGGTTAAGTAGATTTTCTTAGAACCACTTGATTGATTACACTAAAAATAAAATTATTTAACGAAGGTTTAATATTTGGAGTGACCATGCCTGAATAAGAACCAATATATTGTTTGAACTGATACAAAAAAATAGTTTATCAGAATTTTAGTATTGTCACTCCAAGAATGTTTATTTGGTATTTTTACATTATTGATACATCTGATACATACCGAACAGCACTTAATCTATTGTATTTCCATATGTCAATTGATACTTTTAAGACAGCCTTATTTACAAAATATCTTAGACTTAAATTCAGAAATAATACTTAAAAATAATCAGTAAGTTTAAGAGAAAATAAAAACAAAAGAAATGCATATACAATATGTATATACATTGTAGGAAAATATACAATTTATTTGTACGAGCCTTCGAAACGCGTAGAAATGCTAGGTTTACTGTCCATAAATATACAAATATTCATTTGTGGTCAGCATATTCTTGTAACTTTTATGTCTTTAGTTTATATTAATTTCTGATTGCATTGATCTAATATTTATAATTATCATAAAAAAAATCAGGTTTTCATAAACAAAGATATGACCTTAAACTCAAAATAATATGCAATGATTATTTGAAATATGAAAAGATCACAAGCGTACATTCATAATTTTCAGGTCTGAATACTGTAAACCCCAAGTTTTGAAAATAAAAATTCTAAGACCGTACTGCTCATCTAAATACGATGTATAACAATACTGTTAAGAAATAAGATCATAGAGAGTATAAGAAAAGGGAGGGAGGGGGCTCAATTTTGAATAACGATCTCCCCTAACGAATGCCATTTTTCCTTTATGTTAGTGGAGTATCCATGGGAAACTGTAGTCGGGAAAATATAAATCACAACAAATTTAAAGCTTTCTTCTCGGAAAATATTTACTTTGATTTTGTAAAAACAAGTTGCTTTCTTTAAACTAGAGGCTCTCAAGAGCCTGTATCGCTCACCTGGATTTAACTTTTCACCTTGAGCAGACCTAAAAATTTAAGTGTTGCAGTCAATTTGGCTGTTTTTTCTATAGGATTCTATGTTAAACTAATTTCAGCTGTGGCAGTCATCTTGGTTTAGTCCAGGTCAACGGATACATTTCTAAAAGAGAACCATCTAAGGACCATTTCTGCTAAGTCTTGTTCCAACTGGCTAAGCGGTTTCAGACAAGAAGATTTTTAAATGAATTTTCCTATAGGGTCCAATATTTAACAAAGTTCAATGTGGCAGCCATCTTGGTTGACAATCCGGGTGATCGGACATATTTCTGAAAGAGGACCTCCTAAGGACCAATGCTGCCAAGTCTGGCTCCAATATGTCAAGTGGTTTCAGACAAGAAGATTTTTCAATGAATTTTTCCATAGGGCCCTATGTTAAACTAAGGTCGGGTGTGGCACCCATTTTGGTTGACAGTCTGTGTCATCGCACAAAATTCTGAAAGAGGACCATCTAAGGACCATTGCTGCCAAGTCTGGTTCCAATTGGTCAAGTGGTTTCAGACGAGAAGATTTTTGAGTGATTTTCCCATAGGGTCCTATGTTAAACTAAGTTCAGCTGTGGCGGCCATCTTGGTTCACAGTCCACGAAATCAGACACATTTCTGAAAAAGGACCTCCTAAGGACCAATGCCACCAAGTCTGGGTCCAATATGTCAAGTGGTTTCAGACAAGAAGATTTTTCAATGAATTTTTCCATAAGGCCCTATGTTAAACTAAGTTCGGGTGTGACGGCCATCTTGGTTGACAGTCTGGGTCATTGCACAAAATTCTGAAAGAGGACCATCTAAGGACCATTGCTTCCAAGTCTAATTCTAATTGACTTAATGGTTTCAGACGAGAAGATTTTTGAGTGAATTTCCCATAGAGTCCTATGTTAAACTAAGTTCTGCTATGGCGGCCATCTTGGTTCACAGTCCACGAAATCAGACATATTTATGAAAAAGGACCTCCTAAGGACAAATGCCGCCAAGTCCTGCTCCAATATGTCAAGTGGTTTCAGACAAGAAGATTTTTCAATGAATTTTCCTATAGGGCCCTATGTGAAACTAAGTTCGGTTGTGGCGTCCATCTTGGTTGACAGTGCGGGTCATCGGGCACACCTCTGTAAGAGAACCATCTAAGGACCATTGCTGCCAGGTCTGGTTCCAATTGGTCAAGTGGTTTAAGACAAGAAGATTTTTCAATGAATTTTCCCATAGGGTCCTATGTCCTATGTGGCGGCCATCTTGGTTAACAGTCCGGGTCATTGGACATATTTCTGAAAGAGAACCTCATAAGAACTATTACTGCCAACTTTGGTTCCAACTGGACTTGTAGTTTCATATAAGAAGATTTTTTAAAGTCACCCCCCCCCCTTTTTTTCTACTTTTAGTAACAGCAGCCATCTCGGTTGGAAGTCGAGGATGCCAGACATAATTTTGGAAGGGGGCCACCCAAGGCCCATTCCACCAAAGTTTGGTCTCAATTGGCCCAGTGGTTTCAGAGGAAAAGACCTTTAAAGGAAAGTTTACGCTGAATGCCGTCTTTAAAGGGCAAAAACTCCTATAAGGGGTCAATCAATGATTTTGGTCATGTTGACTTATTTGTTGAACATTTTTGCTGTTTACAATTTGTCTTTATCTATAATAATATTCAAGATAATAACCTAAAACTGCAAAAGTTCCTTAAAATTAACAATTCAGGGGCAATAACCCAACAAAGGGTTGAACGATTCGTCTGAAAATTTCATGACAGGTAGATCTTGACCTGATGAACATTTATACCCCATGTAGTTTTGCTCTAATTGCTTTAGTTTTTGAGATATAAGACAAAAACTGCAGTTTACCCCTATGTTCTATTTTTAGCCATGTCGGCCATGTTGGTTGGCAGGCGGGGGTCGTCGGACACATTTTTTAAACTAGATACCCTAATGATGCTTGTGGCCAAGTTTGGTTCAATTTGGCCCAGTAGTTTCAGAGGAGAATATTTTTGTAAAAGTTAACGGACGACGACGGACGACGGACTCCAAGTGATGAGAAAAGCTCACTTGACCCTTTGGGTCAGGTGAGCTAAAAAAGAAAAGCAATACGTGAACCCACGACTGCTGACTGGTCACCAACATTTGTTGATTTTATTTGCTTTTGATTTGAAATAATTAGCTGTGAATTAGATATTGATAAATATTGATGAGTTTTGTTGTCACATCATCATTGAAAATATGTAATAGTGTGTAGATTATTGCACAAGTGAATAGGAATGTAGATAATTTTTACTTTGTGTTTAATGTACAAATTCCTGATCCTATTGCAATTCCCAATTTCTGCAAACTCTAAAGTGACTAAGGCAAATTGCATTGACTTTGCAACATATGTTTAATCCTCAGGTTGCTATATTTTCCGGCTCAATTCATTTTAACTTTCAAAATTCATATCGACATAATTTGTTTCCTGGATGTTTTTAATTATCCTGCATAATTATTTGATGCTGTCTGTGACAATCATACATACTTTATTTGTAATGTAAGCAATGAGGACATATAAGATAAGTGTAAATGTTAAAGTTTTTGACCTCACATTTGAATATGGTTTTGGCTTTACCTATCAAAATACCTTTATATATGACTAATAATTGCTAGTATATAAGAGGTGTGCTGTGATATACCTTCAAGAATAAAGGAAACCAAATAAATATAAAAAAGAAGTTTGGTATGAATTTCGACGAGATTGTTTCGAAATAGTTTTTTACTAACAATATTTAGGACTACCAAAGCTAGTATAGATTTTGAAAAAAACGAAATGATTCTTCTGCATTTGCATATCTCATATATAGTTGAGATAAATTGTATTCCTAAACATAACTTATAATAGATATTATACCAATTTATTGGCAAAATTGGTACAATAATTAACACTTTTTTATAAACATATTATATGACACAATTACATATATATATAACTTACGAAAGAACAACACAAATACGAAATTTAAATATGAGTTTATGATATAATAATACATCTTAATAAAAATATATTAATGAATTAACACGTTTTAAGAATATATCGGTAAATTATTTCCCTTTAGAAACCTTATTTCATGTTACATAAGTTACCAAAATATCTGGGATGTTCATGTCCGTAATTATCAACTAATTTAATTTTAAGACAATAAACAAAGGCGATGTCTTCAAAGGGTTATTTATTTATATACAATATTGACACATCATGCTTTCATGATCACACTTACGCAATTTACACTTAAACGGTTTCTTATGAAGTAAAGCAATGCAAACTATTCTCATAATTGCAACATATGTTAAAGATGCAGATACTTGAAGATTAGACTTTAACTGTTATTTAAAAACAAAAATAAAAAAATAATTTAAATTTAATGAACATAAATGCATATTTAAAAATCTTTTCCGAAATTTCCAAAAACTACCATCAATAAACCAAAACTAAAATTCAAGTTTTTGATATATTCGTATATTTCATCAATATCGTCTTGAAATCTTCCTTTCCCGTTTTATGGATATATTACAGTACAAAAAATTAAATAACAATTAAAAAGTCATTTGTTCGGAGAACAAGTGTGAGGTCTTTCCCTTGACCTATGACATCAGACAACTTGGACCCAACAGACTTGTAGAGTTCAAAGAATAAAGTTCAAGCAAGCAACATCTTTTCTGTTAGTTTTTGTTCTAAAGTTTTAAAAATAAACACTATTTTTAATTTAAAGGGGCCCTGTCAGGACAAATTTATATAAACTAGATATCATGGAGATGGTACCCATCTCTGTGGGCCCCGCTATAAAAACCTGGACACCACAGGGCACCCATACAAAACCGAATTATTTAACCTTAAGACCATAGATCAAGATTGAAGGTAAGGTAATCCAAGGGTGGAGCAAAATGAAACAAACTTGATCTGCATCTCGTCATAAAATGAAAAAAAAATTACTACTGTCTGGACGCCTCAGTTCATGAAATGGATTTTTCAAAATGTGAATACCTTAATTAATGTGAATTGTCTAGTCGCTTCAGTGAAAGATGCAATGAGCTAAGACATAATTGAAACCACTGAACTTTACTTATTTTCAAGGGAAACAAAAAAATTCTGCCTATGGGATTTTCAACTGTAAAAGGGAGATAACTCTTGTTATGATATATAGAATTAAGAATTACAACTCTGTGATACATGAAATATGCACAAAGCGCATTAAAAATATTTAAAATAACAGTTTTACAAATTTTAGGATAGGTCTGAGTTGATAAATTCAAATAATTATTTTTTTTTTGAAATTTTCAAGTGCATTAATTTATATGTTGGAAATTCCCCATTTAGAATCACTTGTTAGGTATACTAATATAACCTTTATTAACAACTTCACAATTTTTATGTTTTCTTGGACGACTCAATAAGGTTAATTAACCAGCGAAACTTTGGCTAATAATTCTAACGTTTAGACTTTCAAAATACGAAAAACCCATTTTACGAATTAAGGTTTCCAGACAGTAATTATATGTAAAAATAGTGCAAAAAATTTAAAATAATGTCCAAATTGGTGAAACAAAATAATTTTGAAATTGAAATTTAATTATTTTTGAAGATTTATATGCCAAAAAAAAGCCACATACAATGTAGGGTAAACTGTAAAGTGTATACACACAAAGACAAGACATTGCAATGAAATGTACACATATAAAACAGCAGAACAGTATCAAAAGAAATAATTTAAAGCTGATTTTCTTGGTATGTAGATTCTTTTCTCCTTTTATAGATGTCAAATGGACTATAGTTGTAAAATTTATTTAATATTTTTCAAAAAAAGAAATGGATGACAAAATAAAGCAGTAAAGAAGGTTATCCAAAGTAAATATTAACCGATAGGTTCTTTACTCAGAAACTCAAGAGAAACATTAATTATCCTCTTATGACATAGAAAACAGTTCAAGAACATTTGGATCCCTTTGGCCTACGTTAAATTCCTATCATAGGAATTCATACCATTATATCAATGTTACATCGTCACTAAATCTCCTAACATTCTATAATGTTTTTCTCTAACAATTGGTTCACTGTGACCTACATTTCATTGTTGGGTGTAAAGGTTACGTTTTCGTATTTAGTTCATATCTCAGGTACATATACAAGATACGATCATATAATCTTGTATGCAGATGTATCTTAGGGAGTAAGCAAGTATTTAATGTTTGGGTCACTATCACCCAGATTTTATGCTCCACTGATTATGGTTAAAATTAACATCCAAGTTCATATCTCGGGTACTCTAAAGATACAGGATCATATACATGTATGTATGCGGGAAGTTTGTTTGTGGAGACACGTTTCATATATGCAACGAAAAATGAAATTAAAAACCGATAAAATTTGCCGTCAGACAAAAATTTCCTGTCCTACTTGCAATTTAAGGACAGACTTCCAATGTCACCTGCCAGTTGTACTTACTGGACAGTTTGAATTACACTTGTAGAATGAAACGTGTTTTTAATTTTAGGTGTCCTTGCAGTTGGTGTTAGAGTATCAAGATTGTGACCTTCCAGTTTATGAATAAGATCTCAAGCATCATGTGCTGAATAAATTTGGACGTTTACATACCTGTATATATATATAAGTAACTGTTAATAGCTTGACTTGTTAAAAAAGTACAGGAATACTACATGTACATTGTAAATAAAGATGACTGTAAATTTTTATCAGTGTTATCTTTTAAAATTGAATTATTTCACACAAATATTGCATAGCATTTATTATGGATTGTGAACGCATTATATTTTATAATAATAATTATAGTGAGCGCTATAGGAGCATATGTATTTTCTACATATGGGTCATTTAGAAAAGTCTGTTTAATGGGGCTGCATATTAAGACTAGAAAAAGTTTTGTTCGCCTTTAACAGTAGTAAGGGAAATAACTTGCTTCAAATTATAATTTAAGAGGCAGAATCGTGATACTGGAAATGAGTTTCTGGAAAGTGCTCACATCACTGGCCACGACAAAAGCATATTAAATTTTGTTATCATGGACATGGGGAGTCTATATAAATGAAAAAACTATTTCACATGAAAATAATTGGTACACATCACCCATCCCCCCACCACCACCACCACCACACACACAAGCAATCATTAGTTGATCTTCTTTGACATCCATTCCCTCAACAAAATTTTAGAGAGCATTACACTCAACAGTGTCTCAAATTGACCAATCAGAGTCATATTTTGAGAATTTAAGTTTAACATGGACATATGTTTCCAACTGAAAATATTTGTATTTGCCTAGACACACTAACAGAGCTTTAAACCAGTGGAATCGTGTTTAAATATGTGGGAGAAAAGAAATTATTCGACAGATACTAATAGTTATTTATAGTAAATTATACGCTTAGCTGATAATTGTGTTTAAAGAGTTGTTTCCCTTTTTGCGTCTTCGTTGCGCTTTGCAGTATAGTACGTCATCCGTTTTGTTCAATCGCTTCTAGTGTCTGCTCACTTCAAGCAAAAAGTTCTAGCTTTTCCGCTCAACAGATATTGTAGTACTGTATATCAATAAACTCGAAAATAATTACCCTATAAGTTTTGTGCTATGCCGAATGACAGTTTGGTGTCATAAATAAAATCTACCATGTCGATCAAAGTGGATAATATGTGTCCAAATCCACGAATATCGACAAAAATCTGTTATTTGTAATTTCCTGACTTTATATTAAACCGCGGCATAGCACGTTTCGAAAAATATAGGAAAATATCTTTCTCCCCATACCAAAAAGCTTACCAAAATACAACGGGAAAAGCTAGAACTTTTGCGTTTTTTGTTAAGGTAAAAGGGGGAGGTTCCAGGTCACATGAGAGGGTATAGGCATAAATAAACATCAAACCGAAAGTAGAATGTTGACCACGAGATTATAAACAACACATTTTTTCCAAATTTAGGTAACCCACTAACAAGATAACATAGTTTTTAATTTATTTTCCCGTTATGTTTTTCGAGTGTGAAAATCTACAGATTTCCATGGAAAAGCCTTAACATACCTGCGTATCACGAATTTCAACACTAAACATACAAATGAATAACATCCATACAACATGCATTCACCCTCGGATTTATGGTGCGGTCTATGTTCTTATTTTTTTGTGCGTGCCTGTCGTTTGTTTGTTGTTATCTTCCCCATAAAAGTGTTGACTTGTCCCTAGATTTAGGATTGTTGGGTGGCACTTCGAATTTTCCTCACCTTGTCTTGGACAAAATTGTATTTTGCACACAAAAAATATACCACATTCTGTGGAATAAATAACATCTTATCAAGAAATTAAGTTGCATAACCGAAGGTTTAAAGGCAAATTAAAAAAAAAAATAGTACTAAAATGTTCATACTTGTAACAAAATGGTAGATGGCGTTCTGTTTTTCTTCGCTATCAATTTTCACTAAAGATGAATTCTCTGATGAACAAATTATCCTTGCATCATTATACTGTACACGCTTGTCATAGAACTTTAAACACGACTTAATATCAGGATGATAGATATAACCTTCCAATTTCTCACAGTAACTTTTATCATCTACAAACAAAAATTGTAATTTTAGATTCAACAAAACACTTCGTAGTTTTTAATTTTATTCAACTGATGGGTCATAATATGACCAAATGAGCATATATTGAGCATCAAAAATTGATAGCAGAGAATATTTATTGACACCACTCGTCTGCTTGTGGACTACAGACAGTGCCAATGTTTGAAACTCATATTCGTTTTTTAAGCCATGATAATTAATTCATTCTTAATTACCACAATATTCTTTAAGAATTAAACTAAACATCCTTAATCAAAGATTTTTGTTAGCTGAGGATTGTCTGCTTTTAACTGAGAAAAAATTCACGGTGGATTCAATATATCCTGATCTTACCAAGGGTAGGCCCTTTATTCCAAATATTCAGTTGCAACCAGCGACATCGAAGTAAGGATATTTAACAGAAAACAGTGAATAATTTCTATTCTAAAAGGTCATTTTCTACCATATTTGGAATTTTTAAACGCCGCAACATAGGTACATGTATTCAACCACGAAGACGCCATTACACAACTCACTTATACTATGACGTCGTTAAAACTTTACTATGAGTTTGAAAAACAAACCGTATGATATGTGTGACGTTGGAATCAAAATATCCATATTTTACCACAAATTTAGACTGAAAGTGTTTGCAGCAGGTCATATTATAATGAGATTTAGTTTTGATTTTCTGATACTTAATGTCTAATATTTTTTACTTTCCGCTGTTTAGTTTCTAGAAGTACCAATGATAAATGGATTTTTAAAATGTGTGACTCGGGTATCTATTTTAATAATATGTATTGTTGTATTAAATGTCTCTCCGTATAATTCGTATTTAAATTTGAAAAGAAAAAAATTACAGCGAATAATTTAATAACACAATGTTATTAGCACGTTTTGTAGAATTGATGTTAAAAGGCAGGACATATAATACATGCTATTTTTAATAAAACACAAGTTAAAAAATATGTAAAAAAACTGTTATCATTATGATAATATTTCAACACCAAATTAAATTAATATGAATAAGGGATATGGTTGAATTATCTTTAACTTAAAATCCCCATATATACCTTAAAGCAAACAATCTACACTTTTATTGTTATTTTTCATCTTAAATTCAAGTTCTGGTCTTCAAGAAGGAAGGAAATCTCGCACCCAAGGCGGCCTCTAGCATACGTTATTCTTCCGTAAGTGGTCATTTTCAGTGCGAGATGACCCGTGGAAGACTGGTTCACGCGACCTCATCTCCAACTGCATGAGGCCTCATCTTCCAGTGCTTTTATATCAATCGAATCACGCCGTTCACAGATGTACATACCGTTTGACCAATCAGGTGTAACGTTATGTAATTTTGTCGACTGTGCTCATTGAATTTACCTAAGAATGATGAAGAAATATCTAAAAGTGACATCAACAAAATATGTCTTTCCTCGATGCTGATAATGTCTGCTGGGACTTCTTTCATTATTTGCGATTAAATCAAATTTTTAAACGTACGCTTTATTTTTATATGTCCATATTTTCGCCTGAATTAGTACAAAAACTGCTAAATGTTGTTTAAATATGTCGTCTCCTTGGTTAAATTTGAGTGATTCTTTTACGTTGCGCATATTAATGTTAGTCACAAGTTGTTTCGCGAATGTATACGGACTATGATGTCAACGAGGTTGCAAGTTTGAAAGCGGGTGCTTTAGTTTCATGAACAAAGATTTCCAGATTGATTTTGTTTTTTAAAACATGAAAATACACCTTAATGTCGGTTTTTATATTGTTTATAGGGTATTTTAGATGAACATTCAGGAAATATATACTTACTAGTATTGGTATGGTAAACAACGTAACGGAAAACTTGTCGTTGCGATGAAGAATCCATACATTTCCCGCAAAAAATTTGGGAGAATTCAGAACGTTTACAAATATTTACGTTTCAGATAAGTATTTGATAAAAATATTATCTGCATTTTAACAGCTAGATATCGTAAAATATCACCCGCTCGACAAAATATGAAGATTTGGGACTCGTTTGCTGCGCCCACTCGTCCCAAGCTTCATATTCTGGCTCACGGGATAATATTTTACGATATCTAGCTGTCAAAATGCAGATTATATATACATACTCGTTCAAAAGTGAAGAACTTGAAAATGTCAACTCGTTTTTAAAATCCAGCATCTTTTCCCTCGTTACGCTGCGCTCTCCTCGGGAAAGACGTCAATTTAAAAAAAATCGTTGAACATTTTCCAGTCTTCACTTTGAACTCGTGTAAGAACCCATTATTCTTTAGGTTTTATATGTTAGTAAACAACAAAATGGATAACAGGAAAGGTCAACAATGACATACTAATCAATCAAAGCAACCCAACTGACAGATCCCCAGACATAAAATAACATAAATAGTGTTTGTTTGATCTGTTATTGCTCTCTTGAATTCGCCTTGTGTTTATTATCTTTCCTATTTTCTTATTTCGCTTTGGTATTCTTTACCAATATTTGAGAGGAATCATTTCAAGTATAAAATCATTTAGAAAGTTACAGACAAATGTTTTTGGGGAAGATAAATTCAGTAATAATAATTTCAGAAAAGTTAAAATATGGCTACATGAAAGACTATACCTGTGGTATAAATACTCCAGCCTTGTACATGAACTCCTTCCGATTTTCTCAATATTGTATTGTATAAATGACACTCCTGTGTCAAATGATTATAAGAAATAGATTTACATTCGACTCTTGTATCACATGATCTTATACTGTTCAAAATAGTTCCTTGGTCCGTGGATTCCATCATATTGTCAATTAAAAGGTTGTTTCGTAAAAGTAATTCTTCTTGCATTTTAAAAATTCTGCTCATCATTACATTTTTTAGTAATATTCCACTCAAATAAAATACTAAAAACAAAATTTTTACCACTTCTGACATCTTTCTGCTTAAATTGATTCTATGTTCATTAAAAAATGAAAGACATTAACTGTGACCAAAATATTACAGAATAGATATGGCCGATTGAATAGATTATCGACAAGTCCAACAGGAACGTGAGAAGAGTCCAAGCTAAGATATACTTAATGTCATAAAGTCGTCATCATTACCAAGTTTTGTACATCAATTTTATTAGCTTATACATGTGTATTAACTTAATTTGTTTCCCATTGATTATAGACTAAACAAAACATGATATGAAGAACCATTAATGAATCAATTTCACGGCTGCTAATTCTATTAAAATTTTATTTACACTTTATTATAAACAAACAAACGGAAACTGAGATCAAACAATAGACTGATAATTTGTTTTATCGAAAAAAAACATCTCCAATTCTCTGGTTTTCAATTCATCTTCCTGAGGTTTTGACTGGACTTTAATTTCCCATTTGATACATTTTGGAATTCGAAGAATCGCTAAACTGAATACTAACATTAGCTAAAAGCTTGTAATTGACGAACTGTCGAATCGTATTGTTAGCAAAGTTGAAATCATTATTTCTATACATTTGTTGATGGAAGTCGCTCACTCATGTCACTGATGACATATTTCCGGTAAAGTGTTGGTTACAACTGATACCCACCAATACTCCTTTGTAAAAAAAATATTAAATTAAATGAAAAACCTTCAGTCGACTTGTATCAGCATCTCTCCACAAATAAAAAAATGCTATAAAACCATTCATATGCTTATTTTATTGATAAGTAAAGGGTCTTATGTTGCGTTTCAATGGAGATGAGTCTTTAATTTTCAGATTCTACTAAAAAATTTCATTTGTTAAGAAAATGAAAGAAATTTTTGTGGTTATCCTGAATTATTACATAGTCTTATTCTATATATTATTCATGTATGTATCAATTTGAACTTTATTTTTAAAACAGTGCCATTAGTCATTTATATTTATATATCCATTTATTTAAAGTTTTTTTACTGATTATAACAGTTTCATGTTATGAACAAACCAGCAAGAAGGGTTAGTATGTCCTACTACGTTAACGGCACCCGTCACTCTTCATTCTTCATATCTTAATAATACATATTACCAAGGGAAATAACCCTACCCTAGTAAGTCTGAGAAGAAAATTGTTCAATGCGTGCACTTCTAAATAAAAATTGACTACCGGCGCCACCTCTAACCAAAAAGATATTTCGCGTATATAAGTCTAACACATTGACACGTCTGCATGAAAAAATGGTGTCGGCGTTAGTAAAAATGTGAATGAAACAAAATAGTTTTACTTTGTAAAAATTGCATGCAGCGTCGATATTTTTCGATAAGTTTTTAAGTAAATACAATTATGATTTCTATGCATCAAATATAATATGGTACTACATTATACTATTCTTAGTTGTCGATAATCTAAGACTAACGTAAGAAGCTGCTAAATGGTCGTCGCTTTGACGTTTGCTTACGTCATTATGATGTTATTCGGGTCGATAAAAGAATTAAATCGTTGGTCATGTTGTTTCTGTTAGTTGTTTATATAATGAAAAGGGTATGATGATATATTTAGATTATAACATGCCATTTTTCATATCACATCTATTATCAGCCCTAGGTCAAGATATCAACCTGAGAGCCGTCAGACTCGAGGGATGATTTTGACCATGGGCTGATAATGGGGCTGATATGAATAATGACATGTTATGTTATTTTTATCATATACTTCAACATTGGTGTCTTATAGGTCTCCATGAAAATTCTTCTCTCAATGATTTAGTTTCATTGCCGTATTACCGAACATTCTCAAAGCGCTGCAAATCGTCATTGTCCATCATCCATTTAGTCAAAATGGTTTGTCACTTAATGTTTTTCTGTTTGTATTAACATTTTTGAGCGAATTAATATAATCCAAAGTTTCGTCTCGCTATCGTCTGCCGTGTTTCTATGTGCTAGTAAGTTTAGAATCGATTATGGAAACGACTGATTTATGACGCGATTACGGATTAGGGGTGTGATATAAAACGGAAGCAGTTGAAATAAACCGAAAAACCGTTGATATCAAAGTCATATCAGCCCGCTAAGCAAATTCTTATATGATTTGGACAGAAACATGTACAATTTCCAATTTTATGGTAGGGTAAAATTTTACCTTTATTTTCTATATTAAGTATATATATATATATATATATATATATATATATATATATATATATATATATATATATAGAGAGAGAGAGAGAGAGAGAGAGAGAGAGAGAGAGAGAGAGAGAGAGAGAGAGAGAGAGAAGTCTATAAAAAAGACCAACCAGCAAATTTAATATGTACCGGATCGTCTAGAATAGACCATACTGCGCAGATAAGGAAAAAATTATATAAGTGTAAAGATTTGCCCAACGGTACTAATATAAGATGGTAATATACGAAGATGATGTTATAAAATCGTGTAGACAAATATTTCGGCTTAACAAATAGCCTTCGTCAGTGTCGAAAGTTTTTACAATACTTTCGACACTGGCGAAGGCTATTTGTTAAGCCGAAATATAGACAAATATTTCGGCTTAACAAATAGCCGTCGTCAGTGTCGAAAGTTTTTACAATACTTTCGACACTGACGAAGGCTATTAGTACCGTTGTGCAAATCTTTAGACTTTATATATATATATATATATATATATATATATATATATGTGTGTGTGTGTGTGTGTGTGTGTGTGTGTGTGTGTGTGTGTGTGTGTGTGTGTGTGTGTGTGTGTGTGTGTGTGTGTGTGTGTGTGTGTGTGTGTGTGTGTGTGTGTGTGTGTGTGTGTGTGTGTGTGTGTGTGTGTGTGTGTGTGTGCATGCTCAGTAGCGTTTATCCGGTTTGCGGTTTGAATTTAACGTCATCCTTGCAAATTAAATGCTTCAATTGCACTTTACTATTTTAATCTATATTTGTATTTTAATGACACATATATACATATGCATGTAGAATTGAAATATATCTCATATTAAATATATTAGATAATTATAGAAATGGTTGTGGTACAGATTAAAAGTTTGTTTGTCTATAATGGAATATCTTGCTCCAACCTGCCATAGAGATTTTCATACTGACGTTCTGTATGAAACCGCAACAAGGTATTTGTTGTTGGGTCTGTGCATTATAGTGGGGGACGCGCAGCTTTCTGGCAAAAACACGCTTGTGAACTGCGGTTCTGGATTGTCGACCCAGATTCCAGCGGTTAGACCATGGAAGTAGAAGTGGACATACGGTCCCACAAACTGTGGTTGAAAGGAGCTGTTGAAAACCGTGAGGGTTTCTGTGGAGTGCTGGGGACCGGAAGGGATGTGATATCCTAGCTTTAATTGCCTCAGTTGTACTGAGAACGGATTCCAGACCTGAATAGAGGCAAATACTCAAATAAAATTCTATTGAATCTGAATCGACAAACTTTTCATGCCGTGTGTTATGTTTGTATAAGAGGGCCCCGTATGCACCGGATGGCCATACGAATATGGAACTTTGTCAACAGCCAATCAACATCCGAAGCAAGTACGATGCCACACGAACCACACGAAAGCAACAAAAGATGTGAATTTTTATTATGTAGTTTACACGCAGAACACACGATGCGCACACGATGGCTAAACGACGTCGTATTGTGATTAATTGTGAATGAAGCTTTGGGAGTTACACACGCCTCTGCTCTGTAGAGTTGCTCAGAACTGACTGAGGAAGATGCTCTGAGGCTGGCCTTTTATATGTCCACGTTACCATGACACATGTGCAACGCTTGAGCTACTCAAATTCGGCGACATAGTGGTCCGATCTCGATGGCATCGTACTATAATACGATGGGTACACGACAGCATTGCGAGGGCTTCACGTAGTCGTGTTGCCTTCATAAGACAATCGGGCAGTTTCTTGTTTCCTTCGTATTGTCTTCGTAAGCCGAAAACTGCCCGATGGCACCGATGATCACACGAAGGAACGACGAACATGACACGATTTTACAAGATGCCCTCACAATGGCCTCATTAACGGTTCTTTTAGACTTAGTAACAATCTTCAACTGGTCAGTAACGTGACCGGAAGTGATTGTAGTATTGAGATTTCCTTTTAACACATTTTAAAAGCCAATATATATATACTAACTGTTGTCACACATTAAAATTAGCATAGGCCGAAACCCGTACTTTAGAAAGTGCTACCAAATCATGTTTCAGGCATACTCCAGGCAAAGTTAACCCAGCCAAAGTCAAAATGTAGCGTAATGAATGTAGCTTGGTTTCTGTTTAACATTACAATGTGTAGAATTAATAGATTAAACCCTTCAAGTGAAATAATATAAAACATTTCAAGTATTTCTAACATTTAGTTTTATAGCAGCTACAATGTAAGTGCATCAAAAATGATAACTATAAATTATTCAGTAATAGCTCTGACTAAAAACTCTTTCATTACCATCGTTCCAATCTTTCAGCGAATGTATACATATTCCGATATTCAATCCCTCATATACTTACGAATTTTCAGAGCTGATTCGGAAAAAAATCCCCAGAAATGTGCATTTTAGAAACTAATAAATCAATCAAAATATTATTACATGGTTACTTTTTTATTTGCCTTGTTATAGGCAATCAAGCCTCGGACCAAAAACGAGGCCAAAAACATAACCATGTAATAATATCATAGTATAATACAATACCAGGTGAGACAGTCATATCATTTATTGACCTTACATTTATTAGGTTTCACACATTTAAATTTTATATTCTGAACATTATCAGTTGCAGATACAAAGCTGGGAAATAACAGGATGTCGGAAAGCTATTCAACAATAGCTGGATTGTGGTAGCAAGCTATGATTGCTGCCAAGATTAAGGTTGGGCTAACGAAAAGAAAGCCTTTTGACAGCCAGGCTTTGAAAGATAGCTAGATAATTAATGTTTAAGGAATCAGATGATTTTATAATACATATACAAGAGAAAAACATGAAAACTGTGTCGTTTTTTCGCCGTTACTAGTTGTAGATCACATACCAAAATTGAAGTCGAAATTGAGCAAGAGATGTTTTCAGGGTTTGGAAACTTATATATATTGTTATTTGTAAATTTTATTTATTGATTCCGGTGTTATGGTATCATTCCCACATGCCAGACCCATTGTGATTATAGACATATTTTCCAGGAGGAATCTGAGATCATTGACATTTTCCTCTGCGGCGCATTTATTGAAAATGTAGGAAATAATTTTAAAGTTGACCACATTATAATTAATTTTTATGTGCATTTCACCAACGAAAAACTGGAAAATATGAATAGAGTGGTCAATTTTATACGATTTTAAAACAAAAACTGGAGTTAAATTCTAATGTAAACAAGCCAACATGAACCTACTAGTCAGAAACCTGAAAATAACAAAGAAAAGTTTTAAAACGTCACACGAAGGTTAAAATCAGTGTGCCGTGTGAAAAATTTAGAATTGAGTAATTAACTATTTTCCATTTTGTCATGGCTTTGCACTATATCCACCATTTCAATAATACATGGGGAAAAGCAAAATCAACTGTTTACCTCTTATTTGGCACTCTTGCACCTGTAGACGGTCGGGCGTCGGGATATGGTAGATTACGATTTCTTCCTGTGATGTTATTTCCTGTTGCTGTGAAGCCACTTCGATTCCGCCGAGCTCCACAATCACAAATCCAAGGTGTCTGTAACTCATGTCGTTCATGCAAGTATAATGCAATAAAAAGGAAGTTATCTATGAAAGGAGAGTTTTTGAAAAAGTTTAACATTCTTCGTAACGAAAATCAATTCGTGTTCAGAACCTTGGATTTTTTCTGATTTGAGAAACAAATTCTAGAAAGAGTACTAAGTTGAATTACCATATTTACAAGCTCCGATATAATTTATCGAGAAGTTGGATGGGAAAAACTAGAAATTCGTCGTAAACATAGGAAGCTTCAAACGTTGCAGTCTGTATTTCATAACAGGACACCAGACTATCTTAATAACCTACTCCCATCTAGTATATAGTCTACTACCATTTATCCTTTATGAAGCGGAGAGGATCTAATTGTACCTTTCTGTAGATTGTCCTTAACCAAAAATTCCTGTTTTCCTTCAACAATTCGAAGTTGGAATGAATTAGCTCCAGCAATTAGAAATATTGAAAGTACTTCCCGATTTAAAACAGAAATAAAAAAATCTTCACAAAAAGTTTTAGTACCTGAGCAATTTAATTGGCCGAAGGAAACCTAATATTATTTTGACCCCATTAAGATGCTCTGCGTCATTTCTTAAAACCGATTTAAATGGAGTAAATATTATCAGAAGCCCCTCTTGTCGCTGTGGGTTTGATTATGAATCATCATTTCATTTAGCTTCCTATTTCAGTATATTTGGTTTTGAGTACTTCTTGTTTAAAATAAGTTTGGTTTTTTGGTCTTCCAAATGTTTCGGTTTTAATGCTGATGATGAGAGGTAACTCCTTGAAATTCGTCGTATACAGCATAGTATAAATTTACTATATCTAATATTAGTATCTTTGGATTGTTATTTTGAAACTCCTGAGACGATGCCTCTGCATGGTGGACCATAGGTCCCCGAGGGTATTCGCCAACCCAGTCTTCAGACTTGTCTAACATGATTATTCATTGATTTGTTACAGAAATTACCAGTATTTAGTAAAATTCAAAAATAATAGAAATACTAAGGGTTCATTCCTTGTATTGCACATGGGAGATCTCCTTAGCTGAAATTTGCCTTCCTATTTCGGTATTTTCGGTTTTTAGTACTTCTTGTTTAAATTAAGTTTGGTTTTTTGGTCTTCCAAATGTTTCGGTTTTAATGCTGCTGATGAGAGGTAACTCCTTGAAATGCGTCGTATACAGCATAGTATAAATTTACTATATCTAATATTAGTATCTTTGGATTGTTATTTTTTCATTACTTTTCCGAATTTAGTCTTTATAACGATGTACGAAACACATTGCTAAATGAAATAAATTGGGTTTCAGATTACTGTAATATTGACCTTGATCTTTTTTTAGGTTTACAAAAAAGATATATCTGTAGAACAATATTCCATTGTATTAGACAGTGTTTACAATTATATAAAGAAAACTGACCGATTCCTTATTGTTTAAATATTTTCGGCCAAATGCACTTACATACACAGACATCCATTTTCCTTTCAATATATCTGGTTCTTTTATATATATAATTTATCCCTTTGGTATTTATTGACTTTACTTATACTTCTTGTTATTGTCGTTTGCATACCTCATATGTTAGTTGTGAAAATTGTAAATGGAGAAGACTTCATAAGTTAGATCTACTTGTGTCTTATCCATTTTGTAATAATTACAAATAAAATATGTTTAAACTAAGTAGAAGAAGCAAATTCTTTTCCTTCTACTATTCTCTAAAACCATATTGCATACATGTACGTTATTAACATCCCAATTTTGTGTGATATATTTCCAATATATTTCTAAAGCAGATAGAAGAAAAACAAATTAATAAATTATTTGATTTTAATCTTTATTACTACAATACCTTTACAGTTCCTCTTTAAACTTATAAATAATAAAAATACAAAAAATATAGAAACCAAATAAAATTTCTGATTTCGCAATTATATCCGACAGCAAAATATTAATCATGCAATTTTTGATTAAGGTAAAACAGATATATAGATAATGACAATTATGTGCATCCAGTAGAACGAAATTTCATTGCGCAAAAACACAAATGTAATAAATATTTAAATTTTATTTAAGAAACTTTATCTTTAGCTATTAATCAAATGCAGCAACTGCAACATAATAAAACAGCAGAACGAAATATAACTAAAACGATAATGGCGAGCTTCATTATATGACAAAACACATTTAATAAAACAGTATTCCTCCGATCAATGATGCAAAAGGTTTTCAAGTGATATTCAATAATATAGAAGCCACCGCTGAGCAAGTCTCCTTAACGAATTAATAGCAAACCTTTTTATGCCCCATCCACGAATGTGGAAGGGGCATATAGATTTACCATTGTCTGTCCGGCTTGGTTAGGTTCATTCCCAGAATTCCATGGAGATATATCAATGATATTAAACCACTAGAATCCTCTTTTGACACTGAACACTTTGACCTATATTTAATGCATGAGTGACGCTGATAAAGATTTGCCTTTAATTTCATATCCTACGATTCCATGGTGTTATATCGATGATATCTCATCACTCTAATTCTCTTACATTATATAATGCACTTCTTCCACGTTTCGTGCATGGGTGATTCGCTTAAGTTATTGCGTTAAGGTCCATTTCTAAGAAACATAGCAGTTGAGACACGTCAATGATATTATACCTATTCATTCATCTTATATACTAAAAGTCAGCAACATTTGAGTCATCGTAACCTATATTTTATGCTTGAGTGACTTTGGTCAAATGTTTGCATTTAGGTTTATTTTTAAAGAACCAATGGTACTATATTGGTGATATTTCACAACAGAAATCATTTTATATGATAAAACACAACTCAGCAACATTCACTGTGACCTGCATTTTATGCTTCAGTTACTTGGAATTTTTTTGCATTTAGGTGTATTATTTAAGAACCTATTTTCGGCATTTATTTCGCACTGACAGTCATCTTATATAGTACTACATTTTATGGTATTGTTTGCATTTTAGTCTTATAATAATACCTGTGTTAATATATTAATGATATCTAACAAATTCGTTTATCCACACAATAGAGATCACCAACACGTAAGTCCACATGACCTACATTTTCATGCTTGAGTGAATCCATTAAATTTCAGTGTTTGGGTACTAGTGTCAGAAACAGAGTTTATTATTTTTTATGGGATAAAAGTTAATATAAGCAGAATATATTATGAAACTTTTTTATTTAAAATAGTTCTCACAACTATTTCCAGTTATAAATAATAGATGTAAATTCCGTGTGCAGGAGGACGGGGCACCCGTGTCTCAAAGACACACAATCTCTAGTTACAAAATATACTATTAGTTGTATACTATAATATTTTTTATTTTTATCAAAAATTTGTTGTTCCCTTTCCCATTAATTACCAATTATAACTGTGCGCTATGACATAGCCATTTACACTTAAGGAGGCGTAAACCTCAATAATCTAGGTCATTTATTGAAGATTGTTGTACAAACCTATGTTCTTGAACAATGTTTATCGCTTGTAAAATACTGATCCCTTTTAGATAAGTATCACTGAACGTTCACATATATACCCGTTCTTATCATTACACTTTGCACTTTCCTAGTTTCCACTTCTTGATGATATTCCAACACATCTATGCATATGATGTGATGCATTCCAGTATAAAATGTTCGGAGAAGAACCGTCTATCCATTTAAAAACACCCCTTATTTAAAATCAATTAACCCTAACCAAAATATTCCATCAACAAACTTAGTTGATTGGCTAAGTATAAATCTATACTCATTTTCAGAATGAATAGTTGTCAACAATGATCTCTTCTGCCTGCAAAATGTCTGAGCATCAATCCACGTCAGTGAAGTATTCCCCTCATTATGATAAAACCAGTAGCAAGATCCATCAAAATACGTCCATATATGATCTATATGCTTTTCAGCACATTGTGATGCTCTTTTCCTTTTACAGATGAAATAACTGGACACATAACAGTTGCTAGCACCCCATACACCTGCAGAATTTTCCTCTATTTGAACACAGTTTTTTCTGTCATTCGGTCGATGTTTACCACAGTTAAGGTAGTCAACATTAGATCCCTCACTCCATACAAAATAACTGTTTGTTACCATATTGTTTAATCCAACCCAATACTTGGAAGTCAATTCTATGATATTTTTAGCGATAAAATTCATCTCATCTTGCTCATGTATACTTAAAAGTTCAGCTCCAGAACTTCTGCAGCGATGGTTAGCCTGCTGCCAAGTCTTCTTTGTGTTAAAGGCCTTGTAACACCAAGTTGCATAAGACAACCAGCCTTCAGGACATTTCATCGAAATTTCCGAGATTTGAAGAGTCCTTAACTGACAATTTTCCCCATATACTCCAGAAGGACAAACACATATAGCTTTCATTTGCTTATTTATCAAACATCTTCCTGTTCCGCAATTTTTTGTTTCACATGAATCTGTGATGAATTTTTCTCCACTTGTGTGAATAAACGATAACAAATGTCACAACAGCTGATATAACTGCAGTTATTGAAATAACCAAACAGACAAGATATTTCCTTGTTATCTTCTCATGATATTTTCGAACCATACCTTCAGATAACTTAAACTCTGCCCTGGGATGCAGATCTGTGTCAGTATTTTTGTTAATAGTTTTTACCTTTTCTAGTAATGTTGGTTGTAGAGAACTCGAATTCACATCTACGTAGTCTTTAGACACATAGTATATTTCTGTATAATGAGGTGAATCATCGTTATGCTGTAAATCGTTCGTAAATACAACCGCTTGCTTGTTTTCAGTCTTCATCCCAACTGTTTATATAACACGGATAACAATCTATGTATGATGTTTTCATTTTAAAGATAAAATGTATTATGATGTTGTGACAATAAAAAATGTTGACATTGAAACATTACCCAAATTATAGCGCATGTTAATAATATATGGCACACTAATTTACCAGGCATGAATAGCTAAACCGCATATTTCTTAAAACAATTATTATCCATTATTAAACCATTTATATTCACATATATGACATTATTAATCAAGATTTAGCAAAGAATTCAACTTGACATATTTTGAGCCGTTTTGAAATTGCCAAAAGGATGCGAGATTTTTCTCTGCACAAAAGCCTCATTGTAACTTTAAGAAAAGAAGCTGATTGAACGCCACAGCCTTAGTTTGAACTTTTGTTCAAGTGTAAGTGTGAAATATGTGTCAACATTGTATCCACAAAATCCTTTGTTATAAGTGTAATTTTATATGGCTGTATGCTGATACATAAAATAATGTTATACATGTCCATGAATCATTATGTATATATTCTCAAAATCAACACCCAGAGCTAAGCTGTTGGGTGAAGTTATTAAAAGCTTAAGAATCTCAGAGTCGCAATATCGAACGTTTCAGGGACAAGGTAAACTTGTCCTCCAATACAACACCACTAATGCGATTTTAACATTACTGCTGAATTAATTATATTATCTTGAAGGGAATACTAAGTTTGTATTTTTAGAGCATTTTAAGAGTTGTATTCCTTCGACGTCAAAGGGCATTGTTGTAAATGTAGCTCAGTGAAAACTGATCACGATCCCTACATATAATACTAAGAACCTAGCATTTAGTTCAGAAAGTTTTTTTACTACAAAGTACGTAGGTTTATTTTAAAGTTTAAATTTAAAAAATATTTTGTCAAGGATAAAAAAATACCTGATGGATAACCTCAAACTAAATAAACTCTAAATTATTCGTTTTCCATTACTTTAGATGTGCAATTTTCAAATGATCTTTCAAGGATTACAGCAGTTAACTAGAATGTAAAAAAATTATCTCGCCATCACTGACAGATACTGGTTATACATCATTTCATATGGGCCTTATCCCAATATATTGTTATTGGACGCGATAAAGGTCATTTTAATATCTGTTTATCATATACGTGAACATTACAACTAGATGAAAGTGTCGGTATAATGCTCAGAAACGTTGATAAGCCCGGTTCTGATTGATAAACTGGTCAGACTCTCCCGATTCAGACTGATTAACTGGTCAATCTCTCCCGGTTCTGACAGAACATTCTTAATCCTTGCCACTGACGTAATGCTTGACTGATGAGAGAGCAGAAAATGTCTTCCTTGTGTACAGTCAAACCTGTCTATAAAGACCACCAAAGGGACCAGAAAAAAAGTGCCCTTTATGAGCAGGTGGCCTTTATACAGAGTTTTATTTTACGTGCTTTGTTCATGAATGGGACTTTTTCACTGTGCCCTTTATAGACAGTTGTTTGCTATATAGAGGTGCACTTTAAGAAGGTTTGACTGTATATTACCATGACGACTAATAAACGCTTCAAAATCTACTTTATCTGTACCAAATTTGTTATAAATGTTGGTATTTCTAATATCTGGGTCCATGAGCTCATACAGTAGAATCAATGAAAAAAAATGTTAAACCCCACTTTTAAGTTCTGACCTGCAGCACCTCTGCTACCATCCTTTAGGCAACTTTAGCAATGTGATGAAGATTTTCTAAAAAGACAATCATTTTTTTTTGTGTCTTAGCATATTTCGTTAGCAGTTGATCTTTGCTTATTAACGAAAGATTAACAAATTAACCAAGTGTTTTTTAACAAAAATTATATATTTCCCAAAAACCTGGATAAACTTATTTTTGTATAATACATGGCCGAGCATACATATGGTGAAAAATATCTTGTCTCGAAATTTTGAACTTGAGATTAGGTCATAAATTTGAATATTTATATTAATATTTTTTCAGTTTGTTTCTTTGCTTCAATCAGTATTACTCGCCGTGATATTGGCTGCAATATCGCCAGCTCGGCGTTAAAACATATTCAATCAATCAATCAATCAGTATTACTAACCTATTTAGCATCTTTCATAATTTTAATGTCTTTAGCTTATTTAGCTTAAATTTTTATGTATTTTGAGAGTAACAAGTTCTACAAATATCAGATACTTTTATCTCCGATTACTATGCTGTCGAAAATGCGTTTGTTTATTTGTTTTTTTGGTTTTTTTTTTTTTGGTTTTTTTTAAAGGTAAAAATTAAAACAAAAGTTAATAAACTACAAAATGGATAACAGGGAAGGTCAACAATGATATACCAATCAATCAACGTCACCCAATAGACAAAAATATAACACTGAACAGTGGTTGGTTTAAACCTTTTTACGAGTACCAAAACCTCTTGGTACCCGGTACAGTTAAGCTCCATCCATTTCTCATCGCACATTGAAATCATAGTTTGAAAATGTGACATCGAAGAATGAATAAGTATTTAATGACAATAAACAATAAACCAAAACGTTGGATAGCAAATTTAAAGGCCGTACTGACCGAAAAAGGTAGAACAAAAACAATCTAAGCGCAGAGCTATGATACTCCTCAGTTTTCAATTTATCGTTTTTACTGTCTGCAGTAGCAACTACAATACAGAAAAAATATGATGCGTTGTACAAATGAAATATAAGGCAGACAAAATAATGATTTATTATAAATATATGATTTGTTTTCAAATAAGAACAAGAATGACTAACAATATATAAATATACAATTGTCAGATTGTGTATGATATTTGTACATGTGAATAACATTATTGGTCTTCATTTTATGAATAGTGTTAGCGAAGATTTTTTTTTATACCATACATTTACCTAAGAAACTTATGGATGTAAAAGTCGATTGGTACTCACAACATCAGTATTTAGTACGATGATTCCATTTAACTAAAATTCTTGTTAGTGTCAATTGTATAAAAAAAAGTCCTTAATGAGAGTTTGGATGGGGTTTGGAGAATAATGGTTTTAAAAAATAATGAATAGAGAAGGATGGCCTCATGAAATTATGAAGAAAGAAAAGTGGTGTCCTAAAATATAAATAACAATTCAAAAATAGACGGATAAAATTTATTCGTAACATTCTTCTGAAAAAGCGTATTTTTATAGAATAGAGGAAAATGTGACCACACCAAGACAGGCCCTCCTTAATGTATTGATTAAAAAACACGCAATTAAAATCTTTTAGATATGTTTGCTTGATACTATGGTAAAGACAATTTCTTTTTAGGTTTCATTCATGGTCTTTACAAGTTATTTCCTAAGTACAAAATTCATTCTTGTGTTAAAAATTTCAAAAGGAAACATACTTATATTGTTGTATTATAAGAACCATCTTTAAGACTTTTCAGCCACTGGCCTTCTTCGGTTGTTTTATTTTTGTCCTCAACTATATGGTAAAGCAGCCATCTTTTTCAAATCATTTCTACCATGTAGTTGAGCGCAAAAATTAAAAAAAGTGAAGAAATTCAGTGGCCGAAACGTCTTGAAGATGGCTCTTATAATACAACAATACAAAATTCATTTTAATGATACTATGCAAAATTTCCAACGAAAATATAAAGCAAAATGAGATGAATAATTATGCACATAATAAAATTAACAAGAAAATATTTCTACGAATACAAACATCGAAATACAAACTTTATATTCTATTAAAAATAGTTTCGAAATTAACAGCAATACCAATCTGAGATTCCTCCGACGTCAAATAACGTTTTTAGAACCGACTAGGACTCTAGGACGTCAGAGCGCACTCCATATATAAAACTAGAACATTTGCCGATTCTGTTCAGATCATGATCGCCACATATCAGTATTCTAAAACTACAAAAAACCTTACACGCATCACTTCCAGTACCATTTAACTCTTTGGAAAAGTATATATTTTTTATGAATTGTGAACTACTTATAACAAATTCCTGATACCGATAATGTAATTTGGTCGTCATTTTTATTTTGCCTGATCAGAAATGACTTAAGTTGAGGAACAATATTGTCAGAAATGATTATTTAAAAGATCATTAATTTTAAATTCGACAAACATTGGCAAATCTCATCCGAAAATTTTCCTAGTATATATGGATTGTACTCTAACTTCTCACACCCCAACAAATATTTAAAAAAGGCCATTGGATGCCAGAGGAATCTCGGACCACAGCAATACTTTAGTACACGAAAGTTAATAATATGGCTTCTGTAAACCGGGAAATTTTCGTATTGTCTTCTTTCTCTCGAGAATTTGCAAACGAATTTCGCGTTGATTTAAATTCGATATCCCCGGTCCATCGACAGGGACAAAGTACTGAAATAATTATTCACGGTGGTTTTATTTTCGTGTTTCAACTCTTAATAGAGAAATTGGCGAAAATTACCCGGCTTACATATCTTCATCATGGAACGAAATATTGTGTGCTATCATTATCTCGAACTCTTTTGTATTAAAGTAATTTGTCCCAAAAATATACTTTTTACTACATTTAATCAGTTATCAAATATTATTTTTGATGGTATTTTGAAGAAAATGAGATTGTGTTTTATTTTTATTTTGCTGTTATTACCCGGCAAGTCCAAATTGGGAAAAAAACATATAAAAACAACAAGGAAATACATGTACATCAAAACGGTTTCTAATATTCAAACAACAAACATTCAAAACAGTTAATTGTTATTTGTAGATGTTGTGATGTTCAATGTCAAACTGAGCGTATTCCATTTGATGTTAATGACTTTCAAAACCCCAATCAGCTTAGTTCATTGGGAAATTCTTCCGAGTTGTATTTTTTATTATTAGGACCTCGGCATAAGAACTGGAACACCACCCGGTTCAGACAGACTGCCAGCTGGAGAAGCTAAAATTAAATGAAACAATTTATTGTTTATATTTAAATAAACATAATAACTGTAATATCTAATGATCAAATATTTACCTTTTTCAAAGCTAAAAGTACGTAATTAAACTAGTCTTTTTCATATGTCGACTTCAAATGTATAAATTATACTTATATATTTAAACTTTATCACAAATATATGAGAAATTATTTCATACCTTAATAGTTATTATGATACTTTTAAATACAATGAAATTATATATATAACATTCGATAAAGCTAACTTAAACAGAGGGTTTATTGACAAGAATTTACACGAAACAACAAAAAGACAACTGTTAGAGTTATATATTGTACGAATATATGACAATTAGTACAAATCTAAACATAAAAAGCATGTCTATATTATAATGCGTAAGTGTCAGAGCATATTAGAATATAAACAGAGGTTTTGTGAGGTTTGTCTATATATTTAAACCATACGCGGTATAGTGTTGCTCTAGATGATGTTCCAACCTGTAAAAAGTAGGAAAACATTCAAAATTATTGATGTATTTTGTTTACTATAAATTGATAATTGATTTTTCATCACATATCTGCTATCATTTTATATCTTGCTGCTTATCTAGGTCGTTCATTTTCGAGAAATCACTGGCCATATCAAATCAATTTATTTGTTATAGTAGTATTTGTGAATTTGAGAAATTTAAATTGTTATATTAAAAATTTTGAATTTCTCACGTTCACAAATATTAAAACAACATATTCATAGAATTTTCACTACTCGTATACTAACATTTTAAGCTCCCCTTTCGGAAAGTTCAGCCAGTACTTCCGCTTGCGCCGGATCCATGTTCTCTAACATTGCAGCAGTAATCATTCGCCCATCAGGTAAACGAATTACTTCCTCGTGTACACTAGAAGTTGTTGGTGGTGTTTCAGTCGTTCGACTAGTAGTTAATATTACAGTATTGATTGCCTCTGTCGTTTTAGTTAGGCTCATATTTGCACCTTGAGTTAAATTCTTACTAGCAATACTAATATTACTATTGGTAAAATTAAATTCTGAATTTGTTTCATTAATATTTGGTAATGTCAAATTTTCAACCACTAGTTTATATGTATTGTTTTGGGTGGAAATTGTACCAGCAGTATTGTTTTGGATTTTGTTTTTGGTGATATTTATGGGGTTAGACATGTTATTTTTACCTAAATTAATCATTGCCGGTGGTAACGTTGACATCATCAGTAAATTCAATGGCATGTCCGTCAGATAACTTTGTGTAGCTGATATGGCTGTCGTAATGCTTGGTAAAGTAGTTGTCATGTCTAAAAATCCTGCCGTCGGACCGGAAGTTGTTGAGTGTGGTCCTATAGAATGTGGAGGTTTAACAGTAGTCGGTGCCGCCATTTTCATTACTGATAAATCTCCTGAGGGTTGAACAACTGGACTGGAAAGATGAAATTGACTAAACTGAGACTGACGAAGTCCTCCGCTTCCTACTAATGAACCTGAATTTGATGGCTGTTTTGAATACCAAACAGCAACACCACCGCCTTGGTCTGTTCCAATATTTTGATTCGTAATAACACCTTGATTTCCTATGCTGTCAACAATAACATTGGATGATGTTGGTGGTTGTAATGTTGGCTGCATGATGGTTGTTGGTTGTGTAGTTATAAATGGTGTGAGGGCTAATGGCGAGGAGGTTGTTGTTACATCTTTGGTTTGAATAATTCTAGGTCCACCTTCTAGTCCTCTGCTCTGCAGAAGGCTTTGCATTTTGGTTGGGGAAACTGTAAAATTCAAAATACATTAATCGTTCGCAGACTATTCATAACTGCAAATCTACCTATTAACAATGGGCAATATCAACTGTAATGTTCAAACCATAAACAGTGTTAAAAGTCGAGCAGCAATGGGGTCTGAGGCTAGACAAAGGACATACGAAAATACATGTTCAGTATTACGTTTATTTACCGGCTAAAGACATTTAATAAAAGTTAACTGAAAAGTAGTATTAACATGAATAAAGAGACCGTTAACATAGGCTTATTATAAAGGATATATTAACCGGACTAATTATGGATCGTTTTCAATTTTTGAACAAACAGGCTATTTGATAACTTAATATGAGGCAGTTTACGCTTTATTAACTGTGAAGTGGTTTGTGTTCAAGCGTAATGCCACAGAGTAGGTTTATACCAGTATACACTGTTCCAAAATTTTAACAAACAATCCTTATTATTTATTTTTGAAAATTTTCTTATATTCAAATAATACAAAATTTACAGTCTTTGGTTGTTTTACCACCAGAAACCTGCATTTGGCCAGAAAAAAATAACCCATACGTGTATATCATCGTTAAAAGTATTGACAGGCTTTTTTATAATTTAGAAACACAGATTTTGCGCAATGACTAAAAATATGAGTTAATCTGAAGGGTATCTGTAAATAGATATATCCCGAACAACAACACCCCTAGGAAAGAGTTGATAATATTTAAATGGAAATCGTAAAGTAATACATGCGTGGGATAAGCTTATACGTTTTTGCTCTTTTGAAACTTTTCTATTTTGCACTGAAAAACTGTTTTGTAATGAAATTATTGATAAATGTATTGTCTTTTTACTAAGTTTTTCACTACTTTTTGTTTTCAATAGTCGTAATTAATTATTGTCTTTTCATTTGCTGAAATGCCTCGAATAATTTACTTAAGCGGATTGTCCATTTTTGTGAACATTTCGTTGATTTTGGCTTTGTATATGAAGTCATCACAAAACGATGTGACTTTGCTGAATATGTGTTAGTTTTGTTTCCAAAAGTTTGACGTGTTGACTTTTGAGACATCCATTACAGTTATTTGAAATGTACAGAATTTTAATAAGCTCAGGCAATCAGTTGCCAAAGTATGTGGGAGGTACAGTAAGTTATTTTGAAAGAGACATTTTTGTTCAATATTATACAGAAAACAACTGTTATCATAATAGAATAGAGAATGGAAACGGAGAATGTGTCAAAGAGACAACAACCCGACCAAAGAGCAGAAAACAGCTCAAGGCTACCAAAGGTTCTTCAACGCAGCGAAAAAAATCCAGCACCCGGAGGCGGGCTTCAGCTGGCCCATAAACAATAATGTATACTAGTTCAGCAAAATTGACGGCACACTAAACTCCGAAACACAAATATGAACCAAAATTTTAAAAAAAACACACAAGACTAACAAAGGCTACAGGTTCCTGACCTGGGACGGGCGAAAAATGCAGCGGGTTTAAACATGTTTTGTGAGATCTCAACTCTCCCCATAAACCTGTATTGCAATTAATCTCGTATATAATTCGTCGCATTTTTTATTGGAAATTCGACCATGTTTTGTAGGTTGTATATGCAGATAATTTTTCTACAGAAAAGATACGTGGTGTGGCATTGAAAGTGCATCAGTAGAAAGGAATTCTTGTGGTGTAAACTAATATATATGATTTTTTTTTAATTATACTAACCTATATGTTGTTTCAGTCGAAGCAGCTTGTCCTTGGATTTCAACAAAACTTTCTTTACACTGTTTAACATGGTTGTATAGTTCAAAGATGGTTTTAAAGTGCCTTTGACAGGATCAATGAAATTTTGTTTGAACAAATCGCGTAAAACATTTGATATCAATCCCTTTAATGTGGCCCTGTCAACGGATTTTATGCCCAAACCTCTTCTGATTGAGGTTGCAATTTTTCCAGTTGTTCCTAAAACATGTCCAGGAGAATGTGTATATCCAGTTGTTGGTTTACTGGTGGTTGTTGCTACAAAAACAAAAAAATCATTTATGGTGAGTAAGGGCAATACACATTCTATCAAACTAAGTTGGTTACACCGAATTGTAAATAATCATGCATCTTTAGCGAAGCTCCATGCCAAAAATGTGGACATTTTCAAATAAATCTTATTGCAATCTATCAACTATATTTTGCTTGGGATACTTGTGAGACCTATGGAAAGCCAAGCGTCGTATTTAACATCACTGTATACGTTTCATAGGACAAGATATAGGAATTTTGTTTTGGGTACTAGTATAATGTATATATAAACTGCAAATCTTAATCATGTTGTTGGACAGTATAACTATAGACGATTATAATTTACATGGAATAAAATCTTAACTCATCAGGATATACACCAAAAATGATATATATATTTCTCGGTACATGTTTAAAGCGCGTCAGTTCTTCGGGGCTTTACTGCAAACGTTTACTAAAATTTATTCACAAAAATAATCAATATCAATTGGCTGTTGGTCTAAATGTTGTTCTAAACTTTAAACGTGGTTCAACTGTGTACACTAAAATAAATATGTTTGAAATACACATATAGTAAAGCATAGCTGTTTACAAATGTTTACCTGTGATATCTATAATGTGTGCTTCTGGTGGGATTTCCGTAGGAGCGGCTCCTGTTGTCGTGTGACTGGAAGCAGTTGTATCCATAATTGTAATATTCGTACTATTAAATACATTTTCT
This sequence comes from Mytilisepta virgata, assembly GCA_028015205.1. NCBI lineage: Eukaryota > Metazoa > Mollusca > Bivalvia > Mytilida > Mytilidae > Mytilisepta > Mytilisepta virgata. Next base: position 35,554,981 of record CM051515.1, read on the forward strand.
GTATATACATTCACCGAAATATTTGACTTATTCAGTAAGCCATGAATGTTAGTCACATTGTTACTATCAGTAGCATTGTCAGATAAATTAGTATTAGCAGTAATCATGTCAATAAATGAAGCATTAGTCACTTGATTAGCATCACCTATTATAGAAGCTGTGTCAGTAATATTAAAGTCTGCAGTGACATTCATAAAGCCAGCATTCGCAACAAAGCTTGATAATGTTACGTTGTCCGCCAGAGTTGAAGTAGCATTTACAGCTGCACTGTATTGATCAAGTGTTTCATTTGTATGATAAAATATAGCAATTGAATTATTAAGCGTCTCCAGGGGCATGCCTCCAAGGATATCCAAGGACACCGATTTAGTTGGAAGAACAACGGGTCCTAATGTCGCAAACAGGGATGGTGATGTAGGCTCAATAGTAATATTTAAGTTTTGGATAGTTTGCATAGTTGTAGGTACATTTGCCACACTATGTAAAGTTCTATTCTCATTTATAACATCACTAGGTGCTAACTGGTTATTAGGAAAGGACTTGGTGACGTTGTTTAGTCCTAAAAACCCTTGTGTTCCTAAGACACGATTATTGTGTGTCTTCAGTAAATTTTGTATATTACGCTCCAACAGTTGACGTAACTGCTGATCGGGACCAATCACATTTTGTGAATTGCCAAACAGATTTCCCTCAGTATTACTTGTCACAGTATTGTGGGCCATTCGATTATTTCTCTGAAAATTGTTTACTGTTAATGGTTGCCTGTTTTGTAAGAAAGACAAAATTGAATTTGACGGATTAGCATTAGTCATGAAAGGGTTTAGGTTCGCAAAATTGTTCATTGCATTTCGATTGAAGAGGTTTGTAGGGTTTCTAAATAAATTCAATGAATTGAAATGACTGAATTCGTGACCTCCTGTTAGCCCAAAATCATGAGGTTGAAGGGCGTTTTGCATGTGTATATCAATCACTTTAGGAGGGCTCGTACTCGGAAATTGTACAAATTTATTAACCGAGTTAAGCTGCTTATGTCCAATCTCTTGTACTGTTTGCCCTTGTGTCAACATGCCATTAGTATTCAATTGTGAGCCAGTTGTCGAATGTTTGTTTAATGGATTGTTTTGTTGAATTAAGTTTCGTAAAAGTAATGCTAAATTATTTTGCATTAATGGTTGTGAAATCTGATTAATTCTCTGTGCTGTATCGGTTTGTTGGTTGGCTACATTAAGGTTAAGACGACTGCTGGTTTCAGTTTGCAAAGGTGACACTACTTGATTTGTGTGGTGTGCGTGTATATTTTGAGCTGTATTTGTGTTATCGGTAAGAAAATGTTGGTTTTGTCCGTTATTGGCTTTTTGTTTTAAAAGTGCAGCAAGTAACTGTTGTGCTGTATTAGTGTTTAGTTGGTTTTGTTGTAGTGTGTCGGTGTTTGAAATTGTATTTGAGGGTAAAAGGTTCTGCTGTTGTATACCGTCTATATGTTGTACCGGATTAGTTTTTGGCTGAATCTGGTCATTACTTCCAATAGTTGGTGCTATGTTTATGTCTGTTTGACTTTGATTAATTCTGCCAATGCTCTCTATTGCGTTTATGGCATTTTGCTGATTCAAAGTACTGCCAACGGTTTGCATCGTATTTAAGTTCGGTTGATTGTTATTGTGTACATTGCCAATGTTTTGGTGGTCAAAGGTGTGCATCGTATTGACGTTCGGTTGATTGTGATTTTGTATACTTCCGATGTTCTGTCGATCATTAAGAAGATTGATTGCATTTGTTGGTATGGGAAGAATATGATTAACCATGTTTGGACTAGTTTGGATATGGCTACTGACAGTAGGAATTATATTATTTGATTGTGTAACAGGGTTTGACGGTAGTTGATTGTTGTTTATTGCTGACAATTGATTCGACTGCTGTTGTTTATTTAATGTTATCCCACCACCTGCATTTGTTGAAAGTACCTCTTTTATAACACTCTTCAGTAATTCCCGTAAGTTTTGAGATTGAAGATTCACGTTCTGTACATTTTGTGGCATGTTTGTTGGATTAGGCATCAAATTTGCAGCACTGTTTATTTCGTTTCCGACCAAAGCATTTGATGCTTTAAATGAATTTGTATTTTGCTGAGGAGGAATTTGGTTTTTTTGTATAAACCCTGCAGTGTTGTCTGGTTGTTGTTTCTTTAATTGTAATCCTGGAAATATGTCCTCTATTGTTAATTGTGAATTCACTGAATTGCCCTGAATTTCACTGAGCTTTGCAATGTTGTTATCATTCAGTATATTCTGTTGTAAATTATTAAAGTGCGGCGAATTTGTGTTTTGCATATTGTTTTGTGTGTCTGGCTGAATGTTATTGAAGCTTTGTTGAACATTCATTGGATTTGAAGTAGGCGTCTGGTCTGTGTTTTGAATTGTACTTGCTAATGTGCTACTTCTAGAATTCAAATCAAAATTTGCCACATCAATGCGTTGTAAATTTGCTGCATTCCTGTTTTGTGATTCTGAAGCAACAAATGTTGGTGTATTTTGATTAAAGTCTGATACCTGGTTAGTCTGGCGTTGATCATTTTGCAAAAACCCTGAAGGAGGGATGTTAAGACCTAACCCATTATTCTGATCAAATGGTTGTTGTCTTTGGAAATGATGACCTTCCATATTAAAGTCATTAAGATGGTCAATACCTTGAGTTCTTTGATCATTCTTGGGAATTTCTTCCCCAAATCTTTGAAAACTTGGACTATTTTGCAAAATTGAATTGTCAAATAAAGACACATCTCGAGGAATATTGTTACTTTGCTGCATATTACTTGGTTGGTTATTAGCGCCATCTTGGTTAGTATTTATAGTTAGAGATACACGTCTAGTTTGCACATTTGACTGACCGTTTGTGTTTCCAGGCGTTCCAATAAGGTTTACCGATCTTGGTGTGTTAAACAAATCAATAGGTTCAAGTCGGTTTTGGTTGGCCGATATTGTATTTCGTCCTCCATCCTGAACTCGGTTCCCAACATTTGTGTCAGTTATGGTATTGCGACGTTGGCCTTGAATTGTCACATCTGTATTTGCCCTTTCGGGTGTAATTCTGTTTGATCGACCTCGTGATCTATCTAATATGTTTAACCTTCTCTCATTTCCTGTTCTTGAAATCTGATTTATTTGTCTTGATCGACCTTGATCCATCAATCTGTTTCGGGAACGTCTTCTTGAAACTGCATCCAACTGAGATGTTCGACTCACAGGTTGGTCTCGCTGAGATAATGTGTCACGTGATGCTGTAGCGGTATTTGGTCCGCTGTGATTTATCGTTACTTCAACTTGATCAACAGTTGTTTCCGTTTGTTGACGTCGTATTCCATTCTGACCCCTTCTTCCGGTACGCTGTCCTCTCACCCGGTTTTGGATTTGTCTTGTTCGTGTAATACCACCAACAGCTAAAACAAATAAACAGGAACATTCTATTATTACAAACGAGACAAAAAGTACTGGAAGGTGCTGCAATGTCTGCTTATATCTTGAAAATTGTTGTATTGCCATTTCTTTTCAAGGAAATCTATTCAAATTTCTTGTTGGTTATCAAACTGTGTTGGCTTTTACACTATGTTGTTTTATACACCAAAGTGTCTGAATAGTTACCCATAAAACCGATGTAATCCCACTACCGTTCAGTGTCTGCATCCATTCAGGCTATTCTGAATCTCTGTTGTGTTTATGTTTATGTTTTGTGCTCTTTAATGTTATTTTTGTCCGGTTTTCTGTCTTTTCGATAGCGTCGATTGATCTGATTGTCATTATTGACTTTTCCTTTCATCCATTTTGTTTATCTGAGACATATGCATTATCAGTAAGACGAAAAAACAGAAAGCCTGCATGGTTCCAAAAAACAATACATTGGTCAAGACCCAAAGCAATATTACCTTCGGTTCTTAGTTTATTCGAAGCATTTTGAATCATATAAGTATTATTTAAATTTATCTGAATATATATTCTTTAATACCAGTTTTGATGCACAAGAGGTGCGAATTTCGAAAATTTACGACTCTTCATTTGTGCACAACCATTAACTGATGAATACCACAACAATTATTCAAAATTTTGAAGTACAAATTTAAATGCCATAATGACCAAAATCATCTAAGAACAGAACAATGCACAAAAGAGATAAAATATTAATTAATTAAAATTTCTATTTTTCTGATAGCAGCCTTAACAGTGGCTGTAAAAGAAATAGTATTATCTCAAAGGCAATAATTAACAATTCTTGAAAGGTATGGGATTTATCTTTTGCTAAATATACAACTGAAAGTTTTCGTTATGTCTTAATTTTATATTCATTCAAACTTATATTTTACACTGTAACTGAATTTTTTTTCTTCAAATTACGCTGAAAATGACAACCAAATTTACCAAAAGCACTGCTAATTATATATGACTTGTGGAACACTTGTAACTCCTATTTTGTTTGACACGGCCACTCAAGTCTCATTTATTCCTACCTTGTCTTAAATTTCTGCATCACCATATTTTCAAAAATAAATCAAGGCCTGTTGTCTTGCAGTCGATAAAGATCGGTCAAGAGTAATTTCGTTCAACCCAGTACAGGTCAAGTTATATATTACAAGTTCATTACTGGTCTCAATATGGCAATATACCTTTTGTTGGACTTGTTATGTTGATTTTGTGTCAAATTTTAGAAGTTATGAAAATCAAAACAGTCATGATTAAACAATGCAGAAACGGTCGTATAAGATAAAAAGTAATTTTCTGGTGTAAATATGCATATTTAGGCGTCAACACAGGCAAGGAAAGATATTTATTGAATATCTCGAATAAAATGTCCTTTTTGAACATGTACACTTCGAGTTAAAGTCCTTCGTGATTATAAGAGCAACATTTCTCATTATATGATCGAATGGATACGTGAATTAATTCTTTACTTACAAAGGTTGCTGTGGTAGAAAATTAATTAAAATTTCAAGAAATTTGAATATATCTACCTGAGGCTGCTGTTCTGGGTCTGAGAACAACCATTGACGGTCTTTGTTGACCTGAAACAGAAATGTATGAAAATTTTATATATGCAGGGCAAAAAATTGAATTAGGTATCAAGTGATTCTGCATCCTGTTAAATCTCGACAAAAGAATACCGAAGCGAACAGAACAGTCGGAAACGTCCGTAAATTCGAAATCTAAGAAAAATACGAAGTCATGAGAATGTAAATAACAACGAACAAAGATCTATGTATAACTAAAAAAATAAAAAAGAACATATAACACACTAAACAAAAGTAGAACAAGGCAGCACAGAAACTAAAGCACTAGCAATGTGATCAAATACTAAATCCTTTGCGTACCACAAAGGCAACAAATTTCATTGGGTATCAAATGGATTTACCTTGGTAGTTTGAGAACTAAATTTTTTAAAAAAGAAAAAAATATGAGGTTCACAGAACGACTAGTATTTAAAGAAAAAAGAAAGTACTAATACCGGGTGTAAGCTCGGGGAAAACATTTTGTTTGTTTTCAAACCGCTTGCGTTAAGAATTCGCGTGAACAGAAATGCGTATGTATACTTTGATAAAAGACTTTATCATTGTACAATATAATTTAAATATTTCATACCTCTGGTTTGAGTTTGGGTTCTTGTTGTACTGTTAGTTGGTAATAAGTTGGCTCGCCTGGCCGCTGCTACAATCGTCCTCAGATTTAACGGCATACCAGTGTTACGTACTCTGCCTCTACCTAAATTTTACAATCAATGTGTATCATTAACACGAATATAACTCAACTAAATTTATGCTATTTTAAAGTTTTCCATAATTTTCATTTGATAATTACCATATTATTAGTTTTATGAAATAAACGAATGTCATATAGACTATTACTTTTTCTGGATAAAATGTAATATTTAATGCAAATATGTCTCTAATGTTCAAACCGAAATAGATATATCCACAAACGCATGAATTCTGTCATTCTGGCATGAAAGCTTTGGAAGCAATAAAAAAATCTATTATATTTTAAGATCTCAGGAATAAATATTAGATTCCTTGTTTTATCATAATAATAAAACATATTGGAAATGAATAAAACAAAAAACAATGTTATGACGGTCTAAACCATCACCATGCTATGTCACGTGAATGAAAGCCCTGTTGAGCAAACATTTAAGATAATCATTGCAATACTAACTCTATACATCATACATATGTTACAAGTTACGTATAACTTGAATGGGCGCAACGATTTAATATGCTACAGTAAGAATTTTTCCTATACAAACTTCCTCTTGTGCCTACAGATCAAAATTTGTTTATCTGGTATATTAGCTGGTAAAGCATATTAGGTCTGAATGCCACTTAAGTAATATAAATTATGATATAAATGATAATATAAGTAGAGAGGTAACTCAAGGCAAACTTGGCTGATAGTATCGCGCATTCATGTTGGTTTGCACACCTTGAAAAAATGTAACGTGCAATGTATCTGGACAAAACATGTGGCAAACAAATAATTTACCATATGACAAAACTCGTGTTCAAAATCCATATATATGTGAAACAAATGCTAAAAAGCAGATAATTTGTATATTATTATTTTTTTCAGCTGTTCATCATTTATTAAATAACATCATACTTAAATTTGACAAACATGTAGAAAACATGTGTTTTACACACTGACATATGTTAACCTTATGGTTTAAGTAACCTAAAAACATGTTGATACAGCCCAGCATGGTTTTATTAGCATTTACTAAAACCAAATAGAATAAACATATCAAATTATAATTAAGAACAAACGATTTTTTACAAATTATTGTCTGATAAAAGATTTAAAAAACTACAATCAAGACAAGAAAACTCTGAGAATAGGCAAAGCCACAAAACGAAAAGGTTTCATTTTTAATCCAACCCGACACATACATGTGCAACGAAACCGATGAAAATATTTTGTACAAACTAAAATTTAATGCGTTTCTCCCTCTTATTTATCCTGACCTTTTTATTTCTGAAATCAATTATTTGTTGACCTTTTTTACATAAATATAAGTGTATCACCTTATATTTTTAGATGGGATTTCAACACAAATTCTACGAAAAGTATATACTATACAATTAACGCAATAACTTATGATTAACCTTTCTGTGAAATAAGCCTTTGAGAAAGTGTAAAGATATTATCTTATTATCATTATCAATATACAAATATAAGTTCAAATGTATAAGAATTCTAATCTGCGAGTTTTGCTTTTAGTATACAAATAAACTGAATTTATTGACTTGCCAGTGCAACTATCAATACAAAAAAGGCAGAAAAATAATGAATTGAATTTGTTCAAGACAGACTCCAAGCTTTCGAAAAGCGAATGACTTGAAAGTAAGATTTGTACAAGATAAAAAAAAATTAATTTATGTGTTTTTCTAGGCTCTAACATTTCATTGATGACAAATTTATTCGTAATACATAAACACGTAAAAAAAAATAAATCGACGTAAAATATGTCACATTCCTTTATCTAGGTGCAAAAAAAAAGCGGATGTGCCAACAATATTTGACAAATATGGTTATGATAGTGTATTTATCTTTATTTTCTTTAAGGTGGTCATACTAAACATAGAATAAAATACAGAAACGTAATCAGACCAGTTTAAACGTAATTGTAAATTAATACAAACACTTTCAGCATTCTACTATGAAATTAAATCTCAATATTTTGCAATTTTATGTAATCTGCTCGAGAAAATCTTTTTAAAAAATCACCTTCAAAGTTTTTACAACACAAAAATATAAATGATAGTTTTTTTTTATCATCATAGTGATCAATTTACTTTGAATATAAATTTTGAGATAAAAATAGACATAATAAGAACTATATACAAAGGCAGGGATCTACTAAAATCCTCTTCTAATGGGGAGAGGTTACATGGGCGTTTTTACCTTCATTAATAAAAAATTGCTCTGCATCTGAAAAATGTTTGTTAGAATTCTAGTAGTCAAAGTAAGTGAAGCTTGTTTATAACAGCTGTAATCACTAGCTAGCGGCGTACATACATAGGAAAAACTCAATAATTTTTTAAGGTATTTATCTGATTGGAGGTATTATGACATTTTTGGAGATTAAAACAAATCGGAAGTTATAATAGAATGTGAAAAACATACATGCAATTTGAAATTCATTCTTGAAAATTTAATTTTTATGACCAAAAAGAACAAGATATACATAACTAAGCCGACCCAGACGTTTTAATTCACTTAAACGGAACAATCGTTTTTTAACCAAGTGAATTTTTATTTGTCAGTACGTTATCCTTGTTAAGTTTTTCCTATGTATGCTTATATAAATATATTTAATCAAGCTGAATATATTCCTTGCTTTACTAGAAATATATTATACTAAAATTTCATTGAAAGCTTTTTACATAAGAGAGCTCCGCGTAGCTCAAGCATCTTATACGCATTTTCAGCCATGAGCATAACTTTTAGAGTATATAATTATACATAATTAATTTTGCAGTTATATTGTCAGTTAAAATCTGTACACATATATACATATCTTTTACCTAGCCTAATACTATCCCGACCGTCAGGTCCACGTACTAGGTAGGCTGAAATTTAAATTCACATTTAACTATTCTAGTCTATTATAGAAAAACGAAAAGGCCAGATATCAATATTTTTCTAACAAATTATGCTTACAGTTATCTTGGATACAACTGTTTTATCTTTCTTTCCTTCGATTTTTTTTTCTTCTTTTAAGCAATATACATGCATTTGATTGTTAATTAATCAAACTCGTTCTTCTACATTTCAAAACAGTTCTTCGTTCTGATATACGTGTAATAATTGTCAATGGACGTTAAACAACAATCCATCCATCAAAAGGGTTTGTATTATCACATATTTTATTGAAATAACTCCACTTTTGCATATGTAGTAAAAGCATAATTTGATCCATGTTATTTGCCCCCGGGGCAATAATATCATACGAGGGCAGATAACATGCCCTCTCGTAAGCCTCACCGACTACTCAACTGTAAATAATCGTCTGGTCATTATTTATGGTGAATTAACCCTTCATAGATGTTCTAAGCATTCTAAGCAGTTTCAAATAGGGGCCTATAAAATCTATTTGTAGATCTCGGGCTGGGGGGGGGGGGCAAAACCTGTTAAACTTGCCTGAAGACTAGAAAATCTAATTCTTCAGTAACATTATTTTTTGGTAGTGGCAAAATATGTGATAATCAGATTACCGGTAAAATATGGTCTTTTTCATGTTGCCCGTGTTATCAGCCCTCGGCTGATATCGGCCCGATATCAAGGTCTCGGTCTGGTGCAATATGAAAAAGATCATGTATTAATCTATAATTATCGTCTTATAGTAATTCGTGACAGATATTTATAGCTATGAATAAATATACAATACATAGTCATTGTCGGAAAATATAACATTTATTTAGGTGAGAATTAGAATCATGAGGAATGGCGAGCTTTAGTGAGCCTTTTCCGCGTGTTTCGCAGCGAGCCCAAATAAATTAAATATTTTTCGACAATGACTTTTTATTGTCTTTATCCTGCAATCCCCTTTACATGCGTAAAATGCCTTAAAATTACATTTGAAGTTGAAATCCAACTGCCGTGAAAACGCAGGAAACGCCACGACGTCATCTGACACATTCACTACGCTGCTCCCGCTCTTCGGGTAAACAAGTACCAGTACACTTTACTAGGTCATTGACCTAATACGACTAAAGTTTATTCTACCCCTGTTATTAGACCTGAAATGGCTTGATTGCAGGATAATACTTTTTTATACGCTATTGTTATTGTTATTTTAAATTTAAATATTTACCTGGCATAAGCCGTAGTCGAGTACGTCCATCGTTTGTTGGTATCAAAAATCCTGCAAATAAAAATATATTTCCTTTACACGTGTAGTAAAACTGTTGATACACAAATTTATTTTGTTAAAATTAAGATTTTTAGCATGCGGATTAAATATATTATAGGGGGAATTTTTTGCAAGAAAATTTAATATTGTAATGGACGGTTTTTCAGTAACCACTACATTACGTATCATCTTTTTGTTTTGACTATGTTACGAAAAATAAAATAACTTCCTTGCCAACATTTAATATAAATTTAAGGCTTTTACGAAATCTTACCAATAAGTCTCGGTGTGCCACGAGCCTGTCCGCTCTGTAACATGGTTCGTAATGACTGGACGGCACCTTCCTGAACAGGAGTCAATATAACACTGCTGCCGTCAGGTGCAGCAGCATCGGCCACTCGATTTGTCCCTTCAATCCGTCCATTCGCTGTAAATTATGATGTAAAAAAAAAAAATTCATAATTGAATAATTTTACTCAAAATTGAAACACAAAACTTTCCTTCATTAATTTCTTTTTCACTATAAAGAAAATAAGTTAAAAATTTTTGTTCAATTTTAAATGGCTGTAATTTGTAGAAAATTCAAATTGTGATTAACATTAAATCGAAAAAATATCACAGCTCTGAAAATAGTTATTTTCCACAGTACATTATAATATTAGAAATTGTATACTACGCTAGCCGTTATCAAGCTATGATAAAACAACTATAATCCTGATTAATTGTTCGCATTTGCTCGGGGTTTATGTTCTGAAGCTACTAACCTGAAACAGTTTAAATTTCACAGAAATGCATATGCAGATTTATGCTGATGGACCCAAAAAAAAACTATGCTTTTAAAGTTTCTTGATGCCAAAAAAATACTTTTCGTAAAAACCTGAATGGCTCTCAGGTTCCGCATTTTTAAATTTATAAACATGGGGCTGATGCAGGCCAGTAGAAATAACCTCTTCATCCAGAAGTAAATATTCAATCGATAGAATGAAAGATGAAAAAGTTAACCAATTATAAGACGTGTTTGTCATTTTATTTCTTATACTGAAAAGCTGAACTTCTAAAAGTCATTATGTAAAAGCGCTAAATTATCAAGATAAATTGTCTATCTCTTACTTTGAAGCTTCTAGTAACTACATGCATTGGTCAAACGTGGTGCAAAATGAACGGGAAACTGGTGTGCTACATTAAACTTAAAGTGACAGATAGGGTGTGATATAATTTTAAAACATAAATTTAGACTTAAAGTATGTTGGTGTATGACAAATAAAACAGTAATACATAGTCTGGTATTTCTTGTTTGCATTGGAAAATAGACGTTTGTACCGGATACATAGCATTTTTTTTCCATTCAAAGCATTCATGCAGTTATGAATTTCTGACAAACAGTCGTGCACATTGATTGGGGTTATACCAGTTTTATACGTTTGTGTAGATTACTCACATTCAGGACCATTTGTAGATAATATATCTGAAATTAACAATTCCTTTCTTTTACTCGTATCAAAAATCTGTTTCAATGGAAGGAGTGATTTTCTTATTGAAAAAATGTTGAAATAGACTATTATGAAATTTGCAATTGATATTTTTATTTGTCCTCTGTTTAAATTTCTATTAATTAAATTTGATCCAGCTCGTTCTTTTAATATATATACAAAGTATATCATGAAAGAATATTTCCCCATTTAGAAAAAAATCATGTTTAATACCAAAAATATAAGCGGCGTTCATGTTTACGAGCTCAAAAGAAATTAATAATAAACAATAAACTGTCAAGCATATTTTTTTCTGGAAAAGATCTTATTAAATTCAATTACTGTTTTTATAAATCAACATATGGCTGTTTTACATGTACTAGACTAATAAATTCTAGAACACAACAAACCCATTTATCTACATTATATATATATATATATTCCACAGCATCAAACAAAGGGGTTTGAGCAAGGAAGTATATACAACTAGTGCTGAAACTGAAAGTGTATTGGGTTAACTAGTAAATACAAACCATCTATAAAAAAGGTTTCGATATCTGAAATTCAATGCTGGTGAATTAATAATGTATTAAAAAAAATAATATTTCTGTAATTCTCAATGAAAGCCTGAAAATCTATCGCTTTTGTAAATTATCAAATTATTATAATTCCTAAAGAAAAATTGTTGTTGGGTAATGTTATAAGTGTATTATCTTGTCTTCATAATAAAAATTTATTATATAATTTTTACATTGATATAGAAGTAAATTTTTATTTATTTATATGTTTATATTAATGTAAATTTGTCATTTTTAAATTTTTCAACATTAGATATATAAATTTCTGTCTAGTTAATATTTATAATAAAGTATGTTTAACGTAAGTATCTGAATGTTAGTATGAAAAGTTCGCTTTCCTGATAGTTTTACTCACTGTTCAAGTTCCTTTGGATTTCTGTATTCGTTCTTCTTGCGTTAACTGTGAACGAAAAAATGTTTTAATTCCTTTTAAACATTTTCAGTTCTTGAGAAAATTTAAACTCAACCCCAAGCTTAATATACACTTGGTAAGTGCCAAATAAGAAAAGATAGTCTGTAACTAACATAGAAATAAAACAATCAGAACAGAAGAAAGATATATATATTTCACAAAATCTCTTTCTCTGTTCAGTGTCTGTACCAAGGCAGAGTATCCTGACTCTCTGTTGTGTTTATGTTTGTGTTTTGTGCTCTTTTATGTTATTTTTGTCCTGGGTTCTGTCTGGTGTTGATTGACCTTTTCTGTTATCCATTTCGTTGTTTATCACTGTACATGGATATCATATAAATATCTATCTTTTATGATACCAATTTTGATGCACAAAATGTGCATATTTCGTCTATTTACGATTCATTAGACGTGCTGAAGACCTAAAATTTGACGTAAAATAAATGATATTTCTTTCTAACAAAAATATTTGTTTTACCAAACTATACTCGTAAATAATATAAGCAATTGGTGATTTAATTGTCTTATTTCTTAAATTGATTCTTAAAGTATGAATTGGTTTTGATTTTACCATTAGTATTCCCAGGGATTTCTGTATTTCCACGTCTTGCTGGAATGAGATCAAATATATTGATATGTGTTATAATACGTTAATGAATATAATTCTCTATTCATGAAAATAGGGAAGTTGAACGCTACATTGGCGGACTGTCAAGACTATTCTGTAAATTCGTTCAATTATTAGCGAATTTTCAAAATCGACAATAATGGAAATATTAACTATTAAAAGTCATCCCTGAACATTTCCTGGACAAATATTGCAAATTTCACAAAAGTTAGGAAGCAAATTGGTGGATTTAAGTTTAAATTTTAAAAAGATATATTTTTTTTAGTATTGGCGCTATATAAAAGTTGTATATAATAATAATAATAATAATAATAACATGTTGTAATAGAATATTACTTGCAAAAATTTTAAAGTGAGACAAAAATATTCAGCCTTAACCCTGTTGCATTTTTATAGCATTAGTAAAAAACATCGAATTAATTTTTTTGAATTTACAGTACTTAGAAAACTGAGACAAAGATACGAGCACGTAGCTAATAACAAGACGTCACCAACTTAGATATAATACACAAAACGAGGACATTCATCAAGATTTGACGATTTTTAAAATAACAATGTACTGCTACAGTGTAGTTGACTAGATGACAGATATTTTGCTTCTATATTCTCAAACTTGTTGTTTACCTATTCGTGACGGGGGCTGCGGGTAAAACAAATTAAAAAGAGTCCATTCCAATATGTAGATATATTCTGTCACTTAATCGGGGTTTTTATGTATCTCAGCAATCCAACCAAACTTAAACTTAAGGATACCGTGAACATTTTTGCTAGTTATGTTATTTCTCTTAAAAAATTTTTTTACAACATTGAACAAGACATTGGGTGTTGTACAAGGGCTACAGCTCACTTTTCAGGAATACCTGGGATTAATATTTTTAGTAGGGCCATGCTTATTGGCATTAGTTGCTTATTGTGTGTTTGTTCTCGGACGTAATCTTTTCAACATATTGCTTTTGTTTTTGGTTGTATGATTATTGGTTAATCATTAGGTTTTCTGCCACTTTAACCCTTGTTCATTTGTACTGACCTTTACAGACATTACAACAGGTTAGTGTAATCTTTATTTTATGTATAAATGCCAGGTCGCGTTGACAAGATGACTGCAGTTAATCAATCAGTTTTTTTAATATGAAATTTCTTGTTTACAATTATATTGACATTTATAGTTGTGTCTATTATTCCACTATACTATTTTTGGATGCATGAATAGGCAATTTTATATGATTAAATATAAAAAAGAAATTGTTACAACATTTCACCTTGCTTTGTTGGTACCCAGCAGTGATATATAATATTAGCTCTAATTATTTTGTAAATTACATATATGTTATAAGCAAGAAAGCGTTATAATGAAATATTGCATTCTTATTTTCGCAGTACATATTTATAAGTTGTCTTGTAAATTGGAGAAATATAGTATTTTTAATTACACTCTTAAGTTTTTTTATATAATTGTTAGGAGGAAAAACGCTTAATTAGACATAAATTTGATTATATATACTCTATAAATGTAAGAAACACTACAATCAAAGCAGCTCTATGCTGTGCATAGCCTAATAATAAAGTGAGAGAAGCAGGTTATATTGTGAAAACATGAATACAAACCATTAGTCGAGTCTCCAACAACATCTACAAATATTGCAATTTCACAAAAGTTAGGAAGGAAATTGGTGGATTTCAGTTTAAATTTTAAAAAGATATAGGTTCTTATCGCTGCATTTCATCTTTTAGCCCTTCAATACAAAAAAATTCAACACCCAACACCAAAATGTCCCAAATCATTGCTTTGAGTGGAATTCTTATCAGGTGCAAGGTACGTCAACAAATAACTCAATAACAAGTAAAGAAATATATTGACAGCTTTCTTGATAATTTCAAAATTCTAATAAAAAAACAAAACAAACCTAGAAATAATATATGGCACGTCAGCGTATATGTTAAGGTGGTACCCAACACTACAGGGAGATAACTCTTAAAAATCCCCAGAGCGGTTTAATCAAATTTAATCAGTAAAGAGTGATTAAGCTTCTCTATGATCAAAATTGATGTTTGCCAAACTGCTATATATTCTATGAAATTATTCCCGTGAAGTGTGAAATTCTATTTACTAAAAAAAAATCAACATTTATGTCAACAGGTCAAAGTAAATATTTCCTAAAAAATTTATGAAAATTAAACGAGCCAAATTTATTTTAGTCAAGGTGTTGGGTACCACCTTAAATTACTTGGCTGTAAAGAAAGAAGTAAGGGCAAATGATATGAATAGGCTATACAAAATTTTGGATACGTATAGTTTGATTTAGTTATAGAGTCTCTACGTAATTTGTTAGTATAAATTTAAAAGTTGGAATATACGAGAAATTATTATAGGCCACCATTACATTTTGATGCAAAATAAAAATACAGTGTCAAAAATGTCTAAGTGTTTAGATAAATGAAGTAGCGTATTAAATTACTATGGCATCAAGTTGCAAAAAGAAAACAAAATTGTTTACAACTGTACTATTTCTCATTACTGGGATATAGTACTAGGATAATTAAACTTAATCTGTTAAAATATATCATCTTCACTTTTTCGAGTTAGGAGGTAATTCTAAAGTCAAATGGAATGGATTTGTTCCCTTTATTTCATTCAGTATTGTACATGAACATGGACCACAGGCACGTGCTCCAGTAAAACATTTTACATACAGTAAATAATAACATGGGCCCTGTATAAGTACTGTAAAAATATTTTACTGAAACAAGTGACATGGATCAAGTATATGAAACTTTTTTCAAAAGTAAATATACTTAACACAAATTTTTATTTCTAACCTCAATCGACTTAGCACAATCGGTCAATATAACAACCATACATTATCATAACACTTGTATGAAAAGAATTTGTTATAAAAAATACTTACTGTTAACAGTAGTCCTATTCCTTGATAAATCTGAAATATATTCATTATAAGAGAAAGTTATTACATAGCAGATACATGTATAATCAGTCGATGATTGATTGCCAACTTTTGATCTTATTAATGAGGCTAAGCATTAACCAAGATTTTTTGTCTTTATAATGTAATATAGTGTTATTGACTGGCTGTTTCTGTATTGGCACTGGTATAGATTCAAGGTTTGCTGTATTGGCCTCGAGACCCGTAGGGTCGAGGGCCAATACAGCTGACCGAGAATCTATACCAGTGCCAATACAGAAACAGCCAGTTCATAACACTTTTATTAAATAATACAACTTTTTCAATACAGACTTGTTCTGAATGCTATATTACATACATCAAATGTGAATATAGGGCCAATATTTCCAATACGGACTGGCAATGATGTGAATATAGGGCCAATATTTCCAATACGGACTGGCAATGAATCCTGAATTACTTGCACAATATATGTTTACAGGGCCAATGATTTTAATACTGACTTGCTTTTTCAGTATTGGACCGGGCCGAAAAGCAATATAGATCACGTGATTTATATGACCAGGACGACGTCACCAGTATGACACATGCCGTTTTGGTAGTATTAGGGCTGTTTTAATCGTATTATTTAATAATAAAGTGTACAGCGTTGTATTTATTATCTATACCTGAAATACACTGCTTCAACAACAAAATTGAGTAAGTTGAAATACACTGTTTCAACCAAAACCTTAAGTGACCAATGAAACTGAGTTTTTACAGTCAGCAAACATGATAGTGAATATGGAAACACTTCAGAACAGAACAGAATAATATCGTATTATTGAAGAATTGTCCACAGCTCCTTCCAAAATTGATTTTTTTGTTTGTTTAATTGGGGTTTGACGCCGTTTTCAGCACATTTGGCTATTTCGAGGCGGCCAGTTTTTATTGATGGAGGAAGCCGGAGTACCCGAAGAGAACCACCGACCTTCGGTAGGAAAATTGGCAATCCTTGTCAATTAAGATCGGAGTCGAACCCCCCCCCCCCCCCCCCCCCCCCCCCCCACAGGCGAGAATCGAACTCACAACCTCAGCGTTGACAGGCTAGTGATCATTAGTAGTCATGACGAACTACCTAGACCACTCGGCCACCGAGGTCCCTCCAAAATTGGTAATACCGGGACAGTCTGGTCAAAATGGAATGGTTAACATACAATACTGAAATTATTAGAATTGTGTACAATTCTAGAAAAACCACTGTGAAGACAATTCTCACTTTATTCAACAGAAATAGATTTTACATACAATCAATGTACTTTACATGCCTTTCATGTAATGTATAATTTACTCAAATATTCTCAAACGAAATATATAATACTTACGATTGCCTTTAGAAAATCCTGTAAAAAGAAATAGAATAATTACTTATCATTTTTTATTCTAATGCCTTATCTATATATCCAAATGTAACACAACCAGAAACGTGGCAGATAAGTATTTTTTATACAACATACGGATATTTCCTTCTCGGTGGTTCCTGAAGCCAAACAATGAACATTCAAAACTATATTATAATTATGTTTCCATGGTTTTCCCATGAGATGTGAACTGGCTTGGACAACTGTCTCATTGGATGCTACACGACCGAAATCTTACAGCAAATCAAGACTATCACCAGATACAACCAGCCTGTACTCAAAAAAGTCGAAATGGGTGTGGGAATAATGTACATGATAAACTTATCTCGTGCAAAACTGGGTATAATACAAAAAGCTATTGAATAGCTTTGTTCTAAAAGCATGACTGAAAAAACCTCACATTTCTATTTATATAACTCAAGTAGCTTTTATTGAATTGTATAAGGGAGAATAAGCACAAATCTACGCTGTCGAAACCGAAACAAGAAGTAAAATCATAGTTTGAACAGCTTTTTCAGAATTTGACAATCCACAGGGGAAACTAAAGAATTTTTATCCTTTGTTTATGCGACTCACAAACATGTGATATGATATTTAATACAAAATAACTACATAGTAAAATAACAATAAAGGTTATGTTTACAGTTCTACTAAAGTAGGACGATAGCTCACGAAAATCTATATTTATACTTGAATATAAACCGTACAAAACGTTTTGTTTTAATGTGTTCCAGTACTGGAAAACAGAAAGGACACCACAAATATTTTTATATTTCAGTTTGTTTTTGTTTTCGATTGGCATAATTCTGATTTATTGTATGAAAGTCTGATTTCACTTAAAGTACTAACGACAAAAGTATAAAGAAGTTGTGCTGAAATTATTACTATGTGAAAACTTTGATTAAAAGACTGAAACTACTGTTTAGTTGTCACATAATTATACTATAAAAGACACATAGACAATATTATAACAGTCTATTAATTTCTCTGTAACATTTATGTGTATAAGTATAAAATATAGTAAGTCAATTAATTCTGTCACCACATACTGATTTCAAAGAACACTTGGTGTAGTTTATTTATGCATATGTTATATTTCAAAGAGCTGGTACACCTCCAACAATGAGACTTGTATTTCTCGCCTCGTTGGAACTAAACAAAACTAAAAAACTATAAATTTCCACCCACCTGAAACGTTGACAGTCAGTGTTGTATTATAAATGTATCAAAATTTTGAATTTTTACAATTTGTTACCAGTCAAGGGTTTGAACTGACAACTTCGAGGTTGTTTATGAATAAAGGTATGGCAGAATATGAAGGCGAAGTTACTACGAGAGTTTTACTACAGAACTATATATAATGAATCGGGGACGTATGCCTATGACGGTATAAAGATAGATCATACAAGTAAAGGCGATAAAGGAAATGTGTATGTTCACACGCGAAAAGGCGAAATGGCCGCATCCGGCCACCATAGACGTTAATTTGCAAAGGACCGTGAAAATATCAATGATTTTCTCAAAAATAATCACAATGTTTAATAGAAAAAACAAACATTTAGAGAAAAAATATTTTGGAACATTGTAATGATTTCCACAGGTACCGATTAATGTCAGTTGTAAAAGTCTTGTCAGGACTAGGTAGGGAGCAAATAAATACGACAAAAGGAGAAACTGGAGATCCAAAAGTGAATCCCAGTGCATGCTCTAAATGATTCCAAAGATGAATCCCTGTGCATGCTCTAAATGATTCCAAAGCTGAATCCCTGTGCATGCTCTAAATGATTCCAAAGGTGAATCCTTGTGCATGCTCTAAATGATTTTAACTCAACTTATTGAAGGGTAGTGGTTTCACTACTTTACCTTTATGTTCCCATAATATTACTATTACAAAGTTTGCATCGAATACAAATTAAAATATGTTCACATACATATAAACCAGCTATGTGGTGATTACATCCGTAATGTAGTTTTAAATCTATTTTTCTTCAAAAAATCCTAGAATTCCTAAGAAGAACACGCATTCAGTTTGCCGCCCATACCCTAAGTTTTCAGAATATTACATTTGGTTCTAATATTGAATTAAAACAGAGTGCAGATTTCGTCTTCGACATAAAATGATTAATGGACATTTTATAACGCGTGTTGACATTCTGCCAGAGGTAAGCTTTGGTCATTTGATTTGCGTAGGACGTTTTGTCATATTTATTGTTCGTAAATATTTGAAGTTACTTCGTAAAGTGGGCATAAAGTTCTCTATACAAATATTTTTTTAAACCCAATTTATTTTTGATAACAAGATACATTTTAAGAACGTGATTTTGCTTGTAATAACAATATTGTATCATAAATATTTACACCGAATCCTTTCCTTTCGTACATATGTAAGAGAAATTGCTAAAATTCATTATACTTAAAGTTAGTATCAAATTTACAAAAAAACATAAATTTGAAACCAATTACTTGGTTATATTATAGTTTCTTATAAAGATAATGTCTATATAAAATTGAGATATGGTCCTCATCATAACTTATGTTTATTTCATTGAAGGCACCAAGAGTTTTGTAACAAATGTGTGTGCTGAAAATAGATTATCAACCGAAAAACATTGCTGAACCATCCTGAATCTGAATTGTGATTGTTTTAAAAGGGGGAATAAATGTATCACAAAATACCGAAATAAATTTGATGCACTGTATGGCCATTTCGTTGACTGAAAACTCATCGGCGCTGCTCGAGATCAAAATGTTGGAAATCCGGTTAAAACAATAATGATGAATTAATAAGCACAGCCATCAAAAACAAAAACAATTAAAACAAACAAGATTTCAAACTGAGCTAAGGGTTACCTCTGCATCAAAGGGAAGAACCTTAGAAATTTCTGCTAATTTTTTTCAAATTTTGAACGGAAACAACGCTTTTTTAAATTTATTATAACATACATTATAATGGACAAGTCAGTATCGATATACTAACCGATATACTTCTTTACCGTACATATGAAATTGTTGAATTATGTATTTCGGATTGTTCTTTTGGGTAAATAACATTAATTTCCGTTTTTATTAACTCCCAATTAGGTATTGCAGCAAAGATAGGGGAAGTCCGAGTTAATATCAAAGAAATTGGAATTGTATCGTTTTTAGTGTAACTCTTAGAAATAGTCAAATACATGTAACTATAGGTGTTGGGAAAAGGTTCAAAGTCTGTTAAAAAAGAATACATTCAAGAATCATCTATAAACATAATATTACGATGCTGGAGCCCTTTTCACAAAATATCTTAAGAGTAGAATTAATCTTAAGTCGTACAGATTCTAGTATAACTTACGAGTAATTTTGCTCTTAAGATAGTTTGTGAAAAAGGCTCTAGTTTACTTAAAGTGACTCTTATCTTTAATATGACTTTTTAAGGATATTTAATTTATGATTTAGAAAAGTAAATACAAATATTGGTGTTATGTTTACATTAAACCC
This sequence comes from Mytilisepta virgata, assembly GCA_028015205.1. Lineage (NCBI taxonomy): Eukaryota > Metazoa > Mollusca > Bivalvia > Mytilida > Mytilidae > Mytilisepta > Mytilisepta virgata. Next base: position 35,575,751 of record CM051515.1, read on the forward strand.
AGCTAACTACCAATTACAATTAAGCCAAAATTACATTTTGTCCAACAAAAAATGCTTAAATTTAAAATTAGGATTTCATTTCATTTTATCTTATATTGCAATTGTAACTTGTAATGATTATTATGCAAATGTAACTGTTGACCCCCGTCCTACCATCGTCACTGTAGCCCCAAAAATAAATTTTCATCCGAGTAGGATTTTTTTTTATTTTTTTTATTTTTGTGCCAAGTTTTATTTTGATCGGTTCAGAAATCTCCGAGAACACTCCCAAACAAAAAGGATCGGAGAACAAAGAAGAGTAAATTATGATAATAAGAAGAAACAGAATAAGAACAATATGTTCCTCCGACACTTCGATGGGGGAACATAATTAAGACATTTACAATTATCTTGTATCATCATTTTATGTCCAGTAAAATAAATGAACGGACAATATGTACTGTTTAGTCAGCTGTTATTCCTACCTTACTTTATTTTCATTTAATGGTCAGTTTACTGATGCAGACATCACTTTAAAAATGTCAAAAACTAGATGGAAAGATACTTGACACGTGTAATCGCATATCTCAGGTACACGGGGAACTGGGGTTGTGACAATTTTATGATTAATTTTTGTGTATTGAAATATAACATAGTGACAAGTGTGAGAAACTTATCAAAAACAGTAGATATGTTGTCATTCATAAAGGGATAACAATAGGAGAGAAACTTTTGTCTGTTTAAGGTTTATTAGTAATTTTATTGAAAGGTTATTTTTGAAATCTATAACACATTGTTTCCTGTGCTATAAAATTCATAAAGAGCTTGTTATAAACGTATGTTTAGTGTAATTTTTGTCAACGTGTCATTAGAAGAATAATAAAAAAGCACTATATAAAAGTTATAACAAGAAATGCGTGTAAAAAACATAATTTTGTTTGAATTCTACAACGTGGTTCTACAATTATGTTCTGTATTACCTATCATCTATTTGTCTATAAAATGTATTCTCAAATGTTAAGTTATTTCATTCCTTTTTTAATATAGATCATAAGGGTTTAATTTTTATTTTTTTAAACTAGAATATATGTGTCAAATGGATACTGTGCACGGCTTCTAAATAAAAACCTAAATCATGATCAGTCAACCATGACATTGAGGTCACTTCATCTTTTCGGCCTAAATTACGAATAGATCCCATCTTTAGGTATTTGGTGACAAAGTTTCATGCTGATATGACATCCATTTCCCATTAAACTACTTCCAACCTAACCTTAAGCGAGACAAACACCCACGAGTGCACACAACAGTTTTCTTCAGTTTTTTCATATGATTTCATAATTGATGGTCTATGTTCAGCAACCTGGTAGCTGACCAGTATGTTGTATCATATACCCCTATAAAACCATATATAAACATTTAAAAAAAAACTAAGTATGTTGCGAAACAGCTCATACGACAATAAATAACAAGGAAAATAAATGGAAATGGTGAGCTGCCAAAAGAGGCATAAAACGACTTAAATGTATAAAATACACAAGTCGAACAAAACCAAATATAAAATCGTAAAAAAACAACAATCAAACTAAAAAAGTTAAAAATACCCAACATTTCGATCAATATGGTATTGATCACGAGCATGTAAAAAATAAAAATAAAAATGTGTTGACTCTTTGAAACCCAGAGCAAAACTGAATCTTGTAAAACTATGATATAAACGAAAAGAAAATGTATTTGACGTGGCGTCGATCAGTAAACGTACTTCATATAAAATATATAGATGGCAAGATTGATAGTAAAAATAAGTAAAATAATATCTTTGACGTTATGATGTATAGAAAACGTACCATATGTAAGATAACTGTACTGCAAAAAGTTAATTTGATTGTTGTTTTTTACGATTTTATATTGGGTTTTGTTCGACTTGTGTATTTTATACATTTAAGTCGTTTTATGCCCCTTTTGACAGCTCACCATTTCCATTTATTTTCCTTGTTATAAAAAAAAATTTTGAAACTTTTCCACTATATGACATTTATTTGTGATGAAGTTATGAAATTTCAGCTGAAACATGAAGAAAAATGACAAAATACTGTCCTCTCCCTTCCAAAATCCCAATTATTGCCTAATTATCGACCAATCTAGAGATAATATTTGCAGATTATAGAGGTTATTATACATGCATTTGAAAGGGTATATCAATCTGTTTTTAAAACAGAGTTTCAAGGTACATTTGTCGGCTTCTAAAGCTGCTACAATTACACAAAAAAATTTTGACTTTCCCTCTACTAAAATTAGGATATTTATAGAGTTGTCTCCCATTAGTTAATATCCTCTTAAATGTTTTACTTTTCAAATTTCTGATCTCTTTATACAACTAAAATAAAGTTCAAGTTTTCATTAAGTTAATAAAAAACAACAGTCATCAAAACTCAGTATGCGATGCTTAATGTTAGTATTTTAATGGAGACAATGGATAAAAAGACGATATCATCTACTACTGAGATAAGTCGTGCCAATGTTGTTTCTACAAAGGTTTCTATATCTAAACGGAATAAGGCATAATAAGATACTTATTTTTACATGTTATATACTTTCTTGGTAGACATTTCTTTACTGTGATATCAGTATGATCTTACACACACACTTAATGAAAATAATGATGTATTGGCACAATATTCCGTGTCAAATGTTATATGAAAATTATTCCTACATAAACTTGCAATAAAATTCACCTGGAATCCTGTGAAATTCTGCGATAAGTATCACATTGACCGTGACCTTTACATGCAATTAAGGCACCTATAAATTTACATTTAAGATTTCTTTATCTATATAAGCTCCCTTTTATCTTCTTTTTTTAAGTTTTACTAGACGATGGCGTATGCTTTTAGTTTCTTTGGCAATGTCTATAAATATTTAGCGAATTATTTGGATTTAAATGCATAGTTTTCGTAATTACTAAAGTTCTGATATCTTTAGTCTGTAATATATAAATCTAGTATCAGAAATGTACACCGTACCTGGAAGTAGAAATATTAAGGAAGAGCCGAAACAAAAACCAAAATTTTCTTGAGATGATTTGTCAAAATGACTAAAAACAAAAAAGTATGACCAATAATGTCTGAGAATAGAGATATGTAATTCTTGTGATGAAATTATTTGGAGGTCTTCGTGTAAGCCTTCAACAAGCTACATTCCTCATGATAAAACAAAAAAAAATAAGGGTAACTGTATTACAAAATCAACTATGTATACAATAGTTGTCAAACCGTAACAAGTTTAAATATGTTAACATAAAAAAATAAATATAGTGGACATTTAGTAGAATTTATTGCTTCTTAGGTTAGACAGGCATACAGTACATTGAAAATGTAACTTTCCTTTTTCAGGCAGGAAGATTTTTTAGGATAGTACAGGGATATTTTGACTAAAGCGAAATGACGGATAAAGACATCACCCAATCAATCAACAAACAACGTCCTTCCACTCAGAAAAATGAGATGAAATGAACTAAATACAAACACAAACACAACAGAGTGTAAGGATAATATTTAATCTTTTATATTTATCATGGAACTAGCTAAATATAGAGTAGTTATTCAGTTTTAAATGTAATTGTTTATTTAAGGATAGTCTCTTTTTCCCATGACTGCGATGAGCTCATGAAAGTAGCTGCAACACAGTCAAACATTCTACACATGATAGTCAAAGAATTTTCTCCTTGACGCTTGAGTAACAGTTAAATTTGCTTTTCGAAAACGAGTTTACAATATGAAAATAATTGATGTTATTTTTAAAATATCAGCGGGAAATAGAAAACAAATTCCTGTTCATATATGTATGGTTTTATTCGTTCATTTTTTGCCAGGTAACTTATTTTAAGTCAAAGTTAGTAGACAATACGTTTCATAAATTATAAATTATTGAGTTCTATTTCCTGTCTTTACCTTTCTCTGCATTATATCACACCTTAATATTGTTAAAAAAATGTAAATAACTTCTTCAACAATAATAAAATTAAAATAAATTATGATTATATTTATCGGTTTAAATTTTGGTACAAATATGTTGCATGGTAATAATGCAGAATAATTTAAAGTTCAACATGTTCGTTTTTTTATAGTAATACTTCCATAAGCACTTTTTTGCTTAAAAAAGAAACTTATTTCTACTCAGTTATCATAATTATGAAATCTGTTATTATATTCTAAATTGTGATGACTGTCTTAGAAATAATATATAAGTACTTACCAATTAGAAAGAAACCTATTACCAACGTCGAAATTGTACAGTATTTCATGATTTGTTTCTTTTCTCAAAAGTTCTTTTTTTGATTTCCAAATTTAAGAAATAATCACTATGTCCAAACTACACTAATTCCTTTTTAATTCCATGAGCTAAATTTGCTGGTCACCGGTGAAATGGACACATTTGTTGTAAGAACTGTATGATGTCTGACAGGTAAGAGGAGTGATCACTCTACAAAAATGACGTTAATGTCATTGTCAAATTGATCATTATAACAATTTTATGACGAGTTAGGTATTATAAAACAGGTTACCCATGTAACAACCTGCATTTTTTAACTGACAAAGTGTCAATGAAAACAAATTAGGTGCTATGGACATGCACTCCCAGGGCCCAGTTGTTCAAAAGTTAATCACCTTTTTCACTTTTAATTATTTCGATTGTTTAAAAGTAATATTCCTTTACAGAATTTTGCATGGACCCAGAAAGTCATAGGATTAACGCATCAGAAAATTTTCAGTCCTCAGGCACAATCAAGAATACGAAAATTTGAAACTGAAAATTGTGGTTAACGTTTGAACTACTGGACCATGGCAGGAAGCTAAAAAAATCTAATGACAAAACATTTAATAAATATATGTGCAAAACTCATAGGTAGTACAACATTCGTTTGTTCTTGATTCGGCTTTTATGAAAGTTTTATAATATTTACGTTGACGTCTACAGGTTCTTAATTGTTATAATAAAATATATCACAAAATACAGAAATAAATTTGATGCATTGTATGGCCATTTCGTTGACTGACAACTCATCGGCGGTGCTCGAGTTCAAAATGTTGGAAACCCGGTTAAAGACATAATGATGAATTAATAAGCACAACCATCAAAATCCCCAAAAAAATTAAAGGAAACAGGAATCCAAACTCAGTTAAGGGTTACTTCTGCCTCAAAAGGAAGAGCCTTAGAAATTGCTGGTAAATTTTGTCAAATTTTGAATAGAAAATTTAAAGGCATTTAAGTAATGAATCATGGCAGGACAAAAAATGCTTGCTGCTGGGGTGATGATGCAATTATCACAATACTTTTGTGCAATCATTATAGAGAGAATAAAAAGATTAACCAATCATTATAGAGAGAATAAAAAGATTAACGCATTTAAACAACAATATATTAAGATGTTTGAATTAAATATCTATAATTTTGAGTGTGATTTAGTTTTTAAAAACGATTTGTAATAGGGTTTCCTTGCATGACCACCTAATTAAATACAATGTAGTAAAATACAGGTACTGGGTTCTTTCAATTTTGCTGTCAATATCAAATAACATGAATAAACAGTATGGGTTAAAATTAAGTAGTAATATTCCATTAAATGGTAATTAACGAAAATTCGTGTTTGTTCCTTACACGTGAGATTCTTTACAAGATATTAGATGGTCCTGGTTAACTATGCATCCGTATCTCTATTAACTACAGGTTACTAACATTTTTTAAAGTATAAGGTACGTTGAATTAATATTATCTTTAATTAGATGGTTCTGGTTAACTATGCATCCGTATCTCTATTAAATGCAGGTTACTAACATTTTTTAAAGTATAAGGTACGTTGAATTACTATTATCTTTAATGTTACACTTTAATATACTACTATATTGTAAATTGCAATTGGTACTTAAACATATAAATAGTATGAAAATAAAGAATGTAATAAGGACGGGCTCCATTAGAAATGAGGATAAATTACCATTGCACTTGTTTTGTATTATTCTTTGGGTACAACAATTTATAAACAAATGCATATCTTAAAAGGGGGTTATCAAACAAATTTCAAATGGATCAATTTTATAGAATCTATGTATAATGGTATTTGTATGACTTTTTGTTCGAAAATCAATTTCAATTTATTGACTGAATAATTGGGAATCAAATTTCACGTAATAATTTCATTTAAAAGATGGAAAAGTGATATAATATCTGCGTCTCGTGAACAATTCTATTCACGTCTCAAAAAAAGATTTTTGGTTTGAAAATTGTTTAGTCCGATAACCCGAATCATCTCGCATTTGGATTAAAGTTGACAGCGCAAATACGTTACCTATAGAAACCGGTATAATGTGCCGCAAGAGAATCATATTTGTACTTTTTGTAGAGAATATATTGGTAATGAATGACACATACTATTTGTTTGTAAAAATGATGTTATAATCAGATTGAGGAACAAATATATACTATATTATTATAGATATCGACCAACCATGTTTAAATTGGAAGGTCTAGTTGTCTCTGTAATCTAGAGGTATACCAAAAAATTATTTGTATTATAGAGGTTGCTTCCTCTCTCTAAACTAGAAACAATTTGTAATATAGTATACTAAAATGTCACGATTCATAGCACTGTGACTAATTTATGTGTTTTACTTATTCCGTCATTGTTTACTGTAGAATGTGTTATTGTACCTAACCTCAGGTTACGCAATTATGATTTGTGTTCTAGTGTTATAAATAAAATTTTTAATCTTGAAAAAACTCAGTAATATGTGCATATGTGGCCAAGATTTATTATTTCTATTTATTTGTCTCCATTTTTATATTTTTTCAGCTTTTGAAAACAAAAGTAGAAACAAATAGTTTTCCCGCGGGGGGTTATTTTAGAGGATGAATATGACAATTTATCGGTAAAAATGGACCTTTTAGCGGAAATTTTAGTGGAATTTAAAATATTATATGGACATTTAGCGGTAGAGTTTAGTCATTAAGCATCTACCTCTTCCGTTAGCCAGACTATGTCACCGACTGGTGACATTAATTTTTTCTTTCATTTAATAAGAATTTTTAAACTAGTCATTAATCTTCTCACTGTTGACAATATTTTTGCTGGCTATACATTGTATGTAAAAAAAAAACTACAATAAAAGTTATCTGTAAAAATGTTCCGCTAAAATGTCCATTGAATTTTTACAGGTAACCAATTGTTCTTCAGTTACTTACTGGAGGCATATTGTGTTTTTTCAACATTATAAAATCAATTCCCATAAATTTCATACTTCATTTACCTCGTCAATAGTTATTATTGATGTTGTAAAATGGGTGTTGTTCACTGAATAATATAGACCGTTAATGTAAAATATAGCTGTCAATATTTTTTTTCTGAACAATTGTTTATTTATTTGTTTACATATCTATATTTTATAATGTGTCTAAATTTTAAAAGATATGGTGTGAATTATGGCTGAAATTATCGTTTGATCTTTTTGGGATAAACTCAAAGCAATATTTTATATGACAAAATGAAACAATCATATTTTTTTCTGATAGCTATAAAAATTTCAAGATTTGATTCCATTTGTAACACAAGAAAGCAGTTTAGTGTCTAAATCCTTGGTGTTGTTATGTATATTTATTTAAACTTTTTATCTTGTTTAATGTGTCATTAGTTTTTTGTTATGTTTTATATATTTATCAGCGTGTCATTGTTGAACTTTCCTATAAACTCTTGCTTGTGTGGGTGGACAATATCTCAGCAGTATAAATTAACTTGAAAACTCATTTCAAGAGATCATTAATGAAGACAAATTGATTCAATAAATAACAATATATTTGGTAATATTTAGGATTTCGGTACTGAGTATTAAATAGATACTATGAAATTGAGTATCTCCATCGTGCTAAGCCGTCCTTGGGTGTTTTGACCACTCTGGCGTTGTCTTTTTCGACACTAAATATTAGTTATCATGCAGTCGTAAGTTGACAGAACTTAACCACATATAGTATATAAAACTTGCATAGGTATCACAGCATGCTTATCTCATTGGGTCAGAGGACAAACAAAAAAAGTGAAGTCGAATATAGAAATTCTCGTCAGTCGCACCCAATCGTTGAATTCTGTACTATACATACTTTTGAAAGGCGAAGTAATATAGGACGCAATAGTTATCCGATCATTCTTATGACATGTATGATATTAGCTAAAAATTCAAAGGGAAAATAGGCTATGTCCAATTTGTAACTTACTAGAAGATGAGATACATTTCTTCTTATATTGCGAAAAGAACAAAAATATAAGGCGTTGGTCATTTAATAATTTCAAATCGGCACAAAAGGCATATAACAGGAAAACAACCGTGCTGAATAACAAAAAAAAGCCATAACCAAACTATTAAACTAAATTTACTTGCACGGGCATTTTTTAAATTAAAAAAATATATATACTACTTTTCTATTCCAGGGCGGTAATATTCATCCTACCTCTTTCCACTAACTTTTTATCCTGCCTATTTTTTTCACCGAAGTTTTGAGTTGGTTCCTTTTCAGGTTTCTTCCTTTATCCCCCTAAAATCAAATAGTTTCTAAATTGGGATATAAAGGTCTTTGGTAATTCAATATACAAAATCGAAAATGTATGTTTTAATCATTCTATCTTTCTCGTCGTTATCAGCAGCTTATCATTTGCTAGCGGGCACTTGTTATCTTATCGCTGAGCAATCCTTTAATGAAAATATTTACAAACTCTTGCATTGATTTTTTTTTTTTTTTTAAAATAACTCATTACTTTTTGCTTCAGCTTTCATTTTGATGTACCGTGAAATGCCCGCATATTAGAAAATCAGCTTCCGGTTGAACTATCTGACCTCTGGAAAAACGTACACAAGTAAACAGCGGAATGAGTGTTTCAAAACCATTTTATTATGTTGCAAGAAAGTTGACACAACAAAGAACTTACAGATTTAGATACAGACTACATCGAACTCCATGCACATGTAGTTTGCATCACAGGTTCTTCTCAGCAACAACATACGATGATAATTTTTCTAGGTCTGTGAATTCGCCTGAAGACTACTGGGCTGAACAGGCAGAGCAGATTGTGTGGCATAAAAAATGGGACAAAGTGCTGGACAATTCTAATCCACCATTCAGCAAATGGTAAGGGCTTAGAGTGAGGTTTTCGAATGCAATTTGGAAACTGTTGGTATAAAATTTGAAAGGGACTTTCATTCCCTATAACTACAATAATGTAGCTCCTGTGACAACTCGCCGAGTCAAAATTTGTCACAAAGAATAAAGAATAAAGAATTTTTATTTCCAATTAAGGGCCCATTAAGAGCAAGCAATCAAATACAAGTGATTTATATAATTGGAGGTACATATACAGTTTACATATATATATATATTTAAACCCACAATAACTGCAGTCAGGTCAGAGCCATACTATAAGCACAATATCTATATTATCATAATATATCAATTAAAATATTTGCATGTTATTATATAAAATTTCTTATTTCTAAACACTTATTTATAAATATACCCAATGTTTTTAGGACATTAATATTTTCATTAGTCAATAGCCAAATAAACTTTGCTGTTTTATTCAGGTTCCCAAAATTACTACATGTACAAAATAAAGATATATTTTCATAAAATACTTTTCTTTCATTTTCATACAATGGACATTGAGGTAAAAAGTGTTCCTCGTCTTCAACCTCTCCGAGTATGCACTTAGTATATAGTCTTTGTGAACGTTCAATATAATTTTTAGCATATCTATCAGTTTCTATTTTTAAACAATGAGCACTAACTCTAATTTTACAAATTGATTGTCTAATTTAAAATCATTTAAATCAAGATATTTTTCTCTTTCAAAACATCTTTTGACAGTGAAGTATGTTAATAATTTCCCTTTGTCGGAATTTAAACTACTTTCTCTAAAGCCATCCCAAAAATTGAGGAAACTTTTTGATAGTTTATTTTTAACAATTTTGCATAAACGACCTAATTTTAGTTCCTTTAAATTTGATATTGGTAAGTCTATCTCTTTCAATATGAACATAATACTAGAATACCAAGTATTACAAGAATGCAATTGCCTGTTACATATATAGGCATCATACAATAGACCTTCCTTTACATTTTCTAATCTATGATAATATTTCAACATTGACAAAATAATAGTAAAATATACAGGGATTCTGCCAAGCTCAGACATAACTGCTATATTACTGGATTTTTTATTAACACCAAGGATATATTTCAAAAATTTTATTTGTGATTTCTCAGAAATATCACCTGAAAATACCTTTAACATATAATCATTATTTTTCTTGCAAGCAGAAGACTCAGGGGAAAACAGCCCCCAAATTTCAATACCATATAATACAATAGGCTTTATTGTGTGGTCATATAGGTGTAATAAAGTTGAGACACTTGGATTTGATGAAGACAAGCAACGCTGTAATTTAAAACGGGCCTTAAGAGATTTTTTATATAATTCATCTTTACATTGCTTAAATTTTCCACTTGATGTAAATGTGATGCCTAGATATTTATATATGTTAGTACTCTCAATGTTTTCTGTTCCAAGTTGTAATGGACATTTAAATAACTTTCCTGGTTTGTTAAAAACTAGGGCTTTGGTTTTATTTATGTTAACTTTCAAGCACCACTTTGAACAGTATAAATTCAGCATATCCATTCTCTTCTGCAAACCTGCTTGTGTTTCAGAAAATATAACAATATCATCCGCATACATTAGACAATCTATTCTTTGGTTATTAACCTCTACATGATCAGGGCATGATATAAAATGGTCTGGGAGGTCATTTATAAAAATTTTGAAAATATTTGGGCTTAATACATCCCCTTGACGTACTCCAATGTGAGATTTGAATGCAGGTGTTAATTCATCATTAATTCTAACACAAAGCTTAATTTTTGCTATACATATCTTTGATAATAGAATAAAATTGACCTGCTATGCCATTTTTCAATAATTTATATTTAATACCTGGATGGATTACAGTATCAAAAGCTTTCTTTAAATCTATGAAACAAGCAAATAGTTTTCCACCCTTTTTGTTGATATATTTATCAATTAAGGTTTTTAAAACAAAAATATGATCAGTGGTTCTTGATTTCTTAGAAAAACCAATTTGACATGGGGTTATGATATTATTTTTTTCCAGGAACTTATCCAATCTACAATTTAAAACTGAATTAAATAGTTTACCAATACATGAGTTAATGGCTATACCTCAATAATTTTCTGGTTTACATGGGTCTCCAGCTTTAAAGACTGGTGACATTACAAACTGGATGACTGAGTGCATCTTGAAATTTACTTTCTGAGGACTTTGTCCAAGCATAACCCCCAGGAAATTTACTCCTTTGTATTGTATTACGAATTTCCTTGTTATAAAATGTTGCCAGGATACCAAAGATAACTTACAGTGGCAATCAGAAAACTCTGGAATAAAATCTGATATTTTTTTCTGAAACAATAACATAATCAACTACACTTGATCCAGTTGGTTTATGGCAGGTGAATTTACCATATAAATCTCCAATTACTCTTCCATTTAAAATTCTCATATTAGTTGATATACATAGTTCTAACAACTGTTTACCTCTAGAATCTAAATTTTGATCATAACTACATCTTGTTTCTTGTATAATATCATGTTCATAATCATTATATATAGGTATATGTGTATCATAAATATCATTTTGTAAAAAATCTGGCTCTGAACCTGACCGGGCATTCATATCACCACACAAAATTATATCACCATTATTTTTATATTTAATTGTTATATCTTTTTCTATACTTTCTAGTACATCATCAGTTGATTGATTCAAATAACTTGAAGTACTTGGTATTATGTATGCCAAACAAAGGAAAATGTCCCTAGACAGATTAAAATATTCCTTATCCAACTTTAACCATTGATAATCCTTACTTGTACTTTCTAAAATTTTGATGCCTTGACGAACATGGTTTTTTATAAATATTCCTAAACCACCATAGAATCTAGAATTTGAAGACTGGGCTCTACATACAGGAAAATATTTGAATCCAATGATATTGACTGGGGTGTTATATCCAACATGAGTTTCAGAGAATAACACTATATCATAATTATCAATTTGCTTTAAAAAAGATTCATCTCGAACTTTATTAAATGATTTTGATACAAGACCTCCTATATTCCAAACACAAAAGGATAAATTTGAGTAATAGTCATTACCTTTGGGCATTTCGGTATTTGTACCTATATCAACTGGTAAGATTATATTGCTCACAATTAAGGGTTTACCTCTATTGATAAAATGAAAGTAACACAAATAAAAGTAAACTACAAATTAATACAAATAAAGTACTTTGTATTGTTATTAGAATTAAAAAAATTAGTACTTATTTATCAAATACTCTTGTAATTGTTACATTCACGAAAAAAGAAAAGAAAAGAGTCTATGGGTACTGTTGATATCTGCCACGGTAGCCTTGAAACCTTTGACCATAAGCTACATTACATTGTCCTTAATGTCACTGTCCCCTGCATTAAAGATACCTACACACTATGCTATCGTTTTTGCTTTGGCACAGGTAGGACATGTAATACTCTATATTTCTCATTATTTTATTCATATGTTTATTTTTTTGGGGCCAATTTTGTATTTTGTCTCTTTCAACTCTCAAAACTATAGAGAAAATTTTATGGACACTCAGTGTCACTCAGCAGTCTAGGACCTTTTAGTTTTGGTACATCTTTTTACCAGGGAACACTGCAGAATATCACCCAACATAACAAAATATCCATTATTTGACTTTTGATATACTTTTAATTTATTTATGTATTTGTATGAAATCAGTACTTTTGTATACTTTGCATTTTTGCAATACATGTGTGATGATGCTGTCAATTTTTGTTTAAATACTTTTTAGCTGGCCTAGGGTTAGTAAATATTAAGTTGGAATGGATCATTTACAAGTACACATATTTACTTGAACTAGGTTTGTTGGTGGTGAATTGAATACCTGTTACAATGCTGTGGATCGTTATGTGGAAGCTGGAAATGGTGACAGAATGGCTATTATTTGGGACAGTCCTATCACAAAACAAGTACAACACATTACTTATAGTGAGCTACTGGATGAGGTAAAAATCAAAAATGAATTAGTTTGATTTTTTCTACAAAGGAATACAACTTAAACTTTTATTTTCAAATAATTACTCAATTTTGTTTTTGCCGGTATATGTATTATGAATTCCTCTTCACAATGAAACGAGGTAATTTTTTCATGAAAGAATGTGAAATTTTTTTATTTTTTCCTACCTCGAAGATTATTTTTGAACAAGTTTGAAATGGACTTGCATATTTGCATTTCTCAGAAGAATAAATTTGAAATATTTAAATGAAATGATGAATTTTTTAAAAAAAAATCCTCTTATTAGACATTTAAAAGTAATTTAAAGCATTGAAATCCCATCATTCTTCAAAGATTGTTTAAAAAGTGCATGATAAGAATTATAATTAATGTTGAAACAAACTGATTTGATGTACATTTTGCTGTAATATACCCCCTTATTATTCCACTTATATTTGAAGGTGAGCAGGTTTGCCTGTGTTTTAAGGAGACATGGTGTAGATAAAGGTGACCGAGTGTTGATATATATGCCAATGATACCGCAGGCTATTATTGCCATGTTAGCAACTGCTAGATTAGGGGCCATCCATTCATTGGTGTTCGGAGGATTTGCTGCAAAGGAACTGAGTACAAGGATTGATCATGCCAAGGTGAAATTCTCATCAAAAATGTATTTTTAATGTGATATTTTATTTAAATTTTCCCAGTTGTCTTTTGGCATTCATCATGTAAAACAAATACATTGTAAAATTCCTATAAATTTTGAAGTACCAAATTGGACACATTTCAACGACAACTGACTCGGTAAAAGAACTTACAGATTACATATCATATTTAATTTTGAAGATGATTTTATTAACAAATTTTACCATAATGAGGCAAATTAAAACTATCACAAAATTGTTGTCTTATCCATAATGTAAAGTAAAGGAAAACATTGATAAACATTATACATTTTATCACTAAATGTCAATTGTTAAAAAATTTTTGTACCAATATATTTATGTTTCAAAATTAAAATCACAGAGTATCAGATTTATTGTTATTTTTATAATGTTATTGGTATCAATACATTTATTTTTTAGCCAAAAGTAATTGTCAGTGCAAGCTGTGGTGTGGAACCTAACAAACCAGTACCTTATAAACCAATGTTGGATGGAGCTCTGTCTATGATTGATTTTAAACCAAACAAGTGCATCATATATAACAGACCTGGGGTATGTTCTTTATAGTTGAAATGTGATTTCTGCTGAGCTTAGATATAAGAATAGAGAGGCTTTTTTCAAATTAATAGGAACTTAACATTTTATGACTAAAATATAAGGTTATAATATTCATCAGTAATTCAATTAATTCGTTTTCTGGATGTGACAAGCCAGTAGCACTTTTTACAAAAAGTCTTAAGATTAAATTTACTCTTCTAGTATAACTTACGGGGGATTTTACTTTTCAGATATTTTGTAAAAAGGGCTCCTGGAGCTTAAGTGGGAAATCCAAACAAGAGTGGACACCCAAAAACTTTTTCCTGACTTTCTACAAATTTCAAATTTTCTTAAAAGTTAACCATATAACACACTGAAAGTAAATTTTTTTCACAGTTTCAGTTTGCTCCGATGAAGCATGACATAGATGTTGAATATACATTAGAAATGGCGACAGCTAAACCAGTAGACTGTGTCCCTATACCAGCAATAGATCCTGTATATATTCTGTATACATCAGGAACTACTGGTCTTCCTAAGGTAATATACTGTATCCCTGTCTGTCAACAGGTTCTATTTGTTAATTCTTCATGTCAGGATCTAGTAAGATACTGTGTCCCTGTCCTGATATAAGAACTTATCTATTCCCTTTATTTAAAAAGGGGGTTCCAGATGAAACTGTTTTTTTTCTTGATAATACAATTTTAAGACAGAGCAGAAGAAATATTAAAGTGGTGGGTTTTTATCTATTTAAAACGTGTTTCACAAGTACAGAGCAAACAGTATTTCTGTGGTATAAGAGCATAGGACAGTGTGCTAAACCTACACCTTAATGATACTTCTAAATCATATGCATACATTTTCTATACAAGGAGAGGAGTGGTATGCATTTCCATATGATGGCTGATATTGCCCTTCCATTGAAAAATCATTGGCTCTTATATTGGCCCCTTTATCAAGCTGCTGATCTGTTGGTGTCATATTAGGCTTATGACACAGACATGTTTGATAAAGTAAATTATGTATAAATATTCCATATTCTGTTAATAAATCTATATTTACAGGCTGTGGTGAGACCAAGTGGAGGCCATGCTGTTGTGTTAAAATGGTCGATGTGGAATATATATGGAATAAAACCTGGAGAAGTATTATATTTATATTTAACACACCTTTATAGCAAAAATTTATACCTACTGGGTGTCCCATATACCTTCGCAAGTGATTTTTTAAGAAATTTTTTTGCTGTACTGAAATTCAGTAAATTTCAAATACTAATAGAATTCTACATACTTCAATCGTTTAGATGCATAACTTACACTTGTTAAACGATGTAGCATTCTTTTGTGGTGAAATCATGTTTTACTCTAAAACTCTCTGGTGGAAAATGTAAATGTTTTTGCATTGATGAAGGTGATATTTATGTGAAACAAGCAAATTATAAAAACACCCCAAAAAACATGTTCTTTTTACTATGAGAAATTGAAAATGTTTTCTTAAAAAATGAAAAGCTGTAATTACAATGAAATACCAACATATAAATATTATTATAGTTTATTATTCTTTCTTATTGGTATATTACATGTATCAACATTGTATATTGGTCAGAATAATGATTGTAGTTTGTGCCTATGCACCTTTTATGATTTGATTGATGACTTTATTGTACATATGGTATTTAGTGATTAATAGGTTGACCTAGACCAATATAGAATGCTAATTATTTCTCAATGTCTACATTTCAGATATGGTGGGCTGCCTCTGATCTTGGCTGGGTTGTAGGTCATTCTTATATTACATATGCTCCATTACTTAATGGTAACACCACTGTTTTGTTTGAGGTAAGTATTTTTGTACGATGTGAGCAATACAGAGAATGTGGCATTAAATAACAACCTACCCAGTAATCATTTAATTTCGAAGGTTAAGTATTAAAGTGAACAGATATGGAATATGCATTAATGAGGAACAATTCTATGAGATTAAACATAAGAAAAGATAAATAACATCTAGAGATATATGTTTTAATAGATGTTTTGGAAACCCTAGTGTAAACTTTTGGTATGATAGATGCTAATTAATGCTATTCATGTATTTGTCATTTATACACTGTAATACATTTAGGGTAAGCCAGTTGGTACCCCAGATCCTGGAATATACTTCAGAATTTTGAAGGAACATGACGTTAGAGCATTGTTTGTGGCACCGACAGCACTCAGAGCTATCAGGAGAGAGGTAGGTTTTGAATTCATATTATTTTAATTGGTTAAGTTTCTACATTTGAATGGCCAAAGTACAAATTAACAAAGATAAAAACTAATACAGAAATAAAATAGAAAAAAAATTTTGATTTATTATAGTAAGTATAAATGAGTGGAAAGGACATTTTTATGCATGTGTATAAAAATATATTCTTTTCATGCATCACAAATAATGCAGTGTTCCAATCCCATGCAGACAGAACATACTACAGAGTCCATTATGTAAAAAATCAAGAGGGTGATTGGTAAATTTTATCACATTATAACAACTGTTTATGTTTTTGTTTTTCTTTTGGGTTTTTTTTGCTTTATTTTGTATAAAGTCAAATTTGTATATAAAAGACTCACGATGGTTTAAAAATAAATGATTTTTATAAACATATTCACCTTTATCAGATATTGAATTTAAGATTTTGTTCTGAAAAGAGATATTTTTTCAATGTCTTTTATAGATAGTGATATGCTATATACAGGTTTGATTGTATTCAGTTTTTCCAAATACGGAGTTGATGCAATCGTTATGTTGTTTTCAGACTTCCTTGTTTTTTTGCATGATGATATATTGTGAAATTGCATTTATTCAAAGATACCAAATTTTGTTTTTGATATCTATAATACATGTACATGTGTATTGTTTCTCTTTATAAAACTGATCAATGGAAAAGTGTTTTGCTATTTGGACGTAAATTTTATGGTACATGTATGAGTAGAGATTTAAAATTCTTGTTCTACCACATTCATCAAAAATCTCAATAGTATTTAAAATATACATTTATATCCTTTTGTTTCATTTACATGTAGTTGCATTTAACTCTTACCTATACCATTCTCATCAGATCAGATTTTCTGTTTTCTATATATGAATTATATTAATTTTTTTTTTGAAAATCAGGAGTCCCAAAAAAAAAACCTGATGTTGTTATACTGTTGTATTGTTTCCCGTAAGATGAATTATATGTTGACTGTAAGAACATGCATGATTTTTATTTAAAATATACAGAATATAACAATACCTATCATATGAATTTTCATTGAATAATAAGTTCCTTCCTGTTTATTGCCCTTTTTCATTTAAAACTTGACAAGTTGATAAATTTGTAATTAGTAATTGTAAATAGGTGGTTGCTCTTGTTGAGACTACTAGACTACCCTTGATTAATAATATGTGATGTTGTTCAGCTGATGTTTTCCCAATATCCATACATTTTCATATGAGAACATAAAGCTCATTAGATGATAGTGAACATTAAGTTGTGTTTTTTCATATTTTATATAGGACCCAGAGGCTGAGTTTTCTAAAAAGTATAAACCTCTTACTGAGTAAGTAATACTGCTGATAAGTAATTAAATCAGTTTCCAGAAGTACAAAAAAACACAACATTATAAAATATCTGTATTTACACCACTAGTTCTAGTTCTGAAGAGAATGACAGAAAAATGATTCTGTAATTCATCTACAATTTTTCCTCTTACAAATACAAATGTATCTACTCAAATACCCTATCAACTCATTAAATAAAAAGAAATTGTTCTAAAAATGTATTTCAAAAGCAGATAACAAGAAAAATAAATGGAAATGGTGAGCTGTCAAAAGGGGCATAAAACGACTAAAATGTATGAGATACACAAGTCGAACAAAACCAAATATAAAATTGTAAAAAAACAACAAACTAAAAAGTTAAAAATACTCAACGTTTCGACCAATATGGCCTTGATCACGAGTATGTAAAAAATAAAATAAAAAGGTGTTGACTCTTTGAAACCCAGAGCAAGACTGAGGTTTAAATACTTAGTTTTTTATTTGAAAAGCAGAACTTCTATCAAACATTTAAATGAACTTTCAGTATTTAAGGAAACTATATCCATGGGTGTTTGAGAAAAAAAACAAAACTTGAACGGGAGTATTTGTCAGCTCTAAGCTTACAGTTCTTACACCAGTGTACTATGTAATAAGAACAGACAGATCTACCAAACTCAAACAAATGTCAAGATTTGTTTTATTTTTATTTCCGTAACAAATATTTCCATAATGTTGTACATAATTTTGTATCACGTTAATGTATCTATTGTTAACAGAATGCACTCTAAACCCTTTTGACAGGTTTAAAGCATTATTTGTAGCTGGTGAACACTGTGACAGGGAAACAATGGAATGGTCCAGGAATGCATTGGAGGGTAAACCTGTGTTAGACAACTGGTGGCAAACAGGTA
The DNA here is from genome assembly GCA_028015205.1 of Mytilisepta virgata. Lineage (NCBI taxonomy): Eukaryota > Metazoa > Mollusca > Bivalvia > Mytilida > Mytilidae > Mytilisepta > Mytilisepta virgata. The sequence goes on from CM051515.1 coordinate 35,594,575, forward strand.
TTTATTTGATGAACAAGTGGGTAGATATAAAATCAGTGAACTGGTTAACTAACAACTTGTGGAAAACATATAAAAAAGGAAGATCTGAGAGGGAGGGGGAGGGGGAGGGGGGGGTGTGCTTTGGCATATACAAAATCATGTGACCTGCAGAACGGAATCAGCCCTTAAAAAATTTGTAAGCATATTCAAAAAACTTATCAGGACTGAAATCATTTTATGGGACGGTTAGTTGGAAACTTTTTTGACATCAAACAGCCACAAGCCATTTAATGTCAAAACACAGTTCATATATACATGTATATATTAAGTTTTCAACGATATATGCCTATTTTTTCAAATTTCAAATTAATGTTTTTTTCTGAGAGAACCTTGTATGTTTTACCTCTATAACCATTTGAATAATTATATGTATGGGTAGAAATTCATTTAGATATGCAACTTTTTCAAGTTCCTGATACATTTGATAAACTTCTAGATGTACAGGTGTGAAAAAGAAATTTCCCTCATAAAAAAAAACAGATTTACAAAATTTGTTGGTGTAAATAAATACATGTTTTTTTTTCTGTTTAGAGACAGGGTGGGCAATTACCGCTACATGTGTAGGGATGAATATGAGTCTGACACCTCCTCCAGGTACAGCTGGAAAACCAGTCCCAGGATGGAATGGTAAGTTGTTTAGGGATATATAGGAATCACTATGAAACTGAACAACAAGGCAGTACACTATATGAAGATGTGGATGAAGCAAAATAATTGTAGCCTGTCATATTAAAGCATAGATAATAAAGCATTTACTTGTCTTGACCTTGTAAGCACAACTCCTCCTGAACAGTTGGATTGAAACAATAAATTTATGCAGTATGAAGATGCTCACCACGAAAAATAATTTCTGAGAATTTGAATTGAGCATTTATTTCATTCAGTAGGCCTAAATTCAGTTAGGTTTGTTTGATGTAGCCCCTCCAAAATTGGCCGACCCAAGTTTTTATTGACCTTGCAAGTGACAGTTTGTTTTAATTTCCAATTTCAGTAGAGTCACATGAATTATTTTTGTAGTTGAGTTCATGAATTTAATAGTCATTTCCAAAAAACCTTCATACATGTAAGTGCAGATCCTTCTAAACAGTCCGATAGAATTAGGTGAACTTCACAGAAAGGTAGCACACGATACGAAGAATCAAAATAACTCTTGTCCAGAAACTTAAAAGGGAGATAATTTGGCTTGTGGATTGGTATGGTACTGACCTTGTAAGTTTATAAACAACCGAAATACTAGTACAAAAGATAATTCCAGCCCGATAGTTTGGTGTTGGGGGTATTTTCACATTTACAACTTCTGTATTTAATGACTGAATCTCCATTTTGGTTCTTGGTAATTCACTCTTTCAGTGATTGTTTTTTGTTCCATTTCAGTAAAAGTTCTGAGGAAAGATTTTTCAGAAGCAGAACCAGGAGAATTAGGTCAAATTGTTGTCAAGTGAGTCCTCTGTAGTTTATAGAAATACATGTATATAAAAGTAGAAGTACATGTAATTAAATAAATCTAAATATTTTTAGTTTCCTTTTGTTAGAGACTGTTTCACATGTAAGATTAATGGGCACTGTGCATTAGGTTGCTCTGATTTTAAATACTTGATTGGTGTCTCATTATGGATCATGGCTAGATATCTGAAAAGTCATGTTTTTTTTCCTTTTTTCCTCTTTTGATATTGATGAACATTTGCAAAAACAATTGATACAATGTATATAAATTTACTGTTCTGTTTTAGATTGCCGTTGCCACCTGGTGCTTTCAGTCATTTGTGGGAGAGTGAAGAGAGATTTAAGGAAACTTATTATAAAAAAATACCAGTAGGTATACTGTCTGTTCAGGTTAATGTGAAACTCTTACAAAACAAAGCATCAATACATATAAATCTATCAAAAAATACACAAGTATTTTGAACTTGTAAATTTATGTGTTAAATAGATTATAAAGTCATTTTCCATATCAACCCTAAGGTATCATCTATAAACCCATGTTAATTCTAAAGCCCTGTATATGGAAGTTTCAGGGCCGATATGAAAAATTATACTACAATTATTACTTTTCAGGGGTACTATGACACTATGGATGCAGGACACATCGATAAGGAAGGTAATGTGTCAGTGATGGCCAGAACTGATGATGTCATCAATGTAGCTGGTCATAGGCTATCTACTGGTCAGCTTGAAGAGGTATGACACCTTGAGATTGTCACAGTATATAAGTTCCTTAATAATATTAGTACTAACTGAAAAGAATACTCTGCAATATTATTCCTTGTCTAATATTACAGAATTTGTTATGCATGGAAAAGATTGTTCCAACATGAATATTCATTACAGAATTTTTGGAAGAATTTCTGATAGATAAGAGGAACATATATAAGTTGACAAGGTAGCTCTGTATGCTTTAAAGATTTCTTCACAATGCTCTATTTGACAATGAGAAACCAGAGTGAGTTATATTTTCCTAACCAATGTAGGTAAGGGAGATAATAAATTTGTCTCCCTTTTAGCCTCAGGACAAAAGGGAGAGAATTTAATTATCTCCTTTACCTACATTGGTTAGTAAAAGATAACTCACACTGTTTCCTCATTACAGAAAATTCTGAAATTTTATTATATCAACAAAAATGGGAATTTATGTCAACAAAGGTTTTCCAAAAGAACTCTGTGCATGTTTTAATGGATGTAATGGTGACCTGTGTTTTGGATTTGTAAAAGCGATACATTCATTTTACATTATAGATGTTATTACCTGGTACAGGCACATGATTTACTGGAAACAATGTTGTTTTTACATATACAGTTAATCAAATTACTTTATGTAATAGTCTTTTTGATACTTCAATGTCTCTTGTCCTGTGAAAGAAATTAATTTACATGTAATTGAATTAGGCAATGTTGGAGAGTAAATACCTGGCTGAGGCAGCTGTTGTAGGCATACCTGATGAACTGAAAGGAGAGGTGCCGTTAGGATTGTGTGTACTCAAACATGGTATGTATATAGAGGAGTGGTTTTGTTTGAATTATGTATACTAGAACTTGGTTTCTAAACAGATTAGTGGATATTTTGGTTTTATTTGGCCTGATTTGATATTTGAGTGATCAGTTTCGTAGAAAGTTTTTCTGATGAGACTTGGTACTCCTTCAGACTGAGGTTGAGTTGTCAGAAATACAATTGAGTAGCAATACCTTATATTGATTCTTATTGGGTTGTTTTTATTCCCCTACCAGTAACAATGAAAGGGACTATAGGCTTGTGCTCCATCTGTCTGACAGTCTGTCCATCAGTCATACTACAGTTTTCCGGACTTTTTCAGGAAAATTTTCATCCAAGTGACCTTATTTTGGTATGCTTCTAATTATGAGATACATATTTTATTCTAATTGGATAATTTTTGTGAGAGATATTGCCCTTGGAAATAGAAATTATTGCCAAAATATTAGTTTTCCAGCCTTTTTTGGCAAACCTTTTTACCAACTGGTATTTTGGTATGTTACATGTAACTTATAATGATGAGCTACAGATCAAGTTTGATTGTCAGGCTGATTTGATAATTATTGTAAGAGTTATTGCCCTTGGAATTAGGAAATATTGTGAAAGTATTTTTTTTCCAGTCATCTAATTTTTGGTATGCTTGCTTATAATGATGAGCTATAGATCAAGTTTGAATTTCACACTGATTGGATAAATATTGTTAGAGTTACTAACAATAGTTGGAAATAGGCATTATTGTCAAAATATTAGTTTACCAGACTTTTGTTTTGCATACCCTTTTACCAAATAATCATATTTTTGGTATGTGAGCTGATAAATGATGAGCTACAGATCAAAGATTGAGTTTCAAGTTGATTGGATAATTATTGTGAGAGTTATTGCCTTTGGAATTAGAAATTTTTGCCAAAATAAACATTTGGTATGTTTTCTTAGACCTCTAGGGGACATTGTATTAATTGGCAATACTCTCCAGAAAATGATTTAAACAATTGGGTATATGTACTAGAACATGGTATTTTGATAAAGGAGTAGTTTAATGGGATTATGTGAATAAGTTGAAATTTACATAAGGAGTGGTATGCTGACAACATGTGGTATCTACATTGTATTAAATACAATTACAATATATGTAGAGTGAGATTGCAGTCAGTCACAATATTTGGGTATTGATCATTGTGTGGAATGAAAAAAAAAACAGTTTTGGTGAAATTTTTTACATTATGTTAATTATCAGTACATGGAAAATTAATGATATGAGTAGTAATTTAAACTGTAAAGAGACAAAACTATATTTATGAAGCTTAAATTTCAGTTTGTTATAGTTAGTATGACATGTCCTCTCGAATGGATTCTTTTCCTGTAGTAAAAAAGAGTGCAAAAATACTCCTTTTGCAGGTATTACTGATGATAAAGAGAAGATATTTAATAATGTACGAGGTGAAGTTAGGAAAAACGTTGGACCTGTTGCCAGCTTCAACCATGTAGTGATCGTGCCAAAACTTCCAAAAACAAGATCTGGAAAAATTGCCAGGGGCACCATAGCAGCTATGGCTGCTGGGAAACCATATAAGGTAATGTAAAATGCTTATACAATATCTTGGCAGAAAAATCCTTTTTGAAAGATAAAATAAAATGGTTTCATGTTATAAACTGTTCATAGCTATTATGATTGATCACTGTGACTTCAGGGTTATAACAGTTCCATTGCTAAAACTTTTGTAAATTCTGTTAATGCTAAATTAAGCAATTAATGTGGTTGCAATTTGAGTGTTAATTTTTAATTATTAGATTGTCAAGAGTTTTACAGAAGTCTTCAGTTTCGTAACTGATAAATTGTATTAAAAAAATTCTTGTTGACAGATGAAAATATTTCTCTGAGTTCTTTAATTAAATAATTATATATAAATAAATAAATGACCGTAATATCTGAAAGGAATTGAATCTTAGTGTTCCTATGATAATATCTCCTCAATAAGAAATTAAGCTTGTATTTATTTAATACAAAAGAAGTTTTTTTATATTGTATTACATCAAAAAAGATGTGCTGTGACAAAATAAAAATGTAAAAATGAGAATTTCAGTAAAGGCATACTACAACAAGATAAAAAAGTATGGACAAATATTTCAAAGAAAATACAGTTACAGAATAAACTCATACAAATGAGAATTTTGCTGTTTTGACTCCAGATACCAGTAACAATAGAAGATGCCACAGTTTACCCAGCCATACAATCTGCACTAAAGACAATCGGTTATCCTAAAAGTTGGTGAAATATTTTAATGGCTGATATACTAGCTTTATACTAACATGGCACACTATTGGTATATGTTTGCCAATTTTTCTAACTTTGTGGGATATGTTTAGTGTTTTATTTATGCTTGGTTTGTGTTTTAATTATGCTTGCATGGCATAAAGTTAAAAAATATATTACTTCAAATATACCTGTATATGTGGTGAATACCAGTTAGAAAATCCTGGTACATATGGTATAGTAAAATATTGATTTAACAGTATTTTTGCATGACCAGTTTTTATTTATACCACAAATGGCACTTATATTTTTGTGAAAACATGATGTTATTTTTTCGAAATTTACATGACACCATTACTTTTTATTTATGGCAGATATAATATGATAATTTTATTCCTTAGTAAATTATTTTGTCATAAAATTCATGTCGTGGCCACTGAAGGTGTGAAAATTTGCAAAATTCCTTTTTCTTCTTCTGTTTCTATTATTTTCAAATTCATACATACTTATAGCCAAGTTGTCTAAACAAATATCCTCATGTGTTTCATGGTTGTTCACATATCTGTTGCTTTTAGAATTGCATTTTGGGATTGTCAGGCAAATTATAAAAAGTATTTGAGATTTTGTACATGTTTTATTATTTAATTTGTTGATTATTATTACATCTGTATCCCTCAGTATCGCAAATGTAACATGATTGACATTAAGGAAAGAACTCCCATGGACAATCTTGAACCACTGTGACTTGCAGACATGAAAACAATCCATTACTAAAACTGTGTAGGGATTTTTGGCCAATAAGTAAAACATTGTATATCTTTTTCAAAAATGAATTGTAGTTTACAATACTCATTATAACTGGTAAATTGATAATGAAAATAAAAAACATGTATTAAATTTTTTTGTCATGAGTTATGTCCCTTATAAATATTTTAAGCAATGGCTGTTTGAATGTTCTATAATTTTTCTTATGTTATATTGGTATGGTTTATATATTTTATGTAATTATACGTTTAATTTAACGATTAATCTTAATTTTAGATTTGGTTAACCCTCATCATTATACTTGTTTAATACTAATTGATTTGCATGCCTTTTCATTATCGCTTGTACTGTACATACATCTATTGTTGTATGAAAACATTGCTTGTGTTATAGCTGAAATTACTAACATTTTAATGTTTTTGGTGCACATTTACAAATTTAAATTTGAATGTGTTAATAAAGTTCTACACAAGATTTAAAGATTAGGTTTATTTTGATGTCATATTGGAATCTGAATATCATACCTTGAAAGCTTGTATTGTACCAAACTTGTAATGTATCAAAATTCAGAAACTAGATGTGGTTTTATGTCATGAAATATTTATACTTTGTATATATTTAATAAAAAAAAACTATTTAGATATTTAATTTGCCAAAATACCACCTTAATATCTTATGACAGATGTAGTTCACATGAGTTTGACCTTGTAAATTGAATAATATGCAATTTTTCTTTTTATTTACAGGTACCTCCATCTATTGAGGATGAAACAGTATTTGATGCAATATTCAAAGCTCTAAAGGAGATAAATTTAATAAAGAATATATGTGACCAATAGTAACAACATGTAGTTTCATTATATGACTTTACTGCCACAGGAATAAGTGCTTCAGTGATAGTTGTTGGCTTTTGATTCATTGTTGTTAAATGTTGTACAACTTTGCTGCCATATCAAATAAGTCTGTCAAGATATCCATTCATCTTTGATAGTGTTATAACATTGTCTATAATGTTTTTAAGATAGTATTCTAGACATAAGGCTGTATATTCAATGATGTGAAAATATCTTCTTGGAATTCTTCAGATTATGTGGGGTTTTTTTTTTATTTTGTCACCTTCATGTCTGAAAGTTTCCAGAATTTTCCAGATTTCTGGATTTTGACAATTTTTATCCTTATATATTCCTATAAAAAATATTTAGATTTTTACAAGATTTCCAGATTTTGGCACTTCCTGTATTTTCATCCATGAAACTTTGTAGCAGTGTCAACACACATTGATTGGTACTTTTTGCCCACTCTTTCTCCTATTAGCAACTTCTTATAAAAGAGAGAATCTTCAGTAAATAATGGCATTAGCCACCACATATAATGCATTTTATTCTTTATTAGAATGATTTTTGTCTATTTGATGTTTTCAAGTCTGTCTGAAAATATCCAGATATTGTAGACCTTAAAATTCCATGAATGGACAATTAAATAAATGTTTATGGTGAAGAAATTGATTTTGTATACAATGTACTGACCACTGAAACTGTCGAGATTTTAAATTTTCTTGGTACCTTGAATTTTGCAAAGGTTGTCATGAAAAATTCCTTTTCAGCAGGAAATACTGGTTTTAAAACTAGATGTTCAATGTAAATGACAATTTCACTTTTGCTATTTAAAGAGTATTATCCGGATTTTGACCATTTTAGTCTTTATATTTTCCTATATAAAATATTGGATTCTTCCCAATTTCCTGTTTTTGGCACCTTTTGTACTTTCACTATGCTAATGGGTTCTTACACGAGTGCAAAGTGAAAACTGAAGTTAAATAACGTTACGCCTGATTGGTCAAACTACCCACGACACACACAGTTGCGCTCAACTGTCTGTCATAGAAAATACCCAAACACGGAAGTAAGAGTATTTTCTATGATCTTTCACACCTGTGATTTAAGCAAAATTCTTTGTTCAAAAGAACATTAAATATGCAATGCAGTTTTATCAGCAATTAAGACATAAAATTTTATGATTTTTTTTTATAAATAAAACTTCTTGTATTTTTGTAGCTAAATTTGTTATGTTTTGCTAATAAACTTTTGTAGTTTTTTAATATACTTTTATATTTCATGTGATTTATAATGGATATTTGGTGTAATATGATGTAAAATAATTGTACATATCAGATTAATATGTTTTTGCATGATTACAAATATTATATATAATAATGTTGAATGTAAATGTTTATTTTTACTGGAAGTATTTTTTGCACATAATAATTCTAAATAATTATTGCTATATTCTCATTTTTGCCTTTGTTTGTGTATATGGTAATTATCTTGCTGAATTTTTCTCAGTTGTGTGCCTTATAACAGAAAAGGTTAATGAAACAATATTTGCTTATGAAAAGGATAATGGCCATTTAGGCTGCTGTGCCCATTATTATCATATCGACAGTGTTTGATATAAAATAATTGTCCTTATTGACTTCATTCTCGCAAAAAATGTATTTTGCAAGTTATAATTGAAATGCAAGTTGTGTAAGGATAGTGCTGATAACTGAACTGTGCAAGTAGTAAGATTGATATAATAGCATGTTATTTATATATTCAGAATATTTTTACATACCTTGTGAAATAAAAATAGAATTGAATTCTTCTTGATAATTTTTAAATGCATTGTTCCCCAAATTTACAGATCAGGGTGTTCTACATAATTGGTCAGTACCTGTATAATGAATGCGTATTCTACATAATATTGGTGTTTACTGATGGATTTTGAAAGATGATCACCTTAGGACCATTGCTACCAAATCCGATTCAAACTGGCTCTGTGGTTTTAGGTAAGAAAATCTTTAAGTGAATTTTTCTATGAGGTCCTATGTTTAACTAAGTTTTTCAGTGGTGGCCATCTGTACCAGTCTTGTTAATTGGATGGACTTTGAAAGGGGAAAACCAAACAATCAGTCATCAAAGTTTGGTCTCAATTGGCCAGGTAATTTCAGACAAGATTTCAAAATTTTTACCTGATTTTTCTATTTTTTGCAACAGGACTATTTTGGATGGAGGTCTGAACCCCCATAAACAATTGTGAAAGAGAACCACTCTACCAAAAGTTAACGGTGATGGCAATAGATCACATGGCCCTTGGTGCCATTTGAGAATAAAACCTACATTCTTTTTCAATAAATCATAATATTCAAGTTAACGGAATTTTTAAAAGCAAAGAGGTTGCACTGTGCACTGGCAGATTTCCTTGATGTTGCTAATGCAAAAGTACTTGATGCTAGCTGATAGCAAATGACATCTGATAATTTCCAACTTGTGCTAATGTTAAAACCTTTCACATAATTCCATTTTTAGCTCACCTGACCCAAAGGGTCAAGTGAGCTATTCTCATCACTTGGCCTCCGTCAACTTTTTACAAAAATCTTCTCCTCTGAAATTACTGGGCCAAATGTAACCAAACTTGGCCACAAGCATCATTAGGGTATCTACTTTAAAAATGTGTCCAATGACCCCGCTAGCCAACCAACATGGCCAATGGCTAAAAATAGAACATTGGGGTAAATTGCAGTTTTTGACTTATAACTCAAAAACTAAAGGATTACCAGTAAATTTTATGATTGAATTTACCATAGAGAACTATGGTCCAGTGGTTTAAGACAAGAAGATTTTTCAATGAATTTTCCTATAGGGCCCTATGTAGGGCAGGTACATGTATGTCAACAAAAAGCTCATAGGATTTATTGACAATAAGGAGTCCAACTTATGATTATTTTATTTTTAGCAATAAAAAATACTGGAAAGATCATATGCTATACATGACCAGCTACATTTTGCTGTTTGGTTTTATGAACAAATAAGTAAAATCTAAAGACAGATCAAGTAAGATACAGAAAGAAAAATAAGAGGTACTACCACATTTACCCTCACAAAAAAATGTAGCTTTACAACTTGAATAAAAGTACATGTAGCATTTTCTTTCTTTGCAATGCTTTATAAAAGTTACATTAACCAGTAATTTCTGGTATTTTTGTAAAATTTCCCAGTGATGTAAATTTTCTTTATATTTTATCAAAAATTGAAGCAGCAGTTTTCCAACATTTATAAAATATAAATTTAAGAGTAGTAAAACAAATAGCTCTATCAGTGACAACAAACCAGATTTTTCACCATCAACAACCCACCATCCATAGCTCCCCAAACAAATATTACCGTATTTTGTTGTAGAAAATAAGCATTGGTAGATTATACGCACCCCTTTTAAACTGTAAATCAAGGAAAAAATGCCTAGTTCTACCATATAATACGCAGGGACATGAATTAACTGAAACTTCACAATGTAGTGCTATCTAATAAAATTTCATAAATTATAAAATTAATTTTATTTTGTTAAACCGATAATTGTATGATTCATTTTTGATTATGCAATGTCTCTTTACCTTGATCTGATACCGGTATAGTGTAAATACAAGAATATATTACACTGGAAACCAGACAATAATAACTTTTACACGATACAAACAAAAATGGTGGTAAAAAAAATTAAGAATCAGATAAGAATACCTTTTCATTATCTTAACCCTCTTCGCGTTGTCATTAGAGGTTTGAATTTTCATTTTTGTTGTTGCTTTTATCCATTTAACCAATACTGGCATCTACATGTATGTAAAATGTTTGTTCCACTGAACAGCTGAATTGAGAACGAAAAGTCACCAGAAAAAATGTCGCATAGGCCTGTTGTACATGTACTACATAATATGCTGCCCTTCAGTGTTATACAAATATTTTTTCGATGGAAAATCCAGTTGAAAATAGTCTTTACTTGTTTTCTGAAACTACTAAATAAAAATATTACATCTACACGTATATGATCAGATGTACTTTTATTAATTAAACTACATCTAATACTATCAATAGGATTTCACAAGCACTGTATACAGTGTACATCCTGTATCAAATGTGGACAGAACTTTAGTTTCTTAAAAATATTAAAACTGGCAACCTTTAATGACACAGGACACATAAAAATCAAAGTAAAAAAAATAACGCACTGAAATTTTATGTGCCTGTTTTATACATTTGTCTTAATCATTTGAAAAAAAATTATTCCCTTTTTACACAAATGCATAATATGATATAATTTATATAAATTAATTTCTTAAATACCAAAGAGAACATTTATATGATTTTTTTCTCTTCTTATGTTCCTTTTTTAAAGTACATTTGTACTTGGTAAAGTATGAATTTGCATATAGGTTTACATAACCAAAACAATGAATATTCTCACTATCCTCAATATTTACATATTTACAATAATAAAAAGATAACTTTACATTAAGTTTTATTTGCTTGTTGTATACATTTTAACTTGTCAATAAATGCATGCTGTAAAAATTCTGTCAGTCAACAAGGCTTAAATAATGCATTTATACCAGCCAATCACAAATCTAACAGCGCCTTTAACAGCTGTAACCCATGTTTCCAAATACATTGTATTTTATATTATGTTAAAATCTCACTAAAACCTTTGACTTGCAAACCTTCTTAAAAATGAAATGCTGCCTTTGTAACTTAAAATACGTATATATATCTAAAATACACAAAATATCCCTATACATATTTATATGAGTTAATGTACACTGTAATACACATGTACACTGAGAAAAAGTTTCTTACTATATCCGTACCATAAATGACAATGCGATAATTCCAAATGTCCCAGATGTTCCGTGCAAAAGTAATGGAAATGATCTCGGTAATTATTGGCAAACCTCGAAAACAATATACAGTTAACTTATAATGATGCCACATACAAACTACAGTGTGTTTCAAAATATTCATTTACTCAGTTCTTGTTCAGTACCCTTAGTTAAGTTTTCCCCATCAAAATAAGTATAACATATGTGTATTATCTTTTATGGTCCGGGTGCATTAAGCAAACAGCCTAAAATTATTTAATATGCAGTGGTTGCAACAATATTCCTTCATAATAATAGTGATTTATTTAGATTAATTCTTTTACATTTAGGATTTTTTCTTAATGTAACAACATGTTAGATATTGTTTTAAATCTTGAATCAAATATACAAACATCTAACATGATTTTCTCATGGTAAATAAATCCCTAAAAAATGATACTTTCATTAAGGACAGAAAGGAAAGTAAGAATATTCCTTTTCAATATTACCAATATATCAGGTTCATATGTGTGAAAATAATGCTTTAACTTGCAAATACATGTACAATACATATGTCTAACTGAGTCATAGCCCATTTTGACTAGACTTCATTCATTAAAAGACTAAAACTGTGACATCTAACTTTATAAATGTTTTATAGCTGAATTTATCTTTTCTGTTGTGCTGTCCCAATGTTACATTGATTTACCTGCAAAAACAATTAAATGATATAATATTACAAATCCTTTATGCGTGAAAAAAATTAAATTTCCATAGCCTGCTTTCACATTTAAAGGGACTGGATTCTAGGGCATGACCCCCTCACACACTTCAATCAAAATCCTAGATTGATATCTGAACATTTTACAAATAAAATCAAGTATTTTTTTTCTGAAAATCTAATACAAATTATTATATCACAATGTTATAATTGAATTTCCATAAACATGTATAGCTACTGTTCTTAAATTAGTAAAAAAACTAGTTCTGTTAACATAACTTCATAAAGATCATATAGCTAGACACAAATAATTGGGTTTTTTTTTTTGCATTTTCTGTACATTTTTAAAATAAGCAAATAATACTGTTTCAGTCTTACCTTTGTTGCAAATCTGAGAGAATTGAGAGATTCTTGGAAACATTCTTCTTTTGGTGATACATTAACAAACATTAATGTTTTACTGTTCCCTCCTAGAGAATTCTGTAACAAGTATGTCAACTTAGAGTTTCTGTATGGTATATGGTTGTCCTGTAAAAAGAGCAGTTATACATACATATAAACATTATTGAACTCAGGTATGATTTTGACAACTGTAATAAAAAAAAGCCGATATGGTATTATGTCAGCCATTTTACCATGTATAATAGAAAAATCCAGACTTCCTAAAGTGGAATTCCGCTAAAAATAAAACCATGTCTCTCATCTGTAAACTATTCTGACCCATACAGAAGAACAAATTAATTCTTCACAACTTGTTAACAAAAGGCCACTAAGAGCTTAAACAGTCCAGGCAAAAACCCAATATTGAAGGCTTTACTATGACCTTTTTTTGTACTGTTAGTTTTGTTTCAGATTTATTTTCTTACTGACATTTACCCCTTATCTCTTTTTATTTCTTATGTAAAATAAAGAAACCAGGAAATATCATTTCAAGCAAACAATATAATGCATGCATCAGTTTTAACCTTCCTGTAGGCCTAACATAGCCTGTCACTTCTCTGCATACATGTCAGCCAAATGACCAATTTACAATAAAGGATAAATGTAACTAAGATTTTTTTCTACTTTTTGTCATTATACAAACCTTATTCCCTATTGCCATTATGACATTACCAAGGTTACTAAGAGATTTGTTGATAGCTAATGTTTCTTTCATTCTCTGGCCTTCAGACCCTGACTCCTTTAATCTCTCACTGCCAGCCAGATCTACTAAATTCAATGTTCCTGCAAAATAAATAATATTTCTTACAGGCTTGATGAAGTATGATTCTATCAGTTTATCACCATACTCTATTCCACAAAAAGATTTTGGAGACTTCAGGTAGGTCTATGATGTATTTGATTTTTCAATATGGATAGGTCATTTTTATTATGTTTTATACTGAGTCTCTGTTTTTTTGTCTATTGATAGTAAATGATGTGCAGATAAGGCAAACAATAAAATGTAAAACAAATTTAAATTGTCCACAAGAATTTAAGATTTAATCAGCAGCCGAGCCTGCATCTTTTATTCAGAGGTGACCATTCATTTGTCTAATCATTCGCATAAAGTTTATAAAAACCTTACCATGACAAGTCTCTCCTGTAATTGAATTTTCTCCTGTCAATTTCAATGTAAATACACTGTGACTTCTGGATGACCTTTCATTGCACTTTGTTTCACCAACTGACCTGTTCTTGGAAGCTTTTTGTAATAGCTGATGAACCTGTTAACATGTTAATCCAATTTTTAACACCAACACTGTCATTAAAGCTTTAATTACTGTCTACATCAAAATAAAATAATGCTTTACAGATAAATTTCATATATTAAAGGCATAAACTTATTTCTGTTTTTGCTTATGGGTACAAAGATGGACCTGAAGTTCAGTTCATACATCAAAATTCTAAAACTTAGGGTTTCCTTTCAGATGTTTTAAGTACTTTTTTTATATGTTTTATTTTTTTTAAAATTACCTCATTAAAAAAAAAAACCCATTTTAAACTGGTTTTTAATACCATGCTACTGAGTAATAATTTTTGTGCATATATTTTATCTTTTTGTATATGTTTGAAACTATGATTACCTACACTATTTATATGAAGTTATTCAAATGATTCTACCTGCATTTACATGTATGTATCACAATTCTTGAACATTAAATGAAATAATAAGGCTCGTTTTAAATTTTATAACAGGTTATGAATTTTATATCCTAATTTGGTTAATCTAAATATAATCCACTTCACAGTTATGAAGGGAAAACTGCCTCAAAATTTAAAACAATTCATCAAAAATTAGAAAGATATTTAAATAGCTACCATTTCCTCCTCTGTAACTCTGACCACTGTTAGATTGGTGACGAATACTTCATTACTACCGGTATTCTTCTGTCCTGACATCTTTATTTCATGTTTGACATCATCTCTTCCTTCTCCTAACAAGTCATGGATTGTCTCATTGTAAATTTCTAAGAACGATGCATCTAATAAATACTGAAAATAAGATAAACACTGATTTATTGTAAAAATCATTTAAAAAATTCCTAACAATAATAATAAGATCAATGATGCATGAAACATTTTTTTCTTCAATAAATACATTTATCTATAAAGACAAATTTTTATATAAATCAGATGTAACACTTGGTCTAGGAAATTTATGAAGGAAAACAAAACACTCTCTCTATTGCATTCCTGCAGCTTTTTCAGTAATACATATTAATATTATTATGGAAAAAAACTACAGTATTTAAAACCACATATCTTTAACAAATGTTATAAAAGTTAAAGAAAACTGCCAGTCATTCTGGTGCTCAGTGCATTCATTGATGAGAACAAACAAAATTCAGGAGTATTTTTACAATGCAAATACTGTACATTCATTATACTTCACTGCAATCCTTTTCACAAAAAATCTTAAGATAGATTTTACTCTTAAGAGAAAACTTAAGAGTTTGAGGCTTTTCACAAAAAATCTTAAGTGAAACCTAAGAGAGAAAACTATCGTAACTCTAAGAGTGCTGTTACCCTCTCTTAAGTATATATTTTAAACTTAAGAGAAATCTTAAGAGAGAACAATATGGCCGCCTTTATTATATAGGCTTTTTACTTGACGTTTGTCATTTAGTGAAGGGTAAACTTCATTAAATTAAAACACAAAATAGGAGTTGAAGCTATATGTTTAGCATTGATTAGCAGTTGACCATTAAAAGATACTTATCTTAACAAAGTATGTTTCAAATTTTAACAAGATATATTATTGAGCACATCAAAGTCTACACGATTTTTAATTTACCCAAAAATTGTGCATTTTGTGATTTTTCGTGCACATTTGATTTTTTTTACGGACAAGGCGACATAACTCCAGAACAACATCTGACTTTAATACGGTAACAGTATAGACATGATAGAGGAGGCTAAGGAAATTTCAGTCTAGTGAGTCTTTTTAGCAACTTCAAACTTTGATCACAGATACAAAGAACTTGGCAATATTTTGTAACCATTTTTCACCATTTTAGTAAGGATGATTTAAGTTTTTTAGAATAATTATGAATATTTACCCTGGAAACAATAAGAAAGATGTGTTCATTTACTTATTAATAAAGTTTCATTTTTTTAAGTAGAAAGGCTATATTATATTCGATGTTTTGAACAGAAAAGCTTTTAGCCTATTTAGGAGAGATCGTGTTTTCTGTGATAGAACTGATGATCTTGATCTTTTAAATGATGACCAGTTAATCGCACGGTATGGTTTTCCAAGAGGGTCTATTCTGGATATAACAGACACGCTAAGAGAATCCATTACAAGACCTTCTGCCAGATCCCATGCAATCCCTCCCCATATACAAGTAAGTATTTAACGAAAACATATCAAACCTATGTTTTCCGTCTTCATGCTGAATTTGGTGCTTTCTTTCACGTCCGCTGTATAGTTATGGTACAAATTATGTAATGTCAATCCCGAACACACACCAAAAATATTTCGCAAAAATATATATATATATATACGTTACTGTAGAGATAAATGAATTTATTTCCTAAACTTAAACTAAGTCAAATTGCGCATGTAAAACGAAAATGAAAGTAGGTTGCTATGCAATTGTTTATCTTATGAATAGTCGTACGATTTGACTTAAGATAAAAACTTAGGAATACTCTTAAGTTTAAAATAAATCTTACGACAGCGTTTGTGAAAACGACTTAAGATTTCTCTTAGTATATTCGTAAGTTGAAATCTTAAGATTTATCTTAAGAATTTTTGTGAAAAGATTTGCTGGATACTAAATTTTGTTGTTCTGGATGTGGCTGAATGGAATTCTTGTTTTATAATGACTAAATCAAAATGTGCATCATGCGCATTGGAGTTTTTGAATTACAGGCAATCTTTATAATATAATCACCGACATTTTAAGACCTAAACACATCACAGTTGGAAGAAAAATCTATTCACCAAAGTTAACCAGTCATATGACATGTTACATTTGATATAAATTTATTACAAAATAACAGAAACTATGTGACATATACATCTGGTATATTGATTTTCCAATCAGAACCAAATGAAGCAAACTTTCATGTCTTCATGCCAATGAACATTCCTGCCAAGTTTGGTTTCATTTGGCCCAGCCGTCTAGGAGGAGATGATGTTTTACAACGATGACAGACACAAAGTGATGACTATAGCTCACATGACCCTTTGGGTCAGGTGAGCTAATAAAAAGGACTGACCAGGCCAAAATGTATTTTACCAGCAGTGCATTATGGCCTGCCTCAATAAATATTCCTATACCTGCCATCCTTTACTTTCTAGTTCTCGTGTTGTGTCAAATATTTGTAATACAGCTCTAGGTATCATGCCCCGATTGCCATCATCAACAACTGATGGACCTTCCATTGTAAAAGTCTTCCCTGATCCAGTTTGACCATAGGCAAATATACAAACATTGTATCCATCTAAAGCACTCTGAAAAAGTTAAATTTTTTCATGAGAATACTGTTTTAATAGAACCAAAAAGAGTTTTGTTGGCATGTATGTGTAAATTTTCAAAAAAGTTATTTTCAAAGCCTTTCTGTAGTCTCATAATCAAAACGCAATTTGATTCTACCCTTTTCACTAAAACCCATCATATATAATTGAGTAAAATATCTATCATCTTGCATATTGGGACTGCATTTACCCAGGGTTTTTCTGATTAAAGATACTTTTATTCATAATACCATTGATGTAAATCAACCATTTAAATAGTGTTTGTATGTACAACTAAAATACAGACAAATGACATTGTGTTTATTTAAACTGCTGGCAAATCTGTGCTGTAAGTGCACATGGATAATTCAAAACACTAGACAAGCAGTCTTTCCTTCAAGTGCTTTTCAGAGTTTCACTGTAGCCCATAAAAAATTATTTTACTTTAAAGTAACTCACAACCTCAGTGTTGACCATTGATATACTGCCAGCAATTATTCAAATAAAACAAAGTTAAACCTAAAATCTTACCTGAACAAGCTGTGAAATTTCTTCAAAGACCTCATGTTGTGTGGTTTGATCACTGAAAACTCTATCAAATTTAAACTCATATTTGTTGGTGCCATTACCTCCCTTTCTAGTCAGACAACTCTTCAAATAAAAAGCATATTATACATGTACATGAATTTTTTTTTTTCAAAAAACTGGATCCATTTAAACTCTTAACTTAATGAATGACACTGTAGTCTATAATGTTTGCCTGACACAGGAAGTGTTGAAGGGCATGAAAATTCTGAATCTCTTGAAATTCAAACAACTGACTGTTCCTTTCATTATCATATATTAACCTGTTTTAGAAAGTACAGTGAAAGCTGTCATGAGAGACCAAAGTCACACAAATATGTCACCATTTTTACAATATTTATGTATAATTCATCTGACTTAGATCTTTTTGAGAAATAAAGTGTCTTAAAAGAACAACTGTTGGCATCTAAAAGAGTTGTAATTTAATGCCAATTTCCCTGTATATTTTTTTCGAGTTGCTTACCTCATTCAATGTAGCATCGCCTGTTTTGTCCAATTCTAATGTTTTCTGTTCTGGATCTGAGAAATTCATGTGTGGGATGATACCATCATTACCCAAATTTTCATCTCCTAATAGTGGTCTTACTCTACAGAATACTCTTATATTTCCCTGGAAATAATTCATAACATACTCCTCTATTAGAGGTGTAACAATATGCTTCAGAGACAAACTATACTTACATGTGTATTGGGATATCTGGTAAAAAAAACAATATGTACTGTAGAAAAAGCGGTCCCCCTCCAGTTCAGCTTATATGTTTTGTGAAGGTTCCATACGTATTTTACAAAATATTTTGGGAGAGTAGATTTTTCCATAATTTTGAAATTTTGAAATTATAATCACACATTTTTTATAAAGCTTATAGGACTGTTTCGTTCGTATTGTAAACATACCCTATGTACCATGTATAAACCCTTGATGGAAAATATCCCAAACAGTAATCTATGTGCAATCTTTACATCTCTGTCTCCTATACCCTTATTTTCTTTTATAATTAAATTACTTTTAGTTGAATAAACCATTGCCCAAATAATGATGCTAAACACTTTATCTGATATATAGGAAATTCAGCTTGCTTTAAAATAGCACAAGTCATATTTTTTTTTTTTAATTTAATTTTATGTTTTTTTTCTGTTAGAAATGTAATACTTGTAAATGTGCCTATACACACATTATTTATGATTTATTCTGTAACCTTCGTCAAGAAATTGACTTTAGGGTACAGCAAAATTAAGATTCAATTTGGTATAAACATGGTGATCACTTGGTGTAGAGAAAAAATAGAGATGTTATTCTAAAGATTTGACAATTAAATGTCGACATTACAAATCCTAAACAAACCTTCAGTTCTTGTATTTGATTATGAAGCTTCCTTCTCTCTGTTTCGTGATTCCTTATCTTACTTTTTTGTTCTTCAATCTCATCTTCTCTGTTTTCTAGTAAATTCTTTAAATTTTTAATCTCTGAATCTTTTTCTTTATTTGAAGTCAGTGCCTGTTCCAGTTGTAACTTTTTGCAAGAGAAAATTAAAAAAATATACATGTTGAACAATTATCACAAACATAGCGTTTTACTTATTCTTATTTATACTTTAACTTGCATTTGTAAATAAAAGAAAAATGGGGCACGGATGCCCCAGCTTATAAATATGTAATAATTCAAACCTATTGACGTTTTTTTTTCTTTGAAACTTAATGAGTAAATGTCATAGAGTGTGCAAAACAGCAAATTTGGCAATTCTCAATTTATTAAGGGGCATTAACACAAGAACGATGCAAGTGATCACTCAAATTCGAACTTGATCATTGTTTGAAGGCAATAAGCATTGTGTATTTTTCATTACATTTGGTTGAGGCAAAGTGAAGTTAGAGTGCGGAAACAGCCAATTTGGCTAATTTTCAATTTATAAAGGAATATAACTTAAGAATGGTATAAGTGGCGCCACCAAAATTTGAACTTGATATGCATTTAGTGGTAATAAGCATTGTGTATAATATTTGTTGAGGCAAAGTAAAGTTAGAGTGTGGAATCGCAAATTCAGCAATTTTTCTATTTAGAAATTGACATACATTTTGTAAGTCGAGAACGGTGGAAGTAAAATCTGTGTTTGGTGGCAATTTCGGGACGTACGTAAAGAAGTATTTACGTACCGACAGGGTAAAACTTAATTCCCCCTCCGCCTAGTGGCAAGGGCATAAAAAAATAAAAACCGCACATGAAACTATGTATTCATGTTCACATTTTTCATTAAAAAAAACAGGATTTTTCGTCATCACAGTTGGGATCTGCCTGCCCTAAATGATGATGTACAGCCAAATTAATAACCAGTTCTTTCCAATGGAAAATCAGGTAAGAAATTGAATAATTTAAAAGGATAATTAATACAGATTTCTGTTGTAATAACATACAAAGTTGTTAATTCATGTAAAACTAATCTTGGATTTCAAATACCTAAAATCTGTATAGTATTTCACTTACAATGTCTGCATGTGGCACATGCTGTTGTTCAGTCACAAATTGATATACTAACAAACTGGAAGAGTTTACCAAAAAAATCAAGACATTCTTTTGTTATGTGACTACTCATAGATTTTTGTGCAGCATGTCACTTCCTAGAGTGAAATATGATTTATCTATCAGTGAATTATTAGATTTTCTTTCACTAGAGAATTACAATATTTCATCACTCACAATATAAAAATCTTTCTTACTTTTGTTGCATTTAATTCTGCTGACATTCCTGCCTGTGCTGAAGTTAGCTGAGCAACAGATGCTTTCAGTCCATCAACTTCTAATCTTCTTGCATTTAAATCACTTTGTAAATTTTCATTCTGCCTTGATAAGGTTTCCTTCAGAAAACTTAAGTCACTAATTTCCCTCTGTAGTTGCCGCTGAATTTGATCACATCGGTCTTCTTCTTGCCTTTAATAAGTAAACATTTTTATTTTTTTTATTGTACTTCCACTCAATTTAAGTCACTACCTATCATACATGTTTAAACTTGTTCTTGCGTAGTATGTTAATTTACAATATCCATATGCCAGTATTAAGTCACATAAAGAACAATTTAATAATGAAAGCTAAAAAAAAAAAAATATATATCTGACCCATCAATGTAATTTTTGGTCAACAAACGAAAAAATATTTATCCCCTTTTCTTATGGCTACTTAATATTTGAAACCATGTTTTATACTCATGCTAAATACGTACCTAACTTTCCGCTTTAAATCCTCAATTTCCTGTGATGCTTGAGATACGATATTCTCCTTTAGTGATACTGTACCAGATAACTGTGTGTTGGCAGACTCTAAAGTCATAATCCTCTGATTCTGAGTTTCCATTTGACGCATCAGGTTACCCCGTGCATTGTTCTGTTTTGACAACATGGCTTCC
The DNA here is from genome assembly GCA_028015205.1 of Mytilisepta virgata. NCBI lineage: Eukaryota > Metazoa > Mollusca > Bivalvia > Mytilida > Mytilidae > Mytilisepta > Mytilisepta virgata. The sequence continues at coordinate 35,615,934 of CM051515.1, forward strand.
ATATCCTCAAGTCGCCCCTTTAGATCCCATGCTGGCCTCTTCTTCCCACCACCACCTCCACCTCCATTATCTGTTGAAAATGTTCACAAAAAAGACTGATAGCAATACTTCAGGATTATCAAAAATATATACTTTTTCTTGCAAAACCTCTCGATCAATCATGTTTTTCTTGTGTTTTTTTCTCTTTTTCAGCAAATGAATTCATAAACTGCTACTTCCCCAGCATACAAGGATCTTTATTGTTGTTCTTATCTTCATTTTTTTTTTTTGTTGGAGGAGGGAAGTATGGGGGACTTTTTTCATATCTGGACCATTTAATGTTTTTTAACCATGAAGTACAGTGGTTAAAACTCCAAATGACCGTTGAAATCTTTTTGAGTTACTGCAGTTTGTTCAAGCACAAGTTTGTATAGCTGATCATTACCATGAAATATTTTTTAATCAAAAATTAAAAAGGTTAATCACTAAATTAACAGTAATCATGACTTATTTTTAACATTGAACTGTAGAAATTTACCTGTCAGGATCCTATGTTAAACCATGTTCAGCTCTAGCAGCCATCTTGGATGATGGACGGGTCATCAGATATATTTCTGAAAAAGGACCCCCCTAAGGATCATTGCTGCCAAGCTATGTCACAATTGGTCACGTGGTTTCAGACAAGAATATCTTTAAGTAAATTTCCCTTAGGGTCCAATGTTCGGCTCTGGCGGCCATCTTGTATGACGGGCGGGGTCATCGGATACAATTCTGATTGGGGACCATTCCACCAAAGTTTGGTACCAATTGGCCAAGATTAAAGATTAAAATGTGAATTGTGGATGGACGACGGACCCCAAGTAATGGCAATAGCTCACATGGCCTTTTAGGCCAGGTGAACTAATAAAGGGGAATTTCAAAACATTCGATTTTTATTTAAGTGGATATGATAAATTGGTAATGCCAGTTAAATTTCTCTGCACATCTGATACATGTATATTGTATTATAAAAGTTAACTCATTTTTTATGAAAATTTGTTTTGCTGGATCCTGGAATATTCCTCTAGAAAAATGTTTACTCAGTTGCTTTAACTATCTTATTAAAATCACAATCCTTTGACAAGTTACCTGCTGGTTTGCTAACTGGAGCAGGCTGTGGTTGTCTGTTGTTGGAAGTAGTTGATAATTTTACTGTTCCACTTCTAACCGCTGATGGGGGTCTTGATGTAAAAGAAGGAGCTGTAGCTGAAACAGAAATTTCATAAATTCTATAAAGAAACTTATATTGTAAGTAAAATTTAACAATGATGACATTTTTATCAGTAAATAGACAAGAGATATATAGGAATTAACTTTCATATTGTTTTTCTGAATAAAATATGTTTAAATTGAATTAATGATGACATGATATTCGTAAAAACTATTGCCTGATGCATACTGTTTGATAATTTTAGTAGAAACAACTTACCAACTAAAAAATTTTTATGTTTGTATGTAATTTTTTTATATATTCTGATCACTATCCTTTATACAACAGCTTTTAAGCGAGTAATTATGACACAATGGTAAAAATCATATCTCAGTATTGCGTTTGATATCGTCGAAAGCATTTTCTTACACAGACAATATAAAAAGGTTGTTGAAAGTTATATATATTTCATAATAATCTTAAATAAATGGCATTCAGTATGATAATCATAATATTGAGGACTTGTCAGGTTATATGCATTGGGTAATATGTCACTCAGACCTGGCAAATATTTCGCATATAACCGTCACAAGACCATAATATTTACATATTATTGCTCACCACTGAAATTCTACAGAACAATACTCATTTATGTAATTATCAATCTATTGCTATGTTCACTCTACTGGGATGTTGTACCATTGACACAAACTCAATATCCTTTCATTTTCATGATCAGACAAAAAAGAATCTTTCAATTTTATTAAACATAAAGTTACAGACTTGGTTTGTGGTTACCCTAAATACTGACTATTCACCTCAGTCAATTGTATACTGAACATAGTTATGGACAAAATTGAAACCATTAAAATCTTATTGACATGCCCACTATCGTGACACTATCGTAATAGTGAAAAAACTATTACTCCGGGCAATAGTTCTTCCAACTCAATTGAACAGTTACTTTACTGTATAAAGTTTTACATAGTAAAAACGTACTGAGGTATAATAATAGTGGATACTACTGAGTAATGGAAACTATTGACAAACCAATAGTTTCAGGTTTAGAAATAGACAAAATAGTAAAATTATTGCTTTAATTTTTATATATATAACAAGAGTGGACACACAAAAATGTCTCGCCTGCCGTGTATTTCTAATGAAAGTAAATGCTATCAGTATTCGAAAAACAGAGCAAAACACAAAAACTTAACTATAACCACTGAACCATGAAAATGAGGTCAAGGTCAAATGACTCATGTCAGTTGGATATGCACACCTTACAATTCTTCCATACACCAAATATAGTAGACCTATTGCATACAGTATTTGAAAACAGGCCAAAACACAAAAACTTACTATAACAACTGAACCATGAAAATGAGGTCAAGGTCAGATGACACCTGCCAGTTTGACATGTATACCTTACAATCCTTCCATACACCAAATATAGTAGACCTATTGCATACAGTATTTGAAAACAGGCCAAAACACAAAAACTTACTATAACAACTGAACCATGAAAATGAGGTCAAGGTCAGATGACACCTGCCAGTTGGACATGTATACCTTACAATCCTTCCATACACCAAATATAGTAGACCTATTGCATACAGTATTTGAAAACAGGCCAAAACACAAAAACTTACTATAACAACTGAACCATGAAAATGAGGTCAAGGTCAGATGACACCTGCCAGTTGGACATGTATACCTTACAATCCTTCCATACACCAAATATAGTAGACCTATTGCATACAGTATTCGAAAAACAGGCCAAAACACAAAAACTTAGTATAACCACTGAACCATGAAAATAAGGTCAAGGTCAGATGACTCATGTCAGTTGGACATGCAAACCTTACAATCCTTCCGTACACCAAATATAGTAGACCTATTGCATACAGTATTTGAAAAACAGGCCAAAACAAAAAAAATTAGTATAACCACTGAACCATGAAAATGAGGTCAAGGTCAGATGACACCTGCCAGTTGGACATGTACACCTTACAATCCTTCCATACACCAAATATAGCAGACCTATTGCATACAGTATTCGAAAAACAGGCCAAAACACAAAAACTTAACTATAACCACTGAACCATGAAAATGAGGTCAAAGTAAGATGACACCTGCCAGTTGGACATGTACACATTACAATCCTTCCATACACCAAATATAATAGACCTATTGCTTATAGTATCTGAGATATGGACTTGACCACCAAAACTTAACCTTGTTCACTGATCCGTGAAATGGGGTCAAGGTCAATTGAAAACTGTCTGATGGGGATGAGGACCTTGCAAGGTACGCACATACCAAATATAGTTATCCTATTACTATTAATAAGAGAGAAATTAACATTACAAAAAATCTTAACTTTTTTTTCAAGTAGTCACTGAACCATGAAAATAAGGTCAAGGACAATGTACATATGACAGACAGAAACTTCGTAACATAAGGCATCTATATACAAAGTATAAAGCATCCAGGTCTTCCACCTTCTAAAATATAAAGCTTTTAAGAAGTTAGTTAACGCCGCCGCCGCCGGATCACTATCCCTATGTCGAGCTTTCTGCGACTAAAGTCTCAGGCTCGACAAAAAGCATACTGAGGTATAATAATCTGTACTAATATATGGGACAACAACAATGCTGCAACCAATTTACCAATTATACATCTATGTATATAAGCATTATTTAGAGTAAATTGTACAATACCTTTCTTTGTTGGTTTGACAACTGCTGTGTTTGGTTTAGCAGATACTGGCTTTGGTCTGACGTTATTGGATCGCAAACTTGTAGAAGTGTTAGATTTAAGACTTGCATTTGATGATCTAGAACTGTTCAAACTAGAATCGGACCTCTGCCTGGTTAATACTCCTGTAGTTGTACTTCTTCCACTGCTCAATAAGGAACCAGTAATACATGAATCTGATGGTTTTCTGGTCAAGTTTCTCCCTGTTGTAGGTACCTCTGAATAATCCAAACATCTTCTTTTGTTGTCTTGTTTCTAAATTAAATTCAACAAATGCAAATACCTAATGCCAAATAAATTTCAGAAATACATAAAAATAATAGAAATTTATTTTACTGCACAGAATTTATTATAAATAGTATAATGTAACAAAAAGAAAATAAGTTTTTAAAGAACACATTTTCCTCCATATTCATTCTTTTATGCAACTGTAACTAATCAATACAGTGGGACCCAAAAGCTGATATATATCATTGCTTGATATTACAAAGTTCCAGAGTTTTTTCAGGTCAAAATTAAAGTAAGACATTGAAACATAAAATTTCACGCAGATTGTTTATCTGCAGAAAAGCCTGCTTTGAGTTTTTGAGGAAATGTTTGAAAAAAAATCAACATAACTTTTCTTATGTCAATATTAAATATTGCATTTTTTTTATCTAAAATTCAATAAGGGAATCGTGAAAAAGGAAAAATATTGAAAATAAATAACATCTACTGATTATTTACTTCTTCTGGGCTCCTTGGTCTTTTCACTGTAGATGGTGGTCTTAATTTACTTGCAAATGTAGGCAACTTGGATTGTCCGTCTCCATTTCTGGTCCCTAAAGGCTTTCTCAGTGTCTAAAATAAAATGAAAAATATTGTCTAAATAACAGGTTAATCAAAATGAACTTCAATCTAGTTATCTTAAATTATGTACATAACTTGCAGTTCTAGCTGTTCATACATGTAACTGATGTTTTTAACATGATATTCTGTTTGTGAGGTAAATACATGTATGAATGTTACAGGGTCAGTATGTTCAGTGAGTTTTGAAAATTTAAACAAAAAAATTGAATTTTGTTAGAACCAATTATGTTACGTGTATATGTAACAAAAATTTTTTCTGGTGTGAAAATGTGAAATTTGTTCCAAAGGAACATTTTTCACAAGAAATTTGTTCCAATGGAACATTTTTCACATGAAATTTGTTCCAATGTAACATTTTTCATATGAACAACTTTCCATTGTATGAAATTTATTCCTGTACATATTTCATGACAATACTTATGAAATTTATTCCAGAACATATTTCATAATAATTTAATATTGGATGTAACGTGTAATTTGATTGCTAACATTTACTAAATTTTCTTTTCTACTATGAATCCGGACGTTTTAGACGTCAATACAACCATTGGAATTAAATGATAAGGATTGACAGTAATTTTGTTTTCAGTCTATTCGAAATAACCTCAATATACATGGTGAACACTTTCAAATAACCTGTTACACTGGTTATTTAGTGTGCACTAGGTGATTGTAGTTATTTCTTCAAGACTGAAAAAAAATTACAGTCAATCCTTAAATAATATAAATGAAATTTGTTGCTGAAATATCTTATACAACTCTAGGGTCTTCGACAACAACACAAATAGGGGCAATATAAGTCGAAATGACTTCATTCGTGGTTTGTTAAGACTAAGGGTGATTCATATTCTTAGTTCTTGTGTATTGATTTAGAGTTACTGTTAACTTGTGTTGTCGAAATGTTTCATCCATACTTACAAATGTACACCACTTCATTAATTATTTATATGCATAATTTATATATTGGTTGGTTAAATAAATATGATAGTATAGTATACTTCAACCATAAATCCTTTCAATTTTATATTGTAGTAATAAATAGAATAATCTTTTATGTCTATTAACTACAAATCTAATTTAATTTGTATTCAAGCAAGGTAAGCAATAATCATGCTCACCCAAAATGATGTAAACACAATAGTCATTTAAAAGAAAGTTTAAACATATTCAGGGGTCACGCTGACATTCAAAGTCTTGTCGCCAAAGCATCATTTTTGTCACCAGTTTCAAAATTTGTTCGCCAAGTCACCCTCCCCCTTTTGGAAGCATTCTGCCATACATGATTGTTCTTTTATTCATTACTATTTGAAATAACATGTCATAAAAAGTATTTTTGATGAAATGTTTTAATGACAGTTAACTTTCATCTGAAATGACCTTTATTTTGATGGCAAGCCTAATAAAACATTGATTGTTCCACATGTGTTTGTTGATGTTAAACCAGAAGTGACATCAAAATCTTTGCAGACTGGAAATTTTATGATACATGTATAATGCTTTTAAACACCTTTTAAAGGAGTTAAAAAGCATGCATATTTAATTTCAAGACTAATAAAACTACCTAATAACAATTTGGATAATATAAATACTATCTTAGTGTATAAATTGAATTGTCCTCAGAGCGGTCAATTGATTGAGCAGTCAAGTGTAAATGATCTCAGTCAGGGCTCACCACACTTTAAAACTTTAGGGAGAAGTTATTTCTCCCTTGCAACCAAACAGGGAGACTTAAGAGAGCAGTCAGGAATCGCTGCAATGTTTTCAAGCCTTCACATATGCATTTTAAACCCTTATTTAAGTTTTTATTTTATTCCATGTCATTTATAATTATATGATAGAGGCAATAAATTATCATAATTTGAATTTTGCCTTTGGTATACCAGCTATAAAATAAAATGAGATGAAATAGGAACTGTATTGGAGGGAGATTCCAGATTCTGTTTTAATTAAAAAATTAAGTGTTATTTTCCATTTTTCTCTACCAAAAATTGTGTATTTTTAAGATCTTATGATAGAATTATTAAAACAAGAGTGGACACACCAAAATGTCTCGCCTGTCATGTATTAGACATATTGCATACAGTATTTAAAAAACAGGCCAAACACAAAAACTTAACTATAACCACTGAACCATGAAAATGAGGTCAAGGTTAGATGACACCTGCCAGTTGGACATGTACACCTTACAATCCTTCCATACACCAAATATAGTAGACCTATTGCATACAGTATTCGAAAAACAGGCCAAAACACAAAAAATTAACTATAACCACTGAACCATGAAAATGAGGTCAAGGTTAGACGACACCTGCCAGTTGGACATGTAAACCTTACAATCCTTCCATACACCAAATATAGTAGACCTATTGCATACAGTATTCGTAAAACAGGCCAAAACACAAAAACTTAACTATAACCACTGAACCATGAAAATGAGGTCAAGGTTAGACGAAATCTGCCAGTTGGACATGTACACCTTACAGAGATTTAGCTAGCGCTCGTCACTTTCGCCATTGGCGAATGATTCTTGAAAGTGGCGAATGTTTTCCGTATGCAATTCGTCACTTGAAATTTCAAAATCGCCAAAAAAAATTTTGTTAAGGCGCATACACGAGTCCTAGACGCACTAAAATTGGACTGGACGTGTCACCCTTCAATCTCATGCATCCCTGGGACGCATTTAAATCTGACGATAATTTTCATAAGAGATCTCGAGCCGCCATTTTTTTCTTGGAGATCAAAGGGAATGGGGAAAGAAACTACAAAAAATTAAGATAGAAAATGGCGGCAATCGGAATTCTCGTGATATTTCATTGGCCACAGTGTTTTTTTACCGACCGGTAACAATGTGTGTAGACCTCATTTAAAAATGAATTTAGCGGACTTTGACTTACATTACAATTGGAAATTTTGTCAATATTGATTATTAAGGTGTTAAAACAAGGTCAATGGGAGGATTTTAAGAGTATGTTTGAGAAAAAATAACAGTAAAGATTATAGATAAATAAATATTAAAAAATTAAATGGCAATATTAAATAAGTTGTCAAAAAGATTTTTGCTCATATCTGTAACAGAAATTTTCTTCCAAGTTTGGAGCACCACTGCATACATGTGTATGTTCATTTTTTCTTTTTCTTTTTTGGAAATTATTTTCGTCAGCACATGATTCTAATTAAACTTTTACAATAGTACAATAGGCCTACCATGAATTACAATGTTTTGTTTAAAACTTTATTGATAATAAAACATTTTTATTATGATTATCATGTTATATGTACCAGTGCTGAAAAATAAATAATAAAAATATGTATTAATATTCAATGCTATATTTTTTCTCCATCACATATACAAAAAAGAACTGGAATAAGTTACATCGATAGAACATGAAGAATTTGTCCCCATTTTGCTTGTCCGCAAAAGTGACTAATGGTCTCAAAATCCTAGCTAAAACCCTGCACCTTACAATCCTTCCATACACCAAATATAGTAGACCTATTGCATACAGTAATCGAAAACAGGTCAAAACACAAAAACTTAACTATAACCACTAAACCATGAAAATGAGGTCAAGGTTAGACGACACCTGCCAGTTGGACATGTACACCTTACAAGCCTTCCATACACCAAATATACCAGACTTTTTGCTTATAGTATCTCAGATATGGACTTGACCACCAAAACTTAACCTTGTTCACTGATCCTTGAAATTGGGTCGAGGTCAATTGAAAACTGTCTGACGGGGATGAGGACCTTGTAAGGTACGCACATACCAAATATAGTTATCCTATTACACATAATAAGAGAGAAATTAACATTACAAAAAATCTAAACTTTTTTTTCAAGTAGTCACTGAACCATGAATATGAGATCAACGACAATGTACATATGACAGACGGAAACTTCGTAACATAAGGCATCTATATACAAAGTATAAAGCATCCAGGTCTTCCACCTTCTAAAATATATTGCTTTAAAGAAGTTAGTTAACGCCGCCGCCGGATCACTATCCCTATGTTGAGCTTTCTGCGACTAAAGTCGCAGGCTCGAAAAAATGTTAGAAAATGAGTTTTGGTTAGGTGCAAGATGAACATGACATGGATTTGTTTGTCATTTGAAAGGTAGATGTAGCTGAAAATTTCTGAGATGTTTAGCTAAAAATTTCTGAAGAATTATTTTTTTAATCTTTATTTTTTTCCCTTTTTTCTTTTATCTTCTTTAAAAATTATTCTTTGTTTATAATAGGGGCATTATTCTGTATTCTTTTCACCCCATCCAAATACCCTCTTCAAAAGTCTAAGAATTGTGTATGCCCATATGTTGAATCCTTTCATTCCTTTATCTGTTCTTTTTTGTCTAGTTTACAATTATCTTTTTCAAATCAATTCTTTATTGTTAATAACATATTGCATATTGTCAGTTAACAACTAACTGTGAAGTGATTAGACAAGGGGAGGCAAATCAAATTTAAAGGCGAATTATCTCGTTAATTCTACAAAGCTGGAAGTGAAAATAACTCATCAATCTGACATTTTATTAGCAAGAAGTTGCAAAATCGGAAATATTTTCTACTATCAGGGGCATTTATCGCAGAGAAGAGTTTTTAAAACTCATTAATTTGCATGTAATGTTTGGTTTATATAAATTTGGGAATTACTTACAATCTTTTTGCTACCAACATACTTGTAAACAAACTTGATTATAAAGCTGAAAATATTTGTACATCAAAGTAATAAACAATTTCTATTTACTTCCTACTGGTTGCTCGGCACTGCAGCGAACCAATACTACGTCCCTGCAAGTGAAATAACTTGCCTCAAATTATAATTTCAGAATCCTGGAAATGAGTTTCTGAAAAGCTTTAAAGATCTATGGTATATCTCTGTAGACTCTAGAAGTTTGGCTTTTTGTCAGTATTAATTGGTACCAGAAACACAAGCAGCCAAAGAGCACTCCTAACCCTCTCTAACAAACTAATATCATTTTAAATATTGATTTATTCAATGATATAAATAGGGACTGTGATAAGTCGAACAATAAAGAGAAAGCATCATCATCTTGGCTTTCTTTTACTTTATCCCACGATACGTTAGTCTTTACTAGTCTACAGTAGTTTAGTATATTAAAATTACAAAATAAAAGATCCGAAAAAACTGAATAACAATGAAATTTTATATTTGGGTGGGTTAATATCTTGTATCCTGTGACAGAAATGACTGATGCATATTTTTTTCAAATAGATAAACCTGTTCGTCCATCCTGTTTTCAATTTTGAAATGTAGAGCGAAATTCCAATTGTTACAGCTCTTTTCATTGGTTATTTTAAACAACGCTATTATGGAAGGCTACATTTCATTGGTTTGTGAATAGCATACCGTTTTACCGATGGAATTATTTTTAGAGACTAGAACAATAACGGCCCAAATTTCAGTGAAATTGAAAAAAACAATTAAAGGTTTCATGGGATAAGAAAATCGAATCGGATATACCTTTTTAATTGATTTGATCCATTCGTTTACGATATGAATAATACGCAAAAATAGGCCTTTTGAAATGATATAATACAAAGCACAACATACTTTCGATTTCTGGCCTAATTTAAAGTCCAGATTTTACAGGATAAACATTTTCTTAATTGAATAGATTAAAAAATGTGTTGTCCCAGCATCCAGCCAATCATATGTATATCATATATGTACAGCACTTAATTGTTTTTTATTCTAAAATTTAAAAACAAAACGCACAGCTTGGTTGACAGACCAAAGATGTCAAGGATGATTAAAAATACCATCATGTAATTAAATTGGCATATCTCATAATCAATGCCTAAATAATCAAAATCATAATTAAAACATTTGTTATTTCATTAACCAATTAACTTGTTTCTCTTCAGATGGTGATTAAACCTTAAATGGCTACTATATTTAAATGATTGACAGATGGCTTGTGATACGCGGCTTGCGCTTTAAAAGAAAACAAATAATATTTTAATGTTTTGATAGAACCTATCAAGACACTTGATGAGTACTCAGAGAGAAAAAAACATAATATAAATTCATGTTTTTATCAACGTCTGCTCATTGTTATTTTGTCTTCGGCATTGACAACTTATAAATACTGTATTACATAACGACCATGTCTTCTGCACAGAAGTCAGTAAAGATGGCTTTCAGCATCGACGAACTGGCCAAAAGTAGCAGAACAGAAAACTTAGAACACAATGCCAGTGCTGCCAGCTACCGAGATAGCAATACGTCCATCAGCATATTCGTTTCAGTATCAAATGATATACAGCATTCCAACAAAAGGAAGCGATGCGACGATGCATATGACCTTAACAACGAAATCTTCAACTCATCTGTCGATACAACTGACTTCATTAGTTCCGATGACTCGAGTAACACTGATCAACCAAGAAAGAAATCCAGAACTACATTCACCAATTCACAGATTACAGAACTGGAAAAGTACTACAGCACGCACAAGTACCTTCTGGTTGAAGATCGTCCAGTAATTGCTAAGAGACTCGGACTCAACCAGTCACAGATCAAATGGTGGTTCCAGAACCGCAGAATGAAAGAAAAACGACAGATGAAAAGAAACAACTACAGCGATGCACTCGACAAGTCACAGTTTGTCAGTGTTGGTAAATCTGGTCAAAGATTATACAGCGACACTCAGCCATATCAAGTACCCAGTTACTTCAGTCATCAACAGTACCCACCATCAGTACCAATGTTCCAGCCGTTTATATGTAGTTCGATTTTACCAACCATGTACCAGGGGTATACTCAACAGTTCTACAACGGACTTTCACCAAAGCCAGCGCAATACAACCGAGTTTGAACTTTTGATATTTTCTTTATATATAAAGTGCTACGCTGTTATTTTAATGCATTGTTATGAAATATTTGTTAAGAGTTGTTGTGAAATGTAATTTGTTATTACATTAATATAAAACAGCAATAAAATTGTAACATAAAAAGTCTTAATCTTGTTTGTTTCACTCGATACAATTTTTTTTCATAAAACCTTTGCCAAAAAAAGCATTAAGTCATTGTCGGGCAATTCCACTTTAAAACTATATATATGCCTTGATATTTGTTACGTGGGACAATCGGGAGAAGAGCGAAATGTAAATTTTGATGTCGCTCATATGCCAGTCATTTCAGTATTTTTCTAAAAATTGAACAGCATTTTGATTGCTCCGGTTATGCCTTTGAACTAGAAACCACACATAATGAAAAGACATACAGAAAGTACTCGCTGTTGGGTTTGATGTATCGAAACACGCTATTTTATTTTTCCGCTTACGCACGAACGTCTGGTACATTTGTTGTAGTCCTTTACATCCGTAATACAATAATCTTTTATTAACCAGTAGGGTAAAATACGTTAAAAATGCCTTATCTTTATGAGCAAAATGAATGCATTACAGCAGGGCCATTACAGCATTTTGTTCATAATAACCGGGCCATTACAGAATTTTTTTCATAATAACCGGTTATTACGGCTTTTTCAAAATGGCTGCTTTTTTTAATACTCCACTTGGAAATTTCAGGATGAGCAAACTAGAACATTTTAAAACATATTTTTGAAAAAAAACTATCCGAAATTAATCTTTAAAACTGTTCTCACAGGTTTTGCTTACTTACCATTATATTTGTGCTATTCGGATTAATGCAAATGCTATATACAAACTGGTTAATAAAAGTATTAAGAAATGGGTGTTTTCATAATGGCCCTGTTATATGTTCTCGGTCTGTAATAATGGCCTTCTGATGCTGTAATGGCCCTCGGCGTTGCCTCGGGCCATTACAGCAACCCTCAGGCCATTATTACAGACCTTGGACATATAACAGGGCCATTATGAAAACACCCATTCATTAATACTATAGTAATACATGTAATCCATAAATACTTCCATTCGTACAATTCACTTACCGTGCTTAGAAATATAATATGCGAATAGTAGATGGTAAACATGCATGACCATTAGAATGAGCAATTATTGCTTGAGGACAATACTGTAAAAGTCATCCCTTTTCTATAATGGAAGGATGCAATATCCTTTTTTGTAGCTTGCATATGGGCTACTGCCATCACTTGGCATCCGTCGTCGTCGTTAACATTTCTTTAAAGATCTTCAGTTGGAACAAAACTTGGTAGCAATGGTCCTTAGGTGGTCCTCTTTCAAAATTGAATCCGATGACCCCTCCCGTCATCCAAGTTGGCCGCCAGAGCTGAATATAGTTTAACATAGGACCCTATGGAAAATTTGATTAAAGATCCTCTTGTCTGAAACAACTCTTTATTGGAACAAACTTGGCAGCAATGGGCCAACTGAAACAAAACTTGGCAGTAATAGTCCTTTGGTGGTCCTCTTTCAGAATTGTACCCGATGTCCCCACCGCCGCCATCTAAGATGGCACAAGAACCGAACGCAGTTTAACATAGGACCTATATGGGGAAGAAAAAAAAGATTTTCTTGTCTGAAACCACTGGGCCATTTGGAACAAAACTTGGCAGCAATGGTCCTCAGTCGGTCCTCTTTCAGACTTGTATCCAATGATGCGCGGCCAGTCATCCAGGATTGCCACTAGAGCCGAACATAGTTTAACATAAGACCATATATATGGGAAATTCACTTAAAGATATTGTTGCCTGAAACAACTTGGCCAATTAGAACAAAACTTGGCGGCAATGGTCCTTAGGTGGTCCTCTTTCAGAAGTGTATTCGATGACTCGGCACGTCATACGGGATGACCAGCAGAGCAGAACATGGTTTAACAATGGACCCTTTGGGAAATTTACTTAAAGATCTTCTTGTCTGAAATCACTGGGCCATTTGAAATAAAACTTGTCAGCAATGGTCCTTAGTGGGTCTTCTTTCAGAAGTTGAAACACCGTAGCAAAACACAGCTTAACAGTTTCCTATGCACAGAATCTTGTCCATTTTCGAAATTTCTTTTGAAATACATTTATTTTCTTCTCGGAATAATTTATGATGGCATATGATTTTCTGCTTATTTATGCCTGGACAATTTTTAGCAATTAGGTAATTTCGTACTTTTAAAAAGTCCCGCCAAAATGTTTAAACGGTAAGACGCAATGTTTTTATACCGAGTAAAATTAATATTTTTAAATGTAATTCTGTCAAAGAATTCACTTTAAATTTTTTCTCTTTACACTTCAGTTTAATAAATTAAATGATAAATACTGGCAAAAACACAAAAACTATTAATGTCGTAAAATTGATTGGGTTTATGGCAGAAGCCATTTTGGTTGCTAATACACATAAAAAGTTGCAAGTTTCAAAATGGTAAGTTCGTTTTAACCCAATTTTAAAACAAAAGCTACACAGAAATATTGAAATACCGAATAAATCAGTCGGTTTAATCTCCCACAGTCGAACGAAATACTAAACTAAAGTATGACATATAAAAATATACAATAGTAACATATGATGTCATATTTTCCCCATATGTTCGACCAATTTTTTGCGATTAACAGTGATATTGAAGGTTGTCGGATATTAGGCAAAGACTATTAAAAGTTGGTTTGGTCTAGTAAATTGGTCTTTATTATTGGACCAAATGACCAGTAAAGTTCTAGAAATTTTAAAAACATCACATATAGATGTCCAGTAAAGAACTGTCTGATGCAGTAACATTTGAATTGTTACTGGACCAAATATCCACAAAAACTGAATGTGTCTTGGGATCCTCTTGATTAAATAATTACATCTGAATTCTAGAATCACAAAAATATACATAAATAAGCAAAATAACTTGAAACTATTTTTTTTCTGAGGTGAAAATTTCATGAAAATTGGTAATGATATGACTTCACAATAATTTGTTTGAAAATTTGTGAATTTGTATAGAAACTGGAGATGACAAATAATTACATGCATGTCCACTGGCTGTATTACAATTTACAGATGCAGTTTGCATGATTCTGATAAAAAAATAATAATAAGCACTCTTTAATTACAGGCACCGCGCTGTGCCTCGCCAATGTCGCAAAATGCGATTTTTTTTTATTCAATCTGGCGACGGAATTTTATAGTTGTCATATTTTGGCAACAGAATTTTTCGACCTTTTTTTTTTAAAAAAATCTGGCACCTATGTGAAAACATTTTTAAATGGTTGACTAAGAAACATCAGTTGTAAGTTTTATATAATAATGTATGATAATTGAATAGTTTACATCAGGCTAATAAACACAGAAGGTGTTTCAACAGTAAACAATCACGTAATCAATAACTCGCACATGCTGAGGTCGTTTACTTGACTGCTCAATTGATTGACCACTCTGAGGACAATTGAATTTATACACGAAGGTAATATTTATATTATCCAAATTTTTATTAGGTAATTTTATTAGTCATGAAATTAAATATGCATGCTTTTTAACACCTTTAAAAGCATTATATCATAAAATTTACAATCTGCAAAGATTGTGATGTCACTTCCAGTTTAACATCAACAAACACATGTGGAACAATTGATGTTTTGTTAGGACTGCCATCAAAATAAAGGTCATTTCAGATGAAAAGTAACTGTCATTAAAACTATTTCATCAAAAATACTTTTTCAAATAGTAATGAATAAAAGAACAATCACGCATGGCAGAATACTTCCAAAAGGGGGAGGGTGACTTGGTGAACAAATTTTGAAACTTGCGACAAAAATTATGCTTTGGCGATTTTTTTGGCGACAAGATTTTGAATGCCAGCGTGACCCCTGAATTATTCATGTAATTCATGTTTTGTCTGATAATACCCCAGATGTAGAGTCACTCTTTGGAATGTAGCTGTTTTATGAAGAGTTAAAGACATTAAGTGTTTCCCAGCTGTTGACATATTTTTAACAGAATTATAGCCCTTCTGAATAACAAACAAAATGTACTGTAAATGGTACGTCTTCAACATGTGCCCTTTATTTTTACTTTCATTAGCCTCCAAAATCTGCACAGGGAAAACAGAAACTAAGTAAAGCCGAGAAGGAGAAGCTTAAAGCTGAGGAAGAAGCAAGAAAAGCAGAGGAGGAAGGTATAAAAAGTGTTTTATCCACCAACATGAAGATAGATGAGCCAATTTTCTTAATTATAAATAAGCTATCAACTCAATGTAAATCAAATAAATTAATTGTCAGTTACTCTTCTCAAACTATTTTAGTGTTCATAAATCATAATTTTTTTCTTTTCTAGAATGAGTTATTTTTCTTAATGAAGTTCAATATTATTTGAAATAAATCCAGCAAATATTCTACTTGTTAAATATTGTTTATCAGACTCAGATATAAAAGGTACTAGTGGCATTTCAGTTAAGTCTACCAGTAGTTTATGTCAGTACTTAACTGTTCATCAGAAAATTGGTGAAGGTGAGAAATGGCTTCCCAAATTCATGTGTGTGTAAACATTTGAGGTTGGGAATATTTCTTTAAAAAATTGAATAGCTGTGATATAGTTTTTGTTTAAATTTGATGAAAATTGTGTAGAACAGTCTGTACCTTTAACTAATAAAAAAAGCCAGAGTCTAGTAAAATATCATTCAGGCAAGTAAATCTATATTCACAAGCCAAACTTTCAATGTGTTAGTCTGGTCATTTTCATTTGGGCCAGAAAAGGCATACCCAAATTAGCAGTGAAGGCTTTTTGGCACACACTGTTAAAATCTTCTCTATGTTACAAATATACTGTCCAAATTAAAATTTAAAAAAACACTTACTCTTTTTTCCAAATTTTTACAGCCAATTTGAGTTGCATGTTTTTTTAGGTATTGACCTTAATTTGTGCACATTGTCATCTATTGTTAATTCACATAAACCGGTATATTGAAAGAGTTCTTCTGAAATCATTTGGCCAACAAGAACCATACCTTGGTGGAATTGTTCTCAGGTGATTTCCTTTCCAAATTGTTTCTAGACCTCAAACTAATCTGACTGGTGTTACTAAAGTTAATATTATTGCCTTTGAATGGCAAATTATTTCTGCCAGGTGAACCATACAGACTCCTTGGAACCGCTAGTTACTGTATTTTGATAGAATTTTACTAAAATTAAAGTTGAAGTAACACAAGACCCAGGATGTGTACAACCTTGTATGATTTGATATTATTAGAATATAATTTTCATTTTAAAAGTTAAGATCTAATATGAAGTGTATTACATTTTATTTCATCAAGTACCACGTAAAAAATCATTGAAACTTAAAGGTATACTTTAGCCATTTAATTAGATATCATATACTTCATGGGACACTGTATTCTTTACTGTAGGTGTTTGTGAATACTAGTATTCTGGTTTTGGAACTATAATTGTATTAAATCAGTTCTCTCCCTTAACAAAGTTATCAAGGGGAGATAATTTGTTATCCTTTAGCATTCAGGACCATTTGAAAGATGGTCCATTACAGTTATCTGCCTTTGGCAGCTTGGTTAAGGGAGATAATTGACAAATGATTCTCAGAATTAATATTGTTTAGAAAATGTTCATAAAAAGGATTATTCTGGAATAAATGTAGATATTTTTTAGTTGTATTATATTTCAGGGAATAGTAATGTAGACTAGGTTATTATTTACTGGTTGGAAAGGGACTTCTTTATCTCTCAAATAAATGTTTTTTCAATAGAATTAAGCGTATGGTCTGAGTTGGTTCAAATTGTATTAAAATACATAAATGAATCTTTGCTGTTGCACATCTAAGTAAATGTGTCAAAGCATAAGTAAAATAAAAATATCGGTATTTGAATGAATTTCATCTTATTAGACAGAAATTTCTGTTTAATATTTTGATAATAAGCTTTGCTGTGTTTTAGGCATATATGTAAAGTCTGGAGGTATAAATCATCATATATTCAAAGGGTTTTTCTGATTTGGGGTTTGAAGTTTATAACGTGACTGTATAGTTTTAAGTATTGTCCTTTTTAAAAAACAGTTATTTACTCGGCTGTCAGTATTAAGCCTTCAAGGTTATTCATTGTTGGATGTTGATTTAACAGTTTGAACTAAATAAATCAAAGCTTATATGTTTCGTTATCAGCAAATCAATTCTGCATATATGTGGTATTGGATAAATGTAAAAAATCTTATTATAGAGGAGAATAGAAAGAAAGCAGAGTTAGAAGAAAAAGAAAAGAAGCTCAGACGAAAGCAAGAAGAAGCAGAGAGAAAACAACAAGAAAATGAGGTAACAAATCAAGTCAAAATATATTTATAAAGTAAATCTTCAAATTCTAATATAATGTTCTGTTAATGGCTTCTAGTATGTTCCTTACTGAAAAAAAACTCAGTGACCCATGATCATCAGAAATTGACAACATCTAATTAGATAAGAAATAAATTTTTGGTATCTATGGTTTGTCTCCAATTAAGCCTGGTTCAATTTAAAGCCACCTGAAGATATATATATATATATGACAGAGCTCACACTGAATCAATATTAAGGCGGGACTACCTATCTCTAATTTTACCATATAAATTGTTGAAAATTTGTACATTCCACTCAAGTTGAAATTTGTACAAAAATATGGCCTACATGGGAATATCTGAAATGAATCTTAATTTTTTGTATTTATCAATAGACACTGTTATATACCCTAAAATTCAAAATACTTTTCAAAAACAGCGTATTCCTCCCACTCTGTGGTTCTGGTGTTTAGAAATGTCACGGAACTATTTCTTAAACCATATGTCCAATTTAAAGCTGTTTCAATCTTGAATATTTTGTTAAAAAATGTACAGTCAGAAACCTTTGAAAAGTTGTTTTCTTGATACAAATATTATATTGCAGGATTTATAGATTTACCCTCCATCTTTAGCATTTAAGACTTTTTATTTGTCTATTCAAACTTCAAGAACATTTTGTAATCTTGGTTTATTACATGAGTTATTACTAAGGTTTCATAATTTAGATTTTTTGTCACTAAACTTAGGCCGAATAAGTATTATTTCTTATTTTAAACAGTCAAATGAAAATGATAATAAACATTCTGACAGTGATATCTGGTTCTTCATTGTAGGCCAGGTAGTTATATTTAGGTATTCGATAAACTGATGAATTTTTGTTGTAATTTTTGTCTTATGATTTCTTATAATAAAATCAAAAGATCTATCACTAAAATGTATATTATAGTATTTTTGCCAAAACTTATTGAACTAACAAATGAACCTTTGAAATTTCAGGAGAAAAAACAGAGGATGATAGAAATGACAGCTCTTGATCATATACTGGAGGCTAACAGAGAGGCTTTACATAATTTACATGATGAAAGAAGGAAGAAAGCTAAGGTATATTTATAATGCTGAAAACAAAATGTACCATATTCATAATAAAGGAAACTGCTGAAAAAACAAGATTTCAAAATTTTATATTATTTTTAGATATAAGATATTATTTTAGAAATTTAAGATATATTCCAGAGAAAAAAAATTCATATGTCAAAGTTCATAACCAAATATACAATATAAGCAACATATTAATAAAATTATACAAATCCATAAATATTTATGTTTCAAATTCACACATTTTTTTTTTTTTATAACTTGACTTTGATATTCCTAATAATACTTTCCTATGTAAATTATATTGAATCCATAGAGACCAGGAAACTGCTTACCAGAGGATTTTCCATTTTTAAGGACCGTAAAAATTCTCTAATGGTGCTCTTCTTTAAACTTGAATGAGATGTATACAGTTCAAAACTTCTGTGTGAATTTCATTTAAATCTTATAAGAAGTGTAGGCATGAGGGTTCTTACAAAGTGGATGGATGCCCTGTTTTACTGGGACCTCTTTCCACAATGGAATATAGAGACAGTGACAAACTTCTAACGGTAATGAACCAGTTCATTGTCAGCTCATTTGGTACTGTGTATAACTTTATCGTTAGGAAAATAAATCTATGATAACACAAATTTTGTCTTTTTTTTTCTTTCAGTGGGCTAGGTATATGAGATGTGATGGTTCTCCAGATCCTACAATTCCTGGTGAAATCAACACTTATATCAACCTTAGATTGGAGGACAAGGAAGATGTTACCATAGAGATGGTTTTTAAGAAATGTGAACTAGATAGTAGTGTAAGTATATACACAATTAACAAAATTTATAAAAAATATTTCAGATATTACAATGAATACAGAACTTTGTCTCACAGATATTTGTATAATATCCAGTTTTTGGGTTTGTTTTGTATTCTTTGAAATGAAAAGATTTTCAAAAGTAAAATTTCCTGAAATAATATGATATTATTACATGGTTTTTTGTCGAGCCTGCGACTTTAGTCGCAGAAAGCTTGACATAGGGATAGTGATCCGGCGGCGGCGGAGTTAACTAACTTTTTAAAAGCTTTATATTTTAGAAGATGGAAGACCTGGATGCTTTATACTTTGTATATAGATGCCTTATGTTACGAAGTTTCCGTCTGTCATATGTACATTGTCCTTGACCTCATTTTCATGGTTCAGTGACTACTTGAAAAAAAAAATTAAGATTTTTTGTAATGTTAATTTCTCTCTTATTATTAGTAATAGGATAACTATATTTGGTATGTGCGTACCTTGCAAAATCCTCATCCCCATCAGACAGTTTTCAATTGACCTCGACCCCATTTCACGGGTCAGTGAACAAGGTTAAGTTTTGGTGGTCAAGTCCATATCTCAGATACTATAAGCAATAGGTCTATTATATTTGGTGTATGGAAGGATTGTAAGGTGTACATATCCATCTGGCAGGTGTCATCTGACCTTGACCTCATTTTCATGGTTCAATGGTTATAGTAAAGTTTTTGTGTTTTTGCCTGTTTTTCAAATACTGTATGCAATAGGTCTACTATATTTGGTGTATGGAAGGATTGTAAGGTGTACATGTCCAGCTGGCAGGTGTCATCTGACCTTGACCTCATTTTCATGGTTCAGTGGTTATAGTTAAGTTTTTGTGTTTTTGCCTGTTTTTCGAATACTGTATGCAATAGGTCTACTATATTTGATGTATGGAAGGATTGTAAGGTGTACATGTCCAGCTGGCAGGTGTCATCTGACCTTGACCTCATTTTCATGGTTCAGTGGTTATAGTAAAGTTTTTGTGTTTTTGCCTGTTTTTCAAATACTGTATGCAATAGGTCTACTATATTTGGTGTATGGAAGGATTTTAAGGTGTACATGTCCAACTGGCAGGTGTCATCTGACCTTGACCTCATTTTCATGGTTCAGTGGTTATAGTAAAGTTTTTATGTTTTTGCCTGTTTTTCAAATACTGTATGCAATAGGTCTACTATATTTGGTGTATGGAAGGATTGTAAGGTGTACATGTCCACCTGGCAGGTGTCATCTGACCTTGACCTCATTTTCATGGTTCAATGGTTATAGTTAAGTTTTTGTGTTTTGGCCTGTTTTTCAAATACTGTATGCAATAGGTCTACTATATTTGGTGTATGGAAGGATTGTAAGGTGTACATGTCCAGCTGTCAGGTGTCATCTGACCTTGACCTCATTTTCATGGTTCAGTGGTTATAGTTAAGTTTTTGTGTTTTTGCCTGTTATTCAAATACTGTATGCAATAGGTCTACTATATTTGGTGTATGGAAGAATTGTAAAGTGTGCATGTCCAACTGACGTGAGTCATCTGACCTTGACCTCATTTTCATGGTTCAGTGGTTGTAGTTAAGTTTTTGTGTTTTGCTCTGTTTTTCGAATACTGATAGCATTTACTTTCATTAGAAATACACGACAGGCGAGACATTTTTGTGTGTCCACTCTTGTTCTGTATTGGCCTTGTTATTGGTCCGATGCTTGCTATATTGGCCTGAGGCAGAGCCAAAGGCCAATACAGCAGACCGATTACCAATAACAAGGCCAATACAGAAATAACCATGTAATGATAACTTGTAAAATACTCCTCATTGAATACACCAGATGAGAGGGCAGAAACAGTAATGTTCATGAAAAGTGACACAATGCAGAAATTTAGTTATTGAATTATATGGCAATTTAATGCAAAACTATGTAGTGTAGGTTTCATTGTGACTGAATATTATTTTAATTATTATATTTCAGTTGATAAATGAATTAGAATTTCTCCTTGAAGACACTCCAAAGGAAGAACTGTCTGAGAGAGATAGAGAAAATTATAAACAGGTAAAGGAGAAAAGAATTAACTAGTAACAATACAATATAGTCAAGATTTTAAAATTTTGTACACCTTGTTCATCTTAAGATTTTGGGAGCATTTCATATGAAAATGATTAATTTCTTATTTTTATACAATATCAAGTATGATAATGAAAACTCTACATCAATGGACACAATACCAGTTTTCCAGCTTACTCAGAATAGAGAGGAGCCTTGCCACTCTGCTCTTTATTGTACCCCAGCTCTGAAGCAGTTGGGGTATACTGGTTTATCAGTGCTCATCCTTCCATCTGTCTCTCACTAAGGTTTTTATTTACAGACAACAGAAGAACTCCAAACTCTGATGAAGCTGAAAGTTGACAAGGCAACACTTAGACTTTTACAGGAGGCCACTGATAGAGCAGACCCAGAAACCTTTAATTTACAGTATGCCATAAAGACAGATGATGTTACCTTGAGTGTGTGGGGGAACCTTAGTAAAAATCCAAGGTATTGCGCAGCAGATTATCGCTTAAAATTTGTAAAAAAAATGTTACCTTGATTTATATATATATACAGATTTTTTCCAATCTTATCCTCAGTGTTATGAAAAAGCTATACTGGTAAACATGGATATTAAATGGATGGCTCATTTTCTGATTCGTGTTAATCTTTAAAAGTCTAAAGGTTAGGAAAGTGCAAAAGTTTCTATAAGTCTTGTAAATTACCTATTAAATCAGACATAAGTTTAAAATTGTAGTACCATTTGGCTTATTATTCTGTTGATTAAATAGTAAAATTTAGAAAACTGCTGAACTAAAAATTCTAACAGGGGCAGCAGTGACCATGTCATCTGGGTTGTTAGTTTTAACAACAAATGATCACTAGCTCAAATCCAGCTCGCGGCAAGGTGTGTTCAACTCTGATCTTAATTTACAGGAATTGTCAAGTATTGTGCCATTGGTTGATGGTCTCCTATGGGTACTACAGCTTTCTTCAAAAATAAAAACTGGGTGACACGATATTGCCAGTTTTGCCTAAAGAGGCATAAAACCTAAACCAAACTGCAATATAACAAACTTTGCCTGTTATCTGTAGTGTTGAAGAATGTAAATATCAATTTTTTTCTTGGAAATCTGGATTTGTAAACCATCAGTGCAATAAATATAAATGAAAGTATATAGGCCATAATTTGATATTCATCAAACAGAGTCACGACATTCCTCAAAAAACAGATGTGCACTAGATCAAAAAAATGTTTGTATTTTTTTTTTTTTGTAGAATAAAATCTTTTGAATTCACAAAACAAGGATTGACATTTGACATTCCTAGATTACTGACACTGTCAGACTGTTCCTTCAGAGTTCTTGATCCTAAATATGATCATTACTCTCCAACATGTAAAAGTTTCTATCCTAGACAGAAAAAGAAAGAAGGTAAGGGGAGATAATTATATATATATATATATATATATATATATATATATATATATATATATATATATATATATATATAGTAAATTAACAAATTTGTAGAAAATTGTATAAAGGGACATAATCATATTCTATAATGTATTCTAAACAATTATAACGGCAGATAAAACACTTTAATTCACCATCGAAAGGATAATCACACATTGTTTGAAGTTTTGTTTAGTATAATTTAATTGCTGTAAATTGTTTAACATGTATAGGTTAATATGCTGTTGGAGTGGCCAATGATGCAAGTACAGCAATAGCCCTTTCCAAAAACTCATTTCTGGTATCACGATTCTGACTCTAAAATTATAATTTGAAGCAAGTTATTTCCCTTACTTTAGTTACTTCCATTTCCACCAAATGAAACTTTTTCTAGCCTTAGTATGTAGCACAATATGGCCATATTTGCTTTAACAAATAAATTCACTTTGGATTACATAATGGCTGCCCCCCTTTCTAAATGACCCATATGCTCCTATAGCGGTCGCTATTAAATACAACATTAAAGTAATTACATACAGTTAAAAACTCAATATCTTGAGTGATGTAAAACTAGCAAAGTTAAAACAAATTCTTTAGTATAACTCAGAAATAAACATTTTTTTAAAACAGCAGGAATTCAACAAATTATAATTATGCAGTCAAAAATAGAAAACCAAGACCTAGAAATTAAAAAATACTACAATACTCGGATAAATTGATAGAATATTTAAGAAAATATATCATTACTAAAAAACATGTATTGAGTTTGAAAGGGTATTTATTAATACCTTTGACATCACTGGTTTTGTCCACCTGTTTGTCAGTAAGTGATTTTGATTAGCTGCTGTCACCTTTTTTGGACATGAGTTTTAACTTATTTGAACCAAATCCTATTCGTTCCTTCTTGTTGTTGTGATATAAATTAAATTACCGTTGCACCCTGGTAATTATCACTGTTTACTTGTTTGGTCTAATTGTTTATGAAAAATTTTTGTAAAATACTATAGTACAAATTTATGAAACTGTTTTCAATAAGCAAAGAAAATTAAAAGTTTGGTCTAAATACTGCTAGCATTTTGAAATATTAGTAAGTTTTACAGGGTATTGCTGACCATGGTCAAATTTTTGTATATTTGTTTCCGTACGTATGACAATCATTTTACTTTTTCCTTCATAAATGTCACACAAATTTAAAACTTTACTAATAAAGTTCCATTAAAAATGATACAGTTATGCAGTGGCTTAATTTCAATGTGATATACAGATTAAATGATATTTTGTTAATACTTGATCCAAAGAGTTCACGGTGTTTGGTGCAGGGGAGATAATTCATAAAACACATTTTACTATAATTAGATAGATTTCTTGTTATTTATAACTACTTATATAAACAAACTTGTATAATTCTTAAGATGTCAGTGATGTTGTTTTATTAGAACCTGCACCACCTCCAGAAGAACCAAAAGAAGAAGAAAAGGATGAAGAGAAAAAAGAAGAGGAAGAAAAGAAAGATGAAGAGACAGAACCGGAAAAGGAGGATACTGTAAGTGCATTCCTTCTGTATATGTGTAGACACTATATGTAAATTGTCATTTAATACAAAATTTATTAGTACGAGCTTTAGAAATGGGAATGAAAATAAGCTGTTAATGCTGCAGTGTGACAAATGTTAAAATTTGCCAAATTATGAAAGAAATCAAGTCCCTTTTAATTGGTCAGTGTTTTTTCTCCTTCATCTTCTCTGTGTAATAAGTTGATTGCCCTTCCCTCTGCTTAGGACCAGACTACAATGAGACTTTATATATCTTGTTATGAATTCACAATTTATTCTTAAAATATAAATTGTTTGATTTTATCTGTCAAAATGAGTCTAGTGAATATCCTCAATTTTTATTTAACACCTAAAATATACCAAAGCTGTTCTTCTTGTTCATTTTATTTTGAAGCATAACAATTTTTGTGGTTTAAAAAAAATTTAGACATCGAGAATTTTGTGCTAATGTTATTTTTTTAGAAAAAAAACAATGTTAAATCTACATTGTATTGAATTCCTAAATTCATGTTATTTATTGCACCGACAAAATCCACATAAATTTGTATCGAACAAATTTAATGAATCAAAGTTGTCGATTTAAAAAAAAAAAAACTTGGCGTTTTAGATATTATTTAAATTTCTGAATCGCAAACCTCGCTTCAAATTTTGGTTGCCAGTACATCATCTTTATACTAAAAATTTTTTTTTTAGATTTTGAGTAAGTTATACTTTAGTATATTACCATGATGTTTTCATATTATTGATATTATATTTTGTATTTTTTTGACAGTTTGTAAGTATAAATAAGTCACTAGATATTACTCCACACTTTTCTTATCTATGTAGCACAGTAATTTATATATAATAATGGTTGTCTACTTTCAAAGAAGAAATACCTTGCACAATTAGCAGTTTTAGAATACATTATATTGTCTTTGATTGCAATGTTACAGTATCATTATTTTTTTTATTTTTATTAATTTTTTTTCAAAAACACATATTTTTCAATCTTTAACGTAACAATAATAGGAAAAATTCAAGGTCTTTCTTCTGTAAATGGTTAAAAAATATATTTTATTAAAAGCTTGTCCAAAGCTGTACAGTTATCTATAAATCCTTCTATACTTTCAGTGTTTCAGTATTTTCTGGTGAAATCTTTTGTATCAGCTTAGCTTATATCATTCTCTATCAACAAGTTTATAAGATACTACATGTTTACATCCAGCAAAGCCATGTCACATAAATTCAGAAATAAAATAATAGAATACAGAATTGATGTATTGATATAAAAACTAAAATACTCCGTACAAATTAATTTTTTTAATTAATTTTGACACTTTTAAATCCTAATTCACAAAAACAATGCATTTCGATATTGGCGATTAACGTTTAATTTAATTACAATACTTTTTTAGTTTATTTTAAAATCATTGAAATAAAAATTCAAAAATTTGTATTCAAATTCAAATTTTATGAATAAATTATACTTACCTGTCATATGTACCTTTGGATTTCTCTTCGGTATTAGACTCGCTCGAAGTTCAAGGATAAAAACCGGTATTTAGACGTACCTTACGTACTTCCGGTTACCCGTGAACAAACTAGTTTTCTTCGGCGCAAGAAGGCACCGATAAAGAAAACCAGTTAATTTGCTGGGGAGGAGGGATGGGAGGTTACATATGACAGGTAAGTATAATTTATTCATAAAATTTGAATTTGAATACAAATTTTTGAATTTCATTTTATAAATTAGGTACTTACCTGTCATATGTACCTTTGGATTTCCTTTGATTCTAAAGCAATACTTTAAGATGCAGGAAATAAAAATGGTTTTCTTATCTAATTTACACTTACCTTAAAAAGGTAAATGTGAAACTGTTTTTCAAATACAAAAATACAAATGTACATTTAAACAACTGTACAAAGGACTCCTTGTCCAAAAACTGTAAAAACCATCAAAATAATTCCCTCTAACTAACATATATACAATCTTCCCCTGCGACTCGCCGAGGAAGAATTCCTTCTGTGAACTACAAAATAAAACATAATTATATGTTTAGGAAGTTGACTCTAACTTCCTTGTAGTAGAACTTCATAAATGTAGAAGGACTAGCCCAATCAGCGCTGTCCAAAACTTCGCCCATACTTGCCCCTTTATAAAGAGCCTAGGATGGTCCAACCGATCTGGTTGAATGCCCTTTGATCTTCCCTACTGACTTTTTCTCCTGTTTGTATGCCATCTTAATAGTTTTTACTATCCATGATGATATAGTCTGTGTAGAAACAGGGCTGTGTGGTTTGTTAATAGACAGAAACAATTTTGACTCATTATTTTCAGCTTTATCTCTTAAAACGTCAGTTCTTTTTAAGTACCAATAGAGAATAGTTTTAGGATCAAGCGCTTTTTCCTGTGGAAAAGCAGGAATGAAAATCTTGGAATTGACATGATTAATACGATCTTGTTTTGATAAGCCATGTCGTAAAAAAGTTATACCTTGTTTCTGTATATTGACTGAACCATCTCCCAAACGGAAAGACTGGAGATCGCTGCACCTTCTAAAAGATGTAATTGCCAAAGGAAGGCAGTTTTCCATGTTAAATACTTTAACCTTGCGATTTTAGATGGTATGAAAGGAGGTTTCTTAAGCATATCCAACACCAATCGCAAGTCCCACTCAGGTAATAATTTTTTCTCTGGAGGCCTAATGTTGAATACCCCTTTTAATAACCTAATGATGTAAGGATGTTGGCCTACCGGGATCTTGTCAATGGGAGATAAAACTGAAGACAGCATTGATCGATACCCAGCAATGGTCCGATATTTAAGACCTTTCTCAAATAAGTGAGCCAAAAAATTTGCACACTGATTTAGAGATGCTGTGTACGGATCAATCTGTTGTTGATCACACCAACTACTGAATTGTCTGAATTTGCATTTGTAATCCCTTTGTGTTCCAGATCTCCAAGAGGCTGTAAGCAACTTTCTTGTGTTTTTAGAAAAGCCTTTTGTTTTGAAATGTTGGTTGATATTAGCCATGCAGTCATTTTGAAGACTGTGGGATTTGGATGATAAATTTTTGCCTTTCCGTGACCTTGTTCTAGCAGATTTTCTTTTATTGGAAGCCTCAATGGTGGAGCTATTAGATGTTGCAACAGCTGTGGAAACCACATCTGTTTCGGCCAAAAGGGTGCTATCAATATTATTTCGCACTGAAAAATCATCATGTGATTCAATACCCTGGGGATTAGCGACAGTGGGGGATATGCATAAGCAAACATTTTTTCCCAACTGATCGTTAGTGCATCCTGAGCTAGAGCTTGTTGATCTTGTTCCCATGCACAAAATACCTGACATTTGTAATTTTTGGCAGAAGCAAAGAGGTCTATCAACGGTGTTCCCCAAATTTGAAATATTTGATGAACAACCCCCAAATTCAATGCCCATTCTGTTGCTTGAATTTTCTTTCTGCTTAACTGGTCCGCTAAAACATTCTGAATCCCTGCTATGTGAGCAGCTGTTATTGTTGTTTTGTTTTTCAGAACCATGTTCCAAAGATTCCAAGTCTGATTGCACAATGATATTGACCTCGTTCCCCCCTGTTTGTTCAGATATTGGACAACTGTTGTATTGTCTGACCGTATCAGTACATGTTTGTTTGCCAAAATTGGGAGGAAATGTTTGAGAGTCAAGAAGACTGCCTCCAACTCCAGATTGTTTATATGATAATTGGCTTGATCTGATGTCCAAAGCCCTTGTACAGATAGATTCCCCAGATGTCCTCCCCAGCCCTTTTTGCTGGCATCTGTCGTTATTGTTACAGTCGTCTGTTCTTGTGTCAGTTCTCTTCCCTTCATTGTATTTGTCAGAGACAACCACCATGCTAGGTGTACTTTGAGCTCTTGTGTACAGGGAATTTGAAAATCTAAAGACATTCGAACTGGACTCCATGCTTGAAGTAAATGCATTTGAATGGGACGCATGAACAGACGACTGTTTGGAATCAAATCTAGACAAGATGCTATGATTCCTAACACTTTTAGATATTGGTGTGCTGTTACGTGACCCTTCATTAGCTGAAGAATTGAATTTTTCAGATTCTGAAGTCTTTCTGGAGTTGGATACACTCTTCCTTGATCTAGCTAGAATAGACCCCCTATGTAAGTTATGGTTTGCGTCGGTACTAGATCTGATTTCTCTACATTTATAATGAAACCTAGTGAAGTAAGGAGAGAGAGAATTGTTTCTCGATTTTGTATCAATTTGTTTTTGTTTTGATTGACAATTAGCCAATCGTCGAGATACACAATCAACCTGATCCCTAGTTTTCTTAAATGAGCTGCCACTACAGATACCACCTTTGTGAACACCCTTGGAGCACTTGTTGGTCCGAAACATAGAACCTTGAATTAAAAAACTTCCCCCTCTAGGGCAAACCTTAGGTATTTCCGATGTTTTAGAAATATCGGTATGTGTAAATAGGCATCTCGTAAATCTAGAGAACAGGCCCAATCTCCTTTCTTCACTAGATTCAGAACTTTCGACATAGTGTCCATCTTGAAATGTTGCTTCCGGAGATAACGATTTAGTGGTCGTAAATTTATTACTGGTCTTAATTTTCCGTTTTTCTTTTTGACAACAAAAAGTGTGCTTTAAAAACCTGTTAGAAAATTGTCTTTGTTTACAATCTCTACAGCGTCTTTTTCTAACAAAGACTTTACTTCCTCTTTTAAAATAGCCATGTTTTCTGCATTTGCAGTTGTATTTTTTACACCCCGAAAAGGAGGTTTCTGTAAAAATTCCAGCTTGTACCCTTCTTGTATTACTGATAAAACCCATTTGTCTTGTGTTATTATCTTCCATTTTGTCAAAAAGTGAGAAATACGACCACCTACCGGTATCTCCGGATTCAACATTAAACTCACCTTGTCATTTGGTAAAGGTAAAGGTCTTCCCCCCTCTTGTGGAGAAAGAAGACTTCTTGACGTCAGATGACTTGGTTGATTTTTCCTCATCATACTTCCTTTTAACAAATCTTTTGTTCCCATTACCACTGAATCCTGTGTTTGATATCTTGGGAATACGAAAATTGCTTGAGCCCAACTTGTCTTTATCAGACGACTTGTCAGTATCAAGTCTGGGTTTTTTGGTACCCTTATCATTTCCATTTGTTGACTTGCGTTTCCTGTCTGCTTTAGGAAAAATATCAGGCAGCAAGTCCTCAAGAGTTTTGTCCTTTTCTTTCCTTGATTTCAAAGTGGAAACTAATTCCGGACCAAAAACCCCATCACCTGTTAGAGGCAGATCTGAAATATCTCTACTATCACTAAGTAAGTATAAAGATGTGTCAGTCATACATAATTGTCTGCGTATAATATGGTGGAATGCACCAGTCCTGCCTAATTGATCTAACTCCTTGGTCGTCATGGCAAAAATGTCTCTAACTTGTTGCATAGCCTTACCTAAATCAGGACTATCATCAGATAAAGTCTCAATCAAATTGCCTAACGCTTGTTGTACGTATAAACAAATAACTATACTTAACATACTAGATTGTTGGCCACGATAAGCAATTTTTTCCAGCATTTTGTAAGGTTGAGAGAAAAGATTTTTTCCTGTTTTTGTAAATGATGCTTTATTGCCATGCCTTTTAACCAAGCAACTACCAATAAGATCATCTAAAGATGGTACTTGTAAAAACTTTTCCGTTTCCTCATCAATGGGAAACAGATCTTTACTCTCTTCTGCATAAGCAGTAACAAGACTGGGCTTATCTGTACTCCAATGCCCCTTTAAAACCTCTTTCTGTGAATTGTCAATGGCCAAACCTATTTTCTTATCAGTTTTCTTGGCTATAGCATCCTCGCCAAATATATCAAAAAGACATTTCTTAGCTTTACTGGATAAATTTACCTGTTGTGACTTTGTGTCATCACTGTCATTATCCGAGCCTGAACCAATAATTTCATCATGTCCAGGATTTAGAGAAACACTATCAACATCATTGTTATTTTCTCTATCAGAGTTTTCACTGTCACTTTCATTGACCACTCTGTTATTTACACGTCCTGATCGACTTTGTGAAGATCTGGTACATTCTGTTGGTCTTTGTGACTCAACATTCTCACTGTTTTGTCTTTGTGACAAACTTGACATTGCATGGGTATTTCAGTCGCCATTTGCGGCACCACCCTGTCTTTGTAAAAGTTCGTTAAAAAGGTTCATCATGCCATTCAATTTAGTGTCCAAAGACGAGAATTTGTTGTCCATCTTTTCTTCAAGGACGGCATACTTCGACCTAGACTTTCGTCTCGAGGACAAAATTTTAGTTGTTTTAACTGGTGAAGACTTCGTCCATTCATGCGGCGAATCTTCCATAGTATCTTCTAATGATATTTCATCATTCACTTCAGTCATGTTGACTGAGAGGAGCGAGAGACACGAAACACGTGTGTCCTTCTTGCGCCGAAGAAGAAAACTAGTTTGTTCACGGGTAACCGGAAGTACGTAAGGTACGTCTAAATACCGGTTTTTATCCTTGAACTTCGAGCGAGTCTAATACCGAAGAGAAATCCAAAGGTACATATGACAGGTAAGTACCTAATTTATAAAATGAAATTTCATATTTGTACAATAATTTGTACGATAGATTCAGATATTTAAAAAATACATTGATCTGAATTCAAATATATTTATATATCCTCTGTGTATTTGTACATGTATCAAGTACATTTGTAATAAAACTGAAGAACTATTATAAAACAACATTGACCAGATATTAGGTATAGTTGTAGAAATTAGGGATCATAACCTTTAGTAGAGTAGACAGTACTGAGAAGAAAATGACAATCAATAGTTGCTAATTATATATGTAACATTGGTGGCTCAAACTCAAAAAACTAAACATTAGTCTTCTTTTTACTAAAATTTCTATGTTTAGACCATTGATTCTTGAAAAAACATTAACTCTGACTGTTTATATCAGTCCCTTGGGTATATGAGTCAGTAGCAGTTATAGGGTTCACTGTTTAGGAAAGCCCTAGCCCCCTCCAACCCCCTTAATCCCTCAACCAGGTTGGAATTTTTTCATACATGTATGTGCTACATCAAGCATCAATGTTTAGGAAATTCTGAATAATGTGTTATGACCTGTCTCCTTTTGGTCCTATGGATACACTACACTACTGCTATTTACCAAACTTCTCAAACTTTGGTACAGATAAAAATAACATTTTGGTAAAAAGATTTGAAAGATAAAAAAAATATTTTTTTAAAGTTACACAAGGTGATTCAGTTTTTTAACAGTTTTATCATATGTCAAGTTTTTAAAGAAATAAATTATAATTAATATATCAGATTTAATCCTTAAATTTTGTCAACTAAATTATAAACCAAAAAAGATTAAAAAAAAGTTTGAAGTGAAAAGTTCAAATGTGGATTTTTTTTTTGTAGAAGGAGGACGCTTGGTTCATTATGTAATTCTAAAAATATGTATATAATTTCAATACCTAAATTAAATAAAATATGTGCTTAAATTTCTATCCAGGACTTGAATGCCTATCTAAAAGGATTAGATGAAGAAAACAAAGAGGAGGAAGAGGCTCCAAAAGAAGAGGAGAAAGTAGAGGAAGTTGTAGAGGAATATGAGGATCCTAAAACACCAGGTTAATTTGATACTTTCATCTAATTTTGGTTCATTTTTTTTAAGGAATTCACAGAAGCTATGATTTTATATTCAGAATATTCTAAAGAAGGTGTTACAATATATTTTTGTGAAATATATAGAAAAAAAATAAAGTTTTGCATAGATACTGTTGACTCATTTTAAAACCTCCCACCAACTGCCATGAATTATTTCTTGAATAAAATAATTTATCATTATTGTGTTTTAAAGGGACATACACTTGTAACTTAAAGTCAGTATACTTGTAGTTTATACAATGTGCACATTTCAACACCAGTTAAAAACAGTGTTACAAAACTGATATTAATGACTTATTTATTACAGAGCCGGTAGAATGGGAAGACTTTGAAGAAGATGATGATGTTATTGATTTAAGGGCCTATACCATTGTAGGAGGTGTATTCCATTTCGATCTGATGCAACTTCCACCACAACCTAAAGTTTGTAATAATTGGACTATTACAAGATGTAAGTATTTTTGCAAAAAGATAATTTGATTGGACTTATACAATGTACATACCTCTAAATGACTTGGAATTAAATTCGATACAGGTCAACTATTAAGGTCATCCTTGATACAATGATGGTTCAGAGATTTCTTCAAGAAGTATGTATTTTCATTGTGGAAAGAAAATTTTGATTTTTCACAGATTTGGGAAAAAGAGCATATCGTGGGTTCTTAATTTCGTGGATTTGAATTTAAAAAACAACTGTTGTAATTGGTGAAATTATTTAAATTCACAAGATAAATAAACTATTTTTGATCCAATATATTACCTTTGAATCATAATATGTGATGTCATTTTATACATTGTATATGACTGTTTTCTTCAGAATCAAAACATGGCATTAGTTTGTTGTGTTCTTAATTTCATGGATTGATCTGTCCACGAAATCTACAAAAAGTGGTTACCATGAATAATAAGTGTTTCACAGTATCAAGGTTTGTCAGTTTTCCTTAAGGTAACCTCCTAATGCTCAGGCTTTGATATCAATAAAAATTGATGGCAACAATGTAGACATGTATGCTAAAGCTATGTAAAATACCCATAATAATACATTTAAACCAAAATTGTTCAGGAATAATTCCATATAATATTTACATTAAAAGATAGCATTTTTTATTTCATTATTTAGTGGTGGATCCACCTGAAATCCAGTATATGGATTACGTCGCAGATTCTGTTAATCAAACACCAAAAGAAAATCAGAGTTCTGGGAATACACCAACACAATCTGACAAGCGGGATGAAAAACCTCCTATTGGTATTTTGATGAAGTATGTATGATAAATTTTTATTATTACATTAAGTGTGGTGAAATACCTGGATTTCCGAGTGAAAGAAAATCTGATATTTCACCCAGTGACCAGAAAAGTCATATTTCACTCTGGGAAATGACATTACAATAGCTGTCACAAACAAAGTTACTATACAAAGGTTGATGCATAGTCACATAAAAAACATAATCCATGGTATTATCTCGTTAAATTTTCTGAATACATGGAATAACTAATCTGAAAATTCGAATACCAAAAATCTACAACTTGTCACCAAAAAACACTAATAATTCACTCATGTGCTAGTTCTTCACTCATTCATGAATTAATGTGTTGTTTGGTCACTCGTCATATTTTTTAGTTATTTGAATTTCAAGATTAGTTTTACTAGAATTCCTAAATTAATCTAGCATTTAGTTTTTGAACAAATCTGCAAAAAACTTATTAACGTAATAGTTACAATTAAAATTTTCTGTTCTGTAACTTTTGACTCCAGTATAGTGTGTATGAGGGAATGTTTTTAGAAGTTATCACCAAACATCTTGAAGTGTTAGAGAAAAAACGTTTGACAGGGTGTTTAGTTGTGACTGTTTGTTTATTATATCTGTCCATCCAGGTTAATTTTAAATAATGATTCAGATCTAAGCATCTAAAAGTTATAAAGAGAAATGATTTTGTCATGCAAAAAACTTGAATAGAAACAAAAATATATGCATAAATTAAGTCACCATGACCTACATTTTATAACTTTGATTAATATTTGTACAAAGGATCTAAGCAAATATAAATGGATGATATTTTGTCAGTTAAAACATCTGAGTTAGTACTTTTGGTTTTTTCCTTTATTTTCGTTGGAAAAGCCGGGCATGGAGATGCTTCTGTATATGGTTTACTTTGACTTACCGTTCTTTCGTTTTGTTAGAAAAACTTTTTTATTTTTAAAGATTGGATTCATTTACAATGTTAATTGATATCAGATAATCTGTTAAAAGATTACCTGAAGATGTATTGTTTTGTGAAGAGCCATTAGTAGCTCGTTGGGACTACAAGAAGAAACACTGGAGACAAGATGGTTTTACAGATCATAAATATAATGAAGGTACGTAGTTGTAGAAATATAATGCTTTCTTTGTACATATGTAGATTGATTTTCTTTTTGATTGGGTTTTATTGATTTTTGATTGAGAACAGTGATTAAATAGTATGATTTTCACCTCTGATTTAGATTTAATTTTTGCTTTTTGCAATTCGTTTTAAGAAGTACAAATTATTTGACATCATAGTTTATATTGATTATTGCATAAAAATATTTTATACGAAAAATTTGTCAAATCAGATGGAAAATTATACTGTATAACCACACGTCTCAATAGTGTTGTTATGGGTTATTATAGTGAGCATATCTTGCCCTTCAGAAATTTCCTTTCAGAGTCAATTAGAAGCTTTCATTTAATGCATATTTTTTCTTGAAATTTCTATTAAAATGAAAAACTGGTGTGCAAAATTGAATCCTATACCAAAATTCTACCTTCTAATAAAAAATTTTAAAAAGGAAATAATTAACTTTTGTAACCTTGCATTGTTTTCTTGTATTATAGAAAACAGAACTTTCAGCTTTAAGACAGGTTACTTTGGGACAATGGCATTACTACAGGACACACATCAAAATATGCCATTCCAATGTTGGGACATCAGACCTCATAAAACCAATGCAGCAGTTTTCTCTATAACTGCAGCCATAGCTGAGATTGAAATAGAAATTAAGGTAAAATATTTCGAAATATGAATAGAAATGAATATTAATTATGTCATGTTCTGTTATAAATGTCAAACAGAATTTTCTTGGTAATACTTAGAATCATAACTGAATATTTTTTTGTCTTTTCAAATTCAAGTAAAATTTCACTTGACTTTTGTTTGTCCAGAGAATAGTTGGCAGTAGAGAAAAATGAAGGATTTGGAGTTTGCTTCAGGCAAACACTGTTCCAGTAAATAATGGATAATATTTTGTAGCAGTGCCAAATTACACAGTACATGTACAAAATGTAGTCGAACAGTCGTCTTCGTCTGTGTTGTATGTTGTTTATGCATTTCTGAAAATAGTTTTTATTTTACACATTTTGTGGTTTCCATTGCATTTCACCAGTGTGTATTTATATGGAAATGTTTAGAAGAATGAATTCAAGGCATATGCCCCACATTGAAGACTGTATAATAGTCTCATTTTACACTTTTCAGAATCTTTTTTTTTTTTTTTTTTGGGGGGGGGGGGGGGGTTTGTTGTCTTGCGCATTGACATAAGCCTCACGCCTCCTTTCATTTCAATACTGTACTCCAATAAAGTAGTGAACACCTCTTGATCTGTCATCAACATAGTATGAGAAATTTTCACATTTGAAAAAAGTTAAATGTTTTTAGGTCCATGACCGGAAAAATTACTTGTGTTTGTCAACGTTGACTTTTTTGGAGTGATGAATTGGAACCTTTAATGTTCAAAATCTCTTACACATATTTCACCAGTATTTTTGGGGGGGTTTAATGTACAGAGGCAGTAATGTATAAATACAAACTTTGCTGTTTTACATACTACTGGTATTGTAATATTTATGTAATTTTAGGATGCTATGTGCTGTTTATCAAAATATAAACCAGAGGAGCGACCTGAATTGGATCACATAATGAATAAATGGGTTACTCCAAAGGAACTTATCAAGGTGGGAAACAGTAAATACAGAATTTATCCATACATTTTTTTATAAATAATATACCTCCCCACGGTGTGCGTCGATTTGCTAATGAGGAACCAGAGTGAGTTATCTTTTCCTAACCAATGTTGGTAAGGGAGATAATTAAATTTTCTCCCTTTTGTCGTGAGGCTAAAAGGGAGACAAATTTATTATCTCCCTTACCTACATTGGTTAGGAAAAGATAACTCACTCTGGTTTCTCATGGATTACTGGTAGGTGTTGGTTAAATTTGCAAGTTTCTTCTTTTCAAAATATTTGCCAATAATTGTGTGATTGTAGCTCTAATACTTTACAATCTTTATTATAAAGATTAAGTTTCAGTATTTACATTTCATTATTGAAAATGAATCTAATATTTTTAAAATAAAGATTAATATTTCAACGTCATGTTTTCAGAAAGATATACTCATACTATATGTTTTTGAGCTGATGTGTTATATATGTATTAGTTGTTCATATGCTATATCGGGGAATTCCGTACAGAAAAATATGAACATGAAAAATATGTCATTTTAAAAGCTGATGAGACTGTCGGGAGTAAATGTGTTCCCAGCTGAAGATTCATCAAAGTATGTCCAGATACGTAACAAAGATCCAATCCTTGTGGATAGATTATATCAACAGATGGCGCTTACAGCTTCTAGCATGGCATATGCCTCATCGAGATGGAGTAATGATGATGAGGAGGAAGAAGGTGAGGAGAAGACAGAAGAAAATAAAGGAACAGACAAGACCGGCAAGATACTTTTCCAGGCATTCCAATCTCTGGGCAATGAAGCAGTTACAGAGGTATGTAAAATCATATTTAGTGGAAGGTTGTAAGATAATTTCCTTCGTATTTTTTACCATAACATGCATAAGATCATCTATTTTACAAATGGTCTTTTCATTATAAGGTTTGTACCTTTCCACTGTACATTACTGGTTCCTAGTTAATTAATAACATTTCTCTACTGGTACTAGATTCTTGCACATTATGAATCAGTTGTACTACCATAAGAGAAAGATCCTGGTGAGAACAGACTATATTTCTTTATTGGAATATTTTTTGAAAACTTGAAATATCAAGGAAACTCTTTTCTGTTCTAAAAATACTGCTTTATGGCCTAGTTTCATAAAAAAAAATCTCAAGCTGAACTTTCATAAACATAAGTAGTGACCAATCATATAACTGAGAATTTAAGAAGAGGAAAATTCAGCAGTCTTAGAAATATGAAGATGGCCAGTTTTATAAAATCAAGCCTGCTGTGTGTTCCATTCCTAAAGACATTGATTTTTTAATTCCCAAAAATAAATTAAATTAAATTTTAGAAACAAAGTTTGAATTAATCAATGACATCACATTCATTGTGGTGAAATCATATCATGCATAATGATGGAACAGAAAAAATGATTAGGTAGAAAATTGGAAGAATTAGGCCAGCCTTAAAAATATATTTCCCCTTTCAAACCCTAGCCTGAAAGGTCTGGGGAGGTAGGTAAGTAAATTTCCTGAAATGGCTGTAAGATCTTTTCAGCCGTCGTAAATTCGGTAGAGTCGGTTGTAAAGGGGAAATTCGGTAGAGTCGGTTGCAAAGGGGAAACAAACAATATTTTAATTTAGGCCATATTAGTTGAAGTGGAGACATTTTATCTTTTAGGATGAATGGAATGTATTTATGATGACTAAGACCCGTGCAATGGCATTGGAGTTAAAGGAAGATAGTGACGAATACAGTGAAGAAATAAAAGAAGACATAAAGGTATGGTTGATCAAATGGAGTGTAGCATCTGTACATTAAATCAGATTCCTTGTATATTATTTTTTAAAGGTCTGCCTTGTGGCAAAATTGTTAACAAGTTGTTATTTGAGGATAATTAATTCTACGATTTCATTAACTGCTTGTTTTACAGTTTTAGCTGAAAAATTGTGTTACATTGAGTGTTTAAATGCATATTTTCCCACTTCTATAAAAAATGGTATCCAATGAATGATAATAAATCCATGGTTACTAAAATACCATGTGTATCTCAAACAACTTTTTATCGTACTTCACAGAAATTTCTGTTCCCTAGTTGAATTGTCCTGTAACTCAGACTGTTTTTTGTTGGCTCTTAGTCTACTGTCTACTTAACGTATATGAAAAATTAAATTTCCTACACAAGTTGTTTTGCATTTTAAATTATACAAGAAATGTCAAGTTCCTTCATCACTGTTTGGAGCTGATTGTCTTGGTAATATCACCAAAATAATATCATTTTTTCCATTGGAAAATCTGGTTAAAAACTTATTTGAAAAGGTTTTTGAGACTATGGGAAGATATTTTTTTTAAAATATCAGTGAAATGTATTTATCAGAATTTTATGGTAATTAAAGTAGAGTTCTTAGATATTTTAAAAAACATTTTGCTAACAACAGTTGAAACTTTGATTGCAATTTATGAAATAATTTGTTTTTTTTTGTATTACAGTTCCGATCCAACCTATACCACTTAGTTAAAGAAGAATATTGTTCCAATGAGGGCGTATCGAGAATCGAGGATACAAGTTATGAATTTATTGACTGTGTGTACCAATTACTGTCTGCTACAAAAGTCATTACATATTCGTTATAATTAATAATTAATTAATTTATCTTTAAAATTTACTGGACTCTTGTGTTTATGTAAAGCACTCTTGAAGTCTGGTCTGATACTTATAAACTAGCAGGTAAAAAAGGTAGGATACTGGGTTATAACTTGTGTATTTTGAATCTAAAACTCCTTTTGACCCCAAGATACAGAATGACAATGTAGAACAATCACTTTGTGACATCAGACTCTACCTTTGGTATGTCAAAAATACTGAATCTGGCATTTTTTTCTGTAACTACAAATCTGTCAATTTATGTATTTTTTCAGTAAAAAATTATAGTTGAAGTGCAGTTTATGTTACAAGGGACAATATTCATTTCTTTTATTATCAATATGACAAAACTTTTAAAACTTCAAACCTTTGTTACTTACTAATAACATGAGAATTGATATTGCATGTTAAATTTAGAAAACGTAATGTAGCTATCTGTGAAAATCTGTATGCAATCACTGCTTTTGAACATGAAAGTAAAGATTTTTTCATGATAAAAATAAGCTTAAAGAAGACTATTGTATCGGGATTTCATTTATATCCTAATTAATGAGAAATGTATTCTTGGATTAACAGAGTGACATTATTACCAAGTGACAAATTATTTTTTGACTTTAGGTGAATAGTGCAAGTTTATATTGTTTTGAAAGAGATGATACACAAGATATTGTTTTGTTATTAGATTTTTAACTGAAAACAATTTTTGCTGTGATATTTTGCATTTAAAATGTAAAACAGTATTTATTATAAATTATTTTATATACTTGCATTAAACATTTTACATTGAAGTAGAGTTTATGTCTGTTCAGTGAAAGAAACTAACAAATGCAATACTAGAACATAATTCCAAAAACAAAGGGATTACTCTGATGGTCAAATGGCCTTTTCTAAAACTGGCTGGGGTCATGGGATGTATGAATACATATAAAACTGGCTGGGGCCATTGGAAGTCTGAGCACACATAAAACTGGCTGGGGCCATGGGATGTCTGAGCACATATAAAAATGGCTGGGGCCATGAGATGTCTGAGCACATATAAAAGTAACAAATTTTTTAAGCAGAATTTATCAATGGTTTTCGAATTTCAAAATTACAAGAAACCTTATGTGTTTCATTAATAATCATTTTGATAATTATCTCAAAAAATTCATCAACTTGATTGCTACTTTTAACCAGGCAAATTTGTTATCTATGCCGAGAAGATATTAAGTGCAGAATCTGGACATAATTTCGAGTTTCATACATGTATAACAAATGCAATCCGAAGTCCCAACGGTTCCAGCCAGTTTTAACAAAGATTGTTTGACCTTGGGAGAAATCTTGACTAAAGTTAAGTGTTTTAATTTCTGTTCATCTTGAAAACATTAAAGTTACATCCATTTCATGGTGAAAAATTGATGATGGGTAATTTACCATTAATGTGTTGTTATTGATGCATACTGCAAATCCTGCTAAGAACGTAACAAGAATATGTATCTATAGGACACGGTGCCCTACTGCACTATCATTCTTTATATTCAATGAACCATGGAATTTGGGGTCTAAACCCCAATTTGACCTGAAATTGACACAGATCACATAATGAACATTATGTACTAAGTTGATGTGACTACAACTTCTCCCTAAACTACCTTTACCAAAAACTTTTAACCTGAGAATGAACCATTTCCACACTATCATATTTCTATGTTCAGTGAACCATGAAAATTGGGTCAAAACCCTAATTTGGCATGCAATCTAGAAAGACCACATTATAAGGAACACCCTAAACTAGCTTCACAAAAAACTTTAACCTGATTTGGGATAGACACACGGACCGAAAAAACATAATGCCCCTTTACTATAATAGGCAGGGTACGAAAAATTCATGTAATTATGTACGTTCAAAATTGCGTCCTGCGAGGCATATACATGTATTTATATTGTCTCAGTTGGAATTGAATTTTCTTCGACCAATAGCATATATTACTCCTTGTTCCAACTCATCTCAATTTGTAAGATAGACTTCAAATCTGGTACTGCGACAACCTCATGTGTAGAGTTACTTAGAAAGAGTGTGACAAATAGTCACTTTACACTTTGCAGTCACTTTCAAATTAATCTTAGTGATGAAAATGAAAGACAAAAGATATAATAACAAAGACATGAAATTACAACACTATCTGCAAACAACAGACAGGAGATGTTTCAGGTTTTATCATTTATTAATTTGATTTTGTAAGTACAATGAACAACCCTGATACTACATCAAACCTATGTGACAGATAAATATCACATCTATATATATCACAAACAATATGTGGTCCCTTTGTACAATATTAAATATTAACAATTCATCTAATTTGCAGAATTTTTAAATTGTATTTAAGAATGGAATGTTTTAAAATAAAAGATGCCAGCTTTTGAGATCTTGTTTTACATTTGAGGTGTTAAGTCAGAAATAAAAGTAAGGTTTTTTTTATTAAAACACAAAATATGACAGAATTGCCATCCTATTAATTAAATTTCGTATGTTAATGCAATAATAAATCTATCATGGAAAATTTGCAATAAATAAATAAAAAATGGGTCAAAGACACAAATGGCCGGGTTGCTTGGTGTTTATTGTAGTGGTGACAAAGGTGATTACAAGATCATATTGCACATTGGCAGTCATGAATATTTATATAGACAAAATCAGACACATTGTATGTTGGTGTACGAGCACAGAGGCAGCCATCAATTTAATTAGAAATAGGTGAAGTAAGCAATATTTGATTTGATTACATGTTGATAAACACTTGTTTGGAAAAATGGGAAATAATTCCTGAAATAATTCCATAAAGTGGGGTGCACATCTTCAATATGTATTAAAAGATTCTGTGAAGTTTCAATGATGTGGGTGAAAAACTGTAGGAGGAGTTGATTTCGCAAAATAGGTACCCTCTATTGAAGATGTCAATAAAAAACGACTAAGTTCCAAAGTTTGGAAAAATGGGAAATAATTCTTGAAATAATTCCATAAAGTGAGGTGCACATCTTCAATATATATAGAAACATTCAATGAAGTTTCAAGCATGTGGGTGAAAAACTGTAGGAGGAGTTGATTTCACAAAATAGGTACCCTCTATTGAAGATGTCAATAAAAAACGACTAAGTTCCAAAGTTTGGAAAAATGGGAAATAATTCCTGAAATAATTCCATAAAGTGAGGTGCACATCTTCAATATATATAGAAACATTCTATGAAGTTTCAAGGATGTGGGTGAAAAACTGTAGGAGGAGTTGATTTCACAAAATAGGTACCCTCTATTGAAGATGTCAATAAAAAACGACTAAGTTCCAAAGTTTGGAAAAATGGGAAATAATTCCTGAAATAATTCCATAAAGTGAGGTGCACATCTTCAATATATATAGAAACATTCTATGAAGTTTCAAGGATGTGGGGGAAAAACTGTAGGAGGAGTTGATTTCACAAAATAGGTACCCTCTATTGAAGATGTCAATAAAAAACGACTAAGTTCCAAAGTTTGGAAAAATGGGAAATAATTCCATAAAGTGAGGTGCACATCTTCAATATATATAGAAACATTCTATGAAGTTTCAAGGATGTGGGTGAAAAACTGTAGGAGGAGTTGATTTCACAAAATAGGTACCCATTTTCCCCGCCCGCCCGCCGCCGCCCACCGCCCGCCCGACATTCACCATACTATAACCTGGATTTGCACTCTGTGCAACCCGACCAAAAATTGAATTCTCAGTGCAAAACTGATACAGTAAAATATCTAAATATTCATAATATAAATGTAAATATATGAAAATAAATGAATGATCTATTTTAACTGAGATTTCATTTAAGGATTGGTTCAATTTAGCTAGTCAAGTATTTACTGAATGAACTAATATATACGTTTTTTTTATATTAACTTTATTGAGATTCTGTATGCTAACGGTGACAAATAATGCTGACATCTAATATTTCTTCAGTGAGATTCTTTCTTGGACAAATTAATATTGAACGACGTAATAACAAGGAAGGCATTGTGAGATAAAATTCATATTTCAATATATAATAAATATATGTAATTTTAAAACCCTTCATTCATAAAAATATACTAGAATTTCTTTTCTATCACACAACCATCTTATACAATTTTCTCCAAAATTACAAAATGATCCAAAAATAATTAACAAAAGGATTAAAAACATAATGGGCACCATAAATATTTTAAATTTCATCAGTTAAGAATTACTGGTAAGAATTACTGTTCAAATAAAGTGGACGGATTTTCAATTATACTTAAAATCACTTCGCAATTTATTTATACAATATAATAAATATTTAAAATACCAGTAGAATTAGCATTCTATTAAGAGCACTGCATGTCAAACAAAA
Source organism: Mytilisepta virgata (assembly GCA_028015205.1). Lineage (NCBI taxonomy): Eukaryota > Metazoa > Mollusca > Bivalvia > Mytilida > Mytilidae > Mytilisepta > Mytilisepta virgata. Next base: position 35,659,499 of record CM051515.1, read on the forward strand.
AGGAAGTATATAATTCCTCAGTTCACAAAAGATGCCATAAATTCCCCTTTTTTCAGCGTATTCAGCCATTTAAGCATTAATTTGGCTATATAATGACTACAAATTGTTTATTAGCGGAGGACGTCGGTGAACCATTGTACTTCAGCAGACTAATTTCACTTATGGCAAAGACACTAGCTCTACAACTCAGCACAATTTCAAAATTCATACATACAGATACAGCTATTCACGAAAAAATTATAATCTTCAGTAAGTAGATATAGAATCTTCAGTTAACGCTAGGTGCAGCACTGGGCGGAAACATTGATTGTAAACATTATATCTGGTACCAAATCATCTATAGATAGGTGATAAATATTTTTTAACCCAGTTTTTAAATATCTAACGCAAAAACAGCTCTGCCTGGTGTTAGTTGAACATCCTAGAAGATAATTTGGTATTAAGCCACAAATATAAGTTTTTTTGAAAAAATATATATTTTTTCATGAAATTTTAACTATTAAAATTTGCCCAAATTCAACAAAAAATAAAAATTTCCATACAAAATTATAAATACTGCAGGGCAAATCCTTCTAGATCAAATAAACCTCTAATTGAGGGAGCACTTGAGAAACTTGTAAGATTATATAAGTAAAATTATTGTGAAGCAGCTATTTTCGTGAAGAGTAAACACATATAAATTTCACAGAATACACATTAAAAATATAAATTACAACTTTACATAAAATGATCACTTTGGATGGCACTAAATGAGAATGAAATGAGCACTAATACTGTTGGTTTGGTGGGACTTTCTTGGTGACTATAACATCAAACAATCTGAATATTTCCTGAAATTTCTACCTCAATGAAATGAGAACAAAGTAACTTTAATTGGCAATATGCAGTTACACCATCTTTAAAGAGATCCTTATACATAAAAAAACATTTAATTCTGAACACCCTATAATTGTTCCAAATTCCTTATAAAGAAGTCTTTCTCATTCAAATGTTTAAATTGCTTAAAATATGATAACTTTTTATATTCTAAAATATATCCTGTATCCAACTCTGACTTTTCTTTTAATATACACATGTCTACAGAAAAATGCGTCATCACTGATAACAAAATATGATATGTAACTTCAAAATAAAAGAAGAATGTGTCCATGGGACACGGATGCCGCCACTTATAAATATGCAAGAGACAGTGTACTAATTCAAACCTACTGACGTTTTGTTTTCTTTGAAACTTACTTAGTAAAATTCATAGAATGCGCAAAACGGCAAATTTGGCAATTCTCAATTTATTAAGAACGATGAAAGTGATGCCACTCAAATTCGATCTTGATTAGTGTTTATTGGTAATAATCATTGTGTATAAATTTCATAACATTTGGTAGAGGCAAAGTAAAGTTAGAGTGCAGAAATGGCAAATTCAGCAATTTTACCATTTATAAAAGGACATAACTTGAGAAGGGTAATAGTGCACCACCCAAATTCGAACTTGATCTGTGTTTGGTGGTAATAAGCATTGTGTATAAGTTTCATAACATTTGATTGAGGCAAACTAAAGTTAGAGAACGGAAACAAATTTCGGGATGTACATACGGACAGACGGGCAAGGGTAAACCTTAATGCCCCCTTCACCTAGTGGCGGGGGCATAAAAACGCATGATATCATATCATAATAAAACAATTCTATAACTGTATTATATGTAACAAATCATCACTAACTTTGTTTAAAATGAATACAATAAAAATACAACCTTAATAATTTTTATATATAAATTTGGGAATTACAAGATATGTATATTGCACTTTCACACAATGTTTTTTGAGTACTCAAATGGCAAAATTCATACCTATAAGGCAGTGGAAATTGGTATCAGTTGATTTTAACATTTTGGTTTGACAGTATAGCTCTATGTATCATTTATAACTTTTCATATATTTTTTTCTCACTAAGGGTCACTCATATATTTTCTGTTTCCTTTTTTTTTTTGCTTCCTGTATACTTTACTGCCTGTTTGAAATATCTGGGAAATTCAGTTATTCACAATGGTCACTGCATCTTTCACGGTGAAGGAACCACTGAAGCATGACATTTATTTGTGCTCTAACAGCAGTTAGCCAATCAAAAAGCACCACATCACAAGTGAACACAATGTTGGATTTTCAAGTGTCCTTGCCCTATACAGTGCAGTACTACACAAATCAACCCCAAGGATTATTGCTACCTCCTCCTCCATCAAGAGAATCTGCAAAAAAAGTATTATTTTTCATTGATCATTATTCCAACTTTCAAGTTTTCACATCTTATTTCAACATGAGGTTGCATGTGTTATCGTGCAAAGTATACCCCACTCTTTTTTAATTTTGAAAATTGCGAAAAAAGACTTGAAAAGTTTGATGAAAAATTTCATGTAAACATAAGGTATTGTAAAATTTGTATCGGCAAACAGGAATTGGTTCCTTGAAAAGCCTGAAAATAAGAGAGACGATACAACTCATGGTCATAATTCTATTTGCCATTTATCAAAACATTCTGAACAGAAGCCGAGATAAGTGTGACGAAAAATTTCAGTTTGAACAGACGGACAGATGGACGGACGGATAAGGTGAATCCAGTATACCACCCACTCCGTAGAGTCGAGATATAATAAATATATATGAACCTACATTTCCAAAAAGCGATTTTTAGTTTAACACAATAAAGCGAGTTTGCATGGCAAATAAAATGTGATTTCTGAATACAATTTGGTTATCACAAAAGGATGATCTCAGTTAATATCTATCTATCTAATTTATATTATTTTATCTGGTTATATTAGTTGGATCTAGTTTACTATGGTTTATGCCATTTTTAGCACAATTGGCAAAATAGCAGCTGCAAATTTTGATTCTCTAGGGAGCTGCAGTACCCCAAGCAAACATCCAACTTTTGGCATGAAAAACTTTCCATCCCTGCCAATCAAGATCAAGTTGAACACACTGCACCACCTGTTTATAATTCTTTAATAACCAGTAGGGTAAAATAAGTTAAAAATGCCTGATCTTTATGAGCAAAATGAATGCATTAAATCAGGGCCATTACAGCATTTTGTTCATAATAACCGGGCCATTACAGGATTGTGTTCATAATAACCGGTTATTACGGCTTTTTCAAAATGGCTGTCTTTTTTCAATACTCCACTTGGAAATTTCAGGAAGAGCAAACTAGAATATTTTAAAACATATTTTTGTCCGAAATTAATCTTTAAAACTGTTCTCACAAGTTTTGCTTACTTACCATTATATTTGTGTTATTCGGATTAATGCAAATGCTATATACAAACTGGTTAATAAAAGTATTAAGAAATGGGTGTTTTCATAATGGCCTTCCTTGTTATATGTCCTTGGTCTGTAATAAAGGGTTTTGGATGCTGCAATGGCCCTTGCCGAATCCTCAGGCCATTATTCCAGATCTTGGATATATAACAGGGCCATTATGAAAACACACCACATTTATTAATACTATAATAAAGTATGTCTAAACTTAACTAAACATGTAATACCAAATATGAAATGATGGTCCATAACTGAAAGTATATTTGCTTAGAGGTTTAAACAAAATAATTACCTTGAGGAGGTGGAGAACCAATGCTGTGACGACCTTGACTGAGGTTTGACCTTCGTAATGCCAACTCCGATTCTGAAATTTGCCGTAGATCTCGTCGAGACAGCTTGACAGGAGTAACTGTCGTGGAGACATTTGACCCTGATTTCGCAGAACTAGGACGAGAGTTTTGTTTCTCTGACCTTGCACTCAGTAATCTGGAAAAGCCAAAAATAAGATACTGACAGTGCACTCAAGAGTACATACAACAGAAACTGTTTTTTTACTACATGTATAATTCCATTACTACTATAACATTATCTAAAATATGTTTATTATGACATGCATTAGTTTTACCTCAGTCATACATGAACAAGTAAGACTTTAATTGAAATTTTCTTACCTAGCTGGTTCCCTGCTGCCAATATGGTTACTAGAGGCACCAGCAGCATGATCTGGTTCATTTATGGAACTCTGAACAGAATTCCTGATATCTAGATCATCTGAAATAAATATCATAATAAAAATCAAAAGTGTTTTCTGATATTCTTTTAATGCCTTCATCAAGTGAATTATTTTACATTTGAAACAATGCCACATTCTAACAATGCCAAAAATTCTAAATGATGAATATCACAAAAATTGAAACTTAAAGTTCATTTTTTGTAAAAATATTCTTTTAAAAGAATCACAAGACTTGTATTAGTACATGTATATCACATTTTTTTCAGCATTAAGTTTACACATTTGTATCTTCATTTATACACAAAACACAGTGAAACTTTAACCACATACATGTATAAAATAATAATTCCATTTCAATTTGCATATGATAAAATACAAGGATTTCATTGGTCGGAAGGGCAAAATCATAAAAGTTTATACATCCATAAACCCGTATTTGGCAAGTATATTCATGCGCTTTCTTGATTATTTAAAGTTTCAAATGAGACATTAAATGTGAAGAATGCTGTAAAAGAATAAATTTTAAGGATGATACTGACAATAATAGTTAAGATTTAATGAGAAATGGTTTAAAAATTGATGAAAATTTTGTTTTCAAAAATTCCACGAAAATTTGCTGCATGGACGTCACAGTCAAGATTGCAACATCATATATTAAACAACGCAAGTTGGATTCTTCAAATGGAAAAAATCGGACATTGCATGGATTCTGTACGCTTCAGAATATGTTAAAATCTATCAAAACGTAATTTTCCTTGTTTTTTCGATTTGTAAATGACTTTGTTGACTTTTTATTCAATTGCTCAGCTGCCAAAAATAGTACCAGATTCAAGATGGATGTCACCTGAAAAGGGCAGTTATTTTTTTTTATTTCAACTTTTTGATGTTTGAAATGGAATTATAAGGATTAAATACGATTTTGTATGAGTTTATCGATGTGTAAACTAGGCCTATAATGTAAGGCCAAATTCTTGAAGGACGATATCTTGAGCATATAACTCTAGTATAAATCAAATATCCCTTTCTGCTAAGACTTAAAGGGGGCTAATTCAATTTATAGCTTCTTTCTCATCCAAATAACAGAAAGGTCAACAACGACATATGAATTAATAAATGCCACCCAACGTATTATGAATGTATGCATATTATGTAAAAGTATTAAAATTTTTAAATCTCAACAAGAGAACAATGGCTGACCTTGGTGAGGTAAGACACCAGATGCTTCTAATTCTCGTAACCTCTTCTTTACTTCTCTACTTGTCTTCTTATAATAATACAATTCTTTTTCCAACCTCTGCATTCTTAAAAAGAAAGTAAAATCCTTTTTTACTCTGATCTGAAAACGATGACGACATAAACCATCTTTTTTAGTTTTTTAGTCAATAAAAGAATTATTTATCAATCAACTTCGAATTATAAAAATATATATCAACTATAAAAATATTTTGAAAACATAAAATATATCCCTAAATTAACCATTAAATTTAACCTAATAAAGTCCTCCACTAATGGCCCCAAAATACATGTAAGACTTTTTTATAACGTTATAAACACAATTTTCATGCAGTTCAGGATAAAATAAAGAAACAATCATGTTAAACAATTTTTACTACTTGTCTAGAAGGAAGTATTTATGCTTTGAAAGTCAATCAATAAACTTACTTCTCATCAATTTCTGGACCAAATCCTCCACTTTGTCCTACATTGGTCCCTGATTCTGCCAACTGTCTCATTAACATCTGTATTTTCTGCTCGTACTCCCTTGTCTGTTTGGTTATCCTTCTATCGACCTCGACTGCTGACCTCTGTAATGCTGCTTCCAGATCTCTGATTAACCTTTCCTGTTCATCTTGTTTTACCTGAAAATATTAAAAATTTATCATTTATGTTCTGGTTACATCAAAACTTAAATTTAACAATAAATTTAAAATCTCCTTAACAAAAACAACATAATATAATCTTCTACCAATTATTGATCTGACCAATAACTATAACACTCTTGTGATTGAAAGGGAAAAATAGTTAAGTTAGGAGGCATACATATCAAAAACTTATTGAGGAAAGAATTGTGTTACATCAATGTAAAATATCAGAATATATTGTAAAAGTCTATTAAACCAAACAATGACTTATTCAAAAATTCAATGAGTAGTTATGTTTCACATGGCACTGATCTCAATGTCATGGTCCAGCGACTTCCAAAGAACAAAAAAAATACCTAGTAAAACCTGCAACTGATTTTTTACAGAGATTAATGTAAACTGATCTATAAACTAGAGGCTCCCAAGAGCCTGTATCGCTCACCTGGATTTAACTTTTCACCTTGAGCAGGACTAAAAATTTAAGTGTTGCAGTCAATTTGGCTGGTTTTTCTATAGGGTTCTATGTTAAACTAAGTTCAGCTGTGGCAGCCATCTTGGTTGACAGTCCAGATCAATGGACACATTTCTAAAAGAGAACCATCTAAGGACCATTACTGTTTAGTCTTGTTCCAACAGGCTAAGTGGTTTCAGACAAGATTTTTAAATGAATTTTCCCGTAGGGTCCTATATCAAGCTAAATTTGGCTGTTGCAGCCATCTTGGTTCACAGTCCATCGAAATTGGACATATTTCTGAAAGAGGACCTCCTAAGGACCATTGCTAGCAAGTTTGGTTCCAATTGGTCAAGTGGTTTCTGACAAGAAGATTTTTCAATTAATTTTCCCATAGGGCCCTATGTTAAACTAAGTTGGGTTGTAGCGGCCATCTTGACTGACAGTCTGGGTCATCAGACACAATTCTGAAAGAGGACCATCTAAGGACCATTGCTGCCAAATCTGGTTCCAATTTATCAAGTGGTTTCAGACAAGAAGATTTTTCAATGAATTTTCCCATAGGGCCCTATGTTAAACTAAGTTCGACTGTGGTTGAAAGAGAACTTCCTAAGGACCATTACTGCTAAGTTTGGTTCCAATTGGCCTTGTAGTTTCATAGAAGATTTTTAAAATTCATCCCCCCTTTTTCTATTTTTAGTAACAGTAGCAATGTCTGTTGGAAGTTGGGGATGCCGGAAATTATTTTGGAACGGGGCCACCCAAGGAACTTAACACCAAATTTTGGTCCCAATTGGCAGAGTGGTTTCAGAGAAGAAGATCTTTAAAGGAAAGTTTACACCAGACACCATCTTTAAAGGGCAAAAACTCCTATAAGGGGTCAATCAATGATTTTGGTCATGTTGACTTATTTGTAGATCTTACTTTTTTTTTAACATTTTTGCTGTTTACAGTTTTTCTTTATCTATAATAGTATTCAAAATATAACCTAAAACTGCAAAATTTACTTAAAATTAACAATTCAGGGGCAATAACCCAACAAAGGGTTGACCGATTCGTCTGAAAATTTCATGGCAGGTAGTTTTTAGATATAAGATAAAAACTACAGTTTACCCCTTTGTTCTATTTTTAGCCATGTTGGACATGTTGGTTGGCAGGTGGGGTCATCGACATATTTTTTAAATTAGATACCCTAATGATGCATGTGGCCAAGTTTGATTCCATTTGGCACAGTAGTTTTAGAGATGATTTTTGTAAAAGTTAACGGATGATGACGGACAACGACGATGGACTACAAGTGATGAGAATAGCTCACTTGACCCTTTGGGTCAGATGAGCTAAAAATACATGCCAGTATGTTTGACAAAATTAACAAGGTCATGTCACCAGGTAATATGAAACTACAATGAAGTTTGTTGAGCTACATATTTGAATATCTGTATTTACCTCCATCTCACTACAATGAAGATTGAGTCTCCTCTCTGTATCTTTAAGTGTAACTACTTTGTTAAAATACTTCATTAGAAGTGCCCTAGTCTCAGCTGTTGTAAGAGCATTTAATCTGTTCATAACATGGTCTTCACTCTGTAAAACAAAAACTTGATATGAAAAATATTAATTCAAGTATCATTAAATTACATAGAACATTTCCCAAAAATTAAACACACTATACCACCAATCAGATTAAATAAGCATTAATTTAACTTCAAGTATCTTCTTTTTCTTTTAACATTTATCTGTACATGGAAAACAGAACATGATATCAAATTACTAAATACATGTACCTTTGATAAAATCTGAGAGTGTCGAAGTTCAAGCTGTCTGCTATTTATAGCATCAGTTTTGTATTCTATGGCTGCATCCAGTGCTTCAATTCCTTCATCTAATTCTATTATTCTGTAAAACAGAAGAGCCAAATCAAAAATATCAACTTCAATTTGCTGCACAATCACAGTTAAAACTGGAGACAATAAAAAAAGTGAAAAATGAAACTGAAAACAATGAACTATGTCCCAATTCCATCTAACCTATGGCAAAAAAAAGGCACAATAAAAATTTTATTATAACAGTCTCACCGAAAAAAACCATCGAAAACCATGACTTCCTCAACATTTCACTAAGTCATCTTATTTCCATTTATCAGTTACAATTTAAACTTTTTTATCGACAGGATAACTTCTACTAACCTCCTTTCCTCTTGACCAGACAATAATCTGCCCTCCCTTAGTTTGTCTTCCAAGATGGTTCTCTGTCTACCCAGTTTATCACGGCCTTCCTGGAGTTTACCCATTTCCTCTTTAACAAACTGTTTTTGTTCTGATGGAGTAACAGACAGTTCATTTGATTTTTCCTCAAGCTGTCTTTCTAGTGTTTCTAACTTTGTCGACACTGATAAAATATTCTGAAACAAAATATTATATATAAAAATACACAGGCATTGTATTATGTATACTGAGGTTTAGATAGATTTTTTGTTAATTTCTTCAATGATCATTTAGTATTTGTTAGTGTTTCAAAATAAAAAAACACTGTTGACAAATAAAAATTTTCTGCCCTTATCACAGTTATTCATTGGATATAAATTATCTCCCTTGATGTCTCAGAAGAAAAACACAGGCCAGGGGTAGGAGCTCAATAAAATAAATTCCCCAGTACTAATACAGAATGCACAATGCAGTTCAACCATAGGAAAAAAAGCACGATGTTTAAAATAGTCAATGTAAATGATGCCTATTTAGAAGTCAAAACAGACGAATAATATTTAGCTACAAATTACAATATCTTGAGATGCAAAATGTTACACTATCAAATCATAACCCCAACCCAAATTTTTATTTGATAAGTAAAATAGTAGTACAAAAAATGCTCAGCCAATAACCTTTCCTCATCAGAAAGGAACATGGAAGGTTATTACACAGACTGACAAATCAAACAAAAACCTGACCTTCACTAATCTTCTCTGTCCACCCTGAATAAAAAACAGGACTTATATTCCAAAATATATTTCATCACCAAAGATTATTTATAAATGCTTTCTACAAACAATACCTTTTACAAATTCAATCAAGGACCACTGGAAAGTGCTGAAAATGAGAATATTTTGTTATTGTTTTATAGGCTGAACCTCATTTAATCAAACCCTATGCAATTCTTACAAATTTTTTTACCCTGTCAATATTGTTATCCTGTTCTATTATTATTTTGAAACTCTGATTATTACCGCTAGAATAATTTAATTGAATAATAATTGTCAGTTGGAAGCCTACCTTATTGATTATCTGACTAGATCTCATTCTCTTGAACTCTAATTCACTCTTCTCTGCTAACATGGCTTCCTTCTTAGCAACAATTGTTTCTCTCTTTTTAAGTTCCTAGAAAAACACAACTAAGTTGTTCACAATAGAAATAAATTTTGTTTGATTTATTACCATAATGGTCTCTGGAACTGTATTATCTTCTTAAAACTTGAACTGATCACACAAAGGGAACAATTTTCAAATGAAAGAACAAAAAAAAGTACATGTAAGGCCACATAAAACTGACATGTAGTTCTTTGGATTTTGCTGCTCCAATTTTCTGACTTTTAAGAAAAAATTATTTGCCACTTCATTTTGCAAAAATGTTGAAAAATTAAAAATAAAAAAGTATTCACCTGCTCCTAAAATTTGGTAAAAAATCAGGATTTTTTCCATTTTTTGCAACAATTCAGTTAAAAATTTTGTGCGGCACGTAAATTTGATTTTCGCCTGAAAAAAACTACCGTAATAACCCTAATTATTGAACGGCCTAATTATTTGACACTTTTGAAAATTCAAGGAAAATTGAATTTTTTGATAACTCTATTTTTTCGACGATTTCAAAATTGTCAAAGTTATGATCGTTGTTCTCTGGTGTTGACAGCCAGTAATTTTAATTTCTTAGGTAAGTTAATTACTTTTGGTCCTCATCGAGTGTTTATTTCGTCTTTCTGAACCATTTAAACTATGTATCTTAATAAGTAAATTTTATTGAATTTTTCCTACCTGGAAGTTTACTTTTGAAAAAAAATCTGTAACGAGTTCGGAACGGAATTGCGTATTCACGTTTCTCAGAGAAATAAATTTAAAAAATTTGAAATGAAATGAATAATGTTTTGACAAAACAAATCCTCTTATCGTTGTTTATAAGACATTTAAATGTAATAGTTATAATATGTTCTAAAAAGACGACGAGACTACAAAAGTAATATGTCTTGTAAAAATCATTTGTGAGATGCTCCAAATCCAGATCATAAAAATCATTTGTGAGATGTTCACATATTAGTCAACAACATGGCAGGTCGTTTGAAGTTTGCTACTGTTTTCGTCTCCAACATTAAATTATCTTAATTTGAAGGTACAAAAAGATAAATCATAAAAGCAAAATCAAATAACAATACCGCAAGTATGAACCATTATTTTGATTGCCTATTCTTAAAGTACATTGACCAGGTCGATCATATGGAGTCAAAAAATGACAACCATGTGGATGGAAATACAAAAACTCTATTTTTTCGACGATTTTCCAATTTTCCTAAAAGGTGTATTTTAGTGTCCAATAAATAGAGTAAGTACGGTAGTCCTCAAGAAAAAAAAAAATTTAATTTTGCTCGCTCGCACCTATTTTTGCCATAAAAAATTCCAAAAACTAAAAACAATTTGGTGAGGTCTAATATCTCCAGCTTTCCAAAGTACAGTGAATTGTATATTTCCAATGAGAAACCTTAGTTGATCTTTATATAGATTTCTTGGCAGGTGCTACTTTATGCAATTACTTTTAACCTTTTATGATAAATATTACCTCTTGAAGTTCTTCCATTTGTCTTTTTTGTTGTAAGACTTTCTCTACTTCATTGTCCAACCATTTCTTCTGATCTTCAATCTTATCATAGTCTTCACTAAAATGTACAGCATCATTTATAGTAGAAATTGTGTTATTTGAATATTAAAAAAAGATGAAAATAAGAAACAGACTGCAAGAAAGAATCTACTTGTGAAACTTCAGTGTATATTTCATGTAAGTTTAAACTTGGTAGGACCTCAAGAAGTCACTATTAGGCAACAATAAATTATGTACCTTTCTTCACTTTACCTTGCTCCTAAAAATCTTGGTGTGGCCCTTATAAGTTACAATCTCCAAAACTCCAATATCATCAATTGCAGAACTGACACCCCAAGATCAGAAACCAAATCAAATTACAACAAAATTAATACATTGTACAACATTCGTCACCAAGCAATGGAAAAGAGGGGTTTAAAATAGTTAAAAGTCTTACATGTTTATAGGAGGAAGTGATGTCCCCCCACCACTACGTAACTTCCTCTGTACAGCTGCTATTTCTTCATTCTTTCGTTTTAGTATTTTCTGTTGTTGTTCATTCTTTATTTCCAGTTCTTTTACTTTCTGTGTTTCTTTCTGCATTTCTCTCTACAATATCACAATATATTAAATATAAACAATGTGAAATCCTATATTTATAGATTAATACATGACATAATCCATAATGGACAAATTATTATTCTGAGACTCCCATATTGGACCAAGGTCTCGCCCAAGGTCTGATATGGGTCGAGGGATGATACCTGGTCTGATATGGATTAGGCCATGTATTAATCTGTTTATCATATACTACCTAAGTATATATGTCCCAACACACCTGATCTTTCATGGCTATATCATCCTGAGCACATGGCAAACTTGGTCTAATATGACCATATCAGCCCAGTTCCATTCGAATAGCACTTGAATGATGGTGTTATTAGCCTGTGTGCAAATATGGGTTGTTCACTTCATACTTAGTACTAAGTATAAGATAAACAGCATTAAACATGAACAATCTAAAAGTATTAATTTTGCAATGGGCTGCCCTTCCATACAACCACAGATACAGAATTGAGACATTTGAATATCACCCTCTATTAGATGAACAAGTGGAGTAGGCTACACCCTTAGCTCTATTATCTGAGCAATGGACGTCAATCAGAAAGGTCCCACATTCGAGTCTGTGTAAAATCATGCTGCAATGTAAAATTTCTAATTCAAAAAATATCAGTGAATTCATCATGGAGCTATGAAGTATATCATGATAGGTACTATTCATAGTGAGACAAATCTGGATATAACTTAACATTATCAATCTTCAGACCAAAAAAAGTTAAGGTCCAATGATTAGATGATAGACAAAGTAAACTGTCATGACTATGAATTAGGGGATTTAAAATATACATGTAAGTATCTACCTCTAACTTCTGTTTTCTCTCAGATTCATCTTTGAGTTTCTTGGTCAGATGTTCTTTGGTTTGTTTCATCCTATCAACAGCTAACTCTAAATCTTGTATTCTGAAGAAGATTCGTTACAAATAAAATGTGTACAAAACTGTAATTGACTTTCATTTTACATCGATTAAAAATTTATATTTTATCCTAGGAATGTCTAAGACTGATTTTCAAATAAAAAACATCTGATTTTTTTTTTCCTTGGTTTTAAATATCAACTCAAATACAATAACCACTTAAACAGCTGGAAATTTAAAATTAGAGGACGGATTATAATCTCAATTTGAGAATCTAGAAAGACAAATATTTTTTTTTAAATCAAAGGAGAATATTAAAAGCTGAAGTTTCGTTTATACACTATGCGTAGTTCCAAAGAAATGAACCTAAATGCAAAACTTAACCAGAGTCGCTCAAGCATAAAATGTAGGTCATAATGAACAAATTATTGTATGACTGCTCATTACTACCAAAGTGCCTTCAAAAGAAATGAATCTAAACGCAAAACTTAACCAGAGTTTCTCTAGCATAAAATGTAGGTCATAGTGATCCAAGTGTTGTTGAACTGTATTGTACTATACAAGAGGACTGTCGTGGTGAAATATCATTGATATATTACTATAGGTTTCTGAGAAATGAACCTAAACACAAAACTTAACCGAATCAGGACGTACGGATGGACAGACAAGGATAAATCTATATGCCCCAGCAACATTCGTGGCGGGGCATAAAAATGATCTTTTCCCAGCAAATCTGGACATAAAACTGTGAAAATGGTTACTGTAGATTCATTTATTTTCGTGGATACCAATTTTCGTGGATAGAGGAAAAAAGGCATTTCGTGAGATACCTAAATTCGTGGACTGCTGGCTAGAAAAAATATAAAAAGTTGTTGAAATACTTAAATTCGTGTCTTGGCACATCAGATATCATGAAAATACTGCGACAAAACGTGCCGATCAGACTTGATATTGTACATTAAAGTACTGATTTAAAGCGCTCATTAAACAAAAGTCTAACAAACAGATTCTTTAAATTTGTAATGGAACAATAAAAGCTTGTCATGAATTTAACAAGATTAACAAAATCCGTAATTATTTACTTATTAATTAGGAGTGAAATATATATTGACAAAATTGCAATCACTTGTCACCAAATACCTCGGGGCATATACATACATATTTTTAATCCGATTACGATCAATAATTTCTGCTTTATTATCTTTTGACAAGATGTTTTTACTGTAATTTATGAGAAAGTCTGTATTGTTTAGGTCTACTTAGGATTAAGATTTTTCTTGAATGTTTGAATAAAAAAAAACCGGAAGTGAATTACGCGACGATTTACCCAGTCAAAATCTTTTTAAAGAAAATTGTTTGAGCGTTTATATGTTACCAAAGACAAAATTACATGAAACACTGTATCCTCTGTGGAAATAGCTAACTCATCATATGTCAGAATTCAAGTACATGCTGTAAAAACGCAATTGTCCAGAACTCCGTGGTCTCAAACTTCAGTGCATTTAAGCAAGAGGAAAAATATTATTTTTCGTTGGATATTTAAATTCGTGGTTTACTGGGACCCACGAAAACCACGAAAATTGGTATACAACAAATATTAATGAATCCACAGTATTTGGATATTTAATCTAAACATCTAACTTGAAATGTGGATCTTACTCATATTTACAGTGCAGTAATAATCAAACAAACATTTCATTTCACAAAGCTCATAATACACATAATTTAAACCAATAATTCAGCATTCTATTTAGGGGATAACTGTATTGTATTTTATCAGTTGCCGACGTAAACCGCTGGTTTTACCGTCGCAAATTGAGTTTACCTGGCGACGCGTAGCGGAGCCAGGTAAACGGATATTTGCGCTGGTAAAACCACGTTATATGTTATGTTGCATTAGAATTTCAAATTTACTTTCCTTATTTCTACAATCTAATATGAGAAATTGTGACTAGCAATTATAACTTAAGTATTTACTTTTTATCATTATAAATAGAGAAGTTGGCTATATTCTCTGTTTCCTTCTGTTTTCTAGACAATGCTGACATCCTGGCTTTAGCTGACTCCATCTTCTTCTTGTATTCCCTAATGATTTAATATATGTACAACATTAGGTCAATGTTTTAAACAATATCATCTGTTTGTAGGAGGCACAGAAACTGCAGAATAAAGAGATTTACCATTCTGTTTGGAGTCTATTAATTCTTTATCATATATTGTTCTGAAATCTAAGGGTTGAATGATTCAAACTCCAAGGGACCATCAAAATCTGTTAAAGTTATTGGTAGTTCAATTTACTGTAGTTTGTTCAAGAACAAAAAATAACCAGTGTCAAACTGTATAAGAGTTGATCATTACCATGAAATACTTTCTGATTAAAAATCAGAAATCACAAATTTACATCTTTATTACATCAAACAGCAATCATTTCTTTTGTCAGACTAATCTATTTTTATCACACCTAAGATTGTAAGCTGCAAACCTGTTACAATCAGATTGGTCATTTGATTATTTAGTTTTCCATAGTAAAATACACAATTTTATCATTGTCATGACAAAAGTTTTTGTTCGATTTTTCAAGAAATCAGTGTTCAAGAAACTGGAGATTTTTTAACATGAAAATGAAAAAAACCTTGACAGGATTTTCAGAATGGCTCAAACCATTTGTGGCATTACAGCAATCCAAGTTCTAGCTACCAGAGTTTGACTGTTTAAATTAATGAAAAATATGCAGAGTCAATTTCATGAAGATTCCAATAATTTAAAATCACCACTCAAATTTGCTATTATTTTTCTATGATAATATATACAAGAAATGCATTAATTAATTTTGCATTGTTGTATGAATTCAATTTGGATTTATAGTACTGAGAAATTGCTATATTTGGATACCATGGGTTTCTGATGAAATATTGTTTTATTACTAGACAATTACATTTCACAAAACAACAAATTTTATAAAACTATAAATTCTTCACTAACTATTTCATGGCAACACATCTCTATAAATGAAATCATCAAACCTGTACTTCAATGATTCTCCCTTTTTTTCTTTTTTTTTTTTGCTAAGTGTATATTTTTGAATTTGGTGTATTATTCAAAACTTATCTGCGTTGAATCTTCATAGCATTTAGAGATTACCGTTAATGATTTTTACAAAATAATTAAACTAATTGTCAAAATCATTTAGTTGGACCATCTACACGCAAGTTTAACTTAATCCTGATGGTTGAATGTAATTTCATTTTCGTAATTAAGACAACTTACTGTGTTAATTTGAGCTTCTCTGATGTTTCTTGTTTCACTTCTAACTCTTGAAGGACTGACTGAGTCTCTTGTAGTTCTTTTTTCACCTTTAGCCTTTCCTGAACAAAATTCACACACGATACAAACATTTGAGAAATAATTTTCTTTATGAAGCATCTGTCAGATATTAGATAAATACCTCATCTAATAACACATCTTTATCTTTTTATGTCAGCCTTTTGTAACTGCTGAAGGCTAATGTAATGACCCAAATTAATGAGATACTATCTCACTAATTCATATCTTATTAACTTATCCTCTTAATTTCATAAAAAAAATTCTTTGATTTTTCTGTGCATAAAGATAACTCGGATTTTATTCCCTGTCAGAGGCATCACTGTGACTTTAAGCTGAAGAACACCAATAAGCCTTGTTCCTTTGATTAAACATTAAATCACACAGTTATATGGATTTAACTTTTAACTTAATGCTTTAAATGTACAATTAATAAGACTCTGCTGCTTAAGAGCCAGTCTGCCAGAAAACCATGCAAAATCAAAAATATTGTCCAAATGGCAGGTCGGAACTTTTGAGATCTTTTTATATTTTTGAAATCTTATATATAAAGGAAAAGGGAAAATATATCTTAGACTTTGTTGCATCATGTCTATTTTTAGAAACAGCCTCATTTGCATAATGCCTAAAAAATCACTTAAATATTAGTGAAAAATGTGTATAGTTTCAACTCAGTAAATTATGGTTTTTGACAGTTTTACTGACCATTTAAACTTATATTTGCTAAAAATGACCTTAATAGACAAAAATAAACCATGTCTTGAAAGATTTGTCTCTAACGATTATTCGGTAGGGGGGTAGTATAGAAGGCCTTGTAGGCCATAATGAGATTTGAAGGAAGTTTGAGTCCATCAATCTTCTAAAGTGGGATTTATTTTTTCACGAAATAGTTTCAGTGAATAGACAAATGGATATTGTCAAAAATATCAAAAATCCAATTTTGGCAAATAATTGCAAGATATTGAATTTTACATCTAACTTCCCTATATTTTGATAAATTTCTGATTTTTTTTTATTCTAATTTAAACCCGGTAACCCTCAGCTATTAATTTACCTAAGACCTGAATCACATAAAATTATTGCATGACACATTTTACATACATTTTGTCATTAGTTTTATGTATAATTGCCAATAAATCCCTTAAATAGGGAAAAAACTGTCACAGGTGTTCTATGAGTTAACTCCCCTTATTTACACTCTCTGTATTGAAAACAGAAAGTTATCATAAGTTGTCTGTCATGGAGAATGAGAATGTGAAATGTGACTTCTCACATTTTACTGGTATTTCTTGTGGGAAATCTCCAAATTATCACGATTACACACTAACAATGCCTATTTCACAGTGTAATAAGAACACACAAATACATTTGAGTGGACTGCAGTGTCTGGAAAGAAGTCGAAGTGAACCAAACTCTATCTCCAACAAGGGCAAAGGTCTTGACTTTTACAATTACCCGGAGGGTTTAATAATTTTATATCGTACCGGATATTTCAATATTGATGCAAGATTGCTCGATTTAAACATATGCCAGCAACACAGAGACTACTTTGGAATATATTGGAGAAGGAGTAAGCTGAAATGTTGCTACCCACAACATCCAGCATCCAGCAAGGCAAAAGTAGACAGAGGTGCCTCACCCAGAGTTTGCAAGGAATATTGGTTGAAGACAAGAGAGGTCATCAACATAGGAACAGGTAAAAACACAACCCCTCTTCATACATACACACATAGATAGATTTCTGGAGCAAAACAGACTGAAATGTATGCTATGGTATCGGATACTATCTACATTGTAACATACAGTCACATAAATGTATATATTTTGTGGAGAGTTTGAAAGACACAACTTTTAAAGCTTGCTAAAAATGTGAAAGAGGACAACCGTTTGAATTTTGGGGGAAGAGGGGGCTTGGATGGGTTTTTTGGACCTATTATTTTTTTCAATGTTTTCAAGGTTAAATTCTTTTTTTGCCATAGGCTGCATGAGTAAAATTAATTATTTTCATATAAGGGTAGATCGAGGGGGAATGAAATTAAATCTGAGACTGAGTCAAACAAATTATTTATTTTCTTCATCTTCTGCAACTCATTTATTTTCAACGAAATTATGGTAAAAAAAAAAGTTATTAAAAAATATTCTTAGACTCAGAATTTATCCAATAAAAATTCTGGATTTGGTGTTTCGAGCACAAATTTTATACTCCGAACTAAGTTTTATGACCGTAGGCACAGAAAGTCTGATTTCAAGTATTTTTGGGAGTCCATTGTTCAACAGGTTTTTTTTTGTGGCCATGGTTAGAAATTTTAATATTCTTTAGGGGGTGGAATTCATTTTCTCTGACAAGCCTTCATACGGAGCATTTTGATGTGAATTCACCACAGAATGATTGAGTAAAGGCAATTAAGTACTGCAGAAAGGGCATGTGCATACATTTTATAAGATTTATAAGACAGTGGTACAGAAAAGCATCATTGCAACAAAGAGTAATAAGTTAATTGATAAGATTAGAACTTTTTCTTTTCTTTTATTTCATTTTATTTTATTTTTATAAAGAGTATACATGATACATGATGCAGATGCTGCAAGATTGAGATTTTGATAAAAGAAATTTAATAAGTATAATTGAGTAGCAAGATTCCCATCTATTCATGCTATAATTTTATTTTGCCTAAGTGAAAATGGAGAATATGTGTTGTGTTATAATTTTCAAAATTAGGGCAATTAACTAATGGGTCATCATGTTGCTGGAAAACTGATTTCTTCCCCATATATTACAATGACACTTTCAACAATCAGAGACCCATATTTTCAGTCTTTCAATGGTTATAATAGATTAAATCCAATTATAAATAGATCTGTATTTTATAATACTTAGCCTGAGAACCAAATTTGAAGACATTTTCTAAACCCATAGTCAAGTAATTGATAGAAACAATCACAGACCCATATATTCAGTCTTTCAAGGGGCATAACTCAAGATTGAAAAATCAGATTGAACAAATATTTTATCTGTATTTTTTAGTTATATATTTAAACCAAGTTTGAAGAAAATCGCTTAAGCTGT
This sequence comes from Mytilisepta virgata, assembly GCA_028015205.1. Lineage (NCBI taxonomy): Eukaryota > Metazoa > Mollusca > Bivalvia > Mytilida > Mytilidae > Mytilisepta > Mytilisepta virgata. The sequence continues at coordinate 35,678,553 of CM051515.1, forward strand.
CTGTCAGTAACTATCCGAAACTTAATTCTCAGTCATTCAAGGGCAATAACTTTGGAAATAGGATTTAATCCAAATTGGATCTTAATATGTATTTTATGGTCATGTACCTTCATAGCAAGTTTGAAAAAATAAGCTTCATCCGTTTTCAAGTAACAGTGAAGCAGAAATATATTTATAATGGGATTTTGAATAAACAATGGAGATAACTCTCATATTGGGTTTTCTTAAATTAAATATAACACATCTGTGTTGAATTAAAATTACAAAAACAATTTTTTTTAGAGCAGAACATTAACACAAAATGTTGTTTCACTACTTATATATATAGAATACAAGCTTTGGTTTTGGTAAAAATATCATTTTCTTTCCTGCATTACTTCATAAATACAAGTATAATTTAGTAATACCTAAATTTAACTATTTTACCAGCATAGTGTAATTTACTATATCTAATATTGGTATCTTTTGGATTGTTATTTTCGAAACTCCTGGGATGATGCCTCTGCTGGTGGACCCTAGGTCCCCGAGGGTATTCGCCAACCCAGTCGTCAGACTTGTCTGACATGATTATTCATTGATTTGTTACAGAAATTACCAGTATTTAGCAAAATTCAAAAATAATAGAAATACTAAGGGTTCATTCCTTGTATTGCACATGGTAGATCTCCTTAGCTGAAATTTGGCTTCCTATTTCGGTATTTTTGGTTGAGTACTTCTTGTTTAATATAAGTTTGGTTATTGGTCTTCCAAAGGTTTCGGTTTTAATGCTGCTGATGAGAGGTAACTCCTTGAAATGCGTCGTATACAGCATAGTGTAATTTACTATATCTAATATTGGTATCTTTTGGATTGTTATTTTACCAAGCTTTATTGTAAATCACATGTATATTTATTATTTTAGGAATATGCAAACAGTGTTCAACAAGGCACAGAGAGTATTTCATATCAAGCCCTCTTAAAGTTAGCTCTGAAGCAGATATTGGTAAGAATTTTTTTATTGTCTTCCTACTACTTTTGAAACTAATGTTACCCATACTTGCCAATACATGTATAATGCTATTAATATGTAAGATTAAGTCTAAAAATGTTCCTCAGATGTTCATTCATGTACATAATGGGTAAAGATTGGATTTTTGGGTTCCATAGAAGTAGTTACACGTATATGCAAGTGTGTCTGCCATTACGTTAAATCACACATGTTTCTGCAAAATTTTATATCACAATTTAAAAAATTTGACGTCATAATTAAAAAGTTATTGTTGCTTGACATCAGAAGGTTATTCGGAGACAGATGTAGGGTCATTCAGAAACCAAATTCAGCTTAATACCAATAATGATCAATGTAAACATGTTTATTGTGGATCATGATTTTTTTGGAGGGTGGGGGGGGGGGGGGGGGGGGGATTAGTGACCCATCAGTGGGGTAAGTTGCCAGGTATGATGTTACCATTATTTTTTATTACCTTTGGGCCATATATGCCAACATAAATAATTAGACAAGATAAATTTTCTGTCCATATCAGGAATATTGTAAGATTTAGAATCATCTGTTTTGTTTCTGTAATCTTTGCGTTTTGGATACATCTTTACCGAAACAACACATCTTTTTTTGTTTGGCCTTAGTTCATTCGCCAACATTTCACTAATTGCATGTATTAAAAAAATTAACATTAGACTTGTGTTTCATATACACATGTGTGTAATAAAAAAAAGCCAACATCAGTGAAACTAATTTTTCATCTGTATTCTTTAAATACTTGCTACACAGCTTTAACCAAGAAGTATATATGTATATATTTTTTTTCCCAGAATTATTTGAAAGAATCCTCAATTTCAATAGTACTGAAGATGAGCATATTCAGCATAATGCAGAAGATAATCATATGGGTAAATTTTAAAATATTACACATTCTTGCTATAGTATCTAAATTGTAATGTATTTTTATATCCCCAACATACAAAGTTTACAGCGGTATATAGGAATCAATATGTCTGAATGTCTGTCCTATCATATCATCAAGATCAAGGTCCGAGTAAATATATGTTTTTTATGTGACTGCAAAAGGTTTTGTGGCCCTATATTGTTATGGGTATGTCATCAGCATTCTATGTCTGTAGAAATAGTTTCAGTTAAGGAAGATTTTTACCTATTGCGTCATTAGTGATGTATTTGTGACGTCATAAAGGAGGTAAATTTTGTTAAAACTTGATTTATTGCATAATTTGACAAAATTTATGACAGTTTTCTGAAAAATTAATAGTCACCAGCCCTCCCCCACAAAAATTTTTGCTGAAATATTCTTTACATACAAAATGTACCATATTCTTTACTTTCAACCAAAATATAAATAGGGAGGGGTGGAGCCACATATGAAATCATGAAAAAGGTAACAAATTTCCATAAAAATGAACTAAAATTAAATCTATTCTTATTTCAGGCTAATATATTTATAATATATGATATAAAATTTTTCTTTTATATACTTTCAAAAATAATACATTACTCAAACAATTGACGTCCACATTTACAGGGCTGTTTATTGGGGTTAGTGACTCTACTCCTTTCTACACAAAGTATCCTTTAGAATGATTGAGGTAAAGAAAAAAATTATATACCTGACTGTTTTCGAAATATGTACTGACTCCTCTTTGTAGTTATCCCATCATAAAACTCGACACATTTGTAATCCGTAATTTTATATAATGAGAAGTTACAGAGACAGTTTGAATTTTTTTTCCATTCAAAATAGTTTTCAGAGAGTTGCAGCCCTTCGAAAATTCAGTTTTCAAGTTATTTTAGTGATGCCTTAACCAAATGATTTCATGTATAGTATATACATGTAGTTATATAATGAGAAGGTACAATGCAAGTTTGCATTTTGTTGTACCGGTAGACAAATTATTTTTCATAGAGTTACTGCCCTTGCAACTTTGAAAATTCTTTGAAATTCCAGTTGTCCACACTTTTTTCAGTAAAGCTTCAGCCCATTGATATCATATCTAGTATATAGTCATATAATGAGGAGTTCCAAAGCAAGTTCACATTTTCTTTACATCCAGTGATTTCCAGAGATATAGCTCATAGAATTAAAAAAATCAGCATTTTATATTAAAATTGTTTTAATTTTCAGAAATTGAGGATCTCAGCTCTCAGTTTAGTAACTTTACCCAGACAACTATTGATCAGAATTCACAACAGTCTTCATCTGATTGGGGAAAAGAAAATAAAACTGATAAAGATAGGTTTAATCGTGCAATGATGATCCTTGGGAAAGGGAATTTTGAAAACCTACTCAAATGTCAGCTGACTTTACCATGGAAAGATACGTCTAAAAGTACCAAGTCTTTGTACCTAAAAGTTGCCTCAGAAGCTATAAGTTTGGTTCTAAGTCATATTGTTCCAGGACAGGTTGATACTGTTTTCTCTGAAATTGTGAAAACACATGATTCCTATGATGAAAATCCTATATTAGACAATCAGGACATTTTAACAAGAGCACTAGTGAAGGCATACCTAGATCAGGACAATAGGCTAACCCAAACACAAATACTTTCACTATTTACACATAAATTCTCCAAAGAAAATCTTATGAAACTAATACCAGGAGTAACCATATCCAAAATTGATGCAGCACGGAGGCATGCCTCTTTGGAATCACCGGGGCAAATGATCTGTAATAAAACAATATCTAGAACACGTCTCAGTAGGCCAAAAGTTCTGCACTTTGTAGAATTTATTTCTAGTCCAACTTATCACCAAGCTGTTGGTTATGGCTCAAAGAAAATTTCCCTGTCTACAGGTGTGGAAATAGTGATTCCAAAGGTGGTGAGAAATATAATTTCTGCCAGACTAATTAAAACATATCTTGCATATTGTGAAGATCAAAATTTCGAGACATTCAGTAGATCAACTTTGTTCAACATATTAAATGTTTGTATTTCTTCACAAAAGAAAAATTTACACAGTCTGGACAACATTACTGCAGATGGAATGAAAGCGGTGGATGTTTTAACAGGTATTGTTTCAAAGCTACAGATGTTTGGATTATCTGGGGAAAAAGTAGATCAGTTGAACAACCTAATGGCATCCTTGAATCAACACTTAAAGTTTGAAATTAAAGGACACTTAAAAGTCAATCACCATGCATAGATCACTGCACAGTATATAGTTTGAGTGACCCTAAATCTGATGTATTCCAAAAGAAATGTGACCATGAGCACAGTACAGGTTGTGAAGAATGTGAAGTAGTGGAAAAAGCACTTAATGAACTGAGTGAATCATACGAGAACTTGCAATCATATTCCACTATTCCACAGGATGTATCTGAAGAAATTCTACATGAAATTGATAGATCAAGGACCAGTATTCTTGCATGGAAGGCCCATTGTGTAAGAACTGTCCACCAGGATCAAGCAAAGCATGATATTCTTGATCAACTGAAGCCCTATCAAGCATTAGTCGTCATGGACTGGGCCATGAAATTTATACCTTTGAAACATCGTGAAGCTCAAAGTGATTTCTTTGGGAAAAAAGGAATCAGTTGGCATGTATCAACTGTCATCACTTCAGCAAGAAATACTGAAAATATTGAGAACAAATATGATGCAAATACATATATTCACATCATGGAACTTGGTACACAGGGATGGTTTTCAGTAGCCCATATAATTACAGACTTATTAAAACAATTGTCTAGTACTGATGTTGTTCTCAACGAGGGTTTCCTGAAAAGTGACAATGCTGGATGCTACCACTCTACAGGACTTATTGCATATTTGAGCCATTTAAACACCTTGTCACCAATTAAAGTCATGGAGTACAACTTCAGTGAACCTCAGGCTGGAAAAGATATATGTGATGCCAAAACAGCTCACTGCAAGATGCACATACTAAGGTACATATAAAAATAAGAAGATGTGGTAATGATTGCCAATGAGACAACTCTCCACCAGAGACCAAATGAAGTAGAAGTTAACAACTATAGGTCACCATACTGCCTTCAACAATGAGCATAACCCATACTGCATAGCAAGCTTTAAAAGGTCCCAAAATGACAAATGTAAAACAAGAAAACTAACGGCCTGATTTATGTACAAAACAATAGACGAAAAACAAATATGATATACAGCAACAAACGACAACCACTGAATTACAGGCTCCTGACTTGTGACAGGCAAATTATCAGCAAATTTACAATCTAAAAACAAATCAGGGTTCTGTATACATATGAATTTTTGCTTACTCTGATTTTTCTGGAGTTTTTTTAGTACCCTTTATATAGAAACCTATTTTGATAGTTAAAGTACTATTATCAAAACTAGGAATCAAATCATAACTGAAATATTAGCACAATTCCATAGCCTATAAAAATAAGTATGATTTTGGCAGTGTCAACACTTACAGAAATTTAAACCTAAAGAAATAAGGTTTGTCATCCAAACTTTGTTAAAAATGGAAAAAGGATTTATGGAAAAGTTGTCAATGTCTATATAAACAAGATAAATCAGTCTTTGAAAAAAAAACATTAACATCGAACTGTGAGGTTATTGGTTTATTGAAAATTCAAATATAATCATATAAAACCAGGATAATAATTTAACCTACATTTTTAACAGTGCACTAATTTTATTTTTCCTGTTAATAATTGGTGGGTTCTTTCAATGCTGAGAACGTATAGCAATACACATAGTACAAATGCTTACATCTTTAGTACATTATGTTTTTATCTTGTAGGTATTCACATGAAGGGCATGATGTAGTTACCCCATGCGATATGTTGACTGCCATTTATTCAAATGGAGGAATAAAAGGAGTAATATCATCAGTTGTATCTGTGGACATGAAGGAAGAGGTTAAGATGAAGACAAAAATTCCCAATGTTAGCCAAATGAACAACATAACCTTTGAGCCAAATGGTGTCACCTTTAGAAAGGCTTATGTTATTGGCAAAGGTTATTTTATGTCCAGTAACCAGTTTAAAGATCATGAATTATTGAAAGGATTTGAGGTATGCTATATTCAGTTTCTGTAATTTTCTTGCTAAAAAGAGGAAGGGCAAACAATGTTGCCTTTGTCGGGTCATACAGACAGATCTTTTAGTTAAGTTTTGCTTTAAGGTAATGTAAATTCAGAAATTATTGCATGCAATTATTATTGCGATTATTGAAGAATGAACAAAAATACGAGTTTAATTATTGCGATTTTAGGAAAAGCTACATACAGATATATGCATCAGATTCTTATTCTTATTATTGGCAGTTGATGTTCAATTTTTAGCTTTAACCAAATGTTGACAGCAGGTGAAAAAAATGGAACTTTAATATGTCCATTGGTATTAATTTTTTTTTAATACAGATAGGGAAAGAGTATCTTCTAAGGATTTTACTGTAAGCTAAACATCAAATAATCTTGTTCCAGAAGCAGACTCAAATATTTAGGTCTTTCAACTTTTCCATGGAAAGACCTTTTGATTTTGTTCTGATTATTATTTTTTCTTCTATGCCAAATTTTTTTCTTGCGGTGTATAGTGGTTTCAAAAGATGTCACTTAGATGTTTTGCATATGATATCGAACAGTTATTGCACTTTTGAAACTTGCCCTGTTTAACCGAACACTTTTTAATGTAAGAGTTATCTCCCCAAACACTGTCTTTCTTGTGTGTGCATCTCCTCTGTATCCAAAAATATATCAACAAAATTCCTTTTCTTAAATGTTTGTTATATCCTAAGGAAGTTTTCAACTGATTTGGACCGAAGCTATCCAGTGACATCTTATAGGAGTTATCTTCCCTGAACAATTTAATTTGTCGGTATGTTTTTGTAACTCATAAACCATAAGCGATATAGACCGAAGGTTTTTTTATTTGAGGTTCTCGAGCCTCAACTTATAAAATGAGGTCAAGGTCATGTTCTTAATTTTGACTTTTGCTTGTTCCTGCATCTTCTCGAAACTTTAAAAGATAGATATAAAAGAACTAGTGCAAAATGTTTGCTTTATTGTGAAGATATGATACATTTGATCTGAAACAATCCAGTGACATCTTATAGGAGTTATTGCCCCGGAAATGTTTTAATTTAAGGTTAATTGATTATTACTTCAATTTGGTACATGATAAAGCGATAGGGTCTTTGGCAAAATTTTTGGTGACATATGACCTTGAAAAATGTCAACCGGAAGTGACATTGAGATAACCCAAAGTAGCAATTTTGCACTTTTTTCATGAAAAAGTACCCCAAAACCATATATTTTTTTAATAGGCATACATAAACCTATCATTTGGGATCGTCTAAAAACCAGAAGTAGCAAATTATCTCTCATTTCTGGCAAAAGTATATAGAAACCATATATTTTTGGAATCAGTCTGAATAAAGCTATTATATGAGGCCGGAAGTGATATTTTCTCAACCGGAAGTAGCAAATTATCTCCCTTATTTCAGGCAAAAGTATATAGAAACCATATATTTTTGGAATCAGTGTGAATAAAGCTATCATAAGAGACATTAAATGTTAAAAAAAAATATGCAACACTTTAAAATTATAGTAATTAATACAAACTCCATAAAAAAAAAAAAATATAGCAGGTACTCAGGAAGGGTAAGCTTGTCACTCTTGAAGCAGACGATTAAAACAAATTCTGTAAAATTGTATTCTTTATTGACGTCATTGTTAAAACTCTAAGGAAACACATTGTCAACGTCATAAACAAGGAGATATAAGGTCAGTGACTGTATATCACCGTTGAATATATGGTATTAATGCGATTTGACTGTGCAGATAGCACAGTTGCAGTATAAATTATGATAATATGGTTATTTTTTTTTGTAGGTACAAAAGCCATTTATGAAGAAGAAATCTTTCATGCCAGGCTCTGTTACAAATTACAAATATAACATAGAAAACACAGATGTAACAACAGAAACTGAAGATTTTCCCATAGCAAATGATATAGCAGAGACTGCTGATAATTCAAATGATGAACCTTTATTTGCTTGTCCTGAGCAAAATTGCATAAAGGTTTACACAAAACCTCACTTCTTAGAACAACATATATGCATAGGCAGGCATATATATGCAAACAAAGAAAATAATTATGACAAAGTGAAGCTTCTTTGGGCAGAGACATGTGTAGCTGTTGATCATGAGCACAAGGTCTTGCTACAATCAGTTATGACAACTAATTTAGATATTGCAGAAGGCTGGGCTCTAAAGGTTTCTAAGCCATTGAAACGCTTTAGTGCTTAGGTTAAAGAATTTTTACATGAGATATATATGGAATGCAGTGCTACAGGAAAAAGACCAAATTTTGATCAAATCTGTGGCAATTTAAAGCTATTAAGAAACGATGACGGAACAAAGAAATTTAACACTGATGAGTGGTTAACCACATCTCAGGTGAGGAGTTTATTTGCTAACTTAGTAAAACTTGGATCTAAAGAGCCAACAAAGTCATCTCTAGTTAAAATTGAGAATTTGAATGAAGTTGATGATGAGGATTTGCAAAACACCTTGGCAGAAATGGAAAGTGCTGATATTCATGCTATTTCGGAAGACTTGGCAACAGATATTATGACAGACATTTCAACTTAACATTCATTCTTGTTGCAGAAACAGTACAGTGTAACTTGTAATTGTGAGGGCCCTTTGCCAAAGGGGGGTCCCATTCTATATGAAGGTATACACAGGTGCTGCTTGAAAAATTCCCTCTTTTGCCATCACTTTGCGTCCATCTGTCTGTCTGTCTATTGTCCCTAAACTTTTCTTTAAAAATCTTCTCCTCTGAAACTGCTCAATGAACCAAAGTTTGTCTGCTTCATCTATAGGATGTCAACAATAAAGTTTGTGATTTTTGTCTAGATTAATCATTAATCATGTATCAAAATAGAACATAGGAGTCAGACTACAGTTTTGGCTTATATCTCAAATACTATTGCAATTAGACAAAAACTGACAATGTAAAAATACTCGGCACTACAATTTCTACCCTGAAACTTTTGGAATAATTTGTCCACCTACTTTGGAGTTATTGCCCCTGATATGTTGATTTTTAACTTTTTTAGCATTTACTTGCCATTATTTCAAAAACTATAGGAGCTAGGGTATAAGTGTAAATTGAAAAAATGATCAGCACGACAAGATGTATCCATCATGCAAATCAGAGAAAAATATAACTACTTTTTTGGAGTTATTGCCCCTGAAATATTGATTTTTTTTTCTCAAAATTTTAGCAGTTGTTGAATTGGCTGTTATCGTGAAATGGTTAAAAGTATAAATAGCAAAAAGGATCGGCATAACAAGATGTATCTCTCCTGAAAATTGGAGAAAAATCTGTCAACCTGTTTTGGAGTTATTGCCCCTATAATATACATTTATTACCATTTTTTTCTTATTTTTTTTACTGTTATTTTAAAAAAAATAGGAGCTAGGTTAAAAGTGTAAAATGCAAAAAAAAATCAGCATGACAAGATCTATCTACTCTGAAAATTTGACAATCCATTTTGAAGTCATTGCCCCTGAAGTGCAGATTTTTACTGTTTTGGCTGTTATCTAAAAAAACTAGGTTAAACAAGTAAATTGCAAAAATTATCTGCAACACAAAGAGTAACTAAAGTATGTGCATATAAAAGTCCTCATTAGCAAGCTGGCGATTTTTTCACCAGATGAGCGATACAGGCTCAGGTGTTCCTCATGTTTGATACATTTGTATGTTAAATATATCAGTGGGTTGCATTTTCACCAACGTAAATTGTCATTGGGTCAGTAATTTTCATCTTTCGATTAAATGTCTGTATATATGCTGTTTTATCCTTTTAAATCAGCTGAAGATGTCAAAATTGTGTATGTGATAACTGAGAAACATATGAATGGGTTATGATTTAGCATTGATATATATATACATTTATTGGTCGTGATTTTCAGAAAACTTCAATATATGAATGGTGGGAGTTTTTTAAATCCCAGCTGCACGTCTGTATCAAAAATCTCATGTTGAGATCCCCCCATGCCCTTTACCCACATAATTTGTTAACCAGTACACTTGCATTTTACTTATTGTCTAAATACTTCAAATCTGCCAACAAATGCCTGTGATATTTTTATGCTTATATAATTCTATGTGGAAACTAGTATGAAAAAATGACACTGTCATTGTATTATTGTTTTACTTTCCAGTATTATGCCTTGATATTTTGAATTATTATAAAATGAAAATGATTGAAACATGTTGTTTTATTTTCCAAAAGATCTGACAGTTAAAATCTGTATGAAATAAAACAGTTCTAGGGGTCATTTTGAACTTGCAGTGAGATGTGAGATTTCGGTCCATGTTGAAGGCCTCAATGTGACTTTTAGATGAAAAACAGCAATAAAAGCTCTTTCATTTGCTGGAATTTTATCATGTACATATAGGGATTTTTTGTCATGAATCTATACAACATGTCGCTTCTTTTCAATTTAGATATAGCAATTGGTGAGTTGATAAATTTTCTAGATACATATGCTTTACTCATTAGGGAAGATTGATAAGAGTATCCACAATAGTGATTCATTAGTGAACAAACCATAAACTCTCAGTGTTTTTCCTCTAGCACATTATTACACAGGCAAGAAGGGCCAGCTTGATCTTTATTGGTCTGTCCTGAATCAAGTTGGTCCTTTTGTAAAGAGAAATAGTTTGGGGATATATAATAATCATGATGTCTGTTGTCTGTCTGTCTGTTTGTTCGTAATTTATCTACAATCCACAACTCCTCTTAAAGTACTGAATGGATTTAAACCAAACTTATATTATGTCTTGTGAGGGTTTAGTGAAGTTGTGCACCATATATATGTGTTTCATGCATTTATTTTCTACAAGGTGGATCCATAGGGGGGTTATTGACAGATTTAAATAGATGTACCATTAATATAGGGTAATTCCTGCAAAACCACAATTCCTTCCAAACTAATATATTTACATCGAGTACTATGATCATTTGCCGAAATTGGATGTTTTATATTTTGTAGATATATGATCGGGGTTTAAGAAAAAACAAATGGCATTCAAATATTTTTCCCACTTTAGAAAATATACACTTTTAAAAATTTGCAAATTTCACCTTTTTGGCAGTTTCGTAAAACTTAGGATATTTAGACCAGAATGAGCAAATATAGGAAATTTTTTTAACCTCAGGTATTAACATATTTTGACAGTTTAAATACAGTATTACAACATTATCTTACCAATAAAACAGTAACATGATGATAAAAACTGATATTTCTCAGCTAAAACTGCTAAAATTGCCTAATTTTCGGCTTTATTTTGACCATAAATGGCTATATATAGATGGCGCTCCATAAAGAGACTACCATTGAATATTTTTTAAAAAAATTTTGCACAGAGAGTATTTGTCATGAAGGTATCATGTATGCAAAATTTCAGGTCAATATGATAACATTGCATTTGGAGCCTATTGCATGGTTTTCTGGCAGACTGGCTCTTAACACATACTGTTCTAACAGATAACTATCTGAATTTAATGTTTTGATACTGCACTTTTTGGGATTTGTTCACCATTCACCAGTTTTCAAAATGTCTTGATCCTAAATTTTAGTGTACATTATTAAAACCTGCAAGACTACAGCCATAAGGAAAACTAACATTAGTTTCATTTTCACCAACTGACTGACTGTTGATCAATTCATTTCAGAAATATCTGAGCCACTCTGTACAATTAGATACCTTTTCTAAAGCCTTGATTTTTTCAGCATATTTCCTGTTCATAACATCAGCATCTTTTCCTGTTTTTACAAGTTCCCTGATCAATTGTTCTTTCAGTCTACAAAATAATGATTTAAATTCATAAAATTTCACATGCATTTATCATTGGGAATCTTGAATAAAGACAGTATTGCCAAAGTAATTAATGCAATTAAAGTATTTCTTGTAATAGATGGGTGGATTGTTTATTACTTAACATCCAGGATGAGAACATGTGAGATATATACGAACCCTGCTTTGTACTAGACCAACATGCTTAGTCAGTTTTTTAATATGCTAGTTCACAAGGTAACAGTTTGAAGGAAGAAATGTCACTCAACCCAGACACATTAATCTGACTCTGAGAAAACCCACCTTTGCTCTAACTAAATGCTAGTTTTTAAGTCTCAGGTTTGACTGGCCAGGGATCATACCCACGACCTTCCCCACTTGAGACAAACACGCTATCAAGAGACCAAAGAGGTGGTCTTGTTGTAACAGAAAATAACTAGCAGAAATCAAAATATGAGTTTTCATCATTGTGATCTTCCTCTGGCTGCATCACTGATAAATCATTCCATTAATTTCTAAATTCACAATTCCAAAATGGTTAAATGTCTTAACCACTGAAACATTTACACCAAGCAGGTGTACATGTATCTACATCATGTACACATGTAAGTTTTTTAAGGCTTATGTAAAATTTATGTTCAATGGGAACCCAACCAAATAATTTGACATTCAAATATAGGGCTAAAAACAAGTAACACATCTTATGAATTCCATTAAATAAATAAAATCATATACCTAATATTTATAGATAAGTCCCTCATTTTGTTGTGGGCATTAGTCAGTTTTACCCTGGAATCTTTAAGCATTCTTTGTGTATTAGAACTCTTCCTCAGACTATCTTCTACAGTCTCCAATGCACTATGACCCAGGTTATCTCCCCCTGCTGATGAGGCCAAACTTCCTGTTATAACTACACATAAAAATGCATAATACGACATAAAACATACAATGGAACAAAAAATAAACAATACAGAAAAACTAACGTATACAACATGTATAAGTACTTGTCCATTTAATCTACAATCAAAATTCCTAACAACGAGCAATCAAAGAATGGATGGATTTTTGGCTAACATCCAGATGATATGAACATAAACCCTGCTTTGCACTAGAGCTGGAGTTTTAATGTGCTAGCTGAGCTATCAGTCTGCAGAAAGTCATGTCACTCAACCTAGACGTAATTCTGAATCTGAGCCGACTGTTCCTCCTAAATGCTACATGCTTGGTAGAAAAGCAGCAAATATCAATCTTATCAAAATCTTTGGTATGACCTAACCGGAGATAAAATCCAGGATAATACACACACAAGGCAAGACCACTGAGAGGTTGTAAAGTAATTATAAAACTTGAAAAAGCATTGACATAAAATACAACATACATGTTCATGAATAGCAGAGAAACCAGAAAATAAATATTTCATACTGAGTTATTACTATACAAGAGAATTTCAAACTACGAATTTCAGTATTAATGAAAAATTGAAATACAAAACTGATTCCATAGAATATGTATAATTATACACTTACTTTCCCTGTTTACTGTAATGACTGGAATGTCTATATTATTGATGTTTTCTTTGTTTTCTTCTCCTTTCTTTGACTTCTTTACTTTAAAAGTTCCTTTTCTTACAAATCTACCACTATAATGGGTAAAAAAAAGTTTACGAAATTAAATATTAACATAACATCTGCACGTGGTCGTGAAAAAATTTTGGGTCAAGGAACAGTTTTTCTTGCTGTTCTTCATCTTAAAGTTTTTGCAAGGTCTTCAAAATGGAGAAAAATTTTGAACTTTATGGTAAGTTCCAAACAGCCTGTTCCCCCAGACTGAGGATACAATTATGCTTCAATGTCAATTATGCCATATCTGTACAACTGAATTTTATTATTAATATAACCTTCATAATACTTTATACAAATGTGTGGTAGCATAATTTACATTACTCTATGTTATTAGCCGACTAATATATATCAACATATATAAAGATTCAAGAATGTGGAACTTTGAACTATAAAACATGGTAAATTTGAGTTATTAGTTTTATATCATTAAATTTCTTGTCTGCATAAACCCATTACTACTCTAACCATCTATGAAAAAGCTTTAATCAAATTTTTCACATGCATATCTACATGTATCAAAGCATGCCTACTTACTCTTCATAACTGAAAATTTTGACTTATCATATTTGATGTGATGTAAGTTTACTGTTGCTCTTCATCTCAAAGTCAAGGTATGTTAACTCTCTAGGTTTCAAATAGCTCTAGCACCAAGTTGCTAGATGATGATTATATCATACATGTGTATGTGTTACTAAACCACTAGCAAATTACACTTAGAAACTATCAAAGAAAGCTAATGAAAATTGTTAATTTTTTCAAAATCCTTGATTTTTTGTTTTGTGTTCAAGTGCACCACTTGGTTGTTGATGGATTGTTCACTTTGGTGTGATGGCCAGGATTTCAAGTAATTTTTTTAAACACTGTTTATACTTACGTTTCATGTTCTTGTGAGTCTTGTACTTCTGGCACTTCCATGTCAAATTTCTGACTTGCAGCAGGTTCCTCCTCACCCTCCTCAATAAACGTAGGGTGCATAACCTCGTCACTGTCCTCAAGACGACTAACCAATAACTGACTCCTAGCCCTGAAACTCTTCATTACCCTATCCAATGTAAATAATGCTGGACTCGTCTTGATGTTTCTGGACAAAGGACGCAGATTTCCATTGGCCTGGAAATTCATTATCATGACTTTAATATTGCATAAGCATAAACTATACTTAGAAATTATACTAATCTTAATATTGCAGAATATGAAATTATTTACCTATATTCTTAAAATAAAAATGGACACATTTTCATTACTTTTGAAAACTCTATGTAAAATTCATATCATACGAAAATTCTGAAACATACAGATACAAAAAGCTTTCATTTGCAACCTTAAGCTCAAAATAAACAAGATGTTAAGAAAATTCATGGTAAATAAATGTACATATATATAAATTCTTCAACACAGAATTTTCAGTAAAACTGTACATGTATATATTTCAAAATATAAAATGTTTACAGAATCTGGTCTCCTTGTGAGTTGTACTGGGACAGACTTTGGCCGTCTTTCTGAGGCTGGTACGATAGGTGGGGCACTAGCAGTAACTGCATCTTCATCAGCTAAACTGCCATGTCCCAATAAACCATCCTGAAAACAAAATTTTTTTTACACTATAGTATAAAAGTTCCTTATGAATTTATCAATTATTATAACTTAACAACCAAAACTGATCAATATCTATTGTATATGTTAAACAATAACTTTGTGAACATATCTCCCCTCCTGTGTTACTACAACAATTTAAAATTCACAACAAATTTATAAAAGCTGATTTATGGCTAGAGAAGGTAATTTCAAACAGCTGCTGTGGGAAATTCCCCTTTCCAAACTCCTTTGCAATAGTATACCAACAGATACTTTAGCACATATTACTCCTTGTATATAAATACAAAATAAAAAATATTTGTTAATAAATGTTATAACATTTTTTGTTAAACTGAAAGTTTTGCAATATGAATGTATATATCAATTTCTCCTATTCTTGACATGTTTAATCGGTGGGATAAAAATACATAATATTTTTAACCACTTCCTGGTCATTAAATTTGCGCATGGAAATTCTTGCCAGTTTTTTTTTATGTTTATTGGAAAGATAAACTAGAGATGTTCCAAAATGGCGTTCATGTAAACAAAATGCATAGTAGCGGCATTTTCTTGATGTTTTTGTAGAAAATCATAGGAGAAACAGATTATCCTTCAATTTACCTGAGAGTTAAATATGAATATTTAATAACAGCTAAAATGAAATCTAAGCATACAAATAAAGTTTGAAACCATCTTTCATTTGTAAATATGTTTTTTTATCATAATAATCATAAGAAATATTATGATTAAGATTATATGTATAAAAGGATCACAGTTATCATGTATCTTAAATTTATATTTTTGTGCCCAACTAAAAGGAGATAAAAAAAAAAATTGATCAAAAACTACTCTGACAATACATGTACTTATGCAAGTTTACAACATATGAGGAAAAAGACAGCAAACTGACTTTAGTACATGCAATTAAAAGGAAATACATATTTTAACAGTATTAACATTTCATATCATATTTCTCACTTGAAAATAACAGAAAATATCTGACCAACAAAACTTATATAACTAAACTAAAAATGTTTTTGCTTGAATATTTTTTTCACTCAATGATAAAATTCTAAAATTTACAACTCGTGTAATTGTAATTTTTTTAAATTTACTCTATTATACATATATATCAGGCATCCAAATAAATTTAAAAGTTCTACATTTACCAACTTCTGTATTAGTAAGGTATCTACATTTACTTCTTTTTTTTTAAACTAAATGATTGTTATCTAATATACATGTACTAGCAATTATAATACAGCTTTATAATATATTCTGAATCAATATTGTAAAGTAACTAGTTTTTTTTCAATATTCTGTTAACATGCTTTAACAATTTGTTGCAAGTTGAAATGAATACATAAGAAAACATGCATAATTATTTTAAATAATGAACATTTAAAAACTTGAAAAGTTAATCAATGAATTTATTAATAAAATGCAGCGCTGGGCGCAGCTTGATACGACCGCAGAGGTCGAACCCTCAACAGTTGGGCCACTGGACGTTAAACAATAATCATCCATCCTGAACAGTTGGGGCAAGTATGAACACAACATTCAAGCTTGATACAGCACTGATTTTGGATTGTAAATAAATATTTGACACAACATAGGTTTCTAACACAGAATGAATGTGGTCTAAGAACTTAAAAATTTTTAATTTACCTATTCAAACCATATCAGTATTATTTGCTTTTATATATAAATCAGAAATTCAATTTTTGTTGAAATCAAACAAAGTTTAATTTTGGACCCCGATTTGGACCAACTTGAAAACTGGGCCCATAATAAAAAAACTAAGTACATGTTTAGATTCAGCATATCAAAGAACCCCAAGAATTCAATTTTTGTTAAAATCAAACTAAGTTTAATTTTGGACCCTTTGGACCTTAATGTAGACCAATTTTAAAACGGGACCAAAAATTAAGAATCTAAATACACGGTTAGATTCGGCATATCAAAGAACCCCAATAGTTCAATTTTCGATGAAATCAAACAAAGTTTAATTTTGGACCCTTTTGGCCCCTAATTCCTAAACTGTTGGGACCAAAACTCCCAAAATCAATCCCAACCTTCCTTTTGTGGTCATAAACCTTGTGTTTAAATTTCATAGATTTCTATTTACTTATACTAAAGTTATTGTGCAAAAACCAAGAAAAATTCTTATTTGGGCCCTTTTTTAGCCCCTAATTCCTAAACTGTTGGGATCAAAACTCCCAAAAACAATCCCAACCTTCCTTTTGTGGTCATAAACCTTGTGTTAAAATTTCATAGATTTCTATTTACTTATACTAGAGTTATTGTGCGAAAACCAAGAAAAATGCTTATTGGGCCCTTTTTTGGAACCTAATTCTTAAACTGTTGAGACCAAAACTCCCAAAATCAATCCCAACCTCCCTTTTGTGGTCATAAACCTTGTGTTTAAATTTCATAGATTTCTATTAACTTATACTTAAGTTATAGTGCGAAAACCAAATGTCTTCGGACGACAACGACGCCGACGCCGACACCGACGCCAACGTCATACCAATATACGACCGCAAAAATTTTGCGGTCGTATAGAAAACCAGAATCATTAAATCCATTCCAAGGAATAGTGGCTTACAATTTTAACTGTTTCTTTACAATAAGAGAATTTTTTTTTTGGAAGAAAAAAAGGAATGAAAACATCTATATGAAAGTTTTCCAAACCACATGACTTGTGCACAATGATTTCTTCCATGAACCCTTTAATGAAACAGTAAAGGCTACACAATGTGCAAAATTCCAAAAGATCAGATAATCTACATGATTTCCCAATAAAATATAAGTGATTTCCTTGGAACAGTAAACCTTACAAATGGTGATTTATAAAAAATATAAAAAAAAATCTCAAAACTGAAATTATTAATCTGATGTCTCTGAATATCTTCCAGGAAAAAATTATTGAAATAATTGAAGTATTTACATTTAAATTATATTGGGAACTGTCTGATTTTCATTGTTAATTATAGGAATTAATTTTACAAATATCTCCCCAATAAAACAGTGTTTCTGGTAAAAATTTCCATATCAATTTTTAACTTAACAATATTTCTTTGTATTGATAGAAGATTCATAGTAATTCTACTACATGTATACGTGTATAGGTTTAAAGAAGCAGACATTTAATATCTTAAGCAGCTAATTACTAAGAAATTTCCCATTAAAGGGATTAGAATTCACAGACATCATGAGATTTTGTTCATTACCATTGAAATGTCATCCTGTAAACAAATATCATAGCACTCATATAAACATGTAAGCAATGTCAACCAACATGACAAGACAATGACAGCTTCAAAAAGAAACATTTAAACTTAATACTACAATTACACATGTATGATACAATAACACATTGTGATGTAACATAAGATCTACCTAAAATCTGATTATTATACATGTAAAAGCAAATTAAATAGAATAAACTATTTCTATTATAAACTAAGCAAGTCTGAGATAATTAATTTGTGAAAAATTCTCTGCTAAGTCTTCAACAGTGTTTCCTACATCTGTTAATCAATTTACGAGAAAATAAAGATAAAATCAAAGTACTTTGAGAAAGAATTTACACTTAATAGTAGTGTAAACGTACTGAAGAGCAAATCTATTTAAAAACAGTAATATCATCAAACTTCAAACAAATAACTTTTGCTACAGGTTTTACAAGACAAACATGTTTTTGTATGTAAAACACCAAGGTTACCTTTAATGCCTTTTGTAACTCCTCTATCTTCATGTGTTGTTCTATCAGCTGTTGTTCCTGTTTAGATCTCGTATCTTCATACTGTAACAACTGCTGATCTTTCTCCTCTAATAAAGCTTCCTACACAATACACAAAAATAACTTCTTTAATGTATTTTGTCAGATTAAAGATATACACAGGACAATCACATAACAGCACGAATGTTCATTCTAATTTATCATATTCTATAAAATCTTCCACAAATTCAGCTTGGGCAGTGTTTTAATATAAATAACTAAAGATACATATTTCAATTCAAATAAGGATGAAATACACTTAAATTTCATTTCAAAATGAATCTACATACATGTACATGTATTATACTGCGGGCTCCTGTCCCCCATTTGAGGGGACTGAAAGGACTTGTGTATTTTCTAAAACAAAATATGCTATAAAATAAGATCTTACCAACTGCTGCAATCTGTTTATAAGTTGCGAATGTTCTTTACTCTTCTCAGCAAATATTTCCTCATCACTCTTTAAGTCTTCTCTACACTGCAAGATATATGCTTCATGTATAACACAATGGTAAATATGTCAGGAGGTAATAACTCAACAGTTTTCATGTTTATGATTAGAAATTATAATTTAGAAATCTTGTTAACTCTTTAGATGGAGTTTAGAAATGAAAAAAATATTTTACCTTTGTTAACTGTGATGTCAAATTTCTTATCGTCTCATTTTCCATTTCCTCTCTTGACAGTGTCGCTGGAACTTTATTCTTTATCTACAATATATCAAGTCAGATTGTCATTAAGTCTGTTACTTAACCGAGAACAACATAAAAGTGAAAATCATAAAAAATAATCAACTCCTTCTGAGAATATACACGTACATAAGTTAAAAATTATCAACTCCTTCTGAGAATATACACGTACATAAGTTTTAAGAAGATCTGTCACAATTTTGCAGAAGTTTAAACAAAACATTTTTGTCAGAGATCAAATTGGGTTGAGTACTTCCTAAACCAGTGTAACCCAACCAATTTCTTCAGTGCCTATCCCAAATCCATGGCCTCTGTTACTGCTTTGCGTTTTTTTTTTTATTTTGTTCTTTTTTCTGTACAGTTTTAATTTCAGATACTTTGATTTTGGCTAATTTTTTCATAACATATTACAATTGAGCTATTTACTGCTTGTCATTCAGTGTGTGCTAAAGTAGAGAAAACTGTACAATAGCTTCTTTTTCTACGTACTTTTTCAATTCAGTTTAAATGTTGCTGTCTCACCGACATTTACCCAATTTTTTCATATCTAGATGAAAAACTGCAAGAGATTATAACATATGTGGTGAAAAATGGTAACACAGGTTAAAATTTACAAAACATATATTTCATATAAAAAATACAAACTTCTTCCATCAAATCCAGCCAGTCTTTAAGTCTGATGTCCTGGCTCTTAGATAAAATATCTTTGTTTTGGATCTCTATCAGCTGTTTGTATGCTTCCTCTGCTATTATCTTGTAGTGGGCACATTCTGTTTGTAGTCTGTAATATATGATTTAGTTATATCAATTTGTTTTTCTCACCAATAAATTTCTCTATGATCACATTTTCAGCAATAAAATAAAATGTTTTGTCTCAAAATATATACTTGTGATTAATAAATACGAATAAGGGGGAAATGATTCACCATGTGTAACGAAATAGCGGTATTTTTCCCGATGGTTCAATACACGATACATGAGGGCCACTTATGATATTAATGATATGGTTGTTTTTATGTACATAGTTTCAGAACTGGGGCAAAATATCTATATGCCTTTGGTATTTAGCCATGATTTGATTCATATTGTTTTCAAAGTTTTCAAAAACTAATCGAAACTAAAATGTATGTTTGGAGTTGATGTATGTAATATATTTTTTTTTTATGAACATTAGCAACACATCATGGCGGACATGCAATTTCTAACTCAATGGATCGTACTTAAAAGGTATCGTGATACATATCGTGAATCTATTGAAATATCGCAATACATATCGTATGTCAAAAAGTTTATCATTACACCCCTAAATACAAATGTTACTTTGTTGTTAAATATAAATTTCTGTTTTGTTCTATCTGTTGTCCACACTTTCTTCATTCATCATACAAATATTATCACTTCTTGACATAGCTGAATACTGTGGTACTAAATCATTAAGATGTCAGTATCAATCACAAAAGGAGATGACTTCTTCCACAGATTAAGGAGTGACTGTAGAGTGTCTGTATCTTTGACAAATTTAATTTCTTATAAAGTAGATACCTGACAGCCTGTTGTTCAAGTTTCTGAAGCTGCTGTGCATCTTGCATATATTTCTCCATGTTAACAGGGTCACCCAATCCAAATCCTGCACCTCCATTACTTAACAGAGTTGTCCTCTGTTTCACTAACTCTTCTCTTAAGGCCTAAAACAAAAAGTTAGTGATAAAATGACTTAATTTCCTACATAAAAATATAAATATCTAGGTTACAATGCTGCAAACAAATTAAAGAAAACCCATGTTTCAGGAAAGAGATTACAGTCAAACATGTCTTATGCGACCTTCCAAGGGAGAGCAAAATTATGGTCACTAAAGACAATTGGTCTATATATACAGGATAATTTTATATAGAATGCACTTCAAAGGGAATTTGAAACGATGTTCTTTTAAGACAGGTTATTGCTTAATACAGGTGGTTGCTAAAGATTTGACTGTAAATTTTCAAGTTTAAGACATTTTTAAATGCCAATTTTTGACAGTGGGAAATAAAGAATAATGTTAATTCAGTAATAGGATATGTGCACTGTAAATGATGATCTGATTTATGTATCTTTTATAAGACAATACTTTATATGTATGGATTTTGTGTCAAAACTTGTAATTTCTAAAAAAATTTAAATGCAAATTTTAATCCTACCTAATAAACTTAAACTTACTATAATTTCACTCTGCATCTCCTCGAACCTGATGGACTGTACATCCCTGTTGATTATAGGCTTATTCCTAATGTTCTTTGCCTGAAATTTATATCAAATATAAGAAATATTATGTTCCGTTCTACATTACAAGAAGGGTTTGCATATACATGTGCCATCTTTGTATTAGATAGTTTGTGCATCAGAAATGAAAAAGATATTGAAATTATAAAGCCACAAAAATACAAAGAAACTTGATACATATATGTTGATTTTAACTAAAGTTAGTGTCAGTTGAAATTTCAGATATATATATATACACATTTTTTCCAGAACTTTCGGCCATGTGGCCTTTTTCATTGGAATAATTCCAACATTTGACAAACAATAGTGTTGCTAAAAAACATGACTTTACAGTTTAATTCTATGATGTTCTTTTGCCGCAGAAATCTTCATTTTCATTCAAACTGGGTATTAAGATCGTGCGGTTCCAGAGTTTATAATTTTTTTATCAAAACATTTTCTTTCACTTACATATATTAAAATTGAAATAGACAGAATGTGTCTATGAGACACAGATGCCCAAGCCCCCACAAATTTCAGATACCAAATACATGTATAGGTTTATATTACAAAATGGTATCACTGGAAAATTACAAAACTGATATGTGTCAAATTTCAAATCATTTTGTGTTCAGTTTCAAAAATTTCAAATGAAACAACACTCAAATTATTCTTAAAACCTCACTTTTGGCTCTTTTCTGCATTAGAAAGGGACAACAAGTGAAATACGTCAAATTCAATCTCAATCTGTGTATAGTGGTCTCTAACGACATTTCCAAATTAGAAATCAATTTGTCATGGCTAACTGAAGTTATTGAAGAGAAACTAATTTCGGGATGTACAGACAGGCACCTTTTGGTGGGGCATAAAACATTTAATCTGTGCAATACTAACCCTATTTGCGTATTTGAGAGCATTTAATGATTCATCAAAATTGGATGTAGATGGACTTATACAGCAAATCATTAAGGTTTGAGCATTCCCTCCTAGTGAGTCCTGGAACAGAAAACAATAAAATAAGATTTCAGTTATATTGTGCTATGAATCTAACAAGTAATTTTGTTCCATTGAATACTAAAGTACAGCCAAACATTTTGCCAAAATTTATATACTGACAATACAATACAAAATTTCAAAGTACGCCAATAAAACACATACCCGTCCAATATTGCTGTATTGACTAGTGAATATGACATATTGGACTGGTTAGTCAATAAGGGATCATATAGGATCCATCAGACACATGATTCATCAGGTTATATTATGTCAACTTCATTCAAATATTTTGATGCATCCATATAATGCTTCATTTTTTTCAGATAATAGAAAGAGCTTTATAACCTGCTGTTTTGAAATGAATTTTGATGATGTATTCAAATTTACAGAGTAATAATAGGAAAATTTTAAATTTTTGATAAAAATTAAAATTTTTAGAAATAGATTCAAATGAAGACTAATTACAATGATATACTTTTTAAATATGACAATATTCTCAGAATAAATATGGTGGTTGTATTTCAATCATATATTTTATGTGAAATATAAGTTCCTGTCAATTTGACATACCTTACAAATCACATACAGTTATATTAGGTACATAAAGTCACTGCATTATGTACATTAAATATACATGTAGAAAGAATTCTACAAGACTCTTACTTTATAAATACCTTTAAAAGTCTGGTTATTTTGGATTCTCTGTAAGGAATGTGTGAAGATTTCTTTTTTGGATCTCCTAATGCACTAATAACATTACCAAGGGCAAGTAATCCAGAGTTTATATGGACTGATTCTGAAAAAAATATGTATTTGTTAAAGCAGAATACGTTACAAATGGACATCTACTAAGATATTACAAAACATGCTGTTTTAGAATGTTTGACTTCACTGTTATAAAAAATCTTGTGTGTAAATTACTAGATCATTACTTAGTTGCAGTCATCTTTAATAAGTTTTATTAGAATGTCATCACTGAACTAGTGGCTTTCAAGAGCCTGTATCACTCACCTGGATTTAACTTTTTATCTTGAGCAGGACTAAAAATTTAAGTGTTGCAGTCAATTTGGCTGGTTTTTCTATAGGGTTCTATGTTAAACTAAGTTCTGCTGTGGCAGTCATCTTGGTTAACAGTCAAGGTCAATGGACACATTTCTAAAAGAGAACCATCTAAGGACCATTTCTGCTAAGTCTTGTTCCAACTGGCTAAGTGGTTTCAGACAAGAAGATTTTTAAATGATTTTCCCACAGGGTCCTATATTTAACTAAGTTCGGCGGTGGCGGCCATCTGGGTTGACAATCCGGGTGATTAGACATTTCTTAAGAGGACCATCTAAGGACCAATGCTGCCAAGTTTAGTTCAAACTGGCTCAGTAGTTTCAGACAAGAAAATTTTTGAGTGAATTTCCCATGGGGTCCTATGTTAAACTAAGTTCAGCTGTGGCAGCCAGCTTGGTTCACAGTCCATCGAAATCGGACATATTTCTGAAAGAGGACCTCCTAAGGACCATTGCTGCCAAGTCTGACTCCAATGTGTCAAGCGGTTTCAGACAAGAAGATTTTTCAATGAATTTTCCCATAGGGCCCTATGTTATACTAAGTTCGGCTGTTGCGGCGATCTTGGTTGACAGTCCAGGATCATCAGACAAAATTCTGAAAGAGGACCATCTAAGGACCATTGCTACCAAGTCTATTTCTAATTAGCTTAGTGGTTTCAGACAAGCAGATTTTTCAGTGAATTTCCCATAGGGTCTTGTGTTAAACTTAATTCAGCTGTGGTAGCCATCTTGGTTCACAGTCCACAAAATCAGACACATTTCTGAAAGAAGACCATCAAAGGACCATTGCTGCCAATTGGTCAACTGGTTTCAGACAAGAAGACTCCTATAAGTGTAAAAGTTAATAGACAATGAGTGACAATAGCTTCCAGAGCACCTGAGTCTACCTCCAGTTTTTTTGGTAGGGTCCATGTTGTTCATATGTTTTTAGTTTTTAAGTGTAATATTTGTATTGTTTTGGTCTTGTCTTCATTGTTTTCTGGAGTTTGTCAGTTGTTTTTGATTTTCACCTCCTTCGAATATTCCTTTGGTATTTCTTGACTTAACTTAGTCAATAAACTTTTACTCTGATAAATATGACATTCTGAAAGAGTTTAATGCACACAACCTTTGTTATGCGAGCCGCTTTATGCCTTTTCTTATCTCTAAAGCATTTAATCAACCACTCATCTACTATACACAGACAATGAAACTGTGTCTAATGCAGATAGTTTTTTCAATGATCTAAGATATATGTTACCTTTAAATCTATCCCCAACATTTCCTGTCCTGTGAGCTCTCTCTGATCCAGCCAAGTCAACAAAGTGGAATTTACCAAACATGTTGTGTGTAATGTCTGCAATAAATAGTTTTAATTCCATGTTAGTAGAACTTTTTATTTTTCATGAATTTTATTTTCATACAGAATTTCAACTGAAAGAAAAAATGTTACAAACTAATTCTATGTGAACACAATGGAAATTGTATTTTATACTATATGACTGTTGATTTTGTAAGTCAATTTAAGGTTTTTATGATATTGTGTGTATATGCTATCTTATTTCAACAGCTCGAGCAATATTTCAGGCATTGTAATTCATCGGATACCCTTTATCCTACCAAAAGGTTTCTGTCAAATCAAACTGTTTGCAAACTTATTAACAAAAAGCTCCCAGGAGCCTGTATCGCTCACCTGGAACACGTAAGGACCACTACTGCCAAGTTTTGTTCTAATTGGCCAAGTGGTTTCAGATATGAAGATCTTTAATTAAATTCCCCGTAGTGTCCCATGTTAAACAATGTTCAGCTCTGGTGGCCACCTTGGATAACAGGCAGAGTCATCGGATATAATTCTGAAAGAGGACCACCTAAGGACCATTGCTGCTAAATTTTGTTCCCATGGGCCAAGTAGTTTCTGACCAGAAGATCTTTAAGTAAATTTCCCATGGGGTCCTATGTTAAACTACATTTGTGTATGTTCGGCTTTGGCGGCCATCTTGGATGACGGACCAGGTCATCGGATATAATTCTGAAAGAGGACCACCTAATGACCATTGCTGCCAGGTTTTGTTCCAATTGGCCCAGTGGTTTCACAGGAGAAGATCTTTAAAGGAACTTTTACTACAACGACGACGAAGGACACCATGTGATGGTAATAGCTCACATAGTCCTTTGGGCCAGGTGAACTAAAAATAAAGAAAGTAAATGCTGATTACAAATATTCTGAAGTGCTTTATTATTTTTAAAAAGTGGCCTTCATGGTAATTTTTTTCTTCCATCATGCTGTAATATTTTAGAATTAGTTGTTTGGTATTCAAGTAAGTACTGTTGTGTTAAAGCTCTTAAATTACTTTATCAAGAAAATACTATTAAAACAATAAAATACTTATAATGATAAACAAAGTACCATTTCCAATATCAAATTCCAACACAGTCACTTAAAAATATATATTTTCAACCCAAACAGCTGTGCATTTAATTAAATTGAGAAAATAACTCAAACTAAAATACCAATTCCTCTATTTAAAAAAAAAACACATTTTCTTTAAAATGATTGAATCCCACAACTTAAGGTAGAATCAAGGAAATATATTTGAGAATTTGCATAGCAGATTAAAATCGTATATGTAATCTTAAGCAGGAATGGAAAAGAATGCCACTTCTTTAATAAGCAAGGACAATCAGATGTAGAAAAATTAATTTAATGCAAATGAATCCTGGTACAAAATTTTATAGCAAGAATACTATTATATATATTGCTATAGTTTGACAATAAATAAAATACAAATTGTATCAACTCCTGTGATATGGAGATGTATGTACCAAGTGCACCACATTCATTCAGAATGATTTTGCCTGCCTTTAATATTGTCCATAAATTCTATTGTTAACTTTTCAGTTAAGAAGACATGATTCATGTTTTATAAATCATACTACATGTATGGGTTGCTAAGGTAATTTTGGACTACAAATACACAACAGACACGACATGCTATGCAAATTATTTCATTTTTTTTCTTTCTAATAAACCATTAAAAAATATGTCTTCCAATATATATTCTAATTTAGAAGGCTAAATGTTTCCATGATTAAAAAAAAACACATAATACTGTTCTTGGGAAACAACAAGACATTTTAGTATTAAAATCTTAGACAACATTTAATTCCACTAAAGGAAGATAAAAATTCCAAAATTCAGGCTATTATTGTGCAGGCAACTAAAAAGTGCAGATTATATGAATATAAAAGTAGGGAAAATGCATATTTCATAAATAAACAAACCTCTCAACTGATTTTCTGAAAAGCAGAAACCTAATGTTAATTTACACAACTAACTAAAATATACATGTAGATCAAAAGGGACATAAAATACTGTTGATTTTTCAAACTCTTTTATCTTAATAATCCAAATACACTTTTATCTTGTTTGACCACCAAGGCCCCATTTTTTAGAATGAAGTAAAATGCTAAATAATCATATGGCAAAAACTTTCAACTTATCAAAGATATAATAAATTTATCAGCACTAAAATTGTGAATTCTATCTTGTTTGACCACCAAGGCCCCATTTTTTAGAATGAAGTAAAATGCTAAAAGATCATATGGGAAAAACTTTCAACTATCGAAGATATAGTAAATTTATCAGCACTAAAATTCGTAAGTGTTAATTCTATTGATTCCTAAATGCATCTTTCTGAATTTTGTTCCAGAAATATCAGAATAATGTATGATAACATGAAGTGTTTCCTTTGGAAAAAGAATCAACCACAAGAAGAATGACATACATGTATGGTGAAAAGTGTATGTATGTGCTAACTTTACGTATATATGGGATTTACATGCAAAAGAGTTTAAATGATCAAGTTAACAATAAATTCAGAAATTATAAGTGAAATAAATATACATTTCATGTGAATAATATATCCCTTTATATTAAAGTTTTACTACAATATAGTCCCACAAACTAACCTTCATCAATAATTTCATTAGATTCTGTCGGCTTTCTCTTCCCTGCCATCACATCAGCTTCCACCCATCTCTGACCTTAAAACAAATGAGATATAACATGACTTGCTGATCCACCAATCAATTTACATACTGACCATTCAAACCTTTTTATCTTTGACCCAAAAATCAACACAGTTCACCTTCTATCTATTAACAATCTCCAGGCTAAAGAGACAATTTCTTTGTATTTCTGGATTTTTGTGATGAATATCAAATTTTATATAGATATTTAAAAAATTCTGATGTCTTTCAAATCATGGTTTCTTTTTCAACATTATAATTTTCTATTTGTAGGTAATAATGAAACAAGAGGCTCAAGAGAATTGAGCCTGTATCGCTCATCTGACAGTCCCACAATCAATCCATTTTATTTCAAGTGAAAATTGTAATGGACCTTCAATAGATGTTTCATACCAATTATAAGTTAAATTGGATATATGGTTTCAGAGGAGGAGATTTTTTAATCTTAAGAAATCAAAAATAAGAATTCATCACAACTGCCATATTAGCTGTCTGACCAGGACGAAATATGCAAACTTTATAAAGGTCCTTCCACAGAAGCTTCATACCAAGTTACAGCTCATTTGGCTTTGCAGTTTCAGAAAATTTTACTTTTGAAATTTTGACCAATCAGAAATAAGAATTCATCATGGCGGCCATATTAGTCGCCCAACCGGTATGAAATATGCAAACTTTATAAAGTTCCTTCCATAGATGCTTCATAAAAAGTTACAGTTCAGTTGGCTTTGCGGTTTCAGAGGAGAAGATTTTTGAAATTTTAGGCCTGGTGAGCTAGAAACATATCTGAAAATGAGAACAGTGGAATTTAAAATAAATAAATAAAACAATTTTCTGGTTTTTTTCCTTATGAAAAAGTACTTTGGAAGTACATACATCCTACAGTAAACCCTTGTTACTTCAAAGTTGATAAAGACTATCAAAACTGGTTTTTGCAGGAATTTTTGTGTTATCAGAGGGTATAGTGCAAGCTATCAAATCTTTCAGTATCAGGATTCTTTTGATAAATGGGTCTGAGATATTTGAGAATCTAATGAACTATATGTGTACATGTATATATACATACCTATAACGACTGTAAATATGGAATGTGATCTACTGGAATGTTCGTTCATCTGTGTCGACCCCGTATGACGTAAAGCTGAACCTGACTCTAATAATGACATAATTTCATCTAATGACTCGCATTCCACTTCCCTGGCACCAATGATCACTGAAAATACATTTACATTCAAAATATTTCCTAAAGATGTGCTCTTGTTTATTAAACTCACATATAATGTTAATATTACAACAGAAATTCTATTTGTCACTGTTTCTACTTATTAAAGGTTAGAAGAGATATGGTAGAATTGACACAAAATCCATACATGTGATACTATGCTTACATTAGAAATGAGCATACTTGTAGTAGATTCATACAGGTTATGCAAACTCTTCAAGCTGGAATGGGAAAATTCCTTGCTTCACCACCATTAAACAAGGCATTACAAACAAAACCAGAGTATCCATGGAGCCTGAATTGCTCACCTGGATTTTAGGTGACCACAACTGACAAAGAACTTCTAGATAAGATCTGTAAGGAATTGTTCTACAGTGCCCAGCACTTCTAGATAAGATACGTAAAGAATTTTTCCAGTGTCCAATGTTAAACTAAGTCCAGCTGCGGCAGCTAGCTTGGATTCCAATCGGCACAAAAACATAACTTTTGTAGCAGACATTTATGTAAGGATCTTCATGCAACAAAAACATTTCAATTTGCTTCGTATTTTCTGACAAGACCTTTCTACAAATTTCCCCACAGAGTCCAATGTAAAACTAATCTGGCTGTGGCTACCATCTTGAATTTCAGAATCGGCATAAAAAACATAAATATTGTAGAGGTTCATCCAATTTTTCATACATAAAAATATTTCAACTGGCTTTGTACAAATTTCACCCATAGGATCCAATGTTCAACTGAGTCTGGTTTGTGGCAACCATCTTGAATTTCCGATCGGCACAAAAAGTATAAATTTTGTAGAGGTTCATCCAATGCTTCTTCATACATAAAAATGGTTCAATTGAGTTGGTAGTTTCTGACAAGAGGACCTTTGTACAAATTTTTCATAGGGTTCAATGTTAAACCAAGTCTGACTGTGGCAGCCATCTTGAATTTCCAATCGGCACAAAAAACATAAATTTTGTACATGTTCATCCAAGAATAATTCATGCAACAAATCAGTTCAATCGGCTGAGTAGTTTCTGACAAGAAGAGCTTTAAAGATGAGTCCAATCAGAATGAATTATCTGCCCCTGGTAGCCTGGTTGAATATCCAAGATTAGTCCGGCTGTGGCGGCCATCTAGAATTTCCGATCAGGCACAAAAGACATAAATTTTGTAGATGTTCATCCAAGGATCATTCATGCAACAAATCAGTTCAATTGGCTCAGTAGTCTCTGACAAGAAGAGCTTTGAAGATAAGTCCAATCAACATGAATTATCTGCCCCTGGTAGCCATGCTGAATATCCGATCGGCACAAAAATACAATTTTTATGGAGAACCATCCAATTAACATTCCTGCTAAGTTTGGTTCAATTTTAACTGGTGGTTTCAGAGAAGAAGATGAAAATGTGAAATGTGGACAGAGGACGGAAGGACGACGGACGCAAAGTGATCGCAAAAGCTCACATGGCCTTTTAGGCATTTGAGCTAAAAAAGAGATCAAGTTTATCATTTTGTCTTCATCAGTGAAACAAAAGCGCACAAAATAAAACATGATTTTAATGACAAAATGTCTGTTTAAAATATAAATCAGGCTGCTTAAATTAAACAGAAAACTTTTATCATTTTTTTTTTTAATCTGAATGGAATGATATATGATAATCATTTTTGACCTGTTGATTCTGGTTGACAGTTCAGCAGCATTAGGAAATACATGTATAGACTAAATATATATGTACTTATTAATCCATTCCTTACCAGTATTCCCCTGATCATCCTCCCTAACATGTAACTCTTTACTAGAAGTGTCGACATCTAACAAGTCCTGTAGTTCTTCTTTGTATATCTCTATGTAGGAAACCTTTACAGAATATTCTACATTGGTATGTGACTGAAAATTCATAAAGCATAAGAATCTTATTTCATAAAATACAATATTTTCTGTAGTGACCAATGAAACAATATTCAAACAAAGCCTTTTTGGCTAAACCATCTTTATTGTAAAGCGTATTGTATAAAAACAGGAAAAATATTTTCTCGACTGAAAAACCTACGTACATGAGGAAAAAGGTTCAAATGAATGACGTTATCTGTTGCTGTTCTCAGTCTTAAAGTTACTGCCATGCTTTTGGCACCTCACAGCAACTTCAATAATGCCCTAATACTGAGTGGAATTCTTTGACAATTTCACATAATTTCTTTAAACACTGTACAAATTTGAATATTTTTTATACATTGCAAATGGAAGTTTTCGGCTTTATATTGACTACACTTCACCATCCAGAAAAAAGTTATAATGGATTACTGAATGATTTTAGATATTTACAAACCAAAGACTGCTTTAATACCATGTTATATTTTCAGTTTACATAATTCTCATATTCTTTACCTCCATAATATCAAACATAGCTCTGAGTGCTCTTGGTATAATTCCATACTCTTCCTCTGTGAAAGACGATATCCCATCTCCAATAGTATATGTCTTACCAGAACCCTACATTATATATTATTTACTCAAATATTAACACTGGTTAAAATTGTATTTGGATTGTTAAAATGAAACTACACCTATGCATAAACATCTCAAAGTTATAGTGAATCCTTTGCCAGATATGTCATATTTGTATAATGAATGACACAAATGCAAGGTAGATCAACAATCCTAATGCAATATTGGATGTAATGTTGAAATTTCATGCCATCAATATGATCAATTCTGCAACCGATTTCACATGCACATGCAAAATATCATTTCCAGGTTTCAAAAATCCAGATTTTTTTCTTAAAATCTTTACATCTGTGTAAAAAATGAAAAAAAAAATATGAGAAATATAAGCTATTCTGCCCTAACTTACCGTCTGACCATATGCAAACACTGTAGCATTGTAACCTTCAAAAATACTATTAACCAGTGATTCAACACAAGATTGGTAAACCTCATCCTGTCAATTAGATCAGAATTACATTGTCAAAAAAATATCTACAATAATATTATATCAATTTAGGTAAATTTCTTTTTATAAGTAGTATATAATCCCATGAATTCAAAGTCACATTGCACAATTATAATATTTCATTAAGAAACAGGCTTCAACAGATAATCCAAAGTTTATGATTTTTGGCCAGCATTCTTAATGTCAGAATTAAAGGTTTAATGGAATGGATTTACATGTATTTTGTATTAGAATTTTATTAATCTTTCCTTGAATTTCTGTATGATTGTAATAACTCATTATTCATTCCCGGATTCATTAATTCATGTTTTTAAACAATTTTGACCTATCATTACATTTATGTTGATTTAAAGCTTTACCGTAAAATTTCAAATTTTTCATCACAAATTTTCAAATCTTGATAGTGGTGATGTAAGAATTTTCAACATTATTCAACCACCAAATTAGTTCTATCACTGAGTTATTAATTCCTTAGAACAAATAAGTTTATTTGTCCAAAACATGAAAATAAATGTAACAAAATTTGAAACGAATGTAATTGATTTTCTGCACCTGGAAGTTTGGTTAAGATAGTACCTACAAAATCAATTAGACTTCTGATTTTGTGTTGTCTAAAAAGGACTGCATTTAACTCAATATTACAAAATTAAACTAATTTCACTTCATAATTCCTTTTCTTTAACCATAGAATTCAATTGACATTGATCTTACATAAAAAAAAAAAAATAGAAACAAATCCAATACATATTCAGTAGGTACCATTCTGAATCCGGATTACTACCACCTGTTGTCCTCCTGTCAAAACATGGATGGTCATTTAAAGTTTGTCACTGTTGTTTTTTTATTTAAAATGGCAATTATTGTGAATATTGATGATCAATTCATAAAAAAAAGAATCTAAGAAACAACTGTGTAAGTATACTGGGTTTCATTCTTTTTGTTATACTTACAATTCATTGAACAAATCAATCTATCAGAAGACAACAACTGTCCCATAACAACAAAAACCTTTTTTCTTCAATTTTTCAAATTTCCTCAAAAATAGAGGTTTTTTAGTGATGAAAAATTAGAGAAATTACAGTATATTATAAATGCTTGCACATGCAAATTGTAACATTGCAAAAGTTAAGTTGTAGTTAGAAAGTTAAGAATACTGTTTCATTACAATTTCATTTTAGTTATTAGATGAGAGAGTCACCTCCCAAACTTATGCAACTTTGAGATACATATTTTCTATTTGTAAATCAATTTTTTGTATATAAGATCATATTAAGCATTATTATGCACGTTTCTATTTTTAGTATTTTTCCAAATTATTTATTTATTAGGTTTAAAATAAATACATTCTTTCAGAATAAAACTGTTGGTCATTTGAAACCAGTAAATTTATACTCAAACTTTTCAACTGTGGGATTAAAAGTCCAATTTTGAAAATTACTTTTTAATTGCTGAGACAAATTTACAAAGCTCTAATACATTTAAAACTGAAATAGATAAGAATTCACGGGTCACCATTCACACATTTTTAATAATTATAGATCTTGATGAACACAGTGAACAATCCGTCAGATGAATCTATTACCTGTGTTGTTTTTGAAGACAAAACATGATCAAATGTGAAAGCTCTGTCTTTCCCTAAAACCAGTTGATTTGTAGCAGGAATTAGTCTCACGCACATTTCTTCTCCAGCTATCTTTTCCTTTGGTAATAAGGGTCTAACCTGTCAATAAAAATTCCATAAAATCATTATACATGTGCTACAATAAAATTTTTAAACAAAATCAAGATCATAACATAATAAAAGCACACATCTTTATAATCATCAATCCTACAAATATCAAATTACAACAAACACATATACTCTTTATATCCTTTATTCATTGCCATTAGAAATCACATTTAAATACCATATCTTATAAGGTGCCATCTTCTAATAACACTTTTTCTTCTTTCATTTATTTGTTTTACCTTGCAAAAAAGTTACGTCTTGTAAACATTATGCCATCCCAAAAAGTCATACCATAATAACCCTTATTATTCGACAGCCTAATTATTCGACACTTTTGAAAATTCAAGAAAAATTGAATTTTTTGATAACTCTTATTTTTCAACAGTTTCAAAATTTTCAAAGTTATGATTGTTGTTATCAGGTGGTGACAGTCGTTAATTTTAACTTCTTAGGTAAGTTAATTACTTTCCATCCTCATGGAGATTTTATTTTAATTTTTTTTTAACCATTTATCTTAATAAATTTGATTGAAACAAGATCGATTTTTAAGTAAATTTCATTGAATTTTTCCTACCTGGAAGTTAAATTTTGAAAAGAAATCCGAAACAAGTTCAGAACGGAATTGCATATTCGCATTTCTCAGAGAAATAAAAAATTTTAAATTTTCAAATGAAATAAATAATGTTTCGACAAAACAAATTATTTTATCACTGTTTATTAAACATTTAAAAGTTATTATAGTTATAATATATTCTAAAAAAAATTCGTAAGGGTTCCGCGGAACCCAGTGTCTCGCCTACTTTTGATGTTGTCTATATTTTCAGTGTGATAGGTGAATGCACATAATAGATTTGCAGTTAATGGATAGTTTAAGAAAGTTATTAAAATTTTAAAAACTTTAACCACAGAGTGAATGTAATGTTTCCTGGCAGAAAAACTAAGTCCATTTATAAGTAAAATACGGAAAATTTTTTTTTTTTTTTACTAAATTTACTTCTGGATACTATATTATGATCATAAACAAGCTTCTGTCCAAGTTTGGTACAAATCCAGGATAGTTTAAGAAAGTTATTAAAATTTTGAAAACTTTAACCACAGAATGAATGTAATGTTTCCTGGCAGAAAAACTAAGTCCATTTATAAGTAATATACAGAATAAACTGTTATCACAGAGATATGTCTCGCCTTTTTGTAATTTTGATTATGCAAATGTTGAAATCATAATAGCAATACCTTAACATCTTACACAAGTTATGCAAATATTCAAAGTCAATGAACCATAACTGAGTTACATGGTTAAACAATCTCCATTTAAATGAGATGTGTGAATGCTAATACAACTGGATACCAAATACCATTGACTTATTATAAGTCGTTCCCAAACCTAAATACAAAAATTTTGTGGGAAAAATTTGGTTGATTATATAGGAATCACTGATGCATGACTGGAGTGGGCCCCCCTTAGGTCAGTCAGCGCCCCCCCCCCCCCTTACAAAAAGTTCTGGATCCGCCGCTGATAGCAATACTTTAACATGTAAGTTATGCAAATATTCAGTCAATGAATATGCACGAATTAGCATACCTATGTGTAGCTTTTCAACCCAACCTCATCATGGCGAGACAAAAATCTTTTTGCTTGGCTTTGTGTCCAATAAAATATAATTTTGTTTGTTTACTTATAGTTACTTATAGTTGATTTCCAGTACAGGATCCCTCAAGGTTCCTCTCCACCAGACTCATAATATATGTAAAGTAAGTAAACCATTCAAAGTCAATAGACCATGACTGAGGGGGTGGAGCCAAATAATCTCCATGGCAATGACATGTGGCAATGATAATACATCTGCATACCAATTATCATTGACCTACCACTAGTGGATCCCCATAAACTGACCTAATCACAAACTAATACATGTAAAGTAAGCAAACCATTCAAAGTCAATAGACCATGACTGAGGGGGTGGAGCCAAATAATCTCCATGGCAATGAGATGTAGCAATGGTAATACATCTGCATACCAATTATCATTGACCTACCACTAGTGGATCCCCATAAACTGACGTAATCACAAACTAATACATGTAAAGTAAGCAAACCATTCAAAGTCAATAGACCATGACTGAGGGGGTGGAACCAAATAATCTCCATGGCAATGAGATGTAGCAATGGTAATAACATCTGCATACCAATTATCATTGACCTACCACTAGTGGATCCCCATAAACTGACCTAATCACAAACTAATACATGTAAAGTAAGCAAACCATTCAAAGTCAATAGACCATGACTGAGGGGGCGGAGCCAAATAATCTCCATGGCAATGAGATGTGGCAATGGTAATACATCTGCATACCAATTATCATTGACCTACCACTAGTGGATCCCCATAAAACTGAGCTAATCACAAACTAATACATTGTTGACGCCATCGCCGCCGCCGCCGCCGCCGCCGCCGCCGCCGACGCCGGAAACAGCATACCTATGTCTCGCCTTTTGACTCCGTCAAGGCGAGACAAAAACTGGAATTTTTATTTTACAAAATTTACTTCTGGATACTATCTTATGATCATAAACAAGCTTCTGTCCAAGTTTGGTACAAATCCAGGATATTTTAAGAAAGTTATTAAAATTTTAAAAACTTTAACCACAGAGTGAATGTAATGTTTCCTGGCAGAAAAACTAAGTCCATTTATAAGTAAAATACGGAAAAACTGGAATTTTTTTTTTACAAAATTTCCTTCTGGATACTATCTTATGATCATAAACAAGCCTCTGTCCAAGTTTGGTAGAAATCCAGGATAGTTTAAGAAAGTTATTAAAATTTCAAAAACTTTAACCACAGGGTGAATATTTGTGGACGCCGCCGACGACGACGACGACGACGACGACGGAATGTAGGATCGCTATGTCTCGCTTTTTCGACAAAAGTCGAAGGCTCGACAAAAAACGAGACAACAAAAGTTGAACATATGTTGTAAAAATTATTTGTGAAATGCACCTAATCCAGATTGTAAAAATCATTTGTGAGATGGTCCGAATCCAGATCATGCGTTGCATATTAGTCAAAATGGCGGGTCGTTTGAAGTTTGCTACATTAAAACAACTATTAATTTGAAGGTACAAAATAATAAATTCATGAAAGCAAAATTAAATAATACTGCAAGTATGACCCATTATTTTGATTGCCTATTCTTAAAGTACACTGTCCAGGTCGATCTTATGGAGTCAAAAAATGACGACGATGTGGATGAAAAGACAAAATCTTTTATTTTCCATGATTTTCCAATTTTCATGAAAAATAGGTGTATTTTAGTGTTCAATGATTAGAGTAAGTACAATATTTACAAAAAATGTAAGCCCACTTCTTAAGACCATTTGAACACCTTGAATGACTCTATTTATTTACACAAAGCTATTTGAGTCTTCAGATATACCTACCCTTACTGCCACTCTTACATTTACTTCCTGTCCTGACATTTTATCTCACATTAATATCTATTAATCCTGAAATTAGAAAAAGAATTTCCCTGCAAATCATGGTTGCTTATGTTCAAAACAATATTAGATTCTATGAATCTGATCTATTTAAACCCTAACTTTTTTCAAGATCAAATATTTGTAACTACATTGTATTTCACTGACTGACTGATCCAATGGTAATTTACTGACCTCCATAACCTGTTAAACTTGTTGGTCTATACTCTAAATTTTCATGGTCCACCCTTAAATTTGATATGACATGCTACATTCTTAACTGTAAATTTTCATTCGATTATAAAAGGGAAAGGCAGTCTTTACAGTAAACTCTTTGATCCACAGGCCTGAACCATATTTTGGAGAATTTTTTATATAGGCATTACTAGCCTGCAAGTGGATTTTTTACAGGCCCACCAGCATTTTTAACAGCCTCAGGCTTCGGACTACTGGTTTATCGGGAAGACTAAAAAGGAAAGCAAAATTTTTACATCTGTAAACTCCATTATTTAAGAAGTATGGTTAAATTAGATACATTAAATACAAGGCCAACAAAAGCAAATGGTAACTGAATTAGTCACACAGTTTATTTTTTGTCTGAAAATAGACTAAATCAATGCATTGGTATAAATTAAAACAATTTAATAAACTAAGAAGGGACATATGAATGGAAATCCACAACAAGTAAATCTGAATAATTATATGTAACAAATTTTTATGATTGAATACATTTATCTTTGAGTTCATGATCAGGCAAATTAATCTGACCAACATGCACTGTACCAAAATTGATTATACTCTTCTGATACACTTGATTTTTTTTCATGTGTTGGCAATTACAATGTATCTCATACATATTCAGGATCAGAAATATAGTGGTATCTACAACTTATCTCTACAGTAAGAGTTTCTCGTAAGGCTTGGACATGCACCATTAATGGTCAAAGTGAAGGGAAATGTAGATGTCATGAGCAAATACAAAATATAAATGTCATTAACATTGAACAAAAAAAATAGGCTCAAGTTTTCATTTTTTATAAATCTGCATGACATTGACTAGCATAGAAATATGTGAAATAAAAACTGCTAAAATAATAACCCTGGACAATGCCTCATCCTATGTAAATGATTTCAGTTAACAATCTTTTGAGCAAATTGATAAAATTTTAAAAATGCAATGTTGAGCCATTTTTCTTTTTTGTTCACTGTAAACTTAGAATGGATTGACATGAATTGTGCTGAAGGCCTAAAATGTTGAAAACCAAAAACGTTGAAGAGCAAAATTCCACATCAATAACTAAAAATTATAAGGCCAGTGCTATGCAAAACATTGGTCTGGATCGACTTTGGAACAGAATTTGGTTTTGAGACTTATTTATTTTTTGTGCTATTTGGTGTCAACATGTAGCAATTCTAGTTAACGCTAGGTGCAACACTGGGCGGAAACATCAATTGTAAACATTATATCAGGTACCCAAATCGTCTATAGATAGAGATATTTTTCAACCCATTTTTAAATAACTTCCAGAAAACCAACTCTGCCTGACATTAGGTGAAATTGCTATAACGTATCACTTTTCTTTTGTCAGGGTTATTTTACTTTTCAGTTCACTGTTATCGAGGGTTGTCACGTATATCTCTTTCCATTTGTATCAAATAGGCAACCGTCTACATTTGAACTAGTCAGGGCTCAGACTTATCACGGTTATGATGGGGCTTTGTTCCTGGACCTTGAGGCTTGATTTTTTACTGTTTGTATGACTTGTGTTGTTAACTGTCATACCTAGAGGTGACATTGTGAAATTCACATGGCAAGATTTAATTCTTATGAATGGCTTTACTTTAGATCTACATTACTCCACCATAAAAATGATTAAAATTCAAAATATTTCCCAGGAAACGATGTAAACAATTTTCAGCCATAAGAATTTGACGCATGCGCGTCAAAGTACGAAACAATAAACAATGTATTTAGCATCTTTAGTTTATTTAGCTATGACCTAGTAGCTTTTCACTTTTACTATTTACTTAGATAAAACAAAATGCCCGATAATTTAAACCAATAGGATAAACTTATTCGAAAATAAATTCTAGTTTTTGTCTTCTTTTTCCAAGTCCTCAAAACGCTTTGAGCTAGATTTCTAATAGTAGAGACTTGATGTTTCAAACTAACGTTGACTGCATGCAAAATCGTCGAAGAATCGACTTGATATCTGCCACTGCTGACAGAAATCATTTTTAAATAATTCACTTTATAACATTCATTTGTAAATAATGCTAAAAAAACAAACCAGACTCACATTCATTTCAAATTCAATGAATCCATTTTGTAGCATTTGATGGAATTTAACTCAGTTGATCACATCAATATCATCATAATTTTCATATAGTCAATAATTAAAGGTATTTTAAATAAGTTAAACAAAATGGAAAGAACCGATAGTACTGCGGCAATGGCCTCGCTAGCAGTATATGATGAGGAAAAGTCAGATAACGAGGAAGTCGAAAATGTTGGGTCCATAGATAACATTTCAGATGATGAACATGATGATTCCAAACCACCTTCACAGCATATTCGAGTTGTGGAAGATGAAAACAGCAAGTCAAGTCCAGCCACGCCACTTGATAACAAACCTAAACCAAAACCAGGAAAGAAAAGTAAAATATATTTTTTAATTTTTTTCTCACTTACCTAATATGAAACAGGTGTGACCTGGAAAGCGAGTGAAGCTTAAGGGTTTTAGGTTTGCTTTGTCGGTATTAAGTGAAAAAATTATAATCGTGTAACAATCTAACTTCATAGTATTAAGTTCATCAAGTTATCAATGTTGTTACTTCACATGACACTGCAGAGGCAAAATTACTTCTTACCAGATTTTGAGGAATTCTCTTTTTCCAGTGGCAGTCAAAATTTCTAAGTGGAAAGGGATTAATATAAGCTTATAGCTTGTTTCCCAATCCACTATAAATAAATATGTTTAAACTAACGCATTGTACGCATGTATCAAAAATAATTGTTCTATATAGAACATGGTTGTGTTTCTATAGCGAAAGCGGCATGTCATATTAGAATATGTCATATTAACATTATTAAAATGTTTATTAGGTAATTTATTAGTCATGAAAATAAATATGCATGCCTTTATGACCTCAAAAAGGTGTTTAAAAGCACTAATTCATAAATTTCCAATCTGCAATGATTGTAATGTCACTTCTGGTTTGAACATAAAAAATCACGTGTGGAAATCAATGTTTTATTAGGCTTGTGCTATCAAAAAACAAGTCATTTCAGATGAAAGATAATTTTCATTAAAACTTTATCTCATTAAAAAAACTTTCCAGGTCATGTTATTTCAAATAGTAATGAATGAAAGAACAATCATGTATGTTAAAAAGTGGAACGGTAACTTGGCAAACACATTTTGAAACTGGCGACAAAATTTATATTTTGGCAATTTTTTTGGCGACAAGTTTTTGAATTCCAACACAACCCCTGATAATAAATGAAATAACAGTTATTAGATTGCAATTTTACCACTAAAGTCTCATTATATGTGAAAATTCAACAAAATAATTCTAATATTTGGCAATATGAAATAAAATCTGTAATCAGAGACAACAGCTGATTTCAATTGAAAATTATATTTATCTAATTTCCACTATTTTTCGTGTTGTAAAATAACATCATTTAGTGCTTTAAATATTAATGAGTAAATAATTTGATAAAATGTTACTTGAAAGTTAAGCTCCAGCAAGAGTAGAATATGACATATTCCTGTTTTGTTAACAGCAACCAGACTGGTGTCTAACTATGGAGTTATGAGTGATGAAGAAGAAGAGAATATGAGTGTTTCCTCTGATGATGAAGACGAAGATGATGAGGATGAAGTAGAGGCAGCTGAAAAGGTATGAAATAAACTGCAGCATGCTGGGTCAACATAGGAATTCCAAATATCTTTGTTTAGATGACAACACTAATGCAAAAAAAAAAACACACAAAGAAAAGTCAAATAAAAAAACGTTTCTTTGTTTATGTTTATCAAACATAATAACACTATTTTATAGCATCAATACAAGAAAGGTCAGTATGTTGCTGATTAAAAATTTATACGGCTGTTGTATGATATGAAAGTATGAATCTCTTATATACTGTAACTATACGTCAGTTAGAAACTTATTATGCAAAATTGATTTTGAACACACTGATTATCAGAAATGTTATATTTTATTTCCAGAGAGGAGACAGGACCACTTCATTAAATGCTGAACAAGCCTGTAAGTACATAAATAAATCTCTGTGATTATTCATTATTCAGAAGGATTTTAACCATATTTTCCAGAAAAAAATTATGGTTATTTAGTTTGGTACAGGAGGTGGATAGGCAGATGGCTCCAAGCAATGATGAAGGAGAATCTAGTTTGCCGTCACAGTTGGAGTTGTCAAGTTTTTAATTTTTGGTGATTTTGTGCTTAATTTCTCTTAATATGGATTGCTTCCAAATAGAATTGAGAATGGAAACAGGGAATGTGACAAAGAGACAACAACCGACCAAAGAGCACAAAACACCCAAGGCTATCAATGGGGGTTCAATGCAGCGAGAAAATCTGACACCCATAGGTGGGCTTCAGCTGACCTCTAAACAATAATGCATACAAGTGCAGCGAAATGGATGCCACACTAAACCCTGAAACATAAAAATGAACCAAAATTAAAAAACACATAAGACTAACAAAGGTTAGAGGTTCCTGACATTTTTTCTGAGATCTCCACCCTCCCCCAATACTGCTAGCCAGTGTGAAATAAACAATGCACAAAGTATTTTTTATTACAGTTGGTAATCATTGTTTATTGGAATTTACGATATCTTTTATACACCAGAGTGTCAGGTAGATAAGAGAAAGGTGTGGGTATCCATAAAACTGGTTTAACCCGCCACTGCTCTGTTTGAGTACCAAGTCAGACTATCCAGACATGTGTTTCGTTTGTGTTTTGTGTTCTTTTATGTTATTCATTTCTGGGGTTCTGTCTTTTGGGTGGTGCTGATTGATCGGTATGTAATTGTTGATCTTTCATTTCATCCATTTTTTCAATATGTAAGTTTAGTTAGTTTAATAATTTTTCAAGCAAACATTCATTGTCCTCTGATCAGCATTGTTTTGTATAAGGTTAGTTCAGTAATTCTGTAACTTATTGTCTTGTTATTTCTGTTATTTTACTTTTATTGGTAGGGATATTGGCTATTCTATAGCAATCTTGTAATGGAGGTAATTTCTTTAATCTGATCAAACTGGGATAAATATTTTATTATTTTGAAATCATTTATAAGATTCATGCCCATCCTGTTTATACCTTTTTGTGTATTATAATAAATATTATTATTGGATTAAATGTATATGATTTAAAATAAACTCTAGACACAAAATTCTACATGATAAAAGTTGGAGCCAAAGAAATGTGCTTCTGTTGCTTCATCTTGAGGTTATAGTGATTCTAGTTTGTTGTCCATCACAAGTTATTGGGCTGAAACTTTATTTTTATCTACATATGCTTTTTTTTTAAGAAATGACTTGGACTTACATAAAATGTTCATAGAATAGAGAATGGAAATGGGGAATGTGTCAAAGAGACAATAACCTGACCAAAGAGCAGAAAACAGCTTAAGGCTACCAATGGGTCTTCAATGCAGCGAGAAAATCCCACACACGGAGGCGGGCTTCAGCTGGCCCCTAAACAATAATGCATACTAGTTCAGCGAAATGGACAGCACACTAAACTCCGAAAAATACATATGAACTAAAATTTAAAAAAAACACAAGACTAACAAAGGTTAGAAGTTCCTGACCTTTGGACAGGAGCAAAAATGTGGTTGGGTTAAACATGTTCAACCCTCCCCCTATACCCCTAACCAATGTGGAATAAACAAACACAGCAATACACACAGTAAAACTCAGTTCAAAAGATGTAGGAGTCCGATGTTAAAAAAGGTAATAAAAGAAACTAAGCAAAATGACAGTGATACATACAATTCTTTCAGCATCCTTATCAAGAAGTATGTTGAATAAATCTTATGATGAAATAGAAATACCACCTGCTCCACCTGGGAAGTGCTCTACAAAATTACAGGTATATTTTTTAATGTTAGGTGCATATTGTATATTGTTTAGTACAGAATGTATATAATAAAAATGACTTCAGATGTATTAATAATCAAGCTATAAAACTGCAAAAAATGATTAATCAGATCAAAATTTGTGATTTTTTTTATTTCCTTCATTATATCATAGAAAAATTTCAATTATCTATAAATTGCATTTACAGTGTATATCAGCAGTAAGTTATTTTCATATTTTTTTATCCATATTGGGACTGTTAAATCAGTTGGGAAAGTTGTTTATTATTAATGTTATTTACAGTTGTAAGAAAACTTTTTTGTAGGATAAAATAGCTGGTTTATTTGAAAAAATGAGAAGAGAAGGTTTAGACATGAATGCCAAAATACAAAGAAGAAAGGATTTTAGGAATCCTAGGTAAAATTTATTCTTTATTGTCACTGTCAGTATGTAAAGTCAAACCAGCATCCAAGATTTCTTCTTTATCATTACAGTGTACTGTTATAGAAAGTGATTTTCTATATAGAATTTACCCAGAAGAAGGTTTTCTGTAAATGATAGGGTTGTGTATTATATAGCACTTAGTTGATATGTTGATATCTTATAAGACCAAAATAAATTGTGTGTTTCCTTCTTCATCAAAATAAAAAAATAGGGTAGGTAGATGTTTTTATTTGTTTAAGGCTACTGTCATGCCATTTCATCTTGGTCACTAAAACACTCTCCTTATGTCAAAGAAATAGTTTGTTAGTTTAATATGTAAATCATGTCTAAAATTTATTGAAAATATTTATTTTTTATTTCAGTATATATGAAAAACTGATAGAATTCATAGGAATTGATGAAAAGGGTTCAAACTACCCACCAGTGAGTATTATAATGTACTTGATATTCCGTTTTCCTTTGCCTTTGTGGTAAAGTGATCTATTCTTAGTACATATACTATAAATTCAGAAATTATTGCTCACATTTATTATTGTTATTGTTCAACGTGTGTTTGGGGCCTCAGTGGCCGAGTGGTCTAGATAGTTCTTTTTTACCACTAATGATCATTAGCCTGTCAACACTGAGGTTATGAGTTCGAATCTCACCTTTGGCGGGGTGTGTTCGACTTCGATCTTAATTGACAAGGATTGCCAATTTTCTTACCGAAGGTCGTGGTTCTCCCCGGGTACTCCGGCTTCCTCCACCAATAAAAACTGGCTGTGACAAAATAGTCAAATGTGCTGAAAATGGTGTAAAACCCCAACTAAACAAACAAACAAATCAACTTGTGTTCATGTAGTTCATGTTCATATTGTAAGAATAAAACCAACAAGAGTTAAAATTTGAGTTTGATAATTGG
Source organism: Mytilisepta virgata (assembly GCA_028015205.1). Lineage (NCBI taxonomy): Eukaryota > Metazoa > Mollusca > Bivalvia > Mytilida > Mytilidae > Mytilisepta > Mytilisepta virgata. The sequence goes on from CM051515.1 coordinate 35,723,146, forward strand.
GACGTTTAAATTTTGCAACCTTTTTTAGCTCACCTGACCCGAAGGGTCATGTGAGCTATTGCTATCACTTGGCGTCCGTCGTCCGTCCGTCGTCCGTTAACTTTTTCAAACGTTAACTCCTCCAACACCATAAGTCCAACTGCAACCAAACTTGGTACAGTTATTAATTGGTATGGGTGCTACAAATCTATTGTTTGGATTTTTGATTCGTATAAAAACATGGCCGTCATGGCTAAAAATAGAACATAGGGGTAAATCGCAGTTTTTTGCAAATAAGTCAGAAACGGTCACAGATATCAAAATTCTGGCATAGGGTAAAAGTGATCAGCACCTCAAGATCTACCTGCCCTGAAATTTTGAAGAAGATCCAACCACTCATTTCAGAGTTATCACCCTTTTTCCTGATTTTTTCCAAATTTTTTTATGTTATTATTTCAAAAATCTTCTTCTCTGAAACTACTGAATGGATTTGGATAAAACTTAGCATGATTGTTCCTTAGGGTATCCTGCACAAAGTTTATGCTTTGATTTTTGATCCGTCGAAAAACATGGCCCTGTTACTAAAAATAGAACATAAGGGTCAAACAACAGTTTTTCGCAACTATCTCAAAAATCATAAGGTTACGACAAATTCTGGCAGGTTGAAAGTGTTCAGCATGTTGAGAGCTACCTGCGTGCTGATTTTCGTGAAAATCTGTCAACTGATGTTAGAGTTATTGCCCTTTTTTGACATTTTTGGTTTTTTTTTATGTTATTATTTCAAAAATCTTCTCCTCTGAAACTACTGAATGGATTTGGATAAAACTTAGCATGATTGTTCCTTAGGGTATCCTGCACAAAGTTTATGCTTCGATTTTTGATCCGTCGAAAAACATGGCCACTGTTACTAAAAATAGAACATAGGGGTCAAACAACATTTTTTCGCAACTATCTCAAAAATCATAAGGTTATGGCAAATTCTGGTAGGTTGAAAGTGTTCAGCATGATGAGAGCTACCTGTGTGTTTATTTTCGTGAAAATCTGTCAACTGATGTTAGAGTTATTGTCCTTTTTTGACATTTTTGGCTTTTTTTTATGTTATTATTTCAAAAATCTTCTTCTCTGAAACTAATATTCAAAATCAAATGAAACTTGGTATGATTGTTCCTTAGGGTATCCTGCAAAAAGTTAATGCTTGGATTTTTGATTGGTCGAAAAACATGTCCGCCCTTACTAAAAATAGAACATAGGGGTCAAAATGCTGTTTTTTGCTATTTTTTCCTGAATTATAGAAATAAAATGAAGATGAAAGCTACCTTCAAGGCAAACATGGTATTCCGAGTTGAATGGTGATGATGAAAGTTTGTTTTGGACGGCCATTTTTAAAATGGCTGCCATTTTCCCCCAATTTTTTACACTTGCTCGGATTTCAACAATATTTGGTTTTTAAAGTAAACATGGTATCCTTAGTGAATGGTGATGATGAGAATGTTGTATAACAATGATTAAACTTCATAATATGTGAGCTTTTAATTGCCATCACTTGGCGTCTGTCATCATCGTTAACAAATTTTCAAACATCTCCTCTGAAACTACTAGGGGGATTTGGATTAAACTTAGCATGATTGTTCCTGCAATATTTCCTTTTCAAGTACAATAAAAAGCCTTAACCCACAATTTTTACATAACTTCTTTCAAACATTTTAAAAAACGAAGACAACATATAGACCAAAAGATTTATACTTGTATTTGAAGATGAATTAAAGCTTGTATTTTGTAATGTGAATCATCAGATTGACCATGACTGTATCTTAATCAAGCGTAGGGAGAACTCATGCCCATTTCTTTCCAGAGGTTCTTGAAAGGCTTTTAAAGGTATTTTCAGCATTTTACGTGACCTTTAATACTCAGTTTAATTTACAACAAACATTAATATATTAATTTAGTTTATAGTGCATTGTTTGCCAGGTGAGCGATTCAGGCTCTTGAGAGCCTCTTGTTTGTCATTATCTTAAATAATTATTCTGTATTTTGAGTATTTTTTTATACACACTTTAGAATATACATGCAATGTAAATATGTATTTTTGTTGGCATACATGTATGCATCTCTGTTGGCATATTTATGTGTTAACTGTTTTTGTATTTATCTAATCCATCTACACTTCTAGACCTTTATGAAAAGAAACGATAAACCCATTCTCTACCATCCTCCCAAGTCAGGGTTTTGTATCCACGTTCGTTCCTACAAACCCCTGACATCACACATTCATATTTTGCGTGTCGAACATATCGCTGCCTGGTGTGTGACCTAGAAAATTCTACCTACGACACAAATGGATTCTCTTTTGACCAATGAAAATCGTTCATTTCTGACATGAATATGTGATGTCAGGGGTTTGTAGGAACGAACGTGGATACAAAACCTTGACTTGGGAGGATGATTATCTACAAACTATAGATATATATTAATTCATTCAGAGATTATTACATAACTGTATGAAATAATATCAGTAGTAATGTCAGACTAATATATGTATAAGGGCATGTGGTAATACAAGATAAATTAGAAAAAAAGTTACTGTGTGTTGTAATTATTGCAATTTTTATTCTGACTACATGTTTTTGGAGAAGTGAGATACTTAGCTGTATAATGTACCATCTGTAATTTTCATCTATTCTCATGATAGGTAGCTTTGGAGCATGCCAAATAATTTTAGTAGATTTATTCATAAATTCATTTTAATATAATCGGGGATTTATTATTTATCGTGTACTATCACATGAATGATTTTTTATTACAGGAAGTATATGATCCACATGCTTGGGGAAAAGAATCATTTTATGATGCACTAGGTAAGCACAGTCAGTCATGTAGGCATATCCGATAACTCTTGAGTGGTAGGACAGTTTGGGTAATACTGATCTATGGATAATTTAACAAATATGAGAACTATTTATCTGTTATGATACACTTAAAACCAAGAAATGCCTGTTAGGATTTTTCTACCAATTGTTGAAACTTCATTTTAAACTCTGAGGATCCAAGTTCATAATAATCAAAATTTAAGATAACATGATAGGTGAATAATGAAATACCACCTAATAATATCACATTCTTCATGCAAACTAACACACAAAAATAAGGTAAAATAAAAACATTAATGCAGATTTGTAGGTTGTGCACTGTGTTCTGCCTTGACCTCTTTTATGTGTAGTCAATGCATATTAAACAATATTATATATATGTAAATAGCATGTGTTAAGTGTCTCATAAGTCAGATTTATGACTGGGTATTGATGTTTTATTGAATACTGTGATATGTAAGTATTTTGTCAATCAATATGTGACACTATAATAAAATAAATTTTTATTATTTATTTTATTATTATACCAATAGTGATATTGAAGATGAAATTATATAGACTTTTAATAAATTTTAGTAAGATCAAGATTAAACTATTGGAGAATTTACACCTACAGAAATAATTTAGGATTTGGTCAAAGCCTATAAGTTATTATAATCTATTACAATGTACTAAGTTTTTGTCTCATTAAAATAACTCCATATCCTTTCATTTTCATATAAAGAGGCTGAACAGTTGATATAAACTAGTAGTTGCAGTAAATGATTTGTATAAATAGTATATTCCCCACTCATTGTATTTTCAGATAAAGCACAGAAAGCTGAAATGGAGAAAAGGGAAAAAGAAAGAAAAGATAGAACAAAGGTAAACAATATATCATAACATGCAAAAATGTCAATTTTTTTTATTTTGTTGTCTATTTTTTTATTACACCATAAAATTATAGACCATAAAAAATTATTAAAAGTATTTTGTTCTTGGGAAGTGCAATAGCAGGAGAAAAATCTCACAATTGACTTGTATTATTGATAAAAATTAAGCAGTTGTTATCCACCTGTTCTCATCTGTGAAAATAGTTGTTTTGTCATCAGATCATTTGTAGCTTCTTGTTTCAATCACAAATATTATACTTGTATAAAGTTAAACTTTTGTTTATGTATTTCGTTGTAGATTGAGTTTGTCACAGGAACAAAACGACCTCCATCTTCAACAGATTTTACAAATGGTAAAGTTTTATTTTAAGTTTGTTTTTTTTTCCCTTATATTTTATTCAACATTATCCTTTGACAAAAACTTGTACTTATGAATAACATAACATATACTCTACTTTGTGTTCGTCAAGTCTCGTGTTGAAGGCTTTACAAGACCTTCTTTTGTACTTTTAGATTCAATTAAGTGTTTTTGTCTTAAAAATATTTTCCCCAAGTCTTCTTTCATTAATAGTTATTGACAATGTTTATTATTTATTACCACATGAAAATTATCAATCATTTTTAGTGTTATTTCAAGGATTGTTAATAATTTTATTGTTTTGAGAAACTAAATGAGGTCGTACATTCATGCTTTGTCTTCAAATATCCATCATTAACAGTTGCCAACTTCTTACCACCTTATATGAACTTCTTTCATACACCTGAGAAAGCCCATGCCAACAAGCCATCTGAATTTTGCTGAAGTAGAAATAGTAAATTGTTTGGAAATTGATTGTTTCTAGATGATATTTAGGGAACATCCATTTTTGATATGCAAAACATACTACTTGATTTATGTCCTTTGTTAAGTTTTGATGATATATTCCTTTTCAGATGACAAAAAGAGGAAAACAAAGTGGGACAACCAACCTCCAGCAAATGTGACAGGTTCACGGGGTGGTCTTCCTGGAGTAATTAACCCTAGTGTAGTGACTGCTAGTGCATCTGGAACAAAATCTACTGTAATTCCCGCAACAGGAAATATAACTAAAAAAAAGTGATGTTGTTACTGTAGCAATTTTAATGTATTTTGAGACTAGAATTGTAGAAAAAGAAAGGGAGTCTGAAAGGCAGCAGTTTAATTTTTGAAACGTTATCATGAAAATGAAACTTATTTGTGTTTTAATCATGGGAAACAGATCATCTTTGTTTAAAAAAAAATCAGGTTCACAAAATGCCTGATGTTGCTGAAGTTTGAAGAGACCAATATACAATTTCAATTGAATAGGAATGTCTACATTACATGTATGTTATTCTTTGCCAAATACATTTTTGATTTAAAAAATGTTTCTTGTATTTCTGCTTGTATGATGGGTTGAAGTTTTTATCATTGTAACAAGAATTTATAAATATTGATCTATTTTCTGCTCACCTGGCTAAAGGCCAGGGTGAGCTTTTGCCATCACTTTGCATCTTTCGTCCGTCCGTTAAATTTTTCCCATTTCAAACTTAAAAAAAACCACTGCACCAAATGGAACCAAACTTGGCAGCAATGTTCCTGGGAAGGTCATTTTCAGAATTTATTATTTTGGTTCTGATCGAATATTCAACATTGCTGCCAGGCCAAATAATGTGTTCTGATTGGCTGAAATTTTTAAAATCTTCTTGTTAGAAACCACAAGTCTAAATGAACTTCTACTTCTCAGGAATGTTCCTTAGACGGTCCTCTACCGACGATTGGAAATCCAGATGACCGCCACCTTGGGACATAAATGTAGTTAACATAGGACCTTATGGGAAATATGTACAAACAACTTCTTCTTCAAAACCGTTTGACAGCTTGAATTGATAATATGCCTGAAAAATTGTATGATGGTCCTGTACCAAATTTATAGTTTTGCTGCCGACCTGTTCTCCAAGTAGGCCGCCAGCAGGGGACATAGTTTAACATAGGACCTTATGGGAAATACATACAAAAATCTTCTTCTAGAGAACCACTGAATGGATTGAAACCAAACATAGAATGAATACCTTATGAGATGCTTACTATGTGTTGATACTTTGGTGCTGATCTTTCATCCCAAATGGCAGCCAGCAGGGGAATGAGTTTAACATAGGACCCTATGGGAAAAAAATACAAATGGCTTCTTTTTGAAAATTACTGAATGGATTGAAACCAAACATGACATGGATGTTAATCTCAACGTCCTTAGCAATGAACAAATGTAAATATCAGATGAGCAATATGGGCTCCTGGGAGCCTCTGGATTTCACCAGATATGACTATTTAAAATTAAAACATAATAATATGTTATTAACAAAACTATTGTTATGCATAATATAGAACTATGACTGAGATTTTTATTTAGCCTATATAAGCATGCCACCTTCCAAAACCATTTCTAATTATGCAGTAGATTGTTATTGGCAGGTTAATTTTACCTTGATTCACATTATCAAAAATTTCATTTAAAAATTTCAGGACTAAACATGAGTCAAAGCTACACTTTGATGGAGATGTTATTTATTCAGTAGTTCAAGTGTACTTACCAGCATATTGAGTCCTGTTTATGTCAAATTTTATACATTATGTCGAAATAAGTTTTATTTCCCATAATTGACAGTTGGCATCTGTTGATTTTTTTTTTTTTTTTTGGCTACTGAAAACAATTCACCAAGAGTATTTAAATTAGTGTCTATTTACATGCATCTACAAGGATTTAAATCAACTAACTGATTTATTTGTGAACTGTCATCTTTTTACGTCACCCGACTATTGCCATCACTTTGCGTCTGTCCGTTCACATTTCACATTTAAACTTCTTCTGGAGAACTGCTGAATGGATTTAAAGGAAACATGGCACAAATGTTTGGTACAAGGTGTTGACCAAGTGTTGTTACTTTGGTTCCAATCCATCATCTGACATGGCTGCCAGCAGGGGACTTAGTTTAACTTAGGACCCTAGGGGAAATACATAAAAACATATTCTTCTAGAGAACTGCAGATTGGATTGAAACTAAACATGACACAAATGTTCCTTACACGGTGCTGACCAAGTGTTGTTACTAAGGTGCCGATCAGTAATCCAACATGACTGACAGCGGGGGACTCAGTTTAACATAGGACCCTGTGGGAAATACATACAAAAATCTTCCTTTAGATAACTGCTGAATGGATTGAAACCAAACATGGCTTGAATGTTCCTTTAGAGATGCTGACCCATTGTTGTTACTTTGATGCTGATCCGTGATCCAAAATGACTGCCACTGGGGGACTTAGTTTAACATAAAACCCAATGTGGAATACATATAAAAATCTTCTTCTAGTGAACAGCTGAATGGATTGAAACCAAACATGGCATGAATGTTTCTCATGAGGTGCTGAACAAGTGTTGTTACTTTGTTACCAATCCATTATCTAAGATGGCGGACAGCAGTGGACTCGGTTGAACATGGAACTTTATGGAAAATGTGTGCAAAAATTCTTCTATAGAACCACTACATGGACTGAAGCCAAACACAGCATGAATGTTCCTTATGAGGTGCTTACTAAGTGATGTTACATTGGCGCTTAAGGTCATCAAAGATGGCCACTAGCAGGGGACTTAGTTTAAGACAGGACAATACAGGAAATAGGTACAAAAATCTTCTTCTAGAGAACCACTGAATGGATCAAAACCAAACATGGCATGAATGTTCCTTATGACGTTCTGACCAAGTGTTATTACTTTAGTGCCGATCTGTCATCTTTTATGGCCGTCAGCTGAAGACTGATAATAGTTTAACATAGAACCCTATGGGAATTACATACAAATGGCTTTTTGTCAAGCCTGCGACTTTAGTCGCAGAAGCTCGATATAGGGATGGTGACCTCGACCCCATTTCAAGGGTCAGTGAACAAGGTTAAGTTTTGGTGGTCAAGTCCATATCTCAGATACTATAAGCAATAGGTCTACTATATTTGGTGTATGGAAGGATTGTAAGGTGTACATGTCCAACTGGCAGGTGTCATCTGACCTTGACCTCATTTTCATGGTTCAGTGGTTATAGTTAAGTTTTTGTGTTTTGGCCTGTTTTTCGAATACTGTATGCAATAGGTCTACTATATTTGGTGTATGGAAGGATTGTAAGGTGTACCTGTCCAACTGTCAGGTGTCATCTGACCTTGACTTCATTTTCATGGTTCAGTGGTTATAGTTCAGTTTTTGTGTTTTGGCCTGTTTTTCAAATACTGTATGCAATAGGTCTACTATATTTGGTGTATGGAAGGATTGTAAGGTGTACATGTCCAATTGGCAGGTGTCATCTGACCTTGACCTCATTTTCATGGTTCAGTGGTTATAGTTAAGTTTTTGTGTTTTGGCCTGTTTTTCGAATACTGTATGCAATAGGTCTACTATATTTGGTGTATGGAAGGATTGTAAGGTGTACATTCCAGCTGGCAGGTGTCATCTGACCTTGACTTCATTTTCATGGTTCAGTGGTCATAGTTCAGTTTTTGTGTTTTGGCCTGTTTTTCGAATACTGTATGCAATAGGTCTACTATATTTGGTTTATGGAAGGATTGTAAGGTGTACATGTCCAACTGGCAGGTGTCATCTGACCTTGACCTCATTTTCATGGTTCAGTGGTTATATTTAAGTTTTTGTGTTTTGGCCTTTTTTTCGAATATTGTATGCAATATGTCTGATAGCATTTACTTTCATTAGAAATGCACAACAGGCGAGACATTTTTGTGTGTCAACTCTTGTTCTTGAAAATAACTGAATGGATTGAAACCAAACATGGAATAGAGTATGGAATATTTCAAAGAGACACCAACTCGACCAAAGAGCAGAAAACAGCTCAAGGCTACCAATGGGTCTTCAACAGAGCGAGAAAATCCCTCACCCAGAGACGGGCTTCAGCTGGCCCCTAAACAATAATGCATATTAGTTCAGAGAAATGGAAGGCACACTAAACTCCAAAACGTACAAATGTCATGGATATTAATCTTGAGGTCCTTTAGCAATGAACAAATGGAAATATCAGGTGAGCGATACAGGCTCCTGGGGGCCTCTGGTTTATCTATTGTAATCAATTTTTCTTCAAATTCTTAAATCAAAACTGTTACACAAAGTACATTTAACATACATAATATAAGTATATGAACATAGCTTAATAAACTGAGGTCTCAGTAGTACCTTTTACTCTGGCACACACAGAGATTTTATTGTAATAAATACGTTACCATCATAAATTCTGAGTATACTAAAGATCCTTTTTCCTGGTCTAGACCACCTTGGGCGCAAGGTTTTCCTGGTGCAGGTATGCCTGGTTTTTGGCCATATGGTGGATATTTTGGTCCTTCAACCTCGGTCTCTGGCCATACTGCTAACCTTCCGTCTGTGGCAATACCTGCTCCTTCGGTAGCAGTACCTTCCACCGTAGCAGTGCCGGCAACTGTCTCCCAGCCCACCTGTACTGTTGGGCTCCAGGACAACCAGCCGGTTTCTGTCCCTGGTACATCTCTTGCATCTTTCAAGAGTGTACTTGAGGAATTTCTAAATTCTATTCGAAAGGATTTTTCCTCCTTTTCTGAAAGGCTTTCTGTACTTGAAGGTAAAGCTGTCCAACCTTGTCCCCTAGCCAGGGGTCAGGACAGCGATAGTGAACAAGAGGTTGAGGATGACAAAGTGTCTGTGGCTCCTGGTAGTCAGGAAAGCAACTTTTCTGAGGATGAGGAAGATCCTTCTACAGATCCGGCTCCATCAGATCCCGCCCTTACGGATACTGCTACGCTTGTTTCTCAATCAAACTCAGTTCCACCCTCTCTTACTAAGGAGTCCGAAGGTGAGGAAGCTCCTATGAGGGATCTTAGAGATAAGGTTTTCACTATCATGAGGGAGGTCAACAAGGTTCCTTTTGCATCACCTCCTAAACCCAAAAGGCTCTCTTGTTTTCGAGGCCTCCTGTGGTTTTCCTGACAGTAAGGCTCGTAGTAGCTTTCCAGAGCCTGATCACATCTACTGCCCTGCAAATTATTAATGAAGGGATAGGTGGTTCAGCTTCCGAGGTTTCGTCTGGGAACATTGCAGGTTTTGGAATTGCCTCCTTTTCTGAGCATGTCCGGGTGAAGGATTATGCTATTTTCAACTCTTCTCTTGTAAGGTTAGTTCCTAAGGTTGAGAAATCTTTCCGCAGCTATTAATTCCAAGCCAGTTGATGGCCTTCGCCTATCTCAGTCGATCTGGTCGAAAAATGAAAATCTTCTGCGTAGTACTTCCCTAATACTTGGAATAGCAGAACATTTTTTAGCAGCAGTGGGTTCCTGTCTTAATAGCCAGGATTCTACTGTTTCTCCAGATTTTCTACTCCAAGTAGACAAGGCTATTGGTGCTTCCCAACTCCTAATCATGGGTTCTCTAGCCAACTGCACTCTTTCTAAGAGGTCAGAAATCTTGGAGAAATCTAATGTTTCTGTAAGTGTGAAAGATTCCCTTCTCCGGTCTTCACTATCAGATAAGATCTTTAATCTTTGCCTTCAGGAGGTGCAAGAACAGATCAGGCAGACACCTGCCCCTGTTAAGGTTAATGTAAGGTAAACAGTGGTAAGAGATCAGTCTCCAACTTCTCTCCTAGGAATTCCTCTTTTCCTCAGAACAAGAGAAGGAAAAGTGGTGGTGCAGGTAAGTCAACCCCTAAGCCTGGGCCTTCTAATTCCGCTTCAGGTTTTAAATGCCCCAGCAGGCATAATAAGTCCTCCTAGGAAGTTGCCCCCTCGTACGTTATCGACAACACCAAACTCCATAGAAAAATTTTCAGTTCCTCTGGCTTTCATTCCAGTAGGGGGGAGATTGACTCATTTTATAAAACAATGGGAAAATATTACAAAAGATTGTTGGGTATTGTCGATAATTCGAGGGGGATTCAGTTCAAGGAGGTTCCACCTCTTTCACCAGTTCCTCTGTTTCGCTCACACACCTCGGATCCTCAACGTTTGAACTTCTCACACAGGAAGTATCTACTCTTTTGGAGAAAGCGGCGATAGAGGAGGTATCTCAGTCAGATCTGAATCCCGGTTTCTATGCAAGACTTTTTCTGGTACCAAAGACCGGCGGAATGAGGCCAGTCATAGACCTGTCCATCCTTAACACTTATCTAGTAGTACCTCACTTCAAAATGGAGACAAATCGTTCTATCCGAGCTGCTATTCTCCCTGGTATGTGGACAACATCCTTGGACCTCTCGGATGCTTACTTCCACATCCCTGTCTGTGCTTCTTACAGGAAGTACCTCCGTTTTGTTTGGGATCACAGGGTGTACCAATTCAAGACCCTACCGTTTGGTCTTTCTATAACCCCTCTGGTGTTTACCAAAGTCATGCAGGCGGCAATCGCACATCTCCATGCTCAGGCTATTTTGATCCATTCACATCTAGACGACTCCCTCATCAAGGAGTTCTGTCTTAAGAAATTGAATCTTCAGACAGAAACAGTAGTTCAACTTTTTCTATCTCTGGGATTCCTAATCTGAAAAAAGTCGGAACTAACTCCCTCTCAGGACTTTATATTCCTCGGAGAACATTATCTGACTTCTCAGGACTTAGTACTGCCTCCAGAGGACAAGTTCCTGTCTCTGCCAGAAAATTCATCTTTTAATGTCTTCTCAGTCTGTAACGGCCCGTCAATTTATACAGCTTCTGGGCTTTCTGAATGCTCTAGCAGATGTAGTTCCTCTCGGCCGACTTCATATTCGTCCGCTTCAGTTTTACCTACATCAACATTGGGTCCCAATGTCTCAAGACTGAGAAGCACCCATACCGTTGCTTCAAAGTCTTTATCCTCATCTTCTGTGGTGGACAAATCGGGAGAACGTTTTGAGAGGCCTTCCTTTGTCCTCTCATGTTCCCGATCTGACTCTTTACACAGACGCCTCCAACCTAGGTTGGGGGCTTATCTAGAGGGTCAATCCGTATCCGGAATCTGCTCCCCAGACCTCCGAAAAGAGCATATCAACTTATTAGAAATGAGAGCGGCTCTTCTTGCGCTGTCTCATTTTCAGTTTGTTCTCAAAGACAAACCAATAACTCTTGCTACGGACAACTCAACAGTAGTTGCTTATTTACAGAATCACGGCGGCACTCACTCCCACGATCTGTACCTCATAGCAAGGGATATTCTGATTCTCTGCTTTCAGCTCCATATCCTACTGGTAGTCAGACACATTCCAGACAAACTCAATATCCAGGCAGATTCTCTCTCCAGGAGTCTAACTCCTGTCAATACAGAGTGGGAACTTCTCCCAGTAGTGTTCAAGGCAATAACTCTTCAATGGGGTTCTCCTCTGGTAGATCTGTTTGCGACCAGTCTAAATCACAAACTGCCCACCTTTGTATCTCCAATACCAGATCCAAAAGCGTGAGCAGTAGATGCGATGACAATATCTTGGAAGGGAATGTTTGCGTATGCTTTCCTTCCTTTCAGATTTCTGTCTGCCGTCGTTCAGAAAATTGCTTCAGAGGAATGTCAGATCATACTTATTGCTCCAGCTTGTTGCAGAAAAGCGCGGTTCCCAGATCTGCTGCGTCTTTCTTGTGCCCATCCTCTGGTACTTCCGGTAAAACCAAATCTTCTCTCTCAACACAAGGGAAAGATTCTTCATCAGAATCCGGAAAGACTGAATCTTTGCGCTTGGCTTCTCTCAGGGATAGCCTCGAAAAGAGAGGATTTTCTGAAGGCACAGCCAAACACCTCCCCAGAGCTGTTGGGCAATCAACCAATATCGTCTATGACGCTAAATGGAAGATTTTCAGTGATTGGTGTATTCCAAGGGAAATCGATCCTTTCCAAATCACTGTAAAAGAGTTAGCTGATTTCCTTACTTTCCTGTTTGACTCTCGAGGTTTGACTCCCTCAACTATTAAGGGATATAGATCTGCTATCTCTCGCACCATCCATTTGGCTGGTGGTGAAGATTTTGGAAGTAATGAACACCTTTCTCTTCTGGTCCGTGATTTTGTCTTGAACGGCCCAAACAGAGAACTCTATTCCCTCAGTGGAATCTCAGTTTAGTTCTATCAGCCTTGAAGTCCTCAACTTTTCAGCCGGCTGACCAGGTGGATCTTAAGTTCCTATCGTACAAGTGTTGTTTTCTTCTTGCCTTGGTCTCAGGTAGAAGAAGCGAGATCCATGCTTTTTCGGTATCAGAAGCTTGTCTCCGTTTTTCAAGGGATAAGTCCTCAGTCACCTTATTAACCGACCCAGTCTTTATGGCAAAGAATCAATTGCCACTTAGAGGAGCTGAGCCGGTTGTAATTTCTGCTCTACCTCCAGATTCTGATTCAAGCTTGCTTTGTCCTGTTCGAATCTTATCTATTTATTTGCAGAGGACATTGAGTTTACGCTCATCTCGTAACTCTAGACTCTTTATCCCTTTTAAAAGAGGGGTTATTGAATTATCAGTCAAAACTATCTCTTCCTGGATCAGCAGGACTATCTGTCTAGCATATGAGATTTCTGATGAAGCCCTTCTGGACAGTTTTAATGTCAAGGCTCATGATGTAAGAGCTATTTCTACATCTTGGGCCCTTTTAATCATGCCTCAATTGACGAAGTATTTTCTGCAGGTTTCTGGAGGAATGAAAATTCCTTCATTACCCACTATCTGAAATCTATGGCTTCCCAAGCTCAAAGCCTGTTTTCCTTGGGACCTATTGTTGCTGCGCAAAGAATTAATTTTCCACCTGCATTTTCGGGTTCAGGGGATTCAGCTTTACGTTAGATTCTTTTACTCAGAATTTATGATGGTAACGTATTTATTACGATAAAATTATACATTTTTAAAGTAAAATGATATTTTATAAAATAAATACTTACCATCATAAATTAAAGGTCCCTCCCAGCCTCCCCTTCATCCCCTTTTTTTCCTACATGCTTGCCTTTTTGGGAAATATAATGGATGTATAGAGGTTTGGGGTTCACACAGGTGCTTGGGTGATACCATATAATAGCTATTTTTAGTTTTGGGGATTCCGGCTGTTGCTGACATGCGCAAATTGTATACTAGTACTCAGAATTTATGATGGTAAGTATTTATTTTATAAAATCTCATTTTACTTTAAAAATGTATAACTTTAGATTTACAGGAAGTAATAAATTACCTCCCCTTTAAAACTACATGTATAAAAAAATTGTCAGCTCCTTTTTAATCGAACTGCGTTTATCTGTTTCTTTTTTGCAGTCCAAAGGATTGAGGGATAATGAGAGTCAACTGTATTCTATCCATTTAATATACTTAATGCTGTATTCTCTACCAGAAGTAAAATCATAAAGATTTGGTTTTATGAATATCATCCAAAGCAAAATTATTCTTTCAGGACTACTTAATTCAACAAAATAAATAGATTATTTGCATGACAAACAATTTGCTAACAGGAGCCTGTGTCGCTGACCTGGAAATCATTTGCAGAATATATGTAAATTGTTTGTCTATGTCCATCTTGGCTGGCAGTCTGGAACATTGCTGTCAAGTTCCAATTGGCTTTCTAGTTTTGCCAAATTGTTCACATGTTTCAAACAGGATCTTTCAGAGAATACGATACAATTCTGATAATTGACCATCTAACAACCAATTATTGGTTCCAATTGTCTAACTGGTTTCAGACGAGAAGATTTATCAGTGAATTTTCCCCATGTTAAACTATTTTTAAATTCTGGTAGGTGGGGTAATCGGATATAACTCTGACAGAGGACTGCCTAAGGACCATTGTTGCCAAGTTTTGTTCCAATTGGCTTTGTGGTTTCAGATTTGTTAGTAAATTTTCCATAGAGTCCTATGTTAAACTATGTTCACCTCTGGCAGCCATCTTTGATGGTGGGCAGGGTCACCATATACAATTCTAATAATAGACATCAGAGGACCATTTGTGCCAAATTGAATGACTTACTGGTTTCAGACAAGATTTTTAAGTGAATTTTGCATAGGGTCCTATGTTCGATTATGGTGGGCAGAGTCATCGGTTACAATTCTGAAAGATGTCCACTGCTGCCAAGTTTTGATTTAATTTGCTTTTTGTATTCAGACATGAAGATCTTTAAGTAAATTTTAAATGACGTCCTATGTTCAAATATGTTCTGCTCTGGTTGCCATCTTGGACCATTGCTGCCCCTTTTTGTTTCAATTGGCTCAATGGTTTTAGAGGAGAAGAGCTTGAAAGGAAAGTTTACGACGACGAACGCCAAGTAATGGCAATAGTGCACATGTCCCTTTGGTCTAGGTGAGCTAAAAATGGAGAAACTACAAGCTATAAAGCTTCAAACAAGTTCTAAAATATGAATGTTGGGAGTGTATATATAAAGTTTCTTCAATGTCATTATCAAGTGGAATATCTTTTATTGTGCCATAATAATTGGCTGATGGAAAACTTATTTGTCAATGTTATCAGAAATTATTTAAGGTTTATATGTTTCCCACCAGAATGTTATAACTACAGTTAGGTCAGTTCTTTGGAGGTGGGTTGCCATCCTCCACCACATCCTATTTTTATGCCAGTAAGATATTTTAAAATATATACATCTACTAACACGACTTAGGGACTTAGTAGCCAAGTGGTCGTAAATTACCATAGCCTGCCAAAACTAAGACTGCAAGACCTAATCCAACATTGTGGAGAGGTGTGTTAAACTACAAGCTCACTGGACACTGGATAACGTGTTTGGTTACTATTGTCAGATTGTCAGTTGTTATCTCTGTGTACTCTAGCTCCCTCTAAAAATAAAAACAGGCAGCCAGAATATAAAATGCTAATAAAAATAAACTTATAACACACCCGGTAAGGCTGATGTAAGACACACAGGGTAGTGTATAGTGTTAGTGTAATTTCATTTGGAAAACTAGCAGATTGAGGCAAAGATAATAAAATGTGTAATCTAGTAAATGTTTTATAAATGCAGTTTCATGGATATTTTCATTTGCAAGTCACATGCATATAATTATCACTTATAAAACAATAAAGTAAAGGAAACGACAGCTATCCCTGCACTCCATACATGTATTCCTGTGCAACTTTTTCTCGATCATTTCTTTGAATACAGGCCCCAATTTTTGAAAATCGAAATGATAAAACTTTATTCCGCATCTACATACGGTGTTTGATAATACTGTAAAGAAATTAAATGCACAAAATAAAAAATGAAAGAGGAGTTTAGGTCCTAAGTTTTGAAAATCAAAATTCTAAAACCTACATACGTTATGCGACAATACTGTATAGAACGTGGAGTTTAGGCCACAAGTTTAAATTTACAATTTTCCAAATTCGACCCCTTTCGAAAATCAAAATTTTTGCGCATTTACATGCAGTATGTGACAATACTGTATAAAAATAAATGCATGACTTGAAAAATGAAAGATGAAATTCGGTCACAAACTTAATTTCATATATATTTTTTTTTAATTTGAACCCTGTGAGGTCACAAGCTTAAATTCCTAATTTTCAAAATTCGACCACTGTGTGCCCCAATTTTGGAAAATGAACGAGGAGTTTAGGTCACAAGAAAACGTGACGGACAGACGGACGGAGGCGATAACATATCCCCGAACTTCTTCGAAGTGCGGGGATAATTAAATAAAAAAGTAATGAAATAAATCGAGAAATAATACTAATCTTATGAAAACAGCAGATGCTAAACAGAATAATAATAGACACTTTGATTGAATTTTACACAATTGTTTTAGGTTTGGCAAAACATATCATGACAATTAAAAAGTTTTTTTTATATCTTATTATCATTGATATATAAAAGGCTTTAATCTTACTATAACCGAAAAGAGAAATAACATAATTAAATCATTTGAAAATAGACACACAACAGTGATCCATCTCTTTCCTTTAAAGTTTTCTAAATCCCATGCAGGAACTTATCACAGATCAAGCTATACATAGAATATATCTTTATGTCATCTGACTACAGGATGGTGCTGAAAAATGAAAAAATATATGAATTAGTACAAAATATATAAAATAAAACGGGCAATCATAATGCAGAAATAGGTTAAGCTATTATCTGTTCAATGTAAACAGTCAATCTTTATGTAGAATATTCTACCCCAGCATCCTTCAGTGACTTTTCTAACTTACCTGGCCCAAAGGGTGTCTACTTTTTGCTTCAGATGGCGTCTGACCGCCTTTTTTGTGATATGCTGGGGCGGGGTCCCACGTCCCCAGCATATCACAAAAAGGCCGTCACACGTCAGAGCAATCTCAGACTGAATGTGTCTAGTTTTAATATTATATCGGATGATGCACCAACCAACATCGCCACTGTTGTTATATTATTATTTTTCCTATAATAAGAAAAAAATACTGGTGAAACGAGTTGTTTTAGGTCAGCTATATATATTTCACAACTGCGATTCGCTAAACTAAGGTCAGCCTCGGTACAACTGACTTCCGTATCATACTGCAATAGGCATGCCCAACTGTTGTTGGCTAAATTATTCTGTTTCCCGATTCCCATTGGCTAAATTAAGGTCAGTCTCGGTATCAAGTTGACTTTGTTATCATCCTGCAACAGGAATGCCCGACTGTTATTGGCTAAATTATTTTCTCCGGACGTAATCCTTGAGCTCATCATTGATTTTGAGACCACTGCGTTATAGTAGTCCCAGCTTGGTTATATCCCCGCGGTTATCTTTCACTTCGTGAAGATTATCTCTCAATAGGAATGCCCAATATTTTCAAAGCGTTACCTTTCTTTCCGATCGGTTATTTTTCTCCAATATCCCTTCAATCAGTAAACTGTCTGCAGAGTGTAACCTGTGATCGAATTGTTATGAATATAAATCAGCTATATATATTTCACAATTGCGATTCGCTAAATTAAAGTCAGCCTCGGTATCACTGACTTTCTTATCATGCTGCAATAGGCATGTCCAACTGTTATTGGCTAAATTATTTTATTTTCCGATGGGAATTTTTTAGGGCTATCTCTGTAAATATTTAGCTGATTTTTTTGTATAATGTTAAACAGTCTCTGTGAGTTTCGTTCCAGTTGACACACATTTGACTTAATTAACGCCCTGGGAGAATTTCGTATTGTATTGATGAATTCCAAGTGAGCGATACAGGCTCCTTAGAACCTCTAATTTTTAGATAAATTTAAAATTTAATTCCAATTTCATGATAATTGGTTATCTACTAAACCTCCAGTGTCAAACATATCACATATTAAAGAAACATGTGTTATGGGTTTTAGAACTTCTTCGATACTATCAACCTTATTATCTCCCTCTTCAGCGAAGCGCGAGGATTTTGTTTTGCTTTTCGGCATACCCATGTTAGTCGTGTCCAGGATAATCTAAGTAACCACTGAATTTAGAAAGATGAAACTTGGGTCATTGATTGTACGTGGGGATTGTGCCAAAGGTTTCGGAATTTGAATAGCGCCTCATGGGGGCTGAGCTACAAATTAGGGAGCCTAAAGGGTACATTATTCCTTTGTCACGCAACGCCTCTCAGGTTACCCAGGAATACGGAACTGAAAGTTGGCTCAGTAATTGCCCTGCCAATATACTAGTAGATGGTTCCAAAGGTGTCGGAATTCGAATAGCGCCCTTGTTGTCGGGCTACACGGGCAGCCTAGGGGTACATTATTCCTTTGTCACGTTATTTGGAATACCGAACGGCAAGTTGGCTCAGTAATTGCCCCGCCAATGTAGATTGTGCCAAATGCTTCGGAATTTGAAGAGCGCGGGCTTCACAGGTAGCATTAGGATACATTATTCCTTTGTCACGCAAAGTTCTCCTCTCACGTTATTTGGAATACGGAACTGAAAGTTGGCTCAATATAGATTATGCTAAAGGTTTTGGAATTGTTTCAATATGCAGTTCCAACTTTGGTATTATTTATTTTTTTTTTCCAAAAACCCTGTATTTTCTGGATCACATCAGCAGTAACACATCAATTCTAGATGTCAAAAATATGTGATTCCAACTTTGGTAAATTTCCTGAAAGTGTGTAAGACTATTATTTTTGGAACTTTCTTTTTTTTTATCATATTAGCTTTAAGACTTATGGGGATCATTTGGATTTCAAAAATATGTGTTTCCAAAACCTGAAAGACTTCATTTGGATTTCAAAAATATTTGTTTCCAAAACCTGAAAGACTACTTTATTTGTGATTTCTACTTATATCTATTAAGCAAACATAACAGTTTTTAACATCTGTTTCTACCAAAAAATAACATCGAAGCTAAAAGACTACCATTTAGTAACATTTAAGGAAAAAACCATGCAAATGTAGTAATGTGTAATTTCCTGTAAGTGTCTAAGACTATTATTTTTGGAATTTTATTTACCAACTATAGATTTTTTGGATCATATTAGCTTTAAGACTAATCTGAATCAGTTTAATTTTAGTACGTTTCCTGAAAGACTACTTCATTTGTGATTTCTACTTAGCAACCATATATATTTGGAATCACTATAGCAACAGCACTAGATTGGATTGTATGGATTTCAAAAACACAAGAGAAGCGCGGGGATATGCAGCGGGGCCGTTTCGACTAGTTAGTTTCAAATCTGAAGATATAATGTAAAATATTGTCTGTTATTACATAATCAAAATATTTTACCAATAATCAAATTTCTTGAATTAGTTGCAAAAACACTAATTGCTAAATTTAGCATTTTAAAATATCAGTTAAAAGGCCCCTATAAGTTTTGGTTTGTGTAAATTCACATAGTTTGAAGTGAACTGTTCCAGTGAATGGTAAGACTTCTTTCAAACTCACCATTTGCTGTCCTTGGCCGCTATTTCTTTTCTAACCTCTTCCCTTGCCTTCTCTATTTTTTTCTCATATTCCTTTTTTATTTCAGCTAATTCTTCGACCCTTTCTCTCCTCATTTCTTCTTGCATTTGGACTTTCAGTGATCTTTCATACACTTTTTGTCTTTCCATGTAATCCTCTTCTATCTTTTTCTGAAGTTCGAGTTCCCGGGCTTGTACTCTCTCTTCGGCCTTTTCAAACAAAGCATCGGAATAATATGCAAGGTCGTTTGACATTTTGAGTGCTTCTATCATCGTTAGAAGGCCATTCACCTGTTCGTAACTTTGTTCCGTGGTAAATTCATTATTGAACATAATTACTCTATTACAACAGTTTTCCAAGAATGTCTTTAGGTGGGATGGTAACGTTTGTAAATAGTCGCCCAGATTTTTTTTATCTTTCAACAACTTGTCTCCGTGGGTAAATACAACAATCACTCGATCTTTCATTTCAGCCTCGAAAAATCTCAGGAAAGTTTTGATGGCTTCAGTGTCATCTGTTCTGAATCGACCCACTTCCATGACAAAAAGTATGGCATGAAGGCCTGGGGCCCCTATGTGTACACATCTTTTAATCTCTCTTTCTACCAAATTCGGGTCAGACTCCGAGTCAAATATTCCTGGTGTATCTATTATCAACACGTCTCTCCCTTGTACACGGACTTTTTTCTGTTGGCAGTTACTGGTTACACTTGTGGCAGTAATATCTGAGTGAAAGTATTTTTCCCCACATATTGTGTTGGCTGTAGAACTTTTACCTACTCCCGTTTTACCAACTAAAGCAATTCTCAGTTCAGTTTCTGAAATTCAAAGATTTTAAACAAAATTAATAGTGATGTTCATTTTGTGTAAGGACCTCGTTTAGTACAATAATGTTCACTAATTCCGCTCCTCATAAATTCTCTGATGTGACTGTGCATATGAAGATCAAACCGTAAAATGCGTCAGTCCTTATTTTAAAATTTTAGGACACATATACTATTCATTACTGAAAATAGAACATTCAGCATAATTATTTACAATACTACCTGTAACTAATTCCCTAATGCCTCAGCGAACGAAATTACATATTGTTGGCATATTTTGGCGAAATCTGCGGATTTTGAAAATGATTTGCCTCAGTTTCAGAGACCTACACTACGTCGTTGCAATTGCAAAAGCGGGGCTTTTGTACAGTCACGTTTCAATTTATCCACCTGATTTGAAACTGATATTTCTAGGTTTAGATTTTTTTTGTTGAATAGTTTTATGCCCCGTCCACGAATGTGGTCGGGCACATCAATTTATACATCCTTGTCCGTCTGTACATAGGTCGTAGGTTAGGTTTTTCCTTTTATAGGCCCATTTCTCAGAAACCCACTGAGATCAATTACATGTATATATCACTACAATCCTCTTATAACACTGAACACAGTTCAACAAAACTTTGATCTACAATTAACGCATCAGTGATTCTTATAAAGTATTGTATATAATTTCATATACTAGGAATTCATGGTGATATATCAATGAGTGACTCCGTTAAAGCTTTGTGTTTAGGTGAGTTTCTTCGAAACCTATTCAGATATTTCAATGATATTACATCACTTCATTCATGTTATATAGTACAACAGAAATCATCTACGTCACAGTCAACGAATATAGCACAAAACAACTTAGCAAAATTTGAGTCGTTGTGACCTACATTTTATGCTTGGGTGATTTTAGTAGCATATTTGCATTTTGTTGTTTCATTAAAGAACTAGTGGAAATATATTAATGATCTTATAAAGTACAACACAAGGTAACAACAGCTGAACCACAATAATATATACATTTTATGCTTGAGTGACTGTTTTAATTTTTGCATTTGAGTCCATTACTCAAAAACCTATGATGATATGGCAACTACAATCGTCTTCTTTTAGTTCAATAGGTTTTAGCCAACATGACCTACATTAAATGCTTGAGTGAATCCATTGAATTCAAGCCTCAGTAATTGTGCGTTCATTATTATCCTACCAATATATATGAAATGTCCCCATCATGAATGATAAATGGGAATTCTATGTCTAATGGGACGTGGCATCTTTGTCATAGACAAATCTCTAGTTTTTATTTATTTTGTATTTTTTGACATCATCATTTTTCAAAACCCTATCCATCGACAAGTCATGGCCCGTTTGTCCAAATGCGGCAGTAGGACTACGACAGCATAAGGACACCAGGTCTGTATTCATAAGAATTCTTAACCCACGTGTTCCCAAGACTAAAAGAGTTTACCAAGGATTTAGGGGAAAAGCTAATATATTGATAAAACATCTGAGTATATAATACAGAACTTCTCGACGTTTTTGTTACTAAACGGCCATAAACGATTTTACGCATTTAAACTAAAAGCTCAAACTATGATGAGTACAAAAACAAGAGTGGACGCACTAAATGCCTCGCCGGATTACGCACATGGACACCGAATACAGATTATCTGATATACGAAATTGTAGCTCAAAGGAAAATGCATTCAAAGAAATATCCATGGTCTGGTGCTTTTGTCTGAAAAATCTGATAAATGTCGCTCAAGCCTAAAATTGTGTCCAAGGTCAGCTGACCAGTCTCAGGCTGGTATGTACTCACAAAAAATTATCTATACACCAAAAATGTTGGGTATACATATAACATTTGTTGAGAAATTTACTTATTTGTGAAAATTTGATGAGGGTCACTCAAGCTTGAAATTTAGTTCAAGGTCACGTGTCAGACAAACATCTACATGCCAAGAAGTATCTACCATATATGGTTGATATAGATATAACAGCTACAGAGAAATGGACTTAATCATGAACATTTGATAAATGACTAAGAAAGGTCCTTGAAAAACGCAAATTTTCAACCCTGTCCTTTTGGCAATATTTTAGAAATCCTGCCGCCCCCTCAAAATGTTATCGCTTTACAATGAATTAAAACCTTTTTTTCGTCAAAATACACGGATGAAACTTACATACATAACGCGTTCATCTTTTTTTTTTTTGTATAAGACGATTCCTTATTCCGTATGAAAGTTTAATATGCCGGAAAGAATCTTTTAATTTGTCCATCTGATTTGAAACTCTATTCTAATTTTCGATTATTTCATTAATTTTTTTTTAAAAGCAACAAAAATACCATTTGTTTTTGCATCTACCTTCAATTTGAGGGTAAACTTAAGCGTAGGATATTTTATGAATTCCACCTAATTAAATTGGGCGGAGTTTCCTACTCATTTACATAAGTTTCCTTAATAAAATCTTAAGTTAAGTAATTTTATGAACATGATGAATACGGGTCCTGAACCCCTGACTTTTGAGAATTGTTTGATTGACGTTTTAAGACTATATGGAACCGTTATATGGTAAAGTTTGTTTTATCACAAAAGTTTAGACGGACAGAACTGCACAAACGTTTAAGCTTATCTTCATTTTTTTAAAAATCACTTCATATATTCCTTTGATTTTTTTGTACTAATTAATCTAGTTTTCATTCGGTTCAGTTAGAAACTATGCTAAATTTGATTGTAAAAACCAGAATTCTTGGTTCATAAGGATTATTTTAGATTGCTATTTTTGAAAATATCTTCTCGTGGGTTGATTTTTGATATATTGGAATTAACAATTTACATAGGAGTCGGGTATTTGAATTGATAAGCGGACATCCGGTTCAATAGGAAGTTGTCAATGCATTGCAATCTGGGTAATTCTGAAACATGTCATTTAAAGCTAGTCAGATCGTCATTCTGGTCACAGCAGTTAGAACTTCACCATTTCCGTGCGTTTTTATTTGGCTTAATCTGATATTTGTTCACCAGACCTGACATTCCAGCAGTCTCTACTGGACTCGGTTTAGACGCACGGAAATGGTGAGGTTCGAACTGCTGTGACCAGAATGACGATCTGACTACATTTTTTTAGGCCTTATATACATGTTAAATCAAATTTACTTCTTGTATTGGTGTTATTCTAAATTATTTTGTGATTTTGTGATTTCAATAAAAACATATCATAATTAATAGTTTGTTGTTCGTATTTACGAAGATCGGCAAACATTATAGATTACTGAAGTCTATGGAAGCCGTCAGGAGGAGTAGGAAGCCAAAATAGACTGAAAGTATGCTTAAATTGCACTGTAAATAGAATATTCTACTGATATTATTTTAAAAAATATATAAGAAAAAAATCTTACTATTTTTACTGAAAAACCAAGAAATATGTTACTAAAAACAGAAAAAGATTGAGACTGACAGATTTAAATAAAAGAGAAATATTACGGTGAAATATGACACTAAAACAGAAAAGCAGGGTACCAATATATACTAAATAAAAACAATAAATTTTCTGAATTTTAATAACGAAAAAAAAGAAAACTATCTGAAAAAATGTTTATTATAAAAATGATAGACATAGATCTGAAATGAACATTACAAGATAATTACGAGGTTTTTACATAAAATGGTAAAATATTTACAGCTAATAAAAATAATCTATAGAAAGAAAATTAAAGTAGTAAAAGAAAACAATTTATGAATTATTGGAACTTTGGATAAAATTCGTCATTTAAAATTGACTTCATTTCTCAACTTAATTATTTCTCAGCTAAAAGCTATATATTTTTTACAATTAATTTAACAGTAGTTTATGTGTTAAATCATAATGGCGTTTTCATTTGTCCTTTGATAAATGAAAATATTATGGTAAGATAAAAATAATATGTTTCTTGTTGGTATATAAAATGAGGAAAAAAACGTTCGCAATGACCTCAGTTTTATTCTCAGTTTCTATTACTATTATTCTTTATTAGGCCAAGAAATTGTATGTGTATTTAAGGTTACCCTACCTACCCTATTTTATGTGCCTACCCAAACTCATTTTATTCCCATTTTAGGAAAAAAATGTCGCTGATATAATTATTTCCCTAATAAAACATCCGCTGACCATTTTTCTCCCATAGCGGTCTATGTAAAATAATTGTCAAAATAAAATGATTTTGCCTACCTAACCTATTTTTTGTCACAATGTAACCTTAAACAGACATATATTTTGTTTTTGACCATACCAGAGACATACTTTTTAAAATTAATTGCTAGGAATAAATATCGTGTACTTTTTTACTAAAATATTGATATAATTAAATGCATGAAAAATCAAAATAGAAAATAGGACCAAAAGCAGAATCATGTTCAGGTGATCGGGTCATAACAGAATGTATCATGAATCTTGTAAACATCTGAGAAATCCAACTATATTCCCTTGGTTTCAAACGGGCTGTTGACAACACGTATACAAATTAATTAAATGCTGAAGTCGATAATGATCGATAATGCATTATCAGTTTTAACTGAGATATCAAGACAAGACTTTATTACACAACCTCTGACACACAGGTGTACAAGAGGACATATTTACAAATACATAAAAATACACATTTACAATCTGTTTAACGACACACACACAAACAAGCTATCGTGTAATAAGTACAAACTACAGCATACATGGAAGAGAAAAGTAAGAAGTTCCATCACAGATGTTTTTTGCAGAGATCTGATAAAATTCGCAATGTTTTTATACAATTCCGTATGGCATATTTTCAGTAGATTGACCAACTTTTATTCAGCGGGATTTCTCGTTAAGTATTTTGGGATATACTTCTCTCTGAGATCTATAATCACACGTTTTTGACAGATGAATAAATAGTGGTATTCGTTACCGATGCCATTTTAACAAAGATGACAAATTTGCTCATTAAAGGGAATCCCAGTCCATCTTCCAGTTTCTACAGGAATTTTTAAATTAGAGCATCTCAATTTTGATAGACTTACATGTACTTGATCCCTTGGATGCAATATAATAAGATAATTTCCTAAACCAAACCTAGTTTTAAATTTTGAATACCCCCCCCCTGGACGAATTATTCATTTAAAAAAACCACTTTTGTATATAAATGGACCGTTCAGCTTTGTGGAAATAAGTCTTTTAAGTACTTGTTTCTCTATTGGTATCTGGTCGTCCTAAATGAAGCTTAATCCAGTTATCAAATATTGATTTTACTTAAGATATCCACTTGAACTTTATAGGATCTGTATAGAGTGTAATTTTAACATCAGTCTATACATATTACATAATGGATGATAATTTATTATTTTTTAATAAGAGACTATTCCAGAACATTACCATTCTACGTTTGATTATAATTTCTAACAGAAACCGTCCCAATTCCCCATAAACCATATACCAATCATGCCCTTGCATGTACATGGTGTAGTCTCAGTACTTACCAATTGCAAATCTACTCTTCTGTCTTGCTTTAATAGCTTCAAGTGGTTCCAGCACAACTTGAGCACCGGCATGCATGGTTCTGTAACATGTATATGTATATAATTAAAATTCATCGAAATGTTGCTCAACCTTTGAAAGCAGCCCCCAACTTCTGAAAATTAACCTTAGTACCAATAAAAAAAATTATCTTATATGTCAATAGTGCAAAGATATCGTAGCAGAAAGTAATTTGGGGATACGAAAAATTTTCTTTTTTTGTAGGTTAAGTATTTTACCCAGTTATATTCGGCAGTCAATCACTGTGGTGGGATGGGGTCCTTAAAACGTTATTTTAGTGGTTATTGAATTAAACTTATTCACGATACAGATGATTAAGGCGAAGGGAAATATCAGTTTGCGCCAGTTTGACGTCCTTTTGCGCCACAACTTAATTGCGCCAGTATATCAATTGCGCCAACATATTTTTTGAGAGGGTAAGATCATTTGCGCCAATAAATAATGAATCCTATTGCGCCACTTATATTAATGTTTTAGGAAAATGAATTGAATTTTTCCTTTATTAGATTCTAACTTCTGTATTGTGACATCCATGGTCAATGATAAACTGAAAAGACTGATTTTATGAAATCTCAGTGAGCACTATTTGTTTTTTCAAAGATTTACGTAAAATTGATTTTACCATGTGACATTAGTTTTAATCTTTTCATTAATAAGTATCCTATACTTTCAACTTCTTTTATTCAGTAATACTTAATTTTGTTAGGGGGGATCTTTCATAAAAACTATTTACCACTGAATGTTTATTCACTGCAATAACATTGATCTTTTGGTGAACGTAAAAATCAGTACAGGTAAACTGGCGCAAATAAGTTCCGAAAACTGGCGCAATTCAAACCACCAAAATACAAATATGTGGCGCAATTGATACCTCCAAAAATATGCAATTGGCGCAAAAGGACTCTTCCCAAGGCGAATACCCCCCCCCCCCCCCCAATTATTCCCCATCGGACAAAGACGTTCTTTACATATTTCAGCGCTGTAGTTTGATACTTCATATGACCAATTTAGAGTGGATAAAAATAAATGCAGTATTTACTAGCTAAAACAGATACGTTTAAATTAGGTCATTGGACAAATTTAGTTCCTGGTTAGAGCTGGTTATTTTTGTTAATCTTTGAAATCAATAAAAAAATAAAAAGGACAGTATAACTTCAATAAGAGTTAGAATGATAATATGTAACTTCTGATAGTGTACGTATAATAAATCGTTGTTAACTGCCTCGCCCGAATAAAATATTATATTTAGAGGAAATACATTATTGTTAATATATATATATATATCGCAATATCCCCCTCCTTTACATATAAATGCCTTGAAATTAGAAACAATGTAATTTGATTTGATTTCTTTAATTATTGTGTTACATCATGTTATAATAATGGGCCTTTGCCATTTATTGTAAATGAGTTTGTGCCAATAAAGTATTTATGTAAAAACGAAAGTACGGTCACCGGTTTTTGTACAAATTATGAAGATTAGTCAAGACAAGGACGTATAACTAACAAGATCTACTTGAATACAAAATAAAAGAAAATAATATGATCTAATTTTTTTGTTATGATTATTTAAATCGTGTGTGTGTTTTTTTTTAAAGAATTATAACTTTTTTTTACCTTTGTTGTGCATGTATTTCTTCGAGTTGTTTTTTTTTCCGGTAAAATTTATCTTTCGCGCATGTGCGTAGCAGCTATGGCACGCCGTTGTTATATTTATTCAATTTCGAGATATCTTATTTAGTTAAATAAGATATCTTATAAACTAATTGAGATATCTTAATAATAAAATGAGATATCTTATATATTAAATAAGATATCTGATTTATTAAATAAGATATCTTATTAAAATGTTTATTAAGATATCTTATCAGGAACTGTCACGTATATTTTAATATTATATGATCCCTGATCTTATTAAATATATAAGATATCTTATTTCAAATATAAGATACCTCTATTAATTTATAAGATATCTTATTAACTATATAAGATATCTTTTATATAGTTAATAATAGAGATATCTTATTTACTTAATAAGATATCTTATAAATTAAGTGAGATATCTTATTAACTAATAGAGATATCTTATAAACTTATAGAGATATCTTATTAACTTATAGAGATATCTTATTTAACTGGTTATAAAGATATCTTATTAAATATATAAGATATCTCTATAAGTTAATAAGATATCTCTATTAGTTTATAAGATATCTTATAAACTAATAGAGATATCTTATAAACTAATAGAGATATCTTATTAACTTATAGAGATATCTTATTAACTTATAGAGATATCTTATTAACTTATAAATTAAATAAGACATCTGATTTATTGAATAAGATATCTTATATATTAAATAAGATTAAATCATCCAAGGTTGGACAGTTTAATGAAAACTAAATTGGACATTAATTAACTTTAATAACAAGCTTAAAGAATTTTTTTGTTTTGTTTATTTCATGATTACTTTTAATAAATATTTAATATTACAAAGAATATTCTGCGTTTATTATCAATGTGCTATACACTATCCACGTCCTTATACTAAATATTTTTTAGTATAAGGAC
This sequence comes from Mytilisepta virgata, assembly GCA_028015205.1. NCBI lineage: Eukaryota > Metazoa > Mollusca > Bivalvia > Mytilida > Mytilidae > Mytilisepta > Mytilisepta virgata. The sequence continues at coordinate 35,751,623 of CM051515.1, forward strand.
GTGGATAGTATATAGCACATTTATAATAAACGCAGAATATTCGTTGCTATAGTAAATAGTTATTAAAAGTACTTATGAAATAAGACAACAAAAAAATAAAATAAAAAAGAAATAAATATCCAGAAGTCGGGCATCTGTGGGGGAATGACATTTATTTAACCGCTTTGTATTTGTACGTCTGCTGCCATTGTCTTGGATATATATTTGAAGTATGAAAATTAAGGTGGAAATCAAGACCGCACAGTTTAGTAAGAACGTTATTCCATGTACTTTTCAGCAAAAATATTTGAGACGTTTAGTGGAATCTTTGAATCAAATAATGACGATGGTATATATTTAGAAGGCTTTAATTTCTAGATTCAACATTAAATAACAATGATAATAACAACAAATAACAATAAATATAACAAAACTCAACTTATATATATACAAGCGTAACATAATAGCACAATATCTTTTAGAAAAAGTCTTTGATAATAGTTAAACTCTGTAGTGCTGTACCGGTGGTGGTGAGAGACCGTTGTAGAACTGTTGAGTATAACATGGATACATGGTAGATAAGATCGGACTACACATATACGGCTGGAACATTGGTACTGATGATGCAGGGTACTGTTGATGACTGAAATATCCGGGTCCTTGATACGAATGGGTTTGACTGTATAACCTTTGACCAGATTTCCCAACACTGACAAACTGGGACATGTCGAGTGCACCGCAGTAGTTGTTATTTTTCATCTGTCGCTTTTCTTTCATTCTGCGGTTCTGGAACCACCATCTGACCTGTGTCTGGTTGAGTTTAAGTTTTTTGGCGAGTAGTGGGCGGTCTTCAACAAGGAGATACTTATGGCGACTGTAATATTTCTCTAGTTCCATGATCTGTGAATTAGTAAATATAGTTCTGGATTTCTTTTTTGGCTGTTCGGTGTTGTCTGAATCATCTGAGTAGGAACTTGGAGATGAGTAATCTATGGAGTAAAACGAGTTAAGACTATCATCTGAATACACTGGTTCATCAGACCTCTTTCTCTTTCGCTGTACGCGCTGATGGTCTTCTGCTTCTGATGGTGATTTACCAAAAGTCTGTAGGTAACTATGATCTGATTCGTTTGGTCTACTACTCTTAGCAAGTTCATCGATGCTGAAGGATATCCTACCCGGTGACTTTACGTTTGCCATTTTTATGCACTTTACAACTCCGAATGCGAAATGATTGTGAGCAAATTATGTCAGACTGCAGGTTTTATACTAACTCTGGTAGAATACTCATCACGAGTCACGATTAGTTGTATCTATCAAAACATAGTTGTTTCAACTACAGCCAAGCTTGTTTAAACAAACAAACATATCACCATCTGTCGATCAATCAAACGATTCGGTCATCCAAGCTTCAATGAAACCTTATAAAGAAAACTTGATTTGAAAACAAAAGCAATCAACAAAATCATTTTTAACTTAATCATTATAAACTGTCAAACTCGTTAGGATGTCAAAGGTAAGCCAAAGGAGAATTATATTATGTATAATTAATAGTAAAGTGACACTTGCAGGTTTAATTAATACACATTTAACAATAAATTATTTCTGCAAATAGAATAATTAGCCACAGCAGTAAACATTTATATAATAACTGGCACTTAGGAATTGTATCTTGTACGTGTCGTATAGGTTCCTACAGGGATCATATACAGTTCCTGGTTCCTATGAAGTAGTTGGTAAAGAGTTGCAGAATATATGTCAATGTTTTTTTTTTGTATTTTTATTTACTATTTCCAGTTTTTCACTATCTTAATTTTTTATTTTTTTTAGATAATTCAATTTTAATTTAATGCTTTATTTAGCTGAGTTTAATATGATGTTATTTAAATTCTATTCTATGTTTATTTAAATAGGGTTGATAACGGCCCGAAGGTTACGTACTATTTAACGACACGGGTACCCGTGGACAAGACCCCATATGGTACCCCTACCGGCCCCCCTATGATTTTTTTTTGTTTTTGTTTTTTTGCGATTTTTTAGAAATTTTTCTGTTGGAATTCAAATTGGATATTACTATCAAGCCGTATTTTCTATCCACATCGGGTTACTTATATGTATAAAGCATACAAGTAACCCGCTGTGGATAGAAACTTGAGTTACCCTCTTTAAATAAAGAATTTATTATATTATTATTTATTATTATTATTATTATTGTTGTTGTTGTTGGTCAACGGTAGAAAGTCTATCTCTTCTTTTCTCTAATGCTACTAGTGGTATTAAGACATTTCTTTTTTCCATTCGGAAGTACTTTAAGCTGTACATTCTAATTGAATGTCGAACCCTGAAAGAGCTCCAGTAAACGGAAATTCAACGACGTGAATGATGAAAATTAAACGAAATTTTAGATTTGACGTCTAATTGATAGATATAAACAGGTATCACAGAACTCTTTTACCCAGGTCTATCAAACACATGATTTATAAACTTTAGACTGAGGTTTATAGTGATAGTAGTGGTTTGTTACAGTCAAAGAGTATATAATCTAACAGTAACACCATTTATTTATTATTAAAACTGTATTGTAATTATCTTGATTCCTTGGAACTGTATATAAGTTGTAAAATTTGCTTAAATTTGGGCATCAAATTGACAAAATAAAAGATATTCTATTCTAACAATATCAATGATTCCATCATGATGTCGATGATATCGTGTCATATGCAAGATTTGTCAATATGAATTGAACACCATTTTGAATCATTAAGTACACATCATCATGAGCTACCGTATACTGGCAAGGAAGTAGTTATCAGCCCATGTTCTTTTAAAACTAATTATTTTTTTATCTAATTATGATTTATGATTCATTTACATTTTTATTAGAAGAAAAGTATTTTTTAATATGTAACATGGATAACCATAATTAATTAATATTTGCCTTGCTTAATCGTAGTGCTATTTGATCAGGAATCTGCTGTTCTGTTCATTTATTAAATTCAAATTTGTTATTAGAGTTGTCCTATGACCCGATCCACAGTCTCACTTCAAAGTATTTAGTTCATCCTTATCAATGTTGTTACTGGTCCTGGGCTGATTTGTCCGGTTACCAATCATTTATCGTTTCTTAATTCCCTTTCTTGTATGTACATTGAGTAGGGTGCAAAGATTTGGTTCTCAGTGAGAACTGGTCACTTGCCAGTAACAAATTGATGATTGGCCGATTGGCATTGCAAGTTTCTCGTATACTTCAAGGCCAGTAACTTTGTTTGGTTATCAGTCGTAATGACTTTTACTCTATGTACATAAAAATGCCTGTAAGAATGTTAAAATCAAAGTTTGACTGATAAGTTGTTACGACAATGCCTTCAATTACCTTCCTTTAAGCGACATGGTTACTCACAAATTATGTAGTAAGTAAGTAAGTAAGTAAGTAAGTAAATTCTTTATTTATCGAGGGTTACTCAATTAGACTTAATCTAATTTTCATTGAGGCCCTCCAAACATCCATTAACAAAATCATACACATTCATACAATACACATTCACATAATAATAATCAACAAATTATAAACAGTATATAATAAACGTATATAATTAAGATATAGTACATTTTCGTTAAACTCCATTAAGGAAATATTTAAAACAATGTTCCTTAAATATGTTAATATTTCGAGAATTTTTTATGCAATATGGCAAATCATTCCAAATTTTAACTGCTGAATACTGAAAGGATTTTTTATAAAAATTTGTATTTGGTCTTTGTAAGAACAAATCATCATTTACTGAAGATCGCAGATTATAATTGTGAACTTCACTAACAGTTTGTAAAAATAGATACTCTGGAACAAGACCATTTACTACTTTATACATTAGCACAGATTTTTGATATTTAACTCTTTCTACAAAAGGTAACCAGTTCAGAGAAGAGAACATAAAATTTGAAGGAACTGTATTATCACATTATCACATGTACCCTCTATGATTTCGTGTAAAATCTTTGAAATTAGTATCCTTTGCAATACATGTCATCTATGTAACAACTTGGTCAAAAGAACTGATTATTTGAAATTATTTTGACTCGGAAGAAAAATCATAAAAAATAAACAAAACTGTAACCATTTCATTTGTAATTTTCTCTGATTAGTGACAAAATTTCTAGACAAAATAAATCATAGCCTTTTACACACCGTGTTTACAGCATAAAACTGGCTCCCTGGTCAGAGATATCCATTACAAACTGATATCAAATCTGTCCGCGGGAAAAAATATCAATTACAAACTGGTATGAAATTTACAGCGGGAAGAAATATCCATTACAAACTGATATGAAAACCTTGCAGTTTTGTAACGGATAAAATGGATATTTCTTACTGCGGAACCAGATTTATCCACGATTTGCAGAACTGTATGCAGGGTGCGCTTTTACAAACCCATTTTATTTCACAGGCATATAATCACTAATTGCAGATTTGACATTGACTGATTTGACCCTTGGCCTTAAATATAGCTATGGTCATTTTATCTTCAATTACTCTTTAAATGAATAAGGTCAAGTTTGTAGATTGCCTTTGTGTTTAAAATAAATACAGTAATTCATGGATACTAAAAACTTTTAAAAAAAATTGTCATATTTTAAAATTAGTTAACAAATGTCAGGCTAAAATTTTAAGAAAGGACTTGTAACTAGAAAACTTCTGAAAATTGCATGATAAATATGAATGAACATTCAGAACAATATTTTTTTACGAACAAAATAAAATAGAGTCAAAATTATAAAGTTGTGAGACAACATTACTGAGATAAAAGGAACTTTTAAAGTTATCTTACAGTTACCTGAATGAATTTGCTTTATTCCTGCATTGTGCTATCAATTTGTAAATACTATTCTATTGTGCAAAATATTGGATAATATTTAGGTTTATTTTGCACCTGTTGCAAATGTGCCAAAGTGAAACGAATCCAAAAAATAAAATTCCCAAATAATCTCAAATTCTTTTAATCTGGAAAAGTTACATTGATGGATGAATTATTGTTTAACGTCCAGTGGCAACCAGGTGCATATCAGGACGAGAACATGTTGATATGATAATGAATATGATCCCTGCTTTGTACTAGACCAACACGCTAAGTCAGATTTTTTATGTGCTAGCTCACGAGGTAACTGTCCGCAGGAAGACATATCACCTCACTCGGACACTTTATACTGACTCCGAGCCGACCAGTCTTTGCTCTTACTCCTAGATGCTGCATGCTTGGCGGAGAAGCAGCAAATACCAATTTTAATGTCTTTGGTTTGACCCGGCCGGGGATCGAACCCGCGACCTTCCGCACTCGGGGCGAGCACGAGACCACCGAGTCGGTATAGTTACATTGATTATAGTTGCACTGCTTTGATAAATATTAATTGCTTTAAAGCTTAAATGACCTAATCATATTTGTCATATTAATCAAAACAATTAAATTCATATCAGTTGACAGTATTGAAATCTTATAGTATAGAGAATGGAAACGTGGAATGTGTCAAAGAGACAACAACCTGACCAAAGAACAGAAACAGCTCAAGGCTACCAATCGGTCTTCAACGCAGCGAGAAAATCCCGCACCCAGAGGCGGGCTTCAGCTGGCCCCTAAACAATAATACATACTAGTTCAGCAAAATGGATGGCACACTAACTCCAAAACATACAAATGAACCAAAATTCAACACACAAGACTAACAAAGGCTAGAGGTTCCTGTCTTGGGACAAGCGCAAAAAATATTGGGGGTTAAACATAATTTGTGAGATCTCAACCCTCCCTCTATACCTCTTTGTCAAAAGACATTGCTAATCAAACAGATTAGTAAATCATAGTCTAATAACGGTAAGTTTTATCTTAACTTTATTATTATTTTTTTTAACATGCCAAAATGAACACAATATTACTGAAACAAAGCGACAAATTTTAACACAAGAACAGGTAACATACTTGTTTTTTTTTTTACTCAAAAACCTCGAAATTATCCGGATTTATAGTAATTTTTAATTTGTCTTACAGATATATTTTTAAAAATGGCAACGAGGAGAGCAAGAATTCAGGTAAAACCAAACATTGCAGGAAAGTCAAGTTCATTAATAAAGAGAGGACAAAATAATGTTGAAAAAGGAAATACAGTCCAAATAAGTGAAGAATTAGCAGTTGGAGCAGCTGCTGCCATTAATGTAAAGCGGGGAACAAGCTCTCTACCTACCAAGAATACTGATATAGTTAATTTAAAGTGGGGAAAAGGCTCTCTACCTATCAAGAATACTGATATAGTTAATTCTACACCTATTGTAAAAGGAGATAGTAAAGAGAAAATTCCTTTTGATTCAGGAAGTAAAGAAGAATCAGAAACAAGACCAGATTCTGTTGTACAAAATGTGACTGACAATATAGTTCCTGTCCCTACACAAATATCATTTACAAGATTAAAGAGATTTGGGCTTACTTCAGGATCTACTAGTAATCAAAATACCTTCAGTGAAAAAACTTCTGGTGAATCCAAAACTTCAACAACCAGCCCAGATAATCTTTCTGAAAAACGAAATGATATCAGCAATGCAATAACTAGCCCAAGCATGACTATAGAAATTCCTAAACCTGTTAACTCCATGGATAATACAAGAAGAACCATTACAAAGAGATTTAGTTCTAATGTGCCAAAACTAACTGTAAAATCACCATTAGTTAGTTCAAATAGTGCAAAATCACCTATGCTCAATCCAAAATCACCTTTACTTAGTCCGAAATCACCTTTGCTTAGTCCAAAATCACCATTACTTGTTTCAAATAGTTTAAAATCACCTTTACTGAATCCAAATGTGAATAGCATAGTGAAATCTACTAGACCTTCATTAAATCAACAAGTGACAAGTCCAACTTCTCATGATAGAAGCTTAAATATGTCCCCACTTGTCTCAAATAAAGCAGTAGAGGAATCTTCTGACCAGCCTGTACTTCATGGAGCAGGGGATGGTGGCAAAGAAAGCTCAGTACAGCCAACAACTAAGCCATCAGTTATACAAAGATTACCATTTAGGTCAAGATTTCCAAAAGCTAGACCAAATATTGAAGCACTTAAAATTAGAAAGTAAGTAAGTTTAATGAATTATAGATAACTTTTTTTTTGAAATTCTTATTGTACCTAAAGTCTGACATAAAAACTGTACTTCACAACAAATAAATAATGCATAAAATATATAAACATTGATGAAGGCACTTTATTTTGGATGCACACATAAAATTTGTAGCAGAAATTTACTTCAAGTGTTTATCAAATGAAGATACCGACTGACAAACAGGACAGTTTGATATTTCGAGAAGTAAGGTCATGAAATGTTTGAAGTTTTGTTGGGTTTTTATACGACCGCAAAATTTTTGTGGTCGTATATTGGTATGACGTTGGCGTCGTCGTCGTCCGAAGACATTTGGTTTTCGCACTATAACTTTAGTATAAGTTAATAGAAATCTATGAAATTTAAACACAAGGTTTATGACCACAAAAGGAAGGTTGGGATTGATTTTGGGAGTTTTGGTCCCAACAGTTTAAGAATCAGGGGCCAAAAAAGGGTCCAATAAGCATTTTTCTTGGTTTTCGCACAACAACTCTAGTATAAGTAAATAGAAATCTATGAAATTTTAACACAAGGTTTATGACCACAAAAGGAAGGTTGGGATTGTTTTTGGGAGTTTTGGTCCCAACAGTTTAGGAATTAGGGGCTAAAAAAGGGCCCAAATAAGCATTTTTCTTGGTTTTTGCACAATAACTTTAGTATAAGTAAATAGAAATCTATGAAATTTAAACACAAGGTTTATGACCACAAAAGGAAGGTTGGGATTGATTTTTGGAGTTTTGGTCCCAACAGTTTAGGAATTAGGGGCCAAAAGGGTCCAAAATTAAACTTTGTTTGATTTCATTGAAAATTTAACAATTGGGGTTCTTTGATATGCCGAATCTAACCGTGCATTTAGATTCTTAATTTTTGGTCCGTTTTCAAATTGGTCTACATTAAGGTCCAAAGGGTCCAAAATTAAACTTAGTTTGATTTTAACAAAAATTGAATTCTTTGGCTTCTTTGATATGCTGAATCTAAACATGTACTTAGTTTTTTTATTATGGGCCCAGTTTTCAAGTTGGTCCAAAACTGGGTCCAAAATTAAACTTTGTTTGATTTCATTGAAAATTGAACTATTGGGGTTCTTTGATATGCCGAATCTAACCGTGCATTTAGATTCTTAATTTTTGGTCCCGTTTTCAAATTGGTCTACATTAAGGTCCAAAGGGTCCAAAATTAAACTTAGTTTGATTTTAACAAAAATTGAATTCTTGGGGTTCTTTGATATGCTGAATCTAAACATGTACTTAGTTTTTTTTTATTATGGGCCCAGTTTTCAAGTTGGTCCAAATCGGGGTCCAAAATTAAAGCTAAAAAGGGGGTAAATTTTTTTTTTTTGGGGGGGGGGGGCAATTCTCCACAGCATATTGTATTACACAAAAGCAAAAAATTGAATATAAATTCAAATCATATGACCAATTCTAAGTTCTTTATTTCAGTTATTCTGTGTCAGAAACCTATTATGTGTCAAATATTTGAAGAAATTTTCAATTGCACAGTATTGCGCAATAGCAAGAAATTGATATGTGTGCCCTGTTATCAAAACTTTATTATTAACAAATTCCATTGGAAATTTGCCAATATAAAATGTGCTGATGAAGCTTTTTTGTTTATCTTATCTAAACTGCTTTTAAATTATGTATATTTAAAATTTGCCACCCATGGCTATGATGTCATTTTCTATTTTAATATGTTATGGTGTATTTAAATGGGCTGTTATGGTTGCAAAGTATAAAGAAATGGAAGGGGGGGGTTGAAAACAAAATTTGGGGGGGGGGGATAAATGAGAAATTGGGGAGGGGGTAATTTTTTCTCATTTCATATTTCATAAATTAAAAAGAAAATTTCAAATTTTTTTTAGCAAAAAAAGGGAGGGGTTACAATAAATTTTATTGTTTTTTGTTTTTTTTTTTTTGGGAGGGGGGGTCAATGTGCAACTTCATAGTGTATTGCACAAAAGCTAAAAAAAGTGGTAAATTATTATTTTTTTTGGGGGGGGGGCAATTCTCCACAGCATATTGTATTGCACAAGAAGCAAAAAATTGAATATAAATTCAAATCATATGACCAATTTTAAGTTCTTTGATTTCAGTTATTCTGTGTCAGAAACCTATTATGTGTCAAATATTTGAAGAAATTTTCAATTACACAGTATTGCGCAATAGCAAGAAATTGATATGTGTGCCCAATTTTAAATTTTAAATTGGTTATTTCTGATTTATATATAAAAACAAATAGTACTGATATGGTTTGAATAGGTAAATTAAAAATTTTTAAGTTCTTAGACAACATTCATTCTGTGTCAGAAACCTATGCTGTGTCAAATATTTATTCACAATCCAAATTCAGTATTGTATCAAGCTTGAATGTTGTGTTCATAATTGCCCCAACTATTCAGGGTTCGACATCTGCGGTCGTATCTAGCTGCGCCCAGCGGAGCATTTTATTTTTAAATTATTGGATTTATAAATCCTTGAAGTACATAAAAATTGGCACAACACTACAAATAATAAATATTTACAACAGTATTTGGATTTGAATGTAGTTATTGATGCAGCTGTAATAATTCATAAAATTTTGAGTTTACATGCATTTTGAGGAACTGCAATATTAACTGGCTTTGATAGAAATGTAATTTTTTTTTTAAACAGCAAAAATTTGAGTTTGACTGGAAACAGAGAAGATAGCTCATCTAGACCATCATCTCCACTCAAATCACCAAGAGTAGGAAAATTGTATGTCAAAGTTCAATTACACACAATGTAAATTTTAATGTAACTCACTTTTCATATGAATTTGCCGTTAGCATAGCTTTAGAGTATATTGAATGTACAAATGTATATCGGTATATATTTCTTGCCCAATAACATTGTAATTGAAATTTCGACGATGGACAAAATTGTTGTACGTTAAGGCATTAGCCGAACTGTACAACAATTCTTTTCGCCGTCTAAATTTTCATGGTACTACAGACACTGGGTCATAACGTATCGGTGCAATATTTCAGTAAAAATTAATAGACAAACCATAAACAATGTATTTACCTAGATTTTGTTCTAGACAAAGGTTACTGTACACAGTGAAGAACTGCCTACAATGACTTTATTTGGTCATTGTGTACATTTGTTAATCAGTGTGTGTTGTAACTGTCTTTGAATGACAGGATTGGAGATTTATGGATAACATGCATTGATTAAGAAATAGAACAAAATGTTAATATTTTCAAATAGGATAAAATTTGTGTTACTGCAAATGATAATACCCAAACCTGGAATAAAATATGTGTTTATAATCTGATCGAGTACTTTTCGACAATTTATTGATTTTTCAATGTGGCATGTAACATGAATGAAAAGGATCAATGAGTATGGTGACCTTTCAAAATATAGTTTATAAGTATTGCACCCAGACATTGCGCACGTTATCCAAATATGGTTAAAATATTTAATTTTGACTGCCAGAATCATAAAATGATTTTATTGTAACATGTTTATGTTTTGAGAATGATTTCATTGGGTTGTATAGGACAGACATGGGGATTTAGCAGTAGGTTTAACAGCCAGTAAAAAACGATTTCACAAAATAAAATCGCAAAGTATTTTATCTGTTGGTCTTGTCCAGTTTTGTATGCAAGTACATCTAGATTAATGTCATAAATTCACACATATTGAATCGAAGACAAAAGTTTATGTTTGCATACATTTTGTCTTGACCTTCATTGTATTCCAGAATGACCCTTGTTAATCTAAGATAAGATTAAATAGATTTCAATAAAATTCCAGATTCTCGCCAGGGAAATTTCTACAACATACCCGTAAATCTACTAGTCCTGTGGAAGTTGATCGACAGAAAATAGTACAGAAAGACAACAGTCCAGAATCAAACAAGGAAGGAACACCAGAAGGAAGGAAGCGTCATTACAGCAACAGTTCTATTAATACAATAAACAGTGAAGTACATGTAGGTATTCTTAAAATGGAAATACATGAAGGCGAATTCCAAATGAAATTTTTTATTTATATTATTTCACAAGGAATGATGATTGGGAGACACTCTACAAAGATTTTTCAATTTGTGTTAATGTAGTGGCATACATGGCAGCTCTTCTTGTACATAAGTTTGCATTAAAGCCTATTGGAAATCACATTTTCATCTTCTCAATTGAAACTACAAGGCCAGTAATAACCAAATTTAATGAGAATAATGCATAGAAGTCCTTCACAAGAATCCACATGACATTTGGCTCAGATAAAAAACATAGCTGTCACAAGCAATTCTTGATATAAAAACTAAATGAAATGTGTAGTATGTTATCTGCTTCATTATCCGGGAGAGCGATTCAGGCTCACTTGAGCCTCTAGTTAAGATAAGCTGTAATTGTAATTCTAATTCATGAAGACTCATGCATTTTTGAATATAATGTGTATTCCAATTCTTATAATTTTACAGAATCAGTAGGTTTTTGCTTCTTTCATGTAGCAATACATAATACTTGTCAGTATGTTTTTTGGTGTAAAAGATCATTCTTTTTTCAAAAAAGAGCATTTGAGTTGAGCAGACTATACATGTACATCAAAGTCCTGAATTTCAGTTTGATGCTTTTATCATTCATCAACATAGACATATTGAAATTGTATCACATTACATTTGTAGACTCCTTTAAAGAACAACAAACAGAAGTCTCCCAAAAAAGATTTTTCATCAAGTGAAGAGTTGAATAGAAACAGCATGACAATGGGGGATTTAGTTTATTGGAATCCGCTCAAAAACCCAATGATGTAAGCAGGAATTTTTTTTCTAAACATTCTGCCATGGCGTATTCTTTCTGCTCACGAGTTGTAAGATTAGTATAAGTAATCATTTTCCAATCCTTTGTAAATGGATAGCTTTAAACATGCCTTGCCACAAGGAGAGTTCATACTCGTAACCTTGATGTCAAGCTAGTGATCATTAGTACTGATAGTTACAAAGACCACTCAGTCACTAGTTTCTTTACTGTTCTTTTTTAAAAACTGCATCTGCCCTTTCTCAGTTGCAATCCAGGTAACCAATTTACACAACTAAAAAAAGATTTAAATAGTTTCAAACAAGCTGATTGTCAAAATAATTACATCTTGTTTTTTAAATCTCAACAGTCCTGTCACACCAAAGAAAAAAGCCAAACTTGAAAAGGAGAAAGAAAATGTAAATATACAGGAAACACCACCACCAGTAGAATCAACGGAGCCAGACAAAACAGAGGGATCAGATTTACCTGTACCTCAGGTGAAAATAGGTCCTGATGGTAGTATTATACTTAATGAGGAAAGGTAAGAAATAGTTTTCTTAAATAACAGTGCCAAACAAACTGAAGTGAATACATCACCACATTATAGTTGAAAGCTTTTCCTTTTTATATTTGTTATAAAGGTGAATGTTTACTGTTACTCTCTAACCCAAGAGTATTGAAGGATTTTCCTGATCATGTACATTTTGCATAACATGTAAAAAGTTCAGTGGTATAGATACACCAGTTCATGATAGAATAAACAATAATTAAAGATACTTTGAAATAAAACAAGATATCCTCTAACCATTCAGATTCAAAATTTAATTCACATGTTGAATATCTGAAAATGTGTTAAAGTAAAAAGATATAGGCCCTGTGTCAGTGAGGGAAGTCTGATCATATCTGATTCTGTCTGAACAGAAAAAAATGAGGAAAGATCTTTGATCAGGAGTTTATAAAGATATTGCTTTCATACATTCAGAAGTAGTCTTTAGCCTGATACAAGTCTATAGTGGAGTGGAGTCTGGATTTGACTTAATTGCTACCATTTTGTGAAAACTCATGTTTAATCAGAAGACGTTACTGAACAAAAATATATGATTTTAAGGGAGCTGATGATTGTCAGAATAAATAAATGAAGTGATTAGTTATGAAAGCGGTATAAATGCTTTTTCATTGCATCTAATGCCACAATGATTTTGTTTCTGTTTTAGTTTGATTATAAAGAAACCAGAAGATGCTCCAACAACTGAAGTAATAGAAGAAAATGAAAGTACTGCCACATATTCTAGCTATAGAAAACCACCAAATAGAGTAGGCTGGTCAGAATGGGGTATGTCACTAAAAATCATGGCTTCCTTTTGGTATGCTTTCTATGGAATTTTTTCATACTGTTTTTACATGATACATTATGGTTAATTGTGCATATATAATATATACAGTAAGTGCTTTCCCCAGAAATTTGTGAATGCATGGTAAGTTTCGTATTTTGAGGGCACTCAATGGTTAAAAAAGATAATATTGGGGGCACCTTGACTTGAGGGCATTATATTTATCAAAACCTGCAATAAACAGCCTTCACCCTAGTGTGATGGTGTAAAAGTGTCATAAAAGTGTACCAACACAACAGGGGTACATGATTAAAGGCAAATCAGTTTCAAAAAGATAAGATTAAACTTAAAATTGAAAGTTAGATTTGGCTACCTGGAGGCACATTGTAAAATTCATGATGAGGGCAGCATGGTGCTTGAAGATGGAGGCATGGTGCAGTGCCATGCTAAATTGGTCTAGGGAAACCTCTACAGTATTACAAATAATACAGTTGGAAACTTGTTTATATATATGTTTGATATGTAAATCAGGTTGCTTCCAAGTATAAATATAATTGGTTAGATATAACCCCAAAAAGATTTATACATGTATATATTTCAAATATTCATATCATTGCATTGGATGTTGTATGAATTAGCCTAAGTAAAGATTGTTGAAATGGTTATATGAATTTATGGATTTGTTTTTATTTTTAGAAACAGAAAAGTTTTACAGAGCCTTGAGTTATTTGGGGACTGATTTCTCTTTAATGATAAAATTGTTTCCCAACCGAACCCGATATGATATAAAGGTTAGATTTACATTTACTCCTTGGAGTTTTATTGTTGTGAATACTGTTTCATCTTCAGATTTGAAATGTTTTATGGAAAAGAATCCTAGTTTGTCATTCAATGAATGTTCACTTTGAATAATTTTAAAATTTAAGTTGTAAAATTCTTTTGCTAATGAAAGGATATTTTATTCATAAGAATATTTTTCAGCCAGCCATTGGTCTATTTTTATACGACCGCAAAATTTTTGCGGTCGTATATTGGTATGACGTTGGCGGCGTCGTCGTCTGTGTCGTCGTCCGTCGTCAGCGTCGTCGTCCGAAGACATTTGGTTTTCGCACTATAACTTTAGTATAAGTTAATAGAAATCTATGAAATTTAAACACAAGGTTTATGACCACAAAAGGAAGGTTGGGATTGATTTTGGGAGTTTTGGTCCCAACAGTTTAAGAATCAGGGGCCAAAAAAGGGCCCAATAAGCATTTTTCTTGGTTTTCGCACAATAACTCTAGTATAAGTACATATAAATCTATGAAATTTTAACACAAGGTTTATGACCACAAAAGGAAGGTTGGGATTGTTTTTGGGAGTTTTGGTCCCAACAGTTTAGGAATTCGGGGCTAAAAAAGGGCCAAAATAAGCATTTTTCTTGGTTTTTGCACAATAACTTTAGTATAAGTAAATAGAAATCTATGAAATTTAAACACAAGGTTTATGACCACAAAAGGAAGGTTGGGATTGATTTTTGGAGTTTTGGTCCCAACAGTTTAGGAATTGGGGGCCAAAAGGGTTCAAAATTAAACTTTGTTTGATTTCATTGAAAATTTAACTATTGGGGTTCTTTGATATGCCGAATCTAACCGTGCATTTAGATTCTTAATTTTTGGTCCCGTTTTCAAATTGGTCTACATTAAGGTCCAAAGGGTCCAAAATTAAACTTAGTTTGATTTTAACAAAAATTGAATTCTTGGGGTTCTTTGATATGCTGAATCTAAACATGTACTTAGTTTTTTTATTATGGGCCCAGTTTTCAAGTTGGTCCAAATCGGGGTCCAAAATTAAACTTTGTTTGATTTCATCGAAAATTGAACTATTGGGGTTCTTTGATATGCCGAATCTAACCGTGCATTTAGATTCTTAATTTTTGGTCCCGCTTTCAAATTGGTCTACATTAAGGTCCAATGGGTCCAAAATTAAACTTAGTTTGATTTTAACAAAAATTGAATTCTTGGGGTTCTTTGATATGCTGAATCTAAACATGTACTTAGTTTTTGTCTCGCCTTGACGGAGTCAAAAGGCGAGACATAGGTATGCTGTTTCCGGCGTCGGCGGCGGCGGCGGCGGCGGCGGCGGCGGCGATGGCGTCAACAATGTATTAGTTTGTGATTAGCTCAGTTTTATGGGGATCCACTAGTGGTAGGTCAATGATAATTGGTATGCAGATGTATTACCATTGCCACATCTCATTGCCATGGAGATTATTTGGCTCCGCCCCCTCAGTCATGGTCTATTGACTTTGAATGGTTTGCTTACTTTACATGTATTAGTTTGTGATTAGGTCAGTTTATGGGGATCCACTAGTGGTAGGTCAATGATAATTGGTATGCAGATGTATTACCATTGCTACATCTCATTGCCATGGAGATTATTTGGCTCCACCCCCTCAGTCATGGTCTATTGACTTTGAATGGTTTGCTTACTTTACATGTATTAGTTTGTGATTAGGTCAGTTTATGGGGGTCCACTAGTGGTAGGTCAATGATAATTGGTATGCAGATGTATTATCATTGCCACATCTCATTACCATGGAGATTATTTGGCTCCATCCCCTCAGTCATGGTCTATTGACTTTGAATGGTTTGCTTACTTTACATATATTATGAGTCTGGTGAAGAGGAACCTTGAGGGATCCTGTACTGGAAATCAACTATAAGTAACTATAAGTAACTATAAGTAAACAAACAAAATTATATTTTATTGGACACAAAGCCAAGCAAAAAGGTTTTTGTCTCGCCATGATGAGGTTGGGTTGAAAAGCTACACATAGGTATGCTAATTCGTGCATATTCATTGACTGAATATTTGCATAACTTACATGTTAAAGTATTGCTATCAGTGGCGGATCCAGAACTTTTTGTAAAAGGGGGGGGGGGGTGCTGACTGACCTAAGGGGGACCCACTCCAGTCACGCATCAGTGATTCCCTATATAATCAACCGAATTTTTCCCACAAAATTTTTGTTTTTAGGTTTGGGAACGACTTATAATAGGTCAATGGTATTTGGTATCCAGTTGTATTAGCATTCACACATCTCATTTAAATGGAGATTGTTTAACCATGTAACTCAGTCATGGTTCATTGACTTTGAATATTTGCATAACTTGTGTAAGCTGTTAAGGTATTGCTATTATGATTTCAACATTTGCATAATCAAAATTACAAAAAGGCGAGACATATCTCTGTGATAACAGTTTATTTTATTATGGGCCCAGTTTTCAAGTTGGTCCAAATCGGGGTCCAAAATTAAAGCTAAAAAGGGGGTAAATTTTTTTTTTTGGGGGGGGGGGGGCAATTCTCCACAGCATATTGTATTACACAAAAGCAAAAAATTGAATATAAATTCAAATCATATGACCAATTCTAAGTTCTTTATTTCAGTTATTCTGTGTCAGAAACCTATTATGTGTCAAATATTTGAAGAAATTTTCAATTGCACAGTATTGCGCAATAGCAAGAAATTGATATGTGTGCCCTGTTATCAAAACTTTATTATTAACAAATTCCATTGGAAATTTGCCAATATAAAATGTGCTGATGAAGCTTTTTTGTTTATCTTATCTAAACTGCTTTTAAATTATGTGTATTTAAAATTTGGCATCCATGACTATGATGTCATTTTCTATTTTAATATGTTATGGTGTATTTAAATGGGCTGTTATGGTTGCAAAGTATAAAGAAATGGGGGGGGGGGGGGGGGGTTGAAAACAAAATTTGGGATTGGGGGGGGGGGGGGGGGGGGTAAATGAGAAATTGGGGAGGGGGTAATTTTTTCTCATTTCATATTTCATAAATTAAAAAAGAAAATTTCAAATTTATTTTAGCAAAAAAAGGGGGGGTTACAATAAATTTTATTGTTTTTTGTTGTTTTTTTTTTGGGAGGGGGGTCAATGTGCAACTTCATAGTGTATTGCACAAAAGCTAAAAAAAGGGGTAAATTATTATTTTTTTTTGGGGGGGGGGGCAATTCTCCACAGCATATTGTATTGCACAAGAAGCAAAAAATTGAATATAAATTCAAATCATATGACCAATTTTAAGTTCTTTGATTTCAGTTATTCTGTGTCAGAAACCTATTATGTGTCAAATATTTGAAGAAATTTTCAATTACACAGTATTGCGCAATAGCAAGAAATTGATATGTGTGCCCAATTTTAAATTTTAAATTGGTTATTTCTGATTTATATATAAAAACAAATAATACTGATATGGTTTGAATAGGTAAATTAAAAATTTTTAAGTTCTTAGACAACATTCATTCTGTGTCAGAAACCTATGCTGTGTCAAATATTTATTCACAATCCAAATTCAGTATTGTATCAAGCTTGAATGTTGTGTTCATAATTGCCCCAACTATTCAGGGTTCGACATCTGCAGTCGTATCTAGCTGCGCCCAGCGGAGTATTTTATTGATTTATATAATAAAATATTTAACTAACTGAATGTGGTATTATGCCGATTATTTTACTCGTGACCAAACAACCTAAAAACCTACTCACATTTTTGAAAATATTTTTTATTGAATGTATTATAAGTCGGTCATTAAATTTTTGTCAAACTTTCAGATACAAAATAGCTTGTGTGAAAATCTATCGAGGTGAAAGAAAATAACCAATAGAATTTGATTCTTTATAATTATAATTTCATTAAATGTTGAATATTTTACAGACAAAGTTTAAGAGAGAAGATAAACTTAACAGAGACAAAGTAGAACATGCACTCAGTAAGTTAACAGTTTTTGAGAACAACTTAAAGGTGTAAATAATTCTCTACAACCACAATAAAACATAAATAATGTAATACATGTGTAGTTAGAGAGAAGTTCTTGCCATCAAGCCATTCTGCCAACAACCTTAAACAGTTTGAATAGATACCATAAAACAGTCATATGATAAAGGTCTACCTGTATTTTTCACGGTACTGTTTTACTTTACATGCGTCGTGGTATAACAGAGGGCAGTGGCAGTGCTGACTAATGAGAACTGACCACAAATAATATTTTAATCTGGAATAAATAATTTCAATTGGCAGATGTCAGAATCTGAAAAATTGTTTTCTTTCTCTATTTCCATTCCATATCACACATCCACAGAGAAAGCTTTTATTGAAAAGTGAGTTTCTACAGTGAGCTTGAAAATTTATTCTGAGTGGTGTAGATATTTTTGAATAGTAATAGTGGGTCCAGAGGTACAAGCAGAGGGTTGGGGGTTTTAATGTCATATCTCCTTTTGCATCTATTACTTTGAACTCCTAAACATTATTTGTGAATGTGACATTTTTTTATCTGAGGGGGTTGAGATATGCGGCTGAATAATAAACCACAGTGCTGTTGAGATTGAAAATATTATGTTTGGGTATAATTATGATAATTATTTGAAAATTAGATCCCTAATAATATCAAATGGGATTATCAATGGAATGCACTTTACTACTATGGCTTGATTTCAGAGGTCCCTTCAATTTTAAGTTTGTTTACACTAATTATGCTTATAATTTATAACTGTAGAAAACAAGAAGCTTTTTGATATGTCATACTTTGAAAAAGAGAAAGAACTTGATAAAAAAGAAGTTGAAAGAAAACAAAAGTTACAGGATGAAAAACTAAAGAAATCAAAGCTTTTAAAATTACAGAAGAAAAAAGAAAAGATGAAAGTGAAAGAAAAAGATAAAAATAAAATGGGTAGGTTAATTAACTTTATTTTTTTACTTATACTTGTAGAATTAGAATTTATTGAAATTTTCTTATTTTTATTTCTTAAATGCAGATAAGTAATTCTAATACATGTGTTTGAATAATGAAAACTCAAACCTTTTACATATGTTCATTGCCATAATTGTGGAATTAATTAGCCAGTCAAAAAGGCATGCTTAATTTTCAATTATTTTTTAAGTATTTTTATATTTTTTTCATTTAAATTGCTGTTAATTAATAAACCATTATTACACAAATTCTATGGATTCATTTATTTCTGTAGATATACATTTTTGTGATTAAATAAAAGTTAATTGTTTTGACCATAATGGATTTCAAAGTTTTTAGTTCGCCTCAATGAAGTTGAGGGGGGGGGGGGGGGCTATTGGAGTCACCCCGGTATCTGCATTCGCATCCGCATTCACAGCCAGTTCTCAGTTACTAGTTGACATAGGGTCATATATTTTTGTGTGCAGGTGCATGATGAAGAGACTGACCATGTGACATGAGATGAAGGTCACATGACCCATATTATATGGTTGAATGGCTTTTAAGTTTTATGTCAAAAATCAGTTTTGATATACAAAGTTACCTACAATCATATTACTTGGTGTGAGGATGCATCTCAGGATGTAAAACAGCCTCTTGCCAAAATTAGGTCACTCTGACCTACTTATTGCGCTACATTGACTATGGTTTTGTTTTACAACTGAGTTCAGTTCTCCGATACCAAGCGAACTACATTCATTACTTGCTGTAAGGGTGCATCTCGGTAACTGAGCCACACACCAAAATTAGTGGGGGAACGAGGCGAACTTTGTAATCGTAGATTTCTGGTATCAATTTGTAGTTACAACAATTTTCAGTTTGTAGTTCTCGTTCTGCATGAAAAACATAGAATCCAACAAAATGTGATTAATCCACAGTAATGATAAGATGGCATCCCATTTATATTATTTTTACAAAAAGGGTAATTTAGAGATTTTTTATCCCTTTAGAACAAGTATTAAAGAGTGATAGAAAAACTCATGGGAAAATTCCACGTTATCAAGAGGGAGATTCTTCTGAAGAAGAGATATCAGAAGATGAGTTAACAGAAATTGAATTAACACCTGAAACCTCAGTGAAAACACCTGTCCGGTAAGTATCAGTCAAATTAAATCAAAACATATTTCAATAACACTTGAACTTAAGTTGGAAAGCTAAAACATACATTTTGATAGGGATTCTGTTCTGTGGAGCTGTTTATTGAAGGAGTGCAAAACTTTTAAAATAAGGCTACACTGAAATAAATGATTTATTGTCATCCCTTCCTTTGCTACTTTATGGCCAAAAAAGCCAATCCCATATGTCTTTTCAGTTTTAAAGATGTTTTGACTTAATATTTGGAAAAAAATCATCTGTTTTGCCAAAAATATATAATAATAAAAAAGATGAAAATCTAATGTTGTTTTACATCTGTTTTCGACAAAAGTATTATAATTCGTATTTGTATGTAGTAAAATTGCAAATGTTGACAGGAAATATGTCAAAAAATTTATTGGTTTATATTAAAAATACTATGAATGTGTATGGTACTGTTTATTATAGAGCAATTATAGAAGACTTATTTTATTCCCTTTTCTATAATTTTGAAATTTGAAGATGCTACCGGTAATATTTGAAGACACTAATATTTAAAAGAAACAGAAATTTTTTGATATGCTCTCTGACTCATTATTAGACGATTTCAGTAAGCAAATGGAAAGGTGAGTTATTGTTGGAATGTTGGGAAAGTTTACAGTTCATTATTTTAATTTGTTGATGCATGAAAGATATTTTCGTGTATTAATGATGCATTGTTGTACAACCAAAATGTTTTGACATATAGTCAGAATTGTAAAACAGGGTACTGTTTCACTAAAGGTTGTAAGAGTTACAACTGATCGTAAATCCATTGAATATATACAAGTTACGACTGTAAAACCTTTAGTAAAACCGTACCCAGATTGTTAACTGCTTTCAGTACCCAGATTGTTAGCTGCTTTCCGTACCCAGATTGTTAACTGATTTAGAAGGAATACATAGATCTGCATTTTTTTCAGTATAGTGGCCATTTAATATGTTTTAATACCTCTGTATGTGTTATTGAAAAATCAAAAAAACATAAGACATATATGACAGAATTTCAAACAAAGGTATAGCAATTGGTATTCTTAATCTTAAAGTTAATGTGAGGTCTTGAGAGAAACTGCAAGTTAAAGACAGCCTCAAGCAATGACAAGCATCAATATAGGGAATCATCTATAATTGTCAACATTTTTCACGAGTTTACAAAATGCATGCTAGGGGGAGGGGGTTTCAAATTCAACATTTTTAGTGCACACTTAAAAAACATTGATAGAGAATACAAGTTCTGAAGAGTATATAAGGTGACAAAAAGCCAACAAACGGCAAATCACTTGAACATGCCAACATATGACTCGTGCTTTGGACTTGGTACATGCATTTTCAAGGGATGTAACAATGTCTGTAGATCCTCTTTTCTAGTAAGGAGTGTTACCTGTTCACAGTAACAATGTTAAAAAAAAATGTTGATGTACACTTTTTGAGGAGGGGTGGGGAATTCTAAAAAGAGTGCTCTTTGTAAACTTGTGGAAAATGTTGACAAATAGTGGAATTCTTTGTTTAATTTATATCTATGCAATTGTATTTTGGTGTCATCTTAATTTTGCTTATCTAAAGTATGTTAAATCTGGGGATAAAAGAATCTTATATGGACTTTGAAGTTCTCACCTGTAACAAAAGTTGTGAAATGTTGCTTTTATGGGGATGTCATCGGCATCAACAGTGGTTAAATGATGTAAACTTGAACCATGATCAGCCATATTTCTTAGATGAATTAGCATTGGTATATCCTAATCTTATTGAGATAATGTAGTCCCTCCATCTCAGTCATGGTCCTTCAAGTTTTTCAGATTAAATTTGTGATTGGGTCAGTTTGACTAGAACATCTTATGCTAGATCAGTGACATTTGACTAGAACATCTTATGCTAGATCGATGACATTTGAGTAGAACATCTTGTGATAGATCAGTGACATTTGACTAGAACATCTTATGCTAGATCAGTGACATTTGACTAGAACATCTTGTGCTAGATCAGTGACATTTGACTAGAACATCTTGTGCTAGATCAGTGACATTTGACTAGAACATCTTGTGCTAGATCAGTGACATTTGACT
This sequence comes from Mytilisepta virgata, assembly GCA_028015205.1. Lineage (NCBI taxonomy): Eukaryota > Metazoa > Mollusca > Bivalvia > Mytilida > Mytilidae > Mytilisepta > Mytilisepta virgata. Next base: position 35,773,800 of record CM051515.1, read on the forward strand.
AGAACATCTTGTGCTAGATCAGTGACATTTGACTAGAACATCTTATGCTAGATCAGTGAAATTTGACTAGAACATCTTGTGCTAGATCAGTGACATTTGACTAGAACATCTTATGCTAGATCAGTGATATTTGATATGCAGTACCATAAGTATTTGTTAATTTCTCATGGAGATTATTTACACTTAGTTCATTGAATGAAAATTTTGGATGCTTTAATTTTACAGAGAGAAGGAAAGACATATATCTTTGTCTTCAGTTAATTTGAAAAGATTGATATTTTTCATAAATTATTCTAGTCCAGACATTTCAGTGTTTTTTATAAGTATATTATGATGTCAAAGCATTTTGGTAGCAAATATACATATGTATGATATATGAAATAATTACCGCCTATACTGTGTTATATTTTTACACATAACACGCTTTCATATTTACGTACATATTGATATTTAACTTTTTCTCACAATTTTGGACATCGCATGACAGATGTTTTTATTTCACAATGTTCATTGACATTATTTAAGCAAATTGAATATGAAATTTATATGTTTTTGTAAAATAAATGGTGGAGGTGAGGTATAACATTTTATATTAACAAAACTTGGATGTATAGTTAATTCTCACTATCTCAGACCCCCTTCTTTCAAACTTTTTGTATCTCAAAGTAATTTTTGGTCCCGAGGTAATCCTTTGCATTATATTCACTCCTTATATCTCAAAAATTTCTGCAATCTCAGATTATTCTCATTGTCCAACAAAATTGAAGTAAGGAGAGTCAACTATATATAGATCTTCCATTTTATCTCTGTAACTATACAGATTACTCTTGTGGTTATGTCTGACAGTGAACAAGTGAATATCTTTCTGTGAAACTTTCAAGGAATATTCAGTGTACATCGAAATTTTGCACCACTTATTTTGTATTTTTTTATCTAAATGATTTTTGGGGTTCACATACACAATCATGGACATAAACATTTCCTTATATTATTGTAGCCATAGTGGGGGATATATATTTGTGATCTTTGCTCACAGTATTTCTAGTTTTATTTATAATTATTACAGTATTATTATTATTTGGTTTTTTTTTAGCATACCATTTAGACGATATGAGAGCTCACCATTTGTACCACCATTTTGTTTGCTGCATCAAGAGAGTGATAGAGACGACTTGGAACTTCAAGTCACAATGAGTGATAGTGAAATCGTTTCCCCACAGAAACCTCCAGGGTCAGATGTCACATCCGTTACTGAAAGAGCGACAATTCCTGATTCTGTGAATGATATTGCAGGGCTTGAAAACTCAGTGGCAGCCGAAGAAGCCACAGCAGATAATGAAAATGTAACATCAGTAAACAGTGAAATGATTATTAATGAAAATTCTGTAGACATTGCTAGTGCAGGGTTTCCTCCAAATGCTAACGTACAAATCGCTCACGATGCCAACAATTTACCTCTTGTATTAGTTTATCATACACCAGAAGACGGCAAAGGAGAAACAGTTATTCATGTATATCAGCTTCAAAATCATCAGGTCGGTAATGTTCAGATACCTCTTAATTCTGGATCTACTGTAATTGATCTGCATCCATCAACAGATAGTGTAGCAGACAATGAACAGATTTTAATTCATGGTCAGTCAGAACAGCAGTTGTCATATGAGCAAGAAAATCTTCCTTTTCTGATTTCATCAGGTGATGAGAATCCGTCACAATTACTTGTTCAGCCAATCAGTGAAGATCTTCCTCGTGAACAGTTTTCAGGAGAATCAAATGAAAATAATGGGTTTATTAATATTATAGACATTAATGCTAGTAAAATTGTGACACCAAACAAAACTATAAATGTTCAAATTCAAAACAACACAGTTACTGACAGAACTGGATATCACGTGACAATAAATCCTACCAATGATCTTGAGAGTTCAAGGACATCTTCAAATCTTGCTATTGACAGTGAGTTTGTTGGCATTGATGTAGACAGGGGAAAATAAAATAGTGACCAATAGTATATAGTTTTTAGACATACATGTAGATTTTTTTTCTCAGGAGAATTGATGTTGAATTTTAAAGAAATTTTTAGCAAGACCTTTTTGGCCGGGTTGCACAGAGTGCAAATCCGGGTTATAGTATGGTGAATGTCGGGTGGGCGGCAGCGGTGGGCGGGTGGGGAAAATGGGTACCTATTTTGCGAAATCAACTCCTCCTACAGTTTTTCACCCACATCCTTGAAACTTCATAGAATGTTTCTATATATATTGAAGATGTGCACCTCACTTTATGGAATTATTTCAGGAATTATTTCCCATTTTTCCAAACTTTGGAACTTAGTCATTTTTTATTGACATCTTCAATAGAGGGTACCTATTTTGCGAAATCAACTCCTCCTACAGTTTTTCACCCACATCCTTGAAATTTCATAGAATGTTTCTATATATATATTGAAGATGTGCACCTCACTTTATGGAATTATTTCAGGAATTATTTCCCATTTTTCCAAACTTTGGAACTTAGTCGTTTTTTATTGACATCTTCAATAGAGGGTACCTATTTTGCGAAATCAACTCCTCCTACAGTTTTTCACCTGCATCATTGAAAATTCGCAGAATCTTTTAATACATATTGAAGATGTGCACCTCACTTTATGGAATTATCTCAGGAATTATTTCCCATTTTTCCAAACTTTGGAACTTAGTCGTTTTTTTTATTGACATCTTCAATAGAGGGTACCTATTTTGCGAAATCAACTCCTCCTACAGTTTTTCACTCGCATCATTGAAACTTCGCAGAATCTTTAAATACATATTGAAGATGTGCACCTCACTTTATGGAATTATTTCAGGAATTATTTCCCATTTTTCCAAACTTTGGAAATTAGTCGTTTTTTTAATTGACATCTTCAATAGAGGGTACATATTTTGCGAAATCAACTCCTCCTACAGTTTTTCACCCATATCCTTGAAACTTCAATGCAGTCTGTCAAACTGGAGTTCTGGAGGCTTACTGGAGTGATCACAAAGGTATTTGGATTACAGTATAATGTCTTTGTGGGTAACAGTAATCTTACTCTCAAATCATTAGTGTTATCAACATGTAATCAAATCAAATATTGCTTACCTATTTCTAATTAAATTGATGACTGCCTCTGTGCTCGTACACCAACATACAATGTGTCTGATTTTGTCTATATAAATATTCATGACTGCCAATGTGCAATATGATCTTTTATCGTATTTCCCTGTGCCTATATCGACCTACTGAGGCCTTCACAATTTCCCGTATTTCGGCACTGTCACGTCGTAAAGAGTTGACCCGAATATATCAGCGACGTCATAATGTTTGACCCAACGTTGACCCGAATATATCAGGAAAACATCCGGTTATAGGCAGATGGCCATTGAAAAGTAAGAAATTCCATTAAGATTGCTAGTTAACAATACGATAAATTTATCATCAAGTTTTCTTCAAACAAATATTGTAAAATATAAGCCGCTCGACACAATATGAAGCTTTTTAGCTCGTTCGCTACGCTCACTCGCCGAAAAAGCTTCACATTGTGTCTCGCGGCTGATATTTTACGATATACGTTTGCAGAAAACCTGATAATATGTACGTAATCACCCTTGTCACCACTACAGTAAACACCCAGTAAAGCAACCCGGCCATTTGTGTCTTTGACCCATTTTTTTTAACTCACTTGGCCAATAGAGCCTAAAAAGCTTCCACTTTGCACCGGTTGTCAAATTACAATTTCCTTTAATAATTATCTTTGATACCAATAAATACATGGCTGAAATGCTCTGCGATTGTTTCCTTTTCAAATTTATTTCAAGCAATATACATTGTAGTTACTGAAAATAGAAAAATCAGCCATCAAATTTTTAAAGGTCTTCTCTGAAATTGCTAGGCAAATTCTGTCCATACATGTAGAAGTCCCCTCCTCAGAAGTGTGTTGCAGAAAATAAGCCAAGAAAATAGCCAGAATTGAGCTACTGTTTCACGTAATCATTTGAAATTTGGACATGTTGTTAAGGTTTCAATTTGACATATTCCACTTTTGTCCTTTCTGAGTTGTGTTCCTTTTTAATATGGAAAATAGCCAATGTTCAGTATCTTGAGTATTGTTTTACCGAATCATTTGGAATTTGGAAATATTGTTAGGGACTACAAAGGGAGCAACCATTTGATTTTTATGGGGGGGTAGGATCAAATGTGAAATAAAAAGGCAAGACCAGGATTTTGGCAAAATAAAAAGATGGGATCACTTTAGGTGTAAATAAAAAAATGCAGGACCTGTGAAAATCAGGAAATTTTTTGGTTTAAATGAAAAAAATCCAGGAACTAAGTTTCGACAAAAAAATAGGCAGGATCAAACATTTCATCCTAGCCCCCCCCCCTTCCATAAAAATCAAATAGTTGCTCCCTAAACACAGGTTTAGTTAAAATTTGTCATATTTCACTTTTTCATTTTCAAACTATACCACTTTATAATACACACCAGCAGATTTGGTATCAATAAGATTAAACCATACTTACCACTGTAAGGCCTGTAATTGTTTTGATGAAGTATGCAAAAATGGAAATTGTGATCCTACAGACATACAAAGGGAATCACAGAATGCTTTGTAATAAAAAAAATACCAATCATTTATTAAGAATTTTCTGGAATTTTTTATTTTTCAAAATAAGATACAAAAACAATTTCTGGCATGGACAGGTCCATATGAACCACAGCTGAAAAGAGGTATTATATATATGTTATATACAGAGAATGTTGCACTTTATGAAATAACAGTATACACAGGGTTGACTGTATAGAATCCAAGGAATTTTCAGTAGGAAGGTTGTATATTATTATTAATTTATAAACTCTTAAAATTAAAAATCTATACTAAAGTGCTTAGTAAAATTAAATTTTGTTATTTGTTGTTATTCTGATTTGTTACTACCTGTATGCCAACATATTATTTGAATTATTTATTTTAAAATGAAATAAAAGTGTTGTAAAGGTAACAAGTTACTGAATGTTATATTTATTTATAGCCAAGTAAGCTGTTATTTTCATTGTTAATAATTTACATTTCAGGTTTTCCTTCTAAAACTTTCTATATAAAAAAATTAACTTTATTTTCAGCCTTGTAGTATAATGTAGGTTCTTAGGGTTTCACCTTATAACTTGTTAACACTTTTCCCATGTATTACTCTGTCCTGCACTTAAATGTTTTATGAGCCTCAAACACCACAGAATCCACTCCTGCCTTGAACTAACAAGACTACAGTTAGGTTAACATGAACAAAAATTTGAACATTTAGAAATCTTTAATGAAACTACTGGGCAAATTGGAACTAAGCTTTGACAGTCATTTTTCAAAATCAAAAGGAAGTGTGAAATGACATATACATACCAAATATGGAATTAAATGGATCAGAGAAGATGGCAACAAAGTGTTATGTCTCTATACTTCATCTGACATAAAACCCTTTTTAGCTCACCTGGCCCAAAGGGCCATGTGAGCTATTGTCATCACTTGGTGTCCGGCTTTCGTCGTCGTCATCATCGTAAACTTTCTTTTAAAGATCTTCTCCTCTGAAACCACTGGGCTAATTGGAACAAAAGTTATCAGCATTGGTCCTTAGGTGGTCCTCTTTCAGAATTATATCCAATGACCACGCCCGTCATCCAAGGTGGCCGCAAGACCCAAACTTAATTTAACATAGGACCCTATGGGAAATTTACTTAAAGATCTTCTTGTCTGAAACAATTTGGTCAATTGGAACTAAAGTTGGCAGCAATGGTCCCTAGGTTGGCCTCTTTCAGAATTGTATCCGATGACCGCAGCCATCATCCAAGATGGCTGCTAGAGCCAAACTTAGTTTAACATAGGACCCTATGGGAAATTTACTTAAAAGATCTTCTTGTCTGAAGCACTTGGCCAATTGGAACAAAACTAGGCAGCTATGGTCCTTAGGTGGTCCTCTTTCAGACATAGTTCAAGTGAGCGATACAGGCTCCTGGGAGTCTAGTTAAACTGCCTTTTCCTTTATTATGAGAATTTTCCTGCCAAATATGAGCAACAGTCGTGACATTCTCTGCTTTGAGTACATTTTTATGCCCCACCTGTAAGACAGACAAGGCATATAATTGTTCCGTCTGTCCGTCCGTCCGTCTGTAGGAGGTTAAGGTTCAGGTTTAAGGTAGTTTTTTATGAAGGAGTTGTGGTATGATCCTGAAAATTTGTACATGGATAACTTGTGATACGAGCTGCAGCATTTTGATGTGAAAAGGATGCTATGACCTTGAAGTCATGGGTCATCGACATTGAATTTCTTAATGGAATTTCAATATAGAATCCAGGTGAAAGTTTAAGGTAAGTTTTTTTCATTAAGGAGTTATGATATGATCATGAAACTTTGTACATGGATAGCTTGTGATATGAACAGCAGCATTTTGATGCCAAACGGATGCTGTGATCTTGACGTCATGGGTCATCGACTGAATTTCTTTATGGAATTTCAATATAACAATCCAGGTTAAGGTTCAGGTTTAAGGTAGTTTTTCAAGGAGTTACAGTATCACCCTGAAACTTTTTACATGGATAATTTGTGATATAAACAGCAGCATTTTGATGCGAAATGGATGCTGTGACCTTGATGTCATGGGTCATCGACTTTGAATTTCTTTATGGAATTTCAATATAGAATCAAGGTTGAGGTTCAGGTTTAAGGTAGTTTTTCATGAAGTACTTATGGTATCATCCTGAAACTTTGTACATGGAAAGCTTGTGATATGGACAGCAGTATTTTGATGCAAAACGGATGCTGTGACCTTGAGGTCATGGGTCATCAACTTTGAATTTCTATATAGAATTTCAATATTAGAATCCAGGTTAAGTTCAGGTTAAAGGTAGTTTTTCTTGAAGCACTTATGGTATCATCATGAAACTTTTACATGAATAGCTTGTGATATGAACAGCAGCATTTTGATGCGAAGCGGATGCTGTGACCTTGATGTCATGGGTCATCGACTTTGAATTTCTGTATGGAGATAGTATTTCATCTACCCTGTCATTAGGGACTTGAAAGTCAACAATATAAACGTAATTCTATTTACTAAATACTTACATCATTGGCGGGGTATGTAGTGTCCATATACACATATATACCTGTTAAATTTTAATTTACAAAGGTACACAACTCATGAGGAACAGAACACTAGAGGCTTCCAAGAGCCTGTATTGCTCACCTCTACATCTTGACTGACATCCTGTAACACTGCTGGCAAGTTCCAATTGGCTCATTGGTTTCAAACAATATCTTTCAGTAAACTTTCCCATTAGGTCCTATGTTAAACTAAGTTCCTCTCGAGCAGACAGGGTCATTGGATATAGTTCTGAAAGAGGACCAACTAAAGACCATTGCTGCCTAGTTTTGTTCCAATTGGCCAAGTGGTTTCAGACAAGAAGATCTTTAAGTAAATAACCTATGGGGTCCTATGTAAAACTTTAAATTTTAAAGTTTCCACCAATCAAGAATTGCCCATGGCAACCATGTCTTTTTCCCCGATCAAGATGAAATGAGAAATATTTGTAGAGGACCTCACAAACATCATTCCTGCAAAGTTTGGTACCAATTGGCCCATTGGTTTCAGAGGAGATCTTTAAAGGAAAAGTTTACGCCGAATGACGACGGATGCCACAAGCTCACATGGCCAGGTGAGCTAAAAAGACTTTCAGTTGAGAATTTTCAGGAATACATGTACATTTCAAAATCATTTTCCAAATTTTATAATACGAATTTTGTAATTTTCAGTCATTTGTGTATGACTGTTTCCTCCCTCCTGTTTCATTGTTTACCACCAGTGGAAGTCTGGGTCATTAATGATGTCCTAAAAGAAGTTTGGAAACAAAACAGCAAAAATCTTAACCAAAAAAAATAGACAGATTACAGACAGGGCCTAATGATCTCCATGTCTTGTATCTAGGTTCCATTTATTATATATCCCACCAGTGAAGTGGGGGATATAAAGTTATGGTTGTTTCCGTCCAACTGACCGCACCTATTTACTGAAACTACTCTAACACCAGTGAGTGCATTTCATTGAAACTTTTGTAGAATCTTCAGTACAAAGTACCATTCTGAACCACCTATTTTATTTTTGATCAGAAAGATATTTGGGGTTTCCCACAGACAAACATGGACTTTGCCATTTCTTCATGTATTGTAAGAGGGATAGGCATGCCCTGTCCTCAACTCCCTCCTAAACTACTGAATGGATTTCAGTGAAACTTCAGTGTTCATTGCCATTGTGCACCAGCTATTTTATTTTTGATCAGGATTTTTTAGGTTTTCCACAGGATAAACATGGACTTTACCATTTCTTCGTAATATGGTAATGTAAGGGGATATCTGCAACTCATCCTGAAACAGTGACTGGATTGTGAAACTTTCAGGGAATCTTCAGTTTAATCGCCATTGTGCACCGCTTATTTTTTTTTTAAACTTTCACATAATCTTCAGCACTAAGTGACATTCTGCATAACCTATTTTATTTTTGATCAGAATGATTTTTGGGGTTTTCCACAAACAAATATTGACTTTGTAAGGGGGTAGGCATGGCCCGTCCAGAACTCCTAAACTAATGAATAGATTTCTGTGAAAACTTTCAGGTAGTCTTCAGTGTACATTGCCATTGTTCATCTTCTCTTTTGTTTTTTGATAAGAATGATTTTTGGGTTCACATAATGCATATCTTGATACATGTATTATTATACCCATCGCTGGGGGGATATAAATTTTGTGAGGTCTGCTCACAGTACTTTGTTTTTTGTTGTCTTCCTTCTCGTTTGATTATGTTTTCATAAAATACATGCAGTCATCACTGACACCAGTATCTTGGTGTGAGGGGAGGGACATTACTTGTTTACCCTTTGGTGAAGTTACAGGTAATTATTAGTCACATGAAGACTGTTTTCTTCTTAAAATTAGACGCTAATTGAATGTTGTCAAATTGATGCCTACTCAATGTTTTCAAGAGTCAACTCGAGAATTTTTTGCTGATCCTTAGGGTTTTGCTTAAAGCTGCTGCAGGCATGACTTTAATTTTTGAGAATAGTCTTTGACTGCCAGTTTTGTCTCCAACAATAATGGTTTTAAACTAGGATGTAAATGTGTTACTTTCTGGCCAAATATTTTTGCTATAAGTTGTAATGAATGAATAATCTGATAAGTGAGGCCTATAAATTTTTATTCATCCATTGATTGAACCTTGTAGTGTTACCAATATATACAGTGGAAATTTTGATGCTATAAACTGGAATAGCTAGAACACCCTAGATATTATTAAATCTTGTATATGGGTTTAATTTGAAGTCTGTCTCTGTTGGTGTATGAGCGATCTAAGTTATACTGAAAATCAAGTTTCTATTTGCATATAAATATAATTAAAGATCAAGTTTTATTTCTACATGTTTATTATGTATTTATGACAACAAAGTCACCATTGATTTTTTTCATAGATGTTGTGTGTCCAAACTTAGCACTTCTGATGTTTTTGCCTCCTTTACTGAGCCCCAACCTGTGCAGCATGCAACATATCCAACTGTCCGAGACTGTTCTGGACTACATCTAAGTTTTCCCTCCAATGGATCAGGCATTGTTGGATCATCTGCCAGTGTTGTCGACCAAATTGTCGATGAATTGAAGAATGGATGACAACTTTCTTTTGCATCTGATCAATCTTCACTCTCACCGATTTGGTTCTAAGAACTGAAAAGTACAAATTTTTACTCGTTTTATTTTTAATCAGATTTTACTGGGCATAAAACTTCAAAATTTTAAACTTGAAACAGAGGTATAGTTATTTGAGGACTGTTGGCAAAGAAAATAACAAATTCTTATTCTGATATGGCCTTACCTTCCTTTGTCCATTTTATAATAAGTCTCACAACATTAAAAGTTAAATGACACTAAATTTGCTGTACTTTGACGAATCAATGAATGAGCAATTCTTTGAAAAGTAAATTAAAAACTGTCAACATACAATGTAATCCCAAACATTCATGTCTACATTAAATATTTGACCCTCTTCCTTGCTGAAATACCAGATGTGACCTGACTGCAAAAAAGTTTTTTATAACAGAAGGACACAAACTACTTTATTACATAGAGTTACATGTAAATTGAACCCTATGTAAAACAGAAACTGTCTTAATATAAATCCTTCAGAATATTATAATTAAACTAATCTGTGCAATCAAAGGGAAACAAGAGGCTCACCAGAGCCTGTATCGCTCACCTGGAGTCTGTTTTCATTGGACAATTAATCAACTATTTGACCAAGTTTGTTGCAATTGGTTCAATTGTTCAGGGAAAATTTGTTGAAGATTTATTTTTCATAAGGTTTAATGTTAAAATATGTTCCCTGGTGGTGGTAGTCCTGGCAGGAAGTTGACAAAATTGACCAGGAATAAGGGTGAACCTTTAATAAATGTAACAGAACCCGACCTCAAATTACACAAACCAATAACTCCTAAATAGAATTTGGGATTCCCTTCAAAATTTCAGGGTAGGTAGATCTCAACATGGCAAACATTTTTCAATTATATTTCACTTCTATCTCAAATAGTTTTGGAGATATTCAAAAATGTTAAAATTTTGAAAATTTGACAAAAAAAGGGCAATAACTCCTAAATGGGTTTTGGGATTTCCTTTAAAATTTCAGGGTATGTAGATCTCAACATGGCAAACATTTTTCAAATTTACATTTCACTTCTATCTCAAATAGTTTTGGAGATAAATGACGAAAAATGTGTTAAATTATGAAAATTTGACGAAAAAAGGGCAATAACTCCTAAATGGGTTTTACGATTTCCTTTAAAATTTCAGGTTAGGTAGATCTTGTCATACTGATCAATTTTACCCCATGTCAGATTTTTGATATCTGTAACGGTTTTTAAGTTAAAAGCCCAAAACAACACATGCACCCCTATATTCTATTTTTAGCTACGACAGCCATGTTTTATGTCAGATCAAAATAACTTGAGGATCGTTTGTAGAGGACATGTCATAGATCATTCCTATTAAGTTTCAAACCAATCGGCCCAGCAGTTTCAGAGAAGATGATTTTTTAATAAAAAAATTTTGAAAATTTGACAAAAAAAGGGCAGCAACTCCTAAATGGGTTTTGGGATTTCCTTTAAAATTTCAGGGTAGGTAGATCTCAACATGGCAAACATTTTTCAAATTTACATTTCACTTCTATCTCAAATAGTTTTGGAGATAAATGACGAAAAATGTTAAAATTTTGAAAATTTGACAAAAAAAGGGCAATAACTCCTAAATGGGTTTTGGAATTTCCTTCAAAATTTCAGGATAGGTAGATCTTGTCATGCTGATCAATTTTACCCCGTCAGATTTTCGATATCTGTAATGGTTTTTGAGTTATTAGCAAAAAACAGCAATTTACCCCTATGTTCTATTTTTAGTAACAGCGGCCATGTTTTTCGACGAATCAAAAATCCCCACAGCAGTTCTATGCAGGGTACCCCAAGGAACATTCATACCAAGTTTGGTTCTAATTAGTCAAGTAGTTTCAGAGGAGATTTTTGAAATAATAACATTAAAAAAAGTCAAAAATGTCAAAAAAGGGCAATAACTCTAACATCAGTTGACAGATTTTCACGAAAATCAGCATACAGGTAGCTCTCATCATGCTGAACACTTTCAACCTGCCAGAATTTGCCATAACCTAATGATTTTTGAGATATTTGCGAAAAACTGTTGTCTGACCCCTATGTTCTATTTTTAGTAACAGCGGCCATGTTTTTCGACGGATCAAAAATCCCCACATCAGTTCTATGCAGTATACCCCAAAGAACATTCATACCAAGTATGGTTCCAATTGGTCAAGTAGTTTCAGAGGAGAAGAGTTTTGAAAAATTGTTAACGAGGACGACGGACGACGACGACGACGACGACGGACAACGACGACGGACGCCAAGTGATGGCAATAGCTCACATGGCCTTCGGCCAGGTGAGCTAAAAATTACTGAATTAAACTAGTGCAAATTGCAGAAACATATGGCCAGTGTTAAAGGCAAACATACCGTCTATGATAAAATCTTCAATTTCTTCTTCCTGTAGATCTAATTCTTGTTGTATAACACTGTAATCTAATTCCTTCTTGTTTTCTGACATCTGCATAAATGTCAACATTCTCATCTTCCTTAGATTCTGTTCATGTGACAAACCTATAAAGAATATTGTTACAGAAACATCAGACTCCAAACATTAATGAAATACTGGAGAAATATTGCAAAAACAAAGATCATGACATTTTATTTTCAGTAAAAAATGTTGAAATTTAACTGATTTTGGTAAACTTTTTATGGTTTCTTGGACAAGTCATCAAGATTAATTAACCTACAAAAAGTTCTTATAATTCTAGCATTTACACTTTTAAAATGCCAAGAATCCATTCCAAGAACTGTGGTTTCCAGACCGTAGACTAATTGCAGTTTTACTGGATAGCAAACTATAACCACAACTCCATATCTGTCATCAGTTTTTATATGTGGTCTATTAATTGGAATACAGAAAGCCTATGTGACCATAGTGGGTAATGTGTTTGGAGAATGCCACACTCCCTGCATGCTAAATTATCCCACCATACCCAACCATCAATCCTTTTACATTGGCCATCAAAATCAGTTCCCCTTTGTGTCCCATCCCAATCCTATTTGAACTGTGTTTGATAATTTGTTGAACTGGTTCTAATTCTGAAAATGCACGAAATATTTCCTACTGGACTATTCATATCATTACTGACCTAAATATAGCATGTAGTTATTATATATAATATAATATAATATAATATAAAATAAACTAAGTTCAGCTACGGCAGCCATCTTGGATCAAGAACCGTGTCATCGGACACAATTCTGAAAGAGGACCACCTAAGGACCATTGCTGCCAAGTTTTGTTCAAATTGGCACAGTGGTTTCAGAGGAGAAGATCTTTAAGTGAAATGTTGACGGACGGACAATGGATGGACGATGGATGGACGATGGATGGACGACGAACGCCAAGTGATGAGAAAAGCTCACATGGCCTTTTAGACTAGGTGAGCTAAAAAGGCAGGACAACACCAGGTAGTAAAAAAAAAGGCAGTCTCGAAATTTTGCTGAAAAAAAGGCAGGATTTAAGATTACTTCCATGCCCCCCCCCCCAACTAAAAATCAAATGGTTGCTCCCTAAACTAAAACTTCAATATGGTATTAAAAAAAATTCTACTGAAATTCAATTTATTCTAATGCCTGGAATAAAACAATCTTGCACACTTACCTAATGATTTGACAAAGTCTGTGTTTGATTTATAAAACTGTAAATACTGTGCCATTGTTCCAGATACAAATATTGACAATAACTAAAAATATAATCATTTTATTATCAGAGAGATGTGTGTTACATGATATGATCCTAAAACAAAATCCACAAAAGTACACAATATTCAATTATCATCAACTCATATACTTTATTTTATTTAAAGGAAAGTCTTGTTATATTTTTTCATTGGAGTCCAATTTTTCATTTTACTTGTTTTTAAAGGCTTTGATGTCTATACTGCTTGCTGTCATATATAATTTCAGTTCATGTTCTTGTTTGGCTTGATTTTTCAGGCTATTCATTCATTAGACTCTGCCACAACATTTTGGGTTACCGTTTACTTTTCCATATCTTTTCTGCGAGCACTGCTGACGAGGCATCATTTGTAGAAATATGTAAATAAAGTCAAACCTGTCTATAAAGGGCACCCAAGGGACCAGAAAAAAGTGCCCTTTATGAGCAGGTGCCCTCTATATAAAGGTTAATTTTACATACTTTGTTCATGAATAGGACTTCACTGTGCCCTTTATAGACAGTGATTTGCTTTATAGAGGTGCCCTTTAAAGCAGGTTTGACTACATCAAAATGTCTACTGTAGAATGGTAATTTCATATAGGTTTTATATATCTTACTACTTTCTTTTTACACTATCAGAATAATTGTCTCATCACATAATAAAAATTATTTTCTTGCACAATATTACATTTATACGTACATCATGTACTAGTTCTCCTTCCAAAAATTTGACGGGTTTCAGCAGTAACAGGTGGTCCATTAAAAATGTATTGGGATCTGCTAAATGTGTAACTATACATCTACAACAGGAAAATAATACCTTTACCTTGCTACAATGATGTAAAATTTTTCTCTAACTTTTGAAATTTAAGAATGCCATGACGATACTCATATATAAGCATAGTTTGTAAGAAATGGTTTACTGCTCCTGGACTAATGACATAATATAAATATGAACTGCTTTTCTGTAAATGTTTCTTTCATTATAAATTAATTGAATGTGGTCACTTCTCATGATCACTACCCTGTTGGTATTGTGTTCCAAGTTCAAATAGGTATATGGTGAGCTACACTTCAAATGAAAAGGACTGTTTATTTCATTCTCTTGAAATTGCAGCTTCCTCTGTCAACTGAAATCATCTACTGTCAAACTTGTGTGTAAAGATCACCCATGGGACCAAAGAAATGTGCCCTTTATACAGTGGTTAAAGTTTTGTTTATTACAGGAACAGCGATGTGCTATATAGAGGTGCCCTTTAAAGAAGGTTTGACTGAAAATATTTTCAATTTTCATGTTTAATACACCTGTATGCACCATCCTCTTTGTACATGTATGTGCTTCATTAATCATGTGTATGTATGTTTGTATGTTACCTGTGTGCATCATCTCTGGCTTGAGAAGTATTATCCTCTGTGTATGTGCCGGGTAACTCTATCATTACTTTAGTGTGTGTGTTTATGTTTGTAAGTTACGTGTGTGCATCATCTCTGCCTTGAGAAGCATTATCCTTTGTGTATGTGCCGGGTAAGTCTATCATTATTTTAGTGTGTGTGTGTGTGTGTTTGTATGTTACCTGTGTGCATCATCTCTTGCTTGAGAAGCATTATCCTCTGTGTACGTGCCGAGTAAGTCTATCATTACTTTAGTTGCTGCCTCACTGTAAAATAGATTGACTGATGTTTAATGTTATTATCAAATATTTCATCCATTAAATAAAGCAGAAACTCTCTGCAAAATTATGTATAATTCTAGGCACTCTATCACAAAATATCTAATGATTTGTTTTACCTGAAAGGTGGGTCAGGTATGTTCCCCAGATGTGTAACTTGAAGATCGAAAGCAGCAATAAGAGCACTGTTCCTTTACTTTCATTTTTTGTCACAAGCATGTGTGGAATTTGTGATAGATTGTTGCTTAACGTCCAGTGGAAAATATGGCAAGGGGAACCAATTTTGACTGCCACTGTAAAAGGGTATAAAACTACAGATGGGGCCTTTAGCGTGCAAGGAGTGTGGCATTCTCCGAAAACGTTATACACTATGGTCCACGGTCAGGGTGGAATTTGTGTAAATAATTTATCCACAACATACTTTAATTTCTTACTTGTGTATAAAATGTAAAATAAGAGCCATAAAAACTTCTTATTTTAAGTGTTCAATCAGTCTTAGATTTCCCTACAATTTCCAATAGCCATGCAATATGTCTAAATGGTATTCATAAAACATAATCTTAATTATTACCTTGATTGAAGAATACTTAAGAATTTTGCAATATGGAACGTCTTATGTAAATTATAGGGTTCCCATAATTAAATTTTCTTTAAATAATAGAATAGAGAATGGAAAGGGGGAATGTGTCAAAGAGACAACAATCTGACCAAAGAGCAGAAAACAGCTCAAGGCTACCAATGGGTCTTCAATGCAGCCAGAAAATCCCACACTTATATACCGGTAATATGACAACATAATAACTTATAACTTACACTCAGTTTATATAACTGACATACATATATTTATGTGCGGTACGCGCATTAATATTTGAGAAATGAGTAAAGTTATATACTAAAACCGGTTTGAATTTGGCGGGTGGTATATAAGAAATTTACGCACGAAAATTAGTTATCGAGGTTTAGGGCAGTGACCAAGTCCGTGTAAAAGATAAGTAGTCAAATTTATTATGATTATATATACATGTATATAAAATTGTATAATAATGTATTTATGTTTGTGTCTTTATAGATTTCGAATACTATCAAGACGGAGATTTTTAGTGGAATGTTTCAAATTTATGGACTTTAAATTATGAACCATTGATCAATATGTGTATTATGACAGCATAATAATATTATATGGTCATCGTGCCTGACAAAATAATATTTTGTTTGTGTTTGTTTTTTCCCTTTTGTATGTGAGATTTTGGGATTTCTCAAATATGCAGGTGACAAATTTCGCACATAAATAATTTATGGTCATTTGAACATAGTGGACTTAGACCATAATAGTAAATACAATGAGTCCTATTTCACCTGTTAAAACTGTTCAGTCACAAGTAAAGATGTAATAGAAACAAGAAAATGATATATATGATCTATCATAAGCTTTAGAGTCCATAAAAATAATGGGATGAAGTGAGATTATATATTTAAAATTTTTCTTCAAGTTTAAGTCAGACGGAGATATTAAACCATCCAAAATGAATCAATCACCTAAGGTCCATTTTCCTTTGAATAACCAAAAACACACAACACCAAACATTTTTTAGAAATAATAGATTAAAATTACCAGAGTTATTGATAAACGACATGAAAAACATAATTATATATAACTCCTCATCTATTGTTTTATGCAAAATGATTCCTTCACCAAAGGCATGTGTTATTGTGTTTTATCTCGGTAATTAGTTTGTCCACCTGTGTTACTAATCTAGCACTTAGGACAACAGAGCATCGTGTATTGATTATGTATATAATACCTAGTTTTAGTGTCCAACAGAGCATATTGTATTAATTATGTATATGATAATACCTAGTTTTAGCGTCCAACGAGCATCATGTATTGATCATGTATATGATAATACCTTGTTTTAGTGTCCAACAGAGCATCGTGTATTGATTATGTATATGATAATACCTAGTTTTAGCATCCAACAGAGCATCGTGTATTGATTATGTATATGATAATACCTAGTTTTAGCGTCCAAAAGAGCATCGTGTATTGATCATGTATATGATAATACCTAGTTTTAGTGTCCAACAGAGCATCGTGTATTGATTATGTATATGATAATACCTAGTTTTAGCGTCCAACAGAGCATCGTGTATTAATTATGTATATGATAATACCTAGTTTTAGTGTCCAACAGAGCATCGTGTAGACTTCTGAGTATATTCTGTAATTTAGTTGTTGATATATCCCATTGTGATGCCCATTTTTTTACCTGTAAAATATAAATATGCCAGACCCTGATATCTTTAAAGCTTCAGAATACCTTTTCTATTTGTTTAGAGCATAATAAATAATTCCAAGATTCTCATCCCCGCCTGCCCCTACTTTTACTCCCACCTCGATTTTTTTATTTTTAAAAATAAACATTTTTGAAATAGACATTGTACCAAAATCCGGAAACTACCTTTCTTAGACAACTTCCAATTGAAAACGTAGTAATGTTTTTGCAGTTCTGTCAATACAAAAGGGTTCAACCACAATGTCTAGTCATAACATTTATGAGATTTTTGTTTTTATATGTTAAAGGATGATTTTCTGTTTTAGATTGATGTCAAAAAGTCAACTAAAACTTGCAAAGTGGAAATACAACATTATTGTATGTTTACCTTGCTACATTCCTCTTAAGAAAAAAAATTAAAAATTCAGACGCGATTTTGACAAGGAAAACAGAGTGTAAATGATCCTTTGGCAGCCATTTTACTATGGATAATAAAGGAACCGTAACGAACAAAACCAGACTTCCAAAAGTGGAATAAAATAATTTTCCCCCAATCCTCCACCCAAATTTTTCAAAAAAGTTGGAATCACCCAGGAAATTTTTTATTAATATGGCATTATCCTAATTTTTCTAAATTGGATCAATTTGCAGTTAAGAGGCTACAAGAGCTCCAAAACTTGTACAAACCTTCCAAAGATATAACCTTATAATGCATGTTTACTTCAGCTGTACATTAAGAAACATTAAATCTATAGTGGTCAGTTATTTCAAATTTAATTATCATGAAATAATAGTGATAGAAAATGATGCACAATTTAATACACTAAAGTTTTATTACTTACACTTTTCAAATCTGTAGAAACAAGATGTAACATATCTGATTGGTGGGCTAATTTAATTAAACACAGGTAAACATCAGCTCTTGATGAACTTTTCTCATCCAAACCCGCAAACAAGTTGGATAACCTGTCAAGACAAATTTGCAACTAATTTGTGTTTGACTAAATTGTGTTATTAAGACGTTACTTGTCTGATGCAAGACACAGCATAAATTTCCTGAGAAACCCTACAGAAATTACATCCCTGTGAGTATCTCTCAGGAAACCCTACTGAAATTACTTTGCACCAAAAATGTAGCTTAAACTAGGGGTGATTTCTATCACTTGGTTCAAAACACTAAAATTTTTTATTAAAGATTTCATGTCATTTATAAGCTATTAAAATGGTGGTTACAAGATTCTAATACTTTATACTTTATTCAAAATTGCAGACAATAAACCTGTTTGGGTTACAGCAATACAAAACAACAATAAACAAACAAAAAGTCATAATAACTTTTTAAACTGTCAAATATATCATATGCAACAAGTGACATCAAGAGCCCCCTGTCTTCAGTTCCAATGACTGTTTTATAAAGGAGCCAAGTAATCCCACCTTTTCATTGCTGCTAGGATTTAATATCTTTTTTATTTTTTTCAGCATCATTTAAACAGTAAAAAGAATCATCGAAATATTTTTCCATAAAAGACTTTCTGCAACTATCGTTATTTTTACAATATAATAGAAAATGTTTCTCATCCTCAATTACTTCATTTATGCAGTTCTTACAACTAACTGAACCAGTATAATGGAACAATTCTAGCAATTTAATAAAAACCTGGTTTGAAATGGAGAGCTTGACTCATTATCTATTGAAGGCAAATATTTCTCAAAAATTTTTAAACACTTTAAACCTTCACAAACTGGAAACTAAAAAACTGCTTGAAAAAACATGACTCATACTAGAGATGAGTAATAATAGATAGGCAAACAAGTGAGAAGAATTACATATAGGAAGCAAATGTCTGATGATCACAATAACATATCCAATCTTACTATAATAAAGACCTGTTACGTATAAAACTTACAATTTAACTCTTAAACCTGCTCGTTTGTCTCCACTGTAAGATTTACCAACAGACTCACAAAACTGTAGTACTGGTTCTTGTATCTGATCTTGTGGTAGTACTAAGATAAGGGAGATAATACTGTTCTGGGTCATCTCCAAATCTGAAAAATTTATAGTAAATAGAATATTGATAACTGAAAGTTATTACAATGTAATAAATGTACTTGGCTGTCAAATTTTGGGATTTTCCTCATAATTGTGTGTTATTTACTCCTATCCATGAATGGTATGGAAAAAAAAAATCACAAAATTTATTACTTTGTAAATATGAATCTGGACATGACCAACCATTATTTGAACAGCTGAATTTGGTGAATATTCAATTTCTTTTCTAAATTTGTATATTTCTCTTTCTATTGTTTATTTATTATATTGATATTCTACACTGCATGTACTTTAATACTATCAATAATATACTCCTTCAAATTAATATTTAGAAATTGTTAATATAAATTGAAAGTTATACTGCTTATGTTAAACCTAACATAACTTGGCCCCTGGGGAAACTTGATCTAACTGGAAGTTTTCACATTTTTGGTTCATCATTCAAAGATTATATTATATGCCAAACTAAATATCACAAAGAACAATGAGATTGTAAATCATAAAACATAACACTGTAGGATATAGGAAGATCTATCAACAGTTTTAAATTTGGTTGTTTACGTAACAAAGGTACCAGAAGAAGTTATATGATTATTCAAGTAATTGAATTTCTAAAGAAAAAATTAGTTTAAGTTAATAAAGTCTAACCAATACAAAATCTTTATAAATGTAGTATGCAAATTATTAATCACTACTCTGTAATGTCCTTGTTAAGAAACCCTCAGTATGACATACATGTATTTACTCACTACTTAAGATTTTCTCTTCCTGATGCATTGTAAATTAAGTTAAATGCCAAAATAGGTTAATTCTTTAAATAAATTCCCAAATATAAAAACATTATTCTACTTAAATTTACAAAGGGCAAACCTGCTTCATTATTTAGGTTTTCCCATAGGAATTTGCTAGCTTCTATAATCTGTCGTAAATTTCCCAAACTGTTTCCTTCAAGAGCCTCTTCAGATATATCTGCCCCTATATTTTTAAGATAGGATCTTAATTCCAGGACCTGAAATAAAATAAATACATTACAATATTTATATACATGTACAAATATTTAATTTCTGCATGAATATCTACATGTACATACCAAACTTGAAAGATCCCATGCCACAATAATTTTGGTAAACCATGCATTCAGACTAGACAATAGCTCCACTAAAAAAAATAATGTTTTGAAACTCTAATAAAAAAGAAAGTTTCACATGTTAATGATATCATTCAATATTTGCACAGGAGTGACCATTCAGATTAGGTGATTGATCTGGTTTATCAGTGGTCATGGCAGATATTTTATTTCTGCATGAAAAAAATGTGACAAATTCAGAAATGTGCATGCCAAAGTTATTCATTCATTTTTATGGTCTATTTTCACTCCAATATTTTTATTTCAGTAGTAGATGTATTTTGAGAAGTTTTTTTTCTTCCACTTTAAATTGCACTAAACATTCATAACACATGTGCCCAATAGTCAAATTTATAATGTGGTTCAATATCTGTGCACAAATGAATGACCTTTCCATTTGATGATCCTGTTTCTGACTGGATACCGGTAATTGGAACTTGATAAATGGGGAATGTTTCTAAAAAAATCGTATAGAATTTTCAAAACTTTTGATTTGATCACTTTAGTTGAGGTATTTATTGTATTAAAACCACAACTTAATAAAATTTAAGCATTAATTAAATGTTTTTACCGCATCATGAATATCCTTCTTAATAAATTTTGATATCTTTTTTTACATTCCCACTGATACCATTTTGAGAGTTTCTCTACATTTCTGCACTAATAAGGTGCCATTTTCAGTTTATAACTTTCATGACATACGTAAACTGATTAACACTTTTAATTACTAGTTTTTATGCAATTCTAAATCATAACTGAGATATTCAAAGCGACCAAAAATTTGGAGAAGGAAGTCTAGTGGAAAAAAATAGAAAAAATTTACCTGCAATTTTATCTGTGTGAAAAAGACGCAAAAAGGAATTTATCTGCTTGATTTTTAAACATTTTGGGTGAAAAAAAAGCATGATTTTTGCAGTAATGTGACTGCTGGTTTATAATAATATTAATGTGTTTTTGGTGTTTAATGTCAGAAGACTGTATCTACGGACAACAATTTCGAAGTTTTACAACTTCAATTAAATCTCTACCATTGTTTTTTTTATTGTATTCCTATCATTAGTCATTAAAATACCATGTGCGTTTGTCATAATTATTCCTAGTAAGTAATTATTCGATCTGTCAAATTTCCTGTGATTAGTTTATACTGATTCTATTTATTAAACAAGAGTGGACACACTACATGTCTCATCTGAGTATGCACACAGGGGTCACCAAACTGGGCAATTAGGGAGATTAAGTCGCCTAATGCTCGCCAATGTCGCCCTGTCATCGGCTCCAGAGCGACAAATGAGTCGCCCTGTTTATTTAAGTAAGGCGCCTCCGAACAACGTACGTAATCAGCTGAAGACCGTTATTTTCATTAAAAATCTCGAGCCGCCATTTTTTTGTTTTCTTGGAGATCAAAGAGGAAGGGGGAAAGAAGCGACAAAAAGTAAGCTAGAAAATGGCGGCAATCGGAATTCTCGTGATTTTTCATTGGTCATGGTGTTTTTTACCGACCGGTAACAATATGTAGACCTTATTTAAAAATAAATTTAGCGGACATGAATTGATTATTAAGGTGTTCAAGCAAGGTGAATGGGAGGATTTTAAGAATATGTTTGAGAAAAAATAATAGTAAAGATTATAGATAAATAAATATTAAAAAATATAAAATGGCAATAATAAATAAGTTTTGTCAAAAGGTAAAAATATTTTTGCTCATATCTGTAACAGAAATTTTCTTCCAAGTTCGGAGCACCACTGCATAATTTCATTTTTTTTTAAATTTTTTTTATTTCAAATTATATTCGTCAGTATTTTAAGGCAGCACATGATTTTAATTAAACTTTAACAATAGTACAATAGGCCTACCATGGTCAAAATCATGCAGCAATGTACATTAAAAAGGTGGTGATGAGTCCTGGGACTGGGAATCATCAAAATCGGCTGGGACTCACCATTCTGAAAAATGATGAGTCCCAGGACATTACTATTTTTGCAGGTTTCCTCTACAGCCATGATGATATCTTGTAATAAACTGATTAATTTATATTTGAAATGAATAAAACTCAATTTCTGATTTTCATATTTTATTTATTTGATATTTGAATCTAGCAAAACAGACATAATAAATATATGACTAAACAGGGTTCTCACTAAGAATTTTTCATGATGAGTCCTGGGACTAAATAAGAATTTTTCATGATGAGTACTGGGACTAAATAAGAATTTTTCATGATGAGTCCTGGGACTCATCATGAAAAATTCTTAGTGAGAACCCTGTTTAGTCATATATTAGTAAAAAAGTATTAAACATCTCTAAGTATACAAATCAAATGTACATAAGACAAACTCACAATCTCTGACAAAGGATATTGATTAATTGCACATGAGACAAAATGTCAGATTATGACTGAAATGGAAGGATATGGAGTAAATGTAGATAAAATCTCAAACAATACAGGATAAAACACAACAAAGGAATGTATAGTATACACTATAAGACACAAAATAACAGGTATTTACTCGACAGGCGATGAATTGGGGGGAAAAACACAGTCTCCCTGGTAGACTTGGAAGTCTCCCTGTCATGCCCTGAAGTCTCCCTGTTGTTACCCTGAAGGAGACTCTGAGTCTCCCTGTTATTTTCAAGTGTGGTGAGCCCTGGCACATGAATGCAGAATAATGATTATCTAAAACATTACATTACAAGTCAAAGGAAAATGTGGTGGGACTAGGTAATCTAGTTGCTGAGAAATGGACTTAACCAGGAAAATGTGACAAAGTCACTCAAGCATGAAATTGAGGTCAAGCCAGGTGTCAGACTGGCATGTACCCACTAAGAACTATCTATAGACCAAATATGGTTGGCCTAGGTAATACAGTTTCTGAGAAGTGGATTTAACCACGAAACTTGGACGAAGATTTAAGATTTATGTTTATGAAGTCAGTGAAACTCTATATGATAAGCTATCCATGGACCATAAATCTTAATTGTAGGCATTATATGTGCAAATTTATTGAGGTTTTTAAAAGTTTACGCTGCCGTCTCCGTCGCTGGAATGTAATACATATATCTCCCTCCACGACTTTTCATCGCAGCAAGACAAATAGAACAAAAGGGTTAAACACAAGTTAATATCCTGCAATGGCATTGTACACTTCCTGTTGACATCAAGTACATAAACAATCTATATTTCCATACATCATGCCATGTTGACTCGCTGCTCGTTGCAGCAAGTACTGAAGATCTCTGTGTAGTTTCATAAAATAAGCCTTTGAGAGAGATCACACCACAGGTTCACATATATACTAAGTAATGGTTATTTGTACTATAATACATAATTACATGTTTACTTTATTGAATGTTCATAATATGTACATGATGTATAATTTCACTGTTTGGATCATGCCTCTTATGTGCTCTTTCCAATAAAATATTGAATTGAATTGAATACTTTGGACCTTCTTAATGGTTTGCAGTATGGTGGTGGCATGGGGTTTCTATCAACTAACGTATATCTTTCATTCTGATCTTTCAGATACATCAATAAAATGTATATTTTATCCTGTCATTTACTTCAAATCTCCAAAAAGAAATTCACAATTAAAACCTGTCATATCGGTAGCTTTTTATTTGTACTTGCCAGTTGAATGAACTTGCTCTATTTACACCGACATGTGTTTTCAATCACCCCCAATATTTGTAGACATACTTCCATTGGTTAATAGATCACATGGTCAAATATTATTAACGCCACCGTCTACTGTGCAGATGACTTATGTATGTGGATATTTTTTGCCTCTAATGTATTTTATTTGACTTATATAAACAAAGATGAGAAAAGGTTTTAAGAAAAATGGTGCTTTGTATCATTAAAGAATGATAAATAAAGGTCTTGCCGGTCTTGGGATCATATTCCACCAACTTTTGTGCTCAATCGAAAAAACGTGACTTCTTTGTTTGTAAATATATGCTAATTATCTGAAATCTCATGCAAGTGCAAGATTCTCCAGATTATAAATAGCCTATCGAAATCTCCTGCCAAGACCGTACCCCATGAAATATGGGGTCTTTATGTTTTTGGAAAACCTGAAGAATTTATACTTTGGCCCTTTGAATGAAAAAGTTTAAATTTGATACTTTTTGCATTTTGGATAAAGTGAAGAATAAGAACTAGATTCTGATTCAACCAGCATTGTGCAATGCTGGTAGAAATATTCATTCCAGAATTGTTACCAGAATTTTCCAGCATTGCAGATAAAACCAGCATTGTAACAAATTTTCACAGAACATAATGAATCACCCAGAATCTACCAGAATTGCAGATACTAGTAAATGCTGGAAGATTCTGGTTATACCAGCATTGCAGATTCTGGACAATGCTGGTTAATTCTGGTTATACCAGCATTGCAGATACTAGTAAATGCTGGAAGATTCTGGTTATACCAGAATTGCAGATTCTGGACAATGCTGGAAGATTCTGGTTAAACCAGCATTGCAGATTCTGGAGAATGCTGGAAGATTCAGGCTATACCAGAATATGTTTTTTGTTTTGTTTAATACTGTATAATTTAGTAATTTCTGTTACCTCTGCACACCTGGGTAGGTGAAAGTAGGATTCTATATATGCCTTATAATTTTTTTTAAATTGCTTAAAACATTAAATCTCTTGTTCTAGCCCTATTGTTTTGAATATAAGAAATACTTCTACATGTAAATCCATCATAACGTTAGGCTTTTTTTCCCTTTATTTGAATATATGTTTTACTTTAATGTAATATTAAATTTTATTTTATCAATGAATGATCTACAAGTACTTGTATCTGAAATATACGCATTTGAACACAAGTTGTTAAAGTCTTTTGTTATGGCTTTAAAAAAACTAATATCAAAGTTTGTATAAAAGTAAGATTTTAATATTGTTCAGGATTAGTTTATAAAAACAATAATCAATAAGTTGATTGCTAAAAAAAATCATCAAAAGACAATGTTTTTTAAGCATTTCCTTACAGTAATAAAGTTCTACTTTGATGACAAATGTTGACTGTTTGAAAACAAAAACACATATAAGATGTACTTTAAGAGTATTGATACATATTTTTTTGCTACTCAAATAACAAAAAAACACAAATAAATTAAAATGTTAATTAAATGGTAAATTGGGGTTTATTGGGTGTATTTTTAGGTGTATGTACATGTATGTTAAGACATAAAGAGCTTTCTATTTTTTTCAACCACTTACATTGTATGGTAGCAAATAAGATTATATTTGATTTTGAAATTTTAATTTCTATTTTTGATTTCGTTTAGCTTTAGTTTACTCCATTATTGCAGAAAGTTCTAAATATATGGTAATCATTCCTTTATTGATTTTTACTAGAATAAGTGTGATGGTAAAAAAATATTTTGAATGTTATAAGAAGAAATCACTTGCAATACTCATATATAAAATCAGAGTAATTTCCTGTCCATTGTTTTCACAACCATTAAGATTAATCAGGAAAAGGCATCATAACTCATGAACACATGGATAATCCTCTTAATAAGCTTCATTTATGGATTCATTGTCACTCATTAATCTTGTCCTGTCAAACTAATATACTTGGGCGTCAAAACAATTCTATGGAAAAATTTATTGGGAATATACATCTCCAGGTCTATGTGTATTCCAAATACACAAATTTTTTAAAAGGTAACAAATATGTCTGTTATTACCTTCATTAAAAAATAAGATTTAAAGTTAACTTACAGATGTGAAAAGATTAATGTTTGATAAATATAAATAAAATGTTCTTAGAGGCCATTGAATACCACTCTCTTCTGTATTGCTTGATGATGAATAAACATTATATTCAAAGTATTCAAAGACAAGTACCTTACAACCTTAGACTAAAAACCTATGAGGATGAATCACCTGGTTATTGAAATTAGAAAGAAATAAACCTTTTTAATATCTGAAACAGACCTTCAGCAGCATCAAGGCCCATATTGCACAACTCAATCCAGTTTGAAACAATTTCCACCAAATATATTCAACGGCCCTTTTAAGGGCCACCAAAATCATACTAAAAAGAATCTAAATTTGTTGTTTTACAATAGGTCTCTTTGTAAATGCTCCAATAAATTATTATGTTTTTGTCTGATATTCTATATTCTAACTAAATTCGACATTGTTGGAACTTTTACCAGCATTGTATATCTTATAATACTGGTTGTACCAACATTGTACATCTTACAATTCTTGTTTTACCAGAATTGTATATCTTTCAATTCTGGTTGTGTACCAGCATTGTAGGTCATTCAATTCTGGTTTTACTAGCACTGTCCATTTTACAATGCTGGTTTTACCAGCATTCTTTATTTTACAATTCTGGTTTTACCAGCATTGTATATGATACAATTCTAGATTTTCCAGAATTGTATCATGTACAATGCTGGTAAAACCAGAATTGTAAAATAAAGAATGCTGGAAAAACCAGCATTGTAAAATGGACAATGCTAGTAAAACCAGAATTGTATGACCTACAATGCTGGTATTTCCAGAATTGTAAATATCTTTTTACAATTCTGGTAAATATATGTATACCAGAATTGTTGAAAATTCTGGAATTCCAGAATTGACCAGGATACAATGCTGGAAATACTAGAATTGTTTTGCACAATTCTGGTATTTCCAGAATTGTTGAGAACAATTCTGGAATGAATTTTTCTACCAGCATTGCACAATTCTGGTTGAACCAGAATCTAGTTCTTATTCTTCACTTTATCCTTGCATTTTTAATTTATTACCCACGAAAGAGACAGTCCTTAATTTGAGGATTTATTCTTCATCTGAGAGGTTGGATTATTCGCAACCTTTCAATCTGACAATCTGGACCTTCACTTAAGAATTTTCATTGCGCTGCGTAACAAAACGTTTACTGGGGTACGTTCTACTTCAAAGTTCTTGTTTACTGAAAGGACTATCACCTGTTCATTAATTGGTAGATCTATAAATACGGGAATACTCATTTCTGTGACAATGTTGATCTGTTGATGCCGATTTTTTCTCTTCGTGCACTAAATTGTCGATTTTATGTAGTATATAGGTAACATTTAAGAGGTGTCTAATGAAAATGTTTCCTATCAACAGAGTGAGTGAAACGAATGAAACGTTGCCCTTTACATTTTTTATCTCACTGTATGAAGCAAGAGCATTGAAATTTTATTCAAAGTCGGTGATATTAACTTAAAAGCTGTACGAAGTAGACATATAATTTTAACTGTCTGCTCAATTTTATCATATTTTTGACACGTAGGGATATTTTGCCTGTATATAAAAAAAAATGAATTAACTTTCAATGAATTTTGCACTTTTAAATCCATTATGGAACAGCTTTAGTGTGGAATATATTGGATTTTAATAGTTATCATAATTATGTTGATGATGTCCAACACATTATCAAAATCTGGCCAATCCTTACAAGATGTTATAACTCCTCTTGAGGAAGACAGTAATTCTTTGATCGAATGGTTTTCTGAAAACAAAATGCAAGCCAATCAAGAAAGAACAATTTCAAGCAATTTCTGTTTGCAAGAAAACACATGATAAGCAAATTGTTTTTGCTTTAAATGGCATCTCTATATCATGTGAAGATGAAGATAAATTATTGGGTGCTACTATTGATTTTAAACTAAACTCTAATTCACAGATTTCCGATATATGCAAGAAGGCAGCAAGGAAATGAAATGTTTTGAAAAGAATTGGAAAACATCTAAACAGTTTGGGTAAATTAATTATTTACCATTTTTATTGTCAAATTTAGTTATATTGCCCTTTGACCTGGCACTTAATTTGTGAGGAACAAAATACAAAGAAAACTGAAAAAAATACAGGAACATGCGCTTCGTTTCATTTATGAAGACTATCAAAGCTCATATGAATCTCTCTTGGAAATTTCAAATCTACCTTCTTTAAAACCCCGTCAAATGCACACTATTGCCTTGGAGACCTTTAAGATAATTAACAGAAAAGCCCATTGTTGATATGTTGATACAAGATTTAGTTTTGATAAAAAAAAAAAAAAAAAACCAGTGCATATAATTTCAGGTATGTGAATACTGCTTAGGTTCCCAGACCTAGAACAACATATGGTAAAAGATCCACAGGTTTGAGGCAAGAGCTATGACCTCCTTTGATCAATTCAGAAACTATATCAATTCCTGTTGTGTGTGGGGGGGGGGGGGGGGGGGGGGGGGCAAAAGTGTAACTCTAGTGCTTGTCGGTTCCATGCTGTGTTACCTCGAACATGAAACATCTTTCTTTGTGTTGTATTGCTCTGTCTTCCTTTATTGTTTTTTAGCAATTTGTTTTAATGCCTAGTGTATTTTGTTTAGCTTCTTATTATTTTTTGTGTTTCCTGGTCTCTCGACAGTCTCTGCATAGCGAGGCATTGCCACATGTACTGTGGCTGTGGGAGCTCGGAAAAAATTTTCTGCTTATTTTTAACTTTGCTTTTGTTTTATAATGCCATGTATGTTTGTACATATACACATATGATAGTGGGTTTAAGAGCTCATCAGAGCTCATGTTGATTTGGTAATCTGTATATAACATGCCGACTTTATATAAAATTTACTACTACTACATGACATTAATATAGCTATTTTGTCTGAAATTAGTGCGTGTATTTATTCTTTTTTTTAATTTCATATGTCGAACATTTTACAAAAATCTTTTATTATTAGTAAATGTGTCGAATAGAATGATTATAGTTAGTAAAGCACTATAGATTTTCATGCATGGAATTCGTACTCAGACTGGCAAAAATCAAGACATTTTTAAAAGTAAGAGACTGCTACATGACTGACATAATTAAATAGACTTGTCTTTTCAAATTTTCTTGTGCAAATCAATGAAAAATAAACGAATTATCTATAAACTTGCGATTTATTCTGAATAGTGAGAATAAAGTTACAAACTATAAATTAAAAAGCCATAACATCTGCAACGGGCTTCCGTTGCAGTTAGACCCGTAACAGGTTTATAATCATTAGTAAAGTCAAGAAATACCAAAGGGATAATCGAAGGAGGGGAAAATCGAAACAACTGACAAATTCCGGAGAACAACGAAGACAAAACCAAAACAATACATGTATTACAATTAAAAACTAACAAGATATGAACAACTTGGACCCCACCAAAAAATCGGGGGTAGACTCAGGTGCTCCGGAAGCGTAAGCAGTCTCTGCTTCCTGCAGGACACCCGCCAAATCCGGTATGAGAAAGGGATAATATCAATGGAACAGATCCATTTTCATTTGGGATGACGTCCATAAAACTTTAATACGGATGACTCAAACTTGGGAGCAACATACCCCTGTCTGAGCAACTTTTCTGTCAGGAGCCGGGCTCTGTACAGGAAGTCAATGTATATGTCACAAGCTCAGGAGTAACGTATGAGTTGTGAAATATATACTTAATACGCCAGCGCCTCTGGCATATTGCCACTCAAAAATGGGAAGTTGACGATTGGAAAGTCAAAGTCATCCCGTTTGTCGTAAAGTTTTGTATTCAACCTTCCTCTGGTGTCAATGTCGAGGTGAAGGTCAAGATAAGATGCAGACTTGGTAGTGTCTGTGGTATCCTTAATTTCGAGCTCATTTTGATAGATGAGATGTAAGAAATTCCCAAAACGTGAATTGTTGAGTGATAAAACATCATCTATGTAACGGAATCTGAAATTAATGGTACGGGCTAACTTCTTCTGTTTTTCATTAAGAAACCCGTCAAGGAAGTCTGCTTCATATGAGTAAAGGAACAAGTCGGCCAGGAGTGGCGCATAATTAGTGCCCATAGAAATGCCAATTGTCTTTTGGAAAACATGTCCACCAAATTGAATAAATATGTTGTCGATCAAAAATTCCACCATCAGGACAATTTGCTCCTCTGTATATATTTTGTTAGATTTAGAGTGGTTTATAAAAAGCGTGATTTATCTCTACCAATGATAAGGTATGTGTATCTGCTGTTGCCATTTTTACTTTGAAAGCATCGATGGATTAGACCTATCAACTTCTCCTTCAGTTGTGAATGAGGAATGGTGGTATAGAGGGTAGAGAAATCAAATGTTTTTTACGCTGTTACAGACTGAAATGGACCGAGATCTAAAATATCCTTTAAGTCTTTGGAGTTCTTTAATATCCACATTTGATTGATACCACTTCTTGAATAGCTTGTCTCACAATAACTTTGGAGGCCCGTTTTGACAGCTGTTAAAATAGAAGTTGAGACAATTAGATGCGCTAATAGAGTATTCCGGTCATCAGGTAAGTTGGTGGAGCGGTTGCCTTATGTTCCAAGGTTCGGGTTCAATCCACGATAACTGGAGTAGGTAATTTTGGGACACAAATCGTTCTAAATTTACCAACAGGAAAGTCTGGACATATAAGAAAATGTAATAAATACTAATAGATATGTTTCATATTGTATTTTATTTTATAGCATATAAAGGTCTTGATGTAGGACGAGATCATAAATAATTATAGATGTATTGCATCTTGTACACGTATGATTCTGATCCTGTCCAACAAAATCGCAAGTAATACTTTTTATGCCATGGTTATAAATAACGTCACTTTGCTACTGAAAACATCTACTTTACAGCATGAATATATCATGTATTACCCCATACATTATATTTCATTGTATCTGTGAATGCAATAACTATCGTTTGGTTTATATATATATATATATATATATATATATATATATATATTAATTGGTCCGAATATAATTTACTTTACTGTAGTTAGAGCGAAAATTCTCAACTCGGAGAAGAAATGAATCCTCAAATGATAATTGCACCTTTAGTTTGCACAATATCAACCAGACGTTAAACGGAATAACAATTCTTTTCAATCGAGTCGACTCACTCAAAGAAAGAGCGAAGTTAAACTAACACCGTATAAGATGAACACTTCAATGAAAAAACATGGTGATGCATGCTGCTTCCGGTTTAAATATGTCTTAATAATCCATATTTTATCATTGTAAAAAGATGTTTGATTAATTTTGTAGGATAAAACGAAATCGTTTGATACTTTGAAATAAACAGTAGCCACTAAAGTACCAAATTATTTGTGTTGTACGTCAAAATAGCAGATCTTGAGTCGCCGGAATTGGACTCGCTCCCAGTCCCACGTCTTACTCTACTTCCTGTATTTCATCACGTTGCAGTCGAAATCTGCCGGTATAAATAGCAGTGTCTTTCCTTTATTTACACCAGACAGCTTCAGCTGGTATGAAAGGTAGGTGTCTGTATTATTTATAGTCCACGAGATTTGTTTGACAATACTATAAACGACATGTATAACGACCAAGTTTGACAATTTTTGAGCAGACGATTTTTTTCACACGTTGGTTAAAGACCAAGTTGAAAATATTGATAAGCCAGGTAACGTATTGCATTTAGACCAAGTTTGAATATCAACTGATTCAAAGCTTACCCAAGACTTATTACATGTATCTATATTACTGTCATCACCAGAAAACTAAGAGCAGTTCATTAACAAAACTTGTTATATTTGATTGAGCAGAGCTGTTTAGTACTCACAAAAAACTTTCTGCTCAGTACCACATGCTGCATTATTACAGGCTTTCGAATCCAAGTCAACCCATCCCACTGCCAACTCGCCCCCTCCAACTCACTCCCCTTTTCAACAAAGTTGCCCCACTTTAGAGACAACTCGCCCCACTTAGCCTCATCTGAGTTTGGTCTACCCGCCTCTTTCAAAAATGTATAAATTTGCAATTACAAACTTGCCCCACTTTCCTGATAGAGTTTACTGAAATGAAGTATTTTTTATGTGAAATATGTTATATCTGCCCCCTTCAAAAATTTATAAATTTGCAGTTTGAGATTGGTCAACTTGCCCCACTTTCCCGGAATTATGTCAAAATTTTTATGTGAAAATTATTCTCTAATCGGTGATAACAAGGCGAATACAAGTAATAATTAACACATCAATTAAGATTGTTGTTACATTTTACTCAATAAATTGAATGCTATTGTATTCCAGTTGATTTTAATTAGTCTTTGACGGACAAATATTTATTACCGACAAAACTTGTTTAAACATAGTGTCTTTTATAAATCAAACAATATATACACAAGCTGTTAATACAAGCAAGTGAAGTTAAATGTTGAAATGTTATTTCAAGAAAAAGATAAATTTTATTATTTTCTAAAGGGAGGCTGGTTGACCAATCTTCGATGGGGTCGAGTTTGATATAAAGTTTTCTAGGTGGGCAGGATGTCTCGAAAGTGGGGCAAGTTGGTCGAAAAGGGGGGGGGGAGTAGGTAGGGTGCGAGTTGGCAGTGGGGCGAGTTGTCCTGCTTCCAGGCTTTCATGCTATAAGTCCTGTAGTGTTGAGAGATGATTGTTCTCAGTTCATGGACTAAATATTATTTGATAGATTTACAGATTTCCATGAAATGTGCAGAAAATGGTATAAATTCCCTGTCCAGGTGTTAATAAATCTGTCACTGATTCGTGTATCTTAAGAGATATGATAATTTTGTGGTTGAAATACTATAGGGTTATAGAATGGGTTTTTCATATTGGTCCTGTATAATGTCCAAGGACAGTCATATTGAACTGAGGATAGGCCCAATACAGCTATCTG
Organism: Mytilisepta virgata; assembly: GCA_028015205.1. Classification (NCBI taxonomy): domain Eukaryota; kingdom Metazoa; phylum Mollusca; class Bivalvia; order Mytilida; family Mytilidae; genus Mytilisepta; species Mytilisepta virgata. Next base: position 35,806,973 of record CM051515.1, read on the forward strand.
AGGACCAATACGATTTTTCCGAGGACATAATACAGGACCAATATAAAAAAAAAACATTTATGTAAAATAAGACATTTATTACTGGGTCTGCAAATACTGCTAGGATTTCTATACAGTGTATATGAGATTTTGTATTATGCTGTACTTAGAGTTTTAGTAGAATTATTTTTGCCTGGAACTTTGATGCATTTACTATCCCAAATAATGCAAAACTGCTAGATTATTTTGTTGACTAGTAGAATATCCATATTGAGTGTGTCCGTATTGAGCCTGTTATTCTGTATTGGTCTAGTTATTGATCTTTATTAGCTCTGGACATCAAGTATTGAATGAGCAATTTTTAACATATTTTACATAACTGGTTAATAAATGTATTTAGTGGACATAAACAAATGAATATACTCTGAAAATACTGATCAAGCAAATGGATTGGCATTTCTTTAAAAAAAATATAAAGGTATCAAGAATCCAAAAAAAATATATACATTATAACATTATAAAGACTTAAAATTGGTCTCAATATACAGAGAAGTTCAGTAGGACAAGGGCAGTGAAATTCTGGTTAGAACTTTTAACATTAAAACTGTTTTCTGTTGATATTCCAAATTTCTAAAGGACAACATCAAATCATCTAATTAACAATATGTTTTCAAGTACTATGGACTCTTAAAGTCTGCAGATCTAAATCATAGTAAATGACATTCTCACTATTTAAGCTTTCAGTACCCATGTACATGTAACTAAAAAACACAGTTGAAGCAGTCTCATTATAATAATATGATATTAACTAGACATTGAACCCGCACGGGCGCGGGAAAATAAGAATTTTTTTTGTGGTGGCCATATTGACTATAAAAAGTTGTTGCGGAAATGTCATTCGTGGAACAGGAACTCAATATGGATGTTGTGGCAGGCTTCCCATAAACTTTCCTATCAAGTAGGTGGTATCATCTGATAGTTTCATGTATATATATGCAGTAGTATTCCAGAAATGGATGTTAATGCAAATTTTAACAGAAGTCAATGAAGCGTGAAATGTAGGTCAACGTGACCAAATTGTCATATGGCTGTTCGTTAATACCGAAGATGTATCCACTGATTAAGTAGACGGTATGCCACGTAGAATTACCAAAATGGAACTTCAGGTTCCATCAAAGTCCATATGACGAAAACACAACCACATAAATTGTCAATATTTTTATTGTTACAATTAATTCTGAACTGGAACTTGATGAAAAGCTTTCATTAAATACACATTCCATAATGCATTACCTTTTCCCTTCAGAATAAATATGAAAATTAAATTGTAGATGTAAACATTTCCTTAGTGACGGATGAATTTTTCAAAAGATGCCATGAGTTAGGTAGAGCATATTTTTGGAAAATAATTGTTCCAATTGTTCCATTGTCATCATGGGCAGGGCAAGCGAAGCTTAATTTCACAAATATATCCAATAATCAGACGATAAAAAGCAGTTTTAGTGTGTGGCTGCGTATGCTGTCCACGTTTATAATTATCAAAGATGCCCGAGATAAATTTCGTCATTAATGATAAAGATGACCATTTGTTAAAAATATTTTTATCTAGGGTATGGTAGAGATATATTTAGACAGGTCATATGACAAATAATGTAAAAATAGATAATGGTTGGTTATATCACTTTGTGCAAGGTAAACATCCGAGTAATCCAAAAAACAACTAAGTTAGGAATTCCTCTGACCTTTACCTTCCTTCTTCATAATCTTCAAAGTTCATAACCTTTACAGTTAGGAGAAATTGCGTTATAGTAGAAAAACAATCCTGAATACATGAAGCGGAAACATCCCACTCGAAGGAGAATGTTTTTAATTTGTTTTATTCTTCTTCCGTAATTGCAAACAGAAATACATTAAAAATATGTGTATACTTGTTTATTTAAATCAATGTGTTAAAATGATGCATTCGAGAACCTTCTAAGGGATATGTTGGGAGAATTCATATTGGAAAAATGCATACAAATTCCATTTGCACATAAACAAAGCTGCAGTTTAAATTTATAAATTCAGATTGTCAAATCGATAAAAACCTTTATAATCTAAACCATACATCGTTTATTTTGAACCACGCGTTTTGTCGCCTATTCTGCTAATTCGTAAATTTAGTATTATAGAAGCTACACTGTACATAGAAAATTTGGTGCTTCTGGAGATCAAAATCTGATGCCACCTAGGTTACTGGTATCAGAATTATACACCTAATGCTTGAATTAAGTTTGCACATTGTTCTTGCACAGTTATTGTCTAAAATCTGCGTATTTCCCTGAACCACATATATTCATTAATTCATGTTATTTGCACATGACTGTATTTTTTTTAAACTTCAGGGTTGCTAGTTTATATTCTTTTGGTACAGACATAAGTGGCAATTGAAAATACTGTAAAGTATAATTTTATATGTAATAGTTTTCACTACTTGCATATTAAATAGCTAGAGATATATGTATTTTATTTTACAGCCTTTTGAAGTTTTATCAGTGAATGGCATTATATAAACACATACTGAAAAGTGTTAGTGAATCTGTGTGCAATATAACATTGTTAAAATCATTGTCCTCCATTGAAGTGATACAAAAATCTCTCATGGCAAGTAAGTACAAATACAAGTAAATTATTTATTAAATGGTGAATACATCATGTCTAATCAGTGGGAATACCACTCATTTCTAGAATCAGTCTTTGTGCTGCCTCCACAGCAATTTCAGCTGAAAGGGATCACTTTCATTGTCTTGCATCATCATTGTGGACAGTGCTTGTAGTCCTGTATGTTTCTTTTTCCTTCGTATTCAAAAATCATACATTTCTTGAAATTAACAAAACTGAATCTTGTTTCAGTGCACCCTATATACACATGTATATGCATTTCAACAAATTGTTTCAGTGCACCCTATATACACATGTATATGCATTTCAACAAATTAGGTACCATCAGCAGGATTCAAGTAATAAAATTGGAAATTCAAAACTATAACCCAAAATTCATCCGAGCAGATTCAAATCCTTATTGGCCCAAAAAGTTAAAGGCAAAAATCATCTAAGCTCATTAATAATAAAAAAGATACCCCGTTAACAGGAAAGGTCAACAATGACATATCAATGAAATTAACACCATTCAATCAATGGATCTTCAAAGGAAAACAACTTAAAAGAGCACAAAACACAAGCACAGGATCAATAGAGAGTCGGGCCAGTCTGACTTAGTATAGACACTTAGCAGTGGTGGTGTTATATAGGTACCCAAACCTCTCCCTTATCTATCATAACTGTCTGGTCTGTAAAATGCACTATAAGAGCAAAAGAAAAAATATGATTACCAAGAAGGTTCCTGAAAAGAAGAAAAGATGAAATTAATTGGAATTACATAGTTTAGATACATATAACAGGATTGAAATGTGCTCATTTTAACTGCAGAACTAGCTAGGGCTGTCATAGCAGCTGGTTGAATACTGTTGAACTATTAAACAAAATGGTCAGAAAGACTTAAACATGACAAAGTGCTCGGTGAAACATATTAGATTTTCCCTTGAACTCTTTTGATTTTTTCTTACATTCTCACTTTATTTATTTTTTAGTACAACCATTTTCGCAGTTGAGTTTGGAGGATACCAAATAACATAGTTTTATGATTTTATGGTGTTGACACATTATGAAAATGTAATGTTGAATACATTAACCTACAAAATGCTTTAAATTTGGTAGTGGGACAAAACAGTGCCATTTGAAGTAAAATATGTTTGATGTCTTCTTTAGGCTTTTTAATGTTGAAGCGAAGGAGTGTTTAAATCAATTATTTTCTACTTATTTCATACAGTTTGTACTTTAAGGTTGCTTTTAAGTGATTTTTTCATTGAGATTGAAAATCGGAATATACAATAATAATAAAGGCTTTGCTGACAGAAATTTTTAAATGATTGAACTCAGTCAGCTCACTTTCTTTTTTGTCATAAGGAGTCTGAATTTATGCTCATTGCTTGGGTCAAATAAAAACTGTCTGGTTTTGGTTACCCTACCTACCCTAAAGATTTTTTGAACAGAATGTCTTTACCATAGACTCTATGTTAAAAAAAATGTGTAAAATACAAAAATAGATGCCTAAATATACAGTATGACTTTCAAAACTTTGACATCCAATAGATATTACAGGGATGATTTTATTCCGTATTTTAGCGGAATTTCGCTTTTTGCAATCCAGATTTGTCCATTATGGTTTCTTTATTACACATAGCAATATGGCTTCCGATACAGCATTTCTGTTGTTTTCTTGGCTGGGATAAATAACTTATATAAGATGAACATGTTTATTTTTATGGTAATAAAGTTCTTGGAAAAAAAATTTTCATCAAGAGAAAAGAGCACAGAGAACAGAATACACTGTAGAATAACTTTTGTTAACATATTTTATTACTGTAGCCAAGGTAAAGAAGACCCAACCGAAGTGGACCCCTCCACAAGGCACAGAGGTTCCACAGCTCAAGTTATATAACAGTTTGACAAGACAAAAGGTAGGATAAAACACCTGGAATCTTTACATAGGTGAAATGGCTTTATCCAGAATAACATCTGTTGAAAAAAAAGAAAAAAAAAACACATCAACATCATCATTATACTTATAAGTTTTCTGATGGAAAAAATGAAGTACAGGGTAGTCGGGCTGCTCCAAAAACAGTAATGAAGAAAAATCCAGAGTGGGGTCACTCAGACACCTTTTTGTTCAAATCATTTGAAATTTACAAGACCAACCATGTACATTTGATATAATAAAATAGGTTATTTTGAAGGAATTAATTGATGTGTAAACCTGGCTGTCTCATTCACAGATTTCAAGTTCAGAGGATAAAAGTGACAATATTTTAAGATTTTTTTAAAAAGTTGTAAATATCAATGAAGACATTGAAAAGGGAATAGTACAATTTAATTCTAATTTTTCTATGACGTCTTCTTCCTCATTTGTTTTGGTTATGCTAAAAGTTTTTCATTAATCCTATATATTGCCATTTTACTTGTGTAAGAATCCTAAAACTCAATTTGCTGTTTCAAAAATTAATGAATTATGGTAAATTCCCAAAAAGACATGTTCTGACAATCAGTTGGACTTCACAGGTTTGGAAATATTACACATGTCTGGTACATGTATTATGAAAAGGCAAATTTGAGTTTTCTAGCTTCTGTGATTCTGAATATATTTTTCTATACATTTGATTATTTATCAGTTTGTAATAACCACAGGCAAATTTCGATCAGGTGAAATTCATGTTAAAAATTTACATGAATTTCATGTTTATCAAGCTAATATGTTAAAATCATGTAAAGTTTCTTTCACATGGATTCACGTTGCTTTCACATAAATTGCATGTTAATTTCATGTTTAATTCATGTGAATTGTTAAAAATAATACTTTTGTAGTGCATTTAATTAATCAAAACAAAGCACAAAAAGAGTATTTTGTTTTTTACTACTAAAATTTTCATCTCAATTTTCCATTTCAAATGTATTCATGTGTGCACTGTCAGATTTCCTGGACAATTAAGTTTATCAGTTTTATTAACTCGAAAAAGCTTTTTCAAATTATTTGAAGGTAAATTTTATAGATATAAGTTATTTTGAACTTGGGTGATAATTTTACTTATGTTTTCCAATAGAAAACCAGATATTAGTTTGTTAGTTGGACAGATGGCTCCAAGAAAACCAGGTTGGCCATCAGTTTAACAGTTCATTTCATGTATATGAGACACATTGTCATTAAACATATTTAATATTGTTGAATATATATCGAAATTCAATTTGTTTGCAGGGTATTATCCATTTGTTAAAAATACTTGTTTGAACCGGACAAATTTGATAAAAAAAACAAGTCTTTTTCAAGCTATTCTAGTTTCAGAAATGGTTCTGTAATAGTAAATATTCTTAAAATTTTTGAAATCTTAAATTTTATTTAACAAATTAAAACTGAACTTAAATTCAAGGCGTTTTTTTTTTGGCTGAAGCCACATTACATGGATAATTATCAGTTCAGTTTATTCACATTTTGGAGACAACTCTCCAGAAATTTCTTTTTAGTTTGCATTACATATGTTCATACTTGAATAGAGACAGCAACCTGACCAAAGAGCAGAAAACACTTCAAGGCTACCAATGGGTCTTCAACACAGTGAGAAAATCCCACACCTGGAGGTGGGCTTCAGCTGGCCGTTAAACAGTAATGCATACTAGTTCAGCAAAATGGACGGCACACTAAACTCCGAAACATACAATTGAACCAAAATTAAAAAAACACACAAGACTAACAAAGGCTAGAGGTTCCCAACTTGGTACAGGTGCAAAAATGAGGCAGGGTTAAACATGTTTTGTGAGATCTCAACCCTCTCCCTATACCTCTAGCCAATGTGGAATAAACAAACACACAGCGATACACACAGTAAAACTCAGTTAAAAAAATGTCTGAGACCGATATGAAAAAAGGTAACAGAAGAAACTAAGCAAAATGAAACTGATCAATATATATTAACAAAGGGCTACTAGCAGTTACTGACATGCCAGCTCCAGACCTCAATTAAACTGATCGAAAGATTATGTCTTTATCATATAGAAAATCACCCACAATTCCTCCCATTAGGGGTTTAGTATCATGCCATCATAAAATATACGAGAAGAACATAACCTGTATCATTTCGAACAACTGGCTTTAGAATAAAGCTGTTTATTTCCGATGCAAAGACACTATGAGTGAATCAATATTAATTCCAAAATATGCCATCTTTAATGACTTAACAACAGTACCATAACTACATGTATATCCCTTGTGGAGAAGTCTGTTTAAAGGTTTGGTAAGCTTTCCAGGTGAATGATGAATGTGCTTTGTATAGAATATTAACATAAAATATGGGATGTGAAATACCTTAACATTTACATTGATTTATATTGTATCCTAGTGACCCAAATTCTGGTAAATGAGGTATTGATATTATGTAATGATCAAAGTTTTTATTGTGAATTTAAAATTTAAGTAATTAACTTTGTGACACAAAAATTATCAAACCTTAATATATATACTGGAATTATTGCTGAGTGGAACATATATATTGGAAACCTGCATTTTCAGTTCATTAAAGTTCTTTTTAATTCACTGTTTTTCATTTGCAAGGTAAATTAAAGATTATATCTTTGACATTTTGTTCAGAAATAGGCAGGCTTGTTTTTTGAAAATTTGTTGAATTAGTGAAAATTGCATACAAGTTTTTCTCCACTTTTAAACTGATGTAAATTACTCAGTGTATTCCCTTTGCAATTTTTAATGTCATATGATTTATGAAGCATGTATATACAGACTATTAGAAAAATCCACAGGGACAAATAACAAATTTTAAAATGAATATATAGTTTATGTCTCCATAATATTTTGGTCAAGTTTAATGGAGACAATTCTCTGTAGAGATTTTCTAAAATCATTTTGCATTTGTGATTAGTCTTTGAAATTATCGCTAAAATAATTGAAGATGAATATCATAGATTGTTATCTATATTAACTTTTGTGTCTAGCTAGAGTAATTATCCAATAGCTTGGTTTTGATGTGGTATATATCTGACTTCTTTTCCAAACATATGGTTGTTTGCTGCAATTTATGAAAAATTTTTATATCATATTTCTGATGATAATAGTATTGTACTTATCCAGTACATACTGCTCACGAATGATTTTATTTAGTTTTTTAAACGGAAATCTGTTCTTGACAGTCTTGATTCATCCATTACAATTTCTTTATTACACAAAGTAACATGGATTCCAGTAAAGCATTTCCTGTTTTTACCATTTTGCAAAATTATTCCTGACTACTCAATGTTCCCCGTTAGTTGTTTCTAACTGGTACCATTTGTTACATGACTGTATCCTCTAATATAGGTCTTTAAGTTATTGGTCATAAGGTGACAATGAATTAATTCTGATATTTTTTTACAATCTGGGCAAGTGGGCAGATTTTTTTCTTCTAATATGCTTTCATTGTTATTCATATTGACTGGTGCTTTATGGTCAGATTGACATGGGATAAATTGTTGAAAAGTTCATGATAGTGCTTTTTTTGCCAACATTACTGTAATGGGCCCTGTACCAATCTTTTACAGTTGATATTGTATGTTTTATTGAGCAAATGACAAACACCATGTTTGTATCATATGATACACAGTGAAATAAATTAAATGAACTAAAAAAAACCAAAAAACAAAGCCATTTCCAGTTTTTCTGGTACATAATTATGTGAGTATATTCTGGAGGTACAAAATAAAACCAAAATGCTAGAGAGGGATTACATAGCTTGAAAGACAGTATTCATATTATGATATAATTTTATTTGAATCTTTTTATCATTTACAACATTTTTTCCACATTTTGTGTACAAGTTTCAAACAAATATACAATAACAGAATCTATATCTTACACACACCGTCCCATAAATTTTCTCAAAGATCACAACTATACCAATGTCCATGCATACACATACATTTTTGTTCTTATCATTCAGCATCCATTCATTCTCCACACGTTCATGAAAAACAAATAGTGTATTAACTCTGTCTTGAGCAATACACATAACGAGATAATGAAATAAACAAACTTGGATTTCCAAGCATACTCCTTTAATATATATTTCTTACTGTCAACAGCACATCTTGATTTCAATTTTGCTTTGTTTTGTGTGAAGTCTCATAAAACCTACAGTCAAATTTATTGATCTGTATATATTTTCATGAATTCATACAATCAAACTCTGACATTTTGTTCTAAAAAGGTGTTGCATGTGTATTATATGGTGATTAAATACAAAAATTACAGAAATTTTTTTTTACTGACAAAATGAAACAAGGAAAATTTTTGTCAAAGTTATAAACCTGTATTATGTCATGTCATAATAATAAATTCTGTTTCATCTTTTGAATTTCTAATTATTTTAACTATCAGTTTCCAAAGTTATATAAAATATATATACATATCAGGCTAATTAAATATTATATTCTGCTTCAGAAAATTAAATACAGCTCTTATATTAATTTAAAATTGCTTTTTTCTAGTAATTTTTCTTAAATTCATTCATGAAAACTTTTGGTTATAGAACGATATAAATCAGAACATAAGTACATGTACAATTTTATCATAGAATAGTTGATTTTCAACTAAAAGTAAGTTTGAAATTTACTGTGGAACTATATAAAATTTTATGAAAGAAATACATGCATAGGATTGTGAATTAATTATAAAAGTGAGCACAAACAAACATCAGAGGGCACTTGAGGAATTCAAACATGTAAAAAAAGGTTTGCACCATATAGTACAATATAAAATTCACATATAGATCAAAATAACTCAAATTATTTCCCTTACTCCCAATGGGATTAAATTATGTATGGTAAATGAAGGGACATAACAAATAGCATACAAACTTTGTTAAGGGAGATAATTTGAGTAGTTTTCACATTTATTATAATAATGATGATTCTGATAATTAACGATACATAATGATGAAAATGAAGAAAAAGCACCATGATATCATTTTATAATGAATTAAAGCTTGAACTTTCAATGAATTTATTTAGTTTGCATTTTTCAGAGTTATTCAAATGGTTTATATATATATTGGGCCATTTTGTCTGTACAGTTTTTAGGAAAGAGCAATGTATTTGCTAAACTTTTCTAATTTTGTTTAAAAATTTTGCCAAATCACATGAAAGTCATATGTAACACTATCAGTGTAATAATATTGTGTCTGAAGAAAGTTTGAAGTAGAAATGACATTAATTTTCAATCTTTGATGCAAAATAATGACTTCAAAGAAAATATTTACACAATAAGAATGATAAATGAATGAGGATATATGATAGAAAAGTATTTTTCTTTACTATCTTTTTAGTTTGTAATTATATTTCTCTGATTCTGAACATGTCTACTGTAATACATTTTGACGTTCATTTACAGTGTCACACTATTTTTTCCATACTTGATAGCTTTATTTTCCTTGTTTTAAATTCTCTACAAGCCTCCATATAAAAGATATAAATATATTAATCTCCATGTGTATCAGATATGTTGTGTGCAACTTACATTATGATATTTTGGAACAGAGGAATATTATTAACCAATTTTTAGTTTAATATTGTAAACAATACAATTGTACCTTGTTCAAATAAATCGGAATAACTCAAAAAGAATATCTTGAACTGCTTTGGTGATTTCTATTCTTTAGAACCCCATAAAATACCCAGTTCCTTGATCTATGTTTTTATAAGTTCCTTAAGTTTAGATGTGAGAAGTTTTACTGTCCGTACAAATTAATTTTTGTATAAAACTATATGGGTAGTTTATTTTTTAGATTGAGTGGGCTTGCCCATCTCTTTTAAGAACAATAATTTTGGAATGTAAATAGATCATTTAAATGGGTAATAGAAATCAGAAATCTAACAGTATTTAATAATTAAACAAAAAATATACTTCTGTCTTTGTGGAAGGGGAAGTCACTCTGAAAGAAACTGACCAGTACCAATATCTGTCAGAGTTGTCCCCCCTCCTCTGATTATAAAACTATAATTGATTAATAATTTATAGTCACAGTTGTAGAAGAGGATTTGAAAGGAAGTGTGATAAAATAATAAGAACAAAAAGACTAAGATTTAAAAGATTTCTACAAGAAGAATTATCTTTTGTTTTTCTGTCTGTGATAATGTTGTGATTGTGGCCATATCCAGGCCGATAAGTCACTTTAGGTGGTGGATATTTTGTTGTTGTTGCCATCCTCTCTTCAGGTCTGTTTATGATTTTACACAACATTGTGTCAGAATCAGGATCCTTTAACCAAATATGTATACCGAACACTTTGAAGTTTTCATTAAACATACATGGTGGTAGCTTACTTGTGTCGAACGTGAACTGAAAGATAAAAGATTTTAATGACAATTTCTTCAACACTTTCTGTTTACTGAATGTCATCTTTCATTCTTTTGAAATTTTCTAGTAATTTTACAATATGAATACTTTACTCAATGGTTCCATGACATCTTTAATAATTAAATATAAAATTTCTTATCAAATGAAATAACATGAATCATGAGTACCGGTATATGAATTACGACTATAAGAAAGAAATATGTTTTGTTTTTATAATAATTAATTAGTTGTGGAAATACTGTATAGATTTATGCATAAATAGAACAGAGAATGGAAACAGGGAATGTGTCAAAGAGACAACAACCCAGCCAAAGAGGAGAAAACAGCTCAAGGCTACCAATGGGTCTTAAACTACATTAATGAACTGAAAATCCAAATTACTTTTGATATAACTTCAAATCAGTTGTACTCTTGTTTACTTAAAATGCAGATTAAACTGAAATTTTGTTAAACTATCAAATTTATAGGCTGTACTTTTGAATTTACCTGGTATGTGTCCGGTTGTAGTTTGAACCAGGACAAATCCGATTGGCTTCCATCAAGAGCAAATCCTTGGAATGACCAACCAAAAGCTCCAAGCTTACCCTCTGTGTCATACATTAAGAAAACTGGATATATTTTCTCACATGGTAGATCTCTTGATAAATTATAAAAGTAGTGGGTACCTGTAAATACAAAATGATAATTTAAAATACACAGTGACAGATATCCTATATCCTTTCATTTTCATGAACAAGTATTTTACCAAAAGTACTAAATATGGATTCTCAAAATACCGACGAACAAATAGAGTGTTTTATTGAGGCATACCATTTATTACTTTTTTGTCTATTTTGACGAGGACTAACTCTTGGATCTCTCGGCATCTTTCAGACCTATTTTTATAACTAATCTTGTCCTAGTCATATTCAGTCTAATATTTTGTTTTTAAATTCTTTAGTAGACTTTCCAGAAACTTAAATGGTTGATGTCATACACTTCACATATCATATCTTATATAGTTTTGAAAACTTTATGCAACAAAATAGTTTGGAAAATTAAAATCAGCATGATTGGTATCATTTACCATTTTTGTCAGAAGTTATAGAATTATTTCTGGCATTTCACTAAAGATCTATGAATAACATGTAAAAAACAATGAATTTATTGAAATTATTCAGAAAATTGCTATAAGGGAGATTCTCCAGTATGGTAGATTACAATAACAATGCTTTAAGTAATTTTTTTGTAATACAACATAATTGTAAAAGCACTTCAAAAGAAAAATATCACAAGATATCCAAATAAATATAAAAAGAATTATCCTTTACTGATGTGATTTGTTTTTAATGGTAGAATAATTTAATCTATTTGACTTTTTAAAGACCGAATAAATAGGAAACATATTAATTTTCTAAACTGGCTTTAGGTATTAGGTTTTTAATGTGAAAATAATCAGATATATCCTGCAAGACTAATATCCCCAGGTTTTTGATAAGAAAATAATTTTATATAACTCAAGGCAGACAAATGATGATTCACCCTCAACAAAGAAATATATTGACATTATTTTCTGACTCTTCCATTTACTTATTCATTTTTAAGTCTAAAAGTACAACGCTTATATTCCAACTTGAGCTTAATTTTAAAGCTGTTATCTAATAAAAACAAAAGGATTTGGAGTGTTTGCCAGTCAATAGAGTACCTCAAGCTAATAACCAAACACAATTATGGTGGGACCTGAATGGTAGCTGAGTGGTCTAGGTACATGTAGCTTGTCATTACTACTTATGATCACATACCTTCTAACACTCAGTAAATAAAAACATATAGGAGATGAATGGTGATCCTTAGATCACACCTCAGGACACCACTAAATGGCCACCAAATATTCTATTTGTCTGAATTTCATTTTCTATTTTCAGTGAAACTATTTAGATCTGTCCCTAATATTCCCAATAATATCCAGTCTTAAACTTTTACAACTGAATTTGCAGTGCACTATGTCATCTTACAATTTTTGAGTGAGACATGTAATTGTTCATGATTTTTTTTGGCCTAAAATTTTCAACTCCTAGCCAAATGACAAAATGTAGTCATTATTGAAATTTGCATTTACTATTTAAATAAACGAACATGACAAATTGTGTGCATAAAAAGTGTTTAAGGTAACTATGATGTCTATGATGGGTCCACTTTAAAATCTCTTTATGACATCAAAACTATCTTAATCTTTTCAAAAATTTGTATTTTTTAACACTCCAATCATAATTTTGAACATTTTACTTCTGGTGCACCAAGTGTTTTAGCAAGCAAAGTTGTATAGTTCATACAGATATTTTACTTTCAGAGCATCAAAGAATATACTTAAAATCCATAAAGTGAAATCTTAGAAATGGAAGAATTTTTTGGTATAGTCGTGTTGTTTCGAACTTTTCAAATATATATTAGATTATGAATGGTGAATTCAATTTGTACAGAAACCAAGAAATTACAAAGCAATAAGACTAATTTAAATGCCATGACTAATTAGCCATCTTTAGACCTAATAAAGTCTTCTGATTTTCCATTTTATGTGACTCATCTTAGATATAAGAATACTTATTACATATTGATGAAGACGTATAGATCAAAACATCTATCTGATTCAGATTGCTACATATAACTTTTCAGGGTAGAAGTCAGATTCCTTGTTTTTTCTTTTGTTTCATTATATTAACAATGTACAAAAAAGAAGGAAATTACTTGTTACAAATATCTTATAGTCTAGTATTGTCAAGTTTTATTAGAAATTTGAGATTTTTTTTAATGATTTTTCGTGTAATCTGAATTTTATGATAGAGTTTTATCTTACAGAAAATACTTTATGGTTAATAAGCATCTGGTTTATGATTTTTATAGAATAAGTCTACCTAATGAAGACATTTATGATCATGTAGAAAATGACTCCATTTTAAGTAAAGGAGGCTCATTTAAGGTGGATGGAAACTGAATGGGGCAAATATGTCTGCAAATCTAGAAAATTTGTTCCAAAACATACCACCAGTGAATAGATTATGACAAGTTTTCCATTCTGAAAAATTCTGGCATTAGAAAAAAAATGAGAGGAAACGATTTCCCTCTTAGATCCTGATATTTGAACATTTGAGAAGTGTTATACATGACATTAAAATCTAAGAGATTATCTCCTTCTTAGTTGTTCATTCTTTCTGTAAAATTCTAAGACAGTCACAAGAGACAAATTTTCTTGTGTATTTATGTACAAATGTCTTCTTTTGTCTTTAAAGTTGAGAAAATCTAAATTTTTCTCACATTTATCGTATAAAAACAATAAAAATCCTGTTTGATTAGCAAAATCTAAAATCCCATAACAGCTTTGTGGAATTAATTGGAACTTAAGGATTATGGCTGTAGGCTCAGGTGTGTTTAGTGTTTTAAATATGGGAAATATAGCCAGTAATTCCAGACAATAAAGCATACTTATTCTATGCTACATTTAGTTGTGATCATTATTTCAATTTACATTTTTAGCTTGCATTCACAGTATTCTTTACAAGTATAAGCAGCTAAAAGTTTTAACCAAGACTTTCTAATATAAAAGGAGGCCAAAAGAACCAGATCAAGTGGAAGTTTCGGTATTTTTTCTTCTTTCAACAAAACAGTGTGTCATTTTATTTTAATCATTTAAATTAATGCTAGTCAGGATGAGTTCAAACTTTTTGAAAACTCTGTCTTATTTAACGTTTACATTTGTGACAAAGGGGTATCATAAGCTATACATTCAATTTATCTGTTTGTATATTGTTTTCTTACAGAAAGATTGTTTTCTTACAGAACCTTGAGTATATGTGTTTATAAAACTACTTGAACCATTGACTGAAATTTCTGTTGTTCCTGAAACTAGCTCTGATTTGAATCAACATTACCAAACTGAGAAATTGACTGTATGCCTGTATATTGTCATATCAAAATTCTGACAAAGTAAGCAGTCAAGACATAACAGTAGAAGGTCAAATCCATTGCCTTACCTACCCATGAAAGCCCTGCTAGCTTATGAATTGATCTTTATTTGTAGGTCCCATGGACATTCAGTGACAAAGACATTATTTATTAAAAGCCTTTAAATATATCATATAAGACGATTTTTATGGTACTCTTTGTGAAAAAAAATAATAATACAAAACAGAATATGTACTGGTCCTCAGGGAACCAGTTTTTACTGATAAAGTAGATAATAGATAATGGAATTGGTTTTTGACTAATTAGGTTCATTCAGTGTTCAAATCCATTAGAAAGGAAGATGAAAGGAATGATGGAATCATTGTTTATAGAATGTATTGTATGTAAATATTTAAGAAGAAAATTAACTTTCCAGTAAATTGTGGTTTGATGGTTGCTAGATACATCCAGCTTATCATTTACATGTAGGTCAGCTGGAATTGATACAGCATTATCAAAACATTATCGTTTTCAGTTGAAGGTCTTCATATGAAAGTGAATGGATATGGGGTGTGCACCAATGAGACAACATTCCTTGAAAATAAATTTCAAACATGTACAATCTGAAATATATGGGGATCAACAGTCAAAATGTAAGTTGCACTAGATTGATCTCCATTTTTTTTTTCAAAAGTGAAAGTAACATTACAAATGATCATTGTTAAAACAAAAGTTTTTTTATTGAATATGAAATAATAAGGATGCAAAAACTAATGAAAATACCAAGCTGAATTAATTAAATATGACTTAAAGAGTGCAGAGAAACTAAAATAACTCCAACAAGGCATTAGATAAGTGAATATTTGATGTTTCTTTAATATTTCTTAAGAGTTGACTTTTTTACCATTTTCAGATCAGGGAATGTTTTAAAGTGCCCTTTATCCTCAATAAATGCCCCTCTGCCCTTAAATCCTAGCTGGAACTCTATAACCAGCTAACTTACAGATATAGTGCCATTATATATATCCAGATCATTTAGAAATCCAAATATTATTATGAACTTTTGTTATTATATCTGTTTATTGACATGCTATTTATTTATTTATTTAATTTTTTTCCTTTTCTTTTTCAAAAATAAACAAACTACAAAAGAATGAAAATAAAAAGAAAAATACCAGGCAATAGTTTCGCAAAAAATCATATGATTACAATTAATTTTGAACCTAGTTTGTGTATATATAATGTTGGGCAACATTACGATTCAGTTATGAGTTGTACAAGACTGGCATTATATGTAGTATTCTTTGCTAAATGTCATATTCTTTTCTAGATGTTGTATTCTTTGCAAAATATGTCATATTCTTTGCTAAATGTTGTATTCTTTGCTAGATGTTGTATTCTTTGCTAAATGTTGTATTCTTTGCTAGATGTTGTATTCTTTGCTAAATGTTGTATTCTTTGCTAGATGTTGTATTCTTTGCTAAATGTTGTATTCTTTGCTAGTTGTTGTATTCTTTGCTAAGTTGTATTCTTTGCTAAATGTCGTATTCCTTGCTAAATGTTGATTATGTCATGCCAATTATATGACACACTCCGCTATTGTTTATCTCCAATTTACAGGGACAATTGGGCAGATTTTTTCCCAATCAGCATTATATATGATTATTGTGCAGTGCTGATTTATATATGCAGTGTGGTATAAATCTTTATGCCAAACCATATGCACCTAGTCAGAATTATGATTTATAATGTAAGCTGAGAAGTTGCATAACTTCATAAAAAATATTTTGACATTTAGTTCCGATAATCTTGAAACTATCAGCAAATTGTTTTGAGACATGAAAGTAGACAACGATAATATAGAAAAAAAATATTGACATTGAATGATTACCTTGTTACAACAAGCTTTGTTGCCTCAAATGGCAAAAAATGAAGAATGTGTCAAAAATTCTATAAATTGTGGCCTATTGCAGTGGGCAGATGGTTCTCCTCTAATTAGATGGAACTAATTAATTTAGAACTAAGTATGACGGACGTTCTGAAAGATGACTTTAAAAAATCATAATGGTAAACCAGC
This sequence comes from Mytilisepta virgata, assembly GCA_028015205.1. Lineage (NCBI taxonomy): Eukaryota > Metazoa > Mollusca > Bivalvia > Mytilida > Mytilidae > Mytilisepta > Mytilisepta virgata. Next base: position 35,823,934 of record CM051515.1, read on the forward strand.
TGTATGATCTGTAATTGATACCTCATTTCATTTTTGATTGGTCCAGAAATGCTGTTAATTCATTTTTAGGTGTTATTCAGTCCGATAACTATTATTAACTCCATGATAGAAGTCATTCGTATCATCGATGTATTCTTTTCATCAAGTTTGTGTTTTTAGGGCAAATTTATAAATCCTTTTGTTGGGGGAATTTTTTGAATTAATTTTTGTAAAGTGACCACCCCAATGGTTCTGTTCATTAGATTTAACATGAGATTCGTATTCATCAGTGTCTATTTGACGTTGAGTGTTTAGCAGTGATATATAATTTGCTGTTGGTTATGGACAGATCTTGTCAGGTCGGTTTTCTGGATGATATTACTGGCACACGCTCTTTATTGTGGCAATTAATTTTTGGGAAAAATGCAAATTTGGGATTTTAAATGAAAAATTGTGAAATGATATTAGCAAGAAATTTAAAAAAAAACACTAATTATTAATGTTCAGTCGGATTCAGCAAAATGTCTTAAACTATATGATTGAATATTAAAGACATATATTTTACAGTCTCGATATCATTTTATACTATTACATGTAGGGGGCAGGCAATGGGAGAAAATATTTACTGAATTACTGTTGACTGCATGTTTCAGAAAATAAAGGGAAATAAAGGTACATGCATTTTCAAAGTTCTCTGGTCTGTGTTGAAAGCTGTGTTTTGACTTTGAAATGAACAGTTTTCAGAAATGCTGTCTTGTAATGGACTTTGCCAATTATGTACATATATAGCAATTAATACAGGACACCTTAAAATATGATTTTTAAGCATCTTGCTGCTGCACGTTTAAATTAATGATTTGATGGAACATTTTTCATTAGCAGAATATTGACTATCACCAGAAATTATAATTTTCTTAATGGAGTATTTTAATTAAATTTTGAAATAAATTACAAATCTTAATTACTTAACATTTGACATAAGGTGATGAAATGGTATTTTGGAAAATGTATGTTAGCTGATCATATTAACAATATAGTGTCAAATTTATGTTAATTTCAGTCCCAATCGTTTTCATGTTCAAGTGTCGTTACTTTCAATTTTAATGTAATTATCACCATATTGGTCCATCTCTCTTTTTTATATGCTTTTTAGGTCATAAATATATCACACATTCTTTCTTAAGATAGCTTTCCATGACATTTTACATGCAATGTATGAAGTTACTTGTCATTTTATGTGAAACTATTAAGTAATTAATGAGACCATTGATTTTCCTAGCATGAAAATGGGGAAACACTGAAAAAAACTAAAATATTGATTAGGAAGGAGATTTTAGCTTTTTACTTTTATAAAGGCAAGGATTGAAATATTTATGTTTTAAAAATTTCTGCGTCATTTATATAGATCTTGGAAGCAATTTAACGAAATATATACATCTATATTCTATCAGATAAGGGGGAGGTTTGAGTACTCATAAAACACAGTGTCTATCATAGCTCTGTCCTTAGATGGTTTTAGCATTACCCCTTTTGGTTATTTTTGGATTTTTTAATTTGCTCTTCAATTAATGAATAGTGGTGTGGTGCACAGGTTTTATGTGTCAGGATATTCTGACACATAAAACCTGTGCACCACACCACTATTCATTTCTTTACCAAGTCTGCATATCCTGACTCTTTGTTATTTATTTATATGTAATAAAATTCTTTGAAACCAATTTTGATGCACAAAATGTGCACATTTCATTGATTTAAAACTCATCAGTTGTGCTCAAGGCCTAAAATGTTGAAAACAAAAACGGTAATCCTAAAAATTGAAGAGCAAATTAAAAAATCCAAAAATAACCAAAAGGGGTAATGCTAAAACCATCTAAGGACAGAGCTATGCACGAGGCAGTTTGTGTTTTGTGTTATTTTCTGTCAGAGGGTCTGTCAGTTAATGGCGTTAATTGATTGGTGTATCGTTGACTTTTCCAGTTATCCATTTTATGGTTTATTAAACTATTTTTCATCTTTATCTTGTAAAATTTTAAAAAATACTTTGGATATTCAAAAGTTTTCAGTAGGTGGTTAAGACACAATAGTTGGAGGTGGAAATCTGTCAACTACAACCTACTTTATAAGGCCCTGAATACTTAGTCCTTAGGAATACGATGTTTGCTTTCCATTCTTATTTCAGTATAATCATTAAAAGAGCTGTTTAAAAGTTAAAATGTTTTTACTTATGACTTATTTAAGGCAAGTTAAATTTGAATGTAATAAATTTAGTTAATTTCTAAAAGAAGTGTAATAGTTTTCATTTGTCCTTGAAAATTAAGATTATTTTGCTTGCACATAATATCATGGTCTCTAAAAAGCTGGTTTTATTGAGAAAATTTGAAATCCTATTAAATTGAGATTGAGATTACTGAAACATACTGTGAGATGTCTAGTTTTAACAGACATATGGTAATTGTTATGCAATAATAAAAGGCCAAATTCAATAATTTAATCTGAAGCTGTGTTTTTCATTTGTTAAGTAACATGAATTGAATGATTTAGATTTCTGTCATGATTACAGCTGTCTTCAAATTAGTACAAGTAACAATTTTCTTCTTAATTTTCATAGAAACACAATAATTAATGTTTTGTGATTAAAATTTCATTATTGTCAGCTGTGTTTATACAAAAACTAGAAAAGTTATTAAAAGATACATCATGTCATTTTGTAACAATTCAGTCGATATTATTTTATACACTGCTGCGTATTCTGAATAATAACTGTACAGTAATCACTTTAATTTCTGTACTTCCACACGAGTAATTTTCAAAACTCATTACATTACTACCTGAGTCTTTCTATAACTAATACAGGTAAATCTATTTTCATTAATATAATGCACAGTTCAAGCTTGGAGAAAGTCAATATAATTATAATGATCAAATAACAAAGGAAATAATGGGCACCCCTGTTGAGTACCTAGAGTTGATTTTGATATTCATTTTCTGCTCTGCAGAGATTAACATTTTCTTATTGTTATATAGAAAACAAATTAGTATCATACTAGGTTATGTCAGGTTTAACCAAATAGTCCAAAAATTCTATAATTTATAGTAGGTTAGTCATACTTTAAAAAAAAGACTCAAATATATCTATGAGAACTTGTAAAACATGAGAGAAAATGAATGAGACATGATTTGTTAAGGAATTTTTTGTGCCGTAATATCTGACATTACTCAGCCATCTACAAATTGAAATTTATCTGTCTTTCTTTTAATGTATTTAAAATTTTCTCTGAGAACAAAAGACTGTCAACAGCCAAAACCAGGCAATTATTTTTTTCTTTGATAATTAAATTTTGGATTGGATAATGGAAAAAATGAAAAATTGTTTTGAAGACTCTGTCTAGACAATAGATTAATGACAAACTCTCACCAAGTCTTGATAACTGAAACGTTCAGTTTGAGTAAAAAAAAATTATATTATGTTAAAGGAAACATATTTAACTACAAAAATTTACCATTTTATACCCCAAAAAATATCAATTTAATAAAACAGTAATTAACGTAAAAAAAAAAAGTTGAAATAAGAGGTATTTTATTTGCAAATTTTATGATAAATGGCTAAAACCTTTAATAGTTTATAATCTGTCTAACTATAAGATAGAGTCAATGCAGAAACGCAGTTTTACTATGCCAGTCTATTTTCACCTTATAGTATGTGGAGCTATACTAATGGAGTTTTATCATTGCAAAATTTGACGAGGAATATTGTAACAATTTGAAATATCAGAAAGTTACCTGAGATCTAAGCAATGTTATTGAATTTTCTCCCCCTGGTTTAGGTAGGTGATTGATCAATGTTTCTAAGAACTTGTATGTCTCATACAAATTACAAAGGAATATTATTCATTAACCTCACAATATTTTCTGTTTGTGAAGATTCACAATAATAACTGCAAGGATTAATTTCCAAATTTACCGTATTGTTTTTAGTAGAATTATGTACAACTTACCCATTCTAGGAACACATGTTCCGCGTGTCCATGTTGTACTAAGGTGTTTTGATTCTAATGGTATGGACATGTGATGTTTGACTGGGTTATATCCTGTTTGTATATATAGTCCTTTGCCTTGCTGTATATGATATTTAGGTATTGGATTACACACTAATTTAGGGTGTTTGAAATAGGCTGAAAATAAAAAAATAAAAATATGAAAAATCATTACTTTGTCTATTATAGAAATTTCTTATAAAAACAAAATACCTAAAGATTTTACATTTATATAGCTTACATCTGAAAATAAATAATTCAAAAGAATATAAATTTTATAAACCATTTAGTAATTTATTATTCTGCTTTATCCAAAACAATTACTGAATTTAAAAAATTATAGAACAAAGGGAAGCAACTCCCGTTCCAAACTATATTACTGACCTGTTACAGTGTAATAAGATCGTCCTGGTTCTTGAGGATCGTAGCCTTCTAATACAGGGGGCATGATATCATAAGGTGGTAAAGCTATCGTCTCATTTAAAGAATTAAAACCTTTCATGTAGGCTGGAATCTGAAATAAATAAAAATTTTAATTCAAGGGTTTTAAAATTTTAAATTACAGTACTGTAAAAGAAAAACATAGAATAAACAAATATGAAAAATATAATTAAATGGAAATATACAGCATATTTTAAAAAAAAAAATCAAAAATATTTTTAATCAGCATTATATGGTCAGGAGAGATATGGTGTTAGGAATTAATCTATACTATCCATTCTTTCATAATTTAGATAAATGTATAGAAGTCATCCAGTTATTTTTATTGGTTTAACTAAAAATTGTGATAAAATGTGTTAGGTTAATAGATAATGACAAATGAAAAATTTATTTGCAATTATTATTATTGATGATATGAGTTTAAAGGTCATGTTTATGATCTGTTTCACCTAAGGGAATGTAATTTTTTATAGGTTAATGGTACCCTTGATAAAAGTTTTATTTTATTATAACAGCTATGACTATATATTGCTTAACTTAATTGATTGGGATAGCTTTTTTTAATTAAAATGTTTGATATATGATAATTAATTGGTGAAATTACTAGATTTCATGAAATCAGGATTATTGAAATTGTTACATTTTTGTCGAAATGTGTACTTTTGACTATCGATTACTGACACTTGGTGGAAAGCATTGGCTCGGTACTCCAGTAGTAATATCTTGTAAAGCTGTTAAAATTTTTGAAATTTAGGAGTATTTGCCTTGTGCATTTTTGACACTTGGAAATGCTGAACAGACATAATGTGTTAAAATGATGAGGGAAATTGATGCCATGGAATATTGGTAGAGGAGGAATTTGGTAGAGCAGGGCCACTGAGAGTTTCCAAATGGTCTAGATAGCTCATCATTATCTAGTAATGATCATTAGCCACTGAAATTATGGGTTCGCAACCAACTAGTTGTGACGCCCAAGTTAATAAGTAAGGGTTCCTAGTTTTTCTGCTGGATTTTATGTATATTTTATTTTTATTTCTCCCATTTATTCTTTCTTCCCTACCAATGAAAATATGGCAAAACTTTGTGGTGAAATAGCGTAAAATCACAAGAAGCCAGACAAAGCAAAAAGCATAAAAATAAGGCATACGGGTATATGCATTACATTTTTATCCAAACAACAACTCAGGAATTTGATATAAGTATGGAAATTTGAAAGAAAAATGTGGTTCTATGTTTTACAAGGCCATGTTTCAGTTGATCCAAAGTCAAATAATTTTATCAGCTGGGATAAATATAAGATGAAAAGTAAACCTTACTTCCTGTAAAGGGATATTTTATATTGAAAAATTTATGAAATATTGATGAAATTTTGCTTTTGAGAAATCAAACTAAAACTTTGTAAACATAATATTGTGCTGGACTTCTGTAACATTTAAAAAACGTTGTTTATAACAGTATTTCAGGTAACTAATAAAATGAAATAAAATAAAAGGCTTCAGCACTTTTTGTCCTTATTTTTGCACCTCTGTGCATTGCAGAAGTAACTTCCATTTGAATTACAAGTAACAAAATATTTATGTGATTTGATATTCAATATTCAGCTGTTCTTCATCTTAAAAGGGTAAAGAGACAGAGAAAACCAACTAAAATCTAACGAACCCCGTTTGTCATATTTTTAATGTAAATTTGAACTGGTAGATTGCAAACACTGAAGGTCTATATAATTCTGTTTACAAGACAAAAGTCTTACAATATTTTCTATGTTTACAGTAATATTTGAATTTTCTCTGTATCAATACATTGGGATTTAAAGTACACATACTAATTAACAGTAAAATGTTTCCATTCAAATGATTCAATCCATTATACAGGCGTCTTTCAGCCTAATGTCAAATGTTTAACTTAGACAAATAAAAAAAAATTCCGGAAAAAATTGATCCAAATGGCAAAAAACTGAACAAGTAGTGTTAGAAACATGATAAGTTGTCCTTCTAACTTTACATTATGTTATCAGATACAGAGACAGTTTACACTTGGTACAATATTGACTTTTTCATCCTATGTAGAAATCGTTGAAACTCGACAATTAAAACCAGAATCACTTTCATGCTGTTTAATGTCTGGTCCCTTTAATGGTGGAATCGAAGAGTATATCATTGAACTTTCAGTTTCATGATTAAAAAAACTTATTTCAAATCAGGATTTTATATAAAAATTTACCATTTCTATCAATACTGAAAATGGGAAAATAAAATTCCTGAACAATTTGGAAAAAAAAGAAAATCTGATTTAGAAGTATCTCCAATTTCAAATTTTCTTGGCATTATTAGAGCTGAAGCAGTAAAAGGGGGATTATAAACAAGGTCTAGTATGTAAAATTGAAGAATCTTATTCAAATGTTTTACATTCACAAGCAGAATATATGTTTTGTATTGGTTTATTGAGGTTTAATGGCACCTTCAGCCAACAATATACAGGTACAGGTACTTAGCTTTATTGTGATTGCTAGTGTTTATTGGTATAGTATAAGTGAGAGAATTTAGAAAAAAACTGACCATTGAAACAAAAACAAGCAGTCCTTGTCAATTTAAAATCAAATCAAACACACCTTGCCACTAGTAAGAAAATCTAGTATATAAATACTGCTAGTTCAGAAAAGATACATATAACATGGATGATGATGGATGAATTATTGTTTAACATCCAGTGGCAACCAGGTGAATATCAGGGCGAGATACATATAACAAGATGACTGTTTAGTGAGAGGTGTCAAATAGATCTCAATCTCTTGTAATGTACGTTAAAAAGTAAATGTTTAATTAAAAATGAATGCCAGCTTCGGTGTAGTTTTATAGAACTGCATTTTCTGCAAGAGAAAAATGATAAACCATAAATTTTCCCAAGTTTTCACTTTTCCAATAACATTATTTCTTCACTTTGAATTTCATAACTATACATTTCTGTAATTTCTCTAAGGAGTTTGAAAATGTGTTAAATATTTCATTATAGCTACTTAAATTGAGGTGTAAATTAAATGAACAACATTTTAAGACTCTTAAAATGAATAAATTCGATCAGCGATCTCTTCTTATTTCATTTTGATATTCTGCTGCCAACAGTTGCATGTTTCTGCTAGCATCTGCCGAGCATTCATTTAAGAAATCAATTGTAGAAATAGAACTTTTTGTTTTAAGGCATATTTTTTTTAAATGTCAGATGATTGCTTGGAGTTTGCATGCAACAGATATTCATTAGATTAGCAATCTCTTCCTTGGTTAATTATGGATTTCTGTGTTTATAAACTGTTAATAGAAATGGATTGTCCCGATAGAAAATTGACATAAATTGAGAGTACAATTAAAATATTTTCTTATACAGGCAAACAGTTTAGGAAAGATTTGAAGTATAAGGACACCTGTAAGAAAAAAAAAACATTTTCTTCACAATAATCATATAAACATATTTTCCCGGTCTTGATTCTTCTTAAAAATTCTCAGCTTAGATTTTCCTGTCAAATGGAACAGCACTTTTAATACAAAACAAATGTAGTCTGAAAGGCAAGCAAGCTGTTAAGTTTGTGTTCAGTGGAACTTCTGAATTGGGGGGGGGGGGGGGGGGGGAATGGCAGAAAAGTGTAATTAATAATGTAAATTAGTATGATCTTAAGTCATTACTTATATGTAGATTTATTTAGGAAAAAAACGGAAGTTCCTCAATCTATATTGTCCAATATCTATTGTCACCCCAAAGTATCAGGTCTGCCCTATTTTTGGAGCTTCTTTAATTTCACTGATGAAAATACAGACAGTTTTCTTCCTAGATGAGTTGACAGACAAGAATAAAAGTGTGCAAAAATAGATCTATGAAGTAGGTATATCTATACAAATTGAGAAAAAAATAAATTACTTCATTATAAGGAGTGTATTATAATCAAGTTATTTTTTTTTTTCAAAAGTACTTATGTGTCTGTAATGGTGATACTCCACATGGAAACCATAGACAAATCTAAATCTAGAAGATAAAATTTGAATGAATCCTAAATTTCAAAGACTGTCTGAATTATTTATATCTGGAATACAACGAAGGACACAAAAAATCAATCAGTGTATTGTGATATTGTATCTCAATTAATTAAAGGCTGCTTTTAGCAAAATACCTTGTTTCATGATATTGTCTTCCTGTAAAGAACTGTAGCTACAATACTGTCTTCCTGTTTATTGTTGAAATAAGGAGACAGTGGGATAGGCAACCCTTGGCTTGAGGCTAATTAAGGTAGATTTGTAGAGGAAATTTTGTTTTCTTGCTTCACATACCTTAAGGACAACTTATTTCATTGATAGATTTTTTTGTAGGATTATTTTTATGACAAAATTTGTGTAGAAGATTACATCCTGAATTCAAGTTATCAATACAGTGGATTCATTGCTTTAGTACATCTACTACACCACTGTATGAATGAAAATTTGTAGTTTGTTTTATATAGTAGCCTCCAGCACCTCAAAAGTTCCCTTTTTTCACTTTTGACTATTCAAAAGGCCACATTCCACAAACTTTAGGAATCCATCATCTGCAGAGAAAGCAATTTTATTGATACCACACAAAATGTTTTAGTAAAAAAAAAAATATAAAAAAAAATGAATACAATAAATAAAAAATAAATAAAATAAAAAATAGAAATAAATAAATGAAATATGATAATGATAGCCATTTGTATGATTTCACTATGAATGTTCAAAATATGATCTTTTTCTTGGAGAATAATAAAAATATTGAAAGGCTACCTGATATTTTTAAATTCAAATAATAATCAGTTTATGATAATGAGATGAAAATAAAACACATAAATTTTGCTACAGTACAAAGTTGTTTATTCAGGTTTTATCAACAACATTCATATAAAAATCAACATTTATTTTATCCTTTCAAAATAAATATGATATCTCTCTTGTCCATTATAGTATCTTTACAGTATGATCTATTACCCAGATTAAAGTGGTTTATGAAGACTGAAATTATTATCTCTGAAGAGATTCCTGATAAAAATCACCAATAATGCAAGATTTATGTACTTTGTATTTTAGTGAGAATTTATTGAATTATAAACAGATGCTTGACCACTGACCAAGTCCCTGAAGTTTCTTTATAATGGTCTTACATTTATCAAAGTGACTATGTAGTGGACAAGAGTTGGTATCTTGGGTCGTATTATCACATTAAACACAGAATCTTAATTGTGGACAAAAAGTTTCTGAGGTCATCACTGTTAATGAGAAGTTGTGTGATTCTTTTGAAAGGAAAAGATTTCTGAAGGTTTCTTTTTATTCTTTAACAATGGGCTAATGGTGTAAATATTTCCCAGGAAAATTTGACATTAAATGTCCTCAGGCAGAATATTTTAGATTCATGCCGCAAAGCTACCATTTTGATAATTAGTTTAATGGATTCAAAATGCATTTAGAGTATGATGATGCCATAGTCATGGTTTCTCAGAGGGATACGAGACTAAGGTGACATTTTGACAGAGAATCAACAAAAGTTCTGACATTTTTTCATATTCGCCTTTCATCTAAATGAGCAAAACATTAACACATTTTCTTTGTTCTGTCTGTTTTTCCGTCAAATGTAGAAAATGTGTAGGAGATTATGTAGGCTTCCAGTTTTTTTAAACGAATTTAAAAGCATTTTGATTTTATTTGAGTTTTTATAATCTTTGGGAAAAATCTTTCAGTGGAAAGTCAATTGTACTGATGAGCATACAAATGCTTTGAAAGAGGAATATTTCCAAATTATGAACAAAAAGGGCTTTTATTATGATTTTTAACCAGATTTTCCAACAGTGTGCAGCTCTAAACAGTTAAGAAGTAAAATCTGGTGGTCATTTTGATAGCTCATTTATTAAGGAACAAAATTCATCTTTCATATTACCTGTGAAAATATGAAAGAAATACTGTCACAAAGCTAAAAAGTCAGTAAGTTATAAGGGTATATGATGTGAGATTGTCAGGTTACATCTAAGGGGAGATAATAATAGCCTCCCTTTAGTCTTTTAAGGACAGCGATACCAAATTATCCAGGGCAGATAATTAGAATATTTGCTATATTAAGTTGTAAATGGAAACAATCAACAGCTGATTCAATGATCTTTATCCATCTTTAAAAGGGATTTCTTCATATCAAAATTCTTGCATGACATTGAAAGGCCCAAAGGATACTCTTGATGCTTTAGTGTTCCAGTGACTATGTAAACGTTCTAAAAACTATTTTTTCTTTCTGTAGATACAATTGTGAACTGTTTATCAAGAAGTTATGTAAATATAACAGATCAAACGGTCAAGGGGAATCAACGACTTGTGTAGATTATTAATGGGCTATTCACTAAATGATATACCATTAAAGTTCATCGATTGCTTCATATTTGTTTGGCTTCATATGAAATTGACAGGAATATTGAAAATTTCAGATAACTGTCAGACTCTCTGGAAACAGGCATCTCAGCTTTTTATGGCCCATTTGCATTTTAGAAAAAAAAATCAAGCTAAAAAGAGGGATTTATTGGACTTCTGTCATGTTTTATGGGCAGTTTGAGCTCAGGGATAAAAATAATTATTTTGCTTATTATTCAGTCAGGAGGTCATGAAAAAAACAAAGCAAAGTCTATACTTCAGCGTTATTCTAGTGTTTATATTTTTTTAAAATGGTTACTTTCTGCAAGGAAGATTAATCCTTCTTATTAATCCTTTTCTACTCATGCTTCTTTTTTATAAAGAAAAATGTTATAAGAATAGTGACTAATAAAGCAATATTTGTTCCGTAAAACACAAAAAGTTCCTGGAATTGATAGAAACGGTATAAAATGACAAAACGCTAACTGATGATTGTATTAATTTCACGATTGATGGCCCGAATAATGGGTCCAATATTGACATTTATGATGTTGTATGATGGCGTTTAAAATAAGGGTTAATAAAATATTAAAATAATTCCTCTGGCTGGTTGGCAACAGGAGATAGTAGTCAAATAAACTATATAAGCCTTGTTCAATACCAATTAAAAAAAATTCAAATACTTCAAAATATATTCTGAAATATAACATTTATGAATAACATTAATGAAAAGATACTTATCTTCAATTTGATGTTAAAATCAATGAAATATTTTTTCATGTTCCACAGATCTAAGGAATTAAAATATATGAAGAAACCATTATCCAACTGAGTGTAAAATTTATAATAAAAAATTAAAGGGATCTGATGACTTGTTAGCAGAATATATATTATCACTTTTAAAATCTGTTGCAGCAGGCCAAATTTTTACTTTCATTAGCAAATTAAGCATAATGATTCAGAAGCATTACAGATGGTTGTTTGGTTCACAGAGTTGGTTATAACCATATAACAATTTTATGTATGGTCTTACCATTGCTTGTATTCCTGCAATCCAGCCATTAAGATCATATATCGGTATGTCCTTTGTATCACCCAATCTTCTGTATAAAAATCCATGATATCTACCAGCTGAAAGACATGAAAAAAATGATATTTTAGGAAAGTATAAGCTTGTTTTCCTATTTTTACTTCTATCTGTCTATGGAAACTACAAGAAAAAATAGAAGAGAACAAATAGTCTTAAAATAGTTTTGAGTACTGTATTACTTCAACATCTTTTAATTTTGCAAAGTACCTCAGTGTATGTTACATTACCCCAATGCATCAATAAATTTTGTCCCCATTAGTTTTATGCAATAAATATGTCTTTTGTAATGTTTATGCTCATTATTTCCATCAGCAGCAGAAGATGACATTTTTGACAACAGTGAAATAATGATGGAATTATAAAACATCAGAATTTGAAAAATGAACTGAACTTTTATCTTTTGAAAAAGAAAAAAGACAATTTTAATACATAGAACCAGTTATGGTCTATTAGGAAATGTAATCACTAAAACCATAGCAAAGTCAGTGTAAGGAAAACAGTGTTTAGAAATCAAATATTTATTTTGGCATGTTCAACCATGGGAGATGATTTCAACAGATGTAAAAGTAAATCAGATTCCAAAACAATTCCGTTGCGTTCAATTACGGTATTGTATTTATACTCATGACAGAGACAAGAAAATCGTTGTACTGTGCTGTGGCTTTGAGATTTGAGATTGTATTTAATTCTATATGTTTAAGTGAAGTACTTAGACGATATACAAAGAGAGCAAGCTTTATGCATTAATCAAGTTCTGCTGAATTCTCTTGAGGTTGTATAAACTATTTACATCAGCTTAAGCAATACTGGATGATTTGTTCCATTATCATACAGAAGTCATAACATATTTCTCCGAGGACTCGAACATATTCTCCGTAAATGTAGATATCTGATTACTAATCATTTCGACTCTTATCAAAAAATCATTTTTTATAAATTCATAGACTGATTTACTGATTTTTGACTGTTTTCCAAGACAATGACATTTGGAAGTTTCACAGCATTAAAGATTCAATATGAACTGTCTGGTTTGTGCTGTTATTTGCCTCCTATTTGTTAAGTGACCAGTTGTATTAGCAGTGTCCAGACAGATATAAATAAATAAATACTAATAAGAGGACTCTGGTATTATAGAAATGGGTCCTTTCATTACGTGATGAATATGATTTTGTAAGATCAAAGTTCTGTCGGTAGAAAAGGTCGAGATTTACTCTGAGTTAACATTGAATATCATGTACAAAATGATGACATGGGAACCAACTTCTGGGTTGAAATGGAGTGAAAAAGATCTAAAAAGCAATGAAATTTTAAGAATTTATTTGATATGTATGTAATTTAAGTAATGTTACAAAATGCAGTTGCACTCATGCAATAATAATATTTCAGACAGGGGAAAATGAAATTATTTTTTCTCCTTTCTAACTCTATTTCCATCTTAGCTGAGATTTATAATCTTCCACTTTTGATTATATGATCTGTTGGATGTATGATGGACTTATAGAATCCCCAAACATACATTGCAGTCAAAAGTAATTCGTTATTGTAGTGGATACCTCTCTCCAATGACTGTAATTCGCATAATGCAATTGATGTTGGGTCATTCAGTTACTTCATAAAATATTGAGTGACCATACTACATTTGTCAAAATTTTTCACAGCCAATTTGTCAATTTTTTTAATAATACAGAATCATGCATCAATCATTATGACAATCCCATGGGATTAAGGTGTCAGGCTCTGATAAACTATATAATCTCTTTGCTTTGTACTGGTTGTAGTCTGGTTCGGACTGTTCCCAGACATATGATAGACAGGTTTCAGTTGTTCCTGTTTTCATCATGCATTAGAACCAGGTCTGACCTAATACCACTTGCCATATTGAAAATATTGGAATTAATACTCTAATACAATATTGTTTGTTAAAAAAATGTTTTTTCTGTCCAGAAAGTACAGGAAAAATATTGATTATAAAAAATAAACTGATTTCACAAGTTTTATAACTTACCAGTGCATTTTTTCAAAATAACCATTTAATAAATCTGAAAAACAGTTATTAAATGTATTGTATCTCCTCTAATTGAATATTTTAGTCCTATTGTTTCAATATCCGAGTTTGAATGCATTCTATTGTGAAAGCAAAACAGATTTTAAAACCCCAAAAAATGAACCAAATGAAAGAAAAAAAAATTATTCCATTGGAGCTTGATACCAAAAGAGAGGAATTATTAAATAAAAAGGTTATTAAAATACAAATATGCTAAGTAGTAAAGGTTAATTTCAAAGTACCAAAGAAAATTTAAGGCATTTCATTTTTCAGTCCACCTTTAAATGTCATATTGATTTTTTGTTGCTCTAATTCTAAAGTAAATAATGACAATATGTACAGTAATTAAGCTTTTAATATTGTCATTAATAAAAAATCCTTTGATCCTGTTCTCCAGAATTTATAGACCTGGAAAAAAATTCTAAAATCAGAGAGTTGAGAAGGATGATATAAGGATAATGTTTATTGATTTATAAGGTTGGAATAATAATTACCAGATTTTTGTGTTTTTTTTATTTGAAGTTGAATGAGAGATGTAATCCTTTTCTAATCTTGTTTTCTGTATTTCAGCCACAGTCAAAAGACAAAATGTATTTATATTTAATCTTGCATAATACATTGGTGAAATGAAAGCCAGAACATACAAAAAAGATTGTTTTTTGATACCGGGTGTCAGAGCTTGGGTAATCATTTTCTCGTGCATAATGAGTCATGATTCTTTGCTTTCTGCACATTCTAGGTTAGGCAGGTGCATTACAGGTAGCTAATTACTCTTTGAACGATGACAGCTCGACGACAACTTTGTTTTTCCCAGTGTATCAGAAAGATCTTATTGGAGATGGGATTATATCATTAAAAGAAAGACTTACCATTGTAAAAACAGCTTAGTGTGATTACCATTGACATTGAACTCGTCATTATATAACAGACATGTTATAATTAATTCTGGCGGGATATCTTTCAGAACAAACAAAATGAAACTAATTGTAAAAAATTATAGACCCTAAGACAAACAGTTGTATGAATCATTGAAAGTATCCTTTTTTGTTGAATTGAGGAGAGTCGAGACTATAATATAGAAAGATCAATTCTAGCAATTTGTTAATTGAAGATTATGAATTTTTATCATGCAGATATTGAACAGTTTAACAACTGGAGATTGACTTATTCAGTTTTTACAAGGAGAGAAATTAAAAGTGATACTATATTTTGACATTTATGACAATCTTAACAGCTGTTGAAAGGTATAATGATTCAGAACCCTCAGATTTAGTCATCTTTGGTAATTTAGTATTAAATCAGAAAAGGAGAGAAATTATACACCTATATACTGAAATGTTTTAACATCTCCAACACATATATTATTTTGGATTATTAGAAATGGGCGGTATCTTAATTTGCTCCCGAGAAGATGAGTATCCAATAAGCAGTCACTAAAAATGATGATGGACTATTCATTCCTGATCTGAAATTCCTTGGGATCATGGAAAAGGGATAACTTTTTGTTATATAGTTTTTACCTGAAGGCCTTTAACAATAAGCACATATTCTTCTATCATCAATCTTAAATTATATTATTCAATTATCACATTATCAGTACATCTTTGTGTTAAAGAACTGGATAACATTTTTTTTTAATCTTACATTATATGCAAGCTGATCAATTAAAATAAAACACAAGATGTCTGTTTGCATTGTGTTACAAAAAAAAGATAAAAAGGAAGATTTCTATTAAATATCTCAGACATCTTCAAATCATATTGAGATTCTCCTAAATTTCATTCAGTTTGATATAGTTTTTAGTACATGATTTTTTCAAAGTCGGTTGTTAAAATCCCCTTACAGATGGAAAAAAGGGGAAATTGTATAAAAATTATAATGAAATATGATATTATTGTTTAATGTGGACTAGTAATATAGCAGATGAAACAGTGGAAATTTTACTCTTAGAAGTTAAGCAAACAAACACAGCTTGTTTTGTTACTGTCAAAACAATACAGAATAAAGCAAAGATTTTGATTTGCAATAATAAGCAAATATTGAATAAAGACATGATTGCATTTTCAAAAAGGACAGAAATAAATTGAAATTTTTTAGTAAACATTATAAAGCATTATTTCATTGCAATTTTTCTAGGATCATTGTCAGATTTTTTCCTATCAATTCTGTTCTTTCATGAGAACAAAGGACGGTTAATCAAGTATAATTTAGATCAAATAAGTCCATTTCACAATCCAACATGCCCCATTAGATATGAAATCAATTTGTCAACGAGAGACTCTGTCATCACAGTGCAAGGATTGCATTCTATCAGAGAAGTCTGTCATAAAACAATGGGAGAAAAGGAAGATTGGGCTTCCTCACGATTGTTTTATCCTGACAAAAATGACTTTAATGGTATTTTATGTGGTCACATTTTATTAACATTTTGTAATAAGGTTTCGGGTATGGGGTACTATTTTTACACTTTATTGCCCCTTCTGTCAGTCAGGGAATGGAAACATGATGTGATACAACATAATTTTTTATCGGTTAAAATCTGCATTGGCAATGTTAATTTTTAAATGGTTCCAATTTGTTCACATATAATTACAGAGATTTATTGTTATGTTTTATGGAACTGCTAATTTTACTGTCATTAGAAAAAACTCTCTCAAAGTGTAAAATAAAATAATTTCCCCCCAAAAAGAGAAAAAGAAATTAATGAAATATAAAGTTAGATTATATTAGGGACGAGATCAAAACTTCAATGTCGGATAAAAAACTTAATTCACTTAGTTTTTTCACTGACCCCCCCCACCCCCCTCTTAACTTAATTTGGGAAAAATTGATTGACCAATACGGGCATATTCAAAAATCAATGTCGGATAACAAAACTTGCAGTGATTTTTACTCCCCCACCCCCAAACTATTTGAATTAAGTTTTTTATCCGACATTGAACTTTTGATCTCGTCCCTTAATATGCAAGATATACTACAAAAATTAAACCTGAAAAAGTTTGGGACATAAATGTCTTTAAGTGAAAAACATTTTCATGTATGTAAAGTCAGGAATCATTCAATGTAGTACATTTAGTGAATAAAGATTTCTGTCAAAAATGAAATAAAATTTTTGTTGTTGAATTAATACATATTAAAGACAATTTATAATATGTTCTTTAATTATAAAAAAAATGAACAAACCTCTGTTTTGCATATTAATGAATATATCCTATTACCGGTAATTTATTATATAAAACTTGGTTAATATAAGTAATATTTTTAAAGTACAATGATAGAAATGTCATATTCAGACATCATTTAGGAATTTTTTAATCAGAATTTAGGATATGTGGATTTTATGAAAATGATTTAGCATTTAATTGATCTGTCGCCATTAATTCCAAACGGAGTCAGCATAATGGGAAGTCTCCAGCATGAGTACTTCACTTAAATAAGATGCTTCCTTTTTGTAATTGAGTCATCAACTTTTTCAAATGAAAAGTAATTTAAACAATATTTTTGTCTGTCAGGTCCATTGTCGCTGTATTTGAAGGGTCCTGCATATTTTTTTACTATTCCGTGCAAACATTTGATAAATGGGTCTTTAATTAAGAGAAGAAGCCCTTGAAGTCAATGATTTTAATTTGTAACCCGGCAACACAATAGAATAGGTTAAATTGAAACAATATCATTTTCATGTAAGATATTAATTCCATTGTCTTTTTTATGTGATTTCCTTTGTAATTATAAATTGTCACTTTCACTTCATGTGCATTTTATAGTTCAGTGATTGGGTCAATTTTACATCTAATACTTTTGTTCAAATATGTTGATAAGATAAAAAAAAAAATAATATACATGTAATTATGAAAATAATGAAATAAGTAAAATTCAAGAATGCAATATAAAATGGAAATAAAAATGTGAAATTCATTAAATAAAATAATGAAAAAATAATATCAATAAATGAATAATAAAATTGATATCAAGGACAAGTGAAAAAATAATAATGGATATCAAAAATATCAGCACCGTAAATGCTTAAACGGATATTAAGAATATATCATTAAATAATGCAACATATAGATATTACAAAACAAAAGATTGAAAAATATATATATATATGAAAATAGGTATGCTTAAACAGCAACCCACATTCTATTTTAGGGATTTGTCTTCTGAATATTTGAAAGGTTTTTTTTCCCCCAAAAAAAGTTATAAAAAAAATTAACATATTAAAGACATTAGAATGCTTCAGACATATGGATAGTGGCTGGACACCTGCTGTGGAGTAAACCAATATTGTTGGCACGTGGATAAAAATCTCTACCCAAATTATTAAATCTTTGTAGAATTATTAATCTAATGAATATTTTAAAATTTCTGGTAGCTTGTTATTAGTGAGAGGGGTTATAATCAGTAAGGGGGGTAATATATCACACTGGACTTGATATCGGCATATCTTAAAGTTTGTTTGAAGTTTGATTCAGCCACATAATTTTGTAGTTCTATATAAACCAAAGCATGTTTTTAATTATAAGTAAATCTACCCCTGATTACATTCTGATTATTTGTCTGATGTATGCAGAAATTAAAAGACTTCACACCTAAAGGGAGGCACCATTAAATCATAGCAGGCATCATTTGTTTACAGTTGTAGTCCATTAGCTAGTACTCTGTCCAGGTTCTCTTGGTAATAAAAAATAATACTTTATAGTTATGGTTGATTAAATCTGCAGAATACATGATGTCCAGTTGACAATAAATCGGGCATTAAATGTAATAATCCAAATGATACAGGCTGTTTATGTGCAGTTAATGACAGATTCTGTCAGCAGTCTAAATCAGATCTCTTTGATGCTTAGTGAGAGCCAACAGAACTAGATCTATCAAGCCAACATGATACTTGTTCATTGCTTATATCTTTGGTTAATTGGTTTCCATGCTATCCAGAACAAATTGTGACTTCACATATCTAATTGTATAAAAAGTATATATATAACAATTTATATGACTATAATGTAATTGAAATGCTGCTACAATCCATATTTTGCTACATTTTTCAATTTTCTCTTTTTTTTTATCAAGCAAGAAACCAATCAATGTAATGTAATAATGTAAGAATGCTACAATAGCAAGCAAAACACTTTATTTTTTTTTTTTTTTTTTTTTTTTTGGGGGGGGGGGGAGTTGTTTGGTGTTTTGGCATAACATAGAATTGCTTATAAATTCAACTTTTTTAGTACCACATCCTGTTTCTAATGTTTTTACAATTTTATATTGGCATTGCATAATAAGGCTTGTTTACTTAAATAAACCTGTAGAATGGTTTTGGCAGCATGGTCATGGCTCACTAAGGGCATCAAAGCAATGTTCTGCTTCATTGTATAATACACTTATATTACCTAACAGTTTATAAAAAACAGGATAATGGCCATGCTAGTTATTGTAATATGTCTTTGATGTTAGAACAGATGTTACTAGAACTGTTTTATCTATTTATTTTGATGGATTTAAAGCTCTTGGAATGATTTAAACAAGGGGAATATAGAGGGAATTGATTTTCAAAATGACTGGTATTACCATTATGTAATGTCTAATTGATAACAATTGTTTTTCCTTTGTCTAATTCAAGATAAATGATATCTTGTTCAAGTTTCTTTTAATTTTGCAAATGCTTATGAATGTCAGTTATAGGATCCTGTAGTTTTAGTGGTTGTCTATTGTCTAAGTTTGAATTTGCAACATGATGGTTTACTTTTTGTTTTTATGGCATTATTGTTGCTCAGGCCATAAGACAACCCCTTAATGATTGATTTGGTACATGAAGGTTTATGCCACTTTCATCAGAGTAAACTATGTGGTGGCCTAATCTTAATGGTTTAGGAAGCTGGACTGCCATGGGAGAACCACTGCATTTTGGCAGGAAAAAAATCAATCCCTGACAATTAAGGTTGGAGTCAAACACGCAACCTCAGTGATGACAGAACAGTGTTTTTTAGTAATTGTGACAATCTACTTACACCATCCCACTCTTCATATTCTTTCATTTTCTTATCAAAGTTTAGTATCAGATATAGAGAAAAATATTTCTGTTTTCCTGTTGAACCAGAGATCCATGTATTTACAGAAGTCTGTTGATTGAAAGGGAGTTAACTCTTTAGGACTTTAATAGTAAAATGTACCCAAAGACTTTTTCTATCAATTTACATAGTTTAAGAAACCTGATGAAATGTACCTAATCACCTTTAAGTAAACATTGAAAAAATGGTTTTCAATACACAAAAAAAAAGTATCGTACTTATTAACCTCAAACATTATTTTCCATTGATTATGTAAGAATTTGTATTTATGGCAAAAAAACAAATAGAAATTTGTGATGAGTTGTTTGCGGCAAAAAATTCCAACTGGGTAGAAGAAAAAGTTTGAAATTAGCATTGCTGAGATTTACCAATTGAGTACAATGCAATAGTCTGTAGGAGTCAAGGTTTATTATATTGATTGGGTGTGGGATATTTAGGTTCAAATAGTCTGTTATATATCCTCCTTAAATGTCATACTGATTTATAGCAAGTTGTAGGTGAAACTAAAAGATTTATATAATTCTTTTCCTAGAGAGTAGGAAAATATTCTTATTGACATTTGTATTGTGTATTAGTTTATTAAACTGACGTTTGATCAGAAAGGGATAGTTAACAGTTAACTGTACAGCTCTACAGATAAAATCCAGTTATTGCAACATACATCAGATGTGTAAAGACAATGTTTAATACTGATCAAAATTTGAAAATTAACTCAACAACAAAGGGCTCTTTCAAAATCTGTGTAAAAAAATGGACAATTATAACTGCTTTTATAATCATTTCAGTTACTTCTGATTCAGTAATGACTTGGAATGACTTCCTTTTTAACCCCCCTGATTATAGTAATGGGTTTCCATACATCTCTAGAGAACATTATAGTGTAAATATATATATTTCCTGTACACAAATATATTTGTATAGTGTATTGATATTGAAGACATTTTACTGAAATTGGAACTTTACAAAAATATGTCTATCTAACTTTCTGAATACTTTTCATACAAATATGTCAATGGAAAAATTCAATGTGTTATTTGACAGGTCTTCCACATTGAAACAACTTTATATTGAATTTTATCTCAGAAAGTTTGCATCATTTGCGTGTTGTACTAAAAAATTGTTATTTTCGCTCTCAGTGAACTCTTTAATCAAAATGCGAAAGTTCTGTCCGATGATGAATTCTATAAGTTGACAGCAATTAATTCATTATTTAACGATTAACACCTCACTGAAGGTAAATCACTGCCTTGCATCATTCCGAATGAACAATTACATTCTTAGTAAGACATTACTAAAACCTTAAACTGGTAGGAGGGTTTTCAGTAATATTGTCATTGTATTAAGTCAGAATTTCATCGTGGGATTCTGTTTTATATACGTTGAAAATAGCGATAATCTTCTGCAGCGGAAATCATTGACAACTACCCGTCTTGAATATTTGATTGATACATTTCTACCTGTTAATAGGTGGATTTTCCAAACGTATACTAAATTAGATATTTTTATGCAGGTGAATACACAGGAGATTTCAGGTGAATTATGCGACTGACAGGAGCAATGCTGATATTGATTGGACTGTTCTTCTTTGTCGGTTTAATCTCTGATAATCAAGGTGATTAGAGTGTATATTGATTAAAGAACATGGTAAAATTTTATTAGATTTATAAAGATTTCTAATTAGTCTGAAGGTATGTTATCCATGGAGATAATAATGATGTGTCAAGTTAGGTGATTGAATATATAGGGTTGAAACAATATAAGAGTACTCATGTTTTATTAATGCAGGTATAAAATTATATTTCACAGGTATGTAGATAATCAAGGAAGTCTGGTATATCTGTATACCTCAAAGAATATCCACCCCCCCCCCCCCTTTACCCCCCCCCAAAAAAAAAAAAAGAAAATCTATCAAATATTCTGAAAAAATTCTTCTGTCATGTGTTTGTTTTTCTTTTTGGGATTATCTTTCAAGTTTAGGAATGGCAAATTTTTTCACATGATAGCTGGGGGAATGTATGAATCATGGTAATGAAAATTAAAGAATTTATAGATGGTTTCATGATATTTTCACTTGTTTGTCCCCTATCTCTCTCTGTGTTACTGTGATGGCTTCCCCCCCCCCCCATTAGCTGTTTGCTTTGGTCTTTTCTTTCCACATACCTATTCATAATTCATGATTGGATTGGTAATTCTTTTTAAATAATCTTTAGAATCATTGTTAGGTTTTCATTAAATAAAACTTTGTTTTTTCATATGACTTATGATGTGGTCATCTTTATAATAAGGTTCAAAATTCATTTAGTTTTTTTCCTATTTTTTTTGTATATAAATATGTACCTCGAGTAACAAATAATTAACCATATTACACAGATAGAAATAACTGTGGGTTAAATTGATCTTATTTCTCCATGAAATCATCTTCATCGAGAATTTGTTCTGGAAAATAAATTCTTTCTCGCTGTGTTTGTGACCACCCCTTTAAACCATGGATATTCCGGCCTTCATCAATTTTCTGCTCTATGAATAAAATTTTCCAATTTTTTGGGCAAAGATGATCAAATGTAATATAATCTCATCTGAAATCACCATATTTTTTTGGAGTCAGATGGTGTTATTTTTGTCAATCTATTGTATGCAAATTCTCATTGTTGTGTTGAAAACTTCTAATCTTCCTATGCTTAAATATCAGACGTTCTCACTTTGTCATATGATCAAAGCTAACATTTAATCCTATTACGACATACGGTCTATTGAGCTGATGTCCGTTCAGGGCTAATGAAGAGACTTTTTTCAATTGCTTTTTTCATATTTTTACTATTGACAACAATTTCCATTATAATTATTTAGTGATATTTTAGGGTTAACTCAATCAAAATGAGAGCACAATCTTTTTCATTTTCATTATTCACAAAATTGTTTCTTTCAGAACTGATATTCACCATATAGTTTATAAATTATTTAATGGATGTGAAAATTTGATATAATTAATAATTTATAGTTTGTTTCATCTATAATAAATATTGTAGCTATCTGTAGTTTTCAATATATTAATGATATTAGAGTTTGAAATTTTAATATCTAAAGTGAAAGTTGATCAATGGGACATTTGGAAAACACTTATTATAGCCAACCACTGCTTATAAAGGACACTATAAAAATATACCATCTTGTAAAATAAACCTTAGTATAAGGGGCACCTTTCGTAATGAACCCTTTTTTATTGCAAGCATCTGCCTATAAAGGACACTGTGAAAATCAAAGCTTACAAAATAAACCCCTGTATAGAGGACACATTTCGTTGGTCCTTTAGATGTCTGTCAAATATAATATGTCTGGGTATATCTGTATATCAGATGCATGCTTATCCAAGAAAAGCTAACAACCTGGTTTTTGTTCAGAACTTAAACAAAACTGACATGAGATTTTTAGTAATATGTAATACTGTGAAAACAATACATTTTGAAATGTTATCGAAAATGAAAACTTGTATATATTTTTCTGTTGGAAACCACACGTCACATCATATAAGTACAAACCTTTGTACAACAGAGCTTCAGGTGTTACAGCTTTGATGATGATAATCTTATTTTATTAGTTACCGAAGCCAGATGACATTTGCTCTCTGTTAGTTTTTGCAGCAATAAATTTGTTAGGTAACCAGATGTTGATTATTCCATTTGTCTGCCCTTTTTCATTTTTAATGATAATAATCAGTTTATGTAACCAGATGTTACGGTTTTCTGTCCGTTTGATTCCGAGATGGAGTAAACTTGCGTAATATTATGTCCAATTATGTGTCAACATTAGCCCTCTTGGATGTTAAAAGTGACAAGCTCATCGGAACTTATTTGCATAATCAAGTTTTATATTGGCCTTTTTTGACGATCAGTTGACATTTTTTTCATGTCAAATGGCGGAAGCTTCGTTTACTCTTTAGGTCAATTTGAACTTGGATTACAAAGCTCCATTTCTATATTTCTCTTGAGGATAAAGAAAGAAGGTTTAAATGTTGAACTGATGATATTTAGTACAACATATGTTATTTTTATTCTGTATGGTTGTTAAAGAAATTAAGAATCCTAATAACGAAAATCAATAGAGATTATCAAAGTTTAATTGTTTTACAAGAAATCTTTTAATTTGAAATACAGATAGAGTAATTAAATCATTTGGCACTGACAGGCCACTGGTAAAATACTTAATTTCAGAAACCATGTTTAACATGTGTTTTTGCTAATTTGACAGGAAAAATTTGTTGGGGGAGTGTAAGATGTATCCCTTAAATAAAAAAAAATATGGAAATTTAAAATGGAAATTGTCCTTAGGGATAAGATTATATTTATCAGTGAACTATTTCTGACTGGAGTACTTGGTTTATCTTACTTTATAATTGGAATGCTAATTGTAAATAAAAGAAATTATTTACAGGAAGGGAGTATAACTCCAGATTAATTAATGAACTAATTCCAAGTATACTAACCCCATATTACTTAATTAATTTAAAATTTTAACAAGTAGATTTTTTTATATGTCTGACATATGTCATAATTCATTTGCCAGAGTATATGTCCAATACTTATACCTTAAGTATGACAAGCAATGTTTGTAAGTAGTACAAGTAGCTTCTTATCTTGTAGAAACACCGAACATCTTGTACGGAGACAGTCAGATCTCATAGAAAGTTAATGGTTCTAATGTTTAGCTTGAATAGGAAAATGGAATTCTTTCATATCTTGAAAAAAGGGGAACCGGGAACTTTGTTTATTAAATGTGCATTTATTATTAGCTATATACACTAAAAATAAAAACCTTGTATTCTATCAGTTTATTTCCATAATTAATTGATCTCATATTGGAGCCTTAATTTTTCATTATATTCATTTAACTTTAATACTTTTGACAAATGTATAGTTGCATTCAATTTTTGAATATTTCAATGAAGCCAAAAAACTTCTTTTGCTTTAAGGTCTAAATTAAAAATAGGTGTATATCTGTAGCCCACTCATCACTCCACAATTGGCCCAACCTAAAAATTTTATTAACCTAATATGAATTATAATTTTTTTTTTAATTTCCAATTTCAGAAGAGTCACATAAATTATTTTTGTTCAGTTGAGTTTGTGAATAAAAATTATCAACATGATTTCCAAAAAATATATTAAAAAATGCCAAACTACCTACCCTACTCTCCTAAGTGAATCGGCTATGGCAAACAAAGAATATTTTTATCTGGCCCTATAAGTAAACAGTCTGACCTTAATATACTCCTTTTGGAATTCTATAAGAAGCAGTAAGGGGAACCAGTTTACATGATACTTGAGAGTCTAAATAAGATTAAGAAATGTCAACACTTGATACAATCTATTTGTATAACATCAATCAAGATATATACCAACAGCAAAACGATATCGATCATACATTGACAGATCTTATCTGCTAAAAAGTCAAACTCCTGCATTTTGTTTTGCTTTATTCCATTTTTTTCATCTTTGTTTACTGTAAATTTCAAAAATTTATCCAAGAATTTATTATTGTTAATTTTAAAATCTTGACAAAATTTTAAGATTGATTAATGCATTAGGCATAGTCTTTATTATTGCAGTCTTGAGACATCCAGTTGCATTCTTTGCATTATTAAAAACATGGCATTAATTTTCAAGTTGACATTTTTTTAATATTTACTAAAATGCTTAAATTATAGGCTAGAAGTAATAGTATCAAATCTAAAGTCTTCAACAACAACAAAAAAACTCCCAGTATTTCATACTGAAAACATTTCATAACAAATAGTCTACCACTAAAAATGTATAGTCCTGGGTTTGAACAGATTTGAAATAATGGGGATGTAATCCAGTTTTGAATAATTATCTCTTTCCTTAAACCTGCTGATATTTTCATCCATTGTCAAATTTATGGCTGATGAGCAGAAACAAAATTAACAAGCTTGATGCATGTTATAGAAAAATTAATAATTAGGTTGTAAAGTTTTATGGTATGGTTCGAAACATACATAAAATCTTGTTCTACAGTGTTAAGATATTTTTCTATCGATCTATGATTTCCCCCACTCCGGAAATGATTTTTAATGCTGTAATCACCGGTAGCTACGTTTGTATATTGTTCTTAGCAGGTAATGATAAGTTTAATCATTGTGATTATGACTTGTTTTATGGACATCTTTCATTTAAAACTCACCTAATTCATGAATAAATACATCACTGCGTGAAAATTACAAATCAATAAGGTTTTATAAAAGTTGCCTTGCTTTACTGTACAGCTTATGTAAAACCATTTGTAAGTATTTTGTAGAAAACGCATATGGCAAGAAAAAAATTAACATTTTTTTTTAATCAGACCAAGATAAGTGTCTTTACATAAGGAATAAAGGAAAATAGGACACAAAATAATGCATTAATCAGCAAAGAGTAGCAGTCTGGGACATAAACTTCATCATTCACTAGACCCTCAAGTTAGATAGGGTTTAGCTACCACACTCAGCATTACTGGATTATGACAGGGATGTAATGGGGTATTTAACATTTTTTTCACACTCGTGATGTATAACATTTACATCATTTTTTCCAGATCAGAATAAAGCTACACTTTATGATTCAAGCTCGTAATTAAAGCTCAGCCTGAACCAAGATAACTTCCAGGCTTCTGAAATTAAAATGTTTTTTTAAAGGAAAATTAAAAAATTTACTCAAAATTTACTTTAGAACTTACTTTTACAAATGTCATTTACTCTTTGGTAGCCTTTACGATCTGCGTCATGTTTTGTGCGTGGTAGTTTCTTCCATACTCCAAATCTTACTGTAAAAGAAAGAAAATATAACTTTATTACAGACTAGAATACTGTCTATGGGAAACAAGTTATGCTAGGCTCTCTTGGTTTTTTTGCCTAATTACATTTTGACGGGATGTTATAGTTTGCAATCATTTGTATATAACTGATATATGAAAATAATTATAATTTGATGAATTGAAATAAAACAGGACCGAATAAAGCTATTTGAAATTCAGGCACTATTCAACTTTTGAAAAAAAAAAACAACACAAATTTGTTCTATTCAGCATAATCTATAAAGTTAACCAAAAAGATTTGGGATGGTAACTTTTACATATTACCCTTAAAGGCATTACAAAAATAACATAAACTAAAAATATTTTTCTAACTCTGTCATTATGACTGCTATAATAGGTATTTTATGTTCTATAAACATTCTGTTTCCATCCAAATTTAGCTACAGTTTTATTTTGTTGCCCTGGGGTTTTGGGAATTATCCAGATGAAATTGTTGCAAATATGAATATTATTTTTACAAAACATGGGAGCTTGACTTCCTGGGTATAGCAATTTAATACAGTAAAATGAAAATAATGTAAATAATTCTCCTACAAACAGTAACAATATAGTCCATAATGTGACAATTTAGCTACATCAAGCTTGGTTGGTGACAACGAATGTTGATTTTTATCTGTCGTAGATGAAACTGATACTACCGTAAATGGATGTTTACATGTTGATTGTTTTGCTTGCGGAAACATTATATAACATGTCACTATAAATCTGGTTCTTGGTTATACCAGTCTTTTAGGTGATTATTGTAATCTGCTGAACAATTACTAGATATTCAAAATATTTGTTTAATCTGTGAATAAAATTTCTTGCATACAATGAAGGTTGTTACCAACAAGCTCATAATGGTATTGCTTTTGACCTTGTATAAATATGAAAATACCAGGAAATTATGTTGCATCAATGGTAAAAAATTGAATGCATCTAGAGATAGTTGTGTGCTTTCTCAATGAAAAACAACCAGCATCCCAAAACAAGCACTGTTATATTTCTTTGCATGTGCTTCATGGTTTTTAGTAAATTCCTATGTCTATGATGTTTGTAAGAAACACTGGGAATTACTAACAAGAAAATGGACAATTTTTGGCAGTGTTTTTAGTTGCTTGTAAATATGATTTAAAAACATCGATTTAATTAATTGAAATGAGGTAATAAAATTTCTAAATACGTTTATTGTAATTTAGGAAAAATATTTCACAACCCGATAATGATATCTTTGTTTAAATATAGTCAATTTTCCAAATTATCGCACGGATATTATGATTTCAGAAAACAAACTTAGATTAATCAGTAATTGTTGAAATTTAGCAGGTGATTATATGAAGATAAAAATTATGAGGTGCGAAATTACCTTAACCAATATTGAATCAATTATCAGTGATCTTAGTAACAGAACTGTTTGATCTAAGTCAGAGAAATGTTTGCTATAACTGCATATCCATAATTGGAATCGATTAGAATAAAAAGCCGTAAATTTACGTAATGATGAGTAGAAGGGAAGCCTTGTTTGTTTTCAGTATTTTTGTTTGTCTAAAAACTAGACATAACTAAATGGAGCAGATTAATACTTTAATGATTAGTCAGTAAATAATTAAAGTGGTCTAATTTATTATAAGTCTGGTTGAGTAAAACCAGGATAATTAATATGGTGGTTAACTAGTCATGTTTCCATCGCTGAGTAACCAGTAGGCAGTCATTGGAGTTGCACACTGAAAATGAAATCATTTCTGACAGTCCTGTCGTCTTTTTATGAATTTTTTTTTTAGCTTTCACTTAAATTTAAATAACACTTTCCTAGATTTAAAAGTCCCCAAACCCTTATCTTGTCTATTTATAAAACTGCCCAAAATTTTAGGTAAGTAAGTGTAAGAACTAGAACATGTTTGTGGTTGTTGCCTGTTGCTACTAAAGATGTTATCAACATATTATCGTATTTTATGTAATGGGACAATATCTTGTTGATAAATATATCATTTCATTTTCATATTATGGGCCAGGGCACTTTATAACCCCTGAATGTTTCTAGTCTTTGGTATCATTGTCTAAGTGATACCTAAATTGGTGACTAAAACTCATTATAATGTGATCTGCAATATTAGCAGAATTTTTCAGACCATAAAAAAAGTAATAGTTTCTAAAAAAATGCAGACTTTTCAAGTTGTCTTTTTTCTTTTCTATATATACAATTTATATTACTTTGGAAGTCCTTGAAACAATTTATACACACAAAAATAAATTGTAGGATTACAAGTAGACATAAATTAGAAATATGAATAACATATTTTTAATCAAATTCAGACCCAGAAGTAAATAAGTATTAACCATCTTGTTCTGTAATTTTGATGAGTACAAAGGAACTCAAGAGTGATATGAAATGAAGAAATGTCATTATATTATAAAATGGCTCACATTTAATTAATGTTGAATTTGTAAGTAAATAGTTTGATTGCTTCTTCTATAATTGTATTGAAGGATTATCACACCCTCTTGATTTGAGAAAACGAGGAATTATATGTGTTACACTGCACTTATCGTTGTGGGCAGTGAAATTACAGAATTGAATCTGTTAAAAAACAATTTTTGAATTTGTTTTGGCTTAACAACATTTTGGTTATTTTGGCATTATTGAATTTGCTTTTCAACTTTTTGGATTGTTGTTTTGGTTTTCAAACTTTTAGGCCTAATGAGCACAAGTGATCAGTCGTAAATCGACGAAATGTGCACATCTTGAGCATCAAAATTGGTATGAAAGATTTTAAACTACTACCTCTTTTTGTACTTTGGTAATTTTTTTAAGGGTGTCTAAGCCTTGTCAATATTTACTTCATATCTCCTTTCACCCCTAACATCTTAATTTTTGCAAATATGAGTGTTTTTTCTTTTACATCTTATTGTCAATGTGTACTTTTTTTGGAGATGGTCACCAAGGCAATACCATAATTACTAATCATCACCAGCCTGTATTAAAACTGAGGCTGTGAGTTTAAATCCAGCTGACATGGCCAGATGTTGCTAGGATTGCTAGTTTTTTTTTTACCAAATATGGTGGTTCTTCCCACTCATTCCAGCTTCCTTCACCAATAAAATCTATCAAGATATGGTGAAAATCAACTACAATAAATTATCTTCTTAATATGCTGCTGTCATGGCCAATGATGCGAGCACAGCAATAGCCCCTCCAGAAACTCATTTCCAGTATCACGATTCTGACGCTAAACTGATAAATAAGTTATTTCCCTTACTTTACTTACATCTGTTTCGGGCAAACAAAACTTTTTCTAGCTAGTATATAGCACAAATAAATTCACTTCAGATTGCATAATGGCAATTATGCAATCCGAAGTGAATTAAACAAATTAAACAAAGAATTTTCTAAATGACCCATTTGTAGAAAATGCATATGCTCCTATAGCGCTCGCTGCGCTCGCTATGACTTAAATGCATTGGAGATACTATAAATCCTTATACAAATTATGTCATAATCAGAACCATCATGTAAATATGTATGAAATTTTTCCATTGTAATATTTCATGAGGATCTTGGGAAATAAATTCATCATCTTAGAATGACATGACTCTATAAGACTATAGAACCTTATAAGGAATTTGTGATATCTTTATAGCCTATTTAAAATTGTCCATAAAGATGGTATCTGATTAATCGTGATTTAACAGTTCCCATTTTCCCCATCAAAACATATAAACAGTATATCTGAATGAAAAGTATGCCTTGGTCATCATCGATAAGATCTATCATTCGTCCCAGTATGGTAAGTTAATTTGTGTTATGGCGATCTTTCATGTTCCACAATTAACAAATGGACAAAGGTACAAATTTTATGTCTTTTTCCCTTTATCAGCATATGGTTGAATGATGAATTTCAAGATAAATTAATCTGAAAATGTCTTTTTTTGCCAAGGGTCAAACTGATATCATCGAGGTGAACTGGCCAAATATTAAATGTTTTCTGTTTCCAGTGAAGCATTTAAAGAAGATTCGTTGTTTAAATGTAGTAGTTTACACTTCCATTTTGGACTCAAAAAATTTCTTATTTAAATGAAGCTTAATGGGTTTTTTTCATGATTTTAAAGAAATGATCAAACCATTTTCAGATAAAATATAATACTGAAAATTGGTTGGGAAATGACTTCACAATAATTTTTTGAAAATTTATGAATTAGTATAGAAACCTAGGCTATGGAAAAAGTTGGAGATGGCAAATAATTATGTCCAATGACTGTAGTTGTAGTTCACGATATCCAATTTTACAACTTTGACTAGTTGAGATTCAGCTCTACCACATCCAATCCTTTTGAGATATTTGTATTTTGTATTTTAAGAACTAAAAACTAATTGTCAATTTAATCTGACCAGTCCTGTAATCCACTGCAATACAGTGGAAGTTTGGGTGCACCAACACTAGGCTTCAAATTTTAAAACCATTCCATAAAATGACTGTTCTTCTCAAACTTCTCAAACAAGCATTTCACTGGAATTACTAGTATTTTTGTTAGTTGTTGAGCCACAGTGAAATTAGTACAGTTGGTATAGCCGGTGAACTGTTGCTCAGATATAATTATTTGAGCAGGGTGAAAATCATTCATTTAAATGTTATGCAGGAAAAAATATTGATTATCAATTTCTTCAAATTAGTGTCATACTGGTCAATGGGCAAACCTATGACAAAATGATTGGGATAAATTTGAAATATAGAGAGCTATATTTCTAAGATTAGAAATGATGTAATAATGAGTGTCATTTTAAAGATCACCATTTGTATTGGTCTCTGACAGCCAGAGAGAGTACATGCCTCTTTACACTTATTTCATATTAAGTGTATGTGTCTATTGTTGCAAATACTAATTTGTTTATAATTTGCATAATTGCAGATTTGATTTCACTCATCCTGTGTTACATAAGTTAAGCTTGCATAAAAATTTCTGAATTATATTTGAATCAGGGCAGAGACGTTATTGTTTAAACTTCATGCGACCGCACCGATTAGTGTTGTTTTCTACAAAATAAGTATGAATGTGAATTTATGTGTAAAACTGAATTCACTTCCAATAATCAGTAATTATCTAACAGTTACCCTTCATTAGGTTCACCATTGACCTGGAAATTGGAAAATTTAATGAAAAATCTTGATTCTCTTATATCCAATATACCAATCATTGTGCACTGTAGGACACTGTATCCACCATTCTTTATTGGTATATTTACTATGTTATGTTTCAGTTAATGTCTGGTTTTGGCAACAAGTAATTACAAACATTGCAGTGATTTAGATATTGGTCATTGGGATGCTTAAATTAACAGGTTCCTAATGTAGAAACAGAATCAATTGCGTATTTCACTGACGGCAACTGACATTTTGATGCTAGGCTTTCCTCTCGGATTCATGCATTATTCAGTTTCGTCATTACTCTCTTAGCCATAACACACATTTACAAAATGATCGGGACTGTATTTTGACTTGTTTGAACAATCATTTACATTAAGTTTGTATAGGACTGAGAGTCAGTAAAATTACACAGATTCTTGTATAGTCAGTTGATTATGTCATGCAACATACACATCACGAAGCTTGTTGATTCACTGAAACTTCATTTCTTTCACGACATGGCGTATTTATAAATGTTATCCTTATAGAAACATTCTGACAGGACATTTGTAATTCATAAAATCATTGACTTTAATGTTTTGATGACAATCGACAACTTAGATTTAAGAATACTTGCAATTTTAAGGAAATGAAATAATTCATGTGTTCAGCTGTATATATAGGACTGAGTCTTACAGGGCCATATAACACCACTAATCAGGATCTTTATAGTAATGAGATATATAAAGATCTAATAGTTTAACTAATTAAATTGCAAAAAATACAAAATCTCACAAGAACCTTTTATATGACCGATCAAATGGTTCAGATCTGATTTGCTTGCTATATTGTATGTACAGTAGATTGAATTTTTAAGATTTATATTCCTTTTTTTAATGTCATTAACCTGATATATTTTTCCGTTAACCAGACATCTTCCTACACAAATGATAGATTTTTATCTTTATTCAACAAAAGATCTTGTTTCTTTTTTGTTTTGAATTTTTTAGAACTCTTTGACATTTGCAGAAAAAATTGGAATGGAAAAATAATTGTCTGGACTTTTTAATATGTAGACAGTATGGTAAATTGAGGGATTAGCCAGGATTTATTCTGCAGACTACCTCCGTTCACTGTTTTCATTATTAAGTAATAATATGTAAAACAGTTTTTTCATACATCTTGTTGTTGAGTAAGTAAAAGTTCGAAAGACTCAAAGCTTTAATTTTGTTACACTTATATTACAAGTATAGCTCTGTTGTTTTTAGTATCTGCTGTAGTTATGTAGAAGATAGTTGTATTTTCTGCTCAGTCAGACATGCAGATGAAGTCGGAATTTATTCGTATGTTGAGATGAAGGGATTAGGATGGATCAGTCAGAATAGGAAACAGCATATCCTCGTCTTACTATTTGATTTAGTCCTGATTGACATATTGTAAATGTATACATTGATTCATATACTCATAGTCAGATTAATGGAAATTTTTAAATACAGATGACTCCCTTCTTTTGGAACATTCATTTGAGTCAAATTTCCAGATAATTTTATAATAATTTATGAACCGTTTTGATTGCTAACCATATTTGCACATATATAAAGTCAAAGTGATTAGGCCTGGCCTGCAAATTTTAACATTTTCTGAGTGTAATGTTCATTAAAATGTGATCTTTTTCAATGGTCTGTCATATAAACTTTAGCTGACTTCTAAAATAAAAAGATCATTTTTTTGTAATTTGTGAAGAAGGCAAGCATGGAAGGATAGATCTGGTTAGAAACTTTTTTGAACTTATCCTCTTAAGGCTTATTAAAAAGTTCTTGCTGCAAGATTTTACGGCAAATTTGAAATTCAAAATCTTAAATGAATAAATTTTGAAACTGTTGGTTTTCCATATAAATTTTGTAGCAGTCTTTTAACTCTGTCTTAAGCCCAGTAACCTTTGCAGGATGTACTGATGTTTAATACTTGCAAATCTATTAGAATTGCATGACTTATTTTTCCATTTAATTCACTTGTGCTTGCTTTGCATTTTTTACCCAATTTAAACTTCAATTCGGGTGTAAATTAATTTGAGTTAGGAAAATTAGTGCCTTCCATTGATTTAAACTGTGCATTTGTTAAGTGATAAATTGAGCCTTGCGCATTCCTTAAATAACTTTATCTTTGTATGTAATAATTATTTGGTGCAGAATAATTCATCAACATTTTGAAATCATGCAGAAGCAAACCAGAGAAATTTTCTTCTAGGATTAAATTAATCCATTTCAACATTGGATTCAGACGCTGCCTATAAATTATTTAATTTTAATTTCCAACTCAAAAACAGTTTCTCAAAATCATTAGTATACCCATCAAATTTCTCATTTCTTATTTGATTTAAAAAATGATGTGCCAGGAACCATTTGGTGCTTAATGAACACTTGATACCTCTGTTGGGTCACTGTGGTAAAGCCAGAGAGTACAGAATGGACACTTAAACCCTTTATTCCTGGTAGATACATCTTGTTATCATAAAAACAGATAATTTTACAGTATATCTGAGTTGTTTATTATTATTTGACATGCTTTGGTGTCTTCCAACACCTGACCATCTGTTAATACTACATGGGAGCATGAATGGAATTCTGGGATTCCTTGTAAGACAGTAATTATGGGAAATTACTGTGGAATGTTGGGTAATATATGGCATCATTGCTCAATTGACCTTTAGAATACCTGTACAATATTGATGTAATTACCAACATGTTCTGAATCAAATAAAAATAAACAGTAACTTGAAAATATTTTCAGCAATTTGTTTTTTTATTGAAGGGTATTTGTAATTCTATCACTATATAATATCTTTAATCCTTGACTGAACTGAATTTAGGACATGTGGAAAATTTTCTTTTCAGGCAGATTTGAATCATTGCAGAAAGAATAGGTCATTCAGCTGCTGCTTCTTAAAGAAGAATTTACTGGCTAAGTTAGTAGGCAATTCATTATGATAACCATATACAGTCAATTCTCGTTATGTCTAATCCATTTGGACTTGAAAATCTAGTTCTACTAAAGCAGAAATTCGAGATATCAGGAGTAAATCTTTATAGTTACTGCTGTTGATTGTCCACACAGATAATTCGAGTTACCCCAAATTTCGACTTAAATGTGTTCGAGTCAACTGTTATAAATTCCACACATTGATGTGACATCTATTGTGTAAAACTTCTGTTTTGGGCCATCCATCTGTCTATAGACATAATGTATTCAGAACTCATTAACAACCCACTTCATTAAAGGAGACTGTTGTTTCTTGGTGTGATTTTGCTTATTGTACATAGTGTGGTGTGGCCCATTTAATTTGGATCATAGAATAAAAACAAGTCAAGGTTACAAGGTTTGGGGGTAAAATACTTTTCAGCTTCAGAGGTGGATTCACCCTTCCAACTGCTGGAAAGTCAGATGTGAGCAACCACTCAGCTCACTTAGAAACTAAAATTGTCGGCGTAATCATGCTGTATTGGCCATTATAGTGTTTTATACACCATAGTGTCAGGATAGATGAGGGGGAGGTTTAACCCCACCACTCTTCAGTGTCCATTGTACTGATTTTGTGCTCTCTTGTGAGTTTTGTCTGGGGATCTGCCTGTTGTGTGGTATTGTGATTGGTATGTCATTGTTGATCTTTCCTGTTATTCATTTAGCTGTTTAAGACTGCGTACTACTTTCATGCACAGGTCATTTCTGAGATGGTTTGGGTTTTATACTATTTGCTGCTTTACAACTTGTTGGTTTAATGTATCATATTTCCAAACTTTTGGGCATTTTGGCACTTAAATTTGCTCTTCAGCTATTTGATTTGCAAACATTTTAGGCCTTGAGCACAACTGATTTGTCGTATGTTGAAGAAAATTTCACATCATGTGCATCGAAATTGGTATAAAAAAAATTATTTCATCCTTTATCACTGCTATGATACATAAATTGTTGAAATGTGTACATAAACTTCATTAACATTGGTATCAGATCATGTTTTTTTCCTTTAGAAATAAAAAAAAATGCTGAATTTCCATGACAAGGTAATTATAAGGAAGAATTTCACAAAGTCCTTGTGTTATTGTTTAGATGCTTCCTTTGATCTTTATGTCATCAGAATATTTAAATATCTCAAATGTTTATGTCATTAAAGAAAATTCAGTTTTGAAATTACAGCAGTTGATGAGGCCACTATTAGGATACAGATGATTGCAGTGTATGATCAAGATTTCCTATAAGTAAAGGTTAAAACACAATCAATACGTTTTTGATGTTTATATATTAAGGCTTCCTATAATGACGGGATTAAGGTACGAGAGGGATAATTGTTGACTTTATTGTCCTTGTAACAGTTATATAATTTTGTAACATGGTAAAGTATTGTCTTACAAAAGTATGTAACTTTTGTGTAGTATTAATCTCGGATTGGAATCATAAATTGAATCGGATCCTTTTGAGTTTCAGATTTTATTTCCATTTGTTGTATCAGTTTTTAATATTTTTATTTATCAAAGATAAAAGTATAAATTTGAAGGTAGAAAATTTCTTTGTTCTTTATGTTAATAAAAATGGATTTAAGCATGAAAAGTGTGGTCTTTCTTCTTCTTGCATTCAGTTTCTATATATTTAAGATTTTTTTTTCTGCAGCATTATTCCTTCATTCTTTTCTTCTTGACTTTACAAAATTGAAGATTTGATAAACCAATTTCTTATAGATTGATAAATTAACACAGATTGACTCCTTGTAAAGTTCAGCAATTTATCTTGGCTAAATTAAGAAACGTGCAGACATCTCAGTAGTCCAACTATCCACTTTGTAATATCAATATCCTATCAGGCCTTTTTTACGACAGGATTTTTATATCAGCTTAGAACATATTGTTTCTTTGGATCTTATATAAAAATTGATTTTTAGCATGGAGGGGGTGGTAATATTACCTGAGTTAAAGAGATTGCAGCACAATAAATGTATAATTTTCTTATTTTATGAAAAAGCAATAAAATTATAGAAAGACATGAAAAATGGAAAATTGGATACAAAAATTTCTTTCGTGGGGTTTCATCCCAACAGGAGTGAGGATTGTTTTTATCAATTACATAACCAGATCTTTACATTATCTGTTAGGGGTAATGAAACATGTATTTATTACACAATATAACAGTAAGAGCCAGTAAGATTATGTTACGAGATTCTTTGTCAAATATAATTTGATGTGACGTAAATTGTGCATATTTTGTTGCAGTTATCTATGATGCAGTCATTAACATATTGTTTGGTTATTCATATACCTGGTGGGTGATTTGTTTGCCAGGAGACACCAAGGAATTTAACGAAAAAGTCATACAAAATAGTTCCTTATGTTTTTTTGCTGTACTTAAACATTCACATAAATTACTGTTTATATTTACTGTGATGAGACTAATTATTAGAGATACTTTGTATATGAATATCGTGCTTTGTATCTATTTTAATTCACATGAAACTAACTATGATATTATTAAAACCAACACTGTACTGTTAAATGTAGGTTATATGAACAGTGCTTATTTAGCAAGTTTGCTTTGATTAATAACATTGGTAAAACATGCAAGGCAATTACTTTTTTAGGTACAAAAAGTGTGAAAATTATGCTTATTACTAGAAAACATCAGTTTTCCCAAAATATAGTATTTTACAGTACCACTAAACAAAATATAATGATAAACGGGCACAACTATATACTGGTATAGCGTTACACCCTGGCTACTTATTTCAGTTGTTGAATCTAGCAATAAATAATTTCTCTTGATCTGTACTCAGAAGATTTTGGCAGTTCTAACATAGTTTGGGAGGGGTATATAGGAATTAGCCAGTCCGTCCAGAATTTTTTTGTACCCGCAGTTTCTCAAACATGCCTTATCAGAGGTTAATGAAACTTTGCATACTGTTAGATCCTAGTATGTAGATGTGCGCATGCGAAGTATATCCTGGTCCAATACTTTTTTCCATATTTATACACTTTTGGACTTAGAAATTTTGTTCTGGTCAAATACTTTAGTCTTTTATTAGATATGCACATAATAAGGATTTCATTGATCAATTAGCTCCTCATAGTTTTGTTAAATAGGGCTTCAAAATTTTATAACGCAGATTTGATATCAGTTTTTTTTTTTTTTTGTAAATTCCTTTTTTTTTTATGTTGGACTGATTGACAGAGAAGTTTTTATAAAATGGAAAAAAAAGATATTCTTTCATGTTGTATAGTAAAATATACCAAAATTATGTCTCTTTTTAAGAATTATTCTGTTCAGTTATACCTATGCCCATTTAATTTTAAATTTCTTTCTATGATAAAATTGGCGGTTTCTTATTTGACAGTGAGCTTTGCTCACAGCAAGGTTGCCATTTCCTCAGGCAATTCAAACCTCAGGATCCTGTTAGCTGTTGGTTAAAATGGCCGACTTGTTTCTAGAAATTTGTTACAGTGATTGTAATATGTTAATTAAAGGTCATTTTAGGCATTCTTTTCTTTCCAGCTTTTGGCAAATGTATAATCAATAATCTTGTCTGAAAACATTTTTGAGTCCTGTCACCTTTTTGACACTATACCTGCTTCTTGTCTTGAAATATTTAATAATCGTAAATCAAATTTTGCTTATGAAGTAAATAAAATATCATGCAATCTCACTTGCTCTTTGGCATTTGCTTTAGTACCAAATGTTGTTTATTTAAACCATTAGCATGTCTATGACCTGACCATTGTAGACCTCTTGTATGGTCTCACAGCGTCCTACATTCTTCTGCAATGGATTTCTTGATAACTCAAATTTCCAATATGATCAGGTATGTTCTTAAAGTTCAAACATGTCCACATATCGAACAATGTCATATTCATTTGTGCATGTTGATGTCATATTTTAACCAAAAATCAATGAATCCCAATCAAAAATGGATAGTCTGGTTTCAAAGAAAATTTGAGGGGTTTCTGAATTGTATATTAATTAAAATATAAGTGACTAATTAATTATGGCAAATGAAACATAGAGTAATAGTTATATTTTGTTTAGTTTGTTTAGTTGGGGTTTAACGCTGTTTTCAGCACACTTTGGCCATTTCGCAGCGGCCAGTTTTAATTGGTGGAGGAAGCCGGATTACCCGGAGAGAACCACTGACCTTCAGTAGGAAAATTAGCAATCCTTGTCAATTAAGATCGGAGTCGAACACCCCCCGCCACAGGTGAGATTCGAACTCACAACCCCAGTGTTGACAGGCTAGTGATCAGTAGTAGTCATGATGAACTACCTAGACCACTCGGCCACCGAGGCCCCAGTAATACTTATAATTTTTTAGTGAAATCTTAAAGACTTTTTAACCAGTTGTCAAAAAATAAGTTGGAGTTAATGTGAGCCATATTAGAAGACATGATCCAGTTTTCTAATGGACTCTTGTTCTATTTATTATCAATAAACTCTTGTTTTTATAATTGATTGATATATATTCCATGTCTACGATTATATATCATTTAATGAAATTATTTTTATGCTTCAGACTTGTATGTCTTGAGAGCTAACACTTGATATTATTTTTTTTATGGTTCTTTATTTGTCTACACATTTGTCTCTTGATGATTTTATCCGTATTTAAGATACTGTCTTCTAAATAGATGTCCGAAGTTATTGAAAAAAAAATCTGAATTTTCCCAAGATAATTTATACAAATTTCTATTGTATTCTGGTATCTGAAAATTTTCTATGAATGTCATTCAATCACTGCACTTGTCCAAAATTTGCCCAAAGAGATTGGTTTACTGCATGGAAAAAAATCTGTAAAAATCATAGACAAAATAAATGATGCTCATTGGATTCCAAGTGAAGCCTCTGTATGATTGTGATTGAAGAAGATATAATAAACAAACATGTTATGTTATAATCAGAATCATATTAATGTTTTATGGAATAAACAAATGTCTATGTTGTCTTGTTAGGAGGAAACAAATGGTTATTCATACTCTCTATGATAGATTTCATTCATACTGTGGAGGTTTGTCATTTTTTAAGGGAAAGAAATGATTGCTTTACCATGCTAATAGCTGATCAGTTTACATGTACTAAATGATAAAAATCAGGCAAGAGATGAGTAACTATACTAATTGGCCCATATTGAATCTTCAGGCTTGCTAATATGTTTATTAAGAAAACAAAAAGGTGTTCATTTCCTTTCACAAATAACTCCCTAAGGAAATTGCAAGATAAAATAAACTTGCAGAAAAAATTTAATTAGACTTTGTTAAGGCCTTTTATAGCTGGTCAGAGGGAGATTTATGAAAAACTGACCAATAAACTGTTATAACAAACTGTCATTATATCTTCTGAAATTATACAAAATGTCCAACTTCAAAAACAAATTCTCTGAAATTATTCAGCATATCAAATAAGTAAAGTTAGCAGATAAAAATAAATATGTACTATAAACATGTATCTTCTCTGGGTTATAATTATACCAATAAATAGAGATATTACTTAGATAATGGAGTAAATTATCCTGTATTGATCTCGGATATATCACACCTTGTCCATTTTAAATGAAATTTTATGATGCAACAGTCAACATTTCACAGCTCAAATAAAAGTTTATTATCACACTGTAAAAGTTTTTGTGTCACATATCAGATTGCAAAATTGAGCATGAATAGAAAAGTTCGGATTTATCAAGGTGTGAAAGTGATGAATGAATTGTTCCCATAATCTTAATGACCAATCTTATGTTAATTCACACCTTTAATCATATTTCTGATCACAGTTTTAATGTGTTTGCCCCGAATCTCCTCAGTACTTTCAGAACAGTGAAATAAATGTCAATATTGGTAAGGGGACTACTGTGTCTTTCATGACAGGTTAATGTACAATAGCATCAAATCTTCCACCAAAGTTAGGTATAAGACAGAGAAAAGTTGTTAATTCATCCGTAAGTGCAATTAACCAATGTCTTTACAGACAATAGAATATTTCTTTTAGAGCATTTTAATACAATTTGTATTGATTAGTTCTTAATAAAAATTTATACTGAAGAATTTTCTTTTTCTGAGAAAGTGACAGAAGTTTTAGTTCGAAAACAATTTCAAACAAGAGTCAAATCACATTATTTCGAACTCACAAAGACTAAGCCAATTTGTTTCCAATTTACAAATAATGAAATTGTCATGAGTTTATATATACATTTATTGTAGTTGAAGGCCAAAAAATCTATCTTGTATTCAAGATCAGAATATTTAGGTGTATTATAAATTTCAATCTGTTTTTAAAATGGTCTTATAGTTCCAAACATACAAGGTAAGTCATGCATTAAAAAAACTACAAACCAAAAAGCAAAAAACAAAGAAAAGGAAAAGAATTTTAAGCCATCTAAATTTGTCTTTAAATTTGCAATATCTTATATATATTCATTGGTTGCTTTCGATCAGCTAAATCTTAGTTCATAAAT
Source organism: Mytilisepta virgata (assembly GCA_028015205.1). NCBI lineage: Eukaryota > Metazoa > Mollusca > Bivalvia > Mytilida > Mytilidae > Mytilisepta > Mytilisepta virgata. Next base: position 35,865,408 of record CM051515.1, read on the forward strand.
TACATTAAACAAGAATGGAGCCAATTTCACCTGAGGTCTCCAGGCAACAGTTAAAAGGGATTTTAGTTTATCCAAGTTAAAAGATTTAAATTTTAGATACATTGTATTAGAGAAACAGATAGGTTGAATATATTAAAGATAAAATCTTTATATAACATTACCAGTGACATATTAGAACTGTTTTTATCATAATATTTGTTATTTTCAATTCAGATAGTGTCAGGACTTAACATGATTAATATGAGAAAAGGTTACTTTTTACAATATAACTGATAGAAAAAGATTTGTTATGGGTCTGTATGTCTTAAAGGGAAAAATTTACATTATTTTTCAGTTGTGTTTAATTTTATACTCTTGGATTTAAGTGATATTGATCTAAAAAGATAACATTTATTTTAATATATATCACACAACTGGATGGTTCTAAAGCATTTGAGTTAAAACATTCTAACAGTGTAGAGTGTATTTTTGATGTTACAATCTAACTCTACTTCAAGATTTAACAATTCCAAGATTTGACTACACCCAAGAAATTGCTACTCCAAGATTTATCATTTTCAATATTGACCACTCTAAGACTTGACAAATTCTAGATTTGACTACTCCAAGTTTGGCACTGCTCTCCTAGATTTGACTACTCCAAGATTTATTATTTCAATATTGACCAATCCAATACTTGATAAATTCAAGATTTGACTACTCCAAGTTTGGCAGTGCTCCATTGTTTGACTACTCCTAGATTTGACTACACCAAGATTTATTATTTTCAATATTGACTACTCCAAGACTTAACAAATTCAAGATCTGCATGACTACCCCAAGTTTGGCAGTGCTCCATTATTTGACTACTCCGAGATTTATTATTTTCAATATTGACTACTCCAAGACTTAACAAATTCAAGATCTGCATGACTACCCCAAGTTTGGCAGTGCTCCATTATTCGAATTAAGTTAAATATCTGACTACTTGACAATTCCAAGATTCAAGTACATAAATCTTTAATAGGCATTGTATTTTTTACACCATTTTTTTCATGTGTAATCCTCCAGTTAAGTGTTCACTAATTTGCATGAATGGTAAAATGTTTACAGCAATTGAGGAAAGTGTCATGGTTTTACTCTTAGTGTCTTACAACTAATTCAACGTATTCCTTATTTGAATATTTTATACATAAACATTTTGACATTTCCCATTTTCAATCAACTGACAACAGACTATTAAAGGAAACACAGTGAAATGAAATATAGGAATTCCATCAATGGTCTAAACCATGTAACTAACTGTTACATCAATTCTATTGATTGAACTAAATATAAAAAACCCATAACTAGCTCTGATAATGTTCAACACCCCTGTAATCAGAGAATATTATACAATTATATAGGATACATTGGGTTTTCTGAATTTGTATAAAACTGTTCTACAGCTATCTATATATGAAAAAAGTCTTCAGCTAGCTTCTTCAGCTAATCAGTGCTGTGGGAAGGGGGGGGGGGGGGGGGGGGTAGTGATCATGATGGAATAACATATTTATTTTTTTTTTATATATGTTTAAGAGAAAATGACTTAGTTTCAGTAGTCCACAAGATGTTGATTTATAAAGAGGATGAGTAATTTCTAAATTTATTAATGCATAACAAATAACCATGCAGAAGCTGAGTTAAATCTAGCTAAAGCTTAATTTGCAGAACGGAACAACTTATAATCAGAAGGCTCATTATGGAAAACAAATCATAAAAGCAATGAAAAATTAAATAATAAATTCTCCCGAACAATACACCTCAACAGAATATTGAGCCTCAATTCTTGCTTATATTGGTACAATGCACATTTCTTCTCATTTAGGCATCATTTCTAATCTGATAGACAAAAATCATGTTAGTTACAAATCAATAGGTAAAGTGTCCGTTAATCAAATCAGTAGGTAATAATTTTCAATGGCAGCAGACCTCAAGCCTTTTCAATTGATAGACTTTATTTTTGAAGCTCATATTAAAATAAAACTTCTTAATTTTTAGTCAAAATGTTGCTTTGAATGAACGTTGCAAGTATTGAAATGAAAATCTTTTGGACAGCCGTCAGTAAGAAAAGAAACCACTTCTGTATATAACTGGAAACACTTTATAATTCTGACATTTTGCACTTATACATTTTCACATGTTTTTATATAACCCCCACAAAATCTTTGTATAACATTTCTAATACCTGACAGAAGTTAACTTTTTGTATGTTTTGATTTCCTTTCTTTCATCTAGCTGTCTGGCATATATTTCACCCATCACCATGAAAATCTATACTTTTTTGGTCGGCAACTGTACACATGATGGTAGAAAATACTGGTGATGTGTTGTCATAATAATCCTCGATGGGGTAATGTAGACTTAAATATTGGGAGTAAAAACTTTAAATATTATATACATTTGATTAATTATAATAAGACATTGTGTGGGCACTCGTTGACAGAATGGTCTACATAGTTTGTTTTGAGTTGCTAACACAGAGCTTATGTTTTACACCCCATGTTGTTGGAAGATGTCTTCGATTTTGATAAAAATTGACAGAGAATTCCTGTTTTAGTGTCAGAGGCTTTGTCTGCTTTATTTATACACTCAATAAGAATTGACACTAAGAATGAATTGTTACAGATTTCCAACAAAAAATTGTGTTTGCTCACATACTTTACTGGAATTTTTTTTTAATATTTAAAGTACATGTCACATACGCTTAACCTAATGTCCATACTTTAGTCTTTTGACAAAATGCTTAACCTAATGTCTATACTTAGTCTTTTGACAAACATTTTTAAAAAACATTTATACTCTAATGTTCCATACAAACTGCATTTAAATGAGAATGTAATATAACAAGAAGCTCATTAGAAGAATGTTTTCCTTGCTCCATCATCTCTTAATGAGCTGAAAATACAATGATTTCAAGTCATTTACACCTTGTACAATCTTGTCTTATCTCACTTTTACAAGAACTTTTGGCAGGATGTTGTTTTTTACAGAAAAAAATCGTGATGTCGGACACAAACATCTGTGATTTGATCCTTAGGATGAACACAATATCAACATTCACATATAATATTATGTAGATAACATATGGCTGACGAGACAAAAAATAACATGGCAAAACTTCGCTTCAAATGTTGTGTTATGACAAAAAGATACATTCGGTTTATACTTTGACGAAAATAAATGGTGAATGAAATTATTTTAGGTTTGATATTAACAAGCCAAACTTCAGAAAGATTCATCTTTGATTCAGTTCAATGAAATGATAAGCATTTATATTGTGTTATAAATGAAATTAAGTAGACATGTAATTCTGTTAAAAACATTTCTAATAGCAAATGCATGGCATTTGTTAATACTTTATACACATTTCTAACAAGAATTTCTTTCTGATCAAATTTTAGAAATGTTGGCCAAACGGACTATCAGTGGTTTAATTTCTTCTGATTGTTTGTTGCCCTACTTTCTTCTGATTGTTTGTTGCCCTACTTTCTTCTGAAATGTTGCCCTAAGTTTTGTGAAACAGCAATAAAACGAATTCAATTCAACCACAGAATATAAAAGTTAAGAGTCCATGTTGCATAACTGCGTTCAGAATTAGAATGAATTAGTTTAATTTCATGTATTTTTAAGTAAGTCTGTGATTGAAACATGCTGTATGATATATGATGACAAGCACTTGGTTGATAGCTACGACCATGTTGTATTGTCTTAATGTTCATTGATTGTCTTTTGGTTCTACCAGAGCGGCAATTAACTAACATATGATGTCATGGAAATATTTCATCCCTAAGACATTTCCAGTCATCAATTTTTCATGAAGGAACTTCCGAATGAACTGAGAAAACTTTTCTCAGAGATGGCAAAAGTATTAAGATAAAACGATCATGTTTATCGTGCTGTTTTACAAGTTTTATCAAAAGAGCGCCCAAATTGACGGCAAATTTATGTTACTATCAAAACTAATTATTATTTGCAGTCATTTTTATGAAAATATTGATAAAAATTGTGCATTTTTCAGGAATCAATGTTTGAGATTTTTGTTATTTACATATAATTGAAAGTATTTGTTGTGGAATGTAAATTCCTGGACCTTAAGATTTTGTGCCTTATTGATTGAATAAATTCTTTGATACCAATTTTGATGCACATTATGTGCACTTTTTGTCAAATCACGACTCATCAGTTGTGTTCAAGGCCAAAACTGTTGAAAACTAAAAACAACAATCCAAAAAGTTGATGAGCAAATTTAAAAAAATGCCAAAACGTCCAAAAGGGAAATTACATTTTACTGAAAGAAAAAACCCCAAAAAAAACCAAGTTAACAATGCAGTTTATAGTTTAATACATTCTAGTTTCTTTATACACCATGCAGACTATTTAGTACAGTATTTACCATTTTAAAGTTTGTTTTGAAACAACCAGTGTAAACTTAAAACAAGTCAAACACACCATGTTGTAAGATATTGACCATATATCAGAGTCTATAACACTCTATGATCCCTTAAGACATCTGACAACTTCTACTGTTTTGATTGATTCATGTGGATTTATCAAAATTTTCAAACATTTTACTAAAGTATGATTAATTCAAAGTCTGATTATGAGGTGATTTATCTGTTTTTATGAGATCTGAAACAGATAGCCAACTTTTGCTTATCAGACCAGATTGGGAATTAAAGTCAATCATATATGACACAGAGCACAAATTTTCATTTACTAATGGCTTTTGAAATAAAATTTTAATGAATTTCAACTGTTTGGTTCTTGTCTAAAGTCCAAATCTATAATTAAAATCTTATCAGCGATCCCTTGATTATGATAATACAAATTAGATTATTAAAATTTAACACTTGTTTCTTTTATGACAGGTTCAATTAGAGACATAAAACTGCCTTGTTTATCTTATCCTTGCATGTTATATAATCATTTCGTCAGTTCTGATATAACAGTGGGTACAACCAAAACAAAACTTCTACTATGTGTACTGCTGTACTTAAAATAAGGGTGGTCTTGTGCACTCTTACAATCATTCTCGGTAACCCCCTTCTGGTTGATCATACTGTATTTCTCACTCTGTCAACTACTGGTATGTCTTACATTAGACAAGAATACCATAGGGAGCAATCCAACAGATGTAATATGTAAGGACAGACAGACCTGGAGGAAGGAAAAAGAATCTGCACTGGGAATGAATTCAGTTTTCATAATCTTAACAAATATTTGAAGGTCATGAATTGTGACCCATAGATGTACTGAATTGTGACCCATAGATGTACTGAATTGTGACCCATAGATGTACTAAACCTTTCTGTTGGCATGATTGTCTCATTGACGTATACCCATATTCTTTCATTTTCATTGTGATATTATTTTCTGTATTTATTTAAGCATTCTCACTGTTTGACCTTTAAAAAATGAACTCCTATACTGGTCTTGTGGTATAGGATGTTGTTTTAGTGTTGACCTACAGAAGTATTAAATCTCTCAATATGTCATCATGTCTCACTGATGCTTACCCCATATCTGTTCATTTTCATATTGGTTTTCAAGCAAGTTGGCAGAAACACTTGCTAAATTTTATTATTCTGTATATAAAGATAAAAGATACTTTGTTATTAATTACAGTAATAAAAATCCTTTTATTTTGTCTGTTGATTAATTAAGATGTCTTAATTACATTTCCCCCCCACTCTAGAATCAACAGGTGCCCTCTTATGATTTCTTTTTCAGAAGCTAGTAGTTGGTAGAATGCTTTTTACAAATTAATTTACTTACAACAGACAGTGTATTATGATTTCTAATCAAATTATTCTCAAGGACCATGAATCAATTATCAGTATAAAAGAATACGAAGGAAGCTGCAAAACGGTGGAAAGGGTCCGTAAAATTTAAATCCAAGGGCAAGACAAACTCATGAGGATGGAATATAACAAGCAAATGATATTAAGATACATGTATTACTAAAGGAATAAAAAAAAAAACATATAATAAACTAAAGAGAATAGGAACAAGACAGCACAGAATGTTGAAGTAATATTGTTTACAGTCGTTTCCTTTAAATAATATTCTTATTTTTATCAAAATTTCATGTAAATTATTTTTTATTAGTACCCATTTTACATTTTTGCTTATAAGTAAACTTATATGTTTAATTCAATTGTTGATTTTGCATATTTTGATGGAATGTTGGGCATCGTCACATAACTCGTATTCTTTATTTTTACTTTTATATAGAAAGTCAGGAACATGTTTGAAATGTTCGTTTTTAGATTCATTGAAGTGAATTTGACCTTCACCTTAATCTCTCCTGCAGTTGATAAATTATATAAACTTATTAAATGTTGGTCAAAAACAGCATTGTTGCCTTTTTGTAATTGTTCATGATTGGAATACTTTTAGATGCAGTGTTGCAAATTGAATCTCATGGATGGCGCTAGTGTAGCATAAGACAGACAGACGACTCTTTTGTTGTCGTAATACAATAACGATCGTTCAAACTCTGTAACATAATTCTATTACTGTCAAATACTGTTATATATATTTTGACTGTAATTCTATCTGATTGTCTTTAACTTGGAGAAAATTGCCCGCATTCAATTACGATAATATAAAGTATCGTAAAACTTATTTATATACATTTTTAAATGTTATACATTTTGCTCTTTGACAAAAAAATTATAACTTTGTTTTGGTCATGAGTCATTTTTCGATAGAAATTAAAATCCTATAGGAATATATTTCTTCAGATTTTACCGTTTAAGGGATGTGGACAAGTGTCTCTGGGGACAAAAGACCAAGATTTGATAGGAGATTATGCCCAATATTATTGAATTTGGACAGTAGAGTGTATTGAAATCTATAAATTTAGTTTTATCAGGGTATTGTGCATGCATTTGGATATGATTATACTGTGATGGGAGTTGGCTTTGGGAAATGGACTCATCGATAAGCTTAAACCATCCTACAGATATTAACTGAACTTCTCTGATCATCTGTGCCATTCAGGGACTTTAAACATATTTGTATTATCATGACAAAGCTCTTTAAATAGTGATATCTAATAATTCTTTTGAAATTTTATTAACTGCATTGCTGGTTGAAATATATCTTCTGGAAAAACCTGTCTGTTTTATTTCCCATGTTATTCAGTGTGATATTAATTCTGTATTTGTAGAAATGTTGTCAAATTTGTTAGGATTCTCAAAAATTTTAATAATTGAAACTTTATTGGGCAGGCAGTGGTGAATTTTGTTAACTTTTATATAACCTTATTTTCATGCATTTGGGACTATGGGCCCCAATATCAATGAGAGGTCTAATTTAGATGAATGAGAGATTTAGATTATATAATCGTTAATAATAAAAAAAAATGTTACACTTTTATTGTTGTGAAAACCTTTAACATTGCAAAATCTCACACTTTGCAATAAAGTAATTAATTAATTTATGCACCACTTTCTGCCTGTCCTGCCTACCATTTCTGTCCCGGAGAAAAACTTTGTGAACATATTATAAAGTTTTGTTCAGTCTATGAAAAATCAACTGAATACAATGACTATACTTCAATGATCTTATTCCAACAATAATACAAACGATAGTATTTCTATAGAGATGAAATTATAAGATTAATGTTTTGTCATTCTAACTTTTCACTTATGTATGGAGGTGAGCTAATGGATATTACGCTATTGTCCAAGGCTTTAATCCTCCCACTCACAATGTGCAATCTGCTGACATGATATATTACAGTAGTTGATGATTTAATAAATGCACTATGTCTATGACATCGGGTCGACCCTATCTTATTAAAAATCTAATTTCTTGTGTATTTCTAGTAGTCTATACCCTCCTGCTGTTACACAGTTAGATAAAAATAATTTTCTTTTGTGTTCAGTCGGTCATTACAGTATGGCACATGTCTTTGGCCGATCTATCGAGATATTTTGTCAATTATTTCTTAATCAGATTTCATGCTGCACATCATTGTTTTCAAAACAAAAATGTATTTTTCTGACCAAGAGCAAATCTTTTGTGGACAGATTATCTGAAGACTTGTGCTGTTTCGATTGCTTTAGGATATTGACCAAATTGATATGAAATACTGAGCTTTGTTGACAGCACATGACGTCTTTCTGACCTCTTCTGCAGTGATATTTCAAGGAATATATATGTATAAATTTGATCAATCATGAATAGAATATGAAATTCATTATACAGAATATTGAAGAGAATGATTTGACTTGTACAAATCAGTCAGAAAAAATCTTCATCCCATTCGATAAATTTGCTTTCATACAAGATCTAGTTACGTTCAATCAGAGTTTACAATAACTTCATACAGAATACAGAGATATTAGTTTGCCCTCCCTTATCAACACACTTTCAATAGCCTTTTGTAAAGCTGGAATGTATCTATGTAAAAACAAATTTGATCGTGAACGAGTTCTGGTACATTTTTGTTATCAATAGATTTTTATGGCCGTTTTGTAAATTAAGTTGGGTGGTATCTATATGGTAAAATAACCATAATGGAATATTAGAGGACTACTGAGGGCACGTGGGAATTATAGTTGGTTTTAGGTTTTCCACTACTCTATACATATAGCCTTGCATGGTACTCATCATCAATTACAAATAAAAATTGAACAGAGAAAAGAGTAACAGAAAGACAATATTGTGAATGTATTCCTGGTAGTCTATGAAATAAAACTGTGTCGCTTTGGCATGTCATGTACTCACAAATTGTACGCTAAAGAGAAATATTATTTTTATGCCCCCGCCACCAGTCGAAGGGGGCATTAAGTGTTACCATTGACCATCTTTCCGTCCTTCCGTCTGCCCAATTTTTTGGTTTCAGCACTCTAACTTTAGTTTGCCTCATCCAAATTTTATGAAACTCACACACAATGCTAAGAACCAGAACATGCAGACAGAGTTCAACTTTGGGCAGTGAGTTATTTACCGTTCTAGAGTTATGCCCCCCCATTTATAACTTGGAAAATTGCAAATTTTTTCATTTCTGCATTGTAACTTAAGTTTGCCTCATCCAAATTTTATGAAACTCATACACAATGCTTAGAACCACAACACAAGACAGAGTTCATATTTTGGCAGTGAGTAATTTACCATTCTAGATTTATGCCCATTATAACTTGGAAAATTGCAATATTTTCAAGTGTTTTAAGCCAGCTTGAGCAGGGCCATTCGTGTCCTCAGACACATTCTTCTTTTATTTTTTTAAATGTAGCTACACTAAAAATACAAATTAAAAGATATGGAGTACATATTTCAATTGAGGTTAGCTTGTGATATTTAGGCAGCTCATCAGGCACAGGCCACAGTACAACAGAGGCTTCAAATTGCAGAAAAAGGCCCTTTATGCAGCCACAGTCCACAAGACAACAAAATCTAAAAATGGTAAAAGAATGTGTTAAACATTCATTACATATAACCAAATGATATTAGAAAAATCTCTGATGGTATTTTGATAACCTGCTAATCTGACTGACATCATCACTTTGTGTATGGTTGTTTTAATAAGAACAAAGCTAAGGTGATATTTTCATAACCTGTTCATCTTACTAATTTCTACACCTTGAACCATTCTTTTCATCAAACTAATTTTAGTACCTAGAATCATTATATACTGAGGATATTTTAATGAACTGTTGGGATAACTGATTTCTATGTTGGAATGTTTTTCTGTCCTGTAATTTCCTGAATACTCCGATGAGGAGTCATTAGTGGAAAACATAGAGAAAGATCTATTGTTGTCAGTTGCTTGTCCACGATAGTTAATGACAAACCATCCGTTAATTAACGTTTTCTGTCGATTTTCCCATTGTTCCCAACATACACCATAATTCTCTCTAAATAATACGTTTCGAATTGTAGAAGAAATGATTTTTCGGTAACTGGCTGAAAATTCTGAAGATTGCATATTTTAGTGCTTGTTTTTTTTTATTTTGTATAATCTGGAATGACTTTATACTGACAAATTTTCATGTAGAGTTCTTAACTCCCATTATCTACAAGCGTCCTTTAAGGTATCCAGACCACAAAAGGTACTGACCGTAAATTATATTTCTTTTTGGTGGAATATAAATTGAATAAAAAATTTAAAGCAGGAATTAAGGAAGTACCCAACACTTTGACTAAAATAGATTTGGCTCCTTTAATTTTCATAAAATTTTGAAGAAATAATTACTTTGACCTGTTGAAAAAAATATAAAAAATTCAAGAAATTTGAACCACACAATTTACGGGAATGATTTCATTGGATATATAGCAGTTTGACAAACACTAATTTTGATCATTGAGAAGCTTCATGTTTCTTTACTAATACATGTAGTATGTGATTAAAACGTTCAGCTGATTTTTAAAGAGTTAACTCCCTTAGGTGTTCTTTACCCCCTTAACCAAGTAAGCAGATAATAAGATAATTCCCTTCTTGCGGATATTGGAGTTGTCTCCCATATGCATGAGTTATCTTTCCTGACAGAAGGTGTCTTGTTTTAAACATAAAGGGCAAAAATCAGTTTTAATCTTTTCTAAAAATATTGAATAGGGGAAGTCCTTCATCAGACATAGAAAAATGTGGGAAAATATATCCCAGAACATATCAATAATGTGTGTGGAGGATATTGTCAGGATGGAAAAATGTTTTGCAGAAAAATTACAATTTGTCCATTGAATTCTTTGGAAGACACCTTTTCCAAAGAGCAGATAACTCCTTAAATCGGTGACAACTCCCAAAACTCGATGTTGACACGGTTAACTCTGAAATCTAGCTATCTTAAAATATTTCCACACTCCCAGTTATCATATGCAATTTTATTTCAATATTTACTTCGATCTTGACAAAGTTTTATACAATATATATTGTAAATTCATTGTGTGTTACTGGATACCATTTTCTTTTATTGTCATAGGTAAAGTGAATGTAAATATTTGACAAAATTTAAATTAGGAGATAACTGGCAAAAACCTCAAAATTTGGTATTCTAGAAACATTAAATTTTCCCCAAAACACACGTCAAATGAATGAACCCACAGAATCTGTATTGCTGCTTGTACTTATAAGGTGGTCTGATCACAAAGGAGACTTGCAAAGAATATTAATCAATTTTTTTGCATATTTTTATCTTAGAAAATTGCACTTTAAATGAGAAATAATTATTTCTGCCCAATATGAATGGGGATGTTAGTTGATATTAAAGAATTGCTCCCTGAGTGAGGAGGATTGTAATGAATAATATTTCATTCAATTAGATTTATTCGTCAAGATGTCCTCCTGCCACACACAAAATTATATTACTGAATTACAATGTTGCAAAATGAATTCTTTCATGCACAAATTTAGAATTAATAACTTTTTTGCCCTCCACTTTCACACTCGTTACCAGTTTTGGTCAATTTTATATTAAAATTCATGGGCTTGTAAGTGACAGATACAAATTAACTAATTAGCATAAATTGTATTAATTAAAATTGATTAGGGTATCATCTTTGATGAGGATCAATACAAATTTGAAGATATCCTGCTGGTTAAGAACCCTTGTGTAATCTGTTTTAACCAATATTATCTCATGTAAAGTGTTATTGAATTGTGTAAGGATGATCAGAAGAATACACATTCACGGCTAAACATTGTATTCTTGTATAAAATCAGTATCTATTCCATGTAAAACAAATCTGAGATTTGTCTAGCAAGAAAATCTTTGAAATTATTTTTAAAGTTGGAGAATGAAAATTGTTTTTCATTTTGATTATAATAGACAAAAAAAAAGGTTGAAGATTTTTTAAAGACCACTTGATAGAGCAATTCTTTAGTCATTTTATGGTCATTCAGTTACAATAGAAATATGCGATAAAACAGCCAAAAAGTTGTAATGTTGATATCAGATTTTTTTCTAAAATTATTTGTGATTTTTTTCTTTATTTTCAGAAATTTAAAAAAAAAAATGATTTCTTGTTTTCACTATACATGATTTCATAATAACCCGCATGTATTTTTCCACTTTTTAAAAAAAATATTTTTCCCATTTGGACTACAGCATTTAATACCTACAGAACCACTGGTCAAGTTTAAAATTGATTTGTCTGTGAGATTTATGCTGGTTATACAAATTAGATTCCAACAATGAGGTTTATTTGAAATAGAAAACCTTGAGTATTGACTGTTGAATTAACAATACTGGAGGGACGAGGTCTAGGGAAATTAGAACCAATTATTCAGTAGTTTTTCAATCTGTGGTATATATGATTAGTTATATTATAGTACAACTAATGGTTTGCCTATTAGGAAGAATTAATATCCAATTACATTTTCATTTTCTTTTTTAAGTAAGATGTTAAGAATAGATATATGATGGACATAAAGATGTCCGCCGATGACGAGACAAAACACAAAGGGATGAAACTCATGTGATTGATGGATTGTGTAATTTGAAGGTTTTATTGGGAGGCAAACCTCATCGATTCTGACCATAATATGAGCTTGCTGTTATGAATTTACTTGAATCAATAAAAACGATATATATATTTTTGTTGCGGAGCCTTTTAAGCTATCACATAGGATCTACACAGAAGCATAAATATTTGATTGTATTTGTTTGTATGAAGATGTTTGCATAGGAAAGATTTTCCAATTGTCTATTGATAGTTTAATGTTACAAAGGTTTTATATAGAAGAGGCAAGATTTTTAGGGGGTAGGTCAAAACAGATATCAAGATACATTGAAACAATGGCAATAAAATGGTGAAAGGCCTTGTTTGCTGATTGCCAAATAACAAATGACTTTAACACCATCCCATCAACTTTAACAATGCCATCTAGATACAATTTGTTTCCTAATTATCTGTCATTGTTTAGATCTACAGATTTGAAATTGGACTTCATGTATCTTACATTAGATAAGAATTGTTCTCTATTTTTGTACAAAATGAAATTGCAATTTTGTCTGTGACTTTAATTCTCTTTGAAATTTAAAATGACTGCATATATATTCCATTTAAAAGATATGATCTGTCTCTTGAGAATATATTCTTTTTTGTTGTTAATGGTAAAAGGTTTTCAAAAAAGCATTAGTTTTTTTATGTTTTTTGGTATAGAAATAAACAGTTACAGATCTATTTTCCGAGTAGAAATAGATTGGTCTTATTCTCTAACATCGGTAATTTACATTTCTCAAAAGGTCATCATTTAAAAATCAAGGAAAGTTGCAGAATTTGTTAAATTAAAGCATTAAGTTTTACTGTGTATAATATTTAGATTTCATTCTCGGTGAAGTTGCAATATTGTCAATGCCTGTTTATCTATATTTATATAAGTAATGTACATTCTTATTTATCAGTGTTTATTATGAGGATAGTTTATTTATTTTTTGAAATATTGGGATAGTCAGGCTGGTACTAAAATTTTGCCTGAGGGGGAACTGAAGGGTGCATTAGGGTTCAAAACTAAAACACAACATTCAAAAAACATTTTCTTTGATAAAGGAGGGAATTTGATTAAGTACATGTATATCCTTGGTAGCATAGACCCGACTAGTGTAACTGAAGATTCAAATGATTTGATTTTTACCTGCCAAAGTCTTATATCATCGACTGGCTAATTTGAACTTTTTTCTTTGATAAATTATCATTTCTGGTTCAGATCACTTTTACCTTTTATCTTGAAGTTACAGTGGCAAAAAATAGAAATGAAATATATATTTTAATACAGTGTATTTAAAAAACTCAGTCGGTAAAAGATAGTATTCCTTAGCTGACATGGAAATGCGAATTTTATCATGTGATCAAATACATTTCTTTATAAAAAGTTCACCAATTACAGTAGTCATTATACCTCAAACCATTGTCCTAATGCAGTCATAAATTTTACCAAAAAGGAATACTTCATTTTCCTTTTTTACTGAAGAATGCAAAATTTAATTGAATTTACTGAGATGTTCAACAATAAATGATGTTTTTCATGACATTTGTCATTAATTCCGATTTTTGTGGCACATGTTTGAATTTGGATGAAAATTAAAGTATAATTGACCAAATGACAGATACAATTCACAATATAACCTCACAAATTAGCATAGTGACCGAATGACTTTGATGGTTATCTGAGTGGCTCGAGTGTTTAATCAAACTGCCTTTCAAAATAGCATAAGTAAACATTTCCCTTGCATTGTCATCTGGACTCATGTCATTTTGTCGGTAGATTTGACAGCCGCCGATCGTTGGGTGATGGACTGACAATAGATGCAGTACGGACAGTGGGACAGTCCTACACAATAGTTTTATTGTGACTGACCATGACTAGTGATTATGTTCTGGATTTGTAATAAAACTTTACCCTTATGTGTAAATCAAACAATTTATAGAAGCGTTTAGAGAGATAACATTTTCCGAAAGGATGCCACAAATGGCATGCTGGGATGATAATTATAGTTGTTAGTTTGATTTTGTCTATAAAATAAAAGAGTTTTATTGTTGGTTTCCTGACGAACTACAACCATACCAAATTATCTGTATTCCCTTATTACTTGTCTATAAACTGTCTGGGCTAAACTGTTAGATCAAGGTTTTCTCACTTTTTGTTACAGAAAACAATTATAAATGTGTTACTTTGAAAAGTGATTATTCTAAACTTTTTGTCTTTGTTAGAAGAATACTTTGAATTTTTTTATTCTTTGTGTTGCAATGTGCAAACTATTTGAACTGAAGAGTCCCAGTTTATCTTGCATCCATTAGCATTGTATAGTATAAAGGATCTGTTGAAATGGTTTGATATCTGAAATTTTTAGCTCACCTGGCCCAAAGGGCCAAGTGAGCTTTTCTCATCACTTTGCGTCCGGCGTCGTCCGGCGTCGTCCGTCGTCGTTGTTAACATTTTACATTTTAAACTTCTTCTAGAGAACCACTAAATGGAATGAAACCAAACATGAATGTTCCTTATGAGGTCTTGACCAAGTGTTGTTACTTTGTAGCCGATCCATCATCCAAGATGGCCGCCAGCGGGGAACTTAGTTTAACATAGGACCCTATGGGAAATGCATACAAATGACTTCTTTTAGAGAACCACTGAATGGAATGAAACTAAATCTGGCATGAATGAACCCTTATAAGGTGCTGACCAAGTGTTGTTACTTTGTAGCCAATCCATCATCCAAGATGGCAGCCAGAGGGGGACTTAGTTTAACATAGGACCCTATGGGAAATGCATACAAATGACTTCTTTTAGAGAACCGTTGAATGGAATGAAACCAAACATGGCATGAATGTTCCTTATGAGGTGCTGACCAAGTGTTCTTACTTTGTAGCCGATCCATAATCCAAGATGGCCGCCAGCGGGGGACTTAGTTTAACATAGAACCCTATGGGAAATGCATACAAATGACTTCTTTTAGTGACCCACTTAATGGAATGAAACCAAACATGGCATGAATATTCCTTATGAAGTGCTGACCAAGTGTTGTTACTTTGTAGCTGATCCATCATCCAAGATGGACGCCAGCGGGGAACTTAGTTTAACATAGGACCCTATGGGAAATGCATACAAATGACTTCTTTTAGAGAACCACTGAATGGAATGAAACTGAATCTGGCATGAATGTTCCTTATGAGGTGCTGACCAAGTGTTGTTACTTTGTAGCCGATCCATCATCCAAGATGGCCGCCAAAGGGGGACTTAGTTTAACATAGGACCCTATGGGAAATGCATACAAATGACTTCTTTTAGAGAACCGTTGAATGAAATGAAACCAAACATGGCATGAATGTTCCTTATGAGGTGCTGACCAAGTGTTGTTACTTTGTAGCTGATCCATAATCCAAGATGGCCGCCACCGGGGGACTTAGTTTAACACAGAACCCTATGGGAAATGCATACAAATGACTTCTTTTAGTGACCCACTTAATGGAATGAAACCAAACATGGCATGAATATTCCTTATGAAGTGCTGACCAAGTGTTGTTACTTTGTAGCTGATCTGTCATCCAAGATGGCCGCCAGCGGGGAACATAGTTTAACATAGGACCCTATGGGAAATGCATACAAATGACTTCTTTTAGAGAACCACTGAATGGAATGAAACTAAATCTGGCATGAATGTTCCTTATGAGGTGTTGACCAAGCGTTGTTACTTTGTAGCCGATCCATCATCCAAGATGGCCGCCAAAGGGGGACTTAGTTTAACATAGGACCCTATGGGAAATGCATACAAATGACTTCTTTTAGAGAACCGTTGAATGAAATGAAACCAAACATGGCTTGAATGTTCCTTATGAGGTGCTGACCAAGTGTTGTTACTTTGTAGCCGATCCATAATCCAAGATGGCCGCCAGCGGGGGACTTAGTTTAACACAGAACCCTATGGGAAATGCATACAAATGACTTCTTTTAGTGACCCACTTAATGGAATGAAACCAAACATGGCATGAATATTCCTTATGAAGTGCTGACCAAGTGTTGTTACTTTGTAGCTGATCTATCATCCAAGATGGCCGCCAGCGGGGAACATAGTTTAACATAGGACCCTATGGGAAATGCATACAAATGACTTCTTTTAGAGAACCACTGAATGGAATGAAACTAAATCTGGCATGAATGTTCCTTATGAGGTGTTGACCAAGCGTTGTTACTTTGTAGCCGATCCATCATCCAAGATGGCCACCAGCGGGGGACTAAGTTTAACATTGGACTCTATGGGAAATGCATACAAATGACTTCTTTTAGAGAACCACTGAATGGAATGAAACTAAATCTGGCATGAATGTTCCTTATGAGGTGTTGACCAAGCGTTGTTACTTTGTAGCCGATCCATCATCCAAGATGGCCGCCAGCGGGGGACTAAGTTTAACATTGGACCCTATGGGAAATGCATACAGATGACTTCTTTTAGAGAACCACTGAATGGAATGTAACAAAACATAGCATGGATGTTCCTTATGAGGTGCTGACCAAGTGTTGTTACTTTGTTGCCGATCCATCATCCAAGATGTTTAGAAGTCTATCAGAAAATTTAAAAAAAAATTCTGAATGGTCACAACTTGACCACATATTCAAAAATAATAATGATAAGATGTCTTCAGTAGCTATTGTAAGACTACACTAAGATGACCTGTTTTTAATTTTAAATACTGTGTCAAATTAAACCAATCTTGGTCTCAATCATTATATAATTTCCAAAATCACATTAGATACAGGTGAGCGACACAGGCTCTTGAGAGCCTCTAGTTTATTTTTTATTAGAAAATAAAGTCAGATGTCACAAAAAGGCTTTCTTGGCAATCTTTTTTCTAGAATCTTCCAAGCCGTTTTATTCCCATAGAAAATCACAAGTTTATGCTTATGTGTTCAAACTGCTAAGTAACTACAAATTTGATGAAAAGTTGAATCATACAGATCAATTCTTAATGGTTCCTAATAAAATTTCATGGCTATGGATATAGGAAGATAGAACCTACAAACTATTATGAATAGATGTTACAGATGAAAAGCTTTATGTAATTTTCTTGTACTTTCAGTCAAATGGATTATAAATTTTCATAAAGAGAGGATAAATAAACTCAGAATAGTATGTCAATAAAACCTATTACAAATCATAGTCAGTCTTTGTCATTCTTGGAAATTCTGCGTATAAAATCGGTACTTGACTTTGGACCATTTGAGCATTGTCTTAGATATTTATCTTGTTTCACTCTGTTATTTCTGTATGGTAGGGGCATATGACACATAGTATCATATCAATTTTAGCTTTTGGCCAATCAGATAGCCTGTTTTATGTTCTTTGAAACATTGTATAATTTTGTTCTCATGTTTTTCCCTGGGTGGATGTATAGCAGATGATTAAAAACAGTACTTTGAAATCAGATGAGAGATCCTGGGGACAATTTCATTATATTCTTTGAATATTGAAACAATATGTAATAAATCATTTTTTATGGAATATATTAAATAACCAATCAGATAAGATTGACAGATGTTCCTTCCTGTAGTTTTCACAAATATGGAAAAAACAAACCTATCGGACAATTTGATGGTATACAGAAGGATTTACAGGCTTCTCTTCCATGATAAAACAACTGTACTGTTGTATTATATTAAATATGATTTAATATTAAAGAAAGAAATATAGGAAAAAAAGGAGAGAGTAGAACTAAACTATACAGACCGGCAACTTTGGATGTTACGTAATGGGGGATAGGGTGGAGATGCCACTTGATAGGCTTTTTGACATACATTGTATGGACATTGACAGTATCTCCCTACATATTTTATAGATATTTGTGAATTGTGAAACCTGAAATCATGTGATGGCCTCCAGATAGTTTTAACTATCTCTATTTCTGCAGACAATAAATTGTTTACGGTCAGCTTGTACGGCAGGTGCTTGGGATAACAATAGAGATAAACACCCTATGATATTTGTAACGGACAATCATTTTCTCCAGTTTACCCTAAGGCTCAGCAATTTCTTTTCCATGTATATAATTATCACTTTACGGATAAATAGAATGTTGAATTTATAAAATTTGATTACAAAAGACAAATTAGGAAAATTTATTTTAAGGTGTTTGTATGGGATATTTTATCCTACCCTGTAATTTGAAAAAGGACAAATTTATATAATATTTGTTCAGCAAGTGGTAATTGAAATCAATGATAGTATTCTCAATCTAAAGTACATAAATTACACTCACTGAAATGTTGTTTTTATACGAACTAAAATTTTCAAATAATGATATGTATATTTGAAATTATGTTTTCGTCAGACTGATAAAAGAACTACAAAAGGCCTATAGATTGATAGGTCCACACTTTAATTTAAAGATGGTCTATAATTTTGAAAAATATGTTTGACACAAAGCAAGACTAGCCCCCCTAGGGATAGGTTTTACTACAAACACAAAATCAGAAGCCAAAATGATTTGAACAAATTTGTGAGAAAGTAGACTTGTGAAAAGTATCTTTTATTTTGATTATTTGATGGGCTAAAATCAGCTATCTAGTAAAAGATGTTTACTTTTCAAAAGCTATAATTTTCCCCAGGTGATATAGACCACTTGTCATCAATTGTTAACATGTAATTATATGTGGAGATTTTAATGTGCTTAATAGACCATTTATGGGACCACTTAGTTCAATGTTACAAAGCTTTTACAGTAATTTGTAAATGGATTCAAAACATTTCTCATCCAAGTGTTATAGAAATATGATTGTGTCAGCTGAAAAAAAAGACATTCTACCAAGGGTTATAAATATTTGATTTTGCTAATTACTTTACTTAGTAGGAAAATATAAATATTGTTCAATAAAACAGTGTGTGTTTTTTAATTCTGAGTTAAAACTATAAATGTTTTGTATAATTGGATGACTTTTATTCACCATTGTCAGCAGCATTGTGAAAAATTGTTCATGTAAAGACAATGTTCCAACTGAATTCATTTTACATAAATATTCCCCCAAAACTGTAGACTCATTAGAATGAAATGTTCTAAAATGCAGGAAGTCTTGACTTTAATGACAAATTTTGTGTCAATTATTCATTGGAAATAGATGTAAAAAAAAATTTATATCATATATTCTGCTACTAAAACGGATGTTTAATTTTCATATGACAATTTACGTCAATTTATTTGTAAAATAGTTGTGACAAATAATTTTTTTACTAGAATAATGATTTCCTATTGTATCCTGTGTAAGATCCGGTATATATCTTGGAAATCATTGTGTTACCATAGAAACAGATTGTTGTTATGTTGACCAGTTGCAGCAGGTCAAACTTTCTGTGGTAAAATATCTTTGATATTATATCAACTAAGGATTTGGTTTTTTGATTGAAATTATAGAATTTACAAACTGCAGACTCTGAAACTGTAAACATATGTATGAAGATTTAATTGGATAGACACAATGCGGCTATTTCTTTTGTATGACTAAATAAGCGGAGGAACTTAAAGCCTATTAAACTTAATATGTTAGATTTTCTACCCCCATAACCAAGAAAAATGGGCAGGTTCAGACAGGATTTTACTTTTAATAAGTCTTCCCAACAAGCTGGCAGGCGGGTGTACAGACAGGCAGTCAGTCGGGCAAATTTTGTTATAATTTTAGTAAGATTAGTTCAATTTTAGTATCTAGAAGTAGACCTTTTAAATTTTTAAAAATTGGGCAGAACACCTTGCAGGGTTGACAAGGGATGGAAATTTACAAATAGAATTAAATATCACCTTAAATAGATAAAGAATTTTATGGACAAATTTCTTATTTTTATTGTCTGATATTTCAGTTGTTGTACAGTTTGAAATAAAACATAAATACTGGTGTCTTATGGTTAAAAAAAAAAAAAAAAAAAATTGTATGGAAATTTTTAAGTTTACTAGTACTTTTCTATGTAAGGAAGATAAATTTAGAAAACTGTAATTTGAGAATATACGTCACTCTAAGAACGTTTATCTTATTTATCTTATCAGTTTCGGTCCTCGTCCCTTTCATAATGCCTGTATTCTATATATAATTAAATAAGAAAATGACATTTTCTTCAAATTACGGCAATTTACCGAAGAAAGAAAATTGATACAGTTGACTTGCTTGGTATTAAACTTGTAATCTTCCTAAAGGAAGGCTCAATATCGTAGCAATCGATGTCGAATGACGGCTACGCTGAACAGAATTGATTTCAGTGATGATCAAAGCGTTATAGATGTCTGACATGATTGTATGCTTGTTACAACCATCTCTGTCTTGTCCAAACATACTTATGGTGAAACATATCCTTAATGAAATCGAAAAATACTTCACGGTAAAGACTCATAGCAAAAAATATGTTGGAAACAAATGTGTATTGATACAAAAAGTTCTTGAAGTTTGAGTCACCTAGTTGGTAAGTCGGGAATTATTTTCTCAATGATGATCTTGTGTAAAAGTACTTAACAAACCAGGTTTTGTTGAAACCAGCTATCTTTGGTTAGAGAATAAACCTGTGGGTTTTTAGATTTGTAAGCTTGAAAAAAATCTTAAAATTTAAATGTTTTTTCATTGTGATTTAAGGCAAAAAATCATTTTCTATTCTGAAAATTTGTCTGAAAGTGTAAAGTGTAATTAGATTTTAAGTGTTACCCCTAATGAGAAATGACTGTTTGTTATCTCCCTTACTCCCTTATAATAAAATAATTCCTCCCATCCTAAACTGCATAAATTTGAAACCCTCTTTCCATGGAACTTTGGATTTGGGTAATATCATTAAAAAAATTATAAAGGTGGCATAGAGTTATTTAATGTTTTTTTGTATTTTACATTGTCTCATGCAAGTTGATAAAACAGCAATGTGCAGTCAATTTTTTTTTTCATTAGAAATGTCATTTTTATATCCTCTTGGCCCATGTTCATACCCTCTCTATGTCTCTCTACAATCAAGAGAATATGCAATCTAAATACAATGATTGGCCTTGAATTTTAAATTTATATGATTCAGTTGTTTTTTCCATGCCATTTTGCATCTACGACTGGTTTCCTCTCATTATTTAGAAAGTATACCAGCCATAAAAGGTTAATGTACACCACTATGATTTATCTGCAGAAATTTTTTGGTTTTTACTGAAATGGATTTTAAAATTTGATGAAAGCAGCTGAGTTGCTGTATGATTATTTGACTGAAATATTGATCTGTGCTATCATACCATCATAATTGGTTTGACGAGTGAATAAATTTCCTTTGATTAAGAAAATTCTTTAATTATGAAACAATATTTTCTATTTTCAATATTTTCATTGGGCTTCATAATAACTATATGTAATTTGTCTTCTTTGAAACTGATGATTTGATTATAAGATAGAAATTAAGTTTATTTATTAAATTAAATTTTCTGTATTGAGTGATATAGGATCTTGTATGCGTAACAAATTACTTTTTTATGAAATGATTGTCTCAACTGTTGAAGAATCAGTGCAACAGATTACTTATTGAAAATTCTCTATCACAGCAAATATCTGCTGATAAAACATAAAACAACCAAAATTTCCATGCAAAATGTTCAAGTAGCAAACTATAAATATGAAAATAAAAATATATGGAGTATGCATAAGTGAGAAAATATCTCATTGGATTGCACCTGGAAAAAGACAATATTATCTAGAGATCCATGTGCATGTGTGGTCTTCAATAGTAAACAAATATCCCATATCACAAGACAAGCATTTATGGCTCTTTGACACACTGATGTCAAAAATTCAATTAAGATCACTACATATCCAAATAAATAAAGGAACCCTAGAAAGTATAATGGCAAATAGACTAGAGTATCCCTTAACAGTGCTGCATTCAATAAAAGAGAAGCTGTATAGACATTTTACTGGTACCATGTCACTTTCTACATAATGATTTAGGTACCAGAATAAATTCTACAGATATTTTGATATGGTCATTGTCCAGTAAATGTCTTCATTTAGACTGATATACATCAATATTACTACTGATTATTAATTTATCAATTGTTATTATCTAGATTAATGTAATATAAAGATAATAGACAGAATGGTATGACCTGACTGTGACCTCTATACAAGTATTTGATTGGCTGATGTTTCAGTAATTAAGGTGGCAAAATAGTCATCATTACATGACATTGTACCTTTGTGAATACCCCCATAAAACTATAATGAATTATGATTTTCTGTCTGTATTCAGATCGGCAAATTTATTAATAATTCATATTTCCTGTTTTTGAACAAATTTTTGAAAATATACTTATCAAATTGGATAAAATATTCAGTGAAGCCCAGTCATGTAGATCTGAATGATAATAGAATGTCATGGATATTCATAACGAAATACTAATAGTCTTTTACGGTATAGTTAAAAACAAAAACCACAAAAGCCTAAATTATAACCAGTATAAAAGTATGCAATATTGAAACATTTATAAGAGTCTTAAAAATTGAATTCCACAGCCATAAATGCCTCGCGGAAAGTGGATATTCAATAAAAACTTGTATCCAAAGAATTAGTATTAAAGATAAAAAAAAATATCAGTGACGACTGTACTGTGGCGAACTAGTCAATGGGATCTAAACCCTACCCCTAAACATAAGATTGGGTGTTACAATGCATATGTATTTAGATTAAATATGATGACAGAATCTATCTAATTGTCAGAAATGAAATACTGAAGCAGATGAATAAGGTTGGATTGATGGACATAATAGAAATCTGTAATTGAAATCAAAGATGTTCTATCATAATCCTCATCATATTTATAACTGTGAAAGACAAGATTGCTGGACAGATAAGGAAGATTGACTCAAAGGAGAGAAAGATAAACCTATAGTTTTCAGGAGAGAAAAAAGAGAAAGGATTGATAAATTATTTGATTTATTTATTTTTTCTAAACATCTGAAACAGGAATAAAAAAATATTGGTATGAGCTGTTGTGTGAGCTACCAATAATGGTAATTTAAAAATATACTTCAATTTTAAATTATAAATGCATATGTGGATTTAAGATATTTGCAATCTAAATTTTGCAATGATGCAAAAATCACATTAAATTTCATACAACTAAAAGAGTTAACCTTCAACTAATTAGCAGATACAGAAATTGCAGTAATTTGCTGATAAAAATATGCAGATGTAAAATTTGCACCCTTTAAAGCTCTGGGTGTATCATAGGATTTCTGAACAATATTGAATTGTTAAATCCTTTCTAGCATATAAAATAGAATGACTGACATACATATAGAGAGATAAACAAAATGGAATAGACAGATGGACAAAAAGATAAACACATGGACATAGAGATACAAAAGATCATTTTAAAAAATAGAAGATGATCTTGTTTAATGCAGAGATACACCTCATCAATCACTTAGTACAGGTGCTTTTTTATTCAAATTAATGGCCTTGTCAAAGGAAGCATAATTTGTTCAATAACCATATTTATAGTTTTATATAGATATCTGTAAGATCATTTTAGTGGCAAGATTGCTATATCACACCAAACATTCAAAAATATTGGGAGTATTAAAAAAAAATGAAACCATTTAAATTGTCGATTGAAGTGTACCATGTTGTTTATGATGTAAGCATTTTTATACCAGTTCCACTCTAGTAAATAAAATAAATATTGATAATATTTTTAAAACTTTATCAGAAACGTGTATATAAACTGTTATTTTAAATGTTCCATCTGTTATTTTACACTTTGAAAAATCAATATTTTTTGGGTAACAATTTGCAAGTGACTTTGGTGCTGTTTAAAATTAGAGTTAACAGTATTTACATGAATTTAAATTATTTGACAAAAGGCATAACAAAATTCATAAAAAAATGAATGATTATTTTGGAATTTTTTAATTTAGGTGAAAAAATGAAGAACACAAATAAAAAAAGGATAATTCTTACATCAGCATTTTATAGTCTTCACATTGAGTTATTTCCCCTGGGAGCAGCATTTAATTTAATTACCTCCCTTTGGTATTACATGAGCAAAAAAGTGATCTAATGTAATTTGTAGCATCATTTTAGATACAGACAAATCTATTACAGAAAATATATAGTATTATTGGCATCTCAGCCTATCGCAGTAGACACAAGCTATTCATTCATGTCTTCTAACTATACTTTTTCCTATTTGTAGAGAGCTCTGTTGTCTTTGTTTAATAATACTGAGATAAACTTATCTTTAAAATGGCAAGAATAGATAAGAGATTGTCTGGTTGTGAATTTTGATATAATTTGTCATTTCTTATATTGGTCTTAGGAAAGAATAGATATTCTTTTAAATTAAACTTACAAATGACAAATTATGGGAAAAAAGTATAAAATTACATTGCCCACAGTTTTTAGGATATAGAGACTGAAAAATAGTCGTAATGAAATGAAAGGAACTGAAGTGTATGGAGGGGATTTTAATGCAATAAAATCCCAGTTATCAAGTACGTTAATACCCTGTCCACATTATATTTGAGTGTTAGATTGATATTCAAACATAATTTACCAATGTGTATTTATTTAATTCTGATTGCACTGAATAATGAATATTTCATTATCTAATGCAAGATTTATTCCACATATGCAATCACATTTGTCTTTATTTTTCAAAATATCTCCTGCAAGTGATTGGTAAATAAACATTTAAACTGGAATATGTTTGAACAAAGCTCAGTATAATTGTCATATTTGAATTGATTTAACACAATTGTCTGGAGACATCAGCTCATAAAAAGTACATACATGTATACAGTTAACTCTGTGAGACAATATCCCATACAAGTTTATTTGGAGTTTTCTCTGCATGTAAGACAACAATCCCAAGTCAAATGCATATACATGTATAAAGTTTATGTTGTAAAACAACATCTCATCACACAAACATGTATAGTTTATCTTATGAGACAACACCCCATACTGCATACATGAAGAATTTACTCTATGAGACAACATCACATAACACAAGCATGTAGATTTCATTGGACAGTATCATAAAACCAAGGACATGAAAAATGTCCACCAGTGAAAAAACTTCCAAAAAAAAAAAGACAAAAATATTCTCTTATTAATCCTTTTGATGTTTGCCGAACTGTTGTAAAATAAATTGTTATTTTTATTTAATCCATTGATGCAGATAGAAAGAACATTCTAAGTTCCACATTTTAGACTGAGAGCAATCCATCCATCTTTACTACTTAGGTTGGTGTGGTAATTAATGAGAAATATGGCATAATATGATTGATACGAACATTCAAATATTGAAAGTAACCAGTTCTGATTTTGAAAACATTTCATTCAATAATAGACAAAGAGAATGGGGCATGAACATTTCTGTAGCATATTAAGATTGGTTTCGCAATTAAACTGGTGTAATCTTTCTCTCATTTTGGTCAAAACGATTTCCAGACAAATCTACAATACATGTAAATTATATGCCATATTGCCTAGTCATATACCTATATATAGGGAATAGATCTTACAGATTTGATATATGGCTTCTGCTTGAAATTCATGCTTGAAAATTGATTAAGGAGAACAAAATTCTGGTATATCTTTTCAAGAATTCACCTAACATGAATTCTCTTTAATTTTCCATATTTTGGTTTAATAGATTTAGATGCATTTTGATTTAACTTG
Source organism: Mytilisepta virgata (assembly GCA_028015205.1). Taxonomy (NCBI): domain Eukaryota; kingdom Metazoa; phylum Mollusca; class Bivalvia; order Mytilida; family Mytilidae; genus Mytilisepta; species Mytilisepta virgata. The sequence goes on from CM051515.1 coordinate 35,891,552, forward strand.
TATACATCAGAGTATAAAGTCATTGCACGTCTGTTTAAGAATTCATAAATTCATCGTTTTGCAGCCAAGAAATATTTTTTGATTAATCGCTCCTCTTTATTTGTCCATTTTTTGTCATCGTATTGACATTAAGACGATAGATAGAATCGGACATTTTTCTGAGGTGGATTAGGTCAGATTGATTTAGAATGGTGTCTGGAAAGTACGATGGTTTTCTTCCATTGTAGAGGTTGTATACGGCTGATTAAGGACAGTAACTTGGCAGAAAATAAATTACACGCTTTGTTGTTGTAATCGGAACATTTATATACACTTGTCTTGTTAGGGAGTCTATCACGTTTGTTTTTGACATCTTATACTTCTTGCTTTGTGTTCTTATCTAATGAGATGGCTTAGTTTTGATTGAAAGATAATTACTGGTCAGAAAATAATCGGTCTTATGACATAATAAACCTTGACTAGCAATAAAAAAACTAATTTCTGGTCTTGTCATGTGGACTTTGCATAATTTACTGAAGGTCAAAAGGCAAATTATTATATATATATATACAAATCTATCATAACTTGATCTCCTAATATGTAATTTGGTACGGGGTGTATAAGTTGATAAAGGGTCAAATTAAAAAAAATGGATTTAGACAAATTCATTCTACATACATGTATTTGGCTTTTTTGGGAGGGGGGAAGGCTTTAGTATAGTTTTATTTTTGTTTACAATATGTAGATACTCAAAGTCTTTAAAGTTTAAACTTGGATTTTATTTATATACTAAGTTCTGTGAAAGACCAAAAGATTATCAGTTGTATTTCATTTGGAATATAAGTTCATATTCATTATTCTTTGTATTAAATGTCACATGACATCTTTATGGAAAAATGAGATAGGTTTCTATTCCCATAATTCCTTCAATTGCTTCCATCATCAAAATTCCCAACATTTGTTTATAGCATTTTATCTGAGAACAGTGTACAATGCACTATAATGGTTGTGTTTCAGCTCTACAGGACGTCAATACAATTCCCAATATAGAAACTAAAGTCATCAAATCGACTTTAATAGCGTGAGGTTTCCGTAAGTAGTGAACGATGAATGTACTGCATATCGGAAGCAAGTTGGGGAATTTTATTTTTCTTACTTGGAGGTATGGCCATCATGTGGCTGTCGACTTTCTTTAATTAGAAATTATTTCTTCCTTGCTGTTAATCCATAAATTTACTAAAGAAGGCAAATAATTATTTTTGTATGATTAGACTTGGGAAGCCATCACCTGGGTCTTGGTACTTTGTCCGGGAAGTTTTTATACGACAATCAAAGGATAAGAATCAGTTGTCCCTCGGGATGTTTTCTTCATTTCCGTCCGGAAAAAGTTCACAGTAGGTAGGAACAAATAGAGGAAATATATGTCTTGGAGAATGGACAGTTGGATATATCTTAAATATTATCTATTGAGTATTATAAATATTTTGATATGTACACTTAAAAGGGTGGTATACAGAATTATAATAGTATGAATTTTTTTTAATATAAATTTTCCTACAGCTATATTTTGCGTAATAGTTAATGTCTGAGGGGACTGAATTAATTTGGCTTTTCACTATTTGTGACCATCTTAGAATTTTTGGTCTTTTTTGTTGTCTATAAATCACAGACAACTTCTGCAATAAAATGGTTAAAATAAAATAATAGGGAAATTTTATGTCTCACTTTAAAAAAGAAGAGGCAAATGAATTTGTCATTGACATGGTTCATCATTGACGTAAAAAAAAATATTGCAGTGAAATTATGATTTTGACAGTTGCTACCCATATTCACCTCATTTTCTCAAAAAAAAAAAAAAATTTCAATTATTAGTGAAAAAGAATATGAAAGAGATCAACAAGTCCACTTCCACTAGCTTTCATATCATTTCCATAAACTTTGGTCAATATGGTAATATATAACTTGTCTGACTCTAAGTTTTAGTCTTTGTATCGGAATCCCTGTTGTTCGATTTCTATAGTACTGCAGAACTCATACATACAACTCAATCACTATAGCTGATAAATTGATCAAGTTTTCACAAAGTAAACTTAGAGTGATAGGATTCTATCTAATTGTTACTAGTCACAAAAAAGCGAACGATGATTACTGTAGATAGATGGAGACAATCAAGGGATAAGATCAGCTGTATGTTTGTATCTTGTATTGGTACAGGAACATTATTGAACATGGTTAACAGTACGAAAGTATGTGGTTGATATGTTTTCAATTCGTTTTTATGGGATTTTTCAAAGGGCACATCAGTGAGGGTTAAATATTCGGTAAAAAACTACAGATAACATGAAAATGCAAGGATATAGGAGAATACATCTGATTATGTTTAAGGATAGTCATGGGGTCTTGAACAAGGAGCACCAACCCCACCACAAGACATGCACTTAATGGCCGAAAAACAAAGGTGTCAAAATTTAAAAAAAGAATAACCAGAAATGCCAAATTAGCAACTGTTCCATAGAATAACCATGTAACAATATATTATAATTACAAGTAAAAATAATATTTAATATTGGAGTAATTGATTATTTGGTCACCAGAAATCTTGTAGCAAACAAATTGCGGTCTCATGTTTGTTGAGTGACTTAAAAGTTGTACTACATATTTAAAAAAAAGTAGATTCATTTGTTCAAGGATTTTCTTACTTTCTTGAGTGAAAATTTTTCCACACAAAAAGAAATTATTTTACTTAAAGTGGTGCCTGACCTAAAATATTATTTGAATTCAAGTTGTAGCTGATGGCTGAAAAGGAAAAAAATGGAGGAGAGGAGAAAAATAAATAAAATGTGGATAGCTTTTATGGGATTTTTTGCATTGTAATTAATAAGCAGAGATAAGCACCCAAGATACTACAAGTAGAAGCTATTGTGTTACTTTGGAGTGTACTTCACCTGTTTCTACAATTTCAACAAAGCACTAAGTACAAACACTTGATACTGTTATGTAAAATAAATTTATTTATCTATCAAGACCTGCACTTTGATAAAACATGGCTCACATGCTTTTTATTGACACGAGAAATATAACAAGAGTTATCAACAAAGGTCCATTATAAAACTTACATAAGGGATTTCTAGTTTTGATACAATGGTCCATTAGTCGGGCCTCCTGTTACTGTGTAAATGTCAAATTATTTGATATTTGTGTGAATTATTTCAAATTTTTTACAAGTCTGGAATCGTCACGAGACCTTAAAGAACTGTTAAATCAACGAATGTGTGAAGAGATTATTTTTTCATTCCGATAATTCTTTCAATGGAGTGTAGGGTTTGAAATGAATTTTTAATCTATTTAGGGTCTCCTCTTTGTTCTTTGGACATTTATTAATGACTTCTAGATTCTCTTTCTATTCATTGTCATCCAACATTGTGACAGGGAAGATTCTACTGTTAGATTGTAAAGACACTTTATTTTTGAATTGTCATTTGCAGCACTGAAATTTTTGCAGTGTGTGTAATTACGATAATAGATTTTTTAGTGATAATATTCGATGAATGCAGAATGTTTAGAGGGATAATAGCATATTTTGTGTGGTTTTAGAGAAAACAAAAATATTTTTCTACATATCAGGGGTAACAATGTGTACTTTCCATGAAACTAACCCCATGTATTGTGATTATTGAAAAGGTGGATTTTTTCATCTTTGCTAGAATGTTTCTTTTGTTTAACTATCTATTAGCATTCAGAAAAGAGAATTTCTTTTTTCAGTTTGATAATATGTTCTATCTGGTGCAATTTTGCTTTAAAATAAAGATTTTTTTCACTTTTTTTGTGTGGTCTTCTACCTGATATGATAAGAAGAAATTTGATACTGAGGATATCAAAGGTTAAAAGATTTCTGTATAGAAACTTAATATCAGTGATATCAGACGTTCAGCTATGAGTTAAAATTTTCACTGACTGAAATGATATCTCTGTTAGAGACAAGAAATATGACGTCTGTACTAACGTTTTGGTCACACCTATATTTGAGGAAATGGCCTGGATAAAGTCAAAAAATAAAGTATTGTTCAATCGAAAATAGTATTGGTGTAGGTGGTGTTTGGAATGTAATTTAAAGTTTAATTTAAAAATAAAAAGTTTTGGTGTTAACATTAATACATAATTCATTAAAAATATTTTAAGTTATTGAAAAATGCATGAAAAATAGGATGTAAATTCTCACAAAATTCAAGCATTTTTTTTATTGTTCCAGTTTTATATTTAATTTAAATTCTAAAAATATTAGCAAAATAGGGGTAATGTAGCAATCTCATTTTTTCCTGGCAACTGTTCAAGCAGTATAGGTGCATATTATTTGGAAGACACTGGTAAAAAACATTAAAAGGACAAGATGTTTGTTTTGACTGAGTCAGGACGGAATCATTATAACTGGTCCTAACATCTGGTATAAATTCTACTCCTTATAAAAATAAATTAATATCAAAATGACAGGCTCTTAAAACCTGCTCTTTCCATCAAAATTTGAGAGAATTAGATTAATTTCTCATTGTAAATCCAGCTGTATTTTTGTTACATAACCTCTGTTATACTTAAATTACATCATTAAATTATTTATTCAGGTTCCTTTTGTCACATTGTGATTTTGTTCAAACTAGAAGTTATTCTTGTATGTAACAGATGATTTTGTATTGATTTTCATCTCTTTTTGTCTTTATTTGATATGTGTTGTTTTATTTCTTATTTTCATTTTTTTTAATTTAAAATGACCATCACATAATTTGATACACTATGAACATTTTAAAAAGTAGAACTCAAAAATAAGAAATAAAGAATATTGATAAACAAAAGCCAAAAAATACATATTGAAGGAGGTGCGTGGACGTTTCGACCTAGCAAGCTCCAGACTAGGAAATTCAATTTCTTTTGAAAAGGTCCTAGTGCGAAATGTCCATTGGCTGAAACATCCTTCCTCGTTCAAGCAAAGCTGTGCCAGTGACATTTTATGGGCCCAGTGAGTAGTGAGACATTTAAAGTCTCATGGCAAGTGGATATGAGTCTATTGCCATGTTTGTACAATGGGACCCATACCCTTACTACATATTCTCAGCAATTTTTTCATTTGAACATTTGTTAGCCTATAGGTTTTAGAGATTTCTTCATTTATGAAAATGTTAGGATATGGGGTATAACTGTGCCAACATCCCAGTGGATTGTACGTGATTGTTCTATTTAGGGGCAATATTTCACATGGTTAAATTGTTTGATCAATATGGACAGGTGCTCCCTTAAAGTTGCTTTTGTGTTATTGAACTTCAGAGTAGGTAAATAAATAAAATGTATTAAATTGAACAATTTGATGTGTTATAAAGCAGCTAAACAAATTATGCCATGGAAAATTATCCAATTAAATGACAATAAAAGGCAGTTAAAATATAAAAACCCCAAGAAAAATAATTTAAATTAATTTGTTTATTCTTTTATTGACATTGAGAACAGGAATATTTACAAAATTGATTGAATTATGTATAATTTGGTTAGGAGGGTTACAAACAAATACTTATAACCCTTGAGCCACTTAAGAATTAAGGAGACTGAGGTTAACTTATCAGCCAGTAGACAACTATAAACATATGACTTTTTAATTGGTTTGGAGGGGAATCAATAAGATTTATTTTTTATATCATGTCAGAGTAGATAGATAGATAAAAACAATTATATCACAACAGATTCAATTAATTTGCCAACTGCATTTTTTATTTCCGAGGTTGTTGGTTTTGTCAAAGTTAATTCAATTTGATTGCATATATTCTTCAGTTAATTACCAATTAAGATAAGATTAGATATGTAATTAATATTATAAAGACAGAAGATAAGGTCCATCATTCAGACACTGTTTACAGTACATTTGGAACGTACCTCCTTGGCAGTATAATAGTAATTTGAAGTACTAGTCAAACAAGAACTGTTAGATATAATGTTTGCTGCTTCTATGGTATAGCATATAGCACTAAGGAGTAACTGGTGTGACGGAATGTTTAGAGTCAGAATCCAGATAATGTATCCCAGTTACAACAAAGGTGTGATAACATTTCTAAAAACCCAACCCAGTTCAATTGCTCTTGACTTAATATATCTTCAACATTCTGTTAGGCATAAACAACAATTAATCTTTTGTGATAATGTTTTTTTTTCTAATTTAGAAATATTCATTGGATTTTTTTTTACAGAAATTAAGGTAATTTTTTTCCATGCCATGAAACACACTGAAAACAAGAATGGATACCACATCAACTGGCAGAACGATTGATTTAGTTCTATAATAAATCATATTGTTGTCCCGATCAACCAAGTAAATAAATAATTTGTAATGGATGATAAAGTGGTCATCATTAACTGAAGTAAACTTGGACAAAATGGAAGGGGAATAAAGAGATGAATGTCAGATACTTGTCATTATAGACAGAAGACACATTGATACTGATCTTTATAGACAATTTTTTTTGGGGGGGGGGGACAACACTAAAAAAATTTTCTTTTAAATGTATGTGTTTTTGGCCGCTGGTTTTTAAATTAAAACCATGGTTTCATTTATTTTGTTGAGTATCATTTTTTTTCATGTTATATTGAAAATTTTGTTAGTTCATGGATTATGAATTTCATTGTTTTTAAAATTTTTAGACTAACAAAACAATTTTTAAAAAAAAGATGATTTTAAAATTTATGGTTCCTTTGTAACCAGTAAAACCATGAAAATGGATATTCAATGACATACAATTCAAATACAGCAAAGGGGAAACTTACCAAGTAAATCTAAAATCAAACATATTATGGTGAACTGTAACATTGCACTTGGAATGTTTCCTTCAATTTTTTTGCAGCTATTTTACAAAATGATCACTTGTTTGTGCTGTGTGGTCAAATTTTTTATGTCAAATAACAAACAAGAAAACTAGTATTTTTTTCACATAAAATTATATCTAATATATTTATGGATGCTCCTTGATAAAGGTGCACTCTAATGGTAGACTGCCATCATGTGTGGTACTAGGTAACTAAGCTAATTATACAAATTTTTCTGTTTGTTGTGTGACAAAAATGTTCTGAGTTTGTTAAATGAAGCTAATAAAGTTAGTGAAAAAAGCCTTATAATAGACTGCAGACAATACAGGTTTTGTACTGATAGAAAAAAATTACAACACCTATTGCCACTGGCTTTTTATAGCAAACAAAAAAGTGAAGCTGACATTTTTTTGAATGTCAGGAAAAAAAACAACAAAAAACAAGATAATAAAAGTAAAAAAATAAAACAAAAATTCAAGATTTACGCTTCAAGACCTTGTAAGTGATTTGAAATAAATGTTTATCTCAGTGACTTTGCCAAATTTGTTTAAAAAATCAACAAAAATTCACAAACAAATGGTATTATCTTTTGATGAAAACACATAAAAGGAATAAAACAAAACTAGCATTGATTTTTTGTAACTCCATTCTAAGTCGTCCGTTTTTCCTGTAACTCCATTCTGAAGTTGGTTGTTTTTCCTGTATATGTTATTATATTATTGAAATGTACGGAAAAGCTAGAACGTAAAACTAAAGACAGCTTTGATTAGTATGTTTTGAAGAGTCTGTATTCTCAATTAAAGTCAGCCATAGAAGTGTGTGGAACGGAAATGAAGAGTCCTAATACTGTTACCTTTAATCATGTCAAACCTAAAACTTAACGCTAAATTGATCGACAATCCGGAGTATTTTCCTATTTATTTATCGATTGAGAGTTTAATCTATTTTCTCTATACAATAAGGAATATGATACCAATGTGATATGTCCTACAGCTAAGATAGGACTGCTCTCCGGATGCTAAATTGAAATTTTACTGTACAAATTCACACATTTAAGGCCAACAGGAAGCTAATTTTTTTAGGACCAGGTGCTGGTGTTATGTTGATTTTTCTGTGAGACTGTAATTAGGATGATTTTTGTCATTGATTTTTCATTCTATTAAGCGGCAAAACAAATAAAAAATTGACATTCTGCGTAGAGTTATGATTGATGATTTTCTCTGCTATTAGCAATTTAATATTAAACTATATGGCATGTTTATATATATTCTCAGGAAAGTAAGAAGGGTCACTAGGTCAAAACAGGCTTCTGAAAATTATCTGTCAATTATGTTCAGTTTATGCTTGGATAACAAATCAAAAGGCAAAGATTTACAATTCAGTTTTCAATTATTTATACAACTAATTGTACTCGTACATATTTTATACAAATATAAAGTTTTTCATTGTTTTCCATAGTACATGTATTAAAAATGAGCTTTTCATTTGGTTTCAATTTCATCTAGCAAACCATGTGCTCATTGAAATATCTTTATGTTGTGCCCAACCTTAAATCATTCCTGGATGTCTGACAGATTCTTTTAAGTTTGTCCATGGAATAGGGTTTCCAAGGATGTTTTCATAAACATACAACAGAATGTACATATGTGAATGAATTATTACAGATAGACATGCTAAAGTCCAGTCTCTCTGTATACATTTATCTATTTGTATAGTTCCAGGCACAGTGAAATTTGTATGCCCATTGATTTTCATCCCAATAAATCATTTTAATGTTGAACTTGGAAACAATAGAGTTACAAGGATATTTTTGTCCAGTTAAATGAAATCAATAAAAAAAAGGGGGAAATATTGAAAATTTTGTTTATTTTGTCTATAATTCTTTATTTTTTTTCTTTTTTGGATGAAATAAAATAAAACTGGGATATATTGCAGATTTTCTTTGTATTATGTTATGTATTTATTTTTTTTATCTCTTTTAGGATGAAATAAAATAGAATTGGGAAATATTGCAATCTTTGTCCTGTCTTATTAATTTTTTTTTCTCCAACTAAATTTTTTTTTGTATGTATCATTTATTCAGGAGTTTTGTGATTAAATTTTATTTACAGTATATAAAATAGTTTTATGGCATACCCTATTCATATATACAATACTTATTTAATTACAATGCTATATATAGCTAATTTTTTTTCAGGTAAGTGGTTGAAAAAATGATTGCTAGTGATGCAATGGAAGTTTGCAGGTAAGTGATAAGTGTTTAGTATTATAACAAACTGACAAATGAAAGAAAAAATGTTGACATCCTCTTGAATAGTTTCTCACAAATTTAACATTAACTTAAACAATGGTTTGTGAATCAGATATTGGGAATATTTAATGTAGAAAATACCCTTTATAAGTAAATTTTGTTATATTTCTTTTATTTTGCAACATATTTGAACTTCATTCAAGATTGCAACATATTTCAGCTTGATTCCATATTGTAACATATTTTAGACTCATTCCAGATTGTAACAAGTATGGGCTTTATTTCAAATTGTAACTTATTTGTATTTTATTCCGATAATTCATCAAATAAAGTGCTATTTAACCATACTACTACAGAAATCAAATGTGTGTTCAGTACTTCTGAGAATACGGATCTGCCCGTGTCTTATGCAATAGAGAATTGCTAAAATATATATTTAATCAATAGTCAAATCAATAACTCTAAATCACCATTATCAGGTGAATTTATTGTTTCCATGGTAATCATATACTATTTTCTTACTTCTATTATTAATTTTTATATATTTTCATGAATTCTATATTAGAGTCCAAAAATTGCAGTTGTCATAGAAACTGTTACATATTTAATAATTTCATAAGAAAATTTGCTTCAACCAAAGCCTTATAAGGGAGAAACTTTCTTTGCTAAAAACATAAACTTAGAGATTTGTCCAATGCAAACATTTAGATTAACACTGATGTTAGATGTTTCTTGAATTGTCAACAATGACAAGTGTTTCTCAATGTTCGAAAAAAAAATGAGAATCATTTGAGAGGATTTTATTCCAAGCTTACTATATAATATTATTTCAAAATCTATGTAAAAAATTAATGTCCTTAGTGTAAGGGACTTTCAGTTATTATCCTAATTAAAAAACTAGTTTTGTAGTAATAAAGGCAAATCAATAAATTTTATCGTTTTCATTAATTGTTTTATTCCATGTTTATATATCCTGTATCACAAAAAAGTAGTTAAATAACTTGTAATACAAATAAGCACCAGTGACCATAGAGTTTAATTGCTTCAATTAAATCATGATTGATGTTTTACTTACAAGATAAGGCTTCCCACATATCATCATTTCTATTTGGGGTGGTAAATTCCACAAAATATATAATAAACACAAACAATAATGTTAGTATATCCATCTATGTTATATATTCCATGTGTATATCAAACAGCTTCTGACAACATTATAGCATGTGCTTTGTGGATAATAATAGGACAAATTTATACATGCAAACATTTCTAGCCAATCAGATTGAAGCACAATGTTGACACCTTTACTATACAATAGAAACCAACAAGACATGAGGAGTTGTCTCCCATGGACTGCCTTCGGGCTGTTGATCTTTAATGTAACTGTAAATTTTAATAAGATTAGGATTTATATTGATAAACTTTGGGATTGTTTGTCTTTTTTTTATTGTTTGATTATCTGCTAATTTGTCATTTAATGTAATTTCGTTTGGCTTTTCAGGTGATAAAAATCAAAACTCCATTTAAAGATTTTGTTAAGGAGATTTATTGTTAGGAAAACTTTGGAGTAAAAATTTTAGATAGACTTAGTTATAGCACAATATTTTATTACGAAGGATTATGATTCATTTCAAGGCAAAAAATAAAAAGAATATATTTCCATTTGTTTTTTTTGGCAATTTCTTTTATGACAAATGAACTTATTGCTAAATGTACTATTGAAATCAAAGGAAACTGTTTATAAATGTCAAAATGCCTGGGTTTTTTGTTTGTTTGATTTTTTTTAATAAACTGTTTAAACATATTTAAATTTTATTTTCCAATGCATCTAACAACATAAATTGCAAACATGTACAATTTTGATTGTGTCTTTGATTTAGTTTTTGATTTGACAAATAAATTATTTAAGATAACGAGTCATGTTAATTTTTTTTGTACAACAACATTCTTTATTCTCATAAACCAAATTATTAAAACTGGGTATAGAGGAAAGATACAAGCATATTTACTTACAGAGAGGAAAGAGGAGATAGGGTAGTTTTGTGGGAAAAGTTTGTCACCAGGAGCAAGTAAAGATTTCTTTATTACTTGTGTAGCTGAAGGCGGAAACAGGTCTAAGTGTCCGATTACTCCTTCCATCCGTCACAGAGTGTGGTACCTACTTTGTGTAATCCAAAACTCAAACACCATAAACCGGGCACTTCTGAAATTTTGCACATTTTGAACACATTTAAGATTTGCACATCCCCTTTTGGAGTGATTTGAGAAAAAATTGTCAAATTTATCAGTTGTTATTTTTATGCACATCAGGTTTTAAAGGTACCTACTTTGTGTAATTTGAAACTCCAACACCTTTCACCTGGCATTTCTGAAATTTTGCACATTTGTTCTGACTTTAGATAAAATTGTTAAAAATTCTCTTATTTGCATATGACACGTACACGTCCAGACATCTAATTGGTCTTGCTTTTGTAATGAATAAAACAGATTGTGCTTTGCAACTCATAAGTTCCTGACTCCTGACATTCTAGTATATTTGCTTTTGTGATGTTTGAAGCAGATTATGTCAAATAACTCTCTCTCCCCCCCTCCAGAAAACCAGAAAAAAAAAAAATAAAGAAAAAATCATTTAAATGATACCATATTTTTCGTTGTCTGTCATTGAAAGATAAGATAATTTCAAACTTTTCATATTGAAGAAAATAATTTTGGAATTAATTTTACTGAACAAAAAAAAAAAAAAAAAAAATTATTCTCTATTTTGCTGAAATGCAAGTTTTATATGCAAAGGGAGATAATCCTTGAACTACACATTTTTGAAAAATGAAAAAAAAAATTAATATGCAGTAAATATACTTTGTCATCAAATATACAGTTGTTATATATAATTGATGTAGTAAAAATACATAGAAATAAATTATGCATCTTATTTCAACTTTTATTTTGGGAAAAAAAACCTTGCTATATTGTATAATATTCATGTGCATTTTGGCAACAATCATCATGAGCTTAGTGTTTTTCATCAGTTTTTGCATATATGTTCTCCTCTTTCTCAATATTCATTTTCAGCCAGTGTATCTTTTAATGCAGTTAAAATAGAAAAAATATTGATAAAAAGACATAATTTAAATACAAAATTCATACAGGTTCCATGGATCCCAGTGTCTTGCCTGGTTTTGCTGTGGTCTATATATGTTTTCATTGTAATAGTTGAATGTACATAATTTTTCTCCACATGTTATTTACTGATCCTGAAGAAGATTCTGTCAAAACGTTTGGTAAAAATCCAGGATGGTTTAAGAAAGTAAAGTTTTAAATACTTTAACTGCAGACTGTATGTAAGACAAAAAAAAATATAGTCTTGTTTCCTGCTACCCGACTGACCCTGTTTTTTCATGCCCAACCCTAAAGTTTTTTTGGACAAAATCAGAAAACATCGATTTTTCAAATTACCCAACTCCGATTTCGGTCTTTCTCTAACAACATGGCCCCCTCCAGTGCCAGTGTGTTATTGTGCTCAGTGTTGAAGCTTACTTTTCATGAATGTAGACATTATTTAAATAAAAGGCATTTGATAACGTCTTTATTGAACTGTCACATGTTACATTATTATGTCATGGTAGTCCATACCTGAACAAACAAAGAGAAAAAAATGGAAAAAAAAATAAAATAAAATCATTTTCCGACCTACCTACCCTATTTTTTTCTGCCTGGTAGCAGGAAACAAGACTACATTTTTTTTTGGCCTAATGTTAACTGGCAGAAAAACTAAGTCCATTTATAAGTAAAATATGAAAAAATGGGAAAAACATTATTACAAAATTTTCCTCTGGATACTATCTTTTGACTATGAACAAGCTTCTGTCCAAGTTTGGTAAAAATCCAGGAAGGTTTAAGAAAGTAATTAATGATTTAAAAACTTTAACCAGGGTGAATGTAAATTTTGATGCCGCTGACAACACCGCGGACGACAATGACGGAATGTGGGATCAATATTTCTTACATTTCTATGTGTTTGGGACACTTATATTCCGTGTGAGACACCAGTGTGAGATTCATGCATCACATGACCTACCTTGACGTAACAATGCAAAAAAAAAAGGGACGACTGAATGTCAGAAAACACACAAACTTTGCACAAATGGTACGACAATGTCGAAATTAACATCGCTTCAATTTGAAAACCCCTGAAGCACAACCTAAAAGATATCTTTTTAATGTTTTTTACCTTTGCTACAAAACCAAAATGCATTCGATCTTTTCGAATATATAATTTATTTTGCACTAGGTCGCCTAGTTTAAGAGAACACATTTTTGTGTCCTGGCAGCCATGTTTATTACCTTTTCGGCAAGCCTCGTTTCTTACTTGAAAATGTGAACCCTCGGATGGAATTGGCCAATCTCACATCTTAGACCGAAATTAACATTGCTCCAATTTGAAAACCCGTGAAGAACAACCTAAAAGATATCTTATTAATGTACCTTTGTACAAAACCAAAATGCATACAATCTTTTCGAATATAGAATTTATTTTGCACTAGGTCGCCTAGTTTAAGAGAAATTAACATCGCTTCAATTTGAAAACCCCTGAAGCACAACCTAAAAGATATCTTTTTAATGTTTTGTACCTTTGCTACAAAACCAAAACGCATACGATCTTTTCGAATATATAATTTATTTTGCACTAGGTCGCCTAGTTTAAGAGAACACATTTTTGTGTCCTGGCAGCCATGTTTATTACCTTTTCGGCAAGCCTCGTTTCTGACTTGAAAATGTGAACCCTCGGATGGAATTGGCCAATCTAACATCTTGGACCATGACAGATTATTATAGTGTCGCTTCCACAACAAAAGTCGCAGGCTCGACAAGAATGAATATTCAGTTCTTTTTGAGGTTAACGACAGATATGAATTGAAATGTGTACTGAATATTTTTTTCTGTTTCTTTTCAAGTAATATATTTGAAAACCATGAATGTATTTTGTCTTATTCTCAAATCTTAAGAATTGTTCTTTAAATGATGAAAATAGTGCATCTTTAAAAGTTTTACTGTCCTGTCAATCTTTGTGATGACATCAATAACAAAGCTTTATTACGTCAATGAACGTAATATGTTATAAGGACTCTGATGGCTGGATTGATATGAAATAAATATTTTAAAAAAAATATAATATTAAAAAGATGAATAAATAAGGAATGAAAAGTAAAAGATAATTATAACAAAGAGACGAATAATATAGGTCGTACAGTTCTATATTTACATATAATAAAGCTATTTTCTGCAAATTGGGCACGTATTTCTGAAGTCTGTAAAACACTGTGTACAGTAGACAGCCTTACAGTTATTGTTTTTACAAGCATGCAGTATAGTAGTTGCACTTTCATTACTTCCACAATTCATACAGAACTTTGCATGAAGTTTGGGTTTCTGGAAACACGGACAAAGTGCGGCCAGCATTACTTGCAACGACATCCTTTCCTCAGCTTGCTTTTGACGATGTAAAGAGTTAACATGTTGTTTCATGAACATCTGCTGGCCTTTGCGATTGTGCAAAATTTTCTTCTGTAAGAAAAGGATGCGTTCATTTTCTTGTTCAGGATAGTAGAAAGCACAGATTTTACGATTGTAGCGAGCACCATAAGCTTGTAGAAATACAAATAAGAGAGCAGCGAAATAAGCGCCACAGAGTACAGGAATGTCGTTTACATCTGGGGCAGTCGGATTGGGCAGACATACAGTTGTATTGTAACTAGCCTGATATGTGTTCTCAATGTTGATATTATTGATGAAAGTATTAATGAAAGCAGCCATTTGTCCTCCTTTAACTTTCAGATTAATTTGACTCTCGCCTGTAATTTCTACATTGACATGACCATATCTGTTCACAAGGTATAAGATGTAATACAGTACGTAATTTATGAACACGACCAATGCACTTAGTAGCATATGTAGTAGGATCTGTGCAATACCGATTAGACTTTGATTTTTCTCTTTGGGGGACATTTTAGGGGAGTTGCTATCCGTGTATAATTTCTTCTCTTTTTTACGAAGCGGTAGTACTGTTTGCAGTCCAGTCTTTCCATGCTCATCATCAGTCTTTTTAAACTGTGTAGTTATATATATGTTATCAAATTCATCCTTTGCCAGATAATTTTTCAAATAGAAAAATGACTGGACGAGAAGCAAAAGCAATGACAGTGCTAAAAGTTTGTTCAAAATTTCGACAACATATGTCAGGGTAATTTTCCTGCTGGTCAGTTCAGCCTCAATTTCTGTGATCAGTTCTTTAGCTGTTTTTGAAGCGTTATAAGCTTTATCTATTGCAGCCTTGTTTACAATGTTAAATTGGAACCATCTTTCGATTTCATTAACCAATTGAACAGCGTTTTCAGCAAGAAGTTCTGCGGCATTATCTAACGTTTTTACTGGCGAACATAAAACATCTGGTTTAACAACAACACAGACACCCTCTATATCTAATATCTTACAGATACCTGTAATATCTAACCCAGGAACGTACCTAGAACAGAATTAATTGTAATGTTATTGGTGGAATATGTGTATTTCATTTTATAACAGTTCTTCAACTTTACATTGATATAACACAGAATTATTCAAAATAAAATAAATAATAATGACTGGTGTATAATGCCATTTTGGTAGTATTTCAGCAATTGTAATTTTGGCAAAAATTAAATAATCTTTTCATAGTGTATTTCCAGAATAGCAATCTGCAACAAAAGCTTTCTTTATGCACTATGTTAAGCCCAGTTGGTGTATAACTTTTACTAGTTAAAGTACTGTAATTTCAGAAATTAATCATACATTTTTAATAATTATAGATTAAACATGGTCTTTTTCATATTACCGTTGTAATCAGCCCGATACCTTGATATTGGCCCAGAGGGACGATATAAGTCGAGGGCTGATAACACAGGCAAAATGAAAAAGACCATGTATTAATCTATTTATCACATATTTTGCCACTACCAAGAAATAATTTTACTGTTGAATTAGATTTTCCCCGTCTTCAAGCAAGTTTGTCAAGTTTTTGACATCCCTGAATATAAGGTGCACGTTCACAATGCTACAGCTATTAAAAACAGTGTTATTTCTTTCACTCTAAGTATAGATAACAAACAAATGAATGCAACTTCAGCTCCTGTGCTTTTCGCAGCGATCTACAAATTCATTTTATAAGCCCCTATTTGAAACTCCTTCTCTAACATTTATGAACTGTTAATTCATAAATAATGATTTATAAATAATGATCAGACCATTATTTAGAGCTGAGCGGAAGTGACGCCGGTGAGACTCACTAGAGGGCAGATAACATGTTATTTCAATAAATTATGTGATAATGCAAAATATTTAGAAGGATAAGCATCACAATTGATTTAAACCTTGCTGTATTGTTGATTTTAAGATTCATAATAATAAATGCACGCAATAATTTTCTAGAATTAATAAAACAAGGGTATAAATATTAAACAAATTGGTGACACATTATAGATAACATGTGGTAATACATTGATCATCTCTAAGGATTGTCTTATGGATTATAGTGATCAGCTGCCGCCTTCAAAAAGTACTTATATCATTACATTATTCTACAGTCAAACTATTCATTGTATAAAGGGCAGCCATGGCATCAAATAAATGTGCCCTTAATGAGTAGGTGCCCTTTATACAGAGGTTAATTTTACAAGTTTTGTTCATAATGGGACATTTTTTTTATCAGATATTATATAATTGTATCTTACTTCTGAGCATCTTTGAGTGCTTCTGTACATTTCGAGTATGCTGTTGTAATGTCTCTCACACAGTCAGAATATACACCCCCAAGAACTCTATCACATTCCTGAAAATCACAACAGTAAGGCCAAATAAAAAAACAGTCATGTATTTCTGGTAACTTACAGACCCTAATTAACCACAAGTGGATAACTCTGCTAGTGGATTCGAAGTCCCTGAGGGTTGCTAGTATTTTGATACATGTACTAGAGTGAAAGTGAAACTTCAGATTCTAAAATGATGTCCTACTTTTCCTTTGCAAACAAAGATGTATTAAAATTTCCGATCTATTATGTCTTGCACAATGCCATTCTTTCGAATCTGACCAGAGGAACTGTCAGAACAGGGAAATACTACAATTGTTTGGACCTTTTATTGCTCTAAAGTGCAATAAAATCAAATGAAAAGTCAGTGTTATTGTTATCAAATTTATTGGTTTTACTTTTCTACCGTTTTCTATTTCTTTTTCAGAACTTCCAAATCAAAATAACTGTCACATGACAGACCTTCCAGTACCACTTTGTTTACCTAATTTCCATCATTGTCATATTAGAATTGAAATAATTCATGGGAGCCATCCATATTCAGTATTAGATTTTTAATATGTGTAACATTATTTGCTTAAAATTTAACAATCACTTACGCTTGGGATAACACTTTCCTCAAACAATGTTACCCATATTGAAAATGGCTCCCATGAATTATTTCTTAATTTTTATTAGGTGGGTCTCTTTCTGTCAACCACTCATCTTTGGCAAGGCCAATGTGCACAAAAATTCTTGCTGTCTGGGAGATCCGGGATAGGATTGGGAAAAAACAAAGTTATTGTATATGTCAAAGCAAAGATTTTACTAGAAACAGACACAAAAAAGTTTCTAAAACTTGCATTCCGAAAAAATTTAGAAATATGGTGCGGGATAGGGATGATATTCCATCACCAAATCATCTTTAACTGACCTAACATTTTTGTTGATTTCAATTTTCATAAATCACTGAAATTTTTTTTTGAAGGTATTGAATTTAGTGGTTTTTAGCTCACCTGACCCAAAGGGTCAAGTGAGCTTTTCTCATCACTTGGCGTCCGTCGTCCGTCGTCATCGTCTGTTAACTTTTAGAAAAATCTTCTCCTCTGAAACTGCTGGGCCAAATTGGACCAAACTTGGCCACAAGCATCATTAGGGTATCTAGTTTAAAAAATGTGTCCGATGACCCCGCCTGCCAACCAACATGGCCGACATGGCTAAAAATAGAACATAGGGGTAAACTGCAGTTTTTGTCTTGTATCTCAAAAACTAAAGCAACTAGAGCAAAACTGACATGGGGTAAAAATGTTCATCAGGTCAAGATTTACCTGTCATGAAATTTTCAGACGAATCGGTCAACCCTTTGTTGGGTTATTGCCCCTGAATTGTTAATTTTAAGGAAATTTTGCAGTTTTAGGTTATTATCTTGAATATTATTATAGATAAAGACAAATTGTAAACAGCAAAAATGTTCAAAAAAGTAAGATCTACAAATAAGTCAACATGACCAAAATCGTTGATTGACCCCTTATAGGAGTTTTTGCCCTTTAAATACGGCATCCAGCGTAAACTATCCTTTAAAGATCTTTTCCTCTCAAACCACTGGGCCAAATGAGACCAAACTTTGGTGGAATAGTCCTTGGGTGGCCCCCTTCCAAAATTATTTCTGGCATGCCGGACTTCCAACCGAGATGGCTGCTGTTACTAAAAATAGAAAAAAAGGGGGGTTGATTTTCAAAAATCTTCTTATATGAAACTACAAGTCCTGTTGCAACCAAAGTTGGCAGTAATAGTTCTTAGGAGGTTCTCTTTCAGAAATATGTCCAATGACCTGGACTGTTAACCAAGATGGCCGCCACAGCCGAACTTAGTTTGACATAGGGCCCTATGGGAAAATTCATTGAAAAATCTTCTCGTCTTAAACCACTTGACCAATTGGAACCAGATTTGGCAGCAATGGTCCTTAGATGGTCCTCTTACAGAGGTGTGTCCAATGACCCGGACTGTCAACCAAGATGGCCGCCACAACCGAATTTAGTTTAACATAGGGCCCTATAGGAAAATTCATTGAAAATCTTTTTGTCTGAAACCACTTGACATATTGGAGCCAGACTTGGTGGCATTGGTCCTTAGGAGGTCTTTTTTCAGAAATGTGTCTGATTTCGTGGACTATGAACCAAGATGGCCGCCACAGCAGAACTTAGTTTAACATAGGACCCTATGGGAAAATCACTCAAAAATCTTCTCGTTTGAAACAACTAAGCCAATTAGAATTAGACTTGGTAGCAATGGTCCTTAGATGGTCCTCTTTCAGAAATTTGTGCGATGACCCGGACTGTCAACCAAGATGGCCGCACAACCGAACTTAGTTTAACATAGGGCCCTATGGAAAATTCATTGAAAAATCTTCTTGTCTGAAACCACTTGACATATTGGAGCAGGACTTCGTGGCATTGGTCCTAAGGAGGTCACTTTTTTAGAAATGTGTCTGATTTCGTGGACTGTGAACCAAGATTGCCGCCACAGCAGAACTTAGTTTAACATAGGGCCCTATGGAAAATTTCATTGAAAAATCTTTTTGTCTGAAACCACTTGACATATTGGAGCCAGACTTGGCAGCATTGGTCCTTAGGAGGTCCTCTTTCAGAAATATGTCCGTTCACCAAGATTGCTGCCACACTGACCTTTGTTTAATATCTTTTAGTCTGAAACTGCTTAGCCAGTTGGAACAAGACTTAGCAGAAATGGTCCTTAGATGGTTCTCTTTTAGAAACTGGACTGTCAACCAAGATGACTGCCACAGCTGAAATTAGTTTAACATAGAATCCTATAGAAAAATCAGCCAAATTGACTGCAACACTTAAATTTTTAGGTCTGCTCAAGATGAAAAGTTAAATCCAGGTGAGCGATACAGGCTCTTGAGAGCCTCTAGTTTAATTTATGACTTCATTTTGAGAAACATGAATAGATTTTATCATTGATTAATATTTGTTCTTCTTTGTCCACGAAAACCATGAAAATCTGTATGAATATACTGAATTCACGGTAAGTTTTTTTTAAAACCTGCGTCACCAACGTCGAAAGCATGTCTAGTAACCTCTTGACTTCGTCCGTCTGTCAATCCCTCCATCCGTCCCCAAGATCTTGGGTAGGAAACTTTCATCAAAGTTTTCTTGGCTTCTACAAAAGGGAATACTCATAATGTTGAGTTGTAGCGTGTAAGCAATTTTTGGATCTGTCCTGCAGCCACTTCCTGTTTTCCGATGGTTAAAAATTCAACAATACTCAAAACTCTAGAAAAATTCTCGTGAAAGTTTTCTTGGCTTCTACAAAAGGTAATGATGGTATATTTTGTTTGCAGCATTATAATGTTCAGTTGTAGTGTGTAAGCAATTTTTGGATTTTTCTTGGCTGCTACAAAAGGGAATGATTTTATATTTTGTCTGCAGCTTGATAATGTTTAGTTGTAGTGTGTAAGCAATTTTTGGATCTGTTGTACAGCCACATCCTGTTTGCTGATCAATGAATTGCATGCTGTGACGAAGGTCCCAACCCCGTTATGGTCTTGTTTATATTTGTTGTTTATATTAATTATTATTTACTTGAGAAGCTGTATCCAGTGCACCGCTGACTAGTTTTACCCCATTCTTTACTGCTACAATAGCATCATATATCGGTCCTATGGCATTTTCTATAGCTTTGCCAATCCTTTTTATATCATCGGCTTGGTCACCGAGGGCTGCTTTTATCTGTTCTATGGGTATCTGCAGTTGTTGTCGTAAGGAAACTGACTGGTTGTGGAAAAGTTCTGTACTGCATGCCATACTACGTGACACTTCTGACGCATTTTCAGTGATATTTCTAATTGGTCTAGACAACAGTAATCCAAATATAATTGCAAGAATCGCAACTCGTCCTCGGCTGGTGAACAGACTTGGGATCATCAGTACAGTTATACAGCGTGCATGGACGGAGATAGCTAGTGCAATGCATGACATTACGGTCCAGCCAATCGAAATGTATGCAGCTAAAACATATTCATAGCCAAAACTGTATACAAGTAAAATAAAGAGGATTCCTCCACAAACAAGGCCACAGAATATACCAAATATAGCTTTCAGACATTTAAATGAATGTCTTTCACTTTTGAAAAGTTTGTCTGTAAATTTTATGGTATCATTATAGGAGGGGGGATCATTAGAGTGGAGCGTGTTAAAAGGAAGATTGGAACTGGCTTGCCATGATTGACCTTTATCAATCTTGCCTCTACTTGGGAATTTAAAATCATCCATCCTTCAGTAAGCTTTGTTTCTGTTGAGAGAAATAGGAAGTTTATTATACAACATTTCATTTATAACTACGAAATGAATAATGTAGAATGAAAATAAGTAAATATTATCATGATATCTGAGTGAAAGAAGACCTCATAATTCATTAGTGAAAAGAAAATGGTATTTAACTTTATGAAGTGAAATGATAGTGGCAATGCCAGTGTTGTAAAATTACTAAAAAACAAAAATTAATCTTGATGGTTGAATATAAAAAATTGGCTATGTTTTACACCATAATAATTCAGTCCTGCACTTGAACATTTGTGAAATACCGTGATGTTCAGTCACCTGTTGTTAATCTTACAGGCAGATATTTGAATTTCAAAGTTATGGTTAAACAAAAAATACTTTTGACTCAACTAGTCAGAAAGTCAAAGTGAGCTATATTTTGTACTTTGTATCTGTTGTCCATAAAGTTTTATATTAAATCTCAGAAAATATTGGTCAAATTACAACCAAAATGAGCTCCTTGTAAAGAACTTACCAAAGTAGATCAGACTTGCTTGAAAATTTGTCTTAAGTAACTTGGCCAGTTGAATCTCAAATTATCAGCAATTGTCCTTATTAGAATTTAAATGGTAATCCTTTCTACCAAAATAGCAGGATAGGTACTACCAAACAAATTTTCATAGTACTATTTTAAAAATTTATGAATTACAGAATTGCCTACATCAAACTCTTTACAAAAATTTACTGAATCATATCACTATTCTCAGTTCTGTATTTAACATGTCAGCAATTGTCTTAAAGTGGATTTAATCACTGAACAGAATCTTGCTATTTCTCCTCTAACTATTTTCAACTTTGCCACATACAGATAATATAAACTTCCATCAGCTAACAGCTTCTATTCTTGGTAAAGTGGCTTCAAATTGTCAATATTACATATAATAGCTTTTGATTGTTGATCAAACATAGAAAAAATGCAAATAAGTATTATATAAAGAATTTCATCTGTTTATGAGAGTGAAAAAACTTACCTTCATTAGTAGCCAAGACTTGATACTTTCTCATCATATAATGAATATTCATATGTTCTAATTAACATATTATTATTGTATTGAGAAGGAAGTGAAGGATACAGAATGACTATGTCTGATTAATTCATCTTTAACCTCATTAACTGTTTTATATTTATTTGTAATATGTATAGTTGAACATGATTACATTAAAAAAATTACCAAATATGAAAAAAAAATTGGAACAGATATTAAAAGAAATTATGAATCATATAAAAACATTTTGATATTCCATTGCCAAATATGAACTCCGTCTTGAAGTATTTCGTATATAAATATATATATTGCTGTGATTTTGAATGGCCATACAAATCATAATTGTGCATGATTCATGGAATACATTCTTATTATTATTATTAATTTGTACTTACTTACATTCAAATAATACATATAGTCACTTAACCTATTTGTTGGGGAAAGCATGGTTGTGGAAGTTTCAAAATCTTAAAATTTTGGTAAATTACCTTCTAAATGCTTTACTCTTATATTAATGTTTCTGGATTTTGATGAATTTTATGTGGAAAATTTTTGTAAGGAAGATTTAAATTGAGTTTGAATATTTTTATGGGAGTTTGGCTCATAGAAGTTTTTAAAGATCAGTTATTTTTCAACAAAGACAAGATTATAATTTTTATTGGTTTGAATAAAAGAAAGACTAATTCTTATAAGGCTGAAAAATGGCCTAGCTTGAATTGACATTATTTCTATGATTTACTAAGATTACAGGTATTCTACAGGAAAAGACTTAGGACAGAGTTCAAAATTTTGGTTATATACCAGTATTTGCTTTATGTTACATTAAAAGAATTTATATATTTATTAATTTAAAGAACATAAAAACTTGTTTTCCTGTTTTAACATATGTATTGATTTATTCCCAGAATTTACAACTTTTACAAGAAAAATAACTATTTTCTTAAAGAAAAAAGTAAAACCGATATCATAAAAATATATGACTATGTGAGCACCTCTTCATTGTTGGCATTGTTGTATGTTCATTCATATGTCAATCTATTGTTAATTTAACAAAACTGGAGAGATGTTTCTTGTAAAGTCCTTCACATAGTCTTACATTGGTTTTAATTGATCTATAAACATGAACTTCTGATTGCTTGAACTTTGAAAATTTCTTCTCAAGAAGGATTTGCTCAAGTTAACTCAAATTTTACAAATATGTTAAGTTCAAGGTCCTTATCATGTGTTGGTCAGAAATCTAATATGGCTTCTAGCACCTGACTCATTAAAAATTGTACCTAACAGAAAAATGTATTAAAATCCTGTTCCAAGGAACAATTGAATAGATTGATTTCAAGATTGGATGATTTGATATTAGCTATGAGGACACAAATAATTCTTGTTACTTTGGTACTTCTCTACAATAAATATGGCTGCCAGGCCACAGAAGGGGGCTTTTCTGTTTGGTTAAATTACAAAGATATTCTTCTCAAAAACTATTTGATGCATAGATTTTAAACTTGTCATGAAACATCATTGTTGTTATATACTGAACCGCAAAAGAAACGTCGCACAAAATGACATGTTCACATACATTTATTTCAAAGTGACATTTATATATTTTAAATTAATTTTTACAAAATTTAATGAATGATTTACAGTCTTTTGGTTACAATGTTCACAAAAACGTCACAATTGTCGCAACGTCACATGTTTTCAATGCTGTGCTCCCACGTCCGTTAATAACGTGTATGTCCTCCACCGGCACCAATTACTGCGGCACATCTTCGGTACATGGAGTTGATGAGCCGATTAATAAACGCCATCGGAATACGTGCCCATACTCTCTGAAACGCTTGTGAAAGTTCAGCTGCAGTTGTCGGACTTGGCTGCTCATTATTCAACCGTCTTTGAACTTCGTCCCATAAATGTTCAATAGGGTTTAAATCTGGACTCAAAGCCGGCCAATCCATAACATTAATGTTATTCTGCTGTAGGAAGTCTCTTGTGGCTCTTGCGGTATGCGCACGTGCATTGTCCTGTTGGAAAGTCTTGTTTTGATGACATGCGAAATGGGGCTGAACATGGGGTGTCAAGACTTGGTCGATGTAACGGGCAGCTGTTACGCCATTTCCTCTGCCTGGGCCAAGGTTCTGAAAGATGACTGGACCAAGTTTAACGTTAAGGCCGATTCCACCCCATACCATGATGCTAGGTCCTCCCCACGCGTCTGTTTCCAGAATGCAGCTGTCTTCGTAACGTTCCCCGCGTCTTCTCCACACTCCGGTTCTGCCATCGGCTGTTGAAATACAGTAACGGCTTTCGTCAGAGAAGATGATGTTACGCCATTGTCGATTTCGCCAATTCTGTCGCTGAGTGGCCCACTGAAGACGAGCTTGACGGTGACGAGGAGTAAGAATAGGTCCTCTTGCTGGACGGCGACATCTCATGTTTCTAGCAGCTAATCGCCGACGAACCGTATCATCACTTATGGGTCGTCCATGTGTTCCAACAGTGTTTCTGGCAGTTTCGGCAGCTGGGGTGAACCGATTCATCAAATGGTGACGAACAATGCCTCTATTCTGTCTAGGGGTAGTGACTTGGGGTCTACCACTCCGTGGACGGTCATTTGTGCTGTTTGTTGCATTGTACTGTGTCCGTAGACGTTCAATTGTTCGAACAGCACAGTTGAAGTCGTTGGCAATAACTCTGGCAGATTGCCCAGCATCCAATCGACCAATGGCCTGTTCTCTCTGTTGTGGAGTCAGACGTGGCATAGCTTCTGTGTCAACACTGATACTAACACTCTAATTTTCTCCGGCCTTTTATACCCATAAAGGAGCATGAATTTCACGAACATTTAAGATTTAAGAAAAATTACCGCCAAGTGTGTCCCACGAGCGGTTTTAGGTACGGTCGCTCTACGATATCAACTGAAAATTATTCAACCGAAAATTTAATTCACAGGTAATTTAATGTTACCTGGTGATGTAATCGTAATACTGATTATATAAAAATCATTAATTAATATTTATTTTGAATTTTGCTAACATTTTGAAAAAGCGACGTTTCTTTTGCAGTTCAGTATATATATGACCCTGTTTTTTATCCTGACTTATTTGACCTCAGTCATTGGCCATGTCAGATTTTGTCATCTTGTGTGTCCGATAAGTGTTTATGAGGAAGTTGTTTGACAAAAAGGTTTCCTCAGGAAAACATAAATAGGAAACAGAGACATTTCCTTTTGACTTCTTTTTAGAATAACTGCATTTACATTTAAAGTAATAAATATAACAAGTAAAATCTATATTGCAGTTTGACCATTATTTTATTTTTTTCCTAAAAGTATATATACACCTTCAGTCTTTCTTTCAGTTTTAGACATTGTCATTAGTAAAAACTTTGATTGTTAGATTAACAGGCTTTATTTTCGTCTGTTCTGGATCTTTAACAGGGTAAACTGCATTATGTGCAAATTATTGTAGCTTAGGAAGAAAGTTTATGAATTAAAAAGGCAGTCCAACTAATTTTTGCAGTTCTAGCACCTTGTTGTTAATCATATAGTACAGTAAAACTTGCTTATAACGAATTTCTAGGATATTAAAATTTAGTTCGTTATAACCTTAATTCCCGTATTGATATAACGATATTCATTGTAATTTATAACAAACTCACAATAAAGGTGACCATTTTTGGGTCGCCTTCTTAACACATGGTCAACACATAGGGATCACTATCTGTCATCTTGCGTCGTTTTGCGTCTTGTGTCTTGCGTCGTTTTGCATCTTGCGTCTTGCGTCGTCACACTTTTCTTCTATCCTCAACTGCTCGTAAACCGCTCAAAGGAATTTGATGAAACTTTCTCTGTGCATTAACCTTAATGCACAGGTATACTTATGTATTTTATTTTTAAAAATTTTAAATTTTTTTTGTAAAAATTGACATTTTTGAAAAAAAAGGGGGGGGTTCAAAACTTCTATCCTCAACTACTCCATAACCGCTCAAAGGAATTTGATGAAACTTTCTCTGTGCATTAACCTTAATGCAAAGGTGTGCATATATATTTCATTTTTAGAAAACTTTAAATGTTTTTTGTAAAAATTGATATTTTTGCAAAAAAAGGGGGGCAAAACTTCTATCCTCAACTACTCTATAACTGCTCAAATGAATTTGATTAAACTTTCTTTGTGCATTAACCTTAATGCACAGGAGTGCATATATATTTCATTTTTAGAAAATTTTAATTTTTTTTCCTAAAAATTAACATTTTTGAAAAAAAGGGGGGGGGAGTAAAAACTTCTATCCTCAACTACTCCATCACCGCTCCAAGGAATTTGATGAAACTTTCTCTGTGCATTAACCTTAATGTACAGGTGTGCATATATATTTTATTTTTAAAAATTTTAATTTTTTTTGTAAAAATTGACATTTTTGAAAAAAAAAGGGTGGGGGTTCAGAACTTCTATCCTCAACTACTCCATAACGGCTCACAGAAATTTGATGAAACTTTCTCTGTGCATTAACTTTAATGCAAAGGTGTGCATATATTTCATTTTTAGAAAATTTAATATTTTTTGTAAAAATTGACGTCTGCAGGCGACACATGTCTTCCTTGGAAGACTCGCACATTTTATATTTCACATAAATAGATACAAACAACATGAGGTAAAGTTCATTTCTTTGTAATAGAATTTAATAATTTCATATTTATTTTCTAAACAAACAGCCTTACTTTTTGTATTTGGGGAAGCCATGATTTTAAATTTATCATAGCCTTGTAAAATGTTATCACTATGATGAACTAATTGAAACAGTAATCAACATGTTCCATTAATTATTTGAGTACTGGTATAACAACGTTAACAGGTAAAGTTAGATATATGAAAACACCGATCAATAATTTATTCTGTTAATTCCAATTCTTTGTAACCGTAAAGATAGAAAACTGTTTGTAGTAACCGTTAATTCATTCAAACCGAATTCGCTACAATCACAAATTTTAACATAGATTTATTAAGGAATTGGTTGGGGAATGATAAAAATTTGGTGTGTCCCATTATTTGTTGTAAACAATTTGTTACATGCAAGTTTTACAGTATTGGCTTTTAATTATAATGTTTTATACACTAGAGTGTCAAGGGGGCAGTTACTAAGACAGACTATCCTGACTCACTGTTGTGTTTATGTTTGTGTTTTGTGCTGTTTTATGTTACTTTTTGTCCTGAGTTCTGTCTGTTTAGATTGGCATAGATTGGTTGGTATGTCATTGTTGACCTTTCCTGTGATCCATTTTGTTGTTTATTTAGGAATACAAATCATCCAAATAAAAAATACAGAACAGAAACAATGTAAAATACACATGAATTCATTGTTTACATCAACAGGTGATTGACTTTATATTAACTGACCTAAAGCATTCAGTGACTAACTTGGACTTTAAGATCTGAATAATACTTGAGGTACCTTTCACTCTACAGCTAGGACAGACAGTGATGTTTTCATGTTTTGAGGGTTAATATATAATAAGATAGTGATAAGGTGGTAACAATGAGTTGTTTTGTCAATATCTTGCCATATTGACCAGCTAGCAAGTCCAAAATTTTTTATTATTTGCTTTTTAGCTCACCAGACCCGAAGGGTCATGTGAGCTATTGCCATCACTTGGCGTCCGTCGTCCATCCGTCGTCCGTCGTCCGTCCGTAAACTTTTTCAAACGTTAACTCCTTAAGACCAATTGCAACCAAACTTCGTACAGTTGTTTATTGGTATATGTGCTACAAAAGTATCGTTTGGATTTTTGATTCGTAAAAAAACATGGCCACCATGGCTAAAAATAGAACATAGGGGTAAATTGCAGTTTTTTGCAAATAACTCAAAAACCATAACAGATATCAAAATTCTGGCATAGGGTAAAAGTGTTCAGCACCTCAAGATCTACCTGCCCTGAAATTTTGAAGAAGATCCAACAACCCATGTAGGAGTTATTGCCCTTTTTCTGCATTTTTTCCAAATTTTGCACTTATTAAGCTCAATATCTTGGATACTATAAAGGAAATTTGAAAAATTTAAATTTCATATTGTTAGGCACACAAAGATCTACAAAATTTGTAACAGGATCGAAGTTGTAGGTTCGTTCCTTTTAGGAGTTATTCCACTTAGATCGTCAAAATTGACCATTTTTGCAGTCTTTATTCATTGTAATAAAATCGTTAACTCCTCTTACACCATAAGTTTAATTGCAACCAAACTTAGTGTAGTTGTTCCTTGGCATGAGTGCTACTAAACCATCGTTTGGATTTTTGATTTGTAAAAAAACATGGCTGCCATGGCTAAAAATAGAACATAGGGGTAAATTGCAGTTTTTTGCAAATAACTCAAAAATGGTGACAGATATCAAAATTCTGATGGGAAGCTAAAGTGTTCAACACCTCAAGATCTACCTGCTTTGAAGTTTTGAAGAAGATGTAACCACCCATGTAGGAGTTATTGCCCTTTTTCTTGATTTTTTTTTGAAATTTGTACTTATTAAGTTGTATGATCATTCCTTTTAGGAGTTATTCCCCTTAGAACATCAAAATTGACCATTTTCACAGCATTTCCCTTAGTTTGCAAAATGTTTAAATGAGCCCTTTAGGAGTTAAAGTTTTGTCCCTTAAATGTCAAAATAACTGTTGATGCCTTATAGATGGCAAACTGTAGAAAATGAAAAAAAGCTTTTGATTGCGTGTAAATTTGTTTTTAAATGGCTATTTATTAAAATATAAATTCAATGTTACCTCAATATACAATAGTACTTAAAAATAACTTTCATTAGATGTTTATATTTATTTGACATTTTTGGTTTTTTTTTTATGTTATTATTTCAAAAATCTTCTCCTCTGAAACTACTGAATGGATTTGGATAAAACTTAGCATGATTGTTCCTTAGGGTATCCTGCACAAAGTTTATGCTTCGATTTTTGATTCGTCGAAAAACATGGCCACTGTTACTAAAAATAGAACATAGGGGTCAAACAACAGTTTTTCGCAAATATCTCAAAAAATTGACATTTTTGGCTTTTTTTTTGTTATTATTTCAAAAATATTCTTCTCTGAAACTACTATTCAAAATCAAATGAAACTTGGTAAGATTGTTCCTTAGGGTATCCTGCAAAAAGTTAATGCTTGGATTTTTGATTGGTCGAAAAACATGTCCACCCTTACTAAAAATAGAACATAAGGGTCAAAATGCTGTTTATTGCTATTTTTTCCTGAATTATAGAAATAAAATGAAGATGAAAGCTACTTTCAAGGTAAACATGGTATCCCGAGTTGAATGGTGATGATGAAAGTTTGGACGGCCATTTTTGAAATGGCTGTCATTTTCCCACCATTTTTAGCTCACAGACCCGAAGGGTCATGTGAGCTATTGCCATCACTTGGCGTCCGTCGTCCGTCCGTCGTACGTCCGTCGTCCGTCGTCCGTCCGTAAACTTTTTCAAACGTTAACTCCTCTGACACCATAAGACCAATTGCAACCAAACTTCGTACAGTTGTTTATTGGTGTATGTGCTACAAAACTATCGTTTGGATTTTTGATTCGTAAAAAAACATGGCCGCCATGGCTAAAAATAGAACATAGGGGTAAATTGCAGTTTTTTGCAAATAACTCAAAAACCATAACAGATATCAAAATTCTGGCATAGGGTAAAAGTGTTCAGCACCTCAAGATCTACCTGCCCTGAAATTTTGAAGAAGATCCAACGACCCATGTAGGAGTTATTGCCCTTTTTCTGTATTTTTTCCAAATTTTGCACTTATTAAGCTCAATATCTTGGATACTATAAAGGAAATTTGAAAAATTTAAATTTCATATTGTTAGGCACACAAAGATCTACAAAATTTGTAACAGGATCGAAGTTGTAGGTTCGTTCCTTTTAGGAGTTATTCCCCTTAGATTGTCAAAATTGACCATTTTTGCAGTGTTTATTCATTGTAATAAAATCGTTAACTCCTCTTACACCATAAGTTTAATTGCAACCAAACTTAGTGTAGTTGTTCCTTGGCATGAGTGCTACTAAACTATCGTTTGGATTTTTGATTTGTAAAAAAACATGGCTGCCATGGCTGAAAATAGAACATAGGGGTAAATTGCAGTTTTTTGCAAATAACTCAAAAATGGTGACAGATATCAAAATTCTGATGGGAAGCTAACGTGTTCAACACCTCAAGATCTACCTGCTTTGAAATTCTGAAGAAGATGTAACCACCCATGTAGGAGTTATTGCCCTTTTTCTTGATTTTTTTTGGACATTTTTGGCTTTTTTTTATGTTATTATTTCAAAAATCTTCTCCTCTGAAACTGCTGAATGGATTTGGATAAAACTTAGCATGACTGTTCCTTAGGGTATCCTGCACAAAGTTTGTGCTTCGATTTTTGATCCGTTGAAAAACATGGCCACTGTTACTAAAAATAGAACATATGGGTCAAACAACAGTTTTTCGCAAGTATCTCAAAAATCATTAGGTTATGGCAAATTCTGGCAGGTTGAAAGTGTTCAGCATGATGAGAGCTACCGGTGTGCTTATTTTCGTGAAAATCTGTCAACTGATGTTAGAGTTATTGCCCTTTTTTGACATTTTTTGCTTTTTTTAGCTCACCTGACCTGAAGGGTCATGTGAGCTATTGCCATCACTTGGCGTCCGTCGTCCGTCCGTCCGTCGTCCTTCCGTCCGTCCGTCGTCCGTTAACTTTTTCAAACGTTAACTCCTCCAACACCATAAGTCCAACTGCAACCAAACTTGGTACAGTTATTAATTGGTATGGGTGCTACAAATCTATTGTTTGGATTTTTGATTCGTATAAAAACATGGCCGTTATGGCTAAAAATAGAACATAGGGGTAAATCGCAGTTTTTTGCAAATAAGTCAGAAACGGTCACAGATATCAAAATTCTGGCATAGGGTAAAAGTGTTCAGCACCTCAAGATCTACCTGCCCTGAAATTTTGAAGAAGATCCAACGACCCATGTAGGAGTTATTGCCCTTTTTTTGACATTTTTGGCTTTTTTTTATGTTATTATTTCAAAAATCTTCTCCTCTGAAACTACTGAATGGATTTGGATAAAACTTAGCATGATTGTTCCTTAGGGTATCCTGCACAAAATTTATGCTTCGATTTTTGATCCGTCGAAAAACATGGCCACTGTTGCTAAAAATAGAACATAGGGGTCAAACAACAGTTTTTTTTATGTTATTATTTCAAAAATCTTCTTCTCTGAAACTGCTATTCAAAATCAAATGAAACTTGGTAAGATTGTTCCTTAGGGTATCCTGCAAAAAGTTTATGCTTCGATTTTTGATCCGTCGAAAAACATGGCCACTGTTACTAAAAATAGAACATAGGGGTCAAACAACAGTCCTTCGCAAATATCTCAAAAATCATTAGGTTACGGCAAATTCTGGCAAGTTGAAAGTGTTCAGCATGATGAGAGCTACCTGTGTGCTGATTTGTTTTATGTTATTATTTCAAAAATCTTCTTCTCTGAAACTACTATTCAAAATCAAATGAAACTTATGTTACGTTTGTAGTCTCATCGTCTTTTTAAAGCATATTATAACCATTACATTTAAATTTCTTTTAAACAACGATAAGAGGATTTGGTTTGTAAAAACATTATTCATTTCATTTGAAAAAGTTCAAATTTATTTCTCTGAGAAACGCGAATACGCAATTCTGTTCCGAACTCGTTTCGAAATTCTTTTCAAAAGTAAACTTCCAGGTAGGAAAAAATCAATAAATTTTACTTAAAAATCGATCTTGTTTCAATCAAATTTATTAATTTAGATAGTTTAAATGGTTTAGAAAGCCGAAAGTAACACTCGATGAGGACTGAAAGTAATTAACTTGCATAAGAAGTTAAAATTACTGACTGCCACCACCTGAGAACAACGATCGTAACTTTGACAATTTTGAAATCGTCGGAAAAATAGAGTTGTCAAAAAATTCAAATTTCCTTGAATTTTCAAAAGTGTCCAATAATTAGGGTTATTACGGTAGATGTATTATTAACATGCATATGCCTGTGCAAGTATAGCCCCCACCCCTGCCGTTGTTATTCATAGATGTGACTAATAGGGAGCCATTTGTCAGCTCAGTGCAGATGTTTATGACATAGTTTTGCATACATTTAATACAGATTATTATTGTACAAAACATGTATTTAGATATGAGAAATCAACACTGGTTACTTGTTTGAACATTGATATGAAAATTAAGTACCAATCAACACCACAATCCATTTTTATTATAAATGTTAAAAGAAATTCCCACGTAACCTAAATGTAGGCTATTATTAGGTGCGAGTAATTATTCTATTTCTAAGTAGAATGGAATGAATTACACAAGAGAATGTTCAAGAACTAAAAAATGTATGCACATGGGGAAACTCAACATATCCCAAGAACTAAACAATGTATGCACATGGGGAAACTCACCATATCCCAACCTTATATCACCAGTTGAATCTAAATTCTAATAAAAGAATAAAACAGGAATATTTATTTTCCGCTGATTGTTGTCAGTCCCGCTAAGGTTTTGGGATGATTACATGAAAAAATTTTTTTAGGGATACAGGGATTGAATTTTAATATTTTATTCACTAGCTAAAAAAGCAAGTTATTTTTTTTAATTGCTAAAATTTCTTAAAACTTGTTTGTTTTCTTACATACTAATTCATGTGCAAATAATGTTTTCACTCTATATTTTCTATTTCTAAGGTTGTTTTTTTTTCAGATAATCATTCATAACCAAATGTGAAATCTGCAGGAATGGAAACTGTTTTGATCTCTTTTAAAATCAAAATATTTATTTTCTGGAAACTGGGGATTAAAATAATTTACATGTAATTTTAAAAATCTTACAACACAATTTTTTCCAACTCACAAAATTTTTCGAGTAGAATTTTTATTGACTTGCTAAATTTAAAATTAACTTGAATTTAGCTAATATTTCTTGTAAATTTCAATCCCTGGGATAAAATGTAAATTTTCAAAGCTGTTTAGTTTATTGTAATGCATGACCACTGGTCCTTTTACTGGGGTTCTGCCCCTGACCCTCAATCTGATTTTTTCCTGAGGATTATTCCCGTATATTAAATTCAATTGAGCACAGCTTCTCATATTTGTTGAGCTCCAGTACGCATATGTAACTGTAGATGATATACTTCGGGGGTTGTATACTCTTTGCTTAGTATGTTCTATTTTACAGATTCATTGATTTTCAAATAACTTTGATGTTAGATTTAAGAATCAATTAACGAAATTAAAATTTGGATCTTGAACTTTATAAAAAAAATTGTGATATACTTTGAAATTTGTGACCTTGTGATATGATCAAAATTATCAACAAATACTTAGTTTCATCATTAAAAAAACTCAATTGTACAAGTTTTAAACTAAGAAAACTGCTTTGCTCCAAATAGGCCAATGGGGCGGAATCCTAACCCTCATGAAATGTTAAAATTGTGAAACTAGATGAATACAAGTACATTTTGCATGCAAAAAAGCTCTTGTGTTGGTGATTTGGTTTTATTTTGTAATCATTATCTGGTTGTGTTACAAACTGTCTCGTAAAAGTAGACAGTAGATGTAGTTAATATGCATGTATTATTTGTATGCCCTAATGCAGACACCTAGGGCATTTATAGTGTTCACATCAATTCATTCATCTGTTTAACAGCTGTTCATCTGTCCCAAATCAGGTTTTCCTTCTGGTTTTAGTTGCTTTTCCGTGGAGGAATATGCTATCATCATGAAACTTTTTACACACATGCATAAGAATATAAACAAATAAATTATAAAAAAATTGTACAAATTTACCTGTCCCATCAACTTGCAGTTTCTTCATTGTTAAAAGATCAAAGAAAAAGGGAGTGTTGTACTTTTCAGTAAAGATTGTAACTTAATACACATATGCATCAGAATATAAGCATACAAAAATTACCACATAAAAAGTATATCAATGTTTTAGTGATTTAAAAAAAACATGTTACATAATTTTGTTGTAGTATGATATGTAATCAATATAAAATATAGTAAGACTTTCTTGGAGATTATTAAGTTGTACAAGTCTGCAAAACTTCTTGTTTCAGTAGCAATCAAACAAGTTTTCATAAGGTCTCCGCAATTTCTTGTAGAGTAGATGTCACGTCACAGTTTTCCAGGCATGCAGCTTCATGCCGCAATGTTTTGATATTAAGCAATGAAATTATAACTTAAAATAAATACATCTGCACATTATTGTCAAAATTTTAGGAAGTGAATATTGGTTATAAGATGATGAGCAGTGAGGGAAATGATGTCATAACAATGTCAGCCACTACTAATGACAGTGTCTTAATATTTGGTATGCAGCATCGGGTCCTATTAATCCAAAAACTGTGAATTAGAATATTTAAAAAAGATATAGTCAACTTATCTCTTCCAGCAAGTTTTCACTTGAACAGACTTTTAAAATTTTGTATACTGAAAACCCACTCGCCCAAAAAATCCCTTAATTTTACAGGAATGTCAATTAATTGTTCTTATATTTACATATATCATGATTAGTCAATATAAAATACAATGTATGTTGGACCAATGTGAATACATGTATTACACATTTAAAAAAAAAAGTAGTTTTAATTGACCATATAGAGGAAATATAATAAAAAATGCAATTCACCAAGACAGATTTATAACTCATTTACATGTGATACTGCAACTTTGTCCTTAATTGGAACTTATTAGGCACATTGAAGATGCATACACTCTATAGTTACACTTTGTCTGTCTGAACACTAAAACTAGAAAACTATTGACAGTACACTACTGAAATTTTTCACAGTTACTTTGCAGCATGTCATTATGCCCATAACATTTGTGCAATACGGTTAAATATTTTTTGGAAAAAAACTTGGAACTTTTATAGAAAATGACAGATTTTCAGGATTGGATCTTGTAAACTCTTGGAACTGTAGTACAGTTCTGACATTTTGTACAGTCACCACTAGATGGGTTTTGGGTAAAGTGACACCACACACTAGAAATAAGGTCACTGCGACCTATATTTTACGCATGATTGACTTTGGTTAAGTTCTTGGTTAAGGTCCATAACTTGAATACTAGATGTTAGGGGTCAATGATATTTCACCACTAGATGTATGTGTCTTGGGTAACGTGACACCACCCACTAGAAATTAGGTCACTGTCACCTATATTTTATGCATGAATGACTAAAGTTCTTAGTTAAGGTCCATATCTTGGATACTACATGATGGGGGTCAATGGTATTTCACAACTAGATGTGTCTTGGTTAACAATACTTACCCAATAGAAATTAGGTCATTGTGACCTATATTTTATGCATGAACGACTTTGGTTAAGTTTTTGGGTAAGGCCCATATCTTGGATACTACATGTTAGGGATCAATGATATATTTCTACTAGATGAGTCTTGGTAACACAGCACCACTCACTAGAAAATAGCTCACTGCGACCTTTATTTTACGCATGAACACTTTTGATTAATTTCTCGGTAAAGGTCCATATCCCAGGTAATACACATTGGGGGTAAATGATATTTCAAGAACTTGAGGGCCATCCTGTGGGTCATAGACACATTTTCTTGTATACTTTCTGTTTCCTGAATAGTCGAGTAGGGGCATGCCTAGCATATCTTAAAACAATCCATTGTTTTAACTGAAATGTCTTAAAATGATATTTTGAATTTATAATTGCAGCCACAATGCCTCGCAAAGCTAATTGGAAACGAAGTGTGATGATGACTGGGGATGGTAACCCAATGGTGAAGAAGAAACGGACGGACTTGACTGAGGATACTGGCCTCGGGGTCTCTGACCTCAACAACAGTGACAAATCTGACTCTGACTGCCATAACCAGGTGGCGGGGGATACTGTCCTCCTTAACAACAGTACCAATGATTGCCTTCGGGCGCCAAATGTGATTGCAAATGTTAGCCTTCGGGCGCCAAATTTGATTGAAAATGTTAGCCTTCGGGCGCCTAATGAGATTGACAATGTTAGCCTTCGGGCGCCAAATTTGATTGGAAATGTTAGCCTTCGGGCGCCTAATGAGATTGACAATGTTAGCCTTCGGGCGCCAAATTTGATTGAAAATGTTAGCCTTCGGGCGCCAAATGATGTTTCAAATGAGATAACAAATGAGATTGCTAATGAGATTACCAATGAGATTTGCATAGAAATTTTGAATGAAATTAGTTTTTGGGCAACAAATGATATTGACGGTTTAGTTAATGAATCTCTTCTTGATACACTTCCAGTTAAAAGTAATGCTAGCCATAATATTTCAATTATAGACAATCCTTTATGTTCCAAAATTTTTAGCTGTTGTTTTGTAAATTTTGGAAATTTTGACCAGTCCAATGAAAGATTTTCTGTTGAAACAAGAGGAAATCAGTGTACATGCAACAGTTTACTGTATTTAGTATTACTCTATAGTTGCAAATGTTACAGAGATATGGATTTGGATAAAGTTTTAGAAAATGGTGATAAGACATATGAAAACACTATTAAAAGTCTGAAAGATACAGGTAGATTTAGAAGCAAGCTATTGACACTGGATGAAATCCCTACATCAGTCTATATTAGCAACAGAAAAATTCAGGTACATAGAGGAAATGTTTTAGTTGGAATTGCTGTTCATAACAATGAGCTGCACGATGTTTTGACATTGCAGAAGGGTATTGAAGAAGTATTCAAACATTCTGATTCTGCTTTGATAATGATAGGTGCTATATGTTCAGCGGTCAGTTGTAATGGTCAAACATACACTTTCTTTGATTCTCATTCTCATGGACAGTCTGGTCTGTATGAGCCAACTGAAGATTTTGGATCATCTATACAAATTGCTTTTAGAAATATTGAAGATCTTGTTACATACATGTACTCTTTCTACAATAGTTTAAATATTGACTTGTCAACGCAATATGAAATTCTTCCACTAGAATTCACAGAATTTTTTGCACCCAGACAACAAAGTCAAAAACAAACTAGTAACAATGATACAGTTCATTGTAATGTTCAGGAAAAAATGACAGAAAAATTGATGGAAGACTATTTTGAAGACCAGCAGAAGAAAAATCTTGTGGCAAAAAAAAATGTTTTTAACACAAACAAATCAAACTATATGAAAAGTTACATGCAAGAAAAAAGAAAAGATCCAAAGTTTAGAAGTACAGAGAGAGAAAGAGAATTGAAAAGTAAACAATGGGCTAGAAAAGATAAACATTTCAAACAGAAAGAGGCAAAAGATAAGCAAGAGGCAAGAATGGACCCCAAGTTCAGAAGTGCAGAAAGAGAAAGAGAATTGATCAACAAACAAGAGGCAAGAATGGACCCTAAGTTCAGAAGTGCAGAGAGAGAAAGAGAAGTGATCGACAAACAAGAGGCAAGAATGGACCCTAAGTTCAGAAGTGCAGAGAGAGAAAGAGAAGTGATCGACAAACAAGAGGCAAGAATGGACCCCAAGTTCAGAAGTGCAGAGAGAGAAAGAGAATTGAAAAGTAAACAACAGGCCAGAAAAGATAAGGATTTCAAACAGAAAGAGGCACAAGATAAGCAAGAGGCAAGAATGGACCCCAAGTTCAGAAGTGCAGAAAGAGAAAGAGAATTGATCGACAAACAAGAGGCAAGAATGGACCCTAAGTTCAGAAGTGCAGAGAGAGAAAGAGAATTAAAAAGTAAAAGAAAGGCTAGAGAAGATGAAGAATTTCAACAAAAAGAGGCTGAGCAAGATGTTAAAAGAAAAAAAGAAAAAAGATCTAATGACAGTTTTTTGGAACTTGAGAGACTAGCTAAGCAGGCTGCAAGACAACAAAATCCTGATAAAGATAAATTGATTAACAAAACTAATAAACAGAAGCAAAGAAGTAATGAAGAATATGTTCAACATGAGCATCATTTAAAGAAAGTGAAAGCTCAAGGTTCAAATTTGAATGAATGTATCAGAAAATTTGAAAAGCTTATTTCTGTTGGTCCTTGCTACATTTGTACTTGCTGTCATCAAACATGGTTTGCTGAGTCAGTTGTAAACTGTAGTGGTTTGAAAGCAATAAGCTTAGAAATGTTAAAGAGATGTAATACAAATCTAAAATCAGTTGACAATAAAGAGTGGATATGTCACACATGTGCTAATGCTTTGAAGAAAAATAAAATACCATGGTATTCAGTCGCTAACAAGATGGGATTTCCTGATAAACCCATAGTGCTTAATTTATATCCATTAGAAGAACGTTTAATTTCGTTACGAATACCATTTATGCAAATACGCCAGTTACCAACAGGCGGTCAGTATTCTATGAAAGGAAATGTTGTTAATGTTCCTGTAGTTGTTCAGCCTACAATAAATGCTCTACCACGCAATATTGAACAGTCGGGCACAATTGCAGTACAGCTGAAAAAGAAGCTTTCCTTCAAGACCTGTGACTTCACTGAGAATGTTCGCCCTTTAGCAGTGATTTGTGCTTTACACTATTTAATGAGAACTAGTGACATGTACAAATCTTCTGGTATATCAGTGGACAAGCAATGGGTAAAAAGAATTGAAGAAATAAACAAACAGCAGAATCAGACAGAGAGAAGTCTAGTTGATAATGATAATACAGAAAGCGAAGAGGAAAGTGACAATTTTAGCGAGATTGATGAAGCTGAAGCCGTAGGGAATTTAGATACTCTTTTGGATGAAATAATAGATGAGTCAAATAGTCTAGATAAAGAATTTGTTTTTGCACCAGGAGAAGGTCAGAGACCTATAAGTCTTTATTATGATGCAGATGCTGAATATTTAGCATTTCCCTCCATATTTTGTGGACAACGAAGACTTGACTTCAAAGAAAGAAGTGTCCCAGTTCATTACAGTGACATTGTTAAGTGGGAATTAAGATCAGTTGATAGGAGAGTAGCCCAGTCTGTTCCAAATCTCTTTTTTAAACTGAAAAAAGTGCAATTAAAGAATGTAACAGACAAAGTAAATCTTGCTCTGAGAAGGTGTAAATCAGATGGTAAAACATGGACTGCCAAAGATATTCTTAATCCATCATTAGTGAAAGACCTAGTTCGATTAGACGAAGGATACTTCATATTTCGCACTTTAAGAAATTCCCCAGTCTATCTTGAAAAACGCAAAAAAGATGTCTTTGCAATGATTCGCCAAATTGGATTACCATCATGGTTTGGATCACTTTCATCTGCTGATACAAAATGGAATGATCTTCTCAAAATTCTTGGCAAATTAAATGATGAAAAGGATTATACAGAAGATGATCTTAACACCATGACTTGGCAAGACAAAACAAGACTTGTCCAAAAAGATCCTGTAACATGTTCAAGATTTTTCGACTACAGAGTTCAACAGTTCTTCAAAATTATCTTAAAAAGTGAATTTTCTCCAATTGGCATTTTGACTGATTACTTCTACCGAGTAGAATTCCAGCAAAGAGGTTCACCACATATTCATATGTTGGTTTGGATTGAAGGTGCCCCAAAATTTAAGCATGATTCTGAAGAAACCATTGTTAACTATGTTAACAAATTTATTTCTTGTTCTTCCAATCCTGCCACTGGCAAAGAATGGGTGCAGTTACAAGTTCATAAGCATTCAAAGACATGTAGAAAAGGAGGTCATGCAGTTTGTAGATTTGGGTTTCCTTTGCCCCCTCTTAAGAAAACTATGATCTTGGAGCCTTTGGAATCTGATATTGAAAAGTACAAAGCTATTTACAAAGAGATTCAGCAAAAAATTGACTCTCTTCAAGAAATGGAAAATGTTGAGAATTTGTCTCATGAAGAGTTCCTTGAAAATGTTCTTGAAATGACAGAAGAAGATTACATAAAAGCAATTAGAAGTAATCTTCGTGGACCAAAACTTTTCCTAGAACGAAAACCATCAGAGGGACGTGTTAATCCATACATGAAAGATGTGTTGGCAGCATGAAAAGCAAACCATGATTTACAGTTTGTTCTTGACCCATATGCCTGTGCAATGTACATTGTTTCATACATCAGTAAGTCACAAAAAGGAATGAGTGCATTGTTAGACCAAGCTGCAAAAGAAGCACAACAAGGTAATTTAGGTTTGAAACAACAAGTCAGACTTATAGGAAATTACTTCACCAATTCGGTTGAAACATGTGCACAAGAGGAAGTGTATTTATTGTTGCAAATTCCACTCACTAAAGCAACTAGAGAAGTAGTCTTTATAAATACATCACAGTCTGAAAAAAGAACATTTCTGCTTAAGACTTCAGACCAGTTAGAAAAGCTTTCTCCTGATTCAACAGACATTGAAGCAGACAATGCTATTAAAAGATATGCAAAAAGACCTAAAGCATTAGAACATTGGTGTTTAGCTGATTACATGTCACAACTTGAAGTGATTTTCCCAGATAAATCTTCAGAAAATGAAGAAGTTGAAGAACAGTTTGAAAATGAAGATGAAGTAACTCCACAAACAGTAGATGCTGAAGAAAAAACTGCATTTAAGCTGACACTTAAGAATGGAATAGTTATCAGGCAGAGAAAAAATTGTAGAGTGATAAGATATGTTCGATTCAACAAAAAAACAGATTCAGAGAACTTTTACAGGGAGCGCTTAATGCTATTCTTTCCTTGGAGAAATGAGAATGACCTTAAACAAGGGTGTGAAAGTTATGAACAGAAGTACTCTTCAGTCACTCGCATCATTGAGCACAAACTAAAGCAATATGAACAAAAAGCAGAAGAGTTAGATAAAGCTATTGAACTTGCTGAAAATGAAACTGACAATTTTGATGAAATAGCTCCAGGAACTGAACAAGTTGAAAAGGAAGCTGCAGAAGAAGCCATTGTTGATGCTGAAAAATATGTTCATTTCAACCCAGACAGGCAACCAGATCATATAAACTATGATATTGGACAAGACCTTGGAATGACTAGTGCTGCAGTAGAATTAATCAGTCATGCAAAAAGAATACCAGATGACCAATATAAAAACATGCTTCAAAGTCTAAATGAAAAGCAGCGCGAGTTTTTCCAGCATGTGATAACCTGGATTAAGACCAAACAAGAGCCATTACATGCTTTCTTAACTGGTGGTGCAGGTGTTGGAAAATCAGTTGTTGTAAAGGCTTTATATCAGGCTTTGCACAGATATTTGTGCTCTGTTGAGGGTGAAAACCCTGATGAAGTACGGATTTTGTTGTGTGCTCCAACTGGAAAAGCTGCTTATAACATTGGAGGTGTTACGTTGCATAATGCTTTTTTTAAATTCAACCATCTAATAAGTTGGAAGAGCAAACTTTGTCTTCTGATGTTCTTAATTCTCTAAGAATGAGGTATAGACATTTATCTGTCATCATGATTGATGAAATATCAATGGTTGGCAACAGAATGTTCTCTCTTCTTGATACAAGATTGCAGAAAATAATGGGTAGCAAGCAATCTTTTGGAGGTGTAAGTGTTATTGCTATTGGGGACTTCTTCCAATTAAAACCAGTTTTTGATGGTTGGATTTTTGAAGATTTGAAAAAAGGCATGTCGGCATTAGCACCAAATTTATGGAGGGAAAAGTTTACTTTTTATGAGCTTGTCGAAATAATGAGGCAAAAAGATGATCTCGAATTTGCACACCTCTTGAACCGCCTGAGAGAAAATGAACTGACACAGCAAGATTTAGACGTATTAAGGACTAGAACTGTAGAAAATGAAGAAACACATCAACAACAATCAGCTATTCATTTATTTGTTGAAAATGACCTTGTTGATAATTACAATGTCCAGCATATAATGAAACTTGAAACTGAAAAGGTCATTGTAAATGCATTTGACTCTGTCAGTGGAGATGTATCTGAACAGATAAAAAATAAGCTGATAAATAGTCTTCCTAAGAAACAAGCTGAAACTGCAAATCTTGCGAAAGAAGTACAGCTTGCAGTTGGGATGACATATGATCTAACAGCCAATATTGATGTCAATGATGGCCTTACAAATGGATCTACCTGTGTGGTTGAATTGGTTGAATATAAAACTGAATCTGCTAGACCAAGTATTGTATGGGTAAAGTTTGATGATCAGAGAATAGGTTTAGCATCTAGAAGAAAATATAGTCATTTATTTACCAGAGGTATTGACAAATCTTGGACACCCATTTTTGATATTAAGAGATCCTTTGTGTACAGACAGAAATCTTATGATCGCATTCAATTTCCCTTGAAACCAGCTACAGCAAAGACCATTCACAAATCTCAGGGAGATACATTGGATAGAATTGTGGTTAATTTAAACACAAAACACAGAGGGAAGATACCACACATTCACTATGTTGCTTTAAGCAGAGTCAGATCCTTAAATGGTTTGCATATATCAGATCTGAATGTGGATAAAATAGCAGTGTCTGAGTGTGTTAAAGAAGAAATCAAAAGATTGAGAACAAATGCTATCTTACAACTGTGTTACACACCATTGTACAAAATTTCCAATGATCGTTTGAAAGTTGTATTCAATAATGCCAGATCATTTCATGCTCATTGTCATGATATAGCAGCTGAACCAAATATCTTGGATGCAGATATTGTTGGCATTGCTGAAACAAGATTGACCCAGAATGAAGAATGTTGTATACCAGGGTTTAAAGTTTTGGCAAGAATTGATCAAAAGCAAACAGATCCAAGATATAGACCAGCTCATGGGTTAGCCCTGTTTGGCAAAAGTGACCAAAATGTTGTCAAAGAACATAGTTTTTCAAATTCAGAGATTGAATTCATAATCACTGTTCTTTCAGGGTTAAAAGGGAAGATACAGATTGTTTTAGTTTATAAAGCCCCTAATTGTACTTTTCAAAGTTTCAAGCACATTCTTTTGTCTGAACTTCTGCCAGTTCTTGATGCTACAAAGACTGTTATAATGGGGGACTTCAATTTTGATATACATGCATTGCCATCTAACCAAGGGTTCTTACAATTCATGCAAGATACATTTGAATGCAGACAGGTGATTTCAAAACCAACAACAGTGAACAAAACAAAATTGGATTTGATTTTTATTCGTGAAAGCAGAGAATCATGCATACACACTGATGTAATAGAAACATATTGGTCAGATCACTCAGTAGTGTATGTTGCAATGGAACTGTAGAGAAGGTTTTAACCCGCATAGATATAAAAATGTATTACACTGCTCAGTTGCAGTGTGATGCATTGAGTGGTTTGGCATAGTGAAGGGTTGCCACTCGCATTTAAATCTTTGTTAAGCATGCAGTGTGCTAGGGAAGGGAAGGGGGTTGAAATATATGATGTGCTTTTGACTTGTTTTATAATTATGAATTTCTTGTAAAAGGTGACTCCAACTCTACCATTGCATGCTTAACAAATGATATATATTTACAGCATTTGTAGGTTAATTGCAATTGTTTCTTTCCACTTGTATTTTGTACTTTATTAATGCTGTAAACATTGACGTTTTTATGTTAATACTGTAAACATTGATGTTTTTATGCCCCATCTACGAAAGTAGGGTCTGTTCGTCCGTCCGTCCCAAATGCTGCAAGATGGGGCATTATGTCTTTCAGACATATATTTGATTTTGTATTGATATTCTAGGGGTTTTGATAAGCTAACCATTTGCTTCAGAATACATATATCCTATATTATTTCCATGGGGGTTAATTTTAGTATTGTAAATTAAAGGAAAATAACACCATGTGAAATACTTCCTTCTTACAGTAGATAATTTATTTAATACGTACAGCACATGCAATCAAAGACTTTTTCACAATTTTATCAACATATATTTAAATTTTATTGTAACAATTGAGTGACTTTTAAAGACTATTTCATTATGTTTTTTACTGCTGCTTCAATATATATACCAGATTTTTATAATATCTATTTAATGAATATGTTTTAATTCCTTTTATTTATTTGTTATTGTATAAATATATATGTAATCATAGAATATAATGATAAATTATACAGT
This sequence comes from Mytilisepta virgata, assembly GCA_028015205.1. Classification (NCBI taxonomy): domain Eukaryota; kingdom Metazoa; phylum Mollusca; class Bivalvia; order Mytilida; family Mytilidae; genus Mytilisepta; species Mytilisepta virgata. The sequence continues at coordinate 35,935,749 of CM051515.1, forward strand.
AACTGTCAGATTTGCAAGATTTCATTCATTATTTTAAGTAATTGTTTTAAGAACTTTGTTGGAAAATTCTTCTGAATCTATCTGGGATGTCCCAGAACCTTGTTTGATTTTTAAAGAACAGTTCATACATGTCAAATCTGCAAAATACAGCATTCTAGAAACTGTTGCAAGGACTTGAAATTGGAATTAATGATATATAAGAGCACCATGGTTAGTTTTATCTAGTCATATTATTTAATTATCAGGGTAACTAACATATTATTCAAGTATGTTCTTTTAGTTCTACCCTGTTCTCTATATTTCTTATATAATACATGATACCATGAATGCATCTTATTATGTGATATAATTCATATTTTATTCAAATAGTTGTATGAATTCTTAATGGATAAGTCAGCTGTGAGGATATATAGATTCTACATAAATTTTACATTGAACAATCTACACCGTTGGCTATGGACACTTTAATGTCTTTATACTGCAAATCATAGTGATGATGGAACAATTAAGCCACTGTGAATTAAGCCTTTGACTTCATTCTTCAAAATACATTGATCATGGAACAATAAGTAATGCCAAAATTTGGTGCTATAGCTGCTCTACATATTACTTTGTGATGGTTGAACAATTATTCTAGAATCTATGGACTTCATTCTACTTAAGCATGGACAGTGGAACATTTATTACACTATATATGGAACTTTATTCTACAAATAACATTCAATTTGCTATAACTACGAAATATAAATCTGTTTATTTGCAAACTGCATGAAATTTGTGTTTGTATAATATACATGATATATATACTATATAAAATGTTTGTATTTATATATTAGAATTATATTCTTACAGGATTAAAAAAAATGTTATTTTGAACTCAAAATGCAAGTGGAAAGTAAATATTATTTTACCTGATTATGTTCAAAACAAAAATTTTTAAATTTTTATTTTAAACAAATGTTTAATGTAAAATTGAAATAAAAAATAAAATCTTAAGGTATGTTAGTTAGACATTTCTTCTTAGTGAAGTTGAAGTCATCTTATATTGCTGAAACTTTTGCATATAATTACTTACACCAATGATTTCTGAGAAATTCTCATCAATGTCACATAAATGAAGATCTTGAACCACCATAATTAATTCACAAATTCTTCATGTTCTTCTTGCTGATTAAATATCAATCTGTCACAGTCCTGCCACACAACCTTCACCTTAATTTAACCTCTTCTCTCAGAACCTTGCATGCCTTTTCTTACTGCTGTAATAATGCCACAGTCATGATGTGCGAGACATACTTTTAGTGGATATTGCCACACTTGTTTTTAATAACCATACATACAAATGTTTATAAAACTGAACAAAGAATATTCACCATATTTTTAATCTTTTACATTAGTATTACATAACAAACTTGTGGATCACAGATGATTATAATGACCCTTAAAACCTTATAAATACCCCTACTTGTATGGGAAGAGACTACATGTATATTGCAATCACCTTGTTTGTCTGTCCTCTACACACTTTCTTAAAAGATTACTCCACTAACAGAATTGATTTCAGACTTTGTGCACAACTTTAGCATGATGAGTTGTAACGTGCCTCCTCTGTACGTCTGTTTGTCTGTCTTTCCTGTACAAACATTCAAAACACATTTCTCGTAAAAAGATGATGTAGATTACTATTGGAAATTACTTGAAAGGTCTTGCAATTTATTTATTAATCAAGATTACTTTTTAATACAGAAAAGCACTGACTTAATTTGCCTTACACTTAAAAAATATCACAGATTTATAAAAAATTGCTTTCTGAAATATATACATTCATATTAAAGTCAGTGTACTTGTGAAATGTGATAATGAACTTGAAGAAAAAAAAAACCTTAATTTACCATCAACATTTTAATCTCATTCTGAATGAACCACATACATGTAGACAATCAACAGAAAACTGTTCAATTATAATACACGTCTTTGGTCAAAAACAAAGATGATTCCTTGCTGAAGTTATATAAAGCAAACCTATTGTTTGCTAAATTAACCTATAGAATAAAAACTATTGCAGATAGAGAAAAGCTGTTGCTTGCTTAAACCTTCAGCTCAAAGAGCTCTACAAAAGTCTAAATTGGGTCAAAGATGTCACATGACCCCTTATAGGGCTTATGACCCTTTAAATGTCAAAAATAGCGTTTTCTCTTGTTTTTGCCCTATAGAATGAAAACTATTGTCGATAGAGAAAAGCTGTTGTTTGCTTAAACAATCAGCTCATTGAGCTCTACAAAAGTCTGAATTCGGTCAAAGTTGTCAGATGATCCATTATAGGGGTAATAGCTCATGAAAGACTCCCTTACAGCTTAAGGACCAGGTGAGCGATTCAGGCTCCTGGGAGCCTCTTGTTTATGTTATTATTTCAAAAATCTTCTCCTCTGAAACTACTGAATGGATTTGGATAAAACTTAGCATGATTGTTCCTTAGGGTATCCTGCACAAAGCTTATGCTTCGATTTTTGATCCGTCGAAAAACATGGCCACTGTTACTAAAAATAGAACATAGGGGTCAAACAACAGTTTTTCGCAAATATCTCAAAAATCATTAGGTTATGGCAAATACTGGCAGGTTGAAAGTGATCAGCATGATGAGAGCTACCTGTGTGCTTATTTTCGTGAAAATCTGTCAACTGATGTTAGAGTTATTGCCCTTTTTTGACATTTTTGGCTTTTTTTTATGTTATTATTTCAAAAATCTTCTCCTCTGAAACTACTGAATGGATTTGGATAAAACTTAGCATGATTGTTCCTTAGGGTATCCTGCACAAATTTTATGCTTCGATTTTTGATCCGTCGAAAAACATGGCCACTGTTACTAAAAATAGAACATAGGAGTCAAACAACAGTTTTTCGCAAATATCTCAAAAATCATTAGGTTACGGCAAATTCTGGCAGGTTGAAAGTGTTCAGCATGATGAGAGCTACCTGTGTGCTTATTTTCGTGAAAATATGTCAACTGATGTTAGAGTTATTGCCCTTTTTGACATTTTTGGCTTTTTTTTATGTTATTATTTCAAAAATCTTCTTCTATGAAACTACTATTCAAAATCAAATGAAACTTGGTAAGATTGTTCCTTAGGGTATCCTGCAAAAAGTGAATGCTTGGATTTTTGATTGGTCGAAAAACATGTCCACCCTTTCTAAAAATAGAACATAGGGGTCAAAATGCTGTTTTTTGCTATTTTTTCCTGAATTATAGAAATAAAATGAAGGTGAAAGCTACTTTCAAGGCAAACATGGTATCCCGAGTTGAATGGTGATGATGAAAGTTTGTTTCAGACGGCCATTTTCCCGCCATTTTTTACACTTGCTCGGATTTCAACAATATTTGGTTTTTAAAGTAAACATGGTATCCTTAGTGAATGGTGATGATGAGAATGTTGTATAACAATGATTAAACTTCATAATATGTGAGCTTTTAATATGCTATCACTTGGTGTCTGTCATCATCGTTGTTAACAAATTTTCAAACATCTTCTCCTCTGAAACTACTAGGGGGATTTGGATGAAACTTAGCATGATTGTTCCTGCAACATTTCCTTTTCAAGTACAATAAAAAGCCTTAACCCACAATTTTTATATAACTTCTTTCAAACATTTTAAAAACGAAGACAATATATAGACCAAAAGATTTCTACTTGTATTTGAAGATGAATTAAAGCTTGTATTTTGTATTGTGAGTCATCACATTGACCATGACTGTATCTTAATCAAGCGTAGGGAGAACTCATGCCCATTTCTTTCCAGAGGTTCTTGAAAGGCTTTTAAAGGTATTTTCAGCATTTTACGTGACCTTTAATACTCAGTTTAATTTACAACAAACATTAATATATTAATCTAGTTTATAGTGCATTGTTTGCCAGGTGAGCGATTCAGGCTCTTGAGAGCCTCTTGTTGAGATATCTATCGAACTAGATCTATAGTTGTAATTCAACATAATTGTTATTATAGAAGGTATTATTACCACTGAGTCAATACCACTGGTGGTGGACTCCCCAAGGGTATCACCAGCTCAGTTGCTAGTATTTTGATGATATCTAACAATTGATAGATTTAATTTACTGTTATAAAAATGTAAAATTTTGTAAAGACAAATGATTATCTCCCTTTTGTTCATTTTTTCTCTATTTGAATTTGCCCTTCAACATTTTAAACCTTTTGCATAATTGATTAATGATTAATCCACAAAATGTGTGCATCTTGTGCAGTTAAATTATCATAGAATATATTTACCATTAAGTTACCAAAGTGGATTTGAGGGAGATGCTGGTGTATACATAGCATTCACATATTTACTTGTGTTTATCTTTGTATATATAGAATTTTCTCATGAATTAATGTACATGTAATGTTCTGATCATATTGATCTACCATTCCATGGCTAAGTCTGTTTGTTTAATATCACCTCGTCAGCTAGACTTACAAACATTGTATGCATTATTGACTCCAGATTTTGCATGAGGTTTCAAATCTAAGCAATCTAAGGTACAGTGGCATTTCATTTTTTAATTTGATTTTTCCAATAGAAAAGCCCAGTTAAAAAGTTTGGTAATATATGGGAGGTGGTAGGCTCCAAATAGGGATGAAGTAAAATCTGGTGACTGTTGGCATTTTCACTTTTCAATTCTTATTTTAAGTTGATATTTTAAAAAAAAATATAAGTACAAGTAGTTATATGACAAATGGTATATGTTAATATAAGAATGGAAGGACTAATTGTTCAGAAAGTTTAATTATTTATTAGTATATGTATATAATTGTACAAAAGATATACATGTATGAAAGCTAAACAATAAATATGAAAATATGAAAGTATTAAATATGAAAATGTGTGTTAGAATGCAAGTGTTTTAAGACAACATCACATATGGTTGAACACAAGAAAAAAGTGAATTACATCTGAAGGTCTTGTATTTTATCAAAGAAGACCAAACAGGAGATTTATATACAATGTATATAATATGTTTCAGTCAGAAAAATCAAAAATTGGCTTGGTTCTAGTCCTTTACCATAGATTTTGTGGATTCTGAATAAGAAATTTATTTATGGTTTTTCTAATATATGCAAATTCTTGAAATATTTGAAAGTATCTCAAAATGAATGTAGGAAAACCAAGGACTTGAATTTGATAAAATTTATTGGGTTTTTATGCCACATTCGGTGATATGGCTATGTCTTGACGGTCAGTTTTGACTGTTGATGGAAGCACAAGTACCTAGAGAAAACCACTAACCAGTGGCAGGAAAACTGGCAATCAAACTCACCTCGCCATGAGGATTTAAAACTCATAGCTTCAGTGTTCAGAGGCTGCTGATCATAAATAAGTTACAACAAACTTCCTAAAAATTGATGTATCAATTATGTTTAAATGTCCAGTCTCCCAGAAAAAATCATCCAATCATTAAAATGTATTATGTAATATTTGTTTATTTAAGATAAATTTTTATTTTGTGACTTAAATTTTGTATTTGATTTAGACTATTAATTTTAAGAGCAACTTTGAATTAATATACATGTATACAGTTTCAAAACAGGTAATTATTTTAAAGACAAAGTTACAGTTTATTATTTTGTAAAGCAAGTTCCATCTTAGTATTACACACAAGACAGTTATACTGCATGTCACCAAAACACTCGTCACAGTAATCTGTGCTACATTTTTGACATTTATGGAATTTTACCGTCCCATCTTGTATGCATGAACAACTTAAACAAGTCTTGTACTTTGGCAGGCAAGGACAAAAGTATTTTGCAAATCTTGGACAGCGATATTCAATCCATCCTCTGAGTGTGATTCGATTCTCAACATGAAATTGTTTGTTACGTGAAACGATGTGGTTTGTAAGCCAGTTAAGAAGGGTTTTTCTTCTGTGACGTATCTTCTCGTGTAGATATTTAATTCTCTCAATATCTCGTTCTGGATAGAAAAATGTGGCAATCTTTCTTCTAAGTCGCAAGCCATAAGCCTGCATTATAAGAAACACAAAAGCAAAGATATAAAGAAAACAAAAAATGTATATATTTTTGCTGTCTGGAGGACTCGGATTTGGAATACATGTTGTCAGATTGAAATCTACACCAAAATCAGAATTTAGTGAGATTGTACTGAGAAAGGCTGACAGAAATGCAGCAATGAATCCACTTCCATCTACGGACACGTCGAGGTATGTATTGCCACCAATGTTTATGTTCAGGTTTCCATACTTATCAATCAGCTGCAGTACGAAGTACAACACATAATCAAAGAAAATAATGACTGTAGCAATCAACAGATGGATGGCAACCTTAGCAAACCCTTTCTTAGACTTGGCTATTTCTTTTGACGACAGCCAACACGATCTTGTATCAACATACTTCTTTCTTTCTTTTCTTTTCAGAGGAAGTACAGAAGGTTTTCCTTGTTCTTTACATTGGTGGTCATGTTGCTTGAAAGACTTTGTAATATAGAAATTGTCATATCTGTCTTTACTTAGAAATTTTTTCAAGTAAAAGATGGATTTTATGAACAAAAACAATAACGTTAGAGTGAGGACATTGCTAATTATATTAGCTGCAGTCAGAATCCCACTTGTCTGCATAACAATATCAGCTTTAACCTCTGCGATGATTTGAGCTGCTGTTTTTGACGAGTTTATATTGCCAGAGGCACCAATATTTCCATCAAAATCAAAATAAAAGAATGAGATGACAGAATCTAATGCAGATTTGATTCCATTACTTGCACTCTCAATGGCTTTAGAGATATATTTCAGCGGTGTACAGACGATTTGTCCTACCTGTACGACTTGACACACGGCACTGATATCCAGGACAACACATATTTTATCTAGAAGAGTAAATCTCTTATATCTGAAATAAAATTGTTAATCCATATATTATAGATGACATTTTTAATTCTCTAGAGATGACATAGATAACTATGTCATTTAGATTTTTTTAATGAATTTCTTTGTGGATTTGATTTTACCTAAGTACATTTATCATAGTCTGTGTCTTTTTATAGTAAATTATAATTTGATTTGTAATTAATTTCTCATGTTACTTCCAGATTTTTGTATTTTTGCTATTTTATAGCTTTTTTTCAAATAAAATATTTATAATAAATTTAATTACCTTTTAAGGGCATGTAGTCTACTCCTATGAGCAGTCTGATTAATAATCTTTTCTGCATTCCTTGGTCGTAAATATATACCATATTTTTCTAATGGTTTCTTCTTTCCTATCATTTGACTTGCCAAATAGATAGCTTTAACCTCTTCCTCAGTGAGAGCCCTTCGTCTCTTCCGTTTTTTGCCAAATACTCTTCGAAAACCATCTCCAATACTTCGAACAACAGATTCGCCTGTGTTTGCCACATCTTTGCCAAAATTGATTATGTCATCTGTTGGATCTATAGATTTTAAAGCTTTTTCACATTCTGATTTAGCATTGTTGATTCCGTTCTCACATTCAGTTTGTGCTGTTTTTAGACCACTGTCACATTTCTTCAAAGAGATAAAAAAAAAAATCAATAAATAAAAACAATATGAAAAAAAGACCCCAACACTGTTCAGTTTCTGTACCAAGTCAGACTATCCTGATTTTCTGTTGTTTCTTTGTCTGTTTTATGTGATATTTAATTTAAGTTTTGTCGGGGGCTGATTGGATAAGTTTTGTCAGGGGTTGATTGGATGGCTTTTGTCATGGTTGACCTTTTTCTGTTTGAGTTTTGCCATTTACATACATGTATTTCAGTTCCATAATGATAAGTTTGGGATGAATGTTGCCAAGTTAGGTCTGAGATGATGTTGTTTCATTGAAACATTACCCATATCCTTTCATTTTCATACAATTCGAGAATCATCCTTACTGGTAAATAAAGTTTTCTTCCAATTAAGAAATTTTAATGAAACATTGTGCAGTGTTTCAAATTAGCAATTACAAGAATCAGCTTCCAGTAATCTGTGGCATCCTTTTCAATGCCACACAACAATCCCAAAATGTACAGTAAGGCCACACCAAATTGGTTTTTGGTTCTTTGAATTTTTTATGGCAAAACAGGGTGAAATTTTAATTTTAATTTTTTTTTCTTGAGGACTAGCTTTTTCAGGCAAAGATCAAAGTTATATGCGGCACAAATTAACTAAATATTGCTAAAAATTGAAAAAATTCCTATTTTTGACCAAATTTTAGGAGCAGATGGAACACTTTTTATTTTTAATTTCTTGACAAATGAATAAATTTGGGCAAATTTTCAGATTCTTAGCAAATTGAAGCAGCAAAAATTTTTTTTTTTAAATTTACAAAATCCGAAAATTGGATCGGCGAAATCTAAAGAACTAAAAATCAATTTGGTGTGGCCTAATCAATTTTTTCTTGTATTTAATCGTATGGAATGTCCTCTCAATGACACTATATCATATATTTTCATATTTCATACTTATTGTTTTACTGTCATACATGTACATATCTTTTGTAAAAGTTATACTACATGTACTAATAAATTAAAAGTTTGGTACAGTTATTTCTTTCATTCTATATTATTTGGAAAGTTTGAGTAATCCATACATAATTTATTCTAACAATTATTATTTACCTGAGCTGCAGTTTCTAATGCATTTTTAGCAGCATTCAATCCATTTACAAACTCATCCACAGCATTTGTGACAGGAGCTATAGCATTTTTTATGTCATTTGCTACAGCCTGTAATCTGACTAATCCATCATAGATGAATTGTTCTATCTTCCTAATAGGTTCTTCCAGTTGTTTTTTTAAGATCAGTGTCTGGTTGTATATCAGTTCCTGGGTACATGCCATGGATTCAGATGCTTGTTGAGCATTGTATGTAATATTAACAACAGGCCCAGATAGCAGTAAGGCAAATATGATTGACATGAACACAGCTCGACCTTTCCCAGTAAACATGCTCGGAACCATTAATAGTATGATACATCTCATGTGAGTGGATAGAGCTAGAGCTGTACAAATGGGGACAGCAGCTCCTGCTGTGATGTACCCTGCCACTTCAGTAGTGTAGTCATAACTATAATGCAACAGTACAAAAAGTATACCGCAGGCTAGAAATCCTCCAAATATACCAAACAATCCTTTTAGAATTCTGTGTTCCCCACGATTGCTTTGTAATAAATTATTACCAAATGATTTGACTGGTTTAGGTACCATTTTAGGTAGCTTGACTCCGATAACATTTTGATGGCCTGGTACATGCGTTAGTCTTCTCTGTAGAACTTGATCTGGTACCTTGGCTTTTGTGTTTGGAACCAGATTGATTGTACTGTCACTCTTTTCCTTTGATAATTGATCGACAGCCTTCTTTGCAATGGACATTCTTTTGACTCTATCTTTGAATGATGCCTTTTTCATTATAAAATGAGTGGGAAAAGTACCAGTTTTTCCTGTGGCCTTATTGTGGCCCATTGACCACCCATTTCCGACATCTTCAACATTAGCAATGGTATCTCCAATATGCAGGTTAATGTCTGTTTTTTCAGATGCATTGTATTGAAACCTTACTTTATACATCGCTAGTGATCTTTAAAAAATATTATTTTGAGGATTTTATCACAAAGTCCTGATAACTGGAATAAAATAATGAAAAGCTTAAGTAATTTTATGTCTATGCACCCAAATGTATATTTTGCATTTTTGTAAAGTCAAAGTTATTTCATCTTGTATTGTATTAAATTACAGATTAGAGACATATATACTTTATATCAAAGAGCTGTTCAAGCCCTTTACCATAGATTTTGTGGATTCTGAACAAGAAATTTATTTATGGATATTCTAGTATTAACACAGATCCTTGAAATATTTGAAAGTACCTCAAAATGATGGTAGGAAAAACAAGACTTGAAAATGCTTGAATTTACTAAAATGTATTTGAAAAACACTTAAAAGTTATATTTTTTGTAAGTGAAAGCAATTTCTTTGAAGTTCTCATGTCCATTTATCTCACTAATTCACAACAATTGGTTTATATGGTAAAATTTTAACAATATGCTGAGTAATTTCAAAATTTGGGCAGTGTGATTCTATTAAATAGATTGTTTGATGTGTGTTTATTACCCCATTCAGATCAGGGTTCATACGGGTCCTTGAATCCTTGAAAAGTCATGGATTTTAGTTCTGTAAATTAAAGGCCATAAAATGTCATGGAAAACTGTATTTTTTTCTAAAGTCCTTGAATTGTTCTGGAAAATTGATGTTTTACATGTAATTTTTATTAACAATGTTTAATCTTCAATATTGTTTATCATGAGCAACATGTTTTCTGTCTAAACTGGAAAAGTCATTGAAAAATGGAACAAAAAAGGTGTATGAACCCTGTTAGATACACAATTATTGTTGAACTAATGCTGGCTATGAAAGAGATTGAAAATTAGTTAAGAGCAGATTTTGGTTGTTTAGTTTGTTTAGTTGGGGTTTTACGCCGTTTTCAGCACATTTGGCTATTTTGCGGCGGCCAGTTTTTATTGGTGGAGGAAGCCGGAGTACCCGGAGAGAACCACCGACCTTCGGTAGGAAAATTGGCAATCCTTGTCGATTAAAATCGGAGTCGAACACACCCGCCACTGGTGAGATTGGAACTCACAACCTCAGCGTGCTAGTGATCATTAGTAGTCATGACAAACTACCTAGACCACTCCGCCACCGAGGCCCCTGCAGATTTTGCAGCTGTACATGTAATTAACTAGAATTAATTGATATTGCATCATATCCATTCCTATATTTTTTTTAATAGAATAATGTGAATATTTAATTTTATCACTTATTATGCATAGAACAGATATAAGCAGGGGTTGTTCAGGCTTTCTGTCACACTATTTACATTTCATATCAATATGCATATGTAACAAAGATTGAGTTGACTATCACTGCGCAACATTTTCTACAAATCACATTATTTTAGATTCACCGCAAACAAATATGACATTTTGTGATATGTGCATGTTCTGTTTGGGAAAGTTTGATCCATGTTGACTTTTAAGACACACCAAATAGTTATTTTAAACTTACAGAATAATAATGAAGTATGAGTTTTTCATCATGAAATCAGTATATGAGACACACAGTAAATTGTGATCACCACATTCATTATACTGTGACTTTTGAATAGAAAAATTGATTTTAAAAACTGTCATTTGCTTCTACTTATATAGGCTATTTAACAGAGTAAAAATTACAGATGATAAAGACTTAAAAACTTTTCTTTCTGTAAACTCCACTACAATGATGCTGCATCTTCATGGTATTTATGATAGCCCAGAAATTAATTATCAATAATCTGACTTAACATCAACATTTTTTTTTAAAATGTTTCAAATTTGATAATGACAGATATGATGTAATATCACATTTTTCTTTACCCTCTGGATGTTTATTATTAATAATACAGAAAATGGTTGTGATATGGGTCTACTTTTCAATTAGCTCATGATGCCAACATTGCTACATACACTTCTCATGAACAAACACCATGAGAGACCATGGTTCAAACTAAATATCCAGATCTAAGATTAGTGCATTTCAATTTTAGTTAGACATTTTAGGTTCTGAATTTAACACAAAACAATGAAAATGGTTGTAATTTGGTTACTGTGACATTAGTATGAAAGGCAACAAAATTATAAGTTGAAAAAGAATTCTGCAAATTTCAGTAAGCTTAACTAACTCCAGACTTACTTCAACAATAATAATGCGTTAAGCGTTATACAAATATGTCGATGTCACTATAACAATAGCACTGTGTCTTAGTTAGTAGATTGTATGCAAAGAAAAATGGTAGGATAGTAAAAGATACATGTACTGTCTTCTAGGTACACACACACATAAATATGTATATACATATATAACAGGCAATATATAGATGACATTGTTTGCTGTATAAAATGATTAATAAAATCGATTTAATTGGATTTCATTTTGGTGTAAAATTAACAATTAATACTCTTACCTCCTATTGTAGCACACTTCAAGTTTTGTGTTTAACAACGGTAATTAAATATTCAACTCTGACCTTTCTGTTTGTCATATACATGTATTGACTCATTTGTAACAAACTATTTTATTTAGCAGTAATTTAAGTTTATCATTTAATAATTTTATGACTATTTTGGTAATTGAGAAAAAGTTTTAAACATGAGTGCCATAATTGGTATAATGAATGATGCATATAGTCACAATTTATACCAGAACTGTAATCTCCTTATATGGTGATTCTTACCGTATTTCTGCAAATATTATTTCTTTTAAGCAGATTTTCATTGTGATAAATTCTTGTTATTACTAGTAGTTTGGCAATGCTATAAAGTACAGCTCCAAACAGTGTTGAAGGAAAATCTGGTTTTTGGTTACTATTGTCTTGGCATGCAGTGAGTGTCTGTATCCAGAATGTGTCTTTAAATATAAGACTAAAAAATTATTTGAAAAGGACAAAAGTTTATTATTGAACCTATAGATTATTTAGATTTATATTTTGCATATCAATAGTTTGTTCTTGAACTTCAGGTGGAAAGTACAATGTACCATCAGTTTATTAAGTAGTTTTAAGCAAATAGTGAAAATAAAAAAGGTTTTTTGATAATTTGTTTGTGGATTTAAATAGATTTCTGGATTAATTTCAGTAAAATTTAATTTATAGTACAATTCTCATATCACGAATTTGAAACTTGACTTTGCACCTTAAAATAAGATTCTCCTTCAGGTATGAGTGAGTTATGGAATTTCTCCACCCGAGATAGTTAAATTTTCGATTTTCAACACGCGAGCTTTTGCGAGCATTTTAAAATCTAAAATTTAAATATTGAGGGTGGAGAAATTCCATAACTCACGAATAAATTGAAGGAGAATCTGTTTCTAATATGAATTTTGACAAAAACATCAAGAAAATGGTGTTGCTATGTAGTTTGTTTACATAGATGTCATTTCGGGACTTCTCTAGTTTATCGTTCCAATAACTGTAGAAAAAACGGCGGTAATTCCCACGTAGAAATTTAATCACTGGAAGTGGTTAAAAATATTATGTATTTTTATCCCACCGATTAAACACGTCAAGAATAGGAGAAATTTTTTATTAATTACTAGTAACCAAAACCAGAGTGCAATACCATCTATCTGTGTCTGTATTTTTTCATCCATCTTCCAATGATTCCTTTTAACAAAGTAGGGTCATACTTTGATGGAATGTCAGGTAATTTGAAAACCACTTACAAAAAATATGTAATTCAGCGAAAAAAGATATACTTTAAAGTCATCTTTGTAAAAGTATTGTGCCAGTTTTGATCAAATAGGTTTTACTTACCTATAAATGTCAAGTGGAGTATATGGACTGATACTATAAGAAAATACACACAGAAAAAACCTAGAATATTGAATATAAACTTCTTAAATTAGATAGGAAAATTATAACTTAAATTGGAATGATCTGGATCTAATATAAAAATCTGCCTGATATAACATCATATTATAAGTGGTTTGGCTATTCAGATACTTGTACGGTTTCATTAAAATGTTTTTGATGTGTAAATTATAGAATATTTTTTGCTTTTTTTTCTTTTTTTTTTTCATTGCACACTAGTGAAAATATAGTTGTAAATTTGTTATTAATTTGGAGTTAATGATAATTCCCTAGTTACTGTTTCTTTAAAGGTCATAACAGTTACAATCAGTCATAAGTTGTATATATTCAAAGGATTTACGATCGGTGGTAACTCTTATGACCATTAGCCTGAGCACTGCATGACCCCTTTATTTATAAGTATTACTTTCAATGGAGATATTCTCTTTTGGAGAGGAATATTTACCATGTCTAATTTAATTTATTCACATTTGTTAATGCTTTTACGTATGGTCAGCAGTATTTTAATCTGGTCATATTTGAAACTTTGTCAGCATTCTGCAAGCAACAGCACATCATTGAAACAGCTAAAGTTTTTCTTTTCCCCACCCTCCCTTTCCTTTATTATCTTAAGGTTCTTAGAGTTATTGTTTAATTATTTGTACTATAGTTAGTTTAATGTTGTCTCTTTGTAAATCACAGTGTGTATGTGTGGGAAAACAACACAGTTTTATGCCTACTGTTCATTGTTACAATTTATGATGCTAATGATTTTGCGTAAAACTGGTTTATTTTGTACAAACCTGCATTGTGTTTCTTACATTTGTGGAGAGAAAACATTAATGTATTGAATGGCCATCTTAGTTTGTTAAATGATATGTCATATGATGCTAATTTTCTAATTAGACATGTGCTCTTAGTCTTAAAAGGGGCCTTGGTGGCCGAGTTGTCTAGGTAGTTCGTCATGACTACAAATGGTCACTAGCCTGTTAACACTGAGGTTGTGAGTTCGAATCTCACCTGTGATGGGGTGTGTTCGACTCCTATCTAAATTGACAAGGATTGCCAATTTTCCTACCGAAGGTTGGTGGTTCTCTCCGGGTACTCAGGCTTCCTCCACCAATAAAAATTGGCCAAATGTGCTGAAAACGGCATAAAACCCCAACTAAACAAACTAAACAAACATAGTCTTATAATGCACTATCTTGATATCATAACTGATTTTTAATAGCCTAATCACTGAAAACAAATAATTTTAAAGGAAACAATGAAAGGATGTTTGTTTATAAATTGGTTTCCTCTGGATAAGTAGAAAACAGTAAACATTTGAAATTATAGAATATAAATGGGATGGCCTTGATTGTTGACTTGTTGACTGAAGGCCAGAAGTGCAACAACATTCAAGAAATGGAAGGAATTGATATTTAAAACTGACAAAATTTTCACCTTAAGAAAATTTGACAAGGTCACAATTCAAAGGATATTATTGCATTCTTTTGTCTCCCAAAAATCAGAATGTAATGAAGGTATATCATATTTGCTATGGTGTTACAAAACTAAATATTGTTGCTACTAAACTTATTTTATTACATTTCAAACTTTTAGATCTATATAAAAACACTGTCTTTCAAACTAGTCCATATTTTGTGATATTGCACGTTTAAATTATACCCCCACCCTACGGAGTGTGTGGTATAATGGATTCACCTTGTCCATCCGTCTCACTGTCCGCCTGTCCGTCCGTCCATTCAAACTGAAATTTTTCGTCACACTTATCTCGGCTTCTGTGCAAGGGAATGTTTTGATATTTGGCCTGTAGCTTTATGACCATGAGTTGTATCGTCTCTCCTATTTTCAGGTCTTTCAAGGAACCACTTCCTTTTTGCCGTTACTTAGAAATTTTACAATACCTTATGTTTACATGACATTTTTGAAAAAAGAGTGGGGGTATACTTTGCACGATAACACATGCAACCTCATGTTATTTTTAAAATCGGGTGATTTCCAATTCATTCTCTTTAAAGTGAAATGTAATAAAACTGTTATAGCACATCACTGTCGTGCAATATCATGTTTTATGGACCACTTAAAGCAATATTTCCTGCAGCCATAGGCCTAGGGCAATATTGCTGTTATGTGGTCCATAAAACATGATATTGCACTCAGTAAAGTGCAAGAATAATATAATATTTCATTAGATAGTCATTTTTGTTGCTTTCATATGTACAGAGGAACCAAAGATGGAAGTGCTGAAGGAAATACATATTTCATTATGTTTTATCACTACAAATTACAAAGCAAGAAAATTAATTTTGTCAAAATAATTTTTTTTACAAACCATAAAAATTGTCTACAAGAATAAATTAATCAACAGTCAAATCTTTGTTTTGTATGTGAACTTTCTCTTGTACAGGTAAAAAATCACTGTACCAATGGAAAATCAACTCTAAATTTAAATAATTTATAACTAATTCGCCTGTCTATGTTGTTGCTGACACTTTGGTTTTGCATTTTTTTTTCAAAGCAACATTTTTAGAATCAAAATGTCTGTGGCAATAATTTTATATTATTGGAAAAAAAACTTCATTTAAAGATAACACAGTTTTTTTTTCTCTTATTTAGGAAGTTTTTACCCCACAGAATGGTAGGAGGGTATTGTGGTACAGTTGTGGACCAACAGTGTATGATACATCACATATGGGACATGCTAGGTAAGTGAGGAATTGACAAGAGATAAAAGTATGCTTATAATATAGACAGTTAGATTAGACAATAAATACACCAAATAAAATGTTTACTTATATCCACTGTATGTACATGTAGTCAGAATTCATGCTTCAATGCCAAGTACCGGTATGTACAATGTATTTTAAAATTAGAAAATTTAACATTATCTGGGCTTAAAATAGAAAGTAAATAATATATGTGTACAATGGACACTACATGCTCCGCTAATGATGTAAGTATTTAGTAAATAGAATTACATTTGTATATTGTTGACTATGAAGTCCGTAACGATATGGTAGATGAAATAAAAAAATTCCGTAAAGAAATTCAAAGTTAATGACCCATGACCTCAATGTCACAGCAACCGTTTCACATCAAATTGCTGCTGTTCATATCACAAGCTATCCATATACAAAGTTTCATGATGATACCATAACTCCTTAATGAAAAACCACCTTAAACCTGAACCGTAACCTGGATTCTAATATTGAAATTCCATAAAGAAATTCAAAATCGATGAACCATGACCTCAAGATCACAGCATCTGTAACGCATCAAAATGCTGCTGTTCATATCACGAGTTATCCATGTACAAAGTTTCAGGATGATACCATAACTCTTTCATGAAAAACTACCTATATGGCCGGCCTGCCTTACAAGTATTCAAGGGAAATAATTAAAATTATTATAATAAAATTATATGGACATTTAAGGGTAGGCATTATAGAGACAACATCCCAAAGGAACATGGAAAAACACTGAATCCATCTTGGTTCATGACTTTATCAAGTGGTGTTTAATTAAAAGCAACAGGTCACAACACAAGACAAGCAGCAAATGGAAACTGAAGCACTAGGAGAGTACTTAGTTTATTTTCTTTTATACCTTATCGAATTATTGAAACAGTACATTTTGTTATGGGGACCTTGGTGGCCGAGTGGTCTAAGTAGTTCGTCATGATTACTAATGATCGCAAGCCTGTCAACACTGAGGTTGTGAGTTCAAATCTCACCTGTGGCAGGGTGTGTTCGACTCCAATCTTAACTGACAAGGATTGCCAATTTTCTTACTGATAGTCCATGGTTCTTCCAGTACTCCGGCTTCCTCCACCAATAAAAACTGGCCGCCCTGAAATAGCCAAATGTGCTGAAAACGGCGTAAAACCCCAACAAAACAAACAAACAAAACATTTTGATACAGATTGAAATTCGCTTTGGTCATATCTATTGAGGCAATTTATACCAAACTTTGCTGAAGTATTCCTTAAGTTGTCCGTCTTTAAAATCATATCTAGATTTTAGACAAATATGGCCACTGTTACTAAAAATATATCATTAAATAGCATCAGGTGACCGATACAGGCTCCTGAGCTTTAGTTTGACTTTGGGAAAACAAAGGAATATCAAAGGCAAAAGTGCAAAATGTTTGCATCCAGTTGTCATTGCAAACAAATACAGATTTTTAAAAAATGAATAAATACTGGTAAATAAAATTGTTACCTCAAATTTTTAATTCATTTTTACAGGTCATATATATCATTTGACATCTTGCGAAGAGTGCTTCAGGATTATTTCAAATATGAAGTCTTTTACTGTATGAATATTACGGACATTGATGATAAGGTATTTAGTAATATAAATGTTTACAGATAAGGCTGTAGTAACCTATATTGTCTTGATAGTAAGTCTGTACTAGGCTTTAAATATACGTAGCACCATCAGGTTTCTTTTACATATTATTAACTCCCATATATACTCGAGCAAAAGTAGATCCTCATGTACGTCAGCGGGCTTCTTCATGTTTAGCCTCTGATAAGTCAGATGAAATTTGGCCATATTGAAAAGTTAAAAATTCTGTTCAGAATACTGATAAGTGCTGGTCCAAGGAAAGAAGGAAAACAATTTAAGTTGCTATGAAATCAATTTAGCAGTCACCAAGCTTTCTTTTAGTTTGTATAGTATGTTTAACAATTTATATTGACTATTTTCGATATAACTTTTAGTTAAATGCTGAAAAAAAAATCATTATATCATGTGAGTATTTGTTTTTCTTGATAAAGTTTATTCAGATGTGTTTGTTTGACCACATCCCAAAATTCCAACTTTTATGCAAGCAAATATGGTATGAACAAGATTTGACTGTGTAGTTTGTTATATCTCTTGAATTTTCATTATGGGTTGCAGTGACCTTAATTTGTTATGGTAGTTTGTTATATTTGTTGTCTGTTCAGATCTGCTTTGGCTTATTTATAACCACTACCATTAATGATAACTAATTACACTGGGGTGATGTGTTTGAGTCCGTCTGCTGATGTTTTGACAGAAGCTCTGATATTAGTCTCCTTTAGTATGATCTAGTATTTTCATTGAGAATTTCATCTTTCTATTTTAAAAATTTGGATCATAGAAACACCATGTATGATGAAGGGATTTTAACTTCGTACTTTTATGTCTGAAAGTCTTTTGTTGTTAATTGTACTGGTAAGATATTAATAATAAATTGTCCCTTGTTTTTAATTGGATTTTCCAAAACTCAGGTTGTTTTGCAACATACAGTGAGGGGGGCAGGTGACTACAAACAGTGATGAAGAAAAAAATGCATGCATTTGTCTGTCTGTCTGTAACAAGATTTTTCATCACACTTTTCTATGCAACTACTGATTACAGCTCCTTGATATTTTGTCATAAGGCTTATATAGGTATGCCATATTGTTGTATACATTTTCGGACCAAGGCAACATCAACTTCCTGTTTGACAACTTCGTTTATTTTTCGACCTTATCAAAAAGTGGTGTTATCACTAGTGAGCAATGGCTCACAGTACATCTTGTTTTAATTTCATTTTGTTTTGGATTAATGCCAATATAGTCAAATATTTTTATTACTATTCAGATAATCAAAAGAGCAAGACAGAACTACTTGTTTGAAAAATACCAGAAAGAAAATCATCCATGGAAAAAGATCATGGCAGATACAATAGAAGCAATGAAGGTATTAATTATTCTTAGGCTCTGTTTTCACTGAGGCTTAGACAGTTGAAAAACTAGATCAGTCCATTTTTATACGACTGCAAAGTCGGCGTCGGCGTCGGCGTCGTCCGTCGTCGTCCGAAGACATTTGGTGTTCGCACTATAACTTTAGTATAAGTTAATAGAAATCTATGAAATTTAAACACAAGGTTTATGACCACAAAAGGAAGGTTGGGATTGATTTTGGGAGTTTTGGTCCCAACAGTTTAAGAATCAGGGACCAAAAAAGGGCCCAATAAGCAATTTTCTTGGTTTTCGCACAATAACTCTAGTATAAGTATATAGAAATCTATAAAATTTTAACACAAGGTTTATGACCACAAAAGGAAGGTTGGGATTGTTTTTGGGAGTTTTGGTCCCAACAGTTTAGGAATTAGGGGCTAAAAAAGGGCCCAAATAAGCATTTTTCTTGGTTTTTGCACAATAACTTTAGTATAAGTAAATAGAAATCTATGAAATTTAAACACAAGGTTTATGACCACAAAAGGAAGGTTGGGATTGATTTTTGGAGTTTTGGTCCCAACAGTTTAGGAATTATGGGCCAAAAGGGTCCAAAATTAAACTTCGTTTGATTTCATTGAAAATTTAACTATTGGGGTTCTTTGATATGCCGAATCTAACCGTGCATTTAGATTCTTAATTTTTGGTCCCGTTTTCAAATTGGTCTACATTAAGGTCCAAAGGGTCCAAAAATAAACTTAGTTTGATTTTAACAAAAATTGAATTCTTGGGGTTTTTTGATATGCTGAATCTAAACATGTACTTAGTTTTTTTATTATGGGCCCAGTTTTCAAGTTGGCCCAAATCGGGGTCCAAAATTAAACTTTGTTTGATTTCATCGAAAATTGAACTATTGGGGTTCTTTGATATGCCGAATCTAACCGTGCATTTAGATTCTTAATTTCTGGTCCCGTTTTCAAATTGGTCTACATTAAGGTCCAAAGGGTCCAATATTAAACTTAGTTTGATTTTAACAAAAATTGAATTCTTGGGGTTCTTTGATATGCTGAATCTAAACGTGTACTTAGTTTTTTTATTATGGGCCCAGTTTTCAAGTTGGTCCAAATCGGGGTCCAAAATTAAAGCTAAAAAGGGGGTAAATTATTTTTTTTTGCGGGGGGGGGGGGGCAATTCTCCACAGCATATTGTATTGCACAAGAAGCAAAAAATTGAATATAAATTCAAATCATATGACCAATTCTAAGTTCTTTATTTCAGTTATTCTGTGTCAGAAACCTATTATGTGTCAAATATTTGAAGAAACTTTCAATTGCACAGTATTGCGCAATAGCAAGAAATTGATATGTGTGCCCTGTTATCAAAACTTTAATATTAACAAATTCCATTGGAAATTTTCCAATAACTCTAATGAACTTCATTGTAAATTTGCCAATATAAAATGTGCTGATGAAGCTTTTTTGTTTATCTTATCTAAACTGCTTTTAAATTATGTATATTTAAAATTTGCCATCCATGACTATAATGTCATTTTCTATTTTAATATGTTATGGTGTATTTAAATGGGCTGTTATGGTTGCAAAGTATAAAGAAATGGGGGGGGGGGGGGGTTGAAAACAAAATTTAGGGGGGGGGGGGTAAATGAGAAATTGGGGAGGGGGTAATTTTTTTCTCATTTCATATTTCATACATTAAAAAGAAAATTTCAAATTTTTTTTAGCAAAAAAAGGGGGGGTTACAATAAATTTTATTGTTTTTTGTTTTTTTTTTTGGGAGGGGGGGGGTCAATGTGCAACTTCATAGTGTATTGCACAAAAGCTAAAAAAAGGGGTAAATTATTTTTTTTTTTTTTGGGGGGGGGGCAATTCTCCACAGCCTATTGTATTGCACAAGAAGCAAAAAATTGAATATAAATTCAAATCATATGACCAATTCTAAGTTCTTTGATTTCAGTTATTCTGTGTCAGAAACCTATTATGTGTCAAATATTTGAAGAAATTTTCAATTGCACAGTATTGCGTAATAGCAAGAAATCTTCAATTGCACAGTATTGCACAATAGCAAGAAATTGATATGTGTGCCCAATTTTAAATTTTAAATTGGTTATTTCGGATTGATATATAAAAACAAATAATACTGATATGGTTTAAATAGGTAAATTAAAACTTTTTAAGTTCTTAGACAACATTCATTCTGTGTCAGAAACCTATGCTGTGTCAAATATTTATTCACAATCCAAATTCAGTATTGTATCAAGCTTGAATGTTGTGTTCATAATTGCCCCAACTATTCAGGGTTCGACATCTGCGGTCGTATCTAGCTGCACCCAGCGGAGCATTTTATTCAGAGTTGTTTTTAAATGCGAAAAAACAATAATGATAATATTTTTGAATAAGTTAATTTGATTTGGATACTGCATTTTAATTGGCTGAACAGCATAGAGCAACATTGGTTATTCTGTATAACCTGGTTTGGTCTTGTGACATCACCAACAGATTAATCTGTCACTTGTAAATTCAAATAGTCCCATGTCATTATTGATGCTTGAATTGAGGAATCATTGTTATTCTGTATGGAAATTAAATTATAAGGAATGTTTTCAATTTTTGAACAGCTTATACTTCAATAACCTGGTTTGGGTCACTTTACAGCATTCATAAACCCACTTCACAGTTTATTATGTGTAAACTGACCCAAACCAGGTTATATTGTATAACCTGTTCAAAAATTGGAAACATTCCTTAAATAAATTAACATATTCAGCACTAACAGCTTAAAAGTATATATCACAGAGATGTAAAGAAAGAAATTTATAAATCCAAACATATTTCAAATGAGCAGTTTGAACATGGCCTTAGAATTAAAATGGTATTGAGTAAATTCCTTGTCTGTTGCTGAGAATACCTCTACAGTAATTTTTATCAGTATAGAACTGGAAAAAGACCATTTATGTGTGCCTGTATGATTTCATCGCACTCGTAAAGTGACAAAATTGAACATTAATTATGAAAAACCCTCGGCTGAATTAAGACACATTCACACTCATTTGCAATCTCCTTATGGTGGAGGTGCTGTATAGAAACCCCTACAAGGTCAATGGAATAAATGAAAACAATTTACAGTTAGCAGCTCATCATGGATATCCCCATAAACCCACAAGTGAATTTCACACATTAAAGTTTTTTTGTTCCTTTTAATTGAAAATGAAGTACAAATGTACAGGTATTATACTAGTTACTGTAAGCGGTGACATATTGTATTAGAACTAAGTCATTGCTTAGAGTAAAATGGAAGGTTAAAAAATAAAAACAGACATATTTTTTTAAATCTGTTTTCCATTAAAATATATTTTCAAATCATTCTCAAAGCACTGTAATTTTTTAATCATTTTTTTAGCCATTTGCAGAAAAAGTAAATACCGAGACAGATCCAGATAAAAAGGCCATGTATGACAGGATGACAAAAAAGGTCAACACAGCTTTAACAGCTTTGGAAGCTGTTGTCAATACCAACAAAGGGGATGAAGCTATTCTTCAAGCAAGACAGGTAGCTTACTGTAGTAATGTAATTTTAAGGTTTCCTTCCCATAAGTGACCATATGATGATTACAGATTTCCTGGATGTCCCAAACAATGTAATGACAATGACCTCAGTTATTTTTGGGCAAACTTTGGAAACTTATATAATTAACTTAATTTCAGAGGTGCCCAATACAAACAACAAAAAGGCTTCACCTGAAGAAAGATATATCAATGTGATTCATGCTTTAATCTTTTGGTTTAATTTATATTTTTAAGATCTTATTTCGTCCAGATACCTTAAGTTCTTTCATTAAATAAACATACAATTGGTAATTGTTGATTCTTCAGACTTTACATAAACATACAGTTGATAATTGTTGATTCCTAAGAATACCTTAAGTTCTTTCATTACATAAACATACTATTGGTAATTGATGATTCCTTAGACATTACATTAACATACAATTGGCAATTGTTGATTCCTCAGACATTACATAAACAAACAATTGATAATTGATGATTCCCAGACATTGCATAAACATACAATTGGCAATTGTTGATTCCTCAGACATTACATAAACATACATTCTGCTCTTTGGTCTTACACATTCCCCATTTCCATTCTCTATTCAATACAATTGGCTACTTTTTAATTGTTAGGACTTTAATTCAATAAAAATTTTTTTGTTCTGGATTAATGCCAATATATAGTCAGTTGTTAATTGTTATGACTTTAATTCAATGAAATATTTTTGTTCTGGTTAATGCCAGTCTTTTGTTGTTATCCTCATCCGCAACACCTGCTTAACTACTGATAAATGGAAGCAAACAACTAAGATAGTTTTTATCCTTTATCAAAAAAGTGGAATCTGCTCTTATGATTCAAATGATACATCACACGTATATGTTGTTAGAGGTTTAAGGGTATAAACTTGACTTAGGTTTTGGGAGAAGTGGAGACTCCCGAGGAGAATTGAATGTTGGTTTAACATGAAATTAGTACTTAGAAAAACAAACTTTAATTTCTGATTTGTCAGTTCCTTTTATCAATAGATGTTGTTGGTTCCTCATTTTTGTGAGACAGTTGCATCCTTTTTCTGTCTCTTTATTTCTTTAAAACTGTTTTTGGGGGAGACTGTTTGCTTTTAATTTTGGATGTGTGAAGCCCATGAATCAATTGTCCAAAGAGATGGCCAAATTGGTCTGTTTAGTTTGATCAATTACAATTTTAATTTTTGGACACTATTGTGTGTATATATATATATATATATATATAATTTGATTAATAACAATTCTAACAGATAATACAGATATGTATACACAAATTTGATATATACTTTACAGGCTTTAATAGAAGGTTCCAGAGACATTGTTGCTGATTGGCTGGATAGTTTACATGGGTCAGAGGTCACAGATAACTCTATTTTTGCAAGCTTACCAAGACACTTTGAGGAACAGTTCCATCAGGACATGAAAGCTTTAAATGTACGTTTTGTTTCCTTATGAGGTCACATGCAATGTTTGTCAGAAAGAAATCTTAAATATTTTATTTTGTCTGAAAATGCATAAAATTTTAACGAGAAAGAACATTGATATGAGCTGTTCCCATCATCACCTGTCCATTCTGTTACCTTTCAAGTCTTTTCCTCTTTGATTTTTTGCATAAATTACATTATTAGAAGGTAGATTGAAATCCAATTTTGTTGAGATTGAATGATTTTTGATAGAGTTATGGTCCTTGGACATTGGACATTTGCTTTTTTAGTTTTCAATACTTACTTTCAACACTTTTTTCGCAAAATAATGTATGATAATCAGACAAAATTTTTGCTTTGCTTGAAAGCAAAATTCTACTTTTAGAAGTTTGGACGTGTCCATTACACTTCCTTTATTATTCATAGTAAAATGGCTGCCAAAGTATCATTTCCGCCCTTTTTTCCCAGTTGTCAAAATCATGTCTGGATAATGATTTGATTTTAGATAGTTGGTACCAGTACATTAAGAAGATACAGATTCACTTTGTAACCACAGCAGATACAATGTGCTAAATTTTACATAATTATTGTCTCAAGCTAATAGGAATTCCACAGTGGTCTTGTGATAGTGTGCTCATGTCAATTACAGAAGGTTACGGGTTCAATACTTGGCTGGGTCAACCAAAGACTTTAAAATTGGTATTTTTCTGCTTCTCTGCAAACAAGTGGCATTTAGACTTGTCAGCTTTGAATCAGAATAATGTGTCTGGCTAGGGTTGCATGTGGATTATTACCTTGTGAGATAACATGTTAAAACTCATGTCGGGCTAGTACCTTATTATCAGTTTGGCTAAAATGAAAATGAGTAGAACAAAACAAAAAAAAATGTGAGAATGTTGACACATTATTAGGGCCATGCCATTTGGCGGCGGTCGCCCTATAGTGATCAGTCCGTCCGTAACAAATCGTGTCCGCTCTAAATCTTGAAAACCTTTATGATTTCAAAGTTTATACTTGGCATGGATATTCACTAGCACCAGAGGGTGTGTCACAATGTATGTACAACTCTGTAGGTCAAAGGTCAAGGACAAATACTTGGGTAAAAGTTGAGAACCCCATGTCCTATGGAGCAGGGCCAAAAACATAACATAAATCAAACATCAACCACTATGTCCAGAGGTCACATAATGGTCATCAATATTGCAAGTCCACACCATGTAGTGAGCTCTGGATATCTCCATATAACAATGAAAGTAAGGCTATACATCAGTGCAATAAAATGTCCAAATATAACACTTTAACTGAAAATACATTGAATAAGATCCCTCTTAGTACATAACCGGAATTGGTTATTACTTGAAGTGATTTATTACTAAGCTTAATTTCAGTTTATCCATACAAAGTTTCGACCACAAGTTATTTACGGTGGGGCCTACAGAGATGGATTCCATCTCCTTGATGTCTTTTTGTTCCAGTAACATTTGTTGAAGAGCTCCAGCTTTAATTCTAATATTTTCATTGACAGGTGCTTCCTGCAGATGTTTTAACAAGAGTTAGTGAATATGTTCCAGAAATTATAGAATTTGTCCAAAAAATCATGGATAATGGATATGGGTAAGTTTAATGTATCCTACTGTCTGGACACCTCAGTTTGTGGAATGGATTTTGAAAGTGTAAATGTTAGAATAATGAGACAATCTTTTGTTGGTAAATTAACCTTATTGAGTCATCCAAGGAAACATAAAAATTGTAAAGATGTTTGGTTATATTTATATACCTCACAAATGATTTTGTATGGGGAATTATCAGTATTAATATTACTGCACTTGAAAATTTGAAAAAAAAATGAAAAACTTGAATTTATCACCTGAGACCTATTCTAAAATTTGTACAACCATTATTTTAAATATTTTTAATGCACTTTATGCATATTTCATTTAACACAGGGTTGTAATACTAGGAAGACTTATCTCCCTTTTACATTGAAAATTTCATAGGTGGAATTTTTAGCTCACCTGACCCAAAGGGTCAAGTGAGCTTTTCTCATCACTTGGCGTCCGTCGTCTGTTGTCGTCCGTCGTCGTCCGTTAACTTTTACAAAAATCTTCTCCTCTGAAACTACTGGGCCAAATTGAACCAAACTTGGCCACAAGCATCATTAGGGTATCTAGTTTAAAAAATGTGTCCGATGACCCCGCCTGCCAACCAACATGGCCGACATGGCTAAAAATAGAACATAGGGGTAAACTGCAGTTTTTGTCTTATATCTCAAAAACTAAAGCAATTAGAGCAAAACTGACATGGGGTAAAAATGTTCATCAGGTCAAGATATACCCGTCATGAAATTTTCAGACGAATCGGTCAACCCTTTATTGGGTTATTTCCCCTGAATTGTTAATTTTAAGGAAATTTTGCAGTTTTAGGTTATTATCTTGAATATTATTATAGATAAAGACAAATTGTAAACAGCAAAAATGTTCAACAAAGTAAGATCTACAAATAAGTCAACATGACCAAAATCGTTGATTAACCCCTTATATGAGTTTTTGCCCTTTAAAGACGGCATCCGGCGTAAACTATCCTTTAAAGATCTTTTCCTTTCAAACCACTGGGCCAAATGAGACCAAACTTTGGTGGAATGGTCCTTGGGTGGCCCCCTTCCAAATTATGTCTGGCATCCCCGACTTCCAACCGAGATGGCTGCTGTTACTAAAAATAGAAAAAAAAGGGGGGTAACTTTAAAAAATCTTCTTATATGAAACTACAAGTCCAGTTGCAACCAAAGTTGGCAGTAATAGTTCTTAGGAGGTTCTCTTTCAGAAATCTGTCCAATGACCCGGACTGTTAACCAAGATGGCCGCCACAGTCGAACTTAGTTTAACATAGGGCCCTATGGGAAAATTCATTGAAAAATCTTCTTGTCTTAAACCACTTGACCAATTGGAACCAGAGTTGGCAGCAATGGTCCTTAGATGGTCCTCTTACAGAGGTGTGTCTGATGACCCGGACTGTCAACCAAGATTGCCGCCACAACCGAACTTAGTTTAACATAGGGCCGTATAGGAAAATTCATTGAAAAATGTTCTTGTCTGAAACCACTTGATATATTGGAGCCAGACTTGGCGGCATTGGTCCTTAGGAGGTCCTCTTTCAGAATGTGTCCGATTTCGTTGACTGTGAACCAAGATGGCCGCCACAGCAGATCTTAGTTTAACATAGGACCCTATGGGAAATTCACTCAAAAATCTTCTTGTCTGAAACCACTAAGCCAATTAGAATTAGACTTGGTAGCAATGGTCCTTAGATGGTCCTCTTTCAGAATTTTGTGCGATGACCTGGACTGTCAACCAAGATGGCCGCCACACCCGAACTTAGTTTAACATAGGGCCCTATGGAAAAATTCATTGAAAAATCTTCTTGTTTGAAACCACTTGACATATTGGAGCCAGATTTGGCAGCATTGGTCCTTAGGAGGTCCTCTTTCAGAAATATGTCCGATCACCCGGATTGTCAACCAAGATTGCTGCCTCACCGACCTTTGTTAAATATTGGACCCTATAGGAAAATTTATTTAAAAATCTTCTAGTCTGAAACCGCTTAGCCAGTTGGAACAAGACTTAGCAGAAATGGTCCTTAGATGGTTCTCTTTTAGAAACTGGACTGTCAACCAAGATGACTGCCCCAGCTGAAATTAGTTAACAGAGAATCCTATAGAAAAACCAGCCAAATTGACTGCAACACTTAAATTTTTAGGTCTGCTCAAGGTGAAAAGTTAAATCCAGGTGAGCGATACAGGCTCTTGAGAGCCTCTAGTTCTGTTTCTCTGAAAGACATGATTGAACAAAATCAGGTAGTTCTATTGTTTCAGTTACTACTTAGCTCATTGCATCGTTCACCCAGGTGACTAGACAATTCACATTGTTTGAGGTATTTGAAAAATCCATTCACTGACAGACAGTAGGATATTTCAAGAGAAAAAAAGCCAGAAATTAGGTTAGAAAGCTCAGTAATTTTTTGAAACTTTAGAAACACAGTATACCCAACACATTTTTATAGAGGCCACATTGGCACATACAGCAGATCTTTCCCCCAATAAGAAATATGATTTATATAATATATTAAGGTCTGGATACTGTTACTCGCCTGATAAATACCTGTTGTTCCATCTATCGTTGACAATATGACACTACTGTGACATTGAAATTGAAAAATACTACAGGTAACAAATCATCTACATTTATGTTGTTAAGCATAAAAAATGGTACCATGAAGCTTAATCCCAATAATTTATTTTCAGGTATGAATCAAATGGCTCAGTATACTTTGATGCTTCAGCATTTGACCAGAAAGACGGTCATTTCTACGGCAAGCTTGTACCAGAGTCAATAGGAGATACAAAGGCTTTAGCTGAAGGGGAGGGTAATTAACTTGTATAGACAATTATGAAATTTGTGTTTTGTCACCAGCTGTCTATGAAGTAGCCCTTGATTTTTCTCTATCAACTTAATAGCAGCATGCATTTGAAGTAATACTGGGTAGTTAAATCTATATATTCAGAAATTACTGTATTCATTTATTATTGCAAATCTCTGAGAAACAGTTTACTGTAAATTCAGAAATTGTGTGCATTTATTATTGCGATTTTGTCACTTTAGACCAAAATGCGATTTTTAACCGGATTTTCATAGGAAAATATCGGTTATTAAATTGGTGATGTACGGCGGGCGGCCGGGCGGGCGGGCGGGCGGACGGGCGGCCGGGCGGACGGTTGGCTGCCAAACAGTGTCCGTGCAATAACTTATGAACCGTTCAACCAAAGCTTTTCAAATTTTAATATGTTGTTACTGATGACAAAATGGAGGTCAAGTTCGATATTGACGATTTTCACTTTCACCGTTCAGGAGTTATGGTTCTTGAAAGATTGAAAAATGGCTTTCCCAGTGGTATCCGTGTGATAACTTATGAACTGTTCAACCAAAGCTTTTCAAATTTTAATATGTTGTTACTGATGACAAAATGGAGGTCAAGTTTGATATTGACGATTTTCACTTTCACCGTTCAAGAGTTATGGTTCTTGAAAGATTGAAAAATGGCTTTTCCAGTGGTGTCTGTGTGATAACTTATGAACTATTCAACCAAAGCTTTTCAAATTTTAATATGTTGTTACTGATGACAAAATGGAGGTCAAGTTCGATATTGACGATTTTCACTTTTACCGTTCAGGAGTTATGGTTCTTGAAAGATTGAAAAATGGCTTTCCCAGTGGTGTCCCTGTGATAACTTATGAACTGTTCAGCCAAAGCTTTTCAAATTTTAATATGTTGTTATTGATGACAAAATGGAGGTCAAGTTCGATATTGACGATTTCCACTTTCACGGTTCCGATATTGACGATTTTCACTTTCACCGCGTGTGTACTTATATACTCTCAAAAATTCCAATATTTGTCACTTACTATAAATAGGAGGTCAAGATTGATTTTTGCCTTTCCATTTCTGAACCCTACAAAACCCTACAAAAATTCATTTATATTTCTTTACTTCATCCTGTTTGGGAATCCAGATTTGCAAACATCATTTCCATGCAGGAAAATCCGGTTTGCTGTCATTCGACAGCCTCTTGTATTTTTTGTGATATTGAGAAAAATGCCGCTTCATTCATATAAAAAAATCCAAAATGCAAGTTTAAATTATTGCGATTACAACATTGTTGCATTTTTCGCAATAATAAAAACATTGCAATAATTTCCGAATTTACAGTATTATTTGTGGTACATAAGTTTACATGGATACGTGGACAGATCTCAGAGTTCGCGAAAATCATCGGTCATATCGGTCCCAACCACCAAAATTAGGTACAAAAATACATGAAATTAAGTACCCACAAATATGCATTCCCCCCCCTCCCCCCCCCCCAATTCATGAATATTGATGTCAAAGAAAATTAATTGAATTCACAGTGATTAATGTGAATTGTGAACATTTGAGAACAAAAATTACAATATTTGTTTGAATTTTCTCTATTTGCAAAGTGTAGCGTTTTTTTCCACTTTTATAAAAATTTTCCATTACTTTTTTAATTTAAACCACTTATATGAAGTCACATGTAAAAAGAAATCTACAATACTAAGACATGTAATTTACATTGCATACAAGATAATATGAAATTTGTTTTTTAGTTTCAAATACATGAGATCAAATACCACTTCGGTCATCTCCTTTTTTCAACTAACCTATATTAAAAGCTGTCCAGTCCCATGCTTCAATTGTGTAGTATAGGAACTATTTTTAAAAGAATGAGTCTTAGAAATAATTGAACCATTTCGTAATTAATTGGTGGCATCTAGAGTGTAACTACTTATAATTATAATTATGGTCAACATTGATTTCTGCTTGACAATGTGATGTTTTTTCACTTTGGTCTAAATTTACAAGAATCAGCTTTCTTGTTGAAGATAGAAACTGATGGTTCTCTCCTGATACTCTGTCTATTAATAAATGTGTCTGCTGTGATGTCATAATGTGGATCCCTCTAATTTCGGCATAAAAACAACACTGGAGATGAATATACTGTATAAGATTTGACTAATTTTATTTCGGGTCTTTTCAAAATACATGCATGTTTTTTATAGACCAAAATATATTACAGTCAGTCCTTAAGCAATTCCTTTATCTATAAATATGCCATTTGATTTCATTTTTTTATTCGTTTCATTTCTGTATGTCTTAATTTGATATTTCAGGTGATTTATCAAAGGACAAAGGATCAGAAAAGAGAAGTCCTATTGATTTTGCTCTTTGGAAGGCCTCTAAACCTGGAGAACCTTCATGGGATTCACCTTGGGGAAAAGTAAGTTGTTTTTAATTCGGTTTTTTCAGGAATGTGGCTTCTCAAGTCGCTAAAGTTATTCCCTATGTTTCCAATTAACCATTTCAATAACTAATGAATAAGGGAAAATTTATTGCTCATATTTCAAAAACCAAAAGCTGAAATCTTATTATTTCATAAGACAAAAAACCAATGCAGGGAAAAAGTGAATTATTTCATATTCTTATTATATGTTTGAAATATCTGTAACCTGTCTTCCAAAAATGCCATGCGTGAATCCAACCCGGGATCCTTGGTTTTCAGTAGTCAACCACTTTACCACCCAAGCTAAAGAATTATATCTTCGGCCAAGTTGATAGAGCATTGTGCTACTGAACCAAAGGATCCGTGTTCAATACCCTGTTGGTGCAGTAGATAATTTTGAAGTAAAATCATGGTCTACTGTTATCAAAATGTTCACAACCTTTAGAATGTCATGTAGAAAGTATGCTCAAAATTCAATGCATTTATTCCACTTGTGATGTCAATTTCTGGAATTTATCATTTCTCTAAAAAAAAAAATTAGGCCAATGAAATACTTGTTTCAAATACCACAGCAGGTTGTGTATCAAATACCACAGCAGGTTGTGTTGTGTTTTTCTTTTAATTCTTTTTGAATTAATATCTAAGATTATATCAAATTTGTGCAAAGTGTCAACAAAAAAGGAAATAAATAAAATATTACTTATAATTATAGATGAATGAGATGTGATTGTTTTTGTAGGGTAGACCAGGATGGCATATTGAATGTTCTGTTATGGCCAGTAGTATATTAGGACAATCCATGGAAATCCACACAGGAGGATGTGATTTGAAGTTTCCTCATCACGATAATGAGCTGGCTCAGGCTGAGGTTTGTGAGAATCAAAATGAATGTTGTCACATGATGAATAAGACTGTTGGGGAAAAAAACTTGCAGGAACTTTACATGCAGAAACAAATACAATGTTATTTTTATGCCAAGTGTTTTGTGTGATGGCAGAAAAGATATCCTGTAATTTTTTTCATTAAATTCTATAGAGTAGAGAATCGGAACACGGAATGTGTCAAAGAGACAACAACCCGACCAAAGAGTAGAAAACAACTCAAGGCTACCAATGGGTCTTCAACGCAGCGAGAAAATCCCACACCCAGAGGTGGGCTTCAGCTGGCCCCTACACAATAATGCATATACTAGTTCAGGGAAATGGACGGCACACTTAAACTCCTAAAAAATACAAATGAACCAAAATTCAAAAAATACACAAGACTAACAAAGGCTAGAGGTTCCTGACTTGGGACAGGTGCAAGAATGCAGCGGGGTTAAAGATATTTTGTGAGATCTCAACCCTCCCCTATGGACGCACAACATTATAGCGGATTTCCTGAACGTGTGAATGGACATTTTAGCATGAACTTTAATGGACATTTAAGCAGAAGAAAAATTTGTTACCTGTAAAAATCCAATGGACATTTTAGCGGAACATTTTTACATGTAACTTTTATTTATATTGCTACATACTATGAACAGTCAGCAGAAATATCGCCAAGAGTGAGAAGATTAATGGCTATTACCCAAAAAGATTATTCTACGAGCATTACAAGATCGACAGAAGGAGGAGCTGCAACGAAACGATCTGAATAGTGTCGCAAAAGCTGTTTGTAGAAAAAGAAGAAAGACATATCCTTCTTTGTCCAAAACAGTTAGAAACACTCAAGGTTTTCCTAAACATGAACATCCAAACTAACAAATAAAAATTTGAATATTTTTCACAGCTGAATGATTCAGACCATGACCAACTCTCCCACTATGTTAAATTCCACTAAAATGTCCACATACTATGTTAAATTCCACTAAAGGTCCATTTTTTCTGCATCGAAGATAAGCTTTAGCTTATCTAACTGACGCTGCGAGTAAGATTGTTAGCACGCTGGCAATAACTTTGTACTGGGACATCTGACCTCTTTCTATGAATGCTTCCGCATGTTCTACTGTTTGCGTATTGACACAATGTTTGTAAGTAGTGCAATCTCCATTATCAGGGCCCCGTTCAACCTGAACTAGTCTCAGTTGTAGGTTTGCGCATTACTTGGGGACGTTTTGATCTCTTTCTTTTTAAATAGATTTAATTACATAATTCTTGTACAATGCGTCTCGTTATTAGCCTTCAATTTCAATGTTTATACAATCCAGAAAGCGTGTCTTAAAGATAGGTCAAGTCCATCACCTAATCTATTAATACGATTCGATGCTACGTCACATGGCCAGTTGAAAATTTAAACAAGTTTAAACATGGTCAATATCGGTCATCACATAACTATCAATCCACTAAAATGTCCCTCACCGCACCCTTTACCTCTCGCCAATGTGGAAGAAACAAACACACAGCAATGTATTTATTATTAAAAATCTTAGAAAATCAACAGTAATGCGTAAAAATTTTAATTCTTGTATAAAGTGTCAAAAAAATAATATAATGTGAGTCTTGATTAGTTTTTAGAAGACAGTTAAATCTATTAATATATATAGGTTAGCTCAGTATGTTGTGAATGAAGTCAAAATGGCATTAAATTTACTTTTAAATAGCATGTAAATAACACAATAAATTGGAACAATGCAATTAGGAAGGAGTATACTGTATATAAATTCTGTTACAGGCCTACTATGAGAATGACCATTGGGTTCGTTATTTCCTTCATTCCGGACATCTGACAATTGAAGGTTGCAAAATGTCGAAATCTTTGAAAAACTTTATCTCAATTACTGATGCATTGAAACGACACACATCGAGACAACTTCGACTGTTGTTTTTACTACATTCGTGGAATGATACATTAGACTATGGAGAAAATAGTATGGAGGGAGCCTTGAAATATGAAAAATTATTACAGGTATGATAATTATAACAGTATTTACTGAATTTAAAAAACATCAGTAAAGAATACCAAACCAATAAGATGTTGATTGAAATCCATTAAACCACAATACATAGATGAGACAAATAGTGAAAGACAACATGCAACAAAAACATACTGCAAAAAAAATGAGTGAATTAAAACACATAGCAAACTAAGGAGGAAAACAACGCTTGGATCTTTGAACTAACGTAATTTGCACATTAACCGCTATAAAAAAAAACTGCATGTGACATTTGTTGCTCAAGACAAGAAGGATAAGCATATCTGCATATCTTGTTTCATCAGGATTACCTGTCAAACAGGGAATCAGTTGGTAAATCAAATGATTACAAGATCAGTCAACAAATTACACACAAAGATAGACAAAATAATACTGCCAGGCAGTGTTGGTTCATTGTATATGTTTAAATCTAAAAAAAGAAGAAAAATTCTGTGGTCTGTCATTTCCAGTTAAGATCTTCTCAATAAATTGTTGATATTAAGTTAATTTTTATTATTAATCCAATACAAAAATACAATGTGAATGACATTGAGCAAAGAAGTTTACTCATACATGTGTGGTTATCTTGTAATTTCACTCAGATAAGTGATTTAGGCTATCTTAAAGTTGGTATTATCTCCTGTTTCAGGGTATAGTGGAGATTTTGTAAAAATAAAACTGCTGTGAAAGTTCATTAGAAAATTAATACTTAGATCACCGTAATGCTTTAGTTTTTAATTACAAGTATGGTCTGAAATAAGATCAAACAGGATTATGATTACCCTCTTTTATTGGAATCTAATATAAAGTAGCATTTAAAAATGAGAATGAAAATGAAGCAATGAAATCATTTTGCACAAAAGATGAAAGCACTAATAATGCATTATCTATCAGATAATGTGGTGAATTCGATAATGTCCATGTGTCTCTTGAGTTTCTTTTAACAAAGTTTAAAATTTAGATGGTTTAAAGAATTTGCCGTTCACTGTTTCTTAAGTTTCCACATCATATCAAAGTTTAGAAGACTCACATTCCACCTGTTTGAGATTGGAAAACATCTATCGAATCCCCATCTTCCATGTCTAACTGAGCAGGTGTGTCGGTTTCATTGACTGGATTTCCATCAAATCTGAATCGTACTGTTCCCATAGTTAATCCAGCCCTGTCACAATATGCATTCATTAGTTTTCGTAATGGAGTTTTGAATTTGATTTTAAAATGTACAACATTTCCATCCTGACCTGTGACCTTTATGTTGATATGTTCATTTTCTTCCTTTTTCATATCAGCTGTCTGGTCTTCAGGCATTGTGAAGAATTTGATATCAAGTATAACAAAGAAAAGCTAAGTTGGTCTTTCCTTTAACTTACAAGTCACGAAAAATGTTTTTGATAAATGTCTGCTTTGTTTTCTTCCTTTACTGCCTTAAAACTTTTAAGATTTGTTGTTAGATGTTTGGAAACATCAGTTATATACTGGTGTAAATAAGTATTACTCAGTGTGATTGACAGTTTTACAACTACAGTCAAAAAGATAATTAATTAAAAAAAAGATTGTGTCAGAATTTAATTGGATTAAATTGATATAAAGCTGATAATAAATCCATTGTTAATTATGCCTGTATAGCTGACAGGAAAATATTTCCTTTGTTAATCAGGTGTAATTTGATTAGAAACCAGACTGCATTATTTTACTTGTGTGATAAGATAATCAAATTGATAAAATTATTGTGTTGTTTTTGTTTTTTGAAGACAAAACCAGTTGTTTTTATTTATTTTTTTTTTATTTTATTTAAATTACAAAAATATTTTTATATAAATTTTGCCTGTAGGTGTTTTTTGTTATATTTTTTCTTAATTTATATTTTATAAGGGATTTTCTTATTCAATTTTGGCTACAACTATCTACCCTTTTGAATGAAATATATAAATTCTTGACTTTTAATATTTATTTATGAAAGTAAATCTGACAAAGTTTATTTATTTAATTAAAAGCAAATTATTAAAAAAATTTAGTAGTTAACAAATATATGATAGAGTTAGGTTATTTCATTATACAATACTGTGACAATAGGTTGTACTCCACAAATTAATAGTACCATTTTCTATGTGAAGTGAGCTAACAAATATCATGGTCCTGTGCCATCTTCAGAGTAAATAATACCCATATACATATATATATATATTCTGAAAGGCCATTATGTTAGCATTGTTTTAATCATGATAAAATAAATAAAAAATATCCATGGAAACATAGTTGGCATAGCAACATTTCAAAAATTTTCATAAAAAAAATCTTTAAAAATGTTAAATTTCACTCCACTTCGGCTTAAAATTGTGGTCTGATGCAGCGTTTCAATCCAATTGAGACTTAATTTTTCAAATTCTGCATAAAATTCCATTACATATGTGGAAAATAAAGGTTTAATTTTCCGGCTCTTTTTTTTGCAATTTAACTTACCAGTGCAGGTGCCGATTATCACTGTCAAAGTTTTACACACCACATGTCAATTCACAAGTCCCAGTTTATGACCTCCCATTACTTGTCAGAAGTAAAATCAGTTAATGTTTTTGTATTTTTTTAAACTAAAATCTATCCTCTTTCACTTAATATTACAATTTTGAGGTTAAGACATTTATTATTTATCTATCATGTAGTCAAACTTTACCAACTCTAATAATTAATAAAATTCTGGGGGTACATTTCTCTGAAACTAAGATAATTAGTGGAGTGTAACCATATGCAGATAATTAAGTTGTGACTTTTTTCCGAAATGATATATGAAAATGACAAATTGAATTGTGACTTTTTATCATAAATAATTTACCGAAAGACAAATCTTGCATTGTGACTTTTTGTTCTACATATAATCAGCTCCCTTAGTGTGAGTGAAAAAATATATAAATAAAAATATGTTGACCATTTATGTTCTTTCAATATTCAAATAGTTGAATTGTGACCTAGTCAATTTTGTGACTTTCTGTCCAATTATCTATATGTCCATGCTATACATGTAGTTCTTTATGAATACAATAGGGGCCTCGGTGGCCGAGTGGTCTAGGTAGTTCACCATGACTACTAATGATCACTAGCCTGTCAACACTGAGATTGTGAGTTCGAATCTAACCTGTGGCGGGGTGTGTTAAATCTAAAGTGACAAGGATTGACAATTTTCCTACCGAAGGTCGGTGGTTCTCTCCGGGTACTCCAGCTTCCTCCACCAATAAAAACTGGCCGCCGCAAAATAGCCAAATGTGCTGAAAACGGCGTAAAACCCCAACTAAAGAAAGAAACAAATGAATACAATAATGAAATATTTAGCTCAAGAGTTTTTAACCGGGTTTTCCTCGGGAAAAAGCCGGTTATTTAATTGGTGAATTCGGGTGGGAGGGTGGGTGGCTGTCAATCGTGTCCGGCCTATAACTTTCTTGTCTTAAGACCTAGACCTTAGATCTGTAGTATGTGGATATGTCACCTCAAGACGATGTGCCATGTTTCAAAAATGTTGACCTATGACCTTGACCCTTGACCTTAGGGTGAATTAATAGGTCATTTTAGATCATCTTCATGTTCGGCCTGTAACTTTTTGTCTAAAGACCCTGACCTTGGATTTTTGGTGTGTTGGTAGGTTATCTCAAGATGATGTGTCACGTACCAAGAATATTGGCCTTGACCATTGACTTCAAGGTCAATAAATAGGTCATTTTTGTAACTTTGTAGGTAGGTTTCCTCAAGATGATGTGTCGCATATTAAGGATGTTGACCTTGAACTTTGACCTCAAGGTCAATAAATTGCTAATCATGTCCAGTGTAACTTTTTTGTCTTAAAACCTAGATCTTAGATCTTTGATGTGTTGGTAGTGTACCTCAAGATGATATGTCATGTACTAAAGATGTTGACATCTGACCTTGACCCTTGACTTCTTTGTTGGAGAAAAATTACTCAGTAAAAATGAAATAGAAGGAAAACACAGTTTGCTGTCACTCAGACAGCTCTCTTGTTTCTACCTTACAGTGATTAGACATTGGATATTATTGAGTTTTAATTAT
Organism: Mytilisepta virgata; assembly: GCA_028015205.1. Classification (NCBI taxonomy): domain Eukaryota; kingdom Metazoa; phylum Mollusca; class Bivalvia; order Mytilida; family Mytilidae; genus Mytilisepta; species Mytilisepta virgata. The sequence continues at coordinate 35,973,638 of CM051515.1, forward strand.
GTCAAAACCAGTAATAGGGACCTTTAGGAACTTTAATACAGTGTAATGGAGTATTTTATTCCACATCTAAGGTCTCAGTGACACTTTAAGATGAAGAACAACAATGAAATCACAGCTCCTTTGCTTAAACTTTTGTCATTTATGTGTAGGGATATAAGTCGAGAAATTAACTCCTATACTTTTTCAATTATAAGAATGGAATATTTGACACTTTATGTGTAATTCCAGACATGCAGTTTATGATGTACAATGATGATATAGGGCTTTTTTACATTGCAGTTTTTTCTTACATACAATGACTATAGGAGTTTTTCCTGACATACAATGATTATAGGAGTTTTTCCTGACATACAATGACTATAGGAGTTTTTCCTGACATACAATGATTATAGGAGTTCTTCCTGACATACAATGACTATAGGAGATTTTGCCTTATATACAATAATGGCAACAGAACAATAATGAAATAATTTGATATTGTAGGAATTTTTCCTGACAATACAAAGTATATTGAGGTCTACTGTGTCTACTGGTATAGCTGCATTTCACAAATGGAACCCAGAGGAAATTACTCTTAATCAAAGGTACAGTATTCATAATAGAAACTGAATAACAGAAGAGAGATAGGAGTTTGGAGGGTGACCAGTGATCTGCTAAAGATATTTTCAACTGATATAACATAATTGGAATTTAATGTAAATGAAGGGCAGAATTGATAATCCTTGGAAATCTAGAATCATCTGTCAGTGAATAGGTGTATTTTTCAATGGAACAATGAGAGAGAGAGAGCTAAAAGAATTATAATGCATTCAGCATACAGCCAAATCATGAGACACATTGGCCAGATACCTCCCCTTAACAAAATTTCTCAGGGTAAGAGCTTTGTTCAAGGGAGATAATTCGGTAATGTTTCCCTTTTTCACAGTGATTATGTGATCATTCAAAGATGGTCAGGGGAGAGATTTTTTTCTGCCAGGAGTAAGATTTTGAGAATTAGCAAAGAATCTTTAAAGAATTTGAGCAAATAAAGGACAAGATTTCAAATTTTTTGAAAAATTGACAATATCAGTCTGAGGAAAAAGCACATATATATGTAGTCAGTTCTTGACATGTCTTTTATCAATTGTGTTATCTTTTTGATAGATATTCCTTTTATTGTAAAGAAAAAACACTTCTGATCTTTGATATTTTGTAGGTTAATGGATACTAGAACTAATGTTCATGCGGCACTTTGTGGTAAGTATATAAAATATATATATAAAAAAATTCCAATAAGATTTTGTTGATTTTTTTTTCAGATTTTATTATACAGTGCAACCTGTCTAATCCGACACACTAAGGGGCCAGAGAATTGTGTCGGATTGTACAGGGTGTCGGAATACTCAGGTTTCATTTCTGAACAACACAAGTATGCACAACAATATCACTGGAAATAACTGTGTGTGTATCATGAATATACATGGTGGTTTAATTTAAATCGTAAATCTTTTTATTAATCCTGCAGAATTATTGGCATATTGCTGTAATTGTCAAAAATTGACTTGCAACACAATTAAAGCCATTTCAGCCATATTCTCTTAGCTGCCAGTGTAAGCTGTCTCTGGTATTATTATATACCCCATCTTGCATATAAGCTGACATACATGTCTCATTATCCTATCAAATGCTGGCATATTTCTGTAATTGGAATATTCTGTGTTTTATTTCAGATTCTATAGATACGAGGACAGCTTTAGATGAAGTCCGAGAGTTGATAAAAGCCAGTAATATATACATCAACAAGCATAAGACAGATAAAACTCTACCTAACAGAATGTTACTACAGAACATTGCTTTATATATTACTGATTTACTTAAAGTAAGTTTTATAAAATCCATCAGACAGTTACTCATAATCATTTCAAAAAATATAGGGAATTCTTTTATTATTGCACACCATGATAGACGCTACATTGAATACATAGCAATTTTTTTTTACTGATAATATTCTATAACAAATTTTAATGGAGATGTTTTATTTTGTATCTTCAAAGATTGGCGATAAAAACTGCAGGAATTCCCTTTGAAAAATGAATACATAAAAGATTGGACACAAAGCAAATTAGCTGCAATTTAATGTAAATTTTTAATATTGTTCTAAAATTAATCTTAATTTTGAATCATTATTGATATATCTAATTAGAAAATACATTAGTTTCATAAAAAAAAAATTACATTTAAATTTTTTTTCTCTTCACCAATTTACTAAAGGGAGATAATTCATATTTTTCTTTTTGATCCTTATGGATTATTTTTTATCTCCCTTATATATTTTGCTTGTCTAATATTTCTTGCTGCTGTTAATTTTAACAGTTTTATCTTCAATCTTAAAAATATGAAAGTTCTGTGAATAAGAAGTTAATAAAAATTCTCATTTCATCTTTACTGGACAATTTAAAGCATATCAGATTGATGAAGTTAAAGAGATATACCTCATTTGAAATCATCAGGTCAGGTTTCCAAGTGAACAATATAGGATTAGATTGCTATATTTAGTTGTGTATTGCAGATGTTTGGTGCAATAGAAACAGATGACATTATAGGATTTCCATTATCTGCTAGTCAGAATGTTAATGTAAGTTTTGTTTTCAATGTCTACTAGTCAGACTGTTAAATTTAATTGTTCATATAAAGATAACATTGTATGTTTCTCTGTATGCTAGCAAGACTGATTAAGAGAAATTACAGCAGGGACAAAAAGTCAGGCTTCTTGATGGATTAACAGAGATAATCAAGGAGTCCAACAACAATTTGGTTTTAAAATTATGATGTATTGATATGTTGTGTAATATGAGAGAAGTAAGAGGGTCAACACAGGGTTCATGGTGAACATATATTAATACAGCTCATTTTAAACTTTTGAAAGAATTACAGAAACAGAGCCTTACCTGGAAAGCGGTTGCTTATCATATTATACCCCCACTCTACAGAGTGGGTGGTATACTGGATTCACTTTGTCCGTCCGTCCGTCTGTCGTACCGTCTGTACGTTCACACTTATCTCGGCTTCTGTGCAAAGGAATGTTTTGATATTTGGCCTGTAGGTTGTATCGTCTCTCCTATTTTCAGGTCTGTCAAGGAACCACTTCCTGTTTGTCGATACTTACAAATTTTACAATGCCTTATGTTTATATGAAATTTTCAAAATAAAAAAAGAGTGGGGGGTATACTTTGGACGATAAAACGTTCAACCTAATGTTTCTACAGTCTCAATAGTTTAAACTTCAAATTTATGTCAAATGAGTAAAATATAAACATGTCTTAATTATATGCTACAAATTACAACGCCTGTGATGTGTATAACACTAAAATCAGAATAAATTTGGATACATAAATACATGTTTAAAATACCTGTACAAATATTATTGAAAAAAGTATGAAATAATGCACATTAGATACAGTGCTGTTAAAGTTTATCATGAAAATATTTTTTCACAGAATTCACACTACTGATGAAGAGAATTAAGAAGGTCTATAAATTTATTTTTAGAATGTTTTTTAAATTACATTTGTGACCCCCTTCCCCTTCAAAAATTGTTTCATTTGACTTTGTATTTCAGATAGAGGAAACTATGATGCCATACCTCAAAGCTTTCTCTGAATTTAGAGATGATGTACGCAAAGTAGCAATAGATCAGAAAAGTAAGATGCTTTTGGTTAAACCTGCTTTTAATATTGTACCCCTGTCAGGTTTAATCTATATCACATCAACATATTCTTGTCCTGATATGCTTATTATATCTGTCACATGACATTAACCAATGAACGATCAATAATTCAGTCTTTTTGGTGTTGGGGTGAAACTGAAAATGAGACTGTTTTGACAAAAGTAATTTAGCTTGTCAATTATGATTGGAATGCAGCAAGAGTTTATGTTTGACTGCTATTACTTTATAAGGACATTTTAAATAAATATGTATAAAAATGATAAGATATGGAGTATACACCATTGAGATATGTTGGGCTTTTCAAATATTTTTAAATAATATGTGCAATTGATTTCAACAAAACACAGAGTTCACTAAAATTAGGGTAAAAGAATAACGATAATGAAAAATTTCCAAAATAAAACAGAAATATTTCATTTGAAAACATTAAACAGTAAAGAAATGAAATACACGTTTCTAGCTTAGAAGAGGCTTAACCCTTTAGCATTTGCCCAGTTTTTGACAAAAATCATGAACAATTCGGGTTGCATAATTGACCACACAGAAAAAAAATATTTTCAAAGATAAAAACATTTATTGTATACATTGTAAAAGTATAATACACTAGCTTTAATTTTTCAAATTCATTACTTGATTGCCTTGATTACCGTTGCTATGGTAACACATCAAACTTCACTTTAAACTTGAATTTTAACTGTTTTTAGCCAAAATCAAAATATACTGAGGGTTCTTTTTTGTTCAGAAGTAGAAATAGGGTTTGTTTATGGTACAATAGTTTTAATAACAACCCGAACTGGATAAAACAATTGAACAGTTTTGGAAATTATGTGAGAAAGTTAGGTTATTTATGTTGCTAGGCAACCATGAGAATTTGTCAATAAATGCTGATTCCATATAGTTTTCTAAATTTTTTATATAATAACATGAAATTCCACCCTTAAATTAATTATTTATTTACCTTGACTAATTCCTATATATTTTTGGAGAAAATGTCATATTTTTCCTTAGCAACCAATGACATTCCCTAGCAACAAACTATGAAAAACCCTCTACTGATATATATTCAATGTAAAATGATTTCCGAAAGTCCAATTTTATTTAAAAATCCAAAATCTTGAGTAATGTTAAATATTCACAGGTTAAGATCATTTCTACCTACTAAAAATAGTGTAAACTTTTACTTATTAAAATGCTACTAATCAGCCATGTTCATTGGTTCGCAGTAGAAATTTTGTCAATTTGTAATTTTTGAAGTTTTGACATGTTCCACCATCAACCCATTTATGACTTAAACCAGAATAAATAGTACATACATGTAGATATTCAAATATTTTTCCTTAGCAACGATATTGACTCCCTAGCAACCAAGAATGAAATACAGTTTTCAATTTTAAGAAGGCAGAAATGATTCCTTATTTAAACATACAATTATACTAGTTCAAAGGTTTTTACCGGCTTAAAAAGAACAAATCAAATGACAATCAAATTATATACATCAGAGGAGATGGTAAACATTTACAGTTGAATAGGGGACATCTCGGCCCGCGGACCACTCGGCCCAAGACCACTCAGCCCGAGGTAAAGACAACTCGGACCGTCAGAAAAAGACAACTCGGACCGCCAGAAAAAAACAACTCGGACCGTAATCCTTTTGATGGGCCGACTGGTCTTTTTAGTACAAATGAACGGGACGAGTGGTCCGCGGGCCGAGTTGTCCTGCACCTTACAGTTCTCTAAAATAGATAATCACCACATTCGTTCCCTTTTGTCGAGCCTGCGACCTTTGTCGCAGAAGCTAGACATAGCAATCCTACAGTACGGCGGCGTCAATATTTACATTCACTCTGTGTTGAAAGTTTTTAAAACATTAATAACTTTTTAAAATTATCCTGGATTTTTACCAAACTTGGACAGAAGCTTGTTCATATCAAAAAATAATATCAAGAGGAAAATTTTGTAATAATTTTTTCTCCCATTTTTTCCGTATTTTACTTATAAATGGACTTAGTTTATCTCCCAGTTAACATAATATACAGTCTGCAGTTAAAGTATTTATTCTTAAACCATCCTGGATTTCTATCAAACTTGGACAGAGGCTTCTTCATGATCAAGAAATAACATGTGGAGAATAATTATGTACATTCTACTATTACACTGAAAACATAGACAACAGCGAAATCAGGCGAGAAACTATTATTTGTGAATATTTCTTTCTTAGCAATCATAGATGTAGCTTTCTAACAAAGTTTGTGTTGAGATTTTAACTATAATCTTAATAGTCTATTTGATTTGATGTACAAAATAAGCATCGGTTTATTTCGTTTGCATAAAAATTTAGATAGACCAAAATGCTTAAATACTATTTTCCTTATTTTCAATAACTTTTGGCATGGGAATCTTTCAAACCAATATTTGATATTTCATAGAAAAGATGACAACTGGAGAGACATATTGTTGTGTACAGTTTTTTAATGAGTATTTGAGTGCAGGTTAGAAAGTGTTTTGCCTTCTTGTTGCATATAAATTGTTTGTAGAAAAATGAATCCTGTCTCTCTTAGATTTTTTTCTTTGCTCCAAGATTTATGGTTATGAAGACACTAATAAGCAAAGGAAGTTGTTGACTTCACATTTTGAAACTAAATAGACTAGATAAACTGCACTGTAATGTTTTAAATTAAAACAAATACTAGTATACATAATTTGAGCACTTTTTATTTTGAAATGTATTTTAAAAACAGTTCAATGCTTTCAAACCTTCCATATGTGATTGTATATTATGATGTACACATTGAAAATCCATATAATCAATTGTTATTCAAACACAGCACTGTCACTGAAGCACCAGTCTGTATATGTAACATGTATGTCAATTCAATTAAACGAAAGCCTTGTTTAGTTTGGAAAGGTTTGCTGAAATTTCGTACAACTTTCTTAGATCTACATAACATTCTGAAAAACAAAAAGTATTTTTTAAAAATCCAATCTGAATGACCAAGACTGGTTCTTAATATGACTTCACTGAAGCAATATGAACATGCAAATACTTGTATACTGTTGAATGTGAATTTTTGAAAGACATTATCTTTTGCCTGTATTACAAATGTACATTTAATCTGACTATGTAAACATTGCAATGTAGTACATGCATATAAAATAAGTGTCTGTTAATACTATACGGACTAATTTTATAAATGTGCAGAATAAATGTTATTAATTTGAAAATTTGAGAATAATGAAGTGTAAATTTCACTCTATGTTATGGCTGATTTAAATACAACATACATTTTGTATCACAAATTATTACTGCTACATGTATACAGAAAACTCTTAAACAATACCTGAAAAAGGCACATGCATTGATAAGCTTTAATTTATGTATAGAATTACCAGCCATTTTTCACAGTTACAGAGCTACCATTTGATTTTTAGGGGGGGGGATTTCATAGGATGTAGTATATCAAATGTTTGATCCTGCCTATTTTTTTTTGTCGAACTTTTGGTCCTGGATTTTTTACTCGCCCGCTATTGCAGCCTAAATTTTTATTTTCATTTAAACCCAAAAATTTCCTGATTGACATAGATTCCTGCATTCCCCCCTTAAAAATCAAATGCTTGCTACCTCACAACATATCTTGTCTTTAACTATTAAAGTTTATGTTGCAGTTTGAAAATTACTTGTTTTTTTTCATTAATAAATATATTGGGTGGCCATGGTAGCTGAGTGGTCTAGTTTGGTTGCCTATTTATGATCACTAAGCCTGTTAGAGTTTAACCCATCTTGTGGTATGGTGTGTTCAACTCCTATCTAAATTGACAGGGATTGCCTGACATTGGTCATTGGTTCTCTCCAACTTCCACCAATATATGATTAAAACTATAAAAACATATCCTTTACTATATTTCAAGTAAGAATGCATGTATCATTTTGCATGTATTTAAATGGGCATACATGAATACATTATATCTTGCAAATGTTATTTGTGTACACCACCATTTAACAAATTCTTACCACTTATATCACATACAACTGATGTTACCAAATTAAGTTTCTAAATATACCACAGAATGGTTCCTTGTATGTCCCCAGTATATGCAAAATTTAAGTCGGGGGGGGGGGGGGGGGTGGTATCTGTCAAAACAGAAAAAAAACACAAAAAAACATAATATTTACATTAAAAAATAATTAATTCATAAGTTACAAGTTTTCTACTACATTGTAACTATGCTTATTTATTTATGGAAGGGAAAGGAATTTAAAAGGAAATAATGCTCCAAATTACATTATTTGTATTAAAGAATTCAAGTTTTAGAATGTAAATAAAAAAATCTGGATTAAAAATTACTTTGACATATATTTTGAAAAATAAAATATGCAATCATATACAGGATCATAGATACTGCAAAAAAAAAAAAAAAAAAAAAAAAAAGCATGTAAAACATTTCAAGGATCAATTTGCACCTTCCTAATAAATAAATAAATTATGGTTGCTCCTATAAAGTACAAGTTGACTGATGTATACATGCATACATGTAATACATGTACATATCTTTTATTTCAAACAAAAACCAAAAAAATATCATAATACAGAGCTCTCAGATTTAGAAATTGTTTTTTTTTATTTAATTTTTATTTAATTAGTCACGTGTAAAATCAAGATATGGTGAGCATCACAATAACCAAGCAAGGCTTGCATTTCTAGAAATACAGTATCCTGTATTATAAAAATAACTTGTTTATGAATTGCATAAAGTATTCTTTTTCTATTACCAATTTCTCTCAGTAAAAAAAAATGAACGAATGCAATTTAAATCTAAACAAATATCAGAAATTCTAAATTGATCAAAACAATATTTTTAAACAGGTTAAAATTTCCATAAGACTGCAGCAAAGAGTAAAATAAACAAATGTAAAGCTTAAGTAATCCTTCCTGTGCAGCAGGCTTTTTTTAACCTATTTTTGTGTTCACTATTAACAACTTTTGCATGTGCTTTAATTCCATAGTTTAAAAAAAGCTTTTACTTCAAATTTACTATTTAGTGCTTATGAAGTGTAATTTGGTTGAGATATATATCTATATGTTATCTGCCTTGGGAGTTAACACTTGATTTTGAGTACAAGATAACATTTATCGATGAGAAAAAATATACTTTTACCCATTATTAGAACTGGAACAAAATCATCATCTTCTCACCTTCTTTCTCCTCGCAATCGTTTATTTCGTGATTCAGCAACAAATCAAGAGAGTCCTCTTATTCTTCATACAGGATATATCGTTTGCAATATTTACAGCCATTTTCACTTGGAAATTAATTAACTTCACTAGATTAATCGTACATTCTTGAGCGTAATTGTTGAAACGCACATGTAAGTCGGTTCAAAAGTCGGCACGTCGTAATAATCTGAAAACCGATCTCCGGAAAGCTATTTACGCTGCCGCACATGTTTAAGTTTAACCGGCAGTTGCAACGCCATCAAAGGGTCAATATCTGAAAACAAAAGTGTTTTGAAAAGCTTGTAAACTGGAGAAAAAAATGTTCGATTTAGATTTTCCTATTTCGATTTGCAATTTTAAAAATTTGACGTAAATTGAAAAGATATAGAAAAACGAGGGAATTCTTCTGCATTAACTAGATTATTTCATCCGCAAAAATGATAAATCTAAATCTTTTTAAGATATATTATATCACAATAAAAGTCTTTTTCTGCACTTTAGAGTACACTTTTCATATTGTGAATTATTAATCAAACGACTGAGAATATACGCTTCAAGTACATCGGACATCGTTGTAAAATTGTAGATGAAAATTGAATAAGTGTAGCAACGTTTACACCATAATAACTCGTCTTTTTACAAACAAATATTTTATAGAATTATAATCATGTGAAAAAGGAAATTATTGGCTTTAAATCAAGCCCTTTCTGGCCAAACTCCGTTGAGTATTGAGGCAATTATCAAGTTTTTGTTGGAATGATACTACACGTTGAACGCTTACCGGTTAAATTTGACCGGTACAAACGTTAAAGGGTTAAACACATTGTGAAAGGGTGAATTAATGCAATGGGAAAATTTATATAATCCTTAAATTGAGATTTTCAAATACATGAATTAAATTGTTATGGCCTATAGTAAAACAAATTCCAGAATTTTATAATTGTTTTAGTTGTACCAATATTAAAACAATGTGATGAAGTTAGAAATACTGTCTTGCCAAAGCTGGGAGTCAGATTAGAGGACCAGGATAATGCTCCAGCTGTCATCAAATTTATGGACCCTGAGACGATAAGAAAGGAAAGGGAGGTAAATCAAACTTTAGAGTACCAGGATTATGCCTCAGCTCTTATTTAGTTTATTGATCTATAAGCAAGAAAGAAAACAAATTTAGGTCAGATTTTCAAACTTAAATGGGAGATTTATCTGGCCTTTTCATTGAGACTTTTAAATACAAATACACACTTCTTATATGTCCAAAAAATAATTTTTTATTAAGAATTACTGGGATATTTTTCTACTCTTGGTCTTAATATGATGTATTTTTGGGAAAATATTACAGTTGTTCAGGTAATATGCTTTTATGATCAGTTCTACGGAGAATTCAGAAGGCCATGTGAAATGTTGATGAAAAGGTTCATTAATTATATAAGTTTGTATCATACTTACATTGCTGAAAGATGACAATTACAATAATGGCTGCTGTGTCTTTACTGAGTACTTCATTTAATGTATGAAATCTTTTAGTTAGAAGAACAGAGAAAAATGGAAAAGGAGAGAAAAAAGAAGGAACAGGAAGCTATTAAGGTTTAGTCTTATTTAAATGATATGTTAATCTTCAAATTATATTACATTGATTGAGGTGAAATGTCGGGATTTCCGAGTGAAATCAAATTTGATAATCCACCCAGTGAAATCGAAAGTCATATTTCACTCTAAGAAGTGACGTAACAATAGCTGTCGCCAACGATGTTGCTATACAATGGTCGACGCATAATCATATTAAAACATAATCACTTGTATTTTTCGTTAAAATTTCTGAATACATGGAATATTTCAATGTAATAAACAGAATAACTAATCTTGAAATTCGAATACCAAAGATATACAACTCATGACCGAAAAACACTAATAATTCACTCGTGCACTACACGCACTCTTGAATTAATGTGTTGTTCAGTAACTCGTAGATTGTTAAGCATTCGCATTTCAAGATTAGTTATACTATAAATATTCTGATAGCTTTATTAAAAATTCAAATGTTATTAGAATTTATAAGAAATAAAAGCTGGTAGGAGATATCAGTTAGATGTAAACGAGACAATCACCCTGAAATGCAAAATACAAAAGAAAAAATAACAAATGCAATTTATCAAAGTCAATAAAAATAGTTTTTAACTAAATAATAATACTATAATTTATTGTATGCTGACAAAATGTTTTGGGTTGTGTATAATCTTTAGAAAGTAACTTGCCGAAAATTTTACCCTTCTTGAACCTCATCAATTCACTCAGGTTTTGTGGTTGTCCATAGTTTTTAGTTTTAAATTTCCTGTGTTTTCATTTTCTATTTGTTTCCCTGGATTACTGTCTGTTTGAACTATGTTTTTCAGATAATTTCATAGGTATTTTTTTCTGTTTTAAGTAAGAAGTTATTTCAGTGGTGGATCCAGGGGTGGATCCCACAGCTCACTTACATAAAAGTGTAAGAGGACCACCTACTTATTTTCTGGTTGATCTGCCACTGTAATTTTATGTTTTTGTACCTATATTTCAGGCTGCTAAAGGAGCATTAGATAGAATACCACCATGGGAACTCTTCAAAAAGGAGACAGATAAATATTCCAAGTTTGATGATAAAGTTAGTATAAATCTTTCATGTACAACTATTATCTTACATGTAAGTGCCATTATATGTGTAACGGAGTAGATTTGATCTGAAATCACTAAGGTACCCGCAAAATAAAAAATAATGACTATAAAATATATTTGTTTGAGGAATAATAATGGAACCAAAGTTTTTAATCAAGGAGTGCATAAATATATTTTTATCGAGTGAAAACATTCTTAGTAGTTTGTTTGATGTCTATAAAAATAAGTTAGATGTACAGAGTTTCCGAAGTTTGCAGATAATTACCGAAGTCACTGCCATTACTGTGCGTGGGACATATGGGACATTTAAAATAATCAAATGGTCAATTATGGTCCAGATTACTTAATTACTGTTTTACATTATGTTGTTGGTGTTGCAGCCACATCATAGCAATGAGCGTAAATAATATACTCAGTACATGTATAATTGATTAGGGAATCAAATCACAACTGAAATTATATAATTACATGATACATGTATTAGAATACAATGGGTATGATGTTGACACAAAATCTTTACATACATGTAACATAAGTTCCACATAAACACTTTTATTGCTGTTCTTCATCTTCCAGACAGAAAAAAACCTGTTGCATGGAAATGCCTATCACCCCAATATAATATGTTATTTGTTTTGAGCTGATACCATTAGTATCATACTGTAGTGTTGATAACAGTATCAGGTTTTTTTTTTTAATATGGACAGAGATAATTCTTCACTTAGAAGACAATATCACCAAGAACCAATTAAAAGAGTGTTTTTATATATTAATCAGATTTAGATCTTAATGATATTATCAGATAATGTTAAAGCCATTTCTTCAATTGAGGGGATATTATAAAAAAAATTATTGCAAAGTAATACAGTATTACATGTATATACTAGTAGTTTATTCAGTATAACAATGCTAATTAAAAAAAATTGTGTGGTTCCAGTTACCCTACCTACCCTAAAGATTTTTTCAATAAGCACTGTTAAAGTCAGAATGTCATTACCATAGACTCTATGTTAAAAAAAATTGTAAAATAAAAAATAGCTACCTACCTACTCTATTTTTTAGCTCACCTGGCCAAAGGCCATGTGAGCTATTGCCATCACTTGGCGTCCGTCGTCGTCTGTCGTCGTCGTCGTTAACAATTATACAAAACTCTTCTCCTCTGAAACTACTTGACTAATTAGAACCAAACTTGGTATGAATGTTCCTTGGGATACCCTGCATAGAACTGATGTGGGAATTTTTGATTCGTCGAAAAACATGGCCGCTGTTACTAAAAATAGAACATAGGGGTCAAACAACAGTTTTTCGCAAATATCTCAAAAATCATTAGGTTACGGCATATTCTGGCAGGTTGAAAGTGTTCAGCTTGATGAGAGCTACCTATGTGCTGATTTTCGTAAAAATCTGTCTACTGATGTTAGAGTTCTTGCCCTTTTTTGACATTTTTGGCTTTTTTTTATGTTATTATTTCAAAAATCTTCTTCTCTGAAACTACTATTCAAAATCAAATGAAACTTGGTAAGATTGTTCCTTGGGGTACCCTGCATAGAACTGATGTGGGGATTTTTGATTCGTCGAAAAACATGGCCGCTGTTACTAAAAATAGAACATAGGGGGTAAATTGCTGTTTCTTGCTAATAACTCAAAAACCGTTACAGATATCGAAAATCTGACATGGGATAAAATTGATCAGCATGACAAGATCTACCTACCCTGAAATTTTGAAGGAAATTCCAAAACCCATTTAGGAGTTATTGCCCTTTTTTGACATTTTTGGCTTTTTTTTATGTTATTATTTCAAAAATCTTCTTCTCTGAAACTACTATTCAAAATCAAAGGAAACTTGGTAAGATTGTTCCTTCGGGTACCCTGCATAGAACTGATGTGGAGATTTTTGATTCGTCGAAAAACATGGCCGCTGTTACTAAAAATAGAACATAGGGGTAAATTGCTGTTTTTTTGCTAATAACTCAAAAACCGTTACAGATATCGAAAATCTGACAGGGGTAAAATTGATCAGCATGACAAGATCTACCTAATCTGAAATATTGAAGAAAATTCCAAAACCCATTTAGGAGTTATTGCCCTTTTTTGTCAAATTTTCAAAATTTTAACATTTTTCGTCATTTATTTCCAAAACTATTTGATATAGAAGTGAAATGTAAATTTGAAAAATGTTTGCCATGTTGAGATCTACCTACCCTGAAATTTTAAAGGAAATCCCAAAACCCATTTAGGAGTTGTTGCCCTTTTTTAGCTCACCTGACCCAAAGGGTCAAGTGAGCTTTTCTCATCACTTGGCATCCGTCGTCCGTCGTCGTCCGTCGTCGTCGTCTGTTAACTTTTAGAAAAATCTTCTCCTCTGAAACTGCTGGGCCAAATTGGACCAAACTTGGCCACAAGCATCATTAGGGTATCTAGTTTAAAAAATGTGTCCGATGACCCCGCCTGCCAACCAACATGGCCGACATGGCTAAAAATAGAACATAGGGGTAAACTGCAGTTTTTGTCTTGTATCTCAAAAACTAAAGCAACTAGAGCAAAACTGACATGGGGTAAAAATGTTCATCAGGTCAAGATTTACCTGTCATGAAATTTTCAGACGAATCGGTCAACCCTTTGTTGGGTTATTGCCCCTGAATTGTTAATTTTAAGGAAATTTTGCAGTTTTAGGTTATTATCTTGAATATTATTATAGATAAAGACAAATTGTAAACAGCAAAAATGTTCAAAAAAGTAAGATCTACAAATAAGTCAACATGACCAAAATCGTTGATTGACCCCTTATAGGAGTTTTTGCCCTTTAAATACGGCATCCAGCGTAAACTATCCTTTAAAGATCTTTTCCTCTCAAACCACTGGGCCAAATGAGACCAAACTTTGGTGGAATGGTCCTTGGGTGGCCCCCTTCCAAAATTATTGCTGGCATGCCGGACTTCCAACCGAGATGGCTGCTGTTACTAAAAATAGAAAAAAAGGGGGGTTGATTTTCAAAAATCTTCTTATATGAAACTACAAGTCCTGTTGCAACCAAAGTTGGCAGTAATAGTTCTTAGGAGGTTCTCTTTCAGAAATATGTCCAATGACCCGGACTGTTAACCAAGATGGCCGCCACAGCCGAACTTAGTTTGACATAGGGCCCTATGGGAAAATTCATTGAAAAATCTTCTCGTCTTAAACCACTTGACCAATTGGAACCAGACTTGGCAGCAATGGTCCTTAGATGGTCCTCTTACAGAGGTGTGTCCAATGACCCGGACTGTCAACCAAGATGGCCGCCACAACCAAATTTAGTTTAACATAGGGCCCTATAGGAAAATTCATTGAAAATCTTTTTGTCTGAAACCACTTGACATATTGGAGCCAGACTTGGTGGCATTGGTCCTTAGGAGGTCTTTTTTCAGAAATGTGTCTGATTTCGTGGACTATGAACCAAGATGGCCGCCACAGCAGAACTTAGTTTAACATAGGACCCTATGGGAAAATCACTCAAAAATCTTCTCGTTTGAAACAACTAAGCCAATTAGAATTAGACTTGGTAGCAATGGTCCTTAGATGGTCCTCTTTCAGAAATTTGTGCGATGACCCGGACTGTCAACCAAGATGGCCGCACAACCGAACTTAGTTTAACATAGGGCCCTATGGAAAATTCATTGAAAAATCTTCTTGTCTGAAACCACTTGACATATTGGAGCAGGACTTCGTGGCATTGGTCCTAAGGAGGTCACTTTTTTAGAAATGTGTCTGATTTCATGGACTGTGAACCAAGATTGCCGCCACACCCGAACTTAGTTTAACATAGGGCCCTATGGAAAATTTCATTGAAAAATCTTTTTGTCTGAAACCACTTGACATATTGGAGCCAGACTTGGCAGCATTGGTCCTTAGGAGGTCCTCTTTCAGAAATATGTCCGTTCACCAAGATTGCTGCCACACCGACCTTTGTTTAATATCTTTTAGTCTGAAACTGCTTAGCCAGTTGGAACAAGACTTAGCAGAAATGGTCCTTAGATGGTTCTCTTTTAGAAACTGGACTGTCAACCAAGATGACTGCCACAGCTGAAATTAGTTTAACATAGAATCCTATAGAAAAATCAGCCAAATTGACTGCAACACTTAAATTTTTAGGTCTGCTCAAGATGAAAAGTTAAATCCAGGTGAGCAATACAGGCTCTTGAGAGCCTCTAGTTTGTCAAATTTTCAAAATTTTTTTATTCAAAAATCTTCTCCTCTGAAACCGCTAGGCCGATTGGTTTGAAACTTAATAGGAATGATCTATGACATGTCCTCTACAAACGATCCTCAATTTATTTTGATCTGACATAAAACATGGCTGTCGTAGCTAAAAATAGAATATAGGGGTGCAATAGTTGTTTTTGGCTTATAACTTAAAAACTGTTACAGATATCAAAAATCTGACGTGGGGTAAAATTGATCAGCATGACAAGATCTACCTAACCTGAAATTTTGAAGGAAATCCTAAAACCCATTTAGGAGTTATTGTCATTTTTTCGTCAAATTTTCATAATTTAACATTTTTCGTCATTTATCTCCAAAACTATTTGAGATAGAAGTGAAATGTAAATTTGAAAAATGTTTGCCATGTTGAGATCTACATACCCTGAAATTTTAAAGGAAATCCCAAAACCCATTTAGGAGTTATTGCCCTTTTTTCGTCAAATTTTCAAAATTTATGTTTTTCGTCATTTATCTCCAAAAGTATTTGAGATAGAAGTGAAATGTAAATTTGAAAAATGTTTGCCATGTTGAGATCTACATACCCTGAAATTTTATAGGAAATCCCGAAACCCATTTAGGAGTTATTGCCCTTTTTTTGTCAAATTTTAAAAATTTTAACTTTTTTGCATTTATCTCCAAAACTATTTGAGATAGAAGTGAAATATAAATTGAAAAATGTTTGCCATGTTGAGATCTACCTATCCTGAAATTTTGAAGGGAATCCCAAATTCTATTTAGGAGTTATTGGTTTGTGTAATTTGAGGTTGGGTTCTGTTACATTTATTTAAGGTTCACCCTTATTCCTGGTCAATTTTGTCAACTTCCTGCCAGGACTACCACCATCAGGGAACATATTTTAACATTAAACCTTATGAAAAATAAATCTTCAACAAATTTTCCCTGAACAATTGAACCAATTGCAACAAACTTGGTCAAATAGTTGATTAATTGTCCAATGAAAACCAGATTCCAGGTGAGCGATACAGGCTCTGTTGAGCCTCTTGTTATTTTGATGTAACCACACAATTTTTTTACTTAACCTAACTTCAGCTTTTCAGATTTTTATCAGATTGCCATATTTTAGTATGTAGTATGTAATAGTAAATCTTCATCAAAAATTTTCTGTGCACTAATTTTAAACTTTAAAGACAATTTGCTAGTAATTGGAAACTTTCTAACCTAAACATGTCCACATCTATTTGCCCAAAGCTGTGATAAATATTAATACATGTATGTATAAAAATTGTAAATTTGTGAAAACTAAGGAGTATCTCCCTCGTGCATAGCTCTGTCCTTAGATGGTTTTGGCTTTTACCCTTTTGGTCATTTTGGTATTTTGAATTGGCTCTTCAGCCTTTTGGAATGTTGTTTTGGTTTCCAACATTTTAGGCCTTAAGCACAACTGATGAGTTGTGATTCGACAAAATGTGCACATCTTATGCAACAAAATTGATATCAAAGAATTATATTAAATCATTAGGTATCTCTAGGAACTCTTGTCCTGTAGTAATATTTTGGAAAGGTACAATGAGGAACAAAGAATAATGAGAAAAAATTGTCTTTTAAAGTTACACAGGGGAGATAATTAAAACAGAATCAAAGGTCTTGTATACCCTATGACATCGTTAACATATTTCTACAAGTTTTGGCCAAATTTCAAACTGTCAGCCTGAGAGTATAGGTGTAAACTTCTGAATGAGACATACCTCATTGCAAAGCAAAATACATGTAATAGCAGATTTTAAAACTGCTACAAATATGGTACGATCATCGTTTACTTTTTTCACAAAATGAGCCTGAAGGCAAAGTTTCTCTAATCACCATGTGTTTAATTTTTGGAGACAAACTGAGAAAAGGGATGGACATTAGTCATGTTAGTACTTCCTGTACCGGGGGCCTCGGTGGCCAAGTAGTCTAGGTAGTTCGTCATGACTACTAATGATCACTAGCCTGTTAACACTGAGGTTTTTGTTCGAATCTCACCTGTGGCCGGGTGTGATTCCGATCTAAGTTGACAATGATTGCCAATTTTCCTACTGAAGGTTGTGGTTCCCTCCAGGTACTCTGGCTTCCTCCGCCAATAAGTTCTGGCCGCCACGAAATAACCAAATATGCTGAAAACGGCGTAAAACCCCAACTAAACAAAACAAACAAACTTCCTGTACCATAAATTCCTACTCGTGGGTGGAAAATGGCAGTTATTTTTTTAAAACAAATATTCTTAGCTTTCATTTAAGCCCTTCAATGTTACTTTTACCATAATGGTATTGTATTAATTTACTCAAACAAATTTACTTCAAAGTTCAATTTTTTAAAGAACTATGATGCTCAATGGCCACTTGACCTGGAAGTGTATAACGAGACCAAAGAAATACAATCACAGTTATCTCCCCTGGGTAAAGGATTCCAAAATATTACATTGAAAGGAAGGTGTTTGATATTAAAAAAAAAAATCTCATTTTGTTTTCTAGGGTATACCTACACATGATGCTGAGGGAAATGAACTGACAAAATCTGCTTTAAAGAAACTAACAAAACAATATGATGCACAGGAGAAAAAGTATAACAAATGGTTGGCTGGTCAGGGGCAGTCAGGAGGGGATATGGCTGAGCAGTAGGAAGACATTTTATTTTGTGGGGAGGGTTGTAACTTTGATCTGATTTATTGTAGAAATGCATGTTGTCTTATTATTTTATCAATGTAGTAACTATCATCAATGTACTATACTCTGTGAATCTATTGAGTTGTTTGGTTTTTTTTTTCAAAATAGATGGGTAAATTCAAGTATGGGAGTTTTGCAATATTGTTTTATGGATGTTTTGCCAATTGACCTAATGCAGTTTATGAAGTTTTACTTTGTAAAGATTGACACAATAATGAGACACCATCCCATAGGAATGAACTTTGAAAAATATTCTGCAACAAGAAATTGCAAAACTACAAGATTCTACCATTTTGAAACACTGAGCTTTCACTTATCATGAAAATTGATACAAGAGAAAATAATCACAATAAATCTCAGTGACTTCATCAAGACCCATTTCTCGAACCAATATTTCAGTCATGCAAGTGAATTTTCCGCATTATATTGTATTTGCAATGGTGCAATCAATAACCCAAACATCGTGCATTTCCCAAGCTAATTTTGGACGTCCTTTCAAGTTTGAGCCACCGAGGTTCTCTTGTATTATTCCTCATACTAAAAAAAATATTTGTATTCTCAAAGGAATATATATTTCATTTTCTTAATTCTAACACAAGATATAGTTTCAAATTTTGCCCTTTGACCTTAGACACTTGAGTGTGGAAACACCTTGTGTATTGTCAATAATATATTCTGTGATTGGAGGAAATTGATGTTTTTATATTTCATAAAACTAAAATATGGCTTCAGGAAAATTATAATTTATAACACCAACTTTCATGTGAGATGTATATACACGAATGTGCTGGTTGATATATAAACTTTTGAGCAAATATTTCAACCATAGTGCAAGGGTAAACTTATTCAATTACGTCTATAGGTATACTAACAAGGTATACAAGCAATTTTTTCTTATTATATAACAGCCCATAAAGTGAAGTTATCAAATTCTATAAGGATATGTTCAGTAGCAATGAACAAATGAGCAAATACTTGAGACAGCCACATATCATTTTACATAGTCATGTGGTTGCATTCAATATCTGCAAGAATAATGAAACTTTGACAAGTGTTGTAGTTTGCAATTGTGGGTAAAAGAGCATGATTTGTATGTGTATGTCAAGAAAATCAACACCTAATATGATACAATGGATATAGCAGATTAATTCTTGTCAAAATATCCTTAACTATACATCACCTAAGCAAAGGACATTGCAACCGAAGTCAGTTTTATTCACAAAAGCTTAAGAACTTTGGAGGCCATCAGTATCAAGAATCCTACAAATTTGTAAATATTAACTTCATGTAAATTGTAAACTGTTTACAAATTAGTAAACATAAACTAGAATCAGAGTTGTAAACATAAACATATCCATAGGCATAAAACAACAAAAAACAGCTCTATAATCATTTCTGCACAACTTTCACCTTGGTTGAAAAAAATCCTTGAATTTCTAGTAAAAGGTTTCCGAATGACTCCTAGGTAAAAATTCTTTGAAAATAAGGAGAACAGTTTACAAATTTGTATGTTTTCCAAACTGACATGTAAAAATGAAAGGAAATGGTTTATTTGGATTTAACACTACTTTTGGCACATTCAGCTTTATTTTGTGGCTTAAAATGAGAGGATATGGGAAATCTGCATCAATAAGACAGCATCGATTAGAGTGAACATTGTGATGAAAAAAGAATTAGGGCCCTGCATCTGAGATGTGGGACGCTATAGTTTTCAATACGTCAGTCTGTCCATCCGTCTGTTCATCAACAATTGTCGTTAGCACTCTCAATTCTACATTCCCAACGGATTTAATTTAAATTTAGAAGGAAGATGTATATGGGCAATACTTTGATAAAGTTCGAAAAGGAATGCTATCGGATAATTTTTGTAGGAGTTACTGCCCTTGACTTAGTTTTTCCCTATTAACTTCTTGTTAGCTCTCTCAATTCTACATTTCTCAACGGAATTCCACTACATTTATAAGAAATGTGTATATGGCCAATACCTTGATCAAGTTCGAAAATGAATGCTAACGGATAATTTTTGTGGGAGTAACTGCCCTTTAGTTTTTCACTATCAACTTCTTATTAGCGCTCTCAATTCCACATTTCTCAATGGATTTCATCCAAATTTATATGGAAGGTGTATATGCGCAATACCTTGATCAAGTTTCGAAAACCAGCCCTTTTGAATAATTTTTGTAGAATTTCTACCCTTGACTTAGTTTTTCCTGTTCAGCTTCTTGTTAGGACTCTCAATTCTACATTTTTTTATCCATTTTAACCAAGTTTATGTGGAAGATGTAAACTGACATTGCTCTATCAGTCACTTAAACTATTTTCTGTATTCTACTTTCTTGAGATTATTGAACATATACCAGTATCTTTGATAGATATGTGGAGATGGAAATGCCCCACCACTGTACAAAGTCATAATTATCCTGACTTGTGTTTTGTGCATTTCAAGGTTTTTTCTATGTTCTGTCTGCCAGGTTGCTTTGATTGATAAGTATGTCATTATTAACCTGTGCTGTTATCCATTTGTTGTTTACTGTATTACATTTTGGTTTCTGTTCCTAAACAGAAACATGGGTATCCAGGTGACTTTTGTTTAAGGTATCCGGACCATAATAGATCATGATCGAAAATTGTATATCTTTTTGACCGTGAATGCCTGAACCAAAGAATTTAAAGCTGGAATTTTGTATATATATTTTTCTCAAGTTGAAACACACTTTGTTGCTTATATGCAGAGTCTGTAAAAATAAGTTAGTTATATTGACATTTCCGAAGTTTGCCGATAATTACCGAGGTCATTTCAATTGCGTTGTATGGAACATATGGCAACTTTTGAATAATCACGTGGTCATTTATGGTCCGGATACCTTAATCTTTATTTTTCTATATTTAATTACTTTATTTTATTAATATTATTTTGTTCAATTATTATTTCGTTTTGATTTGGTAAATTTTGTTTGAATCCTTTCATTTCCTTTCATTTCATTTTATATCTATTTCCTTTTGAATTTTACAGGTACACTTTGATTATCTGCTATATTTAATTTATCAGTTAATATAATTTCCCTTAGATTTTTTAAAAGGTGATAAAAATTAAAACTCCATTTAAACATTTTGTTAAGAATACTTTAAAGTAAAAAATTAGATAATATAAATAAAATAATATGTTATGGAGAAGAATTGTTATTCATTCCTAGGCCATAAACAAGAAATATTTGTTTGTTTGTTTTTTTGAAATTTTTTTAACAACTGAACTTTTTGCTAAGTCAATAATGTAATGAAACTGTTTAAAGAATGCCAGGGTTTTTTGCTTGTTTTTGTTTTAGTTGGATTTAAACCATTTAAATATATTTGTGTTTTATTTTTCAATGCATTTAATAACATAAATTGCATACATGTACAATTTTTACTGTGTCTTTGGTCTTGTTGCATATATCAGTTAAAGACTTTACAACAAACCATCAGCCTGAGTATTACGGTCATATAAAGCAGAGATATACATCTATATGTATTTACAATACTTACATATGGAAAGAGTAAAAGGAAGGTGGGTAGGGTCACGCATATTTCATAATTTTCTTTAAAAATTTCCAAACATTGTTTTTTGCCCAAAAGGTAAGTTATATTTTTTGTTATACCATTGTAGATATTTGTTCTGCATTGAATTATAACATAGTTTTAAAGTTTTTGTATTGAAATATTAATTTTGAAATTAAAAAATATTTATATGCAAAGGGAGATAATCCTTGTACTAATGAAATAAACATACTTTGTCACCTAAATATAATTACAATGTATATACTAATATGCATAGACAGAAAGTATTCACCCTTTTACAACCCTACTATTGAGAGGGAAAGCCTTATAATGGTTGTTTATGGACAATATCCAGATATGGTGTTTATTTCATTGAAGAAAGATGAGACACATTATATAAAACTGAGACTGACTTAATCATGGTTGCACTTACTAGTATCTGAAGTGCATGCATACTTACATGTACAATATGTAATTTTAAATTTTATTTTTCACATGTCAGATTTATTTTATACAAATATTGCAGTTAGTACTATAAAACACTGTGTATGTTTTGGAAAATTCAGTGTTAAAATATTTTTTATATTGACACAGAGTTTACAAATTTTCACTTTTACAGGCCAGGCATTCATCTGCTAACATGTTCTGCACCTTGACTATGTTTTTTTTTTATTTGAAATGTGATTGAATTGGATTTTGGACATAATCTTCAAGCATATCAAAACTGGAAAGACTGATCTTGGACAGTAACTTTTGTGTATTTGTAAATTCCATGTGAAGGGGCTTAAACCAAATTAAGAGATAGAAATATAACTGATCTGAGATTATGTAAAATACACATGCAGGGGGTTTGGTGGCCGAGTTGTCTAGGTAGTCCGTCATGACTACTAATGATCACTAGCCTGTCAACACTGAGGTTGTGAGTTCGAATCTCACCTGTTGCAGGGTGTGTTCGACTCGGCTCTTAATTGACAAGGATTGCCAAATTTCCTACCGAAGGTCGATGGTTCTCTCCGGGTACTCTGGCTTCCTCCACCAAAAAAATGGGCACCGCGAAACATGCATTTTGGCGATAATGTCCAAATTAGTCCATTATTGTTTTTTTTTTTTGTATTATATGTTTTCCTCTTCGATATTTCTATGAAGTTAAAATAAAAAATTGATAAAAATGCATAATTTTAAGAAAAGTTAGTATTCAGTTTCATTTGAGGCTTAGCAACAGGAATGATATGCAAATGAATATATTTTTTCTTTTTCTTGACAATTAATAAATATGAAAACCATGAATATTTGTTGTCTTAACCTCAAAATGTTTGAAAGTTGTTCTGAAAATGGTGCAAAAGGTACGTCTTTAGAAATTTTCGTGTCCTGTCAATCTTGTGATGACATCTCATTCACCCAGACAGTATATTGTGGCATCAAGTACCTGGTTAATATCAGACATAAAGAAACTTGAACATGACTTTAGAGCCTATCAATTTATAATCTATTCAAGAGTAATGAATTTGTTTCGACTTGGTGGAGACATAAGTATTTGAAGGGCATGTTCAAAACACCTCTCAACTATTCTTTAAATTCTCCCTCACGTCTACATTGAGGACATTCCATGAAATTAGCCAAAGATTTTAGCAGAATAGACATAAAGAAATTCTTCAGTAACAGAGTGTGGACCACCAGAACAGCCATAGTCAGAAGACTACAAGCAGCCACTATCCATCTGTTCAAGTGGACACTGAGGTGATCCATTTCATCAAACAATTATACAAAGGAAGTACATCAACAAATCACATTCATTTTTATTTCACCATTCTAGTATGTTACAAAAACTCTGATTGCTGAATAAATGTGAAATAAAATTATTCTTAAGAAATATATCAAATATATAATAAAAAAAAAGATTGATAAAAATGAAAGGAAAATTAAAAGATTATTATAACAAATAGATAAAATTATTTTGTATGTGTTGGTATATTTCACTCAGTTCCATATTTACATATTATAAAATTATTTTTTACAAATTTGACAAGTATTCCTGAAGTCTGAAAAACACTGTGTACAGAAGACAGCGTCACAGTTATTGTTTTGGCATTCCTGCAGTTTTGTGGTTGGACTTTCATTACCGCCACAATTCATACAGAAATTTGTATGAAGTTTGGATTTCTGAAAACATGGATAAAGGACAGCTATCATTGCTTTCAAGGACATCTTTTCCTCTGTTTGCTTTTGACGACGTAAAGATTTAACGTGTTGTTTCATGAACAACTTCTGGTCCGTGCGGTTGTGCAAAATTTTCCTTTTTAAGAAAAGGATACGTTCATTTTCTTGTTCTGGATAGTAGAAAGCACATATTTTACGATTGTAGCGAGTGCCATAAGCTTGTAGGATGATAAATATGAGAGCAGGCATATAAGCTCCGCAGAGTACATAAATGTCCGTTACATCTGGTGCAGTCGGATTGGGCAGACATACAGTTGTATTGTAACTAGCCTGATATGTGTTCTCAACGTTGATATTATTGATGAAAGTATTAATGAAAGCAGCCATTTGTTCTCCTTTAACTTTCAGATTAATTTGACTCTCGCCTGTAATTTCTACATTGACATGACCATATCTGTTCACCAGGTATAAGATGTAATACAGTACGTAATTTAAGAACACGACCAATGCACTTAATAGCATATGTAGTAAGATCTGTGCAATACCGATTAGACTTTGATTTTTCTCTTTGGGGGACATTTTAAGAGAGTTGCTATCAGTGTATAATTTCTTCTCTTTTTTACGAAGTGGTAGTACTACTGGCAGTCCGGTCTTTCCATGCTCATCATCTGTTTGTTTAAACTGCGTAGTGATATATATATTATCAAATTCATCCTTTGCCAGGTAATTTTTTAAATAGAAAAACGACTGGATGAGCAGCAACAGCAATGACAGTGCTAAAAGTTTGTTCAAAATTTCGACTACGTATGTCAGGGTAATTTTCCTGCTGGTCAGTTCAGCCTCTATTTCTGTGATCAGTTCTTTAGCTGTTTTTGAAATATTATAAGCCTTTTCATTTGCAGTCTTTTTTACAATGTTAAATTGGAACCATCTATTAATTTCATTGACATATTTGACCGCCTTTTCAGCGATGTGTTCTGCAGCATTGTCTAGTACTCTTACAGGCGAACATAAAAAATCTGTTTTAACCACAGCACACACTTCCTCTATATCTAATATATTACAAATATCGTCAATCCGAGGAATAAACCTAGAACAGAATTAAGTGTAAATGTTATGATGGGACTATGTGTATCATTATTTTATAACACAAGTTCTTGCTGTATTACTAATTTCAAGATTCACAATAATTTTATATAATTTGTACAAGTTTAAACAACTCTTTTCTGAAATATTTGATAGTTTTATGTTTGTCGTTTTATTACCATAAAGCTTATTAAAAGGTATATACGTTTATGTGCCCATTTACATAATGGTCAAGGCCTGTAGACTGAAGGAT
The DNA here is from genome assembly GCA_028015205.1 of Mytilisepta virgata. Lineage (NCBI taxonomy): Eukaryota > Metazoa > Mollusca > Bivalvia > Mytilida > Mytilidae > Mytilisepta > Mytilisepta virgata. The sequence goes on from CM051515.1 coordinate 35,999,138, forward strand.
GATTTCGATATTTTCTATATATTTCCATTCATTACATTTTGAAAATTGAATTTCATTTAGGATAATATTTTGTCTATCCATAAATCTATTTATAGGTTCCAAGACAAACTCAGCTAGCAGAGCACATTTAGGAATATTCATTTTAGTGATAAGGATAATTTTCCCCACCTTATATTGAAAACTTTCTAATTAATCTGTACATCTCTGGGATGACGGAAACCATACCGAACACCACACGTCAGTGATTGTCGAATAGCCGATATCCACAGAGAATGTCCAAAATTTATACGATTAAAATCCCTATGTTCACCTAAGATACGAATTGCATTATTTAATTTTCTTTGAAAATTTTCCTTCAGGTACTGCTCTGTATGGTATGTAGATTTAAGGGATCTTGAAAAAAATACGCCAAAATAATTATATTCATTTATTTCTTCAATGAGATCATTCCCTAAGTACCATTTTTTTTTATTAGAGTCTTTCTTTTTACCCGTTACCATGACCTTCGACTTTGATGAATTAAACGTTAAGCTCCATTTTGAGACAAATTTATGTGCTATGTTTAAAAGAGTTTGTAGCTCATCTTCCGTGCCTTCTAACAGGACAATGTCAGCAAAAAGAAGACGGTTAAATAATGACCAGATTATAGCCTGGTCTGGTTCCAATTTGCCTAGTGGTTTCAGACAAGAAATTTGTTCAATGAATTTTTCCTTCAATGGGGTCTTATGCTAAACTAAGTTCAGCTGTGTTGGCCATCTTTTAAAATTCCGGGTATTTTGATACAGTTTGAAAGAGGAGCACCTTAGGACCATTTCTGGCAAATTTGGTTCCAATTGCCTCAGTAATTTCAGACGAATATTTTTTAATTATTTTTTTTCCATAGGGTCCTATGTTACACTAATTTCGGCTGTGACGGCCATCGTGGTTGGCAGTCCGGGTCATGGAACACAAAAGAGAACCATCTTAGAAACATTGCTGACAAATCTGGTTCCAATACGTATCGCCCAAGAAGGTTTTAATCCAATCTTCCCAAAGGGTCCTATGTTAGATTAAGTTCGGCCGTGGCGGCTATCTTGGATTTCTTTCGGATGAATTTTGAAAATTGTCAATTTAAGCTTGTGACCTAAACTCCTCTTTCATTTTTCAATTGATGCATTTTGGCCCCAATTTTAGAAAATTAAAATCCTAAAAAGTTATTGCGCATCTGCAGACGGTACATGACAATAATGTGTAGTAATAAAATTTATAAATGGAAGACGCGTTTAGGTCACAAGATTTAATTTTAAAACCTTATTGCACATCTATAGGTAGTATGCAACCATTCTATTCAGAAAATTAATTCCTACTCCAAAAGGTGTGACGGATGAGAGACAATTGTTATATCCCCGAACTTTTGAAAGTGCGGGGATAATAAAATGACAAGGGTTAAACAATGGTGACACAATAGATAACATGTCATCTATAAGGATTGTAAGATGGATTGTAGTGATCAGTAGCAGCCTTGAAAAACCTTCAAAAAGTAATTGTTTCAATACTTCATTTTATATCCATTAAACATGAAATAGGATATGGAGAACATTTTAAAAAGTTGACAAGAGGGTTTATAGTGTGAAATAAGATGGATAATGCAATCCACTAATAAAAAACCCAATGAAATGTATATTTTCAACCGTTTTATCACGAGGAAATTAAAAACAAACTCTAAGGTACTTTCCAAGAATGCAATATCATCGTTTGATCTTTGGTATCTATATCTCAAACGGATTAGGAAGTATGAATAATTATCATGTTAGGGAAGAATTATTTTAAGCTTGCTATAGAGAGAAATAGGGATTAGACTAATTATTGGAAATATTGTTTTTTTCCTGTAGAGAATGATTAATTTTTAATAAATGTCATTAATAAGTCGATTCTTTTATTGTGTTATTAACTCGGGCAGTGAACATTTTGTTTTGAACAAGCCTATAATGGTTATTACTTAAGATTGACGAAATCTTAAAATAAATCTTGCCATGTTGCGTAGTGGGAACATGTTTATTTATCATTCGATTTTAAATTCGTTTCACCAATTATAACTGACCTCATTTCACATTTGTTTTTGTTTTTTTTCAATTTGAAATCCACGAAATTAAGAACCCACGAATTTGTCTTTTTGCCCCAAAGACAGAAAATTAATGTAAATGAAAACTAGAAATTGGTGCTATCAGAAACGATGTCCATCCCCGCACTGCACAAGTTAAAAAAAAAAAAAGCAATTAACCGTGAAAAATTAGCAATTTCACAATTTCAGTCCGAAAATTGGAACCATGAATTAAATTTCAAAATTGAAAACCTTATTGCACATCTACACATAGTGAATAACAATATTATAAACAAACGAAACCACTAAAACAAAAAATGAACGATTATTTCCAGAGACAAGGCAAAATTAGGAAGTTCACCATTTTCGGTCCCAAAATTTGCAACCTTAATAGATTTTCAAAATCAAAAACCTTTTCGCACATCTACAGAAAATAAAGAACAATATTATATACAAATAAATTTGCTAAATCTAAATGAAAAATGAAAGGAGTTTAAGGCTCAAGTGAAAAAATAAAAATTCTAAAACCTTATTGCGTATCTACATACAGTATGTGACAATATTGTATAGAAATTAAAAGCATAAAATGAGAAATTAATAAGGATAGAATAGAGAATGGAATTTTAGTTTAAATTTCCAGTTTTTCGAAATTCGACCGCTGTGGGCCCCAATTTTAAAAAATCAAAATTCGAAAAATCTTATTGCGCATCTTCATACAGTATGTGATAATACTGTATAGAAATTAAAAGCATAAAATGAAAAATGGAAGATGAGTTCAGGCCACAAGTTTAAATTTCCAATTTTCGAGATTCGACCTCTGTGGGCCCTAATTTTTGAAAATCAAAATCCTAAAACCTTATTGCGCATCTACATACAGTTTGTGACAATACTGTGTAGAAATTGAATACACGAAGTTAAAAATGAACGAGGAGTTCTGGAGACAAGATTATCTAACGGACGGACAGACGGACGGTCAGACGGATCGATTACAAATTTACCCGAACTTCATTCGAAGTGCGGGGATAATAAATGCATAGGAACAACCTTAACTTAATAAACTAATGTAAGAATGTTTTCTATTGATATTGTATATAAATACATTACCTCTGAGCATCTCTGAGTGTTTCTCTGCATTTCCAGTATGCTGTTGTGATCCCTCTCACACATTTACGATGTGCACCTCCAATAACTCTGTCACATTCCTGAAAATTATAAGAGTGAGAACAAATAAAAAAAAATCTGATTACCTTACTGAACCTAAATAACCATTATTGGTTATCTATGCTAGACTCGAAGTCCTCGAAGTGTGCTAAAATCTTGATACAATAGTAAACGTGATACTTCAGAATCTGCTGTTGCAGGTGATGACTGCGATATTTGGGATTTGCTCGATGATGTGGACTTATGTTGATTTTTGGAGAACTATCCTTAGATGATTTTCTTTTGATGATACGATGTTTTTGTTTCACAGACACGAACTGTCTTCATTTCATTCACAGCAAGGTCAGCTAAGTAAAATTTTATCATACATGTACACCCCAAATTAAGGGGTCGGTGCACGGAAGGATTTTAATTTTCTAGTTTTTGTTAGACAAATATAATTCTGTCAAAAACTCATCTTTGACACGGCAACTGTGCATGAAAAAGATTTTACCAGATACAGGCACAAAAAAATCCAAAATTCATATTCCAAAAAGATAAAAAGGCTTGAACAGGGATGATAATTTATTATTTTTTCTATGGATTTACATAATCAACTTTCATGGTTCACTGAAAACTTTTTGAGGATATTTTATTTCGTGGTTTTTTATTAGTTCTATGGCTTTATTATGAGAAGCATATATACATTTCATCTTAGGTTTATATATATTCTTTTTCATTCAAGAAAACATACTGAATTCAAGTTATTCAAGTTGTTTAGCTGACCTGACGCGTGTGAGCTATTGTCATCACTTGGTGTCCGTCGTCGTCCTAAACTCTCCTTTAATGATTTTCTCCCGTGAAACCACTTTGCGAATTGGAACAAAACTTGGCAGCAATGGTCATTAGGCCGTGTTCTTTCAGAATTGTATCCACCCGCTATCCAAGATGGCCCCGAGAGCCGAACACAGTTTAACATAGGACCCTATAGGAAATTTACTTAAACATCTTCTTGTCTGAAACCACACAATGTCAATTGGAACAAAACTTGGCTGCAATCGTTCTTTGGTGGTCCTATTTGAGAATTCTATCCGATCACCCCGCCCGCCATGAAAGATGGCCGCCAGAGCCGAACATATTTCAACATAGGAACCTATGAGAAATTTCCACAAAGAACCACTACGCCAATAGGAACAAAACTTTGCAGCAATGGTCTTTCAGAATTGTATCCGATGGCCTCGCCCGCCATCGAAAATGGCCATCAGAACCAAACATATCTTAAAATGAGACCTTATTGGAAAATTCACTGAAAGATCTCCTCGTTTGAGGCCAAAACAATTTGGCAAAACCAGTGACCAAATTGAAACTTGACAGCAATGTTCCAGACTGCCAGTCAGGGTGGACATGGTCAAACAATTAATTCAGCCAATAGTTTTTAGGTGAGCGATTTAAGCTCCTTGGAGCCGCTACAGTAGTTTATATTTGTTGTTTATGTAAATTATTATTTACTTGAGAAGCTGTATCCAAGGCATCCCCGACTAGTTTTACCCCCTGATGTACTGCTTTTATAGCATTATATATAGGTTCAATGGCATTTTCTATAGATTCGCCAATCCTTTTTATATCATCGGCTTGGTCGCCGAGGGCTGCTTTTATCTGTTCTATGGGTATCTGCAGTTGTTGTCGTAAGGAAACTGACTGGTTGTGGAAAAGTTCTGTACTGCATGCCATACTACGTGACACTTCTGATGCATTTTCAGTGATATTTTTTATTGGTCTGGACAACAGTAATCCAAGTATAACTGCAAGAATCGCAACTCGTCCTCGGCTGGTGAACAGACTTGGGATCATTAGTACTGTTATACAGCGTGCATGGACGGAGATAGCTAGTGCAGTGCTAAACACTAAGGTCCAGCCAGTTGAAATGTATGCAGCTAAAATATATTCATAGCCAAAACTGTACACAAGTAAAGCAAAAATGATTCCTCCAAAAAGAAGACCACAGAATATACCAAATATAGCTTTCAGACATTTAAACGTATGTCTTTCACTTTTCAAAAGTTTGTCTGTAAATTTGATGGCATCATTGTAGGATGCGGGGTCATCAGAGTCGAGCTCTTTAGAAGGAATATTGTAACTGTCTTGTCCTGATAGATCTCTATCAACCTTGCTTCTGCTAGGGAATTTAGAATCATCCATCCTTCAGTAAGCAGCTTCAATTTGTTTCTGTTGAGAGAAATTGGAAGTTTATTACATAACATATTATTTATAAACACGGATAGTGTTATGTAGAAAATGTTGAATTATCATGATTTCCGAGTGAAAGAAAACCTCATAATTCATCAGTGAAAGGAAAATAGTATTTCACTTTATGATAGTGGCAATCATCAGTGTTCTTGCAGTACAAACATTTAGACATAATCACAGTAAAATAATAATGCCTCATAAAATATTCTCAATTTGTCTTTGTAACAATACTAAAAAAAAACAAAAAGACGATACCAAAACATCTATTACTATTCTATGATACCCCTGCACTTGCATATTTGTGAAATACTGTGTTATTCGGTTAATTCTTGTAGATCTTACAGCTAGATTAATTTCAAAGCTACAGGTAACCAATAATACTTTTGACTCAACTGACCAGAAGGTCAAATTGAGCTATACTTTGTGCTTGGCGTCTGTTGTCCATGAAATTTTTATTTCAAATCTTAGAAACTAAAGGTATTACCAAGCAAATATTCATATGACTATTATAACTAGAGGCTCTCTAGAGCATGTATCGCTCACCTGGATTTAACTTTTCATCTTGAGCAGGACTAAACATTTCTGTGTTGCAGTCAATTTGGCTGGTTTTTCTATGGGGTTTTATATTAAACAAAGTTTGGCTGTGGCAGCCATCTTGGTTGATAGTCCAGGTCAATGGACACATTTCTAAAAGAGAACCATCTAAGGACCGTTATTGCTAAGTCTTGTTCCAACTGGCTAAGTGGTTTCAGATAAGAAGATTTTTATATGAATTTTCCTATAGGGTCCTATATTAAACTAAGTTCGGCTGTGGTGGCCATCTTGGTTGATAATCCAGATGATCGGACACAATTCTGAAAGAGGACCATCTAAGGACCCATGCTGTTTCAATTGGCTGAGTAGTTTCAGATGAGAAGATTTTTGAGTGAATTTCCCATAGGGTCCTATGTTAAACTAATTTCAGCTGTGGCGGCCATCTTGGTTCACAGTCCACAAAATCGGACCCGTTTCTGAAAAAGGACCCCTATGTTCTATTTTTAGCCATGTCGGCCATGTTGGTTGGCAGGCGGGTTCATCGGACATATTTTTTAAACTAGATACCCTAATGATGCTTGTGGCCAAGTTTGGTTCCATTGGCCCAGTAGTTTCAGCGGAGAAGATTTTTGTAAAAAAAAAAACGACGACGGACGACGACGAACGACGGACGCCAAGTGATGAGAATAGCTCACTTGACCCTATGGGTCAGGTGAGCTAAAAAAAAATTATGAATTAGGGGTCATCCATAATATCAACATTTTCACCAGTTTACAAAGAACTCTCTTTTTGGACCCCCACTCCCCAAAAAGGGAACTTTCAACGTTTTTCAACATTGAGGCTGTCAACAAGAACCACTCCTTACGTAGAAAGAGGACCTTCGGAATCATAATATCCATTGAAAATGCATGAACCAAGTCTTGTGCATGAGTAATATGTTGACATGCTCAAATGTTCTGCCATTTGTTGGCTTATTGTCACCTTATATATAATGTGTTGAGAATGAATTTATCAGTAGAAGTGACATTTCTACCGATTTTTTTTTAAAGTACGCTAAAGTACGCTAAAAATGTTGAATTTGCCCCCCCCCCCCCCCCCCTAGCGAGTGTTTGTAAACTCGTGAAAATGTTCACAATTATGGATGACCCCTTATAGAACCGTCTGCATCAAACTCTTAACAAAGATTTTATGGAATCATATAACTATTCCGTATCCAACTTGTCAGCAATTGTATAAAAATGGGTCTAATCATCGGAAACCCACGACCAGTCGCGCTTACACTTTGCTGCATTTACCGCAAGCTCCGGACATCGATCCGTCTTCCTACGGTATTTTGTAAGATTTTCGGAATATTCGGGTTTTATCTATTTCTTAAGCATGATTTATTTTGCCAATGAACGCCTACTTTTTCTTTTATAATTCAATCATATATACCTTAAAATGGTATTTGACAAAATCTTATGAAATCCTGTTTATTTTTTCACAAATATTTGAGAGACTGAAGTTGCCAATGCAGAGACATTGAAAAATCCAGACGCATCTTATGATAGGACGTCCTAAACATATCCTTTGTGTGACTTTTGTCATCGTAACAGCTACTTATTGAACTAAATAAAAAATTTGAACAAAGTAATATTGATTATGAAAAGGTTTACTAATATGTATGCATTTGAATGCATTATTTTCAATATAATGACGAAATATTATCGAATTAGTATTGTAATTTGAAATCAATGAATTTCTTGAAAAGGGAAACAGTAAGAAATAATTATTGTTTTGAAATGAATTGATTTTAAAGTCGTGGAACACATAGTTCAAAGGTAAAATCCATGCACATTTTCTTTAAATACGATTTTATTTGTCTGAGACCTTTCCTAAAGCCAGGATAATGTTAGGACGGACCGATTACAAATATCCTCGAACTTCATTCGAAGTGCGGGAATAAAAATAGTTTGTTTTCCTGAAAGACAGAAATTAAAAAAATAAAATAAATGAAGAATAAAAAAATTTTGGGCATAATTTACAAAGGCTAAATATACCAAAATGGAACTTGATCTATAAATATATTTTCCAAAATATAAATGGCTCTGTTTGGGTATTCTCAAATTGTTTGTGTTGGATATAATCAAAATGCTGGAAAGATTGCAACTGTACTTGTGTATAATTTCAAATTGAATTTTATTACAGATTTGTTCTTTGTTATGTGAGATCAATTACAGTGAATGTACTCCTTTTTTCCTGAAATATTGAACTTTTTTTCAAAATCGATGTACATTCTGTGGTATGGAAACCAAGATATAATTTTCAGCAAGAGTTAAATCTGTATTAAGGCTCAGCTTTTAGCAACAGTCAAGTTTTAGTGTCAATATTCGAAATCTTAGTGGAGGTGTTCGAATTTGACACAAGTGTGAAATTCAGATGAAGGTCTCAGAGAGCCATGTACCCACCAAGGACTATCTATAGACCAAATACAGTTGGTCTATGTACTGCAATTGCTGAGAAATGGACATTATCCCAAAACATGAAACAAGTCACTCGAGCTTGAATTTGCGGTCAAGATCAAAAGGCAGGTGTCATACCGACATCTATCTATTGGCCAAATATGGTGGGTCTAGGTATTACATTGTTCAGAAATGGAGTTAATCTCGAAAATGTGACAAAATCAATCAAGTATGAAATTGAAGTCAAGGTCCAGAGACAGGTGTCAGACTGCAATGTGCCTATTAAGAATTATCTATAGACCAGCCTTGGCGGGCTTAGATACTATAGTTGCTAAGAAGTGGACTTAATCACGAAAATGTTACACAGGTCACTCAACCATGAAATTGAGGTCAAGGTCAAAAGGCTGGTGTAAGACTGACATGTACACACCAAGAACTATCTATTGACCAAATATGGTGGGTCTAGGTACAAATGTATTATAGTTGCTAAGAAATGGATTTGGATTAAACCATGAAAATGTGACAAAGTCACTCATACATTAAATTTAGGTCAAGATCCAGAGGCAAGTGTCAGGCCGGCATGTGCCCACTAAGAACTATCTATTGATATTGGAGAGATATGGCGGGCTTAGGTATTACAGTAGCTAAGAAATCATAAACTTGAGAAGATTAGAAACGCCTTTGTAGATTTAACTCTACAAAACTTGGAGATTTCGACATTGTTGCCATTTTCTGCACGTGTACTTTAGTAAATAATCGATTGAGCATGTGCGAATCTTTGTAGTAAAATATGAAAAGGGAATAAAAGTTCATCCTTCGGGAAGACTTTCATAGACTGATTTCAAAGTATTTTAACTTGAATTTATTTTATTCATTTATTTAATTCATTCTACGTCGTTGTGTGGTCCATTTTTGATCTATTTATACGTACAAAACGCGGACCCCAACAACGCACAACAAGAGTTGATACTCACGACATTTATTTCAGGTCTTACCCAAAACATTAACAAATCGTGCATAACAATATTTGTATGAAATAAGATCGTGTGTTGATGTTGCTAAGATTTAAAACTGACAATTCATGTCTATAAAAAAAATGTCCAACAGAGGCTGTTGAAAATTTCCGATCCCTGCATAAAAAATTTAGATTCCCAAAGCGCATGTCTGAGTTATATTAATTGATAATCTTAAAGTATTTTTTCTCAAACGTCAAATTTGTAAATACGCAATTAGTTTTGACAATGAATTAATTTAAAAAGTAAAGTTCCCAACAACGAATACGGGAAGCTGTTTCTTGTAGATTCGTTCTGATAGATAAACTCATCCGCCGTCTGCGTTGACTTCATTTTAATTCCTTGGTAATTTCGGTAATTTCGGTAAATGATAAAGTTGTATGTTAGTTAAAAATATAAGTTCAGGTATAAGTTCAGGTATTATCAACAAGAAAGTACTCGTAATTTGGAAAATGCTGTCATCATTGGAACTACATTTTATGGACTAATGTCCGATGGTATCGAAGAGGCCACACTTCCGGTTTTGGGGACCGATGCCATAGGAACGATTTGCAATCTTTCCAAAAACGGCATGAAGTAATGCATATTATTAAATTTATCATTAAATTTTCTTCTACAAAATGTCTGATACAAGTCCATGTAACAACATAAACATATTAAACAACATAAAGATACTACGCTAATTGTTCTTAAGTGGAAGCTGTGCTGTTCTCATAACACTGAGATTTTGTCATATTTTGTTCAGCTGTTTACAACTACAGAAATACACATACCTTTTAGCACACAGTCATAATTTAACATTAAAAATTCATATACAGCCAATCGACCACTGGACCTAGTTTCTCACATGAATCTGCTTTCACTTTAGATATTTGAATGCGATATATATGACATTCTAATCTATTTCCATGAAGTAGGTCCAACCAAGCTACTATGAATAAAATTACAGGCTCACAGGCCTGTATTGCTCACTTGGATTTTTTTTTGGAATCGAAGTTAAAATTTGGTGTCAATGGAGACATTTATAAAAGAGCAACAACTTTAAGTCGATTTGCAGTGTCAGTCATCTAGGATATGAAAAAGTAACAAAGTAACAACTCTTTGATAGTACCCTGCAATGATCATTCCGATGATGATAAATTTAACTCCCATTAGAAAATGAGAGTTGTTCTAGCAAATTTAACTAATCAGAAAAGCCCATTTTGGAATCTGGCAATATTTTGTGTCTAAATAGGTATCATTTCAACAAAGTTCGGTATCAGTCTGTTTAATTGTTTTTCGGAAGAAGAATTTTAAATGCATGCATTTCCTGTGCGGCTTACTGTTAACTAAGTCGGTCACTAGTGATACTATTTGATTTCAAATTGGCACATGATTAACATTTCTTAGGAAGTAGTGATCATTCATGACAACTTTCAAATCCATGGGTCAAGTAGTTTCAGAAAAGAAGATCTTTGACATTTTGGGCCTTGTGGTGATATTTGATAGCAGAATGTGAAAAAAAAGACTTTTAAAATATCGGAGTTGGAACAAAATCACGCAAATAGATTGTACTGCCATAGCACGCCATGAATAAGTTTTTGTCAAGCAGAAAAGGGAAAACTAGGTAATGTCCAGTTGTCTAGTGCCTATGGATGTCTTGGCATAAGTGTAACCCTTCACTGAGACGTTTCTTTGAAACGTTTGAAAATTTACAAAGAACGTAATAGAATTTGAGGAATTTAAAGGTGAGCCTTATGCTTTTAAAAGCAATTTAAGCTGTTTTTGGGGAAAAAATAGGTTTTTATCCCCCCCTAAAGTGTGAGATATCATTATTTATCGACGTTGACTTTTCAGTAATTTTTGAGTGAGAAAGCAAACATCGAATTTCTCACACTATTCCCTCAAACATTGAGATTTTTTGTCTTTTTGAGATATTTATGTGCTACTTGGAGTGTAAGAATATTGTATAATTGTCAGTGAGACATCATTCAAAGATCATTCATCAAAGTTTTGTTCCGACTGACCATGTAGTTTCAAAGAAGAGTTTAAATATGTTTGCTGATTTTCTGTTTTTTTAGTAATGGTGGCCAAATTTATCAAGGTCTGGTCCCCTAAAAATAATTTAGAAGGGAAACCACCAAAGTGTGGTTCCAATTTGTCCAGTGGTTTCAGGGGTAAAGATTAAAACAAAATTTTATAGGCGACACTGTTGGCACATACCAGGTGACGGCAATATAGCACCTGTGGTCTGGGCAAGTGCTTGTTTTAATCTGAAAACATCGTATCAGCTGTAGTACTAAATATGAATAGAAAGAAAGAGAGCATTTTATATTGACAAAAAAATCTAAACAAATTTACCTAGTGCTTCATCAATTATCCAACAAGAGAATCAATGTTCCATTCGAAAAACACTCAAAATATTAAAATTGGTATTTTAATAAACGATATACATGTAGCGTTTTCAAATACGTGTATGTTATTTCAAAGTAAACACATATCTTAAATATAAATGTTTTATTGACAATGTTTCCTTTCTCATCAGATTTGCAAGTTAAGTGGTGGCAAATAAAACTAAGTCATTTTAGCTCACCTGGCTAAAAGCCAGGATGAGCTTTTGCCATCACTTTGCGTCCGTCGTCGCCCGTCCGTCCGTTAACTTTTCACATTTCAATCTTCTAAAAAAAAACACTAAACCAAATGGAACCAAATTTGCAGCAATGCTCCTTGGAAGGTCTTTTACAGAATTTGTAATTTTGGTTCCGATCGAATATTCAACATAGCTGCCAGGCCAAATAATATGTTCTGATTGGCTGAAATTTAAATTTTTTTCTTGTCAGAAACCAAAAGACCAAACGAACTTCTACTTTGCAGAAATGTTCCTTAGATGGTCCTCTACCAAATTTGTTTAATTTTGGTGCCGATTTGAAATCCAAAATGGCCGCCACCGTGGGGCATAGTTATCATAGGACCTTCAGTATGGGAAATACATACAAACAACTTCTCCTTCGAAACCGTTTGACAGATTTAATTAATAATATGCCTGAATGATTGTATGATGGTCCTGTACCAAACTATAATTTTGAAACCGATAGGAAATCCAAGATGGCTACCACTGCAGGACATAGTTAAGACGACCCAATGTTTAAAAAATCTTCTTGTTTTAACAGCCATGTGGATATAACAGACCTCACATTTTTCAATGGGCTAATAGAAGCCAGGTGAGCCTCAGAGCTAGTTTAGGGGAATTTATGGTATCAAAACATTGATGCATTAATTTATTTGTTATGTATTTTCTGTTTTTGCCAGTAAAATGTTAGCAAAATTAATTTTTAAAAATTCAGTAAAAAAGTTTGTTTTTGAACAAGTTAAAAAAAATATTTTGCCCATGCTTGATATTAAAAAAAAATATTTTGTTTTAAATTTTTGTTGAAAAAAAAGAGCTTGCCACAGAAAAAACCCATGCCCCCCCCCCCCACCCCCCACCCACCAACCACAAAAGATTACTGGTCCGTGCTTTAGGACAAAACAAAGACGTGAGTTGGGATGGTCTTGGGACATGTCATAATCTCAAGATACCTTCGAGAACACCGCCCCATGCAGTGATTTCTTATATTAATCATTAGAACTGAGGAAAGGAGACCCATAACTGCTTTGTTTCTCATATGTATGATATTTGTGTCCATGTTATATGTATGATATTTGTGTCCATGTTATATGTTGTTGTTATTGTAACAGGTGTATAATACAACCCAACAAGGTTAATATATTTATAAAAAGGTCAAATTATACAAAGATTTTCAGCTGTTTGTGACAATGTAAAAAACTTACCTTCATTAGTAGCCTAAATGTGATACATTCTCATCATACGATGAATATTCATACATTCTAATTAACATTTCATTAGTGTTCTGAGAAGGAGGTGAACGAATCAAAATTACTATGTCTGATTTATTCATTTTAAACTCAAGAATTGTTTATTTATTTGTAATATGTATAGTTGAACATGTGTAAACTAAAAAATATCAAATAGGGAAAAAAACAAAGTGGAACGGATACAAAAACAAATTATGAATCATATAAACTGCAGAAAATTTGATAATCCAGTGCCAAATATGAACTCCATCAAGAAGTGTTTTCTATATCTGCATGTATATATAGAAATTAAGGTTCATTTCAATGTATTCAACCTTTTGAAAAAAGGTAAAAATTCAAAGTTGGATAGATGTGTTCAAAGGTAATCAAGAACAAAGGACATTTAATTACACCTTGGGTTGTGTGATAGGTGAAATTTTGACCAGGACAATATTGTTTATATGCCATGTAAACAGATGTACCAAACATGACTACAATTGACATAAAAATAAACCTGGACACTAATTTACATTGTGATAATTATCTTATAGCACCATTAAGTTAACACAGTAAAAAGGCTCTCTTCTTCAAGGAAATAAAAAAAAAAAACATCAAATTCATTATTTTTTTTCCAATAAAATCAAACATAAATATATGTAATCATACAATGCATCCATGCACAATGATATCTGTATATAGCACTATATAGATATTTCATATCAGAAATGGTCATAAAAGCGTATACATATATGAATCAGCACTACACAGAAAGTTTATATAATAAAGAGGTTTGGCCAATAAGGCGAGAAAATGTTTCACTCAGAGGGCCATTTTCTGAAAGTAGTTATGATCTGTGAAATTTATCTTTTTCTCATAGTAAAAATAGTTTCTGTTTGTATCTCAATTTTCTGCATTGATAAATCCAACACAAAACTTACAGTAAGGTCATGAAAAACGTTTAAAACGCATTTGTGGGTTTTCCACACCTTTTAAGTGGGAATTCCCTGACAAGCACCTCAAGAAGCAAATACATAAAACGTTTTCCTGAAAGACTGCACTAATAGTCAAATTTTGTGTGTTTCCTGTTTTGGTTCTAAATGTGCTTTTTAACGAAAATTGAACATTTATAAAAAAAATCAATTCAATACTTTAATTAAGATACATATACCTTTAAATTACCGATTATCAGTATGGTCGTCATAGCTCAGTCGGTACTCTTGTTGGTTATTAAATAACAATGCAATTGTCTTCGAGTTCGAGAGTAATTTGTTGGTTTCTTGCTAGATTCCATTTTTTTCATATTTTTTAAAAAAGCAAAAGCTGTCTTTCTTAATTTTCCCTACCTAAAATTTTTAATTATCACTAAATTTTTAGCACAAAATAAATTAAAGATTCCCCCATTCCTTTGTGCAACTTCCTCCCAAGTTTAATTATATTACTATGCTTACACGAGTTAATGGTAGTGAAAGTGGACTATAGGTTTGTTTTTATTTATAAAATCACTCATCTCATCATAATCATGTAAATAAGCACGTGTAAATGACGACGATGAAGCTATTGTGTTGTGTGTGCTGCAAAGCAATGTCTAATATAAAAATTCCCAGGCACAACTTGAACACTTTAAAGTCCCTAAGCGCAGTGTTAATATGTGTGATATATGCAGGCAGAAATTCTACAAATATGTTAAGCCTATATAGTAGTTTTTACTCAACCTTTTTCAACCTGTTTAAACTTATGTTAAATATTAAAATGGATACCTGATTGTGATTATTATGCCCCGCCATTATTGCACGGTCACTTTAATTAAAACCTTAAAACTGAAGGTTTCGACAACAGGACTCCAAGTTTCAAAAGATTCCAACAAATAATTATTTTAGTTTCTCTGGCGTACAAGTTTGTAGATATCGCGAAATGTTCTTGTCCATTTAATACTTCAGTTCTTTTTGTTTAAAATACAATGCCAGTAACAGTTACTGTAACACCGACTATGATGCACTGTACTGTATCGCAAAAGCAATAGCTTAGTTATAATTTTATTCGTGTTTTCATCATCAAGTGTTAATAAACTAATAAATTTCAGTACTACACAGAAAGTTTATATAATAAATTTTCACAAAAAACAAACATATATGTAATCACAAAACACATTTCAGCACTACACAGAAACTTTATGTTCATAACAGTTTAACCAAGTTTCAGAAGATGTGAAGCTGCGTCATTGTAGTGGCAAACGTCAATTTCACCACGTTTTAATCTCTGTTTCAGCTGGTCCAGTCTCGTATCGATGGTTCTGTACGTCTGGCGTGTTGATGTACTATCGGGTTGTTCTGGTACTATGGATTTAGGATACAAAAGTTGGAATCTTTTCTACAATTTCTCTGGTGTCGTTCTCCCATTCTCGGCTTTTGAACTGTATAATCTCGTTGTCATATAGTGTTGGTTCGTTGGTAGTGGGTCTAAACAGTTGAGAGCTTTCTCCCTTATGTGTGCCATAAATAGCTTGGCGTTGATGTATAATGTTGAAGATAGGTAATTGTGGTTCTGGTGTTGACAGTGCCTGGACAGTCTTTTTTCTGCACACGTCCAGTAGATGAATTGTGCATCTCTACCCTGCTTACGAGTTTTGACAACATATCTGTAACCAACAACTGCTAGATAGTGACCTCTATTTATTTTGTTAGTTATTAATAAATCTGCATTATTTCATGTATTTATTTAGTTAGTTATTAAAAACTATTAAAACATCATTTATTCTTAAATCCAAACTTACATTATGATATTATTTTGAGAGTTGACAAATATTGCAAAATGCAAATTTTTGTAATTTATATTGTAATTGATGTAGGTAAAAATATCCTGGAACTAAATATATGGCTTTCTGTCAAACTAACACCTGATTAAAGTTAAATAAACAATGCAACAGGTAAGAAATTTGAAGTTGGATGAGTGGGAATACCAAATTTTTAAAAGTTGGATAAATGGGAAGACACCTATAGAAAACACTTCTTGATTTTGAATGGTTTGAGATTCATGCCATACACATCCAATATGTATGACTCATGGACTAAATATAGATTATTACATCAGTCCCGATATCATCCCGAGACTTCCATATCAGATTTGGACGAGTGCTGATACTGTGCCGTATATATGGGTCGAGGGATGATAACGGGACTGATATGGAAAATGGGATGCCATAAACTGTTTATCAACAATTTATAACGTGACAAACAAACACATTTTACCACTTTTCTCTCAAATGTCTTGCATGGTATTAGAAGTGTATTAGAACTGTATGGTTAATTAAGAAGCAATATATCTCAGTTTATGCGCAATATTCCTTCTGATTTTACATCATTGAAAATTTTGCAGTTTTTTTATTTACGGCTTTTGGCGTTTGCGACATAACTTTTTAATTATGTTTTTTATTCTATTGGTTATATATGTGTCCTTGTGGTGTTTGTTTGTTGTGGTCCATTTTGTTGACTTTGTCTTTTCCTTGCATTTCGAATATGTGGACTTTTCCCATTATTTTATCGCTTTGGTATTCATTTAAACAAAACTCTCCAAATAGTGTTCTGTATGACACTCTTTGTTGTCCTGACATATTTGACCTTGGTATATCAGATCTTGTCGCCTTGTATGTCGAGTGTTTATGAGGAAGTTAATATAAAATGTTCCTCCGGAAAACGCCAAAAAGAGACATTTCCTTTTAACTCCTGTTTAAAATAACTGTATTTACATTTAAAGTCATAATTATCACAAATAATATCTTTATTGCGGTTTGACCATTATTTCCTTGTTGTGTTAAAAGTATATATATATATACATTCAGTCTTTCCCATCCTAGTTTCTATTGCATATCGTGAATAAATGCAAAAGTCTCGCTAATAACCCACAGAAACTTGGTAGTTACTTAAGATCTTTTTTCACAGTGAGGGATAAAAATATGAAACAATGTGCAATTCTGTAAAAATTGCTCTTTTTTCCCCCAATGACTTGAATATTTTAAAAATTCATACTGGCCTCTCATGAATACTGTCGATTTCTGATGAACTCTATGACGAGATAGCATTAAACCCTTTATGGGAGCGTTATTTCAGACTTTTACGTTTAGTAGAGCGACGGTATCTGACCTGCAGCATTGAGAGCCTTAGCTAGTTTTTCTGTTAAAACGAGAACATTCCGACCCCTACTTCTACATTATGTACCGTCCAGTCTAAATTTGCAGTTCTAGCACTAGTTACTTTTGTTGGTAATCATTCTCTATTGGTTTTTATAGTATGTTTTATACACCCGAGTGTCAGGATAGATAAGGAGGAGGTTTGGGTACCCATAAAACCGGTTTAACCCCACCACTGTTCAGTGTCTGTACAAAGTCGGACTATCATGACCCTCTGTTGTGTCAATGTTTGTGTTTTGTGCTCCTTTATACTATTTTTGTCCGGAGTTCTGTCAGTTGGGTTCCTTTGATTGATTGGTATGTCATTGTTGACCTTTCGTTCATTTGTTCCTAATGTATCAGTTTTCTACAATGTCAGTAATGTTAGTAAAAACTTTGATTGTTATATTAACAAGATTCATTTTCTTGTACATTTTTGATGGTTTCAGGTAAACTGCATTTTGTGCAAATAATTGTAGCTCAGGACGGAAGTTTATAAATTACACAAAGCAGTCAAATAGACATTACACAAACGGACAGCCAGGATTTGTAAGTTGCTGAATATTTTGTGGACGAGGTTTTGTCAATATAATTTAATGCCATATAGACCATCTTACAAGTTAAAAATAATTTGTTATTTCAATCGCTGCTAGACATCACATACCTCTGCTTGTGAATCACAAATCGCTAAGGGTACATTGGTATCATTATCTCAATAACTAGTATTATGATACTTGCCAGAAATTGATACTTAAAAACTTCATGGGTAGGTCCCGTTTATTCATTTTGACACCATTTGAATTTGTTCTTCAACATTTTAGATTATTGTGTAGGTTTTCAACATCTTGTGCAACAAAATTGGTATCAAAGAATTTATTTGTAATTCAGTAAATTCATTATAACATCGTCCCCTGGTGAAATAAT
This sequence comes from Mytilisepta virgata, assembly GCA_028015205.1. NCBI lineage: Eukaryota > Metazoa > Mollusca > Bivalvia > Mytilida > Mytilidae > Mytilisepta > Mytilisepta virgata. Next base: position 36,017,513 of record CM051515.1, read on the forward strand.
TTTCGAATCGCTGGCTTTATTTCAAATAATCCGAAGTAAGGCCGCTTTGGACATACTGCATTCCATGTCTAATACCTGATTCAAATTATGTCACCTGTACCAATAATTGACTACAACTTTTGCATTAGGTTTCAAATCCAAGCAATCTAAGGTTTCATCAATGGTTAAATGAAGTCCAGTTAAAAAGTTTGGTAATATGTGGCAGTTGGTAGGCTCCAATTAGTGTTGAAGGAAAATATGATTTGCTGACAGCCTTCTAACTCATTTTCATAAGTACAATTAATCACAAATGGTATATACGCCAATAAGAATGGAAGGACTAATTATATTTAAAGCTTAATTGTTTATTAGTATATTAATTGTAATAAGATATTTACATTAAGGATAGAAAAACAATAAATGCATGAATAAGAACATATATTATTATGATACAGTGAATGACATGAACACAATTAAAACATGATTATATAATTTCGAAAAAAAAATGCAACAGGTGATTTATATATCTAATACAGTCAAACCTGTCTATAAAGGGCACCCACGGAAACAGAAAAAAGTGCCCTTTATACAGAGGTTAATTTTACATGCTTTGTTGGGACTTTTTCACTGTGACCTTTATAGACAGTGATATACAGGTTTGACTGTATATGTTTCAGTTATAAAAAAGCAAACATTGGTTTCGTATGGTTTGGTTATTGGGCTTTTTATGCCACTTAATTTCAGTGAGTTGGCTATGTTATTGCGGCCAGGTTTGAAAAGTGAGTACCCAGAAAAAAACAACCAACCAGTGAAGGGAAATCTGACAATCCCTTTTGCAGTTAAAATTGGAGTCAGAGGATTCAAACTCTTCAGTGTTGAGAGGCTGGTGATAAAAAATAAGTAAACTACCCAGAACACATAGCCAATGCAGTCACCGGAAATAAATATCCAATCATTAAAAGACCTGGGGGAGGGGTACTCTCCTTCACCATCTGTACATAGGCTCGTCCCGGGAAAAAATTTTACCCCCATAAAAAAGTGACCCCCAAAAGTATCTAGAAAAAATTTACCCCAAAATACCTTTACACAATAGTTACTGATAATGAGGGCAATATCATGATTTATACCGAAAATACTTTAACGGTCAATAGTAGTGGAAACTATTGACCCGTCAATAGTTTCAAGTTTAGAAACAGACAAAATAGTAAAATTATTGTCTTATATAGAAAAAAACATAATGAGTTATAATAAAAGACAATATTACATCCCCAAAAGATATCTACTGTGTGTCTCAGATACACCGGCAACTAATTTCTTGATGAAAAACTCTGGACTTCGTGATTATTCTGTACTTTTGAAATAACATTTAAATATGTCTTACAAGTCAGAAACAGAACTTGTTCATACTCTGCAAGGTCAATGTTTTTTGTGGTGACATCGTATATGATGCAAAAATCAATGAAATTCACACAAAAAATGAAAATTATCTCTAGTTAAATAATTAGAACATTTCAGAGAAAAAGCAATAATTAATTAGGACTACTGGAAACAAAAGGCAGTGTAATACTTTTTACTTTATTTTTTAAAAACGCATCCGGGCATTCCCGAAAAGCACGCAGAGTAACAAAATTCTGAAAACCACAAATTTATACTAACATAAACTTATCAACTTGTTAGGTACCAACAAAATTGTTTTAATAAAGCTTAAATATATTGTACTTTGACTGGGCATAATGTGTCCTAAAATATCACGTAGTTTCACCAACAAAAAAATTAGAAATATTTATAACCCCCCCCCCCCCCCTTTCTCATAACCCCAAAAGTAGCAAAGTCGAGAAAACTGAACACCCAAAAATATTACCAGCCTACGTACAGGAACATTTTCAGTGAAAAGCCAAACCCTCACCCCATCCCCGGATTAAAAAGTATTATATTTGTTTACTTAAGATCAATTACTTGAAATCTGAATTTTATTTTGGCTATAAGGTCTTAGAGAAACTACTGTGAATTACTATATACAGTTTCAAAACAGGTAATTATTTTAAGGACAAAGTTACAGTTTATTATGTTGTAAGGCAAGTTCCATCTTAGTATTACACACAAGACAGTTATACTGCATGTCACCAAAACACTCGTCACAGTAATCTGTGCTACATTTTTGACATTTATGGAATTTTATCGTCCCATCTTGTATATATGAACAACTTATACAAGTCTTGTACTTTGGGAGGCAAGGACAAAAGTATTTTGCAAATCTTGGACAGCGATATTCAATCCATCCTCTGAATGTGATTCGATTCTCAACATGAAATTGTTTGTTACGTGAAACAATGTGGTTTGTAAGCCAGTTAAGAAGTGTTTTTCTTCTGTGACGTATCTTCTCGTGTAGATATTTAATTCTCTCCATGTCTCGTTCTGGATAGAAAAATGCGGCAATCTTTCTTCTAAGTCGCAAACCATAAGCCTGCATCATAAGAAACACAAAAGCAAAGAAGTAAAGAGAAAAGAAAATGTATATATTATTGCTATCTGGAAGACTCGGATTTGGGATACATGTTGTCAGATTGAAATCAACACCAAAATCAGAATCCAGGGAGAAAGTACTGAGGAAGGCTGATAGAAATTGGGCAATGAATCCACTTCCATCTACGGACACGTCCAGGTATGTGTTGCCAACAATGTTTACGTTCAAGTTTCCATACTTATCAATCAGCTGCAGTACGAAGTACAAAATATAATCAAAGAAAATAATGACTGTAGTAATCAACAGATGGATTATAACCTTAGCAACCCCTTTCTTAGACCTTGCTATTTCCTTTGATGACGGCCAACACGATCTTGTATCAACATACTTCCCCCTTTCTTTTCTTTTCAGAGGAAGTACAGAAGGTTTTCCTTTGTCTTTGCATTGCTGGTCATATTGCTTGAAAGATGTTGAAATATAGAAATTGTCATATTGGTCTTTACTTAGAAATTTTCTCAAGTAAAAAATGGATTTGATAAACAAAAAAAATAAAGTTAGAGTGAAAACATTGCTAATTATATTAGCTGCAGTCAGAATGCCACTTGTCTGCATTACAATATCAGCTTTAACCTCTGCGATGATTTGAGCTGCTGTTTTTGACGAGTTTATATTGCCGGAGGCATCAATATTTCCCTCAAAATCAAAATCAAAGAACGATATGACAGCATCTAATGCAGATTTGATGCCATTACTTGCACTCTCAATGGCTTTAGAGATATATTTCAGTGGTTTACAGGCGATTTGTCCTACCTGAACAACTTTACACACGGCACTGATATCCAGGACAACACATATTTTATCGAGAAGAGAAAGTCTCTTATATCTGAAAGAAAAAGGTTTGTTAATCCATTAAATGTCAAATATAATTCTTTTAACACAGAACAGAGAATTGTGTCATTTAAATTTATTGAATGAATTTCTTTGTGTTAGCAGAATCAGTGTCTTTTTATTTTGATTCACAATTACACTACTTTTCTCAATTCCTCATGTGGATTCCAAAATATTATTTTATTTACTTTTCTTTTCCTCTTTTGCATATTTTTTTTCAATAAAATATTTTAAGCAAGTTTAAATACCTTTTAAGGGCATATAGTTGACCCCTATGAGTAGTCTGATTTATGATCTTTTCAGCATTCCTTGGTCGTAAATATATACCATATTTTTCTAATGGTTTTCTGTTTCCTTTCATTAGACTTGCCAAATATATAGGTTTCTCTTCCTCAGTGAGAGCCCTTCGCCTCCTACGTTTTTTTCCAAAAAAACTTCTAAAACCATCACTTATACTTCGTATAACAGTTCTGCCTGTTTTTTCCACATCTTTACCAAATTTTATAACTTTATCTGTGGGATCTATCTTTCGTAATTCTCTTTCACATTCAGATTTAGCATAGTTGATTCCATTCACGCATTTGGTTTGTGCTGTTTGCAGACTACTTTCGCACTTCTTCAAAGAGATAAAAAAAATAAAAGTAAATGAGTCGAAAGTTAAGAATATAAAAATAGACCTCGCCACTGTTCAGTATCAGTACTAAATCAGGCTATCCGGACTCCGTTGTTACCGTTTCTGTGTGTTTGTATGTTATTTTTTGTTTGAGGTTTCTGTCGATTTGAAGGCATAAATTGATTGGTATGTTATTGTAGATCTTTCTTATTATCAATTTTGTTTTATACTCATAAAAATGTTGGAACTGTACCTCAGACATACAGAGCTCCAGATATCAGACTTAAAGTTTTAAGTATTTAATGAAAAAAGTTAAGTCTAAGATGATATTATTTCATTGCCACATAATCCATATCCTTTCATTACTGAAGAATAATTATTTTAGTAATATTATGATACATTTTACACTTTTAATTACACAAATCAACTACTAGTAATCATATTATTTGAAAAATTTCACCAGTAAAATTTTAATTACTGATTTATCATAACAATTGTTTACCTTAGCTGCATCTTTTAATGCATTTTTAGCAGCATTCAGTCCATTTACAAAGTCCACCACAATATTTGTGACAGGAGCTATTGTATTTTTTATTTTATTTGATATATCCTTCAGCTCGACTAACCCATCATAGATGAATCGTTCTAACTTCCTAATGGGTTCTTCCAGTTGTTTTTTTAAGATCAGTGTCTGGTTGTAGACCAGTTCCTGGGTACATGCCATGGATTCAGATGCTTGTTGAGCGTTGTATGCAATATTAACAACAGGCCCAGATAGCAGTAAGGCAAATATGACTGACATGAACACAGCTCGACCTTTCCCAGTAAACATGCTCGGAACCATTAATAGTATGATACATCTCATGTGAGTGGATAGAGCTAGAGCTGTACAAATTGGGACAGCAGCTCCTGCTGTGATGTACCCTGCTACTTCAATAGTGTAGTCATAACTATAATGCAACAGTACAAAAAGTATACCGCAGGCTAGAAACCCTCCAAATATACCAAACAATCCTTTCAGAATTCTGTGTTCCCCACGATTGCTCGCTAATAATTTATTACCAAACGATTTGACTGGTTTAGGTACCATTTTATGTAGCCCATCTCCTATAGTATTTTGACGACCTAGTACCCGTGTAAGTCTTCTCTGTAGAACTTGATCTGGTATCTTTGCTTTAGTGTTTGGAACCATATTGCTAGTACTTTGACTCATTTCCATTGATAATTGACCTACAGCCTTCTTTGCTATGGACTTTCTTGTGACCCTATCTTTGAATGATGCCCTTTTCATTATAAAATCAGTAGGAAAGGTACCAGTTTTTCCTGTGGTCTTGTTATGGCCCAGTGACCACCCATTTCCAACATCTTCAACATTAGCAATGGTATCACCAACATGAAGGTTAATGTCTGTTTTTTCAGATGCATGGTATTGGTACCTTACTTTGTACATCGCTAGTGATCTTTAAAAAAATATTTTGAGCATAGAAATTAATATTACATCGAATTAAATTCATGGATTTTTAAAATAAAACATAATATTGTATCATTTAACATTATTATTACTGCATGGGAGAGGTGAGCAGGCTTGGTTATGGAATTATTAGTATTTGTTACTGTCACAATATTTACATATAAGTATGCGTATATAACAAAGAATGAGTAGCATCATTGTGCAACATTTTCTATACTATACTATACTATACTATACTATACTATACTATACTATACTATACTATACTATACTATACTATACTATACTATACTATACTATACTATACTATACTATACTATACTATACTATACTATACTATACTATACTATACTATACTATACTATACTATACTATACTATACTATACTATACTATACTATACTATACTATACTATACTATACTATACTATACTATACTATACTATACTATACTATACTATACTATACTATACTATACTATACTATACTATACTATACTATGCTATACTATACTATACTATACTATACTATGCTATGCTATGCTATGCTATGCTATGCTATACTATACTATACTATACTATGCTATGCTATGCTATGCTATGCTATGCTATGCTATGCTATGCTATGCTATGCTATGCTATGCTATGCTATGCTATGCTATGCTATGCTATGCTATGCTATGCTATACTATACTATACTATGCTATGCTATGCTATGCTATGCTATGCTATGCTATGCTATGCTATGCTATGCTATGCTATGCTATACTATACTATGCTATGCTATGCTATGCTATGCTATGCTATGCTATGCTATGCTATGCTATGCTATGCTATGCTATGCTATGCTATGCTATGCTATGCTATGCTATGCTATGCTATGCTATGCTATGCTATGCTATGCTATGCTATGCTATACTATACTATGCTATGCTATGCTATGCTATGCTATGCTATGCTATGCTATGCTATGCTATACTATACTATACTATACTATACTATACTATACTATACTATACTATACTATACTATACTCATTAGATATCTTATATTTTTTTAGATATCTTATATGTTGCATTAATATAATTATGGGTGTGCCATACGAAAGCTCTTTGACAGTCCTTAAATCATATTAACAAAAAATCGTCCAGTACCCAAATCTATACTATACTCATTAGATATCTTATATTTTTTTAGATATCTTATATGTTGCATTAATATAATTATGGGTGTGCCATACGAAAGCTCTTTGACAGTCCTTAAATCATATTAACAAAAAATCGTCCAGTACCCAAATTGTGACCATTGCATTCATTATAATGTGACTTTTGAATAGAAGATAAGGATCAACCTTAAAAACTGTCATTTGCTGCTACATATATACGCTGTTTAAAAGAGTACAAGTTAGAGATGTCTGTTTTCTAATTCTTATGCACTGCGTACTTACAAAAACTTTCCTTTTTGTAAGTTGCACTTCACTGATGCTTTCCTGTGACATCAGTAATATCTTACGGTATTTTTGATTGCGCGAAATTAATTATGGAAGATCTGTTGTATGACTTAACATCTTTTTTTTCTAAAAGGGTCAAATTTGACTAAACGACAACTTATGATGCAGCTTCAATTTCAATTAACCCTTTAGGCTTGTTATTAATAATAACACAGAAAATAGTCAAGATTTTGGGTCTCCTTTTCATATATCTCATCGCGTCAGCATTGCATGCACACAAACCATAAGAGATCAGGGGCGGGTCCAGGTGAGGGCGTAATGGGCGTACGCCCACCCCCCCCACCCCTTTTCAAAAAAACAAAAAACAAAAAACAAAAACAAAAACTATCGTAATCTGCTTATAATGTATTGAATGTGGCAATTTATCATATTCATTAATTAAACACATACTCTGATTTCTTTTTAAACCAAGTTACATTAGCGCATTTCACAATTATTTTATGTTACGTAGCAAGAAAAAGGTCCAAAAAATTTTTATTAAACGCCCCCCTTTCAAATATCCTGGAAACGCCCCTGGAGATCATGGTTCAAACTAAATATCTTGATCCAAAAGCACTAAGAATGTAAATTTTTAGATAAAGTTTTAGTTTCTGAATCTAACACAAAATTATAAAAATGGTTGTAATCTTAGTACAGTGATAGTAGTATGAAAGTCAACAAAAGTATAAATTGAAAAGAATTCTGCAAATTTCAGTGAAGCATAAAAAATCCAAATTTTTGTATATGTCTCCACATTTAAATTTAACATTATTAATATTTTTCAGATTGTTTTTTTTGTAGTCACAAAGCTATGACAATAGCAAGGTGTCCAAGCAGGTTGAATGCAATGAAAAATGGTACATGTAGGATTGTTCATGCCCACTATCTACACACACTAAAATATCCAACGTAACGTAAAAATGACATCTTCCACTGTATAAAATAATTGTATTTTTTTTTCTGTGTAAAGTTAATAATTACTCTTACCTCCTTTTGTAGCACAATTCAAGTTTGTGTTTAACAACAGTAATTAAATATTCATATAAACTCTGACCTTTCGGTTTTGTCATATATGATTTCGTCGATGTAATATTTTCCGTATTATTTTTTGGAAAAGTTGAATATGTTTTTTATAGGTGCAGATAACAAACGATTTTTGAAAGATTAAAATTTTACTCAAAATCTGCGGGAATTCATATTGTGCCTACTATTTTTTCTAGGGAGAACAGAACAGGGTCGCCGAAATCACAGTATCTTACCATACATCTATTGATTCTTTTGTAACAAATTATTTTTATGTAAGAGTAATTTAGGTTCATAAATTATTAATTTAAAGACTATTTTTGGTAATTGATAAAAACTTTAAACCTAATGCTTCAATTGGTATAATGATACAGCTATAGGTGGTCTGATGAAGTCACAATACATTTATTAACTTGAGCACCAGTAACACAACTTACAGTTAATAAATGGTAATTTTCATCAAGCAGATTTTTCATATGAAAAAATCGTGTTATTAGTAATACTAGGCACCTGTGACGGATCACGGGAGCTTAACCCATAACGCTGCCTAGCGCGTCCCTGCTGGCGGATAGGGGAGAGGGGGGTGTCAGGTCATAATAAGGAAAGTCTGACCGCGCACCATGTTGGGTACCGTGTTTGGAGAATGCCACACTCCCTGCACGCTAAAGACCCCTGTTGTACTATTCGAAAAAGAGTAGGTTGATGGCCGCTACAGAAGGCTAAAATCATCCGACCCTACCCAACCATCCCCCTTTTACAGTGGCAGTCAATATTGGTTCTCCCTTGTGTCCTGTCCCACCCGTATTTGAATTGTTTGATAAAACAGGACGTTAAGCAACAACCAATCAATCAATTATTATTAGTAATAGCAATGTATAGAATGCAGCTCAATACACTGAGGAAGGAAAAGGAAAATTTGATTTTCTGTTACTCAGAAAACTTATTGTCTTGGCATGTAGTGACAATATGTATCAAGAATATGTCTTTAAATGTAAGAGTAAAACATGATTTAAACTACAGGCTAAAAGGGCTGAGCCTGTGTCACTCACATGGCATGAAATCCGTTTTTATTGATGTACCTCAAAGAGAGAAGTCACTTCTCCCTATCATTATGAAGTGTGGTAGGCCTTGTAGGAACCAAGTTTTTCTTCATCAAGGTTATTCTACTTACCGGTCAGTATTTTATAAAGTTTGACGGTTCTCCAGAAGCTTTTTGCATGTATTTCCCATAGGGTCTTATGTTAACCTAAGTCCTCTGCTAGTGGCCACCTCGAATGATGGATTGGCACCAAAGTAACAACACTTTGTTAGCACCTTATGAGAAACAATCAGGCCATGTTTGGTTTCAATCAATACTGCATTTCTGTAGATTTTTGTTATATGCCTTAGACACTTTCTGTCAAGTTTGGCTCTATTTGGCCAAGCACTTTCAGAGAATTTAAAAAAAAATAAACCAATCAGAAACAAGATTTACCCATGGCGGCCATGTTTGTCGCTTCATCTGGACAAAATGAGGAAACTTTGTAAAAAAAAACGTCCCACATATGCTTCCTGTCAAGTTTCATTCCATTTGGCCAAGCGGTTTCAGAAAAGAAGATTTCTTTAAATCAGTCAATCAGAAACAAGAATTGCCCATGGCAGCCATGCTTGTCGTCCAATCAGGATGACAAAAATTGATTTCATAAAAGAATTTCCTTAGATGCTTACTGTCAATTTTGGCTGACACTTTTCGCTCGTGAAGCAGTTGCAGAGAAAAAAATGTTTTTATATCAACCAATCAGAAACAAGAATTGCCCATTGCGGCGAAAAAGTCCGATCAGAACGAAATGAGGCAATTATATAAAGTATACCTCATATATGCTTCCTGTCAACTTTTGTTCCATTTGGCCAAGCAGTTTCAGAGGAGAAGATGTTTGAAAACTCATGGCGGGTGTGTTTCTTGTCCGATCAGGACGAAATGAGCAAACTTTATAAAGGACCTAACGTAGATGCTTCCTGTGAAGTTTAATACCATTTGGCCCAGTGGTTTCAGAGGAGATTAAAATGTGAAAAGTTAACAGACGGGCGGACGGACGCCAAATGATGACAAAAGCTCACATGTCCTTTGGCCATGTCAGTTAAAAAGGACAAAAGTTTATTATTGAACCTATAGATTATTTAGATTTACATTTTGCATATCAATAGTTTGTTCTTGAAATTCGGGTGGAATGTGTAATGTTTTATTAGTTTATTGAGGTAGTTTTAAGCAAATAGATGAATTTTCCTTTTCCTTCCTCAGTGTATTGAGCTGCATTCTATACATTGCTATTACTAATAATAATTGATTGATTTATTGATTGATTGTTCAGGACGAGAACCAGTTAAATTTATCAAACAATTCAAATAGGGGTGGGATATTATTTGATTTTTGTGGGTTGTAAGGTTGTACCAGATTTGTGGAGTAATTTCAATTATAGTACATGTCTCATTTGAAACCTGACTCTACTAGAAAGTTACCAAATAGGAAGGATTTTTGTATTTTTAATCCGTCTCTAATGACCATTTTATATATGTTTGGACAGATTGGGGTCAAACTTTTATGGAATGGTATTTTGAACACTACTTACTAAAAATAGAAACTTCAGCAAAAAGATTAACAGTCAAAACTGCTGTGGTACCTCTATATAGCAAATCCCTGTCTATAAAGGGCACTCTGAAAATGTCCTTTTCATGGAAAAAGCTTGTAAAATTAGCTTATATATAATATATAGCCCGCTCTTTTTTTCGTGGCAGTGTCGCTGACCCGGCCATGGCAGAGTTAAGGGTGCCCTTTTGATTGTATTCTAAATTTATCTTTAGAAATTTTATTGTGCAATTTTTTATCGAATAGATGGTACGTATCTATAAACAAGGATTTTACAGTAGTATTTAAATCTTTGCTATAAACGTCAACTCGAGTATATGGAATTATGTTATACGAAAATTCTAAAGAATATCGAAAAAAACTTTCTAAAAAGAATTTGGGTAATTTTAACCAAACTTAAATGGTCCTGATCTTGTCAAATAATATGCATGTGTTTCCTTGGAAATATAAAAATCTTCCTTATATGGCAGTAAGACCAATAAGATTTAATAAAATCCAGTTCATATTACAAATATAGATTATATTTTACTTTTTCCAAATTTTGTTTTTTTTTCAGTACAATGAACTGACTTTTCCTAGACTATTCACAAAAAACGGATAATTTTAAAGGAAGGAAACAAACAGACAAACAGGATGTTTATATATTGGTTTCCTCGGGATAAGTAGAAGACAGTATCTATTGAAAGACACGGAAAAGATATAATGAGTAGGATGACCTTGATCGTTGGTTTGACGGCCAGAAGTTAAAAATAATAATAATAAAAAATAATAAAAAAATAAAAAAATAGAGAGAAACAAAGAATCAGCATTCAAGGAGCGGAAGAAATTGACATTTAAAACAGACACTTAAAAAAATGCAGCTTCGCTATTCAAAGGAGATTACTGCACTTTTTTGTATCTCAAAAATTAAAATCTAATTTAGATATAACATCTTCGCTTTAATGTTACAATATACTTTTACTGACCGTTAATACTAAGTTTATTGTCCCAGATATATGTCGTGCATAGGGAAAATAATCGTACCAATCCGCGAATATGCAGTCAATAAAGCCCCCTTTACACTGGTCGAAGACTGTGCTACGCTCTCCACGACCTCTACGATCGCCAAGATCGCAGCAGGGTCGTGGAAAAATTGGAAAACCATCTTCAGTGTAAAGGTATTCACGACACCCCTACGCTCAAAATACGTTTTTTCCGATAATCTTTCACGTTGCTACTACGCTCTCCTACGTTTTCGCTACGATGCCTGCGTTTGTGGTACGTTCAAGCTACGACAATAACACGATCACACGACGCCCCTAGGCCGATGTTGTACGACCTCTCACGATTGTGACACGACATCGATACGCGCTTGACGATCGTAATACGTTGTCACTACGCTGTATTACGACCTTGCTACGTTGTTCTCACGATCTAGCCACGATCAGCAAATAAAATATATAAATGGACAATTTCTTGCTTGAATGTATATTAGTTCTCACTACGATGTCTCACTACGATGTCACTACGATGTCTCTGCGCTTCCTCTACGACCAGCAAATAAACTATATAAAAGGACAATTTCTTGCTTGAATTTATATACGATGTCTCACTACGATCTCACTACGATGTCTCTGCGCTTCCTCTACGACAGCGGTACGATGTCTGTACGATCAAAAGTGGCGACGACCTCGCTACGTAAATTTTGAGCATGTTCAAAACAGTCGTGGGACCTGGAGATTCTACTACGACCTATCACGCGCAATGCCGACCACACTACGCTACTTGAAGACCTCAGTACGACCCCACTAAGATGTTCCACGATCAAAACATTTTTTATGGTCGTAGTGCAGTCTTCGTTCAGTGTAAAGGGGGCTTAAATGTTCTATTATACCGAAATACATTTTCCGGTGTATAGTTTCCAGTACTATCACAATTTATATATAGCATAGTGCACGACCCGGTTTATCACTACGAACTACTACCTATTTTAAGAAAAAAATTCACTGTAAGGACCAGAATAATTGGGAAATGCATACTCTCAAGTTTTTCTTTTCAATTTGTGCATAAACAAAACATCATCTGGTTGTGGTGAAAAAAAAAATATTGTGAAAACTTTTCTGTTGCCATGGAAACTGGAATAAATTTTTTGGCAGAAATTCTAATTTTTCCAAAATTTGAGGAGTTAAAATAAACATTTTCTCTATTTGCCTTGTGATGAAACCCCTGATCAACTTGCAACTTTATTTAGGTTTTATGCTTTCATCTTATATACATTAAGATACTAGTATAGGATAAAGTGAAGATGGCAACCGCGATACTGATACTACCAGAATTGCAGTTTTAAATGCCAAAATTGTTATCAGAATTTTCCAGAATCTGCAATTCTGGAAGATTCTAGGATTCAAGTACTGGAGAATTATTTTTAATCAAAACACTAATATTAACCATAATTTTCCAGAATCATCCACAATTATCAATACTGGAAGATTCTGGACAATACTGGTATTACTAGTATTGCAGATACTGAAAGTTTCTAGAAGATTCCTGAATACCAGAATTCTCTTTTTGTGTCGCCTGCGGAACGACATATAGGGATCACTTTCTGTCGTCTTGCGTCTTGCGTCGTCTTGCGTCGTCACACTTTTCTTCTATCCTCAACTACTCGTAAACCGCTCAAGGGAATTTGATGAAACTTTCTCTGTGCATTAACCTTAACGCACATGTTAATACAATCTTTGAAAAAAAAGGGGGGATCAAAACTTCTATCCTCAACTACTCCATAACCGCTCAAAGGACTTTGATGAAACTTTCTCTGTGCATCAACCTTAATGCACAGGTGTGCATATATATTTCATTTTTAGATTTTTTTTTCTGTACAAATTGACATTTTTGCAAAAAAAGGGGGGGGGGGGGCCAAACTACTCCTCAACTACTCCATAACCGCTCGAAGGAATTTGATGAAACATTCTCTGTGCATTAACCTTAATTCACATGTGTGCATATATATTTCATTTTTAGAAATTTTAATTTTTTTTCTGTACAAATTGACATTTTTGCAAAAAAAGGAGGGGGAGTCAAAACTTCTATCCTCAACTACTCCATAACCGCTCAAAGGATTTTGATGAAACTTTCTCTGTGCATTAACCTTAAAGCACAGGTGTGCATATATATTTCCATTTCAGAAAATTTTAAATTTTTTTGGTAAAAATTGTATTTTAAAAAAGGGGGGGGGGGGTAAAACTTCTTTCCTCAACTACTCCATAACCGCTCAAAGGAATTTGATGAAACTTTCTCTGTGCATTAACCTTAATGCAAAGGTGTGCATATATATTTCATTTTTAGAAAATTTTAATATCTTTTGTAAAAAGTGACGTCTGCAGGCAACAGATGTCTTCCTTGCATTGATATTGTTTAGTTTAGTTGGGGTTTTACGCCGTTTTCAGCACATTTGGCTATTTTGCGGCGGCCAGTTTTTATTGGTGGAGGAAGCCGGAGTACCCAGAGAGAACAAACGTCAATTTAGATCGGAGTCGAACATACCCCGCCACAGATGACATTCGAACTCACAACCTCAGTGTTAACAGGCTAGTGATCATTAGTAGTCATGACGAACTACCTAGACCACTCGGCCACCGAGGCCCCTTTTTGCATTGATAAAATACTGGTATAACTAGAATTGCAGGTACTGGAAGATTCTAGTAGTACCAGAATTGCAGATTCTGAAAAATTAATAACATTTATGGACTAATATCAGATTTTTTTTACAGAACTGACATCAAAATGGTCAAAATGTGCAATTGTCCAAACCAGCTTCACATTCATACTTTAAGTTGTCAGAATTTGTTTGGCACAACATTACTGACATTAATATATACTTTTTAAAAACTATTGAAAATTAAAAATTAGAGGCATCTTTGGCAGCCTGCCAAGTAAAGAATTTCGATTACCCCACTATCATTGTAGAAATATAGCTCAACGTGCTTTTGTCCAGCACTGATGCTAACATTCCACTGTAACAGGCATTAATATTTAGTTAATTTGTAAAGAGGATTTTTAAAAGGAGGAATCATTTTTTTCCCCTATTTAAAAAAATAGATGTAAATGAATTATGTCAGGCATACATATTAGCAATTGACTTTGAATTACTACAAAAAGATGTATAATTGTTTACTAAGTCCTTCCTGAGACTACTATAATACTGTCTCAGGTCCTTCATAAAAAAAATTCTAAAATGACAGCAGGCCGTCAATTTCCACTTCTTTTATATTGGGAGACTTAATAATAAAAGCGTAAGTATGAATGACTTCTTTTTATATTACATACCCATAGTCATTCTATTTTTTTTCAACACCAAAACACACCAGTGCTTTAGTACAATTGGAAAATCGTCGAAAAATAGAATTTGCTCGTTCTGTCCTCATAATTTTTCTTTACCCCAAAATTTGGCACAAGATCGATCAGGTGTATTCAATTTTTAGAATAGAAAAACGAAATAAATATAGATTCTCTTTCAGGTACGAGTGAGTTATGGAATTTCTCCACCCGAGATAGTTAAATTTTCGATTTTCAACACGCGAGCCTTAAGCGAGCGTGTTAAAATCTAAAATTTAACTATTGAGGGTGGAGAAATTCCATAACTTACGAGTAAATTAAAGGAGAATCTGTTTCTCCTATGATTTTCGACAAAAACCTCAAGAAAATGTCTATGTAGTTTGTTTACATAGACGTCATTTCGGGACTCCTCTAGTTTATCGTTCTAATAACTGTAGAAAAAAGGCGGTAATTCCCACGTAGAAATTTAATCACCGGGAAGTGGTTAAAGATATTATGTATTTTTATCCCACCGATTAAACACGTCAAGAATAGGAGAATACGTGTTATTACATTGAGTGTGGTGAAATACTGGGATTTCCGAGTGAAATCAAAGTCGATAATTCACCCAGTGAAGTCGAAAGTCATATTTCATTCTTTGAAGTGACGTAACAATAGTAGTCGCCAACGATGTTGCTATACAAACGTCGTCTTGTTGTGGCATAAAAACATAATCCCTTGTATTTTCTCGTTAAATTTTATGAATACACGGAATATGTCAATGTAATAAACAGAATAACTAATCTCGAAATTCGAGTACCAATATCTTCAACTCGTGATCGAAAAACACTAATAATTCACTCGTGAATTAATGTGTTGTTCGGTAAGTAGTTGTAGATTTTTAGGTATTCTAAAGCTCGCGTGTTGAAAATAAAAAAAAATAACATTGTTTGTAAATCAAATTGAATTTCCCTCGCGTTCGCACTTCTGGAACTTTTTATATTCATATCCACAATTTTGATCGACTCTTTAATACCCAGTTGTTATTCGATAGATTCATCTTTCTATAAATGACTTTCTTCGATGAATAACTGCATACAATGCATCGTACCTTGATTTAAATTTTATTAAGTTCAAAAGAACTATTTGCAGATTGGGAGTAATTTGTTCCAGGACACCGTCTTGGCAAGAATAAACAAGCACAGCTAGTTTGAT
Source organism: Mytilisepta virgata (assembly GCA_028015205.1). Taxonomy (NCBI): domain Eukaryota; kingdom Metazoa; phylum Mollusca; class Bivalvia; order Mytilida; family Mytilidae; genus Mytilisepta; species Mytilisepta virgata. The sequence continues at coordinate 36,033,569 of CM051515.1, forward strand.
AAGATTCGCTTATCAACCTCCCAGTGCTGGACTAAAAATGGTCCATACTTGTACCAATAATTTTGAAAATATATATAGGATTGTTAGTTTAACCCATGCTAATGATATATCAATGGCTTCAAATTTGAATGTAAAGCTGATGTAACAAAAAAAAACAGGAAAAATGTCAATTTTAGATATTTTAATGCAAATATGAGTTTAATTCTGACGATAGTGTATAAATTTCTGATCTATGACATGAAAATTTAACATAAAGACATAAAAGTAAGAATAGCAAACTAATTATAGCTTGCATACAAATAAATTAAATAAAAAGCATATTTTCTCTTTGTAAAATTTGCGGGAAATACAAATTTGACTTTCGTTACCATGGTAACTGATTTCCCAGTGATATGATGTTTTTCGTTTTAATACAAATGTAGTATCATGGGTAGTTCATTAGTCCATTTTGATGAAATTCTTAGACCATGCATTTCTTGACCCTAATGAACCGGTCTTAAAAGTTTGGTTCACAAAAACATCCTTCATGTTGAAGGAATTTTAACTGTGTACTTTTATAATTAAAAGTTTTGACATACATTTCATGGTTCAGTGAACATAGGAAATGTTGTGAATCCTTCCCACCAACAAATACCTACTTTTGCTGATTTTGGAAACCAGAGTGAAGACCCCAAATACCTAGTAATGAATGTTGTGGGCTGCCATCTTACTGGAGAGAGTTGAACTTCTTACAAAACCTTAGAGATAACAAATAACAATAAATTTGAAGCATTCTTTATTAAAATGAAACACTTCTGTGGCAAAATTCATTGTATTAGTTTTGTTTCAAAGCAAGAAAATATTTAAAATGTAATGCAACAACTGAATAGCTGCCAATGGCTGTAAAGAAAAACAGCTGAAACATTAAAGCAAATAAAATAACTTCTCATATTTCAATGCAAATTTTACCACAAACACTTCGATATAAAGAATTTCACTCAAGTGACAATAAAATGTATAAATGTTCATACCCTCATTTTCAACATTATACTACATCAAAAACTAAAACTCTTAAAACTAAATTCCTACGTAACTAGTAAAGCAACATTTTCAAAGACATAAAGCAGCTTGAAAAGAATACAGTGTTTTCTCCTTCAAATGAAACAAAATAGAAAAAATTTCTATCCAGAAAAAAATATTTTTGCCAAATTTTGATAAATTACAGATCAGTCAGTGGAGATTTACAAAAGCATAGATTGCACATCAGAAGTACAAAAGCAGAATACCATTCATCAGAAGTGCAGATTTTTTGTTTCACTCTTAACAAGATACTGTTGTCTCTTGTGCCATTTTCACAACAGCATGAGGTGGCAGCAGCAGAATATTTTATTCAAAGCAAACCAGTTTTAACCCCAACACTGATCAGTGTCTGTATCTGGTCAAGACTATCCTGACTCGCTGTTGTGTTTATGTTTTGTGCTCTTTTAAAGTTCAGTCTGCTGGGACGCACTGACAGTTTAGTACGTTGTTAACCTTTCCTGTTATCAATTTTTTTTTGTTTGCTTAAATGTTGTTACAAACACATATTACAACTTTTATATTTTTTGAGCATTCTTCTTTAATAAATTTGATTATTTTCAAAAATGTGTTCATGTATAAACAATAAAAATAAAAATTCTAAAATATTTAAATGAGATAAAAGGAAAGTTAGATTTAAAATGCTTAAAATTTGGTGAAGAATAATCCATGCTTTCAATAACTTTTTCATATACCAATAAATATATTGCTTTTGTAATCTGCCCGGATTTAGGACATTTACCAGGGGGGGGGGGGGTGGGGGTGGTGGTACTGATTTGTAAACTCAACAACAAACTACCAAATGTTATATGTGAGTAAAAAACAAACAAATACAACAATAAAATTAAAATTTCAGTGTTTAAATTTTTTGGATAGCATAAATCAGTTTGAATTGACTGATGTATAAATTTTATAAAAGATCCTTGTTTGGACCAACTAAAATGCAACAAATCAAGAATTGAATTTTTTTTAAAGTCTGAGATTCCTTTCCAAACTAAATCAGTTCACTGTATCCCTTAACTTATTACCTGAACTAATTAAAAGTTGTTGAATAACATAACTCTGCTGAGTTTATTGAAGAATATCATGTTTTGGACCAACTAAAATGCAATAAATCAAGAACAGAACTATTGTTTAAAAAGTATGAGATTTATTTCTGTTCTAAATCAGTTCATTGCATCCCTTAAATCATTACCTCAACTATAAATGTCAAAGTTCACTGTTATTCAACAAGCCAAACAATTTTTTTTCTTCAAAATTTTTATGATGGTAAAAACTTTAATTTGTGTTTAATATATTCTACCAATATAATATTTAAGTGCCCCTGATTAAAATATTCTATATTTAACATAATAAAGTATTCATTAATAATCAGAATACAAACAACTATATAATTACCATAAGATGCATTGATGTTTATTTAAACAGAAGTGCTGAGATATATAGCACATTAATACTAAAAATATTCAACACCATTGCCAGGTTTGCTTAGGAATCTTTTTATAATGACAGATAAAACAATAATAACAATGTATATATAAGAAGAAAAACAGTATAAAGCTAAAACAGCACTGAACAAAGCACTAAACAATACGACGCTAAATAAAAGATAAAGCACAACAACTTGGCACAAAATAAATAGATTGAACAAAACGATTTGTTTAAAGGCATGTTAAATGAGATTCAAAGCAAAATATAGTTCTTTAAAAAATAAAATGCTGCAAATGTAAAAGATAGATGAGTTTTTTTCTAAAAAATATTTTTTCCTTTGTAATTATAGTATTGCTATGTATAATGTCATGATATTTAAATTATCTACCTCACCTGAAAACTGTATTTACCTCATTATCTACCTCACCTGAAAACTGTATTTTCCTCCAGGGACCATGTATTAATATTTCACTATGGTTTACTGACTTATTATCTGATATGCATCATAGGAATCTGAGCAAATATAATTGAAATTGTAATATATAAAATAAATATAAAAACGAGATTCCTGCTAAAATTAACTCCTGATTATATTATACTGTTATTATATAAATATCACAAATATTAGATGATAAAAGTGAGATTCTTATTGTTACTGTTAGTTTTCTTGTTTACTGATAAACAAGTCATGCTACAAAATGGAATATTAGTATCAATTCTGGTTCAATTGTCAAAAATATCATCATGATCTTTCATTTTACTCAAAATCAATGTCAGCTGAGTTCATATTTACTAAATATACATAAAATGCAAGTATTATTCTGTTTTATTTATTGTTTTTTTTTTTGATTTCAACAATGGCCAGCAATATTTCATTTCCCCAATTTCAATAAAGATCAACTCTGTTTTACTGAATTTCTCAATTTCAATAAATAACTTACTCAGATTTCGATTAAATATTAAAAGCCTTCTCCGACTCTACACGAGTAATTAAATTTTATATTATATATAATTGGTTTTTAGATTTAATTAGTCAAATCTCAATCAAAAGTCAGTTGAGCTCCATGTGCATAATTTAATGATACTATGTAAGAGATATTTGATAGAAATCACATCTAAAAGCAAACAAAAAAGGTTATACAGGGCAATTACAGAACAAACACCACAAACCCTTTACAATATGTACAAATTATATATACAAAATACCTTTAATTACATATGAACATCCCTCTCTTTCATTATATTTGATGCTGGTTAAAAAAATAAATTGGAAAAAGCTTAAGATACAAGGATACAATCAACCTTAACAGTAATTTTCTTCCGAAGTTTTCAACATCAAAATGCATGAATTTAAGATAAAATTGGGCAAATGTACTACATCTATTAAGCATAAGGCAAGACTCTATTTTAATTGATTTTTTTTTACTGTTCACATATGTTAGTAACATTATACTTCTGTCCAGCAGTATAGTTGACTCCCATTATCTTTGTAAAATATTTATTCTAGATAAATAAAAAATCTGGTTATCTCAAATTATAATTACCTTGAAATAACAAGAGCCCACTTTTTATCTTATACTGACTGATAATACAAACCAATATGATATTAAATAATGATGGGCTGCCTTGCAATAACTTAAATGCATAATTACTAATTCATGGATTTATACTTTCAAAAATTGTCTAAAAAAATAATGCCTTTATTAATAGCTGAAAATTAACATTTAATGCCACTGTGGCTTGTGCCACATATATAAAACTGTTAATGTTATCCTTTTACCTAATTTTGTTAGAAAAATACGACAAGAATGTTTCTGATTGGTTCATTTACAATATGATAATTATTTATATTTCAATGAAACCATCAACTGTACTAAAACCAATCAATTCTATCTTAGTTAACCTGTAACACAAGTACAAGTCATATCGGCACCTGGTTAAATCGGCACATATAGAAAAGTCAAATCGGCACCTGGTCACATCGGCATCTGGTCAAATCGGCACCTATTAATAGTCAATTCGGCATTTACTTGGTCAATTCGGCATCCAATAATATTTGAAATAATATATATATATAATTCTAAATATGTATAAATATGTGTAGATATTTGATATTATATATATTAATAATTCTAAATTTTGGGATTGGATTTTATCATTCATTACATCGTTAAAAATCATCACATGTTATTAAACAGTTAGAATACATAAGTTAATTGTTTGAAGTTTTCTTAACATTCTAGAATGATTTTTTGATAAGTTTTCTTTTCAATTAATTAATTAATAACTTTTATCAATAAAATAATTAACTTGTTTGTTGTTTTAACTCTATACAGGTAGTTATTGATGTTTTTTTCTTCAAAAACTTAAATAAAAAACAATGAAGCCATTACCCAAGCTGTTGTTTAATCATGAGAAAATTAGAAGCAATAAAAGGGAAAACTATGAGTCCCTTCCATCACTATCACAATGTCAGACGACACGGTGTGTTCCATGAGTGCCAACATTCTTAAAATCCCATAATTACATATTGTTGTTTTAGTAGTTATGAAGGGGTAAAGTAAGGGGGCTTGATTATATGCCCTGACAGGGATCATATAATACTATCGGGATATGTCACAGGGTTATAATAGGATATTTCTAGGACTCGTATACAAATATATGTACAAGTGCCCCGAGTGTGACTCTTCTTATTCTTCCGGATCTGGGTCCGGTGGTCATCTTAGAAAGAAGCACAGTCTGAGCAAAATAAAGCGTAACTCAATTTCATAATTTCTTTTATACCCAATTCACTATTTTAGTTGTGGTGCGGAGTAGCTCCTTGATCATAATTCTCGTTTTTATATTACCAACAATACATCCATGTCCTGATGCTTTTCAATCGAGAGGATAAAAATACACCACAAAAAATCGTTTGTTTACTGGTCTTTAGAATATGGAACAGTGGCGTAGCTTCCATTAAGGCAATTTGCCTCAGTAGTTTTATTTGCAAAATTTTATTCCCCCGCAATAAAAAAGTGGGGACATCTTGTTTTACCCCTGTGCGTCCGCCCTTCCGTAATACAGTTACTTCACAGAGTTGAGTGCAGGGGGCATCACTTTGTCTAGTTTTTAATAACAGCGCATAATTTTTGAAATTTGAATAAAAAATGTGATTAGATTACATGTATACTTGAGTTTAATAAGGTATTAGAAATGAAACCTCCTGGTGTCAAACTTGAACATTGAGTATCTTTTATATATCATCATTCATTTTATTCCATCGCTGCTTTGGTCACTATTCATTATAAAAGAAAGCATGAAATCGATGGCTTGAAACTTTCATTAAGGGTGAAAATTAATGATTTCTACGTGTTGAAGATCTCACTGCAGGGCCCAACTGGTTAAAACATGCATAACAAATATCCAATACCTCGAATACACATTATGTTGAACGAAAAAAAAAAACATACAGATACCCCCAAAAATTTTAATAAGTCAATATTTCTGGACAACACCTTCTTTATTTTAATCTTTTTGCTTAAAATACTGAAATAAATATATATATTCAACATATTTAGCATGGGTGCCGAAATAACTACATTGGGTGCCGATTTGACTATACCGGGTGCCGATTTGACTAGAATTCCTCGTGCGCTTAATGTGTTGTTCGGTAACTCGTTGTAGATTTTTAGGTATTCTAAAGCTCGGGTGTTGAAAATAATAAAAAAAACTTTTTGTTTGTAAATTAAATTTCCCTCGCGTTCGCACTTCTGGAACTTTTTTACATTCATACCCACAATTTTGATCGACTCTAATACCCAGTTGTTATTCGATAGATTCATCTTTCTATAAATGACTTTCTTCGATGAATAACTGCATACAATGCATTGTACCTTGATTTAAATCTTATTAAGTTCATAAGAACTATTTGCAGATTGGGATTGTTCCAGGACACCGTCTTGGCAACAATAAACAAGCACAGCTAGTTTGATAAGCTTATCAACCTCCCAGTGCTGGACTAAAAATGGTCCATACTTGTACCAATAATTTTGAAAATATATATAGGATTATTAGTTTAACCCATGCTAATGATATACCAATAGCTTCAAATTTGAATGTAAAGCTGATGTAGCAAAAACAGGACAAATGTAAATTTTAGATATTTTAATGCAAATATGAGTTTAATTCTGACGATAGTGTATACATTTCTGATCTACGACATGAAAATTTAACACAAAGACATAAAAGAATAGCAAAGTATTTAAAGCTTGCCTACAAATAAATTTAACAAAAAGCATATTTTCTCTTTGTAAAATTTGCGGGAAATGCAAATTTGACTTTTGTTACCATGGTAACAGATTTCGCAGTGAAATGTAGTATCATGGGTAGTTCATTAGTCCATTTTGATGAAATTCTTAGACCATGCATTTCTTGACCCTAATGAACTGGTCTTAAAAGTTTGGCTCACAAAAACAGCCTTCATGTTGAAGGAATTTTAACTGTGTACTTATATATTTAAAAGTTTTCATGTACACAACTAAAGTTTTGACATACATTTCACGGTTCAGTGAACATAGGAAATGTTGTGAATCCTTCCCACCAATAAATGCTCATTTTTGCTGATTTTGGAAACCAGAGTGAAGGCCCCAAATACCTAGTAATGAATGTTGTGGGCTGCCATCTTGCTATTCATCCCTAGTAAGAGGTAAAACTAACTAAAATGCGAATGATCGATGTATGGAAGTCCACGGAGGCAAAACGTGCAATTTTGCAGTTAATGGTGCTCAAAATTGAAAAGAAAATACAACTACAAAATCCAGAAATGAACCTGAACGCAAAATTTAACCAGAGTCGCTCAGCATAAAATGTAGGTCATAATGACCCAATTATTGCATGACTGCTCAGTACTACCCAAGGCACATCTAATGATGAAGTTTCATTGATACACTATGCTTAGTTCCAAAGAAATGAACCTACCACATAGTTCGGACATACCGACATACAAGTTCAACTCTATATGCCCCATCCACGTTCGTGGGCAGGGCAAAACAAATTTCACACCCACTCAAGTATTAAATGACCCTTACTGTTCTGTACAGCTCACATGCAAAATGTTTATTCCCCACAAGATTTGATTGAGGGTCCAACAGGCAGGCCACACCTCCCTATTAATTCACCCTTTGTGACAAATGATTGCCCCAAGGCAATTTTGCATGGTTCACTGTAAATTGGGTTCCAAATGTTAACTGATTCATTAGCCATAATATTTCTCTTGTAAAATGTATTCAATATTAGGGGAGAGTATTAGGGGCATACAAATAGCTGGAAGGGGCCATAATGAGGCTTCATTCAACTGGAGAGAGTTGAACTTCTTACAAAACCTTAGAGATAACAAATAACAATAAATTTGAAGCATTCTTTATTAAAATGAAACACTTCTGTGGCAAAATTCATTGTATTAGTTTTGTTTCAAAGCAAGAAAATATTTAAAATGTAATGCAACAACTGAATAGCTGCCAATGGCTGTAAAGAAAAACAGCTGAAACATTAAAGCAAATAAAATAACTTCTCATATTTCAATGCAAATTTTACCACAAACACTTCGATATAAAGAATTTCACTCAAGTGACAATAAAATGTATAAATGTTCATACCCTCATTTTCAACATTATACTACATCAAAAACTAAAACTCTTAAAACTAAATTCCTACGTAACTAGTAAAGCAACATTTTCAAAGACATAAAGCAGCTTGAAAAGAATACAGTGTTTTCTCCTTCAAATGAAACAAAATAGAAAAAATTTCTATCCAGAAAAAAATATTTTTGCCAAATTTTGATAAATTACAGATCGGTCAGTAGAGATTTACAAAAGCATAGATTGCACATCAGAAGTACAAAAGCAGAATACCATTCATCAGAAGTGCAGATTTTTTGTTCACTGTTAACAAGATACTGTTGTCTCTTGTGCCATTTTCACAACAGCATGAGGTGGAAGCAGCAGAATATTTTATTAAAAGCAAACCGGTTTTAACCCCAACACTGATCAGTGTCTGTATCTGGTCAAGACTATCCTGACTCGCTGTTGTGTTTATGTTTTGTGCTCTTTTAAAGTTCAGTCTGCTGGGACGCACTGACAGTTTAGTATGTTGTTAACCTTTCCTGTTATCAATTTTTTTTTGTTTGCTTAAATGTTGTTACAAACACATATTACAACTTTTATATTTTTTGAGCATTCTTCTTTAATAAATTTGATTATTTTCAAAAATGTGTTCATGTATAAACAATAAAAATAAAAATTCTAAAATATTTAAATGAGATAAAAGGAAAGTTAGATTTAAAATGCTTAAAATTTGGTGAAGAATAATCCATGCTTTCAATAACTTTTTCATATACCAATAAATATATTGCTTTTGTAATCTGCCCGGATTTAGGACATTTACCAGGGGGGGGGGGGGGGGGTGGTGGTACTTATTTGTAAACTCAACAACAAACTACCAAATGTTATATGTGAGTAAAAAACAAACAAATACATCAATAGAATTAAAATTTCAGTGTTTAAATTTTTTGGATAACATAAATCAGTTTGAATTGACTGATGTATAAATTTTATAAAAAATCCTGATTTGGACCAACTAAAATGCAACAAATCAAGAATTGAATTTTTTTTAAAGTCTGAGATTTCTTTCCAAACTAAATCAGTTCACTGCATCCCTTAACTTATTACCTGAACTAATTAAAAGTTGTTGAATAATATAACTCTGCTGAGTTTATTGAAGTATATCATGTTTTGGACCAACTAAAATGCAATAAATCAAGAATAGAACTATTGTTTAAAAAGTATGAGCTTTATTTCTGTTCTAAGTCAGTTCATTGCATCCCTTAAATGATTACCTCAACTATAAATTTCAAAGTTCACTGTTATTCAACAAGGCAAAATTTAAATTTCTTCAAATTTTTATGATGGTAAAAACTTTAATTTGTGTTTAATATATTCTACCAATATAATATTTAAGTGCCCCTGATTAAAATATTCTATATTTAACATAATAAAGTATTCATTAATAATCAGAATACAAACAACTATATAATTACCATAAGATGCATTGATGTTTATTTAAACAGAAGTGCTGAGATATATAGCACATTAATACTAAAAATATTCAACACCATTGCCAGGTTTGCTTAGGAATCTTTTTATAATGACAGATAAAACAATAATAACAATGTATATATAAGAAGAAAAACAGTATAAAGCTAAAACAGCACAGAACAAAGCACTAAACAATACGACGCTAAATAAAAGATAAAGCACAACAACTTGGCACAAAATAAATAGATTGAACAAAACAATTTGTTTAAAGGCATGTTAAATGAGATTCAAAGCAAAATATAGTTCTTTAAAAAATAAAATGCTGCAAATGTAAAAGATTGATGAGTTTTTTTCTAAAAAAAATTTTTTCCTTTGTAATTAATAGTATTGCTATGTATAATGTCATGATATTTAAATTATCTACCTCACCTGAAAACTGTATTTACCTCCGTTACAGGGACCATGTATTAATATTTCACTATGGTTTACTGACTTATTATCTGATATGCATCATAGGAATCTGAGCAAATATAATTGAAATTGTAATATATAAAATAAATATAAAAACGAGATTCCTGCTAAAATTAACTCCTGATTATATTATACTGTTATTATATAAATATCACAAATATTAGATGATAAAAGTGAGATTCTTATTGTTACTGTTAGTTTTCTTGTTTACTGATAAACAAGTCATGCTACAAAATGGAATATTAGTATCAATTCTGGTTCAATTGTCAAAAATATCATCATGATCTTTCATTTTACTCAAAATCAATGTCAGCTGAGTTCATATTTACTAAATATACATAAAATGCAAGTATTATTCTGTTTTATTTATTGTTTTTTTTTTTGATTTCAACAATGGCCAGCAATATTTCATTTCCCCAATTTCAATAAAGATCAACTCTGTTTTACTGAATTTCTCAATTTCAATAAATAACTTACTCAGATTTCGATTAAATATTAAAAGCCTTCTCCGACTCTACACGAGTAATTAAATTTTATATTATATATAATTGGTTTTTAGATTTAATTAGTCAAATCTCAATCAAAAGTCAGTTGAGCTCCATGTGCATAATTTAATGATACTATGTAAGAGATATTTGATAGAAATCACATCTAAAAGCAAACAAAAAAGGTTATACAGGGCAATTACAGAACAAACACCACAAACCCTTTGTACAATATGTACAAATTATATATACAAAATACCTTTAATTACATATGAACATCCCTCTCTTTCATTATATTTGATGCTGGTTAAAAAAATAAATTGGAAAAAGCTTAAGATACAAGGATACAATCAACCTTAACAGTAATTTTCTTCCGAAGTTTTCAACATCAAAATGCATGAATTTAAGATAAAATTGGGCAAATGTACTACATCTATTAAGCATAAGGCAAGACTCTATTTTAATTGATTTTTTTTTACTGTTCACATATGTTAGTAACATGATACTTCTGTCCAGCAGTATAGTTGACTCCCATTATCTTTGTAAAATATTTATTCTAGATAAATAAAAAATCTGGTTATCTCAAATTATAATTACCTTGAAATAACAAGAGCCCACTTTTTATCTTATACTGACTGATAATACAAACCAATATGATATTAAATAATGATGGGCTGCCTTGCAATAACTTAAATGCATAATTACTAATTCATGGATTTATACTTTCAAAAATTGTCTAAAAAAATAATGCCTTTATTAATAGCTGAAAATTAACATTTAATGCCACTGTGGCTTGTGCCACATATATAAAACTGTTAATGTTATCCTTTTACCTAATTTTGTTAGAAAAATACGACAAGAATGTTTCTGATTGGTTCATTTACAATATGATAATTATTTATATTTCAATGAAACCATCAACTGTACTAAAACCAATCAATTCTATCTTAGTTATCCTGTAACACAAATTTCATTCAGCATGTTGCTACAATGTATCGTATGATTTCAAATTAATAATAACCAAATGCTTTCATTAAATAACCATCCACATCAAACCATACATGAATCAAATTAAATCGATGAAACTGTAGATATATATATTTACTACAGAAGCAATTTACAGCACTGATTAAATAAGAGGATAATAAAGTTATAAAATGACAGATGTATTTCAGTAGAATTTAAACTTATTTTAAATATAAATAATATACATGTATTTGTTTTTATATAAGGACAAAATGAGATTTAAAACTATTAAATTATGTATCAAATCTGCAATTTCCTATCAGGGGAATTACAAATACTGAACTCAAATGTATAAACATAACAATATGTCTCAATTGTTCAGAAAATCTACTGGTATATACTATTATTCCTGACGTCTGCTTATACATGTATATAACACAGAGATTTTGTATATGAAGTTCTACTTTTGATGTAGGGGGAAAATATACTTTTTAGTATTGAATTACACATGTATTTAGTTATAACTAGACTTGTTCTTTCATTGAAAATAAAACTCTGATGACAAATGGTTAACAATTCTGAAAAGCAAAAAATAGTTTATGAAATATATAGATTGTAGTAAATATTACAATTTGAATGTATTTTGGTTAAGTTTTACCATTAATTTTACATCCTCAGAGTCATTCAATCAACTGTCCAATTGCTTCATATTCCCATGGACAACAAATGAAGTGATTTAACAATTCATGTAAACACACAAGTTATCACTTCACAGCAGTGCATTCTAGCAATGTTTGAACAGTTAAATTTTTTAAGATCTAATGTCTGGAATATATTTGTTCCAATTCTCTTAAAGACAATATTTATTATCCGCCCGAACTCGTATAACTCATTTGAACCAAGTTTGTAGTTTTCAACAGGTAAAATTAACGGACCTTAATGCTTGATATTCATTCATCTACTTAAAAATCAGAAATAATACGAGTTGTTTTTATCAATGATAAACAGTGACAGGCTTATCATTGCAATCAGTAAAGCTTGCATTTTTAATTTTTGCTACTATACTATTACGGGATCACGTTATTATATTTCCTTAAAGATAAGTTCCGTATATGCTTAATTTTTCATGCTCAACTTTTATTTATTACTGGGTATCCCATTTTTTTATAAGCATTTCCAAACTTGACAAAAATACATCAAAACGTACAATTTAGTCATTGATGGCTAGCCAAAAAAAAAAAAAAAAAAAAGAACTCTTTTAGCCTTTGATGTTTTATTGCTGCTTATATTAATTTCATTTGTTTATTTTACCATTTAATGTAATTGGACAGCTTACTGTATTAATTGTCACTTTTAGTTTTATACAATTTACATAGATGGATGAATTATTGTTTATCGTCCAGTGGCAGCCAGGATGATCACAATAGATACAATCATTTGTGTTAAAGGATTATCATTTATCATAATACATGAACCCATTAATTTATGTATTTGCAATATTTACTAAGCACTTAAGAGATGATATGAGAAGATAGGTATGATACATAGACTTAATAACTGAATCAAGCTATTCTTTACAATCAATTGATAGCACCTAAAATGAGCAAATATACCTGTTCACTGGAAATACATATTCAATAAAACCCGGTATACAGGAATATCTAATTTAAATAAGTAAATTTTACACAAAATTTATTCCTCTTATGAGGTATTTGAATATATCAATTTTTTATCATTATTATTATTTCTGCAAAAAATAAATAAATTCAAATAACTTAATATTAATATAACATTTTAAAATTTCAAAAGTTTCCAAAAATATGTTGAACATAACAAACACTGTTCTATATTCTATACGATCAACAAATGTAAAAACAAGAGGCTCCCAGGAGCCTGAATCGCTCACCTGGTCCTTAAGCTTTAAGGGAGTCTTTCATGAGCTATTACCCCTATAATGGATCATCTGACAACTTCGACCCAATTCAGACTTTTGTAGAGCTCAATGAGCTGATTGTTTAAGCAAACAACAGCTTTTCTCTATCGACAATAGTTTTCATTCTATGGGGCAAAAACAAGAGAAAACGCTATTTTTGACATTTAAAGGGTCATCTATAAGGCATCAACAGTTATTTTGACATTTAAGGGACAAAACTTTAACTCCTAAAGGGCTCATTTAAACATTTTGCAAACTAAGGGAAATGCTGTGAAAATGGTCAATTTTGATGTTCTAAGGGGAATAACTCCTAAAAGGAATGATCATACAACTTAATAAGTACAAATTTTTAAAAAAAATCAAGAAAAAGGGCAATAACTCCTACATTGGTGGTTACATCTTCTTCAAAATTTCAAAGCAGGTAGATCTTGAGGTGTTGAACACTTTAGCTTCCCATCAGAATTTTGATATCTGTCACCATTTTTGAGTTATTTGCAAAAAACTGCAATTTACCCCTATGTTCTATTTTTAGCCATGGCAGCCATGTTTTTTTACAAATCAAAAATCCAAACGATAGTTTAGTAGCACTCATGCCAAGGAACAACTACACTAAGTTTGGTTGCAATTAAACTTATGGTGTAAGAGGAGTTAACGATTTTATTACAATGAATAAAGACTGCAAAAATGGTCAATTTTGACGATCTAAGGGGAATAACTCCTAAAAGGAACGAACCTACAACTTCGATCCTGTTACAAATTTTGTAGATCTTTGTGTGCCTAACAATATGAAATTTAAATTTTTCAAATTTCCTTTATAGTATCCAAGATATTGAGCTTAATAAGTGCAAAATTTGGAAAAAATGCAGAAAAAGGGCAATAACTCCTACATGGGTCGTTGGATCTTCTTCAAAATTTCAGGGCAGGTAGATCTTGAGGTGCTGAACACTTTTACCCTTCGCCAGAATTTTGATATCTGTTATGGTTTTTGAGTTATTTGCAAAAAACTGCAATTTACCCCTATGTTCTATTTTTAGCCATGGCGGCCATGTTTTTTTACGAATCAAAAATCCAAACGATAGTTTTGTAGCACATATACCAATAAACAACTGTACGAAGTTTGGTTGCAATTGGACTTATGGTGTCGGACGAGTTAACGTTTGAAAAATTGTTAACAGACGACGACGACGACAGACGACGACGACGGACGCCAAGTGATGGTAAAAGCTCACATGGACCTTTGGTCCAGGTGAGCTAAAAAAGGGAACAAAATACTAATTGTTACAGAATTGTTCAAATAATATTTACAATTAGGTCAATATTCATGTATATGCAATGAGAACAATGAGAACATTTTTTTCCTTATCTGCTCTAAAGGAGCAGGTACAGGAAATTATAAATTAATCAGTTATTTATAAACATCAACAAGAAGTTCTAAAAAAGTTTAAGAACTAACAACAGGCGCAGAACCTTTAACAAATGTAAACAAATTTCTTCTCAAAAGATCATCAATAACAAATGAATAAATTTCATATTAAATTTAGGAAATTAAGTTTTAAAACTATAATTACAACAAAACATTTCAAGTAGATTTTCTTATTAGTGATAATTTGTCTGGCCAGAAATTTGGCATATAGGCCAAAATATCAAGACTAATTTCTATCAAACTTTTGAAGAAGTTGCCTCATTATTACTTCTTTGTTGGAATTTCTATACAAATGTATAACTGAAATACAGAATTATGTCTGAAAAATTCAAATGAAATGTTTTACCAATAAAGACATTTATTGCCTATTCAAAGCAAATAGCCCAACTTTTTGATATTTCAATGGATATATGAAACATTATTTAACTTGAAAAGGTCATAGATGAAACAAAGATACAAACAGTCTATTTTTCAAAGTTTTCAAGGTAATAACATAGGAATTTAAAAAGACAATTTCAATAACAATTATGTTAAACATTGGACTTGAAACAAATACAAGAAGAATCAATGAATTATAATCATAGTAATAACATTTTTCTTCATTCATAGCCATACATACATGTATGAATTATAATCATAGTAATAACATTTATCTTCATTCATAGCCATACATACATGTATGAATTATAAACAATCGATGAAAACAACTGACAATTTATGGAACAAAATGGAAACATAAATGCTGCTTAGTTTAACAAAAGGCATAAATTACTTCGAAGTCTGTTATTTTGAGCATTAAATCGTAATCCATGTATTCTTTCAAACATGAAGTCTGTTTGTCAGTATCAAGGAATAAAAACTTTTATGTAGAAACTCATGTAATATTCTGAATAAAAACACAACAGCTTCTACTTCATTCTGAAGCCTTGAAACAATTCAAAAAAAATTTCTTTCCACCATCATTGATGGCTGATCATTGTTTAAAAACTGAACATTCACAAAACATTTTCTCATTAAAAGATCACTTATAGCAGATCTTGTGCCTCTTGTAGGCCAAATTTTTGTGACCCCAATTTCACCATTTCTCTTTGCAAATCAAAACAGAATAAGCCAGATCCTTTAACTATAAAATGTATATAATTGTTTATTTCTACTTCCATTACTGTTAATCAGAACCAGATGACATTAAAATAATATTTATCTAATAAAATTTTCTTAGGTGATGTTCTGATGTTTTCAACATAGTGATGTTTTGGTGGCTTCAACATATTGAAGTTTTGTTGTTTTTTTAAAACAAATTTGATCATTAATTACCATAATAATACTTGTAAACAGTGGTGCATTGGCATTTTTGTCAGAATAGAAACTCAAAGAGCTTCTGCCAAGCAATACAAAAATAAAGAAAATCTTCACAATCAAACTAAGCACTGATCTCTCGTATAGAGATAGTAAAATTTGGATTTGACAACACACTTTCATCCTCATCCTCATTTTTAAACTGTGGTATTTTGTGTGCAGGTCCCCATGATGCAGATGGCTTTAACAGGAATTTAATTTTCTGCAAAAAGAAAGATTAGTACATCAGACTCAGTAAATTAACATTTTAACTATGTAAAACAATTAATTCTTTCAAAACATATAAAACATCTATTGTATCCTTGTTTTACAAACTTTCAAAGTGTGTCAAGAAAATGTCAAAACAAAAACATTTCCTTTCATTATACTGTGTATCAAAATATTAGTTCTGTTATGTGTCCCAGAAAAATATACAAAAAGAATGGACACACTACATATCTCGCCTGAGTATGCACATGGACAGAGAATAATAATTATCTGATACCCGACATTTTGCAAGTCAAAGGAAAATGTGTTAAAAGAAATTGAGGTCAAGGTCAAAAGGCATGTGTCATAGCAACATGTATCCACTAAGAACTATCTATCAACCAGATATGGTGGGTCTATGTATTACAGTTGTTAAAAATGGACTTAATCAAGAAACTGGATGAAAGTCACTCAACCATGAAATTGAGGTAAAAGTCCAGAGACAACTGTCAGGCAGGAATGTACCCATCAAGAACTATCAATAGACCAAATACAGTAGGTCTAGGTATTAGTTTCTGAGAAATGGACTTAACCACGAAAAAGTGTCAAAGTTACTTAAGCATGAAATTGAGGTCAAGGTCCCAAGCCAGGTGTCAGACTGGCATGTACCCACTAAGATAAATCTATAGACCAAATATGGTTGGCCTAGGTATTACAGTTGTTGAGAAATGGATTTAACCACGAAACTTAGAAGCAGATTTTAAATTCATGTTTATGAAGTCAGTGCACCATGAAAATGAGGTCAGGGTCACAAGACAAGTATACTGTGGCAAACCTTATACGATAAGCTACCTTGTGGACCATAAATCTTAATTGTAGGTATTAGATGTGCAAAGTTATTAAAGTTTTACAAAAGTTTACGCCCTCGTCGGAAAGTAATACCTATATCTCACCTCTGTGACTTTTCTTCTCAGGCGAGACAAAAACCAAGGAACTGAAAAATTAAGTTTAATACCCCCAACACACACTGATTTTTCTTACGAGTCCTTACAGATCGCCAACTCGTAATCAATCGCAAGCATCCGTACATAACTCATTGGTATCCGTTAATAACTCGTTACAACTCGCAGACACACATAAGGATCAGTGAAAGTAGAGGCAAATTTTTCGACAGGTCAAAAATTTTCTTGCGACTGTCCACAGATTACAATTTTCGGAAATAACTCATAAGTAACTTGTAACAATCTGTAAGTATCGTAAACCCGTCACAACAACACCTAACCTTATGTAAACTACTCCCAAGAATCTGTAAATGTCTCGTAAACAATTTTTTTTACAATTTGTTTATGGATAGTGCTTACAATGGCTTTACGGATTTTTAAGAGTTACTACGAGCATTTTATGAATACATACATATAGTTTACGATTTAGGAAAGGTATAAAATTGTCTTGCTGTATGTCAGTTGTGGAATGATGATACACAAAGAATTGCATATTTTTTTGCAAAAAGCATAAGGACTCGTAAATACTCGTAACTAACTTCAACTATTCGTAACAACATGGTAACAGGTCGTAATTTACACGTAAAAGCTTAGATGAATCGTAACATTCCATAATATATTCGTAACAATCCATAAAAAACCTGTAAAATGTCTTAACATGCTCATATTTATCCGTGGTAACTCTGAACAAATCGTAGTTTTTTACCGCAATACCATCGTAATAACACATAATAAACCGTAAATGGCTCATAATTACTCGTAACCACTTTTAAATCGCACATAAAGATGGCCAAATTGTAAGGATCCGTGTACGTTTACGAATTTGAGCACTATGTAAGTATTCATAAGAAAAATCTATATATGTGAAGGTAGAATAAGGGCTCAAAATAAATTCACTTTTCTTTTGATGTTCTTCAATTCCTACTTCAAGTCACCAAGATCTCATGGTACAATCAAAGAAAAAACTTTAAATTATATTAGGCAAATGAAATGGTACAGATATCCAGTTATATGCTAGAAAGAAGTAGAGAATGGTTTTGGGAGTTGGTAGTTTGAATAATTTTTGAAATCTACTTTCTTTTTCATTGATTTGCATATACATAGTGTAAGACATATTAAGGAAAAGACATAAATTTATCAATGTTTAAAGATGATTCTACAGCAAATTTTTGCAGCTAAAATGTTTTATAATTGTTGAATTTTTTCATTTTAGTGTCTGAGAAAAAAACGTGAAACTCTTACCAAAGAAAATTCAGTTGGGTAATAAAAATAATCTGATTAATAAAATTCAGCACTTTTCAAAGTGTAATTTTCCTATATTGAAAGATTATCTGTTAAAGATTTTATCCCATGTAGTTAAATTCTATAAGTGATAAGTCCCAAATACACACAGATCAATGTATATAATATTGGCAAGATTTATAGAAAATGTCATGCAGTGATTCAAATTGTTTTTTAAGTATTAATATTATTGTTTGTTTAGTTGGGGTTTAACGCCGTTTTCAGCACATTTGGCTATTTCGCGGCGGCCAGTTTTTATTGGTGGAGGAAGCCGGAGTACCCACAGAGAACCACTGACCTTCGGTAGGAAAATTGGCAATCCTTGTCAATTAAGGTGGGAGTCGAACACACCTCGCCACAGGTGAGATTCGAACTCACAACCGCAGTGTTGACAGGCTAGTGATCATTAGTAGTCATGACGAACTACCTAGACCACTCGGCCACCGAGGCCCCAAGTATTAATATTAAAGCACGGACTTAAAATACTCAAAACTCCAGTTTCAAATAAACTATTTGAAACTCATCTTTGTTAAAGAAAATATTGTTTTCAGGGATTTTCAAGAACTTGTTATTAATTTTGAATACTTTCTAAAGTCCTTGATTCTCCATCATATTGAAGAAAGTCCAATGACATGTGTAACCTTGAACTACACTTCTAACATAGAGCTGATAATAATGTTTGAAAATAGTTCATTTTGGGTATGATTTTGTTTGTACATACCTCAAATAAACTCTTATCCGAAGGAGCCAGGCATATCTTTTTAATGGCAATACTTGTTATAATAACCATTGGTATTAGAGAAAGGATCCATCCTAATCCATTAGCCCAACCTGGGTATGTGTAGTTACCATAGGCCAATGGCTTGTACTGTATCAAGTTAAACAGTAACACTGCCTGTAATATAAATAATAGAATAACAAATGGTGAATTGCTTTAACTTCCATGTATCATGACAAGATTTTATCATATATAATATGTAATACTATATCTATCATTGACATACACAAGACAAGACAAAAGATAAGCAATGAAATTTTTTGGCAAATGAAGTACCATAATAACCCTAATTATTCGACACTTTTGAAAATTCAAGGAAAATTGAATTTTTCGATGACTCTATTTTTTCGACGATTTCAAAACTGTCAAAGTTACAATCGTTGTTCTCAGGTGGTGACAGTGGGTAATTTTAACTTCTTAGGTAAGTTAATTACTTTCAGTCCTATCAAGTGTTTATTTCGTCTTTCTAAACCATTTAAACTATCTATCTTAATAAAAATGATTGAAACAAGATCGATTTTTAAGTAAATTTTATTGAATTTTTCCTACCTGGAAGTTTACTTTTGAAAAGAAATCCGAAACAAGTTCGGAACAGAAATGCGTATTCGCGTTTCTCAGAGAAATAAATATAAAAAATGTGACATGAAATGAATAATGTTTTTACAAAATAAATCCTCTTATCATTGTTTATAAGACATTTAAATGTAATAGTTATACAGTCAACTCCACTTAATTGCAAACCTGTTAATTGCAAAATTCGGTTATTTGCAAAAAAAATACCAGCACAAAACCATTTCCCATTCAACTAATGTTAAATATGTCGGTTAATTGTAAAGCAGTTTATAGTAAAATTCGCTTAATAGCAAAGAAAATTGTTGGTTATTTGCAAAATGTCCAATGGGTTTTGTCATATTTTCCGTAAAATGTGATGATCATTTGCAATTAATTAGTGAAAATTCATACAATTGTCTTTTGAAACAAACTTATTTAATTTTAATTATTTTTGTCAATTTGTAGATCTATGGAAGTTTTCAAATGATCGGAGTTCGTAACGTAGAATCTGACAAACCAAGACATCTAGATCTTTATTATTCATGTTATTTAAATAAAAAATGTTTGAAATTGAGTTCTCTTTTTGTTTTCCTTTGCTGAAACTGAATAAAGAATGTCCTGTGTCCTTCACTCTAACAGCGATTGACAAACGAAAATAAGTGGCCGCCATTTTTGTTTCCAATGTAAATAACCACGTGCACAGGTAAATGCAAAAATTGTTTTTTTTTAATTCAAAGTAGGCTAAATCACAATTGATTTCAGATCTATAAACAATTATCACTTCAGATTGAAATGAAAATGAATTATGTAATACTTTTAATGAAAAAAAAAAAAAAGAAACAGATTAGAGATTATAAACTCACATGTAAACAAACCGTTTCTTGATCACAAATATCTTTTATCGATTAAAATTAAAATTTTTAAAATCATTTCTGCAGCATTTAAAATGTTTTACTGGAATATAACACTGGGATAGAATAAAAGATTGTTGGATTATAGTTGTATTTAAATATGTACAAGGTAAAGTTTCTATATTTAAAATGTAGGTCATCTGGGTTATCAAAATACATGCAATGCGTTAAGAAGTTTATGAAGAAAAAATAATAACAAAAACTTCATTTCACTTTTATTTATTAAAAGGCAATAACTTTCATTCAACAAAATTTTTTAGTATAACTCTGGTAAACTGTGGCTAACATCTGCAATCTGTAAACTGCTATCAGCTGATTCCAAAACTTCCAGCCTGATATGCTTTTCGTTTTATCGCAAAGTCCGCTTAATTGCAAAATTTTCTCTGACAAATAGGCTTTGCAAATAAGCGGAATCCACTGTAATATGTTCTAAAAAGACGATGATATGTGTTGTAAAAATCATTTGTGAGATGCTCCAAATCCAGATCGTAAAAATAATTTGTGAGATGTTCACATATTAGTCAACAACATGGCGGGTCATTTGAAGTTTGTTACAGTTTTCGTCTTCAACATTAAATTAACTTTATTTGAAGGTACAAAAAGATAAATCATGAGAGCAAAATCAAATAACAATACCGCAAGTATGAACCATTATGTTGATTGCTTATTCTTAAAGTACATTGACCAGGTCGATCACATGGAGTCAAAAAATGACAATGATGAGGACGGAAATACAAAAACTCTATTTTTTCGACGATTTTCAAATTTTCCTAAAAAACAGGTGTAATTTAGTGTCCTATAAATAGAGTAAGTATGGTATGCAAACTTCATACCAAGTTTCACTTCATTTTGTTAAAGTGTTTCATAATCTTCTTAGATAAACTTACAACAAGTGTAAGGGGAGATAAAAACTTCCAGAAAACTTTGAAGAACATCTGTGTTTTATATGACATCGGACCAATCATCATTTGTACATCCTGTAAAAACTTGTCAGCACCTATAAATCATGAAAAATAAATTTCTTAGAATGCTTCTTTTTGTAGGTTGAATTGCCTCTAAAAGCACCCACCAATGTGTGTTTTGAATGAAGTAAGGTTAGTAACAAAACTAGAGGCTCTCAAGAGCCTGTATCGCTCACCTGGATTTAACTTTTCACCTTGAGAAGGACTAAAAATTTAAGTGTTGCAGTCAATTTGGCTGGTTTATCTATAGGGTTCTATGTTGAACTAAGTTCAGCTGTGGCAGTCATCTTGGTTGACAGTCCAGGTCAATGGACGCATCTCTAAAAGAGGACCATCTAAGGACCAATGCTGCCAAGTTTAGTTCAAATTGGCTCAGTAGTTTCAGACGATAAGATTTTTGAGTGAATTTCCTATACAGTCCTATGTCAAACTAAGTTTGGTTGTGGCAGCCATCTTGGTTGACAGTCCAGTTCATTGGACACACCTCTGAAAGATGACCATCTAAGGACCATTGCTGCCAAGTCTTGTTAAAATTGGTCAAGTGGTTTCAGTGATTTTTCAATGAATTTTCCCATAGGGCCCTATGTTAAACTAATTTCGGCTGTGGCGGCCATCCTGGTTAACAATCTGGATCATCAGACATATTTCTGAAAGAGAACCTCCAAAGGACTATTATGGCCAACTTTGGTTCCAATTGACCTTGTAGTTTTATAGAAGAGGATTTTTGAAATTCATCCCCTCCTTTTTTCAATTTTTAGTAACAGCAGACATGTCGGACGGAAGTCGGGGATGCTGGACATACTTTTGGAAGGGGGCCACCCAAGAACCATTCCACCAAAGTTTTATCTCAATTGGCCCAGTGGTTTCAAAGGAGATCTTTAAAGGAAATTTTATGATGAATGCTGTCTTTAAAGGGCAAAAACTCCTATAAGGGGCCAATCAATGATTTTGGTCATGTTGTCTAATTTGTAGGTCTTACTTTGTTGAACATTTTTGCTGTTTACAGTTTGTCTTTATCTATAATAATATTCAAGATAACAACCTAAAACTGCAAATTTTCCTTAAAATTAACAATTCAGGGGCAATAACCCAACAAATGGTCGACCGATTCGTCTAAAAATTTCATGGCAGGTAGATCTTGACCTGGCCTGGGTGCCATAAAAGTTGAGAATATTCTTAAGTCTGAGAATTTTCTTAACTATGGGGATACTCGAATGTGATTGGCTGAGAATGGGAATTTGAGTAAAATTTTCTTTACTCAGCAAAAATAGTTCTTTATGGTGCCCAGGCCTGATGAACATTTTTAGTCAGTTTTGCTCTAAATGCTTTAGTTTTTGAGATATAAGACAAAAACTGTTTACCCATTCTATTTTTAGCCATGTCGGTTGGCAGGCGGGGTAATCAGACATAATTTTTAAACTAGATACCCTAATGATGCTAATGATGCTTATGGCTAAGTTTGGTTCCATTTGGCCTAGTAGTTTCAGAGAAGATTTTTGTAAAAGTTAACGGATGACGACGGACGAGAATCTAAGTGATGAGAATAGCTCACTTGATCCTTTGGATCAGGTGAGCTAAAAATATGAAATACTGCTTTCCGAAAAACTGACAACACACACAAGGACAGTTATATGAAGTTATTCATTTACAATCCTTAAAATTCCATGATAACTGATGTTTTTTTTCAATGGATCTGCAGGGTCATTTCTATGTTTTTATTTCTAAACCTATTATATTTGAGCATACAGTTGTTATATTATCTAATGTGTAAAATTACTGTATATTTTACATTACATAATGATCCGAGAGGAGACTGAAATTTGCATGGACACAACATACAGAATAGGAATGCAAAAAGCTCTCACGGAACATATAATTATTGCACAAAGTGAATAAAATCACCTTCAAAAAATTAATTTTATCCCTCAGAATCAATTTATTGTTTTGTTTTTTATTTTAAAAAGAACTGGTCCCTTCGTACATAAATAACAAGAGAAGACTGTTTATGCTAAAGCTTTTACATACCATACACCCAACCAACCAATGCACTTTCTCCTGCTGCCATTATAAATACAGACCAGCTGGATACATAATTGTCCATTAATTGTAACACAAACATACCACCCTGAAATATAAAATTTTTCAAATGGAGTCCATAGTGAAGATACTAACATCACAGAACTTTCAATAAATTCATGTAAGGTTTATGATTTGTAAAGGACAACTAATCTTCTTGTAAACATGAAATCAACAGTTGAATAATACGTTTTGGTCACGACAACACTAATATGGTGTGATTTCAAAGAAAACTTATTTAAATCTAAACATAAAACATATTTTTACAGTGATCCTTTTTTTTTAATAACTTCAATTTTATAACTGCACTGTAAAAGTTTACTTCTTGATTTTCTACATATGCAGAAATGAATACTCAATACTATTTAAGAAAACAATTGGAAGGACATGGGGGATATAATTTCATACCTGCGTAGTAACTATAATTCCACCACAGAAACCAATTATACATGTAATGAGTACCACCCAAACTTTCTTTTTCCTCAATGAAGGGTAGGTATCCTGTATGGCTGTCAGGCAAGTCTCCAACAATGCAAACTATAAGACAGATAATTTGTATTAAAATGAAAACATTGGGTGATTTACTTTCGAAGAAAAAATAAAGACTGCTAGGAATGTCTATAATACAGACACTGATGGAAGAAAAACTTGTGGCTTTACTAAATTTATAACATTTCAATTAACAAACAAGTAACAGTATATCAAAACTAGAGGCTCTCAAGAGCCTGTATCGCTCACCTGGATTTAACTTTTCACCTTGAGCAGACCTAAAAATTTAAGTGTTGCAGTCAATTTGGCTGGTTTTTCTATAGGATTCTGTGTTAAACTAATTTCAGCTGTGGCAGCCATCTTGGTTTAGTCCAGGTCAACGGATACATTTCTAAAAGAGAACCATCTAAGGACCATTTCTGCTAAGTCTTGTTCCAACTGGCTAAGCGGTTTCAGACAAGAAGATTTTTAACTGAATTTTTCTGTAGGGTCCAATATTTAACAAAGTTCGGTGTGGCAGCCATCTTGGTTGACAATCCACGTGATCGGACATATTTCTGAAAGAGGATCTCCTAAGGACCAATGCTGCCAAGTCTGGCTCCAATATGTCAAGTGGTTTCAGACAAGAAGATTTTTCAATTAATTTTTCCATAGGGCCCTATGTTAAACTAAGTTCTGCTGTGGTGGCCATCTTGGTTGACAGTCTGGGTCGTCGCACAAAAATTCTGAAAGAGGACCATCTAAGGACCCATTGCTACCAAGTCTAATTCTAATTGACTTAGTGGTTTCAGACGAGAAGATTTTTGAGTGAATTTCCCATAGGGTCCTATGTTAAACTAAGTTCTGCTGTGGCGCCATCTTGGTTTACAGTCCACGAAATTTGACACATTTCTGAAAAAGGACCTCCTAAGGACCAATGCCGCCAAGTCCTGCTCCAATATGTCAAGTGGTTTCAGACAACACAATTTTTCAATGAATTTTCCTATAGGGCCTATGTTAAACTAAGTTCAGCTGTGGCGGCCATCTTGGTTCACAGTCCGGGTCATCAGACACACCTCTCTAAGAGGACCATCTAAGGACCATTGCTGACAAGTCTGGTTCCAATTGGTCAAGTGGTTTAAGGCAAGAATATTTTTCAATGAATTTTCCCATAGGGCCCTATGTTAAACTAAGTTCGGCTGTGGCGGACATCTTGGTTAACAGTCCGGGTCATTGGACATATTTCTGAAAGAGAACTTCCTAAAAACCATTACTGCCAACTTTGGTTCCAACTGGCCTTGTAGTTTCATATAAGAAGGTTTTTGAAATTCACCCCCCCCCTTTTTTTTCTATTTT
The DNA here is from genome assembly GCA_028015205.1 of Mytilisepta virgata. Lineage (NCBI taxonomy): Eukaryota > Metazoa > Mollusca > Bivalvia > Mytilida > Mytilidae > Mytilisepta > Mytilisepta virgata. The sequence continues at coordinate 36,059,334 of CM051515.1, forward strand.
TAGTAACAGCAGCCATGGAAGTCGGGGATGCCAGACATAAGTTTGGAAGGGGGCCAGCCAAGGACCATTCCACCAAAGTCTGGTCTCAATTGGCTCAGTGGTTTGAGAGGAAAAGATCTTAAAAGCAAAGTTTACGCTGAATGCCGTCTTTAAAGGGCAAAAACTCCTATAAGGGGTCAATCAACGATTTTGGTCATGTTGACTTATTTGTAGATCTTACTTTGTTGAACATTTTTGCTGTTTACAATTTGTCTTTATCTATAATAATATTCAAGATAATAACCTAAAACTGCAAAATTTCCTTAAAATTAAAAATTCAGGGGCAATAACCCAATAAAGGGTTGACCGATTCGTCTGAAAATTTCATGACAGGTAGATCTTGACCTGATGAACATTTTTACCCCCATGTCAGTTTTGCTCTAATTGCTTTAGTTTTTGAGATATAAGACAAAAACTGCAGTTTACCCCTATGTTCTATTTTTAGCCATGTCGGCCATGTTGGTTGACAGGCGGGGTCATCGGACACATTTTTTAAACTAGATACCCTAATGATGCTTGTGGCCAAGTTTGGTTCAATTTGGCCCAGTAGTTTCAGAGGAGAAGATTTTTGTAAAAGTTAACAGACGACGACGACGGACGACGACGGACGACGGACGCCAAGTGATGAGAAAAGCTCACTTGACCCTTTGGGTCAGGTGAGCTAAAAAGACAGCATGGTTTAAATTTTTAGAAATTTTTCATCTGCACTCATTTTTAAACTTGACCAAGACCTCATTGATATAAACCTTTCATATATATATTAAAAAATAATCCACTTAGAACTGTGCCAGATGCAGACAAAATTCTCAGACTAAACATTAAATCTCACCTCACTGCCCATTCCCAATGTGATCATCATCACAAAAAACAAAACAGACCACAGAGGGGATACTGGTAATCTAGTTACCACATCAGGATATACAACAAAGGCCAAACCAGCACCTATAATACAATCAAACTTGACTTGAACTACAGTGGTTATGAAGGATCATGAACATAGAAATGAACATGTTTTAGAATATCAAAGTTTAGTACAATTTGGTACTTACATCAGTATTTTGACTATTTCAATAAAAAAAGTTCAGAAATTAATATATATTGAGTGGTAACAGGTACACAATGAATATCTTTAAAAAAGAAGAAACTCAAATGAATTTGAAGATTTTTTTTTTCCCCGATATAGATTAAAATTTTTATTTATCCATTTTTTCTTAAATTAATACAACATGAAAATAAATAGAATATTTGATATTTTGCCTCCTAATGTACAACATTTAATATTTACCTTCATCTACCACTTTATCTATTGGCATATCCAACTCTTTGGCTAAATATCCAATGATACAAAATATCACAAAACCAGCAAACAAACTTGTTGCTATATTGCCAAATGATACAATTAATGAATCTCTGAAAACAAAACAAAAATATGTATGAGGCATTAATTCCAAAAAAAACATTCAACAATATTCAAACATACATTCATGTATATAAATACTGTTACTTTGAATTAAGCTAGGTCTCATGTAGAAGGTAAAAAGTCACTGCCCAAATGATTTTATTAATAATTTACTATGGATTATCAAATGTGGCGATGTCTCAATCAAGCATGAATTATAGATCCTTTTATCTTAGTCTTCAATTTCTTATCAAAAGATATTTTTGGGGGTTGTATATTGATGTTGTTGAATAATTTCTATAAATTTTATAACATATCATCTTGTCTTTTTATGTGTTTTCCCATTTTCATTGAATGTCATGTTAGTAGCCACACCTCATGAAAATAAGGTGAAACTTGTTGGGATCCAATGAAGCAATTTTATAACACAATATCAAAAGGATTTGTCACTTTGTAAAAGGACTGAATTTATGTCTGTAATGATATATTTCCATACTTACTTCAAACAATTATTATGAAATTTATTATAACTGGACAGTGTTATCAATCCTCCCCAAGCCGGACTGAGGGCAAAGAAAATCTGAGCGGCTGCATCAGACCATACCTAGAAAGTACTTATTCTTATTACTGTGTCAGATATATCCATAATTGCACATAAAACTGTAAATGATCAATCTAATCTTGATTATTTTGAGTTCAATTTGTAATGAAATAAAATACAAGAAGTATTTAACTCAGTTCAAAGTTGATGCGATTTCAACCTCACATTAAAATATATTAAACATTACTTAATCTTCAAGGGCACATGTTCCAGGTTTTGGCTAATATACTGCAAACTGTTGTTGTGTAAGACTAAGAGGATTAGACTTCACAAACCTTTTCATCCTCTGAAGAGAAATACAATTACTAGGATATTTCACCGCTTGTAAAAGCACATTGTCTCCATAAAAGAATATCGACTCCATATTACTAAAATTAGATCTGGATTCATTCCTAAAATTTCTCAATACTGTCAAAATGTTTTTTCAATTTCCTTTGATTTAATCGGTTTTAACTTTATGTATCATTGTCTACGTGTTTTACGGAAGGTTTAGAACTATCAAAATGCACATTATACATACATGTAGTTTGGTTTGAAAGTGCTGAGAAAGGTTTCTAGATTGAAAACCACACAGTACATATGTAATATAACAATTAAGGACCTTTAATTCGGTCAATATGTTATATATTGACCTGGCAGAATACGATTCTACCAGGCCAATATATAATGTAAAGTCTTCTGTGTATACCATTCTATTAGGTTCATAAATAATGTATTGACCTCATAAAAAGTCAATATTGATAAATATATTACCTTGGCATCGGATAACTTTTCAAATCTTGGTGTAATATAGTACAGTACTCCATCCATAGCACCAGGAAGTGTTACTCCACGGAAAAACAAAATACACAAGACAACATATGGAAACAAGGCAGTAAAATACACAACCTATAATTGAAAAAAAACAACATACAGAAAAAGAATGGTAAAATGAACTCATACTTAATTTGTTGAATAAAAAACACAAGTATGGATTACTTTTTTTTAAATGCCTATGTAGTATCTTAATTATAAGGAATTGTAAAACCTGTAAATTATACAAGTTGAAACCCAGCATGCACATCTAGGCATATACATAATATTCAAATTTCTTAAAAATGGGCAGAACCTCTACAAATAATTATAATAAGCAAACCGATAGTTTCATGAACAAGGCATTGTGTATGGTTTTCTTTTCCACTTTGAGCATACTGCTGTTTATTTTGTGAATCAAAAAGAGATGACTTACTAAAAGAAGCGGAAAGTACATCTGGTAAGAAAAAGCTACTTACTTTTCCAGTTGATTTAACACCTTTTCCCAAGGCAAAGAATGTTAGTGTCCAGGCGGCAGCTAAACAGAGGATTACCTTCCAACGGACACTCCCAATCACTTCTATACCTGGCGACAAGCCTAAAATTTCCACCCTGAAAAGAAATAACAGAAAACAGAAACTCAGATCAGCTCAACTTCTACACCTTTTCAAAACTTTCACAATTGCAAACTAAGACTAAATCACACAAAGTTAACTAATTTCAATTCCCTCCTGTAAATAATTACTTTCCAAATATATAAATTAACTAGAGGTACTGTTGTCACAGGAGTCCAGCATGCTGGACTGTTTTAGCACGCTAAAACTGATGTCTCCCCTTCCATACCCATAGTTTTTTTAACATTTTTTAGGGATCATCAAGGTGGCAAATTAAGAGCTATGGTACATAATACATGTAGTCACCTACAGATATGTGCTTCAACAAGGAATGAATAAGGTAATATATAGTTTTGGGGAAGGGATCTGAACCATTTTTAAGATAAAATAAGGTTTCTGATTTTGAGGGGGTGGGGATGATCCCCAGGGCTAAGATGTATAGTACATTCAACTTGTCTTGTAACCATGAGTAGTACAATATATGGTTTAGGGGTGGGGATTCCAACCATTTTTAAGATAAAATAAGGTTTCTGATTTTGAGGGGGGTGGGGATGACCCCCAGGGCTAAGATGTATATTGCATTCAACTCGTCTTGTAACCATGAGTAGTACAATATATGGTTTAGGGGTGGGGATTCCAACCATTTTTAAGATAAAATAAGGTTTCTGATTTTGTGGGGGTGGGGATGACCCCCAAGGCTAAGATGTATATTGCATACAACTGGTCTTGTAACCATGAGTAGTACAATATATGGTTTAGGGGTGGGGATTCCAACCATTTTTAAGATAAAATAAGGTTTCTGATTTTGAGGGGGTGGGGATGACCCCCAGGGCTAAGATGCATATTGCATTCAACTCGTCTTGTAACCATGAGTAGTACAATATATGGTTTAGGGGTGGGGATTTCAACCATTTTTAAGATAAATTAAGGTTTCTGGTCTTGAGGGGTAGGGGATGACCCCCCGGGGCTCAGATGTATACTGCATTCAACTTGTCTTGTTATCATGAATAATAAAATATATGGTTTAAGGGTGGGGATTTCAACCCTTTCCAAGATAATGTAGGCTAGGGGGTGGGGACTGACCCCCAGGGACCCAAATGTGGTACTCTGCACTCCGCCTTGACCTGATGCATATACCTTCCAAATATCATGAGGCTAGCTCAAGAAACAAAAAAGTTATGTTCCGGACAAAAAATTTGATTAGAAGAGGAAGAAGAACACTATTGGGTTGGGATCTCAATGGTTTTCAGAATATTTAGTATTTTATCATTTGAGGGGGTGGGGCATGACCCCCCTCAGACCCCCCTATGGTACCAAATGATTTGTCTTATCATAAGGAGTAATAATATATATGGTTATCGGGTGGGGATCACAATGGTTTTCAAAATATTAAGTATTTTATCATTTAAGGGGGTGGGGCATGACCCCCCCCTCAGACCCCCTATGGTACCAAATGATTCGTCTTATCATAAGGAGTAATAATATATATGGTTATTGGGTGGGGATCTCAATGGTTTTCAGAATAATAAGTATTTTGTCATTTAAGGGGGTGGGGCATGACCCCCCCCCCCCTCAGACCCCCTATAGTACCAAATGATTCGTCTTATCATAAGGAGTAATAATATATATTGTTATAGGGTGGGGATCTCAATGGTTTTCAGAATAATAAGTATTTTGTTATTTGAGGGGGTGGGGCATGACCCCCCCTCAGACCCCCTATGGTACCAAATGATTCGTCTTATCATAAAGAGTAATAATATATATGGTTATTGGTTTGGGATCTCAATGGTTTTCAGAATATTTAGTATTTTATCATTTGAAGGGGTGGGGCATGACCCCCCTCAGACCCCCCTATGGTACCAAATGATTCGTCTTATCATAAGGAGTAATAATATATATGGTTATAGGGTGGGGATCTCAATGGTTTTCAGAATATTTAGTATTTTATCATTTGAGGGGGTGGGGCATGACCCCCCTCAGACCCCCCTATGGTACCAAATGATTCGTCTTATCATAAGGAGTAATAATATATATGGTTATAGGGTGGGGATCTCAATGGTTTTCAGAATATTTAGTATTTTATCGTTTGAGGGGGTGGGGCATGACCCCCCTCAGACCCCCCTATGGTACCAAATGATTTGTCTTATCATAAGGAGTAATAATATATATGGTTATAGGGTGGGGATCACAATGGTTTTCAAAATATTAAGTATTTTGTTATTTTAGCCTACATTTTACAGGCTAGGGGGTGGGGATTGACCCCCAGGGACCCAAATGTGGTACTCTGCACTCCGCCATGACCTGATGCATATACCTTCCAAATATCATGAGGCTAGCTCAAGAAACAAAAAAGTTATGTTCCGGACAAAAAATTTGATTAGAAGAGGAATAATAACTAGAATTGCAATTGCGAGCAATAGCAGATGTCGCCCCTGGCAGCCATCTTGAAAATGGCGGCCATTTTGAAAAAAAAAAGTTTCGATTGCACACCTTCACATAGTGATCTAACTTTCTGCCAAGTTTCATTCAATTCTATCCATGTTAAGTTTTTCGCCATTTTAACATCATTTTTCAAAATGGCCGTCAAACGTCTCCAACCGATCGCCATTTTTTTTCATCAGTTTGTTCTTCTAATTGTACTTTACAAACCTACGAAGTTTAATGAAATTCTATGGTACAGTTTTTGAGATATAAACGTTTTAAATTTTCGGAGGGTACCGATCTTTGAATGGCGGCCATCTTGAAAATGGCGGCCATTTCGAAAAAAAAAGTATTGATTGCACATCTTCACATAGTGATCTTACTTTCTGCCAAGTTTCATTCAATTCTATCCAGGCATCTCCGAGAACTAAGCCGGACAAAAATCATTGGAAAGAAAGAAAGAAAGAATAATAACTAGAATTGCAATTGCGAGCAATAGCAGATGTCGCCCCTGGCAGCCATCTTGAAAATGGCGGCCATTTCGAAAAAAAAAGTATTGATTGCACACCTTCACATAGTGATCTTACTTTCTGCCAAGTTTCATTCAATTCTATCCATGTTAAGTTTTTCGCCATTTTAACATCATTTTTCAAAATGGCCGCCAAACGTCTCCAACCGATCGCCATTTTTTTTCATCAGTTTGTTCTTCTAATTGTACTTTACAAACATACGAAGTTTAATGAAATTCTATGGTACAGTTTTTGAGATATAAACGTGTTAAATTACCGATCTATGAATGGCGGCCATCTTGAAAATGGCGGCCATTTTGAAAAAAAAAGTACTGATTGCACACCTTCACATAGTGATCTTACTTTCTGCCAAGTTTCATTCAATTCTATCCAGGCATCTCCGAGAACTAAGCCGGACAAAAATCATTGGAAAGAAAGAAAGAATAACTAGAATTGCAATTGCGAGCAATAGCAGATGTCGCCCCTGGCAGCCATCTAGAAAATGGCGGCCATTTCGAAAAAAAAAGTATTGATTGCACACCTTCACATAGTGATCTTACTTTCTGCCAAGTTTCATTCAATTCTATCCATGTTAAGTTTTTCGCCATTTTAACATCATTTTTCAAAATGGCCGCCAAACGTCTCCAACCGATCGCCATTTTTTTTCATCAGTTTGTTCTTCTAATTGTACTTTACAAACATACGAAGTTTAATGAAATTCTATGGTACAGTTTTTGAGATATAAACGTGTTAAATTACCGATCTATGAATGGCGGCCATCTTGAAAATGGCGGCCATTTTGAAAAAAAAAGTACTGATTGCACACCTTCACATAGTGATCTTACTTTCTGCCAAGTTTCATTCAATTCTATCCAGGCATCTCCGAGAACTAAGCCGGACAAAAATCATTGGAAAGAAAGAAAGAATAATAATAATAACAAAGAAACGGAAGAAACACAATATGTCGTCCCGTGACTACGTTCGGGGCGACATAACTAGAATTGCAATTGCGAGCAATAGCAGATGTCGCCCCTGGCAGCCATCTTGAAAATGGCGGCCATTTTGAAAAAAAAAGTACTGATTGCACACCTTCACATAGTGATCTTACTTTCTGCCAAGTTTCATTCAATTCTATCGATGTTAAGTTTTTCGCCATTTTAACATCATTTTTCAAAATGGCCGCCAAACGTCTCCAACCGATCGCCATTTTTTTTCATGAGTTTGTTCTTCTAATTGTACTTTACAAACATACGAAGTTTAATGAAATTCTATGGTACAGTTTTTGAGATATAAACGTTTTAAATTTTCGGAGGGTACCGATCTTTGAATGGCGGCCATCTTGAAAATGGCGGCCATTTCGAAAAAAAAAGTATTGATTGCACACCTTCACATAGTGATCTTACTTTCTGCCAAGTTTCATTCAATTCTATCCAGGCATCTCCGAGAACTAAGCCGGACAAAAATCATTGGAAAGAAAGAAAGAAAGAAAGAAAGAAAGAAAGAATAATAACTAGGTATGATTGTGATCGCAAGCGAGTCACAAGATGTCTCCCAAACCCCCATTGCCACTATCTAGAGCTTATCAGTAACCCCCTAAATTCCCTTTTGCTCTATTCACCTACAAAATTTCAGAATCCTACCCACCTAGGTTACAGAGATATCGCAATGTCCTATATAATGACCTTTTCCTGTTTCCATGGAAACAGCGGCCATTTTGATTTTTTTTAAGCCCTTTGCAATCGCCATCATTTAAAACCCCTAAATATCAATTTTCATTGAAATCGAAGCACTTCGAAAGAATTTCGAATTTTGGGCCCGAAAAATCACATTTTCGTAAATAACACGAAAACCGTAAATATCGCTTCAAATTTTTTTTTCATATAATTAAAGAGCACCTTTTGCTCTATTCACCTACAAAATTTCAGAATCCTACCCACCTAGGTTACTGACATAAAGCAATGTCTCCTATATAATGACCTTTTTCTGTTTCCACGGAAACGGCGGCCATTTTGAAAATTTTAAAAGTCGTTTGCAAAACTTCAGGTCACCCTTAACATATTCCCAAAGTTTCATATTGATTGGACATTGCATCTTTGAGAAACGTCGCGGACAACATTGAACGGAAAGAAAAAGGAAAGAAGAAGAAGAAGAAGAAGAAGAAGAAGAAGAAGAAGAAGAAGAAGAATAATAATAAGAAACCGGACAAAAACAATATGTCTCCCAAAACTTTGTTTGGGAGACATAATAATAATAACAAAGAAACGGAAGAATAACAATATGTCGTCCCGTGACTACGTTCGGGGCGACATAATAATAACAAAGAAACGGAAGAATAACAATATGTCGTCCCGTGACTACGTTCGGGGCGACATAATAACTAGAATTGCAATTGCAAGCAATAGCAGATGTCGCCCCTGGCAGCCATCTTGAAAATGGCGGCCATTTTGAAAAAAAAAAGTTTCGATTGCACACCTTCACATAGTGATCTAACTTTCTGCCAAGTTTCATTCAATTCTATCCATGTTAAGTTTTTCGCCATTTTAACATCATTTTTCAAAATGGCCGCCAAACGTCTCCAACCGATCGCCATTTTTTTTCATCAGTTTGTTCTTCTAATTGTACTTTACAAACCTACGAAGTTTAATGAAATTCTATGGTACAGTTTTTGAGATATAAACGTTTTAAATTTTCGGAGGGTACCGATCTTTGAATGGCGGCCATCTTGAAAATGGCGGCCATTTCGAAAAAAAAAGTATTGATTGCACATCTTCACATAGTGATCTTACTTTCTGCCAAGTTTCATTCAATTCTATCCAGGCATCTCCGAGAACTAAGCCGGACAAAAATCATTGGAAAGAAAGAAAGAAAGAATAATAATAATAACTAGAATTGCAATTGCGAGCAATAGCAGATGTCGCCCCTGGCAGCCATCTTGAAAATGGCGGCCATTTCGAAAAAAAAGTATTGATTGCACACCTTCACATAGTGATCTTACTTTCTGCCAAGTTTCATTCAATTCTATCCATGTTAAGTTTTTCGCCATTTTAACATCATTTTTCAAAATGGCCGCCAAACGTCTCCAACCGATCGCCATTTTTTTTCATCAGTTTGTTCTTCTAATTGTACTTTACAAACCTACGAAGTTTAATGAAATTCTATGGTACAGTTTTTGAGATATAAACGTTTTAAATTTTCGGAGGGTACCGATCTTTGAATGGCGGCCATCTTGAAAATGGCGGCCATTTCGAAAAAAAAAGTATTGATTGCACATCTTCACATAGTGATCTTACTTTCTGCCAAGTTTCATTCAATTCTATCCAGGCATCTCCGAGAACTAAGCCGGACAAAAATCATTGGAAAGAAAGAAAGAAAGAATAATAATAATAACTAGAATTGCAATTGCGAGCAATAGCAGATGTCGCCCCTGGCAGCCATCTTGAAAATGGCGGCCATTTCGAAAAAAAAGTATTGATTGCACACCTTCACATAGTGATCTTACTTTCTGCCAAGTTTCATTCAATTCTATCCATGTTAAGTTTTTCGCCATTTTAACATCATTTTTCAAAATGGCCGCCAAACGTCTCCAACCGATCGCCATTTTTTTTCATCAGTTTGTTCTTCTAATTGTACTTTACAAACCTACGAAGTTTAATGAAATTCTATGGTACAGTTTTTGAGATATAAACGTTTTAAATTTTCGGAGGGTACCGATCTTTGAATGGCGGCCATCTTGAAAATGGCGGCCATTTCGAAAAAAAAAGTATTGATTGCACATCTTCACATAGTGATCTTACTTTGTGCCAAGTTTCATTCAATTCTATCCAGGCATCTCCGAGAACTAAGCCGGACAAAAATCATTGGAAAGAAAGAAAGAAAGAAAGAAAGAAAGAATAATAATAACAAAGAAACGGAAGAATAACAATATGTCGTCCCGTGACTACGTTCGGGGCGACATAATAATAATAATAACAAAGAAACGGAAGAATAACAATATGTCGTCCCGTGACTACGTTCGGGGCGACATAATAACTAGAATTGCAATTGCGAGCAATAGCAGATGTCGCCCCTGGCAGCCATCTTGAAAATGGCGGCCATTTCGAAAAAAAAAGTATTGATTGCACACCTTCACATAGTGATCTTACTTTCTGCCAAGTTTCATTCAATTCTATCCATGTTAAGTTTTTCGCCATTTTAACATCATTTTTCAAAATGGCCGTCAAACGTCTCCAACCGATCGCCATTTTTTTTCATCAGTTTGTTCTTCTAATTGTACTTTACAAACCTACGAAGTTTAATGAAATTCTATGGTACAGTTTTTGAGATATAAACGTTTTAAATTTTCGGAGGGTACCGATCTTTGAATGGCGGCCATCTTGAAAATGGCGGCCATTTCGAAAAAAAAAGTATTGATTGCACATCTTCACATAGTGATCTTACTTTCTGCCAAGTTTCATTCAATTCTATCCAGGCATCTCCGAGAACTAAGCCGGACAAAAATCATTGGAAAGAAAGAAAGAAAGAATAATAATAATAATAATAATAATAATAACAAAGAAACGGAAGAATAACAATATGTCGTCCCGTGACTACGTTCGGGGCGACATAATAATAATAATAATAACAAAGAAACGGAAGAATAACAATATGTCGTCCCGTGACTACGTTCGGGGCGACATAATTAAAATTTACGTTTCGCGAAACGTGAGATGTCCCCTCCCGTGCCCATTTTATGCCTGTTCTCTTCAACAAGTTGAAGAGTCGCCATCACCGATATACACTGTATACCAAGTTTCGTTAAAATCAGACTTTATATTTTTTGCCATTTTCAGCAGCCATCTTAAAAATGGAGGCCATTACGGAAATTCCGAAAATGCGCCGTGAGTCGCCATCACCCATATACCCTGTATACCAAGTTTCGTTGAAATCAGACAATGTTTACATTTTTCACCATTTGGCGGCCATCTTGAAAATGGCGGCCATTACAAAAATTCCGACAATGCGCCGTCAGTCGCCATCACCCTTATACCCTGTATACCAAGTTTCATTGAAATCGGACAATGTTTACATTTTTCACCATTTTCGGGGGCCATCTTGAAAATGGCGGCCATTACAAAAATTCCGACAATGCGCCGTCAGTCCCCATCACCTATATACTCTGTATACCAAGATTCGTTGAAATCGGACAATGTTTACATTTTTCGCCATTTTCGGCCGCCATCTTGAAAATGGCGGCCATTACAAAACTTCCGACAATGCGCCGTCAGTTGCCATCACCCTTATACCCTGTATACCAAGTTTCATTGAAATTGGACAATGTTTACATTTTTCGCGATTTTCGGCGGCCATCTTGAAAATGGCGGCCATTACAGAAATTCCGACAATGCGCCATCAGTCGCCATCACCGTTATACCCTGTATACCAAGTTTCGTTGAAATTGGACAATGTTTACATTTTTCGCCATTTTTGGCGGCCATCTTGGAAATGGCGGCCATTTTGAAATTATAAACCGCAAAAAACACTGTAGGACCTTGGGACCTATCACCCCTCCAAGTTTCATATTGATCGGTCCATCCATTTCCGAGGAGATAGCCGGACAAGTTCGTGCATCAGGTTGACGGAAGAAAAAGAAAAAAGTATAATAATAAGAAAAATTAAAATTTACGTTTCGCGAAACGTGAGATGTCCCCTCCCGTGCCCATTTTATGCCTGTTCTCTTCAACAAGTTGAAGAGTCGCCATCACCGATATACACTGTATACCAAGTTTCGTTAAAATCAGACTTTATATTTTTTGCCATTTTCAGCAGCCATCTTAAAAATGGAGGCCATTACGGAAATTCCGAAAATGCGCCGTGAGTCGCCATCACCCATATACCCTGTATACCAAGTTTCGTTGAAATCAGACAATGTTTACATTTTTCACCATTTGGCGGCCATCTTGAAAATGGCGGCCATTACAAAAATTCCGACAATGCGCCGTCAGTCGCCATCACCCTTATACCCTGTATACCAAGTTTCATTGAAATCGGACAATGTTTACATTTTTCACCATTTTCGGGGGCCATCTTGAAAATGGCGGCCATTACAAAAATTCCGACAATGCGCCGTCAGTCCCCATCACCTATATACCCTGTATACCAAGATTCGTTGAAATCGGACAATGTTTACATTTTTCGCCATTTTCGGCCGCCATCTTGAAAATGGCGGCCATTACAAAACTTCCGACAATGCGCCGTCAGTTGCCATCACCCTTATACCCTGTATACCAAGTTTCATTGAAATTGGACAATGTTTACATTTTTCGCGATTTTCGGCGGCCATCTTGAAAATGGCGGCCATTACAGAAATTCCGACAATGCGCCATCAGTCGCCATCACCGTTATACCCTGTATACCAAGTTTCGTTGAAATTGGACAATGTTTACATTTTTCGCCATTTTTGGCGGCCATTTTGAAATTATAAACCGCAAAAAACACTGTAGGACCTTGGGACCTATCACCCCTCCAAGTTTCATATTGATCGGTCCATCCATTTCCGAGGAGATAGCCGGACAAGTTCGTGCATCAGGTTGACGGAAGAAAAAGAAAAAAGTATAATAATAAGAAAAATAAAATTTACGTTTCGCGAAACGTGAGATGTCCCCTCCCGTGCCCATTTTATGCCTGTTCTCTTCAACAAGTTGAAGAGTCGCCATCACCGATATACACTGTATACCAAGTTTCGTTAAAATCAGACTTTATATTTTTTGCCATTTTCAGCAGCCATCTTAAAAATGGAGGCCATTACGGAAATTCCGAAAATGCGCCGTGAGTCGCCATCACCCATATACCCTGTATACCAAGTTTCGTTGAAATCAGACAATGTTTACATTTTTCACCATTTGGCGGCCATCTTGAAAATGGCGGCCATTACAAAAATTCCGACAATGCGCCGTCAGTCGCCATCACCCTTATACCCTGTATACCAAGTTTCATTGAAATCGGACAATGTTTACATTTTTCACCATTTTCGGGGGCCATCTTGAAAATGGCGGCCATTACAAAAATTCCGACAATGCGCCGTCAGTCCCCATCACCTATATACCCTGTATACCAAGATTCGTTGAAATCGGACAATGTTTACATTTTTCGCCATTTTCGGCCGCCATCTTGAAAATGGCGGCCATTACAAAACTTCCGACAATGCGCCGTCAGTTGCCATCACCCTTATACCCTGTATACCAAGTTTCATTGAAATTGGACAATGTTTACATTTTTCGCGATTTTCGGCGGCCATCTTGAAAATGGCGGCCATTACAGAAATTCCGACAATGCGCCATCAGTCGCCATCACCGTTATACCCTGTATACCAAGTTTCGTTGAAATTGGACAATGTTTACATTTTTCGCCATTTTTGGCGGCCATCTTGGAAATGGCGGCCATTTTGAAATTATAAACCGCAAAAAACACTGTAGGACCTTGGGACCTATCACCCCTCCAAGTTTCATATTGATCGGTCCATCCATTTCCGAGGAGATAGCCGGACAAGTTCGTGCATCAGGTTGACGGAAGAAAAAGAAAAAAGTATAATAATAAGAAAAACTAGGTATGATTGTGATCGCCAGCGAGTCACAAGATGTCTCCCAAACAAACCCCCATTGCCACTATCTAGAGCTTATCAGAAACCCCCTAAATTCAAATTATTGCAATGTCCTATATAATGACCTTTGAAACGGCGGCCATTTTGAAAATTTTAAAAGTCGTTTGCAAAACTTCAGGTCACCCTTAACCTCTAAATATCAATTTTCATTGAAATCGGAGCACTGTGAAAGAATTTTGAATTTTGGGCGCGAAAATTCACATTTTTGTAAATAACGCGAAAACCGTAAATATCGCTTCAAATTTTTTTTTCGTATAATTAAAGAGCACCTTTTGCTCTATTCACCTACAAAATTTCAGAATCCTACCCACCTAGGTTACTGACATAAAGCAATGTCTCCTATATAATGACCTTTTTCTGTTTCCATGGAAACGGCGGCCATTTTGAAAATTTTAAAAGTCTTCAGGTCACCCTTAACATATTCCCAAAGTTTCATATTGATTGGACATTGCATCTTTGAGAAACGTCGCGGACAACATTGAACGGAAGAAGAAGAAGAAGAAGAAGAAGAAGAAGAAGAAGAAGAAGAATAATAATAAGAAACCGGACAAAAACAATATGTCTCCCAAAACTTTGTTTGGGAGACATAATAAGAAACGGAGTAAAAACAATATGTCCCCGACGACACTTCGTGGTCGGGGACATAATAAGAAACGGAGTAAAAACAATATGTCCCCGACGACACTTCGTGGTCGGGGACATAACTAGAATTGCAATTGCGAGCAATAGCAGATGTCGCCCCTGGCAGCCATCTTGAAAATGGCGGCCATTTCGAAAAAAAAGTATTGATTGCACACCTTCACATAGTGATCTAACTTTCTGCCAAGTTTCATTCAATTCTATCACGGCATCTCCGAGAACTAAGCCGGACAAAAATCATTGGAAAGAAAGAATAATAACTAGAATTGCAATTGCGAGCAATAGCAGATGTCGCCCCTGGCAGCCATCTTGAAAATGGGGGACATTTCGAAAAAAAAAGTATTGATTGCACATCTTCACATAGTGATCTTACTTTCTGCCAAGTTTCATTGAATTCTATCCAGGCATCTCCGAGAACTAAGCCGGACAAAAATCATTGGAAAGAAAGAATAATAATAACTAGAATTGCAATTGCGAGCAATAGCAGATGTCGCCCCTGGCAGCCATCTTGAAAATGGCGGCCATTTCGAAAAAAAAAGTATTGATTGCACACCTTCACATAGTGATCTTACTTTCTGCCAAGTTTCATTCAATTCTATCCAGGCATCTCCGAGAACTAAGCCGGACAAAAATCATTGGAAAGAAAGAATAATAACTAGAATTGCAATTGCGAGCAATAGCAGATGTCGCCCCTGGCAGCCATCTAGAAAATGGCGGCCATTTCGAAAAAAAAGTATTGATTGCACACCTTCACATAGTGATCTTACTTTCTGCCAAGTTTCATTCAATTCTATCCATGTTAAGTTTTTCGCCATTTTAACATCATTTTTCAAAATGGCCGCCAAACGTCTCCAACCGATCGCCATTTTTTTTCATCAGTTTGTTCTTCTAATTGTACTTTACAAACCTACGAAGTTTAATGAAATTCTATGGTACAGTTTTTGAGATATAAACGTGTTAAATTACCGATCTATGAATGGCGGCCATCTTGAAAATGGCGGCCATTTTGAAAAAAAAAGTTTTGATTGCACACCTTCACATAGTGATCTAACTTTCTGCCAAGTTTCATTCAATTCTATCACGGCATCTCCGAGAACTAAGCCGGACAAAAATCATTGGAAAGAAAGAATAATAACTAGAATTGCAATTGCGAGCAATAGCAGATGTCGCCCCTGGCAGCCATCTAGAAAATGGCGGCCATTTCGGGAAAAAAAGTATTGATTGCACACCTTCACATAGTGATCTTACTTTCTGCCAAGTTTCATTCAATTCTATCCATGTTAAGTTTTTCGCCATTTTAACATCATTTTTCAAAATGGCCGTCAAATGTCTGAAACCAATCGCGATTTTTTTTCATCAGTTTGTTCTTCTAATTGTGCTTTACAAACCTACGAAGTTTAATGAAATTCTATCATACAGGTTTTGAGATATAAATGTTTTAAATTTTCGCAGGGTACCGATCTTTGAATGGCGGCCATCTTGAAAATGGCGGCCATATCGAAAAAAAAGGTATTGCTTGCACACCTTCACATAGTGATCTTACTTTCTGCCAAGTTTCATTCAATTCTATCCATGTTAAGTTTTTCGCCATTTTAACATCATTTTTCAAAATGGCCGCCAAACGTCTCCAACCGATCGCCATTTTTTTTCATCAGTTTGTTCTTCTAATTGTACTTTACAAACCTACGAAGTTTAATGAAATTCTATGGTACAGTTTTTGAGATACAAACGTTTTAAATTTTCGGAGGGTACCGATCTTTCAATGGCGGCCATCTTGAAAATGGCGGCCATTTTGAAAAAAAAAGTATTGATTGCACATCTTCACATAGTGATCTAACTTTCTGCCAAGTTTCATTCAATTCTATCACGGCATCTCCGAGAACTAAGCCGGACAAAAATCATTGGAAAGAAAGAATAATAATAACTAGAATTGCAATTGCGAGCAATAGCAGATGTCGCCCCTGGCAGCCATCTTGAAAATGGCGGCCATTTCGAAAAAAAAAGTATTGATTGCACACCTTCACATAGTGATCTTACTTTCTGCCAAGTTTCATTCAATTCTATCCAGGCATCTCCGAGAACTAAGCCGGACAAAAATCATTGGAAAGAAAGAATAATAATAACTAGAATTGCAATTGCGAGCAATAGCAGATGTCGCCCCTGGCAGCCATCTTGAAAATGGCGGCCATTTCGAAAAAAAAGTATTGATTGCACACCTTCACATAGTGATCTTACTTTCTGCCAAGTTTCATTCAATTCTATCCATGTTAAGTTTTTCGCCATTTTAACATCATTTTTCAAAATGGCCGCCAAACGTCTCCAACCGATCGCCATTTTTTTTCATCAGTTTGTTCTTCTAATTGTACTTTACAAACCTACGAAGTTTAATGAAATTCTATGGTACAGTTTTTGAGATATAAACGTTTTAAATTTTCGGAGGGTACCGATCTTTGAATGGCGGCCATCTTGAAAATGGCGGCCATTTCGAAAAAAAAAGTATTGATTGCACATCTTCACATAGTGATCTTACTTTGTGCCAAGTTTCATTCAATTCTATCCAGGCATCTCCGAGAACTAAGCCGGACAAAAATCATTGGAAAGAAAGAAAGAAAGAAAGAAAGAAAGAAAGAATAATAATAACAAAGAAACGGAAGAATAACAATATGTCGTCCCGTGACTACGTTCGGGGCGACATAATAACTAGAATTGCAATTGCGAGCAATAGCAGATGTCGCCCCTGGCAGCCATCTTGAAAATGGCGGCCATTTCGAAAAAAAAGTATTGATTGCACACCTTCACATAGTGATCTTACTTTCTGCCAAGTTTCATTCAATTCTATCCATGTTAAGTTTTTCGCCATTTTAACATCATTTTTCAAAATGGCCGCCAAACGTCTCCAACCGATCGCCATTTTTTTTCATCAGTTTGTTCTTCTAATTGTACTTTACAAACCTACGAAGTTTAATGAAATTCTATGGTACAGTTTTTGAGATATAAACGTTTTAAATTTTCGGAGGGTACCGATCTTTGAATGGCGGCCATCTTGAAAATGGCGGCCATTTCGAAAAAAAAAGTATTGATTGCACATCTTCACATAGTGATCTTACTTTCTGCCAAGTTTCATTCAATTCTATCCAGGCATCTCCGAGAACTAAGCCGGACAAAAATCATTGGAAAGAAAGAAAGAAAGAAAGAAAGAAAGAATAATAATAATAACTAGAATTGCAATTGCGAGCAATAGCAGATGTCGCCCCTGGCAGCCATCTTGAAAATGGCGGCCATTTCGAAAAAAAAAGTATTGATTGCACACCTTCACATAGTGATCTTACTTTCTGCCAAGTTTCATTCAATTCTATCCATGTTAAGTTTTTCGCCATTTTAACATCATTTTTCAAAATGGCCGCCAAACGTCTCCAACCGATCGCCATTTTTTTTCATCAGTTTGTTCTTCTAATTGTACTTTACAAACATACGAAGTTTAATGAAATTCTATGGTACAGTTTTTGAGATATAAACGTGTTAAATTACCGATCTATGAATGGCGGCCATCTTGAAAATGGCGGCCATTTTGAAAAAAAAAGTACTGATTGCACACCTTCACATAGTGATCTTACTTTCTGCCAAGTTTCATTCAATTCTATCCATGTTAAGTTTTTCGCCATTTTAACATCATTTTTCAAAATGGCCGCCAAACGTCTCCAACCGATCGCCATTTTTTTTCATGAGTTTGTTCTTCTAATTGTACTTTACAAACATACGAAGTTTAATGAAATTCTATGGTACAGTTTTTGAGATATAAACGTTTTAAATTTTCGGAGGGTACCGATCTTTGAATGGCGGCCATCTTGAAAATGGCGGCCATTTCGAAAAAAAAAGTATTGATTGCACACCTTCACATAGTGATCTTACTTTCTGCCAAGTTTCATTCAATTCTATCCAGGCATCTCCGAGAACTAAGCCGGACAAAAATCATTGGAAAGAAAGAAAGAAAGAAAGAAAGAAAGAAAGAATAATAATAATAATAACAAAGAAACGGAAGAATAACAATATGTCGTCCCGTGACTACGTTCGGGGCGACATAATAACTAGAATTGCAATTGCGAGCAATAGCAGATGTCGCCCCTGGCAGCCATCTTGGAAATGGCGGCCATTTCCAAAAAAAAGTATTGATTGCACACCGTCACATAGTGATCTTACTTTCTGCCAAGTTTCATTCAATTCTATCCATGTTAAGTTTTTCGCCAATTTAACATCATTTTTCAAAATGGCCGCCAAACGTCTCCAACCGATCGCGATTTTTTTTCATCAGTTTGTTCTTCTAATTGTACTTTACAAACATACGAAGTTTAATGAAATTCTATGGTACAGTTTTTGAGATATAAACGTTTTAAATTTTCAGAGGGTACTGATCTTTGAATGGCGGCCATCTTGAAAATGGCGGCCATTTCGAAAAAAAAAGTATTGATTGCACACCTTCACATAGTGATCTAACTTTCTGCCAAGTTTCATTCAATTCTATCAAGGCATCTCCGAGAACTAAGCCGGACAAAAATCATTGGAAAGAAAGAAAGAAAGAAAGAAAGAATAATAATAATAACTAGAATTGCAATTGCGAGCAATAGCAGATGTCGCCCCTGGCAGCCATCTTGAAAATGGCGGCCATTTTGAAAAAAAAAGTACTGATTGCACACCTTCACATAGTGATCTTACTTTCTGCCAAGTTTCATTCAATTCTATCGATGTTAAGTTTTTCGCCATTTTAACATCATTTTTCAAAATGGCCGCCAAACGTCTCCAACCGATCGCCATTTTTTTTCATGAGTTTGTTCTTCTAATTGTACTTTACAAACATACGAAGTTTAATGAAATTCTATGGTACAGTTTTTGAGATATAAACGTTTTAAATTTTCGGAGGGTACCGATCTTTGAATGGCGGCCATCTTGAAAATGGCGGCCATTTCGAAAAAAAAAGTATTGATTGCACATCTTCACATAGTGATCTTACTTTCTGCCAAGTTTCATTCAATTCTATCCAGGCATCTCCGAGAACTAAGCCGGACAAAAATCATTGGAAAGAAAGAAAGAAAGAAAGAAAGAAAGAAAGAATAATAATAATAATAACAAAGAAACGGAAGAATAACAATATGTCGTCCCGTGACTACGTTCGGGGCGACATAACTAGAATTGCAATTGCGAGCAATAGCAGATGTCGCCCCTGGCAGCCATCTTGAAAATGGCGGCCATTTCGAAAAAAAAAGTATTGATTGCACACCTTCACATAGTGATCTTACTTTCTGCCAAGTTTCATTCAATTCTATCCATGTTAAGTTTTTCGCCATTTTAACATCATTTTTCAAAATGGCCGTCAAACGTCTCCAACCGATCGCCATTTTTTTTCATCAGTTTGTTCTTCTAATTGTACTTTACAAACCTACGAAGTTTAATGAAATTCTATGGTACAGTTTTTGAGATATAAACGTTTTAAATTTTCGGAGGGTACCGATCTTTGAATGGCGGCCATCTTGAAAATGGCGGCCATTTCGAAAAAAAAAGTATTGATTGCACATCTTCACATAGTGATCTTACTTTCTGCCAAGTTTCATTCAATTCTATCCAGGCATCTCCGAGAACTAAGCCGGTCAAAAATCATTGGAAAGAAAGAAAGAAAGAATAATAATAATAATAATAATAATAATAACAAAGAAACGGAAGAATAACAATATGTCGTCCCGTGACTACGTTCGGGGCGACATAATAATAATAACAAAGAAACGGAAGAATAACAATATGTCGTCCCGTGACTACGTTCGGGGCGACATAATAACAAAGAAACGGAAGAATAACAATATGTCGTCCCGTGACTACGTTCGGGGCGACATAATAACTAGAATTGCAATTGCGAGCAATAGCAGATGTCGCCCCTGGCAGCCATCTTGAAAATGGCGGCCATTTCGAAAAAAAAAGTATTGATTGCACACCTTCACATAGTGATCTTACTTTCTGCCAAGTTTCATTCAATTCTATCCATGTTAAGTTTTTCGCCATTTTAACATCATTTTTCAAAATGGCCGCCAAACGTCTCCAACCGATCGCGATTTTTTTTCATGAGTTTGTTCTTCTAATTGTACTTTACAA
Organism: Mytilisepta virgata; assembly: GCA_028015205.1. Lineage (NCBI taxonomy): Eukaryota > Metazoa > Mollusca > Bivalvia > Mytilida > Mytilidae > Mytilisepta > Mytilisepta virgata. The sequence continues at coordinate 36,080,119 of CM051515.1, forward strand.
ACATGCGAAGTTTAATGAAATTCTATGGTACAGTTTTTGAGATATAAACGTTTTAAATTTTCGGAGGGTACCGATCTTTGAATGGTGGCCATCTTGAAAATGGCGGCCATTTTGAAAAAAAAAGTATTGATTGCACACCTTCACATAGTGATCTAACTTTCTGCCAAGTTTCATTCAATTCTATCACGGCATCTCCGAGAACTAAGCCGGACAAAAATCATTGGAAAGAAAGAATAATAATAACTAGAATTGCAATTGCGAGCAATAGCAGATGTCGCCCCTGGCAGCCATCTTGAAAATGGCGGCCATTTTGAAAAAAAAAGTACTGATTGCACACCTTCACATAGTGATCTTACTTTCTGCCAAGTTTCATTCAATTCTATCGATGTTAAGTTTTTCGCCATTTTAACATCATTTTTCAAAATGGCCGCCAAACGTCTCCAACCGATCGCCATTTTTTTTCATCAGTTTGTTCTTCTAATTGTACTTTACAAACCTACGAAGTTTAATGAAATTCTATGGTACAGTTTTTGAGATATAAACGTTTTAAATTTTCGGAGGGTACCGATCTTTGAATGGCGGCCATCTTGAAAATGGCGGCCATTTCGAAAAAAAAAGTATTGATTGCACATCTTCACATAGTGATCTTACTTTCTGCCAAGTTTCATTCAATTCTATCCAGGCATCTCCGAGAACTAAGCCGGACAAAAATCATTGGAAAGAAAGAAAGAAAGAAAGAAAGAATAATAATAACTAGAATTGCAATTGCGAGCAATAGCAGATGTCGCCCCTGGCAGCCATCTTGAAAATGGCGGCCATTTCGAAAAAAAAGTATTGATTGCACACCTTCACATAGTGATCTTACTTTCTGCCAAGTTTCATTCAATTCTATCCATGTTAAGTTTTTCGCCATTTTAACATCATTTTTCAAAATGGCCGCCAAACGTCTCCAACCGATCGCCATTTTTTTTCATCAGTTTGTTCTTCTAATTGTACTTTACAAACCTACGAAGTTTAATGAAATTCTATGGTACAGTTTTTGAGATATAAACGTTTTAAATTTTCGGAGGGTACCGATCTTTGAATGGCGGCCATCTTGAAAATGGCGGCCATTTCGAAAAAAAAAGTATTGATTGCACATCTTCACATAGTGATCTTACTTTGTGCCAAGTTTCATTCAATTCTATCCAGGCATCTCCGAGAACTAAGCCGGACAAAAATCATTGGAAAGAAAGAAAGAAAGAAAGAAAGAAAGAAAGAATAATAATAACAAAGAAACGGAAGAATAACAATATGTCGTCCCGTGACTACGTTCGGGGCGACATAATAACAAAGAAACGGAAGAATAACAATATGTCGTCCCGTGACTACGTTCGGGGCGACATAATAATAACTAGAATTGCAATTGCGAGCAATAGCAGATGTCGCCCCTGGCAGCCATCTAGAAAATGGCGGCCATTTCGAAAAAAAAAGTATTGATTGCACACCTTCACATAGTGATCTTACTTTCTGCCAAGTTTCATTCAATTCTATCGATGTTAAGTTTTTCGCCATTTTAACATCATTTTTCAAAATGGCCGCCAAACGTCTCCAACCGATCGCCATTTTTTTTCATCAGTTTGTTCTTCTAATTGTACTTTACAAACCTACGAAGTTTAATGAAATTCTATGGTACAGTTTTTGAGATATAAACGTTTTAAATTTTCGGAGGGTACCGATCTTTGAATGGCGGCCATCTTGAAAATGGCGGTCATTTCGAAAAAAAAAGTATTGATTGCACATCTTCACATAGTGATCTTACTTTCTGCCAAGTTTCATTCAATTCTATCCAGGCATCTCCGAGAACTAAGCCGGACAAAAATCATTGGAAAGAAAGAAAGAAAGAAAGAAAGAAAGAATAATAATAACTAGAATTGCAATTGCGAGCAATAGCAGATGTCGCCCCTGGCAGCCATCTTGAAAATGGCGGCCATTTCGAAAAAAAAGTATTGATTGCACACCTTCACATAGTGATCTTACTTTCTGCCAAGTTTCATTCAATTCTATCCATGTTAAGTTTTTCGCCATTTTAACATCATTTTTCAAAATGGCCGCCAAACGTCTCCAACCGATCGCCATTTTTTTTCATCAGTTTGTTCTTCTAATTGTACTTTACAAACCTACGAAGTTTAATGAAATTCTATGGTACAGTTTTTGAGATATAAACGTTTTAAATTTTCGGAGGGTACCGATCTTTGAATGGCGGCCATCTTGAAAATGGCGGCCATTTCGAAAAAAAAAGTATTGATTGCACATCTTCACATAGTGATCTTACTTTCTGCCAAGTTTCATTCAATTCTATCCAGGCATCTCCGAGAACTAAGCCGGACAAAAATCATTGGAAAGAAAGAAAGAAAGAAAGAAAGAAAGAATAATAATAATAACTAGAATTGCAATTGCGAGCAATAGCAGATGTCGCCCCTGGCAGCCATCTTGAAAATGGCGGCCATTTCGAAAAAAAAAGTATTGATTGCACACCTTCACATAGTGATCTTACTTTCTGCCAAGTTTCATTCAATTCTATCCATGTTAAGTTTTTCGCCATTTTAACATCATTTTTCAAAATGGCCGCCAAACGTCTCCAACCGATCGCCATTTTTTTTCATCAGTTTGTTCTTCTAATTGTACTTTACAAACATACGAAGTTTAATGAAATTCTATGGTACAGTTTTTGAGATATAAACGTGTTAAATTACCGATCTATGAATGGCGGCCATCTTGAAAATGGCGGCCATTTTGAAAAAAAAAGTACTGATTGCACACCTTCACATAGTGATCTTACTTTCTGCCAAGTTTCATTCAATTCTATCCATGTTAAGTTTTTCGCCATTTTAACATCATTTTTCAAAATGGCCGCCAAACGTCTCCAACCGATCGCCATTTTTTTTCATGAGTTTGTTCTTCTAATTGTACTTTACAAACATACGAAGTTTAATGAAATTCTATGGTACAGTTTTTGAGATATAAACGTTTTAAATTTTCGGAGGGTACCGATCTTTGAATGGCGGCCATCTTGAAAATGGCGGCCATTTCGAAAAAAAAAGTATTGATTGCACACCTTCACATAGTGATCTTACTTTCTGCCAAGTTTCATTCAATTCTATCCAGGCATCTCCGAGAACTAAGCCGGACAAAAATCATTGGAAAGAAAGAAAGAAAGAAAGAAAGAAAGAAAGAATAATAATAATAATAACAAAGAAACGGAAGAATAACAATATGTCGTCCCGTGACTACGTTCGGGGCGACATAATAACAAAGAAACGGAAGAATAACAATATGTCGTCCCGTGACTACGTTCGGGGCGACATAACTAGAATTGCAATTGCGAGCAATAGCAGATGTCGCCCCTGGCAGCCATCTTGAAAATGGCGGCCATTTTGAAAAAAAAAGTACTGATTGCACACCTTCACATAGTGATCTTACTTTCTGCCAAGTTTCATTCAATTCTATCGATGTTAAGTTTTTCGCCATTTTAACATCATTTTTCAAAATGGCCGCCAAACGTCTCCAACCGATCGCCATTTTTTTTCATGAGTTTGTTCTTCTAATTGTACTTTACAAACATACGAAGTTTAATGAAATTCTATGGTACAGTTTTTGAGATATAAACGTTTTAAATTTTCGGAGGGTACCGATCTTTGAATGGCGGCCATCTTGAAAATGGCGGCCATTTGGGAAAAAAAAGTATTGATTGCACACCTTCACATAGTGATCTTACTTTCTGCCAAGTTTCATTCAATTCTATCCAGGCATCTCCGAGAACTAAGCCGGACAAAAATCATTGGAAAGAAAGAAAGAAAGAATAATAATAACTAGAATTGCAATTGCGAGCAATAGCAGATGTCGCCCCTGGCAGCCATCTTGAAAATGGCGGCCATTTCGAAAAAAAAAATATTGATTGCACACCTTCACATAGTGATCTTACTTTCTGCCAAGTTTCATTCAATTCTATCCATGTTAAGTTTTTCGCCATTTTAACATCATTTTTCAAAATGGCCGTCAAACGTCTCCAACCGATCGCCATTTTTTTTCATCAGTTTGTTCTTCTAATTGTACTTTACAAACCTACGAAGTTTAATGAAATTCTATGGTACAGTTTTTGAGATATAAACGTTTTAAATTTTCGGAGGGTACCGATCTTTGAATGGCGGCCATCTTGAAAATGGCGGCCATTTCGAAAAAAAAAGTATTGATTGCACATCTTCACATAGTGATCTTACTTTCTGCCAAGTTTCATTCAATTCTATCCAGGCATCTCCGAGAACTAAGCCGGACAAAAATCATTGGAAAGAAAGAAAGAAAGAAAGAAAGAAAGAATAATAATAACAAAGAAACGGAAGAATAACAATATGTCGTCCCGTGACTACGTTCGGGGCGACATAATAATAATAATAATAATAACAAAGAAACGGAAGAATAACAATATGTCGTCCCGTGACTACGTTCGGGGCGACATAATAACAAAGAAACGGAAGAATAACAATATGTCGTCCCGTGACTACGTTCGGGGCGACATAATAACAAAGAAACGGAAGAATAACAATATGTCGTCCCGTGACTACGTTCGGGGCGACATAATAACTAGAATTGCAATTGCGAGCAATAGCAGATGTCGCCCCTGGCAGCCATCTTGAAAATGGCGGCCATTTCGAAAAAAAAAGTATTGATTGCACACCTTCACATAGTGATCTTACTTTCTGCCAAGTTTCATTCAATTCTATCCAGGCATCTCCGAGAACTAAGCCGGACAAAAATCATTGGAAAGAAAGAATAATAACTAGAATTGCAATTGCGAGCAATAGCAGATGTCGCCCCTGGCAGCCATCTTGAAAATGGCGGCCATTTCGAAAAAAAAAGTATTGATTGCACACCTTCACATAGTGATCTTACTTTCTGCCAAGTTTCATTCAATTCTATCCATGTTAAGTTTTTCGCCATTTTAACATCATTTTTCAAAATGGCCGCCAAACGTCTCCAACCGATCGCCATTTTTTTTCATCAGTTTGTTCTTCTAATTGTACTTTACAAACATACGAAGTTTAATGAAATTCTATGGTACAGTTTTTGAGATATAAACGTGTTAAATTACCGATCTATGAATGGCGGCCATCTTGAAAATGGCGGCCATTTTGAAAAAAAAAGTACTGATTGCACACCTTCACATAGTGATCTTACTTTCTGCCAAGTTTCATTCAATTCTATCCAGGCATCTCCGAGAACTAAGCCGGACAAAAATCATTGGAAAGAAAGAAAGAATAATAATAACAAAGAAACGGAAGAATAACAATATGTCGTCCCGTGACTACGTTCGGGGCGACATAACTAGAATTGCAATTGCAAGCAATAGCAGATGTCGCCCCTGGCAGCCATCTTGAAAATGGCGGCCATTTTGAAAAAAAAAAGTTTCGATTGCACACCTTCACATAGTGATCTAACTTTCTGCCAAGTTTCATTCAATTCTATCCATGTTAAGTTTTTCGCCATTTTAACATCATTTTTCAAAATGGCCGCCAAACGTCTCCAACCGATCGCCATTTTTTTTCATCAGTTTGTTCTTCTAATTGTACTTTACAAACCTACGAAGTTTAATGAAATTCTATGGTACAGTTTTTGAGATATAAACGTTTTAAATTTTCGGAGGGTACCGATCTTTGAATGGCGGCCATCTTGAAAATGGCGGCCATTTCGAAAAAAAAAGTATTGATTGCACATCTTCACATAGTGATCTTACTTTCTGCCAAGTTTCATTCAATTCTATCCAGGCATCTCCGAGAACTAAGCCGGACAAAAATCATTGGAAAGAAAGAAAGAAAGAATAATAATAATAATAATAACTAGAATTGCAATTGCGAGCAATAGCAGATGTCGCCCCTGGCAGCCATCTTGAAAATGGCGGCCATTTCGAAAAAAAAAGTATTGATTGCACACCTTCACATAGTGATCTTACTTTCTGCCAAGTTTCATTCAATTCTATCCATGTTAAGTTTTTCGCCATTTTAACATCATTTTTCAAAATGGCCGTCAAACGTCTCCAACCGATCGCCATTTTTTTTCATCAGTTTGTTCTTCTAATTGTACTTTACAAACCTACGAAGTTTAATGAAATTCTATGGTACAGTTTTTGAGATATAAACGTTTTAAATTTTCGGAGGGTACCGATCTTTGAATGGCGGCCATCTTGAAAATGGCGGCCATTTCGAAAAAAAAAGTATTGATTGCACATCTTCACATAGTGATCTTACTTTCTGCCAAGTTTCATTCAATTCTATCCAGGCATCTCCGAGAACTAAGCCGGACAAAAATCATTGGAAAGAAAGAAAGAAAGAATAATAATAACTAGAATTGCAATTGCGAGCAATAGCAGATGTCGCCCCTGGCAGCCATCTTGAAAATGGCGGCCATTTCGAAAAAAAAAGTATTGATTGCACACCTTCACATAGTGATCTTACTTTCTGCCAAGTTTCATTCAATTCTATCCATGTTAAGTTTTTCGCCATTTTAACATCATTTTTCAAAATGGCCGCCAAACGTCTCCAACCGATCGCGATTTTTTTTCATGAGTTTGTTCTTCTAATTGTACTTTACAAACATGCGAAGTTTAATGAAATTCTATGGTACAGTTTTTGAGATATAAACGTTTTAAATTTTCGGAGGGTACCGATCTTTGAATGGTGGCCATCTTGAAAATGGCGGCCATTTTGAAAAAAAAAGTATTGATTGCACACCTTCACATAGTGATCTAACTTTCTGCCAAGTTTCATTCAATTCTATCACGGCATCTCCGAGAACTAAGCCGGACAAAAATCATTGGAAAGAAAGAATAATAATAACTAGAATTGCAATTGCGAGCAATAGCAGATGTCGCCCCTGGCAGCCATCTTGAAAATGGCGGCCATTTTGAAAAAAAAAGTACTGATTGCACACCTTCACATAGTGATCTTACTTTCTGCCAAGTTTCATTCAATTCTATCGATGTTAAGTTTTTCGCCATTTTAACATCATTTTTCAAAATGGCCGCCAAACGTCTCCAACCGATCGCCATTTTTTTTCATCAGTTTGTTCTTCTAATTGTACTTTACAAACCTACGAAGTTTAATGAAATTCTATGGTACAGTTTTTGAGATATAAACGTTTTAAATTTTCGGAGGGTACCGATCTTTGAATGGCGGCCATCTTGAAAATGGCGGCCATTTCGAAAAAAAAAGTATTGATTGCACATCTTCACATAGTGATCTTACTTTCTGCCAAGTTTCATTCAATTCTATCCAGGCATCTCCGAGAACTAAGCCGGACAAAAATCATTGGAAAGAAAGAAAGAAAGAAAGAAAGAATAATAATAACTAGAATTGCAATTGCGAGCAATAGCAGATGTCGCCCCTGGCAGCCATCTTGAAAATGGCGGCCATTTCGAAAAAAAAGTATTGATTGCACACCTTCACATAGTGATCTTACTTTCTGCCAAGTTTCATTCAATTCTATCCATGTTAAGTTTTTCGCCATTTTAACATCATTTTTCAAAATGGCCGCCAAACGTCTCCAACCGATCGCCATTTTTTTTCATCAGTTTGTTCTTCTAATTGTACTTTACAAACCTACGAAGTTTAATGAAATTCTATGGTACAGTTTTTGAGATATAAACGTTTTAAATTTTCGGAGGGTACCGATCTTTGAATGGCGGCCATCTTGAAAATGGCGGCCATTTCGAAAAAAAAAGTATTGATTGCACATCTTCACATAGTGATCTTACTTTGTGCCAAGTTTCATTCAATTCTATCCAGGCATCTCCGAGAACTAAGCCGGACAAAAATCATTGGAAAGAAAGAAAGAAAGAAAGAAAGAAAGAAAGAATAATAATAACAAAGAAACGGAAGAATAACAATATGTCGTCCCGTGACTACGTTCGGGGCGACATAATAACAAAGAAACGGAAGAATAACAATATGTCGTCCCGTGACTACGTTCGGGGCGACATAATAATAACTAGAATTGCAATTGCGAGCAATAGCAGATGTCGCCCCTGGCAGCCATCTAGAAAATGGCGGCCATTTCGAAAAAAAAAGTATTGATTGCACACCTTCACATAGTGATCTTACTTTCTGCCAAGTTTCATTCAATTCTATCCATGTTAAGTTTTTCGCCATTTTAACATCATTTTTCAAAATGGCCGCCAAACGTCTCCAACCGATCGCCATTTTTTTTCATCAGTTTGTTCTTCTAATTGTACTTTACAAACCTACGAAGTTTAATGAAATTCTATGGTACAGTTTTTGAGATATAAACGTTTTAAATTTTCGGAGGGTACCGATCTTTGAATGGCGGCCATCTTGAAAATGGCGGTCATTTCGAAAAAAAAAGTATTGATTGCACATCTTCACATAGTGATCTTACTTTCTGCCAAGTTTCATTCAATTCTATCCAGGCATCTCCGAGAACTAAGCCGGACAAAAATCATTGGAAAGAAAGAAAGAAAGAAAGAAAGAAAGAATAATAATAACTAGAATTGCAATTGCGAGCAATAGCAGATGTCGCCCCTGGCAGCCATCTTGAAAATGGCGGCCATTTCGAAAAAAAAGTATTGATTGCACACCTTCACATAGTGATCTTACTTTCTGCCAAGTTTCATTCAATTCTATCCATGTTAAGTTTTTCGCCATTTTAACATCATTTTTCAAAATGGCCGCCAAACGTCTCCAACCGATCGCCATTTTTTTTCATCAGTTTGTTCTTCTAATTGTACTTTACAAACCTACGAAGTTTAATGAAATTCTATGGTACAGTTTTTGAGATATAAACGTTTTAAATTTTCGGAGGGTACCGATCTTTGAATGGCGGCCATCTTGAAAATGGCGGCCATTTCGAAAAAAAAAGTATTGATTGCACATCTTCACATAGTGATCTTACTTTCTGCCAAGTTTCATTCAATTCTATCCAGGCATCTCCGAGAACTAAGCCGGACAAAAATCATTGGAAAGAAAGAAAGAAAGAAAGAAAGAAAGAATAATAATAATAACTAGAATTGCAATTGCGAGCAATAGCAGATGTCGCCCCTGGCAGCCATCTTGAAAATGGCGGCCATTTCGAAAAAAAAAGTATTGATTGCACACCTTCACATAGTGATCTTACTTTCTGCCAAGTTTCATTCAATTCTATCCATGTTAAGTTTTTCGCCATTTTAACATCATTTTTCAAAATGGCCGCCAAACGTCTCCAACCGATCGCCATTTTTTTTCATCAGTTTGTTCTTCTAATTGTACTTTACAAACATACGAAGTTTAATGAAATTCTATGGTACAGTTTTTGAGATATAAACGTGTTAAATTACCGATCTATGAATGGCGGCCATCTTGAAAATGGCGGCCATTTTGAAAAAAAAAGTACTGATTGCACACCTTCACATAGTGATCTTACTTTCTGCCAAGTTTCATTCAATTCTATCCATGTTAAGTTTTTCGCCATTTTAACATCATTTTTCAAAATGGCCGCCAAACGTCTCCAACCGATCGCCATTTTTTTTCATGAGTTTGTTCTTCTAATTGTACTTTACAAACATACGAAGTTTAATGAAATTCTATGGTACAGTTTTTGAGATATAAACGTTTTAAATTTTCGGAGGGTACCGATCTTTGAATGGCGGCCATCTTGAAAATGGCGGCCATTTCGAAAAAAAAAGTATTGATTGCACACCTTCACATAGTGATCTTACTTTCTGCCAAGTTTCATTCAATTCTATCCAGGCATCTCCGAGAACTAAGCCGGACAAAAATCATTGGAAAGAAAGAAAGAAAGAAAGAAAGAAAGAAAGAATAATAATAATAATAACAAAGAAACGGAAGAATAACAATATGTCGTCCCGTGACTACGTTCGGGGCGACATAATAATAATAATAATAATAACAAAGAAACGGAAGAATAACAATATGTCGTCCCGTGACTACGTTCGGGGCGACATAATAATAACAAAGAAACGGAAGAATAACAATATGTCGTCCCGTGACTACGTTCGGGGCGACATAATAATAACAAAGAAACGGAAGAATAACAATATGTCGTCCCGTGACTACGTTCGGGGCGACATAACTAGAATTGCAATTGCGAGCAATAGCAGATGTCGCCCCTGGCAGCCATCTTGAAAATGGCGGCCATTTTGAAAAAAAAAGTACTGATTGCACACCTTCACATAGTGATCTTACTTTCTGCCAAGTTTCATTCAATTCTATCGATGTTAAGTTTTTCGCCATTTTAACATCATTTTTCAAAATGGCCGCCAAACGTCTCCAACCGATCGCCATTTTTTTTCATGAGTTTGTTCTTCTAATTGTACTTTACAAACATACGAAGTTTAATGAAATTCTATGGTACAGTTTTTGAGATATAAACGTTTTAAATTTTCGGAGGGTACCGATCTTTGAATGGCGGCCATCTTGAAAATGGCGGCCATTTGGGAAAAAAAAGTATTGATTGCACACCTTCACATAGTGATCTTACTTTCTGCCAAGTTTCATTCAATTCTATCCAGGCATCTCCGAGAACTAAGCCGGACAAAAATCATTGGAAAGAAAGAAAGAAAGAATAATAATAACTAGAATTGCAATTGCGAGCAATAGCAGATGTCGCCCCTGGCAGCCATCTTGAAAATGGCGGCCATTTCGAAAAAAAAAGTATTGATTGCACACCTTCACATAGTGATCTTACTTTCTGCCAAGTTTCATTCAATTCTATCCATGTTAAGTTTTTCGCCATTTTAACATCATTTTTCAAAATGGCCGTCAAACGTCTCCAACCGATCGCCATTTTTTTTCATCAGTTTGTTCTTCTAATTGTACTTTACAAACCTACGAAGTTTAATGAAATTCTATGGTACAGTTTTTGAGATATAAACGTTTTAAATTTTCGGAGGGTACCGATCTTTGAATGGCGGCCATCTTGAAAATGGCGGCCATTTCGAAAAAAAAAGTATTGATTGCACATCTTCACATAGTGATCTTACTTTCTGCCAAGTTTCATTCAATTCTATCCAGGCATCTCCGAGAACTAAGCCGGACAAAAATCATTGGAAAGAAAGAAAGAAAGAAAGAAAGAAAGAATAATAATAACAAAGAAACGGAAGAATAACAATATGTCGTCCCGTGACTACGTTCGGGGCGACATAATAACAAAGAAACGGAAGAATAACAATATGTCGTCCCGTGACTACGTTCGGGGCGACATAACTAGAATTGCAATTGCGAGCAATAGCAGATGTCGCCCCTGGCAGCCATCTTGAAAATGGCGGCCATTTCGAAAAAAAAAGTATTGATTGCACACCTTCACATAGTGATCTTACTTTCTGCCAAGTTTCATTCAATTCTATCCATGTTAAGTTTTTCGCCATTTTAACATCATTTTTCAAAATGGCCGCCAAACGTCTCCAACCGATCGCCATTTTTTTTCATCAGTTTGTTCTTCTAATTGTACTTTACAAACCTACGAAGTTTAATGAAATTCTATGGTACAGTTTTTGAGATATAAACGTGTTAAATTACCGATCTATGAATGGCGGCCATCTTGAAAATGGCGGCCATTTTGAAAAAAAAAGTTTTGATTGCACACCTTCACATAGTGATCTAACTTTCTGCCAAGTTTCATTCAATTCTATCAAGGCATCTCCGAGAACTAAGCCGGACATAAATCATTGGAAAGAAAGAATAATAACAAAGAAACGGAAGAATAACAATATGTCGTCCCGTGACTACGTTCGGGGCGACATAATAACAAAGAAACGGAAGAATAACAATATGTCGTCCCGTGACTACGTTCGGGGCGACATAATAACAAAGAAACGGAAGAATAACAATATGTCGTCCCGTGACTACGTTCGGGGCGACATAATAATAATAATAACAAAGAAACGGAAGAATAACAATATGTCGTCCCGTGACTACGTTCGGGGCGACATAATAATAACAAAGAAACGGAAGAATAACAATATGTCGTCCCGTGACTACGTTCGGGGCGACATAATAATCACTAAAACAATATGTCTCCCTTCGAGAAGGGGAGACATAATAAAACATAAACATTCACATTTTTATTTTAAAAAAGCTGTTTATTATGGTTGCTAAAAACGAATTCAAACTGAAAGTTCATATCAGACAAAAGATTGTAAATCATAAATTTTAAGTTTTTCAAATTTTCACAGTAACTTACTCAAAAAAATCCTGTGCAGGGGCATGTCTTACAGTATGGTCATGTCCAACTGCATGTATATCATGAAGATATGCCTCCGAAGCATTAAAACAGGTCTGGTTTAAGTACACACTCCCATTAATTGCCAAACAAGCATCTGCAGCTTTATATGAATAACAATCTGCAATGTGTAAAGGTTAACATAAATTAAACCAGAGGCTCCCAGGAGCCTGTATCGCTCACCTGATGGTGCATTGCTTATTACATATAGCGACCAGTTCCTACGGGGTTAAAATATTGGCTGTAGTGGCCATCTTCGTTGATAGTTTGGGTCAATGGACACAATTCTGAAAGCGATCCATCTAAGGACCATTGCTGCTAAGTTTGGTTAAAACCTCTCGAGTGTTTCAGACAAGATTTTTTAATGAATTTTCCATAGGGTCAAATGTTAAACTATGTTCGGCTGTGGAGGCCATCTTGGTTGACAGTCCAGGTCATCCGATCCAATTCTGAAAGAGGACCATTGCTGCCAAGAAGATGTTTCAATGTTAAACTATGTTCCACGGTGGCGGTCATCTTGGATTTCAGATCAGCACCAAAAACTCAAAATTATTAGAGGACCACACTAGGATCATTTGTGCATGATTCAGTATGTTTGTGTGAGATAGTTTTTGAGAAGAAGCTATTTGTATGTATTCCCCACAGGGTTCTATGTTAAACTATGTAACATGGTGGCGGCCATCTTTGATTTCAGATCACCACCAAAAACTCAAAATTAGTACAGGACCATCCTAGTATCATTTGTGCATGATTTGGTTTAAATGTATGAAACAGTTTCTGAGAAGAAGCTGTTTGTATGTATTTCCCATAGGATTTTCTGTTAAACTATGTTCCACGGTGGCAGCCGTCTTGGATTTCGGATCCGCACCAAAAACTCAAAATTAATATAGGACCATCTAAGGAACATTTCCACAATATCACAATTCAATCTGCAAAGCAGTTTCTCAGAAGATTATTTAAATTTCAGCTAATCAAAACACGTTTTCCATGGTGGCAGCCATGTTGAATTTCCGATTAGCACCAAAAACTCAAACTTTGTAAAGTATCACCCAATGAACATTCCTGCCAAGTTTTGTTCAAATTGGCCAAATGATTTCAGAGAAGATTAAAATGTGAAAAGTTTTCAGACGACAATGACGACGACGATTACGACGAAAAGTGATGACAATACCTCACATGACCCATTGGGTCAGGTGAGCTAAAAATAATTTCTTATACTCTTCAATTTTATAATCATTGATTGCATAATGTCTGATATAACAAGAACTGTGTAATTGGTAAATTAATAGATAATATCTTACCTAACAGATCCCTACCTCATATCCTTACATATATATGCTGTCTCATTGATGCTTACTCCATATCCTTAATTTTCATACAATTAGAGATATATAAGCTAATATACAGAAAAAATATATGCCTTTGCAACTTAATGACAGCACCCGATGATAATAGATATATAGCTAATATTTTTATGGGACATTTAGAGGAGAAACTACTCAGTGGGTTCATTGATGATCTCTTCATCATTTGGACGCAAGGTAAAGAATCACTCAACAGATTCATACAACACATGAATTCTCAGCATAGAACAATCAAATTCACAGCTGAAATATCAGAAGAACAAGTTGTATTCTTAGACACTATTGTGAAATTCCGAAAAACACTTGGCACTTTAGAGGTTGAACTATACATTAAACCAGCTGACACCCATTCGTACCTCCACTACGATTTAGAACACTCACTACCATGCAAAAAAGATGGACCTTATGGACAGTTCCTTCGTGTTAAGAGAAATTCCACAAACGTGGCAGATTTCCAAAACACTCTGCAGAGTCGACTTAATATTACAAATTGCAAGGGTATGACCATAATCTACTTCACACCAGTCTCGAAAAAGCAGAAGCAATAGACCGAAAAAAATTACTCAAACCTGTCAAAAAAGACAATAAAAAAATGACCAGAGTTTCACTGGTCTTGAGCTATACAAAAGCCAGTCCAAATCTTAAAAAGATTATTGAAACTACTTGGCCGCTGTTGCACATCAAAGACACTACCAAACAGATCAGCAAACAACCTCTCTTTGCCTATAGAAGAAATAAAAACCTCAAAGACATTTTTGTGAGAGCGGCATTCCAATATCTACCAATCAAGGGGACCTCAGGAATTAGTACACTAAACAAGGTGACCAAATGCAGCAACGATGAATGTAGCTACTGTCCTTGGATTAATTTCCGAAGGTCTTTCTTTAGAACATTCACAGAATGCAAATATAGAACTAGAGGCTCCCAGGAGCCTGTATCGCTCACCTAGACTATGTCCATCTTGACTGGCAGCCTGTCAAGTTCCAACTGGCTCACTGGTTTCAAACAAGATCTTTCAGTGATTTTTCCACTTAGATCCTAAGTTAAACACTGTTGGGCTTTGGCGGACCATGAAAGGACCATTGCTGCTAACTTTTGTTCCAATTAGCCAAGTGGTGTCAGACAAGATCTTTAATTAAATTCCCCGTAGTGTATATTTCCTACGTTAAACTATGTTCGGCTCTAGTGGCCATCTTTGATGGTGAACATGGTCATCGGATATAATTCTGAAAGAGGACCACCTAAGTACCATTGTTGTTAAGTTTTGTTCCAATTGGCCAAGTGGTTTCAGACAAGAAGATCTTTAAGTAAATTTCCCATTGGGTCATATTTTAAACTATGTTTGGCTCTGGCAGCCATCTTGGATGACGGGCCGGGTCATTAGATACAAGTCTGAAAGAGGACCACCTAAGGACCATTGCTGCCAAGTTTTGTTCCAATTGACCTAGTGATTTCAGAAGATGATCTTTAAAGGAAAGTTTACGACGACGACGATGGATGCCAAGTGATGGCAATAGCTCACCTTTAGGCCAGGCGAGCTAAAAAAACTACATGTATATTGGTGACTGCAACACATCCAATATCAATTACATGATTACATGCAAATCTTGTTAACATGTTGGAATAAAATGCTCCGGTGGACGCAGCTTGATACGACCGCAGAGGTCGAACCCTGAACAGTTGGGGCAAGTATGGACACAACATTCAAGCTTGATACAGCACTGAATTTGGATTGTGAATAAATATTTGACACAGCATAGGTTTCTGACACAGAATTAATGTGGTCTAAGAACTTAAAAATTTTAATTTACCTATTCAAACCATATCAGTATTATTTGCTTTTATATATAAATCAGAAATAACCAATTTAAAATGGAAAATTTTAAAGAAGTTTAATTTTGGACCCTTTGGACCTTAATGTAGACCAATTTGAAAACGGGACCAAAAATTAAGAATCTAAATACACGGTTAGATTCGGCATATCAAAGAACCCCAATAGTTCAATTTTTGATGATTCAATTTTTGATGAAATCAAATCAAGTTCAATTTTTGACCCTTTAAACTTCAATGTGGACCAATTTGATAACCGGCCCCAAATATCAATTTTTTGCTATTGCGCAATACTGTGCAATTGAAGATTTCTTGCTATTGCACAATACTGTGCAATTGAAGATTTCTTGCTATTGCCCAATACTGTGCAATTGAAAATTTCTTGCTATTGCACAATACTTATTATAATAATTTACACAACCTGTTTGGTGTGTATCTCTTGCCTTATCATTATTATTTGCTTTTATATATAAATCAGAAATTTAATAATAAAGTTTTTGGCAAATTTCCAATATACATAATTTAAAAGCAGTTTAGGTGAGATAAACAAAAAAGCTTCATCAGCAACATTTTATATTGGCAAATTTCCAAAGGAATTTATTAATAATAAAGTTTTTGGCAAATTTCCAATATAAATAATTTAAAAGCAGTTTAGGTGAGATATTC
The DNA here is from genome assembly GCA_028015205.1 of Mytilisepta virgata. Lineage (NCBI taxonomy): Eukaryota > Metazoa > Mollusca > Bivalvia > Mytilida > Mytilidae > Mytilisepta > Mytilisepta virgata. The sequence continues at coordinate 36,096,243 of CM051515.1, forward strand.
AAATGAGTTTCAATTACCAACCTTACACTGCCTTTTAAATTATGTTTTGTACTTAATTGTCCATTAACCTAGAAACCCTTTTCCCCCCTTTTTTGCACCTTATTCCTTAACGGTTTGAGCCATAACTAAAAAGACAATTCTTACCATCCCTTTGTGGTATTCCAATATCCAAAATCTAAATACATGGTTAGATTCAGCATATCAAAGAACCCCAAGAATTCAATTTTTTATGAAATCAAATAAAGTTCAATTTTGGACCCTCTAAACCTCAATTCGATAACCAGGCCCAAATATCAAAAATCTAAATACATGGTTAGATTCAGCATATCCAAGAGACACATATATTCAATTTTTGTTGAAATCAAACAAAGTTTAATTTTGGACCCTGATTTGGACCAACTTGAAAACTGGGCCCATAATAAACAAGAGGCTCTTAAGAGCCTGAATCGCTCACCTGGCATACAATGACTATAAACTAAATTAATATATTAATGTTTTTTTGTAAATTAAACTGAGTATTTAAGGTCACATAAAATGCTGAAAATACCTTTAAAAGCCTTTCAAGAACCTCTGGAAAGAAATGGGCATGTGTTCTCCCTATGCTTGATTAAGATACAGTCATGGTCAATCTGATGATTCACAATACAAAATACAAGCTTTAATTCATCTTCAAATACAAGTATAAATCTTTTGGTCTATATGTTGTCTTCGTTTTTAAAATGTTTGAAAGAAGTTATGTAAAAATTGTGGGTTAAGGCTTTTTATTGTACTTGAAAAGGAAATATTGCAGGAACAATCATGCTGTTTCATCCAATTCCCCCTAGTAGTTTCAGAGGAGAAGATGTTTGAAAATTTGTTAACAACGATGATGACAGACACCAAGTGATGGCAATTAAAAGCTCACATATTATGAAGTTTAATCATTGTTATACAACATTCTCATCATCACCATTCACTAAGGATACCATGTTTACTTTAAAAACCAAATATTGTTGAAATCCGAGCAAGTGTAAAAAATGGCGGGAAAATGGCAGCCATTTTAAAAATGGCCGTCCAAAACAAACTTTCATCATCACCATTCAACTCGGGATACCATGTTTGCCATCAAAGTAGCTTTCATCTTCATTTTATTTCTATAATTCAGGAAAAAATAGCAAAAAACAGCATTTTGACTCCTATGTTCTATTTTTAGTAAGGGCAGACATGTTTTTCGACCAATCCAAAATCCAAGCATTAACTTTCTGCAGGATACCCTAAGGAACAATCTTACCAAGTTTCATTTGATTTTGAATAGTAGTTTCAGAGAAGATTTTTGAAATAATAACATAAAAAAAAGCCAAAAATGTCAAAAAGGGCAATCATTCTAACATCAGTTGACAGATTTTCACGAAAAGCAGCACACAGGTAGCTCTCATCATGCTGAACACTTTCAACCTGCCAGAATTTGCTGTAACCTGATGATTTTTGAGATATTTGCGAAAAACTGTTGTTTGACCCCTACGTTCTATTTTTAGTAACAGTGGCCATGTTTTTCGACGGATCAAAAATCGAAGCATAAACTTTGTGCAGGATACCCTAAGGAACAATCATGCTAAGTTTTGTCCAAATCCATTCAGTAGTTTCAGAGGAGAAGATTTTTGAAATAATAACATAAAAACAAATTTACACGCAATCAAAAGCTTTTTTTCATTTTCTACAGTTTGCCATCTATAAGGCATCAACAGTTATTTTGACATTTAAGGGACAAAACTTTAACTCCTAAAGGGCTCATTTAAACATTTTGCAAACTAAGGGAAATGCTGTGAAAATGGTCAATTTTGATGTTCTAAGGGGAATAACTCCTAAAAGGAATGATCATACAACTTAATAAGTACAAATTTCAAAAAAAAATCAAGAAAAAGGGCAATAACTCCTACATGGGAGGTTACATCTTCTTCAAAATTTCAAAGCAGGTAGATCTTGAGGTGTTGAACACTTTAGCTTCCCATCAGAATTTTGATATCTGTCACCATTTTTGAGTTATTTGCAAAAAACTGCAATTTACCCCTATGTTCTATTTTTAGCCATGGCAGCCATGTTTTTTTACAAATCAAAAATCCAAACGACAGTTTAGTAGCACTCATGCCAAGGAACAACTACACTAAGTTTGGTTGCAATTAAACTTATGGTGTAAGAGGAGTTAACGATTTTATTACAATGAATAAAGACTGCAAAAATGGTCAATTTTGACGATCTAAGGGGAATAACTCCTAAAAGGAACGAACCTACAACTTCGATCCTGTTACAAATTTTGTAGATCTTTGTGTGCCTAACAATATGAAATTTAAATTTTTCAAATTTCCTTTATAGTATCCAAGATATTGAGCTTAATAAGTGCAAAATTTGGAAAAAATGCAGAAAAAGGGCAATAACTCCTACATGGGTCGTTGGATCTTCTTCAAAATTTCAGGGCAGGTAGATCTTGAGGTGCTGAACACTTTTACCCTATGCCAGAATTTTGATATCTGTTATGGTTTTTGAGTTATTTGCAAAAAACTGCAATTTACCCCTATGTTCTATTTTTAGCCATGACGGCCATGTTTTTTTACGAATCAAAAATCCAAACGATAGATTTGTAGCACCCATACCAATTAATAACTGTACCAAGTTTGGTTGCAGTTGGACTTATGGTGTTGGAGGAGTTAATGTTTGAAAAAGTTAACGGACGACGGACGGACGACGGACGCAAAGTGATGGCAATAGCTCACATGACCCTTCGGGTCAGGTGAGCTAAAAAACTAGGTACATGTTTAGATTCAGCATATCAAAGAACCCCAAGAATTCAATTTTTGTTAAAATCAAACTAAGTTTAATTTTGGACCCTTTGGACCTTAATGTAGACCAATTTGAATACGGGACCAAAAATTAAGAATCTAAATACACGGTTAGATTCGGCATATCAAAGAACCCCAATAGTTCAATTTTCGATGAAATCAAACAAAGTTTAATTTTGGTCCCTTTTGGCCCTTAATTCCTAAACTGTTGGGACCAAAACTCCAAAAATCAATCCCAATCTTCCTTTTGTGGTCATAAACCTTGTGTTTAAATTTCATCGATTTCTATTTACTTATACTAAAGTTATTGTGCAAAAACCAAGAAAAATGCTTATTTGGGCCCTTTTTTAGCCCCTAATTCCTAAACTGTTGGGACCAAAACTCCCAAAAACAATCCCAACCTTCCTTTTGTGGTCATAAACCTTGTGTTAAAATTTCATAGATTTCTATTTACTTGTACTAGAGTTATTGTGCGAAAACCAAGAAAAATGCTTATTGGGCCCTTTTTTGGCCCCTAATTCTTAAACTGTTGGGACCAAAACTCCCAAAATCAATCCCAACCTTCCTTTTGTGGTCATAAACCTTGTGTTTAAATTTCATAGATTTCTATTAACTTATACTAAAGTTATAGTGAGAAAACCAAATGTCTTCGGACGACAACAACGACGCCAACGTCATACCAATATACGACCGCAAAAATTTTGCGGTCGTATAAAAAGCAAACGTCCATTTAAAGGTTGACTCGGCAAACATCTCCGATATGTCAAAAACAAGACATCGGAACCAACTGGTAAACATTTCAACCAGACAGGGCACAACATTCACCATATATCGTTTGAAATCATTGAAGTTCTCTGAAGTAAAAAAGTGGATTTTTGGATCCCCCAACTCAGAGCACTAAAACCCATTGGAATCAATAGTTTAGAGACCTCCAAATTTCAGTATACCACTCACTCTATTCCCCAGAGATATATAAACTATTTCCGTAATTGAGATGATTAACTTACCCTTTACTGCCCTATTGTATAGAAAATACATTGTTAGCAGAAACCAGTAACAACCTAAATCACTTGGCCACAGGGGCCCCTGGTACTGAAAGGGAAACAGTTGAAGGATACATCCTATTTTTACACATGTTAAAGAAAGCATCATAGCTAACTTGATTAATTTAATGATATTTTTAACTCTCAATGTCACGGTACTCCTGAAGAAAAATCTACAGAATAAACTGACCAATGATGATAAAGTGCAATGTAACCACGGATACCTACACTTTGTAGCCCAATCACTATGGCAATCTTCCCATGGTAATACTGCGGTAAAAGATATAAACAGGTACAAGATACACCATCCAATAATGACAGTATAGTACAATGCTACCATTCCAGAAATTGATATCATTCCATACCCAAGTCCTGTAGTAAAACAATTCACAGTATTTCATAACTATTATTGTGCACAGTATGTATCATTAAAGTGAAATAATTATTTAATTCTTCACAAATGCATTTTTTTTTTATCCATTTATCCAGTAAGCAAAAAGAAAAAAACATGTGCATTTAAATTAGGGTAGGTATGTATTTTTTTTATTTTGCTAATTTTTTTAACCTTGAGCCTATGGGGGGAATTTTTGGTTTTTTAATGGTGCTCATACAAAAATGTAAAAGCTTCAGGCTAGGTAGGGAAACCCTCAACACAAAAATATTTTTTTTGGCCTAAAGTCATGTAAATTTGCAATCTGTTAATTTTTTACAATAGTATTTAAGGGGACCATATATATACAGGAGTGATTTTGCCAACCAAGAAAATATCAGACATATCAGACATGGTTTACTATGAATAACTAGAAATACTGTGAGCAAAGCTCACTAATTGATACCCCCGCACCCCCTATCCCAAGGAATGGCAAAGTCAATGTTTTGCTATGGAAAACCCAAAACGTTGGTCAGATCAAAATCTAAAATAGGAGGTGCGCTATGGCATCATGTGATAAAGATTCTCTGAAAGTCTCATGGAATTCCCTTTAGTGGTTTGGGAGGAGTTGCGGATGGCATACTGGTGCCCCCTATCACAATGAATGGCAAAGTCCATGTGTTGGTATGGAAAATCCCAAATCTTGGTCAGATCAAAATCTAAAATAGGAGGTGCACTACAGCATCATGTAATAAAGATCCTCTCAAAGTTTCATCAAATTCCATTCAGTGGTTTAGGAGGAGTTGCGGATGGCATCATGGTACCCCTATCACAATTAATGTCAAAGTCCATGTTTTGGTATGGGTAACCCCAAATATTCATCAGATCAAAATCTAAAATAGGAGGTGCACTATGGCATCATGTAATAACGATCCTCTGAAAGTTTCATCAAATTCCATACAGTGGTTTAGGAGGAGTTACGGATGGCATCATGGTACCCCTATCACAATGAATGTCAAAGTCCATGTTTTGGTATGGGTAACCCCAAATATTCATCAGATCAAAATCTAAAATAGGAGGTGCACTATGGCATCATGTAATAAAGATCCTCTGAAAGTTTCATCAAATTCCATTCAGTGGTTTAGGAGGAGTTGCGGATGGCATCATGGTACCCCTATCACAATGAATGTCCAAGTCCATGTTTTGGTATGAGTAACCCCAAATATTCATCAGATCAAAGTCTAAAATAGGAGGTGCACTATGGCATCATGTAATAGATCCTCTGAAAGTTTCATTAAATTCCATAAAGTGGTTTAGGAGGAGTTGCGGATGGCATCATGGTACCCCCTATCACATTGAAAGTCAAAGTCCATGTTTTTCTATGGGAAATCCCAAAAATTGGTCCGATCAAATTCTAAAATAGGAGGTGCACAATGCCATCATGGGATGAAGATTCTCTGAAAGTTTCATCAAATTCCATTCAGTAGTTTAGGAGGAGTTGCGGATACAAAGGTCGGACGGACGGACAGACAGACGGCACGACGGACGGACGGACACAACGAATACTATATACCCCACTTTTTTCAAAAGCGGGGGTATAATGAAAGAAATTAATCGACAAATCGGGATTTTAAGAAGCAAAATCCAAAAATAAAACAAACAAGAGGCTGAAGAGAATTGATCCTGTATGGCTCACCTTGTCCCACAATCAATCCATTTAATTTCAAGTGAAAATTGTAATGGACCTTCCATAGATGTTTCATACCAAGTATCAGATAATTTTGCTATATGGTTTCAGAGAAAGAGATTTTTTAAATTCTGACCAATCAAAAATAAGCTGCCATATTAGCTGTCCGACTGGGACAAAATATGCAAAGATTGTTCCACAGATGCTTCATACCACGTAACAGCTCATTTGGCTTTGTGGTTTCAAAATTTTTTTTTTTTTTTTTTATAATTTTGACCAATCTGAAATAAGAATTTATCATGGCAGTTCTTTGACTGGAACAAAATATGCAGAATGTATAAAGGTCAGTCCATAGATACTTTATACCAAATAAGAGTTCAGTTGACTATGCTGTTTCTTCAGAGAAGATTTTTGAAATTTGGACCAATAAGAAATTAAAGAACCTTTGTGAGCACACTCACATACCCCACGTCTTCATATTGTCACTGGAGAAACAAAATCTCACTTCACAAGTAAAATGAACACAATCAAATGCTTACCTTCACATATTTATCCTAATTTGAATGGCAGCATATTGGGAAATTTAAATTCCAAGCAAGAGGAGTCAACAGTAATAGTATAGTGAGGCAAATAAGTTCAAAGGGGCGTAACTCCTAGAAAAAAATTGAATCGCAATTTCCTGGCGATATGCACATCTACGTAGTATGTCCTTATTATCTGAAAAGGTTTCATGAAATTCTGTTGTGTGGTTTGAGAGGAGTTGCGATGACAAACTGTTGCAGTAGTACATTAAAGTAAATAAGTTCAAAGGGGCGCAACTCCTAGAAAAACAATTGAATCGCAATTCCTGTCGATATGCACATCTACGTAGTATGTCCTTATTATATGAAAAGGTTTCATGAAATTCTGTTGTGTGGTTTGAGAGGAGTTGCGATGACAAACTGTAGCAGTAGTACATTAAAGTAAATAAGTTCAAAGGGGCGTAACTCCTAGAAAAAAAATTGAATTGCAATTTCCTGTCGATATGCACATCTACGTAGTATGTCCTTATTATCTGAAAAGGTTTCATGAAATTCTGTTGTGTGGTTTGAGAGGAGTTGCGATGACAAGAAACAGGACTGACGGACTGACGGACGGACGGGTCAAAAACATTATACCTTCCGCAACCGTTGCGTGGGGTATAATAAGAATTCATCATGGCGGCCATATTAGTTGTCTGACTGGAACGAAATATGCACTTTTTTTAAAGGTCCTTCCATAGATGCTTTACACCAAGTTTCAGTTCATTTGGGGTTTCAGAGGAGATTTTTAAAATTTGTCCAATCAGAAATAAGAATTCATCATGGCGGCCATATTATTGTCCGACCGAACCAAATATACAAACTTCCATAGATGCCTCATACCAAGTTACTGTACAGTTGGCTATGCGGTTTCATAGGAGAAGATTTTTGAAATTTTGACCAATCAGAAATAAGAATTCATCATGGCAGCCATATTAGTTGTCCGACCGTATGAAATATGCAAACTTTATAAAGGTCCTTCCATAGATGCTTCACACCAACTTTCAGTGTATTTGGCCTACGGGTTTCAGAGGAGAAGATCAAAATGTAAAAGTTTACAGGCGGACGGCAAGAAGTGATGACAAATTGCCGTTTTGGCCAGCCAGGTGAGTTAAAAATACAAAAATCTTTTGCATTTAAAGTGTTTACTTCAAAGAAAGTTGTTGTTCATGGTTCTGAGGCAAACTATGACACTGAAGGTATTTTTTTATTCATTTCAAAATGTCAGATGAAATATATATTCCATATTAGAGGTAAGTGAAAATGTTGAGTAAAAATAGTTCCCAAATTATACATGATACCAATCAGGAGCAGCTTTATCTTACCATGAAACAATGGACAAAATCTGTCAAAGATGGCTGCTGGGCCCAAAGCTGCAAACTGACCAAATGCTAACTCCAAAAACATTAGTGGTATTCCCAATAGAAACAACATAAGGATAAAGGGAAACACAAACGCTCCTGAAATAAATAAAACATGAAAACATTAATTCTGCTTAAAATCTTGAATTAAGCATTTTGTACTGTCAAATAAAAGTAAAACTGTTTTAGGTATAGAAAAGACCTTCATTAAACCATGTACATAAAATTTCTAATATATGTTCCTAACTTAGAATCAGAATTTAGATTTCAAAATACCTGTATTATATTGGAGAACTGATTTGCCATCCCAAAGGCAAAAACATTTTTTTTTCCTTGATACTCAGGTGACTATCTGTTTAATTTGTAGTTTTCTTAACATTGACATTGACGTTGGTTTGAGATAGTATCAGTACTTTGACTGAGGAACAAGAAGAACATATCCTTGATAGTATCAGTACTTTGACTGAAGAACAAGAAGAATATATCCTTGATAGTATCAGTACTTTGACCTAAGAACAACAAGAATATATCCTTGACAGTATCAGTACTTTGACTGAAGAACAACAAGAATATATCCTTGATAGTATCAGTACTTTGACTGAAGAACAAGAATATATCCTTGATAGTATCAGTACTTTGACTGAAGAACAAGAATATATCCTTGATAGTATCAGTACTTTGACCGAAGAACAACAATAATATATCCTTGATGGTATCAGTACTTTGACTGAAGAACAACAAGAATATATCCTTGATGGTATCAGTACTTTGACTGAAGAACAACAAGAATATATCCTTGACAGTATCAGTACTTTGACTGAAGAACAACAAGAATATATCCTTGATAGTATCAGTACTTTGACTGAAGAACAACAAGAATATATCCTTGACAGTATCAGTACTTTGACTGAAGAACAACAAGAATATATCCTTGATGGTATCAGTACTTTGACTGAAGAACAACAAGAATATATCCTTGATAGTATCAGTACTTTGACTGAAGAACAACAAGAATATATCCTTGACAGTATCAGTACTTTGACTGAAGAACAACAAGAATATATCCTTGATGGTATCAGTACTTTGACTGAAGAACAACAAGAATATATCCTTGATGGTATCAGTACTTTGACTAAAGAACAACAAGAATATATCCTTGACAGTATCAGTACTTTGACTGAAGAACAAGAAGAATATATCCTTGATGGTATCAGTACTTTGACTGAAGAACAACAAGAATATATCCTTGATAGTATCAGTACTTTGACTGAAGAACAACAAGAATATATCCTTGACAGTATCAGTACTTTGACTGAAGAACAAGAATATATCCTTGATAGTATCAGTACTTTGACCGAAGAACAACAAGAATATATCCTTGACAGTATCAGTACTTTGACCTAAGAACAACAAGAATATATCCTTGACAGTATCAGTACTCTGACTAAAGACAAGAATATACCCTTGACAGTATCAGTACTTTGACCAAAGAACAACAAGAATATATCCTTGATAGTATCAGTACTTTGACCGAAGAACAACAAGAATATATCCTTGACAGTATCAGTACTTTGACCGAAGAACAACAACAATATATCCTTGACAGTATTAGTACTTTGACTGAACAAGAATATATCCTTGATAGTATCAGTACTTTGACTGAGGAACAACAAGGATATATCCTTGACAGTATCAGTACTTTCGACCGAAGAACAAGAATATATCCTTGATAGTATCAGTACTTTGACCTAAGAACAACAAGAATATATTCTTGACAGTATCAGTACTTTGACCAAAGACACGAATATATCCTTGACAGTATCAGTACTTTGACCGAAGAACAACAAGAATATATCCTTGACAGTATCAGTACTTTAACTGAAGACAAGAATATATCCTTGACAGTATCAGAACTTTGACCGAAGAACAAGAATATATCCTTGATAGTATCAGTACTTTGACCAAAGAACAAGAAGAATATATCCTTTATAGTATCAGTACTTTGACTGAGGAACAACAAAGATATATCCTTGACAGTATCCGTACTCTGACTGAAGACAAGAATACACCCTTGACAGTATCAGTACTTTGACCAAAGAACGACAAGAATATATCCTTGATAGTATCAGTACTTTGACCGAAGAACAAGAATATATCCTTGACAGTATTAGTACTTTGACTGAAGAACAACAAGAATATATCCTTGACAGTATCAGTACTTTGACTCAAAAGAACAAGAAGAATATATCCTTGTTAGTATTAATACTTTAACTGAGGAACAAAAAGAATATATCCTTGATAGTATCAGTACTTTGAATGAAGAACAAGAAGAATATATCCTTGACAGTATCAGTACTTTGACCGAAGAACAAGAAGAATATATCCTTGACAGTATCAGTACTTTGACTGAAGAACAACAAGAATATATCCTTGACAGTATCAGTACTTTGACTGACGAACAACAAGAATATATCCTTGATAGTATCAGTACTTTGACTGAAGAACAACAAGAATATATCCTTGATAGTATCAGTACTTTCACTGAAGAACAACAAGAATATATCCTTGATAGTATCAGTACTTTAACTGAAGAACAACAAGAATATATCCTTGATAGTATCAGTACTTTAACTGAAGAACAACAAGAATATATCCTTGATAGTATCAGTACTTTGACCGAAGAACAAGAATATATCCTTGATAGTATCAGTACTTTGACCTAAGAACAACAAGAATATATCCTTGACAGTATCAGTACTTTGACTGAAGACAAGAATATACCCTTGACAGTATCAGTACTTTGACCAAAGAACGACAAGAATATATCCTTGATAGTATCAGTACTTTGACCAAAGAAGAATATATCCTTGACAGTATCAGTACTTGACTGAAGACAAGAATATATCCTTGACACTTATCAGTACTTTGACCAAAGAACAAGAATATATCCTTGATAGTATCAGTACTTTGACCAAAGAACAACAAGAATATATCCTTGACAGTATTAGTACTTTGACTGAACAACAAGACTATATCCTTGATAGTATCAGTACTTTGACTGAGGAACAACAAGGATATATCCTTGACAGTATCAGTACTTAGACTGAAGAACAACAAGAATATATCCTTGACAGTATCATTACTTTGACCGAAGAACAAGAATATATCCTTGATAGTATCAGTACTTTGACCGAAGAACAACAATATATCCTTGATAGTATCAGTACTTTGACCGAAGAACAACAAGAATATATCCTTGACAGTATCAGTACTTTAACTGAAGACAAGAATATATCCTTGACAGTATCAGTACTTTGACCTAAGGACAAGAATATATCCTTGATAGTATCAGTACTTTGACCGAAGAACAAGAAGAATATATCCTTGACAGTATCAGTACTTTGCCTGAGGAACAACAAAGATATATCCTTGACAGTATCAGTACTTTGACTGAAGAACAAGAATATATCCTTGACAGTATCAGTACTTTGACCAAAGAACAAGAATATATCCTTGATAGTATCAGTACTTTGACTGAAGAACAACAAGAATATATCCTTGACAGTATCAGTACTTTGACCAAAGAACAACAAGAATATATCCTTGACAGTATCAGTACTTTGACTGAAGAACAACAAGAATATATCCTTGACAATATCAGGGTTAATGCATAATTAAATTATTCAATCATTGCAACAGTTACAGTACATGTATTGTTAAAGTTGAAACATAATCTATCTGTCTGTGTGTCTGTATCAGGGACATCTTACAAATTTAAAATGTAATAACAGTCTAATTGCATAAAAGAAACATCTTTGAACTTTGTTATTGTAAAGGGATTCATAATATGTGATGTTATAAATCATATTTAGTTTTTTTTTATGTTAAAGCTTAACATTTCAGATAAAGTGAGTTCATGTTTTCATGTTTGATTTCTATTATTTGTTGATATTAATAAACAATGAAAGAATATTCAAATAATAGTACAGTGTCCATTATTGATTCAATAACATCACAGTACAGCAATATTTGATGGTATCAATGTAGAGCACAACATGCGTATTATATAAGTCAGCCTTGAACTGACAGACACAAGAGATCATCTGATATTCAGGAACACACTTTGTCCTTATTTATTTGTATATTGTTATATTTATTTACAGTTATATATCACATAATTAATGAAAGTATCATACACATCCTCTCCCCCCCCCCCCCCCCCAAAAAAAAACCAACACTCATTCTTTGCTGGTTTATTTACAGTGTACTATGTCCCAAATTAGCCTCTATGTCTGTATTATGTAATATTTTTCCAATTCTTGATTATTACTGTTAATTAATATGACGTCAATTGTCTACTTACATAGACCAAAACAAATGCCAATATCATTCCTGGAAGATCTCTTATATCTAATATATATGGTGTAGGATGATAGCATGAAAATAAAGGGTACATTCCCTCAGTTGAGTTTTTAACTAACGATCGACCAACGGGACATTCTATATTATATCACTATTTGGATAACATGTATGTTCCATATAAAAAAATTTTAATTGGCAGACTACAAATGTACTATCACATGGTTTTGATGAATGATGTTTTATAACCGAATTAAACTGAACACCAATGACTACAGTGGTTTCCATCAGAACAATGATATTTCAAAAGAGTGAAAGTATCCAGTATCCAACCAAAAAAGCGAAATCAAATTTGCCTATGCTCTGTTAAATGTTGTTAAAACTTCAATAAAATAATGTAAATGACATTGTTTTGTGGATATATTGTGGCTTTGTGAATGGTCTTCTCAAATGTGACTTATACAAACCCTTAATAGACTTCAATGTGAATTCCAATTGAACTCAATATGGTGGCAATAAGTCACATTTGAAAAAAAAATCCCCAAAGTACAATGTCCCATACAACCATAAAACAATTCATATTGGTTTATAGAATTTTTTGCAACATTTAACTGAACTTAATAGGTAAAAGTTCATATTCCTGTCAGGCAATAGTGCTTACCTATAGTATTTTGCAAAATAAACAATTTCCAATTTCACAACAAATTTCCCAAATTTACAAGTAAATTTATGATAACAGGATTAAATGCTTCATTTAAGTATGTTTATAAGGCCAAATAAAAAAATACATGTGTTTAGGGTAACACACTGAAAAAAGTTAGGTAGGGTAGGTAGGGAATTTTTTTTTTTCACATTAATTTTTTTAGTGAGGTTGTATACTGGAATCACCTTGACTTTAACAGTGCTTGTTGAAGGTTATAAAAAATTTAGGGTAGGAACTAAAAATTAGGTAGGGTCGGGTTACCCTAAACACAACTATATTTTTTTTAGGCCTAAGGTTCTAAAAGCATTACCATGTGTACATTTTCAGTCTATTATGCTTTCTGAACAATTTGTCTAGGTACCTGCTAGTATAGACAATTGTCTGCCCTTAACCAAGTTAAACAAATTACTTCCCTTCAAGATTGATAGGTAAAGGGGGATAATTAACATGCTTCTTGTAGAAATTAAGCTTCCCTTTCTTGATCCTGTATGATACAATGATTTCTTAAAAATACAGCTAGATAACAATGTTTACAGTGTGAAAATGGAACAAAAGCTTGAAGGCAATATAATTTATTGATTTATCTCTCCAATTTTATCTGTGAATTCAGTTACATTGTTTTCTCAGCGACATCAATTTTTGTGGATTGGGGAAAAATTACATTCTACATACACTGCACTCACCAGCTCTGCAATATATTATATTTCTTGGGACATTATTCCTCAATATTAATGCAATAACCCTGTATTACCACAATGTGTCTAAAATTTTGTAATACTGAATGATTTTGCAATCAATTCTTTAGAAAATAAATGGGTCATTGTACTTTGCACAATAATTCCTGAATACAGTCATTCACAAAATATTAATTGTACTTGCTTGAAATTTCATCAATTGAATAGAAAGATCTGATAAAATCCCAATGACAGTATTTTATTCTTTTATTTATTGTTTTTCTCAGATAATTTTTCAGTAAACAAACACCTATAAACATGATAAACGCTTTGATCACAATTTGCAATAAACCAATTATAATCTTATACAAAATGAACTTCATCAATTATTTAATATAAAACTTTTATTTCACTACATAACCATTGTGTTCAACACCCTTTGAGACAGGCTATGTCTGGTCTTAAATGGAACCATATGACGCAAATGTACATATCTGATTAGAATTATGTAACCATAAAATTAACCAAGGATATCAAGAACTGTTTACCTAAAGACTGGTGATTCAGTTAATTACAAATGGCAATAAATCTGTTAACACATGAATACTTAAAGATCTTTATCTTTTTTTTCAGTAAAATTTGAAATTTTTACTTTAGGTCATTACAATGTATTTAATGTAGGCTTTTAAGTACATGTATATTACTATTACATGTGTTGGAAAGGGTAATAATTAAATCCGAATTCAGTTCAGTTTTATGAACATACAATGAGGAAGGAAATATTCCAACACTAATTCATTACTACTTTGCATGACAGACTCCTGCTTAATCTGCTGGACTTATCCCTTTCAGGCAGCCACAAATTAAGACATAACAATGTAATATCTAACAACTAGATAGAAACACAAGGACAAACTAGAATACTGTGATGTGATCATCACAAAGGGCCCAGCTGTATTTATATTGTTGTAGAGAACAGAAAAATATTTCAAACTACTGATTAGTGATAGGGCATTATCAATATACAACTTCTACATAAACCTAGTTAAAATGGATAAAAAAATGTAGAATCTAGAGCACTAATAAGTTAATATGGAAAAACTACGTCAAGGGTAACTCCACAAAAATTATCCGATAGCGCTCGTTTTTTTTAACTTAATCAAGGTATAGCCCATATACACCTTCCATATAAATTTTGTTGAAATACATATATGTTGAGACATGAAGAACAATTGTTGACAGACAGACAGTAGGGCCCAATGAAAACTATAGGGTACCGCATCTCTGATGCGGGGACCTAATTAGAAGATATATATAAGTATAAAGATAAAGTATGTATGCATAGTTATTAATTTGAAAGCAACTGTAAAGTGGATATGGATGTTTTTACAAAACACCCTGCACAATATCTTTTCCCTTATACTCAATGTCACAGACAAGAAAGGAAGCTTTAACATTTTATTTATTTTTTTAAAAATCTGTATTGAACTGCATCGTGCCATATTCTGAGGATTTTAAAATTAATTACTTTACATTTTATGCAAATTAATACTGGAGTTATTGTCTTGTTAAAATTTTATGAAGTTTGTGCAGGATTTTATTTGTCAAGATTTCCAAACCAATACAACTAGTCCAGCAATATTTGATGGTATCAATGTAGAGCACAACATGCGTATTATGTAAGTCAGCCTTGAACTGACAGACACAAGAGATCACCTGATATTCAGGAACACACTTTGTCCTTGTTTATTTGTATATTGTTATATTTATTTACAGTTATATGTCAGATAATTTATTAAAGTACCATACACAAACAAATACATCCTCCCCCCCCCCCACCCCCCCCCCCCCCCATCCAAAAAAAAAAAAAAAAAAAAGGTCATAAAAAAACCATAAATTCATTCTTAACTGGATCCATTTACCATGTCCCAAATTAGCCTCTATGTCTGTATTATGTAATATTTTTGCAAAGTCTTGATTATTACTGTTACTTAAAATGGGCATGTACTAAAAGGTGGAGTGGAGTGGAGTGGAGTGGAGTGGTGGAGTGTTGGAGTGGAGTCATGGAGTGAAATACTTAACATATCCAACAATCAATATTTGATTTTTCATCAAAGTTGGACAATATTTTGGATAGCATTTTATGACAGCTTAGTTGGAGGTGGGATTATAATGTCTATCGTGTAATTTTCTGTACTGTCCTGAATTGTAGTGTATTTTTAATAAGAAGGGGGAAGCCAAGGCCCAGTAACCTATGCAGTTAAAATTGATTTTGGACGAGCTCACAAAACTTCTATTAAAGTACACATAGTGCTTATGTTAATTTCCAAATTGTGGTAGGTTTAGTCCCTAGTTAAAAAATGTATGTCTTATTCCCGGCAAAATATTTTAGAATCAAACAGAGGCTAAAAAATCATCTTGTGATAAAAATATTAAAATTATTAATATTTTTATTAACAATGGACTATGATATTATAATATTAAATTGTCAATCAACATTTTCACTTAGATTTTAATTTAATGACTGTACTATTTAAAATAGTTTCTTCCAATTAAAAATAGATAAGGAAAATGTATCTAGCCACCATCGCCTGTCCATAGAACCCATAAAACTGTCATTACTATAACCTCAGAAACTAAATAACTTAAATAGATGAGAAATGTTGTTGTTTTTGATTAATTTGATAAAATAAACAGATGTTAAATCAGTACAAATCAGAATTTCTTGGACATGTTGCTGTTCTGGATTAAAATATAGCAATGGCTTATGGTCCAGCAAGCCTTTCCATATAGGTTCACATTCTCAGTTGATCACATTTTAAAGATTTATTGTGACACATTTAACCTCTGCCTTGTTTCAAAATATTTTTAATTGTTTTCTGGCATTGCTTGTGATAAAAAGTTTACTGATAAAATACAATTTTATGACCTTTTCCACGTATATTCAATGTCTGTCAACAAATTGTCAGTACAGTTCTAATTTTTAGAGGTGACCTAAAAGTTTAAAAGATTTTCCCATGAAGCTGATGTAAAGACCAAAATTTTATTGGACAGGTTAAATATTGAAATGTACAAAAAATCATTAATTGATCATTGAATAAAACTATATATTTTATGTCAAACAGACAAAGTTTTGATTCTTGATTTAATAAAAGAACAGAGTTTCAATGTCACCTGCGTTGCACATATTTTATATTTCCAAAGAGCATAAATATTTTAAAAAGTAGAACTTGTCCAAGATGTTACAGATATTAACCTATAGTATATATAAGTTTAATAAAAATCTGGCAAGAATTGCACCCGTGACAGCGCTAACAAGACTGGACATACACAGAGACAGACAGACACTTGGACGCCCGGTATTTCCATGCCCCTCGCAATGTGTTCAGCGGGGGGGGCAAAATAACTTAAATGAACGATACGTGTATATTGGCATGCCATAGATACATAGATCTTTTACCAAATAAGCAAATTCATATCTTTTTCTGTTGAAACAGACAGAAGCCAAGTGTCGTTTTTCTTGCAAATGACTGTTCTGTTGATGCTGGTTTTTTTTTTAATATACTAGTAGTTTATAATTTTATCTTTGCTTTGAATGTAAAATTAATTACACCTGAATGTTGTTAACTAAGGTAAAATTGCTGAAACATCCCCTCCTTAATTATAGAAATCTATCATTTAACATTAATCATGTTTTTTTTTAATATTGTTTGGAAATATAACCTTAAAAAATGCCCATGACACATCCAAGGTGAATTATATTGGTAAAATGTTCATGAATGCAGTTGGACGCTGTTGAAACATTTATTCTATGATTTTTATAGTACACATGTATACAAAAATATCTTATAAATTGGTTTAATTTCAAAACTATTGAACCCACAACTCCACTACACTCTATTTCCTAATTCCATGTTTTCACTCTGTGACTCCACTCTGTGACTCCACTCTGTGACTCCAGCACTCCAACACTCCACCACTCCACTCCACCACTCCACTCCACTCCACTCCACTCCACCTTTTAGTACATGCCCTTAAAATGACATCATTTGTCTATATTAATTAGAAGTTTGCACCTACTGCAGGATTTTGTGATGTCACGATTTCCAAACCAATACAATCAATCTTAATTTTTTTTTACTTTAAGATATATAAGATATTTCATTAATTTAATACTTCATAAATGATAGATCATTATTATTTTGTAATTATTAAAGCTTGTTGTAATGTGTTGATGTAGTATTGAACTCATCTCCTCTGATACTGACATTTCAAATTTCTTTATATAAATTGGTAAAGAAAAGTATTCTTATATGGATCATGGTATATTCAAAATAACCCCTGAAAATCCCCGTCAAGTAACTGTAACAATCCTACTGATGACAGGCCAAAATATAACTGTTAATATTGATGACGTGTCATCACATGACTTAGGTTACTATATTAAGTGATCTTCTGACATCTTAATCAACTAATCTACAAGCCCCAATGATTAATTATATTTTAATTAACATACAACTGTCCATTAGCCAAAACCATATTTATGGTCTCCATAAATCTTAATATGACATTTGAAAGGACTAAGCAACTAACTTATGGTCAACTATATAATCATCTCACACTATAAGTTATTTACTTATGCATCAATTTTTAAAAAAAATTGTTATTAATGAGATCCAGTCATTCCTGGTTTTGTTTATTTGTTTGTTTGTTTAGTTGGGGTTTTATGCTGTTTTCAGCACATTTGGCTATTTTGCGTCGGCCAGTTTTTATTGGTGGAGCAAGCTAGAGTACCCGGAGAGAACGATTGACCTTCAGTAGGAAAATTGGCAACCCTTGTCAATTTAGATCGGAGTCGAACACACCCTGCCACAGGTGAGATTCCGAATCACCACCTCAGGGTTGACAGGCTAGTGATCATTTGTAGTCATGACGAACTACCTAGACCACTCGGCCACTGAGGCCCCTTCCTGGTTTTGTAAAAAAGATTAAAAAATTTTCATTTTGCATGATAACTGTTGATTTCACTGAACCAACAGAATCCCTGAAAATTGTTATTGTGCTGCTCTGCAAATAAAGATGTATTAGAATTTACAATTATTTATGGGTAGCACACGATTGACATCATAGATTGCCAATGAGAATGAATCAATGTTTAAATTATAGGATACCTAATCAAACTTATATATATATATATATATATATATTTTTTTTAAAATGGAATTTGAAGATATGGACTAAAAGTCATTAACAACAGATCTAGTTACCAGTTAAACTTAGACATACACAGAGCCCCAGATAATGTTTTGGTATCAGAGGGTACATACTTCAAGGTTTATAAGACAGATGAGTATTTAACCTCCAACAGCAGGATTAAAGGGGTAAACAGAAAACTAAAAGACTAAAATCCATCTTGCATATTAGCAAATTGAATTATTAGTATTTAAGGTACAATCTTGATTTCTCAAATTCGATGGGGTCTGAAAAATGAGATCGAGGCAACGGTAGTTTGAACCATCGAAGTTTGGAAAATTCTGGTTCTGAACCAGTGTTGACTTTTTGTAATGAGTTTGATGCTTTCCACATTTGACCTTGTATCAAGACATGGTCGCAGTGAATTGTTTCATTTTTTATTTGTATGTGGAATAAAACATTGTTCGTGTATGTATATTGATTTCTATTATTATTATTAAATGAACACATGTACATTGTATAAAACTTAATCAATGAGTCACGTACGTCAACAATTAAATATAGTGTTCAAGTTATTGAGACTAAATTACTTTATATGTACTGTTGTATGGACCAGAAAATTAGAGAATTCGAGAAATTGGTGTTAAAAAAATCAAGAGTAAATTAACATGGCATAATGGAAAAAATAACCAGACTTTTGAAAAGGTTTGAGAAATCCATTGTGTTCGAGCAATCCGAGTTCCGAGTCACAGACGCCTCAGACAAAGAGATTCTACTGTGTATTTTCATTATGAATCCTATTTTCACCCACATAATAATTCTTGAGTTCCGTACTACAATAACGCTTTTATTTCCTAAACCTGTGCATAGTTGTTTCAGAAAAAGCGTAACTTTGACGGCTAGAAAATATTTCTCAAATGTATCTGCCATTTTTTAATGCGTAAATGATGGCAGTACGCACATTATCTGGGGCTCTGCATATAATGTATATCTGAGTTGTATGCATCAGAACCTATGTCATTCAGTGTAAAATATGGGACAACAAAGTGTGTGAACCAGTAAACATAATGTTGTCAAAATTTATTGTTATGACTTCAAAAATCTATTTATTGATCTTTTTTCTTTTACATAATATACAATTGTCATATTTTATTTTTTTATTTTAAAACTGAAAGGATTTCATCATCCACGATGATCTACGTCAAAGTATTTACGCACTAAATTTGTCAATGATATGCATGTGGTAACCAGGTACAATCTTTTCATTTAAAATATTTACCTTTAAATATAATACAACTTTTAAAAGTTTTTATGAATGAACAACTATTTACTATTTTACTACATTGATAAATCGATAACGCCTTTTCATTTTTATAATACTAGTACATACAGTGTATTTTTGTGACGTGACAAAATTCTGACTATTTTAATGTGGCTTGATGTAAAGTTTTCAAACCTATAGCACAGCATAAATCATTCCATGAAGTATATCTTCTGAAGATTATATAATACTATCCCAGGACATTTTCCCTACTTTTAATGTCTACTATTTACATTATAACTAGACAATAATGATAATATAGAGGAATACAACTGTTTTATTTACATCAACTTCCAGCATATTGTCTTATATTAAGGATGTTTATGTGGCATATAAATCACTTTTTGTGAGAGAAAATGAGCAATCACCCCTGAATTATGGCCAACATTTTGAAGTGCTGCCTTCAAGGAAAGCAATAATCAAATATCCAAGTTTCATACAAAATACAAACTACTTGTTTATCAATGTTCTCCAGAAGGAAATTATACCAGGTAAAATCTACATTGTAAAATTCATAAAAATATCTACTCATACTGTTATACTACAAACATGTTTAAAATTCTCTTCATGTTTCAGTTTTTGAACCTTTTTTTTAATTCGCCACAAACAGAAAAGATGTTCAACTTGGACGATACACTGTTTTGAGTAGAAATTCACCCTTTCTAAACAAGCTTTTCCAAGAAGTTAATTCTGCCTTTATCATTCCTCAAGAAAGATTAACCAAATCCACATCTTGTGATGCTAACTGTATCATAAAATGTATGTATCAACCACTATAAGTATCTATTGCCAGTAAATCTGTCCATCTGTCTGTCCTATAACTTAAGGTAGAAAATTCTTTTGGCATATTACTGACCACCATCTACAATACTCAGAAATTTTATTTTTGGTCCACAGTTGAAAACAACACACCAATCCTGGAACTCTTTCAATTGTGGAGTTAAAATTTTTCAAACACTGACGTGTTGGTATTACTTCCTCATCTCTGCCTCTGGCAAAAGCTAATATTTAAATTTTACTTAACTTATAAACTGTTAAATTTTCTTAAGCAATGGAGTATCTCCCTTCAGACAATGCTCCATTGCACTAAAAACATTTGCATGCTTGCCCATTAAAGACAAAATAAGATAAAATGATTAGTTCAATACATGTACATGTTCATTATATAATCAAATCAATCCATACAAGTAAGAACCTGACTTTCAAGACCCAAAGGCAGCTAAGTCTTATTTCAGATAAAACACATACATACAAATAGTGTTACAATACTGTGACAACTGTTTATAACTATTTGGTCTTTGGGTGTTTTGTAGTTTCTTTTATGACAACTTTTGCCAGTAAATTGAAATCAGGGATGGCAAGTAAGAAATTTTTTTTCTAACACGGTAGTTAAAATTGTCTTTATAGCTTTAACCTTTTTGGTTACTTTGGATTTGATGTTTCATATACTATGTAACTGCTTGAAATTTCCACATATTGGGTTTGACAAATACTGAAGAGAATTGTTGAAATGCCTTAATACAGTGCATGAAAATGGTATCATCAAATATTTATGTATGTCATTATGGAAATTTGTTCACATTTAATAGTTGCCCATTTACATTATCATTCATTACAAGGTCATCATGTTTTTACTGTTTACAAGTACCAGTGAGTACGATGAATTGAGATTTTTTTCTATTTTGATAAATTACATTAACATCAAAGAAATTTACATTGTACAGTTATACTTTAACAGAACATCCTGTTTAAAAACCAATTACAATATTTTACAACAGAAAACCATTTTTTCTTCAGAATAATATAAAGTAGAGATTTATTAACTATTGAAAGAAACTCAATTTTTAGATAAAAATGTCCTGGTAACATTAGAAAAAGAAAATTCTGTAGTATAAGTATGGAATCATCATAAAATGTTTAGGATTAGTTGACATATAAATGTAGCTTTTAATTACCAATGACAAATCAGGACAAAACTCAATTCAAATATTTTTTTACTAAAACAAGCAAAGTTGATAATGTTATTTTAACAAATATTTTGGATATTTTACTATTTTTACTTTTTAAAACCAACATATATGTAAGGATATTTTCTTGACATGGGGCCACAAAAATAGTAAGAGACAATTTTAAACGGGCTTTATACATCATTTAAAAGAAATTTCATATAAATTTTCATGACAAAGCATTCAAATATAACCCTAATATTAATAAGGCTATCACCATAAATCTGTTAACATGACAGGACTGGAATTAGGCCAATTACCACGTGGACTTGACAGTTTTAAATTACAGTAACAACATTGGCATACTTGAAACATTTCCAAACTGATCCTTTTTAAATACAATGTCACCTTAAAACAATAAATGCATCATTCCCATCAATTTTTAATTGCGTTGTAACTATTATACTAGTACAAAGTGGTAGCTAAGTTTTTTTTATGGCAAAGATTATTTGCAGAGACAGTACATCTTTGATAAACAAACACAGAAGGGCAGGGTCTTTAAAAGTTCAAGAATTTATTAAAATTTCTAAATCATGCATGGAAAAAAACCTTAATAATCTCCAGTGCATTTTGTATACAAATATATCTTTTGTTGAAATAACCTTCTATTTCAATCAAAGAACCTGTACAAACATTAACATTAAATGTTTAGTATGATCAATATTGTTACAAAACAAAGTTTGACTGGTCACTGAAAAAAGATCAGATACTATTTCAAGTTCCACTTCAAAAATCGACATTCTTTACTGTGGCATCTATTAAATAATAATCAATCAAATCTTGACCACATCTTTTGTCCTTTATGTTGAACTCATTATTTTAAAATCCGTAGTCATTCAAATTATTTCAATAGTTAGTTACGCCAATTGTCCAGCTTAATTCTAGTGTTTAAAGGAACAAAGAAGGTGTTATTAAAAAGTAGCCCTGGCCTGTTTTTTTAAATTCAACTTCTGCCAGATCACCACATATTTTATGTTACAAAAGAAGATAATAAGCGAGGTGTGTTTCAACTGAAACTATGCCAAAGAAAACACACCCTTTAAAATCTTTTTTCTACTTATATTCGAATTAGAGACAAGTTAATCAAGATTTATTTAAAATTCATTTTAAAATTCAAACCTTTATTTCAATTAAAAAGCCTTTGCCAAATCAGAAACTCTCCAATCTCTAAGCCACATTACTGAAAAAGTAAGTCTAACATCTGAAATTTGATTCAATTTTTTGTGAAATTTCAACCTGAACTCCAAGAACTGAACAAGAAAGAAATTTATAACAAGCTGAAGGCAGAAAAATACAATAGAACCCAGTTTATCTTTAACTCCCTGGTATCTCTATTGACTTTCAAGTCACACAAGGAAACTTCTGCAATTACTTTCTTTACCCTATGGCACTCACAAACTGTTCTTGTTAGTCCCTTGGGTAGTTGAAGTTCTGCTGCACTAAAATCCACCATAGTAACAAATTATACTAGATAATGGGTGTAAACCTTCAAAATTGGATCCAGAGGGTGTCATATAATTTTTGTGATTTAAATTTTGACAGATGTTAATGTAACAGAGCAATAAATTCTGGGAATTTTTAATCAATAGCTGAAATAGAGGAAATTCAGGTTTCCTGTAAAAAAAATCTCTGCAAAAGAGTCTGTGAAAAAAGTACTACTGTTGTACTCAAAAATAACAATGAATTTAAATAAAAAATATGACAAAAATACCAAACTGATGGTACAACATCCATATATTGCAATGTGTGATAATTATCTATATTACTCTCTTTTAATAAACAGAAAAATCTTACCGCCTCCATTGCTGTAAGCTAAATATGGAAACCTCCAAACATTGCCCAAGCCTACAGAATAACCAAGTAAGTACATCAAGAAGTCCAATCTTCCTGACCAGTTGTCCCTCTCGTCTCCACTGGGTTCCTCCCCAACCAAGTCATCATCAAGAGGTGTAAGGACAGCAGTACTGGAGACTTCTTGTACCAACGATTCATTGGGATTCTGAAGATTTAATGGTTTATGTTCATCATTTAACAAAGTGCAAGAAATTTTTTAATTGAAGGACACAGGAATTTTTCATATGTATTACTGGAACGAGTAATGGATTTGGAAGAAATTTCCAGCAAAAGATAAAACAAAAGATTTTCTGTTTTTTCTGCAGAATGCCATAAAATGTTTAAGGGACAGGGATAAAAATTAAGGTTGGTCATGGGTCAGGAAACAGACACATATTATTTTTTTCAGATTATTAGTTGCTTCCTAGTTTCCACTGCTAGAGGAATTATTTGGACAAACCCTTTACCCACATGCTAATCTCACCCAGAAAATGGAACAACCATTAATTTTGGGGAAAACTGACAAAAATGATAATCCCTAGAGTATGCACACCTTCAATATGCGTACAATCGTCCTACAAATTAAAAAACATTCTATCTCAAAAACTGAGGGAGGAGTTTTCACACTATATACCGTATTTGGTGAATTGATTTTTAATTTCTAATAGAAGAAACAAACATCTCAATGACAAATTAGGTGGTCATAAATATTTACTTAAAATATTTCAATTAGGATCAAAATTATTATAAATTCCAATATTTCAAACATACACAATAAAATATTTGACTTGTTACCTTAACTTCCGCAACCGTCATTTCTGCACCTACATGTAACATAAGCCAAAATAGGGAGAGAAATAGGTCTAACTGTTGAAAAAAATATTAACATGTTCATTTCTATTTTAGTTTTCTAATTTATAAGTGTCTCACTATATTATGTGACATTTAAAACATATTGGAACTTATTGTAAATATATGTAAAAGGAAAAAATCACACTTGGATCATCTTTTGTCCAGTTGGAACCTTTAAAATAAAATGACATGTAAATCCTGAAAAATTAACCTGTCTACCAGATGTGAGACTAATAAAAAACTATTTAACAAAAATCCAATAAACAATTCAAAATACATAAAGAATACGTGTTATTCACATTTCTGTCTCTTCCTAATTGTAACTAGTTTACAAGAAAATATTAGTGAAATATGACCTTAAAATTCTTTTGGCTAACTGAAAACAATACAATGTACATGTACATATAAATCGTTTATAATTCTGTACACTAAGCAATATTACAAAATGTACATGTATCCAGATTTTTAAATTCCTTTTAAAGCTCTGGAAAGTATAAAATGCACCAGTAAATGTAAATTAACAGATTGGACCATCAAGGACCTTGACATCAATGGAGAAAACTAAAGTTTCAAAGACAAACGAACACAAGAATTCTTTAAAATATACTTCTTCAGGCAGCAATGGGGCAGACAAGGACTATGGGCTATCTGAGCATACATTTCAGGTGTTTTAATAAGATACAAGTAACAACAGTCTCTTAATTGGGTACTCACCTAGAACAGCAGTCTGTGTGTTTACCCAATAGCCCAAAGCCAGGGTCTACCAGTACTAAAATTCTGGCTAGTTAAAGTCCGACTAGTCTATTAGAAAATTCCCTTTCTTATATTCATTAATTCATTTTTGGGGCCCAGTCTACTAAAAATTAGACTGAAGGTCTAGTAAATTGATACATTTTTGGAGCTGACTGCAACAGTAATTTGACCTTTCCTTATCACCACTGACATGATAATAATCTATTTTAAATGAATACAACAGAAACAATTAAAAATAATCATATAATGAAAAATAATAATTACTATATCATCATCTTCTCTAGTTCTGTATTCCTTATCTGTATAATATGCCACACCCCAGGTCTTGCTCTTCTTCTCGGAGTCAGATTCATTACTATATTTTTCTGTACCTCTCTACAAAAGAAAAAACAGCAATGGTTAATTTGAATCTGAAACTCACTTTGTTCCATATCAAATCTGTGATATGATTCCAAGTTGAAATGAATCTCATGTGTCAGGACCGTGTTCTGATTTATGCACTCATTAAGGGACCTGACAAAATTTATGAACTAAACTTGGTTGCAATTCACAAAGGGAATCAGCCAATCTGTTGGGTTGCCAATATCACCATTACACATTAAAACAAACTTTTTGCAACAGACAACTATTTTTTTCAATATCAACTGCCAATCCTTTCATTTAAATTTAAGCGAACAACTTAGTGTTTTAAATTACTGTAAAGGTCAGTCAAAAATTTTACAATATATCTTGCACTTAAATAACTTAAAAACATTTTCAAACAAACAAATCCAGATATAGCCGGATCTTTCCAAAACAGGCATACCTGTTTTGTACAACCTATCATGAAATAAACATCAATAATTTTGCTGTCTAGACAATATGAAAATAAAATCTTTATTCCCACAGCTACATATGGAAACATATTTAATTTAATGGCAGGAAAGAATATTTTAGGATTTCTGTATCCTTTGACAAATCTACTTTTAACTTGTACTGATTTAGATGAATTATTTTGATGGGCTAAGCCTATTTATGTTCCAACATGATTATGTTTAACTTCTTTTAGTTATAGAAACGAGGCACAACACATGCTGCGAGGAAGGTACATTTTGAATACATATATATAAAGATCCTATATTGATACTCTTCCATCCCCTCCCCCAACACTAAAAAAATCCTATCCATAGATGTATATACATACTGAACTGTTTCCCATAAATGCTGAATTTAGGTACATGTACAAAAATATACTTATAGTAATATTAAATTTATCACTATTCTGATCTTATATACATGTACACACCACATTGTTTTTCCAGTCATAAATGGAACATTAGTTCTATTTAATGACTCTTCATGGTAAAATATAGAGACATAAAATAAAACACATGTACAGTACTTCAAACGTTACAGAGAAGTTATTCTGACTGTGCGTTACAATGTAGGAGTACACAAATATAATCTAATTGAATTCTACTTCAAGGGTCAAAGAAAGTTCACAATGTAACAAGAGGCTCACCAGAGCCTGTATCGCTCACCTGGAGTCTGGTTTTCATTGGACAATTAATCAACTATTTGACCAAGTTTGTTGCAATTGGTTCAATTGTTCAGGGAAAATTTGTTGAAAATTTATTTTTCATAAGGTTTAATGTTAAAATATGTTCCCTGATAGTGGTAGTCCTGGCAGGAAGTTGACAAAATTGACCAGGAATAAGGGTGAACCTTAAATAAATGTAACAGAACCCGACCTCAAATTACACAAACCAATAACTCCTAAATAGAATTTGGGATTCCCTTCAAAATTTCAGGGTAGGTAGATCTCAACATGGCAAACATTTTTCAATTTACATTTCACTTCTATCTCAAATAGTTTTGGAGATAAATGCAAAAATGTTAAAATTTTAAAAATTTGACAAAAAAGGGCAATAACTCCTAAATGGGTTTTGGCATTTCCTTTAAAATTTCAGGGTATGTAGATCTCAACATGGCAAACATTTTTCAAATTTACATTTCACTTCTATCTCAAATAGTTTTGGAGATAAATGACGAAAAATGTTAAATTATGAAAATTTGACGAAAAAAGGACAATAACTCCTAAATGGGTTTTGGAATTTCCTTCAAAATTTCAGGGTAGGTAGATCTTGTCATGCTGATCAAATTTACCCCACGTCAGATTTTCAATATCTGTAACGGTTTTTGAGTTATTAGCAAAAAACAGCAATTTACCCCTATGTTCTATTTTTAGTAACAGCGACCATGTTTTTCGACGAATCAAAAATCCCCACATCAGTTCTATGCAGGGTACCCTAAGCAACAATCTTACCAAGTTTCATAT
Source organism: Mytilisepta virgata (assembly GCA_028015205.1). Lineage (NCBI taxonomy): Eukaryota > Metazoa > Mollusca > Bivalvia > Mytilida > Mytilidae > Mytilisepta > Mytilisepta virgata. The sequence goes on from CM051515.1 coordinate 36,124,088, forward strand.
GATTTTGAATAGTAGTTTCAGAGAAGAAGATTTTTGAAATAATAACATAAAAAAAAGCCAAAAATGTGAAAAAAGGGCAATAACTCCTAAATGGGTTTTGGAATTTCCTTCAAAATTTCAGGGTAGGTAGATCTTGTCATGCTGATCAATTTTACCACGTGTCAGATTTTCGATATCTGTAACGGTTTTTGAGTTATTAGCAAAAAACAGCAATTTACCCCTATGTTCTATTTATAGTAACGACAGCCATGTTTTCGACATTTCAAAAATTTTAAACGATAGAAATTTTCCAGATGCCCTAAAGAACAATTCTGCAAAGTTAGGTTGAAGTCGGTCCAGTAGTTTAGGACGAGTTAACGTTTGAAAAAGTTTACAGACGACGACGACGACGACGACGACAGACGACGACGACGACGGACGCCAAGTGATGGCAATAGCTCACATGGCCTATGGCCAGGTGAGCTAAAAAGTGCACTGTAGGTCTGTATCAACTCCTGTCAAATAGACAGCAAAGCAGATTTTCTTTCAACACACTGTTATCCAAACTAGTAAGCAGAAAATTCAGTTTCAATGTAATAATCACATTTTTTACACTATTTAAACAGATGTAAATCCCACAATTTTATTTTTATGTACCATAAAAGAATTCAAACAATATTTTTTGTTCATAAAGGAGAAGAAGAAAGGAAGAAGGATACTTTCATTATTAAATTTTCTTTTTTTAATTTTTTGCTTCATACATGTTATAACATGTATTACTTTTTTAAGTGTCTAATGGCATACTTTTTTAGCCAAAATTTTTTTTTACTGGAAAACAAAAAAGTCAAATAAGCTAGTGACTGTTACTTTGGTGGGCCTATGACGTTAGTCGACTACGTTTACATAATTTTTAGAAAACAGACTGAGTTATGCCCCCATTCCCTTACCTCCTTATTTCCTTCCGTAGTATCCTGTATATCTTCCATTAAGGGAATTCCTGCAGCAATATCAGGAATACTTCTATTTGTACTATCGTTCTGGTAAAATTTAGTATATTTTATTTGTCCATCACTTCTTGAGTGATCAGGGCGAGAATGTGCCATTTAAATAGCCCAAGTCTAAAACATTTATTTTCTTCACTTGCACTATTTCAGACAACTTTAACTAACTCTTGTGTCACCTTCAACAGAATAACTGGAACCAATTCAAATGCTTCCATCGTATTATAAAGTAAAATATAAACAAAAAAGTGACGCAATGTTTGTATATATGATCTTTCTGAAACGATTCCAAAAACTGGTTTAAATTATATCTATATCTCATGTATCACAGTTATTCAAATATCAGTAGTTCATTGTAGATTAATAACATATTGATAAAGTATTGACCCATTGCTAAAACTGTTGAGGCTTATAAAGGGTATTAAGACTCAAATCATAATAAACTTGAATTTCCAAAACCATCTGATCTTCGTTTCAACAATTCATGTAAGGAAACCCATATCAACAAACATAAAATTTCTAGTCTAGAGAAATATCAGAAATGTAAAATGAACGAGAAAAACAAAAAAAACAAAACAAAACAGATGAGACATGTACATAATGGTATGAAATGAAGTCTGCATTGTTTTATAACATGACATCTTTATCCATTTTACCAGTCAAACAAGTCATTTAAAGGGACATTTACAAATGTTCTACAAAGACTTAAATAATCAGGTATTAAACTTCTGAACTTTTCTAAGCTAGTTTTTAAAGTACTGATACCTGCCTTCATTTATTACAGATTTGAAAGAACTCGTCTATGGTGCATGTAGGTATACACAAGCACTTGAATGCACCCAAGGCTGTCTTTACTGCAACAACAATTTTAGTAAGATGCCTCTTAATTTTCATTGCCAATTTACAATCTTGGGTTATGTAATATAAGAATAGACAAGATACTTCCATATACCTGTAATACTGTAGATGAATTCTACATTTCTACATGTATTTGGATTTTTTAACATAACTTCATGAATATTCATACATTTATAATTTCAAATATAATTCTAAATATGAACAAAACTCGCAAAATAAATCAACTACATGTATCACCCAACCATCACCCCAATACTACTGTTTTTTCTCCTTACAACACCAACATCTGTTACAAATAACAATTCATATTTATGGATTATGCAAATTTTCCTTTCTGATATTGGAAAGAGTATTTTCACTAAGTAAATGTAGTGTAAAATTACCAGCCAAGTTTCTCCAAAATATTATGAGTTTTAATTATTGCAATGTGCACCCTGTTCCATTTTTGCATTAATAAAAATGTCACATAATTTCTGAATTAAGCATTGAATTAATTGTAATGAAGGCAAAGAACATGAGCTGCTTGTCATCTGCAGCAGTAGAAAGTTATCTTCATAATTAAATAAGGTCTAGATTCTGGACTATGATCCTTCTAAGAATATTAATAAATGTATCAGAATCAAAGTACACAAAAATGTATGAGAGAGAGAAATCTGTACAATTTTCCTGTTAATGTACACTACTGACAATTAGAAGAATTTGTAATTCCAAACCGTTATTGGTCACAAAACTCTACAATGTATTTTCAGGCCTATACTGCTATAGTTGTACAGGCATGATTCCACACATTTTAAAATGAGTCCCCTACACACCAAATTGAAAATTTTGAACATAATTGAGACTTTTTACTCTAGATTTTTGCCACTCCAAAACAACTTGAATAAAATTATGACTTTACCTTTGGTTCAGTTGAATATTTATTCTAATATGACCTGCTTCAAACGCTTTCAGTCTACATCCGTGGTAAAATATGGATATATTGGTTCTAACGTCACAGACGCCAGACCGCTTGTTTGGCAACGTCATAGCAAAGTTTCCAACAAGCTTTAACGACCTCATAGTATAACTTGCGTTGTATAATGGCGTCTTCGTGTCTGAATACCTATATTGCGGGGTTTCAAAATATCGTATAAACTCCTATGAGAATGGAAATAATTCATGGTGGCTGAAAATATCCGGATAGGCCATTTATGGCGATATAATATTTGGCATAAATTGCCTACCCTTGGTAAAATCAGGATACTTTTCAGCCACAGTGAATTATTTCTCAAGTAATTAAACTTCATCTTAACAACATCATCTGAATGATTATGTCTTTGTATGTTGAAAATAATAACAATCCCAAGTCAAAATGGCTTTTTACAAAAAACAACTAGATACATTATAACTACTAACTGCAATTGTTTGGAATCCAGTGGGTTTTTTTTTCCATTAATGACAAAATGCATCTGTTTCACAACACAAAAACGAAAGACCACTGTTTTAGCAAGACAACTTTCATATGGAATGCATGCAAATGCTTACTTGAAAGGATAGTTCGGCCAAGAACGGACAGAATCTGTTATAATTTTCCACAGTTTTTTGGCAAGGTATGTTGGTTTTTAAAACTCCTTTAAACAGACTAAGAAAATTGACTCACTTCTGGATTGTAACAAATGACATAACATTTTTTTTCTCCTTGGGAATTTTCTTTTTTTATCAAAATGTTTGGCCCTAAGTGGTATAGAAGAATCATCGCTCTTGTATAAAAAATTTAACAATAAAGATGGATCTTGATTCAATGTATACCAGAAACTAACCAATGCAAAACTGGAAATTAATTGAAACAAAGAATTGTCTGGTTGCTAGCAGACCAAATTTTCCTTTATGAACAAATTTCAGTTTAAAAATCCCATTAAAAACCAAATAAACAAGTTAAATGCATTTATTGTTATAAATACATTATACATGTACATGTATCTTCATTCATATCTTTTTTTTATCAGGATACATGTATATCAGGGCATTAGGATTCCTATTTCTCATCAACCATGGAAATTGACTTTGGTTTTTGCCGGTGCTAGATATTTTTTATATATGTATATACTCAAACATGAATAGTAGCAGTGGATAGGTAGGTAGACTTTTTTTGTCAAAAGAAAATATATCATTCTTTTTTTCAACAATGCTAACTTGCTGAAATTTAACATTAGTCACAGTGTTCATTTTGTATTGTCATGGTTTAACATGTATACGATGTATGATTATTTTAAGAACATTGTTCAAGTGTTTAATTTTCTTTCAAAACATTAAAATAAGAACAAGTCTGAGAACGTCACGACAGTGTGCTTTCAAATTTTAACAATGTTCACAGAACAATGTATTCATAAAAGGGCAGTGTGGTGTAGTGATCAGTACATTGGACTAAGTTGTCTGTTGGATTGGGCCGAAAAATGGATGTCCTGTGTTAAGAGAGAGCAAGACCCTTAGCACTCCAGACTCCCCTCTAGATGTTGAAAAAGAGTATGCTAAAATGCTGCTAAAGGGGTCGCTCTTGTACCTGCCAAGTGGTGAGGGATTAGCATAAGCTTGTAAAACTATTTTTCCAATTCACTATACCTGTACATACAAGTATGTACCAAGTTTCATAAAGATGTGAACCCCATCTTCATAGACAAAAACCAAACATGTGATGGTTGGATGAACAGATAAATGGATGTAAGCACAGACTAAAAACTATTTGCTACTCAACCTAATTGGCAGGGTATATTATTGTTCAATGTTGGAAGAATATGAAAATCTCCACTTTGTAGGTATAGCATAGGGGTATACCAGGATATAGATCTTACAAGCTTTTAATATTGATCACCAATCTCAAAATTTTCTCTCAATTTTTATAAAAATAGAAATTTATATATATATTAAATGGATATACTATACATGTACATCCTATAAGGACATTGAGGTTTAGAGCTGACAGTCCAAAGTATGTGCTAGCTTAAAGACTGGTGTACTATGGTATACATAAACTATATTTCGATTCAATGGTTAGGAACTTGGGTATAAATTTTATCCCTCTAGTATTTGATATACAATTGCCTATTGGTAGACTCTATATAGAAAGAAATCACAGATGGCGAGTGGCATACATCGAGAATTATATACATCATAAAAATCGGGTTCAAATACTGCAGCAGATTTATCAAGTTCGTTTGACACTGTCAAAAGCTACTAGTTTTTCTCATATCAATATCACCAGGATCAGTGATCTTGTCAAACATAGTTCCAGGTGGATTTAACTGAAAAGCTATAAAGGTGAAGAAGAACAATTCTGAACAAGTGATTTTATTATTCACGTTGTATGACGACCAGGTTCGACAACAGTGTGAATTCGTCTTTCCATATTTTTCCAAAAGATTGACTTCATCGTTCAATAAATGTAAAACCCGAAACGTATCAAAAATACCACGAAATTAATATACGAAACAATGAGAGTTTCATTTTCCGGATATGACATCGATAAAAAAAAAATTTTTTTTTAAATTTTTTAATGGGTCCAACTGTCACTGCTGTCTGATAACGTAATAAGTAAAAACTTAAAAACCCAATGCATTTCTTCTCTGGAACATTGTGTACTTAAAATTATAATAATGAACCACTACTTTCTCTGTGTATTGATAGTATTATTATTGTATGGTTGTTTTTAATTGTTTCTTACCTGTATTAAGTGATATCAAGTAAAACAAATAAAATAGATGAGATAAAAAAAAATTAGTAGCCCTTTAATTTGTAATAGTCATAAAATTTATCAAAATTTATTTTGGGGCCTTTTTGCACTTAGTCTTAAGAAAGCCCCAATATAGGGAAATGTTTTATATTGTAACATTGTTTCTTCTTCCTGTTTATGAAAAAAAAACTTAGTTAACTACTTACTGGTACTGCCACAGAACTACCAACCATGACAGTACCCAAATGTTGGAGGTATTCTGTTAAATATCAAATGATGCAATAACATCTTCGGTCTGTTTACTTCTCTCCATTTTTTTGTGAATGAATGTCCTAACACGCTAACAGTCCAGACAATAGCTGGCTTTCATAAACTACAGAATACAGGACAAATTATGAAGACCACTAAGATGAACTATGTGTGTTTTTTTAAACCTAATCTTACGGTATACAACAAGATATATCTGTTAAAAATGTAATTTTCAACGTAACACGTGTCAACACATTGTTTGTTTTTGTTCACGCACGAAATCACACAGCATGGTTGATCATGTTTCGTGAAATTCCTTTGTACAAATAAGGTATTTTGTAAATATTTTTCTTATACTTACCAAAAGATCAACTTGGGCCTCGTTGAGATCATCCAGATCGTTTCCATTCAATTCTATGTCATTCCGTCTGCTGTAAGAATCGTTGGTGTTGAGAGACGACATTTTTACCGCGCAACCATGTAAATTCCGTAAATTGCCGAATAAATCCGAATATCTTCAACAAGGAGATAACTCGAAACTACTTGAGACAATCATCTCCGTAGATGTATATATGTATATGTATATGTAACTCTTATGGAAAAACTCGGCTGTTATATTGGTGACTGTTTTGAATTAAGGAGAGCAGGTACTAAGTCAACTAATTGATTTGAGAATGAATGCATAAAATGTAATTTTATTCTTTTATTCACAATATATATGGTTTGTGGCTCTGATTCTGACCAATGCTAATATACTAAATATATATTTACATGTACTCTGTGACTTTTATTGTTGTAATTACCAATTATGTCAATCAATTGTATCTGATTTTATTCCCTTTATGGGCCCTGTAATTTGGGAAATAAAAATATTCTAAATATTCTATCCTGTTTACACATCAAGTTCCCTGAGACATGTACTTTCTAAGAATCTGCAGATTTGTAGCTCATATTAAGATCCTGTTGTCAATTTCACAAAAAATCGTAAGTGTAAGATCACACTTAAAACAAATCTTAAGTCAAAATCCAATTTCACAAAAAAAACTTACGACAAAACTTACGACCAACTTTGATCGTAAACTTAAGAGTGCCTCTACCCACACTTAAGTGTCCAAGAAATACTTACGACCACTCTTACGAATTGCGAGTAATATTTTATTGGATAGTGACATGACCCGTAAAAATTCCGACGAGACATTGGATCCGTCCGACATTAGACGGAAAAATATAGAAGCTAGCATAAAGTTAATAATACGTATATACGCCCTGATAAAAACGAGTAAAAGTTGTATGATCTTGTATGCGTTAAGGATATATGAACAAAGTGTAATTCTGTCTTGGTGCCTTTACGTAGCAACACATGAATATGTTAACGTTCACTGCAGGACGTATTGGCCATACTGCCACTATGTATGTATGTATGTATGTATGTATGTATGTATGTATGTATATGTATGTGTGTATGTATGTATGTATGTATGTATGTATGTATGCCGTAAATCCCTCCCCAGTCAGTAGAACCCTCAATAAGATGAGGTGAGAAGGTGATCTGGGCATTCCTCTCAAGGATTGCTGTGGTATCCCTACGTCGGAACCCCCTGCCCGGATCGCCCGGTCTGATAGCCTATAAGGGCGACTTACCTGTATGTATAAGGGAAACAACATGCATAACCAATAACTTCGTCCATGCCGTCATTGAAAGGATGTTTCGGTCAATCAGCAAGTTCGTCCATATTTTGTAAAGACGCCTCGTCCATGTTTTTTTTGTTAGCATGATAGGGAAGGAAATAAATTTTATTTATTAATGGAATATTAATAGGCCTGCGTAAAACAAACTGGAAAAATGAATCATATAATATTTTTATCAACCAAATGATTAATTCCCGCAAGATGAATTATTTAACTTTTATAAAAAGCCTATATAAATCTGACCTCAACGGAAAAAACTGAGGAATATGAACATCTTAATAAAATTCAAATTTCCAATTTTAATGAACTAAATGAGGAAATTAAAGAAGATGAAATAATGAAAGCAATAAGATCACTACGTAATCTGGTAATTGAAAGAGTGCCCGGCCTCTGAAGTCAATGATTAAACCACTAATGAAACTTTTAATTTTGTTTTTATAAACAGTAACTTTCCTAAGATCTGGAATGAAAGTTTGTTAGTTCTCCTGAACAAAAAAGAGTTGACCCTGCTAATTACAGAGACATCTCTATTAACTCTATCTTTGAAAATTGTTTATCAAAGTGGTACATAACCGCCTTCTAAAATTTATAAATGATAATTATTTAATCAGTAAAAACCAAATTGGTTTTAAAGAAAAAAGTCGCACTGGAGATTTTATATTCACTCTTAAAACAGTAATTGACAATTATAATTTATTTTACAGCGTGCGCCTTTTTCGAACAATCTGACACTTTTATAGTAATAAAGGTTATTTTGAAGGAGGTTATAATTATCTTTGATCATCCATGTTAATATAAACTCTAGATCTACTGCATAATTTATATATAGTGAGATACCGTCTGGTATTACGAGAAAGGGCATTGGAATATCTTAGCATTCAACGGAGATCCAAACAGTAGAGGATTATAATTTCATGATTTGGAAAATTGAATATAAAAAAAATTCTAACTGAACATACTGTTATGCAACATACTGCCACTTTCATAAAAAAACCACTAGCACACAGGCGCTGCATGGTCTCATGGCTGAACCTACTATCTACTAACATATTGAACCTATTACGGTTCTCCATTTGTTGTGAAGTATGAGTTTTGCTAATTATTGAAGGCTTCATAGCAAGTGTAAAATGAAGAACAGCAATCAAAGCGCTGTTATACTTTTATGTATAAATATGTGTCTCTTTTACATTTATTTCGATTTCCCTTTTTAGCTCAAAGCCAGGGTGAAATTTTGCCCTCACTTTGCATCGGTCGTCCGTCGCCTGCTGTCCGTCGTTGTTAACTCATCACATTTCAATCTTCTTCTAAAAAGCCACTGAACCAAATTGAACCGAACTTGGCACCAATGTTCCTGGGCAGGTCCTTTACAGAAGTTGTAATTTGGGTCCAATCGAATATTCAACATGGCTGCCAGGCCCAATAATGTGTTCTGATTGGCTGAAGTTTCAAAAATATGTGGACCATATTATAAGTAAGTAAGTAAATTTTTTTTATATGTCTCTGAATTGAAGACCAACAATTAAGGATCTATATCATCAATAATGAACAAATACAAGAACTCCAAGAAGGCTGCTGATCAATTGATCACTGAATATTTATTTTATGAATTACAGTTAAAGAACTTTTTTGTTTTCTGAAATCAATTTTAAACGCTTCTTTTGAAACCCTCTTTAAAAAAATAGAGTAGTCAAGATGTGGTTAATTTATTTTTCTTTATTCAATAATTTCTGCTTTAATTGTTAAGTTGCGGTTTCAGTTATCTGATGATTGGAACCACAAATCTGAAATTAAATTAACCTTGTCCACAGCGGCGGATCCCGGTTTTCCAGAAGGGAGGGGGGTGTTAACTTATTTGGTGAGCAGAGCGATGCTAAAATATGGCAAGGGGGTTTTGGGCCACCTAGGGCCTCCAGAGGATCTTTGTTAAACACTTCAAGTCCTGCAATCTAATTAAAAACCGATCTCTCATCGCTCCCGTTTTCTTGAGTGATATATGTCGCGTGAGAGATCTAACGAAACCCGCTTTGAGGTCACATGTGAGTGACATCTTGGTGTGTCCTGTTCGACCAATGAAACTGCGGCTTCGGCGATCTTGGAAGTTGATCGTGTGGTAAAGGGATGTAACTCATTTTATTAACGAAGAAATCGTCAGTCCCCAGAATTCATTCGGTTCTTCTTTAACGATTAGATCTAAAGGAAAACTTTTTTGATTGGCTTATTGATAGGAAGTCAACTTATTTGCATATCATTATAAATTCATAAGTTCCAGTTCACTCACATGTGACCTCAAAGCGGGTTTCGTTAGATATCAGAAAACGGGAGCGATGAGAGATCGGATTTTAATTAGATTGCAAGTCCTGCAATCTGAACGATTTCGTGAGTGTTTTGTTCACTTTAGGAATTGTATACAAGTTTCGTCCGAATAATTTTCAGAGGAAATGGCCAAATTCATCCCAAACTGAAAATACTTTTTAGCAATATTACCTGAATTACAAAGGTTCTAGGGATATTTTCTAATATGTCTAGTCCTTCAAACACGTATTAGGTAGCGATTTAGGCATGTTAATAAAAGAAACTCGTTATATAAGTTGTAGCGAGTCACTCATCTGACATTATACTTGTTTTTATCTTTATTCGCCCTTTATTAGTAAAGACAATGTTTATTTTCGGATGGGGAGTCGAAAGAGAAAATAAAGGTAATATAACATCTATATATAAAAGAAAGAGAAGTCAGGGAAAACTGAAGTTCATACGATACAATTGTATCCAAAACCAATGTCTAGAGACAAAGACAAGACAAAGAAAACAAGGACAACACATATAAAACTTCCAATAAAGAGGTTCGCAAAGGGCAGCACTGATGATACGGCAGCAACATTGTCGGTAGGTAAATAATTAAATCAAGTGTGGATGCTTGACTGCATAATGCGTTGGATAAGTCAGTTACAGGGGGATACGGGAATAAATGGAGTGCCTGAACAAATTTCGTATCGGGCGAGGCGTAAACGAAATGATAAAGACATTTTGTAGCCTATGGAAAGACAGTATTTTTAACAGAGTCGGGACAATATAATAAACGTGATATATCACAAATATTGGACATACCACAAAAAAACTAGATGAAAATTTTAGAAATCCTGCTTTTTTGCCTTTTCGACCACTCTAAACCCCTATATCTCGAAAACTGTAAAAGAAAAGAAAAATCTGTTGACATACTGTTGAAAACACTCATCAAGCTGAATTAAAGGAAAAAAATCTCCATTAAAATTTGATGAAAAATAAAAGTTTTTATATGTTTCCTCCAAAATTGCTAACTTTGACCGCTTGTATCGCGGAAACAATAAAAGATAAAAAAAAATTGTTGACATTCTAATGAAAGCACTTATCAAGTCAAATAAAAAGAAAAAATCCCCATAAGAATTTGATGAAAACTAAGAAAAATCTACATATCAAGCGACATTGCTCTTTTAACCCCATATATCTCAAAAACCGTAAAATAAATAGGAAATGTGGTAACATACTACTGAAAGCACTCATAAAGATGAATTAAAATAAAAAAATCTCCTTTGAAATCGGATGAAAAATAAAAAAAATTAGGTGTCCTGCAAAATGGCTAATTATAGCCCCCTTAATCTCTTTTATATCTGCAACGACAAAAGTTAAAACTGTCGAAAATTTAAGTGTGTCCCTTTTCGGTCCCTTATATCGATAAAACGGTAAGAGAAAACCCTCAATGACCCCCGGGAAAAACGGGAAGGGCCAGATTTCCCAAAATCAATCCCAACCTGTATTTCTTATGGACCGGGACAATTGTGGTAAATATAAGGTATAGGTTCAATATAACAAAAGTAAATGAGTGGAAACCTAACTGTCTACGGACGCCGACACAGACGACGACAACGGCGCAAATATTTGCGGTCGTATAAAAGCTAAAAAACAACAAAGCATAAATAAAATGTAATGAGCATCTCGGACTCAACCAAAAACTGGGAGTTGAGACCAGGTGCACCGGTAGGTTAAGCATCCTCAACGTTTAATTACTGGGTGTCTTCTAGCTAGTCCAACATTATAAATTATATTATAGCAATATTTGCAAATGGTTATCATAAGTACATTTATAGGGCACTGAGAACAAGAAATAGTAGAAATCATTTCCACGCATTTTTGTTTCTTTCGCCATTTTTGTGTATTCTGTGACAATTTGTTCGATACACATTATTTAAGTCTTTGCTCAGGGGATTTCAATTCTTGTATTAGCCGTGCACGCCCTTGGTCATGTTCTCACTACTCGTATCATGTCGACAGTATTCTTGTCCTTTCTTGAGTTTTTTCCAATTTTCCGTTGCTGTTGATAGCCTTTGTTTATAGGTTGTGTAGAACATAGTTTTTTAGTACTTTAAGATTTGCGTTCGGTTGCTGTTGGTTTAATCTGCTGCTTTAATGTTTTTAACTTCTCGAAGATTTAATCCACTCAAAGCTTGCTAATCTTATGAACTTGTTCTCTGCTTGTGATTTCTACTGTTTATAAGGTCATACGACACCTTCCATGCCTTCGATACTCATCGCAACATCTAGTTCTGTTTATTCTTTATTGAACTCTCTAGCTTTTGTTTTGCTCAAGTGCTCTTGTCCTTAGTTTTGATTAATTTGTCTTGCTCTCATGCAGTCGCCTTTATCATGTTAATGCTCAGCACTCTGGGCTTTGATATCTGTTGTCTAATATACCCAAATCAATTTTTCTGCGCTCATGCATGAAGCCAAGGATTCCATACTATTTGTGGAAATTCAGTACTCCTTTTCATGTTGCTTTATCATGAAAGATGAGTAGAACAGTTCGCAAGAACATAAAAGAAAGACTTCAATTCATGCAGTTATCGCATCGACTTTGGCCTTTATATATCACGAATTCTGTATTAATTGTTTTCATAGATTGTTTGCTGTTCATTGTGTTGTTTATATATGAATATTTGGTTGAAAAATATGATCAGGGATACTGAAACTTTAGAGTAAGTCCCCGAGCAGCTAAAAACATAACTATACAGTTATCCAAAACAAAACAAAAAAAGCTCTAAAGGCAAAGGTCTCTTCTCTGCTTCCTTCAAATTGATCTTTTTAAACTACGACGTACAGTAAACCACATTAAGAGCAAAGAAAGGATGAGCACACAAGAAAGAACCGAGCAAAAACAGAACACGCACGCAGTATGAGCAGCACAAAGACAAATGAGATCAAGAGCAGGGATAGGGTATAATCCAACTTCTCTTCGTTTTGGTGCTTTGACACTTTAAAACTGTATTTCTTCATTTTATTTAGTCGTTTTATATTTTTTTTAGCATTGCTGAAGGGACCAGGCCTGGGCGCCATAAAGAACTATTTTTGCTGAGTAAAGAAAATTTTACTCAAATTCCCATTCTCAACCAATCACATTCGAGTATTCCGGTATTTAAGAATATTCTCAACTTTTATGGTGCCAGGGCCTGATAATGCAACAATACCTTTTTATTATAGACTTCTCATCTCAGTAAAGATGATTTGTTAAAAGAGCAAAGTTATAAGCAACGACATACAATAAAGCATCCATACAATATTGAGAGCAAAGCCGTGGCAAGATGTACCCTTAAATACAAGGACTATGAATGGTGAAAGCAAAACAAAGAGAAGACAGAACAAGAAGATTAGGGAGACACGTGGAGGCCCTTTTCCCTCTTTTCTCCATGAGCAAAATGTGCAAGACACAAAAACCAAACGATCAGCAGCAACAGCAAATGGCAAAGCAAGTCATTAGAGAGCAAAACAAATATAGGTTAGATTTAGATTTAAGGATGATCCCTGTCTAATAGGAAATACATAAGGCCTAAAAAAATATACTAGTAGTTGTGTTTAGGGTAACCCGACCCTACCTAATTTTTAGTGCCTGCCCTAAATTTTTTATAACCTTTCTTCAACAAGCACTGTTAAAGTCAAGGTGAATCCAGTATACAACCTAACTAAAAATATTAATGTAAAAAAAAATTTCCCTACCTACCCTACCTAACTTTTTTCAGTGTGTTACCCTAAACACATGTATTTTTTTATTTGGCCTAGGATTTGAAATATGTGTTTTAGTTTAAGAGAACATAAGAATAGTAAACAAATAAGCAAGAAAAAAATATAGGTTCATGTCCTCATTTTAGAGCTATAAGGCCTTGAAAATTTGCAGGAATGGGTTTTCTCTTGATTTTTCATTGTCTTTGCGTTGACAACTTCAGTCTCTCAAAGATGTATGAAAAAATAAAAAAGGATTTCATAAAACTTTGTTAAATACCATTTTAAGGTATATATGATTGAATTATAAAAGAAAAAGTAGGGGTTCGTGGGCAAACAATTTCATGTTTAAGAAATTGATAAAACCTAAGGATTCAGAAAATCTGACAAAAATAGCAAAACATGACCAGCGAGCATCCTTAAATAACAAAAACAAGAAGCACTAAATACAAATAGCACAATCAACGTAATTCACAGATGAACTTCAAGACTAATCTTCAGATTTGACCACTGACCTAACTAATGGTACCCAAAAGTTTCCCCTTATACTCATACCATGAATAAAAAATTTTTTCTCAGTCTTTTTTCTTATATTGATTAATTGTTGCTTAACGTCCAGTGGCAAATATTTTATGCTTCTTCAGGACAATTTTTTTTTCATATGATGTTGCCATATGCGGTTGATCATTACTAGCTACATATTTTTAAAAGTGAAAGCAATTGAATGTATATGAAAAAGATGATGTCTTTACCAATTGAGGAGAACAGATATCCAGATTCAAATCGTGTTATGAGCATGATGACAGAAATCACACTCAACAAATTTCCTATTTTTATTTCTGAATAAAATGTCTCACGTGACCAGATGGTCAACTGTTGCAGATTGTGAGATAAACATCTGTATTGTGACATGGAAATTCACATCTGATTGCACAAGCTTGATTATAAAAACGTTTTACTGTCACTATAAGAGCCTGCGTCCTTTGCACTTCAACCGGATATAAGATAAAATTGCATAACAGGTGATATATGCAAAGGAAATGATTAGCCTGTTGTTACATCTGGTCTCGCTGTTTAGAGATGTGATTTTCAATATTAATTGAATATGTTTTCTGATTTTTGATTTCACAACTTTGTTATGGTTTGGTTTATTGATGTTTAACATTGCTTTCTGCACAACCAGCTATATTGTGGCAGCCAGTTTTTATTGGTAGCAGAAAAACCAATGACCTACGGAAGGGAAAATGAGCATCCTTGGGATTTGGAACTGACAATGGTATATTATGTAGTACTTTATTATTTTTCTACAATATTTTATGTTACACTCAAGGATCCAATAACATGTAGAATTACTGGTACTTAATCAAATACAACAGGTGTATACTATATACCAGAATTTTAATTTCAAATATATTCTATAAAGTATATTAATTCTTCATTAAAAAATAATCATGTGATTTAAATACATGTACAAGGTTTTAATCATGTAATATTTAAATACATGTACACAGATTTAATCATGTAATTTAAATATATGTACAAAGATTTAGTCATATTATTTAGTATAATATTAAAGTCTTTGATAAATACAATATTAAAAACAGAAACCTAGTATTTTAACATTTTGCATTGCCATTTATCATGCTACCAAAATCAATGAAATTAATTCTACAAAAAATAACTATTCTTTAACATAATAAGTCACATGAAGTCTAGAAACATCAGTTCATCTGAGCGATTTTTGGAATTTTGAAAGTTCACCCTGTTTTAGTAAGAAATTGGTTTATTACTTCTGGCAGCAAAGTGATAAGACAACTTTATGGCAACCCGTTTTACAATTTATTCTAACTTCAAGATATCTAATAAACTTTATAAGATATCTCATATAGTTTATAAGATATCTTATATACTTTATAAGATATCTCATATCATTTTCTTTAAAATATATCTTATAATCTATATGAGATATCTTATATATTATATGAGCTATCTTGAAGTTAGAATAAATAGTAAAACGGCTTGCCATACAACTTAAATTAATGAAGATATTTTAATTTTGAAAAATCCATTACTTCAAGTATCCATACAAACAAAGGTACATAGCAGGCTCTGCCAAATGCACTACTAAATCACTTTCAAAACTCCTTGCTACTCTCCTCACAGAAATTAAAGACAGTCTCAGGAGCTACTGTGACAAGCTAATTCACCAATGTTTCTACACTAAACAAGGTTTACAAAGATATGCCTATCTGGTATTAGGTAAGGACAAGGCTTACTTTGAGAAAAAACACACTCATTCTTATAAAAAGTATGCTGAGACTGATGGCATTAACATGCTGGAATTTCTCATCGACAACATCTTTGTTGAGTTTGGAGAATATGTTTTTCAACAAATGATAGGCATCCCAATGAGGACAAACTGAGCGCCACTTTTGGATGACCTGTTTTCATATGAAGCTAAATTTTTACAGGGGCTACTGAATCAGGAAGAAAAGAAACTAGCCCAGTCCTTTAATTTCAGTTTCCGCTAGATAGATGATGTTTTGTCACTTAATAATCTTTACTTTAAGGATTACCTACATCTCATTTATCCAACTTGAAATTAAAGAGACCACAGACACACCATCTTCTGATTCATATCTAGATTTGTACTTGTACATAGATAATAATGGGTGATTGAAATTAAAACTTTACGACATGATGATTCAATTTTCCAATTGTAAACTTTCCTTTTCTTAGCAGTTACATACCAAGGTCTCCAGCCTATGGGGTGTACATTTCACAGTTAATCTGTTACTGCCCTCCATGTGCTTTGTACAGTGACTTTCTCGACAGGCAAGATAGCTGTCAAACAAACTTCTAAGACAGTGTTATGTTCAGTCTCTGTATTTCATGAATTGATTTGCATATATGAATTTACTATCTCACGTATGAGAATAGATATCTTCAGTTAGATTTCACGTCCTGGAATTGACACCTCATTGGAATTGACACTTCACTGGCTTTTACTCACTGGCAATGTGACGGTTGCCGTTAACGGAGCTGGACATGCTTACCCACTCCTGGTTTTCAATGGGAGTTCACATTGCCAGTGCTTTAGTATCTGTGCCGTTTTGTTCTATTTTTGTTTAGTTTATTATACTATTTTTATTCTTTTAGTTATATATGTATCCTTGTGGTGTTTGTTTGCTGTGTTCCATTATACAGACTTTGTCTTTTCCCTGGACTTTGAATCTTTGGACTTTCCCCACTGTTTTATTTTTGTATCAGTATACTTTTGCCAATATTTACATGAACTAAGGTTTACAGACAGTAGGACTATCAATGTATATCATCTTACTGATCTTTTATTATAAATTTAATAAACTATTTATGAAAATTAAGCCTAATGAAATTAGTTCCTAGATTTTTACCTGCCACACTTCATTTTTGTTTCAAATTGGATTAACATAAAAATCATTTGATCATAATCAATCTGCCTGTTATTCAAGAGAAGCAAGAGTATATTTGCATTCTTATTCCAATCAATTCCTGCTAAATCATTACTGGTTACTAAATAATAAGATGTGTTTCTTGGATAAATACTTTTTCAGTTAAATTGCCTAACTAAACTTCATTGCTGTCAACTAAATCAAACAGACCTCACTTTAAATGCTACCATTACTTCAATCAAACAGACCTTTAGTAAAGGCTAATGTCATTGCAAGCATTAAGCAATAACTCATTTTTTCTGTGCCACTGCATGGTATGCCATAATTAGTATGACTGGAATCACATTTTTAATATAGAATTATGTTACAGTTTACTACTGGTTCCTGGTTTATCTATATCTACAACTATCTTCCCTATACTCTTCTGGGAATATAAATACTGAAATATACATGTAAACTACATAATTATTAGTAATATAAGTGAAAGTCAAACATTATTGCTAAGCTAATTTTTTCCTTATTAAAAAATTAAGGCCATCACTGGAATATTTATAAAAATGTTTTACAACTAAGAATTTTATCACACACTTTCAAATAAAATTTTCAGTGTATTCGTGCTGACTTCATCTGCTCGTCCATCATGTTTTTTCCATTCCTGAAACTCCTTATTTTTTGCTGTTCAAATGTGTGTTAAGGTTTCATAATTTATATTTGTTTCAGAGCTTCAAACAAGGAGTCCAAAGGGTTGTAATTTTTATTTCAAGCATGTGTCTCTTATTCCTTCCAAATTTTTTGGATTTGGCTTTAAAAAAAACGGTTCCATTTTGTTTTTAGATGTGCTATAAAGTTTCAGAATTCGATTTTGGTCAGGAGGACCAAATGATGAGCTCAAATCGGTAAATCATATTTCAGGCATATCCATGTCACTCCTTCAACCTTTTCTTGGTTTAAGGTTTTTAAAGTTTTAATTTTTACCTCTCACTTGATATTTACATGGAACTTTACTTATTGAAGGATTCATTTTTGTAATTTTATTGGGGTGTAAAGCTTTGACCCAATCACATTTTGTATGAAGCACGGAAGCGCTTCATACGAAAAATGTGCACTCTTTCAAGGCTTCTACAACCCTATAAAACTTCTAAAATGATGTATTCAATTCTTATAATTATATTCTATATGTAACAAGTATAAACATGACTGCAATTTTTTAAATATTCTCAGTATTGTTTTGAAATATTACTCCGCTGCATTGCAGTGTCATCGATGTGGTCATGGGAGCATGTGCTAAACAAGATTCCAAATTTTATTGTGTTATATAACATAGCTTTACAGAACCATGTGACTGACGTCTTCCAATAAAAGTAAGGGATTTCAATGAAACAAAGAGTATTGTAATCATTATAATATAATGTATATACCTCAACAGCATCAACTATTTTATGAATGCCAATGAATGGTCCCTGAGGGCAGTTTTCTCCCATGTCTATGAAACTCTTTATTTCTCCTTTATCTATCATGTTGGCCATTTTGGTTACATAGGGTATCCAATCACTTGCATAATGGTTTAAGAAAAACCCTCTGATACTTGCTGATTTGTTAAGTAACTGAAATTGTAAATAAACATTCAATTAAAGTTCTGCATTTAATTTCTGAATAAACAGATAGATGGGAAAATCTGCATTTCTAGTGAAAAATGAATACTGTATGTATAAGGGACACATCAAAGTTGAATGTAGGATAAACAAATTTAATGTCTTCAAACTGTTTCAATTATGAGATTATGAGATTACAAATTAAGTAGTTGATACTAATGTTTAACATGCTAAATTTTGACAATCAATGTATGATTATAAAAGTTATGGAAATTTTGCCCCCCCCCACCACCAAACTATATCAGTCTAGTCATTTATCCTACAAAGATCTGTTGATGTCATCCCTAAATTCTAATGTGAAAAAAAACTTTTTAACAACACACTGGTATGATTTTAGGAGAAAATAATTAAATTTGGATATGACATCTACTTTGGATTAAGGTCTTGGACCATAATAGATACTGATGGTAAATTATAATTCTTTTTGATAGAAAATAAACTGAACCAAAAACGTAAATCAAGGACTGTGCGGATATACCATTTCCTAGTTGAAATATACTCGGTTGTTCAAATTTTGTGTGCATGAAAATAATTTAGGCATTCAGTGTTTTGAAAATTTGCCAAAAATTACTGAGAGCATTGCCATTACTTTGCATGGCAACCTGGAATATTTGGAATAATCAGTTAGTCAATTATTGTCTGGGTACCTTTTTTTCATGGGTATCAAATTTCTTTGTTTCAAGAATGCTAAATTTTACGGTTCTAAATATTCAAATAAGATCACATAACGATATATATATTAATCAAATACTTGAATTCATGGTATCATTGCACACATGGAAATTAGATTACAATAAAAAAATACTCAAACCGCTGCATCCTAAATCCTTTATTATAAGCTTGGCAATACTATATCTGTAAATGTCATATTATTATTCTGCCTTTATTTCTGAGGTAATGGTTATTTAAAGTTTTAGTAAAATTGAGTTTACATTGAAAAAATAAATAAATAATATATCTGCCTAAAATGAATGAATGTTGTGCCTTGTTAAATTATAACATGAGTTAACCTTTGACCTTACCCTGACTGGTATAGTTGCCAAGGTTCTTGTTGGTTTAAATCCGAGGTCAGATTGATAATCTGTTATGAATCCTATCACTATCAAACGACCTTTGACCTTCAGTCTAAAGAGGAAACAACAATTCATAAATTCATAAACTGAGATGCATTCAATGATTATTGTGAAATTCATGTGGATTTTTAATGGAATGCAAGTAGCAATAAATTGCTTCGCTGAGCGCAGCTGGATACGACCGCAGAGGTCCAACACTGAACAGTTGGGGCAAAAATGGACACAATATTTGCGCTTGATACAGGTCTGAAATTGGATTGTAATTAAATATTTGACACATAATAGGTTTCTGACACAGAATAACTGTAGTCAAAGAACTTAGAATTGGTCATATGATTTGAATTTATATTCAATTTTTTGCTTTTTGTGCAATACAATATGCTGTTGCAAATTGAACCCCCTCCCCCAAAAAATAAATTAAATTTTACCGCTTTTTTTGCTTTTGTGCAATACACTATGCTATTGCGTATTGACCCCCCCCCCCAAAAAAAAAAAAAAAACTTATTGTACCCCCCCCCCCCCCCCCCCCCCAGCCCTTTTTTGCTAAAAAAAAAAAATGTTTGAAAAAATTTTCTTTTTAATTTCTGAAAATCTGAAATGAGAAAAAATTGTCCCCCGACCCCAATTTCTTATTTACCTCCTAAATTTTCACCCCCCCCCTACCTTTCCCTTTTTCCAAAAAAAAAAATTCTTTCCCTCAAGATAAGGTCATAATCCCTATTCAAATTTCTCATGTCTTAAAATAGAAAATGACATATGGCTAAAATTAATATTAATTAATAGTAACTTCTAAAATTAAATTGACAGCTATAAATCACCCCAAGACAATCTACTTTTCTTTATACATAATGAAATCATACACAATATTTTACTTTAAATGTTTGGATTACCTCCCTTACACCAAGATAATATCATAGATTTCTATTTACTTATACTAAAGTTATTGTGCAAAAACCAAGAAAAATGCTTATTTGGGCCATTTTTTAGCCCCTAATTCCTAAACTGTTGGGATCAAAATTCCCAAAAATGGTCATAAACCTTGTGTTAAAATTTCATAGATTTCTATTTACTTATACTAGAGTTATTGTGCGAATACCAAGAAAAATGCTTATTGGGCCCTTTTTTGGCCCCTAATTCTTAAACTGTTGGGACCAAAACTCCCAAAATCAATCCCAACCTTCCTTTTGTAACTTATACTAAAGTTATAGTGCGAAAACCAAATGTCTTCGGACGACGACGACGGACGACGACGCCAACGTCATACCAATATACGACCGCAAAAATTTTGCGGTCGTATAAAAATATTAATGTACATATCACATTTTGAGATGTTCAGCCTGTTACAGCTTTATAGTAAAAACTGGAAATCTGGATTATTGGTAGTTTGAGTTACTGAAGTTTGTTCAAGTACAGAAAATTACTTGCGCCATACTGTATACAAGTCGGTACCATTGACTATTACCTAGAAATGTTTTTTAATTAAAATAAAACAGGTAAATCCCTTATTAAAAATAATTATAACATCATCATTATATCGAACTGTAAACATTTACCTTACAAACTAATCTATTTTTATAACACCTGTAAGTATTAAGTAACATGCATGTCCCTTTAATTATGGAGTTTTCAATGGTAAAAATTGTTAGGACCAAACTTTTTGTTTGAGTGGCTACAGAGGCATATAAGTTTGCACTGAAGACTATGGAAAATCATAGTTTGCAACTACAAAGCCAATATTAACCAAACTTGATATTAAATGTATGGAAGGTATTTTATCAAAAGTTCTAATCAACTAAGCCTTGATATACAAACAAAATTGAATATGCAGTATGTTATGTCTGTTATATGTTTCATTATCCATGTGAGCAATTCAGTCCTATTTGAGCCTCTAGTTTTAAATTACTACAGTTACTATCACAGACTGTAAATTGTAAATTAAAGTTACCCATTTAAACAGGTCTCAAATATCTCACCTCCAATGGATTCATAGACCACATCTACACCATCCTGTAATTAAAATCATAGTATACATGTACCATGAAGCACATAATGCTACTTGCTAAAGAACTGAGTCTGTATACATGTAGCTCACCTGACAGTCCCATCATTAGCTTCAGATCAAGTTTCAGTTCATCTAACTATGTGGTTTCCAAGGGGAATGTTTTTGGAATTGATCTGTAATTTCATATTGTGTTCATCTTAGTTCTCTGCAGGAGTAAATGTGCAAATTTTATACAGACCCTCCCATACATGACTAGTTCAAGTTTCAGTTTATTTGGCTATGTGGTTTCAGAAGTTGCCATATTTGCATTTTTACGTATGTATAAGTAAAATGCATGCATTTATGAATGTGATATAATAAAAAAAATGCACAATTTAATTTTTTCAACCTGAGCTATAAATTGTTCTTATGACAAAGAATAAAACTATAACATTTTTATCAACACAACATTCATTAAATCATACTTTTCCTTTATATTTTCATTGATCATGACTTTTTAGAAGAAAATTAAATAATTACCTTATATTCAGACTTGAGAACATCTTTAAGACTTTCTTTCTTATAGTTAATTGGTCTGTCACATCCAATTTTCTGAAAAGAAGGAAGAATTGTTTCTTATATATGAGAATTATCCTAAATGAAAAAAAAATATTAACATGTATAATTACATCCTTTGAATTATCTTTTGCTGGTTTGGAGTAAACAATAAACTGCTGCAGTTATGCCCATGATAAGCCCGTCCCCAGCAACAGCTATAAGGTTGTAAGGAGTAGGAAAATATTGATTTTTGTTAGCAAATTAAGTGTCATGTTACTTTTTCAACAGCTTAACATATCTAAATTATAACAATTATAACACTGTAACAACAAACTAAAGATCATCTTTGTGTAAGCAGGAAATTTTATACGTATAAAAATTTGCTTATATTTGGACAATCTAAGTCCCATAACTCTGGAACGACAAAAGTGAAAATCGCCAAAAAGTATACAGACCCTCAGACCACCATTTGTAAGAAGGTGTAAAAGTTTGAAAAAAATCAGTCAAGGCGTACTGGAGTTAGTGCCCGGCATGTGAAAAATTGCTTATATTTCGACAATCTAAGTCCCATAACTCTGGAATGACAAAAGTTAAAATGGTCAAAAAGTATACAAACCCTCAGACCACCATTTGTAATAATGTGTTAAAGTTTGAAGAAAATCAGTCAAAGTGTACTCGAGTTAGTGTATGATGTGTGAAAAATTGTTTTTTATTGGACAATCTAAGTCCCATAACTCTGGAACGATTTGTTTGTTTGTTTAGTTGGGGTTTAACGCCGTTTTCAGCTCATTTGGCTATTTTGCGGCGGCCAGTTTTTATTGGTGGAGGAAGCCGGAGTACCTGGAGAAAACCACAACCTTCGGTAGGAAAATTGGCAATCCTTGTCAATTAAGGTGGGAGTCGAACACACCCCGCCACAGGTGAGATTCGAACTCACAACCAGTGTTGACAGGCTAATGATCATTAGTAGTTATGACGAACTACCTAGACCACTTGGCCACCGAGGCCCCACTCTGGAACGATGAAAGTGAAAATCGTAAAAAGTATACAGACCCTCAGACTATCATTTGTAATAATTTGTTAAAGTTTGAAGAAAATCAGTCAAGGCATACTCGAGTTAGTGCGCGACATGTGAAAAATTGCTTATATTTGGACAATCTAAGTCCCATAACTCCAGAATGACAAAATTGAAAATCGTCAAAATCAAAAGGGAGCTTTCTTCCGTCAATTCTAATGTTGGGTTAAAATTTCAGGAGAATTGATTGAAGCAAGATTGAGTTATGGTACAAAGTGTTGACGGACGGACAGATGACAGACGAATGGATGGAAAATATTTATCATACCTTAAGGAATTCAACTTTATCATCAGTTGAACAAGTGCCTATTACATGGCACCCAGCTCTTTTTGCCCACTGTACCTGTTAGAGGAAAAGAAAGTTCAATTTTTAAACATGCATTTATTAGCATATTTTTTTCAAAGCATAATTTACTAAAGTATTAAACAGCAGCAAATGTTAACTTCAGAGCAAATCAAATACTTTTCATAATATCAGAAATCTTACCATAAGAGTGGAACCTGAAATGAGCTGGATATGATATGTACTATGCATGTTATTTATTCAAGCTGTAAATCAAACAGAAAGCGTAATTATTTTCCTGCTATATCATTACGGCATACTGCATATACTTAAAAAGTGAAATGGATTCTGCTCTTTCTTATAAAAATTTATGAAATTGCCTTGAATAAAATATGAAATGTAATAAACTCACAGCAAATTGTCCTGTTCCACCAGCAGCAGCTAAAATACATACCAATATATGTGAGTATACATAGAATATTCAGTGTGTACTACATCAGAGAGGTTATTTTGTCACAGAGCGAATTTTTTTTTACAGTAACTCCTTAATTTTAAATATTCAACAACTTTGATGTATAAGGTGTGTACATTTCATCAAATTACTACTCATCATTGCCCAGTTGTTCAAAAGTTAATCACTTTTTTCACTTTCAATTATTTTGATTGTTAAGTAATATTCCTTTACAGAATTTTGCATGGACACACAAAGTTATAGGATTAACACATCAGGAAATTTTCAGTCCTTAGATATAATCAAGGAAGTGAAAATTGGAAACTGAAAACTGTGGTTAAGGTTTTAACAACTGGGCCCAGTTGTGCTGAAGGCCTTATAAATGTTAAAAGCAGAAACAATAACTCAAAATCATAAAAAGCAAATTTGAAAGCCAAAATGAATTACATGAAGTCTTTGAATCTATCTTTTTATAATGGATATTTACTGTGGATTCATATTATTTTGCTGAATAGAAATTTTTGTGGTTTCTAGTGACATTCAAAGTACAAAAACATTTTATATTACCAGAAATCAACAAAATTTGTTTTCCTCCAAATTTTCCCTAATTGATGAAAATCAATAGTACATGCACTGGTGCTTCTAAAAATCATGCAGGAGATTCTTCATTTTTACAAAAATCCTTAAATGATTTTACATTAAAAAGAATTAATGTTAGGAAGGGGAGATAACTCATAAGTATACTACCTTCTAATTTGCAAATCTAATTCGGAACGACTTGTTTGTTTGTGCGATATTAATTTAAAAGTTAGTGAAACAATATTTAAACTAGTGCTGTCAAATGTCATAAATTACAATGTTAATTTTATTTTATTACTGAATTGTGTCAATCATTTATAAATGTCGATTATGCAATGTCTCTACCTTGATCAGATACCGGAATAGTTTGTCAATAAAAACCAAATATGACACCGTGAACCAGACAACGATACAAACAGAAATAGCGGTTGCAAAATCAAAATCAAACGGGAATACCTTTTCATTGTCTTAACGATCTTTTCAAGGATTTATTAGAGGTATGAATTTTAATCTCAGTTGTTGGTTTCAATATCTTGTTATCAATTATGGGTATATAATGTCCATGGTAGTGATCAATTGTATGTAAGAAGTTGTTCTGTTGAACTGACATCGAAAAGTCGCCAGAATAAAGTCTTGTGGGCTTGTAGTACTACCTAATAAACACCCCTTTCTCAGCTTTATTTCTAGGGGTAAAAAAGTGTGTATAATCTACAACTGAAAACGGTAAGCCTTCTGTGCTTCTTTTGAAGATTTCCGAGGGAATGCTGATATAAACCTTTGATAAAAGTTAATTAAAATCTGTTGAGAAATGTAGACGTGAGACCGCTTACAAAGTGAGACAGGCAGACGGACATCAGCATATGCATATCCCCGCTACGTGTTGTAACAGGGGATAATAAAATGCTCCGCTGGGCGCAGCTAGATACGACCGCAGATGTCGAACCCTGAATAGTTGGGGCAATTATGAACACAACATTCAAGCTTGATACAATACTGAATTTGGATTGTGAATAAATATTTGACACAGCATAGGTTTCTGACACAGAATGAATGTTGTCTAAGAACTTAAAAATTTTTAATTTACCTATTCAAACCATATCAGTATTATTTGTTTTTATATATAAATCAGAAATAAACAATTTAAAATTTAAAATTGGGCACACATATCAATTTCTTGCTATTGCGCAATACTGTGTAATTGAAAATTTCTTCAAATATTTGACACATAATAGGTTTCTGACACAGAATAACTGAAATCAAAGAACTTAAAATTGGTCATATGATTTGAATTTATATTCAATTTTTTCCTTTTGTGTAATACAATATGCTGTGGAGAATTGCCCCCCCCCCCCAAAAAAAAAAAATAATAATTTACCCCTTTTTTTAGCTTTTGTGCAATACACTATGAAGTTGCACATTGACCCCCCTCCCAAAAAAAAAACCAAAAAACAATAAAATTTATTGTAACCCCCCCCCCCCCCTTTTTTTTGCTAAAAAAAATTTGAAATTTTCTTTTTAATTTATGAAATATGAAATGAGAAAAAATTACCCCCTCCCCAATTTCTCATTTACCCCCCCCCCCCAAATTTTGTTTTCAACTCCCCCCCCCCATTTCTTTATACTTTGCAACCATAACAGCCCATTTAAATACACCATAACATATTAAAATAGAAAATGACATCATAGTCATGGATGGCAAATTTTAAATATACATATTAAAAGCAGTTTAGATAAGATAAACAAAAAAGCTTCATCAGCACATTTTATATTGGCAAATTTCCAATGGAATTTGTTAATAATAAAGTTTTGATAACAGGGCACACATATCAATTTCTTGCTATTGCGCAATACTGTGCAATTGAAAATTTCTTCAAATATTTGACACATAATAGGTTTCTGACACAGAATAACTGAAATAAAGAACTTAGAATTGGTCATATGATTTGAATTTATATTCAATTTTTTGCTTTTGTGTAATACAATATGCTGTGGAGAATTGCCCCCCCCCCCAAAAAAAAAAATTTACCCCCTTTTTAGCTTTAATTTTGGACCCCGATTTGGACCAACTTGAAAACTCGGCCCATAATAAAAAAACTAAGTACATGTTTAGATTCAGCATATCAAAGAACCCCAAGAATTCAATTTTTGTTAAAATCGAACTAAGTTTAATTTTGGACCCTTTGGACCTTAATGTAGACCAATTTGAAAACGGGACCAAAAATTAAGAATCTAAATGCACGGTTAGATTCGGCATATCAAAGAACCCCAATAGTTCAATTTTCGATGAAATCAAACAAAGTTTAATTTTGGACCCCGATTTGGACCAACTTGAAAACTGGGCCCATAATAAAAAAACTAAGTACATGTTTAGATTCAGCATATCAAAGAACCCAAAGAATTCAATTTTTGTTAAAATCAAACTAAGTTTAATTTTGGACCCTTTGGACCTTAATGTAGACCAATTTGATAACGGGACCAAAAATTAAGAATCTAAATGCACGGTTAGATTCGGCATATCAAAGAACCCCAATAGTTCAATTTTCGATGAAATCAAACAAAGTTTAATTTTGGACCCCGATTTGGACCAACTTGAAAACTGGGCCCATAATAAAAAAACTAAGTACATGTTTAGATTCAGCATATCAAAGAACCCAAAGAATTCAATTTTTGTTAAAATCAAACTAAGTTTAATTTTGGACCCTTTGGACCTTAATGTAGACCAATTTGAAAACGGGACCAAAAATTAAGAATCTAAATACACGGTTAGATTCGGCATATCAAAGAACCCCAATAGTTCAATTTTTGATGAAATCAAACAAAGTTTAATTTTGGACCCTTTTGGCCCCTAATTCCTAAACTGTTGGGACCAAAACTCCCAAAATCAATCCCAACCTTCCTTTTGTGGTCATAAACCTTGTGTTTAAATTTCATAGATTTCTATTTACTTATACTAAAGTTATTGTGCAAAAACCAATAAAAATGCTTATTTTGGCCCTTTTTTAGCCCCGAATTCCTAAACTGTTGGGACCAAAACTCCCAAAAACAATCCCAACCTTCCTTTTGTGGTCATAAACCTTGTGTTAAAATTTCATAGATTTCTATTTACTTATACTAGACTTATTGTGCGAAAACCTAGAAAAATGCTTATTGGGCCCTTTTTTGGCCCCTGATTCTTAAACTGTTGGGACCAAAACTCCCAAAATCAATCCCAACCTTCCTTTTGTGGTCATAAACCTTGTGTTTAAATTTCATAGATTTCTATTAACTTATACTAAAGTTATAGTGCGAAAACCAAATGTCTTCGGACGACGCCGCAGACGACGGACGACGACAACGACGACGACGACGCCCCCAACGTCATACCAATATACGACCGCAAAAATTTTGCGGTCGTATAAAAAATGCATATAAACCAGTTTTTTTATACAAGCTTGTATGATTATTAGAAACAGTGCACTAAATTTTTGAACACTGAACAAGCAAAGAAAAACAATATACCTGTTACAAGTACTGTTTCACCAGGCTTCAGATCACCCAGCTGTAAAATAGAGATAATTCTGACAATTTTCAAAGAAAAGATTTCTATCATTAGTATTCAAAATACTGGTTGTCTGTAAACTGGGCTTAGTAAACAAGTTTTTTTTCTGACTAGTTTAAAAAAATTATGGTAGTCCCACCAGCAATTAGACAGTTTTCTGTCTTCACACATTGTCTTTGTTTTGTTGCCTTTAAAATATTCTCCAATTTTATCATAGAACTGCATTACATACTATCAAATGGCAATATCTTTTAACTTTATTTTTACATGTGTTGGCAACTACATGTATTTATGAAATCATTAAATCTGTTATCAAGATTTGTTTTTTAGATAAGAAGTTTTTTAACTTTAGACACTGACAATACTCTGAAACCCTTAATATTGGTTGCATTTAAAGCCACAAATCAGGCAGCGAAACAAAAAATAGAAATCTTTCATCAAATTACTTTCTAAAAATATTATAAAGCAATATTTACAAAAGAACTTACAATGACTAATACCTTAATCACAAATGTATATGTAATGTAACCAACCTACATTTTTTGGCTTACCACTTTTTGCACCTTTAGATTGTCAAGACTGACAAGTACACTCAAAATGTAATTAATATACTTAAGTATATTTAATATTTGATTTTTATTGTATGTCTCTTTGTATGCCCCAAATTGAAACTGTTATACAACCTATTTTTGCACTTTACAAATTCCAGTTCCAGACACAGACTTAGATAATTTTCTGTTTTCTCTAAAATATGTCATGAAAAACCCTAGAATTATAATTTGCATCATTTGTGATCTTTTTCTATTTTTTTGAAATTTAAAATCAACACAAATTAAAAAACCCACAAATAATTTTCTATCAAATACAATGGGAAAAATTGAATTTAGAGGACATGACACGAGTGAGATTAATACCTCACAAGATCTTTTGGACAAAATTAAAGAAATAAGTTTGTACCTGGAAAAATATGCTCTGAGGTTACCTTGTTAATGTTATGAAGAAATCTAGCCTTACCTTGTCTAAAGCTATGGCTGCAGTTGCTCCACTGACTTGTAAGGGGAGATAATCAGCTGAAATTTTTGGTAATTTAACCAGTATTTTCTCAGGTATACTCTGAAATTATACACTGTTTTTATTGATATAGTACCTTATTAAGAAAATATATTGCTACTCTGTATTAGGAATTCACCCAAGAAAATGTGATCAGAAATTGTGACAGTTAAATCTGTCATTTAAAAATTGCCTGTTTGATAAATGACAACTCACAAATACATGTACATGTATTCACTATTCAGATTTATGTAATCACAAAATATTGCCTACTGGTACTTATGCCAACTTAGTCTACTGTAATTACCTTTCCTATCTAAATTAAAGATATAAAAATAAACTCCACAACTTGTTAATGCATTCCCCTAAAATAAATTGAAGAAGGCAAGACAACCCCTAGATGTTTGTTTGTTTGTTTAGTTGGGGTTTAATGCCGTTTTCAGCACATTTGGATATTTCGCGGCAGCCAGTTTTTATTGGTGGAGGAAGCCGGAGTACCCAGAGAGAACCACCGACCTTCAGTAGGAAAATTGGCAATCCTTGTCAGTTAAGGTGGGAGTCGAAACCCCTAGATGTAAACAATCTGTAACTCAACTCAACCTTATTGGATATTATTTTATTTTGATATCCTCACATTTTCATATGACTAATTATTTGATGCCATATACACAGACATCAAAGAATCATCATAGACTAAGATAATGTATGGTTTTTTAATTTATATTTTCAAGTATGTATTATGTTTATATTAGAAGATTAACACACTTTCTCCTATTCTTGACGTGTTTAATCGGTGGGATAACAATACATATTTTTAACCACAACCTGGGTATTAAATTTCTGCATGGGAATTCCTGCCGTTTTTTATGTTTATTGGAAAGATAAACTAGAGAGGTTCGAAATGGTGTTAATGTAAACAAAATGCGTAGCAACGGCATTTTCTTAAAGTTTTTGTTGAAAATCATAGGAGAAACAGGTTCTCCTTCAATTTACTCATGAGTTATAGAATTTCTCCAACCTCGATAGTTAAATTTGAGATTTTAACACAATCGGTAAAGCTCACATGTTGAAAATAAAAAATTTAACTATCTCGAGTGGAGAAATTCCATAACTCACTCATGCCTGAAGGAGAATCCATATTTAATATTCACTTTGCTTGTTGATAAAAACAGCCCATGTGGCTATAAGGAGCAGCCAATCAATTAACTTGTATTTAAAAATTAATATCTAGCCCATCAATTTTACTTTGTATTCACTGAAAGCTCCAAACATGCTGTAAGTAACAGGTTGTCCGATAGTTAGAGAAGATCCTGGACCAATAGCAGCAACTTCTCCTACTCCCTGAAATATAACATTTCAAAATGAGCTTAAATCATCTGTGCAGAAGGTTTATAAATGAGAAATACTACTTTATACTATGGTTACCAGTGCTCCAGCTTGAATGTAATAATAGAAGAGTGCTGGTGAAGGGCACTTCAGTCTGATATATTCAATTTCTAGCTACTGAGTACTACTGGTAAATGGCATGACTCTTTGATTGTGGCAACTGAAACTTTTCTTTTATCAACCACAAACTTTAATTTGTACAGTAATCTCACTTCTACATTGTCTAAACAATGAAAAATTTGATAGAATTTTCTTTTATTTTTTGTTTCATGTCACAAACTGTTTTGACAGCTTATATGGAAAATTAACTAAAATAAAATTATCAACTTATAAGACCAACCTCAAATCCACAGTCAAACGGTGGTTTTACAGTGGTATCATATCTCCCTGCTGAGTAATTTATATCTGATGCATTAACCCCAACATATCTGAAATCATATTGTGCAGTTATACTTAAAATTGTTGTTTGGATCATCTTTTTATCCTTCCATCAAACTTTCTTATAACCTATATTGTAGGCTTTGGGGTTTAAACTTTTGTTAGGACATTTAAAATAAACAGCTGTGCCATGTGCGCATGATATGCCCATCGTCCAGAAAATTAATTTTCACCAATTAACATACAGACCCTTTGATTTTGTTCCTTATTGTCGATGAATAAGTCGCTTCCCACTCTGAACAGAAAATCGAAATTTCACCAAAAAGTATAAAGACCTTTACACTACCACAACAAACAACTGCGTAAAGTTTGAAGTAAATCAGACAATACGTTCTTAAGATACAGCGTGACATGTGAAAAAGTCCCCCTTTTTTAATGAACAAAGTTCCATAACTCAAAAATTTGTGGGATTTGGGGATTTTGTGTCATGAATTTATACACCATATCCCTTCTTTATCTTATAAGCCTGAACTTCAACACTTTAGTATACTGAAAGACTTGAATTTATACACCATATCCCTTCTTTATCTTATAAGCCTGAACTTCAACACTTTAGTATACTGAAAGACTTTAATCACAAACACTTCTGAAAAGTTTGAGGACATAATGCTATTATGTATATAAATACTATGCAAAGTTTGAAAAATATTGGTTCAATACAGTCAAAGTTAAAGATTACACAAAGTATGCACCATTGCTGAAAAATGTCTAAGTTCAACATGCAAAAGTTTGTAGTAAAAATTTGTCAAATTTGCCCCAAATATGAGGTGCACATCTTCAATATGTATATACACCCGGTAAACACTATGCAAAGTTTGAAAAATACTGGTTTAATAGAGTCGGAGTTACAGATACACAAAGTATGCATTGTTCATAGCACGTATTGCTGAAAAATGGCTAAGTTCAACATTCAAAAATTCATAGTAAAAATTTGTCAAATTCCCCCAAATAGGAGGTGCACATATGTATATAAACACTATGAAAAGTTTGAAAAATACTGGTTTAATACAGTCGGAGTTACAGATACACAAAGTATGCACCATTCATAGCATGTATGGCTGAAAAATGAAAAAGTTCAACATGCAAAAATTCAAAGTAAAAATTTGTCAAATTTGTCCAAAATATGAGGTGTGTATAAAAACCCTATGCAGAGTTTTAAAAATATTGGTTCAAACTGTCCAAGTTTTAGATTACACAAAGTATGTACCCCTAAGCATGACGGACGGACGGGAGCAGCTACTAGACCTGTTTTCAGGCACAGGTAATTAAATGCTCTGCTGGGCACAGCTTGATACGACCGCAGAGGTCGAACCCTGAACAGTTGGGGCAAGCTTGATACAGCACTGAATTTGGATTGTGAATAAATATTTGACACAGCATAGGTTTCTGACACAGAATCAATGTTGTCTAAGAACTTAAACATTTTTAATTTACCTATTCAAACCATATCAGTATTATTTGCTTATATATATAAATCAGAAATAACCAATTTAAAATGGAAAATTTTAAAGAAGTTTAATTTTGGACCCTTTGGACCTTAATGTAGATCAATTTGAAAACGGGACCAAAAATTAAGAATCTAAATACACGGTTAGATTCGGCATATCAAAGAACCCCATTAGTTCAATTTTTGATGATTCAATTTTTGATGAAATCAAATAAAGTTCAATTTTGGACCCTTTAAACCTCAGTGTGGACCAATTTGATAACCGGGCCCAAATATCAATTTCTTGCTATTGTGCAATACTGTGCAATTGAAGATTTCTTGCTATTGCGCAATACTGTGCAATTGAAGATTTCTTGCTATTGCACAATACTGTGCAATTGAAGATTTCTTGCTATTGTGCAATACTGGGCAATTGAAAATTTCTTGCTATTGCACAATACTTATTATAATAATTTACACATCCTGTTTGGTGTGTATCTCTGGCCTTATCATTATTATTTGCTTTTATATATAAATCAGAAATTTAATAATAAAGTTTTCGGCAAATTTCCAATATACAAATCAAATAAAGTTCAATTTTGGACCCTCTAAACCTCAATGTGGACTAATTTGATAACCGGGCCAAATATCAAAAATCTAAATATATGCTTAGATTCAGCATATCGAAGAACCCCATATATTCAATTTTTGTTGAAATCAAACAAAGTTTAATTTTGGACCCCGATTTGGACCAACTTGAAAACTGGGCCCATAATAAAAAAACTAAGTACATGTTTAGATTCAGCATATCAAAGAACCTCAAGAATTCAATTTTTGTTAAAATCAAACTAAGTTTAATTTTGGACCCTTTGGACCTTAATGTAGACCAATTTGAAAACGGGACCAAAAATTAAGAATCTAAATACACGGTTAGATTCGGCATATCAAAGAACCCCAATAGTTCAATTTTTGATGAAATCAAACAAAGTTTAATTTTGGACCCTTTTGGCCCCTAATTCCTAAACTGTTGGGACCAAAACTCCCAAAATCAATCCCAACCTTCCTTTTGTGGTCATAAACCTTGTGTTTAAATTTCATAGATTTCTATTTACTTATACTAAAGTTATTGTGCAAAAACCAATAAAAATGCTTATTTTGGCCCTTTTTTAGCCCCGAATTCCTAAACTGTTGGGACCAAAACTCCCAAAAACAATCCCAACCTTCCTTTTGTGGTCATAAACCTTGTGTTAAAATTTCATAGATTTCTATTTACTTATACTAGACTTATTGTGCAAAAACCAAGAAAAATGCTTATTGGGCCTTTTTTTGGCCCCTAATTCTTAAACTGTTGGGACCAAAACTCCCAAAATCAATCCCAACCTTCCTTTTGTGGTCATAAACCTTGTGTTTAAATTTCATACATTTCTATTAACTTATACTAAAGTTATAGTGCGAAAACCAAATGTCTTCGGACGACCCCGGACAACGATGACGACGCCAACGTCATACCAATATACGACCGCAAAAATTTTGCGGTCGTATAAAAACAAAAGGGAGCTAACGACAATAGATATAAACAAGTCACCAAAGTTTCATAAAAATTGCTTAAAGCGTTTTTGAGTTATTGTCAGAAAACTGGAAAATTCCTCCCTTTTTTATGAATAAAGTCCCGTAACTCCAAAACATAAAATCGTAAATTTATAAAAATCAAATGGGAGCTTAAGTCAATAGATATAAACAATTCACCAAAGTTTCATGAAAAATTGGTGAAAGCGTTTTTGAGTTATTGTCCGAAGTGTGAATGACGGACGGATGGACAACGGTATACCATAATACGTCCCCTGGTTCCTGTTACATCAAGATAAAAATAGGGTAGGTAGGTAGGAATGGATTTTTTTTTTATATTTTACAAATTTTTTTTTACATAAACTCTATGGTAGAGATATTCTGACTTAAACAGTGCATATTGACAAATGTCCAAAAAAATCTTTAGGTTAGGTAGGGTAACTGGAACCATACATAGTTTTTCATTTGGCCTTATGAAATTTTTGTATACATAATGTGAAGATACATGTTTTTTGTACTTGGTAAGCTTTTGGAATTTTGATGTTGGTCAAAAAGTCAAAATCCGTCTACAGTTTCAGATTTAGGATTTCAATTATCCCTGCACTTTTTGACAGAAATTTCAGAATAGATTAATGGATATCATTGTTATGTTTTTCCATCTTCTTTCCATCAACATTTTTTGGGACACTAACCCTCCTTCATTTTGGGATTTACAAGACAGTTGTTACTTGTTGTCTGTAGGTACCTAGGGCTTATATTTATGTTGTCTAGTATGTTACCGTACATGTGTACTAAAAAGAACAAAACAAATGTATAAAATATGGAATGTGACTCTTCGGTTTCAAAGCAAAAGGTTATTTTGCAATCTGTGATACTCAGAATATATATTACAGGGATTTCTAGGATTAGAAAGGGAAAAGGGGGCCAAAATTAAAATTTCATTTCAGACAAAGTTAAAGTTTGTCATTATAATATGTCAAATGTACATGTAATGGTCAAATATCAAGGCATACTTCAATAATAAAGCTGGGACTACTACAGAAAATATTTTTCAAACTCTCAAATGAAGGAGGCAATGTTGTAGTTAAAGAATGTAGAGATTAAAGGTTATATATAGACATTGGGTGCTAATCTAACAAAAAATTTGTTCCCTTTTAAAAAAGTTCCAGTGGGACTTTTGTTATTTGAAATTTGTTCCAAAGGAACATTTTTCACATGAAATTTGTTCCATTGCATGAAATTCATTCCGATACATATTTCATGACAATACTTATGAAATTCATTCTGGAACATATTTCATAATAATATGAATGAAATTTGTTCCAGAAAATGTTTATTTTACTCTAGGGACTTCGATAACAAGACAAATAGGGGCAAGATAAGTCAACATGAATTAATACATGGTTAGACTAAAGGCAATTCCTATTTTTAGTATTGATTTAGAGATAGCGTTAACTTGTGTTGTCCAATAGCTGTTCATTGACAATCACACCACTTCATACATTATTTATACATGTTATATGCATTATGTATATATCACTTTTTTATATAAATATGATAGTATAGTATATTTCAACCATAAGTCCTTTCAATTTTATATTGTATTAATAAATGGAATAATATTTCATGTGTATTAACTACAAATCTAATTTAATTTTTACAAAAAATTCATAGAATATTCTATTCATCAGGATCCATTTTAAATTTGCATTTAAGCAATGTAAACAATAATGAAGCTCAGCCAAGATGATGTAAACACAAAAGGTAGGTTTAAACATATTTATGGCATTTTAATTGCATGAAAACAAACCAGTCAAAATATGGAACTAATTTCACCAGGTAAAGGAACAAATGTTACAATATGTAACTTATTTCACCAGGTAAGGAACAAATTTCGGGTACTTATGAAGTGAGAAACGGAAACAAAACGAAACGAAATATAATGAAACGAAACGAAATACAACAAAATGAAACGAAATATAACGAAACGAACGAAATACAACATGTACAACAAAATGAAACTAAACATAGTGAAACGAAACACAAAGACACGAAATAATACATTAACTCTAATAATTATTGAAAAGAGAATCCTCTACATGGCAATTTGGCTATGCTTTTGATAATAATCATCGTATGGATTATTTAAGATAAAAGGAAATCCTTGTTTTTTTTATTCAAGGCACTTTTTTGATTTTTGAACTTGAATTTGGCAACTACAAACTCTAATTTTTAATATCATTTTATCCTGTGTTAAATCTTTTCAATAAGACATTTGCAATTTTTCAAAATGAACCATAGCGCATACAGCCCATATTGCGTATTGGTTTAATTTGGAGTTTTAAATTTCCGGCCTCTGTTGTAACATTCAAAGGCATTAGTGATATTAATCAATATTAAAAATCGCTAAATCGTGGATGCTTTATGTTCGCAAATTAAGCCATTGTTTCAAGAATACATACTGAATTTAGTACTCCATGAGTACGAACAGTACCTGTAAAGTACAACAAATCTTTTCATTTTTGTTTGTTAAGTTGGGTTTTATGCCGTTTTCAGCACATTTGGCTATTTTGCGGCGGCCAGTTTTTATTGGTGGAGAAGAAGGAGTACCCGGAGAGAACCACCGAAATTCGGTAGGAAAATTGGCAATCCTTGTCAATTAAGATCGGAGTCAAACACACCCCGCGACAGGTAAGATTCGAACTCACAACCTCTGTGTTGACAGGCTAGTGATCATTAGTAGAAATGACCAAAAACACTTGTTAATTGAATTTAAATATTTTAATGACATTGGACACTATTCTAAAGACCCCGTACCCCAATAGAAAGATATCAGGACACAAAAATGTGAAATATTCAACATTGCTTAAAGTAAGGTCTACGTATATATATATTATTTCGAAGGTAACTGAACAGCTTAATATACATGTCAAATTTAATTATTTTACAGACTATCAATCCACGTTGACTTTTTGACAGACATTGACAAGATCTGTTCCGCTTTAATGCAGCATTACACATGGTACATGCAGCTGAACCTTTTGATCAGACTATAAACGACCCCTTTTCATTATATTTCGATTCATATTGTTATATCTCGGTTCGTTTCGCCATATTTCGTTTCGTTTCATTATATTTTGTTTCGTTTCGTTACATTTCGTTTCGTTTGGATTCCGTTTCTCACTTTATCAGTACCCACAAATTTCACCCGGTAAATCACGGAACAAATTTTTCATTGTGGAATAATTTTCATTTAAATTATCCTATGAAATAAATTCTCCCAGAACTAATTATAATATCGTGTAAAATTTGTTCCAGTGGAATCTTTTTCATAAGAACAAATTTTGGCTTACAAAAACATTTGTTGCAGGTGTCGCAGATGATAAGGCAGATCATTAATTTCATATTTAATACAAGTAGCAAGGCAATACTGTAGTTTATTGTAAACTATAGGTCAAATCCTGATAAAACCTTTGTTGAGGACACTCAATAGAAAAGCAAAAAATCCAGTAATTTTACATCACAAAAGAAAATTTGGATATCACTAATCAAACAATATTTGTTCTGTAATATCATCTTTTTATGAAGTTGTCTTGATATTATTATTTTTTTTATCAGAGACCACCCAGGTAACACAATGATGTTTTTAGAATGTTTTTAAAACGTTGTCAATAATGTTGTAAAAATATCGCAGAAAAATATGAAAAAAATGTTAAAATGTATGGCGCAGTAAACAGCGGTTTAACGTTTTTTAAAACATTTTTCCAAAATATTTTTGAAACATTGTCTCAATATTTTTTATAATGAACTGAAAATGTGTAATAAATATCATAAAAACATTTTCTGAAATATCATTTAATGAAAAATGTTTTAAAAATATTTGAAAAACATTTTGATAACATTCATACAACATTTTAATAACATTTTTGTATTTCAAAACATCAGTTAAATGTTTTCAGGATATCAAAATGTGAATATTTTTATTATATCATGTAAACATTTGTCTTAATTTTTCAATAAACATCTGAAAAACATTTTCTAGAAACTTTTGAATGACATTTTATGAAAAATGTTCTTAAAATATTGTTAAAACATTTGGTAACATTTTAATGACATTTTAAAAACATTTTCTGTACTTTAAAACATCAGTAAAATGTTCTTAGAATATTTATATGTCAATGTTATTTTGATATCATTTAAATATTTGTCATAAAAAAAAATCAAACATTTAATAAATATCCTGAAAACATTTCTCTCTTCAGCACAACAAAATATTTTTAAAATGTTGTAAAAATGTTCCCATAACATTCTGAAAATATTTTTATTATATTTTCATACTTCAAAACATCAGTCCAATGTTTTTTTAATATCATAAACATTATAACATTAAAGTTTGAAAAATATCCTCCTTACATTTTAAGATACCCTTCGAGTGTGCAGCTGACCATTTGGACATTTCAAATAAAATGTTCTACAATGTTCCTGTCAGACTGTAACGTTTATATTTATATTCGGAAAGAATCTGTCTCATTTCCCAACTTTCTGCAAATGATTTTCTCTCATACATTGATGTATTGTAATGTAATGTAAACAAATTCAAACAGCTACATTTTACTCTGGGATATAAATGAAATGAAAAGATATTTTGATTTAACATTTATTTTTTTCTGTTCATATTGAAATTCAAACAAATTTTACAAATCTGTATTTACAATTTAGTCTCATCAATATTTCAGAAAAAGTTCATAATTTTATACATCCTCCTTCAACTGCTCTCTTGTTCATTTCTTTTACTTCCTGTCTGCATCTGCAAAAATTGAATTGAAAACATTTAAAAATAAAAATACAAATGCATTACATGCTTAGAAATTGTTATGACCTATGATCACAAAAATGTGAGATTCTTACATGTCCATGTCTACATTGATAAGCAGGCTATTAATACAAAATTAAAATTTATTATCAAACTGAAAACAATCTATAAGACAGTTCAAACAACTCCAAAGATATCAGACTTTGACAGAAATGAGGATTTCAAAGCCTGTACTCCTCAACTGGGTACGGTTATATCAAATAAATTTCATTCTGAATGATGACTACTTAAGGATTAATTTTATGAAGCTTCAAGCAAGATAACTTGGTTGATGGCCTGATTTTAAATATGAAACAGGCCTCCATATACACCATAACTGTCCAAGACTTCAGATAGGAGGAGGCAAAACTATAATTCACACACAGACGCTAACTGATTTGTTCAGTTGAAATAAAAATTTCGTTAAAATCAACTTACATAAAAACACTTTCCAGTATTATGCACAACTTATTCATTTTCTTTGTGTTCATCTGGTTGATCTTGCAATAGACACATGGTCTTCTTCAAATTAACTTGTATTATAAAGCATTATCTGAAAATAGGATAAAAGCAATTTTCATTATTAAAAAATCAGGTGATTTTTTTTCCAACATTACAAAGTACAAAGGTACCAGTATTCATAAAACAGTCAAATATAAATTATTTTCACACTTTTTATTACTTAAAATGATTAAATGATTTATTTTAACGATCAAAATGCATTCAATTATGTATGTACATGTACGACTGAATATAAATGAGCTGAAGCACACGATAAGTTACAGTTCTCTGACACTTAAGCAGTCAAGTTTCACTGTAAATACTTTGAAGTTTTAAAACTTAAACTTAAGCACAACAATCAGCTGGCAAATAATTCCTGTCTTTATTCTAATATTTTATCATTTAGACACCAACAATAATTTTTTTCCCCTACTTGCAGTAAGCACTTTATGTCTAAAATTTCTTCCGTGTAAAATAATTTAAAAAAAATAAAACAAATTTTTCTAACATAACATGTAAGATTGCCTTTTATTTTACAAATATTTAATAAATATCAAATTACCAAGTACTATTCTAACAGCTATCAACCTCCTTTCTATTGTTCTAAATGATGGATTTATTTCTTACTCTTCTACTTGTTCATGGTTTGTCTGAAAAAGAAAATATAAGTATTAAAATCTTCCCCAAAAATACAATGTACATACACATGTAATATCTACCTCCAATCTGGGAAAAAGTATGATATCCCCAAGTTTTGTTTCAAAGACTTTGAACCATGTTGATTTTCAACATATACCAAAATGTTATTTGAAATGTAAATAATTGTAATAATCTCCAGATTGTCATCAACAAAACACGTGCCGAAGTATGTGGGTCACACAGCGGATGACCTTGATACAAATTTTTAGTCATATAGATTTATTTTATAGGCTTTTAAATGAAAAGAGAAAAAAAAAACCAGAAAATGAGGTTACTATTGGTGTGTAAGAAAACTCAATGAATAGACATTGGAATACTCTGATTTAGAATAAGATAAGAGTTCAATAATAACACCCCCCCCCTCCCCCCATTCTTCTCACACCTTGACAAAATAAAATTAAGTTTAAACAGAGCCCAATCAAGGGTTCAACGGATACATCTCTACATTTACTGTACTGGTAATTTTGTTTCCTGTTTTAATATATGGCCAAAAGATGTCCTCTGTCACTGTTCAAGTTGTTGATATAATTTCATCGACTTTGTCTTTGTCATTGGTCATGACCGTCGAGTGAATAAATAACACACAGAAAGCGATGTGTACTGAAAGAATTCATTATCTTAGCTTATTTTCTTACCTACTGTTATCACCAGAAGATAATAAACACGACTGATTTACTAATACTTGTAGAAATTAGGCGTCGTCTTCAACTTCAAATTTCTTTATTTCAAACTGCTCAAATACACTTCCGGTCACTGGTTTCCAATGAATATTGTCGATTGTTTGCAAGCTGGTATAACAATCTGGAACCAGTAACATTTTAAAACCGAAAACCGAAAATCCAAACATTTACACTGACACGCCAAGGTCAGATATTTAAAAAAAAGTTGTTTATCGGTTATTGTACACCAAATCGATTTAACGTGGCAATGGATATAATTTTGCAGACAGACATAAACAATGCTTTAAAAACATTATCTTAACGTTATGATAAACTATTTTTATCTGATATCCAGAGAATATTTTTCAGAAATGTTCTGAAAACGTTTTGCAAAAAATCTTTTTACAATAAATTATACTCTATTTCCGAATTTAAAAAATATTTTACCACAATGTTTATTTCACATATAGAAAACGTGAAATAAAAATATTTTTTGAAACATTATATTGATATTTGAAAAATATCATGAAAATATTTTAATAACATTTTAAATGAAATATTCTTAAAGCGTGAATCAATAATATTTATCATAAACATTAAAGAAATATTTTTCCAATTTTTTTTTAGAATGTTTGGGGAAAATATTTTTACAGCAATTTATTTTCACATTTTAAAAATATTTCTGTCAGAATATTTTATAGAAATGTTACCATAACATGAAACATAATATTTCAAAGACATTTTTCAAAAATATTTCTTCATGATATTTATTATACATTTTTAAAAAGATGTTTTTCAGATATTTTTGAAAAATGATTTTACAGAATGTTTATTTCATGTATAGAAAATGTTATGTAACAGTAGAGCATGATTTGTCTCCCAAAATT
The DNA here is from genome assembly GCA_028015205.1 of Mytilisepta virgata. Taxonomy (NCBI): domain Eukaryota; kingdom Metazoa; phylum Mollusca; class Bivalvia; order Mytilida; family Mytilidae; genus Mytilisepta; species Mytilisepta virgata. Next base: position 36,165,679 of record CM051515.1, read on the forward strand.
ACCTACTGCACCAACCGTGGATCGAACCCGGAACCTTTGGTTCAGTAGTCCACCGCTCTACCAACTGAGCTAAAGGAGTACTCCACTAGCGCAGCTAATGGAGGGTGGTTATAAACCTGTTACGGTTCTATAACTTCTATATTAATCAAGGGAAGCCCGTTACAGTTATATAAAAACCTTTTCCTCTAACTTTTAATTGATATTCTTAAAATATCATGTTAAAACTAGGAAAATATTATAAAATATTTTTAAAACATTGAAATAAGATGTTCTTATAAAGTGATATAGTAATATTCATTTGAAACGTTTTTAAAATATTTTTGAAACGTTTCCGGTCAATGTTTCAAGAGAACATTATAAAGATTATCCAAAAAAACATTTACATGACATCCTGAAAATATTATTTTGATAACATTTTTGAAAAACATTTATCTGACCTTTTAAAAATATCATGAAAATGTTTTGTGCTACTTGTGCATTTCTTAGACAAGGTAAATTAATAAAACAATTAGGATCTTCAGTTAACAATAGGTGCAGCATTATATCTGGTATCCAAATCGTCTATAGATAAGTGATAAATGTTTTTTAACCCAGTTTTTAAATACACTCTGGAAAACAGCTGCGCCGTGCGTTAGTTGAACATCCTAAATCTATTACCTATTTTTCACAAGCACTTCTCCTAAACCTGGAGTGGGAAGTTTTTCTTGAGTAACAGTCACTACATCTCGAAATTTCTGGCTTATTTTTGTGACAATTAACTTTTTGAATGTTGATGGAAGCTGTCGAGACGCCATTGCAATGGTGTTAAGATTGCATTTCTTATCTAGAATGTTAAATAATTTTAACAGTTTGATAAAGGTTCAAAGTCCCTTGTGAAATTTAGAGTTACCCCCCTTTTAATTTAATTTATCCGTATACCATTGCAAAAAATCATTAATATGCCTTTCTCTTCTTTTTTTGCATTCATTTTGTTTGTGTATTGAAACAAAAGAAAGATAATATTAACACAAACACTGCTAAAATATTTAATTGTTAAATCATTTGCTTATTTGCTTTTTTCTATTTTTTTCAATGTTATATGTGGTTTTGTTTTAAATTTTGGGGTCCTTGTTTTTTTGCAAGATGCTGGTGTGTGTTGTCTTTGGTTTGCTTGGCGTTCTTACGCTTACAGTGTTAGCAGACACTGCTTTTAAGTTAATCAGGTTTCTGTCTATGCACTTGGATTCAAAGTATATCATTGAAGGTATGCGGTATTCATGAAAACATAAACTTATTCTTCCCATTTATATGGCATATATCTCCAACAGTCTAAAGGGCCATGTGGGTACAGGTCAACTCGAACATTTTCCATCTTGTACTGAATGCTAGAAAACTTGCCCCAGACGAACTCGCACCAACTTCTCACCAACTCGCTCCAACTGTGAATATATTAGTTACAAACTTGCCCCAACTTTGAAAGTAATGATTTTAAACTAGCTCAAACAGTGAATATCACATTTACCAACTTGCCCCAACTGGTGAAAATATTCGTTACAACTGATGGAAATAGTATAGTGTCATTATCATAAAAAAAATCTGAATGTACTGTATAATCTTTTATTTATCATCGTCATTATTATCAACATAAAACAACAAATGCAACAATCAAAAACAAATGGACATATGAGCACTAAAACATATCATATCATATAATTACAAGAGAAACGAACAAGTAACACAAAAAATATTTATAGGTCAACGTCTAAGATGGGACCATTCACACGAGCACACTGGTTCAGCAGGGTCATTGTTATCAAATTTCTGGAATACTGATCCCACAAGTTAAAAAGAATCGACTTGTTGGTGTGGACAAGCTTACACTGGTAACACGTCAGCTTGCCCTCGGACACCATCTTCCTCTGCAGCAGCAAACAGCTTTGCTTCTTCATGCATAATAGGTATAAGCTCATAGAAGGGTGGCTTCTCGTCTCTTGCTTTCTTGTTGAGTCTTCTGTGCCACCCTTCCACGTCGTTTGTACGCGTTGGCTGTTGGAAGACACACCAAGTGGCTATCTAGTAAAAGGAGTTGTTGATCCAGATCTTGGGAACTAATTATTATTCATTTGCGTCTTCAAAGGCTGAATAAATAAGATGTAATTGGTGCAAGTTCCACACTTGGAATTCAAATCGTTATTGTATTAGTTGGGGCGAGTTTGTAAGTAGTATTATCACCAGTTGGGGCGAGTTGGTAACCGTGATATTTACGTGTAACGAGTATGAAATTATTGTTTTCATGAGTTGGTGCGAGTTGGTGAATGTGATTTTCACAGTTGGAGCGAGTTTGTAACAAATATTTTCTGACTTGGGGCGAGTTGGAGAAGAGTTTGTGCGAGTTGGTATGGGGCGAGTTTGAAGTGGGGCGATTTGTCCTCCACCCCTTGTACTCCATTTTTTAAACTGTATCCTACCAACTCGTACTCTATTTTTACCAACACTTTCCTTACCTTGTAATCAAATTGTTGTATTTTACACAACTGTACACTTCTTAGTTATAATTTGGAAAGAAAATAACCATAGGTTTTGAAAGTTGTATGGAAAGCAAATAATTTCATAAACAGAGAAAATAAATGGTGACATAATAACACAATAAATATTGTTTGATTGGAACTGATTAGTATTTCAAAGGGGTCGTTACAGTTTTGAAATAATTATATATAATTAATTAAAACAACAATACAAATGTTCATTTAATCGATTATATTAACTAAAACATCAAGATAATATTGAAGGTGGTATCGAGAACCTCAAAAGCTGATGAGTTATGCATGTAAAGGCATCTTTCTCTGGAAGGAACTAATTTTGCTTTACTCTCAAGAAAACCAAGCCAACAAAAACATATATAAGGTTGTAGTATTAAATGGAAGTTATTCACAACCATGATTTGCCCACGCTGTTTTGTTTGTAAGAAGAAGTAACAGCAAGTCAGCATGCTTTACAGTGTGAAGCATGTTACAAATGGCAGCTCCCTCTATGTGAAACGAGTTAGAGTACTAGAAAGGCCAGCTAACTGCAAGTCCGCTAATCCGCACTTGTGTACAGCTAAACGGACCTTCGCCAGACGACTGAATTTGTGAACTGTAATATGACATTATAAACACTTTGTGCTTTGGGCTTTTTCATTGTTATTTTTAATTATATAATTTTATAAAGTGCTGAATAAAACTTAAATAGAATTAGACTTTGTTGTTGGTAGAAGTATAGTGTAATTCATTATTGAAGTAAAGGTACAAGTTGGTTACATTAGGTACTAGTATGAGTACGTAGAATAGTGAAGGTACAAGTTGGTAGGTATAAGGGTATGAGTTGATAAAAAATAGGGTATGAATTGGAAAAGGTATGAGTTGACATAGAATCGGCCGCGTGAGCTATTGCCATCACTTGGTGTCTGTCCTACTTTGTCATAAACTCCTCTAAAGATTTTCTCCTCGGAAACCATTGGGTCAATTGGGACAAAACTTTGCAGCAATGGTCCTTACAAATGTAGATGGTCCTGTTTCAGAATTATATTTGAATACATCTAATGACCATTTAAGGGTGCACACAACAGTTTTTCTTAGTACTTTTCATGACGTCATGAATTGAAGGAACATACTCAAAAGATTGATAGTTGGACAGTTGGCTGTATCATATACCCATAGACAACCACATATCAAATAAAACATATTTCTTCAAGCTTTCACTGTAGAATTTTTTTTAAGGAAATCCTTTCCCAATTCTTACCAATACAGAAAGATAACTGACAAAACTTTGCAGCAATGGTCCTTAGATGGTCCTTTCAGAATTGTATTCAAATACAATTCTGAAAGAGGACCATTTAAGGACCATTTAAGGGTGCACACAACAGTTTTCCTTATATATATAATTTTTTTTAAGGAAATATTTTCCCAATTCTTCCCAATACAGAAAGATAACTGACAAAAATAGGCCTCCCCCCTTCAAATATTTCAAAACCAGACCAACCTCAGAGCATCCTGGCAAGGATTCCTGCGTAATTTAAAGAACTTAGTATATGTTTTTTCCAAAGTACACATTCAACTGGTTTCAGCACATGTAGTTTCAGGGTACATTCGCCACCTTTTAAAATTTGTGTTTTCATCTACCCTATTTTTGGATGTTTTCAGAGTGGTCTCCCATTAATAAAACTTCTCTGAAAAAAATTACTTTTTTACATTTCATGCATTTTTAAAACTTAAAATAAAGCCAAGACTCTAATTTAAATAATGAAACCAAAAAATAATCACAAACCAATATCTAGAACTTATAAATAGATCCAAGATAGCTGCCAGAGCCAACATAGTTTAGCATAGGATCCTATGGGAAATTTACTTGAAGATCTGCTTGTCTGAAATCACTGGTCCAATTGGAATAAAAGTTTGCAGCAATGGTCCTTAGATGGTCCTCTTTCAGAAATATATCCAATGACCCCGCCCATCATCAAAGATGGCTGCCACACCTATGAGAAATTTACTTAAAGATATTCTTGCAGAGTTTGCGAATATCATCGGTCCTGTTGGTCCCGGCTGCCAAAATTTCATAAGTTCCGCTATTTGAGCGTCTTGTGCCGGTCCGATTGTCCAACCGCTCATTCCAAGAAAAAGTAGGAGGATGTTCCAGTTTTAACCTGATCATCTTTTGTTGATAAAAAATTTGCAAATTCTAGGACCACCAATTTTTTTGTGGGACCAGCAGAAATTTGCATTCTGTCAGTCCTATGTCTGACACAAAATTTGAGGTATTTGCGAACTCGGTTATTGTCTGAAACCAATTGGCCAATTGGAACAAAACTTGGCAGCAATGGTCCTTAGTCATGTTAGGTAGTCCTCTTTCAGAATTAAATCCGATGACCCTGCCAGCCACCAAAAACGGCCACCAGAGCTGAACATGGTTTAACATAAGATCCTATTACACTCGGTAATTTCTATGAATGAAAGTTCACATATACATAAGTAGTCTGTGCATTGCCATTAACAAATCATTTTTTCTATAGCTCATTTTGTCTGGCAGATAAAGCTATGCAAATTATCTCCCTTTAAAATAATTAAAATTCATTTTTAGTAAATGTGTATAAAATTCACTGAAAAATTAAAATTTTAGAAAACAGTTATATTAATGATGACATAAAGCTTTTTTTTATTTTAGATTCATCAACCCTCCTCTTAATTGTTGTTGATGTCTTCTTACTGCTACTCTTTACGGTACAGCATAGTGTAATGACATTAAAAGCTATAAAGAAAGAGTTATGGCCCTTGTGTAAACCAGTTTATAGGAGCTTTTATACAATTGTAACTTCAATGGTGCTTCAGGTATTTTAGTATATAGACATATTGAAAAGTTAAAACTCGAAGTTGAAAAGATTCATGTATTTATTTAAATGAAAATAAATCTTTAGGATTTCAGAATACTGGTAGTTTTACCAATTTGAAACCGGTTTTGCAGAAATATTCTTGCTAATCCCATATATATAGATGCCATCAGTAAATTAGTCAGTTTTTAAGCATTGGATCTATGCAGAATATATTACAAATGAAAGCACAGTCACATGAAAATAAATACAAACAAGCCTTGGTACATATGCTGTTTCAAAATTCATTGACTTCTGAAGTTTCAGGTCGTTTATATGAATATAACAATATTTGGTTCGTACATGTATGTTGTAGAAATTTTGAAATTTCATGAGAAGATTTTTTTAAATCTAAGTGCCATAAAGCTTTCTATTGAAACCCTAGGGCAATTTACATTTTAATGTTATTTTCAAAAAATGAATGACTGATGTCCTGATGAAAAGTGAAAGGTGAAAGGATATTTGCTTTGTGTCAAGGATACAAAATTCTGTTGCATAATTCTTGGTAACAGATTGAGAGCATCAAACCTGACGGAATATTATTTACATTTTAGGTGATATTTTATAACTTGAAATTTGCTAGTTCTTCTCTAGTCCGAGATTGCTCTGACCTCTGACGGCCTTTTTTGTGATATGCCTGGGCCTTGGTCCCACGGCCCAAGCATATGACAAAAAAGGCCGTCAGACTTCGGCAATCTCGGACTAGTGCTTCTCATGAGCTTTGGATATTTTGTTGAAGACATCTTCATTACTCCTAAAATTAAATTGTAATTAAATAAGACAAAATACATTGTGTAATTAAAGCACATAATGCCGGTATTAAGCAACTTTTATATAATTTTCTTTACAGACATTGATGTATTTCTGGCAGAGAACTGATGTATATTTGTGGTCCATTGAGACAAAAGATGCCCCTCTGACATCTTTGTTCTTCACATTAGTACATGTGTTCTGTTGGACCATACTTTTCTTAGAAAATACTTTAACTGAGCCTTTCTACTTGATTGGAATCAATCAGGTAATTAATTGTATGATGATAAATGTAGAGAATATTGTCAGTCTTGTAAAATCCAAAATTCTTATAGATGGCATGGATGTTGTCTACTATATAATTGCATATATACATTATATTTGTTAGTTTTCTGAAAAAGATTGAAGAGAGAAATGTATAAGATAAAAATAAAGTGGCTGTTTTCCCCAAAAGACACCATGAAAAAAACAAATTTCACAAATTTGCAATGAAACTGCAGCAAAATAATTTTGTATTTTATGAGATTGTGACATCAGATAATTTTTATTTTTCAATATTTTATCAAGAGTGAAAACTTGTGCAAAAATAACCATCCATAATATAGTAACAGATTCTGTCGAGTTTTCTGCATTTGCATATTATTGTAAAATGGTGAGAGGCTTTTTTCTCTGGTCAATAAAAGAACAAAGGTGAAAATATTTAATAAACTGTAATAAAACATGATAAATAGACCCACAACTCAAATATACTAATCTTAATTAAATCCAATTTCAGCTGTACAACTATATCAAAGGGTACAGGTCTCCAAAGAGGTACTTCAGTAAGCAGTTCCAGGACCTTCTCTCTCATATGCCCCACCCAGGGACTACCTGTTTCCTACTGATCCTGTGGGTATACCCAGTGATGACGTTGGACCGATGGTTGTTGGCCATTGTGTTGTCGTTCTACATGTGTAAATCGTACTCTGTCACACATCAGGACTACTTGTACACTGAACAACAAATACAAACAGCTCAGTATATAACGTTATCTAAAACTACAACCGTTACACATGAATAAGATTGTTATTTTTGTGCTGTATATCACTGCCATAATATTTACACTGAAGTGGATTTTATAGTTACTATGTATTGTTAAGCAGTTAGAATTTTGTTATTTTGTATGAAAGGTTGTTTTTGTGTTACTTAAGGAATTCAGTGTATAATTTGCATTTTTGCAAGGTAATTTTATTTCTTCAAATGATGCATTTCTTTTCTCAGAGAAATCTTACGCAGGAAAGATTAATCATTTTTTTACTCTTTAGTTATGTTGACTGTGGAGAAAGGTCAGACAACATATAAATTGAGGGTGGTTCAAGGTGGGTTATTTTTGTAAAACTTTTGTGACAATTTTTATTTTAATCTGGTTTGGTTGATAGGTCGTTAACATTATTCCCACAGAATTGAGAAAAATGCAACATGTGGGGCAAATTTGTTTTTTTGTTCCATCATGACTGACATTTTTTTTTTCAGTTCACCTGTGTCTATATCCCACCTCCCCCCTATACAACCCTCAAATTGTGAAATTTGATTATTGTTTACATAGGATATGTATCAGTTCATGTTAAATAAGGTTCCAACTAATATATTTAACCTTCTTGTTGAATTTCCAACAAAATCTGTTAAGTTACTAAGGCCTTTGACGCCTGAATGAGTTTTGTGTAGGGTCTAGATATGAGTAAACTACATATCTTTAAGAATAATAAAGTCAGAGCATGTATCTTACATTGTAAATAGTACCGGTAACAAAGGTCTCAAATAAAGTAAGATATAATATGCATTAATAACCACCAGTGCATTTATGTAAGAAAAATCAGCAGAATTGATATGATGTTGCTAGCTATAACTTTATATCAGTTTAAATCTTTTAAAAAGTGCAAAGGTTGTGCAGTCAGTGGACAAAAATGAGTTCCCACTTGAAAATTTTCCTAGATCTATATTACATATAAAACCTCAATTTTTTCCAAATTTTGCCTTCAAGTTATTTTTTGTCATATTTTTATGAAATTTGTATTGATGAGCAGAGAAATACCTATAATTTATACTGATAGTATCAAAATATTATAATATTTTATTGTTTTTAAAATCCACAATTTAAATAGACCCTACAAATATTAATTTTTACACACATAAAATGTTATTTGCATTTAAATAATGATTTCTCCAAAATTAAGAATCACCGAAAGATTTCAAAATTATCTATAAAAGAAACTTTAAATGCTTCTGAGATTGGTCGTAACAATTTCATGATTATAGGATAAGAAATAACATCAGGACAGTATTTTGAAAATAAGGTAGTTTTATATGAATTGTATATGGAAATTTACAATTGGGAACTCATTTTTGTCCACTGAGTGTAATAGTAATATTTGCTCAGATATATTAAGGCATCTAATGAATTTGCACTTTGTATAGCTTCACAATGTAAAAGAGGCTTTTGTGAAGGGAGGCAATACAAGCAATACATTTGTTGTAATTCATGATACGCTTGATTGTATCTTTTATGTTATGTGTTTCTTAATTAACTGTTTTTCTCAGTGGTTATCACTTGATTTCTTGTTGTTCAATGTGTTTAAATAACGAATATCAAATTTTTTGGTGACTTTATGTTAATCAGTGTTAAATTGTCAGCTCTCATTATTATTGTGGGGTCATTTAATACTTCTGTTATGTTCAAGACTATCAAAAAAGTAACCTTAAATTTTTTTAAAATAATATGTTTCTGCTAACCCAAATAGTCAACTACCATTATGTTTTTGCCTACCCTAGACTTTTTTGATCAATTTTCAGTAAGTACTGTTAAAGCCCGAATGTGTGACAAGTTAAAATATCAAGAGCGGTAAACATTGTGGCCTACATACTGACCCTAATATTTGCTGAAAAATAGGTTTATTTTCTTTGTCTTGGTTTGGATGTTGTCTGTTTGACAGGTACCATTTGATCTCTTAATAGACTCGTGCTTTTTGGGTTATTTTATTTTACATGTATATTAGTTTGTCGATATTTTCAAAGTTTGTCAATTTCATTACATGTATTAGTTACGCATAGTATGGTATTTTATCTGTATTTTGCTTTTTTATACATATTTAATAAAATCAGTTTAATGAGCTACAATTTGTACCCCTTATGGATACTTATTATGTTGATCAAATAAACATTGAGCATGCTTGCTCTCTTATCCTGACCTCACACCACCCCAGGCCTGCTTTTGTTTGAACTGAGTATCTCTCTGTCTATAAGGCACATACACATGTATGGAGTAATGTCATTATAATGCAGACTTTAACTCTTAAATTGAACAAATTGACAGCGATAGCTGTCAACTATATACATGTAGTAATATCTTCATCTTTGCAATGTCTACCTTGTCAATATATTGTATATTAATCATCCTTCAGAATAATAAAGTTGCAGAAAAACATTGTCAGATGTATACATTCTATTGAAAATGTTGTCAAAACAATCAGTAACGTAGCACGTAATATTTAGAGTTTTACCATCAGCTCAGTACAGTTGCTAGTAATTCAAAGACTTGCATCAAACTGATACTTACCCTGGTAGACATTTTTTCCCTTTACATAGCCCTATTCCTAATAATGTGTTTGATTATTTTTGCATTTTAGTCTACTAGAGCTCTCCAACAGTTGTGATAATGTTTTGGGTCTCCATATTTTTGTCATTGAGCACTACTGTTGAGACATAAATTGTTATGTTAGGAATGTACTGTGTATCAAATGTTTGTCATAGAATGTTTCTTAATCAACATCTTTGATTCATGAGACCAAACAGTGGAAAATCAAAATTTCCATTAATTATTTGAGGCATAAAAATCAGAACAACATCCGTTTAATTTTGACCCTTTATTTACAAATAGTTTCTTGACAGTCATGGAACATTAAAAAACGTTTCAACCAAACAGAAATAAATCAGTTAGGCAACACCAACCTGTTTTTTTCTTTCCAGTAATCTTATTAGAAAATGTTCATATTGAAAACCCACGGTGATTGAGCTAAAAACAAGCTTCTATCTACTTTTGCTTTTAAGGATTTGTTTATAGAAATTTTCAATTATTATTTTACATCACAATGTAGAGATATGAAATCAGATATGAAATCAGGCACAATTTTCCTTGACTGAACATGACCCAGTCATGTTGGGAAATCTATTCATAAATTGTGATCAGATACAAAAGTGCATGCCATTATCAACACTCACGATGGAACTGAATCTATGGATTTGTCCTCAAGTGATAAATACAAAATATTAAACTTTCTCACATTGTTACATTAAATTGTATACACTTTTTCAAGCTTGTACATGATGAATGTAAAAACAATGGTTATCAAAAATACTGCAAGTAATCAGATCAGAATTTCCAAAAACAGTTAATTCATGTACAGAATAAAATTTAATTCAGTAAAAAAAAATCAATATATTTGCATAATTTATACTGAATGAACATAGAAAATTAAATAAAACTGTTTAAAGTACACAAATTTTATTCAAGTTTTGAACAAATCTAAAAGTCTTGATAGTTTTGATTTCTTTTGAATTTTCTCATTAGAATACATGACATCTGTTCTGAGGAGATATTTCCTGCCAGCCTTGAGTTTTGATCCTTCGTGTAGAATATCATGTTCAAATACCAATACTGATCCTGTAAAAACAAAACAAAAAGTATACAAATAATTTTAAAATGCTAGCCTTGACAAAACGTCCATAGAACGTGAATGATATTTGGGGTTTTTAAATACACGTGTTGAAATTTTCAGCCTGACAACTTTTGAATTCTGTTTAAAAGTAGAGTTATACCTCCCTCTGACCAATTTCAATTCCTTAATTTTATTGCTAGCAATATTTTTAACTATTTTTTGGCTTTACAAAGTTAGGTCTATAGATATAATATAAATATTAAAGTTCGTAATTTAACAGCAGAACGACCATTACCACTTGAGAAAAAGGTTCGGAAATAATGAAAAGAAATAAAATATCTTTCCGCCCACCTTAATGTCATCAGTTTTCGTGATAAGTTGATAAATTTGGAATTATTTTCTCCTGGTATTGTTGGTTAATTTCTATTTCATTTTTCAAAAGTTTTCATTTAGATATGTGTATTTTTCATAATTATAACACAAATTTGCTTTCTTTGCATTAACCTGAGACTACTATTATAGTAGTCTCAGCATTAACCCATAATTAAATCAAACCATTTCATCCATCCTCACCATCAGAAATAAACACCTACCTGTTTTAGGTACAATCTCCGTCTTATCTTCTTCAAGCATACACAGGAATGTGGTATTACCACCCACAAAACCCTGTCCGATAAATTAAAGATACCACAATTTAAGAAAATCCTCACAATCTTTATTTTCAAAATTCTTTTATGGAATAAATTATTTACTCTCATTGGTTTCTAAATTCCATTGTAAGCCTGACGTATTTACTGCTACAAAAAATTATCTGAGAAAAAAATTTCGAAATTTTATTAAGAATAATCGACTATGTCTTGTATAACTTCCTCTTTTTTTCTATAGATTCGTGGGTACAACACACGTTTTTTCTCTCTCAAAACTTAGTAAAAATTTAGGCAAGTGTTATTTCTTTCAATTTTGAAAACGATATGTATATTGAAAGTGTCTTACCTCGTTTAAATAAACTTGAACAGACATATAACTACGGTCTCCATTTTCTCTTATATATGAACCGTCTAAGTGAGGATGGAAATTTTCACCAGGATCATATCTCAAAACCCGTATTCTAAAAATAATCATATTACCTTAGTAAGTAAGTAAATTCTTTATTTAAAGAGGGTAACCCCATTAGAACAAGTCTAATTTTCACTTGCCTTCTAAACACAAACATAAAACAAATATACAAAATAAATACAATAGAATATATGTTAAAAGACAGTTTTCTAATTCAATTACTCATCAACATTTTGAATTGTAAAGAAGTGTCGAAAACAATGTTTTTAAATAGTTCTAAAGAATTACAACATTTAATGATCGGTGGTAGTTCATTCAAAATTTTCACAGCTGAAAAATGGAAAGATCTTTTGTAAAAATTTGTATTTGGTCGAGGCACAAATAAGTCATTGAAGAAGATCTTAAGCTGTAAGTCTGACATTCATCGTGCAAAAGTAAATAGTCAGGTACCATACCATTTACAATTTTGTACATTAATATAGATTTTTCGTAATTGACTCAATTAGGAAATGATAACCATTTATAAGTGACGTAAACATGAAAGAAGACAAAACAGAATAATCACAATCTAAAATAATTCTTGCAACTCTTTTTTGCAACTTTATATTCTGTCAGAGTCTTGTTTTGATACACATCTCCAAACTGTACTACAATAATCTATATAAGGTAAAATATAAGAGTTATAAAATAACTGTCTCGCATTAATTGATAGATACACCTTTAACTTGTATAATAGTGAGATTTTGCAGGAAATAATTTTACAAATGCGGTTCACATGCTCATTCCAGTTTAAGTTTTCATCAATATCTATACCAAGCAATTTTTGTTCATTCAAATGAACATTTTCAATAACATCATTATAGATTTTAATGTTTAAATTTGAAGATAAGCTGACAAGCTTTTGCCATAGAACATAAAATTAAGGACTTAGTGTCTTATCGTCAATTTGTCTGGAAGAGAATGTCTATGCTTGGAATTTTTGGAACTAGTATTGGTAAAAATGGTTTAAAAGGGTACCTCACAATGTAACATTCTTAAAAAGCCAAAAAACTTGAAATATTGTTCGTCAGAAATATTTTACATCGTGTATCTAATGTCATGTTTTTCTTACGAGTCCTTGCGGATCGTGGCAACTCGTAGTCAATCGCAAGCATCCGTACACAACTCGCAGACACTCGAGATCGTGACGTGTCAAAAATGTTTTTGCGATTGTCCACGGATAACATTTTCCGTAAATAACTTATGACAATCCGTAAGTATGGTAAACCGGTCGCAACAACACGCAACCCTCCGTAAACTACTCGCAAGAATTCGTAAATGTGTCGTAAACAATTTGTTTTACGATTTGTGATGTTTACGATTTCATTCACGCCGAGTTACAATTGCTTTACGGATTGTTAAGAGTTCGAGTACTTTACGAATACATACGTATACTTTACGATTTAGGAAAGGTATATAAATTGTCTCGCTGGATGTCAGTTGTCGAATGATGATACATAGAGAATTGCATACTTTTTGCAAAAAACTTAAGGACTCGCAAATACTCGTAACTAACTCGCAACTATTCGTAACAACACCTTAACAGGTCGTAAAATCATAGATGAATCGTAACATTCCGTAATATACTCGTAACAATCCATAAAAAGCTCGTAAAATGTCGTAACTTGCTCGTATTTATCCGTGGTACATGTTGGAACTCGGAACAAATCGTAGATTTTTGCCGTAAATACATCGTAATAACTGGTAATAAACCGTAAATGGCTCGTAATTACTCGTAACCACTCTTAAATTGCTCATAAAAGTGGCCAAATCGTAAGAATTTGTGTACTTTTACGAGTTTGTGCCATACGTAAGGATTCGTTAGAAAAATCCGTATATGTGAAGGTAGCATTACCTAAGAGCCACGTCGAAAAGGTTTTGGTCTATTACTATAATGAAAAGTTGCTCTTCGTCATATATGTGTACAGTGGAACCTCTGTAAACCGAACAGCTGTGGGACCGGAGAAATCGGCCGGTTTTCAGAGGGTCCGGTTTTAGGAGGTCCGGAAAAGTCGTATCTGATCCGGAGAGTGAAACTGGAAGTGTATTACAATGTATTATAGCGATGTTGTAAATGCCATGTGCTTACATATGCCCATGTACCACGCGCACATTATTTTAATACAATTAATTGTTTTTAATTTCAATCCGATGTTTTTATTGATGCCTGATTATTGTTTGATTAACGACTTCCACACCTTTTTTTAAAATGGTTATTTAGTTTAATGATGTCAATCATCGATCGATTAAGGATGACATGTATTACGGTTCACTGATTTTCCAGGTAATGCATGGTTTCGGCCGGTTTCTGGAGGTTAATTTGACAAGAATATATATGTTTTGTACCGGAAAGTACGTCCGGTGTTCGGAATTCAGAGGGTCCGGTTTTCAGAGGATTTTTTTACTTGAATATATGAGGGGGTGGAAAGGGGTACCTTTCTCCTTTCTCCCGCCCCTCGTCTCCTTTCTCCCGCCCCCTCTCTCCTTTCTCCCGCCCCTCTGCTTCCATCTCCCACCTTAACAACCGTCTTTTTTCAGATCAATCGATTTTAATACAAATTTGAATTAATATATGAACATATATAGGTGGCATAGGTCTTTATTAAAGCATATACTGATTTTACGAACAAGGCCAGCCTCCGACTCGTACGCAAATTAATACACAATGTTGGAATGTTGTCATTGGTGCATTGTGCATGTCAAGAAACTCATTTTTGATATGTTTGGTCATGTATGAGGATCATGAAATTATACATAGTTTTTTATTGTGTCATCTCTATTTTTCCCTGTCCTCGAGAACGCCTTACTTTGTATGGTCAAGTGGATAACGTAAATATTTTAAGGTGACCTGGAAAACGCGTTAAGTACATGTAATATTGTTTAGAGGAGGGAGTGTATCTCTCTGACATTGTCAGCATCCCTTCTTTTTAAATTTGTAGAAGATCGCCAAATACTTAAAGGAAACAGATACCCACATGTGAAGGCAATCCGTAAATGATGGGGCATTTTAACAAGAGGCTCACCAGAGCCTGTATCGCTCACATGGAGTCATTGTATTGTGTAGTAGACTCAGTTTTTACATGTTTTGTATATTTCTATGTTTTGTGAATAAAATGTTATTAAATGCTTTGTATTAAATTATAGTGTAAATTATTTCATTACACTTGTGAATTATTTATTTATTGTAATTTATCATATGATTATTTTATTGTAGTTATTAAGACATAATGACTTGACTTTGACTTGATTGACTTAACAGTTTTGGTTTGGATTTGTTGTCTCACTATATCTGGATTTTGTTCTTTCTGGTTCATGTACTTTTGATTTTACTGTTTGGGTACTCTAATTCAATCTACTTTACCTGTGCAGTCACCCATAAAGCTACTCAGTTCTTAATTCTGATTGGCTGTACATACTTTCTACACTTTGCTTTTGTTCTGAGGCAATTGGTAGAGGGAGAATGGATAAAGAAAAAATGGCTGTTTCCCCAAAGTTTTGAATACTTGAATTCCACTATAACTACAAACTCATATAAAGAAACTACTCTTATAAGGTTTGTTTCTACTAATTCTAAGTCTAAACATGTCCAAACTAATTACTTTTAACCAGAATGAATGGTTGAATGTGTGATTCTGAGAGAAAAGAATGTGACATGGTAAAATGATAATTTTGAAGGTTTGATGTTTAATATAATAAATATTATTAATTTACTTTAAAATTTATAATTAGCAACTAATTCCTTCAGAATAATTTAAATCTGATAATTATAGCCTAGAATGGAGTATGAGAGAATCAGAGTGTGATTCTGTAAATAACTGAATAAATGAATATAATATTTTAAACATTAAATTTTGATAAGTAAGCGCATTGTTCAAAATTAGTATTTGTGTATATATGTGTATTTTAGTCAATCTGACTATAATAAGCAAATTTGTTATACAGGTCAATTTTGAGTCATTCGCCGGAACAGATTATTTTTGTTTACCAGTGCCTAAAGTATTATTGAAAGGCAGAGGCCTTTACACCTCATGTGAGGTAAGATTCATGTTAAATGTGTGTGTGTTTTTAATTATAATTGTGCGTAATTTTGTTCGTGCAAAATATTTGCACTGTTTTCTGTAATATCTCTTTTTATGTGCAATATTAAATTTTGTTGTTATTACACTTTAAAATGGTCAGACAATATAAAGAAAATAACACTTTTCTTATAATGCATATTTTTATTAGAAAACATATTTAAATCTGGGGTAAGAGTTATTCTAAATTTTAAAGTTATTTAGTTTTCACATATTTTCACTTATTTTGTATTTATTTTGAAGTATTAGACAAGGTAGTAATTATTTTGTTAAAAAACTAGGAAATGTGTATGTAAAAGTACTAGAGTTATCCTTCTTAGTACTGAAAAATTGTTATTTATATTTTAGGGTCATCCATCTATATATACGTCTGATCAATTAAATTATTGAACTCACTGACTCGGTTTTTATTGGAAAACCCCTGAGAAACCTGGTTACAATTGGGTTTTCATTGGACAATTAATCAACTATTTGACCAAGTTTGTTGCAATATTTTAAATTTTGACCGATCAGAACATATAAAGGTTTCTGGTGGCAATTTTGTTTCATAGACTAGAAAGATTCATGCAAAGTTTGTAAAGGACCTTCCATAGATGCTCCATACCAAAAATTAGTTCATTTGGCTTTACCGTTTCAAAGGAGAAGAACTTTTAAATTTCGACCAATCAGAACATGTAAATGCTCATGACGGCCATTTTGTTTCACGGACCTTGACGATTTATGCAAACTTCATAAAGGACCTTCCATAGATGCTCCATACCAAAAATCAGTTCATTTGGCTTTAAGGTTTCAGAGGAGAACTTTAAAATTTTGACCAATCAGAACATGTAAATGCTCATGGCAGCCATTTTGTTTCACGGACCAGGCTGATTTATGCAAATTTTGTAAAGGACCTTCCATAGATGTTCTATATCAAAAATCAGTTCATTTGGCTTAACGGTTTGTAAGGAGAAGAAGTTTTACATTTCAACCAGTCAGAACATGTAAATGCTCATGGCGGCCATTTTGTATCACGGACCATGATGAGTTATGCAAACTTTGTAAAGGACCTTCCATAGATCATCCATACCAAAAATCAGTTCATTTGTCTTTACGGTTTCAGAGGAGAAGAACTTTTAAATTTCCACCAATCAGAACATGTAAATGCTCATGACGGCCATTTTGTTTCACGGACCGGGAAGAGTTATGCAAATTTCCTAAAGGACCTTCCATAGATGCTCCATACAAAAAATCTCAACATCACCATACACTAAGGATACCATGTTTACTTTAAAAACCAAATATTGTTGAAACCTGAGCAAGTGTAAAAAATGGCGGAAAATGGCAGCCATTTTAAAAATGGCCATCCAAAACAAACTTTCATCATCAGCATTCAACTCGGGATACCATGTTCACCTTGAAAGTAGCTTTCATCTTCATTTTCTTTCTATAATTCATGAAAAAATAGCAAAAAACAGCATTTTGACCCCTATGTTCTATTTTTAGTAAGGGCGGACATGTTTTTCGACCAATCAAAAATCCAAGCATTAACTTTTTGTAGGATACCCTAAGGAACAATCTTACCAAGTTTCATTTGATTTTGAATAGTAGTTTCAGAGAAGAAGATTTTTAAATAAGAACATAAAGAAAAGCCAAAAATGTCAAAAAAGGGCAATAACTCTAACATCAGTTGACAGATTTTCACGAAAATCAGCACATGGGTAGCTCTCATCATGCTGAACACTTTCAACCTGCCAGAATTTGCCGTAACCTAATGATTTTTGAGATATTTGCGAAAAACTGTTGTTTGACCCCTATGTTCTATTTTTAGTAACAGCGGCCATTTTTTCGACGAATAAAAAATCCTCACATCAGTTCTATGCAGGGTACCCCAAGGAACAATCTTACCAAGTTTCATTTGATTTTGAATAGTAGTTTCAGAGAAGAAGATTTTTGAAATAATAACATAAAAAAAAGCCAAAAATGTCAAAAAAGGGCAATAACTCTAACATCAGTTGACAGATTTTCACGAAAATCATCACACAGGTAGCTCTCATCATGCTGAACACTTTCAACCTGCCAGAATTTGCCGTAACCTAATGATTTTTGAGATATTTGCGAAAAACTGTTGTTTGACCCCTATGTTCTATTTTTAGTAACAGTGGCCATGTTTTTCGACGAATCAAAAATCCCCACATCAGTTCTATGCAGGGTACCCCAAGGAACATTCATACCAAGTTTGGTTTTAATTAGTCAAGTAGTTTCAGAGGAAAAGAGTTTTGTATAATTGTTAACGACGACGACGACGTACGCCAAGTGATGGCAATAGCTCACATGGCCTTTGGCCAGGTGAGCTAAAAAGGAAAACGTAACGGAGAGATAATTCCGTTTTGAAAGGATGATTTCTAGAAATGATCGGAAATGGCAAAAATGGTTTGGGAGATATAAAGGTTGCCTTTTTTCAAAGATTTGTCCATTTATTAGAACATTTAGTATCCAGTTTTTTCGTTTTTTTACGTCTTTATGTTTTTTTCAACATTAAAGTTCGTCTCCCTTTGATAGTTCTCCCTCCTTTCTCCCGCACCCTTTCTCCCTGTCTCCCAATACCCTTTCCACCCCTCCATAAATAGGCAAAAATTCCGGACCGAAAGTAAAAGTTCGGTTTTCAGAGGGGCCGGTTTTCGGGGGTTCCACTGTAAACATCTAAATAAATCCAAATCATGGGCCCATAAATACATATTCTTGCATACCGTTCATTCAAACCAACAACTTTCCTGTTGTTCCAAGTCTGGGGGATAAAACCACATATTTTATTCCATATTCTATCAACATCATCAAGGGATTCCAAAATACACCTTGAGCAGTTTCCAAATTTTTCTATTTCGCTGTTTCTTCTGAAATGGATAAAGGGATTTTTATGAATAGCTATGGTGATCCATTAGGTATTTTTATTAAATGGTGACATTGAAGTGTTGTTCTTCAGATTTAACAGAGACCTACAGTCTCACGTCTATATTAGTCACTTAGCGGTGAACAATCTATATCGATTTTGACTCACATCAGGTTGTAGTTCATTTAACTAGGTGATTTATATTGAAATTTGACTAGAAACTACAAAAATATACTATAGATAGTGTCCATAAATATATAGATATGTCCAAAAATATAGTATTCCATACCTTTTGTTTCCAGGGTTAAAAGATGCAGGTTCAAACCCCTCTGCCTCTGATCTTTTTACCAAATCTTCGCATTCCTTATGAATAAAACAAAACGTATTTAATAATTTACAATTTGTTTCTGTTTGAAATAAAATTTTCCGAATTTTATTCATGATAATATTACAATGTTAACAACATGCATTGGTCTTCGTGTGGCAATAAACGAAGTTCATAGTCAATACCACGAGGATATACCACAAATTAACCCCTCCCATAACAAACAGAGGGAGGCGTTTTTATTGCCCTGTATGGGACTTTTCCACCAAAAGTGGAAGGATTTGGTAAATTGGATAATTTACAAGTGTTTCCCAATGTCGGCAAGAAGCCATCAGTTATTCATACCTGTAACGACTGTGCTTCTTAATGCCGGGCCAAATAGAGGGTTAGATTGAAGTGAGAGATCTTGTGAGCTTTAATTTTGCTTAGGGTAATGGTTTGATTGGCATGGGGGGTGTGGGTAATCATAAAATTTAATTCTGCTTTTTAAAAAATTCAGCTATGAACAGTGAGATACAATCGGTTTTACATAAGAGGGTTAAAAGGGGAATGCTTTACACCCTTTGCGTAGATTGAAATCCAAAACGTTTGATAACTTGATTATTTTAACCTTATCACTGCAAACTTATCGTCTTTAAAAATAAAATACAATTTCCATAACCTATTTCATATCTTCGTTTTACAGTTTTTGTTGAAAACTTGCTAATATGAAGACACTAAGAGCTTGTTACACAGTGTGGACATGTGCCTCGTATTGAAGGCTGTATTATGGAGACACTAAGAGCTTGTTACAAGGTAGACACGTGGCTCGTATTGAAGGCTGTAATATGAAGACACTAAGGGCATGTTACACAGTATGGACACATGCCTTGTATTAAAGGCTGTAATATGAAGACAATAAGACCTTGTTGAAAGGTGGACACATGTAAGGCTGTAATATTAAGACACTACGAGCTTGTTGCACAATGTGGACACATGTCTCGTATTGAAGACTGTAATACGACCTCTTTTTTATACTTTAGGGTTGTTTACTCCACATGTCAATTCATTTTTATTGCATATGTAATATACCGTGATGATATCACAGTTACATAAACATATGATATACGTCGAAAATAAGTTCTAGATGAATCTGAATTCTGCTTAAGACAAAGGTGATCAAAGGTCTGTGCATTTCAAAACCCGAAAGTCAAAAGAAATCTTTCTGCACTTCAAAACACAGCTCTATGCAGCTAAATACCAAAGATCTGTGCTGTTAAGGAAAATCTCCATGCGGTTAAAAACAAATCTCTGTGGAGCTGAAGATGAATTTCTCAACATATTATAACTATTATACTGACATTTGTAAGTCATGGTTATTTTTCACCATTAATTGTTATTATCATCACTCCAAAAATTTATTTGGTTGATAGGCATGAACAATATTTCACTTAAATAAACGTTTTGAAACCGGATTTCCTCAACTTTCAGTTTGATGGGCATGGTTAAAGGGGTGGGAGATTCTTACCCTTCTGGAGCACCCCGTGATACACCAGTGTTTTTTTTCAACTGTTACAAGAAATGTAAGAAAAGGCCTTTCACTTCCATCAAATCTAAAAACTCGGAAACTGAAGGTTAAATCTTCTAAATCTTTGAAATTTTGAGTGTAACAAATATTTAGCGATGATCTCCTGATTGTGAATGTAAAATTGTGGCAAACGAAAGCAATTATGCAATAGAATAGATAATGGAAACGGGGAATGTGTCAAAGAGATAACAACCCGACCAAAGAGCAGAAAACAGTTCAAGGCTACCAATGCGTCTTGAACGCAGCGAGAAAATCCCGCACCCGGAGGCGGTCTTCAGCTGGCCCCTAAACAATAATGCATACTAGTTCATCAAAATGGACGGCACATTGATTTTAGGAAGAAGTTAACAACCTTAAAATTATATTTTTGGAACTGTTCGCAACATTAAGAGAAATCTTTTGTACTTACTTTTCTAGATAGAACGTTGTGAAGTATGTAAGCTAATTTTCCTTCCCATTGTCTTGGTAAGTCTATCTGTTCTCGTCTAACATCCATTCAGACGTTTCTATTTTGTTGTAATTATAACATAAAATAATATAAGGATAATATTCAGTTTTCCTGGTACGTATAAAATAGCTACAAAATGTGCTAAACGTTGATGTAGAATTAATCTATTTTTATGAATGACAGGACATATACAATGTAAAATATGTACAATATGTTGTTACTAACAATCGCATTACAATGAAGTTTATTGAGCCATTTTTATCCCTTTATGTCTCTATAATCTGTCGTGACGATGTTGCTTTATTTTCTATGATAGTTTTGTATTGTATTAGAGTGGTTTATACATTAACTTTATTTGCTTCATTTATATCTTTAAATCGGATTTTTCACCATCCTTTCTCTTGGTCTGGGTAATGTTCGACGATCCCACGGTATCGTCCTCGTCTTAGCAAGAATAGTGCACAGAATGTTAACCCGAGGTTAATTATTTATAAATTCTTTAATTTGTATGTCTTTAAATTTATTTATCTATCTATTTATACATTTATTTATTTACATTATTTATATATTTATTTTTGTAGCAGGTCTCGGTAAAGACCAAAAACCCTTACCATAAATTCAGATACAGATTACAATTTGGGGATTATGTGTTGATACAAGATCACATGACAAAAGGTCCAAGCAAAGGAACAGTACTTAAATTGCTGTTCTTTATGTTAAAGTTGCAGAAAGGTCTTCAATACAAAAATAAATTGCACCCCATTCTAAATTCATTTGCCCACTGTGTTACCCAATTGTCTAACGATTTGTCGCATGATGTCAACACATGGTCAAGTTCGGTCTTTTCTCGCTTAGGGTGACGTTTCAAGCTGTTAAAATACAGACATGTGTTTAAGTATGTTCCGTCAGAGATTATTAATCTCAGGTTCCATCCAATGTCATGAACTGTTACTAAGCACTGAAAAGACCCGTTCATTAAGCTATTTATCATTGTCCATCAAATTATCATCGGTTATGTTATATAATTATTTAAGTATTTTATAACTAACTTTTAGTTCAAAAAAAGGAAAGAATTTAAAAACAGAAACTATAACAAAAAAGCCATAAAGACAAAGTAGACAAAAGAAAAGAAAAAAATTTTTCTATCAAATATCTTGTTTTTTTAAAATCATGTACTACGCTACTAAAACGCGTCAGACTATATCATACGCAAATTAGTAAATTTCTTTTAAACCCTATACACACACCCTGCAGACTTCGGAAAATCTGCCTCCGCGGCAAGAAATATCCATGTGAATCCGCGGATTTCATATCAATTTGTAATGGATAAAATGGATATTTCTTACCGCAGAGCCAGATTTATCCGCGGTTTGCAGAACTGTATGCTGGGTGTTCTACAGATACATACGGAATACCAATAGAAAGTGAATATACTGGAATAAAAAATGATCAAAACAAGTATGTACCTACAACTGTTACAGTTGTACCACTGTGTTCCTTAACTATGTTATGTGTTACATGTGTTATCCCAAATATAGTGTGATTCATGTAATATTGATTAATCTTGTCATTTATATGTCACATATATATTATGCGATGATTAATAACGAGCATAGGTCATCTTTAAAAAAATATCAGATCACGGCTTGTATAAAAGTTTAACAAAACTATCCCCATATATATGGCACGCCGTTGTTATATTTATTCAATTTCGAGATATCTTATTTAGTTAAATAAGATATCTTATAAATTAATAGAGATATCTTATAAATTAATAGAGATATCTCATAAACAAATAGAGATATCTTATAAACTTATAGAGATATCTTATTAACCTATAGAGATATCTTATTTAACTGGTTATAAAGATATCTTATTAAATATATAAAATATCTCTATAAGTTAATAAGATATCTCTATAAGTTAATAAGATATCTCTATTAGTTTATAAGATATCTAATAAAGTATGTGTTTAAAAGATATCTTTATAAAGAAGTAAGATATCTTATTAACTAATAGAGACATCTTATTAACTAACAGAGATATCTTATTAACTTATATTGATATCTTATTTACTTTCAAATTAAATAAGATATCTTATAACAATTAAAGATATCTTAATACTTAATAAGATATCCCTATACGTTTATAAGATATCTCTATTAGTTTATAAGATATCTCTATAAGTTTATAAGATATCTCTATTAATTTATAAGATATCTTATTAACTAATAGAGATATCTTATAAATTAATTGAGATATCTTATAAATTAATAGAGATATCTTATAAACAAATAGAGATATCTTATAAACTTATAGAGATATCTTATTAACTTATAGAGATATCTTATTTAACTGGTTATAAAGATATCTTATTTAACTGGTTATAAAGATATCTTATTAAATATATAAGATATCTCTATAAGTTAATAAGATATCTCTATTAATCTCTATTAATTTATAACATATCTTATTAACTATATAAGATATCTTTTATATAGTTAATAATAGCGATATCTTATTTACTTAATAAGATATCTTATAAACTAATAGAGATATCTTATAAACTAATAGAGATATCTTATAAACTTATAGAGATATCTTATTAACTAATAGAGATATCTTATTAACTTATAGAGATATCTTATTTACTTTTAAATTAAATAAGATTTTTATAAAAATTAAAGATATCTTAATACTTAATAAGATATCTTGTTAAATAAATAAGATATCTTGGAATTTGAATAAATATAAAAACGGCGTGCCATACATATACGTTATAGTAAAAGTTTAGGGGTAAGCGACTGATGTCAAGTTTGAAAACATGGATGAGAGAATAGTAGCTGGACAAGTCTAGGTAGCCAAAGTTCATTACTTGCCCATTGTCTATTTATGGTTAATTACAGGTAAACCATATTTAATTTTAAGTGACCAATGCCATATCAAGCCTAATTATGAGCATAATTAATTGCAGTATAAAATAAAACCGTGTAATAAAGTATGGTCCCAATCATCGATTAACAGAAAGGTGTGTTCCCTGAGAAAGGGTCCGACACCTGGTGATCCTTAGTTACTTAACAAAAGTTCTCTCTGTGTTAATATTCAGCTGTATATGTCAATCACATTAATTTATTATATATTCTCCAATGACATCTTATTCATTGAGTTTAGCCTATGTTATCGATCTTTCAAGTTTTTATGTCTTTGGTAAACTATAATTGGCGATTTGACAAATAGTTTTGTTTGCTTTTTCGTCTTTTTTGTATAAGATGCCAGTGTTTATTAAGAGATCTTCCGATGTTTTGAATTGTCGGGTTGAAAATAGTACCTAGTACTACAAATGTACTAGAGGGATGTCTGTTGTGGCAAGTTTTGTTCTGTATTGAAAGGGTTTACTTCTCGATGTTTTCATTTTTAGCTCGCCTGGCCAAAGACCATGTGAGCTTTTATCATCAATTGGCGTCCGTCGTCCGTCTTCCGTAAATTTTCCTCATTTCTTTCCGATCGGACTACAAATATGGCCGTAATGGGCAGTTCTTGTTTCTGATTGACTGATAATAAAAAAATCATATCCTGTGAAATCGCTTGGCCAAATGGAACGAAACTTGACAGGAAGCATCTTGTTTCTCATTGGTTGATTAAAAACAAAAGATTTTATATGGAACTACTGGGCCACATGGAACGAAACTTGACAGGAAATATCTATGGGGAGTTCTTTACAAAGTCCTCATCGTGTCCTGATGGGACTACAAATATGGCCACCATGGACAGTTCGTGTTTCTGATTGGCTGATATAAAAAAAACTCTTCTTCTCTGAAACTGCTTGGCCAAATGAAACTAAACTTGATAGGAAGCATATGTAAAGTTTCCTTATTTCGTTTCGATCAGACTACAAATATGGCCGCCATGGGGTAGTTCTTATTGGCCGATTTAAAAAAATCTCCTTTCTGCAATCGCTTGGCCAAATAGAACGAAACTTGACAGGAAGCATCTATGGGAGGTTCTTTACAATGTTTCCTAATTTCGTCCTGGAAAATTCTTGTTTCTCATTGGTTGATTTAAAAAAACTATTTTCTGTGGACCTGCTTGGTCAAATGGAATAAAACTTGACAAGAAGCATTTGTGGAAGGTTTTCTCATTTTGTCCCGATCTTGCGACAATCATAGCCGCCATGGGCATTTCTTGTTTCTGCATATGCAACTGTATCGGTCATAATTAAGTTAGGTAACTCTGTTTAGACTTATTAACTGGTTACCCAATATTGGGAATCTACTGGTCCCGTTCGTGGCAGGCATTCATCGTACTTCGATAACTGTGTATTGGTTATAGCACGTACTCCACGTCTTCACTTTAAAAAACTTTTTTATTAGAAACATGTAGTAACATTTCACATGGATTATTATTCCAATATATGAAATTCTGACAATAATTAATAATATGAAATTTATCACCAATTTATACAAACTGTCAAAAGTACATAATTACACGTGATAAAGGGTTATGGTGCAAGTTTTTTTTAATTATAAGCCGCGAGAAAAGCGATTTTTTTTTTTGTAAAATTTATTTCAGTTTTATCTGAAGTAAATTTACATGTAAAGAAATTTGTTGTGCGCAATTAACATGCTGTGTGTTTCAGGTAATTATAACTAATTAACGATTTGACATGTATATTGTACCTTGATTGTCCGGATGTTTATTGTTCCAACACTTAATTAAGGTACACAGGTACATTGTATGTATACAGGTAAACCGTTTGCTGATCAGTGAGCGTAATTTTATTTTTAACTCTTCATTTTTTGATAATTAATGCAACATTTTAATAAAGAGGTGTGTGTGTGTGTTTAAGGGGGATCACAAAGAATGCAGAGATGAAAGATAATTTCAATTGTCAGATAAGTAACATTTTAATTTATTTTGAATTAATAATTTATCTTTTTGGTATATATATATTAAGCATTTGACAAATTCTATTTACTCGTATATATATTTACTTTGTTATGACAAGATAGAAGCTGATAAGGATGGGCGCCATCTTGAATAATAATAGTAAAAAATAACACATTTCAAAATAGCTAATTTTCAAATCAGTTTGGAAGGGATATAATCAAAATTTGAACTATTGCAATTACGATATTTCGAAAAGTTATGAATGTATTGATTAGTACATAGCACCAAATTTTTTCCATCAGTTTTGGTTAAATCGCAATTTATGTTTAAAAACGACAAAGAAGCCAATTTATCAGAGTGACAGTATGGACTTAACGAGAAAAAAAGACAAATTTTCAAAAGCATTTGAAATGTAAACTTTTCCAAATAGCATAAATATATTTCTTAATATATGAGAAAGTACTATATAGCACCAAAATGTTTTGAGCACGAACTAAAAGTTGTTTATTTTCTTGATTCCTGATCGCCCCAGTGCATTTCTATACACATTACTTGGGCATGGTATAGATGATATGTGTCGTCACCAAAAGTCACGTGATGACTTGGCCAGGTGAGCGATAGAAGCTCAGCCCTCTAACCTCTAGTTTCTACTTTAATTTGTTCAATTTCTGTACGTTTATCTCCCCTTTTGATGAGATTTTCTATGAATTCTTTAATTTGAAATGCTAAATCATTTTGGTTATTTGTAAGCCTAATCTGGAACTGTATATGATAGTATTATATGATCCCTGGTCTAATTAGTCTTGTAATCTCACCTATTATAAATCCTTTAAAAACAGAGGAGAGATGCGCTGATTACCTATCCAAATACTGGTAATTTTCTGTCGGTTTACGGCATAGTTTAAGATCTAGACAACCCTTTTCTAGGAATCTATTGCCTTTAAAGACGGTCACTTCCAAGAATCCCAAACGCTGATGTGGCATTTTGTATGTGAAGTTAAGTAGCTGGTGGATATTATTAGCAATTTCAAAAAATTTATTGGTTAATATAATAAATAAAAAAATGATATCAAGAAATGTAGATGACTTTCTGATATCAAGAAATCGAATTTCTGATATCAAAAAACGAGAATTTTTTTATACAAAAAAATGAATTCCTCATATCACAAATTCGATTTTCTGATGTCAGAAAATATTTTTTAATATCAAAATATCAGTGCGTTATTCTTTATTCACGTCTCTTTCACTTCGGTGATGAGCTTGACCGTTAAGTATTGCCGTTAGGGGGCAGTCGGATATTCATTTCCGCTGCAAGAAAATGATTTGCCGAGAGGACTTGGTGTAATAATGTCCAAATTAACACCATCCTTGGCCTCATTTGTATATTTCTTTCATCTCCTCCAAGGTATGTTTACCAGACCTGTGAGTCTAAAGAGAATCAGAGGCCATAGACCGTATAAAACAGCTCATTTCATTGCAAAATTGAAAACAATAAATTATCCATCGGCATCGCATCTGTTTATGTGTGCTGATTTATGAAAAGTAGTTTACCTCTCGTTTTTTGGACCTTTCCTTTTTTACTGCATCTTGACAGAAAGTTATAAAGTACAAGAATGTTTCAAATTATAAGAAAATATAGTTGTTATGCTTGATTTTACCTTGAAAAAGACTACTGTAGTAAATAATTTTCTTATTTGCAAGACTTGTCACCTGGATCATGATATTTTGTTGGTAAATCAATAAAATAGTTACTGATTAACACTGATAGTGGTAGTCAAAACAGTATTGATTTAACAGTGTGAAAACATGACAGTATTTGCCATCATCATCGGTTATGATGAAATGTCAGGCAACCAGGCCCCATTTTATTTTTACCAATGGATTTGACACTTGTTATAAATGAACATTGCATGGTACATTTTTGTGTTGTTACTTTGATGCCAACGGAAATCCAAGATGGTTGCCAGCATCTTCTGTAGAGCAATTAAAAAGATTGCAAGGTTCTAGCTATCCAAGTGTTGTTACTTTGGTGTTGATTGGAAATCAAAGATGTCTAAAAGTACAGGAATTAGATATTTTAAATAAAGTCTTCTGGAGTTATATGTGAAATATTTCCAAGTCTGGGTGAAGTATTACCTACTGCTTTGCAATGGGTAATATGTCACTCAGACGAGAAAAATTTGCATATGACCAGAAGTCCAATGATCCTGTAAAAAATGTTTAGATTCAACTTCAATAAAACAAATCTGATAAAATATCAAATTAAGAAATAAGTTGTTTTCAGAAGTAAATTTGCTCATTAGTTCGCCTCAACCAGAGGTAGGGAACTAATGGAGTACTGCAGGCATCAACAGCCAGTTCTCAGTTACTAGTTGACTTAGAGTCGTATATATTTTTGTGTGCAGGTGCATGTTAAAGAGACTGACCCTGTGACATAAGATGAAGGTCACACGACCCATATTACATGGTTTACTGGCTTTTAAGTTTAATGTCAAAAATCAATTTTAACATACATAGTGACCTACAATCATATTACTTGGTATGAGGGTGAATCTTGGGGAGTAACCCAAAAGTAGGTCACTCTAACCTACTTATTGTGCTTTATTGACTAAGGTTAAGTTTTACGTCCAAGCAGCCTACAATCATATTTTTTGCTGTAAGGATGCATCTCGGGAGCTACACGGCCACACAGCAATATTAGCAGGAGAATGAGGCAAACTTTGTAATCATAGATTTCTGGTTTTTTACATGAAATTTAAGATTGTGGTAAATAGATAATGTATGGTAAAAAAAATAATTTCACCTTTGTAGAATTGGTTGGTAGTTTATCTCCACAAATAGTGTTGAATCCAGATAATCAGTATTTAAATGTTATGGAAGGATATGGGTTAGAGGTAAACTGCAGTGTTAAGGACAGTGCACAGGCTGAAAAGTGGCAGATACCATACTGGAAAGCCCAGGGCAAAGTTCACGGATCACTGCATCAGAAAATTATAAGTTATAATACCGTGACTCTATTGTTTCACCGTATCCACAGATCGGATGCTGGTTTGTACAGCTGCTCCTATAATACATCAACTTCAGTGGTCACAAAAAGTTTGTTTGTTATTGTAGATGCAAAGTGTAAGTTTTCATCATGATTTTCTTACATTATTTAAATGATTACCAAGAGGGAAAAATAATTGATAAAAATCTTGTACATGTATATGTAGTATTCTGATTACCCTACATTTTTGGTCCAACCCTATTAACTTAAAATAATATAATTGTATTTACATGTAATCTTCCAGGTTTTTGAAAGAATTGATTCAAACAGATCCCATTGTAGATGATATTAACAAAGTTTGAATTTTACTCCGAAAAAAAAATCTTAAAAATTTAGTATTTCACCAATTTTTCATACAAAATTTTTGTTGCAAGTAATCTAAAAATCCAAACTGTTTCATATGTTTTGGAGGCAAGAAAAAAAGTCCAGTATCTTACAAACTATTTCTGGAAAAGCCCATGCCAAAGACAATATATGTAGTTCTACTTTGAGATAATTGCAGATTTCGAATAATTCAAAACTTCGAAAAGTTTGGGACCATATTAATTTGATGAACTTTATATAAGCCATGTACCAGTTATAAAAATTTTATGGAGTTATATCCAAATCTGATGCATGCAGTTATGAGCCAAATGAGGGTTTAAGAAAAAATGTTGTCATTACCAGCCATTTTACGGATGCAGTAGTTCCAATGAACTAATTACTGTATTAGTAAGTCTATAGGTCTAATTTATACTTTCTCCATAGACATATAATGGTAAAATAGTCATTTTAAAGTAAAAAGTCTCGACTTATAGACAGAAAGATACGGTAATTTGGTATGTCTTCAATACAATTTGATCTGTGAAATTCAAATATACCAATTTTTGTCTCGCCTTGACGGAGTCAAAAGGCGAGACATAGGTATGCTGTTTCCGGCGTCGGCGGCGATGGCGTCAACAATGTATTAGTTTGTGATTAGCTCAATTTTATGGGGATCCACTAGTGGTAGGTCAATGATAATTGGTATGCAGATGTATTACCATTGCCACATCTCATTGCCATGGAGATTATTTGGCTCCGCCCCCTCAGTCATGGTCTATTGACTTTGAATGGTTTGCTTACTTTACATGTATTAGTTTGTGATTAGGTCAGTTTATGGGGATCCACTAGTGGTAGGTCATTGATAATTGGTATGCAGATGTATTACCATTGCTACATCTCATTGCCATGGAGATTATTTGGCTCCACCCCCTCAGTCATGGTCTATTGACTTTGAATGGTTTGCTTACTTTACATGTATTAGTTTGTGATTAGGTCAGTTTATGGGGATCCACTAGTGGTAGGTCAATGATAATTGGTATGCAGATGTATTATCATTGCCACATCTCATTGCCATGGAGATTATTTGGCTCCACCCCCTCAGTCATGGTCTATTGACTTTGAATGGTTTGCTTACTTTACATATACTATGAGTCTGGTGGAGAGGAACCTTGAGGGATCCTGTACTGGAAATCAACTATAAGTAACTATAAGTAAACAAACAAAATTATATTTTATTGGACACAAAGCCAAGCAAAAAGATTTTTGTCTCGCCATGATGAGGTTGGGTTGAAAAGCTACACATAGGTATGCTAATTCGTGCATATTCATTGACTGAATATTTGCATAACTTACATGTTAAAGTATTGCTATCAGCGGCGGATCCAGAACTTTTTGTAAAGGGGGGGGGGGGGGCGCTGACTGACCTAAGGGGGGCCCACTCCAGTCATGCATCAGTGATTCCTATATAATCAACCAAATTTTTCCCACAAAATTTTTGTATTTAGGTTTGGGAACGACTTATAATAAGTCAATGGTATTTGGTATCCAGTTGTATTAGCATTCACACATCTCATTTAAATGGAGATTGTTTAACCATGTAACTCAGTTATGGTTCATTGACTTTGAATATTTGCATAACTTGTGTAAGATGTTAAGGTATTGCTATTATGATTTCAACATTTGCATAATCAAAATTACAAAAAGGCGAGACATATCTCTGTGATAACAGTTTTTTTTTAGCATACATCTATACTTTTGATATGAATTATGAAATTTTGATTCCACTAAAATAGCCAGTTGTAAATTATATCATGTACATAATGAGAATTTTTTTTTCATTTTCAGTAAAGAAAGGTGCAAAGTGTGGAAGTAACCAGTTTATATGTGAAGGGAGTTCTCATTGTATAGCTTTACATTACCGATGTGACAATCAACCGAATTGTGAGGATGGGTCAGATGAACTAAATTGTAAAGGTAAAATTATGAATACAAGTGTATATTCTTGCATAAAATTTATTTTGTATTTTTTTTTTATTATTATGAAGAGTGATGTTCATACGTGTTGTTCTGACTAAAGTTTATATTTGTTAATTAGTTTAAACATATTTTATTTACTCAAATAAAGTAAAAGGGATCAGACACAAGTTAAACAAACTTAGATCGTCTTCTCCTTATATACGATTTATATCATTACAATTTTAGAGCATGTACAAAACATAATAAATATTAATTTAAGCCTTTATACATACTAGAGGAAAACCACCGACCTTCGGTTGGAAATTGGCAATCCTTGTCAATTTAGATCGGAGTCGAATACACACCGCCACAAGTGAGATTCGAAACTCACAACCTTAGTGTTGACAGGCTAGTGATCATTAATATCCATGACGAACTACCTAGACCACTCGGCCACCGAGGCCCCCAGTTTTATTGATAGGACTGACATGTTACGTTATTTATTATTTTAATTTAAGAAACTTATGTGTATTGTTGCCCATGGCTCTGAATACTCATGCATACTACATGTACATGAAAATTAGGATTTTCATTACCAGCAGTTAGCTATATATAGAATTTAGTTGAATTTTTGAAGTGCCTTCTTAAAAGCACTATAGTATAAAACATATATATATATACAGGGACAAGTTATTGTTTTTCAGATTTGTGTAAAGACAAATTTCGATGTGTGAATGGGAGATGCATTGACAAAACATTGGAGTGTGATACTGAAAATAACTGTGGTGATTGGTCTGATGAGTACTGTCAGTTACGTAATACAGCTGAATCTAAAAAAGGTTTGTTTGGTTTGAATAATTGCAAATGGACAAATAGGACAAGTTTAAATGTACAGACGGTCTTTAAACTGAATCCAAGCACATAGAAGTAAACTTGTCTTCCATTTTTAGCTCACCTGGCCTATAGGCTATGTGAGCTTATGTCATTGCTTTGCGTCCATTGTTCGTCGTCGTCAGAACTTTTCACATTTTGATCTTCTCCTCTGAACTACTTGGTGGATTGTAACCAAACTTGGTAGCAATGATGTATGGAAGGACCTCTACAAATGATCCACCAGAGGCCATCTTTGATTTTGATTGGCCAATTTTCAAAAATCTTCTACTTTGAAACTATATTAAGAAATGTTTTGAAACTTTGCAGTATTGATCACAACTATACCCTCTTCAAACGATCCACTTTTTGTTGAGATTCATCTGCTCAACATACGGCTGTGGCTGTTCAAAGTTTCCATTGAAACCATATTGGAAAAGATTTCTTTTTGTCATTTGCTCAGGAACTAATGGACAGACTGTTACAAAAGTTAGCAGGAATCTGATATGGAAGGACACTACTTATGCAAATGATCCACCTTTTTTAGGTCGAAGGTCATATATCAAGGTTATTTTGCATTTCTAAGAAGCCTTCTGGATACAAAAAAGCTTACATTTTATAGTGGCCAAATAAAAGCCAGGTGAGCAATACAGGCTCAAGTGAGTCTATAGTTCTTTTAAACATCCAACATATTTTTTTTACAATTCGTATATGAATTGATATACTGCATTTTAAGAGGTATAGGTTGATACTTTTTTCTTGAAAATTGGTAGGTCTACTTATCTGTGTTCAAAAATAAATTTTAGACCCTGCTCAAAAAATTAATTTAATGATGGCAATACAGTCATTTTTCTCTTTTGTGTAATACATTCAAATATAGTATATTTTATATTAATCTTGTGTTTACTTTATGGTTTTTAAGTGGAAGGAAATGCTCTATGTGACAATAAAATGCATCATATACCAAAAAACAACAAATACAGTTTTTAGCATATTCATATAAGTCTTTTGATGAAATGTGTAAATGTAGCATATTTTATATCAGTGAGGACAACCATTAATGAAACATCCAGTTAAATATTGATTGACTTCTATGTTTTAACTGACAATTTTATATTATCACAATGTATCCAGTGTAAGTAAAGTTTGATTCCGTGCAATTACTCACCAGGTGTTACAAAAACATGGCAAGTAATCACATGTCAATCAGGAAAATCATATTTTACTCGTAAAACAAACAGTGGACAGCTTGTTTATGACAAGGTCTTGAATCTTTTATTTTTTCGACAGTAATTGAATATCAAACTCTACGATTACAAACTGTTATCACAAGTGTCAGCTTGACATACATTGACCAAGTTTTAAGAGAGAAAAAAATGAGCAAAAACAACACAAATTTTATTTTATTTATTCAAAATAAAGTAAAATTCGATAAAAACAAGAAATTAATCCATAGTGTAATTGAGCTTATACTTACCATTTATTTTATGTGTTGGAATTGTTCATTTCTGTTCAACCTATACAACACTTGGACCAATCTTTTACTGAATTCAATATTTTATCCAGAAAACAGCTATTTGACCTATAAGCCCTTGTGCCTATCATCCTATACTGTGAATTCAGTTATTTTTGTTGACATCAATTTTCGTAGATGGGGAAAAAAAGACATATTTAGGGGTTCTTAATTTTTGTCGATTTCAAATTTCTGCCAAAAAAAAAATATAATATTGATAAATTATAAAAATTAAATAAACTGAAAGTACCATAGTTATTGAGTTATGTTAGTGAAAAGCGTTCAAACTCAAAAGTTAAATATAAAACATGTTTCTATTATGCAACAGATTTACTTTGATGTGTAATCAACAAGGTTATCGATATCGTTTTTCTAAGATTTGATTAATATTTACAAATGACAATTGGGGCCTCGGTGGCCGAGTGGTTTAGGTAGTTCGTCATGACTACTACTGATCACTAGCCTGTCAACGCTGAGGTTGCGAGTTCGAATCTCACCTGTGGCGGGGTGTGTTCGACTCCGATCTTAATTGACAAGGATTGCCAATTTTCCTACCGAAGGTCAGTGGTTCTCTCCGGGTACTCCGGCTTCCTCCACCAATAAAAACTGGCCGCCGCGAAATAGCCAAATATGCTGAAAACGGCGTAAAACTCCAACTAAACAAACAAACAAATGACAATTGAAGGCTTAATCAAAACATAATAGTATACTAATGATTAATGCAACAAAAGCTTGAATCAAATCCAAAGAAATTACTAATTAAAAATTAATGGAGTAATAAAAACCATATAATAACCTTACATGAACACTTTACTACAACTCTCTGGAAGTGACGAACTGTTAAAAAATAAACATAACATGACATTGTTTGAAGTATATTCATTAATTAGGATGTTCAACTAACACCAGGTGGAGCTGTATTTTCGGAAGTTATTTAATACTGGGTTAAAAAATATTTATTGTCTGTCTATATATCAGATATAATGTCTACAATCGATGTTTCCGCCCAGTGCTGCACCTAGCATTCACTGAAGTTCCTACATTAATAATCTAAGCCCATATTCCATCCTATTTAACAAACTAGCATATTTCTCCTCTGATAACATGGTCATTCTAACTTCCTCATATGTTTGAATGTACAAAGGTAAAACAAAGTTCTAGCTTTTTTCGCAATGAACCCGAACATTTCGATATCTCTTCGAAATAAAAGTGATTGACATAAATATTTCGTTGTGTTTTTAAATTCATGGTTTGGGTTGTCCACGAAATTCACAAAAATTGCGTACAACGAATAATAAGTGTTTCACAGTATTTGATATGGTATACACTGAATTTTCTTCAATGTGATATCACTCAAATGTTTTTCACACCTTTATGCAGTAACGTTTTATTTAGTCTTTCATCTGCATAAGTATAATTTACATGTGTTATGTCATACTAAATTCAAAAGGTTGAGGTGTGCTCCTACCGTCTTTTCTGTAGGAACATTGATGAGATAGATATTAAAAAAGAGATTTCCTAAAGCTGTGCATCTACATGTAATTGTTAAAAAATCATGTTTATTTAGAATTCGAACAGTTTACTCAATTATTTTTTTTATTCATTTCAGATACAGCTAACACAACAATAAATGTTACAAAAACAAATGAAGATCACATGACCTGGTTAAAAACAACTCTATATGTTGTTATAGGATGTACTGTTAGTGTTGTATTCTTTATCTCAATTATTGTTGTTGCTGTTTTCCGTATTAGAATGAAAAGAAATACAGTTCGTAGGACATATAATTCAGCACGTGGAGGATCGAGAAGAAATGAAAGACACCACGATCCTGATACACCTAATTACCAATCAGATGATCCGTTTCTTGGCCTGTCGCCATCTGCAAACTTTGGCAATATTATTGTAAATGTAAATAATGGAATCCAATATGTACCGGGCTCAGAATTTACAGAATTTACTGCTATAATGGAAGCTCCTCCTTCGTATTCGGATGTTGAACGTGAAATTTTTGACACACAAAATATACAGCCACCAGATTATAGTACAATAGATAGAAATCCACTCCAAGTAAACAACGTAGCTAATGTGACCAGACAGGCAAATCAGACATCAGGATCTGGGCAGACTGCTGTTTCATCTAGGCAACGAGATCGATCAAATCCTGCTATAGACAGTAGGCCTAGAACACAAAATGCTGCTGTTCAAACGTTAACTCATCGTTCACAGAGATCCCGCCCCCAGTCTCAGACCGATAGTCTTCCTCGACAGCCAAATCTAAATGTTCAAGGGGGTCAGATTGTTTTAACAAATGTTGTACAGAATTCAAATTCTCAAGCTACCCAAGTCTCAGATAATGAAACTGCTACATCTCAATCTTCTGAGAGACCTTCTTCTGCCGTGTTACTTGTTCAGAATGGACAGATTATGTTGTCAAATCCAAATTTAAACACTGCAATTTCTGAAGAGACAACTAATATACAAGTAGATGGTGAATCCAATGTTGTCAGTGATGAAAATCTTGAAACTAATACAAGATCTAATTTACAGGTGTCTGATGGGCAGATTGTTTTAGCCAGTGAATCAACTACAGCTGTTATCTTAGAAAGTTCTGAAGTAAATGAAAGCCCAAGCAGACGACAGTTAGATGTCTGTGATGGTCAAATAGTATTAAAATAATTACCTATGGAAAATTTCTAAGAATAAATCTATGGTCTTTATATCAAAATATTAACGTCTTGCACACATTCTATTGTATACAGTTTGAAAATTGATTCTATTTTCTTACTATGAGCAATTCTTGTTTTATTGGCTGCATAGGGATCAAAGTTTTATTTACATGTATATGACAGAATTTCATGGCTGACATTATAACATGTTACATTGATTAATGTTATTTTTATTATAATTATTGATATTTATTTCTTCTTTCCTCTGTAAACTCTTCCTAACTGTATTTCAGGGACACACCAATGTTTAACTGAAATCCTGTGAAATATTTTTTCCTGTACTTTTGGCAGGTCATGAGAATAGATATTTTAGATATAATATCCTTTGATTCATGTAATGAAGAGTCCAAACTGAGAATCAATTTTTTATCTTTATGGGATCTTTTCAAGGCAAATTAGTTGGTTTGTAAGTCATAATTTTCCTTCTAGACTCACCTCTTTATAACTACTAAAGAAATGTTAGGCCATTTATCCAAAATGAAAAGTAGTTCATGACCATAGCTTTACATAAGAATTATCAAATGTGGATCATAGAAAAATTAGATGACACTTGTTATTCTGAGAATTTTTAAATTGTAGTTAACTGAATTAATGTTACATAGTGAATATTGTTATCTCTGACTTTTAAGTTCAAATTAATCTATGAATGTTGTCTCATACCCATGAAAGAATGTCATTCTGATTCTCCCACTTTTAAATCCTTATATAAATATACTAATGAGGGAATATTGTGATATAGTTCATTTCTAATAAAGATTACCTGTAATACAAGATAATTATAATTCTTCAAGTGTTGCATGGTCACTGATTCCTTTGAACTTTTTGTATATGTAACAATTTGTTAATTGGGGTAATTAAAATTGGGTGAATCAGAATTAAACCCTGTGAAAGGATGGTTAATGGTGGCTTTGAAAATGCACAGTTGAAGCAAAACTTTATAAAAGATGTTAACCACAGTTAACAATATATTTATAAAATTATTGAAAATTATCTTAGGGATATGATTGGAAATCCTTATTATAGATTTGTTGTTTTAAATTTAAAACTTTGTATATTTTAAATATTATTTTGTGTGAAATTGTTGATTTCTTAAAAATATATGATTTGTACAAGATAGATAGATATTATTTAGTCAGGGAATTATTATATAAAGACAATTGTTTACAGTTTGTATATTTTGCTATGCCTGTTCAGGTTACTTAAAACTATGAGAAATATTACATTAGTCAGTTATATACCTTTATCAAGTTACTATGGGGAGTTAATAAAATAAGCTCCCTTTAGCTCTTAGGACTAAAAGCAGATAAATATAGAATATCATATGGGTTTTTTTCGAAATAAAAATCCCACATCAACCCCAAGACATCAATATCATGCATCATGTATAAAGAGGTGATTGAAAAAACCTACAAGATGAAGTCTCATATATTTTTTTTGCAATTCAAAAGATTTTTTCACATATGTACACGCCAATATGATTATGATGTGTTTATATGTTACATTTATTTCCTGTTAAATCATGCATGCATACTGGTTTATAACTGAAATTCTTGAATGACAGTTTGAATACATGTACATTGCTCAGTAATAAATTCATTCATGTAACCTTTTATATAAAGTGCATATATAATTAAATATTTTCACCTCTGACCAGAAACTAATGTAATATTTCTGGACTTTTAAGAATGACAAAATTTTATAATTACTCCATTGCCGCAACTCAATGTTTTAACTCAGATGTTTATGGTATGGGAGATAACTCTTTTTATAACTAGTAACATGAAAGAGGGAATATAGATAATAGTAATAGTTTTTTTCACTTTTAACATTTTTTTGTTATTCTTTGGAAGGCTGCACAATTTAGGGTATCAGAATTATGTATTAAGTATAACTTGCCAGAGTATTTAATGGTGCTGTATTTCTTTACAAAACATTCATAATGAATGACTGTTTAGTACATATTAGAAGAGTATCTTTCGTTTGTCTGAATTACACATGAAAAATTTAATTCTTGGCGTATAAACGATGGATATATTAATCTGGGGCATTCTTTACTTTATATAGAAACACTTAAAAATTTTACATTTACTGAGCATTTTATAATTTGTTATGACAACATAGTATGCTCTCAGTTTTACAGCTTAGCCTTGTTAACAGATTTTCTAATTTTTACTCTGATTTCCAGGGTATTTACTAACAGTGTAACTGTAATCTGAAAATTGGAACAATTTTTAATTTACATTATTTACACTTTTGACATTGATTAAATACATATTAGAAATAGGAATCTCATATTTTTAATGAATTTTTTGCACAGATTTTCTTGTGCTTTTGTCATCACATGTACCCTGTTTATGTAATATGTAATGAAATACAAATAGTTTAACTGATGATTATAATATAGTGGATATAAAAAAATGTGCACATAATGATGGTATTTGTGAAAGTTTTCCACTTATAATCCATCTATTAAACCGTCATTTTTGGCCGGGTTGCACAGAGTGCAAATCCGGGTTATAGTATGGTGAATGTCGGGCAGGTGGGTGGGCGGGCAGGCGGGCGGGTGGGGAAAATGGGTACCTATTTTGCGAAATCAACTCCTCCTACAGTTTTTCACCCACATCCTTGAAACTTCATAGAATGTTTCTATATATATTGCAGATGTGCACCTCACTTTATGGAATTATTTCAGGAATTATTTCCCATTTTTCCAAACTTTGGAACTTAGTCGTTTTTTATTGACATCTTCAATAGAGGGTACCTATTTTGCGAAATCAACTCCTCCTACAGTTTTTCACCCGCATCATTGAAACTTCGCAGAATCTTTTAACACATATTGAAGATGTGCACCTCACTTTAATACAGACTGTCAAACTGGAGTTCTGGAGGCATACTGGAGTGATCACAAACGTATTTGGATTACAGTATAATGTTCTTAATAGTAACAGTAATATCAGTGTATATCAGCTTTAATCAAATTAAATTTTGCTAACTACACCTATTTCTAATTAAATTGGGAGACTTCAATATTGATCTAAAAAAAGACGGCATGAAACATTCTCACAAAAAAATTCAACAAATTCCATCTGAACCAAGTTTTAAATCAAGAAACCACAGACCACCATTCCCATACTCTTCAATGCAGTCTGTCAAACTGGAGTTCTATAGGCTTACTGGAGTGATCACAAAGGTATTTGGATTACAGTATGTCCTTGTGAGTAACAGTAATCGTACTCTCAAATCATTAGTGTTTATCAACATGTAATCAAATCAAATATTGCTTACTTCACCTATTTCTGATTAAATTGATGACTGCCTCTGTGCTCGTACACCAACATACAATGTGTCAGATTTTGTCTATATAAATATTCATGACTGCCAATGTGCAATATGATCTTTTATTAACCAGTAAGGTAAAATACGTTAAAAATGCCTTATCTTTATGAGCAAAATGAATGCATTACAGCAGGGCCATTACAGCATTTTGTTCATAATAACCGGGCCATTACAGAATTTTTTTCATAATAACCGGTTATTACGGCTTTTTCAAAATGGCTGCTTTTTTTAATACTCCACTTGGAAATTTCAGGATGAGCAAACTAGAACATTTTAAAACATATTTTTGAAAAAAACTATCCGAAATAATTCTTTAAAACAGTTCTCACAGGTTTTGCTTACTTACCATTATATTTGTGCTATTCGGATTAATGCAAATGTTATATACAAACTGGTTAATAAAAGTATTAAGAAATGGGTGTTTTCATAATGGCCCTGTTATATGTCCTCGGTCTGTAATAATGGCCTTCTGGTGCTGTAATGGCCCTCGGCGTTGCCTCGGGCCATTACAGCAACCCTCAGGCCATTATTACAGACCTTGGACATATAACAGGGCCATTATGAAAACACCCATTCATTAATACTATAGTAATCACCTTTGTCACCACTACAGTAAACACCCAGTAAAGCAACCCGGCCATTTGTGTCTTTGACCCATTTTTGGCATTGTCCTTTGTGACTGCTTTGGGTTCTCCTATTATAAAAAATGATTTCCATGATGTAGTCATTTACACAGCGATGTAACCCCAATAAATCAATCAATTTTTCTGTTACTGCATATTTCAAGGGTACATAGTATTAAAATAAATAGTAGATAATAATTTTTAAATGGTCCAACTTATAAAATCTTGTATGAATGCAAAAATGAAAAAAAATTTGAAAAAAAGTTTTGTTGTAAGTTTTGTAACAGTTGAAATTTAGGCATAAAGAAAGATCTTTACAGACCTAGTCATTTTTTATAAATGAATTGTATATAAATGACTTGTGATCTTAATTCTTATGTTATATGTCTATATATTTATTCATCTATTGTAATCTTTAGATTTAACACTTTGGACTGATTTTACCAGTTATCTCAGATTCTAAACCTGATAACTCAAATTCCTCTTAAATCAAAATACTTTTATTGGTTCCTTTACTTTGAGAAAACTTTTAGCTTGAAGATCTTGCTAATTCAAATATCCACAAAAGAATACCACAGTGACAGAACAGTGGGAAAAGTCTGTAAAATTGAAATCCAAAGGAAGAGACAAAGTCATGAAAGTGGAAAAACAAATGCCACGAGGATACATGAAGAACTAAAAGGGTAAAAAACAAAATATACGAAAAAGAATATAGAACAATTAAGGCCAGAAAATAAAGCAATAGTAATCTGAACTTCCACTAAAAACAGGGAGTGACATCAGCTGCTCTGGAAGGGTAAGTTTTTCCTCCCCTGTTAAGGAGACACATCTCACTACAAATTGGAACAAATATCACTGACAAGGAGAACACTAAGAAACATACATTCAAAAAGAAATAAACTACATATTAATCAAACTAATTAGAAGGTTGTAAATTAATAATTTGTACTATGTTTGCTGGTGTTGTGATATTTTGTATGGTTTCTTGACTTTGAGAACTCTTTTTCTTGTATAAATACACTTTCTAATAATTTATTTTTGGTCTAAAGATAAAACTTTGGACTGTATTTAGTCTTTATAACTCAAACATCATGTTATCTTGAAATATTTTACTATTATACATAATAAAAATCTTAGGGTAGATGAAATTTTCATAAGACATTTATTCTTCATATGTAGTTAAATTTATTTAAATATAGGTCTCATCATAATATCTACTTTAAACTTTTTTCAAATAATTTCATTTAGAAAGGTTGTTAAGATTTTACGTCAGATATTGTTTATTTATATATATATACACGTAC
Organism: Mytilisepta virgata; assembly: GCA_028015205.1. NCBI lineage: Eukaryota > Metazoa > Mollusca > Bivalvia > Mytilida > Mytilidae > Mytilisepta > Mytilisepta virgata. The sequence goes on from CM051515.1 coordinate 36,207,447, forward strand.
AATGCAAAATTTCAAAATATAAATTGTAAATATATGTTAACTCTGCTTATTAGTATGCCAGTAAATATTTTGTTGAAATTTTTTTTGAACTGTACTTTTTAGTCTATGACATGTTTAATATTATTGAATTAAAATAAAATATGTTACACTCTGATGTGTCAATTTCTTAAAAATGCTCTTTATAGTTAGTGTAAACTTATTTGATTGCTTGATTGGTGTTGTTAGATCCCTTCAACACTGGTTTGAATAGAATTCTTAGCTAAATGTCAAATGCCTCACATTTGTATTGTGGGACGATGCAGCTACAAGGTCAGCCTATAAATTACACACAATATAACAGGCAAAAAAGTCTAACACACTATCATTAACAATCAGGCACATCAGGATACATGTGATGTTACTTTGCAGTAAATGTCATAAAAATAAGGCAAATAATATTGATTTGCTGACTAAGATTTAATATAAACATTCAGGAAAAAAGGGAAAAATGATGTACAATTACGAGAAGAATAAATACCCCATAACTGCGAAGTAGATTTGAATGCTATCTTTAGCATGTTCATAAGAAACATCAAAGATCACCCTCTAGGTTCTAAATGTATCTTGGAGAAGAGTAATCCTGACCTAAATTTTTCTTGAATTTTGCTTCAAGTTTATGTCCAGGTTAATGTTTCAGGTACTGTAAGATATAGGATCATGTAATGTATATGCAGATGCATCTGAGTGTGGGAGGCAAGCATCCAACAAGAATCGGGTCACTAAATTACATGCTTTACCTACCACGAATAATAATAATGCTTTTATTATGTGAATTGGGAGCCTAAGTTCATTTCTGAGTTCATATTTTAGCACTGGTGAATGGCCTGTATGAAAATATGAGGATATGGAGTATTTTTCAATAAGACAACATCCTATTGGAATGTTAATTTTAAAGATTGATTACATTGTGTAAAGAATTGATTGGTATGCCATTGTTGGCCTTTCCTGTTATCCATTTTATTGCTTATTTTATCACCCAATAAATATTTTTAAGTTGTCAGTTAACATGAGCATTAATTTTAATAATTTTTTGTCATGACTCTCTTCGAAATGTAAGGTCCATTGTTTGGGTACTAATACTAATATGTTTATTTCCCAATCAAGGGGCCCTTAAGGGCATATAAATCATTGAAAAGAATGATAGTACAAACATAAACACAATACAGATTGCAATAATTGTCATGTGATTAAGATTAACACAAAAGGAGGAGAGGAGCCAACCAGACAAACAGAGATAACTCCTTTTCAATTCTTGTCAAGTATATAGTGTTCCATGTACCAAACTTCATATATAATATATTACTGTTTTTAAGTAATACTGACATTTTTTTCTTGTTTCAAAAATAGTATGTAGATATTTACATAATTGTATTGTAAAGTTAGTATCTTCATTCGACATAATCCAGATAAACAAATTCTGTAAATTTAATGATTTCAAGTTTGGAAATTGTAAAAATAGGTTGTTAAGAAAATCATTTCTTGAGTTTGTATATAGTGGACGTTCTAACATGAAATGAGTTCATCTTAGACAGCATTCAAGTTACAATGTTGACATAATCTTTCACATTCTGATTTACCTAAAGAGTTTTTCTTGTGTTTGTGATGACCTAGCTGTTTCAATTTATGATTATTTAGTCTAAATTTAGTAAGATATTGGTGATTTTCAATATGTAATGAGGATAAGTATTTCTCCATAACAAATGAAGATTTGAATTTGAAATAAGTATCTAATTTTCCCTTGTCTTGTGACTATGAGGATTTTATTTTATCCCAGGTCTCAAGAAAATTATTTATGAGACATTTTTCAAGGAAATTTTAAATTTATATTTACTCCAGCTCTTACAAGTATTAAGACCAACCTTTAACTTTTCACCATAAAAGAGAAAGTTTGAATACCATCAATTTGAAATTGAGTTCTTCAGTCTCCCAATCTTTAAAAATATCAAAAAGAGACAAAAGTTTTCTCTTACGTGGTGTCATGTTTATGCCCCCCTCCCCCCCCCCCCCCCCAGTTTTCACATCCGTAAATAATAATTGGTTTGATACAATGAACAAATAGATGTGTAAAATTCTAACTTACTGGTATTGATTTTTATTGTTTGTGTGCCATTGTTTAGCATGTAAAGATTTTCTTTAAACATGAATTGTCTTTTTACCTCGTTAAACATAAATATCAATACAATCTCAAGGTTCGTGCTTATGTGTTATCTTTGATCGTTATGCAGCGGTGATTAGTAGTATTGCATTAACGTTCGACAACTCTGTTGTAGGAGTTACTTCCTGATTTAAAAAAAAAAAAAAAAAAAACAGCTGAGAAAATGATCTGTAAACAATAGACTGGCAAAAGAAAGAGTGCCTGCGATACATTCGAGCAGTTAATTACTACAATTTAAGGATACTTTTCGTTCTAATGTTTTGATTTAAACATTTTGCTACGAGATAATTTTGACACATCTGGTAAACTGAGGTGACTGATGAATCAGCTGCAATGACTAGAAGGGGCGTACGATGATATTATATTTTTACCAATAAGTTGAACTCGTTTAGGCATGAATTAAACTACATCGTAGGAACAGACAAAAACCTATGATGACTTGGGAACCAACGCATGTCCAATTTACAGGTGAGCAATGCACTCTTGAGACATGGGCACCATGACACTTCAGAATTCTGGCTTACTATCTGGACTATGGTTATCTGGTGAATTTAAATTTGCAATCTGAAAACCATTTAAACTGAACTATCATTGTTAAAATATTTTTTCTTTGTGTGCCAGGCTAGATACCTGGCCGAGTCATACTTAAGACTTCAAAATTTGTGTAGGTGGCATTTAGCAGGTTGGGAACAAACCCCCAGGAACAAACCATCAGATGAGTGGTAACCACTTAACTGAGGGAATGTCCCTATAATGGGGCGTAAATGGATAAAAAATATTTTTTAGCTCACCTGGCCATAGGCCATGTGAGCTATTGCCATCACTTGGCGTCCGTCGTCATCGTCTGTCGTTGTCGTCGTCGTCTGTAAACTTTTTCAAACGTTAACTCGTCCTAAACTACTGGACCGACTTCAATCTAACTTTGCAGAATTGTTCTTTAGGGCATCTGGAAAATTTCTATCGTTTAAAATTTTTGAAATGTCGAAAAACATGGCTGTCGTTACTATAAATAGAACATAGGGGTCCATCAGTAGTTTTCTGCAAATAACTTGAAAACGAAAGCAGATATCAAAATTTTGACATAGGGTCAAAATGTTCAGCACGATGAGATCTACCAGTGTGCAAATTTTTGTTACGATCTTACAACTGATGTAGGAGTTGTTGCCCTTTAAATGTCAAATTTGGCAATATTTCGTTTTTCAAGGCTATTATTATGAAAATGAGAAGAGATAGATAATCAATGTAAGAACAAAAGTTGCTCAGTTAATAAAGATCTATGAATGTTCAAAATTTCAGGTCAATCAGACATACCATGTTAGAGTTATTGCCCTTGAAAATGTCAATTTTGTTTGCAGATTTTCCCTTTTTGTGCAATTATTGTGAAAGGAGATAAATAATCAATGTAAGAATAAAAGTTGTTCAATTAATAAAGATCTATCACTGTGCCAATTTTCAGGTTAATCAGACAACCTATATTAGAGTTATTGCCCTTGGAAATTTAATTTTTTTCAGATTTTCACATATGTTCAAGTTTAGCATTTTTAATCAGGATGTTGTTTATTTATATTTTATTGCTACTTGAAATTATTTTTATTGAAATTCTGTTTAATGTTTTGAATATTTCATCAACATTCAATTCACAATAATTATTTTTTCATTGATGTACTCGTGAGCTTTGGTGCCGAGTGAGGGACCATACTCAAGGTTTTAGCATTTTTTTTTTTTCACTTCCATGTCATTTCCTGGAAAATCAGGTAAACTTTTCACTCTTGTTTATATCATGATTATTGTCCTTTGCCACAATTGTCCATTTACATCATGCTTATTTATTATTGTCCTTTGCCACAATTGTCCAGAATCAATTTTACTTCCATAAAAGTCCATTCATGTTAATATTTTTGATGCAGATTTATAACCAAAACATTGCACAGGTTGTCCAGAGCAAATGCCTGAAATCAGGTATACAAAGCTTTGAATCAATTTTTCTGACTTCTATAAAATAAAGGCATTTTCTAAATATATCATTCAAAAGAAGTGATATCATAGCTATATGTTTTAGCATCTTTCAAATTATAAAAAATGATGTCTTGTTAAATGCCTCTGCAGTGACAAAGCTTTCTTGAATTTTCTATTGTATTAGCAGACGTTAACATGTGCAACCAGGTCTGACTTGAGCACATCTCACTCTCCTTTGATGATATAATTGGCATGTGACCAAGTTAACAAGGATGATGTCAAGTTCTTTGAAAACAAATTGAATGTATTTAGGAAATGTGCTTGACCGATGGACTAGTCAGATTTAAAATTTGGAAATTAGCATTTGTTTCAACAAGTTGTCAAATTTACTATAGAAATATATAATCCGTCCTGTAGATTTTTGCTTTCGGTCTGACAGGAATTATCAATAACATCCTTAACTTATTAAAAGAGTGCATCAGGGCTTTCAATATAAGCCAGAAGGTGGCTATTTTATCTGTATACTTTTGGCATTTAGCCGCCTACTTTTGAGAAATCTCTATTAATCCAATAGGGAAATAGCCGACTACTCTTGAATAAGAAATGTTTACTTGAAAAAGTGTTGAAAGCCCTGCTTCATGTATGCGAAGTTGTGTTTTAAATTACAGGTCTCTGATGACCATATAAAGAGTAAATGCTGTTAAAAACATATTTTGTGTTGCATGTGACTCTTGCTTGATGTTTTGTTGAGGAAATAATAATTGAACAATAAATTATTTTTTCATATTGTCACATAAAGCTTAATGCATTAATGTAAATTGTAATAACTTGACTCCAGACAGTTTATAAATGTTGAATATGCGTGTCTCGTAAAAGCAGACACTTGACTTCCATATGAAAACTTGTAAGTATTTTGGTTACTGATGTACACAAATTAATAAATTTTTATGATTTCAAAACATCATGGCTTTGAAACAGATTCCTGCGTTTAAAGGATACACTCATGCCAGTATATGATACATACCGTCTATTTTCATATAACAATTCTATTGTAAACGGTTCAGTTCATAACTTGGTCATCCTAATGATACCAGGCCATTTTTTTATCACTTCATACATATATTGTAAAAAAACAATCCAGGCAATTTGTCTGATGTTACCTTTAACAGTATGCATGACTTTAAGATCATCCGTTCTAACAGATTAATTTCTCTACATAAGAACTTAAGGCCTAGAAAAAAGTGTTGTGTTTGGATAGCCAACCCTATAAGTACCTCAAACTTTTTTGTAATATTCCTACTTCAAAAAAATAAAAAGAATCGGAAATCTGGTGGACCTCATTTTCATTCCCACTTGTAAACTTTGTTGATTTTTTATGGCGATATGGCGCTTTCAGTAGATATTGTTCATATCAGAACACATTTATTGAAAAGTTGTTCATACAACACCTCTACAAAAGTCTCTGTAAGTTTGACATTGTCAGATGATCATTTTAGGGGTTATCGCCCTTTGAACATGTTGAAGGTAAAAAATAGCGTTTTTCATGTTTTTGGCTTTAGAATGAAAACTAATTAATGAAAATAGCAAAAGATGCTGCTTGCTTAAACCTTCAACTCGTTGAACTTTAAAAGACACTCCATTGGATGGAAGTTGACAAATGGGCCTTTAAATGGGTAATTGCTAAAAAGAGAGACCTTTATACCTTAAAGACCAGGTGAGCGATTCAGGCTCCTGGGAGCCTTTTGTTTTAGACAGTTTACATATGGGGTTGTTTGAGAAAAGTTGTAGCTATATATAAAGATGTGCCCTTTTTTATTTAAAATTATAATTTCTAAAAATTAGTTGAAATGCAATTGAAATATATCCCTCAGAAAAGGGAGAACCCCTCTATAGAGGGTTTGTTCTCAACCTGTTTAGGCATAAGAGCAAAGACTGGTTGGCTCAGAGTTGGAATAATGTGTCCAGACTAGGTTGTGTTTTATTTATCAGGTAATGTGGGTGTCAGCTTGATGCTTACAGAGATGGGGTAATTGTAATTGTAATCGTTAATCAGCTGTAATCGATTACAATTTTTCAAGTAATCAGTGTAATCATTAATCAGTCAAAAATCTGATTACATGTAATTTAATTTAATCAATTACTTCTCAAAATACCTTGTAATCCTGATTACTTTTTGATTACATTCTGATTACAATGAAAAAAATCTCAAATTGTGTTTATAGTCAAAATAGCATGTCTGAAATAAAAAAAAAATTCACCTTATATTTAATAAATATATAAATGGTTAAAATAGACTTTGAAAATTTATTGAAAGATAAAGCAAGGATTTTAGAAGACAACAATATGGATGAAGATGATGAGTCTCTGTCACCTCCAAAAAAGAAAGCTAAAATAGATTTGTTTTCCTTTCTTGACTCTCCTGCTACACCAAGAAAACGTCACCATTCTAAAATGGAATGTAAGGTAGATGATTATTTAAATGAACCACTTGAAGATATGGAGTGTGACCCTTTGGAATTTTGGAAATCTAGACAGAGTACATATCCACAATTGTCAAAGCTGGCCTGGAGGTATTTTTCCATACAGGCATCCTCTGCTGCTGTGGAGAGACTTTTTAGTATTGGAGGAAAAATTTTCCGACCAGACAGATGAGGACTAAAATTTCAAACATTTCAGAGATTAATGATGATCAAATGTAATGGACAATAAACAGTACAAAAAATATGTTCATGTATATAAGTTGAGAATCTTTGTGGTTTATTAAATTGATGAGTTTTGAAGTTATTATTTTATCTAAACATATCAAATAAAATTCTCAATAAGTGCAACAGTAATAACCATTATTCATTTACATCTTTCAAATGGGTTAATTTTAAATTCATTGTAATCAGATGTAATCATGATTACTTTGCCAATGTAATCATTAATTTAATCAGACACTTTTAGAAATGGTGTAATCGTAAATTTAATTTAATCATACAATTGACAAAGTAATTGTAATTTAATCAATTACATTGAAAATAATCGGACCCATCTCTGGATGCTTATAGGTTGAACATGACCTTCAAGGTATTTGATGTTGACAATGGAGGGTACAAGACCTACATGTGTAGATAAACCATATTTATTGTATCGATGCCTCATTATCATTGTTCTCATTTTCATGGTTCAGTGAGGGACTGTCAGATTTACATCCAATTTTCATGAAAATAGAAAAATGATCATGTATTTGGTTTGAAGATTCTTAAAGTGCCATGTCAGTATTACATATTTCATTAAGATTTGATGTCTTTTTCACGCTTGACTGACTTTGAAAAATATGCATGCAAGTTTCATGATTAGATCTGTTTTTCAGTGAACAGTGAAACCTCAACTATATTTAGTCTCTTTGTTTCTTGTATAAGGAGTACACATGAGTCTGACATATGTCACCTGACATTAACCTCATTTTAATTGTCCAGTTTTCATTATTAGCTACATTTTTTAGAAATGTTAACTGTATTTGGTTGATGTAATATTCATATGGTGTACATAGGTGTCTTGCAAATGCTACCTGACTGTGGAACCATTTTTCATTTCCCATGTGACCATTTTTATTTTTTATTAAATCCATTTCTCAGTAACTATAATATACATGTAGTATGTGATAACTCAACTGTATATGGCATGTATTATCCTCGCAAGGTTTAAATGTGTTACTAACTTATGCCACTCGACCTTGAGTTCATTTTCATGCTCCAGTATTTCACATGCAGTTTTCTTGATAAGACTTTTAGGTCCAATTTTCTGTACAATGTAACTAAGTGGTTGCTCAACTATATTTGGTCTGTATATTTTATATTAGGTATCTATGGCTGTTTGGCAAATGACACTGACCTAGAACTCAGGTTCATTTCATGACAGGGCAAAAGTTCAGGCAAATGAAATGGGCTATCATTGCTGTATTTCATCTTAAAGTAAAACTGAGACCTTCAACTTGGAGAAAAATCTTTCACATCCCTTCAAGTTCAAGACATTTTAAAAAATTGAATAAGATATTTTGTTTAGACTTATAAAATCATATGCTTACATTGTTTTTCTCCTTCCAGTCCTAAGGGCAAGGAATCTTCCGACAAAGAGTAAGGGAGGTAAGTAGTTTATACTGAAATTCTTAAATCAGTTCACAATCTGGTAAATTATATCAGAAGTTCTGAGACTTTATTTCATTGTATTAAAAAAATTACTTCTAATGAATAAACTGAGTCTTCATTATGGGTAAAAGAGCAGAATTGTGTCCTAAACTTCAAACAATCAATGCTTTTTAGTTTGCCTCAACAACACAAATGGAGTACCCCTGGCATCCACGTCCATGTCCAAGTGCGCGTCCACATACAGTTCTCAGTTACTAGTTGACATAGGGTCATATATTTTTGTGTGCAGGTGCATGTTGAAGAGACTGACCATGTGACTTAAGATGAAGGTCACATGACCCATCTTACACGGTTGACTGGCTTTTAGATTTTGTCAAAAATCAGTTTTAACATACAAAGTGACCTACAATCATATTACTTGGTGTCAGGGTGCATCTTGGGGAGTAACTTTGCCTCCCATCAAAATAAGGTCACTCTGACCTACTTATTGTTCTTCGTTGACTTAGGTTATAGTTTTACGTCTGAGTTAAGTTCTCTGATACCAAGGGACCTACAATCATACTACTTGGTGTGAGGGTGCATCTCAGGTAGTAGCACAACCTAGATTAAGTTTAACGCCCGAATTCAGTTCTCTGATACCAAGGGCCCTACAATCATATTACTTGGTGTCAGGGTGCATCCCTTGAAGAAACACACTCTCTCACCAAAATTAGGTCACTCTGACCTTCTTATAATGCTTCATTGACTTAAGTTTTATGTACGAGTTCAGTTCTCTGATACCAAGGGACCTACATTCATACTACTTGGTGTTAGGGCATCTCGGGGAGTCACACAACCTCTTACAAATATTAGGTCACTCTGACCTACTTATTGCGCTTCATTGACTAAGTTTTACGTCCAAGTTCAGTTCTTCCATACCAAGTGACCTACAATCATATTACTTGGTCTGAGGGTGCATCTCAGGGAGTAACACAGCCACTCATCAATATTAGGTCACTCTGACCTACTTATTGTGCTTCATTGACTTAGGATTAAAGCTTTAGGCCAAGTTCAGTTTTCCGCAACCAGGCGACCTACAATCATATTACTTGGTGTGAGGATGCATCTCACGGGAGTAACACAGCCTCCAACCAAAATTATGGCACTCCGACCTACTTATCACGCTTCATTGACTTAGGTTTTGCTTTACATCAAAGTTCATTTCTCCGATACCAAGTAACCTACAATCATATTACTTGGGGTCAGGGTGCATCCCGGGAAGCAACACAGCCTCCCACATAAATTAGGTCAGTCTGACCTTTTTATTGTGCTTCATTGACTTTGGCTATGTTTTACATCCGAGTCCAGTTCTCAGATACCAAGGGACCTACAATCGTATTACTTGGTGAGGTGCATCTCGGGTAGTAACACAGCCTCCCACCAAAATTAAGCCTTTCTGACCTACTTATTGCAATTCATTGACTTAGGTTAAGTTTTATGTCCGAGTTCAGTGCTCTGATACCGAGTGGCCTAAAGTCATATAACTTGGTGTTAGGGTGCATCTCGGGGAGTAACACAGCCTCCCACTAAAATTAGGTCACTCTGACCTACTTATCACACTTCATGGACTTAGGTTAAGTCAGTTCAAGTGACCTACAACCATATTACTTGCTGCAAGGGTGCACTCAGGAGTAACACTGCCAGACACCAAAATTAGTGGGGGAACAAGGCGAACTTTGTAATCATAGATTTCTGGTTTGTTATTATTATTTCAATTTTCTGCATGGTTCATGAAAAGTAATGACAATGACTTTGGTAATTATTGGCAAACTTCAGAACACTAACTATTTTCATATAGATGTCTCATAGAAACTACAAAGAGAGCTTGGGAGTTAGGATGTATTTATTTAATTCTTGCTTTTAACCCTCATTTCAATTTGTTGCATCAAAAATATAAATTATTTATAGTCATTATCTTTTTTAGTCTAGATGCCTTAAGTAGTTTCAACATATTATTGTAACATCAAATTAATGACAGCGAAAAGATTATAAACTCTCCATGTAACAGTGTTATATAGTGACTCCAATAAACATGTTGTATATCTGTAAAATATTTGTATTTTTGTTTTCCAAGGATCCAAGTTGACAGATGTGTTTGTAGCAGTACAGTTAGCGAAGGATAAATTCCAGACATCTACTATAAAAAACGCCCTCAATCCAGAATGGTTTGAACAATGTGATTTGTACGTATAAATTTTTATGAGAAGTTTTTTTTGTAATTTATCAATATTTATTGTTATTTGAGAAATTTAAATTTTAGGTTTAATTTATGATTAGTAATAGTTTATCACTGCCAAAATCCTTCATAATCGACAGATTGTTCTTGTTATTTCAAAATTACTGTTATCTCAAATTTGATTGATTGAAATTTTTTGCTTAAGGTTCTGGTGGCAATATTTCATGCTTCTTCAGGACGAGAACCAGTTCAACAATTTATCAAACAATTCAAAGGGGTGAGAGGGGACACAAAGGGGAACCAATTTTGATTGCCACTGTAAAAGGGTGGATGGTTGAAAAATCGTATGTTTCCAGTAAAAGTGCCTAAAAAATAAGGCCATGAATGCAGTACATTTTGTTATTCCACATGGAGAGAATGTGTATTTTCTAAATGCAAGCTTGTTTCTTGATACAGAAATTGTTGCGATCCAAAATATCTGCTGTTTTTTGTAGCGCTAAAAATTTAGGCCCTGTCAGTTGTGTTACCGGAAACATTGGATGTTTTCCTATATACCTTATTTGCAAGTTATTGTTTTTGGTTCTGAAATAAAAAGGCTGGCTTTGTTTCTGAGTATGATACAGTGTAAAGGTGCTTAGTTGAAGACAATCCCTATATAATCAGGACAATTTATATTATCTTTAGAAAACTACCAAACATGAATACAGAAATACAGTTAAATGTAATGCACCGTGGAATGCTGTCCGATGATTTCATTGGTTACTGCACTGTGCCGTTATGGCAGTATAAGGTTTATGAAAGACCTTCAAGTCAGTAAGTAACAAAACAAAGAAAAAATAATTGTACTGTGAAATTCAATGTATTTTGTTTCAAACTGTATATGACAGCTCTGGTACAGTGTGTGTATGCATACTGCATAATAAGATCTTAATGGTGCCATATGAAAATATATGTTGGTCAAAATAAAAAAAAAGAAGCATCTGAATAAAGTGCAGACAGTTTTGAGATTGTTCCTGATAAATATCTTATTAATGTAAACCTTTTGTTTTCCAATTGCCCTATGGTAGTAGTGCTATACATTTTTTGTACATGAAAAACCAGGAAGAAAAACTAAGCTTAGCTTGAGGAAATTCTTTTTGGTCAGAGCAAGTATAAAGTGTTTTATTTTTTAGATGGGTACAGCTACAGGGTAAACCAAATAAAACTCCTGACAACAAATATCGTGGTGAGATAGAAGTCAGAGTGGCATTCTCTGTCAAAAGCAAACAGGAAGAAATAAACTCAAATCTCAATAAAAAGAAATCATCATCAATCAAAGGACTTGCTTCTGCAGTAGGTAATGTCAACAGTAATAGTTATATCACATAATTTTCAGATAGGGTTGGTCTGTGCAAGAGTTCTTTAAGCCTCTAGAATTTTACATTTGTTCCCTCTCAGATCATAGATATTGTGTAAGTATGCCCAGTGCTATTTTCTAGTAAAATTTCCAAATAAAATTTATTCATTTTCTTTCTGAAAGTTTATCCATGTCCAACAGAAACATAGTAATGGGGATGTTAGGATGATATTTCAAAAAGGTCAGTTATATGACAGCTTAATAGAGCTTACTATATATTTGCTTTAGAACAAAGGAAACTTTTGCCAAAGTATGAATTAAGTTGACTCCCTCCTCCCCCCCCCCAAATGAATCTTTAACTATTTAAACAAAAATATGAAAATAATTTGTTTACATAAGAAAATTTTTCGTTAATTACTTAAGAATATTCAATGTAAGCTGCTATTTAAGATTTCAGTTTAGTTCAAGGTTTGGTTTACATAGGACTTTAGGAAGCAAATATGAGTTAGTTTTTTTGGGCATGAGGAAGAGGGATTTTATTAAAAAAAAAAAGGCAGGTCCATAATTTGGTATAAAAGAGCTGGCTCAAAAAATGTGGTAAAAAAGGCAGGATTGAATATCTTTATCAATCAAATAGCAGTTTATTTGAAAAAAAAAGTTGGGCATGCAGGATGCTGAAAAAAAGACATGTACATGGATGCAGTGGTAAACATTTCAAAGGTAACTTCCTTTTACCACCCTCATAAAAATCAAATGGCTGTGCTTATAATATAACTTATGTTAACATGGTGACAAAATATTTACTACTTCCCATTTTATTTTTTTATATACATGTAGATGATAATATAAGATTTTTACCCATCTATTTTACTAGGACATAAAGTTGGTGACAAATTTAAGTTTGCCAGAAGTAAGTCATTAAGAGATCCACATTTTTCCAGTCCACCTGCTAAAGAACAACCTTCCCTAAAATCAAATACTCTGATTCAGGTGAGTAAAGGAAACGAATTGATTCACATTGGTCATTTGAAAATCTTAATTAGTGGATGATTAAAATTTAAATACATACTGTGATCTTTAGAAAATATAAGATTTTTTTATGCATCTGTCCAGTTGACAAGCAGTAGTTTATACAGTCAGGATATACAATTATTAATACAAATCTTTTGCTAACATGAAATTGTTTTCCACATTATTTCAGAATCTAGAAAATCTCTCTCCTATATCATATTTTAGATTTAAAATAATACAATATCTTTGATTAGGAAGAACAAGATAGTTTACAAGATATGGTAGGAAATCCTTGCCATTGCATGAAATTTATATTATACAAATACAAAACCAGAGTAGATTGTTTTTTTTTCATGCTGTATGCATGATTGCCCAAATATAATCTTACTAGATTTAAATGTCCATCTTTAACTCAACTGGGTCAAGTTTCATAAAACTTTTTGAAGTAAAAATTTCCTCAAATTTTAAATTTTCAGAAATTCAATTTGTCAATATTTAAGTTTGGGATAAATTGAGGCAATCCATTAAGATGAGTTATTTTTATAAAGCACAGGGATGTACATTCGACCAAACAGAGATGAATATATTTAAAACCGCAAAAGGTATAATGCCAGTTTTTTAAAGGATTTGAAATTTTTAGCTTATATCTCCATCTTTACACGACTAGATTCAAGATTCCAGCATGTTTGGATAGATCGGGTACATCTTTGTTCCATTCCTTAGAAATGCATGCTATCTCAATACTTTCAAGTTTAGTTTATCTCAATTTCCACATGTATTTCTATCATAGAAATTCCTATGTTACATAAATCCTGGATATACATATTTCACCTATAATCATACACATATCTGAATACTCAATTATATATGTACTTTGATTGGCTGCCTTCCAATTAAATGCTTGTTACCTCCCCTGATTTCTAATTATGACAGTACTTGTTGTTTATTGCTGCAGTAAACCCATTTTCCTTCATGAAATTACTAATAACTAAGTGTGTTATGATATCATGTTATTTATAGAATAGACTTTACACATACAGGTAAAAATCTGCATATATATTACATGCCCCATTATATAACAACACATGCATAGCCTTAGTTAGAAATCAGGGAATTAATAAATGTTTAATACAACAAGGGCCAATTTGTCCTGTCTGGGTCAAGTGCATTGTGTGATACATTTTTGAAATGTAAAAACTGTTCACAACAAATGCAAATGACATTTATAAATTTGTCTATGAGTAAGGCTAAATAAACTTCATAACATGCAGATTTCCATCCAGTTGACTAAAAGAATGGGGTGAATTTATGTTAAAATTTTTTCTTCTTTTTATAATCACAAAAGCCATAAAAATTGCAAGAGGAAGTCTTAAAAAATGTATTGACATTTCTGGTTTTTGCATTAAAAAAATGGTAAAATATAAAAGGATTATTTTCTGGGGGGGGTGGAGGGTATGGAAATCTACAAATTATCTATTGGCGGTGTAATTAATTTTACTCACAATGCATTTGTTTCTGCAACAGCAAAATATACATAAGTGATATGACATAAGTTGAGAAAACTGTTGTAGTAAATATAAACAGATTAAGTAATATTTGTTTGTATCCATGAATGTATTAATTACAATTCTGTCTTTTCTGCATATTGTTTTAATTATTGGTATATTGAATAAGCCATATTGTCAGTGCATTGCTTAAAAGTTTAGTTGTTTTTGAATTGATATTTAAAAAATTAAAGTGCTTCCATTAAAAAAGAATCATGTGCTAAGGTGTGAAGACAAATCCTTATTTCTGTGTTTGATTTCATTTAAAGTAGTTGCAGACAAGTAAATACAGTGAAACTTGTTTATCGTGAAGTGCAGGGGACTTGAGGAAAACCTGTCTAATCCAAGATTTTAATTCATTTATATTAAATTTTGACCTGCAATTAAATCTGTGATTGATTCACACACATAATGTTGTGCATTTTGACTGTTTACACAAAATTTCCCATTTTTTAACGTTTAAAAATGGAGAGAAAAAAAATTATTTTTAATTTACATCAATTTCAATGTTATTTGAAACAGTAATCTTTACAATTAAACTAAATGACATTAAGGGAAGCTAGAAATTACATTATATGATGGGGAAAATACATCTGATGAATTAAGGCTATCAGTTTTGACCTTCCTAATGGTAAAAAAATAACTTTGGACTTTAAAAATGAATTGGCACAACCAATGTTTGAATTTAATTGAAATAAATGGGCAAAAATTGGGCTTCAGTGGCAGTATCCATGCTATTTGAATAAAGAGTGTTTTATACAAACATGTTCGACTGTATGCCTATTGGTTGGAAGTTAGTTAAAAACATCCCTTCAACCATATTGCATGCTTGTCTGATTAATTTTGAACTTTCTCTGCATTTAATAAAATGCAGTCTTACTATTTGTGTAGTTTGTTTCAAATCAGCTCCTGAATTCTAACCAGAAATTGAAAATCTAGACTATATAAATTTTGCAGCATTGACAGTATGGCATTAAACAGAAAGTTTGTTTGTATTATAATAGTATGTGCTATGTATCTAATGCTTTTTCTAACCTTGTAATCATTTGTTCAGGCACTTAATTCTGCACAACAATCAAATCAAAATTCATCAGAAAACCAACAGGGGGCAGCACTATCTAAAGGAATATCTGCCAGTTTTTCAGCCCTTGATATTTATCCACCACTTTGGGATGAGCCAGAGGCGGTTAGTAGAATAGACACTCTCATTTTTTTTTCAAAATACTTTCCTGGTGTTAACATGGCTTCCTTCCAATAACAATCCTAATTTGCTGTTTTCTTTATTAATGCTTTATGTTTACACATGCACACACCAAATATGAAAAATGGGGATTTTGGAAAAAATGATATATGTTGGTAGCCAGCATCATGAAGTGTTGAGGTATGCTCTCAATCTTTATATTGGCATGAAAATTTAGTTGGACGATCTATATCACAGGTTTTAGGGATCCTCATGTCATTCTGAACTTCATATTCATACTGCTTTGGAGAGAACTTCAAAATTCACAGTAAAGTTTATAATTTCACTCTCAACAATTGTTATGTGTCCCAATCAGCTTGAAAATATCTAACAAAGATAAAAACATAGTTTCTATTTGTGTCCTTAGAAATTCTTATTCAGAATTTTCAATATTTGGTGTTGTAAAATTGAGTGTTACTGCACAGGAAATGAACATTTCACTGAAATTTATCTATAAAACAGCAAATTAATCCATTAACATGCAGTTGCTACTACTAACCCCAAGGTGGACTGAAATATGAAAAATGAAATCATTTCAGCATTTAACTGTAATTACCATTATTATATTTGTATATTGATTTTGATGTATATTACAACAGATATAGCATGAAGATTGATAATAGTCATTTTTCATGTCTTGCATGAAACTTTTCTTAAATTTCTGTGAAGATTTTCGTTATATACTTTTGTTGGTGTATTTAAAGGCATGCTGGTTTTGGGATCTATAATCCTTTATTCTTTTTTTTTTTTATATCTCTTGTGTGTTCTTTAAAACTTTCCTATTTTTATGAAGTTTGTTCTATTATTTACTTTGCTTACAAAGGAAAAAATCACACACATAAGTATATGTAATAAGTTTAAAAACACTTTAATAAAAGCTACATATGGTAGTGTGACATCATTACAAACTTACACTTTATATGGCGTTTTGATGCTTTTTCCACTATAAATGTGTGGTGATCAGTAATAAATTTTATATCAGTAAAAAGAAAATTTCAATGATAATAAAATATCATTACTAAAAAATCTAGGGACAGGATTTTGAGAAATTATAATTTAAAGTGTAAAGATTTGACTTTTTGGAGCGATATTGAAGTACATTATGTATAGGTTTCACGATAAGTGAGAATAAGATATCGCTTGATATCAAGTCGAATTGTCTAATTTGGATATAATAGTAAACGAGCCTGTGGCAAGTTTATTATTAAGTCCAAATTAAATAACGAGAATTGATATCAAGCAATATCTAATTTTTAGCTCACCTGACCCGAAGGGTCAAGTGAGCTTTTCTCATCACTTGGCGTCCGTCGTCCGTCGTCGTCTGTTAACTTTTACAAAAATCTTCTCCTCTGAAACTACTGGGCCAAAATGAACCAAACTTGGCCACAAGCATCATTAGGGTATCTAGTCTAAAAAATATGTCCGATGACCCCGCCTGCCAACCAACATGGCCGACATGGCTAAAAATAGAACATAGGGGTAAACTGCAGTTTTTGTCTTATATCTCAAAAACTAAAGCAATTAGAGCAAAACTGACATGGGGTAAAAATGTTCATCAGGTCAAGATCTACCTGTCATGAAATTTTCAGACGAATCGGTCAACCCTTTGTTGGGTTATTGCCCCTGAATTGTTAATTTTAAGGAAATTTTGCAGTTTTAGGTTATTATCTTGAATATTATTATAGATAAAGACAAATTGTAAACAGCAAAAATGTTGAACAAAGTAAGATCTACAAATAAGTCAACATGACCGAAATCATTGATTGACCCCTTATAGGAGTTTTTGCCCTTTAAAGACGGCATCCAGCGTAAACTTTCCTTTAAAGATCTTTTCCTCTCAAACCACTGGGCCAATTGAGACCAAACTTTGGTGGAATGGTCCTTGGGTGGCCCCCTTCCAAAATTATGTCTGGCATCACCGACTTCCAACCGAGATGGCTGCTGTTACTAAAAATATAAAAAAATCTTCTTATATGAAACTACAAGTCCAGTTGGAACCAAAGTTGGCAGTAATAGGTCTTAGGAGGTTCTCTTTCAGAAATATGTCGAATGACCTGGACTGTTAACCAAGATGGCCGCCACAGCCGAACTTAGTTTAACATAGGGCCCTATCGGAAAATTCATTGAAAAATCTTCTTGCCTTAAACCACTTGACCAATTGGAACCAGACTTGGCAGCAATGCTACTTAGATGGTCCTCTTACAGAGGTGTGTCCGATGACCCGGACTGTCAAACAAGATGGCCGCCACAGCCGAACTTAGTTTAACATAGGTCTCTATAGGAAAATTCATTGAATAATCTTCTTGTCTGAAACCACTTGACATATTGGAGCAGGACTTGGCGGCATTGGTCCTTAGGAGGTCCTTTTTCAGAAATGTGTCTGATTTTGTGGACTGTGAATCAAGATGGCCGCCACAGCAGAACTTAGTTTAACAAAGGACCCTATGGGAAATGCACTTAAATCTTCTCATCGAAACCACTAAGTCAATTAGAATTAGACTTGGTAGCAATGGGTCCTTAGATGGTCCTCTTTCAGAATTTTGTGCGATGACCCACACTGTCAACCAAGATGGCCGCCACACCCGAACTTAGTTTAACATAGGGCCCTATGGGAAAATTCATTGAAAAATCTTCTTGTCTTAAACCACTTGACCAATTGGAACCAGACTTGGCAGCAATGCTCCTTAGATGGTCCTCTTACAGAGATGTGTCCGATGACACGGTCTGTCAACCAAGATGGCCGCCACACCCGAACTTAGTTTAACATAGGGCCCTATGGGAAAATTCATTGAAAAATCCTCTTGTCTGAAACCACTTGACATATTGGAGCCAGACTTGGCAGCATTGGTCTTTAAGAGGTCCTCTTTCAGAAATGTGTCTGATCACCCGGATTGTCAACCAAGATGGCTGCCACACCCAACTTAGTTAAATATTGGACCCTATAGGAAAATTCATTTAAAAATCTTCTTGTCTGTAACCGCTTAGCCAGTTGGAACAAGACTTTGTAGAAATGGTCCTTAGATGGTTCTCTTTTAGAAATATATCTGTTAACCTGGACTAAACCAAGGTGACTGCCTCAGCTGAAAATAGTTTAACATAGAATCCCATAGAAAAACCAGCCAAATTGACTGCAACACTTAAATTTTTAAATTTTTAGGTCTGCTCAAGGTGAAAAGTTAAATCCAGGTGAGCGATACAGGCTCTTAAGAGCCTCTAGTTATGAGTTGTTAAACCTATTTCTCTTATGATTCTTCAGGAATATTTGTTTGTGATTCGGTGTCCGACCCGCGGGAAATCTTAACGTTTATTTTTCTGTGACGTCAAATGTTGCTATGCAACGGTGGCTTTCAACGATGACTGCGCAGATTTCAACCAACCAGAAAACAGCATCATTTGGATCAAGGCCAATAAAATAAAAGAATTTCTCGTAACACTTGTTCATATCATATGATTCGGAATTAGTTATTACAAATAATTCATCACGCGAGAAATAGATAACAACGCACCATCATAAGAGAAGTGTATTTACACTTCTATGTGCTCAGACTCCAATACACAATGTTAAGTAGTAACATACATAATGTTTGGGATATCTAGATGCAGTTCAACATGCTCTAGCGGCATGCAAAAAATTATGAAAATCTTAACTATAGCCCATTTAATTAAATTAACTCTTAACTTAACTTATGCTCAGTCCTATCAGTTTTCATTTTGTATTGATAGTTTTGTTACAGACAGTAATTTAATAATTATCAGTATCTGAAAATTGTTTTTTGAAAAACTAATGCTTTAAATTAAATAGCCTTTTTAGCTCACCAGACCCGAAGGGTCATGTGAGCTATTGCCATCACTTGGCGTCCGTCGTCCGTCCGTCGTCCGTCCGTAAACTTTTTCAAACGTTAACTCCTCTGACACCATAAGACCAATTGCAACCAAACTTCGTACAGTTGTTTATTGGTATATGTGCTACAAAAATATCGTTTGGATTTATGATTCGTAAAAAAACATGGCCGCCATGGCTAAAAATAGAACATAGGGGTAAATTGCAGTTTTTTGCAAATAACTCAAAAACCATAACAGATATCAAAATTCTGGCATAGGGTAAAAGTGTTCAGCACCTCAAGATCTACCTGCCCTGAAATTTTGAAGAAGATCCAACGACCCATGTAGGAGTTATTGCCCTTTTTCTGCATTTTTTCCAAATTTTGCACTTATTAAGCTCAATATCTTGGATACTATAAAGGAAATTTGAAAAATTTAAATTTCATATTGTTAGGCACACAAAGATCTACAAAATTTGTAACAGGATCGAAGTTGTAGGTTCGTTCCTTTTAGGAGTTTTTCCCCTTAGATCGTCAAAATTGACCATTTTTGCAGTCTTTATTCATTGTAATAAAATCGTTAACTCCTTTTACACCATAAGTTTAATTGCAACCAAACTTAGTGTAGTTGTTCCTTGGCATGAGTGCTACTAAACTGTCGTTTGGATTTTTGATTTGTAAAAAAACATGGCTGCCATGGCTAAAAATAGAACATAGGGGTAAATTGCAGTTTTTTGCAAATAACTCAAAAAAGGTGACAGATATCAAAATTCTGATGGGAAGCTAAAGTGTTCAACACCTCAAGATCTACCTGCTTTGAAATTTTGAAGAAGATGTAACCACCCATGTAGGAGTTATTGCCCTTTTTCTTGATTTTTTAAAAAAATTTGTACTTATTAAGTTGTATGATCATTCCTTTTAGGAGTTATTCCCCTTAGAACATCAAAATTGACCATTTTCACAGCATTTCCCTTAGTTTGCAAAATGTTTAAATGAGCCCTTTAGGAGTTAAAGTTTTGTCCCTTAAATGTCAAATAACTGTTGATGCCTTATAGATGGCAAACTGTAGAAAATGAAAAAAAGCTTTTGATTGCGTGTAAATTTGTTTTTAAATGGCTATTTATTAAAATATAAATTCAATGTTACCTCAATATACAATAGTACTTAAAAATAACTTTCTTTAGATGTATATATTTATATATTTCTTGTGAAATTAGTTTTGAAACTGGCTGTGGTCAGCACTCATTGTTTGACATTTTTGGCTTTTTTTTTATGTTATTATTTCAAAAATCTTCTTCTCTGAAACTACTATTGAAAATCAAATGAAAATTGGTAAGATTGTTCCTTAGGGTATCCTGCAAAAAGTTAATGCTTGGATTTTTGATTGGTCGAAAAACATGTCCGCTCTTACTAAAAATAGAACATAGGGGTCAAAATGCTGTTTTTTGCTATTTTTTTCTGAATTATAGAAAGAAAATGAAGATGAAAGCTACTTTCAAGGTAAACATAGTATCCCGAGTTGAATGGTGATGATGAAAGTTTGTTTTGGACGGCCATTTTTAAAATGGCTGCCATTTTCCCGCCATTTTTTTACACTTGCTCGGATTTCAACAATATTTGGTTTTTAAAGTAAACATGGTATCCTTAGTGAATGGTGATGATGAGATTTAGTTTATAGCGCATTGTTTACCTGGTGAGCAATTCAGGCTCTTGAGAGCCTCTTGTTCACATTAAGGGTTGTTTACTTGAGTGATGGTTGGTGCTTGGGGTAAGTTTAGGGTTAAGGTAGCAATGTCAGTAAATGCCAGGTGGAGCTATTTTGGGGGAAGTTATTTGAAAACTGGATTCCGCTTCTTTACAACCTTTTCCCGCCTATTTTGGGACCAGTATACTGTAAGCAAACTGTGGTTTCTGCCCAGTGGTGCCCCGAGTGGTTACTGACATTGCTAGTTGGAGCTAATTCTTGGATTAGGATAAGTGACTAGATATTCCTCTCAAAATTATTTTGTATGCTCTATCAGTTATGCCTTAAGCAGGGGAAAGTCAGTATCTTTTGACAATCAAGGATTGCAGTTTAGTTGGAAAAATTAAATTCTATAAATAACCCTTAAACTAAAGTATACCCAAAATTGTTTTATAATCCTCCATCCTTAAATTACGTTAGATTTCAGTTTCTAAACTTTAGGCAGAATTTTTTTTTATCAGACTCTGTGGAGATGGGTATAATTTTGGAGTAAAGAAAAACCATAAAAAACTGTTTATGTAGATTGTGCATTGTTCATTATTTTGTCATTACAGAATGAAAGACTTAGAAGTTATAGTATGTCTTTACGAAGATCTGGAGACGTAGACAAAGGTAAGTTTTACCATGTGATTACAAGTATCTGAGAACTAGACAGAGGTAAGTTATAATATGCCTTACATGGATATGGAGAACTAGACTGAGGTATTTTAAACTATTGCTTTATAGCGATCTATAGAACTACACAGAGGTAAGTTGTAGCATGACTTTACAGAGAATTAGAGTTAAATTATAGTAATTATATACTAAAGCAGTGTTCTAGCTTGGACTTAAGGATAGAGGGGCATATTTTTAGCTCACCTGGCCTAAAAGGCCATGTGAGCTTTTGTCATCACTTGGCGTCCGTCGTCCGTCCATCCACAATTCACATTTTAATCTTCTGCTCTAGAACCACTGTGCCATTTGGGACCAAACTTGCTTGGAATGGTCCTTGGTTGGTCCTCTTTCAGAGTTTTATCAGATGATCCCGCCTGTCATCCAAGATGGCCACCAGAGCAGAACTTTGGTTAACATAGGACCCTATGGGAAATTTACTTAAAGATCTTCTTGTATGAAACCAATTGGCCAATTGGAACAAAACTTGACAGCAATGGTTCTTAGGTGGTCCTCTTTTGGAATTATATCTGATGACTTTGCCGGTTATCCAAGATGGCCGCCAGAGCTGAACTTAGTTTAACAAAGGACCCTGTGGGAAATTTACTAAAAGAACTTCTTGTCTGAAAGTACTTCGCCAATTAGAACAAAATTTGGCGGCAATGGTCCCTAGGTGATCCTCTTTTCAGAAGTATATCCGATGACTGCACCTGTCATCCGAGATGGCCACCGGAGCCAAACTTAGTTTAACATAGGACCCTATGGGAAATTTACTAAAAGAACTTGTCTGAAAGCACTTGGCCAATTTGAACAAAACTTGGCAGCAATGGTCCTTTCAGATTTCTATCTGATGACCCCACCCGTCATCTAAAATGGCCGCCAGAGCCGAACTTAGTTTAACATAGGACCCTATGGGAATTTTACTTAAAGATCTTCTTGTCTGAAACAACTTTGCCAATTGGAACAAAACTTGGCAGCAATGGTCCCTAGGTCAGAAGTGCATCCGATGACCGCCCTCATCATCCAAGAACGCTGCCAGATCCAAACTAAGCTTAACTTAGGACCCAGGTGAGCGATATAGGCTCCTGGGAGCCTCTAGTTTAGGATAAGGGGCACTTTAATGTGGTTTCAGAAAAGAGCACAAGATCTTGTCAAAGTTCTATCAATTATTCAATAGTCTAATGCTTTTTAAGACTTCTTTAGTTTCTTTTAACCATTTTATACATTACTTTTGAATTCATATAATCTTGTTTATTTGAATTAAAAAGTGTTTTTACTGTATTTTATCATATTAAAGAAGGCAGAGGATACCACTGAAAGGGAAGAGTGGTGCACTGAAAGAGAGGACTTGCTGATTCCCTCTATTTTAGGATAGCTAGATCACTACTAAAGTAGTCCTCCTCCAGAGTTTTCAGATGTAGATCAATAAGTGTTATGACTTTTCCAGTAAATATCCTACTTGTGTACCTAAATTACATCATATTTTGTTTTCTGAGATAAACAGTATTTTCGAATTTTATGGGATGCACTTTAAATGAACTGTCCAATCAAATCCATCTTTCTAACATTTATATATTTTTTTTCTCAGGTTTCATTCTCATTTAAAAACTAGAAACAGTGAAATATTTTCTCATTTGCATTTTTTTTTATTGTCATGATGATTTATTTCCCTTGAATACTGTGGATTCATTATTATTCGTTGTATATCAATTTTCGTGGTTTTTGTCAGTCCCAGTCAGCCATGAATTTAAATATCCAACGAAAAATAATATTTTTCCTTTAGCTTGAAAGCACTAAAGATTGAACCCATGGAGTTTTGATGTACCTATCCGAGACAACATTGAACAATTGCGTATTCACAGCATGTACTTGGATACTGACATATGATGAGTCAGCTATATTCCTGAAGGATACAATGTTTTGTGTAATTTTGTCTTTGGCAATATATAAATGCTTAAACAATTTTCCTTAAAAATATTTTGACTGTGTAAATTGTCGCAGAATTCACTTCTGTGTTTTTTTTTAATCAAGCATTCAAGGAAAATATTAATCCTAAGTAGGACCAAACATTTATGACTTTCAAAAATTACAGTAAAAACATCTTGTAAAAAGATAATATATCAAACATTATTATTGATTGCAATTGGATTAATATACGTATCAATATGCCCCGAGGTATTTTTCGTCAAATATGTTTCACACCTGATTAGCCTAACATATAAATAATTACGGATTTTGTTAATCTTGTTAAATTCATGACAAGCTTTGTTCCATTACAAATTTGAAGAATCTGTTTTTGAGGCTTTTTTTAAGTGCTTAAAATCAGTACTTTACTGTACAATATCAAAGTATGATCGGCAAATTTTGTCGCAGTATTTTCAGGATACTGATGTGCCAAGCCACGAATTTAAGTATTTTAACAACTTTTTAATTTTTTTTCTAAGCCAGAAATTCACGAATTTATGTATCCCACGAAATGCCTTTTTTTCTCTATTGACGAAAATTGGTATCCACGAAAATAAATGAATCCACAGTAAATAATTTTTTATTAGCACACATGGCCAAGAGCTGTTGCCCACACTTGGTGTCTGTCATCTGTCATTGACATGGTCCTGTGTAAATTTTCCTTTAAAGATCTTCTCCTCTGAAACCACTGGGTAAATAAGAACCAAACTGGAATGGTCCTTCGGTGGCCCCCTTCCAAATTTATGTCCGGCATCCCCTACTTCCAACCGACATGGCTGCTGTTACTAAAAATAGAAAAAAAAGGGGGATGAATTTTAAAAATCTTCTTCTATGAAACCACATAGCCATTTGGAACCAGACCTGGCAGTTATGGTGCTTAGGACGTTCTCTTTCAGCATTATGTCCGATGACCCGGACTGTTCACCAAGATGGCAGCCACAGCCGAACTTAGTTTAACATAGGACACAGTGGGAAAATTGATTGAAAAATCTCCTCCTCTGAAACCACTTGGCCAGTTAGGACCAAACTTTGGTGGAATGGTCCTTGGGTGGCCTCCTTTCAAACTTTTGTTCCCCTATTTCCAAAAAACATGGCTGCTGTTACTGAAAAAAAAAGGGGGATGAATTTCAAAAATCTTCTATGAACCTACATGGCCAATTGGAATTAGACTTGGCAGTAATGGTCCATAGGAGGTCTTTCAGAATTATGTCCGATGACCTGGACTGTTAACCAAGATGGCCGCCACAGCTGAACTTAGTTTAACATAGTGCCCTATGGGAAAATTTTTTGAAAAATCTTCTTATGGTGCTTAGGAAGTTCTCTTTCAGCATTATGTCCGATGACCCGGACTGTTCACCAAGATGGCAGCCACAGCCGAACTTAGTTTAACATAGGACACAATGGGAAAATTGATTGAAAAATCTCCTCCTCTGAAACCACTTGGCCAGTTAGGACCAAACTTCGGTGGAATGGTCCTTGGGTGGCCTCCTTTCAAACTTTTGTTCCCCTATTTCCAACCGACATGGCTGCTGTTACTGAAAAAAAAGGGGGATGAATTTCAAAAATCTTCTATGAACCTACATGGCAAATTGGAATTAGACTTGGCAGTAATGGTCCATAGGAGGTCTTTCAGAATTATGTCTGATGACCTGGACTGTTAACCAAGATGGCCGCCACAGCTGAACTTAGTTTAACATAGTGCCCTATGGGAAAATTTTTTGAAAAATCTTCTCCTCTGAAACCACTTGGCCAATTGAGAGCAAACTTTGGGTGGCCCCCTTCCAAAGTTATGTCCAGCATCCCCTACTTCCAACCGACATGGCTGCTGTTATTAAAAATATAAAAAAAAGGGGGATGAATTTTAAAAATCTTCTTCTATGAAACTACATGGGCAATTGGAATCAGACTTGACAGCAGTGGTTCTTAGATGGTCCTCTTTAAGAACTGTGTCTGATGACCCTGACTAACTACTAAGATGGCCATCACAGCTGAACTTAGTTTAACAAAGGACATAATGGGAATATTTAAAAAAAATCTTGTAGGAAACCAATGAGCCAATTGGAACCAGACTTGGCAGCAATGGTCCTTAGATGGCCCTCTTGAAGAATTTTATCTGATGACCTGGACTGTCAACCAAGATGGCTGCCACAGCCGAACTTAGTTTAACATAAGGCCCTTTGGGAAAGTTCATTGAAAAATCTTCTTGTCTGGAACCACTTGACCAATTGGAAGCAGACTTGCCAGAAATTGTTGTTAAATGGTCCTCTTTAAGAATTATGTCCAATTACCCAGACTGTCAACAAAGTTGGCGCCACAGCTGAACTTAGTTTAACATAAGATCCTATAGGAAAATTCATTTAAAAATATTGTTGTCTGAAACCACTGGGGCAATTGGAACCAGACTTTGCAGCAATGGTCCTTAGATGGCCTTCTTTAAGAATTATATCTGATGACCCACACTGTCAGAGCCTCTAGTTGAATATATAAATTTGTGACCTAAGATCTTAACTTTTAAGTGGATTTTCCAACAGAAGAAAATCTGGTTAGTTCAGCAAAGTACAGTGGGTGGGTAGGCAGCCAGGAGGGTGGCTTTTAATAGTGAAAAAGGACAGCAGGTGTGCAGACAGTGACAAAGGACAGCCTCATTTTTAGCTCACCTGGACCAAAGGTCCATGTGAGCTTTTACCATCACTTGGCGTCCGTCGTCGTCGTCGTCGTCGTCGTCTGTCGTCGTCGTCTGTTAACAATTTTTCAAACGTTAACTTGTCCGACACCATAAGTCCAATTGCAACCAAACTTGGTACATTTGTTTAGTGGAATTATGTGTACAAAAATATCGTTCGGATTTTTGATTCGTAAAAAAACATGGCCGCCATGGCTAAAAATAGAACATAGGGGTAAATTGCAGTTTTTTGCAAATAACTCAAAAACCATAACAGATATCAAAATTCTGGCATAGGGTAAAAGTGTTCAGCACCTCAAGATCTACCTGCCCTGAAATTTTGAAGAAGATCCAACGACCCATGTAGGAGTTATTGCCCTTTTTCTGCATTTTTTCCAAATTTTGCACTTATTAAGCTCAATATCTTGGATACTATAAAGGAAATTTGAAAAATTTAAATTTCATATTGTTAGGCACACAAAGATCTACAAAATTTGTAACAGGATCGAAGTTGTAGGTTCATTCCTTTTAGGAGTTATTCCCCTTAGATCATCAAAATTGACCATTTTTGCAGTCTTTATTCATTGTAATAAAATCGTTAACTCCTCTTACACCATAAGTTTAATTGCAACCAAACTTAGTGTAGTTGTTCCTTGGCATGAGTGCTACTAAACTATCGTTTGGATTTTTGATTTGTAAAAAAACATGGCTGCCATGGCTAAAAATAGAACATAGGGGTAAATTGCAGTTTTTTGCAAATAACTCAAAAATGGCGACAGATATCAAAATTCTGATGGGAAGCTAAAGTGTTCAACACCTCAAGATCTACCTGCTTTGAAATTTTGAAGAAGATGTAACCACCCACGTAGGAGTTATTGCCCTTTTTCTTGATTTTTTTTTGAAATTTGTACTTATTAAGTTGTTGTCAATAGAGAAAAGCTGTTGTTTGCTTAAACAATCAGCTCATTGAGCTCTACAAAAGTCTGAATTGGGTCGAAGTTGTCAGATGATCCATTATAGGGGTAATAGCTCATGAAAGACTTCCTTAAAGCTTAAGGACCAGGTGAGCGATTCAGGCTCCTGGGAGCCTCTTGTTGTACTTTTCTTCCACTGAGAGACACAATGAAGCTTCACCAATAAACCTAAACTCACAACTAATTGTAAATTGGGTAATTCTTTTGAAAAAGTGTTCTTTGTGAGCCTAGAAAAAAAACTGGTTTCAATTTTATTTTCAGTATAATCATTTATTATCATTTATTATTGCTCATTATTTAAGCAGGCATGGGCAAAAAGTAAAAATACAATAATATTATTATTTTATTTTTTAGGTGCTGAGAGCATTCGTCAATATGATCGTCCTGGTAACAGACAGTCACTGCCTGCTTCATACTTAGGTACACAAACACTGCCACATCCTAAGGGAAAAAGATATGGTCAAGGTAAAAGGTCAGTGGATGACCTTGACTCTACAGTATCATCACAACCAGGCTATTTAGAATCTATTTTTAAAAAAGAAAGTGAAGTATTCAAAGCTATGTCTGCTGAAAATCAACATTCTGATTCATCAGAATCATCTAAAGAACAGAAAAATAAAAACACATGTAAAAGTGCTAGAGAATACAAAGAACCTATTCAAGAGTCATGTGATTCTGATTCTGAGTGTAGTGTTGATATGAAGTTTCCTGCAATAAAACACAAGACAGATTCTGTATGTGAAACAGAAAAGTTGTCTGATTCTAAAGTAGAACAATCCGAGGGTAAACATATGTCATCTAGTCAGTTAAATAATCTCTCACCAGAATCTGGTATTGCCACAATAAATTCTAGTCACACCAGTGTTTTAAGTTATGACAACGAATTAAAGGAGACATCATTTCCAGAAATGAGCCAGAGTCCAATTTATCACAATCAAGTGCCAAACAGTAATGAAAAATTGAACCAGGTTAATGGTGAGAGCAGTGAAAGAAAAGAATCATTGAATTACTCCAAGAAAAAAATAGCACCAGAGGAAAAATTTACATTTGGTTTATCTCCTGAAAAACCTGAACCGACAACCAATGGGAATGTAAGACGTAGAAGTAAAAGGGAAAGATCAAGAGGACTTGGTATGCATAATACTTATTTATCAAATAGCGATACATTTATTTATGAATGTAGTTAGTTATCTCCGTTACCCAAGCAATGAAGGGGAGATAATTATAATTTTTTGCTGAATGGAAACTAAATGTTGTCTCCCCTTGGTAGCTTAAAGAAATCCAAAAACTGACTAATATTTCTTATTAGTTTGAAATATAAAAAAAAAATGGTATGTTTGATTTATGATTATTTATCTCAAATTTAATTTTGACTGAAATTTTTAAAGATGTCTATTGTTTACGTAAAAGTGCAACAGGGCACAATTTTGCCATGAATGAGAATGTTGAACAGACACCTGTACTGTACCTGTCTGTAATATTTTGATATATTGATTAGGAAACAGAAGATATACAGTACAGGGATTGGATTACCAACAACGTCAGAACTCTTTAGAAGACACGCTAGATGCTCTGAGACCACAGTTTGTAAGGGAGGCAAGGGAAGTGTCATCTATTCCTAATGATCTAATTGCTGTCTACAGACATATGACAAAAGATGTAAGAAATACACAATAAATTACTTTACTAATTATCAGGTTAAATTAATAAAAAATGCATGCATCTTTTGATCTCACATTGTTTATTTAACAGAATAATGAACAGCATTTATCTTCATCAAGGCTACAAAATATTGTGCAAATGGTCTCTTTGAAAGTTTAGAATGTTACGAAAAAAGGTACAGTTAATGTTTTTACTGATATATTACAGTCAGTTTTTTAAGATTTTTCCAAAAAAATGTGTGGATTAATAATGTAATTCTTTTTTTTATTATTTTGTGATATTCTTCATAATGTAATTATTTGATATTGTTATAGGAATTGATTAGAATTGTCATACAACACAAGGCACAGTTAATAAGAAAAGATCAATATGTCAAAGATCTAGAAGATTATATTGACAGTTTATTGGTTAGTGTGATGGAAGCCACACCCAGAATTCTACAGCATGGCAATAGATACAAGTAGAGGGTATCATGACCTCATGGAATTCAGATACTGTTAAGTTAATATTTGTTGGTGCATTCAGATATTGTGTAATTAAATAATAAGGGAAAATAAGATTTCAGAATTTTTTTCTTTTACGATTTTGAAAAATATTTAGATACAGATGTAAGAATCAAAATTTGAGCCTTTGTGGAATGACCATTGGATTTTTATTAGGAGTGGATGAAGGGATTTGAACAAAATCCAGACTGCAAAATTTATCAGAAAAGGCAGTCTAAGAAAGTGGTGAAAAGAAAGTATTGAATATTAACTGGAACCAACAGTGTAGTTAAAAACACTCTGCATAGAGCAAGTGCATCTCAGAAACTGCATGCTCATGGATTCTACTGGGTAAAAAATTCCCTCAACACCTTTGTAAAAATCAAATGGTTATTCCCTAATAAAGTGCTGCAAGTACTTAATTGATTTTACTTAGTTTTCTCTCATCTTCAGCGGGACAAATAAATATTTTTGTAAGCCTTGTTACTATGGAAAAGATGGGCTCTCACCTACATCTGGAAAATGTTTCAAGATTTTAGGGAAAAAATATGTTTGTTCTTCTGGAAATATAGAACTGAGCATCTTGTTATTCCTTATCGGTGTTGTTTATGTTTAAATAGGGTGAGAAAGGTTTATATCTGAGAAATATGTGTTCAGAGTTTTTATTAAGAGTATTTTCTGTGCTGGAAGGCTGTTTTTTTACCACATTTGAAAATTGGTAAAATTTGTTTTCTATTCATAATGAAGTAATATTTTTATTTTGTGTTTGTGCAGATATCTAATTTATGACCCTCTTTAAATATTGTTTATTTTATATCTTATATATTCATTTTTCTTATAAACTAATGAATCCGTACCTGATCCACAGAAAATCTCATTAGATGCTTATAGTTTGTTATAATCAAAATACAGTTTGTAGGGTGCCTCGGTGGCACTACTTATGATCACTAGACTGTCAACACTGAGGTTGTGAGTTCGAATATCACCTGTGGCAGGGTGTGTTTCACTCTGATCTTAATTGACAAGGAATCACAATTTTCCTAGCAAAGGCCGGTGGTAGTCTCCTGGTACTCTGGCTTCCTCCATCAATAAAAACTGGTTGCTGCGAAATAGCCAATGTGCTGAAAACAAACAAACAATACAGCTTGTACAGTTGGTGGCCTTTCTTGAATTTTTTAAACTAGTATTATTAAAGTCAATTAGTACTTAAGTTGTGAAGCGAGCTGTTAAGGTGCCTTTACATATATGTTACAATTTTCTGTATGATTTTCCTATTCGATTTGACATTTTATATAAAAAATATGAAGTGAATCAAGATCTCAAATAAATGGTTTGTGATGTCCTTGATAAATAGAATTTGGATGTGAAAAGGGTATCATGTTAATGCTTCCACTGATTACATGTACACACCTGGATGTTTTCAGTTTTTCATGTTTAGTCCTGTATTATATTGTTTCTTTGTATACCCCTGATCCTTTCATTTTCATATCCATATAGGATATTTTGGTTACCGATATTTCATCTGTGATGAATTTAATCAGAAATATGCAAATTAATATTAAGTAATTTTTTTCTTTAAAATTAATTTATTTTAGATAAGGTTTATTCAAATGTATATCTGTTATATCAGTTAAGATGGATATGATTTGTGACAGAAATTTTTAATTAAAATGAAAGTATATCATTTGTGATATCTACATGTATTATAACTGAACACTTAGTAATTAACACTTAATAACCTCCCCTGAATTCTAACTACATCTGTGCCTACAGCTTGTTATTGTGATTGGGAAATGTAATATATGTACAGTCGAACTTTGGTAGCTCGAACTCGGATTTCTCGAACACCACTAATGGTTTGAACAGTTTTGAAAGTCCCATCAATTTTTCGTTTATTTTCATGTTTAAAAAACTTGGTTTCTCAAATACACTTTTGGAAAAGTCTAACAAAAAGTTTGGTCCCAACAATGATAGAATTGTGTATTTTACCTCTGAAAACTTGAACTCAATAATTGAATAGATAGGTTTATACTTACAGATGTGGTGAAAATAGATTGTCTGACAGGTAAATGTTCACAGTTTGATGTAATAAATATGTCATAATTATTGTTAATTAGTGACTTGTATACAGTATGGCACTAGAAATTTAACCTACTTGAACAAACTTCAGTAACTCAAACTAATGATAACTCGAACAGATTTCAATGGTCCCTTGGAGTTCAAGCCATCAAAGTTTTACTGTATATTTTTATCTGTACATGTGTATAAGCTACATCACGTTAAAACAATCTTTTCAATATGTGACCTCATATAGGTGAACAGGCAAAAAAATTTGTTGTCACACATCTATAAGACCTGAGAGTCCTAGTTGGCCTAACACCACAATTATTTTATAAGTGCATTTTCATATTGGCATGAAGTGAAATTAAAAAATATTGCAGAATGTAAAACTGTAGCTGGGAAATATGCCAAATTTATAGAAAATATGCCAGATTTATAGAAAATTCAAATGTGTCTAGTAATCATTCACTTATCTTGAAATTGGACTAAATGACAACTTTTAAAACAATATATCTGATCCTGATAAAAAAACTGTTTAAAAGTAAGAACTTTGATCCTTTTGCTATATATTTTTACTACTGATAACACACTTGAAAAAAGGTAAATAGAAAGTGGGGAAAGTTAAAAAAGAAAAAAATACACTATCAGATATTATGAACTTTAATGGACAACAAAGTTGGTGTGTATTGTGGTCAGTTCAAAATCAGGGGAGGTAACTGATAAAAATAATAATAATATGTGTAATTGCATTTTAGTGTACATCGTGTTTCAGGTCAATAGAACATATCCCAGGGTAATTTTTAGAGAAAGATAATTTTAGGTTGTAAATGTAATGATTTAGATAGTAATAAAACAAATTTTGTTTTCATTTTTATAATAATCTGTCTAAATTTTATATCGTCATGTGACAAAGGTCATTTATAAATGACTAATAGTATTTTGACATGTGTTGAAGTGTTCTGTTAATGTAAATAGATTTGAATATTGTGCTAAATTATACTTGTTTATTGAATTTTATAGATCTGGTTTTTTTTCAGTAATGTGCTAAATGTTCTAATTTCAGATGAGATACAATTAATTCTTATCATCTCATAGTCAGAATATGAATTGATATAACATAAATTTTGTGATATCAGGAGTAAATATGGTGTAAAATTTCATCTTTAAATGAACAAATTACTTTGAGATGGCAGGAATTTTGTGATAAAAGATCTTGAGATCATGAGAGTCAACTGTATATTTTATGTATACTTGAAAGGTTGTGATCTTTGATTTGAATCCCTTTTAAAATAACGTCAACACATTGTATTTAATTATGACCCATTCATGTTTTGGCTGAAATATTGCCTGCTGATTGTGAAATTAAGGTGGAACTTCAGAGACTTTGTTCACTCCAACTGAAATAACTCAGACTCCTTAGATAGCTAGAATTACTTCTTCAGCCTTTGTAACTTAACCTGTTCATTTTTTTGTCCATTGGGTGTACATAAGACCAAAGCTTTACACTTGTGAATTTTCTGTAATATCTGATTGATATTTTTGACAAGATTTGGATTTTTTCTTGTATTGGACAAATAAATCAGCTGTTGATGGATATCAAACATAGATAAATCAAATATATCTATATAGATAAATTTACCAATGAGGGATGGTAGGAGGGGTGTTTATCCTCGAGGTAGAGCCTTTTTTTCAGAATCCTGAAAATAAAAAATACAATGCATTTTCCAAGAATAGATATTTGGAAATTCAAATTACTGCTATCTTATGTGAAAAATCCAAAATTCCTACAAAATAAAAGACTTTGAAATAATATTACAGTCTGTTAATGGCAAATCGTCAAAGTTTTTACTCTTCACAAATAGTATTTAACCCTTTCAACTGTAAATTGATTATGTAAAGTACACTACTATCTGCATTTTAAGAAAATTGTCTTCTAAATGTGATATTATTTACAACACCTCCTAATTTTCATGTTGGTGGATTAAACTGAACATTACATAGCAAATAATTCCACCCAAAACAATGCTAGGTGAAGTCTGGAACTTGCAGTGAGGAGCAAAGTTTTATTCTGCATTGAAGGTCTTGCTATGACTTTCATATGAAGAACATCAATAAAAGTGCTATTCCTTTGCTTAAGGATGTTCGCTGGTCTTGTTTTTGAATTTTTGTCAGATGTTCAGAATCTTTTGGTTTTATCCATTTGAATGCCATAAATTATTTTTCCTGCTAACACCCATTTTTCTTTTCATAATTCTTTTGCATGCAGAATAATATGCCATTGTAAAAATCTTATAAAATCCTTGTTATTATTTATTGGTTTTTTGAGAAATAAAACTTGTCAATGATAAAGCTATGTAAAATCAAGAGTGCATATTTTTCACGCCAAATTTTCAATGGCTTATATCTCGAAAACAAGCACACTGACCTATAATTTTTTTTCGCTCCTTTATTAATCCAAGAACTATCAATATTTACCAGTGTTATGAAAAGCTTGTTATTTTGAAACTGAGCAGCGAACATCCTTAAACTTTTGTCAAGTATATGTTCGTACTTTGTGCTTGATTAATCTACCATATCTTCTTTCATACTATCATAATATCTACTGTGTGTTTCATGTAAAACATCAATAAACTTTACCATTTGTTTCATTATTGTGTTGCCTGCGGAACACATGGTCGACACATAGGGATCACTATCTGTCGTCTTGCGTCTTGCGTCTTGCATCTTGCATCGTCACACTTTTCTTCTATCCTCAACTATTCCATAACCGCTCAAGCAATTTGATGAAACTTTCTCTGTGCATTAATTAACCTTTAGAAAATTTTAATATCTTTTGTAAAAATTGACGCCCGCAGGCGACACATGTCTTCCTTGGAAGACTCACACATTTTTTGTTGAAACTAATTATTGTTCTTTTCCAATATTAGGATGCCTCATTTATTTAACAAAAGCAGATGTTCTATTTTCTGTTTACAAGTCATTAATTCTTGCCTAAAATATGAAGTCAACTAGTAAAAATGTGATGTTTAATGCTTGCTATTGTTGCTTTCAAGTTTGAACCATGCTTAC
The DNA here is from genome assembly GCA_028015205.1 of Mytilisepta virgata. Taxonomy (NCBI): domain Eukaryota; kingdom Metazoa; phylum Mollusca; class Bivalvia; order Mytilida; family Mytilidae; genus Mytilisepta; species Mytilisepta virgata. Next base: position 36,242,164 of record CM051515.1, read on the forward strand.
TTTCATCCTTGCTTGTGATATGTAACATTTTATCAAAGCCTGGTCTTTTTTCATAAAGAAATCATTTTTTGAAGTATATGGAACACACAGTACCATCTTTTATAAAATGGGTACCTATTGTTGTAAATTTATAAACAGAATAATTACAGAATAAAATTCATTTTTAACCCTTTTCCCCCATCATACAATGCTATGTAAAGGGAGATAAACAAGATACATATTACAAATATATATTACAGTAATAATTTTTATCTAGTCAGCTGATCATGATATTTCATCAATAAATCAATTTCATTTGGCATTCAGTTTATAGTTATATTTATCTATACTTATATTTCACAAAATATATGAATTTACATTTTACTATTTACATGGATATGTTATACAGTTATTTTTTTTTTTTGAATTTATATACATATTATATATGGTATATATATACAGTCTGTACAAGGTCAAGGATGTCATATAGTTTTTTTTTTTCTCTCGTTATTTCTTCATGTTGTATTACATGATAATGGTCATACATTTATTTTGTTTGAAATATTCTCTGTTAGAATCATAATTTTGTTATTTATAACTTGTTGTTAATCCATTCATTCTCATTTCTGTCATTTTCCATGTACCTTGAAGTAAACGGATATATTCTTTGATTGATAACCTAAAACTTTTTTGTGAGAAAATGGTGGCTGAGCGATATCAATTATATTAACTTTGTGAGATCCTTGTGTTTGCAATACCAATGGATAACACTAAACACAATTGTTATTTGAATAATTGGCAACAAATTTGACTGTATTATGTTTAATGCTCTCTAACTTAAAACAATTGGATTTCCAATGATTTAATTTAAGCAGCATCATAAATATTATATTTGGTATTATGTAATGAGAAACCAGAGTGAGTTATTTTTTCCTAACCAATGTAGGTAAGGGAGATAATTTAATTCTCTCCCTTTTGTCCTGAGGCTAAAAGGGAGACAAATTTATTATCTCCCTTACCTACATGAGTTAGGAAAATATAACTCACTCTGGTTTCTCATTAAGTCGTTGAGACTTTAAAAAATTTTTACATTTTGACATGTCATAAGATTTGAATACACCAGTTAGAGCTGGTCCAGAAATGCATGTTTGGGAGGATCAGAACCGAATTCTATGGAAAATTTCATGACTGGTGATTATTTCCATAAATTCTCCTTAAAGGAAATAATAAATTAACAATTAATACAGGGTTAGGTAAAATAAAAATTTTCTAATTTTCTTTCTAATGCCTACATATTCTATTTGTAACAGCTTTTATGTAAATAAGTACTTAATTTTTTTTTTTATTGTTAAAATATTTTTTAATGTGTATAAAAATCAATGTGAGTAATCCAGTAGATATTCAGGATGTGTGATATTTAATACTAGATTATTTTTGTTATTAGAATTTTTGTAATATTTGTTGTTCAAATAACATTGGAAAGATTTGCGTGATTAAACACTAAAATCTGATATGATAATTCGATCTGTGCAAATTAATGCATTAATGTGAGCGTTTGTTGAAAATCCAGTACATTTTGTAATGGATAATTACCAGCAAAGAAATGAATATGCTGGTATAAATAATTGAAATGTTTGTCATTTTATATTCTTTGCATTATTGAAAACATTGCATAAATTTATGAATATACGTTGTTTATAAACAGTTTCAAATTTTGGATACAAACAATGAATCTTTCCATTATTTATAAGTTTCTGAGATGTTGAATGGTGATACATGATCGTTCTTTGTATATAATATTGATCACTAGCGTGTTAACATAAATCAGACTCATGACGAGGTGTGTTAAACTCTGATTTGAACTGACAAGGATTGCGTTTTTCTACATTATGTCTGGTTTTTTCTGGGAATCCCAGGTTCCTCCACCAATAGGTCAAATAGCAAAATTCATTTCATATATTGAAATAAGAAATTTGTCTATACCAATACTTAACAAATAATTCATTGTTCTAAGCCTTTAATATCAAAAACAAATGTCCTCTGAATATTTTATATCCTGGAATGCTGAAATTTTATTGTATATTTTTGTGACTTTTGTGAAATGTTTTAACACCATTATTTTCAGTTGATGTGGGCTGTTGCTAATCATTTTAAGTTGCATTTTAAGTGCTAGGTATCATCAAACTTTTTTCATATGTCTCATGACCCATACCCCATATCCTGTAATTTTATAATGTGTATAAAATAATGAGAAATATTTTACAGGTTGAAACTGTTAGGATTGATATAAATTTTCAAAAAAGAGAGTTGGTTATTTTTCTGTGGTATGTGGATTTCACAAGTTGTAAAAAAGTTCACATCTTAAATAGTTTTGGAGTACTGGGTAGAGTATGGGCATAAAATGTCAATTTGTTTTCATAAATGTAATTTCTTGTGTATGAAAACACACTTAATTACATATGTTAAACAATAAATCAAAGTTAAATTATGTGTTGATTATATTTCGAAAATACTCAAATTGAAACATTCCATATTTGTAAATTTTGAATAGTTTTTTACATTTTCATTACAAAAATGAATGTTAATATGGTTGTGACCTTTATATTTTATTTATGTTTATAAATTTGATATATATGTTATTAATGTTTTTTTTTTGGAGTTAGAATGTGAATTATAAGAAATTTGTAATTATGCAATTTATATGCAGACATAAGTGATATTTTAGATATTTTGTTTGAAAATTTACCTTATTCAAGAAAAACATTTATATTTTTTCTAATTTCTTGATTTTCTTTAAGAAATGAAATAGCTAATGAAAATACAGTTGCTTACATGTCCATTTAAATTTCAATTAGAAACGATAATAGATAACAGTAGTGTTGAGAAAAAAATGGTTCTGTTGACCACATTTAAATTTCTATTTATTACCTCCCTTGATTTCTAACCACTGTTATTTCTCTATTGGACTTAGGCAAGAAATTTATTGTATGTTAAGCTCTCCTCAATTGGGTAAGCTATCGCTCGTCTGTGAACTCCTACATGTACATCTTTTTTACAGAACCATGAAAGATATCCCAGTCTTTATTATACAGGGGCCTCGGTGACCCAGTGGTATATGTGGTTCGTCATGAATACTAATGATCACAACCTGTCAACACAAAGGTTGTGAGTTCGAATCTCACCTGTTGCAGGTCGTGTTCGACTCCGATCTTAATTGGCAAGGTTTGCCAATTTTCCTACCTAAGGTCGGTTGTTCTCTCCGGGTACTCTGACTTTCTCCACCAATAAAAACTGGCCACTGCGAAATAGCCAAATGTGCTGAAAACGGCGTACAAGACCAACCAAACAAATCTTATTATATATTTGTGAAAGAACCTGCTATTCTATCCTTTGAGCATAATTTATTATTAGAACATCTTAAGGTCAAATATTACTGTAATCATTTCATATTAAGATCTTTACATAATTTCCTTTTTTTTCACCAGTTTTATTTTTATGTCCCGTCACGAATGTGGCTGGGGCATATGGATTTACCCTTGTCTGTCCGTCAGTACGTCCTTATGTATGTCCCGATTCAATTAAGTTTATTGTTTAGCTCCATTTCTCAGAAACCCATAGTAATATATCAATGATATTTCACCACTACCTGTCTTCTTGTATAGTACAACACAGTTCAGCAACACTTGGGTTGCTATGACCTACGTATCATGCTTCAGTGACTTTGGTTAAGTTTTGCGTTTAAGTTCATTTCTCAGAAACCTATAGTAATATATCAATGATATTTCACCACTACAGTCCTCTTGTATAGTACAACCCAGTTCAGCAATCTTTGGGTCACTATGACCTACATTTCATGCTTCAGTGACTTTGGTTAAGTTTTGCGTTTAGGTTCGATTCTCAAAAAACCTATAGTTATATATCAATCACATTTCACCACTACAGTTCTCTTGTATAGTACAACGCAGTTCAGCAACACTTGGGGTTGCTATGACCTACATTTCATTCTTCGGTGACTTGGGTTTAGTTTTACTACATTAGGGTCAACTAATCAGACAACAGTTTTTCATTAGAAACACCTTTTCATACATGCATTTTAATTCACCACCATATTTCTTACATTTGAAAATTTTTTTTTTTTAAATCTGCTCATTAGAACATATAATAAAAGAAATCAAATTCATACTGCCATAGCTCCTTATCGTATTTCCCCATGCCTATATTGACCTGCTGAGGCCTATACAATTTCCCGTATTTAGGCACTGTGACGTCGTAAAGAATTGACCCGACCCTAATATGAGCTGACCCGAATATATCAGAGACCTCATAATGTTTGACCCAAGGTTGACCCGAATATATCAGGAAAACATCCGGTTATAGGCAGATGGCCATTGAAAAGTAAGAAATTCCATTAAGATTGCTAGTTAACAACATGATAAATTTATCATCAAGTTTTCTTCAAACAAATATTGTAAAATATAAGCCGCTCGACACAATATGAAGCTTTTTAGCTCGTTCGCTATGCTCACTCGCCAAAAAAGCTTCACATTGTGTCTGGGGGCTGATATTTTACGATATACGTTTGCAGAAAACCTGATAATATGTACATATCTTAGAAATCCTGTCAATGATACTTAAACAAATAAATTTTGGTCTTTTAAAGTACAAAACAGTTCTGTACCATATATTTGCTCCATTATAAACTTCATTTTTCACTTTCATAACTGGATATTTCTTTCCTATTTAGGTCAATATTACAAAACCTATATTGTTTTTAGGTCGGGGCATCCATGTCTTATAGACATATTTTCTAGTTTTTTTATAAATTCATATGAAGATCTTTGTGTACTTGGTGGTTAGTGTATAGATTTATTCTTAGCCAGATATTACACTGTTTTCTGTTATCATACAGTTTTTAAATAGAAATAAAATATTTTCCATATACTTTCTTGGTTTTTTTTAATATGAATATGTATTTTATTAGAAGTGTATGGTAGAATTGTGTTCCTTGCTGATTTACATTTGAAAAGATGTGTTATTTATTCTGAAAATTTAAAAATAGAAAAGGAAAAAATGTTTGTCATGTTGTTTTTATTTGAGAATTTAATATCTTTTACTAGCATTTTTTTTTTATGAGTTCTTGTTTATGTCTCCCCTTCGTAGATGGGAGACATATTGTTTTTGTAGTATTTCTTCTTCTTCTTCTCAGCAAAGCTTGTCCGGGCCGTAACTTTTTTTCTTTTGACTTAGGCTTATACCATTATGACCTTCATTTGACCTTGACCTTTGAGTTCAAGGTCAAATTATGACTAAAATTATAGTATTTCCCATCGTTGGAAACCCACAGCCTGTAGCGCTTATGCTTTGCTTCCACTTACCGACCGTGGGTCAATTCATTCATTTTTTCTCGTTTTTTCTTGTTTTCATGAATATTCACGATTCAAATTGGCAATTGAAATTACTGCTAACAATAATGGAATTCTCCACTTTGGAGATTTTAACAATAGTAACGTTCTCCACTTTGGAGATTAAAAAATCTTTGGAAAGTAAATCGGTGCCACATGCATGATGCAGTTGATGAAGTTTTCTTGTGTGGTGATTTTTTCACGTGGTCTGTAATGCATTCTCTTTGAATATATGAAAACTTGTTTACTTTGTTTGAAAACTATATTGAAAAGAACACGGGAATTGACATATATCTTGACCCAAAGCTCGTCTTTTAACTGTCACTTGATTGACTGTATTCCCATTACAGAATCGTAAGGAAATCAATCAAAATGGTTCATGAATATATTCATGAGAATGAGAAAACATGAATGAATTAACCCATGGTTGGTAAGTTGAAGAAAAGCGTAAGCTTGATTGGCCGTGGGTTTCCGACGACGAATATTTCCTTGTCCAGGTTGTAACTTTTGTCTTTTGACCTAGGCTTATACCCTTTGGTATGTAGATGTATTTCCATGAGGGGGTGTGTTGGGTACCATTATGTCCTTCATTTGACCTTGACCATTGACCTCAAGGTCTTATTATAGTATTTCCTTGTCCAGGTTGTAACTTTTTTGTCTTTTGACCTAGGCTTATACCATTTGGTTTGTAGGTGTATTACCATGACTGTGTGTGTCGTGTACCCTTATGACCTTCATTTGACCTAGACCTTTGAACCCAAGGTCAAATTATAGTATTTCCTTGTTCTGGTTTTAACTTTTTTGTCTTTTGACCTAGGCTTATACCCTTTGGTATGTAGGATGGATGGATGGATGGATGAATTATTGTTTAACTTCCAGTGGCAACCAGGTACATATCATGACTAGAACATGTTGATATGATAATGAATATGATCCTGCTTTGTACTAGACCGATCCACTAAGTCGGATTTTGAATGTGCTAGCTCACGAGGTAACTGTCCGCAGGAAGACATATCACCTCACTGGGACACATTATACTGACTTCTAGCCGATCAGTCTTTGCTCTTACTCCTAGAAGCAGCAAATACCAATTTTAATGTCTTTGGTTGACCCGGCCAGGGATCGAACCCGCGACCTTCCGCACTCGGGGCGAGCACGCTAAAACGATACCACCGAGGCGTTTTGGTATGTAGGTGTATTACCATTAGGGTGTGAGTCGCATACCATAATGACATTCATTTGACCTTGACCTTTGACCTCAAGGTCAAATTATGATTAAAATTATAGTATTTCCTTGTCCGGGTTCTTACTTTTTGGTCTTTTGACATAGGCTCATACTGATTGGTATATAGGTGTATCACCATGCTGCAGTGTGTTGCATACCATCATGACCTCCATATGACTTTGACCTCAAGGTCAAATTATTACTAAAATTAGAGTATTTCCTTGCCTGGGTTGCAACTTTTTTGTCTTTTGACTTAAAACTTATACCCTTTCATATATTGGTGCATAACCATTAGGCAGTGTTGCATACCATATGACCTTGACCTTTGACATCAAGGTCAACTCTTTCTAAATAAAAATTAATGTATTTCCTTGTCCGGGTTGTAATTTTTTTTCTTCTGACTTAAGCTGATATCCTTTGGTATGTAGGTGTATAAACATGAGACAGTGTGTCTATCATAATGACCCCCATGTGACCTTCACTTTTGACCTCAATGACAAATCATGACTAAAATTAAAGTATTTCTTTGTGACAAAACAAGTTGAATGAAGTATATGTGTAAAACCTAGGGGAGGGGTCAAAATTTCCTGCATAGGTTATGTTATTTTTATCTTAGAGGAAGACAAGATTGATCTAGAATAAAGTGAAGGGGAGACATATGTTTTGGTATACAACAACAGTTTCACCTAGTTATCTTTGAAATGATCAGTCTAACACAAGGTGAAACACAGATTTGAAAACTCTTTCATACACGGAATTACTGGTTTATAAAATTGTTTTGAATGTCATTCATAATTAAAAGAATAAGATTAAACATCTTATAGGTGGTGCAAATAAATTTGTGAGTAACAAGGAGCTTAGACCCCCAATGAAGCCCACCAGTATGTGAAGTTCTAAGAGTCTAACAGTTTAAGGTAGAAATATATTATCAATATTAATACATGTAAAAAGTATGTAACAATTGAATTTTCTGTAGTTATTTTTAGGGTATCACATGGCAATGGTCATGATATGAAGAAAACTATATAAACACAGATTTGTGAGGGTGATATATTGGATTATTACCCTGATCACCATGAATAGGAATTTTTCATATGGCCATGGCCCTGATATACTAGTACCATAAAAAAATAACTACATAAATTTTAAATGCATTTTTGCTTTAACATACTTTTTATGTGTATTAAAATTGTTCATAATTTCCACCTTAAATTTCTGGACTCTCATACCCCCTTCCTAAGATATCTGCTATTTATTTTATTATACCAAATGCTCTTCATTAATTTGCTTTGTATTTTCACTTATGAAAACTTAGGGGTCATAATCTTTACTATCACCTCAAACAAAGCCCTGGTAGGCCCCACCAAGCCAACAGGGTAATATATTTAATTATAACCTTTTCTGCATCAATCAAAATGCAGTTGGAAACAAAGACTAATAGTTGGTCTCTAGGTAAATCTGTAACTTAATTTGTCTGGTAAATTGAGTTGCATTTTTGAAGTAGGGAGAGCGTTGTAACACCGTTGTAAAAGACAGCGTTCGCTCAAAAAAAAAAACAGAGAAGAAGAGTATATTATACTGGTATTCCATTTGTATTATTGCATCGTGGGTTATATCTATTTTCTTTCTCGGATTTACTTTTACAATAAATTTCTCTACATCAAATGCCATGTCCAGTTATAATGTACAAACCAGTTTATTATTAGTTCTCAATTTTGCTGATTATATAGTCTGTCGTCTACTGTAATTCTATAAAATGTTTAGTAACAAAATATCAGAATAGTCGTATTCAAATTAACAGATGCATATTTTATTATAGATTGAATTTTAAATATTTTTATCATCTCACGTCATTGCTCCCATAGTAACTAACAAAGATCACATTTATAAACGTGCATGATCTGAAACTTGTCAAGTTTTAGTTCCTCAGAATCTACCAGAGGAGAAGCACGGTCCCTTCTAACGATAAAAGGTAGGAATTTAAAAAAAGAATTTTTGTCTTAATTTTAAATTATTGGAGATCTGATGAGAAATACAGCTTCACATAAGCTTGCCTATTACTGCAGATTTTTTTTTTATTTCAACAATACAAAAAAGTTCTTATCAATTATTTATCTCTTAGAACATTGTCTCTTGGTCGCACACCCCAATATTCCACAGAAATTTGTAATAAAAAATGAATTTCATTAGAAAGATTGTATAGGGCATTTTTACTATAACTGAACAGTACAGCAATAGAAAAAAGAAATTAAAACTACCAAATTTCTTCACTGTTGTTTTTTCTTGGTCTGCGACAAAAAATATACTGCGGCGTTACTTTATGTTTTCTTCAACTCAAACTTATTTGATTTCTTAAATAAGGTTAAATTGAATTAAATTAACAATCTCATTTTTTTAAATTTTAATTTAAATCTAACATAATTTTAATTCACATTTAAACTGCAATAACTCCAACATAAGTGTTCAGAACTTTACCAAATTACAGGGTAGATAGAAATCGTACTTAATTAATTTAAATTATATTTATTTTCCGGAAATTATATAAATTTTATATCGGATATGGAGAAGTAAATCATACCCGGACGATAAGAATGAATTCGCTGACGTTACCAATTTAACGTGGGGGGGGGTGGGGTGGGGTGGGGGGGGGGGGGGACTGGCCGATATGATCAGTTAGAGGAAAATATCCGGTTTTTAGCTCACCTGGCTCAAAGGGTCATGTGATCTATTATCATCACTTGGCGTCCATCGTCCGTCGTCCGTCGTCGTCGTAAACTTTGCTTTAAAGATCTTCTCATCTGAAACCGCTGGCCCAGTTGTTGGAACAAAACTTTGCAGCAATGGTCCTTATAGGTGGTTCTCTATCAGAATTGTATCCGCACGTCATCCAAGATGGCCGACAGAGCCGAACTTAGTTTAACATTGGACCCTATGGGCAATTTACTTAACGATCTTCTTGTCTGAAACCAATTGGTCAATTTGAACAAATTAACACCAGCAACCAAAAGTTTTAGCTCAACTATATTTAATCTGTAGGTGTACATAGGAGCCAGATATGTCACCTGACCTTGGCTTCATTTTCATTCGTCCAGGGTTCCAAGCCTAATTTCAAATAAACCTTACGATTATACATAAATCGATCAATAATTATTTACAGTTTTTTTTCTTAAAGTGGTGGAAGTTCAAGAATAACAAATTAGGAATTGAAATATGAATAGTTCGAACAGCTACTGAGAATTATGAAATTGGTTAATAAGCCGGATTATTTTGCTTTCACACATACTATTTTGTATTATTTCAGTGCCGACATCAGACAACGAACGAAATGGTCCTTAAATTAGTCCTGTCGTTAGTTTATATCAGAATTATATTTTGCTCGACCATCACAGATAAAAACAATCTATACAGTATATTATTACGGGGATATAACGGAAACATTCGTCCTGCATGGAGATGATCAGTCGTTACCAACATTAGTTTATATAACATTCAATCTCAGTTCAATACAAGAGTTCGATGAAGTAAGCGGAAAGTTCGCCGTAATAGGATTTTTTCAAATTGAATGGACGGATACCAGGATGTCATGGAATCCTCTGGATTATAACAGTACCTACGAAATGATATTTTCACAATCTGAGGTATGGAAACCCCCTCTCGTAATAACAAATCCGTTTAACATGTTTACCGAAATTGACCAACTTGGAAAAGGTTTTATGGGTGTCCGGTATTTGTTTAACGGTCATGCTCTTTGGTACCCTGCTGGCCTCTTAATGACTTCATGTAGGACTGATGTAACGTATTTTCCGTTTGACGAGCAAACATGCCTTATCAGCTTGGCATCATGGCAAATGAGACCAAACGAAATAATCCTTACGTCTAATAATTCGAGCTTCAACTTGACATATTATTCTGAACACGAAATTTGGAAATTGTCATCTTCGTTTTCATATGTTGAGAAAAATGAAGATGTTAGCAGAATTCATCTGGCAGCAACGATGAAAAGACGCTCTGCGTATTTTGTCGTTAATATTTTACTTCCAATAATATGTTTAATGTCTCTGAACTCTTTTGCATTTCTCTTGCCAACGGAGTTCGGAGATCGAGTTTCATTCGCTGTAACGGTTTTATTGGCAATATCATTCTACATGATCTCGACGAGTGACAGGTTACCAAAGACATCGAAACACGTGCCTTTGCTTAGTTATATTTTAACATTAGATCTAATTATTAGTTCAGTTATTTGTTTGATTACGATGCTGAGTCAGCGGCTTCATTTCAAGGATTCAAATGATAAAGTTCCTAGATATTGGAAGATCGTAGTAAAGTGCTGGTGTAAATTTCCGAAAACTAGATCAAAAACTGGTATCCAGTCACTCGAAAATACAGACATGAAGTGCGTCGTTGGGAAAACAAACGAAAACAAGCCAACAGCCTTGCAACGTGAAGACACTATCACTTGGAAAGACGTTTCTAGAGCTATTGACAGAGTTCTTTTAAAGATTTCTTTAGTGGGTCTATTCTTAAGTATCTTTCCATGTTTCGTAATTTTTACAAAGTCTTTTTAGAAAAGAAAAAAATCTTCACAAGTTTCAATAATTACTAGTTCTAGTTACTGTCTAGTCCGCAACTGCAATTGTCATTGTAGTTTTGTATACATTATAATAAAACTCATCTTATGAATTTAAACTTTATTTGTGTGGTGGAAGTAAATGATACCATATCTTAATCAACTGATACTTAAGGATGCTTGCTGGTCATGTTTTGGTCTTTTTGTCAGATTTTCGGAATCCTCTGGTTTTATCCATTTCTTAAACATGAAATTTTTTGCCCATGAACCCCCACTTTTTCTTTTATAATTCAATCATGTATACCTTAAAATGGTATTTGACAAAATTTTATGAAATCCTTTTTATTTTTTCATACATCTTTGAGAGACTGAAGTTTTCAATGCAAAGACAATGAAAAATCCAGAGAAAACCCATTTCCTGCAAATTTTCAAGGCCTTATAACACTAAAATGAGCACATGAACCTATATTTTTTTCTTGCCTATTTGTTTACTATTCATATGTTCTCTCAAACTAAAACACCTATTTCAAATCCTATTTATTTCCTATTAGACCAGCAATCATCCTTAAGCACAGGTTCATTGACCTCAGAGAATAATCTTTTCTCAGTAGTAGCCCTTTCTTAACAGGGTACTGTAGGAAAAAGCAACGGTTACTTTTAACAAATATATATACAATTTACTTGCAAAAAGCTATCGATTTAGAAGCTAATACTTCAGTCTAGAGTTCACGCAATTATCATATACACAAAAAATACACATTGGCAAATCAATACCAAAGCGACAAAACAAAGTCAGAATGATCGAAATCAAAATGCAAGACACACTCGTGAGAATTCAACATAAAAAAAAACACATAATAAACTAAACAGAATTGAAAGAACGCAGCACAAAAAATAAAGCACTAGCGTTGAGAACTGCCACTTATAAAGTTCTGGGAGTAACATCAGATGCTCCGGAAGGGTATGCATGTCATCTCAGTGGAACACGTAAGAACCGGTGAGTAACATCCAGTGAAGTGTCAATTCCAAAAATAACTGAATTCTAACCGAAAATATCTAGTCACATTTGTTACATAGAAACTTCGTATCAGCCAATCAATTCGTCAGATGACGGTTAATATTTTGGAATGAAGGTGTCAACAAAGACTTAAAATAACCCTGTATTGGAATTTTATTTAATAGCATTGTCGCTCTGTTGAGAAATTCGTCGTTTATATTACGGAAGTAACGAATCAACTGATGAAATGTACAGGACATGGCCTGGAGACGTTACTGGTTAGAAGTAGGACGTTTGGAAAGGAATTTGACCCCTATGTCATACAAGTTTTGACTTTTAATTTAATTTAAACAATATTTTATTCATGAAGGTTATCACGAATAGGATTGGGCAGCAGGCTAAATGTAGGCCTATTGTTATGATATTGTAATTATTATGTTTATTTATCTTGGCCTAATTTATTTTGTGTGGCCTTATAACATGTATAATATGTTTACATAATATTTATAGTTGTTTACCAAATAATGTTATAACTGCGCAGTTTAGAAATCACTGGAACAATAATAGATACTGATGGAATGACTAGAACTTTCTATTTGACTTACGTAATAATTCTGGTATAATTCAAACTTCTACCGTATTCCAGAAGTTTCCGTTCTACAGTATATATATGGACAACAAAGTTAGACTTTCAGAGCAGAACGTATTGGACCAGACATTCTTGTGTTCTCAGCTGTTGGATTTATTTACGTTTCACACATCATCCTTGACACACTTTTATTTACGTTACATCATACTAGATTGTGACTGATTGGATATAATATTCCGTTTGGATTCCCGCAACAGTGACGAGAAGAATTCCGGATTAGGAAAAGACGGAGGATTTTGAACAGTTAAGTTGACATTTTATTTTGTGTAATATTATGTTGTAAACTTGTATATAATAAATCTTGTTAAATTTTATTATTGATTTGTGTCTTTTGTTGGCTACAATCTAAAAGGTGATTTCGGCCGTAACACTATATAAGCCGGCCCACTCCAAAATACAAGGTATAATGTGTAGAACAACAGTATCCAATTAAATTTCAACAATTGATAGAAGAACATATTTACTTTTAATATTTTAATGCTGCTGATGAGAGGTGACTCCTTGAAATGTGTCGTATACAGCATAGTATAAATTTACCATATCTAATATTAGTATCTTTGGATTGTTATTTTGAAACTCCTGGGATGATGCCTCTGCTGGTGGACCCTAGGTCCCCGAGGGTATTCGCCAACCCTGTCGTAAGACTTGTCTGACATGATTATTCATTGATTTGTTACAGAAATTACCAGTATTTAGCAAAATTCAAAAATAATAGAAATACTAAGGGTTCATTCCTTGTATTGCACATGGTAGATCTCCTTAGCTGAAATTTGGCCTCCTATTTCGGTATTTTTGGTTGAGTACTTCTTGTTTAATATTTGGTTTTTGGTCTTCCAAATGTTTCAGTTTTAATGCTGCTGATGAGAGGTGACTCCTTGAAATGCGTCGTATACAGCATAGTATAAATTTACCATATCTAATACTAGTATCTTTGGATTGTTATTTTTTTTATTACAAAATTTGGACTACATATAAGATTATAACTACACAGTTATTTTTTCCGATGTATAATTGTTAAAATGTGTATGGGTACCTGAAGAAAAATCTTAGATAATTGAAAATGTAAATATTTCATTCTGAAAACAAGAAACATATGAACTGGGAGTAATAATGAAAAAAAAAATAGAAGTAAAAAATCAATTACAAATGAGAATGGATAATAAATAAATAAACAAATAAATTATCTATTGGTTTTAAAAAAGGAAAGTAAAATAATTCAATTGAACAAACTTCATATAGGTCATTTCATAAAACATAGTACCTAAATGTTTGTGGTATCAAAATAAACTTTTATACCCTGAATTTAAAACATTAATTAACTCTTTTGAATTACTTTGTTTAACAGAGACTAAATTAGATGATTAGTTTAAACCTATTTATTTATAGTGGACTGTGAAACAAGTTATACCAACTTATACCAATCCCTCTCCGCTTGGCGGGTGCGAGAGCGGCCCCTGTAGCGGCATTTAACGGCCTACTCTTTCGACATCTACAGAGGAGTCTTTAACTTGCTACGGGTGTTGACCTCCCTTAACACGGGACAACCATTTTATGTCCCCATTCGACGGACTAGCATCGTTTATCGAGACCATCATCGCAAATGGTGTCGATAGGGCGTCGCAAATTTGATCCCTGAAATTTTCATTCCGAACGGGAATCGAACCAGGGACATTTGACTTCGTAGTCCGATGCGCTAACCACTACACCTCGGCGCTCATAAAATTAGATGATTGTGACGAATTTATCTTTGAATTTAAAAATAGACATCGAATTTCCAATTATAGGTCGGGTGGTATAGCTTTAGGTTATAAAAGGTATTTAGAGAAATTCATAAAACCGATTGAAACAGAGTGTAATTTTGTGTGTTGGTTTCAAGTTGATAAATCTGCTTTTGACACTGAGGAAAATGTTATTTTTGGAATAGTCTATGTACCACCAGTTAATACGAGGTATTCCTCAAACGATGCATTTGACGAAATTGAAATACAATTTCAAAGATTTTCCCAGCATACAAATCATATTGTCTTACTCGGCTATTTTAATAGTAGAACTGGTAATTTACAAGATTTTTATGATGAAAATCAATTGAACAACTTTTTGATAGATAACTTAGGATATCAAATTGATTATACAGATGTGCATACGTTAGATAGACTTCATATACAAAAGATTAGAAATAGTCCTGATTCAGTTGTAAATGGTTATGGACGAAAATTTATTGATTTTTGTAAGAACAATAAGGTGTTTATTATGAATGGTAGAATTGGTCACAACAAGTAAAAAATAAAAGTGTTGTAGATTATGTAACCGCTGCATGCTCGGTAGGCATGAAAGAAACAGACGTCAATATAGGTTCGTCTTTTATTCGACGTATAACATATAAATGAATGAATAGATGCCCTGCAGTAGAAAACAATGAATGAATAGAAATAATGATAACATTCTTTAACAGTAAAACTATTCGAATTTTACTCTGTTTTCAAAAATAGTACTCTACTAAGAAATACAAATATCTTATACTATTCTACACTGTTTGCAGGCTTGAAAATAAAATATGTAAAATAATTGTATTATGAACAATATGAAAATTCACCAATTATTACAGGATTGATGAAGAACAGCAAATCAAGCAAAACGGTGAAATTCATATCAGCGATTTTCAGTCCCGATATTGGATAAAAATATGTACATTCTTCAATATCATAAATATAAAACTATGAGGAAAAATCAATAAGCAAAACGCATCAGTATCAATGTGTAACCAAGTTATGAATTATGTTGCAAGCAGAACACAGTACAACATATTCTTACCTCACATGAGGTGCAAAGGCTCACGGAACGATCTTTTAAACATCAAGGATCATGTTAACCCATCACGTCAGTGTCACAACTTCCTGTACAATAAAAATGTTTTATAATAATCTCTATCGGACTATAAACATGGCTAACCGTTCAAAAATACTAAAATGGTTATTTTTGTAATAAATATCTTATGTTATACTAAATTTCAAGTTTAACTGCAAACCTTAAGCTATTTATATACAATTTGATCATTCATATCTCGCGTTCACACCTCTCATATTCAGTCAATATTTTACACAGTTAACTAATTATTTAGCTTATTATCTACAATCATTATTATTTACGTTTAACTAAATAAAACTGTGTTTAGTGGTTTATATTAATATACATGTATCACATTTATATTGACCAATTAAAGTAAAATTTAAATGTCATTCAAAACATCCAAAAGTTACTTTCATACAGGTTGTTTATACTAAAAATATATAGGTGTGCGAGGCCTAAAACCCCTGTTTTCACGGAAGAAATAGGTCTTCAACTCGTTTTTAAAATTGAGCGTCTTTGCTGCACTCCACTCGGGAAAGACGTGAATTGAAGATTTCCCAGAGAACCTATTAGCCTTCTAGATATTTGATATCGTTATGATCGCCATTAAGAAAATAAGCTAGACCATATGGTATATCGAACTACATGAATATACGGATTTGGTCCAAACCATACACGTATGGTCCAAATACGGATATGGACTGGAACATTTATAAAATTTATTTAATGCTTAAGAGTTACTACGAACAATCCAGAATTATCAGGTTAAACAGGGAGTCAACAAATTGGGTAATTTTGAATTATTTGGACACTTAATTTTCTTACATTAATGTCTTTCAATAATTTATATAGAGTGTGGCTTTATTTTGTAAAGTACTAGAAATACCCAGATTCCTTCAAATACCATTATGATTAGCTCGAAATGGCCATGTAAATAAAAAATTGGACTTCTTTGTGAACCAAAGCTACACAGATAACAACATTGTATTGTTATAAACGAAACTTGCTCGATAATTATGCATGCAGTCTGACATACAAATTGGGTTAACATTAGTTTGGAATTGCTTCTTTGGATAATAAATTACATTTAAATTTAAAAGGGTTATCTGAAAAAGGAATATTCCAAAAACGGGTTATATATATCGGCCAAAGAATACCGAAGTAACAAAACAACGGAAAAGACTGACTCAAAAGTGGGTTCATCGTCTCGAACCAAATAGCATATTTTTTTTAGTTTGGTGTTGATCTATTGATTCTAACACTTACAGAGGATTTGCTCAGCTGTGGCTTACATATTGTTGAATAACACCCGAAAACATTTTACCTCATTGATCAATGGACTAATATTTTGATATAGTACGTGGATTTTGTCTTTTGTATGACGCATGGCTGCTACCATTTTTTGTCATTTATTACGTTTGTATAAATTATTCTTTTGGTAAACAGCTGCAGTGTACTTTTATGGAAACTAGCAATGATTTATCATTATATTTTCAATAATTAGATACATTTTCTAAATTAAAATTTGAAATATTCATTAAATGTTTTTGCTCGGACAGCGAAATTTTTGAGCGAATTTAATTATATTTGTTGGTTTTATCTTGAAAAATTGTTTGTTCTTTTGATATTGTGCTATCAGATGACATTACAATATATTCAAGAAATTAATTAATCGCAAGAACTTTTGTATCATTTTCGAAAATTGGTTCGTATTTAATTATTAGAGAAACTTTATTAGGTATTACAGTTATCAAATTGAAAACGAATGAATAGATAAATTGTTAGGTGTGTCTGTTTTCTATCTATATATATTTATAATAAAATAACAATCCAAAGATACTAATATTAGATAAAGTAAATTTATACTATGCTGTATACGACGTATTTCAAGGAGTTACCTCTCATCAGCAGCATTAAAACCGAAACATTTGGAAGACCAAAAACCAAACTTCTTTTAAACAAGAAGTACTCATAACCAAAAATACCGAAATAGGAAGCCAAATTTCAGCTAAGGAGATCTACCATGTGCCATACAAGAAATGAACCCTTAGTATTTCTATTATTTTTGAATTTTGCTAAATACTGGTAATTTCAGTAACAAATCAATGAATAATCATGTCAGACAAGTCTGACGACTGGGTTGGCGAATACCCTCTATATCTATATTCTGCCAAACCATTGTAGGTACAATTGTGTACATATAGTAACATCTTAATAGATACAAAAGGCAAAAAAGGAACAATAATAAAAATAATAACAATAAAATTATGTACAGAATATAGGCAAAGAATACCGAAGCGATAAAACCGTGGGAAAAGTCCACAAATTCGAAGGTCAAGGGAAAGACAAGGTCATGAAAACGGAACAAAACAAACAAACGCGACAAGGATGCATGTATAAGTAAAAAAATAAACTAAACAAAACTAGAACATGACAGCACAGGAACTAAAGCACTAGCAATTAAACACTAGAGTTAATATAGCGGATAAATTTGCACAGTTTCTTTAACATGTTTAATTTTTATTTCTTTTTCAGGTTTAAAAATGCACTCAATTTCATGTATTTTTAGATTAAACTGGAAAAAGGTAAGATCAATCTGGGATGTTTACTATGTACATGAATGTAAACATTGTATTTAGAGAATATTAGAATGAAAATATCAACGTAGCTGAAGTACTCCTATTCAAGAAATTGTTTCTCAAATTTAGTGTATTTTTTCCATTTTTACATCAGAGGACCGTCAGGGCCTCGGGTGTATTGCCATCGCCTAAATTTCCCGCTTATTTGCATATATGCATATATTTAAATTAGTTTTGGAATGATAACCGACCTATAAAAATTATAGACCCGCGGACATTATATAGTGCAAAATAAAATTCCTTATCGCTTCTTTTAAATTCATGTTTTCAATGAATACTCAGATTTTTTTTTTAAATCCAAATTAATAATATGAAAATGTTTTGTCGTTAGAAATATTAGTATATTAATCAAACAATCTTTAATATCAATGACGTACCGAAAAATTGTTGTTGCGGATGAATATATATATATATATAGATTTTTGAACTAAAACTGTATGCTATGAACTACTGTATGGATATATATATGTAGACAAGATTGTCAATGAATGAATAATGCTGTTCTCATTCCCAATGCATCTATACTAGTCATTACAATGTTAATGCCCTTTTCCTAAGCCGATGGGGGCAGTCAATGTTACCGTTGTCTGTCTGTATGTAAATCTCTGTTCATCATGAAAGTGATTTCCGTTTTATAATATTAATATGGCTCAACTGAATGTTATTAAATATATAAACAATGTTTATTATCACCAAAAAAAAAAAAAAAAACAGATAAATTTAAAATTTGGATTTTGTCCCTCTTATCATTATAGTTATATTTCCATTTATATGTGGAAATATTTTTACTATCTTAATAATATTTCGAACTCTTATTTGCCGCAGACAAATGTTAAACCAAACACTATTTATTTTAAAGTGCTCATCCCCACAAAAAAAAATAATCAAACGCAAAATTGAATGGTGATTCTTTCACTATTCTAGAGACGTGTCCCATAGTAACTAATATGCAAGCAAGTACCACTGATACATTCACAAATTATTTACGGTTATATATAGTTTAGAGTTATGTACAACTACATGTATATGCTATGCGATGTGATGAACTTTTTGAAGTTTGATAAATGATTAATTTTTATGAATAATGTATATATGTTAGTCCAATGTATATATTTATAGTTTTTTGCATTTTTTACTATTAATAATAGGTATAGATAGTCTATTGAAGTGTATTAAATGGAAATAGCATGAATTCAATGGATAATACAATAATAAATCCAAATGTTTATATATACCAGTTATGACATTTTTTAAAGTTATCTATCCAAAGTTTGATTGTAACACATGTGATCCTTTTAATCCATTTTAGAATATTAAGAGACTATATAAATGCTAGCTCAGCATACAGATAAATGATTTGAAAACATAACAGATATGCTAAATAAATAATAAAATGCTGAACTCTGTTCATATAATATAGTCCTACATTTGAAAGTCATTATAACTGTATGCTTAGCATATATATAACTGGATTAAATCAAATATATGGGATCATGTAAAATGTTTCTCGTTAAATGTAATATAAAAAAATGTATTTTGGTATATGTGAATATTTTAAGGAATATCAAATAGAAATTTACTACATATTATAGGAAAAGAGAGGTTCACGAAGGGTTAGAATGGCCCTAAATTGGTCAAGCGATTACAAATTTCAAATAGAAATACTTGTGATAATTCTATTAAGACTAAAATATACTATTTTGGCACCTACTATTAAATATCTTGAAGCTATGACCCCATAATTATACATTATTTGTATTTTTGGTCAATTTTATCTGAAATTTATGTTTTGGCATAATTAACCATGGCTGCCATACAATTCCGAAAAGTTTTTATTTTGATGAATTCTTTATCAAATTTTGAGTCTTTTGGTTACAAAACATTTTAGATTGTAGATGGTGGCCAAATTTTCTTAAAGCTTTCATGTCTGAAAATTGCACCAAATCATTATATTTGGACAAAATGGGCCTAATTTGGAGAATGTAATGTACTATTATGAAAGAACTGATTTATTGAGCGTTAATACATTTGAAATCGACCAATTTACGAACCAAATTGTGAACTATTTGGAGTTTAATTGTAAGATTTATATTTTAGACCGTTTTGGGCTATAAATGAACTGTGTCCTTTGAATAAGTGATATCACAATAACCATAATACTAAGTACCTGTTAGAAAATAGCACTTTTACAGTACATTGTTAAAAATGAATACATTCCAACAATGACCAATATTAATGATGTAATATGAGATTATATATATACTGTTTTATATTGTTACATATATAAATGAAAATTGAAACCAAACTGTTGTCATTATTAAAAAAAAGAAACGAAAAGGGAGGTATGATTGGTAATCAGACACAGAAACAAAATGATGAAAAAGAAATAAAGCTAACCATACAACATCTTTACAATCAGAAAAAAAACTATACTAAAATCAGTTAGAAATAGCCATGAAATGACATATAATAAACAATATAAATCAGAAAACTAATGGCCACATCAATGTACAAACAGAAAATCAAAAGATATACACCAAAGAATTACAAGCCCTGTTTTACAGGCCTCTAAGGACCGACGCATTCATATTGTAGTTGTGATCTATATGTATGGTGCAAAATCATCTCATTGCTACTACCCATCCAGAGCACATGAGATCACTCCAACTATTGGTGGGGTTAAGTTGCTCAGGCTTTACTTTTCTATGTTGTTTCTAGTGTACTCTTATTTGTCTTTTTCAGTTTTAGACATAATATTATCGATATATGAGTTTACTGTTCATGTGGTATCTTTCACCCAAATATTACAATTTATCTGTTTTAATATGATTATCTTGACCTCTTTCTCATAATTCAGTGACTAGTCAAAAAAATATTTGCTATGTTGCTTCTCTGTCATAAGTAATAAGCTAAAGATTTTTGCAAGTGTGCAACTATACGGTCATAATGCCAATCTAGCAGTTCTCATTTGACCACGTCAACATTTCATGGATAATTCACAAAGATAAGTTTCTTACTATAAGACAGTATCTCAGATATGATAGCAAATTATATTATGTGTACTATATTGTAAGGTGAACATGTGTCTGGCAGGTACTATATAAACACCTGTCATTTATCAATAATCCAACATAACTTGAGGTCCTCTAATGTTCAGTACTTCAGTACTTTGATTGTTAATGGTTTTTGTTCTAAATTTATAGTAGAATTTCAAAGTTGATGTTTTAAAAAGTTTGAATGAGCTGTCCTAAGTAAAAGTGGTGATTTGGTCAGATGGAAAAGGGTCAATATTTAGGGTGTCGTCTGCTGTCTTCATAAATTCTGCTACTCTAGGAGATATTTTTGCCAATATTTTGAGTTAGCACTGCTGAGATTTTTTTTGCACATGACAAAGATTTTCAAGTTTGAGCCGGTTTAATTTAATTTTATTTTAATGCACTATGAATTAATTGTTGTTTGGACCAGCTGGGACTGGAAGAAGCACGCATGTTAAGAATTTTTTTCATGGGTGAAATGTACATAACATTTTCGCTTAAATATTAATTATATTATTAACCGTCGTAAAAAATTCTACATGGGTACAAATATTATGCACAAAAGAGAATAATGGCAATGATCTTAAATTTTTCCGACCGGATGAAATAATCCCATTTTTCTTATGAATTTGTCATGTACGGATTATAGTAAAGCATCGGGATCAATAAACTTTACTAATTACAATTATATTTATTCATTACATTAAGGTCACGGTTTTTGTTAACATCAGACTCTTATCCTGTGTACAAACCGTAACGCCTGAAAGACAACATGATTTTTTATTTCTCAGAATTTTGCGTCTGTTTCCTTCATGCATATTTTCAATATCTCAGAAAATATACTTCATGAATGTTTGATAAAAACTACTCCATTTCTCGGAATTATCAAAGCTGCAGAGTAATTCCTCTAGATCCGAATTCACCATGATTAATTCTTGTTAAAGGTATCTTTCACTGTGAAATAAAAAAATGTGTCGTTATTAGTGATTCATATTTCTAATTTTGAAAGTTCTTCCAAAAACAGTTCGTTTCCTACACATTTTTCAATAGTAAGCATTTAACTTCTATATTTCGCTGTTTAAATATTTTTGGTGAATGAATGAGACGTCTGAAGTATATCTCATTTTGAAATTTTACAAAAGCTGTTATAACAAAAGAGTTGTTACAAGCTATTTTTTTATTCCAAAATGTTTGCTACAAAGTTTTTGTTTTAACAGAATATTGGAACTGAGGAAAAATATTTTGTTATACCGAGTCTAATGATCTCTATATAAACTTTAGTAGTGTTAAGGGTTGAAAATATTAAAACAGTAATCCCAAATTTTGTAAACCTAGTTCAAATGCAGAAATTACGAAAAAGGTAAAGCCAAAACAAATCAAGTAAATATCGGGCAATAATTTGTTGACAATATAAGTCTTTGGTTACAGTCAAGAAGAATGTAATATATTTCTAAATCTTTTTTTCTAAATGTCATACGCTGCGGACAGATAACATAGATACTTTGCCCCACATATCTGGTAAAGTAAATACTTTTATCATGGTATTTATGATCTAATTTAACATACAAATCACGAGAATAATTCAGGGTCATCTACTTAATAGTTAAGAGAATGAAGGGAAGAAAATACAGCATGTTCTTAATACATGTATTTCTATCTCTAATATGGTCCTGTCATGGATTGCTTTTAGACGGGATAACAAAATCTCCTCATACAGGAAGTGGATTAAGTGACGCCCATTTCAATATGCTTTTAAATCTTTTGGTAGAGGAAAGACAAGCACGTGGGAACTTAGAGAAAACAGTTTCTCAGCTTCAGACAGATTTACAAAACACTAAATCAGAATTTACTAACAAGTTCCAAAGCTGTAACTGCAACAGCGATACTGATATACTGGACATTAGGAACAACACAGAAATTTTGGAAAACAAGCTACACACCTTGCAGGCAGATTACGACAATTTGCAAATGAGATACGAGAAACTAGAACAGAAACAGTCTAGTACAGAAGTTAGGACCGGAAACTTAGAACATGAAGTCGGACAAATAAAACAACTCAAAAGCGTCTCAAATCTTCAAGCTGTGTTAAACTTACAAAACTTTACAAAACATCTAGAACAGGAGTTGCAAATAACTAACGGAAAACTATCAAATGTTGTAGCAAACGAAAACGCCAGATCGCAGGATTTTCTTGCCTTATTCAATAATCTTAAAAGAACAGATAATAAAACCGCAGATTTGGACTTGAAGATTCAAAACATGAACGTTAAATTAGAAAATGAAATAGATGAAGTAAAACAAAATGCGACCAATGTTACAAATCTAAAGCTGACAGAACTGAAAACATCACTACAGAAAGATGTCCAAATGTTACAATCTGACCTGAACGTTACAGCAACACAGGTCAACAAAATGTCAATTAGAGGTAACCAATGAAGGTTGTTCATATCACATTCATCATGCAAACTTCAGATTTGTGTTACATTCAAGATGTGCAAAAAATGTATTGGTTAATATTTTAAAAAATACCACATAATTACACGATTAATATGACAATCTGGTTTTTTTAAAAAAAGCACCAAGATCCCAGAAATGACCTCTTCGCGTTTTCATGTTCATGTTAATGTACAGATCCTTTGAATACAATATATTGATGAAAAGATGTAACTTATTAACGCATTTTTTTTTTTACTTTTCGAAAAATAAGTAAATTTTGGGTAAAAAAATATTGAAACGACAATGAAGCGTAATAAAAAATACCACTGATATCAATCAAAATACATAGTACTTTAGATTTCATTATTTCCGTATATAATGATTTTCGAGAATTTTGAATTTTATTTTTTTCTAGTACCAAAGGAAATGAAATAGATATTTCGTTGTTAATTTTATTTATTTCATATTCTGAAATCTTTTGTAACAAGATTTGAATCTTTGATTTTTAAAACCAAGAGGATATTGAAATGAATTGCCCACGATAATAAACATAAAAACTAGAATACTGTGATGTGATCATCACAAAGGGCCCCAATGCATATATATTGTTGTAGAGAATAGAAAAATATTTCAAGAGTGACTGATAGGGCATTGTCAATATACAACTTCCACGTAAACTTGGTTAAAATGGTTGAATATGTAGAATCTAGATCACTAACAAGAAGTTGATAGGGAAAAACTACGTAAAAAGCAGTAACTCCCGCAAAATTATCCGATAGCGCTCGTTTTTGAACTTGATAAAGGTATTTCCCATATAAAGTTGGTTGAAATCCGTTGAGAAATGTAGAATTGAGAGCGGTAACAACAATTATTGACGGAAAGACGGACAGATAGACGGACGCAGTAAAACCTATAGGGTGCACATCCAATGCGGGGCCCTAATTATAAATATGTAGAATCTTGATCGCTAACAAGAAGTTGATAGGGAAAAACTAAGTCAAATGCAATAACTCCCACAAAAAAGTATCCGATAGCGCTTGTTTTCGAACTTAATCAAGGTATCGCCCATTTACACCTTCCATATAAATTTAGTTGAAATCCGGTGAGAAATGTAGAATTGAGAGCGCTAACAACAATTATTGAAGGACAGACAGACAGACAGACGGACGCAGTGGAAACTATACAGGGTCCCGCATCATCTGATGCGGGGCCCTAATTATGTTAAACATGTATGGTCTTCTTGGATTTACGTTCGGCAACAAAGAAACCGTTTCATTGATCCATGGTTTGCATAAAATGCATTAAATCTTGCAATAGCTTTAGAAAAGACAAAACTGTTAAGATGTAACAATTCAAATTGACCGAGATAAATTAGATGCAAAATGATGACAACAGCTTTTATTATACTTTATGTAAATTTCTCTACTTTTAATGCATTTTCATCGGTTTACAAGAATGTGGTATTTTACTCGATCACCCGCTGGAAAGAAACAGCGGGTGGTATTTTACACTGTCACCCACTGGAAAGAAACAACGGGTGGTATTTTGCACTGTCACCCTCTCATAAAATCCAAGACATTCAGTATTATCAGAGACATATATAACTGTTATATATGTGTCTGGTATTATAAAATAAATAACAAATTTATAAGAGGGTGACGGAGCATATTGTAACCCCTCTGAAAACTTTGTCCCTCAGTTTGTCTTATATTTAACTCCATGTACTTTAATATACTTTTCAGGATTTTTTCATAACATTTGCGATTTGCCAAATTTTTAAGTATGGATCCGGATTTTCCTTCCTCCCTCGATAAAAATCAAACTACTAGTATTCCTTACAGCAGGTTATTTAAATTATTTTTTTTCCATAAATTAAAGCAAATGCATCGTGCAGTATAAAACGTATCTAATACAGATAAGATACATATGAGTAAATTCAAGAAATACCAAAGGGATGACCTTATTGGCTTAACTCTTAAGTAAAGAAAAGGCGGAGATAATTTATTAATTTGGATTTCATATCGAGATAACAACTATGAAAATGTGGTATTGGAATTACACATGATAGAATTCTATAAACAGCAGTTTAAATTCATTTCATACAAAAGAGGATTTGCGTCTTATTGTTATGATATAAATGGAAAAAAGATGAACTTTGTCAAAAATAACAACAGTAATTTTATTGAAAAGATTTATTTGTCATAGAAATATCATAAACTATATTTTATTTTGCACAGCTGCTTTGACTGTTCGAGCTTCTAGTGGAACTGTACAAACCAATGCTGTAATACCATTCAAAACGGTCCAAACCTCTTATGGAATTAACGACTTGTCATCAGTGAGAAAAGACGGAAAATTTACATGTGAAAAAGACGGGCTGTATCTCATATCTGCATTTGTCAGCACAAATTCGAATTCCAATGGTTATTATTATGTCTATAAAAATAACAACTTCTTTGCTGTTGGATACAGGCACCCAAACAGCTATTTAATAACAACCACAGTGGTAGTTCTCGAGCACCTCCGTATTGGTGATATAATCTACGTAGAAAATGGCCCAGAGATGAATGTGTTCGGTGGAAGAGACTCATGTCTAACTATATTACAAGTTGGTTGAACTGTTTATACGACAGGGAAGGGAAACAAAAACCAACATAACAATACATTCGCATATACAAAGGTATTCATGTAAATCAACCTAATAAAATAAGAATCTGTCACAATAAGAATAAAACAATAATTTTATTTTTTGCAATAGAAGGAACAAATCTATTGTACATTAATTTATAGCAATAATTGTATATAATTGTAGTAGTAACTTAAAAATATAGTATATACATATAGGAATACCGATAATGATGTATTAATCAAGATGCCGTGATTTCAGCTGTGGATAGAATAGGTACATTTCATTATATACATTAAAAAAAAATCAACGTAATTTCAAAAAAAATCTCAATATAAATTGTCTGTACATTTCGTAATAAAGCTTGCATTGTGTTTTATTTTTATTGAATGGAACAGGTTTCTTAAATGTTAGTATTGTAATGCACTAGAAAAAAAAACAGTGTGAATCATTTCCATTTTAAGGATGCAGATGCTTTTTTGTTTTTTCCATCGATGTTTTATCACAAAAAAGTACATCAGTGTCATTAATTGATCTCATAATATTGCCTATTACATGTTTAGTTTAAACATATTTTATTTAAAAAAAAGAATCTGAAAGGATTAGACAGGAGGCTAATGTCAATATAAGTCCTCTCCATATAGCCTATTACATTGTAATAAAGATTCGCAATAATGCACACAATAAACTAACTCCGTAGATGCTTTTAAACTTGGTGTTTTTTTTATTTTATCCTGAGGGGCATCGGTAGCGGTCTAGGTAGTTCGTCATGATTTCTAATGATCATTAGCCTGTCAACACTGAGGTTGTGAGTTCGGATCTCACCTGTGGGGAGTTGTGTTCGACTACGATCTTACTTGACAAGGACTGCCAAATTTCGTACGGAAGGTCGGTGGTTCTCTTCGGGTACCCCGGCTTCTTTTACCAATAAAAACTGGCCACCGCGAAATAGCCAAATGTGCTGAAAACGGCGTATAACCTAAAAAAACTAAACAAACAAATATGTTACCCTTATCTGTAATTTTTCATTTTTTTTGACATTTTGAGCACAGCTGATTTGCATTTACTGTATACAAGGACATATATATTTATATTCAAATCATAATTTTAGCAGGTTTATTGTAGTGTCCACCGTGTCTTGCCACTGTTTTATGTGCTTAATTCAAAATACGTATGGAACTGAAGGATACATGTCAGACAATATCCAATCAAATAAAATAATAAAAATAGAGAATGACTTCCAACTTTTAATCAAAGGCGTTGTAAAATTATATAAAGTCCGACACAAAGTCAAGGCTATTGTCATATACTATACAAACATGTTCTTTTCTCACCTGTACTTTGGACAAGCAGTTACTACTATGACAGAATAAATTACGAAAGCTATAAATGTAAAGGTTGAAATTCAGTAGAAAGAAATGTAGCGAAAAAATTAACACTTGAAATAAAGTAACTGTTCTGAGGGAGTAACAACAACAATAATCATAATCTATGAAACTATAGAAATTTTACACTTCCACTTGCTAGACTTTCTCTTTATCAGGATTCGTATTTTCCATCAACTATTAGTAAAGTCAAGAAATACCAAAGGGATATTCGAAGGAGACAAAAATCGTAACAACTGACAAACTCCGGAGAACAACGAAGACAAGACCAAAACAATACATGCACCAAAAAACGGAGGTAGACTCAGATGCTCTGGAAGAGTAAGCAGTCTCTGCTTCCTGCAGGACACTCGCCTTAGCGTTAAAAACATGTTGTACATTTGGTGGACGTGTTTTCCAACAGACAATTGGCATTCCTATGGGTACTAATTGTGCGCCACTACTGGCCGACTTGTTCCTTTACTCATATGAGGCAGACTTCCTTGACGGGCTTCTTAAAGAAAAACAGAAGAAGTTAACCCGTACCTTTAATTTCAGCTTCCGCTACATAGATGATGTTCTATCACTCAACAATTCACGTTTTGGGAATTTCTTACATCTCATCTATCTCAATGAGCTCGAAATTAAAGATACCACAGACACTTCCAACTCTGCATCTTATTTTGACCTTCACCTCGAAATTGACACCAGAGGAAGGTTGAATACAAAACTTTACGACAAACGGGATGACTTTGATATTCCAATCGTCAACTTCCCATTTTTGAGCAGCAATATTCCAGAAGCGCCGGCGTATGGAGTATATATTTCACAACTCATACCTTATTCCAGAGCTTGTGACATATACATTGACTTCCTGGACAGAGCCCGGCTCCTGACAGAAAAGATGCTCAGACAGGAGTACGTTGCTCCTAAGCTGAAGTCATCCTTATTAAAGTTTTATGGGCGTCATCATGACTTGGTTGACAGGTATGAAAAAACCGTTTCCCAAATGAAAATTGACCTGTTCCATTGATATTATCCCGTCCTCATACCGGATTTCACATGGGCAGCATGGCGGGTGACCTGCAGAAAGCAGAGACTGCTTACTCTTCCGGAGCACCCGAGTCTACCCCCGGTTTTTTGGTGGGGTCCTTGTTGTTCATATGTTTTTAGTTTTTAATTGTAGTGCATGCATTGTTTTGGTCTTGTCTTCGTTGTTCTCCGGAGTTTGTCAGTTGTTACGATTTTTCTCTCCTTCGAATATCCTTTTGGTATTTCTTGACTTTACTTGTATGGTAACGCTCATTTAGATTTTGATCGAAACTGTAGGCTTTTCAAATATGTTCAAAGATATATTATTGATACAAAAAGATTTGTTTATAATTGATTTGATCCAGGAATGACACGAGTGACACGAAACGGACGACAAACCCCCTGCATCATATTTAGTGTTTTTTTCTTTTTCTTTTTTTTTCCTCAAATCTCGCCATGTTACGTCTATATATGCTTTCATAACTGTATTGATTATTGTATAACGTATTGTCATATATAATGTTTTGTATATATGTTGGAGAAGACTTAATAAGTTCTTGCAACTTGTGTGTTATCCATTTGTCTATATTTATGACAATAAAATATGTTTAAAGTAACAATAATTACCACTTTGAACGATGAGAACAAACACAAAGTGTTCTAGAAATGTAAGAAACAAAGATGATAAAGAATGTTATGTTTTCCATCTCGGCTGACGATAGACCTTTACAAGAGGTCGCCTATATACCATTGATACATAAGTTGGTCAAAACTGGCTAAATAATTTCATACAAGAACAGATTACTATCTTTTTTAGAGGTCATCTAGATTTTTCATTTTAACTTCTGGTGTCTATCTTAGTAGGCGTGTACCATCATTGGATATAAGCCGGAATAAAGACCATAAAGACAAACTTTTTGTCCTGTTGGTTTGAGAAAAAAGGACTTTTTAATCCAATGATTCAAGGTCCTTTTATCAATTTAGGTAGGTCAGAGAGCAGAAAAATAAATCGTCTTGAATTAAGATTTAAAACGTTTTAAATTTCAAACAAAACATGTCAAATGCATCGCACAGTCGAATATTTCCATTAGAAAAAAATGCAGTGATTTTCAATAAGTCGAATATTTCCGTTAGAAAAAAATGCAGTGATTTTCAATAAGTCGTTCAGAGGAGTTCAGTTCTTTAGGACTGTAACCTAAAACTATAATACATCTGCAATGGGGTACGGAACGGGTTCTGCTGAGAGCCATTGTCAGACACCAGTTTTTGTTAAGGGCCACAGTTAATGTCAAAATTATCATAGCGCACCTGCATTTAATGATAGGTAAGCATCATTGTCGTCTAATGGCCAGTAGCATTGTAATCATATAATTATTCAAGCATTTTGTGTTGTCTAGAAACTTTCAAGTTCAGATTTAATAAAAAGGTAAAATTCAAAACCCTCAAAGAAAGATGACTGGTTGTTGAAGATAAAGTAACCAGCTTATTTTATCCTGATATTATCAGAACAATTTTATAGCTGAAAGTTAATTGATTTGTTAACTTTCTTGCATAGTTTGATTGTCCTTTATCACTTTTAAAAGCAGATTAGAATCTCAGTTCCTTTATTTGGAGATTATGCACAATTGTATAAAGTATTCATACGAATTCCTGTTTTATGTTACTGTGAATTCATTATTATTCGTCGAATACCAAATTTCGTGGTTTTCGTGGGTCCCAGTAAACCACGAATTTAAATATAAAAAAAATAACATTTTTACTTTAGCTTGAATGCACTGAAGTTTGAAACCACAGAGTTGTGATGTACCTATCCGAGACAACATTGAACAATTGCGTTTTTACAGCATGTACTTGGTTACTGACATATGATTAGTCAGCTATATCCCCAAAGGATACAGTGTTTCATGTTAATTTGTTTTTGGTAACATATAAACGCTCAAACAATTTTCTTTAAATATATTTTGACTGTGTAAATTGTCGCGGTATTCACTTCCGTTTTTATTTTTGTGTTGCGTTGAAGTGTTTATTCTATACGTCATGGTTAACCTTATACGATGTATTTAATAAAACAATTCTTTGGTCATATCCCAATCAAAGAATATCATGTCAAATAAAAGGTATTTAATTTCTTCTACTTCAAAGAAATATTAATCATGCCATCAAATGATAATTAAACATTTTGGACTTTCAAACGGTGAATCTGTTCGTTAGGTTTTTGTTTTATAAGCGCTTAAAGTTAGTACTTTACTGTACAATATCGAAATCTGATCCGCAAATTTTGTCGCAGTATTTTCATGATATCTGATGTCCCAAACCACGAATATAAGTATTTCAACAACTTTTTAATTTTTTTTCTAAGCCAGCAATCCACGAATTTACGTATCCCACAAAATGCATTTTTTTCTCTCTATCCACGAATATTGGTATCCAAGAAAATAAATGAATCCACAGTATAGATCTTTCAGAATTGTTAAATTCCTGATTAATTACCAAAGTTAGCATTACAACATTCTGTTAACATAATACATGTACTCTATTCCTGACCTGATCTAACGATAAAGGATTGATGGTCATTGGTAGTTATGCAAAAAGATAATTTATGCAAAGCTTATTTAAACCAAAACATTCCGTGTTATTGGTCATCTCACAGCAAAGAGTCATGTACTCTGCATTATCGGAGTCTTCAAATTCTGAAGCCCAGAGTAGATTTCCCAACGTTTGGGGGTCATATAAAAATATTTAATCAAAAAGTTTGGTTTCTACGTCTTCAAAAGACTACTTTTTATTTCAAATAATTATCTCATTGTGGAGAAATTAAGTTTCGACATTGGTACATGATGTCTTCTAATTTTGTATTATTTCAGAAATTCTTTACCTTTTAAAATATTCGGTTTATTTTCTCTGTAATTTTGGCTTGAACATTCATAAAAAGCATTTATTACCTACAAAAATGCGTATCTTTTTACTGTTGTTTCAATGATAAATATTTCATTACTCATTTCTATTTTATATAATCAGACAGCTAAATGACATTAACAACTAAAACAAAGGATTTTTACATTGTATATTACAGAAACTACATATTCTTACATTGTAAATTTGCAAGACGTGACCTTGTAAGAAAAAATTTACAACCAACCTCTGTATATAAAGTTAACAAGTGAATAAGATTTATATTATCTTATGAAACTGGCACCTACATGTATTTTATGAAGTTAGAGGTATCCATAGGATACCAATAATAAATTCTATGATACCAATTTTGATGCACAAGATATGCACATTTCGTCGATTTACGGTTCATCGGTACTGCTCAAGGTCTACAATGTTGAACACCCAAAGAATAAACCAAAACGTTGAATAGCATATTAAATAAATCCCCAAATGTCAAAAGAGTGAAACCAAAACCAACCAAAAATAGAGATATTCGTGAGGGTGATACTTCTGCTCTTTCACAATTTTTGAAATTTTGATTTTTCAAATTTAAATTATCAATTTTGGACTAGTATTGAAATACTAGCAACTGAGCTGGTCATACCCTCGGGATATCTACCGGCAGAGGTATTGACTCAGTGGTAATAATAATTTCTGTGATACCAATTTTGAAATAATCTTCCATGTAATTAAATTCTCATAGAAAAATAATTCGGTACAATTTTCTAAGTAATGTCACAGTGTTTGTCTGTATTCATGGGTGAATTACATGAAAATATCTCAATTATGTAATAATGCTGGAAGGAAGACAGAACAAACTACTATATCACGCCTGCATATGGCGTCTATGTTTCTCAGATAATCCGGGTTCAAGGCCATGCCTGAGTTACCATGACTTTCGACAAAGAGGATGACTTCTGTCGCAAAAGCTTCATAACAAAGGCCTTATCAAGGATAGGTTGATCTCATCACCTAGGAAATTTTACGGTCTTCATCACGAATTGATTGACCGCTACAATGTTCCAATATCTAAGATGATGTTAGACCTGTTCCCAATATCGTAACATTCATATACGTCAACAGATTTGTGACTACCACCGGATTGACTTTGTTGAACTTCACGACGGGTAGCGTATATGGAGCAGGAATTGCTTACCATTCAGGAGCACCTGTGTTCACTCCTGATTTTTTTTTTTTATAGTAGTTCATTTTGTTCATTGTTTTTAGCTCACCTGACCCAAAGGGTCATGTTAGCTATTGCCATCAGTTTTCGTCCGTCGTCCGTCCGTCAACATTTCACATTTAAACTTCTAGAGAATCGCCTAATGGATTGAAACCAAACATGGCATGAATGTTCCTTATGAGATGCTGACCAAGTGTTGTTACTTTGTTCCTGATCAGTCACCCAAGATGGCCGCCAGCAGGGAACTTAGTTAACATACATTCTATGGTAAATACATACATGGCATGAATGTTCCTTATGAGGTGTTGACCAAGTGCGTTATTTTACTACCGATCCGTCATCCAAGATGGCCGCCAACCGGGAACCTAGTTTAACATAGGACCCTATGGGATATACATACAAAAATCTTCTTCTAGAGAACCACTGAATGCATTGAAACCAAACATAGCATGAATGTTCCTTATGATGTTCTGACAAAGTGTTGTTACTTTGCTGCCAATCTGTCATCCATGATGGCTGTCAACGGAAGACTTAATTTAACCTAGGACCCTATGGGAATTACATACAACGGCTTTTTCTTGCAAATTATTGAATGGATTGAAACCAAACATGGCATGGATGTTAATCTCAAGGTCCTTTAGCAATGAACAAATGGAAATATCAGGTGAGCGATACACGCTCCTGGGAGCCTCTCGTTTAGTTTTCAGTGTTTATTTGTTGTGCTTGTGGTTGTTCATTTGTCTTCCCGGGTTTATCTGTCTAATGGATTGCATTTTTGTTTGCTCCTTAGGTATATTTGCCCTCTTTGTCATCTTTCTTAAAAGTGTGAAAGGTATTGTTGGTACATTCCAAGAAATGAAATGATCATCATCGAGTATTCTCGTAATATACAAATGTAGCAGTTACCGACTATAACGTAGAAACTGTGTTCAGAATTAATCTGATGACGAAGATAAAATCTCACTTGGTCTCAGTCAGGAATATACAATACAGAGATCAGTTATCACTTCTTCAAAATTTCTGTCATCAGCATTGCTTATGAAGTTTAATAAAGAAAAGCGTTTTTTTAATACAAAATATGGTATGTACGTTTACTTTAATACAAGTATGACAAGAGGATCAACAATCAATGCTTACTGCGGAATATAGATATTGAAACATAAGTTCAAATTAAATCCATTTCACTAAGATATATCGTATTTGGGAGTGATATCAAAAATTTTCCCACTGTTTAACTTCTTATCTTTTAAAAACAGTTGTTTGGCGTGTAGAGCTGGTACCCACTGGAATATACTGATTATATTGTGGATCTAATAGTGAAACAATTAAAAATGACTTTCTAGCGTGGTTCCAGAAATCATTATCTAGCTAAAAGTGATTGAATTGAATATAACATTTTTAAAATTTGTTATTAAGTACTAGGTGAAAATTATCCGTACAATGTATATTCTTTTTGAAAGATATATAATTCTACTGAGGAATATTCACACGGATATTTTATTCCTAGTTATATATTTATCTGAGGCAACAATTTAAGTTCCAAAACAAACTCATAAAATCACCAAGTAAAACAAAAAATAAATTGTGGGTTATGATTGAAAAGCTGACAATAATTTAAACGGTTTCACACGGAATAATTAGTGAGACAAATAATAAGATTAAAGTAGTCCATAATTAAACATAGATGTCTAGAATACAAAAGCACCGATTTTATCAAATTTGATTTAAAAAATTGAAGAAAGCTTATAAAATTCTGCTTTTTTCAATTTATTTAAGAATTGACTACGGTAAACGGATATTCGTTGGCGTATCTTTGGGTATCTGCCTCTTTAAGGTATCCGGACTATAAATGACCACGTGATTATTCAAAAGTTCCCGGATATTCTCTTATTCTGTACGCATTTATACATCTCTTCACCCGTTTGATAAACTCTCATATTACCACACGTTGGTTAAATGCTCTTGAAATTTGCCGCCGAAAAACTTTGGAGATTCTAAAACTCTTGACGCGGTAATTTTGAAATTAATCCACTCTGGGTGATTAAATTTTCATTTTTATACCCCCTCAAACAAAGTTACAAACGGTTTGGGGTATATAGGAATTAGCCTGTCTGTTTGTCTCTTCCAATGTTTGGTCATATTTCAACCAAACTTGGTATAACTTTATATAAAGATAAGTAAACTCGGCTGTATTAATTTATGTTGTCCATAAATTTTTCATAGATTTTAGTTTACCGGAAACCGCACGTGTTTTATCTCAACCCATTGGTGAGATAAGGAAATCTCACACCGGCAAAAATTGGAATTGTCTTGTCCCAAAAGTG
Source organism: Mytilisepta virgata (assembly GCA_028015205.1). Lineage (NCBI taxonomy): Eukaryota > Metazoa > Mollusca > Bivalvia > Mytilida > Mytilidae > Mytilisepta > Mytilisepta virgata. The sequence continues at coordinate 36,277,403 of CM051515.1, forward strand.
AGAAAATAGGAATAAAAAAACTAATCATGTCAAATTGAATGTAACGGATAACCGTCTGTTTTGAATTAATTACTGAACTATATGTTATGTTATACAGCTGCATTGACTGTTCAATCGATTGAGGAACAGTGTAATTCAATTCAAAACGGTCCATACCTCATATGGAATTACCGACTTATTATCTGTGAGAAACGGCGGAAAATTTACCGGTGAAAAAGATGGTCTGTACTTCATATCTTCATTTGTCGCAACAACATCGGAGCTCGGTGGTTTGTATTATTTTTATAAAAATAATGACTATATTGCCGCTGGGTATAGACATACACACGATTATGCGTTAACTAACACATTAATAGTTCTCGAGCGTCTCCGTACAGGTGACATGGTGTATGCAGGAACTGGTGAAGGAATTCACGTTTTAGGTGGTATTCGAACGTGTCTTACAGTTCTGCAAGTTGAATGAATTTTACAAAAGAAAATAAACCAAATATTCTTCAGTATGTCACTTCGTATATATATGAAATTGTGATATTTTTTCCTGCTGCTTAAGTTATTCTTTTTATGTGTGCTTTTGTTTTATTGCATGATAGATTTATCTGTTCTCGTAGAATATGAACAGACTTTTAATTAGATTTATTTGCTTGTTTACGTATACCATTTTTTCATTCCCCTAAGAGGTATTAAACGAATCCCCTTTATTTTGAGCTATTTTTAATTTTGTGTTCATTTACAGATTATTTCACTGTGAACCTAAGAGTATCACAATTAATCGTTAAAGATTATAAGATAACGTAAACCAACAGTATGAATTCAAGGAACGACAAAAATACTAAACATCATTCTAACACTGTTTTTTTTTAATTATACTTTTTATTAATTACTTCCTTTCATCCTGGAATTTGTGATTTTCAACAGATCCAGTGGGTAAAGATTTGCTGAATTTTTTTTTAAATAACAGGATAAGTGAAAATCCATAATATGAAAATCTAAGGCGAATTCGTGGAAAACTGAGGTACTGAATAAATACTTAAATTTACTAAAATCGTTCTTTTTGAGTAATCAAAATGCGTTGACAGTATATTTTTGGTAATAAATAATTATTATTCTTTAAATTTAGCGCTCTATATTTCGTATTTATCAGTTTTAACCCAAAAACAATTAAAACCCAACTTTCAATTGTAAAGTAAAATGTATCACAAAATATCTAAAAAAATTGATGCACTGTATGGCCATTTCGTTCACTGACAACTCCTCAGCAATGCAATAAGCATGCGAAACAAACAAACAAACACGAAAATAATTGTTTAAAAAAAAAACATCATTGTTATTTTTGTTTTTCCACAGAATTTACTTTATGATTTGTATACATATGTATGTATGTAGACAGACCAATTAGTTTTATACTTATTGTATAGGTCACAAGAGTAGCTTATTCCGTATTCATTTAGTGATATAAGAAATTGAGTTCCGTGTTTTTGAATTGTGATGTGTATAATTTTGTGAAAGATTCTAGAAGTTAATAAAACATTATTATTCATTGTTAAGTTTTGAATATAAGACGGGGATCCGAAAGTTATACTATATGTACTTGTCTCGATAAAAACGGGAATAAGACACAAGACCATTTAGTTAATATTACCTATATTTAGAATTACAGTGAGTCTTATATTATAAATAAAGAAGTCAATGTGGCAATGTTTTTTTTAATCAAAGAGCACTAATATTGAAGCTCAACACACATTTGCTTATTTGCAAATATAAATAAGACATATATAGATTGAAATGCACAAAACCTGGCCTAGAATATCCTTTTGTAATTTTCAATATTTTATTGCAATTTGTTCTCATATGTCGAAATAAATCTTTACTATTGCTGTTGTCTAAAATGGACTCAACCAGGGGTCACCAGCTTATTCTGTGTTTTTAGTAATTTGACTCCGAAGGACCATTTAAGGGGATTCTTTTTGGACAAATAATAACACGAATCAGTTGCATAAAAAGAGCAAAATGTTATCATAGATTGCAGAATGAAGACAATAAATGTGTGTGAACTTGGCACAGCCTCACATGCTCCGAATGAGTAAGAAGTTGCTGCCTCTTATAAGACACCCACCATGCTGCACATTTTTATATTTAGGGTTGAAAGTCACAATATGGAAACCGAATGGTAAAATCTAACCCTTAGACATTACCAATTTCGCATTCAATGATACATGTAAATTCTCTAACCCTGAAACATAACCTAACCAAATGTAAAAGCTTTTGAAGTGAAATGTTAACCATTTTTAAGACAAAGAGAGACAAAACCAAGAATTAAAAGACAATACAGACACAGAATTGAAAAACAACACTAAAAACTAAAACGTGAACAACGTGGACCCCGCAAATAACGGGGGTGAACTTAGATGATCCGATCATGTTGCTCATCAAGCTCAATAAAATGTCAGGTTTATTAATAAATAGTACAACTACGAAAAATGCAAGTATTCAGATTTCACCTGGACAATTGATATTCCATAATGGCGATGATGATCGTAGACTTTTGTAAGTGATGCTTTTAGCCTAGGACTCATGTTTGAGTAGCTTTTGCTTCGGCATCCGAACCCAAACAAAATAAGAACAAAATATCACAAAAACTAAATCACTGACACGTAAATTCCCGCATCAAGTTATCTGGAAAGTAAGCATGTCTTGCTTAAACGAAACCCGTCATAACGGGAGAGTGAGCAGAATCTGTAATAGGATATCTCATTTGCAGAACAGTCAAATCAATTCGTTGTGACGATCATAGAATTGTCTAAATAATGATATCGACAAAGGTTGGAGACAAATCTTTTTGTAAATTTTATGAGATGGTAATTTCGCCCTATTAAGAGATTTACGGATACACACGACACTGACGAATCAAATATAAAATGTGAAAAAATTAACAGATTGTATAGCCATGCGAAACAAAACAAACACGAAAATAATGGCTTTGAAAGAAAAACATTTTTATTATTGTTGGTACTCTTGTAAATTAAAGTTTTGGATGTTAGAAGGGAATCCGACAGCTATGCTGTGTACTTTTTTGGTTTGTATATATAATTTCCAGTTTTTTTAATGTTCACGAAGATTTCTCTGTAGGTTTAACGAATAAAATTTTTATCTTAAATTAAGGTAGAAAAGAGATTAGATAGTCAATTCACAATTTTATACTATTAGCATTGATCAGGATAGTTAATGTTTTAAAGTCTTTATTATAAACAAAGAAGTAGGGCCATTTTCCCTGCATTTATTTCATTTCTAGGACCATTTTGAAAACGTCAGCTAAAACCTTTGAACATTCTAGAAGCATAGCATAGGGAAGTGGTCTCTAAAGATTTGCTTATAATAACTAACAAGTAAGTTACTAAAATGAATATCGCTTTGGGAGACAGTTTTAACACAAATTTGCCAAATTAACATCTTCAAGACAGTTTTTCAACGTGAAGGAAAACCAGAACCAAAACGAATGTTTGGCTATAAGTGAGATTATGTGTCTTCTTTCCTACGACAGTAGAATGGTTTTGGTTCTGAATTTCCTTCTTGGCGATATTCCAAAAGTGATGTAAATTGACCCAAATCGTCTATATACACGACCTTCCTGGGCAGAAAATTTGAACCTGTTAATGCATGATTAAGCATAATATTTTTGTTTGATAACATAAAAATGGATACAATCGTGTACGATAAAAAGTAAGTAAATATTTAAGAATAAAAATCAATGGTTTATGAGTGAAACAAATACACGGAAAAGTGACCCTACTTCTTTGTGTTCTATGACCAGCTATATAAAGACGATTATCGCCAAGTTTGGTTCCATTTGCTCAGTGGTTTCAGAGAAGACCAAATTATAAAAGATTGCGGACGAAAAACAGAAGCAAAGTATAAGAATAGCTCGCATGGATCTTTGGTTCACGGAGGCTAAAAAATTTCATAACAGCGTTTTAACTTTATTGAAACACACTATCATGCATACATAAATACAAAATATAAAGCAATGTTTTGCAGAAGCCTTTTTGTTTTTATAATTTATTTATGTTCACATAAATTTGCTTTATAACAAGTGCTTTTGAAATTATGCTACTCAGTTAAACTACCCGTATTTTACATGAATAATACGAGAGAGCAATCGACGTTTTATATTAAACGTTTTAATAAACACAAAATAAAAAGGTAAAATATATGCATGATATATATATATATATATATATATATATATATATACATACACAGTAAGAAGTAAAATGAACGGCGCTCTTATTGCATTAATCCGTGTAAAGTCTTCAACAAGGAGCAAGTAATTACATATAAAAAAATAGTAATAAATATAAATAAAAATAAAAATTACGGTTTAAAAGCAAGCATCGACATTAACAATATATAAGACATTTTCTGGATAATTACCAGAAGTCTTCACAAAGGAATGCAAGGTAAGCATACACGGTTTTACATACAAAAAATGAATACTAAAGAAAAAAAGAGAGCATATATACACCTCCATTAGCAATTCGACAATGTATATTTCATCCTAAATTATGACTCGTCAGTTACGCGAAAGCCGAACAAATTAAAAACTCAAAAAATCTAATTTCAGTCAACTTTCTGACAAAACGTAATTTATAATAAATTCACCAATTAAACCTTGTATGCTAAAAATAAAATATCATAAAACAAACTTAAAAAAAAAAAAAAACGAAAGAAGCAAAGAAACGGTGCATCATACAAAAGAAATGATATTAAGATATAATAAATGATATTACATCCAACCTACGAAACCACTTAAACCTTCAAAAAGAGGTTTGGTAAGACATTTTCTTGCTATATCAGCCACTTCCGGCCAGCAGTCGCAGGAATCCATTACATTATTAAATGGACTAGCAGGATCCATCACGTATGGTGTCTGTAACTTTGCTCTTAATAGAAATAAAAAAAAATACTGACACACCTTTCATATATACTAGGTTTCGCGGTTTCGAATATCTTACTGAAAATACCTGTTTCAGTTTATATTACGTATTTCGCCAAAATTATCGATATAAGAATAAATAAGAATAAAGCAAGAACTTTAAAACATGAAAAAATGTTTACTTGTGATTTTTTTTCATTTTTGCTTTCTTTGTAACTTCATTCCATGTCTGTTTTTCCTAACATTATTGGGAATCAGGAAATTACCTGAGAACACAGAAGGTATACATTTACTCTCTATTATTTCAGATTATTCGATATTGTTCTCTTTCGTCACAAATACTAAAAGCAGTTCATACCAATTTCAATACTAAATATTATTGAAACAAGAAGATCAAGTGGCTCACCTGGTATCTTTTTCAACATACAGCTATTGTTCATGTTCATTCATCTATTCGATTTCATAGATTTTTTTTCAATTTGACCGATAAAAAAACCGAATTAATCACGGCAGCCATTAGTCGTCCAACCAAGGATTGACATTTTGTAAAGATCCTTGCATAGGATTTTACCTCTGGTCTGATATTGACAAGAAGATTCTTTGAAAGTGTGACGATGAAAATTTCATTGTGTGCATGTTAGTCAACTGACTGGGACGTATTATGCAAACAATATGAAGATCGACCTTCCATAGATATTTCATACCAAGTATCAGGCCCTCGGCTTTGTAGTTTCAGGGAAGAATTTTATTCTTATTGGACCAACGGAAATTAAAGAATTGGTCATGGCGGAAATGTCAAATGTCTGATTGAAAAAAATATGCAAACTTTATAAAATTCCTTTCGTGCCTGTTTCATACCAAGCTTTAGTTCATTTGGCTGTAAGGTATCAGGATTATTTTTACAAATTTTGCAAATGGGAAATACCGGTAGTATTTGTTCATGGCGTCCATGTTAATTGTCCGATCGTTAAGAATATACATATATAATTTATTGTAAGTCCTTCCGAAGATGTTTTATACCAAGTTCCAGTTCATTTGGATATATGGAGAGCACAAGATTTTGAAATTTAACCAATGAGAAATAGGATTTGTTCATGACGTTCATGTTTGTTGTCTGATTGTGAAAAAAAATGCACTCTATAAAGGCGCTTCCATAGACGCTAAATACCAAGTAGACTAAATGGTTTCAGAGGACAGGATTTTTTAATTTGACCAATGAGAAATGGGAATTATTCATGGCAGCCTTTATAGATACAAAATACAAACTTATATAGATGATTTATGCCACGTTTCGGTTAATTTGATCAAGGCTATTCAGAGGAGAAGATCGAAATGTAAAAGACAATACACGGACAGATGTACGACGAACACAAAGAGATGACAAAAGCTAGTTAATAAGGAATAAAGGATATATATTAGTTATCTTACCCTTCTACATCCGATTCTTTGTAATTATTAGTCCAAATCAATCTTAGATTGTTATAATTGACAAGTGCTTTAAGTACGTTGTAAAAGCCCTTTCGCAAGTCAAAATTCTGTCGTTCCCCCCCCCCCCCCGTCTCTCCATTTACCAATTGCAATTAGTTCCAATGGATAGGAAGACGGCAACCTTCTATTGTTTTCTGCTGTGCTCTCCTATTACAAAGAAAAGCATACCTTTTTTCTCTGGTCTCCGTTAAGTTGTTGCATGTTTATTTTGGTGCAGGTTAGTTTTTTTCAGTTACGGTTGAGTATGTTCATAACAATTTATAAGCAAATACCGTATATATTTGCATATATGGAACAGGACATTTTGACCTTGCATGAGCATCTGATTATTCATTTCTTGGTATTCATTCATTCTATTATTCTATTGCCACATAACTGTCAAGATTTCTGTAATCGCATTTTTGTGTTTGATTGAATCATTTTTATATATTTGATGGTTATTCGGTCAGCAGATTTTGTTTGTTTTAGGAATTATTGATATATAGTAGTCAACAAAAGTAACGATACACGAGTTCGGAACCAGATATCTTGGCAATTCCTTAAAAAAACTTAAGTATTAGGGCAATTGGAAATTATGGAAATTTCCGAAAGAGGGTTAAATTAAATTTGCGGAAAATCGAGAAGAAAATCGACACACATTTTGTAAAAATAAAATCCAGTGGCTGAAATCAGTAGAAAAAGCTCAACCCTTTTGTCACACAGACATTATGATTCACATAACGGGGTAAAAATACTGATTTTTAATTTTGGGTTGAAAAATGTGATTTTTGAAATCTCAAAAAATGGAATTTTTCATTTCAAACTTTTTTCACAAAATCCATACTTTTGATGAGAAAACAATCTTCTATGAAAATCAGACGTGTGGGTCTATTTTTCTGCTTAGCACACTATTTGAAATTATGAATATATGAAAAATGCATTACCCTGTATCGTTTCTTTTGTTGACTAGTATATCAACAAGCGGTATTGATACTGTTGTGATGTGTAATCTTTAAAAATGACGACATTCTTTTCTTACTTTTTGAATCATTCCATAGATACTTTTATATTCTAATCTCAAATATTTTTACATTGGTAAACGATACAGATGTTGTACAGCAGAAAATGACCAAAACATTTAGAAAATAAAGTATATATGAGGAATATTTGTTTCAGACAATCTTTCCAATGTTGTAAGAACATATTTTGGCATATCAGATTCACGCTTGCGTAGAAATACAAGCAACTGTGCTGTTATTAATCTTTGAAAAGTAGGTCAATTACGAGAAGTAGTCTATTGAAAGAGGCAATAAAATAAACTCAGATAGAAATGGAATTTTGTACGTAGTAAATTATTTTGATATAATTTTTAGTAACGATGGCGTAATGTCCATGTTAAAATTTACCCATTTAAAGCACATAATATATAGAATTACACGGAAACTGAAAATTACTTTCTGCATTATTGAAATGACAAATGGAACAACATCAGATAACTTAATGCCTAAAATCATAATCGACGCTAATCAGGTTATCAAGAGTTAAAGTTTGTCAAGAACTATTGTTATATGTACTGGTACAACCGTCTATAGCCATGGTTTCTTGTATAAAAATATAATGCTAACTTACAGTTATTTTTAATTTTTGGATTTCCAAGTTTTTGGCATTGAACCTCACTGATGAGAAATATGTATGGACAAGGAAATACACTATTTTCTTTAGATAAATCTTACAGTAAAAGCAGTTTTTCTCCAGTATTTCACCAGTCGTATCAAAGATTTCAACTTTGTAGGCTGTTGGGATACAAAATCAATCTGTAGAGGAGCAAGCGCAGCCGAGTAGAATTGTCGATTAGCCTCAGACCCTCTTTCCATTCGTTTATACAAGAAGTTCTTGTCACCTATTGAATAAATGACATTAAAAAATCAGCATCCGGAAAAGTAGTTCAACAAAGTTTTTTTTTTTAAATAATCTATATTTTTCTACCATGTGAAAAAAAGTTATTTGTCGAATCAGAATAAAACTCAAAATGTATCCTAGTGAAATGCAACGTTTAATTCTCTGCAAATTGTTCACTTTAAAGACATAGGACTGGTATTATATCATACATAATGTATCTGTACTGGCTTTATTATTTTATTATTTTTCAAAAAAAAAAAATAATACAGTAAGTTTACCTGCAAGAACATCGACAGTCGGGAGTATATCGACATCATGGGTATATCCTTTGTGGCAAGAGACGGTCACCTTTACAGCATGGCCAGTTTTCCCTTCAATTTTACAGTCACCATAAGATTTCAAGTACTGTTCCATATCGCACAAAATTTCCCTTAAATTAGGCCGGAGAGTTTCAATGGAATCGTAATCTGGATTGGCTAAAAACACTACAAGATCAGCATCTGACTTTCCTTTAACTGCGGTGCCTTTCCCAAGAGAACCAGTCTTCAAAAATATACTCATGAAAAATCTTATTACTTACATTTTTTATGTGATACATAATTTATATACATGTATTAGCATAGCGTAGCGATTCAAATATTTCCATTAGAATAAACTGAAATACAGCAAAGAAAGTAAAATTATTAAAAATACTTTTAAGTAGGATCCATCAGAATTTATGGTTTATACTGTTCATGTATAATGTGTATTACCCAAGCAAGACTCTAGTATGGCAAAAGGCAGAGTTGGAAGTCGATTTATAAATGTACGAAAAAGCTTATCATGTTGCAATTTCTATTTAATTGAAAATTCATTTGTTGTATTAGGATTTGAGTGTAACCCCCCTCCACCTCCATATAAAAAAGAGAAAAATAATCCAATTACTTAATTTTAGATAACCATAACCTCAGGGGATGTCAGCACCGTGTTTTTCTTTGGACACTTTAAAAATAAAAAGATGAAAGGTATTGCATTTTCTGCACCATAACTCGATTTATGCATAGATGATAACGACAGTGTATAATTAAAACCAATACTTAATTGTGAAAGTTTCTTTCCTAATTAGTACTTCCCTACCCAAAGTTCATGCACCTACGTGTGATTTATACACTGTGATTTTACCCCGAACCTCGTTATCAGTGTTCTTTTATATGTTATATTAACAGTCTCGAATTTTAAGCTCAACATCACAAAACATATGCTTTTCAGATTTCTGAATTAAACAACAAAATGGATAACAGGAAAGGTCAACAATGATATACCAATCAATCAAACTGACGAAACGCCGGACAAACAATAACATACTTAAGAGTACAACACACAAACATAAACACAATAGAGAGTCAGAATATTCTGACTTGGTACAGACACTGAATATTGGTGGGGTTAAACCGGTTTTATGGGATCCCATACCTCTCCCTTATCTATTCTGAAACTCTGGTGTATAAAACAGACTATAAAATCAATACAGTATGATTACTAACAAGTTGACCGCTTGCTAAACTGAAAATTAGAGTGGACGGTACATAATTTAGATAGCAGGGTCAGAACGTGCTCGTTTAATTGTAAAACTAGCTAAGGCTCTCATAGCTGAAGGTCGAGAGCAAATTAGTGCAAAACGTACAAGCTGTGATATGTAAACTCCATACGATGGTGCCACAGGCAGGTCGCCATCAAGAAAGGGGAAGTTAGTAATTGGAAAATTAAAAGCGTCCCTTTTATCATAAATCTTAGTACTAATCTCTCCATTTTCGATATTTATAATTGGATCTTAGAAAGAACAGCAAGTCTGAATTCATCAAAACTGTACATGTATATACACAGTGTCATCACTTTCGTGTGCTGACTGCTTAAAGTTTAAAGTCTTTCAAGTATCAGACTTATTAAGTTATTTGATAACAATTCTTTACTGATTTCTTTCTATGAAGAAATAACCTTAATCAAGTGGTGTACTCTAAATAACCTGCGAATTTCGAATATACTGAAAACAAAATTACAGTCAATCCTTATGATTTTAAGTTGGTTCTCATTAAAATTTTCTTTAAGAGTTTTATGAGCTTATGTGTTTGTATTTTACGCAAGCCTGTGAATCTGATTGTACATCGATATTTACCTTAATAATTTTGCTCGGCCGAAGTCGTCCAGGCAGATTGTTTTTCAAGAACATACAAAGTCTATTTACAACTGCATTACAGCTTGCAATATACACTGAATCTGGTTCAATTTCATCTTCTACGAATTTATTCAGTGAATCTGACTCTACATTGTAAAGAGGGCTTTCGGGGTTCCCATGTTGGGGAGACGATCTATGTTTCATCTCGTCATGCTTCTCTTTGTCGTTAGGACGCATGAAGAATCTGTACGGATTACATATGCCGCATTTGTATGGGAACATATCAGGATTGGCTCTTCGATATGCACGACTGTATAGACGACGCCCCATCATACACAGGTATGCACAGGATTCTGCAAGTGGAATACGAAAATCTTAGATTATCTTACAACTAAAAAAAAAAGATTAGCTTCCTTTTTACCTTTTCATTTTTGCTGATATCCTCTCAATTATATAACATCTATGGATATATAAAATGTAATCGACAAATGATTGAATTTCTAACGTACGATGTAAATTAACCTTATTGATGTAAAAACCATTAACTCCCAACATAGTACTTTTTTCAAAACACCCCGAAAATAGTTGTCTCAATAACTGACCCTAAAAATATCTAGAAAAAAATCCCCTTACCTAAAAATAACTTTGGTAATATTACACCCCAAAAATACATAATGGAATTTTGGAAACCAGAAATTTATACTAACACCAATTCATAAACTCGAAATGTGGATGTTGTACCAACACTTTCATCTTCACAGTATATTACTTCATACAGCCCAAAAGCATACCAATATTAGCAATAAATCTAGCAATGTTTTTTTTCTGAAGCTATACATCCATAAAAGAATTGTACTTTTGACTAAAACTTCAGGACATGTTTTTCATGTAACAGTGGAAGAATAATATATATTTGATAATAAACACATTTAGAAAAGAACCCTGTGGAACATTAAAATGAGAATCATATTTCTATAACTTTTGGCATAATTAAATTGGTTTAGATTTTACTTAACCCAAAATATGGAAATTTGAAACCTAGAAGGAACATTTTTAACTAAACATAAAATGGCCAGAGATTTTTTGGAGTTTGGGCTATTTTGATATAGTTGCCCTTTTGAACTGCTTACCCATAATTCTTACAGCGAATTTGAAGAAAAAATGAAGCAATGAACGTTTCTTTTAAGGACAATTTAATCCGTATGTCTTTGTCGTTGTAACTGACACAAGTTCAGTACGTATTAATGTTTTGTTTAAAGTAAACACATTTATCATATACTTATTAACCATAGAATGAAATTTTAACATGCGATAGAACTACGAAAATAGCTTATAAACTATAATACCTAAGCGGGTTGATAAAACACTTTTAGTAGACCTATAATGTCGGAATTTATCACATCCATCTTTGTCAGTGTTCGTTAGTTTTATCACTTTCATTCCCGAAAAAGTAGCAATAACTTCAGTTACTGTGTGTCCCATCCCGGCAACTGATTTGATGATGAAAAATTAAGGACTTTATTACAAAATTCAAGTAACAATAGCGTACGGCTATTTCCTAAAACTAAACATTATTCAAACCTTTTGACATAAATCCTTCAACGTAATATACATTTATTTGTGGTAAGGTCATATTTTAAGCAAGTTTATTAAGGGTTTTATCAGGGATAAGCTGATGTCATCACTTTGGAAATTTTACGGTCGTTATCCCGAATTGATTGACCGTTACAGTGTTCCAATATCTAAGATGATGTTGGACCTGTTCCCACTGTCGTAACATTGCATGTGCCTCCACCGGTTTGTGACTTCCAACGGATTGATTGATTTGTTGAACTTCACGATGGATGCCGTATACGGAGCAGGAACTGCTTACCCTTTCGGAGCACCTGGGTTCACTAGCCGACGGACGAGCATCTTGTATAGAGACCATCTTCGAAAATGGTGTCGATAAGGCGTCGTAAATCTGATCCTTGAAATTGTCATTTCGAATGGGAATCACACCAGTGACTTAGGCTTCTGCTAGCCACTACAACACGGCACCCTTATATAGTTCAATCACATCTGTTTAGAATGTTCTTATTATTTACTATATTTCAGTACAAATGCGACATAGCATCAAGTAGTAGTTTGCTACCTTTCATGAATAGCGACTATGATTGAGTTCTTTCATGGTTGTAATCTGAATATGAATTGCGGTTTGATGCGAAAATTGTTACTTCTTATAATAAATTAAACGACCATAAAGTATTTCATGTGATTCTGAAGCCTGTTCACAATAAATTGAAGCTTAAGCGTAAATATTGTGTAGGATTTACCTGAACTGGTTTTCTTCTAGCTGTTATTCCTATATTAAAATATGTGCAAGTATATATATGTCATCGAATTATCTAGAATTCTATATTTAAATAGGAGTAATATAAAGTACCAGAATACCTTTAAAAATTTCCATATATATTAATAGATGTATTATTTATCATAGTATATAATGAACTTATTTAAGTATACTGAAGCCTTCAAATTTTTGTTCGGAATAATCTAAAAATCCCAAACCAGACGTACATCAAAAGGCTCTTTATAATACATGTATTCAGATACCATATTTCAGTATAATTAGAAGACAATTAGCTTCAAAAGTTTAAAACGATGGATCGAAAAATTAGCATTTTGTTATATATGAATATTCGTAAACATTATCCCATCATGGGACTTTGTCATTGATAATCAGCAATGCAGTAACTAAATTTTTTGCAGCAAATAATTACTACATGGTAGACAAGTCACGACCATTTAGTGTTTGCTAGTGAAAGGGTGCTTCGTCATGGTTTTAAAAGCTTTCAATGAATATTTTTTTGCTTTCTGAAGAAGGTTTTGTCTGAACACTTTACCTTTAATTCAGTTCATAAATATCTTAAATTTATTAGAAATAATGATTTGAAAATCTAAAATGCTGAATTCCCATTCTTCACTTGAAACAAAGAACCGAATCTTAAACGAAGATTGTGAATATCCTGTTTTGACCGGCTCTGATTTTTTCGTGCGTACAATTTTAATGATTTTGTTTTCATAGTTTCAGTAAGAATACATACTGACGGTTAATCAAGAAATAAACATAATGATAACATGACATATCTGCAAAAGAAAAAAAAACCGGAAAAATAGAAGGATAAGCATGTCCCACTCCGTTAACGGTACCCCTAACATTACCAGTGAGTAAGTGAGTAAAATACAGAGAAGTGTCAGATCCGATGATGTGTTAATTCCAGAAGGACATGGACTCCAACTGAAAATATCTAGTCTTATATGCAATATAGAAACTTGGTATCGGCGAATCAACTTATGATGATGATCCCTAAATGTCTGCAGTGATAAAAGACTGAACATAACCCTTTCTTAGAAGTTTATGTGACAACAATCCCGCTCTGCCGAGAAAGTCGTCGTATATATCACATGCACAAAAGTAACCAATCAATTGTACATGTACATACCATAGGCTTGAGACCTTGGTATGATACTGCTAAGAAAAGGAAGTTCACAATCGAAAAATTAAAATCGGTTGTCAGAAAGTTTTTTTTTTTTTTCAATCGCCCATATCATCTATGTACAAGTCTAGATATGAAGCAGAAGTGGTTGTGTCTGTAAATTAAGTTTTGTACTAATTCTGGCTAACTTCTTACTTTGGTACGTTTGGTTTGTTGTTCGTCTTTTATTTCTTTTTCGTTTAAGATTAACCGCTGCCTGATTTCGTGGACTTCACTTTCTTCATCAAAGCACCGTTGTTTAATTGTCTTAAAAGGCAAAAGATCTTTTTTTACATTAGACAAATATGTTGCTACTGGTGAGTAATATAACAATTTTCTGTAATATGAAATGTTAGAATTCTATGACAGAGTTTTGAGGCACGAATTGCGATAAATTCTGTCTCGTCATTACAGCTCCAGCCAAATACTAGTTTTTGGAAAGCTGATAACATAAAATATTGAAGAGCCGATTTGAATGCCAAAAGTGACCAAAATGGTATTACTAAAAGCTAATAAAGAACTGGCGTCGATTATATTTAATATCATGTAGAGGGGACAAGTGTGTTGTAAACTCTAAATTTAGTGTATTTCAAAAATGATATGTCGGGATCGAAATTAAAGGAATATAAAACAATGATTTTCAACACACGGACTGAATATCTTGGTAAAATCAGTAGTATAAAGTAATTTTCATGATGATCAAATTTAGAAAACATAAGCGGAAAGAACGTGCAATACAAAAAAGTAAAAATGGAATCAGATCTAGAAGTGTAAGAAGTTATTCCGCTCTATTAAAAACTTCTGTAGATACATATACATCACAAGCGTTACTATAAATATGTATATTGCGGGAAATATAAATAACACCAAATTCAAAGTAATAAAGGATATGTTTATTTTAAACTTAATTAGATTAGTAATAGTTTTGCAATTAGACAGCTGTGGGCATTTGCATTGATAAACAAACAAATGTTACCATTAAGCTTGAAATTGTGTTACAGTGATAATAAGAACAAAAATACACCCGGACTGGAGTTTCCAATCTTTCATAAATATATTTGTTTTGCTTAGTAACTATCTATGTTTTATCTTCCGACCTTTTATAATCTTCAAAGTAAATAATAATGATCTAATTTTATAAATATCTCAAGATAAAAGTTTAGTTTAACTGCATTGTTCTTAAAATAGCGGTTTGAAGCATTAAAGATGCTTTTGGTATTGCTGTCTCTTATATTTTCCTGTCACGGGTTACTATTGGATGGAATAACCAAAGCACCACAAACTGGAAATGGAATAAGTGACACTCATTTCGACATGCTCTTAAATCTTTTATTAGAGGAAAGAAAATCACGTAGAAGTTTAGAAAAGATAGTTTCTCAGCTTCAACTAGAGCTACAAAACACGAAATCCGAATTTATTAACAAGTTCCAAAGCTGTAACTGCAACAGCAATACTGATATACTGGACATTAGGAACAACACAGAAATTTTGGAAAACCAGCTACACACTTTGCAGGCAGATTACAACAATTTGCAAATGAGATACCAGAAACTAGAACAGAAACAGTCAAGGACGGAAGTTAGGACAGGAAACTTAGAACATGAAGTTGGACAAATAAAACAACTTAAAAGCGTCTCAGATCTTCAAGCTGTGTTAAACTTACAAAACTTTACAAAACATCTAGAACAGGAGTTACAAACAACTAACAGAAAACTATCAAATGTTGTATCAAACGTAAACGACAGATCGCAGGATTTTCTTGCCTTATTCAATAATCTTAAAATAACAGATAATAAAACCACAGATTTGGACTTGAAGATTCAAAACATGAACGTTAAATTAGAAAATAAAATAGATGAAGTAAAACAAAATGCGACTAATGTTACAAATCTAAAGCTGACAGAACTGAAAACATCACTACGGAAAGATGTCCTAATGTTACAATCTGACCTGAACGTTACAGCAACACAGGTCAACAAAATGTCAATTAGAGGTAAGCAATGAAGGTTGTTTATATCACATTCATCATGCAAACTTCAGATTTATGTTACATTCAAGATGTGCAAAAAATGTATTGGTTAATATTTTAAAAAATACCACATAATTACACGATTAATATGACAATCTGATTTTTTTTTTTTAAAAAGCACCAACATCGCAGAAATGACCTCTTTGCGTTTTCATGTTCATGTTAATGTCGTGACAGATCCGTTGAATATAATATACTTGTATTGAGGAAAAGATGTAACTTGTTAACGTATTTTTTTTTTACTTTTCGAAAAATAAGTAAATTTGGGGTAAAAAAAATATTGAAACGACAATGAAGCGTAATAAAAAATACCACTGATATCAATCAAAATACATAGTACTTTAGATTTCATTATTTCCGTAAATAATGATTTTCGAAAATTTTGAATTTTATTTTTTTCCAGTACCAAAGGAAATGAAATAGATATTTCGTTGTTAATTTTATTTATTTCATATTCTGAAATCTTTTGTAACAAGATTTGAATCTTTGATTTTTAAAACCAAGAGGATATTGAAATGAATTGCCTACGATAATAAGCATAGAAACTAGAATACTGTGATGTGATCAGCACAAAGGGCCCCAATAAATATTTATTGTTGTAGAGAATAGAAAAATATTTCAAGTGACAGATATATACAACTTCCACATAAACTTGGTTGAAATGGAAAAAACTATGTAGAATCTAGATCAATAACAAGAAGTTGATAAGGAAAAACTACGTAAAAGGCGGTAACTCCCACAAAAAGTATCCGATAGCCCTCGTTTTTTAACTTGATCAAGGTATTGCCCATATAAATTTGGTTGAAATCCGTTGAGAAATGTAGAATTGAGAGCGCTAACAACAGTTATTGACGGACAGACAGACAGACGGACGCAGTGAAAACTATAGGGTCCCGAATCATCCGATGCGGGGCCCTAATTATAAATATGTAGAATCTAGATCACTAACAAGTAGTTGATAGATAAAAACTAACTTAAAGTCAAAAGCAATAACTCCCACAAAAAGTATCCGATAGCGCTTTTTCGAACTTGATCAAGGTATTGTAAATTTCTCTACTTTTAATGCATTTTCATCGGTTTACAAGAATGTGGTATTTTACTCGATCACCCGCTGGATAGAAACAGCGGGTGGTATTTTGCACTGTCACCCTCTCATAAAATCCAAGACATTCAGTATTATAAAATAAATAACAAATTTATAAGAGGGTGACGGAGCATATTGTAACCCCTCTGAAAACTTTGTCCCTCAGGTTGCCTTATAATTAACTCCATGTACTTTAATATACTTTTCAGGATTTTTTCATAACATTTGCGATTCGCCAAATTTTTAAGTATGGATCCAGATTTTCCTTCCCCCTCTCGATAAAAATCAAACTACTAGTATTCACAGCAGATTATTTAAATTATTTTTTTTTCCATAAATTAAAGACATAATGCATCGTGCAGTATAAAACATATCTAATACAGATAAGATACATATGACCTTATTGGCTTAACTCTTAAGTAAAGAAAAGGCGGAGATAATTTATTAATTTGGATTTCATATCGAGATAACAACTATGAAAATGTGGTATTGGAATTATACATGATAGAAATCTATAAACAGCAGTTTAAATTCATTTCATAGAAAAGAGGATTTGCGTCTTTTTTTTATGATATAAATGGAAAAAAGATGAACTTTGTAAAAAATAACAACAGTA
Organism: Mytilisepta virgata; assembly: GCA_028015205.1. Taxonomy (NCBI): domain Eukaryota; kingdom Metazoa; phylum Mollusca; class Bivalvia; order Mytilida; family Mytilidae; genus Mytilisepta; species Mytilisepta virgata. The sequence goes on from CM051515.1 coordinate 36,295,098, forward strand.
ATCTTATTGAAAAGATTTATTTGTCATAGAAATATCATAAACTATATTTTATTTTACACAGCTGCTTTGACTGTTCAAGCTATTGGAGGAACTGTACAGACCAGGGCTATAATACCATTCAAAACGGTCCATACCTCTTATGGAATTAACGACTTGTCATCAGTGAGAAAAGACGGAAAAATTACGTGTGAAAAAGATGGGCTCTATCTCATATCTGCATTTGTCACCACAAATTCGAATTCCAATGGTTATTATTATGTCTATAAAAATAACAACTTCATTGCTATTGGACACAGGCACCTACAAACCTATGTATTAACAAGCACAGTAGTAGTTCTCGAACGCCTCCGTATTGGTGATATAATCTACGTAAGAAATGGCCCAGAGATGAATGTGTACGGTGGAACACAATCATGTCTTACTATATTACAAGTTGGTTGAACTGTTTATACGACAGGGAAGGGAAACAAAAACCAACATAACAATACATTCGCATATACAAAGTTATTCGTGTTAATCAGCCTAATACTTGAAGAAGAAACCAACTTTCATGATAATAATAAGCCTTTATTTGCATAAAATACACCCATATGGGTCAAAGGAAAACAATACAATAACACCTCAATATATATATATATATACATCACAATAGACATTAACACTAAGAACATGAATTAAACAAACAGCTTACAATAAAAAAAAATAATAAAACAATTATTGTATTATTCACAACAGAAGGAATAAATCTATGGTACAATAATTTATAGCAATAATTGTATATAATTGTAGTAGTAACTTAAAATATAGTATATACATATAGGAATAGCGATAATGATGTATTAATCAAGATGTCGTGATTTCAGCTGTGGATAGAATATATACATCTCATTATACACATTAAAAAGAAAAATTCAACGTAACTTCAAAAAGTCTTAATATAAATTGTCTGTACATTTCGAAATAAAGCTTGCATTTTGTTTTATTTTTATTGAATGGAACAGGTTTCTTAAATGTTAGCATTGTAATGCACTAGAAAAAAAATAGTGTTAATCATTTCCATTTTAAGGATGCAGATGCTTTTTTGTTCTTTCCAGCGATGTTTTATCACAAAAAAGTACACCAGTGTCATTAATTGATCTCATAATATTGCCTATTACATGTTTAGTTTAAATATATTTTATTCAGAAAAAAGAATCTGAAAGGATTAGACAGCAGGCTAATGTCTATATAAGTTCTCTCTATATTGTTATGATATTGTAATTATTATATTTATTTATCTTGGCCTAATTTGTTTTGCGTAGCCTTATAACATGTATACTATGTTTACATAATACTTATAGTTGTTTACCAAATAATGTTATAACTGCGCAGTTTAGAAATCACTAGAACAATAATAGATACTGGTGGAATGACTAGAACTTTCTATTTGACTTACGTAATAATTATGGTGTGATTCGAACTTCTACCGTATTCCAGAAGTTTCCGTTCTACAGTATATATACGGACAAGAAAGTTAGACTTTCAGATCAGAACGTATTGGACCAGACATTCTTGTGTTCTCAGCTGTTGGATTTATTTACGTTTCACACATCGTACTTGACAGACTTTTATTTTCGTTACATCATACTAGATTGTGACTGATTGAATATAATATTCCGTTTGGATTCCCGCAACAGTGACGAGAAGAATTCCGGATTAGGAAAAGACGAAGGATTTTGAACAGTTAAGTTGACATTTTAGTTTTTTTGTAATATTTTTTGTAAACTTTGTATATAATAAATCTTGTTAAATTTTATTATTGATTTGTGTCTTTTGTTGGCTACAATTTAAAGGTGATTTCGGCCGTAACAATATAGCCTATTACATTGTAATAAAGATTCGCAATAATACACACAAGAATATAACCTAACTCCGTAGATGCTTTTAAACTTGATGTTTTTAAACTTTTATCCTGAGGGGCATCGGTAGCGGTCTAGGTAGTTCGTCACGACTACTAATGATCACTAGCCTGTCAACACTGAGGTTGTGAGTTCGGATCTCACCTGTGGCGAGTTGTGTTCGACTCCGATCTTAATTAACAAGGACTGCCAATTTTCCTACCGATGGTCGGTGGTTCTCTTCGAGTACTCCGGCTTCCTCCACCAATAAAAACTGACCGCCGCGAAATGGCCAAATGTGCTGAAAACGGCGTAACCCCCCCCCCCCCCAACAAAAAAAAAAAAAAAACAAAAACAAACACAAAAACAAACAAACAAATATGTTATCCTGATCTGTAACATTTTATGGTATAGTATTGTTTAGTTTTAGTTTTTTTTGGACATTTTGAGAACAACTGATTTGCATATAGTGTATACAAAGACATATATATTATATTTAAATTCAAATCATAATTTTAGCAAGTTTATTCTGGTGTCCACCGTGTCTTGCCACTGTTTTATTTGCTTAATTAAAAATAAATATGGAACTGAAGGATACATGTCAGACAATATCCAATCAAATAAAATAAGAAAGATAGAGAATGACTCCCAAACTTTAATCAAAGGCGTTGTAAAATTATATAAACTCCGAAACAAAGTCAAGGCTATTGTCATATACTATACAAGCATGTTTTTTTCTCACCTGTACTTTGGACAAGCAGTTACTACTATGACAGAATAAATTGCGAAAGCAATAAAAATAAAGGTTGAAATTCAGTAGAAAGATTTCTAGCGAAATTATTGACACTTGAAATAAAGTAAGTGTTCTGAGGGAGTAATAACAACGATAATTATAATCTAAGAAACTATAAAAATTTTTACACTTCCACTTGCTAGACTTTCTCTTTATCAGGATTCGTATTTTCCATCAAATATTAGATTATGGAATATCTTAGATTCTAATACAAGAGAATCTCCAAACTCAAATATTTTCAAATATAGACTTAAATCAAAGTATCCTTTGCCAAAAAAGTCTCCGATTTATTATACAATTGGTGATAGCCAATATTTTACACACCAGATTACGTCATAGATGTAGTGGTCTCAGAGCAGACCTTTTCAGATGTGATTTAATATATATTTGTCACTGTGAATGTTGTAATGTAACTGAATCCTTTTACAATGTAGGATACATAGAGCACAAATAATTCGTTTAATTGATGACATATTAGCACTTGGTATTGAACCTACTGTTAAAAACATGTTGTATGGTAACGCTCATTTAGATTTTGATCGAAACTGTAGACTTTTCAAATGTGTTCAAAGATATATTATTGATACAAAAAGATTTGTTTATAATTGATTTGATCCAGGAATGACACGAGTGACACGACACGGACGACAAACCCCCTGCATCATATTTTGTGTTTTTTTTTTCTATTTCTTTTTTCTCACATCTCGCCATGTTATATCTATATATGCTTTCAATGACTGTATTTATTGTATAAAGTATTGTCACATATAATGTTTTGTATATATGTTGGAGAAGACTTAATAAGTTCTTGCAACTTGTGTCTTATCCATTTGTCTATATTTATGACAATAAAATATGTTTAAAGTAACAATAATTACCACTTTGAACGACTATAACAAACACAAAGTGCTCTAAAAAGGTAAGAAACAAAGATGATAAAGAATGTTATGTTTTCCATCTCGGCTGATGAATGGGATCATCGAATAGACCTTCACAAGAGGTCTCCTATATACCATTAATACATTAGTTGATCAAAACTGGCTAAATAATTTCATACAAGAACAGATTACTATCTTTTTTATAGGTCATCTAGATTTTTTATTTTAAGTCCGCTTCTGGTGTCCATCTTAGTAGGAGTGTACCATCATTGGATATAAGCCGGAATGAAGACCATAAAGACGAACTTTTTGTCCAGTTGGTTTGAGACAAAGGGAATCTTTAATCTAATGTTTCAAGGTCCTTTTATCAATTTATTCGGTCAAAGAGAGCAGAAAAATAAATCGTCTTGAATTAAGATTTAAAACGTTTTAATTTGAAACAAAACATGTCAAATGCATCGCACAGTCGAATATTTCCGTTAGAAAAAAATGCAGTGATTTTAAATAAGTCGCTCAGAAGAATTCAGTTCTTTAGAACTGTAACTTTAAACTATAATACATCTGCCGTGGGCTACGGAACGGGTTCTGCTGAGAGCCATTGTCAGACACCAGTTTTTGTTAAGGGCCACAGTTAATGTCAAAATTATCAATAGAGAGCAACTGCATTTAATGATAGGTAAGCATCATTGTCGTCTAATGGTCAGTAGCATTGTAATGAGATAAATATTCAAGCATTTTGTGTTGTCTAGAAACTTTCAAGTTCAGATTTAATATCGGGCGAAGCCCGACTAAGTGTAGAATATGGGTCTCAAATCCAGATATCAAATAGACTGTAGTTTCAAACCGGAAGTAGCATTTGTAAACCTATCCCAGAAACCCTCAAAAATACAGCGCGACTTCCGGTAAAAATATTTTCGCACTTGCACAAACTTAAAAAGAAATTATAATTTCTATACGATATCATTTTCCACCGACTTTTTTCGAGATTTTGTGCGCATTTGGAACTTTATTCGAAAATTTCTTCAATGACCTACAAATATGACACCATAACAACGGCTTCCAATATGGCCGTGTTTACATGACGACGGACTAAAAAATATTGCTACGTGCTTCGCCCGATTTTAGGCTAAAGCCTACTCCATATTAAAATCAAGGGCTATAACTCTACAAAGGTAAAATTCAAAACCCTGAAAGAAAGATGACTGGTTGTTGAAGATAAAGTAACCAGCTTATTTTATCCTGATATTATCAGAACAATTTTAGCTGAAAGGTAATTGATTTGTTAACTTTCTTGCATATTTTGATTGTCCTTTATCACTTTTAAAAGCAGATTAGAATCTCAGTTCCTTTATTAGGAGATTATGCACAATTGTATAAAGTGTTCAGACGAATTCCTGTTTTATGTTACTGTGAATTCATTATTATTCGTTGTATACCAAATTTCGTGGTTTTCGTGGGTCCCAGTAAACCACGAATTTAGATATATAAAAAAAATTAACATTTTCACTTTAGCTTGAATGCACTGAAGTTTGAAACCACAGAGTTGTGATGTACCTATCCGAGACAACATTGAACAATTGCGTTTTTACAGCATGTACTTGGTTACTGACATATGATTAGTCAGCTATATCCCCAAAGGATACAGTGTTTCATGTTAATTTTCTTTGGTAACATATAAACGCCCAAACAATTTTCTTTAAATATATTTTGACTGTGTAAATTGTCGCGGTATTCACTTCCGGTTTTATTTTTGTGTTGCGTTGAAGTGTTTATTCTATACGTCATGGTTAACCTTATACGATGTATTTAATAAAACAATTCTTTGGTCATATCCCAGTCAAAGAATATCATGTCAAATAAAAAGTATTAAATTTGTTCTACTGCAAAGAAATATTAATCATGCAATCAAATGATAATTAAACATTTTGGACTTTCAAACAGTGAATCTGTTCGTTAGGTTTTTGTTTTATAAGCGCTTAAATTTAGTACTTTACTGTACAATATCGAAATCTGATCGGCAAATTTTGTCGCAGTATTTTAATGATATCTGATGTCCCAAACCACGAATAAGTATTTCAACAACTTTTAAATTTTTTTTTCTAATCCAGCAATCCACGAATTTACGTATCCCACAAAATACATTTTTTCTCTCTATCCACGAATATTGGTATCCAAGAAAATAAATGAATCCACAGTATAAGTCTTTCAGAATTGTTAATTACCAAAAAAGGACAAATATACCTAAGGAGCAATCAAAAAAACGTAATCCATTGGACAGACAAACCCGGGAAGACAAAAGAACAACCACAAGCACAACAAATAAACACAGAAAATTAAAAACAATGAACAACACGAACTCCTATAAAAACCAGGAGTGAACCCAGGTGCTCCGGAAGGGTAAGCAGTTCTTGCTCCGTATACGGCACCCGTCGTGAAGTTCAACAAGGTCAATCCGGTGGAAGTCACAAATCGTAGGAGTCACATGAAAGGTTACGACAGTGGGAACAGGTCCAACATCATCTTAGATATTGGAACACTGTAATGGTCAATCAATTCATGATGACGACCGTAAAATTTCTTAAGTGATGACATCAACTTATCTCTGATAAAACCCTGGTTAAGAAGCTTTTGTGACAGCAGTAATCCTCTTTGTCGAAAGTCAGGGTAACTCACGCATGCCCTTGAAAATCGGATAAGCTGAGAAACGTAGACGCCATATGCAGGCGATGCTGGTATATTGCTACTCAAGAAGGGAAAATTAACAATAGGAAAGTTGAAGTCATCACGTTTGTCATAAAGTTTTGTCTTCAAACGTCCCTCATAGTCTATTTCAAGAAATAAATCCAAATATGAAGCGGACTTTGGTGTATCTGTAGTATCCTTAATTTCAAGCTCACTGGGGTAGATAAGATGTAGAAAGTCTTGGAATTTGTCGTTATTTAACGACAACACATCATCTATATAACGAAAAGTGAAATTAAAGGATTGGGCTAGTTTCTTTTTGTTTTCACGTAGTAACCCTTGAATGAAGTCCGCTTCATATGAGTACAGAAACAGATCGGCGAGGAGAGGAGCACAGTTGGTTCCCATTGGAATGCCGATTGTTTGTTGAAAAATTAGACCGCCAAATTCAACGAATATGTTGTCTATGAGAAAATCTAACATGTTTGTAATTTCATCTTCAGAATACTTTTTGTCAGAATCAGAGTGGTTCTTCACGAAATAAGACAAAGTCAGCATTACAACATTCTGTTAACATAATACATGTGCTCTATTCCTGACCTGATCTAACGATAAGGGATTGACGGTCATTGGTAGTTATGCAAGGAGATAATTTATGAAAAGCTTATTTCAACCAAAACATTCCGTGTTATTGGTTATAAAGAGTCCTGTACTCTGCATTATCGTAGTCTTCAAATTCTGAAGCCCAGAGTAGATCTCCCCGCGTTTGGGGGTCATCTAAAAATATTTAATCAATCAGTTTGGTTTCAACGTCTTTAAAAGACTACTTTTTATTTGAAATCATTATCTCATTGTGGAGAAATTAAGTTTCGACATTGTTACATGATGTCTTCTAATTTTGTATTATTTCAGAATTTCTTTACCTTTTAAAATATTCTGTCTATTTTTCTCTGTAATTTTGGCTTGAACATTCATAAAAAGCATTTATTACCTACAAAAATGCGTATCTTTTTACTGTTGTTTCAATGATAAATATTTCATTACTCATTTCTAATTTATATAATCAGACAGTTAAATGACATTAACAACTAAAACAAAGGATGTTACATTGTATATTACAGAAACTACATATTCTTACATTGTTAATTTGCAAGACGTGACCTTGTAACAAAAAATTTACAACCAACCTCTGTATATAAAGTTAACAAGTGAATAAGATTTATATTATCTTATGAAACTGGCACCTACATGTATTTTATGAAGTTAGAGGTATCCATAAATACCAAGAATAAATTCTATGATACCAATTTTTATGCACAAGATATGAACATTTCGTCGATTTACGGTTTATCAGTACTGCTCAAGGTCTATAATGTTGAACACCCAAATGAATAACCCAAAACGGTAAACAGCATATTAAATTAAAAGAGTGAAGCCAAAACCATCTTAGAATACAGCTATGCATGAGGGTGATACTTCTGCGCGTTCACAAATTTTTAAATTTTGATTTCAAATTTAAATTATAAATTTTGGGCTAGTATCGATATACTAGCAACTGAACTGGTCCCTAGGGGAGTCTACCAACAGAGGTCTTGACTCAGTGGTAATAATAATGTCACAGTGTTTGTCTGTACTCATGGGTGAATTCTCTGAAAATATCTAAATTTAGTGTAATAATGCTGGAAGGAAGACAGCTGAAATCACTGTATCACGCCTACATATGCCGTCTACGCTTCTCAGATAACCCGAGTTCAAGGGCATGCCTGAGTTACCATGACTTTCGACGAAGAGGATGACTGCTGTTACAAAAGCTTCTTAACAAGGGCCTTATTAAGGATAGGTTGATTTCATCACCTAGGAAATTTTACGATCGTCATCACGAATTGATTGACCGTTACAATGTTCCAATATCTAAGATGATGTTAGACCTGTTCTCAATATCGTAACATTCATGTACCCCCACCGATTTGTGACTACCACTGGATTGACTTTGTTGAACTTCACGACGGATACCGTGTATGGAGCAGGAATTGCTTACCCTTCAGGAGCACCTGTGTTCACTCCTGATTTTTTTATAGTAGTTCATTTTGTTCATTGTTTTTAGCTGACCTGACCCAAAGGGTCATGTAACTATTGTCATCACTTTTCGTCCGTCGTCCGTCCGTCAACATTTCACATTTTGAACTTCCTCTAGAGAATCGCTGAATGGATTGAAACCAAACATGGCATGAATGTTCCTTATGAGATGCTAACCAAGTGTTGTTACTTTGTTGCCGATCAGTCATCAAGATGTCCGTCAGTAGGGAACTTAGTTAACATACGACTCTATGGTAAATACATACATGACATGAATGTTCCTTATGATGTGTTGACAAAGTGCAGTTATTTTGTTGCCGATCCGTCATCCAAGATGGCTGCCAACGGGGAACTTAGTTTAACATAGGACCCTATGGGAAATACATACAAAAATCTTCTAGGGAACGGCTGAATGGATTAAAACCAACCATGGCATGAATGTTCCTTTGAGGTGCTGACCAAGTGTTGTTACTGTATTGCTGATTCGTCATCCAAGATGGACACCAGCGGGAAACTTAGTTCAACATAAGACCCTATGGGAAATACATACACAATCTTCTTATACAGAAACACTAAATGGATTAAAACCAAACATGGCATGAATGTTCCTTATAAGTTCCGACGGACAAAGTGTTGTTACTTTGATGCAGAGACCTCATCTAAGATGGCTGCCAGCGGGGGACTTAGTTTAACATTGAAGGTACCCTTTGGGAAATACATACAAAAATCTTCTTCTAGAAAACCACTAAATGGATTGAAACCAAACAGCATGAATGTTCCTTATGATGTTCTGACCAAGTGTTGTTACTTTGCTGCTAATCTGTTATACATGATGGCCACCAGCGGGGAACTTAGTTTAACATAGACCCTATGGGAAATACATAGAAAATCTTCTAGAGAACCACTAAATAGATTAAAACCAAACATGGCAGGAATGTTCCTTATGAGGTGCCGACAATGTGTTGTTACTTCGATGCTGATCCCTCATCTAAGATGGCTGCCAGCGGGGGACTTAGTTTAATATAGAAGGTACCTTACGGGAAATACATACAAAAATCTTCTTCTATAGAACCACTGAATGCATTGAAACCAAACATAGCATGAATGTTCCTTATGATGTTCTGACCAACTGTTTTTACTTTGCTGCCAATCTGTCATCCATGATGGCTGTCAGTGGAAGACTTACATACAACGGCTTTTTCTTGCAAATTATTGAATGGATTGAAACCAAACATGGCATGGATGTTAATCTCAAGGTCCTTTAGCAATGAACAAATGGAAATATCAGGTGAGCTATACAGGCTCCTGGGAGCATCTTGTTTAGTTTTCAGTGTTTATTTGTTGTGCTGTTGGTTGTTCATTTGTATTCCAGGGTTTGTCTGTCTAATGGATTGTATTTTTGTTTGCTCCTTAGGTATATTTGCCCTCTTTGGCATCTTTCTTAAAAGTGAGAAAAGTATTGTTAGTAAATTCCAAGAAATGAACAGCATCGAGTATTCTCGTAATATAGAAGTTATAACGTAGAAACTGTGTTGAAAATCAGTCTGATGACGAAGATAAAATCTCACTTGGTCTCAGTTAGGAATATACAATACAGAGATCAGTTATCACTTCAAACTTTCTGTCATCAGCATTGCTTTTGAAGTTTAATACAGAAATGCGTTTCTTTTATACAAAATATGGTATGTACGTTTACTTTAATACAAGTATGACAAGAGGATCAACAATCAATGCTTACTGCGGAATATAGATATTGAAACTTAAGTTCAAATTAAATCCATTTCACTAAGATGTATCGTATTTGGGAGTGATATCGAAAACTTTCCTACTGTTTTATCTTCTGATCTTCTAAAAACAGTTGTTTGGTGTGTAGAGCTGGTACCCACTGGAATATACTGATTATATTGTGGATCTAATAGTGAAACAACTAAAAATGACTTGCTAGCGTGGTTCTAAAAATAATGATCCAGCTAAAAGTGATTGAATTGAATATAACATTTTTAAAATTTTTTATTAAGTACTAGGTGAAAATTATCCGAACAATGTATATTCTTTCTGGAAGATATATAATTCCACTGAGGAATATTCACAAGGATATTTGATTCCTAGTTATATATTTATCTTAGGCAACAATTTAAGTTCATTAAATCACCAAGGAAAACAAAAAATAAATTGTGGGTTATGATTAAAAAGCTGACAATAATTTAAACGGCTTCACATGGAATAATTAGTGAGACAAATAATAAGACTAAAGTAGTCCATAATTAAACATAGATGTCTAGAATACAAAAGCATCGATTTTATCAATTTTATCAAATTTGATTAAAAAAATTGGAGAAAGCTTATAAAATTCTGCTTTTTTCAATTTCTTTAAAAATTGACTACGGTAAACGGATATTCGTTGGCGTTTCTTTGGGTATCTGCCTCTTTAAGGTATCCGATGCCTCACTATAAATGACCATGTGATAATTCAAAAGTTCCCGGATGTTCCATACACCGCAATTGAAATGGCCTCGGTAATTATCGCAAACTTCGGAAATGCCAGTATAACCAACTTATTTTTACAGACTCTGCATATAAGCAACAAAGTGTGTTTCAACTTGAGAAAAATATATATACAAAATTCCAGCTTAAAATTGTTTGGTTCAGCCATTAACGGTCAAAAAGAGATACAATTTTCGATCATGATCTATAAGGGTCTGGATACCTTAAGTATATCTTGCTTTAGACTTAAGTATCTACATTTTGGCCTTTTTTGCACTAATTTTGTATCTGTCTAGACCAAAAAACAATTTTTGACTTCTGTGACTGACAGAATGAGTTGATATGGTGTTCACCAAAGACGACGAAAGGTGCAGCATAAAAAATCGTTACATACAAAAATCGACACGGATATTACATACATGTACATGGCCCCACTTGATTAATAGCTTGCATTTTGGAGTCAAAATGTCTCGCATAAATTCACAAATTTCTTAACGTTTAATAATTTATACATTTTTTTAGATATATATATATAAGTATTTAAAATATAGAATAAATCAAGGAAGAATTATGATCATACAAATTTTAAAAACTGCAAATTCGCAACTAAAGCCTAAGTGTTGATTCAAAACATAACTATGGAATTTTTAAAGGACGGTCTATGCTTTTAAGTTTTGTGTTTGTGTTCGGGGAGAGGTAGAGAGCTTATATTCTGATACTTTTAGCGCGTTGAAATTATCTTTCTTTTTTCCACATCTACACTGTTTGATTCGCAATTAAATGCAACCCTATTAGATCTTTTTTTTCTTATGATTCACATTTTTATCTAACCTGACTTTTGGAATCTTGATTAAAAAATAATTCCTTGGCCAAATAAAATTCAAATAGTTGCTCCTCGGTGAAATAATTTCTACTTACATATAGTGTATTGTATCGTCATCACGAGAAAATAACAATACTAGATTTGCTGAAGAAATATAGATTCTCCTTTAGGTACGAGTGAGTTATTGAATTTCACCATCCGAGATAGTTAAATTTTTGATTTTCAACACGAGAGCTTTACCTAAAAAGCAAATTTAACACCAATTTAACACGTCAAAGGAGAAATATATTTAATGATTGAGTTATCTCGCTTGAATCTAAAATTTTTAATCTCGTACATTGATTGATAGATTGTTCGTTTCCTTAATTGGCAAATATTTATTGCTTCTTCGGGACATCTCATGGATCTAAAAAAAATCCTTTTCAGAATTTTTAACTTTGCCCGGGTTTGTCTGTTCCTTTTTATTAAGTTTTTATGGATTGCCTCATAGATACTTTTGTTTCGTCTATACACGGTAAGTACATTGATAACACAAAAGAATTTTATGTTAAAGTGTGAGAACAGTCAAAGGAGAAGAAGGTCCCATTAATTGTTGTTCTTCGTCTTCAATTAGGTAATCTGGTAATTCAGGTATATTTCAAGAAAAATCTCAGCTGCATTTAAAGAGAAATTTATCAGAAAATCCCATTAGGTATAGATATGGATTACGGGACACCCATTTAATTTTTACCCTGGGAGATATTTTTGCCAATATTTTCAGTTAGCACTGCTGAGATTTTAAAAAATTTTGATATTATGATTGGAAGTAAGGATACTTTGCACATGATAAAGATTTTCAAGTTTGAGCCGGTTTAATTTAATTTTATTTTAATATGAAAATGCACTATAAATTATTTGTGGTCTCGGACCAGCTGGGACTAGAAGAAGCACGCATGTTAAGAAATTTTTTCATGGGTGAAATGTACATAACATTTTCGCGTAAATATTAATTATCTTATTAACCGTCGTAAAAATATCTAAATGGGTACAAATATTATGCACAAAAGAGAATAATGGCGACGATCTTAAATTTTTCCGCCTGGATGAAATAATCCAATTTTCTTATGAATTTATCATGTACGGATTATCTTAAGCATCGGGATCAATAAACTTTACTAATTACAATTATATTTATTCATTACATTAAGGTCACGGGTTTTGTTTACATCAGACTCTTATCCTGAAACGTGCCTGGCTTAATTCATACTTTACTCTGTGTACACCGTGTACAAACCGTAACGCCTGAAAGACAACATGATTTTTTTTATTTCTTAGAATTTTGATGTTTAATAGGTATTATAAAAGCGTCTGTTTCCTTCATGCATATTTTCAATATCTCAGAAAATATGTACACTGAAAAAAATCCCTAGTAAATTCTACTAGTTTGGCTAGTATCTAGGTTAGATTGCCTAGTAATTAATCTCATTACGAATGAGGCTAGTATGTTTACCACGGGAAGCATCAGATTACGCACCGCAGGAGTTCCCGCCATTCACTCACTACAGTCTGGAAGCGAACACATGTGCGGTCGTTTTACTTGAGACACCGAGACCATTATCTACATTGTTTGCAGGGCAAATTTGGTAAGTATATATTTAAAAATAGTTTTTAGTGTTGCCAATCTCTGTTTATATGTCGCTAGTGCAAATAATCTCACAATGCCACAGGATAATACATCCGTAGAAGCTGGTTGTGCAAAGATTTTTGGCGGCCCGCTGCATTTTCACGTATTCATCAATATCGGGTCATATGTTGCCCACGTTTCAAAAATTATTCAATATAATACATCAAAATATGTCTAATTTTAATTAGTATTTTACTCATTTTCGTCTGGAATGCATAAAAAGAGAAACATTTTGATCAGCACGCCGTGGGTCAAATCCATATTTGGTCAACGAAACGAGGCGCGCGCGTCATCCAGGTGGACCTTGTTGTTTCATATCAAAGTTTATATTTCAATGACTGGCGTTCAACTAACTATCATTTGTGTAAATATATTGTCTCGTGAAATTTATTAAATTATTAAATATTTTTGTAGTGTCACGAAACACTTAGGCGCCTACTGATATTATCCGTATATTAGAATTAGCCTCGTTTTCGAACAAAGATGGCAGCGCCCATTGGTTCCATCATGACACTACCGTTATTAAGATTGTTGATGACTGCCAATGCCTTTGATGAAATATTTGTAAGATTGGAACAAAAATATAATTCCTACATTAAAAAAAAGACATATGTAGCTTACATGCTACAGCAAGCTCGTACTTACACTGTGAAATCTGTTTGGACACATGACGGGTTTATTGTAAACAAACAAAACCTACACATATCTACATATGCATGCAATTTTTATGAAATTATGTTTTTCTATAGGTTATAATGGGAAAACACGACAAAATTAAAAGGAAAGAATATCTGAAAAGAAGAAAACAAGTTCAAAAAACAAAAATAAAAACCCTCGCAGATAAAAACAAAGTGGAGCAAGAGAAAAGCAATCATGTTTGTAAGAACAGTACTGCTGATCATGGGAAAAAAATCATTGAAACCGAAGATAATTGTGTACTCAAAACTGATATAGATGGGTCAAAAAGCGTCAATTCACTTGAAATGGATAATAGTGATTACAGTAGCACCAGTTCTAGTACTCGATCTCCATTTCATTTATCTGAAGTTGAAAGTTTAAAGTCAACTATGAGTAGGCAATCAAGACAATCATTTTCGTGGGAAAAAGCTGAGGCCACTGATCCATTATTAGTCAGATGGCAGGAATACAAAATGTTGCAGACTAGATTAGCAAAAATAAAAAGACTAAAATTTTGAAATGTAAATTCTATGCAATTGCAAACTTTTGCAGTCATATTTTTATGGTATGGCACTGGTGTCAGCTTTTATGGCCAGATTGTTAATAAGGAATAACTTTTGTTCTTTGACTGTATGACTATATAGCATATTTAATTTTGGTTTTTACATATGACCCCGTCAATTTTGTCGGGGCATATATGATGATTTTAGTTATATATTTTTATTTTTAAAGGGGTGGGGTTGTTTTTTTTCTGTTTTCATGCTCTCGCTTAAACATTTTTTTCAACAAATATTTCAAAACTTTCAGATACACTTTCTATCTATGGTCTTATAAGCCTATCTTGCGTTTTTATAAAATTTTGATTTGATTTTTTAAAATTTTTGACTATTTTCTCTAGCTGCGGAACCGTAGCTCTAATGGTCATAAGATCTACAGTTCCGCAGCTATATATTTTCTCAAGAAAAAGGGGATGGGTTTCTGTTTTCATGTTCTGCCTGCAAACACTTAAAACCCCTTTGTTTTCATGTTCTGGCTACAAACACTTAAGCTTTCAGGTCATGTTTTGAAACTTCAGGATATTCAGTCTAAAGTTCCTTTTTGTTTTCTGTAAATATTATGGTTTCATTTTTCTATTTTTCAGTTTTTTCAAAAGGGGTGGGGTGGCTTATAGTTTTGCAGTAAATGAAAAATGCTTTCTGCAAATGCTGCAAAACTTAAGAATACTCTTTCTATTTATGTTTTAAACACGGCCACGAATCTCTCTATTCATATCCATTGCCAGAGATCTGAAAATAACATTTTGAAAGCAAATTTTTAAAATGTAAGATGAGACAAATACTTTTACTAAATACAGGATATTTTGAAAATCCTTTGATGTAGAAACATCAAATATGGTCCATTGTAAGTACTAATGAAGTGCTACCTGACAGATACAAAATCATGTGACCTTTATTGTATCATTATCGGCCGACAGGTCTTGCACATTTGTCGTGTTTGTGCATTCAGTTGTAAAAATATATACATGTTGTACATATTTATTTTGTTTTTGTTTTTAATTTTTGTAAGTAAGTTTTCCTTCATTTAAAAAATACACCTTATTTTCAGGTATTTGAACCATGATTACCAATATCTAAATCAATATACCAGTCATCAACATTTAAAATACCTCTTAACATTAAATTTCATTAAAAAAATGTTGTTTACCAATTACAAATAGGGCTATACAAAAATGTTTTTCTGTTCAAAATGCCAACAAGAAGTCAGACTTTTTTCAAAGTTAATAAGTCATTATCGCTTTGCTCATGGACATGAGCAGGGCTTTTTTTTAATATGTTCTGTGGAAGGGTGTGAAAAACAATATAACAATGTGGATTCTTACCTAAAACATGTAAAGAGAAAGCATAAAGTGTTTTATCAGGGAAATTTTTCAAAGTTCAGAGATGAAAATAGAACTGGTGATATTGCAGATTGTCTTATGGAAGTCAATGAGGATGAAACTGAAGACTCACAATTAATACAAAATGCATGTATGAATCATGGAAATGCTGATTTTTCTCAAATTGATTTTCAGAAAAGATTTGGTATTTTTTTCTTACAACTTCGAGAAACATATAAATTGCCCTCAAAAGTTTTACCGGTAGTTATAAATGAAATTTTAACTATGATCAGCCACCATCAAGCAAGTTTGTCTCATTCTTTGGTTACTTTAGCTGCAGAAGATGTATTGGATCAAATCCATATTGACAAATTTAAGCAAATTTTGAATGAAAAATCTGCAATTGAAAATGCTCTAAGTAATTTAGATTCTGAATACAAAATTAACAAGTTTGCACGATTTCATTTGAATTATGTGAAACCTATTGAATTTAAACCAGATAGAAATCAAGCTGACACATACCAGTATGTACCAGTACTTGAAACAATCAAGAACTTGCTTTCACATGATGATGTTTTTTCTTATGTAATAAACAGCCATAAATCCCATGATGGTATACTAAGAGATTTTTGTGATGGTGACATTTACTCTAGAAACCCATTTTTTTGTGACAACCCAAGTGCACTGCAGGTCATGTTGTTTTTTGACGAATTTACAGCGGCAAATCCTCTTGGACATCAGGTTAAAAACTACAAGATAGCTGGTTTTTATATGCTTCTTGGAAACCTTCCTCCAAAGTACAGATCCCAGTTGTACTGCATTCAGCTTGTTGCTCTTTGTCATTCCACAACATTGAAAAGAAATGGTTTTGCCAAAATTTTAGAACCTCTAATAAGTGATCTTAAGTTACTAGAAACTGATGGCATTTCCATTTCAAAAAATAATGTTGAACATTTACTGTATGGGACATTAAGTGTATTAATTGCTGACAACCTTGGTGCACATGGTATAGGAGGTTTTATGGAGTCATTTACCACACTTCGAAATTGTCGTTTCTGTTTTATTGATAGAGATCGTATGCAGACAAAATTTGATTGTTTTAATTTAAATTTGAGAACTGTACAAATGTACAATGAGCAGACAAGACTTGTACAAGATGATGCTACGCTTGCTTCGGTCTATGGAGTTAAATTTTCCTCCCCACTAAATGATCTAGACCAGTTTCATGTCATACATGGCATGCCCTCTGACATTGCCCATGATTTGTTTGAAGGAGTGGTTTGTGATGTCATGACAAATGTCATCAAACATTGCGTAGTTCAGGGGTATTTCAGTCTTCAAGATTTAAACGAGATCATTACAAGATTTAAGTTCTCAGATATAGATAAAAGTAACAGACCCGCCAAGGTCAAAGAAGTTCTACGAACTTTTAAAGTTCATCAGTCAGCATCCCAGACATGGTGTTTTGTACGATTTTTACCTTTGTTTATTGGCAACAAAGTTCCTGTAAATGATCAGAAATGGGAATCACTTCTTCTTCTTAGAGATATGCTTTTGTATGTTTGTGCACCTGCTTTGAACAGAGGCCATATCTTATCCATGTCTGATATAATTAATGAATTTCATGAGAGTTATCGTGCTAGTTTTCAAGATGATTCAGTGAAACCAAAATTTCACTATACATTGCATTATCCTCATTTAATGTGTGAGTTTGGACCACTTCTTCATCTTCAGACTTTACGTTTTGAGGCCAAACATAATTATTTTAAAGAACTAGTGTTTAGATCAAAGAATAAGAAAAATATGTGCAAATCCTTAGCTGAGAGACACCAATACTATACGAGCTCTTTTAACACAGGTGGTAAATTCCTATCAAGTGGTAGGGTTGATTCTACAGGTGGCAACTCCGTACCTATTGTGATGTTAAATAATGACTTTCAGCGTCTTCTTATTGGCATTGTACAAGGAGATGAAGTATTTCTATGCAATTCAGTTGAATTTCTTGGAATTACGTATTGGAAGAACACTTGTGTAATCACTGGTTTGGAGGGTTTCATGTACCAATTTAGTAAGATCATTCATTGTGCAATAATTCAAGGTCAACCCTACTTATTGTGCCAGAAACTTCGAACTCGTTGCTTTGAAAGACATTTTCATGCATTCGCTGTTGAAGATACATTTCACTATGAGGTACTAAGGGTTTCAGAGATTCCTGAAACAAATCCGATTGGTATCTATGAACATCCAAATCCTGTATCTAGATACAAACTAGTTGTTCCCAAGTATAAAGTCTTAGTTTAGGTGTCTTTATCAATTACAATACTACAATGTTGCACACCAAGCAAAAACTAGAGTATCTGCGAGTTAATTCCTGCTGGTCTGAAAGGCTTAATAGTATAGGCATGTATATGTTTTATACCGTAAAATAGGCTAGTAGTTTTAACTACTCCGCACCTTAAACTGCAGGTAGACGGTACAGTTTTTGCTGTGCAATATGAAGTATGCAAGTCATTTAAGACTGTTGGATTAAGTTTTATGTTTGGCCTATTCCCATGATTAAAGACTGTTGAATTTAGTTTTATGGTTTGCCTATTCCCATGAATGTCACCATCAAAATAATCAAGCAATTGGGTTTGAAAGTCTCGTCATGTGATACTGAGATTTTACAATAGAATTTCAATTTAAAAATGTTTTCTGCCAAAATATGATGTCAGAGTACTATGACGTAAAATGTTTGTTTTTTACGTCGTAGTTTTTTTTACTAAAACGCAACTTGAGGATACAAATTATGTACCCGGAAGTTTGAAAATTTGAACGAGACTTACAAGTCCTGTTATGTACTATTTATTTGTATGTTTATAAATAACGCTTAATTATGACATTATGTTTTGTATGTATGTATATAATCTATAAAGCACCACCTTCCCTTTAAATTTGTTTATCTAGAGATTTGTTATGTAGATTTTATTGTTTTTTATTGTATTTTTGTAGTACATTTTTCCTTTTATTTTTTTAATGTAGATTAGTGATGGATAGGAAATTTATAACTATTAAATTTGGAAGTCAAAACAAGAAAATAGCAGTGGAAGAAATCAATTATAGAACTATACTAGGTATAGTGAAAGAGAGATTTACTGTAAAATCCCCAGACATAAAATATTTTGATACTGATGTTGATGACTGGGTAGATTTTGATATAGATTCTGATGAATATGTGTCGGAAGTTAAAGTACTAAAATTGATAGTTAATGAAAAAGATGTCGCTGAGACGGATGACATACAGATATCGGCAGATAAAGATCAACCTTCAACACCCACACATACCCATATGCTAGATTCTCAGTTGCAAAGACCAGGTATGCCTATTTCTACACCTAGCAGATCTTCAACACCTACGAGACCACTTACACCTTCATCATCATCATCATCAAGACCACTTACACCTTTATCATCATCATCATCATCATCAAGACCACTTACACCTTCAACCTCTACATCTGCAACCACCTCATCTGACAATGCTTCAAAATGTTCTGCCAGAACCGCAGAGTACTACACCAATAAGTAAGTTCTTGCAATATTATTATCCATCGGAAATATACTAACGTAAACCGTCCCTAGGTCGTCACCGTCCCAGTCGTCATCAAGAAATCTCGCATTATTCTCGCTTCATTTTCGTGTTTTGAAAGTTTGTGAGCGCTTAATATGGACAACAATAAGTGTTCATTAAGTTGTGTGGGCTTTATCTAAAACAAAAGAAATGATTTAACAACTTTAGCAAGAGTGAATAATACATGACGACCTATGGACAGGGTGTATGGCGACTTACAGACGTGACTGTCCTGAAGTCGTCATGCAGACCCCTTGTGTCTTTCGACGATAATTACCCATATTTCTTAACCATGTTAATGTTTTAATGCCTAAAGTCCAAGGTAACTCGAATTCAATATAATTTTTCTTACTGTTTTTCAAAACTTCGTCCTTAAGCCGTCATATCATCACAGTGTATGGAAAAGTGCCGATCCCTGACGACCTATGGACGGTTTACGTTACATTTGTATCAACACAATAATGTAGAAAATAGAATGACAAAGTTTATTACGTTAAAAATGTTTTTTGGTAACATTCTCGACCGACAATGGCAAAATTTTTGAAGTCTTGTACATGTATTGTACCCAGGCCAGAGTACATTGGTATTTTAAAAGGTTTTATATATTTTATGTATTTTGAGCGAAAAAGGAATTGTGGTTAATTATCAGGATTTCAATGAAAAGTGAAATCTTTTCTTTCACTTAGCAAATGGAAATCTTTTATCAATGAAATAAAAAAGATAACAATACCAGTAGACACATTTTAATATTCAAGGTCCTTAAATATTTTTCACATATTCAAATTCTGTGATTACTAATCCCATGTAAATCCATGTAAACACTCAAGCTATTTTATTTATCTTTTGATGTTATGAATGTATAGATATATCTAACAAAATAATAGAACACCATGAGTTGAAGGCTTCACGATACTTCAAGATGAAGAACAACAACAAAAACATTATTCCATTGCTTATCTCACCATTTTACATGTATTATTTGAGTCATTGTCTCATGTACATTTATTCCATATCCTTTCATTTTCATTAATGGATATATGCATCATTATTTATATTGCAGCAAACTATGGTGTAGACAGTATAAAATACCCAGATCCAGCATATCAAGATCAGTGTTGGTAAAACTTGAGAGCAAAGATGAACTTACTACTGCTGAGAGACGTAATATGTTGGATGGGGTTTATAATGATGTGACACGTTATAGTGGAGGAATGTACGTTAATGTATACAATTTGTATAATAATGATATCAGACGTCTATTAAAAACACTGAGGGCAAATATTGATCAGTTGATTGATTTAATATAATAAAATGGATGAAAGGCAACCCCCACAATGACAGAAAACACAAACTAAAGAGAACCAGTTTACCAACCCCAACAGCAAACACACATATAAGTCTTAAATGTTAAGTGGACAATACTAGTAACTTCAGCTATACATTTTATTCACGTATTGACAGAAATTTCTTTTTAGATCATAGAAAATAAAAACAATGTCTTGAGATTCAAATGCACTTTCAAAATTCCCGTAAATGACAATTATTGAAAAATAAACAACAAATTCACAAAGACATTCATAGGGCATTATATTGGTATCAATGTAAATCATTTCATGTGATTAAGTGGTTTCTATAGTAATTTATACAGTTGCCATCGAAATTCTGTTTTAATCGAAAAAAAAATTTCAGGTACCCAACATCTGAGATGTACGAAGATATTGTAGATGGCCTTATGAGAGAATATCCATATCTGCTGACATATAGAGATTTACCACCAGCGGCTGCACGTGTGAGTCTTTAAGTAATGTGCAAGACAACAAATGTAGTGTGTAAATAATTGCTATTAATTTGATAATGAATTTTAGTGAAACATGTGAAGGCATCATTCCATATTATCACATTATTTAAGAATCTCAAAAATGGTATTAATGAAGCGTTAACAACACGTCAAAACAAAATATTGTTCTATATACAAATGAATATAATAAAATGAATAGATATTTGCACAGAAGTTCAATATATGGTATTAAAGAGGCAATATATTTTACTTTCCCTGTTGTTGATTTTATTTACACAAAATACAACAAGTAAAACATATATTATATGTTATTCAGGCAGGAAATATAGTCTGATATACTCTGTCTGAGACCTGAATTGCCTTATATTCAGATACACGACAAATAAACTGTATTTGTAGCATAATTATTGCTGAAAACCAACACAAAAATCATGCTAACGCTCTTTGACGTCATGTTTAATTTAAACCTTTGATTTTTGAGACATTTCATAAATTCTAGTTGAAAAAAAACAGTATAAAATGAAGAACAATTTTAAATGCTAGAAATACTGGCACTATCTTTCAGTTTGTGAAAAATGACTGAAAATTCCATACATCTATACTTTTAACTATTACTTAATTTTTGTATTTTCCCTACATATTTAAATTTAAACAAGATCTAAGTATTTGCCACGTCTTGGTCAGGTAACAACAACCAATCTTTATCAAATTAATGAATAAATAAATACATTTATTTATATATTATAGGAATTCTGGAAAGACAAAATCATATATAAATTCGGTAATGCAAGAAAAGTATTAGACAAAGATCACCCTGATGTAAAATTAAGGAAGAAAAATGTTGCAGGGAACACAGAGAAAAAAGCAGAAGAAATAACAACATTTACTTGGGGTCTTGCAAAGTACCTTCCAGAGTTACCAGTAACGGAAGACGATACATCCTTTGAAATCCATATTAAATGGCTGCAAAGGGAGTTTAAGAAGACTGATCCAGATACCGATGGTGTTGACAGAAAAATGCAGCTTACTTTTCCGTATCGTCGGAAATTGGTGGTTGAGGAAAAAATAAGTGTGACAGATTTGCTTGAGCAATTTCCATGGCTAACTAGCAGACATGAGGTAATAATGTCCATAATTTTTACAGAATGAAATATATATGTTTTGAATCGGACTGAATATGCAATGTCAGACATACAAAATACAAAATTTATTTTAAAAACCAATCAAGAAAACATATGGGTCCTACAGTTTAAATGTTGTTTTTTTTTAATTAATGGTAATATTTTACAAAATATCATATTACATTGTAAGAATCTTAAATCCTGAGAAAAATACATTGAAATATAGGGATAACAGGACATATATACAATGACTGAATATTTCAATCACATTTCACTATTTCAGCAAACAACCCTAGTATAGAAATTAAGATTTCGGATAACCGTATGTACATATTTTTTTTTCAGTGAGTACATATTGTATTTATATTTCAGCTTCTCAAAGAATTTGAAAGATTAGAACCTAACACTGTGTCCAAAAATTTAGTAGAATTACTCACTGATGGCTTACAGAAATACAGAAAGGCCATTGTAAGCCTTCTGAAGAAGAAGAAAAAACCAGATTTTTTATCTGAAATTGATCAGGCTAGCAGACATTTTAGGGCAGAAGGACAAAGAAATTGTAAGTAGCTTTCGATACTATCGTTTTAAGCTCAAAATGGATCATTGGCATTTCTGCTATGGCCATAAATTTATTTTTTCACCATTATGATTATGAGAAATTCAAAGGAAAGGACTTAATGTATATGAGAAAATAAAACAAATAAAGTAACAATGAAATAAGCTTTATGACCATTCTTGTTTAGCAGGTTGAATAATAAGAACACTATATGTTGGGTGATTTTACAATAATCTTGGTGCTTGCGATGGTTGATTATTTGATTGAAAAGATCCTGATGCTTGAGATGGGTGATTTTTTTAAAAAAAGATCCTGGTGCTCAAGATGGGTGATATTTTGATTAATACGATCCTGGTGCTCGAGATGGGTGACCTTTTTGAAAAGATCCTGGTGCTTGAGATGGGTGATTTTTTAAAAAAAAAATCCTGGTGCTCAAGATGGGTGATATTTTGAAAAATAAAATCCTGGTGCTTGAGATGGGTGATTTCTGGATCCAGATTCCCATAATATTGAAATATTCAGTACAATTGCATAATACAGAATCAACCAACCAAAATGCTGAAGTTTATATTTATTTATTTGCTCTGTGCCAAACTTAGAATTTATTGACACAAAAGCAATGCCTCCCAACCATTTTGTTGTCATGTTGCTCCTTAAAACATTTGTACAGCATACCGCAATTTACAGTATACATTTTGAATTATCAACCATGGATACATTTGTATTTATGTTTTACTATACACACACTTAAACACATATTATTATTTTTTGACATGCCTATAATTGACAATTTGAAAAATAAACTAAATATAATGTTTATGACCATGATTTTTTTTAGATGCTGATGATTGTATGGCATTGGCTGGCATCCCTTTATTGTTTAAGGAAAAGCCAGATACACTTATGTGCAAAGGTGAAGGGGTTCCAATGGGCATCAAAATCAACAGCCAAATGATGACAATGGATGACAACTCATTTTCTGTGTACGCAGAAGAAACTGAAGTTTTTAAGTGTGATTCTTTTTTCGAGGCATACAGTGGACTGCTGGCTTGTATATATGTTATGAATCTTGCCTATCCTAAAGGTTTAGACAAAACATTTTCTTTCGTGCAAAATATTTTATTAGGCCTTAGAGACGACACTTCAAAAAATACTGTAGACAGAAGAATTGTAAATGTATTATCTTTATTAAATGCAGAAATTAAAAAGAGCTAATTAATTTGACAGACATGGATCATAAAATATTATGTGATGCCCTATTTTCACAACATGTAAAAACTGTTATAATAAAGTAGACAACATGCTTAAAAGATGCTATATTTTTCCTTCTATAGACGTTAAAATATCATTTTCTGTTTGGCTAACTTAGCTCTATATACAGATATTTTACAATAAGCTGCTTGTCAAAAGTATGGTAACTTATCATCCTTTATAAATAATTTCAAATTCTCCTAAAGTTGCTCTGGAAAACAATTGACTGTAATCTACATTTACTTCATTTATAATGTTTTTTTTATTGTTTTTAGTTTTTTAATGGTGCATCATTTTTATCATCAACTATTTATACCTATCTTTTTTAAATGAAATACTCTATCTAAAACAAACTTAGTTGTTTTCCTTACGCCTTAGTGTAACAAACATGAATGTTCTCCCAGTTATATCAGAAACACAATTTTCAGTATTTTTTCTGATGTCTAGTTTATGAACTCCTTGTTTTTTGTTGTTGTTGTTTTTTAAATGACATTTTTGATTTTCAGGTTTTGAAAATGACATTTTTTCATGCGTTTTATTTCTTTAATATGCATTCATTTACCTGATATCATTCTACTTATTTTTGCAGAAAATTGTATACTTTCTACAATAGGCAATGCAAAGTTAATTCCTTGGTTCTTGGGCCATTTTTCAAAGAAATAATGAGAGAGTAAGGCATTAATTTTTATTTTTATTGCTAAAACAGTGAGGAGTTATCCTTTTGTACTGCACAAGTCTTTGCAAAAGAAACAGGGGAAGTAATGTTTTTCTTTTTTATTTTTGATTTGGCAATACAAAGGGACAATTAGGCACCCTTAAAGAAGATGAGGGGGCTGAGAACCTAATATGTTTTATTCATTGGCATAATAGTCCACTGTTCATGCTATGAATTTGTTCAGTTGTGTTTTAAATTGAATATTAATCAAATAAATAGTATATGTTAGTAGTTTATAAAAACTGCCTTCCTCTTTTTGTTGAAAATGTTTTTAGTTTGTATGATTTTTTAAATTGAAATTTGTCATTTACATTCTTTGTAAATTATTGTACATATTTTTTACAAAGCAATGTCTATTTGTAAAGCACTGATGTCTATCAGGGATTTTTGTTTTCATTTAAAGTAAAATCCATTAACAAAATCAACATTTAAAAAACATGCAATTGTGTTTTTTTTTGTCTGGTATTGCAATAAAATGATCCAAAAGCATTTGATTTGATAATATTTTTTTTATCAACAAGATATGGATTAAATGTATGAGTATTTTTAATCAGGATATTCCAACAAAATTTATGTGGTTCTTTTTATAGACACATTTTGGAAAAGGGATCAAACACATCACATATGCTGTGTGTTTATCTTTAAAGGCAAAAACTCATAATGCACAACCACTTTCTTAACAATGAAACAGGAAAATTGATATTTACTGTTCTACAGTTTAACATTAATGGAACCAATAAAAGAAAACAAGTTCAAGCAAGAGTGGAAGGGAAAACAAAAAGGTATTCCAAGTTAGGTTGTTCTTGACTCAATATTTCAGATGTTTTCTTTGGGGCTACTGTCATTTGGAGAATACTGAAAAGAAACCAGACTGTTTCAAAACTTGAAACATTTTCCTATATTTACCATGATATTTTGCAAGGAACCCATAGCATGTTGCTTGCAGCTAGTATTTTTACTAGGCTAGAGGAGTTTTTCTACCAGAAGGACCTCATTTTGCTACTTGTACCTAGTATGTTCACTAGAAGAAAGGAGTACATTTACCAGACATTTCTAGTTTAATTACTTGCACCTAGTAATTGTACTAGGCAAGATGGGTATATTTCCTAGTAATACTTAGGTATATTACTTGCACCTAGTAATTCAACTAGGCCAGGGAAGTACATTTACTAAGATTATCTAGTTTATTTACTTGTTCCTAGTAATTGCACTAGGTGAGAGGAGTAGAATTACCAGAACATGCAGAGTTAAATTACTCAAATCTAGTAAATTTACTAGGCAAAGGTGGTATTCTTACTAGTGATGACTAGTAGCTTTACTAGCTTTCCAAGTAAAATTACTTATAGCCTAGTATTCCCATGGACAGTAAGTTTACTAGTTTACCTAGTAAAATTTACTAGTTTTTTTTTCAGTGTACTTCATGAATGTTTGATAAAAACTACTCCATTTCTCGGAATTATCAAAGCTGCAGAGTAATTCCTCTAGATACGAATTCACCATGATTAATTCTTGTTAAAGATATCTTTCACTGTGAAATAAACTTTAGTAGTGTTAAGGGTTGAAAATATAGAAAGCCGAAACAGTAATCCCAAATTTTGTAAACCTAGTTCAAATGCAGAAATTACGAAAAAGGTAAAGCCAAAACAAATCAATTAAATATCGGGCAATAATTTGTTGACAATATAAGTCTTTGGTTACAGTCAAGAAGAATGTAATGTATTTCTAAATCTTTTTTTCTAAATGTCATACCTTGCGGACAGATAACATAGATACTTTGCCCCACATATCTGGTAAAGTAAATACTTTTATCATGGTATTTATGATCTAATTTAACATACAAATCACGAGAATAATTCAGGGTCATCTACTTGATAGTTAAGAGAATGAAAGGAAGAAAATACAGCATGTTCTTAATAAATGTATTTCTATCTCTAATATGGTCCTGTCATGGATTGCTTTTAGACGGGATAACAAAATCTCCCAATAAAGGAAGTGGATTAAGTGACGCCCATTTCAATATGCTTTTAAATCTTTTGGTAGAGGAAAGACAAGCACGTGGGAACTTAGAGACAACAGTTTCTCAGCTTCAGACAGATTTACAAAACACTAAATCAGAATTTACTAACAAGTTCCAAAGCTGTAACTGCAACAGTGATACTGATATACTGGACATTAGGAAAAACACAGAAATTTTGGAAAACAAGCTACACACTTTGCAGGCAGATTACAACAATTTGCAAATGAGATACCAGAAACTAGAACAGAAACAGTCAAGTACGGAAGTTAAGACAGGAAACTTAGAACATGAAGTCGGAGAAATAAAACAACTCAAAAGCGTCTCAGATCTTCAAGCTGTGTTAAACTTACAAAACTTTACAAAACATCTAGAACAGGAGTTACAAACAACTAACGGAAAACTATCAAATGTTGTATCAAATGAAAACGCCAGATCGCAGGATTTTCTTGCCTTATTCAATAATCTTAAAAGAACAGATAATAAAACCACAGATTTGGACTTGAAGATTCAAAACATGAACGTTAAATTAGAAAATAAAATAGATGAAGTAAAACAAAATGCGACCAATGTTACAAATCTAAAATTTACAGAACTGAAAACATCACTACAGAAAGATGTCCAAATGTTACAATCTGACCTGAACGTTACAGCAACACAGGTCAACAAAATGTCAAATAGAGGTATGCAATGGGTTGTTCATATTACAGTCATCATGCAAACTTCAGATTTATATTACATTCAAAATGTACAAAAATGCATTGGTTAATATTTTAAAAAATACCACATAATTACAAGATTAATATGACAATCTGATTTTTTTTTTAAAAAGCACCAAGATTCCAGAAATGATCTCTTTGCGTTTTCATGTTTCATGTTAATGGACAGATTCTTTGAATATAATATATTGAGGAAAAGATGTAACTTATTAACGCAGTTTTTTTTACTTTTAGAAAAATAAGTAAATTTTAGGTAAAAAAATATTGAAACTACAATGAAGTGTAATAAAAAATATCACTGATATCAATCAAAATACATAGTACTTTAGATTTCTTTATTTCCGTATATAATGATTTTCGAGGATTTTGAATTTTATTTTTTTCCAATACCAAAGGAAATGAAATAGATATTTCGTTGTTAATTTTATTTATTTCATATTCTGAAATCTTTTGTAACAAGATTTGAATCTTTGATTTTTAAAACCAAGAGGATATTGAAATGAATTGCCTACGATAATAAGCATAGAAACTAGAATACTGTGATGTGATCATCACAAAGGGCCCCAATAAATAATGAATTGCCTACGATAATAAGCATAGAAACTAGAATACTGTGATGTGATCATCACAAAGGGCCCTAATAAATAATGAATTGTTTACGATAATAAGCATTGAAACTAGAATACTGTGATGTGATCATCACAAAGGGCCCCAATAAATAATGAATTGCCTACGATAATAAGCATAGAAACTAGAATACTGTGATGTGATCATCACAAAGGGCCCCGATAAATATTTATTGTTGTAGAGACAAGAAAAATATTTCAAGTGACAGATATATACAACTTCCACATAAACTTGGTTGAAATGGAAAAACTATGTAGAATCTAGATCAATAACAAGAAGTTGATAGGGAAAAACTACGTAAAAGGCTGTTACTCCCACAAAAATTATCCGATAGCCCTCATTTTTTAACTTGATCAAGGTATTGCCCATATAAATTTGGTTGAAATCCGTTGAGAAATGTAGAATTGAGAGCAGTTATTGACGGACAGACAGACAGACGGACGCAGTGAAAACTATAGGGTCCCGAATCATCCGATGAGGGGCCCTAATTATAAATATGTAGAATCTAGATCACTAACAAGTAGTTGATAGGTAAAAACTAAGTCAAAAGCAATAACTCCCACAAAAAGTATCCGATAGCGCTTGTTTTCGAACTTGATCAAGGTATTGCCCATATACACCTTCCATATAAATTTTATTGAAATCCGGTGAGAAATGTAGAATTGAGAGCGCTAACAACAATTATTGACGGACAGACGGACAGACAGACGAACGCAGTGAAAACTACAGGGTCCCGCATCGGCCCTAATTATGTTAATTAAACATGTATGGTCTTCTTGGATTTACGTTCGGCAACAAAGAAACCGTTTCATTGATCCATGGTTTGCATAGAAGACATTAAATCTTGCAATAGCTTTAGAAAAGACAAAACTGTTAAGATGTAACAATTCAAATTGACCGAGATAAATTAGATTCAAAATGACGACAACAGCTTTTATTATACTTTATGTAAATTTCTCTACTTTTAATGCATTTTCATCGGTTTACAAGAATGTGGTATTTTACTCAATCACCCGCTGGAAAGAAACAGCGGGTGGTATTTTACACTGTCACCCACTGGAAAGAAACAGCGGGTGGTATTTTACACTGTCACCCACTGGAAAGAAACAGCGGGTGGTATTTTGCACTGTCACCCTCTCATAAAATCCAAGACATTCAGTATTATAAAATAAATAACAGATTTATAAGAGGGTGACGGAGCATATTGTAACCCCTCTGAAAACTTTGTCCCTCAGGTTGCCTTATATTTAACTCAATGTACTTTAATATACTTTTCAGGATTTTTTCATAACATTTGCGATTTGCCAAATTTTTAAGTATGGATCCAGATTTTCCTTCCCCCTCTCGATAAAAATCAAACTACTAGTATTCACAGCAGATTATTTAAATTAATTTTTTTCCATAAATTAAAGACATAATGCATCGTGCAGTATAAAACGTATCTAATACAGATAAGATACATATGAGTAAATTCAAGAAATACCAAAGGGATGACCTTATTGGCTTAACTCTTAAGTAAAGAAAAGGCGGAGATAATTTATTAATTTGGATTTCATATCGAGATAACAACTATGAAAATGTGGTATTGGAATTACACATGATAGAAATCTATAACAACAGTTTAAATTCAAAAATAACAACATTAATTGTATTGAAAAGATTTATTTGTCATAGAAATATCAAGAAATATATTTTATTTTGCACAGCTGCTTTGACTGTTCAAGCTATTGGAGGACCTGTAAAAGGCAGTGCTGTAATACCATTCAAAACGGTCCATACCTCTTATGGAATTAACGACTTGTCATCAGTGAGAAACGACGGAAAATTTACATGTGAAAAAGACGGGCTGTATCTCATATCTGCATTTGTCTCCACAAATTCAGATTCCGGAGGTTATTTTAATGTCTATAAAAATAACAACGACATTGCTGTTGGATACAGGCACCCACAAACCTATTTAATAACAAGCACAGTAGTAGTTCTCGAGCGCCTCCGTATTGGTGATATAATCTACGTAAAAACTCTTTATGGGATGTTTGTGTACGATGGAATACAATCATGTCTTACTATATTACAAGTCGGTTGAACTGTTTATACGACAGGGAAGGGAAACAAAAAAACCAACATAACAATACATTCGCATATACAAAGATATTCCTGTAAATCAACCTAATAAAAGAAGAATCTGTCATTATAAGAATAAAACAATAATTTTATTTTTTGCAATAGAAAGAACAAATCTATGGTACAATAATTTATAGCAATAATTGTATATAATTGTAGTAGTAACTTAAAATATAGTATATACATATAGGAATAGCGATAATGATGTATTAATCAAGATGCCGTGATTTCAGCTGTGGATAGAATATATACATCTCATTATACACATTAAAAAGAAAAATTCAACGTAATTTCAAAAAGTCTTAATATAAATTGTCTGTACATTTCGTAATAAAGCTTGCATTATGTTTTATTTTTATTGAATGGAACAGGTTTCTTAAATGTTAGTATTGTAATGCACTAGAAAAAAACCCAGTGTAAATCATTTCCATTTTAAGGATACAGATGCTTTTTTGTTTTTTCCAGCGATGTTTTATCACAAAAATGTACATCAGTGTCATTAATTGATCTCATAATATTGATATTACATTGTAATAGAGATTCGCAATAATGCACACAAAAATATAAAGCAACTCCGTAGATGCTTTTAAACTTGGTGATTTTTTTATTTTATCATGAAGGGCCTCGGTGGCCTAGTGGTCTAGGTAGTTCGTCGGGACTAATTATACACATTATACAACAAACAAATATGTTATCCTGATTTGTAACATTTTTTTTTGGACATTTTGAGAACAACTGAATTGCATTTACTGTATACAATGACATATATATTTAAATTCAAATAATTTTAGCAGGTTTATTCTAGTATCCACCGTGTCTTGCCACTGTTTTATTTGCTTAATTCAAAATAAATATGGAACTGAAGGATACATGTCAGACAATATCCAATCAAATAAAATAAGAAAAATAGAGAATGACTCCCAAACTTTAATCAAAGGCGTTGTAAAATTATATTAAGTCCGACACAAAGTCAAGGCTATTGTCATATACTATACTAGCATGTTTTTTTCTCACCTGTACTTTGGACAAGCAGTTACTACTTTGACAGAATAAATTAAGAAAACAATAAAAATAAAGGTTGAAATTCAGTAGAAAGAAATCTAGCGAAAAAATTAACACATGAAATAAAGTAAGTGTTCTGAGGGAGTAACAACAACAATAATTATAATCTAAGAAACTATAGAAATTTTACACTTCCACTTGCTAGACTTTCTCTTTATCAGGATTCGTATTTTCCATCAACTATTAGTAAAGTCAAGAAATACCAAAGGGATATTCGAAGGAGAGAAAAATCGTAACAACTGACAAACTCCGGAGAACAACGAAGACAAGACCAAAACAATACATGCACTACAATTAAAAATTAAAAACATATGAAAAACATGGACCCCACCAAAAAAGCGGGGGTAGACTCAGGTGCTCCGGAAGAGTAAGCAGTCTCTGCTTCCTGCAGGACACCCGCCTTAGATTATGGAATATCTCAGATTCTAATAAAAGAGAATCTCCAAATTCAAATATTTTCAAATATAGATTTAAATCAAAGTATCCTTTGCGAAAAAAATCTCCGATTTATTATACAATTGGTAATAGCTAATATTTTACACACCAGATTACGTCATAGATGTATTGGTCTCAGAGCAGACCTTTTCAGATGTGATTTAATAGATATTTGTCACTGTGAATGTGGTAACGTAACTGAATCTTTTTACACTGTAGTATACATAAAGCACAAATAATTCGTTTAATTGATTACATATTAGCACTTGGTATTGAACCTACTGTTAAAAACATGTTGTATGGTAACGTTCATTTAGATTTTGATCGAAACTGTAGGCGTTTCAAATGTGTTCAAAGATATCTTATTGATACAAAAAGATTTGTTTATAATTGATTTGTTCCAGGAATAACACGAGTGACACGACAGGGATGACAAACCCCCTGCATCATATTTTGTGTTTTTTTTTTCTTTTTCTTTTTTCTCACATCTCGCCACGTTACGTCTATATATGCTTTCAATGACTGTATTTATTGTATAAGGTATTGTCACATAAAATGTTTTGTATATATATTTTGGAGAAGACTTAATAAGTTCTTGCAACTTGTGTCTTATCCATTTGTCTATATTTATGACAATAAAATATGTTTAAAGTAACAATAATTACCACTTTGAACGACGATAACAAACACAAAGTGCTCTAAAAAGGTAAGAAACAAAGATGATAGAGAATGTTATGTTTTCCATCTCGGCTGACGATAAACCTTTACAAGAGGTCGCCTATATACCATTGATATGTAAGTTGATCAAAACTGGCTAAATTCATACAAGAACAGATTACTATCTTTTTTAGAGGTCATCTAGATTTTTTATTTTAAGTCCGCTTCTGGTGTCCATCTTAGTAGGCGTGTACCATCATTGGATATAAGCCGGAATAAAGACCATAAAGACAAACTTTTTGTCCAGTTGGTTTGAGACAAAGGGACTATTTAATCCAATGTGTCAAGGTCGGTCAGAGAGCAGAAAAATAAATCGTCTTGAATTAAGATTTAAAACGTTTTAATTTCAAACAAAACATGCCAAATGCATCGCACAGTCGAATATTTCCGTTAGAAAAAAATGCAGTGATTTTCAATAAGTCACTCAGAGGAATTCAGTTCTTTAGAACTGTAACATAAAACTATAATACATCTACTGTGGGGTACGGAACGGGTTTTGCTGAGAGCCATTGTCAGACACCAGTTTTTGTTAAGGGCCACAGTTAATGTCAAAATTATCAGAGCGCACCTACATTTAATGATAGGTAAGCATAATTGTCGTCTAATGGTCAGTAGCATTGTAATGATATAAATATTCAAGCATTTTGTGTTGTCTAGAAACTTTCAAGTTCAGATTTAATAAAATTAAGGGCTATAACTCTACAAAGATAAAATTCAAAACCATCCAAGAAAGATGACTGGTTGTTGAAGATAAAGTAACCAGCTTATTTTATCCTGATATTATCAGAACAATTTTATAGCTGAAAGGTAGTTGATTTGTTAACTTTCTTGCATATTTTGATTGTCCTTTATCACTTTTAAAAGCACAGTAGAATCTCAGTTCCTTTATTAGGAGATTATGCACAATTGTATAAAGTGTTCAGACGATTTCCTGTTTTGTGTTACTGTGAATTCATTATCATACGTTGTATACCAAATTTCGTGGTTTTCGTGGGTCCCAGTAAACCACGGATTTATATATATCAAAAGAAAAATAACATTTTTACTTTAGCTTGAATGCACTGAAGTTTGAAACCACAGAGTTGTGATGTACCTATCCGAGACAGCATTGAACAATTGCGTTTTTACAGCATGTACTTGGTTACTGACATATGATTAGTCAGCTATATCCCCAAAGGATACAGTGTTTCATGTAAATTTGACTTTCGTAACATATAAACACTCAAACAATTTTCTTTAAATATATTTTGACTGTGTAAATTGTCGCGGTATTCACTTCCGGTTTTATTTTTGTGTTGCGTTGAAGTGTTTATTCTATACGTCATGGTTATATAAAACAATTCTTTGGTCATATCCCAATCAAATAATATCATGTCAAATAAAAGGTATTTAATTTTAATTTGTTCCACTTCAAAGAAACATTAATCATGCAATCAAATTATAATTAAACATTTTGAACTTGCAAACAGTGAATCTGTTTGTTAGATTTTTGTTTTATAAGCGCTTTAAGTTAGTACTTTACTGTACAATATCGAAATCTGATCGGCAAATTTTGTCGCAGTATTTTAATGATATCTGATGTGCCAAACCACGAATAAAAGTATTTCAACAACTTTTAAATTTTTTTCTAAGCCAGCAATTCACGAATTTACGTATCCCACGAAATACTTCTCTATCCACGAATATTGGTATCCACTAAAATAAATGAATCCACAGTATAAGTCTGTTAGAATGGTTAAATTCCTGATTAACTACCAAATTCAGCATTACAAAATTCTGTTAACATAATACAAGTGGTCTTTTCCTAACATGATCTAACGATAAGGGATTGATGGTCTTTGATAGTTTTGCAAGGAGGTAATTTATGCAAAATTTATTTCAAGCAGAACGTTCCGTGTTATTGGTCGTCTCATAGCAAGGTAGGAGGTTCCTAAATCCGCTAAATTATGGATTTTCTTGAAATTTTACGTGCAGCTACAATATTCGAAACTGCATCTAAACAAGGATTTAAATAGGTAAAAAAATTCATATTTAGCTTTTATATTTCTTCAATGAGGTTGATTTCAAATCCTTAAAATAAAGGTATTTCACTGTAGGTTACTTATAAAAACTGCCGAAAATAATTAATAATTTCGGTTTAAATCGTCATTTCGCAAAAACTAATCCCTAGAATTTTCTACATTTTGGCTTTTTTACGATCATTTTCACTCTTCATATAGTAATAAATCTAATATACTAAAAAAAATTAATCTGGTGACAACTAATAAATTCTTTTTTCAATAAAAAGCGAATTTCAATGGCATTAAATCTCCTCTTTTTTTTAAATCTTACGGACTGGACTTTGAGAAATCATTATTAAATATTTTGACTTTTCACAGCGATATCTACGTGCATTCTATGTATTTACAAATCTGTTTGCATCATATTTCGAGAAGTATTAAAGGGACATACATTATTTTTTTTATATTTAGTTGCAGTTCAACGTACTATAGTTGCATGCTAAATTTGATAAAAATCTGATATATAGCCCAATTAGATACCCCTTACCTCAATCAGTCAGTTCGGTTTCAACGTCTTTAAGACTACTTTTTATTGAAATAATTATCTCATTGTTGAGAAATTAAGTTTCGACATTGGTACACGATGTCTTCTAATTTTGTATTATTTCAGAATTTCTTTACCTTTTAAAATATTCTGTCTATTTTTCCTTGTTAATTTTGGCTTGAACATTCATAAAAAGCATTTATTACCTACAAAAATGCGTAGCTTTTTACTGTTGTTTCAATGATAAATATTTCATTACTCATTTCTATTTTATATAATCAGACAGGTAAATGACATTAACAACTAAAACAAAGGATTTTTACATTGTATATTACAGAAATTACATATTCTTACATTGTTAATTTGCAAGACGTGACCTTGTAACAAAAAATTTACAACCAACCTCTGTATATAAAGTTAACAAGTGAATAAGATTTACATTATCTTATGAAAATGGCACCTACATGTATGTTATGAAGTTAGAGGTATCCATAAATACCAAGAATAAATTCTATGATACCAATTTTGATACACAAGATATGCACATTTCGTCGATTTACGGTTTGTCAGTACTGTTCAAGGTCTACAATGTTGAACACCCAAATGAATAAACCAAAACAGTGAACAGCATATTAAATCAAAAGAGTGAAGCCAAAACCATCTTAGAATACAGCTATGCATGAGGGTGATACTTCTGCGCTTTCACAAATTTTGAAATTTTGATTTCAAATTTAAATTATAAATTTTGGGCTAGTATCGAAATACTAACAACTGAACTGGTCCCTCGGGGAGTCTACCAGCAGAGGTATTGTCTCACTGGTAATAATAATGTCACAATGTTTTCCTGTACTTAAGGGTGAATTCTATAAAAATATCTCAATTTAGTGTAATAATGCTGGAAGGAAAACAGGTCAAATCACAATATCACGCCTGCATATGGCGTCTACATTTCTCAGATAATCCGAGTTCAAGCGCATGCATGAGTTACCATGAATGCTGTCACAAAAGCTTTTTAACAAGGGCCTTATCAAGGATAGGTTAATTTCATCACTTAGGAAATTTTACGGTCGTCATCACAAATTGATTGACCGTTACAATGTTCCAATATCTAAGATGATGTTGGACCTGTTCCCAATATCGTAACATTCATGTACCTCAACCGATTTGTGACTACACGAAGGGTACCGTATATGGAGCAGGAATTGCTTACCCTCCAGGAGCACGTGTATTCACTCCTGTTATTATAGTAGTTCATGTTGTTCATTGTTGTTTATTGCCATCACTTTCCGTCTGTCGTCCGTCCTTCAACATTTCACATTTTGAACTTCTAGAGAATCGCTGAATGGATTGAAACCAAACATGCCAAGAATGTTCCTTATGAGGTGCTGACCAAGTGTTGTTACTTTGTTTCTGCTCCGTCATCAAAGATGGACATCAGCGGTGAACTTAGTTTAACATAAGACCATATGGGAAATACATACACAATCTTCTTTTAGAGAACCACTAAATGGATTAAAACCAAACATGGCATGAATGTACCTTATTAGATACGACAGACCAAGTGTTGTTACATGTACTTTGATGCTGATCCCTCATCTAAGATGGCTGCCAGCGGGGGACTTAGATTAACATAGAACGTACCCTATGGGAAATACATACAAAAATCTTCTTCTAGAGAACCACTGAATGGATTGAAACCAAACATGGCATGAATGATCCTTATTTGGTGCTGACCAAGTGTTGTTACTTTGCTGCCAATCTGTTATGCAAGATGACTGTAAGCGGAAGACTTAGTTTAACATAGGAACGTATGGGAATTACATACAACGACTTTTTCTTGCAAATTATTGAATGGATTGAAATCAAACATGGCATGAATGGTTATCTCAAGGTCCTTTAGCAATGAACAAGTGGAAATATCAGGTAAGCGCCACAGGCTCCTGGGATCCTCTCGTTTAGTTTTCAGTGTTTATTTGTTGTGCTTTTGGTTGTTCGTCCTTGGTTTGTCCGTCTAATGAATTGCATTTTTTGGTTTGCTCCTTATTTGTCCTCTTTGTCATTTTTCTTAAAAGTGAGAAAGGTATTGTTGGTACATTCCAAAAAAAATGAAATGATCATCATCGAGTATTCTCGTAATATACAAATGTAGCAGTTACCGACTATAACGTAGAAACTGTGTTCAGAATGAATCTGATGACGAGGATAAAATCTCACTTGGTCTCAGCTAGGAATATACAATACAGAGATCAGTTATCACTTCTTTAAAATTTCTGTCATCAGCAAAAAAAATCATACAAAAGTAACAATTTTATCAATTTTATCAAATTTGATTAAAAAAATTGGAGAAAGCTTATAAAATTCTGCTTTTTTTCAATTTTTTTTTAAGAATTGACTACGGTAAACGAATATTCTTTGGCGTATCTTTGGGTATCTGCCTCATTAAGTATATCTTGCTTTAACTTGTAACTACATTTTGGCCTTTTTTGCACTAATTTTGTATCTGTCTAGACCAAAAAATAAATTTTGACTTCTTGACAAAAAACAATTAATTTATATCATAGAAGAAAAATGTGCTGCTCTGTCTCGGGGTTATAAATTCACATTAGCTTTTTGTGGTAATATGACTGACAGAATGAGTTGATATGGTGTTCACCAAAGACGACGAAAGGTGCAGCATGAAAAATTGTTACATACAAAAACCGACACGGATATTACATACATGTACATGGCCCCACTTGATTAATAGCTTGCATTCTGGAGGCAAAATGTCTCGCATAAATTCACAAATTTCTTAACGTTTAATAATTTATAAATATATATATAGAATGAATCAAAGAAGAATTATAATCATAAAAATTTTAAAAACTACAAATTCGCAACTAAAGCCTAAGTGTTTCCAAATCGTTAAACTTGATTCAAAACATTACTATGGAATTTTTAAAGGACGATCTATGCTTTTAAGGTTTGTGTTTGTGTTTGGGGAGAGGTAGAGAGCTTATATTCTGATATTTTTAGCGCGTTGAAATTATCTTTCTTTTTTTCACATCTACACTGTTTGATTCGCAATTAAATGTTACCCTATTAGATCTTTTTTTTCTTATGTTTCACATTTTTATCTAACCTGAATTTTATTTTTTTAAAACAGATTCTGGAATCTTGATTAAAAAAAAAAAATCCTTGGACAAATAAATTTCAAATAGTTGCTCCTGGGTGAAATAATTTCTACTTACATACAGTGTATTGTATCGTCATCACGAGAAAATAACAATACTAGATTTACTGAAGAAATATAGATTCTCCTTTAGGTATGAGTGAGTTATGGAATTTTTCCACCCGAGATAGCTTTACATAAAAAGCGAATTTAACACCAAACACGTCAAAAGGAGAAATAAGAATAAGAATAAGAATGGTTTATTTCAAATCAAGAGCCCACGAGAGGCATGAAGTGGCGTTACACTTTACAATATATTTAATGATTGAGTTATCTCGCTTGAATCGAAAATGTTTAATCTCGTACATCGGTGGATTGATTGATGTTTGCTTATTAGTGGCAAATATTTATTGCTTCTTCGGGACATCTCATGGATCGAAAAAAAAATCCTTTACAGAATTTTTAACTTTACCCGGGTTTGTCTGTTCCTTTTTATTGAGTTTTTATGAATTGTCTCATAGGTACTTTTGTTTCGTCTATATACGGTAAGTACATTTATAACACAAGAGAATTTTATGTTAAAGTGTGAGAACAGTCAAAGGAGAAGAAGGTCCCTTTAATTGTTGTTCTTCGTCTTCAATTAGCAAACCTGGTAATTCGGGTATATTTCAAGAAAAATCTCAGCTGCATTTAAAGAGACATTTATCAGAAAATCCCATTAGGTATAGATATGGATTACGGGGGAGAATGTGATTTTAAGTCCTACATGTGGCCCAAGACCACAAATAGCGCACACTTTTCGTTGTCCACAAATATAATCCCTTATATAAATTTACTGTATTTCTTCCATTTTAATTTTCTGTCCCTTATTAAAGCATTTTTAAATGATTGGGTTTTGTTCTAAATGTATAGTAGAATGTTCAAAGTTGATGTTTTAACAAGTTTGAATGAGCTGTCATAAGTAAAAGTGGTGATTTGGTCAGTTGGAAAAGGGTCAATATTTAGGGAGTCGTCTGCTGTCTTCAAGAATTCTGCGACCCTGGGAGATATTTTTGCCAATATTTTGAGTTAGCACTGATGATTTTTTAAAATTTTTTAAAAATTTTGATATTATGATTGGAAATAAGTATACTTTGCACATGACAAAGATTTTCAAGTTTGAACTGGTGCGATTTTTCTAAATTCAATTTTATCTTAATATGAAAATGCACTATGAGTTAATTGTGTTCTCGGACAGTGTTCGATAGTGGGTCCATTCGTGTATTCTCTGTGTGATTCACATTACTTTTTAGCGTCATTTGTAACACGTCTGTGATTTCCGACTACTGCCACACTGGAATACTGAGTACCACAGTTCACTCCTAGATTTTAAGGATATGATGTTGTCTGTAGTTTTGTTTTTCATTTTTTTTTTGTATTGTTAATCTATTATTCGACATTTGTCTGTTCTTTGTTAGTTTAATTACTCCTTGGCCATTCTTTTTCATTTTTGGCAATATTTTGCAGCTTGGATTTGTTTTCAAAACATTTCTTTGATCTCATGAATATTAAACGGTCACTCCCTTAGCTTTCTTCCTATTAATATGAAATCCTTATTTAGAAACCACAGTATGTATTACAATGCGAAACGAACTTATATTTAATACTGATAGAATTATTTACCTCAGAGTCGTATGTACAATAATTAACTAAACACACTAAGGGAAATGATAATACAGTGAATCACATTCTTGGAGTTTTGAAGAATAATGAGAATATTTACCACCGTGTCCGAACTAAATATTAACCCTTCGAGAAACTGCAATACTATATACACTAGTATTTTGTTTGCTAACTTCCATAACGTGATTTTCAACTTATCCCGCATAAAAGCCAAACCCTTTTATGTAACAAAGTTTGAAACATATAAATCCAGAACACTAAATACACGTAGACAAAAAGTAGAAATGAGAATAAATACACCTTAAACATATAGTCCACTTCCAGAAAAAATGTCCAGTGGCTGAAAAGGAACCCCTCAGACATGTCAGAGGTACATTTATATCCAATACGTGGTTGTAGCTTTAAGGCGCTTCATAAACACAAAATTATCATCCAAGACTTTTCCAGAGGGCAACGATTTATTTTTAGTGGGAACGAAAGGAAGTCATCTAGGCTCTTGGAATTCATTTCATGACATCCACAAGCATGCCTTTTCGACACGATAGCGCTTCCAACATTTCCTTCAAAATATACCAATACAAGATTCTAGCAAATATACATGCCCTCCTTTTCATGAAATTTTGGAATATTTCTTATTTAAATTCTTTCCTATAATTTTATATTCAGTCGTTGAAATTTTCCAATGCATTTTAACCGTTTCGGTTGTCTCGAGGTAGCATGCTCGCCTCGGTTGCGGAAGGTCGCGGGTTGTATCCTCGGCCGGGTCAAACCAGAGACATTTGAATTGGTATTTGCTGCTTCTCCGCAAAATAACGCGCATCAAGGAGTAAGAGCAAAGGACTGGTCGGCTCGTAGTCAGTTTAATGTGTCCTAGTGAGGTGATATGTCTTCCTGCGGACAGTTACCTCGTGAGCTAGCACGTTAAAAATTAGGTTCAGTGTATCGGTCTAGTACAAAGCAGCGATCATATTCATTATAATATCAATATGTTCTCGTATTGATATGCACCGGGTTGCCACTGGACGTTAAACAATAATTCATCCATCCATCCATCCATCTATGCAATGCATTGTAATGTTGGATAGATTCTGACCGTCATATTTTCGAATTTTAAAAGTGTTAGTTATGTATGACTTAAGATTACAAAGGTTAATCCACTTAAGTGTTTCTAATCTAAAACTTGGTACCTTAAGTTTAACATGCATTCTCATCAATATCCCATCAAAATCAAATTACATTTAGTAATTAGACAAAACAGTAGTCCCTAATGAATTTTTGCTCAATAACATTCACCTTTCAAGATGCAAATAAAAATAACAACATTAAAATATTTAATATTGGAGCCATTATTTGATTCAGGGTGTTGGGGCAGGAAGAGGGACAAAGATGCCTTGATTTTTGGAGCGCAAGCCCGTCCAACTTTTTTCTAAGAACAAGTACTATTTACATCGATTCCAGGCGATATGCAATTGTGCCTTCATTTTCATAACGGTTTAGTAACTGATTTTTGTCCCCAAATTTTTGAGCCCGTCTTTTTTTCAAATTCCTTCATTAAAGTCCCCGCCCCCTCCCCCACTCCCCCTAAAAAAGCCAAACTGTTGTTTCATAAAATGTTCATCTACCTAAATGTAAATGTTGCGATCTTTAAAAAAATAATTTCATATATACGATAATAGGTAAAAATCCGTTCACGTTTAGAAATATCACGTTCCGTTCTACCTTGAACGACCTCCGCCAAGAAATAAATGTAAACAAATACTGCACATATATATATAGCACACAATACATTATAAATAAAACCCAGTCAAAGTGATCTTGACCTTGTAAACTAAGGTATGCATACCTATCAAGGTTGAATAGATTAATCTATTGTAGTTAACAAGTTGGAATAGGATTGGATGATGGTATAGCCAATGAAAATTATTTGAAATTCCAAGGGTTAATTAGTTATATTCCTAAAAAATACAGTATTGATTCATACAGAATAGATTAAATTAATAATTTGATATATCTTATGAGTATAAAAATCCAAAATGCAATACAAAAATAATAAAATTCCATGCATAATTATATTTTATATTCAAAACCCCTTTATGAACCCTTTTTTACCTGAAAGGGGAACCCCCTATCCTGGCTTTACCTTTTCGCTCTGTATCTTCTTTATATTGAACTATTGTCAAGAAGTTCGAGGGGGAATTTAGAATTAAAGCTATGGACCAATGGATCGGGCTTAGAATTTATCACTTAAGT
This sequence comes from Mytilisepta virgata, assembly GCA_028015205.1. NCBI lineage: Eukaryota > Metazoa > Mollusca > Bivalvia > Mytilida > Mytilidae > Mytilisepta > Mytilisepta virgata. Next base: position 36,337,284 of record CM051515.1, read on the forward strand.
CTCTGTGAGTTAGATCTCAAACAAATATATATATATACTTAAAAGTATATATACAATGGAAGGTTGACCTAGATTTAAAACTTCAAAAATATTTAATCTATTACAGTCACGTCTGACAGGTGTATATATTGTAAACAGTAACCACAGACTTCTCCTTATCAGTACATTTAATATGAAATCAATTTCAAGGTCTATCTTACAAAAATAACGGGTGTATTTGGCATTAAAATATTAAACAAATGTATAAAATAAAAATTTATGACTGAAATTTACATATAGACCGTAACATTTCAATGAAAATAAAAAGTACCAAAGATTTCAACTAATAATCATATTAACGGAAAAATCATCAATTCGCAGAACTGCATTTGAAGCGTATCAGTAATTGATGTGATAATTTTATCAATAAATCAATACCAACGAGGCTAAACAACTGGGAAAGAGTAGATCAATATGAATAACGGCTGTGAACAAGATTCATCTATAAAAACCTGACGAGAAACAAAGTCACTAAACTGTCAAATATAAATATATACTATGTTTTTTTGTTTGTTTAGTTGAGGTTTTACGCCGTTTTCAGCACATTTGGCTATTTCAGGGCGGCCAGTTAAGCCGGAGTACCCAGAGAGAACTACCGACCTTCGGTAGGAAAACTGGCAATGCTTGTCAATTACCTAGACCACTCGGCCACCAAGCCCCCCTAAATATATATGTTTTAACCCAAAAAATCAACAGTTTGTACTGAATTGCATATTTTTAAGTCACCTTTATCAAACATTTCACGGGCCTCGGTGGCCGAGTGGTCTAGGTAGTTCGTCATGACTGCTAATGATCACTAGCCTGTCAACGCTGAGGTTGTGAGTTCGAATCTCACCTATAGCGGGGTGTGTTCGACTCCCATCTTAATTGACAAGGATTGCCAATTGTCCTACCGAAAATCGATGGTTCTCTCCGGGTACTTCGGCTTCCTCAATCAATAAAAACTGGCCGCCGCGAAATAGCCAAATGTGCTGAAAACGGCGTAAAACCCCAACTAAACAAACAAACAAATCAAACATTTCAAAGAGGCATGAATGCTACAGACATAGTGTTAGTATGTACCTAAATATAAAGTCTTATTTGGTGATGTTGTTAATACTACCATAAAAATGATTGTTTAAGCAAATAGTATTTACTGTCCTCGTTATTGTTAAGATGTTGGTTGCAAAGGATTTAACCACGAGAAGGCAAAACAATGTACATCACTGGAATCAACGATGGTAAAAAGCACGTTTTGTTAAAAAAAACTGGCTTCATTATTTACAATACAGAAAAAAATCTCAGTAAACGTCCAAATTCATCATTTGAAATTAACGTTATGTATGTTGCTAATAACAGTTTGAACAGTTTATTATAACATAATAACACAATAACATAACTAATGAAATAAACATAGCAGACTGAGTACGCATGATCATTAAAAAACCAAATTAAACAAACAGGGACTCATCATTTTATGACACAACTTATCATGTCAAATATCTTTTACAGTAAGGGGAGTTTTTGTAAAACAGAAATTATCCCATTCAATACTGAAAAATAATATAAAAACCAAGTGAAGAAAAAAGTTCAAGACCTGGTACTGACATTTAAAATCTCTGTTTTGAAGCATTTTCTCAAATTCTGCATGGTATATATATTGTTATTACAACATTTTAAAAAGTTTGGTTAGATTTTATTTATTTTAAAATTTTGTGTACAAAATGAGAGTAAATTTATCTTTTGATATCAACAAACGAGATAATGCTAGATTTATAAAAGCTTGAATACGGAATTAAAATTCTTATGATTAAGGGTTTTCTTCTATTTACCTTGAACAAATAACTCTAGTTTGGATTGGATTACAGTGTTAACACAACACTGCAGTTAAATCGGGTAGATAGGTAAAAATTCATTGGTATCTTGCCAGTGAAGGACAAATGCACATACCGATATCGAAGGGGATTATTTTATTTGAAAGAAGTAAGTGCCGATTGGACGTTTTTGGACACTTACTTCTATACATACATGCAATGTTTAAATAGTTGATTTAATTTTTTTATATTTGTTTTGTTGTTAAGATATTTTTTAAAAAAGTATTATTTACAATCACTTCAGCATATCTAAATCACTATATCACGCAATCCCCTACTTCATATCATGCAAACTTTTGACTTGTGCACTTCGAAGGTCATTTATTTCCATTCAAAGACAGATTTTATCATAGGTATATAAGATCTTATCTCAAATATGTACGAGCCAATTAAAATTGACAATAATAATGATAATCGATTGATAATAATAATAAGGATACACCTTATCTTTTATCTTTTATCGGTTGAATGGGAATCGCCAAAATTTAGGCTTTGAAAGTACACATTTGTTGAACTTAGATTGGAGGAGCTTTTAGAGTTTCAATTCCATGTCACATAGTGAAAAACATTTTATTTTAAATGTAAAATGCATGTTCCCTTATAATAAAGGGAAGAATATTAGAAAATGTTTCTTGACTAGAGTGAAGACTAGATCTCCTGGCAATAGAGCGGATGAAGTTTTAAAGTTCATGTTTTCTGACGATATAGTGGAGAGGGTTGTAGAACATGTTTCCTTGCCACAGAGTGAAAGAAGTTTTAAAATAAAATCCCTGACAATTACCTTACCTTACCATTATCTTATCTATAACTGGTATGGTACATTACTATTACCTTACCTTACTGGACCGGTGATTACCTTAGCATTATCTTACCTAACTGGCCATTACCTTACCTTACTGACCCTTACCTTACAACGTAGGAGAATGAAGAATATGTTCCCTAATCACAGAGTAGAGGTATATGATGTTTTAGAGTTGTAATCCAGATTTCACCAATGTATTCTGGTATGGAGCTTTCCTTGTAGATATATATTATCGACCAAAAATACTGGCTTTTTCATAATGTATCATTGATGCATTTCCTTTCATACTCATGGCTGTAGTTTGGTTTTCCTGATCTGTTCAGTCGTCTACTCTCAGCCCAGAGAAAGCATGTAAATTACAATTCTCTTTTTACAAACTACCACGTTAAGATTCATAAAACCGATCTAAATTTTAAATCACTTTTTCCTACCTTTCGACATTATTGCTGACTTGTACCAAAGTCACAGACATATTTATCTAACGTACAAAAAAGTCCGGTCAAAATTCGTCAAACTTTTTTTTTGTAAAATCTACAGTATTTTCAGCTTTTAGTAAAACTTGTTTAAGATTGTTTCAGAATAGTGGATTCGTTTTAGAAAATTAATTAATGATATTGGATGGATTGTGGATGAATTAACGTCAAGTGGCAATTACTAAGTGCATATCAGGACGAGAACATGCTGATATGATATGAATATGAACCCTGCTTTGTACTAGACCAACCGCTAGCTCACGAGATAACAGTCCGCAGGAAGATATATCATCCCACTCGGACATATTATACACGAGCCCTTTTCACAAAATATCTAAGAGTAAAATCTCTCGTAAGTTATACTAAAATGTGTATGATTTGAAAGTAATTTTACTCTCAAGATTTTTTTGTGAAAAGTGGGACTGGTTCGAAGCCGACCAGTCCTTTTCTCTTACTCCAAGATGCCGCGTGCTTGGTGGAGAAGCAGCAAATACTAATTTTAATGTCTTTGGTTTGTCTCCACCGGGGATCGAACCCGCGACCTTTCGTACTCAAGACGAGTACCGTACAACGAGACCACCGAGGCGCTTCCTAATCATATCGGACGCAGTTTTGAAGGTGTACATGTTGCATAGTGAAATGAATATTTTAGCAAACTTTCTGTCTTAAAAGATGAAAATAAGACAAGACATTAAAACCACACTAATTAGTTTTGTATTATTACCGTATCTACATTTGTATACAGTGTCAGTGCAACAGTCCTTAAATTCATACAATGTCATTCAGGAATTTTAAAATCGTAGTTATGAAAATATAGAAACACAGAAAACTTCTTCACAGTTCATCTGTCATTTTGTTCCAATTTAGGCTAAACTCCAGTGGCGTCTTATTACAATACGTTGTCTAGATATAATTTATTACTAATTTTACATATTATAAACGCCAAATCAAAAATTAATTCAACCTGAACGCGAAGCCATTCTTTGTCCCGAAATTCGATATTTTTTAAATGATTTTACATAATTCAATACAAAACTTAGAAATTGGTATGATTTTTGTTAATGTAAAATTTATATGAATTTTTTTTTTTTAAATTATTTTTTCTGTTTGGTTTTATTGCTCACAGCGTCTCGATTTTTTTCCATGCAATTTGAATAAGCCAGATTATTAAGTAAAGTAAACACCCTATAATATAGGACAAGCAACATAAAACATTCAAAATATCATATAGTTTTTCTGTAATTTTAATAAGTGCTATAAATTAGACTGAGTGACAAGGAAATCGTGGCAACACCTGTTTAGGTAATAATATAAAGTACAAATTATTATTCCTAATTAACCACAACATCGACATATCAATACAACAAGAGTCCGCCTAATTAATTTAGTGTAATGCCAAGGACATCTTTATTCTGTTATGAACCTTCAGTTTAACTTAAACTGTTATACTGATTGTTAAGAACGTAAATGCGAACAATTATTCATATAAACCTGTATAGATAAAATGTTAAATGAATTCCTTAGCTGATTTTTATATTCTGGACGAATTCCACACCTTAATTGTAAATTAAATCATATTTAATTTTTTTTAAACTAAAAAGTAGCGTCTCTTTGGTGTTTTTAAAAACCTTTTGGCCATTCGTTCGTTTAAATGCGCTTGGTTTATTCTTTAGACTTCCACATTTTGGCATTGCATCCTACAGATGAGACTCACGCGTAATTGTAATCCACTCCAGGGACTTCATTGTGTGACCAGTAAAAATTTAAACGAATATGAAACGGCAGATTATTCAGCCTAGATAAAATTCAAAGACGAAAATGATTCCTACAAGTTTAAAATAATTTCCGTTTTACTGCGGTGCGTAATAGTTATCCACAGACATTGATGTCATTTCCTGTCTGCCGAAAATGGGTGTACAACAATGTACACTATATGTTCTTTATGCAAACATAAGAATAATATTCAGAATTACACGCGAACCCTTCAACTCACATAAATTATGACTATGTTTTAGATTTCATTTTTGGAGCCATTATGAAAATGTTGCACGCTAACATCTGAGAAATCACATACTTGCAAAATTTATAAATCACTTTAGAAATCAGCTTGGGAAACATATAAACCAAACAGAGTACCTTAGAATCAACATATATAAATAATAATAAAAAAATAAATTGACCTCATGGTTACAGTACAATATAGAGAATCTAAACTTTATTTTCTAATACTTTGAAAAATTAATGTTAGGCTCGAAATGTGATTCAGTTATAACCGAACCCATCTGTTTTAACATTAACGGATACACGTATATACTATAGAATAAAGGGACTAAAATACGAGTCGTGATAATTTTTATCTCAGAAAAATTCCCTTTGGAGGTTATCCAAGTATTTCGTAATGTATTTTTAGAGGGGGTTTTTATTTGGCCACTTACAAAATTAAAATATAATACTGTACCTAAAGTAATCTTTAATACCCTTGTAACAATCTGTTAAATATTTAGTCAACGCATGTGAAATAATTTCTAACAGTACATCCACAAGGCACGTGTACCTCGCTTGAGAATATAAAATCTATTTGTTCATGTTTCCATTTCATTTTTCATTTTCAAACTTTTTGAAAGGGAAGTAGAGAGGCTGGAAGCTTTACTTTTCGTCAAATCCATACATCTGCTCTCTGTGATTCTTCGCCACTGCTTCTTCGTACAGGTAATTTTCGCTAGCAACAACCTTTGATTATGTTGATATTAGCTAAAGTGCAGGTGGGCAACATGATATTTTCTGATGGTCTTCTTGTTTAGTTTGGTTTTTGGTCTTCCAAATGTTTCGGTTTTAATGCTGCTCATGAGAGGTAACTCCTTGAAATAGGTCGTATACAGCATAGTATAAATTTACTATATCTAATATTTGTATCTTTGGATTGTTATTTTGAAACTCCTGGGACGATGCCTCTGCATGGTGGACCCTAGGCCCCCGAGGGTATTCGCCAACTCAGTCGTCAGACTTGTCTATGATTATTCATTGATTTGTTACAGAAATTACCAGTATTTTGCAAAATTCCAAAATAATAAAAATACTAAGGGTTCATTCCTTGTATTGCAAATGGTAGATCTCGCCAGCCAGCGATCCAAGATGTCTGCCAAAGTTTAAAATGACCCTATGGGAAAATTAACTTACAAATATTCTAAAAATATTCTTGACTGAAATAAGTGAGCCAAACTTTACAGAAATGTTCCTTAGATTGTTCCTTATCAGAATGTATCCGATAACCTCATCCGCCATACGAAATTAAAAAATTTAAAAACATTTAATTTTTCTTACCAATGTCATACATGGAGTTTTAATTCATTTGGGATTAAAATTCTAGTTTCAATGACTGTTAAATTAAATATTTTTTCTTTATTTGTGCAAGTTTCAACTCTGAAGAATGAACGTTTAGCAAGAGTTATTCTAATATGATTCATGCACATTTTATAGCGGAAATCGTGATATGAGTGCAGAAAAAAAACACTAAAAGTACAACTAGTATTTCAGCCATTATGTTGTATAATTAATACAATATTTAATTTGCATAAATATTAGTCATGTGACAGTTCTCCAAAGGACTATATTATAAAATGTAATTAAATAATTCATGACAATTATCATCACATTAAAAGTTAATCAAATCAGCATATAATGAACTAGTAGACGTTGCTATATTCTAATTAACATACTTTTATGTTTTTACTGTATTTATTTGTATTTTTGCTGACTTTAACGTTATTCTTTTAGAAGAAATAGAAGGATTATATAACATTCGAAATCAATACCACTTCTTCTCAATAATTAGCCAGTCAGAACGCACCCATTGCAAGTATTTTACCTAAGAGATTTTATCGTATAAGGAATGTTTGTAAATGAGTAATTAGCATTTATATGGCGTATAGTCAAGTGCAGTCAGGTTACAATCCCGTGCAAGGTACTAAATGCATTTGGTACTAAAATACAATGAATTTATTACATTTCAATAGAGGATTAAACTTAAACAAGCTTATTTATGGACACGTTCTACATTGTGAAGTATCACCCGTCTATCAGTCATTGCTTTCCCGCTGACATAAATTTAGAATATTTAGAGGCGAGTAATTCAAAAACTATGAATCAGTCGGGAAGACCAAAAATATTGCAGTATCTATAGTTACGTCTAAATTTTCGAAAACAGGATAAAATTCACATGCTGAATTTACCCTCAGGATTCTCTTTTTTATGCGTTTTGTATTTGCTAATTTGTGTTTCTATGTGTAGTTTGTTTCATCTGCCAAATGTATATAATATATAAACATAGTTAAACCTATTTTGTTAGTTTGACTCAAATTAAAGAAAAATCTTTATCATCATGTCTTTAAACTAAACCGTGAAATATAATGTGAATGAATGAAACGTGATCTGATATCCAAATTTTAAAGCACCGGATGTGCTCGGTGTAAGAAATTATGTCTTGTGAAAGAAAGAAAAAAAAACATTACTCAAGTTGCTGTTACTGTCAACAAATGGTTGCGGCTGTTCTGCAATAATTAGAAATTTATTTCTTGTTGACACAACAAGGACCTGAAGAAGCAGTTTTTAGTTTGAGCTCATAGACTGAAAAAGCTGAAATATTGTCGAACCTAATGCCCATTCATTTTTCTTGGCATCATTTTAGCTTGATCTTGGAGGCATTTTAAAATAAATGATGCACAAGAAATGCAGATTTCGTCGAATTACGGCTCATCAGTTGTGCTCAACGCTCAACACCTAAACATTTGAAAGGTGAAGAGATTCGTATGTTAAAATGACCAAAAGAATAACGCAATACCTGTATAAGGACAGAACAATGCACGAGGGAGATACTCTCTCGTTTAAAATAAAGTGAAACGCGTTTGTTTGGTTAATATATATGAAAAGCCAACCAATATGAATATTAGATGTGATATCAAAACTAGAGAAAAACATTTTTCTTAAAATCTGCGATGATTCCATCTTGAAATTAGGCGACAATGGTCAAATACATCTATTTTTGTTTATGATGGGTCTGCACCATATATTATTTTCGGCAGAGATAGACCACTTTCTGAAAGTATGATTCTATAGGTATTGTAAAGCTGTCGGTTTTAGAGAGCCGAACATTGCTTACCTCCAGAAAGACTCTATTAAAACAACTCTGTTGTACTATTTTTAGTTAGTCTTATTTTATCTTGAAACGAAGCTGTTTGCTGCTTTCTCGTACTACAATTCGCCATAAAGACTTCTAGAAATTAACCATTTTATTACATCAGAGGACCGTCAGGGCCTCGGGTGTATTGCCATCGCCTAAATTTCCCGCTTATTTGCATATATTTAAATTAGTTTTGGAATGATAACCGACCTATAAAAATTATAGACCCGCGGACATTATATAGTGCAAAATAAAATTCCTTATCGCTTCTTTTAAATTCATGTTTTCAATGAATACTTAGATTTTTTTTTAATCCAAATTAATAATATGAAAATGTTTTGTCGTTAGAAATATTAGTATATTAATCAAACAATCTTTAATATCAATGACGTACCGAAAAATTGTTGTTGCGGATGAATATATATAAATATATATATATAGATTTTTGAACTAAAACTGTGTGCTATGAACTACTGTTTGGATATATATATGTAGACAAGATTGTCAATGCATGAATAATGCTCTCATTCCCAATGCATCTATACTAGTCATTACAATGTTAATGCCCTTTTTGCTAAGCCGATGGGGGCAGTCAATGTTACCGTTGTCTGTCTGTATGTAAATCTGTGTTCATCATGAAAGTGATTTCCGTTTTATAATATTAATATGGCTCAACTGAATGTTATTAAATATATAAACAATGTTTATTATCACCAAAAAAAAAAACCAGATAAATTTAAAATTTGGATTGTGTCCCTCTTATCATTATAGTTATATTTCCATTTATATGTGGAAATATTTTTACTATCTTAATAATATTTCGAACTCTTATTTGCCGCAGACAAATGTTAAACAAAACACTATTTATTTTAAAGTGCTCATTCCCACAAAAAAAATTAATCAAACGCAAAATTGAATGGTGATTCTTTCACTATTCTAGAGACGTGTCCCATAGTAACTAATATGCAAGCAAGTACCACTGATACATTCACAAATTATTTACTGTTATATATAGTTTAGAGTTATGTACAACTACATGTATACATGTATATGCTATGCGATGTGATGAACTTTTTGAAGTTTGATAAATGATTAATTTTTATGAATAATGTATATATGTTAGTCCATGTATATATTTATAGTTTTTTTGCATATTTTACTATTAATAATAGGTATAGATAGTCTATTGAACTGTATTAAATGGAAATAGCATGAATTCAATGGATAATACAATAATAAATCCAACCAGTTATGACATTTTTTAAAGTTATCTAATGGTCAATCCAAAGTTTGATTGTAACACATGTGATCCTTTTAATCCATTTTAGAATATTAAGAGACTATACAAATGCTAGCCCAGCATACAGATAAATGATTTGAAAGCATAACAGATATGCTAAATAAATAATAAAATGCTCAATTCTGTTCATATAATATAGTCCTAATTTGAAAGTCATTATAACTATATGCTTAGCATATATATAACTGGATTAAATCAAATATATGGGATCATGTAAAATGTTTCTCGTTAAATGTAATATAAAAAAATGTATTTTGGTATATGTGAATATTTTAAGGAATATCAAATAGAAATTTACTACATATTATAGGAAAAGAGAGGTTCACGAAGGGTTAGAATGGCCCTAAATTGGTCAAGCGATTACAAATTTCAAATAGAAATACTTGTGATAATTCTATTAAGACTAAAATATACTATTTTGGCACCTACTATTAAATATCTTGAAGCTATGACCCCATAATTATACATTATTTGTATTTTGGGTCAATTTTGTCTGCAATGTTTTGGCATAATTAACCATGGCCGCCATACAATTCCGAAAAGTTTTTATTTTGATGAATTCTTTATCAAATTTTGAGTCTTTTGGTTACAAAATATTTTGGATTGTAGATGGTGGCCAAATTTTCCTAAAGCTTTCATGTCTGAAAATTGCACCAAATCATTATATTTGGACAAAATGGGCCTAATTTGGAGAATGTAATGTACTATTATGAAAGAACTGATTTATTGAGCGTTAATACATTTGAAATCGACCAATTTACGAACCAAATTGTGAACTATTTGGAGTTTAATTGTAAGATTTATATTTTAGACCGTTTTGGGCTCTAAATGAACTGTGTCCTTTGAATAAGTGATATCACAATAACCATAATACTAAGTACCTGTTAGAAAATATCACTTTTACAGTACATTGTTAAAGATGAATACACTCCAACAATGACCAATATTAATGATGTAATATGAGATTATATATATACTGTTTTATATTGTTACATATATAAATGAAAATTGAAACCAAACTGTTGTCATTATTAAAGAAAGGAAACGAAAAGGGAGGTATGATTGGTAATCAGACACAGAAACAAAATGATGAAAAAGAAATAAAGCTAACCATACAACATCTTTACAATCAGAAAAAAACTATACTAAAATCAGTTAGAAATAGCCATGAAATGACAAATATTAAACAATATAAATCAGAAAACTAATGGCCACATCAATGTACAAACAGAAAATCAAAAGATATACACCAAAGAATTACAAGCCCTGTTTTACAGGCCTCTAAGGACCGACGCATTCATATTGTAGTTGTGATCTATATGTACGGTGCAAAATCATCTCATTGCTACTACCCATCCAGAGCACTTGAGATCACCCCAACTATTGGTGGGGTTAAGTTGCTCAGGCTTTAGTTTTCTATGTTGTTTCTAGTGTACTCTTATTTGTCTTTTTCAGTTTTAGACATAATATTATCGATATATGAGTTTACTGTTCATGTGGTATCTTTCACCCAAATATTACAATTTATCTGTTTTAATATGATTGTCTTGACCTCTTTCTCATAATTCAGTGACTAGTCAAAAAAATATTTGCTATGTTGATTCTCTTTCATAAGTAATAAGCTAAAGATTTTTGCAAGTGTGCAACTATACGGTCATAATGCCAATCTAGCAGTTCTCATTTGACCACGTCAACATTTCATGGATAATTCACAAAAATAAGTTTCTTACTATAAGACAGTATCTCAGATATGATAGCAAATTATTTTATGTGTACTATATTGTAAGGTGAACATCTGTCTGGCAGGTACTGTATAAACACCTGTCATTTATCAATAATCCAACATAACTTGAGGTCCTCTGATGTTCAGTACTTCAGTACTTTGATTAATATATTTCTCATCAAATAAGAGAGGCACATGTAAATCTATTACCCGCAGAGCCTACTGGTATCTAAAGATACAATTTAGTTAAAGGGCTCGCCTAGTAATAATGAAATAAATCGTGTTACTTGCCGTAAGCTATGATACTGAGGTAGGGAACTATACCGTTGGATACTTCAAGTTTACCTAAAGCAGTATTAATTGACTAATAAACGTTATACAAGTCACTCAAGCATTTTTTTAAAAACACACTTCGCTGCCCTATAGAAAGTTTCTGACAATTTGAGTACACATGTTCTGGTATATTTACCTGTTTTCATGCAGTCCAACACCTGATAATCGAGCACCTGTTATGCTAAAAGAGTAACTCAAAACCGTAGATACCATAGATAAATCGAAGACATTTTTTTCGATGACAAAAATAGAAATATGAATAAAAGACAAACGATTTCTGATAAAATGTGTAACAAAACAATAGTAAAATAATGTTAAATAAACATTAAAGGTAACTATGTTCTCTATAGAATATGTCAGTAAAGGATAAAAGACGCCCAAAGATTGCTGTAAAAAGGTATAACCAACTTCACATTCCTGATTTAAAATGTTGTATTCTGTATTGTATTTTAGAGCTTGTTTTTACAAAAAAGACATACCAATATCAAATCAAGCTCATTGTCAAATTTAAATTTAAATATGCAGTAAAAAAGTAAAGTTACGTAATATGTCAAGTCAAAAGTTACGAAAAAACATCAACACTTTAATTATATATGTCAAACTGTATCTTTTAATCTCAAAACCATTGAATCATAATGTGAATGCATGAAACGTTATTTGATAACAATTTTAAAGCGCCGAATGTGCTCGATGTTGCAAATTATGTCTTGTGAAATAAAAATAAAAAAAGAAAGAAAACAATTAGACAATTATATGTGCAAAGTAGATGAGAAGTTACACTTTGATTTAAAAGATAAATTTGCGACATGGGCAATCATGTAAAACGCCGGAGCAATCACCAAATACGAAATTAAATTTTTATGCATTTGGGTGAACATTTCGATAAATTGCGTCCGCTTAAACCCCACCACTTTTGAGTGTCTGTAAAAAGTCTTCCGTTATTCATTTTTGTTTTTATTTTTGTGTTATTTCACACCCTTATCGTTACCGAGAGGTTGTGATTTTCTTTATTCATGGGTATGTCTGCCCCAAAACGCTCTTACCTATTCTCCCTTAAAAATACTGGGCATGGTCTCGGGATAAAATATACATTTGTACCTATACTATACATGTATAGCACAGTTCTTTAGGGTCATATGGTTTGTATTACTGATTGCATGGTAATTAAAATACACAATTTTGTTTCTTCGTGAAGCTTACATAGAAAAAAAATAAGTTGTTGAAAGAATCATAAGCTTTTCTTTTTTCGTAGTTAAAAAATAAAACCAAAACTTATCACAAACTAGAACCCCCAGGAGCCTGTGTCTCTCACTTGATATTTCCATTTGTTCATTGCTAACGGACCTTGAAATTAACATCCATTCGTGTTTGGTTTCAATCCATTTCGTAATTTTCAAGGAGAAGCCGTTTGTATGTACACAAAATGTAATTTCCATAGGGTCCTATGTTAAACTAAGTCTTCCGCTGACGGCCATCATGGATGATCGCCACCAAATTAACAACACTTGGCCAGAACGTCATAAGGAACATTCATGCTATGTTCATTCAGTAGTTCTCTATAAGAAAAGTGATGGCAATAGCTCACATGACCCTTTGGGTCAGGCGAGCTTAAAAGATATGAAACCGTACAAACAAAATTCAAAGCTACCCATAAAAAGAATGAAATGAGTACTTTGTGTAAATTTCATTAACGTTTATAAACAGAAAATCGTGCTAGTACATTTCTTTAGGTTAAGGGATCATGTTTTTGAGCAGTTGATTTCTTATATCTATTGTAGATTTTTATATAAATGAAATTTAAAGTCACGACTTATTGAATTTTTTATAGCAAAGTTATATGCTGTGTCCATGATTTAATCGACAAACACATTTTTATATATATTTCCCTATTTTTGTCAGCCAATAAGTTTTATTCTATATTTAGATAAAATTTTATTGAAAAAACTGTGTCACGTTATCGAGCATTATCGCGTTTGGAATTCCCCTACTCCGATTCATGACCTTCACAATAATGGGCTATCTATCGAATGACCCCATATTGTATATTGTATTACGGATGTATACATTAGAAGTATACATATTTAAAATATTTGAACTGAAAATAAGTTTTGGTTTTATCAGCTGCTTGATTTTTGCACAGGAAAACTGGGATAAAACAGACAGGACAAAAGATACTAAAAATCTTTCTCTAGCCATCAATGATAAGACAAGTCCCTCGCCTCAATACTCTGGGGGGTTGGGGGGGGCGGTAACTTAACCATTTTATGACGGGGGAGCGTCGGTGGACTCGAAACCCCAACTCGAAATTATCCACGTTACATCGAAATTGTGACCCGAAAATATCCATGAAAGCTAAAATTACATATCCAAGTTATCCAAATAAAAATTAAAAGGCAGTTATCATGATGAGAAATATTTATACATTTAACATTATGAAAAATCAACCTGAATTCTCCTCAGTGCTTAATAAAAATCTGGAGAAATTTTAAAAATCCTGACCGGAATTCTCCAGAGTGTCAATAAATTCCGACCCGAAATCTCCGCCGATTTTGTAAAATCATGACCCGAATATCATTCAGTTACCGTCAACCACCCCCATCCCCGAGCGTCAGTATCACAGTAAATGATTGGCAAACAAATTCAATTCGATGAAAAGCGAAGAGGCAGTAGAAACCTAAAACTCCGAAATTCTTCAGACTTCGAACGGCCTGTTTTAGAATTGGCGTGGAACATTGGACGCCTGTCAGAATCTACACTTAATAGTGTTTTACTACTATTAAATCATTTTCGAATACACATTTCTCATCTATAACAAATTTATCTCATCAAAATTAATTTGAATTCGAAAAACATTGATAAATGTTATTTGCAATATTCCTCAGTTTTTTGTATGGAGTGCGTTCTGACGTCCCAAGACCAGAGCCAATTTTGAAACAGGCGTTTGACGTCCGAGGAATCCCAGACTAGCCTGGCTTTAGTTCCAAAGGGAACTGTGAAATTTGGTAGTAATCTCAAGTGATAACGATAGAGAGATAGAAACACTGAAATATAGCTTCGTCTTGAATCATGATTAAATGATACAACTTAGATTTTTGTCAGTAGCAGTCGAATACAATTTTCTAGGAACTGTTATTGACTTAAAAGGGACATTTAAGAGAGGTGAACAAGAATTGGCAAAGAAAGGTATCAAAGTTCTCTTTGCTATTCAAAAGTATATGTCGAACTTTAATAATATTCCTACTGAACGTTCATGTAAACTTTTTGATATACTTATAAGATCTATTCTTACTTGCAATAGTGAAGTTTGGTTCATGGATACATATTTACTAGTTTTTAGAGCTCTTAATAGAACTGAGAGGAATAATAGAACACATGATTTAAGTTCTATGGAGGAAAAATCCCATATAGAAAAGGTTCATTTCAAGTTTTGTAAAATTATACTTGGACTTAAGAAAACTGCTACAAATATTGGTGTTATATCAGAACTTGGGCGATTACCAGTTGCTAGCTAGTTTTATAAAATTACAGGCAATTATGTATTTTGGTAGAATACATACAATGGCCATGAACACATTACTAAAGGAAGCTTCCCATGTTAATAAAACATTACATGATGAGGGAGTCTATTCCTGGACTACCTTTATTTATAATATTTGCAAAGAATTTAATTTAAACATAGAAGACTTTATAGTAAGATTAAAAAAGACTATATAATGGCAAATTACTTAAAATGTGAAAAAAACTAAAATTAAGCAAGCTCTTAGTCTACGTTTGAGTGATCATTGGTTACAGATAGAAACGGGTAGATATAAAAATATCCCTACACCACATCTGCCATGTACTGGAAGACGAGCAACACTTCCTTCTTGACTGCGATATAAATATAAAGATTTTAGAATAACCCATTTTAATAGTATAAAAGCTAAGCATAGTAATCAATTTTTATCTTTGTCTCCCATGAAAAAAATAGTTCTCTTACTCGACCCCGAAAAAGAGCTTTTGTCTGATATTGGTACCTTTTTACAACAGTCATTAGCATTGGAAAGATGAGGTTCATGTTGGTCAAGGCTCATATCATCATATACAAATATAATATTATGTATTATATTTGTAATTGCTTGTATTTATGTATACTTGTATACTTTTTTTTTCTTTGCTTAATATCTTATGGGTATATTTTTTTAATATAACTAATCTTGAAATGCGAATACATATAAAACGAGTTACCGAACAACACATTAATTCATGAACCTTTAGTGTTTTCGGTCACGAGTTGAAGATCTTTGGTATTCGAATTTCGAGATTAGTTATTCTGTTTATTACATTGACATATTCCATGTATTCATAAAATTTAACGAGAAAATACAAGGGATTATGTTTTTATGCGACTACGCGACGACGTTTGTATAGCAACTTCGTTGGCGACGGCTATTGTTACGTCACTTCCTAGAATGAAATATGACTTTCGATTTCACCTTGTGAATTATCGGATTTGATTTTACTCGGAAATCCCGGTATTTCTCCACACTCAATGTAATAAATGCATTTAGTAAAGTTATGTTATAGACTAGGGTGACAAAGCCTACAAAATTCATCTTTTATAACCGGCCAAGCAAAAACGCGTCTGCTGCCATTTCTAACATTTATTCAGACTCCCAACCAAAATAATACGTCACATCACATAAACGCGGGAAAAGGGGCATAACTCAAATTCACAAAAAGAAATACAACCATACAAATAAAGATACATAACACGCAGGAAAAAATATCCCCTCCCCAAAAAAAAAGAAAAAACAACAACAAAAAAAAAACAATCAGAAATATTGATTGAAATGTATGAATGTACGAAGTTAATGATATTAAAGATAAGGGACCACAGTAGTACTGACTCTTGATTTATATTTGGGTTTTGTCCTCTTTTTTGTTTTTGTTTTATTCTGAAGGGATATTGGTAGGGTGAATCAGAATGATTGTGTAGCTTCTGTGCAGATCTTCAAACATGTTATCAGTCTTGGCAAAATTATATCATTATAACATCTATAAGAAACTTGAAACTTGCTTGTGGTAATATTGTCTTAGATATATATGTACCAACTAATACAAAATATTTTGATATGAATTTGCTTTCATCGAGATTTTTTTTTATGCACAACTAAACAGTAACAATAATAATAATGATTTTTGAACGATTTGATATATTATTAAAGAAACTTTAATATATTGTTAATTAAATGTATAATATTGACTTTAAGAATCGTTTTTAATTTGACCAATTTTGGTGTAATTTTCATACACGAATAGTCAAGTAGACAGTTAAAAGCACAGAAAAATAACATTTAAACACTTATTGAAGATGATAAAACCTCAAAGTATATACTAAATGTTAAATCAAAGTATATACTAAATGTTAAATAACACAAAATTTTAATGATAATTGTGAGTAGGTTTTAATATAAATATGGCCTTGAACAAATTAAGTATAAGGGTGAAGGACGGTGATTACAAATATATCTTTATTATGGTCGTCGACGATACAAAACCATTCGGAGAAATGAGCATGTATCATCTTGTTGGTTTGTCTCTTCGTTAATGATCTTTCGAATTACTACCTAGACAGAAATGTCTTTTTTAATTTTATCCATCTAACAGTAAAGCGGTAAAAAAAGAAGGAACCTTACCTTTTGTCCTTTAACACGAAAAGTAGTGTATCGTAACAAATCACCAATCTTTAAAGCATTATCGGAAAGAGTTCCATATTGCACCCTAGGTGTTTATATCGTAGATGGAATAAGCATATAGATTTACTTATGGGGGTGACAAATGGAAATCTTGCCAATTTTCAACAAATTACGATGTCAATTTGATAAATTTTGAAGTATATATTATTTTCTATACTCAAATGAAATACGGATTTTCACTAGATGCAAGACATAGTGAACCGATGAAATTTAAAAAATCGAAACAATTATCCCTATTGATGGATTCCGAAAAGTATAGTGTCAAACATCTCCTATATATGTGAACATAGAATAAGGTAATATAAGACAGGTGGTCACTTAAACACTGGTTCAATTGATATGACTGAATACACAGCTGTGTGTCCCATGCACATACTTTGGCAACTGATATCTTGATGAAAATCTGCGCGGATTATAACAATTCTGTCCATTTCAAGTAATAATATATCCCAGAAGTTAAAATGGGTCAAACGTTTGGAAATAAAAACTTGCATATTTTCAGCAACGTCACATTTGTTTGTGGTGACGTCATACTTTACGCAAAAATAAACAAATTGTACACAAATTAGAAAAAAAAAGAACCATGATGGGACTGATCAAGACCCTTTTACTTATGGAAATGGTTGTATAGATTATATGTAAGCAGGGTTTTTCCTATAAATGTAGACATGATATCAGTTTCAAGACACCCGAAATTCTTCGCAAGTGCTTGGTTATTTGTTAACTGCTTTGCATATCTTTTTATAATCAAGCCAGTTTTCTTCAAGGTTTATCTTAGGAAAAAAACCATCACATTTCCCTTGAAAAGTGCGAGAAATTCAAGGTTTTTCCATAACATTTTTTAGTTCACAAGTCTACAACTAATCAAAGTCTGCACATAGAGAAAAGCAATTTATTTCAAATGTCAGAAGTCAATACTACAACTTTATAAATAAAAGAAAGATCATTCTTGGACTACTAAATAATTATGGTTTTCAAGTGCTTCCTACTGAAATATACACTTATAAGTAAATCCATTGTACACCTACTTTTTTTTATATTATTCTCCAACTTTCTCATGTAAATTAACCACACACAAGTCTTTTACCGTATTACAAACATTTGGAATAAATAAATCTTACATGTTTTGTATATCAGGAAAAATATATGAAAGTAATACAGGATTAATAGTTTGCTGCATATGTGACACGACTTTTTATGTACGCGTGTTGAAATTTTCAGAGTTGTCATTTTTTCGCTTTCTTTATTTTTAAAACGAGCATCCTTGATGAAGATTGACCCAAAATGCGCATTAAAAGTTCATTTTAGAAGATAAGAATTTATGAAATTCGCCTACTCACTCGGATGTGCCTAACTTATCTAAGTGAAGAGTACTCTTAAACGAAACATTGTATTCTTTGACAGACTAAAATATATCTAATTGACTTTTGTAATTATTGTATATTACTGTAATGACTTTCTTTATGTTCCTATATAAGTAGTGTAATAAACATCCTTAAAAACCTGGTACATTGGTATATTTTAATTTTTCATAAGGAAAATTCCGGTCACGAATAACAATTTGATTGTATCAACCCCGGCTTCAGTATCATTAGGTGACGGATGTATAAGGCGTTTCCCATTTATTTAATGTTTTTAAAATTTCCCCTCATATTCATAATTATGTTTTATCTATGTACATGATGTACTAGGGTAAAATAATATATACAAACACATCTCTTGTGTTCTCCCACAGGAAGGTTTTAACTAATTACTTATTCTGTTGACATTCAGCATAAATGACCTTTTTTCCACTTTGCCGTTTAAGAAAATTAGATGGTTCTCTTTAGAGTTGATAATAATGGTGCTTATTGGGAAATTATACTATTTATGCTTTGACGAATCAGTGAAAGTAAAGATTAAAGCATTAATATTCCATATAATTCCAATTATCTGTACCAAGTCAGACTATCACAGCCCTCTGTTGCGTTTTGGGCTCGTTTATGTTGTTGCCGTCTGAAGGTCTGTCGAATGGAACGTTAATTGATTGTATGCCATTGTTGACCTTTCCCCTTATGTTATGTGCAATAAATTGTCATCGGTTTGTAATGTGCTATGAGAATATTTAAATATTAAATTATTTGAATAAATAATAAAAAAAACAGTATGTGTCACTGTGCAGTGCTGTTGAAATAACGAAGGCTTGAAAATCATTATATTTTTAATGCTCAATAAAACATTAATCAGTTTTTATTTAATTGAGTGTCAGCTGATAATTTTTATAGATTATTGGTTAACCACGAGTCTTTTTCTTTTTATGGTTCTTTTAAACTACTAAAACTGCAATTTTGAACAACATTTCTGTGTGATCATTTGTTCACAATTTAACTTAAATTACAAATGTACCTCATATACGTCTATTAATTTATAAATTCAATTTCTATGGTGATATGTAGGGACCAAGAACAGTTCTTCCCTTCGGAACATTCGGATTCATTTCTGTTTTTCTATGGGAGTTCGTCTTGTTCAGTTTAACGTTTTCATATTTTTATCTGTTGTACTTTTTGTTTGCTTTTTTTGCATGTCCTTGTAAGTCACTGTACGTCACTGTATGTGACCTGTAATAGAAACAATTAGCTACCAACTATCTGTCCCAAACACCCCCATGAACTGATTTCTTGGTGAGAATTAAAAGCTTTACTTAGATTCTCTGTCGATTAGATATGTTCCTAATATCAAAATAGTTCAAAGTTGTAATGTCCAACTAAGTCACATTTGTTTTTGACGTTTTATTTTACTTGAAAATTAATAAATTGCAAATAGGAAACTAAAATGTGCTTTCATGGAAAATTTTAGGCATCAGGCAATAATTAATTACTTTAATATTTGCTAATTACTTTAATATTTAATAAATAACCCTTAGCTGAGTTTGGATTCCTTTTGATTGTTTTGGTTTTTGATGGTTGTGCTTATTAATTCATCATTATATCTTTGACCCGTTTTCCAACATTTTGATCTCGAGCACTGCTGATTAGTTGTCAATCAACGAAATGGCCATACAGTGCATCAAACTTATTTCGGTATTTTGTGATACATTTTATTACTACCACCGAGTCTATGTCACTGCTGGTGGACTTTTATCAGCATTATCAGCCCAGTAGCCAGAATTTCTGTCCTGGCATGATTCATTACTTAAATGCCTTTAATATTTTCCGTTCAAAATTTGACAAAACTTAACATAAATTTCTCAGGCTCTTCCTTTTGATGCAGATGTAACCCTTAGCTGAGTTTGGATACCTGTTTGTTTTAATTGTTTGCAGTTTAGATAGTTGTGCTTATTAATTCATCATTATGTCTTTGACCGATTTTCCAACATTTTAATCTCCAGCACTGCTGATGAGTTGTCAGTCAATGAAATGACCATACAGTGCATCAAATTTTTTTCGGTATTTTCTGATAGATTTTATTACAAAAGAGGAGCAGTTTTTCTCTGTGATATTTGTAAAACATTTGTGCGATATCTCCTCAAAGCAACATTTTTGTACATGTGAGATACAAAACAGCTATTCTTCTAGTCTGGTAAGGCATTTTAGATTACATCTAGACACCCTATCCTACATGACATATATATAATATATCTATAAAGAAAAGATAAATGCAAGAGTAATCATAAGCGTACAAACATATTATATTGATAATACGTGGTTCAGCAATTTCGACTTTGGTGGAAAGTGATATATATGTTCAATCAAATTTATCCAATTAAGGGAATTTCCCTTTCGGAATGAAAATTCACAGAACTACTTTATTGATATACCTAGAATTGATTATTCTGGTGATGTGGAAGATACCGATTTAGTTCAATTATATTAAATATATTTGGAACGTGACCATACACGATGAATGAAGAGATGCCATTCTTATTCTTATCTTGTAATTTTGAATTAATAAATGTTTAATAAAAATATACGATTCATTGAATGCCATAATACCGAACATTAAAAGAGAATTCGGCAGAAATCGATCTTCAATACGTACGTTACCAAGAAAGATTATGGTGTGTCTGAAAGGAAACATCAGTGACCTTTCTACCAAGATACCGAAGAATGAAAGTAAAATAACCTCTATGAAACCATTAGAACCAAATGAAAAAAAATGATCCCAATGATCATATCTTACATAAATATAGAAGATTTAATTGGGCCTTACTGTACCACATGACATGTTATATCAAAATCCTAACTTCCGGGGCGATTACTGGTTTTGACTCGATGAATAACTGTATCCGTTTATAATTTGTTACGGTATAATATTACACTTATACATGTGTACGGCCCTGGATAGTCGGTGAATATGATAATTGTTACCCTGTCCAAGAATATTTCCCCTCGGTTTAACCACTGCTAAAATATATGCCATTAGGTAGACTTCAGTATTTAGTTTATAAATTTTGAAATTTTCTTAAAACTCCACTCAGGAAAATGGCCACCATGCTTTTGTTCGTGTGCTTTTATTGCTCAAAATGCTTTGTTATTTTATTTTTTTTGGGCTTTTCTAAGTTACTTGAAGAATACTGATTTTATTTCACGTCCTTCTAGAATTGACACCTCATTGGATTTGACAATAACCTGGATTTTACTCACTGGCAATGTGACGGGTGTCGTTAAAGTTGTAGGACATGCTTTCCGGAGCACCTGATGTCACTCCCGTTTTTTTCGGTGCAAGTTTACATTTGTGATTTTTATTTAATAAACATTAGGTGAATTACCAATACTAATATGTTTTTTATTCTTTTATTTTGTTGCAATTGTTTGTTATTTTCCTGTTTCATGAGTTTGTCTCGATCTAATGGACCTTTCCCACTGTTTTGTTGCTTCGGTATTCTTTGCCAATATTTATTAACATTATTACCTATCTCTTTGCAAGTGCGTGAGAATTAAATCTGATTGCAACGGTCGGCATGATGGGTTAGTTTTAAGAATGAATTGAAATTTGATGAAAACCTTCCAGGTAATATTCTAGTATTCTACATGGTTTATATCGATGTCTGAGAGAGATTGTTTATATTTATGAAATATATTTGATAATACCCACTTGATAGCCATATGTGATCCATCATAATTCGGAACTCGATACTGTGTATTGAAACATATTTTTATATTGCACCTGACAATGAGAAAATGTATATTTTTAAATTACCGAATGCAAATTAAAGAATCTGATAGCATTTTGGTTTTATTAATGTAATCTGAAACATTAATTAACTACACTTTATGCATTATTAAATATCTATATCGGGACCAAATTTCACTTCATTCTTTCGTGGATGTTTATGTTTTTTTGAGTGTTTTTGATTTTTCACCTGGAAGACGTTTTGATATATTTGACTAACGGAGTTCATTTGTAAATCAAATATGACCTTAACTAGACGACAGAATTATACCTCATGTGTAACTGGTAAATTAAGTGAACTGAGCTATAATATTTCAAACAAAAGCGAAGATTTCTTATTTCCATGTGCATATTTTTCTTTTATTAAGGCCATTTTCATACATTTGTATTATGTATCGTAATTTGTATTATATTTTGGATGAACTGAAATCACGTTAGGATAGATTTCTGATACGATAGCAGGTGCGAGGTTCTAATTACATACCCTCTGCTTTAAAAGCATATATATTGAACATGCAGAGATTCAGTTTCTTTTTTCGTGAATATCTTATTTTATTTTTTCACAAAATGTGATTTGTGTAACCAGTTTTATGGAAACAATACATATTTAATGCATCAAAAAATGATTGGTATCAGAAATCAGAATGGTTTTGCTACCACTGATTTGATGTCACTGAAGTTTAGGAGGATATCACCAGATCTATTTGTATTGGCCTAAAATTGATACTTAAATAATGTTTTAAAATTGAAAAAAACATTTTGAAACTAAGGAATGTCTCCTGGAGTCATAGCTCCGCTCTTGGATGGATTTTAATTTTACCTCTTTGACTACCATTTTTGCAATTAAATTCCTTGATACCAATTTTGATGCACAAGATGTGCACATTTCGTCGATTTACAACTCATCAGTAGATGTTGAAAAACAAAAAAACATTAATCCAAAACGACGAAGAGCAAATTCAAAATGGCCAAAAACGACCAACAAGTAAAGCCAAAAACGACAGAGCTTACACGAGGGAGATATCCTTATTTAAAAGTCTTCTACGAGTTTTGTCGGTAATAGCTTTGGATTCTCACATTGAACAGTTCTGGGAAGATATAATATTTATTTCTACCAATGATTACCTTACCTTGAGGGTATATGTATCAACAGCCAATTTGTTAGTATTTCTGTTTAGCATGAAAGTGGTGCGAAGAAATTTAACCTTTTTAAGATTGCATTTTTAGAAACTATGACAATCTGCGTCTTAGGTGGTTCTATCTTCAGATGGATTTTGTGATTTTGATTTCAGCGTTCTGTATTTTGAGTTACTATTTGGCTTTTTACTTTGTGGCCTTCAGGACTACTTGTATAATTTGTCGAAATAGTGCAACAAAATTGATCAGTCATAAAAAAGTGATTCGAATAAAAAAATGGTTAAAGAGTATGAACATTTTAGGTTATACGTCATTTATTTAATTCTTCCGCTTTGAGGCAGTTCATATGATAGAATAATTACGTTCGGAAAGAAACCGGGAAAATTTTATCCACTTTATTTTAGAATATCATGATTAACAATCTGATCAGCGCACTTTTACTTACCCAAGCTATAGCTATATTTAAATTTGTACATCCCGAATGTTGTCACGAAAATTGTTAAAATCTACACGATACAATACTTAACAATAATGGAAAGTGTTTGCATTAATAATACCCTAATAACAAAATATGACTGGCCTGGACATGCACGATTTTAATGTTACACCTAGATTAGGTTAAGCACACACACCGTATTTTTGAATAGAAGGGAAATCCCTATTGAGGACAATATTTAAATAACGAACAATTGTTAATAGTGAGGTTCACTACAAAAAAAAACCAAAAAAAAAACCAAAATATTTCTTTGGCAAAGAGAATTAAGACATTATAGGTTCTGATATACAAAGTAGTTAAGGAAAATGCACACATACACATACACAAGTAAACACAATCTTTAAAATTCATAAAACTTCTTTAATTGAAATTTTCTCAACTGCCTGACTATAAGTATTTGTGTAAGTTAAAGAAAATCTCAAATTTTAGTTTTGATGCATCATTTTATAATATGTATCAGAGCCAAACAAGTTTAAGTAATTAGTTTTAAGAGCAATACAGCCTTTTAAAACACAGACTTACCAGAAAGTCCTCAATTAAAAAAAATTATGGGGGAGTGTGGTTTCTAAAACATGAAGGGTGTTAAAGGTTATGGTTTAAGCACTAAATTTAGTTAAGTTAAGTCACAGAAAATAAGAACTTTGAAGTTTGTCAAATATTTAAATATTAGATACTAGATGTTGAAATGTCAAGTTTTAAACAACATATGTGCATTGCAGAAAAAAATATCGAACTTAGGCTTAAAACATATACATTGTATAAATTATATGCTTCATGAGCACTAAATACGGTTTCGTAGAAAATGGAAAAGTAAACGGTTGTATTTATCCTGTACCGTAAATATTAATTCCTAAACAATCTGTTATAACTATTCATTATCCAATTTCCCCCCACTGAGGAATGCTGATAAAAGTAATAAAGACAATATGTACACCGAGCGTAGGACGACACATACATGTAATAAGGTATAACAGGCTAGTATGGAGTGTGTAAAATTTACAGCATGCGAAATAATTTGGTGTTTTAAATTTGGCTGATTACTTTGCAGTGCAAATAAAATGTAGAGGAATAAATTTTGGCGAATTTTAATCAATCATTAAATTCAGCGATATTTATTAAATTGAAAAAAAAAATAACTCGATACTCAGTAATCTTAAATGCAGGGACCCCATAGATGAATATTTATTGAAGAATTATACGTCGACTTCTTTTTACTGTGAAATGTATAAACGTTACTACTAATAAGCGGGATTCTCTGCTTTGTCAGACAATGGGTTGCATATATGAACTGACAGTCTCTTCTAATATTAAATCCATGTGCCAATAGAACGACAGAAATGTCATATTTTTCACGCGTGACAATATGTTCTACACAACGCACAGTTACGAAGACTTAATCAATGTTTAGATTCATTGTTATTTTCGTATTCTATTAAAATAGGTTAGTAGCAAAGTTTTCGATTTTGTATATTTTTTTTATTACCGATATCTCCTATCAAGTTTACTTTTTGCTAGTGTTTTGTTTTAATTCAACAGAAGATGCTTACACTTCCGGTTTTTGTTGGAGTTTATTTTGCAAATGCATTAGTTTTTGTCAATTTTGTTATTGCCTGTTTTTATATCTTTGTAATATTTTTTTCTAGGTTCCCTCGTCACAATTTCTCCTTATCCATTTATTTAGATATTTTCCTCATTTTGATTCATAGTACGTTACTTTGATCATAATTATTGCGAAATTTTGAGAAAACCATGGGCAATTGTAATTTTCATGCATTTCTATGCTGTTCTCGTGAGAATTTTTGTTAATTGTTAATTATGAACACAGATATGATGTTTCTACAGAACATACAGAAACATTCTACTAGTAAGCCAATGAGAAAGAACAGGATTACATTCTTCCAAGTATTTGTGTGAAAGGGGCTTTTCTATTTACATTCTCTGCAAAACAGAAGTGTTCCTTAACAACAATGATAGGCTGATACACTTCTTCTCATGTTTGAGTAGTTACTATATCTCTCATAAACGTTTAATATATAAAAATAAATTATGATATATATAGCTATATAAAAAAAATTTAAATAAATAAAAACATAAAGAATACATTATATAACACAAATATTCAATTTTACCACCCGGACAGGTAAACATCTACCAATCTACACGATCACCATATCGGGTGATTCCCCAGGTGAAGATAATTTGCGTGATTTTCTATATTTAATCGAAAATTTCCCCAGACGAAAGAAAATTGTCTTTGATTTTAAACTTGGCTGACACAGTTTTTTGATAAAAATCGTTAAGTTGAAAATAAATTTTTAAATAGTTTAGTTGTTCACATGACATCTCAATAGATGTTATTAAACATAACCCGGTGAAGCAGAAAGCAACCGAAAAGGGGATTTTTTGAGATATATTTTTAAATCTTTGTCAGTATTTTTTTGTTAAAAGAGACATTTAATTATATGTTTAAAGCTAAACTCAAAACATAACTACTAAAACACATTAAAAGTATTTTATACTAGGCTCTTTAAAACATGGGCTGAAACAAGTCTAAGTACTAATACTGAAAAACATAATAAATAGATTGCGCTAAAAACCAAATGATAGCAATACTAAATAGCCAAATATGAAGCAGTTTTGGCTTCATATTTATGTTTAAGCTTAAATTGACCAAAGTATCATTATAACCTGTTCCAAAATTTATAACAACCCTTATAATTTAACTTTCAAAAATGTTCTGATCCAAAACGGCAGGTAGAATCAGTTGAATAGAGTATTCTAATATGACCTGCTTCAAACGCTGTCAGTCTACATCCGTGGTAAAATATGGATATATTGATTCCAACGTTACACAGACCAGACCGCTTGTTTGGCAATCTCATAGTAATGTTTCCCAAAAGCTTTAACGACGTCATGCATAGTATAACTTGCGTTGTTTAATGACGTCTTCGTGTCTGAATACCAAAGTTGCGGCGTTTCAAGATGTCGTAGAAACTGTCCTATTAGAATGGAAATCATTAACGGTGGTTTGAAAATATCCTGATTTTACCACGGGTAGGCCCTTTATGCGATTATTTGACATAAACGGCCTACCCCTGGTAAAATTAGGATATTTTGAAGCCATCGTGATTTATTTCTCAATTTAACTCAGGAATCAATAAATCGCGGACTGCAAAGTAATATGCTGGTGACGTCACAGTACCCAAAGAAGATTATACCATATAATTAACAACCAATCAAATTGTCTGTTACAATTAAAATTATAAGTCGAAGTACCTATAGAGAGAAACAACTAAATTCGGCACGAAAAGTCGTTATTCTTGTCAATGGAGTCGAACTCAGAACTCGCAATGACTTTGACTCTAACTCACCACCTCAGTTCACTGGTTCAAGATTTTTGGGACCTAAAAAGCTCTTTTATTCAAATGATTACAGAAGCAAAACATGTAATGTTTTTTACGAGATAAAATTAATTTACTATTTGAAAAGATTGATCAAATTAATTCGATAAATTCCCCGGCTTTGGTCTGACGTCCCATGGTCCTAGGCAAGACGAGAAAAAAAAAATCGTTTAATGTCACAAAGTATTGACAAGCTAGTGGTAATCAGTAGTAATGACGAATTACCTCGACCGCTCGGACACCGGAAAAAGGCATTAATATTTAAAAATTATGATGATTCTTTTAATCAATCAATCCCATTTTAATGCCAAGGATGGTAAAGGAAAGTAGGAAGTAAATTGATATGAGATCCAGCAACAATATATTACAAATGTATCAATCTAGTATTACTTAGGTTTTACCAAGAAGACAACAGTTTCCTTCTCAGAAATATGATATACACAACAAATCATTATATAAACAGTAATATAATACAAATTCGGCATGAAATATGAGTTAGAAACAAAATATACAATGTTGTAAATGTATCTTGTACAAGTTGAGTGGGATTCCCACTATTATTGCATGTTGTTAGTTAATTTAATATATTGATGTATATCGTAACAGGTAACTCGATGGGTTAAATTTCATATTAAAAAATTTCATATATAAAAGTCTACAACCTGAAACTAAATACAAAATATTTGTAATATATGCAATTCCCACGGTCTTAATGACCTATGAATATAATCAACTGATATACGGAGAAAAAATAAAATCTTATGGAGCAGAAATTAGGCTTTAACTATTTATTAGTCGGGGAAGGCGAGGGCCGGGCATTTTTAAAATTTTCAATTAATGATGCAAAACTATTTGGTTCAGTCCTAGTTAAATGTATGCGAAGAATTAAAAGTTAAAAACATTAAAAAAATTCAATTTATATAGAAAGTAAATCATTTTCATCGCCGTTGAATAAATTAATTACTGCCTGAAAATATCACTCGACAAAAATGGTGCCTTAAACCCGAAAGACTAATAGGTTCTCACACGAGTTCAAAATCAAGACTGGGAAATGTTCAACGAGTTTTTAAAATTCACGTCTTTCCCGAGTGGAGCGCAGCGGACCGAGGGCAAAGACGCTGAATTTTAAAAACGAGTTGAAGATTTTCCAGTTATTCATTTTTGAACGAGTGTAAGTACATATTTCCTCCGTAAAAATTGGGGTTTTAGGCCTCGCACATCTATATATTTTCAGTATGAACAACCGAAAAGGTATACATGTAGTAACGTTACGTTTGATTGGTCAAGATTCACAATAAACGAATGTATTAAGGATTCTCATTGGAAGTCATACCGAGTGAACACGATTGCACGTGAGCTCGTCTTCATTCGGTCGTCTCAACTCGAAAACGGCCATTTACGGAAGAAATATAAACGTACAGTCAAATCCATTTTAGGAGAATGCCAAGTACTTAACACGAAAATTCCAGAAAATCAAGAAATATATTTAAATGTTTTAGTAAAAATTAACTAACGAAGCATTTTTTTCTGAACAACATGCAACCTTGACCAATTGCTTAATATATAAGTGTGTCTCCAATAATTCTTATAATGCACTGGTAATTTAACTACAAAGACACAGAGGTATATTTACCTCCGTGGAAGTCACAACAACTGAATTTAACCCCACAAAATTTTAGCGGCTGTCCCATGCTCATATTTTATAGTTTTTGAGAGGGTATATGTTTATTTCTTTTTCACTTTCGTGGCATTATTGGCCTTTCCTAGCTGTGATCCATTATTTCGGAAAATAACTGTATTTCTAGGTCTTTGATGTAGAACAGTGTTTATAATGATGAAAATAATTTTGTTTGGGGGTCTTTTCCATTAAACAGTATGGTTATTCAGTTAATACCATACAAAAGGAACACCGTTCGGGTTCTTCCATACATTCATCTTTTTTATGCACATCTACGTTGTTTCTAAACATATTTTACTGACGTCAACCTTGCTTTACTTTGTTTTCTGTCAGCAATAAATGTATCAAAAGAACAATTATTCATACATTACACGGTCAACAACCTTTAGAATTATCATAAACAAAATTGTCCTACACAAGGATGCGTCTTGGAATGTCATTCAGGTTTAGGATTGTGCATGATGTATAACATACATCTATCCGTCCCATGCGTACCGCTGTCATCCAGTTCACGTTGTAAGCACACATTAATTACGCGTATAATGCATGTGTTGTTTGTACTATATGTACAATTATCACTTTTGCAATTTACGATTAAAACATGACATTTTTGGCCCATTTTGCATCACACTTGCATTTTCATGTAATTTTTCCAAGTTTTATAACGATCTCAAGCAGCTGTTAAAACAAAGATAGAGTCTTTGCCAGTCCTTGTATGTTTTTTTTGGGTTATGTATTTTGGGAGTACAGTTTTCTTTCGTACTTGATTTATAATTCATTTCTTCGCAACATTCTTATATAGGGACCATTCAGAGTGTGTTGTGTAGTCCTGACATATACCTTGTATGGGAGGCTGTATTCCTACTCCCTGTTGTCGGATTCTGTTTTATGTTTATTGTTTCATTTGCCATGTTCATCATGTGAGGTATTGATACTTTAAATTTACTGTTGCCAAAAGGTTGAAGTTTATGAAAAGTAAGGATTATCTCCCTCTCGCATATCTCTGTCATTAGATAGTTTTAGCTTTACCATTTTGGCAATTTTACAGTTGTTTTTAATTTGCTCTTTAAAAGTTTGGATTTTGGCTTTGGTTTTAAACATTTTAAGCTTTGAGCATCAAAATTGGTATCAAATAACTGATTTTTATAACCCCAGTTCGTAGAGGATAAGATTTATAATGCAAGTTTCTGTTGATCTCACGTAGATGTTTGTCATTCTCATCCAGTATTTCAGACTGTTATGAAATATAAAAGATGTTCACATTGTCATTGACATTTTAGGGCTTGAAGGTGCAGCTAGTGTAATAACTTTTCTTTTTTATAATAAATTATGGAACAATACATTATAGTTATGTTGTTCACAACAATGTGTATTTTAGAACACAAGACACACCTAATGATATTTTCTTTAATTTGTGGTAAAACAAACAAAACAGAGTTTTTTTTACAAGCGATATTTATTGTCAGGACAAAAAAAAAAAAAAAAAAAAAAAAAAAAATACATAAACAAATGTTTTACCTTTAGCCTTTCATAGTGTGTCTACTGTAAACACCATTTGATATTTTGGGGTTGCAAAAATTAAAAAAAAGGAATCAGGCTAAAAAATGTTTTAGAGATTGAATACATTACGTAAAGTTAAAAGTGAAGATTTTCATAATCATCCAGTAAATATTAAGTAATACATTAGCATATGTCACGCTGGTGACAGATGATGGTACGTTTTGTTCTTGTTTACCTTATACACTATAGTATTTAAAACAGTTTGTTTGATCGTAATGAAACTTTTCTACTTCGCCATTTTAAAGTCATGTCTTTAAATTCTTTCCGTACACTTTCAGCTCCAGTGTTTGCTCTTAGAACCACCCCATAGAAATTAAATACACACATAATGGTTCTTTTCTGCCACCAGATGTCTCTTTTAATTATGTGTGTTACAAGTTGCAGTACTCCAAATTTATCAAGAGTAAGGTTTTAAAAACAACATGCAAAGTTGACCTTATGTTTAATTTGGCTTACCTATGGGCCGGTGTAGAATGGTTTAATTGTTTTATACTGTTTGTTTACATTGTAATATCTTTGGCTTCAGCGGCAGTTGTTTGATTTTTTAGGAGTGGACCTAAGAAAGAATTTGAAATAAAAAATCGCGCTAAAAAATTTGGAGGAAAAAATGCAGAATTATACACCATCTGATATCAAAAAGTAAAAGCCAAAACAATTTAGGCTCATCGATGCTGCGATAAAATTCCCAAGATAACTTTCTTGAACCCCCAACCCCCCCCCCCCCCCTTTCCCCTCAAAACAATCAAATGGTTGCTCCTTTGCAGGTATATTGCTACTGGCGTGAAATCGATACTTAAATTGTGTCTGAATTACAATTGAGGAACTGCTTCAAAAACATGAATAGCAAAAAAATGTAAATGCACATCTACAATAGGATCCTACTTATGCAGTGAGAACGGTCATATCCTTTCTATCCATATAGTATGGGTTGTCTACAGAAAGTTTTATAAAATCAACTTATGACATAATGTTTTCATTGTCAAAAATTCTAATTATATGTCATTACACCAAATGCCATGATCATAATCTAATTTAAATGAATAATACGTACCAGGTTCAGCTTAATTCATTGCACGCCTTGAAAGAAAATAAAAATCATAATCTGAAATTAAAATAACCAAATTTTTGATATACTTAATCCAAAAAATGAACTTTTACCAATTGTTTGTGACATTGGAACGCCGAAAATATGGTCCACATCGGTCAAAGGTAGTTACTTATTTACATATTCCTGTATCTTATCTGTCTGTATTTGTTTGTTATTGTTTATTCTATGTTATACTGTTTAACCCCCATGGCATAACTTACAATAATAAAATCAGTATAACAGTATGCGATCTTAAAATTTAGTTTTTTGTTGATTCCAGTTTGTTGAAAACTCGTCTATTTAAAAACACGAATCTAAAAGTTGTTACCGCTCAAAAACTAAGGAGTATCTCCGAATTTATAACCGTCCTTGAATGGATGTTACAACGGATTTTTGTTCCACTTTTTCGATCAGTTTGGTATTTGAATCAGGTTTACATTATTTTGAATGTCCACATTTTGTTTTGTCCTGCGCACAGCGGTTGAGAAATAAATTAATGAAATGAGAACATAGTGTGCATCAAACTTCATGTAAGAGAATTCTTAATTAAGTCGAAATTCATTAATCACATTCATCACGGCATTGATGTTGAACGTTTTCTGACAGAGATGATTTTCCGCTGTTCTTCTGTGATTAATCCGTATCAATGAGAAAATAAGTTTTCATCATAACCTCATCTTTCTGCTTGTTGACACTTTTTTGAATCGCAAGATGGGTGACACATGCGTATACGTAGCAGGACATGTTGTTTGATGGCGATGCATCTAAACCCTCTCTGTTTGGTGTATATATTCCTACTGCGACACATGTTCTCAGGTTCGGTATTAATGAGTTATGCAATTCTACTTAAATCCAACTTAAGGTATCCGGACCATAATAGTTCATGATCGAAAATTGTATCTCGTTTTGACCGTGAATGGCTGAACCAAACAATTTAAAACTGGGATTTTGTATATATATTTGTCTCAAGTTGAAACACACTTAGTTGCTTATATGGAGAGTCTGTAAAATAAGTTAGTTATATTGACATTTCCGAAGTTTGCCGATAATTACCGAGGTCATTTCAATTGCGCTGGACGGAACATCCGGGAATTTTTGAATAATCACGTGGTCATTTATGGTCCGGATACCTTAAAGTCTGAGTTCGGTGTTAACAGTCTGTTAACTATGTAGACTCGAAGACTTCACAAACACACTTTTATTGTGATCTGATGGGTGTTTTGTGATATTGTTGATTGATTCGTGTGGCATTGTTGACCTTTCCTGTGATTCCTAATTACATTTTGTCTGTCTTGTTTAAGATTGCAAGGCTACTCTATTTATAAAAATCAAGATTCGTTTGCTTGATTAAGACTAGTATATAATTTCAAACTGTGCTAAATAAATATTGGATGGTTCTAATTGGCTTTAACTGATAGTTTGTTTTGGTCTTTATTTCCTGATTTTATCTGAATTGGAAATCCGAAAGACAAAAAGAACAATGATAGCCGTTTAAAATAAGTTTATCTCGTTTATGTCTATACATGTATAATATATTTTAAAATTAGGTGAAAGACTGATGTGGCGTTACATTAAAAACCAACCCATGTAATACCAGAGCTTACTGGAAAAAGCATAGGAACAGAACTTTTGTTGCTCTTCATCTAGGAAGCAATTGTACGTTGCAACAATGAACCAGTAACTCACAACCTACATCAATCTGAAGTATTGACTAAGTTATACTATATTGAAATTATTTTGATTCTCTTTAACAGTTAATTTAAGGAAGATTAAGACATAAAAAAATATTACAACAGTGACAGTGTACATGTTAAACATCGACAAATGAATACCGTAGCGACGAAACAGTGGGAAAAATCCGTAAGATTGAAATCTTCAGGCAAGATAAACTCATTGGACAGGAACATAACAGACAAATACCACCAGGATGAGAATTCAACATAACAGACAAATACCACCAGGATGAGAATTCAACATAACAGACAAATACTATCAGGATGAGAATGCAACATAACAGACAAATACCACCAGAGAGAATTCAACATAACAGACAAATACCACCAGGCTGAGAATGCAACAAAACAGACAAATACCACAAGAATGAAATGCAACATAACAGACAAGTACCACCAGGATGAGAATGCAACATAACAGGCAAATACCGCCAGGATGAGAATGAAACATAACAGACAAATACTATCAGGATGAGAATGCAGCATAACAGACAAATACCAGACATGAAACATAACAGACAAATACTACCAGGATGAGAATTTAACATAACAGACAAATACCACCAGCATGACAATTCAACATAACAGACAAATACCACCAGGATGAGAATGCAACATACCAGACAAATACCACTAGGATGAGAATTCAACATAACAGACAAATACCACCAGGATGACAATTCAACATAACAGACAAATACCACCAGGTTGAGAATAAAACATAACAGACAAATACCACCAGGATGAGAATTCAACATAACAGACAAATACTATCAGGATGACAATTCAACATAACAGACAAATACCACCAGGTTGAGAATGCAACATAAAAGACAAATACCACCAGGATGAGAATTCAACATAACAGACAAATATTATCAGGATGGGACTGCAACATAACAGACAAATACCACCAGGATGAGAATTCAATATAACAGACAAATACCACTAGAGAGAATTCAACATAACAGACAAATACCACCAGGCTGAGAATGCAACAAAACAGACAAATACCACAAGAATGAAATGCAACATAACAGACAAGTACCACCAGGATGAGAATGCAACATAACAGGCAAATACCGCCAGGATGAGAATGAAACATAACAGACAAATACTATCAGGATGAGAATGCAGCATAACAGACAAATACCAGACATGAAACATAACAGACAAATACTACCAGGATGAGAATTTAACATAACAGACAAATACCACCAGCATGACAATTCAACATAACAGACAAATACCACCAGGATGAGAATGCAACATACCAGACAAATACCACTAGGATGAGAATTCAACATAACAGACAAATACCACCAGGATGACAATTCAACATAACAGACAAATACCACCAGGTTGAGAATAAAACATAACAGACAAATACCACCAGGATGAGAATTCAACATAACAGACAAATACCACCAGAGAGAATTCAACATAACAAACAAATACCACCAGGCTAAGAATGCAACATAACAGACAAATACCACAAGAATGAGATGCAACATAACAGACAAGTGCCACCAGGATGAGAATTCAACATAACAGACAAATACCACCAGGATGACAATTCAACATAACAGACAAATACCACCAGGTTGAGAATAAAACATAACAGACAAATACCACCAGGATGAGAATTCAACATAACAGACAAATACCACCAGAGAGAATTCAACATAACAGACAAATACCACCAGGATGAGAATTCAACATAACAAACAAATACCACCAAGATGAGATTGCAACATAACAGACAAATACCATCAGGATGAGAATAAAACATAACAGACAAATACTATCAGGAAGAGAATGCAACATAACAGACAAATACCACCAGGATGACAATTCAATATAACAGACAAATACCACCAGAGAGAATTCAACATAACAGACAAATACCACCAGGCTGAGAATGCAAAATAACAGACAAATACCACCAGGATAAGATTATAACATAACAGACAAATACCACAAGGAACAGCATGCAACATGACAGACAAATACCTCCATGATGAGAATTCAACATAACAGACAAATACCACCAGGATGAGAATAAAACATAACAGACAAATACCACAAGGATGAGAATTCAACATAACAGACAAATACCACCAGGATAAGAATTCAACATAACAGACAAATACAACCAGCATGACAATCCAACATAACAGACAAATACCACCAGGATGAGAATTCAACATAACAGACAAATACCACCAGGATGAGAATTCAACATAACAGACAAATACTGTCAGGATGAGAATGCAACATAACAGACAAATACCACCAGGATGAGAATTCAATATAACAGACAAATACCACCAGAGAGAATTCAACATAACAGACAAATACCACCAGGCTGAGAATGCAAAATAACAGACAAATACCACCAGGATAAGATTATAACATAACAGACAAATACCACAAGGAACCGCATGCAACATGACAGACAAATACCTCCATGATGAGAATTCAACATAACAGACAAATACCACCAGGATGAGAATGCAACGTAGCAAACAATACCACCAGGATGAGAATTCAACATAACAGACAAATACCACCAAGCTGAGAATGCAAAATAACAGACAAATACCACCAGGATGAGAATTTAACATCACAAACAAATACCACTAGGATGAGAATGCAACATAACAGACAAATACCACCAGGATTAGAATGCAACGTAACAAATACCACTAGGATGAGAATGCAACATAACGGACAAATACCACCAGAATGAGAATTCAACATTACAGACAAATACCACCAGGATGAGAATGCAACATAACAGACAAATACCACCAGGATGAGAATGCAACATAACAGACAAATATCACCAGGATGATAATTCAACATAAAAGACAAATACTACCAGGATGAGAATGTAACATAACAGACAAATACTATCAGGATGAGAATGCAACATAAAATCAAATACCACCAGGATGAGAATTCAACATAACAGACAAATACCAACAGGATGAGAATTCATCATAACAGACAAATACCACCAGGATGAGAATGCAACATAACAAACAATACCACCAGGATGAGAATGCAATACTACCAGGACACGTTTATAACTAAATTAAAGAATAAAAAAATATATTAAAATAAACAAAACATTTTATTCATTAATCTGAATTCTCTACTTCTCTTTGGTTTTTATATCTTTCTGTTATGGTACATGTATGTAAAGATTAAAATACGCAGGTATTTTGTCCACTGCTTTGCATGATGTTATCTGATAGTTTTCGTCAACTATTTTTATTGTCTGATTTTCCCGATATCTTTAGAAAGTATACATATTCAGTAAACAACAGAAAAGAAGATCGACTGGTCATGGTCATTGCTTAATTTGATCAACTCGTATTTTTCCTTGGAGTGCTCATCTAAAATTGTTCTCAGTCACGGTGAGACAAAACCTAAGACATTGACGCTTTAGAAAATCAATAAAACGTTTGTCAACTATTCATGGAATTAGGAAGTTTAGAATAAACATTTAATCAAACAAATTTAAATTATCACCAATGAAACTACCTTCCTTGTTCCCTTACTGCTGAACATATTGAACGTTCTAACGACATTCCCAAATGGCAAGTATTTTACTTATTTTACCTATTTTCAGAATATCATATAACACTATATTTGCCAAAAAAAAATATCGTATAAATATGGTTTAGAAAGCTAGAAATATATATGAAGTATTTCACAAGGAATCAAACACTAAATTTATCAGATGTATGTATAGACAATACATCAGATCACTGAAAATGTAGTTCCAGCTTTTTACTTACTGTTTCAAAGTATTTTAAACCGTTCACAAGGTTTTTTTCCTGGATACATTTTTTTAGTTAAATTAATTTTTTTGACTTTTTTTCATTTTACCCTTTGGAATTTCTATTCTGATAAGTTTAACAATTTTTAACTTTGTCACAAATCGCAGAATTATTTATAGTGTTCGTCAACGTGATTTATAAACACGTTTGCATGGTTGCTAGCATGTCTCTGGTTATTTTTAGAGTTTCTATGTTTTATTTAAGATAAATACTCATTTGTTTGTTTTTGTAGTCCCAGGTTTTAACCTTGTAAGCAATCTAATTCCCAAATTCTTGACATGACCTTTTTGATTTATCATCAATCACCAGGCCAGTTAATCATACCTAATACACAGCAATATATTTTCTCACCTTCTGTTCTCCCCACACCCCCCCCCCCCCCAATAAAATGAAAAAAAGAAAGAAACAAAATTCCATAATAACATATAAGATGATCAACCTCTCAAGACTAAAATATCCCTTAAAATTGAAATACAACTCCATTTTATGGGTAATGCAATCAAGCAATATTTTTAATATTTTTTTCCTTAAATTGACCTTGTATAATGAGCATTTTAAGAGATCAAATAAAATTCTGATTTAGGAAAGTTATGCATTCCTAATTATGGTAAAAGCCAAAACTAAGGAATTTAAAGAAAGTAAGTATTTAAATCAAATTTAAATAAAAATAGAATGCATTTTAAAATATTTCTCAAGATACACATCAATTGCACAATGCAAAAACTTAAATAATCTAATCTAATTGCCTCACTAGCAGAAACTAATATACTAGTCAAAAAAAAAGAAACGTTACATACCTTAAAATCGAAATTTATCAAAGAATATTGAAAGTGATAAAAAAAGCAATTATTCTGCTAAAATTTATCATTCAATAAAAATTATTTGATTGATATCGATAATCGGATATGGCAAGAACAGGTATAAATCTGGATTTTTTATCGAAAGGCTCAAATTCAATTTCGCAAAAGTCATGACCAAAATCATCATCAGAATTTGAAAATCAAAATTTTATAGTCCAGTTTTATTGAAACCGAACAATATGGCAATGAGACATTATTCGTGCTTCAAACTTAATGTGAAAATTTCAATTTGTAAAATTATTTGGTAAAAAGGTGGTTTTTAAAATCTCAAAAAATGCGAAAAAAATCTTGTTTTTTGCTCAAAGTCGATGCCATGTGAACATGAGAAGGATCGGACAATTTTTAAGCTCGCTTTGACGTTTTGAAATCCTGTGTCCATTGGAAATACATTACCATGTAACGTTTCTTTTTTTGATTAGTATATATGTCAGTATATTAAACGAAAATGTGAAAAATAAATTTGAATATACAAGAATTCATCAAATTCATTTATTAATCTAATATTAAGAAAATTATTTAAAAAGGTTGATATGTATAATGTTAACCTTTGACCAGAAGACATGTAAACAGAACCCGAAAGTAATATTATTTTAATATTTTTGAAAATTAAGTTTGTCAAAATTAAGAAATAACTAAAAAATGTTGATTTTTACGCAACTTAAAATTTTAATATTTTTAGGAAAATTTGTTCAATGTATAGATTGTAATTGGACATATTTCCTACTTTGCGGAACATTATACATTGCAATTCATTCTAAAATGATATTTTGTAACAAAGATTTCATTTTAACAATTTTTCTGATAATCTCAACGCTAATCGAAATACTTTAATTGATATTTATACATTTATATATAAAAATTACCAAGCTTTATAAATTTTGGGTTCATTTAATTTTTAGAATTTCTGCTTTATTTATCTGACTTATACCTTTTTAATTGTAATGTTTTAATGTTGAATACATGCATATAACATAACAGACGTCTTTGTCTTTCTTTACAGCCGACATTTTAAAACCTAGTTATATAATTTTTCAAATAAAATTATTAGGATTATGTTAGGATAGTAGGATTGCAAATTTTTGTATTTTTCGAGTTAAAAAATAATTATTCGGCTTCAAAGTAAAGCAAAATAGAAATGATATAAATATATATTTACATTCTTTTGCTGCAGTCAAAACAAATAAATGTTGGTGTCGAACAACTTAAAATTAAAGGAAATATGTAAATGAATAAACATGACGTTGACAACTAGTAAAACATCTTCAAAAGCATTTAAAAAAGTAAATAGAAGTAAATAGAAGTTTATTTTTTTAAATAATATATTTTGTAAATACGTGTTTACCATAGTAATGAAAGCTAAGGCAGTAGGATTTATTTATTTTTATCGTAATAAAGATACTTGTTAGCTTTGCTGAAATTAAATTTTTCAAGATTTTTTTTACAGTGTTTTGCAAAGTATATCTCCAAAAAGTCCCTAGAAAATTTAGAATATAGAAGTATTTCTACTGATAATTCCAGAATAAGTCGTCCTTAATTCATGATAGGTCGAGTACAAAATTAGAGATAAATTTTTCTCAAGATGTGACATAGATCTGAATATTGGTAAGAACTATCGCATTATTTCGACCACTTAAGGTCATAGAAAAAATTTCATGTAATTTATCAGCACGTCTTTCTGTAGGGTGTGAGCTTTTGGTTGACTCACACCTTACAGCGACTTCCAGATAAAAACAGTAATAAAACACATGCTTTCTATTACTGCATGACTTTGTTCTTTTTATATACATGTACATCCGTCTTTCATTTCCGACATTTCATTTTTTAAGTGACACAGCATGCATGTGTAAGTCCTATCAATTGCCCCTGCATAATATACAACTTAAAAAATGATAAGAAAAAACCTAATAACTAGATATAATTGTTACGTATAGCGTAACGAATATTCCACCAACGTTCCCATCTTGTATGTTTTAATTATTTCCTTCGTTACATTATACATGTTTATTACACTCCAAGCCTCTCAGTAAAAAAAGATGCCTCTGTTTCTTTATCACTGAAAAAAACATGGATTTAATATACAAGGGACCAAGTAACGAAAGAAACGTCGACCTTGTTCATGTGCCGATTTTGAATGCCAGTGGATTCACTTTCCTGGACAGCCGATGTCATGTCAGCTTACATTTCTGAAACAAGTTCGTGTTGTCCAAAGTTTATAAGTCAGCGACAATTTGATTTTTTAGGGGGCAAGGAATTGATCCTGGATCCTTCTCCTGAATATCTGATTGCGGGCAGCTATATTATTACTGTATATGATTCCAATTGATATTCAATCCTGCCCCCTTTTCACCAAATTTTAGAGCCTGCCTTTTTTAAGTCCTTCCTTTTCACCCCATAAAAATCAAACGGTTCCTGATGTTATGTCGTTATTATTAATTAATATACATGTATTTCTGTTTGGTCTTTTGCTTTTCTTTCTACGTGTTACTGTCATTATAAAACGCCCGTTTGATACTGTAGATTTTCAATGAAACAAAGGGCATGTTAAATGTTCTCCATTCTTGTCAAACATGTCTGAGCTATTACAAAATTAGTAGGTACTTTACTATAAAAAGAAAAAGATCAACAAAGGTTAATATACTTTCTTTATCAAACATTTAGCCTTCGTAACATGGCAAATAAAGAAAATATAATGGATGATGTTAAGTCAAAATTAAAAGTTTTGCCTACTAAAGGGTACATTAAAATTCAAAAAACGAAGAGAAATTTTATTTTTTGCAAAATATTCTCAAAAAATCTCAATGCTTTGTTAGAAAGTAAAACTTGGTGCATAAATAAACGATATTATGCTGTTTGTCATTTTAGGACATTTGTGTATTATTCCGTTCCAGATCAGTAACTTTTTTCTTCTTGTAATATTGATTTTTTTTAAGAACATAGTAAAAGTATTTCGAAGCAATAAATATTGATATGTATGATAATTTTATGTTGCAATATTAATATTTCACACATAAAAATGTCAACATTATCAGATTAGCTGATTTACCTGCAATTAAATGTAATTTACCTTGATTTTTACCTGTAGGTTGTTAATTATAACGGCATAACATGTAGAATTGTCTTGTTATACTTATGTAATGTTTTGTTTACAGTCTATATAACGCTAGTACAGGAGGTTCAGGAGGTGACAATTTTATTCTTGGTTATAAATTTGTCATTATAGAAGCTTCCGTGTTTTTTACAAGAACAAATTATATAACGTATGACAATCAAAAATGTAACAAAAAGGAAGATATTGTATATTTGTCCTTGAACCAAATACCTGTTTTTATCATATAAGTATTTCATTCCTAAATCTGTATTATAATGTTTATTTATACTTATCTATACCATGATGACATCAAATGTAGTAAAATGTACTTTATGATTGAATTTGAAAATTATCCTGAATGACCCCTTCTGAATTATCAACTTGGAATTCAAAAACTTTATTGTCAGTTGGTGCCAGAAAAAAACAAACCCAATTACAGCCAGTTATAGTATAAAATGATTCATTCAGGGAAACATTTACAAATAGATAGTTAAGAGTCACTTGTCGACTAATTAATGTGCTAATGTGTTAATGTTATAAAGGATGGGGGTCATTGCCATTTGATCTATTTCCAATTTGTCCACTCAAAAATTTTGCATTTTGTAT
This sequence comes from Mytilisepta virgata, assembly GCA_028015205.1. Classification (NCBI taxonomy): domain Eukaryota; kingdom Metazoa; phylum Mollusca; class Bivalvia; order Mytilida; family Mytilidae; genus Mytilisepta; species Mytilisepta virgata. The sequence goes on from CM051515.1 coordinate 36,379,369, forward strand.
ACTTTTGAAATTTTATATAATTTTCCCTATTTGGAAAAATTATTTTTTCAAAATCTGTATTTAAATATTTCTAATATATATTCATATGTATTAGAAGTCTGTGTTGTGTTCATGTTTGTGTTTAGTACTCTTTTATGTTATCTTTTGTCCGCCGTTTTGTCAGTTGGGTTGCTTTGGTTCATTGATATGTCATTGTTGACCTTTTTTGTTATCCATTGTTTTGTTTGTTTATTTTCATATATGAGCCCCACGTTTGTTTACTTATCCATACAAAATAATTTCTTTTTACTCATTTAAGTATCTATAGCATTCATAGCCATGACTTTGGATGCATAGCTTTAGGTTCCAATTTCTGGTATCTGAAATCTGCTCCACAATGATTTGGCTATTGTTTAGCACTGCTGATGATACATAAATTGCTGAAATTTTGACATCCAATGAACCGATGTTTGTTGTCCAAATAATGCTACAATTATATATAAGCTTATAAATGTGATAACAAATAATTATCACATTATTTATCAACATTTTGTTTTGGCAACAAAGAGACATACACAGCTTCTCCAAATCGATTTCTGTTGTTATTCAAAATAATGAAAAACTCATTCTAATATACCATTTTGTTTGCTTCATTGATATTCCCAGTCCCTTAAGCAATCATAGAGACCAACATTGGTATACCGAACATATCGAAAAAATAACCCAAAATTGTCGAAGAGCAGAACAGATCTTGATTTCAGAATAGAAAAAAAGAAACATACCGTATACCGTAGAGCTTTGCATAGGGGTTCCAAAATTTTTATTATTATTGATTTGGAAAGATTTCAATGCGGTCTATAAGTTTTCTTTCTCGGTATATGAGCTGATACACTCTCTTGATTCTTAGAATATGTGCGAGGGAAATAAGCACTTATAAGCTTAGTACTTTTAAGGACGTGGTAAAATGTAATAATCGGACTGTATCATCATTTTATATTATATTCAAACTGATGATAGATAATTTTTAATCAGTGAAATTTGATAGCAAATTCAACTAACGCCAGTCGGGAATTATTTCTCATATGGATATATAAATACTAATCAAGCGTAATTTTTTAAAATCCAGATTGCAAAGTTAATGGTTAACAAGTCTTATTTCATCATTTGCACCATGGATAGTAAACGAATTTGCTATGTTCTTTTTGTTGACCCTAGTGAAAGGATTGGTGAAAGCTATGGAATATCAACATCCACGAAATATTATCGTATAAATATATTAAAATATTGTTGAATAAACATCTCTTCTTTTTTTTTTTTTTTTTTTTAAATATTTAGATTCATGTACATGGGAAAAGTTTTGATTGATTTTCAGAACTCTTTTGTATTATTTATTCTATGAAGTCTTTTCTTATTTCTGTCTTGTTCTCAAATGGGAGAAGTGCCTTGAAGCTCACCAAGGAGAGGATTTGAACCTTAACCACCAGCTCCGTTAGTATTTTGATACTAGCGTGAAATTGATGCTTTACTGTTGAAAAAAGTTTAATTTTGTGAAAATTTACTAGAACCTTCTAGTCTGTCCCAAGATTTTGTTTACCCTTTCGTTTTAAATGTTTTGGATTTTAGTTTCGGAATTCAATATTTTCAACACAACTGATGAGTCATAAATCTACAAAATATGCACATGTATATAATAATATCTTGTTCTCCAAATATGGTATCAAAATAGCTATGATACTATAATGTATTTTCAATGAAATCCGACCACAAGCCATTCCACCTTTGAAAATTGTTTTCAGTGAAAACATGTACACTTGTCCTCAATCATACTATTCGTCCCTTATAACGGGCACCTTGGTGACTATCGTACTGATGTTTATTTCTGTGATTTTATGTACAAAGGGCTAGGATAGATAATACAGAGTTCTAGATACCAATAAAGCTTCATAATATAAAGTGTAAGAAACGAAATAGACACTTGATAACCTATTACATGTATAGCTTTTACCTAGGTTTCTTGAAGTGTGCGATGTTGTTCCATTATTTTTTCCCCTGTTTCCCCCCTCTCAACATAATCATCGTGTTGCAGGTTGAAGTACTGAAGCTTTGGAACACTCTTCAAACCTATTTTTTTTCATCGTTTGAAGATAAATCAAATGGAAACATTTCCCTGTTTACCAATGGTTATAATTAAATAGAAATGGGTTACAAAAGGCTTTTAAAATGACAGAAAGTTGGTGTCATATACTTGTACATGTTTTCTCGGTATCCATGTAAGTGATATTATGATAAGTACGACAACTTTTTTATAAAGTAAAAATAAAGATAAAAATAAACATTCAACTTATCCACTTCATATTTAATATATATAGGATGTTGTCTCATATCCCGTGTCCTTTCATTTTCATTGAAGTAAAAATTCTCTTAATTTAAAAATTTTCAAACCACCAACGTATACAATGCACTTGCCAAGGCGTTTGAATTTCGTTGTAAATGATGGAATAGTAATTACAGTTGAATGTTTTCTAGGAATTATGACTTGCAACTCATAATTCCTAGAAAAGATTGATTCCACTGGCTTTCCATACATTTAGCCTTCAGCTTCATTTGACATACATTTTCAGGTACTTAATTTGTCAAAAGCGAATTGATTACACCAAAACTGGAATCCTGGAATTAATTTTTATTTGTAAATAACTGCTGCTGAATTTATTCCTATTTTGGAGAAGGCATCATGCTAGTGTACGTTGTCACGTGACATCAATGTGATGAAAACAAAGCTTTAGAATAAAACTTCTAAAATTTGGTGACTTAAAATATCTCGCTGATAACAATCTCTATCCTTAATTCTTTGCTAATAACTTTTGAGTCATTCTACCTGTAAATATGGATGATATTTTACGTTACCGTTTTATTTTTCCATGTTCTTACTTTTGTAGTCTTGTAGAGAGAATTACTAAAAGATTATCTAATGTGATTTTGGTGTATCAATGCTAGTGCCATGAACAAATATCTAGCTGTAAAAAATAGAAAAATATATAAACTTTGAGAATCATGCTAACTGATGTAATTAAGATTTTAATATAGAGCTGAAAAGTATACTGGCTGCTTTCATGCTGACTGAACTGAAGTACTATTGATGCAATGTCAAGGTCAAAACTTCAAATGATATGTTTAGGTACTTTTAGTTCTGAACACTTGATAGTCCTTCTCATGTTTATATATAGGTCAATAATTTGACTTTTATAAAAGTAAGTTTTTATAAATATTTCCGCATAGAGCAAAGACTATCACAACTTTGTAAATATCTCAAGTTTGTAAGAACATTTTTTCGCTAATCGATTATATTAAGATTTTTACCAGCAAAGCTAAAGACGTGAAATGAGGTGAATTCAGTGAAATTTTTGAATTTTAAAATTGTGTTCATGTCTTCAATCATTTTCTGGAATGCTTTCCTTAATTTCCGACAAAAAGCAAGCAAAAATCCACAACATGAAAATTTCATACCGAGACAAACCATGCAATTTTAAACCCATATCTTAGCTTTAAGATGTTTATACTATATATATAAATAATATAATTACATGTTTAATTAAAAGTTGATACGTCCATCGTACTTAGAAATGTACCAAGACTCTCAAGTTAAAGAAGCCGAGATGAACTTTATAATTTAAGATTTAAACAAGTGTAAACTGAGTGCAATCCGATCCCTAGTTGGTTTGTTTTATGTTTATAAGAAAATCTCCTGATTCCTCAAACATTCAAGTATACTTTCAATATCTTTGAAAATATATTTCTTGAATGTTTGAAAAAAAAAGAAAAAAGATTGTCCTTTCTGTAAATATGATACATGAAATAATTCCTGTTGTTCCGAATGCGCCTTAGTTTATTCTGATTAAAAGTTAATGACAAATTGTGCCAGTTGTACGCAGTATATTCGATAGTGAACAGATAGAATAAAAAAAAAAAGAAAACAATACAAAGACTCTCCTAAAGAAGCGTAAAAAAAAAACAAAAAAAAAGATGAAATAAATACCGTTCCGCAGCACCTGAGGCCGTTTTTTTGTGGATGTTCACGCTGGTGCCTTAGTTTTTGTTCTGTCTTGTTATGATTCTCTTTAGTTTGATACATGTTGTGAAATGCCTGGAAAGTAAGGAGTAAATCTCTTGTGTTTTTAGGCTTGGTTCAGACATTGTATGATTGGAATCTGAAAAAAAAACAATGGTTAATTTTTCCAAAATCTTATTCTTGAGTACTATTGGTTAAGCATAAATGTATAGATAGTTAGTGCACTAAAATTGGAATTAAAAAAAAACATTCAGAAAAAATAAATTTTTACTGAGAGTCAGGGAAGTTACCTGGGATCAAACAACCTATATTTAAGTCTAACCAAATCGCCCAATAATAAATAATAACGTTTATATTATACATTTATTATGACTAACTTTAACTTCAGATTTTCAGATTAATACTAATATTAATAAATTCTCATTTTCTCTTCAAGGTCAAGCTCAAGTTAAAAAAAAATCTGACAAAACTGACACGAACTTTACAAAATCAAACAAAGAAAAGTGAAAAAAGTAGAAAGTAAAGACAAATAGTTCTATTATTTGCTTTGAAATTAACCAGTTTGTTTAGAACTGTCAAAATATTGTCATATGCTATCGGTACTAGGATCACGTAATCATTGTGTCATTTTACATGTCACGCTTGAGGGGGTAATTCAATACACATGTATAATTCCAACATAATACACATAATTATACATCTAATGATTCAATATCAGTTCCTTACTAAATGCAATATTATATGTAAAATATTCCCGTGTCTACATTAAAAAATATATATCATTATCTTTCGTTTGATTCAAATATTTTTCATAAATGGATGTCCAGATGAATTTGAGGTATGGAATATTTTAAAATCAGTTCTGTTTTATCTTTGATATTTCTTTCTTTTATTATAATTTTATATCATTTTATTTGATTTTTAAAGGTTCCATATTAATGAATTTAAGTTCTGGACAAATGACATAACTGTGGATGTTCCTTTAATTAAATAAAATGTGTCTGTAGGTGAATGTACTATGGACAAATCTCTGAGATTCCTTCAGTAACCTTCAGTCTCTAGTCTGTTAATATTTACTGATTGTCACACACGTAGAAATATAAATAAACAACCACCTCAGTTGCTAAATTCTCGGTACTTGCAATGAATTTATACTCACATATTACCTTATCATATTTGTTTTGAAACTAAGGAGTATGTCGTTCATAGATAGCTCTGTACTTTAAGTTTTTAGTTTTACACTTTTTCGCTCATTTTTGGCATTTGAATTTGCTCACAATGTTTTGAACAATAGTTATTTCGATTTCCACATTTTTGGCTTTTAGCATTACTGATGACATATGAATTGTTTAAATGTGCACATACGGTACATCAAAACTGATATCATAGAACCTGTGTTCTACTTCCGTGGTAATATGTTATTATATAATATTCAGAACCTTTCACAACTGGTGGTCACGCTTTATCTAGATTTTTAGTTAACAAATTATTACAAAATAGAGATGACGGATAATTCTAAATAAGTCGAAGAAATGTAGCTCGTTCAAAAAGAGTGATTACTAAAAATGTTAAATAGCAAAATGCGTATCGCATGTCGTATCAACCCGTGTAACTAGAATTAGAACCACAAATATCAAACCTGTAAAAAACACCTTTGATGGGATATCTAGTATCAACCCGAGTAACTAGAATTAGAACCACAAATATCAAACCTGTAAAAAACACCTTTGATGGGATATCTAGTATCAACCCGAGTAACTAGAATTAGAACCACAAATATCAAACCTGTAAAAAACACCTTTGATGGGATATCTAGTATCAACCTGAGTAACTAGAATTAGAACCACAAATATCAAACCTGTAAAAAACACCTTTGATAGGATATCTAGTATCAACCCGAGTAACTAGAATTAGAACCACAAATATCAAACCAGTAAAAAACACATTTGATGGGATATCTAGTATCAACCCGTGTAACCAGAATTAGAACCACAAATATCAAACCTGTAAAAAACACCTTTGATGGGATATCTAGTATCAACCCGAGTAACTAGAATTAGAACCACAAATATCAAACCTGTAAAAAACACATTTGATGGGATATCTAGGATCAACCCGTGTAACTAGAATTAGAACCACAAATATCAAACCTGTAAAAACACCTTTGATGGGATATCTAGTTTCAACCCGAGTAACTAGAATTAGAACCACAAATATCAAACCTGTAAAAAACACCTTTGATGGGATATCTGGTATCAGCCCGAGTAACTAGAATTAGAACCACAAATATCAAACCTGTAAAAAAACACCTTTGATGGGATATCTAGTATCAATCCGAGTAACTAGAATTAGAACCACAAATATCAAACCTGTAAAAAACACCTTTGATGGGATATCTAGTCGTAAAATTTTTTTAAACACAACTTTTCTCAAACTTTTCTAAAACAAATTGGGCAAGAATACTGAGGGGGCAATTCAAACAAATACAAAAATCAATATATAAACACTAAAGAACTAACTGTGCAATACAAAAAAAACCTAGTGTGAATTAAAGTAAAGTCAAGAAATAGCAAAGGGATATTCGAAGAAGGGGAAAATCGAAAATAAGTGAAAACTCCGGAGAACAACTAACACAAGACCAAAACAACACAAACACTACACTTAAAAACTAAAAACGTACACGAACAACATGGACCCCACCAAAAAACCGGGGTAGACTCGGGTGCTCCGGAAAAGTAAGCAGTCTCTGCTTCGTGCAGGACACCCGCTATGCTGCTCATATCAAATCCGTATGAAGAAGGGACAATATCAGTGGAACAGGTCCATTTTCATTGCTTCCGTGGTTTTTTTTTAAAGTGGTAAGTCCATAATCAACAATTTATTTAACATCTTTGGTGACATGGAATGATTTGTTTTCTGAGAACCTCTTTGTCTTTTTAACCTGCTCAATGACTATGACCCAGTAAAGCATTTACACAGATGGGGAAATTTCGCAAATAAAAAAAATTTGTCAATGACGACAGTAAAAACCTCATATTTCAACACAGGAAAGGGCGAATACATGTACATTTAGTTGTTCTTACGTACATGTGTTTTACTACGGGATTAACATGGAGTGTATACATGTAGGAGGTAATAATAACATGCTTCAAAATGATAATATATTTAGATCATTCAGTAAGGCATTCATAAATGATAGAAAAAATTAATAAAATGCGTACGTAAATGGGTGAATGTCAAATTTTTCTACAAGTTTCCATACAACTAGCTCATGTTAGACTGAAAATAATATATATATGACAAAGCATTCCCAGTTAATATGTGTAGAATACAAGTCGATATTGCTCTTTCTTCAAAAAGTCAAACTTTTGAAATTTAAAATTGCTCTATTTCAAAATTCTGTTGCTTATAAAAAATATCAGTGACATGATAGAAGTCATCAAAAGTTTTATTTTATCGATATAAATTCTAGAAGTATCACTGGATTAATTTTCTGTGAGTATATTAAAATAATTAATGTAGATCTATCTAGAGTGAAGAAAAACGTAAATTCAAAGGAAAAATAATCGTAGCGTCGTGACTGTAAAAAGTCGTTGTTTTAGCGTTTTTCAATTCTAATTTCAGAATTTGAATTCAAATTTATTTTAGAAATATATATTAGGAATTTTATTAAGATGTAGTTTTATATAGTCTAGTTCCAGGCAAAATATAAGATTTTAGCGTAATATCTAAGGAAGAAACAAATAAAGCTAAAGTTCATATAATTATGTATTGAACACAGAAAAAACTATGGAAATTGTGGAAAACTATTTCCAGTACAGTAATAATGTGTTTAGGATTAATTTTCCTACACGTCTTTTTAAACGGAAATTCCTTCTTAAGCTTCTCATCTGTTTCCACACAGATATTACAAAAATTGAGTTAAATCTGATTTATTAAAAAAACCATGTATGCATTCAGGGGAATCTGAATTAAGTTAATGAATTTGATCGACATTTTCTTTTGATTGTAAAATCAATTGTAAATCTATATAGGTTTACAACAGGAAACACTAAATTGTCACCCCTTACTTCATTTCCGGTACTAGTTAGTTTTACATATCATCCTTAGCCCACTCAACAAGAAGTGGTTGAATACATCGCACACCTTTAAAATCGGAAAAAGGGTCATTTTTAAAGTGTTCCAAGTACTGTAAAGGTTATTTAAGCACTTCATCTTCCCAAGAATCACCCGGGAAAGTACCTTTTAGATTTTGTCAGCTTCATTCAAAAGTATCCAGAAGTATTATCGGATATACACCCATCACTAAAACACCCAAGATGTTGAACAAGTTAGAAATTCATTTCCTTGACACTTTGTTTTTTTGGTTTGTTTACATACCCTTTCTCTGTAACTTTTGATCAACCAAAAATTTAAAAGCATACATGTATATTTAAAAGGTCAGCGACAAATTTTCTAGTTTTTGTTATTGATCCGTTGCTCGAAGAAATAGCTAGATTTCAGTAAACTTCGAAAAATCCTCTAGAAATCCTTTGGCAATCTACCATTTTCCTCAGTGTCCTATTACGTAAGTCTTACATCCCATAGGTATTTGAGGAATTTTATTTATCTATATGTCGTTTGGACAGAATAGGGAGAGGTTTAGGAATCCTGAAACAGATTTAAACATTTTTTGCGCCTGTCCCAAGTCAGGAACCTGGTCAGTGACCCTTTATCTAAGTAGTTAATCTGTAAAGAATATAAATTTCCCCAGAACAATACAATTATAAAATAAAATATATTTTGTAATGACGCTGAGCTACCAGCATCGTATGTATACTTTTTGTCAAAGTAATTTGAAGACTGTGTGGAAACAGCAAATTATGAAAGTATTCATTTATTATTTTCAATGCTTACATGACGCCTTGTTTAAACAACTTGAAAAATATTTTGTCTTGCATAATAATCACTATGTTACATGTAAATCCATCACTAAACTTTTCACTTTAATTCTGTAAACAGGAAACTATCCTGATATCTTGAGATATTCTTATACTATACCGGTACATAAATCTGGAGATTGTATGGATTTGAATAATTATAGTGGTATTTCACTTCAAAATTGCATAGCTAAATTGTTTAGTTCTGTTGTGAATGCCAGACGTATAAACAATATGAAAATTTATTTGCAAAGCAACAGTTTGGGTTTAGAACTAATCACAGAACTACAGATAGTATATTCATACTAAAATCTCTTGTTGAGAAATATGTTAACAAGGGGGAAAGGTAAAATATTTGCTTGTTTTGTGGATCTGTGGAAAGTATTTGATTTTGTTTGGCATAACCGGTTAAGGTATAAGCTGATTCAAAATGGATTGGGAGAGAAATTATATAATGTAATTAATGTCAGGTATAACCTAACTAGATCTGCATTTAAGTTTAATAATCACATATCCAGTTTTTTTTTTTAACTTAAAACGGGAGTTAAACAGGGGATAACTTTAGTCCCACTATTTTTAATTGCTTTATAAATGATTTACATCAAATATTTGACCAGACTGGTCCCCTGGAACTAGTACACTTGAAAATTGCTAGTTTGAGTTTTGCTGATGATTCAATTTTATTCTCCAAAACATACACAGGTCTCCAAAATGCTTGATATGAAACTTGAAAAGTATTGATATGATTGGCAATTGACTGTTAATTTTAAAAAAGCTAAAGTAATAACGTTTCGAAATATTTTTACTTCAACCCCTAAATTTATTTTAAAACTGTCCTTAGAATGAAATTGAATATAAATTTTTAGGGAACATTATTTCTTATAGAGGAACTTTTAAAAATGATATGCAGTAATTAACAAAAAAAAAGGGTTTAAAAGTGCTTTTTGCTTTGAAAGGAAGGTTTTCCAAGTTTTAATCCATACCAGTTAATCTTTCATGTAAACTATTTGATGTACATAGAAGACCTATATTGTCATACAAGAGTGGACTTTGGTTTGTTGATGATTATTTTTCTGTTTTAAGGTCAGTTAATCCTGCTCAAAAACATGGTTCTAATTGTGATACTCTTTCTTCAGAGGAAATATCATGTTATGAAATTGTCCATAACAGATATTGTAAATCAGTCTTTGGTTTGAAAAGAATAGCATGTAATATTGCTGAAAAAAGTGAGTTAGGACGACTACCTTTTGCATCATTCATTAAAATGCAAGTTTTATTATATTTTTGTAGGCTTAATACAGAAGACATTAACCCTTTTCTCAAAGAAGCTTTTCACTCTGTAAAACATTAGAGGAACAGGATATTTATAGCTGGTACAGATTTGGTTCAAACATTTTTAAAGAAGCAAAATTAAACATTAATGATTTTGTATCTTTTGACAAAACATTTAACAATATTAAACACAATCTGAAGAATAAATTTATGAAAACTTTAGATGGGATTTATAGTGAAAAAATTATCACAAAGATTTTATCTTTTACAGAGAGTTCTGAATTATTTCTCTATAGTAAATTTAAAAGTAAAAACTGCCTTATGGTGGATGATAAACAACATTTGTTGCTTCATTGCAAATTGAATCTAACTTTACGGATACATTTCAAAAATCATTTCGAATTTCATCCCCGATCATCAATTTATAAATTTAAAAAAGGTTGATCGTATGAAAACTGTTCTTTGTCCTCCAAAAGAACTTTTATCTGAGATTTGTGACTTTATAAAGCGGTCATTAGAAATGCAAAAATGAGGTCCGTGTCGGTCAAAGGCTCATTAACCATCAATAATATTGATATTATCATCATTGTGTTTACTTTTTTGTTGTTACCATGTTGTGTTTTTTTTTAAATTGCTTGACCCGTATGGGTGTAATCAATAAAGATATATAATATATATAAAAGGGCCCTTTCCCTTTGGTTACATATATAACAAATTTCTGGAATTTTCTGTTACAAAATACAATTTTTCTTCGTCTTTAGTAAAAACCGACCGTTATGGCCTACGGTTGTTGTGAAGTCGTTAGTAATATTTTCTTACTTGTTTGTCAGTATGATAGATTGCGTATTACAGACATCAGTGAAAAAATGTGATTATCGCCTTTTTTTACCTCTCATTCGACCCTATTATAGACTCACTCATTAGCACAGAAGTTATGCAAAATCAAAATTTTTACATTTAGACAGCAATTTTATACCACGCTACTTTACCCGAAAATAGATAAAACGCTCAACGATGTCATAAAGTATGGATATATACTATTGCTGTCTCCTGAGAACAGATTATGGGGTCATGAAGGTGATTTCATGTGGCAAAAGTGAAAATTTTCTTAAAGATTTTGTGTATTTTCCAAATTAAATTTACCTAATTTTTTGGGGTCAACATTTATGGTGGCACCTTGATATATACATAATGATGGTATTTACTTTAAATAAACTCAGTGATGGACAAATTTAGCTGATTCAATTTAAACTTGGGAAATATAGGGTGTCTAAACTATAGGAGTGTCAGCAAATTTAGGTTTTCAATGAACAAAATTGAAGCTATACACAATTTTCCATTCATATTTTTATTAATGATGCCGTGTTTATCCCATTTTTAACATAAAAGGTAATAGACAAAAATATAAAGACTGGGTGGAAATTTTCATCAGAAATAGACTTAAGAATTTCCCATCTTTACCCGGAATTAGGAAATAAATGAGAGGAAAATAATATTACACGCTTCATTTAAGTCAACATTTAAAAGGTAAACCCATTAATAATTCATTTTTCATTGAAGGCCTTTGTCCAAAAGTAAAGTCAGTGGGTCATTTTCGTTTATTGTGTACATAAATAAATATATCATTTAAACAGAAAGCCAAACAAAGACAAAAAATACAATGAGCAGTAAAAAAATAGCACGTACATGTATTGATATTTGTTTCTATTGAAAAAAGTTGTCTTTTTATATTTAAAATTTTGACAAATCATGATTTTTATTTTAGACTGGAAATCCAGAATACGAATGGTTAATCTTTCTGTGGTGTTACAAAGCTATTTTGCAATATATTACGCAGTTTTGGAAAATCCAATTCCAAAATAATGGTATTGGATACTATGTTTTTACTGTGCAGGCTTATTTCTCTCTTTGCTGAGAAAATGTGTGCGAATGTATATCAGTTGAACAGTTTTTTATATTACTAAGTATATAATGAATTGTTTTGTTCCTGTGTCCGATGGAGATGTCATCCCATTTCCTATCGATTTTAAGCTTAATTTATTTAATATTTAATATAAATTTCACTTCGTATCGTTGATATAATAAGAATGTGTCATTATTTGTCATGATCACCACCTACATTATCTACAATAATGCATATAATGTACATTTTTGGTCTTGAACACAACTGATGAGTCGCAATTCAACAAAATATGGCTGTGTTGTGCATTAAATAGCTATAATAGAATATTTGGTCATTATATGAGCTTATTTGCAGTTCAGTTGGAAAGGCCGAAAACACATATTTCACGTTGCTAGAAAACAAGGAAAATAAATGGAAATGGTGATCTGTCAAAAGGGGCATAAAACGACTTAAATGTATAAAATACACAAGTCGAACAAAACTATATATAAAATCGCGAAGAAACAACAACAAACTAAAAAGTTAAAAATACCCAACATTTCGATCAATATGGTCTTGATCACGAGCATGTGAAAAATAAAAAGGTGTTGACTCTTTGAAACCCAGAGCAAGACTTATTTTTATTTTTTACATGATCAAGACAATATTGGTATAACAAAAATTTTTTAAACAGGTCATTATTAGTTACCCATAGGGATTATGAAAAAATATATTGTTGGATTCTTTTAAAAAATATACACGTACAATTTGCTTATTGGGGTTCTATGTGTATAAAATAGAGTATAGTTCTACTCCTTGCACGCTGCAATATATATATTGGAACAGAAAATTTTTTTGAATGTTGTAAAATAACAACAACTTCTACTTCACTTAAGCATGTATTTCATATTTACAGTTAATTCATTTGTTTAAAAATTACTTTAAACGTCTTCAACATTCCAAAATGTAATTTTAGTATATTTTGTTTGATTCTTATTAAATTTTTGTTCATTATGGATATCTGTTAAAACGTCTATGCAACAGTTTCAAATTGGGAATCCCGGGGTCAAAAGTCGAATATCATGGTCAATAGTTTATTATTTTAAATTTATTCTCTCGCACCTGTTTATCCAGGAGTGACAATAAATTTCAATTTATTTTGAAATAGTTCTTTGAAGGCTAAAAATTTCCACTAAAATTAGGACACCCGTAAATCATACAGATTTTGTTTCCATTCATAACTAGCATTTGTATTTATCATTGTTTAAATGGCATGTCAAACTAAAATTTGTTTTGTATTTCACAAGGATAAATAGTATTGCGGTATAATGAACGATATATTTTTTTAATTACGTTCGGTCGGACACGGAGAGGGTCAAACAAAAACGGGGTACTACTCATATAGTTTTGTTTTATATATGGGTGAAATGTAATTTAGTCCAATTATCACAATACTGGGTTTGTGAATGATTGAAAAAGGGAAAACTCATTCGCAACTATTACTACATGTATATGGATAATACAGTACATCTTACGTGTATGGAACATCCATGATGTGGTAATACGCATATTGTTAATAGTGTTTATAAACATTGCTGTACAAAAATTCTGTGCTTAAAAAATCATTGTAACATTTTAAAATTAGACATTGTTACCCTCATGGTATATATGTTAATTTCTCATTTTCTAAATTAGAAATTTCAAAATTTAGAAGTTATAGATATATTTTGGAATTTCTCTGATTTACAAAATGAGATTTAATACCCACATAAAGAACTTAACATTGCCCCATTGTTAATTTGTATTTATACAATACACCTAAATCGTTATACGAATACGAACATGACTTATATAGATCTTGGCTTATATTATACGTCCATATCTGTGAGAAAACAGATTGCAGGGTACGTCTTATAATGGCCAATAAAGAACAGTCAAAGCATTGTTTTTTCTTTTGTCATGTGCAAGTAAGAATTTTAGTTAAATATATCCTTTTTGAATTATTGTGACTACCCTTGAATTATTGAGGAATTATATCAGTTTAAAATTCTGTTTTTAAAAGTTTGCCAAACATGTGTATTAAACTGAATGTATACATGTAATGTATATACACAGCATATGAAGATAACATTTGAGGAAAACAAATACATCTAACGTTCTTTCCGCTTAAAGTTCATTTAGATGTAGCAAAATGTTATTTTTAATTTTAGTACCAAATGTTTATTAAATTACATGAATACAACGAATTAAAAGTGAATTAGTGAAGATATGCTGCAATGCAATATGAAACGTGTATTAAGTGTCAAACACGTTTGAAATATTACCTACGGGTAAAATGTATGCGCCGTTCAATATACATGTATTCTTATGTAGAATTCACAGAAATCTTCAGTATTAAGCTCAAGGCAATAGTTCAAAGTGTGCAATATACAAATACTATTTTTCTATTTGTATTTATTACACACTTCTGTAAAAATATTGAATATATCATAAAATAATAATTTTTTTTTGTGTGAGAGTTCAAAGTACCATAAAGCTAACAAAAGATAAAAGTTTTCAAAATAGAATACGGGGATAAAAAATATAATAAAAGGATTAACTGTTATCTTGATTTATTACAAAATTTTATTTTATTTTATTAAATTCCCACGAGGAAATTTATTTAGTAAGAATTTAAATACACAAGGTTCTGCAAAAAGATTTTCCTATATCTATCCATTCTGAAATACTAAAGTTCTATATTTATTTGTTAACACTTTCTTAATCAAGTACAAATTAAACAAAACAAAAAAAAAAAAAAAAAAAAAAAAAAAAAAAAGAAAAAAACAGAAGATCTATACGTTTGCACATTCCAAAGTGCAATCGAGTTTTTTGTTTAATTTTTACATTTTTAAAATCTATTTTGATGTTGGTTTAACCAACTTTACGAATCTGTTATTTTTTAAACAGCCACATTATAATCGGGCGTATTATTTATACTTCTAAATGTTCAAAGGGGCTACATTGCTGTTCATCAATTCATATCTTTTCAAGGAATGATAAATATATGGATGTATATAGGTATAGTTATCTTAATAGAACAGGACTTCTGAAAACTGCTTAACAATTGCAATGGACTCCCACCTGCCCCATTCTTTATCGCCCAAAACAGTTCTCGGTTTCTTTATACGTTTAGTGTGTCTTAATAGCAAGTATAAATGGCATGATTTTTTTTATTATAACAAGTTAATACGACAACGCTTGTTCATCTCTTTCCTGTGATTAATTTTTTAAACTTTCATGATAGTTACTAAAGTCGCCATAAATACTACATAAAATAAACTCATGAACATGGTCCTACTATGACAGAATTTCATAATTTACTGGCAAAAATACAAATCTATCTTTCTCAGTTAAGGTTATTAAGTTATTTTGTAAATGCATTCATTCATAAAGCACATGTACAATGGACGTCTGGAGACATTGAATACATAAATTCATGAGAGAATCTTCTCCACGTTTAAGGCTTCTTTGTGACTGTAAAATGAAGGACAGCAACAAAGCATTTTTCCTTTGCTTGAACTTTTTTCGCGTGCATGAGTGGATTTTGTTTGAAGAATTTGTCCGAAAATATGAATTCCTCTCTTTCGGTTCAAAAAGATTTTCATTTTCAAATAAGTTAAAAATCACCTTTATTGCAACGTTGATTTGATATAGGCCTTGCAGTAAAAACATTATTTATGATGTTTTGAATAATTTTTCTTAATATTAACAGAAAATGAATGGAAAGCAGCATATTGTAGTTCTGTGGTTTGTATAATGGGGTGTTGTCTAACGGCATATACTAAATATTCATCCACATCATGTATATATTTAAAGAACTAAATTTTCCTTACCAAGAAGAAGACAAATGAACTATACTTTCCTTGACTGAAATGATGCTGAATTATTATTTACAGTAAACAAACAATGTACATGTGCTGTCAAGTTAATATTAACTACAGTGACCTGAATATATAAATACATTATTGATTTCTTGTTCTCACATCGTTTGCTTTTATATGAATAATGTATGCTTATTATAGTAATTTTATCTGTCAGCTTAAATGTTTTTGTTTACTTCTTTTCAATGACGGCATTTTTTTTTTAAACAAATGTAGAATATCACGCTTTCTGGTCTAATATTTAAAATCACGGCCGTTCTGAATTATTCTAAAGACGGTATCATGTTAGATATATTACAATCAGAAATGAACCACTACCGAATTTATAAGAAATGTTTCTTAAAAAAAATGCTAATATTTGAAGTACATGTAATTTATTAAGTTCAACTTTGGATCGAATGTACATACATTAGAAGAGAAGAAAAAGCCACTTAACAGCTAAAATCCAACAGAATTCACTCTCACAAATGCCCGACCTTTTTAACCAATTATCAACATTGTGTTAAACAGTAAAAATGAATCCAGAAATCTGTGGAAACTAATTAAAATATACTAATTAAGAAATGTGCTACTGATGTTGATATCCAATGTCCAAAAACATGACTTTCAGAAGATTCGTGATAAATATGTACGCTGAAAAACGAAGCAGATTTATGTATTTTAAATGTACATTTTATTTACAGATCCAGTGTTTTATGAATGAGGCCCGAAGCTTGTAATTTTAAACAATACAACCCCTCGTTAAGTCTAGACCGTAATACACAGCTCTCTCTCCACAAATCAATATGACCTAAATAAGAGCTAACCAATAGGATCTGTGTATTCCGTTTAGGTGATTTCCCACATCTCTCTGTTAGCTTTACATCACGTGGCCGATAAGTTTATATGTGTATTGCCTTGTATATTTTCTTCATTAATGATTTAAATGTAGGATTGTAAAGTGTTTAAATTTTAATTTTATATACCAACAACTTTAAATAAACAGCTGCTACAGCTGATCAACATTTATCTTATAGGTATGTTATATAATATAATATTTAATATATTGATCTGCAATGTCTATTTTAACGTTATTTTATTAGGAAAGTATATTTTGTACATATTTTATTATTATTGTTTAAAATTTAAATTGTTATAAACATAGATTAATTTTAAGATGTTTAGTGAAAATTTATTAACTTTTTAGAAGATTTTTTGTTGCAATTTCGCATGCAAACAATATTAAGGCACTCCACTCATTAAAAACAAAATAATGAAGTTTCTCTAAAATAAATTCTGATTTACGTGCATTAAGTATATAAGAAAAATGCAATGTATATACATATTTACTAAAAGATGACAATATTGTGTCCATGTACGGTAAATTCATTTCTGATCTTTTCACCATTGATTTTTCTGATGCTGATCTTAACTTAGCTTAACCGATCGATAAATGCCAAATGCACTGACACATTTACATCACATCCCCACACTTTTTCAGGAAATTTTCAAAATTTGGCAGTTTTAAATGTGATGTTATCTGTATGAAATATAAACAGTGATCCGTTTTATGCACGTACAATTGCATAAAGTATAATCATTAGTACATAAAATCCATAATATTGCCACAGGTTATTTTTTTCAAATTTAAAGATGGTACCGATTAGCAATTTCTAAATTCGACCCTGTTTACAGCGTTAAACTGCTTGTCAACCAATCCATCAAGTTATAACGTGAGCCTTTATGACAGTTTTTGACGAAGTAGTGGTTCAAAATTTGGCCTGCAGGAATGTAGGCTGGAATCGTCGTAGAAAACGTGGGGTAGAAATCCGAAGGATTAAAAATATCCATGTCAGATTGGTTACAACTTATAAAACCTCGAGGCAATTCAGATCTTTTGATTATTGGAGGCCGATCGGTTTATAAAATGATACCGCGTGCCGTAAGATTTCATAGTAGTAATTTGTTATTAATGAGAAAAAAGGTGTAAAGACACCGAAATATTATAAAAAGTCTTGGACTACAAGCTTACTTCATTCCTTGCAACAGTCTTCAACGTGAAAACATCTACATAACACTTGGAATTAGTTATTTAAATCTTAAATATACAATATGTGTGATATAGAGATAGCCAACTTAACAGCTGACATAGGAAATTTACATGCCTACCAATCTATGTATTTCAGACCTATTTCTCCAGAGTACAGTACATTATCATCAGACGATTTGATTGACATGGCTTCATCACCCCAAAGAGTGAGTATCAGAAAATAGAAAAAAAACTTTAAAAAATATATTATTTGACAAATATATAAAGATTCATACAAGTAAAGGTTATAAATAATTAATTTATGAATTGACTAAATAAAATAAATTGCCTACTAAGATGAACGTTTTATAGAATATGAAATCAAGTTTACATACAGAAATAGAGATAATAAATATACAGTGTACACATTTAATTATATATTTGTATACTATTATATAGAATGTTCTTAATGAATTTACAATTAAATGGTTATAAACGAATTAATTTTGAAATAAACTTTAATTTTGTTTATAGGTACCATCAGAAGGTTACCATAGTGACATTTCAGAATCTGAGTTCTCCTTTCACGAAAATGACACATTTACCATAAAACAAGAGAAAATATACACAAGTTGTAGTCCTGCTTCAGATTATGATAACAACAAAACATTTATGGATCTGTCTACAAAAATGGGTAAGTAGAAATGCATGTATTTATGTATTTTTGTACTGATCATTAATTTATTATTATCTTTTATTATTTTTTCTATTCAATATTATGAACACAATGTTCAGTGTTATGCCTTTTAAACATTTTAATAATATTTTAGAAATTTAAAGATGATTTATAAAGTCGGTCGTAAAATTACAAGCCTAATAGAATATGTTGTCTTCCATTTGCAGAATACAACGAACAGAACGAGACCATCCAGTTATTGAGTTGGACCAGAAAGCATCCAGAGCATTGGGAGCCAAGGGAGGTTTTAGACTGGGTCTACTACGTTGCTGACGAACTGTTTCCAGAGTCCGATACACCTATCAAAGGCGAGAAGTTCCAAGCATTGACTGGATTCCAGCTTTGTAGAATGAGCCTACAGGATTTCCTAGAATGTGACGAGTATTATGGAAAATCACTTTATGATTCATTCCAGAGCTGCCTATGTCATGGTAAGCTTTACTGTCAAACTCTGGATAGTTGTTAACTTCCCCTCCGGTACACCTACGATTTAATTAGATAAATGGAAATTCTAGTTAGAAAAAAAACACATATAAAATATTAGAAATAAAATATGTCTTTTTCGCGTCTTTTGTATTAATAAAGTACACATGTACATGTAACAGATTGGTAAAAAAATAAGGAAAAAATTGCAACATGTCTATTAAACATAGACAGAAAAAAAAAATGTCTGAAAATTAACATTAAAAGTCATAATTTTTGTACTTCTAGGACGTTTTATCGAACCTGCTCCAGTCGACTACACTACAGATTTTATGAATACCAATGTGCCTGAATTTTACAAAATGTACCAAATATCAGAAAATATTGAACCTGTTTCCATGGATAATGGAACTGAAAGTAAGTAAAATCGTTAATACAATTTAATTTATATCAAAATTACCTTTTAAAACTTTGCTTCATTCCATATTACTAAACAGTTAATTGCTTCTAGTGTTATTGTTTTTTTTTATTCATTTAGAAGTTTATAGGTGTTACAAGAAAATATGTTCGCTGTAAACTTATAATATTCTTTGTTTGTAGAAATGTTGGACGAAAATTTGAGGCTTGTTAGCAAAATTGATGATGCTGATGGAGTTAGAAAAGTAAACTTTGGTGGAATGTGGATTCCAATCGAAGATGATCCGTCCAATTTCAAAGACATATTCTTACAAAACGACCAAGATATAGACTACATAAGTGAAGATGGTAAGTTTCATCTGAAAAGGAACTTTTCTCTATGTTTCTATAATGATTACATTGTCTTTTTTCCATTGACTTTCAAGTTTGACTTTACTGATAAAAATCTCTATTAATATATAGATAAGTCAGTTCATGTATTTTCAAAGATTCTTATTTTCGAAAAGTATTTGATCAAATTCTTGCACTTTTCAGAATCTGATAGATCCAGCGATCTAAGCAATGATGGATGCCGATTCCTCTCTTTAACAACCAATCAATGCCCAGATCTGTCATTATTGACTGCATACCAGAGACCACGCCCACAATCTAGTGTTTCAAGTGATGAAGGTGTATTCATGGATGAACCAGTTTCCCCGCCATGTGCAGAAACCAAACCCAAAAAGGGTAGACGTGTTGGACAAGGGTCAAAAGGAAATCATTTGTGGGAATTTGTAAGAGACTTGTTAAAAGATCCAAAACTAAACCCCCAGTTGCTGAGATGGGAAGACAAAGAAGCTGGTGTCTTTAGATTTGTTCAATCAGAAGCTGTTGCCAAGATGTGGGGTCGCAAGAAAAACAATCCAGGAATGACCTACGAGAAATTGAGCAGAGCAATGAGGTTAGTAACGATTTTACACATGTGTTTATTAATTTAAAACAAGCTAGTGAAGCATGATAAAATGTAGACAATGGTTGCATGGGAAGCATTGTATTGTGTATCGTTGCATATTTGTAAAATAAATGGACTACTAAATATAGATGTATCTATTATACAACTGATTTATGGAAGAATTTGTTATTAATTGTAGACTAGTGTTAATTTATAAGGGTTAATTAATATTAACTCGTAGTGTTTATTATATTAAATATTTCCCTATTTTCCATGTACAGGTTCTGTAGATCAGCTGGCTACTTCGCAGAAGTGCCAAAGTCTGGCAAATTTCCGAAGAAATTATGCTTTAGATTCGGCCCCAAAGCTTATGGATGGAAGGAAGTGTAGAGAATGCTTTAGGTTAATAACTTACATGTTTATTTTGTCTATTGTGCACTAACAGCTTGCTTGGTGAAGGTTTTTTGTGTGATCTGTCTTTTTCTGTGTTTGTTATTAATATTTCTTTTCAGCTCTTAAATTTAATCTATTTTTCTTCTCTAAACACTCACTCGTTTAACTTTTTTTATATTTCACTTTTCTTTAGCCTTTTTCTGTGTTTCTTTATTCTTTTAACTCACTTTTTTCCTGGTTATAAGTTTTTATTTCTTGTTTTATTTTTACTTTTTATTATATTTTACTTTGTTCTCACATAATATTTAATGCAAAATTTGTTGATAAATTATTTAGAAAAAGATAATTGTTTACAGCATTTAGAACTTTTAAATACGTTTCGTGATGAAAATGTTACAAATTTATCTTTATCTGTAATTTTTTTTATCAAGTTTAAATTTTACTGAAGAATAAGATAAGATAAAATCATGACTTTACATTGTAAATTGATGATAAGTGAAACTAACGTTAATGTTTGCATGTTTTTGTGGATGGGTTGTAATTAAAAGCATGTTTAATACACTAGTAAGGAGTGTTGTATGTTCTTTTAAATATTAGATTTTTTAAACTTTTCAGGTACTATTATAAACGAGGCATTCTCGAAAGAGTTGACGGCAGACGTCTGGTTTACAAATTTGGACCTATTTCCACTGGGTGGAAGGAATGAGGACATTTAGGTTTCCAGACAACCATTCTCGATCCTAATCGAGTGACGTCGGAACTTTACTACGAACAAAGTAAAAGGAAGACGGATTCGGAATGACAACGGACAGATTCCGCGGGAAGACAATCTAGAACATCAGTATTAATCAAAGCATAATCAGAACAAACAAAGAAATCAAATGCTTAGTTTGGCTTTTATAATTGCCTTATGTGACATTCTTCAAATATAGATAATGGCTTCTGTCTGTTTAACGTGACAATCACTATGAAATCCGCCATTCGCGTGATCTACGAGAGGATAGCAAGTACCAGAAAGTAAGACAGTTGTGTGTAAGAAGGCATTCCTCATTTTTTCTGGGGATATTGATCAAATTCTGCTGCAATCCATATATATTGATCTATAATTATTGTTAATTTGTTAATAGGTAATCTCGTTATTGTTTTAAGGTTGTTTATACTTAAGTATTTATTTTTGTACATTTTGTAATAAACTATTTATTGAACCAAATGTCAATATTATAAGGCATCCTTGAAAACTATGGAATGGCTCCCGTTATTATAGCTCTGTCCTTAGATGGTTTGGATTTACTTTTCTGGTTATTTTGGCATTTGGATTTGTTTGAATTTGCCCCTTTCATTATTTTGGCCTTAACAAAACCAATGAGTCGTAGAAGGACGAAAGGTGCTAATATTGTGCATTTAAATTGGTACCATAGATTTTTTTTATTTACACAAAAAAGATTATCCCTGACTTCCAGGTAAAAACACAGAATGTCAACGTTTTCTAAGCCCTTTCTTTGACTTAGGCAATTTCTCTGGCCATTCTAGAATGAGACTCTGGTATGCAACATTTTGGATAGCCGTTTCCAACTTTCCTGAGAACTGGATGAATATACATAATTTGTCGAAAAATGTGTATTTCTGGAAATAATGAAAATTCATTTATAAAAATTCACATTTGATGACTTGTCTGAGTTTATTTCAACGAAAAATCGTTTTACTATAAACTGCTCATAAACGACTCCATTTTTTCTCACATCCAGCTATATTTGTAATGATTGTCACAAGGGTCATTTGATTAAATCTACTTCATTAAATGCATATCCTGTTCTAAAGTGATTACACTTAAATATAAATATTTTTTTACAAAAGCGTTTTGAATTGGCATGGGACAATAAAGGCATTCCCACTTGCAACGCATACAAACAAAAACATTCACACATAAAAATACAAAATAGGAAAAGAACACTGCAGAATGGAAAACAAAGTTAAAGCTACAAATTCAGTAACACAGATACGACACATTTTGAGGAAAGGCTTACTAAATTTAAATACATATTGCCGAACAAAAAAAAAATTGCCAAAGAAGGGGTCCTCTGAAGACAGCACATGACATGTTCTATGGAAAAGAGCCATTTTTAAATGGATATGTGGAAATGTTCCGTTGGTAATTTTTGAAATTCTGTTTAAAGTAGGGTTTAAATCCTTCAGGCAAATTTGAACTTTACATGCTTTATCTTGAACAGAAGCCCTGTTAACACATGAACCGCTATTTCGACTGAAAAAAATTGTTTAAGAAAGCAAACTGAAGGTGTGAAAATAATTGTTTTTGAATAACAACACCGTTCACAGACAAGTGAATGCAATAAACATGTTCACCTTCTAATCAGAATAACATACAGAAAGGCTTGTAAATAACTAACCCTAATATTTTTATTTCTTCCATATAATGTAACCTTAGCAAATTTCTTCATACTGCATTTTATTCAAGAGAAAATTGAGAAGAAAACAAATGCATTAAGCATTATATATAACATTAAAATGGAAAATACGTAGTGTATGAAAATCGATATTGAATTGTTACAAAGGAATCATTTTTTCTTCACAATTTACATCTTCAGTTTATGAAGATTAAAGCTTTGATTTATGAAGATTAAAGTTACTAGAATATCTCGCATTGACAACTTAGTTTGACTCATCTGAGTTCACATTTATAGAAATATTAGATTATTGTTACACTGACAACACAACAGTAAAAAACTGAAGTGACATGAAGCTAAATAGTTTAATAAAACTATGAGGTCATAGCTTGTAGTTCTCTTTTGATGTATGGTGTTTATGCAACGAAATAAACAATAAAAACAGCACATTAAACTAGTGTTCTTAGATTTGTCACCACACATGACGTCATTATAAATATAACTAGTTCGTCAGTTTTATTTTTGCATTCCATAAATCATTAGAAGATTCTAACAATATTCAGGTTAAAAGGTCAATAATGGACATAATAATATAGAACATAGCTAATTATAAAATATATTTATAACCTTGGATGTAGCATAACAATAAAAAATTGCCCAAATAGATAATGCGACATGACAATAATACATGTACCGCCAAAACCAGCCAATCATTCATCTAAATTTCACCGATTTTGAGTAATAATGAAATAAGTATAATCTGAACTTTTAATATTTCTTTTCAGGGCTGTTGTCTCATCTTTTCATTTCCCTAAAATAAATTTCTGGATATAATATAAACCTGAAGGCCTATTTACTACAAGAGTTCAGTCAATACACCTTTAGCCAAAGGCAAAACCTTTTCTGACTTCACAATGAAATACCGGTTCTACAAAATGTTCATATGGGACCTCTATACTCGGTCCTTTTGGATATAATAGTGATTGACAAGTAGTTCCGGATTTTTCCTGTAGGCGTCGTGTCATGTTGATGTTCAGTAACATCTTGAGGTAGTCTTTGATATTTCTCGTGATGTACCGTTGGTAATAGTCTATAATTAATAATTGATTAAAAATCATATTTGCTGTCAAAAAAATTGTTATATTGGTGATAAATGGGCAACTTGTAACGTGTGGCCTAGTCCAATACATAATTTTTGAATCTATCGTTTTTTCATAAAATTTAAGGACCAATATTGCAATCGCCAAGTACAGGAGATCCAAATAAAGATATTTACGGCATAAAATTATAGCATTTTTCCTTTTAAAAATTTATTTTGTATCTAAGATTTTTAATTAGATCAAATTATTGTATTATAGAAAGCATGTTTGACGATATAAATGAGTATAATAGTAAATTTTAATTTGTCCGCTTAGAATAAAACACAATTTACTACAAGTGTAAACATAAATCTTAATGGTTTATAAAATTGAATTTTTGTTAGATGACATGTTTGCATATTGAAACACATAAACTAAAAAGTCATAAAGTGCAGGAATACGGCGTTTTATTTGAATTTAGTTCGGGTCAATCTCGGACTATTTTTTCGAGGCTTCCACTAGTCTGTATATTGTTCGAAGGTTCCACTTGTCTAGATTTTTTCGAAACTTTCACTAGTCTGGATATTTCTTAAAGTACTACACTATTTCATTCTGCGTAATTGTTTGAGTCCTGCCTCCTTTTTTATCCAAACATTGTAATTTTTTAACCAAATATGCTTAGTTTGCCTTAGCTGTTTAGGTCATTGTGGATTTTAATCTTTATTTCGTGTTATTATTTTTCGGCTTTCTTCACTATTACTCTTCAGTATAGGGATGACACATGAAAGTAGACATGGTGTTCCTAGAAGTAATTTTATAGCCTTCATTTTCATATGTGTTCAAACCGCAATGAACAAAGGAATACAAACAGCAATTAAAAACCAAAATACGAGCTTCATAATTTGAATATCGGCGAAAGAATACCGAAGTGGTAAGACTTTGGTATCTGAGTTTTAGAAAAGACACACTTCGAAATTTAACAATTACTGGTAATACAGCTTCGCAAATCAAAAACCAAAGTTCAAAAATATCTTAAAACACCATAGTAATAGAGGAATTTTTTTCATTGTTATACTGTAAATAATACTAGATTATCCTATCAAACTTCAGCCGGAATTATTTTGTGTAATTTCATTTTTTATTTTATTACTTCCTATGAAAATTTCCTGTCAGGTACCCATTGTTAAATAATGGAATATATACTATACAATTACGACAAAAAAGGACAAATAATCCAATATATATTGTTATATTAGAATATTTGTAGTGTACAGAGATCATGTAACAAAAAATTATATTGTTATGCGGAAAGAACTAATCGCTGAATTCAAATATCACAAATAAACAACACGTGACCGAACAACCAATAAATCACGAGTGCGCACAGCGCACGAGTTATTTACAACTATAGTTCGGTCGAAAGTTGTTTATTTCTGGTATTTTAATTCAGCGATTAGTTATAATTTTTATTACATTGTACAGAATCTAGCATTTCAGTAGAAATAAATTGAAATAAATCGGACTATGTCTGTTGATATCTCTCCGCGGCAATTGTGACGTCACTTCCTAGAGTGAAATACCTGCCGTTCTTTTCACATTTGATTTACCGGATTTTCTTTTACTCGGATACTACGGTAAATCACCGGTTACAATATAATAAATTGCAATAAAATTCCGACGTACATTTTTATCAGATATTGAAAAACGAAGATTTTGTAGATTATTCATTGGGTCAAAATGGTCATTACAGAACTTTTATTATTAGAATTTATGTGAATAGCAGAGAATTAAGTATAATGTTCAAAACCTTTCCCAGTAAATAACCAGTAAAATATGTATGTTAGGACACAGCTCATACGACAATATCATACAACAAATATATATATATATGGAATTGGTGAACCGTAAACTCGACTAAGAACGACTAAAAGCCGAACCCCCCCTTTCCAAAGTTAAAATCGCCAAATTTTTCGGCCATTTTGTCCCTACTTGCTCACAAACAAGGCCATATTGGCCGATACTTTCGGTCATTTTAACCTTTTCTTTTTTTTTCTTGTTTACACTTTTAACAACTCACCGATTCCATATATTTACCTTGTTTTATATCCCATTAAATAAACCACTGGTTATTGCGACTGTATAATTTGCTAAATGTACATATAGGAAAATGTAGGAAAACGCATTCCTCATTAAAAGGTCAAACTAATGACTTTGCATCATTCTTAACTGAGTTCAACAGTTTCCACGTTTGGCTGTATTTATCACTAAGGCAAATTGTATTCGTTGCAGATGAAGCAGATAATCATTTTCAAACGTAGTTTCTTAATCTTTTAATCTCTCATATCTATGAATTATTTAAAAATATATGTCAAGAAATATCTACAGCTACGGAGCCGTTCTATGCATCAAATCACACACATACGTTCTCTGTACACGCTTACACGATTTGATGCAGTTATACATTAATCATGTTCGAGGCAAACCGTTAAATGAACTTTAGAAAACGAGGAAAATAAATGGAAATGGTGAGCTTTCAAAAGGGGCATAAAACGACTTAAATGTACAAACTATGATAAAGAAGCCTAACAATGCCAAATAAAAAATTGTAAAACCAACAGAGGTAAATAGTGAAAATTACCCAAGTTTTACCGTCAAGATTTTCGAATATGTTATTTCTAGAACGGTGTTGTAAAAACGAAGTAGAAGTAACGAAACGAATCACTTTTTATAGTTTGATGTTGGTATCAGTTCAAATTTGATAACAAATACTTTTAAGCAACTAAATTCGATACATAGACACAAAATTTGGATCGAAAGTGAGAACACGGGCATTTGAAAGAAGTTGGCTGTTTGCCATTTGGACAACACATCTAGAAAACAGGAGTATATGATTTAAATGTACCTGTACATTTCGTTGTAGCGAAAGGTTCATTTAAAAATGGCAAAACGAATCCGCTTTGGATATAAAATAATATTTATTGCAAGCTGTACCATTAAGAATACAAACGTACAATGTTCAAGACATTGTGCTTAAATGTTGTGTTATGAATCGTAACTACGTACTCTGAATTTAAAAAAATTCTCGGAACGTACAACTTATTAAATGTATTACACTGTAATTTTAAACCCGAAGACCTAATTTGAATTATATGATTAATTAAAATATTATTTTCTAAAACTGCAGAAATCCTGAAAAAAATATTATTTAGCGCATTATTCTTCCGTAGTTTTAGAAATTATTTTTCAATTAATTAAAAATTTAAATTATTTCTTGTACGGCAACAATTGTTTGATGCAATATTTTTACGATTTTGTATTATGAATTAAAAAATCAACTGGGAAACTATCACAAGAAAATATTTTAGTCTTTTAGTTGTGTATACATCCAAACCAATAATATTATTGAATAATAACAAACCAAATAAGTTCATGTTATTTTTTAAAAAAAAAGTTTTCATGTTATCTAACGTTCCTTTATTGAGAATTATACCAATTCAGATATGCTAAATCACTAGAAAATAAATAGACACAGTAATGTAAAAGAAGACAAATTTATGTATTTTATGCATATCGTGTAAACACAGAAATGCACTTAATGTTCTTTGCATAAGAAGATATAAAATATATACGCAGCGTTGAACATAAGTACTCCATGCTTACAACAAATGTAATAACACGATATTTAATTGTGTGATTTAACATAATTAATATGCTGTTGGCGTGGCCAATGATGCGAGCACAGCAATAGCCCTTTCCAGAAACTCTTTCCGGTATCACGATTCTGACTCTAAAATTATAATTTGAAACACTTTACTTACTTCCGTTTTCGGCGAACGAAACTTTTTCTAGCAGGTAGCAAAATATGGCCATATTTTCTTTAACAAATAAATTCACGTCGGATTGCATAATGGCTGCCCCATTAAACAAAGACTTTTCTAAATGACCCATATGCTCCCATAGTGCTTGCAGCGCTCGCTATAACATAGAATCAATTTAGATTTTTTTTTACTCAGTGCTTCTGCATTTTTAAAAATTGTGTAAAAAGAAATAATTTTCCCAGTAAAAAAGAACGAAAATATAATTAAAGCTACTATATCTAAGATAGTTATAACATCACAAGACACTGAAAATGACGAATTTACAAATTCCAATAAGCGTTTGTGTATAAAGATGTCCTATTTAAAATGACTAAGAAATCGACGTAAAAGCGAATGTGCAACTGGAGACAAGAAGTACAAATACGCAGGGATGCATGAATACTGAATTAAACACTATATACACCCCCCCAAAAAAAACAAAAACAAAAACAAAAACACAAAAAACAAAAAAAAAAAACAAAAAAAACAAAAACACAAAAAACAAAAACAAAAACAAAAAAAACAAAAAAAAAAAGGTGCGCCTGAAGTGAATCAAGATTTGCATGTTTGTCAATGGGAAACAAAAAAAAATCATTTTCGTCAAAAACAAAATAAATTCCCTGAAAGTTTCAAAGAAATAGGTGCGGACGGACGGACGGATTAACAGAAAAACGGACACCCCCATAATTTTGTATTCCTCGTTTCACTAAGCGAGGGATATGAAAAGCTGTCAGAATAAAATGATATGTTAAGTGAGGGGTAACAAGTTCAACGTAATTTGTTATATTAGTACAAATATACACGGTAGTTTATATGACGTAAAGTCCTTGATAAAAACCTCTTTACTAAGCTTTTGTGACAGAAATAATGGTTTCTCCAGGGACAATTTACAAATGTCCTCAAGAAACGGGTAAACAGAGAAATGAAGGTGTTTATACATAGGAGATGCTGGTATATTGCCTCCCAGCACAGTGAAAATAAACTCAATCTCATCAAGTTTATCATCAAATATCCTTCATTGTCAATTTTCAGAAATTAATCTAAAGATGAAACTTCGAGGTGTCAGTAATATACTATATTTTTAGTTCACTTCCATTGATAAAATGCAAAAAATCTTGCGAAATTGTACATAAAAATTCAACAAATACATGTTAATTCTCTGAAAGAAAATGTAAACTGCTGATTTACGTCTTCAAAACAGAATAAGAATGCCTTTTTCCCATCTGTAACTGTAAATGTACCGTGTGTAACATTTATCTTGACAAATAGTTTCCTAACAGTAGTAGATAGGAGCCGAACATCTCAACCTTAATATGTCGGAGTGCGAGGGTAAAGTCAGTGCAATTGGCACTATCGGGTTATTTCCCCTTTCCCCGCAATTTTTTGTTCTAGGGCAGATTTCAGTTATAAAAACTTAACCATTAACAAGTGTAAACATAAATCTTAATGGTTTATAAAACTTCTGTCACAAGATTTAATACAAGTTGCTGAATAATTTTAAAACGTCATGTTGTTATGACTATGGTTACCCCAAATGGATTCCACTCCCCGGTTTTTTGTGTGAGTTCAAATTGTAAGTGCCTTAGTTTTTGTGCTGTATTATTATTTTTTTAATTCTTTAGGTTGTGTCTTAGTAGTTTTTTCTTATTATGATAGTATTCTCATGAATTTGCAAGTGTCTTTGGATTTTGTTCTTGTGGAATTTGCCCAGTGTCTTATAGCTTCGGTATTCTCATAACTAAGTACAAGCTTTCAAGAGAGATATGAAATGGAAGGTTTATACTATCTTCCTTTCTTTTGCAACGTTGTGAACAAATGCAAACATCTTGTCAATAACTCAAATAAACTTGGTCGCACCTTATAATCATATCAAAGTAAAGGGCTATAGACACAATATCTATGTAATTCTGTTACGGTGGCTCTTTCTCTCATTGACTTGCAAACTTTTTATTCATGATACCGATTTCAAGTAAAACGACTTAACCGTACGAGGGAATGATATTCTGATTAAACTGTTTAGTATTGAGACAGTATCGGACCAGCAGCCGAGTACAGGAGCTTGTTATACAGTTCAAATAATTTTTAATAATGACATGTCTATCTCAATTGCATAAAATATCTTTTTTTTTAATTGCTTGTATCTAGTGGTCACCTTGTAGCTTATCATAATGTATTGTATATCTATATAGAGTCAAAACAGATTAAGTAAGTTTAGTAATATTTAATAAAACCTACAATTTTTTGTACTGTTTTACTTCTTTTTAGTGTAATGTGTATGTATTAAGTGTGAATTTTGTTTTCCATTTTTATGAGGGGTATGATAATATTTATTCATTCATTCGTGTATCACTGTTCAACTTTCTTTGTATCCCTTATTTTGAAAAAAATACAATTCACAAATATTGGTATTATGAAATTTATTTTACTGTAAAGAATTATGAGATCACTGACATCATCAGGCACGTCAGCCTTTTGTTATTATGCCTGTAAAGTTGACTTCAAAATTTAAAAAAAACCTTCACTGTGCAATCTCGGACTGATATGTACATATTATCAGGTTTTCTGCAAACGTATATCGTAAAATATCAGCCGCGAGACACAATGTGAAGCTTTTTCGGCGAGTGAGCGTAGCGAATTAGCCAAAAAGCATCATATTGTGTCGAGCGGCTTATATTTTACAATATTTGTTTGAAGAAAACTTGATGATAAATTTATCGTATTGTTAACTAGCAATCTTAATGGAATTTCTTACTTTTCAATGGCCATCCGCCTATAACCGGATGTTTTCCTGATATATTCGGGTCAACGTTGGGTCAAACATTATGACGTCGCTGATATATTCGGGTGAGCTCATATTAGGGTCGGGTCAACTCTTTACGACGTCACAGTGCCGAAATACGAGCCATAGGGAAAAACGATAAAAGTGACAACATGTCGATAACATTTTTATCGCCAATGTCTTCAGAAACGGTTAAAATACAAGAGAATAAAGGAAAGCCTGCTGCAAATGTCTTATTCAGTAATATTTCTGTAAAGATTTAGCTAAAGTCAAAAGTTTAACCCTTTTGTAAATTTTCAGTCCTCAAATAAATATTGACCTCGTCGATTACTTAGTACAGCGATCGTTCACGTTTCAAAAATCTGTGATGTACGATCGTTTCCAGCTTCTTCAGACCCACATTTTGTAACATGGATGATAGGTAATGAAACAAAATATGGTTGGAACATAACTTTACAGTGCTACAAGGGCATCCGCCCAAGTCAGGGTTTTTTTTTATCCACGTTCGTTCCTACAAACCCCTGACATCATACATTTATATTTTGCGGGTCGGAAGTGAACAATTTTCATTGGTTCTTCTCAAGGTCACAAGGGAATCCATTTGCCTGGTAGGTAGAATTTTTTAGGTCACACACCAGACGGCGATATGTTCGACCTGCAAAATATGAATGTGTTGTTAGGACCAATACCACAATTAGTGCACACTTTTCGTTGTCCACGAATATAACCCCTGGTATAAATTTACTGTATTTCTTCCATTTTTATTTTCTACCCCTTATTAAAGCATTTTTAAATGGCCTTTGTTCTAAATTTATAGTAGAATGTTCAAAGTTGATGTTTTAAAAAGTTTGAATGCGCTGTCATAATTAAAAGTGGTGATTTGGTCAAATGGAAAAGTGTCAATATTTAAGGTGTCGTCTGCTGTCTTCAAGAATTCTGCTACCCTAGGAGATATTTTTGCCAATATTTTGAGTTGGCACTGATGAATGTTTTTTAAATTTTGATATTATGACAGGAAGTAAGTATACTTTCTACATGAGAAAGATTTTCAAGATTGCGCAGGTGCGATGTTTTAAATTCAATTTTATTGTAATATGAAAATGCACTATGAATTAATTGTGGTCTCGGACCTGATGTCAGGGGTTTGTAGGAAAGAACGTGGATACAAAACCCTGACTTGGGAGGATGTACAAGGGTGGTATATCATGGAAGATTTTTTACTGTTACTCGATAGATATTTGTAATGCTTAAAAATTATCTAGCTTTACCTTTTTGTATCATTTCGGCATTTGAATGACCTTGTTGATGACACACATTTTTGAAAAGTATACTTGAGGTGCATCAAAAGTTATAGCATAGAATGGTTTATGTTTGCTTGAAATTTTATAAATAAAATCTTTTTTTCAAGACATTCCCTGTTGATGTAAAGAATATGATTTATCATTTTTTTCAAATGAAATTTTCCAATATGCTTTCATTATAGGATTGCTATTAATTCAAATCACACACCTGACGCTGAAAATCAAAGGCTGATGAACTGTTCTTGCAAATTGCAATGTAAAATATATTATACAAGTAAGAAAAATCGATGATTTATTAATTATGAAGGTCTTATTCCACAAGAACATGCTTTTTGAATTTTCAGTAAAAAGAATTTAGATAAAACATGATGTAACAGTAATGCTGTAAAGTTTTATTGAATCTACAAACGGTTCATTTATATTTTCCTATGATTTCAATATAGATATGTAATGAAATTACCTTTTTACTTTTTTATTTGCAATTAAATGGTGTATAAATAGTTGACTGCAGTATTCTACAAGATTTCACAAGAACAAAGCGTGATAACTCGAAATATATAATCATTTGTGTATAAAATATAGTTTCTCCCTATTGTTTCAAAATAATCTCACCATTCACACTAATTTTAGTCTGCCAACATGACCTTAATACATGTTTGACAAAAATCGGTGCAAACCACTAGGATAAACGAAACTACAACCTGAACTATATCTCCCGATTTCTTGTGGTAGAGTCAAGTTAGTAATGAGATCTTTTTATAACCTAGCTACTCCAATGTCTGTTTGTACAGACTGTTAAGAAGAAAAGGCCCCTTCTTCACCACTTACAGTAACATTTTACTTAGATCTACGTATGCTAGGAATGAAATGAAGAAATATTCTCTTGTTTAAATCTTCATATTTTATGAATATATAAAAACACTTAAGAACTCTTTCCTGTACATTTTGAACCACAGACAAAGTACAATATCATACTTTGGAACACATTGGTACTTTAAGTATATGAACCACAACAAAGTTACATTTATCATAACCGGACAGTTTTCTTTTGTTAAATACGGGAAGCTACATTCAAGACGTTGTCTACCTTCTTTATCCATATTCTCATTTACTACTCAAGATCTTACTTGTGCCTACAAATAAAAAAAAAATGACTACGTTATTAAAGCAGAATATGAGGGTTATGAGGGAAAAATAATCTAGTGTATCGGAGTTTTAAAGATATGAAGGGAAGACGCTATCGAAATATAAAGCCTTAACATCTAGTCCTTAGCTCCTCTTTCATTGTATGTATTTAAAGTCAAACACTGTATATAGATGCGCAAAAAGATTTTAGAATTTTGATTTTCAAAAATTATGGCCTTTAGGGGTCGAATTTAAAAAATTGGGACTGAAAAACCTTTTTTCATTTTTTATTTGATACATTTTATTTCTATATAGTATTGTCATACATTGTATACAAATGCGCAGTAAGGTTTTAGAATTTTGATTTTCCAAAAAGTTGACCTGATTTCAACGATATGATTGTGAGAAAGGTCCACAGGGATACATCATGTGGGGAGTGCAGGGATAGTTGTCATTTCCGACTGCCTCAATCTAGTTATTTTTCTAGGTTGATTAAAATGTAAAAGGAGTTTAAAGATGTTTCGTTAATGTACACCAAAAGGTAATTCATATATAACTAGAACACACAAACCAACAAAAGCTCCTACCATCAACTATTTATTTCAGTTTACGGATGACCTGTTTTACACTTGGCTTGGGACTGCTACGTGTGTCCTATGTTAGGGAAGGTTAAGTAATGGAAGTCAGCTTTTTAAGCATCTTGATTTAAGCTATAGATATTTGGTTATTTTCAAATTTTGAAAGGAATGAAATTAGAAACAGATTCACAGATTGATATACCTTTTCAAATTCTTGAAAATATACACCTCAAAATTCTAAAGTTGACCAATGGTTTGATTTTTATAGGACTATATTTCGTCAGTTGTCTCCGTCTCAAAGTTTAGATAGTTCTCATATCCATTTTTACGTAACTATTTGGAAACTTGGTAAAGAAATTTCATTTGATATTAAACAATGAACTGGACAGCTACCAGCTTCCTGAAGATACATCATCAATTCGTGATTAATGACATCTTCGGACAATCTTAGAAAGCTGTTTTTGTGCACTCAAAGACATACAAGCATAAAGTCTGAACTTTATAATGTCATGGTGTTTTATTGTTGAAACATCTGTTAGAATATGATCGATTTGAAGTGTCTAGCAAACAGACTATCCCCTCCACTCATATTAACCTTAAAATAATAAAAAAAAGAACAATCTTAGAATTGATACTGACACCAAAGGTAAAATCTATACTACACTTAGTTTTGTTTTCGTTGTTATACATTTTTTCCAAACGTTTTCGTGGCGGAACATGACCTTGGTGCCTTAACATGTCAGAGAATGAGGACTACCTGTATTTATTTTTCGACTTATTGATAAATGGGTTGGTTGCATGCATAAATTTTGATATAGTCTATAGAACACAAAGCGGTGATATGCAAGATCAATCGAATTGGTCATTCTGTCCACAATTATATTCCTATTCCATGTAGCACGAGTTGAATGTAACCTGCCAAATTGATTAATGTACACGGAACCAATCACGTCCTACCAAACGGATAACATATTTCATCATACAAAGGTGGACCAGCAGATAGAGCAGACTAAGCTGTGCGTTTTATTTTCTCGCCCAGTTGACACTGTTACACAAGGTAAATGTATCATACAAAAAAATTGGTTGACAGTTTCTGTTATTGTTACACAGTACATACATGAAAACATATACAGAGATATAAATACATCTATAGTCTTCCCTTATATTCTTCCGAACGTCTATTTCACTGAGCTCTGACAGTGGGCTCTTTATATTTTGATGTTAAATTTCTATGCAGATAACATTATATGTATATGAGTAAGTGGCGGATCCAGGTGGGGCGTAAATGGCGTACACCCCCAATTTAATAAAAGAAAGATGTTATATTCCCTGTATTTGAAGACCTGCCTTTAATTGAAGACCTAGACATATTAGAAAACGTTCCTAGAAGTAATATCAATAAAATATATGCGTCATTTTGGGAAGAACTTGGCAATTTCCTCTAGTTACTAGTATCTGAATATTCTGGACCCCCATCCCAACCCCTAACCTATTATTAAACAAGTTTACGGACCTTCCTGAAAACCTGGATCCACCGCTGTGAGTCAGTGATAGTCATACATGTATTAATCGTCTACAATTATAACAACAACCGCAATCATTTGTCACATACATCATTAATTATCTGAATACAATTCAAAAGTCTATTGTGGTAAATTATGAAAATTATAGGGAACAGTTAAGTACAATATGTTTACAGATGATATAGGACAATAAATGAAGAAGTACAGCTGATGACATGGCAAATTCCAAAATAAAAGTAGGTAACCTAGGAAAGAACTCATAAAATGTCTGTATAAATAATGTTATTGCTTTACCGGCTACTTACACCTGATTGTTTACTAGATTATCAAGTAGATTATCGTATCCAATCAATTTATACGTTATTCGTACTTGTCAAATATCTAAGTCTGTACACGAATGGTTTATTTTTACAATGTTCTTATTATTATAGTATTTAATTTTTGTTGACTATACTTGGCAGCTTT
This sequence comes from Mytilisepta virgata, assembly GCA_028015205.1. Taxonomy (NCBI): domain Eukaryota; kingdom Metazoa; phylum Mollusca; class Bivalvia; order Mytilida; family Mytilidae; genus Mytilisepta; species Mytilisepta virgata. The sequence goes on from CM051515.1 coordinate 36,415,427, forward strand.
ATCATCGTATCGAGTAACTGGATTAAATGTATGAAAACCGTTTCGCACGTGTTTCTTTATTTCAGAATAATTTAAGCATTACAATTTATTTTTTTTTTATATTTATTACCAGTAATAATTCGAAAAAATGTTGTTTTATTGCTCTTACGTCAATGCGACAAAAAGGCCGTTTGACGTAAGAGGAATAAACACAAATAAGTAAATTAACTTTCGTGCAAAATGAAACATGCACGAAATTGGTTTAACAAAGCCGCCTTTTATGCACCTGTCCAAAGTCAAGAAAGTATGGACATGAATGTCTTTGTTACCTTTTTAGTTTATTTACCTGTTGATGTTCTGACATAATATTCAAATATATTGTACTGGTGGGCACAACTACTGGGGCCATTCGAGGTTTGCGACATGGTGTGGTTTTCAAACACTGAAAACCATGTTGTAAGCCGTGGGTGTTTGTTAGTTTTGTGCTTTTTTGTACCCTCACTCCGTATCCGTTTTTCTTCATATACTTGGGTTGGTTCGGTTTTTAACACAGGTACACGGATATAGGACGCCCCTTTTTCGGACCCGCCCCCTAGATTTTATTTGTTCTTCACAATTATCTGAACCATTAAATAAGCCTTATTTACTATCCAGCCCCAGTCACTATCAATATATAACACGAAAAGGTAACTAGATTTCCAGTGCTTCGCGGATTTGACACAGATATCTACGAGGCGCTTGCGAGGAAAATATTTATAATTAAGCACTTACATTTCATAGAAATGACTTCGTTCGTTTCCCTAAACATTGTCATTTCAAAAAAACTGAGGCTTCGGTCTTTTAATCGTGGATATGTCCGTGAATAGCACACATTTTCACTCGCGATCCATCGTTTTTGAATCCAACGGAAGTGATGAATTAGCGAAATCTACGTGGTTTTTCGTCAAGGGAGAGACAATTTTGGCGTAAAAACTGATGTACAAATTCCGGGTACCAGGAGATCTGAGGACTTCCGAAATTCCACCTAGAATACGAAAAGGGCAAGGGAATTACGGATTATTCTAAAAAGTTTGGGAAAAATGTTGGACGAAGACCAACAAATCGGCTTTAATTAGCTAAAGAAGGACACAATTTTGTTCTCAGTGGCAAAGCGGGTACAGGGAAAACATTTTTAGTAATAGAAAAGAGAATGGAAACGGGGAATGTGTCAACGAGACAACAACCCGACCAAAGAGCAGAAAACAACTCAAGGCTACCAATAGGTAGTATCAGAATTTGTACACCCGTTTTTGAGCCAAAATATTCTCTCCCTTGACGAAAAATCACAATGCATATGAATCATTAAAGACCAGAAAATATCTTCACATTGGTCCTTAGCTTTATTACAACTACCCTTGAATATTTAAGGCATTGTTGACATTATTATGTGTTTATAAATGCAAAATTACATAATAGTGTTAAATTCAAACAACGTTTTAAATAGGGTATTTAAAATGAATACTCAATCATTCGTGGCAAAAAGTTGTTATTTAAATACATTGTTAAATAACACAGGTTTGCACTTGGAAAATTCTGCAAACAAAGAAGACATTACCAGACATAATTCACACTTAAGTTTAGATTAGCGAAATAAAATAAACAATCATAGAACAATTCTAAATTATATTTAGTTTAAATGAAATCATCTATTAAAGTTTCCGTCTTTGAAGTGTCAGTCTTAATTGATTCATTTCTCAATGGTCACTTTAAAAAACACATTTTATGGTGCAATCTTTATGCTTAGGTGGACTGCGCTTAATGACATACAGCTGGCATAAGTTGGACTGAGCGTCGGATGAAGTGATTTTATGGTCAGTTCGACAGTTTATAATGAGGTGGAAAGTCTAACTAATGACATACAGTTTTCTGTGTGGTGGTCTGCGAATTTAATGACGTATAGTTTTTACCACACCATCCATTTTGAACCAAGGCAATACTAATTTCAAACATGTATACTGTTTACATTTCATTGATATTAACGTTGTCTCCATGCATAACGCTTATAGAGACTAACAAAAAGTTACATCACAGAGCAAAATGCAGTAAAAACAATCGTGTTTGCACAAAATGTACAAATTAAGTCTCAAATCCGACCTGCAGCTATGAGATCCTTAGCTAGTTTTACAGTTAAAACGAGCACATTCTGACCCTTCTATCTAAATTATATACCGTCCACTCTAATTTTGCAGTTCTACCAAGAGCTCACCTTGTTGGTAATCATACTGTATTTGTTTTTATAGTGCGCTTTATACACCAGAGTGTCAGGATAGATAAGGGGGATGTATGGATACCCATAAAACCAGTTTAACCCTAACACTGTTCAGTGTCTGTACCAAGTCACACTATTTTGACTCTCTGTTGTGTTCATGTTTGTGTTTTGTACTCTTTTATGTTATTTTTTGTCCAGAGTTCTGTCAGTTGGGTTGATTTGATTGATTGGTATGACATTGTTGACCTTTCCTGTTATCCATTTTGTTTTTTATCAGAATGTACATCGTAATATATTACTTTAAGATATGAGAATACAAACCATGTTGTATTTATGTAGAAATGGATGAGAACGAGAACATCTTAATATGATATGAATATGATCCCTTCCTTGTACTAGGCCGACACGCTGAGCCGGATTTTAATGTGCTAGCTCACAAGGTAACTCTCCACAGGAAGACATATCACCCCATTCGGACACATTATGTAGAAATAAAGAAGACACCATATACCGATACCATTTTGCTGTTTGTATTTAGCTTAAATAATAAAATTATTTGATACCAATTTTGATGCACAAGATTTGCAAATTTCATCGTAGAAATAAAATGTATCACAAAATATCTCAATAAATTTGATGCACTGTATGGCCATTCCGTTGACTGACAACACATCAGCAGTGCTCGAGATCAAAATTTTGGAAATTCGGTTAAAGATAGAATGATGAATTAATAAGCTCAACTATCAAAAACCAAAACAATTAAAACAAACGGATCCAAACTCAGCTAAAGGTTACCTCTGCATCAAAAGGAAGAGCCTTACAAATTTCTGGTAATTTTTGACAAATTTTTAACGGAAATTTCAAAATTTCTCCATGGCCAAGGCCGTTTTCTTCGTAACACTTCTTGTACATTTGCACTATAATATGAACCTTTATTTCATAATTTTTGGCAATAAAACGATATCTTTTTTAAGGATTAAAATTTAATTAATTAGCAGAAAAATATTCCATCTCAGATTGCCCGTTAAAATTTAATTAATTAGCAGAAAAATATTCCATCTCAGATTGCCCGTTTGGTAAACAATGTGAACATGATTAAAATATGACTACGTTAGATCATATTCAATAATAATACATGTCAATTTAATCGATTAATGAACAGGTACGATGGAGCACATATAGTTCATAAAAACGAAATTGAAATTTTCAAAAATGATTTCGAATATATATTCTATCTACTAGAATTTCATGTTTCACCAAGATTTAACAATTATAAATCCAGAGGTCTTTTATAGTACAACTCTTTCCAACTTTTTCACTCAAAATTCTAACTTTAACCTTAAAACTTATTAATATGCTTAAACACATCTCTCAATTTTTCTTCAGATACTTATGTTCAAGCTTTTCTGAAAACAATTTGTGCCTAAAGGAAGTAAATCTAGCACACATTATTTCGTATTTTCAATGATTAAGGGAATTCGATATAATAAGGTTCCTCTACTGATTATGTGCTGTACCAAATTGTGAATTTTGATGTATACCTTTTTTTTGTATATGCAAAGAAAAACATTCCTTCATGACTTAGTTTTTAAGATATTTGACAATGATTTTAGTATATTTGATCCAATTATCTTAAATTTTCATTTTTCCAGCCTTTCACAAAACACTTTATAACTTTTAAACTAAATAAGATAACTTTACTGGGTCTTTTGTAAATATTCCCAAATACGCAGACATTGTTCTCAGATGAATATATGGTTTCAAAGATCAATAAAGTAATATGCAAAATATGCAAATTTTGGCAAAATAAGAAATATTGATGATTATTAGTTAACATTAGATGCAAGAAAAAAAAATCCTATTGAATTTATCTTCAAATTTAAGTATAATTATCTTGAAGTAATGGACTTCTTTTTGCAAAACAAAAAATTGGGGTCCATGTGCTTTTTATGGAGATATTTAAGAAAACCCTAAAATTTTAGGAAATTAATAGGTCAAAAAAGTTTTGTTAGTTGTAATGTATTGGAAGGTTCAATAATTAAAAGACTTCCGTTGAAATTGAACATGAAAAACCTTAATAAAAGGTCCTTTTCTGTACTTAAAATTTTGTCACGCACATTCATGTGTGAACATTGTAATAGTATTAATAAATGGGTGCTTTCATAATGGCCCGGTTATATGTCCAAGGTCTCTAATAATGGCCTGGAGGTTGCTGTAACGGCCCGAGGCAACGCCGAGGTCCATTACAGCATCCGAAGGCCATTATTTCAGACCGATGACATATTATAGGCCCATTATGAAAACACCCATTTGTTAATACTTTTATTAACCAGTTGCATTAATCCGAATAGCACAGATATAATGGTAAGTAGGCAAATCTTTTGAGAACAGTTTTAAAGATTGATTTCGGACATTTTTTTTTCAAAAATATGTTTTAAAATGTTCTAGTTTGATTTCTTGATATTTCCAAGTGGAGTATTGAAAAAAAGCAGCCATTTTGAAAAAAGCCGTAATAACCGGTTATTATGAACAAAATGCTGTAATGGCTCATAAAGATAAGGCACTTTTAACGTATTTTACCCTACTGGTTAATAAATCATAAGAATTATATTTCTAACTTATTGCAATGGAAATTTTTAACAATGTTTGTTCAGCAAAATGCAGATTATTTCAATGCAGCACTGCACACACATGTCATGGGGTCACAACATGTCACGTACAGTATACATACGGATTTACAAAACGGGTTCGATCTATGAGATATTTAAAGTATAAATATTACTCATAAATTAAACATTACCGAATAATCAGTTTGAGATCAATGATAGAGTATATGATCAATGCTTAACTTTGCCTTCATTTTCGTTTACTATTACTTTCTTGTGTTTCGTACAACTTCATATTGATTTCTTCCAAATGCAAAAATTAGACAGCAGTTTATGTATTGGATATCACCTGATGGCTTAAGCCAATTATTGTATATCCGATTTATACGACGATACATGCAACAAATGATAACGTTTAATAAGAACTGAGGTCAGAAGTCTCTTAATCTAAACATGTACTACAGTTTGTACTTTTACATGTTTTGTATTGTGTTTGCCACAAACATTATTATTAATGTTTAATGAAAATAAAGTTATATAACTAATAATTTAAGAGATTTCACCTTATAGAATGATAAAACTTACAATATCTGGTTATATTTTAATGCATCGTAGGATAAATAAGCTTACAAGTCGTATAAACTATTAAATTGAAATATGTCCAATTTCAAACTGAAAAACAACATTTGGTGTCATTTAATATGGTAAATGTTTGCTAAAAAACCACGATAATCATGCTAATTATGCTTATTGAAATAGTATTACATGCAATATCTATATTTGAAACATTATGTGCGCCATGTTGCACCGAATATTGATTATTTTACCTTAGATATTAATGATAAAAATATTAACATAACACATATGATCAATATGACATAACCACTATTGACAGATTTATCAGAGATAAAGCCGCAAATATAGCTGAAAGATATGGTTCGTTTTTCATGTTTTTTTGTAAATTAAAAAATGCATTTTTTGTGACATGTAGTATCTTGCAATATATATAGATTATTACATGGCAGTTTTCATATCACACCTTTTATCAGCCCTAAGTCAGGATATCAGCCCAAGGGCCGCCAGGCTCGAGGGATAATTTTGACGATGGGCTGCTAATGGGTCTGATATGATATGTGCTAGTATGTTTAGAATCAATTACGGAAACGACTGATTTATAACGCGATTACGGATTAGGGTGTGATATAAAACGGAAGCAGTTGATAGAAACCAGAAACAGTTGATATCAAAGTCATATCAGTCCGCTAAGCCAATTTGGGCAGAAATATGTACAATTTCCAATTTTATCGTAGGGTAAAATTCTACCTTTATTTTCTATAAGTATATAATAAAAATCAATAATGTAATTTAAGTATGAGTAATCACTTTGTTCCACATCCATGATATCACTTCATATCTATATAATGTGTACCATATTCTGTCTTGATTTGGGTTTTTTTTAGAGTTTACATCCTATTTTCAGAAGCTCGTGAACAGGACCAAATTGGCCGAAAAGTTGGGCCATTTTAACGCTGTCTTTGTTTTTTTTATTTAGTTTTTTTTTACTTTTATGTTATATATTTTTTTGTCTTTCTTTGCTCATTAAACAGTTCGCATACATATTTTAGATATTCCACTCAGGTCTTAATTTACACATATATAAAATCTGATACAGCGTGCAATTGAAAAATATTGAAAAAACCAAATAACATTCAGGAAATGGGATGTCAATCTAGCGTTGTTCCTTTATCTTACTTTTCAATTTACTTTTTTTTTCTTCCGAACGGTAACTTTTCCTTTATATATCTAAAATAGTACATAAGAAATTTTAAGATGTTAAGCTCAGTAGTTTGGTCATGTTTTATTTGATAACAAGAGATAACCCTGTTCCCATAAGACAATTTATCAACTTAAGGTTTATAAGTAATCCATAAGATATTTTGTTTGTTTGTTTATGTTAAGGAAAGTTGTCAAATGTTTATATTAACCAAACTTTTGCGGACACATAATTTAATTTTGTAACCTGATATCTATCCAAAATTTCCTGTCTTCTCTTGATAAATATTTATTTTCGCTTAAATATTACTTGAGAATTAATTAAAACAGGAAATATTGAAGATGTAAACTACCGCGTGTATGTTAGCCAAAGACAGACAACTCTATATAACCAAGAAGCAAAGAAAATACCTGATAAAAAGATAAATAAAAATAAATAAAAATCATAATCAATTGTTTTATGCCTCTACTCTTTACATCAATCAGATATATAAATAATAAATATCAAGAACTCAGTTTTTGCTACCGTTGTCTTCCTCGATCGCGTGGCATATTTTTTTTTTACTCAGAGAGATATTTTTTCCTTGCATGGCATGATAAACACATTACTTGGACCAATATATCTTCGTCGCGTGGCATCAACAGCTTCTTACTCAGATATGTCTTCCTGGCATGGCATAATAAACATTACTTGGACCAATATGTCTTCGTCGAGTTGCATCAAACGCTTCTTACCCAGATATGTCTTCCTGGCATGGCATAATGTACATTACTTGGACCAATATGTCTTCGTCGCGTGGCATCATAAACTTCTTACTCAGATAGAGATGTCTTCCTCGCGTGGCGTGATAATCATTTTTCTCAGACAAATATGTCTTCCTTGAGTGGCATGAACCACTTGTTATTCAGAAAAATAACCGATCTTACCTCGCACGTATATCTGGTCTAAGTCCTTATAGTTTGTAATGCACTTCATTGAGTTAGTCGTTTATGTTTCTTGTTTCTTAATTTGATTGAGTTTTCACGCGGTGTTGGTTTATGGTTTTGAGTTCGACTGACCAGATTAATTTTTCTAACTGTACATAGACCCATTGTAATAAAATTGGTTTCATAAAATACACATATTTATTTATATCTTCCGTAACAGATAATATAGATAAATAAAATAAGGGACTATTACCACACGGTTCTTAATTTCATTTATTTTCACTTCATCGATGATGATTTCACATAAACGAAGAAATAAACGACGCGTACTATGGTCTTGATAACATGCTCAAAATCAATAACATGACAATATTTTAATTTTTTGTCTCTTTTTCTTTTCTAGCTTTTCAAATCATTCAATACATGTGATTTCACGTCTTTTGGTTATAGATTTGTATTAAATTCAACCCCAAAAATGATTTTATTGACTGTCAATACAATTTGTTCTGCATGTATTTACTCACATGCACAAAGCTAACAAAAAATTTAGGAAATTTTCCAAATAATTCATTTAATTTTTCAGGTTGTTTTCAAACGATTCAACTATTATAGCCTTCGTTTTAAAGTTAACAACAGAACAGTAGTGTTTTCAAAATTTATTATTGTCATAATTGTAGTTCATAATGATCTTGATGCTATGTAGTATCTTGTTGATTATATATTTAAATTAATGTCATAGGAAATGAATTAACAAGGTAAAAATTGACCTGCTTTTGGTACAGTAAACCTCCTCTACCTACCTTTTCATTGAAGATTGAAATTAAAAATATTATCGTTCGAAGTGACCTTTATATGTTTTCTTCTTTTAACATTTCTTTTCTCAAGTATGTATATAGAAACTCAACAGGACCACTCTTTTTAAGGGCTGTTCCTCATCATGGCCTGAAAGTTGCCGTGACTCCTTCAAAGTAAAAGTATTAGGGTCACAGCTTACGACAAGATCAAGATGCCAATTTATATACTTCATAAACCCGTACCACTTGCAAGTATATTTAATATTATATTCATATGGGAGGTTATCTATACGTCAAGAAATTAAACTACTGGTAAAGCCAGAGGATTAGCAGTCTTTATTATTAAACACACATATAACGTTTAGATTTTTCTGTTTTCTCTGTAGTCCGGAATCCTGTGACGTCAAAAGAACTTTTGTCGTATAGGATTTGGTCGTTCCCGGCTATACCGATGTCATTTCTTTTAAAAACAGACCGTTTAACGTCAGGGGAATTTCGTCAAGTCCTAATGGGTATCGCCATTTCAGTTGTTCGTATTTTGCCACTTTGGCGTGAAACTTAGAGAACTGAAAATCATCTTTTTTAAAAATAGCTTACTCCTTAGATTTTTATTTTGCTTTAACGTTTTTTTTTTGGTTATTTTGGATTCGAATTATCATACAACACTTTGGGTAATTTTTTCATATTTTAACATTTCTTTTACTGCTGATGGGATATGGCTCATTGAAGTATACACTGAATCAACATACAGCTGATGAGGTATGGCTCATGGACATATACACTGATTCAACATACTGCTGCTGAGGTTTGGCTCATTGAAGTATACACTGAATCAACATACTGCTGATGAGGTACGGCTCACTGAAGTATACACTACATCAACATACTGCTGATGAGGTATGGCTCATTGAAGTATACACTGAATCAACGTACTGCTGATGAGGTATGGCTCATTGAAGTATACACTGAATCAACGTACTGGTGATGAGGTATGGCTCATTGAAGTATACACTGAATCAACATACTGCTGATGAGGTATGGCTCATTGAAATATACACTGCATCAACATACTGGTGATGAGGTATGGCTCATTGAAGTATACACTGCATCAACATACTGCTGATGAGGTATGGCTCATTGAAATATACTCTGAATCAACATACTGCTGATGAGGTATGGCTCATTGAAGTATACACTGAATCAACATACTGGTGATGAGGTATGGCTCATTGAAGTATACACTGAATCAACATATTGCTGATGAGGTATGGCTCACTAAAGTATACACTGAATCAACATACTGCTGATGAGGTCTGGCTCATTGAAGTATACACTGCATCAACATTGATACATTTGATTGTTTATAACAAAATAAATGTGGTAGAAAAATGAAGGCTAGAAAATATATATGTTGAAAAAGCATGATTGAATATTGCTATTATCCAAAATCAAAACTGTGCTTGTAAACGCGAGGAAAACATTTCAAGCTCATAAATGCTTTGAAAATTATCTATCAAATTCGAGATTCGCAAATGCTTCGACAAATATCCATCTAGAAACCTACATTACTTCATTTCTCCCCTCTTCATAAAAAAATCAAATACTAGTGGTTATGGCAAACAAATGTGTAAATACATTCGATGAACGTCGATGTCGCCCCAAAAAATCAAGTATTTATACTTTATGATTTCCAAAAAAAAAAAAAAAAAAAAAAAAAATGTATCTAGAATAAAAAAAAATATTATTGCCATTTAATTTGTCGTTTTACTGATTTAAAATGTATTAGGGATCACTGGATTCATATTTTTCTGTATATTAAATTGGTCACCTTTGCTGTACAATGACCTCTTCTTCAAGTGGTGGCAACAGTGTAATTATTGAAACAGCTTAAAACAAATGACTAAGACGACTGATAAGACTAGCGGAACATGGTTACCACCTCTTTCTCGACCAAATGTTGAAAGATTTGATTATTTCTTGCAGATGTGTTCAAATGTTCTTTATACGAATAACCAAAAGTCTTTACTTTGAGCCGACCTACAGGACTATATATAGTTATCCAATCAGGCTTCCTATAACGATTACACCACCTAAGGGAGCAACCATCTTTTTTTGGGGGGGAGGGGCTAGGATAAAATGTTTGATCCTGCCTACTTTTTTGTCGGAAATTTGGACTTGTCGGCCACCCCCCCCCCCCCCCCCGATAAAAATCAAATGGTTGCTCCCTTTAAGATCAAAAGTTAAATTACTGTTTCGGCATTCAAATTTTTGTGTTATTGTCTCGGCATTCAACGTTTTAGCTTACTGTCCACATTTGCTGTAATTTTTTCGGATTTCTGTTCCTTTGAGAAATGCTGATGGAGCATGAATTATTGACATGCGCTCAAGTGCATCAAAATTGGTATCAGAGAATGTTTATAATTGAAATAATTTTTACATTAAAATAAAAATACCAGAATGTTTATTCTTTGAAACACTTCCCAATCTTCCGCCGACTATCCATTAATCGTTTTCAACACTAATAATGTATTACTATTATTCACAGTCAACCATCTAGTTTCAAAATCATTCAATGCCTACCACGACATTGATTATAGTTTTGTCTTAGTTTATCGTATAAGAAGAAATGCGCAGCACATATATTTGAAGAATAAGTGTTTAATTATTGCCCAGCAGATGTACATTTAAACATATAACAATAGGATGTACAAAACTCATATACCCAAAGGAGAGTCATGGAATTGACAATTAACTTTCAGTAAAAAAAATTGTTACACTTATTCCCCGCACATTACAAGTATATGCATCTAAAATCATGTCAATGACGAAACCACCAATTAATAGTCTCGATTACTTGCAGTATACCAGTATAGTAACGCTATCTTTTCTGATTTATTACATCATGAACGTATTCAGAGAATTGTCCCGATACATATTGCATGTTGACAGTTTTTTATTTGTTTTCTAAGAAATTACAATAATAATAAAAAATACAATAATTTCCATAATTACCCAGCAACCAATGCAAGAACAGATTTTGTATCAATGGCATATCGATCCGACTAATATTGTATACGAAGAAATATACAATGTATCATTAGTTCAAAACAATTTTAGTAAAATTTTCTAGTCATTGTTTTCGTTGAATTGAAGATGTTCAATTTACCATAGAAAGATCCGCCAAATACCCCGATTTAAAGACTCATTGGCTAAAATTAATCCAATTGTACTAAACGACACACTCATATACATATGTAACCAAGGAAGTAATGTGAATAAAAAATCAAGTCTCCCAACTTCAGTTAGATTTTTTCTAGTTTCAAAACTGAAAAAACGGGTCTTAATATTACCTGTCAAAATAATGAAAATTTGATAAAAATAGATATTCATGTGTGCCTGTATCGCTCACCTAGTATTTATTAGGCAATTTGAAAAAGTAAGGTCTTCTTATATCCACAAGACAAAATGTCAAAGTAACCTTGATATTTAACTTTTGATCTTAAAAAAGTTGATCATTTGTATCTATCCTTCAATATGAGACTCCTGCCAAGTTTGGTAACAGTCTGCCCATTAGTGCCTGAGCAAATGACAGAGAAAGTTCTTTCCCATATGGTTTCTATGGAAACTTTTTACAGTCGCAGCCGTCGGTCAATCAGATGAATCTCAACCAAAAGTGGATCGTATGTTGAGGATATTGTCAACAATTCTACAAAGTTTTAAAACATTTCATACTGTAATTTCAGAGGAGATTTTTGAAAATTGGCCAATAAAAATTAAAGATAGCCTCTGGTGTCCATGTTGTGGCTTCAACCGGAACCAATGGTGAATCGTTGGCAGAAGTCATTCCATGCGACAGACGCAAAGTGAAGACGTAAGCTCACATAGCCTATAGACCATTTGAGCTAAAAAGGGAATTACCAGGACTAAAAACCACTTTCTTGCTCCCTCCCAAAATAATAAAAACGAACGTAGTAGAGATTCTCGGAAAAAGAAAGTCACAGTATCAGTATATTAGTTAAACGTAATAACCACATACCCGACTTATCATGGGTCATATATCGCTTCCTTGTAAATACATTTAAAAAACCTTGAATGATAACATTAAACAATTCTTAGGTAAAACGTACTTGTACGAAAATTGATACGAGAGTTAAACTTTAAACAATGTAAACTTTTATGTACGTATGTTTTTCCTGTTGTAAAATGGACCAGCTACTCAAAGCGAGAAACATACAAGTGCCCGAGTTAGTGGATACAAGACTCCATCAAACATATCTTTGATTTACTTGAGATGTACTTGGGATATTAGCATGGTCAGCAGATTTTACAATAAGCGCTATCGGTAAGTATTATGACAAAGGAAATATTACGTGATTAACACGTATATATAATGCTATGGTAGTGTTGAAGAATCTTGTTCAAAATTTCATCTAGTCATTCTACAAGCTTCTTTGAGCAACATTTGTGAAATGTTCTACTTTCGCTTTGACAACAGACCGCACCCACGGAGTAATATATTAGCGCTTACCTAGTCAATTCAAAGACACAAGCACTTACAACTGTCATGTCTTTCTCGTGGTTCTGTGAATCCTGTGAGGTACTCTTGAACGGCGTGCTGTGCCAGAATACATCAGTAACTTACATCAACGAACGAATATTTTACCTCACTTGAACAAAGCACAGCATGCCACAGGATTTCTCTTCACCTTATACGCCTAATCAATAGCTAGATCTTCTGTATGTTTCACGGCTAGGGTGTAAAATGCATTCGGTCTATCGTTCTGAGCCAGAATCAAATTTGAAATAAAAAGGCAGGACCAGGATTTTGGACAAAATAAAAAGACAGGATCACTTTAGGTGTGAAAAAAAATACAGGACCTGTGTCGATCAGGAAATATTTGGTTTAAATGAAAATAACCATTTAGGCCGCTATAGCGGCGGAAAAAAATCCAGGGCCAAAATTTCGACGAAAAAATAGGCAGGATCAAACATTTGATCCTAGCCCCCCCCCCCCCCCCCAAAAAAAAAAAAAAAAAAAAAACTCAAATCCTTATAACAAAAATGTATGCGATTTCTACAAAACAGATCGCAATGATTTTCTGCAAGTCAGATTTATATAAAATAATTACACTTTATAATATAATAACTTAAAGTTATTGGGACTAAAAATGTTTTATTTCATGTATTTACACTTATATTTATGTATTACATATATGTCTTGTGGATAACATTGCATTGTTAATTCATGTGCTTTATCCAATAAACTGATTGATTGATTGATTGATAAATCCACTTTACATATTAACAAAGTTTTCAATGCACTGAATCGAAAATAGCAACTAAAGACTACATGGGTGACTGATTTCTATAATTAACAAAGCTTAAGGAATTCATTTGGTATGATAAAAAATATTTCATTGCATAATTAACCAAGACATGGTTTCTATTCATATACTGCATATGTATGATATAATCAATACACACGTATATGCGTACGCACAATGTATATTCTGTATGTATAAAGCTACTTAATGAAGTCAATATATACAAATGAGTTCCTGGAATGGCGATATTCTAAATGCGTTATTTTGTTAGGCGGTATACATCCTGATAAGTAATAATTCTTTTTAAATTCAGGTATCATGACATTCACTTCCGCGTGTCATTACTATATTTAAAATTTTAAATTATCAACAAAATTTTATTAAATAATAGTTGTCCCTCATCACTTACATTTGAAATAAACCGGATAAGTCAAGGGTGCATTTCCGATATTTTTTGGAACGAAGGACGATGTGTATCAAGTTCAACTTGAAACGCATGTATAAATGGTATAAATATTAACATATATTATTTGAAAAAGGAATACTAAGAGAAATGTATGACAAAGACAAATATATATACAGGTATGTAAGTGTACATCTATAAATGCAGCATCATTGAAACATAAATTTGTCTTCGTAAAAATAAACGTGTTTCAACAGAAGTCTGGAATAAAAACTTTATATGCTAAAAGTTTTCTGAAAACCTAGAAAGGATCGTTTCAGTGTACATTAAACTCTTTAAAAAAAATAGACTACCGATATGAAGAGAATTTCCAAGAACGAAACAGAAACCGTTAGTGTATGTTACTGATTTTTAAAGCTTTTTTCAAAAAGAAAAATACAAATGAGAAGTATCTCTTACAATGAACTTCAAAAATCTAGATTTTGTGTCCTTTAGAAGTTTCTAAATATATATAATTTAATCTTCTACGATGTAATATACTGATGGGGCGAAAAAAAAACATTGACATTTAATATTTTTAGTAGAAAATAAAACCTCAAATTGCCATTATTTCTTCAGTCTGTTCTGCATCTGTTAAGCTCTGTATTAATACTAATGCACGCCTAATTTAATTGCATTTTAGTTTTCCTTTTTGCACTAAGCTTTTTATAAAAATGTAACATAGTACCCTTGTTTTCATCTCTACCATAAGGTAAGGTTTGTAAAGACGGAAACCCGAACTTACGTATACTGTGTTTGCTCTAATATAAGTATTCTCGATAATTGTGTCATTTTTATAAATGAGAGTTCCGCCTACGCACCCCCCTTTGACCCTATCCCAAATATTTATATATGAAACAGCCATGTTTCTACCTTTAGGGAGCAGAGGACTTAACTTAACATAAGACCCTTTGAGAAATACATGCAAAAATCTTCTGGAAAACCGCCAAATTTTAGAACATGCTGACCTGTAGGTAGAAGGGCCTTGATGAAGAAAAATACGGTTCCTACATGTACAAGGCTTACCACACTTCATAATGATAGGGAGAAGTGACTTCTCTCTTTGAGGTACATCAATAAAAACGGCTTTCATACCAGGTGATCTATACAGGCTCAGCCCTCTGAGCCTCTAGTTCAAATATGCATACATGTACATATATACACAATGTGTGTCTACTCAGTACAGTGTGGAATTATGATTATTATATTAAAAATACAAAGTACAGAGAAAATGATGTTATATTCCATTTCTTAAGGAATTAATATACAAAAACAAAATAAAAGTAATTAACATATCAGAACAAAATTTAGAAATGAAAAGTATATGCAAATGTTTTATTATAAAAACAAATTCATAGTATATACCAGTTTTCTTTACTGCTAGTGATTTCATAGGAAAAATCGAACAGCGTTCCAAAGTCCCCCGCCGCTAGAGCATCAGAAACCCTTGGACAAGTGAAAAAAATAACAAAATTTTCTCAAAGAGAGAGAATAGAAGGACAAACAATTTGTGGTTATTGCTAAAGTTTTTAACAAGTTAATGAGTGGTATGAAGACATTTATACAATATGGGTATAGTGTTGAAATCTTATTTTACCATGTGTATTGAGAATTTATACAAATGTACATTTACTCCTTTTCAATAAACAGAAATGCTTTGATCAAAAGTATTCCGCCTAACAAACTCTTAAAGACAGTATTTTTCAATTTTATAAGTTTCGATAGGAGTTTATGTATAAAACCTCCCTTTAGGTCCAAGTGTATAAATATTATTCCAATACAAGGAGAATATAAATTTTCTAGAACACTTAGATGAACATTTTGTCAATTTTCAAAGTTATTAAGGGGCATAACCCCTACAAAAATATTTCGACATGACTCATCTTCGAACTCCCTTGAGGTATCATTGAGTTAAAGCTACTGTATAAATATTATCCAAATCGGTCAAGAAATAAATTTGCTGGAGCGCTTACATGAAAATTTTGTCAATTTCTAAGTTATTAAGGGGCATAACTCCTACAAAAATATTTCGACATGACTCATCTTCGAACTCCCTTGAGGTATCATTGAGTTAAAGCTACTGTATAAATATTATCCAAATCGGTCAAGAAATAAATTTGCTAGAGCGCTTACATGAAAATTTTGTCAATTTTCTAAGTTATTAAGGGGCATAACTCCTACAAAAATATTTCGACATGACTCATCTTCGAATTCCCTTGAGGTATCATTGAGTTAAAGCTACTGTATAAATATTATCCAAATCGGTCAAGAAATAAATTTGCTAGAGCGCTTACAAGGTGGACGGACGGACGGAAATTTTCTAAGTTATTAAGGGGCATAACTCCTACAAAAATATTTCGACATGACTCATCTTCGAACTCCCTTGAGGTATCATTGAGTTAAAGCTACTGTATAAATATTATCCAAATCGGTCAAGAAATAAATTTGCTAGAGCGCTTACAAGGTGGACGGACGGACGGACGGAAGCACGGACGCCCGGCATTACCATATCCCCCGCATCGCGTTGCGGCGGGGGACAATAAATACACCTTTTACTTTCTGGGAATTGCTAAAAAAAAAATTCTGATTCGACTTGGTAAGAAAAAAAAATAATTTGGTTTGATTGTAGTCGAAAAAAATAAAATTGTGTCCAAACCTTGAAAAAAAAATTTCAAACCAATATAAAAAAAACCATAACCCCCCCCCCCCCCCTTGAAGTTAAATAATTGTTCCCTATTGAATGAGTTAAAATAAAATTCTGGTCCATTCTAGCCTCCTATTACAACCTGTGACCAAAAGCTTGAATCTTTTCTAGAACTTTCTTATCACAAAATTCAAAAACGGAAATGGAGTCACTTAAGTTTTGATACTTTATTCGAATCACAATTACATGTACACCTATTTGTATTTGTATTGTACATGTACATCACACTGACAATTTATTTTCTCGCAATGATTTTTTAAAATTTTTGGACCACTGTAACAAAATGAAAAATTCGGAAGTCTTATTTACATAACTGCTTACTACATACAACCATTCTGTAAAAATATTTTCACAGAGCCTTAAAACGTATAAAATTTTCATATGATGAGGAGTGCTTAAATAAGAATTTGACCATATGCTTGCCATCTGATTTGACCCTGGAACAAAATAAATATTCTTAAATCTTCATGGAAACATGTTTTAAAGATTGTTTGTTGCTACCATGTTGACTCATCACTGGGAATGCACTTTGGTCACGCCCACCGTTTTTAAAAATACCATAATTTAATACCAGGCGATATTCAATCTTTACTTTTTGAGTCTGCCTGCCTTGTATCCCTCATAATTAAATGCTTGTTCCCTTCCACATGATATGTTTCATTGTGAATTAAAATTCCGAAGCCTTGCAGCGAATTTACAGATGAGCAATTACTTACTTGTCCTCTTCGTACCGGATGAGACATAAAGCCACATGAGCAATTATAAGGTAGAAAATATTATAAATCAAATATTTATTGTAGACAAAAATCCTTTTGGGTTGTTCAATACATAATAGTCCAGTCAAACTAAGTTTTAACCTCAAATTAATTGCAACAGAAAATGTTTTAGTTCTCATCTATAGCATTAAGCCCCAAATAGACACAGAAAAAAGTCTCATAAAATCTAACATGAGGAAAACTTAAAATCATCATTTTTAATTTCCTATGGAAATTAACATTGGAAAGGGGAGATAACTCCGCAAAAATTAGTCTTTTTTGTCAGTTTTTGGTTGATTTTGGTTGCACTCCACAAATTAATAGTACCATTTTCTATGTGAAGTGAGCTAACAAATGTCATGGTCTTGTGCCATCTTCAGAGTAAATAATACCCATATACATATATATATATTCTGAAAGGCCATTATGTTAGCATTGTTTCAATCATGATAAAATAAATAAAAAATATCCATGGAAACCTAGTTGGCATAGCAACATTTCAAAAATTTTCATAAAAAAAGCTTTAAAAATGTTAAATTTCACCCCACTTCGGCTTAAAATTGAGGTCTGATGCAGCGTTTCAATCCAATTGAGACTTAATTTTTCAGATTCTGCATAAAATTCCATTACATATGTGAGAAAAAAAAGGTTTACTTTTCCGGCTCCTTTTTTCGCAATTTAACTTACAAGTGCAGGTGCCGATTATCACTGTCAAAGTTTTACACACGACATATCAATTCACAAGTCCCAGTTTATGACCTCCCATTACTTGTCAGAAGCAAAATCAGTTAATGTTTTCGTATTTTTTTAAACTAAAATCTATCCTCTTTCAGTCAATATTACAATTTTGAGGTTAAGACATTTATTATTTATCTATCATGTAGTCAAACTTTACCAACTCTAATAATTAATAAAATTCTGGGGGTGCATTTCTCTGAAACTAAGATAATTAGTGGAGTGTAACCTTTCTTAAAATTCATGTAAAGTATGATACTTTGATGGGGTTATAAGTTCGTATTTGACTATATTATATAATCTGCTGCTCATGAAATGTACAAAACAGAAGTGTTATGGGTATTTTTATTTTTTTTTTTGCACATTTTTTATTAAAGAAATTGCAAATTTGTGGCTTTGTGACCATTTTGAAAAAATAATGTAAAATGTTGGTATTGTTTATCTGTAAATTATATTTGTTCAGCATCTACCTTGTTTAAAGAAACTTTAAACCACAAAAAGAAGAATATATGCTTAATCCTTTTTATTAAATTTGAGATTCTTTACCTTGACATGTTGAAAAATTTAATAAATGGTCAACTAATGAATTACGAAATCTAGGTTGTAGCTTGATAAAAAATATGAAAACACCTTTAGAGTTGTTTGTTATACTCTAAAGACGGCTAAAATATCAAGAATCAATACATTCTGCTGAATAGAAGCGGTAAAGTTATAATTTTGTATCAATTTTTATTGATATTTCTGCCTTTTTTGCAGAGTTATCTCCCATTTTCAATGCAAATCTCCATAGGAATTTTAAAATCGTGATTTTTTAGTCTTCCTCAAGTTAGGTTTTGTTGGACTTTTTTCTGTGTATATTTGGGGTATAATGCTAAGGATTAAAACTTAAAAATCTTCTTTTGCAATTACTTTAAGGTTAGGGTCAAATTTATGCTAGATTGATTGGACTATAACGAACATACACAATGACAATAAAACAGCTATACATAAGATATATTAAGAAATGATATAAAATAGTTAAGAGCCTCCCTTCCTCAGTTCTAATGCCTAGTTAACAAAAGACACAACTGCTTTCATATCATCGGGTGTTGATGGGTTTAGTAATAACGTTAACATTTCTAAAAGACTTTTCTTTTTAAAGTCAGTATAATTATTTTCGAAATGGTTAAATAATACCTCCTTAATTTAGATTTAATTTTACAATTGAAAAAGAAATGCTGTTCATCGTCTAATTGATTACAGAAATTGCAAAGTCTTTGGTCTCTGGGTATTTGTGTGTGTGTGTATCTACCTGTCTCTATAGAAGCCGTAGCATGCTTTAAATGGAAGATTAGTTTCAGTAAAATTAGGATGGAGATATAGATATATTGTCCTACATCAAGTATAGAAATTGTTCATTTGTTATTCTTAAACATGTTCAAGGACGAGCACGCTATTTAACGAGTTGTAATATTTTAATTATAGGAAACAAAATATGTCACATGTCTTCTCAATAGAGGAGGAAATATTTTCCATTATACGAGTAGGTCAAGTTCACTATTGACTAAAAGTAATGGGTAAATTTTGTAGGCATACCATATAATTTAAGGAAAAGAAATTGAAATTTAATATGCCCATATCATATAGACACAGTAAATTACGGGAGTTTTCGGGAGTCAACAGATAGGATATCGTAATAGGGATTGGTGAAGAATAACACTATCCGTTTGAATGGACATTTCTTGCTTATAACAGATAATTACAATTTGAATTGCGATTTATTTTGCTAAAATTATTATAATACTGTAGTCAAGTTTACTGTACAATTTAACGGAACCGACTCCCTCATACTTTACTTAATACGTAAATATAATTATACCTAATCTAGTCTAGGTTTGGTTGTTGGATTCTTATATCACCGAGTAAGATTACTAACAATAGAGAATGATTTGTTTCCCAAAATTACCCATCACAACAACCCTAGTTCTTTGGTACAGAAGTCCCCTGCTCTACCAACTGGGCTAAATGGGTACTCAAGTAGTGCAGATGATGGAGGGGGGTTACATATATAAACCTGTTACGTTCCTATAACTTCTATATATTAATCAAGGAATCCCCGTACAGATTTGATAGCGACATTTAAATTTTATAAATGTTTCTAACATATTATTGATTAAAGATAACAGTCAGTCATAAAAGACATAATTCAATAAACTGCGAATTGAAAATAAAAGATCACGTGTTAAATTTGACACATCCCAGCATTAGAAAATCAACCATATATAATATTATTTACGAGAGGAAATAAATGGAGGACGTGCAACCAATTCCAAAGTGTCATGTGTTAATTTAAACTTGAAATACAAATTCTAAATATTGCTACATACCTTAATATACCAATATTGAGTTTGACTCAGTGGTCTTTCATACTGTTTGATAATGTGCAAAAAACGGACACCTGTCATAACTCCTTTGTACAATAAGAGACGAATAGAAAGTTTTACGATTTCTGGAATTTTACAGCAGGATGAATGCAGTCTTTGTAGTTTGGGTACCCAGTGCACTGTGGGGTCCCTGAGGTTGCAGTATGCTATCTAATTGACGCATAAACCCCATACGATGATTATTTTAATGTTTTTTATTTATTTATCTAAAGCAACTCTTTGTGAACCCTATCCAACTTGACGTGTATAAAGAGACAATTGTTGTCCGCTTCTTTTACAATTAACACTGTTATTGTATAAATCATGATTTATTTTTATTAAAATCTTCTTTAATATGAGCTTTGTGTAGAAAAAAATCTCGATGCTTTAATCAGTTTTACGTTTACCATCATGCATTAACAAGATTTTTAATAAGATTTCGTATAAGGCCAGTGGTTTCCGAATTGAGGATTTTTAAAGTGAAAGTTTATTCCGGACGACTTCAACGGACAACCACCGCTAAATGATGGCAATAGCTCACCTGGCCCATTTGGACCAGGTAAGCTAAAAAAAATAATCAAAATTGGTTTGTTTGACCTTCAAAAACGACTTCTCATGTATAAATGATACTAAGTGAATAATGGAAAATTGTTCAATCGTAGTGGTCTTTTTTTAAAAGGGATTTAACGACCACTGGCCATGCCATTTAAAACAAAAAAAAAAAAATCTCTTTGGTAATAGGAATTTTATACCTAGATTTTGTTTAATTAAATCAGTTTAACGATATACAAAATATACAAGAGTGGACATAAAAGAATAAAGACCTGTACTCAAAGTATGATATATCATCATTATATTGATTATAAAACTTCATAGATACAACGTACATGTATACATTTTATTTACTTTTGATAAAAAATGTATGCACAAACTGATAACATTCTTATAGGTAAGTCATTGTGTATGTTTTATTCTTTGTAAATGTGTATTGTTTTTATTGAAACATTTCAACTGGTTAATATTGTACAGTTTGCAGTTCTTTGCGGTGCTGTGGACATATACATGTACATGTATGCATCTGGGAATTTTTTATGTACTACACCATTCACAACAAATGTGATAGGGATACATATGAGGGTCAATAATTCGGCTACAAATAAATAAATAAATAAATAAATAAATAAATAAATAAATAAATAAATAAATAAATAAATAAATAAATAAATAAATAAATAAATAAATAAATATTGAAATGAAAATGAAAAGTGTGATGCAATATTTTAAAATTTACTTTTATTAGCAAGAGCTAATAATGAAAAGGAGGTCAATTTGCAATTAAACTTTTTTCCAAATATTTTAGCAACGAGAGTACCATTCTATTACTTCTCAATTTTAATCCGTTGTGCTACACTTTGTTTTTTAAGGAGGATAACCCCATTAGCATGAAATCTCCCTGTGGGGTCTTCAAAACAAGTAACAGACACACATATATACAATACAATTTTGAAACGAGAAAAAAAAATATTTTATTAACAATTTACAATATACACAGCATTATACATAGTCGAAATGTGAATTTAGTCTCTCAGAATTTTTTATCAATATCACTTTGTGTATTCCTATATTGGTGCACCATATCAGTCGCTGATATACCAGTAATATTCTAATATTGTGGATTTCTTGTATGTAAATTTCAGCGAGTAAGCTCTATCCTTATATGATTTTTAGCATTACATTTATGTGTCATTTTGGGTTTGAGTATTCTCTATGACTCGACCAAAGGTCACACACTGTTCATCGAAAATGAGGTGGATGCCATATTTATTGTTAAATTTAAATGTTTTGTATTGTTCACCAATTAACCAAATCAGGATGAA
This sequence comes from Mytilisepta virgata, assembly GCA_028015205.1. NCBI lineage: Eukaryota > Metazoa > Mollusca > Bivalvia > Mytilida > Mytilidae > Mytilisepta > Mytilisepta virgata. The sequence continues at coordinate 36,437,993 of CM051515.1, forward strand.
AAGGGAATGAATGGTTATGAATGAGAGTGATGTATGAGAGTTTAAACATTTATATTTTTTATACACTGTATTGATTTATGCCCTCACGGGCTCATGATTGAATAATAAAATTTACTAAAATTTTTTACTAAAGTCCATAAAATCAATCTGATGCACTACAGTATATAGCAGATTTCACAGAGATGCTGAGTCAGAAGGCTGATCGGTAAAGTTAGCAATACCATGTTCAGTGTATAGGATTGTTTTTAAAGCTTCCACTACTTTGTTTTCTAAAAACGGAACTTAGGATAAATATTAAGCATTGGAAAATGAATAAAAATGATTTCACCGAACACTGGTGATTCAATAAGAAAATGCGCTGATACAAATGGACAACCTACAGAATTGTTTATTATGCTTGAAAGTTACATTTATAGGTTAAAAACACACATCTCCAATTTCCTTCATATCATATTTTTAAACCAATCCAGGTAAAAATAGTAATAAGAGCCATTCAACATTACCACTCTAGCACAGACATGTATATGCCCACTAGATAATCTTCGAACAATTTTATGGTGTACAGTTTAAACCCTTACAATTTAAATATCAGGTTGTTTATTCAGTGGTATTCTAATGGTAAATTTTAAAACATGTCATGTTACTAACTAGTAATTAGTAAAGGATGTAATGGTTTTTTGTTATTGCCAATCTTTTATACTTACGTGGTGGCAGATTGGGGATGCCCACTCGTTGGAGGATGTCATAATACAGAAAGCGGACCATAGTGGCTAACGTGTTAGGAGAATGCCACGCTCCCTGTACTATAAAAACCCTTCTGTACATACAAAAAGGGTATGCTAATTGCCGGGTTCAGAAGGCTAAATTATGATACCCTACCCAACCAAAAATCCTCTTACGGTGGCAGTCAAAGTTGGTTCCCCTTTGTGTCCTGTCCCAGTACTATTTGAATTGTGTTTGATAAATTGTTGAAGATTCCCATCCCGAAGAAGCATGACCTTAAGTAAATTTTTCGTTTTTTTTTTATTTTTGTTTTTAGTGAGGGAAGTCGGTTAAGTGTGATATATAATAGAGGATTTGAAAATTTGTAAAAATAAAGCTACAAGTATCATGAAAATTAATAAAAATCCTCGACGGGTAGAGGGACGTCACATGCACATCATTGAAAATGATCAGTGCTGATTACGGCATGAAAAGTTAAATTTTTCTTAATGTACATTATGTACAACACTTGTGTGAGAATACAGATAGGACACAGGACCCGCTGACTTTGTGTCGAGATTTACGTAAAATTGGAGGCCTCGGTGGCCGAGTACTCTAGGTAGTTCGTCATGACTACTAATGATCAATGAGGTTGCGAGTTCGAATCTCGCCTATGGCGGGGTGTGTTCGACTCCAATACTCCGGCTTCCTACACCAATAAAAAATGGCCGCCGCGAAATAGCCAAATGTGCTGAAAACGGCGTAAACAAAACAAACAAACTTTTAAAATTACATGTAAATTTTTACATCCTCACAATTCAGAAATCACACGGCATAACGGGAAATATGACCACTAAAGGTCTAGTGTTAAACAAATCCTTATTTTCAAACCCAAAGAATTTTCTCTTTTACCCGATACCGAAAAGGCTTTTTTAAAACAAACGAGAAAGAAGCCATCTGTTTTATTTCTACTGAACACAAATATCTGTAAATTTTCAATAAATAATAACTATATTTACTCTTAGCAGGCAAAACCCGAAGATTTATTTCACTTATATTTTACCTTTATTAGAATATGCATGTGAACTTTGGGATGGGTGTAGTCAAGATGATATCAATAAGATAGAACGTATTCAGCACGAGGCTACAAGAATCAGTAGGGGTCTACCAAAATTTGCAAGCCTTGAATCTTTGTACTTTGAGACTGGATGGAAACCGCTACAATTACGCCGAAAGGGTAGAAAATTAAGCTTGTTTTATAATATTCATAATCATACCTGTCCAACATACTTGTATGATTGTTTGTCACCATTTCGTCGAGACATTAATCAAAGAAATTTACGTAATGATTACGATTATCGACAACCTTTTACCTTTTTCCCGTTTTCGACTAGGCTTTGGAACAACTTAGATCCTACAGTTCGAAATATTCAAACTCGTGCTAGATTTAAAAAATACTAACACCCCCCCTTTCCCCCGTATATTACACTGTTGCATGCAGATTCCTTAATATACACCATTCTGACAACTCCGCAATATATTTGTTACCATTTGTATGAATTCTGTTTTGATTGCCTTTATATATTTATGTAATTTCTTATTTATTGCTGATGCACATGTAATATAAGCTTATTCAGTTATTGAAGAGGAACTTATGTAAGTTGGAATAACTTGTGTCCGATTCTTTTGCTACTTTTGCAATAAATTTATGTTTAAACTAACTATGTTTACATTATTGCAGATCAGATATCTTCAATGGCATCATGGCATCAACGATCTTCCCGTCTGTAAGTATAAAACATATGCCAAGTAATTACACACATGCAAAAAAACAACTTCTATATGAATCTCACAGCAGATTGTTCGTCCTCGGACAAATGGTGTCAAAATAATGTACTTCTGGTGCTGGTCTCTAAGGTCAAACGTCCTGTTTTATAGTAGGCTTGGGCGCATAACTCTAACGTACAATTTTCATCGGTTAATCGCTGATTAAGCATATTACAACGTCGGGATCGTATACTATGGAACGCCACAGCTGTCTTATGTTCATTTCCATAATGTTGTTATGTCCATTTGTTGTTTTATTAAGTCAAATTGTCTGATTGTGTTGTTTGTTCTTATGTTGTTATGTTCAAATATTATTTCATTGAGTTAATTTCTATTTTGTTATGTGCAATTATTATTTCATTCAGTCGAATCAATTTGTTGTGGTGTTAAAAGATCGTTTTGTTGGGTCAGTTGATTATATTGTTATGTTAAATCATTATTTTATTACGTTAGATCAACTTATTATCATGTTAAATTATTATTTTATCAAGTCAAATCAACATATTGTTATGTTCAATCATTATTTCGTCTTGTCAGTCTAACTTGTTGTTATGTTCATTTGATGTTTCGTTACGTCCAATTAGTATAATGTTATGTTGCATTTTATTATGTTGTAAAGTTGAAGTATTATGTTGTAATGTTGAAGTATTATGTTGTAATGTTGAAGTAGTTATTATGTTGTAATGTTGAAGTATTATGTTGTAATGTTGAAGTATTATGTTGTAATGTTGAATCGTTATGTTGATCAACGTTATGTTCTTCATTCGGAAATGATCTTCGAGTTACTTCGGTATTAACAGATTAATTTGAGACCACTCCCAATCTGCCATAAATTATTCAACACCTACCCAAGTGTTTCGGGTACCTGTTCAGATAGATTAATAGGTTAATAGGCTATACCCATCATCAGAGCGACTCAAGCCCCTGATGTTTTATTATTAGGGATCAACCATTTTTTGAGGGGGAGGGGGGTTGGGGGAGGGGGGTAGGATCAATTTTGGAATAAAATGGCAGGACCAGGATTTTGACAAATTAAAAAGGCAGGATCACTGTAGGTGTGAACAAAATGAAGGACATTTGCCAATCAGGACATTTTTCGGTGTAAATGAAAATAAAAATGTGGGTCGAAATAGCATAAAAATCAAATGCTCCCTTAAGACGTATTATCTTTAATTATTTTACAACGTATGTTGAGAAACTGATACATAAAGAGTCGCGGCGTTTAAATATATAATTTGAAGTATAAATTATATATATTATTGAGAAGTTTAATTTGAATTACTAAGGTTAATATCGCCTTTGGTTTATAATACTAATATGGTATCTACCATTCACTAATACGCAGAAACAAACTTTTTATAATGCTAAATATGTTCGTTTTGGCGTTCAAGATTGAATGAGTCTGTCGTAATTTATAGGTTTTTACATGTATCTCAAATGTGGCTGCTACCTAAATGGCTGCTGGCATTTCAAAATGTTATATTCTTATATAAATATTTGTTTTTTAGACATTTCAAAAAGTGGCTGCCAGCTTGCGCCTGGTTAAATACAGACCTAAAAATAAAAACAAAGCGCCACCGATATAGTATTTGCTACAAACGGTTAGGAAGAAATGATTTCACAAATTATATATTCAAACGCCTCTCCTCCCCCGCTGATTGCATAAAAAAAACACAAAAGTCTTGAAAATTACCTCACCTCGTCTAAAACGAAATAAAAACAGTATATCTTTCTCAAACGTATCCAATACGTAAATTATAACACATATTCTCAATTGAAAATAATTTTTGTGCACAATGAGATAAAGACTTAGCATAGATTATTGACCAACAATTTAAGTGTGCGACTCTTTGTGTATCAGTTTCTCAACATACGTTGTAAAATAATTAAAGATAATACGTCTTAAGGGAGCATTTGATTTTTATGCTATTTCGACCCACATTTTTATTTTCATTTACACCGAAAAATGTCCTGATTGGCAAATGTCCTTCATTTTGTTCACACCTACAGTGATCCTGCCTTTTTAATTTGTCAAAATCCTGGTCCTGCCATTTTATTCCAAAATTGATCCTACCCCCCTCCCCCAACCCCCCTCCCCCTCAAAAAATGGTTGATCCCTAATAATAAAACATCAGGGGCTTGAGTCGCTCTGATGATGGGTATAGCCTATTAACCTATTAATCTATCTGAACAGGTACCCGAAACACTTGGGTAGGTGTTGAATAATTTATGGCAGATTGGGAGTGGTCTCAAATTAATCTGTTAATACCGAAGTAACTCGAAGATCATTTCCGAATGAAGAACATAACGTTGATCAACATAACGATTCAACATTACAACATAATACTTCAACATTACAACATAATACTTCAACATTACAACATAATAACTACTTCAACATTACAACATAATACTTCAACATTACAACATAATACTTCAACTTTACAACATAATAAAATGCAACATAACATTATACTAATTGGACGTAACGAAACATCAAATGAACATAACAACAAGTTAGACTGACAAGACGAAATAATGATTGAACATAACAATATGTTGATTTGACTTGATAAAATAATAATTTAACATGATAATAAGTTGATCTAACGTAATAAAATAATGATTTAACATAACAATATAATCAACTGACCCAACAAAACGATCTTTTAACACCACAACAAATTGATTCGACTGAATGAAATAATAATTGCACATAACAAAATAGAAATTAACTCAATGAAATAATATTTGAACATAACAACATAAGAACAAACAACACAATCAGACAATTTGACTTAATAAAACAACAAATGGACATAACAACATTATGGAAATGAACATAAGACAGCTGTGGCGTTCCATAGTATACAGTGAATTCGTTTAAAAACTTGTATGCTATTCTGTTAAGTCTGTGTTCTCGCAAAAACCCAAGCAATCATTTCCGCACTTTGTGCATCTTGAGGTATTAAACAATATTACACAAAATAAGAAAATGCTCAAATAAAGTATAGAAACATTTTCTAATCTGCTCTGCATTACTGATCTGAATCTTGACTTTTATTGTAGTACATATACATGTATGATGAGAGTTTATACATGTCTACATAGTTCAGTTGCTAGTACTTAGGCGGCATGAAATTGTTACTCTAGTCTGTATATTATAAATATTCGAAAACTAAACGTTGTATCTCTCTAAGGCAAAGCTCTGTCCATGTCTATTTAAATTTCAATCTGCACATCAAAATGGTGACCTATGCAAACAAATCATCCATGCAACATAAAATATAGAACCCCAAATCAAACAAATAGGCTGCTTGTTTATCTACTCTAAATACAATGCAATTTTTTGAAATACACGTGCAGTAAATTTCTTACCATAGAATGTTTGTTACAAAACTGGATGAATGCATGGCCCCCGACAGTGTACTCCACAAGCGTACCACCATAGGTACCAGTTGCTGCGGGCCATGTAATAGAGTCAACAAATTATTTCTCGACTTGGCTTGAAACATGATTTTCGTATAATGATTATCATAGAAGACTTTAGAATGTTTATTTACTAAACACAGTATCCAAATTCAATTTTCTCTTTATGGAATTCCGTCGTTTTTACATGCATATAATCCATTGATTCTCCCCTATAATAAACTCGACATATACCTTCCTGGATTCTTACATGTATTCCGGAAGAAGGAAGAAAAAATGCAAAAATGTTTAGCTTTCTATTAATACCTCGAAATTTCCAACTTTATTTGTTTATAAATATCATTGCAACGGATGAGTACATGCTGCTCTTGAACAAAGAGTTTTATTTCTCAAAATACGGCAAACAAATAAAAATAAAAAAAGGGAAAGAAAAACGTATTCATTGGGCCAGTATATTCTTCCACTACTGTTCATGTGAGGGTTATTCCGGTACATATACGACATATACGACAGCAAAAGACGTACAAAGTTTATATAAAATGTTTATAAAAAAAAAAACAATGAAAAAGAAGAAAAAGGAAAGAAAATGTTTCCGAAATACAAATCATGTCAAAATATGAAATATAGATGAAAGATTCAAGTTTGTAAAATTTCAAATGGGATTCCTTTGATTTGGAAAGATTTCAATCTACGTTCTAGGTTTATGCTATACATGTAGTTTAGGAGACTGAAAATTCAGTTGGGCTGTTTGAATCCCTTTTCTATTTAAAACATGTGATCTCAAAAGTTTAAACTCCCCAAATGAACACATGCATGTACATGAATCCTTGAAGGATAAGTAGAGTCGATTTAAATTAAAATGGGGTTGCATATATATATATATATATATATATATATATATATATATATATATATATATATATATATATATATATATATATTCAATATCTCTCTTAAATGCTTTTTTCAATTAAGATTTGTTAAAAGGACTTCGACCACCAAACTGCTTGGCTCATAATTATATGCATAACTGTACCATCTTAAAGATATTGTCTTCAAATACATCTATATTATGGATATTACTGAGTGAGAAGAAAAAATTGGTTTGGTAAAGTTTTTCTATTCGTCTGTAGAGACTATGCTGATGAACGGTTTTGATATCTCTTAAAAACTGAATTGCAGCATTAAAAAAGGGGGATGTTCGTTCTCAAATTTTAAGGATGTGAGAATAACATTGAACTTAAATGAATACAGAATTGTAAGAATGTGTGATACAATCAAAAGTAATCAACATACACCAATTTTATATGCCTTTTCTTAAAATAACTTTTACACAGGAAATTACCCCCCCCCCCCCCTTCCAGCTCTTTTTAACGCCCGCTACTTTAACCAGTGACTTTAACATATCTATTAAGTATATATATATACAATTCTCCTAGGCTACTGTTCCGAGAAATATATATATATATTTGATTCGAGTCAATACACATTGCATTTAACTAAATAAACAATGTTACCTTATACCGAATATTTGTAGCCTCGGTTTTAAACTGGCCTAATTTCTTTCCAGCTGGCGGACGTGTTCACTGAAGCAATTTTAACCGAAGACTTTTCCCAGCCCTTAGACTTTGTATCGGGCAGAGCAATGTCTGAACAAATGGAATACTCGAAGGGACTAGATGAAAAGGACTTTCTAAATCAACAGGTGCTCACAAGCGAGAAAAAAGATGATGAATGCAATAATGTAGGTAAGCGAAAACGAAAGTAGATTTGTTTACGGAATTCCCTTTGTTGACAAAATACCAAGAAATTTGTAAATTGTAAATTTCCATAAATACTTGCAAAGGAAATGGTTTACCGGTGCATGTTATCATTTTTAACATGGATTGGGAGGCAAGTGATATAGACTTCTGGACTGGGAATGTGTTTAGTAAAATTAGTTTTCTTCATGGCAACGAAATTGAAAAAACGGAACCGCCGGCAAACGATGGTGAGTTATTGTAAGAAACAAATTATTTTCACACGTTTAATTAGAATGTACTAAAGAAATTCATAATGACAACAGAGCATAACATCTTACAGACAGTTCAAATTTAAACTTTTGTATGAAATCCGACACCCGACAAAAGATCATATTGCAGTGAGTATATTTCTTGTAGGCCAATTCTATTTAAGCTATATAGGGACGTTTTCTTGTCAGATATTTATCTTATGCAGACACCTTATTTGAAGTGTATAAAATATGAGACATCGTTTAGTTTAATTAATTAAATATCATTATGACTTACAAAACTACAAAATAATTTTTGTTGTCTCCTCGACATTTGCTATTATGACTTACAAAACTACAATTATTTTTTTGTTGTCTCCTCGACATTTGCTGCACACCATATATTTTTTCTAGGTTTTAACTGGGATTAGGGATCATAGCCATTTTTAGCACATTCCCATGAATTAATTTTTTTTTGGGGGGGGGGGGGGACAAGATGAGAATAACAAAATTGATGGATTTTAAATTAATTTCTGACTAAGTACAGACGTCCTAATACTTTTGTAACAACATTAAAAGCAAGTAGCAGGAAAAGGGAAGGAAAAAGGAGAAATTAAAGCTTTTGTTTAAAAAGACAGTGTGGGTGGTGTATATTAAATTTAAAGGGTGATAGTAATTGCAGACTGTAAATTCTCGAGGTTCCCAGCTAACCTTAGACATTTTGGCTTGATTAGGCTGCGATGTGCTGACACATACCAGAGATTTTATTTGAAATTTACTAATATTGAAATGGTGTTCAAAATACTAACTACCTTCCCCGCCTATTTCCCAGAAGTACTAGCCAGATAACACAACAGATTATATCACTGCTCGTCAATGAATTTAGTTATAATATATTTTAAACGGTGAATTAAAAATTTGGAGTTTTATCTTGCACCACATTTAAGTTTTAAGAAAACACATTTACTTCGATTTGAGTTCTTTTTCTGATTTTCATTGTTTAAAGTTGATTGGACAATTGACAGCTTAAAACACTGAAAAATACAAAAGGATATTGAATCAATTTGTCAAAAAGTTTACAAAATGGAAAATACATACACGTGTTCAGTGTTTCCCTTTGAGTTTCCCCAGATATTAACTTCCTGGTAGCCTGTGATAACAATTTTGCTTTTGTTGACTTCATTCGGGTATTTAAATATTGACAAAATTATTTTGAAAGAGGTATTTTAAGGGTATTCATTTTATCGATATGATTGACTCTTGTGATTTAAGAAACAAAACGAGTTCACATGTATCACATGCATTAATTAAAACTGATCTATGCTTGATTGGTTATTTTTAGATACCACGCCATGAATTTCTTGCTATACATTAAGTACATGTATATATAAACACAACGTTTGTCATAGAATATCTAGGTCAATTGATATGATGATAGAGCAAAAATATGACTTTTAGAAAACCAAGTAGTATGTCATTAGATGATTCTTCATAATGGGATATTCGATTAACGAGGCAAATTAGAAGCTTTCAGTTCTCAAACAAGAGATGTCCATTTCGAAACCAGTACTTACTGTCATGACTCTTGTGTGCACAGATTTATATATATATATATATATATATATATATATATATATATGCACTTTTAAATGCTTCACCCTCCCATGCCCCAGTTGAAGGATTCAGTTAAAATCAGTAAATCGGTAAATTTGCATATAAAATTCCTTTGCATGAGCTTTTTTTACTTGCATCTTTTTACACAAAAGAAAAGAAAATATTTAATTTTTATGCGTTTTTCATGATCGTTTAATTATGCTTTAAATTGTATATTGCTTACAATATCAAACTGTGAATTAATTTCCATAACTTGAATGTTTTTTTAAAGATAAGAATGGATGTTGAATTTATTCGAATATTTTTTTTTATATTGCCGGTCTTGGGGGTCAAAATAAACTAGGTTATTTTAAAAGGTTTCGAAACAGAGCCTGGGGAAAAATTGCAACTGCATTTTCCGATTAATTTACTGGATAATTATATAATTTAATTTACGTTTCGTACGTTCATCATCTTAGAAAAGATTTTTTTAAAAATATTGAAAATTTGGTTCCTTTAGATCCCACTACTTTTAAATCACAAGATTTTTTAATTGAATGTCTGACTTCAGCTGAAATTGTGTAGCATTCGGCTCCATTCATAAAAAAGTCGTGGTTACTGAGGAGAGTGAGCTCAAACTATGCATAATTTTGAATTATGTATGCTCTTTGTTATTGTGTTCTTTTGTTTTATTTTGTTTTATTATGTATTATTATGTATTATGAAATCAACTCTTCATGGGTAAAAAGCGTATTATTAATAATAAAGATATCTCATCCATATTTATATTTTAACCAATATCTTCCATTCCAATTATTTAGTTTACAAAACTAGATCCATTATGGAGTGCATGTCGTTATTAACTTTACACTCCATATTGGACACAATTTTACACACGAAAAATTTTCTACACTTTTAAATGACTGATTAGAGTGTATGTGTGTGGTTATGATTCCAGTAAATTATAAGGATAGTTTACGTATATCACGAAAATGTGTATTGATTGTTCAAAATACAATGAAATATACAACATTATCATCTTATTTAGTGCAAATAACATTTTTGTATGTATTTAAAGCGCACGATGTAGATTATAATAATAACCTGTTTTCAAATACTTGTACATACAATTATCACATATTAAGTGGATTTTGTATGTCAGATATAGCAGGAAACTGGTGTCCCATATTTACCCTAGATCGTTAAAATCAGTATTTATACCCTCAACAACCCACATTTGGTTATATTCTCAAATTCAGATAAACTTTATTTAGCATAATTACGTCCATAAGGACCAAAGCAACATACAAATAACATACAACACACAAGCTGAAATAAAAGACACATGTATAGTTCAATTTGAATAAAAAAAAACAAATTCTCCATATCAGCATGTACATTTTGTATGTATAAAAAAGTGTACAAATTAGGAACCTGTCCGACCAGGGTCTGAAGCCCTCAGTTCTAAAGACTGTTTAATAAAGACTCCAGTGTGACAAACAAGTTCTGTAGAGGGGCACAATATTTTAATTAATTTAGTTTGAGTGTCCAGTCCTTCGAAAGAGGTTATGCAGTATTTTAATTCATTCAAAAAATCATTACGTAAAGAGGCATTTATTTCACAATCAAAAAAGAAATGTTTTTCATCATCTAAGACTTGACATTTTCTACATAATCTTTGTTCCCTTGGAATTCTTGTGTAACGACCAACTTCAATGCCAAGAGAATGGTCACTTAATCTAAATTTGGTTATTAACTGTCTATAATTACAATTTCTATGTTCAAGATACTTTTCTAAGTTACAATCTTTTTTAAGTTTTCCATACCAATAAAGTTTTGAAGATGTATCAAATTTGGAAATTTCTTTCCAATGTTAATTTTTCATATTTTTCTAAAACTGCTTTTTTGGCTGTATCTTTGAACTTTTCTTTAGTTAGGTTGAATTGGTCAGCATGTATAATAAATAAAATTGTTTCTGTGATATTTTTGTTAAAAGTACATTCGATTTGAATTTGTGTTTACTTGACCCATATGGGTGAAATGTGGAAATAAAGAATTCATCAGAGGTCATGTATCTCACTAGGACACAGGAACAGTCTAAGGCCTGACTTGTGAGAATGCAGTTATATTAATTCAGAGACACCTAAACGTTAAATTTGTTCTGTTTTTTTTTACATTATTTGGTATTCGGCTCACTTTGTATTGGAACATACTGGGATAAGGTATAACATTCGTGACCGCTTATCTAACACGGTGCAGCGAGTTCAAAGGACATTATGTGTCTCATATTTCAGTTAAACTCAATTTTATGTTATAAATGGTATATAAATGTATCACGAAAACACACACTAGTGTAAGATTTGAAAATAGATCGGGCTGTGTACCTCAAGTGCGTGAAACGGCGAATTTGGACGATGTTCGCAAATAACAATAATTTTAATCATGATTATAAATAATCTTTTACTGCTGAAAAAAAACATCTAATTTAATCCTACAGGCATAACACTTATTAACCCATATATTTGTTGAATGTCACTTTATTTGTGAGAGTAAAATTGGTGCTGCTGTGATGTACAAATGTATACCTAATGCCATTTAGGGATGGAAATATTTTAAAATCATTTTGTCCACGATTTCTTGCGTCCTTTGAAAAGTTTAGATCTGCTGATGTTCATTAAAATTTTAATAAATACCTTGCTATTTTCACAGGAATGGGGTAGTGTCACTTTATTAGACGAATCTTATTTCTGACGAATGCATATTGTGTCGGTTTAATGAACACCAGATAATGTTTTCACATTTTCTCTATATGTTGGGTTATTCTAATAGACAAATCACATACATTTTCAGTTGGTATAAGAATAAGGGCATTTTTAAATGTTTGTCATGATAAATAATGTCCCTAGGTCATGTTTGTTAAAATACGTTTAAAACTATAACAGGACAAAAGAGCGATAACTCGTGCATTTTGTTACAGATTCTAATATCCAGGAGTTAACGCAACCAGATGATCTGATGATACCGCTGATGTGGCCTAATGTATACGGTAGTGATGGACAGGGAGGAGAAACCTTGTATGTTGAGTATGAAATAGAGGTCCCTCCAGAAGAAACAGAAGAGGTTATGTATCCAAACTCACCAGGATCAGCTGGAGACCTGTCAGATTTTTCAGGTAATTAATAAAAATGATAATAAAAAAATGAATAAATAAAAATGTTAATATTAGGTAAACATCATTCAGTTAGCTATAGACTAATACATCAGTTCTGAACAAAATAACAATCCAAAGATACTAATATTAGATATTATATAGTAAATTTATACTATGCTGTATACGACGCATTTCAAGGAGTTACCTCTCATCAGCAGCATTAAAACCGAAACATTTAGAAAATTAAAAATCAAACTTATTTTAAACAAGAAGTACTCATAACCAAAAATACCGAAATAGGAAGCCAAATTCCAGCTAAGGAGATCTACCATGTGCAATACAAGGAATGAACCCTTAGTATTTCTATTATTTTTGAATTTTGCTAAAAACTTATTTAATGCTAAATGTTAATGTGGCTAAAATAAGATATATCAAGATAAAATGAAGTGAAAAATATGCAATTCATATTTAACTTTAAAATGACATAGTAATGGGTTAGCATAAGGATTCTAAATATATCGCCCCTTAAAATATTAACTTATTTAAAAGACATAATTATGTGCTAAAATAAGATCGGTCAAGACATTGATTCTGAAAAAAATGATTTTTTTATGTAAAATTACGCATTTAGTGGGCTAACATAAAAGTTAACTGGTACTGTGCAAGCAATAAATATACATGAAAAATGGCAGCTTTCGGGCCCCACGCACCTATGCATAAAGATAGGTATGAACATGTGACCAGAAATCTAAAAGGATAGGTAGTATAAAGAAAGGATATAGATATAATATACCATATACCAGTATTTAAAAATACTTACAGTCATAAGTATAGTGTGGCTGTGTCTTTAACTTTCAGTCAAGTAGCTTATTTCCTGTTTAATGTTTTGTGTTCCTGTTACATTACCTCGTATTGGGCCGTTAATCATATGATCAAGTGTCTCTGAAATTGTCAACATCATAGCCTGCACTTTGCAACCGCAACACGTCCAAAGTGAAAATCACATTTTACATTTCATCCCATTGAATTTTTGGACTTTCTATAGTGTAAAAAGATGTGATTTTCTGAATATGACAATTTGATGGAAAATTCAAATAAATATACAAAATATTAGTTTTTCCACATACGCAAAATATATGAGTGATGATGCGTCCTAAATGTGTGGTAAGTTATTCTCTAGTCTCGTGTAGGGCATTGTAAGTCTTTATATTTATAATGGGATTGACACAAGATGAAAGAGTAGGGTTAGGGCTTCACATGAATATGCATCGTCACAAGGCAGAGGTCCTGAGAATGCTGCAGAACGACACAGGACTCCTGGCTTGTGTGATATACATGTAATGAATTGTGGGGATAATATATAAAGAAGATTTTGCAGGTTAAGCAATGTGTTTAAAGGGAGAGAAAAAATGAAAGAACAATTTTAAAAGGCGTCTGTCCAAAGGGAATTGGTTCAGTTTGTATCACTCTTGTGTACTTTTAAATCATGTATTTTCATGAAGTATCTATAATACTAAATTTACGAATTAGCCGAATAGGCGACAAAACGCGTGGTTCAAAATAAACGATGTATGTTTCAGAATATAAAGGTTATTATCGGATTTGACAATCTGCATTTATAAATTTAAACTGCAGTTTTGTTTATGTGCAAATGGAAGTTGTATGCAATTTTCGGATATGAATTCTCCCAACATATCCCTTAGAAGGTTCTCGAATGCATCATTTTAACACATTGATTTAAATAAACAAGTATGCACATAATTTAAATGTATTTCTGTTTGAAATTACGGAAGAAGAATAAAACAAATTAAAAACATTCTCCTTCGAGTGGGATGTTTCCGCTTCATGTATTCAGGATTGTTTTTCTACAATAACGCAATTTGTCCTAACTGTAAAGGTTATGAACTTTGAAGATTATGAAGAAGTAGTAAGGTAAAGTTCAGAGGAATTCAAAACTTAGTTGTTTTTTGGTTTGCACGGATGTTTACCTTGCACAAAGTGATAAAACCAACCATTATCTATTTTTACATTATTTTTCATTACCTGTCTAAATATGTCTCTATTATACAATTCCCTGTAAGCCCTAGATAAAAATATTTTTAATAAATGGTCATCTTTATCATTAATGACGAAATTTATCTCGGACATCTTTGATAAATATAAACGTGGACAGCACACGCAGCCACACACTAAAAATGTGATATTTTAAGCCCCCCTTGCCCTGCCCATGATGACAATGGAACAATTGGAACAATTATTTTCCAAAAATATGCTCTACCTAACTCACGGCATCTTTTGAAAAATTCATCCGTCACTAAGGAAATGTTTACATCTACAATTTCATTTTCGTATTTATTCTAAAGGGAAAAGGTAATGCATTATGAAATGTGTATTTAATGAAAGCTTTTCATCAAGTTCCAGTTCAGAATTAATTGTAACAATAAAAATATTGACAAAATATTGACAAATTTATGTGGTTGTGTTTTCGTCATAGATTTTGACTTTGATGGAACCTTAAGGTCCATTTTGGTAATTCTACGTGGCATACAGTCTACTTCATTAGTGGATATATCTTCGGTATTAATGAAAAGCCATATGACAATTGGGTCACGTTGACCTACATTTCACGTTTCACTGACTTTGGTTAAATTTTGCATTCCATTTCTGGAATACTACAGCATATATAGACATGAAACTATCAGTTGATACGCCCTACTTGAGAAGAAAGTTTATGGAAAGCCTGCCACAATATCCATATTGAGTTCCTGTTCCATGAATGACATGGCCGCAGCAACTTTTTATAGTCAATATGGCCACCACAAAAAAAAATGCTTATTTTCCCGCGCTCGCGCGGGTTCAATGTCTAGTAGCTTTAATATGTATACTATTTCGGCCGTGTGCAGTGAGAATAAGGAATGGTAATCATACTGCTATAGACATTTGTTATACAAAGTCATGTATTTAAAGTGATATTTCACCAGAAAAGAGCATGTAGTGCGGTTAATGTATCGGAATCCGGTGGTCACTCGATGAAAATTTCAGCAACCAGTTTGAGACGCAGAAAAGGATGCTAATGCGTCGGATGGTTATGAAAACGGTTGTCCCATGTTAAGGGAGAGCGTTTAAGGATCCCATGTAGAAGTCGAAAAGGTAGCGGCTAAAATGTGTTACAGAGGCCGCCCTCGAATCCGCCAAACGGAGAGGGAATAGCATGATAAGTTGATATCAGTTGTTTCCTAGTCCACTTTAAACTATATGACACGGTTCCCGTTCCGGGGTTGATCTCAGTGTTATCTGGATATCTTATTTTGAACGACCCTGTGTATTACAGTACACTTGAGGTTAAAAAGATGAAGCTGTAACAGTAGAGCGTGATTTTTCTCCCAAAATTTTCTACCGCACCAACCGGGTATCGAACCCGGAACCTCCTGTATAGTAGTACATCGCTCTACCTACTGAGCTAAAGGAGTTCTTCACTAGCGCAGTTAATGGAGGGTGGTTATAAACCTGTTACGGTTCTATAACTTCTATCGACACGAGGGAAGCACCCGTTACAAACCTATAGGGAACGAACATATGGATAAATATGTCCAGTCTATTACGACCTTTAGTTTTGTATCGAACAAAGAAATAGAAGGATAAAAAAACATTCAAAAAAAAAAAGATTAAATAGTATAAGAGTTTTGATACCATTCCGAGGTTTCAAGTGAACAACGTTAGTTATGAAAAGGTTTCGGTAGCCATATTTCTTACGTTTCATAGATAGAATGTCTTAACTGAAAGCTAATTCTGGTTGGGGTTTGCCGGGAAAACCAGCAGTTTGACGATTAGAGGAGGGGCAAGAAACTGATCGATACTGGATTCTGAAAATGTTTTCGGCCTCATCCACTAGTTTGTGTATTTTGCTATAGCACTGATTTCTTGCGAAACAGCTCGTATCCAAAATAAGCAAACGATAAAGATGGGTGAGTTGTCGAACGGGATAAAGATAGAAAATCAAACAAAACTGACCGAAGCAAAGGATAGATAAATTATCTTTATTTAAAATGCAAATTTATACCCAGAAGGGTTGACAGCATTATTTAAACATTAAAATAACATAAATACAATGTAGAACAGAAATAAATACAAAAAAAAAGAGAGAAAAAGGCAAATGATAAAAAGCATGTAGTTTCGACATCTTCCTTTGATGCTTACCGGTTCGAGTCATTTTCGTGGTTTTTTGGCCGGGTTGCACAGAGTGCAAATCCGGGTTATAGTATGGTGAATGTCGGGCGGGCGGGCGGCGGACGGCGGCGGGCGGGCGGGGAAAATGGGTACCTATTTTGTGAAATCAACTCCTCCTACAGTTTTTCACCCACATCCTTGAAACTTCATAGAATGTTTCTATATATATTGAAGATGTGCACCTCACTTTATGGAATTATTTCAGGAATTATTTCCCATTTTTCCAAACTTTGGAACTTAGTCGTTTTTTATTGACATCTTCAATAGAGGGTACCTATTTTGTGAAATCAACTCCTCCTACAGTTTTTCACCCACATCCTAGAAACTTCATAGAATGTTTCAATATATATTGAAGATGTGCACCTCACTTTATGGAGTTATTTCAATAATTATTTCCCATTTTCCCAAACTTTGGAACTTAATTGTTCTTTTATTGACATCTTCAATAGAGGGTACCTATTTTGTGAAATCAACTCCTCCTACAGTTTTTCACCCACATCCTTGAAACTTCATAGAATATTTCTATATATATTGAAGATGTGCACCTCACTTTATGGAATTATTTCAGGAATTATTTCCCATTTTTCCAAACTTTGGAACTTTGTTGTTTTTTATTGACATCTTCAATAGAGGGTACCTATTTTGTGAAATCAACTCCTCCTACAGTTTTTCACCCACATCCTTGAAACTTCATAGAATGTTTCTATATATGTTGAAGATGTGCACCTCACTTTATGGAGTTATTTCAATAATTATTTCCCATTTTTCCAAACTTTGGAACTTAGTTGTTTTTTTATTGACATCTTCAATAGAGGGTACCTATTTTGTGAAATCAACTCCTCCTACAGTTTTTCACCCACATCCTTGAAACTTCATAGAATGTTTCTGTATATATTGAAGATGTGCACCTCACTTTATGGAATTATTTCAAGAATTATTTCCCATTTTTCCAAACTTTGGAACTTAGTCGTTTTTTATTGACATCTTCAATAGAGGGTACCTATTTTGTGAAATCAACTCCTCCTACAGTTTTTCACCCACATCATTGAAACTTCATAGAATCTTTTAATACATATTGAAGATGTGCACCCCACTTTATGGAATTATTTCAGGAATTATTTCCCATTTTTCCAAACGAGTGTTTATCAACATGTAATCAAATCAAATATTGCTTTCTTCACCTATTTCTAATTAAATTGATGGCTGCCTCTGTGCTCGTACACCAACATACAATGTGTCTGATTTTGTCTATATAAATATTCATGACTGCCAATGTGCAATATGATCTTGTAATCACCTTTGTCACCACTACAATAAACACCCAGCAACCCGGCCGACCCATTTTATTTATTATATTTTATTTTATATAAAGTTTACTGGACAACAATAAATTCGCAAATGTACTCATATTTACCTCAAAATCAATTAACGACGCCTTCAGTAAAAAGGAATTTGCATTTTTTATTATTAAAAGCTGTTTTGGCGGGAAGAATTATGTAAAACCAATCATCTGAAGAAACTTCATTCATATTTAGGATAGTTTGTTAAAAAACTTACTTTAATGACATATGATTTATTAGGTGGGTCGAGAGAATTTTAGACACTTCGGTACCTGGACATTTCCGTACTAAGACAATTCGGTACTATGGTTAGACATTTCGGTACTGAGTATATTGTGTTATATATTTGTAGGGTATCACGGTTCCAGTTAAAATACTTGTGAAAACAAAACAAACCAACTACCAATAATATATTTATTACTTTTCAATACATCATTAAAATACTATTAATAAATTAAACAATTATACACAACAAATAACTGATAATTACTTAAATAATGATAATTGCAAAATCAACAAACACACATATCCTTGTGATTTTAAACAAACTATGAATATTCTTTATTGAAATTGACATCAAACAAATATCTCATTTTACATTAAACAAAAACACAAATATCTCACGATTTATAACAAATTTTTATATTTCTTTATTGAAAAGTACACAATCAAAAGTATACAAACAATAAACAATTGTCAACAATATTTTTTTTTCTAATACCGAAATGTCTTGCATATGGTACCGAAATATCTCAGTACCGAAATGTCCCACTGCCGAATTGTCTTTTTCAGTGGGTACCGAAATGTCCAGTTACCAAAGTTTTTTGATACCGGTCGAGAACCCAGTGTGGTGCTCGGAAAATTTTCCTGTACGTAGGCTCGTACTAATTTTCATAACTTTGCTATTTTTGGGGGTTCTTAGAATTTCAAAGTATATTCTGGGGGATAAATATTTCTGAGCTTTTTTTTTTTTTTTTTTTTTTTTTTTTGGGGCGGGGGGGGGGGGGGGGTTCGGGAAACTATGTGATATTTTGGGAAGTGTACAAATTTTAGGAAGAATTATGCCCAGTTGACATATCCTGATGTATAAGAAGTTTTGGTCATATTACATTTCTAGCTTTTATGTATATATATATATATAGCTTCAGAAGAAAAAAACCATTGCGGTAATTATTGCTATACTTGGAACTGTGAAAATGATGTAACATCATCCGCATTTAGAATTTATAAATTGGTAATAGTATACATTTATGTTTTTCATAATTTCAGTAGGTATTTTTTTTTTTTTTTGGGGGGGGGGGGGGTATTTCTAGATATTTTTTTTTGGTCACTTATTCAGACAAATATTTTTTTGGTGTTTTTAAAAAAAGATGGCTGTTTTGGGGTGGGGTGGGGGGGGGGAATTTTTCCGGGGACGAGCTTATGTATAGCTGATTAAATACTTGATCGAAAGTTTACTTCTGTGCTGAAATTATGGAATCAGTTTAAACAATATAATATTTGGTTGAACCCAAAGATATAGTCAATTTTTTTTTTAATATAAACATAATATATAATGCTGACCATGCCATGGTGTGGTGATATCCCGGGGATGATATGGTATTTTTACGATAACTCAAAAATATTATCTATCTTTCATACATAGAGATGTAGGATAGGGGAATTCCACCTGAGGAGTCACATTTTTTCTGTCAGTCACGAGGCTTTAGAATTTTTAAAACTGAATTTATATTTTACGTCCTGAAAACAAGTCTGTTTGGTTTTCACCTGTGTACTATATATAGGGAGCGATTTTTATGCACGCATGACGACTTGGTGTATTACTTCCGGGATAATCCCGCCAAATATCGTTGTCAATGAGATAAAAATTTAGTATTTTGAGTGTAAAATGATGAATTTTTTTTTATTTATTTGTGTTTAACTTCTTTAAATAATAACTTACAATGTCGATATTTGAAAATAGTTAACAAAATACGTAACTAGTAAACCCGGAAGTAGATTTGACATATCTGACCAGAAGGCATTACTGTTTAGAAGTTTTATTTTATTATTCTGTTATACCGGGTTGATCACTCTTCAGTTTGCTGTGTTTTTATTGTAAATAATGAGTAAAAGAGTTGAAATAATGGATGTTACAAAAATTAAGAAAGAAGGTAAGATGGAGAAAGCATGTTTAAAGTTTAATCCAGCCGTGAGAAGATGCAATGTTTTCGTTGTTAAGTCATGCATACCAACCTTTCTTTACTGAAGACAAAGCAAATTTAATCGTTATATTTAATTTTAATAGTTCAATCCATTTTTATTATTGTTTGTTTTATTCATGATTAATTTTGTTCCTTGATTGTTTTTTTTTTATCTAGGTCATATCAGCTGATTATAAAAAGCATACGAGGGGAAGTAACTCTAATCATTTTATTTAATCAGCGTTTCTTGTGTTATTCAGTTTTTTACAAGGACGTATATTAGATATTAGTTTTACGTCCTTGGTTTTTTATGATGCGTTGAACGTTTGACTGACAACATGTAAACATAGAAAAATAAAGTTTAGATGTTCTATTTTTATTCAAAGCCTACAAGAGTTAACTTTGTATTTAAAAATCTTTGTGAATTGTAAAATCATGTTTTTTTTTAACTTCAGAGACATCAAGTGGAGGAGAAAATGAAAGTTGTAGTAGTGGTGATGTTACTTGTTTGTCCAATCCAATGATCTCATTTGACAAAGTGAAAGTAAAAACTGAGCCAGGACTTACTGAAGCAGGGGTAACCCAACCTTATCTTCCTGTTCAGTCAATTCTCTCTCCCTATGAGGAGGAGGAGTTATATGATGAAGATGCATATATGAGACTGAGTAAAGATAAACAAAAGAAAAGAAGAAAAAGTGATTTAGAATATTTAGAAAATGGAAGAAAACGACCTGGAAGGAAAAAGGGACAAAGTAATAGATTAATTTAATTGTGCTACAATAAAGTACATGTATGATTAATATGAATAAGAAGTAAAGAATGATGTATCGGGTGACATTTTGTTAGGTATAGAAACAATAACAATATGGTAACCCCAGTAAATTTTCTGACAAAACCTGTACCAGAGTTGCGACAATTTTTGTCACAGAGGGGTATGTCATGCCATGAATACAGAAAGCTAAAACCAAAAACTTGCCCAACTTGCATTATCCTTCAAATTTCCCTTCACTCTCGTAACCTGGAAAGTGCCATTCTCTTGCCTAACAAAACACTAAAGTCACGTGATCGGAATAATAATTTCTGCCCAGAAATCAAGTATTATTCAAACACCTTTTTTTAATCTACAACTTAATTGTTTTTATATACACATCATATGCCAAATTAATTTCTCTTGAAAAAGCTTTTAAGCAAATTAGAAAATTCACCTACTTGTATATACATGTACCAAAAAACAATGCAGTAGTTCTACGAAGAGAAAAATCAGTGACATTTAATAGTAAACTTGGATAAATTTTAGTAGTGCTTTTTGTTACACGAGTTTTCTTCTCTCTACATGTACATGTAGTAAAGAATTTTGTTTTTATGAGAAAATTTTTAACATGTACATGTATGGTGTGTGCTTTGCTAATCAGTACTGGTTTTTGCATTGAAATCGTAAGAATTTTAATTATATGTACTCCAATCATGTTAACGATTAGTCACTATTTTAACATTAAAATATTTTTTCAGCATACAGCATCTATCATTATAATATTATTAGAACTATTTTTGCAGCTTCCAGCGTCTATCATTTGTGGGAATTCATCAGAGATTTGTTACATGATCCCAAACAGAGGATAATAAAATGGGAAAATGAACAAGAAGGAATATTCAGGGTTGTTAAGTCTAGTGAGGTTGCCAAACAGTGGGGGAATATGAAGAAAAATAGAGAAAAAATGACATATGAGAAATTAAGTCGATCATTAAGGTAACTTTATGTTGTTTGCTTTTCATTCATTCTAATATATAAAATTTTCAAATTAAATTTTAGAATTGAAGTTTGTCTTAAATGCATGTATATGACAGTTATAAATTGATATAACTTACTTCCTTGTTATGTGACCTGGTTGTAACCTAGAATAGTAAATATCCAATTACTGCATTGGCAAAGTGACATATTTGTAATTGAATAAAACATTATAGATTGTAAGTCTAAACTTTACAATACTTAATTAGTCGGGTGAGTTTCTCTGTAAATATAAGGCCAAAAAAAAATATATATGTTCCCCACTACTTCAGTTTTCAAAATAGGGTCGGTAGGTCGGCTTTTTTTTTTGGAGGTGGGGGGAGGGTAAATAGATTTGACATTAATATGTCAATTTGACATACATGTATAACATACAAGTATGGTTTCCATTCCACTCAAAGAATGTGCGGTGGTCTGATAGCAACATGAATCCAAACAATCTCAGATACTCTGGATTGGTTTAATAGCAGATCCTGTTCTGTATGTGATGACGCGACCTTCATGTTACTCCTATAAAATATGTATAGATATGGCAAAATTTGTTGTGAAGCAATCATTTTTGCAACAAGCTTTAAGTTTATAAACTGCTGGCCACCAGCAGGTGGGCCGACATGATTGTTTTGATAATTGTATAATCCCACACGTTGACAGAACAGATCCGATTTTTTTCCAGAAGTTGAAAAGTTTTCAAAATACGAAACAAAAAGTTAGGGTTGGCAAAACGGCCGCAAAAACATAGGGTTGGTCGGGTAACCGGAAACCCATAAATATTTTTATTTGGCCTAAACAATGTACAAGTACATAAGTTAAGCCAAGATAAAAAAATACCTATGGATGTTTGCACTGACCAAATCAACTCTTTTTTTACATTTGTTTTAGAAAAGACTATTGAAATATTTAAAAAAAAATCTAGAGCAAATATTTTTGAACTGTACACCCCCATCCCAAAGTTTTCGACCACCTTGGTGGTCTCGCGGTAGCATGTTCACCACGAGTGCGGAAAGTGGCTGGGTCATACTAAAGACATTAACATTGGTATTTGCTGCTTCTCCGCCAAACAAGTGGCTTCTAGGAGTAAGAGCAATGACCGACTGGTCGGCTCGGATTTGGTATAATGTGTCCAAGTGCGGTGATATGTCTTCCTGCGGACAGTTACCTCATGATCTAGCACATTTAAAATCCGGCTCAGCGTGTTGGTCTAGTACAAAGCAGGGATCATATTTATTTTCTTATTAACATGTTCTTGTCCTGATATGCACCTGGTTGCCACTGGACATTAAACAATAATTCATCCATCCATCCAAAGTTTTAGAGCATGTTTATGGAAACACAAGAGTTTAATTTCTTTACCTTACCGGTACATAGGATATTTTTCACTAAGAATGATATCATTTAAAATATTTGAAAAATAATGAAAAAAAATGTTGTGTTGGTCATGGATCATATTAAAATGACTCCATTGCCAAAAAGTGTTAATCAGTATAATTTAATAAATTAAATAAAAAAAATGAGTTTACTGTCACATGCTGAAAAAAAAAATAGGGTCGGTAGGTTTTTTTTTTTTTAAGGGCTCATTCAAACAGGTAAAAGTAAACTGTCTAACACTGGAAAATGTCACTACTTCTCCAACTGACAATGTAGGAGTAACCTCCCTCAAAATTATTTGGAGACATTACTTTACATGAATCATTGTTTTCCAAATGACAATCGTCACTATCGTAATATTTATTGAATACATGTATATCAATGAAAGTTCTTGGAATTGTTAAACGGAGCTATGAAATTTTTGTCTGCTTTTAAATGGGGACACTGTTTAAAAGTTAGCGACAAAATGCTGGTGGCGCGGTGCTGGCACTAGAGGCCGCCATTGTTGTTTAATATGATAAATACCGGTACTGGTAGCAGGAATTTCTGAAAATTGCCGTTAAAAATGTTACGGTCGGGACGATAAAACTAGGGTTGGTCAGGTGACCGTAAACACACATATTTTTTTTGCCTAACTAAAGTTTTAATGACAAAGTATGTCAAATAAAAAAGGCTTGTGTTTAGGATTTCTCGACTAATCCGAATTTTTAGCTTTTATTCTTAAGTTTTCATTTAGATATATTATATCTTATATCTTTAATTTGTTAACATAAACTTTTCACAAAAAATTTAGTTGTAGTAACCCCTTATTTGATGAAAATATGCAACTGAATTGATAAAATTGATATTTTATATATAATCAGCGCCATTTTGTACAATATCTTTATGACTAACAGATTACAAAATGGCGAACTTTAAACTTCAGTCAATCGACATGTAATATCGGAACTGAACTGGGGAAAACCTGATATTTTCGAGTTCGAAGTTATAAATTAAAAAAGATATTACTTACCAACTTTGGAAGTGAAACACTAACATTTTTTTTACCTGCGTTGCAAACGGCGAAAGCAGGTCTAGTAATAGCATGACTCCTTCCGTTCATCCAAAAGACCTTGGGTAGGAAACCTTCGTCAAAGTTTTCTTGGCTTCTACAAAAGGGAATGATTTTATATTTTGTCTCAGCTTCACAATGTTGAGTTGTCTCAATGTCTGTTCGTCCGCATATATTTTCTGTCATCTTTTCCTCAGCTTCCACAAGGGAGAATGATTTCATAATACGGATGTAGCTTTGACATGATGAGTTGCAGGTTGTCTCCTATTTTCAGTTTTGCTGGATCCAAATTTCCTGTTTGACAGGACTTTGACTTTTGTAAAAATACAATGTTACACATAAAAATGTATGTCACATTATTCTCAGCTTCTACAGGGCAGAATGATTTCATATTTTGTATGTAGCTTTGACATGATGAGTTGCACGTTGTCTCATGTTATCAGTTCTGCCGGACCCCAGCTTCCTTTTTGACTAGACTTTGACTTTGTAAAAATACAATGTTAAACATAGAAATTTATGTCACATTTTTCTCAGCTTTTACGATGTATATGTAGAATAATTACATATTTTGTTTATATCCTTTACATGACGAGTTGTACATTGTCTCCTATTTTCAGGACACCAACTTCCTGTATGACGGGACTTAGACTTTTTAAAAATACAATGTTCCACATAAAGATTTATGTTGCATTATTCTCAGTTTCTACATGGCAGAATGATTTCATATTTTGTATGTAAGTTTGACATGATGAGTTGTATGTTTTTTCCTATTTTCAGTTCTGCCGGACCCCAACTTCCTGTTTGACTGGACTTAGACTTTGTAAAAATACAATCTTAAACATATAAAAATTTATGTCACATTTTTCTGAGCTTTTACGAGGTATATGTACGTGTAGAATTATTTCATATTTTGTTTGTATCCTTTATATGACGAGTTGTACGGTGTCTCCTTATTTTCAGGACACCAACTTCCTGTATGACGGGACTTAGACTTTGTAAAAAAAAATGTTCCACATAAAAATTTATGTCGCATTTTTCTCAGTTTCTACAAGGCAGAATGATTTCATATTTTGTATGTAAGTTTGACATGATGAGTTGTATGTTTTTTCCTATTTTCAGTTCTGCCGGACCTCAACTTCCTGTTTGACTGGACTTAGACTTTGTAAAAATACAATGTTAAACATATAAAAATTTATGTCACATTTTTCTGAGCTTTTACGAGGTATATGTACGTGTAGAATGATTTCATATTTTGTTTGTATCCTTTACATGACGAGTTGTACATTGTCTCCTATTTTCAGGACACCAACTTCCTGTATGACGGGACTTAGACTTTGTAAAAATACAATGTTCCGCATAAAAATTTATGTCGCATTATTCTCAGTTTCTACATGGCAGAATGATTTCATATTTTGTATGTTGTATTGTAGCTTTGACATGATGAGTTGTACGTTTTATAGTATTTTCAATTCTGCCGGACCCCAACTTCTTGTTTTGTCTGCAGCTTCATAATGTTGAGTTGAGCTTTTGTACATTTGTAAGCAATTTTTGGATCTGTCGTGCAGCTACATCCTGTTTACTGATCAATGAATTGCATGCTGCGACGCAGGTCCAGACCTGGTTTTGGTCTTGTTAACCTTAATAAGAAAATAAATATTCATATCTGCAAAATGTTATAGAAGGAATCTTTATAAATTTGTATTTCAGCTGTTATTGGTGAAAACCTAACATTTTCTGGCTTGTGAGAAAAATAATAATGTTACCTACAAGTACCAAAGGAGGGAAACCAAAAACAACATAATTTCTTTTCATCCAAGCAGAACTTTTTGTTGTCGTGATTCCAGACTTTGTGAAACCAAAGACATTAAAATTGTTATTTTAAGCTTTGAATAATAAGCACACAGCATTTCCTGCAAAGTGTCACCTTTTGAGCTACAACATTTAAAATCCATCTTGATGTGTCAGTTTGGTACCAAGCAGGGTTCCTACTCATAGTATATCAGTTGGTCTCACCATGTCATGCATTTAGTTATTAATATTGCCACTGGATGTTAACTAATAATTAGTTGAACATCGCCCTACCCTGCTTGAAATTACTAATTTTACTCTTATAATTTCTTATATTTTGACCTGATATTTTTTAAACAGTTTGTATATATTTTTTCAGGTATTCAAGAAAAGAAGGATATTTTGAAGATGTACCTAAGGACGGAGGTTATCCCAAAAAACTTTGTTTCAAATTTGGACCAAAATCTCATGGCTGGAAAAGGTCTTGACTGTAATATATGTAAATTGTATGAGTGAGAAATATTAAAATGCTGTGGATGATTGAATTTAAGTATATTATGTGAAAAAGATATCGTTATGTGTGTCAGACTCTACAGGTCTACATGTACATTTATGTGATAAGTACATATTGACATTATTGTGCAATTTTTTAGTGCTACGATTATATAATTATGATTAAATCAAGATAAGTTCTGATAAAAATTGACAGTTTTCAATGTTAGATGATAGTTACATGTAGATAACAGCTGATAGAGGAGAATTATGTCAAACAAATTTCACTTCATGTAGACTTTGAAACATGCTCTATTTGTTCAAAATAAGAGCTGTAAAGATTACAGTTGAGATGTTATAAAAGAAAGTACACTAAAAAAGTATGTGTAGTATGATACATCATATACGTTTGGATTTTTGTGGCCCTTTTTTTTTGGAAGGTTTTATGTTAAAGGACTACATATATATATTCTTGATACCCACTGATAATTACATGTTTTTACTGGGCCAGTTAATGTTAAAATATAGATTTTTTAGCCACCCTGAAACATGGGGTAGTTTGAGGATTTTAGTATATATTAAAAATTTCTCCTCTTTAAAGCAGAATTCTGCTTTTGGAAGTTCGGATTTGTCAATTATGGTTGGTTTATTATACATAGAGGACTTCCAAAGTATCATTTTCACTCTTTTTTCCCCTGTTGTCAAAATCATGTCTGTTTCACACATCAAACATGTCTTCTTGTAACTGAAAAAAGCATTAAATAAAAACTGGAAGTTTACCAAAACACACTTTTCCCTTCGGGTTTTTAGAATGGACATAGAAATTTCAGAATTCATAATCAATGAAAATAAATGGATTTTGAGCAGATTTTGAGGAATGGGTGGTTCGAAAATCTACCGTTTAATTTTAATTGGCCTTAATGGGTAGGTAGAGATATCATGGTTAGAGATTTCTTATTGACAAATCAAAATAATCATATATTGTGCAGTTGTAATGTTATATTTTTATTTAGAATACATGTAAATACATTACTATGTTCCTACAAACTTGTGATCATCATATAATAAACTGCTGAAATATTTTAATATGTATATTGAGGTATTTTAATGAATGTTTTTGAAAGTAAGTGCTTGTTGTGTTACTTGATGCATGATGAAAGATGAATTTTTATTTCTTGTTTCATAACTTTGTTTTCTAAAATAAGTCTGTTTGTGCCTTACCTTGAAATTTTGTGAACTCATAGATTTGTCACAAAACTGTCATATGCATGTACCGTTCATTTCTTTGCTTTTAGAATTGTGCTACAAATCTTTAACTTTTTAATTTGTTATTGCATATGAATGGTCCTGACGCCAGATAAATTTTATCTGTTTCCTGTCAGCGGTGCACATTAAAATTCAGTCCGTTGAATATATGGTTTTACATTCATGAAAGAAGCAAATTATTAACTTTTCAGTTTCCTGTATAAACATGATAAATTTGTGTAAAATTTTAATTGTGAATTCTGAAAAAAAATCCACGACTTTTCCCATTTGTTGACAAAATGTAAAAATATAATTTGATAAAATAAAAATTCTGACCTATATGTACTTATCCATCTTTCGCTTCAGTGCTAGTGTTACAGGAAACCCAGATAAACTTTACTGCATGGTCTATTCATGTATATTTTATATAGGTGTAAAAAGATAGATTCATTGTATTTATTCTCATTAAGGATCTGATTAAATGAAATACCTTTCTGTATTTTGGTTGGGTGATAAACTGATATTATTATAAATGAATTCATATATATATGTTTATATTTTAAATAAATGCAAAGACTATTTGTTTGTACTGTCAAGGTGAAGAAAAAAATATGTAATCATGACAATTTCAAAATTGTCATAAAAACTTGTTTCCTATATAAATCTATTTTTTACATGTAATTACTTTATTGTAATTTCAATTTTAATGGTTCAAACTAATATGAATAAATAATATTTATAATCATTATCATTTCATTATATATACAGTTAACAATAGCTAAAATAAGTAGAAATAATGTAATGGGGTATGTTGGAGGTCAATTGTTTTTTCTTTATTTTTGCTTAACTGTCTCTATGTCTATTTTAAACATTCTTAGTCGAATGCAAAATTAATATTTTCTCTTTAATTCAATTGTGAACAAATCTCTCATGTAACTGATAAGGATGCGGAGGGTTTGCTGCAAAGACGCGATAATGGTTCCTGGAATATTTTCCCCTTGTAACTTCCTTAGGGAAAAGACAGAAGAAATCCCATTCTTGAATAATGGATCCTTATAAATGGATTGAAAATGGACCTGTTCCATTGATGTTATCCCTTCCTCCTACCGGATTTGACATGGGCAGTGTGATGGGTGTCCTGCAGGAAGCAGAGACTGCTTACTCTTCCAAAGCACCTGAGTCTACCCCTGGTTTTTTGGTGGGGTTCATGTTGTTCACATGTTTTTAGTTTTTAATTTTAATGCATGTATTGTTTTGATCTTTTCTTCGTTGTTCTCCGGAATTTGTCAGTTGTTTCAGTTTTTCCCTCCTTCGAGTATCCCTTTGGTATTTCTTGACTTTACTTATAAAGCCTTCATTGTATTTTTTATTCAATAAATAAGATTTGAAATGAAATTACTTATAATATCAGTATAATTTCTGTGTAAATGTATATTGAAATCCTTAAGAAATGTCACAAGTATTTGATTGTCTCACAAAAAAAAAAAAATGAATTTTCTTGCCAATGATTTATTATAAAAATTAACGAAGATTGTAAGAAGTTTTTTCATATCCCATCGACACATTTTAATTACGGTTGTGTTACATTTTATTATTCATCAAACATTTCATGAAAGTTTTATTGAGAAATCTATGCATCGTCATTACGATACTTGTTTGTTGTAGTCATACTCAATTCATTTTTCTTTGTCATGTTTACTGTATATTACACTAGTTGTTTACTCATTACATGCCAGGAAATATTTCTGTTTGATATGAAATTGTTACTGCATATTACCTGCATTCTAATTTTTCAGCTTATGTAATGTCTAACTAAGAACAATATTTATTTTTAAGTAAACAAAAATACAGCTGAAAAGTCTTCTCAATAGCCTGATGGGTAATTACTGTACTTATATTTTCTTTGCCAATAGTATAATATTTCATTACAGGAAATTATTCATCTACCAGGTGTAAAAATACTTTGTTGCAAACATTCCATAGAAAGTTATTTACTAAGGTTCATTCCTTGTATTGCACATGGTAGAACTCCTTAGCTGGAATTTGGCTTCCTATTTCAGAGTTTTGGTTGAGTACTTCTTGTTTTAAAATAAGTTTGGTTTTTGGTCTTCCAAATGTTTCGGTTTTAATGCTGCTGATGAGAGGTAACTCCTTGAAATGCGTCATATACAGCATAATATAAATTTACTATATCTAACCTTAGTATCTTCGGATTGTTATTTTAAAACACACCATTGACAAAGAGTACTTGTTAATTTTAATCTTATAGACTGGTTGGGTGATAAACCGATAATATTATAAATTAATTCATATATATTTTAAATAAATGCAAAGACTATTTGTTTTTATTGTCAAGGTGAAGAAAAAATATTTAATTATGACAATTTCAAAATAGTAAAATCAAAAAATATTATTAAGGTTGCTCTGAATCAAATTTCCATATCACTTCCATTTTCAAGTTAAAAAAAAGTAAAACGTGTACATGTAATTACATTAAATGTTTTCAGTGGATTTTATAGATCAGTGAAAGTTGGCACTGACTTTCAAACAACTGACTTCAAATGTATTCTTAACAGTGGTTGTCCCTTTGTATTACTTGATAATAATGATTGCTATGCATTTCATTGTTTATTTGTTTGTTATTGATGTAAATATTGTATATAAGTAAAATATATTAAGTTTTGTAGTCTATGAAATAAAATAAGAATGAAATTAGTTAATTTTGTTGTTTTATGAATATAAAAGTGAAAGGATATGGGGTAGAAGTATTTATAGTATAACACATCGCTAAATTTAAATACCAGAAATAAACAATTTGTGACCAAACTACACAGTAAATCGCAGTTATTAACAGCTGTATTTCTGTCACAGCTTGATTATTTCTGATATTTCAATTCAGCAATGGCTTATAATTTTTATACCGGCTGTTCTTTTCACATGTGATTTACCAGATTTTCTTCCACTTGGATACTACGGTAAATCACTGGTTTCAATATAATAAGTAAAAAAAAAACTTACAATTTAATCTAATGCTATAATTGCTAACTGCCAGAAGGTTACGAGCAGCTCTCCTCAACATATACACAAAAGCAATAAACAAATATATAACTGTATAATTAAAAGACCGACAGAGAAAAGAAGAGGAAAAGTTGTAAAATTGTACAAATAGCATATACATGTGAGCAGCATGCTTACAAATAGCATATACATTGTACATGTGAGTGGCATACATACAAAAGTACAAAAATATATGTGCATGTTTTGATTACAGAACTTCTACAGTATAAAGAAGTTTGAGATTATATTGCAAAGGAAGATATCACTACCGAAGGCCATGTGAGCTTCTGTCATCACTTGGTGTCTGTCGTCCATCTGTTAACTTTTCACATTTTAATCTTCTCTTCTGAAACTACTGGGCAAAACAGAATAAAACTTGGCAGGAAGCATCTATGTAAGGTCTTTTATAAAGTTTCCTCATTTCATGCCAAACATGGCGGCCATGGACAATTGTTGTTTCTAATTGCCTGAAATTTCAAAAATCTATGAAACTGCTTGGCCAAATGGATCAAAACGACAGGAAGCATACATGGGATAGTTTTAGTTTCTGATTGGCTGCTGTAAATAAATCTATGAAATAGCTTGACCAAATGGAACAAAACTTGACAAGAAGCATCTATGGGAGCTTCTTTACAAAATATCCTCATTTCGTCCCAATCGGTCATCAAACATGGCCCCCATGGGCAATTATTGTTTCTCATTGGTTGATTATAAAAAGTCTTTTCCTCTGAAATCGCTTGGCCAAATGGAACGAAACTTGATAGGAAGCATATATGGGAGCTCGTTTGTAAATTTTCCTCACTTCGTCCCGATTGGACTACAAATATGGCTGCCATAGGCACTTCTTGTTTCTGATTGGCTGATTAAAAAAAAAAATCTGAAGTCGCTTGGCCAAATGGAACGAAACTTGGCAGGAAACATCTATGGGAGGTTCTTTACAGTTTCCTCATTTCGTCCTGATCAGGCAACAAACATGGTCATCATGGGCAATTCTTGTTTCTCATTGGTTGATTAAAAAATTTTCTCTCTGGAACTGCTTGGCTAAATAGAGCCAAACTTGACAGGCAGCATCTATGGAAAGTCTTTCATGAAATAATTGATTGGACGACTACTATGGCCAATTCTTGTTTCTGATTGGCTGATGTAAAGAAATCTTCTTCTCTGAAACCACTTTGCCAAATGGAACGAAACTTGACACGAAGCATCTGTGGGAGGTTTTTTTTTACAAAGTTTCCCCGTTTTGTCCATATCAGGTCAAAACATAGCCACCATGAGCAATTGTTGTTTCTGATTGGGTGATTTAAAAAAAAAAAATTGGAAACTGCTTGGCCAAATAGAGCCAAACTTGACAAAAAGTGTATATTGGCATATAACAAAAATCTACAGAACCCAAGAATCGATTGAAAAGTAACATGGCCTGTATATTCCTCACAAGTTGCTGACCAAGTGTTGTTACTTTGGTGCCAATCCCTCCTTCAAGATAGCCACCAGCAGAGGACTTAGGTTAAAATAAGACCCTATGGAAAATACATTAAAAAATCTCCTGGAGTACTGCCAAATTTTAAAATATGCTGACCTGTAAGTAGTAGACCCTGATGAAGAAAAAATTTGTTCCTACAAACCTTCCAACACTCCATCTTGTTAGGGGAAACTGACTGGCTTTAATGGCAGGTGAGCATACAGCTCAGCCCCCTGAGCCTCTAGTTTCAGAAACCGTTCAACTAACTGATTTTATTTTTGGTATGTGTGCTTATAATGACGAGTTTCAAGCTGATCGAATTATTACAGTGAGAGTTATTGCCCTTGGAAATAGGAATTATTGTCAAAATAAGTTTTCAGGGATTTATTTGCAAACCTTTTCATCAAGTGATCTAATTTTTGGTGTTTGAGCTTATAATGATGAGATACAGATATTTTGATTTTCACGCTGAACGGATAATTATTGTGAGAGTTTTTTTTTTGTAATATATATATTTTTTTTATTTTCATATAATCTTCAAGTTCACCCACAAAACTGTATACAAAAGTAAGTGAACGATTTTCACTGTATTCAAAAGTTATATATACCAGGTATCAATTAAATCGGAATCAAATATTGCATTGACGAGGGGGGGGGGGGGGGGCATTGACATATCATTGTATTTTACTGCTACTCAGTCCCTTCAGCGGCTAAAATCATATTTGCAATGTCTGACCATTTTGCTTTTATTTTGTTTGCCTTCTTTGTTGGGCACAAGCTAACAGAGGTAATGTCAATCTTATAATAATATTTTAACCATTCAAGTGCTTCACTAAGCAATGGAACATTAAATTGTATCCCATATATATATATATTTTTTTTTCAATATCAATATGCACTTATTAATAATATCTCCATACGGATGATTTTGGACACCTAAAATAATGCTTGGCAGATTTAATTGAAACGTTATATTATACAAGCCTTCCAAATTCTTACATATGCACATTCATAGAAGAGATGAATATATGTTTCTTTTGTTTCTGAACAAAAGGTGCAGAGTTGTGTTTCATTGTATTTACATTTCATAAGTAAGCTGTTTTTTCCTAGGATTCTGTGAAGCAATTTATATTTATTTATTTATTTATTGCAGGCAAAAATCCATTAGTGTTATACAATACAAAATACATAACAGACATTGAAAATACATGTAACAGCAAATGTTCATTAACAGTACATAGAAAGTTCAGTATATTCAAAACAGCTATGAATCTCATTTCCTCAGCTCTAATGACTGGTTAATAAAGAAACTACTGTTTTAATATCTTCAGGTGTTTATGGGTTTAATATTATTATTAGTGTGTTTCTGAAGCTAAGGTGCTTAAAATTTGTATATGTTTCTTCGAAATATTTCAAAAATGGTCTACGTTTTTGCAAATTTAGTTTACAATTGAAAAAGAAATGAAATTCATCATCCAAATTATTACAGTCTTTACATTTTCTTTGTTCTATTGGTATTTTTTTTGTATCTACCAGTTTCTATAGGCAAATCATGGTAACTAACTCAAACTTTCTTAATATTTTTCTTGTCTCTTTATTAGGATGAGAAAAATAGTATTCTTGTGAATTGTCTTTAACTGCTAGAAACTTGTAAAGGAAATCTTTATTATTTTCATTTAGACTATTAATTTTCTCATTGACTATGTTTTCATAACAATTTGAAGCACATGTGTTATGGACTAGGGGGAAAAGCTGGCTTCGTTAGTTAATTCAGATTTATGGGCGGACACATAAAATCACATCAGCTTCCATTTTACATTTTATCCAGACAAAGACTACGTCACATACACAGTTACAACAGTAGTCAAAAGGGACGCAACTCCAATTCAACCCTCGCACAAAACTACACGACCATACGAAATACAGATATATATATAACATCCCTCCCACAAACAAAAAATTCCTAAATTTTTACAATGGTCTTTTTTGTAAAGTTTCAATGAACTTCTTGGTTGGAAGTCTGTAATTAAAAGTCCGAATAATTAAGTTGTACAATAAAATAAATAATATGATAAATTTCATAGAGTACACAAAAAATACTGCTGATCCTTCGGCACACTAATCCCTTTTGGGATTCTGTGTCCGGAGCTATTTTTTTGACTTGGCCGCCCACTCACTCAGGGATTATCGGCACACTAGTAATCATTATAAATCACACGCATCAACGCTGCACTTAACCTGAAAGTCTGGCATCCCTCAGTCCTCGAGCTGGACTTTCACGCACGCATTACTTTCATGCAGTGATACACATCGTATTGTCATTTCTTACTAGTCAAAACATGTCATATAAATAGCTGAATACAATTTTGATAAGATCATCGTAGATCTTAAACTCCTAACATGGTGACAATCATTCAAATGACAAATTTTTCATAAGCACACAATATTATAAAAAAAAATCAACTACTTCTACCTCCCTCTCGTATCATCACTCATACACTACTATCGGCATAAAAAATAATGCACATGAAAAATGTCAGGAAAATACATTCCACCAATGGTTTTGTTTATGATCAATATCACACTGCTAAGACAAACTCAAACAAAACAGCAAAATTCTAAGTAAACCTTCCAAATATTCTTATAAACTTTTTTCAATATGAATATATATGAAGTTAATCAACTGAATTTACATCTATGGCGATGCAATCATCACCATCATAAGGTATTCCGGAAAATGTCCAATATATGAAAGTCGACAATCACTGTAAAATAAACAGGTCGAAAAATAAATCGGTCATCATATCTAGTAGATCTGTCATCTTCAAGACATCAAAGCTCAAATTGTAGATTATAACCACGGAGATGCAATCGTCTCCAATCGATCAGAAATTATCTACTAGTAATTAAAATCTAAATGTTATCATAAAGGTTAAGTTCATAAATTTTTAAAGTTAACGTCGAAATATGAAAGTCTGTCGGCGATACCTGTAGTTATCACCGGATAAGCTGATGACGGGATTACTTATACAAACAGTTCAATATACATTTGTATACATGTACATTGCAGACAACGAATCTCACGTGCAGACAGGATACACAACAATATACAAACTGACAGGACATGGTCTGGTTGGTCCGCAAATGAAAGTTCAAAATAATAAAATCATCCATTGCCAAAGTTAGGTCGGTAATAAATCAAACTGGAAACAAGTGTTCAAAATTATAATGAATATCCCAAACTGATAAGTAATGTAAAGTTACACTGATGGAAGCCATGACCGAATGAAGCTGCGAAATTTGTTAAAAGTTTTCAAACACGAAATTTCAATAATCAGTCGCTGCAAAAGTCCAAAAGTCGCTGAAACTGCTAAAATTGATTTTCTTTTAGATTCTCCACCATGTTATGGACTAGGGGAAAAGCTGGCTTCGTCCGATTATTCAGATTTATGGGCGGACACACAAAAACACATCAGCTTCCATTTTACATTTTATCCAGACAAAGATTAGTACGTCACATACACAGTTACAACAGTAGTCAAAAGGGACGCAATTCCTATTCAACCCTCACACAAAACTACACGACCATACGAAATACAGATATATAACACATGTTTTAATGACAGGTTTAAGATTGTGTGCTTGTTTTAAATTTTTACATTCTTGAATTAGTTTTATGTCAATTTCTAATTCTGCAGATAAACTTTTGGCATATGTATACTATGAGTAAGTTCCACCTGCATCTAATAATTTTGTCAATCCATATGCTTCACAAAGAAGAGGATTCAGAGTATCGTTATCTAATCTCGAAAAATTCATTAAACTTTATGATTTTATAAAGGTTTCTATTGGTAAAATTGCTAGTTCTTTTAGAACAATTACATTTGTCGAGGTTTTCTTTGTGCCTAATATATGTTTAATAAAGTTTAGGTGAACTTTTTCTAAAGGATTTTTATCAAGAAAAGATAGTACATCTATATTTGAATTACTTTTCTTAGCTCTGAGTTCAGCTCTATATATTTTAATATATAAATCCATATAACAAAATTCTGAATTATGTGTTAATATTGGTTTGACTAGAGATTCAAAAAGTTTACATGCAATCTTAACAGGAATATGTTCAAACTTAGAGGTGTATGATCTTATACTAAATAAAACTTTCTTTCTTTTATTAGCAAGATCTAGACTGGAACTTGTAAGGTTGCCACTACAACTAATTACACATCCAAGAAATTTATAAGTATTTACATTTTCAAGATACTGTCCCTTATATTTTATGAAACTGTTGTTTGTTTTTGAAAAATCATAGTTTTTGTTTTTTTAACATTAACAGTAAATTGCCAATTATTACAATATTCTGACAGATTATCCAAGGTATTTTGTAGCTTAGGTTTACTCTCAGATAAAATTATTAAATCATCTGCAAATAACAGGCTTCCTATATTAGAATTGATTAACTTTACAGGATTACAATTCTTATGTGTAAATATCTGGCTAATGTCGTTTATGAATATGTTAAATAGTGTAGGTATTATTGCATTTCCTTGTTGCACCCCTTTGTCTATATTAATAAATTTTGAAAATAAATTTTTGTATTTAAAAGAGCGTTGTGTATTTGTAAACTGGCTCCTAATAATGTTGAACATAGTTCTACCAATACCTAGCTTAAAAAGTTTATAAAGTAGCCCTATTGTCCAAAGGGAATCAAACGCTTTTTGAAAGTCTACAAAGCATATAAAAATTTGTCCTTTATTTTTATGAAGATATTTATTAATTATTGACTCCAATATAAACAAACTATCTGAGGTTCTGTGATTTTCTCTGAATCCAAACTGAGAAGGATTATATTTGGTAATCATGAGATTAGTAAGTCTGGCATTCAACAATGCACTAAAAGCTTTTGCGAGGCAACTCATTAAGGCAATTCATTTATACATTTGTAGTTATTGAAATCTGATTTATCTCCAGATTTGTGTAAAGGTATTACATAAGATTGTTCCCGTCCTCTATATTGAAATGCTCTAAGTGCAGGATTGTCAGTTATAGATATTGGTAAACTAACAAAGAATTCAAATTCATTATTTTGAAGTTCCATATCAAGTTTATGTCTCCATTTTTCTTGAATATTAAATGGTTTCTCCTTTATCTCTTCAATATAGAATTTATAAAAATATTTTGGTACCTTATCCATCCTTTTCATAGCTTTTATGTTTTCTTGATCTACTGAATCTAATTTAAATATATCCTGTGACTTCAAAATATTTTTCCATCTCTGGGGCAATGCATGTAAAACTCCACAGAATTCTAGAAAGTTTGTGCTTATTCTGAAAATTCTAATAAATTCATGAAAACTGTAAAAATTTACATTTTCATCAATCAGGTCATTAATAAAGAATACTACGGAAGAATACACATTCTTAATCCATTTTTTTTTAAATAAACCGGTTTTCAACCAATTTTAATATTATCGTTCAAAAACAATGGTTGTGACAAGACATCCTCCGGATATGTTGGGGCTGTGGTATGGTTTTCACATAGTGTAGCCCATGATGTGAAAACATTTTGCCAAAATGGATTAAACTCCTTTTCAATACTTGTAAATGCGGTTTTAGAAAAATTCCATATTTTCTTCTCCATGATTTTCAAGGAGGTCTGCTAACAATACTTTCCAAGGAGAATAATCGTAGGGTCTAGAATTTTTTTAATTCAAAAAGCTTGAGTGCTTGTATAAACGACTCAATATGTGGCATCTTTACACCCCCTCTTCATAATTTGAAATTAAAATATTTCTCTTAATTTTATCACCTTTCCCATCCCATACAAATTTAAAAATTATAGTTTGTAACTCTTTTAAATAATCTTGCGGTGGATCTGATAAAACAGTAAAACACTGAACAAGAATGAGTAAAGCAAAAGTTTTAACAACAGTGATTTTACCGTAGATGATTATATTTCTAAAAGAACCAATCACTTAGAAGATTTTTAATCTTCTGGATCTTCTCCAGATAGTTGTCAATGTATATATTTGTCTCTGAAAGGCAATAATGGATACCAAGTAATTTAAAATTCCCAGTATGATTCTATATGATGTTTTATCTGTTTTTAACTCCACACCACAGCCTCTTCTCGCCCCAAATCCATACAACTGGTGTTTTATCAAAATTGGCTCTCAACTCTGAATATGAGGCAAACATGGCTATCCTGTTTAAAGCTGTATTTTTGGATTTTTTACTGTCGTCAAGGATCAAAGTAGAATCATCAGCTTATTGACTGAGTAAATATTCAGAATTTTGTATTTTTATTCCATTAATATTGTTATCAAGCTTTATGGACGCACTAAATAACTCTAAACATAAAATAAATAAATAAGGCGACAACGGATCCCCTTGACGGACCTCTCTTTGTATTGAAAAAAAAATCAGATAAATGTCCATTATTTTGGATATAATTCTTTGAATTTTTGTATAAAGTTTCAAACCAATTCACTATAGTATCACCCAATCCTAAAAATCTCAAAGCATCAGATATAAAAATCCACTCCAGTGAATCAAACGCTTTTTCAAATGTAAGTTAAGACCAATTGCCCAGCAATATCTTCCTCATTCGTTTTTTCTATGAGGTCATATATCAACCGCGTACATTCAATTCAGGAGGCAATATATTCTTTATCGTAAAGTAAAGCATTATTAAATTTCCATGTGCCTTTGCCTTTTTCATTAGTATTAAATTGAACAGACAGAGATATAGGTGAATGATCAGATCCAAATGCACTTCAATATCACAAGATGTGATAATACATTGAAAATCTGACGTCACTAGAAAGTAATCCAATCTAGCTCGTTTTTTATTTGGACCCCGCCAGGAAAACCTCTTTCTATGTTGATATAATTCTCTATAGACATCAAGCAAATCTAATTATATCATCATTTCATGTACCTTTTTTTCTGAGCTTTTTGATTGTTGTTGTGCAAATAATTCGAAGTGTCCATATTATAATTTTGTGGTAAATTCCAATTCCCTCCAATTATTATCCAAAATTTTCTATATCCCTTTGAAAAACATCATATAAATCTGGCTTATTATCATTACGTCCATAAATTGCTGCAACGGTCATTCTCTGATAAAAAAATTTTCGTGTCTAAAATTACATAATTTCCACCTTGATCTAGCTTTTTACCAAAAATTTCAAAAGAAAAAGTATTTCGAAACAGGACAGGCACACCCCTACTGCTCGTAGGTATGACAGCCAAAAATAGCCTTATATCCCAGTTCTGCCTGCCAATATACTTCAAGTTCTTTTTCACAGTGGGTGTCTACTAGAAAAGTATTATCATACATTTCCCTACATTTAATAAATATATCTCGTCGGTTTACATTATTCGATGACAAGCCTCTGCAGTTTATGCATCCAATTTTCATGCTACAAATATCTCTTAAAATTTATAGATTTCAAATAGATTTTACTGAAAAAATGTACGCAGTCAGGACAGCATGAATATAAATACAACAAAGCAGATAAAGTTGAAAATGACATAAAAAATCTTTCTTATTATTGTGAGAGTTATGGCCCTTGGAAATAGGAATTATTGCCAAAATAATATTTTTCTGGACTTTTTTTAGCAAACGCTTTTACCAAATAATATTACTTTTGGTATGTGGGTTTATAATGATGAGTACAAAGCAAGCTGATCGGGTAGTTATTTTGTACAAAAGTAATAAAGCAATCATTAGGTAGTGAAAGATGTTTGGTATTCTGCTGTTGACTTACTTAATTATACAATCACAAAAAAGGTTTGACAGCCATACTTTCGACATTAATTTCTTATGTATTCCAATTTAAAAATTGAAAAAAATATTTTTATGCATAACTTCTGTACAAAAAACATAAATATCAGTACAGAGATTGCAACGGTATGTATTTCAAAAAGAAAATGAAAATCACTATATATTACTTACGCCTGTGTAACATCTTGTTGGTCTTGTACCTCTGATATGTAACCTGGGACTATTGTAACTAGTTAAGAAACAAAGAAATACGAAAATGATATCCATAACAGACAAACAACCCTGAAAATAAACAAATTTTGTTGCCCAGTATACTATATTTCAATGGAGATTTCATATACATATATATATATACTGGCAGATAAATAGTTGTAAACAATCACGACATTGTTATGCTGCTTTACCGTCAAATGGCCTCGAAATTACATAATTGAATACCCGGCAGACGCAGACGCCGAACAGTTTTTGGATCGATCGTACTTTGTCCATACCATATAAAAAAAATGTTACACTGATTTGTACATATTATCAGGTTTTCTGCAAACGTATATCGTAAAATATCAGCCGCGAGACACAATGTGAAGCTTTTTCGGCGAGTGAGCGTAGCGAACGAGCCAAAAAAGCTTCATATTGTGTCGAGCGGCTTATATTTTACAATATTTGTTTGAAGAAAACTTGATGATAAATTTATCGTATTGTTAACTAGCAATCTTAATGGAATTTCTTACTTTTCAATGGCCATCCGCCTATAACCGGATGTTTTTCTGATATATTCGGGTCAACGTTGGGTCAAACATTATGACGTCGCTGATATATTCGGGTCAGCTCATATTAGGGTCGGGTCAACTCTTTATGACGTCACAGTGCCGAAATACGGGAAATTCTGAAGGCCTCAGCAGGTCGATATAGCC
This sequence comes from Mytilisepta virgata, assembly GCA_028015205.1. Classification (NCBI taxonomy): domain Eukaryota; kingdom Metazoa; phylum Mollusca; class Bivalvia; order Mytilida; family Mytilidae; genus Mytilisepta; species Mytilisepta virgata. Next base: position 36,479,374 of record CM051515.1, read on the forward strand.
ATAGGGAAATACGATAACGTAAAATATCAGTCGCGAGACACAATGTGAAGCTTTTCCGGCGAGTGAGCGTAGCGAACGAGCTAAAAAGCTTCATATTGTGTCGAGAGGCTTATATTTTACAATATTTGTTTGAAGAAAACCTGATAATAAATTTATCGTATTGTTAACTAGCAATCTTAATGGAATTTCTTACTTTTCAATGGCCATCTGCCTATAACCGGATGTTTTCATGATATATTCGGGTCAACGTTGGGTCAAACATATTAGGGTCGGGTCAACTCTTTACGACGTCACAGTGACGAAATACGGGAAATTTTGAAGGCCTCAGCAGGTCGATATAGGCATGGGGAAATACGATAAATTAATAATAGTCAGATGATATTACTTTTCTCTTTTTTACCTGAAATGAAGCTCTTCTTGAATAACGTCCGACTGCAGAAAAATACATGTAGCAAAATAAAAATACAGAGCAAAATAAAAAAGCGTAATAAAAACGATAAAGAGAATAAAACACTACAAAAAGAAAAGATTACAAGTTTTAGCTTTCTAAAAAGCTGTGGACTGCTTCGCTGTATCTTAATTTATGGTAATATGTGAGCATGTGGTTTTTGATTTAGTATTGGAATTCTCTGTTGACCAGTAAAATTTTCCGCGCGAAAACAACAAATAGACACGACTCTGGAGGTGTGCCTCGATTGGCAGAAGTTATAAAGTAGAGATCATGCATTTTTTGTTGTAAACATAGGATTATAGTGTATACGATTAAGCAAAACAAACCATGTGTATTGCAGATTAACAAAGCAAATATACACGTATTAATAATTGATTTCAATAATGAATTTCAGAATATATGAATATTACAAAAACATGTAATGACAGTTGATCGGAACTGATATACACACAGTTAATTTTCCGGCTTTTGATGACTTATCCTGAACGAGTAAAGTCTGTAATTCTTTATCTTATTTAAACCAATGGCTGTTGCTGTACCTCAGCCGCATCATGAAGTAACCAATCAGCGATCAGTAATTATTTCAAGATGGCGTGTATGTCTACTGAAACTAATAGCTCCGCACCGTGATGCGAAGCAACAAAAGAAAGGTTAACTTTTGCTATGTTCTGGTAAAATAATTTTCTCCTTTTTACCTGAAATGAATATCTTCGTGAATCACATCCGCCTGCAGAAAAATACACAACAAAATGAAAAAGAATCGCATGACGCTTATTTATACCGTCTTCCTCACAGATCGACGTCTTGCGTAGTGTAGGTAAACGTTCGCGCCACAAAAGAAAAAAGATCAAATTGCCATTGTATTAGATAAACTATATTATCGACAAGTTTGAGCTTGGCTGAAAGGAATTAAAAAATCTATATTTGTACACTGGTTTATTCGAGTTTTTATGTGTTACGGGTTTTGTTAAAGATGAATGCCTCACTGGTGTAGGAGAGGTATCTTTATATATATTTACAAATGTATCTATAAGATATTCAAAATTGTCGAAAATATAACAAATATATGATAAACAAAAGAATACGAGAGACTGTTTTCAATCGACAAAGCTTTAAAAATGCCAAGCCGTCAAAAATCATTTCAGCGTTTATTATTCAACGAAATGGCATTACGGTGCATCAAATTTATTTAGGTATTTTGTGATACATTTTATTGATTAGCTAATCAACGATATAGGAAAAGAATATACAAATTTATTATTTATAAACAAATTATTGCAGTAAAAACTGTCATTATATTATAATGATGTATTTTTGCCTTTGAATTAATATACAGTTTTTCGACTGTTGTTCTCAAACACTTAAGCCCCCTTTACACCGGTCGAAGACTGTGCTACGCTCTCCACGACTTCTACGATCGCCAAGATCGCAGCAGGGTCGTGGAAAAATTGGAAAACCATCTTCAGTGTAAAGGTATTCACGACACCCCTACGCTTACCATACGATCAAAATACGTTTTTTCGATAATCTTTCACGTTGCTACTACGCTCTCCTACGTTTTCGCTACGATGCCTGCGTTTGTGGTACGTTCAAGCTACGACAATAACACGATCATACGACGCCCCTAGGCCGATATCGTACGACCTCTCACGATTGTGACACGACATCGATACGCGCTTGACGATCGTAATACGTTGTCACTACGCTGCTACCACGAGTATTACGACCTTGTTACGTTGGTCTCACGATCTAGCTTTTAACATTCCAGGTCTTTAGAGCAAAACTGACAAGTCAAATATATTCTGCAATATAAAAAGTTATATCAGAATATTTATTGATATGGTAAATCGAATTTTACTTGGATCAATTATTCTCAGAGATTAATAAAATAAAGCCAAATTTTGTCCAACATCAATCATTAGATAAACTTGAAAATATTTTATCTCCCGAATCTGAACTTTTGCCAGCAATATGCGACTTTATAAAGCAATCATTATATTTGAGAAAATGAGATCCGTGTCGGTCAAAAGTCTTTACATTTATATATTATTTGTTCCATTGACTTTGTGTTTGTTTCTTTGTTTAATGTATGGTATGTATTTGCTTGGCCCACGTGGGCGTAATTTTGCAAGTAAAGTTAATTAATTGTAATTACATGGATTATTAACCTGATTTACCAAATTCTATGCAAAGGAGGCGCTTTTCTTGGACAGAATTTTGTCATTTATAAAGAATACTTTTCACATTTTAGTCATTAAGCACTGATTATAAGACAAAATTAATTGAATTGGGAAAATATTTCATCAGCAGTGATATATAAAATGTTTAATTCTAAAACGATCATCCGTTTTTGTATCAGCAAATATTTAAATATAGTTATTGATGAATTAGTATAATTAAACTTTTAAAATATATATTGTAGTGAAGTACAATGACTTTAAAAACACTATTGATCGCTTTGATGGTTGTGCTGACTCGGACAGATGCAAGGGAATCATGTTGTAACGACAAGTTGAAAAAAATTATACGGTACCAGTTTGACCTTTTGGACAATTATTATAACGGCCACACTACAGGTTATGGTTTTCTGAGCATTACGATTTGCCCTTTGAAGTTATTATGCTTATATGTCCTTAGATGGTTTTTGGCGTTACCCTTTTGGACACTTTAATTTGTATGTGAATCTTTTATTCAATATTCCGATATTATCATTTCCGTTTTCAACATTTCGGCCTTGAGCACTGGCGAGTAATGCGAATTGGTATCAGTATCAGTTAAAAAAAAATCACGGAAATTTCAAAGGATTTATAATTAAATAATCTCTATGATAGCATTTTAGTAATATATGAATTCGACCTTTATCTTCAAATCTTTGATTAAGGTACTAATGTCTTATGAAAAAAAAAAAAAAAATAGTAGAATTTATTTTTCAGTGAGATTCATGTTTAGCTTTGGTTCAGATAATATAAATACAATACTAGAAATTTATAAAAAAAAAATGTTTTTGGATGGATACAATGACAACAAACTGGTGTGAAATATCTACATATAGTCTTTTCGTACAGATCTATGAATCATCAGGTAATTTCATTAAAATGTTCAAAGACGTTCCCTGTTTGCTCACATAAAAATACTGTGTTTTTCAATTAAACCTGTAAAAATGGAAATTTCACGTCAATATTGTTTGTAAGACATGCATTCTGAGTAATACTAATAGTTTAGTACAAGTGATTTTATATCACCTTATTAGCTTAATAGCTCGAAATTGGTTTCTATATTGATGTAAAAAGCACAAAACAACTCATCAAAAACTAAAGTTACAAATAAAAAAAAATATATATCAAGAAAATAAGTAGACAAATAACACAAACTCAAAATACAAGATCTTACCTTGGGATTAGCACAATTAGTGTTTGTCTTGTGATGTTGGATTTAGTTTGTTAAAGCAACAACATTTTTATCTCACCTGGCCCAAAGATTGACAAAACTTACCAGCAATGGTCCTTAGGTCATGTATGTTGTCCTCTTTCAGAAATATATCCACTGACCCTGCAAGCCATCCAAGATGGCTGTCAGAGCTGAACATTATTTAACACAGTGCCTTATGGGAAAATTGAGTTAAAAATATTCTTGTCTGATATCGGTAACCAAAATTTGCAGCAAAAGCCCTTATATGGTTCTCTTTTTGAATTATATCCGATCATACAATCCGATCAACCCAAGACTGCCAACAAAGCCGAACATAGCTTGACAAAGGACCGTATGGGGAAATTGACTTAAAAATCTTCTTGTCTGTAATCTTTAGCAAACTGGAACCCAAATTTTGCAGCAATTTTCCTTAGATGGTCCTTTATCAGTTTTATCCGATGACCTGGTCCACATTCCAAGATGGCCGCTACAGGCGATCTTAACTTAACATAGGATCCTATCGGAAAATCGCTTAAAGATCTTCTTGAATGAAACCACATAGCCAATTGAAATCAAGCTTGGCAAATTAGTCCTTATGTGGTCATCTTTCAGAATTGCATTCGATGATTCGCCTGATGGCCGCCAAAATAGAGTCCTATGGGAAAATGCATTTAAAAGGCCTTCTGGTTCGAAACCAGTGAGCAATTTGGCAAGACCAGTGTGCTAATTAGAACTATGCTGCAATGTTTATCCAGCCAAGATGGAATAGTCAAATAATGATTTCCATGTAAGCGATACAAGCTCCGGGAGCCTTTATTCTTTATTACCAAAGGCATTCTTTTACATCGCTGCCTATACAGTATCATTTTATGTTCATATTTGAATCAATTTTTAATCAATTCAGTCGAGTCGATGACTTTGAGGTATTCTCTGTATTTTCTGTTTTGTTTCAGGTCATGTAAAATCAGCTTTCTCGGCACAGTTAAGTTATAGTCTAAAAAATCCCGCTAGATATAAAAGGATTGAATTTACCAATGTAAGAACCAACGTAGGCGGAAACTACGACCGGACAGGAATCTATACCGCACCACGTGATGGCACATGTTTCTTCACCTGGACGATCCATACCAACTCAGGAGGGTGGTGCCTTACTGAAATTGTACTCAGTGGAAATGCAGTTGGATTTGCCCACCATACCAATAGCAATAAGGGTTCAAGCGTAAACAAAACGTCAAGTCAAAGTATAGTCCTTGCTCTAAAGAAAAAAGACAGGGTTTGGATACGAGTTGAATGGAATGAAGCTGGGTATTGTTATGGGGGAAGATGGAACTCGTTTTCAGGATTTGAAATTTAATTCTAGAAAATAAAGAATTTAACCTAAATTCTTACTTTGCTTTTTCAACAAGCAGTCGTAGAGTTAGGGCTCTACTGTATTAGCATAGTCCGCCCTACCTTTCGAATCAAAAGATTACTTGATTGGACCAAACTTTCTGACATTGTGACACACTCAGTACACACAAAAGTGAACCAATTTGAAAAACAATACAATTATAAAATGAAAACTTAAGCCTGCTATTTTAATGAATAATACACACTCTTGTAAAAACAAGAAGTTAACCTTGGTGCTGCGGAACAGAAGATCATGTTCAATATGCGACACCCGTCTTTTTATCCAATGGCGTAGGTCTGTTAGTAGTAACAAGTCTGAGTAGGTATAGATAGATAGGGTGGAACAGGTCTAAGGGTATTTATGATACTACTATTATGACATTTTACGGTCAACCAATTCATGATGACGATCCTAAAATTTCCAGAGTAATGACACCCACATTCTGAAAAACCCTATTGAATTGGCTATCCCCTCTTTCATGAATACAATGACCGTTTATCCATACCCTCACAACCTTAGCTCAAGTGCAGACGACTTTGGTATATTGCCACCAAATAAAAGAAAGAAGTCAACAATACTAATATACAATCTGAAAGCATCACGGTTGTCGTAAAATTTTCTTTGGGAATTGTCTAAAGTTTGTTATAGTTAAAATATATGAATTGAATCTTTATGACTTAGAAGTCGGCTTACCGAACGTTGGCATTGGTCATTGTTGCTAATGCAAATTAGGAAATATCGGCGAAAGAATACCGAAGCGACATAAAAGTGTTTAAAGTCCGTAATATCGAAATCCAAGGGCAAAATAAACCCCTGAAAATGGAAGATAAGAAACAAATACCACAATGATGTGTGTATAATAAAACGATAAAAACATATAATAAACCAAACAGAATTAGAAAAAGACATCACAGAAAATAAGCACTAGCAATTAATGTGAACTCCTACTAAATACTGTGAGTGACATTAGGTGTCCCGGAAGGGTATGCTTGTTCTGTTCCGTTTACAGCACCAGTCACAAGTCGAAATAACGCTGGTGGGAATTACATTAAAATTTTTGATATATCATTTATGTTTGTGATTTAATTTCAAATTGTAGATAATAGTGTAAATATCTTTTAGATTTCATTTTAAATCAGGAATATTCTCTACCGGCTTGGAAGTCCAAACGGAACAAATTTGCACCGTTAGTTTGCTATGCAAGTGTTAGATCTTTTATGGAATTCAATCATAGCTGCATGATATATTTTTTTGGTAAAATCAAGAATTTCAAAACATTGCTTTTGTTTTATTTTTGATACTTTTGATTAATTCTTAGATGGTGCTTATCAACGTCAGAAATCTGCTATGATTCAATAATTTGAACTAAAATCGGGAGGTTAACTGTTGGTGATATATTTGGAATGGTAGATCACAGTTGATTTTCTACCAAAAATAGCCGTCATGTAAACATAAATAAATTGAAATTATGGCACTGTATGACGCAATCAAGTTTCTTTCTGATTTACATAATCGACATTTTCTATTGAAAGCACAACAATTTTGTGTTGTTATTTTCTTGTTAAAACAGAATACAGAATATACATTTCTTCGAGCTCTTAAAATTATATTGCACGAACGTAAAGCACGAAAAAGGGTATCCAGCGAGGTAAAATGAAACAGTGAATAAATTATCATAAATATGATAACACTCATATGGTCGTAGGTAAGAATTTTTAAATCTTTTTTCCCCTGAAATTATTTAATTAAATTTGATTTTAAAGATTTGTTTGGATATTTTATCTGTACTGTGATGCGTTAATATACCAAAGTCGTCTGCACTTGGGCTAAGTTTATGATGGTATGGATAAACTGTAATTGTATTCATGAAAGAGGGGATAGCCAATTCACTAGGGTTTTTCAGAATGTGGATGTCATTACTCTGGAAATTTTAGGATCATCATCATGAATTGGTCGACCGTAAAATGTCATAATACTAGTATCATAAATACCCTTAGACCTGTTTCACCTTATCTATCTATACCTACTCAGACTTGTTATTACCACCAGATCCACGCCATTGGATAAAAGACAGGTGTCGTATATTGAACACGTTCTTCTGTTCCGCAGCACCAAGGTTAACTTCTTGTTTTTATAAGAGTTGTATTATTCATTAAAATAGCGGGCTTAAGTTTACATTTTATAATTGTATTGTGTTTCATTGGTTCACGTTTGTGTGTACTGTGTGTGTCACTTGATATGTTATCTGTACTGTGATGCGGCCCGGAACATTATTAAAAATTGACCCGGGAAAATATATTTTGTCTCGTGTCTTAGGTATTCTAGTATGGATACGGACAATGAAAAAACAGCAATAAAGTACAATTCCTGTTTATTTATATTTGTAAGTAAAAGTGGAATATAAATGTATACTGAGCAATTCTAGACAGTTGGATACAAAACATTGCCTTATACATCTAAAATTAATGAGAAATAATCAAAGATACGCAACAAAATGAATATCTGCGTATTACCCCAAATCTGGCAAAGCTCAGTTTTTTCTCTCTATAAGCAGCTGAGATTGCCTCTTATGTTTACATTTGAAGTCCCGGTTAGGTGACATGTGAAGTTAACAATTCAGTTTTCCAGCTAGGATTCAAGGACAGAGGGACATATCTGTAGTAGAAGGGGCACCTTAATGCTGTTTCTGAAAAAGTCAAAGAAGACATATCAATTATTCAATTATATCTAATGTCCTTATAAGAATACTTTTAGTTTTTTCAACTCTTAAATGCATTTTAAATTCATTCAGTCCTGTTTAGTTGTACAAAAAATGTTTACTGTATTTTGCATTGTACTTAATATAGAGGGCAGAGTGGTGCACTGGAAGAGGGACAGTGTGCTACTCGCTTCTATGTTAGGCTACATTCACTATCATAAAGCCAAACAGATTTGACGCATCTTCGTTGCAGATCCAAGGTAATTAAAATTCCGAAATGGCGTTCATGTAAACAAAATACGCAGCAACTGCATTTTCTTGAGGTTTTTGTTGAAAATCATAGGAGAAACAGATTCTCCTACAATTTACTCGTGAGTTATAGAATTTCTGCACCCTCAATAGTTTAATTTTAGATTTTAACACGCTCGCTAATGCTCGCGTGTTGAAAATCAGAAATTTAACTATTGAGGGTAAAGAAATTCCATAACTTACTCGTACCTGAAGGAGAATCTATATTTATCTGGTTAATTAGGAGGTGGTAATTAGATAAAAGACAGAAGTGGTAGTAAAATCACCCTGCAATACTGCAAAACAATACAATAAAACTGAATGAACAAGGCACTACATCTTGAAAGTAGCTCTTACATTACAACATCAAGGAGGTCCCTATTGTCGATTTACATCATAATGTTTTATCTTTTGTTACCAATGATCGGCATCGATTTGGATGTTCCTAATTGATTTTACGTGTTTGGATGTTTTATCCAGTATTTTTTATTATATAAGTTAGTCAGGTGGGAACTAAATAAATCTAAGTTTTATAATGTTTGTCTCAATTTGAAAATTTGCCATTGTAACTTTAATGTTCTTTAAGTGATGTTAATTTAAAAAAAAACTGCCTATGTATAATTATTCTTCACAGTGAAAGATAAATTGTAATTGTATGACTAGAATTATAAGTAAATTTGGAACAAGTTCAGATTAGATACATACACTTTCTTTATACAATATCTGTTATGAACTTTACGTTTAAATATACTAGTCTAGTATACAGCAAGTAGGTTATCGGTTAGAAAAATAGTTTGTAAAAATATTATCACAGAATTTGTTGATAGATGTAGAGTTATCGCTCGTTGCTTGTTACATTTTGCACTGTGGGTTAATTAATCTTGGGATTGCTTTGTGTTGATATATCTTTGTAGTATATTAAAGTTAGATCTTTGTTGTATATTGCAGTTAGAACTTTGTTGTATATATATATATATATATATATATATATATATATATATATATATATATATATATATATATATGCTATGAAACTCGTCCATGATGACGGCCGTAACTGGTCTAATATCCTCTTATAAGTTTTCCTCCTCCTGCCTCTCTTCCTGCCTTTCTCCTCTTTCTTACATAGACACCGCGCCGAGCAGGAGAGGAGGGGGAGGAGAAGGAGGAGTAGGAGGAAATAAAGGATAAGGAGGAAGAGGAAGAGAAGGAGAAAATTTATAAGAACACAGCTATTATTGTTGTATATATCTGGAATATGATTGTCAATAAATGTTGAAAAAATATGTCGTTGTAATTTTTACAGATACACAAAGAACTATGACTTTAACGATGCAAACATAAAGGTTTAGGAAAAGAGTTATCACTCTAGATTGTCCAAATTATCTTCACATGGATATAAAAGGTGGAAAATGACTCTCCCCTTAAAATATTTTGTCACGCATGTGTTATTCTACCTCAACCCGGTCTTCACTTGGTCCTGGTTGTTGTGACGTTGAACAACTGGTTAAGGGATGTTTGGGTTGTGCATTTTATCTGGATATCCGGGGAAAAAATGAGAACAAAATGACGTTAATGATAACAAACGATAAAAAATTTATATTCATCAGGAGATATTTATATTTTGTATGAAGCGAATTAACGATTAAAGGTTTTTTCTTTTTTTTCTGTTTGTCATTTAATATTATTTTTCTTTATTTGTATTAAAACACATTTTGAAAACATATATTTTTAAAATTTCAATTTCTTTTATTCCTTTTTTATAGGGGGAGGAGTGGACAGCCATGACATAATCATGATTGGACGTAAGGCGTCGCATATGACTCGAGCTCATTGCTTTTAAGACGTTTCACGCTTCGACTTTGATAGGTAATCAATTCTATGCAGTGATTTAATCTGACAACTTAATCCGATAGTGGATTAGCTGGCATCCGACAACTTAATCCGAATAGCCGCCATCTTGGAACCTTAGGACCTTGTGTTTTTTGGGTGAAAAAAGATCCCTCTCTATATAACTGTCCATATAAATAACATTGCATCATACTTTGTCATTTATATCAAATTTGAAAATTTTACATAAAATGACTGAATTAAGTTATACATTAGATTTACATATTTATTTCTGTGCTGTTTGAAATATTTAGGAATTTTATTCACCTCACATGGCAGCATTTTAGGTATCATAAGTTATTAGCCTACTGACTGATAAAAGAAACAAAAAGTACAGTAGCTGTTTTCTTTGCTTTTATAAAAAGTTTCAAGATAATTTCGAATACAAATTGTGATGAAACACCAAGTAAAAAATTTAACATCACCAATGTTGCACCGGGTACCTAAAATTCGACCACTGAATTCATTGTATAGAAGAGAAATATAAATCTTAAACTGAAAAAACTGCCATTATGGTTCTGCCTATATAGGCAATTTAAAAGACAAAAATGAAAAGACAGATAGATGCCTGCTGGTTTACTATTTCACACTACGTATAGATACGTTTCTTACCATATTGTATAAGTTGTACTACAATGATGCTGTTTGTCATCCTATACGTTTAATTCTAAAAAAGAGACCAGACACAATATCAAGACGAACAGGTGGAGGACTAGATCGGCAAGGTTTTTCTAAAGAATTTCCTCTTAAATTTAATCTGCGTCCTTCAACATGATACTTATTAACTTTCACTGAGGTAATAAGTCAGCCTCGATTCATACCACACATATCTTTGCATTAGTAACATTAATCTGTCTAGTTACGATGTTATTCATTGACAGATTTCCAGAATAAAAATCGGATATAGAAATCTTATTTTTGAATTTGGCCTTCATTTCTTTAGAACTGTCGTCTTATCCAATAACAGATTATAGTAATGCTGCGTGTTACAAAAAATTGTTTATGAAGCATTAAAGTAACAAAAAGAGATAGTCAGACCTTTTCAATTGGTTCCACTTTTTTAGTTGGTAAGTTTAATAAATAAGACTTTTTTGTTTCAGATGGTTCCACTATTTACAACGTGCTGTTGGTAAGTTTCAGTCAAACAAACGAAAATAAAAATAAAAAAATAATAAAAGAAGAAAAATTTTTTCATTTAGTACGTAGAGATTTGTTTGCAAGTTTCTAACTATCAAACTAAATCAGACTTTTTTTCTAAATAGACCAATGAGCTTGAGCTCATCAGGTAAGGTTGGGAAGCAATTTTTTAAAATATGAAGAATCATATTTTGGGTATCTGACAACTTTATATTTCTACAACACTTAGGGGAGCATCGTAATTTAGATTTTGACATATACATACATAGTAATTGCAGAGAAACATGAAAACAATGTCAGCATTAGCATTGATTAGCATTGTTTTAGTGTACAGGGGCGGGGTAGCGAAGGCGTCGAGTTATAACTACAAAATGAATAAAAGTATACAGTATCAGATAGATCTTATAGAAAGTACTGGTACAGACTATAACTCGAGTAAAGGTTTTTGTTTGTGTTTTTGATATGATTAGTAAACATTCGATGCATCAAATTTAGTAGCACAGAAGATAAATGAAATGAGATATGGGAAAATGTCGATGAAACAATAACATCAGAAGTTATGGGACTTATTCAAAAAGAAATCATTGCTTCACATAGTGCGGGCATACATATTTCGGACACTAACTAGAGTATGCCTTGACAATGTTTCTTCAAATTTAACTACGTTATTATAAATGGCGATCCAAGGATCTGTATACTTTTTTAGTAAAGATCTTAATTTATGTCATTCCAGAATTATAGAATTATGGAATTTTTTTTAAATGTTGCATACTAACTCCAGTAGCTTTTAACCAATTTTGTACAGGCTTTACCAAATTATTAAAAAGTATGGTCTGCGAATCATTTTACGTTTTTAGGGTTTCCAGAGTTATTTGACTAATATAAAAATCACAATATAACAATCTGACCCGTGTATTTTATATACAATTGCAATGTAAGATCCTCGTGCCGATGTGTATGTGGGTTCGATGTTTCGGTCAATTGAGTTTTTCCTTAGCTATATGGCCATTTGGACTTTGAAATTCTTGACATTGTACAATAAACACCTTGTCATCGCAACTCCTTTGACATATAGTGAAACTTAAGATCTTTGTGTGCAGATGTGCATGTTGGTAGCATTTTCTAGTCCGTTGAGTTTTCCCTCTGAACTACGGCTAATGGTGTGTGTATTGTCACTACCATTCCCTTAAAAATAATTTGTACACATATGTGTTGCGTCAATCTTAGAAGCTCTAAAAGATAAAAAAATATATTTGAGGGGAGTTCCACTTCCATAATTTCAAAACTATTTTCTTATCCATATTTTCCCATTATCTATAACCTTGTTAACCCTTCATATTCTGTTAAAACGCTGAATATATTTCTTTAATTACATTGTTTTCCTTGCACAGATGAGGCGGAATTTAGTTAATCCTGCCATACACTCAAGAATAGAATGTGACTGCCACATTAAAACTAACGTAGGGGTGATTTCTACAAGACAGGGGTATATACTGTACCGCGTGATGGCACATATTTCTTCATCTGGACTATGCACACTAATTCTGGAGGGTTTTGTCTCACTGAAATTTGTAAACAACGGAAAACCAGTTGGTGTTGCAAATCATACAATACAATGTAGTAATAAGGATTCACTGTGAACAAAACGTTAACTCAGAGTGTAGTCCTTGCTCTTAAGAAGAAAGACAAGATATAGATTCGAATGGAACGTCAGGGACAGGGATATTGTATTGGAAGCAAATGGAATTCTTTTTCAGGATTCGAAATTTGAGTACAAAAAGTAAATAAAGAAGTTTCTGAAATATCTCTGGTTTTGAATTTTTACCAAACAATTTTGTCTATATTTACATCATGAATAGTAAGCATTTTTATCTATTTACAGTACACATGTTATATCGGTGTGGTTATCATCTGCTAAGTAGCATTATTCCATAACATTAGTACCAATGGTTTTCTCATAGGACCAACAATGATCAAGTCAAACTGTGTGTGTCTATCAAGTGCGTCAGCATTTTTATCCGAGTGAAGTTCAGCATTTATGATCGCTCTGTTCGTTCATTTATCTCTCCATCCTTGATCGCTCGTTCATCCAAATTATATGTATATGTATATGAACAGATTTAACATCATTATATGAACGCATGCAATAAGCTTAGAATCTTGAAATTGGCTTAAATGGTCTACATGTAAACAATGGACTGAAAAGAGAATACAAATGTTGTTAAAGGGTAATTTAAAAGGATTGGAGATTTAATATTATCATATTTCGCTTTCATCAATGGTACAAAATGGTACATAAGTTTGTTTTATTTTTGAACGGCTGTTTCATCATATCTATAATTACCTTACTACTACCAGGTAATACACATTTATATGGTCTTGCAATAAAACATTCTTTTCTAAACATTCAATCTGTTTCGGTATGCAATCAGTTATATTTAAGTACTAAAGCTGATAATTCACTCTGGAATGAATTTGTTTTAATAGGCCATACCAATTGATTTTTATGCCTTTGGATTTTTTATGGCGAGCGGGCGAAATTTTAATTTTACTTTTTTTAGCTGACCCGGCCTGAAAGGCCATGTGAGCTATTGCCATCACTTGGCGTCCGGCGTAAACCTTTCTTTAAAGATCTCTCTGAAACAACTCTTCCAATTGGGACCAAACTTTGGTGGAATGATCCTTAGGGTATCTAGTAAGAACTTTATGTTTTATTTTCTTAACCGTCGAGAAACATTACTAAAAATAGAAAATAGTGGGTAAACTGCAGTTTTGGTTTCTATCTCAAAAACTAAAGCATTTATAGCAAAACTGACTCGACTTAAAAATGTCATGACATTTTCAGACGAATCGGTCAACCCTTTGTTGGGTTATTGCGCCTGAATTGTTAATTTTAAGAAAATTTTGCAGTTTTAGGTTATTATCTTGAATATTATTATCGATACAGACAAACTATAGGCGGCAAAATGTTCAACACAGTACGATCTATTATTAAGTCAAAATGACCAAAATCGTTTATGGACCCTTTATAGGAGTTTTTGCCCTTTTAAGACAATTTTTCACATTTTTTTCGTCATCTTTATAAACTTTCAAAAATATTCTCCTCTGAAACAATAAGATCGATTTCAGCTGAAAGATCCTTAGGGTATCTAGTATAAAGTTTGTGTTTTATTTTCTTGTCCATCTAGAAACATGGCTACAATGGCTAAAAATTGAACACAGATGAAAAATGCACTTTTTAGCTCATATTTAAAAAACTAAAGCAGTTATTAAAATCTTGAAAAATGAAGAATTTGGGACTAATTTTCAGCATTTTTGCAAAATGAAGCGGCCAAAAATTATATATTTTCTTGAATTTTACAAGTCCAAAAATCGGAGCGACGAAATCCAAAGAACAAAAAAAAAAAAAAAAAAAAGAACCAAAAAAAAAAAAAAATTGGTGTGACCTTATCATCTAAATGAGAAGCGTTAGTCAGTTACCTCCCTTAACAAAGGTACCAAGGGGAGATAATAAAATTTCTAGTCATAAGGGCCAAGGAGAGATAATTTCATTTATCTCCCCTTGGAAACTTAGTTAGGGTAGAAAACTGACCATTGTTTATCGTTATCTATTTTAAGCTTAATTTCAATGTCAGCGCCATTAGATGATCTTACCAAATAGACATAGGGGTGGCTTCTTCATAGGAGATGGAGCTGTCGTTTGCAAGGGGAGACCAGTTGGTGTTGGCTTTTACGAAGATTTATCACCCTCTTAGATTGAAAATTACATGGTCCAAATATTTTTCTCTGAAAGACATGATTGCATAAAATTCGGTAAATTCAGTTGTTTTAGGTAGGACGGAGCTAATTGCATCTGGCAGCCAAGTAATCGGACAATTCGAACGGGTACGATACTTAAATTATGAAAAATCTGTTCCTTGGATCGAGGTTTCTAGACAGTAGGTATATCTGCAAGTTTGTTATTGTATTTATATGAAACAAATCTTCTTAAAAACAGGAAAACGAATATCTTCCGGATAACAGATAAACTTCATTTCATTTTCATTGTTGGTAGATGTTACTTTCCACTTCTCACGTCTCTCTGTGCAGCATTTAAAGTTTAAAACTGTTTAACTATTATCATACCATCTCTGCTGAAATGGTATGCGTGTGAATATTCAATGTTTAGTGATTACACTAACGCATGCAGACATAATTGAACTGAAAAAAAACCTGCTCAAAAACAGGGTAACGATAAGAAACAGTCGATATTAACACGTCTAGAAGCATCATATTGATGTAACTAGATTATACATTGTAAATCGAGGCGTACCCCATACTGGACGGAGGAAGAATGGCTTTTGACCTTTTTGTCCGTGTATATTTGGCCTGAAGAAAAGCCTTTTAATCCACCAGGTGCTCCAGACCAATTACAAATTTACCTTTACTACATAATCATAATAGAACTGTGGCTTTGATGGGTAGGAATTCGGGTTTCTATATAAAATTTGGATTTTTTTTTATAATATTAAAAAGTTATTCAGAAGTTTTGCTACAATATCATTATAACGAATAATTTTGGTATATCTGACTTCTCGGTAATACCACGAATACGGTCACAGGCTTTTAATTGTGACAGCAATGTGATGTTAGTTGTTATCGTTAATAAACAATGGCTGAGAATCATTTTCATACCTATTTATCAAGAAATTTGTAAAAACTCGTTACGTTCAGTGGGAATATATAGGTATGTGTCCGATAAGAATATTTACGAAATATTTCGTGTGACTTTACATTTAACATTAAATGTTTTTAATATTCATACACACTAAGGATAAATTATTCTATGATACTTTTATTTCACGTACATTGTATATGTGAATGACCACTTGCAGTCTGTTTTGTAAAAGATATGGGTTGCTTTTTCTGAGGTCAGTTGTAATAAAAACATTGTGGGTATTCCCACCATTTCTTTGCAATATCCCACTGAATGCCGTTCTTTCATTTAACAAATACCATCCCAGTTAGGGATTGAATTTGTTAAATTATGAAATACAGAAATTTAAAATAAGAATGGATTTCCCGACCAACTCGGATTGGCTATTCAAATTTTGTCATTATATATTTTTAAATTTGGGCCGTTTTATATATTCTCTGTTATGAAGATTACAAAATAATTTGATGTGCGTAAAATTAGTTAATTTGAATGACTTAAAGTAACCTGATTACTGACCTCAACCTATTATACAATGTATGGGGTTTTTGGTGATTCAACCAAATTTGTATTGTACGCAATACACGACATGTCGGGTAATCATTGAGCATCTTGTTATTTTGACAAGCTGCAAATGATATAATGGCTGGCTAAATTTGTATCGTGTATTTCTTTTGGCATACAAATCAAAAGACAATTTTGATCATATCAACTGTTTCATAAAAAGAAACTTGTCTTTTTCAATTTTATCTGACAAAGCACGTCAATCTAATAGATGTCAACGACAGTTTAGATGTTGTAAACTATAGAAATCAGCTTCTATGTCAAAAGTTACAACATCTTCTACTCTACCTTTCATCCTTTCATATGCAGATATAATTTTTATGCTCAAATACAACTGGTACACAAAGTAAATAGCTAATACGGCCTTATTCTGTATTAACCAAAGGGTAATAAGTCTTTATAGGTATTAACTCTGAAAAAAAATAACCATTTTAAATTAAGAAATAATTCATGGTAGCAATATATTCGTTGGAGATTTTAGATATGTAACATTATTTGGGCAAATCTTTATCACGAGCGTAAGTAAATAATGTTACCCATATTTAAATCTAATATGAATATATGGCTCCACTGAATTATTTCTATTCAAATATGACGAATACGGAAATTAGGAAAGCGAAGTGGTACTGCAAGACCTTTCAGTGATTTCAGAGCTACTGAAAGAGAAATCTAAAAAGATAAAAAAAAACAATAAATTTGATAATGGATAAAAAAAGTCCAAACACAATTGTAGTATTTCTCCGCTCTGACTGTTCCTCTGGTGAGATTCAAAAAATGGCGTTGCTATTTTGACTATGATGTCAGGCGCGTGCAAACCATAATAATCGAAATTTTTTATAATTCTTTATTTACAAAGAGAAAGCAGCACACTATACTAGAATTTGTGATAAATGCCGTTAATAGACCGCAATTAATGGTTTTAGTATATTTTTCATACTGAACATGTACTATCTTCTTGGAAAGTCGTACTTTGAGGTTCGATCAGCTTTATTAACTCTAGGCAGTCAGCATTGTCTTAGGCTACTACAGCAGATCCCAACCGTTCAGCACTGTTCCTGATCTTGTATATCATACTATTTTAGTGCTGATTTCTCTACCTGGGCGATTTTGGTACCCCTCTGCTTTCGTCGTTTTCGTAATAATCAACAAAATCATAGTTACAGTGTTCCCTTCTATACTTGAAAAATACCCCTCCAACTGTGTTCCCCGGCGTTATACGTTTATAAGGCAGACAAATTAGAACTGAACTTATATTATAAACCCAGCTCATATAGTTATTATAATTTTGTAATATCAATTGACTGTGAGTCAGATTCTCGTCAGAAATTTTCATATTGAAATTGAGATGTTTCGTTAAATATAGAAACTTAAGGAAAATTTTGATTAGCCTTAAAAGATAAATAAAAATTATTGTAAGATAAACGAGACATCGGAAAGGTATAAGGTTACCATGGATACAGAAAAATCTTTCGCTTGTAACGTTAATATTGAACATAGATATTTCGGGTTTATTTTAATTATTCAATGATATATTTAAAAAACTAGCAGTGTGGTCGACCTTTAAAATATCAACAACAGAACACGGAAGCAACATGATAAAGGGGAAATCCAAAAGATTAGGGTAAAAAACAGGACAAAGTCGAGATATCCAGAAAAGTAACACAAAAAGCAAATATAAGAAAGATATTACGTAAAAGAACAACAGTCAGTAAACAGAAGAGAATCAGAACGACAGTTAGGTGCAGACATAACCTCTCACCAAGTTAACTTAGAGCAGATCTACTAAGTTAGAATAGAATTCTAAGCTGTCATTGTCAATAACCAGTGATGGTCTAGAACAGTTCTATAACATTGTTATTATAGAATTGATCATGTTACCCACCCATTCATGGTATGGATCGTATCACTGACCTGACATTTTTTTTTTAATTTTAATTTATTTTTTTTAATTTAAATTTTTTTTTCTAATTTTAATTCAATTTTTTTTAAATGTTAATTTTGTTATTTTTGTTTTAATTGTAATTTTATTTTATTTATTTTTTTATTTTAATTTAATTAATTTTTTTACTCAAGATCTTTTCTTCTTGAAGAAGTAATTATAAAAAAAGGGGATGGCCTCCGATGATGGGTTCTATAATGATGATATAACAATTGATGAAATGTAGCGATATCGTCGCAAAAGCAGTCGTGGACCTCTAATTCTTCACCAAAGCTGTTCTAAAAAGCAGTCGTGGACCAGGACTGCTATAATTCTTGACCAGGGGTGTTCTTCTTCCTGACTGCTCTAAGTTAAGTTAGACCAGTTCTCAGAACTGCTCTGCAAGTTAACTTGGACGAGAGGTTATGACTGGTCGCAACTGTAGCAACAGGACCATCAGGACCATCTAGTATATTCTGTGCTGTCACGTTCCATTTTTGTTTTATTTATTCTTGAAGCATTTGTTTGTTACTATCCATTTTCATGATTCTCTTTTCCTTTCGATTTCGAATTTACAGATTTTTCTCACTCTTTTGTCGTTCCAATATCTTTTGCCGGTATTTGATTATTTAATTAAAGTGAGAAATCGTCATGTAACAAAGAATTGAGGTTATACCGAAAATATCATTTTCTAATCTTAATCAGACTAAAGCTTGTATTTCATTGTTTATCGAGGAAATTTTTTGTAAACAACACGATGTTCACTTTATTTTTCAGTTAATTTTTTGCAATGTCGAAAATAGTAATCAAAAGTCGTTTGACATGCATGTTATAAAAAGTATTCTTTGAATGATTCTATTGTTCTCTCAATCTAGAAGCTTCGTCATACCTCGGGTTTTTGGGGATTTTCTTTGTTGTAGAAATTTGATACATTAAATTCTATGTTACACGTGTTGCATGTTTTTTTTTCAGGATTTTCATTCATACGATATATTAGTGGCCAAAACAATAAAGGTGTAAACATTAAATTCAAAACCGTTGTAACAACAAAAACGAAAGTTGAGGTAAGGCCAAATTCGCTCGTGGAAATTCAACCAAATGGTCCATGCGTACATGTCATTCATATTCTTTATAATACTTTTTTGGAATAATTCCTTCTATATTTAAGTCCACAAAATTTTGCTCCACAAAAAGTACTTTGAACACTGGCCAGCTAATGTTTAGTAGGTTGACTGGTTTGTTTGTTTGTTTGTTTAGTTGGGGTTAAACGCCGTTTTCAGCACATTTGGCCATTTCGCGGCGGCCAGTTTTTATTGGTGGAGGAAGCCGGAGTACCCGGAGAGAACCACCGACCTTCGATAGGAAAAATGGCAATTCTTGTCAATTAAGATCGGAGTCGAACACACCCCACCACAGGTGAGATTCGAACTCACAACCCCAGCGTTGACAGGCTAGTGACCATTAGTAGTCATGACGAACTACCTAGACCACTCGGCCATCGAGGCCCCTAGGTTGACTGGTAACGAATACATAGTATAAAGTGGTTTTATACATACATGCTTCAGCATGGAAGGAATAAATAGAAAAAAAACCCCAAATTTAAAAAAGAAATTAGATATACAAATATCAAAATATTATTATATAAGAGAGTTGTTTTTCAGGACCAGGGTTGTCATCGGGTATGGCAAATATCTACTTAAGGTAATTTCAACGTGTATGTAAAGTTTTGTATCACATGTGATCAATTAATTTGAAACGTAGTTTTTTTGAGGAAGTAACTATAAAAACTTTATTTCATGACATAGATTTTATTATCTAAGTATAAACAGTAGCACTTAATAGATAAGTACAGAGTTTCCACAAGGAAGTCCTCATTGCTAGTCACCTGTGTCCAATATTGCACAATAAAGATTCCAAAACTCTGAAGTATCGTACAGATCTTATATTTGTATACATTCATTGAGCGTAGTCGTTTGAACTTACAATAACAGCATTAACTTTCCGTCATCAAGTCAATGAACAATGAAGTTATTAGTACAGGTATATATGTTGTGGTTTTGGTTGATAGTCTTCTTTGTAGTGAATTTTTTTTCCAAACAGTTGAACATTTTTTAAAAAGAAATTCGTGATTGTCGTATGATTGTCTTATATTTATAAATTCCTTCATCTTAATGTGTTTGTTTTTGTTTGTTTGTTTAGTTGGGGTTTCACGCCGTTTTCAGCACATTTTGGCCATTTCGCGGCGGCCAGTTTTTATTGGTGGAGGAAGCCGGAGTACCCGGAGAGAACCACCGACCTTCGGTAGGAAAATTGGCAATCCTTGTCAATTAAGATCGGAGTCGAACACACCCCGCCACAGGTGAGATTCGAACTCACAACCCCAGCGTTGACAGGCTAGTGATCATTAGTAGTCATGACGAACTACCTAGACCACTCGGCCACCGAGGCCCCTCATCTTAATGTGTGATACTTTGATAAAAATACATCACTATATAATCATTATATCACCATTTTATACCTTAAATGTTGTAAATAAAATTTTAATGACCTAAAAGTAAAAGCATGTGATCACCTAAGGATACCATCTAGCTTAAAAAAAAAGAAATAATAATTACGTTAAATTAAGGGTATCCGGACCACAATAAGTAATGACCGTTAATATTATTTCTTTTTGATGGAAAATATATTGAATAAAAATTTTAAGCAGGAACTGCATAGATTTATCATTCCAAAATCAAGTTCAAACACAGTTCATTGTCCGTGAAAATAAGTTAGGTGTATTGCGTTTTGGAAGTTAACCGATAACTGTCCAGGCCATTGGCATTACGTTGTATGGAAAAAAACCCGATAATTCCAAAGAATCACGTGGTCATTTATGGCAATCAACATTGTTTCCAATAAAAGTACAAGATCAAAGTCGTAACATTACAGTATTAAATAATAGTTGTCAACTTAGTGTCATTATTAAAATCCTTCAGCGCATGTAATTTTTGTCAGTTGGTTCAGTCGTTCCGATGAGGAAATTCTACCCTCAGTCTTACGTGTGAATTCTTTTAACTGTAGGTTGTTTTATGGTAATGATAAAGAATTGAAAAATGAGAAAACTTATTTCTAACAAATGACATTACCTATTTTTTAACGCTTTATCATGACTACGGATAAAAAGAATTATTTTGTTTGGAGATTAAGTGATAGAAAGCAAAGAAAAAAGAAATTATTAAAAGGGACATAGATGATAAATGGAAAGGAAAAAACCAACAAATGCAGTATATATTACCATACATAAATGTGATGTATAATGCTCTAACTGCACAGCTATGACATATCACCAGTTAAACAAGGAATTGCACTAAGACTTGTGGTAGGAGGCGTTTTGACCTTGTGAGTAGATGCGAGATTTTTCACGTGTTGTAGGCATAATTGAAACTTTAAAACGAACCTTGAACCTTTGTCACGTGTATGAGTGCAGTTGATGCACCAGATCGTTTCCTACCTATTACACTTTTTTTTTCTACAACATGGTCAACCCCGTCCCAAACTATAACCTGAGTTAATTAAGTTGTTGTATATTCTAATCATTAGTAATGTTAAAGGGTCATGTTCTATTAATTGTCTAGGCATCTGTGATGAATCACAGGAACTCAACCCACAGAGCTGCATAGTGTATGACCAGATGTTTGGAGAATGCCACACTCCCTGCACGCTAACGACCCCTTCTGTAGTTTTCGAAAAGGAGTAGGCTAATGCCACTCCAGAAGGCTAAATTATCCGACTCTGCCCAACCATCCTCCTTTTACAGTGGCAGTCAAAATTGGTTCCCCTTTGTGTCCTGTCCCAATCCTTTCTAAATTGTTTGATAAATCGAACTGGTTCTCGTTCTGAACAAGCATGAAATATTTTGTATTCTGTTTACAAAGAAGAAGAAGATATAAAAGGAAAACTGTTTGTTTAGGTAAACTATATTAAACTTTTATTACTTCAATTAATATTGAATGTTAAAAATACTTTCCCACGAGTAATTGAATACAATATCCGTTGGCCTATATATATAATGACACACACACACACTTGGCAATGTACCAATCACCATATTAGGACATTGTTAGGTTAACGAGCAAAATTTAAAATTGTAATTTCCATTGATAAATTAATTTTCAGAAACTACACAAATAATGCATATCATATTAGGTATTGTCTATTAGTGTATAACAACGTAATTTTCTATGTTAAGCGTTGACCCAAATGTTAGCTACAATATTCTACAATATTGCATTTAAAAACTGGCCTTATTGATGTAGAAAATAGACTTATTTCAGATTTAAAAGATCGCAAGCTCGTGCACTATATTTTTTTGCTTGTGAAAATATTCCCCAATATTAATGCAAAAACCCTATTTTACAAAAAGTTAAAAAAAGCTTGTTTAAAGCACACCCGTTTAAAATTTTGCTATGACTAAAGAAGATATCTGTTTAGTTTTAAAAAAAGTCCACCAAAAAGAGACTTCCACTCAGTGGAAGCAATATACCGATAGCGATGCACTGTGCTATTTCATCAAGGGTCATACTATATGACCTTGAGTCAATACTTTTGGTTATGTAAACCCAGGTAATTTTGTGTTCAAATGCTTTTAACGATTAATCCTCCTACTAAACCAACAATTAGGAAAGCCGAAAGCAAAACATCCTTGGTACAAATTCCAAGACATTTAAAAAGTTCTGCATTTATTACAAATAATAACAACAAGATGTACTGTGAGTCATTGCTCATAAGAGATACCCCCGCCGCGATAAGGTCTAAAAATAAACATTGTCGTCAAACAGGAAGTTACGTATCGCACGATAGAATGGTTGTGAAAAAATATCAAGTGGCTGTGATGAGTAGTTGCAGAGAAAAGTGTGACGAAAAATTTTGTTACGGACAGACGGACGGATGCACGAACGGAACAGTATATTCCCTTCTCCTTTGGAGCGGGGGTATAAAAATACGATGAGACGGAAGTTACATGTACATGTACCACTTAATTCTTTGAAATGATTTGAATTAAGTATTTATTAACCTCAATAATAAAACGGATCACATGAAAGGCCAACCATAACATACCAACCAATTAACACCATGCCGCAGACAGACCCTCAGACAAAAATAACGCAAAAGATCACAATCCATCAATATACAAGACACAGAGAGTCAGGATAATCTGATTTGCTACAGACACCGAACAGGGGTGGGGTACACCTGTCTTATGGGTAACTACATTTTTATCTATCTTGACTGTCTGATGTATAAAACACACTATGAAAGCCAATAAATCAAGGTGACTCATAAATTGGCTGCACGTTATGTGATTCAGATAGATGATAAGATTTATTTCAAACATTTGAAATTATAAAAAAAAAATCTAATCACTTGTTCGCGTTTTTAATTATAGTCTCATTAGGATGAGATCAAAAGTTCAATGTAGGATAAAAAAACTTAATTCACATAGTTTTTTCACTGACCCCCCCCCCCCCCACTCCCCTTCTTAACTTAATTTGGGAAAAATTGACCAATATGGGCATATGCTTTGGGAGTATACTTTTTGTATCATGGGTCCTGTTTTTCCTAAACAATGTATGTTTGTTCTGTATATTGACTTGGACATCACTTGAATCCGTATTTTTCAATCCGAAAATCGATGTCGGATAACAAAACTTGCAGCGAATTTACCCCCCACCCTCAAACTGTTTGAATTAAGTTTTTTTTATCCTACATTGAACTTTTGATCTCGTCCGT
This sequence comes from Mytilisepta virgata, assembly GCA_028015205.1. Lineage (NCBI taxonomy): Eukaryota > Metazoa > Mollusca > Bivalvia > Mytilida > Mytilidae > Mytilisepta > Mytilisepta virgata. The sequence continues at coordinate 36,503,583 of CM051515.1, forward strand.
TATGTTCTTCTATATCTAATTTTTAAACATTTTTTTATCTATTCATTATAAAAAGATGCGTGTGCATGGTGAAACGAAAATTCCGTACTTATTTAATATTTTTGTTTGTTTCAATTTCAAATTTCTTTAAATATAATAGATTGTGTATTCATTAAAGTATTCAACTCATAATTGAAACGAGTTGACCCTGACAAGGTTCAAGGTCTTAAATGTTACACGACGGAGCGTTTTAGCAACAAAATGAGCGACAGTTTGTTTTGGTGTTGAAACAATAATTTGTGTTTCACCAAAGAGAGCTGTAGAAAAACAGTACCTAAAACACGGATGTTACGCGGATACTTTTTATGAATAGAATCGCCTATAAGTAGGTCAAAGTGTTAAAGTACCATTGACCTACTTATAGGATGTTAACGAACGAGCTATTCTATTCAACAAAAAGGGTCCGAGTAACACCCGTTAAAGTACTGTTTTTCAATAGCTCTGTTGAGGATAAAGTCGTACAAAGTTTATTTACTGACTAGTAGCAAATGGGATTGGACAAAAGTTATGCCAAATTAGTATACGTCCTTTCCCAAAAGATTAATGCAGGTAAGTTTTGGTGACGAGCGTACAGGATAGAGGTTTATCTGTAGATACTCATTGCACGCAAGGAAATCGGGTATACGAGTGTATACGAGTGTATAACTTTATTACTTTACTTTTCTAAAAGATCACACATTATACATTCAAACTTGATAGGGACCTTTAGAATACCATGCTTCATTTACAAAATACTCCGATCAATGCTATATCAATAATAATATTTCATTTTGAAAGAGATGAAATAAGTTTTAAACATGCTGAATATTATCAGATTAAATGATTCGAATTAAGATAAACCCATGTATTTGCAAAAAAAAAAATGCTTAAAGGGATTTAAATGACTCTGAACACGCGAATACATTGTAACCGTCGCATACGCTTTTCTTTAGAAAAAATCAAATTATATGAAAAAGATTATCATACACTGTACATAAATAAAATATGTTTTCACAAGAAATATTTCAGTATAATCCAGAATTTACCAAACAAAGTAAAATATTTTCGCTATGCTAAGCCGATATCAACTAAAACTTATATATTACATATGTACGTGTGCCAATATTGAGACACTGTGTTATTGCATTCCAACGATGTATGTCTCACCACCAGCGCTCAAGGTCGAAGTATTGTTAAAAAGAACGCGAACAACAATTCCTTCTCTCAGTTTTTCTTCAAGATATCTATACAAGCAGGTCATATTGAAAATTGTACAAAATGAATACATGTAAATTATAATACAACATACAATTATGACTGTCATTGTCAGCAATATAAAGAGTTGCAAATGTGAAATGTGCAGAATTCACCTTTTATTTAAATAAATTACTGTAAATATACATTTTTGACAGCTGAACCTGCTATTCAGGTATAAATAAGAATTGAATGCCATTTAAATTATACACAATAAATTATATGAATTTCACACCAATGGAATTTCGTTTCATATAAATTTTCTGGTTAAATTTTCCCATCGAGAGTCCCGACCCGTTCGGATACTCCAAACACGATAAAAGTCGACTCTTTGACGACTAAATGTGTGCATTTTACTAAACGATCAGATACATGTATCATATCCTGAAAGTGAAAATGATACAAAATTTGTGATATATAATTTTCACTTTTTCAAACATGTCGATGTCCGAACAATTGGTATGTAAAATCCATTACCATAGCACCTGTTGTATAAATTTCAGAAGCGCTAAATACTAAAAAAAAATTTTGGAAGTCGGTCAACACTTTTTAAACTATGGGAAACTTGTAAAAGATGAAGTAAAATAAAAAGAAAAGATTTTTTTTTATTCAGAGTGTAAATAGTTTCTTTGGAAGACATACCTTGTTTTTCTGATTTTAAATAAATAGCTCTTTTTAACTACAAATAATTTCAAAATAAATATCAAAATATACATAGTAAGATTACAAAAATATCGGTTAATTTCATAAACCTTGAAAAAAGTTCTTAATATAAAAGTATTGTGAAGTAGCGTTGGTGAAATCGCTAAAACAACATTTACATGTAATTTACATTTATAAATATATGTATGTGTAAATAAATTATGCTGGAGTAAAATATCCTGTTAAATCCTGAACTGTGATTGGCTACCTTGTTAGGGATATGAAACTATATCCTCCTAGTGAAGATATTAGTTATTGTATGTAACTCATCGATAATTCCAGCATTTAAAGAAACGTATCGACCTAGACGTGTGAAATTCTCAGACAACACATTCATCCTCTATCAGTCAAATTGTGATTGAATTGTGCCTATTGCAGTTGGTACGTGATGACGGCCCAAAGAAATTGAGCCCTTAAGTTTAGTAGTATAGATATGAACTCAGTTCATCGGTTTTCATAGGAGATATAGGACTTGGTCTTTTTTATGATCACATAGTACAATATTAATACTTTCTGAAGCTTAAGGGGGTACCCAACACTTTGACTAAAATAGAGTCGGCTCTTTTAATTTTCGTAAAATTTTGAAGACTTTGACCTATTGACAAAAAAATAAAAAATTCAAGAAATTTGAACCACACAATTTTCGGGAATAATTTCATTGGATATATAGCAGTTTGACAATTGAGAAGCTTGATTTCTCTTTTCTCTTTACTAATTGTATGTGATTAAAACGTTCAGCTGATTTTTAAAGAGTTAACTCCCTTAGGTCTTCTGTACCACCTTAATTGCAATCGATATATGAAATTTTCACCATTATGTGCTAGTCGAATCTTTTTTACGGCTATGTGTCGCATTCTTGTTTTATTTTTTAAACATCCACTCTTCCGGTGCTGTAATTTAAGGAGAGACTAATCTTGTTAATATACTTTCTTTAACATGGTACATTGTTCAGTGTTTAAATTGGAAACTTTATTTTCTATCTTTAGCACATTGTTTCGAAACAATTTTATGCATTCGTCACAGTTTATGTGTTTCAAAGACTTTATCACAAGGACGAAGTTTTCGTCTTAGATATTCTGTTTAATTGCGATACGATAGACGGGAAAATCGTGTTGATTGTTTCATTTATATGGGAAATGCGGTGGTTGTTTAGTTCATAGATATAACCTTTGACTAAATCGTGCTTTTCGAGAAAGTTGAATTTCTATCTGCTGCGTATAATCATCATCGTCCAAATCAAATGCTCCAATCACAGTAACTGTTTATCAGCCAAGCAGCCTCGCAGAGACATATTATGCTCTTACTGAAACTATATTTTTAGTCAATGTTACAAAATAAATAAATAGATAAATTAATTAATAAATGAATACAGAAAAACTCACAATAAAATGAGAAAAAGGACATAATTTTACCTAAAATTCAGCTGAAATCAACATTGTCTAAAAGGGCATTAATCTCTGCTTGTGACATAAATCCCAAAATTTAATCAGCCGAACACTGTTATAGTGTCATTACATTTGGTAAGTCAACCATATCTCCATAGATATTATTTTAATATTGGTAACGAATATTTAAATTTATATATTGAAATTATAAAATAAAAACATATAAATGCATAAAACCCTATTTTTCCATTTGTCATGTATAAATAAAACTACAGAACTTTGATTTTTTACATAAACATTTCCACCAGTACTGTTATCCTTTTATGATAATTAGGTGGAAATTTATTACAAGTAAAATACCCGGATATATTCCGGAATTTTATTTCCTGTTCTTAATGTGGTTTTTTGTATTCATTTAAGTACTTACATTTAACCAATGTTGATTTAATTATATTAATTTTTTAAAAATAAATAATTAAACTACATTAACCAATCAGGAGCGTCAAATAGCAGACGTATTGCATATTTTCATTTTAGTTCACTTGCACTGAGGCAACAAAAATGTAAGATTCCGACAGTTTTATTACCTCAGTGGTTACTGTTCTGGTATTGAACCTATTTTCTTCTTAGATGTATGGAAATTTTCATTTAATAAATTTTGGAGTTCTGTGAAAGATGTATTTCAACTGGCCCACTTCTAAAGTTGACTTTGGATTATCTGGACTTTGATTATCGTATTTAGGCCTGTTTCATTAGTTGCTCAAAATTTTTGCATTAGGCGTTCATGATTTCTGCTAATTCAAAATTGCCCATAAAAAACTACTTTCTCTGTTCATTTTAATAAACATTTATATATTTTACAACCCAATGGTAAAAAGGCTACAGAGCATTTTCTATAATGTTGCCTGTCTCTTTAATCACAACCTTTCAACTGTATTGAAGTAGTTCTTTCTTGTACAGTTCTTATGTTTTGCATCGTGTGAACATCGTATGGTGTCGTTTGGCGTATTCTATAACGTTTCTTTTGCCTGATGCTTGTTTTATTAATCACGTGATTATCTCACAACCCCTTTGATCACATGATGAATGTATGGTTCGAACAAAAAATAAGATTTTATGGACCTATTTAATATTGTGTCTTTGTCGTGAATACAAGTCACAAAAATTAGTGAAAAAAAATAGATATAACAAACAGTTTTTTTCTCAGTCTGTTTACACCAATAAAAACTCATACGAATTCGAATCTTGTTAAATATTTCATTTTTTCAAATAGCTGTTATTATCGCAAACCAATACCGTATGTGTAAATTGCTGACACTACAGTATATGAAAAATAAAAATAGACACAATGTACATGGAACGATACAATGCATTTTTAACCATAAGTTGTATGATATAGTGGTTTGTTGAGCATTGTTGCATAGTTCATACGTTCGTTCAAGGATCATATTGTCAACTTTTAAGTTATAAACAATATATCTTTTTAGAATTTATAATAATAATATATAATTTTCTGAAAATATACATTTTATTTTTATGATCCGTAGAAACAGTTTGAAATGCGAGATATAGGATTCATATAATGCAGTTGGATGATAAATAATACTAGTTCTGATTTTCAAAGGCTTCATTAAGTACAATATAGAATAGAGAATGAAAACGGGGAATGTGTCAAAGAGACAACAACCCCACCAAAGAGCAGAAAACAGCTCACGGCTAACAATAGGTTTTAGAGAAAATCCTGCACCCGGAGGCGGGCTTCAGCTGGCCACTAAACAATAATCTATACTAGTTCAGCAAAATGGACTACACACTAAACTCCGAAACATTAAAATGAACCAAAATTGAAAAAAAACACACAAGACCCTCAATCCTCTCAACCCTCCCCCTATACTTCTAGCCAGTGTGGAATAAACAAATACACAGCGATTCACACAGTAAAACTCGGTTCAAAAGATGTCCGAGTCCGATGTTTAAAAAGGTAACAGAAGAAACTAAGCAAAATGACAATGTTCAATATATACATTTATTAACAAAGGACTAGTAGCAGTTACTGACATGCCAGCTCCAGACCGCAATTAAACTGATCGAAAGATTATGTATATATCATATAGAAAATCAGACACAATCCTTCAGTTTAGTATCATGGATGCCATCATAAATTATACGAGAAGTTTGTTTGAATTAGCAATTCTTTACACAACGCACACACCATACTAGACATTACCGGATGTTAAAAAGACATGTATCAACTTAAAAAAAATCATATACGTAACAAAAGAGGAGAAATTTCCCGAAATAGAGTTATCTTTCAAACTATGTAAACGACACAATAAATAATATGGTTTTCCAAGAAATGTTTTTTTAATTCATATTATTTATTTTGGTTTCTAAGAATGATGTCAGTGCATTGAATCAAGGGGTCAAATTTATACATTGAGTGTTGATTACACGCCGTATAAATAACAAGAGTTCTCTATTTTTTCAAGGTTTTTTGGAATTACCAGTCGTTAATATGATAAATATAGGAAGTACAGATATTGCAACAAGGTAGACATATTTGTAGTAGGGCCGAGTAAATGGACGGGTTATGTGAATGAGATCATGTTTGCTTTGGTTGAGAAATATTATAGTCAAATGTTTATCTGTAGATCTAGCTTTATGCCATTACAAACAAGATATTAAAGTTCAGTCAAATACGTATTAGAAGGGGGCTAAAAAAGAAAAACAAAAACAGCGAAAACAAAAGCTTACTTTCTATAAAGAATGGTTGCATACTATCCGTAGATGCGCAATAGAATTTTAATTTTCTAAACTTGATGCTTACAAGGGTCGAACTTCGACAATTGCGAATTTAAGCTTGTGACGTAAATTCCTCTTTTACTCTTCAGTTTATGTATATTATTTCTTTACAGTATTGTCATACACCATGTCCAGACGCGCAATAAGTTTAAGAAGTTTCATTTTAAAAACTTGGGGCCAACAGGGGTCTAATTTCGAAAACTGTCAATTTAAGCTTGTGACCTCCTAAACTCCTCTTTCATTTATCAATTTTTGCATTCTATTTCTTTACGGTATTGTTATACAGAATAATTAAATCCCTAAGCCCAAAAAGGAAGGAGGAGGTTGATGTCACGAGAAAGTATAACGTCCGACGGAGACATCGCAATTTCTTCGAACGTTTAGCGATAATTATTGTATTTCCATTATCTTTGTAATTGTTTATTATGAAAAGCAAACAATCAAATAAAATAATAGAGACCCACTTTAACACAAAAGAACACTTCATATAAAGTATATGTACAATAGATGAGCATTAGGTCCAAGTTATTAAACCATGACGACAGAAACACTTGAAATCAATTTTTCGTAATGAATCAAACCGATGAATACCGATGAATAATGAGGTCAAAACAATGTCGTACCAAACGTAAGATTGTGCATTTTAAAACATTATTTCATTAGACGATCCATATTTTTAAATTTAAACCCCACAATAAGTAGGTCTAAATGCATTTTAAAATACAATCTATCATAGAAGAAAACAATAAAATAAAAAGAAAGAAGAAAGAAAAAAGAAAAAAGTTTCCATATTTTGATATCATACATGTCGATACCGTACTATAGGTCTGACTGGATTTTACGGTACGTGTTGCAGCTTTATGATCTTGTATTTGCTCGCCTATTGTTGTTGTTGTCACCTTTGCGGAAACCATCGATATAACATCCCAATTAATTTTCTGTAAATCTTGTTCAATGTAAATTAATCAAATTCAAGCACTTAAAGTATTTATTAAGACATAAGATGTACTTTAATTTATTGTACAATGGAGTTTATAATAACTTAATTGCAATTCACTTAGTAAGAAAAGGATACACTTCATAAAGAAAGAGTGAAACTGACTGTCAGTAACTTTTGACAATAGTTGACAGATCGAAGATATCCTGTCAATCGTACATGATATATATGTACATATGGTATGATTTTGTCTTTACATTTCGTATCGTGAAAATTTTATGTTTTGATTTTAATAGCATATTTGTACCGAGAATGTACAATAAATGCGCATTTTTAAAAATTTTTAATAGAAAACTAAAAAAAGTATTTCACATCCATACAGCCTATACATGTACACTTATTTTTATGTTTTATGATTATTTTTTATCACTGTACAACGATAACTGCAAAACTTGAGGAAGAATCAAAGACACACAAATGTCACAGTCTGAAAAATGGATTTATTGACAATGAAGTGGAAGATAGATAAATAAGAATTAACAATTTATACTGGCATTATGATATAAATATTAACCTTTTCGAACAAAAACATCTACATGTAGTTGATTGGAAAGTGTCAAATCTAGGGAGTGGTAATATTGTTAAAAGGTATGGTACATATGTATATGTAGTACGTGGAAGAAGAAGAAATACGATTTAGGGTACTACACATACACATATCTAATCCAAACACATTCTATATGTATTAACCCCAAGTTAGGGCACTATATTTGGAGTGCTTTTTATGCCCTGTCTATGAATGTGGAAGGGGCATACATATTTACACTTGTCTGTCCTTGCGTATGTACGTACGACGTCGGTCCGGATTGGTTAAGTTTATAAGTGTAGGTCCATTACTAAAAAACCCATTGAGATATATCAATTAAATTATACCACTACAATCTACTTATAACACAGAAGAGCAAATTTTGGTCACTTTGATCTAGATTTAAAGAATGAAAGACTCATGGGTGTTATTTCAATGATACTTCACCATTATTCATATGATAATCTTACATTAAATAATGCATTTCCCGAACAGTTTGATCATTTAGCCGTTAGGTGTATTATTAAAGAACCTATGGTAATGTATGAATGATATTTTACAATCATCTCATATAGTAAAAAACAGCTCAGCTACATTTGAGTCATATTATCTACATTTCATGACAGAGTGACTTTGATTTTAGTTTATCATAGCTTAAAAAAACTGTGATAGTATATCAATAATATTTTTCTTTAGGTCAACAAAGATCATCAACATGTAAGTTCACATGACCTACATTTCATGCTTGAGTGACTTCGGTCCATATATCAGAAACAGTACTGTGGATTCATTATTTTTAATCCGACAAAAGTAAGTGTAAGCAGGATATATTATGAAACTTTCAAATATTAAAAATAATTTTCCAACAATTTCCCGTCAAATACCATAGATGGGAATTCTATGTACAGGAAGACTGGACATCATTTTCTTACAGTCATGTACGTCACGTAGTCATGGGGTGACATATTGTTGTTCTATGTATTTTTTATTATAATTTTGCTTTTTTTTTTATGTTCTTCCAATGATTTTTGTCCGGCTTAGTTCTCTTAGATGGTTAGACCCTTTGTAATGAAACTTCACTCAAAACAATAACCATCATGTGTAGATGTGCTTTTGAAGTTAGAAATTTTCAGAATGGCCGCCCTTGACAAGGAAACGCATAAAGTGCGATAATTTTTTAAATTGCAGTTTTCTCTGTACCAGCTGAACCAATCCTTTCAAAACTTTGTAGGATTGCTCCTTGCATTAAATTTTACAAACTAAAGCAAAAAAAATTAGAATCGATTGGAATCGATTCGACAAGGTTGTCATGAAACAAAAAAGGGGGGTATTTTCCGGAAATTGTCCTTTTTCAACTTAAATTATCTCAAACTTTATAGAATTGTTTAGCATAAGTACTGGGAGACTAAAATGGGTCACTATTTTTCAAAATGCCTGCATGCTGTTTCTATGGAAACTAAGTGTTCGGGGGGGGGGGGGGAATCAGCTATTGCTTGCAATGACAATTCTAGTTTTTTATTGATATTATTTTTTTGTATTTTGGTTGCTCACAATGTGTTTTTGACCAAATTATTTTACTACATGTTTGCCTGTACAATGTAGTTAGATTAAAGCAAAAACACTAGACTAACGGATAACGTTCTTAACAAAATTTGTAGGTTCATGTTAAGTTTAAGAAAGAAAACACATGGTAAATCAAATTTCATTTTAAAAATGCTCAAAACAAAAACAAAATTTTAGCGGAAAGATGGCTATAGTGAACGGAAATATATCTAGAAGAAGCACTTAAACCCTCAAAATTCAAGTGTTAACTATAATCAGCTTTCAGATCAACCCACATCCAGATGTTGGCGCGGGAAGTGCATGGTCTAAAAATAAAACAATGAAGTAAAGTCGAAAGTGTTTTTAAAAAGTTAATATACTTGATAATATTCTACACATAGGTATTGAATATATTCGTTTTAAATTCAATGAATGATCACTGTTTGGTTCATCAGTATTCTAATAGTTTTCATCTTGTCGCAGCAATTTGATCTTCAAAAACAGATAATTATGTCGACTAAACAAAAGACACATTATTATTAGCTCAAAAAGTTTTAAATAGTTAAAAAAAGACAGCATTTTATTTTTTAAATCTAAGCGATTTATCCGTAATTTTCGTAATTTAGGTAATATTTTGATTCAGAATGTTTTTATGTGGATGCATTGTACTTTTCACTTTATGGCCCATTAAAATGGTAAACTTCATGTTTAAATAATATTTTATTTACAAAATAAAATTTTAGAAAATCAACAAATAATATATTTCATTCATATATTAACAAATCATACAATATGTACACTCGGCAGTGTTTATTGTGATCTTATTTACATATTTGCATATGAGCAATATTCAGCAGATTCAGGTCTCCTCCCTTGGCATACAGCGACATAAAATACATTTAAACTTTTGTTCTAGTTCTTAAAAAGAAAAATTATACAAATATGGGTATCAATACCTCAAACATTGTGTAAACTTGTAAATTTAGTCTTTTGTCATTCCCTTTTTTTTTATCAAGCAATGAAGCCAATCAAACAATATACAAAATGGAAGACATAAAAAAAATAACAGTATAAATATAAATTGATATTGAATTCGTTCATTCCATTAAACGTACGTTTATATTTTTGTACGCTGTTGCTGAACACGTTGGTGTGGAAATATTTTCAATATTTAATACGATCGATGGTTGATTGCAATTCCTCTTTTAATGTCAAATTGCCTGTACTTTTTGGGTACTTTTGACCAGTTGAATTTGTAGATAAGTCTTGTACCTTCCTGTCGACTCATGAATCCACTTTTGTAGTAGTGTCTGAAAAGAGGATAAAATATAGAAGAAACCCATATAGACTGCACGGCAAGAGTTCCATTTGGAACCCACATGAGTAATCTATATGCTTATTCCGTCTAAGATTTACTGGTGGTGTCACTTGTAACTCTTTCCGATAGCACTATATATATATTTTAAAACAAATCTACACAGAGTTCAAAACAATTAAACCAAATCCACTCATCATTTTAGAAACAATCTAAGTGTATTAAATGTGTGTTACCTCTTGATGCATTATTTTGCTGCATAATTTTAAATTTGACAGAAAATGCATATCATGTTCTCACAGTTTACATTATCCAAATAAGAGATTACATCTGAGCTATTGACTCTTAAAATAGAGGCAGATATTTAAAAACTGTTCGATAACATTTATACCTTTTAAATAGTCAGTTCATGTAACTTTTTTCATATTTAAATAAGTAATATTTGAAAAGACACTTCTGTTATAATCACTATTGTTGTCGTTATTTGTTATTGAACTGTTAATCAGTTAACCAAAAATTTTAAAGTCACAACCAATCACAGGAAGGAGATATGCTTGATATCCATGTTTGTATTTGAAAAAAACAATTTATTATTTTATTTTATAGTAGTATTTTTGTGGCATGTATATGGTAACTGTGTTAAGAATATTATATTTAAGTTACTAACCTAATACCCCTGCTCAACTTTTCAAAATTCATGTCATCTTTTCTTTTCTTCTTTCCCCAAAGTCTACTGATTTCACTGGTGTCAACAAATCGGAATGTTCCCTGGGTGATGTCCGTCCATTCAACATGTTTTCCAATCTGTAACTCTTCCAACAAAAATTTCCATAACAAGACGTTTTTAGCACCTGTAATGATTAAATTTGTTTGTCATTATTCTGTTTCTACACATTTTATTCATTTCTCGAATTTTTTTTGGTAGAAAAAATCAAATTTGATGAAAATTTACGCAACACGGTCCAAATTCTGTCAGCAATGTAAAATCGCAACATACTTTGGTAAAAAATCAATGTCACGTGATATCGTAAGAAAATTTTACCTGGTTTGGTCGGTTCCTAGAAATACTATAAATCATGTCACATGATGTCGTAAAAGTTTCTTACCTCGTTTGCCTTTTCTACAGATACTATTGCTTTCTTCGTCGTCTTCAGAGTCAGTCATTGGTTGATTAAGACGGCTTAGGTTATTGGAGTGACGATTTCCTTTAGGAAATAATGTCTCAAAAGCTGGCAGACTATTCTGGGACTGTGGTACAGGTTTATTTGTCTGTTGATATTGTTGACACTGTGTGGTATACAGATATTGTTCATATGCTTCACTGTGTGAAAATTTCTCCTCTGCCTCCTCGAACATTTCTATTGACTCTAGATCTTTTGAATCTAATACAACTGTAAAATAATAAATTTGGATGTATTCGGTTTTATCTTCCTGTGTGTAAACACTTGCATTATTTCCTGCTAAGAAATATGATACCTTTGCGAGGATAAAGATAATTTGTAGATAAAAAAAGTTATCTCGACAGCATCACAGTAAGATTATTGGGTCGTATACGGGATATAGTTTGGAGACTAACATCCCTTAATTGATTGGACGTAATCTTATATAAATAGCCTAAAACTGAAACTATCAAATAGCAAGTATCTTTAAAAAAGCTACATCAATATAGCACTGAAGATAAGAAAAAAAAAAAAGAAATCATATGGCACAAACATCAGTGTCATAACATCAAAACAGACCAGGTAAAATCGGGAAAAAAAATTCAGAGTAAATGATTCACCTTTTCATTACTTCTGCTCAAAACTTTCATTATTTGGTTCGTGATTCAATCCGTATTGCTAAAGAGATATGATTTATCGAACCCCATCATTGAGAAGAGCATAACTTTTGGATAACCTTGAATTGATAGTAACATATCTCAGAGAAATAAAACTGAATTAATTTTCATTTGTAGACCTCCTTGTATAATTTACTGACCAAGATTTGTTCACTGTAAGATTTAATCGTATGGATTAACAAGAGAGCAATTACCGAAAGACAAACGTACACAATAAACACTGAATTCTTTGATTAAATAATAAAATGTTGAGAAGCTGGAAGGAATACTAATATACGTACTGCTAGAGTCATCAGATTCATGGCTGTCGTCTTGATCCGAACAGTGGTACATTTGATTTGGGTAGCAATACCCGGTAAACATTAGTTGGGTGTTCATGGATTTGAGTGTTTCTTCACAAAAATTATCTGGAACAAAATTTTCATAAAGTGCATATGTTTTATGTGTCCCTTGAAATGTAATATAGAACATGTAGGTATTGGTTAGTACCAAGACGAAAAACTAAGGCCGACACTAAACAACTATATGACTTCAGGGTTATTGCAAAGGACACTAGGGCCCCCTTTTGTACATGAATAATCCTGCCATTAACTTGGTGCGTGCACGTACTATTTGAGTTATTTGTACTTAATGCGAAAAAATTGAAATAATAGAACATTGCATATTAACCTTATAACTGTATCTTTTATTATTTTCTTTAGTTAACACTAAAGTAACACATATATTTAAGCGATTTGTATTAAAAATATCAAAGAGACATAACATATATATCCGTGGGTACTAGATCGAGTAACTAGCAGTATAAGATCTTTGGACAGATAACATAACAAAATTATTTTTCCAAATATTGTCACGCTATTTTAAATTTTTTAAACTTTAAAGTTTCATCGCTAAATACAGTACAACATACCTGGGTAATACAGAGACTCGTTATTATTAGTGTCGTATTGGGAGTACAATTCATCTGCATACTGCTCTTCATGTATATCATGTATAAGACTCAAGCTTCTCTGAAAATCAAAATGTCCAGTGTAAAAAATATTTACTAGTTGTTTTACAATAGAGAACAAAAAGCAAATGACTTCGAATGAATATTTATACACTTCTAAAACAGCATTTTTGTCAACACTCGACCAATCAGCGGAACTAAACACTTAAAACAAGGACAATTAAAAAAAAGCTAAATAGTTAAAAAATAAAATATAAATATCCCCCAAAAATATATCGAATTGATGAAAGGGAAAAAAGTCCATAAAAGCAAAATCCAAAGTCAAATTTGTGGGCACAGAATGGACTTTTGTGTCTTTATGGTAATAATTATATTATTTCCTTTAGTTTACACGTATTTATTTTTTAGATCGTTAAATATGAAAACGTATGCATTTATTTACAATGTTAAGAAAACGAGTGACTTTCTACTGTCTTTATTATTAAACAAGAGCCCTAAAGTATTCGGGTGGATTTATAGTCCATGTACATGTTTTATTTACAAAAAATCAATAGAACCTATTGAGAAAAATGTAAAATCTCGAAATACTATCCAAACGAAGAAACCCATGGATGGGTAAAAATAATAATAGATGCATAAAAGATTTAGTCGGCTGTAACCTTTAAGATAGAGATGTCAGTTCGCATTTATTATATCTACAATCAAATATAATGAAAGATGTTAAGATATGTTATCTTGTCTGTTTGTCAAAGCGTCCACAGAAAAATAGACAAATATTTAAGTATGTTTTGTTTTATTTTTATATTTTCTATGTAATTCTAAAGTATTTAGAAGAAAAAAGTTCAAGGTTTATTTTGAGGAACTAGTTGACATATTTTTACAATTATTTAGGAAAAAGTATTCCGCTTGTTTTTATTATTATTATTTAATTTGTACAAAGAATGATTATATCTGTCGAAAAGAAAATAAAAGGTAGAAAAGCGGTCAACTGAACAGGATTATTATGGTTTCTGTCTAAATATTTCTTTAAATAGATAAAATGGTCAAAAGCTATAATAATAATAATAATAATAATAATAATAATAATGATAATAATAATAATAGAAATAATAATAAAGTATTAAAAGAAATAAATAGGCCATAGTTAACTGAAAGTTGGTCACTTATTTACTTAAACTGTAACAGAAATTTAAAATGATGATAAATAAATAAATAAATTGAAACCAAACATAAAATAAACGAAAAGAAGAAAATGCAAAATGAAATCTAAAATTAAAATAATGAACAGATAAAAATGTAAATTGAAATGAATAAGATAGAAATGCAATCACTAGTCTCATTCCTCTACCAAACAACTGAACACTGAAAGACCGGAACACATATCAGTAATAGTAAAAAGAACAAATGCAACCTCTTCGGACGTGAAGGTTATTTCATTTCCATTTATCTGTGAAAAGGATTGCCAGTTTTTTAAAAATATTTTACTATTTCATTATGGGTAAAATTCAAGACTGCATTTCTTTCAACAGATATTTGAGTCTGGATTTATTGCCCCTTCTAAAAATCAAATGGTTCATCCAGTAACATCACTTTTAGGTTTTAATATAATAATAATATCGATGTTGTAAGAGTCACATTTTGTGAACATGGTTTACAACGATGAATTAGCAACGAAATACATGCATAAACATTTCATAAAAAGTTATGATTTTACTTACATGGAAATCTATATCTGCCATCTCTTGTTTGACCTACAACAATAAAACGATTGCTAGAAACCTCAGATACTTAAAACACTTAATATAGACAATGACACTTGAAAATTTAATTCATAATAAAGCGGAATTGAAAAGGAAATGACTAACGATTGTTTTATCTATAAATTTAAGCTTTTTTGCACATTGGGCCGGCGGATATGATATTATTCATATATATCTGGTATTTTATGCCATAGAAATAGTGTAATTTGTATAAATAAACCTAATTTGACCAAACAAAAATATTTTCAAAAACTTGGTTATGACAATTTGATATAATAATTTTTTCCTAGCAATTTGTAATAAATATAAACATAGCTAGAGTTGATATATTGCGATTTACTTTTTCTGCAGAAATGTGGTGAATTTACTTCAACAAAAATTAATAAAGCAACAGAAAATTCCTTGACAGACACCTTTTAAAATTCAGAAAGAATTCATAACCAACTCAAAAGTTTCAATTATTTTGGTATTTTTTCAGTTGAAACCTATTTCTAGTTAATTTGGGAAAAAAATAACTTGTGTACATATTCAATTTCATGTAGAATCATTTGCTACAGAAATCAAGTGCTTTAGTCTGCGAGACCTTACATATAAAAAATTTCTGGTCAAACCTGTCCTATGCTTTAATCGCACATACAAATGATACTAATATCAATTATTGATTTTTGTGTCAAATCTAGTAATGTACTCATAGAGCTTCTAAAACAAAGAAACATTTAGCATGTTTAGTACGCCACATTGTATTATGGAGACAAGCTTTTTAAAATTGATTCGGCAACGACAGAGTTTAACAACTAAGTAGTTAGATTTCAAGGTACAAAATGAGATAACTATTTAAAGTACACAAATAAACTTTTCCTACACTAGACCACGCTATAATTTTGACACATATTAAAATCGCGTCTTCAGGTGGGTTTATATTTAGTTATTTAAAAAACCTGGGTAATTTCTCAAATTATATAATATTTAGATTGCTAAAAGGGAAAATCCAGTTTAATATTAAACAGTTCGTGACTTTACAGAATTGCGTATTAAGACTAACAATCTACTAATAGCCACTTTGCTAACTTGCAATCTTTGCTTGTACGACATACTTGGCCTAGGCTGGAAAAAAGTAAATGAGCAAGACAGTCATACTATGTTAAGTCCATTGTTTGAGGAAAGGATTTTCATAGGGTAGTTTATAATTTACAATGAAATATTAAAAAATAAAAAGGTAAAAATATATATGTAAATCTCCCCACCCTAATTAACTTGACTTTATTACAGTCAAATAAACTGATAACCTATCATTAAAGCAATTCACAGGATAGTTATGTGACTATTGCTTAGAGCCATTTGGGTCTACTCGATAAGCACAGGACAAGTAAATGCCACATGCGAGTTACACGTCCTACTCTTAATACAGATTGCAATGTTTGATGTTAACATGGCTAACGCTCATTTGCAACATACAGTGAAAGATGGATTACCTTTTCATTCTTTTAACATCTACATTTAAGATAGCTCGTAGTAAGAGTGGAACAAAAAAACTAAATTAAATATTCCGTTTTCCCCCAAAATACATCTTATACAAATGGTTGTAAGAAATCACCATTTATGGGCAGTAACCTTACAAGAGATTTATTGATTTATTGCATGACCCATGGAAGCTTTACAAATAATATGTTTGACAACAAATAATTTTAGATCTAAACATATCTTAATTTAAGTAAAATTCGAATTTTACTTGCTGTTTCTGTTATTGAGTGGATACGTTTCTTATGAACACTTACCCCGTTTCCATTGTATACCTTTACTGCCTGCCTAAAGTTGATGCAGACTGGACAAAACTAAAGTAACTTTTAACAACCTTAATGTTTGTATCAGACAGAGAAAAAAGATTGGCTGTGAAAACAGTGGAAACTGCGTGAGACTAGTCTAGTCTACACTGAGCAGCTCATTTTATATGCTTCAAAACTCCTGTCAAACAGAAGTACAGCTGAAGGGAGAATATAATTATATCAGACTCATAACTAAAATGATAAAGCCAATGATGGACTTCAGCTTTGTTATGAAATTATCTAAAAACAATTAATGCTGAAAAAATGCATTTTGGCAAGGATTTTAGTATGAAATTTTTTTCTTATTAAATATAAGCTAGGAAACGATTTAAAGGCTGTATTTTTTATGCTATCTATTATTTGAAAGGAATAATGTATTTTAGTATTTCTGTTTAAAAAGTTAAGTACTAAATAATACGAGTAGTGTCAATGATAAATCAGGAACAAAATTTATATGATGATATAAATATTAAAGTAAAATAAAGAATAAAAACGCGCGAATATTAAACAATTGATATACGAAATCAGCTGTAGCGGTGGTTTGTAAAAAATTACGATATAAACATATTTACCTGTATTAAAAATATTTAAATGCCTCGTGACGTTTTTTCTCTTCACGATTGCATACAGATGCTGTCGTCTTGATCCACTGACATAATTTGTGAGATTAAACTACCTGGTTTAAAATTTTATATTTTATATAGAGGAAAATCCAAGTGACGTTTTACCGGGAATACCCTATATTTAAACACCCATTACTGAACCTATAGCTGGTGAAGGCCCCTGGCGATAGAATTATTTCGACGTAGCATTATCGCTCAGGGAAGATACCTGTAGAAGCAATCAGCTGATATATTTTACCTATCTTTTGTGCTGAAAGATAAAACTAAATTTAAATATTCCGTTTTCCCCCAAAATACATCTTATACAAATGGTTGTAAGAAATCACCAATTATGGGCAGTAACTTTACAAGAGATTTATTGATTTATTGCATGACCCATTGAAGCTTTACAAATAATTTGTTTGACAACAAATAATTTTAGATCTAAAAATATCTTAATTTAAGTAAAATTCGAATTTTCTTCAAGGTTACATTTAATCTACAGAAGAAATGTCCGAGAAAGAGTGATATTACTTTAACATTGGCTTTCATCTACCTACATGTATGTTAATTTTAAAGTTTTTTTTTTAAGGAAAATGGAAAGTGTGAACATGGGTTGACAATTTCTTTACTTCGAGTTATCATTTCAGTTCATTTATCATTTTGGTCGAAATAAACTACATTAAAATTTCATAAACAGCTCTGTTGGAATATAGAAAATTACAAAAACCTTAAAAAATAATTTAACCCTCGTCTTCTCTAAATTTGTGATTACTTAACGATGTAATTAAGTAATCAATACTTTCGGATAGCAAAAGTTAGTGTTAAGGACTTACTTTTGAATTTTGTGTACCTAAAAAAAGGTAAATAATCTATGTTCATTGTTACCTTTAAAATTATTTTCTGTTTTTGCTTTGTCTCATTTACGGTTGTAACTGTTAATGAATTATGTTGTAATACATATTTTTCTGCATAGGAACTTTTTAAGATGAAAAATTTTAATCAAAATGCTCTTTCGTGTTTTATTATATTTGAGAGATTTTCTTATCATGTGCATAAAACTCAGATACGCCTTGTCACACTTAATTGTTCACTCCCTCAGTTGAACGCGTTATTTATTGATAATTGCTCCTGTATATTTTGATATAATTTACGTTAAGTGTCCCAGACTCTTTAGGATGTTAATTCAAGGGCAATCAAAAAGACATAAATCATAAAGACAGCCGACCTCAAAAATTCAAATTAACAAACACAACACACTGGAAAACCAGACATATTTGTGAACAGCAACTCCTACAAAGACCAAGAGGTAACCCACGTCCTTCGGAAAGTTCCGGCTCCATCTACTGCACCATCCCAATTATCCAACAAAGTCAATCCAAGAAAATGGTGCGTTACAATAGTTTGTTACATTGTAACGATTACTAGTAATTAATTCCTGATGGCGACCCCAAATATGTCTGTAGTTATGATAATCTACCCCTAAATAAAACCAATCTGAGTATTCTCTGTGAAATACAATAACATTCTCTCCTTAATAAGTCATTGTTACAAGCTGAGAAACCAAGAGTCAAAGTATATCTTATTATCGACTAACAATAGAATATAAGCCTAATTATGATAAAACCTGTCATTACAATACAAAATGTCAAAGTACGCCAATACGACACATACCCGTCCAATATGCCATATTGACTAGTCAATATGACATATTGGACTGGTTAGGCATTAAAGAGTCATATTGGACTGGTTAGTTAATAAAGGTATAATTGTGCAAGGTTTTCCATATAGGCTTAGTTATTGGTCCTTGGCTAGCATATTGGACTTCGGCTTCGCTCAGTCCAATATGGCTTGGCTCGGGCCAATAAATAAGCCAATATGGAAAACCTTATGCAATAATACTATATTATTTTTTCTGGAAAGACAGCTAATCTTTACTAAAAAGAGCTTAGCTCTCAGCTTAAATACCATTGATATGACTATTACTCTTAATTATGGATTCTTGTACAAAAGTTAAACTGAATTCTCTTATCATCCTAATGCCTATGGTAACAGCATTATTTTAGTTTTTGTGAATTAAAAATACATGCAGATTCAAACTTAACTTATATTTACATTTTTTATGCTACTTACTTTTGATGAATATAACCTCAATAAGTATTGTATGATCACTGAATTTTCAAATCTAATATAAATCTGAGGAGAAGGAAAATACTTATAAAGAGAACCCCTGGACAAGGAAGAGGCTATAGATCACAAATATAATTAAATTCTATATACGTATAGATACTACTATACGATTTGTAATTTATCCTTAATTTAATTTGGTATCTACGTAGATACGGCTTCTGACATTATGAACTTGACTTAACACATAGGTTTCATACTTATAAAGAAGCTATACAAGACAGTACATATTGTTAAAAGATGTCACTAAAGATGTACTGAAAATAAAGATATATATCAATGTCTTCTATTCATAAAAATATCTGTTTGTATCGCCTCTCTTTTTAGAATGATTGAAACAGTTTAACTTTATGTGCTTTGAAGACCAAATAACCACTTCAATTATAGAAAACATGTTCAGGAAGTTAACGCCTCCAGAGTCCAGGTTTCGGTTGATCATCCCCCACACACTGCTTTATATACTTAAATCTGTTATTGAGCATATTTTGCATTATTTTGGGTTTCAAAAGTGTTCATGGAAAGCTTTAATTGTAAAATAATTGCCCATCACTAATTAAGATTAGTCGCAAAATTTGCAAAAATACGATGAATGTAATTTCCCTTTTTAGTACAAAATCCATATTAATGGTATTAATATGTTCTGATAATCTTTTCCATTTAAGGATGCTCGCTGGTCATGTTTTGGTCTTTTTGTCAGATTTTCGGAATCCTCGGGTTTTATCCATTTCTTAAACATGAAAATTTTTGCCCATGAACCCCCACTTTTTCTTTTATAATTCAATCATATATACCTTAAAATGGAATTTGACAAAATTTTTTGAAATCCTTTTTTTTCACAAATTTTTGAGAGACTGAAATTGTCAATGCAAAGACAATAGAGAAAACAAATTTCCTGCAAATTTTCAAGGCCTTATAGCTCTAAAATGAGCACATGAACCTATATTTTTTTCTTGCTTATTTGTTTACAATTCATATGTTCTTTCAAACTAAAATACCTATTTCAAATCCTATTTATTTCCTATTAGACCACCGATCATCCTTAAGATCAATTGGTGCGCATCCATGATAGCTCAAATGATATCCTAAATTAGACATATTAGAACTATCACATTTGAAATTCTTAATTATAAATGACATAATTTTATTTTTTAATTGAGATGAGCAAATTTATACTCCAAATCTTGGTTAGAATGTATTTCCTTGTACATATACACATGTATGTTTTGAATGTTAATGTGAAAGTTCTGTATTTTAGTTAAGAACAAACTTATCAGATCAATTGATTTAGCAACTTTAGCTAGGTATCTATTGACAGCAAGCATTTTTCGGTCGACACATTAAGACTTGTTGCAATTATTCTTGGTTATTTGTTTATATTTTTTGCCTCTATGACAGGTAAAAATGGCAGTGTGCGGTAGAGTACTTGCTGAACTAGTTTAATCAAAACCACATTTCATGATCTTGTCCAAAACCAACAATCGTTAGTTTCTGGTTTTTTTTTTATTTAATCTATTTAGAGTACAGTGTTTTTCAGATATTTTCGGTTAAATTTCCCGTTTTTATAGGAGGTTAGCTTAGACAATCAGTCTAAGCACATATTGACGACAACCAATGTCTGTACAATTTTATCTTCGGATTATGTTAGAGGGTTACAACATGTATTGTCTCATGATCATTTACCCCATTTCCATTTTCATATCTAATAATTCTAGATTGTTCAGAAATAAAACAGTAAAAAATAATAATATTTTCACACATCTTTAGCAAGAAACCATCTTAATGTATTAGCACAATTTTGGCGTATTCTCAGTAAAGCAAAATGGTCTGAATTATGGACTCTGAATCTTCCTTAAATTGTGCCCTTTTGGTCATTTTGGCATTTTGAATTTGGAACTTTTTGGATTGTTGTTTTGGTTTCAACATTTTAGGC
This sequence comes from Mytilisepta virgata, assembly GCA_028015205.1. NCBI lineage: Eukaryota > Metazoa > Mollusca > Bivalvia > Mytilida > Mytilidae > Mytilisepta > Mytilisepta virgata. Next base: position 36,525,212 of record CM051515.1, read on the forward strand.
CGTGAGAACAACTTGTGGGTCTTAAATCGACATAGTGTGCATCAAAATTAGTATAAAAAATTTAACGTATTTTAATAATTTAATTTGATTTGAATACTGCATTTCAATTGGCTGAACAGCATATAGCAACATTGGTTATTCTGTATAACCTGGTTTGGTCCTGTGACGTCACCAACGGATTAATCTGCCACTTATAAATTCAAATAGTTCATGTCATTATTGATGCTTGAATCGAGGAATCATTGTACTTCTGTTTAGAAATTAAATTTTTAGTGAATGTTTCCAATTTTTAAACAAATTAAACTCCATAACCTGGTTTGGGTCAGTTTAATTAAGGCATTTATAAAAATTCGCGATTTTTTATGCTTAAACTGACCCAAACGAGGTTATATTGTATAACCTGTTTAAAAATTGGAAACATTCCTTAATTGTCACATTTTCTCCAATTTTTCTCTGTTTATGAAAAAGATTTCAAGTATGAAAGTGTACAGTTAATAATACAATCAGAATGATTTTTTAATATGTTCTACTTTTAAATCACTCGTAAATCTCTTTTGAACACAAACGACGATTTGTCTCGTTAAACTTGACTGTCTTTGTTTTCAGAATCTTTGAATTTTCTGATAAAATCAAGATAACAAGATATTTTGCCTTGCAATCAATCAAGACGGATTAAGACCAGTTCAATATCATGCAATTTACAAAAACCTTAGCAGAAATAATCTAAACTGGTCTTGATTAATCTTAACTGACTGCAATGCTTTATGATGTAACATAATTTGGTCTTGTTAACTTGATTTGATTTGAAGATTTGGTGATGCAGAAAATCATGGTAATCAGAAGATTAAACAAGTCCAGAACACAAGACAAAGTAAAGATTAGTAGTGAATTATTCTCTATATTTTAGATTATTCATTATTTATTTAGATTAAAGCTGTACCACTCACGATTGATGGTATTGTTTAAGTCGACAGACAAATTATCAGAATAAGATTATAACAAAGAGTTGGTATACCAAATGAATCCAAGTATATTCAAATTGTATACCATTTTATGTATTTACATGTGATATTTAAACCTAAATTGTCGCAACGAGCTGATATGTTCCAGTATCAATTGTTCTCAAAAGTGTCATGAAGATATTTATGAAATGAAGGTTTTAATCATAGTGCTATTATATAAATTGTATGAATTATTAAAATCTAAAACGCGAAGATGAAAGCAATATCTGTTTAATAAATTCAAATGAATCGATCCACTTCAATAAATCATAACTATCGAGAAATTCCACCTGCTTTAGTCTTTATGTTTAAAATGGAAATTTTTAAATTTAAATATCGCAGAAGTTTTCATATATAATAACAGTAGGTCGAGAGGAAAACTGTTTTTGGTAACAGTATGGTTTTAATACAGAGTTATCGGACTTGATGATGACAGTAATTTTTATATTGTCGGAATTTCTATTATTGATTATTCAAATTAGGCTTTTAAATAAGTTTTCTGGTTTGTCAAAAAATAGAATCAGAAGTATTTTATTCATAATGAAAACAAAATAAGATAGGGAATTAGAAACTATATTCTATAAAATCCTATCCTGTAAAGTTATTATATGTAATTTCCGCTGAAATATGTACTTTTGTTGCTAACATGTGGTTAGTTTTCCAAGAAAATAGGAAAAAGATGACGTCAGAAACTTCCGACGTCTATGGAAACAGATTATGACATAATTATATGTGCCTGATATCATAATAATATTTTTTTGGTAGAAAAGTCCAGTATCTAAAACTTGTTATGTAACAAAAAAATAAAGTCCAAGATAAAAACAACACAAAATATACAAGTTAGTTGCATACATTTTATGTTTAGACTTTTCCCTCTATTCTGTGTCTGGTTTTTGTTTAATGTGTACAAAAGTTTTATCTTAAAATATGTTTAAACTAACTGAACTTTATTGAATGATGCTTGCATTTGGGATTTGCTGTTACTTTTATTGAATTTATGACATCAGTGTTTCCGGACCATTGTGACCTGACCTGTTTTTTTTATAGACCCTACAAAAAGCCCAGATGGTAATGATCTTTATCCCATGTTGAATTCTCAATGATTGTTACACTTTCCCATCATAAAGTCATTGCTTTTTGGGTATTTTGCTTTTGTTATTTTTTCTCCCAGAGCGCACTATACGTATCGTACGGCATGTAACATTACTATAGTAATCAATGACATTTTGTTAATGGTGTAAATTCTTCCTAACACTTAATTTTTAGAGTTAGTATTAAAAGGAGCATCTCAAAGTAAAATCATTTGTGAAATAACTCAGAAATCTATATACACGGTAGTTAACACTGAAATACCAATACATCAATGGTATCTAAACAACTGCCCATATTACATAAAAATGAAATCAACAGAGATTAAGGATAGTCTAATTTGGTGCAGACGTTTAGCACTGAGTGATGTGAAAAAAAGTCGTGGCGAGGCCCCTACGATGGATCACGGGAGCTCAACACTCAGTAGTGCCTTGAGATGCCATGCTAAAGATCGATTCTGTATTAGGTTAATGGTCGCTACAGAAGGCAAAATTTTCCGTTCCTACCTTACCCTCAACCTTTTGCGATGACTTTAACAATGTGTTGCCCTGTATGTCCCTTTTAACCCCCAAACCTCGTTTTCTTGTTGAATTGTTGAACTGGTTCTCTTTCCGAAGTTGCAAGGGACGTATATGTAAAAAGTGTTTTTTTTTAATTGTGGATTACTTTGGAACTGCTATTTATATGTAAATTAAAAAATACATTTAACTTAATATTCAAAAGGCCAAAAATACTAGTGTATGTATACAAACCCAATACACAAATAAACAAATGTCATAGTAAAATATAACACGAACATTAGGAAAAAATGAATAGAAATAAAATAAAATAAAATAAAGAAAGGAAATTTTTGGTAAAATTACAATTCTTTTTGTTTCGATTTTACAGGGAAATAAACCTTATCTTAAAGTGCAAATATTTTATTTTACAAAAGTCTTTAAAAAGTATTTTAAAGGCTTTAACCTTAATTTTGCAATATGTTTTTGATTACTGATGCTATTTAATAATTTTTTCATGCCATATAAGTTATCAGTGTGGGTTAATATGAGTTTTTATGGAAAGAAATTGACCTATGTACATATTGGTAAATATTGCTTACAAAGTTCAAAGGTTTTTGATTACATACTACGGGGGATGAAATCTCACAAACAATGTTTAACCCCGCCGCATTTTTGCGCCTATCCCAAATCAAGAACCTCTAGCCTTTGTTGGTCTTGTGTGTTTTTTTTTTTTTTTTTTTTTTTTTTTTTTTTATTTTGGTTCGTTTTTAATGTTTCGCAGTTTAGTATGCCGTCAATTTTGCTGAACTAGTATGCATTATTGTTTAGGCGCCAGCTGAAGCCCGCCTCCGGATGTGGGATTTCTCGCTGCGTTGAAGATCCATTGGTAGCCTTCAGCTGTTTTCTGCTCTTCGGTCGGGTTGTTGTCTCTTTGACACATTCCCCGTTTCCATTCCATATTCTAAATGCGAACAATAAAATATATAAAATTAATCATAAATTATGAAAAATGCCCGTAAATTTGAATTGAAATTGAAAAAGTGAACGTGAAACCAACATAATAAATATGACCATCAATCAAATAATACCATGCTGAACAGACAACATCCTATCCACCATATTTCTGTTTGAATTACAGATAAAAACCACACTGAGAGACAGTCGGAAACAACAGCTACGTGTATCCGCGCACTCCCAACGTGTTGTATCCCTGTGTACCCTTTTCACAATAGCATCTTTGAATACATGCCCAAATTTCGAAAATCAATATTATGCATAAAATGAAAAATGAAAATGAAAGAGGACTTTAGATCAAATGCTTAAATTCCCAATTTTCGAAATTCGAATCCTGTATATTTGTGGGCCCTAATTTTTGAAAATAAAAATTATAAAACCACTGCGCATCTAAATACGGTATGTGACAATACTGTATAAAAATTAAATGCATGAAGCTAAAAATGAACGAGAAGTTTAGGTAACAAGAAAGTGTGACGGATGGACGGGCGGGATGATAAAAAAAATCTCTTTTATTATAGTTCGACCTAATTTAATCTTAAATACCAGGGGATTTGAGATATCCAATTTCTGATTAATATGAATTCACCTTATTTAAAAATCTTGTAGTCTGATCGAAAAAAAACCGCGTATGGATATTTGATTTTGGAAAAAAATAATTGTTTTGTTATCAAACTTTCCAAATGCGTAACTGCATCACATAATGTTTTAATTATTGTAACGTAGTTATTAGTGTTCTTTAGAATTTATTATTATTCGAATTCGTCCGTCAGACTTTCTTCTGACATCAACTCATCTGTCTTTTTATTTGGATTATGGAATAATTGTATAGTATCTGTAGGTGGGAAGTAAAAGTTATTACAAGAGGACGCGGTGTGTCTATATAAGATCATCCCGAGGGCCGGAGGCACACCAATTCCGAATGGAATAACTATTTTACATCCCAGCTCATTCCGGATAAATAATAATAAACATAAAGTAAAGATGTCAGTACTATTCTACATTTTAGATTTACTTTTATATATATTATATATTGTATAACTCATTGGAACCCATAACATAATGTTAATATAGGTAAAATTAACACTTCCTCATTGTGAACTTCCGTAGTCTAGTGGTTAAGGCGTCACCACTATATACTAGGGTCCCAGGTATGGCATGGAATTGGTTGCAAAAATTTGATACTTTTCATTTAAATGCAATATTTTTTTAAATTTAAATGGTATATTTTTTTTATTTAAATGCAATATTTTTTATTTAAATGACAAATTATACCATTTGAATAAGAAATATTGCATTTAAATGGAGAAAAAAAATAATTGAATGAAAAAATATTGCCTTTAAATGAATAAATTTGACAATTAAATAAAAAATATTGCATTTAAATGAAAAATATCGAATTTTTGCAACCAATACCATGCCATACCCAGATTCGAATCTCAGTTGATTCTTTCACACATTTTAATGTTAAATAAATGTGATTTATGTTTCTACATAAAGTTTTAATCGTGAGTAAATTGTTCCCGCCAACTTTAAACGTAACAGAGAACTCGGGGTGGTCTGGCAGGGGTGATCTTGTAAGAAAAACGGAGCTGGGACCTAAGTAAGATTTTAAAATTTTGATTTTCAATAGTCAATGCCCACAGGGGTCGAAGATTAAAAATTATGAAATTAAGTTTGTAACCTCAACTCCTCCTGTATTTTTTCCACTCTAAGCACTGTATTTCTTGATAGTATTGTCATTCAATGTATATAGATACGCAAATAAGGTTTCAGAACATAGCGCCCATAGATATCGAATTCCAATGGGCCTAAAATCCTCTTTAATGCTAGATTTATGCATTGTTATTTCATTATAGTATTGTTATACATAGTATTTAGAACCGAAACAAGGTTCAGAATTTTGATTTTTTAATACTGGGGCCCACATATGTTGAATTTAAAAAATAAAATGGTGAATTGAGTTTTCGACCTAATTTTTTTTTTCGATTTTTCAATTGGTAAAAATATTTATTTCTTAATAAAATGATTGGATATCACCTATAGATGGACAATGGGGACTTAAGTTTTTGACTTAAGCTAAGAATCTCAACTGCTGCGAGTGGCGAGGGATCACTGTCGATTCCGACAGTAGATGTCATTATTTGGTTTTGTGTATCACGGGGAGAAATAATCTTTCGACATGCGCATGTCACAAACTAAATATTTCATTGATATCATGTTTTTTTAATATAATATTTAATACATGTAACAAGGTCTATACTTCCTGTAAGATCAGATTACTATAACAATAGATTGATTATGAAATACAAAGGGATACTAAAAATTGAAAGTTTGGGTTACATATTAAGTTCCCGATAAATTTAAAACCTTCCTGATATTAGCTCGTGTCATACTATACTGAACCGCAAAAGAAACGTCGCACAAAATGACATGTTCACATACATTTATTTCAAAGTGACATTTATATATTTTAAATTAATTTTTACAAAATTTAATGAATGATTTACAGTCTTTTGGTTACAATGTTCACAAAAACGTCACAATTGTCGCAACGTCACATGTTTTCAATGCTGTGCTCCCACGTCCGTTAATAACGTGTATGTCCTCCACCGGCACCAATTACTGCGGCACATCTTCGGTACATGGAGTTGATGAGCCGATTAATAAACGCCATCGGAATACGTGCCCATACTCTCTGAAACGCTTGTGAAAGTTCAGCTGCAGTTGTCGGACTTGGCTGCTCATTATTCAACCGTCTTTGAACTTCGTCCCATAAATGTTCAATAGGGTTTAAATCTGGACTCAAAGCCGGCCAATCCATAACATTAATGTTATTCTGCTGTAGGAAGTCTCTTGTGGCTCTTGCGGTATGCGCACTTGCATTGTCCTGTTGGAAAGTCTTGTTTTGATGACGTGCGAAATGGGGCTGAACATGGGGTGTCAAGACTTGGTCGATGTAACGGGCAGCTGTTACGCCATTTCCTCTGCCTGGGCCAAGGTTCTGAAAGATGACTGGACCAAGTTTAACGTTAAGGCCGATTCCAAACCATACCATGAGGCTAGGTCCTCCTCACGCGTCTGTTTCCAGAATGCAGCTGTCTTCGTAACGTTCCCCGCGTCTTCTCCACAAACTGGTTCTGCCATCGGCTGTTGAAATGCAGTAACGGCTTTCGTCAGAGAAGATGATGTTACGCCATTGTCGATTTCGCCAATTCTGTCGCTGAGTGGCCTACTGAAGACGAGCTTGACGGTGTCGAGGAGTAAGAATAGGTCCTCTTGCTGGACGGCGACATCTCATGTTTCTAGCAGCTAATCGCCGACGAACCGTATCATCACTTATGGGTCGTCCATGTGTTCCAACAGTGTTTCTGGCAGTTTCGGCAGCTGGGGTGAACCGATTCATCAAATGGTGACGAACAATGCCTCTATTCTGTCTAGGGGTAGTGACTTGGGGTCTACCACTCCGTGGACGGTCATTTGTGCTGTTTGTTGCATTGTACCGTGTCCGTAGACGTTCAATTGTTCGAACAGCACAGTTGAAGTCGTTGGCAATAACTCTGGCAGATTGCCCAGCATCCAATCGACCAATGGCCTGTTCTCTCTGTTGTGGAGTCAGACGTGGCATAGCTTCTGTGTCAACACTGATACTAACACTCTTTAATTTTCTCCGGCCTTTTATACCCTTAAAGGAGCATGAATTTCACGAACATTTAAGATTTAAGAAAAATTACCGCCAAGTGTGTCCCACGAGCGGTTTTAGGTACGGTCGCTCTACGATATCAACTGAAAATTATTCAACCGAAAATTTAATTCACAGGTAATTTAATCTTACCTGGTGATGTAATCGTAATACTGATTATATAAAAATCATTAATTAATATTTATTTTGAATTTTGCTAACATTTTGAAAAAGCGACGTTTCTTTTGCGGTTCAGTATATAACATGTATAACCTCAGATTTTTCGTGCAGACTTTTGACTATTATGTTAAAATATATAAGGGTTTTGAAAAATATGTTTACTCAGAGCCATTACTGAATAATTTATAATTATTCATTTTGAAGCACCTTTAATTACAGACGATGTATTAATTTAGATATAATGTAAACATTTTAGAGTTTTCGTATGTATTCAAACTAAAATCTAGAGAAAGTCGACTCTATATTGGCCGGGAACAAGTCAGCAAATACAGCAAAAAATCTGTATTGGACAGGTTTATCGATATAGGCCGAGTTAATGATTCTGTATTGAAAGAACAGATTTAGTCGTATTGAATCCAATAATACACTAGTTAATTAATAATTCTTTTTAACTTGCTGTCTGTTTGTTTCGTGTTGAAAAAAAGAAAACAGAAAAGAAAAAGCACCTACATGTATCTTCGTAGTCAGATATTCTTCTGACGTACTTTACGGCCTTTGTTAGAATTAAGTTTGTTTAATACAGTGCGCGTATCTGGAGCTCGTGACCTAAACTGTCGGAAATAATTTATTTTTTTCACAGAGAACTGAAAAGCGGTGAATTTTAACACTGATTATTAAAGTTAAAAAAAAAGTCATTGTAACGAAGCAGGTGACCAAAAAGTTACGAAGAAATGTACACAATGCTTTTTTCACCTCACGTGGTGAACTCAGGCAACAGACAAAATTTCTTAAACGGATGGGTGTAATATATTGCACAAATGTCCACTTACATAAATCACCGGAAAAGGTAATTTCTCACGCGCATAGGCGTAAATAGCGAAAACAACACTGCCGAGAATCCAAAATCGTCCCCAAAACCCAAACAGTATTCTATAAGGCAACATTTAAACAATACATAGACACGCATGTATGTATATGAATCGGAAATAAAATGAAAATCTGTTTTTTATCGGACCTTTTGCGATTTATTTTAAAATAGTTATATTATGCACATAGAATGTATATAATAATATCTGATGCTAATTCAAAACTAAAACTTATAAAAAGACCTTTGTATCTGAAGATAAAAATATATCGGTTTTCTGACCTATTGACTTTTTATCATGGCCATATATATTTTTTATGTTAAGTCAAGATGCTGATAAAATTCATAACACACGTACTTCAGTAATGTAAAACCAATTGATGGACTTAAGCTGAAGGTCATTCTTTCAAACTGAAAATCTTTTTTCGAAATCGGAAACATACATTACAAAAGAAATATTTTCATCGAAACAAAACATCATAACAAAACTATTTTTTTAGTTAGAAATATAATACATTAGACAAACCACGTCGTAATATATATGTCTGTTTGACTAAGTTTGGTAAATGTACTATTCACAGCATATCAGAGAGGGACAAAATGTGCTCGGGCAGGTATATTGTACATGTAAGCACATCCCCCTTCTTTGACTTTTTTTCAAGTACAGAATCCATTCTATTTTATTGTTCAATTATCATTTCCTAGAGGTTTTAGATGAACGTTAAAATTTCATTAAATTTCATAAAATAGGCTGCATGAGGTAAAACTCACTAGTATAAATTTATATATGATAATTATATTTATTTATTTATTCAATAAATGCACAATTACACGCGTAAGGGTTGATGGCATACGTGTCAATAAATCATAAACTAAACAAACAAGCAATAAATCAAGAACATTAATTGATGTACTATAAACTATGCAGTAGCAGGGTCCACTCTCCTCAGTATTAAAGACTTTCTAATGAATGGAACTGTAAATTGCATAATTTGATATGAAGAAAGAAGTGTTTCTGTTTTTTTTTGTTTTATCAAAGTTTTTAAATTCTGGACATATTTTATCGATTTCAGTTTCTAAATTTTGCCGAAGAGATCTATATTTAGGACAAGTTAGGAAAAAATGATTCTCATCTTCCAATTCTAAATTACATTGTTTGCATATATATATTGAGATACAAGAGAACATGAAATATGGAATTGATATCAAATATCGATTATAGGATTGCCCTTGGGAAAAACATTTTTGGGGATATGGGAAACCAGTCTGCTTATCATTATTATATAAATGTAACATTTTGTTGTAAATTACTTTACTTTCTCAAAACCCTCATATAATTTTCATATCAATTTATTTGTGTATACAAGTTTAATCAGCAACTTAAAATCTACGTATACTGAAAATCTACGATGGAAAAATATTATATAGGACTAATGAAGGAACTAAGAAAAAAAAAACAAATACATACAAACTGACGTGACTGGATAAACTGAATACAAGAAAAATGGAAATGTGGTAACAATAAATTATTTAAAATTTCAAATTTTTGCTTCGGCCACGGCATTATGTGTAGATGTTTTGAAATGAAATTTTCATGTGATAAATTTTGAAATCGTTAAAAGTAGGGTTTCAACTCTTTCAGGCAAATTTTTTTTGTCTTGATTTTGCTAAACTGTTTAGACCCGTTTGGTTTTATTCCTCACAATGTTTTGGTGCTTACTTTTTGGCTTTCAAAAGTTTGGGTCACGAGTGTTTATGTACCTGTTAAAGGGTATTCAAGAAATGCACATACGGTACGCAAGCAATTTAAGCAAAACATACAGCTTGACTTTCTATCAGAAATCTCGTTCATCGTGCAAAAAATAATACTGAGACAGGAAAAAGCAGTTATTATCTTATATAAAGGTTTTTATTCTCGACCGGTGAAATAAGGGATGTAATCACCAGACTTGTCTTTTGGTGTGTACAATGTACTATTAGAAAAAAAATTAGGATCGCATATGTGTAAATATATATATATATATATATATATATATATATATATATATATATATATATATATATATATATATATATATATATATATACACACACACACACACACACTTGAAAATGATACGATATGGGGTAAGCGCTTACATTCCATTAGATTAAACATGGTTATTTATACCATTATGCAGTAAAATGTAACAACCAGATATCATGTCTTTAGTTTACTGGTCATTGTAACCCTTCCGTCTCTTGTTCTAAATTATTAAAAACTACCATTTGCATTTTCAAAGCATCATGGTGTAAATCAGATATACAATTGTTTGCCTGATGTACTAAGAAATATACATTGTACCCAGTACTTACACCAAAATCTCTTCGTGAAATTTGAAATGATAAAACCCCTGTAAGTCTAAATGTCAACTTTTAGTGTACAAATCAAGTTATTTTGCGCAATTTTGAATTGTACCCGATAGCTACAGATTTATTGTGTACCAATTGATCTGCCCCCTTCTATTTGGTTTTTGTTTTCATCTCGCACTCATTTGCACTATAAAATCACGATGACACCCTTTACTCTTTATTTATCTCAGATATATTCCATATCTTTACGCTAAAATGACAGATGGTATCACTGTCCCAACCACAAGATTAATAAACAGCTCTATAAACTCGGATAAGTAGATATATCGTTTGTAAAACATTGCACATACCAAATATTATTATCACTTAGATAGTTGTTTATTTGAAAATACCCGTGTTATAAGATAAATGGCACACTTCAATCTGTTACATTTGATAACTGGAGTGCAGACACGAACGGAGATCTTCAAAATAGCACTTCAGTAAAGTATTTACAAATACAGTAAAGGATAAATAGTAGAAATTGGAATTTTGTAAATTTAACAAATTTCCAAAATCATAGTAGATAAGAAAAGTTACGTGATTATGAAATACAAATGTATGACTTTTACATCTCATAGTCAAGTTTTACTGAATACTTCAAAATGTACAATGTATATGATCTGGTCCCTACTTCACAAACACCCGTACGACTACGGTCGAGACTGGTTCCATGACGTCCAAAGAACAAAAACACTGAAGACCGAAAATCAGATCACTCTCACGATTAAGCGTAGTCGTTAGAACGGAACACATAGGGGCAACACTCTATTTGACAATACTTAATCAAATAATTGATTACTATTGATGTCCACTTCTTATCCTGTAAAGTGGGTTTTGTTATTTTTGTTTCCTATGTTACATTTGTTTTGCCTTTAAATTTCGATATTGTGGACTTTTCCCACTGCGGTATTCTTTTGTTGATATTTATCATCAGTGGATTAGAAATAAGTAGAAATAATTGCACAACCTTAATCAATATGGAATAATACACATGTATAGAAAAAGGATCCCCGGGCCCTTATCTATTCCGACACTCTGGTGTTATAAAACACACTATAAAAGCCAGTACAGTATGATTACCAACAAGGTGACCGTCAGCTAGAGATGTTAAAATTGGTTGGACGGTACATAATTTCGACAGTAGTATCAACAAAAGGACAAATATACCTAAGGACCAATCAAAGAATCTTAATCCATTGGACAAACAAACCGGGGAAGACAAATGAACCACCACAAGCACAACAAATAAACACAGAAACTAAAAAACAATGAACAACACGAACTCCTATAAAAACCAGGAGTGAACCCAGGTGCTCCGGAATGGTAAGCAGTTACTGCTCCGTATACGGCACCCGTCGTGAAGTTCAACAAAGTCAATCCGGGGGAAGTCACAAATCGGTGGAGGCACATGAAAGGTTACGACAGTGGGAACAGGTCCAACATCATCTTAGATATTGGAACACTGTAATGGTCAATCAATTCGTGATGACGATCGTAAAATTTCCTAAGTGATGACATCAACTTTTCCCTGATAAAACCCCCCTTAAGAAGCTTTTGTGTGAAGCAGTAATCCTCTTTGTCGAAAGTCAGGGTAACTCACGCATGCCCTTGAAAATCGGATAAGCTGAGAAACGTAGACGCCATATGCAGGCGATGCTGGTATATTGCTTCTCAAGAAGGTAAATTAACAATAGGAAAGTTGAAGTCGTCATGTTTGTCATAACGTTTTGTCTTCAAATGTTCCTCGTAGTCTATTTCAAGAAACAAATCCAAATGTGAAGCGGACTTTGGACAAAATGTGCTCCTTTTAATTGTTAGTCAAGCTAAAGGTCTCATAGCTGTCGATCGGACACGTAAAATGTCAATATTAAAGTTTAAAGTTAACTGGATGTCATCTCATCCAGCTCATGTCTCTTTAATGTAAACATTTTACTATAGTTTTGCAAATGAAAGACTTCATTTTTTTGGGGTAAATCTAAAAGTATTGATTTTTATCTGTGATCGAAAAAATAAATAACCTTTTCAGTGTATATAACCCGTGAATTTACTATGATACAAAAATGGCACAGATGTACGACGTGTTCAAGTAAACGTTATCTCAGGAGGGAATTTCCTTCAATATCATGACTAATTTATAATAACCTCATTATGGTATTTAATTTCCAAAATAAATGCACGTACATGCACATGCTTGTACATATTTTATTAACCATGTTTTGTTTTACTAGTATTTATGTTCAGAATAAATGGCTATTGCAATAATATGTGTTTTCGCATAAAAGTAACATATCAATCGAATACATTTCAAGGTTGTTTAAATTCAGAAGGCGGAAGATGCTTTTGTTCTATTTACCTAAATTAACCATTAAAAGAGCACCCCTATAATGGTATACTAACACAGATACTGTTTTACATACATATAAGTTAAATACTGTTATATGTAAACCGGAAGACTTCCCGTCAATTTAAAAAATACAATTTTCGTCTTTGATATAGAAACATAAGAAAGATGAAAGAGATTATAATCTAAAATACTTCCTCGGAAATTCTGCAACCCAATAAATATTGAAACTTTACAATTTATCCTTAGATACTTGTATTCAAATACTAAAATAAAATTGGTTTTTAATGTTTTTACCTGCATTATCAATTTTTAATTTTTTTTATCCTTTTATGAACATGTTTGGTTTTCTATACGATTCTCAATTCCAATTTTATGTCCAAAACGCACTGAAAAGAATTCTAATTTATAATTAATACATTGAAATTATAATAGGTGTATTTCGATTAAAATAAATGGTCCATCGTGGTATTATTTTATGGTGTGGGTTTTTGGCTTATGGTCGGGAAGCTTATTACAGCTTTCAAGATGAAGAAAATGGTTGTTCACTTTTAAAATTGTTGTTCTCCAGTATTTCTTAAGTCAGAATACTAGTCTGAGATTCCCCTGATGTCAAATGGCCTATTGTAAAAATTATTTGGTCGGTGGACGTCATAGCGCACTTCAGGAGACTGCAAAATTTTGCATATAACATTATCAATTTTTTGAATTTCAAATTTATTTTCTGTCAAGAAAACCTTGGATGTTCACAAATGTAACTATTTGAATAAGTATCCCCCCCCATTTTTTTGTCCATTAAGGGAGCAACCATTTAATTTTTATGGGGGGGGGGGGGTCTAGGATATCTCCTCTTTTATCCTGGGTTTTTTTTATCGTTGTAATTTCTGACCTGACTTTATTTTATAGTACATGTATGTCTTCTTTATAATGTATAATACTAAAAATTGGAAATGAAGAGATCAGTACCCGTACTAGTTATAATAAATTGGTGTTTTACTGATTTGTGCACTGGGGTATGTCATCGAGGCAATTCAGAGCTGGTTGCATGGTGTAGGTTTCCACTGTGTTGAATACCTTGAAGTTACCTCTGGGTGACGCATTAGGAGAAGGGATTTTGTCTCGCTGACATTATCATCATCTCTTCTTTTTAATAGGATCTATAGCATTTTATTTTGGAACGGAATAAAAACTATGACACCATGAAACCTAATAACAAACCCAAGATACCAAACCCGTCGTCCACAATGCATTCTGCTATAAAGTGCTATCTAAACAGCCTCAATTAAACTTGCAGTTGCTATTTTACCAGCTTTTGTATTCAAGAATAAGCATAACTGGTCCTGACTGTTTTTCATCAGTTGCATCCTGCCTTTGTATTTTGACCGACCTGCTCATCATGAATTATGGTCCTGCCTTTTTACTTCAAATTTGAAGCCCTTTCCCCCTAAAATCAAATGGTTGCTCCCTAGCTCGGATTGCCTTTTGTGACTGGGCAAAATAAATCTATTATAAATCTATAACATTCAGTTGTAATTAATCAAATTCTTAATAGGTAATACTTAAATCTATGAACTTTTGAAAAGAGGAAAACGGTTTTAAAAGTGATGTAAGGCCTATTCATATAAATAATTTTTTATCTTTTAATTTTTTCCAAATTTCCGTTAAAAACTATCAAAATAAAAAATCCGAAATTCATAACGATTTGCCGAAGAAAGGGTTATGTGATTATATAAAATATCTGGTATTAAATGTAGTGTGTATATAAGAATGCTCTTTGTTAAGTCTAAATATAACTCCCATTGCAGTTTTATGTAACCCTTCTAGAAGAGATTTTGGTCTTTTGTGAATAGTTTTAGTCGTGGATTGGTCCGGCCGAGCCCGGATAGAACCCACTATCTGCCGCACTCAAGACGAGACCGCCTACAGATTTTTTAGTTAAAAAATAAATTGGTAAATTTATATGTCACTATAATATTAACATTAATTAATCGCAAATCAACGCTTACAGTATGATTTGAAAATATTAAGTTGAGCCTGTAATTTAACATTTGGGCAAAAAACCTATTGGGATAGGTTTGAAATGTTACCTGGTTTTCCAACGTTTTACTTCACATTATAAAAAGTATTTTTGAGTGCGATAAATAAGGAAGGAGAAACCCAGTAATTAAAAAAATAAATTAAGACTAATGTTACATTTATTTTGTACAACGTGCATTTATGGCTTTGCATTCATAGGAAGGATCACAACGCCATATATAATCAACACTTTATATATTGAAAATAATATCAAATAAGTGCATTCATGTTATTATATTTATCAAAGATTTAATGAATTTTTGGTCCTCTTATGCATAGTCTTTACTTTAACGTTATGTTTATCATGATTGTTCAGTAGATGAAAGTTTACATATTACAATGTATAGACGTAAAAGTTCGGGAAATTTACTGAAATATGAAAGTTTCCTTAAATATCGAAAGGGTCTTTAAAGAAAAAGGTCGAGAAATAAGAATGAAATATTTTCACGGTTTCTTTCAGTTTTAATAACCAAAAGAAGGCACAAACCATGCTTAATTTATCGAATTTAATACAATGTACAGAAAATTCATGTCAACAGTATTATATTTGGATTTTCCCATTATTTTAATTTTTTTTGGAAAACTTGGGATTTCTTTCCTATTTATTTTATGCACGATTAATCATGTGTGAAAATTTGACAACAGTCGCAGTTATATATAACATTAGATATTATTAAGGTTCGTTGCATTTTACACACCTGAAAGTTTACCACTGACGGCCATTGGACAATACCAAGCTTTTTCTTACATCTATAAATAACCAGATCTGCGTCAAAAACATCATTACGTCACAGCATATTACAGGTAAACTGACACAAATTTAAATGATCTAGTTAAATTTTAAATGTGTCAAGGTAATGTTATAGCAGATCATGGTAATCCAAGATCAAAATGACAATAATAAAACCATAGAACAGGAAAGGTCATCAAAGAAATAATGGGTACCAACCAATTAACATCACCCAGTCGACAAACTCCCAGACAAAGACGAAAAACACATGTTTTATATGGGGCCATTAAGAGCTTGTTACACATTCGCAGAAGCTGCACCATGACCTCTTTTTGTACTTTTCAAATTCCCTTTCTGGATTGTTCAATAATGTTTGCTGTTTGAATGTTTATTTCCAACATAAATTTCTCAACCGTAGTGGTCAGAGGAAATACCAAAATATACTATAAATGTAAGACAAAAACTCAAAATAACAGGATAAATGAAATAAAGCTGTAGCTAGCTACCCGTGTATGGGCATCTATGATTAGGACCCTTTAACTAAAAACTAATAGTTTTCTTATAAAAGAACTAAAGTCTGTGACTGACAAAAAAATGATCGGACTTGTTTATGTATTATTCTATTATATTGAGTAGTCTATTTAAAGATTTATGTTGAAGTAATTGACATAGGTCTCGTGCAATGATAGACATGTCAATGTTTGAAAAGTCTGTTCGAGGCACAGTCCGAAATTATTGCGACTGACCGTATCAAACGAATGAAATTAACAGCAAATCATGGTCTAATTAACCCCAAAAAAGAAACAAATAAAGAATGTTCCCTGCATATATTTTGTATGCATTGCAACAGATATCATAGCGAAATGCAACCAATGTAAAGGTTTTCACATATTTATATTTTACCAATGCGGGATAATAACCGATAACAAGTTATCCCTTGCACCATACCTCCGTAATATGTACGTCTCGTGCAATGTCAGAAAGTCATATCAAGCAAGATTCCACGAAAGCAATACTATTAGTTTTTTTCCAGAGTATACGATAAACAGATGAACGCAAGATATTTTCCATATTAAATCTTGTTTAATCCCTGTATCCATATAATACAGTGGTCTCCGGAATATAGACGGTCTGATAAGGAGGACGCCATGGTTTAGTCTATAAATAATGTCACTATGTTGTATATTCATTACATTTTCCTTGCTGTATATAAGCATTAGTATTTAAATTACTGATGCTGTCTAATCAATTATTTCTTGCTGCGGAAATGACGTAATTTCAACATGTATTCGACTGAAGGTGTGTCGATTAGGGTGTCGGAGTTAAGTAATTGGTATGTTATTATTTACCTTTCCTGTTAGCATTATTACTATTCATTTATTTTTTTTTACTTGTTTTGTTAATATTAAGATATCAACTCCTTCAAGCAAAGCTGGCATTTCCGGAATTTTGGATATCCTGTCATCCCTGTTTTAGATTTAGTGCTTAAAAAATTTTAATGAGTGTCAGCTTTCCGGATTTATAGTTTGAGACTGGGCGATAGAAGGTTTAGCCGTTGGTGTGCCTCGCACCCATCAGAGATGAAAATATCTGAGCATTGTCAAACTCTGATGTCTTTGCTTTATCCAAGCGAGTATCTGTGTAAAATTCAATACGTCTATTGTTCATTTGGATAGAACCATTTAAATAAAAAGCACTTGACGACGAAACTTGGACACTTCACGGTCTGTTTATGTTCCCCTATTTCAAATGCAACATATGAATTATAAACAGAGCATACTAACGTTGAACATGTTCGGAATTGGTTTGCCACTTGAGAAACAAATTTTAAAAAAAAACAATAAATAAACAAATAAATAAGTAGTGAATAAATAAATAAAGAAAGAAATCAAATATATAAATAAAAAGATGTAGAGTAATATAAAGAGGTATGAAAATATCTGTAACTTGCTACAAAAAAGGGTCAAAGCAGTGACGTTATTGGATAACAAAGGAAAATAAATAAAACCGAATGATACTTTGCCGGGTTTACTGTTTTTGATTTTCATATTTTGGAATAGACAATTTGGCATCATAGAATATTTATTTACATGCAACATTACATAATGATGAAGGGCCTCGGTGGGCGAGTGGTCTAGGTAGTTCGTCATGACTACTAATGATCACTAGCCTGAGTTCGAATCTCACCTGTGGCGGGGTGTGTTCGACTCCGATCTTAATTTACAAGGATGCCAATTTTCCTACCGAAGGTCGGTGGTTCTCTCCGGGTAGTCCGGCTTCCTCTACCAATAAAAACTGGCCGCCGCGAAATAGCCAAATATGCTGAAAACGGCGTAAAACCCAAAGTAAACAAACAAACATAACGATGAAAATTTAAGGTTTGAAAATACTTGCTAAGCAGTTTCATAAGGAAGATGTCAATATCGTAAAATACCCGGAACTTAGAACAACAACAGAAATTTCCTAGAATTCATCGTGATGCTACACATTGATAAAAACTAAATTGAGACTGGGTTATTTCTAAACTACATTTCCTCCACTTAAAATTCAAGTAGCTAAGTGCTTGAGGATGATAAGCTTCTTTAAAGAACAAGTGGTGCTTCGCAAGTTTATACAAACAAAAGGTTTTACATACGTAATTACAAAAGACAAAAACAGAAAATTTAGCAATTTTCCGGCCATGTTTAAATTTGGTTCCGTCAATCAGTCTTAAATAATATTTATTTCAATATTTCGTTTTTTATATTACGAATATCATCTAAAGCATTTGAAAGTTCACTATCAAAATGACAACAACAATTTTTCATATGACACTATTTAGAGCTGCTTGTAACTCTTACGGTATTCCTTTTTAGATATCAGCAAAACAGTGGGAAAAGTTCGAAATCCTAGGAAAAGACAAAGTCATGAGAATGGAACACAACAAACAAACACCAAAAGGATACGTGTACAACTAAATGAATAGAAAAAAAATAAACAAAAATAGATCCATTTTGCTATTTATATTAAAAATAAGTTTCTCGACATTGGTGTTCAAAGATCAACAAAGTGAGGAGCCAAAATAAGGTATACAACTAAAAAAAGATTAAAAATGAAACCACAACAAGCTGAACGTATTCAATAGGGGGTAAATATACGTGGCCTTAAGCTTACAGAATTAATACACCTATAAATTTTTCTGTAATTGAAAAAAAATTGCTGTGTGAATTTATTTGCGTGTCTTTAAGAAAAAGAGGGGATATTTTATTTAACAGTTTCGGTTGAAGTAATTTATTGATATTTTTGACATCTTAACTTTGTTTTTAAAGTCAAGATTAAGGAAAGACCTTTTAATATACCGATTTAATTGGACGGGGATACGTTTTATTAGGCTAGTCCAATTAAACAAACAAATTAAATTATCTGTTTTGTTGTTTTATCAAAACTTAAGCTCCTCCAAAGGGAAATGATACTACTAATAAAAAAAGCATTTTCGGTATATTTTGTGTGTGCATATAATGCAGAATACATGTGTATTATTAAAAGTGTCATGTAAAAAGGCATAATATATTGTCATTATGTCAGGACGTAATGGATCCAAAATATTGACCATATTAATCTCGCTGTATATGTTGTTCTTTTTCTTTGTTTTTTTTTTAATTTTGCTTATATAGTTTTTACCAGTCATTTATTGCTGAACTGTTGCCATCATTTTAACGTGCAAGTGATATCACTTTGTCAAATTTAGGTATCAACTCCTACAAGAAAAGCTTGGTTTTTGGATGTCCGGTTACGACCTTTTATCTTATTTTGTTTAGGCTTTTCAGGATTTTGTTCATGGTTCTAAAGATTTACCCGTTGTAGGGTAAACGTAACCGTTTGAGATACACGCTTTATTGAACTTTATCCAAATACATGGAATAATCTGTGTTAAAAAAAAAAGGACAAATATACCTAAGGAGCAATCAATAAAACGTAATCCATTGGACAGACAAACCCGGGAAGACAAACGAACAACCACAAGCACAACAAATAAACACAGAAAACTAAAAACAATGAACAACACGAACTCCCATGCGTCTAATGATTTATTTTTACAGATCAATTTCTAATTTCGCACTTTTTTTCTAAAGGTTTAAGAAATTTTTTTTGTCTGATTGATGCCACGACGTAGGACCTCCTTACTACTTGGCGATTGTTATTTTGGAATTTTCACAAAAAATATTTTATTGCAATAACACCTTTTTTTCACCAATTATCGATTCAAAAACACGTATCACTTTTATAATTTTTGGAAAATCACTTATTTTTCGAAATGTCAATATCTGTAATTTTTAAAACTACAAGAATAGATTTTATTTATAAATAGCACTTTACCAAGAACATTTTAATGTAGTAACTGAATATTTCGGTAAATGCTCACCAATATCAATTTCAGCGTATTAAATTTATTTAAACAGAGTGTAAAAAACATTGATGCTGTTTATAACAATCAAACTAAAAACAATGAATATTTAAGTAAATGCATAAAAAAATCTGTCATTTACTGTTATTTAAAAAACTGGATAACTTTCGTAGCATGAAAATGTCTGTAACATGCAATATCTATAAAATCAATTGTCAGTGTACTATTCATTAGGGGCCTCGGTGGCCAAGTGGTCTAGGTAGTTCGTCATGAAAAGATAAAAAAAGGTAGTTCGTCATGACCACTAATGATCACTAGCCTGTCAACACTGAGGTTGTGAGTTCGAATCTCACCTGTGGCGGGGTGTGTTCGACTCCGATCTAAATTGACAAGGATTGCCAATTTTCCTACGGTAGGTCGGTGGTTCTCTCCGGGTACTCCGGCTTCCTCCACCAATAAAAACTGACCGCCGCGAAATAGCCAATTGTGCTGAAAACGGCGTAAAACCCCAACTAAACAAACAAACAAACAAACAAACAAACTATTCATTAAATTATTTAATAAAATAAAAAATCAGCAATTTTAAATTAAAAAAATTTACATGTGATACATTTTTTAACATGCTACATACTTGAAGAGTCATCATATGAAAATACTTGCTAAGCAATTTTCATACGAAAAACTAATAAACGTCAATCTTTACCTTTTTCGGTCATTATGGCTTATGAGTTTACAGTTTTGGGTTATTATTTCCGCTTTTAACTTATTTGGCCTTTAATACAACTATTTAATCGTACATCAAAGAATATTGCATATTTTTATGAATCAAAATTGGTATCAAAATTACTCATTTGCACTGAGTAATCACCAATGAGTAATCACCACTGAGTAATCACCAATGAGCATTACCAGCTCAGTTTCTACCATGAAATTGATACTTTAAATTTACTGCTATAAAACTGTTTAATTTTGTAAAAACTAAGGAATTTGTCTCTCGTGCATAGTTCTGTCTTTAGATGGTTTTGGCTTTACCATTTCTGGTCATTTTAACATTTGAAATTGCTCTTCAAAGTTTTGGGTTATATCTTAGGCCTTGAGTACAACTGATTATGATAAACACTTGATATACATGTACAATGTATGACTGAGTAATTTGTTAATAATTTTATCTCGCCTGACAGTTGTGGGTAGGTAAGTGCATAATGATGTAAGCTATCGTATACATATTCCAAGTCACATTATTTCGTAAAATTGTGAGTATGGGGAAACTTGCCGATTGTGATAACGTTACCATTATTTTATTTTAATTCATACCAAACCAATGTTTCTTATATGGCCTTGTTTGGTTCCGTTTATGATTTTCAAATAATATTTAAAAAATATGTTATTGCAATGATTGGTTGATTGAATGAAAAAAAAATATCACATTATTAAATGCTGTAAAACAAATTTTACATTTAAGGATTGACTGTAATTTTTTGTCAGTCTTTGAAGAAATAACCTCTTGAAATCACGTGGTGCACACTAAATAACCCACGTAAGCGTGTTATTTGAAAGTGTGTGCCATGTGCATTGAGGTTATTTCGAATAGGCTGATAACAAAATTACTGTCAATCCTTATAATTTAATTCCAACGGTTGTTTTGACGTCTAAAACGTCTAAAACGTCGGGATTCCCTGTAATGATGTCATAGTAGAAAAGGAAATTCAGTCGATGATATGATAGGCGAAAAAAATTGACCAACATTAAATTATTATGTAATAAAGATTAAAATTATTCTCAAACACACCTTTTAGTTGTACCAAAAACAAATCGTTAGCCCTCGTCACAAAAAGTAACGTCCTTCTATAAGGGGCTGGTTAAGTCATAGATTCTAGTTTAGGGTGGTCCCTTCTTTTCAATTTCTTAAATTATCCAAATATGAAGCAGACATTTGATCGTACTTACATAATAGTGCTTCGGAAATGTATGTTTTTACAAAAAAGGAAAACAAATGATGCAACATTAAGAACAAATACTCCATTACTGTAAAGACATATAGTAAAAAATCGAAACCGCACCAAAAATATTCGAATTAAAAAGGAAACATATATCAATAAAAGGTATAGATTTAATTTGAGAGAAAAAACATTTTGAATGATTTAGTGAGTTTTTTTTACAATAATGCGAAAGGAAAGTTGAAAATTGTTTATGATTGTTGACTATGCCTCCTATGCGTGGACAACAAGGTCTTGCTAAGTCTTTTAAACAGTAATAAAAGGATCAATATGTTGATAAAGAAAATATATAACGTAATGTATTAACGTCAATATCAATTTTGTGTAATTTCTGAAGGACACTTCCTCAATAAATGGTTTACCAGTTGACCTATAATCTAGACTTATTTCTATTTTCTTTTTAATTTTTTTTTATAGATAAATGTACATGTATAGCCTAAAAAGAAAATTTAACTCTTGTGACCTTCATAACATTTACATATAAATATCGTCAGTTATTATGGGTAATTGTTATAAAATGGCAATAAATAATACTGATTGATACAAATCTTTTGGTAAACATGCGATGAAAATTATAAATAAACAGTAGTTTTTTATGATATCGTGTGCGCGTGCGTGCGTGGTGGTGATGGTGGGGGATAACAAAAACTTGATTTTAATCAAATAATCTAACCGTCAATAAAACTTTAATTTAAAATAATAATGGTAAATAAAAAATATCCCTTCAATATTTAAATTTATTTTATGATTCTAAATTGGATATCATTTTGAAGAATTTGCAACCCTTAACAAAAAAAGCAGCTAGTTGTAGAAGATAGGTGAGTATGAACAGCTAAAAAGTTAATATTTTTCGTAAACAGTGAAACCTCTGGCATGTATAATTTAGTAAATTTACTGAAAAATATATTAATATAAAAATATTAATTTATTTATGCATATATTTCCTTCTGAGTTTTCGTACATATAAGATTTTATTTTGTAGATCCACTATTTCCTTTCAAAAATACCATCATATGAAATTATAATTTGTACTGTTACATATCTACTTAGTATCTCATTAAAGTTTCCTAGAAATTTTGAGAGACGGAAAATAGTACTGAAAGGTAATGTATTTCAGTTTTAAAAATATCAGAAATATTTTCTGTCTATGGGCTGTTTTTGTTTTGTCATATGACCTAACAATAAACTCTGCAACTTGATCTACTTTTCTGCGTAGAATTTTTTTCCCTGAAAAACGAACCAACCATTTAATTTTTTATGGGGGGGGGGGGGGTAGAAATTTTCACGGCTTTCATGAACCATATTTTCAGTAAGCGCTCCAAACTTTTTTTCAAAGTATACTATTATCTGATTCCTAGATAATATTTAATTCTGTCTTTTTCGACAAATTATGGTTAAAACAGTGATCTATCAATCATAAAATATTTGTTTAGAAATTTAAGTGTTGAATAAATGTATTTACCAATATGACTCGCTTTCCAACTGCAACTCATATTTGTGTTAGAAATAATCAAAACAAGCTGGACATATACCTCATTTTATTTCTACAAACTCCAAACGACTATGAGACTCCCTACTGCATGAACTGATTAATATGAACTAAAAGAACGACCTTGTTGTGAGAATTATAGACCAAAGGTGCCTCAGCTAGCTATTATTCTTATAATTTGAAGCAAGAATGTTATTTTTATTTTAAAAAATATCACTTTTTTACATAAATTATTTTTATTTCAAAAATGTTATTTTTTTTTATCATAACTTCAGCCTTACTCCCTTTTTTTCTATTTAATTAAACTTTCAATTCAAGGTTATTTTTCTAACTAACTATCTATTCGAGAATATATTTATATATAGTGAAATTTTTAGTAATATTTATATACAGTAATTATTTTTATCACGAATAGAGCCTTTCAACTGAAAAAAGTCCTTGATTTTTTTCTATTCCTTTTCAGCTAAATGTTCATTCATCATAGAATAAATATGTTATAAAAGACTAAATGTAGTCAAATAAGACTATAATAATTATGAAGATTTGAAAAAAAACAACGTGGGAAATCTGGTTCAAGAGGAAACAAACGTTTTAGGTCGTTTAATACATGTTCAATATCACGCATACACTGTATGTCTCATTAAAATAATTGTTAAAGGTTGCCATGTCGTTTGTAGCCTTATAATTTTGAAAATATGAACATACGGTTTTCCCTATTCGTTATCAATGACTATTATGAAGTCATTTTGAAAGCCTGAATGATTTTGTGTTTTAATTTTGAGAGAAAAAAGTCTGACAATGCAAAAAAGGGCACAGAAGCTGCCTTATGTTTACCATTTTGAAAATGTTGTATTTTGTTGTATAATATAACTATATTATCATCTTACTACTGTCCAACACTTGTACAAAACAGTTTTAAAAGATTCATTAATATGAAATCACAACGCATGTTTTATTTTGTTTCAGGTTGCCGATAAGATTTGTATTAAGGCAAGTTTATACAAACTTCCAATAGTTTTGGTACTAGCGCCAGTGCATTGGTAAGGGCAATAACACATAAATATAATACATTTTCTTTACCTCGATAACCTCAGTAGATATATAATAAAGAAATGTTCAATCCTGATAATAAGCGAAAAGATAAAGATGCACAGTGCATCAAAAAGTAAAATACATGACATTTATTCTTGCCAGTGACGTCAAATTCAACAGTTTACAAAAAAAAAAATCTTCGAATATAAATATAGCTCAAATCAATTGGTTAAATTATAATTTTTTAACTTCGATATAATACATTCCGTATCAAATTGGTTCTTTCTAGTCAAAAGATATAATTTTTTTCAAAATAAAATGACACTGAGTGATTGATTAGATACATTTACATAATAAAACATATCTATTCTTCAAAATAATAGACCCGTTGGATCGATTGCAATGAACAAAATTTCAGCCTTGAAGAAAATTGGACATAAATTATAATGTATGATCTGAATCAAGGGACAAAAATTGTTATCAGTAAATAACAATGTTTTAAAATTGTTGAAGTAACAGTTATTTAAATAATGCAAACACAAAGTTTATGTTCTGTACATTTTTTATACCAAATAACGTGTTTAAAAAAAGTATATTACATGTTATAAGTATCATAGAATTTATAAATACAAAACATAGTATATTTCCATAGAGTTTACAAGTTAAGTACACCGGATGTTCTGGGAAGGAGATAACAATTGCATGACAATGACATACTTCCGGTACTTGAATCGATATTTTTTTACATAAAGAGAGAATATACTATATATGGCACAAAATTTGTCAATTGAAAAATGACAAAATTCAAAGGTAAAGTACAGTACCAAACACACATTCGAACTGCTGACTTAATTGAAGGTCAAAACGCCAATTTTGTATTCCTTTTGTGTATTCTTTACTTTTATGGATGTTTTGGGATTTTGGGAATTCTTGAATTATACACGTGGTGATTTTTCATACGAAACAAAAGATAGAAAGGCAACGCATAAAAAGCAAGGGATAAACTGTTTACCGCCAAAGTTTATACATTTAACATTTTTATACACCTATAAAGTTTCACAAAACAATCACAATGATCTTACACCTTGTCATGTTTAATCTCTTGCTGCAACAACGTCTTATTAAACTGCCTTAAACTGACACATACGGATGAAAACCTTACCAGGTTTTGAAAACAACAAGCCAACAGCCTTAATAAAAGTAATACATTTACTACTTTTAGAATGACGTGTTTATAACATGTTTTTTTGGTGTTACTATATCTCGTATCTTTTCTTAGTTGTTTCCAATATGATGATATTTTCATCACAAAATGTTTGTTTTAACTCGTTTAGTGTACCTACAAATCACTTATAGATTTGATAACTTGTGTATTCCTAACAATTAACTACATGTAAGTTTTTTTAATATTTGCAATAGACTTTTCAAATATCTCAATTATTTGAGGGATATAGAGGTGGAGATTTATGAAGTCTACACGTGGAATTCTATAACCTTAGCAAACTGTACGAATCATCGGAAAATCGCCATTTGAGACAATAACATAGGATTTTTACAATCACGATCTTTATTTTAATTCAATTTAAAATCTCATTTTTAGAAATTATTGTCTATGATTGCTGTGATAATTATTTTAGCAAGTTTCACACGTTTCACAACATTAGACCTATTAAAAATATATAGTAATTGCATTTGACTTTTCAACATACATCTTCACGGCCACTTATTCCTCAAATTCATAACAAATAGTTATGGTTAAAGGTTTACAATATGCTGAGTAATTTCAAAATGATGGGAATGTAATTAGATGAAAAAAGATCCCATTTAAAGTGTGTTTATATGCACAAAAATTATGGCGGAAAAATGGGTTCTGTACAAATATTGCCAATTTTGCCATTGATAGAGATTGAAAATTTGTTCAGAGCAGATTTTGCAGCTATACTCTAATGTAATTAACAAGAATTAAACACAAAGACTCAGGAAATGATATGATATCAAATCACATTCCTGGATTTTAAAATAAAACAGAATAATATGAATAATTAATATTATATTTTGTTATGCATGGGAGAGATACAAACAGGCTTGATCTTCATTGCGGGAAAAAATATAAATAAAAATAAAATAAGATATAAATAAAAACAGTAGAAGAAAATAATAACCAAGTCTGTAGATTTGAAGAACTCAGTTTTAAAATCTTATAAAAATTATTCCGAATGTCTATTAATTATTACATCAAAAATATAATTCAAAAACGTTTTCGGTTTCTTTGACTAACGTTTTACCTATTTATGAAACCTTCCCTAAATCTCTGAGATGAAAGCCCCTTTTGATGTTTAGCTTATTTTACGTTATGAATCTTTTTTGCTATAGTATTGCCCGGTAATGTGTAAAAATAGTTTGTCAAATTTAATTTTGCCATATCCGTTTCTCCATAGTTTACACTTTCATGAACTTTCTCTCGGGAAATGATGTTTTAAATACTGTCATTTTCAAAAGCGTATAAGGTTTAATTATATTAATTAACCAAAGCTTTAACGATGAATTTCCTTGTGCCGTGTGCAAGTGTTACATTGGTGAGATATGCAAAATGTATAACTCTCTGTTGTGTTTATGTTTGTGTTTTGTAATTTTTTGTCCGGGTTCTGTCCGTTGCGTGACGTTGAATGATTGGATGACATTTCCTGTTATCATTATACTGTAACAAGAGTTTCTGTTTTACAACTAGAAGAGTGCTTTGAGGAGTTTGTAGTGTATTATTCGTTAAAATATTAATTAAATTTAATTTAATTCTTATAAAAGTAGGAAAACATAGGTTATAGAACGTATGAATATATTAGTATCAAAGCTAAGTACCAAAGATTATGGTTTTTCCACTAAACTGACTGTATTGAAAACAATGACAACAAACCTAAACTTTACAATACATGTACTTGTACTCTTTTTCCTGTTTTCCTGCATAATCTATAAACTCATTTTTTATACTCCATTAAATAATAATGGTCGGGTCAATTAAAACGCATATTGACAGGGAAATCATAAAATTAATAGTTTTTTTTTATCCAGATCACTATCAAATGTAAATAAACAAAATGGAGAAGGAAATAAAACAGATCTTATAATGATTGTATTATTCCAAAATAACAATATAAATCTATTGATTTGACAGCAGCACAGACATTCAGTCTTTCATGTTAATATACTTCAGTTTAATATTGTTTATTTTGCATAAGTTATTTATTATTTTTTAAGGAAAAACATGCTTACAGAGAAGCGATAATTCCTGGTAGAGGACATTGACCATCTGCCTATTAAAATGACAATTCTTTCCAATTAAATTTACCAGGTATATTATTCAGTTTGATGTGTTTCCAATTTTCTTAATATAAAGAAACCTAATTTAATATTTTAAAGAACGCACGAATTCTGATATTTCAATAGCAATTTTTCATTTGGTTTTATAAAAAAAACTAAATAACAGAAACTGAAAAAATGTCACTTGCGACGTGACAAATCTTCCTTATAGTATAATTTTTAACTTAAGTTTTACATTATTTACCAGCTTTTTGTAGTTAGTTTAACCATTAATTTAAACAAGGAAAAAGTAAGAAGTTAGGCTATAATTTGACAATATATTGTAAATAAAATTTTTAAATAGATACATTTTAATTATAAACAAATTGAAGAAAGAATAGGGGAAACAGAAAAAGTAGCTGTAGCGCTTATTTCAATCCACGGGCCATATGAATTTATATTACATTGAAAGAAACAAAATTATGTATAGATGAAGAATAATATTTAATTTGTTGTTCACTTGCCACTTGTATTAAACAAGATTTAATATATAAGGTAGATTCTCTTGAAGAATATTCGGGACGCATTTACTGCCTGACTTTTAGTAGTTCGGATGGAAACTTGAAAGGCCATCAGGGTTCTCAGTACTATGAGGTTTCTTTCAGACGCCGATCTTATCATCTCTCTGCATAATGTGCCAAACGCATAACAAGACTGGGGACAAGGCCACGGATGTAAACCATAATAACACATATAAAATATGTAGAATACATTGACCGAATTTGTACATCCATATTAAAATATTCCAAAACTAAGCAATCATTGCAAGGTTTCAGTGTGATTTCATGATTCAACATGTTCAATGCATATTCATATATATAAATGTATATATTTAGAGATTCATATGTACAAAAATCGGTTAAATAAATATTAAAACATGAAGATTTTATTATTCCCATATATGGTCATTTCATTTTTCAAAACCGTTCAATAAATTACGAGAAACCATTTGGTACAAACAAGGGATGTAGGTTATCAACATATTTTATGACGTGATTTCTGGAAAGCACCGGTTTCGAAATTCATGTTTCGTCTTCCTTGTTAGGACCAAAGTTCACGGATTCTAAATTTGCATTTTGCGTTAGCCAAGCAGAAGATGTTGTGTTGTCTGATATGCAAATCAGAATTGTAGCCGTAATGCATTAGAAACATGATAAGATGTCAAAAAGTATTAGTCTTCAGCAGTTGAAACGTGATACATGTATTAGTTTCAAATTACCTGATTTTATATAACGCAGTTACCTTTTTTTTTATGTTGCACTATATGAGGTAGATGTAAAAAAAAAATGTTAAAAACTCTGCCTTTATCAAAACAATTACCAATAATATTATTAAAACAAGCTTACATGTAGAGTATTGATGCAATGTATGTTGAAAAATAATGGAAAGTGAATAATGTATGGGAAAAGGAAAGATAGAGGCTGTTAATGTTTTGAAATAAGACCACACTATATAGTACATGTAGCATTAGCTGACAAGATGAACGATGTTTGCTGTTTTGCTGTTACAATTCATAAAAATAAAACATAAAAAGAAAGTGGCTAACACATGAAAATATTGACGAACAAGATTTGTTGCGCATGTAGTTACAAAGTAATGCAGGTTTAGGTCGAATATCTTAAAAAAAAATCATCGATTGTGTTACTGAACCAAAAAGGGAAAGGGGGGGGGGGGGGTTCTAGCATCATTTTTAACATTTGTGTATGAAATCTACAGTAAGTACGTAATATTCTGTTTATGAATTCCAAATGAAAGAATGTATACAAAATGAAAACAACGAACCTGATAAGTGGGTTTCATTACTGGTGAACACATTCTCCTCCAATTACCTCTGTAATGGAAAGACATGACGAAATCAGAATATTATGGAATAATTATCATCCAAGAGAAGAAAATTATTTATAATAATACACCAGTGTCTACTCAGTATGTAGGAAGTGCTGTATAGGGAAAGATTTCCAAAATATATAGATGCTTAAAACAATCATTTCCTTACGGAACGGGGAAATTTTTTGTATTATTTTGATACTATACAGATGAAGTAGGAGAAAATATAATCTGAATCATTTCAAAACACATTTTTTGACAGCTACGCCGATAACAGTGTGCTACAAGCAGCTGCATATAAAATATAAGCCAAAAATTCTCCTGTGACCGTAACATGTCCTTATTTGGTTTATAATTTGATTATCAAATTAAAATAAACTAAAATCTGAAATATAGCAATTTTTGACAAGATTTATGCAACTTAAGTTTGTAAAATATTGAAATATCTGACCAACAGTTGTTAATATGAATTAACAATTAAAACAGTAAAGTTTATTATTATTTTAGAAAGAACCCAATATTATGTTTCAAAAAATATTAAAGTGTACCCAAACATTGTTACCTACAATGTAAATACAAACTGAAAACGGACCTATAAACTACGAAAACCCTATTTTGTTGCTCTAACTAACCTGAACCTGAAAGTTCAAAAAAATGTTTTGTATTTTTTGGACAGTACACACAATGTTGACAAATGTTTTGTATTTTTTTGGACAGTACACACAATATTGACATTGAACATTGTGATACAATGCTTTATTTGCATGTTTCAACAAATCAGGTCTATGTTTCAAGATTAACAACGTGGAGAGCCTAAATATTAACCCCAAGTGTTGAAGAGCATATCCAAATACAAATACAAATTCAAATACACCATTAAATAAAAAAAGTATCTGCGGACAGATTTCAAACATTGAGGAAATTCATCAAAATAATTATATTTGTACTAGCAATAGCAACCTAGTATATTTAAAAGGAACGTCCTCCACAACAAGGGATGTAAAAGTATAGTTGCTGCTATCATAGGTTTAATATATCGAAAACAAGGAAGACGACGTATAGTATATTTTAATCACTTCAATGGCCTATTTGATGATTCGAACACAAATATTATTGAAAATCTCCCCACAAAAAAATATCACAGATTTTATATTAATACAATTCTTTGATACCAATTTTGATGCACAAGATGTGCACATTTCGTCGATTTTAAATAAAAAAAATTAAGGAAGACATTCTCTTCTAGTGGTCTAAATATTGCTTGTTCTTGTTAGGCATTGAAGAGGACTGTTTAACACGAGGAAGCCTAACATTCGAAAGGAAAAATAATAATAATAATAAAAAAAAAAAAAAATAAAAAAAAAAAAAAAAAAAAAAAAAAAATAAACGATGAACCTTCACATCTTTGATTTCGTGCAGTTGTATTTTTTTTTTCTAAATTAATAAAATTAAAAAAAAGAGATCTGTTCGATTCTTCCGTCCAATAACCGATACATATATAATAGAATGATGCTGACATTTTTGTTACATTCAAATATCATTAAAACGGTAGAGATAAAATAAGTTGTATATTAAATTATTAAATTCTAAAGTTAGAAATTTCGAGTAAATGAAGATTTTTTTTAATTCAGAACTCAGAAAATAAAACATTTACAGCTAGAAAATCGAAGGAGGGGAAAATCGAAAAACTGACAAACTACAGAGAACATCAATGCATCAATGGAACAGGTTCATTTCCATTTGGGAAACCGTTTTTTTCATACCCGTCAACCAAGTCATGATGACGTCCATAAAACTTAAATAAGAATGACTCCAACTTAGTAGTAACATATTCTGTCAAAAAAATAATTTTATCTGGAAAATTTCACATTTATAAAGAAGATTAAAAAACAAGTCAATGTTATAATCTTTACTTTTTAATTTTATTTTTGAAATTTTATTTAATGTTTCAAATATAATGTACTGCGCTGTTAAGTAATTTATCCTAATTTGTTCATGTTCTGAGCTCTGCTGGCTGTTTCAGTCCAAAGGTTAGTATGCTAGTCAAACAATTGATTTTTTAACTCGTCTAGTCCTTGTGTATTGTTTTAAGAGATCAAAAATTTATCAGCAGGACAGAAGTCTTTAGTATTATTGAAATTATGATAGATATTATATTATCAAACCGAGAAGACGTGATATCTAAAAGGAACTGTGTTCAGAAATTTCTATTATCATCTTCCTTCTTAAGTTACGGATGATAACCTTACGTTCTAGTATTTCAACAGCTTACACAAACAAATTGTACTTGATCTAAATTAAGAATGGTTTTAGTTACAGTTTTATGTCTGCCAGATTCTAAGAAAATGCTATGGAAAACCAGCCGGTTATTATGAAGAATTGTCTCGGTAATTCTTATCATTTTCAGTTCTTCTTAGTAATATTTGTATAATCAAGGAACTTGACATTATTTCTCAACTTAAAACTAATTCGCATCATTTGTAATTTTCGAATTCTTAAGCACCGTTTTCCTGTTGAATTGTTAAAAAAATGGTTATTGCACGAATATTTATGAATATTCTTCCATTGCAAAAAATACCATATTCTGTACTTTATCTACCGACTTGACACTCAACCAGATTGTCCTGGCATGCAATGTGACAGGAATCGTAAACAGAGCAAGGCATGCTTATGGGATCGGACTTCACATCGCAAGTGCTTTAGTTTTAATGTTGTCTTGGTCTGATTCTGTTTGGATTGCTATGTGTTTTTTATATACTTTCGTTATGCCTTCTATGTTACTGTGTGCCTTTTTTTCAAATTGCAAGTGGTTTTTCGTTAATATCTTAATTGTTTCTTGCAAATGAAAGTTAAAGATTTACACTACTTTTTGTTTCCAATGGTGGGAATGAATCATTGTCTTTTTCACTAGTGAAATGTCCCTAATTTTTTACGAGAGCTGATTTCCCAATTTTTGTGTTCATTTCAATGATTTTTGCATTATATATGACGTCACCACAAACAAATATGACGTCAAAAACTATGTACAAGTTTTGTATCCGAAGGTTTGATCATTGTCGACTTTTAATACCTACCAAATTTTGATTTTAAACGTGCAGAATAGTAACGTAAGTGTTGAAATGAGTTTTAAACAGCTTCCATCAGGATACAAGCATAAAATGGCCACCTGAACAATGATGTCAAAAATGTAACAATGTAGTGTATCTATGACCAAAGAAGGAAATCGATATTTCTATTCGAAAACAACAGGATTGTCACAGATACCATAAGCTAGTTGGACATGTCCTAAATCTGTATGCCTACATTTAAATTGTCAGTAAACGTTGACAAAACGTTCGAATACAAGTTCTGCAACTGGAATATTCTATGCGACATTATGTCTAATAAGATAGAAAATATTCGTGCAATATCCTTATAAAAATTATTATTGTTTGATAGGTACATTTTATCTGACCATACCCTATAGACTTTTTCCAGTGACTGATTTGGAATAAATATGTTTAGCTTAAAATCATATAATATTTTATAATTAATCTCAAATTTCTGTCTTTCTTAAGAGACTGCACTTATGATTTCAATATAGTTACGTATTATCTAAAAATATAACCAAGAAAAACAAATTAATATGTAGACGTATAACGTGACTTGAAACATATACCAAATGCGATACAAACCTCTATATAAGACTTATGATATATGTGTTGGAAATTGGTTTTGTTTTCAGTGATTTGTTGCTGCCTTTGCGTGTATCTGCTCCTTATGTATTCCTGTCTGTTTCCCGAATATTTCCGTTAAAGTACAATGTACAGCTTCTTCTTACGTACTTATCATTTTGACACTGTTCATTTAATCACTAATCTAACATAATCCAAATTCTTGATTGCACTAATGAATCGAAAAAGGTTTTCATAAATATTTGACAAAGATTGGAAGTAAATTTTCCTTAAAAGCAGTAAAACATATTTTAAGAAAAGTATGAAATAAGGAAAGAGTCTGAAAATATATGTATAAAAGATTTCCTTGCGGAATGGGGAAATAATATTTATATAGCATGACTAGATATATACGATGATAATAGCATTAAGGAGACAAACAATCTACATGTTTTTTGCATTCATATTAAGACAATTATAAAAAAAACTTATGTCCAACGTATCTTTTTTCCTTCGGATTTATTCACTCCAAGCCAGAAGATACATGTATTTCATTTCTTTTACGCTGTAAAATTTAACAAGGACATAGTTTAATAAACAACGATATACAAGCATTAAACATGTACATTGTAACAATACACAGATACATTCAGCTTTAGGTCACTTCCTTATAATGGAATTTCCATTTGCATAAGTTGTAACTGTTTTTTTTTTTTTTTTTTTTTTTTTTTTTTTTTTTTTTTTAAAGTATACCATCTTAAGATAGACGGTATTCTTTTCAAAAAGAAAATATTTTTAGTTTAAGGAATTGGGTTAATAAAAATGATACTAAAGCAGAATAAAAAATTTTTAGTAAATTAATGGGGTCTTTATACATGCTCGTGTGCGTAAGCGAATATTTTTGGTTAAAGACAAAACAACACCAATATCAAACAGGTCATTGTAAGAAAGAGAAAGTATGAATACCGAAGTGTCAAAAGAGGGAAAGTCCGTGGACAAAAAGCACAACCGGGAACACCAAAAAGACGACAGAGGAAAAAGTAACAAACAACACCAAAAAAAAAGGTACACACAGAAACGAGCAGAACGAACGCCACAAAAAACCTAGCTGAACTAAGGTGCTTTTGAAGGGTGAGCAATTCCTGCTTTTTGCATGACACTCACCCGTCATTGTAAAATATTATTCATATCAATTTGTTGGACACGTATGGTGGACTTCGTAGGGTCTGGGAAATTCTTTCCATGAGAGAATACGTTACAGTAATACAATAACCTTAAATTGTTCCTAAATTTTCGATAGTAATATGGTTTGTCAAAACTCTTGAATTCATTTTGTAAAGTTCTCTTCCTACAAACTGATAGTTTATTCTTAGTAAAGTCAATTGTTTTAGATTAAGGAGAAAATCGGATGTAAGATTAATAAATGCAAGGAACTATACCATGTTATAAAAAAATGTACTTCATTTCTGTATAAGACCTTTCGTTTGGAAGAGTATTTGGTTCAGACAAAATTTACCATTTAATAGTCGTGTAGACAGCGACTACATCAATCATGTGTAACATTGAAAATCCAGCAAAATAAACAATTGGCGATCTACATTTTAATGCTCCAGACTCGCATTTTTGACAACTATTGTATCTAACTAAGCCCATGTTCTAGTTGAACAATCAGAAGCAAAAAAAAAAAAAAAAAAAAAAAAAAAATGCGTTTCTTTTGCCTTAACATACTTTTACCTGTAACATACATACTTTTACCTGTTGTAACATACTTTTAATGAAAAAAGGTTTTGTTCTCAGTGTTTTCAATTAGTAGAAAATTATGCCATTAGGAAGAAAATAGTACATATAAATAATTTTTGCAAAATTTCTTGGTCTCTCGTCGTTAATTTTAGTTGTTCTTAGTGGAAAGTTAGTATTTCCCAGTCAACCGACACGTGACTGTTGACTACAAGTTAAGTTGCTATTTTTTCTCAAACAATGCTATCACACAAATATCAAATTAGATTATCTAACACGTTCATCACAACTATTTGCATAATATTATTCATAATGAGTGCTTCTTTAATTACCAAATAAATTCTTAAATAAATATGTTTCACAACTTCCTAGTTCTCACCGCTAAATATAACCGTTAATGTATTTAGTGTTGCGCCGTGATTTTTTATGACATAGGCACATTTCGTACTTTTGTTTTTAATTTCAGTTCAGTTTATATTCGGGTATGTTTATAAGAGTGTGGGGACCTGATGTCACTGCCGGTTTTTAACGAGAATTGATATTGCTAATGCTTTAGTTTCTGTGCTGTCTTGTTCTAGTTTTGTTTAGTTTGTTATACGTTTTTTATTCTTTAGTTATGAATGTATCGTTGTGGCATTTGTTTGTTGTGCTCCATTCTCCTGACTTAGTCTTTTCCTTGGACTTGGCATTTATGGACTTTTCCTACTGTTTTGTCGCTTCGGTATTATTTTGCCGATATTTGGAGATTTTAACTATTTCCTTGGATATAATAATTAAAAGTAGAGGTAACAAAAGTCAACAGTGAAAACCAATCTATGATAAACATCCCATTCGTCCAAACATCAACACAAAAAGGGCAAACTATAAACGTGGATACAAATACATGTACAACAGAAAGTTAGGTAAGTCTGACATGGAACAGACTTTAATGGGTACAAACTGTGCTACTCTTATTATTGTATTATTTTTATATTGTAAGAACACATTTTTATGACAGAACTGCATAAATATGAAATATTTGACTACAATTGGTATTTTTAAACAACTGCAGATATCTTGATATTATTGTCATTAACAGAGATTCTAAAATATCCGAAAAGAGCTACAGTGAACAAAGCTGACACGAATAGCAACCGAGGTCGCTTTTACGTCTTACCATATATGTCTAAGATGACAAAGTACAAATGTATATACTAAAATGTATGATAAAAAGATTTTCCCTTTCTTTGGGGAGATGTGCCTGTAGCTTCATCGCATGTTGTGTTCATACTCATAACACAAGTGTACGTTTTTGCACGGATTTTGCTTTCGACATTACTTGACCAAATACTTTGCTTTAAGAAAATTACGTATTACAATGTAAGAACGGGTTTGTAGATCCTAGATGGTATTATAACATCGTAAACAAATGGAAACGTCTTATCCATACACTTACACTTTATAAAAATATGAAAGTTTTTGAAATTCTGTGAAAATTTGTACTAGCTTGTGAAGAGCCGATTCCAACTGAACACCATAACAAGATACTATTTAACAATGAAACCAATACGAAGTGTATTTCCGACAATTTCGATTAATAGTGCGGCAGTATCCGACTATCAGCAATGAGAAACTTAGCTAATGTCACATTAAAAAAAAAAACGATTGATTGATTCGCTTAATGTCCAGAAGCAAATAGTTCATGCTTACTCAGGACGAGAACCAGTACAACAATATGTCAAACATAATTCACAAAAGGTCGGATAATTTAGCCTTCTGTTGCGGACGGCCATTAGCCTACACTATTTCGAAAAAAAACTCAGAAGAGATCTTTAACGTGCAGGGAACATGGCACAGTAAAAAAAAGAGGAAATGTGAAAAATTCTATGTAAATTAGACACAGTTTGTTAATAGACGTTAATTTTGTCCCTCCCGTAATAATTCGCATAGCATCAATCTGAACATTTTCTATCTTGTCAGTCAGTAATTGAGTATGGTTATGCCATACAACATCCCCGTATTCTAGGATCAGTCGTATGAATGAAAAATACCTTCTCTCTAATGTGAATCTATCTAAAATGAATCTCATCTTACGTAAAATATTGATTCTTTCATATGCCTTTTTGACTATATGTGCAATGTGGCCATGCCATGTACCGTTAGAAGAAAAGTAAATACCAAGGTGCTTATGAGAATTAACTTCTTGAAGATCCTGACCCTTCATTTCTAAAGGAGGGTGTATTGGTTTCATTGACTTTCTGGAAATTACCATAGATTCAGTCTTCTGTGGATTAAATTTCACCAACCACAAGTTGGACCAATTATGTATCTTTTCAAGATCCCTGTTCAAGATTCCTGCAACATTCTCAGGAGTATCTACAGTTTTTTTTAATTTTTTTATTTATTATTTCTTTCGTATTTCATCATCAAAATACACATTTGTATACCTTTAACATTGTGGATCCTTCCTATTTTTAATCAAATTTATTTACTCATCTTAATTTGACACTTATATTACACTAAGCACTTCCACGTAGCCTATGATTTTGTATAAATTGCAAGTATATTCATAAGGATACGGAATTTAACATAAGCCTGTCTTGTTTCCGAATCCTACTATCATGACTATTTTGTCATGCATGTATATTTGTTATTATGTATTTGCTTGTGATTATATGAATAAATATGTTTAAACTAAATTAGACACAGTCTTACCAATCTCATTACATGTATTTCTAGATAGTGGTAACCTTCTGCAGAGTCTTTGATGGTGTTTTCTATCCACCAGAGGGTCAGGATAAATAAAACAGTTTAATGGGTACATCTGCCGAAATTTCTCCTTAACCCTACCACTACCGAACGTCTCTACCGAGTCCGACTATCCTGACTTTGATGATTCTATGATTGTGTTTTTTTTGTTCTTTTACGTTATGTTCGAGAAATCAATGTAGAAATGACATGCAATTTCTCTGCTTAACTTTGTTTATCAACGCAATTCTGAACCAATTGTCATACCTGGTATTCTCTTGGTGACACATCTGTTAAACTGTAAAAAATACTGAATGGATGAAGTACATGAAAAAGACTTATCTCTTACTGGATAAATTTACGTTTTTTGATAAGATTGAACAATTGGAAAAATTTGCTCCGAAATTTCAAATATTGCAAAATAAACGCATAACTCGTATTACAACACACGACAATCGGCAGCGCAGCCTTACGTTAACTTATCCTTAGTCTTCAAGCAAAACAATATAATTCCGACTGAATGACATATTTTTAGGGTTTTAGTATGTTTGGGTATTCGAGGCTGTGTAAAATAATCAACAATATTGACCAATGACTATTAATACGTGGAAATAAGAGTAATAGTATTGTTAGTAATTAAGACAATACAACAGAGAATGTCTAAATATATCTCAAATTAGAAAAAGAAACAGTTGAACAACTAAACTGATAATGAAGCAAAAACAGGAACAAAAATTAATCTATCTACAAAGTATAAATCAGATAAAGGTGATCACATCTGTCTGTGTTTCTTACATCATACACATGTATTTAACACCGCTGTCTTTAGTTTTGTTCAATTCTATCCCTCTTTTATATAATACAAAAAATCATCAGAAAAGAATAATTTAAATTAAAAGGGCAGTGAAGTGTTAGTAATTTAGACCTCAAATGAAAAATAGATAATATTTGGTCTTAAAGTACAATAATCAACATTGTAATTGATCTTCCTGTGAATTCTCATCCAGACTAGCACAAAACAATATGAAGATAAAAATCGTTTAACTATAATACATTTCAAGTACATGTATTAATGTTTGTAAGATTCTATTTTGTTTTGTCATGCTTTAAGTTCATTTTTCATCCTCGAAATAAATTTATTCATATTTTTTTTAACTTCTTTAAAGTCATCATTAACATATTTAAAACATAGGATAATTATAAAGATGTGGATAAAAACTTAAACTTAAAATCAAAGAAAATGATGGAATAAGAAAAAAAAAGACATGACATTTTACAAACGACTTTGTCTTAATTTAAAGATTATATAGATTACAATGCCATGAAAATAATGAATCAAAATATTTTCCTGTCAATACATTTATACATCTTTACTAAGGTACTTATACATTATAAATAAACAGCATAATGGCATGGGCAACAGGAAATGGCCACAATTACATATCATTCAACCAACGTCACCCAACGGACAGAATCCTGGACAAACAAATAACATAAAAGAGTACAAAACACACACATAAACACAACAGAGTCCGGATAGTCTGACTTGGAACAGACACTGAAGAGTGGTGGAGATAAACCGGTTTGATGGGTACCTAAACCCTTTCCTTATCTATCCAGACACTCTAGTATATTAAACGTACTATAAAAAGCCATAATTTTATTTTAAAACTATATTGCTTTACTCCAAAGAAAACAAATTTTGCTTTACATTAGTAAACAAAAACAAAGAAGCTCAATTCACATGCGAGCATCAATACAAAAACAACATCGAAAACAACAGAGGCACTATTATTTGACATCAGGTGATAGTGATACATATGTATATAATTTTGCCAGTTTCACATAATTTTTCGCTTCATACATTATTGAAATTGCCATTTCTTGTGCACCGGGGAATTCTACACCATATAAATAGCGCTCAGAAACCAGTGCCAATCAACATAACATTGTTTGACATAATGGAATTTTCCCATTTGTTTATACATTTAAGATTTGCTTGATTATTAGAATATAATAATACTGCACATGTAAATATGCACATATATATGCATCTGATTAGCTAATCTGGCATGTTTCTGAACATCATCTACTGCCTAAATGCTTACTCGATGATTTATTTCCAGTGCTTTATAGCATTCCCCTAACATTTATGGAAACTTTTTTCATGTTACCCAACATCGTTTTCCTTTTCTAATTCCAATTTTGATGCAATTTACATTTATAGGCATATTTCAAAAACAATATATCTCTCCAACAATGCTTAAGGGTAAAACATATCGAAATTCTAAATAATAAATAAAACCTTATATTACATATGTGGTGTTTTTCCTGTTTTCTCATTGGTTAGTTTGGTCACATGATTACCAGGATATGTCATGTATTGATCTCTTGTAAAAGCATGTTGACTCCGTAAAAGAATATTGACTCCATATTACTAAAATTAGATCCGGATTCGTTCGTAAAATTTCCCAATATTTTCAATATGTTGATTTTTTTTCAGTTTTCTTTGATTAAATCTGTTTAATTTTATGTTTCATTGTCTACCTGTTTTACGTAATGTTGAGTACTATCAAAATGCAAATTTTACATATTTTGGTTTGAAAGTGCTGAGGAAGGTTTCTTGATTGAAAACAGACAGTGCATATGTAATAAAACCATTCATGGCTTTTAATTCGGTCAATACATTATATATGGACCCAGTAGAAAGATAATTTAAACTCCATAATTGATAAGTAAACGAAATTCAGATGCATTTAATTTATGTTTTCGTAATATCAGATCTCACTTTTTTGTTTTGAGTACTTTTCATCTAAAATATTATGCACGTGTTTATAATGCGTGTTGTGATCATCTTATTTCAGCTAAATATAAACAAATTATTGAGTAGTTGTTAAACCCCTCAATGATA
Source organism: Mytilisepta virgata (assembly GCA_028015205.1). Classification (NCBI taxonomy): domain Eukaryota; kingdom Metazoa; phylum Mollusca; class Bivalvia; order Mytilida; family Mytilidae; genus Mytilisepta; species Mytilisepta virgata. Next base: position 36,566,195 of record CM051515.1, read on the forward strand.
ATATAGGTAAAACACAATGTTCAAAAAAATTCCTCTTATAAACTTTCAAATAAATATTGCATATGTTTATCAAATTCATTTTTTTAAAACTATAATGTACCCGTTTAGGACATCGCAAGATAAGATAATCCAAGGATAGCTTTGATTTACAGTCTCAGTCATGTCTTAAGATAGTCCTAAGACAATCCTAAAATTTGTCATAAGACATATCTTAGGACCGATCTTAGGACAGCTTCGATAACCAGGCCCCAGACGTACACGATATATATATATATATATATATATATATATATATCACTAGCGCAGTAATTAAACATACAGTGTCACTTCTATAAAAAGCATCAAATATTCTTTGTGAGAAAAGTTGGTTGTTAATGGAAAAACATAAGTTTTCCAAGTATCTCTCTAAAAAACTGAACCCCCACGATTTACTTTTATTGCAGAAAATTATTCTTTGTGTTCAACTTGCATGTTAATAAGTCGTTTAACTTGGGATGAATTTCAAGTCGAGGCTTATTTGCTTTAAGTGTTCGATTATACTTCAGACGTATTATCAATTTATAGTTGCACTTATTGCATTGTAAAGTGCATGGGATACTTTAAATAAATTTTTCACATACTATCACATAACAATATGATGAAAATCTCCTTGACCGTTTTTATCACAAAATAAATGTTGGCTATCTATTCTATTATTTCAATTGTCTGTACATTCATAGATTGTCGCCACAGACACAGACTTAAGCGATCTTGTACTTGGGGATGCTCTGGGTTTACTTTAAGCTGTCACTTAGTCTACCTTTGAGATAATAGGATCTTTTGTGGAATGTTCCTAAAAGCTTATCACACTTCATTAAATGTGTGTGAAAAAAATAACACACCTGACTTTCGTTTACTTACTAATATCATAGAGAACAATCTGAGTGGTTGTTTTGGTTTTGAACATTTTAGGTCATGAGCACTACTGATGAGTAGTAAATTGACGAAATGTGCACATCTTGTGCATCAAAATTGGTATCAAAGAATATCATTAAAAAAAGACCCACAGAGCCGGTGAAGGAAGAAATTTTGCTAGATGTTCCTGTTGTTTACACAACATTTAAAGGTACAAAGTCCAGTAGTGTCAACAAATAACGCACAATACCAAGTTAGAAGCTACTATATCTGCTGTTATATCTTGCTTAACAATCTCTGTGCAAATCCAAAACAATACTCAGATACGACAACAGTTCAGAATCTATGAATCAGGCAAATAATATACGGGTTGGCTTTTAGATTAGGTTTGAAGACCGAGCAAAGGAAAAAAAGTTACTCAAAGCCGTTAGATACGCAAAATATTAAAAAAATGCCTTCAGGCATTGTCACAAAAATAGTTTATGCCGTCAGTGGTTTAGGATCAATTTTAAGGAGTGGCACTAATTATATTTGGGTTGACAGATAATGAACAAATATACAAACTTTGATAAATTAGAACTATTTTGAGAGACGCGAGTTTATAAAATTACAGTATATGAACATAGACTTACTGTTACCAGTTAAAAGACGCGTATATTTTTTATACCTAAATGATTACGAAAAGAGTATTTAATTATTGCCTAGGTCTTCTTAACCCTCCTTCTCCAGATTTTTAAGATAAACATGTGACCGAGTGGTCTAGGTAGTTCGTCATGACTACTAATGATCACTAGCCTGTCAACACTGCGGTTGTGAGTTCGAATCTCACCTGTTGCGGGGTGCGTTCGACTCCCACCTTAATTGACAAAAATTGCCACTTTTCCTACCGAAGTCGGTGGTTCTCTCCGGATACTCCGGCTTCCTACACCAATAAAAACTGGCCTCCGCGAATGTGCTGAAAACGGCGTTAAACCCCAACCAAATAAATAAACAAATTTGTATTCCTAATAATTACAAGTATTATAATATTAAAAATATATTATAAGTAAAAAAAATATCATCAATAAACGAACCGCCCGGGTGGTCTCGTGGTAGCTTGCTCGCCTCGAGCACGGAAGGTCGCGGGTTCGATCCCCAGCCGGGTCAAACCAAAGGCATTAAAATTGGTATTTGCTGCGTCTCCGCCAAGCACGCGGCATCTAGGAGTAAGAGCAAAGATCTACTGGTCGGCTCGGAGTCAGTATTATGTGTCCGAGTGGGGTCATATGTCCTTCTGAGGACAGTTACCTCGTGAGGTAGCACATTAAAAATCCGGCTCAGCGTGTCGGTCTAGTACAAAGCAGGAATCATATGCATTATCAAATCAACATATGGACCTGGCTGCCACTGGACGTTAATCAACAATTCATCCACCCATCCATTAATAAACGTGACAAAAGATAAACATACAAAGAGAAAGGAAATAAATACGAGAATCACGTCACGTGGAGCATTCGGATTCATTGCAGAATAATAATAATAAAAAAGATATTTATATTTTTAAATCAGGAAAGATTGAATATCTTGTAATAAAATGGAACCTAGTTTCACGGTTAAAAAACTACAATTTATATTGTTTTGTTTATACTGTCACGATTGTTAGAATATATCATTGTTTTGAATACAGTACCAAATATTCAGAAAAGACCAACTAGTATACAATAAAACGTGTTAATTCTAAACTTTCTAGAAGTTGAAGGTCAGATTAAGTCAGGGTGGAAATAAAAACATCAGACAAAGACCTATATTCGTTCCGTCAGTTCAAACATGCATGATTCATTTAAATGGTTGTAGAATTATTAGCTTTTTATATAATGTCAACCTTTTGAGGTATAATTTTGCGTTTCAAATAAATATCATAATTGTTACTTATGAAGAGGACAAAACAAATATAGCAAAATATGTGTTATGACCCTTTGTTATCGTTAGATTAGTATACGACAGCTTTTGTATATTTACTGTACGATAATATATTAATCAAAGTAAATAGGTAATGTTTACATCATTGTTTTTCTTACTTGTATTTAAAAAGTATTTTCAAACAATTTCTAGACATTAAAATTTCGTAGGGATATTTTGGTTGCTAAAACATGTTCAAACATTCTATGTAATAACCTTGTGACCATGATATAATTTCTATTGTTTGATTGGATAGAACGTTGTCGTTTATATATCCCCATATATCTTATTCTTTCAGCTTGGCTTTTTTTTGGATAAAAAATGTTATCAGTTACTTCCTTGACATATGATTATTAAATTTTGTTTAATAAACGTTGACATCTAAAATAAGGAAGAAAAAATCATTTTTTAAGAGACTATATTTTAAAAAACAAAAGTATCTTCTATTAAACAATACTTGTGGGTATTCTTAACAACAGCTTAGCACTAAATAGCAATTTGTATAACAAAAAATCATTTGATGTTTAGGAGGGCGAGTAATTGATCTCAGATATAATTGATTTATTTGTAGCTCCAGTGAAAGTAGATGATTATTTACTAGATTTTAGTCAATCTTCGGCATTTTTTTTTTCAAGATATCTGTTAACTTGACATTTTTCCCACTTATTTTTGGACTCAAATTGAGTAACCCATAAACCAAGCAAACATCAAGTTCTGTGGTAGTCTACAGGCATCCTGAGTCCTAGAGATAAAAAAAAATATTTAATACACGTATTTGAATTTGTGAATACAACTGACAATGATTTCAAGGGAAATTAATTCACAATAAATATCACAAGAAAATTTGGTATGTCGTATTAACTTGTACCCTATCACCATTCAAAATGTCCTAATAAAATGTATCACAAAATACACAAATAAATTTGATGTACTGTATGGCCATTTCGTTGACTGAAAACTCATCAGCAGTGGTTGAGATCAAAATGTTGGAAATCCGGTTAAAGATATAATGATGAATTAATAAGCACAACCATCAAAACCCGAAACAATTAAAACAAAAAGGAATCCAAACTCAAAATCCTTTGCATCAAAAGGAAGAGCCTTAGACATTTCTGGTAAATTTTGTCTATTTTGAACGGAAAATTTAAAGGCATTTAAGTAATGAATCATGTGAGGACAAACATTCACAGTCCACCAGCAGTGACATAGACCCAGTGGCTGCAATAAAACCCTAAATCACATTCATAGATTTATACAAATTCTTCCTAACCGGATTATTTGTACAACTTGTGAATAAAAAACACTGGTATGTTTGTAACTTTAACCTATCTTCGTTCATTTGACGTTTTAGATGAAAACAAAAAGATACGAATAAATAACAATGGACCTCCTTTCTTCATTTTGATAGTAAAAATGAAATTGACACCTCTCTTACTTAAAAATGTGAATTGGTTGCATAATTTTGAATATTTAGTGTACTTTTAAAAATAATTCTACCATCGACTTTTTGTTAAAAAAATATCTGATTTATACAAATCTTGATGAACAACTATGTTTTGAATAGTTTTAAATTCGAATGATGGGGACTATATCTGAATTTTGAAAAAAAAATCTTTGTGACAGTCAATCCTTGTAAACAGACAATGCATAGACATGCGTGTAGAAAGTCAAATAAGTAAACAAACACAAAACATACAAATGAATGTTAATTTAGGTTTTTACAAGGCATGCGCGGATGATTCACCAATAGAACAGGTCAATACCATCATATTTTCTAAATATCAGTTATTCTTATACTTTTACTGAAACAAAATTGTAAATAAACAGAGAATGCACATTTTACCTTTTGCTGTCCTTACTTAGACTGAGAGAAAAATTTGAATTGCGTCGTGCAATAGAAAATTTGTGTGAAACATACTCCCATGTGAGAAATTCTTTCTTGATAAAGTTGTTGCTCTGATGCATTCATCGTCTGCATCTTGGATTCCCATTGGCAGCTTTCGAGTCGCTCTTAGAGAAAGACATGGGTATGCTTATATGAAGTATATCAATTTGTGTTGTTTCTCATTTGCATTACATTTGTACTTAAGGCTTTGTCACCATGGGGAATATTTTACACAAGGATTCTGAATAACTATATTAGTTTTGTTTTTTTATATACTAATTCCAAATTTTCTCAAAGTGCAAGTAAGGCCTACAAAGCATTGTTCAACTATACTTTTGATTTGCATGACGTACGTAAAGGATACAAATAATTTAGAAAATATATATCAGAATACATCAAAAGGGAAATAACTCTAAATTCATAACAGTTCGATCACGGTTTGGCGTCAATTGTTAACACGCCAACCGAGTGAAAATACGGGATTTCTATGTTAATTAGGGACGAGATCAAAAGTTCAATGTAGAATAAAAAACTTAATTCAAATAGTTTGGGGGAGGGGGGGGGGGGGTAAAAATCGCTGCAAGTTTTGTTATCTGACATCGATTTTCGGATTGAAAAATACGGATTCAAGTGATGTCCAAGTCAATATACAGAACGAACATACATTGTTGAGGAACAACAGGACCCATGATACAAAAAGTATACTCTCAAAGCATATGCCCATATTGGTCAATCAATTTTTCCAAAATTAAGTTAAGGGGGGGGGGGGGGGGGTCAGTGAAAAAACTATGTGAATTAAGTTTTTTATCCTACGTTGAACTTTTGATCTCGTCCCTTAATAACATTTAAATAACATATGTTCTCTGATACGTGCAGTTCGTCTGATATATAAAATGTATCACAAAACACCTAAACAAATCCGATGCACCGTATGGCCATTTCGTTGACTGACGACTCATCAGCAGTGCTCGAGATCAAAATGTTGGAAATCCAGTTAAAGACATTATGATGAATTAATAAGCACAATCCCCCCCCAAAAAAACAATTAAAACAAAAAGGAATCCAAACTCAGATAAGGGTTACCTCTGCATCAAAAGGAAGAGGCTTAGAAATTTCTTGTAATTTTTGTCAAATTTTGAACGGAAAATTTAAAGGCATTTAAGTAATAAATCATACGGGCTGATAATACACTCGGCGACTTACAGTTCACCAGCAGTGACATAGACCCAGTGGAATTAATAAAATGTATCACAAAACACCGAAACAAATCCGATGCACGGTGTGGCCATTTCGTTGACTGAAAACTCATCAGCAATACTCGAGATCAAAATGTTGGAAATCCAGTTAAAGACATAATGATGAATTAATAAGCACATCCACCAAAAACCAAAACAATTAAAACAAAAACGAATCCAAACTCAGCTAAGGGTTACCTTTGCATCTAAAAGAAGAGCCTTAGAAATTTTTTGTATATCAGTAGATCCGCACATATGAGTTTGATGAGATATTGTCGCATTGCTGCATAAACTACTTGTATTTCTTTACATTTTCAAACAGTCCATTTTGAAAGTTTGGAGTGAAACATCAAATCCATTTTTCATTTCAGAGCTGTTCAATTTTTCATTCATGTTTGTACATGTACTTGACTCTAAGGCGGTGTACCAAAAAGTGCGTCGACACAAGACTGTAATACGACTCAAAAACGTATTGGATATACCACTGAAAAGTGCAAATGACAGGGTTAGATCTTTCATGAATTTCACCTTGTGCAAAAATAAATAATGATAAATGCGGGATAACTAGTTACATATGATGGCATTATAATATAAATTTATCACAAATTTTGTATGTGTAATAAAAGCATAATTTGATGCATGTTATTTGCAGACAGCTAACCAGCATAAACTTTATTGTTGAAGTACATCTAGTATGCATGGGTTAATAAAGTGTGTGATCAACAAAGTGATGAAAGTGGTAAAAAGCTGTAAAGAAAAAAGAAACAAAAATGTACACAAAGTTTCCTAATATTTACATAAAAATAGCACAAATTATTCAAAATGACAATGAATAGTATAGGTTAATAAAAATGAGTGAAGTTTATAAAATGACCAGTAAAATTATTAACTGCCAGGGATTAAATAATATATATGATTTGAACTATACCAAACAGAACCATAAGGCTGCCCGCAGTGCAAACAAATGTACAATGTATGTTCATGTATGTCATACAAAAATACAAAATGAATGGTATAACTTAAAGTATACCATATATCATAAAAATACAAAATCTGGTGAGGAGTTACTGAAGGAAAACATTTTAGAAAAAATCAATAATCAATATTGTGTTAGGAATGGCGCTCCATACTTGAAGAAAAATTAAGCGAGGGTCGTCGCTACAAGAAACATCTTTATCATAATAAACTGTTATCACAGAGATATGTCTCGCCTTTTTGTAATTTTGATTATGCAAATGTTGAAATCATAATAGCAATACCTTAACATCTTACACAAGTTATGCAAATATTCAAAGTCAATGAACCATGACTGAGTTACATGGTTAAACAATCTCCATTTAAATGAGATGTGTGAATGCTAATACAACTGGATACCAAATACCATTGACTTATTATAAGTCGTTCCCAAATCTAAATACAAAAATTTTGTGGGAAAAATTTGGTTGATTATATAGGGAATCACTGATGCGTGACTGGAGTGGGCCCCCCTTAGGTCAGTCAGCGCCCCCCCCCCTTTCCAAAAAGTTCTGGATCCGCCACTGATAGCAATACTTTAACATGTAAGTTATGCAAATATTCAGTCAATGAATATACACGAATTAGCATACCTATGTGTAGCTTTTCAACCCAACCTCATTATGGCGAGACAAAAATCTTTTTGCTTGGCTTTGTGTCCAATAAAATATAATTTTGTTTGTTTACTTATAGTTACTTATAGTTGATTTCCAGTACAGGATCCCTCAAGGTTCCTCTTCACCAGACTCATTATATACTCTCTCAAAAAAGAAACGCAACATCAGATTATCTTTTTGAAATATTATTTTTCCGGACAAATAACCAATAAATATCAAAATATATGTACACATGATCATAATTACACCTTCATAAAAAGTTTCCAGGTACAATCATTTAAATTCATCCACCCGTAAACGACTTTGGTCGCAATCTGGGACACCCTACGATTTACGCATTGCCAAAAACTGGGTCGACTTTCACGTGCAAATCATGGGTTATTTTTTAGCTCAGTCAGTCGGTATAAAAACCCGGTATTTCTTTTCATGAATGCATTCGTAAAATAAAATTCTGATGAGGTGACGCTATGCCAAGGTTAGACGCTGCTACCCGGAATATCGCTATCGGACGACTAGAGGCCGGAGAATCACAGAATGCTGTTGCTGTAACGTACAATGTTCATCGTAGCACAATTTCACGCCTTTGGGGACGCTACCTGCAGCTTGGTACTACGACAGATCGGCCACGTTCAGGGCGCCCGCGTGTTACAACCAGGGCGCAAGATCGTTACATCAGACTTTTCCATCTGCGGAATAGGACTATTGCTGCAACAGAAACAGCTGTAAACGTCCCTGGGTTGCGCCGTATATCAGCACAGACAGTACGCAATCGGTTACGTTCTCATGGATTGAGGGCAAGAAGACCTTACTTTGGAGCAACACTGAGACGCCAACACCGCCGAGCGAGGGTTAGATGGTGTACTACAGTTCGTGCATGGAATTTACAGAACTGGAGAAGAGTATGGTTCAGCGATGAGTCACGTTTTCAACTGGAAAAGCGAGATGGTCGCATACGTGTGTATAGGCGCCGAAACGAACGTTTTGCGCAAAACTGTGTTGTGGAGAGAGACAATTTTGGCGGAGGCAGTGTTATGATGTGGGGCGCTATTTCTTATGCCAGAAACACACAGCTGATACATATCCAAGGCAATCTGAACGCTGTTAGGTATAGAGACGAAATTTTACGACCTCATTTATTGCCCGTAATTGACATTCGGAGAGAAATTTTTCAGCACGACAATGCCCGACCACATACAGCACGTGTAACAGTAGACTTTTTAGAACAACAGAATGTCAATGTGATCCGTTGGCCGTCACGATCACCCGATCTTAATCCAATTGAACATTTGTGGGATGAAGTGGATTGGCGCGTGCGCCAACGACAACCACCACCGCAAAATCTGCAACAATTACAGCAGGCACTTCAGTTTGAGTGGCAAAGGATACCGCGTGTTCGAACTCAGCGTTTAATTCAATCTATGCCAAGAAGAGTCGGGGCTGTGTTACAAGCAAATGGTGGACATACCAGATATTGACAATTTATGAGTGATTTATTGACAATATGTGACAAACTGTGATATTCCAAGGTAAAAGAACTCATGAACAAGAAGTGTGCCAATTTTTGCATTCCTGTGTAAATTATTTATATCATAAATTATGAAAATAATATATGAAGTAAATTTCCTATTTTCTGTATGTTGCGTTTCTTTTTTGAGAGAGTATATATGTAAAGTAAGCAAACCATTCAAAATCAATAGACCATGACTAAGGGGGTGGAGCCAAATAATCTCCATGGCAATGAGATGTGGCAATGATAATACATCTGCATACCAATTATCATTGACCTACCACTAGTGGATCCCCATAAACTGACCTAATCACAAACTAATACATGTAAAGTAAGCAAACCATTCAAAGTCAATAGACCATGACTGAGAGGGCAGAGGTAAATAATCTCCATGGCAATGAGATATGGCAATGGTGATACATCTGCATACCAATTATCATTGACTTACCACTAGTGGATCATCATAAAACTGAGCTAATCACAAACTAATACATTGTTGACGCCATCGCCGCCGCCGCCGCCGCCGCCGACGCCGGAAACAGCTTACCTATGTCTCGCCTTTTGACTCCGTCAAGGCGAGACAACAAGGCGAGACAAAAATTACTCATGTCGCGGAAAATTACAGGTAGGTATAAATAAGCTGAGATAAAAACGACCATGTTTACATAGTATAACTTACACTGTAAGCTGGAAAGCTTTAAACGAGCGTTAAAAGGAGCGGGCATGTCAACAAATAACATTGTGCCAATGGTTACACTCCACTTATTATCTTAGTTTCAGAGAAATGCACCCCCAGAATTTTATTAATTATTAGAGTTGGTAAAGTTTGACTACATGATAGATAAATAATAAATGTCTTAACCTCAAAATTGTAATATTGACTGAAAGAGGATAGATTTTAGTTTAAAAAAAATACGAAAACCTTAACTGGTTTTGCTTCTGAGAAATGGGAGGTCATATACTGGGACTTGTGAATTGACATGTGGTGTGTAAAACTTTGACAGTGATAATCGGCACCTGCACTGGTAAGTTAAATTGCGAAAAAAAAGAGCCGGAAAAGTAAACCTTTTTTTTCCCACATATGTAATGGAATTTTATGCAGAATCTGAAAAATTAAGTCTCAATTGGATTGAAACGCTGCATCAGACCTCAATTTTAAGCCGAAGTGGAGTGAAATTTAACATTTTTAAAGCTTTTTTTATGACAATTTTTGAAATGTTGCTATGCCAACTAGGTTTCCATGGATATTTTTTATTTATTTTATCATGATTGAAACAATGCTAACATAATGGCCTTTCAGAATATATATATATGTAAATGGGTATTATTTACTCTGAAGATGGCACAAGACCATGATATTTGTTAGCTCACTTCACATAGAAAATGGTACTATTAATTTGTGGAGTGCAACCAATGACTACTCAAGAACCTTAATGGAAAAACTACGAAAAATTTCCGGAATTACAATTCCAGTACAATGCACCTTATATTCAGGGATGTCAAAAACTGACGAACTTGCTTGGAGACTGGAAAATCTAATTCAACAGTAAAATTATTCCTTGGTAGTGGCAGAATATGTGATAGATAGATTAATACATGGTCTTTTTCACATTGCCCGTGTTATCAGCCCTCAACTGATATCGTCGCTCGGGCAATGTGAAAAAAGACCATGTATTAATCTATAAATATTTATATACGTATGATATGTTATAGTTTACTTTCTTAATTGATTTTAGAGAAATTTGGATTTGCTACGTTTTGTATGTGTATTGTACTGTTTGTTTTTTCTAGAAGTTTTTTTAAAAAGGTATTCCAAAAGTGTAGTGATTAAAACTTGTGAAATCACAGAGTATATTCACTTAATAAACGTACCAATTGTTTTGAAATTTAGGAAGTTGGAACTCGTCTTTAAACTAATAATGCCATTTTCCTGAAATAATACTAATAATAATAATTTCAAATTAAAAAATTAAAAAATATAATGTAGTGATAAAGTTTAATCTAAAATAAAATAAAAATAAAATAAAATAAATAAACTAATATACATGCAGATTAAGGACGTACATTATACCTCTCGCCACGACCAAAATACGATTTTTTGCTCTGAATATCTAGTGTAGCTGTATTGTCGTAGGAAAAGAAAAGAATAGAATAGAATAGAATTACGAGGTGTTGACCGAGTGTTGTTACTTTGGTGCCGATCCGTCATCCAACATGGCTGCCAGCGGGGGACTTAGTTTAAAATAGGACCCTACGAGAAATACATACAAAAATCTTCTTCTATAGAACTGCTAAATGGATTGAAACCAAACATGGCATAAATGTTCTGTGCCGATCCGTTATCCAAGATGGCCGCCAGCGGGGGATTTAATTTAACATAGGGCCATATGGGAAATACATGCAAAAATCTTCTTCTAGAGAATTGCTGAATGGATTTAAACGAAACATGGCATGAATGTTCCTTGTGAGGTGCTGGTCAAGTGTTGTTACTTTGATGCCGATCTGTCATCCATGATAGCCACCAGAGGGGGACTTAGTTTATCACTGGACCCTACGCGGAAATACATACAAAACACTTCTTCTAGAGAACCGCTGAATGGATTGAAACCATTATGTCATGAATGTTACTTATGACGTGACGAACAAGTTTTGTTACTTTGTTGCTGATCCGTCATCCAAGATGGCCGCTAGCGGGGAACTTAGTTTCACGTAGGACCCTATGGGAAGTACATACAAAAATCTTCTTCTAGAGAACCTGTGAGTGGATTGAAACCAAACATGGCATGAATTTTTCTTGTGAGGTGCTGACCAAGTGTTATTACTTTGATGCTGATCCGTCATCCAAGATGGCCACAAGCAAGGACTCAGTTTAATATAAGACCCTATGGAAATACATGTACATTCAAAAATCTTCCAGAGAACCCTGGAATAGATTGAAACCAAACATGGCATGAATGTTCCTTATGAAGTGCTTACCATATGTTGTTATTTTGGTGCTGATATGACGTCCAAGATGGCTGCCAGCTGGAGACTTAGTTTACGATAGGACCCAATGTGAAATACATACAGAAATCTTCTAGAGAACCACTGAATGGATTGAAACCAAACATGGCATGAATGTTTCTTATGACGTTCTGACCAAGTCTCGTTAATTTAGTGCCGACCTACCACCATGATGGCCGTCAGCGGAAGACTTAGTTTAACATAGGACCATATGAAATTACATATAACCCGCTTCTTCTTGACAATTACTGAATGAATTGAAACCAAAATGGCATGGATATTAATATGAAAGTATTTTAGCAATGAACAAATGGAAATATCAGGTGAGCGATACAGGCTCTTGGGAGCTTCTGGTTTCAATTTGGGGTGTTACAAGATTTCTTATCATATAATAAACTTGAAGAAATATGCAAAAACGTGAGCAAATCTGTTTGAATTTTAAATTTGTTTCCATAAATATTTGAAATGTATGAATCTGTCTAAAAGTAAATCATTTTCTCTTCGAACTTGAGGTCTTCCAAAGAGGTTTCAACGAAGACTTTGTCAACAGAAGACAAACCTAATACTCTAAGTAACTGAATGAGATTATATCCTGTTATTAATATCCGATTTTACGTTATGTAAAGGTAAAATATGTTTCTAAAAGATTTTGCTTTATTTCTATAACAGTTATCTTCCTTTGTGTGTTAACTGTGTCTCGTTTTGTTAAATTCATAACTTTATACCAGAATTGAAACCTGTATTCCTCTCTACAATGAAAACACTACATATGTCAGTCTTATAGATTAATATAAAATTAACTTGAAAGGATTGTTAACAATTACATGTACTTATCAAACACTTTCTTCAATATAATATGCCCAAATTTTACTCTGTGCCAACCAACAAAACATATTTCATTATAATAAAACTCAAATTAAAAACATCTTCCCCCAGTGAGTTTTAGTACAATAGTTTCTTTCCGTTGTTCTTTGAAAAGCAGAATTCGAGGGGTCCAAATATAATAATTATGAATCAGATTCTGTATAATTTGGTGAGTCACATAAACGGAACAATTATGTACTTGACAAGGTCATTGTCAGATAATAAAATAAAATAATTATAAATTTGACAAACGTTATAATTACACTATCTCCTTAAGAATTTCAAATTTGTTTTCATCTCATGTGTTTTGAATTTTTTATTTCTATCTTTTTATATTATTAACTTATAAACAAAATGTCTTTGATCAGAATGTAATTATGAAGCTTGGAGGGCAATTAGAATTTCAAATATTTAAAATGGTAATTATAATGTGTCAGAATTAGTAATTATATACATACCTTTTATCATGTCAAAATGAGTTGTACTTTAAAGCAATTCTAATAGATTTTGAAAAGTTCAATTGCTAACATTTCACATTGTTTATGAACAAATTTACATGTACCATTTGCATGACGATGTTCATTTCTCATTGTATTGATGTTAATAATTGTGAATTCTATTTAATCACACTGCAAATTTGACATATAAGTGTTCAATAAAAAAAATAACTGCCATTTTCGTGGAATCATTGATATATTTACATGTAAAAAGGGAACAAGCAAACATACAGGCGCCTGGTCCCAATTAACAAAAATTCATACGACTAGTGTGGTCAGATTTATGATCTTTAGTGTCTCTGTCCTATTAATGCTCTGGAACCAGTCTCGATCTTGCCCGTGCGAATTTTTGTGAATAGATAACAAGAAAAATAAATGGAAATTGTGAGCTGTCAAAAGGGGCGTAAACTACTAAAATGTATGAAATACATAAGTCGAACAAAACCAAATATAAAATCGTAAAAAACAACAACAAACTAAAAAGTTTAAAATACTCCACGTTTCGACCAATATGGTCTTGATCACGAGTATGTAAAAAATAAAAAGGCGTTGACTCTTTGAAACCCAGAGCAAGACTGAGTCCGTACATAAAATGTAAACAAAAACAAAAAATGTTTTGACGTGGGTGTCATCAGTAAACGTACTTCATAGAAAATACATAAATGGCAAGGTAGATAGTAAAACTATTTAGAATGCAAAGAACCAATTCGGTTTCTATGTTAATCTCCATATGGGGGTACCAAGATATGAAAGAAAATTTCATAAAAATAAAAATTAATTTCTTGAAAAATAACAGCACCTCAATTAAGTGGAAATGTATCCGATTAATTTAATGCAACGAAAATGGTACGTTCCCATGGCTTTTCATGCCGAAAAATGAGGCTCAAAAAGGGGGAATAATTTTTTGCTAAAAATCGGGGGGTACCCACTTAAATCATTGAAATTACCCACATTTTTAAAAGCTAGTTTGAAATTGTTTTATCTCATATGTTTTGAAGGAAGAACCTCTGCCGTTTAAAATTATTTATTATTTAATTTAATATTGACCAATGGGCAGCGAGTCTCACATTCATTTCAGCGCTAAATATTCCCTTCACAAGATGTCTGCGCCCAGTATTTTATGAATTGGTACATTGTATCCTTTAGTAAAAATAAGTAAAATAATATATTCGACGTTGCGATGTATAGAAAACGTACCATATATAAGATAACTGTACCACAAAAAGTTAGTGTGCATACTTAGTAAATGAATTGAAATTAAGAATTTTTTACATTAATTCCACGGGGTCGGAGTGTCCCCAGGCTAAAAATTATTTTCTGCTCAAGGCGTTGTCTGTATTGTCTTCCTCCGTTTGTGGCACCGTTAAAGTCCACAATTCCTCTAAAGTCCACAACACCGCTAAAGTCCACAACAAATTTCCGCTAAAGTCCATAACGCCGCTAAAGTCCACAAAATGACCTCCGCTAAAGTCCACAAAAAAACGACGTTAAAGTCCACAAGAACAAGTTCCGCTAAAGTCCACAAAAAAACACCGTTAAAGTCCACACATTTTTTTGATGTTGCTGTTGAAAGACATGCCAATACAACAAATTCGACAAAGAATGTATGAAGAAGATTTTTTAGATTTAATTAAATTGTTACTTAACATAAGCATAGGAAGATTGGGTCATGGTGATGTATCATGCCCTCCCCTCCAGCTATTTTTTTTCTCGACTTAATATAGTTTGCCAACATAACAAAAAAAAAGCTAAAATTTTGACTTAAGATGGCAAGGAATAGATAGTTAGAAGTTATCTATATAAAAAATAACTTCCAATTAGAATTTTGTAAACAGTATTGCCTCGGAAAAATTAAAGGGGGTGAACAGTAAAATCATCTTGACCCAATGTACCTGCAACAGGTGTAAATCAGAGATGTAGACTGAGTGTGAATGAGACAATTCTAGATCAAATACTTTTGTATTGATTATTGCTATCGCAATAACGTCCTGAGGAATCTGTATATTGAACGTATTATAACAAGACTTAACTCACTTAATGTTTTGCATGTGTTAGACTTAGTGTTTATTATTGAATTTCAAACAGAGAGATTTTACTTCAAGCATTTCAACAAATTAACATTTCAATTATCAATTTGCATGAAGTCAACGTTAGATCAATCTTTTCAGACAGATATAGTTGTTAATTCCTTTGTCATTATGGTCTCTTGTGGAGAGTTGTCTCATTGGCAATTATACCACATCTCCTTTAGGTTATAATTACAAATATACCATACACCAAATATAATTCACTATCCTTAAAGTAAGGACATGTATCTAAAACACAGCAAACTATAGGTATTGGGGACGGGACATTTGTTTTGGTCCTCCCTCTTTTCCAAAATCTGTTATCTGCAGCGGTCACTGATATATTATATAGAGCTCTATACACATGGTTAATGTCCAAGGACACCTACCGTGCGGACAAATACAAGTATGCGATAAACTAATTTGAAATATAATTAACTAACAAGTATGCCATACACCAAATAAAATAAAGTACATGCATACTTATAGTATCTAAACACACAGATCAAATCATAGAGGTATATATCATATATCAGTGACCGCTGCGGATAGTAAACTTGGAATTGATAGCAAATAGCAAATACAAGTTATTTCTAGTACAGTTAAATGTATGTTGAATTATATTATACATTGAAACACGAAATCATTGAAATTGATGGAAAAAATAACAGATTTTTGAAAAAAACGAAAACTTCCATTTGTTGGAGAGCTAAAACAAATGTCCTGTTCCATGTACCAAATCAGTTGAATTTAACATTGATCAATGCAATAAACCATGAACAAGCCAAGTAAGATGACATCTTCAAGACAAATATTTAGACCTTACAAGTTCTCCTTTTTCTTCAAGTAACCGAAGAACAGACGAAACAAGAACAAGTTAACATTAACCAATGAACCATGAAAATGAGATCAAAGTCAGAATATTTTTGGAAAGGGTCTAGGCGTGACTTTTGAATATAGACCTTGAAAACGTGAAAGAACTTGCAGCGGGTTTAATTTGTGATTTGCGAAATATATATTTTCCGTGATTTTGCAAATTTGCTTAATATACTGTGATAATTACGGGATCTCACAAACGCAGTTTGATAGTATCGTGAACGCATTTTTCATCATTTTCCGGGCCCTTTTACCGGAATCAAAGCAAGTCTTCACAGCATTTCGATTATAGTTCTACTATTTCAAACATGCAGTGTTTTGCAACTTATTCAACGACAAATATGTGGATTCGAATATGGTAAGTGTTTCTGATATAAATCTTACAAAACTAAAACATGAATCTGCAAGAAAATTTCCTCTGATACAACATACAACATACAATTGAAACCAAGCGATGGGTGGTCTTTCATCTAAATGAGAGAAAAAAGGGGGAGGGCAATTATAATAGAGAAAAAAGAAAAGGCACAGGCACATGTGGAGTCGAACCCTCTTTTCATCTTTTTGTTCTATTTAAGGAATGACTGTAATAAAAAAAAAATCAAATTAAGAATTCAATTATAAGAAATGACAGTAATATTTCTTCTGTTTATGAAGAAATAACATAAAAAAAGTGGTGCACCCTTGTTATTATTAAGTGGGTGCCACATTTTTTTGAATGGACAGAAAAAATATTAGTCATTTCTAAATTTGAATTTACACTGGCGTAAATCATGGAAGAAAAAAAAACGTTAATGACGTCACAGGCACATGACAGAATTGTGTCTCTGAGATGATAAACAAAATCCTGTCAGCCAATGAGAAGATACGCTACATATAAATTAATGCAATTGACAATATTCTTTCATATTTCAACTTTCATTGTATTTAAGGTCTGAATAATGCGATTTAACAATATGAGTAGTCTATAATAAAGAATTTGTAAAGAATTTATATTATATTATATTATATCTAGAGGTCGCAAAACGATCTTCAACTATGAGATTGTAACATGCCTGAAATGGTCACCCATAAAAGAAACTTGATAATCAAGTAGATACCTTAATTATGTTAAAATTATGTTGAAATGATCGAATTTCACTATTGTGTTAGGTGACTAGTGAGCCAATTTAAAACCAGATTGGCACTTTCAGCAGCTAATAAAGATAGCAGCCACTTTTCCAGCAGGCAATTTTGACAACTTGTCTAAACACACAAAAAGCTGTATCAGACTCCAAGATTACCAAAATCTCAAATCTTTATGAAATCTAATTATCGGCCGAATCCGACAACTTCACGGCTTGTAGTGATTCTTAAATGATTTCAGTCTGTTTTAAATACCAATACTGATAGCAGCCACTTTTTTCAGAGGACACTGTTTGTCTCGTTTCTGATTTCTTATGACAATAATATACAGAAACAATGTATGACTAGAAATTTAAAAGAAAGTCATAGTACAACTACCATTGTTAATAAAGCCTCAGTCTCACCTTACCGGATAGCGTGAACGGACGTCGAACGGATAACCTTTTTTCAATCCGTTCATGTTCGTAAGACGTACGTTGTTATCCGTGGGATGTCCGCCCATATCCGTTTCGTGTCCGTTTATCGATTGTTTTATCCGTCGACGTCCGTTCGGTCCGGTGGAAAATTTTGAGCATGTTCAAAACTTTGAACGGACGTCCAACGGATAAAATGTCCGTTGAACGTCCGTTAGGCGTCAGATTTGTACGGTACTCGTCTGATTTGTTTCCGTTGTGCATCCGTTACGTGTCCGTTATACATCCGTTGAAGGTGTGGAAGATGAATTCACCAACGGACTTCTACCGGACGTTTAACGGATAAAACGGATGTTGAACGAATGAGAAACAGACTTCTACCGGACGTATTACGGATAAAACGGATGATGAATGGATCTGAAACGGACAAATGCCAATTGAAAATTTCGCGTCAGAAATGCCAATTATTGATATGTCAGATTTCTTTAGGTTCTTGAATTCTTATTATTCATAATCGATTTTAAGAGTTAAGACACGTCTTCACAATCAATCACCTCTTATTCAGGCCAGACACTGCCCTTTGGCGGCATTTGGAAGAACAAACCAAAACCAGTTACACGGAAACATTTTTAATATTTATGCGATTTACATGTATATATACTGAACCGCAAAAGAAACGTCACTTTTTCAAAATGTTAGCAAAATTCAAAATAAATATTAATTAATGATTTTTATATAATCAGTATTACGATTACATCACCAGGTAAGATTAAATTACCTGTGAATTAAATTTTCGGTTGGATAATTTTCAGTTGATATCGTAGAGCGACCGTACCTAAAACCGCTCGTGGGACACACTTGGCGGTAATTTTTCTTAAATCTTAAATGTTCGTGAAATTCATGCTCCTTTATGGGTATAAAAGGCCGGAGAAAATTAAAGAGTGTTAGTATCAGTGTTGACACAGAAGCTATGCCACGTCTGACTCCACAACAGAGAGAACAGGCCATTGGTCGATTGGATGCTGGGCAATCTGCCAGAGTTATTGCCAACGACTTCAACTGTGCTGTTCGAACAATTGAACGTCTACGGACACGGTACAATGCAACAAACAGCACAAATGACCGTCCACGGAGTGGTAGACCCCAAGTCACTACCCCTAGACAGAATAGAGGCATTGTTCGTCACCATTTGATGAATTGGTTCACCCCAGCTGCCGAAACTGCCAGAAACACTGTTGGAACACAAGGACGACCCATAAGTGATGATACGGTTCGTCGGCGATTAGCTGCTAGAAACATGAGATGTCGCCGTCCAGCAAGAGGACCTATTCTTACTCCTCGACACCGTCAAGCTCGTCTTCAGTGGGCCACTCAGCGACAGAATTGGCGAAATCGACAATGGCGTAACATCATCTTCTCTGACGAAAGCCGTTACTGCATTTCAACAGCCGATGGCAGAACCAGAGTGTGGAGAAGACGCGGGGAACGTTACGAAGACAGCTGCATTCTGGAAACAGACGCGTGGGGAGGACCTAGCATCATGGTATGGGGTGGAATCGGCCTTAACGTTAAACTTGGTCCAGTCATCTTTCAGAACCTTGGCCCAGGCAGAGGGAATTGCGTAACAGCTGCCCGTTACATCGACCAAGTCTTGACACCCCATGTTCAGCCCCATTTCGCACGTCATCAAAACAAGACTTTCCAACAGGACAATGCACGTGCGCATACCGCAAGAGCCACAAGAGACTTCCTACAGCAGAATAACATTAATGTTATGGATTGGCCGGCTTTGAGTCCAGATTTAAACCCTATTGAACATTTATGGGACGAAGTTCAAAGACGGTTGAATAATGAGCAACCAAGTCCGACAACTGCAGCTGAACTTTCACAAGCGTTTCAGAGAGTATGGGCACGTATTCCGATGGCGTTTATTAATCGGCTCATCAACTCCATGTACCGAAGATGTGCCGCAGTAATTGGTGCCGGTGGAGGACATACACGTTATTAACGGACGTGGGAGCACAGCATTGAAAACATGTGACGTTGCGACAATTGTGACGTTTTTGTGAACATTGTAACCAAAAGACTGTAAATCATTCATTAAATTATGTAAAAATTAATTTAAAATATATAAATGTCACTTTGAAATAAATGTATGTGAACATGTCATTTTGTGCGACGTTTCTTTTGCGGTTCAGTATATTATTATTGTCGCCTTTAATTTTTCCGTATATCTTGTTCGTCCGTTTTATCCGGTACGTTTCCGTTATGTGTCCGTTTTATGCGTTACTCGTCCGTTGGGTGTACGTTCGACATCCGTTCTGTCCGGTACGTTTCCGTTTTTCGTACGTTGCATATCCGGTTTGTGTCCGTTATGCATTCGTTACACATCCGTTTTATTTGGTCAGTACATCAAAATGACATGGCTAACCCAGTATTATCTGCTGATTATGTTTATCTCTTCTTTTTCAGCTTTAAGATAACGTGTCTTCTATTTCTGATCAATTTGGTTTTCACAACAAGAACAGTGCATAGATCATGCTCACCAAAAAGTGAAGCTGCATATGATGCTATATTCAGAACCATTGAAGGAACGTTTGACATTCCAGTAAAGGAAAGAACATTGGAACAGAATAATGCAATATCAACATATTACAAACGTAATATGAAAGGGGGGTGATGTGTCTCCTTTCAAAATACGTTCGATAAAACAATACGACAATTTGAATCACTCTTTTAATATAATCTCCTTTTAGATTCGTATCCAATAGCATCCAAGATGACCACCATTGCTAGAAATATTTTGCAAAAGATAATTAAAACTTTTGTACTAACCCTCAGTAGGGTGGGTGTGAATTTTTTGTTGAAAGAATTGCATGTCCAAGAGGCCCGAGCACTGGAGCTCTAAAGTTTAGAAAACTTTAAACTATCATGTGTTTTCTTAAATCTTATTTATGTCAGGGAGCGATACAACCTTAAGATCACATGCTTCCCGAGGTTTAAAACGTTAAAGATCTATGTATATATTGTACAGAATTTCCTGTCGTTTATTAAATTTTGATTTCTTACGTTTTTGTTTATTATCAATTCTCATAAAACACAAAAAATTATGTTGATCACCTTTCCTGTCATTGATACTATATTTTCGTGTTGTCAATTCAACAGTTTTGCTCATCAGGTTACTCGGATCATCGTTCGAACTCTTTAACTGGTTAACCGAAAGTAAAGTTGTTGTTCAATATCAAAAAAAAAGAAGAAGTGGTATGATTGCCAATGATTTAACTCTTCACAAGGGGACCAAATGACACAGAAATTAACAACCATAGGTCACCGTACGGCCTTCGACAATAAGCAAAGCCCATACCGCATAGTCAACTATAAAAGGCCCTGAATGACAAATGTAAAACAATTCAAACGAGAAAACTAACGGCCTGATTTATGTACAAAAAATGAACGAAAAACAAATATGTTACACATAACACACGACACCACTGAATTCCTGACTTGGGACAGGTTCAATTCCTGTGTAAAGGACCCTATAAAAGTGATTGGTATTATAGTCTGATGAATTTCACATCTAAATCTTAAATCTAGTTTATGCAAGTTTAACCGATTTCCATTAGGGCTGTGTTTTAATCAAACTAACAACTTTAAATTGTTTTCACAGTACCCTACAACATATACATATATCATGGTTGAAATAAAACCTTTAATTCTATTACTCGTCATTGGTAAAACACAATGAAGAGCATCCACACATTTTTTTTTCAAATCGTCTTCAACACATTCTCAAACAAATATCTATTTCTTGTAGCAAACCAAACAAACATACAAACCAATCAGTGAACGAAATCTGCTTAGCACCACAAAATATTCTGCAATTGTGGAATTTTAAAATTTATTATCATGTGATTTCAAACGTGAACATTATGGTTTGAAGTCTATCTTTGAGGCTTATGGACCGTTTTTGCTGCTGGGAAGCATGACAGAAACTGAATGGGTTTCGATCTTATGTTTATAGATAGAACCAGATAACTTTTCATAAATGGTAGTTTATACAAATTTATTCATAGTGGATTGAAAAACAAGTTTGCTACTTATATTAATTCCTTTCCACTTTGCGGGTGAGAGTGCTGCCTTGTAGCGACATTAGACTGCTCTTTTTCAAAATCATAAATGTTGATTCACAAAAATTCACAATACATGATAGATCAAATTATGAGGATCAAAATCTTCTGCAGATACATGTAATCTTCATTTATTAAATATATAAATCAGATCGATAAGAAAAAACTGCCAAGAACAAAAGTCCATGTTTTTTACTATAATACCGGGATAAAAAGAAAAGAATTATTTTTTCAATAACAAAGAAAAGAGCTGTGTGGACTTTAACGGTGTTTTTTTGTGGACTTTAGCGGAACTTGTTCTTGTGGACTTTAACGTCGTTTTTTTGTGGACTTTAGCGGAGGTCATTTTGTGGACTTTAGCGGAAAGTTTGTGGACTTTAGCGGCGTTATGGACTTTAGCTGAAATTTGTTGTGGACTTTAGCGGTGTTGTGGACTTTAGAGGAATTGTGGACTTTAACGGTGCCACATCCGTTAACTGTCCTTAAAACCGTTACGCGGACGTCTGACGAGCTGTGATTTTTTTTTACAGGTACACATGTAAGTTTACAATTGACATGTGTATATAGATTGTCGACACGTCTATCTCTGTAATAGATACAATTGAACCTGTTGAATTAAAACTACAGTTTTCCTGTAACTATACAACAGCTTCATTACTGCGTTCATCCTAACCGTCCAAAGTTTGGAATTGTTTTTGTAAACAAAGCAAAAGAGGACAGAAATCCAAACAACATGTACATGTATGTGGCTGGCAGTCTATATAATATCGATTAAAGCCAGTAACTAAACGAGAGAAGAAGATGTGCAAAAGAGGCCTATAGCTACAGAGAACAAATGAAAAATAAAAATTAAAGTGGCTGCCATTTTGGTCGGTGTTTGTGTTTCTTTTGACTTTACGTTGTTTACCCACTCAAAAGTCTTTTTATAACGTAAAAGGTTCTCCATTTACGACAATATACAAAAGATCTAACCGAACACTTGTGAATCATGGACACAGGTTTTATGCGTTTAATAACAGTACTATACATGTTTACAAAAGTTTTAAGATTACGTAAACACAAAATTGTGAAAATTTTAATCAATACAGAGGTATTTAAGACAAAAATTTATATTATTCATCAAATGAAATTTACCCCTATTACGAAATGCTGTTATCTCATAAATACGGATAAAGAGTTCTTCTGTTTTAAGTCTGTGTTAGAGACATAAATACAGCGCTAAAGATGTAAAGTCCAGCGCTGGAGATTTAAAGTCCAGGAGATTTTTTTTACAAAAAAATACTCGCAAGTTATACTAGAATATGTAGTGAAAAGTACTACAGGACTGTAGATAGAAATTCCAGCGCTGGAGGTACAATCTTTTGCTTCTAGAATTGGACACATAATTACAGCGCTAAAGATGTACAGTCCAGGGCTGTAGATATAAATTCCAATTTTGGATGTGCAAACCTTTACATCTTCTGCTGTAGACTTTATATCTTCAATGCTGAACTTTACATCTTCGGTGCTGGATTTAACATCTCCAGAGCTAGACTTTCAAAACAAAAACTATTTTTCGTATGAGACCAGGTCCGTATAATCCTTGGACAAAAACGTATTTTATGATAGATTTTGTTCAAAATTACAGTCATATATCTTTTACTTCTAACATATGTCGAACGCCTTTGAAATTATAATTGTCATTTTAAATTAAAGTGACAGTTTTATGTATTTAATACTTATATATTATAATAGAATTTGACAGATCAAAGACGGTATAAAACCACATAATAATTGGTAAAACCTTTTGAAATGTTTAATTTGCATAATAAATGTGTAATAATTAAATCTTTAACTGTAGTTTTGGTATTTTTTTCAGTGAACAACACCTCTTTTTATGCAACAAAATATGGGTGTTGTATACAAATCTGGGTTTTCTTTATAACGCCAGTGTACATAAGTATTTTGGCAAATAACTTGTAAATAATTTAATATACAGGCTTAGAACAACAGTCACCATAACTTTAACCCTGTTACATTATTAATGTATTATTTGATTTAGCGAATTTGTATCAATGTTAGGTAAAATCCCGAGTATTTATCAATATTTTACCTCATCGAAATGATCAGTCAAGATATTTGGATAGGAAGGACAATTTAGAAATGCATATTAGTCCTAAGATAGCTTCTAAAAGGATCCTGGGATGTTTTTCAATTTGCTATTGTGATTTAGAAATTTCAGACATGGAGCCCAACTGATGTGCACATCATTTGCATCAAACTTTATATCATAGAAAATTTATTACATATAATTTTAATTTATTTTTAACCGGATTTTAGCGGCACCTAGGAGTAATAGCAAAGACTGGTCGACTCGGAGTCATAATAAATGTGTCCGGGATGGGGTGATATGTCTTTCTGCAGACCGTTACCTCATGAGGTCGTGATGTAGCATGATAAAAATCCGGCTCAGCGTGTCAATCAAGTACAAATCAGGGTTCATATTTATATATCGCATCAACATGTTCTCGTACTGATATGTATGTAATAATTGTCATATTCCATATATTGGACGTTTTCCTTTTGTATGGTAGATTGTCTTTCTTAATTTTGCCATTATTCTTCATGTATATGCGTATAAAATGTAAACGAGTCGTCTAGAAACGCCACTATCGACGAAAGAATTGATATCAAAAGTCCTTAAAACCAGTGTCCATGAAATTAATTGGAATGAACTTGATCTAAATTCAGTAGCTCTTTAGTAATTTTGATAATCTGAAACCTGCCATTAATTTTATAACGACAATTTTATTTAAATTAAGACGTTCTAATCGTTTGACTTAAAATTTAATGTTGATCAGCGTCTTTTTCTAGGGGGAAGAAAATCGAATAAAGATAGTAAAATCCTGGTCAACAGCCGTTTAACTTCTGTTCCGTGTTGTAATAGAGTAGTGGACAAATATATCGATATTTAAATTCTATGTTTACGTTACATATACATGTTATCAAAAATTATGAATGACTGATTGTTGTTCAAAAGATATGTTTCAAATATAATTTGAATAACAGCAGAAGTTCTAAATAATCTGTCTAATAAAATCTATACATGCACTTCACAAAATTTCATGCAAACAACAGGTCTTTAAAATTTTATTGCTATTATTTTTATACATCACAGTGAGATATTCGACAGAGAGAAAATTTTCGTATCTCATTGCAAGTTTAAGGGAGATAAATGGATTTGAGACAACAACCCTTGATAGAAGCAAAAAAGTACTGCAACCAGTCGCAGATTTAAACGTGATCATGTGTTCGTGCTTAGATTAGCCAAATGTAAAAACATGTAGAACATAGTTATATGCGTAGGAGAAAGTTTCAGAATCTGTCTGATAACTCGGAAATCCTTATAGAAATATAAAAGTTTTATACCAAAATTAGTTTATATTAACAGCAATAAATGACATATCGGAGTACGAACAGGTGCGCCGGTAGAAAAAATGGATCTTATACTGTAAATCTAACTACGGACGTGCAATTAATAAAGATGATAAACCATTTACGTCATTTAAGTTTCATAAACTGTAAAAATAATAAATATTTATTAAAACTTTATTGCACTGATATTAATTAACATAAAAGGAACATTTATTAATTGTAACCCTTAAAAAAACATTTGATGTTAAAGTATAGCTGTATTAACATTTATTTGGTGTCATTATTGTTCAGTACAAAAGTTATAAATTATTTTATTCCGTATAATGAACAATGAAATCTTTCATATCATCATACCGGAAAAGAAAGCACAGGTGTCATTACATACGTCATATGATGTAAACAATATTATTATGTAATTAATGATGTTTAGTTTATAATTTGTCATAAAACACCTGTGTGATTTCTTTATAGAACGTTATTCCATTAATCATTATATTATTACATTTAATTAGCTTATAAAACTCAAACACCCGTTTCGGGGTAAAGTAATGTTTAGCTTTTAAAATATGGGACCACATTACTCTATAATTTTCCAATAAATATTTTACATGATACCAGGTTTGATGCAAAATACTGTTTAACACCTGTGCGATGTTGTCAGCCGATTCCTTAACTTAGGGTTTGATTCGCTTTCGCATAATGGCAAAGATCGCTTAAATGCAAAATTTTCTCTGACAAATAGGCTTTGCAAATAAGCGGAATCCGCTGTAATTAGAA
The DNA here is from genome assembly GCA_028015205.1 of Mytilisepta virgata. Classification (NCBI taxonomy): domain Eukaryota; kingdom Metazoa; phylum Mollusca; class Bivalvia; order Mytilida; family Mytilidae; genus Mytilisepta; species Mytilisepta virgata. Next base: position 36,592,444 of record CM051515.1, read on the forward strand.
TTTAATTTGTGCGACCCTTATATTTACATACTATAATACAAGTATGTGTAACAGATCAACACGTTAGTAATGCTAAGCAGATACAAATAGTACAAAGTTATGCTTAGCAAAAATCGTCTACCAGGAGGACTTTTTTAATTACAAAAGTAGAACTGTTCTAAATACCATTACAATTATCGCTATAACAAATTATTACAATATGTTTTATATGTTGAATTGCACATTTTATGAAACTATTAATGACTAGTGAAATAAATTTTAGAAATGTTGTAAAAGGGATATGGCGGACCAATTCTTGAGACAAAATCACTACATGCACATGAAAAATGTTGTTACTGTACAATGTGCATGTTCTTCATCTTGAACTCACAGTATGGATACAAACCTCGCTTCCTACTGCAAAACTAGAACCGGAATAACTTGTCATATCAGTCTTATTGAAAATTTTTATAAAGGAAACGTTGTATAATAGTTATCTAATATCTTAATTTGTACTTTTGTACGATCACATTTATTTTGGTTTTTTATTACATCACAATGAAACCCCCAAAAATTTTTATTCCGGACGTCAACGAAAACCCTCAATACGTATTATCTTCATGACTTGAACTGAAATATATGTGATAACTATATGTTAAAATTATATTCTCTGAAGTTGTCTTAGATTTTAAAACAGTGTCATTAATATTCTTTTTTGAAATGGAAAAACCATTGTCAATTTTACTTTTTCTTTGATACGATCACATTTATTTTTCAATTACGTCATAAAGAAAACCCTATGTATTTTGTGCCGGACGTCAACGAAAACCCTCAAAACGTTACACCTTTATGCTAAGTATTGTATAATTAATTGTTAAAGTTGTTAAAGTGAAACATTAAGATAACACTAAAGGTAAACAGAGACACTTTCCAATAAAGAATAATTATGAATAGAAAAACGAGAACGAAATTATATAGACACTTACCATTGGTTGAATCCTATCCTGAAAGTACCAGGTATATAGACAAAAATAAGATAAATCAAAGGATACGGTGTGGCTGTGGATGACATGTCAATCCACTTTTCTTGCTGTTATTTGTCTTGAAACCCAACAGCATTATCAGGAAAAACCTTAAACTTCCTACTTGCATTTAACCATACTCCATTGTTTTAGACATACGGGTAAGCAGGGTTTATCAATAAATCGTAAAATATGACTTCCGGTAAAGTGTTCATCCGCCGACTAAAGGACAAATACATAATCAACCACGGAATATTATTAAGGTACTTACAGAAAAGTGTATAAGAAGAAATCGGGCGAAATGGATAATTTCAAAACCGGTAGACTCCAGGACCCAATTGTTCAAAAGTTACCCACAATTTTAAAATTTTCTCTTCCTTGATCATGCCAGAGAACTGAAAATTTGCTGATGGGTTAATCCTATGACTTTGTGTGTCCATGCAAAATTCTCTACAGAAACATTTCTTAACAATCAAAATAATGTAAAGTGAAAAAAGTGATTAACTTTTAAACAACTGGGCCCAGAGATATGATTTAATTCACAAACCTTGCTAAAAATGCTAGATCGACAGACATTCTTATATGAACTATAAGAAAAAAAAACAACATGTAATTCATGTATATTTTCAGTATTGTACATATTTGTTTTTTTCCAGTAATTATCACATATACCGCTTCATCCTCCGATACTCTAGAAACACTACCAAGCGTTCTGATGTATTTTGATGGAAAGACGCCCAAAGTATATCCTGGACAATATTTCATATAGAAGATAAACAAGGCAAATACAAATACCACGAGAGGGAGAGTTATTATATGTAATTATGTTAAAAGAAGGAGTATGGTGCATGTTGGGTGTTATTGAGGACAAAATGTAGTATTATGTGAACATGCATCGAGATGCAACCAATGAAACTACTGTATAAACTGTAACATGCAGATTCCATCTGCTAAGTACTTGGTTTAGTCCCAAAATCAAAAAAATGTGACCAATCTTGATGAATAACAAAACATGAATATTTTTACTTGCCAGCGCTTTACCAGATTTGTGCATCGTTATCGATAAAAATACGTCAATATTTTAGGTGTATACTTCCTGTTTATCCTGCAGTTTGTTTGTGTACTTGTTCTTGAGAGATTACTTTATAGATTTATACCATTCAATCTTCATTTTGGCAGTTTGAATGAATTAAATCAATTTTGGAATCTATCATTTTTGTCTTGCCCTTTTTTTCAAATACTTTTTCACCCTGCACCAATTTAATAACATCCGGCAACTTTTAATATAATGATATAAAACATATGAAGAGGGTATCGATTCATGGGTTAATCATTTTATTTAAGCATATGCCTTTGTTTATAAGTCCTTGTAATGACAGTCAAGGAAATCCCACACCCGAAAGCGGGCTTCAGCTGGCCCCTAAACAATAATTCAAGAAAATATAGCTTCTTACATTGTTACGAGTGGATTATCGGATTTATCCAATTGAGATACGTGTAGTTAAATTCTTAACTATCGAGACTGGGGAAATCGGATAATCCATGAGTCATAATGTAAGACGTTGTTTCTCTAATTTTCAAAATGCTCTAAAAACTGGTCAACGTCATCATATTCTCCCAACGTCTTCACGTCACTATGGTCACCAGTATTCATGCGAATGATAATAAATACAAATTTTTATTAAATTTAATTTAACAACATCATTATTAAACACGGTAGATTATTTCCATACATCAGTTGTTATTTAATCCGGAACTATTTTTCCTAGCGGGAGTTGTATTTCACAACAGCTGTCACAATGGACGGAAATGAACAAGCAGAAGAACACGGCATGTTCAGGTTTGATCCTAAATGAATCCGGTCTGTCCCCCGACAAGTTGGATTTTTTGTCCGATTTTAAAACCTCTTTTAAGGACATATTTTATTACAAAGCAGACGAAGGGATCGCGTTTGTTTATGTGTAACCAAGGACATTTTTTGAAGACCAATCATATTCCGAGAACCAAAAACTCACGTGTGAGATATCAATTTTTCCAACACGGATCGAGAGACTGTTAAATTGGCTGAAAATTAGAGAAAAGAATGTTCATCAATTAATTCTCATATACACTGACAAATTACCGCTTTTATTTTCGCATATTTATATTTCACACCACATGAACCACAGCCTTTTACTAAATACCAAAATGAAATTGTAAAATGAGATAACAGGCGATAACTTCTCATAAGTATTGTTTCAATCTGAATTTTCGTCGACTTGAGATTGCCGTTTTGGAACATGCAAAACGAAAGTAGTTGACATAAATTCATCATCTATCCCACGTATTTGGTGTTAATTAAATTTCTAATAATAATTAGACATTACTTGGAACCATAAACCTTTTAAAAAAGAACTAAAGGTTATAGAAATTATAGGATTCGTCAAACACTGACAATTAAGAACCAATTCTGGAGAAAATTGACAAATATCACATTTTTATTATTTATGAAGTCCCACGGCCTCAGTCATTTATTTCCGACTTCGACGACTCTCTTATGAATAGTTTTTTCGTCATACTAACGTTGTAAGTTCCATAGACTTATTGTACTTTAATTTTAGGATCAAATGTGTGGAAATTATAAATTATACTATTTTAAGAGATCTTTCAATAAAAGATCACGCAAACAAGGTAAAGTTATATACTTGTTATGTATGATTTACAACATAAATGCCATAATTTACCTTCTAAATAGGTATTTAGCAATTTAACTTGATCATGGGATAGGCTTTTTGTGTTATATCGTGCTTAAAAGACACTAAGGGAGCAACCATTTGATTTTTAAGGGGGGGGCATGGAAGTAATCTAAAGACCTGCCTTTTTTCAGAAAGCCTTTTTTTAATACCTGGTGTTGTCTTGCCTTTTTTTTCACCAAATTCTGCATCCTGCCTTTTTCCTTCCATGCCCCCCCCCCCCCCCCCCCATAAAAATCAAATCTTTGCTTCCTAAGTAATTCTTTAATATACACAGAGTTTACTGAATCTTGCACATTTTATTTATTCTTTTCAATTATTATTATTTTTATTCGTTGTAATACATACACATAATAATACTTTTACTTTATGATATTCTATAGCTAAGATTTGTATTAATTATTGAATAAATATCCTCAAATACATTGTAAATATAAGAGAACGGGGCAAGAATAAAAGAATACCTTTATCCTTAGCAAAAAAGCTTAAGAGACATATTCAGAAAAATGAAATTTTAATCTTAAAAGAAGAAAAGCACATGAAGGGAAATAAAACAATACAAAAACTATAACACCTAAAAGTGCAGTCTAATAAAAAAAACTATGACATAAGATGGCCTCTACGGCGAGAATGCCCTGCTCCATTAACAGTACTGTAAATAACAGAACATGTGAAGAGTCAGATCTGGTATTAAATCAGCTATAAGAAAAAATACCTTGCGTTATATTTTAACAGAAACTTTGTCTCAGTCATTCAGATTGGGACAATATACCGTAGATTATAAAATTATCAAAGGCTGGAAAATACCCAGACCAAGTTGAGGTACATGTAGGTTAGGTTACAGAGTCCATTGTAATTGTCTTTTATGAAATATAGAGAGAAATCCAATTATGTGTATGAAATTCACTTCTTTCTATTAGGGTTAACTTTTATTATGCTATGTTTAAGATAAAATATTCTCTAAAACTAATCATAACAGAAAAGGTAAATAAATGGTATCCAAAACAACAACATATAGCACAAAATCACAAAAAAAAACAATCTGTCTGTGTGAAGAGTCTAAGTATAGGTTTATTTGCGACATCTGTAGACTTTTTGACGCCATTTTCTGATGATTGTGGTGTGGGCGGTGTCATCGTTAAACAACACAGGAAAACTTCAAGATTTTACATGTATCTGCCTCTAAGCATTACATGTAATTCTAATAAAACAGTCATTAATGGAATCATATTTAGCAAATATTATTGGAATAGAAAAATGTTAAGTTAATTTCAAAATGCAATTTTATTTAAAGTAATAGGTATAAAATATAATAGAGAATGGAAACGAGGAATGTTTCAAAGAGAACAGGCCAAGGCAGCCAATGGGTCTTCAACGCAGCGAAAAAATCCTACACCCGGAGGCGGACTTCAACTGGCCCCTAAACAATAATGCATACTAGTTCAGCGATCCACACAGTAAAACTCAGTTCAAAAGAAGTCCGAGTCCGATGTTAGAAATGGTAACAGAAGAAACTGAGCAAAATGACAGTGATCAATATAAATTAACAAAGGACTACTAGCAGTTACTGACATGCCAGCTCCAGACCTCAATTAAACTGATCGAAAAAATATGTCTTTATCATATAGAAAATCAACTACAATCCCTCCCGTTAGGGGATTAGTATCATGCCATCATAAATTATACGGAAAAACATAACCCGTATCATATCAACAACTAGTTTGAGACATTCTTTGCATAATTGAGTTTTCCTTATTTTTTTTGAAAATTGATATTTAAAATACTGGACAAATTAACTGTCTGTTGGTCTTTTCATTGCTGCACACTCTAACACAATTCGTTCTTACTTGCACCTGGGCAATAATTTGAAATATAACAACTTTATTTCGTGATAGTTTGCACTTTAGATTATAGAGATTGTTACAAAATTAAAGTGCAACTTGATATGTTTCACATTTAAAACTGTGCATCATAATGCAGCTTAATGCTGTTAATAAGCAGTCAAATGTTGGATGATTTCATCGCCTGGCTTGTTTGACATTTGTGTTGAGGTGACAGGTCAAAGTAATATGTTGTGTCTAATTAAACAATTTGAATATAAATTAGTTTCAAAGTTACATAGTCGTTTATTTTGTGTTTTTGTACCATTAAACACGCATTATTACAAACATGTAATTTTGTGAATTAGGAAGATTGTTTACATCTTCGTGAATTTACTTTAATTTATAGCTTCATTTTCTTCTTTCTTTGTTCTTTGTAAAACTTTTAGGAATGGTAAAACCGTAGATTTAGAATTTGTATGCCCTAGCCTTTCGTGTTTCCTCTTCCACATTGATATTTCTTCAACGAAGAACCCAAAACAAGTATTATGTGATTCTCGGGCCTAATAATATACACTGTAGCTAATGTTAAAATGTCGTGACAATTCAAACCTAATTGTTTTGCATATCAATTTATCTGTTTTATATAAACGGGGAAAAATACAATATTAGTGAACCATTTTCCCCTATGTAGAACAATATTGTGGCGGTGGCTTCATTTTATCAATATTAATATTTTTTATAAACCTCCACAGAGATAAAATACAAGTATTTTGCTATTCCAAACGTTCTTCTTTATGCTTCTTATTTAATCTAGATCTAGAGCCATAAGGAATCCATACTGACACATGTGTAACTCATGTATATACAAGTCAATTGAACTTTGTGTTGAATTATACACATTTTTTATATATCAATCCTATTTCTACTTTTTAATTGTTAAACTGAAGTATAAATCCTGGCTCTTAAAACGTTGAAATGTTCCAATCTCAAATAAAAGTTCAATGAATATATATATTAGTTCGAGCTAAACTTTTGTACATTATCTGTAATAGAGTTTTAATGTTTTTCATTTAATTAAACGAATGTTAGATAAATTTTATTGACTTTAGTAATAGCATAATATATAGACATATTTCATATATTTTGTGACCATATAAAGTTATTTCCCATAAAAATCTAAAACATAATAACTTAAATTACATGAATTTCTCAACGTGTCAACGTGATATTATTAAGTTTCATTCGGGTAATTTAACACGATGTACAAATTCATTACAAATGACCTTTTACATAAATGTTAGAAAAAAATTAAATATAAGTTTCTCCATACAAAAATATTTCTTAGCACGCAAAGTCGTATTAACATATATTTAGAGCGTACCACCCTAATTTTTTGAACATGTGCCGAAATATTAGAAAAATAATGCAATTATCAATATGCGTACTTTGAAACATTTAACAAATTTTAATTAAATCTCATCATTTTTTGAGAAGTTCATTATAAATGCATTATTTTTGCATTGTAAAATCTTATTACTTAAGTACAAAAAGTGGAAAAATTTGATGAACATTTAGACAGATGTTATTCGTTTAACGAATAATTATATGCTTTCTTTGTTTAAAATTTCCTATTGTATTTGTGCTGGTAAATGTTTTTATAATGATATAATCATTGTTCTTCGGAGGCCACAGCAAAAATCCCATGCCATAAACATTATACATCCTAATATATACATGAGGAAGTCACTTATAATAAGCTGTATCCGTTCTATTTCATATCTTCGAAAATACTTAAAATAGAATAATTTTCAAATTTCATTCCAATTTAATAATTCAAACTAATTTTAATTTATATAATGTGCAATACAAGAAAAATTCTCATACCAATATTACTTTCTTTATTACATGTGCATGTGTCAGTACAATTTTTCATATTACATGTATTAATAATTAATTATATATATATTTAAGTATATGTTATTGAAAACAACATCCACTAGTTTTCTGACTGACACCTACATTTCACTTTCAAATAAGGACGAAGCACGCACATATAAAACAAGTGCAGTAGGTACGTACCAGGCACTCTACAGAACCAAAAAATATACTAATGACACAAACAGGAAACTTGATAATTTCCATTCAATTTCTTAAAACCATTAAAGCTTTTAATTGATTTTTTATTGAATTTTTCAAGATGAAATCAGACTTTTTTGAAAAGTCAATTATTTGAATGAAATGTAATCCCATATCTGATCTCTTGCCACGGGTAAGATGTACTTGTTTGACAACGGTCTTAATGCAGATTTCTTAAACCACCTGGAACAGTCCCGACTTTAAATTTATATACTATGCTGTGAGTGCATCAATACAATTTGAAATTTTACCCAAAAGGCATTAGGTGTTCCACCAATAAACCACATAAACTCGGGACTACCTTATCGTTGCACATTAAGGGTTACAAATTTGCAATTTATGCAGTCCTGACAAAATTTTTATGTCAAAAAATGGTAAAACTACAATAAAACGTGTATGGGAATGTTATTTATGAATTACCACATTTTCGGAGTTTGAGAATACAGCTAGTTTTACAGTGGAAACAAACAAATTTTCACCTTGATACGTGTATCTAAGTTATTTAATGTCTACCCAATTTTATCATTTCTAGCTTAGCTTACATTGGTGGTAATCGTGCTGTATTTCAAAGTATGTTTTACACACCAAAGTGTTACATATTTGATAGATAAGGGGAAGGTTTGGGTACGCAGGACTACAGCAAATGTCTGTACAGAGTCAAACAGGCTTGATTATCTGTCCATTTTATGTTTGAGTTTTGTGCTCTCTGTTGTTGGAAGCCGTCGATGGATTGGTATGTTGCTGCTATCTTTATTATTTATTTATTATTAACAAATGAATACACATAGATTATACTTTCTTCTACTTCGTCTTATAGGTATTAAAAGGTTGACCAATCGACAACTGGAATTAACCATTGTAGTAATATTTATTGTACAATAACAAAAAAAGTAGATTCCATCGAAAACACAAAGGCTTCGAAAAAAATATGATTTACATAGTATATGTGCTAAATCTTTTATATGTAATAAAAGCTGACATTTAATTTGAGTTATGCCCCTTAATGTTTGTACTTTTGCTTTATATTCCTATATAAAATGAAAGTTATCAACTCTTAAAACAGATTTGAAACAATGTAATATGATAGAGGCGCCAAAAGAAAGACCATTACTTTCACATTAATCAATTTAAGAAAGATAAACAGAAAAAAATTATCTTCAGGAATTATGATTGATTATTTACTGAGCCAAACATATACCAACTGTCACAAAACAACATAACATGTAGCAAGAACTAAACTCGAAAAGAAAACGAGTTTAAAATGCAACTAATTTGATAGAAGGAGTGTGATAAAATATACATGTATTAAACATTTTCTCACGGACCTCTTTCCAATAAATATATATTTTTTCATAGATCTGTAAACAGTAAATGAAACATATTACAAATTATGCAGGTGGGATAAAAATCAAACTAAAACCTTTTTTTTAATTAATAAAAGTTAAAAGTTAAAATTATGATAGACATTTAAAATATCATTTAAATCAGAATCCATTTAGTTTATGTTAGCGGTTCATTTGTCATCCTTTTTATCACCGACACCAATGTGTACGAAAGATGTAAACTGCAGATCTTAAGCAATTTTTTTTTATCATAAACAACATCTTGTTGGCAAAATTACAATTTTGTTTCATAAAGCCTCCAAACGTTCACATCTCTGAAACCGCAATCGATTTTTTTCCTCATACAAACAAGGTAACATTAAAAACAATTTCCTTACATGATATATCAAACATTCTATGCCAACAAATTGAATACACTACATGTACAAACATGTATATATGCAAATTCTAAATAAATATTTGAAATAATGACGAGAGGGCGAATATATTATGGTAATGCCATAACCCAGAACGTAGCAGAGCTGATTCAAAGATCAAAATTACAAAAAAAAGGTATAAGTGAAAACCATCCAACAGAACTACATGTATATTCCTTAGTGTGAAATGTTTATTTCAAATGTTATAACAGTTAAATATCTTATATCAGTTTCATTGGCAGCCTGGAAAAAACTATCAACTGAAAAACGTGTTTCCATCCTTGTGTTCTGTTAATCACGATCTCAAGTCTAAAATCGACACTCGTGCATGCTGTATAATTCAAACATATAGAAACTTTACATTGAGTTTTCTTTACTTTTGTTTGTCTATGAGTAAATACTACGTAGAGGATGAGTTTGCTTTACGGACTTCATCTACTATTTCCGATGCTAAAATTGTACAAAATAAAGTAAAAAAAAATTAAAATAAATAAAATAAAATGAATAATAAAAAATAATGAAAAATACTAAATGAACAAATGTTTATGGTATGTATATTGTACAATGTTTACTAATATAAGACAAATTCCAGATTTCGATAGACAAATACAATTGTTGTTTGCTTGTATTTTTAATGCATCGCGGAGAATTGCACTGTCTTCATTGTCTGATTCACTAACAACTTCACTACCGCTTCCTCACAAATTCATCGTTGTTTCTATTTTGTCTTAAACTGTTTTGCTTAGAATCGATCCTTGGCCCCATCTCACCATAACAATACGATGACGACAGTAATTCATTCCAGTCTTATCTTCCAGAAAGTAAGATGGATTTTGATAGAATATAAAATTTTGTCAATAAAAAAAATCTACAATTGGTGTTCATGGAAACTAACGAAGAGCCTCTGCTTAACCCTTGGTATTCCTTGGTTAGTTTTTGGCTTAACTATTTCTGGTATTTTTTGTGGTTATTCATTATATGTACATGTATTTAACATATCTTTGGTACTGAACACGGCTGATGGGCAATGATTGGAATATTCCTTTGTTGTACAATGGTTCGACTCCGATCTTAACTGACAAGGATTGCCAATTTTCCTACCGAAGGTGGTTCTCTCCGGGTACTCCGGCTTCCTCCACCAATAAAAACTGGCCGCCGCGAAATAGCCAAATTGTGCTGAAAACGGCGTTAAACCCCAAACTGAAAAAAACTAAAACTTGTACATTGTATATCCACATTGGTATCATAGTATAAGAACGTTATACTACATGTATCTATACAACTATATTATTTCTGTAAATAACGTATATTAATTCTTTAAACAAAGTACGATTTCAGTGTCACAAAAAAGATTACTTTATTTCAAACCTACACGATACCCTTCTGTTAAAAGGGTACTTTATTTAAACATAAAATTGCAAAATGTTGTAATTTCCTAATTGAAACATCACAGTAACATCAAACAACTACAAAACTGGGTCATACTATATCAATTAGTTGATAACGTTATATATCTTTGAAGTTATTTAATTTCAAATGATATTATACAATTCAATGATCCGTTTCAAATAATTTGAAATAGTAATTATGATTAATTTTTTACTGATTGCATGTCTTTTTGTCATAAGAAATGTGCACATTTTGTTTGATTACCATATTTTATTGATTTTTTATTTGTTTATAAACTATGGCCTAATGGACCCTGTCGTACAAAGATATCCTTTCAATTTACGACATCCTACCGCAAATTGGCATCGTCTATTAATCCTGTAAGTATGCAGATAGTTAAAATTCTTAATATTGAACAGATCAGTTTGGGGGTTAATTAAAGGATAATCCTTCAAACATATGTTACAAGATTCACTTGTTTCATAACAGATTACATACTCTGTATATCACTATAAACCTTTGATAGATTAATTGATCCAACCTCGCCCTTCATACGTTACGTATTTGCCTTTTATTTCAGACATCCGTCCAGTATATAGTATTCTGTTTCTAATTTCTGATACACGAGTTTATATGAAAACACATGTACGGAAGCTATTGTATGAAGAATTGATTTCATACTGTCTTTGACCCGGTAATAATAAGAACTCGTTAATCTTGCTTAAAGCTTTATGAATGAAACGACTTCGAGTAACCAGATAAACCAGACATATGTTTCGAATAATGTTGAAACAATAATTTCAAGTTGGCTTGTATTTTATTGCAACGACCAAGCGAATATATTTTGAATTTTCTGAATAAAATTTAACAATTACCGAAATATAATTTCTATTTTTATACATGTAGTTTGATGCTGATGCTGCTTTTTCCTGGTAGTAATATAAATAGCTATTATAGTGAAAACCAATGTTAAAATCAGAAGTGTTAATTTTAAGCACAGCCCAGTTTACTATTCAATTTCTTATTTCCCCTATTAGAGTCTTAATCAGTTATAGCTATCAACAATATTAAGTTAAAAACCCGCCTTTAAGAACAAACGTAATCATGAACAGGTTTTCCCATCCTAGGTTCCATTGTAATATTGTGAATAAATGCAAACGTCTTGCCAATGACATGTAGCCACAGAAACTCAAAGGTACCTTTAGATCTCTTTACAGAAAGGCTATTGAAATTTTATACAATTCTGTAAAAATTGCTCTTTCTCCCGATGACTTGAGCATTTAGACCGGCCTCTCACAAATACTGTCGATTCCTATTGAACTATATGACGACATACCACTAAAATATACATGTAAAGTGTTATTACGTTCGACAGGCCTACACAATCCGACTAACAGCAATGAGAGCCATAACTAGATTTAAATTTCAACAATTCCACATTCTAAATCAAAAGACCGTCTTAATAATTTGATTTTACAAAGTTTCTTTACTATAAAAGGTAAATGCAAATATAAATGTCTTATTGTCGGTCATGAAAAATCATATTTTGTTAAAAATAGTCTTGCATCTATAAAAATATACCGATGATGAAAGTATCAGAATGTTAGACAATTTAATCGACAACATCTAAGTCCTGTTTGGAGGTCGCTACTTTTTCAACAGACAATTTGTATTCCAATGGGTACTAATTGTGCATCTCTTCTTGCCAAACTATTTTTGTACTCGTATGAAGCAGAGTTTGTTCAGAACCTTCTACGAGACAAAAAGAGAGAGAAGCTCATCAATTCCTTCAGTTTTACCTTTTGGTATATAGATGGTGTCCTTTCTACCAATAATCAAAAGTTCAATGATTTAATATACCCCGAGGAACTTGAAATAAAGTACACCACTGAAACCATAAGGTATACGTCAAACCTCAACTTTCATCTCGAATTTGATTATAATGGACGACCCAGAACTATGATAAGGGGAGGATTTCAGTTTTTAAATATTCCTTCTGCTCCAGCCCATGGTGTCTTCGTATCACAATTAATAAGATACTCTAGGGCTTCCTCTGACGATGAAGATTTTGTAACTAGAGGTAATCACCTAACATGGTAGTTACTCAGTCAGAGGTATTAGGAAGAAAGACTGAAATTGTCTCTTTTCGAAAGTACTTCGGACGACATCACGAGTTGGTTGATCGATATACTGTTTCGGTGTCTCAACTTAATCTTGCACGTGACTTATTCGTTTTGTCACAGTTCTTTCCCTTTTTTCATCTCTGCTATCATTGACACGAATTGTCACGGGATTGGACACTCTGTGGATGCATTATATGTCATATCCTTCGGTATACTCCAGATGTTCTATTAGTATAACATTACTATCAGAAAACCCCTGTCATCCTCTAGTCCAATGTGACTATCACAAGACTTCTGCTATTTTTTAGAAAGCAAGTGGTATTGTAAGTTACGATTGAAGACTTGGATTTTTGTTGTTTTGTTGCTCATGTAAAATAAAAATAACAAACATATTATTTTACGTTATACACATGTATCAAGAATATCAAAATGAGATCATAAATATACTTAACTGATAAATACTATAATTATAGATTTATTGCATAAATATTATTTAAGAATATTGTGTGGGCATGGGGAGAATAGTAAGTTTATTATCCCCGAGATACCAAATACTGGTCCGAGGCGTAGCCAAGGTGCAATAGTTGGTATCGAGGGGATATTAAACTTACAATCCTCAGAGCAAAATAATATATTGCATGAATTATATTATTTTGCAAGCGACAATATTCCTCAACATTAATGCAATAATACTGTTATTGTATAACAATCATTTAAATGTCAAGTTTTCCACACCAACGATGTCAGTTTATCAAGCAATATTGCCGGCATGGCGAGCAATATCGTACGCTTAATTTTGGTTACGTTCTGCATGGAATATACCATACTATACAATAAAGGAACAGATATTCTTTTTTAATTATGGGAAACAAAACTGAATAAAATTTCACAACAAAATATAGAGCACACTATCCACACTAAAGTTAATTTGGGAAGAGGTTTATTTTGAAATTTGTAATTGCAAATGGGCTTCCCTTGTGTACGATAGAAGCTACACAACAGTAACAAGTTATTACCACACTCCATTAGCTGTGCTAGTGGAGTACTCCTTGAGCTCAGTTGTTAGAGTGGTAGACTACTGAACCGAAGGTTCAAGATTCGATACCCGGCTGGTGCGGTATGTAATAATGCTCTGCTGTTACAAATCTATATAAGATGTAGCAAAAAAAGAACTGCAATCGTAGTGTATGTCTACTAAAACGAATGCCCTTTTTTGGTTCTAAAGTTGTTTCAATGGAAGCACAAAATACTTTCACAGAATCTGATATTTCTGATATTATTTATATATACATCTTTAATACGATGATAAATTTTGCTTATATTTTGTAACTACTCCATTCATAAAGTACTTTGACCTGTAGACAACAAATCAGTTCAAATTTTTAAAAGGAACACCTGCAATTATCGTAATTATTACAACTGACAACACAAAAGCTTTACAAAATCCAATTTATCAATTAGACAAGTCATGTAAAATGAATATCACTGACCAGAAACTTCTTTACTTATTCTTGTTATGTGATAATGACCTAGATCAAAATCAGTATCATTTAAATGTTTGAAAAGTCCACAATTACTGCAGCGTAACCATTCGATTGACAAGATAATCCATAAAATTGACATCGTATTGCAGTTTAAATCACCACAATCAGATGAGTATTAAAGTACAGTTTGCACTTTGACCCAAAGTTTTTCTTCTAATTCATAAATCTTATTAACATAATAGTATTGGTTTAACTGCTGATATCATAGATTATATTTTATGTTTATACCCCTATAAATTATAATTTTAACAATTACATACAGGTGTTAAATTTAATGTGCCTTACAGTGCATAGTTTTATGACTGTATGATGTAATGATAAAGATTTGTATATCCTTGAATTGATTTATGTAATAGATACATATTGTATTCATTTCCATAATATTATAATATGCAATATCTGCAATTGATGTTTTTTTTGTTGAAGTCTGAAACCAAAATCAACTAGAAAGAGATATTCCAGGATGCAATTTAATGACAGCCTTACTTTAGCCTAGATAAGCCTCGGGCATATTCTTACTAAAAAGAAAAAAAAAAGATCTATGTTGAAAAATAAGTAATCATAAGTGATGCTGAATATATTGGTTGTAAAACAGTAATTCACATGTATTACATACTTATAGACTTTGTATGAGGAGTGGTTTATTGTCCCAGAGATACCAACTATTGCACACAGGCAATGCCTCGGGGCAAAGATTGGTATCGAGGGGACAATAAACTTACTATTCCCCAAATATGCAGTCAATAAGTGTTTTATTATATACCTAAAGACAATTTGCCGGTGAATGGTTTCCAGTTCTAGTCACTATTTACCGGTAAATAGTGTTGTAAAATTTTCACCGGTAGTTTTAGGTTTAGAAATAGACAAAATAGTACAATTATCGTCTTGGTTTTTATATAGAAAAAAAACATACTGAGGGTTAATAATAAGTTTTATGAACCGATATACTCAAAATCATCTATGTTCAACACCAATATTTCATACAGTTTTTAAGGTGTAAATGTCATGACATGATCTAATATCAATGCATCCATATCAGATGATAAGTGAAGCTATATTTAAACACATTGATAATAGCTAGTGCAGCAAGCGCTATAGGAACATATTCATTTTCTACATATGGGTCATTTAGAAAAGTCTTTGTTTAATGGGGACAGTCACATTGTGCTACATACTAAAGTTTCGTTCGCCGGAAACGTAAGTAAGGGAAATAATTTGCTTCAAATTATAATTTTAGAGTCGTGATACCGGAAATGAGTTTCTGGAAAAGGTCTATTGTGTGCTCGCATCATTGGCCACGCCACCGGCATATTATAATGACCGAGGAAACGTTTGTGTTTTGGGATCAGTCTGCAAAATGTGCGAAATTCACATCTAGTATTATTTCAAATGAAAGTAAATTTGAATTCAATTATTCTTCTCTGATATTTGCAAATGATTTGAAAATGAAAAACAGGCATATTTCAGCCCAGGAGAAGAGAGATTGGTACTTGATCACAACATACATGTATGTATGCCGATATATTTAAGACTTAATACGTGAATCTATAACAATGGTACTTAGGGACACCTTAAGTGATAATAATGGATTATAGATACATGTAATACTTAAATGTAACAATTTTGTTAATCGTTTGGAAGTAGTTCAAGCATTAAGTTATATTCACAACATAATATATAAACAGATTTATCACATCCCAATCATAAATAAAATATATGCGTTGCATGATCTTCAGATTCCTCCTTCTGAGGTTCAGGTCTTTGTTTGTCTTCTAACATTAAGAGTCGTAGCTAGTTTAAAAGTTAATACGAGCACATTTTGACCTGGCTATCCGTACTTTCCAACTTCTTGCTTGCGCTGGCCATGTTGGTAATCATACTGTATTGAGTTTTACAGTGTGTTTTATACACCATAGGATCGGGATAGGTAAGAAGGAGATTTGGTACCCATAAAACCTGTTTAACCTCACTAATACTCATTATCTGTGCCTAGACTATTCTAACTCTATTGTTTCTGTTTCTGTTTCTGTTTGTGTTTTGTGTACTTTGTTATTTTTTGTCTGATGGTCTTTCGACTGGATGGCGTTGTTTCACCTATCCTGTCACATTCGTCTTGTTGTTCATTTATCACCCATTTGAGCCCTTTCGGTAATTGTATCCCAATTGTATTATTAGGTTATTTTCATAAATTTGAACATTTTTTATCTTCCGCGTTCCAATATTATAGACTATTTGCGAAGATCAACTTCAAAAAATCTAAGATTGATACAGTTAACGGGTTGAACTTTAAGACCGAAGAAACTGTTTTATAAAGAAGGTTTTCTTCTGTAGTTTTCATATTTCTGAACGGTCACTATGATATTGTTTATGTTGTCATTGCATCATGGAACGCGGCCCACTTAAAATATCATAATTATCAGATTACTGGAGGTAGAACCCCTCTATGAAGGCTTTTGACTATGCAGAACCGAACATATAACAGGAATATAATTCTACGTGACAAGGGCTGTAAAGTACTTTTACGGCGGCCAAATGATGGAATATATTTATATTTCAGAAGACAGCTGGAGGAATATATTGTATATGTTTGATGACAGGGGAGATTATTATGAATTACCAACATATTGGAATGCAGCCGGGCTAACGTTCTTTGATACAAAGAGAAGGTGAAGAAATATATGTTTTTGTTTCGATAAAATGTACATAGCAAAACTGAAAGAGTATGGTCAACCATAATAGATAAATCTAATGTATAATTTAAATCCATGAGAAAAAATTTCCTTGAAATCTGGTATAGAAAATAAATATATGTATGTACTTACATTTATCTAGTAATATAAATACATTTGTACCTTGCCTTTGTTGATGGTTACTTTAAATGGCTTTTCCAAGTTTCGAAACTTTTATATTAAAAGATAAAACAAAATTAAATAATAACTGAATGAATAAAACATAATATTGCCCGAAAGAAGTCTAAAGTTTTTGTAACATATGGAATAGAGAAAACAATGATAATGTATTACTGATTTTCTCTCTGATTTTTATTTCGATTTTTCTCTTCTTTTGGTTGTGTCTTTGTACTATATTTGTTTGTTGTTTCAGTGTTATCAGGAATTTGCTTTGTCTTTGGATTTTGGTCTTATGGTGGAATTTCCTATTGTCTTGTTGCTTTGATCGTGGAAGTCATTTTGAATTTTAGTTTGCAATGCGCATGTTCAATATATTGTTACTGATAAATTGTATCATTATATGATCACTTCCGTGAGTACTTCTGTATGTATCTGTTACATCCTCCAAAACATGATCTGTTCTATAAATAAAGTACTATGATATATTAATCCGTATCACTTGAATGTTTGACATCTTCCGTTTCTATAGTTCATTATAACGGTGTTAGTACCGACCGCGTGGTATTCACTTCCTACGGAAGAGGATTTCCTTGTGTAATTATTCAACGTCATCAAGCGTTTATCCCTGTTGACCACATCTTGAATGCTTTTCGCTTCTCGTAAGAGAGTAAACATTTTTAAACATTGACTGTTTTCATCACAAAATTGCACATTTTTTTTGTATTTTATTTTTTTTATATTTTCTGACGTTGAAACAAAACCCTGTTTAAAATATCGCACTACAGGTGTATTATTCTAATAGCATTTCACATATATTGACAAATTCTATTTAACTCTATAAAGACCCAGTACGGTGATTTTATTTTAATTTCTTTGTTTTCTTGAAGGAATGCTGCTACCTACATGTATAGCAAAAACTGCTTATGTTCTCTTAATCATGAAATTGGTTAAAAACAAATAGCTTGACTGATTTTCGAATAGTTCCTGAAATGAGCAACTCTTCGGTTTCTACATTCTAATATTCAGAATTTCAAGGCAACTCCATTTATTGAGTATGGATAGGATTTACCTAGTTCATTTCACTTAAGTGAAGGTATATTGAACATTTTCTGCCTTTTAAACCGTAAAGTGGCATAGTACATTGTACAGGTCACTTTTATCGCGGGTTCTTTTCGTTTGGAGATTTTTAATTTTTCCCATCTGAACAATGACGTGCGTAGTACTTAATGACATCTTTGATTCTTGAGTTTGTGGTCGTCTTCCTGACTAAAACAAAGTGAAAATATTTAAACTATGCAGCAATTAAAATTTTTACATTTTGACAAATTTTCATCCGATAATCTAATTTTTGTACCAAAATGTCAATGCATTCTATGTCAGTGCACTAGCTAAATATGACAATAAAAATGAAAATACATTGTATCAAAGTATATCATTTGAAACTAATATAAAAGTTTGAAATTGCATAGTATTTATGATACAAAAGGCACTTTTTAGCTCAACGGGACAAAAGGTCCATGAGAGCTAGTACAGTCTCTTGGTGTATGCCTTCTGTTGGTAAAATTTTCTGAAATCTTCTGAAATTGAAACAAAACTTAGCCATAATGATCCTTGGGGTGTCTAGTTTAAATTTTGTATTCAAAGATGCCGCCGTTGCTATAAATAGCACATTGGGCTAAAACACGCAAAATTTCTGAAAATAGTTAGCTAATTTTTATTTTATTGTTTTGCAGAATAAGTAGATACAGATCACATATGCGCTTCGTTCTGGTTGACCTACTTTTGAAATTGCAGACCTCCGACTTTCATGATATGAATTTGTAGCTATATTTCAATCATCTTCTCTAAAACCATTCAGCTAGATGGAACCGAACTTGACATTAATGATTCTTAGCTAATCCCTTTTCAAAATTTCCAGCCAAGATAGTCAAACAAGTTATTTTGCTGTAAGTCTGCAAATGATATCCAGATGATCTATACAGGCTCGTAGGAGCCTCTAGTTTTTTTATTTGCTCTACAATGACAATATGCACAATATGGACATTATACTCCCCTCTTCACCAGCAGTAGCAGCCGCACTGCTTTGACTATGAACAGCAAGATGAAAGGCAAGAGAAGCCACCGAAGGGACAAAGACAACAAATCCTGTTTTGCAATTGGACTTTTGGTAATGCGTACCTCCTGCACTTTTAAATCATGTGCACTATTACTTCTGAAATTGACAAAAGGATCGATCATCATAGACTAAAACAGAAGACCCTATAACATGAAACATGCGTAGCCTGTTTCATAGCACAAAACTTGCATCATTTCCACAACACTTCACAAAAATACCCTTTGCTGTCATTTGCGGTCAATTAACATCCAATTGCTATACCCTAAGTCATAACTTAACGTTCCCACTATATACTGACTAGCTTATATGGAATTTTTAAAACACAAATATATCTGGGGCAGTTACATAATTACGTGCGTGAGAAATCAAAACAAATTCCAATTTGAAAAATGACTTTGAAAAATACAAAGAAATATCCAATCAGGACGGATAAGAGTAAATCTAAATAAAGATGGTTTTAGTATATTTTTCTAATTTTTTATTTTTATAAATATTCTATAATTCAGCCGACACAGACTTTTATGAATAAATTAGTCTTTTACATTAGAACCTAATATATGCGCTTAATTGTAATAAGCGATGTCATACTCTGGATGGGTTATTAAAGTTAGATTTTGTGACAGACACATACATCACCTATTATATATTAAACAAACGAATCATCATATAAAAACTTTGGACCTGCATTAATAATATCTTGTCATATACAATTCTGACATACAATTGTCATACATGTCTTGTAGTTTACAAATGTGATACAGATTCTATCTAAAAGTACGGTCTGGCTGAGTATCAAATTAGTGACATATATACAAGTATTTACACCTACAACCAGACGTGAAAAGAATGAACATACACGGAACCAGACATAATATAAAAAAAATAATTATCAATTTTACAGATGTAAGAACCAAATTATTTAATACATTATTTATTATATTACATTTAGGCCCTATTATACACCAGATATATAATCATACTGTATGTATTACACGGAATATAAAATACGTAACTAAAATCCAAGTCAGAATTTCTTGACTACCTGTTCATATGTTTTTGCTTGTGTGTGTGTGTGTGTGTTTATTTTTTTCAAGACTGTGATGTTGTTAATTGCTTGGTTTCACCAGTGCCCCATATTTTCTTTTTTTTTATTTTGCTATCTTGATTTCGTCTGAAAATTTGGAGATTGTAAAAAACAAGGCAAACGATGCAGGACAGAAATAGGCATTAAATAGCAAATTTTATTTACTAGTGTATGTCATTGTGACTTTTCCTGATATTTCTTGTAATTTAGGTAAATGATTTTTGACTGTGCATCAAGCATACTAGTGTAAATAATTCTGAATATAAATCCATATGATAATGCTTTGTTAATTTATTAGGTATAGATGCATGATCGCAATTAAGACTTTTTTACTGTTGCCATAATGCTCTGGTAAAACGATGCGGTATTTCTGTATCACAAATACAAAAGTAGGAACAGATATGTTAATACAACCATTAACCGATGTCAATTCATGAACTGTGGCTACTATCAGTTTTATTTCGGTCGGTTACGAAAGCGGATAACGCAAATTATCCGTAACTTGTACCTAACTTTAACTATGTCCAAGACAATTATGAACTTTAACTATGTCCAAGACAATTAAGTTTGCATATGCATGTATGCATGTCCTTCCAGCCAGTTCTGATGAGTTGTATATTAATATATCAACACTGCCTCATCAACATTGCCTTAGGTCAATATTATCGAAACTATAACAATTATTAGAAACCTTTTAAATCAAAGTCAAAGAAAAGTATAAGTTTCTATGACATTTTAAAACAACAATCCAAAGATACTAATATTAGATATAGTAAATTTATACTATGCTGTATACGACGTATTTCAAGGAGTTACCTCTCATCAGCAGCATTAAAACCGAAACATTTGGAAGACCAAAAACAAACTTATTTTAAACAAGAAGTACTCATAACCAAAAATACCGAAATAGGAAGCCAAATTTCAGCCAAGGAGATCTACCATGTGCAATACAATGAATGAACCCTTAGTGTTTCTATTATTTTGGAATTTTGCTAAATACTGGTAATTTCTGTAACAAATCAATGAATAATCATGTCAGACAAGTCTGACGACTGGGTTGGCGAATACCCTCGGGGACCTAGGGTCCACCATGCAATTTCTCCAGCTTTAATGTAAAGGGCATGTTTGAATAACAAAGGATGAAGTGTGAAATGAAAGATAACTTTCTCTGTGATTCTCAACCTACAATGTATATGTATATAACTTTGGTCATTCCCGATTTGTTGTATATATCCACATCGTCACAGTATAGTTTAAATAGAAAGCTGTATGCCTTGTACGTCAATATTGCACAAAATATAATCCTGGCTCAAATTCGTGCGTCTTTGATTTGCTGTATGAAAATTATTGCACGAATATTGCTGAATATTATATAAAATGAACTCCCAAAGTTCAAGACGATTTTACATTTGTATTCACGAGAACAATAACCCTTAATATGCAATACGGAACTATTTTTGCTTTCAAACAACTAATAATGCGGTGATTACGGATATATGTTGTTACACATGCAACAAAAATCATTAAATGAACTTCAAAACATTTCATTTTTGTTAAATGCTGTTACTATTTTGAATTACCGATATAAAAAGATATTTTACTAATTTAGTATAACAATTGTTTCGTCTTTTTTAAGGCGCCACAGCTATATCGTCCATTCAAGAAACTTGTAACTACTGTGACAGCTCAAATTAGCTTTGTTGCATAACTTTCAACAAAAAACAAGAAACACGACACCAAAAAAGTGTTATCTACAATTATTCTTAATCAATTGGTCCGGTAGTTGCATGCAATGATCTGAAAACAGATACGCCAAATCAATATCATCACCAGACAGTTTCCTTCATCATTTTATTACAATGGTCATTTTTATTTAGACTGGCGACAATTTAGATGTGTTTTTAACAAACATATTGTATTAATGAAAACCCAAGGGTCATATTGGTGTAAGCTAGAATGCTTATCCAATCTGTACTTATGAATTTAAAAAAGCGATGACCTTGAATAGAGTCGAAAGTATTTTTTTATGAGGACTAAGCATTATTACAGCATGCGTGAACCGGAAATATTGTTCAACAATACAAAAACTAAAAAATGAACTTTAAGGAAGTGTATCCAACGTTAATTAAGTATTCCCCGTTCCAAACTCGACCAAGCTAAAAATCTAACAAATTCGGAAATTGAAAGTCTGATTAAATAATTGTATAATTTTATCGCAAATATAAAGACCAGCAATAAAAACGGGGTTTCACATGGATTGTTTCGTACAATCCACCTTGTTTTCTCTGATGTGGATAGCAGTTTGTGCATCATGTACATGACAGAAACTTGTGTTTAAATATAGCATAATTTACTCTCAGTCTGCCCTTTTCGAAAATATATTCCCAGTGATAATGGAACATTGTGTTTGTATTTTCTTCAGTTCATGTCGTTTTCTGAGAGAGTGGGTGTTGTTGACTAGTGGGTCATTTGTTTACCTTTACTGGTATCATTTATTTCAACTAAAAACGAATTAGGATATATAAGAAATATTAAATAATGCTATAACTTTGACTTATCTATACGGTCGCCTTGTCATTTTAGTCGAAAAAACATCAGCCCTTTATAAAAGATTAGATAACCTGTTTATTAATAAAACTTCAATTTATGAAGCAGCAGCTCTGTTTGTCTGAAAATACGCTGTACTATCCATTGTTCTTATAAAATCTGTCTCAGGACGTCGCATGTCTTCTGCATAGGCGTATATCATAATTATTTCGTTTTTTGAGTATAAAATGAATATATTATATAGATAAATCAAAATTTTAATAAATAAATCATTCATTTTTGAATGTTAACAGATGTAAAAAATATATTTACAAATACTGTTTTCTTTTATAAAATATTGTAATAAAATACAACAAAAAATGAGACAACAATGTTAAAATGCTAGCTCTATCACAAAAAACATTTTACGATATTAAAGTCTCTGGATTGACTTATTTACAAGTACAAATGTGTATTCAAAATGATAAATAAGCAAAATATGAATTATGTCACAAAATTTTGATTGATAATATATTTCTATACGCATGGAACATGTCAAGTGTTGTAAATGTACAAATGTTAATGAATTGTTATGTCCCCTGATCACACAAGCAGATCTGTCATCCAACAAAGAAAACTGCATTCCATTTCCATTTTACTAGCACGAAGCTACGCTGGAAAAGAACTGTGTACTTAGTTGTAGCAACGGGCTTCTCCATCATTGAGAAATGATTCTGTCTGCAGACAATCAAATCCCTTTCTTTCGATTCCTTGTTCCACCACTCACTTTAATTCATAGCGCAAAGCTACATATAAGATATGAAAACTTGTTCTTGTTTATGCTAGTGCGTTTCCTTGTGCTGCATTTTCTCGAACAAGTCAATTGCTCTTGGAAGATTGAGCTGAGAACAAACAACAGTATTTTTCTTATCAATATAACACTTTTTATTGTACTCTTGCATTACTGTGCTGACCCAGTCTGATATTGTCCATAGTGGAATGAACCTGGCCTGACTAATGTCATGCGACAGGGCAGGCTGAAGCCCTAAACCAGCTAATTGTAGATTGCTCTGATGCCCGACATACAGTGGCGATCCATTTAATAAAATATCTGTTTTTCTTTTCGATTTCTTTAAACGAGTGCATAGGACATCATTGTCTGAACAAGTTTTCAACTTTCCTTTTCTTATTTTCAACTTGGATTTCACGCCTTTCCTAATTCTCGCTGTTACTGTAAATCTAGGAATTATTTTTGTAATGGTTTTAAACTGACGTTGCGTCAGGAAACACGGAATCGTTCCGTCGTAGTCATTTACTTTTTCGGGTCCAAGCTGAAGCAAGGCAATGTCATAATTTGCCATTTTCATTGATAATAGCGGATGTGGAATGACATTCATGACCTTGGCTTTTATCTTTCCTTGTCCTATTTTTACAACAATTTCATTTATAGGTATATGATTCAACGCGCTTGCTCCGACTAAAGCCCAGTTTTCGGCTACAAGTATACCATTTGATACGGGTGCTTGGCGCCAGTCGTATACCGTCACGTGTTTGCTGATCAGCTTTCGGTTCATTGATCTGAAAATGAATGCGAGAACTTTTATAGTTTTTTACAATGAAAAACTTTTGGTGTGATAAAAAATCTGTAATACAATTTAGATGCACTAGATATGCATATCCCATCGACTCACCTTTATACACTGCATTAATGATTAATAAAAGGTTAATTTTCGTCTCTTCGGTTGTCCCACCTAGCTGAATGATTTAATTTGTTTTTGGAAGTACATCTATAGCAGCATAATAGAATTTAATTTATCATTCAAACAGTCTATACTTATTGTTTTAAAATGTATATTTCTCGTTTTATTTTTAATTATTTGTATATATCTTTTGTTATATGACAAAGAAAATCTCAAATAAGTAATTAATAATTAGAAAAGATGCAAAAAGCACAGTAAAGAGAGAGTTTGTGATCAGGTGGTTTTTGATCATTACATAAACCCAAATGTTTAGAGTCAGGGTAGCCATCAATCATATCAATATTACAGAAACCTGACGTGTGTCTTTGATTAGATCATAATTACAGCGTTCAGATAACAACCGGTCGTGTCTGTCGATGGATAGATTTCTTTGGAAAAAATTATCTAAATAATATTACAAATATTTATGCAAATATACAGGGAAACTTGATAGTTTGCAGAAAAATAGCACGAATTTTTTGATAGGTTTTCAAGTTTGTCAATTTCTCCTCGATGGGTTATTATTAAAAGTACATTTAGTTGCCTGCTTCAGTTTTTTGCCATTTTAATGTCGTAAAGCATTGTGTTACTAACAATGGTATCATTACATGTTTCATTCCTTTTAAAATTTTAGTTGATATGAAAGAATATTTTTATAATTTTCAAAGGTTGTTGAACTTCACATCTAACCAAACATTCATAAGAATTTGAATGTGGTTTTGATGCCTGTTTTATAATATGTCCTTGTCATGTTTAAATTAGTTCTTGGTTAGAAAGAATAGATTTCAATACATTTTATTAAAATTACGTATTACTTCATTTCATCTTATTACGTATAACGGTTGTTCAACTTTTAACATCCATACGTTTACAACATAATAAATTGAATGTGTGTGATTTCCATATCTTCATGTAACTACTAACTGCAGATAAAAACCTTCATAAACACTCAAATTTAAATATTTATTATTATAAGAAATAATAAAGGACTTCGCTAATCACAGCATGATACGACCGCAACATGACACACTATACTTGACCTAATTAACTTTTGGATTACACAGAAATATTGGACCTACCACCAAAGCCAGATGAAAATCTATTGACATTCTACTGAAAGCACTCACCAAGATGAAGTAAAATAAAAAAATATCCATTGAAATCGGATGAAAAATAAAAAAAGTATGTTTCCTCCAAAACTTTGATCCTTTGTATCTTGGAAAAACAAAAGATAAAAACCACTCATCAAGGGTATAAATAGAAATACCCATAAAAATTGGATGTAAATTTAAAAAATTAAAAAAAATTACATGGTAAGCCGCACTGCATTCTTGGCCTTTTTAACCCTTTATATCTCAAAAACCGTAAAAGGTAGAAGAAATCTGACGACATGCAACTAGAAACATCATCAAGATGATTTAAAAGAAAAAAAAATTCCCATTAAAATCGGCAACGATAATAATTACACAAAAATATCTAGAGTAACTTTTATTGTATTTCTTATGACGAACCATAAAAAACCAAAAGAAATTACAAAAATATGATAAGAAATAAAGAAGTTTCGTAAATTGAGGTGTGTCCCCTTTTCGGCCCCTTACATCACTAAAACGGCAAGAGATAGTGAAAATGGAGTTTTTCCTTTTTGATCAAGGAACATTAAAACCAAAAATCATATAAATCGGATAAAAATTTAAAGGTTACACCAAAATTGTCAAAAACCCTTAACGACCCCCAGAAAAAATACGGGAGCGGCCAGATTTCCCAAAATCAATCCCAACCTGTATTTTTTTATTGGGGACGATTGTGGTAAAATATTATAAGGATATGTTCAAAAGGACAAAATAAATACTGTCTACGGACACCGACGCCGACGCGGACAACAGACTCATACCATAATACAACCAAGTGTGATCGAATAAAAAAATCATGCACTTTTTCGATAAATTATCTTTTGTCAATCGTGCGAAGATGAAAAAATGTTGAAAATCGAAACAATAATCATAATTATTGTAGAAAGCAGTTGTAAGAGATAAAATCACAAAAAGACGAAACCGACAAAAATTAACGGGAAAATTTACACGTGCTTGTCCTCGACTTGAGTGGTTTTATGTAATACTATTTCACTAGCAGTGCCTAATAGCTTTATTTGATGGCTTTCAGTGAACCAAAAAAACGGGACTCTAAACATTTATAGTTTGAGACAACATTTTCGTGCAATTTAAATCAAGAAAGGTGAATTAGACAAACATTTTATTGATTTGTCATGTACATGTAGTCTTTCAAGATAATGTTGATGTCTACAACTTTCTGCTGATGTATGTATGCACATAAATTTAAAAAAAGGTCTTCGTCGATACAGTCAGACCATTCTGTTCATGCTTATGTCGGATTGATTATCTTGCATGTAAACTAAATATGCGGTTAAATAGTTTAACAAGTTGTGAATGAATCACTGTTGAATTACTCACCTCTTGTCATAATTAGTTTTCTTGTTAAAAGGTCCATCTGAACATTCTACATCTATTTTAGTGCTAGTACTTTTTTCTGTCTTGCATGTAAAATCTTTAGGCGATAAATCGGCAATCTACAAATTCAAATTTGATATTGTAATACGTATAATTCTTTGATACATATATTCACAATTTATAAAAAGTGTGTCAGCTGTAGCCTCGAAAACATGTTTTTTATATTGAATGTCCAGTGTGAAAAATGCTAAAAACAACATGAAGACTACATTGCAAGGCACATTTTATAGAGGAGGGACTATATCTCGCATAAGGAAAATGTTTACGTAAGGCGGGTACGTAAGTTTATACGATGGAAAGGAAAGGATACATGGGGAATGTCTATGAGACATCAACTATGAAAAGGAATTTCTGCACAATTTCTTAATGAATGGTCCAATTCGACAATATCATAACATTGTGAGGAAACTGAAAGAGAACCACACAATGTTTGAAATAAAAACTGAACTCCAATTTACATAAATAACCATAATAAACAACCAAAGGTCCCTGACATGGGACAGGCAAATAAAAATATGGCGGGGTTAAACTACAAGTGAAGATTAAAAAAAAAACAAAAAAAAAAGGTTCAGAGAGCTACAATGTCAGAGTTTGATTATTCAGCACCTTTAGCATCAGTGCAATATATAAACTTACCTTAAATCCGTGTAATTTTGATGGTGTTTTACACATCGCTTCACTCAGCATGTCGAACCTAACACGTTTATTTATGGATGGATCGATCACCCATTCCAGATCACAGTCACATTTCCATGGATTGCCTTGAATCGACATTATGGATGACGATCCCATCAGGTTCACAATTCGTTTGGTTAAAGTCTGTAAGTTGTTATTTGAGAGGACCAAATCTTTCAGACGGAGAAAAAGGTTTGGTATGACGTCAATCCAAAAGATCTGGTTATTACTTACATCAAGGGTTGCAACTTGTGACAAGTGCTCCAAAACTGAAAAGTTGAAACTTATCAGCATATTGTCTTCCATGTCGATTTCTATTATGTTTGGACAGCCTTTGAATGAATCTTGGTCTACAGAACGAATTCTATTTTTACCAATGTTCAGTTCTTCTAAATTGTCCAATCCAATAAACATATCACTAGTAACAATTTTGATTTTATTTTGTGAAATATCTAAATCTATCAACCGTTTTAGATTATGGAATATACCATTACTGAGATTTTTAATCTTATTTTTCTGTAGGGTCAAGGAGGCAAGATTTGTAAATTCTGAAAATGCCATACTATGCATTCGTCTTATTTTATTATTTTCCATATGTAAAACTTTCAGATTTGGTATTCCATGGAACGTTTGTGCAGTTAGTCTTTTTAGGTTATTGCCTGCAAGATTTAATGAGGCCAACTTTGATAAATGTTTCTTTTTGTTAAAATTAAATGCGTCATTTTCAATAAGTCCAATGAAGTTATCATTAAGTTTTAAGTCTTTCAGCTCTTCCATACCAAAGAAAACCCGTTTGTAGATTTTGCGCAACTTATTGTGTGATATATCTAAAGTTTGTAAAAGTCGAAGGTTCGAAAAAATGTTTTGATCAATATCCTCTAAATCATTTCTAGAAAGATCGAGACTAACAAGATTAATTAACCAGTCAAAGGTATCTTCCCCAATTTTAGTTATTCGATTTGATGACAGATATAAGTTGCGTAGTGCACTAAGATCCTGGAATGTTGCTTTTGTCACTTCCGGTAAGTCATTTGTTGACATTTCGAGCATGCGCAAGCCTTTTAAATTTCTGAATGCGCTCTTATGAATTACATTTATATGATTTGCGGATAAACGCAACTCTTCTAAATTAATTAGATTCACAAATGAATCCGGAAATAACTGTGTAACTGCATTTCCTCGGATAGATAAACTCTGCAAAGCGTATAGGTTTTTAAACCATCGCGGCCTGATCATCCAAAGTCTGTTTCCGTCCAGTAATAGTTCTTTTAGACCCAAATTTTGATCAAAAACTTCATCGTAAAAATCTGATATATTATTTCTCGACAAATCAAGTTTTTCTAATTTTGTCATAGAAGCAAACAGTTCCTTTTGAACTGTTCGAAGTTTATTTCCATTTAGATAAAGAGCCTTCATATCTGTCAAGTATGTGAAGACAGAAGATGGTAAAAACCTTATTTTGTTGTCTGAAAGTCTTAGTTCCTGAAGCTGGCTTAGTCCGTTAAAAACAGCTGCCGACAGATGCTGAACATTGTTGTTTTGAATAGATAGAACACCTAAATTTCTAAGTCCGTGGAATATAAACGGATATAGAACACCAATGTTATTTCCGGATAAGATAAGTTCCCGCAGCATTGAGTTTCCCCGGAACGCATGTCTGTCAATGTACTTGATCTGTGTGTCTGATATGGTACGATATCCTTGATCTCTTCTAAACCCAGGTTTGCTGGTCTGTTCTGCAATAGTACTGCTGTCGCCGTATATAAACATTTTAGTTATATCTGAAATTCAGGAGAGACATTTAGCATAAAAATATTATATTGTAATAATTTTTACCAATATTTTATTTATTTTTAAAATTCGAATCATAATGTAAGTTTACAGAAAAATTCTAATCACAATGTATGTTTATAGAAATTACATGTAAAAGAAAAATCCTCAACTGCATGAAAACATAAAAAGCATTTTGAAAAATAAAAAAAGGACATGGTTAAAGCGTACAAATATCAAACATAGAAATAAAATAATGATACAGTGTATTTCTGTTGTCTTTAAATTAAAACACAAATACATGACCCAAAGCTAACAACAAAGAAAACCGCTCCACTATTATATATAGGCAACGAAATCTAACAAATTCTGTGATATTTTGCCCGACTATCTCTCTATGAAGTTCCAAAAATATAACAGCCATACACTGTTTAAAGGACCACATGAAGGGCACATCATGATATACATGTATGTTAAATAAAATTGGAAGTAAAGTGCGTATGAGTTAAGTAAATACCATGAAATTTATAAAACATGTAGTTATATGAAAAGCTGTGTGAAGAATAAATGCCCCCATAAGTGTAACAAATAATAGTCTACGGTTTCCACATATAGTACGAGTCTTACTCCGTCAATATAATATGGAGGATTTAATTTTAAGCGCTGGATTTAAGTAATAACAATCAAAGTCAAGGAACAGTTCATTTTCCACTCCTTAATTTACACGGCTCGTATGCATAAAACTCCTTAAGTTAGGATTTTCCTAAGAAAACACTTGAGATAAGTATACACCGCCAATTTTTTCCTCAATGGTATTTATAAAATTCTTAGTTTAATAAAAATCTTATTTGACCAGTTCTTAACTCATGAATGTTCTTGCCCTAGCCCCTCTCTAAACCCCATAAAGTTAAAATAGCTGCTACTTTAAATATATAAATATTTCAATTTTTTATATGTATATTATCTTATATTTTTATTTGTTAATGGCTTAAATTTATAGGCACGATGAGTAACGTATTACAGATTTCCTAAATCCTGAATTCAACTTAAGTTTTTTCATTATCAAAGAAACACCTAACTTAAGAAGTTTCATGGATATGGGTCAGTTGAGCAAAGTTGAAGGTAGTCCTGTGTTTGCGTTTTGTTATAATCCGTTTTGTTGTTTAACCAGCGAATCAAAGTCCACAAAAAGCTTAAAGTGCATATAATCGTAGCCGTCTAAAATAGACCATTCTGATAATATTATCTTTCGATGTCAACTTTTTTGTTGATAAGCGCAAACAAATATGAAAATACCCCGTAATCAGTTATATCTTTGTGGGAACATCAAATTATAACCTGTTTAAGGTCCGTGTACATTTTAATCAGAGGAACAAACATGATCTGTACAAGAACCAAGGCTTCTGAAATGAAACACCAACGACGATAACGGCCATATGATCTATTGAATGAGAACATTTATAAAACAGTTCATTCATAAAAATTTCTGTCAATAGTATGTAAATTTTCATTCATAAATTAGTTTTTTTCAGAATATGTGTGACAAAGTACGTATAGATCGTCAGAACCGATAGCTATTAAAGGGACCGATTTGTTAAGTGTTACAAGTGATTTTAAATAAATTAAAATACTGGAGTCGTTAATTTTGAACGTTTATCATATTTATGTATTTTAAAAAGTTTTCTTCATTTTTAAGTAAATTTAGGAATAGTACCTATGGTTGTGTTTGAGAACACTAACCTCAAAACAATATTAATAACTGGTACATCATTAATAATTGCTTTTCATTTAAAAATATTCATAATATTTTTTATTTATTCTTTTCCGTTACAAAATATGCAATTATTAAGACGTTATATTCTGATAGTTGTCACTGATGCTATGAATTTATTATGACATGTAGACTGTAAATTCCTTTATGTTTTTCTGTCCCCTTAATTTACAGGTTTAGTGTCAGTTTGATTGGCGTGATATTTTTTTTGGGGGGGAGACGATAAGGGTATTCTAAATTTGTATTAAATTCGACAATTAAGAATGTAATATGATATTTTTAATTTCAAATTATTTAAGTTCTACCGACAGTGATTTCTATGGAATTTGCTTATTAATTTCAAATTAAAAAAAGAGTAATTAATTACATGCATTATAAATTTTTTACCGTTGAAAAAAATGCCGTTTTTAGGTCGTTACAACTCTCTTCATACATGAATGAGCTGGCTAAGAAAGTCAAAAGGTTAATTTCTATTATTTTTAATCTTTCATGACAATAAATACTAAACTTATACTTAATGTTAACACGATTAGTTTTATAACCAGTTTTCAAAATTTCACCTCAAAGAATAGATGTCAGTTTGGTTATTAATAATTCCTTTACCAAAGATACCAGTTTATCATCTACAGATTATCACGATGGATTCAGTACCGACAATCACTATCAATTTAACATTTCAATGACCAGCAGCGATGAAGTCCTGTCGTTATAACGAATTTATCATTTTGTGCTTTGGTCTTTTAATCTTTATGAATTTTATTCTAATCTCGAAAGTCTTATCTTTTTTTTGTTTTATACATTGTATAGGTTGTCCAAACTGATCTTTTCTAATCCATTATAGTTGTATTACAATTCTCCTGACCTTTGACCTCTCCATATTATTTTAATTAGTTATATTCATTCAAGATGTTATTTGCAAAAACAAATGTTCATAATATGGAAAAATATAACTTTAAAATCATATTGGAAAAATAAAAATTATACGTACAATAAAATGATATTATTGTAAAGCTCGAATATATCTGCTCCAAAAATTTGTTTTAATTTTAGGTCGGTTAATGCTATACTCAAAGTTCTTGTTGCTGTCATTTGAATTTTAAACAATGGACAAAGAAAGGATTTAAGAGATGTTTTGTGACTTTAAATTACCACCTGTAAATCACCCTAACCTAGCAGTGACACCTTTGTTTACAGTCAAAGCTAAAAAAGAAATCTGGACGTTTATTTTAACATTCCAAGCGCAAAAATTGTGTATGGATTTGTCAGATGTCAAACGTAATGTGTGTTTTCAATGACTAAATGACGAGGTCAGCTAAAACATTGTCTGATTTTTGTAGTCATTTTGGAAAATTCAGAACACGAAAACATTGACTTTAATATTAAAAGTCTAGGTTTAATGTCTGTGATTCATCATTTCTGTTCACGCGTTTTTATGTGTTGTTTTGTTTTGTTTTTGTTTTTGTTTTTTTTGCTTTATATTGCATCAGTCGTTTAATAGTCTTATGACTCTCCATCATAATTATTGCAATATCAATTTTTTTAAGCCTTTGTCTAGCACAAGTAAGCTTTACATTTTAGCGTATATTCATGTAAAGATATTCGGTCCCACAAAATGTAACCGAGAAGTATGC
The DNA here is from genome assembly GCA_028015205.1 of Mytilisepta virgata. Lineage (NCBI taxonomy): Eukaryota > Metazoa > Mollusca > Bivalvia > Mytilida > Mytilidae > Mytilisepta > Mytilisepta virgata. The sequence continues at coordinate 36,625,637 of CM051515.1, forward strand.
ATAGGACACCCGATGCAACTGAGGTTAGTCTGTTGAATAGATATTAGCTTATCGGGGTTAGGCTGCTCAATAGATGACATGGTATACCATGTTTCCTACGAGTTTTAAAATCGTGGATTAAAATATCTCGGTTTATTCTATTTTTTTGTTGTTGTTTTTCTTATATCTTTATTTTAAGCACCAATATAAATAAAATTCAACTTTATAGATTATCGACTCTCATTCCATTTGATAAAGAAAATAAATGAAGATTATTTCATAGTGCTTTGTATTGCTTGTCCTTTTCAGTATTGACAGATCGGATTAATGGTTTTAATCATGCTTTAAAATTTAAAATGTCAATGTTTTGAAAAGAAAAAAGCCAAATGTCCAGTCACAGGGCTATTGTTTGTGAAGTTTTTAGTGCCAACAATAGCACGACGACTACTGAGATACCTCACGAACGAACGTCGTCCTTTGTATTGTTTATGTTTAGCTCTCAACCGTACAAAATTTTATGATGATCTTATTGTTTATTTGAAAAGTTAAACAGCCTTAGAAATCTGGTCAAAAGTTCAATGCTTTGATGCTTTGAAATGAACAACATATTGTCTGGACATTATATTTAATAAATAACAAATTAAAGAATCTGGGGGTTTTATGCATTATTGATCATGAACCATTTGAACAAGTGAATATTAAGTGCAATAAGTCAATGAATATAGAGAAAACAAGACAAAAAACGAGATTAAACAAACATAACAGAAAACCATTACGGAAAGTTGAAAGAAGTTGAGGGCATGGACCCCTCCGAAAACCGCTGTAAAATTAGGTGGGATAAAAGGACCCGCTTTTGCTGGTCATTGTCATGGTATTATATATAAATACCAGATTATATGATGACCGTTTTATTTTATTGTAGAATAGGTTTCTTTCAAGTTAAATGGGTTAAACAAAATGTAAATATACTCTCTCAAAAAAGAAACGCAACATCAGATTATCTTTTTGAAATATTATTTTTCCGGACAAATAACCAATAAATATCAAAATATATGTACACATGATCATAATTACACCTTCATAAAAAGTTTCCAGGTACAATCATTTAAATTCATCCACCCGTAAACGACTTTGGTCGCAATCTGGGACACCCTACGATTTACGCATTGCCAAAAACTGGGTCGACTTTCACGTGCAAATCATGGGTTATTTTTTAGCTCAGTCAGTCGGTATAAAAACCCGGTATTTCTTTTCATGAATGCATTCGTAAAATAAAATTCTGATGAGGTGACGCTATGCCAAGGTTAGACGCTGCTACCCGGAATATCGCTATCGGACGACTAGAGGCCGGAGAATCACAGAATGCTGTTGCTGTAACGTACAATGTTCATCGTAGCACAATTTCACGCCTTTGGGGAAGCTACCTGCAGCTTGGTACTACGACAGATCGGCCACGTTCAGGGCGCCCGCGTGTTACAACCAGGGCGCAAGATCGTTACATCAGACTTTTACATCTGCGGAATAGGACTATTGCTGCAACAGAAACAGCTGTAAACGTCCCTGGGTTGCGCCGTATATCAGCACAGACAGTACGCAATCGGTTACGTTCTCATGGATTGAGGGCAAGAAGACCTTACTTTGGAGCAACACTGAGACGCCAACACCGCCGAGCGAGGGTTAGATGGTGTACTACAGTTCGTGCATGGAATTTACAGAACTGGAGAAGAGTATGGTTCAGCGATGAGTCACGTTTTCAACTGGAAAAGCGAGATGGTCGCATACGTGTGTATAGGCGCCGAAACGAACGTTTTGCGCAAAACTGTGTTGTGGAGAGAGACAATTTTGGCGGAGGCAGTGTTATGATGTGGGCCGCTATTTCTTATGCCAGAAACACACAGCTGATACATATCCAAGGCAATCTGAACGCTGTTAGGTATAGAGACGAAATTTTACGACCTCATTTATTGCCCGTAATTGACGTTCGGAGAGAAATTTTTCAGCACGACAATGCCCGACCACATACAGCACGTGTAACAGTAGACTTTTTAGAACAACAGAATGTCAATGTGATCCGTTGGCCGTCACGATCACCCGATCTTAATCCAATTGAACATTTGTGGGATGAAGTGGATCGGCGCGTGCGCCAACGACAACCACCACCGCAAAATCTGCAACAATTACAGCAGGCACTTCAGTTTGAGTGGCAAAGGATACCGCGTGTTCGAACTCAGCGTTTAATTCAATCTATGCCAAGAAGAGTCGGGGCTGTGTTACAAGCAAATGGTGGACATACCAGATATTGACAATTTATGAGTGATTTATTGACAATATGTGACAAACTGTGATATTCCAAGGTAAAAGAACTCATGAACAAGAAGTGTGCCAATTTTTGCATTCCTGTGTAAATTATTTATATCATAAATTATGAAAATAATATATGAAGTAAATTTCCTATTTTCTGTATGTTGCGTTTCTTTTTTGAGAGAGTATATATCATGTTAGAAAAAATATCACAATTGATGTTTATGAATTACATGTAAAAGATATAGATATGTTATTGAAATGTTATTATAACTGTCTAGAAGACAATTATAATCACCTGCAAGGGGGCATAAAGGCTTTTGAAAAAAATTGCAGGATTCGAAATCACTTCATTGCCGTCATTGTACATTACAGCATATTTCTGCAATCTACATTACTTTTAATAATATAGGTACACCTACACTATTTTGGTTTGTCTGCAACGCTTGAAAAGTAATTATATGGATCAGAAACTTGTCATCAAAATAAATATAGGATACATATATTTAGTAGACAAATTGAGAAAGTCTTGTCAATATGATCGGACTCAGGCATGAATTTAATCTTACACCTGTGTCATATACAACTCAACCGTAGTTTTATTGTTAGAGTACAAAAGTTATAAATGATTTTGTCTTTTAACAATCTATGGCACTGACCCCCGTATACTAATAAGACTAAAATTTCATTAAAACATAATATTAGCAATGTAACAAAATATACGACCACGGTAAATAAATATTCGGGCCCTTTAAATGACGCTTTTATGAATGAACCGAGGTCTCTGTACATATTTCCTTATCATGTCTACCTCCTGAACCATACAAGACCCCCTGCTTTCTGTTTTAATTTGATACTTAACAGTTAATGTACAAATTAAACCTCTAATAATTCATCAACTGAGAAGGTATTGTCAACGTGCCGTACTTGGTGGTGTTCCGCAAATTTGTGGTTTTAAGTGCGATTATTTATCTTGCACTTAAAAAATCAACAACTAATTATTATTTGAGTCAGAGTGATCGATGTTACAACCTCACAGAGAGTACTTACCACTTTAACAATACCCCACTAAGACTGATCACCTCAAATATAATTAATGTCACAATTTTAACAAATTAACTGAAAAAACTAATAAAAGTGAAATAATAATTGACAGCCCTGTACAGGTGATGCTGGTTCAAATTACGGACGATTGTTGAGTAGGTATTATTAAAATGTTATGTTATTTTGTGTTTCTTTATTTATCTATCTTCCTTATTTAGCAAAGCTATTTTCTTTTAAGATCGGACTATTTTCATTTGCACAAAAAGTCAATTTTGCAGAGTACAAATAAAAATTTTAACACGAGTTTTGCATGGCCTTGGAAAATTTTATACTAGCATACAGCAAACTATCATATGTGAAATTGACTTTTTGTGCAAATGAAAATAGTCCGATCTTAAAAGAAAATAGCTTTGCTAAATAAGCTTATTTAGCAAAAGCTATTTTCTTTTAAGATCGGACTATTTTCAATTGCACAAAAAGTCAATTTTCACATATGATAGTTTGCTGTATGCTAGTATAAAATTTTCCAAGGCCATGCAAAACTCGTGTTAAAATTTTTATTTGTACTCTGCAAAAATCACAATACCCAAACTTCTTCGAATTTAAAAAAATAATTCAACATTTATTGAACAAAAACTTTTTTTTACAATTTGGTCAAATAGAAATACTGAATTAGACTGATCCGTAATTCAACATCAATTAATAACAGCACTGCAAGAGACTTCTATACCGTATATATTTTGACCTAACTACCATTGTTATTGTCAAACATTTTACTGAACTATATATCTGATAAAGACATTTAGAAAGTGAGCCCTGTACATATTTGCAATAAATCTGAGTTTCCATTTAGTCTGAATGAGAACAGACTTAGACCCTTTTAAATCAGACCCCATGCAATCACAAAAAGTCAAAAACAACTATTTGCACAGGGAAGACCTGTATTTTAGTAATAACAAAATATAAATTGTCATATAATCAGGATCACCATGTGTTCATTGCCTTGGTAGGGGGTACTTGTATGATAACTTTCTTATTATTGGCTGATAAATGTAACTTTCAACTTTGCGTTGTTCATTTTACAAAGCGATTATGTAATAAAAAGTTTGTTTAAATATTGTTATGTGAATTACAATGTCATAAAGGTATGATTCATTATAAACATTGTATATAATTTTTTCTCCATCCCGGATGGTAAAATATACATTACCATTAGAACTATGTTAATTTCATTTGTATATGATAATAACAGTTATTCGATCCTTATCGTCAATTTTCTGTTTCTGATTTGACTTTGTAAAAGAGTAGATAACTACCCCACAAAATGATATATAGAACGCGATGTTTCTTTTCCTGATAATTACAATGTACTAGTAGACCAATTCTGAGTGATGCGATATAAGATTGTTGGTGTCAGTTGTCCTTGATTATAATGACTTAATTGGTACAGTTACTAGAGGTTGATAATACGAAAAAAGCTTTGTCACAATAACGGCAATTACTTATTACACATGCTTACGGGATAGGAGGTAAAGCAGTTTAAATTGATGTGAATAATTTGTAAGATACTTAATTAAAATGCTGAAAGGTCTTATTTACGTATTACGTACATGTATATGAGTCTCTCGTTTTAATGTACATTTGCTCTGTCATTTCATATAAAGTTTTTTTTTTCATTTAACTAAAACTTAAGACCTGTAACATATCATAAATTTATCATTTCATTTGTGCAAGTGTTTTTATTGTCCAACATAATAAATTACAATAAAATACAAACGGAAAAGGCAATTACTCATTGAAATATCAATTTACAAATTTTCTCAGCGTTTACGTAACCTATAGCAAAGGCTATTTAGAATCGTTTTAATTGCAATAAATGACATTACATACAAAGAGGTCGTGACCTGTGTATTTGATCTAATAAATTATATCTTTTATGCAATGGATTCTGACATTTAATTATATTCTGTTACAGCTTGTTTGATCATCGACACCATTTGTAAATACTGGCTACAGGGCTGTAAGAAATCCCGGCAAGAATTACTGATTTTGATCCATAGGGTAGAAACGATCAAAAAGGTTTAGATTAAAATTAGGAATTAATTAATTAAAACCGATTTAAAAGTATTTTCGTTTGAGATGCATGAATATTAGAACTTAATCATTTTATTGATAAATGTAATGGAAAGATCTTTCAAAGTATTAAATATATAAATATTTAAGCAATTTATAAAACCAAAGGACACAAAACCCGCTGTTGGTGTTGTTATACAAACATTTTACTCTAATACTAGTACCTCACTGCAAGTTATAGCGCTTAATTGAATTTCCATAGAGGCATGCATTTTTAGAAAAATAATCTTGCTATATGAAAGTTATAAGAAAGTTTTATCTTATAATTTCAGAAATCTGTGCGTGAATTTATTTATTCCGAATCCTCGTTAAAATACAATATTTAGAAATTGAATATCTGCGATTGATGGTCTTTTCTAATTGAAGTTAACTTTCAATAAAAGTTATCAATAAAAATAAAGTTACATTAATGTTTATACAACAGAAATATCCTTTCTACTTTACTTTGTGTTTTAAAAAAGTCTGATATGATAAAATGCAAACAATGGCACGTGCCAGTAAAATGCAGCAACCATAGTTCGTTAATTGTTAGTGACAATTACGTAAGAATAATTGTGTGAAGTATGTTGTCTTTTATTGCTGTGAATATTATTGTTCACAGACGTGCCTAACAATCATATAACACTATTAGTCCAAAATAAACTAATCATTCCATATTACTGATTTTTTCAATCACATACTGTTGATTCTCATTCAGTCATTGTCTTAAACCCCTTAAATCTAAAAAATCCCCGTGCTCTCAATTTATATTTTGTCCCAACATAACAATCTGCACTATATTTACTCCACATATCTCAAATTTCTGTTATCCCAAACGATTTTTTTAACTTCAGCTCTGAGATAACCTTAGTCAGAGAAGAGAAAGAGGTGGAAAATTAAAGAAAAAAAATGGAATTGAATGGAAAAAAAATCAAATAACATAGAACTAAAATGAAGACAAAATGAATATTATCAAAACAGACTGACGACAAATAACTATATACCTAAGCTATACCTCCAAAATCAAAACTGTAAAAAAAAACTGATATATGCATTGTGCAGTTAAATTTACCTGCAGGTAAAGGAGATGGAAGTTGCCTTAGTCCCTGGCATATCATACTTCGTCCCGAACTTTCTCCTTTTGAATCTTGTTGAAATGTGGAGTCTAAATCGGTTTTGCTATACCAAGGTTCATCACTAGCCCAGTCTGAAAAAATATCTCTTTGGCCTCTGGAATTTAACGTAACACATTGACACTGCGAGGGACAGTCTCCAACGTCACTGTCTCTGGTATATCTTCGGGGATATGTATTATATCCATAAACAACAGCAATAAAAAATGTAAAAAAGTACAGTTTTGATTCCATTTTAAAAACAGAACATATAAATGTCAGGTTTAATTTTAGCGTTATTATACAGTTATAAAATGTATATAATAAAATAACTAAATATCCTTGTCAGTGGTTTAATACATAACACAATATATATAGATTATCAATAAGTACATGAATTTATCTTCATTTCGACACATAGAACGCTGATAACACATTAATTTCAATCTAGTCAGAACACCTCTCATATATCGGAAGCGAACTTGGTTTGTTCCGAATGTCAATCATTTACAAGCGCACGCTTGATCGGGCCCGGTATAAATGTACGTGAAACATTACCTAATCTACAATGTCCTGTAGGTGACAATTATTATCCCAAGTTCATTCACAGATTTATAATATATTTAAAATTTTACCTGTGTATACCTTGATAATGTTTTATACATCGCGACATAATTTAAAATGATTTTTATCAGGTCCAAGATAACAAGTTTCCTTATTGAAGTGAAAGATTTTACAATATAGTTATGTAAATATTTTGTAGTTGGAAAATATATAAAAAAGTTTATTTGTTCGTATGATCAAACAAAAACGTATTGAAAATTATGACCGATATTTTATCCCTGTGTTTACTATAGTATATATATTACTTTTGTGAATGAGTGTCGACCTAGATTTATATATACTACACTATATTTAATTAATATCGAGGGTACCTTTAACAATTACAGAAGAGAATATATTAGTTTGTATAAATCTTCACGAGACAAGAAACCTATTTACTCTGTGATAAGTTGTAAATGTTATCGTTTAAACGAAAGTATAATATTTCAATTTTGACTTTGTAGTTTAAGGGGAGTGTAAAATTGGAAAACTAAAGGAGAAGAATGAACAAAATAGCCAGCGTGGACTGGTAAATGGCGCTCATGACCATGAATGGATATTTATAAAAAAAAATTAGAACGTTTTCTTTTTAGCAAACTTTGACAATGCTTAGAATAGTGTAATTTTATGTTCTCAGATATTTCCAAAAAAGGAAAAATAATATTAATTGCATGGAGGACAAACTCCTTATTTTGCCCTGGTAATGGGGAAAATTCTAGAAATGGTACAGAGAATTGTATCAAACAATGGAAAAGTACAAGCAATATTGGATCACATCAGTGAAACTTTTTCTGGGCGAATATTTATTTTTGGTCTAAAATGAAGATTATTCTTTGTCTGCAATTTTAATGTTTTCATTGTTAATTCATTGACCTGAATGTCATGATATCTTATTCATCTTTGTTACTTATATTTTTGGAATCTGTATGTCGTGTAATATTGCACTGATCATTGCAAGGAGTGCAGCGACGTCCAGATGTATTTTTTAACAAAAAGTACTAACAAGACTACATGTATACATACTATTTCTTCGGGAATGTCTTTTTGTGCATTTGGACAAAAAATAAATAAAATATTGAATAAATAACAATCCAAAGATACTAATATTAGATATTGTAAATTTGTACTATGCTGTATACGACGCATTTCAAGGAGTTACCTCTCATCAGCAGCATTAAAACCGAAACATTTGGAAGACCTAAAACCAAACTTATATTAAACAAGAAGTACTCAACCAAAAATACCGAAATAGGAAGCCAAATTTCAGCTAAGGAGATCTACCATGTGCAATACAAGGAATGAACCCTTAGTATTTCTATTAATTTTGAATTTTGCTAAATACTGGTAATTTCTGTAACAAATCAATGAATAATCATGTCAGACAAGTCTGACGACTGGGTTGGCGAATACCCTCGGGGACCTAGGGTCCACCAGCAGAGGCATCATATTACAAACTAAAATTGTAATTTTTGATTTTTACCCAGGTTGCCCACTACTTTTACGAAATTATTAGAAATAACTTTCTCTGGTGGATGACAGAGAATTTAATTAACTTTTTTACAATTCTTTTATCCGTTGCAGTGTCTTTGCCAAATGTAATACACCCGGAAATTTGCTACTTGTGTTGTCCATGATCTCAGTTGTTACACGTATTAACGATTTTCCATCTTCAATCTAAAACCATACCGTTGTCTCGTGGTAATGAGCTGCATTCGAGTGCAGAATGTCCCGGCACGGTTTGACGCCCGGCTTAGTTAAGCGAAAAACTTAAGAAACTGCTGCTTCTCCGATGGGTATGTGAGCGGAGATTGGTCCACTTGGATGAAGAATAATATGTTCGAGTGGGGTACCATGTCGTTCTAATATCTCGTGAGACAGCACGTTAAAAATCAGGCTTGGTGTGAAGGTCTAGTACAAAGCAGAGTTCACATTCATATTATATCAACATGTTCTCGTTTGGTATTTGCTGCTGGACATTACTCTCTTGTAAAAATTTCAGCAGACGTTAACCAATCAATCAATCAATCAATCTCTTTAATCTAAGAGGAATCGGCCTCACTGCTTCATACCTGATATAGCTAACATCAAACGCACATGTAGTTGTACGTAGGTAGACACGACAATCCCTTTTTTAATTTTCAAAAAAGGCTTTATACGTACGCATAAAATTATTAATCACACCTGTTTCAAGTGTAGATGTTTAACAAGAGATTCGACACAAAACTACATTTGTATCCCATTGAAATATATTCAAACACTTCGATGAATGACTTTATAGACAAACCTTATATATTTTATATTTACCATAAAAGAGTTTGTGGGAGTTTTATGTTTTCACATTTAATAGAACTTCACAACTTTTATTACTGTAAAAAATATCAATTAAACTAGACCTACACTTAAGTGTAATCTTTAAATTGTCTGAAATTACGATAAAACATACATGTATAAAGCATCAGCAAATTTCATTTATTGGGAACAGTTAGTTTCAGGTATTTAATTTGAATATTACATGTATTTATACTATAATTTTTACCAGGCTTTCCTCTAATACTAGTAATATTCTATACAAAGCATGAAAATGTCGCCATTCATCTGAAAAGCTAACCAAACCTTTAAACAGACTTATTCAAAAGGAATATACAGTTAAGTGCAGACATAACCTCTCACCAAGTTAACTTAGAGCAGATCTGGTGACTGTTTTAGATCTGCTTTAGAATAGAATCACGACTGCTCTAGAACAGAATTCTGACCTATTCTGACTGCTCTAAGCTGTCATGGTCAAGAACAGCTCCAAACTGTCATGGTCTAGAACAGCTCCAAACCGTCGTGGTCTAGAACAGTTCTATAACATTGATCATGTTACGCACCCATTCATGGTATGGATCGTATCATTGGCCTGATATTGCATACACCATTCCTTCAATGTTTCGGGTTTCTTTGGGATAATTTTTTTTAAAATTTAATTTTATTAGTTATTTATCTATTTTATTTGTGTCTTTGTTTATTCCACATCGGCTAGAGTTATAGGGGGAGGGTTAAGATCGCACAAACCATGTTTAACCCCGCCGCATTTTGCGCCTGTCCCAAGTCAGGAACCTTTAGCTTTTATTAGTCTTGTGTGTTTTTTTTTAAATTTTGGTTCATTTGTATGTTTCGGAGTTTAGTTTGCCGTCAATTTCGCTGAACTAGTATGTATTATTATTTAGGGGCCAGCTGAAGCCCGGCTGCAGGAGCAGGATTTTCTCGCTGCGTTGAAGAGAGCTGTTTTCTGCTCTTTGGTGGGGTTGTCTTTGACACACTTCCCGTTTCCATTCTCTATTCTATTATATGTTACGTAGTAATGATACTTTAGTATAGAAAAAAATAAAAGCTGTTTTTATTATTCCGTTTTAAAAACAAACATTTAGATATGATCTTATATCAAACTCTCGAATCAAAAGTTAACATTTATTCACCAAATCCTTATAAAAATTGTCATAAGTATATTAACTCGGTTAATTTCTTCAATGAAAGATTAACGATCGACTTTATTCTTACATCCTTTTATATTTAGAAGTATAAATTACATTTGGTGTAAGATAACAACCGAAGCATTTAAACAGAAGCTCAAGTTCCTAGTTAACTTCATTTAGTACTCTTTAAAATTCGAAGTAAATTTAAGGAGCGGTGTTTAATACTAGGACAGTACGTTAACATGTGTTATCATTTATAATATAATTGAGATTGATGCGTGCCGATATATAATTTATCACATCAAAATAAACTTCGATATAAGTTAACGCCAACAATAAACAATCTATGATACCAATTTTCATGCATATTTTTGCAAATTTTAAAGTCTCTCCAGCAGCGCTCAAGGCCAACAATATGGATATACAATTCAGTAACTTTAAACGGTGTTCGTGAGGTTTAAATACGAAAAACCAAGGATATACATGTAGCTACATTCTGTATGATGGGAAAGGTGATTTTAAAACTTCTGACAGAGAAGACCAGTGATGCAATTTAACCTTTATTTGCTCACTCCACGACTGTAAGTTTTGTCAACATATGATCATCCGCAAAACCTCTGAAGCTTAAATGAACAGTTCACGACTATCTTCGTGAAATATTTTCTTCGGATAAAACTCCAAAAACCCAGAAAAAAATTAATTCATAATTATACTAAAATTCTATTGTTATTCTGTGGTACTTGTGCCAAATAATATTATGTTAAGTCGCACAAGTGTTGTTTCCCTTACCAATGCTGAGTAATTCCAGTTTTCACCAAAAAGAGCCGTATATTCGTGTTTGTAGACATCCACTAGCATAACGGTAGCAAAACATGCTATACGTGGAGCGAAAGGGACACTTTGCATTTAATGTTTGGCTATTACGTTAATGTTTTAATGGTGTTATATGCAGTCAATAAATAAATGTTACTTTGATCACATACCTTTGATAGCACCAACCGAGAAATGTATCTCCTCTTATAGGATCTCGGAAAATAATACTGCCACGTCAAAACATTTGGAAAAGTCCGTAAAATCTAAATACAAAGAAAAAGACAAAGTCATGAGAATAGAACACAACAAACAAATGCCACAATGATACATGTATAACTAAAGGAATCAAAAATATATAATAAAGAGGAGAACTATACCTAAGGAGCAATACAAAAAAAAACGTAAACCATTAGACAGACAAAACCCTTGAAAACAAAATAAACTAAACAAAAATAGAATAAGACAGCACAGAAAAGGAAGCACTAGCATTGTGAACTTCCACTAAAAACCGGGAGTAAAACCAGGTGCTCTGGAAGGGTAAACATGTCCTGCTCCGGTAACGGCAACTGACACATTGTCACTGAATAAAATCCAGTTAAGTGTCAAGTCCGGTGAGGTTTCAATTCCAGAAGGACGTGAAATCTAACCGAAGGTATCTGGTCTCAAACGTGAGATAGAGACTTCATATAGGCCAATCAATTACTGATGACGACTGTAAATATTTTGGAGTGATGAAATTCACAAAGACTGAACTAAAGTTTATATGATATCACAAATTTTCGTATATATCACATGTACGGCAGTAACAAATCAAATGTGAAATGTACAGACAATAGACTGGAGACCTTGATATGTTAATACTAAGAAAGGGGAAGTTCACAATCGGATCAAAACAAGACACTAAATAATTTTTCAGTATATATCGTTTTAAATATGTACATGTTTGTCCTAAAAACAAGCATATAGTCTCTTGTTTATAATTTTGCCGATTATAGGTTTATGTAAACTTCTATCAATGAATTTTTTACAGCTCTATAAAAATTTACTACACGGAGCGTTTGAAACAGTTGCATTTATATTTCATACATAGTACTTAATTTAAAGTACACCTTAGACGTTTAAGTTTAAGGTAAAATTCATTCATTAATCCACTCCCGATTTTAAGTGTCTACGTACGATAGATATGACACAAGACTATATCTTGTATTCTATTGAAACATTTAAAAGCTGAACGCCGCTATTCATTTTTTTTCTAGACTATCTGTAATATATACCTTCCTTAAAAAGAGGACAAATATACGTAAGGAGCAAATAAAAAAACGTAATCCATTGGACAGACAAACCCGGGAAGACAAATGAGCTATTCGTAGGAGTGATATGCCAGTGTACATTATAGAGGTTATCAAATAAAACTGATGTGATATATTCTTATCAAAACATAAATATGTATAGACACTTGAACAAATAAGGGAGAAACACTTGTTCCTGATTATATATTACCAGGTATAAAAATTGTATAGTCCATGTATTCTAAGAATCAAATATGACTTCAGGGAAATTACCCCATGAAAAATGATCCATCTTTACTGGGATAGCGGATTTATGATCAAATAAATAAATCGGTCAAATTAAAAGATGGCTTTCCTGTTAACCCTATAATATTTATTCTTGTTTGTATTTATTCTATTTTAATATTTTTGCTGAATAAATTCAAGTTTGTAGTTTGGGTTAAACCAGAACTAATCTTGTCAATTATGGCTTAAAGTCGAATATCTCCTCAAAATGACCCATATAAAACATTAATCCAATTGAAAGACGTACTGGGAATACAAATGAACAGATATATGAAAATAAAAAATGGAAACAACACCTATACTATAGATACTGGAAGTGAACTTCGTGTTCTGAAAGTTTAATATCCATATAAGACAGTCGGGACAAAATTTACACTCACACATAATACGATTTTTTAACAGAATAATCATGAGCTAGCATATAGTAAAGTGAAATCTAGTGGCATACATGTAGTTATAATCAAGGGGTGAATTAAGATGATTAACAACGTGCACAGCATATGGTGTTCTTGAGATTTTTTATTTAAGAAATACTGAAGTGAACAACAATTCGTAATGGTACCCAATAAAAATTCGTTGGTAATGTAAGTATTCGGGTCAAAGACAGTTCAGATTGAGTTGTGTCTTGTACAGTGATGATAGTCAATCCAAAAGGTCAGAATGGTTGATACGTTCTCTGGAACAGCGTACGTATTTGTGAAATGAAATCTAGATAAGCCGGTGACGCAAGTGTGTTGCCCATCGCATCCCCCCCAACAAAAAAATAGGAAAGTGAATTTAATTTATCTTGTTTTCATATACATTATTCAAGAACAAGCAGTAGATTGTGATGTGTGTGATCATGTGTGTATGTAGTGTTGTCGGATACAATTCTTTGAAATGTCCATTTCTGGCAAGTTAAATCAAAATTATAATGTTGAAGCCCGGACTGTAAGCAAGGTAAATTTCTTTTTTCATGCAAGGCTAATTGTTGACGTTTTTCATAGGTAAAAATTTATCAATTTTAATATCTAAAAGTATAAATCACATGCTGGTATAAGATAACAATCAAACAGTTTAACAGAAGCTTAAGTTCCTGGTTGCCAATTTTAGTACTCTTTTAATAGTATTTTCTAAGTATTGTTAGAAGTGATAGTTCAGATTACAGTTTAGTATTGCGGTAGTTACGAAATTCCGTGTTATCGTTCGGAACATCATCACGATTGCTACATGTACCAAAGAAAAAAAAATTCACTTCGACTAAAGTGAAAGGCCAAACATTAAATATTCAGTGACAAAAATCAATTTACACAGCAAGATAAAAGCTGGATGTGTGGGTGAGCATGAGAAACCGACTCATGCAATATTGGAAATAATGCATAAAGGAAGTAAGGAGTGCTTTTATTGTGGTTAGTCAATTTTTAATTCGTTGAGCGGTACAGCAGATTACGAAGATCCCTATATAAAACAAAATATTTTGCACCAGCGGTAACACTGATCTTTACAAAAGAACTCAATGTGAGGGAGATACTGCATTTACTCTGTTAGAATAATATGTGAAGAAAAGTGAAGACCGTAAAATCTTCAACGAATTTTTAAAATTCACGTCCTTCCCAGGTGGAGTTTAAAAACGAGTTGAAGATTTTTTAGTTCTTCACTTTTGAAAGAGTATACGTACCTATTTCTTCCGTAAATACTAGCTTTTAAGTTTCCTGTACCTACAAATGTAGGTAAATTCAATGAGCACAGTCAGGAAGTAAAATGACGTTACGCCTGATTAGTCAAAATGTATGTGCATGTGAACGGCACGATTTGATCAGTCTAAAAGCAGTGGAAGATTAGGCCTCGTGCAGTGGTAGATGAGGTTGCATGAACCGATCTTCAATGGGTCATCTCACCCTGAAAATTTCCATTTACGGAAGAATATGTTATCATGGATTTCTACCTATTGTAACTCTATTCGTAGATGAATTTTGGCTTTATCTCATTTGCACATTTTGCTTCGGATTTGCTCTATATAAATATGAGTTATTGTTTCGACACTTATGGTGGACTCTAGTTCCATGGGGTGAAATACCGTTTTTCGGTACTAGCGAAAAATTGATACTTAAAATTTATTCTTATAAACTTTTTAAAATTTTTGAAGCGAAAGAGAATCTCCTTCGGGCGTATCATTACTCTTAGTTGATTTTGTCTTTTTGGTTATTCTGGTATTAAAACTGCCATCTAATGTGTTTTATTGTTTCGGATTAAAGCTTGTGGCCCAAACTCTTCTTTCATTTTCCGTTCAGTAATAATTTGTTGAAATATTTCCCTATTTGAATTAAAGTGATACTTTGATACATGTATTTGGGAATACATGTACATGCAATATTGTATAATCTGAGGAAACTAGAAAGTGAGTACCTACATGTCGTACAAAGCGTTACCTTACATAATATCGATCATTTAAGCGTTTAATTTTGACTAAATCAGTAATAATTATAATTGTGCTTTTCATATTTTGACTAAGTCAGTAATAATTATAATTGTGCTTTTTATATTTTTCACTTCAACCATCATATAACTGCTTTGTAATTTTCGGAGGTTTTGGTTTTCTTTTCAGTTCGAAAACAATCAAAATAAGTTTTCTACATAAATATCAACTAATGCTTATGAATACATCATGTGACACCAACACCATATCAGAATCATGACAGTGTAATAGATCATAACTAAATAAATTAGCTGTAAAACTGACACCCAAAGACAAGACAAACATGTGGTCATCTTTAATGGGCATTTTAAAACCCTGTCAAAGACCTCCGAGGTTGTGATCGCCTCACAATTGTCAATTATAACTTTTACAGTTGATTTGAGCTTTATCAGAATTATGGTTGTTTTATGATCATAGTAACTGCTGAAGTATTGAATATGGTTCCATTACTGAATGGTTCATTATTTTTGAAGTACGTAAGCAGCATTTCCGGTGCAAACCGTATTTCTCTTAATGCGCCGTTGTGAAAATTTGGGACTGCTACAGTTCGGAAATTGATTCAATATATTTACAAAAGATTCGAATGATTTACTTTTTGATATAATAAGCCCACACACATTTACTTGATGGAAATTCTATCAATATTTAAATCAATATTTATTATGAATAACATTTTAACAAAACAAATAATTTTTATTTTAGTGAGAAATCATTTCTCGTGTGAAAGAGTAATATAGAAATGTTCACCATCCCCGTATACAGTCTTATATATATTGGCTATTGAATCGAAATCTTAATTCAAAATTATATAAATTATCTTTACGTGTATTGGTGCAGTTTTTATTATGTTGTAATTGAAAATATTATACTTTTAAGACCGGTATGGACCGGTTTCTTTAATATAGACATATAGAGAGACAAAATTTTAAAAGTATAATGTACGGAAATATTTTTTTTTTAGATTTTGTCTCTCTATTTGTCTATATTAAAGAAACCGGTCTATATAATGTTACATGTGGCGGGGCTTAATTATTATAAGTTTTGGAACGTTTTCGCATTGAAATAAGTATAATACAGCTAATAGTTCATTGCACAGAGGGTCAAATGGCAGTATATAGACCGGTTATTCGCCCTCAAAGCTAAGCTTCGGTCCACATAATTTTTTTAATCAACCGGTCCATATAATATTTGACAAAAATCTAAATTAACACTTAGAATAAATTATTTTGAATAATTCGTTTAGAATAACTCATTTAAAAATCATTTTTATCAAAAATACAGCAAAAATTTTGTTTATATTAATATTATAAATAAAACATGCTTTTTAAATTTAATATTTTGATGATTATTTAGAAACCAATCTTTATTCAAAAACTTTAAATTATTTTAATATTAGTTAAAATTGTATATTTGTATTAATTTCCCCCGACTAACGTTTTGTGGTTTACAATATCACCAAGTTTTATTTAATTCCTTCAAGGCATTAAACAGTTCTAAGCCGGATACGAATTGTTTATTTAGAGTATGGGGTATATAAAGTAAAAGCTAGGTTTTTGATCTTGATCTTGCATGTAAATGATCGACATACCCTCATATATTGATCAACAATATCATCAACAATATCATCATGTATCAAGGCATATAAGAGTTCTAAGCCGGACACAACTTGCATAGACAGACGGACATACAGACAAAATAATTCATATACACGTTCACGGGGGTATAAAAATATGTTCCTTATAAAGAGACAATATGAACACAAATATTGATTTACGACAATCACAATGAAAATAAAATTATTCTGTTCAATCAATTTTATCTTTTTTGGTCGACCGTGAATTAGCTGTACTAATTAAAGTCATTGTAACATATATCAAAAGGACTGACCACCAAATGGACACATTACTTATCTCGGTTATAGTGTGTTAAAAAACTATCAACGAATAGAAATTATCATATAAAAGCTATTAATTCCCTATTTCTTATCGCAGGTCAAGACCAAACCCACTTATTGTACAATAAACAACATACGTAACAAACAGGTTATTCATATATACACGATATACATGTACATTGTTTGGCTCCTTGCTTTTTCATTTTGAACCCCGGGGGGCGGGGGCACCTTGCCAAAAAGTTGACAGGTGTGTTCTTCCAGCACATTTGAATCCCGACCCCTTTCCAGAAAAAATTTGGCCATGTTACATACCCAATTACAGACAATCTGTGTCAAAAATAATACTTCTTTTAAACCAGCAATCCAAATGTAGCATATTGACATCCAGATTTGGTTTAACTACATGTCTTATGTTTGTTTTTCCCATGTAAATTTCTTTTTTAAATGTGATTATTACTGAAATTCTATGTTTCCATTCAAATAATGACCCCGTTCCAGATGTTCTTGACATATAACCCCATTCCAGATAGTCAGATATTACCCCTTTGTAGAGATCGCCTCCGTGGTCTCGTGGTAGAGTGCTCGCCCCGAGTGCGGAAGGTCGCGGGTTCGATCCCCGGCCGGGTCAAACCAAAGACATTAAAATTGGAATTTGCAAAGACTGGTCGGCTCGGAGTCAGTATAATGTGTCCGAGTGAGGTGATACGTCTTCCTGTGGTCAGTTACCTCGGGAGCTAGCACATTAAAAATCCGACTTAGCGTGTCGGTCTAGTACAAAGCAGGGATCATATTCATTGTCATATCAATATGTTCTCGTCCTGATATGCACCTGGTTGCCACTGGACGTTAAACAATAATTCATCCATCCATCCATCCCCTTTGTAGAAAAGAGATAAAAGTATACCCCTTTACAGTCATTTTGAGAGAAAAAAAAAAACGGCTCCTTTTGTCAGAATATACCTAGCACCTCATATATAGTAAGTGCCGCACCGCCCCCACCCGCCCCCGGGCTCTGAACACTTCAAATCACTTTATAAACACAATACTAGTCGGCATATTTATACCATTGGCTCATTTTAAAAACAGTCGTAAACTGAAGAAAGAATAAGTTTAACTTAAAATCATATATAAGTTTGTACATTCCCAGATGTTTGTTTCTTTCTGAATATTTTTTACTTGAATATGTCGTCCTTCTATCACAAGAATTTAAATGTATAATAATAAATCAATAAGACAAAATTAATCACGTTATCGTTTTTTAAAGTAGTAGTTCTTTTTTCATATTTTATTATATTAACGAGGTTATACGCCGGGTGCCGTATACAGAGCAGGAAATCCTTACCCTTCTGGAGCACATGATTTCACTCCTGGTTTTATAGGAGTTCGTGTTGTTCATTGTTTTTGAGTTTTCAGTGTTTATTTGTTGTGCTTATGGTTGTTCATTTTGTCTTCCCGGGTTTGTCTGTCTTATGGATTGCGTTTTTATGGTTTGCTCCTTAGGTATATTTGTCCTTTTTACATTACATCAGAATAAGACCAAATTCTAAAAAGATGCTCTCCTTGATTATTAAAAGCTATATTACTGCATTTTGGTCTATGTCAATGTATAAATATCTCTAAGGCTAACGCCCTCAGGACTATAAATGCCCCTAGGGCTAACGCCCTCAAAACTGTTTAGTAAAACTATTGTATATTTGCAATACTTGAAATATCTGTCGTGAATTGTTTCTACATGTTGTTATATTCATCATTTTACAGTGCTATGTTCAATAAACAACGGTTTATGAGACTCGTGCAAATAACAGAAGTTTAACATGTATGTGTATATTATATTATGAGAAATGTGGTCGTTTGTTGTTTTCAATTTTTGGATATTAGAAAATTTACCCTTTACACATTACATACAGCTTGTCTACATCAGATAGTGTTCTACTGATTTATTTTATGAGAGTTTTAACTCTTGACCTTTAAATCTGTAAACATAATTGACATTTGGTGACAGTATGACCACATTGACAATGGTTGTTACACCGTTACGTCATTTTTCACAATACAGATCTTGATCTTAATTCAATTATACCATGTTAAAATAGTTTTTGCGTAACGATATGGCATCCATTATGTTATGGCTTTTTTATTTACCGTGTATATGAAATATATTTAATGTGTCGTATATTTCATTTAATGGGTTTTGGGTTAATTTAATTACAATAACATTTCTGTAGCCTCAGTACATATCAGGGTTTTAAATTGATAACATCGGTAGTTCAAAAACCGTCGATTTTATTTTGTTATTACTTTATTAAATTATTTTTAATGTTCCTCTCAATTCACTTTACTTTTGACGATATATTTATGGTGTGAATTTCTGATTTGTACATGTAGATGCTTGGGGAACTTTTATTTTCCTCCTAAACAATTGAAATTTATATGACGTTTTATATGTATTATAATTTCTTTTGTCACATTAGAAGTTAAGCGCAACTCAAATATTTTATGGTTGCTGTTATGTGGAAGTAATATACCGAAATCGAGAATGAAAAACAGGAGAAAAATTGCGAACACGAAGATACAAAGAAAACAAACACTCTATACCAGCCCTAATAGTGTTTCATAAAAAACAAGTAAAGCTCCCCAATTCAAAAAGAAATTCCAACAAACTGCTGAAAAACTTGTCCTCCAAACTCAACACATATGCTGACGACTAGTTAGTTATTTATGTTAGAACAAGTGTAGATTTTGACGCAGTCAACCTTTTCCATACCTACTACTAATTATCATTCAATAAGAACCGTTAGATCTGATTTTTTATCAGTTGTAAGGGTAGTTGTACTGGAAGCTTTCAAACTTTTAAGAAAAAGGTAAAGAAATGTTCAACTAATACAGTAATAATAGACACTTCCATAGATACATGTATACATATAATTAGTAAGAGGAAAGAAAACAAACAATTACCAGTACAAATATACATGCATTTCTATTTAAGTACATTGCAGTTTCAATTATTACTGTTTCATACAAAATGTCAATGAAACAGAAATAAATTACCTATGTTATTGTAAACATATTAAGGACAAATGTAACGGTTTATTTTTTCCGGTGTGAAATTATTTCCGAACTCGTATATTAATACACTTCTGACGGAATAAAGTTGGAAAATATTTCATTATATAAAAATTAAGATTGCTATAAAATATTATCTGATTCATATTTTACACAAGATCATCATTTGACGGTCGGAAAATATTTCACAGATATATGAATATCACAGCCGGAATAAATTATCTCTTACATAAACACTTTATAATATGGTAACCCGCCAGTATCGTTTAGCTTTGGAAAAAAATGGCAATTTATTTCAAATATGTCATGAATATATTTTAACTTTGTCATTTAGTAAATAAGAGTATAATCAACACGAAGATATTAAGACATTCACTTTGACAAATAGTGATACCAAGTTTTCATAACCCATGTTTGGAATGTGACCTTCAACATATGTTTGAGGAGAGCATTAAATAGCGATTAAGAAAATATCCCAGTTTTGACCACGTACTGGTAGGACAAAGATTTTATGCTTCAAGTTGGCTATTTCGACATTTAATTTTGATTAACTCGGAAATTCTGCATAGACAAAACAATGCTTAAGTACACATAAGAGATAAACGTGTCCTAATATTTTTGCCTTCTGATCATACTTTCTAGTAAAATATTGTCTGGCTTTACTAATTTTTACAGAATAAAGTGCTAGATTTATTTTGACTATGCAAATTCATATAGTTAGTAAAATTAAAGAGGAAGATATATCTTTGCAATTTGAAAGAATGCTTATGTGACTTTTAAATGTAACAAGCAACAAAGGGAAATTTTTTTCGCAGTAAACTTCTTTATCCTTAAAGGTTGACTATAGTGAAATTTCAAACAATAAACAGTGAGGTAGTGTTCACTTGAAAAGCAATATCTAATCACATTTACAACAATTTTCTAATTACTCTGAATCGTTTGTTAGTTGAATTCTCTTTAGCAATCATGTTTATTTCAAAGGAGACAAAATGTGTTGTCAAGGTCCAGGCAGGGTAATCATTTTGAACCAATCGGTTTTCCTCTATATTTTTGTGATTGAGAAAATTTCGGCCGAGCCGAGCCTTAAAATGATACGTTGCTAAACTTTTTTGCCATGAAACTTTGAAAATATGGCGAAAGAAGACTAATAATCAGACTCAAAGGAGATTCTGTAGGGATAGACCTTAATTATCTCCCTTGTGCATAGCTTTGTTCTTAGATGGTTTTAGCATATAATCAGACTCAAACGAGATTCTGTAGGGATAGACCTTTATTATCTCCCTTGTGCATAGCTTTGTTCTTAGATGGTTTTAGCATATAATCAGACTCAAACGAGATTCTGTAGGGATAGACCTTAATTATCTCCCTTGTGCATAGCTTTGTTCTTAGATGGTTTTAGCATAACCCTGGCATTTTTCGAATTTGCTCTTCAACCTTTGGATTATTGTTTTGTTTTGCAACATTTTAGGCCGTGAGCACTGATGAGTCGTAAATCGACGAAATGTGCACATCTTGTGCATCAAAATTTGTATCAAAGATTTTTTTTTATTTTATGTCAATGTCGATTTATCTAAACACCCATAGTTTTTTGGGCAAAAAAAAAATTCTAGTCTATAGAAAGTATTAATATAAAATTGGGATTTTATGTCAAGAATGGTCGATCTACGAACAAAATAATGTAGATTTGTAAATGCTTAGCATTATGAATCTACGAAGATTGACTATAATGTAGATATTAATTAACGCGACACCGATTTCTTTTGCAATAGAATATTGAGAGGTTTAATTAATTGCAATATTCACCCTTTCAAAAATTTAGCAATAATAAAAACACACCGCATTAATGTCTAAAATTAAAGTAGATATACATGGATAATGCATCAATGAGTCAATCAATTTGGACACAGCTTGGTAAAAACTTAGGGTCATCTACTGACCGTTAATCAAAGGTCACCAAAACATCCTAAGCTAAATAAACAAACTATTTTTCATAGACAACATTTTACCGATATGACAGAGATAACTACAGACGACTGTTTATTCTTGAAGAGGCATTTTGTAATAACATTATCGAAATAAAGTATAAAAATCTCATTTATCTTACAACACAAATAGAAGAGAATTTTCTGTGTTATGATGGAACATAGTTTCCAGTCTTCATCATAAGAATGTGTCCCTTACTCAACAATAGGATATTCAAGTTTCAAATACGCAAATTATCACTATGGATGATAAACTCGTTCTCCCGTATTATAAATATTTGACAAAGATTTGCAAACGTTTGGTCACTGATAAAATACGTGGACAAATATGGTTGTCCGAAGTGTTTGTAGTTTCGGAAGGATGTCCACTTACATTAAAACTGACCCGCCTAGGAAAGATAAAATTTCTGTTTCAAGTATTTTATAAATAAGATTATCTGATAATATATTTATTGACCACCCATTTAAAATACGTGTGTTAAATAGTTAACAAGCGCATAGTGATATGACCATTGACTTGACTTAAGAGAATAAGACACTTCAAACAAATAAACATAATTTATTTATAATGACATACAAATCAATCAAAGCAACCCAGCTGACAGAACAATGGACAAAAAATAATATAAAAGAGTACAAAACACAAACATGAACACAACAGAGAGTGACGATAGTCTGACTTGGTTCAGACACTGAATAGTGGAGGGGTTAAACCGATTTTTTTGCGTAGCATAACCTCCCCCTTATCTATCCTGACACTCTGTCGTATAAAATACTATAAGAAAAACCAATACATTATGATTACCAACAAGGCGATCGCGTGCTAGAACTGAAAATTAGAGTGGACGGTACATAATTTAGATAGCAAGCTCAGAATGTGCTCGTTTTAACAGTAAAACTTGTTAAGGCTTTCGTAGCTGCAGGTCGGATAAGTATATATTTTTTCGAAAACATATCGCCAGACAACGAAAGGTCAGACAAAAATCCGAAATGTTATAGAACAGAAATATTGTAAAAATGAAAGACGATATGGGTTAAATGTCAATGAGACAACAGCTTTGAAACAGAACTTAAAGTTACCAGTTTTAAAGATGTTATAATACAGCCTTCAGCAAGGCCAAACAGTGTAAGACTAGCTATTAGTGACCCCTTATTGACAAATTACGAACCTACAAATTATCTGAAATAAAAATCATACTCCAGATATACATGTACTTAAAAAACGTATAACACCTGACAAAGGCTCCTGACTTTGGAAAGCGCGTAAACATGTGGCAGAGTTAAACGTGTTTCATAAGTGCTTAACCCTACTCCTAGCACCTTTGAACAAAGATAAATCTGTATGTTTTACATGAATAAAATGCTCCCAGATGACTAGTCTGAGATTGTTCTGTCACCAGACGCCCTTCTTTGAGTATGCTGTTCTGAAGAAGTACGTTTTAAGGAGAAAAGAATCTTGGTCTGTTATTAACCTTCCCAGGACTGTACATAACATGAACTGAAGAAAAATAGTCGCTCATAAATAGCGAGCTATTTTTGACCAAGAAAAGTTTCCGAATTTTACAATAAAACTGCATTATGTACAACCTAGGTATGTTAAATACAAAAAATTAAAGATTAAAAGGTATATATTACATGTCTTTCTCTGTTTTATATAACAAAGCCATTTCAAGCTATTTGTATAGAAACAAATATTTACAATAAGCAGGATGTATGTTCCGTAAACACTTGGTACATCGGAAAACCAACATTAACATTAGATAGAGAACAAAAAATTGTAATATCTAGTTTATCTAAAAAAAAATCATAAAATCTTATAACTAAAATTGGCATATTTATAATGTGTATTGTGATAAATTGAACAAATACAATTTTCAATGAACTTATAAGAGAACAATATACGCCCTTTAGTATGTACAATATTTGTCGTATTTGGCAACAGGCTATTCAAGACTCCATACGACGGCATTGTTACTTTTATTTATATTTTCAACCTCAAACAGGTTATACAGAAGAATGCTGCTTTCCCATTTGCCATGTCTATCTTTTAAATTATTTAAAGTGAGCAATGTTTAATTTAGTTTTTGACACTGTTAGGTAAAAGATAAAATTCAAGTCTACTGTACAGCAGCTAAAACATTCAAGAAAAGTGTACAAATACATCAGCTTTAACTCTCATGCTCGGTTTATTCTGAACTTTTGAAGAAAAAAGTGACATCGTTTGGTATCAGACGAAATTTTAGTCTGTTGATACCCTTGTTCAATTTCATTGGTCAATGTGTAAGATATCAGTTTAGGAAAAGGTGTTATCTATAATCATTCTTGTGAAAAATGCATTAATACACTTTTCCAATGCGTGTAATCTTACATTGTTTTATTCTTATAATGCTAAATTTAACAACATTGCCCCTTTTAAGCAAATAAAAAAATCAGGTTTTATTAATGACGTACGTTGGAAGCAGTGTTTCCGTTTAATAGAATAGAGAATGGAAACGGGGAATATTTCAAAGAAACAACAACCCGACCAAAGAGCAGAAAACTGCTTAAGGCTACCAATGGGTCTTCAACGCAGGGAGAAAATCCCACATTGGTCAAAAGTACACCAATTTGTTTTTAATACTTATTATAGAGTTATTCAAAAGAGATAAGCTCTTTTAATCAAAATATAAAATATTTTGAAACTTTCCTTGTTTTGAATTGATAAGCCCTTTTAATCCAAATATAAAATAGTTGGGAACTATCCTTCTTGTTTTGAATTGAATCGTAATATTTTTGTTATTTGTGCGTCGCAGATTTAGGATGACCAAGTGGATTACATCATGTGATTCCAACTGACAGTCGAAATTAAATATATAATCCCATTTAATGATCATTATGTTATGTCAGGTGAAGATACAATCAGTAAAACCTCCAGGCTTAGTGTTCCTCACATAATCGGCATCAAGAGATAAGAGTCGGGTGATAAACGCATTAGTAGTTATGTAATAGTCAGTCCTGTTTCTTGTACCCTGTGACTAAAGGACTAAATTATCACCCGTTTAACATTACGAGAAATAATAAATGAGGTATAAATTACCGTATCAAGATTAACACCTACATGTACGATGATTGGGGTTTATTGTTACATACCTTATCTGAGCTTTATTACATGTGCCCTCTATATTTAAACATATGGTTTAGGTCCATCGTTTATTAACATTACAAGGAATATATACGGAATTGGTGAGCCGTTAAAAGGAAACAGAACTACTAAAACGTAAAATCACAGAAAAATCAAACAAAACTAAAGAAAACAATAATAAAACAAAAACAAAAAATTGAAAGTAAAAGTAAAAATGGGCCAACATTTCGGTCAATATGGCCTTGTTCACGAGCAAACAAGATGTTGATTGTATGAAACCAGGAGCAGATGTTCAGTGTTATATTGTGGTATGAGCTGTTTTGCAACATACATATTTTATTTGTTTATTAATAATAAATGTTCTAAATGTTGTTTTTCTGTTTCCGAACAAAAATTAACTTTTTATATTATGTCTTGACATTTGTATATTTATAAAATAATGAAATACTAAGTAAAGAACAGTTGCATAAAGAATATTAACGTAATATGTAGATAAAGATCATTTTTGTATATACATTGTACCTTTGTCATTGATTACCTGTTTTAAACCTGTTTGCACGAAATACATGTTAATATTTAAAAGCATTCTGATATCAGTTTTGATGCTCCAGATACATCTATGTGAGATATGCCAACCCTATATGAAAATGAAAATTAGGAGTAAAATGTTTGGCCTCGGGTTGGGGGCCCGTCTAAGGACCCCCTGTGCAGGGGTCTTGGGTGGGTGCACAGGTCATTTTAAAATTAAAGGGTCTATAGGAATAAAACCACCATTAGATTTTTTCCTAGCATTCTATGCTAAATTGTCAAATTTCAATCTTCTATGGAAAATTTGTTGATTTTAAATAAAGTGAGAGGCATCTCATTTGATAACAGCATCATGTCAGTTCTTTTCCTCAAATTCTCACCTCACCTTAACCTGCATATAAGAAAGCAATGTGCTCCAACGTACTGAATGTTGAAGCTCAAAACTGAGTGTCCCTAATTTTTATTGGTCATCTTTGACAGTCTGTACACCAACAATAGTTTGGAATAAATTCATGCCGGTAATTTAAAAACTCTACCAAGACCCGAAGCTTTCTATAGATATCAAATTTAATTCAAAATACTAATTAATTTACATAAAACTGAGCTGCCCAAGAAAACTATGTTTTTTATAAGAACTATTTTCAGGTACGTTCAATAAGGGGATTTTCCGTAATAGTAGTTTACACCTATAGTATTAGGGAGCGAAAGATGTGCTTGTAACTGCATCACTTAGACGTTTCCTTTTATCCGAATAAATGCTTAAGCGTCTCGGAGATACAGATCAAATTGTCATGATTTACCAAAATCGGAACCGGTAATCGGATAAACTCGCCAAAACTTGGGTGCCTGGCATCTCTGCTGTGTATATTTCGTGGATTTACGACTAGTCACCATCAGCTGAAATTTTTAAAGAGCCAAGACTACACCAACATTTCAATCGACTTTAGTACATGTACACGTAGAGCATGATCTCTGACAGTCGGATGGTTTTCAACACAACCGATAATAATTTGTACAAATATTATTTAAAAATGTATCCACCAATGAAATCTGACATAACAGAGTTACCTTCTCTGTTTAATCTTGCACAAAAGATGCTGAGATTTGTAAATTGAACTTCTTTTCTCTTTTTAATTTATAGTTATAGACCAGCGTTTTTCAGTATCAGTTGGGATCTAGTTCCATTTTGATACGTTATAAGTCATGTTATGTTATGACAGAGATGACATTAGTATTACCAAACATGAAATGAAAAATATTTTATATGATCGAAGTATCTAGCTTTGGTCATCCAACACGAAACCTTTTGAGATAAGATATTGTATCTCTGACTACTAACACACACCTGGATGGATTTTTTTTAATTGTCCTTGGGGGTTATTTACCGAAGATGACCTATAAAATCTAATTCTAAAATGTTAGTTTTATAAGATATCCACTGACTTGTAACATTTTAATCTGAAAAGTATTTGTATAAATAAACAATTAAGAAAACAGTATCAAATTACATTAAAAATAAAAGACCAAATGTACATGGTAATCTTGACAGAAACAATATTATTGATTTCAAAGGTTACATGATTTAAGTATGTGATGGTAAAGAATGGAATTTAAGTCATTAAACTGATAAATCTTCGAGGGCAATAAATAAAACTGAACATCAATCAACTTGTAAAACTGGACCAACAACCGAAGAATAGTTTTGTCATGACATGGCTGCTAATTACATCTCGTAAGAATTACTAATTTGTAACAGTTAATTTGTTCATACGAAATATCATACAGATCACGTATTGTCAATACATTTCGTTTGTAATATGGTACACAGGTTGGGCAGAAAAATATTATTACTAGTATCATACTTTACTATAGCAATTACAGGTAATATAACATAACTACGTTGTTTTTAGCGTGCAAATCAAATAACTCCAGTTTTTCTCGACCAGCAGGAAATAACCAGTTATCTTGTTCTCGTCGTCGATTCACGCGATAATCAATGAGAGCAAGATAACTGTCTCGCGAGAATCGACGAGGGCGTAATAACTGATATTTTGTCCAGGAGTTTAGTTCAGTATAATAATAACGTTATGGTCTTCAGAAGGCGGTAATATCCATAATTATTAAATCTCGAAACGGTTATTTTTCCGAGGGCCTTCCTCGATTTAATTATTAAGAATACTACCTTCTTCTGAAGCCAATAATTGTATAACATATACTAAGTTATTTTGTTTAAGAAAAGAGAAATAACTATTTTACTTGTGAAAATTTTGTATTAGTCCTTCCTCGTATCGGTTTTGTCTTTCTCTCTGGATTTATGATAGTTGGATGCCCATTCAAATTTTATCACATTGTTTTTCCAAACTAAACAAAACCAGAGGCTCCTAGGATTACAAAAAACCCCAAAAATCTCATTAAAAGACTAGCCTATCTATTTTGCCCTTTGAGATGAAATGATAAATCTTTGTAGAAGACCTCAAACCCATCATTTGTACCAATTAACAAAGCTTTGGATTTGTTCAATGTTTTAGCCATATCAAGAAGATTTGAGGACACTTTGTGGAGGACTTCACAACAATCATTTGTACAAAGTTACAAATCATTTGCATTTATAGTTTCAGGACAGAAGATTTTTCAAGTTTCAGTTAATCAGTAACAAGAATTGCTCATGGCAGCCATGATTTTTGCTAGATCAAGTCAAAAAGAGGGATCTTGGTAGAAAATCTAAAAAAATCACTTTTATCAAGTTACAAATCATTTAGTGCACTTGTAGTTTCAGAGGAGATGATTTTTCAAATTACAGCTACCAGAAACAAGAAATGCCCATGGCGACTATGTTTTTTTGACCAATCAAGATAAAATGAGGAACATTTGTAGAGGACTTCATTAACATCATTTGTTCCAAGTTACAAATCATTTGCATTTGTAGTTTCAGAGGAGATGATTTTTTAAATTTCAGACAATCAGAAACAAGAATTGCCCATGGCAGCCACGTTTTTTGCCGGATCAAGTTGAAATGAAGAATCTTTGTAGAAGACCTC
Source organism: Mytilisepta virgata (assembly GCA_028015205.1). Lineage (NCBI taxonomy): Eukaryota > Metazoa > Mollusca > Bivalvia > Mytilida > Mytilidae > Mytilisepta > Mytilisepta virgata. Next base: position 36,654,711 of record CM051515.1, read on the forward strand.
ACAAACATCCACTGTATCAAGTTACAAATCATTTGTACTTGCAGTTCCAGAGGAGATGATTTTTCAAATTTCAGCAAATCAGAAACAACAATTGCCCATGGCGGCCATGTCTTTCGCCAGATCAATACGAAATGAGGAATCTTTGTACAGGACCTTACAAACATCATTTATATTAACTGACAAATCATTTGTCCTTGTAGTTTCAGAGGAGATGATTTTTTAAGTTTCAGCCAAAAAGAAACAAGAATTGCCCATGGCGGCCATATTTTTCGTTCAATCAAAATGAAATGAAGAAATTTCATAGAGGACCTTTAGTTCATCATTCCTGCAAAGTTTGGTTCCAATCAACCCAGTAGTTTTAGAGGAGATGATCAAAATCTGAAATGTTAACGACGATGACGACGACGGACGGACGGACGCAAAGTGATGACAATAGCTCACATGGCTAAGCCAGATGAGCTAAAAATGGATATAAGAAAAGATCAACAGGCTTATCAATTAACGCCACCAAAATGACACAATCCCAGACAAAAATAACATAAACGTGCAGAAATCACAAACATAAACAAAACAGAGAGTCAAGATAGTCTGACTTGGAAAAGACACTGAACAGTGGCTAGGTTAAACTGGTGTTATGGCTAATCAAACCTAGTCTCAAGACGAGATCTCAAAAATGCACAAATGATATTCTTAAACATTTTTCCTATACTTTCTGAAAGTTCATATGCATGTACATGTAACAGGGAAGATGTAAAAAAACTCGAACTGAATGTGCTTTGCAAGATAATTTCATCGTTGAATACGACTATCGCCAACACTTAAAATACTGAAAGTTATCCCAACTTCAACGGTGCATAAATCCAAAAAAACAGGCACACACAGAAAACGTCAAGATTGACATTCTAATAAATCACGCTACAGCAGCACCGCTCTCCAAAATATTGCAAAACACCGACTTAAAAATGTCAAGGAGTGCTTGGTTTAAACACATTTTGAACACATTCCGTATTTTCATGTTTTCTAGAAAGCACTTTTGAATTTTCTCAAGAACGATTTTTTTAAGCAGGTGTAGTATTAAAATTGGTGTCATGTATGGGAATATTCTTTCATTGATTACAATTATGTCTGAGAAAATTTGGCTTTGTATATAATTAATGCATAAATGCATTTGGCATGTGTACATGCTCCGTAAATCAGTCCGATAGCAACTTGAAAATATCAATGAAACTACTACAAAATTCAAATAAACTTTGAAAAACCCTTTTTCTTAAGTAAATATATCTTAATTTTTTGTTGATAATTACACAATGAAATGTTCTTTACCTGTCAAAAGAATAAAGTAGAAGTTGAACACCTGACTCATGCGATACGTGTTCATATATAAACACCATTATCTTATTGTCAGCTTTGTATATGTTTAAAATAACAAATGTGCTAAATGTGCCTTTTAAAAAAAATATACCACTACTTCTATAAAATCATAGTCACCTGGGTTTACTTTGTCACTTTTTTTAGCATACCTTATTCGCCTTGTAATTATTCGGTGCTTTTTCTTAAGTGCATCTTACTGCATGATTTTAGTTTATATGTCCTGGCACTGACATATGTGCAAAAGGGAGGATTGAATACCGGCTTAGCTAATTTACCACCGCCAAATTTGTATGTGCCTGTCCAAAATCGGGAAAGTTTCTTAATGCTTGTATATTTCTCTTTAATATTTATATATTTTGGATTACATAATAAAGATTTGTTTTAGACATTCTGTAACTGTGAATGAAATTCTTCAAAACGTCGAATTTAGGATCATCATGTTCTACATGTCTATGCTGTGCGAGATAATGCTCTGGGAGGCTGTGCATGCGCATACCTCTGGAATTCCGATTTAGGATTGTTTTTCCTTCAACATTTATTCTTTCGTTTCTTTGTATTTTCAATATGTCAGCTTCGTAAACTTTTATGAGTTAACCTTGTATTCCCTTTCTTGTTTATCTGTACAATTCTCCTGGTTTTAAGATTTTCTTTGATTCGTCTGTTGTCTAAACCGACATGTATAATGCATATGTACATGTAGATAAAAATTGATATAGACAACTATTTTCTCACATTATTCAGTTTGGGACTGTTATATTCCTTGTGAGACACCAGTGTGAGATTCATGCATCTTATATCACATGACCTACACTCACGTAACAATGCAAAAAACGTCACGTAACAATGCTAGAACGCCAGAAAACACACAACTTCGCACAAATGGTACGACAATGTCGAAATTAACATCGCTTCAATTTGAAAACCCCCGAAGCGCAACCTAAAGGATATTTTTTGCAACTCATACGATCTTTTCAAATATGTAATTTATTTTGCACTAGGTTGTCCAGTTTAATAGAGCGCATTTTTCGTATCATGGCGGCCATGTTTATTTCTTTAAATTTTCGGCCGAGAAATGTGAGAAAAATAATCAGTCATGGTAAAAATGTGAGACTGGACAATTTCGCCCTCGGGTTGACAGGTTTCTATCATCAGAAACTCGGCAAGTCTCGTGTGGAATTGTCCCATCTCACATCTTAGACCATGAGTGATTATTAATTACACTTTATTGGTGCAACCGATCTCATACAACATAAACATGGTTTAATTTTGCTAATTCTGTATGTGCTTTCCCTAGTAATAATCTTGTATCTCAGTGGTCTTTCGGAACATTGTTTCTAGAGTAGGACTAAATTTCCCTGTTATCGCTTCTTGATATTGAGCCAGCTGTTAAAATTTAACTATAAATTTGCGTTCTATTTATTTTTATTTGTATTTTTTGTCTTCAGTGTATTACTCTTGTTACGTTGGTCATTGTGAAAGACCACACGACAATTTCTAAATATTAGTATTCTTCCGTAAATGGCCATTTTCAGTGTGTAATGATCCGTTGAAGATCGGTTCATGCGACCTCATCTTTCAATGCTTTTAGACCAATCAAATCACGCCGTTCATAAATGCCCATAATTTTGGACGAATCAGGCAAAACTTTATTTAACCTCGTCGATTGTGCATATTGAACTTTTCTAGATACAGGAAATTTAAAAATTGGGTATTTACGGAAGAAACTTATACTCTTACAAAAATGAATAACTAGAAAATCTTCAACTCGTTTTTAAAATCCAGCGATTTCCAGTCTTCACTTTGAACTCGTGTAAGAACCTATTAGTCTTTTCCATTGCTCAGTAGAGTAGAATGTTGTCTCATTAAACCATACGTCATATCTTTACAAATTCAAATAAAATAAATGTTGCACAGTTTAGCAGATTGAATGCAGGAAAATGAAAAGATATGAAAGTCTTACTAGCATAGGAGCAGTATTTTAAAACCTTGATACATGTAACTTTCAACGATATTAGTTTTTTTTTAAATTTTTTTTCGTAAGTGTAAAACTATAAATTATAAAAAGGGTAAAGTGTATGTAGATCATCTTGAATGATTCATATTTTTGCATTTAAATTTGCAGTCCGTTTATTTTCCATTAACTGACTGTAATTTTGTGACTCATTCATATATACTGCTTGAGATTTTCAATTATTCTTCAATTTCCACATTTAAAATTTAGTTGATTTAAATCTTGATAGGACATTCAAAGGGTTTATACTATATAATAAAATGCACTAAAATTAAACATTAGATATATTAGTTCCTTTTAAGTCTTTTGCCTAAAATAACAATTAAAGGTTTGGATGTATTTATGTTTTATTACAAAACGAATTAAGAAAGCACACCTGTATAAAGTAGAAGGAAAATGTGGTAAAGAAATTCTCACGAAGGACCTGATTAAACGTCATTTTAAGTCTTTTTTTTAATGGAAATGTTCTCAAACAAAACAAAGAAATTGAAATGATTGCTACTTTCAACCAGTTAATAATTGTTTGAATTTGTTGTGAGATTTTACATTAAAGGAAAATTGAGGTTTTGTTACAACGTTAGAACTGCTCTTAAAATATAATTATTTATCATATTCCCCTATCTGTAATTACAGGGAACAAGCATTGCAGTAGTGTGACATACATCATGATATAATATTCATGTTAAGCAGAGGGTAAGATTCTATGGTTTTGAAGAAATTATCTACTATCTGGACACCTCAGTTCTTAAAATGGATTTTTCAGAATCTAGATACCTTAATAAATGTGAATTGTCTAGTCACTTGTGTGACAGTTGCAATGAGCTAAGTCGTAACTGAAACAATTGAACTTACCTAATTTTGTTTAATCATGTCTTCCAGGGCAACAAAAAAATACTGCCTATGGAATTTTCAATGTAAAAGGGAGATAACTCTTCCTATGAGATTTAATAAAATTAAGTATTACAACCCCGTGATGCATGAAATATGCATAAAGGGCATTAAAAATATTTAAAATAACAGTTTAACAAATTTTAGGATAGGTCTTAGTTGATCAATTCAAATTATTAATTTTTTTGAAATTTTCAAGTGCATTAATTTTCTATTGAAAATTCCCCATTTAGAAACATTTGTGAGGTATACAAACATAACCTTTATAAACAACATTACATTTTTATGTTTTCTTGGACGATTAAAAAAAAGATTGTCTTATAACACTAACTTTTAGACTTTCAAAATGCGAAAAATCCATTTTATGAACTGAGGGGTCCACTCAGTAGGCTTTTTGTCTTAATTATAAATAAATTCACCATAACACAATGATAATTTAAATGTTAACACATTTTTCCTATTCTTGCCATGACGTGTTTAAGATTTAATACTTAATATTTTTTAAACACTCCCGGTGATTAAATTTCTGCATGGGAATTCCCGCCGTTTTTTAAGTTTATTGGAAAGATAAACTAGAGAAGTTCCGAAATTGCGTTCAAGTAAACAAAATGCATACAGCAACGGCATTTTCTTGGGGTTTTTGTTAAAAATCATAGGAGAAACAGATTCTCCTTCAATTTACTCGTGAGTTATAGAATTTCGCCACCTTCGATAGTTAAATTTTAGATTTTAACATGCTCGCTTAAGCTCGCGTGTTGAAAATAAAAAAAATAACTATCTCGGGTGGAGAAATTCCTTAATTCACTCGTACCTTAAGCAGAATCTATATTTGTCTTAATCTGGGTTCACACTGTCGATCTGATCAACTCGATGATCCCGATTGCCAAAATTTTCCCGACCAAGCGCAACTAAATTCTTAATCGGGCCTGTTTACGAATTCTACCCGACCACTAATTGGACATCTATTCGATTATCCAGACGAAGCACGATCATAACACGATCGTTAGTCGACTAGCTAGACCAAATCAACGTTTGCTCGATCTCGACCAGATCAGATCGACCTAATTGTATAGCGATCATAGGGATAATCGGAAATTGGTCGGGTATTGGACAATTAGGTTCAAACTGCCGATCAGATCAACTCGATCAAGACAGATTAAGCGATCGGGAGACTGGTCTGACTCGCTCGACAAGAAATTTCGCGATGGTCTACCTTGTCCGGCATCGCTCCGACTTTCTACCCGACAATTATTGACATGTAAAAAAAATCGAGTGGGGATCGATAAACCAAGCACTAGAAAAGAGATCGGGAGAGCATCGTGTAGAGATCGAGTTTGGTCGGGATACAAATATATTACCTATCTGTACTCGATTATCTCGAGCTTTACTCGACCAATGCACGATCGCTTGCCGATAACTGCGACTACTGTCATATTTGATTCCCAGACCACCTGGAGTAGAGATCGAGAAATGATCGGGTGTGGTCGAGCAGAGATCGGGCTTGATCAAGTTGATCAGATTTGCAGTGTGAACCTAGCTTATACTTTTCACGACCGGTTGATTATTTTTTGTTTTATTACCAAAGTTTGGTTTGCTTATTTTCAGCTTTTCATTGGTCAAAATTTAATCATATTTTAATTCCTTGCTGCTGATTTAAATTACCAACTGTGGCAAGGTAATGATGTCACTCATAAAAAACATTGTTTTGCCGGAAAAATCGTCTTAAAACCCCTAGAGAAACACTCTACATGTATATATCTGATTTGATTCGACTTACTTCCATTCACGACAGTAGGATTGAGATAACCTTCAGCAACCTTTGTGTTTAGGGGTTTGGAAATTTGTATTCAGTAGTAGAATCTATACATGTACAAATTCAATGAATCCTTAATCTTCATATAAGGAAGCAAATCATAATCGGAAAAATTGTGCAAAGTATAAATATCACATGGCGTTAAATAAAGCATCTGTAAAGTCTCGTTTATTTTTTAACTTTATGGCCTCGTATAACATAGAATTGAACATACCCTCGCCATATCGGTTTGCTTTGACAAAAGACATTACTAAAATGTAGCAACATGAGATTGAAATAATCTTTTCAAGTCGTATTGAACTTGTCCATTGTTAGTGCAATTTGAATTTTTAAATATGAGTTGTAATAGACCTTGCCACTTTCTCTATAGTAATGGTTAAGAATAGAATTCCTTGTAGATCAAAATTGGAATATGTGTTCTTCTACATGTATTCATCACGAATTGTAGTCCTAAATAAAAACAATGATTCTGCTATATATATTTTACTTACAGCATGACACATTTACATTAAGTTTTCTTGTTTTGTCATCACCTTCTTCCTTGCTTCCATATACATGTATGACGTGAAAAGAGCAGCGGATTAAAAAATAAGTGTTTTCAAAATGAAGATTGCAGCCGACATGATATCTGTAATGCACAAAATGCGTTTTTCGACAAATTATGTTTGTAATAATCAAGGTACAAAATATTTAAATCGGACAAGTTAACTATAATTTTATAAGGCAAATCAAATACATGCACAAAATTACAATGCTTAGTGAAAAAGGTTCAGAATTTCAATTAATATACCGGAAGTCTGGGACGGTTTGGGATACAATGAAACACTGTGGGATACGCATCCTGGCCGTAGAAGTATATGTAATTAGGAGATAACTGTATTGTATTAGAACTGAGGACGGGGGACTACTGATTTACTTGTGAATATACAATTATAATGTTTTTTTATTTACTTGTATTATATGTCACAAACATTTTATGTTTATATGACAATAAACATTTGAATTGAATTGAATTGTATTTGAATATTGGCCCGTATCAATTGTGGATTTGATGGTTGCAAATTGAGTTTTTTTATGACGGGCGAGCAAGCGGAGCCAGTAAATTCTGAAATTATTGCGATGTTTTTATTATTGCGCAAAATGCGACAGGGTTGTAATCGCAATAATTTGAACTCGCATTTTGGAATTTTTATATGAATTCTCAACATCGCAAAAATTAAAATCGCATTTTAGTCTAAAATAACAAAATCGCAATAATAAATGAACGCAATAATTTCTGAATTTACAGTATTTTCCATCGTCAAGTCAAAATTAATTCAGGTCAATATTAAAATATAATTGTGTTACATCCATACTAATGCAATTGTAAAGATTTAAAAAAAAGGATTTTTAAAGTTTGGAAGTGACGCTTTGCTATGGCAAGCCGTTTTACTACTTATTCTAACATCAAGATATCTAATAAACTTTACAAGATATCTTATATAGTTTATAAGATATCTTATATAGTTTATAGGATATCTCATATAATTTATAAGATATCTCATATAATTTTCTTTATAAGATATCTCATATAATTTTCTTTATAAGATATCTCATATAATTTTCTTTATAAGATATCTTATAAATTATATGAGATATCTGCAGGTCGGATACTGTCGCTCTACTAAACCAAAAATTCTGAAATAACTTTATAAACTTTAGAAGATATCTTATAAAGTATAAAAACTAGATTATATAAGATGTCTTATATGTATTCATCAAATTGATTTCAGCGGTTATGGAGTAGTTGAGGGTAGAAGTCCCCCCCTTTTTTTTTTTTTTAAAAATGTCAATTTTTACCCAAAAAAAATTTAAATTTTCTAACAATGAAATATATATGCAAACCTGTGCATTAAGGTAAATGCACAGAGAAAGTTTCCGCAGGCAACACAAAAATGACGCTTTCTATTGAACTCTACTACGAGATAGCATTAATCTCTTTATCGGAGTGTTATTTCAGAATTTTTCGTTTTGTAGAGCGACAGTATCCGACCTGCAGCTATGAGAGCGTTAGCTAGTTTTACAGTTAAAACGAGCACACTCTGACCAAGCTATCTAAATTATGTATCGTCCAGTCTAATTTTGCAGTTCTTGCATGTGGTCACCTTGTTGGTAATCATACTGTATTGGTTTTTATAGTGTGTTTTATACATCAGAGTGTCAGGATAGATAAAGTGGCGGTTTGTATACCCATAAAACCGATTCAACCTACTACTATCAGTGTCTGTACCAAGTCAGACTTTCATGACACTCTGTTGTGTTTATGTTTGTGTTTTGTGCTATTTAATATTATTTTTTGTCCAGAGTTGTCAGTTGATTGGTATGCCATTTTTTTTTTTTACCTTTCCTGTTATCCATTTTATTGTTTATTAAGGTACTTTAGATGAGATGATTTGTCGCTTATTTAGTGCATCAGGAGTTTAACATTGATTTTATTCGGACAATATTCTAGGCAATACGTGCATATGAGTTGAAAATACCGTCCGCCATTGCTAAAATTCATACAAATTCTTGTAGTTTTTGACTTCACAGTTAAAAAGTAATTGTTCTACGACGTCATGATGTCAAGTGGAGCTGACGTTTTTACTGTCAATACGTCTATAAATAAATTACAATTTAGTGTAGTAACAACCTCTCTACAAATTCTACTGTACAAGTAAAATACAAACTATGAATTCTGCTCCAGATCCATTCGCGGACTTTATAAGATTGTGGCCTTGCTTATGAATATATTAAAGAAGACCAATGCGTTTACTATCGTTTGAATAAAATCTTTTTTACGGCAATAAACACAAATTATTCAGACTATTATATAATTTTCTGTTAAATGTCTGATACTTTTTTCAGTATTTATTATGCTTAGTGAAATTAAGAGTGGATTTAAGTTCGAAAGCAATAGTAGAACCATTGTCGTTTTGATAAATATCTTAAAATTTGTCAGTGTCACCTACGTCACATGATTAATTTGCATATTCATCATTATATCATTTATAAAAAGATTGTACGTAGATTGAATTCGCCGTTTTAATAGTACAAAGCACCAAATTACGTGTTTCTCCGAGGAGCTCATGTTACAAAGAAGTACGAAGTTGTTTTGTGAATTTGTAATAAGACTGTGTCGTATAAATTTTGAATTAATCGTCTTTTTATAATTCATTGTGTACTAATATCAAATTTATAATGTCAGATTTAAGTTCGTTTTATAAATTGTGAAAACATCAAAGACGTAATTTTAAGAATTAACAACAAAAATATTGAATTAATGTTTAAAACTGACCCGCATGTCAAAAAACGGACTAAATAAACTTACTTATACATACGAACTTCAAACTCAAGAACGTAATCTTAAACTAACAATTAACAGCGAGAGAGACATGTAACTTATTAAAATACGCTATACAATAACAAACTGTTTAATACAAAAGATTTTAGGTTAAAAAGACCCAACAGCATGGAATTACACTGTACAAGTAATTGTAAAATAAAATATCTATATTTGCTGGTTAATACCCACAAATCAGGAGTATAGACTCATATGAAAACGCAAGGATATGGGGATAAGCGTCAATAAGTCAACACCTTGTTGGATTAAGAAAGGAAAATAAGACAACTAATACTGGCTGAATTAAAATTTTGATTGATTACATTTAGGGCTTTTTGTGTGAAGCAACCGTACATACCTCAATTGTTTACAGGTTAATCGTTCAGGGTAGATCTTGTATTTTGTTTCGATCCTTATACTAGAACTTATATTTTATAAGGGTGTATATAAATGTTTTGGTTTAGAAGGGCTAAAGTGCTGGTGTAGCTAACGGCTTAGAATTCCAATACGACTTATTGCATTGCCTACAAGAAGACCCATTTCCAAAGGTCCCCGCACTTCGAATGTTTCGATCTTTATACTAGAACTTATATTTAATAAGGGTGCATATAAATGTTTTGGTTCAGAACGGCTTAAATGCTGGGGTAGCTAAAGTGGGATAGGGAAAACGGCTTAGAATTCCACTACGACTTATTGCATTGCCTTCAAGAAGGCCCATTTCCAAAGGTCCCAGTAGTTTAGATACAATTAAAATTAGAGTTCGGCTTTGCATCGCAGATTCTCTCCAGCAGCACTATATGTATTACAGTTATTCAGCTCTATACAAAAATAGACAGGGATATCAAGACACTTTTCTAACGCGGAAATAAGCCAAGAAATGCCGAACTCATAAAATTCCATTTAGTTAAGCATTATTTTAATAAGTTTAAATACTTCAATATTTAATGCCTTGATTATCTAAAAATTTTAGTTCCTCCCTATAAAGTAAATTCTCTATCAGAAGCAAAGACCATAAGTTCAATGTTGACTGTCTGCTATCAGAAATCGTTCCTGCCATCATTTGTCATGTTGTGGCACCTTTCAAACGAAATTAATAGAAGTACACTATAAAACGCACACGTGTAATCATGTGCACGTGTTTAGTATATATTCTTATTGGACAGTGAACTAGCTAGTTATCATTAAGTTTGAGAATCATATTAGTACAAGTGATATTTTATACTTTGTTGTTCAGTGTAAGGGATGTAACTCAATTTTTATTTTACTGAATATCTTGCCATTTGAGCATTGGTCTATTGATGTTGCAGGGAAATGCGTAAAATGTCTGCGATCATGCCTTATGAAGTGACTTTAAGATGAAGTAACAGACGTGTGGTTCATTTACTTGCACCTTTGATCTTGTTTCACGAATTAATCATGTATAATATAGTTTTATATTAACGATCTGCAATTAATTTTCTTTAAACAAACAAAAGTTAAATAAGTTAACACAAAATGATATATAGAATCAATTAGACAAGTTATTAAACATTTGTAAAGGTTATGCCTTTTAAGAGGTATCGAGAGGGAGATGCTTGTCTCCTAATAGTTTCAAATAATAGTTAACGTATCATATGTATGTTTTAGTCAATAATTATGACCATTTAATCTGATGAACAAAACTTTCTGACTTATTGACTTTCTTTAACAATATTGATGAGACGTAAATTAATATATTTATATATTAATACAAGGCCTTATCCATATCAGACCGGGTATTATACGAAACCCTCAAGCCCTCGGTCCGATATGGGTCGGTGGATTATACCCAATCCGATATGGATTAAGTCGTTACACATGCGTACAAACCATCATAAATATAGATTCTACAACGATGACCAGTTGATTATGAAATTTATCAACTCGAGATAATTAAATTTTCATTTTTAAACTGCGAGGCTTGTCCGAGCAGTTTAAAACAAATGAAAATTTAATTATCGAGAGTGGATGAATTTCATAATTAACGCGTCGAGAGTTTTAGCATCTTTTTCTCTAATGACAATGTACAACTCCGAGAGGTCTTCCGAACGTTTTTTTGGCGGGAATTTTCACGATCATTAACCAACGTGTGGTGATATCAGAATTTATTAAACGGGTCAAGAGTAATATAAATGCGCACAGAATTAAAGAATTAGTACTAAATGTATGATATGTGTGCTTATAATATTTAGATACATGTAGATTTTATATAAATACACTATGGGTTTTCTATATATTAGATAATGATTGCAAGGTTTTGCATATATCGGTATCCGTGAAGATATCCATACCGTCCACAGCTCATATCACACCTACAGATCCTACATGTGTATATCGCACCCTTGAGGAGTTGCGATCGTTATAATTATAGACATTCTAACGAAAGTATATGTAATAAAATCTAAGGTGAAAAATATAATTTCAACTTCAATTTGGAATTGGAAACTCTTAAATTGTCATTTTATCTCTTTATCTATTGGTAGTTGGTTGATTTTGTTATCCTCTATTACATTTATTCGTTGTCGCCAACATTTATTAGTTGCACCACAGAAGTAGTATTGCAGCGCCTGTAAAATGTATATATTTACCAATCATATTACTTCTTTCATATTATAATTATTTATAATCTGATTTTTTTTTTCGGTGAAACAAGCTGTGGAAAAAAATGCCAAGTAACGACCCGTTACATAATTTTGGCGAGATGCACTTAAAACCAACAAAATGTTGATAAAACGTGTTCTACATCAATTATCACCCCAGTCAATTAGTACAGCATCGACGCAGAATTAATAGCTACCTACATAGAGGTGAAGGTGCCTAGTAGATGTGTTATTAATTACAAACAAAAATGTTTTTTGAGAATTTCATATATTGTATATTGAAACAACAAATCAAAGGGATATTTTCATGAGAGCGGAAAATACAGAGTCATTAGCATAGATGATGGCACAACAACTTGTTTTAGTTTGAACAATCTTTGTATCATTTGGGCAATGACCGTAGCATGTATCTTGCTGTTATAGCATCAGGGAAAGTCGTTTACAACGTTGTGATATACTTTGCATTAAAATAAATTACACAAAAAATTATCGTTCTGACTTTGGGTTTGTTTATTTTTGTTGATTGCTATGTTTTACACTCATTTACAAACTTATGAATACATATAATTGCAAACAATTATGTAATAGAGGTTTTTCAAACGCACATACATGTTTTATTTAATGTCGTCTCTGCACGTTATCTGCTGAAAGTATTGTCAATCCGGTTTTATCAATGGCAAAGAGATTTTGGATACTGAATTTCTTTTTGCAACAATAATGAGCATTTTTTAAGACAGAACAGTTATAGAAATCGTCGAATATTTATATTAAACTTAATTTCGTTTTAGTCATTATGTGCAATTTTTCTCACCAGTTTTATTATTGGATATAAATTTGAGCATTAAGGTCTTAAGGAGTTGAAAATGAATTAATTGTTAATTAAAGCCTGTTTTTTAATCAATTTAACCCTCAAAATGATTCAATAAAATATATCAGCGAATTTATAAACAACAACCCGTAAATATGATGTCTTATCAAGTGTGTGTTTGTTATCGTAGATAGTCCAACCATATATGTTTGCATTCAAATATTTTTTATTATTGCTCTTTATGTAAGAAGCGTCGTTACTATGGCTACCGTGCGGGGCTTACGCTTATTTGTGAATTGGATTTAGACTACATTTAAAATGGTCATCTGTGCACACCTTAAGCAGCGTAATCAGTTGTCTGTTGACAAAAGAAAGGGAAAATGTTTGGATTTGGGAAATGCAACAAACTTAATTTCACTTTTTGTCATGAGCGAATTCCTGAAAGACAGGGAAAAGAAAATGCCTTCCGTCGCTGTAATGAGCTGAATGTTCTACACATGTGGAGTGATCTCCAAAATTATCAATACATCTACGTGTCATGAGACCAGATTCTCTTGTAGGCTTTACTAAATAAAGTTAAATAACTCTCTACGTTCTTATGGAAACAATAGTTACTTAATAATATTTTTTATTGTTGAATTTAGAAATAGTTAAATTAACATAAACTCTTTTCCTTTAACTTAAGGTAGAAAAATGGGGTTGATGTAGATTAAAATTCTCCATATAAATAAGTTTAACTTCGGTCCATATAATTTTTGTCGGGCGACCACCCGGTCCATATACTGCCATATGACCCTCAGTGTCATGAACTATTTGTTAAATAGAACATTCAGAGTAATAATAACAACAATATTGTATGTCAAAATATGTCCCAAGGCACTAGAGCATTATGCTTTCTAACCTTGGGACATATTTTGGATTATTACATGGATAACACAATATTATTGTATAAATGTAAAATATTTGATGCATATATTGTTAAAGCAGAAGTATCTTTAATAGCTTTCATCTGTTGGCAATCTTCTTGAAAAAATTGAATTAAAATAATGACAATTGTAGAATTTCCCATGGTTAATCATTACTCTGACAAAGAAGTTTCTGTATAGATTAAAAAATAGTTTTTCCTGTTTTATGAATATATAATGCCCAAGTCTTTGACTAATTTAAAACATCATTCACCTCTTCAAGAATTTGCTTATTAAGTACATGACAAGAATTTGATAATCAAATAACTGGAAAATCTGGTTAAATATCGCTGACAGAATGTCTGCAACTTCAGCGTACAATACTAAACTCAGGTCTTGGTGTAAGAAACTGAACTCAGTAAATCAAATAGTAAGAAAGAAATTCTGTTTAAAGAATGTTCACGAAAATAAAATTTACTTTAAATTTCTAAAATTATAGTAGACCAAAATGGAAGGAAATTGGGATTTCTAATTTCGTTAGAAAACTTAATGACATGGGTGATTTTTTTAAAAATGAATTTAAATTTTGTCATAAACTTCCTTTTGAATAACTATATATTCTTTTGAACATCAACTAGTTAAATGTTTTTCTTAATTAGGCTTAAAAATATATTTCAAATATGTAAATAATCAGGTAAAGCAAATACCTTACACCTTTATCTTGAATTCATACACGTAGAATATAAACGATTTTACTTCACTTTTTACACATCTAACAATTGTATAATTGTACATCATGTGCGTCAGAATTGGAATATATTTATGAAAAAAACTGTTTAATTTGATATATGAGTTTAGATTATAGCAAAACTAGTGCACCATCTGAATCACCATTTGTTTTCCACTATAGTAAACATTCATCTTATGGTATTCTTGCCTTCTGTCCTCTCTAATTTGTCCTTTGTCATGCATGTCATTTCATAAAATATGGAAAACAATGTACTTTGAAATTTAAAGCTTCATAGAAGGGCTTTTGATTAGTCGAAGAGACGTAATTATGTTCTAAGTAATTGTAATTTCACTCTGTTTAAAACGCTACTAAACATAATAGGCAAGATAATGGTGAATTATATCAATGGAATGTGTACATAAGATATGCTTAAGCATTAAGAGACTTGGAAGAAACCGGAAGTTCGCAATTGGGAAGATAAGCTCGCATTTCATTTTCAAATTTTTAATTTCAACCGTCGATGTTCGCCTAAACATACATAGATGTTCGCCTGTATATCTATGTATAAGCAAGGTACAAGAAGAAGTTGATGTATACGTTGATGGTCGATCGATTTCTAGATAACCAGAGTAGATATGATTCGTGTAGTCATTCACGTAAGAATTCTCAAAAGAAGTTATATCATATATTCAGCGGATAAATGAAAATTCGGATTAATAAATGTTGAATATAATTGTTAAATACACAATTAAGCATGCTATATACATGCTGTAATGTCATGTACATGTATGGTAGAAATGTAAACTTGTCTCATAGTCCAAATGAATTCTTCTAGATAAACACTCATTAGAAGCGATTAGGAACATAACATTTATAAATTTCTGGCGAACGACAGAAGTTTTAAAGTGATGAATATTTTAACAGCACATGTTAAATGGTAAATGATGTCTTTAGTGTTATGATGAAACGATTTCCTAAACATAAAACAGTAAGAATCAATGTTTCGAAACATTTTTTTGTATGTTGGAACTTGGCAAATAAACCTTAGGTAAATGCCTATATACAATAATTAGTAAAACACAAAGTGTTAACTTAAGACTGATTTGTCTTTCATCTACCCCTTTATTTTCTTATGTAAAAAACATCGTTTAGCAATAGACATGATAATGTAGAAACATAAATGTAAACAACATCATAGCTGCATTATAACTAAGAGATCTTTGAAATGTGTTTGTGATATAGATATTTCATATTTAAACATAAGAAATACAGTACATTGTGTGCACGCTTCTTAATATTGTGGCTTTTACGAACAAAATGTAGAGTATCAATCTGCGTATTATCGTGGGTCTGTCATGGCTGTCATGATATTGGATCCCACATGAGTCTTACATGTTACAAAACGTTACCGGACACTAAATATTGTACGCACAAAAAATTGTAATTAATGTCAGCTCAATGCAAAAAAAAATTGAGGCCAAACATTTTTGATATTCACAACTATTCTATACGCTTCTCCAAAGCAGAAGTCAATCCATCGGTCATTAAAAAAGTAATTAGGTGTGCGTTCCGTTCAATGCAAAAACTTTAATCTAAACATTTTGAAATTCACGATAATGTGTAAACACTTCCCAAAAACGGAAATCAAGTTTGTTTTTAAGAATTATTTAAAATATTCTTACATGTTGTTTTTACTCTTTTCGATTTTTTTCTTAATTTTGCTCTTTTCTCATCACTTTCCAAATCATGTATTTTCTGGTTTTATTTTGTATACATGGAATTTTCCTATATAAATTAACAGCCAGTTCTAACAGGACAAAGGCCTTTCAAACATATCGCTGTTTTACTCACTTTGATAGTCATTTACTACACATTCTCTAATTCTATGGGTGTTTTAGGATATCCAATCAGTTGGAGAGAAAATTGATAATCCACGTGTGATTTATTGTTCCACTTCGATTTTCTAGATGCTTTTCGAAAATTACGAACAAGGTCTAACTTTTACAATACTTGGGGGAAAATAAATAGCTGTCCAAACAATACTTTACAGCAGGGGAAAAAGTCAGGCTTCTAGATTGATCAACTGGAATAATGAACGGGTCCACCAACAATGGATCCTTTCGTTTCCATATAAAAGATGCCAGAGGGTCAATGGTAAATTGGGCATTATAACGGGCAATTCAAAACTGTTGAAAAAAAGCTGGAAAGCCAAGGCTTGAAATTTGAAGGTTTAACTATTTCGACCGAAAATACATGTATACGATAATCAACTGCTCGCAAAGTAAGATTCTATATTTAATTACTAATAATTTATTATTGGATATAACGCATCATTTGATTGGTCAATTTTTTTCGCCTATCATATCATAGACTAAATTTTCGTTTTCACTATGACGTCATTAAATGGAATCCCAGCATTTTGGACGTCAAAACATCAGTTGGAACTAAATTATAAGGATTGACTGTAATTTTGTTTTCAGTCTATTCGAAATAACCTCAATGCACATGGTGCACACTTTCAAATAACACGCTATGCGGGTTATTTAGTGTGCACCACGTGATTGAGATTATTTCTTCATATACTGAAAAAAAAAGTACGGTCAATCCTTAATTCGTGGACAAAAAGAAGAATATACGAAGATTTCTAGAATTATACTCTCTGAACACTAAAAAGCTAAGAAGAATTGAAAGAAGATACCTTCTTCGACGAACCATGTGTTTTAAGGATAAAACTGCATTTTTGCTATGACAACGGTATTTTGCTGTTCTTTGTTGTTGGTAATTTATTGCGCAAAAATTTGGAAATGTTGTCTTTGCATACGTGCCAAATGTCATGTGCTGACAGGAAAAGACAGCTATGATGCGAAAAGGTCAAAGCGATACTATACAACATTTTTATAATTACAGAGTCTAAGATTGTTATTTATTCAAGAAACATATTCGGCATGTTGTCTAGTTTCAGTAATACTATCTCGTTGAATTGCGTTTTTAAAATGCTCATTAAATGTTTTTGGCCATTTAAAAAAAAATACATGTACTTTGCATTCTTGAATCTATGTGATAAGTTGGATTAGCTTTTTTTTACAAACGGCTCATTGCTATGGAGTATACATGTATACTGAATACGATTTATTGTTGAAATAATAAAGTTATAAATCAGTGATGCATAAGAATATAGTGGAACCTAGAATGCTGTTTGGCATCCTCTGTTTGATAATAAATGAGAAGTTGAACAAAAAAGGAGAAAAGAAGCGGGAGAAGAAAGAGATCGTATAAATATTATGTTAGTTCTTGATTCAATGATACATGGTGAAAGGTATGTTATGAGCTGTAATCATTGAGATGGAAAATTATCTTTTGTGAATTGTAAGTCAAATTGAAATAAATAATCATAAATACAAAAACCGTGACAATTTACATAAATTTTCATTGAGTACTTCAGAAATTAAAATAGAATAAGGGAAATGGTGGAAGAAAGAAAAAAGAAGGAGATATAAAAAAAGTAAGTGCGATGGGAGAGCGACATCTCCTTGTTCAAATATATGGCATTAAAGGCTTTGATTAGTGACTATTGATATGAAAGAAATTTTAATGTTAGAAAATTGTGTATTTCGAGGGAGTATGCATATTGGTCACCATTTAGTGGACACAAAAACTAAATCCTTTACGACACGTAACCAAATCCTTTACGTCATCAGCAATAAGTTGAACCAAGAACATTAGGACGCTAAACTTTATTTCACGTGTAGGAGAGTTACCCCCATAAATTACACTCCAAGATCAAGTCAAGTGAGGAAAATCTACAGGGCCATCCAACAACCACAATTCCAGAGACGAAGACAAAACGGATATTGGGAAGGTAGAGAACAAACAAACAACAAACATACATTTAGGTTGCTTTGATTGGTATGTTATTGTTGACCTTTCATGCTTTTCATTTTGTTGTTTATACAATAATAATCAATAAATAATGTACAATATATAACTGAAAATGAAATTAACAAATACTCCCTAAATTACCCAACACTGTCACAGTGAAAGTAAAAAAAAAACGACAGACAGTACAAGATACAAAAAGACCTACTAGATATCATTACAGTTGAATAAGTATGGATTGAGCAAACACAACGAAGCCTATACAAGTTATCTACTTTCTGATACTGGTTAACACAATGGATAATGTCATACCAATCAATCAACGATATCCCGCACACACACACAAAAAAACAACATGGAAGAGCACAAACACAAACATAAAGAGACAATCAGTAAGTATTGATCTCTTGTGTAATTAATTGTAATTCCTACAAATGCATTTTTAATGTACTATTAATTGTATTCGTAAATGAGCAATTGATATTCACCACACGACTGCTTCTCATACGTGTACATATAGCAAGGACTCGTCAAATATCTCAGAGACAGGACCAGAATGGATTATGTTACCCCCGGTTTTTCGGTGGGGTCCATGTTGTTCATTTGTTTTTAGCTTTTAACTGTAGTGCATATATTGTATTGGTCTTGTCTTCGTTGTTCTACGGAGTTTGTCAGTTGTTACGATTTTTCTCTCCTTCGAATATCTCTTTGGTATTTCTTGACTTTACTTACACCCACAGTTCAATAAAGGCAAGCAAACTGTACATAACAAGCCTTCAGACAGATACAATAACGTTTATATCTTCTCTATGGTATTAGTAGAACATTCTTCCAATATTTATCCCATCTGGTGAAGGAGACATCTGTTTGAAGTACACCTTTGTAATTGTCTGAGAGAATCACTTAATATTTCTATTCCGCGTGACTAACATTGCTTTAAAGAATATCAATAAGATGATATTGGTTTGAGATGACTTGATGGATCTATGACGTTGGTCGACATTGATTTCTGCCAAAATTAAGGATAAATTGCATAATTCGATTAACTAATTAAAGGAACAGCTCTTATTATGTTCTGTTAAGACCATTTGGTGGACATGTAATTTCATATAAATTAATAGATTTTACGTGCGTCTGTAAACCATTTTCTATTCTCGAAAATGACACAGCTGTCAAGTAGTCTTTAAATCTCATGAAAATTGTTTTGTAGTTGCTAGTATTTGGATAGTTGCATAAAAATGATACTTTCAAATTTACTGTTATGAAATCGATTAATTTTGAAAGCATGCTCTTCATTTGTCTGTGTTATGATACCACTTTCAACATTTTCGGCGTATTTCAACATAATTTACGAATTAATAATAAAATAAACAATATGGAAACATTGAAAACCAAAAACGGGCAAATCAAATTCTTATAAATATTTGAAGCAATGTTTTTCGTTCTATAGTAAGTAGTTTCCATTTACAGCACCCGTTAATTTTTGTTTACCGATAACCGAATTTATTCCCTTCCTCATACCGGATTTGACATGAGCAGCATGGCGGGTGTCCTGCAGGAAGCAGAGACTGCTTACTCTTCCGGAGCACCTGAGTCTACCCCCGGTTTTTTGGTGGGGTCCATGTTGTTCATACGTATTTAGTTTTTAATTGTAGTGCATGTATTGTTTTGGTCTTGTCTTCGTTGTTCTCCGGAGTTTGTCAGTTGTAACGATTTTTCTCTCCTTCGAATATCCCTTTGGTATTTCTTGACTTTACTTATTGTAAATCCTTTTTTGTAACAAAACATTAAATCTAAAACATTTAAGAATATGTGTATATGGTTTTGGAACAAAATCTGCACCAAATGTTAGGGTGAACGACTATAATGTAAAGTTTTTAAAGGATTGCTTTTCAATATATTGATACACTCACGCATGTACATGTAGTCAAAATAACAATCCAAAGATACTAATATAAGATATAGTAAATTTATACTATGCTGTATACGATGCATTTCAAGGAGTGACCACTCTCATTAGCAGCATTAAAACCGAAACATTTAGAAGACCAAAAACCAACTTATTTTAAACAAGAAATACTCATAACCAAAAATACCGAAATAGGAAGCCACATTTCAGCCAAGGAGATCTACCATGTGCAATACATGGAATGAACCCTTAGTATTTCTATTATTTTTGAATTTTGCTAAATACTGGTAATTTCTGTAACAAATCAATGAATAATCATGTCAGACAAGTCTGACGACTGGGTTGGTGAATACCCTCGGGGACCTAGGATCCACCATGCAGAGGCATCGGCCCAGGAGTTTCAAAATAACAATCCAAAGATACTAATATTAGAAATAGTAAATTTATACTATGTTGTATACGACGCATTTCAAGGAGTTACCTGTCATCAGCAGCGTTAAAACCGAAACATTTGAAAGACCTAAAACCAAACTTATTTTAAATTCACAAAATGCTTACTAACCATAATATTCCCTATACATAGCGTGAAAAGAAAAGAAGATGAAACAATCATGTAATGCTAACGTGCTTTACAAATGCAGTACGTTTCGTATGTTCACGGGCCAACTGAAAAGAAAGACTGTACTGATCAACATAAATGTACAGCCTGAATATAGAGATTTGACATATATCTATTCATCATTCAGAATGCAATGTGTATGTATATCGGCTTAATCGTGCGCAGGATTATGCATGTGTTTGTATGTGAATGAATGCGTTTATGACAAAACAATAGGTTCATTTGATAATTTCCAAAAGAAAAAATGGAGTAGTTTTTATTGGGATTTAATCGAAACCGACGTATATCTATCTTCGATAGTTCATTGGTTACAAAAAATCTAATGGTAATTTCGATATTAAGATTAAACTGTTAGCGTTATTTTCGTTCGTTTGTTTATATATCGCACATGGGAAATCTAACTACATCGTCTTGAGGGTCATGTCTAGGGTCAAATTTGCTGTAGCCAATCAGCGACCCAGCTATATAATCTTATAGGGTATTGAACTGGCATAGAAGTTATTGTAGCGTCTAGAGTAATTCCGAATGTAAAATAACAAATTTGGCAGCCTCCATGCGATTTTTATTTCATAATCTGAATCATTAAAAGTTGTTTTTAAGTCTACCAACTAATTCCAATGGCCTCAGGTGAATTATTAACACCGAGATAAATATGCATGACAACAAACTGTTGTGTATTGTGTGGATTCTCGTTTATAAACATTGGAATTTTGGCAAGGGGAGAGCAGGTAGAAAAAAAATTCTTTAAACATTTGTCAAACAAAAACTGAAGTTGAACCCCAACAGGATATAAGAGTGCCTCGTTGATTGGTTGTTTTAAAACGAAGTTCTGGACGCTGATTGTTTGGTCAAATTTCACAAATTTGACCTTAGATATGACCCTTAAGCGACTGTAGTTAGAACTCCCACGCGCGATATATAAACAACCGAACGAAAATGAGCAAGTGCGGAGAACTAATTTTAATTAAATTTTAAATACTTAACCCTGTGAAATTTGAAAGGAAACGTTCATAGGAACTTAACTAAAAAAGTACTAAACAAGAATAGATTATTGACAGAATAGTAATTATATTGTTACCTGTTGTAAATGGATAACAGGAAAGGTAAGAAATGACATACATATGTACGCCAGACAAAACCACGAACAAAAAATAACATAACAGAGAAAAAATAAAAAACAAATATTGTTATGTCTGTCTTGGTATTCCTATCTACTAGCCAGTCTTGATCTTTGTTGACTACTAATTTGGTAGCTCTCAATTTAGAGTTAACTACCCAGCTAGTGCTTTGAAAACTATACATATATTTCGTATTGAGCCTACATCCCATCAGATCAAACATGGTGATATATACATATACAATGCAGATTAACAATATCTACGGATCCTAGCGTGGCATTCAACAATGAAAATTATGTCACTAAATATACTAGTATCACAAATTCCATATGTCACAAATCAAAGTTAACAACAGACTAGACGTATACCGTGCGACTGAAAACACGAGTTCTGAAAATACGTCCCGTATACATAAAGGGTTTAATGTTATCTTTTCATGGAGTTTGAAAGATTCGGCAGTATTCGTATGAGAAATTTTCACAGAATTACATAAAATTCCATAGTTGTAGCCCTTAGTTTCTGTGGGTTATTGGTCAGACTTTTGCATTTATTCATGATGGTACAATGGAAATAGGAGGCGAAAACCAGTTCAAAATAACTCGCAAGAGCTTTTCTAGAAGCCGGGTATTGAACAAAAAGATGTTCACAGCTATTATAGAATTTTTTAAAAACATTAAGCTCATGTGGAATCTATTATCTTGTAATGGAAGCTTTTTAGTAATCGTATGGTTTTTTTCGTTAAAATTTTTAAGACTGCATGCAGGTCTAGCCTGAGCTATTGCTGAGGACCTTAGAGCAAAGCAGTAGTAAAAACACTGGGTTTACTTGTATTTTGATATTTGTCTCGGGGTGTAACAATCTACCATTGCAAAGACATCTTAAATCGGTTGGATATCTCCAATACTCCTAACCATCTGCATTTTTATTTGATGAATTTTATGTTTATTTAAAATCACATGACTTTGTAAAATTATAACAACCAATTATGATACATCAACAACAGAACTAATATGACAGTAACAAGATAATATGGACAGATAATACAAATATAATATAAATCCAACATATTTGTGATAATGAATTTAAATGACATGACACACTATTAATGAATTTTCATTTAATACAGAATTTCTATCCTTAACTTTGATAAATACTGAAATTTAATATATAATATTTGATATTTTCTAAAGCAATAATAAGTCAGAGTTGTGGTGAAACTTAAACCTTCTGCAAAAGTTCATAAGACAAGACAAAGCTCAAAATGACCGGAAAATGGGTGGAACATGTACTATAGTCTAATATCAAAGCTACATGTAAAAATAAAAAACAGACATTTAAAAAAGTAGTACATGGTCAAAATAAAGTCCATATCACTATAATGATGACCAAAAAATCATGCCTTCAAACTGTACAATTTATCTTTGAAATCTTAACCTATTTATATGTGAACATACAAGTATGTAGGATCTTCTTTCATTTCGGTATCACACACTATTTCTTGATTTAAGACTTTTACAAATAGATGTCATCGAAAATTATTATTTCTATTCAGTTATTGCTATGGAATTCTATATGCTAGAAACAACAGGAATTTTACCTTCTTCTTGAAAGTCCAACGGGTATACGTAAACAATTCAATAAAACGAAATTATCAGAATACTAAATACGTATGCAAAAATTATACATGTACAATAGTAAATAGACTAAAGTTAGGTGAATTTTATCATTGTCGTTTTCCATCTGTCTTAATTATAACTTTCCAAGTGATCTAGTATTGTTTGAAGTACTCCATAATTTGTACGACTAAGTACTATAATATAAATTCCAACAGGGCGTATAGGTCAATACAGAACACAAATTTGTATTCACCGGTTCCATTAATCTTTCTTCGTATACTATTTTTAACAAATTTATTCATCAAAGTTTGTTCAGCCTTTTTAAAATCCTCTTCAGCGACATTTTCATGTTCACAATCTGCTCATCAACTAATGTCGTTCAGCCTGATGTAGTTGATTATAAAGATCATTCGCCAAAGGCAAATTCAGCTCTTTACATTGTGATTTTCCATTTTTTCGATATTCACATTTGCTGTTATATTCCTCTATAACACGGTCTGCCCAGTCTAAAATTGTCCACAGCGGAATGAAGTAATACTGATTCTTTTGATTGCTCCACGACCTTGTTCCTAGACCAGCAAGCCGTAGGTTACTAGAATGACCTATGTACAGCGGTGACCCGTCAACAGACGTTATATCATCGTTTTTGTATCCTTTTATGATACCACAAATATAGTCTTTATCATTTGCACACTTATGATTTAGTTTTCCTTTTCTTATTTTCAGTTTTGTTCTTGGTTTTTTACCGTCTATGCGAATAGAGACAGAAAATTTGGGCAAAATTCTGGATATAGATTTAAATTGTTTTTGAGATGTAATGCACTGGTCTTCCACTTTGATGGATCGCTTACTGAATATTCTAACAAGCGCAACGTTAAACCTCTGCATACCCCTGGACAATAATGGATGCTCTACAATATTTGTCATTTTATAGCTTTGTCTCGCACGTCCGATTTTCAGATGCACATCATCCACAGTTAAGTACCTAAGAGCACCTGCCGGGACAAGGGCCCAATCATTGGTCAGCAGGACACCATCAGTGACATAATCACCTCGATTTCTGTAAATCGTCACATGTTTCTTCATCATTGCTTTTCCAATTGATCTGAAATATAAAGTGTTAGTGGTTACTAAAATCTAAAACTCTTAACCGTACACATCGAGAATTTACACTATAAATTTAGAAATATATGCCATGTTTTGTTTATGAATTTGATTTTTTGACTTGGATTTTATTTTAACACTCAAATACAATAATCCTTAAGAGTTTTAGCTTCAAATTAAACACATCATGACAATGTCTTACTGATGCAAGTTTTATTTCCTTCATAAAACCAACTACTGAGGCAGTAGAAAACGACAGCTATCCCGCACTCCCCATACGTTGTATTCCTGTGCACCTTTTTCACAATTATACCTTTGTATACAGTCCCAAATTTTTGAAAATTAAAATTCTGAAACCTTATTACACATCTGCATACAGTGTATGACAATACTGTATAGAAATAGAATGTATAAAATGAAAAATGAAAGAAAACTTTCAGTCACCCGCTTATATTTCCCAATTTTTGAAATTCGACCCATAAAGGCCCCAATTTTAAATAAATCAAAATTCTACAAACTTATTGCACATCTATATACAGTGTGTGACAATACCGTAAAGAAATTAAATACATAAAATGAAAAATGAAAGTGCAATTTAAGTCACAAGTTAAAATTCCCATTTTTCAAAATTCAACTCCTGTGGGCCCACAATTCCGAAAATCAAAATTCTGAAACCTTATTGCACATCTACATATAGTATGTGATAATACTGTATAGAAATCAAATGCATAAAATGTAAAATGAACGAGGAGTTTAGGTCACAATCTTAAATTGCCAATTAAAGAAATTGTATCGCTGTGACCCCAATTTTTGAAAATCAAAATTCTAAAACCTAATTGCGCATCAAGATACAGTATGCGATAATACTGTATAGTAATTAAATGCATGAAGTCAAATATGAAAGAGGACCTTAGGTCACAAGCTTCAATTCCTAATTTTCGAAATTTGACACCTGTGGTCACCAATTTTTTAAAATAAAAATTCTGAAACCTTATTGCGCATCTACATACAGTATGTGACAATAATGTCTTAAATCAAATGCATAAAATATAAAATGAAAGTGGAGTTTAGGTCACAAGCTTAAATTCACAATTTTCGAAAATCGACCCCTTTGGCCCCAATTTTTGAAAATCAAAACTTCTTCGAAGTGCGGGGATATTAACGATTTCGTATTTACAATTGCTTCCTCGTTTGAGATTAGATGGCTTATTAATCCAGGTAGTTCTGTAAATGATCAGATACAAAAGTTATGCTTGATTTTAAATATTGAATTGAAATTAATTCCAGATATTTTTCTATCGGTCATATCCACGCATATCCATCAAAACATAATCAAGATAGTTTTAATGCAAACTGATATACAAGCTTTGTTGCTAGCAAAGGTCCGCACCGCGTGTCGTATGTTGACTATTACATGTACATCGGAAGTGCACGGATGGTACATGAAGAACATTCACAAAGAAATAGCTTTATTGTGATTATTAAAAACTCAGACATCAATGTATTTAGAGTGCTAAAATCATTGTTAAAAATAAATCAAATCTGGCCTAAAGGGGAAAGCTAAAGTCCATGTATGGTCATTTAACTTTGCTTGAAATAGTTGAAATCTTACTTTTGAACGATTTTCAAAACGTTATCAACAAGAAACGTAAAATTTGTTTGACTGCTGGCGGGTATTCAGCTAACCATGATATTGCTGCCATGCTAGCAACCTTCTTCTGGATCCAAACTTCATCAGTAACGGATGCAAATACAACATGATAAGTAAAACTACATTGTACATGCAATCAATATATTAGCTCTGAATTTAATAAGTGAGAAAGCCAAGAGCGAAAAATGGATAACGAATAAATGTGGTTAACACATGGATTGAACAGTGATGTAGATGCAATTGTAAAATTGGCATAGTGGAAAGCTAAACCTCTCACACAAAACATCCGAGAGCCAGGTACTAACCTATGTCCACTGACCGGCCTTTTACTAAAAACGTCATCCTTGCACTGAAGGTTAACATCATTGACTTCAAAAGTCGTACTTTCATTTTTGCCACAAACCATTTCTTCCAACTTTAATTCCGTCAACTGTGATAAAAACAGACAATAAATTCTTGTGCATTTTAACATACATTACAATGAGTTTGTTTTCGAATTGTTTTAACTCTTTATAACAGTTTACAGAAGCAAGTATGAACCACTAAACTTCCAATGGATGAAGATGTAATGGTATACATGTATATGTATTGTCACAGGAGGAAAAAGGAAACTTAAATTTTTTTTTTTCCTGAATCGGCATAACTCGGAGACAGATTGTTTAAATTTCGCACTTTAACAATACATGTACATGAATATATGGAGATTAACTTTAAAATGAAAAACAAATTGCTACAGATTGGTAAATCATACATTAAAACATGCTTGTTATTCGATCAAAAGACTACATATTTACGTGAAGTATAACAATTTGTATTAACTTAAATGTAATTCATTGGTACATACATACATATATATATATAATATTCAATATAATTATCTTCATTCATTCTATACATGTTTCTTGTTAAAATGATTTTTCAAACACAGTTTTATTCTTATCAATCTTTATAATAAATAACACATTTTTTCATATGTCCGTGACCCATATACAAGCTGATGACCCCTTACTCGATAGAATGGAAAATGGAAATGGGGAGTGTGTCAACGAGACAACAACCCAACGAAAGAGCAGAAAACAGCTCAAGGCTACCAATGGGTCTTCAACGCAGCGTGAAAATCCTGCATCCAAAGGCGGGCTTCAGCTGGCCCCTAAACAATGATGCATACTAGTTCAGCGGGTTTAAACATGTTTTGTGAGATCTCAACCCCCCCCCCCCCCCCCCCCTCCTCCTATACCTCTAGCCAATGTGGAATAAACAAACACACATCAATATGCAGAGTAAAACTTAGTTTAAAAGAAGTGCTAATCCGATGTTAGAAAAGGTAACAGAAGAAACTAAGCAAAATTACAATGATCGATATAAATTAACAAAGGACTACTAGCAGTTACTGACATGCCAGCTCCAGACCTCAATCAAACTGATTATGTCTTTATCATATAGAAAATCAGCACCAGTCCCTCCCGTTAGGGGTTAGGATCATGCCACCATAAATTATACGTGGACATACTTTTTTTCGGAATTTTTTAAAGACCCTCGAAATATTCATCTAATGGTTTTCCACAACAATGGAGAATATCTTTAAATGATACCCTTAAAATTTCTGTATATTTGTTGTATTCAGATAAATAAATTTGGGATATTTACAAATTAAGATATAATTTTCTACTTTATACAGCGATTTTAAAAAATAATTTTAGTTGTTAACATTAATCTCTTACAGATCCTCCATATTTCCAAGGTTCCATGTATAGTATATATGTAACATAACTCGCCCTACCGTAGAAAAAACATTAAATAATATTATATTTAAAAAAAATTATATAACACATAATATTCATCCGACAAACAGAAGTGTAGTAATTCAATGGTATATATTAAACTAATTAAATGCATCAAAATTTCTCTTTCACATTTCCTTGTTCATTGTTTACGATGATTTTGTATATTTTACTTGAAGTCACTCTCTTTATTTTTTTTATTACTATGGAACTGATTTCTATTTACATAAACAACAAAATGGATAATAAGAAACGTCGACAATGACTTACCAATCATCAACTCTACCCAACAGACAGAACCCTGGACAAAAAATAACATAAAAGAGCACAAAACACAAACACAAACACAACAGAGAGTCAGGATAGTCTGACATTTATACATCTGATCATCTGGATGCTCAAATGTCGACATTTTTACGTCTTTATACCAAGAGTTCTCATCTTATTCCCACACATCGAAAATATACCATTAACGAAAGTAACATTTCATTACGTGGTACTATTGTTATACTCCTGCTTGTAGTGAAAATGAAAAAAAAAATGTGGCCGTTACATGTATCACTATATGTCACGTAGTATTGAATAGTAATATCTCATGGTTGTCTTACCTTGGCTCGATCTGTTCGAGCCCTCACGACAACTTTCAAGATAAATAACAGCTTATTTTATTGTTCCAGTGTTACACGTTGTACATAAATCCCAAAATTGTGCTTTATTTTCCCTGTGAAACTGGTTTTGATCTGTGCACTATAATTGCATATTTGAACACCTATGCTATAGTCCGTAGTGTCCAAAATCGAATGAGTGGATAGAAAAACCAAACTTGTTCGAACGCTTAAATGACCTAACAATGCAAAGCCGAAAACCCTCTAAGAACTGAGCAATGGGCAAAAGGATATTCCTTTCTTCTCTTAATAGAGGCAACTTACGCGTTTAGTGCTTAAAACCAAAACTATAAATGCAAAAGAAAAAATAAAGCGTTGGAAAACGGTTTGAAGTATTAGCCGAATTCATTGTATTTTAGACCTACCTTTTTGCCGTGTAACCGAGGTGGAGACTTGCACATAACATTATCCGTCATATCCAGTATTATAGTGTTGCTATCTTCTACAACCCATTGTAACCGACAGTCGCAAGTCCAAGGATTATTCATTAATAATATGATGGACGACCTTCCCATTATATTTTCAATGTTGGAACTAATTGTCTGCAAATTATTATCTGAAAGCTCCAAATCTTTTAAACGCAAATACGTTCCGGGTGGTATATCTATCCAAAACAGGTGGTTTTTACTTAGATCCATTATTTCTAGTTGCGCCATATTAGTTACAATTGAAAAATTAAAACTCACTAACCGATTTGATTGCAAATTCAAAGAATTCAAATTTGGTAGCGCCCGAAAAGCGAGTTTATGAATAGAGTTCACCTTATTGTTAGACATGATTAAATCTTCAAGATTTTCTAATCCGAGAAACATATCTTCAGATATTGTTCTTATTCTATTTCTAGACAGGTCAAGCGAATACACTTTTTTGAGGCTTGAGAAAACTCCGTTGTTCAGGTTACTTAATTTGTTATTGTTTAAAGTTAAAGTCTCCAAATTGAATAAGTTGGACATGGCTTGGTGGTGGATTTTCTTTATGTTATTGTTACCCAGTTTAAGAGTGTCCAATCTAGGGATACCTTTAAATGTTTGGGAATCAATCTTCCGGAGATTGTTCTGTTCCAAATTTATGCGTTTTAACTTGGACAAACGATCAACGCTTGACGTCATGAATGCACCGTTCTCAATAATGCTAATAAAGTTATTATCGAGATGAATTTCTTCCAAATTTTCAACTCCAAAAATAATTCCTTTTTTGAAAGTTAATATTTTGTTGTGCGATAAATCCAGATTTTGCAACTGCCGAAGAGAGGAAAATGAGGTACTTTCAACAGTGTTGATATCATTTCTGGAAAGATCAAGTCTTTTCACGTATCGTACAATATCGAAAGTTCTGTTTTCAATTTTTACTAATTTGTTATTGGACAAACTTAATTCCGATAAAGAATCGAGGTCTGAGAGATGGACTGACTTGATCTCTGCTAAATCATTTGTTGACAGATCCAAACTTGTTAAATCTCTCAAATTACGAAAGGCTCCAGCTTCTATATTTTCAATATGATTTGCCGAAAGGAGTAGCTCTTCCAAGTTAAATAGATTTATAAACGAGTCTGTAGGAACATTTACAATAGCATTGCCTCGAAGTGAAAGCGTTCGAAGAGCATAAAGATTATGAAACCACCTAGGTCGTATTGTCCATAGTCTGTTTCCATTCAGGAGAAGTTCTTGAAGATCAAGATTATGATCAAACATTTCATCGTAGAAATCGGAAATGTTATTTCGTGAAAGGTCCAGGACCTGTAGCTGTGTTAGTGACTTAAAAACATCTCGCGGCAAGCGTTTTAGTTTATTGCCATTCAGATTCAAGGATTTTAGCTCTGCAAGGTATGTAAATACGGTTGTAGGCAGAAATTTAATCATATTGTCTGAAAGACTTAATTTTTGCAGACGTCCCAGTCCATTGAAAGTCGCAGCTGATAAATGTTTAATATTATTGTTTGTTAGCGACAAAACTTCTAAAGTTCGGAGGTAGTGAAACACTGATGGATACATGATTGCAACATTGTTTCCGGACATTATAATCTCCTTGATCGAAACACTGTTTCTAAAGACATTGCGGTTGATGTAATGTATTTGGGTGTCTGAAATAAGGACTCTGTCTGTGTGTCTGATTCCTCTGGACCGTACGCTGCTACTATCTCCATACACCGTTAACTTTGAAACATCTGAAAAGAAACAAAATTTAAATATACCTATTAATGAAAAACATCATAGAGAAGATAATTTATTCAGACTACAAATGACAATCTTGAGTTTGATATTTTTTTTTAGATAAGAGGAATCTCCGAATACAAAACAATACGTACATTGTAGGTACAGTGATTCTTTATCATTAGTTTTAAATTCCAAACTTAATGCCACATTTTTATTGATTGCAAACTGCAACAGGATTTTTTCTAGTCCTTTTCTTTTACTTGTGTAGAAATAGGAAACGATATTATCTGCACATATAATCCCACAATACTTTCTTAATGGACAGTTTTCTAATGTATACTGTGAACTTGTTGATATTGTAGATATCTTACTTTTAATATTCCACCTTGCTTTATGTAATTCACATCCGTGGGTATAAAACATCTCAAGTAACTACCCACATTTTTTCAAAACATGACATTGCTTATCGAAACTATTATTCCCGAATTTATCCTAAATTTTCAATGTAACTTTCCTTCTTTTTTTTGTACTTTATAAATAGTATAGAACTCTGCTAGTATAAGCTTACATATGATAAAATGATCTAAAAGGGTAAAAACTCTAAGCAAAGAAATAAACATGACCCATGATCCTAAAACTTCTAGTTTATGCTTGCTTTTTTCCGCTCTGTTCCGTTTTTTTTTTCTTTTTTCAAATATCACCGCATATTGTATGTAAATGTGCAAGATTGTTTTCATTTCAATTTTGGTAAAGTATTTCTGTGATTGGCACTTTTGTAGACGAACCTGACGTTTATTTTTACATTGGGTAAGACGAAAACATTTCCTTATTATTGCAGTTTTGGTTTAGGTAAGTTTGTTGTAAGGCACTTAGACCCATTTAAATCTGAAAACTACTTAATTTTTATATGTTTATTTTTGCATCTTGAAGACTTCAGATGACTGATTACTGTATTGTTTTTTCTTCTTCAAATACTAGTACTTAGCTAGATATAAAGCATAATTGTTAGTATATATATTGCATTACAATGTCAGTTAGTAATGTTTTGTCGATATAATAAATTCAGGCAAATACATGTATCTAAAAAATAACAATCCAAAGATACTAATATTAGATATAGTAAATTTATACTATGCTGTATACGACGCATTTCAAGGAGTTACCTCTCATCAGCAGCATTAAAACCGAAACATTTGGAAGACCAAAAACCACACTTATATTGAACAAGAAGTACTCAACCAAAAATACCGAAATAGGAAGCCAAATTTCAGCTAAGGAGATCTACCATGTGCAATACAAGGAATGAACCCTTAGTATTTCTATTATTTTTGAATTTTGCTAAATACTGGTAATTTCTCTAACAAATCAATGAATAAGCATGTCAAACAAGTCTAAACTATTTATTTGTCATTTAATATATTTATTTTAATGCAAAGAAAACAAGTTTAGGCAGAGATACATGTAGAGCTTGTTCTTTGGAATTAGTTGCATATATTTTAGCATAAAAGGCTGCGTTGTGAGTGAGAACACGATTAACAGCCATCATATTAGATATTTTATAAGTACATATGTACTTAGCAAATATATCTTTGTACACAGAAAACCATGGCAACAGTATTTTATGGTTTTCATAGTTGCAGTAATAATAGCAGTAATAATAATTTTAGATCTTATCTAAAAATGATTAAAATTACAGAAATCACAATAAAAGATAAGTAACCATAGGGGAAATTAGGTAACTATGGGTCAATGCACATAATGAACATTTATCTTATTTTATCAATATTTTGATTTGTTTTGATATTCATAAGTCTTATCTGATTGTCTGGTGTTGCGATAATTGCGATATTGTGTTACTAAACGGCAAGACTTTCAGATAAAAGAAAAAAATATCAGATTAAAATATTAGAATGAAAAACAGAAACTACATGGTTGTGTCATTCAACTTCACTAATACTGATAAAGATAATATTTTTTTTTATAATTCAAAGTAACTCTTATGATATTACCAATATTGAAATAATACTTCTAAAATTTGTCTTCTGAGAGTGTATTTGAAAAGAATTAAGAATTTGCTTCTGAATAAATTTTTTTTAAATGTTGCAAAAATATTACTTTTGTGTTATTTTAATTTATACAGTAGATGGCTGTTTAACAGATTATCCCTATGTATATGGTTTTGCTTGTACTTTACGATCAACTAATTTTTATAACAGAACTTGTGCTAATTTTCATTTTCATAAAAAAAAAAAAAAATAGTTCAAGGTTTATTATAGGGAGAAAAAATGGGTTAACATAAAAATAAACTCGGATGCCAAATAACCTACACATTTCTGAAATAATGTACTTATACAATAGTGTTGTGTATTGCTATTCTTCATCTCGAATTCACAGCAAGAATTTCAACAATGAATGTAAAGCATTCAGAAAAAGAAGGACTCATGGGATCGACATACATGTATGTAATCTAACAATATTAATCGGATATGAAAAGTACAGTATTTCTGTTACTGCGGATTCAGCTATTTTCGTAAATTTTCGTGGATTGGGGAAAACAGGATATTCGTGATTTCATGGATTTCGAATTGAAAAAAAAATGAAATGAAAAGATGTTATAATTGATTCAATTGATTAATTTCAACTTATATAAGACTATTTACAGCATAACCAAACATAATATTGTACGAACGAATAGAATTTCGTTGACTTCTTAAAAATTCGTGGATTAGTCTGTACACGAAATTCAAGAAAGTTGGTATACCCCGAAAGATATGCGTTTCATAGTATTTGGTATTCTGTTTTCCTCCTTTCCTGCCTACTAACATCAGTATTCTTTTAATTCAAATTAAAAGCATCTGCACATGCATTGAATTTAGCAATCTGTATTTTCGGCACTAAAATTACATTCCCATCAGGTTGTCTTTGATTATTTGATGAAGAATCCACACACGATAAAAGATTAATTATTGATCATTAAGACAAAAGTTAGTCATGTTAGTGGGATCTGAATTGATTAGCTATGAAATTGTTATCATGTCAAGTTGTGTTTTTCTGCTTGAGAAAATTTTGTGTTGAAATCAATAGTTTCATCCAAATATCAACTATCAACTATCATTGAACTTTATATTGCAAACTTTGAGAATATAGATTGGTAATATGATCTTAAATCACGTTGATTCAAGTTTTATGGAGTTCTGGGATGGGAATCCGTTGAGTCAATTTGGAGCGATAGACTTTGTGAAAACAGTAATGGCGCCCAGTCCATTGGTAGATCTTACTCAAGACAAACATAATAATGTGAGTACATTTACGACATTAACTGCAGTAGCAGATGTGCACAAGACACTTTCACCATCACATAAGCTACCCAGAAAACGTCACATATCAGAATCGGATTCTGAAGAAATAATTGTCGACAATAAAAAGACGAAGTGTTCGAGTTCACCCACATCCATGCCTACACCCGCTTCTGATAATATTCAACTCAGTGCAATTATGAACATGATACATAAGTTATCCGATAATTTCAATAGTGTAGCCACCAGGTTAGAGAATCGAATATGTGAAATCGAGGGAAATGTCGAAAAACGTCTCACTGTAAAATTCAACACAGTCATACACGACAGGGTCCAAAAAGAAGTATGTCAATTAAAAGATGAAATGTCAACAGAAGTTAAGGAAATTAAGGAAAAAGTTATGTCACTCGAAAAATCATATGCTGAAGTGCTTTCGTCAGGTGCCCCAAAAAGCAATAATTCTAGTAGTGAGGTTGACCGACATCATTTAAATGTTATTGTAAAAAATCTACCCTTCAATAAACGGGAAGAAAATGATAACTCGATACTATTGTCAAAAGTTACTGGTCTTTTGAAGGATGGCCTAAAACTTGCAAATATTGGAATTAAAACTGTGATTAGAAAACCTAGTAGATCAGACAACAGGCCGGGTATAGTAGTAATTTCGTTTGAAAATCTAATTCATAAAAAGTCAGTGCTGAAAGAAAAGAGATTGTTAAAGAATTCGTCCAAATACTCAAATGTTTTTATTGAAAACGATTTACCATTACAGCAAAGGATAATAAATAGTAACAATCGTTTATTTTTAAAGGCCTTTGGCAAAGAAAACGACTACACAATTAAATCAGGACGTGTGGTTAGGAAACAGGAAAGTGTAAACGGTGATTACAACTCGTCTCGGTCCAATGACCAACGTGGTCAATCGACACACAGCCGTACACATAATTATTCACAACAGGTCAATCGACACGGGGAATACACAAACGAAGGGCGGAGTTACGGAGACGGTAACAGACGTGGACGAGGAGGGTTTCAGCAATCACGTGGTAAACATTATTAGTTATCATGCGGGTTTTGGAACATAAACGGGTGGAGTAAATATGTAAATAGTGATAAAAATAGTATGCTTGCTGCATGTATTGCGGAACGTAATTTGCATATATTAGGACTAGCTGAAACTCATCTGATTGGACAAGCCGGTATCGTCGTCAATGGCTACACATGGATAGGAAATAACCGTAAACAATTACACGTGTGTGCTAGAGCAGGCTCAGGAGGCGTTGGTTTATTGGTGCGAAATGATGTTTTATCAGATTATAATGTTACTAAAATAAACGATTTAGTTGATGGAATTATATGGATACGCTTCTCCGAGAGAATTAACACAGAGTCTTGCTTTTATATTTGTGTGGTTTATCTACCGCCGGAAAATTCTGCTCGGTCAGTAAACATTCATGAATTTTTAGATTCTCTGACATCGGATATTTATACAATACCAAATGGTAGTCCTTTTTACTTATGTGGAGACTGGAACAGTCGGGTTGCAGATATACCGGATTTTATAACGGGAATTGATAATTTACCTGAGCGACAAGTTGTAGATTTTACTCACAATACGTATGGAGATATTTTGTGTGATTTTCTTAGTAATGTTAACTGTTGCATCTTAAATGGAAGGAACTCTTTACATAATGATTTTACATATGTTTCAACTAAAGGGGCATCAGTCGTTGATTACTGCATTGTACCGTATGAGAGATTAGCGTTAGTGGACAATTTTGAGGTTATTAGAGCTCAACAAGTAATTGATAGTGTATTTAAAATTGGGGAGTATGAACCTAAACATATACCTGACCATTCATTATTATGCTGGACTTTAAGTACACAAATTTGTTTGAATGAAAAAGTAACGTCCGGCGATAAGTTACATACAGAACGGAATAAAAGTACTAAATTTGACACTCGCAATATACCGAATGAGTGGATGGCAGATGTCGAAATAGTTGGAAAATTAAATGAGTTTATACAGAACTTAGAATTATCAGGAATTAACCAGAAAGAATTGGACAATAAATATAATGATTTGGTTACAATTATTCATGGCGAAATGAACTCGAAACTTACTAAACGAAATGTGGTTCACTTGAATGGTCTTAATAATAAACGTAGGAAATTGAAAAAACCATGGTGGAACGATAATCTCACTGCGCTCTGGAATGAAGTATGCGAAGCCGAACGTAAATGGAATAGAAGCCATAACCAGGATAAGAAGAACTTGCGTCATATTTTTGTAAACAAACGTAAACTTTTTGATAAAAATTGCCAACAGACAAAAAGGCAATATTGGTACCGAAGTCAAGATAAACTTTTGGATATACAAACTAGGGACCCCCGGGAGTTTTGGAAGAACATTGGCAAGATTGGTGTCGGTAGTGAAAGACAGAAGACCATACCCATGGAAGTTGTACTAGAAGATGGTTCAGTTTGCTCTGACACTAACATTATTTTAAATAAATGGAAAACTTCTTATGAAAATCTTTTGAATTGTGATGATGTAACGAATGTAAATGATAATATGTCAAATAATATTTTGGATGTTGATTTAGATTGTGAAATTAGTATTGATGAAGTGTTGCAAGTATTAACGCAAGCTAAAAATGGCAAAGCGCCAGGGATCGATTTGATACCTGTAGAATTGTTTAAAAATAATTTGTTATCACATGTTTTACAAAAATTATTTAATATATGTTTTAAATTTGGTAAAATTCCATCTGTATGGTGTAAAGGGATAATCACTCCTATCCCAAAGTGTTCTACATCGGATCCCAGGGATCCTTTGTCTTATCGGGGAATAACTTTGGCACCGTGTGCCTATAAATTATATTGTAGCATTTTAAACAATAGATTGGTAAATTGGTTAGATCATAGAGATATTTTACATGATGAACAAAATGGGTTTCGTAAAAGTCGAAGTACTATTGATCATTTAAGCACAATTACGTCCATTATTGAGACAAGGAAATTGAGAAAATTGTCAACTTTTGCTGTCTTTGTAGATTTCAAGAAAGCCTATGATACAGTTAGTAGGAGATTATTATTTAAAGATTTAAATGATCTTGGAATCAGTTCAAAATTGTTGAATACTATCAAAACGATTTACTCTCAAGTTGAATGTGCAATTAAATTGAATGGAAACTTAACTGAATGGTTCAGTGTTAACTCAGGCTTAAAGCAAGGGTGTGTTTTATCACCTATATTATTTAATATTTTTATAAATAGTTTAGTCACAGACATAAAAGGCCTAGACATCGGTATCGATATCGATGGTGAAAAAATTGGTATTTTATTATATGCAGATGACATTGTTTTAATTGCAGAAAATGAAAATGATTTACAATTAATGCTAGATGTTCTTAATACATGGTGTAAAGATAAATTATTGAATGTTAACTTTGAAAAGACAAAGATTGTGCATTTTAGAAATCCCTCTGTACAACCAACAAATGCAATATTTTTACTTGGTGAAAAACAATTGTGTATTGTATCAAAATATCAATATCTTGGCTTATTATTGACTGAATTTCTTGATTATAACGAAACGGCAAAATCTGTAGCCAGGTCAGCAGGGAGAGCATTAAGCTTACTGATTGTAAAGAGCAAAGCACATGGAGGTTTCCACTTTAATACATATACCAAACTTTTTGATAGCTTAGTCTGGTCAGTCATAAGTTATGGTGCAGCCATATGGGGCACCAAAGATTTTTCTTGTATTAATGCTGTCCAGCACAGAGCTATCCGGTTTTTTATGGGGCTTGGTAAATATACACCTAGTGATGCCATTAATGGGGATATGGGTTGGAAACCTCCATGTGTGAAGCAGTGGAGTTGTGGTTTTAGACATTGGGCTAGATGTAATGTTATGTCAACAGATAGGGTAAATTTTAAAGTATTTCAATGGGCATTTAGAAATGCCATTAATAAAAAGAGAAACTGGTGTTATAGAATTATGACAAAATTTAGAGAATGTAATGTAGATTTATACACTAATTTAGATAATGTGTTGCATAAAAATGTTATTACACAGTTAGAAGATTTTTTATTTGAAAATTATAAGATAAATTGGCATAATAGAATATTGTCACAAAATGTTGGAAAAAAGTTACGTACTTATAAATTGTTTAAAGATATTTTTGAAACAGAGATGTATTTGAGGAAGAACATTTCAATACGATACAGAAGTGCATTTGCTAAATTTAGGTGTGGCGTTGCCCCTCTGCGAATAGAAACAGGTCGCTATGAAAATAAAACTGTAAATGAAAGAGTTTGCTTTGTATGCAATGATAAAATTGAAGATGAGAAACATGTTATTTTAGACTGTCCTTTATATGCAGATTTACGTGAAAGTTTATTTTATGAAGTTAAAAGAAGTAATGGTGATTTTAATATTTTATCTGATGATGATAAGTTTATATATCTTTTTAAAAATGCTGATTGTTTTGATGTGGTTGCCAAGACCTGCTTTAACATTTTAAGTAGAAGAAATAGTTTTTTATATGCTTGATTGATGGTTATGTTTTTATAAACTTGAAATATTTTATAGACATGATAATTGTAGTTGTATGGTTTTACATAACAGAAATGTTTTTATAGACATGATAAATATATAGTTATAATTTATATTGATTTTTATAGTCTCTCATAATTCTTTATAGAATGGCACTTGTATTTTAATTTATAAAATTACTGTTTTATTCAACGTATATATTATGATGATTGTATTATATGTATTACAAGTGGTGAGACTCTAATAAAATATTGAATTGAATTGAATTGAATTGTCAAAATTGGATTAGTAGTTGCCGCTTTCCGTACAATCAATAGAAATATCGTGGCTGTTGTTTTTTTGCCTTTAAGGAAGCCGAAGTACAGCAATAAATTGATTTCGGCTACATCTCGACATGAACGATGTACAAGCCAAGTGGTTCAAAGTGATCCCCGTGTTAAAGGCCAATTTCATTAGCAGTTCTACCATATATTTTAAAGGTATTAAATAATATATTACATATGAATTATCTTTTTAAGTTCGAATCCTATATTATGTTTCCTTAATTGTAACCTAGCGCCCGAGCTCAAACCCATTCATTATCAATGGAAGTCATCATTTTTAGATACAACGAAGTGTTGAAAATTTCTGTTTAAAGTTTGGAATTTGTAAGTCACGCCCTGCACATACAGTTCTGCAAACCGCAGATAAATCTGGCTCCGTGGTAAGAATATATATTTCATCCATTTCAAACTGATCGGATTTCATATCATGTTCTAATGGTAAAAATGAATATTTCTAACCGTGGAGCCAGAATTATCCGCGGTTTGCAGAACTGTATACAGAGTGTGTAAGTAGTTTCAACCCCTTTAGGAAGCGTTGCCTAACCTAGACCTACTTTTTTTGCTTACAATATCAATATGTTTTATTTTATTTATTTTTTTGTGGCTTTTTTTTAAATTATGCATTTTCGTTCTATTCATTTATGTATTTTTGCAATACCAAACGTTCTGTCACCAGCGTATCTATATAGTAATGTTTTATCCAAAATATGTGCCCGTGTAGTGAAAATTTAGTGTCGGAGTTATTTTACCTTCATTTTAAAGTACAAGGTTAACTGACATCTGGTCTACATTTTATCTTGCATTCTTCTACTTAATCATTTATTTTATGCACAATAATTAATAGACGTCGAATTCTTTTACAACGTCTATGATAAATATCACGGTCGCTGTTTGAACGTAGATATATGCTGGCATTCATTGATCGCCGTTACTGCTTATACATAAACCTGCGGAGCAATGTATACCCACACACACGAAATGAAAATGAAATTACCCACTTCTTCTGCAAAAGCTCAATAAAAAAAATTCTACTAGCCAACAACAAATAAATATCCTAAACCGATGAGAATAATCTTTAAAAAATACATATACCTATATAATCACAAGAATTAAATTTTAAGGAATTTGTCATTCGGATTCCTTTGGCTGTTCAACACTAGGATTCTACATGTATGTGATATGATTCATGGAAGTATAAATTTTAATAAGAGGTTCCAACTATAAAGATGTGAGTTTGAACTCCTTCTGCAATTTTTAATATTTCTGAGTTTTTAAAAAACGTAATAGATTTCAACAGTTTCATATGGCAAGCCGTTTTACTATTTATTCGAACTTCAAGATATCTAATAAACTTTATAAGATATCTCATATAGTTTATAAGATATCTCATATAATTTTCTTTATAAGATATCTCATATAATATATAAGAAATCTTATATTATCTAGTTTTTATAAGATATCTTATAAACTTTATAAGATATCTTATATACTTTATAAGATATCTTATATACTTTATAAGATATCTTATAAAGTTTATCTTATAAATTATATGAGATATCTTATACAGTA
The DNA here is from genome assembly GCA_028015205.1 of Mytilisepta virgata. Taxonomy (NCBI): domain Eukaryota; kingdom Metazoa; phylum Mollusca; class Bivalvia; order Mytilida; family Mytilidae; genus Mytilisepta; species Mytilisepta virgata. Next base: position 36,695,460 of record CM051515.1, read on the forward strand.
TATGAGATATCTTATATAAATTATAAGATATCTCATATAATTTTCTTTATATGATATCTTATAAACTTTATAAAATATCATATAAACTTTAGACGATATCTTATAAAGTTTATAAGATATCTTATAAAAACTAGATTATATAAGATATCTTATATACTTTATGAGATATCTTGAAGGTAGAATAAATAGTAAAACGGCTTGCCATAGTTTGACTCCATGTACAAGTTATAGATTTTGATTTTTAAATTTTGGTTCAGAGTGACATTGATGAGAAATTAATTTTAAAAATGAACATATGGTACAGCTTGTTCAGTAGATTACATTCTTAAATTTAGTAACTAAGATGTGAATTATTAAATGTCACGGTATACAATTTTTCTTATATTTTAAAGAAAAATAATATGATGTAAAAAAGAACAAACATGCAGGTACAATGTACATGGTATAAGGTTTTTTCGGAACGGAAACATGCAGGTACAATTCACATTGTATAAGGTTTTTTTTCGGAACGGAAACATGCAGGTACAATTCACATTGTATAAGGTTTTTTCGGATCGGGAACATGCAGGTACAATTCACATTGTATAAGGTTTTTTCGGATCGGGAACATGCAGGTACAATTCACATTGTATAAGGTTTTTTCGGATCGGGAACATGCAGGTACAATTCACATTGTATAAGGTTTTTTCGGATCGGGAACATGCAGGTACAATTCACATTGTATAAGGTTTTTTCGGATCGGGAACATGCAGGTACAATTCACATTGTATAAGGTTTTTTCGGATCGGGAACATGCAGGTACAATTCACATTGTATAAGGTTTTTTCGGAACGGAAACATGCAGGTACAATTCACATTGTATAAGGTTTTTTCGGAACGGAAACATGCAGGTACAATTCACATTGTATAAGGTTTTTTCGGAACGGGAACATGCAGGTACAATTCACATTGTATAAGGTTTTTTCGGAACTGGAAGAAGACAGTTTTCAAAGGTATGAAGTTGTACTTCAGGAAAAATTCCCATTTTATATGTAGGATGAGCTCTGACGTCCTGCGATCCTAACCAATTCCTTTAAAAAGGTCGTTTGACGTCATAGTACTCTCCAAATAGACCATACCGATGACAAACTGCACAAGTTCCTTTTTCTTCAGACATATTTCTAATCTCTTTTTGTTTATTTTTGTAAAATTTGATTATATGAATTTATGAATGAAGATACTATTTTAAAACTAGTAGTATTTTTAAACTATTAAAGAAATTATGAAATCAGACAACACACCTTGATATCTGATAAATACTTTAATAAATATTACCTCAGTATAATAAACAGAGTATATCCAGATTATACAGAACAGCGATAGTGACTGTACCATAGATAAACCTACTCTAAATCAATTGGAATATGGCGGGTACAAATTATGTAATTGCTTAAATTTCTAAAACAGTTCTTGTATTGCATTGTAAATTCAATTTTTATGATAAGTTTTGTCTTTGGTAAATTTTCCAAATTTTAAACCGATAAAACTATGACGTAGAACAGAAAATCAATAGACATTCTATGACACCAATTGTAATGCACTATATAACAGGGTTATTGTTTTAATATTTAGCAAATAGTGCATTGCACTGAGGGTCATATGGCAGTATATAGACCGGTTGATCGTCCCGAAAAAAATTATATGACTTTAATTTTTTATCGCGACTAACCGGTCCATATACTGCCATTTGACCCTCAATGCAATGAACTATTAGCTATATTATACTTATTGCAATGCAAAAACGTTTCAAAACTTAAAAAGATAATTAAGCTCCGCCCACCAGTCCATATCATAATAATAATAACCGGTCACCGGTCAATATAACATTATATGGACCGGTTTCTTTAATATACACAAATAGAGTGACAAAATCTTAAAAGTATTACATTGAGGAATATTGTCCCGATAAAAATAATTTATTGCACGATGTTGTGAGTGCAATATATAGAAGGGACAATATTCCCAACAGCCATGCAATAACCCCTTAATTGTACAGCAAAATCTTTTAATAAGTCTATACATACAACAATGACGCCAGTTTTCAAAGCATGAAGTGCAATATCGTAGAATATTGCACGCTAAATTTTGGCCGCATTCTACATGTAATATTACGTTGCTATGCAATAAATAAGATATTTTGTCAAACTATTCCTCTTAAGTAGCGTTCGATGAAAGTTGAATAAAGTAGATACCGAAGTGATACATAAATTATGGGTCCATTGTAACAACCTCAAATTTTGCATAGAAGATTCAAATGCCATGCTGTTCATGGGAGAACTGCCTTAGTTTAAAAACAATTAATAACATAAGATTGTAAGTATAAATGTGTGTGTGTGTGTGTTAATTCCTTGTAAACAGGGTATATGCATTACTTGATCCTTGTGGGTGGGGGGGGGGGGGGTGGGTATTATGCAAAAAATATCATTCTTATAATTAGTATCACTTTTACGAAAGTACTAGCTCATATGCTACAACTACTCGGTGTCAGCCAGCAATGGTAAAAATAAACATTTCTGTTTTGTTAGGAACTTATAACGAGATTTGTTGAATTTTTGACGCGACTTTTTCTAGAGCCATTTATTCCCTGCTTTGTGGTGAGACCTGTCAATAATCCTTGAGACCATACGGCGACCTCTATATATGTTACCATCTGATAGGATGCTGTCTCGTTACTGACCAACATCACCATGCACATTTATTGTTTGATTAAAATCATTTGACTGTATACATATCGGTAAAAGAATACCGAAGCGACAAAAAAGTATGAAAGTCTGTAAATTTGAAATCAAAAGGAAAAGACAAAATCATGAGATCCATGTAAAACTAAAAGACATATAATAAACTAAACAAAATAGAACAAGACATCACAGAAACTAAAGAGTAAGCATATCCTGTTCCGTCATGTATTGTCCTGTGGACTGCAACGATAAGCAAAAGTTCTTGCTACATGTATACAATATATTAAGCGCTAAATCGTATCCCCACCCCTACGCTGCAAAAGAGAAAAAAAAGAAAGAAAGAAAAGAGAAAAAAATGGTATCGTATATTTCGCAGAAGTCACAAAAACAAAAATCTTAAGTCAACATAGTGTTCCTTATATGCATGTAGAAAACATAACAGATTAATTTCAACAACCAACAGGAAAAATAAAATAACAAGCAGTCCAACAATCTTTCAAAAATCAGTATATTTTACCACGAAGACTTTGATAAATTAGACTTAAAACTTCCGTTAGGACAAGTATGTTTTCCGGTAAGATTGTGACCCTGTAAGATTTTAAGTGTTGTTACATATAAAGGAGTTCGTAGCAGTCCAATCAGCACAATTTAATAAAAAAGATGATGATCAACATTTTTCTGGTGAAGCTAAGCAAACAGAGAAGACCGCTTGTTTTTCCTATATATAATAATACATACTCCTCACTAAAGATAAAATATGCTCTTTGATTACACCCCCATCCCCCGTATCCCGGATAATCAATACCAAATAACGTTCGGAAAATTAAACGGGATAAGAGTAGGTTAATGACGGGATAAGTGTAAGTTAATGACATGTTTTTTAAATTGTAATGATTTTTATTACTTTATTTTATTTGAGATCAATAATCGCAGTGCATACTTTATATCTAGATATTATTTCTACGAAATTTATGTTTAGTATGTTGTAAAGGATGAATTCTGCTTTTGATAACTTTCTACACTTTTATGCATTTCATGTCTCTATATTTTCGAGTGTAGTTAACATAGTCAACAAATGATCATTTTTACAAATTAAAGGTACAGTTGTAAGTATGTGAACTTCCCGTATTACTAGTTCGCTGCATCGCCTATTTAAAAGGTCGTCAAATGTCTTAGAAATGGGTAATATGGGTTGTTTTCTTAAGATGTTCTAGAAATAAGAATCACTTACTTAGTTAGAAAGAAAGTTTTCAATCACATTTATGTTTTCTTGGTTGAAAATAAAAATCAGGGCCAGAATCCAAAGCAAATTTTGCCATAAATTTGAGGTTCATTAGTAATAAATATTAGTAGGTATTTATAATGAGAGTCTTTCAAATTAATTTTTATATATTAAATAATACTTTACCAAAACTATATTTATACTAGTGCATGTAGTCAATTTTAATTTGTCGACCGTTTAGAGGTATTTATAATGAGAGTCCTTCAAATTAATATTTATATATTAAATAATATTTTACCAATGTATATTCCTATTCAAAATATTTATTACAGTAGTTAACGACCCTAAGTTATCTGCTTAAAAAAGGGGTGGGTTGATTGGTGTGTCATTTTGTACCTTTCCTGTTATCCATTTTGTTCTTTGTTTACCACAAAACTAGTTTTGACCAATATCAGGAATGTATCAGTAATATTTTGACAATATCATGTGATTATATATAGACATATGGCGTGGGACTTTCCACTGTATATTGAAAGTATGTGGGGAGCTGTAGATGTCTATTTATAGTGAATGGTACATTTACCGTTCGGTTTTATGTACATGTATAAGAACATTGGGTATAAGGAGGATTTCTTACATAAATGATATGGTCCGAGTAGTGCATTTTCGTATAAAAATAAAATTGAATTAAAAAAAATTCGCACCTGCACAATCTTAAAAATCTTTCACATGTGGAAAGTATACTTACTTTCTGTCATAATATCAATAAAAAAAAATCATTAGTGATAACTCAAAATATTGACAAAAATATCTCCTAGGGTAGCAGAATTCTTGAAGATGGCAGACGACACCCTAAATATTTACACTTTTCCATCTGACCAAATCACCACATCTACTTATGATCACTTATGACAGCTCATTCAAACTTTTTAAAACATCAAATTTGAACTACTTATTAATGAAGAGCAAAAACCATTTAAAAATGCTTTAATAAGGGCTAGAAAATAAATTGGAAGAAATACAGTAAATTATATAAGGGATTATGCCATATTGTCGTTTGGTTTTTGACGAAGGGGGTTATCTACAGTTCGGAGTTGTCACTGAAAAAACACCGAATGTATATTTCTGTATGCTTATATGCAAATGTTACGTTTTGCTTAATGTAGTACAACATAACTATAAAGACTCATTAATGTTTGACCTTTAATCTTGGTGTGAATATAAATATAGTTTTTACTTAAAAGATTCATAAATCTAACCAAATCCTCTCAACCAATGCAAGTAATTCGTTTTAACATCTGTTACGAAACAGAAGATACCTGCGTGTCAGATTATATACTTACAATTAATGACATGTTCCCTGTTACATAAATATTCACATCAAAGGCTCTATATTACATCAGACTAAATAAAACAAGGATTTAGTACTGTAATATACGACAAGGGATATATGAAAGATAAGTATCAGTGCATTTAGCTATGGAAAATCTTTATATAATATAAACTTTTCATGTTTTGGTTATTACAAATCTTTTAATACGACGTACATTTGAATTAAACGGTTCTTTAGTTTGTCGGCTAATTCAGTGCAATACAGCAATGACCTCTAGCAAAAACCAGAAATGTTTACCTTTTTTGCGAATAAGTCAGCGAACTAAGAAAGCTTGAAGTGGAAGATTACAAGCTATATGTATATTCATGATGCTGAGAAAATACGAAGCAAAGCTTTGAAAATGAACAGAACTGAATGTCACAAACAAAATGTAGCAAAGTAGAAAATTTTAGAATATACATTATTATAACGTCTACCTTTTTATCATTCCAATATATGGTTCTTAACATATTACCCTTTGACGCCCTCGGCACTTTACTACTACTAGGTCGGGGAGAAGCAATTCTCGCTGTCACATCCATTTAACCAGTCCTTTCGCAGTAAATGTAAAGTAAAGGTTGTAACTCAGTTTAAACCGTGAAAGCTATGCGTCGAATTATACCCAGATTCCAATTTATTTTATTTTTCTACGAGTACTGATAATGTGATTATAAACGATACATAATATATATATATAAATCCATACACGTAGAAACAGTCTCGATATCATAGTCCCGTTTCATAAATATTCCTACGACTAAGATTAGTGGTAACAGGACCTAATCTATGATTTTGAAGAGGGAGAAGTGATTCTCCTTCCAGGATGGCTTAGGAAGAAGTGGTCATTTTTTCTGGAGAAGTTGACTTTAATTCACCGTATCGGTTGCGCTTTTTTGTGTGTCTGTTTTCAATGAAATGGCCAAGAGCATAGGCATTGCCTTTTTTTAGCGGCACGACAAATTTCACAGTGCCAAAGACCTTTTGGGTCTTCCTTATACCAATCAAAGCAATCTCGGCTCATAACTTTACAAAACTTCTTTGACTTAACATTTTGATCAGTCTCATGTGTATTTTTTCTTTTTAAGTTTGATTTAGGTGATTGAGACTGATTTGGTTTTGGGGATTAAACCCCTAACCAGTTAGCCAAAGACATAATATTGCCAAAAGCAGTTTAATTTAATTATGTTATCAGTGTTAACAGAATTTTGAATTTGATAAACTATAAAAAATTAGGAGAGTTATATACAGTTTGATTTTCTTTTGATCTATTAATTTTGAGTACTTGAGTAATTTAATTTTCACAGCTTACCAATATATTTTATTATCAAAGATAAGTTGTCATGAGCTTTTTATTCATTGCTGAAGACGTTATAGCCACTTTAAAAATGAAGAAAAGCAATAGCGCACTGTTCAATTGCTTCTTGCATAATGTTTCAATATGTTTCAAGGGTGGGTTTCTCGTGTACGTTAACATCCTTCTTATTTTAACATAGATCGAAAGTCTCTGAAGTCACACGATCTTTTTAAGAATTTACTAATCTTAGACTACAAGTATATGATCATATAGCTGAGTATCTTTGGTTCATTTTAATATAAATGATTGACACCCTATATCTTCATAATCTTCAATGTTTTTTTTTCGTTTCTGATTAATCCGAAGCTATGTTTAATATCGAGATTAAGATTAATTCTGCGTGTTTGTTTATATTTTGTTATATTTGAGAGATAAAAAATTTTATATACGGGGCTGTTATCGTAAAGTACCAATTAACAGCGCAGTCTAATTGAGGAAACGCATTCAATGCCATCTGTTTTTACACTAACTTAGTATGATTGCCCGTATCATCTGTTTTTGAATGATTTCTATAGTTATTTATAATGATAATATTGTATATTGCAGTGAATTACATGAAGTTTTCAGTCAATATAGAACAATTGTGCCGATTTAACAGCATGATAACTTTTGTTTTCCTATGCTATATAAAACAATATGGACTTGACAGAGGATGGGAGGGGGGGGGGGGGGGCATGAGATCTTAAAATAACAATTCATAATGCCAAGACATACATGTACATTTATCTGCTTGTACAAGAGTCAAAAGTCAGAAACCTGTACTTTTGCTTATTGGGTATTGTCGTTTTAGTGTTGTATTCGCATTGTTGGAGAATATTTATCAGAGGTCTCTTGAAACCCGTTAAATTTTCGACAACTTGCGTTTGCTTTTGTTTCAAGCTTTCATTTTTCATATTTACATATCCAATGGTATATTTTTTAAAACACTAAAAAGGTGAATACAATTATCCCTTTTGCTTTAGGTTCAGATGCTCCATCGTGAACTACCGCCTCGGTGGTGTCGTGGTAGTGTGCTTGCCGCGAGTGCGGAAGGCCGTGGGTTCAATCCCCGGCCAAATCAAAGACATTAAAACTGGTATTTGCTACTTCTCCGCGAAGCATGTGGCATCTAGAAGTAAGAGGAAAGACTGAAAGGCTTAGAGTCATTAAAATGTGTCCGCGTGTGGTGATATGTCTTCCTACGGACTATTACCTCGTGCTTGAGCTAACACGTTCAAATTCCGGCAGAGCGTATCGGTCTAGTACCAAGTAGGGTTCATGTCAACATGTTCTCCTGATGCATGTAATAATTGAAAGTAGCCAAAAAATCACAAAATATGGTGAAGATACCGCACATTGATTCACATGTAATAAATTTTATATAATAGATATACAAATGGGTAAAAGAATAGTTATTCATGTGTTGGATAAAATTGGTCAACATTAATCAAGAATCTGTTAAGATGGATAATAAATAATAATAATAAAAAATTATATCACCCTGTTATTTACATTCCGGTATTTATGATTTTCAGAAAGTTGCATGTTTAATACTTTGAAGGTATAAAACTACATTGTAATTGTTTTATATTTCTACCATCATACATAAATTATACTCCTACAATAAGGAAAACTTATTAAAAAAGGTACTTTAATAGATATTTTAAAAAATCGAAATGAATGGCATGAATAAGTACCTATATTAAGGAAGAAACACTTGATTTTGGGTTCATGTACATGTATATGGCAGCCTAAGTATTGCTTATTAAAACGTAGTACGAATATGAAGAATACATTACTGCAGAATATAAACCACCGGAGCACTGCCTGTGTAAGATCAACTGTAAATAATATTCTCCTCTTTTTATTTTATTTATTTTTTTTTAAATCTAAAGTTATAATAAATGTTTTCAAAATAGTTCGCCATTCATAACCTTCAGTCAAATGAAGGTCTACCGACTCGCAAAGTGATAACTTCTAAAACACCGGTAGATACGTGCTCATCATATATTCACAGTATCATTATAATCTTTTCAATAATTTTAAAATTAAGAAGTAGGATTTTCTTTATCTTTCTGAACTCACAAAATCAGCAGGAAAATAACAAAAATAAAATACGGTAATTTAAAACTATCATTTTTATCGCCAGTTCAGAAAAAATAAAATCATGTGATGGAGCGAATGACAAGATATCTGTATTTGAATTAAAGAATGTTGCTGTAACAAAAAGGTCATGACAGAATCACCCATACGTCTGACAGGCTTCAGATGTAACAACTACGAAATCATAACCGCTTTGTAGAAGGTACGCGTACCTTTTTTACCGTTTCCCATCTTGTATCCGCAATTAAAAGTTCGAAATTCTGAGAAAAGAGTGAAAGTTAAAAGTTGAAGACGTTGTCAAAAACCATCACAATGAAATATTAAAAAAACTCATAACAAGGTTCTGCTTGACATGGTTCAACATCTTAATACTCTACAGAAACCAATATTCATTTCTTAGGTCCGATTTGTAAGAATTCTAATTGTGATGGGTGTCATTTCGAATGCGTGTACATAGGTCTCCCGATATTTATTTTTTATTATACTTTTTGTAAATTTCTCTACTTTTAACGCGTTTTCATTGGTTTACAAGAAGGGGTATTTTGCTCGATATTTTTGTACACTGTTGTCGAAGCAATAACTCGTGCAGCACCTGTGATGCGTACATAGCTATATATATATTCACCTCAAAATATTTTTGACTTTTGCAAAAATTTTCTGAAACCTTTTTTCCTCACGTTAGCGTCTTTCAATATTGTCTTAAACATTTTAGAAAATAAGAAACTAAAATAATTAAAAAAAATCATAATTAAATTAGAAATTAAACCCGTTTTATCTTGTGAAGTTATATTATCATTATAGTCTAATTCTTGGTTATTTGCATTGTGCATTAATCTTTAACAGAATATCAACAATGCACGTCACGCTTAATGATGCATGTAATAAAAGCGGCCTTAGAGTTGTACCGTCACTGATCTAATGATCAAAATCTTCCTATATTAACTATATACTATAGAAGAAAAAAAAACACGTAGGAATGATCTATTATAGCCCGGATACCTTCAAATAAAAAGTCAAAGCATAAAGTTGATTTCTAATAGTAATCTACATGTAGTTGAACTTATACCTTTAGTATATTTGATTGTTTGTTTAGTTGGGGTTTTACGCCGTTTTCAGCACATTTGGCTATTTCGCGGCGGCCAGTATTTATTGCATATATGTACTGTTGCATAGACATACTGTTATATAGAATTTAACACCAGTGAAAGTGCAAGATCGAGAAATCTCAGACACCCGAGGGCAAGTTTGAGACTATTGAAATATTACACGAGGGTTCTGCGATTTCTCTATCTCGGAACTTTTACTGGTGTTTAATTCTTTTTCTTACCCCTACGGCTTTCAAATATAAGTAAAAATGTTACCAAGCGACTTTTAAATTTTTTTTATATTGGTGAGTAATTTTCTTTTTTATAACGTCATAATAAACGGAACGTGCTTCTTGGTGTGTTAATTTCAGCGCATTTAATTGCGAGTTCAGTTGTAATGTGATTTTCGAAGAAAAATTTAAGCTTCTAAGTAAAGTCAAGAAAATACCAAATATCTTTATCCACCACAATAACAACAAAGGAATGACGAATCCTCTTGGAAAAGCAATATGATTGTCTTTTTGCGAATAATAGATCGTGCAGTTTAATCACCAACCCCTGTACAAGACAGAAAATCTCACCCTTCTAAGGGGAAGAAATTGTCTCCTTGATATAAATGAAATGAGATAAGGGGTATATGCCGATGCGACTACAATCGAGAAACGGAATCCGAAATGTACAACAAGAGGTCTTCGTCCAGCCTTCAACTCTGGCATCCAAAGAACATTCCAATATACATAACCTCGGAAATTTTCAGGTCAAGCATTCGATGTAATAGTTTCACCTAACACTATAAACTACATTAGCTAGGTTGAAATGAATATTTACGGACTTATTTGTTAAGATATAAACCCTTATAAATACTAATCTCATAATCTTGTCACATATTTAACGCAAATTTTACAATAGAGACTTTGTATTGAATATCTTTACAGATTAAGTCGGGGTTAACAGAAAACAAAGGTCGTGGCCCACATTGTTAAGTAGCTTTATAGACGGGGCCATCGACGGTTTCGCCAAAAACTGTCAACTGCACTGAAATCGGTATAGTTATAAAATACAGCACATTTACGTTCCAATACATAAATGGATTGAAATCAGAAAAGTCCAACGCATGCATGTACATATATCAATTAATGGTAATAACTTGTAATTCTTTTTTTTTGGGGGGGGGGGGGTGGATTTGAAAATTCATAATCATCCCAAAAAACAGATATAGATGTATCCAAACCTTCAACAGTTTGGTCTTAATTGTGCATAAAACTATAAGGGCAAATGCATGATGTATTGCCGTAACATAACGGATTTTGTACATCACCAGAGCTGACAAAAATAACCGTGTCCGCTGCCTCACGCTCAAAAATCTTAAATTTATGCATTAAGAGAATGTGAATAAATATTTTGCATTTGCCAGTGTCTTGTAGAGAACAATATAAGATAAACGTCTTTTGACCACACGATAATGTAATTGTCTTGGTGTAAGGTATGAGTTTCAAGCTTACGTTGACTGTTGACTGTCAAGGCGACCAACAGCCATATGTTTACTACCATATAGAGGTTACACTAACTCATACTCCTTTTTTAAACTGTGTTTAGCTTTACACAAGAAAGGTCATATAATAGCATGTTAGAATTTCATAGTCAAAGTACCAGTGGTTTTGACCCTCTTTCTAGTTACACTTTTCTCCTTAAGTGTTAGATCTTATAACCGTCTTACCAGATAAAGAAAACCATAAGTAGACTGAAGCACCATATCCAGTTTATTATGGTCACTATAATACGGCAATAAAGTCTTAAAATCCTTTAGAAAGGTTTTACCTTGTGCATATATATAGTAGAGTGGACTTCGTGGTGCAAAAATTTGACTATGACAAAAATATATATGATATCCAAATACCAGTAGTATTTGTGATTGTTGTTTAAGGCAAGTTTAATAAAAAAAATGTATGAAAAATAAACAGTAAAATATTTGTCAGATTATCGTTATCTTAATCACTTTTTTACAAGAAAAAAATGATGCAAGATTTAGAATACTGATGTTAATTCAATAAAATGATAAATATACGTGCAAAAACAAAGGAAAATAAATAAAATATTGCTTTTTTATCCCGAATTAAGGACCAGAACAGCCTGCTTACAGTTGCTAAATTTACATGTAACTCCAGACAGATATAAGGATGTGCACTCACCCGCTGGTAATCTGGCTGGAAGTTCCCGTAATCCTTGGCATACCACTGAACGACCTGTCAGGTCGGAATCTCCATTTAAAGGCTCCGTATTTTGCCATGACTGGCTAATATCCCAGGAATCAAACAAACCCCTTGTAGATCTCTGATTCAGGTTCACACAACGACACTTGGATGGGCACACCTCGCTATGGTCTCGCACATACCGTCTAAGATATGTACTGTATGAAAATGATCCATGTAAAAATAAAGCAATTAACACCAAAATTGTAGTTATTATTTTCATTTTTATGTTGAAAATAATGTTGACAAATCTTGCAAATTATGCAGTTTTTGCAAATTAATCAAGAAACACGAAGAAAGACGGCGGTACATCCCAAAGTCATAGCTATAATATTTACTTGTCTTCATAAATATATTAAGATACACATCACGTCGAGTTAATCCACGTTAATGATTTAGACATACGCCAAGAATATTATTTTTTCTGTAAGTGCCCGATAATAAGAGTGGGGGTGAACTGAGTGGTAAAAAATATCCTACAATATTGGTTAATACACACAAGTACATCGTCCTGTATGCCAATCAAACTGAAAAAACACGCCCCCGATTTTCTGCTTATAAATTGTGATAATTGAGTGAAATGATACGGTTAAATATTAACACGATGAAATTGTACTACAGAAGACTAACGTAATATCAATGGTATTTTATTGTTAATTTGACGTTTTTCATGTAAAACACGTAAAATTTTACCTTTTCTGCGGCTGTTATGAGAAAATGAACAAAGATTAAATGAAATGAATTCATGTAAGCCTTTGTATCTACATTTCAATAAAATTTTAAACATTTACGAAACATTTATTTAATTTGAATTCACTATTTTAAACTTCACAAAGATTTAGAATACCACAGAAAGTAATCATTTGAAATTTAATGCCAGCTTTCTTAAAAAGCAATTTCAGATACAGAAATGAAACGACAATGGATTGCAATAAAACATTAAAATGTTACCGTTTAATTATTGTTCAACCATATTATGTAAGGCGTAGATATATAAAAATTAATAACACTGGTTGCACAAATTGGTAACTTTATTGCAAAAGTTTAGCTTAATTTGTCTTCAAATCACCATGCAACTTAAAAGTCAGTTACTTAAATTTATTCTTTACTAAAATGTAGGTGCACGATGATTTTAATAACTTAAACACAAAAGTATCTATATAATGTTTAGCTTTACATGTTTAATTTTTGCTTCCAATATTTTCGGCTTGAATGTTACTTATGGATCATAAATTAATCACATATTGCATCAAAAAATGAATCATAGAATATTTCCTGCAAGCTTCAAGTTGTAAAACGCGTATATCTTTATATTTATATTTACTTATGTTCGGAACTGACTTTTATTTCTGTGAGCAATTCCGCGGGTTCGGTGAAAGTTTAATGAAATAAGAGTATGGAAGTATTTATAATAGATAACATAGACATTTGAAACACCGAAATAGTATAAGATACGTAGAAAAGCAGTAGCAACGTGGCTTGCAAAACATTGTAATTAGGATTAAAAATATATGTCTGTTTCTGTATTTATAATCTTGATTGTTTATGCATACATGTATTTTGTAAATAAAATTTAGTATATTTGATGTTATGTTTTATTCTTGGTATTGATATATTTATATTATTCTTCATATTATATCATAGTCTAGGTTAAATATTTGAATTACTAACAGGAATGGTAATAAATAGTCAGTATACTTGAAGTTTGATGCAAGTTTCTCTTAGAGTTTCCGCGTTACCTCCTTTATAACAGTGATATTCAAAAAATAAGAACTTCATATTATACCATTACGAATTTCAAACGTTATAGTGGAAGGGTACTACTTTAGTATACATATCAAATCATCATTTGCGTTTATTTTACATGCACATCAAAAAGTGTCATTATCTTTCGCTGATCTGTACTTTCCTATTTTGACCATCATTTTTTGTATCAATAAATATGAATTAGATTTAGTATTTATGTTATCATTGTTCAAAATATAAAAACACCTCATGTAAAAATAATCAATTCTTGTCATAGATATAACTTGTGGTGCTGTTATCTTGTCAGATATGTACTACTGGTATCATAAGTTCATGAGTAACAGGACCAGCTGTATAAAACTAGATAAAAATTGTAAAGAACTATGTCGAAATTGGAATTAAGTGGATTTTTTAAACTTAGCATTTCATTCCACAATATATGGTGCTGAATCGGCTCTATTCTGTATTTTTGTTATTCCGATTATTTAGTAAAACAACATTAATTTTTTTTAATGTGAAGCTTGGAGTGATATAGATCTCTTTCTGATCGTGGAAAACGTCACCATTCACTTGATAAGAAAACGACAAATTACGAAGGAAAATAAATTCTAAACTAAACAATCAACTTTATATACATGTAGCACTACAAAGATGTACCAATTAAACCAGGAAAACATATAAAAAAAACCATGACAAAGAAAAATAAATAACAAAAACATCAATGATCTATTAATTAATGCCGGCGTTGAAAACTCAGCATTTTGAATGTCATTTTTTATTTCAGTAGGTGAAACTGATAGAAAAAGGCGCATTAAAAAGCAATAGGATTTATATTTGCTTAATTTTGCTAGGAGTTTGGCTTAAGCTTGTGACAGAGCACGTGGCAGATTCTGATTTTGTTTATGTTTGTACTCCCATCAGAATACGCTACGCAAATATTGTAGAAATTAAACAAGATATATACAAATACAAATATTTTATTAGCACAAACTCATCAACAATAAATGGTTAAGGCTCATGGCGTATTAATTATATAATAGATTATATATAATAAGTGTTGTAAACAATGACTATATTAATATGTAATATTGACTATGAATTAAAGACAAATTGACAGTTCTATAGAGTTTGCTCAGCTTTACGCAGGTTCAAACTGTCTGCAATGAAAGAGGAAATCAATCTTAGAATTGTATATGAATTGTTATTTAATAAAAAGTTTATATTATTTTCATTTTTTTCAAATTTTGTAGGATCATCGATTATATTTGAAACTTTTTGGTAAAATATGGCCCTTTTAGTTGAGTATTTTTCACAATGTAAAAGAAAATGTTTTTCATTTTCAATTTGACCAGAATTACAACCAGAGCATCTCTCTTTTCTGGGAATATTTAGATGTCTCCCTCTTTCAATCATCTGTGTATGAGCACTTATACGGATCTTACATATTGCAGCTCTGTCACTTCTGTTTCTTAAAATATCAACATGGGGGGGGGGGGGGTCTTCGACCCATTATGTAGACGCTCTTGAAAAAGTCTAACTTCTTAGATTCAAGTATGTTTGCATTTTGAACTTGCAAACATTGGTCATTAATTCTTTGTTTAATGGAATTTAAATTACCTTTAACATAATTAAAGTTATTAATGATATACGACAGTCCAAGTCTATTTAAAAGACTCTTTATCTTTATGACCCAAGGGTTTGAATCTACAGATTTAGTGAATATATCATATACTAAAGAATTTTCCGTAGAAACTATATGGTTCAGGAAATTGAATATTGAATATAATATTTTATTTTTCAAGGGAATTCTATTAAGTTGGGATCGACATCCATCATAAGATGCCTTGCAATGAACCCCTAATATATCTTTGATAAATTTAACATGAAGTTTTTCAAAGGGGTCAGAATCTTTAAAATTTGAGTCCACCCCCCCCCCCCCCCCCAAATTTCACTACCATATGTAAGAATGGGAGTAACTAAACAATCAAACAAATTTTCAAGAAGTCTACATGGGTTGTTGAGACCTATAGTTTTCTTTATCTTATAGTATGCCTTCCTGGCGTTTTCCATTAGAGTATTAAAAGACAAAAATTGCCATTATACTTTAAAACAATACCTAAATAGCAATAATTTGTAACCGTTTCAAGATTTGCATTATCATAGGTAAAATGGTTTAAAAATGTCTTGCCATTAGAATTAAATATCATAATTTTTGATTTGTCAGTATTAACTTGAAGTTTCCATGATGAACAATATTCATGTAAAATATCAAGAGAATTTTGCAGACCCTCTTTGCTTTCAGATAGCAAAACAATAGCGTCAAAATATAGTCAACGTCAAAGAGGAAATAACCGAGAAACCAAATCCAAAAAGTTCAAAAAGAGGCCGTGGCATCCATTTTTGGTTTGTCTTTGATGAAGTTGGTATACCCATATTTATTTCATAAACTAAACTATGAAGTAATTAAGCTCTGAGGTCTTCAGGAAAATCCACGAGATTTAGTTTGTTAAGTAAAGTTCTGACAGATAAAACACTCAGAGATTTATAATCAACATACTTTAATATTAAATGTTTTATTTATTTATGAAAACAATCACGTCCTCCCGACGTACTGGCTATGTACTTGTTATGATTCAAGATCTTGCATGTCACGAGTGCCGCCCTCGTTTTCAGCATTTGACCTGCAACATGACAGTTCATGCTCAAAGAGGAACAGGTGAGTCAGCCTCGTTAGTACCTGGATAAGTTATCACCCTTTTGTCTAAATTTACACCATGACAAGGTGTTTTATCTATTTAATGTTTTTAATGCACATTTAAAATAAGTTTAGCTCCTAGGTAGAAAATTAATCTTTTTCTATATTGCCAACATGTATAGTGACATAAAGTTTTTGTACCACTATTTTGTCACGTAACCTTTTAATGTGAGTGAATTACACCATTAAACAAAGCAATTATTATGTTAATTGTTAAAAAAGTGAATGAGTGTTTTTCAGTTAAGTCATACCTTAAAAAAGAGTAGGAGGATAAGAGACAAAAAGAATCGTTACCTTTCTTATACATGTATTGTTCTACATCCCACAAATGAATCGTCACATTATTTAGGCTTAAAGAAAGGTATAGGGTTTTATGTGTGTAAATAAGTCTGTCAATTTTTTAAAAATATTATCTATCAAGGAATTTACTGCCAACGCGTTGATTTGATTGAACGGTACGGTTCCTATATCAAAATTAAGACTAATTTCTCGTCTTCTTAGAGTCGATATCTTATGGAAGTTGATACTTAATGGACCTCTATGCATTTTCCCACTTGCGATATGGCGGTGCCTTTACAGGACATACTTACCATTCCATAGCATTTGATGTCACTCCGGGTTACTTGACGGATTTTACGTTGTTAATTCTTTAGTTTTCGTCTTGTCTTGCGCCAGTCACATGTACTATGTCGATTAGATTGTACGGTTGCTTTACTTCTTTCATGCAGCTGATGTTTGCAATGGTTTTTTTTCCCAAAGCACAATACTACTTCTAATATATATTTTGAACCGACCGGGCTTAACCACGAATCAAACACTTATGGCCTAGCACTACAGCAGTCCTTCGAAGTCAAAGTTTTAAGTCCATAACTCAGACGTCCATGTGTTTAACCGGTAACGTCGGAAAGACGGAACCACTTACGATTTCTCTATGAAAGATACATGTACTTTTAACATCTATACCGAATGTTGTGCATTCGGTATAGGGGATTTACATTTTAAAAGGCATCTTAAATGTTTATGGGGAGGACAGTTATATTTTCAAAAATTCACGAAGCATCTTTTCCAAGATATGGAAAGAATGCTTGAACGTTTGAGCAAACGGCCAATTTTTATAATACATATTAAACAAGCCCTTTCTTTAGCAACCTCTAGGGATCCTAATTGACCCAGATTTGCTTTTGTTGATATTTGCAAGAATGAGAAATCAAAAACTGTACAGTCTTTGCGGCGTTACCGGTTGTACGGTGCCCAGTATTGGCATAAAATATCTAAAATTGCATGATCGATGCAATGTTACATCTAGCAATCTCCCGCTAAACGAAATATGCAGACTTCATTGCATTGGATACATAGTACAATATTTAATTTTGGTATAAATCGTTTCGCTTTATATTATCTTTTCCATCGTTTCTACCTGACAAATGAAATGTAGGTCATACGAGATCATACATTATTTTAATCTGTTTTAATGTAAAATATCATAAATACATTTTTTTTCTATCCATTAAAGCAATTAAAGCACAGAATTTTATTACATAATCATAAATGTCTTAGAAAATTTAAACAGGTGTAAGACTACAAACAGAGTGAATTCATTAACTAATGCAGAGCGCTGCCGATTTTCCAGACTTTATAGAAGATACAGCCAACCGTAAGTTTAACAGGTGCGCGAATAAATTTGATGATAAAAATTGATCATAATTTTGTAAGAGATGATTTGACCGGAACTAAAGAAATGATAAAATCATATCGATGAATATCTAACAGGCGTACACACTGTTATGAACTATTTCTAAACGTTCATTCGATAATTAGGGAATAGTTTTAATGTATTCAAGTAATATGTGAATCAATTAGAAAATGTTATTTCTATTACCTCAGTATACTTGCTTTTACAAAAAACCAGTACTAAGCTCTGTCCCCAGATTATTTTAGATATAGATTTTATTTGATATGGCAAACAGCTTTGGTTAATAAATGTGTTGTTGAAGGAGTGGATTCATAAAATAAAATAAAATTTAAAATGTGGAAATATATCTATAACATTTCTTTAATTTACAAACTGAGAACTATAAAAAACATACTTTTCCAACAAGGTTCACATTTCAACTTTAAATGGTAAACATTCAAACTCTATCCATTGAAAGATTATTTAACGTATGACTGGTTCTGCCTCTACATGTACATGTACACATGGAAAACATATTTATTCAAAAGCATTAAATGCGATTAAACTTTCTGACGTGTTAATAGGGATTTGGTGTCAAGAATTAATCTAATGGCTGTAATTCTAAAGACCAAACATAAGGAAATACGAGACAATAACCGAAAATTATGTTGAGCAGAATGAAAAACTGAACGGCCATTAAGGTAGATCAAAAAGTGACTGAAGGACAGGATTATGCGTAAGAGAAATATCTCTAGGTTTTGCAAAAGTTAAACAAAAGTTTTACAAATTCATGTCTTCTAATGAAAATGCATGTACTATGAACTCAGCTTGTGATACATTTAATTTTGGAGACCTGTGTCCTTCAGCAGAAGCATCCGCACAGCAGTATCAATAAACAATAAATAAGTTTCATAACAAAACATAGAAGTGAAGGGAAATATCATAATTAATTCCGAGAACTGAAAAAGCCGGGAGATTTGCAATACATGTACAAAGCAACAGTCATACTCTGTCACCAGTTTTGACGTCTATTAAAAATTCCTGTCGTCAGAAGTGATTAAAATATTCGATAATTGAAAACCAACAATAACGTACATGCACTGAGGTTTGGATAAGTAATATCACCTTCGCTTTTAAAGCTGTACAGTTTTATAAAATGTTTTAGTCTCAGTGGTACAATGTATGTCAGTACGGAGGTACTTTAGCTGACCAGGTAATAGTAATTTTGGGGCACTATAGAGGGTGTCATTAAATTTGTTGTTTCATATTTTGTCATTTGTGTTGATGAACAAAAATGAAGCAAGTCGAAACAGTAATCCAAAATTGTAAAGTAGATTCAAATACTGAAATGACAGTAAATAAATTGCCATAAAAAATTGTCAGAGCTATGTGTGATTGAAAAACCCTCCTCTTTTCGACAGTTTTGTAATTTTATCAAAGTAAATGATTAAGGAGACGACTTTTACATGTTGACAAATCTGTAGAGAAAAAAAATGTTCAAGAAGCCCTTGCGAGTTAATCTAAATGTTGTAAAGATTATAAAGTAGCGATTGACTTAAGTCTGCAAATGTTGCTTTTCTTTCAAGTAACAAAATCCATTCCCTGGGTCACTGACCATTCTACAGTCAGCTACAATGGACTCGTTAACATCGAATTCATTTCAAATTAACGCAAAAATGCAGCGAAGATATTTATCTATTGTAGACTTCACAGAATGCAGACTGATAAATGTTGATTTGTATTGTATTATAACTATCCATGGACACTTACAATTGAACAAAATAACTATAATGCAAATCTTAATAATGTTCTGACATGTTTATTGCTGGGTTGGAATGTCTATATGGACAGTTCATTACTGCAAGCGATAAAAATACAGTTTATCCACACCATAATCATGAAAGTGGTGGATTACTTACCAATGAAAAAATGCAACAAACATGTAATACAAAAAATACTAATAATGCAAAATATATGAAATACAAAAAAACATATCATTATAAGCGTTTTTCGAGGGAAAAAATAAGTAAAAAAATTCCAATGAAGTTTAAAAGCAGACTACAGAAATCTATTGCTAGACATTGGGAATGTTGTGTGGCGACTGGAGGTTTTCTTGCATTCGGATAAGTGACTGTCTTGGTCGTCTAAAGGTGAATTCCTAATTGTGAAATTAAGATGAAGAAATCTTTTCCCTTTTTTGTCTCTTGTCAAGTGTATATTAATATTTTGTTAAGCAGTTAACCACGTTATCTTTTTTGTTATGCAGAAATCCCCCCCCCCCCAAAAAAAAAGGAAAGAAAGAAAGAAAAGGTGGTAAGTTAGAGTAGTTCGTTCTGTTTATCCTATTTTATAGGTACCAAAACTTTTTTATGATTTACAGGTATCCATGTACATATTATCAATTTATGTTACATGACTCAATTAAATTAAACACTAAAATATTACCAACAAGGTGCCCTAACGCTTCATTTATGTGAACATTTTATTACAATGCTCTTCTTTTCTTTCAAGAGTGACATTAGTTACCAAAACCCAATACATTAGTGCAAAATCCATGTTATTAATTCCTTGACACGTAAGATAAACAATTAAATTGTGGATACCAATTTTCCACATTTCTGAACAGAATGTCTTGTTTCTCGATATGCTGTCAAACAACAGATTTTTAACCGGATTTTCATAGGAAAATATCGGTTATTAAATTGGTGATGTACGGCGGGCGGGCGGGCGGGCGGACGGGCGGCTGCCAAACAGTGTCCGTGTGATAACTTATGAACTGTTCAACCAAAGCTTTTCAAATTTTAATATGTTGTTACTGATGACAAAATGGAGGTCAAGTTCGATATTGACGATTTTCACTTTCACCGTTCAAGAGTTATGGTTCTTGAAAGATTGAAAAATGGCTTTTCCAGTGGTGTCCGTGTGATAACTTATGAACTATTCAACCAAAGCTTTTCAAATTTTAATATGTTGTTACTGATGACAAAATGGAGGTCAAGTTCGAAATTGACGATTTTCACTTTCACCGTTCAGGAGTTATGGTTCTTGAAAGATTGAAAAATGGCTTTCCTAGTGGTGTCCCTGTGGTAACTTATGAACTGTTCAGCCAAAGCTTTTCACAGTGGTGTCCGTGTGATAACTTATGAACTATTCAACCAAAGCTTTTCAAATTTTAATATGTTGTTACTGATGACAAAATGGAGGTCAAGTTCGATATTGACGATTTCCACTTTCACCGTTCCGATATTGACGATTTTCACTTTCACCGTGTGTGTACTTGTATACTCTCAAAAATTCCAATATTTATCACTTACTATAAATAGGAGGTCAAGATTGATTTTTGCCTTTCCATTTCTGAACCCTACAAAACCCTACAAAAATTCATTATATTTCTTTACTTCATCCTGTTTGGGAATCCAGATTTGCAAACATCATTTCCATGCAGGAAAATCCGGTTTGATGTCATTCGACAGCCTCTTGTTTATATAAAATTAGTTTGTATAGGTTGAAGAAGTAATAATTTATTATTTAAAAGATTTATTTAAATGTATTTAGTTGTTTTGGTTTATTGGTGTTAAATGCAAATTTTAACCTAGTGGCTATAAATGTGGCGGCTAGTTTTCATTGGCGGAGAACCAGAAGGTTACAAAATGTACCACTGACCGTGTCGACAGGAAATCTGGCAATCCTTAACAATTAAAGTTGCGGTAAAACTACTTTGAATATAAGATCTCATTGTTGACAAGTCAGTAATACAGATACGGAAAACTACTAACATCACTCGGCCACTCAGGATCCCATGAGAATTTGAGCTTCAAACAACTAGAACAGTTGACAGACAGAAATCAAAGTTAAATGTTTCGTCAAATTAAAAAAGATATTTTTTATACTAGTTAAAAACTTAAAGATAATTTAAAACGATTAACATATGGATAATTAAAGATTATTCTTTTTGCTGACACCCTGGTGATTGTTTTATCTTCCTGCTTTTATCATATTCGTAATATTTGAACTTTTCTCTGCTTTTAATTTTAGTGAGAATGGTATTTCGTTTGTTGACTGTTAGTGGTACATGTAAGTCATCTTTTTCTGAACTTTACTTATTTGTGACTATATTAAACATCGTCTGTTGAAAGGTTATGGTTTTACTTCTTATCTTATAACAGTTATTTTCTTTTTTTCACTAACAATATTCCCAATTAAAAGAAGGTTTCACTGCTTCAAAATAGATTGATAGAGCTGGCTAAATATAAAATATATCATTCGTTTCCTTTCGTGAGTTTACTTTCTTATTTTGTCGATAATAATATGAGTGGATTTTATAAAGGCCTAAAACAATTCCACCAAAGAGATTAATGGTAGTGTAATCATGTTGAAAGAATAAAATCTAATTTAACTTAATGACAATGCAATGTTACCCCGTAAGTGTCTTTTCAAGTTTCTTAAAGACAAGACTTTTTATTTCAGTCGCGGTTTTAATTTGTATTGTGTGTCTCTTTGAAATCTGAATAATGAACGCTTTGAAAGAATACTATAAAGTTCTTTGTCTCTTTGTGTCATTTATATCAGATACTTTATTGCCGATAATAAAAAGTCAAAAGCGTGTTTGATGTTTTACCCAATTGTCAAAACAATTGTATATTGTAAGCAATAATGCAATCAAATGCTGTTTTACCTGAATGTCAATACTTTATGTACATGTGATATTCTCGATTTGTCAAATTTGAGACTCTTTAAGAACCCCCCCCCCCCCCGAAAAAATATTAAAAAAAACTCAGGCGTGATAGCAGGTGCTCATAAAGGGTAGAACCTGATTTTGAATCCTATTTGTCCCGTTTCTGTTCTACACGCTTTTATGAGATGTAACTGGTAATGAAGGTGTAGCGCAAAGAGCTACATGTATGATAGTACGTTTGAGGTTACATCTGCAAAGGGCTATGATAGCAAATAGGTGATTAAGATGTCCACAAACACCTATAAACACAACTTGTTAGTATCTATATCAAATCATTCTGTATTGATTCCCTGTTGTGTTTATGTTTGTATTTTGTCCAATGTCCCATCTATTTATGTTAGAGAACATTATGTATTTAGTCTCCTACCGGCAAGGTCGAAGGGAACTTTAGGGTTGCACTCCGTCCGCCCGTCAGTCCGTCAGCCTGCCCGTCAGTCACACTAGTTTTCCGGACTTTTTTTCAGAAACTGTTTAACCAACTTATCTTGATTTTGGTATGTGAGTTACAGATCAAGTTTGAGTTTGACGCTATTCGGATAATTATTGTGAGAGTTATTGCCCTTAGAATTAGAAATTATTGCCAACACATTAGTTTTCCGGACTTTGTTTGCAAACCCTTTTACCAAATGATGTTACTTTTGGTATGCTTATAATGATGAGTTACAGATCAAGTTTGAATTTGGCGCTGATCGGATAATTATTGTGAGAAATAGGAATTACTTGTATTGTCAAAATATAGCAGGTAAGGGACATTGTATTGCTTAGCAATAATGTCAGAGTGCTTGCTTTTATTGATTTGTGTGTAATTAGCCTTGTCTCTTAATATGCTGTTGGCGTGGCCAATGATGCGAGCAAAGCAATAGACTTTTCCAGGAAAATCATTTCCGGTATGACGATTCTGATTCTAAAATTACAATTTGAAGCAAGTTATTTCCCTTACTTCCGTTTCCGGCGAACGAAACTTTTTCTAGCTTTAGTATGTAGCACAATATGGCTGCCCCATTAAACAAAGACTTTTCTTAATGACCCATATGTAGAAAGTGCATATGCTCCTATAGCGCTCGCTGGGCCCGCTATAATTTGAGGCAAGTGTTACCTGATGAGCTCCATCAGTTTTTTAAGAAGTGTATATCAGGAAATATGTATCCATATTTCCCATGAAAAATTATTTAACAAAATATCTTAACAAAGGCTTTGAACAGATTCAGGGGCGAAAATACGTACATCGGGGCGAACGGACCCACATTCGTGTCTTAGCGCAAGACCGGAAGTTGGCTTCAACTTCCGATTGAATAAAAAAATCTTCTAAGTACAGTAGCCAAATCGACACTTCTACCATAATAGGTCGAGGCACAATGTCTCAAGTTCGTTAGAATTTTGCGATTTTCGATAAATGTTTACATTTCTTTTTCTGTTACTTTTCAAATAATCTACTTAATATTTAAGTATGTAAAGTTTTTATTCACCGTCGAAAATTTATATCTGAGATGTGTATTATATGTAATCCCGTTGTTAGATCACCCAGACATCATCTTTCAAACTGAGATTTAAGATAGCCTGGTTTATTTCAGTTTTTTCCAGTTTTTAATGAATCTAAAAACAGCGGAAAGCATTTTGCAATAGTTGTATTATAAATATATTAACTTTAGATGAGATTTACTCGTGACACTATGGTCCTGGCCAGGTTACCAACACCAAACCAAATCCACATAGTAACGAGTAGTTCTTAACAGGATTCAGTAATATTTTATTAAACAATGTTGAATAGTAAAGGATTTGAAACCTTCTGTACAATAAATAAATACAAAACCGACCGAAAACTATTTACAGTTTATGGCCCTTAATTCTTTAACACGGTTTTTTTTCCTTTAGAAATACTCCATCCCCTAATGTTCGTTTGCCATTTCTTTATTTTGTTTACAAACATTGTCATATGAGTGTTCTCTGGAACACATAAAGTCGTATAGATTATTAGCTAACGTCCAGTGCCAAAATACATGCACATCAGGACGAGAACACGTTGATGTAATATGAATCTGTATTTTATATGAACCATGCTTTGTAGAAGACCAAAACCCTGGGTCGGATTTTAACCTGGTAGCTCATGAGGTACATAGCAGTCAATAAAAAGACTTTTCATTCAATTCGAACAGTTTAATCGAGCCGCCTCCGAGCCGAACAGTCTATGCTCTTGCTCCTAACTGCCAAGTACTTAGGGGAGAAGCAGCAATTAACATTTTTAAAGTCTTTGGTTTGACCCGGGCAGTAATGAAACCCGCACTCGAGGCGAGCACCTTACCACGAGACCATCTAGGCGGTTCGTAAGTTTCCTAAAAGAATGCAGAAAATTATCAAAAGGAACAAAAAAATAATTCCCAGCTTAATTATAGAGTGTGGTCTGAAGTTCCGGGTCTAAGCTTTAAAAATATTTTACATGTATTTGAGGGTGATAGATCAGGTAAGAATACTGAATCATATGATTGATTAATTAATTTTCTACTATTCTTGACGTGTTTAATCGGTGGGATAAAAATAAATAATATGTTTGACCACCTCTCGGTGATTAAATTTCTGCATGGTATTTCCCGCCGTTTTTTTACGTTTATTGGGAAGATAAACTAGAGAAGTTCCGAAATGGCGTTCATGTAAAAAAATGCTTAGCAACGGCATTTTCTTCAGTTTTTTTTGAAAATCATAAGAGAATTAAGAGAAACAGATTCTCTTTCAATTTACTCGTGAATTATAGAATGTCTCCACCCTCGTTTGTTGGAAATAAAAAAAAAATTAACTATCTCGGGTGGAGAAATATAGATTCTCCTTCAGGTACGAATGAGTTATGGAATTTCTCCACCCGAGATAGTTAAATTTTCGAATTTCAACAAGCGAGCATTTGCGAGCGTGTTAAAATCTAAAATATAACTATTGAGGGTGGAGAAATTCCATAACTCACGAGTAAATTGAAGGAGAATCTGTTTCTCCTATGATTTTCGACAAAAACCTCAAGAAAATGTCGTTGCTATGTAATTTGTTTACATATAAGTCATTTCGGGACTTTTCTAGTTTATCGTTCCAATAACTGTAGAACAAAAACGGCAGTAATTCCCACGTAGAAATTTAATCACCGGGAAGTGGTTAAAAATATTATGTATTTTTTATCCCACCGATTAAACATGTCAAGAATAGGAGAAATCCCATAACTCACTCGTACCTGAAGTAGAATCTGTATATTACTTATCATTTTAATAATGAAAATACAACGCTAGTGTCATAAATAAGATAAATCATACATATATTACATTGTAATATACATGATATTCCATTTGCTTCCCTCTGAAAATTAATTGTCAGCGTAAAAATCCGCTGTATTAATCTCAGATATATGTTATTTAAACATTGTTTATAATATAAAGAAAATTTGTTAACATTTGAAAATCACATGAGATGTTCTAGCTAATAAATGTCTTGTTATTACGTTCATTACACAACTTCCGAACACGAAACACATATACTAAAAAGAAGCTAATTGATCCTTAATTTTCTAACAGATTAGTTCACTCCGGTACAATTACACTGCTGTAGGTAAGGATAAAAAGAAATATACTATAACTTAAAATGACTTATACAACAGTTTTATTCAAACACCTAAATATACCCTTCAGTAATGCAATATTAGAAATATACACGCTAATAACATTGTAACAAGGTTTCTGATAGATTTAACAAATTAAAAAGACCAATAGTAACGGAATGCCTTATAAACGTTATATTAGATAGGGATATCGTTAATGAATGGGATGAACTCGGGGTTAAGGTTATCTTAATTACAGAGATACTGATGACAGGTTAATTAAGCGTAAAATCTTTCTGAATACTAATTACTGAAGATAAAATCTGAGATAATCACGATTTTCTCAAGTTTTGATATCTGTATTTGTAAAATGCCACAAATAGATGTCATTTTAGTTAAATATTTGACATAAATTACACTTTAATTAGTCAACTTATTAGTTTACAACAAGAACAAATAAAAATTATAAAATCCAAATACATTTCTTTAGGCCACACTAAATTAACTTTTAGTTGTTTAGATTTTTTATGGCAAAAATAGGTGCAAACGAGTGAAATTTTAATTTTAATTTTTTTTTCGGTACGAATTTTTTTTTCAGGCGAAGATCAATTTTACATGCGCGGGACACAATTTTTTTAAATTAAAATATTAAAAACTGAAAAAAAAATCCCCTATTTTTACCAAATTTAAGGAGCGGGAAAACACTTTTTATTTCTAATTTCTTCAAAAATGAAGAATTTGGGGCGTATTTTCGGCATATTTTCAAAATAAAGCGGCAAAATTTTTTTTCTTAAATTTACGGCGAAATCCAAAGAACTAAACATTAATTTGGTGTAGCCTTGATATTAAGAAATTAGTTCTTTATCCTGATAAATGGATATATTTTTAAAAAATCTGTAAGTGCTGACATCAGCCATCTTGATTGTCATATAATGTATGATGTTGTAAAAGATCTTTTTTACTTTTTCGCTTGGACTTACAGGATATCTGTATTATTATGCATTTGACTGTAAAATGATTTGTCCTGTGAATGTGTTTGTTGTATTTTGGCATTTCATTGTGTTTGATAAATTTGTGTGATAGTTATGGGAAATTTGAGTAATGCACGGTTGTGAAAAGGTTTAGGGAAGAAATGCACATAACTCGCCATGATACTTGTAGCAGGAGTGAGGTCTTTCTTTGTATTTAAGACTCCACGTGGTATATATTGTTGCTTTCTTCCTTGAAAGAATAAAGAGCAATGAATTTTCGAATTGTTATTCACTCGTAACACTCAGAATGTCTTCAAGAGCTAATGAAATATAAGGATAAAACCAGCTCAAAGCTACCACTATATAGATGATGTTTTAATTATTATTAAACGACTAACGATTTGATGATTATTTACATCCCATCTAAGTATTATCCCAATAAAATAAAGGATGCTACTGACACTCGAAATTCAACTTCCCTTCAGTATCGTCGCTTCGGTATTCTTTTGTCGATATTTACCTTCACCTTGAAACTGACCGGACTTACGACAAAGGGAAATTGCCAATAGTGATGACTTCACTTTCCAATTATGAACTTCCTGATCATTAGTAGCAACATTCCAGAATCACCGGGTATGGTTCTAATTCGCTATTCCAGGACTTGTTGCCATTAGAGTGACTTCCTAGACAGAGTTCTGCTTCTGACGCAAAAACTGCTCAAACAGGGATATGTTGTTCCTAAACTGAAGTCATCCCTTCAAAAATTCTAAGAACTATTGTAAAGTGTTATGGATTATCAGTTTCCCATATGAAATCTGTTCTCTTCCATTTGTTGAGGTTTCGTTGCTATCATCGAACATGACATTGTACTAGACTTGACATAATTTTGCATGAAAAACATGGTGGGTGTCTTATAAGAAACAGAATCAGCTTACACACCCGTTTTTAGCTCACCTGTCTTAAAAGGACATGGGAACTTTTGCTATAACTTGGCGTCCGTCGTCGTCCGTCGTTCATCCGTCCATCGTGAACTTTTTCAAAGATCTTCTCCTCTGAAACTACTAAACCATTTTCAACCAAACTTTAGTGGAATGATCCCTAGTGTATCTATAGTATGAAGTTTGTGTTTTATTTCCTTAACCGTCGAGGAACATGACCGCCAATAAAGGAAGATCTACAAATAAGTCAACATGACCAAAATGAATTGACCCCTTATAGGAGTTATACATTTTTTTTCATCTTTGTACACTTTCAAAAATCTTTTCCTCTGAAACTACAAGGTCAATTTCAGCCAAACGAAGGCTGAAAGATCCTTAGGGTATCTAGAATACGGTCTGTGTTTTTTTTCTTGTCCATCGAGAAACATGGCTGCCATGGCTAAAAATAGAAAATAGGTGAAAATAGTTAGAGCAAAACTGACACAGGTTAAAATGTTTGAGGTCAAGATCTACCTGCCATGAAATTTTCAGACGAATCGGTCAACTCATTTTCGGGCTACTGCCCCAGAACTGTTAATGTTAAGGAAATTTTGCAGTTTTAGGTTATTAACTTGAATATTATTATAGATAAAGACATACTGTAAAGAGCAAAAATGTTCAAGAGAGTAAGATCTACAAGTAAGTCAACATGACCAAAATCGTCAATTGACCCCTTATAGGAGTTTTTGCCCTTGAAAAATTGTTCACATGTAAACAGTTATTATCAGTAAAAATATTGGGCTGACATATTGTCACAGATGTTTAGAGCATAAGTTGGAATAAATTAAAAATAAGTTGTATTTTTAAAAGTAAATTGGAGGGTCAAGGGTCATGACCATATAATTTACCTGTACAAGTAAAAAGGAAAGGTCAAGTTTCAAGGTCACTAAAAAGTCCATAGCAACGGATGAAAAAGTCCCTAGCAACCATATATTGATTCAGGACTTTATAATATAGCTGTACAAGTAAATATGGAGGCCCAAGGGTCAAGGTCGTTGGACAAAATCCTAAGGAACGGAAAAGTCTGTAGCAACCATATTATTTGTGTTCAGGATTCTATATTTTAGCTGTACAAGTCATTACTAAGGCGAAAAATGCAACGGTGTACATTACATAGCAAAAATAATCATTGATGCAAGATCTACACAAAAAAAAAAAAAAAAAAAAACAGGTGAGCGATTCAGGCTCTTGGGATCCTCTTGTTGTTTTAGAGTAACCCATTTTACTCATTGTGTTGTGTTGCTGCTGTTTATTTGTTCTCGTCCTTACCCTTCTCGGTTCTCATTGTCTTTGTTTAGATTTATTATTATGGGTGACTCGGTTGGCTTTTCCTCAGCGTCTTTCTTTCATAATACACATTTCAAAGCAGTTAAAATTATCTCTTGAACAATTTGAATAAATTTAGATAATGCAAACTAACGCATGCTTTATGAATTCTCTTACTCAAACTAAAGATTTTCTTGTCCAGTATGCTATGAATTAAAGTGTGTAATGTGCGTCATGTTCAAAGAGGAACAACTGTTATGAATTATCGACAAAACAAGAAAAATAAAGAAAAACTGAAGCAAAACATCAAAAATACTAAAAAGCAAATAGAACAAATACCTATGAAGAAAGTAAACAGATATCAGTCTACGTAATACCCTCAATGATATTTAGATACGTCCCGTGCGGCAAATTCGGGTCAAGATTTTACAGAACCAGTGGGACATATCCATTTATATGTTAGATACCTTTACAGTCAAAACGTATGATTTGGCATAATAATAAATATAGCCCTGCAAGTCCTGCCAGAAAAAGTAAAAATGATGTTTTACGACTTTAGCCAATAATAGTTATTGTTTGACGTAAATTTTATATTGAGATTATCGCAAATTCACCTACATTCCAGCTAACTCAATTTTTGGAAATGACATCTTTAACAGACATAAACTTATTGCTACCGCCTTACAAGCGGAACCGAAATGCTTGTAAAGAGGAAGCATGAAAGTTCCAACTATGTACTGGCTTCCGAAGCTGCACAAAATATCTTACAAATATAGATTTATTTCGTCTTCAAGCCATTGTTCCACTACTAAATTGTATATTCTACTTACTAGTACACTTGGTACAATCAAAAACCTGGTAATAAATTTTTTCAAATAAGTATTTATTACTTTTCGAGTGCCAAAAATTCGTTGGAAGTAATTGATGAATTGCATACTCATATTGCTGATTTCGAATCTGTTCAAAATTTAGATTTACCACCTTGTCATAATCAAAAAATTCAATACCTTATTAAATGGGCGTTTAAACGATCAGAATGTGACTGTATATGTTCAAACTCTTTTAGGTCAATTTTAGTAACGACAAACAAAAGAACTGTGTCAATTGGACTTGCTTTGATATGACAACTGCACTTAAATTATTACTAGATAACATTTTTGTTCGCTATGGAGATTCCGTATATCGCCAAGTTATCGGAATTCCAATGGAGACTAACTGTGCACCACTTATTGCGGACCCGTTTCTGTATTGTTACGAATCACAATTTATGTCTTAAATCCCAACGAAACAACATCCGATTCAAACATTTAATAACACTTTTAGATATTTGGATGATATTTTGACGACTTCAGTATGTACACTTAAGAGATTTATCCTGTTGAACTTACTTAAAATGAAGCTAATACTTACAATGAACAATGTCCTTTCCTGAATCTTGATATCTATATCTTTAACGGTAAGCTTAATACTAAAATGTACGATAAGAGAGATGATTTTTCATTTCCTATTGTTAATTATCCGTTTTTTAGATGGCTACGTTCCCTTATCACCACGTATGGTGTTCATATATCTCAACTTGTTCGATTCGCTCGTGTATGTAACAACTTATTTGATTTTAACGAAAGAAATCTCTGTATTACTGAAAAAGTATTACACCAGCGATTTCGATATCACCAAGTTGTCAAATCTTTTACTAAATGTTATCATCAGTACGAGGACATCATTCGTAAATATAATTCAACGTTCAAACGTCTTATATTATCAGGTATTTCACACCCCATCTTTTAGTTAGATTCTATTTCAAAGTCATTAAAGATAGAATTTTTTAAAAATTTATATTGATTCACTCATAGGCTCTTTGCATCGGAAATAAACACATTATTCTAAATGGCAGGTATGTTCTAGGTAGTTCGTCATGACTACTAATGATCACTAGCCTGTCAACGCTGGTGTTGTGAGCTCGAATCTCACCTGTGGCTTGGTGTGTTCGACTCCGATCTTAATTGACAAGGATTGCCAATTTTCCTACCGAAGGTCGGTGGTTGTCTCCGGGTACTCCGGCTTCCTCCACCAATAAAACCTGGCCGCCGCGAAATAGCCAAATGTGTTGAAAACGGCGTTAAACCCAACTAAACAAAGAAACAATCCATCAGTTTAATTGAGGTCTGGAACTGGCATGCCAGTAACTGCTAGAGGTCCTTTGTTAATTTATATTGATCATTGTCATTTTGCTTAGTTTCTTCTGTTACCTTTTTTAACATCGGACTCGGACATCTTTTGAACTGAGTTTGACTCTGTGTATCGCTGTGTGTTTGTTTATTCAACATTGGCTAGAGGTATAGGGGGAGGGTTGAGATCTCACAAAACTTGTTTAACCCCGTCGCATTTTTGCGCCTGTCCCAAGTCAGGAACCTCTAGCCTTTGTTAGTTTTATGTGTGTTTTTTAAAATTTCGGTTCATTGGTATTATGTAGCATGTGGTGAGGTGTTGAACTCAATTCAAACCATACATATAAACCCATATATCATGTGACTGACATGTACTATATAAACACGACACACACCTGCGCATATCATATTTGAAACTCTTTATTTGTTTAACACAGAAGTAATGTTGTCCAGAACTGGAACATATATAATACCCTCTTGAGCCACTGGCTCAATTGTAAGAAAGACTCTCGTTCTTCACACCCCTATAAATACGCTTGGATGACAGAACATTCTAGTACATTATCGACGTCAGCTCTACGATGGTATTATTAAGCATATTAAAAGAGTTGTCACAAACAGAAAACTATCCAGCTGTTTAAATACCTTTAAAACACAAAGGTATACAAATACGTTTATCACAGAAACTATCAAATGGAATTATGATAAACACAGCCAGTAATTATCACTAAATGTCCCAAACATGAATAATTATATCAAACAAGCAACTTTACAATGCTTTCAGAGATAATATATTTGTAAGACCAATAGGTAATAACTATTGGATTAAATATTTTTGCATTGAACAAAATACAGACTTTTTTGAAATATATAAGTTTATATTCAACTTTTTGGAGGAAAATAGATTGAAAATATTTCGATGGAAGTTACTCCAATATATTGTACCTACAAAATCTTTATTATTCAAGTGGAAAATTACCGATAACAATTTGTGTAATTATTGCAATGTTGAAGAAGATTACAACCATTTTTTTATATCTTGTAATTACTTGTCTGATTTTTGGGTCAAATTAGAAAATATCCTGCAGAAGGTAAACTTTGAGAGAAAAATTACATTAAAACACCTCGTTATTGGATACAAAATGTTCGATAGAAATTATTTTCACTTCAATTATTTTTTAACTATTCTAGCATTTAGCTTATACAAAGCATATTATGTATCGGAACAAAAACAAAACAAAAACGTTACTTTTTAACTACAGCCATGAAGATACTTATACTTTTGATTGTTTTCCTGGACAATCGAAAGAGTGTTCACAGGGATACTTAGGTGTGGCTTGGGCACCTTAGTATAATTGTAACAAGCAATATTGTCGAATAAAATATATATCTGTTAAAAAAAAAAAAAGAATAATTATATCGTAAACATAAGAAAGTACTATTGGTTTAACTAAATAGTCAATTACAAACTTTATCTCTTAAAATTCAAGACTTAATGCAGAATTACTTGAGGGTAGAAACTTCTTGTGATAAATTTATGAAATGTTTGCAAATTACTCTAGTTTGCTTTCTTGACCATTTCTTGTAAATAAACTCCTGCAGTTAAAGCTACGGAGGCTGCAGTGGCACGGAAAGAATGAGCTGTAAATTTTGAATATTACGGTTCAGTTAAAATCAGAACAGATTTCAACCATCTGAGGACTAGTAATTACTTGATCAAAAGTCATGGAAGAAATAAGGAGGGTTGGAAATTTCCTAAATTTTCCGTTCTTTTCAAATATCCATGTAAAGTATTCTCGTTTGTTATACTTGTACACAGAAACCTTTGGTATAGGAATACCATATATAGAATATTCATGCAATGAGTAAGTCCAATAAGGTCTAAGCTCTTTGGTCAAAAGAATGAAAGTAATAAACGTAAAATTCAACATTCTTAGAGATAATACACCTACTGGGGTCGGTATTCTTTTGCCGATATTACTTAAAAAATAATTCATTTTTTTACGTCTCAGCTATATTTACATTTCGGGTTCCATTTATTCCATTCCTTCTAAAGACTGCAAAAATTGGTCTGAGTACTTTGGCTGCAGCTAACCCAAAAGAAAAGATTTTAGATCTGTACAATTTATTCTTCCAATAAAAAGTTCAATATTTTCTATAATCAGGGTGAATACTAACATTGAAATACGCATCCGTCATGTCAATAGAAATCATAAAATCATTTTCCTGTATCATTTCAAAAGCAAAAGTCAGACTGATTATAATCTACAAATTCTTACAATTTTTAACGTTTATTATTGGTCTCAAAGTTCAATCCTTCTTTGGAAATAAAAACAAATTTGAAAGAATTTCATCAGACTTTTCTCAACGTCTACATCACGTTCAGCTTCTGCATTCTGCATTGGGAAATAAGATAGAACCAGGATTTTGGGCAAAATAAAAAGACAGGATCACTTTAGGTGTGAAAAAAAGGACCTCCGTAAATCAGGAAATTTTTTGGTTTAATTGAAAATAAAAATTTAGGCCGAAAAAAGAAATCCAGCACCAAATTTACGACGACAAAAATAGGCAGGATCAAACGTTTGATTCTAGCCCTCCCCCCCCCCCACCATAAAAATCAAATGGTTGCTCCCTAGACGTGTGAAATTTTCAGACAGCAAATTTATCCTCAAGATTTGAATTATACCTAATGCAGTTGTTACGTGATCTTAGCCCCCCCCCCCCCCCTCAATCATAAAAATCAAATGGTTGCTCCCTAGACGTGTGAAATTTTCAGACAACAAATTTATCCTCAAGATTTGAATTATACCTAATGCAGTTGTTACGTGATGACGGCCACAAGAAATCGAGCTCTTAATTTTAGTAGTATAGATACTTTGATTATTTGCTAAATTTCATATAATCATGTTTTCCACGAACTGTTGTACTTACGCCCACATTAAAAAAAGGTACAACTAGTGGCTGGGTGGAATGGAAGAGCTGTGCTAGAGAGACAATTCAGACTGTAATGTTGACGAAATTATGAGGATTGCTATAGTTGAGTATAAAAATTCTGAACTACACTGTTTTCTTTTCAACTAAGTTTTATATCGCTTTGATGTCGCTGGAGAACCGAACTAATATACATGTTTGTACGTATCCAATGGATTTTACAAACATTAAAACTCCAGGAAGAGGAGATTTATGGAACATATCTTGAGGAATTTTCCCGCCACATCAGAAGTATATGGGACAGTATATGACATTCTACACCTTTATAGAAATCCATCCGGTTCCGACCGACAGGTATCCCCCGAATTGAACAGATTGCTGCTTGATGAAGGACTTCCATGGAAGACAGGAAATATTGTTACCAGCACACCACGCACTGTACATTTTGGAAGTTCACGGGAACCTCAAATTCGTTCTTTAGTACTATGGAAGGATTTTATTCCTATGGAGGATAGTAATCGGCGCTAGGATTGAGACGGGCTAATTTGGCTGATAGAGAATAAATCTTTTCATGAAATAATTGGTTACCGGAATAATTGATGACAGTAATATTCATCTTCTTATGCTCGATAGTGTGGAATCTGGTGACAGAAGAAAACAATGAGTCAAACTGTATTAAGAAAACACAAACCACTCAAACATTACAAGAAACTCCTATAAAATGCAAATTTCGACAGAAATAAGATTTTGAAGCGGAAGATGCCCGTGCATAAACAGACGACGAACTTGGATAATTTAGGAGTGAATAATTCAGGAGGGGTGCAATCTCTCAGGTCAGAACTTCAAATAAAGAAAACAATTAGTTGTTCAGACAGTATTGATGGGCATACCTTTTGCGTTAATTTGACAACAAAGCTAAGCAGAAAGGAAAAGAAGAGATCGATTCACTTGGTTGACAGGATAAGCGGAAACTTTTGTTCACGGTCTTCCAGAATTGGTTCAATTGAATTGGGATAGTTTATTGTGCTTATTAATTCATCATTATATCTTTAACCGGTTTTCCAACATTTTGATCTCGAACACTGCTGATGAGTTGTCAGTTGACGAAATGGCCATATAGTGCATCAATTTACTTCGGTATTTTGTGATACAGTTTATTATTACTGATAATGGTAAGTCTTTTTGAACATTGTGATATTTGGCAGAAGCTAAATTAAGGCGGTGAAAACAACGACAATCTTATCGTGCTTTGGGACAATCTATAGAAGACCTTGTTTTTTTAAAATTGTTTATTATAATAGCGTTAAAGATAGACCTCGATCCATTCTTATATTCTTAGACCTAATTTTTCTTTAAATTGATAGTCTAGACAAAAGGAAACAGATTATAAAATAATTAAAAAATAAATTAATCATTATGTATATAATGATAAGGAAGTACTTTTGTAAGTCTAAATACGGATAAAATGTACTTCTTGATTCCAAGTCACCAAATCCATATGTTCCATAAAATAAATCAGGAATTTCGTGGAATTCTTGTTTATTTATTATTATTTTTGTTGAAAATTACATATATTCTATGACCATAGAAGTGTAGATTCAGATCCAGTAGTTTATGTATTTATAATTTTTTTTTTTAGAAATTAAAAGTACATGTGTATTAGAAATATTTTGTTTTTATAATTTTAGTAACTTCTCATTCCTTGTGTTATCGGTAATCAATGGATAATAGTATTAAACAACAAAATGGAAAACAATAAATGTCACAATGACACATCAATCGATAAATACCAACCATAACATAAAACAGCACAAAACACAAACATAGAAACAACTCTGACAGTCAGGATAGTCTGACTTAGTACAACAGTTTGTCATTAATTTTTTGAGCGTTAAGAATTAACTACATGAATGAAAAAGAGCTAATTAAAAAAAAAGAACTATACAAGCCTTATAGTAATAAGTAAAATTATTGAAGGGTTGCTTCTTAATAAGTGTGAAAACAAAAGAAATTCGCACGTGGTGAATAAATTAAAATCTGAAGATATTTTGAAAAGACAAGAAATGACTATATGTACTGTAGGGATAATTTTAATACTCCTATAGGTTTCAGAGATATCGAGAAAATCATTTTACATAGAATTATCAAACATCTGAAGATGTGTCTTATGGTTTTATGATAATAGTATTGATTTTGATCCGTTGTTGTAAATATGGCATCATAAAAGTAAAGTTGAAAAGAGTAGTGCCATTTCCCCCTGTATTTGTTTCACTCATAGCCATGATTTCTTTATCTTAAATATTTACATACGTTGTATCGTAAACAATTGTATGCAATGTATTTTATATTAAGAAACAATAATTTTATACTTAATAATTGATAAATTCTTAGACTAGTTGATCGTGTATATAGACGATTTTGGTGTGAATTTGAATCGCTTTTTGGAATATTGGCAAGGACATTCAGAACCAAAACCCTATTTACTCTCGTATGAACGGAGATACATAAACTCACTTAAGGGATAAAAAAAGGATACATGTACACGCTTACATAAAAGAATGGTTTTGAACAACGGTCTTAGAAACGCCCCAAAAAGGTAATTTGTGTGTTAAAAATCGATATTCAGAAATAGCATGTATTTGTCGGTAACTAATTTGATAGTTATTATTAGCAAATCTTAAGAGAACACATAAAAGGTTACGTCCTGATGGAATTTGAATTTCTTCTTAGTACAATCAGTCGTGGGTGGAAACATATTTGGTTCCACTTGTAAACAGAAATATCTTCGAGCTCTGTCAGTGCTCGATAGCTCCATGTTAGACTACGCATTGTTACACTAATATATATTTTGTTTTATAAATTTAAAGCATAAAATTATAGCAACCTTTGAAATTCGGAAATGACCAATTCAAAAGTGATAAAAGTAATACGTTGTTAAATTTAAAAAAGCACTTCTTAAATATAGAATGTCACATAACAAAGTGTTGCTAAAACACATTTTAATCATAGTGAAGTGTCTTCCTTGTCCTCTTCATCAGCTTTGTTTATTAAATCTATTAACCGTTTTCCGGATTCAACGATAAACCCAGATTTTCGCCGGTCTTTTGCTGCCTCTGCAATGTTGAGCTCGGCATCTTGTAATTTATGCCACAGTTTACCCACAAAGATTTCCGAGTTTGTTATATTATGTACATGTCTCCTGTGGAAATGGCCTTCTGATGTAGCTACGGCACAGTCTATATCTTTCCGAGTAACTCTCCTTTCTAAAAAATAAGCTAATTGTTTTAATACTGAAGGTAGTTTGTTTTGTAGATCTTCATAATATAAAAGTAAAACAGGTCTTTCAGCTTCTAACCAATCCGTATAATATTTTTCCCAAAGTGTTGTGTGATCTCGGACAAATTCGTACCAACCTGAAATTGATTAAAAACTTATTATTTTACTATTAAATGCACATCACATGTGATTTGCTAAGGAAGCAAAATTTCGATACCAGAATTATATGATGTTTGTGAAGAAGTTCTGAATATTTTAGATTTCCAACTTTTAAAAATGAATACATATATAGATTTTTTAAAAGGCTATAAATCATAAGCTACTGTTAATTGTTAATAATGAAATGAATGTGTCTGAGATGACAAACCTGACATAGCTACGAAAAACATGTACTGTTTGTCGGTATTATTAAACTGTAACAAGTTATAAACAAACCTCAACTGCTTTATTTGTAAGACTGAGATATAAATAATCATGTATAGTCATATATATGCAATTTACACATGGCTTTCGAGCAATCCCAACAATGATGAGATAATATCTGTTAAAACACTTTCTAAAAAAGGTCCAACTCATACTTCAATACACACATCATCCACAGATTAACTGAATTAGTGTTAAACCTCAACACCTTTGAGTTTAATAGAGATAATTTGCTTAAACTGGCGGAGTTGACCTGTGAGTCCTAGTTTTCATTGGTTGTTTTTTATTATATTCAACAAAAGATATTTTCTGAATTTGATGGTCCAATTCCTGACATCTACAAACGCTATATGGATGATGTATTGAGAGAGGAGGAACTTCAATCATTTCTCAGCGTTGTATCTTTATATCACTCTATAAAGTATATAATTTGTCGATTAGCATTTCTGAATTGTCTTTCCTAAATCTTAAATCATCTGTAATCTTAAGTAATCAAAAATAGAAACTTCCATATTGTACAAGCCGACTGATCAAATTGAAATATATACGTGATTTTTTATAAGACATTAATCATGATGGGTCATTTCGAGTCATGGACTCTGTATCCACTTTACCCAGATAAGACAATCTTAAACCAACACATAGTCAGGCAACGAACGAGTATCCCTCCTTCTCAATTATAATCCTCCTAATGTTAGTAATATTTAGAATGTAGCAAATTGATAACTCATACATAGAGGGTTAAAGCTAAGCACAAGACAACAAGACGATGCTCCAGACTATGGTTTACATGTGTCCTTTTACTGTCGAGATGGCAAAAGGACAAGTCGTCGATCAAAAGATCATCTATTTTCTTTGGCACACCGAGACCTTGCGGCATGAATGTGAAAAGGCTACATTAAGAATTTTAACTTTTCTTCTTCAGCTGTCCTTCGCCATTTGTCCCTTTTTATCCACATTAATATTATTTAAGAAAACCAACAGGATGTCTTGTATTTTTAACTGATAAGTTAACGATGACACAATTTCTCGATAATCATATTTCTCGTGAGGTAGATTATCGAAGTAAGGCATATTTTACTGGATTTGCACGACCACAGTACTTATAAAGAGATAGATTTAGGGCTAGTGGTGTCTGGAGTGATTGTAGTCAAGACTTCCTAGTTGCATTGTACTTCATCTAATATTTTCCTTTCTTTTTTGTTTTTGGGGTTTTTCATTAAAGTTTGAGCAGGCAGCTGCCATGCTAACTAGGTCCGGGACAATTCAACCGTCATGAAAAAGTTATTTTTTTATAGAAATTCTTAACTAACTGCAAAATAAATTATAGCTCAAATATACTTTTCCCCCCGTAATAATTGAATGATTGATTCCTAACGAAGTAATAACGAAGCTACCAGATAAAAGTTGT
Organism: Mytilisepta virgata; assembly: GCA_028015205.1. Lineage (NCBI taxonomy): Eukaryota > Metazoa > Mollusca > Bivalvia > Mytilida > Mytilidae > Mytilisepta > Mytilisepta virgata. Next base: position 36,735,440 of record CM051515.1, read on the forward strand.
TACATGTCCTCTAGCTATTTAAAAGATGCGTTGCACACTAAAGGCATAGTAATAATTACAGATTAATACATCAACTAATCCATATTTGACGGGGTATCATCCCAAGACTCCCATATCGGACCGAGGACTTGCCCATGGTCCTATTTGGTAGAGGGGATGTATTAAGCTGTTTATCCTACTGCTTAATTACGTATTTCCGAACGCATCCGGTCTGACGTGGCCATATCAGTACGTTCGAATAGCACATACTAGTAACACACTTTTGATCTTAAAATGCCATTTCTGTCTTGTTTAATCTGACCGTCTTGCTTTTTACAATTTCTGAAATGTTAGACAAAATCAAGATAACAAGAACAAAACCAAATATATTGCCTTGCAGCCAATCAAGACGTCCGGTCAAGACCATGACATTTCAAGAACTGCAGTTATAAACTATCCACAGTCGTAAACAACACTCTGGTCCTGGGGAAAACAGTAAATCAGGCGAGTGTGTGAGCATATCATGCAAAACCATTGATCCTGAAACCTTGTAAGATTTATTTGAAATCTCTAAATATTTTAACAAATAATAAGTAAAATAAAGAACAAATTATATAAGCTATTCATTAAAGAAAAATCAATCGAACCTCTTGTTTTTTCGGTTGATAAGTTAACAATAAATGATAATCATATTTCTCGTCACGTGGGTTGTCTTCAGAAGTAAGGCACATGAAGCAGGATTTGAAGAATCTGATTTCCAGTAAACACCAATAATCGACTAAATTGATTCTACAGGGCTAGTGATATACAAAGCGACGATAATCAAGACTTCCAAGATACATTTTATTGAAGATACTATTTTCCTTTCTTTTATTGATTTTTTGTTGTTTCAAAGTTGGACGCCTCAATGGATTTCACTGCCATGGATAAATTCGCCTCCGAACGTTTTATAGCCGATAAAACAAGTTCTTCCCTAATCATGTTTGTATACCCATCTTCCACGAAAATATCAATCTTTTTGTAAATCAAACCAATGCTTTACTAAAATAATAACGCAAGTTCAAGCTTTACTACATGACCATTGTCCATTTTCATGACAAAGTATGCATTATGCATGTACCGTTCAATGAAAAAGTTCAGATAATATAGTCGGAAAATAGTCCGTATGTTCGTCCGCCTAAGAAAAAAAAGGTTTTCGAACATTTTTAGTCTTTTGTCAAAATACGTATTTCTTCTTTTGAACAAATATTATTTTCATAAAATGCAGGTCATATTTCTCTTCAAAGAAAGGAAATCAGCCCAACTGGCCGTTTCGGGATGATGATTTTAGTTCTCCGCAACATATGTGTTTCTACTATTGTCCTTAAAATGAAAAAGTTTGCTTAGATGATATTGTTAGAGTTTTTTAAAATTATTTTTGAATACAATGCTTACCTCTGACATTAAATATTTCAGAATCAACCGATTCCGAATGGCCTGGATGTCTCATGGTATACGCAGAACGCAGAGTTTCGAATGGATCTCTGAATAGAATAATCAGTTTCTCAAACCGTCTCTCGAACTTCCGCCTCTTGTATATATCATTAGAACTGACAAATATAACACGATTGTCATTTATACATTCTCCTACTGAGAAAGCTTTTGATTTCTTTAATTCCTTTTTGCATGCTGATGAACCAGTGGCTATACCTGGAATAAATAAAAAAAAGTGAACTTTAAAATAAAATAAGAAAGACAGGTCATGTACAATAGTATAACGACAGATCCGGAAGCTAATGCCACAACTCCTTAAAATATAAATCTTGAAATAGTATATTAATCAAGAAAGTTTCGGACTTTCCGTGAATGCAAAGCCGGAATAATGTATTTTTTCCAAAAATGGGTAAATTTTCATGTTGTAGAAAATAAGCTGAAGTTACATGTAATTATAGAATTAACTGACACTCAGCCTGTACAATTCTACAATATATTACAATTCATAATCTATATACACAAAACATTAATCCGTGGAAATGGGGGTGGGGGTTTGCTAGCTAAGTTCTTTAGGTAGTTCGTCATACATGGTCAAATCCAACAGGTGTTCGAGTGCAATCTTAATTGATCGTTCTCTCCGGGTAATATGGCTTCTTCTACCAACACCAGCCCTCCGAAACAATTTAGCAAATTGTCCTGAAAAAAATATAGCGTAAATCTCAAAACGTCAAAAATTAACATACAATAAACCTACCGGTTAGTTGTTGCACTAAATGCCTTAACCATTTACTTCCAGCGCCAGGATAACTAACAAGTGCTGTCATTGGTAGTCTACGTTTTGATAACACTGGTCGTTTCTCCACACAAGTGCTGTTTTCTGGAATCTTCATTCTGTAGTATGGTGGTTTTATTCTTAAAGGGTCCATATCAACATCCGAGGTTCTGTAAACTTTTGGTTTACGTCCGGTGAATGATCGCACTTTATTTAAATGAATATCGTTAAACTCGGCTTTTTTAGTCAAACCACCATGAGTAAGGGAAAATAGTATGATAAGCATTATTATTCCAAGTACTAGAAGTAGCGTTATACCACGTGGAAGTTTTCTACACGGCTTCAAAGTCGTTGTTGGAGATTTATATAACTTGATATTTTGATACGGTTTCATTCTGTTGTATATATTTCAGTATTCTTAATAATCCTTTGAACACATATAGAGTCTATTACTGTACATCTGCAAAATGTCAGGTATAACTAATTTGCAAGACTTCCATTTTGATCTTTCTAGAAACTTTAGACCAGAGGTAAATAATATACATTATTTACTGAACGTAAAAGAAAACTTACTACTGTACTTTTGTACCTCGTTGTCCAAATTAAATGATTTATTTCATTCACGTTTCCGTCGTCGTGAATAGAGTCTTTCGAACTATTTCACAATAAGACTCGATACTCTTTTGAAAATCAGTGTATAGAAATTGATTCCGTGTAAATATTCATTACAGTTTTATGCACAAAAAACATATATTATCCCAAGTAATCCGTATATAACTATTGTATTTTATTTGTTCACGTGTAAGATGAATTATAACACGACAGCTTGAATGGTTGACATACTAGTACCTGACATTTATGTAGAATATACAATCACCTTGGGGAATAATGAAGATTAGTTTTTTTTTATTAATTGCTTTAATTATGTTTCAGTGTATTGCATCAGTTAGTATTCTTGAGAGATGTTTTCCTTTTCGTTTCGTTTTTTACGAGATGAAATGTCACATCTTGTTTTGAGAAATATAAAGGATTTACTGAATATGTGGGAATGTGATAAAGGTTAGAAAATTGCAAAGCAAAAATCGGTGCATTACATATGCATTATAAACATTTCAGTTTCATTAGTGATGTTCAAATGCAAACAAAAATTTCAAAGTATATGTCAAAGAATGGTTGATGTAACATTTTAAAGAAAGCATAATAAAAGAAACCATTAATTATGTGGACATACTTTGCTTGAAAAATCGTATCAAAGAACGAATTTTTATTAAGATACAATACACTGTTTATGCAAATTTTAACATATCATGTCTTTTCATTTTTTTTCAGTCACCTGACGTCATTTACATACAATGAAAATTGTTTTAATTACTTTATATATTAATTACTATATGTGTCTTGAGGCAACATGTAACATACAGTTTAAGGATATACCTAAAAATACAGTTACCTTTGTTCACCGTGTAAATAATAACATTACTTAAATAAATGTATGTGAAGACAAATTACAAGGTGGAAAGCTAAAAACATGTTTTAGGTACATTATCTTGTCTGTTACATGTATGTATGTATTTAAATGGGGGAATACTGGTTTATACATGGTATACAAACCATTCATCACAAAATGCAAACACTAAGTAAAATTCAGGTAACAAAGCTATCATCATACTGTTGCAATATTTATAGCCTGAAACTACCTTTATCTTAAAATTACCGATACAACAAAGTAATTGTTGGGCCTATTTACACCTGATTGCTTAAATTTTTGTTATCCCTAAAGCATTTTATCAACTTATTTTTTAAATAAGGAGTCACTATGCTCAGCAACAAAGAAACATGTTTATTCCATTGGAGTAAAAATATCAAATTCATATTTATATTTTGTAAGACAACATAAGATAGTCATATTCTTAGTAAAGTTAAATACTGTACTCATTTGTAATAACGACATCGAGGCCCCATTATATACTGAATGATTTTCAACATTACATGATTAATGTTAAGTTGATATTTTGATGATAGCCATTTACTGGTTAAGGAACTGTGAATACAGGACGAGTAATACCATTTATGGATGTTTTACTACCAGAGTCCAGTAACTGATTGCGGTAGAGGACTAGACAGAACATTAGACAACAAAGGCCAAATGTCAGTTGTATTTTACAACCTATTTATGTACAGATGATAATAAAGAAGACAGGGCTATATCATGTCCTGTTTTGACTAATTGGTATTCCTTGGTTTCTTCAACGGTTAGTAAGTTTGACCCTGAAACAGAAGGAACACAACCATAATAATCCAAATCTAATTAAAATTATATCTACTAATTACTCCTTTTAGTCACTACATGTAGATCTAACAACACTCCATTTTACTTTGTTTTGATGACCTTTCCAATCAGCCAATCAGATTTCAGCCTTCTTCATTTTGAAGGCATTAGCCTAAGGATAAAACCAGAGGATTCTCAAAAGGTCTTCAGAACAGAAAGTAAAATGGAGTGTTGCTAGATCTACATGCAGTGACTGAAAGGAGCAATAAGTAGATCTAATTTTAATTGTAATAATCCTTATATATTTTTCATCAACTTGGGAGATTAAACAAATCACCATTGGACCAAGAACCACACTATATATTATATAAATCCTGAGACTACTATAACATAGTGTTATAGTAGTCTCAGATAAATCTGAGAATATACCAAACTATCAAATAAAATGCATATTTCTTAAAAGTTTGTATTTTCAGTGCATTAAAATGTGCCGTTTCATTTAACCTAAAATGGTGTTAAACAGAAGCCATCTCCAGAAATGACTAAAGTACTTGTCCATTTAAACAGAAACTCTCTATGTAAGGACAATGTCCATTTAAACAGAAACTATGTAAGGACAATGTCCATTTAAACAGATACTTTCTATGTAAGGACAACGTCCATTTAAACAGAAACTCTCTATGTAAGGACAATGTCCATTTAAACAGAAACTCTCTACATAAGGACAATGTCCATTTAAACAGAAACTCTCTATGTAAGGACAATGTCCATTTTATGGTTAATTACCTATGGTTTATGGTATGTTTAACCACAGGAAGAGTTACCATTGTATTTTGTGTCGTTTATCAGCTACTAAAATTACACAAGAACAAGCACTAATAAGGTTTTTTTTTGCTCTCTGAGAAAATAAGATTAAAAAAAATAACATACATCCATTAATAAAAGGTTTTATTAAATCACATCTCTAACAAATTTTCAACAATATTACAAATGAAATCTTACAAATAAATAATGTATTAGCACTACTGTAGCATCATACAATCTTCTGATTCAAGTATTTTATCATGTATTTCAGTTAATAAGAAAGAATTACATTAAATCTAAATAAGGTAAAATTACTGGTTTTTTCCACAGCTAATGAAAAATTAAAAATTGATCAATGTTAGATATTAGTTCCAGAAGTAAATAGGAATAAAAAGTGTTTTCATTCAACCTATGCAATGTTTTCTGCTTAACTTTTACTGTGACTGATCAGTTTCCAATTAAATTCTTTGATACCACAGGATGTGCACATTTCATCTATATAGGACTCATTAGTTCTGCTCAAGGCCTAAAATATTGAAATATCAAACCAATAATTCAAAAAATAGAAAGGCAAATTCAAACGCTAAGACCAAAAGGTACAGCCAAAACAACTGAAGTCATATAGCTATGCACAATATTCCTTAATTTTCACAAAATTTAGCATTTTTTTAACAGTTAATTTAAAGTTTCAATTTTGGGCTAGTATCAAAATAATAACTACTATGCATTACCTCCCCTTATTTCTAACCATGCATGTAGGGCTATATGATTATGTTACACTGAGCCAAAATATGTTGTTACAGCTGTAATAAAGACTGTTTAAATACAGTGTAACTTATAGAATAGGTTATACACATTGGTACATGTAAAAACTTACATAGTACACATTTATGACTTGTCCCATTACACAATAACAAAGAGTAATAAAATCAGTACTCTCTTAAAAACATAATTTATAGATTATAGATTATAACAAAACTGTTAAACTATCCTCATATCCTTCTTGATTATTTTCATTTACAGAATTTCTGAGATAAATATGTATCCTTTTCCATTGTGTTACAGCAACATTAGGTATATAATATTACCTGGCTAAAATGCCATTTGAATAATGCAATGTTTTTTTATTGCTACCATTTTGACAAATTCCCTATTAAAACTTATACAAAAACAAACCACTAAAATAAATACACCTCTAACAACACAATTTACAAACAACAAATTTCAACTAAAAAACTGCCTGTAGTTACATAAAATACTTATAAAAAAAATGATTGATTGTAGTTCAACACCACATCGTCAATGACCATAAAAAAAGAAAGTTACATCCTTATTTTTGCTACAACTCCATAACAGTATATTTGCTGATATTGATATTGGTAACAATGAAAACAAAAAGTTTACACCACCATAAATTCTACCTGAAGATGTCCCTCGTTGAATCAATCTTCCAATAAGATTACACAAAATTTTCAACTATTCTGTGAATTTAATATATATTTTTATAAAGGTCGGTCTTATAATTCATTCATTTGACTAATCAAGTTACACATCTTAGATTTCATTCAATTAGCCATCTATTCTAAGTTACAATCAAAATCCCCTCTAGATCAACATTTTATTCTGTTTATGTGAGTATGCCATGTTATCATTTCATTCAAACGAGCTTATCTTCCAGTAATGTTTGGATGCTATTTTATCCTATACCCTGTCACTAACACACAAAATATATCTGTTATGTACCAGTTACTTCATATTTGTCTGCAGATAAAAATGTCCTCTTTTGCAGACAATGTTGTAACCATTTGTTTGTTACAATCTTTGTATCACTACTTTCCACCTTCAAATCCTACAAAAAAAGAAAAAACTCATAAACTTCAAAAATCTTACATAAACTCATTACAAAGTGGAAACTAATTTGATATTTTCTCAGTTTCAAGTAAAACATATACACTACAAGAGGCTCTCAAAAGCCTAAATCGCTCACCTGGCAAACAATGACTATAAACTAAATTAATATATTAATGTTTTTTTGTAAATTAAACTGAGTATTTAAGGTCACATAAAATGCTGAAAATACCTTTAAAAGCCTTTCAAGAACCTCTGGAAAGAAATGGGCATGAGTTCTCCCTATGCTTGATTAAGTTACAGTCATGGTCAATCTGATGATTCACAATACAAAATACAAGCTTTAATTCATCTTCAAATACAAGTATAAATCTTTTGGTCTATATGTTGTCTTCGTTTTTAAAATGTTTGAAAGAAGTTATGTAAAAATTGTGGGTTAAGGCTTTTTATTGTACTTGAAAAGGAAATATTGCAGGAACAATCATGCTAAGTTTCATCCAAATCCCCCTAGTAGTTTCAGAGGAGAAGATGTTTGAAAATTTGTTAACAACGATGATGACAGACACCAAGTGATGGCAATTAAAAGCTCACATATTATGAAGTTTAATCATTGTTATACAACATTCTCATCATCACCATTCACTAAGGATACCATGTTTACTTTAAGAACCAAATATTGTTGAAATCCGAGCAAGTGTAAAAAATGGCGGGAAAATGGCAGCCATTTTAAAAATGGCCGTCCAAAACAAACTTTCATCATCACCATTCAACTCGGCATACCATGTTTGCCATCAAAGTAGCTTTCATCTTCATTTTATTTCTATAATTCAGGAAAAAATAGCAAAAAACAGCATTTTGACTCCTATGTTCTATTTTTAGTAAGGGCGGACATGTTTTTCGACCAATCCAAAATCCAAGCATTAATTTTTTGCAGGATACCCTAAGGAACAATCTTACCAAGTTTCATTTGATTTTGAATAGTAGTTTCAGAGAAGAAGATTTTTGAAATAATAACATAAAAAAAGCCAAAAATGTCAAAAAGGGCAATAACTCTAACATCAGTTGACAGATTTTCACGAAAATCAGCACATAGGTAGCTCTCATCATGCTGAACACTTTCAACCTGCCAAAATTTGCCATAACCTGATGATTTTTGAGATATTTGCGAAAAACTGTTGTTTGACCCCTATGTTCTATTTTTAGTAACAGTGGCCATGTTTTTCGACGGATCAAAAATCGAAGCATAAACTTTGTGCAGGATACCCTAAGGAACAATCATGCTAAGTTTTGTCCAAATCCATTCAGTAGTTTCAGAGGAGAAGATTTTTGAAATAATAACATATAAAAAGTGCAAAATTTTGAAAAAATCAGGAAAAAGGGTGATAACTCTGAAATGAGTGGTTGGATCTTCTTCAAAATTTCAGGGCAGGTAGATCTTGAGGTGCTGATCACTTTTACCCTATGCCAGAATTTTGATATCTGTGACCGTTTCTGACTTATTTGCAAAAAACTGTGATTTACCCCTATGTTCTATTTTTAGCCATGACGGCCATGTTTTTATACGAATCAAAAATCCAAACAATAGATTTGTAGCACCCATACCAATTAATAACTGTACCAAGTTTGGTTGCAGTTGGACTTATGGTGTTGGAGGAGTTAACGTTTGAAAAAGTTAACGGACGACGGACGCCAAGTGATAGCAATAGCTCACATGAACCTTCGGGTCAGGTGAGCTAAAAAGGGTGATAACTCTGAAATGAGTGGTTGGATCTTCTTCAAAATTTCAGGGCAGGTAGATCTTGAGGTGCTGATCACTTTTACCCTATGCCAGAATTTTGATATCTGTGACCGTTTCTGACTTATTTGCAAAAAACTGCGATTTACCCCTATGTTCTATTTTTAGCCATGACGGCCATGTTTTTATACGAATCAAAAATCCAAACAATAGATTTGTAGCACTCATACCAATTAATAACTGTACCAAGTTTGGTTGCAGTTGGACTTATGGTGTTGGAGGAGTTAACGTTTGAAAAAGTTAACGGACGACGGACGGACGGACGACGGACGCCAAGTGATAGCAATAGCTCACATGACCCTTCGGGTCAGGTGAGCTAAAAAGGGTGATAACACTGAAATGAGTGGTTGGATCTTCTTCAAAATTTCAGGGCAGGTAGATCTTGAGGTGCTGATCACTTTTACCCTCTGCCAGAATTTTGATATCTGTGACTGTTTCTGACTTATTTGCAAAAAACTGCGATTTACCCATATGTTCTATTTTTAGCCATGACGGCCATGTTTTTATACGAATCAAAAATCCAAACAATAGATTTGTAGCACCCATACCAATTAATAACTGTACCAAGTTTGGTTGCAGTTGGACTTATGGTGTTGGAGGAGTTAACGTTTGAAAAAGTTAACGGACGACGGACGGACGACGGACGCCAAGTGATAGCAATAGCTCACATGACCCTTCGGGTCAGGTGAGCTAAAAAGTACATTAAATATATTCACCCATTTTGGAAATTCATCATTTAAATGGGCTAAAACGGAGAGTACCAATACATTTTTTTTGAGTAATATTTAGCTTACCTCTCTGTCAGCCTCTGGATGGACTAAAATAAAATCTGTAGATTTGTCTATCACCTCATGAACATCACCATCATATGTAACATGGTTAAGGAACAACAAAAGGCATTTGGATTTGAAATTCATGCTCATAGACGCCTAAATGAGTAACTATCAAAAACATTCATAACTGCCAAAAGAATTTAGGAAACTAAGATACACCCCTCTGGATTATTATACCCCCCGCAAACAAAGTTTGGGGGGGTATATAGGAATCACCTTGTCCGTCCGTCTGTCCGTCTGTCCGTCTGTCCATATATCTTGTAAGCGCAACTCCTCCTAGACCGCTCAGTGGATTTCAACGAAACTTTACAGAAAGGAAGTACATCATCCAAAGATGTGCATGAAGAAAAATCTTTGCTTTCCGATATCACACAAGGGAGATAATTGGACTTCTATCTTTTTTGGCTTATACATTATATATGAACCTCGTAAGCGCAACTCCTCCTAGACCGCTCAATGGAATTCAACGATACATTACAGAAAGGAAGTACATCATCCGAAGATGTGCATGAAGAAAAATCTTTGCTTTCCGATATCACACAAGGGAGATAATTGGACTTCTATTTTTTTTGGCTTATACATTATATATGAACCTCGTAAGCGCAACTCCTCCTAGACCGCTCAATGGATTTCAACAAAACTTTACAGAAAGGAAGTACATCATCCAGAGATGTGCATGAAGAAAAATCTTTGCTTTCCAATTTCACACAAGGGAGATAATTGGACTTCTATTTTTTTTGGCTTATACATTATATATGAACCTTGTAAGCGCAACTCCTCCTAGACCGCTCAATGGATTTCAACGAAACTTTACAGAAAGGAAGTACATCATCCAAAGATGTGCATGAAGAAAAATCTTTGCTTTCCGATATCACACAAGGGAGATAATTGGACTTCTATTTTTTTTGGCTTATACATTATGTATGAACCTCGTAAGCGCAACTCCTCCTAGACCGCTCAATGGATTTCAACGAAACTTTTCAGAAAGGAAGTACATCATCCAGAGATGTGCATGAAGAAAAATCTTTGCTTTCCGATATCACACAAGGGAGGTAATTGGACTTCAAAGCGGGGGGTATCCTTTGTGAGCTTTGCTCACAGTACATCTAGTTTTATTTGGTGCATACAGGTCCCAAGTTAGGTCTGCCAGACTAATTTTGAAAATGAATCACAATGGATCAATATATCAAAGATGATTTCTACTGGTTATGTAGTGCAGTATGCAATCTTAAATTACTAAATTTCTGTTTTAGTCCATTTTAGTCTAAGACTGATTTCTAAGGAAGAATATTTCAACTAAAGTTGGTCCCAAATTTTCTTGCAGTTTAAGAGAATCTAAATTATATTTTTTGATTTTTTTCTATATAATGAATTGGTGGCAATATTGGTCTTAGGTGTGAAGATTTTGATAAAATTCTTAGAATACATCATCAAAGAAAAATTATGTATCAGAAATCTTTCCAAGAAGAAATTTTTTTTATTTATATAAATAGCAATCGGTCTGGAAATCTAGATCCCTTCCTTCCTATTCAGAATCACTTAAAAACATTCTGTCAAAGTTGTTCCCAACTAGTTTCAGGGGGAAAGATTTTTAAATAACATATATGTCTGTATAGATTTACTGATTTAATTTACATGTAGCAACTACAGCTGATAAGGAAGGAGCATATAAAAAAGAATTTAACTATGTGTACTGTTTTCACATCTATTTGTGAATCCACTGAGCTTGACTGTGTAACATATTACTCCTTTGCCTTCTAGTTTGTTTAGTTGGGGTTTTACGCCATTTTCAGCATATTTGATCATTTAGCGGAGGCCAGTTTTTATTGGTGGAGGAAGCCGGAATACCCAGAGAGAACCACCGACCTTCGGTAAGAAAATTGGCAATCCTTGTCAATTAATATCGGAGTCGAACACACACCACCACAGGTGAGATTCGAATTCACAACCTCAGCGTTGACAAACTACCTAGACCACTCGGCCACCAAGGCCCCTTGCCTTCTAGTAGCCATTTAGTTTTATAACCTCTCACAAATAAGTCATAAATTCAGTAACTGTACTCAAATTGGGTAAGTTTTCACCCAAGTGTATCATTAATAGAGACGAAATATGGTGGATAATTTCTAGACACAGAATCTGCACATGTGTGTGACAAAGTTCAAAGGAACACGTAGAAAAACTCTAATCTCACTGAAAGTCCAAGACACTCCTAGCATTAGCATTAGAGGAAAGCTGTGAAAAATGTGAATATGCAAAGCTCCAAATAATTTTTGTGATCAAGAGGGTATTAAAGTGAGTACTTAACCTCCAAGCGGGTAACTATAATTGCTGAATACTTAACTCCTTGATAGGAATAAAATGTCTAAACTGTAACTTTTGTAGAGTTTAGTGCTTTTTAAACTTTTTACCAATAAATGAGAAAAACTTCCACAAAATAATTTTTTAAAGTGTCCTAAGTGCAAACAAAACAACTTGTTTTAATCAGAAACATGTTGACTGGGTCCATTATCACATAAACCAATACAATATGATGTAGAACCACCCTGATTTTCTGAACCAAGCCTATGTTTGACTTCTAAAAAACATATCTAAAGTGTATATGACCTATTTATGTGCATAAATGATGCTGATAAGCAGCTAATCTGGGGCTCTGTATATGTCACGTCTATGCAGCTGAAGCATTAAACAGAGCAATGTAATGTCATACACAATAATAGGCATAGAAATCTAACAAATATTGGTAAAATTTGCCCAATTATTTCACAATGAAATAGATCTCACCAGATTTCAATTCAATATGTAAAGGATATGCAATAAAATATCTTTTGTAAGTCCTGAGTTGATCTGCAGTAAACTTTGCAGGGTGTATATATACTGACATGCCAGAAAATAGGTCCAGTAATAAAATCTTTGGTTTTTCTTTAGTATTTGATGTCTTGTCTGAATGTTTGCCTTTCTTTGCTGAAAAAACAATGCATGTTCAAATTAACACAAATACATTGCTGTGTAATTCACATCTCAACTGTCAGAAACATTTCTTATAGTTCTGGAAATGTAAAATCATGTTTCAGCATGATCAGAATTCTCCCAAATCTGCTTACATTCACAAACATTTAAATCTAAAAATTTCTAGTTATCTGGTATTATGATAATATCAGTAAAAATAAGGTTCACATTTAAAAGAGACACCCAATATCCTAAAATTTATTCAAAATTAAGATTTTAGTTTACACAATAAGAAAAGCATGAAACATCTACCCATGTAGTTCTACATCTGACTTAACCCACACCTCTTTCACTATCACTTCATAATATACTTTTTGATGATGTTTCAATGCTATGATGTTTTAATGCTATGATTTAACCCTCACTTTAAAGCTCAATATTTTACATTCAACAATAAAGAAAGTCTGTTTCAGAGAGCGACAATTATCTAATAAAACTCTTCTGTCTTTCAATTTAATATATGAATCAAAACTGAATTCATATTGTCTAGTCATTTTACCTGAATGGTCAGTGTCTGCAGCATGTGTTGTTTTTCTTTTCAATAAATTGTGTTTTCTGGGAAAATAATATCTAAATCTGATAAGGAAATGCAAAAAAAACAGCTTCATCACAAGGGCATGATATAATGCATAAAAAAATATAATATTAAGTGTCACTTTAATAGACATATAGGGGGGCCTCGGTGGCCGAGTGGTCTAGGTAGTTCGTCATGAGTACTACTGATCACTAGCCTGTCAACGCTGGGGTTGTGAGTTCGAATCACACCTGTGGCGGGGTGGGTTCGACTCCGATCTTAATTGACAAGGATTGCCAATTTTCCTACCGAAGGTCGGTGGTTCTCTCCGGGTACTCCGGCTTCCTCCACCAATAAAAACTGGCCGCCGCGAAATGGCCAAAATGTGCTGAAAACGGCGTTAAACCCCAACTAAATAAATAAATAAAATAGACATATAGGTTATTTTCAGTTTAATAGTACTGAATCTGTGATTATACAAAAATTTTGCAAAGAGTAGGATATTACACATTTTTTCATGAATAAATCCCCCATTCTGAAAGGACAAAAGTGAAGATCATCAAAATGGTGTTTACTGTCATTGATCCTAGGATAAACATTTTTTTTTAGATTTTGGTGAAGTTAAAGTCGAATTATTATATTTTTCTCAACAAAGTTCCATAGCTCTGGAGGTAAAAAATGTCAAAATCAAAAGCGAGGTTATAGTTTATTGATCCTCAGATTATGTGAAAATTTTGCAAGATTTATTGAACCAAATATTGAAATGAGGCAATACATTTTTCCAAAATACATCTCATCTATGAAGGAAGAAGTAAATAATCCATCATGTGTCAAATAAGAATTTACATTTGTACTTACACTGGTAGAATATATGTATTTGTAGGTGATCTATTTTTCTCTCTTTTTGCTATAATTTTAATGCAAAAATATCTTAAAAATTTTTTAAGCTTTACACTTTGTTTACTGAAAGGAATATAACAAAAGTTTTGATTTACTGATTACTTCATGAATGATGAGATGTTGTCTCCATATTATCTTTCCTTTCATATGGATATGAAATATGAAAGTATTAAATCAATATCATTATATTAGGTAAAGAAACCTGTCAATATTATCTAATGACAGAAATATAGATTAGTCAAGGATACATATATGTTGGAATGCCTTTAGAAGCCAGATGTTTTTTAATCAGTCTTTCAGTACCATACCAGTTAAAGCCAGGTGTGTCATGTCCTATCCGAGGTAAATGGACACTAGCTGGAAAATAAAGTAATTTAGAATCACTTACAAACCGTTCTTTGAATGGATATATGTAACAATGATTTTTAGGGACACACAGCAAAATTTTCACTTTTAATTTTTCAAAATTGAATTCAAAATCAATTTATTCCATAAAAATTTATTTTGATTTCGAACTTGATACTATGTACTTAAATGTAACACCATATTACTTGAATCAAATGAATTTTAATTTAAACTTAATTTCATATGAAATGTGTGGAAGGGAATATTAAGAAATATAAAAAAAAATCTGGTTACATAATCTGAAGATATCTATATCATCTGTGCATTATTCAACATTTTATGTCTACTCAAATTACACATTAAAAAAATCATTTTCCATTAATAGAATCAAGATGCAAAAATTTTAATGTAATCTTATTTTACCAATGAAAAATAAAAGACAATTGTTTTGTTGAATGTCTATGACAAAAAACTATTTTAATACCATCTCTGGCTTTAGCAGCATAGTGAACAGCTTCTAGACCTGCCTGTAACGCTGGAAGTTTTATACCAGATAAATTGTTCCTTTTATCTCTGTGTTGGGCTATTATCAATGCCAGCTGAAACAGAATAGTTAAAACTGTTAAAGATTTAGTTAATATTAATAGGTTGAATAACATTATAAATTCCACTTGGAAAATATTTATTTATTTATTTATATGTATTTTAAAAATGATCCTACACACGACCTATAAATCTTGACTTTTTTACTAAATGTAAATAATTGTAATAATTTCATGAAGATACATATAGATTCTCCTTCAGATACGAGTGAGTTATGGAATTTCTACACCCGAGATAAATTTTCAATTTTCAACACATGAGCTTTTGCAAGCGTGTTAAAATCTTAAATTTAACTATTGAGGGTGGAGAAATTCCATAACTCTGGAGTAAATTGAAGGATTTTTATCCCACCGATTAAACACGTCAAGAATAGGAGAAAAAAGTTAACATATCGGTACCAGTTATTATTTTACAAAAAATAACAAATAACAAGTTTAGTGTAAGTAGAAATTTCAAGTCCCCATTGCAAAAAATATCTTTTGTGAATTTCACTTATGCATATCAACATCTAAAGGTGCTGTTTTTTCCAGTGGAGGTAAATAACTATGAAGTTTTCAAAATAGTAAGCAATCAAGTAATGAATATGTTAATGTGACCTTACCCAGTCTTCGTGATCAACTTCATCAGGGTCATCATCTAATGGTATGAGATGACAATCTCCTAAAGCCAGATCTAGTAAGTTTCCTGCTAACTCATACTGTTTCTCTGGGACTTCAGATCTATTAGATATTGCTGAAAATATTCCTCCTTTACCCCAGGCACCTGAGTCATCTGTTATCATGAATGAGAAAACAAATATTTTTACAACACACACATTTACAAAGATATAATGTTAAGATATTAAATGTAAGAAATAACTGACCTATTTCCTTTTTGATGAAATCTCTTCTATAAAGAAATCTATGGGATGCACTTTTTTACTCACCATGCATAGAATTTAAATTATCATTGTCCTACGGGATGATCATAAAAGGATGACCACTCATGAACTTTTAAAGTAGGCTTTCTTCCAAACATCTCATACAATCATTTCTGTAGCAGCCCCTAATAAACTGTTCCATTAGACTGTGGTCATTCAGTGCAAATAACTGAATATTGTCACAGACGTCTGTCTGTTTTGTGAGTTGAAAATGTCAATGTAAACTGCATAAAGTGGAAATTTGTTCAGAAATAAAGTAATCAGTCCTCATAAGATATTACAGTTATGAGATCGTTTATAAATACCTGCACAATGTACAATGATATTCACTGTTGACTCTGTATTGATAGGTTTTGTAACATCTCCACTGACATAATGTATAGCTCTAGACTTAGGCTTCTCTTCTTCATCTTCCTGATCAAAATCTATCTTCTTTTCCTCATCCTCCTCCTCCTCATCATTAGGGACCTCTACACGAGCTGATGTGTATCCATTAATCTTCCATAGCTCCTCCCTGTAATATAGAAGTTAAATGTAATGAAAATGGTTTAGACAAGAAGACTTTTAAAAGAATTTTCCTACAGGGTCCTATGTTAAATTAAGTTTGGCTGTGATGCCATCTTTGCTCACAGTCTAGGTTATCAAACATATTTCTGAAAGTGGACAATTTAAGGACCATTGCTGCCAAGTCTGGTTATAATTGACAAAGTGGTTACAATGAAGTCTTGCTAACAGTACATTATACTGTGAAAGTACTTTAATTTCATGGGAATCATTTTGTGTGGCATGAGGACAGTTTAGTGGTTTGCTGGACCAGAACTCTAAGGTTCTATGCAACAAAAGATTTTTCTTCATCACTGTTTGGTGGGATGCTGCCACCTGCCAAGTCACCCACCGTAAAATGCCAAACTAATAACTGTACTGTTCTGCTTGAAAATATGGTCAAAAACAAACTTGAAACCAGACACATAATTATGATTTGATATTAAAGCATATTCCATACTTTTTCTGTCTTTTTTCTTGTGCCCGTCTAATTTCTTTTTCTTCTGTTAACTTAGCTCTTTTTTCTTCTGCTTCTTTCCTCTGCAATATAACCCAAAACATTTATATTTGACTGATTGTAGATAATATCACCCATATGACAGTCACAGTACAATTTTAATATATCTTTCTTTTTAACAAATTAATCCTGAATAATGATTTTCTGAGTTTTATATAAAATATGGTAAAACCCAAGATAAATGTGATATTAAGTATAAGTTTTACTTCCAAAATATTAGACCATTAGATTTTATACCTTATATTTGTTTAAACTGCACATTTTCATCCAAAACTATGTTATCCACTTTAAGAAATCAATTTCTAATTTATGTTAAACAAAAAGTAGTTTCACACATGAATATTAAAGGTATTGTGTGTAACTACATTATGTCAAAATATTGTGGTAAATTGTTAAATCGGCATAATTTTTTTATCACATTTTGTTACAGTCAAATTACAAAGATCCAGATAACATTTCTGTATATTTTGTATTTACCCAATTATTATTTAGTAAATTTTTTATTTAAAATACTGAATCTATCTTACTTTTTTCATTCTCTCCTCTTTCTCCTCAGGTGTAAGTTGTTTTCTTGGTTTCCTAGCAACCTCACCCAATGGTCCAACTAACACTGATGTCTTCTTCCTTAAAGACCTCTCACCTAAGTCTTCTTCTAATACAACTCTAGCACCTACAATTTAGAGAAGTATAAAATTTTATGCTTTTATTTAAGCTTATTAAAGTCTTCGCTAAAAGACTGAATTGAAGTTAAGCATGTTAGCATAAGCTAATGCTTTGCATCTTAAAGCTTGGCTAATGAATATTGATGAATTATATTATGGTCTTTAAAAACAATACTTAAGTATACCATGTTATATTTGCCAAACTATTTAACCTGTCACATTTTAATGTTCCTGCAGATGTTTCTAATCTTTCTCCATTCATTTTTCACTCTATTCTCACAAGTAACTTAATATCTTTATTATAATACATGTAACTCCAATCTTAGCAAAAGTCTGCTCAAAATAAGGGGTGGTAACTTCGGATTACACTTCAATGGGCATAATACAAGTTATAAAGGAAATTTTTGTAATGAATACCATTCATAAATATCACACATACTTTCCCATCAAATATGAAATCAAAAGGTACGAAACTCCTTAAAACACTTACTTTCAATTAACTCATCAAATGCCTTTTGATCAGCTGACGATGGTTCTTTGGAATAATCAGTACCTTCAAAAACATACATACTCTGTGGTCCTTCCTCTATCATCTACAATCAAATAAAATAACTGATGATGTCATATATTTCAATAAATTCATGTTCAGTTTTACACAGCAATTATAGGACACCATTTTAGACAAATAATTTTTATTTGCTAGCACAGAAAACAAATGACAATGGATCAGTAAAATGCCAAATGATATAAAGGTAAATAAACTAAACATTGATGACATTTTGAACAGTTAACATCTTTTTTATGGTGTTATTGATAAAGGTTAGTTAATAACCCAAACATTGAGCCTTTTATCTTTATTTACCTTTAGCTCATCTACTGAATCTTTGTCATTTGTTTATTTACCTTTAGCTCATCTACTGAATCTTTATCATTTGTTTATTTACCTTTAGCTCATCTACTGAATCTTTGTCATTTCTTTATTTACCTTTAGCTTATCTACTGAATCTTTGCCATTTGTTTATTTGGTATATAAGTTGTTTCACAACATCTTTATTTTTTAAATTATAATTTAAATTTACAAACTTTTTTTTTATCAATGTAAAATACTCTTTAGAACTTTGAAAACATCATTTACATGTATATACACTGTATACAGTATTTTAAGCAAAACAACACATTAAGCAATAAAGCATAGAATTTTAAGGGATGTATACCTATGTGAATATAACAAGAATCGACATTGCTTTTCAATTTATTTTTTCTTTTTCCAGATGGGCAGAAGGCAACACGTAAAATTATTCAGTAATAACAACCCTTCCTTTGTGTAAACATACAAAATTTTTTCACATTGACATTTACATCAAATCTTATAATTTTTGCATACAAACCCCTTCATCACTTTCCTCAGTCTTTCCATCTTCTTTTTCTTCTTCTTCCTCTACCTGCCATTCTCCACTGACAGAAGGACCTAACATTTTAGTAAAATCTATATCAACATCAGTACTGTCTTCATCTTTCATCAAATCCTCTACTCCAAACTTTAATATATCAGTCAACTGAAAACATAAAAAAAGGATTTCCGATGCAGTTTTAGATTTGATCATGGAGGATCAAAAATAGGTACACCTGAGAAGAGTCAATAAGCTTTGCCAGGAAACTGACAATCCAAATGAATAAAAATCAAAGTTTATAAAATACACCATCCCAAAACTTTTCTAGCTTGCAAACTCAGTTTTATTTAGCTAGAGATCATTGTAAAATTCTTCAATCAAGATGTACTGTGCGCCATTGGTTACAAGTGCTAACCCCCCCCCCCCCCCCCCACTCTGTCCCTTTCAGTTAAGGTCCAAAAATAAACAAAGTCGTCAAACACGTAGTTGATGTCCCCTTGGTCCGAAAATGGATCCCACAATATGGCGTACCTATAGAAGGCTTGTGACAAAATATCAAGCGGCTGTGACGAGTAGTTGCAGTGAAAAATGTGACGAAAAATTTAGTTACGGAGAGACAGATGGATGCACGCATTGACGCAGTATACCCCCTCTCCTGTAACGGAGGTATAAAAACTACCCTCAGTTGGCAATCAAGGCCTCGAAAGTAAAATTACAATATTCATGCTTTAAAAAGAAAAATAAGGAACACTGAGCAAAGCTTTTTGATATTATCTCCTACTTACCAAGAAATAACAAGTGAAAATATTTCCAACAACATGTACTACAGATTTTTAATATAAATCAAAGAATACAACAAGTTCCCACTACGAAAAAAAACTAACAATCTTTCAAAACAACAGACCAACATACAGTGCCTATACTATTCTGTGAAACACTGACAATATACTGCAAATTGTTAATTACAAAGTATTTAAATAAAATATTTTCTTAAAATAAGCATTTATTCAGTTTGTGCATGAACTGGTCAAGTTTACACATCAATAAAGGCTTTTCAAAATAATTTTTTCAGTTATAATTCTGATGAAATCTACTAACAGTACTGTCCTTATTAAATATTTCATTGCACTACCAGAACTATTTCTCGTCCGTAGGGAATTCATACATGTGACCTAACAAGTGGAATTCATTTGTGTATAAACTTTTTTCCTTGTATTGATGTTCACCAATGAAATTCAAAATAGTAACATAGACCATTGGAATCATAAAATATTATCAATTGCCTTACAAACCTTAACTTTATCATCAGTAAACAGTTTCTGTTTGGATAGCCCTAGTGAGAACTCCCCTTCTTCTATTACTTTCTCTGTCAACTTCAGCTTTTCCTCGGCTCTCTTCAGTATTATTTCCTCTACAGTATTTCTTCCAATCAACCTCACTATTTTCACTGGTCTGGAATTTTAAAATGACCTACATTTATTTAAAAACATTCAAATGAACTGCTTTTTGCAATTGTATTAACAATGTCGGTTATACAACCATTTTCTGTACTGTGCAGCGATGCCTATGAAAATGAAAAGTCGTATTATTTAGACCAGCTACTAAAAACATAGCCTAGTTGTTTGTTTTAAAGGTCATTTGACCATTTATTTGCTAATCTGTAGCCCATTTTCAAACTCACTATCACATTATCATCTGTTGATGTAATATGACAAGCAATTTCACAACATTTTGATCTGTTCTATTTAATATTCTCTGTGTTTTGAACAAACCTAGTATATTTTCGCCTACCTTGTCTGACCAATCCTGTGTGCTCTAGCTGCTGCTTGAAGATCATTTTGTGGGTTAAAATCACTATCTAAAAATATCACTGTATCTGCTGCTACTAAATTCAATCCCTGACCACCTACAATATAAAAACATGGAAATCATTTCTCAAATCATGTATTTTTTTATCACCATGTGACAAATTATTTTTTGTTTGTTTCATCACCCTCTATACAATTCATACATTGTGTCTTTAATTTTGTCTGATATACCTATATAGTTTGGAAAATATCTTGAGGAATACTAGATAGCCCTTTTCTGGATTAATGACATGGACCCTAAACATACAATTTGTTCCTACTTTTGTAGTTCATAGTACTGTTTTAATGCTTTACATTCATCAGTACATGGTCAGCAATATTATTCTCCTTTCATCTTCATTATAATGAAAGCATTAACTTTTATTTTTTTCACCTACCTGCCTTTGTACTTAGCAAAAATGCAAAGGTGTCTTCATTTTTGTTGAAATTTTGAACAGCAATGAATCTCTCTTCACCTCTCACAGATCCATCTAATCTTTCATAACTAAAATCTATAAGAAAATTTATCATGGCTAAAATAACAGTGAACTACCAATCTATTTTATAACCAAAGCTACACTAGACAGCTGAGTGTATATGTAATTAATATAACAAAGACGATGACATATAATGTTGGTAAAATTTCTTTATTTTTGATGGAAAATAAACTGAACCAAAACTTTAAACCTGGAACTATGAAGACAAATCTTTCCCAAAGTAAAAAATAATTCTTTGTATGTATGTGGAATTTCTGAAAGTTATGAATTTTTTTTCTCAAAATTTGTAGATTAATACAGAAGTACTAATTATGCTATTATTTTGCATGGAACATGAAACATTTGGAATAACGTTGTCATGAATTATGGTCTAGACACTTAAATCTGTTTTTTCTTAAATTTAAAATATTGAATTCAATATAAAACTGACTTATATGTATAAGTTTTATATCAAGTAATACCTCTGTATCCTAGATAATCCTGTATAATATCCAGCATATGTGTCATCTGTGAGAACAATAAAACTTTATGTCCAGCTTCCTTCAGGTATAATAACATTTTATCTAGTAACACAAGTTTATTGCTAGCCTCTACCAAATGTTCTCCTATCATAAATGGTTCTGGTTCAACTCCTACAGAAATTTAGGTGTATTTGATATTATTAGATAGAATATTTTATCAGAAAATGTAGTAACATGAGTGAAAGTGGCAAATTGTAACTGAAATCTTATCATTAATTGAAATAACAGACATTGTAAGTCAATGATTTACTGATAGTCCAACAGATTTAAATAAAAAAAAATCACTTTAAAATCATATGCTGTATTAGTACATGTAATTAATTTCACATTTGCCCCCAAACTGCATCTAAAAATTGACACAATAAGATGAAACTTCACCAAACAATAATTCATCAATGTAATTGGCCTTAGAGATGCAAAATATTCTTTTGACAAAAATATCAACAATGAAAAAATACAATTTTCCTCTTGTCTCTCTTATAAAACTCCAAATTATATTTGGTGTAAATTGCTGAAAGTGGTATAGAAATTTTAAATAATCAAATGTAGACATGATTAAATGTTACACAGCACCATCATTACCATCAAACAAATAAGGATGATTAACACATTTTCTAAGCTGCATCAGAATATTCATCAGACTTGGTCCACTGGTTTCGCCTTTATAATTAATTGTCTCAAATGCACCTGTAACATGGAAGATATATGCATATTTCAAAACGGTACCATTTTGTTCATTTGCAAAGTTAATGAAGTTGTAAAAATTTAATGACATCATTACTGTGTACCATTATTTAATGTTTTATTTTTATTTCTATATACTGCAATGAGATCTGAAAGAGCATAAAACAGGTTTTTTTTTTCATGCAGTAAACTAAATGTGTTTTCTTCCTTAATCTTGTGTGAAAAAAATTTTACTTAAAAAAAAAAATTTATTATAAAATTATGACGACTTTCAATCCAAAAACAACTTACTTATATCCTTGGTAAGAATAGCCTTGTACAACTTACTTATATCCTTGGTAAGAATAGCCTTGTACAACTTTTTCTGTAAGTTAGATATACCATGGAACATAACAATCTCAGATTTCTTAGGTAAATCCTTTAGAACCTCCTCTTTAGTTCTTCGTAACAGGTAGGGTTTTAACAGACTGTGAAGTTCCTTGATACCTTCATAGTATTAATAATTCACATTAAACCACATTATACAATTGTTGAATTTTTTGAAAGCCCTATACTTAACTGATATAATGGTTTTTATTAATCAATGGTATCTTGTCCAATTGAAGCCAATTCCAAATTCTTTGATTTTTGGTAGTCTTTATCTTTGCATAGTATAGAAAAATAAAGCATGAAAAGTTCTAATTTATATAAATTTTTACATCATAATTTCATAAAAAATCGAACAGCATTCCGAAGTCCGCCGCCGCTAGAGCATCAGAAACCCTTGGACAAGTGAAACATAACAAAATTTTCTCAAAGAGAGAGAATAGAAGGACAAACAATTTGTGGTTATTGCTAAAGTTTTTTACAAGTTAATGAGTGGTATGAAGACATTTATACAATATGGGTATAGTGTTGAAATCTTATTTTACCATGTGTATTGAGAATTTATACAAATGTACATTTACTCCTTTTCAATAAACAGAAATGCTTTGATCAAAAGTATTCCGCCTAACAAACTCTTAAAGACAGTATTTTTCAATTTTATAAGTTTCGATAGGAGTTTATGTATAAAACCTCTCTTTAGGTCCAAGTGTATAAATATTATTCCAATGCAAGGAGAATATAAATTTTCTAGAACACTTAGATGAACATTTTGTCAATTTTCAAAGTTATTAAGGGGCATAACTCCTACAAAAATATTTCGACATGACTCATCTTCGAACTCCCTTGAGGTATCATTGAGTTAAAGCTACTGTATAAATATTATCCAAATCGGCCAAGAAATAAATTTGCTAGTGCGCTTACATGAAAATTTTGTCAATTTTCTAAGTTATTAAGGGGCATAACTCCTACAAAAATATTTCGACATGACTCATCTTCGAACTCCCTTAAAGTATCATTGAGTTAAAGCTACTGTATAAATATTATCCAAATCGGTCAAGAAATAAATTTGCTAGAGCGCTTACAAGGTGGACGGACGGACGGACAGACGGACGGACGCCCGGCATTACCATATCCCCCGCATCGCGTTGCGGCGGGGGACAAAAATGCTAAAACTAGTTGACCAATACAGTTGTACATTACACCCTACTAGTACCATTGTTGAATCATCTTAATCAACTTTATTTATTGATAATACAATGTACATGTATTTCACTTAAGCCTTATATGGATTTTAAATGTGACAAATTATAACAATATCTGTAAGATGTCTTTCAGTATTACTGTTTGTAACATGCTGATGCTACCTCACATCTGTCTCCTTCAATTTATTTAGATGTGACTTGACCAACATCTTCCATAAATTTGACACAAAACTTTCTAGGGGTGGGGGATGTTACTTCATTCTATGCCTACACAATAAAAGCACTGTCATTTCCTTTAACTTTTATGATTTGGTGTCAAGACCCCACCATATCCCTTCTAACATATTGTAAATATTTACATGTACTACCAATAATTTGAACTTGCCTAATATGTGTCCTTAAATACACAGATGTAATTTTGCATAGAATTTTGTTCAAATCTTTGGTAGGCTATCTTTTTGTAAGGTGTAAGATGTTTTTCAATTCTGTGTCCCTTATGCTTAAGGTAAATTAACAAGAAAATATTGATGCTTTAGATTTACATGTATGTACACACCATTCTGTTTGTCTAAGTCATTAAATTTCTGTACAAATTTTTCTAGGCCAGATCTCCTAAACTTTCTGGGTGCTATAAAACTTAACAGGGAATACAGTTCCTGTAGATTGTTCTGAACGGGTGTACCTGTCAATAACACACTGTGTGAGATATCCCACTGAAAATAAACAAATAAATAGTTCATCATTACTCCAAAGAAGCTTATTCTTGATTTCGGTTTTTAATTTTGTTTGCTTTTTAAAAAGCACTTTGCAAAATTTATCTTCGATAGACTTTTGAAGGAGTCGGTGTTCAAATTATTAATAAATTTTTCAATTTTTTTCTATTCTGCAAAAATTAGAATAATGTACTACATTGTCCTATATATATCAGTATGTTTAAAAAATACTATACACTAAAGTCTGTATCAATAAAATCAAAATTTAAGAAATGTACCAATGGTTCTATGTACCATAGTGAACTGAGAAAAAAATCAAGCTAATGGTGTTTACACACGATGCAATATTTCATCTGATTTGGCATTCTGTTTTAATTTAAGGACATCACAAGCAAATTATTTATCATCATAATTAATTTTAATTATATTGCTACATTTTCATGCAAAACACTTGAAACTTGAATTGGGTGAAAAGTAACACTGTGCCAGCCCATCTCTCAAAAACAAAAAAACTAAGTATGTTGCGAAACAGCTCATGTGACAATAGATAACAAGAAAAATAAATGGAAATGATGAGCTGTCAAAAGGGGAATAAAACGACTAAAATGTATGAAATACACAAGTCGAACAAAACCAAATATAAAATAGTAGAAAAAAATAACAAACTAAAAAGTTAAAAAATACCCAACGTTTCAACCAATATGGTCTTGATCACGAGCATGTAAAAAATAAAAATAAAAAGGTATTGAAACCCAGAGCAAGACTGAGTCGTACATAAAATGTAAACAAAAACAAAAAATTATTTGACGTGGGTGTCGATCAGTAAACATACTTCATAGAAATACATAAATGGCAAGGTAGATAGTAAAACTATATCGTAAAAATAAGTAAAATAATCATATAAAAAAACATTCCTTTATATCAAACTATCTCAAAGTATATGTACCTGTTTAAGTGTCTGGTGTAACAAAGATTCATGGTTTTTTAGGCGATGAGCTTCGTCAACCACAAGGCAAGCCCAATGAACTGATGATAAAAAGCTACTATCTTTGAGGCATAACTGAAAAACAAAAAAAAAAGACAGCTATACACTTGTCATAAAATAAAGATTTTGATTATCTAGGTCATTATTTGCCACATTTATAAGCTTTAAGTCAATATTACTTGACAGTTCTTCAATTTAGTTTTCAGTATTATTGTAAATACCAAAATTAACTTAAGGTTCTCAGGAGTGTGCAACCAAACATGGATTTCAAAATCAAATCAAAACTTTTAATTGTTGCAGCTATCTTCATTTAGTCAACCGTGTTATTTGATAAATTTTTGAAACTGGGCATTTTAGTCCCAACTGGCTTAGTTCTTTCAGACAAAAAGATTTTTAAAGCGAATTTTCCTGTAGGATCTTATATTGCTAAGTTTAGCTGTTACAGCTATCAATCAGATCACTGGACATAATTCGGAATGGGAACTTCCTACAGAATATTGCTGCCAACTTTGGTTTCAATCCATTTAAGAGAGTCCTATAATACTATTGTTTTATTTCCAGATGATGTAGTATATTGAGAGTATGCATTGACAGGATACCTCGTAAGTTGTGACGAGAACATTTATGTTTTGTCTATGGTTCTTTATATCCTGGGCTAACTCATTACGTTTGTCTTTGTCACCTACATAACACATAACTTTCATTGTTGGAGAAAATCTGCAAAAGAATTAAAGCAAAAATATCAATGTAGTTTTAAGTTCTGGATCACTCAGTTTTACAGTAGCAACAAAAACTATTTATCTCTGCCATTTAAATCCCTACCCTTTCGTTTACTTTTCTAGCTGGTAGTCAATAAGTTGGACATCATAAAATAGTTTCTGCTAAGTGATTAATATGTCTGAAATACCACACACAACCATTAAAATGACCTGCTCAATTACCATTCTTTTTAGCATTTAACATTCAATTCTATATTTTTTATAGTTCATTTTTTTGGTAAGTTATATTTTATTTAAAAAAAGTGATAGTTTAATCTGATAAAAATAGATTATAACATTGAATTTTTGATATCACATCCTTGGTTCAAATACCAGAATTTAGTAGCAATGAATATATGATAAAAAAATCATTTGGTGAATAAACTTTTAGAAATTCAAATACTATACAGAAAGTTGCCCTCATGAAAATTTACCAATAAAGCCCTTATTTTACCATGTGAAACAGTAGCTTTTACCTTTTAATTTCTGCTTCCCAATTCTCCAGAACAGATCTAGGACATACAACAAGACTTGGATGTCCTTTCTTCTTTGATCTTTGGTTGTATAGTATAAATGCAATGGTCTGAAATTAAAGTAGATATTAATAAATTCAACATAATGTTATTTATTTTCTTTCAATAAACATATTACACAATAAAATCTACAACTCTTCTAATATTATACACATTTAAAATGATCCTGATATATCTGATAAATTTTGTAAACCACAAACTTTTTAAAGTGCCATGTGATATATGTTTTGATGCCAAATTGGTTCGAAATATTATACTAGACATTTTCTGTTCAATTATTACGATAAACAAATTTTATAACTTTTACCTACTGATTACAAAATTTACATAATTTGTATGTAATTTTAGATTATAAAATACTTGGCAAGCAAAATTTATTAATAACTATATTAAGGAAAAATACTGTAATCGGCAAAGGTTATGCAGTAGAATCTACAGATATTGATGATAGATCTAACCTGACATGTTTTTCCCAGTCCCATCTCATCCCCAAGTATAGATCCATGTTCTTTCTTGTGACAGTCAATCAACCAGTTTACTCCAGCTAACTGGTATCCTCTTAGTGGAATATCTGCAAATTTATTATATACTCAATAAACATTCTGCTGCATTTTTTAAATTTAAGAAGTATGAAATTAAATATTGACATTAATACTACTGAAACATTTCTCCCTTTTGAGACATGGGAGTTTTGATTTTTTTACTGGTGTAAGGTTTCCTTCTATGGTTAATTCTTTTTTTCATATGCATTTCCTTTGATCAAAACAGACTGATATTACCAGTATTGTGGACTGGCACTAACAATAAAATTATTGGTCTTCGTCAAGGATGACATCATGTTGCTGGGCATTGACACTTTTCTGTGCTTATCTAGGTCAATTTAATGAATAAAAAGAATAATGGCAATTTGTTCCATCTTTCATTAGGTCTGAAAGCCTTACTTGGAAATAAGAAGATAAAATTAAAACTAAGGACTAAATGGCCCTTTCTAATATTATCTCCATGTAAAAGTACATGAAATAAATATACAAATTTTTACCTAAATCAAGTATATTAATTCTACTCTATAAGTGACACCTATGCATTAAGGGAAACCGGTAAATTTGTATATTCAAGAAAAAACAATATGGTTTGGGGTTATGTAATACTATTAGTTATACAGTCACAGGGGGATACAGGAATATATGGAGTGCCTGAAAAAATTTCGTATAGGGGAAATACAAAATTTTTTCAGGCATTCCATATATTCCTGTATCCCCAAGTAACTAACTGTATAACAGATTTATCCCGGCGATGAAATTTTCAAATCAGGAATTTTTTATATTACGGCCTTTAGTATGTTTTTTCTTTTAATTTTTGTGGGATGGAAAAAAAATTAATTTAACTAATATTATAAAGTTTAATACAATTTGTTAACAGAAAATAGTGAAAGCTAATCACATGATTTCAAGGAAGGGGGATACAGATCACGGAGACGGGATACAAAAAAAAAATTGGGGCATGTAGCGAATCACGTTATTTCAAGGAAGGGGGATACAATAAATGATAAGGACACTTTGTAGTCAATGGAAAGACAGTATTTTTAACAGAGTCGGGATAAATTCTCAGGGAGTGATAGCTGAATTTATAAATAAGGGGAGATAATAAAGTGTTAAGTGGTCAATTCATGAAAAGATTTTTGCAATTTAAAGACAGAGTATTTGTTAATCAATACTGACAATAGTGCTGAGGACCTTGATTTGAAAATATATTTTCATAAATCTATACAAAACAAATACACTGTTGTTGTTTAAACTTGATTAGGTAAACAATATTGATCAGAGCTAAAAACATGTTCTTAAATTATGATGTTCCAGATTTACCAGCCCATCCTATTGCTGACAAATCATTATTAGATTTTAAGTATCTTTCAGTGACGTTTTCTTCATCACTGTCGCTTATATCCATATTCACTTTCAAAGCTTTCTAAATATTGTGATATTCAAAGGTTTTATTTTTGTTGATCTTGCATGATTTTCCCGGGGTTGCATGTAAACAAAAGAAAGATAACTCTTTCTGTAAATATGTGATTACTTCCCCATTCACTTCCGGTAGTGTCACCAAAAAATGTTTATTTACACGATATTGTACATTTAAACAGTTAAATGCGGAGCAATGTCTACAATTAGTTCAGACATAAAGAAAAAGTTTAAGTCTTTAATTGGAAAACAGGTAACGTGATTGACATGATAGTATATCACCCATAAAAGAGAGATTACTCCACAGTCGTCTCGCTCATCGCTAAGTTGTTATGTTGTTAATTCATCCACATATACTGTATACCTTTTGTGCATTTAATGATTCATGATTGTTTGTATCTATCTGGTTTGTGCTTTTCAAGTTGCAGGGCAGTATACTAAAGATAGTTTTACAAAATTTGCAAGTAATGATTCTATTGATTTGGCTGAAAAAAAGTGCTAAATAATATTGGTCTGCAGTTGCTTGGTACTTACACAATTGTTACTGATGTTGAGGGCTTTATCACAATATATGGACTACCCAGGGACTGTGATATGGACCAGTTAAACTGATATGCCTTATCAGCTTCCCTGGTCGATACACAGCCAAAGGACCAGGTACAATGAGGTGTATGTAGACCCCTAAATATATTGTAGTTTCATTGATATGTCTCATATGCAGTTTTTCATCCTCAGAGAGGGAAGGGAAACATTCACCAACTCTGAGATATTTACATGCAAATCACAGATTTCTAAATATCATATATTTACACCAATTAATTTATAGAATTTTTTACTGATGTGCAATAAAAATTGAAATAGAAGTTCATCTGTGACTGGGCCCTGATCTAAAATCATCTTACTGGAATGTTGGTTTTAAAATATTTAATACTTTTATTTTATATTTTATATTTTTAGGACTAAGTTTTAAGACATGTTTTAGGGGACACCCTACCTATATCACATTTTTTGTAGGATTCCTTTACTTCGTCTGTTGATGAGCAAATTGACCATGATTCCTTTACTGGTGACTTACCAGCTGTTGCTAAATATAAGGTAATGTAGAAAAGGAGTAAGAAAAATGTCACCATTATATTAGTCAAGCTGGAATATTTTGTTTTATGTTATTATACTTCATGCAAAATTCCTATCTCTCCATCATTTTAGACAAGGGTAACATTTTTCTCTAACCACGACTCAATGGAGAGTTATTTATTGTATCTCACCCTTGCATGCAGAGCCTAGCCACCTAAAAACCAGGTAAGATTCTGTAGAAGAGTCTGAGAGTAGTGTCAACCCAAAAGTTGGCTCTTACTACTGGGTTGACATACATGACATTTGAAAAATTATTACCTGCTGAGGCAATGGCTAAAGCATTCAGTATAATGAAATAAGTAACACATACGTCAGAGGTTAATTGAGCATTTGTTATCCCATGAAAATTAATTGTGAATTTCTTGGGGTAAAAATTCAGTCTATCGCCCTCTCACATGAGTTATTTATATAATACTACATGTATCTCAAAAAATCATAACTGTGTTCCACAAAAACGTTATATGACTTTTATTTGTAATAATATAATGTGTACCAGTATATAAGAAGTTTGAAAGCATTGATATTTTATTAGATTTATCAATATATATTGTAAGATAATTTTTGAATCATTGGATATAATAGGTTTCAAGCTTTTAAGTGATTCAAATCTAGAACCATTCCATTGTTTTTTGGACCGCCTCGGTGGTGTCGTGGTAGCGTGCTCGCCCCGATGGCGGAAGGTCGCGGGTTCGATCTCCTGCCGGGTCAAACCAAAGACATTAAAATTGGTATTTGCTGCTTCTCCGCCAAGCACGCGGCATCTAGGAGTAAGAGCAAAGACTGGTCGGCTCGGAGTCAGTATAATGTGTCCGAGTGAGGTGATATGTCTTCCTGTGGACAGTTACCTCGTGAGCTAGCACATTAAAAATCCGACTTATTGTGTCGGTCTAGTACAAAGCAGGGATCATATTCATTATCATATCAACATGTTCTCGTCCTGTTATGCACCTGATTGCCACTGGACGTTAAAGAATAATTCATCCATCCATTGTTTTTTGTTATACTATTATAGAGTATTGTTTGCTGATTAAATTATATGTTGACAATAATTTTTACATGCAAAATATCATTTATCATAAATATTAAATTTTACCAATATTTTCTTTACTAGCATACAGTAATAGCTAATCCACATGAAGAACAGGAGGTTTTAGATGGAATAGAAGCTATATACTACAGCCATACAGATACAAGTTTGTATGAATTAGAGGTAAACAAAACTGTAATATTGTGTGAATCAAACTGCCACAGTTACCATATAATAAATTAAGTATCCAGAATTTTTTCCTATAAAATTTGATTTCACCAATTTGTGAATTAATAAGTAATTGTTTGGAAAGAAATTATATTTTCTCATTATGAATTTTGTGTCATTAATGTGTGTTTTGTAGATTCATGAAAAGAAGGAAAGCTAATGAAATCTACCTGTATTTTTATAGAAATTGCCAGAAGTGTTAGACTTACAAGATATAGATACAGACAGAATCAGACTGAAGAAACAGTTAAATGTGGTATGTAAAGGACCATGATGTTAGAATCAATGACGGTGTGTAATACAGGATATTTTATATCACTCAAACACCTCTGGGACAGAAGAGTTAAATAGAAATTTTAATGATCAAAGTGCTCATGTTGTTAGAGAAAGTTGTGTGTCTCGTATAATTCATACATAAATTATTATTCTTTTCAATTTGTTCAAATCATAAGAGAGATAGATTGTATCAGTTTACTCTGCATTTAAAACTTTTGTAAATTTAATTACCTGTATGTTAAGTAGATAAATATGGTGATGACTTAAGTTTTTTCACAGAATCTCCATTTGAGCAATCAATATTTTCCACTATTCTTAAAATAATAACTGTATGCAATCTTTGAAAAAAGGCTTACTCTATGACATAAAATGAATTACCAGGTATCAAAGAAGGTATCAGACCTGGTATTACAGAATCATCCAGCTTATGCTAAAGAATTACAGAGAGTTATGGACCTTGAGAAGACACTGCAGCTTGCCAGTGTTATTTGTTCAAATGGGAGAAGGTTTGATTTCTTTTATTGTCTATTATTTGAACATAATTTTCATATATGTAAAATAATTATTTATCAAATATGTTCAAAATATTACTGTATAGAGTTTACAGCTAAATTGAAAGATGTTTAAATGAGTGGGTAATAAAATTCTTTGATACCAATTTTGATGCACAAGATGTGCACATTTCGTCGATTTACGACTCATCAGTTCTGCTCGACCTACAATGTTGAAAAACCAAAACAACAATCCAAAACGTTGAAGAGCAAATTCAAAAATACCAAAAAAACCAAAATGGGTAAAGCCAAAACCATCTAATGACAGATACATGTATATAAAAGAGTAGTTGAAGATTATTCAAGTCCACTGTTAAAACAGAAATTTCATTGGAGATTTAATTTTGTTTATTTTTTGGGAAAGTATAATCACCCCTTTTGATAAATATTTATCCCAACGAAATCATTTTCAGAAAGGAATCCATGAAATTTTAACCGCACAAAAATTAGTGATTTTACAGTATCTTTCTGATACTCAGTGTTGGAAAATCATGTTAGTTATTTTCTAAATAAAAGTATACATTTATTTCATTTCAGAAATTTATCAGAAGCAAGAGATATGTTTACCTCAGCCAGCCTAAAGATGTTAGCCAATGTCAGGAAAAGACAACAGCTGACAGGTTTACTCAAATCACTCAGGACTATCAAAACTCTGGTAACTATATATGATATGTCTTCCAACAAAGGATAGTTTTTACATACATATATACTGTACAAGTACTAAAGCATTTGTACACCCATACATTTAAAATAACATGTAGCATAAATAAATAAGAATAGTATCGAAAATGATGTTTTTCATCTCCTAAGGCCTTTCAGTACCCAAGTATATTGTATGTTATTTGTTACATTGCATTCAGAGAATTGTTTATACTTTTGGAGAACCTATATACATATTTATGGATGCACATTAAAGTCTTGAACATTGTTTGAATTCTTTTGTGAAATATTTTTCATTTATGATTTTCTAGAATTTTTTTTATAAGGAAAATGTGTAAACAAAATCTATAAGTCTCTCATTTCCTTTCGGAGATGTAATGAGTAATCATTTGCACTTCATTGTTATTAAAGACAATCCTGTTTCTTGTATATTTACAGCAAAGAACAGATCTTAGATTAAGAGAAATGCTTGAGGTATGATATGTTTGTTTGGAGTGAGTTTATTGTAACTTTAATAAACGTTTAATTCATATAAGGACACTTGGTTTATACTGCTGGTTAAAGCCATCTTTTTTTTTAGGGAAAAAGACCAAATCTGTGAGAACTTTCAATTGCAGTAGAAAGCACAGAAGATATATGAGCATAAGGAAGAAAAATTAAATGAACATTTGAATAATGACTTGATCAGATATTGATCAATTTTGAAATTAAACTAATTATACATGTAACAGGTATTTTACAAAAACTATGATAAAGCTGACTCAAAATTGTCCAAAATGCCAAAATTTGATAACATATTCTGATTAAGCATTTGTAAGAATGAAAAACGAGTATTAAAATTTTTAAACAATAGAAATACATCTACATGTATTAACCAATGTGAGAATTTTACAATAGCATGTTTACCTGTTAATAGGAAGAAGATTACTGTGGTGCTATACAGCTATGTTTAGAATGTCAGAAAGCTGCCAGCACTTATAAGCATTATAAATGTATCAGGTATGTATTACACAGGGTTTTCTGTATTGAAGTACAAAATGGGTAGATATTACACTTAAATGTATGTAAACAATACCAAATCTGACACATAAGAAACAACATCTCTGTACAATTGAACAAAACGAGACTACAAAAAACCCAAAGGGTGACCAAAAACTTTAAAGAGAAGATGTCACAACTTCAAAAATAATGATTTATTAAGTTCATACCTTAGAAATGAGTCAGCAATTTCTATTGTGTTGATGTCAAATGTATGTATGATTGAACTCTTTAAATTGACCTATTTGAAAATCCAATTCCCTCTATAAAATAAAATTATGTTCTAATTATAGAAATAAATTTCCTCTGATATACAGGAAACAGTGTAGTTAATTGAACATATTATAAGAAAATACAGTAGTAATATAGTAAAAAGTTTAAGATTTTATGTACAAATACTTGAATTTAATTACATCCAGCTAAAGTATAACAAGATACATGTATCTCCTCCTAAAACAAGTACCTCAGAAACCAGATAACATTTATAGCTTTCTCATTTACAAAGCTTAAACTTTCACTATGATGTACTTTCCTTTTTTTCAATAATTAAATTGTTTTTCCAATTCCTTTACTGTAAATTTGATATGATTTCAGTGAGTTGAATTCTAAGCTGCAGGATACACTTGTTATGATTGAGGAACAACTAGATGTAGCTCTTTCTAAAACATGTAGTAATTTTGATATTGTACATTATGAAAAAGTACAAAAAGCTTATAGATTGCTCAACAAAACTCAGGTATGTTACTAATAACTGAATATGAATTGGGAGCAGAGGAAACAATTTATATATTTATAGAATAAAAAGGAAACCAGTTTTATAATGCTGATTAAACTTATTTAGAATGAAGAATATGAAATCCTGACAGCTGGTTATAGGTATTGTTTATTCAGAAACTATTTTTTATAAATCTTCAACAAGTGAAAATAACAGGATAAACTACTGTTAAACCTTATGAATATTGTGATGGGATACAAAATATTGGGAGTTTTGGTAATTATGATGTTTATGCTGATGCTTTTTAGCATAAATAGAAAATAAACAAAAATTTCTAAATTAAGAGTGAACAGTATAAAAATTATATATAAATGCATGAATTATATTCAGCATACTGATACTGGTATTTGTACATATATTATGCAATGTGTATTATTTTCCTACAGTTACACCAGAATTGTTATGTAAGAATATCTCAAACAAGCTATCAAGTATGTAAAGTCAAAGTTCAATTGGTACTGTGAAATCTATTATTTTCGGTAGTCACAAATTTTCATGGATAGGGAGAAAAACGGCATATTCAAGGATTCTTAAACTTTTGGGATTTACATGTTAATGTCAAGAATGAAAAAATATTATAAGCAGTATGCTTTTATAATTTCTGACAAGAGTTTAATATCTCAGCCTATTTAATGTACCAGTTGAAATGTAATAAACAGTTGGTTAATAATTGATATATACAGTGTAACTACTAAACACAGCTTATTAAATTCTTCAGTTTAATGATTTTTATGGGTTAATCCATGAAATTTAGTGCACCATGGGTATCAAGTGTTTCACAGTTTCACTTTAGAATACTTTTAATACAACCAAAAAAAAGTCACATAAAAATTGTCTATGTTTCAACCCTCATTCTTATCAGTATTTTCACGGCAACAAATTTTTTGTTCATTTCTTACCTGTTTACTCTTCATTGATACTGAAATGATTTGTTAATGATGAAAAGTATTTTTCAAAATATTCATACCATGGAGAAAACCTTACCTACAAACTATCAGAAATAAGAAATACATGATTCTCTCCCCTCTCTTGCATGTACTTGATATCATGTTTTAATGAGGTTGAGGGAAAACTTAAATGTCTGTGGGTGAGGAATAAATGAAAAAGATAAAATAAATGAGATTTTGTCAGATGTTTTCAAGGAATAAATTTTCCTGTGAGCCTTTTTTTTTTTTTTAATTATTATTTAGAACATATAATTGATTGTATGTTGTCTTTATCTCATGTACAAGTAATATATCACACTTTTATTTGTGGTAATCATCGACCTGTTTTTTTTGTGCAAAAGTTTTATCTGTTTGGAAAAAAATTGTGAAATCTCATGTCTAAAATTCTTCAAATTCTTTAATATAATTATTAGGGCCCTGCCATGGCGGCACCCTATAGTAATCAGTCTGTCCGTCAGCTTTTCCTTTGTCATACGATAACTTAAGATTGGCTTCACAGATTTTTATGATTTTTATACACAATATTGGACTTGACCAAAGGAAGGTCCCTTTCGGTTTTGAGGAAAATCGGACAACAATTTTTTGGGAAAGTTTTTATATGAAAAAATGCATATTTTGAGAATTAACCTTATGTCGTGTGATAACTTCAGATTGCCTTCACAGATTTTCATAAATTTTATACACAGTGTTGAACA
Organism: Mytilisepta virgata; assembly: GCA_028015205.1. NCBI lineage: Eukaryota > Metazoa > Mollusca > Bivalvia > Mytilida > Mytilidae > Mytilisepta > Mytilisepta virgata. The sequence goes on from CM051515.1 coordinate 36,772,008, forward strand.
TGACCAGAGGAAGATCCCTTATGATTTTTAGGAAAATCGGAAAACACTATTTGGGGAAAACCTTAGTTTTTATATGAAAAAATGCATATTTTGAGAATTAACACTATGTTGTATGATAACTTAAGATTGCCTTCACAGATTTTCATAAATGTTATACACAGTGTTGGACATGATCAAAGGAAGGTCCCCTCTGATTTTGAGGAAAATCGGAAAACAATTTTTGGAGAAAAACTTTCTTTTTATATGGAAAAAGACAAATTTCGAGAATTTAGCTTCATGCTTTTTGATAGATAAAATGAATGTATGAAATCACAACTAGATTTTGAAGTGTTTTTTATTCCCATGAGTTCAATCACACAAGCCGGCGGGGCTCTTTCTGACATTGTCAGTATTCTAGTTGTTACTTTCAAACTCTCATTGTTACTTTAGAAGAAAAATCTCACTTTGGCCATTTTGAAATCATCACATGCATGTGTTTGGCTAATTTGTGATTTTTTTTTTTTGAAAACGTGACAATTACATGAATTTCTCATATATTGTTGTCTAAAATTTGTTCATATCATTGCCCTTAAAGATTTATAAATTGGACTTAAGTTATCAGATTTCTGTTATACCTATCATTATCTCCTAACTTTGTAAACTAAGGTAGATAATGTTAAGGTTGGCACATTGGAATAAACATTAATCATTTATCTATGACTCTTACACTGTTAGTTTCCGATGAACTTTTCAGCGACTGTTTAAAATTCCTGGTAAAGTAAGTGATACCTAATATGCATGTTCCTTGTCAATCTCCAGAATCTTATCAGAAAGATCAGCTGAATTGTCACCACATGAATGAAACATATACAAATGTACATGTATACATAATTATAATAATAGGAATGTCACATTTTGTAATGTAATCAAATCTTTTCTGCAAGGCCAAATAATTACATAAGAATTATTATTAAAATCTCTGACCATGTATATTCTCTGTACTTTACAATTGTCTCTATTTTTATATAAAAGGATTCTCTATTTTGTATCTATTGTTTGATACTATGATCTGCGTATACATCTGGAAGGTACCACTGAAATGAGTTCAAAGTAATAAAAATTTTCTTTATTGCTCTTTGTAACAGGAGGTAATTATATACTTCTCTCCCTATACAGCACTTCACATTTACCCTACAAACAGCCAGACAAACATTATTAGTAATCAGTGCATGGCTATTAATGTAAAATAGCTATTTCATGTTTAATCCAAATTTACTTGGTGCATTCAATCAGAAAGAATATTTATAAAAAAAAAAAATGTGAGCTTAAGGTATAGTCAACATCATAAACTTTGTGAAAAGTAAACATATTGCGGAAGAGTGAAGACAAAGAGAGAAACAGAAATTCTGTAGTGAAATTTATGAAATCAGAAAACAGAAAATTCTAACTATTTTTTCACTGCATAAGATATTTTAAAACTTTTGACTGGAGTTTTATGCATATTTGTTTTATAGCTTTTCTCATTTCAGAAAATTTACTTTCTGAATTAATTTTTCTCTCAAATACTGACAGGGTAATTTTTTCCCGAAGCTAGCATACTAAGAATTAAATACTTATTACATGTATGTTTTTATATAATCTGATAATTGTATAGAATATGAAATTCTACAAAGTGTGACAGAAATTTCTTCATTACTTTAATGTAAACACACTTTTAACCATATTTACCAACAGAAAAATAGTTACTAGTTTGACAATAGATTGGGCATATAATGATGAAGAAAAATCAATATTGTCGTCAGTTTGGCAGTTCATTTCTCATTATCTTACTATTCATGTTTGATATTAGATCTATCGGAAAAATTTATCTGATAGAATTTTTCTCGAATTCACATACTCCAAAAAGTATGTACAAAGTAAAAGGGATTCATAATTACTTACCCTATAGTCATTTTCAAAAACTCCTTTCCAGTGACTCTAAAATTATTATTTGAAGCAAGTTATTTCCCTTGTTGGGAAGTAGTAATGGTTTGCCTCAGTGAACCAGTACTACATCCCTGCAAGGGATATAACTTGCCTCAAATAATAATTTTAGAATCAGAATAGTGATACCGGAAATGAGTTTCTGAAAACGGTTATACATTTAATTACTCCACATTTGCCAAGAACCAGTAGTCATACAGGTAAAGCAAAACAACTCACCTAAAGTTATGGTTTTAGAATTAGATTCATTATACTGGAAAATGATATTAAAAAAGGGTTGGAAATTATTCTGAATGATGAATATCTCTGATAGTAGAAATAATCTTGAATAAGTTTGGCATTTGGCATTTTGCTGACAGTAATTAGTGTATATGAGTTATGGTTATTGAATCATATTGGAAATTGAATGAATATTTGTATTAAGATCACAAAACTCAAAGTTTTCACACAAGATCACATGTTCTGCGTAATGATATAATTCTCAATCCTTCACACAAGGTCACATGTGCTTTGTAATGATATAACTCTCAATCCCATGCAGATTTTTTTTATTTTTGTCATGTTCTGTTGTATAGTGTTTAATCCAGATATATCTATTAATTTAGACTAACTTTTTGGAAATATAATAAAAAAAAATATATATCTACCTAAATATTAATATGGATAACAGGAAAGATTAATAATGACATATACTAATCAAGAAAAATAGAACTTCTACATCGTAAGTACAAGGAGATGTTTTATTGTTAAATGAAGAAAAATGACACATACACATTGTGTTGCCTCTTTTATACAGATATCATTATCTTGTCAATGATTTTGTTTACTAACATTTTTAAGTTGTTAAGATATAAACAACAGTTTCCTGTGGTGAAAGCTGTTGAAGTTTGGCAGTTAAATTATTTTCTGATAATTCATCATTGTACATTGTGCATTTCAATATTCCGTAATTTTTCAGACAGCTATGGATCAGTTACATATGCATTTTACCAGTGCCATACACAACACAGCTTTTACTATTGTGTTGGGTTATGTAGAACTGTGTTCAGGGACAACAAACTCAAACTTCCATAAAAGGCAATACTCAGACCTGTGTAAGGTAAGAATGTAATACTCAGACCTGTGTAAAGTAAGATTGTAATACTCAGACCTGTGTAAGGTAAGAATGTAAGACTCAGACCATTGTAAGGTAAGAATGTAAGACTCAGACTTGTGTAAGGTTAAAATGTAATACTCAGACCTGTGTAAGGTAAGAATGTAATACTCAGACCTGTGTAAGGTAAGAATGTAATACTCAGACCTGTGTAAGGTAAGATTGTAATACTCAGACCTGTGAAAGGTAAGAATGTAATACTCAGACCTGTGTAAGGTAAGAACATAATACTCAGACCTGTGTAAGGTAAGATTGTATTACTCAGACCAGTGTAAGGTAAGATTGTATTACTCAGACCTGTGTAAGGTAAGATTGTATTACTCAGACCTGTGTAAGGTAAGAATGTAATACTCAGACCTGTATAAGGTAAGAACATAATACTCAGACCTGTGTAAGGTAAGAATGTATTACTCAGACCTGTGTAAGGTAAGAATGTAATACTCAGACCTGTGTAAGGTAAGATTGTAATACTCAGACCTGTGAAAGGTAAGAATGTAATACTCAGACCTGTGTAAGGTAAGAACTTTTAAACAGAAGTATAAAAATGAAAAGACCTGAGGCAAATACAGAGATTTTGAAAAGGTATTAGGAATCAGCCCTAAAATGATTAAAATAACAAGACAAAAAAAATAATTTTCATATATTTTGATTTACAATGGGGGCAATGAAGGTGAAGGGCACCACTTTGGCTCTGTGGATTTGCTGCCTTTGAAGTATATGAGATATGTGAATTACAATAAAACATTTAAAGTCACTTAAACTTTGATGAAAAATGGAATATTTAGTATTGTATTGTAAGTGGTTAGAATTTTTGACAGAAAAATGTCCTTACATGTATTATAATAGCATACAGTATAATGTTTTTTCTACAGAATGTAACACAAGACAGCTTTACACCATGCTTGATAGATTTGTGCAAAGCATTATGGGAAGTTATGAAGAGCTATTTTAAGACAATGCAGTGGCATGAGAAAAATGATATCAAAATGGAGGATAAATCTGGTAAAATAGTTCATATGGCTGATTTTCTTTGTATCAGAATTATGAATGGTGTGAAACAGGATTATTATAAGCTTTGTAAATCAACCAGTGACATTATAATTGATAAGATATGGTTCATAAATTCATACACATTGTATATGTTGTACAGGAATTAAATAAAGCTTTTGCATGGTCCTTTTATTGTTCTTCATCTCTCAAGAACATTGAAGCTTTTTCACCTGTTGACTGATAAAACTAGTTTGAACATATATTTAGCATAGTTTTGTTCTAAATTTGTGAATTGTTCTTAATTAGATGCCAATAACTATGAGTAAATCCAAGTGTCGTAACTGCGCTATTTCATATTTGCCCTACCCCAGGTAACTTACTCAAGAAAAGAAAACTTGAGTAATATTTTTCATTGTTCATGAAGTTTTCATTATTTTACAGATCCAGAAGAAGCAGAAGAGATGGCATTTAATAAAAAATATATAAAACAGAAACTGGACCATGGTTTGACCCGAATATGGATGGATGTCCAACAAAAGGTCAAATTATTTGTCCTTGGGACTGACCTTTCACATTTCAAATTAGAGGAATTTATCAGAGTTTTAGATATAATTCACAGGTTTGTATACATTGTAGATGGGGTTTTGGATTCAGATATCTTTCATTTTATGATTTCTTTTCAAATGATTTTAGTCACTTATGTTTGAAAATTACTTGATGTATTATACTTTCTTTTTGTCCTTTAAGTATTTTGGATCATAAGGATAGGATTTGCGACGTAAAGAACCAACACTGCTTGTATGGGTAACAAATCTGATGCAGATCTTATGACGTCACAATATTGATATGGATTTTTGTCCTCATATGGATTTTTGTCCATGATATGGATTTTGTACCCCGTGGGTCTGATATGGCATGTTCACTTCCGGCTGTATCATATGGACAAAACTACCTATATCAATGATAACCTATGATAAACTCTTTAAAAAACTAGTTCTTATCCATGTATTTAATTGAAAGCTGACTTTAAATCTGTAAAACTAGAAGGTTATCTTCTTTGATATAACCTAAGTCTCAGTAATAGAGTTGGAAGATTTTATTTTTCCCGTTATTACCTTTCAGAATGATAGAGATTGGAGAAGAATTCTGTGGTAGTAAGTCAGATGGTTTACAAGATTCATTAAAACAGCAAAGTTTGAATTATTTTAAGAATCACCACAGGTAAACTATTTGCATGTTTAAATGAGTCTCTATGATGTAATAAAGCAAGATTGTGGAACTGATTTTCATGGCACTAAACATTGTTTTAATAACGATTCTGATTATAGGCATAGATTAAATAATAATTGTAAATGCAGCCCAAATTTTGTTTCTTTGCTCAAAAATATGCATTGATAATATATTTTTGAAATTGAAGAGAAATATATATATTGAAATATTTGATACTAAAACTTATCCACCAATTCTACATATTGATGTGCTAAGGAAGCAGTCATCTGTTGGGTCTTTGGGTAAAAGGGTCATCATATGCATTCATTTTAGTAGATGTATAAGTATTATTGAATAAAAATATTTAACATAAAATCCATTTTATAAAATGTACATGTATATAGAATTGTAAAGAACTTTATATTTAAATTTCTTAAAATTTTTTAAAATGGATGTTTGTATGCTTATATTAATAACAGTATTGTATGTTCACTTCGTAGGTATAGAATGGATGAACTACGAATGTTTTTAGAAAATGAAGGCTGGGAACTGTGTCCGGTTAAAACTAATTTCACTTATTCTCATTTGTTGGTAATTATATTGTAATATATATTTAATTGTGTTTTGAAACTGGAAAGTCTAGATCTATAATTCTGAAGTAAATAACTTACTGTCAAATTTTGACCTTGAATATGTTCATGTATTTCCTATATTATTTGACATAAGAAAAATTTCTCTCAATATCCCAAAAATTAAAATCGCATTCTGGTCTAAAATGACAAAACCTCAATAATAAATGCACGCAATAATTTCTGAATTTGCAGTAGTATAATATAGAATATTTTTTTTTTGTGAAATATTTAATTAAACTTTTGGTTGAAAACATTAAACTGGTTTATTTAAAAAAAACAGTATAAAATAACCATTTGAATAAATCTTATCATAACACAAAAACATACACACATGAAAAAAAAAGAAAAAAGCAAAAGAATATGGATAAACAACATTCATACATCATCATGATCATGCAAAATCATAGCTTAGTCAGAAAATACAAATGTAGAACAATCTGACAGAATGTCATTGAAATAAAACTTTATTTAAAGAGAGGATAGAATAAAAACTATTTCTCCCAATTAACAATCTCAAAACAATATTTTATTCATTTTAGGAATTTAAGTTTATGAAACATTGGAATAAGTCCCCTGACCATTCTCCTCGTAAAGGTGAAACCTCTGTAATGGCCAACAATAAGATAGCATACTTCAGAGATTTTGAAGATGGTGCTACACCATTTGATGTTCACCCAGAGGAAGAGGAAAAAGAAGATGTCTTCTCATATAGTTTTGTAAGTATGTCTAGCAACTTGTAAATAAATATATGTATTATAAGTTAAATGATGATGTTTGTTCTCCAGGACATTTTTTGCAATTGATACTTTGAAATTGACTCGGTTTTCAACATTTCATCTTGAGCACAACTGATGAGACATAATTTAATGAAATATGAATATCGCTCTGCATCCAGATTAGTGTCATAGAATAAAGCTTAACACAATGTATATCTTAAATTAAGTTTTAAATCCTAGCACAAAATTAGAACTTTCACTATTTAATCTTTCCCAGAAAGCAAATCATTTTAATTTGACCTTTGGGTATTTGATTGACCAGTCTTCTGCAATATAGGTAACATATATACAGAGAGAAGGTGCAAACAAAGGAATATGGTGTTATTCATCCTAAAATCAAATTAAAGCAATTCATTTGTAGCCAATAGTCTGTTGCCATTATACAGAATTCCAAAGTCAAATAAATGTTTTACTTCATATCCAGGATAGTGGTGGAGAAGGTAATGATAGTGACAGTGATTCAGACATTCCAGATGAACTTAAACAAGATTATATTGATGAGGTGACAGGAGAAGCAAGGTCACACAGGTTAGCATATGTAGAAGTGAATATGAGAATGTACATTTATATATACAGTCTGTGGACATTAGTATTTGTCACGTCCAATTTTCCTATTGGTTTCTTTACAAATTCAATGGGCCTCGTTGGCCTAGTGGTCTAGGTAGTTTGTCATGACTACTAATGATCACTAGCCTTTCAATGCTGAGGTTGTGAGTTCGAATCTCTCTGGGTACTCCGGCTTCCTCCACCAATAAAAGTGGCCGCCGCGAAAGAGCCAAATGTGCTGAAAACGGTGTAAAACCCCAACTAAACAAACAAACTTTACAAATTATTTTGAAGTCATTTCTCAACGAATTTTCAAGAAATTTGTATAGAAACCTATGCGAAAAATCTGAGATGACGAATACTTATGTCCACTGACTGTACACATACAGTAAGAAGCAAAAAAAAGTGTTACATTGGATATTGTAATCAGAGATGCTGTATATGGGGATTATATGATATAATGCTGGTAAAGTTCATGGAAACTCAGTCTGTTAATTAAAAATGTTATAAGATAGTTTCAGAGTATTCTTATTACTTGTATTTGATTTTTAAATATCCTCAGCAAAGATCTAATTGATACTGAAGCAGTTACATTGATATCAGATCACATTGATTAAAAAAATACTATAGGATAGTTTCATTGTATTCCTACTTAACAAATTCTGTTACTCAGCAGTGATCTTAAAATAATGAATCAATTGTCCTTGTGTTGTAATTTCAGACAATACAGAAGGAGAATATCAAGTAACAAAAGCAGAAGGAATATCCCCATACTAACCAATACTACAATTAATTTATTACGAGTTATAGGTATTGTGTAAAATAATAGTAGTTTATAATTGGTATAGAAATACTGCAAAATATGTTATAATTAAAAATGATTTGTTTCCTTAGAATTCAGGCTTAAATTATATATATACAGTAGAATTTTTATTACTCAAACACTCAAGGATTTTAAAAATGTTTGATTAATATGTATTTTTAGTTTTGTAGTTAAATTTTTAAAGAATAGAGATTTCAGACAGACTTTACAAGTAGTTAGAGACATTCATGGTGTTAAAGCTATTTTGTGAAAGTTTCTTTGCTTGAAGTTTTGTCACATGCATTTGTGAATTTTGTGTGAAGAATTTATCTAACATATACATTTTGACATATCATTAAGCATAAAGTACATATATGTGATATTTTCATTAATGCATTACAGGTAGATATATGCAGATGATATCAGTACTGAAACCTATAGCATTTGATGTTATATATTCTATATCTCAGCTGTTTGATTACTATCTATATACTGTAAGTTGTGTATTGTGATTTCATGATATATTGTTGAATATTAGTTTTTGTTGGTTGAGTGAATCTCCAAATTTTAGTATTGCGTGAAATATATATTCATTGTTGGTTATTACTGGTAAATTATAAACATCACATTTCTACCTGTTTCTATTTGTAGTTCAAATAAACTTTCCATTTTTCTGACAATGGACATGTACATATATTTTGTATGCCCACTTTTGAACATTTAACAAACAAAAAAATAAAAATCTTATATGCATAAACAGATTTTAGTAATAGAATCATAAAAAAATGGGAACTATTTAAAAATTCTGGATTTTAAGAGCAATGAATTAAACATTTATATTATATACACTGTAAAAAAAAGTCAAATAAAAGGAAGTATATGCATTAGGTTGGTTTAGTTGGGGTTTTACGCCGTTTTCAGCACATTTGGCTATTTCGCGGTGGCCAGTTTTTATTGGTGGAGGAAGCTGGATAACCCGGAGAGAACCACGACCTTCGATGGGAAAATTGGCAATCCTTGTCAATTAAGATCGGAGTCAAACACACCCCACCACAGGTGAGATTCAAACTCACAATCTCAGTGTTGACAGGCTAGTGATCATAAGTAGTCATGACGAACTACCTAGACCACTCGGCCACTGAGGCCCCTATATGCATTAGGAAGAAATCATTAGAATTAGACAAATTTCACATGTTTTAAATTTCCTTGACATTGAGATGAATTCATGTACATGTATGTACAAAGTAGTGGCAAGCTTAATTGGAGTTTGTATATAATGAGTTTAAAGTAATGGTGAAAATTTAATTTCTGGCATATTATTTGTTTAAACATGTATGAAATTTATTATACATGTATTTTACAGGTATATAGTTTCTTTGGATCACATGAGTCCGTTAGAAATGAACGAGCCATCAATCAAAGATTATATCTGACGTTACAAAGAATACATAACAATGTGATAGCTGAGGAACCTATTCCTGGTTCGCCACCAGTGGATGGGGAGGATAATCAGGTTTGTACTTGTCAGAGTGTTTCAAAATGTGATATTAGATAAAACAAAATTACTATTAGCCTATGGAAGAATTTCCTAAAATCTGTTGAATTTAAATTAGAATCTAACATTTTAATCCTGGAAATTAAAATTATCTTGAAATTGAGTCTAGACTTAAAAGTTTCTGTGTCCTTTAATTTGTTAGTCAAATCCGTAGCAGTCAGTGAGATTAATATTTGCTGAAGAGGACACAATTTTTTATTTGACTGTCATTTCTTGAGAATTCAGGAACGATTCTCACCCATTTATATGTTACAATACCTGATACATTAAACATTTTATATTTCAGGACAGAGTACCCCAGCCACATCTCTCCCCTATTGTAGATCTAACAGCTGCAGACAAACTGTTTGGATTATCAGAGAGGGTTGTAGCTGCTGAATCTCTGTTAGTATACAGCATTTCTACTTTTTTTTAGCATAGTTGGTTCAAGAACAAAACATCATAGTAACATCTTAGTTAGTGGTCACTATATTATTAGTAAAGTCCTTGTATAATTATATTTTTTGTGAGCTCACATGTAAGGTGTCTATAGCATGAAGAAAATTTAAAAGCTTAAATGTTGAGCATTGAAATTTTATTTAATTTGGTTCATAATATGTACAATGCTAAATTATATAATAGGATATTGTGGCATAGTCGCCATTATACATCTTGATATCATAACTGAAGTAAAGTTTTTCTTTCCTGCTTGAAATTTTAATGGGATTTTCTGACAGAAAAAAAAATCTTGCTATTAATTTGGCAATGTACAGCAGACAGCTTGGTGGGCTTGTTTGTGGGTGGCTCCATTGCATACAATGAATGTGTCTCGATTAACCTTCTAAGATGGTAACCAAATCTTTGGAAAGTAAAAACTAATCAAAATATTATAAACAATTGAATCAAACATGCCTAAAAAGAATGGTTCAAAACCAAAAGACATATTTCAAGCTATATTTCTTGCATATTAACATGAGACTATGCATATTAAGATGATACGACTGCAGTTTAATATTTTACCTCCTACAGAGTTTTTCTAGCAAAACAGTTTGAACAGTTACAGCCTCACTTTGAAGCTATGATTCCTCCAAATAAAAAAGCATTCCTTCAACAGTTTTATACACAGGTAAAAATTAATACGATAAGTAAGTATATTCTTTACTAAAAAATGGAAAATGTTTAAAAAAGCAGTTTTTCTTCATTGTTAATGTTGTCATTTATGGTGGATAAAATAAAATTTTGAAGCTAACATAATCAGGATTATATAAATATTTCCAGAAAAAACTATGTCCCTAGAGTAAGGGAATACCAGCTTACGTGGCTTAATCAGATCATACAGATATTTTTATGCGTCAAATTTCACATTCTTAAGTATGTTTCCTGAGTTATGGAAGCCAGATTACTGGGTTGCAAGTGTCCAATGTAATCTGTTTTATAATATCCAGACAATAAGTATAGCTCTAGCGTTATAACAAAGCAGCATGGTTGGTTGTGACAGGCCATTCTGAAATATTTATTTGTTAATAGTATTACCAGGGTACTGGCTGTTTCTGGGCATTAGACCTTATTAATCTATGCCAGTATTGTGTTGTATTTTGGTGTAGTAATATATTCATTTATTAATTTTGCAGACAATAAGTATATCTCCAGAATTACGGAAGCCGGTATACTGGGCGGTATCTGTCCACGCTATAGATTATAATGGTGTACTGTATCTGATGGCTAATGTAAGATGGGATATAAAGGATATCATGTCACAACATAATCAATATGTAGATGATATACTCAAGGTTTGTTTCATTATAACAGCAGAATTTACAGTTACCTGCAAATATTTACTAATCTGCATTTTAGCATTGATTAATATTATCCATCACTGTTAATAATTAGTTGTAAAATATTTCTACTTGAGAATTTTTCATCCTTGATGTTAACATTATTAGATAAAAACAATGTATAAATATAGTGAATTTAATGATTAAAATCAAATGATGACTTCTAATAGACTATCAAAAGCATGATACAAGAAATTTGACAGAAAATATTGATTTGGAATTTGTATGTTTCACGTTTTAGCTCATCACTTAGCGTCGGTCATCTGTCACCATCGTCATAAACTTTACTTTAAACATCTTCTCCTCTGAAACCACTTGGCAGCAATGGTTCTTAGGTGGTCCTCTTTCAGAATTATATCAGATGACCCACTTTCCATCCAAGATGGCCACCAGAACGAAACATATTGTAACATAGGACCTTATTGGAAAATTCATTGAAAGATGTTCTTGTTTAAAACCAGCAAACAATTTGGCAAAACCAGTGAGCCAATTGGACAGTAATGTTCCAGACTTCCAGTCAGGATTGATATAGTCAAATACATAATTTATTCTGATGATTTCCAGGTGAGCGATACAAGCTCCTGTGAGCCTCTAGTTTCTGTATTGGATTGTATTTGTATATGTAATATTTACACTTGATACGTAATTATGTATTATTACATCTTATGTGAATTCTTATAGAAAAAATATAGAATATGTGTACATTGTCTCGGACAAGGCTTAGAAACAGGTAGAAATGGAAGGCTTGTTGAGTTTTTCTCACCTGTTTCTAGCCAAGTTCGAATAAATTTTATAAATTTAAGAGACAATATACACATATTTTGTTTATCCTGCAACATAAAATCTGTCAAAAATCAGTGGAAAAGGGTGAATTTCTGCATGAAGCGAGGAACGACAAAAGACCACAAAAATGTTGCATTTCACGACGTCGTAAGTAAATTCCAAGGTTTTGTGATGTGACGTCACGGTAAATATTATATAGTCAGTGACTATATACATGTATCACTTTTATATATACAGTCATTTTGGTTGGTCTTATGCAAATGTCAGTTCAGTTTGAATTCAGTAGTATCCTGTACAGTAATTACATATACATGTATATATCAGGTTCATTTGACTACTTATCTAAACATGTAACAGTCTGTCTATTTTGATATCACAGTTCAGCTCTGTTAATTTTATTATGAAACTGTTTTATATTACATTAATTCATGAGACTTCTATTAAATCAGCTCAACCAAAGTTGTAATATAACATAAAATGTACAACATGAAGAATAAATTGGAAAATGTGCATTTTGAAATTTGTTTTATGTTTAGGATATAAAATTAAATTTTTCATTGGTTTAAATTTTTCACAGAAATTTGAGAACTTGAATAGAAAACTAAGTGATATAAGTAGAAGATTACCTATGCCCAGAGTTGTATATACAAGTGTATGGGAGCACTGTGTCAGATTGATCAATAGAATTCTAGTTGAAGGGTAAGTTATGTTAGTGCGAAAGCTACTTACATGGCCACTGAAGTAGCTACAGACATGAGAAAATTTAAGTTTTGAAATGACTAAAGAAGGGCTATGTACTGTAAATTAGAAAATTTTACCAGGGATCCTCTCAACGCATTAAGATTGTCCTGTACGGGTATTTTTTATTCTGGATGCAGAAATTTTACTTCAGATGCGTCCCTGTAGAGATAGGATACTAACTTTTGTAAACAATGTAAATGACAGCAACCAAAATTTAGTTGTAAATATCCAGGAAGTTGTCTGAATTGAAAATGTGGATGATGTTTTTACGACAATAAAAATATCAAACAATCAGAAAGAGGATAATTACCGAAAAATTATTAATTTACATTTACTTTTTAGCTCACCTGGCTATTGCCAGGGTGAGCTTTTGCCATCTCTTGGCATCCGTCGTCCGTCCGTCGTTAGCTTTTCATTCAAACATATTCTCCTCAGAAACCATTTGGCCAATTCAAACCAAACTTTGCATGAGTGGTGTATGGAAGGTCCTCAACAAAGTTTCCTCATTTAGTTCTGATTGGTCAAGAAACATGGCCACCAGAGGCAATTCTTGTTTCTGATTGGCTGATTTTCAAAAATCTTCTCCTCTGAAACTACAAGGCAAAATGTTATGATACTTTACAAGAATGATGACTGGGAGGTCCTGTGCAAAGGTTCCTCATTTTGTTCCGATCAGATGGCTAATGTGGCAGCTATAGTGGTACATAATTTTACATTGAACCCTTAACTTTTTCAAAAATCCTCTCCTCTGAAACGGCTGGGCAGATTGGATTGAGGCTACATAGGAATGATATATGACATGTCCTGCACAAACGATCCTCATTTTATATTGAACATGGCCACTGTTGCTAAAAATAGAACATAGGGGTAAATTGCTGTTTTTTTCCTAATAACTCAAAAACCGTTACAGATATCGAAAATCTGATGGGGTAAAATTGATCAGCATGACAAGATCTACCTACCCTGAAATTTTGAAGGAAATTCCAAGACCCATTTAAGAGTTATTGCCCTTTTTTTGTCAAATTTTAAAAATTTTAACATTTTTCGTCATTTATCTCCCAAAACTATTTGAGATAGAAGTGAAATGTAAATTTGAAAAATGTTTGCCATGTTGAGATCTACCTACCATGAAATTTTAAAGGAAATCCCAAAACCCATTTAGGAGTTATTGCCCTTTCTTTGTCAAATTTTCAAAAATTTTTCATTCAAAAATCTTCTCCTCTGAAACTGCTAGGCCGATTGGTTTGAAACTTAATAGGAATGATCTATGACATGTCCTCTACAAACGATCCTCAATTTATTTTTGATCTGACATAAAACATGGCTGTCGTAGCTAAAAATAGAATATAGGGGTGCATGTGTTGTTTTTGGCTTATAACTTAAAAACTGTTACAGATATCAAAAATCTGACTGGGGTAAAATTGATCAGCATGACAAGATCTACCTAACCTGAAATTTTGAAGGAAATCCTATAACCCATTTAGGAGTTATTGCCCTTTTTTCGTCAAATTTTCAAAATTTAACATTTTTCGTCATTTATCTCCAAAACTATTTGAGAAAGAAGTGAAATGTAAATTTGAAAAATGTTTGCCATGTTGAGATCTACATACCCTGAAATTTTAAAGGAAATCCCAAAACCCATTTAGGAGTTATTGCCCTTTTTTTGTAAAATTTTCAAAATTTTAACATTTTTGCATTTATCTCCAAAATTATTTGAGATAGAAGTGAAATGTAAATTTGAAAAATGTTTGCCATGTTGAGATCTACCTTTCCTGAAATTTTGAAGGGAATCCCAAATTCTATTTAGGAGTTATTGGTTTGTGTAATTTGAGGTCAGGTTCTGTTACATTTATTTAAGGTTCACCCGTATTCCTGGTCAATTTTATCAACTTCCTGCCAGGACTACCACCATCAGGGAACATATTTTAACATTAAACCTTATGAAAAATAAATCTTAAACAAATTTTCCCTGAACAATTGAACCAATTGCAACAAACTTGGTCAAATGGTTGATTAATTGTCCAATGAAAACCAGACTCCAGGTGAGCAATACAGGCTCTGGTGAGCCTCTTGTTTTTAATGTCTGTGCTTATTTTGACATGCTTTCAGTGTTTCATGATTGCATTGATGAAATAGAAATATCAAAATCTTTACTTTAATTTTAAGCTTCAGTCAGATATATATATGAGGGAAATCATAATTGTTCATGTTCACTTCATAATCTTAATTTTGTTTACCATGTTATTCATTTCATTGGCTTGGGTAATTATAAATATTCTAAAAATTCTACAATCTAAAAAAAATCATGACATAACTTAAGGTAAAAAGTCATTAATGGCTTTGATATAATATAACACATTTTTAACAAGGATCGGGAATATCTGGAAAGAAAACATGATTGAAAAGTTTGGAAACAAAACTCACGCTCCTTCAACAACATCATACTGTAAATGGTGATGTCCTATTTCGACTCACTAATTTCAAAAGAGATTAGTCTAGGACTCACCAAGAAAAAATCCTACGAGGAACCCTGATTTACATGTATATTATTATAATAAATCTTATTAACATGCAATTTGCAGGAAAAACAAATGCCATTGATATACAGGTTTAAATATAGAATTAAAGCAGAAAAAATAAGCATAAAAGTTTAATTTTTCTTTGAAAGTGAATTATAACCCAAATTACAAATTTCAGAGAAAATCAAAACTCTAAACCATGATTCTATCATTATTTCTAAACCATGACTCTTTATTATTATATTGTAAAATGAACAATCTCTCACCAAGATAATTTGTTGCTTGTATTTGAAAGTACTAGGTGTAACAAAATAAACACCATTAAAAGTGCAGGACAGAGAAATTATAAAATCCTGCGGTAAGATTTCAATTGCCTTGTAAGAGAACATTTGAAATCTACAGTCTGGTGTCTGAGATTCCTCAATCTTGCACCTTTATCAATGTTAGATTCTGTATATGCCTTACAGATAATTCTTTACTTACCAAACTTCTAAATACATGTATAGTTTTTACTTCTTTTGAAAGATATTCCAGTACAAAAAAGTGCAGTAATGAAGGAAGAGCATTTATGCAGTTAGATTTCCAGCAGCTTCTGTCCAACTTGGAGAAAATGATAGATTTAAGGTCTGTTAAAGATATAAATCCTGTTGCACTGTTATAATAGAGTTATATATATATTGGGTACCAGATTTTCTAAGTTGACATTCACATTTTATGAATTTTAAATATCTATTTCTGAGGATACATAACATTAAAATATTTTTTTTGTTCTGGGGTGTTGATTTACAGATAAATATCAATAAAGAACCAGGAATAAAGGTGGTATATTCAAAAAGCCTATTTTCAGAAAATTCTCTTTTTCTTATTATATGGCCAATTATGACACAACCAACATTCCATAAATTGACAATATAAAGATACTTTTCAGAATGTCACTTAGGATATATTAAAATATGAGAGGACTATTTACCGTTAGTTAAGGAAACAAAATAGCAGAAAAATAGCCAAAAATCTGAAATTTTGTCAATAATGCATGAAAGTGTCAAAATTAAAGACTTTTCCACGGGAGGCAATGTAACATATACAACATTTAGTTGAAGTTTCCAGTCAGATGGGTATATTTAACAAATAGTTCATGACACTGAGGGTCAAATGGCAGTATATGGACCAGTTGGTCGCCCAACAAAAATTATATGGGCCGAAGCTTCGAATTTTTGTCGGGCGACCGACCGGTCCATATACTGACATTTAACCCGATATGTCATGAACTATTTGTTATACATGTATTACACTTTTCTGGGATTTAATCGATCTTACAAAAATGAGGCAGTCCATATAATGTACAGCCGGTCGATATAACATTATATGGACCGGCTTAGATAACATAGATGAATAGAGTAGTAAAAATGTAAAAGTATAATATTTGTATAATATTTGTGTATATAGTACAACACTTTTCTTTAGGAATGAAAGTAAAGTTGTCATTTTGTCATTTATATTGCAGGCCCATTCCAGAGAAAGAGTTTGTAGAAGGTTATATTAAGGCCTATTATCTACCAGAAAGTCAGTTTGATTCGTGGTTACTGGACCATAAGGTTTGTTTACATTTATATTCATAATAAGGTTATGTAAGTCACTGATAAATATGTGTCGACTACCAGTTTTATGTCAGTGTGACATATAAAAAGCCTAAAACATACTCCCAATACTATGATCAGAGCGATAAAAATTACTGAGAGTTGACATGGTTATCAATAAGCATATGTCTATTTCTGTACATGTATCATGGTTTTTTAATCAGAATTAAATGTGTGAAAAATATATACAGAAACTTGTATAACTGTTTGGTAATCAGATTAAAACAATGGATTCCTTTTGAAAGTATTTGTTACAGAAAAAAAAAAGAACGAGAAAATTTATTTTTTTCGGGAATACAAGCAATTGAAATTTTGATGATGAACAAGTTGCCTCGTGAAAGCAGGTCTGGTAACTCCTTGACTCCGTCTGTCTGAAAGACCTTTGGTAGCAAATTTCGTCAAAGTTTTCTTGGCTTCTACAGAAGGGAATGATTTTATATTTTGCCTGCAGCTTCATAATGTTGAGTTACAGTGTGTAAGCAATTTTTGGATCTGTTGAGCAGCCACTTCCTGTTTGGTCGTAGTTTAAAATTCAACAATATTCAAAACACCAGAAAAAGTTTCGTGAAAGTTTTCTTGGCTTCTACGAAAGGGAATGATTTTATATTTTGTCTGCTGCTTAATAATGTTGAGTTGTAGTGTGTAAGCAATTTTTGGATCTGAATTGCATGCTGTGACGCAGGTCATGACCTGGTTTTGGTCTTGTTCATAGATTTTATGGATCACATTGGCTATGAGAAAATGTTAAAGATTTCCTCATAATGTTGTATTTCAGAATGTATGTAAAGAAAATATGTAAAACAAACAAAAAAATGAATGGTTTGTAATGTCTATACCCAAAGGAAAAAGAAAATCTGATAACAAATATTGAAGATATGATCATCAAACGTTTTTAAGACATACATGTACATGAATTTAATATTTTCAGGAATACTCAACAAAACAGTTAATATCTCTTGTAAACTCAGTGGACCATTTAAACAAGAAAGCCAGACAGAGACTTATAACATTGATAGAAGATATGGATCGTACAAGAAGATAACGAAACATTTTCTGTTTTAGGAATTGTTAATGTTATGACTGAAAGAAATGTTATTGCAAACTTTGTGTTTTTTGTGAAAAAAGAAAAAAGTGATTTAAGTTTTTTTTCTTCATGGAATTTTTTATTTTTGTCTTTAATAGTGGGAAAATAAACAAACTGTACAATTTATCAAAAATTCTCTTCTAAAAATCATGTATACAGTTGCTGATATTATGCATGTATCTTGTTTATTGGAAGAATTTAAAACATGTTTCTCTATTATAATGCACAATGGAAATGGTAGTCATTCCTTTAATCAGTGTTCCAGGTAGGATTTCAGATTTTGCACATTCCTGTAAGGGACACTATAAAGGAGTTTAATTCTGAATGGGCAAACAAAATAATGCAAACTTAACAGTTGTCAGAAACACAAGGTAATAAAATATTTACAAAAGCTTACAAATATAGCATCAGGTAGCAATACTTTATTTAACAGCAAACATAAATTTGATTTTTGCTTGTTGTGCATAATATAAAAGGCATTATTTTTACTGCAATTCAAGAGCTTTTTCAAATCAAGAATAATCTCTGTTCACCCAAAACCACTATTGGTCACCAGATTGTGAGCACCTGGGTTGTCAGATCGAATCCTATTATTGGTTAGGCTTGTTGGATTCCAAACTTAATTAATCAACAAGTATTGACAATTTTTATGTAGAATTTCCTCAAGGTCCAAAACTGAAAATAAAGCCAACATGTAGAAAGTGGTTTTAAAACATCCAAAGACATGAAGAACCACATTTTACTTTATATATCAACATGGTATCACATATTTATAGCATTTTCAGAGTTATGTCCCTTGAGTTAATGAAAATTTTTAAAGAAAGCTTATTTGTATATTTGCTATGTTTCTTTGCAACTAGACACTGCTATAATTTAAAATAAAATCATCTAAACTTTCCATTTCAAAATTAACATCAACATTATTCCACTTACAGTGATGAGGCTGTTTTTTAATGTTTCAAGTTGTCAGACTTACTCGCAGAAATCAGAATAAAGTGTTAAAACTATTCGAATGAAAGGCAAAGCTTACTTACATGTAAAAGAAATTCCATAACAAGGCCTTGTATGTGTAATTTGAATTTCTGGAATGATTGGAAAATTTTCTTAAACACTGAAAAATAATAGGGAATATGTTGTCAGCAAGTAGAGGTTTTTTTTTTTTTTAATTTCACATAATGGCATTGACCAACAGAAAAAAATTGAAATAAAAAAAAAACTGGAATTAAAGCAGCTTGAAATACCAATAACCTATAATAAAGCATAAAAATTTTGCAAGGATAATCTGACTTCTAATGAAAGTGCTATATCTGCAAGATTTGTTTATTATTTATTATGCTTTGCTCTAAAGTGTTTAATTTATAAAAAAGATTATGAATATGCACAAGTTAATTTGAATTAGTAGATTATGATCATGGTTTTTTAAGAAAATTATATTCTTATGCTGTCTATGTGCAATATTAGTAGAAAATGTCAGTAGCTTGTAATACATATACATGTAGCTAGGTAAACTGAAGTTAGAAAATACATCTAGTACAAAATAGACATTATAAACAGGAAGTTAAATCATATGTTTATTGAATCTTCATGTTTATACTTGCTGAACATTTGATAAGCAAATAATTTATTTTCTTCATTAGTCACTGTACACCTGAGAAAAGGAAAGTAGACAACAGAAATAAAAGTCCTCTGAACTGTTATCTTTCTTTATTTTACAAGAAAAGCAGTGAACTTTGTAAACTTTTCTTGATGAAAATAGAAAGAAAATTTCCAAGTTTTGAAGAAAGAAAAATGCTGTTTGCTGTCAGAGGAATCTTGGAATACCAGTTAAAATGGTGTAGAATTGCAAGACAGATTACATGTATGATGATGACACTCAAACTCAAAAATTTAATATCTCATTTCTGATTGGTTGGATTGTCTCGTTTCTAAAACTGCATATTCAGTTATTTTTGTTGGTACTTTTCCTAGATAGAAATAAAGAAAAACAGAAAAACATCCATGGGTTCTTCAGTTAGATCGTTTAGTCTACAGTTAAATTGAGTATTTAATAATCCTAAACTTTCATATTTTCATTGGTAAAGGTGATAATATTTTGTTTCGTTCTTAAATGTATGTCAGTTCTTTAATTTAATGCAGTGATTAATAATACCCCACCGAAATCCAAATTCATGAAAATTAGTGCACCACATATACATGTATTAAGTACCTTTAAATACTACACTTTTCGTCAAAATATCTATGAATATCTGTGAAGCCCTACAAATCCCATTTTTGTCAGTGTAACAAAATTTAGCAGATTGGCAAATTTTCAAGGTTACTTATTAAGGACCCCGAATGTATAGTAATGCACTAGCATATGGATAAAATAAAGGATTATCAGGTATCAATTATCAACTATTATACTAGAAATGTATGTCATATAGATCTTTTTATAGCATAAGTGCTTGAAATTATAATGAAATATGAATTATTATACCAAGGTTGTAGATTATACTATTGTTTTATTTATTCTGTTATGCCAAAATAAAACAATATTCAACTGTTAATGTTTTTTGTATTTTTAAATGTATTTTCAAACCTGACATAATGTGGGAAACATGTATAACTAGTTGGTTTCAAGCCTCAGAAAGTTATTCTTTTTGTAAATGTACAAAGGAGAAAAATGGATGAAATGACATATTCACAGGGACAGTTAAAAAGCGAACATTTGCAAACAGGAAGTAACGGTGTGGCATATTTTGAAATTAAGCCAAAGAACAAATATGTAATCATTCCTATGTACAGAGAAAACTGTAAAAAATGGATCCTATATAAACCTGTTTGAATAGAACTCTTATGTCAGCACATTAAATGTATACTTTTTTAGTAAATAGACATGTGTAATCCAGACAGTCTTTAATCCAAAAACGGTTTGATTTGCCAGTAGATTGACTTTTCTGTATAACAGTTGTGAAAAGTCATGTGATTGGGTATAGTGAAAAATTTTGGAATACAGTAAATTCAGAAATCATTGCATTTACTTTTTTGAATCTTGAGAGAATATTCCTGTCAGAAAAGTTACTCAGAAATGGATATGTAGCTCCTAAGTTGCAGTCATCCTGATGAAAGTTTTATGGACGTCATCATGACTTGGTTAACAATGGATCTGTTCCATTGATGTTGTCCCTTCCTCAACCGTATTTGACATGGGCAGCATGGCGGCTGTCCTGCAGGAAGCAGAGACTGCTTACTCTTCCAGAGCACCCTGAGTCTACCCCCGGTTTTTTGGTGGGGTCCATGTTGTTCATGTTTTTAATTTTTAAGTGTAGTGTTTGTATTGTTGTATTGTTGTCTTCTTTGTTTTCCGGAGTTTGTCAATTGTTTTTGATTTCCCCTCCTTTCTTGACTTTACTTAAATATGATGTGTTTTCCTGTTTTCTCATTGGTTAGTTTGGTCATATGATTAACAGGATATTTCATGTATTGACCTCTTGTAAAAGCATATTGACTCCGTAAAAGTATATTGAATCTGTAAAACATTGTGACTCTGTAAAAGAATATTGACTCCATAAAAGTATATTGACCCTGTAAAAGTATGTTGACGCCATATTACTAAACTAAAGATCTGGATTTGTTCGTCAAATTTCTCAATGTCGTTAAAATGTTGATTTTTTAAAATTTTCTTTAAATAAGTTAATGTTTTATTTTGTGTACCTGTTTTACTGAAGGTTGAGAACTATCAAAATCCAAATTTTTCATATTTTGGTTTGAAAGTGCTGAGGAAGATTTCTTGATTGAAAACGGACAATGCATATGTGAAACTTAGAGAATATACTTGTGAATCTTAGAAAATAGACAATAATGTGTTATGATATTGTAATTATATTTATTTATCTTGGCCTAATTTGTTTTGCGGAGCCTTATAACATGTATAATATGTTTACATAATACTTATAGTTGTTTACCAAATAATGTTATAACTGCGCAGTTTAGAAATCACTGGAACAATAATAGATACCGATGGAATGACTAGAACTTTCTATTTGACTTACGTAATAATTATGGTGTGATTCGAACTTCTACCGTATTCCAGAAGTTTCCGTTCTACAGTATATATACGGACAAGAAATTTAGACTTTCAGAGCAGAACGTGTTGGACCAGATATTCTTGTGTTCTCAGCTGTTGGATCTATTTACGTTTCACACATCGTACTTGACACTTTTATTTACGTTACATCATACTAGATTGTGAGTGATTGGATATAATATTCCGTTTGGATTCCCGCAACAGTGACGAGAAGAATTCTGGATTAGGAAAAGACGAAGGATTTTGAACAGTTAAGTTGACATTTTATTTTATGTAATATTTTTGTAAACTTGTATATAATAAATCTTGTTAAATTTTATTATTGATTTGTGTCTTTTGTTGGCTACAATTTAGAAGGTGATTTCGGCCGTAACAGAAATTGGGGGGTCGTCTCGCGAGAACGTTCATATCTTATTAAATTTTTTCAGTATTTTTATTAGAATTAGCCAACAAAATTCTACAAAATGGAATTTGATGCTGGTAAATTTTTGAAAACGCCAGACCTGGAAGGGTTTGATAAATTAAAGAAAGAAGAATTAGTGTTGCTTGCTAAACATCTAAAAATAGATTTTAGAACATCTATGAGAAAACAAATTATAAAAAATTTGGTAATAGACAATTTAGTTGATTTAGAAATTTTTGGTGAAGAGGCTCTTGACCTCAAGGTCGAAAATGTTGATGCTTTAAAATTAAAACAGCTCGAATTAGAACATGAACTTAAATTAAAACAATTAGAAAAAGAAGATGAATTGAAATTAAAACAATTGGAAAAAAACAATTTGAAAACGAAGTTAAATTAAAGCAATTAGAAAAAGAAAAAGAAGAAAAACAGGCAGAACTTGAAATGAGGGAAAAGATAGAGGTGGAGAAAATAAAAATGGAAATGGTCAAAGCAGAAAGCAACACTAAGTCAAAATCAGAACAATTTGAGGCAGCAAAAAATATACGTTTGGTTCCCAAATTTTGTGAAAAAACAGTTGATAAATTTTTTCCACAATTTGAGAAAATTGCTCAAAATTTGAAATGGCCAAAGCCTTATTGGACTACAATGCTGCAAAGTGTTTTTGTGGGCAAGGCCGCTGAAATTTACTCAGCTCTATCTTCAGAAAAAAAGTTCTGATTATGACACTGTTAAACAGGAAGTTTTGAAAGCTTATGAGCTAGTGCCAGAAGCATATAGACAGAAATTTAGGTCTTATAAAAAGTTTGAAACACAAACCTATGTTGAATTTGCTAGGGAAAAAGAAGATTTATTTGATAAATGGCTTACGTCAAAGAAAATAGATAAAAATTTTGATAAATTAAGACAATTAATGTTATTAGAAGAGTTCAAGCAGTGTGTTAATTTAGACTTAAAAACACATTAAGATGACAAAACTGTTGAGACATTGCAAGATGCAGCTGTTGTTTCCGATAATTATACCATTTCACATAAAAGAAGTTTCAAAGGTCAAAATTTTAATACTTCAAGCGGAAATTACAAAAATAAAAGCACTGAGCGTACTGATATTAAGCCTGTTGCACAGAATAAGAGTCCGTCTAGTTATAATATGTCTGGTCCAAAATTTGATACTTTTGAGAAGAAGTCACTAACTTGTGCTTATTGTAAGAAAAATGGTCACCTGATGGCTGATTGTTTTAGACTCCAGAAGAAGAATGAAAGAGATCATAAGCCCAAGTCCAGTGCTTGTACGACACCCGTTGTTACCAATAAGTTGGAATGTCCTGCGAGTCAGGCTTTTAAGTCCAGTTTTTGTGATTACATGGAGGATTATAAGCCCTTTATGTCTGATGGGTTTGTTTCTATTGTTAATAATACTACTCCTCAGCCTATTAAGATTTTACGGGACACTGGAGCTTCTCAGTCTTTGTTGTTAGAAGGTGTGTTGCCTTTGTCCGAGGAGACGTCCGTTGGTGCCTCCGTTTTGTTACGAGGTGTGGAGTTAGGTTGTATAGATGTTCCCCTCCATCGTATTTATTTGAAGTCAGATTTAATTACTGGACCAGTTGTTGTGGGTGTTCGTCCTACTCTCCCCGTTGAGGGTGTTTCATTGTTGCTAGGAAATGATCTAGCTAGGAACAAAGTGGTTGCTGAACCAATTGTTACAAGTGAACCGGTGGTGGATGTTAAATCACCTGAAGATGATGCTGAATTGTATCCAGCTTGTGTTGTTACTAAGGCAATGGCAAGAAAACAACAAGATGAGGATTTGCAAGAAGGCCAGTATGATTATATTGACCTTTCTGACACTTTCCTTGCCGACATTGAAGGTCCCGGTAGCTTAGAAAAGGCCATAAGACCACCTGGTACTAACAAGCATGTAATTATGCCATGGCCAGACGTGAACAGCCATTCATTAGACAAAAAAACATTTAGGGAAGAACAGAATAAAGACCCTGAGGTTCTTCAGCTCTGCAAGAGGGCTCTACCCCAAAAAGAAGCAGACAAAGTGGCCGAATGTTACTACCATCAAGACGGCATTTTGATGAGGAAGTGGAGGCCCCCTGATGCTATCCCAGAGGAGGAATGGAGAGTAATATACCAAGTGGCCTAAAGTCTATAGGCAAGAAATTATTGGTCTTGCCCATGACAACCCCTTGGCTGGACATTTAGGTATAAGGAAGACTTGCCTTAAGATATTACAACATTTCTACTGGCCCAGACTTAGAAATGATGTCGCAGAATACTGCAAATCATGCCATATATGCCAGGTTGTTGGCAAGCCTAACCAGAAAATACCACCAGCACCACTTCTGCCAATTCCAGCCTTTGAAGAACCTTTCAGCCGAGTATTTAATGATTGCGTTGGACCTTTACCAAAGACCAAGATTGGAAATGCTTATTTACTGACGATCATGTGTACATCCACTCGCTTCCCTGAGGCTATTCCCTTAAGGAATATCAAGTCACCAACTATTGTCAAAGCTCTTATCAAATTTTTCACATTAGTAGGACTTCCTAAGTCTATACAGTCCGACCAGGGTTCAAATTTTATGTCAGGTTTATTTCAACAGGTCGTTTACCAGTTAGGGATTGCTCAGTATAGATCAAGTGCTTATCATCCAGAATCTCAAGGTGCATTAGAACGTTTTCATCAAACATTGAAGAACATGATTAGAACTTTTTGTCTTCAATTTGACAGGGACTGGGATGATGTGGTGTTCACTTTCTACTTTTTGCGGTCCGAGAGGCTGTTCAAGAATCCCTTGGTTTTAGCCCCTTTGAGTTGGTGTTTGGTCATACTGTAAGGGGACCTTTGAAATTGGTTAAGGAAAAATGGCTTACTGAACACACTGACTTGAATCTTCTAGACTATGTATCTAGATTTAAAGAAAAATTGTATACTGCTTTCAAATTGCTCAGAAAAACTTAAAAACTGTACAAAATAAGATGAAAATATGGTATGATAAAGATGCCAGGGACAGAGTTTTTGAGCCTGGTGATAAGCTACTTGTATTTTTGCCAGTCCCTGGGCATCCTTTACAGGCTAAATACTGTGGTCCTTATACAATCGACAGTAAAATCAATGATTTGAATTATATTGTAAAAACTCCAGGTCGGCGTAAACAAAATAGAGTTTGTCACATTAATATGTTAAAACCATATTTTGAGCGTACTAATGAAGGTGAGAGTAAACCAGTTGCCACTTTAGCCATGGTTAAATCGGAGAACGATCATGACAAACCAGACATAATTGAACCATCTTTTGATTCCAAGACTATGGAACAAACTGTTAGATTGAAAAATTCTGAAATTTTATCAAATTTAGACTCAAAACTTGCACATCTGACTTTCGATCGCAGAGAAAAATTGAAAACTTTGGTATTTTCTTTTAGAAATCTTTTTCCAGATGTGCCAAACAAAACCACTACTGTTTGTCATGATGTTGATGTAGGTGATGCTTCTCCAATTAAGCAACCTCCTTACCGGCTCAATCCACTTAAACTTGATGTTATGAGACAAGAAATTAGATATATGCTTGACAATGATATTATTGAGCCGAGTTACAGTGAATGGAGCTCTCCTTGTCTTCTTGTACCCAAACCAGATAAAACCTTTCGTTTCGTTACTGATTTCAGAAAATTAAACTCAGTTTCAAAATCTGACTCCTATCCGATTCCAAGGATAGATGATTGCATTGATAACATTGGACAATCAAAATTCGTAAGCAAATTTGATTTATTAAAAGGTTACTGGCAGGTCCCCCTGACACCGAGAGCTCGTGAAATATCAGCTTTTGTCACACCAGACGGCTTATTTCAATATACTGTCATGCCGTTTAGTATGAAAAATGCTCCAGCTACATTTCAACGAATGATTAATAATGTTATAAAAGATTTAGACTGTTGTTATGCTTATATTGATGATCTTATTGTATGTAGTGATAGCTGGGAAGAGCATTTAACACATTTATATGATACTTTTGATAGATTGTCACAATCAAATTTGACTGTTAATCTTGCTAAAAGTGAATTTTGTAAGGCCACTGTTGATTATTTAGGGCACACAGTTGGTCAAGGGCAAGTGAAACCTATTATGGCTAAAGTGGATGCAATTACCAATTTTCCTCCTCCTACAAATAAAAAACAACTTATGAGATATTTAGGCATGATTGGATTTTACAGAAAATTTTGTTCAAATTTTGCTACTGTTGTTCAACCATTGACTCATCTTTTACGGAAAGATTCTAAATTCATCTGGAGTGATAATTGTCAAAACGCTTTTGAAAAAAGCAAATCACTTTTAATTAACAGTCCCGTTCTTATCACTCCAGACTTTAAAAAGCAATTCAAACTTGCCGTTGATGCAAGTGATGTAGGAGTTGGAGCTGTTTTATATCAAGAAAGAGATGATAATGTTGAGAAACCTATATCATATTTTTCCAAGAAATTAGATAAACATCAGAAAAATTATTCCACTATTGAAAAAGAATGTTTTGCACTGTTGTCTGCACTTCAACATTTTGATGTATATTTAAATCCCACTATGCATCCTATTCTGGTTTATACTGATCATAATCCTCTCACCTTCATACATAAAATGAGAAACAAGAACCAGAGGTTGACCAGGTGGAGTTTATTGTTACAGGAATATGATATTATTGTAAAACATATTAAAGGTAAAGATAATATAATAGCAGATGCTTTATCTAGATCTTATTAAAACACTGTATACATACTATATATTTTTGTATATATTGTTCATGAAGTTCTCGTTACACTCAAACTTCTTTTAAGGGGGGAGGTGTTATGATATTGTAATTATATTTATTTATCTTGGCCTAATTTGTTTTGCATAGCCTTATAACATGTATAATATGTTTACATAATACTTATAGTTGTTTACCAAATAATGTTAAAACTGCGCAGTTTAGAAATCACTGGAACAATAATAGATACCGATGGAATGACTAGAACTTTCTATTTGACTTACGTAATAATTATGGTGTGATTCGAACTTCTACCATATTCCAGAAGTTTCCGTTCTACAGTATATATACGGACAAGAAATTTAGACTTTCAGAGCAGAACGTGTTGGACCAGATATTCTTGTGTTCTCAGCTGTTGGATCTATTTACGTTTCACACATCGTACTTGACACTTTTATTTACGTTACATCATACTAGATTGTGACTGATTGGATATAATATTCCGTTTGGATTCCCACAACAGTGACGAGAAGAATTCCGGATTAGGAAAAGACGAAGGATTTTGAACAGTTAAGTTGACATTTTATTTTATGTAATATTTTTGTAAACTTGTATATAATAAATCTTGTTAAATTTTATTATTGGTTTGTGTCTTTTGTTGGCTACAATTTAGAAGGTGATTTCGGCCGTAACAAATGCAAGACAAATAAATGCTACAAGATGAATTATTGTTTAACGTCCAGTGACAACCAGGTGCATATCAGGATGAGAACTTGTTAATATGTATATAATATCAGGTTTTCTGGAAACGTATATCGTAAAATATCAGCCGCGAGACACAATGTGAAGCTTTTTCGGCGAGTGAGCGTAGCGAACGAGCCAAAAAGCTTCATATTGTGTCGAGTGGCTTATATTTTACAATATTTGTTTGAAGAAAACTTGATGATAAATTTATCGTATTGTTAACTAGCAATCTTAATGGAATTTCTTACTTTTCAATGGCCATCTGACTATAACCGGATGTTTTCCCGATATATTCAGGTCAACGTTGGGTCAAACATTATGACGTCGCTGATATATTTGGGTCAGCTCATATTAGGGTCGGGTCAACTCTTTACGACATCACAGTGCCAAAATACGGGAAATTCTGAAGGCCTCAGCAGGTCGATATAGCCATAGGGAAATACGATAAGATATGAAAATGATCCCTGCTTTGTTCTAGACCGACACGCTAAGCCGGATTTTTAACGTGCTAGCTCATGAGGTAAATATCCGCAGGAAGACATATTATACTGACTCCATGCTGCCCACTCCTTTGCTCTTACTCCTATATGCCGCGTGCTTGGAGGAGAAGCAGCAAATTTTAATGTCTTCGGTTTGACCCGCTCGGGGATTGAGCCCCCAGCCTTCCGCACTCGAGGCGAGCATGCTACCATGAGACCACAGGGGCGGTTCAGAAAAAGCTAGGAAAAATGAAAACAGTTCAATAATGTTTATAAAGGGAGTTGTCCTGAAGATACACAAAATAAAATTGAATGGTTGTATGCCCCATCAGTTCAATAAAATAGAGTAATACCGAGATACCGAAACACAGACTTTTCACGTTATTTCTTGTATAATGAAACATTGTACTGTAAATTTGGTCACATTCAATCACAAACTGGCAGTCTAATATCTGGATTGTTGTTTACAAATTTTCTTGAGTTTTGGTTTAAACAATTTATACACCTCCGTCCAGTTTCATAAAAAAAATTTCATTAAAAAAATTTCTTAAACTGCTTCGCTGTCCTAAAATCAATCTGACTAGTCAAATTTTTAATGTTTTAATGGAGCTCACTGAGCAAAGGATTTTCAAACTAACAAACAACAAATAATTTAATATCAAGGAATATTTATTAGAAAGCATTAAACAATTAACAATTGATACATAAGTAACATGTAACTTAAAAATAAATAATGTGGCTCTATTATTACAAGCATTGTATACAAGGGCTCTCAGTATACATGGTCCACATCTGGTTAAAAGATTTACACATCTAAAAATCTTAAGGACATTTGAAATTCTATCAAAGACAAAGAGGTTCAGTTATTGAGAATAATTAAAGATCTTGAAATGCGTTGACATTTGAAATTTTAACACTATACAGAATTATGAAAAAATATGTGTATAAATGTTTCTACACTTGATAAATACTGTGATTGGTTATACTTGAATTAATATTTTACTTACTCTAATTATTGGACACTAAAATACACCTATTTTTCATGAAAATTGGAAAATCGTCAAAAAAAAACAACTTTTTGTATATCCGTCCACATCGTTGTCATTTTTTTACTCCTTAAGATCGAACTGGACAATGTACTTTAAAAATAGGCAATCAAAATAATGGATCATACTTGCGAATACACAATTCCATTCTGAACTGGTTTCAGATTTCTTTTCAAAAGTAAATTTCCAGGTAGGAAAACTTAAAAATTGATCTTGCTTCAATCAAATTTATTAAGATAGATATTTTAAATTATTTAAAAAGAGGAAATAAACACTCGATAAGGACCGAAATTAATTAACTTACCTAAGAAGTTAAAATTACAGACTGTCACCACCTGATAATAACGACATAACTTTGACAATTTTGAAACTGTTGAATAATAAAAGTAATCAAAAAATTTTCCTTGAATTTTCAAAAGTGTCAAATAATTAGGCCATCAAATAATTAGAGTTATTACGCTACCTTCATTCACAAATGCATGTCATATATAATAAGCTAAGTATATATGCCAGCATGGGCTTGTCATTTCTCGCTAAAATGGACCCTTTGTCTCCTTCCATTTTGACAATAAATACAATCATTAGGTGAATATTGTATGCTCATTAAATTGATATTTAAGACAGACAAAATAGTGAGGTGAAGTGTAATGTGGACCACTTAATAAATAGTTGCATATTAGACTTTGTTATTATTTTTAAGCAAGACAACTTTTAAATACTGGAACATGTACTTACAGAATTTAAATCATCATTTCACAATCTTTTCCATGGTGAGAAACATTTCAAAACAACACACACTGAAATCTGATTCATC
Source organism: Mytilisepta virgata (assembly GCA_028015205.1). NCBI lineage: Eukaryota > Metazoa > Mollusca > Bivalvia > Mytilida > Mytilidae > Mytilisepta > Mytilisepta virgata. The sequence continues at coordinate 36,802,510 of CM051515.1, forward strand.
AAATTTTATAAACAACCAATTTTCAGATATTTCATAATACAAAAGAATAAGACTTGCCACAAAATATCACAATTTTAGCATGAATAGTTGGTTTTTATGTTAAAATTTTAGAATATCAAATTAAAGGATCCAAGATTAAGCAGCTGATAATAAATTCTGTATAAAATATAAGATAAGAGATGCTTTTGCAAGAGGCAATAGAGTCAAGTCAACAATTTCAAGAAACCTCAAAATATATGTAAATATTCAAAAGAATATTTTCTCAAATAAAGCAAAACTATTTCATTAAGCAAAATGCAAAATGTTCAAAAAAATTTATAAATTCAATTTGAATAAAATGCTCCGCTGGGCGCAGCTAGATACGACCGCAGATGTCGAACCCTGAATAGTTGGGGCAATTATGAACACAACATTCAAGCTTGATACAATACTGAATTTGGATTGTGAATAAATATTTGACACAGCATAGGTTTCTGACACAGAATGAATGTTGTCTAAGAACTTAAAAATTTTTAATTTACCTATTCAAACCATATCAGTATTATTTGTTTTTATATATAAATCAGAAATAACCAATTTAAAATTTAAAATTGGGCACACATATCAATTTCTTGCTATTGCGCAATACTGTGTAATTGAAAATTTCTTCAAATATTTGACACATAATAGGTTTCTGACACAGAATAACTGAAATCAAAGAACTTAAAATTGGTCATATGATTTGAATTTATATTCAATTTTTTGCTTCTTGTGCAATACAATATGCTGTGGAGAATTGCCCCCCCCCCCCCAAAAAAAAAATAATAATTTACCCCTTTTTTTAGCTTTTGTGCAATACACTATGAAGTTGCACATTGACCCCCCCTCCCAAAAAAAAAAAAAACAAAAAACAATAAAATTTATTGTAACCCCCCCCCCCCCTTTTTTTGCTAAAAAAAATTTGAAATTTTCTTTTTAATTTATGAAATATGAAATGAGAAAAAATTATCCCCTCCCCAATTTCTCATTTACCCCCCCCCCCCCCAAATTTTGTTTTCAACCCCCCCCCCATTTCTTTATACTTTGCAACCATAACAGCCCATTTAAATACACCATAACATATTAAAATAGAAAATGACATCATAGTCATGGATGGCAAATTTTAAATATACATAATTTAAAAGCAGTTTAGATAAGATAAACAAAAAAGCTTCATCAGCACATTTTATATTGGCAAATTTCCAATGGAATTTGTTAATAATAAAGTTTTGATAACAGGGCACACTTATCAATTTCTTGCTATTGCGCAATACTGTGCAATTGAAAATATCTTCAAATATTTGACACATAATAGGTTTTTGACACAGAATAACTGAAATAAAGAACTTAGAATTGGTCATATGATTTGAATTTATATTCAATTTTTTGCTTTTGTGTAATACAATATGCTGTGGAGAATTGCCCCCCCCCCCCAAAAAAAAATAATTTACCCCCTTTTTAGCTTTAATTTTGGACCCCGATTTGGACTAACTTGAAAACTGGGCCCATAATAAAAAAACTAAGTACATGTTTAGATTCAGCATATCAAAGAACCCCAAGAATTCAATTTTTGTTAAAATCAAACTAAGTTTAATTTTGGACCCTTTGGACCTTAATGTAGACCAATTTGAAAACGGGACCAAAAATTAAGAATCTAAATGCACGGTTAAATTCGGCATATCAAAGAACCCCAATAGTTCAATTTTCGATGAAATCAAACAAAGTTTAATTTTGGACCCCGATTTGGACCAACTTGAAAACTGGGCCCATAATAAAAAAAACTAAGTACATGTTTAGATTCAGCATATCAAAGAACCCAAAGAATTCAATTTTTGTTAAAATCAAACTAAGTTTAATTTTGGACCCTTTGGACCTTAATGTAGACCAATTTGAAAACGGGACCAAAAATTAAGAATCTAAATGCACGGTTAGATTCGGCATATCAAAGAAACCCAATAGTTAAATTTTCAATGAAATCAAACAAAGTTTAATTTTGGACCCTTTTGGCCCCTAATTCCTAAACTGTTGGGACCAAAACTCCAAAAATCAATCCCAACCTTCCTTTTGTGGTCATAAACCTTGTGTTTAAATTTCATAGATTTCTATTTACTTATACTAAAGTTATTGTGCAAAAACCAAGAAAAATGCTTATTTTGGCCCTTTTTTAGCCCCTAATTCCTAAACTGTTGGGACCAAAACTCCCAAAAACAATCCCAACCTTCCTTTTGTGGTCATAAACCTTGTGTTAAAATTTCATAGATTTCTATTTACTTATACTAGAGTTATTGTGCGAAAAACCAAGAAAAATGCTTATTGGGCCCTTTTTTGGCCCCTGATTCTTAAACTGTTGGGACCAAAACTCCCAAAATCAATCCCAACCTTCCTTTTGTGGTCATAAACCTTGTGTTTAAATTTCATAGATTTCTATTAACTTATACTAAAGTTATAGTGCGAAAACCAAATGTCTTCAGACGACGACGCAGACGACGACGCCAACGTCATACCAATATACGACCGCAAAAATTTTGCGGTCGTATAAAAATTTATTTTATATTGAATAAGGATGATGAGGACTTAAAATAAGCTGGATGGAAATATATACAAGATAAAAAAAAAAAAAAAATCATATCAATCAGTTCCAAGATTCATGATATTTCTCAGAAAGTCATCTGCACAATCTTTTTACTATTTGCTTAAAACAGCAAACAAACCATGTAATTCACCCTCAAAAACTTCCTTAAATTTCAACAGACAAACATTAACATCAATATATCTTACAAAATACAAGTTCTCATATTATAGTAACAAACAAGGACAAAAATCTTTGGGGTAGGGGCAATGTTATAATTATTAACTATATCTCCTCCGAACAACAAGATAACCTTGTAAAGAACACAACAACACTTTGTATATACATGTACATGTATGCATGTCAACAGTATACAGGTATTAGCACTATTCTATATCATACAGTTAACTCCTGTTATCTACAAACATTTAACTGAAAAGATAGTTCCCGTTTACATGAACTTAAAAATTTAAAATTCTTGCCATGATTAAATTTGGTCATCTACATGTACTACCAATGAGGGTACAAGAAGTCTTTCAACCAATCTAACAAATTGGGTTTAAAATGTGTTTCCGATAACAGGAGTCGACTATATATGTATACAATTTGAGGATTTCTCAATTTCTATGCCATTCATGTAATCTAAAATTCATTCTAGATTTTCATTGATTGTTAAATTTACTAGGTTAAAACTGTAAATAACAAAATTTTATGTTTCTGTAATTGATTTCTAAATTCAAAAGATTGGTATACTTAACAAATACCAATCCAATGGAAAATTATCAATGAAAATCTAGAAAAATATTAACTATTATTTTGTTTATATCAACTTTTTCAATATCATTTATCACAAAGTCATTTATACTCATTATACTGAGAACAGTAAAGCAGCATAATTTTTTCAACATGAAACCATTTTAACAATTAAAATAATAGCATTACAGTTTTCTCATTCATAACTCCATTTCGATTCCTCTCATCCTCAACTGCCTTAGCATTTTGATTTCTCTCATTCAAACTGGCATTTACATTCCTCTCATTCATAACTGCTTATTCAACTTTATTGACTTAATACTGGGAAAGTGTAAAACCATAGAATAAATAAATACAAGCAGTCCAGTGTGCTACCTTTTGAGAATAAATTGATAACATATAGTAAATTACATACATTTAATTTTTGTATTTTCATAAAAATTTGATCATCAATCTCTAGTACTTGACATTGAAAGCTAAGTAAATCATATATTGTAATAAATTTTATTTAATATAAAGGCAACAGTTTTACTTTATTGGTTAAACATATGAAATGCATGTGAAAAACAAATACAGGTGAAGATTAAGTTAACTCATTTGTTAAACAAAGTTGTATCATAAAAAAACATGCTCCAAAAAGTGAATTACAATATTGCCACCTGATCAAGTGCAACACTAAATATCTAATTTTAAAACCTTTTTCAACATCTATTTTTAATAAATAGAGTATTTTATTTTTTCTTCAAACATTCTAGATCATCTCTTGTTATAAAAGGACATCAGTAAATGATCTATCATAATACAATAATTAGATATGCTAAAAGCAATAGATTTTGGCAGGAGTAATTTATTTTTTAAAAAAACTTTTATAACTGTAAACAACAGTTTATCACATTTGAGAAAACCAAGTACAAAATAATATTAACTTAATACAAAATATGCAAGTGAATCTGAGCAATAACATGGAATGATTATCAGCCAGTGAGTGGTCGGAAATCAACAGCTACCTTTTCACAGTTACTCAGCATACCGACCGTTGGATAGAATCCTCCTTTTGGTATACATACTGGTTTCTTTCCAATTATTTTACCATTACATGTAAAAAATACCTATAATACAAGAGAATATCAAGTAAGACCTATTTTAATTGACAACACAATAACACTACTTGCCAAACAGCAGAGTTAGGTAACGAATATGATTTTGAAGCTTTAATCAAAACTTCATCATCGCTCTCGATTTGTTTCCATGAAAATGCATTTTCATTATTGCAAGGAAATTTGTTGCTCCAAAGACACTCTGGTAACAAACCATGTGCAGCAAAAAAGCACAGGAGACAACTATATGAAAGGGCTTACAGTCCAATACTCCTTTAAAGCAATCCAAATTAAGTACTTAATTATTTTTTAATATTCATTTTATTAATTTTGATCAAACTTACACAAACAAGAGTTCCTTCATCTGCAGGTTGTCCTCCATTTAATCTCCTTCCAGCCAATCCATCATCATATAAATCATCATCATCATCAGAATCAGAATCTTCCTCATATGCTAAAATGTCATTACACACCTCAGGCTCATCTGGAGAAAGATCACTGTCAGCTTCACTGTCGTAGTCTGGTGGGAACAGTATACCACAACCCATAATATCACCTGTAAATATTTAGTAATTATAAGACCCCACATATGGTACAATTGTAATTATTCATCTTAAGAACATAAAATACAAATTGACTTCTGAAATTAATTTGAGACTTTTTCCCACCTAGATTCTATCTTCTGAGAAACAATGCTAATTCTCTGTTTTGAGACCAAGTAGTCCCTATTTTTTTCGGGTGAGAAATTTTCCTAGTCCTACCCTAGGGTGAGACAAAACTTGTGCAAAAATTCTGAAACTGTCTATTGAAACATGTCTAGATTGTAAATTGTAATAAATTGAAATCCATGTCGTTCAAATTTTGTCCAACAAACTCTACATTGTCTACAATTAAAAGTTTAATAAAAAAAAAAGCATTCTTAGTCTTTCAAAGTTCCAAACACACTAAGGAAAAATGAAAGAACTGACCTTGACCTTGGAACTAATTGTGTTGTTTCAGCATTGTCAGACTGGAGGTAAGAGTATCACATGGATCTTTTGCTCTATTATTTGTTATACAGTTTAATTTCAATACTTCATCAAATATTCAAATGCAAAGGACTTCACACTACTTGAAAATTATGAATTTTTTCTTACATATATGTATCCAAATGAAAAATCTGCTTTATATGACAATTTCCTATAGAGGCAAATTTTTTTTAATAATAGAACTTTGGTAAACTTACAAATTTCATAATAAACGTCAGCTGGTCAGAAAAGATCGTCCTGAGAAGGATGCATATGTACATACATACATATTAAGGATGTGAAAAAGTACACTGTATGAATCAATGTACAATGCTCTTAAATCTTACCTTTATTACACCTTGGACCAAAATGATCTCCTATTCCAGAACCATTAAATATCTTTCCATCATCTAAATAATATAAGTAATATTAGTATTCAACATCGTTCATTATTTCTTACTTTCTATTTAACCCAGATTTTTGGAAGATTTTGAATTAACTACCCAGAGCTATAATGTACCTGTTTATTGTCTGGGGTAGTTAAGAATTTTCTTCAATCTGTGACATTAGTTACCAACATGGAGCCCAAAATTTGGGCTACAAAATTACATACAACGGGTTTCAGTGTTTCAGTAAAAAAACTTCTATTTCTCACCCTTTTCTTCTGGCAATTTTTGTTCCATCTAGTAAAGTTTATCTGCACTAGCCCTAAGGCCATGATTTTGAGTTCCGGGTGATGAATGTTTCTTATATTAATTTTGATGAACGGATATTTTACATGTAGCTTTAACTATCCACAAAAAAATACATTATCCTGACTTGACCTTGATTCCCAATTTGATTCCGTAAAACTGACAAAACAAACTTCAGTGCAATATCTTTAGTCAATTCAAATCAGGATAAATTTATTAAACAGTGCATTATTGACCTGATAAATTAATATATTAGGAAAATAATGCACAGTGTAACAAATAATGTACCTTCCAACTTGCCAAGAATAAATAGGCCACAGCGTTTTGACCATATCTTGACACAAGTTTATAGTGGTAAAGTTAGTAATGACCTTTGGTAAAAAAACTGGCAATCCAGGTTATTTATAATTTAAGTCACCTCATTATGACCTGGATTCAAACTCCTTATGGACAAGCTGGAGATCAAACAGATTAAACAAAGTAATCAGGCATTGTAAATGAGAATCCAAAACAAAGAGTTTGACTCTTTGTGTAACAATTAACAGTTGATCAAAAAATTATATTACCAGCATGATATGCTATGGATCCTTTATTCCATCCTGGATGTCTATTTTTTGGATATGTCTGAAAAAAAATACATATTTTTTATGTTAATGTTATTTTATTAATATAGATAACAAAGATTTGTTAATTCCTGTAGTTCTTTAGATTATGCCTGGATTATTCAATTAATAAAAAATAAATTTGATATCATATCAACACTAATGACTTAAGTATGACTTTATTTAAAATTATATTTCATTATCTGTGTTTTTCATTATTCTTATTTTCTTATTTTTTTGTCTTTTCTAAACATAATTGCAAATTTATTCATACAATAATTAAGGCAATTAAGGTAAATCATTCTTAGTCCACCCATCCACATTGCAGCTACAGTTGGTGGACATTTGTATCCTTCACGTCCAGTTTTTCCCATTGGTATCTATACAAATTCAAAATTTTTCATAAAATTATTGTGAAGTCATTTCTCAACAAATTTTTGTGAAACTTAACAAACCAAACAGTCTTACATGTACCTAGCTCAATACATTTGGTATTTTTACTCATCTATTCAGTTAAACCCATTCCTACATGTATATAATTGTTTCATCTAGCTCAGTAGTTATACTCACTCGTCTAGCTACACCTATAGCTATATAGCAGTTTTCACCGGGGTCTACAATTTCTATTTCAAAGTAATGATTAGTTGTATCCAATGGAAACCTAGCCTGAGCCAGACCTACATCATGGATACTCTTCCCTCTTCCATTGTATTCTAGTAACTGTAAACAAACAACAAAACTTGGTAATGTCCCTCAGAAAACTAAATTTATATTATGACATATTGTCATAATTGTTTGTTTGTTTAGTTGGGGTTTAACACCGTTTTCAGCACATTTGACCATTTCGTGGCGGCCAGTTTTTATTGGTGGAGGAAGCCAGAGTACCCGGAGAGAACCACCGACTTTGGTAGGAAAATTGGCAATCCTTGTCAATTAAGATCAGAGTCGAACACACCCCGCCACAGGTGAGATTCGAACTCACAACCTCAACTTTGACAGGCTAGTGATCATTAGTAGTCATGACGAACTACCTAGACCACTCGGCCACCAAGGCCCATATGACAGTATGATGGAAGGAAGAGTATGGGGAGGTTGTAAGAAAGAAAAAGTTAGAGATGTTTTGATTGACTGATTAAATATAATTTCTAGATAGTGAGACACAATAATTTAATGTTGCATGGTTTAATTATGTTAAATTTAACTGCAAACGTTTTTCACAGTCATCCATAAATGTTTATTCTATGTTAACATTCATGTTTGTTTGGTAAACAATTTTGGCATCAATTCAATAGATTTGTATCTGTTTGGGTGTGTCTTCAGCAAAATTAGTTCCACTATAGCACAAAAAAAAAGATCACTTACAGAACCATTTAGTTTGACATCATGTAACCGGGACCATTCCTCCTCACCACTATCTACAGCCATTAGCACCAGTTCGTTGTACTGCCATTCTGCATCCAAATTAAATTTGACCTCTTCACCTTCAGAATGCATACCGACTGAAGGGAACAAACCACCAGGAGGGTATGGTACCATTACTATGCCAACCTTTAAACAAGAAATGAAGCATCAAACTTACAGTCAATTGATTTTTCCTTCATTATTATTTGGAGAAAAATAAGCAGGATAGACCTGCCATATGTACTTTGCCATATTTTTATAATGTATTTTTTTCTGCTGGAAAATCAATTTTAACATTTTGGTCACAATGTAGATATAAAATATTAGACAGTACATATTCTATATCTATATGACCTAGATAGTAATCAAAGACATTAGATAATGCAATTATATTACTGATATAGTAACTGCAGTAAAAGTTGTTAGTTCAAGCACCTATGGTACACAAAAAAATCTTTCCAAGCCAAAAGGTACAGCTGAACTTGAACATTTCAAACACTCTTGATATCTGGAAATATCTTTAAAGTCCCTTCAGTGAACATTATATTGTGTATATTAATTATCTAAATTGTAGATCTTGAATTTGTTTCTGTTGATATTTTTGGTTTTCTACTTACAAGATGCAGTTCTCTTTAAGGTAAATTAGGGTGAAATAAGTTTGATATCCAAGGTTTATGATTACTATAATTCTGATTTACCATTGTTCCACTGTATATTTTTACTCTATTGCTCAATTTAATTTTAAACAAAAAGTTTTACCTCCTTTCTGTTATGAGTAAAAAAGACTTTGACTTGATTCGGAGTTTCTCCATCTTCTTCTATGGAAAATTTAATACCGCACCCTATTTTATCTCCAACCTGGGACACTGGTCCAAATGGCTTTCCAAATCCTTCAGATTTAAACAGTCTTGAAAAAGAAGGAAAAACAAATCATTTGATACATATCATTTGTAAACTGAAAAGAAGTTATATCTCAAACTCTAAATGTTACTGAAGTTACTCATTAAATACAACACTAACAATTAGGATTCTCATTTTGGAATTTGATATCTAAAATTTCTAGCTATAATATTTTCTATTGTCCCTTAAGACTAGATATAACAACCCTTAAGACTAGATATAACAACATGCAATTAGTTTTTGACAATTTTTTTCTTCAAATTTCACGTGGGTCCAAGCTCAACATATGATTTTGTACCGTAATAACCCTAATTATTGGACGGCATATTTATTATTAATCGACACTTTTGAAAATTCAAGGAAAATTTAATTTTTTGATAACTCTATATTTTCGATGATTTCAAAATTGTCAAAGTTACGATCGTTGTTCTCTGGTGGTGACAGTCAGTAATTTTAACTTCTTAGGTAAGTTAACTACTTTCAGTCCTCATCAATTGTTTATTTTGTCTTTCTAAACCATTTAAACTATCTTTCTCAATAAATTTGATTGAAACAAGATGGATTTTTAAGTAAATTTTATTGAATTTTTCCTACCTGGAAGTCTACTTTTGAAAAGAAATCCGATACAAGTTGGGAACATAATTGCGTATTCGTGTTTCTCAGAGAAATAAATTTAAAAAATTTGAAATAAAATGAATAATGTTTTTACAAAACAAATCCTCTTATCATTGTTTATAAGACATTTAAATGTAATAGTTATAATATATTCTAAAAAGACAATGAGACTACAAACTTAACATGTGTTGTAAAAATAGTTTGTGAGATTCTCTAAATCCAGATCATAAAAATAATTTGAGAGATCTTCACATGTTAGTCGACAACATGGCAGGTCGTTTGAAGTTTGCTACTGTTTTCATCTTCAACATTAAAGTAACTTAATTTGAAGGTACAAAAAGATAAATCATGAAAGCAAAATCAAATAACAATACTGCAAGTATGAACTATTATTTTGATTGCCTATTCTTAAAGAACATGTACATTGACCAGATCGATCATATGAAGTCAAATAAAATGCTCCGCTGGGTGCAGCTAGATACGACCGCAGATGTCGAACATCTGAATAGTTGGGGCAATTATGAACACAACATTCAAGCTTGATACAATACTGAATTTGGATTGTGAATAAATATTTGACACAGCATAGGTTTCTGACACAGAATGAATGTTGTCTAAGAACTTAAAAATTTTTAATTTACCTATTCAAACCATATCAGTATTATTTGTTTTTATATATAAATCGGAAATAACCAATTTAAAATTGGGCACACATATCAATTTCTTGCTATTGCGCAATACTGTGCAATTGAAGATTTCTTGCTATTGCGCAATACTGTACAATTGAAAATTTCTTGAAATGTTTGACACATAATAGGTTTCTGACACAGAATAACTGAAATCAAAGAACTTAGAATTGGTCATATGATTTCAATTTATATTCAATTTTTTGCTTTTTGTGCAATACAATATGCTTTGGAGAATTGACCCCCCCCCCCCCACAAAAAAATAATAATTTACCCCTTTTTTTAACCTTTGTGCAATACACTTTGAAGTTGCACATTGACCCCCCCCCCCCTTCCCAAAAAAAAAAAAACAATAAAATTTATTGTAACCCCCCCCCCCCTTTTTTTGCTAAAAAAAATTTGAAATTTTCTTTTTAATTTATGAAATATGAAATGAGAAAAAAATTGCCCCCTCCCCAATTTCTCATTTACCCTCCCCCTCTAAATTTTGTTTTCAACCCCCCCCCCCCCCCCCCATTTCTTCATACTTTGCAACCATAACAGCCCATTTAAATACACCATAACATATTAAAATAGAAAATGACATCATAGTCATGGATGGCAAATTTTAAATATACATAATTTAAAAGCAGTTTAGATAAGATAAACAAAAAAGCTTCATCAGCACATTTTATATTGGCAAATTTCCAATGGAATTTGTTAATAATAAAGTTTTGCTAACAGGGCACACATATCAATTTCTTGCTATTGCACAATACTGTGCAATTGAAAATTTCTTCAAATATTTGACACATAATAGGTTTCTGACACAGAATAACTTAAATCAAAGAAAACTAAGTACATGTTTAGATTCAGCATATCAAAGAACCCCAAGAATTCCATTTTTGTTAAAATCAAACAAAGTTTAATTTTGGACCCTTTGGACCTTAATGTAGACCAATTTGAAAACGGGACCAAAAATTAAGAATCTAAATGCATGGTTAGATTCGGCATATCAAAGAACCCCAATAGTTCAATTTTCAATGAAATCAAACAAAGTTTAATTTTGGACCCCGATTTGGACCAACTTGAAAACTGGGCCCATAATAAAAAAACTAAGTACATGTACATGTTTAGATTCAGCATATAAAAGAACCCAAAGAATTCGATTTTTGTTAAAATCAAACTAAGTTTAATTTTGGACCCTTTGGACCTTAATGTAGACCAATTTGAAAACGGGACCAAAAATTAAGAATCTAAATGCACGGTTAGATTCGGCATATCAAAGAACCCTAATAGGTCAATTTTCGATGAAATCAAACAAAGTTTAATTTTGGACCCTTTTGGCCCCTTATTCCTAAACTGTTGGGACCAAAACTCCAAAAATCAATCCCAACCTTCCTTTTGTTGTCATAAACCTTGTGTTTAAATTTCATAGATTTCTATTTACTTATACTAAAGTTATTGTGCAAAAACCAAGAAAAATGCTTATTTGGGCCCTTTTTTAGCCCCTAATTCCTAAACTGTTGGGACCAAAACTCCTAAAAACAATCCCAACCTTCCTTTTGTGGTCATAAACCTTGTGTTAAAATTTCATAGATTTCTATTTACTTATACTAGAGTTATTGTGCGAAAACCAAGAAAAATGCTTATTGGGCCCTTTTTTGGTCCCCAATTCTTAAACTGTTGGGACCAAAACTCCCAAAATCAATCCCAACCTTCCTTTTTTTGTCATAAACCTTGTGTTTAAATTTCATAGATTTCTATTAACTTATACTAAAGTTATGGTGCGAAAACCAAATGTCTTCGGACGACGACGACGCCAACGCCAACGTCATACCAATATATGACCGCAAAAATTTTGCGGTCGTATAAAAATTACAACGATGAGGACGGAAATATGAAAACTCTATTTTTTCGACGATTTTCCAATTTTCCTAAAAAATAGGTGTATTTTAGTGTCCAATAAATAGAGTAAGTAATGTAACTCACTTCCCATCATCAGCATGAAAGCCCACAGACATTGATCTCCATCCTGGCTGAGCATCTAGGTGATATCCTCTGGGTACCAGACCAATACCTACAATATATAACACAAAGAATGTATGACTGATATCAGATTTCCTGAGCAGAGTACGAAGTCAGCAAATGCGGGTCTTAAATATGAACAAGATGCACGCGATGTCATGCTAAGAATACCCCCATTCGTAATTTAAAAGTATCCGCAAAGAGGAAGTAGGCGTCCGACAGTATCGAAAAATTCACACACATCACAACTTATTGTTGACAAGCTGCTGACTAAGTATGAAGTCTTTCTGTTCATTAGTACTTGAGAGAAGTGTGACAAAATGTTCATTCAAACATATTGAAAAATTCAAAAGTATCGGCAAACAGGAAGTAGGTGTCCGACAGATCCAAAAAGTGCTCACATGTTACAACTCATCACTATTAAGCTGCTGGCCATATATAAAGTCATTTCATTCACTGATTCAGTTGTTTCTGATAAAGGTGTGATGAAAGAGGGGGCAGTTTGTCCCTTCGTTGGACGAACGAAGGGACAAACTGCCCCCTCTTTAATTAAATATTTAACTTGGTTACAACATGTCAATACAGTTCAATTCTATATGTTCAACATATTCAAATAAGATGCAAAAAAAATATATATATGCGTTTTAAATTTTTTCTTACCTTTTGTGCCTACTGACATTTATGTACAAGCATGCCAAAAAAAAATCCCCAAAAATCTTACAACACACCTTTTCTTTTATCAGCATAAAACATATTTGGCCCAACATATATTATTGGAACTCAAACAAAAGAGGACAACAAGGAAAATTATACCTGATCCACAAATAATCCATTTTCTTGCAATTACCTGATTTACAGGCTAAATAAAGTGGGTCAAATAAATTTAAGCTTTATTAGGTCATTAGCCTAATAAAGTTTCTTGGTACCCTTGTCCTCACATTCAATGAATTTGTGTTGCATTCTGGTTCACCATATTTGTGACACATGATTTCCCTTTTTCTTAAATCAACTTGAAATGTCAGGTACAATTTACGGTTGCAACTGTACTCTGTCAGAAAATATGTTTATTTGTACTTGCTGTGAAACTGGTGAAAAATGCTCAGAAAACCTTACATTTTACCAGCTTCTAAGACTCATACAAATAAACTTTATATTTCTGACATTGAACATAATTATATTGTATATTAATTATCACTAGCATATGCTATATAACAGGACAATTATGCCACTTGTTATAAACAGTATATTGTAAAATTTGATGTAACAGGTGGAAGATGTTTTTCAATCCTCTTATCAAAAAATTATGCAGGTATTCTTAGTAATCAATATCAAATTTGTGTGGTTTCTATGGTAAAATAATATGATCACATTGACATTCCAACTTTTTCTAAAACTTCCAAAATTTTAGTATCAAAAAATTTAATTAAGCAATGATAGTAATATTTTTTGGGTTTATGAAGAAATGACATAAATTTTTTTGTACACACTGTGTAACCTGCAAATCATTGCTTATAATTTAATTCAAAGCATTGTTGAAACACTCAAAGTCAACTGCTCAAACCAAATCAATGCGCATGACGTCATGACAACGTAAAAATTTTTGTTTATTGGAAAATAACATCAATAATTTCAGCTCATCAAAAGACGTCTTACAAACCAAATTAAACTAGAAATACTGTGAGCAAAGCTCACTAATTGATACCCCCGCACCCCCTATCACAAGGAATGGCAAAGTCAATGTTTTGCTATGGAAAACATAAAAAGTTGGTCAGATCAAAATCTAAAATAGGAGGTGCACTATGGCATCATGTGATAAAGATTCTCTGAAAGTCTCATGGAATTCCCTTTAGTGGTTTAGGAGGAGTTGTGGATGGCATACTGGTACCCCCTATCACAATGAATGGCAAAGTCCATGTGTTGGTATGGAAAACCCCAAATGTTGGTCAGATCAAAATCTAAAATAGGAGGTGCACTACAGCATCATGTAATAAAGATCCTCTGAAAGTTTCATCAAATTCCATTCAGTGGTTTAGGAGAAGTTGCGGATGGCATCATGGTACCCCTATCACAATGAATGTCAAAGTCCATGTTTTGGTATGGGTAACCCCAAATATTCATCGGATCAAAATCTAAAATAGGAGGTGCACTATGGCATCATGTAATAACGAACCTCTGAAAGTTTCATCAAATTCCATTCAGTGGTTTAGGAGGAGTTGCGGATGGCATCATGGTACCCCTATCACAATGAATGTCAAAGTCCATGTTTTGATATGGGTAACCCCAAATATTCATCAGATCAAAATCTAAAATAGGAGGTGCACTATGGCATCATGTAATAAAGATCCTCTGAAAGTTTCATCAAATTCCATTCAGTAGTTTAGGAGGAGTTGCGGATGGCATCATGGTACCCCTATCACAATGAATGTCAAAGTCGAATGTTTTGGTATGGGTAACCCCAAATATTCATCAGATCAAAATCTAAAATAGGAGGTGCACTATGGCATCATGTAATAAAGATCCTCTGAAAGTTTCATTAAATTCCATTCAGTGGTTTAGGAGGAGTTGCGGATGGCATCATGGTACCCCTATCACAATGAATGTCAAAGTCCATGTTTTGGTATGGGTAACCCCAAATATTCATCAGATCAAATTCTAAAATAGGAGGTGCACTATGGCATCATGTAATAAAGATCCTCTGAAAGTTTCATCAAATTCCATACAATGCTTTAGGAGGAGTTGCGGATGGCATCATGGTACCCCCTATCACATTGAAAGTCAAAGTCCATGTTTTTCTATGGGAAACCCCAAAAATTGGTCCGATCAAATTCTAAAATAGGAGGTGCACAATGCCATCATGGGATGAAGATTCTCTGAAAGTTTCATCAAATTCCATTCAGTAGTTTAGGAGGAGTTGCGGATACAAAGGTCGGACGGACGGACGGACGGCACGACAGACGGACACAACGAATACTATATACCCCGCTTTTTTCAAAAGCGAGGGTATAATTATAATGAAATAAACTTACCTATTGCACCAATCTGTCCTAGATCTAAAATTTCTACTTCAAAATAATATTTTTCAGGAGATAATGGCTCAGCTGCTACATATACTCCAACTTTGCTCATTTCATTTACTTGGTAGCTAAAAAAAATATATTTTTTATTGTCAAAAAGTTCAAAAGAACATTATGACTAAGACCAATTAAACTTAATCTGTAGATATTCACTATGACCAGGAAAATAGGGGCACATGGTAGGATTAACTTTTTGAATTATTCTTTATCTGAATATTAGAAAAGCTTGCCAGAAAGCAGAAAGTTCACAAAAAAACAAATTGTCAATTTCAGTAAATTGACAAGGAAAAAAAAATATCCAAAGTTGTAGAAATAAAACAAGTGATAGCAAATAATTTTTCAGTGGCAGGCAGGGATGAACATTGACAAATAAAAATATTTTATCTGGCCTACAAGTAAATGTATTTTTTTTTGTATTTTAAAAATAAATTATACTGCAAATATATCAATTGTCACTATACAATTTATCCATAGCAACAAACCTATGCTTCTTCCATTACCTGGAAACCTGATGTTCTAAAGTTGAACATATTACCATGTTTTCAGATTTTAAGACATCTGGGATTTGCAAAACACATGTTAGCTACATGTACATGAAGAATCATTCAGCAATTGAGAAACAAATCCATAATTATTGAATTATTTACAAAATACAATTTATACCTGAGTATATCACCATCAACATTAATACGTTCACATCTGGATTGGTTTCCATGTTGGGGGACTTCTTGTTGATTAATCAGCTCACGCAATCTCCTTAAATCTTGAAACCTCCTAAAATCTTGGTTCATTCCATGGGGTCGTCTAATAAAGTTCATGATGTTTTGATATCTTAATTCCATTGCCACAATATGCTGTAATTATATAAGAAATTTTCAGTTACTTTTTACAATACCAGTATATAAAGAATATATATATCCTTAAAACTATATAAAGATCTAAGTTAATAACTTTCAGAGTAAAAATTTCTTGTCAACATAGGATTAGTCTAAATGAAAAAATCCTGAGATTCCGGTAACCTGACTGACCTTAATTTTTGGTGCCTACCCTAAAGTTTTTTTAATATTTTTGAACAAGCATTGTTAAAGTCAAGATGAGTCCCTCATACAACCTATGTAATAAGTTTTGGAAAAATTTTAAAAATTACTGCCCAACCATATATTTTTCAAGCATGTTACAGGAAACACATGATATTTTTTATTACGCCTTATGGCTTGACTAATTTAAGTTGACCATAAAAAATATACAGCATGAAAAAAAGTGCCATGTATTCCCTGTAAGTTTTCCTCAATAATTTTTCAAAAGCATTGTGATCATGGTTAGATGTGTTTATCATTCTTTTTTATAAAGGTATTTGACATATGAATAAATGTTCTTATAATTCAAGAGAAGTAATACAATATTGTTTGGACATTTACTTAATTTAAGTTTACAGACTACAATAGAATGGTCCTACTTAATCAGGCCTGCTGGTATAAAATATGCCTGCAGAGAAAATGTACACGCCTGTGGGTTAAATGGTTGAATTTAAAAATAAAATCAATAAAAATGAATAGATATAAGTTGAATAAATACATTTGTCACATTTTTATGTGGTTATAGAGGTTATGGAGTCAGGATAGTCCTTTGTTCCTTTGTCAGTATACCAATCATACGCCCACAGAAGAAAAAATAATGTTTCTTTGTCATGCATGTGGACATTTAAGGATAAAAATAATAAAGATGGATGAATATATATAAAATGAATACCTACATGAAAACCTAAGTTTTAGATGTTTTATAGAGAATGTTTTACCTAATTCATGTTAACATAAACAATTCTTAGTATAACTATATCAAATAAGACAGAGCTGTTTTACATCCTTAACATTTTTTAGTTTACATGTATTTTATTTCTATCACATTATATGCACATGCTGAATCATTATTAATGAACATTTGCAAAACTTTAATTTATTTTGTCCATTAAGTTCCAAAACAACACAATATACTTCCTAAAAATATGATATATACACTTAAAATACCCTTTACTTTAAAAATATTACACATCTTTTACTTAAGATATTATAAAGTAGCAGGCATATTTAAGTAGGACCCGAATAGAACCCTACCTAGGTCCAGCTACCAGTGTTCTCCTCACGTCCAAATATTTCTCGGCCGTGTTGCTATAAAAATTGTCAGTTTACAATTTCCCCAACCTGTTGTATTTGTTTACCGGTACACCGGTAAACATGTGCTTAACAATTTAACTGGTTTCCTGTTGAGTACCAAAAGCAAAACGATGGAGAACAGATAATTCCCCATTTCGATCAGTTAACAAGACCGGATCAGAAAAGTCCAAAAAGTGATAACACCGATATCGACAATTACTGTGACCAAAAGTACTTTGTGACTTGTGTAAAACCCCTTCAGCTTCCAAAATCATGTATAGACCCTGAATGGCAGAGTGTTTCTATGGCTCATCTTTATACATGATATGCAAGGAAAGCTGTGTAAATGGTGCATAAAATTTAACATGAAACCAAAAATGGGTTTTGAGTCTGTACAAGCCAACCTTGTACTAAACTAATAAGCATAGTGTGAAAAAAAACAAAAAAAAACACAGAACCACCCAGAAGCAGTAAGTGGTGGCCAACTCTATACTAGCCTAGGTAGACATATAGCTTGATTTTATAGCATATGTAAAGACATTTGGGCAAATGAAAAACAGAACAATTGCAACTAATTAAATGAGTTTTAGTATGATGTGTTGATCTCTTTTATACAGACCTGCCAACTATCCCGATTTTGGCGGTATTATCCCGATTTTCATGCCTCAACCCGAATCCCGATATCGGGTTCCTAAAACAAGCAAAAAACCCGATTTTCATAAATTATACCCGAGAAAATGTTATTCTTACCGATTTCTGGAGATATTATCCAATCAAATTCATCGTAGTATCTGATATTCGGGTCATGTTGATTTACCTGAGGATTATCGATCTGTTTTGACACTAAGTACAAAATGTATTATGTAAACATATACTCGTGCCTCAATAAAATCAATGATTTGTCAAAGTTTTATGGGTCTTAATTGGTAATAAAATTATTGATCTTTGTTATTAATACCGATCAGCTTGGGAGTTACATAACTGTTTTAATTTTTTTACTTATCATTTAATTGAGATTAATATTCTAATCAAGTTAACTATTCTTTAATCAGGTGAACATAGTTAATAATTATTTTAATAACTGATCAAAAGAATTTGGCAAATCAAACGTAAAGGCTTGGATGCTGTTTGCACATTGAGACAATTGTTATAAAAAGGATATGATAATTGGAATTGAATCATAACAGTTCAAACTATCACAATGGTTGTTACTCCACCCAGCATTTCTTGCTGCAAGAAAAAACGTTTGCCATAAACAAATGAACCAAATGAAAGAAACATCTTTACACAGAATGATACACACAGCATCAAAACAATCTCAAGAGTTCAAGAAACAAACCAAAATTGATCCTAAAGATACATGAAATACTTTCTACTGGACATTATAAAAAAAAAAAACAGTCATAAGATGAAGCGATACATTAAAATTTTTTCCCCGGGGAAAATCCCCCATGGAGGTTTTCAAAAGTTGGCAGGTCTGTTTATATATCATACTGACATATTTGTATTTCATGTTCAAAATAAGGAAGTTTCCATTGACAAAATACTATTTCATGTAAAAGTGTCAGTCGTAGTAAGGATATCCATATTTCAGGCCATACCTCATGCAATCTCGCGATATTTGTCATGGCAGAAAGAAAACAATTTTGAAACCCACAAAATCACAAGATGTGTAAAACAACAATTTCAAAATTAATAATGAAGTAAATTTACTTTTAATATAATGCTGGAAATTATACAGTTCAATGATATTTCAGGCAAACACGACCTCTTATTGCCATATGTAAAAGTAATTTTTACTCCATTATGAGTAATGGGACCACTTTGTAGCAGTGCCGAGTCAAGAGTTATCACAGCAGCTACATTATTGTAGCTAGACCAGGTTACGAAACATTTCAATGACTTCAAAGATTAAAATAACCTCTATAATTCGAACACTATAATTGTTGAAAATGGTTATGTTTTAAGGTTTTATAATAGTATCTCTTTCGAACTTGTGTTAGTTTCACTTTAGTTCTTACATTCTTTTACCAGTATTTACGCAACCGGTCATGATTTGAGAGAAGGAACTACCGAGTATTTGACTATTTTCTTTATTGTATGATATGACAACATAAAAAACAGTCAAATTAACATACTGTTATTTCAACTGTGATTCTATTTTTGTATGATAGGTACCTGTAGTGATCCTACATAGTTTTCAATATTCATTTCTTCACGCCGTACCCATTTTGTCTAATTAACACCAGGTGGCGTATTACACAGGAAGAGGAAAATATACACTTCGAAACCGTAAACGGATTGACAAATACGGGACATAAATTTCTGGGTTTCAAAAACCTAAAGATTGGTTAAAAAAATTATTCTTACAAAAACGTTTTATTTGTGTTTCCAGTGATCAACTATCATGTATATGTTTTCTCAGTGTCTAACCTTGTCATCATTTAAACTGCTGAACATAATGGAAGTTTAAAATCTCTTCAAGGCTGATTTCTGGAAATTTTCATTCGGAATTCCCTGATTCTTCTTTTAAATTCCCTATTTATAAGTTATTCCTAAAATCTAATTGTTATACCGAAAATATATTTTATCTTTGAATTACAGCATTTTTGTATTATCTACATGTATAACATTAAAACCCTATTTTTCATTAGATATTTTATTCACACTATTTAAGTATTAACGAAAGGTGCATTTCATGTCATGAACACGTATTTGTTGGATTATCTGCAATATTTAACATTATAATTAAATATTGTATGACTTGTTTTACGTATAAACGTAAATTTAAATATCAGTTTCATGATCTAGTATCGAAATACTATACGTAAGGTAAATGAGCTGTGTATATACCCTTGAGGACTAGAGTCCACTAGCAGCAGTACATTGTTAAAGTAATAATAAAATTCCATGATAAAAAATGTTGACGTCAAAGATGTGGCATTGGCCTGGCTAGACAGATCTAGATCGGAAGCTAAAAAATCGACAGCACTGAGGGATGGGGGGGACCCTTGTGCTACCACACCACAGGAAGCTAACGGGTTCTGCAGCTTTAAATAAAAGACATTTTTTGTTATGTCATAAATACCACTGGACGTTAAACAATGATTTATGCATTAATGCATCCATCGCATAAAAGCACAACAACCATTTTTCTGACTAATGATGACGGTTCAATATTTAGGGACCAATTGTTTGACATCAACTCCGTTACTGATTTTTGTCTAATTGACAATGGTTTGGTTCTAAAATTTCCCGCCAAATTATAGGCATTCCCCTAAGTACTAGATGTACTAACCGACTTGTTTCATTCATATTCATGCAAACACTCAATATAAGTAAAGTCAAGAAATACCAAAGGGATATTCGAAGGAGAGAAAAATCGTAACAACTGACAAACTCCAGAGAACAACGAAGACAAGACCAAATCAATACATGCACTACAATTAAAAACTAAGGATAAGGATCTAAACAAACACATTTTCTACAAATATTCAATTACAAGTAAAGATGTTAGACATTTTATTTCATTAAACAATTAAAAAAAAGAGATGAAATATTTTGATGACATATGTGCTCAAGTCCGAATATATCATGTATATCTGAAGCCGATTCAACATGACCAATAAACCAATTTAAATGCAAAATGATCAAGTTGGTAAATCCAATCCATCTAAGGGCAGCTATAACTACTACATGTATACACAATGGATATACTCCTAATTTACTACAAAATTTAACAATTTTATAACAGTTATTCTAAGTTTTAAATTATCATCTCATGGAAGTATTGAAATACTAGAACTGATATGATATGATACTTTCGAGACCAATTCTACCACCCCTTTTCTGATTTTGACGTTACTTATTTTTAAAGGTTTATCTTATCATGTTCATGATTTCCCTATAATTTTTATTTTCTACAGTCTTGTGCCTCCGCCAACCAAACGGCCTGGTCGCCGTAATGTAGTCTTAAGTTCACCATGTTCACTCCAGAAAAAACACGGATTCTACACCAAACAAAACTAGGTGTATTTTTTAATCTCAAATACCGACACAACAATTAATAAAGAAGACACGCAATCATTTCTTAATTTTATTATACATATGTAGAAAAATAAATTTCATTGCACACGAGTCGAGTTACATAATATTATATAACATGTATATGATATTTAAGTTTAAACTTCAATGAAGATTCGTAATAAAAATGTCATTTTGAACAAAGTCCTGATGTTTCCTCATGATCACAAAAATTAAATTCTGGAGACTGGGTTACACAGGCAGGTGGCCTTCGGTAATCCTCTTCATACTGGGAATCATATCCTATATCAATCTGGAAGTTACACATCTCTTCCCCTTCACTCATACTGGAAATAAATCAGATTTTTTAATTTGAACCAAAGTTTTAGGACTAAAATTTGCAGACATCGGCATAATTTGCCTAACATATTCACCTTGAACATTCACATGATTCACTTCTGTTGTTTTTGTTTCATATACTTTTATATGAATCAGATATATTTAGAGATAAGTATTATGAGTATAATTTGTCAGATAAGGTTAACTTTGCCTGAGATTGTTGAAACAGTGCATTTAACACAATATCAAAATTTATCAACCGAAAATTTCTTCACATCTATCTAAGAATTAGGTCATAGTTGGAGCTAATATACAACCAAGGCCCGGGGATGAACAACCATTTATAATAAAAGAATAGTAGCACCGAATAACCCGTCAATGAGAGAGTATACCACCAACTAAATATAATTATCGAGTGTCGAAGATACGGAACCAAAAAAAAAAAAAAAAAAAAAATGCCAGAAAGGAAATCCTAAATCGTAATCCAGAGGACAATACCCGAACAAGACAAACCAAAAAGGAACACGACTGGCAAACAGACAGACAAAAAGAGAGACATACGAACAAAGAAAACTGAAAACTAAAGCGTGGGCACTACGAACTCCAACAAAAAACTTGGAGTGATATCAGGTGTTCTGGAAGGGTAAGCATATCCTGTTTCGCATGCGACACCCGTGGTATTGCCCAGTGGTCAAAGCTGTTAATAGGTATATATAGGTAAATGTCAAAATCGGTAAGAGAACTGGAATCACATAAGGAATATGTCAATGATCGTTTGTGGATAGTGGTCATGTGTAGCCTACTTAATATTTACATAAAATACAATTTTTGTCTAGCATTGCATCAATAAATTTTGCATTCAATTAACAAAACTGTAATTTAAGTAACTTTGGTACTTAGAACCAAAAATAAAAAAGCCAAACAAACAAATCAAAGAGAAAAAGAAAGTCTTAGAGTATTTGAATTCAAATCAAAGAAAAAGAAAAAGATTTGAATTTAAATGAGGAGAGAAATTGTTAAATTTTTACATGGAATTTTTAATTTTTAGTTTTGTGTTATAATATATTATTAAAGACTCACCCAAAAGGTACAGGTTTGTCTCCTTTGTTAATATACAAACATCTTGCGGCCTGAAAACAGACAGACGTCTGATTATTCAACATCAAATTTGTTTCTTAGTTCGAGGTTTTAATTCAATAAATTCTTGGCTTTAACCATTGAAACGTGTCAATGAGAAAAACGTTTTTCCCGTAAATATTGAGAAGTCTGGAGACTAATTAAGTACCATAAGCATTTTTTAAGAGGAAAAGCGGATACAGGGTTTTTAACATGAGAAACTAACTCGACATTTGATATGGGAACACTATTCAAAATGCAAGTGATCAGAGCATTTAATGCATGTGATAACTGTTGAGAAAATACTCATTCCTCATATACAAAAGAGAAACTTTGTATACCACGTTTCCAACTGATGATATATATCAAATTATTCGTATATAAAAGAACTTTCTTTACACCATTTATAATTTATGATATATTAGTTAGTCGTATTGAAAAAGATCTCTTTGATTATTCCCCTGTACCAATTTTAGATCTAAGTAACATGAGTAAAGAAAAAGATTGACTTAAGACAATCATGTATATATATAAAACTTACAACTATATCACCTCGTTTTATCTCAATTGGTCCACCGGGAACGTCATACAAGTCCTAATAAAAAAAGAATGACAAAATAAACTTGCTTATAGATATTTTCTTTATGGTGACCTGTTCATATTAAGATTTGATGACTTGAAATAGAATAGACATATATTCGGTATAGAACCCTGCAGGTTACACTATTTTGATTTGGTCCAAACGCATTACCTTTGCATCTTGTTCCAGTTAAAAAAAGTTTGATTTTCTTTTTGTTTTACTCTAGTTTGACAAACTTTTTAACATTTAAATTTTTAAATTTTAGAACATATGAGTATTACCAAAAAAAATATGTTAGCAGTTCAAAATATTACCAATGTACATGATGTATTGTCATCATCTTTTTCTTGTGCTAGTGATTAAGGCTAATTGGCAGAAACTTTGCGCCTATCTCATTTTTGCTTTATTTTCTTATTTTTCTTTTAATTAACACTATATAACACTGTGTTAAATAGTAAAAAGCCCAACCCACCTTCTTCTTTCCCATCGAAAGCTGACTTCCAATCATTGTCCAGCTATTGTTTCTTATCAGAAAACCCTCAACTAATATTCCTGCAAGAAGACCATTTGTTTTTCATTTTAACATCAATATTTGAACATAATACTAAATTATCTTTAGGGTACATGTAACTACTGGGTTTCCACTATAAAAATGGTAGAAATTACGCAACACACTTATTGCGTAAAAAGCTAGTTCTTGCTTTCTGCAGTTTCGGCTTGTGACGTAAACTTTGCGAGAAAAATGTAAAATTTAGGTTTAGTAACGACAATACCAATAAAAAAAACCAAAAAATGCATACGATAATTATTTTTTACCGAAACCGATTACATTTTGCTGTATAACATATTTTTCAGGCATCAAATCAAGAATTCAGCATATATGCAGATGCTTATCATGTACGGTGTTGTAGGTCATCAGTTTGAAATAGTCTTTGAAATATAAAGCCAAATATTGAGGCTGTCGATCACTTACTGTAAATATAGTTATTTGTAAAAGCAACAATTATCGTGAGTTATTACACTCCTGTATTTCAGGTTTCAAAAAGAAAATTAATTTGCTTTGAGTTATTATACTATTGGAGGAAGTTTGTGTAAATTCTATTTTAGACAATCTAATATTTCCCATTAAACCGATTTACGAATGGTGTATCACATAAAAAGTCTTTTTTATGGAATATGATAAATGTACAAAATTAAACTGTTCAGAGTACGAACCGTAATGGTGAGTATGAAGAAAGTATCTGAAAGCATACGCTGGTGGTCTGTTCCACTTGCACGCAACATCAGAGAAGTATCCTGGAAAGTTAAAAGCCAAATAAATCAACTTGTACAATGAATGTTGTAATCTGTACGTAATTTTCCGTGATCGTAATTTAATTTAGTACAATACACGAGAATACTTCCAAAATCAGCTAAAACTGCCCAAGTGATTGTGGGTAAGTCACTGGCAGGTATACAAAATCGGAAGTCATCGAATATACTCGTTAGTTAAATCTAAAGTGAGACAATTCAAGACAATTCAATTTGAACTTCATGTCTGTTGACGAGACATGAATTGTTGAAATGTCCATGCAAATTACAGAAAAAAAAAACGGATTAGAAGTATAAATACACGCAGACCAATAAGAGTTTACAAAACATTAAGTGTTACCTTTTTCTGTGTTAGCAGGAATAAGTCCTCCATTCAATAAAGAATACGTCTGATAATTATATTTTGTCCTACAATAAAACAAATAATTATATTATGTTTAGGAAGTAGGAATTTCAAAAACTTAATTCTCCCCTGCATAACACGTTATAATCGTGGTAAATATTAAGGTATCCGGACCATAATAGATAATAATCGAAAATTGTATCTCTTTTTGACCGTGAATGGCTGAACCAAACAGTTTAAAGCTGGAATTTTGTATATATATTTTTCTCAAGTTGAAACACACTTTGTTGCTTATATGCAGAGTCTGTAAAAATTAGTTAGTTATATTAGAATTTCCGAAGTTTGCCGATAATTACCGAGGTCATTTCAATTGGGTTGTATGGAACATCCGGGAACTTTTAAATAATCACGTGGTCATTTATGGTCCGGATACCTTAACATTATTATTATTTTGATTTCACAAATCCAGTTTGTATTTATGGAATTCCTGTTAATATACGAGTATAGCGACAAAATCCGCTTCGACCTACGTTCCAATTTCTTGCATGACTATTATTTGTTCGGTAACGATTTTCAACCATAATTGTCTGCATCAAAATGTGATTATATACACACAAATATATAAAAAATGGATTTATATACAGTAACACAAAACCGAAACCCCAAAAACCAGCAGATGCCTATTTTTTTCCAAATTATACGATCTTTTTAATCAAAAAGAGAGTTTAAGTAAAATTACATTACACATAGCAGATAAAAAAATCAAATAAAAAAAACTTTGGTTAACATATATCGAAATTAAATCATTAACCAAACTTTAATAAAATAATCCATTTTTAAGTGAGGCAGCTGCCTCAATGCCTCAGTAGAAGCTCCGCCACTGTCTACACGACGGGGAAGGTATGTTTACTCAGTACTCAAGAATATACAAAAGTTTACAAGAAATAATTAATCGGTGTGTTTGTTACATATGAACGTATTCTCTCTTTCTTTTTATGAGGCTCGTAATTAGTCAAAATTATTATTATTAAGGAAAGGAGGTCCTCAATTATTTCTGGGTATCCACAATTCGATTTCAGGAGCTCCTCAAATATTTCAGGACCTCCACAATTCGATTTCAGGAGCTGCTAAAATAGTTCCGGACATCCAAAATCCAATTTCAGGACCTCCTGAAACAATTATTTATGGAGCTCCTGAAATCGAATTGTGAAGGTCCATAAAAATTGAGGGCCTCCATAAATATTTTAGGACCCCCTTAAATAATAATAATTTTGACTAATTCCGATCCACATATCTTTTCATGAAGGTACTAAGTGTATTTGTCTTTTGCGTTAATAAGAACACGTGTTTCACGGTTAAGAGTATCAATCCCTTCAATACTTGTTTTAATTTAAAAATATATATACTTACGGTGTCTTGGAGAATGTTAGTGTAATATTTGCAGCAGATGAGTTCGGTTCTGAAAATTTGATATTACATCTTATAAAAATTCGAACTACATTTAGGAAACTATATTGCAACAGAATTATGGTGCATCTTTTTTGATAAGTATTCAAGTTCATAATTACCAACAGAAATATGCCCAAAAGAAAGAAAACGTTACAATTACATGAAACATAAAAGCGGCCACTTCCTACTTCAATTCGTACTTTTGACACATACTGGAATTTACAGATCATCCGATTCTTTCCCATTTGTAATTTAACAGGTATCATTGACGGAGAAGTAAATGCTTACTTTTCTGGAGCACTTTAGGTCAATCCTTTTTTATATTCCAAATTACTTCTTTAAATTTTCTGTGTTTCTTTATTCTGTTTTTTTTTCTGTGTTGTGGTTCCCATGCATTTTTCCCTCTATTTGCATTTTGGTTTGTAGACTTTCTCTATTATCTCATTGCTCTTTTGTCGATTATTAGTAATCATTGCAACATTTAAGAATAAAATTATCCACTTACGTCGAACTGGATTCATGTAATGAATTTCAATGATGAAAAATTTCATTCTTGATTTTCCACCAACTCTCAGGGAAACATCTATGTAAAGAAAGTATCCAGATACCACTAAACATTGTGTTACTTATACATGTAATCATATAGGATACATTAAAATTAACTGAAAGAAATGTACCCATTATTTGTTGAAGGTTTGCTTAAAAAAGAAATTGTGTTTGGTTTAGACTTCTTTTTAAGTCGGTACACAATACAAATGAAGGACCCAAAAGCAGTGATTGTGTCCCAAGATTTTTACGAGCATTTATAGGTTTTCTTGATACACGTGATGCCTTATTAAAAGTAATCACCTTTTGGGAATTCAAATATTCCATTTTTCTTAGAAAACTCATCCCATCCACCAAAGTTAACTGCATCGCCCTTACACGTCTTTCCTTGGCTATGAGTACAGTCCCTGCAAAATTTAGAGCGAGAATGTCACTTTGGCACTAGAACTACTTGTATGTACTGCTAGTACTTATATCAAACGAAAAACATTTTTTTGGATAACAATGGGAACCGGCTAAACAGAAAATAAGTACTAAAAAACCCTTATCTCAAGAAGTTGATATGAAATTTATTTATCACACGTGTCAATAAAGGAAGACGTATATTTTAAGATTTTATAAACTTGCCATGTTGTTTCTGTAGAAGATGGTTCCTCACAAACTCCTGTTGCTACATGATGGACTACTGAACGATCAGCTTGTGTCAAAGAACTTACTGTAACAGAATATTGTAGCATCTTAATCTAGCAATATTACGATTCGTGAAATGAAAAAAAAATCAAAATACTTTGAAAACAGTATAAAATGCAAAGAAAAAGTCTCGTCTTGAATTAGTTTGTCAAGCTTGAAATTTAAAAATGGAGAATTTAGCTGCAAGTTGTGTTTGTGCTCAACATTTTATTCGGATATTTTAACTACAAGTAAACGTTCAGATGATACTTATATCATCCTGTTGTTCAGTTCTTTATTTTCACAGAGAGTCCAGATGGATGATCGTCGTAAAAACACAAATAACTATTATTTTAGATCTAAAGTCAGTGTTTATTTTCTCCCTTCATACATATTGTAATAAAATATCATAAAGCTACTTACAAACAAAGCTGTCTTCCATTTGATCTAATGGCTGTGCGTAACATATATATTGATCAGACTGAAAAGGAAGGTAAAAAAGCTTGTAATAAACACATGAACACGTACAGATGTTTTGCTTGTAATATAATAATCAACCAACATTGGACGATGTTAAGGAAGGTTTATATTCGATCTCTGATACCAATTTCATTGCCATTTATGTTCAAATTTAACAAAAATCACGCGTGATTTACCTCCAAACTAAAAATAAGCTAGAACAACAACACAGAATACTGCAGAGTAAATATCGAATTCAAAATGGCTTCAGTTATTAAAGCATACAAACTTTGTCTTTCAAAAGAAAAAAAACATGTAAATAAGGAAAAAACTCACATATGATGTTTCTACTAATGGCATCGATATTGTTAGTGTCTCCTTGTCATGATGATTTTTGTTGTTTCGTATGATTGAAGCTTGACATGTTACAGTAAGTACAAGAAGAAAAATAGATAACATGTTGTTTTGGTATGATATTTTATGTACGAATGGTAGAACAATTGGTTTATATAGATATGAGGGAGTCTTATCTGTGACGCAGAAGCTAATATTTGTCAAAACTTCCACAGAATGACGTAGGAATTATTGGATTATTTACACTCATACAGAAGTACGAAGGTATTGTGTTATCTCGAATCGGGACATAACCAGCAAAAACTGGAAATATGACAGGTTTCGATAGGACTAGAATATACGTACACTTACTAAATGTACTAAATATTCGATGCTTGCCCTAAGTCTTGAATTCATATGGGAAATCAAAACAATAATCAAAATGAATCCAACAGGAGAGATAAAATATAGTTACACGTATAATTCCATCCTTACGAGAATCTAAAAAGCTATGAAATAATAGTACCCATATACACGTAGCAGATAATGTTCACCCAAATCACCAAAATATATTGTAAAGGAAAATGTTTAGGACCAATTCTGAAAAATCAAAAAATTATTATATTACCATTAATTATTAAATCATTATAACTAATACATGCAAGTGCCAAAATGATCAAAAACGGTAGAAGTAATGTTGAAAGCAAACTGATTCTAAAAAATACATACTTTTTTCAGTATTCATGCAAGGCGTAACAAAACAGATCTATCTGATAATGAATTTTCGTTATGAATTTGAATATAACAGCATAAACATCATAAATAAACAAATCCATTAATACATTGTAATAACAGACATACATTTGTGTAGCTACTAGTACACGACGGACCCACAGGAATACCTAAAATTTAAATGTTGCTTTTCCTATTTTATATTACGGAAGTTATGGTATTAATAATATACATTTTCCATGATTAATGTATTATTTTTTCGGATTTAATTGATGAATTAGGCTCACCATCCCTTTATTTTAGCACTCAAATTTGTTTTTCTCAAATTAAAACTGAAATAGATTTTCACATGTTATTCTCTTACTTTCTAGTATTTTGAAATTAATTTTAACACAGTTGTCTTCAGAAATTTTTCATTTAAACCATTATAAAAGCATAAATAACCATTATCTAATCAAAATTCGCAATAATGCAAAATAATCCTGCATCACTCGGAAAATATATCATGTATAAAGTAGGAAGACTGGGATTAATTGACATCTTCATCTTTTTTATGAACCAAGTGATCTTTGTCCTTAAAGTGGGAAAAGTACAAAATTAGGAAAATATTATGGAAGCGTAGATGTCCGTTATGAAAGTGACAATAATAGTTAATTATCTATAAACTATAGTGAACAACATGACCCTTTGTTAAAGTACAGAGAGATAGGTAAGATTTTCGACGATAGTCGTGACCAAAAACAGGATAGCCATACTAAACATCTATTACGTTTACAAAATTATATTGAAAACAAGTGGGGTATATAAAGCCAACAATGCAGAGTAACTATCATATCATTTATTGATAAGAAGTGTTATTACAATTATACTTAACCATGTCAACCTTACCAAAATTAATTGTACTCATCCAGATTCTTGAAGGTAAGCAGATAAAAAGGTTCATAATAGTTTAATTGAAATGTAATGCTTGTTTTGTGCTAGTTGCAACCACATTTAATTCCAATAAGAGTTTATAATACTTATATATATCGACTGTGCATACATTTTACGATGTATAACAAATAATAACAAATTATAAGTATAATACCAGAACAAAAACATAAATCTTGCTGAGAATACTCCATTGTCAATGAAGAGATCGACGGGTAAAAATAAAAACAACTATAGACAGAGCTATATCTGAGGTAGAAACTGTACGGCCATGTTGGTTTAAAACAAATCAACAATTGTATATATAGCCCTGTGGTTTACTGAAGCATCAATGTCAAGGTAGTATAACAATACTAGCAACTACATAGTAGCTGTATATACCCTTAAGTACTTGAATAAAGCGGCATACAAATGCATTTACTGCTACCAATAAGCATAGTTTGGTAAATATTTTTTATGCAAACGTACTTTTGTTTTATGTTGGTTACAAACATACTGTTCAGAGGTTCTTATATTTACAATTTAAATATCAAACCAAATGTCATTATATCCTTGTCATAGATATTGGCTTTACCGATATTTATTATTTTTAATCATCGTGGCAGTATCCTGCAAAGGATCATATGTGGGATTTAAAATCGCTAGTTGGTTTATTTTTTGTATTTTATTGTAGCTATTGTCCCATTTTGCCTTATTAAACTTTTTATTTTTATTTGGTGGTTTTCTGCCTCTTTGTTGAGCAATTGTGTTCTTTCTGCGATATAAAAACCACCCTTCTGTAAAAATTATGACTTTCACCTACTATATTTTATTTATTTCATTTCAACACTACAGAAGTGACTTTGCAAAAACTTTCCAAATGTGTATCCGTAACGATAAAATATTATGATAATTACATCAAAGTCGCATACAATGTATCAATGTCTCAAAATAATTTTGAAATACAAATAAAGTGATTCCTAGAACACTTCAGTGCTAACACATAAATTATTGTACTTTCAGTTTTCTTCAATTACAACGTTCAAATGGTAGATGGACTTCAGACGAAAAGATTAAATGTACTGGCTGGAATAAAAAATATCAATGTTGAACTTGAGGAAGGATTGTCAAAAAAATCTTCTCTTGGTCTGGCCGGAATAAAGAACATAAACGTCCAACTAGAGGACGGGCTTCAGAAAAGGTTATCATCACATATTTTAGCAGGAATAAAGAATATCAATGTTCTGTTGGAGAATGGCCTGGAAAAGAGATTGGACTCATCAGTGTTGGCCGGAATAAAGAACATAAACATTCAACTAGAAGACGGGCTTAAAAAAAGGTCAGCATATCATGTCCTAGCCGGAATAAAGAATATAAATGTTCAACTCGAGGACGGGCTTCAGAAAAGGTTATCATCACATATTTTAGCAGGAATAAAGAATATCAATGTTCAGTTGGAGAATGGCCTGGAAAAGAGATTGGACTCATCAGTGTTGGCCGGAATAAAGAACATAAACATTCAACTAGAAGACGGGCTTAAAAAAAGGTCAGCATATCATGTCCTAGCCGGAATAAAGAATATAAATGTTCAACTCGAGGGTGGACTCACAAAAAGATCTGCGACTAATATCCTAGCCGGAATTAAAAACATAAATGTTCAGTTGGAGGATGGCCTGGAAAAGGGATTGGACTCATCAGTGTTGGCTGGAATAAAGAACATAAACATTCAACTAGAAGACGGGCTTAGAAAAAGGTCAGCATCTGATGTCCTAGCCGGAATAAAGAATATAAATGTTCAACTCGAGGGTGGACTCACAAAAAGATCAGCGACTAATATCCTAGCCGGAATTAAAAACATAAATGTTCAGTTGGAGGATGGCTTGGAAAAGAGATTGGACTCATCAGTGTTGGCCGGAATAAAGAACATAAACATTCAACTAGAAGACGGGCTTGGAAAAAGGTCAGCATCTGATGTCCTAGCCGGAATAAAGAATATAAATGTTCAACTCGAGGATGGACTCACAAAAAGATCAACGACTAATATCCTAGCCGGAATTAAAAACATAAATGTTCAGTTGGAGAATGGCCTGGAAAAGAGATTGGACTCATCGGTATTGGCCGGAATAAAACAAATTAATGTTGAACTAGAGGATGGACTTAAAAAACGGTCAACATTCTCTATAGAGGATGGAGTAAAGGAAAGATTAGACTTTAAGGTCCTAGCTGGAATAAAGAACATAAACATTCAACTAGAAGACGGGCTTAGAAAAAGGTCAGCATCTGATGTCCTAGCCGGAATAAAGAATATCAATGTTCAACTCGAGGATGGACTCACAAAAAGATCAACGACTAATATCCTAGCCGGAATTAAAAACATAAATGTTCAGTTGGATAATGGCCTGGAAAAGAGATTGGACTCATCAGTGTTGGCCGGAATAAAGAACATAAACATTCAACTAGAAGACGGGCTTAGAAAAAGGTCAGCATCTGATGTCCTAGCCGGAATAAAGAATATTAATATTCAACTCGAAGATGGACTCACCAAAAGATCAGCGACTAATATCCTAGCCGGAATTAAAAACATAAATGTTCAGTTGGAGAATGGCCTGGAAAAGAGATTGGACTCATCGGTATTGGCCGGAATAAAACAAATTAATGTTGAACTAGAAGATGGACTTAAAAAACGGTCAACATTCTCTATAGAGGATGGAGTAAAGGAAAGATTAGACTCTAAGGTCCTAGCTGGAATAAAGAACATAAACATTCAACTAGAAGACGGGCTTAGAAAAAGGTCAGCATCTGATGTCCTAGCCGGAATAAAGAATATAAATGTTCATCTCGAGGATGGACTCACAAAAAGATCATCGACTAATATCCTAGCCGGAATTAAAAACATAAATGTTCAGTTGGATAATGGCCTGGAAAAGAGATTGGACTCATCAGTGTTGGCCGGAATAAAGAACATAAACATTCAACTAGAAGACGGGCTTAGAAAAAGGTCAGCATCTGATGTCCTAGCCGGAATAAAGAATATAAATGTTCAACTCGAGGGTGGACTCACAAAAAGATCAGCGACTAATATCCTAGCCGGAATTAAAAACATAAATGTTCAGTCGGAGGATGGCTTGGAAAAGAGATTGGACTCATCAGTGTTGGCCGGAATAAAGAACATAAACATTCAACTAGAAGACGGGCTTAGAAAAAGGTCAGCATCTGATGTCCTAGCCGGAATAAAGAATATAAATGTTCAACTCGAGGGTGGACTCACAAAAAGATCAACGACTAATATCCTAGCCGGAATTAAAAACATAAATGTTCAGTTGGAGGATGGCTTGGAAAAGAGATTGGACTCATCAGTGTTGGCCGGAATAAAGAACATAAACATTCAACTAGAAGACGGGCTTAGAAAAAGGTCAGCATCTGATGTCCTAGCCGGAATAAAGAATATAAATGTTCAACTCGAGGGTGGACTCACAAAAAGATCAGCGACTAATATCCTAGCCGGAATTAAAAACATAAATGTTCAGTTGGAGAATGGCCTGGAAAAGAGATTGGACTCATCGGTATTGGCCGGAATAAAACAAATTAATGTTGAACTAGAGGATGGACTTAAAAAACGGTCAGCATTCTCTATAGAGGATGGAGTAAAGGAAAGATCAGACTCTAAGGTCCTAGCTGGAATAAAGAACATTAATGTTCAACTAGAAGATGGGCTTGAAAAAAGATCAGCATCTCATGTCTTAGCCGGAATAAAGAATATCAATGTTCAACTCGAGGATGGACTCACAAAAAGATCAGCAACTAATATCCTAGCTGGAATTAAAAACATAAATGTTCAACTGGAGGCTGGACTTGAAAAGAGATTGGACTCATCAGTGTTGGCCGGAATAAAGAACATAAACGTTCAACTAGAGGAAGGACTTTCCAAAAGGTCTGATTCTCATGTTCTGGCCGGAATAAAGAACATTAATGTTCAACTAGAAGATGGGCTTGAAGAAAGGTCAGCATCTCATTTCTTAGCCGGAATAAAGAATATAAATGTTCAACTTGAGGAAGGACTCGCGAAAAGATCAGCAACTAATATCCTAGCTGGAATTAAAAACATAAATGTTCAACTAGAGGATGGACTAAAGAAAAGATCAAACCCTAAGGTCCTAGCTGGGATAAAGAACATCAACGTTCAGTTGGAAGAAGGACGCCAAGAACGCTTACCTGAACAAAATTGGTATGATATTAATACGTCTTATTATTAACAGTTTTGAGATGCAATACAGGTACACCGGTTTTGATACTTTGAAAAAAATTATGAAAGTATTTTGGGGAAAGGGAAATTGTAATACAAGGCTTACCTAATGGTATGTGCTACTCCTCTTCGTTGCTGGCCCGACCACTAGATGTTAACAGCCTGGTACTAGGTTTACCATTAAATATCGTCTAATTGATAAACACTCCTTTTTATTTTCATATCATGTTATTCTCAATTAACAGACGAAAATACCATAACATTTCTATTGTTTAAGTGAAACAACCATTACAAAAATGTAAATAGAAAACAATTAGATACGGACACAACTACAAAGATATACATGTGTAAAACAAAACTAGAAAACTGTACTGTCGGAATCGACAGTGGTCCTCAAACCCCTGTAAAGAGTTGGGGGCACTTACCGAGAGTCTAAAATATAAAACCTTATTCCCATCGAAAAATAGTATGCAATCATTCTATTAAGAATTTAAGTCAATTAACCCATTGAAAAATACAAAGAGCTTAATCTACATGTAGTGTAGGACATTACTATATATAAATACAATGCATAAATTTCAAAATAATGTTTATGTCACAAGCTGAAATTGACAATTTTTCAAAATTCGATACCTGTGGTCCTCGATTTTAGAAAATTAAAATTCTAAAACCTTATTGCGCATCTTCATATGGTGCCTGAGAATACTGTACGGAAATAATGCATAAATTGAAAAATGAAAGACGAGTTTATGTTACGAGCTTAAATTGACAATTTTCACAATTGTTAGGTTCCTTCAATATAACAATGGCGGAATATAATTATGAAAGTGACAAAGTACTTCCATTCAAATTGCGTTGGAATTATGAAATAGTTACATTAATTACATGTATGAGGTGAAATCAAAATATAGGTCGTATTTCAGTCTTGCAAATGATTATAAACATTCAAGGAAAAAATAACATGTATCTAGATTTTTTTTAAAGCGCAAAGAGCATACACACACACACACACATATATATAATTTAATATTGACGCGACGCGTCATTTGATTGGTCAAATATTTTTCGTCTATCATGTCTATCATATCATAGACTAAACTTTTGTTTTCTACTGTTTCGTCATTAAAGGGAATCCCAAAGTTTTAGACGCCAAAACAACCGTTGGAATTAAATTATAAGTATTTTGTTTTCAGTTTATTCGAAATAACCTCAATGCATATGGTGAACACTTTGAAATAACATATTACTGGGATTATGTAGTGTGCACCACGTGATTGAGGTTATTTCTTCATAGACCAAAAAAAAAAATTCAAGTCAATCCTGAAATAAAAATCTTTATTTGACCGTTTTCGTCATTTGGCATTTATCTGCATAGGAATATTTGGTTTTGTTGTGTCGGCTTTCCTCTTTTTGTCTTATGGACTGTTGATGGGACATACATGTATTTATCTAAGGTCTATGCTTTAAGATTGGTGTCATATAACATTTTACTTCTATACCAAGTCATGTTAAATCTTACTATTTATTTACTTTCAGAATAAAAGGTCCCTTTTATGAATTAAGTTTTATGGTAAGTTTAAAATTTTACAAATGGGGTAATTGAATTAAAGAAATTTAAAAGTTGACTTTTATAGTAGGATTGACATTATTAGATACAAACTGTAGTTAAACAGAGCGTTTGTTGAAATAACTATCAGACACTTTGGTATAACATGTATGTATATATAAATTAGATGTCTTGCATTTGTAACCATAGAAACATAAATTAAACTTTAATGATAAAAAAATGTACACATGAAAAATATCTTATTAGATATATTGATCCTCCATCGCTTTCTAATTAAGACAATTTTTATTCAGTTTGTTAATGAAAAGCTACGTAAAAACAACTAAGTACATGTAATGATAAAGCGTATCACAAAATACATGTACAGAAATAAATTTGATGCACTGTATGGCCATTTCGTTGACTGACAACTCATCAGCAGTGCTCGAGATCAAAATATTGGAAAACATGTTAAATATATAATGATGAAGTAATAAGCACAACCATCAAAAATCAAAACAATTAAAACAAACAGGTATCCAAATTTAGCTATGGGTTACATCCGCATCAAAAGGAAGAGCCTTAGAAATTTCTGGTAATTTTTGTCAAATTTTGAACGGAAAATTTAAAGGCAATTGAGTATTGAATCATGCCAGGACAAATGTTCTGGCTACTGGGCTGATAATGCCCTCAGGGACGTAGTAGATGTTGTATTTTACGTTGCTGAAAGATATTTAATTGTTGTATTTTTTTTACTTTTAGGCGAATCCAGTGCAATATGAAGAACATCTTTTTTTATTGTTTATATTTATAATAAAATCATAAATTTTAGTTTTCATGCAGTTTCATATATATGAAAGAGTAAAGAATTTGTGACCTAAGCGTTAATGAAACTGCATTCGATCCATTGACGAAGAAGCACAATACATGCATATATAAACATACCATTTTCGATATTTTGCCTCATTCTTATAGGAAAACATTTAATTCAAATTCAAAATCTGGAAGTCTGTGATGAACTTTCGATTTTTTCTGATTTAAGGTCCTGATTTAAGGTCCTGATTTCTGAATCTATACTTGCAAATATTGTTTGTATACGTTCGAAAAAGTTTACACCAAAAATAATATTAATGGGTTTACTTTTCAAATTCTAAACAATTATCTAATACCTAACGATCAGTTATTAGTGGAATATGTTAATGAAGGTTTTGATATTGCTGTAAAGTGCAAGATTTTGACTCACGGTTTTCTTGCTTTTTAAGTAATGTCAAATTCTAATATTGCATTGTATTTCGCTTGTGTAACCTGACTTTTTAAAGTAGATAAAAACGCCGTATTCTATCAGTGGTGCAAATGAAATGAAAACTCAAATACTGATGAGTTGTTAATCGACGAAATTTGCCTATTTTGAGCAGAAAAAGTGGTATTATAGAATTTATAGATACATCTGCTGGTGGGCTCCAAGGTCGCGAGGGTATCATTAGCTCAGCTGCTAATATTTCGATACTATCCAGAAAGTTATACTTCCATTTGCTGTTACAGTATGTAAATATCTGGTGCAATAAAACTGATAGAATTGTTAGAATTTTCACAGTACTTAATATTTATAGTATAACTATATCTTGAAATGCGAATACCTATAAATCTACAACGAGTTACCGAACAACACATTAATTCACGAGTGCGCGTAGCGCACAAATTAGTTATTAGTGTTTTTCGGTCACGAGTTGTAGATCTTGTAAACATTGAAATATTCCGTGTATTCAGAAGGTTTGACGATAAAATACAAGGGATTTTATGGTCTTTATATTACTACGCGTCGACCATTGTATAGCAATGTCGTTGGCGACGGCTATTGTTACGATATGACTTTCGATTTCACTGGGTGAATTATCGGATTTGATTTCACTCGGAAATCCCGGTATTTAACTACACTCAATGTAATAATAGACAGTATGTCATTTACCTTTTTAAGGAGCTACATCCAAATTTAATGACTTTAATTTAAATTAATTGTAAGAAAAGAGTTATCCTTTCTTTGTACAATAGACATTTTCAACAAAATAATACATGTAATACTTAATTTTCAATTAAAACACTTACTTTAGCAATATTTTTTTCAGTAGAAACCTTACATCCGGATCTGAATTCTTATTCTAGATACAGAGAAAACTTACTTTCTCACGACACACTCTGAAAAAACTGCACATTTTAGATGAAATAAATTACCAAGACAGAATTTCTTTTAGATATTATATTCGTTAAACTCGATGGTCGAATTATCCAAGAAAGAAACAAATGACAAAAAATTCAAGTAGAAACTTCTATTATACAGATAATGTTTTCTTATTAAACAAGTACAGATCCTGCATTGAGATTGAAATTATGTATTCTAATGACACATTTAAAATACGCTTCATTTTTTGTTTTCGAAACATACAATCAATAAATATCTGAAATTTCATGTTTGATTAAACCTCGTGACAGATCAATCAGCAACGAAATGCACCAAAGAACAAGCATAGAACGGATCTGCCTATCAAGATACATCTGTGTTTCCTACATGTTAACTGAAATCATAGACGGATTTCTTATCTTATAGGGAATAACATATTCATAAATTTAACGAGTGGACAGAAGCGATTAATGGAGACAAAAATGACGAAAATGTTATTTACAATTTTCATGCTCTCACTCTGCAAAGCCGACGACCATGGTGATACGTTTCAGAGACTGATACGTTTGGAGAAGGCAACGGAGGACATGCGCACTGAAAATCTAGCTCTCAGGAATTCGATGAAATCTCTCAAAGATGAAAATGAAAATATAAAAGAGAGGCTGCATGAGCTTGAGAACCAAAATATTGCCTTAAGTAACATACGCGTAACAAACAAAAGCAGGAGGCACACGAAACGTTTCCTACTCGGCCCCCGTGAGTACTATTTTTTTATGTATTTGATCGCAGAAACGTATTTGGAGTATATGTTTCACAGCTCGTACGTCATTCCGGAGCTTGTGACATATACATTGAATTCCTGGATAGAGCCCAGCTCCTGACAGAAAAGTTGCTCAGACAGGGGTATGTTGCTCCTAAGTTGGAGTAATCCTTATTAAAGTTTTATGGACGTCATCACGACTTGGTTGACAGGTATGATAAAACAGTTTCCCAAATGAAAATGGACCTGTTCCATTGATGTTATCCCTTCCTCATACCGGTTTTAACATGGGCAGCATGGCGGGTGTCCTACAGGAAGCAGAGACTGCTTACTCTTACGGAGCACCTGAGTCTACCCCCGGTTTTTTGGTGGGGTCCATGTTGTTCATATGTTTTTAGTTTTTAATTGTAATGCATGTATTGTTTTGGTCTTGTCTTCGTTGTTCTCTGGAGTTTGTCAGTTGTTTCGATTTTTCCCTCCAGCGAATATTCCTTTGGTATTTCTTGACCTTACTTATCACAACATGTACTTTGCGGCATTGTAAAGAAATACCAATTACCTAAAAAATGTACATATAGTTGATAGATTAAAGATAAACTATATGTAGGAGCAGTTATATCAGAGGTTTAGTCCAAGATTCCTCTGACAATCAACTTCCTTTTTGAAAATGACTTAGGATATAAGAGGTCAGAGCACATTCAGTATGATACAGGGATTTTTTTCTATTGTCCAGAAAATTGACACATAGTATTTTTTCTTCCTTCCAAAACTATTTCCTAAAGGACATTTGCTTAGTCCTCTCAGACAAAAATAAAAGCTGTCTCCCACGTATAGCTGATTAAATATCTCTCCTCTATTCCCTGACGTGTTAGTGTGTCCGTCTAAAATTCGTATTTGCTACTTCTCTATAGTTCAGAAACTCATTTCCGGTATCACAAATCTGACTCAAAAATTATAATTTGAAGCAATTTATTTCCCTTGTTGGGACGTAGTACTGGTTTGATGCACTGCAGAGCAACCGGTAGGAAGTAAATAGAAATTATTCATTACTTTGATATACAAATATTTCCAGCTTTATAATCAAGTTTGGTTACAAGTATGTTGGAAGCAAATAGATCGTAAGTAGTTCCCAAATTTATATAAACCAAACATAACGTGCAAATTAACAAGTTTTAAAAACAGCTAATCCTTTACTCTTCATGGCAGCGAACCAGCGTCCGGGAACATCCCAGCAAGGAAAATAACTTGCTTCAAATTTTAATTTTAGAGTCATAATCGTTATACCGGAAATGAGTTTCTGGAAAAGGCTATTAAGCATGAGAAATTTTTAAGTTAGATCAAAAGCTAGTATGCTCGAATCTAGAATAATGCTCCCAATGATTTGACATGTTTTCCTGCTGACTGTTACTTTGCGAACGATTATGCTGTAAGTTAAAAGTTAGACACAGCGTGTCAGTCTATTATAAAGCAGCATTCATATAGTTTAAACTTATTTAAAAGTAAAAACTTAATGAGGTATAATAATGTTATTTATTTGACAGCATGGTCGGTGTCGTGCTATTGTATGCATTTGAGGTCTTGGGGTTTCATCGGGAAAACGATGTTCAGGTTGTGCATAATAGATTTTGTCGATATACATTGAAACTCCCAAAGAATAGTTTTTTGTATGGTGAATTGGGACAGTTGCACATTTGTGTACTACGTAAACATAGAATTTTAAAATATTTTTTACATATTGTAAGAAACAAGCCAAAGATAGTTTTTAATGTACATAAAATTTTACTAGCTGGTGCAAATAACGGGAAGATAAATTGGGCTTCAAATGTGAGGGTTTTGCTGCTTAGTTTAGGTCTGAACTATGTTTGGATTTTACAGGACAGTACTAATTTTTCGTTATGCAAAGATGGTCGATAGTGAAAAGCTTAATAACTACAGATCTTTTAAAATGGAGTTTTGTATAAAGAAATACTAGTATTTAGAATTTAGTCTAATTGTACAATTGTTAACTAAATTGCGCAGTGGGACGTTAAAGCTCGTTACGAAATAATTTTTTGCCAAAGCATTTTTGATCTTGGCCTGATACTAGAAAACTGAGGTTACTATTACAATCTAACTCTAGAAGTTTGACCAAGAACTTATGTAGTTTTTTTAATGCCACCTGCAAGGTGAGGTCTGAAATTATGTCATAAGAATTTATACGCATCTATTTATTATGTGTGTCTGTAATTAGTTCTCTGTTATATCAATATTGTCACTTAATTGTATATTCATTGTAACTTGCTATAGCATTGATTCATTCATTCATTCAGTATCAGATGGACAAAAAATATAAAGGAGGTTAAATATATAAAAAAATATTTCTTTCTTTTGCAAAAGTAAAGTGGAAATTCATTCAACATTTTCAACCTAGAAGATTACAGATTTTTGCAAGGATCGGCATATTTCAAAGTTTCATTTCATGAATGTGCTCTGACGCCCCACTAAGTCCAAACAAACTCTTAAGAAAATTAAAAAAAAAAATAAATTCAGGATCTGCCATCGACTAAATTTAAATTCAAGCTTCGCATATAATTAGATAGAAGACACGATTGATACAGACTAAAAAACTAATCTTAGCAATACTGGAACAAAATACAGAGAGCAATTAAACATAATTTTTGCGCAACATATTTACAAGTACTTTGAACGCAAGGATTTTGGTATCTGAACTATGGGATAAGCCTTTGAAGAAACATAGGAAAGATTTCAAACTATGTTTCATGAGAATTATTTACGCAAATTTAACTTCGAAGTGTTCTCATTAAAAATAAATATACTGTTAAAAAAAAAAGAAACCCATAACCCGATTTATTTTTTTCAAAATGCAAATTCTACCACTAACCAAGTAAAATTAAATGACCGATTTTATGTTGATAAAAATGGTTTTAAGTTCATTAGATTTGGCTCTCTGCCACATCCGCAAAGTGACCCTGAAAAATGAATATCTCATATATCACTGTGGAAATTCGGTGATGGTTTTCACGGGCACCTTGCGGTTTATTCAACTGTTCAGTCAAAGCGTATAAAAGGACCATGTTTGAAGCTTAAATTTTACGATAGAGTTAAAATGCTGCTATCCCAAGGTTTGACCCTGCCATTCGAAATGTATTTATCGGTCGTTTTCAAGCCGGAGGGTCCCAAGATACAATGTGAAAGTTAAACAGAGCACCTGTTCACGACTGTAGATCAGAGGAATGGAAGACCTCGCATAACGACTCCTGGTCAAGATCGGTACATCCGGGTCTTTCGTCTACGGAATCGAACCGTTTCCACATCAACCACTGCAGTCAGATTACCTATATTGCGAAGAATAATCTTGCAAATAGTCCGCAACCGGCTTTTACAGCAAGGATTTAGACAAAGAAAGCCGCATTTCGGAGCGATATTGACGCCATTACTCGGACGTGAAAGAATACGTTGATGCAACATATTGAGGGGCTGGACATTTCAAAACTGGTTTGATTTGGTTCAGCTACGAGTTCCACTTTCCACTGCAGCAACGTTCATGTCCCAGGCAATTTAACGGCCGAAAGGTACAAAGACAAAATTCTCCAACCTCACCTCATCCTCAACCGTTATTTTGACAGTGAAAAAATCTATAAAACAAAAAATTTAATAACATTCGAATTAATTAAGATCATTGTGAATATCTGAAATTTTAGTTAAATTGTGTTAAGTTAATCTATTATAAGCTAAGTTTTTGTTTGTTTAAAATGCGTTGATTGTCCTGTTTAAGTTAATCCTTATCCTTGGATAAGAATAGATAATCCTAGATCTAATATCATGTTATATAATCCAGCTAAAATTTAGTTTGTCTAAAGTTGTTTACATAAACTTTTGATTATAAAAACTATACACATTTGTTTTACTGGGAGTTGAAAACCACTGGACAAAGTATACGGACATTACCGTAGAAACACATATTAATATTTTAGCGGATACCGTTGTGACAGTTCAAAAGTGGAATATTACAATTTTTGTATTTGAGCTGTTTATATATATTTAACAGAAATATATTTTTATACAACTGTGATTCATATTGGTTTAACTTTAATATAAAAACCACCAACACATCTACATTTTGAGTTTGACTAATTCCCCGTGTAGTATCACTGGTACTTTATTCCAAGAGGAAAACGTTAGGCCGCACACAGTACATTCAACAATTAATGGACTACCTTGACCAGAATAACATTAATGTGCTACCATGGCCCTCCAATTTGCCGGACTTGAATCCGAT
This sequence comes from Mytilisepta virgata, assembly GCA_028015205.1. NCBI lineage: Eukaryota > Metazoa > Mollusca > Bivalvia > Mytilida > Mytilidae > Mytilisepta > Mytilisepta virgata. Next base: position 36,845,894 of record CM051515.1, read on the forward strand.
TGGACACCTATTGGACCAACTAGATAAACATGTCGCCAGCGTCAACCTCCGTCTCAGACCCTCGATCAACTCCGCCAAATAATGCAACAGGAATGGCGATCAATACAACGAAATAATGGCAGACATTCTTTGAGTCTATGCCGATGAGCTGCAGAGCATCGTTGGCCGTGCGTGGTTATACACTATACTAACTTTAACGTGACCGAAAATGTGCTGAGCTATAAACTTTCATTCGGTAATTTCTGAAGAATGGACTGCTAATTTTTCAACAACCAAAATTCTGAATCAATATTTGTAAGTGTAACCGAAAAATTAGGATTAAAAATACATGTGTAAATATACCTAAAAACCCCTTATTCGTTTCTTTATTTTTGCAGAGCATATGTTAATAAGACCCTAAACACTGTTTAATTTCTATATTTCAAATGACATGAAGACAATACAAAAATCTATTTGTCAACGAATATCTTGCTTTTACAAGAGTTGACTGTTTCAGTGATACAAAGGCCTCATCAAATTTATTTGTGTAAAACATGATGAACACTCGCCCAAATTCTTCAATTTTCAAGATATTAAAGATAAAAATTGTTCACCATCTGCTAAACTTGTTTAAAAATTCGGATTTTATTCTCATTTTCTCGTTTTAGTTTACAAAATGTGTGTCGCACGTAAATTTGATCTTCACTAGCTCGAGAAAAAAACTAGTCTTCAAGAAAAAAATATATTAAAATGTCGCTCGCTTGCACCTATTTTTGCCTTCCAAAAATCGAAAGAAATGAAAATCAATTTGGTGCAGCCTAATCTTAAGCAATTGGTATTGTTATGAGACATAAAAAGTTGTGACACTGCGCTAACAGACCAAATAAGAATATGTTGCTAGTACACGTATTTTCTTTAAAATATTTATGCTGTCTTTTTCTTCTTTTCAGCCACATATGTCGCATTCCATGCAAACCTTAACAGCGGTATGACACTAACAGAAAATGCTGTTATTCCTTTTGAATCCATACAAACAAACTTGGAGTCCGCTTACGATGGGAAAACCGGAATATTCAACGCACCAACTAATGGATATTATGTTTTCTTTGTTCATTTTCTTTTGCAAAGAGACAAAAAAATTGAAGCTGTGCTGGTCAAAAATGGTGCAGAATATCTGCAGAATATATATGCTGGAGCTTCAGACACGGGCCATGGTCCAGGGTCAAACATGGCTATAACAGAATTAAACCAGGGAGACAAGGTTTGGGTCAAAGTTCATGATAATTATCACAGTGCCGGGAATATTCTTGAAGGCCCATGGTGTACATTTGCAGGATTCCTTTTGTATCCAACAATATAAGAATTTAAATCCCGTTTTCCTTTTTGTGTTTTGCTTGTTGCATTATACGATATTCATTAAAATAATTTTTTGAAGACAGATAATGCATTATCCTAATTGTAAATAGGAAGCTTAAGTTGGACTTTCTTACAACTGGCAGTAACTGAATAACTCCGCAATGGTAATCGAGTGTTGTAAAGTTCTGTAAACGTGGATTTTTCATTTGTTTTGCATGCTTTTTTCATTCGCGTGGAGGAAATGTTACTTTTGGGAGTTGGCTTGTAGTTCTTTTGGGTTGATTAAGAAACCTTGTACACCTCAGTGTTCTCAACACTTGAATATTAATATTGCCACCTTGAATTTTTAGCACATATAACACGACAAATAATTTAAAATTCATTCTTTAATAAGGCGTTCCGATCAGTCATACAGTCAGGTAGAAGTTTGCAGTTCAGTTTTCAAAGAAATGCAAAGAAATCAACAAAAGGTGGCAAGAAAGCTTGTGGTAAAGGTGTTTCGTGTGTTAAATTAAATAAAAATATAAAAAAAACAAAATCGTTTATTAGATACAAAATAAACTAAAAAAACTAAGAAAATACTGAATAATAAACTGAGTAATAGAAATTGTTCCAAGTAAAGATGGACTAAAGAAAAGATCAAACCCAAGTCCAAGCTGGAATAAACAACATCAACGTTCAGTTGGAGGAAGGACTCCAAGAACGCTTACCTGAACAAAATTGGTATGGTATTAATACGTCTTATTATTAACGAGGCCCAATCTAAAAGAATTGTGAAAAATCTGACCAATAACAATGTCTGTAATTTTTTCTCTATTGCTTTTAAAGTATAATGAAAGGATTAAGATAAAAAAATATATACCTTACCTTTATTGTAGTAACGGAAGGGACATGCTAAAATAGGGCCTACTATAGTATTGGATATATAGTAAAATTTGCCATGAAATGAACTAAATGTGATTTAAAAAAAAACTGTTCGATAACTAATTTTGTATTTCACGTGTAAAATGTATTAATACTCACTCTTTCAATTCCAAGACAGAAAACCAGTTGTTGCGGTGGAAAATTTTGATAGGGGGAGCTCTCAAAACCCACATTTAAACATTTTTTAAAGAAAATATAAAGGTTAAATCAAAATAACCAAAATGGATTTTTAAAAAATGCAATTAGTTGGCTCTTTGTAGTCCCAGATCAACAAAACTGTAATTATTAATAGAAAAAAAAACAAGCGTAAAAGGCAAAACTTCAAAAAACGGGGGGGGGGGGGGGGGGGTTCAAAATTTTTGGAGGGTAATTCATAATCAGATCTTAACAAACAAAAATAAAAATAATAAAAAGAAATATGGAAATGTAAATAATACACACTTAAAATACATAAGACAAATGCATTTTAGATGAAAGTAAAAAAAGTGGTGAATTGGGTGATGAAATTTTAGAAGGGAGAATCTCAAAACATAATATAAATTTTTTTTTGTTACAAATAAAAAAATAAAAAACAGTAATTGAATTGCTCAAGTTCATTTGAAAAAAGTAGTTTTTTAAAGACTTGTAAATGAAAATACTAGATATAAATCTACATGGGGGGTTATCTCAAAACACAAATAGAACATTTGAAAAAATACAAAGGAACAACATCCCTTTTTTGCATAATCAATGAACCGTGAAGTTGATGAGAGGGGTTCATTCCAGAATGATATTATTTATACTCTGACACATATAGGTGCATAAAGTTTCATAATGATAGTACAATCCTTTATGGTAAAATAACTTCAACCTGCAGTTTAACCTGAGTTTGTACCAATGGACTGACGGACACAGAGTCCTAAACACTATATTCCCCCTACTTTTAGTAGGCGTGCATAAAAATAACTAGTGAGGGGTAAACTATAAACACAGATATTTCATACAGAATCCCGTTATTAAGCCAATTATATCATTTTAAGCTGGTCTATATAGCCAGCCTACCTTGAGGATTGGGTCCACTTTTAAGACCGTGTGAACTCCTACCTGAGAATTAAGGAGTGTTGTTTTCCCTGTCAAATCATTTATCTTGATATTTTGCTGTGCCATTGTATTTAATTCCTGTGTCATTTAGTGCAGATCATGTGGTGAGCTCTACTGCATCAGGTGACTTGGTGATGACCATGCATTTGTCCCAACAATGCTCATTACTACAGACAGGACTAAAATTTCCCGATCTATTTTTTTGTTTCTAGGTCTGATAAACATAATAAACAAACAATCTACTGCTTGAGTATTTAATATTTTCAATATTAGCAATATAACAAATAACATAAATTCAACAATGAACTCAAGGTAACTGTTGTTGTTCTGCCAAGTATTAACCGCAATCAACTAAATAAATCTTTTACACATAAAAGCTCTTTAGTTTGAAGCTGCAGATCAAATTTCAATATTGAAGCCAAAATACATGTGACTATATCTATGGATATGAAAATATTTTTAAAGTCCTAAAACATAAGGTTGATAACTGACAGCAAATGAAATTGTGATTTTTGTGCAACATTATAGGATTAAACTCATTTTTCTAGAGGTTATCGATGTGTAAACTGAGTCGGTTAACTCACAAACTGACAAAAACCCAAAATAAAGAGTAATTTCCTTATAAAAGTTATATGGACTATTCCTGATTATGCATGAAATATCTGTGACTGGATGTCAAGAAACAAACAATCAATCATTATTAAAATTGATCAATGTTAGCAGGGAAATTTTATTATTGGAAATTAGTCAGGTTCTGTCATTGTCTTTGACCATTCAATATATTCAAAGTTATCTAAAAAGGTTGTTTATGGGGTATCATGAAAGTTCCATCATATTCCCCAAATATCCATCGTGTCAGGAAAGCACTAACGAGAGTTATCTTTCTTTGTTCAAAAAGTGTAAATCGCAAATTGATCTATTATAACTATTATTTTAAATATTTTTGAAATATAATTTATATAAAAAATTATTATTTGGAGTAGGGAAATGGGTCCCTAAACATGAAATGTTTAAATATAGATTTCTTTTTTCACCTACCAGTTGCAAGTTTCGTGTTGACATCAAATATCCTCGGCCCATGGTGTGAATTGTAGGTTTTGCCCACGGCAACACGAACAAAGTCATTGCAGTTGAAACAACGAACAATGTGGCCACACAAACCAGCAGGCAAAATGCCTATTCCATCTTTAAACTTTATGTAATGTCACACTTAGTACATTTCATGTTCTCAAAAAAGGTTTCAATGTCGATAACATGTCTTGTATAACCAATCGGCTTCAATTTTCCAGAAAAATATAAATCATTTATCTCATCAAACGATGCAGAAGATTGATAAGTGTGGTCATGTTGGAAATGTTGTCTAATCTGTTTTTGTAAGTCTCTGCCTGACAGTTTTTCAAAAACCGACCGTTCTTCTTTTGGCTAAGCATGTCGTATCGATACTTTGAAAAAAATTATGAAAGTATTTTGGGGAAAGGGAAATTGTAATACAAGGCTTACCTAATGGTATGTGCTATTCCTCTTCGTTGCTGGCCCGACCACTAGATGTTAACAGCCTGGTACTAGGTTTACCATTAAATATCGTCTAATTGATAAACTCTCCTTTTTATTTTCATATCATGTTATTCTCAATTAACAGACGAAAATACCAAAACATTTCTATTGTTTAAGTGAAACAACCATTACAAAAATGTAAATAGAAAACAATTAGATACGGACACAACTACAAAGATATACAAAATGTAGGTCGTATTTCACATCGTGTAAATGATTATAAACTTTCAAGGAAAAAATAACATGTATCTAGATTTTTTTTTAAAGCACAAAGAGCATATATATATATATATATATATAATTTAATATTTGACGTAACGCGTCATTTGATTGGTCAAATATTTTTCGTCTATCATGTCTATCATATCATAGACTAAATTTTTGTTTTCTACTGTTTCGTCATTAAAGGGAATCCCAAAGTTTTAGACGTCAAAACAACCGTTGGAATTAAGTTATAAGGATTGACAGTAATTGTGTTTTCAGTTTATTCGAAATAACCTCAATGCGTATGGCGAACACTTTGACATAACATATTACTGGGGTTATTTAGTGTGCACCACGTGATTGAGGTTATTTCTTCATAGACGAAAAAAATTCCAGTCAATCCTGAAATGAAAATCTTTATTTTACCGTTTTGGTCATTTGGCATTTATCTGCATAGGAATATTTGGTTTTGTTGTGTCGGCTTTCCTCTTTTTGTCTTGTGGACTGTTGATGGGATATACATGTATTTATCTACGTTCTATACTTTAAGATTGGTGTCATATAACATTTTACTTCTATACCAAGTCATGTTAAATCTTACTATTTATTTACTTTCAGAATAAAAGGTCCCTTTTATGAATTATGTATTATGGTAAGTTTAAAATTTTACAAATGGGGTAAATGAATTAAAGCAATTTAAAAGTTGTCTTTTATAAATATAGATACAAACTGTAGTCAAACAGAGCGTTTGTTGAAATAACTATCAGACACTTTGGTATCACATGTATGTATATATAAATTACTTATCTTGCATTTGTAACCATAGAAACATAATTAAACTTTAATGATAAAAAAATGTATATATGAAAAATATCTTATTAGATATATTGACCCTCCATCACTTTCTAATTAAGACAATTTTTATTCAGTTTGTTAATGAAAAGCTACGTAAAAACAACTAAGTACATGTAGTGATAAAAAGTATCACAAAATACATGTGCCGAAATAAATTTGATGCACTGTATGGCCATTTCGTTGACTGCCAACTCATCAGCAGTGCTCGAGATCAATATATTGGAAAACAGGTTAAAGATATAATGATGAAGTAATAAGCACAACTAGCAAAAATCAAAACAATTAAAAAAAACAGGTATCCAAACTCAGCTAAGGGTTACCTCTGCATCAAAAGGAAGAGTCTTAAACATTTCTGGTAATTTTTGTTGTACTTGTTTTTTCATTTTTAGGCGAATCCAGTGCAATATGAAGAACATCTATTTTTTATTGTTTATATTTATAATAAAATCATAAATTTTAGTTTTCATGCAGTTTCATATATATGAAAGAGTAAAGAATATGTGGTCTAAGCGTTAATGAAACGGCATTCTATCCATTGACGAAGAAGCACAATACATGCATATATTTTATATGCACCATTGTCGATATTTTGCCTCATTTGTATAGGAAAACATTAAATTCAAATTCAAAATTTGGAAGTCTGTGATGAACTTTCGATTTTTTTCTGATTTAAGGTCCTGATTTCTGAATCTGTACTTGCAAATATTGTTTGTATACGTTCGAAAAAGTTTACACCAAAAATAATATTAATGGGTTTACTTTTCAAATTCTAAACAATTATCTAATACCTAACGATCAGTTATTAGTGAATATGTTAATGAAGGTTTTGATATTGGTGTAAAGTGCAGTATTTTGACTCACGGTTTTCTTGCTTTTTAAGTTATGTCAAATTCTAATATTGCATTGTATTTCGCTTGTGTCACCTGACTTTTTAAAGTAGCTAAAAACGACGTATTCTATCAGTGGTGCAAATGAAATGAAAACTCAATCACTGATGAGTTGTTAATAGACGAAATGTGCCTATTTTGAGCAGAAAAAATGGTATTATAGAATTTATAGATACATCTGCTGGTGGGCTCCAAGGTCGCGAGGGTATCATTAGCTCAGCTGCTAATATTTCGATACTATCCAGAAAGTTATACTTCCATTTGCTGTTATAGTATGTAAATATCTTGTGCAATAAAACTGATAGAATTGTTAGAATTTTCACAGTACTTAATATTTATAGTACAACTATATCTTGAAATACGAATACCTATAAATCTACAACGAGTTACCGAACAACACATTAATTCACGAGTGCGCGTAGCGCACGAATTAGTTATTAGTGTTTTTCGGTCACAAGTTGTAGATCTTGTATACATTGAAATATTCCGTGTATTCAGAAGATTTGACGATAAAATACAAGGGATTTTATGGTTTTTATATTACTACGCGTCGACCATTGTATAGCAACGTCGTTGGCGACGGCTATTGTTACGATATGACTTTCGATTTCACTGGGTGAATTATCGGATTTGATTTCACCCGGAAATCACGGTATTTAACTACACTCAATGTAATAATAGACAGTATGTCATTTACCTTTTTAAGAAGCTACATCCAAATTTAATGACTTTAATTTAAATTAATTGTAAGAAAAGAGTTATCCTTTCTTTGTACAATAGACATTTTCAACACAATAATACATGTATTACTTAATTTTCATTTAAAACACTTACTTTAGCAATATTTTTTTTTTCAGTAGAAACCTTACATCCGGATCTGAATTTTTATTCTAGATACAGAGAAAACTTACTTTCTCACGACACACTCTGAAAAAACTGCACATTTTAGATGAAATAAATTACCAAGACGGATTTCTTTTAGATATTATATTCGTTAAACTCGATGGTCGAATTATCCAAGAAAGAAACAAATGACAAAAAATTCAAGTAGAAACTTCTATTATACAGATGATTTTTTCTTATTAAACAAGTACAGATCCTGCATTGAGATTGAAATTATGTATTCTAATGACACATTTAAAATACGCTTCATTTTTTGTTTTCGAAACATACAATCAACAAATATCTGAGGTTTCATGTTTGATTAAACCTCATGACAGATCAATCAGCAACGAACTGTGCCAAAGAACAGGCACTGAACTGATCTGCTTATCAAGATACATCTGTCTTTCCTACATGTTAACTGAAATCATAGACGGATTTCTTATCTTAAAGGCAATAACATATTCATAAATTTAACGAGTGGACAGAAGCGATTAATAGAGGCAAAAATGACGAAAATGTTATTTATGTTAAATAAATGTTAAAACGTTTGCCACTCGGCCCTCGTGAGTACTAAGTTTTTTGTATTTGATCGCAGACACGTTTTTGTCACAACATGTATTGTGCAGCATTGTATATAAAACTTTTAATTGTTATTTTAAGAATGTTTGCATTAAGAAATATCAATTACCTAAACAATGTACATATAGTTGATAGATTAAAGATAAACTATATATGAAAAGGGCTTAGGATGTAAGAGATCAGTGCACATTCAGTATGATACAGGGAATTTTTTCTATTGTCCAGAGAATTGACACATAGCATCTTTTCTTCCTTTCAAAAGTATTTTCTACAGGATATTTGTTTATTCCTCTTACACAAAGATAAAAATTATCTGCCAAGTATAGACGATTACATTTCTCTCGTCTACTTCCCTGATTACTTCACCGACTCAGTGTTAGTGTGTCCACCTACAATTCGGAACGCTATGGGTTAGTATTTTCTACTTCTCTATTAAGCACGCCAATTTTTAAGTTAGATCAAAAGCTAATACTCTAGTAGCCAGAATAATGTTACCAGTGAGCTGACGTGTTTTCCTGCGGACTGTTACCTTGCGGAACGATTATACTGAAAATAAAAAAATAGGACACAGTGTGTCTGTCTCCTAGAAAGCAGCATTCATATTCATATAGCATGTTCGTTTCTTGAAAATGCATGTAAAAAATCAACCAGATTTTGAATAACAATATCAGTCATAATAACATCATAGAATCGAGAATTGAAACGGGGAATGTGTCAAAGAGACAACAACCGACAAAAGAGAAGAAATCAGCTCAAGGCTACCAATGGGTCTTCAACGCAGCGAGAAAATCCTGCACCCGGAGACGGGCTTCAGCTGGCCCCTAAACAATAATGTATACTAGTTCAGAAAAATGGACGGAACACTAATCTCCGAAACATAAAAATGAACCAAAATTGAAAAAACACACAAGACTAACAAAGGCTAGAGGTTCCTGACTTGGGACAGGCGCAAAAATGCGGTGGGGTTAGACATGTTTTGTGAGATCTCAACCGTACCCCTATACTTCTAGCCAATGTGGAATAAACAAACACACAGCAATATACACAGTAAAACTCAGTTCAAAAGATGAAAAAAAACCGTTTCCCAAATCAAAATGGACCTGTTCCATTAATATTATCCCTTCCTCATATCGGATTTGACATGAACAGCATGGCAAGTGTCCTGCAGGAAGCAGAGACTGCTTACTCTTCCGGAGCACCTGAGTCTACCCCCGGTTTTTTGGTGGGGTCCCTGTTGTTTATTTTTTTTTAGTTTTTAATTGTAGTGCATGTATTGTTTTGGTCTTGTCTTCGTTGTTCTCCGGAGTTTATCAGTTGTTACGATTTTTCTCTCCTTCGAATACCCCTTTGGTATTTCTTGACTTTACTATGCATATCGACAAATGCATGAAACAAAATTATCTAGCATTATCAGATGGACAAAATTTATAAAGGAGGTGAAATATACAAAAATGGGTCAAAGTCACAAATGCCCAGGTTGCAAGGAATGGGTTATGAACCATGGAGAAGTTAATAGTATCTTTCAAGATAAAGGTATTGTGTAAAATCAATTTGGAATGTTGATACTTTAACTGTAGATTGTTGTTGTATAATGCATTTATTGTTTTTAATTAATTAATATAAAAAAAGGTAACAATAAATGCCAACAATGACAGACCCCACGACAATACGCAAACAACAAACCACTATGCATTAAAAGCATATATCTTCAATATGTGTACAATCTTCCTGTGAAGTTTGATAAATCTGGGTTGAAAACTGTAGGAGGAGTTGATGACACAAAATGGGTACTGTGTTTTCACATTTTGATGGAAAAATTTTTATGTTTCCAAGTCTGGAAAAATTGGAAAAAATTATTCAAACAATTCCATAATAGCAGGTGCACAACTTCAATATGTGTACAATCTTCCTGTGAAGTTTGATAAATCTGGATTGAAAACTGAGGAGTTGATGACACAAAATAGGTACTGTGTTTTCACATTTTGCATTTTGATGGAAAAATTACTAAGTTTCCAAGTCTGGAAAAATTGGAAAAAAAATATTCAAACAATTCCATAATAGCAGGTCTACAACTTCAATATGTGTACAATCTTCCTGTGAGGTTTGATAAATCTGGGTTGAAAACTGTAGGAGCAGTTGTTGGCACAAGATTGCTACCCTATTTTCCCCGCCCAAACACCGGCCCGCCCACCCGCCCGCCCATCACCATACTATAACCCGTATTTACACTTCGTGCAACCCGGCCATAAATTGTTTTTCCTTTTGCAAAAGTAAAGTGGAAATTCATTCAAAATTTTCAACCTAGAAGATTACAGATTTTTCTAAGTTTCATTTCAGGAATATGCTGTGACACCCCACTCAGTCCAAACTCTTAAGAAAAAGTCTTTTGAAGTTCACATTAAAATAGTTTCAGGATCTGGAATTAAACGTGCAATAGATTTAATTTCAATTCTATCGTTGCATATAATAATAAAAAAAATATAGGATTGATTCAGACAAAAACTAATCTTAGCAATACTGGAATAAAATACGGAGAGCAATTAAACATAATTTTTACGTAACATATTCACAGGTACTTTGAACGCAAGGATTTTGGTATCTGAACTATAGGATTAGCCGTTAAAGAAACATAGGAAACATTTCAGATAATTTTTTATGAAAATAATTTACGCAAATTTAACTTCGAAGGGTTCTCATTTAAAATAGATAAATAAATATACTGTTAAAAAAAAAGAAACGCATAACCCCATTTTGTTTTTCAAAATGCAAATTCTGCCATTAACCAAGTAAAATTAAATGAAATTTTATTGTTGATGCTATAAAGGTTAGTTTCAAATTTTGAATGCCTGTTCAATAGATTTGGCTCCCTGCCACATCTGCACAGTGGCCATGAAAAAATGAATATCCCATATATCGCCATGAACATTCGGGCACTTTGCGGTTAATTCAACTGTTCAGTTCAAGCATATAAAATGACCAAGTTTAAAGCTTAAATTTTATTATAGAGTTGAAATGCTGCTATCTCAAGGTTGTACCCTGCCATCGAAATATCTTTATCGGTTGTTTTCAATTCGGAGGATCCCAAGATACAATGTAAAAGTTGCACGAACTCTGAAAGGTACCAGAGCATCAGTTCACGACTTTGGATCAGATTCCAACAAATTGGAACAGATAATACCGCCCGAATTATAGAAGACCTCGCATAACGACTCCTGGTCAAGATCAGTACACCCAGGTCTTTCATCTACGGAATCGAATCGTTTCCGCATCAACCACTGCAGTCGGATTACCCAGAGTGCGAAGAATCAGCTTGCAAACATTCTGCAAACGGCTTTTACATCAAGACATTTGACCCAGAAGGTCGCATTTCGGAGCGGTATTGACGCCATTACAAAGAATTGACAAAATACGTCGGTGAAACAAATTGAGGGACTGGACATTTCAAAACTGGCGTAGCATTGCGTTCAGCTACAAGTTTCGCTTTCTTATGCAGAAACGTGCATGTCCCAGTGTTGAACTGTGTACATAAAATAACTTTCATTCCATAATCTCTGAAGAATTGACTACTAGAAGAAAACTAGCCCCACATTTTTCAGTTTTCAAGAAATTAAAGATAATAATTGTTTAACTAATAATAAACTTGTGTAAAAATTCGAGTTTCCCATTTTTTGCAAATTTTTAGTTTACAAATTGTGTGTCGCACGCAATTTGATCTTCACTTCCTCGAAAAAAAACTAGTCCTCACGAAAATAAAATACATTAAAATGTCACTCGTCCAACCTTTGTTTGCCTTCCAAACATCTACAGAACTAATATTCAATTTAGTGCGGCATAATCTTTAGCAATTGGTTTTGTTATGAGACATAAAAAAGTTGTGACACTGGGCTAACAGATCAAATAAGAATATGTTGCTAGTACATGTAATTTCTTTCAAATATTTATGCTGTCATTTTCTTCTTTTCAGCCACATATGTCGCATTCCATGCAAACCTTAACAGCGGTATGACAATAACCGACAATGCCGTTATTCCTTTTGAATCCATACAAACAAATTTGGAGTCCGCTTACGATGGGAAAACAGGAATATTCAACGCACCAACTAATGGATATTATGTTTTCTTTGTTCATTTTCTTTTGCAAAGAGACAAAAGCATTGAAGCTGAGCTGCTAAAAGATGGTGGGCATCTGCAGCATATATATGCTGGAGCTTCAGACACGGGCTATGGTCCAGGGTCAAACATGGCTATAACAGAATTAAACCAGGGAGACAAGGTTTGGGTCAAAGTTCATGACACGTATCACAGTGCCGGGAATATTCTTGATGGCCCATGGTGTACATTTGCAGGATTCCTTTTGTATCCAACACTATAAAATTAAATTCTTTTCCTTTTTGTTTTTTGCTTCTTGCATTATACGACATTCATTGAAATGATTTTTTTTAAGTCAGATAATGCTGGATGTAATTTTGTCAATAGGAAGCTTAAGTTGAACTCTCATACAACTGGTAGTAACATGAATAACTCTGCAATGGTAATCAAGTGTTGCAACAATCTGTAAATGTGGATTTTTCATTTGTGTTGGTTGCCTTTTCATGCATACGAGTGAAAGAAATGTTAATTTTGGGAGTTGTCTTGTATTTATTTTGGGTTGATTAAAAAATCTTGTGAACCTCAGTGTTCTCAACACTTGAATTTTTAGCACAAATAACACGACAAATAATTTAAAATACATTCTTTAATAAGCCATCCCGATCACAGTCATACAGTCAATCAGAACATTACGACAGGTTCGAGTCCGTTGAGGTTTCAAAGAAATGCAAATAAATCAACAGAAGGTATATGTGTAGCAAGAAATATTTACAGAAAGTTTGTTTTGATCACTTAAAACAAATAATGTGTCATCATTCCTTTCCCTTTCCATAGATTGTGGTAAAGGTGTTTCGTGTGTTAAATTTCTATTTCGGTATTTTTGGTTGAGTACTTCTTGTTTAATATAAGTTTGGTTTTTGGTCTTCCAAATGTTTCGGTTTTAATGCTGGTGATGAGAGGTAACTCCTTGAAATGCGTCGTATATGCGTCGTATACAGCATAGTATAAATTTACTATATCTAATATTAGTATCTTTGGATTGTTATTTTAAATGAAATAAAAATATAAAAATAAACAAAAACGTTTATTAGTTACAAAATAAACTAAAAGATTAAAAAATACTGAACAACACAAACTGAGTACATGTAATAGGAATTGTTCCAAGTAAAGCTTTCTCAGCAAACACCAGCTGTTTCTTCGTGTTTACAGAAAGTGAACGTAGGGGAATCTGTCATACACCCGAGTGGCCGTCTAAAATATATTCCGTCCTCTTCTTTGTAGCCAAATTCTATATTGAAATTGCACATCTCTGAGCGTAACCTTTAACAAATACAGCAGTTTAGATATATGGATATAAATGTTTAATCTACTGGCTAATACGTGTTATACATTATAGGAGCAAAATCAAAAATAAAACTTAATACCACAGTAATGTGTGTTTTTGAAAAATATTCTAGAATAATTCTTTTGGGGGCCTCGGTGGCCGAGTGGTCTAGGTAGTTCGTTATGACTACTAATGATCACTAGCCTGTCAACATTGAGGTTGTGAGTTCGAATCTGACCTGTGGCGGGGTGTGTTCGACTCCGATCTTAATTGACAAGGATTGCTAATTTTCCTGCCGAAGGTCGGTGGTTCTCTCCGGGTACTCCGGCTTCCTCCACCAACAAAAAACTGGCCGCCGCGAAATAGCCAAATGTGCTGAAAACGGCGTAAAACCCCAACTAAACAAACAAACAAAAAGAATAATTCTTCAAAGAGACCTTAAATAACTCGCCTTACGACAAGAGATTCCTACTTCCAACCCTAGCAGTTCTACTTTCCATTAAATTAATAGATCAGTACTATCAGCATTGGTTTTCACAGATACATAACGCTATCTTTTGAGATGTCTACCAAAGGAGAGTTATTATATATCGAAACTTCGTTGTTCAAATTTGAAATTACCCATAGAGACGAGTGGGTGGGCAGGGATTCTGTAAGAAGACAGATTATGTAATTTATGTAATGATGGGATAGGGGATGAATTTCACACATTATTTGTATGGAAACATGCTGATATGTCTGCTCTAAGATCAATATATATACCACAGTATTATGTTAATAATCCTAATATGACTAAATTCACTGTTATGCTTTCATTATGTAATGTTCAAGTTCATAAAAAATTTGGTAATTTTAATGCATAATTTATGTTATATTTGTATATATGATTTTTCTGTCCTGTCTCGCTATGTATCAATATGTGTTATTAATTGTATGTATTGTCCTCTTGTACACCTATAAGTGTCTGAGGTTATCAATAAATCTTTAATCTTTAGACGATAACAAAGCACAAGGTATTTTATATTTTGTACCAAACCATTTTAACTAAAAAATATATATCACGAATCGGGATAGGGTGCAGTCTAAATTGAACTTAACATAAGAAACAATTGGCAATCGTCCCTGTGTCTCTAGATTACGATATTTTTTAACCTTCTAGGATTGCGATCTACTTACCCGAAGTCTATTTTATCTGGACTGTCATTGAGATACAGGCATCTTGCAGTCTAATTTGAAAGAAAAGTTATTCAGTTGATTATTCAGTTTTATCATAAGATACAATATAAAATTAAAAGTATTAACATAAAAAATCAATCAGGTCTATTAACTGTACTAGTTTTGATGCACTAAATGTATAAATTTCAATACATTAGGTCTCTTCAGTAGTATTAAAGACCAAAAACATGGAAAGTCGAAAAATACCCTAAACCGTTCTTAAGCAGTTCAAAATATACTTAATGGTAAAGCCAACAACCAACGGAGAATAGGCCTGTATATGACAGAGATACTTAATTCTTTAAAATATTCTACAATTTTATACCATTAATAACACTCTACAAGTCTGTACCGAAATATGATTTTGTTCTATCGTTTATATGAAACTCTTTCTAGACGTGAAAATATCAACTCAAAATAGAGGAGAACTGGACTCCATATAATATTATACAGTATTGTCCGAAACAAATATAATCCATATTCAGTAGTGTCGGAAATGTTGCTTAATAATTCAAGTATATGTGAGAGATTGATTGATTAAATGGGGTTTAATGTCCATTCGCATACATTTAACTCATTTTTAGGCGAGATGAAAACACAAGATGTACTGTGGGCCATTGCTCACTAGTGATACCCCCGCTGCGATAAGGTCGAAAAATAAAGAAGTCGTCAAACAAGAAGTTGATATCGCCTTGGTCAAAAAACGTATCCCACAGTATGGCGTATCTGTAGAAGGATTGTGACAAAAGATAAAGTGGCTGTGAGTAGTTGCAGAGAAAAGAGCGACGAAATATTTTGTTCGGACAGACATACGGACGGAAACACGCACGGACGGGACAACAAGGGTTAAACAGTATAACCCCCATCTCCTTTGGTGGAGCGGGGGTATTATAATAAAAGAAGTTGGCACATTTACACAACATAGGATCCGTTACGGGTGTCAAAGGCAGGTAAGCGGTAATGGCATTTGAAAATCATGGTAAGGTGGGACGGAAGGTCACCGAAGGACCTGTTCGACGAGTTGTTGGAAGTGTTATAGTCATTATGAGGCTTATTTATATAAATATCAGAGTATGCATAGGAACCCCTTCTGAATAATTATGTCATAAAGATGTATTAGCTTATGGATGCAAAATAAATATAACTGACCAAAATATCTCCTCTTTTGATTTCAATTGGTCCACCTGGTATGTTGTAAGTTTCCTGTAAAATATGAAAATACACTTTTGTTGAAGCCTTATTCCACTACACTTTCCAAGGACATACATGTACAGTGGTATGGTCTTGTAATGCTCCTCGATGTAAAATTATCTATGTATCTATATAAAGAAATACTGATTAATTGAGGATAATTCCCATATGATTTCTTATTCATACATGTATGTATATTAAGCCACGGAATTGTTGTGAACTGAAGGATATATTGCCCAATTTAAATGGAAGCTAAATTAAATCCAAACACAAACAGCAGGGTATGCAAATGCTCAATTTTGTTTCGTTAAGAAAGAATAAAAATGGGAAAAGGTAGTTTCTAGGAAAGGTATAACAAACTGTCTTCGGTGTTAAATGAAAATAAAATATCCACTAAAGTGAGTAAAATAAAGTGATAAAAGATAAATTTTTGTATCTTTACCTTTGGTTGGTCCTTCGACAACTGACTTCCAATTAACTTCCAAGTACCATTTCTTACAATGTAGCCCTCCACCATTAGTCCTATCAAAATGTAAACATTGTCTATTTGAAATTCCCCTACGTTTTAAAGTATTATCTATTTAAATTACATTATCTTAGTTAACCCATGTTTGTTTCAAATTTTAAAAGGTTCCACATATTAATATATATTAATGAAAAAAAATATATGTCGCTGTGATTAATTAGCTGATTTTTTAAACTGACCGAGAGTATAAAGTGTATAATAAATAACAAATTTAGACATTTTTGAATATCTTTTTTCATCACTTTTCATTTATTGTCATGCTTTGTTGTTCATATACATGTTTGTATATCCATTCTTTTCTGACAGAATGTGATTGAAACGTGTTTGATTTATAACTTTAAATTTGGCTTTTTTTTTCTTTTTAAAAAAGTCAAAAAAATAAACAGTTTACGTTTTTGATAAAATGTCCATATTTGGAATAATTATACAATAAATTTTATAATAACAATTTTGCTGCACATTTCGTTGATTCACGACTTTTGAATTGTGCTCAAGGCATGAAAACAAAAACCATAATAAAAAAAATTGAACAGCAGATTAAAACAAATCCATAATGGGCAAAACGGTAAAGCAACAGAGCTATACACCAGGGAGATATTATTGATATTTAAGAATGATCGCTGGTCTAATAGGAAATAAATAGGATTTGAAATAGGTGTTTAGTTTGAGAGAACATATGAATAGTAAACAAGTAAGCAAGAAAAAAATTTAGGTTCATGTGCTCATTTTAGAGCTACAAGACCTTGAAAATTTGCAAGAAATGGGTTTTCTCTGGATTTTCATTGTCTTTGCATTGAAAAATTCAGTCTCTCACAAATACATGAAAAAATAAAAAGTAATCCATAAAATTTTGTCAAATACCATTTTAAGGTATATATGATTGAATTATAACAGAAAAAGTGGGGGTTCATGGGCAAAAAATTTCATGTTTAAAAAATGGATAAAACCCGAGGATTCCGAAAATCTGACGAAAAGACCAAAACATGACCAGCGAGCATCCTTAAAGTTATAGGAATATTTGCTACGTACCGTTATGGTGTGTGTGAAGATAATACCTGTAAGCCATTACATTAGGTTTGTTCCACGGGCAGGCTATGTCAGTAAAGTATCCTGTAATTTATACATAATTGCTATGAAAATGATCACATACTTAATGATATGAAGTGTATTGAATCTTTTTCAACATTTCGTTTTAGGACAGGGGTTATTGTCTTATGACATACATCCCATATCTTCATGTATCCAATATTATCGTATTTCCCCATGCCTATATCGACCTGCTGAGGCCTTCACAATTTCCCGTATTTCGGCACTGTGACGTCGTAAAGAGTTGACCCGACCCTAATATGAGCTGACCCGAATAAATCAGCGATGTCACAATGTTTGACCCAACGTTGAACCGAATATATCAGGAAAACATCCGGTTATAGGCAGATGGCCATTGAAAAGTAAGAAATTCCATTAAGATTGCTAGTTAACAATACTATAAATTTATCATCAAGTTTTCTTCAAATAAATATTGTAAAATATAAGCCGCTCGACACAATATGAAGCTTTTTAGCTCGTTCGCTACGCTCACTCGCCGAAAAAGCTTCACATTGTGTCTCGCGGCTGATATTTTACGATATATGTTTGCAGAAAACCTGATAATATGTACATACAAAGACCGTGATAAAAAGATATTCGTCATTATTGGAAATTCATAACGGACACTGACTCGATAAGCAAAACATTAGTAGAATTAAAAGGATAAAGACCCTATATTTTCTACCATGGAAATTATTACTTTACGAGTCCACTCCTATATCCCTTGAATGAACACACAACGGTCGCTAAATCCTCATAAAAGGAATAATGTCTAATGCATAGAAGAATTTTTTCTTGGTTCTACATTCATAAAGTACACAAGAGAGATTAGAAAGATAAGATATTCTAAGTTAAAAGTTATCATTGCCTAAACAATAATTTGCACGAAAATGTTAAAACACACCTTCAAAACAAAAATATAAAACTTTATTAACATGTATTTGGAGCTATCAATAGCGGAATCCTGCAAAGCATTTTACATGTACGTACTCTTACCAATTAACCTACTTTATGCACGTGTATTATGTCACAAGAGACTGAAGATAACATTTAAATGATTGTCATTATGTCCCTCTGACAGTAAACGGAAGTAAATTCACAGATTTAAGAACACCATGACATCATTCAAACATATGTGCATGTACTATATTGAGAAAAAAATAATTGCTACACTTACCATGCTGCTGATTTGATGGAATGTATCCAGAATTAAGCAAAAGGTACGACTGATATAAATAACGTCCTCTGAAAAAATATAATGTATAAACATGTCAACAATTGTTCCAACTGAAGATACCATATACACATATATGATACACTATATTAGTATATTTAGTTGTGACACTTTAGTTTTGTTTTAGAACAATAATTTGAAAGCCGAAACACTAACCCAAAATAATGATTAGGAAATTTAGATTCTAAAATAAGGACTTAGCTATGTAAGAGGTAGATTTTTTCTTTGTTGTATCTTTATACTTTTAACTATCAATTACATAAAAATATAAAATAACAACAATTGTGCGCCCCATAAGTGACATTCTGGTGGTGATATATACTATTTACTTTGTTATACGGACGAAAACAACACAAATATGGCGCCATCAGTGTGTAACAAAATTGTTGACCAATCAAAATATACAAATTTTCCTACACAATCACGTACGCGTTGACCAATCAAACGGGAAGATTTTTTTTATATCACTAGTTCATATCCGAGAGTTAGATAAAAACGGTCAATCATAAGAGAAAAAATTAAAGCAAATGAAGGAAATTAAGATATGCATTTGGACTGATTTATGTAATGCAATCAAACCGGATTTTACTATTACACTGAGTACATTGTGATATCACTGTTAACACTTACGGTTTATCTGTCAACGATAACGTTACATTTGCCGCTGAAACTGTGGGATCTGGAAAAAAAAATATTGATATCTAAAGCTATCGTTTATAAAGATAAAAAAATGAGCTTAAATGTATCTGAACAAAAACTCAAGAATAGTTCTAGAATTACTAGTTGTTTTTTCATCAAGGAATCAGTTTGTGAAGAACATGGGAGATGAACAAGTGATTTGCATTTGTATTTCATTTAACCAGAAATACATACAACGAGCCTTCGTGTAGAGATATTGTTGTGTGTACAATCTCTTAATGGTTAAAATTTTGAAACAGCTGTCCAGAATTTAAGCCAAAGACGCAATATATCTGAATTAAAACTGTTCCACAATACAATAACATTGTACAACATTGTAAAACATGCCAAGTCATTGAAAAAAAACATATACTTTGTTACCTTTAACTGCTTCGCTGAAGTGAACTTCAATAAGAAGATACTTGTACGGAGTTTTTCTTCCAACTTTTATACTTAAATCTAAAACAGTTAAATATATCTATTCATTGTTTCTAAGAAAGCCTCAAGATGTAATTAAAAACAAACTCGTTTTCAAAATTCAAAATTGCCAAACAATTTAAACCAGAGCTATGTACAACGGAGACACTCCTTAATTTTCACAAAAAAAATCTTATAACAGCAAATTTTATGTACGAATTTCACGCTTGTATTACAGTGCAATATAGAGAGAGGTGAAACAAAATCTGATATTTCATCACATTTTGATAAACTGCGGGAGAAAATTCCAATATTGTACACATATAAGAAAAAGAAGTTCATTGAGAATGTTCTTCAATCCCTGTATTATATAATAGCAAATAGCTTAAAGTTAAAACCTGTAGGAGGAATAAATCTGTCATGAGATCCAATCAAATCGTCCCAACCAACAAAATTAACGGCTGCTCCATTACAGTTTTTACCCTTTAAATGTGTTTGACTACATTGCCTACAAGACATAAAAACAATAAATCGTGTTAGAATGAAAACAAAATTATGAAAGTGTAGCTTTCCTTGTTGTATGTGATGTTTCAAGTGGTTCGATTGTATTGCACCAATATATATCCAAGGATATAGTTTAAGGTATCCGGACCATAATAGATAATGATAAAAAATTGTATCTCCTTTTGACCCTGAATGGCGGAACCAAACAATTTAAAGCTGGAATTTTGTATATATATTTTGCTCAAGTTGAAACACACTTTGTTGCTTATATGCAGAGTCTGTAAAAATTAGTTAGTTATATAGAATTTCCGAAGTTTGCCGATAATTACCGAGGTCATTTCAATTGCGTTGTATATATGGAACATCCGGGAACTTTTAAATAATCACGTGGTCATTTATGGTCCGGATACCTTAACCAGTATTGGATAAATTTGTCTATTTCAATGTTGATATGGCAAGATATTTCTATCCTTAATGAAACAGTAATCAATAAATTATATTTGTCTTTGTCATATAGAAAAGAGGACAAAATACAAACATGAATAGAGCAAAGAACCACGGTTGTCTAACGGACATTGAACGGTGTTGACAGAATGTTGCTGTTGAACAAGAATTATGGTTACTGATCAAGGCAGAGAGACAGTATAGCAAACTGTATGTAAATAAACTCACCAAAGATTAGTATCAGAAGCCGGTTCTCCGCACACACCTATCGATACGTGATGGACCAATTTTGATTCCGCGTTTACTTCTATTAGCGAACTTTCTGTAATAAAAATTTAAAAAATCAATCAATGATATTCAACAAATAAACTGATAAAATAATGTTTCAACATACAAAATTCAAAAACTTTGGTTTTTGAAATACATGTATGATGTCCGTTACAGTTTCCGTGGATTCCATTCTCAGATTAATTTCCTGTTTAGGGAATACAATTCATTAGTTGATGTTTCCAAGCTCTAAAGCTACACTTTTATGAAGTACAGTGTTTCTCCTTAAGAAAACCCTAGACTATTTGAGGTTTTTTTTAAATATCTCAACAATAAGTAGTAACTTTGTCCTCAGTGCCGAATTAACAAGTATGGAAAAAGGAAGGTCACCAACACAGCATGCATCAACAAATTAAAATAAATGATTTAATCAATCAAATAATGTGTGCATGTAATAACGAAAAATGACTTAATCATTTACCATAATATAAAATAGAAATTTTCAAGACTTTTTTTGGAAAACATAATTATGGACATAAATATAAATTTGACATGAATATATACGGGCTCAGAAGAGAAACAACTCCTTTAATGCTTTGATTCACACACCATTCATAGTAATATTTAACAATATAGCAAAGTTTTATTTATTGCTTACCCAAATATTTTTCATCAAAGCTATCTAACGGATGAGCATAACAGATGTATTCTCCTTTCTGAAAGAATATATAGAACATTCTCAATTTTTAACTACTTATTAAAAAAAAATGACTAAGTAATTATAGTATAACTAATCTTGAAATGCGAATACCTAAAAATCTAAAACGAGTTACCAAAAAACACATTAATTCACGAGTGCGCGTAGCGCACGAGTGAATTATTAGTGTTTTTCGGTCACGAGTTGTAGATCTTTGTTATTCGCATTTCAAGATTAGTTATACTAAATAAGCCGCATATTTCACGACATGTACATATTATATTTACGTTAAATAAGTAATATACAATTTGTTATTAAGATACAACAGAAATTTGTTTTTTTTTTGTCTTTGTACAGAAACCACACTCATCTGTATACCCCATCACAGTTCAGGGTCTGTACCAAGTCAGACTATCCTCTCTGTTGTGTTAATTTTTGTGTTTTGTGTGCTATTATGCTATTTTTTGTCCGGAGTTCTGTTGCCAATACCCTGTAGTTTTAATCATTGTCTCTTACCTGTTCATATTATATTTTCTATATAAAACAATGTGTTTATTTGGCATTGTCAAAGACTTTTTTGAAATACACTGTATTGCAAAGGCCATTCGATTGGGCTGTTCCTCATCGTTCATAGACAAATAATGTACCGCATGTTTCTAACCAGTTTTAACTAACGAAAAAACATTGTATCTTATTAAAGCGGAAATCATGACAGACAAGGTTAAACAAGTCGGCAATACCCGCTTTAGATAGAATATGAATTGAAAACTAGTTGAACGTGTAAACGATTTTAGTCACAACAGTGAACGATAGACCATCATGAGATATCCTCTGTAAGCAAGAAAAAACCTCAAGTGCATCTATGAAACAATTTTCATAACAGACAAACTACATTATAAAACAAGTATAGTTGAACTTACTTGTTCTGTTTTAACGAGTGGCATCTGAACAGAAATTTGTTCTTGAGCTGTTCCTGAAAATTAAAATTATATATACTACATAATAACAAAATACTACCGAAGCAACGAAACAGTGGTAGAAATCTGTGAGATTAAAATCTAGAGGCAAAACAAACTCATTCGAATACAACATTACAGACAAATTTCACAAGGATACAAGTATAACTAAAAGAATAAGAACATACAAGGTAATAAACTAAACAAAATTAGAAAAAGACAGCACAGAAACTAAAACACTAATTAGCAATGTAGTAAAGTCCCAATAAAAACCGCGTGACATCACATACTGCGGAAGGGTACGCATAATATATGAATCAAATATCGATTTTGCGCATAGGCATTACTGATTATTATAATAATTATAGAATTAAAACTATCGAAATTAAGATGAAAAGAATATTAAAAAAAGTACGTATAGCAAAACAAAAATATCATAGACAAAAACATTCTACGTTAACATTTGGACAATATTTTTACTGTTTGTCAACTTCCAAATTTTTAACTATTGACCGGTCAGTAGTTTCCATTACTATTAAATATTCGATAGTTATCACTACTATTGACAAGTGGAAACTTCTGACCAGTAAATATACATGTAGTCTGTCGGCATAATTAAACACTCACTGACTTTATATTAGGGAATAGTAAGTTAATTGTCCTCTCGATACTAATTATTGTCCTCGGGCAATAGTTGATGCTTAGAAAACCATAATGATCTTATTATTCCCTGATACTCAGTAAATAAGAGTATTCAATGAAGATCTTGTCAATGTACCTGTCATTAATAGACTAACACATAAAATCAGTTGCACTGCCTTCATTTTTTGTGAAGATACGTTCAAAATAATGAATTTATGTTTATCCCTGACGTGTATATATATACTATTCACATGTTTATAATATGCGCAATTCGAATACAGATAAGGAATTGTTTACTGTTTGTGGATATTTAACGTCATTGTCAGGGATGTGTCTTATCATGCCATTCATGATAAATACTTTGAAACAGATGTAAGCATTCTAAAGTACATGTACTTGTTAACTTTCGTGAATATGTGTATCTTCGTTCAAAGAAAATCGGCAATAAATGGAACACAACAAGCAAGCGCCATTCGGTATAACTAAATGAATGAAAAACATGTAACAAACTAAACAAAGATTGGAACAAGAAAGCACTATCAATTTGAACTTCAGATAAAAACCGGGAGCGACATCAGGTGCTGCGGAAGGGTAAACATGTCCTGCCCCGTTCCTAATGTTAAATATAGTAATACATGTATCAATGATATAATTTCATAACACTTTACAAAAAATAAATTAAAAGATTTGGATTTTTCATCAGAAACTGTGCTACATCAAGTTTTTGACGTGGTTAATAAATCTAAAAGTTGCCGAACGAAAAGTATTCGGAAATCTGAATTTCTTCCATAATCTGCAAATGTTGCTAAAACTTTGTACAGCCGACCTTTGTTCATATACATATAGGAAATAATCAGTTCAGTTTAAAAAGGATCTTTATCATAATGGTATAAATACATTTTATACAAAACAAAATACAAAGTATTAAACAGTCGATAAAAAGTAAATAGATTATCACCTGGTCTTCAACTTTTTTGACTGCTGTTTTTATTTTGAATATTTTAGGCATCGAGCACATCCGATGAGTCGTAATGTCAATCGACGAAATGTGCACATCTTGTGCAACAAAATTGGTATCAACGAATTTTATTTATACCAGCAAGTAATTAAAATATTACTTTTCATTAATTCTATATGTGACTAGTGAGTATACTTCTTTCAGTAGAAAATTACAGCACAGAAGACGTAACCATATACACGATATTAATAGATAGATAGAAATACAAACCTTTGTTTCAACACGATAATGGACAAAAATTTCGACTTACAAGTCTCTCTCTCTGTAATATCAATGATCTAATATGCAATATTTTTGTATAGAAATTACATCTTACTATCAAACACCTGATTACTATCCATCTGCATACAGAGATCACTATCCATCTGCGTACGAGACTTCTGTACTCAGATAGATAGCAATCAGGTGTTTGATAGTAGGATCTAATTTCCATACAAAAATACTACATAGATTATTAATATTACAGAGAAAATTGTAGCAAGTCTAGACAAAACCTCAAAACTGAACTACATGTATTTCCTGAGGAACGGTTTACTCCCTAACCTAAATGTACTACATGTACTTCTTACTTACTATTTTCTTCATCTGTGGTGAAGCACACTTTACATGTATCAAAAAAAATATACACATAAGTTATCTTTAATTTATTTACAGTTCTGGTAGTTATGTATCAGCTGATACAAGAATAAAGTACATCACGCACGTATAACCTTTTCGACACGTTTGTTTATCCTAAATTCGAGCCGCATTTTTGCCGCAAGTTTCGTTTTATCGGAAATGAAGAAATTTCAGAGTCGGGCGACGGAAAGGACTATATATTCGAACTCATTATTTTCCACCCCCCCCCCCCCCCACACACACCCCCGCCCCCACGCCCCCCCCCCCCAAATACCCCAAGAGAGATCTTCAAACCCTGTGATGCTAAACTACCCTATACGTTGATCATTTACGATATAAATGCATATTCATAGATTTTATTTGAAAGAAGAAGAAGCCAAATATGCATACCTAATTTTATTATTTTTTATAATTTGATATTTTCCAAACATTTTTATAGATTATCTGTTATCTGCATGCAAATAAATATGACCATTCAATTCCTGTTAAAAGTTAATGTATAGAAATTATTTCTATTTCTGTAGTTGTATGTATATATATCGATTGTTTAGACTTTGATTTTCTGATTAGAGACTGATATAAAATTATATAAAAAGATGTTTGTCTATCACTTGTCACCCATGGAAAACGCATAGTGAAAGGTAGGTCGAAATAAATGCTTTTTGTAATGTATTCACGTCGAAGTTTAATGCTATTTATAAAAATGTTAGTACTGCGTTAGGTTTCAACTCCAAAATGCAAATTTCATCATTCCTGAAAATAAATTTTTTGTTGAAACAATTTTCGATAGTAAATTTATAACCAAAAAGCAATTATTTCACCATCAAATTTAATATTGCACTTGAGCAAATGGGAATAAGACCTTAAGCACCATGAACAGATAAAAAATAAAACCAAAATTAAAATGTTAGGGATTATTCTTAACACAAATTTCGGTAATATATGCATAGCCAAGGGCTTTTTTTTTTAATTCTGTACAAATGAATAGTGGCATATTCTATCTTTGGTGTCGATGTAAACTATGTTTTTTTTTATTTACAGATTTCTAACAAGATGGAAAGTTTAAAATTGTTGGTTACCTTATCCGTTTCCTACATGTTATTTCACATTTCACTGACTCAGGAAATCTGTCCAGTCGGATTCAAACCAATAAAGAAGCGTCTTGGAAGCTGTGAGCTAAGATTACACGGAGACTCTAATGCTTTAGTAGATATGCTTAAAGATAAGATACAATTGAAAGATGGAGTCACACAACATATATCTATTTCTATTGTAATGCTAGATAATTCAACACAACAATATATGCAAAACGTTCGTGCTCGTGATTGGATATTATCATACATAAATCCGAACGGACCTTTTGCTTATGTTTCTTGGAGACAGGACTACAATTTACTTTCATTCGGGTTGCTAAATGATCAGGCAAACAGGAAAATCAACATTCAAATGGATGAAGTGTTTTCACATTGCAAGAAGTTTACTGATGAACAAGAGGCAACGACCGAAATAGTTCGAATACTTACCAAAAAAATTCGTGACGCAGAGGTGCTTACAAGTAAATTTGATTACGAAAATATCGACTTATGCTATTTGTCATCTTTTAAGTGGTTTAAACATAGCCCATGGTATATGCTAAAGAAGTATTTCGGTGTCCCGTTTCAGGAATTTGGATACACGTGTTGTGATGATATTAATGGAACGGTTTGTTGTAATGATAAGCTCAAACGGCAACAAGGCTACAGATTAGCACCGTATATAAAATCCTGTATTTTGCTTTGCTATTCTCCGATCCTATTTATAAAAATAGGAAATATTTTCGGGAATTTCCACCCCGACCAATGGCGCGCCAACGATAACGATCGCGGGAAAACGGAAATGGGTGAGGATATGATTTCTATGTTTGACAATATATTCAATTTGAAACAACGGTATGAGAACAATAACAATAAATCATTCCTGTCCGAAATTCGAAAACGGGTGTGGAGAATAGTTTTCATACTGTTGTTGCCACTTGGTGTTTACACTGAGCTGGCAATATATGGTTCATCGGACGACTATAAGCTTCAGATGAAAAACATTGTAACGGATGATATGTTATATGGGTTCAGCTCTATTCTTGGCGATCCATTGGACACGTCCTTTCTAAGTCCGTTAGGGGGACCATTAATTGCGCTGCTTATTTATCATATTTTGGGTATTTTAATCGCTGTAATACCACAGAATTTCGAGAACATCCTTGCAGACGGCATTTGTAAATATTTAGATACAAATGTTGAGTACTTGGCTCCGCAGGGTCTTAAAACTCTGCGAGGGTACAAAAAGGTTGAAAGGGTATTAAAGACAGGCATGTATACCTTATTTAACAGAAAGCAATGGAAATATGAAAATGATAACACCATTCAAGAGCACAACAACAGGTTCTTTTTCAGAATCAAACGTTTAGTTTTCTTGTCGATTCCCCTTTTCCCATTCCTAACAATTTTTGTTGTCGGCTGGTTCCGTTACTCAGTATTAAAGTTTTCTTTTGAAAAATGTACCTGTCATAATATCTTTGAAACACTATTAAGAGATAAACCACAGAATTCAAAACAAAATGATTCCAAAAATTCGAAATGTTGGGATACTTTTGTTAAAAATCTTAAAGAGTTAAAACTTTTAGATTTTGTTAAAGGGTTGTTTATTTTCATTTCTCTCGGCAGTCTTGTTATGTTTTTATACATCTCATCAGTAATAGTTTCTTACACCATTAGTCTCTTTGTTTATATTTTATATTTCATTTGTTTAGCCCTTGTATCATCACCAGAGAAAACAACCACATATCTTATGTTCACGTTCATGGGAATAGTATTTTTGTATCAAGTTATAAGAGATGGTAAAGAATTTTATAAGTGTTTATTTGGCTTAACTCTCGAAGTGTGCTCTACTGAAACGAACAAGAAATATGTAGAAGAGCGAGATGGGATAATATACATTAACAAAAATATTGTGAGTGCAGTACATGACCAAGTACGTCCGTTTTATGTCGAAATAGGACAGTCTTTTTTCAAGATTGTTGTAGTACCACTCGGATACTCTGCTGTTATTGTTTTTCTGACAAAGTACTCTAATGAAATTAGTATTGTTATGACTAACATGACAACTGTAATTACAAGTGCCCTACCCGCTATTATTCAATCTCAAATGAAACCAAATCTCCCTCACAAACGTGTTATACAATATATTTTTGAACGTTATAAGAAAGATCTTCCTTCTGATGTATAAAAAAGGAAAGATCATCCAAAAATTAATGTTTATAGCTTTTTAGAGATATATATTTAGAATAAAAAACATCGTCATTTTTCTGGTTTGGGATTAGTCCTAATATTGTATGTTACATGTACTTCGTTAAGTGAAATCGAGGCTTAATTTTGTTTCCACATCTCTAAAACTTTGAAAAATGTTGATCATGCCAGGACATTACTTACAATAATTTAAAATATATCCATTTTTGAAAAGCTTCCCTGTTTTAATCAAGAAATTAATTTCGAAAGCTAGTTTACTTTTGTATATACATGTATTTATTTCCCTATAATGATGATAATTCTGATCTTTACCTCAAGGGGTCAGTGTACAATACTTTTAATCATATCCTGAATGAAATTATTGAGAATATGTAACTTTTATCAAATATTTTAATCAATACACATATTCCGACCTATGTTCATTTAGAATTTGTTCAGAGAATATATATGCACAAAATGTATATTTGTGATCTTATCATATGGTATTATGTTGCGAAAGATGCAGAATCTTGAAAATAAAAATTGAATATGACGTTTTCGATATGTATTTGAGAATCCCAAAAGTATATAAAATAAGTAGAAAACCAAAAAGGTCGTGTGCATAGGAACCAAAAAGTGGTCACTTTTATTAGAATTTATTAATTAACCAATCAGTTCCCTCACAATAATGGAACTGATAGCATTCATGTGTATTACACGTGCAGACCTGATCATTATCTGACCCAAAACAACGTGGTGTGGATTACCATAGGAATAAACGGACCAACTTTATGATTTAATTCGGCATCCAGCTGACAGAGATACCAAGGAAGATTAGTCTCTTGATCAGATTAATTCTAGTTTTATTTAATTAGAAAAACTAATTACATGTGCTTGCAGCAATAAAATATTTTATTCTTCTTCAAAAAATAAAAATCCTTTTAAATTACTGATGGATTCTATTAAGGACTATGCCAGAAAATGGACTTCAAAAGAACAGGAAACTGCTGACACACTTTCGGGGTGGGTGAAGGCTATTAGGTTAATGATACAACTCCGAATTAAAAACCTCAAAGGGTCTATGAACATAAAAGCTACAGCCATCTTTAAAGACCCTAAGGCTGTTGAAAACTTGACTCGTCTCTATGACAAATATGTAGTTGTCCGATCAGACAAAGCCCCCAATACCATCGTTTTTGTCTGCATGAACTATTATTTTGAGTGTCTTAGAAACGAGTTGGGAATAGTTAACATTGCGGGTAACTTAACTTATACACCGACTAAGCAGGAAGTCTTTGATAACCAAAAGACCGTTCTTCATCCCTTTGGCATTTCTACAAAGGATGAAGAAATGAACCTTCCTACTCTTTATTGGATGCCTAAACTACATAAGAATCAGTTTAAACAAAGGTACATTGGTGGGTCAGTAAATTGTTCTACAAAACCTTTTCCAAAGATTTTGAAATTCATATTGACATGTATTAAGGAGGGTCTTCAGAATTACTGTGAAACATCATATTCCACCAGTGGCGCCAATCAGATGAGGATTCTTAAAAACTCAAAACATTTACTACAATATCTAAAATCAAATCTTTGGCTACGTGCAACAGCATAAACACATTCGACACTCTACACTATACACTACCATACAGCATTCCCAATTAAAAGATCGCTTAAAACAACTAGTTAATCAATGTTTTTACAAGAAAAATGGCACACGCAGGTATACATTTATAGTTTTAGGTAGAGAAAAGGTTTATTTCGTGAAGAACCACTCTGATACTGACAAAAAGTATTCTAAAGATGAAATTACAGAACTGTTAGATTTTCTCATAGACAACATATTTGTTGAATTTGGCGATCTGTTTCTGTACTCATATGAAGCAGAATTAAATCAAGAGCTACTAAATGAAAAAAAGAAACTTGAAATTAAGAATACTACAGATACACCAAAGTCCGCTTCATATTTGGATTTGTTTCTTGAAATAGACATTGAAGGACATTGAAGGACATTGGAAAACAAAACTTTATGACAAACGCGATGACTTCAACTTTCCTATTGTTAACTTTCCCTTCTTGAGTAGCAATATACCAGCATCACCTCCCATATGGCGCCCATGTTTCTCAGCTTATCCGATTTGCAAGGGCATGCGTGAGTTACCCTGACTTTCGACAAAGAGGATTACTGCTGTCACAAAAGCTTCTTAACCAGGGTTTTATCACCACCTTCTTTTTTTAAATGTACGTCATTCCTAGATTGAAATATGACTTTTTTGTTTACTAGTGAATTAACTATTTTATTACATTGACTGTTGTTAAATACCAGGATTTCCGAGCGATATAAAGCCAATAAATCACCCAATGAACAAAAAAAGCGGCGCACATTGTTTGCGTCAAAAACATATCTTTTGCGCCACAAAAAACTATATTATTTGGGACGATGATACAGGTAAGAAGTATCAGAAAAGTATTCTTACTTGTACTTGCATTAATTTTTCAGGAATTTTTGGTGCATATGCATGATGTGTCACCGTTCTTTAGCACAATGGAAGGTGTGGGCATCAATAATAATAAAGTTTTTCCTCTATTCGTCTGCGATATATCAGCATCCATCTTAACACATTGAACATATGATCAGTTTAATTCTTCGTTACCTTCAGTTTTTATTTAGGGACGAGTATGAACTCACTTACTTGTACCAAGTGTCAAAAGAATTTTTATATATTGTATCATATATATGTTATATTTCATTTTTTAATACTTTTTATAACTTACTTGTAAGGTAACAATTTACCAGGATTTTTATTTTTTGCGCAAATAATGTATGACCCCGTGGCGCAAATGATAGTTGTCCTTTTTCAAAGTACTGTGTTTAATCATTTTTTGATTAATCAATTCACAAATAAAAAAAAATATGCGATGAAGCATAATGAGATATTATAAATAAATTCAAAATAAATTAATTCAAAACTGTAATAAAAATCCTTTTGATATAATTTAAGATAATGTAATTATTCAGATAGCAGGGTCAAATTGTGCGCTACTGTATGACTTGTATATTGAAAGAACAAAGTCTGTATCCAGGATTTGAAGATAAATTAATGTTACAGTGAATCAGTCAAATTTCTAAGAAATCAGTACGTGAAGTACAGTGTAAATATATAACTGTTTCATAACTGATATATCAGTTATGAAACAGTTATATATTTCAAATATGAAGTTGATAATGGCATATTACATGCGTTTACCCTTTTGAAGTAAAATGTGCCTGTTAGAGCTAGTAAACTGATATCGCATTTATAGCGAGCGGTATGGGAACATATGGGTCATTTTGAAAAGTCTTTGTTTAATGGGCAGCAATTATGCAATCCGAAGTGAATTTATTTGTTAAAGTGAATATTGCCATATTGTGCTACATACTAAGGCTAAAAAAAGTTTCGTTCGCCGGAAACGGAAATAAGTAAAGAAAGGGATAGAACTTGCTTCAAATTATAATTTTAGAGCCGGAATCGTGATACCGGAAATGAGTTTATGGAAATGGCTATTGCTATGCTCGCATCATTGGCCAGCCAACAGCATATTAAGTTTATGTATTATCTCTACTTCTTTAGTATTCGGTTAACAAACGACAGACACCAACTAGTATTGATACCTTTACAACGACGGAAATGCATAGCACACATCGACTTATAAGTACAAATAAAAACTCGAAAGCAAATTCATATTTGCCGACAGCCCGTCGTACGTGATAAATGCCACAATATTATTTAAAAAGTACACAAGTTTGCATAAATGCAGTGTGATTACTTCGGAATTCTTAAGTTTCTTATCGAAGCATGGAGGAGTTACTAGATTCTCGCAATGTACATGTCATCATATCTTTGAAACACTACTATAGGAGGTCAACCACAAAATTCACAACAAAATGATTCCAAAAAGTCGAAATGTTGGGATACTTTTGTTAAAAAGCTTAAAGAGTTAAAACATTTGGATTTTAATGAAGGGTTGTTGATTTTCGGTTCTCTCGCCAGTCTTAGTATATTTATATACATCTCATCAGTAATAGTTTTCTACACATTGGTCCCTGTATTTATATTTTATATTTCATTTATTTAGCCCTTGTTAGTTAAGAATTGAATGCTACATTTTTGTAGTAAAAGCTTTGACCGAAGCAGAGTTTGTATAAAGCGTGGACGCGCTTAATTCATATTACAAATGTGCGTATGGTCAAGGCTTTTATAGCCAATATGTCTGAAACTTTACAGAATACAATAGAGAATGGAAACGGGGAATGTGTAAGAGAGACAACAACCCGACCAAAGAGCAGAAAACAGCTCAAGGCTACAAATGGGTCTTCAACGCAGAGAGAAAAGCCCGCGCCCGAAGGTTGGCCCTAAAACAATAATGCATACTAGTTCAGCAAATGGATGGCACACTAAACCCCTAAACATACAAATAAACCAAAATTAAAAAAAACACACACACAAGACTAACAAAGGCTAAGGGTTCCTGACTTTGGACAGGTGCATAAATGAGGCGAGGTTAAACATGTTTATGTTGTTACGGCCGAAATCACCTTTTAAATTGTAGCCAACAAAAGACACAAATCAATAATAAAATTTAACAAGATTTATTATATAAAAGTTTACAAAAAATATTACAAAAAAAACTAAAATGTCAACATAACTGTTCAAAATCCTTCGTCTTTTCCTAATCCGGAATTCTTCTCGTCACTGTTGCGGGAATCCAAACGGAATATTATATCCAATCAGTCACAATCTAGTATGATGTAACGAAAATAAAAGTCTGTCAAGTACGATGTGTGAAACGTAAATAAATCCAACAGCTGAGAACACAAGAATGTCTGGTCCAATACGTCCTGATCTGAAAGTCTAACTTTGTTGTCCGTGAAATTTCTGGAATACGGTAGAATTTCGAATCACACCAGAATTATTACGTAAGTCAAATAGAAAGTTCTAGTCATTCCATCAGTATCTATTATTGTTCCAGTGATTTCTAAACTGCGCACTTATAACATTATTTGGTAAACAACTATAAGTATTATTTAAGCATATTATACATGTTATAAGGCCACACAAAACAAATTAGGCCAAGATAAATAATATAATAATTACAATATCATAACAAAATAAATATATTAATACAATATCATAACACCTCCCCCCTTAAAAGAAGTTGGAGGGTAACGAGAACTTCGCATGAACAATATATACAAAAATATATAGTATGTATACAGTGTTTTAATAAAATCTAGATAAAGCATATATCTAATTTCTAGTCTCATAAAATCAAGTTTAAGTGGATTGAACCAGTAAGGATGTTGCTTACTTGGAGAAGCATCGCCTACATCAACATCATGACAAACAGCAGTGGTTTTGTTTGGCACATCTGGAAAAAGATTTTTAAAAGTAAATACCAAAGTTTTCAATTTTTCTCTGCGATCGAAAGTCAGATGTGCAAGTTTTGAGTCTAAATTTGACAAAATTTCAGAATTTTTCATTCTAACAGTTTGTTCCATAGTCTTGGAATCAAAAGATGGTTCAATTATGTATGGTTTGTCATGATCGTTCTCCGATTTAACCATGGCTAAAGTGGCAACTGGTTTACTCTCACCTTCATTAGTACACTCAAAATATGGTTTTAACATATCAATGTGACACACTCTATTTTGTTTACGCCGACCTGGAGTTTTTACAATATAATTCAAATCATTGATTTTACTGTCAATGGTATAAGGACCACAGTATTTAGCCTGTAAAGGATGCCCAGGGATTGGCAAAGATACAAGTACCTTATCACCAGGCTCAAAAACTCTGTCCCTGGCATCTTTATCTTACCATATTTTCATCTTATTCTGTACAGTTTTTAAGTTTTTCTGAGCAATTTGACAAGCAGTATACAATTTTTCTTTAAATCTAGATACATAGTCTAGAAGATTCAAGTCAGTGTGTTCAGTAAGCCATTTTTCCTTAATCAATTTCAAAGGTCCCCTTACAGTATGACCAAACACCAACTCAAAGGGGCTAAAACCAAGGGATTCCTGAACAGCCTCTCGGACCGCAAAAAGTAGAAAGTGAACACCATCATCCCAGTCCCTGTCAAATTGAAGACAAAAAGTTCTAATCATGTTCTTCAATGTTTGATGAAAACGTTCTAAGGCACCTTGAGATTCTGGATGATAAGCACTTGATCTATACTGAGCAATCCCTAACTGGTAAACGACCTGCTGAAATAAACCTGACATGAAATTTGAACCCTGGTCGGACTGTATAGACTTAGGAAGTCCTACTAATGTGAAAAATTTGATAAGAGCTTTGACAATAGTTGGTGTCTTGATATTCCTTAAGGGAATAGCCTCAGGAAAGCGAGTGGATGTACACATGATCGTCAGTAAATAAGCATTTCCAGTCTTGGTCTTTGGTAAAGGTCCAACGCAATCAATAAGTACTCGGCTGAAAGGTTCTTCAAAGGCTGGAATTGGCAGAAGTGGTGCTGGTGGTATTTTCTGGTTAGGCTTGCCAACAACCTGGCATATATGGCATGATTTGCAGTATTCTGTGACATCATTTCTAAGTCTGGGTCAGTAAAAATGTTGTAATATCTTACGACAAGTCTTCCTTATACCTAAATGTCCAGCCAACAGGGTGTCATGGGCAAGACTAATAATTTCTTGCCTATAGACTTTAGGCACCACCACTTGGTATACCACTCTCCATTCCTCCACTGGGATAGCATCAGGGGGCTTCCACTTCCTCATCAAAATGCCGTCTTGATGGTAGTAACATTCGGCCACTTTGTCTACTTCTTCTTGGGGTAGAGCCCTCTTGCAGAGCTGAAGAACCTCAGGGTCTTTATTCTGTTCTTCCCTAAATGTTCTTTTGTCTACTGAATGGCTGTTCACCTCTGGCCATGGCATAATTACACGTTCGTTAGTACCAGGTGGTCTGATTATGGCCTTTTTTGAGCTACCGGGACCTTCAATGTCGGCAAGGAAAGTGTCAGAAAGGTCCATATAATCATACTGGCCTTCTTGCAAATCCTCGTCTTGTTGTTTTCTTGCCATTGCCCTAGTAACAACACAAGCTGGATATAGTTCAGCATCATCTTCAGGTGATTTAACATCCACCACCGGTTCACTTGTAACAATTGGTTCAGCAACCACTTTGTTTCTAGCTAGATCGTTTCCTAGCAATAATGAAACACCCTCAACAGGGAGAGTAGGACGAACACCCACAACAACTGGTCTAGTAATTAAATCTGACTTCAAATAAATACGATGGAGGGGAACATCTATACAACCTAACTCCACACCTCGTAACAAAACGGAGGCACCAACGGACGTCTCCTCGGACAAAGGCAACACACCTTCTAACAACAAAGACTGAGAAGCTCCAGTGTCCCGTAAAATCTTAATAGGCTGAGGAGTAGTATTATTAACAATAGAAACAAACCCATCAGACATAAAGGGCTTATAATCCTCCATGTAATCACAAAAACTGGACTTAAAAGCCTGACTCCCAGGACATTCCAACTTATTGGTAACAACGGGTGTCGTACAAGCACTGAACTTGGGCTTATGATCTCTTTCATTCTTCTTCTGGAGTCTAAAACAATCAGCCATCAGGTGACCATTTTTCTTACAATAAGCACAAGTTAGTGACTTCTTCTCAAAAGTATCAAATTTTGGACCAAACATATTATAACTAGACGGACTCTTATTCTGTGCAAGAGGCTTAATATCAGTACGCTCAGTGCTTTGATTTTTGTAATTTCCGCTTGAAGTATTAAAATTTTGACCTTTGAAACTTCTTTTATGTGAAATGGTATAATTATCGGAAACAACAGCTGCATCTTGCAATGTCTCAACAGTTTTGTCATCTAAATGTGTTTTTAAGTCTAAATTAACACACTGCTTGAACTCTTCTAATAACATTAATTGTCTTAATTTATCAAAATTTTTATCTATTTTCTTTGACGTAAGCCATTTATCAAATAGATCTTCTTTTTCCCTAGCAAATTCAAAATAGGTTTGTGATTCAAACTTTTTATAAGACCTAAATTTCTGTCTATATGCTTCTGGCACTAGCTCATAAGCTTTCAAAACTTCCTGTTTAACAGTGTCATAATCAGAACTTTTTTCTGAAGAAAGTGCTGAGTAAATTTCAGCGGCCTTGCCCACAAAAATACTTTGCAGCATAGTAGTCCAATAAGGCTTTGACCATTTCAAATTTTGAGCAATTTTCTCAAATTGTGGAAAAAATTTATCAACTGTTTTTTCACAAAATTTGGGAACCAAACGTATATTTTTTGCTGCCTCAAATTGTTCTGATTTTGACTTAGTGTTGCTTTCTGCTTTGACCATTTCCATTTTTATTTTCTCCATCTCTATCCTTTCCCTCATTTCAAGTTCTGCCTGTTTTTCTTCTTTTTCTTTTTCTAATTGTTTTAATTTAACTTCGTTTTCAAATTGTTTTTCCAATTGTTTTAATTTAAGTTCGTGTTCTAATTCAAGCTGTTTTAATTTTAAAGCATCAACATTTTCGACCTTGAGGTCAAGAGCCTCTTCACCAAAAATTTCTAAATCAACTAAATTGTCTATTACCAAATTTTTTATAATTTGTTTTCTCATAGATGTTCTAAAATCTATTTTTAGATGTTTAGCAAGCAACACTAATTCTTCTTTCTTTAATTTATCAAACCCTTCCAGGTCTGGCGTTTTCAAAAATTTACCAGCATCAAATTCCATTTTGTAGAATTTTGTTGGCTAACTCTAATAAAAAATACTGAAAAAATTTAATAAGATATTAACGTTATCCCGAGACGAGCCCCCAATTTCTGTTACGGCCGAAATCACCTTTTAAATTGTAGCCAACAAAAGACACAAATCAATAATAAAATTTAACAAGATTTATTATATACAAGTTTACAAAAAATATTACAAAAAAAACTAAAATGTCACCTTAACTGTTCAAAATCCTTCGTCTTTTCCTAATCCGGAATTCTTCTCGTCACTGTTGCGGGAATCCAAACGGAATATTATATCCAATCAGTCACAATCTAGTATGATGTAACGAAAATAAAAGTCTGTCAAGTACGATGTGTGAAACGTAAATAAATCCAACAGCTGAGAACACAAGAATGTCTGGTCCAATACGTTCTGATCTGAAAGTCTAACTTTGTTGTCCGTGAAATTTCTGGAATACGGTAGAAGTTCGAATCACACCAGAATTATTACGTAAGTCAAATAGAAAGTTCTAGTCATTCCATCAGTATCTATTATTGTTCCAGTGATTTCTAAACTGCGCACTTATAACATTATTTGGTAAACAACTATAAGTATTATTTAAGCATATTATACATGTTATAAGGCCACACAAAACAAATTAGGCCAAGATAAATAATATAATAATTACAATATCATAACAAAATAAATATAATAATACAATATCATAACAATGTATTCAAGACTAACGATATTAAGAGCTTTTGTGACAGTAACTTCGTTCTGACAAGAGAGTAAATATATAAACCACGTGCATGACAGTAAAGAACCAACCATGAGATGTAAATTGGCTGGAGAGGTTGTTAAAACCACAAAATGACGTGGCAAAGATATTGATGATTACGATCGGTCAGCCTTTGGCCGAATTTAAAACAAATATATTTTCCCTACTGCGGCAAGGAACTATTTAATGAAATCGCTTTCTACCTTCCTATTCCCAGCAACATAGAATATACTGTCTTTGAATATAACATTCGTTTGTAGCTGTAATAGTTATCAATTTAATAAAAGGATTACATGTAAGGTCCATCTCATATCACATGTCTGTATCCAAATACATTTGTTGCAAACAATGTCTAAGTTCTATAACATGTTCGTCATGTGAACATTCTGTAAAATTGCAGACATCTTGGTTTAAAACTGTAGGAGGAGCTGATTACACAAATTTATACCCTCTATACACAGTTGTTGCAAAAGTTCCACAAGATAGAAAATCCAGAAAAGAAATTCTTAAAATGACATCATATCGATTCATGCAAATCCTCATTATGTCCAAAAACATTCTGCAAAGTTTAAAAGATTTATGTTAAGAGCTGTTGGAGGAGTTTATAAAAAAAAAAAAAAAAACTGGTACCCTTCATACATAATTCTTGCAAAAATGACTCATGGAGATTCTTCAAATGACATAATACTTCTTCGTGCACATGTTTCTTATCTTAATAAACATTCTGCAAAGTTTCAAAGATCTGCTTTAAAAACTGTAGGAGGGGTTAATTATACAAAATTGATACCCCCCATACAAAATTCTTGCAAAATTACTCAATTCCACAATATGGAAATTCTATGAAACATTCTTCAAATAACATAATACTCCTTCGTGAACTATTGTATTTTGTCCACAAACATTCTTCAAAGTTTCAGAGGTCTGCGTCAAAAGTTGTAGATTACACCATTTTTTTCCTTTTACTCTCCATACACAATTGTTGCAAAAAATCGGTCAAATACTCATTAGGTCGGGTTGCGTTTAATGTGTATGACTATTTAACCCATCCCACAGGTAGGTTAATGATGACCAGTAACAAAGCCAATATGACATGCAAGACCAAATTTTGTACAAATGTATGTATAATAGAAATTGGGGGATACCACTTTTGTGAAAAATGGATATATTACACAACATAAACAATCTGGATATGTTTCCTCAAATTGCATACTACTCCTTTGTGCACATCTTTAATATGATTGTAAACGTCCCTTTTCTCTTCATCAAAGTGTTTATCTCTTCTCTATGTTTTCTTCATCAAATTGTTTGGTTTTGTTTTTGTTTTTGTTTTGATTTCTTTCGTATTTCATCATCAAAATACGCATTTCTACACCTTTATCATCGTGACTCTTTTCTATTTTTCATCAAATTTATTTACTCATCTCAATTTGTCACTTCCTACACAAAGCACTTCCACGTAGCCTATGATTTTGTATAAATTGCAGGTATATTCATAAGGATACGGAATATAACATAAGCCTGTCTTGTTTCCGAATCCTACTATTTTTCATGTATGTATATTTGTTATTATGTATTTGCTTGTGATTATTTGAATAAATATGTTTAAACTAAAAGTTTCAAACATCTAAAAATCTGGGTTAAAAGCTGTAGGAGGTGTTACATGTCATTACACAACTGGTTCCCTGTTCCCTCATTACAAATTGTTGCAAAAATTCCACAACATGGAAAATCCAGAATAAATAGTGTTCCTTACTGCACATCTTCAGTATGTACGTAAATATTCTGCAAAGTTTCAAAGATTTGGGTTAAAAGCTGTATGAGGAGAAGATAATACAAAAAGGTACCATATTTTCCCCTTGCGATCACCATCCACCCGTTCGATATTCACCAAACTATATGCCGGATTTGAACTACGTGCAACCTGACCAAAAATCAGCTTTAAATTTAAGTGTCGAAGTAAGAAACTCTATACAAAGTCTAAATATAAAAACGGCCTTGAATTTTAACACGTCAAATTTCTTAGAAATCATCACATTCAATAAACAGATAATATGACTGTTACATGTATATCTGTATATCTAATCATGCAATTCGAATATTATCTAATATCTACATTTACACCTCATGACACAAAATCACATTAATTGAAATGTGTGCCCTCGGTCACAAGTTGTATATTTTTGGTATTGGAATTTCAGAATTAGTTATTCTTATTAATATATTTACAAATTCAAAGATTTGAGGGATTACTTTTTGATGTGACTACGCGCCGATCGGTTTTGTAAAGTATAACGTCGTTGGCGCCGTCCATTTTTACATGTACGTCAATTCCTATTGTGAAATATGACTTTCTGTTCACTAGTGAATTAACGGATTTTATTACATTAACTGTGTTGAAATACCGTGAAAGAAAATCCGACAATTCACCCAGTGAACACAAAAGTCATATTTTACCTAGGAAGTGAAGTAACAATATAGCCGTTAAATCTTCTATCGTTGTAATAAACAGGGCCTGGGGTACTTGGTTTTACAACTGGTATATGTGTACAGATTACAGTTTTCAAACCGGAACCTGTTCATGACTGAAAAGTGTGAAACTTGTACCCTGCCAAAATCTTATAAGAATTCGCTTAGCGGGCTGATATCACTTTGTTATCTACTGTTTCCTGTTTATATCAACTGCTTCCGTTTTATATCACACCCCTAATCCGTAAATCAGTCGTTTCCATAATCGATTCTAAACTTAATAGCGCATAAAAACACGGCAGACGATAGCGGTACGAAACTGTGGATTATATTAATTCGCTCAAAAATGTTAATGCAAACAGAAAAACATTAAGTGACAAAACATTTTGACTAAATGGATGAGGGACAATGACGATTTGCAGCGCCTCGAGGATATTCGGTAATACGGCAATGAAACTGAAATCATTGAGATAAGAATTTTCATGAAGACCTATAAAACACCAAAGTATATGATAAAAATATCATAACATGTCATTATTCATATCAGACCCATTATCAGCCCATGGTCAAGATCATCCATCGAGTCTGGCAGCTCTCGGGCTGATAATAGGTGTGATATTAAATATATATATGTCTAAGTAACAAAGTCTGATAAATAAATGTTACAGCGAATCTATCCATTTTCTAATAAATCAGTACGTAAACTACATTGTAAATAGATATTTTCATTAGTGATATTTTACTATCTTATTACTTGGAAGCCTTGTTTTGTAATATATTATCGCGAAATGACACGCCGTATTTATATTTATTCCACATTCAAGATATCTAATATGATTTAAAAAATATCTTATAAACTTTATTAATTTCTTTAATGTGCTAGTTCACGAGGTAACTGTCCGCAGGAAAACATATCACACCACTCGGACACATACTGAGTCCGAGTCGACCAGTCGATCTTTGTTTCTACTACAAGATGCTGCATGCTTGGTGGAGAAGCAGCAAATACCAATTTTGATGTCTTTGGTTTGACCCGGCCGCAGATCGAACCCTCGACCTTCTGCACTCGATGCGAGCACGTTACTACGAGACCACCGAGGCGGTTAGAGATATACGGTCAATAGAAAAAAATAAACGGATGGTTTGTAAAAGACGTAGAAAACATTACGAACGAATGGTGTTGCCTATTTTATTCATTTTTTTATTTATTGCAGAGCGTGTGTGTGTTTGTGAGAAATGATATCTTCTTGAAAATAAGATTTCGACCATTCTCATCCCATTCCCTCAGATAAAATTGCAATGAACCTGATCAGACTTGATGATGGCAAAATATTAACAGAGTCCAATCGACAAACTAAACATTTGACTAAAAATTCTTGAATTTCCTGTAAGATTTTAATTCTGGATTTTACTCGAAGGTTGAGAGTTGCTATTGGCGGTGTTGAAGAGCTGCATTTGAGCTCTCGAACACTAAACATCATATTTTCAATCAAATGGTTCCGTGGTACCGTGATTTAAAAAGAATGAGT
Source organism: Mytilisepta virgata (assembly GCA_028015205.1). Classification (NCBI taxonomy): domain Eukaryota; kingdom Metazoa; phylum Mollusca; class Bivalvia; order Mytilida; family Mytilidae; genus Mytilisepta; species Mytilisepta virgata. The sequence continues at coordinate 36,887,884 of CM051515.1, forward strand.
TCAGAGATTGTCGAGTCTAGGTATGATAGTGTATCACAAATACCTTAAGATTGTTCTTAACTAAAATGATCACTACCACCTGTGTGTTGAGATTTATTAATATATTTTTTTTAAATTTCGGGTTTCAAACCGTGACATAACCTTCAAACACAATGAATGTCAGTCGCATATTCTTCTGTTCTCCATTTTCCGTGATCCGTTCCTCTTTCCTCCTTGTTGGGGTTATTTTTTGTCTTTTTAATAGATATTCGTTTCAATTTGAGGCGTTCATGTGGTTGGAGGTGTGGTTTATTGGACCCATCTAGCGTTTAGTCTTTATAAAGCAAATTGTTCGCATTTAAACGTATACCCATGTAATACATGTCAACCTGTCTCACCAGGATTTATAAAAAATGAGGACGTATAAGACTTTCAAATTTGTTGACACATTCCTCCTCTTGATTACCTGGAATAAAACGTACGGTCGATACTTTCACATTACATGAAGTTTAAATGTGATATCTTATTTACAATTATTTGGAGAAGAAAGGGGATAGAGAGAGAGAGAGGTGTTTGATATTTAAAATTGGCAAACTGATTTCTTTCCCTTTAACCGCTATATTACACCAATTGAATGGGAAAGAAAACGACAGTATCAAAAGTCGTATAGTGATTTTAACTTTTTTTACGGTATCATGTTTCTATCGTAAAATTATAAATTATAAATTAATGTGTCTTAAAGAATCTCATTTTTCATTAACATTTTCTATTGTTACATTTTTGTAGCACTGGTATAGTAAGATATTTGTAAATTAAATTTGTGGCCAAAGAAAATATAAATTCTATTTTGCACCCTAGACAAAATAAAAAAAACTTGTAGTTAGGATATCATGCTTATCAAAATTAGAATAAATAGTTTGGTATTTTTTAACATTGTCTGTACAAGAATATCTATAAAAAAAATTATAGGGTAGGCACAGAAAGCACAATTAAGATATTAAAATAGGTGGGGAAACCTAAGCAAATCCCATGACAAACAAAATGAAAGGTGTATGACTGCTCCAGTTCATTAAGTTGTTGCATGCTTTCGAGTCAAAGTAATATTATAATAATATTTTTTATGTCGATACACTTTTACAATAATTTGTAAGCCAACTTTGCGGGAAAAAAATTATGTGCGTTATAGGTATTGTGCTAAAGTAAATTTGTAGATTGGTAGGTATGTATTTGTTTATTTTGTTTAATTTTTGTCCTAATTCATTTGTGATAACTTTTGGTTAGAAGAATGTCAATAAAAAATTGTGTGTAGGCTTAAACAATAAGAGTGGGTTGGGAAACCATGAGCACATAGATATTATTATTTGGTGTCTGCCTAATTCCTTTTTCACAGCGAAATCTATTATTTTGATGTATGACAAACAAAATGACAAGTATACATGTAAGACTGCAATTCACATAAACGTGACATGATTTTGTTCACTAAAAATATCTCAACACAAATTTTCTCGTCACGCACAAAAATAAAGGCAGGATTAATTCACGTTTTTATTACAAATTAACTGAATTTAAGTGGGACACAACCTAGACTAACGGATATATACTGTAACGTGTCTTCTTGGATTTAAAAAAAAAAATTGTGCCCGATTAACACAGGTATGTTTGAAATAAATCTTGTTGCTTCTGATTCAGTTGTTGTTTTAAAACTATTTAACACATAATATTATTGTCCAGAGACAAAAAATACCAAATATTTCTCTTAATTCTGTAAGAAAGTTTTGCTTATCATTTAAGTCTGGAAAAATGTAACAATCGATTAGATTTGGAAACAGTCATAGGACATTTAAAAAGTGTAATAATACATGTAAACGGAAATTGCACTTTATTTGTATTTTCCTCGGTCATGTCTTATGCAAAAGGACACTGTTATCTCGGTGAAATAGACATACAGAAATGAAAAACAAACATGTCAAGTTCAGTAAAAATTCAGTATGTTTCGGAGTTATCTTTCTTTACCTACATTGAATTTCTCAACCAAGTTTTAAAACAAGGCTTTACCAATTTGTGAGTAAATAAATGTTTTTTTTTCGAAAAAAAAACTTTCTTCAAAGACGAAGTTGTTTTAGATAGTTTTAGGCTTTGCGACTGTAGATGTAAATTCTAAATGAACTGTACATCAAAATTTAATATACATGTAGCTCATATTTTCCAGAAATTTATGTAAGACTGAAATACAAAAAGGAATACACTATAATGATACAAACCATCTTGCGCGCTCATGGTAAAAACCTAAAATATCGTGAACAGTGGGTAAATAAATTACTCGAACTCCATGGAAGGTCAACTTTTGTTGAGTATTTGAACCATATTGAAAATTCAGGCAAAAAAAAGAAAAAAAAAAGTTACAATACAAACATTTTGACCAGGACGAGTACATGTACAAACGGCGCTTATATGTGCATATGGATTTGTGTGTGCTGAAAATATTGATTAACTGGTCAAAATACGACAAAATCGTTGTAGTCACAAGGATTGTATTACTTAAATTGACATAGAATGTTAGAATCTTTAACCTCTCCTATTTTTGTAGCATTATCTGATTATTTGACATATTTATTTTCTCCGGATTGAAAAATCTCAAAGCAAAAAATAACCTGGTAATTTTTTCAGATACATATGTGGACCATATAAATATTTTAATCCGCAGTATTTCAGATAAGATGACTTGCATTTGAGTACAGGCCAAGATAATTGCACTGGAAAAAAGGGATATCACAATATTCTATTTGTTAACCACTTAAAAAAGTCATATCCATTTAGAAATAAAAATTCCCCCATTAGGCCACACCAAACTGATTTTTAGTTCTTTGGTTTTTTAATGGCAAAAATAGGTGCGAGCGACCGAAATTTTAATTTAATTTTTTTTTTTGAGGACAAGTGTTTTTCAGGTGAAGATCAAATATAAAAATTTTTAACTAGCATAGTGCAAAAAATGGAAAAAACTTCCTACTTTTTACTAAATTTTAGGAGCGGGCGAACAATTTTCATTATTAATTTCTTGCAGAATGAAGAATTTAGGGCGAATTTTCAGCATTTTTGAAAATAAAGTGAAGAGGCAATTTTTTTTCTTAAAATTTACAAGCGGCGAAATCCAAGAACTAAAAATAAATTTGATGTGGGCTTAACAGTGATTACAATGAATGTTCAAAGTCAACTTTCTCATATATCACAATATTTACATTGCAATTTCTAGCGTAAAGAAAATACTTTGTAAATTAATTAAAGTTAAATTCTTGGATACCAATTTTGATTCACAAGATGTGTATAGTATACATTTCGTCGATTTACCACTAATATTCAGTTGTGCACGAGGCCCAAAATGTTGAAAACCAAAACAACAATCCAAATTGTAATACCTTTTGGTTTTTTTTTCTATATAAATTTAATAGAAATTATAATCAACATTTTGACTGTTTTAAAACAAGTCTCAAATCTTTCAAATTCCTGAACTGTTGGACCGGGATCGAACTGTTGAGCGCTTGCCTTATTTTGATTGGTTACTAGTAATATAAATAGCATATTCACGTGAACGCTGTTTTGCTTGACCTGTGACTGAACTGTTGCCCTCAGTCTACGGCTTCGGGCAACAGTTCAGCCCTTGGGTCATACAAAACAGCTGTTGTCATCGGACCTAGTCAATAGCTGTATAAGGTTGAATAGCAAATTATAAAAGTCAAAATGACCACAAGAGGCAAAGCCAAAACCATCTAAGGACAGATCTATGTACGATTGAGATACTCCTTAGTTTTCACAGATTTAATAATTTTGAAGCGGAAATACTAGCAACTAAACTGGTGATACCCTCGGAGACTTGATAACGTAAAAAGTCTCCAAGAACTGTTACAGTATCTGGTTTCAAATTTGTAATACCTTACCTATAAATAAATATTTATTATGAAAAATCGAAACCAGCTGCATGTTGGAATTTCTAGAAAATAGTTACTCAAAACTTTATAAAATTACTGCTTGTAGTTGTCCAAGCTGTGGTAAGTGTTCCAGAGAAAACTGTCAGAAGAACAACAATGGCATCGCTAAACTAGAAACATAAATAAACCATACTGATCTAAAAAACACCGTTTGCTAAGAAAACATGAAGAAACCAACATTAAAACTGACATAAAACCATTTATATTTCGTAGAATTACTACTCACCATTGTCAAGGCCGCACATGTTGAAACCGAAACAGTAACCACACAAATGTAAAAGAGCACCTTCAAATTCCACCATAGGGAAAAGCCAAAACCATCAAAAGACAGAGCTACAGTATACACGAGGTATATACTCGTTAGTTTTTTCACGAAAACCTTAGGAATAAGAGGATCCAATATTTTGCAATACTAATATATATATCATAGGGCTATGTTCTTTACGAAAACATACATCATTTATAAAAGACATTTCTGTGCAAAACATATATAAATATCATATAAATGAATTTAATGATATATAAAGAAGTGCCAATCGCAAAAATATTGGTAATTTTCTGCAAACTGACCGATTGGTCAGAGAATGTTTAGAAGAAAGGTCTAAAATTCATTATTCCTAATGTTTGAATCATAATCATGTTTGGAATGTTTGGGTTCATTTTTCACCATGTTTATGAGGCAGTCTTTTTTGCCACTTCTTTTTAGCTTTTTTAAAATTCCTTCGCTGTAGGAAAATCAAATGGTTGTTTCCTAAATACAACATTCCACATAGAAAACATATGGACAAGAGACAAAACTGGAAAGCAATGTTCCTAGCTAAGATCCGATACTTAGCTTGTAGTTACCAATGTTCAACATTTTCGTATAATTCTCATTTGAAATATCTCTGAAATATAGATCCTTATAAATCATTCATATTTTATCTACATCATATAATTTCAAATAGTTGTAAGTGTCGTTGGTTAATTACTCATTTTGAACATTCTTCCTGATTCAAAAGTTCAAAAGAATTGCACGGTACTTTTTTCAGATAAAATTCAAGTTATAGCTCAAAGAATTCAAAGGACCAGGAAGACTGTAGAGAGAGCCAAAAGGATCTCTATAATATATTTATATCATGCTCTATATATATTTATATCGCCAATGTGACATACTTCGTATTAGCTTGATCTTTATTTTGGTATTTTATGATACGTTATATTACAATAAAAGACCATTTAACTTTAACCTTCTTGACAATTTTATTTAAGTTATGTCAACCAACGTCCTAATTCTTGCTTACATCTTTATAACCTTGTTGCTCTTTGTAAAACATGTATAACAATATCAAAATTATATTAATTGAAAGTAAAACAAAATCAGTACAAATTTTTTTGATGTAACCTGTCGCAAATCGACTTTCAGTTTTATTTTAATTTTATTTTTTTAGACAATTCTTGGATTTCTATAATTATAATTTTATCTTTAACAGTAGAGAATGATTTTAAATTCGACCTTTACCAATGTTGACTCGTAACAATTCCCCTGCGTTCATGAGTCATTGTCCTTCACCACCTTCAACCCATTTTTGCCAGCTAGCTCTTTTGACAATCATGGAACATGATATTACCTCCATAATTCCATGACACAATGCAAAGTGACCCCTTCCACAACATTCTACCAATCTAACAACTGACTTACAGTTCCCGACTAAAGCAGTAAATTGGTATTGGTTAGATGTAGGGCCTCTCAGGTAAAAACACCGTCGCTGTGCAATGTACATTAGTTCCAATGTTCAAATATTTATTCATATGTCAAGGCAAGCAAATTTATACCAATTTAAGGTATACGGAAGACTGACCACGCGATTCTTAAATGACAATGACCTCGAAAATACAATATACCTATTTCCATGCACGCCGCATCAACGAAGTGTGTTTACCTGTAAAATTGAGAAAGATATATTACATAATGACTGCAGTAAAATTTTGGGTAATTATTTCTAGTTAAAAATGTAATTTATGGTCATGGTATATTCTAGGATTCTAAGTAAACGTAGACTAATTATTTGGTTCATACAAACAATATCTAAATCAAGGAAAAAATATAAATAATATGAATTAAATGTCTAAAGATAAGCCGGAAAAATGTATCGCCTCTTTATGCCAATCCCATTCTTATCCAACACCCAACATTATCATTGATAAAAATTTATAGTCGGTTGCAATTTGTTGATCTGTCGTAATTTTTTCAGATACTCGGTGGGGTTGTGTGAATTTTTGTTTTACACAATTTTAATACAATTGCTATTCTCACTTTTGGGCATGGATGAATTTGAGGAACTTTTTCTAGTTATCCCATAATTCCGTTTTATACGCCTTTCATCTAATTTGTGGACTCTTTGAACTTTGATAAACCGCCTCGGTGGTCTCGTGGTAGCGTGCTCTCCCTGAGTGTGGAAGGTCGCGGGTTCGATCCCCGGCCGGGTCAAACCAAAGACATTAAAATTGGTATTTGCTGCTTCTCCGCCAAGCACGCGGCATCTAGGAGTAAGAGCAAAGACTGGTCGGCACGGAGTCAGTATAATGTGTCCGAGCGAGGATATATGTCTTCCTGCGGACAGTTACCTCGTGAGCTAGCACATTAAAAATCCGACTTAGCGTGTCGGTCTAGTACAAATCAGGGATCATATTCATTATCATATCAACATGTTCTCGTCCTGATATGCACCTGGCTGCCACTGGATGTTAAACAATAATTCATCCATCCATCCATTGAACTTTGATACATATCGTAAAAATTGTTAACCAAAATAAATTTCGTTAGGAATAAAATTTACGCGTAGTAGGCGAACAGATAAGAGTTTATTATTATTTAGTTCTGAAGGTTCTACTACCCCCACAATCTTTTGTTGCCATTGTTTTATCATTGTGTCATAATTCATTCTTCACGAAGTTTGTTGGTCTATCCGGTAATTCCGACAAGATCGGGGTCAGTCCACCGGAATTTTCAATATTCCGGGTCCGAAAGTTCGAAATCGGTTTGAAAATTAAAATCGCAATCGAAACATCCAGGGAATTCAAAAGTTTGTAATTGTCAGCTAATTTTTTTTTCAGTCCAGCAAAAGTAAGTTTGGCCCAGAAGATCTAATGTCCTTGCCGGACCAAATGTCCAGAAAAATCTCTGGAAACTGTCGTATAGATAAACCTATTCTAAATTGACTCTTAAGTAAGTTTAAACATCAGTTTTATTGCTGTTCTTCATCTTAAAGTATTCAGTACAGCAGAGACCTTAAATCTACCCCATTATATACATACACGTACAACTGTATCTATACCCAAAACGAGGGAGGGAGGGAAATAAAATCAAAACCGCATGTAAATCTGCTTAGACGTTTGTCACAAGCATGGGACTTTTACGAACGAATTAACCCAGCATCTCGTGTTTTCATATTATGTACATGTACAAATCAAAGTTTGAAGGACCTTTGAGTATGTACATATCATTAACACCCATTTAGAGCTATACATGAATATATCCCATGTTTTATGCTCCCAAAAAATATTTATGAGATAAAAAAGCAAACTTTTTTGGCGAAATACATCCTTAAAGTCACAAACTAGTGGTATGCTTTGTATATTTTTAAAGTTTTCTGGAATAACAAAAACTTTCAGTTTTCTTATGTTATAATATAGTGCATCATTGCAATTTCATAATAATAATAATAAAATAATAATAATAAAATAAAATTGTGACAAAAACCTGGAAATAGAAAAAAATATTTTCTTCAATTCCCTTTTTTCCATTTTTAGCAAAGCAAATATATGATATGTAAATAATAACAATTGGAAAAAAGTTTAAAAATCTTTTTTTCATTATCAGCAAAGTAAAGATTACGTTTGCAGGGTCATTCAGTACAGGAGAGTAAAGTGAAAACCAGGAAGAACAGTTTCAAGGTAAAGCTAATCCTATATCTTATCAAAGTATACAACAAAGTTCAAACAAGAAGAAAGGTAAACACCACTACAAATTCACATTTGATGTCGATATAATACAATTGTATAAAAAGTGTTTAGAGTAAATCTTTTAAACCACAAAAGTACTAAAAATTATTAAAAATATTAAAGAGAAATAAAACAATTTTAGCAATATTATGATATCAACAGAAAAAGTACCTTCATGATATAACATTCAAAATTTATCGGGTTGAATTATATGCAATTTCATCCAAAAACTACACGATTTTCCATTTTCCCAGAACTTGGGAGCGTGCTCGCCTCGAGTGCGGAAGGTCGCAGGTTCGATCCACATTAAAGACATTAAAATTTGTATTGGCTGCTTCTCCGCCAAGCACGCGGCATATAGGGGTAAGAGCAAAGGAGTGGTCGGCTCAGAGTCAGTATAATGTGTCCGAGTGGGTTGATGTGTCTTCCCGCGGACTGTTACCTCGTGAGCAAGCACATTTAAAATCCGCCTCAGCGTGTCGGTCGAGTACAAAGCAGGGATCATATTCATATCCTATCAACGTGTTCTCGTCCTGATATGGACCTAATGGTTGCCACTGGACGTTAAAAAATAATTCATTCATCCATCCATCCATTTTCCAAGTCTTTCACAATACCCTGTATAACTTTACAAGGAAAAAAACATTTTTACTCGAGGTTTTTTGTTTGGTTCCTCTTTGTATGGGCAAATTTTATAATTCATTCATTTGAGCTATAACTACGAATTTCAGGAACTTTGAATGGGTATTGGAAAATTGACCATTGAAATTTTCTTCAAAACTTTAGTATAATCATAATGACGTAATGAGCATTTTTTGCTAAAATAAAACTTGGGGGTCCGTGTGCTTATTACGGAGATATTAAGGAAAAACCTCAAATTAATTCGTACTTGATAACTCAAACAGATTTCGACTGTCCCTTGGAGTTTGAGCCATCGAAGTTCTACTGTATACCATTGTTTAAAACATAAGAAAGATGTTCAGGTGTTAATTGTTTCATGTATATATACACTGTCACAATGTAAATAACTATGGTTGGTTGGTGCACTCACCGATGCTTAAAACACAAATAAGATATTCAGCTGTTGATATTTTGCAATAGCGATATATTCTAACGCAACCTTTATCATACAACAATCACAGTATTCAGCCTTTGGAAAATATTCTCATTAAATCTGGATTTATTTTACGGCATTCTACATACATGTATCATCAAAGTGATATCACGGAATGTTCATATGACAATGTTCTTGGTTTGTTATGTATGATTCTATTCTTTTTAGTCTATCTTCAATCTAATTCCACTTATACACTGTGTACACACGTGTTACAGATATCTTTAAACAATCTATTTGTTAATGATTCAACCAAGTATATGAGAGACAGTTAATTCCTAGTAAAATCAACAAATACTTATTATAAGGTTTCAATGCTTACACATTGTAGAAATACTATTCAAAATTCATATTGGTTAGTTTCTAACGATTTCGTTTGATATTATCTGTCATTCATTTTATTTCCCCTTTCATATCATACATTGTGTAGAGGGCGAAAAAAAACCCACAAAATACGCGACTGTGTATTTTTAAAAACTAAATTCTCAGAAGCTTACATGTAAAATGAAATTTACACCTGTAAGTTAAATTGCCTCATTTATATTATAATCTTAACTGATAATTGTGCTTGAAGCTCTAATATATGTTACGTAAGACAATCTGGATTATGCTCTCGACTTTCCGTTGTTTGATTTTGTTTTTATACGTCGATGCGGTCGTTATGGTCCGAGACCATAATTAATTCATAGTGCATTTTCATATTAAAATAAAATTGAATTAAAAAAATTCGCACCTGCGCAATCTTGAAAATCTTTCTCATGTAGAAAGTATACTTACTTCCTGTCATAATATCAAAATTTAATTTAAAAAAAAATCATCAGTGCTAACTCAAAATATTGGCAAAAATATATCTCCTAGGGTATCAGAAGACGGCAGATGACACCTTCAATATTGATCCTTTTCCATCTGACCAAATCACCACTTCTACTTGTGACAGGTCATTCAAACTTTTAAAATATTTTTTAATATTTTACCACAATGGTCCCCCATTGTGATTGATTTTAGGAAATCTGACCCCTCCCGTTTATTTCTTGGGGTCAGTATAGGGTTTTTGAAAGTTTTGGTGTAACTTTTAAAATTTGTCTCCGTTTTTTTCTATTTGTAATGTTCCTTACCGAAAATGAAGAAATGTCTTAATTATCGGTTTTCATTTACTCTTGCCCTTTTGAGATACAATGTATAAAGAGCCGAAAAAGAGACACGTACACCTTAATTTTTGAAAATTTTTCATTTCTATGCGATTTTGATGATTTTTTCATTGGTTTGTCATAAAAAAATACTATTAGTGTTACTCCATGTATATTTGTATAGTTTTTTTGTAGTTACAGAGATACAAGGGATTGAAAGGGGCCATTTTGAAGGACATCTTAAATTTTCATTTTTCATCCGATTTCTCTAAGGATTCTTTTCTTTTACTTCATCTTGATGAGTGCTTCTATTAGTATGTCAACAAGCTTTTTCTGTTTTTTTATTGTTTCCAAGATAAAATGGGTCAAAGGGGTCAAAATTGGCAATTTTGGAGGAAACATAGAAACTGGTTTTTTTTTTCATTCGATTTCATTGGAGATGTTTAATTCATCTTGATGAGTGCTTTACCTTGTGTGTCAACAGATTTTCCCTGTCTTACGGTTTTCGTGGTACAAGGGGTTAAAGGGGCTACAATTATTCCAACATTACTGTGTAATGAATATTATGATATCCTTCACTTTATTGGGTCAAACAAAATAGTGTGTCTACACTTACTTTAAATGTTCACCATATTGCATTCATGTCATGTTGTGTATAGCGAATCCCTTTTCCTCCTGGGCTGCTTAGGGATTCGCTAGCTAGACAGATGATATAAGAAATACATTGTTGACTTACATGCAAATAGCAAAACATTACGTATCTTTCTGTGGAAGACCTCTGTTGACACTATAATAATTTTAATTTATGAATTTAAATTTTCAGTATGTTGCCACGGACTGGCCAAATACGATTTGAAAACTTGGAAGAAAAAGTTGTTAAAATCTGACATTTTGCACTGTTCATGCATGAATTTGGTGGATTATTGGTCCATAATTAAAAACCTTAGCAATATTGACCTACAGACCAGGATGAAAAAAAGTGCTGTTGATTTACTTTAGTACACATGGGATAATTTATTAATAACTCATTTTACATTTTCCTTATTGTAGCATTGCAATTTATAACCGATATATCGATTGAAAACACATATTCTTAATATACTCATTGTACATGTACTTGTAGGATTTTATCCTCGGATATCTTTCACAGGGTTATTAAGTTAAAACGACTTGTATGAAGAATTTTAATGTTGATAAATATTAGCTTGACACCACATGTGACGCAATTGCACTTTCATGTAACAGTATGATTACGTTGAAAATCAATATTTCCAAAATTCCTCACACAAACATAACAGATATTTCTAAAACGCATTGCAAACTGTAGAAAAGAAGACTGCAGAGTTAAAGCACTTGGAATTCTCTACATGTACATGTTACATATACCCTTCATTTATGTTATTTCCCCAATTCAATAGTATCGGTACTGTTTTCATAAAACAATACTGTATTGAAAGATGTTCATACGATTTTGATTCTGTTTGAACTTTCATTATTGTCGCGACCATCCGGAACACCTCATCGTAATGACAAAAAAACTTAGATTTACATGTATTCGGAGTTCACGAGTTTTGAAATCCTCTTAAAATTAAGGCTAGAAATACCCGAGGCAAAGTTATTTTGGCGATTTTATTATATTAATCCTATTGCTATTGATATTTTCATAACTTATTTGTGTGACGTAATACAAAATGCGTATTGCACGCAAAAAATTACCCGTTACCTTATTCCCGGCGTAATACACTACGGCTAAATAAGATAAACATGGTAAATAAACGTATAATTGCACTGTAATTATTGTAATGTGTTGTAACGGAAAAAAATCGTATAACAGGATAATAAATAAGGTCATCCAAAATTTACGGACCTAAAAGGTAAACTTTTTAATGCCTTTCTTGTTTTCTTAAATTTCCTTCTCTTGAATTAAGATTTTTCTTCTATATCACCTTATACTTTTATCTTTTCCTCATTGTAGTATAAGGCGGAAAACATAAAATACTCAAAAAAAAAAGATTGGCTGTTAGTTGCTGGCCATGACATAATTTTATTTTTAGATGATGGCTTCCGGAAATAAATTTGACTTTCATTTTAAATAAAAAGATAGATGACCCGAGATATACAAATGTATATGTGTTGTCATTTTTATATGCATAATCTTAACTCAGAATTCTGGTGAAAACCCTTTTTGTATGACAGATTTTTTACCTTTGTTAATTCGGGTTGTTTTCCTAAATTTTTAGTTTTTTTAATCTACATGTAGTATCCTTTTAGTCGTTAAGTTTTGAGACGTCTATTTGCATGGCTTTTCTCAAAAAGTATTGCAGGGTACATGCAACACAGATTGAAAAAAAGCTAACATATTCTATGACTAATTTTGATGCACTTTATATGCACATTTCAACAAACTCAGTCTTTTCAGCAATGACCAGTGACCAGTGCCAAAAGTATAGAAACCCGAGAAGATTTATACCAAAATGACTGAAAAGGTTTTCCAAAAACCATGTTAGGACAAACATGTAGTTATGAATGAGAGAGATATTCTTAGTTTTCAAAAATTTCATTGTTGTAGAAAACCAGTTTACCATCAAAATTTCAAATTCTAATCGTCCCTCGTTGAAAATTATGCGTTCGTTGTTGTTCAAATCTTAGGATGAATGATACATATATGTAATTCCTCAAGATTAGAAAATTCAAAAAACTATTGGCTAAATATATCTTAAATCATAGGAATATTTTTTTCTTAATATTGTTCAGTTATTTCTTTAGGTAATTATATTTTCTGTTGTCAAAGTTGGTTCCAGGTAAACAATACAGGCTTCTTGGGGCCTCTATTTCTCATTATTTGTCTTTTTTCAAAGCCGATACTCTATATGCTTTCACCCTTAATCTTGGTGTTTTGGTATTGTCTTGTCGCGTTTACCAATTTGAAATGTTGAATATCTGACGGTACAAATGTAATTCACTTCAATTTTCAATCCTGAAATGTGATGGGAATAAAATAAATTCAATCATGACGTGGCATATCACAAAATTTAAGTTTTTACATATGAAAATCTATATTCAATTCTTAGTGCATGTTTACTTCTCGTATGCTCCTTAAAATGGGTACACTCCTTGTAAGAATCATACAGGACCTTATATGAGATTGGAATCTTAACAATTCAAAAAAGATGTACATGTTATCATAATAAAATGGTCAAGAATAACTCAAAACAATAAAAATAAAAAAGACGTATAATTCAAAGGCCCAGATACACCCCAAAGCATAATATTCAATTTTGGTGCTAGTAAATAATTTTTGCATCTGGTCGTAAGGGAGCAACCATTTGATTTTTATAGAGGGAGGGGGTTCTAGGATCAAACGATTGATCCTGTCTATTTTTTTCGTCGAAATTTTGGTCCTGGATTTTTTTTCAGCAGCTATTGCAGCCTAAATTTTTATTTTCATTTAAACCAAAACAATTCTTGATTAACACATTTCCTGCATTTTTTTCACACCTAATGCGATCCTGTTATTTTATTTCAAATTTGATCCTACCGCCCCCCCTCCCCCCCCCCCATAAAAATCAAATGGTTGGTCCCCAAGGTCAAAAACTGTTGTAAGCTGAAACAGAACAGAAACCAAAAATGATAAAATGCAGATTTAAGTGCTAAAAGCACAACAATGTAAATCCAAAACACTCCCGAGCTATCCACGAGGAATATAATGCTTTGTAAATGAACAAAGGACAACACAGACACTGAAAACTAGAGACAATATGAACTCCTCCGGATGTTGGATTTTCTCGTTTATTATTATATCCAAATTAGATAACTCGAGATGATATCAAGCGATATCTAATTCTCACCCATTGTGAAATCTACGTGTGTAATTACTGATCCGATATTGGTGAATTATGACGAACGATCTCTTGGTAGCTCTTGGAACAGCATAAGTCTAGTTTCCAGGACAACATGGTAACATAACAGTCCCGGTTCTAACGGATCATCTTGGAAATTTTGGAAAAAACGGTGGTAAAGAACATTGGCGACATCTATATGCTTTCTTTCGCTTCACTTCTCAGAAAGGATTTTGCCTTCTTGAAATTCACTCCAAAAGCGTTTTTATCATTCAGGTGAAATTCAATGTAAATTAATACATACCGAAAAAAACTAGTCAAACATCGGAGTGGTGAAAATATTTTAATATAATGCATAGATTTCTATGAAACTGAACATTTTCAATTGTCTCTCACCGAGAGGTTCTATTTTTGGTACAATCGGTGCATTTCCATATACATGTACCTGTATAATTGATTTGACTTGACTTTTATTGAATTACCTATACACATGTAGTACCTTTAAATATAATCGTGTGAATAATTAAACAGTGGACGAGGAAGAAAATATACTCGTGTATGTCTGAAATGTGTTCTTGTTGTTAGCCACAATTATCATTATCTTTGGTTTATATAACAGCATTAGAGGTGTCCCCATAGTTTGGTTCCATCTGACCCTGTAGTTCCACAGAAGAAGATTTCTCTCTCTCTCTCTTTTTTTTAAATAAAACAATAAAAATTCAATTCTTTAATTTTCTTATATAACAAAAACCGACATCACACTTGCACTATAAGTTGTTTTATCTGGTTCCGTATTTAGCCGATCGCGCGAGTCAAGAAATTGTTTCGGTCATTTATTCATATTGTAAATTATTAAAACATACGACAAAGTGACTTCTAACAGGCATCGCCCACAGATTCATACCCAAGAATGTCCGCCACAATATCTGAAAATCCTTATTAGCACTCCAGATATGCCATCTACCTCGCCGATTTCTCATTTCCCTGAACTTCTAAGGTAAAAATTCGGGCATTTTAAGTTTTTTTAAATTTAAAATTGAATGTAACTAAGAAAAAAATTCCAAGGCAGGCAAGATTAATAAATAAATTTTCAATATAGACAAAATCATTTTAAGTCAATGGCATAAGGCCTCAATCTGTAATTTATAAGGGAGTCATAAGGGAAAATGCTCAAATTAGAATTTACCAGGTCCCAAAGAATTGTTAATATCAGAAAAAAAACTTCACTCCATAGTGTTCCCAGATAAATAAAGAATCGAATGACGAATAACTTCTTTTAAAGGTGTCAATAGCAATTTGAATTTTTTTCTTTAACACAATACTAATCTACGCTGTGGAATGTAATAGCAGCTACTGCCATTTAGAGTTTGTTATTAGCGTATGAACTGTTGATTTATATGTATAGATATGTACTAAAATTATTGAATTTAGATAAATATGTTAATTATATAATACGGATGAAATGAATCAGCAGGAATCCGGTTTACAAAAATGTCTAAAAGGACGGCAACCCAGGCCGAAAAAGTATGATTTTAAATATTAAGTTTACATTCAAATTATTTCTATAGGTGGTTTGCCCACGAGTTTATCTACATTTTAAATTTACATATTATGAAAAAGGCACATGGTGAATTCTTGAAACAAAATCCCCTCTTTTAAGCAAAGAATATGGCTTTCATCCACATTCTTCATCTCAAAGTCACAGACGCAAAATCTCGCATCCCATCAAAGATTAAGAAGGTCCTTAGCAACGATAATTTTTCTCGTCAGATCTTGGAAATTAATATCGAATGCCATTCAGTGCTTAAATGTACGCACAATATTTTCATAATTTTATGGTTCTGTTTTACTGCAGGTGGCAGGAACGACAATCAGTTAAATTAATTGTTCTATGCAGCTGGGAGGGATTACAGGATCTCAACCCACAAAGCTGCATAGCGCGTCCAAAAGTGGCGGATAGGAGAGACCCTCTCGTTGGGGGGTTGTAATATAGAAAGCCTGACCGCGGACCATAATGGCCAACGTGTTTCGAGAATGCCACACATCCCTGCCCCATAAAGACCTCTTCTGTAGTTTTCGAAAAAGAGTAGGCTGATGGCCGCTACAGAGGTCTAAACTATCTGAACCTACCCAACCATCCGCCTTTTATAGTGGCAGTCAAAATTGGTTCCCCTATGTCCCTCCCCATCCCCATAAGTTGTTGAACTGGTTCTCGTCCTGACGAAGCATGAAATATTTGGACGTTAAGAAAACAACAATTCAATCAATAAATTGATTTTGCTGAATACTTGAAATTTAAAATAAAATTAAAGCTCTTAGGGTAATCGGTGCGATATCAAGAGACTAAATGTTGACAACGCTGACATGGTAGTATATGTGAATGAAATATTTCAAAACCACTTTAGGGTGTGAACTAGGAAGTGAAAAGTTTCAAACTTTCCAGTTGTCCTCGTTTCAATAGTGTTTTGCAATTCATGAAACGTAAAGAATTTTTTATGAATTCTTTCCTATGTTTGTCTTAAGTGCTTACAATCACTCTTGACAGCTATTTATACAGACGCTTTTAAGGCTATCATATAGACAATTCAATATCAAACAACGTTTAAACTTTCATTATCAGCAAGTACAAAATGTAAGTTCATTTGGTACATTTTGTTACGAAATATACTCCAAAGTTTACTGAAACTTCATCGGACCTTGGCTTGGGTATACATTAAAGTTCAATAAACTGCGTTAACGAAAAGGGATGGTAATACAGAATCACTTCATTTCTTCAGCATAAAAAAACGTAATTTACATCTTATAGAAAAGAATATTGTTAGAGTCGTCTGCAAGGTTAAGATCACAAAGAAATGTCATATGTTAACACATGCGTGTACATGCAATGATTGTGAAGTCATGGATAATCTGTTGGTTAGGGGGTACTTGATGAAAGTTATTCCAACGAAATAAGCCACAAAAAAAAAAAAAAAAAAAAAAATATCAGGGTTTTATTTTTTCTGCATGATATATAACGATTCAATGTACCTAAAATTATTGTTGTCAGTATCAAAGGCTATTGTAATGCCTGACAGCAAGGTCAAGATTCAAAATTTCAGATTTCAGCTGTGATATGATAAAGTTTAATATGTTCACTAAATAACGAAGGATACACTTTTTTTTTATTACAAAGAATGCCGTTGTATGCATAAGGAAATTTTATTCACAGACAGAAAACAATATTCATACTTCAAGTATGAAATTCTTCTATCTGACGGATGTGCGGTACCTGTATTTTAAAACTTTTTACCATATTATTTATATATTATATATATTAAATTTTGGTATAGCTTATTTCAGGAAAAATAGTTTCTTTCCGAACGATTTATTACCATGCATTAGTTCAAATGAATTACGACTACCGTTTTACTGTATATATTGAGAGAGGGAGTACCTCATCGCTTCGATGAAGAACAACAATAAAAGCCCAAATCAAAGCGTTGTTCTTTTGCTTTAAGTTTATTGTGCGTGTATGGATTTAATGTGAATAGATCATTTTTGCTATATTCTTTATTTCAAATTAAGAAGAAAGACGTCCCTTTTTCCCAAAGCATAAAATTTATATGTTATTTTATAAAACAAATCCCATTTTTAGAAGATTTCTCATTTATGAATACTGCCGTTCATTATAACTCACGTATACATCCGAAAGACTAACACATATGTCATTTAAAGGGCCGCTTTACCCCGCTTACCCCCGAGTTCTGTTCATTTCTTGAGATATTGTTCAAAACTGTTTCTAAATGTCTATCAAAATTTATCAAGAAAATGGCTAGTTTGATCCTGGCTATTTTTGTCGCCGAAATTTTGGTCCTGGATTTTTTTTCGGTTTATATCAAGGCCTAAATTTTTGTTTTCATTTAAACCAAAATATTTCTTAATTGACACAGGTCCTGCATTTTTTTCACACCTAAAGTGATCCTCGCTATTTACTCAAATTTCATCCTTAGTATTAAGACGCCAATGAGTAACGTGTTTGGTATTTTTGACGATTTTGTATCGTTTACTTTCATTTTGGCTGGTCAAAAACAGCAATATCAAATTATTCAAACTGTTATAGAAATGAACGTACAATGTTTATTGACAGAAAATTAATTTGTAACCTGAACAACATTTCAGAATTTTGGCAACAATATTTCCTAGTTTTAGACACAGAGTGCGCTCTGATGTGCAGCGGACCCTAACAATTCTAACACAGGCCGGTTGATGTATGAGGAATCGCCGACTAGGGATGGCCTGACATCTAATTACAATATTAGTCAAATGAAATGAAATCAAATTCTTTATTGCTCTGTTACACCCAATAAAGGACCAAAGGCACTCATATCTAAACATCGCGTTGACCAAAAACAGCCTCTATTATAGTGTTTGTGATTAACTGACTTTCGCATACATGGTAGGTGAAAAAAAAGGTTTGTGAAGTCATTGTGACCTTGACCTCACTTCATCTAAACATGAGTCAGGAGAGACATTTGTGATTATTTTTTTGTTTATTTTAATTTGAAAGATGAAGGTTGACCTCCACCTCAATTATCATTACCGAATAATGCATTTTTTTTATGTTTTGATCAAAGTTGACCCTATATCCTTCCCGAACGTCCACTCGTAAAATAAACATGTAATTAAGAAAGTGGGATTAAGGGGCCATCAAGAGGGTAAATACCTGTAATTTATTGTCAATAAATAAGCAACAACATCAAAACAATAAGCATTGAAATACACAATAATAGCACTAATACAAGAGTTCACACTATTACAATTTTATATTCTTGTCAAAGTTCATTTTTTAACCTAAGTGCAGTAACTGCGAAGCAGAGTCAGCATATTCCTTTTTTTTTAATTTAAATATTTTTATTGAAATCTGTACATTTGTTAGTCTAAAACATGAAGTACCGGTACCTTATCCCGGCCTCGTTAGCAGTCAGCATATTCCATCAGATTGATGATTCCGTTCTGATACCGGTTTACAGAATGGTTAGGCGCCTTTCGATGTTCAGGTACTTCTTGGCTTTTGGTCTTCTGGTTCCACCTGCCGCGATGTGTATCCTGTGTATTGTGTTCGAGTTCTGTACGTCTTTGAACAGTTGAACTGCAGTGAAAATGTTTGGGTGGGCATGCTGGGTCATTTTCTTTATTTTACTGTGCCATCCCTCGACACTGTTTGTTGTTCTGGGTCCTTCTGTGTGGTAGTGGTTCCAAACTGAAGAGTCACCTTCCACCGTAGTCCGTAAAAGGTTGGGTCAAGTCTGTCAAATCAACATCATCTCGGTCTTCAAGTGTCTCTAACCATACATCGTTACAGAGTCAATTGGAATCAGTGGTAGAATGGCTGCGCGTCGAGTCGTCGTTCTCTCTGTAAGAAATCTGTAGACCAGTTGCTTGGGCTTTTCTCCATGTGCTCTGTGTGTAATGGAAGAAGCACCCTTTAGTTGTAACTGTAGGGAATACGTCTTTTATGGCGTTGGGAGGTGCTGTCTCGAAGTTAAGTACTGTTTTCCTTTAATTATTATTATTATAATAATAATATGTACTTGTATCTTAAACAAATTGTATTTTTATTAAAATAATAATAATGTTTTGTAAATATATCTTAAAAAGATTGTATTTTATTAATAAAATTTTACAGGTAAATTGAAAAACATACCCTTCAAAGGGCCCCTTAATCCCCTCTACTTAATTATATATTTATTTTGCGAGTGGACGTTCGGGGAACACACCCCTTTCTCTCGCCCCCTCTCTACCGGCATTCTTTTACAATGCCCCCTCTTCGCCCTCCCTAGTGTAATATCTGTATATTGTTCTATACGGGATTTATAATAATAAATGTAGCTAAATGTATTATGAACGAAAAAGTGTTGAAATCTCATAAGAGGAAAGGCCGTGGGTAAATTTTAACTCCAGAACAATATGACAAAATGGAACGCATATTTTAATGCAATTCGGCTAAAAAATATATGGAAGTCGAGCAAGTGAATCAAACAGTTCAGGGGAATTCCCATTGTTAGGGGTTTCCCATTTGTCATTACAAAAATGCTGTTACCTGCCAAATGACATTGACCTTATTATATATACAACTTGATGGATACAAGACATTACCGTGCTGGAGGCAGTTAGTGTAACTATATAGTTCTTGGAAAACAAAATTATGTCAGTTTTAAGAATAGAAAATGATGGAAATCCACATGTTAATCACCGTTCGAAAACGCAAAAACATCAACATGTTTTAACGCAAATCATAAACAATATTTTTTTTGGGATTAACATATGAAGATAAATCAAAACAAATCTATATGGAACGCCGTAACTGTCTTATGATAGTTACTTCATGATCATGATGAGAGTTTTCTTTATTATGATGAGAGTTTTCTTTATTATGATGAGGGTTTTCTTTATTATGATGAGAGTTTTCTTTATCATGATGAGAGTTTTCTTTATCATGATGAGAGTTTTCTTTATTATGATGAGGGTTTTCTTTATCATGATGAGAGTTTTCTTTATCATGATGAGAGTTTTCTTTATTATGATGAGAGTTTTCTTTATTATGATGGGAGTTTTCTTTATCATGATGAGAGTTTTCATTATGATACTTTTATCGGAAGGGAAGCGTGGGAAATGAAGGTCATGTCTAAGGAAAAAAAAAAAAAAAAAAAAAAATTCTGGCTGGGGTTTCACGGAATTTTAACAATAACGATTTCCCACGGAACAGCAGAAATCAGGCGTAAGTTCTTTTATTATTGGCGCCAGGCATCAAAACTTCCGGTTCTACTTAGAGCTGGGGGTCAAATTTTATAACGCCTGATTTTTATTTCCATTTGAGATATATCGCATGCAAAAACAAGTCTCCATATACCAGACATATAGGACAGTTGAACCGGGTATTTACATCATAGTAATAGATTTACCCTTTAACAATTGAATAACCACCAAATTATGACCATACGGGGCAGGGGACCATTTTGACCTTAAAACTGGTTCGGTCACGTGGTAAGGCGTGTGTAATTGTAGATTTTTTCCGGAACTCAAAAATGACTTAAAGAGAAACGAATGACTAAATTCCGGAGAGGCTATCGAATGCGGAACAATTTTCACGGAATTGTGCCGTGTAACACGGAAAATACCAAACCGTTTGTCATATGTGATATGTTGATGAGAGCAAGATTGTTTTTTCCCCAGGTGGAGGCAAGAATATTTTTTTCTGCAAAAAATAAATCAGAGACAGATTATTTTTTTCTAAAAAAATCCCAGCCCCCCCCCCCCCCCCCCCCCGAGAATATCAAATGGTCCATGCCTTAGAGCACTCCCTAAATAATTAATTTCAAAGTCGATACTTACTTGATTCTGTTATGTTTTGTATTCCTCGAGCTCCTAACTTGGGCAGAAGCACTGTTTTATAAGATCTTATAACTGTAACATCTGTGGTGTTTCCTTGGCTTTGCTGGCTGTTCTCTAGTGTGTTTTATACTCAACATATCACATATGACAAACGGTTTGGTATTTTCCGTGTTACACGGCACAATTCCGTGAAAATTGTTCCGCATTCGATAGCCTCTCCGGAATTTAGTCATTCGTTTCTCTTTAAGTCATTTTTGAGTTCCGGAAAAAATCTACAATTACACACGCCTTACCACGTGACCGAACCAGTTTTAAGGTCAAAATGGTCCCCTGCCCCGTATGGTCATAATTTGGTGGTTATTCAATTGTTAAAGGGTAAATCTATTACTATGATGTAAATACCCGGTTCAACTGTCCTATATGTCTGGTATATGGAGACTTGTTTTTGCATGCGATATATCTCAAATGGAAATAAAAATCAGGCGTTATAAAATTTGACCCCCAGCTCTAAGTAGAACCGGAAGTTTTGATGCCTGGCGCCAATAATAAAAGAACTTACGCCTGATTTCTGCTGTTCCGTGGGAAATCGTTATTGTTAAAATTCCGTGAAACCCCAGCCAGAATTTTTTTTTTTTTTTTTTTCCTTAGACATGACCTTCATTTCCCACGCTTCCCTTCCGATAAAAGTATCATAATGAAAACTCTCATCATGATAAAGAAAACTCCCATCATAATAAAGAAAACTCTCATCATAATAAAGAAAACTCTCATCATGATAAAGAAAACTCTCATCATGATAAAGAAAACCCTCATCATAATAAAGAAAACTCTCATCATGATAAAGAAAACTCTCATCATGATAAAGAAAACTCTCATCATAATAAAGAAAACCCTCATCATAATAAAGAAAACTCTCATCATAATAAAGAAAACTCTCATCATGATCATGAAGTAACTATCATAAGACAGTTACGGCGTTCCATGAAGTAACTATCATAAGACAGTTACGGCGTTCCATAAATCTAAATAATTAGTATCGGTATGTTGATATACAGATGATGTATGCTCAGAAATATGGAATTTCATTAATCAAATTTTTGCTACAGCACCTAAAAAGTCGTATTTGTATTTCAAGAAAGAATATTATTCTAACATTTTTCAGAAACAGTGACGAAAAACACAGAGCAAAGTACGTCCCTACTGAAAATTCTTTTTAAATGTACTTCATTAAATTTCCCAATTCCATATCCATATCTTGTTTCTTTACAAATACATTAATTCAAAACAACAGAAGATTTTCATTGCGTTGAAATACATGTATTTAAGTTGTAACTTTAATATAGCAATGTAAATTTAATCAATAATTTATTCTTCGGTAAATGGCTGTTTTCAGTTCGAGATGGCTCATGGAAGATCGTTGCAAGTGCATCGATTTCCCACTGTTGTGACGTCCAATCAGAATTCTTTTGTCATAGCTTTTGACCAATCAGTCGAAACGTTATTTAACTTCGTCGACTGTGCTCAATGAATTTACCTAGGTACAGGAAACCTAAAGATCGAGTATTTACGGGAGAAATAGGGAATTAAACAATGTACCCGTTCAAAAGTGAAGACTGACTGGAAAGTATTTAACTCGTTCCGCTGCGCTCAACTCGGAAAGACGTGAATTTTGAAAACTCGTTGAAGATTTCCCAATCTTCACTCCTGTAAGAAACCATTAATCTGCTATGAATATTTTCATTCCATACAATTTTTTAACGAGAACAATTAGATCTCCGTTTCAACTTACAGTACAGTTTTTTTCCGATTTAAAGAAAATATAATTATGTAAATTTCGTGTATTTTCTAAACCAAATCTTTTGTTTCTTTCGATATCGGTAGTTGGTCGTAATATTTGGTACCCTAATGACTGCATTAAAACTTGTTGTTTTTCATCGCATATCTATTACTCTGCTTTACTGTTTCGAGGTGGGTTTAAAGATTTAAAAAAAAAGCGTACTGGTTAAAATATTATTTTGATTATTTTTTATTTAATGTCCATTGGCAATTATTACTATAACATGCCGGCATATTGATGACGAGAACATGATATGCTTTATTTCGACACACAGCAGAAAAGACGGATTTTACTACTAAATTTTACGTGCTTTCTTGAGAAGTAACAAAACACCAAAATCAATTTTAAAGTCTTTGTTTTGATCTGGCCCGGGATCGGGCACCGCAGTCGGGCCCAAGGTGGAGAATAATGGGAACTCTATTCGAATTCTGGTCTCAGGTATCTGCACAGGCGCAAGACGAGATTTTTTAAATATATACTAATCTTCATCAAAGAAACGTTTTAGTTCCGAATTATCCTGTAGACTTCTATATAGATGGTACTGGCTCGGATGTGATCATTTTCCCGTTTTAGTGTCACCAAACTAACAAGCAGAAATCAAAAATAATATAAAATCTTATAAATAATCCAAAATAACCATTTCTAAAAATAAGCTAACGAATTTCTGTTCACGAAAACTTTGTCTTACAATAAAACATTTTTATTACTATTTTACACTAGCTGTATATGACGTCATCATATAATACTAGAATGTCAGTAACTAGGCTTGTTTTCGTATTGACCTGTTCACCTGTTTCTTTTTAAATTTAACACTTTTTATCAAGCTGTATAGGAGTTTTTTTTCAAAGACCTTGCATTTTCCAAAATTACTATTTATATAATTATTTTATGAATCAATTTATTTCATCGTTCTCAGGCAACTGTTAAAGATTCTATAAAAGAAATTTTAATATCCTATGATATTTGGTCGATTTACGACTGATCTGTTGTTCACAGGGCCAAAAAATATTGAAATCTGAGACATATGAAACGAAACTCGTGAAGAGTCGATCCAAATACCAAAATGATCAAAGAATAAACAAAAACAATCTACGGACAGAGCTACGTGCACTTGTATGTAATGCGATACATGTACATAGAGAATAATTATGATAAAGTCGTATCAACCCAAGTAACCAATATCAGCCAGATAGCTAATATTTGTCGAGGGTTTATATGGCATGTGATACAGATTTTGATATGTATTGTTCACTTTATCATATATTTCAACTGGACACTTGGTACAGGATATGCGATACAGGCTTCAGCAAAGGTACCAGTATACAAATAGGTTTTTTTTATTATGTAAGTTTCGAATTTTGTCCTCCCAGTATAAAAGAAATAATATTCTATATTGAAGTTTAAGTTGATGAAAATTAAGAATAAAGGTTAATATATCAGTGAATTAGGTTCAAAAGACATGGAATAGTTCATAGAAGAGTTTCATTCACCCACTCATCCGTATTAAAATCATCATTTGCCCAGCATTGTCTCAGAGTGTACATATACATCCCAATCGGTTGAACTTTTTACAAAAGGGATCGAAGAAAATTGTGCAATTTGCTGTTATTGGTAAAACTTCATGTCAAAATTGTTTTATAATTAATTTTGTGAAATGAAATCTGTAGAAAGGGGGGATTTCATACATATATACATGTATGGCTGAAAAATCAAGATGCCCAAAGCCAGTTTATTGTGAGCATATATGTTTTGTTTTCAAAAGTATGTTTGGAATGTCATGCCGTCATTTGTGGCCTGCTACCTAAGCGTTTGCATGAGACATTCAACATGGTATACGATATCCATACGTTTGTAAATGTTAAATATCAATACACACGTATGTGTAGGTTGATAGTAGTAAGCGTGAATAGTACACATGGGACGAAAGATAAGAGGCTGAATTACGTTTTGATTGAGATAGTTTTGTTGTTTTCATGCTTCTACTTGTGTTCAATTAATTCTGTACAACAGCTCTGTTGTTTTGATACAACAGATAGGCACAATATTTCTCTCCAAGTCATGCTACTGGTAAAAAAAATTAAATCAAATAAAATTGAAACTCGATTAGTACCATAAAGGTACAGTATATACATAAAAGAACTCTCAAAATGTATTACAGCGAAAATTGGGAATTTTCAGGGTGGCATAACTATCTTTCAAATGATAATTAAAAAGTAACTGATCACTTGACTCAACAGTTTATATACACACACTACGTTTGAGACTGTTTCAATAAGTCAATTATCGACTTTTAGACAATTTTGAAAGTTTTAAAAGTCGAAATTTCAAGTTTTTGAAAGTAAAAATTTGGATTTTGAGATGTAGAATTAGAAATTTAAAATGTCAAATGTTTTGATTTAAAGTAAAAATTTTGTCATTTAAAATGTCAAACATTTGAGGTTGGTATCAGAAAACAGAACTCAGACATAAAACTTACCCTAAGTAAATGAAGTGCGATAAGTAGGTCAGAGTGACCTAATTTTGGTCGGAGGCTGTGTTACTCCCCGAGGTGCACCATTATACCAAGTAATATGATTGTAGGTTCCTTGGTATTGGAAACTGAACTCGGACGTAAAACAAAACCTAAGTCAATGAAGCGAGATAAGTAGGTCAGAGTGACCTAACTTTGGTGGGAGGCTGTGTTACTCCCCGAGTTGCAACCTCACACCAAGTTATATGACTGTAGGTCCATTCGTATTGGAGAACTGAACTCGAACGTAAAACCTAACATAAGTCAGTGTTACTCCCTGAGATGCATCCTCACACTAAGTAATATGATGATAGGTCCCTTGGTATCGGAGAACTGAACTCGGATGTAAAACTTAACCTAAGTCAATGAAGCGACCTAATTTTGGTAGGAGGCTGTGTTACTCCCTGAGATGCACCCTCACACCAATTAATATGATTGTAGGTCACTTTGTATATCAAAACTGATTTTTTACATAAAACTTAAAAGCCAGTCAACCGTGTAATATGGGTCATGCGACCTTCATCTGATGTCACATGGTCAGTCTCTTCATCATGCACATGCACACAAAAATATATGACCCTATGTCAACTAGTAATTGAGAACTGGCTGTAGACGCCGGGGTGACTCCAATAGCCCCCTCAACTTTGTTGAGGCTAACTAAAAAGGAGATTGTTGGAACTCAACTAAACGGGTGTAACCCCGCAGCATGTTTTTCGCCTGTCCGAAGTCAGAAAAGAATGGTCATGAATGTCTGTCTCTGCCTATAGGCCATGTGAGCTTATGTCATGACTATGCGTCCGTCGTCCGCAAACTTTTCACATTTTGATCTTCTCCTCTGAAACTACTTGGCAGATTGTAATCAAGTTGACAGGAATCATGTATGGAATTAACTCTACTAACTTTCAACCTTTGGTTTCGATTGAATGAACAACATGGCCAACATCTTTGATTTTTATTTGCCAATTTTTAAACATCTTTACCTCTGAAACTTTGCAAGATTGATTACAACAATACCCGTTCAATAGGGCTGTTCAAAGTTTCCATGGAAACCATATGGCAAAAATTTTTTTTTCATTTGCTCGGGAACTAATGGGCAGATTGTAACTAAAGTTGACCGGAATGATATATGGAATGACCTCTACCAACTTTCGACATTTGGTTCCGGTTGAATGAACATCATGGCGGACAGAGGCCATCTTTGATTTTTATTGGCCAGTTTTAAAAGATTTTCTCCTCTGAAACTACATTATGAAATCTTTTGAAACTTTGCAGGATTGATGACGACACTATCCTCTACAAACAATCCACTTTTGGTTAAGATTTATTCGATCAACTGATCCATTGAATCCATATATGGGAAAAGATTTTTTCATCATTTGCCCAGGAACTAATGGGCAGACTTTAACCAAAGTTCGCAAGTATCTCATATGGAAAGACAGATGCAAATGATCCATCTTTTTTAGGTCAAAGGTCAAATATCAAGGTTACCTTTCCATTTTGTGTTTTCTTTAAAGCCTTGTGGATACAAAAGAGCTTACGTTTTATAATGGCCAAATAGATGCCAGGTGAGCGATACAGTTTCAGTTGAGCCTTTCTTGTATTGATATTCTGGCATGATATTGTACCGCTGGACATAACTACTTAGGAATAACTCTAGTTTTACACCATAGAAGGTCGTGTTGTAAGCTCTGGATGTTTGTTTACTTATATACTTGTGATTTTTTGTGCTTTCTTTGTAATTTCACTTCATGTCCGTTTTTCCTCACATCTAAAAAAATACGCTTTCGTATACTTATTACAAATATGAAGTTCCTATAATGGCTTCTAAAGAGGAAAGAAAAGACACTACCCATGTTTAATTAATTTCAATTTATTTCAGTTTATTTTACATACATGTATATGATGTACTAAAAAATAAATGTGTCATTATACATGTATTTCCTACTAAAAAACTGTTATGATTTTCTTCTACAACCAATTTTCTCTAAAACAAAAAGTACTTGTATGTATTTTTAAACAATTTTAATAATAATATCTGACAAATTTGTGCCGTCTACATTAACGTTACCTTGTCAAAAATGGTAATATCAAGTTGACCAACATATTTGGGGGATAATTAGTCATGTGGTTATGAAACATACAAGATTTCCTTGGCAGAAAATTAATGTAAAATTCTAAAAACATTGATAAATATTCGTAATATTTTACATTGAGATGTTATAAATGCAGTGCGCTCTGACTTCCCACATCTCCAAACAGTTCAGGATTTTGTCACATTTTATATCTTACTGAAATCGACACCACACCGAACTTAACTCCGCTAACTTTTCTCCCCTTGCAATAAGACACTCGGTGCTACATGTTACAAATCATGCTTATCCTTCCGAAGCGCCCCATGTCACTGATGTTGTTAGAGTTTGGATTGCTAGGATTTTATTTGTGTGTTTTTTCCTGTATTTCTTTGGTTTCCCCTTTTTAAATTTCTTTTGCGTCTATTGCTTTTGAACTATTTGTCCTTTGTGTTGGTGCCTAACGAATTTTCATTGTCTGTTTTGTTTTACTACATGATTGTTTTGCACACCTGAATTTTACAATACGGAAGACTTTTTCAAGGCCATAGCTTATTTAATTGTTGATTTGTAACTTCTTAAATTTGCACTACATTTGAAGACTTGATAGCAGTGTGACAAATGACTTTTTCTTTTATAATAATGTTACTTGTATATACTGAAACGCCACGTGACAAATATAACACCGAAATATGTAAAAAGTGTTAAGTGCAAATAGTGCATTTTGTACAAGCGAGGGTTGAATATATTTTTCTTCACATACATCTATTGCTACTGCAAATAAAGTACCTTGTATTTATAGCTATGGAAATGATTTGCAAACAGTGATGAAATTCCTGCGTTCGAAATCCGCCTTCAAAAATGGTATTATTTAACCAACTGAGATGGATGGTCCTCTCCTAGTAATCAACCTTAAATTCAACTGCAGCAAGAACCGCTAGTAATGTTGTTAATAAAACTTTCAATTATGTCCAGGCAACAATAATATTTACCTGAAAACTAGACGAATGTTTTATATTTAGGTACTTTTACTCTCAAACTTTTGCTTGTATGTAATTTAGGGCTATCAACATTTTCGCCGATTTTCTGCTTTAACAGAAATTACTTGATGACAAGAAACAGCTAAAAACAGATACAGTGACTGGACAAAAGTCACATCGATGTCTTATAAGTTTATTCTTTTGTATTATTTATTAGGAAACGCTAAATTTAAATCAACTTTTTCATAAAGAAATTTTTGTATATCTTTTGAAGTAATTCCAAGTCGAAATCTCTTTTATAAGCTATAAAACCGTCACAAAGTTATAAATCGGGTTAATGGCGATATATAAAACAGCTGGTTGCACTTTTAATTCGTTTCAATGTAACATATAAGGACAAATTAGTTAAAAGGGAATACACCGTACTAAAGTCCAATATCTAACATAAGGTAGAATTTATTAATGTTATATGTATGCATACATTGTACATGTAAAAGTTTTAAATGATCTATTTGACGAAGCATCAACCTTTGGAGTTATTTCCCTTGCAACATAGTGATTAAAAAATTATAGTTTAAACGCAAATGAAGTTGTAGAACAAAGTAACCTAAAACGAAATTATTTTCTTGCAGATTTTTACGATAAGGAGACACCACCATGTAATTATATATCATCTTGACAAAAAACACATACTCCCACATACCCCCCACAAATAATACAAAAAAAATCTCCATAAACATTCTACCACACGCTCCATTTCTCTATATGACGTCATCTTTACCTGAGACTAAGTATATTGCCGATTAAGTCTGGTCTTCTTCGTAATAAAATTTTAAATCATTTTAAGTTGTACGTGTACATTTTCTTGCGAACCGAAGTGAACATTTAAAGGTCTAATGCAAACAAATTCCAGACAAGAATGTGATCAAAACATCAGAAAACCCAATATCATCATGACAAGTTCGCTTGAACTTTTAGGGCAGACATGAACTAGTCCTAATTGACTGAAAGGCAGTATATCTTTTTCTAGCATTGAAGTCTTGACTTCGTCTGAAAATTCTAAGACAATTTTGATTATCAAGATAGGCAATATTAAGATGTTATTTTTTAACTTTTTACTTGTTTTTTTTTCTTTTTCTTTTTTTGTTTGTTTGTTTTCTGCTTTTAATTTTTAACGTTTAACCTGAGATTCAACAGAAAAATATTAACTGGAAAGTGATCCTTCATATTTGCACTAGTCGCTTTAATCTTTTGTTTGTCCAGTTGCTCATGACGTAAAAAATAAGAGGATAAATGGTTTCTGTCTTTTTAAATCTTTTTCGGAAGCATCTAGAAAGACTGTTTCCTTTCTGTTTATATAATCCTAAGTGTCCATCTTCTTATATTGTAATCATATTAAAATGCATTTACCATGACCTTGACGAGCAAGGTCAAAAGGGCATTGGGATAATCTTGTTTTTAAGTGAACACTACTTCAACACAGACAACAAGTCTAATGTTGTTTTTGTCTTCAATATTGGCTACGTGTAAATAAAACCTTTTTTTGTTTTTGCCTTCATTTTAGTGTACGTACCGCTAATATCTGTGTCAATCCAGTGAGCTCTTTTAATTCATTATGCCTGAGTACTACCTAAAAAAAAAACAGCCAGGTGTAACCACTTAAGTTAACGCTTTTACGAATTGTTTTCAAATAAACAAAGTTTGGCTTACCTGGATGTTGGCTCGTTTCGATTTTTTGATAAACTTCGGCTTCGAAAATTTGACCACGAGTTTACCTGTTACGAAAATTGTTTTGTCTGCAAAAAATTTGGTATCCGAATTTGTAAAATTCCGACAAATAAGTCTCTCATTGAAAACACAAAAATAAACGGAAATGATTATAGCCATGATAAATTAAGGTACATGTATATGTTAGATTTCAGGCGCTTGTGACAAAAATTCAGGAAAGGAAGAAAAGAATCAAACGGTCATTAACAAGGTAACCAAATCCAGAAATAAACAACCATGTCAGAGTACCTGAAGGTGGTGTCATTAACGAAGCTATACCTGTTGAGGGGATGATAAACCAGGGAAATCGCAGTCTTCTCGTCTATCACATAAGTTGTAGTATGATATTATATGGTAATAGGTAAATGTTAGAACATACCTGATAGATTACAAATGTACAGGTTAAAGATCGATATTATCAAATTGTTCTTCGTTTACCCCTTCAACGACAAGAAATAACTCACACAAGAATAACATTATATAGTCCAACATCATACAAAAAGAGCCAAAAAAAAAAAAAAGAAAATCACAAAGGAAAAGACTTTAAAGGTGTGTCAAGAAATTTAGTATTGTGCTCTGATGTCAAACGACCCAATTCTAAAACAGGTCTGTTGACGTCAGAGGACTCTTGGACTAGTGGGTATTGGGACAAAACGCATTTTCCTCGTCCTTACATCTACATTTGTACTTATGCACTCCAAAAACGAACCCGTCCTTAACAATGCATTAGAATTAATTTTAATGGTGCACTTTTTAATACGTTATTGCTATCATTTAATAGATGTAATAACATTTCATTTCAGTAAGACTGGCATAAGAATTCTGTTAAGACATATTTTCCTATTACACCGGTTTCTATTTTTCGTTTTTCAGTTCAGCGCGGAAAATAGAATGCTCCACAGATGAAACCAGTACAGAAGACTGATTAATGATTCTCCTACTATATATGTTTACATTTGTTCTTTGCAAGAGGCAAAAAGTTGTCTCGTTGAGGTCAATTTGTTAATACGTTCATCGTGTTTCAGAATACATCCAATACCCAGCGTTCGAATAAAAGCACTTCGAAATGTGTATGGTAAAAAAAAACTATTAAACAAAAAAAAAAAAAAAAACAAAAAAACAAAAAACAAAAACAAAAAATGCATTTTTAAAATTAAAATTCATATGCGTATATGTATGAAATATAATGATCCAATAAGTACACGTGTACTTAAACTACATGTAAATCAATTTATAACGAATCAGTGATTTTCTTGAAAGCAGTTATTATCGCGACCATCATTTAGGAGGCTGGAAAGCTCCAATCGGCAGAAAGCACTTTTATCAGGCGAGGGTAACTTTTTAATGGTTAAAACAATTAATTATCAAAATCACGATGTTACAATTACTTAGTTGATTGTACATACATACATGTACAAATGTATATTTACCACATTTCCTGAGATGATTCACAAAGTCATGCAATTTAGTATTCGTTATTTTCGTTTAAGTACAATTTCATCATTTATCCCACATTTCTTTTTTTTAGGAAAATTATATAATTAATAAAGCTTATAAATGAGATTTAATTTAAAAAAATAGAAAGTAAATATACATGTCAGTGTTATTTTAATCTGCTAATATTTATTTACTCAATTAATAAGCTACTTAATTAAAATTTTCATTCCTCAGGAAATATTCTTATAATCTTCCAAATGCATCCGTGTTTTGTGATAGTGTAGAAAAACATATAAATATAAAATATAAAATAATGGTATTTTAAAAAAATATATGTTATTCTGGAAACTAAAAAGATATGCTGAAAATAAACTACAAAAGCATTGTATAGCCCATATATAAAAATTACTATTAGAAATATCACTTGCAGAATTGGTGCTTAAAATTTACTGCTATAAAATTGATCAAATCAGTTTTCGAAACATGGGCATATCTAAATCAGGAAAATACAAATGTATCTGTCTCTTTGTGAATTGTAGGTTTTATCTTTTTATGTCATGTTTGAATTTTAATCAACGTTTTGGTTTTACACACTTTGGTCTTCAGCACTACTGATCAGACAGGAGCTTGAGTGACTTTTTCACTTTTTCATGGTTAAGTCCATTTCTCAGAAACCTAGACCACTATATTTGGTCTATTGATAGTTCCTGATGGGTACATGCCAGTCTGACACTTATCGCTGGACCTTGACCTCAATTTCATGGTTGAGTGACTTTCATCCAAGTTTTTTATTAAGTACATTTTTCAAAAACTGTAATACATAGACCTACTGTATTTAGTCTATTGATAGTTCTTGGTGGGTACATGCCAGTCTGATACTTGTCTCTGGACATTGACCTCAATTGCATGCCTGAATGACTTTTTCACTTGTTCATGGTTAACTCAATTTCTCAGCAACTAGAGTACCTAGACCCAACATATTTAGTCAATAGATAGTTCTTGGTGTGTACATGTCAGTCTGACACCTGGTTTGGGACCTTGACCTTAATTAAATGCTTGAGTGACTTTTTCACTTTTTCATGGTTAAGTCCATTTCTCAGCAACTTTAATACCTAGACCCACCATATACGGTTAATAGATAGTTCTTAGTGGATACGTGTCGGTATGACACCTGACCTCAATTTCTTTTAACACATTTTTTCTTTGACTTGCAAAATGTCGGGTATCAGATAATCATTATTCTGTGTCCATGTGCATACTCAGGCGAAACATGTAGTGTGTCCACTCTTGTTAATTATTCGAAAAGTAACAATGATTCATACTCAAGTGAAACCCTAAAATCCGTTTTCCATATGTAGTTTTAAACACCAATATTTGAAATTCTGAAAATGGACAATATTTTAGATAGCCTTTAAGAAATTTTAAGAGAAATATTGTTTTCAGTTAAACAGATAAAAATGTTTCTTTTTTTCCTAATACTTTATATGATACAAATGTTACAAACAGTCCATAAGGAATTATTTTCAAAAAAAAGAAAACTAGTCTCAATTCCAATTTAGCTATTTATTTTGAAAGTCAAATTAATTTATGATACTGTAATCAATACATGTGATTCTAACGGTGAGGATATGTTAAAAGCAAACAAAATATATAAATATATAAATTTATTGCGTTAAACATACAGAACCGTATCCATTTTATCGCAACAGAAGGATTTATTTGACAACTAAAGTGCAAAAGATAACAAGTAAATAAATGGAAATGGTGAGCTTCAAAAGTGGCATAAAACGACTTAAATGTATAAAATAAAATACACTTTTAACGATTTTATATTTGGTTTTCTTCAACTTGTGTATTTTATACATTTAAGTCGTTTTATGCCCCTTTTGGCAGCTCACCATTTCCATTTATTTTCCTTGTTATCTATTGTCGTATGGGCTGTTTCGCAACATACATGTACTTAGTTTTTTGTTTAAAATGCAAAAGAATGTCTTTGCCTTGAGAAAAGTATTTTACCGGTAATATTATTTTACAATTTAATTCCAACGACCTCAAGAAAATCATTTTAAAATGAATTTCCAATATATGATATTATACATAAATGGTTTGTGTGTTTGGTGCGGATGAATCTACTTCTAAAATTGTTATTTAAACTACTAAAAGAATTTCAAATCTTTGTAAATTTTTATACCAATTTTTTCATCGACTTAATTAACCACAAAACAGCAGGTTTTTCACCTTAACAAACTCGCAGTTTACATATATGTCATTTATTTTAAATCTAAGTAATATGAGGAATTTGTAATATCTAATTTTAATTTTTGAAGCTAAATTTTATTTTGCTACTCATATATTCAGTCAAATCGCATTGTTATTAAAAGTTAAAACTACGCTTAAAGGGTAATTTCTGCATTGGTGAAATATTATGTAGGAAAAAATTAAGATAACTATTACATGTCTATTTAGTATATACATGTATATCGACGAAAGAATACCGAATATGATGAACTTTACATCATAACTTTTACATATAATTAAATATTCTTGCAGCAAACTATATCTTTGCACTATTACATGTACTTCTAGCATTAATTAATATGCCAACTAATACTCCATTTGTCATAAATTACATTGTACAGTGTAGTTATGCTGAGCTCGGTAAATCGATGTCTTTGTATTTAATTAATATGCCAACTAATACTCCAGTTATCATAGATTACATTGTACAGTGTGGTTATGCTGAGCTCGGTAAATCGATGTCTGTGTATATACTTAACAGTCAGAAATGTCACAGAATACCTTTAAAATGTGGATCAGTCTGCAAATATAGATCTACATGTATATGTAATTGTGTTTATCTTGTACTGTATTGGTAGCAACAAAAACAAATTTCACGACTACTACAGCTAGCGGTTCTGAAATGTTTCAGAAGTGTTGAAGTAATGTTTTCAGGAATAAACAGTAAAAAAAATGAAAAGAACATAGTTCAGATTTTTAAGCAAAGCATATTTGCTTTAACCTGTCTTCCCTAATAGATTTATTTGATTCAAGTTGGTTACTACAAAATTTCATCTTTAGTAAAGTGACTTTGAAGGAGTACATTTATTTGACTAAATCCGAGTACAAATAACATTTTTATTGTTTTTACATAGGTTATATTTTTATCCAGCTGATGAAAAATAGAACGTCTAAAGATCTCCGGTCAGTCATAAGTATACTAAAATTTTCTGTGGCATATGACACTCATTTATTCCATGTGCCTACAGGGATTTTTATTGTCACGATTAAATTATACTATTATTTGATCTTAAATTATAATATCTATCAGATGATTGTACTTGTACAAATAAGGAAATACTTATGTATGCTCTGATTTAAAAATTAAAATTGTTTGTTATATTACATATACATGTATTTGAGCTAAAATTAATACAACCTACGCGAGAAAAACTCCGTAAGTTATCGGTTGATAACCCTTAATCAAGGTTTTATAATTGGTTGGTACATTTACGTTAGAAGTATCTCTTAACCTTATAAGTTCAGTAATTTGGATCTATCATACATATGTATGCATCATACCGCACAATTTTCGGCTAACTTGTGCTACCAGGGAATTTTGAAAATAAATCTTGTCTTTTTTTTTTAGATCACCTAACCTGTCTGTCAGTAAATTTTCAAATTTTAATTTGTTTTTCTGTAAAACCACAATAGATCATAGAAACCAAGCTGTCCTTAGGTATTCCGCTTTCCGAATTTTATAGAATGACTAGGCATGCCAACCAAGATGGGAACCATATCCCCGTTTTATCATAGAATCGTAAGCCACTAAGGCAATTGGAGGCAAACTTTAAGGCAATGGTACTCATGTGATCCACTTCAACAGTTATATCAGTTGCATACACCGTGTTAAAATTCTTCTTTTCTGAAATCACTAAGACAATCAGATAAATTAGTTAAACAGATATTATACAAATTATACAAACAAACTGCAATGACTTAATATATCCATAAAAAAGAAAACTAGTCGCATGAACAAAATAGTTTCTAGCTAGGTGGTCTTCTGTCAGAATTGTCAAAATTCACTGAAAGAACTTCCTTGTCTGAAATCACTATGACAATCGAAACCAAATTTGGCAACAATAGTCGCTTTCAGAATTATGAAAGGTCACACAGCCGAACTTAATTAAAATGGGATCCTTTTATCTGAAAACAATGAGCAAATTGGAACCAAACAATGGTCCTTAGGTGATGCTCTTTCATAATAATATCAGATGAACAACAGACGAACTCATTTTAACAGTATATCGTATGAGAAAAAGTCATCTCTGAAATCAATGAGCTAGTTATCATCATCCAAAAGCAAGAGAACAGCCGTTTGTTGTTTTTTTTTTTGGGGGGGGGGGGGGGGGGGTAACAAGGATTATATTATTTTACTGGTGGTTTACGCCACTTTAGCCCAATCGTGGCGACCCCTTTTTACTAGTGGAGAAAGCAAGAGAATACGTACAACCGACCTGCGGCAGAAAAACTTTGGCATAAGTCCTGGCCAATAAAAGTCAGAGTAAAACACATCGAAATTAAAATAGATTGTCACATTTCCATACACTAAAAGTAGGCATCAACAACCATTTGTACTCCCTATGAAGAAATCTATATGGACCTACATGTTTTACTGCATCGTATTCGAACATTGAAATAATTCTGAAATTTTTCGTTATAGTTTATATGTAGTATACAATTAATTCATTGTGAAGAGGAATATTCAATAACAATTTTGAGGTTTTAGGCAAGCCAAATACACAATAATATAAGTTAAATAAAGTACACATGCATTATATATAGATCCAGTGCAGTAGTAAAAAAAAATCTGGTAACATCCGTAAACAGGACGTGTGGGCACGAGCAGTACATTGTAACATATTTTCTTGGTTTCCTTTTAGCGTATGTTACTTATTTTTATAATACACTCCGGCTCAGTTCTAACCTCTGTTTAGAATTGTCCTAAACTGTCAGAAGAACTGTTCTAGAACGGTTCTACAACTGTCATCCTGACATCTTTAGAACCATTTATGACAGGGTGTGTCCTGATCTAAAACCGTTCTGGACAGTTCTAACCTAGAACCATTTATGACAGTTGTACCCTAGAACCATTTATGACAGTTTCACTCCAGAACCATTCTGGGCGGTTCTAGCCAGAACCATTTTTATGACTGTTCTACCCTAGAACCATTAATTATGACAGTTCTACCCTAGAACCATTTATGACAGTTTAACCCTGGGACCATTCTAGAACCATTCTGGATGGTTCTACCCTAGACCCATTCTGAACTGTTCTACCCTAGAACCATTCTGTACTGTTCTACCCTAGAACCATTCTGTACTGTTCTACCATTCTGTACTGTTCTACCCTAGAACCATTCTGTACTGTTCTACTCTAGAACCATTCTGTACTGTTCTACCCTAGAACCATTTATGACATTGGCGATAGTTTATGAATTATGAATCTTTATAAGAAATAAAATAATTTGTTGGCGTAATTTTTAAATCACATTTTAATATACCGTAATAGTTTACAGGGTACAAAAAAGAAAAAAAAATCACTAACAATGAAGTTTTTATTAATTTAAAACATCAAAATATATAGAAAATTTATATAGAGTCTGATATTAAAAAATATATCACCTGTGTAATTAGGCATTTAAGGTATTCTATAAATTTAATACATCAAATTATCAAGAACCATTATGAGTTTACGTATTTAAAAATCTTAAACGTTATCTTTTTGACACAACAATCGGCTTCATACATAGTTATTCTAAAATAAATTGTAATTCCTATAAGTAATTCTGGTCCAGAACCATTCTGGAACGTTCTACCCTAGAACCATTTATGACATGTCTGCCATAGAATAATTCTGGACGGTTCTAGCCTAGAACTATTTATGACAGTTCCAGCCTAGAACCATTTATGACAGTTCTAGCCTAGAACCATTTATTACAGTTCTACCCTAGAACTATTTATGTCGGTTCTACCTCAGAACCATTTATGACAGGGCTGGTTCTACCCTAGACCCGTTCTAGAAGGATTCTAGAACCGTCTTCTCTGACATAATAGTTGAGAGGTTATAACTGATCTCAACTGTACATACAAAAATGGTCTCGTATGTGTAACAAAATGGTTTTAATTCTATGATATATTTTAATTTCAAACATATTTCATTTTGGTCACAGATTCATATTCTTGAAATAATTTTCTAAATATATATGGTTCAGGAATAGTCATTAAAGTACCACTTTGCTATAAATACATGTATATTGATGTAATGGGCACACGAAGAAAGCCAGAAGTGTCGTTGTTTTAATTAATATTCATGTTATTTCAAATAGAATTGAATAAAATGACTACAATTTTCAGTAAAACATATTTCGTCAATTAAATACAATTAGGTAATTGAAAAAACAATTATCCCTTCATTGATTCTTAATTTATAATCCCTTTGACATGTTCTGCAAGAATTCAGGCGGTCAAACTGCATTTTTTGTGTACATACACACAACAGTGTTAAACGTATTTTACTGAAAAATCGGATTTTCGTGAATTTGCACCTTATGAATGGATGTACCTTTACTTTATTTTGACTTAGGAACAAGGAATTCATACGTTCTCGAATTTTCAGATTCCGAAGAAAACCAGGGTTTCTTATTTACAGATGTGTGGCTGAATTAATTTTGTTCCAGCAATTATTAATCTGACAAAGCCTATCTATTAACGGTCTCTCAACTAGATTGCGCCATGATAATTATACAATAATCTAATTTTTGGCTATGATACACCTCAGCAAATGGAAAATATCAAATTGTACTTTTTGATTTTGAGAATCTGAGAATGAATGCGTTTTACTTTATAACTTGGAACGAGAAGTTAATGCCTAATACATTAAAACCACATATGATTGAACCAAACATTTCTGGAACCGACAGGCTTAAACGATGTGAAGATAATTCAGCACCTAAACCACCTACAGGAAACTTATTTTGTAAATAAGTGATTAAAATATATATTTTTTGCATTATGTGATACAAATATATATTTTTTGCATTTTGTGATACACAGAAAAATAGATGAAAAAAATGCAGCATCATATATCAAACACATGCAATACTGTTAAATTATAATCATTTTCCGATCTGTATTCCGTACCGGTCAGATTTCCGTTTTGCATTGTATCAACCACCCAAGGAATACTACATTACTTGTGGTTGTTCCGAGGATTTACGTAATATTATGATTCCGTGATACTACAACTACTTCTTTTACAAGGGTTTCCTTCCTATAATGTCCTATAACAACCAATTATCTATTTTAATAGCTAAAAGTACTTGTTTACGTAGTCGATTTCAAGTTTTAGTATTCACTGGATAGTTTTATATTCGGAAATAAGCTATATCTGAGTATATTAAAAATTTCACCGAAATAGCAATTTTCTACAACCCTTGGATTCCTTTTTTCTTTGTTTCTTAAATGTAGATTACAATGCCTCTTGTCATTTACAAAAAACCGCAGACCAAATACTTGGAACTGTACTGCTAAAACGCATAAAAGTTACAAAAAAATGCATTTAAGATGGTATTACATACGCTGACAATATTTTTAGTTTCTTTGTAATTAATATACAGCACTTGAGATCATATGTCTTCATTTTTCATTTTAAAGAAATGATTTTTGCTTATATATGTAAATCACGCACATCCTATATGTTTTCTGGTTTTTATATTTAAAGTTGTTAAAGAACTGCTCATTTTTCTTAGGATATTCAATACATCTTCGACTTAAGCTGTTTTATAATACAAGTAAGTATTTTCTAAATAATAGAATTCAATTTGACATGATTGCTACATGTATAAATTGGAAAATAATTTAATCTTTTTAGTCCATTACGAGTAATAGATTGTCTTCGGCATTCAAACTTACATATCTGAACGTATTTCAAAACAAACTTCTCTATCGTCTTTGGAGTTAAAGGCAAACCAATGTACAATTAAGTAACCTCCATGTATTCGAGCAGTTGAAGTCAAACGTTTCCATTGTGTAGTAGCT
The DNA here is from genome assembly GCA_028015205.1 of Mytilisepta virgata. Classification (NCBI taxonomy): domain Eukaryota; kingdom Metazoa; phylum Mollusca; class Bivalvia; order Mytilida; family Mytilidae; genus Mytilisepta; species Mytilisepta virgata. Next base: position 36,927,977 of record CM051515.1, read on the forward strand.
GTTGTTATTCAGTTTAAGATGAACTTTTATGTAGTTTAAGACAAACTTCTGTGAAATTAAAAACAAACCTCTATGCAACACTTTATATAGTTTTTAAGTAATCTTAGAGCCATATATAAAATAAGCCTTTCTCTAATTTTGTGCAAATTTATACATCTCTAGACCCGTTTGATAAGTTCTGATATCACCACACGTTGGGAAATAAATGCTCGTGAAATTTCCCGCCAAAAAACGTTCGGACAAGTTCTCGGAGTTTTACATTGCCATTAGAGAAAACATTCTAAAACTCTTGATAGTGAACTTTTCATTTTTTTAAACTGCTCGGACAAGCCTAGTTTAAAAATGAAAATTTAATTATTTCGAGTTGATAAATTGCATAATCAACTGGTCATCGTTGTAGAATCTATATATGTATGGTAGCTCAAGACAAACCTCTCTGCAGCTCCACTGCAATGATAAATCTCATATGTGGCTGAATTCTAATGACAACCTCAACAGTACCCAAGAAATAATCTCCATACAGTTAACTTCTGTACAGTTTACGATAAATATCCGAACATAACGAAACTACAGTGGCATACATTTTTAATTATCTCGAGTTGATAAATTTCATAATCAACTGGTCATCGTTGTAGAATCTATATATGTATCCAGCTTCAGAAATCTCGTGGTAGCTCAAGACAAACCTCTCTGCAGCTCCATTGCAATGATAAATCTCATATCTGGCTGAATTCTAATGACAACCTCAACAGAACCCAAGAAAAAATCTCAATACAGTTAACTTCTGTACAGTTTACGATAAATGTCCGAACATAACGAAACTAAAGTGGCATAAATTTTTAAGTCATGGCTATGTTTAGCTGGTGTAGATATAATAAATGTCGCTTGAAACGGAATGAAACAGAATGCTTCGAGATAATCTCAACATTATGATATTGACCCAGTCTTCATTGGGTTTGAAACTTATGTTCAATGGACATTATAGTTTTAAATACTTTCCTGGGATTTATGAATATAGGTACAGGTAATCGAGAATGTCGGTCAAGTTTCGCACTATGAGGCCTAATGACCTTTGAACTATGCCCACTGATCTAGAAATATGTAAAAGCTTCTGGCTGATATAAGAATCGTCCTACGTATAAAAGCCCTACACATGTACGTAGATTTTATTATACAAATCAATTAGATCAATTGCAGAGGAAGGAATTACTATTATCTTTTTATCAATATATCCATGTACAGATTAATATAGGATTTAATATTTTTACTGTCAAAATATTTTGTTAAATGGTTGTTACTCATTTATGCGTTGTAATAATTTCCTTACACGAATAAATCTTTTTTAAAAACGATATATGAATCGTTATGTCTGATTCATTCAACTCATCGGAAATAGGAATAATACGCTGAAAAGAATGTTTTAAGTTAAACAACCATTACTTTTTACCACAAAACAAAACTAAAGGTAAAAAAAAGATCAGGTACATGTGCACTTATTTAAATTCTACGATGAGTGAGAAAAAGTCGTCAGGTTGGACATTAATTTCTATGATAACAGAAATTTTGGATGACTTTCGATGACACATTATGAAGTACAGTCGAACCTCTGTAAGTCAAAGTTAATTGGGCTATAACAAAGTGTTCGAGTTAACCGAGTTTAGAGTCATCCGAGGTTAAGCGTGACGTCATACATGGAATTTTGTAAAAACATAATTTGGCAAAGTAGTTGTTTGTTTTGAGTACCCGTTACTAGTACCCGTTACTGCTGTCATTTGATGAATGTTTTTTTTTCAAATAGATAATTAACATTTTGACATCTTCTGTCAGTGGCTCTGTGATCGGAATTTCGAAGTCTCGTTTAATTATCACTTTAAACAAACTTTAAATATAGTACATTACAAGTCTCTGTTTTCTACAGTAGCATTGCCTGACACTTTCTTGGAGTGAATTTCAGGCCTTATAAATATCTACTGTTTCTGTAATAGCCTACAGAAGCGTATTAGCGCCGCACAAACTTTAAAAAAAAAAAAAAAAACAAATCTTCCAATGTTTGCGTTATAACGCAAACCATTGCGAGATAGCGCAGACCTCCTACTTGTACATGTACTTGTAATAATAAAATTGATGGTGCACATTAAATCAGAATTAACGAGACACTTTCTTCATTTTAATTCAATTGATAGTAATGTGGTTACTTACCAGATTTAGTTGCATCCTTCATTAAGCAATCATTCATTAGAACTTAGAACTTAGGAGGGGGGGGGGGGTAAAATTATAGATAGATATACTGTTTTGATATCATAAACTGTGGGTTTTTATACATTTATGCCTTGTATGGTAATATTGTATGCTGTTTCCTGAATAGGGATTTTTGCATTAATAAAGTATCCGTGTCTTATCCAGTTTGTTAATTTATAAATATAAACACGTGCAGATTCAGATGATGATCTAAAAAATTTGAAAAACCCACAATTTTTCTACTCATAGATATGAAAGGGTCCTAATATATTAAAATTCCACTCATTGCTTCGCTAAGCGAATCTTTTTAATGTTTCGACCTCTAACCCAAACTTCTGTATCCTCCTATTATATATTATAATTAGTGTCACAGATGCGCGTGGTAAACGGAATACATTTCTCGGTATAATGGTGATCTATAAAACTTGCGCCTGCATAATTACCAATCGTTATTTAGTTTGTTTTGCTACGTGTATAAATATGTTGGTTTTCTTTATCCTTTAGATCATATATTTAAAATATCTTTTGCATGTATTACTGTTTCTATTGACATTTATTTATATCTAATTGATACAATAAGAAATAACATGTTTACTGCAAAAAGAGTAATAAAAAAAAATATAAATTTGTTTGTTTGATTGATAAGAAACGCGAGCTTTATACAAAATTCCATTAACATTTGTGCATTTTGATTTGAAGACAATCGACGGATTATTATCAATAGTTGTTGCCTGCGAACTAGAAAATATAAAATGAAATAAATAAATAAATAAAATAAAATAAAATGAAATAAAATAAAATAAAATAAAATGAAATGAAATAAAATGAAATAAAATAAATAAATAAATAAATAAATAAATAAATAAATAAATAAAATTAAAAAAATTAATAAAATAAGATAAAATAAAAAATAAAATAAAATAAAATAAAATAAAATAAAATAAAATAAAAAATAAAATAAATGCATAATAACAATAATAATAAAAATATTAATAATAATAATAATACTGATACAACATGTAATAATTATAGATAAATATAGCACGAAATTATAATTTGGTTCATTATGTACAATGTGTAATTCAAAATGTTCAGTATTTACACTGTATAACCTATCAGTACAAGAAAAATACCAAAACGTAACAACAAATGAATATCTAAGAGAGAAAGGGCTTTTGTCTATATAATGCGCCTAATTTTTTAAAGGTGGGGGACAAATAGGAAAATAGATAAAAGGCTAAACATGTGGTAAAAAGTAAGCTGACTGAAAAAAAAAAGAAAAATAAAACATGAAAAATAATAGAAAGAAAAACTTCTTAACAAGAACATACATAAAAGTTAAGTAAAAAAGAAAATAATTTCAATACTAAATAAAGATTTTCTGATTGCCCCTTCCCCACCCCCACCCACAATAACTGTCTACCGACTACCAACAACCACCCGGATAAATGTACAGTATTGACAGTAACAAAAATATCCCATATACTTCAACTATACTTTACACAACCATGTTTTGGCCCATGAAACTGAAACCAAATATCTTGGATGCAGCATTTCATCAGATCTTAACCCTCTCTCCCCCCCCCCCCCCAAAAAAAAAAAATTAAAAAAAAAATAATAAAAAAAAATAAAAATAAAAATAAAATAAAAAAAAAAGTAAATAAATAAAAAAACAATACTGATTTGAAATTCTTTAATTTCTTTTAATTCTGCGAATGTCAATGACCTGCACATGTTTGTAAGCAGGGAATGGAAGGTCGTGTGTCTGAACATGACCGGTTCAATGACATCAGAGACCATAAAAGATTTATATCTTAAAAACAATTAATAAACCAAGCCCATCGGAATTTTAAAAATATTGTTTCCCCTGTCATATCTTTATGTACTCGCCAATAACACCAAAATCAAGTCTTAATTTAAAATAAAATAGTAACAATAGACTAAAAAGTCCCGGGTCCCTAATTTAAACGAAACAGAACTTTTGTTGATTTGTAAACACAATTGATTACCAGGTGATTATTTCAAAGGAGAGTCAAACATGATATCATATCCAAAACAAGTCCATAAATATATAGGTAAATTATGGATAATTATACGTACAAAAAGGTCAAATCCTATGGATATGTTTTAAATATAAACAAAAATATTTATACATTGATTGGGATGTTTCTGTAGCAAATAATTTAAGAAGTAAATATTATTTAATTGATTTTATTGATCATAAACATTGTGTTCAACAGGTAATTGAGAAATAAATGTATTACTGCATGAATGCACATTAACCTACATTTACAAGTTTTAATAATACTCAATTTTTCAGAAAATTTATTAATTATCCCCGCGCTTCGAATGAAGTTCGGGGATATTTGTAATCGGTCCGTCTGTCCGTCCGCCCGTCTGTCCGTCCGTCTGCCCGTTTGTCGGTCTTTACTTCCTTTAGATAATCTTGTCTCCGAAACTCCTCGTTCCTTTTTAACTTCATGCATTTAATTTCTATACAGTATTGTTACAAACTGTATGTAGATGCGCAATAAGGTTTTAGAATTTTGATTTTCAAAAATAGGGGCCCACAGGGGTCGAAATTAGAAAATTTGAAATTTAAACTTGTGACCAAAACTCCTCATTCATTTCTTATTTTATGCTTTTAATTTTCTATACAGTATTATCACCTACTGTATGTAGATGCGCAATAGAGTTTTCGAATTTTGATTTTTAAAAATTGGGGTCCACATGGGTCGAATTTCAAAAATTGGAAGTTTAAGCTTGTGACCTAAACTCCTCATACATTTTTCGTTTTATGCTTCAATTTCTATACAGTATTGTCACATACTATATGTAAATGCGCAATAAGGTTTTGGAATTTTAATTTTTTTAAAATTGGGCCCACAGGGGTCGAATTTCGAAAATTGGAATTTAAGCTTGTGACCTAAACTCCTCATTCATTTTTCATGTCATGCATTTAATTTTTATACCATAATGTCACAGACTATATGTAGATGCGCAATACGGGTTTAGAATTTTGCTTTTCAAAAATAGGGGCTCACAGGTGTCGAATGTCAAAAACTGGAAATTTAAACTAAACTGCTTATTAATTTTTCATTTTATGCTTTTAATTTCTATACAATATTGTCACATACTGTATGTAGATGCGGAATAAGGTTTTAGAATTTTGATTTTGAAAACTTGAGGCCAACAGGGGTTGTATTTCGGAAATACTGAATTTAAGCTTGCGCCTTAAACTCCTCTTTCATTTTTCATTTAGATTTAACAAATTATATATATATATATATATATAATATAGTTCTTTTTTTTCTGTAGACATGCGAAGAGGTTTTTTATTTTGAAAAAATCTATTAAGGGATCAAATTTTGGGACCGAAAATGGTGAAATTGCTAATTTTGCTTTGTCTCTGGAAATACTGATTCATTTTTTGTTTCAGTGGTTTCATTTGTGTATAATATTGTTCTTCACTATGTGTAGATGTGCAATAAGGTTTTCAATTTTGAAATTTGATTCAGGGTTCCAATTTTCAGACTGAAATTGTTAAATTGCTAATTTTTCACTTTTAATTGTTTTTTTGACTTGTGCAGTGCGGGGATTGACATCGTTTCTGATGACACCAATTTCTAGTTATTTTGTGAGATTTCTCATTAATAAAGACGAAGGTATTATAACGAATTGGAATAATCAACATTTTAACAAAAATATTTTAAACAAGGTATAGGTACACATAATAGCGAGCGCAGCGAGCGCTATAGCAGCATATGGGTCACTTAGAAAAGTCTTTGTTTAATGGGGGTAGTATTCAAACTTTGTATTCTGATATAATTGTACAATTTAAAAATGATTTTTTTATTTGGTCAGCAATCCTTGGAGTCGACTCAGGACCAGATCCGGGATTGGTATTCAGGGCAGAATTAAACTAAAAATTTCAATGAAATTTACAAATGTGTGTTATAGTTAATAGGAGATCGGTACTCCTGACACAACAGGATTTCTTGAAACAGCTGATAAAACTTAGTATGATTTTAATAACTCAAAATGTTGTCTGGAAGATTAAAAATCAAAATGTTCAAAAAATCAAATCAAGGTTTTCGAAACTATCCTAATATATGTCCTAAGATATGTCCTAAGATATCTCTAAGAACATATTTCATGACCATATTAGGATAATCCTAGTACATGTCTTTCAATGTTAATCAAATCTGTCCTAGGATGGTTTTCCTGAGGATGAACCTAGGACTGTCCTATCTGTTATACATGTATAACTATAAATATGATATAATATATTTTAATATTTTATATGAAAAAAATAAATGAATAAAAAAATTTAAAATACTAACTAAAAAAATAATAACGGACTCAAATGATTATCATCAAAATGATAAAACTTATATTCACATCATAATGATAAAACTTATATACACATCATAATTACAAAACTTAGATACACATTATAATGATAAAACTTAAAAACACATTATTTGGTAACAATTATTATTGTTATTTTATTACAAAGACTAAGTTATTATTGAACTGTGTTAAATATATATGTTTTGTATTATGGGAACGGAAGTGAACATACAATGTATTGCACGTATATTAAGAGATTATTACTAAATTTATCTTTGGCTTATAAGTGAAAATATGTGTCTGAAACAATGATATTATAGAATATAATGACAGATTTTTTATCTATTACGCCAGAATATTTGATAAAAGGGAACAACCATTACCGATTTAGGGAAAGGGAGGTGGGGGGGGGGGGTATAAATGTGCTAAAAATGGAAGGATTTAATATTGCATTGTATCGATTGAATAAAATAATTCTATGTAAAAAAATGCTTGGCTCATATATGCGGTGAATTTTTTTTCACCCAAGAGAATGTAAACAGTGCCTTTATGAATCCTACTAATTATATTTTAATCATAAGGACTGTCCTAAGACATGGTTTTGGGTGTCCTGACTTTACGATAAATTTTGGGACATATCTTAAATTACGATAGGTTCGAACACATTACTCAGAATTGAGATATATCCCATGGCCATAACAGGGCATATCTTAGTCCTGAGATATGAGTGTGTGATGTCAGAGGTTTGTAGGAAACCCTGACATCACACATTCATATTTTGCGGGTCGAACATATCGCAGACTGGTGTGTGACCTAGAAAATTCTACCTACGACGAAAATTGATTCTCTTTTGAGAAGAACCAATGGAAATTGTTCAATTCCGACACGGAAAATATGAAAGTGTGATGTCAGGGGTTTGTAGGAACGAACGTGGATACAAAACCAGGACTTTGGAGGATTTAGAATGAAAACTATACGTCCTCCATACATAAACTCTCATAGGATGTGAATTATAAAAATGAAGTAATCCAATACAGGAATAAAAATCTCTGAAAAATAAATGTAAAATCGTTATAAAATATGAGATGCTCATCTTCAAGATGAATAAAAAATGTCTAAAATTTGAGAACCGAAGAACATTATTCAGTTTGGGATGAGAAAATTAGTATTGACCAAAAGACGGGGAAAATGTGCAACGTATCCAAACTCTTCAGTATGCATACAAAAAGTTTGCTTTACCTGAATGAAAACGGCTCGAGTCTTGAAATATATTACATAAACTAATCATATATTGCTAATTGGTACATTGTACAACCAAAGCATTTTGACGGACGGACCGAATACAGATTCATAGACCCGTTGAAAAATTTAAAAAAGCAGGAATGTTTATATGGTTTTATTCTGTAAAGATGTCTACACAATTTCAAAGTTTAACAGTTCCATAATACTTCTCATTTTATACATGATAATTTTAAGTAATAAGGCAACATATAAATGGACTTTCTGGTCATAAAAAGGGCAATGGCCACTACGATAGACATAAAACATACTAAAGTACTCAAATCTGATGTCCGGTTTTATTAAATATTGTGAATTAACGAGTTTATTGACCCATTGGTGGGAAGTACTTTTTTGTAAAACTTTCCATTCGGGTCGATATTTAAACTGATAACGAGTCCTCTCCTATGAGTGCATTTCAACATCGTTTACGTAAGAACATGCAGTTTGTTTTCACAACATATATACCTGTACTGAAAGTTTCAAAACATAATCTTTAACTGAGTGGCAAATGAATAGATTCAAACCTGCTTAAATGACAACCCTATATATAAATCAACACCTTCATACAATGTACCTTAATATGTCACTTTCCTGAAAAAGAGTCACTTATATCTTATCCTTTTTGGTGCCTTTGTATATTATTAGGTTTCTGAACACGAGGCCGAACAATCAAAGAAGAAATATTTCTACAAAATAAAATCATTTTAGACAAGATTACATAATGAGTTTCATATTTTTATTTTTCGTCGATATTTTATGTACATATATCTCGGATTCCATTACTTCTGTGGAACCATTTATTTGTTTTGAAAAGATATATTTTATCGACATGAAAGGAACTTGAGTAAACACGTGGAATATTTATTGATGATTCCAAAAATAATATTTTGTATTTCAAAATTTTTCTTAAATATGGAAGTATAAAAAAATAACATATCCTTTTACAGATATTATAAATTTTGATTAATACATGTCCTTTATAGTATATTTGTTATTTGAAACTGTGTTTTAGTAAGCTGATGTTGTAAGTAAAGTCAAGAAATACCAAATGGATATTCGAAAGAGAGAAAAATCGAAACAACTGACAAACTCCGAAGAACAACGAAGACAGTACCAAAACAATACATGTATTATAATTAAAAACTAAAAAGATATGAACAATTTGGTCCCCTCCAAAAAATCGGGGTAGACTCAGGTGCTCCGGAAGAGTAAGCAGTCGCTTCTTCCTGCAGGACACCCGCCATGCTGCTCATGTTAAATCCGGTATGAGGAAATGATAACATCAATGGAACAGGTCCATTTTCATTTGGGAAACGTTTTTTTCATACCTGTCAACCAAGTCATGATGGCGTCCATAAAACTTTAACTTAGGAGCAACGTCTCTGTCAGGAGCCGGGTTCTGTCCAGGAAGTCAAAGTATATGTCACAAGCTCTGGAATAACGTATGAATTGTGAAATATATACTCCTTACGTGAATTGTGGAGTGCTAAAAAATCATATATGTAGCGAAAGCTGAAATTAAAGGTACGGGCTAACTTCTGTTTTTCCTTAATAAACCCCTCAAGGAAGTCTGCCTCATATGAGTAAAGGAACAAGTCGGCCAGGAGTGGCGCACAATTAGTAGTCATAGAAATGCCAATTGTCTGTTGGAAAACATGTCCACCAAATTGAACAAATATGTAGTCGATCGATCAACAATTCAATCATCAGGACAATTTCGTCCTCTGTATATTTTTTGTTATATTTAGAGTGGTTTTTAACAAAGTATGATTTATCTCTACCAATGACAAGGTATGTATATCTGCTGTTGCCATTTTTATTTTGAAAGCATCGATGGATTTCTCCTTCAGTTTTGAATGAGGAATGGTGGTATAGAGGGTAGAGAAATCAAATGTTTTTATGCTGTTACAGACTGAAATGGACCGAGATCCTAAAATATCCTTTAAGTCTTTTGAGTTCTTTAATATCCACATTTGATTGATACCACGTCTTGAATAGCTTGTCTCACAATAACTTTGGAGGCCCGTTTTGACAGTTGTTAAAATAGAAGTTAGACATTGAGACAATCGTTTGGTGGAACAATTGGCAGATCCAGCTATAAAGCTTTGTTTGTATGAACTAAATATAGAATATGAATGTATGAAAAATTGCGATAAATACCTTTATAAATATTCCTACATAACCTGCATGTGGTGTGTACATTTCTTATTTGATCTGTTATTCTAGAGCTACAGTGACTTTCTTGAGCGAGTTAATTATTAGGGATTGACAATAAAAAAATTTCAGGCTTATTTGAAAATGTGCACCATGTGCACCATGTGCATTGAGTTTATTTCAAATAGACTGACAGCAAAATTTCTATCAATCCTTATAATTTAATTCCAACGGTTGTTTTGACGTCTAAAACGTTGGGATCCCCTTTAATGACGTCATAGTAGAAAGGGAAATTTAGTCTATGATATGATAGACGAAAAAAAAAAAATTGACCAATCAAATGACGCGTTATACGTCCAATATTTTATATACAGATGTTAACAAACCAACAACAAGTGAATTCTCTGTCTTAATTATATCAATCTTTTTTCAGTAAAAAATATTATTACATTTCAAACTTTAAGATTTATATAGAAACACTATGCTTCAAACCAGTCCATATTTTGTGATATTGCACCCAGTAACGTTTCATAATTGTATAATATTGCTTGAAATGTTAGTATGCATTTAAAATGCATTTAAATGATATTCTGCTAAAATCGTAAAATATGAATTAGTTTCAAAATTTTACACTCTTAATTTCGAGAAGCATGATACTGTACAATATCTTAGTATTCATTAAGATAACAATATTATCATCTTAAGTAATTATCTTTATTACATTGATGATGGTGATTTATCATAATTTCCAGTGAAAATAAATTCGATATTTTCACTCAGTGAAAGATCGGTTTTTATTTAACGTTGTCCAGGCCGTTACTAACAAATGACGTTTGTGACGTTGAAAGATTCAGGAAGGGATCTAAGGAAAATATGACACTTTGAAGCATTTTTTGTCTATTTTATCAATGTAATAAACAGTATAACTAATTCACGAATTTGAACGCGAAAATATTCTAAAACACTAATAATTTGCGATATTCAAATTCTTGAATTAGTTATCCTATAAATATTTTGTTCAAATATTTTTCTCAAATTTTCGTTGGAAAAGTATTGATTCTAAGTTATTATAAAGTGTTTAGTTCCGCTGTATATAAGATCAATACGTATTAACAAAGTACCTGATTATTGAGGTCAAATATATATATCTTTCGATTATATCAACATTCGGGTAAAATTAGTACATTTGTATTTTCTTTAAAAATAAATATATCTGTGAAAACAAGCTTTTCATATTTTCCGGGAAAATGACATTTTGCTCAAAGCCACTCATGTTCGCTCGAAAAAAAATTGATGAGCATTTGCACCTCGGATCTAACAGAATGAATATGAATTTATACTACTGAAAAAGTAATGTTCGGGCTTTAAAATATGAAAACAGGTCTACAGTATTTTGATTTCTACAAAAATTGACCGATTGAAAGATAGTGTTGGTATCTCATGAAAATTTAGAAAATACATATTTTGTTGATGTGTCCGTATTTAAAAATATCTAACCATTTCTGAAAACTTACTTGAAGAATAAACCGCAAAGAGTCGTGAGAATATGTTGGTACATTGAAAGTCGAAGCATATCTTGAAAAGTTCAGTTCAGAAAAAACTCTACTTGATATGAATTAGTCTGTTGAACAGCTTATAATCTGATATAGAATCAGAATCAGATTATTTATTGGTCCAAAACCAAAACACAAGGATTGTCACCAAATTATAACAAACAAGACCATAAACATGATTAAAGAAACAAACTTATATAAAATAAACATACATGTATTAATATACAATCAATCAAACCTTGGACCCATGCCTCCATCAAATTCCAATTGCTTTAATAACAATTTAATATAAAGGAGTATCTATTAGACTAAATATAAAGAGCATGTCGTATATGTTCAATTAGAAGAGATGTGAAACAGTGAATGTGGGGGGGGGGGGGGGGGGGGTGCAGCAACAGGGATTCAGGAGTATGTGTTGCACCTTCCTCGTAAACATTTGATTAGAATTAAATTTGGCTCAACGAAAAGGGGGAGCTACAGCAACATCTTCAACTGAATAGATGAAAATATTTTTTTCTTTATTACTCATGGTTTCAAAAACTGGAACAATTAATCTCTGATTTCTTTCAATGAAGGGCACACAATTGTAAAATGGTACTCATCTTCAACGTCTTTATTACAAAGTTTACATATTCTATTTTCAAAAGCTACATTTTTAAACCTCCCACGTTCAACTGCCAAACGGCTGTTACTTATCATTAATTTAGTGAAATATTTTATAACATTCTTATCTATATTCAGTAATAAGTATTTTTCTACTTTTATTTTAATTTACTTTGTCTGTATGTTCTTAACTTATTCCCATGATTAGGACTAATATGATATATGATAAATGAAATAGAAATGATATTGGGTATTCCTCAACGAGACAATATCTTAACACGCTAATAAACTAATAAAACCTTGAGATCGTACAAGTAGTCTGTATCTCTGCATAATAATGTAATATCAAACTACAAATCTGGTCCTTCCAGAATTCCCAAATAATATATACAAACAAATATCAATTGGATTGTCATAAAATAGCTTATGTGTAACTGTTTTTAAATGCTTTGTATAGCACCTATAAACCAATATTCGCCCCTTTAATAATATAATATGTATGTGGAGATTTAAATATGCAAAAACCCAACTAATTATAATATTAGATATGCAATACTGCACATAACATTCGTCCCTTTAATAATATGTATATGTGTGTTTATGGACATTTAAACTGCACAAGTGGACTGTCTGCTAGTATAAGAAATCCTTTCCGCTTGTGTGTCTATGATTTCCGACTTTGTGTCAGAATCTAGTGGCCACTTATAGAATTACACAATGCCATTAACAATAAAATCACAACATGTAAATATTGAATTTTTTAAAACCACTTTTGGATTATCGGGTAATTTGGAAATTCAGATAAAAACGATTTCAACATTAGCAGATAAATGTAAAAATAAATAAACATGATGATTTATTATTGACCAACCTTTTCTAGGATTGTTTTTATTTTCTAAAACCACTGATGAAAATTTCCAATGCGGTTTCTAAAACAATTAAATTTTGTGGTTGATTTTGGATGATAATTGATTAAAATTCTACATATTATGATTTACACATACTGTATTTGAAATTCAATTCGAAACTTGTATCATACACACACATGTCGTTAATTTTATTCCAATTGCATTGCATACCTTTCAGATGTGTTTTTGTAAAATTTGTACCTGTTCGTACAGCAGTGCAGGTTTGATACATATACTCTCTCAAAAAAGAAACGCAACATCAGATTATCTTTTTGAAATATTATTTTTCCGGACAAATAACCAATAAATATCAAAATATATGTACACATGATCATAATTACACCTTCATAAAAAGTTTCCAGGTACAATCATTTAAATTCATCCACCCGTAAACGACTTTGGTCGCAATCTGGGACACCCTACGATTTACGCATTGCCAAAAACTGGGTCGACTTTCACGTGCAAATCATGGGTTATTTTTTAGCTCAGTCAGTCGGTATAAAAACTCGGTATTTCTTTTCATGAATGCATTCGTAAAATAAAATTCTGATGAGGTGACGCTATGCCAAGGTTAGACGCTGCTACCCGGAATATCGCTATCGGACGACTAGAGGCCGGAGAATCACAGAATGCTGTTGCTGTAACGTACAATGTTCATCGTAGCACAATTTCACGCCTTTGGGGACGCTACCTGCAGCTTGGTACTACGACAGATCGGCCACGTTCAGGGCGCCCGCGTGTTACAACCAGGGCGCAAGATCGTTACATCACACTTTTCCATCTGCGGAATAGGACTATTGCTGCAACAGAAACAGCTGTAAACGTCCCTGGGTTGCGCCGTATATCAGCACAGACAGTACGCAATCGGTTACGTTCTCATGGATTGAGGGCAAGAAGACCTTACTTTGGAGCAACACTGAGACGCCAACACCGCCGAGCGAGGGTTAGATGGTGTACTACAGTTCGTGCATGGAATTTACAGAACTGGAGAAGAGTATGGTTCAGCGATGAGTCACGTTTTCAACTGGAAAAGCGAGATGGTCGCATACGTGTGTATAGGCGCCGAAACGAACGTTTTGCGCAATACTGTGTTGTGGAGAGAGACAATTTTGGCGGAGGCAGTGTTATGATGTGGGCCGCTATTTCTTATGCCAGAAACACACAGCTGATACATATCCAAGGCAATCTGAACGCTGTTAGGTATAGAGACGAAATTTTACGACCTCATTTATTGCCCGTAATTGACATTCGGAGAGAAATTTTCCAGCACGACAATGCCCGACCACATACAGCACGTGTAACAGTAGACTTTTTAGAACAACAGAATGTCAATGTGATCCGTTGGCCGTCACGATCACCCGATCTTAATCCAATTGAACATTTGTGGGATGAAGTGGATCGGCGCGTGCGCCAACGACAACCACCACCGCAAAATCTGCAACAATTACAGCAGGCACTTCAGTTTGAGTGGCAAAGGATACCGCGTGTTCGAACTCAGCGTTTAATTCAATCTATGCCAAGAAGAGTCGGGGCTGTGTTACAAGCAAATGGTGGACATACCAGATATTGACAATTTATGAGTGATTTATTGATAATATGTGACAAACTGTGATATTCCAAGGTAAAAGAACTCATGAACAAGAAGTGTGCCAATTTTTGCATTCCTGTGTAAATTATTTATATCATAAATTATGAAAATAATATATGAAGTAAATTTCCTATTTTCTGTATGTTGCGTTTCTTTTTTGAGAGAGTATATATTGCAGTTTAATAAAAATATTTCACATTTGTTAAATGATGCTACCAACGATAACTTGAAAGTTTTGAATTTTAATATCTTGTTAACTGTAACGATTTAAGAACAGATTTTCATTTTTTCAACGGAAAGGACTTAAATCTTAGTTGACCGTGTACAAACACATAAAAGTGTTTCAGTTCAGTTCTATTTACCAGCATCTATATTTCAGAAAAAAATTAATTTAAATGATCAGATAAAAAAAACTTCGGGCAACCAATACATGCAATAAGGAGACGTATTACATGTATTGGTTGCTTGAAGTTTTTTTATCTGTTAGGTAGTAATGTGCATACTAAGCACAACAGCTTGGTAAGCACCTCGATACTGTGCATTATATTTTTAACCTCTGTCACTGCGTATTCGTACTAGGTCGAACCTATTTTAAAAAATGGGGAAAACCAGTGCTCATGATTGGTGTACAAAACAAATATTATTTGCAATAGACATACTTTCGTAAATTTCCACTTGTATCATGACAACAATGTTATCCAGTATAGATAGCAGAGATGAACTGTCGGGACGGTGTATTATAACTTATAAATTACACATGTTTTTATTTTTTAACATTGTGTTTGTATTTACATGTACCGTGTTACATGTAGGTGTCATAAAAGTTACATGTACTGATAATAATGTTATTTCAATATAGGTTACAGTAATAATCAAAATTTCTTTGATTGAAAAAATACGTTGCTTCATTCAGTTCAAAAGTATACAGCCCCCACCCCCCCCCTCATTTTGGTTCCCTATTAATACTGTATCTAGTTTGAATTTCATTGAGGGGACGGATTATAAAGAAAAGTAATCGCGGAAAAAGCAGGTTTAAATATTTATTGAAATTTAACAAGAAAGGACTGTATATATGTTTCTGTGTTTCACCTGAAAGAGTAGGTTTGAAAAAAAGTTAGGCGTGCCTTAGTGCTGCACAAAAAGCAGATATAAAAAAAAATAACGTACCGGTCATTTTGGATTATGGGTGATTTTCTGTGACTGTCAGGAGCTATACTAGTATTCGAAATGTGCAAAATAACATAAACGAAATTTTTTTTAATACATGTTTTAAACACGTTTCAGATAATATTTTTAAACCTAGGAAGTGATTTGTAACAGTACATGTCACCTGTACAAAATACGTGGGATGGTATCGATGATACAAATTCTTTTAATAGCAATTTCACTTGAAGCAATAGAGCATTGTACATTCATAATATTACCTAAACATCATCATGCTAGATTGCAGAATTCAATAAATAAAATTAAGTCAAATTGGACATATGATCCAGAATTTGCTGCATTGCAATCAATATTTTTTTTTCTGTATCTATATTCGTTTTCAGATATAACTTAATTAATCGTGATTTTGTTAAGGACTAAAAATTTGAAATGAAATATGTATTGGAATGAATGTACCATAAAACAATTAACTTTGTAATTGGTAAGATTAAATCATTCATTCATAAATTCATCAATAATTGTGATAACTGACCGAAATAGACGTACCAGTTGACTTAGCTAACCCCGCCCCTTATTGTGACGTTTACCAGCTATACCAATCAAATTGTATTAAAATGATCTCAGAATAAGAATAGGGAATTTCCTGATTAAATGTAACGTATTTTGTGAACCGTTAGAAATATTACCCACCACTTTCGAAACCGCAATTAACGTTCAAATTTTAATCTCCATAGAGATAATTGAAATGAAAAAAATAAATGATGTTAAGATTAGAACATGTTTACATTAAAACACGCTTTATTTCGGTTTATTGTTTTCATGTTTTATTGACAACTGATTATACACGTCCCGTTAGTATTGACGGAATCGATTATCCCATACGATTATTTTGACCTACATAGTAATTCGACGGAATGTTTATACACATATTTCAGAGAAATAAACCCACGTGACAAATGTGATACAAAGTATTTAACCACATGTTTACATCTTTCAAATCATTCAAAGTTAAAATTGTGATCAGATATAACTTGGATTTAAATGCAAAAGGGTTTGTGTTATTTTATATCTTTACAATTCAAAATTTAAATAAGCCTCTGGTTATCAATAATAAATTTAGCAATACGGTAAAAGTACTTTTTATATCAAAAATTGTGATAACTGCATGCGCTCGATCTGTTGGTCAATATTTTTTAGTACTTTTATTTATGTATGTTTTTTATTTAGATTTTCATTTAAATTATTATACTTTGCAGTATTCAGCATAACTGACAATACAACAGATCTGAAAGAAAAAAGAATGGTGGTCCTCACTGATCAGAAGGTATGCAATTTTGACTTGTAAGATTAAAAAAAAAAGATTTTATTTTGTAATACACCAAAAGTAACACCTGCAATTAAAATTTGTTTTTGGAGGGTG
Source organism: Mytilisepta virgata (assembly GCA_028015205.1). NCBI lineage: Eukaryota > Metazoa > Mollusca > Bivalvia > Mytilida > Mytilidae > Mytilisepta > Mytilisepta virgata. Next base: position 36,945,239 of record CM051515.1, read on the forward strand.
AAAACTATTTTGTTTAGTGAAGCAATGTATTATAATATTATATAAGAAGGCAGAACGAAGTATAAGGTTGGAGTATTATGAGAAACGTAAATTTAACTTAGCATTTTTGCACTTTCAGGTTCCTCAGAGTATATACACGATGGAAACAGATATTTATTCTTCTCAGCAAGAGGAATATAACATTCCAAATATTCTTGGATTAGACGAGTTTTCTCACTTGGAACCAGTGCCACCAACCTCCAATGTGCAAACTGTTAGTGAAACACACACCGACCAAAGAGTGTACGAATCAGAAAGTCCAAAGAGTTTTGTAGACTTAGATAATATAAATGGACACGGAATATCATTTTATGATGAAACAGCGCTGAATATTAAACCCGAGAAAGATATTAACCATGTTTCATACAATTGTAGTATGCACGGCATGGACACTACGTTTCCAGTATATCAACAAAATATCAAACAAGAAGATTTTGTATTTGAAGATATTCGTGACAGCGTAATTCGTGAATTAAAAGAGGAAATAAACGCTACCTGTTCTATTTTACATATTTCACCAGGTAAGCGATACAATAACGGTGCATACCTTGATATATATAGACCTTCAAATTTTTACAATAAAAATATCAAGCCGATCCTAAGTGCAACGTTAAACATTCTTTTGTAGTTTAAATTTATTATTGTCATGAATACCATATCAAGTGTCCTTATAGGTTGTCCTGTGTTTTGTATTAAACCTTTACATTTATTAGTTTTTCGTATTTATAAGTGACGCGCGACTTTATCGGGACTGTCTAGTGTTGCTTTTACGTAAATAAGTTGGAGCACCCAATTTTACCTGTAAAATTGTTTTCTATCCATAAATCAAAGTCAATAAAAATTTTGATGTTTTAAAACGCTTTATCTTGATAAAACAGGCGAGTTCAGTTTATAAATATGGCAATAATTCAGTCATACAACAGTGGGCTGCCAAAAACACACAAGAAATGGTTATATCTCAGGTAAAAGTACATTTCTACATATATTCATATCACGATAATTTTCTTTATTAAACAAGTCGAATTTATTATGACATGATGGTCTAATTTTGATTATTGCAGATCCAATTAAATGGTCTACAGAGGACGTACGCAAATGGTTTGTCTGGTTCTCGCAACAGTACAGTGTTCCAAGTGGAATCTACGAAAACTTCACTATGTCTGGTGAACAACTGTGTCAATTAACAGACGAAGATTTCAAAAATAGGTCGCCTGAAGCCGGTTCCAATTTCTACAGCCAGCTTGAGGTTTGGAAAAATGGTAAGCGTACTTTCGAACTTTGAAATAAATGAGTAAATAAAATAAAACCTCATACCTTAAAATCATAACAGCCTAGAACATTTTATTTCTCGAATTAGAAGTAGTCGGATATATTAGAAAAAATGGCCAAAAAAGAATAATTTTTAAATGTTCAATAATGGTAGATTAAAATTAAACAAATGATTTTTGTATATTACAGCATGTGGTTTAGAAGACATAGAATGCCCACTGTCTCCTCCACAATTACCGTTCACCTGCTACGACTACAGCAACCAAGGTTACTATAACAACTCTGACGTCAAATACATGCCATGCAGCACTTCCCCAACACCCAGTGAGGAAAGCCTTGACAGTACAACTAGTTCATCTAACATGTCGTATATTCCACAGCCTTGCCAAGAAGATGATTACATCTATATCCGTAAGTTTTCTAAAACAGTTCTTTTTTTACCATTTATGTCTTTCAGACGGAACAAGACGAAAGTAACGATTTTAATTCAGTTTTATTCTTAATACAATCTGTGTTCTCTACTATTAATGACTGAACGCATTCTGATAATTGACACGTATATTATACTCTGAATTTCGTTTGCATATTAGCACTGACTTTGAAAAATAGCAATAAATATGTTGTCCTTGTTTTTCAGATTCACCTCCAATAAGGTCACCAGTTGAACATGAACACAAGCAGACGATTCATCTTTGGCAGTTTCTGAAGGATCTTCTACTGCAACCAGAACGCTACAACTCTTGTATTAAATGGGTCGACAGACAAAGAGGCATTTTTAAAATCGAGGATTCCTCTAAGGTGGCAAAACTGTGGGGAATGCGTAAAAACAGACCAGCAATGAATTACGACAAGTTGAGCCGAAGCATTCGCCAATATTATAAGAAGGGTATCATTAAGAAAACAGAGCACTCTAAACGTCTTGTGTATCAATTTTGTCAACCATACTTATGAACAATGTAGACACTCTGTTGGCTAGCACCCCACTGCCAATTTATTAACGCTGCTGAGCATTGCAGTGTATCTTTGTATTGACAGTCATGTCATTGTGTGATATGATCTGACTGGCTTGGGCTAGAACTTGTCACTGCATAAAAGTGTCTTGTATCAGATACAAGAAAGTTTGAGGTAAAGGCTGGCCCTTCTATGTAATCCGTGTATTTTTGGGATAGTTGAACTATCGGGATGATATAGTGTTCATGTTGCTGTTATTATAAAGTAACATTTTTTATTTATTCAGTGTCTCGATATGAATATTTATTTATAGACCTTTTATCGGTTATATTTTGTTATTTGAATATTTCCATGTATCAACATGTTAAACACTGTTATTAAATGGCAGATTTGTATTTTGTTGCATAATGGAATCCTCAACAACAGAGGCAGCTTGTTGCTATGGGGATTCGAGAGGAATATTATTGTTATACATATAAATGTTATTTATACAAAAACTTGTTATAATGATAGATATTTTTGATACATTTTATTAAAAACTTAAATAAAAACTGGGTTTTATTAAATTTATTTCCTCAGATGCTTGAGATATTGAATGAATTTTCATACTACTTTGTTACGACTTTAGCCATTATTATACACCCATACTGTTCTCTGTCATAACAAAAATGTACACGAAAGTTTCTTAAATTTACCTTTTGAAATGCATTTCTAGACTTGATAGTATTTTTTTGATCCTGCTGTTTCAGTACCTACAACACATATCAAGATTGTTTTTATATCATGGTTTAAAGTATCTTTGATATGTCAGTTTTGGAGCTCTACAAAAGGTTGATGTCTCTGTTTTAAATGCCAGTTGATTGTTCTTCTTTTTTGAAGATGCTTTTTAGGTCACCTTTCCGCTTACATACCCACCTTGTGGTTCGTTTACAAGTGACATTGTTAAATTTAACGGCTACTCCGTATGTTCTTATACCTGAGACTATAATTTCTGTCCGTTATGCTTATTTTACGTACAAGAAGATATTTTGTAGCACAGGTTATAATTCTCAATCTATATATTGTAGAAATCTATTCAGATCCAGTTGTCATGGCCATTAATTGGATCGGCATAGATTATTTATTCCCGTGATCACAACCGACCATTTCTATCTTGCCCCCTTTTACCCTTTCTTTAACACAAAACAATGACAACGAGCGGGCTTTTAAAAAGGCAGAGACTGAATAGCTTTATGGAGCGTCTCAATTCTGTCAGTATATCCAATTGAAAATTTCAACAAATGTGTATCTAAATGTCGTGTCATTGCCTAAGTGAAGACTACTGAAGGAATTTAAAAATCAAAATTATCCAGAAAGACTACTATGCACGTCTTTTACAGTATAGGAACAAAGGACCGAACGTTTTTTTTTTAGAATGGGATGCCGTACATGTATATCTTAGAAGTAGAAATGAAAGGAGATGGTATGGAGAAAATACATAGTCTTCCACATTGGATGGAACGAGATGCCCCTCTCAGAACGTAATAATTATTATGGGCCTTGGGCCAGGTTTTCAAAAGTATCCTAAAATGTGTCCTAAGATATATCTTATGACAAATTTTAGGACAGTCCTAGGATAGACTTAGGATATGTCAAAGACTGTAAACCGAAGCTATCTTAAGATGATCCTAGGAGAAATGATCATAGGACTGCCCTAATTTTGAAGCAAAATTTAATTAACAGAACAATATTGAAAAAATCCCATCTATTATGCAATATAAAACAATTATAATGCAATATAATTTTTTATTATTCTTTCATCTGCGGCTAATTTAGACACATATAAAATGTAAGAAAATATTATTGTATTAATATTTTATCACAATTTATTATTGTCATTATTATTATTATTATTAAAACATCTTTAAACATTTAAATTAACTGTTGATACAGTCATATAATTTATATGAAAGTACGATTCATTTGACACGCACGCTTAACGGATAAATTCGTGCTGACCAATCTTCCCCTTCGTATTTGCAGATAAACAGCAGCCATGTTTATTTACATTTGGAGATCCTAAATTTTATGATTATCCTAAGATTATCCTAGGACATGTATTTTATTGTCCTAAGTTTACGAGAGATTTTAGGACTTATCCTAAGTTACGAAGCTTTCGAAAACATGACTTAGGATTAAGATATATCCTAAGACCATCCTAAGACATGTCCTAATCCTAAAATACTTTCGAAAACTTGACCTCTGGTTCAGATAAAAACGTTTTAATTATTCGTTTTTTCTTTTCAAAGATTTTGAGATGTACTCTATACATTCCAAATGCTCCTCTCATCAACACTAGCACCACATTTCCATTCATTCCTACACATAAATATACATACATGTAGGAGCAGAGAATGTGTAGTACACAGATTGGTTGTTTATACTGCAGCCTTAAAAATTGAGGAAGGCGCAAGTCTTTGAAACCAAATTGAAACACAAGATGTTGATAAATTTTGTATTACATTAAAAAAACTATCCAGGAAAATTTACTCCTAATATATAAACACGTCATTAAAAATAAATAAATAAATACATGGGTATACATGTAAGCGTAAATTTCCAAAAGACACAAGTGAAATGACATTGTTGACACTTGTACCAGTTCAATCGGCCCGATTTAACCAACAGAACTTTGATAAATTGCCAGCCATGATGAAGTTGACTCGTGATTATGACATCGGTGTAAGCCGAAATAACCTATTTAAAACACTTATTGCATGACAATGAGACTATTAAAATAAAGTCAGCCAAGATCAATTTTTACTTGGTGATCTTTTTAAAATGAGCAATTTATTTCAAAGCTATAATTTGACTGAAAAAAATGTAAAAAATGCATATCTATTAATTGTATCATTGCCAAAGTGAGGACCACTGAAGAATATGTTTTTGAAAGTTCATAAATTGCCCAGAAGGATTTATCGTTGTGTTTATTTTGGATGTCTTTAAAAGTAGGAACAACAGGCCTAATGTCTGTTTTTTTTTATTTTTTATTTTTTTTATTTTTTTTTTTTTTTTTTGGGGGGGGGGGATTTGGAGACATATATGTTTGGAAATGGAACTTAAAGAGTTGATATGGGGTGAATGTCAATGAGAAAACGTCGGTCTTCCCTATTTTATGGAACTAAATGATTCCTCTCTTTATAATTATTATGGCCCGGTTCCAGATAAAAAAAAAGTTTTTTTGATATGTTTCTTTTAAATATCTTTTCTTAACAGTATTGAGCTCACCTGTCTAAAGAACAGTGTGAGCTATTGCTATCACTTGGCGTTCGTCGCCCGTAATGTATTTAAAATCTTTTTTTGATGAGGTATACCTCTGAGGACCCAAATAATTTTTGTTACCGTTTTGATAACAAACGTGAACACAAGGTCACAAAGGGAATGTTCAGATGAGACTAGATATCTTTAGTTAGATTTGACGTCCTTCTGGAATTGACACCTCACCAGACTTGACACGGCACTGGCAAAGTGACGGTTGCCGTTAACAGAGCAGGACATGCTTACCCTTCCGGAGCACCTGATGTCACTCCCGGTTTTTAATGGGAGTCGACATTGCTAGTGCTTTAGTTTATGTGCTGTCTTGGGCTAGTTTTGGTTAGTTTGTTATATTTTTTTTATTCTTTTAGTTATAGAGGTATCCTTGTGCTTTTTGTTTGTTGTGTTCCATTCTCCTGACTTTGTCTTTTCCTTGGACTTCGAGTTTGTGGACTTTTCCCACTGTTTTGTCGCTTCGGTATTCTTTTGGCGATATATCAGATTGGTTAAATTTCCAAGATCTTCTTTTTTAAAACCCATCGATCTGAAACTTGTCATGAATGATAACTGTAAGGTATTACCCTAGAAATTTTACTTTGTGCCAATTGGAAATTCAGGATAATTGTCATAATTTTGTTCTTATACTAATTTATCCAGGTGAGCGATACAGGTTCTCTATACACTCTAAATTTCCTCTCATTGACACTACCACCACATCCACATTTACTCCTGCATATGTATATAGCAGAATGTCACGAGCATTTAACCAACGTGTGGTGATCTCAGTTCAAGAGATGTATAAATGGGCTCAGGATTAGAAAAATCTTCGTACACGTGAATGAAACAATCAAAGTAAAAAGATCAATACACTAATCTCCCTCTCTCACTCTATCTCTGAGCTTTTTTCAAATACTCTTTATAATTATACTCTTTCCAGCTGTGTCAATTCAAATCCTTGCCGTTCGATATGAACAATTTTGGATTCTTCGAATACTAGTAGAGAAAAACTTTTTTATTTGAAACCAATGGAAAGGAATAAACGCACATGCGTAAATTCTTAAAAGGCCCCAGTCAAATGAATGTTCTTAAGAAATAAATAAACACATATGTATAGTATGTGCAGCGGAAATTCCTAAAAGGACGAAGTCAAATGACATTATTGACACTTGTTCAAGTGCACTCCGCTCCAATTTAACAAACAGAACTTTTTAAAAGAACCATACGATGTTTAACCATGGTTTTGACCGTCGGTGTAAGAAACAATAACCTATTCAAACAATATTTACATAAAACTGAGAAAACAAGAAACATTGACACAATAAAAAATCAGTTTAAAAGTTGTAAATGTCAGCTTGATGTTCTATTTAAAATAGACGTTTTATTTAAAAGCTACATGTTGATTAATAGAATGTTGTCTCATTGGTGTACATATCGTATCCTTTCATGTGCCATATACATGTTCTATTTGATGTTTATACGCCCCGCAAACACTTTTCGGGATATATAGGAATCACCCTGTCCGTCCAACCGTCTGTTTGTCTGTCCATGTACCTTGTAAGCGCAACTCCTCCTAAACCATTCAATGTATTGTGATGGAACTTTTATATGAAGGTTGGGCGGGCATTATATGTAGATATGCTTGAAGCAAGATAATTATCGCCGGAGTCCTGCAAAGGGAGATAATCAATCTTAAGGTTTTTACATGTTTAAAGCTTGTAAGCGCAACTCATCCTAAACTGTTCAATGGATTTTGATGAAACTTTTTACGAAGATCGGGCATCATATGTAGATGTGCATGAAGCAAGATGATTATCGCCGGATGCTTGCAAGGGGAGATAATCCAACTTCAGGATTTTACATGTTTAAAGCGTGTAAGCGCAACTCCTCCTAAACCGTTCAATGGATTTTGATGAAACTTTACATGAAGGTTGGGCATCATATGTAAATGTGCATGAAGCAAGATAATTATCGCCGGATTCTTGTAGAGGGAGATAATCCATCTTAAGGTTTTACATGTTTAAGCGCAACTCCTAGAATTGCAAGATGGGGGTATCCCTCAGTGAGATCTATTCTAGTTCATTTTGGATTTTCTTTCCAATATAGTGAATTCTGTGAAAAAAAAATAAAATGTGTTAAAAATGCAATATATTCTAAAAAGGAAAAAGAATAGTTGTAGGTCCATGGTAAGGCATATTGGCCTGAGGTGAAGCAGAAGTCCAATATAGCCTTCCGAGGACCTATAACTATGCAAATATGAAAAACATTACGCAATGATACCTTTAATAATTAACAGATCTCCAGTGTTTTCATTGAGGGATAAGATAAATCAAGACAGTTAGTATTGGTCGTACCCAGTCCAATATAGCATAAATCTCATATTCGCATTGTCATATTGGCATAGTTTGTGCTCTTATTGCATTGGCAGTTTTTAGTTATTGAGTTCAATATATCAAAGTTAATAAATAAAGGGCCATTACAGAGAAACAGGATATGGAGGACTTTGTCGATCGTGACAGACTGCTGAGTAGTGAAGTCTTGTTGTATTTAATATGTAGTTCTAGCATTCTGAACTACAAGTTGACTAATTCCTATTGCATTTCAAACCTTTAAGCATAATGATTATTTATTACCGCTCAAAAAAATTATAACCTACCGTTACAAAACCAAACAAACTATAACTCTGTTGTTTTATCCGCAGACGACATGTTGTGTTTACTATGGCCTAATAAACTGGAAGCGGAAGTGACAAATCCTGTATTAGACCTGCCCAATACCGGCTTTTTTTCAGTATTGGCCAGGGGCCAAAAAGCTGTATTTAATATCTGCGGGGCTGCACCATCAGTATGACACATGCCGATTTTACAATTTTAGGGCTTAGTTGGTTTATAAAAGTATCAAGAAATAGGTGTTTTTATAAGTCCCTCGATCTGTTCTAATAGCCCTCGGCATTGCCTCGGGCATTCCAATCCCCCATGGCCATTATTACAGACATCGGGCATGTAACAGGGCAATTATAAAAGCACACATTCATTAATACTATAAAAGCATATAAATCTGGTTGTTGGTAATGACCTTTGACCGGGCCAGTCTGCTTTATCATATGTACATGGTACTTCTGCGATGTACAGTGTGTAATAGGATTAAAGAGGTAAACCAATTACTACATTTTAAACAAACGCCCCAATAATTAAAACACTATAAATTAAAAAAAAAGGAGAAGAAAGAAAGGTAAAGAAATGTCCTAACAAAATCTCAAGAGATTATGTTTTAAATACAAACTATAGGTTCAATCACTTTCCCATTATAAAATCTTACATTTCAACTGATCCGTTTTGGATACTGTTTCAGTAGAGCAAGTGTTCATATTATATTTTATGACGGCATTTTGATTCAGAAAATGCTCATTTCTGTATATTGTTTGCTATATTCAAACTGGCGAAAAGGTTATATATTTTACACCATGTAAGTGACATATTTAAGAATAATGATTTGTTTCTTATTTAATAACATATTACACAATGTATATTCATATTGTTCCTAATTTATCAACACATCACAAAACGTATATTCATACAGGTGTAAGTTGGTACAAGTTTAGGAATTCCCAGATGAACAAAGCGAATAAAAAGCTTGAACCACTTGTATATTTTCTCCAAATTTGTGTAATATTAAATTTAATTAACATATAGACTCGTGATCTCCTTCAACATATATCTAACACAATGGCGATGTTCCAAATGATACATATAATTTTGAATGCTTTTAAAATATTATAAATCCTAAATCCTTGTTCAATATCTCCAATTTTCCCCACAAAACGTGCAGCTAATTGTTTATTGATAAAAATGTAATAAAAATCCAAATTGCTGTTAACCCCAAGTAACCAGTTGTTTCCAAGATTTAACTTTCTGCCAATAATTCGAAATTCCAGACATCTCAATTTATTTTTTACAATCCAATCAATATTGAGAAAACGAACATCAACTGTAGTATTTGCAGATACTGGGTAGAGATGAGTGATATAAACGTGTATGACGATTTCTCTAATTCTGAGCGCATTTATACGTCTCTTGACCTGTTTGATAAATTCTGATATCACCACACGTTGGTTAAATGCTCGTGAATTTTAGCGCCAAAAAAACACCCGGAAGCCCTCTTGGAGTTTTATATTACCATTAGAGAAAAAGAATACTAAAACTCATGACGCGTTAATTATGAAATTTATCCGGTCTCGATAATTAAATTTTCATTTTTCAAACTGCCCGGTCAAGCCTCGCAGTTAAAAAATGAAAATTTTATTATCTGGAGTTGATAAATTTCATAATCAATTGGTCGTCGCTGTAGAATCTGAATTTATCCTGCACACAATAAAATTTTCGATATTCTGGTAGTATCATAATATCATCTCCTTGTAATGCATTCTGGTTCACAGTGTGTCATCTACTACATAGATTACACGCCAAAAATATTCATTGCTTTCTGAGATAACAATTTATCATTGAAGGACAAAAGCAATATATGCACTGTCGAAATATATACAATATACAGTTTATTTGTAATCGCCGCAAAATTGGTGAAAAATGCTTAGTAAATCTCGTATAAATATTTTCAGACAAACAATATATAATACACATATCAAAGAATACCAAAAAAGTATTACCGACATTTCCAAGATCCTTATTAATCGACTACACAATTTGAAGAAAGAAACCATGAGAAACATAGACCATTAAAAACAGCGAAATTGCAACTATCGCGAACTTTCATTAACACCGGAAGTTATATCATGGAAGGGCAAGTATATCTTACTCCTCATATGTCAATGATTAGTTTTAATGGCCAGTCGTAATATCTGGTAGTATGATATTAATATAAGTCTACTGAATAACGTTTCAGGAATTTAGTTTTGCTTTTAACTATACTGAGTTAATGGTTCGCATTTCCACAATTTCTACTCCATAGTTTTAATATTCTTTGGGTTTCTCCTCTTAATATGTGCTGATAATACCTATCAAAATAAGTCACTAAATAATTCTACATGGCTGAATATCCCGTTGGCAGATAGTTTTAACAAATTTTTTCTTCATAGCAATTTCAAAAATTAATACTATTTTTTTTTACAAAAACCGCCTCTATTCACGACTTTTATGGGTAGAATAAAAACTCAGGCAAAGGTGATTGGCGTTCTCCCAAGGTTCTACTTTCTGCTTTACTTTACTTTATATATTTATTTCATGAATCTACATCACATAGTATATTTTTCTTTGATTAGGTAAAATCGTCGGAATTTCCCTCTAAGCATATGTTTAAATACCTATCGATCAAACGGTCAGAATTTAAGGCGGTGGCTATGCCAATCGGGGCCCATTCCAATATTTTACGGAACTTATATTCTTTGGGTGTAGATGCACATTTTATCGGCAAGAATGATCTACATATTATTTAACATCTACCTAAGAATTTAATTAACAGGGTCCAAATGATAACATTGCACTGTAGCACATATAAAACAGAGCAGAGTTGAAACATTTAAAGATTGGTTTGAGAGGACAGTATATATTAGAAACTTTCAAGTAAGTGATCAAGTAGAATCTTTGGAGATTAATACAGTACGGTTTTCGAGAGAAATACTGCCGTCACAAAAGCTACGTAAACTATTATAACAAGACAAAAGAAAGAAAGAAAGAAAGAAAGAAAGAAAAAAAAGAAAGTTTTATGGTTTAAAATAAAGGATAAGTAACAAATTTCTCTTTAGAAATCATGTTGCTATGGCAAAAGATTAAACAAACTTTTAGATGTTAAATATTATAACCGTATGTGTAATTTGGATTTAGAATTAGGGGAAAAGGGATGGATTGGAAACAAAATAACAGTTCGGATGACATCAGTTATTGTTTGTAATCGATTTAACTCTTAGAATAATTTGCGTTTATTTGTATAACCAGGCTTGTCAGTCACTCTGAAATTTTAACGTGATGTAGAAAATCATGGAGGTGCCTTAAATGATAAAGCCGTTCAATAAAATTTTGGTTGAGAAAACTCGTTCATAACATGCAAGATTCAGCAGTACACATTCTATTATAATACCAGTTTTGGATGGTTGTCCGACACACAAGGTGTTTGTACACCCTAATTATTTTAATAGGCGTTTCTTCAATGTTGTCAAACTTTTACATTTATAAATTTTATCTTTCAAAGTGTACCTTATTGATAATGTCAGTGAGAAAATATTAGTTATATCGTGGTGTTTACAAAAACAGACGTTGTCGATATCAAGTTCTATAAAGTCCAAGATCAATGAGAAATTTGATAAAATGATTGAATTTAAATGCACTTGTTTAGCTTAAAAGAGTGAATCTAAATATTTAAGATACATTCTGCCTCTCACTTCCTCATTGTTTTGTAGCCTTTGATTTGGAGATAAAGGTAGCGGTAGTAAGTACACTAGATAATGGTGTTTTCCCTGTTCTTGTTTTAACAGAACACAAACATTATCTCGGGTTGTTTGGTACTTTGAAGAAGTAATATATTATAAATGTTCAAAGATTTAACACCTAATTTTTATTCATAGCAAATAAATATATCTGTTTAGCTTTTAAAAAAGATCAATGAAGTTATTAATATCCTTTTTGCCAGTTACAGACATCTCTAAAAGACCCCACATAAATGTCCCTTGAATTATATAACAATATAAGTTATAAAAGGCTGGGGTATTTCTACATATATTATGTAATCCGTAGGTGTGCGTTTGGTTTGCCTTGCGAGTGTTTATTAACAGAAGCAGGGACTTTCTTCAAACTCTATGTTTGCTTTTTTTTAAATTGAGAAGAGGCATTATTAGAGATTTTCTTCATTAACTTTAACCATTTTAGTGTAGTAATTGAAATTTATAATTTATTCAACTCCAAATTTTATCCTAAAATCATGTCAATACCGCTGATTTAGCTAATGATGGCCATTCAGTCCAATGGATACAGTTTCACGTGAATATAACTAATTTATAAAAAAAAATCATTTACGTTTCAATTACAACATGTTGTATTGTCATCCACTCGTGCTCTGGTATAAACAGTAATAAATATACATGTTCCCTTTTAAATTGATGACTTGAAGAAATTATTCCCAAATAAGGCATATCTTAATTGTGCACATGAAAAGAAGGGCTATATGCATTAAAAATATCAGCTACTGTACCACATATCTACAAAATGCTAAATGAAATCCGGCTCCTTAAAATACAAAAAATAAAAAATTAACAAAGATAATCATAAAAAAAATCCCATTTTTGTTCATTAGATTTGTCATATCATGTCAGAAGGGCAGAACATAAACAACTGTCAGATGTAACCCCGTTATTTGTATAACAGTCGGACAAATTTTACTTTCTAGAGCAGGTACGCGTGAAATATAGTTAAAAATAAAAACAAAACGTGAAAAGTTTTATACGTGATATCATAAAATTGTTGTCAGGTAAATTACCTAATCTGTATGACTGAAAATATAAATCATACTTAATCTATGTTCATATACGGTAAGTATAAAGGTAATACAAAAAATATTCTATATTTACAAGCTGACCGACCTTGCGGTTTTTCGTAGAATAATGGGAGGGGAATGTATGATAAAGGTTTCACTGTCAAGGTAAATTACCTTTCATACAATCTGAAAGAATAGTAATGTATAGCAAACTAATATTGAGAAGGAAGGGCGGAGAAGACGTAGAAGAAGAAGGGAGGGGGGGAGAAGACGTAGAAAAAGAAGGGAGGGGGAGAAGACGTAGAAGTAGAAGGGAGGGGGAGAAGACGAAGAAGGAGAAGAGAGCGACAAAAAGAGAATAAAACTTCCATATAATAGATTTTGTACAACTTCTTGCTATGTCATCTTAGATTACGATGTTTCTTCGTTAAATTACTTGGGGTATAATGCTTCATAAGATCGGTAGGCTTGAAGATTCACTCTTTGCCTTTATGCTACCCGAACTTTCGTCTAGATAACTGCGAAGACTTACATGGACTATGGATATTAATTGTTTCGTTTCTATGTTTTGTGTCACCATTGGAGTTGGAGAATACATGACTTATAAAGTGTGTTTTAATATTTCTTAGTTTTCCTTGACCGTATTAAAAAGGAGGGAGGTTGGACTAAACTGGTTTAACCCTACCGCATTTTATACGATTGTCCCAAGTCAAGAAAGTATGGTCATGGATGTAATACACTTTTAGTTTATTTATTCTGACATGATATTGTACCGCTGAACATAACTACTCATGAATTGCAATCAGGATTTGCGGCATGGCGTGGTTTTCCACCATTGAAGACCATGTTTTGATGGTGTCTTTCTATATATCAAACTTTTGAAAATTTGGTATTCCCACTTATCCAGCTTCAAATTTCTTACCTGTTGGATTGTTTATTTAACTTTCATTAGGTGTTAGTTTGACAGAAAGCCATATATTTAGTTCCAGGATATTTTTACTTATATCAATTACAATATAAATTTAAAAAATTGGCATTTCACAATATTTGTTAACTCTAAAAATAATATTATAATGTAAGTTTGGATTTAAGAATAAATAATTTTTAAATAGTTTTTAATAACTAACTAAATAAATACATGAAATATTGTAGATTTTAATAACTAACAAAATAAATAGAGGTCACTATCTAGCAGTTGTTGGTTACATATATATATGTTGTCAAGACTCGTAAGCAGGGTAGAGATGCACAATTCATCTACTGGACGTGTGCAGAAAAAGACTGTCCAGGCACTGTCAACACCAGAACCGCAATTACCTATCTTCAACATTAGACACCAACACCAAGCTATTTATGGCACACATAAGGGACAAAGCTCTCAACTGTTTAAACCAACTACCAACTACCAACACCATATGACGAGATTATACTGCCGAGAATAGGAAGACGACACCAGAAAAATTGTAGAAAAGATTCCAACTTTTGTATCCTAACTCAATAGTACCAGAACAACCCGATAGTACATGAACACGTCAGACGTACAGAACCATCGATACGAGACTCGACCAGCTGAAACAGATTAAAATGTGGTGAAATCGACGTTTGCCACTACAATGACGCAGCTTCACATCTTCTGAAACTTGGTTGAACTGGTATAATTTCATTTTAATTTACATATGATAAAATACAAGAATTTTATTGGTCGGAAGGGCAAAATCATAAAAGTTTATACATCGATAAACCCATATTTGGCAAGTATATTCATTCGCTTTCTTGATTATTTCAAGTTTCAAATGAGACATTAAACGCGAGTCGGATTCTTCAAACGGACAAAATCGGACATTGCGTGGATTCTGTACGCTTCAGATTATATTAAAATCTATCAAAATGTAAGTTTCCTTGTTTTTATTGATTTGTAAATGACTTTGTTGACTTTTTTCAATAAATAGTACCAGATTCAAGATGAATGTCGGTTAGGAACAACTTTTCGATGTTTGAAACGGAATTATAAGGATTAAATATTCGGACTTTATGTTGAGTTT
This sequence comes from Mytilisepta virgata, assembly GCA_028015205.1. NCBI lineage: Eukaryota > Metazoa > Mollusca > Bivalvia > Mytilida > Mytilidae > Mytilisepta > Mytilisepta virgata. Next base: position 36,960,310 of record CM051515.1, read on the forward strand.
GTGAGTGAAAAGGCCGAGTTTACACATCGATAAACTCATACAAAATCATATTTAATCCTATAATGAACATTTCTTATATAAAGTTTCTGTGTAGCGCTGAAATGTGTTTTGTGATTACAAATATGTATGTTTTTGTGAAAATTTATTATATAAACTTTCTGTGTAGTGCTGATATTATTGTGCTTCAATTTTTTGTGTGATTACATAATATATGTATGTTTTTATGACCATTTCTGATATAGTGCTGGTATACATATATCATTGTGCATGAATGCATTGTATGATTACATATATGTATGTTTGTTTTTATTGAAAAAATTAATGAATTCGATGTTTTTTTTTTATTTCAGTGAACATGAGAGACCCTTTTTACTGTGTTTTGCCATAAGATAATACATTACATTGTAAATAAGGGTCCAGGTTTATTTTATGTCAATTGTACAGTCATTTTTGGTACATCTGTTTACATGGCATATACACGATAAATATTGTCCCGGTAAAAAATTAAAGTACTTTATTTCACCTATCACACAGCCCAAGCTGTAATTAAGTATCCTTTGTTCTTGATTACCTTTGATCTCATCTATCCAACTTTTTACCTGTATTACCTTTTTTCAAAAAGTTGGATAAATGGGAATGAACCGTTGTAATATCTGGATGTTTGTTTAGCTATGTACTTGTGATTTTGTGCTTTCGTTGAAATTTCACTCCATATTTGTTTTACCTCACATACATTATGTGCATATTTCGTCAAATTCTGACCCAGCAGTGCAAAGGGCGAAAAATGTGAAGCCGAGATAAAAACCCGAATTATTCAACTGAAAATTTAAATGACAAAACGGTAAAGTCTCATTAAAATCACTGGAGACTGCCTTGCTGCTTGGGAGAGCATGACTTCCTACCTTTGCGTGATGGAAAATTTACATACATTTACCTGCCTAAAGACTCGATTCAGTTTCCAACGTACTACCATTTGCAAAACTGTACGATGCTTTACTGATAAGTTGTTAGTATCTGATTTTTAAGTGTTACATTTCTATTTAATTTCTATTATAGCTGGTATTGCTGAAGTTAACGAGATTTAATTCGTTCGCGTGAATTTTCTGAAAATATATTTATGTTTATACGAAAAGATTAAGACCAAAACCTGATCGAAAGTGTACAAAAACATTTTAGTAATTGAGTTTAGAGCGAGCCCAAAAGGACAGCTTAAATCGAGAAACGTAGGCCTTAATTTTGTAAACCTTATTTTTAACAAAAATGTAAAATTTATTAACTTCAAAAATCTGATACTTGTAATATTTATGTTAACAGTAGATAATTCTTCGAATGGTCTATTAACAGTTCTTTTTAATTTCAACGACTTCTTTAAATATTGTTATATAATTAAATTATGTCCTATTTTCATTGAAAACCATCTTTTTCTAGGAATTGAATGCATCATTTTGGTTGTTTATAGAGTTGTAAAACCTTTGAACATACATATGTACATGTACGCACATTTTCAGTATGAAGTGTGATTTTTTAAATAAGCGTCAAATATCTGCTATGGAAATTTTACCCCAAAAATAAATTAAATTTTCCCTGTTAAACAGCGGGTTTGTATGCGGTGATTTTAGACCAAAGTATATTTTTCGCAAAACGTGTTCTTCATTTATTAACATCGTTAAATTACCTCATTAAAATTTCTATAAACATAAATTTACTTTTTGACGATAAAATCAAGTTTCCTCGTTCTGTGTAATGAGAAAAAAGAATTCATTTGAATAATCACTAATGCAACGTTCATCAGAAAAGTCTATAAAATTGCAGTTAATAATCTCACAAGGAAGACAACCTTAACCTTCGTACGCTTTTAAATAAATAAACAAACCAAAAATAGACAAATTAAGAAACTTCTTGTTTTCTCTGCGACATCACAGACTGTTCCTAACATCTGTTTACTTTTATTTTATGTGTTGGTACCGAGGTAGGCACAAAATCGGCTTTGCATGACTGGTTATAAAACATTAAGACTTGTTTATGGATCAAACGTTTTTAAGTGAATATATATGTAATTCTTGTGCATATCTTATGATTAATTATCCGTATCTTACAATGTTTTTATACTACGTAATTACATTTGATGTTTATAAATTGTAATGTAATTAATACATGTGTGCACAAAAATTAATGATGTTATTCAAAGTACGCGAACAAAAAAAAAAAAAGAAATAAAAAAAAAAAAAAAAAAAAACGAGCGCTCTTCACCATATCTCAGTTTATTGATTTTCAAAAAGGGTGGTTTCTTGATGCAGTCATGGCAGAAAAATCTGCAAAAGGTTACCTATGTACATTTTACATGCATGTATTAACATGTACCTGTTTTGTTTTCACTGTGTACATAAATTACAGGGGGTAATCACATCTTTGTAATAGCGTGGATAAAAAAGAAACGCGTGTTTCAGTGAGCATTTTATGGCAGTAGCCAATGCCTGGCAATACAAGAAACCATGACTTCGGCCCTTTGAAAACTTTTTCAAGTACAACATGTATATTTTTCTTTACATGTATGAACAAATAAGAAACGGGTGGGTTAAAGTTGAATACTACTAAATTATTTTTGTGACGTAATGTCGTTAAAGTGCAGATGTTTGTCCTTCCGGAGCATATGATGTCACTTCCAGTTAATATGGAATTTCACATTGCAAGTGCTTTTTTTCTTTGTTGCTTGTCTTCTTAAAATTCTGTTTGGTTGACTAGAATGTAATTATGAATCTTTGTACTAATTGTTTTTTGTATAATTGTTCTTACAGATCCGACTTTCCATTGGATTTTGACCTTATGAGCCTTCCTCTGTGTCTGACAGCTTACCGCTATTTGGTAGATAACAGCCCTACCCAATTTAAATAAATTATTAACTGATAATTTAATTGTGAGGAAATACCTATATCAAAGTTCGCTGGTAACATCCCTTAAATTGTAAATAGATACATGTATTATATAATATGATCTATATCGATCTTTTTGGTCAACGCCCTTTCGAGGGCTGGTGTGACTTAAATCTGCAGTAATTGCATGTATACTCTCTCAAAAAAGAAACGCAACATACAGAAAATAGGAAATTTACTTCATATATTATTTTCATAATTTATGATATAAATAATTTACACAGGAATGCAAAAATTGGCACACTTCTTGTTCATGAGTTCTTTTACCTTGGAATATCACAGTTTGTCACATATTGTCAATAAATCACTCATAAATTGTCAATATCTGGTATGTCCACCATTTGCTTGTAACACAGCCCCGACTCTTCTTGGCATAGATTGAATTAAACGCTGAGTTCGAACACGCGGTATCCTTTGCCACTCAAACTGAAGTGCCTGCTGTAATTGTTGCAGATTTTGCGGTGGTGGTTGTCGTTGGCGCACGCGCCGATCCACTTCATCCCACAAATGTTCAATTTGATTAAGATCGGGTGATCGTGACGGCCAACGGATCACATTGACATTCTGTTGTTCTAAAAAGTCTACTGTTACACGTGCTGTATGTGGTCGGGCATTGTCGTGCTGAAAAATTTCTCTCCGAATGTCAATTACGGGCAATAAATGAGGTCGTAAAATTTCGTCTCTATACCTAACAGCGTTCAGATTGCCTTGGATATGTATCAGCTGTGTGTTTCTGGCATAAGAAGTAGCGGCCCACATCATAACACTGCCTCCGCCAAAATTGTCTCTCTCCACAACACAGTTTTGCGCAAAACGTTCGTTTCGGCGCCTATACACACGTATGCGACCATCTCGCTTTTCCAGTTGAAAACGTGACTCATCGCTGAACCATACTCTTCTCCAGTTCTGTAAATTCCATGCACGAACTGTAGTACACCATCTAACCCTCGCTCGGCGGTGTTGGCGTCTCAGTGTTGCTCCAAAGTAAGGTCTTCTTGCCCTCAATCCATGAGAACGTAACCGATTGCGTACTGTCTGTGCTGATATACGGCGCAACCCAGGGACGTTTACAGCTGTTTCTGTTGCAGCAATAGTCCTATTCCGCAGATGGAAAAGTCTGATGTAACGATCTTGCGCCCTGGTTGTAACACGCGGGCGCCCTGAACGTGGCCGATCTGTCGTAGTACCAAGCTGCAGGTAGCGTCCCCAAAGGCGTGAAATTGTGCTACGATGAACATTGTACGTTACAGCAACAGCATTCTGTGATTCTCCGGCCTCTAGTCGTCCGATAGCGATATTCCGGGTAGCAGCGTCTAACCTTGGCATAGCGTCACCTCATCAGAATTTTATTTTACGAATGCATTCATGAAAAGAAATACCGGGTTTTTATACCGACTGACTGAGCTAAAAAATAACCCATGATTTGCACGTGAAAGTCGACCCAGTTTTTGGCAATGCGTAAATCGTAGGGTGTCCCAGATTGCGACCAAAGTCGTTTACGGGTGGATGAATTTAAATGATTGTACCTGGAAACTTTTTATGAAGGTGTAATTATGATCATGTGTACATATATTTTGATATTTATTGGTTATTTGTCCGGAAAAATAATATTTCAAAAAGATAATCTGATGTTGCGTTTCTTTTTTGAGAGAGTATATATAACAAAAATTTACAACCGTAATAAGATCCTTTAGAGCATGTTTAAACTTTCCCTTTCTCAAAGTTCATTTTATGTACATTTATATTAAAAATGTGCACAAGTATAAAGTACACGAGGTACTTACATTTTTTGTACTAATAAAATATTATGACATAATATATGGATTCTAAAAAAGTGAGCAGTGGTCTAAATGATGTTTTCAATCTTGAAAATTACTATTAAGGTCGTCCACTTCAAGTAAAACTACACACCTTTCAAAACGGACAATTCTTGTTTCTTCATGTTCAGATTTCTTATTAAAGTAATTTCTGTGGCTAATTGTAGATTTTTAATGTCTACCCTTTTGGTCTATTCTGAATCAAATCTTCTACACAATATTTATGTTCTTCTTATGAATTTCAGTATTGTTTTGCCATTGGTACTACAAATTAGGCATATTTCATGATTTGTCGAAATAAACAGATGTTCTGCTATAAAGTCCTTCGATATATGTAAAATCACCTGCTGTTTGTTAGTACTTGGTTCTAACACGAAATTAACACTTAAAATTTACTGCTAAAAATTGTTCAACTTTTGGAAACTAAGGGTTAGTGTCTCCAGGGGATATCTTTGTTATTTAAGGGTTTTTAGATCTAACTTGTTTAGTAATCTGTGATTTGAGCCTGTTCTACATTTTGGTTATTGTAAACAACAAAATGGATAACAAGAAAGGTCAACAATGACATACCAATCAATTACAGCAACCCAACTGACAGAACTCTGGACAAAAATTAATATAAAAGAGTACAAAACACAAACATGAACAGAGAGTCCGTATAGTCTTACTGTATGTAGACACTGAACACTGGTGCGGTTTAACCGGTTTTATGGGTACCCAAAGTTCGACTTTCCATAATTTTTACCTTGAGAATCTCTAAATGGACATTTTCATGTCCCCGAAATTATCACAAATTGAGTTGTTACATGTATAATGTAGTATTGTGCTACTGACATTATATTTATATATGCATTGTAAATATCACTGTAACATAATAAGAATTATTAAAACTTGAATAGTTTCACCCTTCGGCGTACGTTTTCCTAAACTGGTCATGTTTTTGTCTATTTGTCAGATTTTCGGAATCCTCGGGTTTTATCAATTTCTTAAACATTAAATTTTTTGCCCATGAACCCCCACTTTTTCTTTTATAATTCAATCATATATACCTTAAAATGGTATTTGACAAAATTTTATGAAATCCTTTTTATTTTTTCATACATTTTTGAGAGACTGAAGTTGCCAATGCAAAGACAATGAAACACCCAGAGAAAACCTATTTCCTGCAAATTTTCAAGGCTTTATAGCTCTAACATGAGCACATGAACCTATCTTTTTTTCTTGCTTATTTGTTAACTATTCATATGTTCTCTCAAACTAAAACACCTATTTCAAATCCTATTTATTTCTTATAAGACCGGCGATCATCCTTAATTTTAGTATTTTGCCAATTTCTTTTATACATGTACTGCTCCTACCAACCTTAAGTTATAAAATGTGCATATGGTGCCTCAGTGTTTGATTATCCTTTGATTTTATGTTGTACATAATGTCAATAAAATTGCTTTGTCATTGTATTTTACCGCTGTTGCCCCGTTATACCCTCAGGTAAACAACCATTAATAGTACAAGTGGTGATGATGTTGATAAAATTTCATTGTACTCAGATCGTGATTGATTTTTCCATAAATATAGCGACACGATAAAAGCAATTGAATTGATAGTAACAATATAACACAATAAATAACATACTAAAGGGTGGTTTTCGTGAAATATATAAGAGGAAATAATTTAAAGTGTAGTATGTTCTCACTGTGTTTTATTATAAGTGTTTATATTACAAGTGGTGTCATCAAATGACGTATTGATAAATATATATAAACAGACGATATACAAATATAGAAAAAAAAAATCTTCATATCATAGAAAAAAGAATTATCCAAACCTTGAGGGTCAAACATTTGTTCTTATCGAGACGTTTTTTTTTTTTGGATAAATATTCTGGAATAAAAATGTGAAAAAAAATCTGACCTCAAATAAAAATAAATATTTGGGCAAACGAAATGTGACAAATTTGTATCTCAAAGAATCAAAAGGTTTTCACCCATTTTTTTGGTTCTATGAGAAACGAGCATTTAACAAGAAAAAATGGAGAAATTTCTGTGAAGATTAATTTTTTTTACCATGAATGCTTTTTTATGAATACATATATAATTCTTAGATTTATAGTACCTTCTCCTTGTATCGTTGGTTTCATTATATCGTGGTATTAAAATGCTTTTTCAGCTACCAGACTGAGTATATATATCTTACTGTATCAGCCATTGTCTATTTATACCATTATGCAAGGGAGGAAATGGTTTATCATATTTTTGACCTTAAGCACATCTGACGAGAAATATTTGTCGAAATGTTCCCACTCGGTGTATCGCAGAATGTTTACAATGTATTGTCTATAACACTAAAATATCATTCGGAAACCTTAACAATGACCCCAAAATCAATTAACAACACCATACAAAAAACTAGACATGAAATAAAAAGCAAAAACGCTGACTTGGGATAATCTTACTTCGAGCAGAAAAAAGCCAATATAACGGGTTTAATCATTGCTAAGTTTCTGTACCAAACCAGATTTCGTTTTGTGCTCTGTTATATTGTTTTCTTCTAAAGGCCTGTATTAATTGATTGGTATGTCAAAGTTGACCCTTTCTGTTATACTTTTTATTATCTATTTAAGGAATGGAAGATTTTTCTTTTTAGGTACAGATCCTCGGACTCGGACATCTTTTGTATTTTTGTTTATTCCATATTGTCTAGATGTATAGGGGGGAGGACTGAGATCTCACAAAACATGTTTAACACCGCCGCATTTTTGCGCCTGTCCCAAGTCAGGAACCTCTAGCCTTTGTTAGTCTGTGTGTTTTTTTTTTTTTTAATTTTAGTTCATTTTAATGTTTCGGAGTTTTCGGAATTTGCTGAACTAGTATACATTATTGTTTAGGGGCCAGCTGAAACCCGCCTCCGGATGTGGGATTTTCTCCTTGCATTGAAGACCCATTGATAGCCTTGTGCTGTTTTCTGCTCTTTGGTCGGGTTGTTGTCTCTTTGACACATTTTTACGTTTCCATTCTCTATTCTATGTAAATATCATGCAAACAATTGGCATTTCCTGATTAAACATAATCAGACACGATAAATACTATAAAACCAAAGAAATAATCAGAACAATAAAACCCAACGGACGTGAACAGAGTAGCCAGTATCCAGAGAAGACCAAATTTATCCGTAGAAATTTAAAAAGTTATAAGCATGCAATAAAACCCAATGTAGAATAATCGACAAAATAGCCGGTATCCAGAACACATCGCTGAGTTGCTTATATTTCGGTAGTAGCCAAAAATTGATATAATTTTTTAGATTTAATGTTAAAAAAATTTCAAAGTTGTTAAAACTAAGGAATATCTTCCTCGCGCATAGGTCTGTACTGGGATTGTTTTGAATTAACCATTTTGGTTATTTTGGCATTTTTGAATTTGCTCTTCAACTTTTTTATTTTTGATTTGGTTTTCAACATTTTAGGCCTTGAGCACAATTGTTGAAAGACGAAACGTTTACATCTTGTGCATCTCTATTGGTATCAAAGAATTTATTACTAGACACAGAATAGAAACTATCAAAATATTCGTACTTGGTGAAAAACGTCATTGTCTACTATGAGGCTACGCTATTTTTGTCTCGAGGCAACAGTCGTCCAACAACGTTAAAGAAAACAATTGTATCGTAACGCCATAGCAGTAAAAACATTATTTGTCACGTTTTAGGAATATTCTTAATGTTTCTGTTTTGTTTTTATTATAGTCAAAATGTGCTCGTTAATGCTGTAAGACTAGATCAGGTACTGCTAATGCATTATATGACATAACACAAAGCAATAAAATTAAATTGTTTTGCATGCAGTGACCCTAGAAACACTATCCTTGTGCTGAAAAAATTTACAACGGATACACAAAAAAATCAAGAAACTTTTAATAAAAATAAATTGTTAAATCTTCTGGTAAATTTTTTTTATGCTAAAGTTCATGATCTTATAGAAGTACTTTTGTTAAAACTTTTGAAATAACCTTATCCCCTGTTGCTTTGTCCTCCGTTTGGTGGTAATTCTGCAAGTCATTTTGACATTTATATTTGTTCTTCAGTATTTTCGCGAATTGGTTTTTATTTAGGGAAATTTGGTCTTGAGCACAACTGATAGAACACGATTCCGAGAAATTAATGCGTTTACCAAAAAAAAAAAAAAAAACAAGTTTTACTTTGAGTTAAAAACTTTTTACAGTAATGGCCACAATAACCTTTAAGTTAGTGCAGATGGGGCTGGAAATGGATTATTTTATATTAAATTGTTTTTTAGTATTAGATATAAAATTGTCTGAATCCGCCTTAATCGTTTCGTTGAGAAATAAATGCGTGATAAAAAAAATAAATTTTATGGTAAGTATTTTGATGCAAAGAATTTGAACATTTTGATAAATTGTCTCTCATTACACAAATGTAGCAGTGCACAAGGCAAACCAATTTGGATAAAAAGAATAGTAAAATGGTCAAGGAATTTGTCACTAGTAACAACTTCTTGTATAATTTATGCATATAAATAATTGTTTTTTTTTCAATATTTACAATAAACCGGATAATTTGAAAACAAAGTACGCACCATTGAAACACCTATAACTCTCAATTACACTGGCAACAATAAATTAAACAATCGTAGCTCTTATTATCGCCAGAATTAATAGAACCTATCATTTAAATCGTGGGCTTAACTTAACATTAGTGTACATGTACCTGCGTAATGTACGGAAGTACAGAAGTATTTAAAGTCCCATTCATAGACAAGTGCAATAAAAATAAGGTTTTATATTTCATTGTACACACCGTGGGTAAAAGGATATGAATAAATAATTAGAAAATAGATGTTACCGAGGTAATTTTCCTTGTTTAATGTTTTATTTTCAAACCTGAAAACAAACACAATGGATTTAAATAAACTTAATTAAATTGATTATATATTGTACGTTATTTCATATCAGAGAAAATTTAGTTGTTTTTATTGGTTAAAACATGGTCATGTGGTATTTATTAATCTGCGTTAAAATGCCTGCGGCTCTGGCATTATCAATGTTTCAGGCAATATCTGTCCCTTGGGCAGTCACTATATCATGATAATGCCCTCTATATAAGCAACTATTGTATAATTAATTGAGTCTTCAATTAAAAGATCATACACTTTAAGTTGGCAATATTATCGTTTTACATTGCACATAATGAAATTTTATAAAATTCTGTTAAAATTTCACTTTCTCTGAACTTGAAATTTATACCGATATCTCACGAATAGTTTCGATTTCAATTGAACTCCAAGACAAAATACTATAAAACCTTTTATGTGAGCGTTATTTCTGATTATTTCATTTAACAATGCGACAATATCCAAACAACAGCTATTAGAGCCTTAGCTCTTAGGTCTTCCCCCGTTGTTTTGGTGGAGTTCATGTGTTTCATATGGTTTTAGTTTTTAATTGTAATGCATGTATTGTTTTGGTCTTCGTTGTTCTCCGGAGTTTGTCAGTTGTTTCGATTTTTCCCTCCTTTGAATATCCCTTTGGTATTTCTTGACTTTACTTATTTCCACAGTGTAGTTTTTCTATCTAAATTATGTACCTTTCAACCAAGTTTATCATCTTATATTGAATTGGCTTTATATATATATATATATAAGTATGTTTTAAGGGTAAATAAGGGGGGCTGTGGTTACCCATTACCCGGTTTAACAGTAGCACTGGTACATGTATGTGTGTATACCAGTTCCTGTTAATTCTGTTTTTGTGTTGTTTGGTCTTTTATGATTTTTTTTATTTTCGTATGCAGGTCTGTCGATTTGATGGTGTTACTCGATTAATGTTATTGTTGATCTTTCTTGTAATCTGTTTTATGTTTTATTTCTCAAAGTATACGACAATGTACCTCATTTAGGGAGCAACCATTTGTTTGGAGGGCAAAGAATGATCCTCCACCCTGGAGATTATTTTTAGGAATGTACTATTTTTCGGCGCGGAAGGGAAATCAACTTAAAAAAGAAATGTTAGATTTCATATAATATTCAATCGTCTCTTCTTCGCCAATTTAAAAAATAAAAACATTCCTTTTTTCGTCCTCCTAAAAATCAAATGATCCCCCTCCCCCCTAGGTGTGTCTGAAATTTGCTTAAAGGGTATCACGAACATTCACTGAACATAACAAAACATCAATCAATTTTTTAAAGATTTTTTTTTTAAATTGGACAAAATGTTTGTTGAAAATTACCCTGCTGAGGTATCACCAATATTAACTATAAATCTGTACTGTCCTACACTATATTTAGTTGCACAATAAGGATTTAGAATATGATGTTTAAACCGGGGGCTCACTCAGGTCAAATTTAAAAAAAATGTCAGTTTAAGCTTGTGAACTAAGGTTTTTTCATTTTTCATTAGGTTTATTGATTTAATTTCTTTATAGAATGACTGCATACTATTTTTGGATGGGAATAAGGAATTATATTTTTGACTATAGGTAAGTTGCCCAACTATACTCTCTCAAAAAAGAAACGCAACATCAGATTATCTTTTTGAAATATTATTTTTCCGGACAAATAACCAATAAATATCAAAATATATGTACACATGATCATAATTACACCTTCATAAAAAGTTTCCAGGTACAATCATTTAAATTCATCCACCCGTAAACGACTTTGGTCGCAATCTGGGACACCCTACGATTTACGCATTGCCAAAAACTGGGTCGACTTTCACGTGCAAATCATGGATTATTTTTTAGCTCAGTCAGTCGGTATAAAAACCCGGTATTTCTTTTCATGAATGCATTCGTAAAATAAAATTCTGATGAGGTGACGCTATGCCAAGGTTAGACGCTGCTACCCGGAATATCGCTATCGGACGACTAGAGGCCGGAGAATCACAGAATGCTGTTGCTGTAACGTACAATGTTCAGCACAATTTCACGCCTTTGGGGACGCTACCTGCAGCTTGGTACTACGACAGATCGGCCACGTTCAGGGCGCCCGCGTGTTACAACCAGGGCGCAAGATCGTTACATCAGACTTTTCCATCTGCGGAATAGAACTATTGCTGCAACAGAAACAGCTGTAAACGTCCCTGGGTTGCGCCGTATATCAGCACAGACAGTACGCAATCGGTTACGTTCTCATGGATTGAGGGCAAGAAGACCTTACTTTGGAGCAACACTGAGACGCCAACACCGCCGAGCGAGGGTTAGATGGTGTACTACAGTTCGTGCATGGAATTTACAGAACTGGAGAAGAGTATGGTTCAGCGATGAGTCACGTTTTCAACTGGAAAAGCGAGATGGTCGCATACGTGTGTATAGGCGCCGAAACGAACGTTTTGCGCAAAACTGTGTTGTGGAGAGAGACAATTTTGGCGGAGGCAGTGTTATGATGTGGGCCGCTATTTCTTATGCCAGAAACACACAGCTGATACATATCCAAGGCAATCTGAACGCTGTTAGGTATAGAGACGAAATTTTACGACCTCATTTATTGCCCGTAATTGACATTCGGAGAGAAATTTTTCAGCACGACAATGCCCGACCACATACAGCACGTGTAACAGTAGACTTTTTAGAACAACAGAATGTCAATGTGATCCGTTGGCCGTCACGATCACCCGATCTTAATCCAATTGAACATTTGTGGGATGAAGTGGATCGGCGCGTGCGCCAACGACAACCACCACCGCAAAATCTGCAACAATTACAGCAGGCACTTCAGTTTGAGTGGCAAAGGATACCGCGTGTTCGAACTCAGCGTTTAATTCAATCTATGCCAAGAAGAGTCGGGGCTGTGTTACAAGCAAATGGTGGACATACCAGATATTGACAATTTATGAGTGATTTATTGACAATATGTGACAAACTGTGATATTCCAAGGTAAAAGAACTCATGAACAAGAAGTGTGCCAATTTTTGCATTCCTGTGTAAATTATTTATATCATAAATTATGACAATAATATATGAAGTAAATTTCCTATTTTCTGTATGTTGCGTTTCTTTTTTGAGAGAGTATACTTAGAGTGGGCGTGGGGATCACTGTTGATTCTGACAGTAAAGATTTCTACTTTTAGTAGTATACGTCGACTGTTTTTCTCCTGATATAGTATCAGCAATGAATGGTATTTTATCCTGTATTCACTATTCGGAGTTCCTCTGACATTGACGGTTATAAATGTTTCAAAAGCAATTTTATTTTCCTCATACTCTTCCCATCTAATCTGTGTTAATACGCATATAAAACTGTGTGACCAATCCATATGTTTGGTATCTCTATTAAGCATACACAAAATGGGTATGATTATCCGTTGTAATTGTCATTTTATCAACTTGCTATGTGTTGCGATTGTGCCGATTAAATTCCGCATCCCGAACTTTATATATCTTCCGGAGAACCTTTTCACTACTGTTTTTTTTTTTATAGAAGTTAGCATTATTTCGTTTTTCAGTATTAACTTGTGTTGTTCAGTTTAATTTTCTATAGTTTGCTTAGATTCCTTATCTGTAATAGTATTTTCAAGTACTGTTGAAATTTCACCCCCCCCCCCCCCCCCCCCACTTTTACGCACTTTATTTATGCATGGTGTGATGTTATTTTATTTGTTTTCATAGAAAGTGAAAAGTAATAGCTCTAGCACAATTTGTGTCATAATTCTATATTCTATATTTCTATAATTAGAATTATGAGTTCGGAATTCTGTGCAAGGTATTGTGAAAATATTCATGACACGACCGTATACACATGTACTTCATAAACCATCTTTTCGAACTCGCATCGTTAATTGGGTTTTGTACATTACATAACCACTCGCAGATTTTGGATAAAAAACCTTGACATCTCAAGGCATTGCGAAAATCTTCATGACACGACATGCATGACCGTATACTTCATAAACCATCTTTTCGAACTATGAGATTCTCCGCAAAAGGGCTTCATATGGTGTTTTACGTAACAAATCTGCTGAAAATCCGAAAATCTATACTTCCGGGAAACCAAACTTTTTCCGGTGGACTGGTGGACATGTATAGGGATACACAGTTGTGAAAGTTAAAAACAACTATAATTTCCCTGCTTAACCTGTTTTGCAATGGACCTCGGAACTTAATGGCAAAAGATAATAAGAATTTTGGTAACAGAAACAAAATATCAAATGTGCTGCTTACGATAACTCTCTATGATTTAGATTTCGTGGCAAACACAGACGTTAAATATTAGCAATATATTTAAGCGATAAATATAAAACAGGGTTTACAACCAAATTCTATGTAAGGTAAACAGTAAAAGACAATGGTTATGGGGAAATCCGTAAACTCCAATCATAATGTGACAGAAGCTAAATTCAATATACCTTTAACACGGATTGAATTTCAATTATCTACACTTTCAAACTTTCCTAATTAGAATCTAAGATATTTGAATTCTATGTTTTTCTTTATTTGTTGTTTCTAAAAGTGTGTATCTATTTATTTTTGTTTTGGTAGTATTTGTTTGTATTTATATTTATATTGTTTCTCCATGAACATGCATAACAATGTATGACCTAGAATTTCATTCGGTAGACCCAGGAAGTAGTGCATTTCAATGGTATCTATTAGTATTTGTCATAATATTAAAATATACGCTTTAACATGTAAAATACATGGACAAATAATCAATTTAACAGCTAAATGTAAATTATTTTGTTTATTTCGCAATATTAAAGCTTTTAATTTTACTATAGGGAAATTTAGTAAACCAAAAAACCACGAGTGACTCACGCCATACGACATATTTTAACGTATCTGCAATACCTATAAATAAAGTAAATCTTAGCTTCTGTAATGTAAGACATTTTGACCTCATATAGCCAGAATCTGAAAAGTACTCCTTCGAACATCAAGCATAGCGAAACTTAAGTTTTCTTTCTTGTAAAAGTGCATGGGTTTTAGACTAAGGATAGTTGGATATATTGCACAGAAACAACTTCTTTGTCAGACGTTTTGCTATCATCTGAAGTAAATTATTAATAAGCAAGGTGTAAATAGCTTTAGAAGACCCCCTTCTCATAATTGTTTTGTAGGCTTCATTAGCTCTTGCATTTAGAATTTTTCTTAGATTTCCATTGTTTGCTTTTGACAACAACGGTAGAAATTCAAGTATATATATATTTAAAGGGCATGTCATTACGTAACAAAAATGTAGCTTAACTGGAATTAAATACTATTATAGAATGTTGCACCAAAAATATATGGGGGAACCTGAAGGTAAGAATATGCAGACAAGGAATTTGCGAAAAGACAGAACAGTAACAAGAAAAAAAGAGACTAAAATTATTTAACGTATAGACAACAAAAGAGAAGATCTGATACTGAAGCTATATGACAGGGATGGGGGGGGGGGGGAATAAAAAAGACAAGACGAATTCGTGAGGGCAGTAACAACAAAACACCTAAACAATATAAGTTAAGAAAAAATATGAACAAATACATAGCAACCTAAACAGAATTAGACCAAGACAACACATGTGAAATTCCCAACCAAAACAAAAAAAAAACAAAAAAAAAAAAAAAAAAACAACAAAAAAAAACAACAAAAAAAAAAAAAAAACAAGAAAAAAAAAAAAAACAAAAAAAAAAAACAAAAAACAAAAAACAAAAAAAAAAAAAAAAAAAAAACTGCGACTGACATCAGACGTTCTGGATAGGTATTTTTACAATCCTGCTTCATTAACGACATCCTTCACATTGCAAGTCAGAAGTATGCGGTGAAGTATCAGTTTCAGGAAGACGGGACATCTACATGTAAATGAAGATATTTAATCTCATTTGTGAGACAGAAAATTCATAACGGCCAATCGATTCATGTTGACGACCGTGATGGAATGATTTCAATGACTAACCATTAGCCTGTCTCAGAAGTTAATGTGGCAGTAAATTATTCGCATTTGTCATAAAGTTTTGATTTAAATCGCTCTTTATTATCTATGCGTAACTACAAGTCAACTTTATGGAGCAGAAGGGAGAGTGCCTATGCTCTCTACAATTTCAAGTTCCATAACAAAACAACCAGAACACTAGTAATGGGAAGAAACGAGTTTCTTATATATTCGCTATATCCTAATTTTGTAGTGTAAATTATTATGCATACAAATTAGATTCGCTACAAATTTAGGATAACTTTTTTTAGTACATCCCATAAAATCATTAATCAGCCTCTCATATTTCTAGACATATAATCATGGAAATAGAATTGTTCAAAATCTAATTAGGGTAAGTGTCCTGCTCTGCTTGTACCCCATGCTATGCAATTTTTGTACTCCCTGCCAGTATAACTTTGAAAATAAAGAGCATTAACATTGCTTGAAAAAACTTCATATTTTTATGCCTAAAATATGATTCTGAATGGGGACTGGACAAAAATAAATTCACTAATATTTTTGAAATAAAACGTATCACAAAATACCGAAATAAATTTGATGCACTGCATGGCCATTTCGTTGACTGACAACTCATCAGCATTGCTCTAGATCAAAGTGTTGGAAAACCGGTAAAGATACAGTGATGAACCAATAAGCACAACCATTAAAATCCAAAACAAATGTGGAATGATTTGCCACCAGTTTGTAAAAAAAAATTCGTATATTTTACGCATTATCATTGGAAACCACGGAAATAATATCTGATTATAGAAGAATCTGAAAAAAAAGAGATTTAAGACATTGAAAATTCAATAGGCGTAATATTCGTTACTCTGGAAGACGTCCTTAAAAGAAATAAGGAAAATGAAGAATAACACGGATAACAGGAAAGGTCAACAATGACATACCGATCAATTAACGCCATCCAACGGACAGAACTTCAGACAAATAATAATATACAAGAGCACTAAAGACGAACATAAAAACAACCGAGTTTTAATTGCTTCAGTTACTACTGTTTGGCAGCAAAGCAATTCGATCATTTAAATTGAGCAAAATTTAGGGGAAATCCTCTCCACGAACCAAGATTTACAGACTGTTAAACGATAGGTTAATAGTCTAACCGTATTAACTAGTTAATTGTTGATTCGACCTATTCTTCCTCGTACATACACATGCAGCTTTGTTGGAGATAAGAACATGACTATTTAAAAATTACTTAACTTAAAGAGTGAGGTTTCTTTTCTGTGTGTTGAATGCCTTATTGTGCACTGGCATATTCTTGTCAGCCTATTTATATTTACTCTACAATGTATGATGCCATCAGCTTGAAAAGGTCACAATTTTTTCCTGGTTTCTTTTTCTGTTACTGAAAAGCAGGATAACCTATTAAACAGTTATATCTATACTGATGGTATTGTAATCTCTTGGCAACGTTTGTTTGTTTGCCATTACCCATTCTAAACAGTATCAGATTCCATATAAGATCTTTATATTGAAGCTTAATTTAAAATTTTTATTGTGACTACAGTATGAATAACAAATGCAGTAATTTTAGGACACCAAATGTGTTATTCGCCTCAATGGTTTAATTACATTTCTTTGCATTTAAATGGTTCAATGAATGTTCATTCAGCTAAAAGTGCAGTAATAAATATTTTGCTTGGAGCCCTAGATTTTCGAAACACATTAAATACCGTATTCTGGACAAATGTTAAATTTTTTATCTATATCTTTATAGGTATTCACCAGAAAGATCCACCGTTTGTGCTTAAAAGAGATTGTTGATGTGGTTGTTGATTGATATATTTTACACCTGACTTATTCGATAACACGCGTAAGGACAGGTGCACTGGGGGATGTGGTTATGATATCTTGAAGTAGCAATTTCAGCATAAAGCATAACTATTTTTCTATAAGTTTGTGAAAAATATTTGGCAAAACACCCCTTTCTCGGTTGATTGCTTTCTTTGTTCAACTCTCACGAAAATCGGTTTGCAGACCGAGAATCTTTAATTCTTTAATGAGTTAATCTTTGTCATGTTTAAAGATTATCAACACTCTGTTCTTCGAATGCTCTGGTCAGGGCCCCAACTCAAATGTGGATTAGAAAATTTTGAAATTTTGCGCGCTCAGAGATTTATTTTTCGTTCTGCATCATCAACACGTATACATCTGAGTCTTCTGGATGTTTATCATAATAGTTTAGGAGTTCTATTGACCTGTAATTGAGTTATCGCAAAGTCTATTATCCAGGGCAATATTTGCAGTTTTTATTGACGTGTATAATCCTGAAATTGTTGTTCAATTCCAATTACATTTTATTGTTAATGCATTCAGAAAATGAAGACGCAAAACACAGACGAAAAAGCATTAACTTCGATTAAGATGATTGAATTCGTTTTTACTACCCGGTATTGGTTCCTTGTGACTAATTGCAAATATCTAGTTTTGTATGACACATGAAGATATATTTAGTTCGTTTTGCGTTCCCTTGAAGTTTAAAAAAATAATAATTTTATGTTTCTTTTTTCTCTACGAGAAAAACATTTTAATCAAAATCAGCCCTTGACACAAAAAAATCAAACAGTTGTTGAAATATTTTTTCCTTCATGATGCACAGTCAGTCGTGTAAATGGTCTATCTATAAGGTAATAAAACAGATATTTAATTGTTTTCAGAGCAATAGACCAGCACATCTGTTCCTTGATTCCTGGAATCATCCAAGAGTTGTATTCCCCTCGGCTGATAGAACATATTGATGGTTCCAGGTATCTTGGGTCTAATATACTGGTCAACTGCCCGGATGCATACTAAATAACTATATAATGTAACGCCTAATTAATAATACAACCGTCACAATGTATATGTATTGGGGTGTTATGTAAATGGGATAAATTTCTAATTTTCCTTCCATAATATGCATAATCAAGGTCCAGAAAGTTTACTATTTTATTGTTGTGTTGTTCAAAGAATTCGTGTGCACACAATATTCCTCTAAACTCTAGTTGTATGACAGTGAAATGTTAACAGTATTTTACTAGATTTCCAATAAATATCAAGCAGAAAAAATAGCAATATTTACCTATTTGCCTGAGACTAATGTAGCCATTATTGAAGCATACAGATAGAAATAACTGTGATCCGTCGCACTCGTGATAAGTTTAATATTTCAAAAATTAGATATATCTTCAGATGGATTTTCGGTTTTAACACAAAGCGGACACAAGACATTGAAATAATTAATATTGATGTAAATTAACCTTGCTAATTTTTAATGTTAAGATAAAATAATTGTCATTTGGAAATTAAATGCCAATCCTATCGTATCACTTTTAGTCAACTAAATGTATATTTTCAATAGAGTATAGTTCAGTTATGATAGAGGCCAAAAGTACAGCTCTATAAAGATTAAAACAAAAACATATATAATATGCTGTTGGCGTGGCCAATGGTGCGAGCACAGCAATAAATAGCCTTTTACAGAAACTCATTTCCTGCATCACGATTCTGACTCTAAAATTATAATTTGAAGCAAGTTATTTCCCTTACTTTGCTTACTTCCGTTTCGGGCGAACGAAAGTTTTTCTGGCCTTAGTATGTAGCACAATATGGCCATATTCGCTTTAACAAATAAACTGACTTCGGATTGCATAATGGCTGCCCCCATTAAAAAACATATTTTTCAAAATGACCTATATGCTCATATAGCGCTCGCTATTAAACTTTTACGCCAAAATTACTGAAAAAACGTGTTGTCAAATGCACTACAAGACCAGACGTATTTGAAAATATTTCCTTCCCTTGTCCTATTCCTATTAGACTATTGAGTTATATGTGTGACATGTGTGCCAAAGAGATCCACTGTCACACAATATGTTTTTCATATTCTTTGTTGTTGTATATGTCTTCGGGTTTGAAAAATTTATTACATTGTATTAATTACCATATTTCAAAGATAAGCTTTGTTTTATTAATTACTTGAAATTTAATATTCACCCATATAAGTATTGTTTTATTATTATCATTATTTCGTCATACTTTACTGTAATATAAGATCAAATATATGGTGTTAATGTGGTTGCAGTTAAAGCTATTAAATTCTTGATTATTGCCTTTATCGCTTCCTTCATGCATAGATATCATATTATTTCACAATGAAATCAGTTTACATATCAGACCTCATCAAAAACTGATTATAAAATTGTTGCATTTATTTGAATAGTTTTAACACACATATGAATTAAAAGCATTCGAGTGTGTTTGTACTTTTATACACACTGGAGTTGCGGTGTGAATTTGTCATTTTTACATGTATTGATCTCCTTGCACTGTTGTGGTTCATTCAAGGACTAATAAATATCAAGTCAGTCTTTCGGACAATTAATAAAGTAGTTCGAGTGTACTTTACAACAGAAGATATCGATTTGTTACATCCATACAAATATAAATTCACACACAATTAACCACGTTATTTATCCTAAAATATAACATTTTATAGTATTTTTACTTAAAGGTATTCGCTATAGATTCAGCCAATCAGAAATCACTCGGTTTATCACATTAGATACATCTGAGTGCTTTGACGTTATTAAAAGATAAGATCAGAATTGCAATTTATGCAATACCTTCATTAAAACTTGAACCAGAGGACCCAGTGAAAACAAATCATAAATAGATCAGATTTTAAAAGAAGAAAAAAATATAAATCAATATTGTGTTATTTTGGGACAGTAACAGAGCACACAACGCATTAAAACTTCATCACTTTATTTGTCAACGGGTCAACAATCTAAACAAATAAAACATGAAAAAATAAAAAAAGAAATAAAACAGATACTCAGTTTGTTGCTTGTGATTGCATTACGATTTACATTCGAGTTCTTTGTTATTTTTGTTGTCCTGTTCTATTTAGTTTCAATTTTGCTATGCGTTATAATCTTTTTAGTTAATATTCTTTTTCGTTGTTGCGGTTTATGTATTCCCCTCCTTACGTTTTACCTTTTCATTCTATCGATGCAGGATTAATATGAAAACATGCATTTCATGATACCTTTATTAACCAATAAAACGATGCCTTGAATGCAGGGCCAGTGTATAAACCACAAATTGAAAGCCTGTTTCCTCCTGTTTTCTGTTTTGCTATGTTTTAGTTACTCGGTTATATGAACTGGATGTAATTTGCATCATAACCTATTAAAATGAAGACTGTAGCCTTTGTCGTTGCTAAAATTATTTGTAATATAACAAGGAAATAAAATGACTTTTTAGACAACATCTGTGTTTTGTAATCTTTTACCATATGAGTGGCCTTGACATATCGAACTCGAAACGCTCTTCCGTGTTCTGGTCATTGTAAATCTTCGTGTAATATACCCTGTGAATATTGCACTTTAATAACTGTATAAACATTGCTTTACAATCTGTCGTTCAGGAAAAACATCTTCATTTAAATGTTTATGACAGAATAATTACCACAACTATGTTTATGTCTTGTGTTACAATTGGATTTGTACATGTAGCGGTGCAGCAATACACATTTTAATTAAAAATAAATTAATAGTCACAACAAACGAAAATCGTCACTGGAGTTAAAACCGTAAAAGTAGTTTTAAAAAAAATTGTAAGTCCTCAATGTTTGATGGTTTATTATCTCTCATGTTCTAAGACAACACTTGAAAATGTGGGACGTGTTCGGTAATTATCGCTATCCTTGGAGACAATATAAAGTCTTGAAGTGTTGCGAGTTTCTGATTTTACTAATTTAAAATGTTATTCGTATAAAGGTAACAAAGTATATAGAACGTTAAAGTTCTCTTTGAAAACAATTCGAAGACATTATTTTGAAATGTAAATTGTCATTTGTTTATTAACTTATACGACCTGTTTCGCAGCATTTATTTTATTTTGTTTTCTTAGTTTTGTTTGAGGAAGTTACTTTACATTTAGCCGAATCTACAGAAGTCAAAAATGTCCAGACTCATATAACAATTCAACCAATATGTTTAAGAGCACCGATGTACATGTATGCAAATGATAAATTCGTTAAGGTTTTGCTTTATTGTACCATATGTGGTGTACGGGCTTATATCATGATGTCAAATGTAACCAGATATCCTGCACTTATCATTGTTTTTCTTTGCATAAGGTGAAATTCCTGAAAACTCCCATTCTAAATTATTAAAACCTATCAATTGCAAATTTCAGAGTGTAATGATATAAATAGGATATACCCCTGTCGGGCTAACGCCCTCGAGGTATATGTTTATTTAATATAAGCATGGTTTTATTAATTAAGGGTCTGAATTCATTTCAAATTTTTAAAACACAGTCTGCTTTGCATCAACGGAAGCAATTAAATGTGTACATACTTGAATATTAAAAACAGCTGAATCACAATACTTTATTTTAAACGCACATCAATGGTATATTTTAAAAACTGAACGATAAATTTAAATTCACTGCCTTTATACCATGACGCAATTAAACTGTCGCCATTCTATTTAAAGGTATACATCTATTTTTAGTTATTTTATACCTTTGTGAACCTTTTAAATGTGTATTAAATGTCTACATTCGTGACATTGGTAGGCTATTGTAACACATAAAACGTTGACGTATACAATTCAATTATCATTCCACCCGTCAGTTCAACTACAAAATGTTATTGTAAAACTAGGGGATATTGTATTTCGTTTAGTTTTCCCTCTTTCAACTCCTACACACACTGATATCATTTTATCCGCTTGTATTATTGACAAGTAATTGATTGACCTGGGAACTTTTTATTGAATTTTATGTCAAAATTAGACAAAAATGCATGTTAATTTCTTTTGTCTACATAAATTTTTCATTTTTTAAGGGAAAAAACATCAAATGCTGAATGGTAGGAGTCTTATTTCTCTTATTCATAACAATTGAATTTTAATAAAATGTTGAGTAATTTCGAAATGGGGATGCGATTCGATGAAATAATTCCCGTTTGATGCGTGTGTGATGTCCCATTTAGATAAATGTACTAATAGATCCGCGAAATTTCCAATATAATATTACAACAGTACATACAATTATTGATGACAATTGTGTTCTGGAGTAATATTGGCTATGAAGGGGATTGAAAATTAGTTCAGAGCGGCTTTTGCAGCTATAGTCGTATGTGATTAACTATACCAAGGAAACAATATTTCAGCGAATCATCACATTCTTTAATTCTTGAAATAAAACATGATTTACAAAGATAATATGTAACATTTTCGATGTCTATAAATGAGAGATAAGCAGACATGTATTAGTGAACGACGGCGTCTTGGCTACTGAAGTGATGGTCATTTTACATGTACATGCATACGCCGTAAAAAAGTTTACTAAAGACACGCATGTACGTTCAAATTGTGTATTCTTACATGTTGTCGACGATTTTCAAAATTACATGACACAAGAACGTGTATGCAAACATATGGTTGTAAAATTGATTTTGATGCATCGTGTATCTAAATGCTGGTTCATGAAACAGCACGCACGTATTAATTGCTAAGTGAACTAGAAGTCACATATGCCTATAATTTGATGTTTTGTATGTGTTATTTTTTAAAATTATGCATATTCTTGTCTTCCTAACGAATTTCAACGAAAAATCAGAATTGAAAGGAATCCTCCCTGAGCATAATGTTTGATAGATTGATGAACGATTACGTACACTTCATGTGCAAATGTTCGTTATTCACGCAAGTTATGATACATGTATTAAAATATTTAGACCCGATCATAAATACAGTAGTAAAGAGATATAGTTATGTAGTACTTTATCAGTATATACGGGATAAATTATTGACGCAGAATCTAAACATGCACCTTACAAAAGTAAAAGTATTGAAACTAAACTTTATTGGTGTTCCAAAAGTCACTGTTAGCCAAAGGCAAATCCAAACTTGCATGTGACGAACGTCCTATTAAAGAAATTCAGAAACCTAAATTCCTGGCGAACCATGCACATTTCTGAAATAGCCTTCATGAGGTATGCTCTTGGAAATTTTAAAAAGCTAAAAAACTACAAAAAATTAAAAATGAAAAATGAAAAAATGAAAAAAAAAAAACATATTGTGTGCAATACAACCAAGAGTTTAGTCAATTTCCAGGTAATTTCAACTTTGGCTGAGGCAAACCGCATTTCAAATTTTTTCCACTGAAAATTTTAACACCAAATATCTATCAAAAAATCATGCCGTAGTCGAAACAATGATTTTAAACGATGATACTACAGCGTAAGAATAGCATGAATAAATTACAGAAATTAACAGGCAAAGAAACAAGCATTCTGAAAGTATTGCTGGGCAATAAAATATCCCCTACCGGCTTGGGCTATGAGAAAACAGGCAAAATCTCCTTTAGTATGTGAATCGGACGAAGACGTATGGACAGAGTGACTTCTAAAAATCCTGAAACTATGTTTGCAAGGGGTACACAATAATTACCCAATCAGCTTGCTCTGTAGATTGGTAAAAGGGTTTGCAAAAAAGTCCGGAAAACTATTATTTCGACAATAATTCCTATTTCAAAGGGCAACAACTCTCACAATAATTATTCGACCAGTTCTATTTTTATTTAACTTCTTCAAGATGCAATGGCGAAACTGAGGTTCAAACTGCAAAAAAATCACCCGAACGGAACGAAATTTGAACTTGATCTGTAAATTGTCATAGTAAAACTATATAACAAACATCAAATCAATATCTTCAAACGTGAGAAAAATAGGTGCGGAAAAGTGATTATTTGCGTGAATTTTCAAAGTCCGCGAACCATAACTCTACAAATAAATCATCCGAACGGAACGAAATTCAAATTTGATCTATAACTAGTCATGATAAAACTACATATTACGAAATATCAAGTCAATATCTTCTAGCACAACTGAAAAATTGCGGAAAACTGATTTTCTGGACTGACGAATGGACGGACGGACGGACGGACGGAGTGCAAGCCTAAAGTTCTCTTCGGCTTCGCCGGTAGGGGACTTTTAAGCAATTGTAAGATTTTACAACCAAAAGCACAGAGATACACACAAACAAACAAACACGTGAGCACGATAGGGCACATCAAGATGTACATGTATAGTTGGTACAGGGAACATAGAAGTAAAGTACGAATCCATAGAGTTGTTAAAAGCTATGCGAGATACATGAATGACAAGTTGTCTCAAGAATATATTGTAAATGATTGTTCAAACATAAGTGCATGCATCTAACATACTAATACGATTTGTTTAGATAATTAAACGTACATATAGTTTAGAGTATTTCTACTACGAAACAAAGCTACTCAAAAGCAGATTTCCGGTTTGCTCTCCGCAAGAATAGCTCTTGATCAGAATAGCTCTTGGACATTTTCTAACTATTTTAATTAAATAGCATCTTGATTGTAAGATATATAATATATGATCTCTGCTGAGGTGGAACATTGCATATGTGAAACACACGAAACCCGTACGTACGTTTCATGCCTTTGTGTAGGACATATTTACAATGTATTAGCAATAAAATAGTTGAACTAAAACGAGGTTTTTATAATGTTCCATATTTAATGCATTTTCAACATAACGTTACCGACTTTGTATACCATCACAATGAACAACGCATTTTCTGAAAAAAGTTTCTATTTTGCCTTTACTTTAATTACAGGTAAATGTACTTTTTCCTCCAGGCATACGCAGATTTAAATCAGTAAATCTGATGATGGAAATGTACAACATATAACCGATTTTCATCAGGGAAACCCCCGTTCATTTGTTTACTTTATTTAATGTAACAACGATGAAAGAAAACGTGACCAAAGGGCACTACGTTCTGTATTTAATTTTTTAAACTAAATTATTTTTTAAAAAACTTTTTCCGTATCCAAATGTAAAGCTCTTCCTTCTTTCTATAGTATTGGACATAAAGGCGGAAATGCTTAGCATTAAATATGTTTAACTAACTTCATAATTTTGCAGTTAAGCGTGAAATGTATTATCTAGTATCCAATTATTGTGTCAGAAAAATGATTACATGTACATGCTAAACGCCTTTTTAGTGTCCTTACCTTAAACATCGGATCTATAACCGCTACTTTAGTTGACATTTCGTCATTAGTATTTTAGCATCAATTAATGTTTTGTAAAAAAAAAGTTACAAGAGAGACCAGATAGATGTATTGAATTGTCAAAAACAACGTCTGAAAAACTGTAAGAGTTTTTCTAACATTAAAGATCAAATTTTTAAATGTCCATTTTATTTTAATCTCTTCTTACTGTTTTAATTATAGTATCATTTTCAATTTATTTAGTCTGTTCGAGAATTAGACTTTGCATAGCTCTTTCCTCAGTTGATTTTGGCTTTACCCTTTTTATAATTCAGGGATTATTCAATTCGTAAACCATCTTGTGCATCACATTTTCCCGATAACATTTTTCTTTTGATACAGTACAGCGCATATACTGTCAGACTTTTTTCAAATAGATTCAAATATTGATATGCAATTTAAAAAATTACACCGAAATGGTTAGGATGAAAAATATTAACACTTGCATCAATAATGACTGTATAGAAACCTAGTAGTGGTTAATATAGTGTAATTGTTCCATTTTGAAACTATAAATTCTAGTGTTATTTTAGGGAATTGAGTGTAATGTTGCCATTTTGCTGTCTAACAAGATATATTGAAGATATATATCGACGACATGTGTACATCCATCTCACATCATTCATATTTTGCGGGTCGAACATATCGCCGCCTGGTGTGTGACCTAGAAAAATTATACCTGCGACGCAAATGGATTCTCTTGTGACCTTGAGAAGAACCAATGAAAATTGTTTACTTCCAACCCGCAAAATATGAATGTGTGATGTCAGGAGTTTGTAGGAACGAACGTGGATACAAAACCCTGACTTGGGGGGATGGTGCACATCTTGTGCATCAAAATTGGTATCAAAGAATTTTATGATTGAATGCCAACATTCATAAATATATATTCTTGTAATACTATTCCATGTATTTCGAAAATAAAGATCAACATATTTAAGTTGGTCATATATTCCAAAATATGTGATATAAATTGAATGTAAAAAATGAAATATACAAAAAAAAAAAAAAAAAAAAAAAATTATGTGATCTATAATAATAATCGAAGCTAATTATAATGGCATGTGATAATTTGATCATTCGAAACTGATGAATGTTAACATGTCAAAGTTAGCATTGATCGTCATTTTTGGAATCGCCACCAACAATCTAGAATGATATCGATGGCACTCCATGCAGCACCCTAACCTCAATATATACCACATCATCGATTTTCTGCAGCAGCAAGAAGCATTCAGTGCTGTCTATTTCAGTATGTAGCTGGTGGAAAAACTGATGTGGGAATCGGCAATTCTGGATACGGCCATTTGAAATGTTACCATCAACAGTACAGGTCGCCGAAGCAGCAATAAACCTATTAAGTTTTATCCGTAATTCGAGCTTCCTCTAACGTCAAACGGCTCGTTTTAGAATTTGCTAAGACATTGGGACGCCAAAGCGCCGATAGTTCGACCAACATTTATGAATTTATTATTTATTAATGTTCGCAGTTGATACAGTACCAAGTGATGTTCACTTGCATCGTCAATGTCAACGGTTTAGTTTTTTATATAGGTGCCTGGAAATACAGATTAAATATCAAATCTTATTTTTAATACATTTAAACAGGGAAATAATTCGAAAAAAAATACCCCAGTATTGAAATTATTCTTAATTAAAAAAGAATTGGTTTTATACATTAAAAAAAAAATTATCGCCGTTTCGACATGTCTAAATATAATTATAAAAGTTCTTTTACGTATATCTAGTTAAAAGCATATTGATTAGTTAACATAAAAATATTCGGAGAAATAACTTTTCTATAAAACTATATATATACTTTCACTGTTTGTACATGTTTTATATAATTTTCAATATAAACATGTATTTAACATTCCTATATTAACAACATCAGAACTACTTGTAGTTACTACATGTTCGTGTTATTTACATACAAAAAAAAAAAAAAAAAAAAAAAAAAAAAAAACAGTACAATACGGTTTCTGGAATATGATGCACTTCAATTGGAGTGCATTTTAGAATCGTTTTGCATTGCATTAAACCATATAATATTATTTCAATACAAATAAAAAGAAGTAAGTAAAATATATATTTTTTTCAATGATAAATTGCTAAATAGTGTTAAAAAGGTCAAAAATGTGATAAAGCATATGTAAATTGAAACTAATGTTCGTTACGTTTACGTATTAACTCAATTAAAATATTCATTTCTATTCTTCACATCCTGACATGTGACCTGATAGATAAAAATCAAGTAGCCCTGCTACTTGGAAAAGCTGATTTTTTACGGGAAAAAATTCTTTTTGATTGGTCTGGTAATTATCAAGAGTAATGGGTCACATATTTATTATTCCAATACAATAAAAATGCTGATCCGTATTTTTTTAGTTATAAATGTACCCTTGTGACATTTTTTATTATGTTGTATTCTCATGAGTTTGCCTTGTCTTTAGATTTCAACCTTACTGAACCGCATCGATGGTCTCGTGGTATCATGCTCGCCTCGAGTGCGGAATGTCTCGGGTTCGATCCAAGGACGGGTCAAACCAAAGACATTAAAATATGTATTTGCTGCTTCTCGCCAAGCATGCGGCATTTGGGAGTAAGAGCAAAGGAATGTCGGCTCAGAGTCGTATAATGTGTCCTGGTGGGTTGATATGTTTCCTGTTACTTCTTGAATCTGGCTCTGTGTGTCGGTATAGTGTAAAGCAGGGCTCATATTCATATCATATCATATCAACATGTTCTCGTCCTGATATGCATTCAATATTTGCCACTGGACGTTAAACAATAATTACTCCATCCATCGATCGATCTGACTGTTTTGTTGCTTCTGTATTCTTTTTGCGATATTTATAACCTATATCTGAACTGACAATTAATAAAAACAGATATCGAAAGACAAAAACAAAACAGAGCGAATAAATTAATTAATAAATTTTCTCCTAGCATCTTTTTGTTTCTTTCATTTTAATAAATGAATAAGATAAATGAAAAAAAAAAAAAAAAATACAAAGAAATTAAATAAATTTAAAATTCAGCGTAGGGACTGAGATTAGAAGCTTCATATCGTCGCTTTCAATATATTTGATAATGATACATGAAAAAAAAACTTTTACTCCTACTCTTAGCATTGTGAGCCTGACTATTCAAGTCCGAGTTGAGACATAAAGTATTACATTGTCGATATATTTAGGTCAAGACATCAGTGCCAGTTTAAATTTGTTTGATGTTTCTTTAACCCAAGACGACAAATGCGAGAGACCCGAAGAGATTGGAAAGCCATATAAAATACAAATGAGTAACAGTAACGTTCATATAATGTTCTCTATTCAATCACAGTTACCTTAAAAAAAAGAGATGCAGTTATTAGATGATTAGCCCAAAAGAAAAAAAGTTTTAAAATTCATGAATGTAGTTTTCTAAGCTAACTTTTAATTTATATTCATATGATAAACATTCTAATTTCCATATGTCTTTTTTAAAATTTTGGGTCTGTTATCTTTTTTTATGCACATTAATACAAATTTATAAGTTGTAGTTTAAAGATAGCATAAAACGTTCATAAAGGTGTTTTCTTTTAAAGCAGTTCTCATAGCAGCTCTGTGATAGAACTTTACGTTATATTCTATACAATTTTTGGATAAAAAGTGTTTTTCAGGACAGTTCATGCCTAGAACACAGGACACGAAAGAGCAGCTTTCTACTAGAATATTTTGTGACCAAAACATTTTTTTTTCTGTAAAAGCTGTACTGCTCAGTTGCACTAAATAGAACATTTTAGTTCTTTGCCAACTATTCCTGACTGAATTACGAGAGGTAATAACTAGCTATTGTAACTGAGACATTTAGAAAAATATTGCACATCGATGTGCATGCCCGATTATAACAAAATATAGTAATTTATAAAAGCAAACACTCCATAAAAGCAAGAAAAATGTATATAATTATGAAAATATACAATTAAGAAAAAAAAATAATACAATGCATAATTTAAATAAAAATCCGAGTATCTGTTGCAAATTAAGTACGTTTAGATCATTGACAAAAAAAAAAAAAAAAAAAAAAAAAAATTCAGATTGAGGTCAAGAACGATATAAATTAATTGTAAATAGAAACTAATGTTGTTTATTTTCCGTTTTGACACATAGAAACCGTTTCAACCTTATATTTTAATACTTCACATCCTGACATGTGAACTAATAGAATAAAAAAAATACTTTCTTACTTAGAAAAATCAAATATTACGAGGAAATTTGGTTTTGCCCTTAGCAAGGGTTCAATCATTTGTATTAGGGGTGATAAAATTGACCTTCAAATTACTGAAAGAAGGACATGACTATCATATTTGCCACAATACTTAGCACTGGTTATCATTCCCACCAGGAACTACATGTATGTTTCAGTTGGATCGTTTTACATTCTGACGGTTCTGTCACAGTATTACAATTATACTATTCTGTTTTTATGTATTTGTTGCACATGCTCCTAACCTTTGGCATCATTTTTCTCATACCGGTTAAAATGTATGAATTATTGTGTAGTAGGAAAAAATACATCATGATGCAGAAGCACATGCACACGTTTAAGATGTATTCTTAAGAGTGCAATATAAGCGTGATAAACATAATTCTTTTTCAAACAGACTATCCTGACACTCTGTTTTGTGTTTATGTTTATGTTTCTGTTTTGTGCTCTTCTGTGCCCTTTCCTGTTATCCATTTTGTTGTTTATTTATACAAAGTAACAAATGTGCCCTTCGTTTCGCATATGTGTTTCTTCATTCTTGAACTACTACACAATATACAATTACACAATTGCAAAAATTGCAACCATTTTCCGGCACTGTTTCGTATGTTAATTTAAGGAATGTTACTGTCTGTAAAAAATAAAATAATATTTATAATAACTAGTACTACTTACTATGCACAGCGTAACTGATGTCCCCCGTCCTCCCATACCACTCTAGCCCCAAATATAAATTTTTACGCAAGCATATATATTTTTTTCCCTATTTTTTCGAACTTAGACGGCGGCAATTTTGAAGGTGGCCGTATTTGATTTTTGAAAATGGTCTACGCTAAAATTTGAGCTGTCCAGAATTGTTTTCTATTTTTGAAAAAAAAAATAAAAAAAATTAAAACGTTGAAGACGACCATTTTGAAATGGCGGCCATCTTAGAGATTTTAGTATGACAAAGCACTTCAGATGGTGCCATATTTTTGTGCCCAGTTTGGTTTCAATCGATTGAGCCGTTTCCGAAAACACTCTTACACAAAGAAGAAATAATAATAATAATAATAGTGAAGAAACGGAGTAAAAACAATATGTTCCCCTGACACTTTGTGTGTGTGGGGGCGGGGGGGGGGGGGGGGGGGGGATAAAACTTAAATTCGTGTATGTTTTGTATTGTTATATCGTATTCCTTCATATCCTTACATTCGGCTTAAATTCTGATTCCTAATGGATCACGACAAATGTAGACAATAATTGCATGGTAATTTGTCTTATTCATATTTAACAGTCATAAAACAAATGTCGAAGGCAATGGCGGCATTATAATAAAACCAATGAGAGACGTTTTTAGTGTCCATTCGCATTAAACAGAATATTTTTAGACACAGAAAGCAAGTCCAGATACTTAAACATGTACTTGGAATATAAATTCCCAAATATAAATGTTTTCTAATTTTATTTCGCAAGCTTGTGGAATAATTCTTTTGCCCCCTTCAATATCCAACTCCGTATGCATTGTGCTAAAGATTACCTAATTTTAAATATAACCAGTAGATAGAATGATGGTCTAATTATCGACTGATTTGTAAACAAATATCTGATACTATCTAAGGTATAAATAATAACATATGCTTGGCAGAGTTTATGATATTAATATACTTATAAAACAAAGAGATTGTTGATAGCTTGTCAGTTCAGTTTGGGAAAAAGCTAGCATGTAAATACCCTAGCACATCCCCATTCGATAATCGGTATAACATGTATCCGGTAGTTAATCACCGAATTTCCATACCTCGTAATATTCGGACAAGTTAGTTTCACACATATATTTTTGCAAATCTTGCATTTCATGGAACTAATTTATCAATTTAAATTTACGTAACAAAAAGTTAATACTTTTGACCCTCTTTACTAGTAAGTGATAATTATTGCTGTTAACCAGACCTCACCCTATTACCGGTACGACAGATAGAATAAGATCTGTGTTACCGATTGCCATTTTAAAACAATTGTAATTGCTATCGTAAACGATAGCAATAACAATTGTTTTTAACCGTTAATAGGGTGTGCAGACAGAGACACAAATTAAACTAGAGGTAGGGGCTGTCGGAACGACAACTATACCCGCACCACACATTTATTTGTAAACAAACATTCTTAACATTTTTAGTTTCCATTGCATTACAGTTTGCATCTGTAAGAAAAAACCTTTTCACAAATATATCACAAATATATCACAACCCACTCTCACTATAATTTAACTATTTGGACCCTTTTAGGGACCTATAGCCCCTTTAACTTCAATTCAAACATTTCTGCGATTTTTTTTCTTTAGATAAAAATTTAGTAATTATGGTCTTTTTCTGTTTCAGCCCTTTTTGGTACCTCCAACCCCCCTTTAAAAAAATTGGAATTTCAAAACCTTATTGCGCATCTACTGTTGGTAAGCAACAATATGGCTACAATAAAAATGATTTAAATTTAAAAATGAAATAGGAGTTCGCGTCACAAGGCTCTTTGTCTATTTTGGCCGTTTTTGGTCCCTCCCAGGCCCCCTTTTAGAAATTTGGAATTCCAAAACCTTTTGCACATCTGCTGTTAGCAAGCAACAATTTGACAGTTATTTTAGTAATTATGCTTTTTTTCTGTTTCGGCCCTTTTTTGGTCCCTCCCATCCCCCTTTTAAAAAATTTGGAATTCCAAAACCTTATTGCGCATGGTTTAAATTAAAAAATGAAAGAGGAGTTCACGTCACAAAGCTCTTTGTCTATTTTGGCCCTTTTTGGTTCCTCCCAGGCCCCCTTTTAGAAATTTGGAATTCTAAAACCTTATAGCGCTTCTACAGCTAGTAAGCAACAATATGGCACAAAAAAATTGGTAAAAATTCAAAATTCAAGGAGGAGTTTGCGACATAAGAAAGTGTGACGGACGGACGGACGACCGCAACGACAATATACCCGAACTTTCATTCGAAAGTGCGGGTATGACAAAGTACTGCAGTTCAGTGCTTTCAGATTTTGACAATCATTCCAAGATAGTGAAAGAGTGTTTTGCGATTTCCAGGACAACTTGTGCTTGCAAAATAGGTTGAACGTCTTCCAACATAACCACATTTTTCCGCTAAACTATTTGGTTTATTCAAATAAGTGTTTATTTGAAGAAATCTGAAAACCAACACCAATTATCTCTTTATTGCCTCTTAAAATTCGTGTCATAGTCACACTTGATCAATGGCCCCTCATATGGCGTTTGGCACGTTATTGCATTGAAAACGTTGATAACTTCATGGCGTTCTCTACCAGTCGAGGAAATTTTGAAGTTCTCCTACACTCATATTTTAAGGAAGAAATAGGTTCTAACAATCGCTCAGTATGAAAGATAAGGATACCTTCAACTCATTAGAAAAAAATCTACATATTTTATCCTCGTTCCGCTGACCTGTAAATAGGAGGAAGCCAAAATTCCGATTACAACTCTATCATTGCTTGTTAGAATGTTCTTTTTAAAAGTGTTACACGTCTTTCGTGTTCTTAAGTGTTCACTGTAGGATTACGTTTTGGCCTTTCAAGCATTTGAAGTATGATCTTTCAGTATTAATAAACCGCATTTTATTTTACGTCAGTGCTCATTTTATTATAATCGGACATACATATATATCAGCTCTTGGGCTTATATTATAGTCTAAGGCTGACAAAGGATTTAAAACTAAAAATGCCCTATTAGAATAGCGACAAACGTATACTGAAGCAACAAAACAATGGGACAAGTCCGAAATCCAAGAAAATGACAAAGTGATGACAACGGTACACAACAAGCATACGTCACAAGGACATTTTTTACTGAAAGAATAAAAAACATGATAAACAAAACAAAAATAGAACAAGAAAGCACAGAAACTAAAGCACCACCATCAATGAAGAATATATTTACACAATAACCGGGAGTGACATCAGGTGCTCCGGATGGCTTAGCAAGTCTTGCTCCGATAACGAAAGAATGAATGAATGAATTTTATTCTCGTAAACTAATACATAGTTACAGAGATGATAATAGTACAAATATATAATAGTATATAAGCATGTGTGGAAATAGAGTTGATATATACAAATGTAATATTCCCTAACCAGGAGGATTAACAGTGGCGAAAATAATCTTAATATATCTACACAATTTCTCAAGTTCTACAACATTTTTGCTAGACAACAAACTTTTGAATTTTATAATATTAACATTAGAATTACAATAATTTGGCAAATATTTGTTTCTCTCATTTCTGAAAAAATTACATGTCAGTATATAATGGAATTCATCACCGATATCAGTAGAGTTGCAAAGGTGACACAACATATCATTCCTTGGTATGTTTTGCCACCTTCCAAACTCCAATGGTAATCGGTGATTACCACATCTAAATTTACAAAATAATAATATATAGTTATACGGTAATATTGACAAATATTTTTTCAAATTTTAATTCATCTTTGTATAATCTATAACATAATGATTTTGGCGAGCTATTCATTTCAGATAACCATTCTTGTTTAAATTGGTCTTTCAATTTTAACTCAATACTAGATACAATCCAAGTTTTATGAAAAATATCTGGACTATTCCATACGTTTGTCATACCACACTGATCAAAAACATTCTTAATAAATGAGATCCATTTGTTTTCTACCCCATAATTATTAAAATTAACATACAATAACTTATGCAAGATATACGAAATTTTATTTTCATTTGTGTCTTCAAGAAGGCGACACCTGAAATTTATCATACGGCAATCATCACATTGCAAGTGAGTAAAAGAGTGAAGTGTCAAGTCCGGTGAGGTGTCAATCGAGTCTCGTACCAGAAATAGAAACTCGTCCTGCCGAGAAAGTCGCCGTTTACATCACATTCACGGCAGTAACGAATCAACTATGAAATGTACATCCCACAGGATGGAGAATTTGGTATGTTACTGCTAAGAAAGGGAAAGTTCACTATCGGAAAATTAAAATCATCACGTTTCTCATAAAGTTTTAATTTTAATCGCCCATTATTATCTATATACAAGTACAAATCTAGATATGAAGCAGAAGTTGGTGTGTCTAGCTGTGAGCGCTTTAATTTCAAGTTCACGGGGGTAGATGAGATGTAGTTAATCCTTAAATGATTATTAAGTGACAAAACATCATCTATATAGCGGAAACTGAAACTAAAGGACTGGGAATATTATATTTGTATATATGGTTGATTCACTTAATTTTCAAGACATTCCGCATGTATAAGTATGAAAAAAATCAGAATATTAGTTCTTTTTTATTACTGTTTTGGCTTCCACATTAGGCCTCGACCACCACTGATGAATCGTAAATTGACGAAAATTGAACAACTGGAGAATCAAAATTGATATGGTAAAATATGCGTTATACGCTGGACTGTTTGTAAGTGTGAAATATAGGAATGCAGATTATCACATATTTTGAAGCATGTTATTTTTATCTGCCCTCACGTGAGCCTTATTGGCGTCACTTCCGCTCAGCTGTAAATAATTTCTGATTATTATTTACGGTAAACAAACCACATGCATAAATGTTCTTAGCAGCTTCCGATGGGGACTTATAAAATCTATTGGCAGATCTCGGGAAAAGCACAGAAACTGCACTGTGTTGCATTCATTTGTTTGACTATATACTAAAAGTGAAAGAAATAACTGTTGACTAGCTGTAGCACTGTGAATGTGACCTTTATATTCATTCGCCACATCAGTGTTGTTCAAAACCTGACAGACTTGCTTGAAGAGAGGAAAGTCAAATTCAGCATTAAATTCTTTCTTGGCAGTGGCAAAATATGTGATAAATAGATTAATACATGGTCTTTTTCATATTGGCCTGTTATCAGCCCTCGACTGATATCGTCCGTCGGGCCGATATCGTGGTCTTGGGCTGATAACAAGGGCAATATGAAAAAGGTCATGTATTAATCTATAATTATTTCGGATTTGAAAGTTACTGAAGACTGAAGTGTAAACTGTATATAGTAATTTAATTCTTAATAGCTGACCGATTTCCTATGGTATCTATGAACCATAACGTCAACAAACAATGTTAGGAGTGTGTAATGTATAAATATGTGATACTTTAAATTCACATTATGCATAAATAATATGATTGCAAAATGTAAGAAAACATGCTAATTATAACGGTTACACTTGCTTCTCATTGGATGAATTTAACCAATTAAAAGGGTATTATAAGATTCCCGTTTCTTTTGATTTTTCTCGCTTGTACTACATGTCACTACTAGGAAACTTTAAGCATGGATGAATTTGAAGTCATTGTTCTTTTTTTCTTTTATATATTTACAGCCATCTTCTAAACATAAACCCACAAAAAGGCTTCTCTAGGCAATGTTTACTCCACTTTGTCAATAATGTCACCTATAAAAAAATTTATCAACTTTACAGACGATGATATTATTTTGTTTTATTTACGACCTAAAACAATTTCGGAATTGATACGTTATAAATTGACGAAATATATGCAGAATAATACATGGCCAAACCTATATCACATGCTATATCAATCCGAGTACCCAATATCATCCCGAGGGCCTTTGTCTCGAGAGTGTGATATTGGTCGAGCGTTGATACAGCATGTGATATAGGTTTGCTTTATATCATATATTTCAGCAACAGACCATGGTTTGCACCCGAAAAACTCCGAACAGAATAAAAGTGTGTTCCGAGTAGGGGTGCGATATAGGGTAGGTGATACAGGTCTTGCAAAGTCACGTATAATGCATATTAAAATGTGTGTACTTTACTGTAAATATATGATATATATATTGCAGCAGAAGTGGTATAAGGACACCTATGCATTGGAAATTCATGAGTAGATTGAAATCAAAATACTATACACTAACTATCGCTCATTGATTTACCGCCGATCAAGACATTAATAGGAACTCTTGACAAAATGACATTTTGTTCTAATAAGAACTTGCAAAATGTGATAACTTTGCACGTAATACCATTTTGTAGCTAAGGTTACAGGTATACATAAGTAATATGTTAGAAAGAACAAGAATAGAAATCAGTCTTATTGTGAAAAATTGAAAGTGATAATTTGTCGTTTATTGATCAAAATATTAACCGATTTCCTCTGGTATTTACCAAACCATAACCTCAGCTACTAATATCGGGAGTGTATGATTTAACAATAATTATTGTGATTTTGTTTTGGATTAAACGTAAAGTGTCAAAAAGAATAAAACAAACTAAACTGTATTCATTGGGTAAATATCAACCAATAAGAAAGCATTGAAGTATCCAATTCACTTGAACTTTTTCTGTTCCATGGAGCTATAACACAGAAAAAAATAAAAATAAACAAAATACAAGCTATGGCACTGACGACATTAAAATGGGAGGGTTTGGCGATGTTGCAATTTTATGTATAATTGAAAAGGACAAGTTTGTAACTCAATCTAAAACAAGAAAATGTTTTTAAACATGTATTTTTTAATTATAAAAATGTAAAATAATAGAATATATGGAGGGTAGAAATATACTACAATTATCTACAAAGGTAACCATATACCAGATTGTGGTAAAGCTTCTATTTGACATTGCCAAAATATATTTGATAAATAAAAATTGAAAAAAAAATTGATCAAATGTATTCATCACGTTTTCTGTGTGACACTACCTTTAAAAGTTGTACTTTAAACTAACTTCTACTGTCACTTCAAAATAGTACATGCCAGACTTATTACTAATGATTATTTCCAAAGTCATTTTAATAATTGCATTTTAATACTAGATATTTATTTATATTTTGTAGGGTGATACATTTTTTCATCGAATCGGAATCAAAGAATATATCACATACCGTTTTATGACAAGTTTATACTGTATATCAGTGTATGTTTGGTAATTTTGACTATTTACCAATTAAATGTACATTATTTAATTTTCTCCTATTCTTGACGTGTTTAATCGGTGGAATAAAAATACATAATATTTTTAACCACATCCCGGTGATTAAATTTCTACGTGGGAATTACCGCGGTTTTTCTGCAGTTATTGGAACGATAAACTAGAGAAGTCCCGAGATGACGTTTACGTAAACAAACTACATAGCAACGATATTTTCTTCAGGTTTTTGTCGAAAATCATAGGAGAAACAGATTCTCCTTCAATTTACTCGTGAGTTATGGAATTTCTCCACCCTCAATAGTTAAATTTTAGATTTTAACACGCTCGCAAAAGCTCGTGTGTTGAAAATTGAAAATTTAACTAGATATCTCGGGTGGAGAAATTCCATAACCCACTCGTACCTGAAGGAGAATCTATATTTCTCCTATTTTTGAAGCGTTTAATCAGTGGGATAAAAATACACAATATTTTTAACCACTTCCCGGTGATTAAATTTCTGCCGTTTTATTGCGTTTATTGGAAAGATAAACAAGAGAAGTTCCGAAATGGAGTTCATGTACTAGTAAACAAAATGCATAGCAACGGCATTTTCTTGAGGTTTTTGTTGAAAATCATAGGAGAAACAGGTTCTCCTTCAACTTATTCGTTGGTTATAGAATTTCTCCACCCTCGATAGTTAAATTTTACATTTTAACACGTTATAGCTCGCGTGTTGAAAATCAAAAATTTAACTATCTCGGGTGGAGAAATTCCGTAACTCACTTGTACCTGAAGGAGAATCTATATTTATATATTGTTGAATTCCAGTTTATACGCATCTTTTTAGGGACGGTAGCTTGAGGTAATGAATCATTCAATTTTTTTTTGCAAGAGCAAGGAAGAAAGTGTTTAGGAATTACAACAAAATTTAAAAAAGGAAACTCGTTATACCTTCCATAAAAATGTAATGATTTTTCTTAATTGTATTACCATTTTAAAATAAAACTTTACTATCGTTATTCGTGGTTCTATAGGACTGAAGTTTATTCTAAATTAAACTTCCCCTGCAGTAGTAGTAAATTTATTTTACTCAATGAAATGAAAAGGAAATTACATATACACATGTATACTGGAAAGATAAGCATTTCTTTGCATTATCACAAACTTACTACAGATATTTTCGTCATGTTTATATAATAATAGCCAAATTCAACCCCAAAATGCACACGAACACAACTGTCCAAACATTCTTAACACTTAAAGATTTCGAACTAGTGGACAAATACGGCTTTCTTTACATCACTCAATCTATGCTGTGTACAGACAAACTATTTTTATGATAAGGGTAACAACTGCACATAGATGAATAAAACATCTACATGAATGTCTTGTTTTACAAAATTTTAATATTTACTGTTTATTTTATACACTCGACGTATCCAGGTCAAAGTTCTCGGTTATCGCCTGGACGACTGACGTGGATAAACGTGGATAAAATGCATCCTCTATCGTCCTAAAAGGGACACTTGTTTTGTTCTCATTGTATAGCAAGTACTACTCATTTGGTAGAAAGCTTCAAATCAAATTTTTAAGTTGTATATATAAGCGTAGAGAAAAATAAAACCAAAATCAATGTCATTTCCAAAATTTCTGAAACAAAAATTGAACCTAAAATATTAATTGCTTTAACGATATTATTACTGTACAATTTTATGTTAAAAAACAGACATTAAGTGTTGTATTAATGAAATGAACCTCAACATGACGTTTCTACTAATTTCTAATATTAGCTTCTCTAACGTAACATATCGTTTAAACGTCAACCCGGCTATCCATAAATACTGAAGTAAGTATTTATAAAGGTCACACAGGTGAGCATTTAAAGGTACACCCGATA
Organism: Mytilisepta virgata; assembly: GCA_028015205.1. Lineage (NCBI taxonomy): Eukaryota > Metazoa > Mollusca > Bivalvia > Mytilida > Mytilidae > Mytilisepta > Mytilisepta virgata. The sequence continues at coordinate 37,000,111 of CM051515.1, forward strand.
TTGTCTTGAAAGTTTTATTGACGAAATACGTCAAAGGGTTGTTCATTCGTTGCAGATAGTTCGACATTTAAACTGTCTTCATTATAGGATTAAATACGATTTTGTATGAGTTCATCTATGTGTAAACTCGGCTAAATCACTCACAAACTAAGTAAAATCCGAAGGACTTTATGTTGAGTTTATGAGTGAAAAGGCCGAATTTACACATCGATAAATTCATAGAAAATCGTATTTAATCCTTATAATTCCATTTCAAACATCGAAAAGTTGTTCCTAACCGAGTAAATAAATAAATAACAAAAAAAAAAAAACTTTGCCCTTTTCAGGCGACATTCATCTTAAATCTGGTACTATTTTTCGCAGCTGAACAATTGAATAAAAAGGCAACAAAGTCATTTACAAATCGAAAAAATACAAGGAAACTTACATTCTGATAGATTTTAATATAATCTGAAGCGAACAGAATCCACGCAATGTTCGATTTTTTTTCGTTTGAAGAATTCAATTCGCGTAGTTTACAAATATGGCGTTGCAGTCTTGAGACTGTGACGTCCGTGCAGCAAATTTTCGCGGAATTTTTGAAAACGCAAGTTTCATCAAGTTTTAAACAATTTCTCATTAAATTTTAACTATTATTGTCAGTATCATCCTTAAAATTTATTCTTTTACAGCATTCTTCACATTTAATGTCTATTTGAAACGGGTTTATCGATGTCTAAACTTTTATGATTTTGCCCTTCCGACCAATGAAATTCTGGTATTTTATCCTATGCAAATTAAAATGGAATTATTCTTAAATATGATGTAACAAGGTTGAATAAACGCAAATTTAAGATATTTCATTTTTATGGAGGGGGCTAGGACCAAATTTGAACAAATGAAGAAATGCAGGACCTGTGTCATCAGGAAATGTTTTGGTTTAAATGAAAATGAAAATTTAGACCAGGACCAAATTTCGACGAAAAAATTAGGCAGAATCAAACATTTCATCCCCCCACATAAAAATCAAATGGTTTCTCCCTAAAGCTGATTAAGGTTCGTCCTAATATGACCTTGTATACTATATACATAAGAAAATGTGGAACACACTTAATGCAACTCACAAACTTTTAAACTTGGATTTATTATTCAATTATTCACAGTACTCTTTCTCATTTACTAAAACTTTCAAGTAACATAAATCTAGAAACCAAATTTATTGCATATAAAGTACCTAGTGTTTGATATGAATTTCCTCATTTTATTTAACTTCGTTTGATATTAAAAATTTTTAATTATAACTGCAGCTTCAAATATTCATAATTTAAAGTACACAGGTTTGACGGCTAATATACCGTGAAAATGATTTTATGAATTTTTCATAAACGTTTAATAACTATAGGATCATTATGTTACATAATTTGCATGTGGTACATTTTAGTGTTGTTCGGGCATGTCAATAAGGTTGGAATAAAAACCACTCGTTTATCTGACAACTGCTGATATCTCCAAGCTTTTCGTAGGTTCTTTAAATTCTTTTCACTATGTATGCTGTATTATATTTTACTCAAAAAATCAATGAATTGTCTCCAAAAAAAAAAAAAAAAAAAAAAAAAAATGGAAAATTCGCTTTATTTAAATATTTGAGGCATTTAACAATTGAAAAGACAATAATGAATTACGACTAGTGTAAACAAACTAGTGTTATACTTTGTATACGCATAGATGTATCACATCAAAAAGTCTAAGTCCTATAGTAACTTGTCCTTGAACTCGTGATCATCTCATCAAAATCTTTAGGTTTAAAAAAGACGCACAGTGTTTAGCTTTGACGGGCCCTTTGAGATAATGGGATACAACTTTGAGTATCCTGATACGTTGTATGCACAAACTAGAATAGAGAATGGAAACGGGGAATGTGTCAAAGAGACAACAACCCGACCAAAGAGCAGAAAACAGCTAAAGGCTACGAGAAAATCCCGCACCCGGAGGCGAGCTTCAGCTGGCCCCTAAACAGTAATGCATACTAGTTCAGTGAAATGGACGGCACAATAAACTCCGAAACATACAAATGAACCAAAATTTAAAAAAGTTTTTATATAATAAACAAAATTTCTTTTCTCTTATAACATTACTTCATGCTTGGAAGAGTGAATTGTAGACAAACAATCCACAAATGCGCGTGACAAAACATGCGGCGAGACAAAAAGTCCACAAATTCACATGAAAAAACATGATGCGAGGAAACAGCTCTTATATAATTGGTCTTCATATTAAAATCACGATAAGTCTTCGAGGCGGATAAAAATCCCGCACCATACTGAAGTTATATAGAAACCCCCTAGCACAAACTCTTTGTTGTTTATTGTATTTTAACTTGCGACAAAAAGAAGATACACGATAACATAATGAACAACAGCTGGTACAAGTACATGCATGGTGGAATTTTGTATGTATGATTAATGTAATTAATTAGGGCGTATGTTAAATTAATGACAATAAATTATATAAATAGACGAGTGCTGGATTCTGCTTGCATTTCTTCTAAAATGTTGGAGAAACATGCAGTGATACTGGATTTTTACACAATACTTCATCAGATCCCATATTTTCTCCGAGAAAAAGAAATATAAAAATTCGTACAAAGGGAAGCAACTATTCAGTGACCTGATGAAAGTGAACGATCATAGTACTTTTTGTACGGTAACAAACGTAAACCGTATTATGAAAGCTAATATTGTTGTACTGCTTAAAACGAAACACTGGAATTCAAATTCGAAGTTCAACAGCAACGAAGGCAAAAAGAAAAAGAAAGGTTTTCATGTTTCCATTAAGATTTCTATATCAAACCCTGTTTGCAAGAGACATTTGTACATGTACAAACCGTAGAATTCCTAGTCATATCTACAATAAAACAAACACAGAACAATACCAGTCATTTCCAACTACATGTATTTTAAACTGCCGTTAGCAAATATCATTTTAAACAGCAGAATTAACACCAAAACTTTCAAACAGAGATCTCAAAGACACCTAAACACGATTAGCATCTCAAAAAATTAAAGCGAGTAGTATGATTGTTAAGTGTGTTGTGTGTGAATGTATCGACTATGTTAGCAGAGACAAGAAAACAACTACATGTATAATGATATTTCTTTTTAAAATAGTTGTAAGACAAACCTGAAAAATTGATATCTGTTACATGTATTTTCTGTTATATTGAGATTAATATATTGATTATATCATTGCACCTGTGTCTTTTGATAACAGATACGGCACGGATAACGTTAATCAATATTAGATTTTTCAATTTTAATAATACAAGTTGTCATATAATTCTTACTGGTCTTTCACACTTCAACTTTCTATCTTATCAATTAACACTCCTTTCATGATTCTTCAAATACTTCTATTTTTTTTACATCCCGAAAACAATTATTATATTCACTGAATATTCTTTGCCATTCTACCTGTGCATAAACTTGCTTTAAACTGACTTTGGACTCTAAAGGAGTGGAAAAACAAATTCTCTATTTGTTTTAACTTAGCAGAAAGTCTGTAATGTGTAGCTGTGATCTTAGAGGGCTATCGGAAGTGTAAATGTACATCGTTAGTCACTCTGGAATGAGAATCTGCTTTTCAACATCCTGATGGAGTGTGTATATTTGAAAATTTTTTTTTCAGATTGAATGTTCTAAAATTTCAGCTAATGCAATGCAAACTAAGGTAATTGAAAAACTATTGCATATTGAAACTTGTCAGTAACTTGAAAGAGTCACACTTTAAATGTTCAATGAAATAAATTACTTAAAATAATACGACCCACTGAACACGTATCTATTTCAGTTAAATTAAGCAACATACATTGTATTTGGAACTGCTGTGTAAACAAAACTTTTCATAATATAATGCAACATAGATGAAGCTTAGATGTCGGTACAAGGCGACTGAACGTAAGCCATAACACTAAGCAAACAAAAGTCTTTACTTAAACAGGAAATATGACATGTTTATCTCCCTAATGATCGTTAATACTTCATATGGAGAAACGAACCCTGTTCATTTGAAAACAAAATAAGAAATTTGATACTCCCATAGTTCTAATGACAGACAAAATGGAACAAAGTCAGAAATTGTCCCCACGTACCATATACAGGAAGAAATAAGCTGATTATCTGATTAAAGTAAGTTTAAAATCGCAGTATGCTACATTGATTGGGATGATAAAATCTTAAAAGGTTTTTTTTTTTTGGATAGCCAGCAAACTGGACAATGATTTATCACAATAAATAATGAAGCAGACAACAAGTAAGTTCAACAATGTCATACCAATCAATTAATGCCATACCAATCAATTAATGCCACCCAACCGACATACCCTAAGATGTAAAACAACCTTAAAGAGCACAAACATACATTTAACAGAATGGTAGGTTAATCTGACTTGGTACAAGACCAAACTTAAATTTCATTTACCTTTTGAAATCTTTTATTGAACCCGGTTCTAAAATTTAAATTCGTAAATTTGATCAATATCTTCTGACTATTAACATAAAACATTTAAAAAATAATATAATTCATCGTACACATAATATCTTGTAGAACATCTACATATTTTACACGGCACCAGTAGACTAGAAAAAAGCTTATATATTCAAAATCGCCATGCTTGTTTCTCTACTTTTGATTATTGGCAAATTTCTTTTATTGCATATTTACAGAAATTAAGCAATAGAATAAAACACACAAAATAAAAAAAATATAAAGGACTTTAGTTTCAATAAAGTTCGATTGACTGAGACTGGTGGATGGGTGGACAAAAGATATGCCCGAACCTTACGTAGAATGTTCGAGGATGATAACCTATAATAGTTTGGGATAACTCGTGACAGGAAAACACTAATAATTCCCCCATGCGCTCAGCGCATTCTTGAATTAAGGTGTTTTTCGGTCACTCGTTGAATATTTTGCGATATTCAAATTCTTGAATTAGTTATACTGTTTATTACATTGATAAAATAAACAAAAAATGCTTCAAAAGTGTCATATTTTCCTTAGATCCTTCCTGCATCTGCCGACGTCACAAACGTCATTTGTTAGTAACGCCCTTGACGATGTTAAATAAAAACCGATTTTTCACTGACTGAAAATATCAAATTTATTTTCACTGGAAATTACGCTAAATCACCATCATCAATGTAATAAACTCATTTAATTAGGGAAATCTTACTAGGCTTTTCCCGATTTTGTGTTGTTTTAGAAGTTCATTTGTTCTTTCGAGTAACTTTCATTACAGAAGAAATATTGACATAATTTTTGACATACAAATGTATATACATTCTAACTGGTACATTTTGCATACTGGTGTCGAGAAATATACAATTATGATACTTCACTGAGTGCAATATTATAGTGTTACTAATTTGTTGATTCTGTATTGGCCCTTGTATTGGTTCAAGGATAGCTGTATTGTTTCCGAGGCCCGTAGGGCCGACGGCCAATATAGCTGACCGAGAATCAATATAGGGCCAATACAGAATTCAATATTGCCCTGTTTCGAAAATCTGTATTTAATTATTAACTGGATAAGTATTGGATATACCCCTGAGGGCGTTAGCCCGACAGGGATATATCCTATTTACACAATGATACTCTGAAAAGTGCAAACAATAGGTTTTAATAATTTAGAAGGGGACGGGGGGGGGGTCTTTCAGGAATTTCACCTATATGTAGTGCAAAGATAAACTATAATAAATGCAGGATATCTGGTTACATTGTATGGCATCATAATATAAATTTTCATATAAATACCGGTATTTATAAAGACTAGGGCAACGTAAAAATATTGCTCTTGCCAAATTTGTCGTATTAACGTTATTTTTATTATATTATTTTATAATATATTTCATGACCACTTAACAGCAGCATTGTCCAAAGGTTTACATTTCGTTTACTAAATTTCACTTTAAAGATCACGAATTCACACGATTTTATGGGTCTCCTTATTTAGAAACCAGCTGTTTCTAAACAATAATTTTACGCGCAATTTCATTTTTTTAAAATTTATTTTCAATTAGCCATTTCACTGATCGTGTCGTTTTGATGTTGTTTGGATTCATCACTTATTCAAAATTCATTTGCCATAATATTTGTAGTACTAACAGGTGACAAATTATCTCTCAATTATTCATGTTTATCTAGCCTGTTATAATTGCTGCTAAATATTTATAGTTCAGTGTCTACTTCAATGCCCCATACTTCAGTTGTATTGCAGAATTAACAGTAGGTTTTATACCAATAACTCTATCAATATTACAATCATACAACTAATAATTAGTTATCTTATTGTCGGTCTTCGGTTACCTTATTTGTGACAAAAACAAAGATACAAAGATAAATTATTTCAATTCAAAAATGAATAAACTCTGTTAGAATTAATTTTGCAAACTGTACATATAAACTGTATTGTAGTTTTCCATTTTGCACATATTTTCATTTAGTAAATTATTACATGTAGTATTTGAGTAATCATGATTATATATGTTTTGTTAACAATTATATCAACTTTACAGTCAGAATTCACATAATAAAAACAATCCAATGAAATGTCCAATCAAACCAACCTTAAAATCATATAAAGTTTACTTATTTAAAGAATAAAATTTATCTTATTTTGGTATTCCTTAAATGTTTCCACATGGAAAATCAAGACATAACAGACGCACCAAAGACCGAAATTATCAATTAAAATATCTGTAACTATAATCAAAGTCATTCATTTTATCATAAATAAAAGGGTTTTTGGTTGCAAATTTTACATATCAGTAAGTTATTATAAAAGCATTTCTTGGGATGATGACATAACTAAAATTATATCATTAATCTACTTAGAACAAATACTTAATAAATTTTCACTGCTGCATGTTGTGTCAAGTATATGTATTACTTAATATACAACCATATTAGGTCATGAAAATCATGATCAGCAATTTGGGGATGAAATATATTTTGATTGGTTAGGTATACAATAGTTCACTAATCACTGACCAGCGCATGAAGGCTGTAATGCATGTGTGTCCGATAGCGTGGTCACTTTTGGATTTGGCTTGATAGCAGTTGGATGTTGCCACTATTCAGAAAACAATTAGAAAATTTCAATAACCCACCCTCTGCCTTCAAATATCAAAATGGGGGGGGGAACTAATATTTTGAAAAACTATTTTGCTTTTGTTTTGTTTTATGTATAAACATGTATAGCAATCAACATTTTGTATAGATTATGTGCATTGTGTAAGATGTTGGTGGTGGTTTTTTTAGCTCACCTGGCCAAATGCCATGTGAGCTTTGTCATCACTTGGCGTCCGTCATCCATCTGTCGTCCGTCCGTCCGTCAACATTTCATAAAAAGATTTTCTCCTCTGAAACCACGGAGCGGATTCAAACCAAACTTGGACTGATTCATCTTTAGAGTGTCTTGATTAAAGTTATTTTTGTATCCGTTGTTGATTCAAAATGGCCGCTTGGGCTGAAAATAGAACATAGGGACTGTCTGTCAACAGTTCACAAAAAGATCTTCTTCTCTGAAACCACTGAGCCAATTGAAGCCAAACTTGGTTTGATACATATATAGGGTGTATGGATTAAAGTTTGTGCTTTTTGTGTCCGTGGTACATTCAAAATGGTCGCTTGGGCTAAAATAAAACATAGGAATATGAGCATGTTTTTTGCTTAAATATCATGATCTATCACTAAAACAGAAAAAAACCGTTACCTATAAATGATCAGAATGCAAAGTTTTAACTTTCATTCATTTGGTCCGAAATTGTCAGTTGCCGTCCTATATCAGTTGTAGCCCTTAAATGACGATTTTTATCCTTTTTTTGCGAATTTTGCTCTTTTCTTGAAAACTATAATATATAAAGAGAAACTGTAAACTATGAAATTGTCAAGCATGATAAGCTCTACAAATGATGTAACATGACCGATATCATCAATCAATTCCTATAGGAGTTATTGCCGTTAAATGACAATTTTTAGTCTATTTTTGTGAATTATTTTTTGTTTTTGAAAACTTTAATAGATAGATAGAAACTGTAAACTATAAAATTGTTAAGCGTGATAGATCTACAAACAATGTAGCATGAGCGATATCATCTTTCAATTCCTGTAGCAGTTACTCTTAAACAACGATTTCATCCGTTTTTTGTGAATTTTGTTTTTTTTTTCTTGAAAAATACAAAAGATAGAGAGAAACTGTAGACTTAAAAATTAAGCATAATAAGATCTGCAAATGATGTAATATGACCGATATTTTCCATCCATTCCCGTAGAAGTTATTGTCCTTAAAAAACAAAGTCTAATAAACTTGTTGGAAAATAACTAAAAACATCAACCCGTCTTAAGGCACTGGGCAAATTTAAACTTAACTAAGAAGCAATGCTCTTTTTTTGTCTTCTTTCTACTATATTCCATATTAACTCCGACAACCAAAATACTGGCCATAGCAAAACATAATAAATTGCCAATTGGTATCAAAGATTGTAATTTGTGGTCATGACATATGTACCTGTATCCTCTCTTTTATAATGATTTTAAGCTAACATACTTCTAAAATGTAATTAACAATTATAATCATGACTAAGTGGACCCTGTAGTTTACATAAAACCCTATGGGAAAATCACTAAAAGATCTTTTTGTCCGGAAACAGTTGGATAATTTAAGCCAAATTGGGCAGCAGTTGTCCTTAGATTAATGTCCTCTTATCGAATTATGTCTAATAAGATGGTCTGCCAACCAAAGATTAACTCAGGTGTTCAGGTGGGCGATACAGGCTTCTGGGAGCCTCTGGTTTAATTCCCCACCTTTGCTAAATAGTGTCATTAATTCAAAAAAAGGACAAATATACTTAAGGAGCAATAAAAAAAAGTAATCCATTGGACAGACAAACCCGGCAAGACAAATGAACAAACCACAAGCACAACAAATAAGCACAGAAAACTAAAAAAAACAATGAAAAACACGAACTCCTATAACAACCAGCAGTGAACCCAGGTGCTCCGGAAGGGAAAGCAGTTCCTGCTTCGTATACGGCAGAGTTATACTTTTTATTGTATTTTCTTGTCATTCTTGATTTTAAAAAAATAATTATTGAGTTATTTGAATAAATGACCTTTATCATAAATTTACAAGTTGGTTTATTGCAGATGAACTCAGACTCCTCAGAGGAAACAGAATTAGCTCGATAGCTTCATAAGGGAATAGGTCTGTCGGCAGGATTTGAATTTTAGTACCGTCTCTCTGTTCGTCTGGTTTTAAGTTGGTCTTGAAGATATAGGTTACTCTTTTTATACTGGCAGCAGTAAAATTTGGCTGACAAAGATTACTTTACTACGCTGTAGAAACGTGTAAAGATTAAGTATTTAAAAAAAATCAACTATTATAACATCTCCGATGACAGAATGCTAGAACTTTTTTGAAAAAGGATAATTTCGATCCAAGAAAGGATAAAGACTTTTTTTACTTATCCCGTACCTTTCCTATTGTGTTTTATGGTCTTAGTTTAATAAGATTATATATATTTTTTAATTTATAAGAATTGTAGGACAAACATTTTAACCACAGAGGTAAATTTGAGGTATTTGTCATATCATTTATTACTTTAAAAATGAATCAATGGGTAAATTCCAGTCACATAATTATCGAAACGATTAATTGCAGCGTACATGTACCAAATTAAGAAAGACGTTCATTTTTATATACACGTAGGGGATTTTTTTATAGTTTTTATCAGGTATTTTGGTAATCTGACTTATATCTGTTGTATATTTAACCCTATTTATATTAATTTTTTGAAGATTGCATTTTACCATACTTTTTCGTAAACGTTAATGGCGGTGTATGTACTTTTCGACACACTCTAATTCTTACCGAAATTTGGCAAAAGCTTTAAAAAAAAAATAAGTCGTAATAAACGGGGACTTCAAATCAATAGAAGGTGAAATAAAAAAAATTATAAATTAAAAGTACAAGATGAAAACGTTAAATATGTAAACAAGAATTATAATTGAGATAAAATATGATATACATGACGTGTAAAAAAAGAAAAAATGACCACGAAAAAAAAAAGAAGAAAAAGGTAAAAAAAAAGGGAAAATTACTTTATGGTTATAATGCCCTTCATGGTCATCAACAGAACTGTGAGATTATTTAAGTTAATGTCTAATAACTTTGTGGAGTTAGAAGCAAGCATGACTCAATCCTGTGTACAAAGGGCACCCATGAGATCAAGAAATGTGGCCTTTATGAGCACGTGCACTTTATACAGAGGTTAAATTTACAACTTTTGTTCACAACGGGGGCATTTTTACAGCGCCCTTTATAGATAGTGTTTTGCTATATAGAGATGTCCTTTAAAGTAGGTTTGGATGGTTTTATCCTGAATAGATTAATATAATTCAATGATGTAGTCATGCATATTTGTAACAGACCGAAGAAGTACAAAATAGAGACAAGTTAAGGATGAAAACAATTTACTTAAACTAATACAATAGAACCATGATTTAAGTGTTGTTTTTAGTAACCCTGGACAGAAGATGGTACGGGTTTAGACCACTGATTTTGGTTTAAATAACATCTATTTTAAAAAAATACATATATTATTCAACCGTTCATAGTCAATTAAAATATTTCCTTGGGACAGATCTGACTTTTAGATCAACACGATCAAAGCGAACATAGCTTCTGATAATACTGTATAGAATCATAAGGTGAAAATGAGACTGACTTTCGGGGGCTTTGACAATATTCATGAAATTTATTTGAAAGTGCTGGGATAATTAGATAAAACACAGCTGACTGTGGACATGATACAAGTTCAGAAAAAAGGCTTGCATGCCATACCGTCTTTCAAACACGATTCGACTTGACATTTTTAATATGCTGTTGGCGTGGCCATCGATGCAAGCAAAGCAATAGCCCTTTACAGAAACTCATTTCCGGTATCACGATTCTGTCTCAAAAATTATAATTTGAAGCAAGTTATTTCCCTTACTTTACCTACCCGTTTCCGGCGAACGAAACTTTTTCTAGCCTTAGTATGTAGCACAATATGGCTGCCCTCATTAGACAAAGACTTTTCTAAATGACCCATATGTAGAAAATGCATATGCTCCTAAAGCACTCGCTGCGCTCGCTATAAATTTTAGTAAATTTTTCACGGTCTCTGAATCTTTATGACAAAACTATTCGTAAGGGATACTTAGACATTCCCCTGACCATTTCATTGAAATATTTGATATGTTTAACAAATGATCCATTTTATGCGACATTTTTTATTTCACAGATTAGAAAAGACGATTTTTTTTTATTATATTTTTGTTTGTTTGGTTGGTTGCTCTATTTTCTTACTTTTTGCGGTTTGGAATTTACCATATGCAAATGTGTTTTAATTACACCCAAAACTACTATAATTTGATAGTTATACTACCAAATCAAATGGTTAGCTTTGGTGGCTTAACACATGGCATGTAACGCGGAAATGAATTTTAATTACACTTAAATAGTTACGATTCAAGTTATGCGTTTTATAAATATCTAATTTTGTTCAAGTATGAAGATACATGTATAAGCATAAGTAGTAAAAAGAAAAAATAATTTAATTTTATTTCATTTCAACATGGAGGAGTAAATATAATATTCAAACCATTCAATGCCTTTTCCAAATAAATAAAACTTGAATATTGAAACCAAAGACTTTTATCATTTGGGACAAAACACACAAAATGAATAATAATGATATTTTGTAAATTCACATAATGTTTGTGGGGGGATACCCATTTTTTTTTATCGTATATCTAGTACAATAAGGTAGTTAAATGATTAAAATGATCAAAGGAAACCACCTACTTTCAGTAGAAAATAGTAACTAGTTAAAAGGTATTTTGATTTTTATTGCTGGATTAAGAGTCCGCCAATTATATTACTAAAATTGAAATATTTCTTTAAATCATACAAGCAATAAATATTTAATTTGTACATGTATGCCCGACTTATTAAGATAAGTGAATATAATAAACCAAGGATAGGGAAATTTTCCCATGTCTAATTTGTCCAGAATTATTGTATTCATTAATAATGTTTCCAACTTAGTTAGTTTCAGACGCAAAAATCCCTAAATTCATCCTCACAAGCCTGGGGTCCTGTTCCTAGTGTGGTCATTGGACCGATTAGCTATTCCGCTCGTGCCATTTTTATCCACAATCTGGTTCAACTAATGCTTATTTCCCTGAAAATCCACATTTCCAATAAAGTTTGAACAGACCATAATTTGATTCGCATATTCTCGAGATAGAATCTCCCTGGGGAACGCGAGATAAAATAACCTTTCAAATGTCAAAAAGAAATGGCCGCTTATAAGGAAAGTATACTATTTTGGATTTGAAACTTTAATTTCTTTGCAATGTTAATAAATTTAATACACTTTAATGAATGTAAAATGTTATCTGCATGCAGGTCATGTACCATCCGAATTTCATCCGGGTTCGGTGGCGAAACTTGAAAATACCCAGCAGAAAAGATTCCAGAATCGGAATTAATTGAAGTGGTATTTAGAAACTGCTACAATTTTCACGATTTTAGGCCTTGGGCACAACTGATGAGTCGTATATCCAAGAAACGTGCACATCTTATGCATAGCAAAAACGGAACTTGTTTTTCCCTACAAACTAAATACTAGCAGACATGTGCCAATTGTTTTTCCTACAAACTAAATACTAGCGGACTCGGCACGTCTGTAAGGTTAAGAACAAATAATGGGTGTGTATTAAGTGGTTCTATCAAGGTGTGAATATAAGATAGCCCGTAATATATTCACTATGTTTGTCAAAGGTTCCACGGCCGCACTAGGACACAGAACCCCAGAATGTCCTAAAATCTGGAAATATATTCACTATGTTTGTCAAAGGTTCCACAGCCGCACTAGGACACAGGACCCAAGAATGTCCTAAAATCTGGAAATAAATACTTTAAATACTTTATTTACCTTAAAGTATATAAAATATATCAAAATGTCCTCTCTTAGCTACCCTTTCGGAAAGGTTATCTTCGCTCCCTGAAATAAAATACTGAAAGCACGCACGACCTACCAAGAATGCGTATCATTTGTAGTATTTCAAGATTTCATCAGCAAACATTCGATAGATATTTAATTGAGTTATTGAATAAACAGCAGAGTAAAAATCACATCTTAAGCCATTCTCTTCTGAATTGAGTTTAAACTTAGAATACGCAGTAAATAAGTTTTTGCAAGTACAAATGTACGAAAGATTGTTAGCGCCATATCAGTTGATATAGCAGACCATTACCGTGTTTTATGTTTCCATTGAAAATTAATCAGGTTAATCATTAATTAACACTAATTGTGACATCTTTATTACATCAAACGGCAAGCATTTATCTGTTATACTTATCTTTTTTTGTAACAACTAAGTATCAAGCACTTCGCTCGTCCATTTATTTATTGAGTTCGAGTTTGCGATGGTAAAATAGACGATTTTATCATTGTGGGAATCAAAGATTTGTTCAAATTTTCAAGAAATAGGTGTGTAAGAAACTTTAATTTTTTTCAAATGGAAATAAACAAAGAATTGAGGGAAGTTTCTAAACGGTTCAAACCATCGATGTTTTCTCGAGCGAGCAGAGTTTGAGCTTCCGAATGTATAGTCCTTGTAGATACAATATGTATTCATAATTGAAAGTCATTATTAAATAGTTTTGATTTTATTCTTTTTAGATTGTATCTTCCGAGTGTTAAACGAAGTTTTGTCTGCATTAAATGAGGAACAATGGCTAAAATAACGTATATTCCGAAACTGATTGGGATATGTGCAAGCGTAAGCTGTTAAAGTTAGTGCAGACATAACCTCTCATCAAATTAACTCAGGGCAGTTCTACTGACTGCTCTAAGTTAAACATATAGCAGTTCTGCTGACTGCATTAGAACTGCTCTAGAATAGAATCCTGACTGCTCTCGAACAGAATCCTGACCAAATCTGACTGCTCTAAGCTGACATGGTCTAGAACAGCTCTAACCTGTCCTGGTCTAGAACAGCTCTAACCTGTCATGGTCTAGAACAGCTCTAACCTGTCATGGTCTAGAACAGCTCTAACCTGTCATGGTCTAGAACAGTTCTATAATCAGTCATAGTCTAGAACAGTTCTAGTAACAGTCAGGATTTAGAATAAATAAGAATTCCCAACTTAAAGTTTAAGTAAAGTCTTTTTGTAACACTATAAATAAAAATACCACTAAAAGTCTTGACCAGAGATGTTCTAAAAAGCAGTCGTGGACCAGGACTGTTCGGATTCTGGACCAGAGCTGTTCTAAATAGCAGTTTTGGATCAGGACTGCTCTAATTCTTGACCAGAGCTGTACTACTTTCTGACCAGAATTGTTCTTGACCAGAGCTATTCTTCTTCCTGACTACTCTAAATTAACCTCTACTACTCTGCAAGTTTAATTGGACGAGAGGTTATGACTGGTCGCAACTGTATATGTAATGTATGTTAAAACATGATTTATAGGAATATTGGGTTATAGAGAAACTATTAAATTCACAAGATTTGTATTGTAATTCTTCCAAATCTCTATGTCAATTGAAAAAAAAAGATTGGCAAAATGTTCCTTAGATGTTCCACTTTGGGAACTAGGACCACCAATAAGGATGGTCGCCTCTACCGAACAATTTATTTTACTCAAGACTCTATTTGAAAAATTCTTTTGTCTGAAACCACTGAACCAGTAATGGTCCATAGATGGTCTTCTTAAAATTATATCTGATCACCTTTCCGTCAATAACTCCGCTGAAAAAGTCAAACGTAGTGTAATATAGGAATGTATCAATACATTTATTTGGAGATATGTGTTGTAAAAAAGTGAGCGAACTGGAACCAAACTTGACACAAAAAGTTCTTAGGTGAAACTCTCACTGTCAAACAGATGTATGTGTGGAAGTATAGGTAGAGGTAATTAATAAGGTCCCCTGGGAGCCTCCAGTTTCGTTGGAATTTTGACATTGCTATTTCCATGGTCATATTTGATTTCCTTTAGATGTGTGCAGTTGCTTCTTGATGAAAGCAACACGGTCGTCTTTCACTGGTGCTGGTACATGATTTACAAAAAACAGTGATGAGGGAAGCATTGTGTTAACTCTATATAAAAGATATTAAAAAAGTTTTATATAATTATTTGCTGTATTTAGTATGTTTTAGTTAAATCTATCAAAATTTCATTTTTTTTTATTTTATTGCAAAAAATAAAATATTATTTTGTTCATTTAACTGCAATGTATAAAGTGTTTGGAACCTTTTGTTTTAAACGTACTTTGTAAACTAGTGTATACATGTACAGCGTTTATTAAACTTCAGTACGCTTCTCTGCCAAAAGTAAATAAATTCAATAGTATGCTTCAATCACCCTTAACAAATTGTTGTTATCAAACTAAATACTAGAAATATGAAATATGACAATGTCACGACTTAAAGCCTTTTGTTAATGTACTGAGTTTGCTGATATTCAATATTTTACGTCATTCATGTTAATACATACAAATAAGTAGTGGTGTAATAGGCATTAAAGCCCGATTTTAGCAATATAGCAATACTATTTAAAGAATGTATGACGTCACAGATGAATGTAGCAATGGTATTTACGGAATGTGACTATTTAAAGAATGTATGACGTTACAGAGTAATGTAGCAATAAAATGTTGGGAATGTGCGACGTGGAACTTTAAATTTTGTGGTAATGGTATGCAGAAATATATCTAGTTCCTTTGAATAAAAGCTTAATGTATAAGAATTGAGGTTAAAGTTAGAATTGAAGCACTTTTAATAAAAGTCTGTCAATTTATTTTTCGTTTTTGCTTTCAAAACATAAATCGTAAGCAGACAGCTTCCATATACAAGATTTGATAAATTAGAATTTTGGGGAAGGTGGTTGTAAACATCTGCTTTTCAACAAAGCGGTTTAGGTTTTGAAATGACCTTTTATCCTTTAGACTAAAGGAATTCTGTTATTGTTTTACGCTTTTAAAGATTATATGCTGCGACTGCGGTTTGTAGAAATATGGTCATGTGGAATCTTTCAATATTAGAATTGTATTTCAATATTATTTATATTTTGCGGTTTCATCTCTTCTTTGCCACAAATTGATTCTCAATTCCCAAGGCATGATGTCTAGAGTAAATTCTGGTGAGACAATTGATGAAAGTGATGATGTTACAGGAATTACTTTTAGGACGTCAATACTCAGGTCTAGTTTAAGTTCTTTGTATCAGAATTGTGATTTCCACTTGGACATCATAATATTACAGGAGTTCTGGTTCTTTTTTCTTTGATAAGTGCAACTCTAGCCATAACCAACAATTTACATGTTTGTCAATCAAGACAAAAATATATTGCTAAAATTGGGCTTTAATGCCTATTACACCACTACTCAAATACCAGGAAAATCAGATTAAACAACATGTTAGATATGTTATATAGTATTTTGTAGTGCATGAGTCCATGGCCGGTGAGGTGTAATTTTTTGAAAATTTAGAAAGTTACTGACATATTAGTCGGAGATAAATAGACGTCAAGTGACCTATTTGAGAATTATGGTCCGGGCCATACACGGCCGCACATTGTCTGTTGAAGGGGTGGATATATTATCAGTCCTGCATTATTGCGTATTTATCAAACTCAAAGACGGGGTGGGGGAGGGGAGGGGGGACTATCCAAGGACTGCTCATTGAATCTTAACTTACAGCAGAGGTAAGTTCACTTCTGACTATCAGTGCTGTCGGCCCTATTTCGCACTCTCCATCTTCCCTCGAAAAAGGCTCTTTGGGCCAAAAATTTGGGTCCTCTTTTTAATTGTTTTTTCTTTTTTATTGTGTTATTATACTTTGGTGTATATTTTTTATATTTACCTTTTAAATGTTGTCATTTTTATCCAAAATCTATTCTTATATGAATATATGTATATTTCAATAAAGAAGTGATTTTTTTCTGATTTCAATCTACTGCAGAAATAATGTAACCGTTTGGAGTAAATTACTGCAAAACCAAATCCAACGAACACCATACAATGCAGCTGATATGCATATCCATGTACATGTACATTTGTATCTTATAAAGTGGTCTTGAACCTATTACTATGTACCATCTAATAAGGTTTTCACTGACATGGGTATTTCGTACTGTTTATCCCTTCATTTTAGTGTTTTCTTTTTTGTTTGGGGGGGGGGGGGGGGGGTATTTTGATTTTAAAAGGTTTTACATGGAAAGTTTCATTTTTTAATAGTTTCTTTTTGGTTTTTGAAACAACAGTTTAAATTCATAACTATTCGTGACCAGAAGGAAATAGTCAGCAATAAAATATCAAAAGCATTAGGTAAAGTAAAATTACTAAGAACAGATAAATTCAATTCTGTTCAAGGAACACTGTATTTCATGAATTGGGATTTAATTGAAATAAAAAAACATTTTATGTCCATGTTTGTCTGAAAAAAATATTTCTCACCATCTCACCCCAAAAAAATATAAATTGGGGTTTTGAGGAAGATTTTTTATGAATGAATCCCCAAAAATAATTTGGTTCCCGGTTCGACCGGAGCTGAAAAAAATTGTATCGAACTTAAAAATCCCAGTTTGTTCCACAAATTAGAATAAATGGTGATAAAATGTCGGCTCGCACTCCAGAAAGTTCAAATTAACCGTTGTGTTACTGATTTAAAATTGGATATGAATGAATGTTAAAGATCGACATAAAATACGATACGAACTAAGAAATATATATAGTCCTAGTTTTTTAATATTATTAACTTTTTAGTTGGAAGCCAATTATTCATTATTACTGACACTTGAAATACTAAAGAATGTTAAATATTCATTTCATTGATAATTTGTAATTTTATCACTATATTCTGTATAATATTACTGTAATATTGACATGTATTAAAACAATACAGTAGGAATTAAATTACGATAGAATTGCCAATATAGACAGACGTGTAGGAGGGTAATTATCTAAAATGGAAACTCTAATAGACCAAACTCTGTACACAGATCAAATATCTGGTGGCGTGAAAAAGTACATCAACACATTCTTTGAACACTTGCAACATATAGTGTTCAGAATTCCTGTAGTGTCTATCCATTACAAGACCTAGAATATTTGTGATAATAGGGTTTTCCCCGTTTTTAGTAAACAGTTATGTTCATAAACTGTTAAAACTTTCCAATATAACATAAGGTTTGACCTAATATCCATTATTAATGTCTGTCCTGATAATACATGCACTGACAATATTTTGATAATTTATATCTTTCCGTAGTCATGCTCACATTAAAAATTATATGATGAGGAGTTTCACACTCAATTATTGACATTCATAAATTGTATTAAATGTCAATCATGGGATGCTTATACTTACCACACTGAATGCTACTTCTGTGTCAAAGTTTTCGTCTTTGGTCGACATTTACCTACTTATTTTAATTAATTATTTGCTTACCCTTCCGGAGCATCTGATGTCTTTCCCGGTTTTAAGTGGGAAGTCATATTGCTAGTGCTTTAGATTATGTGCTGATTTGTTCTATTTTTGCTTATTTTATCATATGTTTTACATTCTTTTAGTTATACATGTACGTGTATCCTTGTATCATTTGTTTGTTCGATTCTCATTATTTTTACTCGGACTGTTTTGTCGCTTCGGTATTCTTTTATTATTTTTAAATAATCTATTGGTGTATAAAATGGGTTTTTATTTGCTTGTGAGTGAATTGGTTCATTTTATACAACAATAAATTCCCCTAAGATGTGTTTAATCCTTATAATTCTTCAAAATTAGACTGTTAATTGTGTATTTTTTTCCTCTAGATTGTCTGACGTATGAATCTTGTTTACATTGGTTACGAAAAGTAGTTCTGTCAGCCACTTTATCAAAAAATAAAATAATTTCACAAACTGCTACCGAAAGCCTTATCGGCGAATCATATGCAAATCATATAAGAATTATTGATATTTCACTATAAAAGAAGGATCTCAGTTATTCGTAAGTGTGACAACATAACAATCGGACGATATAATGATACTGTCTAGGGGTAATTTTGTCGATTTTCCTGTGATGAATTGTGGTGCCTTTTAATTTTATTTTGACTGTCTTGTACTTCTTTGACAAACATGAAAACGTATGTTCATGTTCTATCATTCTACTGTCACTGGGTATGTTATATGTTATAGGGGTAGAGAGTACCATTTCCGGTTACTCTAAGTGGTTTAATTTCTTACTGCCGAAGACAGTTGCGTTCATGGACTCCTGCGGTTCCTGTAATTTATTTATTACTCTATTAAGTACTTCGTTCTTGCGTTATCACAAAACACCTTTTGTTTCTGTAAATTGAAAAGTAGTTTTAAAAAGTTAATTGCAGTCAGTAATTAATAATAGACCTTGGAAAATCAGTATAATTTTAGATCGTTTCGTCAAAATTAGGTAACACATTTTTAACAGAGAAGACCGCCTCGGTGGACTCGTGGCATCTAAGAGTAAGAGCAAAGACTGGTCGGCTCGGAGTCAGTATAATGTGTCCGAGTGAGGTGATATGTCTTCCTGCGGACAGTTACCTCGTGAGCTTGCACAGTGTCGGTCTAGTACAAAACAGGGATCAAATTCATTATCATATCAACATGTTCTCGTCCTGATATGCACCTGGTTGCCACTGGACGTTAAACAATAATGCATTCATCCATCCATCCATGTAACAGAGAAAAAGTATGTACTGAAAAAAATCACTGTAAGTTATGTACTTAAAACAAAAAACAAAATTCACAGCATTTGATATAAAAAATTGCATGTTCGTCTGTTGAACTCAACACTCGGGTCGTCTTTTAGTACATTGTTTAATACCTTAAACACTTTTAAGATCAAGAACAATAATAAAATCGCTGTTTATTTGCTTCTTAAATTGTATTTCATTCCAATATTGAATGAGTTGAATTTTATACGAACATGTATATAAATCATATAAATATGACGGTTAGTGGACAACCATTTGATTTTTATGGGGGAGGGGGGTCTAGGATGGAATTTGAAATTAAAAGGTCAGTAACAGGTCCTGTGTCAATCAGGAAATTATTTGGTTTAGATGAAAATAAAAATTTAAGGGGGTACCCTTTGATTAAAAAATATTTGGCTCGTTTAATTTTCTTAAATTTTTACGGAATATTTACTTTGACCTGTTGAAAAAAATATAAAAAATTCAAGAAATTTGAACCACACAATTTACGGGAAAAATTTCATTCGATATATAGCAAATTGACAAACACTATCTGTGATCATTGAGAAGATTGATTTCTCTTTACTAATAGTATGACATTAAAACGTTCAGCTGATTTTTAAAGAGTTAACTCGCTTAGGTGTTCTGTAAACCCTTAAGCTGCGGGTGAAAAATAAAAATCCAGGACCAAGATTTCGGCGAAAATAATAGGCAGGATCAAACATAGCGTAATATAACGACAAAATGTCGTTGAATATGAGAAATTTGAGGATAATGATCTTATAAAGCTTAATAATTCGATCTCTATATTAAGAATTAAGGTTAGCTAATTTCAGGATAAATTCTTTAAGTAGGAGAGAAAAGATTAAAGTATAGTTTTATTCATTTTTCATATTTGACGGTTCCACAGAAATCCTTTTAATAATGATAACAATAATAATTATAAATATAACAATTCCGTAAAAACCGATTGTGTCTAAGACGTTAGTCTGGGGAACAACCAATAAATAGATCTAACCTAAATTCAAGATGGTCCTCGAAGATAATTAAATGAATTATATATAGATTTATTATATCAAAAGGTACTAGATCAACATTTTTATGACGTATATTTGTTGTTAAATGCTTAATGGATTTACATAGATAATCGCTTTACATACTACGTGTACCTGTTATGACGCATATATGATAGTTACCTTTATGATCATTATATTTTTAAACAGATCCGCAAAATTCTTGTACATATATCCCATTGTTCAAAGCAAATTTTTTGTTTTCCGCTATGAATATCCTTTATGCCGTCGATTGTGTGTTACCCCTATTTACTTGGTTCTTAAAACAAACAAAAACTTTCAGAGAAAAAGGTGTGACCAAAGTGAATAAATATTTCTTCCAATCCGAGTATTTAAGCATTCAATGTTCCGATGGTGGAATTACATACTCCTACAATTTTCTGATATAAATGATTAATTTTCTATTATTAAAGTGTTACGGCCGAAATCACCTTTAAAATTGTAGCCAACAAAAGACACAAATCAATAATAAAATTTAACAAGATTTATTATATACAAGTTTACAAAAATATTACACAAAATAAAATGTCAACTTAACTGTTCAAAATCCTTTGTCTTTTCCGGAATTCTTCTCGTCACTGTTGCTGGAATCCAAACGGAAAATTATATCCAATCAGTCACAATCTAGTATGATGTAATGTAAATAAAAGTGTGTCAAGTATGATGTGTGAAACGTAAATAAAAGTGCGTCAATCCAACAGCTGAGAACACAAGAATGTCTGGTCCAATACGTTTTGCTCTGAAAGTCTAACTTTCTTGTCCGTATATATATACTGTAGAACGGAAACTTCTGGAATACGGTAGAAGTTCGAATCACACCAGAATTATTACGTAAGTCAAATAGAAAGTTCTAGTCATTCCATCAGTATCTATTGTTGTTCCAGTGATTTCTAAACTGCGCAGTTATAACATTATTTGGTAAACAACTATAAGTATTATGTAAACATATTATACATGTTATAAGGCAAATTAGGCCAAGATAAATAAACATAATAGTTACAATATCATAACACCTCCCCCCTTAAAAGAAGTTTGAGTTTAACGAGAACTTCATGAACAATATATACAAATATATATAGTATGTGTACAATGTTTCAATAAGATCTAGATAAAGCATCTGCTATTACATTATCTTTACCTTTAATATGTTTTACAATAATATCATATTCCTGTAACAATAAACTCCACCTAGTCAACCTCTGGTTCTTGTTTCTCATTTTATGTATGAAGGTGAGAGGATTATGATCAGTATAAACCAGAATAGGATGCATAGTGGGATTTAAATATACATAAAAATGTTGAAGTGCAGACAACAGTACAAAACATTCTTTTTCAATAGTGGAATAATTTTTCTGATGTTTATCTAATTTCTTGGAAAAATATGATATAGGTTTCTCAACATTATCATCTGGTTCTTGATATAAAACGGCTCCAACTCCTACATCACTTGCATCAACGGCAAGTTTGAATTGCTTTTTAAAGTCTGGAGTGATAAGAAAGGGACTATTAATTAAAAGTGTTATGCTTTTTTCAAAACGTTTTGACAATTATCACTCCAGATGAATTTAGAATCTTTTCGTAAAAGATGAGTCAATGATTGAACAACAGTAGCAAAATTTGAACAACATTTTCTGTAAAATCCAATCATGCCTAAATATCTCATAAGTTGTTTTTTATTTGTAGGAGGAGGAAAATTGGTAATTGCATCCACTTTAGCCATAATAGGTTTCACTTGATATTGGCCAACTGTGTGCCCTAAATAGTATTTCTTAACCTTTAGACCTACTCTCTTATAAGTCTCATTAATATTTATTCCACATATTTAAATATGTAATCTATAAAATAAAACAATCTATGATTGCCGTCAGCCCGCCATATATAGAGGACACCGGATTTATTTTATTCACAAATAAACATATATGAGTATGAGAACAAAATAATAATATATAATACATACATGTGAAAGTACAATATCGTTAGCTTCCTTACTAAAGACAGTGTGAATAATAATATGATAATTCTATCACTGACGATTTTGCCGGCCAGGAAAAACCCGAACCCTTGTCATTAGGGAAAATAGGAAACCTGTATCCAGAACCCAATGCAAAAATCGTCTCAAGAACCTTACTCCGGACAGTAAGAAAAAATAAAATAAAATGAATGAATAATGAAAATTGCCCAATAATACAATGTATAAAAACCCATCAAGTATACAAAAGTATGTAATAAGAAAAAAACAGAAAATGAAAAGTGAAAATTTTATACATATACAAGTAATAAAATTTTGAGTCTGCACAGTTGAGATGGCGACTAGAAAGTGATTTCATACATATAAATCACGTGACACCCAAACACCTTTGGGTCTGTTCGAACCATAAATACATTAATTTCCCTCTAAACTTTGTACCGCGGGAAATTATAAGTATTTCTTAACCTTTAGACCTACTCTCTTATAAGTCTCATTAATATTTATTCCACATATTTAAATATGTAATCTATAAAATAAAACAATCTATGATTGCCGTCAGCCCGCCATATATAGAAAAAACACAAAGAAAGGGCTGATGTGAAGTAACAAAAATAAAAATATGCTAAAGAGTTATAACATTAAGCTCTTAGAAACTGAAATTCTATTCTGAAATGAATCATCTATGTATCCGTCTTTACTTAAATCGGATTTCCATCTGCCGTGACGTTTAATACAGCGCTCACCAACATTTGACAAAGCTGCGGCTGTAGCGCCGCCTGATCTGAGAGAATGTAAACCTAAATTAAGCTCTGGAGCAACCTCTCTCAAACGTCTAACAATATTCTCTCTAGCAGAAGTGTAGCTTATCTTTTTATTTTTAAATATAAGCTTAGCAATACCAGATGACCTGAAAATGGGTCTAAAAATAAATACATCGGAAAGTGGATTAAGACCACTTAAAAATAAATAATGCTTATACATTTTACAAGGACAAGCGTTAGTTTTTCCTTTAGAGATAAGTATTTCATCACCATGTCTAAATTGATCTGTTTTGCTTCGTTGAACAAGAATACATAAATAATCATCAAAAATTTTAACATCTTTACATTTTAAATTACTAATCTCGTCAAAACGAAAGAAACCCGCAAAACCTAGTAAAATCATTGTTAAGTCTCTAACAACCATGAGATCATTACTATCTTTATATTTGTCACATAATTGTACCAACATTTCTGATGAAACGGGATCTTTTTTGCGGATCGGATTATTGTTCAATCTTCTGGCGGAACTCTGTAAATTTTTAACGAAACTATTGTCAGTCGGATCTTGTAAACCAAATAACGAATGTACCCATTTTATCGAATAAATAACTGAATCTATAACACTAGATGTAGATTTCTTGTCTATCAATTGCGTTAAAAATAATGCAATGTGAATCGATTGAGCGGGTAAACACGGAAGATTATAAAACAAACTAAACTGTTTCCATCTATTGAACGTACCAACATACTTCTTAGTAGTGTTAATGCTGCGCGAATCCATAAGAAAAGTTGACAATTTGTCCTTGAGCCCAAATAATGCATGCTGGTGTCCAATTCCACTAGCCTGGAGACAACTGTCAACAAACTCCTGCAATCCTAATCCTGAAATTGCAAAAATTACAATTAGAATTGTACCTTTAACGCCAACATTCTGAATTTCAATGGCCACTGAATAAAAACTCCGTTTTTTCCAGCACCCCTCACAATATATCTGGAATCTGGTAAAACACATATATCTGCAACAAATCGTTGTATTTTAGTACCTGAAAAAAGTAAAGGCCAAAATGGAGCCGATTTCCATTCCGGAACAATAATTGTTCCAACGGCTTTGTCATTTTTTATTTTGTTTATGGTTTTCGAAATCAAACTAGGTGGCGGTACCCACCAGTTTACATCATGTGACCAGTTTTGTGTGAAGGCATCTATTGCCTCTGTTCCAGGACACCAAATAGGAGAATTGAATCTGACACATTTAGTATTATAATGAGTTGCAAATCTGTCTATCGTGAATTTGCCCCATATTTCATCATAATAATCAAATACTTCGGCTTTAATAGCCCAATCATCATGATCAACAACCCTGCTTAATTTGTCTGCTTGTATGTTTTCTGACCTGGGCAGCCAAAAAGGCTGAAAAGAAATATTGTGTGTATTACAATCTTTGTGAATGTCGACTGCTATCTGTTGCAAATATGGCTTCTTAGACCCTACTTTTAATATGTGAGCTACATTTTTGTTGTCTGTATTAATTGCAACAGTTCTATCATCAATTATATTTGAAAGTGAATTTACCAATCTATGAACACAAACCAGTTCTCTCCAAGTGGAACTTTGCAACTGCTCAAATTCAGTCCAATTACCTGAAACTTCACTGTTTGTGATCACTAATTGATCTCTGGATAAATATCCACCAAAGCCTACATCTGAGGCGTCACAAAATAACTGAAGGTCGAATTGACCTATATTCTTAGTGTCATTTAAAAATACACCGTCTGTGTTTAACAATTTTAAATTGTTGTTCCAGAAAAATATTTCATCCAAAGCGGACAACGTCAGTTTCACAGGAGCATCCCATGATGCTTTGTCCAAAATGACAAAATACAAAAATCTAGTATAAAATCTGACAATGTTACCAAAAATTAAATGCATGGAAATCAATTGACCCACAATTCTTGCAATAGTTCTGACAAAAAACAAAAGTTTGCCGTTACTTACTTTCTGTAAAATAACTGAAATACAGTTTTGAAGTTTACAAATTCTCTCATCTGATACAAAGATTTTGCCTATTTCCGTATCCCATATATACCCAAGCCATTTAATCTTTTGGGTTGGCAACCAGTTGCATTTTTCATCAGCAATTAGAAATCCAAGTTCCTCAATATTTTCACGGACTATCTGACTAATTCTAAGACAACTATCATAATCTTGACTACCACCCAGGCCATCATCCAAATACATGATGATTCTAATGCCTAATGATCTAAGATATTTAACCAATTCTCTTGTAACCTTGGAAAAAATATAACTTGCCGTGGCCAAACCAAAAGGTAACACGTTAAACACGAAATATCTAGATTTACCATCTAAAGGCCATGAAAACCCCAGATACTGCCTGTGTTCTGTGAAAATACCAATATGGTGGTATGCCGATTTTAGATCATACCCAAAAAGAAAATCACCAGGACTAAAAAGTTCTCTTGCTACTGTAGCGTCTTCATATTTAAACCTAAATGTGAACAAGCATGGATTTATATGTCTACAGTCCAATACTAACCTGGGTTTAGCCTTTTTGTTGTTAGCTACTGTTAATGGATTAACTACAATTGGTTTAATTTCTGTCTCACTAATACAACCTTTCTTTAAAAGATTTTTAATCTCGCTGTCAACAAAATCTGGACAATCTAAGGCTGATTTATTGTTTCTTAAAATCCCACTAACAGGTTCCCGTTTAAAAGGAATCTTATACCCGTTCTGAATAACATCAATGACATGCTTGTTATCAGATATCAATTTCCATTGTTCAACTTTACCTTTCAATCTCCCAACAGGTGACAAAATAGAATTATCTTTACTAACTTGATTAAACACCTGTTCAGTAATAACCTCTGAAGGAATGACCTTGACCGACTCATCTATAGTCTGTTCGATATACATCACCTCAAGCGTAGGATTTAATTGTCTGACCTCAGATGACCCAGGAAATGTAGTAAAATTATTCTGACCGTTATTTGTCTTATTTAGAAAATTATTACATGTAATTTCTTGCTTCAAATAAGAATCAAAATTAAAAATACTCATCTTATTTTTCTTTTCCGTGCATTCATCTGCCCAGTGGCCCCGTTTTCCACAATTGAAACATCTACCTGCTCTAAATTTCTGTCTCTCGTCTTTCTTATCCGACGTCTGTGTATAAGGAACAGCCCTGCTTTTGTTCTTCTTTGTCTTGCCCGCTTTGTTTTTGCGTTCTGCCCTATTTTGAGCCCGTAAAATCTTTTTCTCGTCCTCAGAATCGTCGGCGATGGGGTTTGCAACATACTCCGTAACAACTTTCCAACCCAATTCTGAACTATCTGCTAATTTTATGAGTTTTTGTCTCTCTTTCACTAAGTCTATACCTTCATCTATTTTGGTCTTTGCAGCGTGTACGGAATCTACGGACAAGTCCGGGCCTTGTAAATGTGTTTTGGCCTCCTTCAGCTTTCCCAAAACCTTAATCTCGTGTTTATATTGGTTTTCATTGCCTTTGCGCTGGAAAGTGAAATTATCAGTCAAAGTCTCTTCCATTTTAGTCAGTTGATTTTGAGAAATTTCCATTTGAGAATGCTGTAAATTACTCTGGAAAGACGTAAGTTTTGAATCCATCAGCGAACTAAAATTTGTTAAAAGTTCATTTTGAGAAGAAGCAACGGCAGCCTTTACTTCCCTGTCGATAACGCTCTTCAAAGAGTCATTAACTTGTGCGGTGTCCATTGCAGTACGTCTGCACAGTTGAGATGGCGACTAGAAAGTGATTTCATACATATAAATCACGTGACACCCAAACACCTTTGGGTCTGTTCGAACCATAAATACATTAATTTCCCTCTAAACTTTGTACCGCGGGAAATTATAAATCAACAGTGGCCTTACAAAATTCACTTTTAGCAAGATTAACAGTCAAATTTGATTGTGACAATCTATCAAAAGTATCATATAAATGTGTTAAATGTTCTTCCCAGCTATCACTACATACAATAAGATCATCAATATAAGCATAACAACAGTCTAAATCTTTTATAACATTATTAATCATTCTTTGAAATGTAGATGGAGCATTTTTCATACCAAACGGCATGACAGTATATTGAAATAAGCCGTCTGGTGTGACAAAACCTGATATTTCACGAGCTCTCGGTGTCAAGGGGACCTGCCAGTAACCTTTTAATAAATCAAATTTGCTTACGAATTTTGATTGTCCAATGTTATTAACGCAATCATCTATCCTTGGAATCGGATAGGAGTCAGATTTTGAAACTGAGTTTACTTTTCTGAAATCAGTAACGAAACGAAAGGTTTTATCTGGTTTCGGCACAAGGAGACAAGGAGAGCTCCATTCACTGTTACTCGGCTCAATAATATCATTGTCAAGCATATATCTAATTTCTTGTCTCATAACATCAAGTTTAAGTGGATTGAGCCGGTAAGGATGTTGCTGAATTGGAGAAGCATCGCCTACATCAACATCATGACAAACAGCAGTTGTTTTGTTTGGCACATCTGGAAAAAGATTTTTTAAAGAAAATACCAAAGTTTTCAATTTTTCTCTGCGATCGAAAGTCAGATGTGCAAGTTTTGGGTCTAAATTTGACAAAATTTCAGAATTTTTCAATCCAACAGTTTGTTCCATAGTCTTGGAATCAAAAGATGGTTCAATTATGTCTGGTTTGTCATGATCGTTCTCCGAGTTAACCATGGCTAAGTGGCCACTGGTTTACTCTCACCTTCATTAGTACGCTCAAAATATGGTTTTAACATATTAATGTGACACACTCTATTTTGTTTACGCCGACCTGGAGTTTTTACAATATAATTCAAATCATTGATTTTACTGTCGATTGTATAAGGACCACAGTATTTAGCCTGTAAAGGATGCCCAGGGACTGGCAAAAATACAAGTAGCTTATCACCAGGCTCAAAAACTCTGTCCCTGACATCTTTATCATACCATATTTTCATCTTATTCTGTACAGTTTTTAAGTTTTTCTGAGCAATTTGACAAGCAGTATACAATTTTTCTTTAAATCTAGATAGATAGTCTAGAAGATTCAAGTCAGTGTGTTCAGTAAGCCATTTTTCCTTAACCAATTTCAAAGGTCCCCTTACAGTATGACCAAACACTAACTCAAAGGGGCTAAAACCAAGGGATTCTTGAACAGCCTCTCGGACCGCAAAAAGTAGAAAGTGAACACCATCATCCCAGTCCCTATCAAATTGAAGACAAAAAGTTCTAATCATGTTCTTCAATGTTTGATGAAAACGTTCTAATGCACCTTGAGATTCTGGATGATAAGCACTTGATCTATACTGAGCAATTCCTAACTGATAAACGACCTGCTGAAATAAACCTGACATAAAATTTGAACCCTGGTCGGACTGTATAGACTTAGGAAGTCCTACTAACGTGAAAAATTTGATAAGAGCTTTGACAATAGTTGGTGTCTTGATATTTCTTAAGGGAATAGCCTCAGGAAAGCGAGTGGATGTACACATGATCATTAATAAATAAGCATTTCCAGTCTTGGTCTTTGGCAAAGGTCCAACGCAATCAATAAGTACTCGACTGAAAGGTTCTTCGAAGGCTGGAATTTGCAGAAGTGGTGCTGCTGGTATTTTCTGGTTAGGCTTGCCAACAACCTGGCATATATGGCATGATTTGCAGTATTCTGTGACATCATTTCTAAGTCTGGGCCAGTAGAAATGTTGTAATATCTTAAGGCAAGTCTTCTTTATACCTAAATGTCCAGCCAAGGGGGTGTCATGGGCAAGACCAATAATTTCTTGCCTATAGACGTTAGGCACCACCACTTGGTATACTACTCTCCATTCCTCCTCTGGGATAGCATCGGGGGCCTCCACTTCTTCATCAAAATGCCGTCTTGATGGTAGTAACATTCGGCCACTTTGTCTGCTTCTTGGGGTAGAGCCCTTTTGCAGAGCTGAAGAACCTCAGGGTCTTTATTCTGTTCTTCCCTAAATGTTCTTTTGTCTAATGAATGGCTGTTCACGTCTGGCCATGGCATAATTACATGTTTGTTAGTACCAGGTGGTCTTATGGCCTTTTCTGAGCTACCGGGACCTTCAATGTCGGCAATGAAAGAGTCAGAAAGGTCCATATAATCATACTGGCCTTCTTGTAAATCCTCATCTTGTTGTTTTCTTGCCATTGCCCTAGTAACAACACAAGCTGGATACAGTTCAGCATCATCTTCAGGTGATTTAACATCCACCACCGGTTCACTTGTAACAATTGGTTCAGCAACCACTTTGTTCCTAGCTAGATCATTTCCTAGCAATAATGAAACACCCTCAACAGGGAGAGTAGGACTAACACCCACAACAACTGGTCCAGTAATTAAATCTGACTTCAAATAAATACGATGGAGGTGAACATCTATACAACCTAACTCTACACCTCGTAACAAAACGGAGGCACCAACGGACGTCTCCTCGGACAAAGGCAACCCACCTTCTTACAACAAAGACTGAGAAGCTCCAGTGTCCTGTAAAATCTTATGGCCTTTTCTGAGCTACCGGGACCTTCAATGTCGGCAATGAAAGAGTCAGAAAGGTCCATATAATCATACTGGCCTTCTTGTAAATCCTCATCTTGTTGTTTTCTTGCCATTGCCCTAGTAACAACACAAGCTGGATACAGTTCAGCATCATCTTCAGGTGATTTAACATCCACCACCGGTTCACTTGTAACAATTGGTTCAGCAACCACTTTGTTCCTAGCTAGATCATTTCCTAGCAATAATGAAACACCCTCAACAGGGAGAGTAGGACTAACACCCACAACAACTGGTCCAGTAATTAAATCCGACTTCAAATAAATACGATGGAGTGGAACATCTATACAACCTAACTCCACACCTCGTAACAAAACGGAGGCACAAACGGACGTCTCCTCGGACAAAGGCAACACACCTTCTTACAACAAAGACTGAGAAGCTCCAGTGTCATACTTACTATCAGTACGTTCAGTGCTTTGATTTTTAATTTTCCATTTGAAGTAAAATTTTGACCTTTGAAACTTCTTTTATGTGAAAGGGTATAATTATCGGAAACAACAGCTGCATCTTGCAATGTCTCAACAGTTTTGTCATCTAAATGTGTTTTTAAGTCTAAATTAACACACTGCTTGAACTCTTCTAATAATATTAATTGTCTTAATTTATCAAAATTGTTATCTATTTTCTTTGACGTAAGCCATTTATCAAATAGATCTTCTTTTTCCCTAGCAAATTCAACATAGGTTTGTGTTTCAAACTTTTTATAAGACCTAAATTTCTGTCTATATGCTTCTGGCACTAGCTCATAAGCTTTCAAAACTTCCTGTCTAACAGTGTCATAATCAGAACTTTTTTCTGAAGAAAGAGCTGAGTAAATTTCAGCGGCCTTGCCCACAAAAACACTTTGAAGCATTGTAGTCCAATAAGGCTTTGGCCATTTCAAATTTTGAGCAATTTTCTCAAACTGTGGAAAAAATTTATCAACTGTTTTTTCACAAAATTTGGGAACCAAACGTATATTTTTTGCAGCATCAAAATGTTCTGATTTTGACTCATATTTAGTGTTGCTTTCTACTTTAGCCATTTCTATTTTTATTTTCTCCATCTCTAAACTTTCCCTCATTTCAAGTTCTGCCTGTAATTGTTTTAATTTAAATTCATCTTCTTTTTCTAATTTTTTTAATATAAGTTCATGTTCTAATTCAAGCTGTTTTAATTTGAAAGCATCAATATTTTCGACCTTGAGATCAAGAGCCTCTTCACCAAAAATTTCTGAGTCAACTAATTTGTCTATTACCACATTTTTTATAATTTGCTTTCTCGTAGATGCTCTAAAATCTATTTTTAGATGTTTAGCAAGCAACACTAATTCTTCTTTCTTTAATTTATCAAACCCTTCCAGGTCTGGCGTTTTCAAAAATTTACTAGCATCAAATGCCATTTTGTAGAATTTTGTTGGCTAATTCTAATAAAAAAACTGAAAAATTTTAATAAGATATTAACGTTATCCCGAGACGAGCCCCCAATTTCTGTTACGGCCGAAATCACCTTTAAAATTGTAGCCAACAAAAGACACAATTCAATAATAAAATTTAACAAGATTTATTATATACAAGTTTACAAAAATATTACACAAAATAAAATGTCAACTTAACTGTTCAAAATCCTTTGTCTTTTCCGGAATTCTTCTCGTCACTGTTGCGGGAATCCAAACGGAATATTAAATCCAATCAGTCACAATCTAGTATGATGCAACGTAAATAAAAGTGTGTCAAGTATGATGTGTGAAACGTAAATAAAAGTGCGTCAATCCAACAGCTGAGAACACAAGAATGTCTGGTCCAATACGTTCTGCTCTGAAAGTCTAACTATCTTGTCCATATATATACTGTAGAACGGAAACTTCTGGAATACGGTAGGAGTTCGAATCACACCATAATTATTACGTAAGTTAAATAGAAAGTTCTAGTCATTCCATCAGTATCTATTATTGTTCCAGTAATTTCTAAACTGCGCAGTTATAACATTATTTGGTAAACAACTATAAGTATTATGTAAACATATTATACATGTTATAAGGCCACACAAAACAAATCAGGCCAAGATAAATAAACATAATAATTACAATATCATAACAAAAGACTGACAGAATTCAAAGAAGATCAGAACTGGGAACTGACACATCCACGGCAAAAATCCACTTTTCTTCCCGGATACACGTACGTGCAGTCATTATACTCGGGCACATCTCACACATGAAATCTCTCTCAAGATATAGATAGAACAAGAATCCAAAGCAAACAGTATATAAAGTTAACATATTGCAAGTACATGTACAATGTATATAGTTGATGAGACCTTCATATTTTATTGACTCTCGAAATCAGAAAGCTTAATGGATCGTCAAAAATAATTTGAGATACATGTAAATGCTTGAGATACCATGATGTATGGAACGCCACAGCTGTCTTATGTTCATTTCAATAATGTTGACTAACAAGACGAAATAAAGTTGCTACTTGACATCACGTGATGAAAATGCAACATAACATTATACTAATTGGACGTAATGAAACATCAACTGAACATAACAACAAGTTAGACTAACAAGACGAAATAATGATTGAACATAACAACATGTTGATTTGACTTGATAAAATAATAATTAAACACGATAATAAGTTGATCTAACGTAATAAAATAATGATTTAATAAAACAATATAATCAACTGACCCAACAAAACGATCTATTAACACCACAACAAATTGATTCGACTGAATGAAATAATAATTGCACATAGCAAAATAGAAATTAACTCAATAAAATAATATTTGAAAAGAAAAACAACACAATCAGACAATTTGACTTAAAAAACAACAAATGGACATAACAACATCATGGAAATGAACATAAGACAGCTGTGGCGTTCCATAATGATGCATACATAATACAATGTCTTATATTTTAATAAAAATTACGATATCTGTATTTTTGAGAAAGAAGTGTTTAAGATAGTGAGATTCAACTGTATAAATGTAGAAATCATGTATTTTGCCAAAACTCAGGTTAGATTACGTTTGATAGCAGACGGTCATACAAATCCATACCCTCAAAATAAAAAATAAAAAAATATAAAAAATCAATACAGCTGTGTAAGTGGTGAAAATTTAAATAAAATCAAAAACAAACAAACAAACAGACTTTCATAACATGTACCTTCATTGGAACATTCTTATCGCAAATTTTATTAAAGTTTGCATTGCCTAGGAAAACTGTTCTATCTTTAGCTCAACTGGAACAAAGGTCCATGCGAAATATTGCCATCACTTTGCGTCTGTCGCCCGCAAACTTACTTTAAAGATCTTCAATTGGAACCAAACGTTGGTGGAATGGACCTGGGTGACCGTTTCCAAAATTGATTCAGGCATCCTGAATTTCAAATTGACGTTGAGATTTTAATGAAAACCTGATGTTTTAATGTAAATTCATTAACACATCTTTTTTTTTGGAACTATATGGGCAGATAGAACCAAAATGGACAGGAATGGTCCTAAGTTGGTCCTCTTTCAGAATTATGTCCGATGATAACCTGGACTGTCAACAAAGATGCCCGCCACAATCAAACTTAGTTTAAGATTGGACAATATGGGACTAAACTTGGAAAGATTGTCCTCTCTCAGAATTGTGTCTAATAATCAGGACTTTTGTCTCTTAGGTACTTTTATAGCTATTGATTGACAAATTGAAACCAGGTGAGCGATACTGTTCCCCGAAGCCTGTACTTTTAATAGTACATATATGTTATTGACAAACACGTGCAAAAGAGATATCTAAATAACTTATATATCGTGCGCCTTTTGAAATGACCTTAATTGGGTACGCTCGTAATTCAAACTTTGGAGAGACAAAAAATTGAAGATAAAAAAATTATGAGCAATATAACAAGTTGTTTTTAAACCGCCTAACCAAAATCGAACTTCGTGAAAGAATTGACACCTTACTTTTATCAGAAGTTCAAAATGTATCAACTGGAAATGAAAAGTGAAAATTATTAACATACATTTCAGTTTGTTTGACTTTAAAAAAAAGAAGAAGAAACCATTTGTATGATTATAAACACAAAGATTTAAATAACCAAACATTAAATGGTTATCTAGAAGATTGATCCGATTGACTACTTTTAAAGTAAAGCCACACCGTATAATGGAATGAGGAAATGATGAATTTAAATTGTGATAACATTTAAATTGGTATGATTCATCGATGTCTCTTTTATAAATATATCTCATTTGAACTATGAAATATTAAAAAAATATCCTCACAAATGTTTATAAAAGAAAAAAATTACAGATACCAGTACTCGAAAATACATTTAACTTTTATGATGAACGAGGTAAGCACTAATTGTCGAATACCATGCAATTTTCCACTGACAGAATTGTAAAAAATATACACGTGCTTCTTTTTAATTAGTGTTGACTTCTTTTTGCAAAGACTGAAAGGAGAAGTATTAAAAAAAACGTTG
Source organism: Mytilisepta virgata (assembly GCA_028015205.1). Classification (NCBI taxonomy): domain Eukaryota; kingdom Metazoa; phylum Mollusca; class Bivalvia; order Mytilida; family Mytilidae; genus Mytilisepta; species Mytilisepta virgata. The sequence goes on from CM051515.1 coordinate 37,034,790, forward strand.
TTAATTGCATTTCAAACCAATTATTCAATCTGTGAATTGTCTTTTTGATATAAAATACAGTTTGAACAGTGAATTCTATTTGAAACAAAATGAGCAAATAATAACGATATTTGTATGAGGCATATAGGTTTTGTGGAATATCATGTAAATACATGTTTAAAAATCCCTTGATTGATCAAAGAAAACTACCTTCTTTGAGTAACATTTTTTTTACCTGTTGAAAGGTACTGTAATTTGTATTGCTGGATTAAGATTTCACTGATTATATACAAGTTGAAATATTTCCATATAGAATTATACACACAATAAATATATCATTTGTACATATAAGCCCGACTCATTTCAAATAACTGACAACATAAAAATGACGTCTTCATAGGATTTTTTGTATGTCGAATATTATATTCCATAACATATTGCATAATTTTAACATTGGTTAATTTTAGATGTTGAATCAGATGGAAAGGGAAGGGGACCCTCTCTAAAATCTGCCATTAAATAATTATTTACCTTAAAATATATAAAATATGCCAAAATATTTTCGTTTGGCTAAACTTTTCGAAAAGTTTATCTTCCATCCCTTAACAAAAATCCGCTTAGTACGCACGACTTCAAGAATTCGTACAATCCTTTGGTATTTCTGAGTTTCGGGAGCTGCTGTCCAAAAGATAAAAATAACAATCATTTTGAAAGATATCTTTGTCAGTCATTCAGTATACAGTACAGCAAAACATTACAATAAAGTTTTATTTTCTCTCTAATTTGAGTTGTATAAAATGTTTAAGAAATATACATTTATATTTATGTTTGGGTAAAGCAAAATTATTTTTAGCTACATGTATAGTTTTTAATACAACGTATTTTATTTTTCTTGAAATATTACACATGAAACTTGATATTAATTCCGTCACAAAATTGAATACAGAAGTTGCCTCGATAACATGAGATTTTCGTAAAATCAGTTAATCAAATAATTATTACACAGTTACAGCTAGCGATGGCATGCATGTGTCTGTGTCTCATTCATTTTCGGAAAATGCGTTAGTTTACATATATGTGTATCGTAGTATGTAGTGTGTTAAACTACGATTTTTCGAAAATCTCAGGTTATTGAGGTAATTTTCATTTTCATTCCTGTTCACGAAATGTCTTCATTCAACAAAGCTTTTCGTTCAAAATTAATTTATGTTGTAATGAAAATGTTAAACTATTGTTATTAGTTGAATACTTTTGTAGTGATAATTTAAGTAGATAGATATAGTAGATGTAATCTTTTTTTTCCATTGTTCAATCCTATGTGATGTTGTTTCACACACCTCACATTTTCATAAATACGCTGGTAACAAAATACTACACGATGTGTAATAGAGTTAAAGAATAGAGAAATATTTTAAAACCTATCCCTAACATTTTCTCAAAGAACACGTTGATGCAAGTATGGCAATACATGCGTATTGCTGTCAACTTTCTTTTGTATTTCTGTGAATACTTATTTCCTCCCAGTCTTTCTCATACCAAAATGTTTGAAATTAAAGTGTATGTGAACAAAGTGAAGAAGACAATGAGTGAACTGATAACAAAATACTATAACAAGACCTATTACATGTCTGGACCTGTATCACCGTCATATGTTTGCCAGGATAAGTTCATCATGCAAAAATTCATAGTAAATATTTTTCAAATTTGCCCCCAAATAGGAGGTGCACATCTTCAATATGTATATAAACACCATGCAAAGTTTGAAAAATATTGGTCCAATACAGTCGGGGTTGCATATTACACAAAGTATGCACCGTTCATAGCCTGTAATGATGAAAAATGGCTAAGTTCAACATGCAAAAATTCATAGTAAAAATTTGTCTAAATTGTTCAAAAAATGAGGTGCACATCTTCAATATGTATATAAACACTATGCAGAGTTTAAAAATAGTGGTTCAATTTAGTCCGAGTTTCAGATTACACAAAGTATGTGCCTCTAAGCGTGACGGACGACGGACGGAGTCGAGTGGCTACTAGACCTGCTTTCAACGTTGGCGACGCAGGTAAAAAAAATAAAATATATACCATAATCATATATGGAAAGCTGTGTTATTAAAGATAAGGTCCACATGATCTGCTGACTTAACTTGTCATGCATCGTCTCTGCAATATACTTTTATATTTAATCGTCTCTGAAACTAATTACTAATAGCCAATTAAAACCTAACTGTGCAAAAGTTGTTCTGTTATTTTATTTTCTCCCATTCTTGGCGCATTTTCACACTTCTCAGCCCAGTGGTTAAAAATTATTTAATCCCCACATGGGATTAAAAGGTCTCGTGCAATTTCCTCACCGCTATTCACAAATTTTACGTTTAAAATTCAAGATGGTCCTTGAAAATAATTAAATGAATTATATATAGATTTAGTATATCAAAAGGTACTCGATCAACATTTTTATGACGTATATTTGTTGTTAAATGCTTAATGGATTTACACAGATAATCGCTTTACATAATACATGTGCCTGTTATGACGCATTTATGATAGTTACCTTTATGATCATTATATTTTTTAAACAGATCCGTAAACTTCTTGTACATCTATTCGATTGTTCAAAGCAAATGTTTTGTTTTCCGCTATGAATATCCTTTATGCCGTCGATTGTGTGTTACCCCTATTTACTTGGTTCTTAAAAGAAACAAAAACGTTCAGAGAAAAAGGTGTGACCAAAGTGAATAAATATTTCTTGCAATGAGAGTATTCACGCATTCAATGTTCCGATGGTGGAAATACATACTCCTACAATTTTCTGATATAAATGATTAATTTTCTATTATTAAAGACAGACAGAATTCAAAGAAGATCAGAACTGGGAACTGACACATCCACGGCAAAAATTCACTTTTCTTCCCGGATACACGTACGTGCAGTCATTATACTCGGGCACATCTCAAACATGAAATCTCTCTCAAGATATAGATAGAACAAGAATCCAAAGCAGACAGTATATAAAGTTGACATATTGCAAGTACATGCACAATGTATATAGTTGATGAGACCTTCATATTTTATTAACTCTCGATATCAGAAAGCTTAATGGATCGTCAAAAATAATTTGAGATACCATGATGTATGGAACGCCACAGCTGTCTTATGTTCATTTCCATAATGTTGTTATGTCCATTTGCTGATTATTAAGTCAAATTGTCTAATTGTGTTGTTTGTTCTTATGTTGTTCTTTTCAAATATTATTTTATTGAGTTAATTTCTATTTTGTTGTATGCAATTATTATTTCATTCAGTCGAATCAATTTGTTCGGTTTTAATGCTGCTGATGAGAGGTAACACCTTTACTATATCTAATATTAGTATCTTTGGATTGTTATTTTGTGGTGTTAAAAGATCGTTTTGTTGGGTCAGTTGATTATATTGTTATATTAAATCATTATTTTATTATGTTAGGTCAACTTATAATCATGTTTAATTATTATTTTATCAAGTCAAATCAACATATTGTTATGTTCATCATTATTTCGTCTTGTTGGTGTAACTTGTTGTTATGTTCATTTGATGTTTCATTACGTCCAATTGGTATAATGTTATGACGTGATGTCAAGTAGCAACTTATTTCATTGTGTTGTGTTATTATCTTGTTGGGTTGAATCGTTATGTTGATCAACGTCATGTTATTCATTCAGAAATGATCTTCGGCATTAACAGATTAATTTAAGATCATTCCCAATCTCCCATAAACTATTCAACACCTACCCAAGCGTTTCGGGTAACTGTTCAGATATATTAATAGGTTCAAGGCTATAGCCATCATCAGAGCTACTCAAGCCCCAGATGTTTTCTTGTTAGGGATCAACCAATTTTTTGAGGGGGGGGGGTAGGATCAATTTTGGAATAAAAAGACTGGACCAGGATTGTGGCAAAATAAAAAGGCAGGATCACTGTAGTTGTGAAAAAAAATGCAGGACATTTTTTAGTGTAAATGAAAAAAAAATGTAGGTCAAAATAGCAGCCAAATAAATATCCAGGACAAAATGTCCCAGGAAAAAAAATAGGCAGGACCAAACATTTGAACCTAGCCCTCCCCCCCCCCCCCCCCGATAAAAATCAAATGTTCACTTAAGACGTATTATCTTTATTTTACGATGTATGTTGAGAAACTGATACACAAAGATCGCGGCGTTTGAATATATAATTTATATTATTAGTTTAATTTGAAATACTAAAGTTAATATTGCCTTTGGTTTATAATACTATAACGGTATCTACCATTCACTAACACTAAGAATCAAACTTTTTATAATGCTAAATATGTTCGTTTTAGAGTTCAAGATATAATGAGTCTGTAGTAATTTATGGATTTATAGGTTTTTACATGTATTTCAAATGCGGCTGCTACTTAAATGGCTGCTGGCATTTCAAAACGTTATATTCTTATATGAATAAAAATAAAGCGCCACCGCTAGTATTTGCTACAAAATTTAATCCCTGTTTCAAACAGTTAGGAAGAAATGATTTCTCAAATTATATATTCAAACGCCCCTCCTCCCCCGCTGATTGCATAAAAAAACACAATAGTCTTGAAAATTACCTCACATCGTCTAAAACGAAATAAAAATAGTATATCTTTCTCAAACGTATCCAATACTTAAATTATAACACAAATTCTCAATTGAAAATAATTTTTGTGCACAATGAGATAAAGAATTAAATAGACAAGCATAGAATATTGACCGCCAATTTAAGTGAGCCACTCTTTGTGTATCATTTTCTCAACATACGTTGTAAAATAATTAAAGATGATACGTGTTAAGTGAGCAACCATTTGACTTTTAGGGGGGGGGGGGGGGGGGGGCTAGGATCAAATGTTTGGTCCTGCCTATTTTTTTTTCCCTGAAAGTTTTGGTCCTGCATCTTTTTTTCGGCTGCTATGGCGACCCACATTTTTATTTTCATTTAAATCAGAAAATGTCCTTATCATTGCTTATTGACACATGTCCTGCATTTTTTTTCACACCTACAGTGATCCTGCCCTTTTATTTTGCCAAAATCCTGGCCCTGCCTTTTTATTCCAAAATTGATCCTCCCACCCTAAAAAATGTTTGATCGCTAGAAATAAAACATCAGGGGATTGAGTCGCTCTGATGATGGGTATAGCCTTGAACCTATTAATCTATCTGAACAGGTACCCGAAACGCTTGGGTAGGTGTTGAATAGGTTATGGCAGATTGGGAGTGATCTCAAATTAATCCAAAATAAATAACAATATGTTGATTTGACTTGATAAAATAATAATTAAACATGATAATAAGTTGATCTAACGTAATAAAATAATGATTTAATATAACAATATAATCAACTGACCCAACAAAACGATCTTTTAACACCACAACAAATTGATTTGACTGAATGAAATAATAATTGCACATAACAAAATAGAAATTAACTCAATAAAATAATATTTGAACAGAACAACATAAGAACAAACTACACAATCAGACAATTTGACTTAATAAAACAAAAAATGAACATAACAACATCATGGAAATGAACATAAGACAGCTGTGGCGTTCCATAATGATGCATATATAATACAATGTCTTATCTTTGAATAAAAATTACGTTATCTGTATTTTTGAGAAAGAAGTGTTTAAGATAGTGAGATTCAACTGTATAAATATAAAAAATCGTGTATTTTGCCAAACCTCAGGTTAGATTACGTTTGATAGCAGACGCTCATAGAAATCCATACCCTCAAAATAAAAAATAAAAAAAAATAAAACAATTAATACTTCTATGTAAGTGGTTAAAATTTAAATAAAATCAAAAACAAACGAACAAACAACTTTCATTACATGTACTTTCATTGAAACATTCTTATCGCAAATTTTATTAAATTTTGTATTGCCTAGGAAAACTGTTCTATCTTTAGCTCAACTGGAACAAAGGTCCTGGCGAAATATTGCCATCACTTTGCGTCTGTCGTCCGCAAACTTCAATTGGAACCAAACGTTGGTTGAATGGACCTGGGTGACCGTTTCCAAAATTGTGTCAGGCATCCCTGAATTTCAAATTGACGTTGAGATTTTAATGAAAACCTGATGTTTTAATGTAAATTCATTAAAACATCTGTTTTTTTTTAACTATATGGGCAGATGGAAACAAAATGGACAGGAATGGTCCTAAGCTGGTCCTCTTTCAGAATTGTGTCCGATGATAACCTGGACTGTCAACAAAGATGGCCGACACAATCAAACTTAGTTTAAGATAGGACAATATGGGAAAATACATAAATTTTAAAAATCTTCTTGTGTGAAATCATTGAGCAAATTAGAACCAGACTTGGGAGAAATGAGCTAATTTGAACCAAACCTTGCAGAAATGGTCCTTAGATGGCCCTCTTTCATAATTGTGTCCGATTGACCCGGAATGTCAACGAAGATTATGGCACAGCTGAACTTAGTTTAACATAGGCCCCTATGGGGAAATTCATTAAAAATCTTCTTGTTTGAAACCGCTGAGCCAACTGGGACTAAACTTGGAAAGCACGGTTGTTAGATTGTCCTCTCTCAGAATTGTGTCTAATAATCAGGAATTTTGTCTCTTAGGTATTTTTATAGCTATTGATTGGCAAATTGAATCCAGGTGAGCGATACAGTCCCCCGAAGCCTCTACTTTTAATACTACATATATGTTATTAAAAGTGACAAACAAATGTAAAAGAGATATCTAAATAACTTATATATATGGTGCGTCTTTTGGAATGACCTTAATTGGGTACGCTCGTAATTCAAACTTTGGAGAGACAAAAAATTGAAGATAAAAAAATTATGAGCAATATAACAAGTTGTTTTTAAAACGCCTAACCAAAATCAAACTTCCTGAGAGAATTGACACCTTACTTTTATCAGAAGTTGAAAATGTATCAACTGAAAATGAAAAGTGAAAATTATTATTCAGTTTGTTTGACTTTAAATAATAATTTCAATAATTTATTTATTAAAGTCTCATCTCTCAACAATTATAATACAGATAAAATCAATATTACATAAAATGAGAGCCACTCTGTACAGAATTATAAGAGACTATATTGATAAACAAAGTAATCATAGCAATTAAATACATGCAATAATAACATTATTTACAATATAAAATATTTTTACGCCTATTTAAAATTAAATAACAGGTTTTGGCACATAAACGTATCATATTTTCATCGGAAAATAAAAACACCAATTTCTGTGTATCATTTAAGAGCATAAAATCTTCATGAAAACTTTCAGCATTTAAAAATAAATCGTTTCTAAAATCATCATACATAGGACATTTTATTAAAACGTGTGCCTCATTTTCAATACAATCCTTACAAAAGTTACAAACCCTATCAACCAGTTTTATATTTTCGTAACGCCCAGTTTCAATACGTAATGGGGCTACCCCACACCTAAATTTAGCAAATGCACTCCTGTAATTAAACGGTAGAGGTATTTTACAATACTGCTCAGGTTCGAAACAATGCTTGAATAGTCTATAAGTCCGCAATTTATTTCCACCTCTTCCAGATTTAGATCCTTCAAAATGAAGACTAGAATTCCAATGAACAATATGGTTTTCAAATAATTTGGACATAACACTTTTAACAACAAAATCAGTGTGAACACAATCAGAAATCGAACAAAAATGACTTAAACTTAACTCACATAAGGTTTTTTTCACATTAAAATTCCAGTTTTTGACACATTTATGCTTGCTACTCATATCATCAGCCCACTTAAAAACTTTTCTATTCAGACGATTTGAACTCATATTGTTGAATCGACACCATAAGCGAATCACACTTTTCCATTGCTTATTATAAATAGGGATTAAACCCATTTCTGCTGTTACTGCCACATTTGGTGTATATTTCCCTACTCCAAGGAAAAACCTACAAGCTCTATTCTGTATAGCATTTATACATGAATATTTTCTTGTGCCCCAAATACCTGCACCATATTCAACAATTGGACAAACCAAGCTCTCATATAATTTTACAAACACATCGTAACAAACACCACCTAAAATCTTACACTTTGCAATTACCAGACCTAAAGCTCTGTTTGCTGAAGCTGCAACAGCTTTTGCAGTTACGTTATAGTCTAAGTACTCGTTTAAAACAAGACCAAGATAAGTATAATTGCTAGAGTATTCAATAATTTTATCGTTATATTTAAATACTGTATCAGACTTAGAAATAGAAGGAGGTCTAAAATGTACAATGTTGCTCTTGTCTGCATTAATTGTCATACAGTTGTCCTCACACCAAGTACCTGATGCATTCAGTAAAATTTGTAGTTCTTTATCATCATTTGCTATGATAACAACATCATCAGCATATAACAATATACATAATTTATCATCCCCAATATCTATACCACAGTCAAATGACTTCAGGAATGTAACCAAATCATTGATGTACAAATTAAACAAGACAGGAGACAATGGACAACCCTGTTTAAGACCACTATTTACATCAAACCAGTCTGTAAAATGCCCATTTATCCTGACAGAACATAAAACATTTTTATAAATCGACTTTACAGCAGTACAAAAATTCTCAGCAACACCAATTTTACTTAGTTTAGACCATAATCTATCTCTATGAATCGTATCATAGGCCTTCTTAAAATCAATAAAGGCGCAAAAAGTAGATTTGCGCAATTTTTTCCTAACATCAATTACATTAGTCAACGTTGAGAGTTGATCAATAGTACTACGTTGTTGACGGAAACCATTTTGTTCTTCCGCTAATTTATTATTATCATCTACCCACTGGGTTAATCTGTCATTTAAAATATTACAGTATAATTTGTAAGATACTGCAGCTAAGGCTATGCCCCTATAACAAAGAGGATCCCGCGAATCAGCCATTTTAGATTTTGGTATAGGATTTATGATAATCTTATTCCATATATCAGGAACTATACCAGATCTAAAACAAAAGTCAAATAAATGAAATAAAAATATAGCTGAACTCTGATTTAGAAAAGATTCAATAGGTAAATTATCAATACCGCCCGCTTTTCCCTTTTTAGCATTTTCAATAGCATGTACTGTTTCTGGAAATGAAATAGGTTCCGTCAACAAGAAATCGTTGAAAGTACTTTCTTCAATAATTCTTGTACAAGAATTAGAAACCCCAATCGAACAATTTTGTTGATTAAGTAAATTTGAATAATCTGACTTCCATCTATTAAGAACATCTGTTAAATTTGAGCTAATATTACCATCGCTAACTATCACTTCCATGGGAATAACAGATTTACGATTCTCTGCTATACCTATTTTACCAATTTTCTTCCAAAAGAGGCTTTGATTACTGGTAGATTCAGAAAGCAATTGCTCTTGCATTTTGTACCAGTATCTTCTCTTACTCTTTTGAACCTCCCTGTCAAAACCTTTTCTTTTCTGTACATATACAGTTTTGAGCTCCCTTTGTTGCTTATTATTACACTTATTCCAGGCCTTTTCTGCCTCGCACATATCAGACCATAATTTATTCAAATTTTCATTCCACCAGGGTTTCTTATTCCGATATTTTTTCTTTGACTTATTACAACCAAAAACAACAGTCTTATTAGGCAGTTTATCAGACATTTCTGATTCAACAGTTTTACAAAACTCACTATAAATGTCGTTTACACAGCTTTTTTCTTGTTCAAAATTCTGTAATTTTTCTATAAGAGTACAAATTTCTGAATATATTTTATCAGAATTCATAAAATCTGAAGGTAAATTGGTACAGTCAAATTTTACAAACTGCGTACCTAGATCAGTGTCCTTTTCAGGTAATATATTTGACATAAACGAACTGAAATCAATCTTCCACTTAAGAAGTGAATGATCAGGTATCAATCTTAAATCAACACCCGTTATATCATAGCCTGCAGACGTGACCATATCATTCGCCCTAACAACACAAAATTCATTAAATAGATTTAAATAGTCATATGGAACAAGACAATAATCTACTACCGAACAGCCTTTTGTTGATATACATGTATAATCGTTGTTTACATTATTTCTACCATTAAGTATACAACAGTTTGCACTAATTAAAAAGTCGATAAATGCGTTACAATATGTGTTACACTTGAAATCTACTACATCTCTAGGACACAAATTATCAACACCAGTAATATAATCATTCTCATCTCCACACCTGCTGTTAAAATCCCCACATATGAAAAATGGGCCACAATTTTGATATTCGTAGACTTGTGTTATTAATGAATCAAAAAATTCATCTTTATCGACTAGGCGAGTTGAATTTTCTGGAGGCAAGTAAACAATGCAAAAGTTAAACATGAAATTCGTCGTTTTATGAGCAAATTTAACCCACAGAATACCTTCATATGAATCGTCTAAAACAGATATATCAAACATTTCATATAAATTACGTTTAACAAAAACTCCTACACCCCCAGATCCCGTTTTAGCATTTCTATGTAACTGTTTTCTGTTTTGACCTATCCAGTGATAACCTTCAACAAATAAAACGTCATCACCTTTCAAATGCGTTTCACCTATACATATAATATCTAAGTCGAGAGTATCAATACAACCAGATCGAAGTTTACAATTATCAGACAAAGTGTTTTTATTCCAATTATTTACATTCCAAAACCCGGCTGTCATCTACCATCTACCACCCCTCGTTTGTCTATGTTGATTATTACGGCTGTCGTGATCACGGTCTCTACGGTCCTTTCTATTATCATTGTATTCACTACGGTTATTGTCTATGTGACGTCGGTTTCTGCTGCTACTCGCATGCAATTGACCACCATCTCTGTTTCTATCACCATCTCGATTTCGTGAATTTTGGTGATCCACGTAACGTTTTGCAATAACTTCAGCTCCTTTCATATCGATATTTGGGTCAACTGATTTAAGCACATCAACGATTGTTTTGAAGTTTTTCCTCTCAATGCGCTGCTGAACAGTTTGATCTCTATGAATAAAAACATCGCTGTATTGACGACTAGACTTCAAGTTACGTTTAGCAGACATAATTTCATTGACATCATCCTTTGATTTACAGGTGACAATTACTATACCATTTGAACACTGACTTTCGTGTCGAGATGCCTTGCGTTCAACACTGCTAAATGAAATGTTTTTTAACTTCAAACCTTCTCTTATTACAGCCGAAACTTTGGAACCAAGATTTTCATTTACACTTTCCGGCAAATTTCTGATAACTAAGTTGTATGAAAGGTCTTTAACTGCATTACTATTGGTACATTTTGAAACATCAACAAGTTTTCCTTCAATTACTTTCAAATCGTGATCAATGTCTTGACGCAAGGTGTCTACGACGGATGTCACTTCTTTTTTAATTTTAGACATTTCCGTATTTACTCGTTTATCAAGAATTTGATTAACCTTTTGTGTAATTTTACGCTCAAGGTTAGCTTCAAGATTGTTTATTCGTGCGTTCACTTCGCCGAACATAGTCCGCATATCTACGGAAAGTCTACAAATCATCTGAGTAATCATGACCACTTCTGTGGATAAAGGAGAGTCAGTATGGACATCGGCTTCTGTAACCACATTACAAACAGACTGTTGATTTTCAGACCCATTACCAGTAAAGCCCTGTATATGTTTATGACGTTTTTGCAGCTGTTTTGGAGCTTTACCAGTTCCTGGTATTGACTCAGACTCGCTGTCACTGTCATTGATGAGTTTGCGTTTTAACTGACTGGACTGAGATTGAGAAAAAGAAATATTATCAAATAAATTTCCAAACATAGAATCATCTGCAGAATAAATTACATTATGTGCTGCTGAAATAGCGTCACTTACACTGGTCAGACTTTCTTTATCATCATTTGTGTTGGGTTTGTTTGACGTCTTGCTTCGTGCTCCCTGAACAGAGTTACGTTTTTTGTCTTTACTGTTACCGCTATTTTCCTTAGTCATATTGATCGAGAGTTCAAAAAAAGAAGAAACCATTTGTATCATTATTAACACTTCACGGTGGTATAAATGGTTAATTAGAAGATTGATCCGATTGACTGCTTTTAAAGTAAAGCCACGCTGCATAATGGAATGAGGAAATGAATTCTGAAAGCATTTAAATTGGTATGATTCATTGATGTCTCTTTCATAAATATCTCATTTGAGCTATATGAAATATTAAGAAAATAACCTCAAAAATGCTTATAAAAGAAAAAAATTACAGATACTAATACTCGAAAATATATTTAACCTTTATGATGAACGGGACAAGCATATACAGTTAAAGTCCGTAGTAGACAGTATATACAGTAAAAGTCCGTTGTAGACAGTATATACAATAAAATTCCGTAGTAGATAGTATATACAGTAAAAGTCCGCAGTAGACAGTATATACAGTAAAATTCCGTAGTAGATAGTATATACAGTAAAATTCCGTAGAAGACAGTATATACAGTAAAATTCCGTAGTAGACAGTATATACAGTAAAATTCCGTAGTAGACAGTATATACAGTAAAATTCCGTAGTAGACAGTATATACAGTAAAAGTCCGTAGTAGACAATATATACAGTAAAAGTCCGTTGTAGACAGTATATACAGTAAAATTCCGTAGTAGACAGTATATACAGTAAACTTCGGTTGTAGACAGTATAGACTGTAAAAGTCCGTAGTAGACAGTATATACAGTAAACATCCGTAGTAGACAGTATATACAGTAAAATTCCGTAGTAGACAGTATATACAGTAAACGTCCGTTGTAGACAGTATATACAGTAAAAGTCCGTAGTAGACAGTATATACAGTAAACGTCCGTAGTAGACAGTATATACAGTAACAGTCCGTTGTAGACAGTTTAGACTGTAAAAGTCCGTAGTAGACAATATATACAGTAAACGTCCGTAGTAGAAAGTATATACAGTAACAGTCCGTAGTAGACAGTATATACAGTAAACGTTCGTAGTAGACAGTATATGCAGTAACAGTCCGTTGTAGACAGTATATACAGGAACAGTCCGTTGTAGACAGTATATACAGGAACAGTTCTTAGTATACAGTGTATACAATAAAATTCCGTAGTAGACAGTATATACAGTAAAATTCAGTAAAATTCCGTAGTAGACAGTATATACAGTAAAATTCCGTAGTAGACAGTATATACAGTAAAATTCAGTAAAATTCCGTAGTAGACAGTGTATACAGTAAAATTCCGTAGTAGACAGTTTATATAGTAACAGTATTATAATTATGTAAACTAGCACATCGTATTTTTCTCATATTTTCTGCAAAAGGAATATACCTATTGGTTAGGAGAACAAAGCTGAAATAAATTGTTCTCCTGCATAGAAAACATTAATAACAACAACTATTTAAAATATAATATTATTATCTCACTCAAAAACAAATATTATATATATATATAAATAAATAATGAAAACACAACTTTATTGTCCTTCGTATATTAAAATTAACTTAAATCGTACTAATAAATTTTTTTTTTCGGTGAAAGTAGTATTTGTGTTGTCTTTTGAATGTAGCAAAATAAATTGAGATTTTTGTGTACTTCATCTTCCCTATTAATGCATGTATGCAATGTATGCAATTCTACAATGTGTATTGGAACAATGTGTATAGAACAATGTGTATTGGAAACAATATGTAACAAATAACACATACATGAATATACACGACTAAGAATCCAGATGTTGAATCTTAAACTTGCAGTTTGTTACAGATGTTGAGTGTGCATGTACATATATATCATGATGCCATGAAATGTAAAGTATATCCTGAATTCATCATAGGCTGTGTTCGGTTGAAACTCTAGAGTTAACTCTATTTATTCGGTAGCACCTGGACAAGCTAGATCCGAACTCACATGATGTAATTTGAAATATGACTAGTAAATTCGTGGAACTCCCATGTTGTCGGGGTAAGAAGAGTTTCAACATGGCGAAGGAAAGTGTAAATTACAAATTATAAAAAAGAAAGTTTGCTCCTTTTTAAGGTAATTACATCAATAACAAAAATTTAATGACATAGCACGCCAAATTGAATATTTTGAATCAGGTTGACTTTCATACATGTACATTTGAAATTTCTGAACTCTACAGTGAGGCTTTTTTTTTTTTTAATAAGATCGTACGCATATAATAATGAGTTTATTTTTAGACCGACTCAACACTGAATTAACTAGTTTTTCACCTGAACACAGCCATATTTTATCTTTTTTCACAAGGTGAAATTACTGAAACATTTCCAAGTTTCATTCTTTCATGTTATACAGTATATATACAATATTTGTATTTATATTTACACCTGCTGTGAAATATTTGAAATAATGATCGATATTTAGACATAAGATAATATTAGGACAGTCCTAATATAAGTTGTATACTTACCAGAATCAGAGAAATACACGACAGAAGATTTCCCCTGATTTTTGTTCACTTCTATGACTGTTTTAAAAAGTCGACTAATGACTTTCAAAATCTTTCAGGTATATTCCTTCTTAAAATTAGATATGATAACTATCAAATGATTAGTTAAAATTGGTCTTTTTTTTTAAGCTGTTGAACGGTTTTTATTTCTTGGGATTAAGGATGATCGCTGGTCTAATAGGAATTAAATAGGATTTGAAATAGGTGTTTTAGTTTGAAAGAACATATGAATAGTAAACAAATAAGCAAGAAAAAAATATAGGTTCATGTGCTCATTTTAGAGCTATAAGGGCTTGAAAATTTGAAGAAAATGGGTTTTCTCTCGATTTTTCATTGTCTTTGCATTGACAACTTCAATCTCTCAAACATGTATGAAAAAATAAAATGGATTTCATAAAATTTTGTCAAATACCATTTTAAGGTATATATGATTGAATTATAAAAGAAACAATGGGGGCTTATGGGCAAAAAATTTCATGTTTAAGAAATGGATAAAACCCGAGGATTCCGAAAATCTGACAAGAAGACCAAAACATGACCAGCGAGCATCCTTAAAGCTAGTGCTGTTTTAAATCGTTGATCCAATACAAGATCAAAACTTCATTACAACATATCCTGTCATTACAAAGAAAATATAAAATCAAACAAGGCATACACTTAAAACTGAAAATCAGATTCACACAATAAAACTTTTATTTCTATGTACTGGCATGGAAACAAACTACTACATTTACTCTTTGCACTAATGTAGAACCCATAATAGAACAGCCAAAACAAAAACGGAAACATTTACTTTATGCTATATAAATGTATTTTCAAGAGGGGGTTTAGTTTTTTATCCAAGACAATTTGTTAACGTACACAGTTCGTATTACATAGTACTATTATACGTCATCTTTTTCAAATGCCATGTACAAGTTATCACTGAAAGCCATTTACTAAGTGGAAGCTAACGAATTGAGAAAGTAATTTAAATAAGAATTAACCACATCAAGTATCCGTATTCGATGAATATCTTGTGAATGGCTAATTGGTTTTCCTACTACAGCCACGTAATAAATATCGTGAAAATCAAGATTTTTTATTGGATCAGTGAATTTTGTTTTTAGAATCCCACAAAGTATTAACACCCTTTATTAACCAATGATCTGTCAAATGAGCTAAAGATCTAGCATAAGAAAGAAAAACATACACAAAGTAAAATACAGACCAGATACAGTTTGCCTTTCAAGAGTATTCGGATTTACTCTGGTTTGTAGTTATTAGTTTCCTGTGTTATCTTTAGTATAATCCCTAGGTTTTTGTCCACGCCTGAACACAGAGCACTTGTCCATGTTTCCGTTGATTTCAACAAAATTGTTCTTCATAAATGTGTTTAGATGATTGTATGGATAAAAGGAAAGGTCAACAATGACATACAAATCAATCAACGCCACCCAACAGAAAGAACTCTGGACAAAAAATAACATAAAGAGTACAAAACACAAACAAAAACACAACAGAGAGTCAACCTGAGTTGGTATAGACACTGGAAGTTGTGGTGTTAAACCGGTTTTATGGTTACTCAAACCCACTACCCCTTACCTATCCTGATACTGTGGTGTATAAAACTTACTATAAAAAGCCAAAAAATTATGATTACCAACAATGTGAAAGCTTGCTGAACTACAACAATTTGTTGTACGGTACATAATTTAGGTATCTAAATGTATGCTTTTAGTTTAATTTCTTTAAGTTGCTTGTTTACGTAGAATACGAACATCATCCAATTTGTATATGTTAATTTTGTTTAATGTATCAAGAAGTGTACGTGAATTCTTTGAATACACATCCCTTTTATTGGAATTCTGCAAAGCAGTATATCCCTGTGCAATAATAAAATCTGAAATGTGGTTGACCTTGCTCTCTTAAGTGTCGTTGTGTTGTATTCAGATTAAATTTTCGCGAATTGTTGCCTGAAATTATTTTCTTTTGTTTACGTGTTTCTGTCTATTTTCTAGTCCATCTGTTCTGAAATATAAGGTCTTATAATAAACAATAAGGGCAAAATATCGACAAAATCATAATAACTTAGAATTCATTCGGGAATAATGAAAAAACATTCAAACCAAATAATAATGTCGTTTTTGAACCGTTTGAGGAAGGAAAATGTTTAATTTGACATAATTCTTTTTCTATTTCAATCATCCTAAAAAGCCATAATCAGAATAATAAATGTGACCGTATTGTAGATTGTTAAATATTGACCGCAATAATAAGGTTGATTAATTCGCAATACATGAATGTGAAAACAATTTTAGCCAAGGAACGTCACTTTTGTTACTGTTTTTTTACCTTAATGTCACAATCAAGGTCTTGAAAATGAGAAAAAATTATCCCTCAGGATGGTTCATAGCGGTTGCTTTGGCAAAATTCTATGTCTATCAGATATGTTATTGAAGACTAGATGGTCGAATATGCTATTTATACACTACAGATTCCTGGTTTTTTTTTCGAGTATATTATTTCTACATTGCTAGAACAACGTCAAAGTGTCTTTACATAAATTTTATGTTCAATCTATAGCTAGGTGGTATTTTAACAAGAATGGTGGACGAAGATCATAATGGAAGCTGAGAACATATAACATGACCATAATGAAAACGCCTAAATGCTGTTATTGATTGCACGAAACCCCTTCGGTTTTCACAATTCGTTTCCTTTCGTTCATCTCTTATATCATTGACTCGAATTTTAACGGGATTTAACACTTGGTGGATGGATCTTTCGTTGATTATTACATGACGGGTGATGCTAGCATGACAGGAGATGCTTACTGTATCGACGCACCTGATCTCTCCCCTTTGGGGTTCATGTAATGGCTACGAAAGTTCATTAATCCAGATTCTCTGTGCTGTGTGATTTCTGGTTTGGTTACTATCACACACATAGATCTTTTGTCAAAAATGTTGCGTTAGCATGATGATCGACATTGTTGACTTTAATTTCGTACACCTATTGTTGCTCTCTCCTGACATTTCGTTTTCTGAATATTGGTATCGACTACTTTTTTATTATATTGATGTGGAATATTATGTAATGGAATGCTTGGTGATAATGAAATAATGTTTACATCTAGCATCATTTAAAGACAAATACTAAAGGTTGTAGATCCCCCGCCATTTATATTCAATTGTTTCATCGAGTTCATTATTACACTGACAAAGATACCAAAATATAGCTAAATCTCTTTTCGTCAATAATTTTGCCCTTAAGGCATATATCCACATTCCCAAACTTTCGACACAGTCAGTAATGATTTAAATAAACCAAATTTCATGTTTCCATTTCAATGGTGTAAAACGAGTTCTTGGAGAAATGATTTTTTCTGGAGCTATAAAGCAATGTTTACCTGTTGACTGCTTTGAGTCTCTTAGTCTAAAAAAGGAAATTCATGCATGTATAAGCATATGATTAATGCTGTGGCAAGGAAAAAAATACACTAGAAATAATTTCAGTATGAAAAAGAATGCCGTAAACACGTTTGTCTTTGTTCCAGCAGATAAGGAGGCTAATGGCGTTTTGATCATCTGAAAAATTACTAGATCGATGTATGTTCCTACTATGTACTGGTTAGCTAAATCGAATAAAAATCCATACAAATTGCGTTCTATTTTTGCCTCTAGCAAAATATACCACAACTTAATTGTCTGTCCTTTTAACAAGTTCACTTACTTGCAAAAAAGAACCTGTCATTAACCATTGTAACAAAATTTATGAAAATTCGGACACAAATTGTTTTAGGGGGTAACAACAAATTTTCTCAATGTTTTGGATAAAATGCAAGCAGTAGATAACCAAGTAACTTCAGTTATTATTTTACTACATTGTATACGGCATGTACAACCCTTGTCGCGATCTAATCGAAGAACAGTTGGATCACTGTCTTTTGAATCTTCTGGTTTCAATTATTTTTATTGTCATAGTTTTAAAGCATTTTTAAGTCATTAAAGTTATGCAAATTACTGTTGTTGGTCAAGCGATTACATGATCAAGGCTCTACGCTTCTTGCCGGACTACATTTTTGTTCATTTTGGCAATGCTGTATATCGACTGGTCATTGGGATTCCTATGGGTACAAACTGTATTCCTCTTATTCTTATATTTGTATGAACAGTATTTTATGAAAAAAACTCCTTCAATGTGAAATACAGAATCATAATAAATTAATTGATAATTTTAACAACAAGTGCAGGTATCTTGCTGTACTTACTGTTGATAACCTAGAGTTTCTTAAATATAGTAGTTTCTATTGCAATATCGTGAATAAATGCAAATTTCTCGCCAGTTACCCACAGATATTTGGTAGTTACATAAGATCTTTTCACAGTAAGGGCTGCAGATATGAAATCTGGTGCAATTCTGTAAAAATTCTGTTTTTCCCCAGAAGACTTTAAATTTATACTGGCCTATCACGAATACTTCCCATGTCTGTTGAACTCTGTGACGAGATAGCATTAAACCCTTCATTAGAGTGATGTTTCTGACTTTTTCGTTTAATAGAGCGACAGTATCCGACCTCCAGCTATGAGAGCCATAGCTATTTTTACAATTAAAACGAGCACATTCTGACCCTGCTATTTAAATTATTTCAGTCCAGCTAAATTTTTCAGGTTTAGCAAGCGGTCACATTGTTGGTAATCATACTGTTTTATAGTATGTTTTATACACCAGAGTCTCAGGATAGAAAAGGGGAGGTTTGGATATCCATAAAACAGCGGTTTAACCCCACCACTGTTAAGTGTCTGTACCAAGTCAGACTATCCTGACTCTCTGTTGTGTTTATGT
Source organism: Mytilisepta virgata (assembly GCA_028015205.1). NCBI lineage: Eukaryota > Metazoa > Mollusca > Bivalvia > Mytilida > Mytilidae > Mytilisepta > Mytilisepta virgata. The sequence goes on from CM051515.1 coordinate 37,054,054, forward strand.
TTGTATTTTGTTCTCTTTTATGTTTTTTTCAGGGGTTCTGTATTGCCCGATAGCGTTGATTGATTTATCAATTTTGGTGTTAAACAATACAAAACTTTCACTGAATATTTAAAGTAGCCATTGAAGTTCCTTAAATGTTCCTCTTATTTATAATAGATTGGTAATCATATCAAGTGCAATCCTGTAATGACCCTTTGTAGATTTATAAAACAAAACAAAAACTCAGTGAGTATTGCTATTATTTCTTCAACGATGAAATATAAAGTTTGAGGAACTCTACCAGCGAAGAGACCTTTCACTTAACCCTGAAACTTTATCACAAAAAAAGTACGAGTAGCTTACTCCGGTTGTGGTTCATACAAATTCAATATTTATCTTTACAATGTGCATATTTTTGTGTCGGATGAAAAATTTAGGAAAATAATATTTGATATTTGTCATGAGAATAATAAATGCTTTTATACACGTATATCTTCTCGAGAATATTTCAAACGAAAGAAATTTTCCATTTAAAAAGAACTAATTAAAATATGCCAAAATGGGTAAAGACAAAACCATCTGAGGACATAGCTATGCACGAGGAAGATACTCCTTAGTTTTAAAAAAAAATACAATTTTCTAACAGTTAACTTTAAGTATCAATTTGGGACTAGTATCGAAATACTAGCAACTGAGCTGGGGATACCCTCGAGGACGTGGAGTCCACCATGCAGAGCATCGAATCGGCGGTAAAAATTGTTTCGAGGGCAATATTTAACATCTGCGATAAATTAAAATAAATGTATATACTTATCTCTTGATTAACTTGAAGGCTGTTCCTATATACTTTCCCAAAAAAAAGAAACGCAACATCCAAAATGCGTGACTGAGACACGAAAACATGATTATGCTAAAATTTAAATGTCCGGTCATTGAATTTAAAATCATCACAGTGGCTGTTGGTCACACGTGACCTTTTTCGGCCCAGCATGTGTAACGCTGAACAAGTAAGGCGTATAAGTAGGGTAGTATTAAAAGACACATACCCATTTAATTGAATTCAATCATTAAATTGTTTCTCGATCCTGCTACGATATGCCAAGAAAAGAGAAAACTACCCGGAACATCGTCATTAGTCGTATCCAGGCCGGTGAATAACAGAATACAGTCGCTAAACTTTATAGTGTTCACCGGAGCATGACTTCAAGACTCTTGCAACGGTACCAAGAATCCGGTTCAACAGCTGATCGTCAACGTTCTGCCCAACCTAGGACCACATCAGCTGCCCAAGATCGCTACATCCGGGTACTTCACATCAGATACCGGACCAAGACAGCAACAGGAACAGCTTCAAATGCCCCAGGTCTGCGACGAATATCGGCACAGACAGTCAGAAACCGTCTCCTTTAAAAACGGCTCATGGGCCGGAAGTCCTTACTTTGGCGTAGTACTAAGATGCCGGCATCGACTTGTAAGGGTCTGATGGTGCAATGGAGTCTGGTTCAGCGATGAATCAAGATTCAAGTTGCAGATCTAGAGAAGAGATGGCCGTACACGTGTCAACAGACACCGGAATGAGAGGTTCACAAGGAACTGCGTCCTTGAGGTCGACATTTCCGGTAGAGGAAATGTGATGATGTGGGGTGTTACATACAACGCCCGGAAAACTCAACTGGTGTACATACTCGACAACCTTAACACCGGTCGATACAGAGATGAAGTTTTGACACCACACATGGTGTCCGAACTGAACCTGCGTGGCGACGTTTTTCAGCACGACAACGCTTGTCCGCACACAGTTCGTGCTACTTTTTAGCCAAGCGGAATGTAACAGTGCACCCCTGGTCGTCTAAATCACCAGATGTGAATTCAATAGAAAATTTATGGGATGGTTTGGATCGACGCGTGCGCAGACGTCAACCAGCGCCGCAAACTCTGCCAGAACTGTAACAGGCTCTTGAGCATAAATTGATGCCAATCCCGCAGGACCGCATTCGTCGATTGGTCGTGTCTATGCCGAGACAGTTCCATGCTGTGTTACAGGGTAATCGTGGACACAAGAAATATTGAATTTGAAGTGATGCCATCTTAACGCTATGAACTTGAATGTCAGAACAACCAGTATGCCAAATTTCAGCGTAATGTGATGCTGATTTCTGTATTTAAATCGATGTTGAAAATTTGAGGTAAAATATATTTTTTCAAATGTTGCGTTTTTTTGTGGGAGGGGGGAGGAGAGAGTATATTTTGTTAATCGGAGATTCTACGAATACCCAATTACTTCATTTTAAATCCTGGAAAGCAATAAATACCTTTTGATGACAGTAAAAAATGAAATTGTGTTTAACATGTGGTTAACCAAAGTCCCCAGAGACCTATTTTGTGGTATTACAATTATACGCTTCTGCAATTAATTTCTTTCTATTCATTTCTGTTTATCGTGTTATTACCTGTACGTTGTACATAACAGAACATGTCACAAAACACGAGGAAGAAATTTAGAAAAATCATTACCATTTAGAATCAAATTGGGAATGATTAAACATTGGCCAAAGATAATGAGAATCTAATTCATTCCTTTTTAATTAGAATATGGCTTTCAAACAACTTTTAATTTCATCAACCATCATAATAAACGAAAATTCATTATTTCATGCAATCCAAAATGTATCTTTCTAAACAACGTAATGTAGATATATGTTAATAACGCATTTCACTCATTTTTACAATGTAACAAATTAACTTACATTATCCAATATATTCAAATCGAGTCGATGTAGTGCAGTGTAGTTATGATTTAACATTTACTACCTTCTTGCATGTTAACTAAACTGAGGAGTTTAATTACTGTATTTAAAAACAGTTTATGTTACTAATTTTGATGCACAATATGTTAAACTCGTCGATTTATGATTAATTAGTTTTGACCAAGGCCTAAAATTGTTGAAAGCCGAAGCAATACCGGAACCAAGGGTGTGTAAAGCAGAGTCAAATCTCAAAATGACCAAAAACCAAAACATTCCAAGGACATACATGTAGCAATGCATTAGGGAGACAAATTGTATCCTTATTTTACACATTTGTCTTTCATAATAGTATGAAGTTTGAACATCATACTAGTGTATGTATAAACAAATTACATGTGTCAACTTAGCTGGATATCTACCATTGCCGTTATAGACTTTTTTGTAATAATACGCGTCATGTCCATTTGTTTTTCATGGTACATACATTCGCTGGTACGTTGTTACTATAAGACACTATAAGTTACTTTGCTACTAGTAGTACCTAAGTATTACATGTACAGGATATAGTTGCATTGTACCATTCAATCATGACAATTCATGTAATAGTTACATATATCAAAATCATTAAATGGCAATACTTCTTGCATTTCATATCTTTCCTAGACAAAATGGCAATACGTTTTAAAGACTATCTAATACATGTACAACAAAAGCCAAATAAATATATATTTATAAATGTACTGTGGTACATAAATATTTCATCCAGATAAGATAGCACCAACTGTGGATTGGAATTTTACATTCTAACCGGTAACCACACAGGTCCTACTACGTTGTATCACCGATCGGATGATTTTGTCTTGAGACGATGTTGACATCAAAATCAGAAAACAGCGAAATGTCGTAGTAATCTCCGTTTGTTTTTGAATACAAATAATTACACTGTTTATGTTTGGATTCTATTTTGATGATAAAAAACATAGTTTTAAACTGAAAATCGACTGTCGTGTTTTTATTCTTTGTTTGTTTTAGAGGTTGAATGTGGCCTTCTTTTGAGATCGATTTATCTTATTTCTGAACGGAAGCCTTTTACATTACATATTCAAATATCCAGAAATAAATTATATCTTATCTTTTTTTGATTTTGAACTTAAGTTTTCCTTGAGGGCGTTGATCTTTCGAACCATTTTTCATTAAAACAAATGTATAAGAATAGCCAAGATAAAAATACCCGTATTTTATTTTCCTGTAATATTTTAAAATTTTAATACATTGATTTGGCAAAACAAACTTGCGCGATGGGGAAAGGGCAATAATACAATCTAAAACTCGACATTAATTTATTTATTGGTACATGTTAAATAGTATGCCTGCGAATAGCATCTTCTAAATGATTAGAACAACGTTTTATTAAATATAAATCATTGATCGTAGGAGAGATAAGCTGCAAAATTCGACAGAGAGTCTTGAAAAATGTATGATAAAAGACACTTATTATTCCCCCGACATCTAACGGCTGTTCGTATGTTTTGGATCACTGAGTGCCTGTGCATACTCCATGTGTAAAACTGAAGAAATGGCAACTTCAGTTGTGGAAAAAATCTTTGGAGTTAGATTATTCAACTACTTAGAGAAGGGAAACATATCGGTTTTCTTGACCGAAAATTAATTAAAAATTTGCAAAACATTGGTACGTGTCTATAGACACATCCGGGCTTATATATGGAGTGTGCTCTCATATCCTACTTCACAGGCCAAAATGGTAAACGACTGTATGACAGAGAAATCGTAATAAACATGGAATCGAATTTAGATATACTAGTAATAAAAACCATTTATTTTTTATTAATTTTAGAGGACGAGGAAAGAATTTTTAAAATAAGAAAAAAATATGTATGAACGTGATAGTCAAGCAAGTCTTATATAATGTATCTAAGTGTGCTGTGACGCCCAACGACCAAGCCAAAATAGCAAAAGACCGTTTGATTTTTATTGAATTGGATTAATGTGAACAACCATTTAATTTCTATGTACTAGGCAGGGGGACAAGAAAGACAGTTAAAAGAACACACTAAAAGGAATGTGGCGAGGCAGGATGAAATTTTGTAGGGAATCAAGTTAAAAAAATAATCTATGCCATTGGACGAAGAGAAAAAAAAACCCGTCCCCAAATAAAAATGCAAATTAAAAGTAACTGTTCATGTATTATTAGAAATATTATTTCTTGTTTTTATTTGGAATTTTTGATAAACATTGTTTCGTGGGCCATTTAATTCTAGTATTATGGGATGGGATGTTTCTCCTTACTGCAGTCCACACCAAGTCGTAAATCTTACAATGTTCCTCTCATTTTTCATATTCAGTTCCACAGAATGTTGTGTTACTAAAGTATACCCTATATCCTTATTGGTTGTTGAAAAGAGTTAGCATGCTGTATCGAAGCCACTCATTGCTTGGTTTGTTGTATTTTTAGTTTGTAGACTGAGTGTTGCTTTTACCTTAAATCTGCAAAATGGTAGATGTGTTTAATGTACCAGTAAAATCTTCTTCAGGATTCGATTCAGAAAGTAGTCTCATACAATGGAATTTAGTGTTGAAAAATTGAATTAGATTTGTTTGTAATCAGTAGTAGTTTGAGATTATCATTTTGTACATATTATAAATTGTGCCAAATGAACTATTAAATTCAATAGTGGGTGTTCAAACATTCTATATTGCATTGATAAGCCATTCTTCAGTAGTACAAACTGTATCTTTTTTCTCAAGAATATCTAAAAGTACGTGGGTATAACAGTGTTTTGATTTGTGATAAGCATTGAAATAGAAGTTATAATCTAAATTTAGAAAGTTTCAGTTAGGGATTGTTTGTCCTTGAAAAGTTTTTCTTTATTTAATTTGAACCGAATACATGTAGGTCAAAATCCTGTTTTTACGGCAAAAGGCTGTATAAAATTATATCCCTTAATTATAATACAAACGATGCGAGAAAATTGGAATAAATCAATATGTTTTAGTTCTTTTTTTTGAGGAATGAGGTTTATAAACAAAAAAATATTCGTTTAAAAGCTTAAGTAAAACATGTTGAAAAAGTATGATTAATAATGTGTCAAAAGAGGGGAAGTCCATAAAAAAAACCCACCCGATACACCAAAAAGACGACAAAGGACAAAGTAACAAACAGCACAATCTGTATATTTTTTCATGAATTTGAAGTAAATAATTACTCTTATTTATAATACTATTAAATTATTTAATTAAATTAGATTGAGTAATCTCAACTCCAAGTAACGTATATGTTGTGTCATTCAGATTGTGTTTGGTACAACACGAAAAATTAAACGGTGTAACAGTAAAACTTGCCTGATATCGTGACAACTTGAAAAAGGTCACAATTCGATTTATGCAGTTACAACCACAGGTGAATGTTGTATCCGTCAAAACATGTTTGTCTAATCGGAAAAAAAAATGCTACTGGAGTAATATTTTGTAAAACAACGTTTAAAAAAACGTTTTCAACTCTTTTTGGTTGTCATTTAGAGTTATATTTCATTCGTTGCACTTAAATAAAACGACTGACCTTGGTATTTACATTTTTCTGTCAATAATGTATAATTTTGAAAAGGAAACACGTACTTGAGTTGTGTCATATATACAGAATATGAACTAATGGAGTGAGTATGTTGCATTCTCTGGCATTATAATTCAATTTTTTTTCCAGCTCCCAAAACCTTTGTTTCGAAAACCAAAATGTATCATCTGCGAATTATTATAATGAATTGATATACTCATTACTCATCTCTAAATTTACTTGAAGTTTGTTTTGTATTTGCTATATTTAATAGTAGACAAATATGAATTCTAAGAAAACACTTTAAATCTAGGAAACCAAAAACGTATAACTATAAAATGTACCTATATAGTGAAAAATGAAATCGTGCTTAGCTTAGCATGTGGTTAACCAAATTCCCAAACGTATTACAATTTCGCGCCAACTTCAATTAATTTCTTTCCTTTCAATGATGTCTATCATGTTATTGCCTGTACGTTGTAGGTAACAGAACATGCCATAAAACACGAGGAAGAAATTTCAATACCATTATAATCATGTATTAAGATAATGAAAATTTAATTTTATTCATTTTAAAGTACAATATGGATTTCTAAAAATTACATCAACTATCAAAATAAACGAAAAGCCATTATTACACTGCACGTGTGATGGACCACAAGAGCCCAACCAACAGAACTGCCTAGCGCGTCCCCAGCAGGTGGATAGGGGGATCTTCTCTTTGACGGTTATGTCATAATACGGAAAGCCGGACCATAGTTGGTAACGAGTCTGGAGAATGCCACGCTCTCTGCACCCTAAAGACCCCTTCTGTAGTTTTCGAAAAAGAGTAGGCTTATGCCGCCAGAGAAGGATTATATTTTGATGATAAAAACATAGTTTTTAAACCCAAGAACAGCTGTAATGTTTTTCATTCCGTCAAATCTACTGTGTATCACTTTTTGTTTTGTTTTAGAGGGTGAACGTGTTCTTCATGCTCTAGGAAACAGTACATACAAATATAACAAAAATGACCTTCATTTGACATAGATTAGTCTCGCCCTCATTGGTGTGAAAGATAATATTATATTATTTCTGAATGGAAACCCTTTACGTTAAATAGTCTCGTATCTCGTTTGTATTTTGCATTGAAGACGTAGAAAACGGCGAACCAATTTCACCAATTTGAAAATAAATCTTTAAGAATATCTTAAATAAAAAAAATTGTTTTACTTTAATGTAATATTTTGAAATTGACAAACACATTTGCGTGCGATGGTAAGGGCAATAATCCAGTCTAATACCTATATCTCCTTTTGTTTCTTCTAATTTCAAGATTTTTATTGCACAATATCAGGTGCATATATTTTAATTCTGCCATTTTGTTTGGATCGTAATTCCTTTCTTTATGTAATATTTGTGAACATTGTTCTATTGGTAAATGTAAATATTACCATACAATATAATTAATACTTATCAACAGTGAATTACATGTTTCGTGATATGCTCACGAATAGCAGCGTCTAAGTGATTAATACAACATTCATATTAATATAAACAACAATAAAAAAAGATCGTAAGAAATATAATCTGCAATATTAAAATTATAATGGTTTTCGAATAAATTATACCTTTTAAAAAAGAAAAGACAATTATTGGAGCGAGATTCCTCTGACGTAAACCAGCGTCTCGAATGGTTGGATCACTGCGTGCAAGTACACACTGCATGTGTCAAACAGGAAAGAAACGGCAAACAATTCTTGGTGGAACATCTATTACGCTGTGCGTAACAATTATTATATGTAGTTATGTTTCCCCAAAGAAGTGAGGAAATTGGCAAACAAAACGTAGATCTATAGTTTACTCGATGATTTCAATATTTTATACAGATATAGCCCTATGTGTGTTGTTTTTCAAAATGACACTCATTTCAAGATTGGAAGGGGGGATTAAAAAGTATGTTTTAGGGGAATCAAAAGATGTAGGGGTTTCAATAGAAACATAAATGTCTTACATAGAACATTCTAGAACAATACTGTTCTTTATGACCTAGCCTCTCCAAATTTTATATGATGGTAGACAAGTATGCATAAATGCGCTTTTTCAAAACAGCATAAATACAAAAACTTTTAAAACGACCGTAGGGACTTGATACTTGGTTTAAAAATAGGTCACCATAAGTTCTTTCAGTGGCCATCAAAACATTTCAAAAGAATTTAGGAGCCGTAGAAATTGACATTAGGAGCCACTGTGGCAATTGGAACATTGGGAGAACATTCGTTACGCTGTGTGTAACACTTATATCTAGTTTCTTTTTGTTTTCACGTAGTAGTCCTTGAATGAAATCCGCTTCATATGAGTACAGAAACAGATCTACGAGGAGAGGAGCACAGTTGGTTTACATTGAAATGCCGATTGTTTGTTGAAAATTCGAGCGCCAAATTCAACAAATGTGTTGTCAATGAGAAAATCTAACTTGTTTGTCATTTATCTTCAGAATACTTTTTGTCAAAATCAGAGTAGTTCTTCTCGAAATAAGCCTTTTCTCTACCTACAACTAGGAATTTATACACGCGTGTACCATTTTCCTTGAAAAAACATTTATGAACTAGCTGTTTCAATCAATATTCTAATTGAAAATTTAGTATGGTAGTGTATAGTGTAGAGAAGTCGAATGTTTTTTACGCTGGTGCATGTAGCCAACGATTTTGATTTTAGGTATTGTAGTAAATGACGCCACTGATGGAATATGTTGTTTCACAGTAATTCTGAAGACCCTCTTTAATACATGTTAATACAGGTAAAATCTTTGAAAGAGGTTTTGTAGAGCAATTAACTGACCCTGTAATGTACCTTTTAATGTATTCGTATGTAGTTTAGGAATTAAATATAGAGCAAAAAGGTCCATTTCCTCACCCTTTGTGGAAATGTCAAAGGAATAAAAAACAGTCTTGTGGTTATCACTACATGTATGCTTAGTGAGTGTGGTCGGTGTACAAGAGGTGTTGACATCCACAAAAATTAGAAATAACATTGATAAACGTCGATCTTTTAAAATGGATATAGCTGATATGTCCTAGGGCCAAAATGGTAGAATAGAATAGGATACTTTATGCCAGAAGCAAATACGGCTCATAGGATAATACACATACAGTATACAATTTACATTTACAACATATACGTACATATATGTCACTAAACATTGTTAATTTTAGTTTAAAGTGAATAATCTTTTGATTTTCATTTACGTAGGTCGAAAAGGAAGATATTTAAAAGAACAGGCTAAAAATGGATGGTTCACACGGTAAGTGGAAAGATAGGATGAGACATGGAATCAAATAGTGGTGTTTGAAAAAATCCAGGCCATTGGACGCCTAGAAAAAAATTCCGTCCACAAATAAAAATAAAATGGTTTTCTTCGTGAAAAGAACTACAAAGATGATAGCATCGCGATCATCGTTTATGTTTGTATTATTAGGAATATAATTTTAATTTTTATTTGGGATTTTTGAATACTTTTATTGAATTTTTGACACCATTGTTCCGTATGCCATTTAGTTCTGTTCTTATAGGTTGTGGTGTTGAGGTCCAAATAAAGCCTTTGATGTCACAATGTAACACAATCATTTTCCATATTCAGATCTATGAATGTTGTGTTACTGACGTATACCCCATATTCTTATATGCTGTTTAAGTAAGGTCAAGAAATTCCAAAGGGATATTCGAAGGAGGGGGAAATCTAAAACAACTGACAAACTCCGGAGAACAACGAAGACAAGACCAAAACAATACAAACACTACACTTAAAAACTATAAACATATGAAGAACATGCACCCCACCAAAAATCCAGGGGTAGATTCAGGTGCACCGGAAGAGTAGAAGCTATATAAAAGGTTGGCATACTTCATCTAAGCTGCAAGTCTTTATGTTTTCATTGATAGGGTTTTTTTTTCTTATGTATGAATAAAATCTATTCTGAAATTAACGCCTCATAGAGTAGAATTTTGTATTAAATACTAGTATATGTGACAAATAAACTGGGAACTTGTCTTAAAAATTCAACAGCAGGTGTTCAATCATTCTATATTGTATTGATAAGCCATTCTTCAGTGGTCTCAAGGAAATCCAAAAATACGTGGGTATGACAATGTTTTGATTTGTGATTAGCATTAAAATAGAAATCGGAATCTAAATTTAGACAATTTAAGGCAGGGATTGTCTGTCCTTGACTAATTTTGCTATAAATCTATGTCCATTTAAAAATTGAACTAAATACATTTACGGTAACATTTCTTTGTCAAATCATATTGTTTTAAATACTAAATGTATTTTGTATTATAAAAAAATAACCATTTTCTCAGGAATTCATTAATATGTTTTACGAGCTTTTCCAAAACTGCGATGCGAAATCAGAAATTTATAATATCTTGAACTCTAACGTGTAATTAGTGAAGTGATTAGGTTCGCATGTATATAAATGCAAACAAAACATGAATATACATGTATGTGCAAATATCAAATAAGACGAAATGTAAAAATGTTACTTTTTCATTTTGCCTAGTTGTCGTTTTTGTGTTTTCTACCCTTTCTCTCAATAGTCCGCTCTACACGACTTGCCCTTCGCATCCCTTGAAAACTCTTGTGTCACATATTCAACCATCTTTAAGTCTTTATGTATCTTTTATGTTTGTCTGATATCTAGTATTTTGTTCATCCCTTTCAACCGACTGCTTCGATAATGCAGCCTATATTTTAAATAACAGTCTTGTATTCTAGGACTATTTTACTAATGATTACCAGGAACAAGGTTTAGTGTTTGTCTTTTTGCATTGTCCAAAGAAAATAATTTCTTCTTGTTTTTGACATGTTAGAACTATTGTGATTTTTTCGTTCTGATACATATAAGGCCACAATTAAAAATATTTATGTTTGCACTAACGCGCCCGACCCGAAAAAAAGGGGCCGACTCAAAAGTTTTTTTGAGATTAAAATCGAAAAGATTTTTTTTCCGGATTTTTTTCGTCTCCTGTCCGACTTTGTTCCATGTGTTACTTTTGCGGCATTTCGAGGTCTTCGAGATTTATCGGAACTGCCGTCGTAGCATACGATACGGCCCGAATGAAACTCAAAATTGTAATATTGACTGAAAGAGGATAGGTTTTAGTTTAAAAAATGCGAAACCATTAACTGATTTTGCTTCTGAAAAGTAATGGGAAGTCATAAACTGGGACTTGTAAATTGACATGTGGTGTGTAAAACTTTCACAGTGATAATCGGCACCTGCACTGGTAAGTTAAATTGAGAAAAAACAGTCGGAAAAGTAAACCTTTTTTCCCTCACATATGTAATGGAATTTTATGCAGAATCTGAAAAATTAAGTCTCAATTGGATTGAAACCTGCATCAGACCTCATTTTTAAGCCGAAGTGGAGTGAAATTTAACATTTTTAAAGCTTTTTTGTGAAAAATTTTGAAATGTTGCTATGCCAACTAGGTTTCCATGGATATTTTTTATTTATTTTATCATGATTGAAACAATGCTAACATAATGGCCTTATATATATATATATATATATATGTATATGGGTATTTACTCTGAAGTTGGCACAAGACCATGACATTTGTTAGCTCACTTCACATAGAAAATGGTACTATTAATTTATTGAGTGTAACCTATATTTAAAAGCCGACTTACAGCAGAATCTCTTGGATTAAACCCAGATTGATGATTAGTTATTAGGGGACGACCATTTGATATTCTGGGGGGGGGGAGGGGCAGGAGGATTTTGAAAATTAATAACTCAGCCTTGATAACAAAAATGAATGGTTTGTTCTGTGGTAGTTTGAAAATAAATAACCTGACCTACAATGTATTGAAAATAAATAACTCGGCAGGTCTTTTAAACCATTTTATAAATGCATGTTTGAAAGCATGAGATGGCACCAGATTCTACCAAAATTCGTCTTTTTTCATATTTTTTCGGGAAAAACTTCCCAAATCTTTTAATAATATATAAACTACACCATATATAAATATTAATGTTTTTGAAATGTCTGAAAATGGGTTTCATTTTATTTGAGGTATATTGTCTCATGAACATTTACCTCACATTAATACCTTTTCCCATTTTAACCTATATTGTTTTTTGTACGTATGCAATATATGCAGTTTTGAATTCAGAAGATTCACTTATAGAGGATGATGATTAATTTCGATTAAATTTCATCTCATCGAATTTATAAGATGTAAGTATAAACAGTTTAAATGTGAGAATATTGTGTAATCTAAAAAGGTGCTTGCATCAGGAGAAAAATATTTGTCATAAAACACCCCAAAGTAAAACCCTCTTTTCATTTAATATACATATAAATGTGTGCAACATACTGGTATAATTTAACTTAAACTTCAGAAATATATATCTGCATTCCATTTTCCTTTCTTCTTTACTTTAATCGTCCTGATATGCACCTGGTTGCCACTGGACGTTAAATAATAATTCATCCATCCATCCTTTACTTTGAACAGAGCAATACACAATACAACATGAATCTACAAGCATGCATTATAAACATTGCATATTTCTATTTGCACCTATAATTCAGTTTCTTGATTTTGCAATGGCAATGGTGGCCATTTTTGTGCTAGCATCAAATACCTTGTTTCTCAAGGATATCCAAATATACGTGGGTATTAACAAAAATGTTGATTTATGATAATTATTGGACTGAGAATCTCAATGTTGAATAATAAAAAATTGAAAAGAATCCGAATCTCGCAGTAGTAACTTTAATCACGTTAAGGTGGAGTTGTCTGGCTTCAACTATAAGTTGGAAAAAAGTTCAGGAAAAATTGAATACAGAACAAATCTAGACAGCAAAAAACGAGATCTCAAAAGCAAATACACAAAAAATATGGGCAACACAGATCCCATCCAAAAAATGAGGGTTAACGGTGGAAAATCTGGGAAATTTGCTATGATATATTTGTTTGTTTTTTTTAATTCAGCCAAACCTCCCATTAGCAGTAAAAGTGTTATGTATACAATTTTACGATTCTGTAAAGAAGGTTCAAGATTGTATTTTACGAGACAGTGGCAAATTAAATCATTAAACAAAATAAGCAAAATAAAAAAAGCAAAAGGTGCTAAACATCGGTTTAACTTAAAGTCAATTTGTTTCATGACGTAACATATAGGCATAATATAAATGTAAAATTTCAGAAAGTAAGAATGTCCAAAATGAGATATTTTGTATTTCTTCTTATGTCCTTTATCATCTGTGAACTTCCTACTATCCTTTCACCACTAATGATGTCAGAAATTAAACAAAAGTCCTCATTGCAAAAAGCACCATTCTCCCTATCTGTCGTTTTTATATCGTGTGTGTATCTTACGTGTGTTCGCACGTCCCTGAATCTTGATTTTGTTCAGGCCAATTTCCGTTATTTACCTTTTCAATATATGTTTTGTAAACGTCTTCTGTTCTCAAACCATACTTCTAGCCTGTCCTTAGAACTTACTAAGAATGAGGTCTTTGTTAATTCGCAGACTTATGTTATATAAGTTTAACCTTCCAATGTTCTAAATACGCCTGTCCAAAGCAAGCTGGAAAGTATATTTTTACTGATTACATGTGCCTATTCCTGCATGAATAGTTGTTGTTTTCTGTATGGAAGTGTTTATTTGGTATTTTTGTGATATTTTTGAAGTTATTTGACACCAGTTACTATGATAACCGTTAGTACATGCCGTTTGTTGAGGCTGCTACGCCTCATTGAATATCACATGTCTCACTGTCGTGATGTAATATGTATGTATCCCACATTTTCTCATTCTTATTCATTCTAATATTCGTTTCTTTTATAGTACGTTGCGTTACAGACATTCGTCTATTATCTGTATCACATAAATAAATTGATGCATCTGTTCCTTAGATACCTATGACTAGAGCTTTTGTGCAGATTATATATAATTATACATATGAAACCCACATAATCATGGTCATACAGACACCGTTACTGGAGTGTTGGAAATATTAATCTACTTTTACGCAATAAGGTTTTGCAGAGGGGCTTGAATTTAACTATTGTAAGCCACTTTTTGTGCAGTTAAATGTTTACTTAGCTATATACTATCATTATTGTAAGAAAAGTGTTTTAAGTAACATTGAGTCATTTTGTATTGATATCTTTTGTAAACGGAATTATTTTAGGGCTATTGTTGTCTAACTTACACAGAATGTATGGTTGGATGAATTGTTGTTTAACGTCCAGTGGCAGCCAGGCGCATATCAGGACGAGAACATGTTTGATAATGAATATGATCCCTGCCTTTTACTAGACCGACACCCTGAGCCGGATTTCTAATGTGCTAGCTCACGAGGTAACTTTCCACAGGAGACAATCATACCACTCGGACACTTTATGCTGACTCTGAGCCGGCCAGTAGATCTTTGCTCTTACTCTTAGATGCCGCGGACCTGGCGAAGAATCAGCTAGCAAATACCAATATTAATGCCTTTGGTTTGACCCGTCCGGGGATCTAAGCCGCGACCTTCCACACTCGAGGCGAGCAGGCTACCACGAGACCACCAAGGCGGTTTACACAGAATGGAAATTGCACTTGACATAAAGAACAGAAACCTTCTAAAAATAAATATACGCATTTAAGATAGTCAGATGAAATTGAACAATTTTAGGGTTTTCCATTTTTATAAAAGCACTTGTGGCGTAGTCTTATAAATTGTACGTACATTTCTTTAGTAGCATGTAGTATATTGTTAATTCGAAACTGAGAAGATGACACCTTTATTTAATAAATTTGAGCCACATGTGATGTTATAAGATTGATGACGTCAACTCCAATCCCAATAACAGTTACAGAATATATACTGTCAATACTGTATAATCAAATAACATTAAATATTTCTTCTTAGATCACCATAACAACAGATTATCAATATAGTTGTATTTATATATAAGTATTAAATAAATATTGAATTTTTAATCTGAGAATTGTGTGGTTTTAAAGTATCATAAAAAAAACATTATTTTCTACTTACATTAAACATTTCCTATCAAATAAGATCAGAATCGTATGCAGTTATACACTATTCAGTTCTACGGTAGATTTCTATGAAGTAAAAATAAACTAAAATGTTTGGTATGCTCGTTCTAAACAAATATTCTGAAATATGTATTTTTATAAAACATATCAATAAATGTATCTGTACTCCTGGCTTACCCGCTTTACCTTTGCCTCAATGTATCATCTTGTTTGGTTTGTATAAATTGTTGTTTAGTTATTATTAATTTGTTACCTTTGTATGTACCAATGTATATTGGCTGTATGAGAATAAAGATATAAAATATATGTATTACAAGCGATACTGATTTGCTTGAATATTTGTCACGTACGGATTTTGCGTCAAGTATTTATTCAACCTTTTCCACCTAATATTTATGTCAAAAATGTTCCTAACATTATTAGGTTAATTTTACTTGCCTGTACTTGACTATTAGTAACTGAACTGGTGATTCCACAATGGACGTAAAATATAAATGGCCTTAAGCAGACCTGGGGTCGATTACGTTCAAAGTAATTGATTAACTTACTGATTACATTCCAAAATTAATATTTAAATTACAATTACACATATTGTAAAATATTTAACATTGTCTTGGACACTGGAATTATTCCTGATAATTGGAATATTGGTGTAATAAAACAAGAACAAGGGAAATACTATGGACCCTGATAACTTTAGGGTGATTTCCTTAATTAGCTGTTTGAAGAAATTATTATTAATTATATATTAACATTTTTGCAAATGAAATTTCGCTAATCAATCAGGCTTCCGAAAGGGACATTCTGCTACAGATAATATTCGTATATATTCAACACCAAGACCGTTCTTCATTCCTTTAGCATTTCTACAATGGGTGAAGAAATGGACCTTCCTGCTATTTATTAGGTTAATAAACTACATAAGAATCCGTTTAGACAAAGGTACATTGCTGGGTCAACTTATTGCTCTATAAAACCTCCTTCAAAGATTTTAACATTGACATGTATTAAAGAGGGCCTTCAGAATTATTGCGAAAAATCATATTCCATCATTGGCGTCAATCAGATGTGGATTCTTAAAAACTCAAAAATATTTACTACAATATCTAAAATCAAAATCTTTGGCTACATGGAATAGCATAAAAACATTCGACTTCTCCACACTCTACACTAACATTCTACATTTTCAATTAAAAAATCGCTTAAAACAACTAGTTCATCGATGTTTTTCAAGAAAACTGGCACACGCAGAGATAACATATTTGTTGAATTTGGCGGTCTAATTTTTCAACAAACAACTGACATTACTATGGGAACCAACTGTGCTCCTCTCCTCGCCGATCTGTGAAGTGGACTTCATTCAAGGGCTATTACGTGAAAAATAAAAGAAACTAGCCCAATCCTTTAATTTCACTGTTCGTTATGTAGATGACGTGTTGTAGTTAAATAACGACAAATTCCAAGACTTTCTACATCCCATCTACCCCAAGGTGTTTGAAATTAAGGATACGACAGATACACCAAAGTCCGCTTCATATTTGGATTTGTTTCTTGAAATAGACAATGAGGGACATTTGAAGACAAAACTTTATGACAAACGTGATGACATCAACTTTCCTATTGTTAACTTTCCCTTCTTGAGTAGCAATATACCAGCATCGCCTGCATATGGCGTCTACGGTTCTCAGCTTATCCGATTTTCAAGGACATGTGTGAGTTACCCTGGCTTTCGACAAAGAGGATTACTGCTGTCACAGAAGCTTCTTAACCAGGGTTTTATCAGGGATATGTTGATGTCATCACTTAAGAAATTTTGCGTTCGTCATCACGAATTGATTGACCGTTATAGTGTTCCAATATCTATGATGATGTTGAACCTGTTCCCACTGTCGTAACATTTCATGTTCCTCCACCGATTTGTGACTGCCATCGGATTGACTTTGTTGAACTTCACGACGGGTGCCGTTTACGGAGCAGGAACTGCTTACCCTTCCGGAGCACATGAGTTCACTCTTGGTTTTATAGGAGTTCGTGTTGTTCCTTTTTTTTTTTTTTTTAGTTTTCAGTGTTTATTTGTTAAGCTTGTGGCTGTTCATTTGTCTTCCCGGGTTTGTCTGTCCACTGGATTATTTTGTTATTTGCCCTTTAGGTATATTTGTCCTCTTTGTTTTACATGCCATCTATTTACCACTGTTTTGGTAGAAAATTACTTTGTACTTTTGTTGACTTCCGCAAGGCATTCAACAGTGTGTCGAGAAATAGCGGAATAAAAGGTAAACTATTTTCTGTTATGTTCAACATGTATGATAATATAAAATCGTGTTTTATATAAAAATATCCAATCTGATTTTTTCCCTTGTCTTACTATTTGTAACCTTTTGTTTTTTCAATTATTGTAAATGATTTAGAGCAATTTTTTACTGAATTAAATGCAGGCCCTTTAGAATTAGTCGTGGAAAAAAGTGAGGCAGAGTTAAATATGTATATTAAATTATTTGCGACATTGTTCTATAAATCATGACTGTTTGGCCACAGTTTGGTACAATTGGGATACCTTGACTGATAGAAATTAATAAAAACACATTTGAATTGCTTTTTCAAATAATTAAGAAAATTGTTTGCAGAACTCATATTGCACATGTTTATTGTAGTTTATGAAGTAATTAGCGAAAACAGAACTGACACATATTGTGTTGTATACATGAAAATAAAGAATTCCACTTATTAACATTAATTAATTCCTGTTATTTGCATATTTGATTCTGACAAAATGGGTATGCAATTAGAATAAGTCTTCTGTATACATTTTGTATGTAACTACACATATTCAATTTATTTTATAGCCTTTTCTTACAATTGCTTTTGAGATAGATTAAATAGTAATAATCTGTCTGACGAATTTGGATTGTAGACATGTTGGTCAAGATATTGATGGATAAGGTCCTAATTAAAGGGGAAGCTTTCAACAGATTAATTCTGTGGCCTGGAGAGTTTGTGAAATCTATAATTTAATTAAATCTTTGAGTAAAGAGATCCGTGTATGTCTATTGTAAACTAAAAACCTCGGACTTGGAATGAATTAAGATTGCTTTTACATTTTTTTCTTTCAGTTTTTAATGTGAATTCAATTTGCCAGTTCTATGTTTTTTTAATTTTATTGCGTTCGTGATGTTATAAGAATAAAATAATGGCAGGTTAAAAAATACGTCTGATTTATAAATGTATATCAGGAAACAATAATAATTACAAATATAGCACTTTGTCATAAAAACCCTTCATCTCTCTTTCACAAACTTTCTGTGTAAATAGACTCATATGGTAAACTGGAAAGTGAACATATATATGTATGAATATATCTGGTATGCATCCAAATCAATCATGAACTTTTTCTGAAGCTTAAAATGGTTGGTAGTGTCCAGAATCAGTATATGATGGTATAGTTAACATGTAGCAACGTAACTATTTCATTCAGCACAAATAGATAGGACTTCATGCACTTATAAAACTAAAAACACTGATTTGCTTTACAATTCGGCAAATGTTCAATAAACCATCAAAAGCATGTATCATAACAGCGTGCCTAGCAATACTACATGGCAAAATTTAGATACTGCAGACTAATTTGTCTTTCAGAACTTGGATGTTTTGTAATATAAATCAGAAAAGTAAGTCTACAAAATTTAAGAATTGCAAGTGGCTGTAATACACCATTATACAATAACCTCAAAGGATTCCAGAGTTTTTGTCGAAAGAAAAACATGGGAAAGAAACCTTCCAATCGAGTTTCAAGTACGTCTTTTTGATAAAGAATGAATGTAAGAATATAATTGAGAATTTTATAAATTTTGCATGGCTTCAGATATAATTGTTACCATGAATATTTCGGTGAATGGAGAAAAAACGAATACAGTGTTAATGTGACCAACTTTGAGGAAATACATATGTAAATGTATTAAGTTGATCAGAACTTTGTCAAACATACATATACTACTATTATGTCGATCCTCTTTTTAAAGTAAAGACATTTTGTCCTTACCTACCGTATCTCCAACAAAGTTCATTAAAACGAATCCAATCTTGAGCGTAAAAAATCCAGAAATAAATGAACAAGTCTAGTCTAAAACATTGGAGATTTCCTAAAGGATAGTTTTAATTTGCAATTTCTAAATGTTGGAACTGTGAACACTGATTCCAATATAATTTCTGTTTGAGTACAAACACATTTGAAAAAATAGTTTATTACAAGATATAGTTCATTAACTGGTCTTGAACGGTTTTGTCGGTGAAAAACAACTTGATTTTAATATTTCTTAAAATAATTGTATGAAAGATCATGAATTATATTTACATTTGTAACAGTTATTAAAGAGATTCATCATTAATACTATAATAAATTATTTGTAATACACATAAAATATGTAGCAAACAAAAAATATGAACGTAGGCAAAACAACACTATATCACTACGAACTCTAAGCTATAACCCCACACTACTCAGTGTCTTAACTAAGTCAGACAATCGTAACTCTCTGTTTTTCTGTGCTCATGTTTTGTACTCTTTTATGCTATTTTTGTGTCAGAGGGTCTGTCGGTTTGATGCATGGTATGTTATTATTTACATTTCTTATAATTTGTTTTATTTATTTAAAATATTTGGGAAAAATAATACTGAAATATGTTGTTTTTTAGGGGAACTTTATCCTGCATGATTAAAAAAATTGTTTGAAGAAAATATAAATGCTTGTCTTCAATTTACATTTGTGAAATAGTTAAGAAAGGATCTCATTTATAAATTTACAAAATGCAATTATTCACGGAACTTGGAAACAAACGTTCAAGAAAAGAACAGTTCTTTTAGTGCTGCTTTAATATTCTCTATCTCAAAATCATAAATATATCTCTCCTCTCAATTAGAGCAAGTCGATCTTCAGCAAATATTTGTGTAGAATTCCTTGATATAGATCAATAACTACAGTTTGGCTTTGAAGGACACGTTTACGGTAAATGAACGTGAGATTCCTTGTCTAGGTGAAAAGAAGTAAATCATTGTATACTAATCGATAAACTTTTATTTCTTTTGCTGTTTTATAATTTCAATCAAACAACTGGTAATGGGCACGTGCGGAGTATTTTTGACCATGAACTGTAGTCACAAGTTCGGTTTTGAGACCTTACCGGAATTTAAAGTTGCAGCTTGTAGTGGAAACTAAAAATCGGGGAATACACTCTGTATGGCAAGTATACACAAATGGTTCGGATTATACTAGACATTCTGACCATAGACGCGGATGTGTTTTGAGAATGCAACGTTCTTACACGTCAGACCAATTTTTTAGATTTGGAAGCAGAATATCTGTTACGAATTCGTCCATACCCAATTCTCAAAATTTTGATATTTTTGTAGCCCTTTGTCCTGTTCCATCCTTATTTCGGCATTACTTTAACGAATTGTTGGATTGGTTCTTGTCCTGAAAATGCATAGAGATATTATTCATCGGTCGCTAAAAAACAAATTTCAATTAATATAACGAATAGCAATAAAAGTGTTGTTAATTTATTTTCTTTATCGAGTTCCACCATTTCACGGATAAGTTTCCCTGGGAAATGAAATTTATCCCATCAGCATTACAACTGAATAAACAATAAAAATAGACAACCCTACGACATATTAAAATAAAAGAGACGAGTTTTAATTTGAAAAAGTAACAGTATACAGTTATTGAGAGGGTCCGAGAACAACAGCTGTTTTATTTGACCCGAGGACTGAACTGTTGCCCGAAGCCGTAGGCTGAGATCAACAGTTCATACAGAGTGGCAAGCATATTTGTTGAATTTGGCGGTGTAATTTTTCAACAAACAATTGGCATTCCAATGGGAACTAACTGTGCTCCTCTCCTCGCCGAATTGTTTCTATACTCATATGAAGCGGACTTCATTCAAGGGCTTCTACGTGAAAACAAGCAAAAGACAAGCCCAATCCTTTATTTTCACTTTTCGTTATATAGATGACGTGTTGTCGTTAAATAAAGATAAATTCCAAGACTTTCTATATCTCATCTACACCAGTGAACTTGACAACGAAAGACCTCTGAAGACAATACTTTATGACAAACGTGATGACTTCGACTTTCCTATTGTATACTTTCCCTTCTTGAGAAGCAATATACCAGCATAGCCTGCATATGGCGTCTATGTTTCTAAGCTTATCCGATATTCAAGGGCATGCGTGAGTTACCATGACTTTACTACTGCCACAAAAGCTTCTTAACCAAGGTTTTATCAGGGATAAGTTGATGTCATCACTGAGGAAATTTTACGATCTTCATCACGAATTGATTGACCGTTACAGTGTTCCAATATCTAAGATGACGTTGGACCTGTTCCCACTGTCGTAACCTTTCATATACCTCCAACGATTTGTGACTACCACCGGATTGACTTCACGACGGGTGCCATATACGGAGTAGGAACTGCCTACCCTTTCGGAGCACCTGAGTTCACTTATGGTTTTTATAGGAGTTCGTGTTGTTCATTGGTTATTAGTTTTTGGTGTTTGTTTGTTGTGCTTGTGGTTGTGTTCGTTTGTCTTCCCGGGTTTTGTCTGTCTAATGGATTACGTTTTTTGGATTGCTCCTTAGGTATGTTTGTCCTCTTGTGTAAAAGTTGCGGTTAGACCCAAAATCGTCTTTCTATAAATGACAAAAATGGAAGGCACCTGATTATATTGTTTGGACTCCTGATCAGTATATATATAAATTAACAGTAGTAAATTTATTAATAGCATGTATTATCAAGGGAAATAGCCCTACCAAAAATTAGTTTAACAGTTAGTCTATAGAGAAATTATTCAATGCGTACACTTATAAATAAAGATTGACTACAGCGCCAACTCTAACCAAAAAGATATGTTACTTACAAAAATTTAACACATTGAAACATAAAAAAAATCTTTGGTTAGCAATAGCGGCGGTATTTCAGTAAAATGAAATATTTTTTGCTTGTAAATATTGCAGCGTTGATTTTTCAATTTTTAAATAAATACAGTATTCATTTTGCCTGCATTATATATAATGTGAAACTACCTTCTGTTATTCTTAGTTATCTGCTTCTTAAGGAAAAAAACAGAAGTCAGCCCGTACCTTTGATTGCAGCTTCCGCTATGTAGAGGATGTTTTATCAATCAACAATTCACGTTTTTGGAATTTCTTACTCTCATCTATCCCAATGAGCTCGAAATTAATGATACCACAGATACTGCAACTTCTGCATCTTATCTTGACCTTCACCTCGAAATTGACACCAGAGGAAGGCTGAATACCAAACTTTACGACAAACGTGATGACTTTGACTTTCTAATCGTCAACTTCCCATTTTTGAACATTCCAGAAGCGCCGGTTTGTGGAGTACATGTTTCACAACTCATACGTTATTCCAGAGCTTGTGACATATACATTGACTTCCTAGACAGAGCCCGGCTCCTAATAGAAAAGCTGCTCAGACAGGGGTATGTTGCTCCTAAGTTGGAGTCATCCTTATTAAAGTTGTATGGACGGCATCATGACTTGGTTGACAGTTATGAAAAAACCGTTTCCCAAATGAAAATGGACCTGTTCCATTGATGTTGTCTCTCCCTCATACCGGATTTGACATGGGCAGCATGGCGGATGTCCTGCAGGAATAAGAGACTGCTTACTCTTCCGAAGCACCTGAGTCTATCCGCGGTTTTTTGTGGGGTCCATGTTGTTCATGTTTTTAGTTTTTAATTGTAGTGCATGTATTGTTTTGGTCTTGTCTTCGTTATTCCCCGGAGTTTGTCAGTTGTTTCGATTTTTCCCTCCTTCGAATATCCCTTTGGTATTTCTTGACTTTACTAATGCATCGTAACACCAGGAAACGTCAAAGCGTAGGGCGTTCAGCATGGTTATAGACATACGGACATCCAAAAGCATCTGTTAAAAGCCATGTGGATTTCTATGGAGTGCTGAGGAGCGGCATATGTGATGTCCTAGCTTTAAATAATTGCGTATTCGTACTAAGAACGCAACCCAGGACTGAATAGGGACATGCACTAATATAAAAATCTATAAATTTTCAGTCTTAAACCATTTTCTATGATTTGTGTGTTCTGTTTGTGTAAGGACCAAAATAGCCTTGTCCGGTTGTTGCAATGTATTGTCGGATAAAAATGAAAGTATTTGTTCCTTTGTAGCTGAAAAGTAAAGTGATTATGGATCATGTAAAAACTCTCGACAAATTATGCCATTCCGAGATACAAAATAAATAAATGAATAAATAACGCTATGGGATTTCAGCGTTACGAAGCTTCGTCTACTTCCCAAACAATTTCTCACTTTGAACACCTGTTAGATGCTGTTGGTGATGACTGTATTTCCAATGATGAACATTCCAAGTAAATACCGAATTTTTTGTATGAAATATTTAAGCAAACATGATAACGATTTTATATCTCTCATATAATCTAACAATTTCGTTATTTTTAATGAGATGATTTAAAGTATTCTATATCTATACCACTGTGTTTTTTTTCGGGTAACATGTCATTTTTTTAGTAAATGTTTCTATGGAATCTCATATTGTTAGCGTTTAATTTTTTATTTTTATGTAAAAAAAAATAAGTTTACTACGAAAAACTTTAAAATATCTGCATTACAACAAATTTTTATTCATGGATTTTTTTTTATAAGATAATGAGAATTTGAGTTTTGATAAAAGTTAATTTTTGCATAAATATCATACATTACCATGACAATATCGGAATGATAATTAACACCATAACGATTATCGACAGTTTTGTCGTGAATTTATCGATTCTTTTAAGTTTTGACACAGAAATGGACAACCATATTCAACATGTCAGTCTCGTGACCGGAAGTAATTTAGAAATGCTCTTTTAGCATACTTATAACAAAACCTATATATACTAATTATTGTCACACATAAAATGGAACATTGCCGTATGCTGAAAATGGCCCTTAACGCAACCTGCCCTTTACATATGCCCTTTTTATTCCTTATGATATATCTGCTTTATTATTTTGCATGAATTAAAAGTATTATGTAACATTTTTTATATAACTAAATTTGCCATGCAAGCAGTTTATACAAGTTCCAAGTTTTAAAATGTCTAGTTTGGTCGCACACACACAACATTTCTCGTTAAAATTTACTGCCATAGCCCATAATATTGGTGTCGGCATAACAATGAGTCTTTAATTTGATATTTTAATCGGATGTTATTTTTAATGTAAAATGGGTTTTAATGCTATTTCTACCACTCAAATATTTAACCATGCAATAGAAAAACTCCACAAGATATAAATCTAAAGACATTGGAAAATTATAAACAAAAATCATACCCCAAGAATAATTAGTATTTAAAATAAATAAAACAAAACTAATTATACCATCAAAATATCTATTTTATATTTTTTATTGTTATATGTGTTTATTCAAAACCTGTATATACCTTTATTGTAGTAATATTATGTAGAATATTTTTAATTCTAAAGTTAGCCGCTGTTTTCATTGCTTTATATCACTGAAATCTGTAACAACTGTCAGTAAATGTATGTTTTGACACTAGAGACAGAATATATTAAGTGAGTGTCAAGCTATGTACACTGTACAGTATATATATATATATATTAATTTTTCACCGTTTTTATAAGGGTGAACTAAAATGTTCTAGTTGTTTTTATTGTACATTTGTTATACATTGTATAGCCTTCGATGTTATGTCAAATTAAATCAGGCAGCCTATATTGTAACTAGATCTTTCTTTTGTGAGTCTTCCTTTTCTCCATTATTTCTTGTTATAAATCTTACTTTTAACTTAAACTCTACAGAACGTTTAGTTTCCTTCCTTTCATAATCAAAACAGTCACTTTGGCTACGACGGCATGCTCTTAGATACTGGTTTTGGGAATTTTTATTCACTAACTTTCCGGTAACAAGAACCGTTCCACAAGCCCCAACATTTATAGCTTCGTGCCTTTTATTGTTGGAATTTCTACTAGAAAACATTTTTGACACTTCCCGTTTAACTGGAAAGTTGAAGCAGCCATATATTATAGGATTCAATGCACTTTGCAGTAAGGCAACAGTTTCAGCAAATACCAGCACCGGTGCAGGAATTTTATATTTGTTGTCGCTATATACAACTATCAGTGTGGATACAAAATACGGTGTCCAACAAGCAATAAATGTTATGATAATAACAAAAGTCATTTTCAAAGTTTTTATTTTTGCTTTTGAAACTACGTTTCGTATTTTCGAAGTATTAGAATCGATACTTAATTCAGAATTATTTGCCAGTTCTCTCCCTTTCTTCCAGATACAATAAACAACCTTAATGTAACAAAACGATATAATAAACGCAGGAATGATTAAAATATAGGACGTTAAGAAGGTGAAATACAATTTCCGTTGCCATTCTCTTGTGTATCCACTGCTTGAGCAACTGTATTTTACACGACCAGTTGAAGAATCCTTCTCGATTTTTTCAACAAATATAAATAGCTGAGGTATAGCAAATATAAATGCCAATAGCCATGATCCTGATATAAAACGCTTTGCCCTTACAACGGCAAAAACTGACAAATTTAACTTCAAAGGTCGACATAATGACAGGTAACGATCGATACTCATTGATGTAAGTATAAATGTGGCACTTGCTAATGTTACAATTTCTAAGTATGTGAGCAATTTACATGCAACAGGACCTAATTTCCATTCTCCAAAAACAACAAATAATATTTCTGTTGTCATGGTAATAAAACATATCAGAAGATCGCCGATTGCCAGGTTCATGATGAAAAGATTTACCCGACTTTTCCTTGTTCTGTATCGGCTACATGTCAAAAGTAATATGATAAAAGTGTTGCCAATTATAGCTATAACCATTATTACTACTAGGGTAGACACACGTTGTATAACATCTGTCGTCCATATTTTTTCCCGTAAATACGGCATATCTGGTGGCTCATCTAACACAGTACATGAGCCTGACTTGTTACTTTGGTAATTACATTCATTGGCAACAAGTTCCCGAAGTGCGTTCCTGTCAACGGAGTTTATCGTAACATCCATTTAAGATTATGAAGATTAGTCTATTCTATCAGGCATTCTGTAAAATAGATTAAATATTCTTATTTTCTATGTAAAAGTACACAAAAAACAACATTTCGTTCTACAAGAATGCTTAAACAATGACGAAAAATAATAATAAGCGATATTGTTTTAAAGTGTTGGAACAAAGGTCACCAATCAAAGACTTGGCCCTACAACTTTGCTCTGACAGTGACTTACAAACAAAAAGGTACCGTTACATGAAATTTAATGAAAACTTTTTGTAATGATTTTGTCCCGTTTCTATGACAAAGACAGCCCTGTTAAATATTTCAAGACTAAAATTCCCTCCATGCATGGTAAATGTACCTAACCGTCATATCAAGATTGTTTGAATTTTTTGTGTCGATATTTTACCAGTTTTTATACAAACAGCAGTCATCTGGAAAATTCAAAGACCAAAATACATGTCAAGACATGAGCTTGACCTTCAAAGTAAGTTTCAAGCAAAGGTATTCATCCTGAATATTCAAAAATAGCAACCAAATACATTAACATGATCCAAATTGACAAGCTTATGAATTAATAACAATGCCTTGCTGATGTATTCACATTATCCGCACTAATACACTGATGAATTAATATCATGCACAATGACGCTAACAATAAACGAAATCCAGAATAGCATACAAAAAATTAACAACATCCACAATTGCAAACTAATTAATTAACCAATTCACAATAGCAAACTAAATAATCACCTATTACACCAATGAATTGAAAACATCATAATGGCATGTAAAATACAACAGAACTGAACTTTGATATGCATTTTAAAAATCAAGTTTCTAATCGATGAAAGGAGATTTATCATGAAGAATAGTAGAATTGTTCATGATTGGTGTTGTAATCTTCCGTCGTCAGAAAATGTTGATACATTATTTGTCACTGGAACCTATACATCAATCGTACAGCAGAAATTAACCTTTATTATCTGTCTTGGATATGTGATCATCACGCACGGTATCTTTGGCTGATTGATAAGTTTCATAAAAACCTTTGTGAAGAAAGTCTTGGATTTGAAGAGTTACACCAAATAATACTAAAATATCAACAAATGAATAACATGCACAAATTGCTATGAAACTGTTGGTGTAACTTTTGGTGAATTTCAAGTATTTTCATTACATGTAATTAAAGTTTGGAATTATAGGTCTTTAGATGTTTTACATTTTATTGATATCTATGTTTTGCCTTCTATTTATAGCATATGCTTTGATGTTGTATACTCATTCAATCAAGTAATCTTCTTTTCTACTAGAAACCAAAAAAATCATACGAGATTCCGAATTCGAAGTTTGAAATTCAATATCCGAAGTTTGAATTAAATTTAAATTCTAAATCCGACATTCGATATCTTAAATTCCAGATTGGCAATTCACAATCGGATATTGAATTTCCAATTTTCAAATTTGCTTTTGTATTTTAATACCATATTTGAAAAATCATATCCGATTTTTTTATATACATCTCGTTCGTGTAAAACCCCGCGAAAGTAAAGCATTTATTAAAAATTGCATTCGTTATACCTTTCACATGATATTTTGTGTTTATAATATTTTAACTTTCCTCATGCAGCTATTATTTTAGTTTTAAGAAATAAATATTTATCAAAAACATTGTTTTAAAAAGTTTTATTGTTACACGATAAGATTGTAGTGAATCTTAATTTTCACCTACTAATCTTAGAAACATAATACCCAAACAATAACATCATTTCCATCGGACCAGGGGACAGATATTTGACAACGCCCATGCTCGTATAATAAACAGAAATCGAAACTGTACCGATTGTGTCGGAAAATATGATGAACAATAAAAAGACAGTATCAACACCTTTGCTGTTAGCACATAGAGTAATCTTGTTCATTTGCTCCTCTGGTCATTTTCAGCTGAGCCCAGTCTTAAATAAACAAACATTGTGCAGATTTTCATGTAGCCTACATGTGTAGTTTTTTGTATGACATAGAATCGGAACAATATACATGAGTATATATTTTGTAAAAAAAAAATAGAGAAAATATGTTCGATATATACATGTGTATGACAATTTTTGACAAATTTCAAAAGCATTAAAGCGTTTCCACATGTTTAATACCATAAAGACCTTATGTATGGAACCAAATATCGACAAAAAACCAACATATAGAAAGTCCATAAAATCATTCGAACGGCATAAGAGAGAACAACAACAAAGATGCAACCACAACTGAACAATAAAAAAAACTACACAAAAATAGAATAAAAATAGAAATCTGAAAGAGCTACATTGTAGTAATCTAAATTCTCACAGAAATGGTAACCATACCTTTCCCATTACAAGTGGCTACAAACCAGTGAAGTACATGTTCTGGAAAGACGTTAAATCCAATACCTGTAAGGGGTAGAATCTGATTTGTGGATATATAACTATGTAAAGGTTTAGCTGACATTGCAATGAAACAATAATCCTTTATCTTATCAATTCTCTTCTTTAGGTTATAATCCTGTTAGGGAAAGGATAATATTTAATAACATATTAGAAATCATTGATTTTTCCTTGACGTAATAAGAAAATATTCATATAGACTTCACTGAACTGATCGTATTCAATTGGAAACACAGTCTCAGATATATTCCTTTTTTTACTTTCTCGTTTAAATATTTGATACTTGATACATATTGCCCTTGTTATCAGCCCGAGACCTTGATATCGGCCCTAAGGAATACGGGCAATGTGAAAAATACCATGTATTAATCTATTTATCACATATTTTGCCACTACCAAGAAATAATTTTACTGTTGAATTAGGTTTTTCAGTCTTCAAGCAAGTTTGTCAGATTTTCGACATACATGAATAAAGGTGCACATTCACAATGATACAGCTATTAAACAGTGTTGTTTGTTTCACTTGGAATATAGAGTCAAACAAATGAATGCAACTTCAGTTCCTGTGTTTTTCCCACAGATTTACAAATAGATTTTATAAGCCCTATTTGAAATTGCCTAGAACATTTATGAACGGTTAATTCACCATAAATAATGATCAGACGATTATTTACAGCGGAGCGGAAGTGACGTCGCTGAAGCTCATGAGAGGGCAGATTATCCGCTTTGGTATGATGTTATTGACCCGGGGGCAAATAACATGCACCAAATTATGGTTTTATTACATATGCAAAATCGGCGTTATTTGAATAAAATATGTAATAACATATAATTTATGTAAGAAAACACAAGATAGTCCATAGTACGGGAAATACAATATTATGCGGAGTGAATAATAAAGCACCACTGACAGATCGGGTGTTTTGAATTTTATTAAAACATAACTATCATATACTTCTTGATATTTTGCAAAAATAAAAGTGTTTTTTTTTCAATTTTGTATTATTAAAATAACTACATCTTGTAAACAAATTACACAAGCATCATTTTAAGTCATTTTAATGTAAACATACATTTAATGTATAAAGGAAGTATCAATGTGTTATATCACAACATCTGAATGCCACTTTTCCCTGTATTTGTTTCACTCTCAACTAATACTTTTTAAAATCTTAAACATTTAGATACGTTTTGTAGTGAGCAATTGTATGCAAAATATTTTTTTGTTAAGAAACAAAAACTGTATGTCGAATCATTAATCAATCAAAGTTCCCGCAAAGGTCGCGAATAGACACGATTTGGATCATTTACCAAACATTGTGAAGAAATGTTTTAGTACCGTAGGGATAGGGCACATTTTAGGATTATGTTACGATAGGGCTAGGACATGTCATAGGACTGTCCTATCTGATATACATGAACAGCTACATGTATGAATATGTTATAAAAAATGTATCACAAAATACCGAAATAAATTTAATTCATTGTAATATTTTATATCGAATAATTGAATGAATAAAATAAAAATTAAAACAATTCATAAATTGAAAAAAAGCATTGCCCTTGGGGGTAACTCAATGATATTTAGATACTGGACTTGCGGCAAATTCGGGTCAAGGTTTTACAAAACCGGCGGAGATTTCGGGTCGGGATTTTTTGAAAGTCTGGAGAATTCCGGTCAGGATTTAAAAAAATTCTGCAGATCTTTACAGGTATGTTTATTATTCAATCTAACATTAGCCCCATTAAAACATGAATGTAAATTACTCACCTCCAGAGATATGTTTTTAGTGTAAAATGTGACTTTAAACATGCAAAATATTATTGGGAAAAATATAATAAAGTATTCTCTGAGCAATCTGTCATATTCTTTCAAACTGAGTGAACAAACACATAATTTTTAGGGGTGGGGGGTGGGGTAGGCAACAAAGTAATTTAAAACAGATAGGCCACAAAATCTGGCAAAACTTATAGATTTGCTAAAAAAGACAAAATGTAATATAACATTGACTCAAATAATGATATATTATATGTTTCTTTGCACCCCCGGTCTAACGATAATTTCTTTGGATACGGCATATTATCACTTCTTTGCCCTTCCAAATATACTTTAACCATTGGCATGGTCCCAAGGCATGGTATTGGGTGGCCTAATTTTACGATAAATGTGATGACATATCCTAATTTACGACGGGTTCAAAACCAACACACTTAGGATTAAGATATATCAGGCCCCGAGAGACTTTGAAAGCATTAGGCGACTTTTTCAAATTTGCCCTTTGAACAGGTTTCATCCAAAAAAAATGTGTTCATTGTGAAAATAGAATTATGTCTCCCAGCATATGTACGTTAAGTCTCAGGGAAGATAATGATGTGCTATAACTACATTGATGAAATAAAGTCATGAAAGTATTCAAAAAACTTTTGCATTTTATATTTGTTGTATTTTGCAATAAAAGATATAAATATCGTTTGTCCACGTTTATATTATACAAATAGCCAAAAATATGTCGTGAATCTGTCATTTCCTTTAATTCATCTTATCCGAAGTCAGTCGCCACAAATAGACATTTCTATTCTTAACATTAAACTACCTGGAAATTAATCTCTTATAAATTGTTTTTCTTTTGATGTCTGACTACATAATTACTTTATCGTAGCTGCTGAAACTTTGTTAGACCAAAGAAGGATGCGATCGGGTTTTGCTACTGACACTTATGACCAAAGAGAAGGGTGGTGATTAGGCTATATTTGTTCAAGAACACCTGGTTATGATTTTTAATATAATTATAAGTCCATGAATAGTTTTTATCATTCTTTTATTTGGTTTGCTGATTGTTATCGCCTCTGTCCATCTGTAGGTCGGTTTGTCCGTCACACTTTCTTGTGACCCAAACTCCTTGTTCGTTTTTAACTGCATGCATTTAATTTCTGTACATTATTGTCACATACTGTATGTAGATGCGCAATAAGGTTTTAGAATTTTTAATTTAAAAATTGGTGCGCACAGGGGTCGAATTTTGCAAATTGGGAATTGAGGCTCGTGACCTAAACTCCTCTTTCAATTTTTATTTTATGCATTGAATTGCTATACAAAATTGTCACACATGTGTAACCGGGAGACTGGCTACTGGATTGACGATGATAACGAGATGCAACACGACCGGTTGCAGATATTGACGATGCGAACGATAGATAATGACTTAGACCTAGTCACTTGCCTGAGAATACTCGCTTTACCTCCACTGGTAGAATTAGACACAAGTCCTATGCAGTAGTTAACAATTGAATGATTTCAGGATGGAATACATGTAATTTTACAAATTGGCGGATGTTGTCAGTACGACTGTCTGACTCTCACTGAAGTAAGAATTTCAGAAAACATGTTTAAATTAAGAATTTTGCTAAGTTACAATCTCATAATGGAAACGACGTTATCGAATGGCAATTAAATAATACAATTAGCACTTAAAGGATTAACAAAAGAATGTAACAAAAATCTGTCGCTTGAGTTTTAGGCTGAATAAGCGCTAATTGAAATGTCTAAAGGATTATACTTATTCTTTACATAAGAAAACTTAAGAACTATGTAAAGCTGTGACTTTATGTGTTATTTATCAAAAGAATTATATTGAAACAAATTTCCGTCTTTGTGAAAATTTACGGACACTTAATTGTTCCTTATAACACACAAGCTTTATAAAGAAAAATCGTTACATGTTTATAGAATTGACGGACAAATATTGCGAATCAAATGATGTCGATAAAATAATAATTAGTTTAACAATATACATGATATAATGACAATTTATGACCGAGCAGTTTGTCAGTGAAAGTCCGAAAATATCAAATTTAAGAAAAATACTCTTTTTAAATAGTCCCAAATGAAAATGGACAATTTACACAAATTAGGGCTATCACACATGCACTGTATGTAGATGCTAAATAAGGTTTTAGAAATTGAGAATTTGAGTTTGTTACCTTAATTGCTCTTTCATTTTTAAAACTTTATGTATTTTATTTAGATATAGGCTGGTCACAAATTGTATGTAGATGCACAATAAGGTTTAGAATTTTTATTTTAAAAAAAATTCAAAAATTTGGAATTTTAGTTTGTGCCCGAAACTTCTCATTTTTCATTTTTGGGATTTTATTTCTATATAATCTTGTCATATAATATGTAGAAATGCACAATAAGGTTTTACAATTTTGATATTCAGAAATTTGTGCGCACAGGGGCCGAATTTTGAAAATTGAGAATTTTAGCTTGTGACCGAAACTCTTCTTTTTCATGTTATGCATTTCATTTCAATACAGTATAATACACTGTATGCAGATGCCCGGGGCCTGTAATAAAACACAGGATTGTGAAAGTGGTGCACAGGTCACAACATGTGTGGAGTGCGAGAACAGCTTTCGTTTCTGATTTCAATTTTCGTTATTGTTCAAGAGTATTTCTATTTTATAATTCCATTTTCAATATCAATATAAAATCATAAAATTTCAAATTTTTATATATGGAGTGCTCTCTGACGTCCTAGGTTCCCAGTTAATTATAAAACAGGACGTCTGACGCCAGAGGAGTCTCAAGACTACTTATGTTGTATGTTAAATGTCGGAAAACAATCAATCGTAAACTATGAAGTAATCAATTAATTAATTAATTGTAGAATTTTCCTCTTTTTATCTTGGGAACGATTAATCCTTGTTAGAAATGTGAAATGTTAATGATGTAATTGTTATCCAGGACTGACCAGCAAAGGAAATTTGAAAACCTCGAAATATCGTGTTGAGCAGTAATAGGACTGGACGGAGCTGTCGTATTGTATTGTTTCCCCTTCTAAAGCAGATATTTGAAATACAGAAGTTATTTTATTAGCGAGCAGTACTGTCATGACTGTATCTATCAGTATTAATATTTTGTAAGTAAAAACTGAAGAAAAAAACCCAAAACAATATAAATAAAAGATAAAGGTCACTTATTCTCCTTGAACGGAATGCTATATGGTTAGGGCAGAAAGATTTACCTCTGTCAGTAATTGTATCCAATGATCTCAACAAATAGATGTTTATCAACTAAGTATGTTCAAATAATACAATTACTTTTGACTTCACGTTAATGAAGGAATACATTACTTCTTTACAAGTACCTCCTTGTGTGAACGTAAACAAGGCTTCGTGGATAAATCCATAGCAAACAAAAATATCAAAATAACACGCTTATGTTAAGGACAATAAATTTACCGTTGTTTGCTACATTAACATTTGTATACACCTTATGCCTAAGAAAGTCGACTACTCATTTAATTAATTAGGTATAACAGATGGGGTACTGAAAAAGCTTTTAGTGTTGTACGTATATTGACCATTAGATTTGTAAGGAAATCAAATATCAGAATAAAATGGTATAATATTTTTCATAAAACGTAGAGAGTGGAACATTTGCAAATTGATAATAAACGAACCAAATTGCTTAAGTGTAAATCTGTCAACCAGAAATTATGTACTAAATACTTAACAAATGGCGCAAATATTACTGCATGTATAGAAGAATGCTTGCAATTAAAATTGTTGTCTTTAGGTGCAAACAGATAATATCAGAAGAAAACCTTACTTGATGTTCATAGAATTTTCTTATCGATTAGATTTTATAACAGTCATGTATCTACAATAGTGATCTAGGGTGTAAGCAGAGTTCTTAATATACATGTAAACAAACAGGAAGGAATTAGGGGGTTAAGAAAACCGTTTGTTAGATAACGTTCTTTTGTGAACAACTGGGGACACATTGTTCAATCTTAACAGTTAAAACAATTGGAATGGAAACTGTCTTGAATTATTAAATCCATTTAGAATACAATATGTTTATTAAATAACGATGTCATGGTTATACGAAACACAATTTACATAACGAAAACGCTCGATATTACAAGAGCGGAGTAGATCTTAAAACTAACTAAAAATTACAAATACACAATACAAAATTACTCATTTTTCACAAACTCCTTCCCAAAAATATCAATTAAAAATATCAAATTTAAGTCTTGACCAATGGTTGTGCTTCTTTAAATCAAAGGAAAGAATGTTTCAAAAGTAATAAAGTTTATTTTATATTTATGGGAGTCTGCATTTCTACAGAATCAGTTGTCAAAATAGGAGTATGTCTCCAACTGCGATTAATGTTCTCTCTGATGTTATAAAATCAACAGATGGTCGTGGGAAAGTTGAAGTGCATGTAATTAATGATGATTAGAATTAATTACCATTCACTGACCTATTATAATATCAAAACATAACACTTCTTTCTCAGTTTTATATAAGGAGTGCATTCGGACATGCCACGGCTCATTACGCCGAACTGGGTATCAAATCCTTTATCCGGTATCGGAGTCTCCGGATAAAACACGATCCGATATTGATTAATCATTTATTAATCTGTTGAACATGCACGACGCTCAACCTTTATCGCATACCCTACAACGAAGAACTCCTCGTTTATCGCACCTCTGATTCGGAATTATGTAGGTTTACGACGTGGAAATCCTCCGTTCAGTAGAAAATAAACAAATCCAAGTCATGTATTAATCTGATCTCATATACCTATATGTCCATATCAGCCTGACCAATTTAAGGCAATTTCAAATCGGGGTGTGCAAATATGCGTTCACTTCCGATAATTACACAACACTTTCATATCTAGTAGTAAGTATAAAGTAACACAATTAAATGGTGTGTTTATGCTATCACATCAGTGAATGTAGATATAAATATCGGCAAAAGAATACCGAAGGGATAAAACAGTGTGAAAACTCCGTAAATTAGAAATCCAATGAAAAGACAAAGTCATGAGAATGATACGCAACAAACAACCGCCATAAGGAAACATAGAATAGCGAATGGAAACAGGGAATGTGTCAAAGAGCAGAAAATAGCTCGAGGCTACCAATGGGTCTTCAACGCAGCGAGAAAATCACGCACCCGAAGGCGGCCTTCAGCTGGCCCCTAAAGAATAATGCATACTAGTTCAGCAAAATGGACGGCACACTAAACTCCGAAACATACAAATGAACCAAAATAAAAAAAAACACAAGACTAACAAAGGCTAGAGGTTCCTGACTTGGGACAACAATGCGGCGGGGTTAAACATGTTTTGTAAGATCTCAACCCCCCCCCCCCCCCCCTTTTATACCTATAGGCAATGTGGAATAAACAAACACACAGCGATATACACAAAAACTCAGTTCAAAAGATGTCCGGATCCGATAACTATTGTATAAATAAAAGAATATATAATAAACTAAACAAATATATAACAATTAAGGAAGCAGAGAAACTAGAGCACTAAAACCACTAAAAAACCGGGAGTGACATCAGGTGCTCCGTAAGAGTAAGCGTGTCCTGCAATTGGTTAAATGTGTAAACAATTTACTTGTGAGGTCTCTTTTAGGAATTCGAGGATAAAGACAAAGAAATATATATATCATAAATGGCGTGTGAATGACAATAAATTTACCGTTTCTTTGCTTTATAAATTGAGTGCGTAATAAAACCGACCTTATTTAATTAATAGGGTATTATGGGTGGGATATGGTGAAAGCCTTCCGTGTTTTATGTTTATTAATCTTTAGAGTTTGAAGAATATCAGATGTTAAAATAAAACAGAATAATAAATTTTATAAAACGTGGAAAGTGGAACATTTGCCAATTAGAAATAAATAAGATTGAACTAATCCGCTTAAGTGTAAATATGTAGGTCAGAAACCAGCAAATTAACGCACAACGACGAATATTGCTTTTGTCTTGTAATAACAGATACTTTCGGCACAAAACAAAGTATATAGAATTTTATTACCGATTATAAAATGAAAATGAAGTTTAAATAAATATATCTTTTGTAGAGAAAAAGTATAATTTATTAATGACAAATAAAATACTCCACCCGTATATTTGTACTGGGCAAACAGTTGGCCACGAATTACACAGAAATCGGGAGAAAATAGCCATACTCCTTTGCCGAGTGTGGTCAGATTTCCCATAGATGACCCAAAAAGTCCATTTGACAACAGTGGGGTCGGACTATTCGTTAGATCGCAACCATATATTTTTAATTTTAGAAAACAAATATCCATAAGCTCTGAGGTATATAGATCGGCAAAAGATTACAGATGCGACAAAACAATGGGAATAATCTGTAAATTTGAAATTGCAGGAAAAAACAAAGTCATGAAAATGGAACGCAGTAAACAATGACACATGTATAACATAAGAATAAAACATATTACAGACTAAACGAAAATAGAACAAGACAAGCACACATACTAAAACACAAGAAACATGAATATACCAAAAAAAAAAAAAAAAAAAAAAACAGGACTGATGTATTTAATCAAATGTAGAATTCCTCTTTTCTTCGTACAATCGATTCGGCGAGAGTTAATAAAGCATATCTGTGTCGACACATGCCCAGTCAAGTAGAAACAACCTTTCAAATTGTTGGATTGGCATGCTTGACCATTTCAATATATCTTATCAGATATATGAAAAGTCAATGCAACACATATAATAACTGGTTGTCCCTAACAGGTACTCTACACCTATCTATATTTTTGTATATGTATAAATACTGTTTAAGGTGGTACCTAACACTACAGGGAGATAACTCTGTAAAATCAGCTAAACGTTTTAATAACGTTGTGTTGTTAATGGAATATTCAGCTTTTCAATGATCAATATTAGTGTTTGTCAAACTGCTATACAATTAGTGTAATTTTTCTGATGAATTGGTTGGTTCAAATGTTTTGAAATTTTAAAATTTTTGTCAATGGGTCAAAGTAAATACTTTGTCAAAATTTTATGAAAATTAAACGAGCCAAATTAATTTTAGTGAAAGTGTTGGGTACCACCTTAATTGAATATTTATTTTAGGAAACGAAAGTAATAAGGGTCATAAACTCTTGATTCTCCATGAATGGAATGCGGGAAGATTGATAATCTGTCAGTATCAGTAATTATACTTACTGATTTCTATAAATAAGCTGTTTACCTACTACAATGTTACTATGTCCATATAACACAGTTACTCATAGCATCACATTTGTGAAGAAATATATATATATACTGCTAAGAAATTACTTTATAGATGTAAATAATTTAGAAAATTTTTAAGGCCTCTTGTAAAGGAATTGGACAGGATAAGTAAAGTACCGCGTCTGTGTGTTTAAACACTCAGTACCTAACAAAATCGACTACTTATTAAATTAATTAGGTACTAAAGATGGGATACCGTAAAAGCTTTCAAAATTATTCGTACATGAACGTGATCATTAGGGTTTGTAAGAAAATCAGATGTCTAAATGTATTTTATTACAAAACTTAGAAAGTTGAACAAAGTGTAATCTGTTAGTCAGAAATCAGATGAAAAATTAACAAACGGCCAAAGAAAATGTTTTTTTTTCCAATATAACATAACTAAGGCATAAAGCAAACCATTTTTACGGACTTTATAAAATTTTATAGTCGATTAAAAATTTAAACGAAGTTTTAATGAACTAGACGTTTTTAACAGAGTATAGCTTCGCTTTCTATTTTAAAGCCCAAGTTCTAGGGAAAATTTCCAAAACATATTGTAAACATTACCCCTAGATAAGAAGGTTTTGGTGTGTTTTATTGATCAATTCAATAAGGGATCAACAAATAATTTGATATGAGTGATCTGTGGAGGCCCCTGTAAGCATGATACCGTATACATGCAAGTTAAGATTTATGTACTGTCTTCCTGGCTGCAAACTGTTACCTTGCACATATATATAATGTCATAAGTTTGCAATCTTGACCTGGGCTGCATTTAAAAATATTTTACTTCCCCTCTCCCCACCGAAACTTTAACTATTGGTTGCACTGATAGCTATATCATAGTATATGTATTATTTTATTTGTGTAACTCAGTTGGGAGAGGAGAAAAAAATTAATTTTTATACGAAGGTCGTAGACAGGACGTATTATAGTATACCAATGTCTATCCGTCCGTCAAAGAAACACTTCGTACCATAACTTGCTTCAATTTTTTTTAAATCAATTCTCATGAAATTTAACACATTAGGATTGACAGAAGAAAGATCTCTTTCGATTTTGACGATTTTCTATTCTTTCATTCTGCAGTTATGGGACTTAGATTATCATGCGCAGCAGTTTATTATATTTTGCCGTGGATCGATGTTGGACTAGCTGGAACAAGGCGGGAATCATTATGTACATCATCATTGCTTCAACCACGCTATACAGCATTATATGCTTATAAGGTATTATACTTGTTAACCGAACAATCAGTCAATCATACATGTATGTAAAATGTTTCGTCACTTGAGGATGTGGACGTCCCATAATGATAAGAGATAACCCTCATAAGTTACTGGTATATTCTATTGCTTTATTTCAAGCAACCATCCAATTCAATAAAGAAAAAATATAAGCCTAGAATCTTTACCACCTTTTATTGTTTAAAACAAAACTGGAGAGCTATAGATAATAAGGTTTGTTTCCTTAAGCTGAAGGAAATCTTTTTGCTACAAGGTTAACTAATAGATCGTGTTACTGACACATAATCTAGTTATATTTCTAGTTGCAAATGAACAACGTTACAGTGTTGAAGTAATAAACATATATATTACTGAACAAACACTTCATTGAATGCAGAACGTTGTGATGTAAGGTTACAAATGCATGTGTATAGTGTTATATTGACTTTTATAAGCCTATATAGCTAGCTAGGCACAACTTAAATTTTGTTTTAAAACATGAAATTATTGGGAAATACCAATGAACCTAACTTTTAAATAAAATTTAATGCTGATTAAATTTCCATCACCAGTAAAATTTCACACATTAAATCATTGCCCACAGTAAAAGTTAATACCCATTAATTCATTAGCTAAGTACATGTTAATGATCGTCTTAGATTATATTGTGTGTACTCTAACTTATAAGCAGACCGGGGAAGAAAAATGCTTCTTCGGATTGGTAGGTATGAATATTCAATCTTTCCATTATGCTATCTAAGCACTTATGTGGGGATTAATTGTTTTGATTCTATGTTTGTGTCTCCATGGGATTTGGAATCATCTCGGATCGACTTTTATCGTGTTTTTAAAATATTTTTTAGTTTTCCTTAAATGGGAAGGGGTGGAGCTCCAGAAAACTGATTTAAAACCAGCTGCATTTTATACACCTGTCCCAAGTCAGAGAATGTCCCGATTACCTTTTTAGTTTATTTATTTGTTGATATACTGACATTATATTGTACCGCTGGACATAACTACTCAGGAATTATTCTGGGGCTATGCAGGGCTTGTGGAAGATGTTGTAAGCTCTGGGTATTTAGGTATATGCTCGTGATTTTGAGCTTTCTTTTTTCTTTTGTATAATAGATTTATTTGCCCTATTTAATTTCGATTTTGTGATTGCTTAATATTTTCCCACACTGAATCATAAAACTAGGAGAAACAAGTACGAAAGTAAATGTTCGGTTACTTTTTGGAATGTGTATTATATGCATATGTATATATTTTCATATTGAATATGTGTGAAGTAGTTAAATAAGTATGACATTAAAGAATTTGGTTTGATCCATTTACCAATACATCTTTACATTTTCTGTATTATATTTTTCCAAAAGTTGTTTGAAAAGTAGTCTCAGGATACGCAATTGTCAGAATTGTACCTTTTATCTGTATTTTTTTTTTCAAAGGTTACAGATATGCTTAATTATAAATTGAGTCGTGGCTGAGTTGAAAACTCAAACCTTTCAATTGTATAAACAGTATGCAAGTTGGAGTAAAAGCCTTAAAGCATTCATTTTAGAAAATTATTTTAGAAGTATACTTTTATTTCCGTTTTAGGGAATGTTTATTTACAAAGCAACGTGAAAGTATAATTATTTTTGTGATTAACTAGTAAATATTCATTAGGTCCAAAGTCACATCTCTAAAAAACTAAGTACCTCTCATTTAATTTATACTTTTTTTTAAATAATTATTGACGAATGCATATACATATAGGTTTGTTTTAGTTTTATGTACAGAAAAATATCTTACCTGTTTGGAAATATGCGATAATACCTAAAGTGATCCGTGTATAAATGAAAATTAATTTTCCTTGGTGATGCTCATTATACTAATACCGAATCATTAAGGTGGAACGTTACATGCAAAGTTCCAATATAAATTCCATCCGTCTTCCTGTTGGAGTAAAAGTTTATCCTGCGAGACTGACGATGAAGATCGATGTGATCAAGACTGTACAAATATATGATGATACTCTGAACACTATTGGTCGCAGTGTTAATTATGGACGGTGTTAAGTTACTAAAACTTTTTTGTAATTATAAAATATTGTAAGCAACGGTCGTGCTTGTTCTTCATTCCCCAAAACCAATTTCTTTGCACGGTATAAATTTCATATTAACTTGAAAAAAGACAGTGTTATGAAAAAGATTACTTCTTAGCCATACGAAAGAATAAAATATTAAAAGAAAATACAATACTGACAATATATTCTTTCAGCCAATATTGGTGTGACATTTAACATTATCATACCGACAGCTGTGAATACCAGAGACATTTACCATAGTTACTCTTTTTATTTTGTATTTAAAGTAAATTAGCACGTTTAGAAATGCTATATAAATAAGTACCTTCTCTTCCCTAGCTTTCCGGGTTTTTTATTATTCATACCATGCACTGTTTACCCTAACAATGGAGCCTAAGGAGATGACGAGAAGGCAATGTTTTGTGCACTGGTGTCATAGTTTTGTCTTCGTTGCTAGTGTCAGTACATTCCCGACTCCCAGTTTAATATACAATAGAGTTCGTTTATATCGAAGTCGAGGGGACTATCAATTTTATTACGTTATAGGCATTGTTCGTTATAAGAGTTGACTCCCCTATTAAAATGAAATTCTGAAAAGTTTCTCTGTGTGTGAAACAACATTTTCTGTTCTTACACCAGTGAATAACTTTAATTTTATTTGTTCTCAAATGTATCTTTGTTGAAAGATGTTTTGTTTCTATTACAATCTATAATACTAAATTTACGAATTAGCCGAATAGACGGCAAAACGCGTGGTTCAAAATAAACGATGTATGGTTCAGATTATAAAGGTCATTATCGGATTTGACAATCTGCATTTATAAATTTAAACTGCAGCTTTGTTTATGGGCAAATGGAATTTGTATGCATTTTTCCAATATGAATTCTCCCAACATATCCCTTAGAAGGTTCTCGAATGCATCATTTTAACACATTGATTAAAATAAACAAGTATACACATATTTTTAATGTATTTCTGTTTGCAATTACGGAAGAAGAAGAATAAAACAAATTAAAAACATTCTCCTTCGAGTGGGATGTTTCCGCTTCATGTATTCAGGATTGTTTTTCTACTATAACGCAATTTCTCCTAACTGTAAAGGTTATGAACTTTGAAGATTATGAAGAAGGAAGGTAAAGGTCAGAGGAATTCCTAACTTAGTTGTTTTTTGGATTGCTCGGATGTTTACCTTGCACAAAGTGATAAAACCAACCATTATCTATTTTTACATTATTTGTCATATGACCTGTCTAAATATATCTCTACCATACCCTAGATAAAAATATTTTTAACAAATGGTCATCTTTATCATTAATGACGAAATTTATCTCGGGCATCTTTGATAATTATAAACGTGGACAACACACGCAGCCACACACTAAAACTGCTTTTTATCCTCTGATTATTGGATATATTTGTGAAATTAAGCTTCGTTAGCCCTGACCATGATGACAATGGAACAATAGGAACAATTAGTTTCCAAAAATATGCTCTACCTAACTCACGGCATCTTTTGAAAAATTCATCCGTCACTAAGGAAATGTTTACATCTACAATTTCATTTTCATATATATTCTGAAGGGAAAAGGTAATGCATTATGAAATGTGTATTTGATGAAAGCTTTTCATCAATTTCCAGTTCAGAATTAATTGTAACAATAAAAATATTGACAATTTATGTGGTTGTGTTTTCGTCATATGGACTTTGATGGAACCTGAAGTTCCATTTTGGTAATTCTACGTGGCATACAGT
Source organism: Mytilisepta virgata (assembly GCA_028015205.1). Classification (NCBI taxonomy): domain Eukaryota; kingdom Metazoa; phylum Mollusca; class Bivalvia; order Mytilida; family Mytilidae; genus Mytilisepta; species Mytilisepta virgata. The sequence continues at coordinate 37,097,025 of CM051515.1, forward strand.
CTACTTCATCAGTGGATACATCTTCGGTAGTAACCAACAGCCATATGACAATTGGGTCACGCTGACCTACATTTCACGCTTCATTGACTTCTGTTAAAATTTGCATTAACATCCATTTCTGGAATACTACTGCATATATATACATCAAACTATCAGATGATACCACCTACTTGACAGGAAAGTTTATGGGAAGCCTGCCACAACATCCATATTGAGTTCCTGACATGGCCGCAACAACTTTTTATAGTCAATATGGCCACCACAAAAAAACATTTTTATTGAACCCGCGCTCGCGCGGGTTCAACGTCTAGTATATTATATTTTGATCATTTACTCTTCTCAACGAAGATGAAATATGTAGAACATTCTTAAGTATAACAACATTTACAGTCTTGATTTTCGTTATAAGCCTGATTTCGTTGAACGCCTGTACGGTTCTTACGAAAATAATCCAACCCTGAAATACATTTAGATATACATTTAGATATGTATGTATTCACTTATGTCCGTCATGAATTTTATTCGTTTATTTTAAAAGAAAACTAGTGACTTCGTAAAAAATAAACAATAGCTGCAAAATCATAGAATTGCATACCGTTATTTTGATGTGACTACACTGCAGGAAAATTTTGACTACTGTCCTTGACATCTTCAAGCTTTCGGGAAATTTTTTCCAACAACATTTCATGAAGTTACTAGACGAAGTTACTTTCGGGAAATCTTAAAACCAGAAATAAATCATATTTTTTCAACATTTCACGAAGGAAAATACGAAATAATTTAAGGAAATTTACTCTTTCTCCGAATGATTTGAATCTTTAAATTCATACTGGCCTCTCATGAAAAATGCCGATTGCTATTGAACTCTATGACGAGATAGCATTAAACCCTTTATGGAAGTGTTATTTCAGGTTTTTAGTAGAGCGATAGTATCCGACATGCCGCTATAAGAGCCTTTATAATAGCTAGTTTTACAGTTAAAACGAGCACGTTCTGACCATGCTATCTAAATTATGTACCGTTCACTCTAATTTTCAGTTGTAGTAAGCGGTCACCTTTTTGTAATCACAATGTATTGGTTTTTATAATGTGCTTTATACACCAGAGTTTCAGGAAAGATAAGGGGGAGGTTGGGGTACCCATAAAACCGGTTTAATACCACCACTGTTTAGTGTCTGCATCAAGGTAGACTACCCTGACTCTCTGTTGTGTTCATGTTCATGTGTTGTATTCTTTGTTGTCTTTTATGTTATTTTTTGTCCAGCGTTCTCTCATTTTGGTTGCTTTGATTTTTATTGGTATATCATTGTTGACCTTTCCTGTTATCCATTTTGTTGTTTATGCAATGAATGGGGTAGATTTGGCAAATTGTTTTTTTTTTGCTGAATTATTCCGGAGCAATTTTTATATTTTTTGTTTTACAATAATTTATCATTTGTCAATTATTTCACGCTCCAGAAACAGATGATAGGAATGAAATACTATTCTTATGAAAGTGAGATATCTGTTGCGAGTATAATCAAACATTTAATAGACGATATTCAACAAGGAAAAGACCAAACAGATAGCCAAACATACATTAAGTTAATTTTGTATTAAGAATTTAAAAAGGAATTATTGATTTTACCAAAAAAGCGCAAGGGGTCAATAACTATAATTGTATTATTCTCGATTACGCAATGTTGGTGTTGCTGTTTTCTTGGACAACCACAAACCTGGAAAAGGATCAGCTGTAAATAGTAGTTCATTTAACAGACCGGTGGTTATGAATTCATCAGAATATGATCATTACATACAGTTTAATTGTAGAGAATGGCATGTAAGTTGTTACATTTATTTTAAATATAAAAGTCATAAATTATTAGAAAATCTAAATCAGAAAGGAAAAAAATTACAAACACCGATATCCCAGCTGATCGACTTCATGAAGCATCAGACTCGATTCAAAAGGTATGAACATGATCGAATCATTGAATGTAGAGAGAAAGAGTCTTTTATTTAATATTATATTCATTTTTAATAACGATAATTAATCACCGATTCATGAAAGCAGCGCAACAATTACACATGCTATCAATTAGAGGAATTGCTTGTAAAAAGGATTGTATAACATATTTTTGAAGCAATAAAGCATCCTACATATTCCCATTAGTACTATAAGTAACTTTTATTAGGAAAGGTCCATAAATTTAATGTCAAATCTTCGGGAAAATAATTTGTTTTTAGTTTTCTTAAATATCATTTTCATTAATTAATGGACACCATTGCTCTCAATTCGAGAAAACAATTATTGATGAGAAAATATTACATTGAGATAAGATTGCAATGAAATCTCTAAAAGGAATGTTTTTCTACAAGAATTCATTAAATTGGTTATTGATTTAATAGACTTTCAGTTTACAGGCCATTGACTAAATCAAAGCTCAGTTATAGGTCTTTTATTCATTCAAAGAAACGGCGGCTTTTAAAAACGGATGGAATCTTGGTCATTGTCCGAATAAAAACTAAAATTAATGTCACTCAGGGATAACAATGTATGTTGTTTATCCCTATTGTTTATATATGTATATATATATTATTACAAAATATATATTTTTAGCCTCTTTTCTGGTACCTTTATTTTATGTAATCTGTACAAGTATAACAAGTCTATGAAAAGCATCATGGATAACCCTATATAAAACTGTTGCGCAAAATTCAAACAAAACAAAAAAATAAGTAAAATAAGAAAAAAATCTCCAACAAACATAAGAACCACGAAACAACTGACCAAAATATGATTTTCCATGATATAATCAACGCATACATGCATATGTACATGTAGCTGTATCGAACAAAAAATTGTAAAAGGCTTTAAGGTATCCGGACCATAAATGACCACGTGATTATTCAAAAGTTCCCGGATGTTCCATACAACGCAATTGAAATGACCTCGGTAATTATCGGCAAACTTCGGAAATGCCAATATAACAAACTTATTTTTACAGACTCTGCATATAAGCAACAAAGTGAGTTTTAACTTGAGAAAAATATATATACAAAATTCGAGCTTTAAATTGTTTGGTCCAGCCATTCACGGTCAAAAAGAGATACAATTTTCGATCATGATCTATTATGGTCCGGATACCTTAAAACAAAATCAATGTAAATATTGTTTATTTTTATTTGTATTGAAAGGGGTGTTAAAGCCAATTTTTTGGTAAAAAAATATCAACTTCAAAATTAGCCTTGTGTTGGTAAAATATATTAGATGCTTGACAAATACTTCAATTCAGCTTAATTTCCAGCATTATGACGTCATTGTTTCATTCATTAAACATCTTGAAAATAGCTGATTTTCAACAGTTTCACATGCAAATTTTACTAAGGAAACATTGTTCGCGTTCGAGAAACACAAAACATATTGTTACAGAAGACGTATACTATATTTTCTTTACTTGTGGCATAGTAGGTACTTAAAGCTTAATTTTACAAAAATATCTTTTTGCTTGCTTGGATTTTATTTTTGGCCATATTTTAGGCCACATACGGGCTGAACACCCCTTGTTCTTTATCAGTTTAGTGAACAAAGAGGCCTGAATACCACCTCCATCTTTGGGAATATAAAATATAGTTGTGATGGAAGAATTGAATACCGGTAATATAAACTGTATATTTCATGAATGTATGCGTACATATACACCATGCATGGCCAGAAGACATAATGTAATCTGTAATCAGAAATTTATTTATAATCCAGCTTCTCAAACTGATAATATACTTTTTTCGATTGACGAATTTTAACAGAGTTGAACATTGACAGCTTTTTTGTTGTACAATTGGCAAAGGGTGAACGTGTTTGCTATTTCTATGATATATGCACGTCTATTGCCTTGCAATTTATATCTGAAACCTCAAATTTGACATTAATTTCCTTTGAGTCTTAATGAAATTGTCTAGACATCAACACAAGATGCTTCTAAACCCAATTCTTTCAAGTTAACCACATGAATATAGAAGACATTGTTTGGTTCATTTTGATATGCTTACTCTTGGTATCAGTATTGGTCTTAACAGATAATATAATCCTTCACTCTGATCACGTATAAAGATAGAAATGTTTTATTTAAATTGACACTGTATAATGCATTTATTTTCGTTGATTTGCTTCCCCGTTTCTGTTATCTGTAAATTATACGTATGTATTCTATTTTTTTTCTCATATTTTCACACCATTTATTATGATAACAGTATCATATTTGACCATTTATATGTAACTTTATCATTAAAGAGGCAGTTTTAATACTTTATTCTTATCTCTGTTTATTTATACCTCCAAGGGCACAACCGGCGTTGGTAGCAGTGTACAATTTACATTTATACACATGGTTGAACGTTTAACGCACAAAACCACACTCACATGATTCACACGATGCACGTATCACGCTACACGATTACCGATCGTGCAAATTCTAAAACTTGTGTTCGTAAGTAAAGTCAAGAAATACCAAAAAGATATTCGAAGGAGAGCAAAATCGTAACAACTGACAAACTCCGGAGAACAACGAAGACAAGACCAAAACAATACATGCACTACAATTAAAAACTAAAAACATATGAACAACATGGACACCACCAAAAAACCGGGGGTAGACTCAGGTGCTCCGTAAGAGTAAGCAGTCTCTGCTTCCTGCAGGACACCCGCCATGCTGTCCATGTCAAATCCGATATGCGGAAGGGATAATATCAATGGAACAGGTCCATTTTCATTTGGGAAACGGTTTTTTCATACCTGTCAACCAAGTCATGATGACGCCCATAAAACTTTAATAAGGATGACTTCAGCTTAGGAGCAACGTACCCCTGTCTGAGCAACTTTTCTGTCAGAAGCCGGAATCGGTCCAGGAAGTCAAGATACGAACAGAATATAACAAAACGACTTAATTAAATTTTATGCCGGATATGAATAGAAGTGAAATATTTAATATGCGTTTAATTCCAAAAAATAAGTACGACAAAACGAAGCCGGTGTAATACGATTGACATTGAACTTTTTTTCATAAATACAAAATATTTATTTTCAAATGCTATTTTTTTAATTAAAACTTTATTAAACCTTAATGACAGAACTGTGAAATTGTATTTTAAATTGATAAATTTCGTTTATAACTTGAACATGTTGAAATCAAATACTAAAATAATATAGATTCAAAAATTATAAAATTTAAGAAATTATAATGATAATTATTAATATCAGAATAATAACTCAAAGAAATGTGTTCTACTGGTTTTAGACAAACCACTGAATAGTGATCATCTTTAACACCAAAAAACTTTATTTGAAAAAGAAATTTAGTGAGGTGAGTCCATTTATATGTATGTAAAGAAACTTGTGTATTACCTGACAGACTACAAACATCGAAAGTCAAAATAACATGTTATTTATTTTTTCAAACAAAAACGTTTTTAAAGTTAAGTAAAATGTATTCTATAAGCTATCAGGTATAAATTATTAATAAAAGTGGCATATATATGTATACAAGTCTACAAGTATATGAGATTAGTGAATGCATTTTCTTCAGGTAGTTTTAGTGCCAACATAGATTGGACCTGTTACCTTTAGGTATAATTTTGTATATTCAAGTGACATAATCATATACGCTTGAAAAAACGTATTTGTGACTTCCACCGGATTGACTTTGTTGAAATTCACGACGGTTGCCGTATACGGAGCAGGAACTGCTTACCCTTCCGGGACACCTGGGTTCCCTCCTGGTTTTTATAGGAGTTCGTGTTGTTCAGTGTTTTATTTTAGTTTTCAGTGTTTATTTGTTGTGCTTGTGGTTTTTCATTTGTCTTACCAGGTTTGTCTGTCCAATGGATTACGTTTTTTTATTTGCCCCTTTGTTACATGTATATTTGTCCTCTTTACAAATGTTACATAAGATGAAATTTACAAATCTACAACACCTTATTTAAGATAGTGAAGTTTAAAAATATGGAATAAGTCGTATAACTTCTACTTTTTTTTAATAAGTACTACATAAAAGACTTACAAGTTGAATCTAATAAACAAAGTACATGAGTTGTTTTTATATATTTCAATAAGATATGTACTACATGTAACAATAACAAAATGAAAATAATTATATACTGAACCGCAAAAGAAACGTCGCACAAAATGACATGTTCACATACATTTATTTCAAAGTGAGATTTATATATTTTAAATTAATTTTTACAAAATTTAATGAATGATTTACAGTCTTTTGGTTACAATGTTCACAAAAACGTCACAATTGTCGCAACGTCACATGTTTTCAATGCTGTGCTCCCACGTCCGTTAATAACGTGTATGTCCTCCACCGGCACCAATTACTGCGGCACATCTTCAGTACATGGAGTTGATGAGCCGATTAATAAACGCCATCGGAATACGTGCCCATACTCTCTGAAACGCTAGTGAAAGTTCAGCTGCAGTTGTCGGACTTGGCTGCTCATTATTCAACCGTCTTTGAACTTCGTCCCATAAATGTTCAATAGAGTTTAAATCTGGACTCAAAGCCGGCCAATCCATAACATTAATGTTATTCTGCTGTAGGAAGTCTCTTGTGGCTCTTGCGGTATGCGCACGTGCATTGTCCTGTTGGAAAGTCTTGTTTTGATGACGTGCGAAATGGGGCTGAACATGGGGTGTCAAGACTTGGTCGATGTAACGGGCAGCTGTTACGCCATTTCCTCTGCCTGGGCCAAGGTTCTGAAAGATGACTGGACCAAGTTTAACGTTAAGGCCGATTCCACCCCATACCATGATGCTAGGTCCTCCCCACGCGTCTGTTTCCAGAATGCAGCTGTCTTCGTAACGTTCCCCGCGTCTTCTCCACACTCTGGTTCTGCCATCGGTTGTTGAAATGCAGTAACGGCTTTCGTCAGAGAAGATGATGTTACGCCATTGTCGATTTCGCCAATTCTGTCGCTGAGTGGCCCACTGAAGACGAGCTTGACGGTGTCGAGGAGTAAGAATAGGTCCTCTTGCTGGACGGCGACATCTCATGTTTCTAGCAGCTAATCGCCGACGAACCGTATCATCACTTATGGGTCGTCCATGTGTTCCAACAGTGTTTCTGGCAGTTTCGGCAGCTGGGGTGAACCGATTCATCAAATGGTGACGAACAATGCCTCTATTCTGTCTAGGGGTAGTGACTTGGGGTCAACCACTCCGTGGACGGTCATTTGTGCTGTTTGTTGCATTGTACCGTGTCCGTAGACGTTCAATTGTTCGAACAGCACAGTTGAAGTCGTTGGCAATAACTCTGGCAGATTGCCCAGCATCCAATCGACCAATGGCCTGTTCTCTCTGTTGTGGAGTCAGACGTGGCATAGCTTCTGTGTCAACACTGATACTAACACTCTTTAATTTTCTCCGGCCTTTTATACCCATTAAGGAGCATGAATTTCACGAACATTTAAGATTTAAGAAAAATTACCGCCAAGTGTGTCCCACGAGCGGTTTTAGGTACGGTCGCTCTACGATATCAACTGAAAATTATTCAACCAAAAATTTAATTCACAGGTAATTTAATCTTACCTGGTGATGTAATCGTAATACTGATTATATAAAAATCATTAATTAATATTTATTTTGAATTTTGCTAACATTTTGAAAAAGCGACGTTTCTTTTGCGGTTCAGTATATATATCATTATATCATTTTATTTCATAACAATTTTTAATTTCTTTAATCGTATGTTAGCTTTCATTTCTTTCCCTTCTCCAGTTTTTTCTTCTCATAGAGGTGTAAAAACGACATATTTTTAAAATATTGTTTCATAAAAATATAATGATATATTGTTTAATAATTTAATATTTATTTGTCTAACTATTTCTATACTGAAAAAAGACAAATTAAATGGCAGCATTCCAGAAGCGCCGGTGTACGAGTGTATATTTTACAACTCATACGTTATTCCAGATCTTGTGACATATACATTGACTTCCTGGAAAGAGATCGGCTCCTTACAGAAAAGTTACTCAAACGGGGATAGTTTGCTTCTAAGTTGCAAAAATCCTTATTAAAGTGTATGGATGTCATCATGAAGTGTTTGACATGTATAAAAAAACCGTTTCCCAAATTGTCAGTTATTTTCGATTTTCCCCTCCGTCGAATATCGCTTTGGTATTTCTTGAATTTACTTAGTTATTTTACAAATAAAACTTTTATTGCATAATCATATCTTTAAAACTGAATTTCTACCTAAATAAACAGGTTTTCTCAGCTGGGAACCTGTATATTCAATAATCAATTAACACCTAACCTTCCGAGGTTCACACACCTTGCATTTGTTAATTACAGATGTTATAATTGATAGTATGAACATGGTCTGTTATGGCTAATTATTTCAGTCTTACATGTACATTTGGATTCTCTCCCCCTGATACCGCTAGACGGCTCTTTTTTTTTTTTTTTGGAAATTCGAGAATTAACAATAGTATATTAACCCAAATTTATATGATAATGATAAAGTTGTCAGTAAAACAAACATACAAACATAACGCCACAATAATTTATAGCTACTTTAAAACAACAGGTACATATTATAATAACGAAACAATTACTCATGTAAAAAAATGTATTTTAAAGATATAAAATAATACATGACCTTTGTCAAAAAATTAAAAACGACACCGGATTTTAAGAATAACTTAAGATATTTTTTTACAACACACTTAATTTCAAATCTATGTTTAATTTACAGATTTTGTGAGCAAGTCATATGATCAATTACACCAATTATACATGTGATACAAAAGAAGGGAATTTGCTGTTACATTTACTTAAAGTAAATAAAAGCTTTCAAATACGCGTCTAAAAAGTTACAGAACAACATTAAAACAAAACAAATAACATCTGAACCAATGCTACCGTGTCGCCTGATCTCGGAGAAATAATTATATAACAATGAACAGCTCTCATATTTGAATTGCTTATTATTTGTCACTGATATTGGACAAATATGTTCGAGTGAATGGTTTGACCGCTTATAGAAGTTGCAATCTTGAAAATCCTGGAAATTTGCCTTTTCAACCAAACCTTGTTGCAGTTTCTCTAAAAATTCGAGTTGCCATTTGTACATTATCAATGATCATTACAGTATAAATATTGTTTTGTTGGTGTGATAAAGCATTGCAATAATAATGGTTTTGTAAAAGTCATTCATGCTAAACAGTTTAAACATTAAACATCCATTATAAAATCCATGAAGTTTAGTTACAATTTTCTATTCATCTTGTTTCTACATCTACTGACCCCTAGTATGTCTTCCTAGCCTAGGAGTACAGAAAAGTGAAACTATATTATAAACGACATGTCAACAAAGTGTATGAAGTTTACAAAGCTAATATGAGTGCTTTATAGAACTAAGATTACAAATTGAATATTAACAATATTTTTTTTACATCGATAAATCGTTTGATTACCTTAACCAATTTTCTATCTTGAATTTAGACATGACGTAATGAATTCTAAAGTAGGTCGTTCACCTTTAAATTTTATCTGTGGCTTTCATTTTCATACCATTTACGAGGGACCTCTAATCAGAACAGTAGTTATTTTTACAGTGAACAAATTTTTGGCAATCATACTGTATTAGCTTTATAGTGTCCAGATCTACAAAGTAGTGTTCACACTCCATTTCCAATTTTGACAGCTCAATTGAACACGAAACCCTGATAACCAAATTTTATGATGGTAGGGACCTTAGTTGATTATTATTTAGACCTTCCTATGGAGTCTCCATGTCACAACGTGTCTTGTGTGCACACATTTGCAGTCATGTTTCTTACTTCAACAAACGCAATTTAAACTGTATCTGAAGCATTTTTGCATCAAGGATATCCTTACCATAAACTTTGTAAACATGTTTCTTACCTCAACAAACGCAATTTAAACTGTATCCGAAGCATTTTTGCATCAAAGATATCCTTACCGTAAACTTTGTAAAAATGTTAACTAAATTAATTTTCATAATACTGATTGTTGGTGCACTATTGAATACCCTTAAACAGCAAGGCATTTCACATCTTGCTTTTTAGGGAAATATTATTTACAACATAAATTCAAGGAACATCCACTATACCTTACAGATCATTTGCAAAAACGAATTCATAAAGGGTACAAATTTAGATTTGTTGTCATGTCATTGATTCTAGTCTTTCCGGCAAGAAATATTGTCGATTATTAGATCTACACATAATTACTACATACCCGACTAAATCGAACTAGTTGATTTTAAGGATGTTCGTTGTTCAGTTTTAAAATAACAAGCTTTTCATAACACTAATAAATATTGATAGTGGATTAATAAAGGAAATAAAAGAGGGGAAAAATGGAGTGTTCACCGAACGGCTACTGGACAAAAACAACACTTCATTAGGTAGGAGGATTAAGAGGCCTTTCAAGGGGTATGCATTGAATAGTTTACATGTATTTACCTGTAATTTACCGATTAATAAATAAGAGTAGACATTCATAATTAATATTGAAAACATCCTAAAAATGTATCATGATAGAATACATGAATTACATATAAAAAAAATATAATATTGTTAAAAATACTAAACTTTTGAAATATGCAATGCAACAACTATTTATAATAAAATGTTATATTGCTCTTTCAAAAAACTTAATGGTCCAATATCATATATTACATGTACAACATGTAGTAATTAAGCTGATTAGGAATGATGGAAATCTTGAACTGACCACTACCAAAGACTCAGAGACATCAGACTCCTATTATTTGATGACACGCACCAGAACAGTAGAATGATAGCCTTCGCATCAACAGAAAACCTCCGAAAGATGGTACCCTCTACACTTGCCATAGTCTCTTCTGCCACATCTACAGCAAAGACATACAGATCGACGACAATGACACCAGTTGTATACGCATTTCTACCAGGAAAGAGCGAAGCTACTTGCACACTTTTCTCTTTTACTTCATGACAAGGAAACAACATTTTAATCTAAATTTACTTTACTTATTGGTTATATTCTATCACTCATACCCACGGACGCCATAGAAGACGTTGGTTCAAGTCCCTTGTAGACCGCGACGACGCCAACATCACACAGATGACCCAACCGTTTACAGACTAGGTGATCGAGCAGTGGGTAGAAGGAGACCGAACACTTTGGAACCACTTTGGAACACAAGGACCGATAACCACCACCAACATCGAGGGATGGCACAGCAAACTGAAGAAGACGACCCAACACGCACACCCAAACATATTCGCAGCAATCCAGATGTTTAAATATGTACAAAACGCTAACGACATAACCAGGATACAGAGAGCAGCCGGTGGAAGTACCCGATCTCGTGCCAAGAAATACATGAACATCGACCGCCGTATCACCACCTTGAAGTGCCGTTACAAAACAGGAATCATCGACTTGATAACTTACGCCGACTCTGCACTCAGCTTCTTCATCTTGCTTGAATGACATTTATAATAACTCTACATTGTAATGCATTTGTTATATTTGGACTAGTGCTGTGCCTATATGTCGTTAATTGTTGTAATTGTTTGCTTTGAAATTGTTCCACACATTTCATAATATGATACTTTATAAAATAAAATTGATAAGTTACATTTGTTTTTCTTTTATGAAAACCTATACAAAATGTTCAACACAAATATGTTTGAAATGTGAAAACAACAAACTATAAAAAAAATTATTTATATTTTAATCTATTTTACTCCTCAGAAATTAAAATTAAAATATTTCTTAATTTCCTGTGTTATTTTCACCTATTAAATATTAAAAATATAGGTCCGTGTGCTTATTTTTTAGATATAAGCCATTGAAAATTTGGCGGGAAAATATTCTCTCTTGATTTTTCATAGCTTTATCATTGACACGTTTTATTTCTCAAATCCATTAAAAATGGATTGGGATTTTATAAGATTTTTACAAATGGCTTAATATTCTGCATGCAAAAAATTTATGGAAAGAAAAATGAGGTAGCGGGAAAAATAATTTATGGTATTCAAATGGATAAAACCAAATGATTCTGAACATCTGACAAAAATTCAAAAACATGACCAGCGAACATCCTTAACAGTAATACACATGCGATAGATGTACAACCTTGGGCACAGGAAAAAACAAGTATCCTAGATCAGTCTTTGTAATGATATTAAAGCAGTTCTATCCTTCAATTAGCAATCGTTATAATTTGGGAGACAAGATAAAAAATTAGCATCATGAAAATGGTGCGTATTATGTAACGCCGATTTATATTAACGGAAGAACAGACTTTTAATTGGTCTGAAATATTCTTTGCAAAAATGGAAATTGATCTCTGAATCATAATTAAAGCAATAACTGCTGCAATTTCCTTTCTGAAGTAATTTTAAATGTAACAATCAACATATTTCTGCTTCAACACGAACTTTTATTGATATTTCGTGTAACACTGTGCCTACGTGACGACAATTTAAATCATGTCTTAAAATAATATCGTTCATTTTGATTATATCATGCATACTTACATGTCGGTAATATTACCGGTTAATATTCCCGAGGCAATAACTCAAAATGTATTAAGATTTAAAAGTCGAATATAGAAGACAGTTGAACTCCCTTTGAAATTACTGGTTCTTTGTAGAATATTTAGTTGTCAATTTCCATATTTACTGGCTATATATAAGCATCCTACTTAATTTACGGCTACCTTCGTTCGCTTCAAACAGTATATCATTCTGGAAGTAAAAGAGATATAAAAGGGTTATAACAGAGAAGCAAGTCTGGTGTAAATTTTGATACTGGTAAACTTGGTGCATTGTAACCTCTTGTCAACTCGTCACAGCAACAAAAAAAAACGTTTTCTTGAACTTACATGTTCTTTTAGAAAAAAACATAGACATGTATAAATTGTTTTCCCTGTATTTATTATACATACTTTTGCACAGCTATGATTTGTGTTCAATCGTGTTCACCTTTCCACTTTGTTCTTTAGCGCAGATGATAAAGGTCGTATATAGTAAAGCGATTTCCATCTTAAAATTGGTTACCGCCCTTGTGGTCTAATTGTTAATTGTATATTTCAACAGGCTGCAGTTTTGCATTATGATAGTTTTTCTTGCATGTATGTTTACAACTATTTGTACAAGTGTAAATATAGAGCAATATGTGACAAAATAGGTATATCTGATTATTATTGTTCAGGTCTGGTATAATATTTATTCTTTTGTGTGAAATAGTTGCTTAATATATTGTTTCGGCTCAGGTATTATCTTGTATATACATTTTACGTTCGTTTTGTAAGTGTTTACAAGTAATCAAGGAAATCCTTATATACAGAATCAATAGGTACGGGTACGATTTTTTTTAATTACGGAAATAATCGGATCAGTAGTTAGAGCAATCAGTGGGGACGTCGTTTAGACGCTCAATGTTTAAGATTTAGCTATCTTAAACCGCTCGGATGATTAGGGTTTGTTAGTTTAATTGGTATCGTCCGTTGAATAATGGAATATTCCACATGACCAGTATATAAGCAGGTGTTTTTGTTAAATCAAGGGAGTGAATTGTAGAAGGTCGACAGAGCTTTAAAGATGTGAAAAGGTACAACTTGAAATTGCGACTAGCAACAGCAGAGGCTTTGGAAGTATTAATAGGGCATATTAGGTGTAATTAATTAATTAGGCCGCGCTGACTTGGTGAATGAGCTGAAATACGCATAGGTTAGTAGAGGTTGTCCTGCAGTGCTGACCAGGTACAGGTGCTGAAATACGCACACGACAAGATAGATAGTACGGCCTTGCTGAAATGGTGCTTGTGCTGAAATACGCACGCGCAAATAAAGATTGTACACCAGTACTGACTTGGTGCAGGTGCTGAAATGTGCAAAGGCCAGAACAGGTCCATCTTCTTAGTATAGGCGCTGAGGAAAGCCCAGCATGGAAGACTGTGTCGTAGTAATTGCTTGAAATAATAGCGTAAGTACGCACAGGTTTTGACAGCATTGATATTTTTAGGTCGATTCATATCTTCATTTGCGTCCGTCCGTTTAAGCTCGGAGAATTAGTCACGCTTATTTAGGTCAGACTTACAGACACATCATATCTGTATTCCTCACTTTTCATCGATTTACGACTCGTCAGTTGTGCTCGAGGCCTAAATTGTTGAAAAACCAAAAACAATACTCCAACACGCTAAAGAGCAAATTCAAAAAGGCCAAATGTGTAAAGCCTAGACCATTTAAGAACAGAACTTTGCACGAGGGAGATACTCCTTAGTTTTCACAATGTAACATTTTTGTAACTGCAAATATAAATCGAAATACTAGCAACTGAGCTTGGGATATACTCTGGGACTTGGTGTCCACCAGCAGAGGTATCGGCTCAGTGGTAATACATTCTCTGATGTCAATTTTGGTGCACAAGATCTAGGCGAGTACAGTAACGTTTACATATCTGTCATTCATATCATTCTATATTCAAGTGTTAACACTGTATAATTACGTCTTAGTTAACGTCCTTCATCATAATAATATCATTAGATACGATTTATCATGGTCATTAAATTGATCTCGTCAAAAGCACTTTATGGGTGCACTTCACCAGTTATTATTCCCAAAGCAGTAAATCAAGGTCTCTTCACATGATTTAAAAGTCGATCATGGAAGACCATTGAACTACCCTTGAAATACATTCTTATTGGTTATTAATGATAGATCTATATAGACTGTCAGTATTTGTCTTGCATATTTACTGGTCAAATTCGTGCTTTTCTATATTAAGCTTTCACCATAATGTTCGTGGTAGCCTTGTCTTCACAATGTTTGCACAATGCTCCATTTTTATACCTTTTCTCTATTATCAATAATAATTTATGATTTTGTGATGAAAGAAATATCCGTACACGTATTTAATGAAAGGAACCTGGCATTATATACGAGTGTCCTAGAATGTACTATTTAATATAACGAGAAAATCTTTGTCAGCGTGAAAAGGATGAATTGATGAAGTTAAATTGTTGCATAATGCCACAAAACGGTGTTGTAATAGAAATATACAAATCTTTAGTCTATAATTAGACATCAAAAACTGCTGTATGATAAGAATGAATTATTGAAGTTAAATTGTTGAATAATGCCGCAAAATGATGTTGTTATACAGATGTTTGAACGTTCAACGTACAAAACAAATCGTCTAACTTGCGTAACGAATTATGGTGTGAGTGAAACTTGCGAATACTTAGCATGTTTGCGTTAAGTTAGAAACTGAGATTATAAGATTGTTGGAACGAAATTCCAACGGTGTCAAATATCGGCATAAGAATATCGAAGCGACAAAACAGTGGGAAAAGGCCACATATTCGAAGTGCAAGGAAAAGATAAAGTCAAGAGAATGAAACACAGCAAACCAACGTGACAAGGAAACAGAACTAAAAGAATACGTATAATAAACTAAACAAAACTAGAACAAGACAGCACAGAAACTAAAGCAAGCAATGTGAACTTCCATAAAAAAACCGGGAGTGACATCAGGTGCTAATGTATAAAAATGTTCATATTAATAATCCCGGACAGCTTCTATTTTTTTTCTCACACTAATGTAAATTATTCAATAATTGAGCATAAGTTTGTTTAAAATGAATAAATGAAATTAAATATTTCCTAAACTAAATGATCATATATCTTGCATGTATCATTTGCAAAACATAAATGTGAACTCTAATTTGACTTAAAATCTGGTAAAATAATTACAAAAGTAACGTTTTGACACATGTCATGTAAAGATTTATGGTTTCATATATAATATAACATATTTTACATGACCTGGTGTTTGTGATTTTTATTATATACCGAATATATGATGTGTTTGATATTACGAAACCGTAAAATATTCTGGCGTAATGTTTACATTACTGACATTTGTATTATTATGATATCAATTTTGGTTAATATGCTACTGTTAATGAGATAAAAAAAAATTATGAAAAAGTCTATTGATTTTGATTAAAATCGAAATATTTCATTATTCTGTGATGTTTAATTAATTTTCCAATAATAAAATAAAATGAATAACAATTCAATTGCATATGCAAATACATATTTTTTTATTTACTACAGACTGGTTTCCTTTTATGGTACCTGTTTATCTAAAATCAAATGCAATATTAAATAGTTCAGTCCATCTACCTTCTACAAGGTACTTTTCTTTTGAACTTGAACGTAAAATAAAATTTTATCTTTATTTACTTTTTATGCCGTCCTCTGGGTTTCAACCAGTAATCATCTTTTTTATTTCATCCTGCTCGAAAACAACGTCATATTGCTCGAAACGCTGAGCAAATTTAACTTTTTGTTTTGTTCGAATATTGTTTTTTATACGTTTTGTCGTTTTATGCCCTTTAAAAGCTCACCATTTCCATTCATATTCCTTGTATTTTATTGTCATATGAGCTATTTTGCAACATACATACTTATTAGATATTTCACTGCATAACATATAAAAAAAATGTTTGGTTATATTCCGTTCGTATTTACAAACACAATTTGTAAATTTCGCACAATTGGAAATCATGTATCGTATAACATACGCGTATGAGGAAGGGATAACATCAATGGAACAGGCCCATTTTTTATACCTGTAACTATATATGAAAGACAGTTAATAGTCGGATTCATTATTGACACGAATGCATGCTGCAATACATGCATGTATGAAATAAACAATTTTGTTTGAATAAATGCTACTATATTTCCGATCTGTAACCTAATTATAGTTCATCACACCTGCGAGTGATTAATCTATATTAGTAAATGCTAAAACACAAAAAAGTTTACACATATGTAGGATGTACTGTTATAACATACTCATATATTTATGTATTATTATCCCCGTACTTCGAATGAAATTCGGGGATATTTATAATCGGTCCGTCTGTCCGTTTGTCAGTCCGTTAGATAATCTTGTCTCCAGAACTCCTCGTTCATTTTTTATATTCATGCATTTAATTTCTATACAGTATTGTCCCAAACTGTATGTAGATGCGCAATAAGGTTTTAGAATTTTGATTTTCAAAATAGGGGCCCCAGGGGTCGAATTTCCAAAATTTGAAATTTAAAGTTGTCAGACTGAAATTGTTACATGTTTTGTTGTAAATTGCTAATTTTTCACTGTTAATTATTTTTTGACTTTTGCAGTGCGGGGATTGACATTGTTTCTGATAGCACCAATTTCTAGTATGATTTGTTTAGAGTAATTCACGTGATATTTGTCCATTCGTCGTATCATTTTTCGATCGTTATATCACATAGTAATGTCAACTCACGTGTTTCTAATATTTGCTTACTTCCTTTGTAATTACAATTATCATCACGGCGTCGAACAGGTTTGTTCGCGTAGACGATGAATAATTAGATTGTTCAAGGTGGTACCTAACACTACAGGGAGATAACTCTGTAAAATCAGCTAAACGTTTTAATAACGTTGTGTTGTTAAGGGAATATTAAGCTTTTCAATGATCAATATTAGTGTTTGTCAAACTGCTATACAATCAGTGTAATTTTTCTGATGAATTGGTTGGTTGAAATGTTTTGAAATTTAAAATTTTTTGTCAATGGGTCAAAGTAAATATTTTGTAAAAATTTTATGAAAATTAAACGAGCCAAATTAATTTTAGTGAAAGTGTTGGGTACCACCTTAATTAATGACAAATATTAAAAAAAAAAACCAAAAGAACAATTTTGAACACAACTTTTTTTATCGAAAATTACCAAGAGCATAGCTTCGAAGAGTTTGATTTGGCAACATTAGACTGTCGTCTGAAGGTGTTTTACGGAATTGCCTGGAAAACTGATGGTTTTCAGTTCTAGAAATCCGCTCTGTATAGCCTGCGTTACGGTATTAACAAGCACCTAATGGACTGTAAGAACATTGATATTTCAGACAAAGTTTTCTGAAAGCAATAAAATGTATGGGGCTGTTGTGGTTGAAAAAAAGGTTTTGGTATCATTAACACATGTCTCCAATAAAACCAGATGATTTGAAAAAATTATATTCAGGCTCTACCCCAGTCTTTCATACAGAGTCGACCGGTTCAACTTGTTTTGTTTGTTTCGAAGAGGACAAGAGAATCTGCGAGAGATGACTAATACTAACATTTGAAATTTTGTCAAAAGGGAAAACCGTTTTGTTCACCAGTTAGTGGAGGAAATGGACAAAAACCAAAGGGAGAATACTAATGACTCGGTGACAGTTGGCAGAATGTATGATATTTACCAGGTGTTTGCCAAAAAATATAGTAAAATCTATTTGTTTCACGTGTATTAAAAATACATGTAATCTAATTTATTGGAAAGGAATTTAGAATTCGTGTAGCAGATAAAGCATGCATAGCAAGACAGTTATCCTTTTGATGCCCTCTGACTCGCATAAAAATTAATTGCACGTTGAGCCATTCTGTCCAAGATTCCTTAGCTTGAATTTGATATAATGATTCTTGACTTGCGTATACATATTTCCATTTTATACTTTGATTACATGATAAGACACCTAACAAAAAATCTTGCCTTTAATTTTTCGTTTCGTTATTAGATTTTAAACAGAAGCCCTCAACAAATAACTGAAAAGGGCAGCAATAATGAAAATTTCACTGTGTAAGTTCTGTCAACATTTTATCTTTAAGGCCTTATTTTTTGGTAATGATTTTTCTTTATATACACGTACATGTATTTATTATTCTTTTTACAGGGAACCTAAATTTTCCAGTAGAGTCATTTGAATTGTATGTTGCTCGACTCAACCCTAATTGTAATGCGTTATGGCATAGGCCATAAGATTTTCGACATCATAGTGATAGCATCTGATATAATAATGGGAAGAATTTATTAGCATCTTTGATGACTAGCATATTCAAGCGTGGTCAGCTCTCTAAACAATATTCAAATCATTCAATTCATGCTACGAGTATCATTAACGTGGTTTCACAATCCGACATATAATGAAAGATTCCGGTCATGTGAGTAAGTCCTCACTCAATTCATATGCTCAAAACATTCCCGACGTCAAAGAGAATGAAATATCAGTATCTTTGTGAAAATCACTTGGACACGAAAGTGATGTATGTAAAAAATCCGACGAGTGTATTGATGAGGATTTAGCAAATATTCTGCAAACGCCATACGACCTTGAACCTCTCTCTAGTTGGCAGTTACAAACAACATTACTGAAATTGAAGTCATCACCACTTAAAAAACATGACTTTTGATTGTGTGATACGACAAATACAGCAATTACTATATATATATATGTGTCATGACAATTGTGTTATAAATATCAACTTTAATTATTATAAGTAAACAAACAAAACCAAAACTGCGGAATTTGATTCATCTGAATTTCAGATATTTTTTTTATTGTTTATTATCATTAAAAGTTCAAAATGTTCAATGTACTGCTTTGTTTACTCATTAATTATAATGGAAACTGCTATTGTCATCACTTTGTGTCTGTCTTGTCATATAAGCACAAACATAAAATGTTATCAGATGTACATAGCACCTTAGATGTAGTCTTTCCTTGTCTTATAAAATCTTATCATTACTTTGCAACTGTTTTCACGCATTAATGATTTAAAAGAAATGAATGAATATCAGTTTTCGTCTGAATTGAACATAAAAGACACAGCTGGTGATAACATGTATAGTGCGTATTGGATTGGTGTTATTGAAGTTGGTGTTTTTTGTTTCTTCTTTTTGGATGGGTTGTCTACCTTTTTATTTATGTCTATTCGTATGTGTCATGTCTCTCTAAAAAAAACCTGAAAACACTCGCAGTTGATTGACTATTTTCCTGAAAAAAAATGATAAGCTATGCATGTACCAACTCGTATACGCTATGACGGTGGAAATTACGTACATGAACGAACAAACATCCGCGATCACATTTCGACGGTTCCTCAAAATTCGGGCCATCGAAGATCTAATGTACATCTTTTTTAACATATCATGTCTTATGAGCAGTGCACATGGTCAAAAATATGGAAAGCCGAATTAATGATTTAAGATGCTGAAAAGCAGCATCAAATTCATAGTGGAATTAAATACATTGTATAAAAAATGAAGCCAAGATAAAAGGCGATGTATCTTAGTTTTTAAAATTCCAATAAATTTATAACTGCAAATGTTTAATTAATTTTACGAATATACAAAAGACGTGTTTTGAAAAAGTTACAAGTACATATGTACTTTTATCATTTACAGTGCATTTTACCTTTGTGTTTTCATTTTTTCTCAATTGATGGTCTAATTGTACTCACGATTGGCAAGCCCTTTTGTCTGATTTTCCATTGTGTACTAAAAAATTGATTTATTTCCTTGAATTTTTGTACATAATAATTGCGTTTATATTTGAATTTCTAAGAGTATCCTGAAGCAAAGAACGCTCATACCGGACACTAAATAACAGTATTTTTTATTTCTCTATGTCTGGACACCAAACTCTAATCAGACTTGGCAAGGGATTTATATTTCTTTTTTATCGGATTATATGCTAAATTCATATAACAAATTGTCAGTTATCGTGATAACCTTTATAATGGTAGAAATTTGTTTACTCCGTTTATAAAGTTTAAAAATATTCGTCAACAGCAACTCCATTATTTATGTTTTAGCACAGCGGTAATGTAAAATTACACTACATGTATTTCTTACCAGTATAAATATGAAAAATAAACTATACTTCGTTTGTAATATTCTCTGAATTGCACAACGGATATATTATGTTTTATACACCATATTGTCAGGTACATATCAACCCCCCTCCAATCCAGCCCCACCACCACAAC
The DNA here is from genome assembly GCA_028015205.1 of Mytilisepta virgata. NCBI lineage: Eukaryota > Metazoa > Mollusca > Bivalvia > Mytilida > Mytilidae > Mytilisepta > Mytilisepta virgata. Next base: position 37,117,870 of record CM051515.1, read on the forward strand.
TGTTCAGTGTCTGTACCAAGTGAGCATATGCTGACTCTCAGTTGCATCTATGTTTGTGTTTTGTGCTCTTATGTGTTATTTCTTATTTGGGCTTCTGTCTGTTGTATGGCATAGATTGATTGGTATGTCAAACACCAATCGTCGGAAACCCACGTCCGGTCGCTCATACGCTTTGCTTCCACTTACCGACCTTGGGTCAATTCATTCATTTTTTCTCGTTATCGTGAATATAATCATCAACTATTTTGATTGGTTTCCTTACGATTCTGTAATGGGAATACAGCCAATCAAGTGACAGTTAAAAGACGAGCTTTGGGTCAAGATATATGTTATTGCCGGTACGCAATTTTAGTGTATTTTCGATATAGTTTTAAAACAAAGTAAACAAGTTTAATACGTTCAAAGAGAACGCATCACTGACCACGTGAAAAAATCACTACACAACAAACATTCATCCACTGCATTACGCATGTGGGCGCTGTTTTACTTTCCAAAAAACTTTTTAATCTCCAAAGTGGAGAACGTCACTATTGTTAAAATCTCTAAAGTAGAGAAATTTCAGTGGTCAATTTGATTCATGAATGAATTGACCCACGGTCGGTAAGTGGAAGCAAAGCGTAAGCGCGACCGGCCACGGGTTTCCGACGATGATCAAACACCATACGCTGGTGCTTCTGGAATGTTGCTTATGATGAACGAGATGTTGACAATTGATATATGAAATCATCATATACTGACCATCAAAAGAAATGCAACAGTACTTTGACATAATATTTATGAAATATTCTTCATCATTTTAATAATTTTAAAAGCTACACATAATTATAATCTGTTAACTTATCAAATTCAGAAAAAGACTTTCAGTATGCTTGTTAGCAAAGACTCTCAGCTACGGTCAATTTGACAACTTCAAAAGTCGAAAAAAAAAATCTCCTTTGAGTTACAAAAGTTTTTCACACAAAAGTTAAACAGCGACAAAAGCCGTTTTCGGACATTAAAGTTTTATTCTCTGAATGTTTTGGATAAAAAGAAATGGATAAAGTTTGAAATTGTGTTTTGGGGTAAAAACATCGTTTTTTGAGAATTCAAAATCTCAAGTTGAAAAAATTTGAAAATTTCAGAAAATCATGGCGGGTTACCCCAGACACGACTGACAAAATTTTAGGTTATTTTGGAGGATTACTTTTGAAATTCCAGCACCTCGAAAATAGTGTATAATGTGATTTAAATGTAAGTGTTGTGTTTCTTTTGATGGTCAGTATATTTATGTCGTTTGAAATTAGCTTTTGCGTCAAGGTAGAAGGTTTATTTTCGTGTGTCAGAAGTATCCTTTATTTCAAGCTCACTAGGATACATGAGATGTAAATAATCAACAAATCGATAAAACATTATCTGTTTAAATAACAGAAATTAAAGGTTTGAGTTAATTCTAATATTTATACCATTCTTTTAATCGCGAGATTACTTTTTTTATTGCTTTTGCGAAACAAACATTATTTTTCACAACAGTATAGCTAACAAGCACTAATTATTGAACTTATCAATTCTGTTTCATCGTTTGGTATACATAGTGTACGACTTGTGCACAATTCAGTTCTTTAAAGCATAAAAAGATGTACTAATTAAAGTTTTCGTTTTTGACTCACAATAAACCCGAACGACAGTCAATTCTTTGAATCAAAAATTTGTCCTTCGATTGCTTTTGTCGAATTCAAGTCATCAGAGAAAATATTTTCTTTAGAAAAAAGAATATCCGTGTAAAAAAAAAACAAACTATTTTATTTGCAATTTGGGGCCAAGAAGAGCTGTAGTAAATCCAAAAGACAACCAAAGTAAACAATATAAAATATGCAATGATATACATTTGTATATAAAGACAAGAACATATACATGTAAGCACATAATGTAAACATGACATAAATGTTGAGAAGTTATTACTATACACAGCCAGAGGAAAGAAATATTGACCATATCTTGTATAAAACAATATATATATATATATAGATTATAGCATGGCATTTTTCATATCACACCTATTATAAGCCCTAGGTCAAGATATCAACCCGAGAGCCGCCAGGCTGGAGGGATGATTTTAACCATGGGCTGATAATGGGTCTGATATGAATTATGACATGTTATGATATTTTTATCATATACTTCAACATTTGTGTTTATAGGTCTCCATGTAAATTCTTATCTCAATGATTTCAGTTTCATTGCCGTATTACCGAATATCCTCGAGGCGCTGCAAATCGTCATTTTCCCTCATCCGTTTAGTTAATAGGTTTTGTCACTTAATTTTTTTCTTTTGTATTAACATTGTTGAGCGAATTAATATAATCCACAGTTTTCGTCCCGCTATCGTCTGTCGTGTTTCTGTGTGCTAGTAAGTTACGTAAGCGACTGATTTATATATACCGCGATTACGGATTAGGAGTGTGATATAAAACGGAAGCAGTTGATATAAACCGGAAACAGTTGATAACAAAGTCATATCCGCCCGCTCAGCCAATTCTTATAAGATTTGGGCAGAAATATGTACAATTTTTAATTTTATCGTAGGGTAAAATTTCTATAAGTATATATGATAAATATATTTATTAATACAAAACAACAAAACCTTGGATATTCTACAGTTTACATAAATATTTTATTGATCTAGTATTTTATTCTTCTCATCATGCAAATTGCTACTTAAGATATAAAGTTGATCAATATAAAGTGATCTTCAGATGACATTAACCAAATGAACTTTTTTTATATTTTGAACTGATGATATTAAGAATATAGAACCTAATTTAGGGCATTTTAGTAGGAAGTGGACTTCAAATTCAACTTCAGATGAGCATAATTTGCATAACCTTTGGTTAAGTTTTATTCTATAACGGAGACCCTTTTCGTTTTCTGAATCATTGCACTAATACGGAGTTTTGTTATTATTTTTCTTTTTCGATAGTCTCCCCAAGTTAAATAATTTTCAAATTTTAAGATGAACTTGAAATGTCTATAGGTTTTGTATTTTGTTACCATGAACATGGCCCTGACAATCCTTAAATACTTGATCATACCAAATACTTGTCTATTTAACTATTAAAATTTCAAAAATTAACTTTTTATGAAGTTTTAAATTATTTATAGTTTTACTTACGGGAATATCTAAGAACTTTTAAATTTAAGTAATGCAACCAGTCCAAAAAGATTCGATATTCTGACAGAGGTTCTCCGAAGTTAAGAAAGCCTCTTTTAAACGTTTTTATCATTACTACATGTAATTTTCAGTCTGACATAGATTGATAACATATTTACTAATCCTAATATTAGAGGGAAGTGACCCAGTTCTACCATAACCCCTACAGTTGTTGCTCTTTTGTTCACCTGAAGTAAATATTTGCATTTTTTTTTATGAATGTGCTCTTGGGGAAGGACACTCCAAAGTTTTGCAAAATAGCTATTATCATTTGAGGATTTTAACTTATTAACTTGAAAAAAAAAACAGATGTCACTATCATATAGTAAGACTAACCTCTCAACTATTCTGTCAGAGAGGACGGCTCTAGAACCATTTTGATTGGTTTCCTTACGATTCTGTAATGGGAATACAGCCAATCAAGTGACAGCTAAGAGACGAGCTTTGGGTCAAGATATATGTTATTGCCGGTACGCAATTCCAGTGTATTTTCGATATAGTTTTCAAACAAAGTAAACAAGTTTAATACTTTAAAAGAGAATGGATTACTGACCACGTGAAAAATCACTACACAAAAAACATTCATCCACTGCATTACGCATGTGGGCGCCGTTTTACTTTCCAAAAAAAAATCTAATCTCCAAAGTGGAGAACGTCACTATTGTTAAAATCTCCAAAGTAGAGAAATTTCAATGGTCAATTTGATTCATGAATGAATTGACCCACGGTCGGTAAGTGGAAGCAAAGCGTAAGCGCGGCCGGCCGTGGGTTTCCGACGGTGGTCAAACACCATACGCTGGTGCTTCAGGAATGTTGTTTATGATGAACGAGATACTGACAATTGATATATGAAATCATCATATACTGACCATCAAAGAAATGCAACAGTACTTTGACATACTATTTATGAAATATTCTTCATCATTTTCAAAATTTTAAAAGCTACACATAAGTATAAACTGTTAACTTTATCAAATTCAAAAAAAGACTTTCAGTATGCTTGTTAGCAAAGACTCTCAGCTACGGTCGATTTGACAACTTCAAAAGTCGAAAAAAAAATCTCCTTTGAGTTACAAAAGTTTTTCACACAAAAGTTAAATAGCGATAAAAGCCGTATTCTTGTTTTCGGATATTAAAGTTTTATTCCCACAATGTTTTTGATAAAAAGAAATGGATAAAGTTTGAAATTGTATTTTTGGGTAAAAACATCGTTTTTCTAGAACGGTTCTTACGTAGAATCAACCCTGTCATAAATGGTTCTAAGGTAGAACCGTCATAAATGGTTCTAAGGTAGAACCGTCATAAATGGTTCTAATGTAGAACCGTCATAAATGGTTCTAGGGTAGAACTGTCATAAATGGTTCTAGGGTAGAACCATCCAGAATGTTTCTATGGTAGAACTGTCATAAATGGTTCTACGGTAGAACCATTCAGAATGGTTCTAGGGTAGAACCGTCCAGAATGGTTCTAGGGTAGAACCGTCCAGAATGGTTTCGGGTCAGAATTTCCTTTATCTAAGGACATATCCAACTATTTCGGTCATTTTCATGTCCGAAAACTCTGTATTGATTATGGCACGTACTCCTCGTATTCGCCTTTTCCAAACTTTTAAAAACATTTTTGAAATATGTAATAACATTAAACATCGATTACAATTTCAATATATGAAATTATGACAATAATTAATAATATGAAATTGATGACCAATTTATACAAAACAGCAAAAGTACATACATGTAATAAAGAGCTATGGTGAACGTTTTCATTTTTTTAACCCGCAAGAAAAACGAATTATTTTTTTGTTAAAATTTGTGTGATTTTTATCTACCTTTAAGGTACACAGGTACATGTAAACTGTTTTGCTGACAAAATCAGCCAGGTTTCACATTTTTATAACGCTACATTTTAGAATAATTAATGCAGAATTTAAATAAAGAGGTGTGTATAAGGTGATCCCATATTTCAGATTTCACATCAGATAAGTAACATTTTGATTTATTTTAAATAAATAATTGGTAAACATTTGATATATTATATAATTAATTCTTTTTGCTCGTATGAACGATATTTATTTCGTTTTGAGAAGGTAGAAGATGATGGGATGAGTACCGCCATTTTGAAATAAGAGGTGCATTTCACCAATTTATTGAAAAATTACATAGACATAACGTGGACATTTTACACAATAATTTCAACTGAGAAGGGACGGGACTAAATCTTGATTTAAAGCCTTCTCTTGTCAAAACATATGTAGAGGAATGCTTTATTTACTAGCAAATAACACCGATTAGTTTTAAATCATTTAGGTTTAGTAAAAACTTTATTGTGAGTGATTTTTGTTTCTTTTTTACTATATAAAATATTTCGGTATGATAAATGGTTCTAAGTGTGTCAGGATGAAAGTTCTAGAACTGTTCTAGAACATTTCTTCTGACAGTTCTAGAACAGTTTTAAAGAGAGGTTAGAACTGAGCCCAACTGTAATTTGTGTGATCAAAGATGTGTATTAATGTTCTTATATTTTCTTAATGACAGCCAATACAATATGAAAAGGACGAAGATGACCGCTTGCTCGAACAGCGAAAATGGGAAGGACGGTACATATTAATTATTAGATCGAACGTTCACAGTGTGCTCGTATCAATTGTAATTGTCGGATAATGTCCCTCTATTAAACGGAAAAGGTAGAGATAACACTTCCCTAAAGGGTTCAGTGCTAGATCGTTATGGAGAAGTGTATCCCATAATTTTTCTAAATAAATAATTCAGAACGATTAATGATCAATAGCTGTCCACGAAAAAGCTTATTAAAACATTATAAATCTCTTGTCTATAGATCAATTCAAAATGCTGTTATACAGTTGAATCAGATGGACACTTTACAACAACATCATTTCTTTAATAAATGAACCTAGCTTTTTAAAGCCATTTCTTTGTTTTCAGTAATCGTTTTAATTCCTTCCTTTACGAAGTACATGTATATGTAACATTATTCTTTCCCTCAGACATATTTAGGGTCCAGGTCGAATGATAATTGTCATCCTAACCACGCGAATCTTGAATTCATTGAACGAACCCGAACCTTTCGACTGATATTTCGTTTGGTTCTTAAATTCATTACTTGGTGAGTCCAAGACATCCACAAAATTTGGTGTACCACGAATAAGTGTTACACAATATTTCAATAATAAAAACTCTTATCCAGTACTGTAGGTATTTTTTCTTTCTCTTTTATTTTATCTCTAATTATATCAGATTTCATGCATCGACATTTACGCTAGTCTCATCGCCCGATGCGACTTCAGAGTGTTTGTAAGTAGTAGAATAGAGAATGGAAACGGGGAATGTGTCAACGAGACAACGACCCGACCAAAGAGCAGAAAACAGCCCAAGGCCACCAAAGGGTCTTCAACGCAGCGAGAAAATCCCGCACCCGTAGGCGGACTTCAGCTGGTCCCTAAACAATAATGCATATTAGTTCAGCGAAATGGACGTCACACTAAACTCCGAAACATACAAATTAAACATAATTTTAAAAAACACACAAGACTAACAAAGGCTAGAGGTTCCTGACTTGGGAAAGGCCCAAAGATGCGGCGGGGTTAAATATGTGAGATTTCAACCATCCCCTATACCTCTAGCCAATGTGGAATAAACAAACACACGGCAATACGCGCAGTAAAACTCAGTTCAAAAGAAATCCGAGTCCGATGTTAGAAAATGTAACAGAAGAAACCAATCAAAATGACAATGATCAATATAAATTAACAAAGCACTACTAGCAGCTACTGACATGGCAGCTCCACACCTCAATTATACTAATCGAAAGATTATCTCTTTATCATATAGAAAATCAGCTACAATCCCTCCCACAGGTATTTAGTATCATGACATCATAAATTATATTAGAACATAACCCGTATCATGTCAACCACTGGTTTTAGAATAAATGTTTTTATTTCCGATGCAAAGACCCTATGATTGAATCAATATTAATTCCAAAAAATGCCATCTATAATGACTTGACAACAGTATGGTTACTATATCCCTTGTGGATAAGTCTGCTTAAAGGTTTGGTTAACTTTTCAGGTGAATTCCGACATTTTTGTGCTTTGTATTGAATATTACCATAAAAGATGGGATGAGAAATACCTGAACATATAAGATGTCAGCACGTTGATTTATATTTACGAATGAGGTCCTTGTACCGATGATAAAATTTAGTAAACGTTTTGACAAGTTTGTGATATCGAAAACCCTGGTGTAATAATTTTTCAGTAATACAGAGATTTCTTTCGTTAAAATCAAATAAGTTGTTACATACACGAGCGAATCGAACAATTTGAGATATAAAAGCACCATACGATGTCGCCAAGGGAACATCACCATCTGGAAACGATAATTAAAAATAGGAAATGAAAAACCATCTCTCTTATCGTAATTTTAGTATTAAGCTAGATATCAAGGTCGTTGTTAGTATTAGCTTTATTTAAAGTAAGTTCAACATTATAAATCTCTTTAGTGTACATACTGAAGTCGTCGTTATTGGGAGCCAAAATATCATCCAAATATCTAAAAGTGTTATTAATTTTTGTATAAGTAACCCACTTGACTAGTAAAAATTGCAGTGTGTAAATCTTTAAGAACGTTCGTGCTTTAATCATCAGGCATGGTTCGTTTATTCGCCCCATCACTCAAACAGTAAATTTCCAGCTGCGTGATGATTAAAATAAACACTAACTAAGTGGTGACGTTCCTATAAATTGAAATATCTGTTTTAAGACTCGATCATAATTAGTTACTTTGGGATTTAGCTAGATCATAGTGAAATATAACTAAAAGTATTTGTTTTTTTTTAGATTTCAAAACATCTTGCTATTTAAATATATTTTGTTTTATGTTTCATCAATTTTACTTGGGGGCCACTATTTATATATGAAAAGGGCAACCAAATTGATGGCTCTTCTATTTTCATGACATGCCCTTATGTACAATCAACCTCAAAGTTATTTTAATGGAAAAAAGATTACGCCAACAGAACATATAACAGTAACATATACTTTTAATAAAAAGTCTGTAAATAAATTGATTTATGATTTCCACGAAAGCTAATTGATGGTATTTTTCCTGTCCATCAAATAATCTGCTTATAGTCTGTAATTCTATATGTTTTCTCTTATCGGATGCAATCTAAGTTACAATGTAGCATTGTTTATGGTTCATATTGCAATTTCTTGGCATCAGTTTGATTTTTTAGATTACGTGTTATTTCCATTTAAGCCGATATTAATTTGTTTCATGTCAATTACTGTTTGTTTTGTGATTTCTGTGTAAACAAGGTCTGGTCAAAAACAAGAATTAAATATTTGCTGCTCTAGCTATATACATTTGTAGCTAATAAATAAACCAAAAAATATATGAATACAAACAATCCTGTTTTAATGATGCAAAATATCGTACGGAAAATATGGAAAGGGAAGTGGAGTATTAGAAATAAGGCCATGAGCTGTAATACTTACTCCTAATGCTTAAGTCTTATTTATCAAATGTTTGGAAATTAATTTCATTTTTATCTTCTGATTTTGCATATTGCTGATGGTGGATTATGTCTATGACCATAAAAAAAATAGAAATTCAAGAAAATTTTGGAATTTGATTAAGTATATTTCAGAGAATCAGAAATAAGGTTTTGACTTTTTGCAGTTAATGGGCGAAAGCAAAGCTTGGAACCAATCCAGTATTTTCAAAAGATTTATGTGCAGATGTCCTTAGCAATGGATGAAGCACGGAACTTAAGTGATCCTATTTATGACAATGAAAACAAAAATTAGGCCCAGATGTTATGCGTAATGAGATAAAAGTCCTTTAATTTCTATTCGAAACGACGGTATATAATGCATTTCAATATAAACGAAAACAAATATAATGCTCACATTAACAAGTTCTAGTTTTCTTACACTAACAGTCATACATAGACGCGGTTATGGTATTATTATTTAAGGATATATATCTGTCAGCTAGAATTTGCTTTAAGATTACCAGACGATCGATATCCATTCCACGCTTGGGTAAACAAAGCCAATACACAACACAATTTATCTTTTTTACGATTTATTTACACACAAAATATTAAAAACGTGTATCATATTTATTTACAATTGTTTTCAAATGAAAACAAACACAGGTCGTCAGTAAAGATACTCCATAGTAGTGTGTAGTATTATTTGTACATACACGTACACGGTATAGCAATGGAAAATTTCCGTACTTGATCAAACTTCAATAACTCGAACAACCGATTACTCGAACAGATTTCGACGGTCCCTTGGTGTTCGAGCCATCACAGTTCTACTGTATTTCAATTTTAGAACAGGTTATACGATAAAAAAGCGGTTTATATTTAAGCATAAACTGACCAAAGTAGGTTAATTTAACCTGTTCAAAATTTATCACAATCGTTATGATTTAATTTTCCAAACAGAATCTGATCCAAAATTCCAGGTACACATGGTTGAATGTGTAAGGCACCAAACCACACTCACACGACTCAAACGTTACACGCACACAATTCTCACGTTACACGCACACGATTCGCACGATACACGCACACGGTTCGCACGTTAAACGCAAACCACACGATGCACGTTACACGTTTCATGATTACCGATCGTGTGATTTTTAAAACTTGTGATTGTAAGATACGAACGGAGAATAACGAGGTAATGAGATTTTATGATATGAATACCAGTGAAATATTTAATATAATTTCATTTGATTTTAACAAAATAAGCGTGAAATTACATGCACACTGATAAAAATTCACATGTCGTTCAGCATTCTTAAAATTGATAATTTACATGGACATGAAAATGTATATACTTGTAATATATTCCAACCAGTTAGCTGTTCTAGCAAAAGTTATTTATGTAAGAGAAGAATGACATTATTTTTAAAATTCTACCAAAAGGTGTTAAGTTTTAAAAATTGATAACAAACATGTTTATCCCTTTGAGCCACTCCTAGATATTAGGAAAAATATTTAAAAAAAACGAAATAGCAATTAAATCATATGTAGGTTAGGAATTTATAGATAAATATTTTGATCGCATTAATAAAAGTCGTTTGGGCATATATTGGTAAGTATTCTAAAAAATGTCGACATTTAAACCAATTTATGCCAAACATACGAAACAGCTTTTACCACAATAGGCAATGTTAATGTTATACATCAAAATTTTATAAATTGGATTTTCATCAGCATTTTGCATTTATCGACTAATAACATGTCATTATAACACACTATTACATGAATTTATGACGACCCAGGGACCCAGAAGAAACAATCTTGCGTGTTTTAATCTAAATTTATATTATCTAAGAAGATTATCTGGATCTTCCTTATTTTAGCGTGGACGAAAGACTACGTTGTGACAAAAAAAAACGTAGTTATCGCCATCGAAAATATAGTAGATTTAAGAACATTAAAATATTTTAACAAAACATGTCAATATTTCAAATACTACAATGTATGTAGTCCAAAATTTTACCACTGCGATATTCAAAATATCACCCTCTCTAACGAATATGAAACTTTGTTGTCGTTAATAACGTCAAAGGTCGTAGATAACGGGACTGTATTTTACGATATATACCTGTCAAAAACATGATAAAAAGAAAAAGAAAGCAATCTGACAAATACTTAACAAAATTATTCTAGAATTATATTTTCAGAATCAAACGCCTACAGAGGTAGAAAGCGACTTCAGTAACTGAAAAAGATGTATTTATTTTAAATCAAACTTCAGCAATAGTCGGGCCTACATGTATCCAAAGTCCATTAATCTTAGATGGCATGATTCAACACAATGTAAAAATTTCAACCGGTACTAGTATTCAATTTTACGTTATACATGCATTGCAAAATCAAATACATATAATGCCAAACATTAATCAACAATATACTTAACAAGCATTTACAAATGTATATGAGAAAGATAAATATAATCGCTATAACATCGCAGTGCCAAGAAGGTAGAAACATACTCAGTGCAAATCCTTTGAATATATACAAGTTATGACTGATCGTAACTCGTACCACCTTCAGTGAAACAGTAGTGCCAAGATCTGTACCTATTTTTCTTCGCATCCGTGACAGAAACTTAATGTGTATTTTTTTCAGCGGTTTTTGTTTGCATTTGTATTGTTCCTTTGTTTTTCCACATTTATCACTATTCGCAAATTGAATATTTTGTCACCAAGATTTCTTGCACGCAGTTTTACTTGTAATAAGTCCTGTCATCAACCACTAAGACAATTATATATTTCAGATGTACATGACGTATGAAAATAATACTCCAAACTTAATCTCTTATACATTTTTTAGTTCTTTCCGTTTTTTAACCAGTGTTCCAAAGGATAGAGATAACTAATATGATATTATTAACTAATGACATAAAATACAGTAGAAAATGACCATTTTATATATATAGAAGTTCAACAGAACAGGACATTTATACAGGGCCAAGATAGAAATTACAGGGCATTTATACAGGGCTAATACAGGATTTAAACTTTTCGGTTTAAAATGATATTTCTGGAATAGACAATAATCGATTTGGAATTTCAGGAATAGACTATAGTTTCCTGGATTTTGGCAGAAGACAACAATAACAAACATGGCTGCATCCAGCCGTGTTCTACCAAGAATGTCTGGCAAGACAGCGAAATCCGGAGAATATATTATGGAGGTTTTAACCCATGACTTACTGAGATACGAACATTAGCGGTGGAATTATTAATCTTAACATTTATAGTGGGCAGAGGGAGCTTTTTCATGAGGATAGTACTAGCAGGCAAAAATAAACTCAAAATCTTTATTGTTGAATTGTATTGTGGTATTGAAGTTCTGTTGCACAAACTATCTTATTTAACAGTACAAGTATATAAAAGATACAGAAAAAATAATACATACAAAAACTAAGATGAAAATAGATATACAAAACATACTACATGGGAATGTATAGATAAATACAAATACAAATCAGTACGAAAAATATTGGATGAAAAACCCCAAAAATGTTATTTTAGGTCATTAGTTAATAAAAGTGTCATTAAATGGGTATTTTCATATAAAGCGAGCAGTCGTATTGGGCCTCGATCATCTGTATTGGCCCTCGGAGTTGCCTCGGGCCAATACAGATGATTTCGACCCAATAGGACTGTCTTTGACTTAATACAGACTTTATATGAAATTACCCATTTAATAATACTGTATTATTACATGGTTATTTTTGTATTGGCTTCGTTATTGGTCCGATGCTTGGCGTGTTTGCCGAGTTAATGATTCTGTATTGAAAGGACATTTTAGTGGCAATGATGCCAGTTATACACTAGGTAATTAATAATGTTATACATTGCTTATAGAAACCATCTTGGAAGTGTGACACGAATAAAGCAATAGTAGAAAATAACTAGAATGCCAGCAGAATATTTAACTCAAATACAGTTTTAAGATGTCTTCAATGCAATCGTCCTTGAAAATGGTCAGTTGGGTAAAATGTTTTGTTAAATCCGAGTAACCAAATATATAATAACTTTTGTTTGTTGAGTAGCCACTAAGTATCGTTCTAGACTAGTGAGCCGCAGAGGAGGTGGGGCAAACTAATTACTTTCTCTCTGCAGCTGCTTTAGCCTTAGGTTATCCAACCAGATTATTAGGTAATCTATTGCTACGGACGATAAATATCGCTATTGCTTTGTGTTACTTTCCTTTACTTGTGATATATACATGTGAACTAGCGGAAAAAGAAACATTGTGTCGTTTATATTGTGAATAATAACAAAAATTAGCGATTAAAATTATTTTATTTCAGTAATTTTGATAGCAAATGCATTATGTCCAATATTTCACTATCTCGGTCTGTCTTTTTATTTAAAGACAGTTGAAAGACACTAGTATGCGAAAGGAAATTATCCAAGATAATAACGCGTATGACCACCATGCTTGACAATTGATGACACCAAATTCTTCAAAACATCCTGAGGAATGTTATTCCGAATATCAGTTAAAGCCAAGAATAAATAAATTTGGTTATAGAGGTTACGCATTTCCATTTCATCCAAGTTATGTTCTTGACAAATAGGTAAAACCGCTAGCCAATGCAAGGAATCGACATTTTGCTAATAAGAAAATCTCGGACAACACGTGCAACATTGTAAAATAAATCTGTTGTCTCTATATGAAAGAAATAACATTACCTTCAATAATTTCCTCCCGGTAATGTAAACATTGGGACGATCTGTAGAGGGGTCCTTCAATGCACTGTGATTCAACGTAACACCATTATGATTGCTGCACCGTACTGTTGTCGCAAGCGTCCTGGTATTGCCAGAATTTTGCTCGTTTCTTTACAAACACATTTGTATACGTACTTTGATATCGTAAGGATATTTTACAGGACATCTAATCACCACAAATCTGGAAATATTTAATCCAATTCCAATATATCAACATAAAACTGATGAGTCGTACTTTTACGTAAAATACTGTACGTTCTCTTCGGGGAACATTAGACAACGGTTTACTGTTTAATGATAACATAGTTCTAACTTCTACAGAAATACGCATTGAACGAGATGTTTACTTAGATATTGCAATAAAACTTATCTGTACCTTAAAAGATCAATTTAATTTGTTTTCTAGAATGCAGTTAATTACTTCCTAGCTGACCAAAGCGTGATTGAAAATTCGCAAAAATTGGGTATCTGCCAATTTCCTAGCTCATTGTGTTATATATTTTTACAAACTGGAACGCAAGCTTATTTTCATTTAATAGTGAGGGAACACTTTTGACAGTTACTTTAAGTGATACCCAAAACAACTGCAAAAAAACATGTAACCTTCTACTAAGTCTCGAGAATCGAAAAACGGTTAGTTTAAGACGTACAGAATAGAAGACCTCTTCATTGCTGATATTTTGTTACATGTATCATAGTGTGAAGTCATATATAGTTATTTATTCATTAACTACTGTGTTATTTGCTTAAATAACAGTTAATCTGTCTATACAATACAGATAATCGAACAAGGCCAATATAGCTACTTAATTTGTTTTAACTATTCATTTTTTACCCCACTTTTGACCATTCATTTTACTTGTCTCAAAAAGTTTAACTAGAAAATAGATGATTTTTTTTCATTCTTTACAAAAAGCATACTTTCGTAACTTCACGTTCGTGCATAAGATTCCCTTGAGCTCTTAGAGAATTGTGGTTCAATTTCACAGGCTATATTTAAAAGATAATTCTATGTAATGTTTATGAAAAGTTAATTAATAATATCATAGTATACATCAGCGATTCGATAGTTAACAACAATTAGTGTATGACTTTATAGTATGGAAATAGAAAATGTCAATCCGGTCATGTGATTTCTCCGCTAGAAATGGCTACCCTTTTCTCTATTTTAGTTTAAAATGGTCAATTAATTTGAAACAAAACTACTGATAATTGGTAGGAAATTGATTTTCATTTAAACCTTTTCATTTATAAAGTATTATTGCAGAAAGTTATAAAAGATAAAAAAAAAACACACACAATTAACCCTAAAATATCTTAGTTTAAAAAATAAAAAATATCATTTAAATTTGTTATTGTCAGGAACGTACAGTAAAATTTATACTATACAATACAAGTGAAAAGGGAACTGCTAAAAAAAATATTTTCATGCACACAAATTCAACTACAGAAAATAAATACTAATTCATAATGAATGTGTGCCGAAGGTAACAATTGATTTTAAATATTTGTATTAAAAAGTGAAATGATCATTAAATTAACAAATTTCAAATCTGAAAAAATTAATACTAAACCATATAATAAAAAAAATTAAAACATCAGTATATATTTCTAATGAAAAGTAAAATTATCATAAAATTTACACATATTAAATCTGAAAAAAATCGACACGCACGAAACGACTACGTCACAATATGTTTCTAACGCAAAAACGTCATATTTTGTTCAATGGCGTCGACATTTTGAAGA
This sequence comes from Mytilisepta virgata, assembly GCA_028015205.1. Taxonomy (NCBI): domain Eukaryota; kingdom Metazoa; phylum Mollusca; class Bivalvia; order Mytilida; family Mytilidae; genus Mytilisepta; species Mytilisepta virgata. Next base: position 37,133,101 of record CM051515.1, read on the forward strand.
AGTTTATTTTCAATGGTTTTTCCCTATTTGAATTGAAATAATTCATCGACGCCCTTGGTTTGTGGTCGATTGTACCACTGGATGGCCATATGTGTGTGAGTTTTACCACTGGGTCCGTTGCGCTAAGCCCAGGGTAAAATTCGACGGAAATATGACGCACTCGTGGTAAAATTTCCAACAAACAACTGGCGTCCTTTAATTTTTTTTTAATTATACACGTATGCACATAAAAAATAGTAAATATCAGTTATCGGTGAAATTTGATGAACTAAATACATAAAACTTTAATAAATATGGATAAAAATATTTTTAGAATACAAAATGTTCACTGATAGCTGAATTTGAATTAAGCCATGTCGTATTACGTTACATGAATTTCCATGATTTCATACCATAGCGTCATATAAAGTGCAAAAATTATTATCTCTAACAAAAAATATATAATGCAAAATAGCCATGAAAGTAGCATTTTTATATTACCAATTTTTTCAATTCATTTGCATTTAAAGCAGCCGAAAATGGACGAATTATAATCATTAAATAAAGACAAAGCTAAAATTTTTTATGAAGAATTTTCCATAGAAGTATTTAAGAACTTACAGGTTTGACAAAATCTTTTCAGTTTCAAATGACATCCACTGCTCCTCTAAACCGTCATTGTCCAGATTATGAAATGAAAAGGCAATGTAAACTTCAAAATAAAATTTATGAATATTGCACTACATACAAGATATTTTTATATGTAATGTATACTAGATGTTTAGGTGTTCCACGGGGACGGACAACAAACAAATGCCACAAGGGTACATGTATAATTAAAACAATAAAAAAAATAAAATACAATAAACAAAAATAGAACAATACAGTACAGAAACTAACGAACTAGCAATGTAAACCGGGAGTGACATCAGATGGTCTATAAAATGTACACTCCCTTTGCCCACGGTATTAAAAATAAGTAGAGGATTTATTATGTCCGATATAGTCTTTTATATCGTAAATTCTATTTGCTCTTCGACGGACCTTCTTCTTTTTTTAATTTTATGTACAATTTCGATCATTTTCATTACGCCTGTTCCCTTCTTTTCTAAACAAAAGACTTATTTCTGTTCATCTTGAATGTTATTGTCAGCTATAGTTCCTCAATAAGCCAAAAGCCCGCCATTTACAGCAACCCTCTGTAAACTACTCGCAAGAATCCGTAAATGTCTCGCAAACAATTTATTTTACGATTTTTACGGTTAGTTTACGATTTCATTCACGTCGTGTTGCAATGGCTTTACGGATTGTTAAGAGTTATAACGAGCACTTTACGTATAGTTACGAGTACTTTACGAATACATATGTATACTTTACGATTAAGGAGAGGTATAAAAATTGTCACGCTGGGTGTCAGTTGTCGAATAATGATACACAGAGAATCAATATTTTTTTGTAAAAAGCATAAGGACTCGTAAATACTCGTAACTATTCGTAACAACACGTTAACAGGTCTTTATTTACACGTGACAGCTTAGATGAATCGTAACATTCCGTAATATTCTCGCAACAATCCATAAAAAGCTCGTAAAATGTCGTAACTTGCTCGTATTATTCCGTGGAAACTCGGAACAAATCGTAGATTATTGCCGTAAATACGTCGTAATAACCCGTAATAAACCGTAAAAGGGTCGTTATTACTCGCAACCACTCTTAAATCGCTCGTTAAAGTGGTCAAATCGTAACGATCCGTGTACTTTTACGAATTTGTGCCATACGTAAGAATTCGTAAGAAAAATAGGTATGTGAAGGTAGCAGAAATACGACCATTCGGAAATGTTATAGTGAAAACAATTAACTCGTGCAATACGGAACCAGGTGTTTAGGATGAATACCATTATCTGTGTAAAATAATTGTAATTATTTGTGAAGAGTTAAGTCTCAACTTTTAATGGAAGCATTTCAGATTTGCACATGAAATGTCAATCTTACCCCTTTGCAGTTCTTTTGGTGTCATTTGTAAATTGTGTGACACAAAAAAATAAATAAATTCCAGAATTTCTTCCTATGCAAAATATTGAGCACACGTGTATGAACAAATAAATTGAAATTCCAGCGAAAAACATATTTTTTATACTGTTTATGTCATCTGAAGGCTCCTTCCAAAAAGTACATGTAAGTGGAAATAAAATATGCAGATTTTACAACAGCGCAAGTACTTAATTATAAGCAACAATAGAGACAGCTTCATTTTATAAAAATCTGAGAGAAAGAAGTAATTATGATTTGAAATTCAAGATCCACAGATCATATTTTTGTCATCCCTTTTATACCAAAAGAAATTGATTCTTTTTATGATAAGATTAATATCCGTCCTTCTTTTCTATTTTGGATTTATCAAGCATCGTTAGAGCATCTTGAAACGGACTTATTTGGTGTCAATTAACCTCAAATGGATTTCAAAAGTTGTTACTCACTGTCTTCAAGGATTTCCACCTACATTTTTGAATGTCTGTAATATTATTTATAATAATATTAGTATTGTCTGTAAGGAATTCCATACTTATTTTGTCATGTTTGTAAGGTACAAGTGGTGACAGTTGGTTGTAAAGTTGAAGAAAAATGATCGAATGTTAATATCTTAGCTACTGGTACTTCCGTTGATTTCTGGATATCAAGAGTGCAACCGATCACACGGTGGGACAGTGTACGAACTTATGATTACATGTATCTACCAGAAGAAAATGGTGGTGAAAAAATTACCGAGAGCCAAAAGAATAATCATACCGTAGAAATGAGTTTCTACGTGTATATTAATATAGCTACAAGGATTAACACTAAAAATATCAATTTTTGGTACTGTGTATAATCTCAATGTCTGTAGCGGCCAGTCGTCTGATATATATATTTGAACATAAAACGTAACAATAACAGAGAAATATTTGAACAGAAAACCATGTAGGGTATAAAATATAAATGGTTCACCATCATCTCACATATTTTCTTTAAAAGGTTGCAATAAAAAGGGGGTTCACACTTATTTTCAAAAATTATTTTGGAAAGGGTGTTTTCCCTAACCTATATCTAGGGGCCTCGGCGGCCGAGGGGTCTAGGTAGTTCTTCATGACTACTAATAATCACTAGCCTGTCAACACTGAGGTTGTGAGTTCGAAACTCACCTGTGGCGGGGTGTGTTCGACTCCGATCTAAATTGACAAGGATTGCCAATTTTCCTACCGAAGTTCGGTTGTTCTCTTCGGGTACTCCGTCTTCCTCTACCAATAAAAACTGGCCCCCGCGAAATAGCCAAATGTGCTGAAAATGGCGTAAAACCCCAAGTAAACAAACAAACTAACCTATATCTACAATAATCCAAACTGTTATTCATCATAAACGAACAGATGAAGTGTCAATAATGATCTATTATTACCAGTGGATGGGTGTCCATACTGGTGGACTCCACTCCCCATAAGCTATCACCAACACAGTTTCAATTATTTTAATACTAGCGTGAATTTGATACTTTAAATTTTAAAGTTAAAAAGAGGTTAAATTTTGTGAAAACTTAGGATAATCTCCCGCGTGCAAACCCCTGTCCTTTGATAGTTTTGGAATTACCGTTTTGATCCTTTTGAATGTACCCTGAACATTTTTGACTATTGCTTTCTTAACATTTGTAGCCTTGCTGAAAACTGAAGGTTTGTAAATCGACGATATATGAATATCACGTGCTTCAAAATCTATTGTAATGCAGTGTTAATACATGCTCCGTGCTTAGAGTTGTAAAACATCTTTTTGAATTTTTCGCATTTCTTTACACGGATGATTCCTTTTCTAATCATTTCTAAACAAAGTAGCTCCAACCTTAATGCAAAAAATAAAGTTATAAATACGTCTTATATAAGGTATTGCTAATGCCTTAAAATCTCTATATATCTATCATATAACTTTAATGCCTTAAAATTTTCCATCTAAACATTTCGTGCCGGTTCCCCATTCATTTTCTTATTGTTAATGTTTCTTAATGCGTACGTCAATACCTTAAAACAACTCTTTCTAAAGACTTAAAATCAATGTTCATCAGATTCAATTGCAGACTGTACACCACAATTTGATTGTATTTAAAACTAGTAGAAACCCGTGGTTTATGATGATATATGATTAATGCACCATTCATAGCTGAAGTACTAAGCAGTGAACGTAATATGCTTTTGGACGGAAGGCACAAAGCCATGAATTGAAGAAGTAAAAGTGCTCCCAGTTACTTAAGTGGATGCTGTCCATCAACCATAAATGCAACAGTATGAGGTCACATTGAACTTATTTGCCGGAGTACTGACAAATCACCATATATGTTGTGGCATGACAGTTTATATTCTCTAGATCATGTACTTGCCGAGTTATGGATAAATTGGCTGTAAACTTTTGGCAAGTCACTCAGTCGTGAAATGTAAGTCACAGTGATCTATTTCCAGCTGGATGCTGACAAACCATCATAGATACATCTACATGCAAGTTTATATGACTCTTGTACATGTAGTTTTTGAGTTATACCTAGGTCTGATCAGGTCTAACCTAAATCTTAACCCAAGCACTCCACCGTTCACCTGGATACTGACAGACCATCGTTAGTGCATCTGCATGCAAGTTTAAATGACTTGTTTAGGTGTAGCTAGTTTGATTGTAAACCATCAAGTCACTCAACCGTTAAATGTAGGTCACGATGACCTAATTTCACCTGGATGCTGAGAAACCATCACAGATTTATATATTTGCATGTTTATACATGTAGGACTCATGTACATGTAGTTTCTGAGTTAAACCTAGGATGGACACAGACATGGGCTGACTCAAAATAATTCTTACTAAACTTTGTTGAGGGGAATATAAATCTTCTTCCAACTGTAAAATTATTTCATTTTCAAAATTTTTGTAATGAAAATATTTTCAATGAATTCAGTAAATTAAATGTCTTTTGAATAAAAGAAACATTTAATCTATTTCGATGTAATGTCACTTTAAAGTTCAAAAGTAATTAAAATTATTTTTTTTAAAGTTACATTGAATAAAAACTTAGCATCTGGAAAGGACCTGGCAGATTAGGCTTTAATTTTATTTTTTTTTAAGTGGCAAAAAAATAACAACCTGTCACCACAAAACTGACCCGAGCAGGTTAGGGGAAACCAACCATCATTTTCCCTTGGCCTTACCTAAGTAAAAGAACGCAATTTCCAGTGTTAGTCAAGTTAATAACAAATACTGATAAAATGCCAGAAATTCCTTTGAAATTTTTCATGTTTCTATCTGCAATAAGTATGTAATTTCCAGTAGGATAAATAAAAAAAATTGGTCAAAGTCAGAAAAAGCTGATTTTTTTTAAACAGAAAGTTGATGAGCGACAGACCTGAAATTGCATATATAGTATGGGTCACTCACATGAGGCTGCATACCAAATATCAGGAGCCTCTGACTGATAGTTGCTAAGAAAACTGTTATGGAAGTTCATGTCTGTTTTCCCCTGCCCGCCCAACATTCACCATTTTATAACCCAAACAAAAATAGATTTGAAGCAAAATCATACATGTGATTTTACTAAATATGCCAATTCCATTGGGAACTTCTATTCTCATCTGCCACTAAATTTTGTCGAGATAAATGGGGTTAGTCTGTGTATGTTTTTCAACCTGTAGGCTAACCCCTACTACAGGCTGATATACTATACCTGAATACATGTATATCATTGTCAAATCTGCAATATACGTAACGTCGTTTAGGTCAATATCGCGAGTCAAGAGAAAATTTCATGGTTTTACTTTTTCGTTTAAAAATGGTGAATTTTAAAATTGATTTTAGGCTATGGTGCCCTAACTCAAGTTACGAAGTGTACGCACATTATTGCAGACGATAGTTTTTTTAATAAATAAGACGTGATGTGCATCTTCTGTTGTGTTGGGTAGTAACCTGTGAAGTGTTTTTAGACGGGGAAGCAGATTTGCCTTTTTTATTTTCATGCATGTGATGTTGGGCATGTGGTCACTTTCTGTTTTTAAAATTTCCAGTTGCCCACAAAATGTTTGTTTTTACAAATATAATAAATAAGACGTGATGTGCATCTTCTGTTGTCTTGGGTAGTAACCTGTGAAGTGTTTTTAGACGGGGAAGCAGATTTGCCTTTTTTATTTTCATGCATGTCAAGTTGGGCATCTTGTCACTTTCTGTTTTTAAAATTTCCAGTTTCCGACAAAATGTTTGTTTTTACAAATATAAAGACGCGATGTGCATCTTCTCTTTTTGGATATTTAATCCCTGGAGCCTTGGGTGAAGTGTTCTTTATAAGACGGGGAAGCAAGCATATTTGCCTTTTTTATTTTCATTCATTTTGGGCATGTGGTCGCTTTTTAAATTCCCAGTGCAGATGATTGAATAGAAAGACGATTGTTCATTTTCTTTTGTGCATTTTTCTTTACACTTGCGCAACGAAATCCTAAACCGTTTTCTGTCGAGCTGTCTTTAGACAAACTTTTCCTCGGTCGATACCGGAAACTTCTTGTGATGTATACTTCCGGAACGGTATCGGTTTTCGTGATCCGGATTAATTAATTAGGGGTAATTAGCAAAACGCGGAAACAATTGCGTATGTACTGATAAAAGTTTTAAACTGCACAATGGTCTCATACTTCTGATATATAAAGATCGCACGTCGCATTTGTTGTTGAAACGGCAACCCGGCTAACAAAAATTTGTCTCATTCTTTTAGTAGTATTAATATCAACAATTAAAACAACACCTACTTCTTTTCAGACGTACATGTACATTAAGTAATCGAAGTAACTTTCATTTCATGTCTTATTTTTGAAACGGGTTCAGATGACTTATGTCGTTAAATGCCAAATGCAGCAACATTTCGCCCTTCTCTAGACGAATTTTGCGACGCGTTAGAATAAAAATATTCTGTTTTAATGTTGTATTTCAATAGTTGATGGAGTCACTTGATCATTCTTATTCATTTCGTATGTATAATGTCTATTCACGTGCAATATTATGACATCTATTGCATGATAGAAATCTTAAGAAAAATTTATATGACGACCCATTTAAAGAAAATAACCCCACGTTTTCAAAACAAGAAAATAGATTTTAGATGTTACATGTATCATTGCTAGTAGAAGATAAAAGTTAAGACTTAAAGTTTTATATAACTGCTTTTCGTAACAGATGGATGTGTGCTTCTGCAGGGCATCACCCTACTATGCTTTGTTCTATAGTAGAAGATTTAAATGATCAACATCTAGCAATTACTATATTCACAATGTGTCACAAGTGTGTAATAAAACGAATCACAAAATACCGAAATAAATTTGATGCACTGTATGGCCATTTCGTTAACTGACAACTCATCAAAAGTGCGCGAGATCAAAATATTGGAAAACCGGTTAAAGATATAATGATGAATTAATCAGCACAACCATTAATCAAAACAATTAAAAATTGTGTGTAAATTTCACAAGCTGAAGGATACTTTCTTTCACTCTCTGTATATCTCCAATTTCGAAACCCTGGTAGAAGACTTTGTACATCAAGTCACAGTGGTTAGGCTTTTTCTATTACCGGTAAATATATGACGAAAAATAAATTTGTAAGCAATATTTACAATTAGAATGGTATCTAATTGTAAATATAAATAAGGATGTAAGTATCTAATCGTAAATGTATGTATCTATAAAGAGCGTCAGTATCCGACCATCAGCTTTGAGAACCGTACCAAGCCGTGACCTTGTTGGTAATCATATTGCTTTGGCTTGTATAATCTGTTTCATACATCAGCGTATCAGCATAGATAAAGGCGAGTTTTGGGTGGCATTAAAATCGGGTTAACTGTATCACTATCATGACTCTTCTGTTGTGTTAATGATAGTGCTTTGTGTACCTTTATGTCATTTTTTGTACGGGTATCTGTCTGATTGATTGGGATCAGTATGTAATTATTGACCTTTCCTGTTATCCATTTCATTGTCATGCAATAGTATAAAGACTTCAGCAACAACCAACATTTTCGTAAGGCCTTATTTATATCAACCCCATCATCAGAAAAAAAAAAAAAAAAAATACGGATGCAGCTTAAAATGTAAATATATGTGTTATCAAATCACGATCTACGAGTCTTTTAGCGCCAAACCACCGTATTAAGTCATGTTAGGTTGTAAAGATTTCGTAATTAGCCTTCCTTTAGATTTCCTGCCGATAATGCTCTTAGATGAGGATGAATCACGTTTCATAGAAAATGCCGTTGTTAGTTATTCTCTTAAAACAAGCTGTATTACAGACTGAAATAAATATTATCCTAGCATTATACAATGAAACGAAAGGCTTTCGAATTAATTTTGCGCCTAAATGAACACTGTACTGGTGAGAAAAGCTGTGTAATATGGTTATATAAAAAGAGATACCTTTGATATTTTCATTTTATCTTAAAGAATTCGAAAATCAAAAGTAAGCTCACTAATTAAGGTGATGAAAATTTTATGTGGTCCACATATCCGAGAAAAAAAGTAATTTACTACAAACTAAATACATTTAGGATTATAATTTGTTTACTTTTTTCAAAGCTATTGATTTCATCTTTAGCAACAATATATATTTTAAACAGTTTCTTAAATGTTTCGAGAGTGAAAACACTATACAATTAAGGTCCTCATTTGAGGCAGACATTCAACTTTGGCAATCCGAAAGAGGTTGTTTTCTACAGGAGCAAGACATAATTTGACATTTTGACTTTGAATGCAGACGAGTTACGCAGTTGTCTCCCTTGCGGAGGAAAATTGGGTTGATTTGAGGGGAAAATTGGGTTGTGTCCCGATTACGCAGTTGTCTCCCTTGCGGGGGCAAATTTGGATGTTTCGAGGTTAATAATACGGTTGTTTCCCGCGATGTTCAATTTTTGTATAAACATTCAATTTATGTTTTAATCACATGACAGTTTTCATCCAATGAGAGTATTTTAAAATATTCAAAAAATAATAAACAAGTTTATTATCAATAGTACACATCTGATCTGCAACTGCCATTTAGCGAACCACCTAGTTTTGATATGAATTCGTGCAGTCCATAGTTTTTTTTTACTAATGTTTCTTTATTGTCTTTAGATAATTAGTATTCTTGGGGTTTGACAGTACTTGTACCTTCCTTGATATCTTACATTTTTTAACATAAAGAACAATTTGTGTTTTATACCTATTCTGATGCACCAGATGTGCAAATTTGTCGATTAAAGACTGCTCAGTTGTGTTCAAGGCCTAAAGTGTTTACAACCAAAACAATAATCCCAAAAGTTGAAGAGCAAATTGAAAAAAAATCCAATACGACCAAAAGGGTAAAGACAAAACCATCTAAGGACATTTAAAAGATGTCTATAAAAATGGTTTTATTGAATTACTTACCATAACATGCCCGCAACGATTGTTTCGTGTTAATTTTAAGGAAAGAAAGAATTAGTTATTTTGTGATGTGTTCTGTCGTAAAACAATATCATTTAAGAGTGGGTGAAAAGTACATTCAGGCTGTATTCATTCTCTCCATAAACAAATAATTATAACTTAGAATTATTAACAGTGCTTTGGAAATATTTACATGTACAAATGAATTGTACTTTTGCATGCTTCTGCATAATCTGGTGACATCAAAAGGAATATCCCTTTTATTAATTTTTCATTTTTAAGACTGAAGGAGAATCATTATTGATACATGTATATAAGAAAATTTACTAGATTGTCAGGATACCTACCTATTTAGACATGAATGATATTTTGTACTCTGCACTGCAATCAAAATATAAAATTTATGATAACTTTTTTCAAGAGTTTCAGTGATTGTATTTCATCAAGATTAAACGTATATACAACAAATAGATTTCTTTCGATGATGTTTTATTATTATTATTTTTTCTGGGAAAGATACTCTTAGATTTCAGAATTTAATAAACATTCCTCATATTTTAATGCATAGAATACCGAAGTGATAAAACTGACAGTAAACAAGTAACTTGCAGAAACAACGAAAACACAACATATTTACACATAAAAAACAAAATCTGAACATCTACTTTCTTACTCAAAAACTAGAATTGACGTATTTATACATAATGTTATTTTTATTCTATATCATCGACAAATAGCAGTGAAGATTCAAATGCTAAGCACAAGTCTTACACTTGGAGATGTAACAGGGTGCTGTCAAAAATGTAGTTTTAATAGCATTAATAGTTCTGTCATCAGAGAATTGTCATACATTTAGAGATTTCAAATATCTATACTTTCTATTACATGTATGTAACATTCAGGTTATTTAGATAATCACATTTTTGAAACAAATCGACATTATATTTTAAAAATTAAGTGTTGACGTTTCCATCTTTCTGAAGTCTAATGAACCATTATATCCATTTACGTCTCTTTTTATTTAAATCCAGTGCTATGGTTCCATTAATGCTACATTGTAGTAACTTGAGTTTTAACGAAAAATATGAACTTATAATAATATGCTGTTGACGTGGTCAATGCTGCGGGCACAGCAATATTAGCACTTTCCAGAAACTCATTTCCAGTATCATGATTCTGACTCTAAAATTATAATTTAAAGCAAGTTATTTCCCTTACTTTACTTACTTCCGGCGAATGAAACTTTTTGTAGCCTTAATATGTAGCACAATAAGGCTGCCCCCATTAAACAAAGACTTTTCTAAATGACCCATATGTAGAAAATGTATATGCTCCTATAGCGCTCGCTGCACGCGCTATTAAGAATTGTTTGTATATACTTAAACATTATAAACTTTGAGCGATACTTAACACATAATAACTTTGCTAGTGGTTTCAACAAAACTCAAAAGATTGATACTTTTGAATTGTCATATGCCTTAATGAAAATTTAAAATATCAAAACAAAACACAACTTACAACGTTATACCTCTAGTTAATCAAACTATAAGTCAGGTATAAAGGACAACAACAACGATGCATAGGGAAGATCTAAAAGAGACAATGTAAGTCCAATGCACTGACAACTATAGACAAGTTTCAATACCAACTCAGAGAAAACCATGTTGCCTTCTAAGAGTAAAGAAATCAATTTGATCTCAGACATGGTGTCCTATAACGTCAACCATGTAATAGTAAAAATCATAACAGCAACGGAAACGTTATTCTTGATATTTAATAATCCTTGATATCACGATCATTTTATCAAGCAATCCACCCATGATGACAGTCGTATAGTTGTTGACCGTAATCTAGAATAAAACACCTATTACGTAGCCGCGTGACTCTATTGATTCTCTTTTACATGCATTTTACACAATCGATTTCTGGCATCTGGTCTCATTAGAAGTTCCCAAGGCCAAATATGGTGCAAAAATGATTTCATTAATTGCGACTATAAATTGGACACCTCTGCTGGAGGAAACATTTGTATCTCCAGCCAACTTGCTAGTATTACTGTCTTAATTACGGTTGTAAAATTGTTAACCTTTTTATTGGAAAATAAGGAGATTGTCTCTCTATTGAACTGATTAACAAAGGACTAACAACACTAACTATATCTAATAGTAAAAATCCGATACAGATCAAACCTGATGCTTAAAGGTTATTGAAAATTAGTTCTGTTGACTGTATCTTGTTTTTGGCTATCTGTTTTGCTTATTTTGATTCGAATCTGTACTTATTTTGATTCGAATCTGTTCTATAACAATTTGATTCATGTTTCATTGCGTTGATTGAACTTTTTTTTTATCGGAAGAAGGTTAATCTTTAGATTAGAATCTTCTTGTCTCTGATATGGAATGTAGTTTAAGTTAACCTTTCTGTTGTTCGTAAATGTTTTATCGATTTTTTGTTAATTTCGACTTTTGTTTTGTGTATATGTCGACAAGAAATTAGGTCAATCAGATGTGGATTCTTAAAAAACATGAAATTACAAACATGTTAGATTTTCTTATAGACAACATATTTGTTGAATTTGGGGGTCTAATTTTTCAACAAAAAATCGGTATTCCAATGGGTACCAACTGTGCTCCTCTCCTCGCCGATCTAATTCTGTACTCATATAAAGCGGACTTCATTCAAGAGTTACTACGTGAAAACAAAAAGAAACTACCCCAATCCTTTAATTTCACTTTTCGTACTATAGATGACGTGTTGTAAATAACGACAAATTCAAAGACTTTCAACATGTAATCTATCCCAGTGAGCTTGAAATAAAGGATAATACAGATACACCTAAGTCCGCTTCATATTTGGATTTGTTTCTTGAAATAGACAATGAGGGACATTTGAAGACAAAACTTTATGACAAACGTGATGACTTCAACTTCCCCATTGTTAACATTACCTTCTTGAGTAGGAATATACCAGCATCGCCTGCATATGGCGTATACGTTTTCTCAGCTAATCCGATTTTCAAGGGCATGCGTGAGTTACCCTGACTTTAGACAAAGAGGATTACTACTGTCACAAAAGCTTCTTAACCAGGGTTTTAGTTTTGTCAGGGGAAAGTTGATGTCATCACTTAAGAAATTTTACGATCGTCATCACGAATTGATTGACCGTTACAGTGTTTCAATATCTAGATGATGTTGGACCAGTTCCCACTGTCGTAACATTTCATGTGCTTCCACCGAATTGACCTTGTTGAACTTCACGACGGGTGCCGTATACGGAGCAGGAACTGTTCACCCTTCCGGAGCACCTGGGTTCCCTCCTGGTTTTTATAGGAGTTCGTGTTGTTCATTGTTTTTTAGTTTTTTGTGTTTACTTGTGCTTGTGGTTGTTCATTTGTCTTCCCGGGTTTGTCTGTCCAATGGATTACGCGGGTTTTTTTTATTGCTCCTTAGGTATATTTGTCCTTTTTTCTATCGTTTATCGAAGTATTTTAGTAATTTTTCTTTAAATTTATTACATTCCTCCTGACAATACATCTAATACAGCATGACTTAGACATTTTTGCACTCCTAATTGTAATAAATTTTAAGAAAGGAACATTTAATTTATTTTCTGTCATTCTTAACTTGATCTAATAAAATTTATTATACAGCATATGTAAAATCACGCAAACTACTACAATCAACATAAATTGTAACCAGAATTGTTCACGAAACGATAATTTTATAGTCTTAAATTCAATCAGATCACTTTAGGTATAAATATATTGTACATGAGGGTCCAATTTAGGTATTTGAATTTATTTTACCAACACTATGGCGATACAAATGGTGCTGGACCCTTAGTCCCCGAGGATATAACATCCTCAGTATTCGTTGATTCGGCTACGATATGAATTTTAGATACATTGTGAAAGTCATCAAGAAATGAACATCAGACCCAAGGAATTTAAGCATATAAGCATTTATTAACAAACGATTCATGTGGGTACTCTTCATTCAAAAAACTTTGAAGGCTCCTCAGCCAAAACAGTTATAAATATGTAGTTTTTATCATGTTGTAATTCTATGAACATGTTATCAATAATTCAGTTACCAGATTTTTATTTGAATAACTAGTATTTATTCTTTCCATTATCTAACATCGAGGATGTTATTTATATATTATTAAGATGACAGGTGTACTAAACAGAAATGGTTTACAATGAACTGTCGACGTTTTCCCTTTCTGAAACCTAATGTACCATTAGTATCCATTTATATTTTCATTTATTCTTACATTCCATTTGAGCCGGTAAGACAGATGATGCCTCTTACATTCAATCTGATCACGTTAATATTAGAAAATAAACTAATGGTAAAATCTCAGTTTTCCTTCGGGAAATATAAGACTGTCCTACTTGAAAATCTGATGTTACCATTTTGTTGTTGATTTTTTGTTGTTTCTTTTTTCCTTTTCATAGTCGTTCAAGGTTATAGTGCCCAAAATAACTTAGTAGTATCTCGTCATATATTTGAAATTTTCAAACATGTCACCCCGATTTTGAACTTGTTAATTCTTCCTAATGTTTAATATACTGAGGGACAAGTGCACGTTGTTCGTATGACCGATTTATCAAATGCGTATCATGTACATTATTCCAAAAACAGTTACTTCACGGATTTTCCGAATTTGTTATATACCATGTAGCAGGATTATCGAGAGAATTTAGACCAATCATATGTATTTGTTATATTATTATTTTTTAATGCATTTTTTTTAACATTTATCTAAACACGGAGATATAGTTTACAAAATGTACTACTACATGTACCTGCTAATCCACAATCTAACAGGGATCATTTTCGATTCCGACAGTATCGTTCTTGTTTTATTTGATAATACGTTTTGGAATTATTCTTCGAAATTAATCTTTCTTAACGAAGCGAGAACAAGAATTTTGAATTATATCAATATCTCTCCTCTCGAACAAATAACTCTCCTACATGTATTCAGTAATCCAGGATGATCAAGTTTATTATTGGTATTTGACAGAATTCATTAACCATTAAAATCATTTAATACTGTAATCAAATCACATGTTTCTTGCTGTCACCAAATTGTTTAGTTCAATAAACAATCTTATTTGTTATAACAGATCTTAGGAAACATTAAAATACCTTCATAATCTTGTAGTTACATGTTATATTTTACATAAATATCACCTTTTTGAAGATTCCAAACAAAATGAATTCAGAAAACATTCATTTTCCTTTAATTGTATTTGTACTGTATTTCAGAAACCATTTGACTTGTTAATTTGCCGACGGAAGCTGTTTTATATCGGTAAAAGAAATCAGATCATAATTAGATCTGCTGTATTGATACATGTATAAAGAGTAGGATTAATTTGTTTTGAATTTTTGAAAAAATGGCCGTTAGACAAGTGCTGACGTAAGGCTTCAATCCTTCAATTTAACTTTATACAGAAGAAACGCATTGTTAACTGATTTAAATCAAGACGTATTTGTACGTACATTGATGCACTTGAAATTGCTGTTAGCGAATTTTAATATGACCTGCTTCAAACGCTTTGCATATACATCTGTGGTAAAATATAGATATTTTGATTCCAACGTCACAGACGTCAGACGGCTTGTTTCTCATAAGCGTTTACGACTTCAAATTATGATTTGCGTTTTGTAATGGCGTCTTCATGTCTGAATTTCTATGTTGCGGCGTTTCAAATAGTCGCGTGATAGTAGATACTACTAGTTTGGAAACTGATACTGACCAACCTGTAAGTTAGAGTATTCATTAAAGCACAGCCATTTCTTTAGATGAGTTTTTCGATCTACCTTCTGCTCATTTTAGTACATCAACATTTTGGGGGATATTGGTTTTGCGCCCCACTATGTCTAGCTATTGCTGTGCTGTGCATGCTGTTGAAGGTCTAAATTCATCAGTCTGCACATGATGTTGTGATTGGTACTTAGTGAAACCTTGGCTTTTGAGTTATATTCTGTCCATATTTCTGTTGTGCTTGTTGCTGTGGAAATTGTTGGTTCTATGCACCCCGTGGTGTTTGAAGATTTGTGGTTGGATAGTACAAGAAAGGTTCCGAGTATTGTTGCGGCATACTGTGATGGAATGGTTGAAGATGAGGATGTATCAAGCCATGTATATCCGTTGGATAGTACCCGTTTTGTGGAAACGTCATGTTTGTTGGTGGTCGGTTCGTAAGAGCTATACGAGTGTTTAGAGCAGTTGTTATACACATATTTTGTATCATTTGCATCTCTACCACTCTCAATCTTTTTTCCATTATATCATTCGTGTATCTATCATAATGTTGAATTTGCTGGCAGCAGTTATGATGGTTACATTTATTACAATCATTGTGTCTGTATCCTACGTTTGGATGTTCTCTTGTTGGTTTTTCTATGTCAGCATTACAATCTTTGTACGCAGCCAGAGTTTTTCTTAGCTGTTTCACTTCGTTTTCTAGGTTCAAAATTCTACTTTTATGATTTATTAGGATGCCATCTTTTCTGCTTTGTATTTTTCCTTGTTCTAGCCGTTCTTGTGTAGTCAGAGTTTGTCTATTTGAAGTGTTATGATCATCTATATCAGCCCGTACTTCCCATGTATCCTTCCTTCATTTGTACTGGTTGCCGAATAGCATGTCCTTTCGGCTTTTTGGTTTTTATAGATTGATTTCAGCATTGTCTATTCTGGTTCTATGCTAATGTCTAACTCTTTGAGTATCACCCGCAGATGATTCTAGCATATTTCTTTCCTCAAACAGTATTTCATCTAGTGATTGGCAGTTTTCTAGATTACTACTGGATCTTGCAATGCGTAGACGAGTATCTTTCTTTTCCTATATAACATTCATATCACTATGGATGTGATTCAAGTTAATGATATTTCCTGTAATATCAACCTTTTCAGCTATATGTTCCTGTTGGAGCTTTTCAGCTTTATCTGTGTATAAATTATCTTCACTACAGAAGTGAACGATGCAATACGCTTTCTCCACTCTTCTTTACGGTTATATCAACAATCGCTATACATAGGAAAGTGGTACCAAAAGTCACATTGCTATTCCATCTTTATTTACATAAGTTCTACAAAAATGACACATCTCATTCATGTTAATCCTCGTATCGTCAGTTTCATTTGTACACGTTACTTCTGTTGTACACGACTCTATTTCTTTGACTTTGTTCATTTTATCCAGCTCATTTCAATTTTGTGTACTTTCTTTTACGAGATTTGTATTTTGTATACTTTCTTTCACCACATTTGAAGATAAAGACATTAATGGTGATATCTGAGAAGCAATAGTTAAATTAACAATATCTAACTTCTGAACATTTAATTTAGTTTTTTCACAAATTTTATCAAAAAAGTCTACTCTGTTTCCATTCACATTCATTTTACAATGTTTGTGGTACATGTTAATCGCAGACTTCAGTTGGTTTCCTGTTTGCCAATTTTGTTTGCGATTATATATTTTATATACCGAGTCTACAATTGCGTTTGTTTGATCTTGTCCAACCTGCAGCAAAGTTTTCTTTGAAGTTGTTAGACTGCAGGATTTGAGCAATGACTCGTATGCCGCTGTAATATATTCTACGAAGTTTTTGCCAGGTTTAATTGGAAATGTGAAATGTTCATTCTTACAGGCTTGTCTTTTGTTGTCTAAATCTTTTGTCCTGTCAAGTAAAGTCAAGAAATACCAAAGGGATATTCGAAGGAGAGAAAAATCGTAACAACTGACAAACTCCGGAGAACAACGAAGACAAGACCAAAACAATACATGCACTACAATTAAAAACTAAAAGCATATGAATAACATGGACCCCACAAAATAAAACTGGGGATAGACTCAGGTGCTCCGGAAGAGTAAGCAGTCTCTGCTTCCTGCAGGACAACCACTATGCTGCCCATGTCAAATCCGGTATGAGGAAGGGATAATATCAATGGAACAGGTCCATTTTCATTTGGGAAACGGTTTTTTCATACCAAATCATTTCAACCAAGTCATGATGAGACCCATAAAACTTTAATAAGGATGCCTTCAGCTTAGGAGCAACGTACCCCTGTCTAAGCAACTTTTCGGTCAGGAGCCGGGCTCTGTCCAGGAAGTCAATGTATATGTCAAAAGCTCTGGAATAACGTATGAGTTGTGAAATATATATTCCATACGCCGGCGCGTCTGGAATATTGCCGCTCAAAAATGGGAAGTTGGCGATTGGAAAGTCAAAGTCATCCCGTTTGTTGTAAAGTTTATGTATTCAACCTTCCTGTGGTGTCAATTTCGAGGTGAAGGTCAAGATAAGATGCAGACGCAGAGTCTGTGGTATCCTTAATTTCGAGCTTAAGAATGTACGATCTGTTACTTCGGTTTGTCATTTTAAGATCCCCAGTGCAAATAGCCTTTCGGTGTTTAGTTGTTGAAGTCGTAGCGTTATTGAGCCGGCGCCTTATTGATTGTCCATAATTATAATATATTTTATTTAAATTTTTTATATTAAACAATCAGATACAATATTAGTGTTTCTAACCTATAAGTTTTTAAAATATAAAGTAAAATTCGGACAATCAATATGGCGCCTGCATGTCAAGCACGATATCATTTAAGAACCATAGAAACAGAAAAAATATGCTTGAAAAGTTCAGATGTAAAAAAATACTTATTCTGTAATTTAACTAATAATGAACCAAACATTTTTAATATAAAATGTATTTAACTTATGAATTTAGTGGTGTAATTTCTGAAAAATCAATATGGCGCCGGCAGGTCTGCTGCGGGAATGCCAGGTGTACTAGGGTTCCAGTCAAAAAAACCTTAATACACTGAGATTTTATTTTACAAAAAGGGCATGGTGCTTGTGTATGTACAAAATAAATTTAAATAGTGCACTAAAAATTAAAAGGTGAGGTTTGTAAAAGATAAAATGCTCCAAAAAATCTTCCGCTCGCCTACCACGCGTCTTCACTCTTCCCGTCAACTCCGCACAAAACCCTTTATTTTGTAGCAAATATCTTGAATATCAAATACTAGTAAGTCTTTTTCTAAATAAAAACGTAAATTTTCAAAATTTTCATGGAGTGCAATATCGAAGAATTTCGCAAGATAAATTTGGGTTACGTCCTACATGGAATACTACGTTGCTATGAATAAATAGAAGTTATATATGGGGTGGTTTTCCTGTTTTCTCATTGGTTAATTTGGTCACATGATTAACAGGATATTTCATGTATTAACCTCTAGCAAAACCATATTGACTTTATAAAGGAATATTACTAAAATTTGATCCAAATTCGTTCGAAAATTCCTCAATATTGTCAAAATGTAGATTTTTTCAAATTCCTTTAATTAAGTCTGCTTCATTGTCTACTTGTTTTACGAAAGCTTGATAACTACAAATGTATCAAAATGCACATTTGTGGTTTGAAAGTGCTGAGGAAAGTTTCTTCATTGAAGACAGACAGTGCATGTAATATAAAAATTAAAGACTTTTAATTCTTTCAATACATTATAAATATATATGGACCTGGTAGAATGATATCGACCTCAACCTAAAGTAGTCCTCGATCGATACCATTCAACCAGGTTCATATATAATGTATTGACCGAATTAAAATTCCATAAGTGATAAATATGCGATGATACCAATTTTGATGCACTAGATATGCAAAAACAGAAATGAGCATTACCTGTTGAAAAAATAATATGTATTTTTTATATACCAATTTCTATAATTGTATGGTAAATGATGAACCAAATATATCTGTGAGACGTGTCAGGATTTATCTACATTAAACAAAGAAGGTGTAAGCATGGGGTGTCACTTGTACGGATAAAACTAGTAGATAGATAATTTTGTTCTTTATTATAACCGTCAACTATATAAGATAGATTTAATTGGATGCAGAACTCGAATTTCTATTTTACAGAAGCCCGAAAACGTTTGCCAGGAAAAGATGGCTGTCGTGTTTCTCCGTTATTAACCATTTTATACAATAATTGAGAGTTAAGACCTAATCAATATTCAAGAAAAAAAATCAGGAGTGTACTACGTACTTTACTGCAAAGTCGTCTAACATATATCTTGGTGTGCCCTGTAAATGTTATGGATGGATGAATGAATTATTGTTTAACATCCAGTGGCAATTATTAAATGCATATCAGGACGAGAACATGTTGATATAATATGAATATGAATCCTGCTTTGCACTAGACCAACATCGTAAGCCGATTATCTGAACGTGATAGCTCCGCAGGCGCAGAAAGACATATCACACAACCTCGTCACATTATACTGACTCCAAGTCGACCATTCCTTTGCTCTTACTCCTAGAAGCCACGTGCTTGGTGGAAAGGCAGCAAATACCAATTTTAAGCTCGTTGGTTTAACCCGGCTAAGAATCGAACCCGCGACCTTCGGCAATCGAGGTGAGCACGCTACCGCGTGATCACAGAGGCGGTGTTAATGTTATGTTTTTAGGATATTTAGTAAGAGGTTGTCTAGAGGTTATTGACAACAAGTACTCGTCGTTATTTATTCAGTAACTGTTAAAAACATTACCCAGTAATAAGTCATTTAATTTTCCTTCGAGTTTTGACATGAATCGTCCTTTATCATCTATGTTTACGTAAATATCTGTGTATGAAACACAGGCCTATGTGTCGCTTATTTCCCATTGGGTGAAAATAATTTTAATTCGCCATTTTAACTACGAAAATTCAACATTTCTAGAATTTGATCAACAGTGTACTAGGCCATGCAAAAAGTGCAAAAACATCATATCCGAAACAATATATAAAATCGTTGTAGGAAAGATCCAAATATAAAAAATTACTGGAGAGTGTAAACAAATCAGCTTCCAAGAAAAAGCTATGCACGAGATACATGTAGATGCATGAAGAAAGTCCTTATATTATTGCAATAACAGTTTCAATACTAATTACGTTGCCAGGGCCGAAAATGTATAGAAAATAGTCTAGTCTCTCAGGTATCATTCACATATTAGCAACACCTAAGTAAAACAAATCATTAATGATATCTGTTAAACGCCTTTATGGAAACACAGTAGTATGTCTTCACCTATATTTGTTTAGGGTTTAGGAGTTTTTAGTTCAATTTGTCAAACTGTGTGCCAGGTGGATATTGACAAACTCAACTCCTTAATATGAATGAAAAGGCGTTATATAATTCTGACGTTTCTCACTATAAGTAGCAATAAAAATAGAGTCACTGTCCTTTCCCAGTTTTTTTGTCAGAAAACTTACGTTAGTATCAAATTTACATCTCCAATTTAGTTGTTATTTTCCTTTATACAATGTACTCCTTTCCGTTTAATTTAATACGGAAATAAACCATTATTTGTTCCATTTGTTGCTAAAAACATTATTTAATGCTATTTACATCAGGAAGTCGATACAAAAATATCTAAATGAGCTGGCGGGAAACCACAGTCCTAGTCTTATTATTAGTTTAAAGTGAACAACAGGAATCCAGACTGGTATAATATAAGAAAGAATATGGCATGTCAAACGTATCGAAAATTAGTACCATCAAAAATAAGTTTCAAAGACAAATCGAAGAAAAAACATAAACAGCTAAGAGAAAATAAGAAACAACACCGTATGCAACCCCAGAATAAATTCCAATACTCTTATCCCCATTGTAATGCATACCCTAAAGATTTTTAATTTTTAAAAATTATTCGAAATCCGAAATTGAAGCTATGCATCCGCCATCATATTGTAGAACTAATGTTTATAAATTTTCAAAGTTATCCACTGAAAATAAATGTTACAAACAACGTTGAATAGGAATTATAATGAAGTTAATATACTTGTAGTCCAGTCAAACTAAGTTTTAACCTCAAACTAATTGCAACAGAAAATGTTTTAGTTCTAATCTATAGCATTAAGCCCCAAATATACACAGAAAAAAGTCCCATAAAATCTAACTTGAGGAAAACTCAAAATCAGCATTTTTAATTTCCTATGGAAATTAACATTGGAAAGGGGAGATAACTCTGCAAAAATTAGTCTTTTTTTGTCAGTTTTTGGTTGATTTTTTTAAAATTCATGTAAAGTATGATACTTTGATGGGGTTATAAGTTCGTATTTGACTATATTATATAATCTTCTGCTCATGAAATGTACAAAACCGAAGTGTTATGGGTATTTTTATTTTTTTTTGCACATTTTTCATTAAAGAAATTGCAAATTTGTGGCTTTGTGACCATTTTGAAAAAATAATGTGAAAATTTGGTATTGTTTATATCTGTAAATTATATTTGTTCAGCATCTACCTTGTTTAAAGAAACTTTAAACCACAAAAAGAAGAATATGTGCATAATCATTTTTATTAAATTTGAGATTCTTTACCTTGACATGTTGAAAAATTTAATAAATGGTCAACTAATGAATTACGAAATCTAGGTTGTAGCTTGATAAAAGATATGAAAACACCTTTAGAGTTGTTTTTTATACTCTAAAGATGGATAAAATATCAAGAATCAATACATTCTGCTGAATAGAAGCGGTAAAGTTAAATTTTGTATCAATTTTTATTGATATTTCTGCCTTTTTTGCAGAGTTATCTCCCATTTTCAATGCAAATCTCCATAGGAATTTTAAAATCGTGATTTTTAGTCCTTCTCAAGTTAGATTTTGTTAGACTGTTTTCTGTGTATATTTGGGGTATAATGCTACAGATTAAAACTTAAAAATCTTCTTTTGCAATTACTTTAAGGTTAGGGTCAAATTTATGCTAGATTGACTGGACTATTGTCGATCCACGACATAGTTGACCAAACGTTGAAACATACGTTGATATTGCATAATTAAATGGTATGTGTCAGATAAAATCATAAATATTTTTCATTCTTATGTTTGGGTTTGAATAAAAAGGAGTTACAGAAATTACCAGTATTTAGCAAAATTCAAAAATAATAGAAATACTAAGGGATCATTCCTTGTATTGCCCTTAGTAGATCTCCTTAGCTGAAATTCTGCTTCCTATTTCGGTATTTTTGGTTGAGTACTTCTTGTTTAGTATAAGTTTGGTTTTTGGTCTTCCAAATGTTTCGGTTTTAATGCTGCTGATGAGAGGTAACTCCTTGAAATGCGTCGTATACAGCATAGTATAAATTTACTATATATAATACAATGTATTAGTATCTTTGGATTATTATTTTGCATTATATATTTACAATACTATTCCAGGATTCATCTGATGTCAAGCGGAAATTTTTCGTGAATGAAAATTTTAGGTCAGAGTAGTCGTAGACTTGTGTGGTAATATGGATGATGTGACACGAAACGATGTTAGAAATGATGTCGTGATGATTAAAGATATGTGCAAATGAATATATTTTATCGGTACATTTATAGTGTAGTTTATGAAGATAGAACACTATGTCATAAACACTGTGGACCAGAACACAATACAAACTTCCATTGCAAGAAGAGACAAGGTTAAAAGAAGTTGATAGTATGCTACTAGACGAATATAGAAACAAATCCTTTATTTGTGTAGTGAATAGGCCACCTGCAGGATAAATACATGCATGCATTAAGAATTATCATTTTGAGTTTCATTTGAAGACGAACAAAACAAATTGATACATCTTTCAAATAACATTCCTTATCCATAAGAAAGAAATTGTAAGGGGCGTTCATAGTTTCTGCATTTTTATTTTGTCGAAATGTGCAGGAGGTCCTTAAATATTTGCAATGGACACCACACTCCTTAAGATTAATCAACAGTCGTTAAATTACTCTGATAATGCTCAAAACACATAGCAAAAAGAGTAGAACATCTTTCAACTTTTTGTAGCAAAACGTAAATTTTTATCAAATGCACAGGTCCGTTATTTTTATGGGGTTTCTTTCTAAGTTTTACTCAAGGCAGAAAAATACACTTTTTGTTCAATTAGTTGCTAAACACCAGGCACGAAAGTATATAAGAAAATAATCATATACAAGTGTTCTTGACAATTAGTAACAGAATTAAAATGTTTAACAACAGATTTCATACATTTTACTGTTTTTTTCTGAAACTACTGATGACATACTTAAGATAAAAATAACGTCAAGCAATACCAAAGGGATATTCGAAGGAGGGGAAATCTAAACAAATGACAAACCCCGGAGAACAACGAAGAAAAGACCAAAACAATACATGCACTACAATTAAAAGCTAAAAACATAAGAATAACATGGACCCCAACAAAATACCGGGGTAGACTCAGGTGTTCTGGAAGAGTAAGCAGTCTCTGCTTCCTACAGAGGTATCCGAAAGACCAGAACAGAACTAGATGGATAAGACCGAAAATTGACACAGATAGATGAAACTCTGGCTCAAAATACGACTAACTTATTTGCAAATGTGATGGGTGAAGTCTGGAAATACTACTGCTAGCTATAGTAATCACTAAACCAGATAACTGTAATAGAATATAGTTATTGTAAGACCAAATCAGATGATCTTAAACAGATATATCATGATTGGGAGGGAAATTTGCGAAAAATACTAGTTGGAACAACACTATAAGAGTATCAAATAGTGACATATCAGCAAACGTTGAAAATGAAAAAGATTAGTTTCCGTGTACCTCAGTTACGGATGAATGAAATGATGGGCCTTGTTTTATTTGGTCACACTAATTAATTGAATAATAAGCAAGGAAAAGTTGATTAATGAAAACAATCACCTGTGTTAACATACACTATATGATTACAGCGGAAACACAGAGAAAAAAAAGTGAAAAGTATCATGACGAAAAGTATAGCAATACTCACAACTGTGGTCACAACTTTTCAAATTTTGATTTCCCTTTAGAACCGTTATCAAACTAACGTCTAAAACCCTAGAAATACTTTTGTAATCATTAAAAGACTCTGAATTGCGCAAAATATATATTTACCCTATGTACAGTATGTTTAAATTTGAACTCGTTTAAAAATAAGAATGTGTTTTTATAGAGCGAAACTAATACGTCTTTAAATTTGTTTACATGTATATAGAAAAAATTATCAATAATTATGTTTATTCTAAAGTTTATGGTTTTATCCCCTGATTATTTATTGATAAATTCTAGAAACATTAATAAGATAGCATATAGCAGATAGCATATAATAACAACCTGAAATTTCGCAGATCGGAAGCTGAAATGACCAACAAATTCCAAATGATTATCGTCATAGCTTTAGATACAAGCCTGCAAGCCAGATATACGACTCCTTATTCAATTGAATCGACCAAGGGTAAGACAACTAAGAAATACTACACAAAACTTTTGCACATTTTGAATGTTTATTCAATATCAAATAACAGCAATCAAGGCAATAAACATGAAACACCACACAGTCAAAATATTTAGAATGGTACTCGATATTCCATATGTAATGTTACTATTCATACAGTTGTCAATGATGAAAGAAAGGGTATGATCAATTAATTCTAGAAAGAAAATGAACAGGTCTGTTATTGCCGTTTTTCGTCTTACGTTTAGTCTTCAAAAAAAGGAAATGTCGCACCCAGTGCACATTTCAGACGTCCCTCCCGTTCGTGCGAAATTCTATTCCAAACGGTAGACGTATTTCCTCTTAAGCTTAATTCATGTGCTTTACAAAATATACTGGAGGGTATTATTTTTCAACAACACAAACCAAAAAGCTTTCTCTAATAGTGCGCATTAATATATCTCTTTACCAGTTTGATAAATTCTGATATCACCACACGTTGGTTAAAAGCTCGTGAAATGTCTTGCCAAAAAAAATCGGAAAATCTCTGGATTTTTACATTGTCACTTAAAGGGAAAAGGATTCTAAAACTCTTGATGCGTTAATTATGAAATTTATCCACTCTCGATAATTAAATTTTCATATTTTAAACTGCTCGGACAAGCCTGGCAGTTTAAAATTAAAATTTAATTATAACGAGTTGAAAATTTCATAATCAACTGGACAGCGATATCGTTGTAGAATCTATATGTATGCAATATATAATATAAAACCATATCAATATCACATAATCTTAAATAATGCAGTAAGATGCCTTCTTATTAGAATGATCAAATGCAATCCAAAATATCTGAAAAGATCGTGTTTATTTCATTTAATGTTAAATTAGATAAATTACTATCATGTACGATATACAAACTTATTTGTCGGTCGTTCAACTTGTAACGTATTAAAAGTGTACTAGAATAAACAAAAGTACATCAGATGACGAAAAGAAAAAATTATATACAATAAAAGCTATAAAAGAGTGTGCATAGGAAATGCTTCTAGCCAAATACCAGCAAAACTCGGTGCTAAATAATTTGTCGAAATTGATTAAATGAACTGTTTGGTTTTTTTTTAGTAAACACTTCCTGATGAAAGGCAATGTTAGCAGATAGTTCTAATGCAGTCCAAAATAAAAAAGGAAAATCCAGGTTTTCCTTTTTATCGACTATGTTTTGGCATTTTCTATAAATTTACATAAATTGGCAACTTTTTTATGATTTTGTTTGACATGTTAACAATTTATCCCTCAACTAACTTGAGAATGGTAAGATTAGGTTGTATTCTCTGATAGAATTAGGTATAAAAAATTAAAACCTTCACAAATAGCATTAAATAATATCAATCTTATTTGAGAAGAAAAATCTTCTAATATCAACGAAGAAGTTTATTTCTCAAAATACTATAGACACAATTCTTCTAAAAACCTTATTCCAGGTTAAATGGTTGGTACGTACAAAACCATTATCTTGTATTTGAGAAGAAAAATCTTCCAGAAATGAAGTTGAATTTTACTGACAGTGCATCCTCATTATCAATTTCAGAAGAATTTTCTTCTTAAATATCATAATTTGAGAAATATTTTCTCCAGTGGTAGCTTCAGACTAAAGATAAAAAATAAATGAAAAGAACATTAACAAAAGCGCTATCTATACTTTTTGTAAGAATATTCTAGTCTTTTGGGGGTATTTTCCCCATGTTTTATGTAATTTAACCCATAACCGTCTTGTAAACAACCACTGAATATCCCCAAAAGAATACAGAAGAGTCAAAACAGTGGGAAAATTCCAAAGGCAAGACAAACTCATGAGAATGGAACAAACAATTGCCACAATGATACATGCATAACTAAAAGAATAAACTAGAGAAAAAGACACGGATGAATATAGGTCATATCTTGACCAAAGTTTCTGTACTGTATATATTATTATTTATGAAAAAGCTGGATTATTATGTATGGTTTATTAAAATTTAATGAATGCATATACGAAAACCACGAAACTTAATGCTGTACATTGTATGAATCCTTAGTGTTGAATTTATTGTTTCCATGTTGAATAATTTTCTCTCTTCGCTTCTGTGTATAAATTTCTAAAGTCATGACTTTAATGCCAGTAACGCAAATTTGATGAGGAGAGGATACTTTCGGCACGTCATCTTGAATGTGTCCTTTCTGTTCTTCCTTCAGTATGGTAAGGTATGGAACCCTACATGAATTATATGATAATGGTATCATTGTTGACAAAACTGATAATATAAGATAAAAATTGTGTCGGAATGTGTATGAGTAATACCAATTTCAGCCAATTGTTTTACAGGTACACGATTTGTTTCTTTACTACATGTGCTTCGAAATTGCGGCAGATATGGCTACATATGAAATTCTGCTTATATACCACTACAGCTAATGTAAAAATTTTCAGAATTTATAGATCTGAAATATACGAAAAAGCTGTGATAGCT
Organism: Mytilisepta virgata; assembly: GCA_028015205.1. Lineage (NCBI taxonomy): Eukaryota > Metazoa > Mollusca > Bivalvia > Mytilida > Mytilidae > Mytilisepta > Mytilisepta virgata. The sequence goes on from CM051515.1 coordinate 37,160,275, forward strand.
GCTGGAAATTGGTCCATGTTTTATGTCCTCTGGCAGGTTGACAGATACTCTTTTGGCTAGTTAAACTTGTTCGCGCCATTCTATTGCCTTTCAACATTTTCAAATTAAATATTCTGTATTTTCATCCGAACACTCTAACGCTGACCTGAAATTTGTAATAATAATAGTAATAAAACTGGTAAAATGCTTAACCTAAATTAAATTCATCTAAACATTATCCTGTCCAATATTGGAAGTATGTAACTTTGGAAACATTCAAAGTTCAATCTTGATAAAAGGCATTTTGTCTACTAGAATTAAAATTATCTTGATATACTTACATTTTTTTTTGTATGCAATGAAAATATACAATATACTCTGTAAACAATGTGAATCAAATCTAGTTGTATTTCAAAAGTTTCAAAATTTCTTTTTTTTCTAACTTAATTTATGTGGCCGAATACCGGATGAAAAAAAAATCCACCACACTCTTCTATGTAATTAAGCCACACCAAATTGATATTTAGTTCTCTTTGGATTTCGCCGCTTCGAGTTTTAGACTATTAAGAAAAAAATTGCGGCCTCATTTTGCAAAAATGCTGAAAATTCGTCCAAATTCCTATTTTTTTCAATAAATTAAAAATGAAAAAGTTGTTCTCCCGCTCCTAAAATTTCGTAAAAGTTAGCATTTTCCCCATTTTTTGCAATTTTTTACGTAAATTTTATCTTCGCTAAATATTGATCCTCAAGAAAAAAAATTAAACTTTCGATCGGGGCGATCCGATAAAAATAAAAATCAATTTGGTATGGCCTTACAATTAAGAATATATTTTACTTTAGCCTCGATTTCATATAAATTTGAGTGTTCATGCATATTTACAAACATTATGAACATAGCTTATCAATCACTTCCCGCCGAGTTAATGTGTGCTGGTACAAACATGACAAATGTATGATACAAATGTACGTATTATACATGTTATATGTACAGTGTTATTTTTCTGCTTACAAATAAAAGAATACTCGTATTTGGAAAAAACCTTGGTACATTTGTTTTAAGAAATTAAATATGGTTTACTATATAAAATAAATATCATTATAGATATAGGAGTTCAAATACATTACACATGAATTAATTGTTTTGTAATTGAACTTTATTAAAATAACTATCTGCCGGTTACGGAAAAAATATAAACAATGATGTTTTACATACATACATGTATATGTAAAAATTCTTTCAAGAGCAACCGTTTAATATTTTACGGTTTGGGAGAACGGCAAGAAAATATTTTTAATACTGAAATTTTCCCCCTTTTTCTGAGCCAGTCATTCTTTCATCACGTAATCGTGCCCAACTTTATTTTCAATCAATTTTTGATATAGCGTTTTCTTAACTGAAATTTGAAACCTAGCTGTGGTTGTGGTTTTCACTTAATGTTTAAAATAGTTACCACAATATTAATAATTTACCAGATTTCAGGGTTCTTCATAATTAACACCACGGCAAACAACAATTAAAATACTTATCTGAAATCAAGTATCTTGTAATTTGGATGGTAACACCGATTTCTCGTCAATATTATTTATTAAATAAACAAGAACTTCGTTATTTCATACTTTTTTTGCAAATCAATTTACGTAAAGAAACTCTAAAATAAAAAAAAAATCATTGGAAAATGTCATTGTACAAATGCAAATTTTTATAGAAGTTAACTTGTACACATAAATCATTTTAACTGACACATACATCGTAATACACCCTTTAATTTCCAAACGGTAAAGTACAATTGAGTCCGATTATTTTTTTGTTGTTGAAAGAGAGCCTATATTTATTTAAAAGCAAAAACAAAATGAACTTCTATTCCCCCCCCCCCAAAAGAAGCCATGGTTAATGTGAAGGAAAATTTACAGTCATTTTTACATTCGGGATTAGAAGATTTTTTTTATATAAACGTTTAATAAAACTAATTGTTTAACACTCGATCCTATCCAATTAAAAATTCTGACGTACTATTTTAATGGGCCAGTAATACATTTCACCCGTACCGGCGAACCCACAAAAAAATGACAGCATATCTATAAAAATTAGGACTTAAAAACAGTTTATGGTAATAACCTATATGAATTGTTTTAGATATTTAAAAGCAAAATAGTAAATAATCGTTTTCTTACATGTTTTTTTTATGAAGTAATTTATTAATTTATTGTTTTGTAGGTTGACACTTTTTATACAAAAAAAACGGAACTTCGGTTATGATATAGATGCTTAAATCTTACCTTAATGTATATTTTGGTGAATTCCTGATCACAAAATATTGTACAACTTTTGCCGTTAATAAATCCATTGTTTATTTTCCACATCAATTATACTATCTTTCATTAGAGGCTGGGGTAGTCAGTATATAAATACATCAGGCGTGCTTTATCCAAACTCTTATCAGATTTACTGGCTGGAGGTAATCTCTTCAGATCAGAAATGGACAGGAATACTTTGTTTACAAAAGATAACATCAAATATACCGATTTTGTTTTTGCAGTAGATACAGGTCATGTTTTAATATATTTTTAAGTTACATTTATACTTCTTTAATTTCTTAATCTTGATTGCCAGTTTGAAATTTTAAGCTTTGTACCCAAAATATTACAGAAAATGTAAGATATATTAATTGTATGACTTTTAATATGACAAATGATTTATTTTTTTCAATTTGTATTAAAATTTATGTATCACTTACAAACTATGATTCCCAAAATAAGTGAAAATTTGTGATTTATTTGATGATGATTACAAGTATACACCAATTAGTTCGCTTTATATATTAATTACGTAATTTTTTGGCTTATTTTAAGAATTTTAATAGAAAAAATGATTTTCCTGAAAATCAAGGAAAGGGACCGCCTACTGACGAGAACATAAATATTTCCGACTAAATTTTATTTACATATTTTACCTTCCTATTACATTTAAATTGGGAGTTGTCCACGGCCATGGCAATTAGCTAAAAGCAATAAACTGGTTTGCCTCAGAGTACATTTAGTTTCTTCCAAAAATAAAACTATCATTTTCCTAAATAAAATTTCTGAAAGTTTTATGCTGTTCAGGTAAGAATTGTAAAAGAAATGATTCCACCTTTTAACAACCTTATACTTAATTGGTTCATTTAAAAAGAGAAATGAAATACAAAAGAAGGGAATCTTCTAAAGTGAATAAAACTGCAAACACGCTGCTCTACCACCGGTCTTAATTGTTTAGGTTCACTACTTGTTCTGAATATCAGAGGTTTAGTTTCGTTTTCATTTTTTGAGGAACTCGATGAATTTATATTTAAACTTTTATTGAATATAATGTAATGTGTATAATAGGACCCAATGGGAAACATCATTTAAAAATTTTCGTCTGAAACCACTATGCCAATTGAAACTAGACTTGGCAGCAATGGTCCTTAGATGGTCCTCATTCAGAAATGTGTCCGATGACCCGGACTGGCAACTAAAATGGCTGCCACAGCCGAACTTTGTTTGACATCGCACCCTTTGGGAACATTCATCGAACAATCTTTTTGTCTGAAATCACTGAGCCAATTCGAATCAGACTTGGCAGCAATGGTCCTTAGATGGTCCTCTTTCAGAATTATGTCTGATGATCTAGACTGTCAACCAAAATGGCTACCACAGCTGAACTTTGTTTAACATAGGACCCTATTGGAAAATTTATTTAAAAACTTCGTCTGAAACCACTTAGCCAATTGGAACTAAACTTGACAGGAATGGTCATTACATGATCCTCTTTCATAATTTGTCCGATGACACGGACTGTCAACCAAAATGACTGCTACAGCCAAACTTATTTTAACATTTAAAAATCTCTTTGTCTGAAACCACAGAGCCAATTGGACTTGGCAGAAATGGTCCTTAAATGGTTTTATTCAGAATTGTGTCCGACGACCTAGACTGTCAACCAAGATGGTTGCCACAGCTGAACTTAGTTTATCATAGGACCCTATGGGAAAATTCATTTAAAATTTACTGTTACACTTAGATTTTTAGTCATGCTTAAGGTGGACAAGTTAAATCCAAGTGATCAATACAGGCTCTTATGAGCCTCTAGTTTCAATTTTACATTCGGTTTTTTCCTTAATAGAATGATGGTATACTATCTGTAGACTGACAAGAAAGTTTTGTATTTTAGACTTTCGGTAAGTATCCCAACTACTTGCGAGGATCACTGTAGATTCCGACAGTAATTCATGTTCATTTAAAAAGAAGATAGCCAGTATAGGTAAACTGAATGCTATTTAAAATTTTATCAATCCTCAAATTATTCTCCAAATGACCGCTAAGGCTGTCAACTGAAAAAACATGATATACATTAAATTTTGGTCTCGCCGTGAACCTCCGAAGTAAGAAAAATTAATTAAATGACTTCGAATTTATTCAGATTGTTTAACACTGAAAATCACCCATTTAGTTACATGTATCGTATCAGAAAATGTGTGAAGTAACTTGAAATCTTTTCAAATGTTCAATGGATAATGATAGAAATTAATTTACTTCCTCCACTTATTGTAAAATTTAACTGTGATCTGTTTCGTATAATTGACTCGTCTGACCTTTATTATCAATGGACATCTTAAAGATACATGTCAATTTTATGATTGTATGTGAAGATGTAGTAGATTTATATTAGAAACAAAATCGGTATCGTTTTCTTTCCGGGCATTGTGGGTAGAGTGGTTGGTAACTAATAGGAAAACGTTCTTTGTAAATTATTTATCCTGTTTTCACAAAGCGCGTTTATTTAAATAATACCATGTGGTTTTATTAAAGCCGATTTGTGCTTATCGTCTGTACTGTTTTCATAATTCCTCTCGCATTCTTTATCACAAAGTGTTATGTTATTCTCATGAGTATTGAAATTCATTGACCGTACCATCGGTTATCTGTGTTTTCTTCCTCATCATCAGCTCTTATCCTTTATTGACCTAAGATAACCTTTTTATATATTGTACATTTGGTAGAAATTACTGGAAAGGGGGGGGGGATTATCCATAAAAAACCACACACACAGTTAACTTCCAAGTATATATTTCCTTTCTTAATACAAGCTATAATTTAGTTTTGGATTTAATACATACCCAGAGAACAAAGGTTATGTACACAATGCTCAGTAATTGAAGACGAATATCATTTTTCTTTAATTGCAAAATTAATGATTCTATTAGAGATAATCTTATTACTTAAATAAAACAAAATAATCCTAACTTCTCACATCATATACTTCCATTTGAAAAATTAAAACTAGTCCTTAATCCTCAACTTGAACTGTTAGCTTCTGTTTGCGACTTCATAAAGCAATCATTAGAATTGCGAAAATGAGGTCCACATCGGTTATATCTTCTCATATTTATGTTCATATTATGTATTTGTACCTTAATGTCATATTGATTTAATTTAGGATTTGTATGTGATTGTACATGTATATAGCTTGACTTATGGGTGAAATATGCTATGAATAAAGTTATATAATATGATTTTTAAATAATTTTCAAAAACTCAAGTATCTTCTTTGATGCATGGAAATAGACTATTGTGTCAATACAATATATGGAAAGGTATACATAGGTGAATATCTAGATTCGAAATGCAAAGTCTGATAAACGCGTCAAAAGTTCAGAATTTTGTTTTTTTTTTTCATATATTAGTCTGTTATTTTGGTTTCATTTAGCTAAACCGGACGATTATACAAATTACCCCATTACAAAAAATCATCTACACAAAAATTGCTAAAATTTCTTATTGCTTATTCGAAATCAATTTTTATCTTTTTAAAATATTGATTTGAGGTTGTATGCCTGCTTAACCTTTTCGCCACAATATTGGCTTCCGGGTTTAAAACAAAACTTGATATTTTACAAACATACATGTATCTTTATTAATATACACATGCATGACCTTGATCTTCCAAAATCTTCTAACTACTGTGGTTTTCGGATTGCTCTGGATATTTTGACAACGGTTAGAAATTTCCGATTTTGAAACCGCCCGATAGCCTCGAGTGCGGAAGATCGCGGGTTCAGTAACCAGCTGGGTCAAACTAAAGAAATTAAAATTTGTATTTGTTGCTTTTCCACCAAGCACCAGGCACACGGCATTTAGGAGTAAGATCAAAAACTGCACGTGTAGGGTGACATGTCTTCCTCTGGACTGTTACTTCTTCAAGAGAGGAAACTCATTTCAATCTCAAATGGACAGTAGAGATATTTAGATCGACAATTTTAATATTGATTTAACCTCTTCATTTTCAATTGACAGTGTTGTTTTGTGTATGAGAGAAGGGGGGGGGGGTTGTACATTTTGAAAAATATAAAGTCCGTTGACAATCAGCAATACGTTAGACTTTAATCCTTGACCAATAAATGTCTCATCAATTTTACATTTCAACAGGATCGTATATAAACAAATTATTGAGTAGTTGTTAAACCTCTCAATGATAATATAGGTAAAACACAATGTTCCAAAACATACTTCTTATAAACGTTCAAATAAATATTGCATATATTTTATCAAATTTAATTTTTTAAACTATAATGTACCCGTTTAGGACATCGCAAGATAAGATAATCCTAGGATAGCTTTGATTTACAGTCTCAGTCATGTCTTATAATTGTCCCAAGACAATCCTAAAATTTGTCATAAGACATATCTTAGGACCGATTTTAGGATAGCTTCGATAACCAGGCCCCAGAATACCTATTTATTGAAAACTATTATTTTTTATTATTAATTTTCCCATTTATGATCTTTTTTTCCCATATATTAATTTCTGAAATGCTTAACAGTTACATGTATTTTACACATCAAGATAATCCCCTTTTGCACATAAATTATCTAACAGTTTAACGGGAGCCGTGTTAACGAAGGTGTCCTAAGATAGTCTTACGACATTTCCTAGTCCTAAGTCATGTTAACGAAGCTATCCTAAGTTGGGACATGTCCAAAAGTTTGTCCTAAAGTTAGGATATAGAAATGGGTGTCTTAAGACCACCCTTAGATGATCCTAACAGTTAGGATTAATTATTGTAATATAAACAACAAGAATGGCTGCTGTGTACATGTACTGGAGAAATCGAAAATACAATATAAGACGAAATAAAGTGTTTATAGACAGACAACCCTTTAAATTAAAGTTTTAGATTTCTGGTGTACGTACATTTCGCCGGACAGAACGCCGTACAAACATACATACAAATAGACACACTTTAATTGAATATATGTGTAAAATTTCATTTCATCATGATATATAAGAGTAGAGATATCAGCACAAAATTTATATAGTACCCCGTTTTTAGCTCACCTGATCTAAAGGGTCAAGTGAGCTATTCTCATCACTTGGCGTCCGTCGTCGTCCGTCGTCGTCTGTCGTCCGTCGTCATCCGTTAACTTTTACAAAAATCTTCTCCTCCGAAACTACTCGGCCAAATAGAACCAAACTTGCCATAAGCATCATTAGGGTATCTAGTTTAAAAAATATGTCCGATGATCCCGCTTGCCAACCAACATGGCCAACATGGGTAGAAATAGAACATAAGGGTAAACTACAGTTTTTGTCTTATTTCTCAAAAACTAAAGCATTTAGAGCAAAACTGACATGGAGTAAAAATGTTCATCAGGTCAAGATCTACTACCATGAAATTTTCAGACGAATAGGTCAACCCTTTGTTGGGTTAATGCCCCTGAATTGTTAATTTTAAGGAAATTTTGCAGTTTTAGGTTATTATCTTGAATATTATTATAGATAAAGACAAACCAAGATAGACGCCACAGCCAAAGTTAGTTTAACTTAGGGCCCTATGGGAAAATCCATTGAAAAATCTTTTTGTCGGAAACAACCAACTTGACACATTGGAGCCAGATTTGGCAGCAATGGTCCTTGGGAGGTCTTTTTTTTCAGAAATGTGTCCGATTTCGTGGACTGTGAACCAAGATGGCCACCACAGCCGAACTCAGTTTAACATAGGACCCTATGGGAAATTCACTCAAACATCTTCTCGTCTGAAACTACTGAGCTAATTTGAACTAAACTTGGCAGCATTGGTCCTTAGATGGTCCTCTTTCAGAAATGTGTCCGATCACCCGGATTGTCAATAAAGATGGCCGTCATGGCCTAACTTAGTTAAATATAGGACCCTATAGGAAAATTCATTTAAAAATCTTCTTCTCTGAAATCACTTAGCCAATTAGAACAAGACTTAGCAGAAATGGTCCATAGATGGTTCTCTTTTAGAAATGTGCCCATTGACCTTGACTGTCAACCAAGATGACTGCCACAGCTGAACTTAACAGAGAACCCTATAGAAAAACCAACCAAAATTTTGCAACACTTAAATTTTTAGTCCTGCTCAAGGTGAAAAGTTAAATCCAGGTGAGCGATACAGGCTCTTGAGAGCCTCTAGTTCATGTTTGCTCTGGAACCCAAAAAATCAAATAAATCAAATATCTGCTGCACATCGACACTTTATTCGTGATAAATATGGATGTATTTTCATTTCATTCTGATAAATAACAAAAAAAAATAGACTAGTTGGAATGTGGGTTTCTTTTTTACCTTAAGTTGTGAACATATCCATGAACAATTACTGGTATCGAGACAACCCTATTATAGTATTTCGTGCTCTCAATTAAGTAACGATTTCAATCTGTAATAGATATCATGTACATGTAAATAATGACAATGCAGTATATACACTGCGTAATTTTCATTTATTTGACTGCTGTTTTATTTTTATTCATAAGCCCTACAGTTTTGAAATGTTTTTATTCTGGATTGAGTGAATGTAAAAAATCTTTAATTTTTTCAGAAATAAACATATGATTATCCTAAGAATATGTTAGGATTGACCTAAGTTACTCCTACTTAGGACTATCCTAAGATAGCTTTGTTTTACATCCTAAGACATGTTTTAGGATGATCCTAAGACAATCCTAATTCGAGTCCTAAGACAAGTCTTAGGACATATCTTAGGACATCTTCATTAACACGGCCCCGGCTTATGTTCAGTCGTCGCAAAACTGTAATTATAGCAATTATCACCTACTGTTTTCCGTCAAAGATTTAGAAAGGCTTAGTCATTAAGTTAAACCTTTATTCCAAATATATAAATTTTATATAAAAATGTAAAAGTATATTTTATTGGATAATTAGAATGTTAATCCCCAGGTCAACCATTTTGTAATTTGTGTTGTGTTATCTTTTACTTGTTAAATTCAGTCTTATTGTTGATCGTTAAAATGAAAAAAAGCGTGAGTAAAATATGAAAATACTCATATACTTTTTTCCCCTAAATTATTTTTCATGGTCAGTTTCAATTGTAATACCTTGATTAGTGAACATAATATACATGTATGTACAAAATTTAATGAATATATAGAGTAAACTGTTTCTATACATGTACTTCTGTACTAGTGTATTATGGTGTTGTGTCTAAAGTAACCCAAAGGATACATTTATAGGACATAAAAATGAAATATATGTTTCTATCTTAATATGCATGTGAACTGGGTCAAAATCGGTCATTCAAACACCTTCTTGAATATTGCTGTCAATTTGGGCTGAGTCATCGAATATATTTCTGAAACAAGACCATCTATGATGTTTGAATTGGCGCACTGGTATTGGACAAGAAGGATTAAAAATGGCTTTCTCGTAGTGTCATATTTTAAACTATTTTTACGGTGATGGCCATCTTTTGGATGGGCGAGGTCATCAAATATAATTTTTGATAAGATTTTGGGCTGGTCGAGCTGATACACATTTAAAACATCTAACATTTCATATACATATGTATATGCATTGTTACTTTAAAGAGAATTTTCAAACGAAATGCATTTCTCTCGCATCTTCGTTCTTTAAAAACCTAGGTTTTACTCAGCTGATCTTTGCAATTACGGATTTTTGTCCTAAAATTTTGAACACAAATGCTTCTGACTAAGCTTTTTCACACTGAATACCGTTCCATGGTTAAAGCCATGCACATTATAATTGTTGGTAGAACTGAAAGGTTTTGTAACTTAAAAAGGTGCATCTAAACACATCAGTCAATAAACGGCTACAAATATCTGAATTATACCTAGATCTTTTTGTAGATCTTTCCTGAACATTTTTGCCATTTACACGTTCTTTCTATCTATGATAATATTAAAGATAATAACCTAAAACTGCAAAATTGCTTTAAAATTATCAATTCGGAGGCAATAACCCAACAAAGGCTTGACAGATTCGTCTGAAAATGTCATGGCATTTAGATCTTGACCTGGTAAACATTTCTATCCTGTCAGTTATGCTCTAAATGCTTTAGTGTTTGAGATATAAGCGAAAAACTCCATTTTACCCCTGTGTTCTATTTTTAGCCATGCCAGCCATGTTTGTTGATGGATCAAACTCCGGATATAACTTTTAAACTAGATATAATAAGGAATATCCATGTAAACTTTGAAAGTATTTGGCTCAGTAGTTTCAGAGGAGAAGATTTTTTTAAATAGTTTACGACGACGGTCGACGACGCACATAGCCCTTTGGACCAGGTGACTAAAAATGACCATCAATACAATGATAACGGGACAAAAAACTCCAAAAATCTGAAATTTATCCAATATCCAACTTTATGTGAGTGTTATGGAGCAAACCTTGATATGCACTTTGCTATCGGCATTTTCAAAATGGCCACCGTTACTATGGGAACGGGTTAAAGAGTCAAGAAACTTAAATGTATCCCATATTCACGAAACTGTATGCAAGTGTTATGCACTTCAGTATCGGAATTTTCAAAATTCTCACCGTTACCATGGAAGCGGAAAAAATTTCCGAATTTCAATTTTCATCAGACTTTATAGGAACATTGGATGCCACGTTGGATATGTTCTTAAACTTGGAGTTTGCAACCGTTACCATAGACACGGCACAATTCCAAAAAGCTGAAGTTTTCATGTTTAGCAAGGAAATACACTGTGATCTTGAAATATTCAATAGAAAAGGGGAAAAAATTGAATTTATCCAAATTTTCGTAAAACATTCACAATATCTTGATTTTCAATTATGTCAGATAATAACTTGAGGGCCAAGCTGAGTTTTAGCGAATTTTGTGTTAGCATCCTAACATAATATTACTTGTTTATTCATTCATTTAATTTATCGCGATTTCACGCGAATTTCAGAGAAATTCGATTCATCGGCAGCAAAGTGTTTGTACTAGAAGAAGCTAGGTTGCCCTAATAAATTCGGCAGAAACTTAAGTTAACGTTACGAATATTACCTGCCATAAGCATTAGTCGGAAACAGTAAATCTGGTTGTAGAATAATTCACATAAATTTAATAGATATTTAGGGATCCAGTCGAAAAACAGCTTCCTGAAATGTGCTTTCCTGGTATTTGCTGATTCGGCCATCTTCGACACTACAGACCTGAGTCGAACTCCGTATTGAGTGGACTGAAACCATTGGTAGTTACAAACAATACTAAATCACTCTGCCATGGAGGCTTCATGACCTATGTAAGAATCGAGACTCGCAAAATCACTGTTATGCATGATGTCTTCTGTCAATTTAAAAGTCAAGTCAAGAAATTACAAAGGGATATTCGAAGGAGGGGAAAATTGAAAACAACTGAGAAACTCCGGAGAACAACGAAGACAAGACCAAAACAATACAAACTCTACACTTAAAAACTAAAAACATATGAACAACATGGAACCTGGGGTACATTCATTTTCTCCGGAAGAGTGAGCAGTCTCATCTTCCTGCAGGACACCCGCCACGCTCCCCATGTCAAATCTGGTATGAGGAAGGGACTACAGTAAGTAATAGTTGAGTATTACGGTGTGTGCCTTTATGCGCTTTATTGACCGTCTGTATTTCATTGTTCTAGATCCAGTTGGAGGCGAAAATATTTAATATTTTTTTCCCCGGCAAAAGTATAACAATCGTGAAACAAAACACAATTATTCCTAAACTTTTAAATATAAATTAATATATACTATCCTGTTGAAATGTAAAATTGATGAGACACTTATTGGTCAAGGATTAAAGTCTAACGTATTGCTGATTGTCAACGGACTTTATATTTTTCAAAATGTACACCCCCCCTCTCTCTCTCTTTCATACACAAAACAACACTGTGAAAAATGAAGAGGTTAAATCAATATTAAAATTTGAGATTGAAATGGGTTTCCTCTCTTGAAGAAGTAACAGTCCAGAGGAAGACATGTCACCCTACACGTGCAGTATTTGCTCTTACTCCTAAATGCCGTGTGCCTGGTGCTTGGTGGAAAAGCAACAAATACAAATTTTAATTTCTTTAGTTTGACCCAGCTGGTTACTGAACCCGCGATCTTCCGCACTCGATGCTATCGGGCGGTTTCAAAATCGGAAATTTCTAACCGTTGTCAAAATATCCAGAGCAATCCGAAAACCACAGTAGTTAGAAGATTTTGGAAGATCAAGGTCATGCATGTGTGTATTAATAAAGATACATGTATGTTTGTAAAATATCAAGTTTTGTTTTAAACCCGGAAGCCAATATTGTGGCGAAAAGGTTAAGCAGGCATACCACCTCAAATCAATATTTTAGAAAGATAAAAATTGATTTCGAATAAGCAATAAGAAATTTTAGCAATTTTTGTGTAGATGATTTTTTTAATGGGGTAATTTGTATAATCGTACGGTTTAGCTAAATGAAACCAAAATAACAGACTAATATATGGGAAAAAAAATAACAAAATTCTGAACTTTAGACGCGTTTATCAGACTTTGCATTTCGAATCCAGATATTCACATATGTATACCTTTCCATATATTGTCTATTTCCATGCATCAAAGAAGATACTTGAGATTTTGAAAATTATTTAAAAATCATATTATATAACTTTATTAATAGCATATTTCACTAATAAGTCGAGCTATATACATGTACAATCACATACGAATCCTAAATAAAATCAATATGACATTAAGGTACAAATACATAATATAAAAATCTGAGAACATGTAACCGATGTGGACCTCATTTTCGCAATTCTAATGATTGCTTTATGAAGTCGCAAACATAAGCTAACAGTTCAAGTTTAAGGATTAAGGACTAGTTTTAATTTTTCAAATGGCAGTATATGATGTGAGAAGTTAGGATTATTTTGTTTTATTTTAGTAATAAGATTATCTCTAATAGAATCATTAATTTTGCACTTAAAGAAAAATGATATTCGTCTTCAATTACTGAGCATTGTGTACATGACCTTTGTTCTCTGGGTATGTATTAAATCCAAAAATAAATTATAGCTTGTATTAAGAAAGGAAATATATACTTGGAAGTTAACTGTGTGTGTGATTTTTTATGGATACCCCCCCCCCTTTCCAGTAATTTCTACCAAGTGTACAATATATAGAAAGGTTACCTTAGGTCAATAAAGGATAAGAAGCTGATGATGCAGAAGAAAACACAGATAACCGATGGTACGGTCAATGAAATTCGATACTCATGAGAATAACATAACAATTTGTGATAAAGAATGCGAGAGGAATTATGAAAACAGTACAGACTATAAGCACAAATCGGCTTTAATAAAACCACATGGTATTATTTAAATAAACGCGCTTTGTGAAAACATGATAAATAATTTACAAAGAACGTTTTCCTATTAGTTACCAACCACTCTCCCCACAATGCCCGAAAGAAAACGATACCGATTTTGTTTCTAATATAAATCTACTACATCTTCACACACAATCATGAAAATTGACATGTATCTTAAAGATGTCCATTGATAATAAAGGTCAGAAGAGTCAATTATACGAAACAGATCACAGTTAAATTTTACATTAAGTGGAGGAAGTAAATTAATTTCTATCATTATCCATTTAACATTTGCAAAAATTTCAAGTTACTGCACACATTTTCTGATACGATACATGTAGCTAAATGGGTGATTTTCAGTGTTAAACAATCTGAATAAATTCGAAGTCATTGAATGCATTTTTCTTACTTCGAAGGTTCACGGCGAGACCAAAATTTAATGTATATCATTTTTTAGCTCATCTGGCCTTAAAGGCCATTTGAGCTATTCTCATCACTTGGCGTCCGTCGTCGTCTGTCGTCGTCGTTAACAATTTTTCAAACATCTTCTCCTCTGAAACTGCTGAATGGATTTGGATAAAACTTAGCATGATTGTTCCTTAGGGTATCCTGCACAAAATGTAAGCTTCGATTTTTGATCCGTCGAAAAACATGGCCACTGTTACTAAAAATAGAACATAGGGGTCAAACAACAGTTTTTCGCAAATATCTTAAAAATCATTAGGTTACGACAAATTCTGGCAGGTTGAAAGTGTTCAGCATGATGAGAGCTACCTGTGTGCTGATTTTCGTGAAAACCTGTCAACTGATGTTAGAGTTTTTGCCCTTTTTTGACATTTTTGGCTTTTTTTTATGTTATTATTTCAAAAATCTTCTTCTCTGAAACTAATATTCAAAATCAAATGAAATTTGGTAAGATTGTTCCTTAGGTTATCCTGCACAAATTTTATGCTTCGATTTTTGATCCGTCGAAAAACATGGCCACTGTTACTAAAAATAGAACATAGGGGTCAAACAACAGTTTTTCGCAAATATCTTAAAAATCATTAGGTTACGGCAAATTCTTGCAGGTTGAAAGTGTTCACCATGATGAGAGCTACCTGTGTGCTGATTTTAGTGAAAATCTGTCAACTGATGTTAGAGTTATTGCCCTTTTTTGAAATTTTTGGTTTTTTTATGTTAATTCTTCTTCTCTGAAAATACTATTCAAAATCAAATGAAACTTGGTAAGATTGTTCCTTAGGGTATCCTGCAAAAAGTTAATGTTTGGATTTTTGATTGGTCGAAAAACATGTCCGCCCTTACTAAAAATAGAACATAGGGATCAAAATGCTGTTTTTTGCTATTTTTTTCCTGAATTATAGAAAGAAAATGAAGATAAAAGCTACTTTCAAGGTAAACATGGTATCCCGGGTTGAATGGTGATGATGAAAGTTTGTTTTGGACGGCCATTTTTAAAATGGCTGCCATTTTCCCGCCATTTTTTACACTTTCTCGGATTTAAACAATATTTGGTTTTTAAAGTAAACATGGTATCCTTAGTGAATGGTGGTGATGAGAATGTTGTATAACAATGATTAAACTTCATAATATGTGAGCTTTTAATTGCCATCACTTGGTGTCCGTCATCATCGTTGTTAACAAATTTTCAAACATCTTCTCCTCTGAAACTACTAGGGGGATTTGGATGAAACTTAGCATGATTGTTCCTGCAATATTTCCTTTTCAAGTACATGTAATTGAAACTGTGATACTTCAGAAAAAGAGAGTTCACTTTTTAGATGCCAAAGATGTAAGGTCACATAGGTAACCAGAACAGTTTATTCAAAGGGTACAATTACCACTGGTTAATTTCATCTCTCATTTAAAATGGCAAATGTTCAACTTCAAACACAACAGTTGTAGAAATATTGCTGTTTAACAGTCATTGTTTATATGTCCTTCACAACATATCAAAAATTTAAAGTATTCCATTATATTATATTTATATTTTATCAGGATAACAAATTCATCACATCAGGGGAGATCATTTCGACCACCTCCATTACATAGGAATTAAGTAAAACGTACAAGAGAACCTTACTCTAGCAATGCTAGAAGTTGTCTGGCAAGCTATTTACTGACTTGGGGGTATGGAGGAACGGAATTCCAACATCTTACATTGTAGGAGTAAGGAGAACCTTACCCATTACAACAAACATTAATATATAAATTTAGTTTATAGTGCATTGTTTGCCAGGTGAGCGATTCAGACTCTTGAGAGCCTCTTGTTTTTAGTTGACAGCCTTAGCTGTCATTTGGAGAATAATTTGAGTATTGATAAAATTTTAAATAGCATTCAGTTTACCGATACTGGCTATCTTCTTTTTAAATGAACATGAAAGTTACTGTCGGAATCTACAGTGATCCTCGCAAGTAGTTGGGATACTTACCGAAAGTCTAAAATACAAAACTTTCTTGCCAGTCTACAGATAGTATACCACCATTCTATTAAGGAAAAAACCGAATGTAAAATTGAAACTAGAGGCTCATAAGAGCCTGTATTGATCACTTGGATTTAACTTGTCCACCTTAAGCATGACTAAAAATCTAAGTGTAACATTAAATTTTAATGAATTTTCCCATAGGGTCCTATGATAAACTAAGTTCAGCTGTGGTAACCATCTTGGTTGACAGTCTAGGTCGTCGGACACAATTCTGAAGAAAACCATTTAAGGACCATTTCTGCCAAGTCCAATTGGCTCTGTGGTTTCAGACAAAGTGATTTTTAAATGTTAAAATAAGTTTGGCTCTAGCAGTCATTTTGGTTGACAGTCCGTGTCATCGGACAAATTATGAAAGAGGATCATGTAATGACCATTGCTGTCAAGTTTAGTTCCAATTGGCTAAGTGGTTTCAGACGAAGTTTTTAAATAAATTTTCCAATAGGGTCCTATGTTAAACAAAGTTCAGCTGTGGTAGCCATTTTGGTTGACAGTCTAGATCATCAGACATAATTATGAAAGAGGACCACCTAAGGACCATTGCTGCCAAGTCTGATTCCAATTGGCTCAGTGATTTCAGACAAAAAGATTGTTCGATGAATGTTCCCAAAGGGTGCGATGTTAAACAAAGTTCGGCTGTGGCAGCCATTTTAGTTGCCAGTCCGGGTCATCGGACACATTTCTGAATGAGGACCATCTAAGGACCATTGCTGCCAAGTCTAGTTTCAATTGGCATAGTGGTTTCAGACGAAAATTTTTAAATGATTTTTCCCATTGGGTCCTATTATACACATTATATTCAATAAAAGTTTAAATATAAATTCATCGAGTTCCTCTAAAAATGAAAACGAAACTAAACCTCTGATATTCAGAACAAGTAGTGAACCTAAACAATAAAGACCGGTGGTAGAGCAGCGTGTTTGCAGTTTTATTCACTTTAGAAGATTCCTTTCTTTTGTATTTCATTTCTCTTTTTAAATGAACCAATTAAGTATAAGGTTGTTAAAAGGTGGAATCATTTTTTTTACAATTCTTACCTGAACAGCATAAAACTTTCAGAAATTTTATTTAGAAAAATGATAGTTTTATTTTTGGAAGAACCTAAATGTACTCTGAGGCAAACCAGTTTATTGCTTTTAGCTTATTGCCATGGCCGTGGACAACTCCCAATTTAAATGTAATTGAAGGTAAAATATGTAAATAAAATTTAGTCGGAAATATTTATGTTCTCGTCAGTAGGCGGTCCCTTTCCTTCATTTTCAGGAAAATCATTTTTTCTATTAAAATTCTTAAAATAAGCCAAAAAATTACGTAATTAATATATAAAGCGACCTAATTGGTGTATACTTGTAATCATCATCAAATAAATCACAAATTTTCACTTATTTTGGGAATCATAGTTTGTAAGTGATACATAAATTTTAATACAAATTGAAAAAAATAAATCATTTGTCATATTAAAAGTCATACAATTAATATATCTTACATTTTCTGTAATATTTTGGGTACAAAGCTGAAAATTTCAAACTGGCAATCAAGATTAAGAAATTAAAAAAGTATAAATGTAACTTAAAAATATATTAAAACATGACCTGTATCTACTGCAAAAACAAAATCGGTATATTTGATGTTATCTTTTGTAAACAAAGTATTCCTGTCCATTTCTGATCTGAAGAGATTACCTCCAGCCAGTAAATCTGATAAGAGTTTGGATAAAGCACGCCTGATGTATTTATATACTGACTATCCCAGCCTCTAATGAAAGATAGTATAATTGATGTGGAAAATAAACAATGGATTTATTAACGGCAAAAGTTGTACAATATTTTGTGATCAGGAATTCACCAAAATATACATTAAGGTAAGATTTAAGCATCTATATCATAACCGAAGTTCCGTTTTTTTGTATAAAAAGTGTCAACCTACAAAACAATAAATTAATAAATTACTTCATAAAAAAAACATGTAAGAAAACGATTATTTACTAATTTGCTTTTAAATATCTAAAACAATTCATATAGGTTATTACCATAAACTGTTTTTAAGTCCTAATTTTTATAGATATGCTGTCATTTTTTTGTGGGTTCGCCGGTACGGATGAAATGTATTACTGGCCCATTAAAATAGTTCGTCAGAATTTTTAATTCGATAGGATCGAGTGTTAAACAATTAGTGTTATTAAATGTTTATATAAAAAAATCTTCTAATCCCGAATGTAAAAATGACTGTAAATTTTCCTTCACATTAACCATGGCTTCTTTTGGGGGAGAAAATAGAAGTTCATTTTGTTTTTGTTTTTAAATAAATATAGGCTCTCCTTCAACAAAAAAATAATCGGACTCAATTGTACTTTACCCTTTGGAAATAAAAAGGTGTATTACGATGTATGTGTCAGTTAAAATGATTTATGTGTACAAGTTAACGTCTATAAAAATTTGCATTTGTACAATGACATTTTCCAATGATTTTTTTTTATTTTAGAGTTTCTTTACGTAAATTGATTTGCAAAAAAAGTATGAAATAACGAAATTCTTGTTTATTTAATAAATACTATTGACGAGAAATCGGTGTTACCATCCAAATTACAAGATACTTGATTTCAGATAAGTATTTTAATTGTTGTTTGCCGTGGTGTTAATTATGAAGAACCCTGAAATCTGGTAAATTATTAATATTGTGGTAACTATTTTAAACATTAAGTGAAAACCACAACCACAGCTAGGTTTCAAATTTCAGTTAAGAAAACGCTATATCAAAAATTGATTAAAAATAAAGTTGGGCACGATTACGTGCTTAAAGAATGACTGGCTCAGAAAAAGGGGGGAAATTACAGTATTAAAAATATTCTTGCCGTTCTCCCAAACCGTAAAATATTAAACGGTTGCTCTTGAAAGAATTTTTACATATACATGTATGTATGTAAAACATCATTGTTTATATTTTTTCCGTAACGGGCAGATAGTTATTTTATAAATATGTTGTTAAGTTCAATTACAAAACAGATAATTCATGTGTAATGTATTTGAACTCTTACATTGTCTTATATCTATAATGATATTTATTTTATATAGTAAAGCATATTTAATTTCTTAAAATAAATGTACCAAGGTTTTTTCCAAATACGAGTATTCTTTTATTTGTAAGCAGAAAAATAACACTGTACATATAACATGTATAATACGTACATTTGTATCATACATTTGTCATGTTTGTACCAGCACACATTAACTCGGCGGGAAGTGATTGATAAGCTATGTTCATAATGTTTGTAAATATGCATGAGCACTCAAATTTATATGAAATCGAGGCTAAAATAAAATATATTCTTAATTGTAAGGCCATACCAAATTGATTTTTATTTTTTCGGATCGCCCCGATCGAAATTTTAAATTTTTTTTCTTGAGGATCAATATTTAGCGAAGATCAAATTTACGTAAAAAATTGCAAAAACTTTTACGAAATTTTAGGAGCGGGAGAACAACTTTTTCATTTTTAATGTATTGAAAAAATTAGGAATTTGGACGAATTTTCAGCATTTTTGCAAAATGAGGCCGCAATTTTTTTCTTAATTAAATAGTCTAAAACTCGAAGCGGCGAAATCCAAAGAGAACTAAATATCAATTTGGTGTGGCTTAATTACATAGAAGAGTGTGGTGGATTTTTTTTTCATCCGGTATTCGGCCACATAAATTAAGTTAGAAAAAATAGACAAAATGCCTTTTATCAAAATTGAACTTTGAATGTTTCCAAAGTTACATACTTCCAATATTGGACAGGATAATGTTAAGATGAATTTAATTTAGGTTAAGCATTTTACCAGTTTTATTACTATTATTATTACAAATTTCAGGTCAGCGTTAGAGTGTTCGGATGAAAATACAGAATATTTAATTTGAAAATGTTGAAAGGCAATAGAATGGCGCGAACAAGTTTAACTAGCCAAAAGAGTATCTGTCAACCTGCCAGAGGACATAAAACATGGACCAATTTCCAGCAGCTATCACAGCTTTTTCGTATATTTCAGATCTATAAATTCTGAATTTTTACATTAGCTGTAGTGGTATATAAGCAGAATTTCATATGTAGCCATATCTGCCGAAATTTCGAAGAACATGTAGTAAAGAAACAAATCGTGTACCTGTAAAACAATTGGCTGAAATTGGTATTACTCATACACATTCCGACACAATTTTTATCTTATATTATCAGTTTTGTCAACAATGATACCATTATCATATAATTCATGTAGGGTTCCATACCTTACCATACTGAAGGCAGAACAGAAAGGACATATTCAAGATGACGTGCCGAAAGTATCCTCTCCTCATCAAATTTGCGTTACAGGCATTAAAGTCATGACTTTAGAAATTTATACACAGAAGCGAAGAGAGAAAATTATTCAACATGGAAACAATAAATTCAACACTAAGGATTCATACAATGTACAGCATTAAGTTTCGTGGTTTTCGTATATGCATTCATTAAATTTTAATAAACCATACATAATAATCCGGCTTTTTCATAAATCATAATATATACAGTACAGAAACTTTGGTCAAGATATGACCTATATTCATCCGTGTCTTTTTCTCTAGTTTATTCTTTTAGTTATACATGTATCATTGTGGCAATTGTTTGTTCCATTCTCATGAGTTTGTCTTGCCTTTGGAATTTTCCCACTGTTTTGACTCTTCTGTATTCTTTTGGGGATATTCAGTGGTTGTTTACAAGACGGTTATGGGTTAAATTACATAAAACATGGGGAAAATACCCCCAAAAGACTAGAATATTCTTAGAAAAAGTATAGATAGCGCTTTTGTTAATGTTATTTTCATTTATTTTTTATCTTTAGTCTGAAGCTACCAATGGAGAAAATATTTCTCAAATTATGATATTTCAGAAGAAAATTCTTCTGAAATTGATAATGAGGATGCACTGTCAGTAAAATTCAACTTCATTTCTGGAAGATTTTTCTTCTCAAATACAAGATAATGGTTTTGTACGTACCAACCATTTAACCTGGAATAAGGTTTTTAGAAGAATTGTGTCTATAGTATTTTGAGAAATAAACTTCTTCGTGGATATTAGAAGATTTTTCTTCTCAAAAAAGATTGATATTATTTAATGCTATTTGTGAAGGTTTTAATTTTTTATACCTAATTCTATCAGAGAATACAACCTAATCTTACCATTCTCAAGTTAGTTGAGGGATAAATTGTTAACATGTCAAATAAAATCATAAAAAAAGTATGTAAATTTATAGAAAATGCCAAAACATAGTCGATAAAAAGGAAAACCTGGATTTTCCTTTTTTATTTTGGACTGCATTTTCTTTTTTCCCTATGCCAGTGAACTAAAATTTACATTACAAGTAATTACTCCTTGGAACAGTTCAGTAGATATTTTGTTTATACCGGAAAGGTTTGACGCCAAATATAAGGCAATACCGTGCATTGTAAATAAAATAATTGTCGGTAAACATACCATAATGTCCGAATTTCGATAGTAATAATTCGGGCATCTATCTTCTTTCATTGACGTAATGTTACAATGATATGTAATAATGTAAAAAGATGACGTTGCAGAATTAATTGGTTATTGCCATATAAAAACATTTATCATATACTTAGTACTAAATAAAGGAAAATTGCATATACGATACTGAAAGAACATTGTCTGCTGTAATTTCTACCGTGATGATATCGATATCGTCACCCCTTTATCATATCCCTTAAAATGATACGTGACCAGAAAAAAATCTTCATCACTGTTGAAATATATGATCAAGCGCATAAAACATGTCAAAATCTGTATCACATGCCGTATCACTCCTCGATCAATATCATCCCTCTGGCCAGAGGCCCTCGGGGTAATATGGCATGTGATACGAATTTTGCCATGTATTATTCTCTATATATTTAGGAAACACTAGCTATAGATATAGTTTTTTTTACTGCAATCGTTCTATTTGAGCAAGCAAAATGCGTTGACAGTATATTAACAAGTGTAATTTCATATCGGAGAAAATTTAGTTGTTTTTATTGATTAAAACATGGTCATGTGGTATTTATTAATCTGCGTTAAAATGCCAGAATTCGGCTCGAATCAGTAAAAATGATCGGGAAACCTCGCATTTCACCCGATTCTAAGACTCATCCGTATATTAAATTTAAGTCAATTCAATGCACTGTTAGTGTCTATGTGTATTTTTTTTTAAATTCAGCGATAGCTATACACATGTAGGAACGTCTGTCATGACTGAATAAATATGAATAGCAACAACAACAACAATATGATTATTTACGTCTCACCATTAATATTACTATATTTACAACAATAAAACATCAAACAGTATCTTAACGCCATTCTAAAAGAATTATGAGAGACGAGCATATTAAGTTAACTAAAACAAGACCAAAGTTTCAGTCGCAAAAACATGTATTAAAAAATCTAAAAATATTTTTCAGTAAAAATACATATGTGTCTCTTACAGTACTAGCTATAATATAAAAATAGTCATTTAATATAAAAATATATAAAACTTTAAAGGGAATAAAAATTGAGTATCCATTAAAAAAAACAAAATAATAATAATGATATAAAAATCTTTTTCGTCTATCTAAGATAAATTTGCAGGTGTTTGCACTGGTTATCATGATAGTATCAAAGTTACTGGCTAGAAAAATGGAGATTTTTTGTATATTAGAAAACGACATAAAATGTGGATATTCTTGTAAAATTTTATCAAACAAGTCATGCCTAAGATCATCGTACAATTTGCATTCAATTAAAATGTGTTCTTCACTTTCAACGACATTTATACAATTTTCACACAGTCTTTGCTCTAACGGGAAACGTTCGCATCGGCCAGTCTCTATCCTGATTGGCGCAACGCCGCATCTGAACTGTGCGTTAGCTCGCCTATGAGATGGAACAATTAATTTCTCTAAATAACGTTCCGTGTTCACTGTTGATTTTAATGTTCGATACGTTCTTAATTTATTTCTGCCCGCACCATTTCATTGTGTTTACATTCGGTTTAAGTAGCCAGTCATTTTGAAACTGTTCTAGCATACTGTCACTCAATCTTCTTGTAATGAGTGTCTTTTCAGCTCTATCCATTCATATACAAGTTTATAATGTCAGCTGCAAGAAATTGTTGTTTCGTTCGAAAGTTCCAGTTTTTACATTGCCTGGAATTCACACTACAAGTTTCTGACCATACAAACATTTTCCGATTAAGTCTACTTTCTTCCATGTTCTTGAACCTACACCACTGATTAGCAATACAGTTCCACTGACGTACGTGCGGAGGAATCCAGCCCGAATCACACGAGACAGCTATGTTCGGAGTATATCGTCCGACAATCGTGAAAAAAAACTAATTGCCCTCTTCTGCACTGAGTTGATACAAGAATAGTTCTTTTGTCCCCAAACTGCAGATCCATAGCTTATTATACTCCATACAGTAGAATCATAAAGTTTAGTAAAAGTTTTAAATGGAAAACCACCAAAAGCTTTATGTTTAGATATCAAAAGCCCTAAAGCTCTATTAGCGGCAGCTACGACATGCTTTGCTGTAATATTGAAATCCAAATGCCCTGTTAGTACTAGTCCAAAGTAAGTATATTTATCAATTACTCGCAATATCTGATCGCCATACCTGAATAGAAACGAAGACCTCGGAATAGAGTTAGGCGGGAAGTGCACAATATTTGACTTAGTATCATTGATCCTCATTTTATTGTCACTACTCCACACAGAAACCGCATGTAATAGAGCTTGTAATTCCGTTTCAGAGCTAGCTAGCAAAACCAAATCATCAGCATATAACAGTAGAGGAACCTTTTCATTTCCAATGTCAATCCCGAAACCTGTTGCAGTCAAATATATTACCAAATCAATTATGTAGAAATTGAACAGTAACGGAGATAACAAACACCCCTGCTTCAAGCCACTACTCATATTGAACCAATTAGTCTTGTGACAATTCATTCGAACGCAGCACTCGACCCGTTTGTATAACGACAACAAAGCATTAAACATGTTTCCTTCTATACAGAGATCATTTAGCTTGCGGAAAAGTATAAAGCTATGCTATCATACGCTTTACGGAAATCAATGAACGCAGCGTAGGTAGACAGTCTGTTAACTTTTCTGTTCCCAATAATTGATGTCAACGAAGATATATGATCTATAGTGCTTCTTCCTTTTCGGAACCCATTTTGTTTATTCTTCAATATATTATTTTCGGACTCCCATTCAGTAAGCCTATTATTGAACACATGACAGTACAACTTGTATCACACTGGTACTAACTCATAGGGTCTCTAGCATTACCTGTAGAAGATTTCGGTATAGGCTGTATAATACCTTTTGTCCAAATTTACGGTATAACTCCCAAGAAAAAACATTTGTTCAATAAATAGTGTAAAAACGGAAGAACAGCATTGCATTTTAAAATTTCCGATGGAATGTCGTCCCAACCTACAGCTGTGTTCAATTTCAAATTACACACTGCGCGTTGCACTTCAAATAAAGAGATTTCACTATTTAATTCTGTCAAAACTTCTCTTTGGTGATCCTTATATACAATATTGTCTATAGTACTTGATACATTAGGATTTAACAAATCTTTAAATGCATTCTGCCATTCCTTGAGAACTGAGACACAATCATTTGTAACAGTTCGTCCAATAAATCAACTTGCATCGAATAACCTTTCGGAGCTCCTGTCCAACACCAACCCGGCCTATTTCTTTCCAAAATTCTCGTTGATCTTTGCATTTAAGTACATAAATCCTTAATACTTTATTTTTCTAATAATTTCGTTTCTCACCTTACGTTTCTCTATCGAACTCTTTCCTCCGTTTACTAAACACAATTCGCAAGGAGCGTTTCATTACGTTATTTTTACACTTGACCATGTTCTTTTCCGCCACACATACATTGTTCCAAAGTATCGTTAAATTGTCAGACAATAAAGGTTTCTTTGTTCGTCTCTTTTTATTATTATTACTATCATTAATTTTAATAACTTTAGAATCAAGCTTACAGTTCATCTCGGATTTCAAAACATAACGAATTAATTGTATGCATTGCTTATTTCCGTTTGATTCAATGTCTTTAGGTCCATATCAAGAATTATATTTTCGATATCACGTAATCTATTTTCAAGAAAATCATTTGGAATATTCTTGCAATTGAATGTTTTTAATTCTGTGTTCTCGCAAGCGAAACACTGTTGAGGGTAAGGTAGCTTATTTACCTTTATGTTCCATAGAAGTAAAGAATGACCGGGTTTAGAAGCATCATGATCGACGCTATCAAACAAGTTATGCTTTTGCATTGAGCTCAGTCGCAGTAATAACTTCGAACTCATGAAATTTATTTAAATTCTCCTATGGCACTAAGCACTAATCTACCACGGAGGATCCCGGTGTCGAAATAAAAGTAAAGCTGTTCCGTTTACAATTCCGTCTATTAAGGATACAACAATTAGAGTTTATCAAAAAAATTTCTCCATATGAATTTGAAAAACGTTCAGGAATGTCATCAACACCCGGAATGAAATCGTAACTGTCATAAAATCTGCTATTGAAATCTCCACAAAGGAAAAACACAGCATCCTTTCCGTAAACGTGGATCTGACTTAGCAATGTTTCATAGAATTCGTTGGCGTCGATATTGAGGGACGAATCTATTGGAGGTAGATAACAAACGCAAGCCTTAACATTACATTGTTTCGTTCCTTTCTCGATAACATCAATCCATAGTATCCCCTCAAAAGATTTATCGAATATGTTCACATCATATGAGATTAAAACATCACTGCGTATAAGAAAACCAACTCTCCTTCCATTCTTTGCACGTTTGTGAATACTAGTTCTGTTATGACCATACCATGTGAAACCGTCAACATTTATAACTTCGTCATCTTTCAAATGCGTTTCTGCGATTCCAAGGATATCTAAGTGTTCCCCTTGCACACAAGTTGCACGAATAACATGTTTGTCCGAGTTTCTGTCAACATTGTTCCAGTCCCTTACATTCCAAAATCAACAACGCCACTAGTGTTTGCTTTTACCATGATATCCATCCTCATCATTATAATTTCTTTGGTTCTGTGAATAATAATTTGTATAGCTGTTACGATTTTTACTTAAGGTCCATTTTGATAATTAACACTTTGTCGATGATAACGGTTATGTCCATTGCTTTCATTCTGCTCATTGCATGATGTTTTGTCTTTTATCTGAATTCGTGATCCTTTCAATTCGAGCTGATTTTTACCTACTGCACGAACTATATTTCGTAAATTTGAGTTGAGCATTCTTTGAGACCTAGGGATATCATGTTCAGTGAAAACATCTTTATAATGTCTACTGTCTTTTAGTTTGCACTTCAATTCCATCACTCTTCGTTTGTCATCTGAATTGTCGAATGATATGAGCACAATACCCGGAACATTTTCTCATTTGCTACTCTTACGTTCCACTGATTTCAGTTTGATACTTTTAAGTTTTAACGCATCTTTGATCAACCTGTCTACTTTCTTGTCAATATTTTCGCTTTTAGACTCCGGTAGATTGCGGATAACTGCATTAAGGCGAGTTTCATTTGCCTTTGGAGCACTCATGAATTCCTTAGTACGAAGAGTCTTTGTTATTTCTGCCATTTCCTTTCGTAATGAATAGACTTCGTTTTGAATCCCTTCTTCAAAGTGGCAATATCAGTGCCAACCTTTTCTGACACCTTTTCTATATCCTCATTAACATCATTCTTCAACTTTGTCACTGCTTTACTTACTTTCTCGCTTATCATTGCACCCATTTTCTTCGTGAGACTCGATTCAATATGGTCGATTCGAGATTCCGTCTTCTCACAGAAAATTTTCATAATTTTAGTGAAGACAATGACTACTGCTCTCAGATTTTTTCCTTCGCTTTCCTTCATTTCATTCAATCCAAATTGCATTCAAGAATTGCTACAGAGTCCTTCTCATTTTCTTCGCTTCTCATTTTCTTACTGTCTTTTTGGCTTTGTTCTGCAGATAAATGCCCTTTTCCTTTTCGCATTTCCAGTTTAGAAGCCAAATGTGTCCTATCACAGAGAATATCAAAGTCACTCGGATGCACCGAGCTTTCATGAACCTCAGGATACACTGAAATTATATTGCTCGGTTTCATCACAGCTGATTCTTTACTTAACGGTTCAATTGAGTTGAGTCATTAACCGTGTAAGATGCTTCCATTTCGAATTAAGATAGACAATAATACTAGGGTTGTATTTCCAAACGCACCCAAGGCTTGTCTGGGTTAATATTTAGGACGTTCTCAGTAATAAGTTTATGTGTAATTATTGCTTTAAAACCACTACAAAAGTCATTAAATATATCACCCACGTCAGATAATAATGAATATTATAATCCAGTCACAAATTATATCCCAAAACAATCCTAGAAATAATGAGATGATATATTTTTCTTCACTGACCTTAAATCACGAACTGTCATGAAAGTTTCGTTCGATACACAATAGCAATTGTATTCCATTACAGGTACAATGTACATGTATCTTCAGTGTAATTACCGTTCAATGTAATTTCATATGGACGCGATCCACCTTTTTCAAATTATATTGCCTGGTATGAATTTGACCTTCAAGGAAATACAATTTTTTAGATACAGACAATAACTTAAATAACTTAAATTTGCAGTTTATACTTAATCTCGGGGGGGGGGGGGGGGTGGGGGGGGGGGCACTTCTATACTTAATTGATAGGGGGCGCCGCTGGGGCTCTGTAACCCCACCCTTTTCATATAATTAAAATTTTTAAAATGTATACCTTTTCATATATTGCATAAGTAAAAATGTAACCTTTTCCCATATTAATATTGGTTGACTGTGCGGTGTATACCAAAGTGTCGAAAAATGTGTGGATAAAAACAAACAGGAACAACCAGAGACATAATAGACGAAGAATTAAATCTGAGCCAAAAATACAGGGCTTTTCGTATAACAAGTAATGTGTACTTTATTGACCTTATGATATATTTATGATAGTTTTCCCGACCTATTCACATATTTTCAAGCTTGAAAAGGTGACCTATTCCAGCGGCACGTCCTATCACCTTGTATATAGGAAGAGGCCCCCCCCCCCCCCCCCCCCCCCCCGAGTACTTAATAATACATTTCTATATATGAATATTGTTTAAGGAAACATGAGGTTATCAAATTACATGTGTATGTGGTCTTTTTGTCCAATATAAGAATTTTTTATCACAATATATCAGTGACTGCTATAAAAACACTCATATGCAGAAAACCAATTTTCCAAAAAAAATCATCTATATTTTGATAAAATTCCATTTTTCATATTTTTCATTAATATCCAATGTAATTATATATAACGACGTTCTATTTTTTATCCGAGCATAATAATTGGAATTTGGGTGGCCACAATGGAGGGCGTATTTTAAGAAACCGGATACACGTTTGCATGGCAAAATTTTATTAAATTACGTACGTTTTGTACAAACGACAAAAAATAATAAATAATTGTTCTTTCATCTATATACATACATGCATATTATACAATAATGGGACAATCCTGAAACTGCAGTGAGAAGTCAAGTTTACCCCGTATTTCTTCTATTTCAGTTTTATCATCTACTTTTACATAGAGATGATAATACATGGCAAAATTCATATCAACCCGAAAACCAATGTCAGCCAGGGGGCCGATATGTATTGTATACTTTATCATATATTTCAACTGCAGACTTCATACAGGGTATATGATGCAGGTTTCAGCTAAGAGACTGTATAAGACATTCATAATAAATGTATAAGAAATCCCTACTAAATCTATAATATATGTAGCTAATTATATAAATCATAGCGTGTTGACTAGTAATTTTGCTTGAAATATGTAATATCTGATCAATCAAATGAAAATAAAATGCCATAAAATATCTCGTTTAACAGTTTCAAGCATATGTAATCCGAATTTTAATTCATTTTAATCCGAACATTTCACTCGTCAACATCAAATCAGACATTAATGCGATTAACCAAAGGAGGAATAAATTCTACATAAAGACCTGATAGTTTTCCATGATTGAATGTTACAATAACACAGACGTTATATAAACAAATCTAGAACATAAAATTTCAATGTGACTGTCATTGTGTATCGTTATTAGTTCTTTTAATAGAATAAGATCAATATCCAGAAAGACTCTGATTCTAATTTATTGGAGGACACAATCTCGCGTGTACATGTAGCATAAAAGGCACCTTTATATGGCAAACCACTGTCTTTAAAGGGAACTGTGAAAAGTCCGTGTTATGTACAAAGCAGAAGTATGGTACGTTCAGTTTTAGCCTCCTAAATACATAGGGCCCTAGGGCCCAAGATGGCGGCCGGATTAAGTTGTCGGATGCAAGCTAATCTCCGATCGGATTAAGTTGTCGGATTAACTTGTAAAAACACATGGAATCCATTTCATTGTCATTTTTACAGATACCCAAGAACTATGACTTTAACGATTCAAACATAAAGGGTCAGGAAAAGAGTTATCTCCCTAGACTGTACAAATTATACTCACGTGAAAAAAAGGTGGGAAAAGAGTTATTACTCTCCCCTCAAAATATGTTGTCACGCATGTGTTATTCTACCTCAACCCGGCCTTCGCTTGGTCCTGGTTGTTGTGATGTTGAGCAATTGGTCCCGGTTTGTGCATTTTCTTTGGATATCCGAAATGAGAACAAAATGACGTTAATGATGATAACTCCGCTTGTTTCGAAATTCCGTGCTTTCCTTTGTGTTGAAAGTAATCCCTTTTTAATACCTTAATCCCTAGAGAGTATATTTTTCCGTCATTGATTCCACGTGTTTTTCATGTTAATTCGACAACTTAATCCGATAGGGGATTAGCTGGCATCCGAAAATTTTATCTTTTCCTACAACTTAATCCGGCCGCCATCTTGGGCCCTAGGGCCCTATGTATTTAGGGGGCTAAAACATACCATACTACCCAAAGCCTGTAAAATTACCTTTATATAAAGGGGACCTGCTCATAACGGTCATTTTTCTCTGGTTTCTTGGGTGCCCTGTATATACATATTTCACTATATAAATTATAGATATGTTCCATTAAGCTAAGGTGTAGGGGTAAACATATATCTAAAACTGCTGTATTTTCGATCCTCACACACAACGCTAACTTTTAAAGGTTTCAGGTTACCAAAAGTATCAAAACCTTTACAAATCATTTAACTCCAAAACAATAAGCACTTTTATCATACAATGTATATAAGCAACACTATTGGTCCTATAGAACATGCTTTGTATTTTGCCTCCACCTAAATAATAAAACGGATAACAAAAAAATCAAGAATTACATACCAATAATTCCAATACGGTGTGTATTGTTAATTCTGATTGGTCAACAACGTGACGTCTGGGATATTTTATTTTCCGAAAAATGACGTTCAGCATATGAATATATGACCCAGTAAAAGAGTTCCATTTTAAACCAGTCATTTCTTTGTAATTCTGAATAAAAGTGTAATTATTATGGAATTATAAGTAATAAGAGTTGTTTATCGGTGTATAAACTCGACAAGGTCACTAACAAACGTAACTTAACCTTTGGACTTTATTCAGGTTGTGAGTGAACTGGTCTCTATTATACACTGATAAATTGCTTCAAAACAACTCTTAGTACTATAGTCAATTTACGCCATCTAATAGGACGGAACTACTGACGCAGATATACATGTAGCAGCAGAAGATAGTTAGGATAGTATGACTTTTGTACATACACTTAGTAGTAATGGCTTAAAACCGGTTTTATGGATACCCCAACCTAACATATCTGCAAAAAAGATATAAAACCATTATATTGTGATATGATTCCATGTAACAGCAATGTTTTTTTTTTTTGTTTGTTTGGTTGGTTGGTTGGGGTTTTACGCCGTTTTCAGCACAATTGGCTATTTCGCAGCGGCCAGGTTTTATTGGTGGAGGAAGCCGGAGTACCAGGGGAAAACCACCGACCTTCAATGGGAAAATTGGCAATCCTTGTCAATTTAGATCGGAGTCGAACACACCCCGCCACAGGTGAGATTCGAACTCGCAACCTCCGTGTTGACAGGCTAGTGATCATTAGAAGTCATGACGAACTACCTAGACCACTCGGCCACCCGAGGCCCCCTGTAACAGCAATGTGATCACTAGCTAGAAATACCAGAATAAGGTGGTTTGGCGGTACATAATTCAGATAGCATGATAAAATTGTGTTCTTTTTAACTGTAATATTAGATCAGGCTCTCTGCTGGTCGCATACTATCGCACATGTATATGTAGTTTACAACTTCCAAACTCTCGTCGTAATTCCATTTCTTGACCAATTTCTAGGATAAGTTACGTCTACGATAAGCTCATTGATTGCAAAATTAAACGAGACCTATCTTGATTAATTTCAAGTTTAATTTTGATTTTATAACCTGTGATAATGAGATTTAAACCATAAATATAAAAAGATATTACTGTCTGGAAACATTAGTTAACTTTGTGTATGGGCTTTGGCATTTTAAAAGTCTAATGGGGGATTATAAGTCAACGTTTTGTTGGTTAAATAATCTTGTTAAGTCATCCAAATATAAAAAAAAATATGTCAGTGTTTATAAAACATTAAAAAATTATGTCTGTATTAATCAAGGTTATTTTTTTGTACCTCAAATTTGATTCTAATGGGTAATTTCCAATTGAAAAATAAAGTCGGTCGAAAAGTTGAAACTTTTAAAAATCTGAAACGACTAACTGAGACCGATTCTTAAATTATAAAATATTTTTCATGGACCTTTTACATATTTAGTTTAATCTAGGGATATAATACATGTACTTTATTTTCATAAAATTTCACATTAAGAGTTATCTCTGTATTATATTGTAATTGAAAAAAATCAGGTGCTAGTAATTAGTCCTGTTGTAACTTTATATAATGTATTAGTTAAGACTGAACTACTGGCATCTTTCAGTCAAGTTATAGGACAATTTAAATTTCGATGAAATGAATTTATAAAATGTATAAAATGTAGGTCCCACCAATGCCTATCTACAAGGCCGAGTATATGGAAATTGGAAACAATAAACAAAAAAAAACGGTAAGGCTTATTGAATTGCAAAAAAAATACAGAAAGGTGTAAAACTTAAAAGCATCCAGGGACAGTAACACAACGTTTAACATGTTTGAAAACGAAGCATACAATGTATAAAGTTTGCTATCTAAACTACTGATATTCCAATGCCAACCGCACATGGAAATAGATATCTGTTTAATATAAAAAGAAATTTCGGTCCGTGAGCTAAAGTACACCAGTCCAATCAATACAAAACAGTACCATCTCATTTTAAGGAGGATATTTACCACGAAATATATCAAAAGATATAATTAAACCAAGCCTAAAACGATTACTGTTAAAACTAAGTGTAAAAGAAGTCCTTCAATTCTTATTACAATCGTGATATATGTAATTGCCTTTTTATTTTCAACATAATTTACAAAATAAAGTGCAAAATTCCCACCACCCATTAATTTACTGTACTCCCATTGTCTAGCACATATTAAAGCTTTATATTACACATGTATTGACTGATTGGAAGGGAACACCTACTTTGTCGTACATATCCCGGGGCACCAACTATTATTCTGAGGAGTAACCAAGGGCAATAGCTTGTATCGATGGGACACAAACATTGTTATTAGCTAATAGTCTATTAATTACCTTTCTATTTGGTATATTTTAGTTTTAAACATATTTCACTTTTGATTTGTCTATCGGGCAATAGAACGACGTTCTATTGCCCGGTGTAGCGTTCTATTGCCCTCGGCCTTTTGACCCGCTTTATGATTGGTCAAACCGGATATTGAATTTGAAAATATGGATTTCATTGAACTGAAATCATCCCAGGAACATTTATTATTTGGAGCTGTTTCTAATGTTTCTTCGGATGCGCAAATTGTGCAAAGTGAACCAACCCGTACTGTTGATAATACAAACTCCCGTGTTCCAAACAATGTGTATATTCAAAATGTTAATAAACTCCATATTCATTACCATTAGTGGATTTAATTCATATGAAAAACTTATATATTTGTTATTGTTTACTGTATTGAAAAATACAATTAAATTGCTTTATTCTTATATCTCTATCCCAAAACTTTGAAAATACAAAAATGTGCATCCCAAAGCTACTATTAGGTAATAAAATAGTTATTGAATATGTAGCCCGGCCATAGACCAGAAAATATTTCCCTCGGTACTGGGAACAGCTCAAGTGTTTTATTGAACACTGAGCTGTTCCCAGTATCTTGGGAAAATATTTTGATCTATTTCCGGGCTACACATTAAATAACTGTATACTACTAGTATATAACAAATTTTCACGCAATATAAGTTTCTTATTGTAATGAATCACTCTCAATGGGTCTCGCCAACACCCCAATTCCCTTTTTAACTACAATTTACTTTATTTGTAAGTTAAAATCCGTAACCCTAAAAATAATACTTAGTATGCTGTTGGCGTGGCCAATGATGCGAGCACAGCAATAGCCCTTTCCAGACACTCGTTTGCGGTATCACGATTCTGTTTCTGAAATTAAAATTTGAAGCAAGTTATTTCCGTTAGTTCAGTTTCCGGCGAACGAAACTTTTTCTAGCCTTAGTATGTAGCAAATATGGCTACCCCAATTAAACAAAGACTTTTCTAAATGACCCATAAGTAGAAATTGCATATGCTCCTATAGCGTTCGTTGCGCTCGCTATTAATATTTTTGGTGGTTTTTCTGTATTTTGAGCTGAGTGCAAACAAATGGTTTGTTTTATTAAGTTCTAAAGTCTGAGCCTCAGAAATATATGTACATTTATCCAATGAGAACTGATAATCAAGTTAAAAAAATACGAGGTTGAGTGACCGATGTTCCAATGTTCAGGCAACTGATATAGAAATATGTTCAAACATTCGTTGAAATAAGTGTCAGGAGAAGAATAGTGAAGCTATAAACATACAGAAAATGTGATTGTGTGTGTGTGTATTTTTTTTTCTTCAAAATTGTAACTCGTGTGCTTATTTCACATCTAAAGAATGCAAAACTAATTTTACATTTGTGTCAATGTAAAAGTAAATGTATACATGTAGTATTAGTATAGTTAAGGTCATATGACTGAAATGACATTTTATTCTCATCACTTACTGTATTAGTTTTTTTTTTTTGCATTTTTGCATTGCTACCTACAACGGTATTAAGCGCAGCTACGTTGGAATTTTCTTAACAGGATCCAATCGTTCAGTACAACGACTGTAATCGTTAGATAATTGTGTTCTGTTTCTAACTATAATGACTCGGTAGACAAATTTACACAGGGAAGAAAATTAGTGATAATTTTTTACTAATCTTTGTTATAATTCAAGCAGTAAACACATCAGACCTGAAAATATGTCATTGTACCAGGTTCCAGTGTTCGTGATTTTCGTATGATCCAAGGGAAAAGATCAATTACAACCTTCCACTTTGGCTTCTAAATTGCATGTCTTGGTTTGTAGACGGAAGTCACAAATCATCTGTGCTTCACTGATAATCATTCGATATCTCATCTAGACAATATAAATAAAATGTGTAGTAAGGTGAAGTAATTAAATGAGGTTGGAACCTAAGAAAACATTACTTCTGTCACATTAAGTCATTGATCACGACGTTTTCCGAACATATTCACGTTAATATATATGTTTATAAACAACAAAACAGGATAACAGGAAAGGTCAACAATAACATGTAAACCAACAGACAGAACACCGGACAAAAAATAACAAAAAGAGCATAAAATACAACAGAGAGTCAGGATAGCCTGACTTGGTACAGACACTGAACATTGGTGGGGTTAAAACGGTTTTATGAGAACCGAAACCTATTTTTGTATCACTTTTTCAGTTATACGTGTATCTATAACAGTTGTTTTCAATCCCTGATAAAACCTTGTTTCAGTGTGAGGCAAATCATTCAATGAAATGTCATTGTATTCTATTAAAAATCCTTTTGAGTACAATAGTGATATTTACAAATTGAGCACTATTTTTTATAATAGATCCAAAATGGAGGGGGCAGTAGTAAATAAGTACAAAACAGAAAGCAAAGTTACTTACATGTAGCGATTTCAAAGAAATGAGGTCCGTAAATTTAGATTTCGAGGATTGTCTGAAACTTACATTACTTTTCAATGAAATCATGATAATGAAAGGTTATTATTCTTCTTACTTTAATAATTGCTCTTTTCACAACATTAAATGCAGTACGATAACCCACTAGGGTAAATTTTCCGAGAGTGTTCTGTTGTTTTATTTTTTCTTGGTATTTGTTTTCAAATAAAGCATAAAAATATTTGGCACAGTGCCATGCTGGTTTTCTATTCATTCCGTAGACGTCTATGCGTTAAGGGAACAACCATTTAACTTCAAGTATGGTTTTTTATATTGGTTTGAAAAAATTTTTTTTCAAAGTATGGACACAATGTTATTTTTTTTCGACTACAATCAAACCAAATTTTTTTTCTTACCAAGTCGAATCAGAAATATTTTTTGAGCAATGCACAGAAAGTAAAAGGTGCATTTATTCCTATGAAATCACTAGCAGTAAATAAAACTGGTATATACTATGAATTTGGTTTTACAATAAAACATTTGCTTATACTTTTCATTTGTAAATTTAAAACAAGATTAGTTCAGATCTTTACAACCAACACACATCACATGCACATACAATGTAGGTCCATATCGTAAATAAATAGCATAGTCTCTATGATATCCCCTGGGTCGATTATGTTAACCTAAGTCCTCTACTGAAGGCCATTTTGAATTAGGGATCGACACCAGAGTAACAACACTTGGTGAGCCTTAGGAGGAACATTCAGACCATGTTTGGGTTCAAGCAATTCTGCGGTTCTGTAGATTTTTGTTATATGTCATAGACACTTTCTGTCAAATTTGGCCCTATTTGGCCAAGCAGTTTAAGAGACATTTTTTTTAATCAACCAATCAGAAACAAGAATTGCCCATGGCAGCCATGTTTGTCGCCTGATCTGGACAAAATCAGAAAAACCTTTTTTGTGAAAAACCTCCGACAGATGCTTCCTGTAAAATCTCGTTCCACTTGACCAAGCGGTTTCAAAGAAGAAGATTATCAACCGATGAAAGACAAGAACCGCTCATGACGGCCATGTTTGTTGCCTGATCAGGATAAAATGAGGAAACTTTGTATAGAACCTCCCAATTAGATGCTTTCTGTCAAGTTTCGTTCCATTTAATTGGCCAAGCGACTTCAGAGGAGAATATTTTTTTATATCAGCCAATCAGAAACAAGAAATGCTCATGGCTGCCATATTTGTATTCTGATCGGGACAAAATGAGGAAACTTCATAAAATACCTCCCATATATGCTTCCTGTCAGGTTTCGTTCCATTTGGGCAAGCGATTTCAGAGGAGAAGATTTTATTAAATTAGCCAATCAGAAACAAGAACTGCCAATGGTGACCATATATGTACTCCGATCAGGATGAAATAAAGATTTTTGTAAAGAACCTCCCATAGATGCCGTTCCATTTGGCCAAGCAGTTCCAGAGAAAAAAAATTTTAATCAACCAAAGAGAAACAAGAATTGTCTATGGCGGCCAGTTTTTTTGCCAGATCGGGAAGAAAAAGGAAACTTTGTAAAGAACCGTCCATAGATACTTTCTGTCAAGTTTCGTTCCATTTGGCCCAGCAGTTTCAGACGAGAAGATTTTTGAAAACTCAGCCAATCAGAAACAACAATTGCCAATGACGGCCATGTTTGTTGTCCGATCGGGACGAAATGAGCAATGTTTTTAGACGACCTTACATAGATGTTTCCTGTCAAATTTAATTCAATTTGGCCCAGTGGTGTCAGAGGAGAAGATTTAAATGTGAAAAGTTAACGGACGACGGACGCCAAGTATTGACAAAAGCTCACCTGGCCTTTGGCCAGGTAAGCTAAAAAGGAACAATGCTTTGATTGTAATGATTGTTGCTCTTCATCTTGATGGTTAATTACGGAAAGGTCAAGTATGACTGAAAAACTAAGGAAAATCTTTTATTATGTTCAAAGTTAGGTTTGTATTAAATAATGGTCTAAAGCTTTTCTTGTAATGCTAGTGATTTTTTAAATCAACTCTCGGATTCAATTAATTTTTTTTGGAAAAAATATATCTAAACCATTTTTCCCCATTGTTTTGTAAAAGAGATTATTATTTTATTTTTTTTTTTTTTTGGCCCTTGTTGCAACAGATTAATTTTTTTCCTTCCCATTGGAATCAGAATATTTTTTTCACAAAAAACCATACCCCCCCCCCCCCCCCCCCTCCATTGAAGTTAAATGGTTGTTCCCTTATGTACTTTGAATGAGTGAAATTAAAAAAATAAATGCATATTTTTAAATAGAAATAGTACAGTCAAATTGTGTTATTGAATATTAAGTGATAAAAACTAAGAATGACGTTTTCGCAAGTTTTATAAATACAGACATTTATATATGGGAAAGGCCAGGGTATCGGAGAAAAGGGGAGAGGGGCGGAGAAAGAAACGTGATATTTTATCTGATCGTGTAAAACTTCCATGAAACATGAAATGTGACTAAAAAAATTAAACGAGATAATGTTTTGCATACGGTTATTCACTGGTATCGGAAGTCTGGAGAAAGGACAGAATTATTTTGCCGAAAATTTAGTAACAGTTTTTATTTACGTTTAAACATGTTAAAAGACATTTTTAGATATTTCAAAAAATCCGATTTTCAGTTTATACTTGAAGTATGTTAACATTGAATCCATCTAACGAATCCAAAGGTGTGGTGATTAAATGTTCCTACAAAACATGGAAAAACATATTTATTCATTGCTGCAATACGCGTAGGAGAGCAGCAGACATTCGGCAGAATAAAGCATGAACAGGTTTAAATTTATGTTTTACAAAATATGTTCCCACGATGAACATGACGATACCACAGAGTTGTTTCTCTTAGTACAATTAATAAACTGTTTTAAGACGTAATTTACAGGAATTTTCTTTTAAAAATCTAAATATTAAAAAAAAAAGAAAAAAAAAAGATTTTTCTTCATCATTCGGGATTATTATTTTACCAATATTCGAATTTGGTTGAGCTAACATAATCTATTAATTAAGAAGCTTTTAAATCGATATATTGATTTCAATTTTGATCTTTTGTCATCTACATGTATGCTAACTGACGACTGTATAATAATTAATATAGAATATAGTGCATTCGGCATAACACGGGTGCTTTGTGTGTTCATACTTTCGGGGCTCCTTATGGGTTCTTTATGGTTTCTGAGGTTGACGTTTAAAATAAAAAAGAATTTAATAGCTTATATGACAGACAACGATCCTAATTAATGAGTAAACGTTAACCAGACTTAGGCTCAGCCGCGCTGAAAATATCCATTGAGTTGAAAGGTAAGATTGTAATTTATTTATTTCTGATTAGTTTGAAGAAGAAAAAAAAACGGTAATATAGCTATAACCACCATGTACATCTATACACATCAACTTCTACGTTATATTTTATATATGCTTGTATTACATAAAAAACTTTCAAGAAAAAGAAAGAGAGAGCGGGATAGTTTTAAAATTCAAAACTCATTACGATTATTGTGAATTTTGTAATATTTCGACTTTTCTCATTATTTTAAAAGCAAATTTGTCGGTCAACATATATACTCGAATGAAGTTGTGAGGGCAAAAGTTTATTTCGTAAACGTACCGCTGTGTCTTCAAGTGGTTGACATTACTTTTATCAATGAATTAAAGGTTTCCTCAGTAGGTTCTTGAATCAAACAATAATGTGCATGCAATTCGGATAATCAACAAAATTTGTCACAAAAGTCCTTGAATAACGTGACCATCAAATTACTTCCTAAATTATTCCCAACATTTTACTATAAGTACTTATACTAATGAATCAGTTTTCACATGGAAAATATTTTTCTTACTTATGATTTATTTTTCAAATGGAAAATGATATATATAATTGGTAAGTTTTTAAAATTTTATAAAGATCATTTTCTGTAGTATTTTTTGTGTGAAGTATGGGTTTAAAATTCTATCCTTAATGAAATTGATCTCCAAAATATTTATTATGTGGAAATAAAGTATGGTGTAAATTGATCAAGAAGTAGGTTTCGAATGCTTTTTTTATCAATAAAATTAACTTGGTTATCGCTTGATTGAAACAGTTTAATGTGTCCATGGTATATCGCTGAAATACGAATGACATCAGCGGTTTAAGATGGGACTTAGACTTAGGGTTATAGAAATATTTTTAATATGTATTTTTTTATAATAGTTTTCAAACTCTTGTTGTAATAATAAATTAAATGTGTTTTCATGAAATTAGTAATCTTCTTATCGCATTACAATAAATGAAATTGTTTCATACATTGATGTATCCTTATTATTATTTGTAGGTAATCGTAACTTGGAAGTATTGAAATATTTTATTTGGTTAACAACGGTATGCTGTTTAATCTGGCTGTATGTTGTGTCAACATCTAATTCTATCCAGAGGTGTCAATCAAACTTGATTAATCCTGTCTTCATTGAATTGGAACCAGATCTGAGGAAACACGCATTGAAAAATAATAAAATACCAGTAAGTCGTCGTTCAGTACCAGAAAACTATACTTATGTCATACTTTGGCATAATTCCCCAGTTTATTTTGTTAAAAAGGCAAATATTAGTCTTCGGCGGTGTAGATTTAACAACTGTCAGTTAACGACCAACGTAACTGAAATGCCTAATGCGGATGTGGTTATTTTTCGACACAACTTTTTACCTCAGACGCCTCCTGTTAAATTATCTGATCATATTTGGGCTCTTTTTTCACAAGAAACTCCATTTTATATTAACAAGCGATACAACACCGGACAGTGGAATAACAAGTTTAACTGGACCATAACATATCACAAAGGTGCAGATATTACAATGAATTATGCGAGCATTGTTAAAGATTTTAGCCCAAAGTGGAAGAATTATTCAGAAATTTTCCAAAAGAAAACAAAGCACGTTGCTTGGGTGGTCAGCCATTGTTGGGCTATTTCCAAACGAGACGAATATGTCAATGAACTACAGAAATTTATTCCCGTAGACATATTTGGGAAGTGCGGAAAGTTCATTTGTCCTAGAAATGGAAAATGTATGGATGATATAACTACAAAATACAAGTTTTATCTATCATTTGAAAACTCAATATGTGAGGATTATGTTTCCGAGAAAGTGTTTTCAATGTTCAACAGGAAATACAACGCCATTCCTGTAATCCGAGGTGCTCCGAATGTTGATAAATTCGTGCCAAGAAAAACATACATTAATGTTCATGATTTTGAAAGTCCTGAATCACTTGCTAATTATTTACTGAACCTTGGCTCTGATGAATTTGAATACACGTCATATTTACGTGAAAAGGACAAATACAGAGCATATTATGCAAGCTATTATCGCGCAATGTGTTCGTTGTGTGCGAAGTTAAACACGTATAACACTTCCGACGTAGTAGATAGAACTTCCTGGTTTTCAATTAAGGATAATTGTATTATTCCCCAGAATGCTTCACTGGTGGAGAATTATGAACGAGATCCAGATTATTGGTATTGGGATTAACCAATTTTATGCAATAAATAACATATTATATTTGTGAGTTTTTATTTATTACAGGAGAGGCAGAAATGCCGAACACAAAAGCAGCTAGAGATGTCCAAACTCTTTTGTGAGAAAACCCTTCCGGAACCCTCCTCACCCATTCCTCTGATTTACCTCTTATTTTTACGAATGGAACACGTAAAGTGATAAATGAGTGAGGCGCACAAGACAGAGATACACACCATTGCACTTGAGCTATGTGCTTTTCTTGATGCATTCAATGATGAGCAACATGGCATTATGACTCCCGTATATTAAGTACAAAAAGATTTTTTTTTATTATCCACTTAACAATCCGAAATACTACTTCATTTTATTTTTTAAAGAAAACATTAATTACAACATTAACTACAATTGACTTAAAACAAGTGGTCAGCAATGAAATAAGGGTGTCTTG
The DNA here is from genome assembly GCA_028015205.1 of Mytilisepta virgata. Taxonomy (NCBI): domain Eukaryota; kingdom Metazoa; phylum Mollusca; class Bivalvia; order Mytilida; family Mytilidae; genus Mytilisepta; species Mytilisepta virgata. The sequence goes on from CM051515.1 coordinate 37,201,549, forward strand.
ATGTAGATGTAACGGCTGGTCACGTTAAACAACACTAGTGCTTAGAATTGGGACTAAAAAAACGACCGCACGATGTTAAAAGGGATTAACACCCTAGGTTCCACTAAACAATTACAATTTTATTTTCTACCATAGTTCCGGGAAATACGATGGTCAATACTTCAAATGGTTAAAAAACTGACGGGTAAGATGTGATCATAATTATGACTTCTGATCACGGAGCTGAATTATGCTGATAGAGAGAACATTTGAAAATTGATTTAAGCTTATTTTAATGCTTCAATTTGTATGCATGGACTTCCATCTTCCATCTTTTTTTTATTTTTTGAAATGGCCATATGCAATGTTTAATTTATGACATTGTCATATCTATTGAAATTCTAGATTAAGGTGATAACTGGTCTCAGAATAGGGTCCATACAATGCATTTTCCACAATATTTTGAAAAAAATTTACCATTTTCTTTGCTATGGTTATCCCAGAAAAATAGATATTTTGGAAGAAATCGTTAAGTTCACTGGATCCTTGCATCTTTGTGATTCTTTTCATATATACAAATTTGAGTCTATAAATCAAAATAAAGAGAAACGTGTGTATTGTACAGGTACAATTTCTTATTTTGCGTCTAAATTTCAACTCAACATGACAATTGTGTAGTACACTTATGTTAAATACTCTTTTGTAAAAAAAAAGTAGGTTTAAAACAACGTTAAAGTATAGCCGCTCTCGCATTTGCCTGGTGGAGGATTCCTACGACATAAACTAATTTTAAAACAGGCTGTTTTTGTCGTTAGAGCGGAATCTCGGGCTAGGTTTATGCTAAAAAAGATGAATGACAAGATTTGAAACAATGAGATTATTACGATAACAAAAAAAAAAAACAAGAAGTATCAAACATCATTTTGTTTACCTCAAAATATTACGTTTTCAAACAGGTCAGACACGATTTTAGATCTAGAATTCGTTAACCCTTAGATTCTAAAAACAGTGATTTTTTTAAAATAATTATTTTTATATCCACAATTAATGCAGCTAAAATTGTTCATGACATATGTATTTGATATTTTGATCAACATGATTTAACGCTTCTGTGGTTTTAAGTAGAAAATCACGAAAACACTTGACTCATTTTTTTCCCATTAAACTGAGAAACTATATCGAAAAAGTGTTTAAACTACGTAACACGACATTATATCACTGGACATAAAGATATCTACTTGTGGGTGTAACGTTCTTCATTTGAGTTAACTCTACTGTTTTAGTACAATGTAAACTGTATTATGGTGAACATCATTTCGAAATAAAACAAACTTTCTTACTAAGGTTTGTCCTTATTCCATGAGAAGGTAAAGGCGTTTTCCTGCGTGTAATTGTAAAATGAATGTGGCCTCTTTTCGGCCTCGCTGTTATCTGACTTGTTTACTGAGTGTCCCCAGATCAGGAAGTCCATAGGTTTGTACTGTATATAGAACATATTGGCTGAAAATCATTGTTCCTATCTAATCAGATACCTGCACGTAATGATATATGTATCTGTATGATTTGTCAAAACAGCTTAGTTCGATTTTTGTATGGGGATCAAGTAAAATTTCATTTAGAAATTGGGATGAAACAACAAAGAATGCAATGAAGCATATTTTGACTTTATATTGGAAAATGTATGGAGAGTTAGGTAAGGAGGGAAATCCTTAGCACCTGAGTTCACTCCTGGTTTTTATAGGAGTTCGTGTTGTTCATTGTTTTTTTTTCTTTTAGTTTTTAGTGCTAATTTGTTGTGCTTGTGGTTGTTCATTTATCTTCCCGGGTTTTGTATGACTAATGGATTGCATTTTTTTTTGGATTGCTCCTTAGGTATATTTGTCCTTTTTAGCCTTCTGGAATTAATTGATTACTGTTAAATGGTCTTTAACTTTCAAAATGAATGTAATAACCTGACATTCCCCAAACATATCCCCGACTATGGTCTATGAACGGGCTTTCCGTATTATGACAAGAAAACCGTATAATGAAAGTTTCATAATATCTCCACTTTATGGGTAACTATGTGAGTTGATCCGGTTACCCATCACAGTTTACTAGTGGTGATAGAAATACAAGCAGAAAAATATATAGGAATATGTAATTGATATCTGATGAATTGAAATTAAAGGATAGGATGTATGGGTAAATAGGGCAACATTTCATTAATGGACGTGCAACTTGTATAAAAGTTGATACAGAAGCAACTAAAAATTATGTATAACAAAGAATATTTTATTTCAAAAATTAGTATATGTACATATATATTATTATACTTAGAAACATTCCGTATAGCATCGGATTTCAAAAGATGAATGAAAAGTAAATAAATTAAGTTGTAATCTGAACTTTCAAAAAATAAAACTTATTACCACTGGTTGTTAAATTGTCTGTTTGAAAAATTATCAGAATCAAACCGGTTTCGCAGTCTATCACCAAAGACTGTGTCCTGTCTTCTATTTATAAAATCGTTTTGAAACCCATCAATAAATCTACCATTGCGATTAATTAGTCTTTGATCAAAGAAATCATTGTTTCTCAAACTTCCGGTATTTTGCCATCGGTTCCTGTCACTCCCCCTATTGAAATCTAAATTGTCTCCTATGATAGGAGAATTATCTATACATATGTCTTTGTCGCAGCCTTTACATCTTCTCCCATTCTCGAATCCAAATGTTTCTTGCCTGCACTCCAGTGGTATAAATTGTCTTGTACAAGGAATTCGGCAGAATGGGAGCTCTTTGACCGGAACTATGACTGGATCCTTTTTAGTTCTCTTATACCCATAGCTCTGCCCTATAGAATAGAAACATATATCAATTTAAACATGACACACAGGTTTAACTATTTTAGTTATTTTATATAACTATATAGGTTTGTCTTGGAATGACTCATAATAATAAAATCAGAATGTTTACATCGGTGAAAAAGGACAAAAATATTAAACTTGCCGCGCGCAATTCGAATTTATCTAGTATGTATTCTTGTCAGGTAGGCTCTTAGTCAACATTTTGGAAAGCTATATTTTGGAAATGATTAAAAAAAAACTGCCAACATTGTTTTCAATACAACCAACAGGCCTTTACAGTGTAAGATCAATGTTAAACCCTACTTTTAACAGAATTTCAAAAATTTATCAACTGATAATTTTAACGCACGTATATAAAAATAATTTCTCTAATTCTGTGCGCATTTATACATCTCTTGGTCCGTTTGATAAGTTCTGATACCACCACACTTGGAAAAAAATGCTCGTGAAATTTCCCGCCAAAAAAAAACGTTCGGAAAACCCCTCTAATTTTTACACTGTCATTAGAGAAAAAGATTTTAAAACTCTTGACGCGTTAATTATGAAATTTATCTACTCTCGATAATTAAATTTTCATTTTTTAGACTGCTCGGACAAGCCTCGCAGTTTAAAAATGAAAATTTAATTATCTCGAGTGGTTAAATTTCATAATTAACTGGTCATCGTTGTAGAATCTATATGTCTTATCGAAAGAAGAGACTACTAAGGGGGATATCACCACCAGCAGCAACGGTATCGACTAAGTAGTCAATAATTTTTGGAAATTTTTTTTCTTTAAAGTGCTTCTTTTAAAAATAAATATATTCTCGTGAAGTTATGGTCTTAAAAGAAGTAAAGAAAAGAAAAGATATCATTACCCTTTCTGATTGCTAAAATATATCATAAAAATATCATAATTACTTTCAAAATAATATTCAGTCATTTGTATATTTAAAGTCATAGATGTCTCAATTCTTTACGTACCTTCCACAGAGAGAAATGCAACAAGGAGAACAGCGGAGTACATTAGGATTTCCATAGCTGTCTTAGGTTTATCAGCGTTTTAATAGTTCTGCAATGAAATTTGCTTTCTTTTATACATTTTAAAATTTCCTCAAGTAAAATCAGCAAATATCCGATTGGACAAAAATACACATACGTCCGTGACCCTACGTCATCACTTGTTAGCTGGACATATAACTGTCAGATTTAACACTTACATGTCCATATTGATGATTGAGTGAATTACGTGTAGTTCATGTTTGCAACACAACATACAGTTTATGACTTTCCATTTTTAATTTACGCATTAACTTTCGAAATGCCTTAACAAATGTTGAATTGTATATTTTGAATCATCCAGTTCTGTGAATGCTAATTTCTGTAGTGCCCCGTTGTTGATTAAATAGTGCTTGTCCTCTGTTGTATAATATAAACATGTATAACGAATTTCAGTATAAATTCCACATGTACAATAGCTTCAATTTATGTCTAAGGATATATCCGCGTATGCGAGTAAAAAGGGGCACACCTAGCGGTAGGTAATTCCATCTAGGTCTTTTTCTTGATGTAATGAGCTTTTGGCTAATTGTTGAAAATCTTACAGTGCCTTTCAAGTTCCACAAATGCAATCAAGAGCTGTTCATTTACTTCTTTTGTTATGATGTTGTACAGATTATTTTTGTGAAAATTAATCCCACGTCCATCATTCTTTACCTTATGCTTTGAGATTTTCAAAGAAGTAGGTCCATTTTCCCGTGTATTTATTTCACTTCTATGGCCATTTTCCAAAACTTCGGCTGAAACCTTTTAAAAGTCTCTGGATGCATAGCCTGGTATGTGGTCTCTAGAGAATTGCTATTAATAACTTACAATTAGGTTACTAAAAAAATTCTATATACCTCAATATCGCTTTGGGAGACAGTTTTAACACAAATTTGCTAAATTAACGTCTTTAGGGAAGTTTTTCAACGTGAAGAAAAGTCGGAACCAAAACGAATTTTTGGCTGTAAGTAAGATTATGTATACCCTTTAATACGACATTAGAATTGTTTTGGTTCCAAATTTCCTTCTTGGCAATTAATATTCCAAAAAGTGATGCAAATTGACCCAAATCGCCTATATACATGACCTTTGCCCGTAGACGTCTTGAACGTATTAATGATTAAGCATACATTTTTGTTTGCCAACATAAAAATGCATCGCATACAATCATTTACGATAAAAAGTAGGTAAATTATTAAGATTAAAAATAAATGGTTATGAATTAAACAAATACACGGGAATGTGGCCCTAATCAAATTTACATGAAGTCAGCTAAGTAACAGTCTTTTCAAACGCTTATTATCCCCGCGTTTCAACGAAGCGCGAGGATATTGGTTTGCTGCTCGGCGTACGTACGTCCGTACGTACTTTAGTACTGTGCAGGATAATCTCATGAACCACTGGATGTAGAAAGTGAAACTTGGGTCATTGATTGCACTGTGTATGGGGACTGTGTCAAAGGTTTCGGAATTTGAATAGCGCACCTGGGGGCGGGATACAAAGGGAGCCTAAGGGTACATTATTCCTTTGTCACGCAACTCCTCTCGGGTTATTTGGAATACGGAACTGAAAATTGGCTCAGTACTTGCCCTGTCAATGTAGATTGTGCCATAGGTTTCGAAATTTGAGTAGCGCGCATGGGGGCTGGGCTACACAGGTAGCCTTAAAATACATTATTCCTTTGTCCCGGAACTCCTCTCATATTATTTGGAATACGGAACTAAGATAGCTCAGTAATTGTACCACTAATGTAGATTGTGCTAAAGGTTTCAGAATTGTTTCAAGATGTGGTTCTTACTTTGGTAAATTTCATGGAAGTCTCAAAGACCCTTTTTTTAAATTTTTGACAAGACACCATGTATTTCTGGATCACATCAGCAGTAACAGATATTGGGATCATCTAGATATCATAAATATGTGATTCCAACTTTGGTAAATTTCCTGACAGTGTCTAAGACTATTATTTTTGGAATGTTAGCTTTTTTTTATCATATCAGCTTTAAGACTTATCAGGATCATTTGGATTTCAATAATATGTGATTCCAATTTTGGTAAATATCACTATAGCAACAGCAATAGTTTAGATTGTATGGATTTCCAAAAACACAAGCGCAGGGATATGCGGGGCTCCTTCGACTAGTTATTATTTTTTTAGATATATATAACACTATGGCAAATCTATCGTATTTTTCATTTTTACTATAAATAAATTCCTGTTAATACATTTATTTTGAGTATGCAATGATCCATAAATAAATATTTGTAAACATTTTACATGCAAGAAATTAACTATAGCATTGGAGTTAAATTGTAGGAACATTCTATATCTCACTTTTGAATATCTCTATCATTGCATGTTTATTAATTTATTAATCTATTTATTTAATAAATATTTGATTTACGTTTTTTTTTTCCATATCTCTTCTTTGAACAATTCCGTCTTTGAATTTTTCTTCTTTCCTTGTTTCTTTTTTAGTATTGTTTTTGGATTTTAATTTGGTATAATAAACACATAAAGACAAACTAGCATTTATGTATCATACCATTTGATATCTTGTTTATTAATTATACTAGACCAAAACAGAAAATACTACACAAGAGCAAATCTGAAGTCGGTAGTGACAAGACATTTATAGGTTATAGTTCAAAAGGTACTCAAGATAATTTGCATGATCCTCTATACTCCGTGCTGTATTATTTATCAGATTGTATGTTTTCTGTTATATTTTTCGTTTACGACAAATAAATCAACAATGGATATTTCTCTCTAATTCCTCAGCCGCTACCGTCCTAAATTTCATAAAATGGAGTGCGGTTGGACATCCCATCGCACTGCCCCTGCCAATTCTAAAGCAAGCCGTTTGGCGTTAAAAAAATCTAACAGAACTAAAAAAGTGTTTAATACATGTAATACAACAGTTTCTGACTAGCAGGTATCTACTCAAGGTACTTTTACAGAAATAATTTGAACCTGGGATAATTTATTTCAGTTACGTAATACCCCAACACTTTCATTCCAGCTCGTGGCCAATGGTGAGCAAAGAAAAGAACGTTTATCCATATTTATTTTGATATGTGTCTAACGTAGGATGTAATGTTGTTCTGGTTGTGGTCACACCTTTCGTTTGTCTTTATGGAAAATAATTCCTTACTGTGCTTTTTAAAGTCTCCACGTTTTACACATGACACATATAATATAAACAGATAACCGGAAAAGTCAACAATACCAATCAAATAGGGCCATCAACCAGGTAAACTTCATGATGAAAAGAGCATAACACGATGGTCTTAGCTAGGAAGGATAGTGTTTTAACTTAGTTGTAGGTACATATTGAAGATATCAAGATCAATGTCAATGCTTTCCTGTTGTATGTTTTATGATTCGTTTTTACTTCACTGTAAAGTATCTAAGGTCAGATTAAGACTTATATCGAACTATAGGTCGAAGTGGTCAGGATTGCACTATCGTGAATAGTACATTTGTATCTCGAAATGGATTGTTTTTGAAATCGGAAGTATTCGTGACAAGCGGATATAAAAAAAAGTCTTCCGTGATTTGGAAGCTTGAGTGATTTTAACAGAATTGCCCAAGATTACACTCTTCACTAAATGCGGAAAGATCTTAAGATAATTCCGTTTACTGAACACGAGTAACAAATCAGATGTAAAATGTAGACTCCGTAGACTGAACATCTTGGTAATAATATAATAACTGCTAAGAAAGGAAAGGACTGCCAAAATTCTAGCATGTTAACTGTCAGAATCGGAACATCTTGTTAGAATTACAGTGGTTCCATTACAAAATAAGCCTTTTCCATACCAAATACCAGACAGACATGATCTTGATGATGTACTTTCTGTTGATAACTCCGAGTTTCTTAAATATACACAAGACATTTATCCAAAAGAGCTACATTTGAACAAAGCTGATACGAATAGATCTTACTATAATCATCGAAAATGTAGAGATACATCATGGAATTCATGATAAAATGGACGACTTTAATTTTCCAATTACTAACTTCCCCTTTCTTTACAGAGACGTGCCTGTGTGGCAACATCGTATGGTGTGTACATATGAAAGCTTGTACAAATTTGCTCGAGGTTAGAAGATTTTAACGAGCAAAACCATGTGATTACTGAAAAACGTCTATTACATGGTTATAGTTTTCACAAGCTACTAAATTCGTTTAGAAAGTTTTATAATAGATATCATCATCTTTTAGCTTAATAGCACTTATCAGGGAAGGATTTTCCCTCCTAGTTTCTATTGTAATATCGGGAATAGATGGGTGTGTCTCGCGAATAACCAACAGAAATTTGGTACTTACTTTCAAATAACTTTTTCAAAAGGGATGTAGTAGTGTCCTAGGCATAAACGGTGATATACATCTGGTTTTGGAGTTTGGATATTCAGTTAGATGAAAGGAAAGCTATTACTGTAATCACTTACAGGAACACCGCAGGAAGGTTAAAAGATATGTACATATATATATATTAATTGATAATGTCGGCACTCAGTATCATAGAAAGTGGGGTTTCTAAACGAGCATTCTCAACTTTGAACCAATTGCGGACGAAAAAGTTTTTTAAGCAGCTTTGTCATTTGATACAATGATATAATTGAAATCATGAATAGTTGAAATGCTACTAGTTGTAGAATTTATAGATGCCGAAGACTATCAGGAAGTGATTTTATAGAACCGATACAAATCCGAATGTGTTCATCTTCTAACATTTATCCTTTGTTTCGTCTGTATTAGACGTTGTCCTAATAAAAATACTAAGGATCAAGATACATGTATTTAGGAATTTGACAAGGATATCAAGCACTTTTGTTTAAATTACCAAGGACTACATCATTTTGGTTAACCACATAAGTTCAATGGTATAGGCTCTTCAGAGATAAAATGCTATTAAGATGTTGAGTTAAAATATATATATTTTTTTAACATACATGTATTCATGTAACCTGCTCTTTGGTTGGCTTGTTGTCTCTTTGACACATTCCCCGGTACCATTCTCTATTCTGTTTAAGATATAGAAGCGTTCGTGGTAGTACAAAATCCACCTGGCGTCTTCTAAAGAATGTGGTGGTACTTTAGGGAGTCATAGTTCTCGCCATATACAAAATGGGACATTTATCTTTTGTTAACCCCCTTTCTTACGTAGATTAACTTGCACTATTCTGTAGTAGACATTGTCCTAATCAAAATCAAGATATTTGGGAATCTGACAAGGATATCAAGCACTTTTGTTTTAATTACCAAGGATTAGATCATTCTGGTTAAAGATCAATGGTATAGGCTCTTCAGAGAGATAAAATGCTATTAAAACCATGAGTTAAAATATAGTTCTTCTTTTAACATACATGGATTCATGTTTTCTGCTCTTTGGTTGGGTTGTTATCTCTTTGACACATTCACCTTTTCCATTCTCTATTCTATTTAATATAAAGAAGCGTCAGTCGTGGTAGTACAAAATCCCCCTGGCGTCTTCTAAAGAATTTGGTATTTTGGAAGTATATTTGTTTAGTTAGGGTTTTACGCCATTTTCAGCACATTTGGCTGTTTTGCAACGGCCGGGTTTTATTTTAGGAGGAAGCCGGAGTACCCGGATAGAAACACCAACCCTCGATAGGAAAATTGGCAATCCTTGTCAATTTAGATCGGAGACGAACACACCCCGCCACAGGTGAGATTCGAACTCACAACCTCAGTGTTGACAGGCTAGTGATCATTTGTAGTCATGACGAACTACCTAGACCACTCGGCCACCCAAGCCCCTGAATTTGGTAGTACTTTAGGGAGTTATAGTAGTCTCCATATACAAAATGGGACATTTTATCGAGAATCGGCACTTTGTGACTTCCATTTGAAAATGTCCCAGTTTTTTTATGTTAAATGTGCTCTGCCCCAGTAAATTCTAAAACGGGCAGTTTGATATCAGAGGAATGTTTGTTAGCTATGAAGGATACTCCCGTACTATACAAGACTTTGAACAAAATGATCAGTCACATGTACCATATGTATCGTGAAAAAAAACATGATATTCTACATTCTTACTGCGTATTTTGTCTTTTGCGATTTTGATAAACATGCCAGTATGCATGTACCAATTTCCATGGTCTGTCCATTATTTTAACAAATCATGTCTTACGAGCAGACCTCAAATATTTTCAGGAGTACATACCATAACCGGGAATACAATATATATTATATATTTAAATCAATAAGAAACATCCCTAAAACTTAATGTAGGTGTATAAATACATTTGTAGAACCTACGAAATTTGTAAATGTTATGCTACATGTACAATGTAGAGGCTACTTAATAATAAATAATACTACAGTTTATCCATTTGTATATTTTAATACGTACAAACATACAAAGCATTGCATATAAAACGGATTTCAACAAAATAAATATTTAATAATAAACTTTTTGTGGTCTTCTAATCTTTAAAACTTTATAGTTTGTTACCACTGATTATTAAATTGTCTGCTTTCAAAATTATTAGAATTAAAACGATTTCTCCGTCTCTCACCAAAGACTGTGTCTTGTCCTCTGTTTAAAAAATCGTTTTGAAATCCATCAATAAATCTTCCATTGCGATTATTTTGTCTTTGATCAAAGAAATCATTGTTTCTCAAACTTCCGGTATTTTGCCATCTGTTTCTGTCACTCCGCCTATTGAAATCCAAATTATCTCCCCTGATGCCTAAATTATCACTACATATGTCTATATCACAGTCTTGACACCTTCTACCGTTCTCGAATCCAATGTTTTCTTGTCTGCACTCGGGTGGTATAAATTGTAATGTACATGGACGTCGGCATAATGGGAGCTCCTTGTCTGGAACTACGACTGGCTCCTTTTTAGTTTTTTTGTAACCGTATCCTTGTCCTAGAAAAACAATATAAATATAGTTTTCCTCATTATTTTCCTTTTACGTCATAAAAATAAAAATAATTGTTATCTCAGTTTTGCACAATATCTATTTGATATTTCAAATTATTTTAATTGACAAGGATCAACTGTAACTGAAAACTGCAGTCACTGTTTAAAGAACACTGTGGTCTGGAGGATATTACCACATTTTACAAAGGTGCGTGTATTTACTGTTTCAGATTATAGCCATTATTTTTACATTTTTAATTTCTAAAAGAAACAAAAATGAACTAAGATACTTGATAAACTTTACTCTATCAACCTTCATCTAATTCACTCGCGATCAAAACTTTGAAAAGTTAAAAATTAACAATGATCGTACCGTACACCGAACATTTTTATCGATGCATCAAACAAACAGTGGCCAATGCATCTTGAGAAATTGCTTTACATTGCACACATTGATAGAGTCTGACCTATTGTACTAAACTACATTAAAATTTGTTAATGTGGGGCAGATCTAACATGTGGTAACCAATTAAGGACATTATTTTTCCCTAGCAACCACTTTCTGTATGAGAAAACGGTTAAATTTAACTTTGGATTGCATAATAGTATGAAAAGCAAAAGATAAGTGCAATGTTTTGATTATTTAGGTAAAGGTATCCTTTCAAAAATCAGTGAATAAAATGAATGGCTACCAAACTGCATATCATTGGAAATCATGCAAAATCTGTTTGATGCTTACAGAGAATTGATATTAATATACAGGTTGTTATCAGATAAACAATCGACATGCTCACAATAATTTTTAAATGAATCTTTGGGAATGAGATATAAATATTATAACACGACTCGAGGTTAAAATCAGAAAAAAATAATTTGTGGTATACATGTTTCCAACTGACGTTTTCATTTGCCAAAATATATACGTGGTATCAAAATACAAAATAAATCTTAATGATATTTAAACATGTAAATTGTTGATAAATAAATTCTCTACATACCTTCAACAGAGACGAATATAATAAGAAGAACAGCTGAGTACAATAACGCGTTCATGTTGTCTTAAGTTTTTGTTATAGATCTGAAACAAGATTTGCATTCTTTTATATATTTTTGTTAATTTCAACAAAGCAATGAATACATTTCCTATTGGACAAAAATACACACACGTCCGTGACCTTGCGTCATTACCTGTCATCTGGACGTAAAACTGTCATAAGTAACAATTTTATGTCCACTTTGTGATTAAAGTTGTGACGTACTACATATTAACAGTAGTTATTAGTAAGTAGTAAGTAAATTGTTTATTATAGTGACATGTGTAAACAATATCATAATAACATTATTTGTTCAAATTAATACACCCGGCCCATTGGACCTATAATTCACTTAAAGAGTAATAAACTGTTGTATTAAATTATCAAGAGAAGTAAAACATAAATGCAAATACTTTGAATAGATGAATTGTCTTCGATTTAAATAAGCTTTCGAAATGTACCTTGCAGCTTGTCTTGGAAAGTATATTAATAATTGGATTAATTGTTCACATTTAGGCAAATTATGAAAAGTGTCAACTCCTTCGATATGAGAACAAAATCAGTTCCGAGTTCATGATAGAAGTAACATTCGGGTAGGAAATGTGCTTCGTCCTCAATTGTGCCATCATCACATAGACAACAAAGTGTTTCATTAATTGCCTCACCGACATAACGGCCAGCTTCTATGCGTATAGGAAGGATTCCACATCTAACCTGCGATAGCGTTGATCTCTCTGATTTTTGCAAATTCATTTCAATATAGGTCTCTGTTTGGAATTACGATTTGACGGTCTTATAAGTTCGTAACTTCGCTGAGTTATTAATCTGGTTTAACTATTCATTCTTATAGATATTTAACAGCAAATCACTGACATTAACAAGATCACATTACAGTTTGTTTGTAACTTGTTCGTTGAGACCACAAGCATTCATCACAGACTTTATTTCGGTTGACCAATTATTCACACATCTGTCTAAGACTATTATTTTTGGAATTTTACTTAGCAAATTATAGATTTTTTTATCATATTAGCTTTAAGATCATTTGGATTTCAAAAATACTTGATTCCAATTTTGGTAAATATCCTGAAAGACTCAAAGACTAGTTTATTTGTGTTTTCTACTTAGCACCGATATGTATACTAGTCAACAAAAGTAACGATACACGAGTTTGGAACCAAATATCTTGGTAATTCCTTAAACAGATTTTAGTATGAGGACAACAGTGGCTTGCTACTTCATTTCTTGATCTAATACGTCTCATTTTGAAATTTGGATAAAACTTGAAATTGTCGAAAATGGAAATTTCCAAAAGAGAATTAAATAACATTTGAGGAAAATCCAGAAGAAAATCGACACACATTTTGTAAAATGAAAATCCAGTGGCTGAAATCAGTATAAAAAAAACTAAAATCTGTTGTCACACAGCTATTATGCTTCACATAACAGAGTAAAAATACCGATTTTTTTATTTTGGGTTGAAAAATGGGATTTTCGAAATCTCAAAAATTGGAATTTTTTATTTCAAACTTTGTGTACAAAATCCATGCTTTTGATGAGAAAACAATCTAATATGAAAATCAGACGTGTGGGTCTATTTTCCTGCTTAGTACAGCTATTTGAAATTTTGAATATATGAGAACTGCATTACCCTGTATCGTTTCTTTTGTTGACTAGTATATTTGGAATCATTATACCAACAGCACTAGTTTGGATTGCATGGATTTCAAAAATATGCTATTCCAATTTCGGTAAATTTCCTGAAAGTATCTAAGACTACTATTTTTGGAATTTTACTTAGCAACTATAGATTAGTTGAATTTCAAAATATGTGATTTCAATTTTAGTTAATTTCCTGATAGACTACTTTATTTGTGATTTCTACTAAGCAACCATATATATTTGGAATCATTATAGCTACAGCTGTAGTTTAGATTGCATGGCATTCAAAAACACAAGAGTAGCGCGGGGATATGCAGCGGGGCTGCTTCGACCAGTTATATATATATATATACATAACACTATAACACATCTATCGTATTTTTCAATTTTTATTATAAATAAATTCCTGTCATTACATTTATTTTGAGTATGCAGTGATCCATCAATTAATATTTGTCAATTTTTTTTTCCATTTTACATGCAAGAAATTAACTATAGCGTAGGAACATTATATATCTCATTTTTTGAATACCTCTATCATTGAATGTTTATTAATTTATTAATCTATTTATTTAATAAATATTTGGTTTACGTTTTTTTCTTTCCCTGTCTCTTCTTTGGACAGTTAAGTCTTTGGAGTTTTCTTCTTTCTTTCTTTCTTTTTTGAGTATTTTTTTTTTTTTTTTTTTTTTGTGGATTTTAATTTGGTGTAATAAACACAAGACAAACCAGTATTTATGTATCATAACATTTGATATGAGGTTTATAAGTTTTAGTAGACCAAAACAGAAGTCGGTGGTGATAAGACATTTAGGTTACAATACAAAAGGTACACTCGATAATTTGCATGCTCCTCTATACTCCGTGCTGTATGACTGTTTATCAAATAAATCAACAATGGATATTTCTCCTTTTTTCCCAAGCTGCTACCTTCCTAAATTTCATAAAATGGAGTGCGTTTGGACATCCCATCCCACTGCCCCTGCCAATTTAAAAGCAGGCCGTTTAATGTTAAGAGAACTAAAAAAATGTTTAATATTGCGACAGTTTCTGACTAGCAGCTACAATGTATCTACTCGAGGTACGTTTACAGTACTAACAATTAATTGACGTACTGCCCCAACACTTTCATTCCAGCTAGTGGCCAATGTTTTAAAAGGTCATGATACACACCATAAAACTACTTAAGTTAAGATTTTGCTAATAAATGACTTAAGTTAAGTAAATTCCGCCCACATTGCCTAAGTAGTATCCATAAAACAACTTAAGTTAAAAATTTGCTTTGCAAATTCTTAGTTTATTGAAACCCCCGCCCACTCCACTTAAGTCGTATGTATAAAACAACTTAAGTTAATAAAATGCTTAATATTTGACTTAAAATAAGACACCTATGGAGGTGTCTTAAGTCGTTTCAAATTCGATTAAATAATTTATCTGTGCGACTTAATGAATTGAAAGAACTTAAATACTTACAATACAAGCAAGTCAAGACTACTTTTTAACCCATTAACAAAACGATATTTAAGAAACAACGGCTAATTGGTGTGGATTGATATGGTAAGAATTGAGGGTTTCCAAAGTAATATTACTTAACTTTCTCTTAGGTAAGTAGAAACTTAAGTCGTTTTATGCATATGACTTAAGCAAATTGCTTAGCTAAGTAAATTCATAGCAAAATCTTAGTTTAAGAAATACTTAAGTTAAGATGTTTTATGCATACGGGCCAGAGCGGAGAAAATAACGTTTAAATTCGATTTTACACCACGACTGTTAAGTATCCTCACTATCCATACTGTATATATTTTTATATGGGTCTAACTTAAGGTGTAATATTGTTCTGTTTATGGTCACACCTTTCTGTTGTCTTTATGTAAAATAATTTGTTACAATGCTTTTTAAAGTCTCCACGTTTTACATATGACACATATAATAAAAACTAGAAAAGTCAACAATACCAATCAATTAGCGCCATCAACCAGGTAAACTTCATGATGAAAAGAGCATAACACAAACGTAGGGTTAAACCGAATTTATGGTACCCAAACCTTCCCATTTTGCTATCCAGAACATCAATGTATACAACATACTATAAAAAGGCAAGATAATATGATAACCAATACGATGGTCGTATCTAGGAAGGATAGTTTTAACTTAGTTTAGGTACATATAGAAGATATCAAGATCAATGTCAATGTTTTCCTGTTGTATGTTTTATGATTCGTTGCTACTTCACTGTAAAGTAGCTAAGGTCAGATTCAGACTTATATCGAACTATAGGTAGAAATGGTCAGGATTGCACTATCGTGAATGGTACATTTGTACCTCGAAATGGGCTGTTTTTGAAATCGGAAGTATTCGAGACAAGCGGATATAATAAAGTCTTCCGTGATTTGGAAGCTTGAGTGATTTTAACAGAATTGCCCAAGATTACACTCTTCACTAAATGCGGAAAGATCTTAAGATAATTCCGTGTACTGAACAAGAGTAACACATCAGCTGTAAAATGTAGACTCCGTAGACTGAACATCGTGGTAATAATATAATAACTGCTAAGAAAGGAAAGGACTGCCAAAATTCTAGCATGTTGTTATGATATTATAATTATTATATTTATTTATCTTGGCCTAATTTGTTTTGTGTGGCCTTATAACATGTATAATAAGCTTACATAATACTTATAGTTGTTTACCAAATAATGTTATAACTGCGCAGTTTAGAAATCACTGGAACAATAATAGATACAGATGGAATGATTAGAACTTTCTATTTGACTTACGTAATAATTATGGAATGATCATAATATGCGATGTGTAATTCAAACTTCTACCGTATTCTAGAAGGATTCTATGAATTTAGGTGGTGTATATATATACGGTCACAAAAGTTAGACTTTCAGAACAGTTCAGACCAGACATTGTGTTCTCAGATGTTGGATTGACACACTTTTATTTACGTTACACACATCATACTAGATTGTGACTTATTGGACATAGTATTCTGTTCGGATTCCCGCTAAAGTGACGAGAAGAATTCCGGATAAAGAAAAGACAAAAGGATCGGACTTATATTTTAACAGTTAATTTAACATTTCAGTTGTATAATATTTTTTGTAAACTTGTATATAATAAATCTTGTTAAATTTTATTATTGATTTGTGTCTTTTGTTGGCTACAATTCAACGGTGATTTCTGGCCGTAACAATGTTAACTGTCAGAATCAGAACATCTTGTTAGAATTACAGTGGTTCTATGACAAAATAAGCCTTTTCCATACCTATTACCAGACAGACATGATCTTGATGATGTACTTACTGTTGATAATTCGGAGTTTCTTAAATATGCAAAAGACATTTATCCAAAAGAGCTACATTTGAACAAAGCTAATACGAATAGATCTTACTATAATCATCGAAAATCTAGAGATACATCTTAGAATTCATGATAAAAGCGACGACTTTAATTTTCCAATTACTAACTTCCCCTTTCTTTACAGAGAGGTGCCTGTATGGCAACATCGTATGGTGTGTACATGAAAGCTTATACAAATTTGCTCAAGGTTAGAAGATTTTAACGAGCAAAACCATACGATTACTGAAAAACGTCTATTACATGGTTAAAGTTTTCACAAGCTGCTAAATTCTTTTAGAAAGTTTTATGATAGACGCCAGCATCTTCTAGCTAAATAGCACTTATCAGGAAAGGATTAGTTTCTATTGCAATATCGTGAATAAATGAAAGTGCCTCGCCAATAACCCACAGAAACTTGGTACTTACTTTCATATCACTTTTCAAAAGGGATGTAGTAGTGTCCTAGGCAGAAACGGGGATATACCTCTGATTTTGAATTTTGGATGTTCATTTAGATAAAAGGAAAGCTATTACTGTAATCACTGGCAGGAACACCGAAGGAAGGTTAAAAGATATATGTACATACATGTATATATATTAATTGATAATGTCCTCGGTATCATAGAAAGTGGGGTTTCTCAGCTAGCATTCTCAACTTTTAGCCAATTGCTTTTTCATTTGATACAATGATATAATTGAAATCATGAAAAGTTGAAATGCTACTAGTTGTAGAGTTTATAGACGCCGAATACTATCAGGAAGTGATTTTATAAAACCGATACAAATCTGAATGTGTTAATCTTCTCACATTTATCCTTTGTTTCGTCTGTATTGTTGTCCTAATAAAAATACTAAGGATCAAGATACATGTATTTAGGAATTTGACAAGGATATCTAGCACTTTTGTTTTAATTACCAAGGACTACATCATTTTGGTTAACCACATAAGTTCAATGGTACAGGCTCTTCAGAGATAAAATGCTATTAAGATGATGAGTTAAAATATAGTTTTTCTTTTAACATACATGTATTCATGTTTTCTGCTCTTTGGTTGGGTTGTTGTTTCTTTGACACATTCCCCGTTTCCATTCTCTATTCTATTTAATATATATAAACGTTCGTGGTAGTACAAAATGCACCTGGCGCCTTCTAAAGAATGTGGTAGTACTTTAGGGAGTCATAGTTCTCGCCATATACAAAATGGGACATTTATCTTTTGTTAACCCCCTTTCTTACGTAGATTAACTTGCACTATTCTGTAGTAGACATTGTCCTAATCAAAATCAAGATATTTGGGAATTTGACAAGGATAGCAAGCACTCTTGTTTTAATTACCAAGGATTAGATCATTCTGGTTAAAGTTCAATGGTATAGGCTTTTCAGAGAGATAAAATGCTATTAAGACCATGAGTTTAAATATAGTTCTTCTTTTAACATACATGGATTCATGTTTTCTGCTCTTTGGTCAGGTTGTTGTCTCTTTGCCACATTCCCCTTTTCAATTCTCTATTCTATTTAATATATAGAAGTGTCAGTCGTGGTAGTACAAAATCCCCCTGGCGTCTTCTAAAGAATTTGGTAGTTTGGTAGTTTGTTTAGTTGTGGTTTTATGCCATTTTCAGCACATTTGGCTGTTTTGCAGCGGCCGGGTTTTATTGTAGGAGGAAGCCGGAGTACCCGGATAGAAACACCGACCCTCGATATGAAAATTGGCAATCCTTGTCAATTTAAATCGGAGTCGAACACACCCCGCCAAAGGTGAGATTCGAACTCACAACCTCAGTGTTGACAGGCTAGTGATCATTTGTAGTCATGACGAACTACCTAGACAACTCGGCCACCGAAGCCCCTGAATTTGGTAGTACTTTAGAGAGTTGTAGTAGTCTCCATATACAAAATGGGACATTTTATCGAGAATCGGCACTTTGTGACTTCCATTTGAAAATGCCCAAGTTTTATATGTTAAATGTGCTCTGCCCCAGTAAATTCTAAAACGGGCAGTTTGATATCAGAGGAATGTTTGTTAGCTATGAAGGATAGTCCTTTACTATACAAGACTTTGAACAAAATGATCAGTTACATGTACCATATGTATCTTGGAAAAACATGATATTCTATATTATTATTGCGTATTGAGCAGACCTCAAATATTTTCAGGAGTACATACCATAACCGGGAATACAATATATATAATATATTTAAATCAATAACAAGCATCCCTAAAACTTGCATGTAGGTGTGTAGATACATTTGTAGAACCTATGAAATTCGTAAATGTTATGCTACATGTACAATGTAGAGGTTACTTAATAATAAATAATACTACAGTTTATCCATTTGTATATTTTAATACGTACAAACATACAAAGCATTGCATATAAAAGGATTTCAACAAAATAAATATTTAATAATAAACTTTTTGTGGTCTTCTAATCTTTAAAACTTTATAGTTTGTTACCACTGATTATTAAATTGTCTGCTTTCAAAATTATTAGAATTAAAACGATTTCTCCGTCTCTCACCAAAGACTGTGTCTTGTCCTCTGTTTAAAAAATCGTTTTGAAATCCATCAATAAATCTTCCATTGCGATTATTTTGTCTTTGATCAAAGAAATCATTGTTTCTCAAACTTCCGGTATTTTTCCATCTGTTTCTGTCACTCCGCCTATTGAAATCCAAATTATCTCCCCTGATGCCTAAATTATCACTACATATGTCTATATCACAGTCTTGACACCTTCTACCGTTCTCGAATCCAATGTTTTCTTGTCTGCACTCGGGTGGTATAAATTGTAATGTACATGGACGTCGGCATAATGGGAGCTCCTTGTCTGGAACTACGACTGGCTCCTTTTTAGTTCTTTTGTAACCGTATCTTTGTCCTAGAAAAACAATATAAATATAGTTTTCCTCATTATTTTCCTTTTACGTCATAAAAATAAAAATAATTGTTATCTCAGTTTTGCACAATATCTATTTGATATTTCAAATTATTTTAATTGACAAGGATCAGCTGTAACTGAAAACTGCAGTCACTGTTAAAGAACACTGTGGTCTGGAGGATATTACCACATTTTACACAGGTGCGCGTATTTACTGTTTCAGATTATAGCCATTATTTTTACATTTTTAATTTCTAAAAGAAACAAAAATGAACTAAGATACTTGATAAACTTTACTCTATCAACCTTCATCTAATTCACTCTCGATCAAAACTTTGAAAAGTTAAAAATTAACAATGATCGTACCGTACACCGAACATTTTTATCGATGCATCAAACAAACAGTGGCCAATGCATCTTGAGAAATTGCTTTACATTGCACACATTGATAGAGTCTGACCTATTGTACTAAACTACATTAAAATTTGTTAATGTGGGGCAGATCTAACATGTGGTAATCAATTAAGGACATTATTTTTCCCTAGCAACCACACTTTCTGTATGAGAAAACGGTTAAATTTAACTTTGGATTGCATAATAGTATGAAAAGCAAAAGATAAGTGCAATGTTTTGATTATTTAGGTAAAGGTATCCTTTCAAAATCAGTGAATAAAATGAATGGCTACCAAACTGCATATCATTGGAAATCATGCAAAATCTGTTTGATGCTTACAGAGAATTGATATTAATATACAGGTTGTTATCAGATAAACAATCGACATGCTCACAATAATTTTTAAATGAATCTTTGGGAATGAGATATAAATATTATGACACGACTCGAGGTAAAAATGGGAAAAAAATAATTCGTGGTATACATGTTTCCAGCTGACGTTTTCATTTGCCAAAATATATACGTGGTATCAAAGTATAAAATAAATCTTAATGATATTTAAACATGTAAATTGTTGATTAATAAATTCCGTACATACCTTCCACAGAGATGGATATAATAAGAAGAACAGCTGAGTACAATAACGCGTTCATGTTGTCTTCTGTTTTTGTTATAGATCTGAAACAAGATTTGCTTTCTTTTATATATTTTTGTTAATTTCAACAAAGCAATGAATACATTTCCTATTGGACAAAAATACACACACGTCCGTGACCCTGCGTCATCACCTGTCAACTGGACGTAAAACTGTCATAAGTAACAATTTTATGTCCACTTTGTGGTTGTGACGTACTACACATTAACAGTAGTTATTAATAATAATAAATGAGCTAACAGGAAAGACTGTTATATGAACTTGAAACTGTTTTCCATATAAGTTTTCTGATTGGCAAATGTTTTCTTTTCCAGTTCCCCTATGGTCATTTGGAAAGGTAGCGTCGTTTTCAAATACTAGCCTGAAAGCGAGTTTTTAATTTAACTGTAATCAACCTTCGTATTATTAAATTTTTAGTTGTCTACATTTTTACATTCTTAAACATGTATGCAGTGCATAATGGAAACTGGTACAATGTTTACTCCTTCGTCTTCATTCCTCTTTCTTCTACATGTAATTATTTTCTCGTTTGTTTGTTTTTTGTACATGTATGTGTGTGTTTGTGCATTGATACATGTATACATGTACTTTTGTTTTATTTCAATTGATATGATTTTAATTGATTTATTGGTCCTTAGAATATCCATATTGTATAGAGTTTTGTCTTTTGGGCTATAATATACTTTTTTTGTATTTTGCATTTCTGACAACTTTACAACATTAAGCATTTTTGTTTCGGTTTTCTCGATTGTCGGACTTGAAAATCACTGATAAGATATAATTTATTCCAAAATAAATATATATGGTTTATTAAAATTTATACCTTTTCATTCATTTACCTAACCCAAGAACTATACACAATAACTTGAATTTCGTAGTTTCAGATACATGAATTATGTGAATTACCAAAATCCGAATGGCTTTTATTTTTAAGGTTCGGTTGCCATGGAGCGTTAAGTTGGTATACATTGTTGTACATTATTAGGCTTGTCAATGAACAACGATCTGGTTTGGACATTAGCAAGATTAAGTTAACTCTAATCTCATTTTAGACAGTCATTTAAACACCATTATTCTCTTTTTCATTTGGAACTATTTTATAAATATTACGAGATGATTTCTGTATTAGCACACTTGGTCCAGGGTCAGGGATATCCCTAAGAAGAAACCGACTTCTGGGAACACTTGAACTATAGAAAAAAAAAGTGATTTAAACCAATATTTTGGCACTTTTATTATGGACCAGTGAAGAAATACCGTTACATCTGTAATTTAAAAAAATTGATGCCATATGCATGCCCTATGCTTATAGAATCTGGAATATTCTTGTCCAAAAATATATGCAGATGACACTCTCAGGATGAGCTGTTAAATCAGTTGATATAATTCAACATAAATTAACGGAAGATCTTGTGAACTCTATGAAATGAGGAAACAAACTTACCATGAATCTTAAGAGAACTCAATGCATGTTGATAGGTACACAACAGAAATTATTAAAAAGTACAAAAATGTATATACAAATAGAAAATATACTGAACCGCAAAAGAAACGTCGCTTTTTCAAAATGTTAGCAAAATTCAAAATAAATATTAATTAATGATTTTTATATAATCAGTATTCCGATTACATCACCAGGTAAGATTAAATTACCTGTGAATTAAATTTTCGGTTGAATAATTTTCAGTTGATATCGTAGAGCGACCGTACCTAAAACCGCTCGTGGGACACACTTGGCGGTAATTTTTTTTAAATCTTAAATGTTCGTGAAATTCATGCTCCTTTATGGGTATAAAAGGCCGGAGAAAATTAAAGAGTGTTAGTATCAGTGTTGACACAGAAGCTATGCCACGTCTGACTCCACAACAGAGAGAACAGGCCATTGGTCGATTGGATGCTGGGCAATCTGCCAGAGTTATTGCCAACGACTTCAACTGTGCTGTTCGAACAATTGAACGTCTACGGACACGGTACAATGCAACAAACAGCACAAATGACCGTCCACGGAGTGGTAGACCCCAAGTCACTACCCCTAGACAGAATAGAGGCATTGTTCGTCACCATTTGATGAATCGGTTCACCCCAGCTGCCGAAACTGCCAGAAACACTGTTGGAACACATGGACGACCCATACGGTTCGTCGGCGATTAGCTGCTAGAAACATGAGATGTCGCCGTCCAGCAAGAGGACCTATTCTTACTCCTCGACACCGTCAAGCTCGTCTTCAGTGGGCCACTCAGCGACAGAATTGGCGAAATCGACAATGGCGTAACATCATCTTCTCTGACGAAAGCCGTTACTGCATTTCAACAGCCGATGGCAGAACCAGAGTGTGGAGAAGACGCGGGGAACGTTACGAAGACAGCTGCATTCTGGAAACAGACGCGTGGGGAGGACCTAGCATCATGGTATGGGGTGGAATCGGCCTTAACGTTAAACTTGGTCCAGTCATCTTTCAGAACCTTGGCCCAGGCAGAGGAAATGGCGTAACAGCTGCCCGTTACATCGACCAAGTCTTGACACCCCATGTTCAGCCCCATTTCGCACGTCATCAAAACAAGACTTTCCAACAGGACAATGCACGTGCGCATACCGCAAGAGCCACAAGAGACTTCCTACAGCAGAATAACATTAATGTTATGGATTGGCCGGCTTTGAGTCCAGATTTAAACCCTATTGAACATTTATGGGACGAAGTTCAAAGACGGTTGAATAATGAGCAGCCAAGTCCGACAACTGCAGCTGAACTTTCACAAGCGTTTCAGAGAGTATGGGCACGTATTCCGATGGCGTTTATTAATCGGCTCATCAACTCCATGTACCGAAGATGTGCCGCAGTAATTGGTGCCGGTGGAGGACATACACGTTATTAACGGACGTGGGAGCACAGCATTGAAAACATGTGACGTTGCGACAATTGTGACGTTTTTGTGAACATTGTAACCAAAAGACTGTAAATCGTTCATTAAATTTTGTAAAAATTAATTTAAAATATATAAATGTCACTTTGAAATAAATGTATGTGAACATGTCATTTTGTGCGACGTTTCTTTTGCGGTTCAGTATATAATATTAGAAACTGTTGAATCAGTCAAACATTTCGGCGTATACATTAACTGTTAGTTAAAGTGGTCTGCTCATATAGAGTTTATAACGAATAGGATATCGAAAAAAATTAAGAAGCTGTCTACTTAAATGTTTTTAAATATGTAAAGGAAGTGAGCAATAGATCTACACGACAAAGTATCTCAGAACCTATTATTTGTTCCGAAACATCGAACTGGGTAGTTTAGACGCTCTTTTATGGCATCTGGCAGTAATTTACATGTATGGAATAGTTTACATCCAACTTTGAGAGTATGCAATACTTTGGAATCTTTTTAGAAGCTGTATCTCGAAATTTATTTCCAAAAAAATGAGTATTTACAGTAATTATTAAAAATCAATGTCAATGAACCTGTCAATTTATTTTGATTTTATGATTTTCTAATTTATGTTGTGGATATGTATTATATTAACAGGACCCTGTTGTAAACTAGTATTTTGTATCTAAACATGTTATCCTGTCTAAATAAAGGACATTATTATTATCATTATTTTAACATACATTGTAGGTATGCATTATATTTGTTTATATTTTTCAACATGTTCAACGAGCGAAATATAGACCCGTGTTAAAAGAAGTATAGAGCATATTTTGATTCTAATAAGACAATATGATGTACGGGGCAGACGTGCTATAATGCACTTTCGGCTGAGGCGCAATTTCGCGTTATGGTAATAATTATTGTATTTCGAGCGTGGCTTTGCTCGTAAAGCGAATGCAGCACGTATTTTTATACCCTTTTCTCTTTTTATTATTAATTTATATACAGTCGGTTTCAAGCTAATAGGTTTACTTCATAAATTTTCTAAAATACTAATATGAAACATGTTCTTTATATAATTATTGATAATTTGCAGCGTTGGGTTTTAGTTTATAAATGAAAGCATAATTACATGTATATGCAAGATGGGTTGAAGGCTTTTAAAGAAAAACTACCAATTTCAGTCAAATCGGAAAGCTGTCACAGAGAGACGGTACGCGGCACAGGAAAAATTCGTATTTCTGCAAACACATTTCCTTAATTCAATTTAGCAATTTCTGATTCTTCAATAAATTAGATTCACTATTGTTTACAATATGATTAAATTCCTACAGTTTTAACTTAAATTCTAATATAAATCTATTGTTTATCGCAGCAAGATTCGTCATTAATCAACTTCAATACTTAACATGCTTAACCCGACAAATATAGCAATATTCCAACTATAAAAAAAAACCTGGTACGCACTGCTGGTGTATTTATCGGCTTACAAATTTTCTCCAGAAGTTTTTATAAATATATAATTTCAATGGCCGATCGATCAAAAGATAAGTTGTTTTAGACATATGTATTGTTTACATGCTTTTCATTTTGAGATTTGAATAGATAATATAGTTTACATGATTTATGAAAAAACCATTATTATGTAAATTTATATCTTTACACTTGTGCATATAACACAGTTTTTGTGACCGTTGTTTTCCAGTTTTTCTGGGTGTCTTTTTTTTTTTTTTTTTTTTTTTTTTGTTCTCCCGAACTTGCCAGTTATTTGGACTTTGATTATGACATTTCCTTCGGAGTTCCATGTTTAGTTATGAAAATTTATTTAGAACATAAAACTGACATTTTTGAGTAACAGTAAATCCAATAAAATGCAATTAATATTAATATTAAGGTACTTTTGTTAGTTTTTTATTTAAAGAAGAAAGCATATATTAGACCTGAAACATATTACATTGTATTTCAGTTTGTTTGTTTGTTTGTGTAGCTTATGCTTTACACCGTTTTCAGCACATTTGGCTATTTCGCGGCGGCCAGTTTTTATTGGTGGAGGAAGCCGGAGTACCCGGACTGAACCTTCGGTAGGAAAAATTGGCAATCCTTTGTCAAGTAAAATCGGAGTCGAACTCACCCCACCACAGGTGAGATTCGAACCCACAATCTCAGTGTTGACAGACTACTGATCTTCATTAGTCATGACGGACTACCCGGCCACGGAGGCACATATTATTTTAGTACAAATACATGTATATGTATACAATGTAATGTAATAAATAACATTTTTTTCTATTGGCTATTGTGCATTTTAGGCCTTGCGAAAAACAGATAGTCGTAAATAAGTCAAATGTGCACATTTTGTGCACCAAAATTGTTAGCATAGAATATTATTACCATTGTGTCGATACCTCTGCTGGTGGATTCCAGGTCAACGGGGGTAACACCAGCTCAGTTGCTAGTATTTCGATACTAACGTGAAACATATATTTTAGGTTTACTATTATAAATCTCTTCCGTGTTCAATCCTTGGGATCCTTTCTCATTTTTCTCATTGATGCTTACCCTTATATCCCTACATTTTTATATCTGATACATTTTTTACTTCATAATTCTTTCACGACCTTTAGAGTATACAGGCACTGGAATTTTCATTTGTATATAATAAAAATTCTATGGAATACAAATTTTATTTCAACAAACAGACCTAAAGCCAAATTATGTCAGAATAAAATTCTTTGATACCAATTTTGATGCACACGATGTGCACATTTCGTCGGTTTACAACTCATCAGTTGTACTCTAGCCATACAATGTTAAAAACCAAAACCACAATCCATAAAGTTGAAGAACAGATTCAAAAATGCAAAAAATGACTAAAAGGGGTAAAACCAAAATCATCTAAGGACACAAAGCTATGCACGAGGGAGATACTCCTAAGTTTTTCACAAATTTCATAATTTTGTAGCAGTAAATCTGAAGTCCATACAATACCAAAAATATTGAACATAAGACCCCAATCCAAAACGACCACTAAAGGCAAAACAAATTATCTAAGAGATGAGACTCTAGAAAATTGGATGTACAATGTATGTAACAGGTGACTTTGGCTTATATAATGTTAAGCAACTACTAAGTGTACATATAAAAAAAATGCATTTTTATATAGTATATTTTAATACGTAGAAAAATACAAACGCATTCAATAATCGGATTTCAACAAACGTGCATCTATAAAGAAGTAGAGAAATCTCAGTTATTACCATTGGTTCCAAAATTGTCTATTCGGAAAATTGTTGGAATTAAAGCGGTCTCTCACTCCTTCGCCAAATATATTGTCGAGTCCTCCATTCTGGAAATTATTTTGGATTCCACCAATAAATCTTCCATTGACATCAATTTGTCTCTGATCAAAGAAATCATTATTTCTCCAGTTTCTACAGTTTGCAATTGGCTTCTGTGTCGCCATCTGTTGACATCCAAATTATCTCCCCTGACGTTGTCAATGCATATATCAATATCACATGCTTTACACCTTCTACTGTTCTCAAATCCAAATGTTTCTTGCCTGCACTCTGGTGGTATAAATTGTAATGTACAAGGACGACGACATAAAGGGATCTCTTTGATTGGAACTACGACTGGGTCCTTTTTAGTTCTCTTATAGCCATATCTCTGTCCTAGAAAGAAATATATAGGTTCAAAATTGTTGTGCATGGGAGATTTCATGGCTATTTTGTCCCATTGTTGAAGAACGCATATATGGTGATATTTTTTTCTAAATTATTATTTAATGATGGAATGCATCGTCAATACATAATTGACATCATTTAATATTTGTATTTACGTTAAGGACTTATTTAATAACTCTATTTTATTTTTATTTTAATATTATACATTATTATTATTATTTATTTTTTTCAAAATACCGAGTTTTTCGTTTAATATAATTACTTGATAATAAATGCAAAAATCAACGTTTGCTTATTACACTAATACGAAAAACTACTTAAAAATGTAGAAAGGTAATAAAAAAATAAATCGTTTCTTTAGATATAATACAATGTATATATTTCCAGTTATTGCCGTAAATTGACTATAAATGGAACAGGGTTCGCACGGGTGCTTGAAAACCTGGAAAGTACTTGAAATTGAAAATTGGAAATTAAGGCCTTTAAAGTACTTGAAATTCAAAGGAGGTCCGGCCTTGAAACTCCTTGAAAAACTGTGTTTTTGACGAATAAAAAAACTTGGTTAAATTTTCTGTAATAAAAGTGTTTTTAATTCGTTTTCAGATCACTCGGTCTCGCGTTTATCGGTATTTTTGTCAAGACTTTATTTATTTTCCCTTTTCTAAAAATAGCTATTTTTCTGTGAAACCGGTGCGTAGTAATTTCTGTGATGCGGTCAAGAAATAAATCTGACTTTGCGTAAAAATTTTAGTAATTAAACGATCCAGATTGATTTTTTGGTAACTTAAATTAACTTTAACTAATAAAACATCTTTCATCTACTTGATTAAATGTATTTTGCCGATGAATTTTAGTCACAGTGAGCAAACCGAAACTGAAAGTAGTTCGAAAGAACGTTGATGACATGCCTGGGAAATGTAAATTCTCGGATGTACGGCTAGAAAAGCCACAGTATAAGGCATGGCTGAAGAGAAGTGTTATATCTGTGAACAAATTAAACCTTTAATTAAACTAAAGAATGTTTCCTCTCTTACAATTAAATATAGGTCATAACCATATGGATTTAAATTGTCCATATCAGTTGATTTCTGGTCCTTGAAATTTGGAAATTGGTCCTTTAAAGTCCTTGAAATGTCCTTGAATTTTGTGTTAAAAAATGTGTATGAACCCTGATGGAATTCGGCAACATTTTTAAAAATATTTTGATTTTTCCCCCGTTCTCGAGAACATCAAATTGTATGATAACATTTATATACGTACCTTCAACAGACACAAATGCAATAAAAAGTACTGCAGAATATAATATTAAGTTTGCCATATCTGTCATACGGTTAGAAGATTATATACATTTGTAATCTAAATATCAGATTTACTGTCTTTTATACGTTAAAAAATTCCTGAAACTAAAGTTTGAATATATTCTATTGGATAAAAATATACATACGTATTCTACCTTGTATGTCCAAAAGGTATATACGTCATCCGATGTTGACTGGACATTGGTCGTAATAAGTGTCATTTCTTAACAAGTTTATGTCCACTTAAATGGCTGTGATAAAGTGTATGTCTCTGTTTTAAAAGCTTAAACTGTGATATTATTTATATAACCAGATTTTTGAGAAATTTTGTTGTTTAGCTGTATTTTAATATTTTCTGTTTTACATGTACTTGTTAATATGCATTTTGTTTTATCAAGTTTCCTTTTACTTGGTTTGTTTTAGTTTATAAAAAATAAGCTTTCGCCACGATATGACCATTTGTGTCGACGTGGCGTTAAACAATATTCAATAAATCAACCAATCCACTTAAATGGCTGACAAATTGTTTGTGTGTTAATAGAGCTTTCTTACAAATTGACGAAAGGTACGAACGAACGTAAGGGGAGCGTGTATTTCATTTCCACGATAACATTTGGAGTCTTTATTTTATCCTGAAAAAATGAGATTTTTTCTTAATGAATTGTATTCTACACAATTGAAGCATTTCACAAATAAAAAACGCATGTTGTATCTGAAATAAACGAAAAATGTTTAAAGTACACTTACGTCCGATACGTTGTTTATGTTCATCACGATAACACACATTTGCGCGGGAATTTTCAAGCATGAATTTTAAAACGTAAATACAATTTACAAATTGTTTAATGAAATTCTTGAAGTATATTACTTTAAATTGAAACACAAAATTCACAATTATTTTAATATTTATCAGTTTAAGGCTATGCTAATTCGCCTGACAACAAATCTGCTCGTCGCTTTGCCAATCCTGCACACAACTCAACAATTGAACCGAGTTTCCATCTTGGATGACGAAACAGACTGCCAATTACTTTAAATGTTTTAATTTCCTTAATAACATGTTCTACATACACTCTACGGTTTCTGTGTAAAATGTTAAATTTCCTTCGAAATCTTTTCTCAGCCCTTGTTTGTCTTATAATTTCAACAGATTTGAAGGGTGTTACTAGTGGATATCCATTTGGATAAATACTGTCAGCCAAGATGTAACACTGTGGTGGAAAATCAAGTGCATCCCCGGGTCCAATCGGGCCTATACGATGATATGCGTTAGCATCATTGTCATGTCCGAGAAACCCTGAGTGGATATAACAGATGTTTTTGTCGTTGTCACAGATAACCTGCAAACATAATAAATGGATGTAGTTTTTA
Organism: Mytilisepta virgata; assembly: GCA_028015205.1. Classification (NCBI taxonomy): domain Eukaryota; kingdom Metazoa; phylum Mollusca; class Bivalvia; order Mytilida; family Mytilidae; genus Mytilisepta; species Mytilisepta virgata. Next base: position 37,231,496 of record CM051515.1, read on the forward strand.
ATTTATTCGTCAAAAATGGAGAAAAAATCCTATTGTATGGCATGTTTATTGTTATTTAAACGTTATACATTAAAGATTATTCATTCAACATTTAAGATGACCTTAACCTTGTAATTGATTGATCTGACATTCCTTTCCGCTTGAACGCATTTGACGGTTAACGGTCTGCTCGATTACTGAAATAGTGATATAAACAGTATTCGTTGTCGCACAAATTACAACCTGAATGATCAATGGTAAGTGATGAAAACAATTATTGAATTTATTTCGATATTAATTCTGTCATCTTTTATTTATTGTGTAACATATGGCAATATATCATTTCATTGGCGGATCCTTGGGGGGGGGGGGGAGCGGGTTCGGGGGTTGGAACCCCCTTTTTTTGGCCGATCAATTCCTTTGAATGGGAGCATATAGCTGGAACCCCCCTCCCTTTATAAAATGGCTGTATCCACCCCTGCATTTCCACAGGCACTTTGATTCTTAGTATGGATAGTAAAATTGGGTATTTTCTCTGGGTCGTTTAAATCACTCGAAACTAGGTGAGACATGCACAACAGTGATAGATATGTATTATAAATATAGAAAATTGTATATTTTAATGTACATTTTTTTTATCTGTATCATATACCCAAGCGCCAGTGTTCATTTTGTCATAGGTGGAGAGTTGTCTCATTGGCAATCTATCCCACATCTTCTTGCTTTTATAGTATGGTGGAAATGATAACCCCATCAACGTCTAAAACGCGATCATGGTGTCTTTTTGAATACAATAGATTTGCCAATGAGGATTTTTCTGTAATGCAAGCATACCTGAGTATGGATACAGTGGTATTTTCTGTGGCCACTATAGAAATCCTGCTGCGGTTCTGTTGAGGGAATCAGGATCTCGTGCGATGTTCCATCAATCATGCCAACCACATTGGGCATCTCTGGCCATTTTCCTCTGCGGTTTAGCCATTCCTGTCTAGTTTGCCACCAAACGTTGGGGGCACATATCTCCCACAAAATAATCCACATTTTTTTAATAATTAGGCCAACAGTTGCAATACTGATACCAAAACTCTTAGACAGAAGAGTATACGTGGGGTATTGTCTCAACCAAATAAGTGTCAATAAAATTCGATTTTGAACTGAAGTAATTTCTTTTCCATGCAAGTTGAGGTTTTGAGAAACGTCGATGACGATGTTCTGAAAAGAAGTGGTCGATTCTCCGGTAAGTATCCAAAATTCATACGGTCGCTGAATAACAACAGCGTAAACATCATTTACGATAAATTCGTCTCCATCAGCGTTATCTAAAATTCTACTTCTAATACTGAAATTATAGAGAATCGGTGGTCTTCTTCTAGAAATCAAATACTGCTTAAAGTTTTGTAACAAAATAAGAAACTACATATCATCATTAGCGTTGAACAGTGGAGGTGGACATGATGCGGTAAGCGATTTATATCTCATATAAGTCATCAAAATTACCATAAAACTTCTGGGTTATTGTTCATTCATTGTATTTGCTTATGTAACTTATAAGTTTATCAATCAGACAGACCTTTTTACCTATATGTATATCAAATGTTGGTTTTGCGCACGATTTCGTGCAAACGTTGTGTTCGATTGGTCAGCACATACATGTATCATATAGCGTTCAATTACAACTAATGGCAGGGCGTACACATATAGACATTTCTCAGATTGAGTTGACAGCAATAGTTAAAGGTTATAGACAATTTGGTAACAACTGGGGATCCGTGTTAGCAGACGTAAAGAACAGCGCTAATTTACCCATGGCAGCCGCACAACTTTACAAGAACGGCAAAATGGAAAAGCTGAAAAGACGCATGAGCGACCAAATAAAGAAGGTTTCAAGGGACAGTTATGTGCCAGCCAACGACGAAATAGCCACATTGATACAGGAAATCAAACAAAACAATACCAGATACCAGCAGAAAGGGCACCCCTTAGAAAAGAAACAGCCGGTAATTTAATTTATTAAGTGAAACAATATAAATCGCTTTATCAATCAAATTTAAAAGATTTTACATACATACAAAAACTCTTTCCATGTAATTCTACGACAAAATTTTGTTATCTGCACATTTGATTTGTCCTTGGACTTGTGTGTTGTTATCTAAATGTGTCACAAAGGCCACCCAGAAAGAACTGTCTGTTTATATTTCGGCAACCTGACCCCTTGTGATAATACTTTAAGGTCTGGTCACCTTTTTTGTTTTGCATTTGATTATATTTTTGTGTCATTTACGTTTTTATGTGAAAATCAAGACAAAAATTAAAAGAGAAATTTGTTTAAGATAATTTTGGGTATAATTGCAAACATTTTAAATGTGAATGAACAAAATAAGCATTTTCCAAAGTGTTTCAATGTCTAAACAGCACCCCCCCCCCCTTTCCAAAAAAAAAAAAACCGAGAAAAAAAACAGAAAAAAGAGACGTGCTGATTGGAAATAGTAAATATGAATTATATAGAAAATTAAGCAAAGATTTTACAAATAAATCCATATACTTGATTATATAGAATGTAAATAAATCCTAGATTACTCTATAGTTTATGTTGTGCTAGGTTTTTTTTTTGTTGTTTACAAAAATTCGAGTGCACCTTACAATGTTTTATTTTAAAACTTGTTTTAGGGGGGAATAATTGCTCTAGATTCATGCAGATATCTTTAAATATTAAGTATAGAAATAACAATATAAGAGATCATGCGGTAAGGCTGTAGATTTGTAAAATGTTCATATGGTATGCATTTAAAAATATTAAGGATACATAATGCTTAAGGTGCTCTGTACACGCAAAAATGTGAAATAACGGAAAACTTTACCGTTATTAGGCTGTAATAATTATGAGTCGAAAAAAACATGCTTGTGTATAACAAATAATAGTGAGAAAGATGTTTTAACTATATGTGTGTGCTAATTTATATTCCAGTTAAAGACAGTTATACCTCCAGCAGTTGATGTCCGGCATCAGATTGTGGATGTCGAATATCAAGATTTGCCAGACTTGCACGCTGATGAGGCAGACGCACATGATAATGATGTCATCCGCGTTGACAATGTCGCACCAGAGAACAATATACCAGCACACGACACTGTACTAGGAGAAGTTAATGTACCAGCAGCGGCGAATGTACCAACAGTGGTAAATATACCAGCAGTGGTAAATATACCAGCAGTGGCAAATGTACCAGCAGCGGCAAATGTACCAGCAGTGGTAAATGTACCAGCAGTGGTAAATATACCAGCAGTGGCAAATGTACCAGCAGCGGCAAATATACCAGCAGTGGCAAATGTACCAGCAGTGGCAAATGTACCAGCAGTAGCCAATGTACCAGCAGAGGACAATGTAGCTGGGGAACAGAAAGACGAGGAAGAGCCCCCAAAGAAAAAAAGAAAATCGGTCAGCGAACTAGCAAGAGAGTCGTATGAACAATATTTATCGGGCTTAGAAAGAGGGCGAGAACTTGAAACGAAGATGCTACAATGTATGGACAAATTTATGAACAATTAAAATACAGTTAGCAATAAAAGTTTGATTAAAAATATTATTATCCGTTTGTGAACGACAATTTCAGTTTGAGGTCATGTGGTTATCGGTTTCTTTTTAGCAATAACATGCAAGTTTCCCATTTTTATAAGAAAAAGTCATGGAAAAAAAATATTTTGTTATTTTTTTTCATTGATTAAACAAAAGACCGAACTGAGGTTAATTCAAAAAGTGAGACAAAAACAAAATAAGTATGAAATTATACTGTTTCCTAACTATTCTCCAAATTATTTGCACGGTTTGTCTTTACTGACAGTTATATCTAATTCGTCAGTTAATGCCATAACTAATTTGTTCTTATTCTTTTAAACGTGACTAATTGGTTTTAAATTGCTAATTATTGTTGATCGATCAGTGGTGGATTTGTTTATACATGTTTTTCCTGGTTTGAACACAAGCAAGGACGCTGGTGCCACATGTGAAGCATCATCTGCTTACCCTCTGGAGTACCGTCGATCACCCCCAGTTTTCGTTTGGGTTCGTATTGCTCTGTTTTTAGCTTGTGTTTTCTTAACAGTTTTTTTTTGTCTTTTTGGGTTTTTTTTCCATGGGTGTTTGTCAATTTGTTTTCGACTTGTGAGTTTAAATGTCCCTTTGATATATTTCACCCAGTATCGTTCACACACACACACACGCGCGCAATTTTTTTTTAAAACAAGTAGTTATATATAAGATAAATGTCCAGGAGACAAATAGCCAACAAACAAAGATATGGAAATGAAGATCAACGAAAATATAATTGCTGTAATCTCTTTAATATTAACGTACTATTTTATATATGTGCCATACTACATGTATATAGAAAGTTTCAAATGGTCAAAAACAAAAAGGCGAACAAGCACCCAGTTATACTGAGAAAAAAAAGTGTTTCAGAAATTTTAACGGTCTCTCTCTGGCTAAGTGTTGAACAGAAATGACCGGGGAGGAGATCAAAATAAGATACTTGAAATGTGTCTGCAATGTGGATACATTAGTTAGATATAGGAAAATGTGGTATGAGTGCCAATGAAACAACTATCCATCCAAATAACAATATAAAAGTAAACTTTTATAGGTCAAGGTACGGCCTTCAATACGGAGCCTTGGCTCCCACCGAACAGCAAGCTATAAAGGACCCAAAAATTACTAATGGAAAACCAACGGTCTAATCTATATACAAACGAGAAACGAGAAACACGTATGAACTACATAAACAGACGACAACTACTGTACATCAGATTCCTGACTTAGGACAAAATAAGATCTACAATTTTTTTTTCGGGATGTTGGGAGCCAAAATACTTTAATAAATACTATTTTCTTGGTATATTTTTTAACTGGAAAGAAGTACTTGGAGGGGGGGGCCTATGTTATGAATTCAATTTGCCCCCTCCCCCTTTCCTAGTTAGCATTTTATTTTATCCTCGTTTGCGCATACGTTTTAAAACCTATCATATCACATAAAAATTAACATTTCACATGTATCGTTGCATGCAGTGTAATTGTCATTGAAAGAAATACATTGGGAAGCAACGCATTTTATAGCCAATGCCCGGAGCCAATGGCTATTTTGAGATTGCACACGTGTTAAAATATTGTCATAAGCTTTCAAAAGTCAATCATTATTTTATGATAAACATTTAAATGCAAGGCGCAAGCCAGGGCCGACTGTTCAAGGGCTGTTTAGCCAGTCAAGGTCGTTCAAAACTTTAATCGTCGTCAAAAGTCAAAATAAAGGATCCCTCAAATGGGTCTTACGTATGATTCGTCAATCATACGTACCTTTCGTCAATTTGTAAGAAAGCTCTAATACGACCCGAATGACCTGTGACTTTCTCTTTCATTAATTATGTATTTACAAAATATCTCTTCAAATGTTTATTATCCGCGCACTTCGAATGAAGTTCGGGAATATTTGTAATCGGTCTGTGTGACCGTCCGTCTGTCCGTCCGTCCGTCTGTCCGTTCATTTTCAACTTCATGCATTTAATTTCTATACAGTATTATCACATAGTGTATGTAGATGCGCAATAAGGTTTTCGAATTTTGATTTTTAAAAATTGGGGTCAACATGGGTCGAATTTCAAAAATTGGAGGTTTAAGCTTGTGACCTAAACTCATACATTTTTCATTTTATGCTTTAATTTCTATACAGTATTGTCACATACTGTATTTAGATGTGCAATAAGGTTTTAGAATTTTGATTTACAAAAATTGTTTTTCAATTTTCAATTTTCAAATTTGATGCAGGGTTCCAATTTTCAGACTGATTTTTGACTTGTGCAGTGCGGGGATGGACATCGTTTCTGATGGCACCAATTTCTACTTTTTAATGTCAGAATCATAATTTATTCATTAACTAAATCTTTATGGGAACATTAAAATGCGGTGAAAAGAATAAAAAGGAAAAAAGATAACGCTTTGTAACGCGACAGAATATTTCGTGGGGAGCAGATGAGGGTTTTCAGAATAAAACTTTCCACAAACTTATACTATATATTTGAATTTATTATGCTTTCTTGGTGTATTAAATATAATTTACTGGTTTTCAATTTTGATTTTCATCCCAAGTATTGTCACATACTGTATGTAGATGTGCAATAAGGTTTTATAAATTATTTTGATTTTGACAACTTGAGGCCCACATGGTTTGCATTTCGGAAATAGCGAATTTAAGCTTGTGCCTCAAACTAGTTTAAATTTTTCATTTAGATTTAGCAAATTTATTTGTATATAATATTGTTCATATTAACAAGAAGTACTCATAACCAAAAATACCGAAATAGAAAGCCAAATTTCAGCTAAGGAGATCTACCATGTGCAATACAAGGAATGAATCCTTAGTATTTCTATTATTTTTGAATTTTGCTAAATACTGGTAATTTATGTAACAAATAAATGAATAATCATGTCAGACAAATTAGACGTTATATTTGACTGATGTTTTCAACATCTGATTTAACTTACACGTTTTATTTGAATGATTTTTTTTAATATCTGATTTAAAGTGCATGTTTTATTTGACTGATGATTTTAACAAAGATCTATATGTCTTCATGCTATGAGGTTTAACAGTTTATTTAAAAGTGTGATTCATCTTTTATTCTTTTGACAAAAACTTAGTTCAAAAATACTCATGTGTCGGAGTTTCACGATGTGTGCCTTCCAGTTTCAATATAAAGTAAATGACTACTTGTATGTCAATAGTTTGCCATTAATATGTCTCGTATTCTTTACATACACCCTACTATAGGTTAATCATCAAAATGTTTTTATTCACACTCCATTTCTTTAAAAAAAAAATTAATACATGTAAAGTACTGCATAGCAAACAAAAAGTGAACATTTTTATTATCCAAGTAAAAAGAATAAAAATGGTAACCAGCGAGGTAAATTTTGAAAATGGTATAAAAAATGAAAGTGAGAAAAGTATTTAAGTATACATGTTAAAATGAATTTAGAAGACGAAATGTAATCCTGCTGTTGTATGCAATTAACGTCAGTTTAAGAGAAGGCGAGGAAAATCAGAAGGACAAAACTGTGATAGGCAAGGACGAGAACAAACAAAAAGCAAAACAACACAAAAAACTAATTAATTGGTTAGCAAGATTGACTCGACCAAAATCCAGAGAAGCACTCATGGGGTCCGAAAGGATAAGCGATTCCTGCATCTTATATGACACCCGTCACGTTACCCATACTTTTAAGCAAGTCCAGTAAAAAGTCATGGTCGTGTTCGATGATAGAGAAATGAATAGACCACGACAGATTGAAGGGTTTTGATTGGAAACTACATATCAATGTACAAATACGTGATGGCGATCATATAAGTTTTGACTTATTTTATTTAGTATTCACTTAACGTTGTTTTTAGTACACATGGTATATTACTTTAATGATAATTTATCATATTTCATTAAAAGTGCACGTGCAACAACTTTTAAAAAAATGTTTTTTTTTAATAATCGAAAAATAAAACAAATGCTGCATCAAAATTGGTATTATAAACAATGCTTTACGTTCTTTTGTCAACACAACAATTTAAAATAATCACCTTTTGTATGCAACATTGATGTTTTTTTTAATTTTGCATGTGAATCGACAGCTTATTGATATTCCTACCGAAAACAATATGTTTTCTTGGCATTGCGACTTATATTGTATAGAACAGTCTAGCACTGTCAAAAAACTGTACTTGTATGAAGTCAGACTTTTCTGACTTTATCGAAATTTTTTTAAGTCCGAGTTTTGTTCAAATGCTATCTAGTTATGGGAGTGTTGATACTACAATCTCTTACATATATTGGTGAGATTAAATCTGGTAATATGAATAAAAGCCAATATATAATAAGCATGGTTAAAAGTCTTGTTTTGTGTCTGTGAAGATAGTCCAAGTAGTCACAGTTTCTAGACTTTAACTGTCACACTACTATTAATTATGCCTACAACTATGTACTATATGCCTACAACTATGTACTATATGCCTACAACTATGTACTATATGCCTACAACTATGTACTATATGCCTACAACTATGTACTATGCTGCTCCATTTATGAAAAAGTCTTGGTCATTGAAGAAAGTGGACTCTACAACTACATGATTAGTTTATATGTATATAATGTCATACTATTATTATTTTTTATGATGTTTCTGTGTTCTTATGTTGTTAATTTTCTGTGTACTTATTTTGTTAATTTTATGTACATGTATGTCATCAACCACAGTGGGTTATAATTGTGCATTTTTTCAATAAACATTAAACAGAGTAGTCAGAGATCCACTCCTGGATAGGTTTTTACTAATATGATTCAAAGCAGTACATGTTCCAAATCGTGATGTTAAACTAAGCTGTTGTTATTACAATAGATGTCGCTACTATTCAAGTATATTTCTTCATAAAAAAACTTTCTTTTTTTCAACAAAAAACCAAGGAATATGTTCATTCGGTATAAATATAATTGATTGAAATGACAATGACATGATTAGATAAGACAGTATTTATTTAAAGTTGTTTTCAGTATAAATAATTTATTATTTTAAACATGTTATATAATTATATTTAATAGTGCATCTGCAACTACATTTTTACATCTGCTTGTTCCTTCAAAAAACGATTTTTATACCACGTGACTTTTATTTTTAGATTAAACTATTCTGTAAGCAATGAGTTTCCAATTAAATTAAGAAGCATGTATGACCTTTTACATGCATTATTCAAAACAGTGATTCTATGAAAGGTTAATAATGACACATTAGTCAACAAATAACATCAAGCTTTTCAGAAAAAAATGACAAGTGAGCAAAATTCAAAATGAAAAACAAGAGGAAGTAAGGCTAAAAAAGAAGTGAGATTAAACGGCTTTTATGGGTACCGAAATCTGCCCCTTGTCCATTCTGACTGTCTTGTGTATATATTACGATAAAATCCAGTACGGTATGCATACCATTAGGTGTCATTTAACTACAAATGTAAAGAGAAGAACTGATGTTTAATAAGATACCAGGTTCAAATACGGAGAAGATTTTTGAATAAATTAAGTTCGGTTGTGGCGGCAATCTTGGTTCACGGTCTACGAAATCGGACATATTTCTGAAAGAGGACCTCCTAAGGACCATTGCTGCTAAGTCTGGTTCCAATTGGTCAAGTGGTTCAGACAAGAAAATTTTTCAATCAATTTTCCCATAGGGCCCTTTGTTTAACTAAGTTCGGCTGTGGCAGCCATCTTGGTTAACAGTCCAGGTCATCGGACATACTTCTGCAAGAAAACCTCCTAAGGACCATTACTGCCAAGTTTGGTTCGTATTGGCCTTGTAGTTTCATAGAAGAAGATTTTTTCAAATTCATCGTCCCTTTTTTTCTATTTGTAGTAACAGCAGCCATGTCGACTGAAAGTCGGGGATGTCGGACATACTTTTGGAAATGGGCCATCAAAGGACAAATTGATGTAATATTTTCAGAGACGATAAAGAAAAGTTAAAATTCCCATAGGGTCCAAGGTTAAACTATGTCCGACCATGGTGGACAGATTGGATGGCGCCCCGGAAAACCAAACACGAGTTTTAAGAGGACTATCCTAGGACCGTTGAACTAAAGTTTGGTTTAAATTGGCTCAACGGTTTCAGAGGAGTTGATGAAAATGTGAAAAGTTTACGGCAACGACCGGCGCACAGTGATGAGAAAAGCTCACTTGGCCTTTTAGTTCAGGTGAGCTAAAAATGTTTTACAACTTTGTTATAAGATATTGATTACAATCACATAATTTTTATAGGTAACTTTTGAAATCTGTAAACCCTGTAACAAGGTATATTTATGATGTTTAGGTTTTTGTAAAAGTGTAAGTAAACCTAGAACAATTATTATTTTAATACATTGTAGTAGAATCTAAAAAGAGAAGTGACGCATTATATCAAATCTAGCTCTGAGTGGATTTATATTTATCTTGCAACAGGCCTTTTTATTAGTCAATTAAAGGGTTTTGAATATAATTTTCGATATTATGTAGTAGCATAATATCAACTCCTGGTATCCTTATCGTCACATGCAATGAAAGTCTGTATTGTGTTCTGGTTCACAGCGTTTATGACATCATGTTCTCCTTAGATAACGCGCCAAAAATCGCCTTCAAAAAATACGCTAGAAAGCTGGTGCAACTTTCATGAAATTCCTGATAAATGGTAACATTTTATCGCTGCAGGATAAAAACAATATACTAGTATGTACATTCTCGGTAAACGCATTTCCGACAGTTTCTAAAGCTCATACAAATAAACTGCATTTTTCCGACAATGTACAAATACATGTATTGTATATTTATGTGATAGTGTGCATTGATGGTGCTTTAGTTTTTCATGCCGTCTTGTTCAGCTTCACCAGCGATTTCAATTGTGTCTTTTTATTTCCTTTAATTCTGTTACAGTTGAAGTGTTTGATAAGTGACTTCTCGTATATTAACGTTGTCTGTGGATTTTGATCTTTTTTATTTTGGACTCAATGATGGTTCTCTTCATCGTTTGTTTCACCTTTCAGCATTTAAGGGTTTGAGCACAACTAATGAGTCGTAAATGGACTAAATGTGCACAACCTGTGCTTCTAAATTATTAACATGAGATATTTATCATCAACATCTCTGATGGTGGGCTCTAAGTTAACCATTCTATCACCAGCTAAGTTGCTGCTTGTATTTCGATACTAGCGTGAATTTATACTTTACATTTAGTGTTTTGTTAAGTGAAAACTAATCATTGTTTTTTTAGCTTTTTAGCAATTTAAACTTTGAATACAACTGATGAGTTTTTAATCGACTAAATATGCATATCTTGTGCATAGAAAACATTGTATAAAGGAGATATTTGTTGAGATTTAGGTCAATCATATATATTTTACATATTTTCGAGTTGATTCCATTTTATAACAACAGATACACCATCGATTACATCATTCTCAAGGCATATGAAATTAAGTATATGTATTAGACCTACGTACAATGTATAAGGTAAATTCCATATGATACACGTGTCATATCAAAGATACTTGTTTCTACGTGGTACATGTAGCTGTTAAACGATATATGATATACATATTGTTTTAATGCTTTTATTTAAGAAATTAAAAAAGGATTTCAATGTATCAATCTTCAAACACGTTTTTACTGACTGTTTATGGGACCGTGCAAACTATTTGAGCTTCCTGTTAGAGGTTGATTGGTAACTGGGTCAATGAACGAAAGCGACTCTGTGTTCATTCCCTGTGTTCCCGTCCAGCTGTTTGTACCCTGTCCCGGAAAATTATTATTATTCATTCCAGCTGCCGTTTGAAGTCCTTGAAAATTTGAATTGATTCCAGGAACTATTCCTTGTCCAGGAAAATTGGGATTGATTCCTTGAACTGTTCCTTGTCCAGGAAAATTTGCATTGATTCCTGCAACTGCTCCTTGTCCTTGGAAATTGGTATTTATTCCAGGAACCATTCCTGGTCCAGGAAAATTAGTATTGATTCCTGGAACAGGAGGAATTTGATTAAGAAACTGAGCAACTGGCATTTGAGCATTACCATTAAAATCTGTTGTAAAATCAAAATTTGACCCAGGAGTTTGTTGTTGTCCATTCATAAACGGATTTGGATTTTGTCCCCACATTGGAAATTCCTGCATGTTTTGAGACATGCCATTATTTGGTGGCAAGACTGGAACTTGAACCTGTCCAACTTGTGGACCTTGAAACTGACTGAATGGCTGCTGACCCTGTAACTGTTGTAACACAGCTTGTTGAGCTTGTAATTGTGCCATCAGTTGTTGATTTTGCATCATTAACATTTCTTGGCTACGCTGTAAATTTTGTACATCGGAGTTTATCTGCCCTTGTCCAATCAACGGATTTGTCTGATCCAAACTTGGTGACTGACTAACTGGTTCATCGATTGGGGGTTGCAATAAATTTATATTATCCTGATCAAATCTAAGCCTTTGTACAAAGGCACTATCAGAAGGCGGAGAATTTAATGCTTGCACTGGATCAACAATTGGTTCTTTTTGTCCTGCGGGGACAGGTAACCGATTTGCAGTGTTTAATAGATCCTTTTCTGTTGGACCTACGCTATCTCTCTGACTTGTTGGAATGAGGGGTTCATTCGGTGTATTTCTTGGTTCTACATCCAACGGACCTACACTGTCTCTGTGTCGTATTGGAATCAGAAGTTCGTTCGGAGTATTTCTTGGCGCTATATCTAACGGACCTACACTGTCTCTTTGTCGTGGTGGAATCAAAGGTTCGTTCGGGATATTTCTTGGGGCTATATCTAACGGACCTAAGCTATCTCTCTGTCGTGGTTGAATCAGGTTTTCATTCATTTTATTTCTTAGCGCTATTTCTAGCGGACCTAAACTATCTCTCACTCTTGCTTGGAAAGGAGATTCGTTCAGAGTATTTTTTGGCGCTATATCTAACGGACTTACACTATCTCTTTGTCTAGTTGGAAAAGGAGGTTCGTTCGGAGTATTAAACCCTAGTTTATCTAATGGACCTATGCTATCGCCAGGCAACGGTTGTCGGAATCCTCTTACCGGAACTGGTCTACGCATATTTACGCGAACTGGCAATTCAACTGGCAGTTCAGCTGCAATTTCTACAACATCTTTTCGTTTCCGTGGAATATCTGCAGGTTGATCTTTTAAAAACTTTTTAAATGTTTTCGGTTTCCTTTCCTTCTTGAACATAGCTAATTCACCATGACACATATTTTTGTCACAACCTTTGCATTTGACACCGTTTTTCAAAAAGTATGTTGGTTTTCGACATTTTAGAGGTATATGTTCCTGTTTACATTTAACATACGGACATGGGTCTATTAATTTTTTATGTGATAGTTTCTTTTTGTCCAAAGGCCCGATAGTTCTTAGTTTTCTACTTTTTGAGCCGACAAATGACTTCTTTCTCAAGAAACCATATGTACGTGTTCCTGAAATGTGAATAATATATAGGTTTAGTTGTACAATCTATTAACTTTCATATACATACTTATGAAATGTTAAATGAATTTAAGCTATAACTAATTTCTATGTTCTTTTCTTTTGAAACGAATTCCCATAATGTACATATTCATTATGCAATTAAAGATAATTTAATCGTTGCAATTGACAAACGGATTAAAAATAATGAAAATCTTATTCTAACAGTTAGTAAGCATACTTAAAACGCAGGGAGTCGTCGCATATCTGTTTTCCTTTCTTTTCTTTTTTTTTTTTTTGTATGTTATCTCTATTGATTAGTCTGTATAATTCACTTTTTAGTTACTGAACAGTATAATGGCAAAATCTTACCTTCAACAGTATAAAGAACAAGCACAAAAATGGCAATAATAGCAGAAAGGTTCATGGTCCTGGTAGAAATAGATTCCAACAAATATGTTTAATTTTATGAAAACTCTGTATTTTTATATCCCTGATATTTACGTCACTTAAGATTAAATGTATGAAATTTCAAAAAATTCAATAACATAGTTTTTGATTGGTCAAAATGTGGAGGGCGTCATGCATTTACTATTTTAACATCTTTAATGGCCAGTGATGTTTTTGACACAAAATCGTCTCCCACTACCTATATGACAACCAAACAATTACTTATCACACACTTTTGACAGTTCGTATAAAAACTACATGCGTATTTTTTTTATCACTCAACGGTAGACAATTAATAATAATCGATCTATTATTTTGGCAGTAATTATTTAGGTTAACCAAAAATAAAAGGGGAAAGTACCACAGAAAAATTAGAAAACAGTTACCAACCTTACTTTTGCCTTGCGCTGATATTGGTACAGAGAATTTCATTTCATAAGTTCGTATACAGCATAGCAGAAATTTACTATATATAATATTAGTATCTTTGGATTGTTATTTTGAAACTCCTGGGACGATTCATCTGCATGGTGGACCCTAGATCCCCGAGGTATTCGCCAACCCAGTCATCAGACTTGTCTGACATGATTATTCATTGATTTGTTACAGAAATTACCAATATTTAGCAAAATTCAAAAATAATAGAAATACTAAGGGTTCAATCCTTCTATTGCACATGGTAGATCTCCTTAGCTGAAATTTGGCTTCCTATTTCGGTATTTTTGTGTATGAGAACTTCACGTTTAAAATAAGTTTGGTTTTTGGTTTTCCAAATGTTTCGGTTTTAATGCTGCTGATGAGAGGTAACTCCTTGAAATGCGTCGTATACAGCATAGTAGAAATTTACTATATCTAATATTAGTATCTTTAGATTGTTATTTTTTAACAAATATTTAATAAGGTTTCATTTCTCGAAATATCTTAACTTTTGTCTGTGACAAAATGTTTAGCACTAGAAAAGAAAACAGGGGGAGTACATTTGCAATTTGTACGAGCTTTAAAAAACGATAACTGACGCTGGAATATTTTTTCAACTACGTCCTTAAAAGTACAAATTAATTTGAATTTTCCGATATAGTAAGCATATGTATTGTATTTATCTTGAAATAAAACAGTCTTCTTTCCAGAATTCTTCATTCTTTTCTTTTTTTCAACATTCATTGAACGTGTACCGCGTGGATGATATTACAAGCAATGAAAAGGAAATATACCATGACTACACAAATGTATATATCCGTATAGAATATATGGATATCTAAACCCGTTAATTTGTACATAGAAATGACTGACAACAGACTAATTTGAAGGTAACTCCTATAGTAAGAACGAATTCTTTATTTTTCCATGATCTTAATTTATTGATGACTCATTTCGGGACGTAAAAATTTCATATTTTGTTTTTATCATAAAATATTGCAAAAACCGCAACAAAAATAATTTAAATGCATATCTATTATACAAAACCTTAGAATACTTTAAAACTTAACCACAGACATGATATGATAATATATCTCCAGTCAATTAATACATCATGTTGTCGGTTCGAAGTTAATTGTGGTCATTTGGGGGTCTTTCCCGTCCTTTTTATGAAACATTGTTGACCTATTTTCATGGTTGTCCTTTCGAGATAGGTATATGATATATATGTATATCCATAACATGAATAAATAGAAACAGTATGCTCTAAAATATGTATTGTTTGTGCCTCAGTTGATGAACTGGTGAAGATATATGTTATTTACTAACATTTGTCGATAGAGAACCAAAATAAATTTTATCTGTGTACATGTACGTGTGTTATGAGGCAACTTTGCAAGAATAATTCATATGCTTTTCGTAAGTTAACGTGATGCATCCAGTACTTATGACCGAAAATACAAAATGATAAAAGCCAGTCACAAGGACAAAGGTAGTATAAAAAAAACAAAATCTTATTCTGGATAAAGATAATTTAAAAAATATATAGAAAGGTCGAGTCATACTACCTCTTACTGTAAATCTCATTTTGACAACGTTTTGTAATATTATGAAAAATATTAGAAATCTAGCTCAATTGTGCTTCTTTGGCCGGGGTGGCCGAGTGGGTAGTTCTTGTTTTGTAGGTACTAATGATTACTAGTCTGTCAACACTTAATCCAACTCGTGGCGAGGTGCTTTAGACTCCGATCCATATTAACAAAGATTGTCAATTTCCAATTTAGGTCGGTGGCTCTCTCTCCACCAATAAAAAAAACTTGCCTCCACGATATAGCCAATTCCGGGTAAATCTAAAATAGCCAAGCCTAACGAACTGTGCTTGTCTGTCCGACAAATACTCCCAAAACTATCCACAAATACATCCCGCTTAACTAATTTGGATGTTTCATTGATTCTTAATGACAATCATCATGATCCCGGATACATTGATTTTTTCCCCAAACAACATCCATGTGGTTTTTATTTTTGTTAATTATTATTATTATTTACTTACTTAATCTTAATCGTTAATGTTATAGTGCATCTTCCTTAACCTAATACAAGTAAATGATCACCAAAAAAGGGAATTTCTAATAAATCAAAGTGATGTTTTCTTTTAAATCGAAAAAAAATAATTATGTTCCTGTTTACCATTCATTTTATTTTAATATAATTGGGAATCATAGTGAGTTTTGTTAAATGTTTGATTTATCAGATCTTTCAGTGCCCAGGTAGTTCAGTGCTTGTCTTTTTTATGAACAGTTTACCACCTCCAGTCGTTTTTTCTGTCCTTTCCTTGCACATCTCGTAATTTTCTATTTTCATATCACGAAAAACTAACAAATATATGAAATATCTTCTATAGCACGAAAGAATCTATGTGAAGACGTATAATTATGTAACAAGATTTATTCATGTTAATTCGTATCAGTTGTTTGGTTAGTAGAGGTGTGACGATACGCTTCAGAGACAAACGATACATATTGCGATATTTGGTAAGATAAACGATACGTATTGCGATACGTTTTGCAGAAAGAGCGGTCACTCCAGTTCAATTTATATATTTCGTAAAGACTCCATGCATGTGTATGTACTTGGAAATCTGTTTACATAGATACGCATGGGGCTTTTAAAAATATTTTGGGTGAGTAGAATGTGCTTACACAATTTTTACATTAGTTAACTGCATATTGTATTAATTTTACATAAAAAAATAATTCGGTAATTTTGAAATTATAATCTCACCCGCTTTAATATAAACCTCTTTAGACTATATCGTTCGTATCGTAAGCAGCCCTCATGTACGTGTATCGAACCGTGACTGAAAATGCCGCGATTCTGTACTCTATGGGCAATTTTTACATCTCTAGGGTCAATATGATTTTATATCGGCGATAACGCGAAATATTAAATATATGTATTTCCAATATCAATATTTGTATAACGTAAAAAGTATTTCATTATTCACCTGAACAACGAGGAACTAGTACGTGAACATTTTAATTCTGAATTATTTTGTTGAAAAACATTTTTATTAATTTTTAACAGCTTTAGTATCTACTAATACTTGTTTGAGAATGTTTAAATCGGGTATATTTGAGAGGGGTGGGGGGGGGCATTTATTACAGATAATCAATAGGAGCCACTCGATGACCCTTAGCTGTAATAAATCTTTTGTCACATATGTTCAGTCTTTCACATATGTTCAGTCTTACAGGATCATGTCTCCTTCGCAAACCCTATAAAATAACATTTTCATACTCCTCGCAGATTACAAATTATATAAATTTACAATTTTTTTTACGAGTGACGAGCAATGTGGAAATAGCTTCGTTCTTTGTATTTGTTAGCGATGTAGGTTACAAATTATTTCCAAACCATTCAAGTTTTAATCGGAAACCATGCTTACATTCATAAGATCCGGTACACGTAAAAATTCAAAACGAGGAAATGTAAACAAAAAATTCTGGGTCATGCATACAAAAGTGCAAATACATATAACGTATATTAACACATTTGATCTTGAACCGCCACTCGAGTCTTTTTTATTCGTATTTTATCTTAATTTTCTTTATAACAAATTTTTCAAATGAAGTGGCCGGTTAAGGTCAAGGAATCAATAAGATGTAAATATTCATACAATATATAATAAAAGGAGTACATGTATTTACATTTAATGCAATGTTTTTTCATAAAGCTTGAATATTGTTGAACAAATTAAATGAATCCTTTCTATTTCAACTGTACAAATGTATAATAACCGTGTACATGTTGTTGTTTACGTATTTGTCATTTACACGCTATCTACATGTATAATTTTAAAATTCCGTCGTTCGACGCCAAAAAATAATTACTACCAGGACAAAATACAAGGAGTCGTCTATACCAATATTAATTTACATTGTAATAATGGTGTCTTCCTTCTATTCCCACTTTTTAGCTCACCTGACCTGAAAGGTCAAGTGAGCTTTTCTCATCACTTGGCGTCCGTCGTCAGTCGTCGTCGTCGTCGTCGTCGCCTGTTAACTTTTACAAAAATCTTCTCTTCTGAAACTACTGGGCCAAATGTAACCAAACTTGACCACAATCATCATTGGGGTATCTAGTTTAAAAAATGTGTCCGACCACCCCGCCTGCCAATCAACCTGGCCGCCATGGCTAAAAATAGAACATAGGGGTAAACCGCAGTTTTTGTCTTATATTTCAAAAACTAAAGAATTTAGAGCAAAACTAACGGGGTAAAAGTCAAGATCCATCTGTCATGAAATTTTCAGACGAATCGGTCAACCCTTTGTTGGGTTATTGCCCCTGAATTGTTAATTTTAACAAAATTTTGCAGTTTTAGGTTATTATCTTGAATATTATTATAGATAAAAACAAACTGTAAACAGCAAAAATGGTCATCAAAGTAAGATCTACAAATAAGTCCACATGGCCAAAATCATTGATTGATCCCGTACAGGAATTTTTGCCCTTTAAAGACGGCGTCCGGCGTAAACTTTCCTTTAAAGATCTTCTCCTTTGAAACCACTGGGCCAATTGGGACCAAACTTTGGTGGAATGGTCCTTGGGTGGCCCACTTCCAAATTTATATCCGGCATCCCTGACCACCAAGAACATGGCTGCTGTTACTAAAAATAGAAAAAAAGGGGGATGAATTTAAAAAATCTTCTTTCATAAAATTACAATGCCAATTGAAACCAAACTTATGGTCCTTAGGAGGTTCTCTTTCAGAAATATGTCTGATGACCCACACTGTTAACCAAGATGGCTGCCACAGCCAAACGTAGTTTAACATAGGACCCTACGGGAAATTCACTCAAAAATCTTCTTGTCTGAAACCACTTGACCAATTGGAACCAGACTTGGCAGCAATGGTCCTGAAATGGTCCTCTTTCAGAAATATGTCTGATGACCTGGACTGTCAACCAATATGGCCGCCACAGCCGAACTTAGTTTTACAAAGGACCCTTTGGGAAAATTCATTGAAAAATCTTCTTGTCTGAAACCACTTGACCAATTGGAACCAGACTTTGTAGCAATGGTCCTTAGGAGGTCCTATGTCTAAAATGTGTCCGATTTCGTGGACTGTGAACCGAGATGGCCGCCACACCCTAACTTAGTTTAACGTAGGACCCTATGGGAAATTCACTCAAAAATCTTCTCGTCTGAAACTACTCAGTCAATTGGAACTAAAGTTGGCAGCATGGGTCCTTAGATGGTCCTCTTTCAGAAATGTGTCCTATCATCTGGATTGTCAACCAAAAGGCCACCACAGCCGAACCTAGTTTAATATAGGACCCTATATTAAAATTCATTGAAAAATCGTCTTGTCTGAAACCACTTAGCCAATTGGAACAAGATTTGGCAATAATGGTCCTTAGATGGTTCTCTTTTAGAAATATGTCCATTGCCCTGGACTGTCAACCAAGATGGCTGCCACAGCCGAACTTTGTTTAACATAGAACCCCATAGAAAAAACAGCCAAATCGACTGCAACACTTAAATGTTTAGTCCTGCTCAAGGTGAAAAGTTATATCCAGGTGAGCGATACAGGCTCTAGAGAGCCTCTAGTTAGAAATCCCTATTCCTTCAAATAACATGCAATAGATGTTTTGATAAATAATTTGTTTTAATAACAATCAAGGTTAATTAAAAATTCACCTAAGATTTACCTGTATTTTTTTTAAAGAAAACATTTTTCTTACACTGTTTAAGTATAATATTAATTTTAAAAAATACATTTATTAATTAATACACTGTTTATTTGTAAAAAAAAATTTTTCTTCAAAGAAATACTTAAAAATAAAGAAAAGGTCAGATAAATAGAAGTAAGATTAAAAATCATTGAATTTGTTAACTTAAAAAAATAATCAAAGATATGAAATAATGGTGAAAACTCTTCACTTTACTTTTAAGCATGAATAATAAACGGACAGCAATCAGATTTGATTAATTTTAACAGACTGAGTTATCCAAGCTGAAAAAATCAGAACAAGTTTTGCAAGCTAAGAACTTAGCTGACAAATACTTACTCTGCTTTATTAACGAATGAATATGTATACTTACTCAGCTGAGAATCCCAAGCGTTATTGTCCTCCAGACATTTCAATTATCGTTACAAACAGACTTGGGAATAACCATAACCATGTCCCCACCTACACTCGGGATTTTGCATAATAGTGCATCATCCCGACTGTCGCCCTATTTACTAAAATTTTAGTAATCTTTTTTAATCTGAGATGTTGGTCGGGCTGTACCGTATCATTTTTACCACTCAGATTACTACAGCAACATACAGAATATACAGACGACCTTCTCCTCCTCCTGCTAAAAATAACACCTATCACAGAACAAAACTTAAACCCCTGAGCGGAATAACAATCTTTAAGTATTTCGGGCGCAATATCATACTAAATGATAGTCGCCGTCAAAACCTAGACCCGACCCGACACAGTGGGTTTAAGTTCCAGGCTAAGAACAAAAGGAGCCAAAGAACTTACTGGAAGTGTTCCACTGCAAACTGTCCTGCCACCATCAATACTCTGAACAACATACCGACCAAACTCTCAGCAAACCCCATCCATAGGTCCGACCACATGCAGCTGAAGGCAGACGATGTCATCCAGAGAATGAAAGTTCGCTTCACAGATGAGCTGACACCAATTCCAACCATTTACGAAGAAGAATTAGTAAAACTCAGAAACGATGACTGGAACGACGACACACAAGAACTTGTAGAGAACATTCTAACTTTCGCATCTTGCAAGAATTCCATGTACAACAAACGTAAGAAAAACCTACCAGTTTTACTAAAAACTGTTGATGAAATCAACATCGATGGTATTTGGGCACGTACTACCTGACCTTACTCAAAGATGTATGCCACCAACATCAACTACAACTTCAGCCTACCACTATCTTCCTGGACTATGAAGTCGCTACCCGAAAGGCAGCATATTTTGTATTACGAAGCATCAACCCGGCATCAACGCAAAAGGCTGTTTTTTCCACTACACACAATGCATCTGGAGAAAAGCACAAGAAACAGGTCTTCATATTCCTTACAGCGAAGAAAACAACATTCATCAACTAATACGCCATGCCGCTGTCCTCCCACTTGTACCTACTGCTGAGGTCGAAGATGTATGGTTTAATGCCTTAACAGAATAGATCAGATTGATACTAACATCAACTACACACCCTTTACAGATTGTGTAACAACATACTTGGTCGAACAGAACAGTCACCTTTGGAACCATTACACAATACAGGGACCGAGACCTACAAATCATCTAGAGTGGCCCAGAAACGAAAGTATGTCGAAATCAACAACAGATTAGAAGAGCTTAAGGTAAGACAACGCAACCAGGAAGTCATATCAGTACAGTTTGGTGATGCAGCATCCCACCTTCTTCACGTTGAATAAATTAATAAACTTAAATAGACTTATATACAGTGAATTTCTAATGTGTGTGCTACAATGTGTGATTTGTTTTAGTGCTGTCGTATTGTTTGTTTTATATTATAATGCCTGCTTGAATCTACTGTTGAATTTGTGTTATAAAAGAAATAAAATAATTTACTTATATTTGTTTCCAATTCTTTCATATTTTTTTTAATTAAAAACACAGAATTCATATACATATAAAAATAACCTGTTACCTGTCCTAAAAACATTTGTCAATTAAAAGTTGATTAAACAATGTTTATACAGTATAATCCTTTGTTTGCACAAGTTTCCCCCCTATTGCCACATGACATTTTAACTTTTCTTACCAGATTTATAAAACGTGGGAATAGGAGGAATGAACCATAATAATATATCCTCTAATGTTTGAATACTCGAAAGGACAGAAAGGGCTTCCATGATTTATATACGTCTATAATGCAAGATATACTGTAGTGTGAATTTTTTTTTATAATTCTGCTAAACATTTGGATTAGAACTTACAAATTTACCAAGTTATTTATAGGTGAATATTGAAAATTACCAACGTGGATTATCCCTCATTAAACACAAGGACACAGATTTCCTTTAAAACAAGGTAAAAAAAATTCCCTTTTCAGCACTTTTATCCATGTAAACACGTACATGATTTATAAGTTCATATCTTTACTAATCATTCTGTTGTTTGCTTGTTATTGATCAGTAGGATTTTATCTAGGCGATAAAGTTTTAACACACTTCTTTATTCACCTGTAAGTTTAGTAATGTGAACAGTTAAATTTTCAGTTACTAGTATAAAAGATGCACGTTTTTATATTGTCGAGTCAAGTTTTAACCATGTATGTAAGTATATTATGCTTTTTAGGTGACTGGTTTTGAATTTGTGACCCCCGTATTTCTTTAGCCTTCCGTGTTTTGGTGGCTAGATATGATGGAAGGCCACAGGACGACACCTAGGTTTCGTTTGTCTTGTTCAGCTTAATGTAATATGTTCGCATTGAAAAATAATTCGTATTCTTTTAGTTTCATAAGTAACTGCATGTATTAATCTGTCCTGTTCAAATGAAATTGCACCATGTTTTTATCATCTAATTTACAAGTAACAAAGCGAGATACATTAATGAATTGTACCCAGTTTTCTTGTATTCATATATTTTCCACAGTCATCTATATTTTTTCATATATATTTGTTTTTTTTCACGGTTACTTCAGTTTCTGTTAATTAACACTATGTATCAAGTGATAATTTTGTAAAAATTCGATATTTTCATTCACCTTAATATTAACGATTGATTGATTTATCAATATTGTAGCTATCTTTGTAAATGAGCTATGAAGCAGTCATGCGAAACAATGATGTGTTTTCGTTACGGAATTATGAACATAGGTAATGCTGTCGGGTACAATTTAGGTAAATATATGTATTTTTATCTCAGATATCATTTTTATATGTATACAGTTGAGCTCAGTTCTAACCTTTCTTTAGAACTGTCCTAAACTTTCAGAAGAACTGTTCTAGAACTGTCATCCTGACACCTTTAGAACCGTTTATGACAGGGTGTGTCTTGACCTAGAACCATTCTGGGCGGCTCTACCCTAGAACCATTTATGACAGTTCTACCCTAGAACCATTTTAGACAGTTCTACCCTGTTTTTAAAAGTTTGGGAAAAGGAGAAAGACGAGGAGTACGTGCCATACTCAATACAGATATCGGACATGAAAATGGACGGTTCTGCCCTAGAACCATTTATGACAGTTCTACCTTAGAACCATTTATGGCAGTTCTACACTAGAACAATTCTGGATGGTTCTACCCTACAACTATTGATGACAGTTCTACCCTAGAAACATTTATGACAGGGTCGGTTATACTCTAGAACCGTTCTAGAATGGTTCTAGAACCGTCCTTTCTGACAGAATAGTTGAGAGATTAGAACTGATCTCAACTGTACTCTTAATGTTACGTTCACATAAGAAGTCATTGAGGTGATTTTCTCCGAAAATTAGGTATTGGACATCTTCATATCTTTTCAGTATGACGTGGGGGGGGGGGGGGTTAATAATATGTTGTGATGATAATGTGTACTTACATTGTGCATTAGAGTCATCAGTAATGTTTAATGTCAGAAATGTTGAAAGCCAAATAACGAGCCTTAACAGTTGTAGAGATGTTTCAAATGCCATTTTTAATCATAAACTTAACTATTTATTCCCTCAAGTAACTAGGATATTGAAGTGTTTGCTTCTTGTGTGCCTTTAATGATTAATCTTCATCAGCTTCGCTTGTTACCAAACCTATCATCAAAACACTAAATGAAAGTTATAAAAATAACGAGGATAAGCAGTGTCACCAGAATCAGGGTAGGTCAGCTTGTGAGTGATAGAACTGAAACCCTACTTCACTACCAAAGCAATAGCTATGTTCTTAAAGTATAAATAATACCATTTCATTGCTGTGTGTGCTATTGCATGACACATTTTAAAATTCATATTTCCTTATATTTGTCTCATTTCCTTATTAAGTAAAATTTTTCTTGTGTCATCGTGTACATGCACATTTATGTGTGTATAATTATGTCAACGTTTAGTGAGGTGATTGTTTCTATAATCTTTTTTTTTCTTCTTTTTTAAATGTTTTTCAAAAATTTTCATAATGTTAATTCCGATTTTAAAAAAGGTTGTTCATATGATAAGCAACGTTTTTAACAGAGGGACTTTATATTGCATGTGGTTTTTTCTAAGATGTTTTTAAAATACAATGTTTTGCCAGAATCACCAGGCCTGGTGATACCCTTATAAACACTACTATAAGTTACCGTAGTTATATCAAATTTAGTATGTATTTATTACCCTTAACAATTTACATAATACCCCTGTCTAATTTTTAGCTTTTAGTTTTTTATACATAAACATAGTCCGTTGTTAATGTTATTTTAGTGTTCCATCGAAGCGTGTCACAATAACACAATAACGATATCATGCCAAACAAAAATTTTAAATATGTTCAGGTTGATTGAATAATACGGGTAAAATCTAACCCGGATATTTTTTTTTTACAGAAGGTAGGTTATTTTTTAGTTAAACTTGTTAATCTCATAAAATGTAAAATCATTGATTCTGTAAATATACATGTATATGTTAAGGAAATCAATTACATAACACGAATTGTGTAATGATTAAATTTTTGAAAATTCATTTCATCACTTTGAAAACGATAAGGAAGTTAATTAACATTATATGTACATGTATGTAGAATTAATTCAACTTGATCAAACTTTGTTTAACCACAGGGCTACAATTTAGAAAGAGGCCTGAGATTCATAAACATGCTTAACCCTGCCTTATTCTGTATATGACCTCTTACAACCTCTACTGCCGACCGTTTTCAGAACCACATTGACGTAGAGGCATTCTTCCGTCGACTTGTTCTGAAGGCATTTTTCTTTGGTAAGGATAGCCAACGTGATCTATCATCATCTCCTGATGAAGTTGATGGACTCCTTGCTAAATTTCACAAGAGTAATTCAAGTTTTACACCTAAGTCTTCCTGGTTTCCTACTCTTGACCATTACATCACTACTTCTTTGGGCCAGATAAAAAATCTCAAAACTCGTCCTCTTAAAAAGGATAACTTCAGCCCAGAAGAACAAACAGCCCTCAAACAGCTTAAGCTCCGTCGAGACATTGTCATTAAGCCGCCTGATAAGGGCGTGCTGTTGTTGCCTTGGACACCAACACTTCTGTTAGCGAGGGAGAGTTTTAGCTATCTAATGATACTTTCTATCAAAAAATCTCTTCTGACAACACTAAAGATAATCAAAAATATGTAAAGGGCATTACATCCTTGTCTATTGATGAAGGAATCTTACCATCGTTGGCCAAAAAATCTCATCACCTCTGAACCACGCTCTTCAAGATTTTATATGTTACCTAAAATTCATAAAGCAGAGTACCCAGGAAGACCCATAGTTTCTGCATGTTGCTGTCCTACAGAAAATATTTCTACCTTTCTGCACGAAATATTTATGCCCATTGTGGAGAATCTACCTACATATGTCAAGGACACTACTCATGCACTCAATATTTTCGATAACTATAAAACTTTCTCCTACATCCCAAAATGTTCACCATGGATATAACAGCTTTATTCACCAACATCCCTAATAGCGATGCCATTATTACAGTTAAACACTTTTTTTTGACAAGAGACCCAATCCATATGTAAATACTGATATAATTCTCAGGTTGACTGAATTGGTACTCAAACTCAACACATTCCAATTCAATGGAGATTACTTCTCATAGACGGGAGGGGTGGCAATGGGTACAAAAATGGGACCGAGTTTTGCTTATCTGTTTGTTGGCTATGTAGAGGAAAAGATGTTTACGGAATTTGATGGACCCACTCCTCGACTATTCTAAAGGTATATAGATGATGTATTCGGAGTGTCTGATGACTCCGACGAGGAACTCCAGTCTTTCATCAATTTCGTATCGTCTCACCATCCATCAATAAATTACACATTCTCTGTTATTGAGTTGGAATTGTCGTTCCTTGACTTGACATGTAAACTGGTTGACGGCAGCATCGAAACTTTGGTCTTTTATAAACCTACCGACACACACTGGTACATGACCTATTCCTCTTGTCATTCTAATTCTTGCAAAGATGCCATCCCTAAATCTCAGTTTCTTAGACTTAGACGCATCTGCAGCAATGAAGAGGATTTCAGACATCAGTGTGACAAGATGTCCACCTTCTTCCAAAGGAGAGGTTATCCCCAAACTGCCATTGTCAGAGTATTGAATCTATTTCCAATGTGACCAGACCCAACGCCTTAAAGTCTGATCGGAAATCTAACAACAAACGTGTTCCACTGGTCCTTACTTACCACCCCCATAATGTCGCCATCCGTAACATCCTTATGAACAATTTTAACAACATAGTGATGAAAGATCCGTTGATGCGCGAAATTTTTGAGACTGTTCCCATTACTGCTTACCGTAAAGGAAAAGTCTAAAAAACCACTTAGTCCGTAGTTCAATCAAGTCGAACATTTCCTCAGAAAAAACTTACTACCGGGGAACCAGGCTAGATGTGTGACATGCCCTTACACCATGGATACTAAAGAGATCTTGGTCCCTGACAAGAAATACTTCATTCAAAATGGGTATATCTGTACTGATATAAATTTGGTTTACGCACTCGTCTATACGAAATGTGATAATGTATATATCGAAGTCACAGGTCATCGCCTTGGTGACCGCTTTGCGGAACACTTGCGTTCTATAAAGAATGGAACTGATTGTCCAGTTGGCAATCACTTTCGATTGCCTGGTCAAAGCTCGTCAGACGTCCGCGTAACGGTTTTTAGGATAGTTGACGGAGGAAGACAATACAGACAACGCCTTGAGCAGAAAATAATTTTTAGCCTGGAATTTATGTAAAAAAAATCTTAATTTCAATTCATTATGTACGGACTAAGTCTTGCTCTGGGTTTCATAGCGTCAACACATTTTTTTTTTTTACATACTCGTGAACAAGACAATATTGGTCGAAACGTTGGGTATTTTTAACTTTTTAGTTTTGTCGTTTTTTTACGACATTATACTAGTATTTGGTTTTGTTCGACTTGTGTATTTCATACATTTTAGTCGTTATATGCCGCTTTTGACAACTCACCATTTCCATTTATTTTTCTTGTTATCTATTGTCGCATGAGCTGTTTCGCAACATACTTGGTTTTTTATTCTGTATAAGCCTGTCTCAGACAATGACCCAAGCAAAACAGTTCTTTTGTTGAACTTTTTACAAACATTCATTCCGGGACCATTTATATTGTTTATTTTGTTGTGGCTATTGATCCTCATTTGTT
The DNA here is from genome assembly GCA_028015205.1 of Mytilisepta virgata. Lineage (NCBI taxonomy): Eukaryota > Metazoa > Mollusca > Bivalvia > Mytilida > Mytilidae > Mytilisepta > Mytilisepta virgata. The sequence goes on from CM051515.1 coordinate 37,258,716, forward strand.
GAAGGTCGCACGAGTACCGCTGTGTGTTATGGTGTACTAAAATTTGCCCTAAGTTCAATTATGTCAGGGGTATTGTCGAATTGCCTTACGCTAACAGAATGCATGTATCCTCACATATTCATATTAATAAATTGTCTTGTCAGATTTTGCAGGTTTGCAGTGAGGAATACATAGAGAATAATACATAACAAAATCCGTATCACCCCGAGATTTCAATATCAGCATTTTCTGGTCACGTGACCAATATCATGTTAAGGGGTATGATAAAGAGGTGATGATATCGATATTATCATTGTAGGAAATACAGCTGACAATGTTCTTTCAGTATCGTATATACAATTTTCCTTTATATGATAAATATAAACAAGAGGCTGTCGAATGACAGCAAACCGGATTTTCCTGCATGGAAATGATGTTTGCAAATCTGGATTCCCAAACAGGATGAAGTAAAGAAATATAAATGAATTTTTGTAGGGTTCAGAAATGGAAAGGCAAAAATCAATCTTGACCTCCTATTTATAGTAAGTGACAAATATTGGAATTTTTGAGAGTATATAAGTACACACACATTTGTTAAGCAGGGGTTGGTAGGCAGAAATCATGAAGTCAATAATGAAAGAAATACGCCAATGTGAACGGTGAAAGTGGAAATCGTCAATATCGAACTTGACCTCCATTTTGTCATCAGTAACAACATATTAAAATTTGAAAAGCTTTGGTTGAACAGTTCATAAGTTATCACACGGACACCACTGGAAAAGCCCTTTTTCAATCTTTCAAGAGCCATAACTCCTGAACGGTGAAAGTGAAAATCGTCAATATCGAACTTGACCTCCATTTTGTCATCAGTAACAACATATTAAAATTTGAAAAGCTTTGGTTGAACAGTTCATAAGTTATCACACGGACACCACTGGAAAAGCCATTTTTCAATCTTTCAAGAACCATAACTCCTGAACGGTGAAAGTGAAAATCGTCAATATCGAACTTGACCTCCATTTTGTCATCAGTAACAACATATTAAAATTTGAAAAGCTTTGGTTGAACAGTTCATAAGTTATCACACGGACACCACTGGAAAAGCCCTTTTTCAATCTTTCAAGAGCCATAACTCCTGAACGGTGAAAGTGAAAATCGTCAATATCGAACTTGACCTCCATTTTGTCATCAGTAACAACATATTAAAATTTGAAAAGCTTTGGTTGAACAGTTCATAAGTTATCACACGGACACCACTGGAAAAGCCATTTTTCAATCTTTCAAGAACCATAACTCCTGAACGGTGAAAGTGAAAATCGTCAATATCGAACTTGACCTCCATTTTGTCATCAGTAACAACATATTAAAATTTGAAAAGCTTTGATTGAACAGTTCATAAGTTATCACACGGACACCACTGGAAAAGCCATTTTTCAATCTTTCAAGAACCATAACTCTTGAACGGTGAAAGTGAAAATCGTCAATATCGACCTTGACCTCCATTTTGTCATCAGTAACAACATATTAAAATTTGAAAAGCTTTGGTTGAACATTTCATAAGTTATTGCACGGACACTGTTTGGCAGCTGCCCGCCCGCCCGGCCGCCCATCACCAAATTAATAACCGATATTTTCCTATGAAAATCCGGTTAAAAACAAGTTATGTTGTTTGATACATGTATTTTGACACTTTTTCTGTTGAGTGCTTTTTCATTAAATAAAAAAAAACAAGAGGTAACACCTGCCTGTGCATATTAAATTGAGGAGTAACTAATAAACCCCACAGGTGTTATACATTTCCCAAAAATAAACCGTTTATTCTTGCAATTTAATACTATGTTCATTGTACATGTTGTATATTAAAACTCACATGTGAAGGCGGAGTATTCATTTTTAACTACATGTACACTCTGACAAAAACAATAGATTTTTTAATTATTTTATAAAAGTGTTAGTAACTGGCTGTTTTTTTTTCTTCCTTTTTCTAGTCTTGTATAGATTTGATATTAGATGAATTATTAGATATTGGGCATACAAAACACAGTTACATGCATAACGCGTAAGTAAAAACCTAAATGTACGGGGCCAATACAGCTTTTTCCTGAATTGAAACATGGGTCAAAAAGCTGGTATGTCAGTAACTGCTAGTAGTCCTTTGTTAATATATATCGATCATTGTCATTTTGCTTAGTTTCTTCTGTTGCCTTATTTAACATCGGACTCGGACATCTTTAGAACTGAGTTTTACTGTGTTTATCGCTGTGTTTGTTTATTCCACATTGGCTAGAGGAATAGGGGAGGGTTGAGATCTCACAAAACATGTTTAACCCGCCGCATTTTTGCGGCTGTCCCAAGTCAGGAACCTCTAGCCTTTGTTAGTCTTGTGTGTTTTTTTTTAATTTTTGTTCATTTTTATGTTTCGGAGTTTAGTGTGCCGTCCATTTTGCTGAATTAGTATACATTATTGTTTAGGGGCCAGCTTAAGCCCGCCTCTGGGTGCGGGATTTTCTCGCTGCGTTGAAGACCCATTGGTAGCCTCGAGCTGTTTTCTGCTCTTCAGTCGGGTTGTTGTCCCTTTGACACATTCCCCGTTTCCATTCTCTATTCTATATTATCTGAATTATGTCATCTGTATGAAATTCCAGTTTTACAATTTAAGGGCTCATTTATTCGTATTATCTAATAACGAGGTGAATACGGAGTGATTTAAACCAATAAAATGGCTCATTTATTCTTATTATCTAATTACGAGGTGAATACGGAGTGATTTAGACCAATAAAATCGTTGTTTTGTTTAAAAACATTAATAATGATTGAAATAGTTGTTTTTATACTTGGATTATTCCTTTGTTTTAGATTGCAATGACACACTCACGTGGAACAACTTAATAATACACCATGGCGTTTGATTGGAATGTATACTGGATCTTTCGTTCTTCTTTAAAAGCGAAATGCATTGTATTTCTTTGTTTAGCACTGAGCATATATCCAATATATAGTGCTGAGTATCATACGGTACCACTTAGAATTGATTCCTTAGACGATTCATATTGTGCCGACGCTACATTAGTGATAGGGGTTTCCACAGTCGGTATCAATGCAAATTCAAGAAAGACATCCAGAGAAACATGGGCAAGTGACTCAGAACAGAGAAAATATAGCTTCAGGGTTTTGTATTTCATGCATTCAGACAGTAATGATGACACTGTTCAAAAAGAAATAATTTCGGACCGAGATATCGTCACACTTCAAAATAATGAACGCATACCAACTGATATGGCAATTCTACTTTGGATGGCTGAAAACTGTTATCGATCTAAGTTTTTTCTAACTGTGTTTGACGACATGTATATATACTTTCCGAATTTCCTTGACGCCATTAAACATTACGACAAAATATATATGCGTACGAAAGTGGACTCCTCAAAAAGTGCAAGTGCACAATATCCTAATGATGGTCATGTAAATTTAGTTTCAGTTGAAATAGCAATTCTAATTAGAAAGGAAATAGATAATTTAAAAAGTGAAGAGAATCCTGATGCATTCTTCAAGCGATTTGAAAGGAAAAATTATTTATATGGTGTTTTCGTGACGCGAACTGACGAAGTTGACCACAGTTTATGCAAATGTGCATTACTACAGTCATATACCAGTTATGTACATGTGTATTCTATGTGGCTGTATAATCCGTGTGAATTTGAGAAATCCCAGTATCCTTGCTTCAGATATGATCCTAAATCTATATCACATATTATTTCATTCTTAGTTTGTATATTGCTCACGTGTTTTATTTTAAAACTTGTGACATTGAAGAAACGCAAAACTGGCATTTCAGACAAAAATGTAAAGAATTCTTCGTCATCCGTCTTAAACGACTCTCATGAGGACAACAAAAATGTAAAGAATTCATCGTCATCCGTGTTAGACGACTCTCTTGAGGACAACAAAAATGTAAAGAATTCCTCGTCATCCGTGTTAGACGACTCTCATGAGGACAACAAAAATGTAAAGAATTCCTCGTCATCGTGTTAGACGACTCTCTTGAGGACAACAAAAATGTAAAGAATTCCTCGTCATCCGTGTTAGACGACTCTCTTGAGGACAACAAAAATGTAAAGAATACCTCGTCATCCGTGTTAGACGACTCTCATGAGGACATTTCCTCATCTAATATAGAAGAATATCCTGATGATATTATGACAAATGATAAGAAAGATAATCCACTCTGAAAATTTGTCCTTTATATTGTTAAATATTTGTAAATAATTGTATACGTAGCTTTTTATAATGGAATCTATTTTTCTACAAGTATTAGTCTTTTTAGCTTACGCCAGGCCTTTGTATTCTTCCGGGTTGATGTTAAATATTACACCTTGCTTTGTAGACTTCGCTGGTAAGCTATTGCTCAACAAAACCGTACAACAAAGAAAATCAATATATATATATATATTCCAACACAACGGAAAGATGCAACGCAAACAAATCTTTTATTTCAGATCGAAATGAGATATTACAACGTGGAAATTGTTTTCTATTTGTTTTACTACTATATCATTGGCCTTACATCAAATAACAATTAGAGTTATTGCCCTTTAGCCATGATATTTCTTTTCTGTACACATTTCAAACCTGAAAATGTTGAACGCCAAAAATATCTCAAAACGGTGAAAGAGCAGATTCAAATACTACTTAGTACATTTGCAATACATGTTCTTTGATACAATATCTATATTCGTCATACAAATCATGCCTCATCTGCAGACAAAACATAAAACATAGAGCAGAATTAAATAGGTAGTCACCTAAAAATGGTAAGTGTAGGCATTTCCTGCATCGAATTCGTACACGGTACCAATACTGTTGTCCAAAAATTCATTTCGGTAGAACTTGCAAAACTGTATTAACCGTTTTTGATATTGGTACATTGTAATGAGAAACAGGTTCATTGTAGCGAACGTAACATTTCCGTTTTGATGACAATCTATAGTTTATAAAAACTCTTTTGGAGAAGCTTTCGTTGCAACAATAATATATAAAAAGTAATCATAAATTACTAATTAAAGCGTTAAAAAATGCCTCCACTTCATGTGAATTGAGAAATGTAAACGTAATACGCAGCCAAAGCTGGTAAATGAAATTTACAGCTGGGACAATGAAATCATGTGTAATATTTTTTTTTATTCTACAAATTTCTTTTTTTTTCCAGTTTTGAGCACACGTTCTAAATGTATGAGTTTGACTTGAATGTACGCATAGTATTTTTATTTCAATTTCACTTATATATATCAGACTTAAAAACTGTTGAGCTTGTAATAGCATTGTACACTTGAGTCCACAAGCAGAGGATCCACTGTAAAACATTATTCATATAAAACGTCCCTAACCGTTACAATACATCTACATGTGTAAATGGAAAGTCTAGGGTGTGCGCTAGTCATACTGCACATATATAAAACAGAGCTCCAGATAATTGTTTATCCAGAGTATTTACTCCTTATCATGAAATTCAATGCTGAAATTGAAACTTTCACTGGGTGAATGTACTCATGAGAATAACAATTAATGCTTAAGTCATCAAAATTGAACATCATAATCAATAGAACTAATTATATCTACACTCTCTTCGATCATACAAATTCTTAATTGTATCCAGAGAAAAGTCCATTACAAAGCTTCTAAAAGATAAAGATCGTAAATTATCCCAGAATGCAAGTGAGTTTCAAGTAAACTTTATTTCCAGAAAATACACATGTATGTTATCAAAACGGAAATACGTAAATTGGAAATCCGGTACGCGTCTTTTTACTTTTAGTCTTTAATTAATTTTCAATGTGCTGTTCATAAAATAAAAAGCGTTTTAAGGTGTTTACGCGTCTTATCTGGAGCTCTGTAAAATATCAAAAAGTTTAAAAAAATTTCTATCGTCATATGTAAAAACACATGTACTATGATATAGCGGACGTGGTCGAGTGGTCTAGAGTGTTGTACATAGTGCTTGGAGAAAGGTGTCACAGTGTCTCAATGGTGTGGTTTCGAGATCCGCAAAGGGCGGATTTAAAATTTAATTGTATTACAATCTGAAATTACACTGTTGGGTTAGTGTTGAGACGTGTGTGTATGTATGTATATATGTATGTTTTCATGTACGTATAAAACACATTCACAAAATTAAAATTAATAAAACGTATCACAAAATACCGAAATAAATTTGATGCACTGTATGGCCATTTCGTTGACTGACAGCAGTGCTGGAGATCAAAATATTGGAAAAACGGTTAAAGATATAATGATGAATTAATCAGCACAACTATCAAAAATCAAAACAATTAAAACAAACAGGTATCCAAATGTTAAGAATTCAACAAAAGTAACCTAAAGAATAGTATAAACATTCTATATTAAATAGAGTACATTTGTAACACTGAAAGTACAAAATCCTGGACGAATTAAAGTACTATATAAAAATAAAACCAATATATGTACACGTGATCCTATTCCTTTCCATGTGACGGTGGTTAAACAACAACAAAATTAAAAAGTACCGTTCTCGGAATTCTCAGTCTTATTTGTTTTGTTAATTCTAATCTAAATATTTTCATATTTGTTAATAGTTAGATCATCACTGATGTGTGAACAAAACACGCAATCCAATATCAGTTTTTATCGTTTACTTTGCATACACTTAAATGAAGGGTAATATAAGAAGTATGAATTTTTGATATTCCAGTATGTTCCTTTAGTTTTTAATTTATATTTTTACAACTTTGTCGATGCAACTAACTTTAGCTGTCACATCATATCGTCAACTGATTTCGTATTCCATAAAACATGGAATAATTATTTGGTTACTTTTTCGTCGTTATTGTGGTATTATTTCAGGCACTTTCAAGTGCTACAAAAATAATAGCTCAGAATGGTAATGTACGTGGCACTAGACCGGAAGTCAAAATCATAGATCACATATTAACTCCTTCGTATGGTGCTATTAACTGATTGTTTTGCAGTTTCAGAAGACCTCTGTTGGACTTTTCCAGTGTCGGTTCTGGTTTGTTTTCTTTCCAAAATTTACAAATGTACCCTATATCACTTTTCATTGGGTACATGTGTAAATTCCTTTCCGTTGAATTCTTCAAAATGTACCTTACATGTCATAATGTGTATTTCATTATTTATATCTGGAGCTTAGAGAACTATTTTAGGTAAGCAAACGACTAATATGGGCATGGTGTTAAACAATATTAGGTTTCAGTTCATTAAGCCAAGTGAATACAGAGGAGAACATGTTTGAATTTCAATCAGTCGGCAACAAAGATGTCCAATTCAAAGAAACATAAAAATATATTGTATCACAATACATTTTTAATATAAAACAAACAAAATAACTTCTCCACTGATAAAAAATATATAAAGGAAATGGACCGCCTCGGTGGTCTCATGGTAGCGTGCTCGCCCCGAGTGCGGAAGGTCGCGGGTTCGATCCCCGGCCGGGTCAAACCAAAGACATCAAAATTGGTATTTCCTGCTTCTCCGCCAAGTACGCAGCATCTAGGAGTAAGAGCAAAGACTGGTCGGCTTGGAGTCAGTATAATGTGTCCGAGTGAGGTGATATGTCTTCCCGCGGACAGTTACCTCGTGAGCTAGCACATTAAAAATCCGACTTAGCGTGTCGGTCTAGTACAAAGCAGGGATAATATTCATTATCATATCAACATGTTCTCGTCCTGATATGCACCTGGTTGCCACTGGACGTTAAACAATAATTCATCCATCATCCTATAAAAGAAATGGATATAAAAGAATCTATCATTCAAAAAATAAATAGATATTTTTCTTTACATATGTAATGTTTGCTAATAAATATGGAGTATTTGTTTAAGTCTAGTACCATTAAGTTTGTGTCTTTGATGATATCGATTGATAGACTATAGATATGGATATGGCTGATTATCCATGTAATACACCTTTCCTCTATTCCATGTTATGCCCCCCCCCCCTCTTATCAACACATAGCAACCCAGCTTCATGGGTCAAGCTAATCAACAAGATGGCGGTAACTAAAAAGTTAGATGCATTACCACATGTCATCAATATTGAATATTTTAAAGATAAACCTTTAACTGGACGATCTAAAGAACAAGGATACAATTATTTTACACATGTATATAGAAAAAAATACAGCAGCTTGTTAACTAGAGCTCTAGATAAGGCGCGTAAATGCATCAAAAGGCTTTAATTTGTATAGTAAATATATACTAATATTCATTTAAATAACAGGATCAAATCACTGAGATGTTCAGGAAATATGACACTTTAAGGGTGTACAGAACACCCTTTAAAATTCAGCTGACAGTTTTAATCAGATACTATTAATAAAAAGAAATCAAGCTTCTCAATGATCAAAATTAGTGTTTACCAAACTGTTATATATCCAATGAATTTATTTCCGTAAATTGTGAGGTTCAAATTCCTTGAAACTTGAAACTTCTATATTTTTGTCAACCGGTCAAGTAAATATTTTGTCAAATGTTTTGAAAATTAAACGACCAAAATCTATTCTAGTCAAAGTGTTGGGTACCCCCTTAAAGAGATACTGTTTCGCAACTCCGGAAATCTAAGGTTAAATATGTTTTTTTACACTGAGTGATTACAAGTGTTTTATGTTAACTTTGCCGAACAGCTACTAGTATTTGATAGATAAATGCAATCAAGGTCTGCAGGAAACACGCGCACTCAGTACTCAGTCTACATAAATATAAGTACATGATTCACTGAAGAAGTAAATTGCATGTTGTTACGCATTCTGTGTCCATGTATAAAACGATCAACCATCCAACAACACTTAAACAAATAAATAATAACTTGTGCCTCTTGGGTTGGTTTGTATGAGCTTGAAGGCAATATATCTGTTGTGGTGTGTATGATATTAACATTAGTTTGTTGGTGGAATTTTATCACTTAACCATTGAGTTCTGTTTTCAGGGGAAATTTACCTTGTGAAAATTTCAGTTTCAGCATTTAAATTTAAAATAGGAAGAACATACGCTTTGGACCAAAAAATTGTCTGGACATCTATATGTATATATAATGTATATATAATAATATCAGTGGCCGTTCATGTCAAAATTGTGATATTTCTATCGCGTTACTTTTTTCTATCGGCTTACTTTTAAAAAGTATCGCGATACTTTTAACAAGTAACGGCTTACTTTCAACAAGTATCGCGATAATTTTCAAAAGTAACGGCTTACTTCTCAAAAGTAACCAATACAAAAAGAGTATGCATAATGAAAATAGTATCGGCTTACTTTTCAATCAGCTCACAGCCAATCAAAACGGAGCTTTTAACACATGCTACTGTTAACAAAAGTCAGTTTCAAAACTTCTTCGGTACTTAGCTATTTATTATTTTGTGAACAAACTTATGTATTTGCTTGATACTAAAATTATCGACACAATTTCTAATGCAAGAAATGTTGAACATTGAAATTCTGGTACAATGTCTATGTAACTACATTAGTCACAGAATGATGACATGTTAAGTCGACGTATTTTTATCAATCAACACCTTCGTATAGTTAGTTGTATCACATGAATCCATTTATCTCTTTAAACGATCTGGTAAAAGCTTCCTTAGTACATTGTACATGTAGTAAATATAAAAAGACATTTTTCCTTGTTATTTTCTATGTTTTATTATCAATTTTATTCTAATTGTTATTATTTATTAGATAAAAACTTCCTTATTTAAGTTACAAAAACAATTTTTTATCCTGGTTTTTTCTTTATTATTATTACAATTGTTGTCATTATTATTGTTATTATTCAGCTGTTTTTTGCAAACCAGTATTAAAGAAAAAAGCAGAGTAGAAATGTATCACTTCGGTCTTTGCTGAACAGAAAATAATAGTTAATTGTTAGAAAACTATAGTATTAGTCAACACAGTACTGAAACAGAATTATAAACTCTTTGTCAAACTTAACCTCGGCTCTAATTTACAGAACGTTTAAAATAAAATTACACTTCGAAATACAGAACAGTTAACAAAATGAAACGTACAGCCACTTACACTGTTGATGAGGTGTGGTTATAATTAGAAGTATGTTTTCATTTTCATAATCACGTGATGATTCCATTCAAGTGATTAAATTTTAATCCGGAAAAAAAATTGATTTAAAGTTTTGATATGCTTACATTACTTCGTAAAATACAACAAACACATGTATATTTAAAGTTATGTTCAACGTAGACGTGTTTAAGTTTCGATTGAGGAACTAAAACCATAAAAAAAGTTAGTAATTATTTCAAAATTTTAGATTTATGTGACACAAATTGTAGCAGTCTTATTATTCATAATGGATAAAAATGACACAAACCTCGATGCTGTTGATGAATGGAATTCTGATTTAGCCAAAGTTCTAATACCAAACGATGTAATTTTAAGTCTATATATTACACTTGGAATTTTGGGAAATTCAATTGTGATTTTAGTATACAGCTTTCGTATGAAAAAGAAGACTGAAGATCGTTATTTTATTCCAGTCTTGGCCATAGCAGACTTGTCGGGATCAACTATTTGCGGATCGTTCGGAATAGCGTTAAATATGATGCAAGCTAAGTTTTATAACGCACGTTTGTGTAAAGCTTGGTGGTTTTTTGCAGCATTTACGACTTTTATGTCAATTCTACTATTATTTATAATAGCAATACAAAGATATTTGAAGGTGTGTCGACCATTAGGCAAACAAATGTCCCTGTTTCACAAGAGATTAGCTATAGGATTGTCCGTTTGCCTTGCTATCGTTCTTGCAGTACCAACAACTGCATTGTATGGATCCGTTGATTTTCCGAACTCTGACGGAAGTGTCACTGGCAGACGATGCAGTAAGTTGAAATCTGTGAGCAAAACTGCTACTTTGGCTTATGGTGTGACCATCGTCCTTATTTTGATTACTTGCCTTATAATCATGATTTACGTTTACACCAGAATTGCATACAAACTATATAACCACTTTAAATACGCCGTAACGTTCGATCCAAACGGACGACCGTCTTGTTCCGAACAACTCCATTCAAACAGCGAATCTCATTTTGAAAATGAAAAAGACACTTGTACATCAGAAGTTACCGTGTCTGGTATTGACAGTAATACAATATCTAAAGAGAAGGCCAACCATGAACAAGAGAAAACTACCCATTCAACAACAACGAATTTCAAGGCACAAACTAAGTCTAAAAAGACCAACCATGAACAACAAAATAAAAGAATTATGCACAAGCTAACAATTATGTTCATGTTAATAACGATTGTGTTTTTGATTTGTTACATCCCGAAAGTTATTTTGATGGTGACCGAGGGTTTAAACCCAGTATTTTGGGAAAAGTTTTCAGACAGTGAACGTGCAGCAGTTCTATTTGTTTACAGATCATATATCTTGAATAATGTGATAAATCCATTTATTTATGCATTCATGGATTTAGAATTCAGAAAAGAGACGAAAGCTTTCTTTATGTGTAGTAACACTTGAGAGAGGCAGGCACGACTTGGCACGGTATACATATAGATTTGTACATATACTGTTTTTCACAGAAATAAGACTTTAAGTAAAATAAAGGACAAGAAAGTATGCACAAACACTTAATAGATAAATCTACGTGGAGTCCTTTATTTTCGTGGTTTAATGAAAATTCCTTGTTTCACAAATGCATGTAATGAATGTTTTGTGATATACTACTAATCCGTATGACAAATGAATGCCGTCGATACTTTTAAATTTGGTGTTCACGTACATTTGGAAAACAGCAAAATTTGTTATACTGTTCGACTACATATGTTGTATGTATATATAGAGATCAATTTAACAATTTATTTTTCCTTTTTTCAATTTTTATATAACTTAACATTATAAAACTAATTAAATGCACATTATCCATTGCTAATATCAGCAACCAACAATGTATTCTTTGTTTGTATCTTTGATCATTTTATTATTGAACTATTTTTAAATAAAATATATTCAGTTTGTTTTAAATGCAATCTATGATGTGGTATTTAAAAAGTGATGTTCACTATATATTTTGGCAACAAATAAAGTAAGATGGTGACGTACTAAATACCACATATTGTTGAAATAGGACTTTTTTACGTCGAGGTTGGTGCGATTGGTAATCAAGTATGTCCCAATTCAAATATCACAATGTTTTCAAATATTAAATTAAATTCTAGCATGAACAGTGAACATTTGTCAGAGCATTTGACAGATTAAATACATTTATGCGTGGAAATAGACGGTATGACTTTTCGAACATTTTCGTGCCTATGGTCTGGAATTAAGTTTTAACAAAAATGTAAAATCAAGGCCAAAAAAGATTTACAAACAACACTTTATCTAAACAACAGTTTTATGGTTAGTAAGCGAACGATGATCGCTCTTTAAGGTAGAGATGTCAATCGAATTATGCCTACTACTATTCCGGCTTAAAAGTTTCAACAACATGGCGACATCCATGCGAAATCTCGTTCCGCTATTGCTTCCGATGTGTCACATGAATATAGATGATCTTGAACAAAATAAGTTATTTATGGACTTACTTCAACTTTTTTAAAATTCAGTGTCATGAAATTAAAACTAAATACGAAAGAATCCACCTGGAATCACATTTTACAAGACAGAAAGATGCAGACGCAAATGTCACATTTTCCCGCCATGGTAACCAGGCAAATCGGCCTGCGGACCACTAGAACCGTGTAATTGGACAATTCGGACCGTGTGAAGTAACAACATTGATAATGATGAAATTAATACTTTGAAGTGATATTGTTACGCCATTACGATGTTTTCACTAAATACCGGCTAAACAAACGTAAAAATCTTAGGCTTCGCTCGCTTTCTAGGAAACACCCGTTTCATATTATATTTTATCCCCTCTTGTTATACCAAAGATATATGTGGGATTATAATAATCGTTCATGTTCTAACATGTGAGATTGGACAATTCCACCAGAGGGTTCACATTTTCAAGTCAGAAACAAGGCTTGTCGAGTTTCTGATGATAGAAAATGTGAACCCGAGGGTTGAATTGTCCAATCTCACATTTTTGACTATGACTGATTATTTTTTCTCACATTTCGCCGCTGAAAATTAAAAGTATGGCCGACATGACACAAATATGTGTTCTCTTAAACTAGGCGACCTAGTGCAAAATAAATTCTATATTCGCAAAGATCGTATGCGTTTTAGTTTTGTAGCAAAGGAACAATACTTTAAAACCATCGTTTGTCATCCGTACAGCGGATATAGGTACTAACCAAGCGATACGTGCGATATTTTGAACTTACAAGGTAAGAGATTCCTTGTTTTATTTGCATTTAACCTGAATGTACATTAATTTTAACAGTATTGCGCTATCCTAAAATGATTTCTCATCAAAGATGGATTCCCTATGATGCCACAGTTTTACCAAAAATAAGAATTGTAATCAAAAACATTCGCAAGTACTTGTCGAAGTCAATAAGGTTCGTCTAATCTGCTATGATTTCCGTGTCTTTTTCTGATAGTAAGTAATTTTGTGTTTGGAATACAAGTTATTATTTCCGAATATAGCATTGATAGCCTCTCATAAACATGTTATGTTATGTATTCTTCTATAGAAAAGAATAGTTGTGTACGGTGTATAGTTGGTCAAATAAAAGCTTGTGTACGGTGTATACATGTAGTTGAAACATTGTACGGTTCATAGCATTTTAAAAATAGTTTGTTCATAGGTTGTTTTTTTTTTAATTTTGGCAATACAATTGTATATTTACTCAGTAAACAGTAATTTTTCGAATGTCTATTAAAAAAAGGCCCGATGTTACCTTTTATCTCATTTCAATCTTTTAGCCCTGCTTTTCTACCAGTGATATTTTTATCCAATGCTCTTAAAATAGTTGTTTCATGAACTAAACACCTTGATAATGTTCCGATTTTCATTATTACCTTTATTTTCCGAGTATATAGAACAAACGTCTAGTGGCAAAAAAAAAGGAAAACCTACTGTGAAATATGAATAAATTGATTTAAGTTCAACTCTACAATGTTATCATGGTTATGTCTATTATATGTGATATTATGACACATTTTACAAGTCCAATCCTAATTGTTTGTGTGGCAATATTTTATTTTCGTCACACTTGTGGTATTGGCGAACAGGGGCGACACCATGCGCAGCTTCATCCGGTTTAGCAATCGTTACCAATCGTCGTCTTGACTTTCTCTTCACCTGCAACTTTGTGTCAAATACATGGTCTCTGGAATGATCAATAATTAAGATTGCTCCTGACAGAAAAGTTGCTCAGACAGGGGTACGTTCATCGTAAGCTGAAGTCATCCTTATTAAAGCCTTAAGAGCGTCATCATGACTTGGTTGACAGGTATGAAAAAACCGTTTCCCAAATGAAAATGGACCTGTTCCATTGATATTATCCCTTCCTCATACAGGATTTGACATGGGCAGCATGGCGGGTGTCCTGCAGGAAGCAGAGACTGCTTACTCTTCCAGAGCACCTGAGTCTACCCCCGGTTTTTTGGTGGTGTCCATGTTGTTCATGTGTTTTTAGTTTTTAATTGTAGTGCATGTATTGTTTTGGTCTTGTCTTCGTTGTTCTCCGGAGTTTGTCAGTTGTTACGATTTTTCTCGCCTTCGAATATCCCTTTGGTATTTCTTGACTTTACTTTGAATAGTTCTCAAAATATATATTTCCCATACCAGCAAAGTAGAAACCCCTAGAGCCATTTATTGAAATGATTTTATGGACTTTTCGCTCTTGTATTCTGCAAATGAGTGAGAGTGGAATATCGAAAACTATCAAGATGAGTGTTTATAACAAATGAGTCCTTGGCGAGTTCACGATGTTGAAATTAAATGAATTATATACAATATAGATCAATCATAAAAAATATACGATAAATATTGACATACAGATGGGTGTACATATGTAGAGCGAATTAGAGAAAGTGCCGATGTGCCATGAAGGCACAAACGTATGGTAATGTCCAATTCGGTATCTTGTCAGATCTTAATTTTTTTTACCATTTCTTTCCCCTAATTTATATCGCCCCTAAATTTTGGTTTGAACCATATGGAAATGTAATGGCAAATTATTTTGATATTTTTGGAATACCAGAGTCTAACAAATATGTCAATCTCATCTATTTGGAAAAAGCTGTATCATATATAATATACACACGGAAAGGTCGCTTTTAACATAATCCAACCATTTAATATATAAATATGAAAAGCTTAATTCGGACATTTATTTCGAATATTTGTCCAAGATTTTATATAAGGCGTATGTTTCAATTTTCATTGAATTTGAATTTTCAAAAATGCTTGTAGTCGTTATTTTATGGTATTACGCACAAGTCAATAAATGACGCAGCTATACACCGTAAATGATCTATCGCATTATGAACTATACATCGTACACATTAGTTCACAAACAACTTGTTTTGGACCTCCCTTTTCAATTAAAATGACACCCAGGAGAAGTTGTATATGCTCTACTTAGGAACAGTAATGTTTACTCTAAATCATAAACTGCTTGCTATCAGAAAAAAGTCCATGAATGACTTGCGAATCATGTCGGAAATAACAGAAGTATTTGACATCTACAAGTACTTGCGCCTATTTTGGTATAGCTTTCTCATTTTCTTGAAGTAGTTTTGGGTATATTGGGTATAAATATACGATAAAATCATTTGAGGATAACGCTATATTGTTTCAAGATGTGTACATTAAATTTTATGCCGATGAAATACAGATTTTCTTACATGGTAAGGCCGATGGATCACATCTCTCGCTTGGTTAGTACCTATATCCGCTATCCGCTGTACGGATGATAGACGGTGAAAAAGATATCTTTTATGTTGCGCTTCAGGGGTTTTCAAATTGAAGTGATGTTAATTTCGACGTTGTCATACCATTTGTGCGAAGTTGTACGTTGGACCTGTTCCCACTGTCGTAACATTTCATGTGCCTCCACCGATTTTTGACTTCCACCGGATTTACTTTGTTGAACATTTCGACGGGTGTCGTATACGGAGCAGGAACTGCTTACCCTTCCGGAGCACCTGGGTTCACTCCAGGTTTTTATATGAGTTCGTGTTGTTCAGTTTTATGTATATATTTGTTGTGCTTGTGGTTGTTCATTTGTCTTCCCGGGTTTGTCTGTCCAATGGATTACGTGTTTTTGTTCCTCTTTAAAGTGCGTTTACACGATACGATTTTCCTTTCGATTTTCCATCTAATTTAATACCGTCACCCAGGTAAATCGTACAGCGTTCTGTTCACACGAAACAATTTTCCATTCGATTTTGATCAGGTGCTTTTAATATGTTTCGAAACGCAGCAACGTCCGAAATTATCTGTATGGCGTGTAATCAGCAATTACCTTTTCAAAATTAAAAAATATATAATATAATTGAATTAATCATTAGCGATTGGTTAAGCTGGTAATCGCTTATCTGATTCACAGTAGCCAAGAAAAGATGAAAACCAAAATGTGAGAAAACTTTCCAACTGAAAAAAATGAAAAATGACAAAATGCCTCGATAATATTTGTCATTTGAAGTCTAATGATATGTCAAAACCCGTTTCCAGGGACCATTCTACCAAATTATGGTTCCAACTGACCCGGTTGTTTCAAACAAGAAGATTAAAATGTGAAATGTGGACAGTCGGACGACGATAACGACGGCTGACGCCGGACGCAAACTGATGGCAACAGTTCACATGACCCTTTGAACAGAAAAACAAATTGCAATATTTCCGAATATTTGTATCATCACTTTTGTGTACTTTTATTTTTATACACTAAACCGGCTGGATATCAAATATTACTGAAATTCTGCTTCATACAGAGGTTAAAAAGAGGAAACGACAGCCTGTTAAAATAGCCCAAAAATAGAAAGATTTTATTTTAGAATAGAAACAATGTACAATCCAAGTACCCTTTGGGAACCTTACGTCAGGATATTTAATGCATTTATACGAGTTATCCCCATTGCATAAAAGAAAATAACATTGATGCAACATTAAATATATGTTTTTTTCTAAAAATGGAGTGATGTAAATATAAAAACATGAAATTTCGAATATATTCATGACATATATGTATATAGATCTAACTCTTATGTTTATTTTGCCATCAATTCGCTGTAGAGCCCGTTTCCTCTCAAATTTGTCATGATACAGTTGGGACGTTACGTTTGTTAAAAAGGGGGTAGTCCGATATGAGATGCATGTAAAAACAAATAACGAACCACATGTGATGTACAGTGTCAATAATTTAGTTTCCACACGAACATTTTCTTATATATTTAATTTAATACCATCTTACTTGAAAAATTCTCAATAATTCCTGTTTGGTTCTAAATATTTTAATGAAATTATTTGCAGAATTTGTAGTTTTGAAATGCTAATGAACAATATATAAATTTTAAATATTGAAGTTGCAAACAGGTATATTGAATTTTTCTTTCTAATTTAAAAATAATAACAACTCTTAAAACATGTAAAATGGTCTTTCGCAAAATTCAGTAAAAATTATTTAAAAAAAAAAGACTACAATAAAGCCTGCGATCAATGGTAAAAATTTCATCAAAATCTAACTAAAAATGAATTAGTGAGAATTTCTGGAAAACAGACTTAATTTACAGGGAAAATGTACGAACATTGTATTATGGCCACTTCACTATCTGAAAGAATAATTTTCTTAAATTTTCTAATTTAATACTTAGTTTGACATTACATATACTGTAGGCGCAGAATAGCCAGGTTTATGAACAAAAGATAAAACTCTTCATCTTTTGTTAAGTCGATTTGGCGTTCACACGATCCGATTCCAGTCAAAAATTCGAAGGGAAATAGCGTACGTTTCGATTTCAAAACGACGTTTCGACTTCCGATTTTAGTGTTCACACGGTACAATTTTACGCACCTTAAGGTATATTTGTCCTCTTTTCTGACGTTCTAGCATTGTGACGTGACGTGTTTTTTTTTTTTTTTTTTTTTTTTTGCATTGTTACGTCATGTAGGTCATGAGACGTGAGATGCATGAATCTCACAATGGTGTCTCGCACGGAATATATTAAACTGTCCAAACACATAGAAATGTGAGAAATTGTCACCACGACTGCTTTAGCGGCAGGTCTTGTCTATTGTCTTTTCCGGCTTAAAAAAAGTATTTCTCCTATCTTTGTTTTGAATGTGTGTCACAAACATTTGTATACATGTTTCATGACAATAAAGAGATTTTTATATAAATATTAAATGAATAATTTTTAGCCCTCCTTTTGTCATACTTCAGTGCTCTGCTTCCTGTAACATGTTTATCCAGTATAATGAGTATAAATGTCAGATTACTGTGCTTGTTGGATATATATTTACCACATGTTTAGTTAGTTTAAATTTTGTTATTTTTTATGTATTCCAATCAATTCTAATCAAGGGTATACTGGGACTTAATATTTAATATTTAATATTTAATTGTTCAGCTCAATATCGGGCGTCGCAATTGACAATAAAGTGTTTGTTTGTTTATTTATACAGTTAGGTAGATTTGATCAGTACATTTTCTAAAATTGTATCCCTACGTGTAAAATTTTTGGTCACCTGAAAGTCATGCGAAAACAACATAAAATGTACATAAAAAGTTTTAAAATGTTAGGTAAATTTCACCAGAAGTAAGCTTATTCTTTTTTATTTTGATTAAATGCAATTTCAAATTATTATTTTCAATAATCCATATAAATTTGATTTGAAATTCACATTGAAATTAACATGAATTTTACATATAAGCTTGATTCACATGACATTCATATTCAGTTTTCACGTGAATTTCACATGAGAGTTGATTTCACGAGAATTCATTTAGGCCTTACTGTGACTTTCCGATGAGGAATCACAGTAAAAGCGTTGCTTTGCTTAAATGTTTGTCATTTAAATTCGGGATTTTGTGTCTGGAATTCATTCATCGTTGAAATCCTCCGAAGTAGCTCTAAAGTTTTCCAACGTTTTGGCCGATTGCACATAAAATCAGATTGGCAGCTTCAGTCTAGAACTTTGAAGCAATGTAACGTCAGTACTGGTTATCTACGCCCGCTTTGTACACTTCCATCGTTAACATAGGACTTAGGGTCGGGTTTTTTGTGAAGTGATATTTAAACATTTTATTTGTAATTAATTGGACTATTCTTAACAAGTCTAACTTGTTTTTTTCTCAGAAATATTGATCAGAAATCATTCATTAGCATTCAAAAACGGTTAGTTTAATCATACATGTTATGCATTGGCTACTTGTTCAGGTGTATGAGCTTGGTGACTTGTATGGTGAATCAAGTGCACTGGAAAATTTATGCTTTCACTTTTGAGAAGATCCTGTTCAGTTTACATATTAAAGTATCAGAAGTCGGTAACGAGAATTTCCGTAAATCTCTGTTAACTTGAGTACCACCGAAAGTACAGGATCCTGGTTGAAGCATAGTACGATATAAAACATGAGTTAAACCAATATACACATGTACGTTCAAGAGATCCCATTCCTTTCCCTATGTCGGTTGTTTAACAAAAGCAAACAGACAATTAAAGAAGCAATTAATTAAAAACAACATAAAAAATTACAAAACTAGTTCTCAGAATTCTAAATCTCAGCTGACAGATAGATCAGAACATTACTTGGTTTAATATCTGGCACTTCCGTTAATCAATACTTGTTTCGTTAATGCTAACCCGAATCTTTGCATATTTGTTAATAGGTAGGTCGCTGATATGTTAACAAAACATGCAATCAAATATCAGTTTCTATCGTTTACCTGCTATACACTTAAATGAAAGATATTATACGAAGTTTGAATTTCCAATACTTCAATATTTTCTTCTTTTTTTTTTTACTTTATATATATTATAACAACTGTGTCAATGCAGCTAACTTGCGCCTGCAAGTCACGCCGTATCGCCAACTGCTTTCGCATTGTATATTAGTTATTTGGTTAATTGTTTGACGACATTGTTCATTTGAATTCATTTTTTATACAAAATCGTTGTCGAATCGTAAAGAGAATTTTCTCTGTTTCTAACGTTGTCTCCGTTGAAAATGTTACATCTGAAAGAAGGCCGCTAAAGACACCGTTGATAGATACAAGATTCAAGATTAAGTTGGCTTCGATCATCATGGATAACAAATACTGTAGCTCCATATTGTTTTTAACAAAAATTATAAGTGCTAACAACATCATTTAGCTAAAAATCCGTCGGCTGTAACACGGTACTTATCATGAACGGGTTTTCTAAATAATGTTCCATCCAACTAATGTTTGCAGTTTTATCAAATGGCCGCATTGTTGGTAATCATACTGTATTGGCTCTCTTAGTATGGTTTAAACACCCGAGTGTCAACATATATATATATATATATATATATATATATATATATATATATATATATATATATATATATATATATATTCCATGTCGATTCAATGTTAATATAAATAAAAACTATAAATCATAATTCCGGACGTTTCAGCCGGTCGCCGGCTTTCCTCAGCGGAATTTATTATGAGAGTAACTCTTGGTAACATAGATGTATACATGTAACAATAGATGACATTTTGCGTAACAATAGAGAGAATGAATTACGTTACAATAGAAAATTACTTCCGTTACAGTTCTAGAATTTTAGAATGGAAAAAATTGCCCAAGAATAATAAATGTTTAAACTGTTCGTCTAGCAACGGGATTCACTCAAAAATGTTAAATATAAATGGATTACTAAATCTTGATACAAAAAGGAAAAGTTTCCGACTGTCCATGTCCTTTTAACGTCAATTTGAGAATTTAGTCCATTTGGATGTAGCGTATTTAGTTTTTTAATCCAAAACGATTCTCTCACTTTCCGATAAGTGTCACTACCGTATACTTTTTCAACGCCTTTAATCTTTAAATCCTCTGATGAATGGTTTGTGGAGTTGAAATGAACTGCGACAGGATCGGACTTTTTCGTTCGGATCATTGAAAAATTCAGAATCATCCGTTGATACAACGATTCAGTTTGTCCCACGTAAACTGTTTTATTACAAGAATCACAGAATATGGAATAAATAACATTTGCCGAGTGACAGTTTATGTAACCTTTTACTTTATATTGTCTATTTTCCACATCTGTAAATATAGTTGATTCCACCATATGCGGGCAAACAGCACAGGTTTTAGCACACGGTTCCGATACATACTTCGTTGTATAAAAAATGTTGTTATGTTTTTTGTGGATAAGAATGTCTTTCAAATTTTTATCACGTTTAAAAGCAACCAATGGTGGTCTCTGAAATACTGTCTTCATGCGTTCAGACTGGTGTAGTGTTTTCATCCTATTACGTAAAATGTTATGAACATTTGGAAGTCCATCTGAATATGTTAATACCAAAGGGACGATGTCATCTTTCTTTCGTGTGTTGTATTTTAGTAGGTCGCTGCGGTTTAGTTTATCAACCCTATTTAATTGTGAATTAATTGTATCTTCTTTATAACCTCTTCTTTTCAACTGCAACTTGATATCGTTTTTTCTTGTGTTATATTTTTCTTCAGTTGAGCATATCCTTTTTACCCGAACACCAAGTCCGTACGGAATCGCTTCCTTTACATTTTTAGGGTGATTCGAACTCATAAGTAAATATTGATGTTTATCCGTGGGTTTTGTAAATAAATCAGTTTGTATATAACCATCTTTTATACTTACACTGACATCCAAAAATTCAATTTCCCGCTCAGACCAACGTAATTCAATTTTAATTCTTGGATGGATCGAATTGGCTAGTTCAACGAATTCTATCAGTTTTTCATGCCCGTGACACCATAAACCCCAAACATCGTCAACATAGCGCCAATACTGTTCCGGTTGTAATTTAGATTTTTGAAACAACTGATTTTCCCAATGTCCTAAATATGTGCTTGCGTAATTGAGACCCAAGTGTGATCCGTAATAACAAACGACATGAAACAATATCTAATACCGAAAGATTGCAGAACAGGCAAGGTACAAGGAAATCCAAAAATACATAAATCAGGAAATCCGTTACGCCTTATCGTAAACGATCGACACCACCCTACAGAAAAACTAGCGGAAATCGTAGAGGGAGAATTAGATGAAAACGTTAAAAAATTACCAAGTTTTATCAAAGACACAACCGACTTTCTTAATAAGCTCCAAAGTGTGCATCAACCTTTAAAACCAGGAACCCTTATGTTTTGTTTAGATGTAAAGTCGTTGTACCCTAGCGTACAAAGAGAAGAAGCCAGAAAAGCGTGTAAAAAAGCTCTACAGACCCGCACCAAAAATACAATTCCTACGCCGGATGTTTTAGCAATGTTGGATATAGTTTTAGAAAACAACACGTTCTCGTTTATCCTAAAACATTATTTACAAACTGAAGGGACGGCAATCGGATCACACTTGGGTCTCAATTACGCATGCCAAGCACATATTTAGGACATTGGGAAAATCAGTTGTTTCAAAAATCTAAATTACAACCGGAACAGTATTGGCGCTATGTTGACGATGTTTGGGGTTTATGGTGTCACGGGCATGAAAAACTGATAGAATTCGTTGAACTAGCCAATTCGATCCATCCAAGAATTAAAATTGAATTACGTTGGTCTGAGCAGGAAATTGAATTTTTGGATGTCAGTGTAAGTATAAAAGATGGTTATATACAAACTGATTTATTTACAAAACCCACGGATAAACATCAATACTTACTTATGAGTTCGAATCACCCTAAAAATGTAAAGGAAGCGATTCCGTACGGACTTGGTGTTCGGGTAAAAAGGATATGCTCAACTGAAGAAAAATATAACACAAGAAAAAACGATATCAAGTTGCAGTTGAAAAGAAGAGGTTACAAAGAAGATACAATTAATTCACAATTAAATAGGGTTGATAAACTAAACCGCAGCGACCTACTAAAATACAACACACGAAAGAAAGATGACATCGTCCCTTTGGTATTAACATATTCAGATGGACTTCCAAATGTTCATAACATTTTACGTAATAGGATGAAAACACTACACCAGTCTGAACGCATGAAGACAGTATTTCAGAGACCACCATTGGTTGCTTTTAAACGTGATAAAAATTTGAAAGACATTCTTATCCACAAAAAACATAACAACATTTTTTATACAACGAAGTATGTATCGGAACCGTGTGCTAAAACCTGTGCTGTTTGCCCGCATATGGTGGAATCAACTATATTTACAGATGTGGAAAATAGACAATATAAAGTAAAAGGTTACATAAACTGTCACTCGGCAAATGTTATTTATTCCATATTCTGTGATTCTTGTAATAAAACAGTTTACGTGGGACAAACTGAATCGTTGTATCAACGGATGATTCTGAATTTTTCAATGATCCGAACGAAAAAGTCCGATCCTGTCGCAGTTCATTTCAACTCCACAAACCATTCATCAGAGGATTTAAAGATTAAAGGCGTTGAAAAAGTATACGGTAGTGACACTTATCGGAAAGTGAGAGAATCGTTTTGGATTAAAAAACTAAATACGCTACATCCAAATGGACTAAATTCTCAAATTGACGTTTAAAGGACATGGACAGTCGGAAACTTTTCCTTTTTGTATCAAGATTTAGTAATCCATTTATATTTAACATTTTTGAGTGAATCCCGTTGCTAGACGAACAGTTTAAACATTTATTATTCTAGGGCAATTTTTTCCATTCTAAAATTCTAGAACTGTAACGGAAGTAATTTTCTATTGTAACGTAATTCATTCTCTCTATTGTTACGCAAAATGTCATCTATTGTTACATGTACGCATCTATGTTACCAAGAGTTACTCTCATAATAAATTCCGCTGAGGAAAGCCGGCGACCGGCTGAAACGTCCGGAATTATATATATATATATATATATATATATATATATATATATATATATAGCTAACAGGTTTGGGTACATGTACAGGTTTAACTCCATCACTTTTCAGTGTATGTACCAAGTCAGACTATCCTGACTTTCTGTTGTGTTTATGTTTGTGTTTTGTGCACTTTTATGTTTTTTCGTCCAGGGTGTTTTTGATTTGATTGATTGATTGTTATATCATTTTTTACCTTTCCTGTTATCCATTATGTTGTTTATTTCTACTATCAACTCCCTCATATAGTCTATTAACATATGGTTTTGCAGTGTCGGTCTACTTTTGTTGAAGTTCTGTATTTCTTGGTTGCTGTCTTGTCGCATTTAGCCTATATTACTTTTCATTTACTTCATTCTTTTCCTTATTAGGCTCGTACATTAAATTGCCATCATGCATATTTTAATATTTATGTATGGAGATTAGAGATCACAGATTATCTAATAAGTTGTCAGACGATTAATGTTCATGTTACGTGTTAAACTATATCAAGTGTCAGTTCATTAAGCCGAGTGAAGTCAGTGTTTGAATTTCAATAAGTTGACAAGTGGCGGTGAAAGAAGGAGAAAGATAAGTTTTATCATAATACTTTTTTATGTAAAACAAACAAAATAACAAACAGTTTATGAAATCAGACATCTCTGCAAAAATAAATGTTTTCGTTATAAAGTCATTCTAATTCGGTACAAGGTCAGAATGTTCTCTAATCTCCCCGGAAACTCTCAGGGTAATCTGACCATGAGGAAGTTTAAGATCAGATTTGGTTGGTGATTTTTTGTTTTGTCTGGCATTTTTTTTTTTTTTTTTTTTTTTTTGGTAAATATGGAAAGGTGATTGAGAGAGATGTTAGTAAATTGCATTCTAAGCTTACCACACATCTAGGTGTAAAGATATAGCTGTTGCAATAAAATTCATATATATGTTTTTATATATTACAGTGAATAGAATAGAATACTAAAACTATTCGCTTGTTCAATCTAATAAAGTAGAAATAACATGATTTCCTTACTCCGTTATCTTTTCCAAAAACGAATTTCCATTTCTTTGAATAAATGAACTACACCCTTAGCTTAGAGTTAATCCCTACAAATCGCGACAATCAACATGGTGACATAGGTAATTCTATATTATGATGTTTTTATGTAATTTTTACAGTTGAAAACACAGCACTGTTTTAGGGATTTACACCGATCTTCGAAAAATAAACATACACACCAGTAACAGCCTACTATGAATACAACATGTATACTGAATCACCAAGTACTAAATAATTCCATATTTTTTAAATACAGACTTGGTCAATGGGTGAAACGAAACAACAAAAGCATTGAAGTGAATGTGTTTGGTATTGGCATGACACGATTGAGGAGTATAAAATGATATTTTAAGCTTCACTTCACTTTTATAGGATTATTATTAACATCGTATTATCTAAGCTTTCCTAATGCATAGAATTATATTTTATTTGGCATCATAAGACTTGAGACATACAAATTTGAATTCAACAATTTCCTTATCCGAAATCTGTGACGAAAATATAAGGATTTTTGGCAATCACATACGATTTATAGGTTGATAATGTGACCATAATTAATTTACTTCCGAATAATAATTCATGTTTCACACACCCACATGCAGTAGTTTATCACAAATGACTGCAAAAAAGAATCACTGGGTTTTCAATGCGATCCTCTTTTTGTTCCGAATTTTCTTGTATTTGATTTGTTTCTACTCGATTATCACTGAATGCTTTGTGTACCTCTACCACTGGCGTTCCCAGACTTCGCCTGTCTGAATCAGGACTTGTTGTCCTTTCTGATTCAAAATTATTTTCACTTTCTGCAGCCAGTGAATTTTGCGTTCGAGGGGATGAATTTAATGAATGATGGAAGTCTTGTAAATCCTCTATAATATCATCTAAATCGTCTGCTTCGTCGATATGAGGTACAAAGCCATTTTCTGTGAAAGTATTTGGACGAGGATCTTTGTGATAAATTCCGCTGCCATTAAATGTGCGGCCTTTTTCGGGTGCAGACATACGTTTTAATGACTTATGTACACCGGATATCCACAGACGACCACTCGATTTTGATATGCGACTCTTTCCTATTAAAATATCGTTTTTATGTTCTATACCTATAACATTATTATTATCTGTAATATCAGATTCGGATTTTGACTTCCGGTCTAGTGCCACATTACCATTCTGAGCTGTTATTTTTGTAGTAAATTGCTTAACAGTTCTAGCACTTAAAGGCGCCTGAAAGAATACCAAAATAAATTTACATTTTGAGCATTTAAATTCTGGATTGATAAACAAAATATATATGAAATGGAAATAAATGCGCTCTTCCTCCACACTAAAGTCTCCCGGGAGCCTGTATCGCTCACCTGGATATTATTTGCAGACTTAAAACAAAATACATTGTTTGACTATGTCCATCTTGGTTGAGTCTGGCAAATTGCTGCAAGTTAAGTTCCAATTAGCCCACTGGTTTTGCACAATTAGGTTCCAATTTCTTTTGGTTTCAGACAAAAGGATTGTTTAGGTGAATATTCCAATCGGGTCCTATGTGGTAGCCATCTTGAATGGCGGGCTGGGTCATCAGATAAATTTCTGATAGGTTTTAGAGGAGTAGAACTTTAAAGGAAAATTTACTACGAAGGACGACGACGGACGCCAAGTGATAGCAATACATGTAGCTCTTATGGCCCTTTGGGCGAGTTGAGCTGAAAATAAAATATTAAATTTTCATAGCATACATGTATGTGATGTTTGCAAATAAATATCGAGTATAATAATAAGAGAAAAGAATTAAAAAGTAAATTACATGTACATGTAATGCTATTAATATATTTTTGTTGTCAGTACCTCTTTCTAAACATTACTTTTAATGATAGTTCTCTCGTCTCACATTTGATCCCTCGACATACCAGAAATCTACGATTACAAAGTTCGCCTCGTCCCCCCACTTATTTTGGTGAGAGGCTGTTATTTCCCGAGATGCACCCTGACACAAAGTAATGTGACTGTAGACCGCTTGATATCGGATAACTGAACTCGGACGTAAAACTTAACATAGTCAATGAAGAGCGATAAGTAGGTCAGAATGACCTACTTTTGGTGGGAGGCTGTTTTGCTTCCCGGGATGCACCCTGACACCAAGTAATATTGTAGGTTCTGTGGTATCAGAGAACTGAATTCGAACGTAAAACTTAACCTTAGTCAATAAAACACGATAAGTAGGTCAGGGTGGCCTAATTTTGGTGGGAGACGGTGTTGCTTCCCGGGATGCACACTGATACCAAGTAATATGATTGTAGGTCTCTTGGTATCGGTGAAATGAACTCACACGTAAAACTTAACCTAAGTCAATGAATTGCGATAAGTAGGTCTGAGTGACCTACTCTGTTTGAAGGCTGTGTTGTTGCCAGAGATGCACCCTGACACCCTGACACCAAGTAATATGATTGTAGGTCGCTTGGTATCAGAGAACTGAACTCGGACGTAAAACTTAACCTTAGTCAATGAAGCACGATAATTAGGTCAGAGTGACCTAATTTTGGTGGGAGATTGTGTTACTCCCCGAGATGTACCCTGATACCAACTTATATGATTGAAGGCCCCTTGGTATCGGAGATCTGCATTCAGACGTAAAACTTAACCTTAGTCAATGAAGCAAAATATGTCAGAGTGACCTATCTTGGTGGAAGGCTGTTTTACTTCCCAAGATGCATCCTCACACTAATTAATATGACTGTAGGTAACTTTGTTTGTTAAAACTGATTTTTGACATAAAACTTAAAAGCCAGTCAACCGTGATATATGGGTAATGTGAACAAAAATATATGACCCTATATCAACTAGTAACCGAGAACTGACTGCGGACGCGTACGCACACTCGAACGTGGACGCCGGGGATACACCATTAGCCCCCCCCCCTTAACTTCGTTGAGGCGAACTAAAAAGGTATTTAATCAGTAAAAATGTCAATTTATATTGTAAAATGTGCAAAAAATTCTTCTTGGAAGATTGTACTACTATAAAAATTTCACGAAAGTGAAATGTATGTGTTTTAATGGAATCTTCTTCAATAAATAAGTATTCTAGAACGAGTATTACCTGATGTTTAAGTCTAGTACCATTAAGTTTGTGTCTTTGATGATATCGAATGATAGAATCTAGATATGGATATGGCTGATTATCCATGTAATAGAGGTTATCCTCAAAATTGATTCGATGGTGTTCCACATAATTCTGTGACCTGCAAAAAGACAGTTAATTTAAAATGTTAGTAAAAAAGTAATACCGATACAAATGTTCATTAGAAACATGTATCTATATCAAAATATACCGCAGCTTTTTCTTTACTAAGTGAATCCAGGGCTCCAGATAAGACGAGTAAATGCGTGAAAACGCTTTAATTTTTATGAAAAACACATTGAAAATTAACAGAAAAAAAGGTATTATGTTTTCCATTTCCGTTGTTGTGTTGTAGTCCCGGTAGTAGTTATGCGTGTTTCTGAAGAAAAAAAATCAGTCATTCGGGGAGAGAAACTTGCCTTTTCGGTAAATACGTACTGATGTTCATTTGAATAGCATGATCAAATCATTGAGGTTTCCAAGAAATATGCTTCTTTCAATGGATAGTTTTCCTCGGGACATAAAACTCCTGACATAAAAGGTTTTTAAATATGTTTTTACATTGAGCGATTTCTGTTTCCTTGTCTGCATATTCGACATACAACTAAGTGATAGACAATTGTAGTCAATGTCTACAGAAAACAACTGTACTCGGTTTACAAAAGTATTTGTACTTGAATAACTTTTATTGGGCTGTATGCAGCTGAAAGGGAAGATTTGAGTTTCAGTATTTAATTTCAAGATGGGAATTTATACGCTTTAGACAAAAAATATTTCATGAGCTCTTTAAGGTAACAAAGTTCGCCAAAGTAAGTTTCAAAACTACTTCAGTTACCTAGCTATTTATTATTTTATGAGCAAACCTATGTATTTGCTTGATACTATATTATCGACACAATTTCCGCATGGTTACCAAAACGCTGGTACAATGTGTATGTACATGTAACTAAATTAGTCACAGAATGTCTGAAATGTTACTTCGATAAAATATTTAGACATTCTATAACATCTTGGAATAATTATCACATGAATCTTTTTATCTCTTTAACCAATCTTATTACATTTACAAAGACTATTTTATAATAATTTTTTGTTTTTATTTTTATTATTATTATTATTATTATTATTATTATTTATCAGATAAGAACTTCCTCATTAAAGTTGCAGAATATCTTTTTCCTGTTTTTCTCTATTTTACTAAAAATTGTATTATTAATACTATAATAATATTATTTTTGTTGTTGTTGTTACTATTAAGCCGTTTCCCATAGAGAATAATACGTGGCAAAATTCATACCACATGCCGTATCGACCCCAATAACCAATATCAGCCCAAGGCCTTATGGCTGATTTTGGTCAAGGATGGATACGGCAGGTGATACGGATTTTGATATGTATTGTTCCCTTTAACATATATTTCTACTAGAGAATTGATACAGGGTAAGCGATACAGGTTTCAGCTAAGCGTTTGTATTTGACATTCAAAATCTATGTAATACATGTAACTACTAAATATTTGATAAAAACCAGTATTAAACAAACAAGTATAGTAGAAATGTCGAATATAGAATCACTTCGGTCTACTCTAAGCAGAAAATAGTATTTCATTGATAGAAAAGTATAAACTACATCGGTGAGACAACACGTACAGTCCTGAAACTACATAACAAGCTTAATCACGGCTCTAAAATACAGAATGTTTGAAATAAACCTTATATTCCAAAATACACAAAAATTAACACACTGAATCATATAGCCACTTTCATTGTTACAAAGGTGTGTTTATAATTACATAGAAGTGTGTTTTCCGTTTCATAATCACAAGACGATTCCTTACAAGTAATACAATTTTAATCCGGAAAGAACGGTAAAGGTCATTTAAGATGTATTACGTGATTTGAAAGTTTGATATGTTTTACATCACTTAGTAAAATACAAAAAAACGTACATTTAAAGTTATATTTAAGTTAACATTGTATTGAAGAAGTTCTCGTTTGAAAAAGTAGATGTATTTAAACTTGAATTGCATATACTAAAACCACAAGAAAGTTAGTAATTATTTCAAAAATGTAGACTTATGTGACACAAATTGTAGCAGAGTTATTCATGATGGATAAAAATGACACGAACCTCGATGATGTTGATGAATGGAATTCTGATTTAGCCAAAGTTCTAATACCAAACGATGTCTTTTTGTGTCTATATATTACACTTGGAATTTTGGGAAATTCAATTGTGATCTTAGTATACAGTTTTCGAATGAAAAACAAGACAGAGGATCGTTACTTTATTCCTGTATTGGCCATAGCAGATTTGTCAGGATCGACTGTTTGTGGATCGTTCGGAATAGCTTTAAATATGATGCAAGCTGAATTTTATAACACGCATTTGTGTAAAGCTTGGTGGTTTTTTGCAGCATTTACGACTTTTATGTCAATTCTACTATTATTTATAATAGCAATACAAAGATATTTGAAGGTGTGTCGACCATTAGGCAAACAAATGTCCCTGTTTCACAAGAGATTAGCTATAGGGTTGTCCGTTTGTCTTGCTATCGTTCTTGCAGTACCAACAACTGCACTGTATGGATCCGTTGATTTTCCGAACTCTGACGGAAGTGTCATTGGAAGACGATGCAGTAAGTTGAAATCTGTGAGCAAAACTGCGACTTTAGTTTATGGTGTGATAATCGTCCTTGTTTGTATTACTTGTATTACGGTCATGATTTACGTTTACATCAGAATTGCGTACAAACTGTATAAGCACTTTAAATACACTGTAAAGTTCGATTCAAACAAACGACCGCCTAGTTCCCAACAACTCCATTCAAACAGCGGATCTAATTTTGAAACTGAAAAGGACACTTGTACATCAGATGTTACTACGTCTGGTATTGACAGTAATACAATATCTAAAGAGGAGTCCAACCATGAACAAGAGAGAACTAATTACTCAACAACAACGAATTTCAAGGCGCAAACATATTCAACAGCAAATTTCAAGATAAAAACAAAGTCTAAAAAGACCAACCATGAACAACAAAATAAAAGGATTATGCACAAGCTAACAATCATGTTCATGTTAATAACGATTGTGTTTTTGATTTGTTACATTCCGAAAGTTATTTTGATGGTGATCGAAGGTTTAAACCCAAAATTTTGGGAAACGTTTTCAGACAGTGAGCGTGCAGCAGTTCTTTTTATTTACCGATCATATATCTTGAATAATGTGATAAATCCATTTATCTATGCATTCATGGATTTGGAATTCAGAAAAGAGACGAAATCTTTCTTTAGGTATAAACAAAATTTAACATAAACCGTTGAGATTGGTATGGTTAACGTAAATTTATTTTTTCCACGAAAATAAGACATTTAGAAAATAAAGGACCGGGAAGTATGAACAAACCCTTAGACAATTGTACGTAAGAACATTTACAGGTCACCTATTTCCGAGGTTAAAGGAAATTTCCTACTAAATACTACATGTTTTGTGACATACTTAATAACCCCAATGATAAATTTTTTATACCAATGTCGATGCACAAGATGTTCACATTTCGTTGATTTACGTCTCATCCGTTGTGGTCAAGGCCTAAAATGTTGAAAACCAAAACAATAATCCAAAAAGTTGAAGAGCAATTCAAAATGCCAAAGGACTAAAAGAGTACAGCCAAAACCATCTAATGACAAAGCTTTACTATAACATGAATGTCATCGATGCTTTAAATTTTTGTGTTCTTATACACCTGGAAAACAGCAAAATTTGTAAATACTGTTGATACCATGTATGTATATACAGACATCAACGTGATTTATTTTCTTTTTTCATAATTTATATATAACTTGACATTACATAACTGAGCGAATGAACTGCCTGGATTGTTAAATCAGCATGCATTACAGTATTAGTTGTTTTAATCTTCGATCATTGTATTATTACACTATTATTATTGTAGACGTATTACTAAAACTTTCCTTTTAAGTTTTATTGCTGCAACAAACAAACTTTGAAGGGAAAGTACCATATACACCTTATTGTTGAAATATGACCTTTTTGACGATAAGTTTGATGCAATAAACTGGAGGAAAAAACATTTTCTTCATTCAAATTTATGTTGGTATCACAAAGTATGCAATTTTAAATTTAATTTGAGCTTTAATAGTAAACATGCTGGTTACTGACTGTAACGGATTAAAGATATTCATGCATGGATGGGGGTATTATATTATATATGTATTTTCCATTATACTTTGATGGAATATAAACATCCTTTTGTTGGCGGTTTAAACTTTTATCTACCTGTTCGGAAATTGAAATTTAAAAGAAAGAATTAAAACCAAGGCCTAGGAAACTTTCCTTTTAAACAACACTTTATCTAACAAATAGTTATTTTTCTATACATGCATATGACAGGAAGCGTTTGGGGTATAAGCATTTTAAAATATTGTTGTGAACAAGAAATTTTGCCGTTGACGTTTATAATAGTTAGAAAAATATCCACATGTACACTTGTATGTGAACCAGTGTGTTAGGGTTAAAATCATTATTTTTAAATCCATTTGGTGTTATAACCAACATTTTGATTTATAGTGTCCTTACAAATAAGATGTATTCATCTTACAACGGCCTCGTCGAACCTTTAAATGGAAAATATTGAACACCTGATTGAATATAACAATGAACGGTTAACACTTGTGTTTAGTATACGTAGTAAATAGTCTCTTGAATAAGGAGGAGATCAATCAAAGCTACTAGATACCAGAAAAGACAAAGTCATTAAAAGAACCAAAAGCAAGAAACACATAATTAGACAAGTTGGCTGAATTCAAAAGAATATTAGTTGAAGGATGGACGTAAAGAGATAAAAATTCTTAGGCATGAGGAGATCGCGAAAATAAAGAACAAGAAACTTGCCAGGATCTTTACACACACCCACCTAACCCTTGACTGTGAAACTGAATAATATATTTCCGTCTAATGTTGGAATTGCTGCTGTTACTCACTCTCATTGATAATTTCTGATTATTTACTCTACAACTTTTGGGTTATTTTTCGGTTTTCAACATTGTTTGCCTTCAATAGTAAGGACGAGATATACTGCATGTTTCAACGGCCCTTCTGGGGCACCTTATTTCACCCCCGGTTTCACATTCTAGAGCTTTAGTTTCTGTGCTCCCTTCTTGTCATTCTGTTTAGTTTATAATATGTTTTTTATTCTTTTAGTTATGCATGCATCCTTGCAGTATTTTTTGGTTATGTGCCATTCTCGTGACTTTGTCCTTTCCTTTTGATGTCGATTTTACGAACTTTTTTCCGATATTCTGTCGGTTGGTATTCGAACGGCTTTATTCAGCTAAACCATGTGGTATCTGTTAATGAACCCCATTTTCCTGAAGAGAATATATTCATGAATCACATCCAGTAAGATAGACATTGTAACTGTTGGTTGGCCTTGACTATCGTTCTTGCGTTATCAACTACTGCACTGTATTGATCCGTCGTATTCACGAGCTCCGATGAAAATGCATTTGACAGATGTAGTAAGTGAAATTGGGGAGTAAAAAGGTTACTCTCATCTATGGTGCGGTTATGGTCATGCACAACGATGTTGTATATTTACATCTTTATTGGATACAAACTGTATAAAGACTTCAATTACAAGAAAACCTCGAATTCAAATGGAACAGATCCATTCAAAACCCTGAATCTCGTTTTGAGCCTGAAGTTACAAGGCTTTTACTTACTTGTGATACTTATATATCACTATACTATGTACATCAGTTATTTACTTTGACATTAAAAATTTACTCTCAATTTTACAAATAAAAAAATATTGTACAACACAGAACGTCCCGTCGAAAAACGTAAACTAGTCAGGCTATTCTTAAATTTAATCGGAAACGGTGCATCAAATCCGGAAATGTTCTTAAAAGACGACGTGATACACTTATCGTTGTAGTGCGCAATCAATACTATCGATGCATCGGTGAATCGTTACACGCCTTAAGGTTACCGTGCTTGATAGTGAGATATCGAAGCAAAACAGAAACGAAAAAAATACTCATTTATAGAAAAGATTCCAAGACACAATTCTACGTCTTAAAAGACCAAAAGGTTAAAAGATCTCTGTACTCAAGATATTTAACATGCAAGGCAAGTCTAAGCAAGATGTTTAGAAACAGTGTAGAAATATCGTAACCTTCAAGTGAACAAGAAGATAATGTGTT
Organism: Mytilisepta virgata; assembly: GCA_028015205.1. Taxonomy (NCBI): domain Eukaryota; kingdom Metazoa; phylum Mollusca; class Bivalvia; order Mytilida; family Mytilidae; genus Mytilisepta; species Mytilisepta virgata. The sequence continues at coordinate 37,293,039 of CM051515.1, forward strand.
TTTTTCTGATTTTTCTGATTACATGCCAAAATATAACAAGAGGATAGCTTCATGTGCTATTTACAAAAACGTTTCAAACAAACTTTTTTAACAATCTGACCAATAAGAGCTTCGAAAAGTAAAGTGGGATTGTCGCAATTTAATTTCTCGTGGGAATTGAATTTTTAACCACCTGGTTGAGTTATATGGAAATTGCAAGATAATGAAAGATTTTTTTTTCGCGGAACAAGGACATTTAATGAGGTAAACGACCAGGAAATACTGCCACATTGTAAAGCAAAATTTGAATGTAACACTAAATTGCAGGTGTATTTTGTACAGTGGAGTTTACGCGGAAGTCAGAGAAAATGCCCTGTTTCTAAATATTTCAGGGGTTTTATCATTTTCTACAACGTGGAATAATTCATTATGGGATGCAAGTTTCGTCAAATTGAAACACGTTGTTCATCTGCAATCAGCAAAAATAACAAAGACCGGTATCCACAGTATGACCAGAACACTGATATACACATGGTGATATGTATGTATGTTTTCAATATTAGCAGTTTCATTTACATTTGTTTAAGTTTATATGTAACTTTACATTTTTATTACATTGTATAACTGATTAATTAACCTGCATTTATGTATTTGACATAGGCATTCAGTTCTGTAGTCCAAAATTGAGATCAAAAGGCCTTTTTTAGAATTGGCTGTGGACTGTAGAACGTCATATTTCAGTCCATATATAAAACTGGGAAGATTTATAAAATCCAACTTAAGATTCGATAACTCAGCATTATTAGATATGACCTTAGAAACTAAATTGAATGTGTGACTTCTACCGATATGTAGATTTTCCCATGAAAATATTGTTACAATTCCTTCGCATTATGAAAACAAAATACTTCGATTATGCGGTCGGTCAACCAGTTATTTAAGCTTGAAAGGTGGAGAAATTGTCACCTTTGGGTTTACCATCTTTTAATTTCTAATATACTTGCACACATCGAGTGTAAAGACATTTCTACATAAAAAAGATGTTTACCTCTAGCTGAACTAAATGCATTTTAGGAAAATCCCATAATCAAACAGGGAGAACATTAAGACATTTACATATCTTGTTTAAATCTTTATTCAACATCTGTATCCCATATTTTTTCCTCGTAAAAGAGTATAGCAAATTGTCCATATAAAAACCAGCAGAAGAATATCGAAGCAATATAAGGCAAATCCAATATCCTAAGGCAAGGTGAATTCGTGAGGACAGTGTCAGGGAGAACAACAAATACATCAACGAATATATAAACAGACAATATGAACAAGTCCTCAAAAAAGGGAGTGACGTCAAATACTCCGTGGGTGGGGCGGGATCCTAATTAACGTCATGCGTCCGGTGGGTGAAGTTTTCAGTTAGATGTCTAATCTAACTGAAGAACAGGTATCCAGTTTTATGTTTGAGATACAAACATTGTATCAGCCACTTAAATCTTAAAAGTCGTGTGTCAATAGTTGCGCTGTCAAGTAAGTCAAAGTTATGTAAATATCAAATATAAGACGGTAACGAAATAGCAGTGAAAGAGTAAAAATTAAGAAAGGGTAGTTCACGATTGGAACGTTAAAATGATTCCGTTTGTCACCGTTTTGATTCGATTGCCCTTTGATGTCTATGCATAAGTCCTAGAAGTCTAGGTATTGATGGCTCAAAATCAAGATTTAGATAATTTACATTGAAGTTCATCTGCGCAAATGTAGCTGAAACTGAAATTAAGGACTGAACAGGTTCCTTTCTTACTTCTGTAGTACCTCCTGTAAAACTTTAGCTTATACGAAGGTAAAGAAATAATGTATTTACGGTTTAAAGTTTTTCCTTCTACCTGATATGTTGACATGCATAAAATATCAACATTCAAATTTATTTTCAGTTTTATTAGATCATAAATGTTTATGACATTATTTAATTTGATGGATTTTAAATCGGAATTACTGGAGTGAAAACCACACAAAAATGAAATGACTAATACTGTGAACAATAATGATGGTTCACGCATATCTTAACTGATGAATATCAACAATACAAACCGGTATTCTATAACGGATTGGAATTCTGAATTGGCAGATGTTCTAATACCAAACAATGTGATTTTGTGCCTGTATATCTTTCTAGGTATTTTAGGGAATTTAGTTGTAATATTGGTTTACCATTTCCGACTGAAAAATAAGTCAGAGGATCGTTACTTCATCCCTATGTTAGCTGTAACAGACTTGATAGCATCCACTGTCTGTGGATCGTTTGGAATAGCTCTAAATATGATGCAAGCTGAGTTTTATAACACACATTTATGTAAAGCTTGGTGGTTTTTTGCAGCGTCCTCGACATTTATGTCAATTTTAATTTTATTCATCATAGCAACACAAAGATACCTGAAAGTGTGTCGATCATTTGACAAACGAATGTCTATGTTTCACAAGCGACTAGCCATTGCATTGTCACTTTTAATTTCAATTGGTCTTTCGTTACCGACAACTGCAATGTATGGATCCGTCGACTTTCCTAACCCCGACGGAAGCCTAATTGGTAGACGATGTAGTAAGTTGAAATCGATGAGTAAAATATCTTCAATAATTTACGGTGTTGTTATCGTTGTTATGATACTCATTGTTATTATGGCAATGATATTTTTTTATATAAAAATTGGGTGTAAACTGTATAATCACTTTAAATATGCGACAACTGTACATCGCAATACAAAAGATTCCCGTGTCGAGGACTTACATTCAACATGTTCAAAGAGTGAATCTAATTTAGAGAATAGAAAATATATTTGCAAATCAGAATCTACATGTGCCATCATCAGTCCAGTTGACAGTAACGCTATAATTGATGCAATACATGAAAACCAACAAACAGAAATCGTTTATACACCTAGAACGGAACGGAAGGAACAAACCAAGTCTAAAAAGACCCATCGTGAACAGAAAAATAAACGAATCATCAATAAGATAACAATCATGTTTATGTTAATCACCATCGTGTTTTTGATTTGTTACATTCCGAAAGTGATATTGACGGTGATAGAGGGTCTAAACCCGGCATTTTGGGAAAGGTTTTCAGACAGTGAGAGAGCAGGTATTCTTTTTATTTACAGATTTTATATCTTCAGCAATGTTATTAATCCTTATATCTATGCCTTCATGGATTCGCAATTCAGAAAAGAAATGAAGGCTTTCTTTAGATTCAAATGAAGAACCAAATAAATTGAGAGGGTCAAATTAAGCCTGACTATAAGATATCAAAATCCAAGGAAGTTTTCGTTATTTCTTCTGTTAAAACAACTATTTAGAAAATAGCCATGTGGAAACGTTCTATCGCCGACATATGCATGTAGAACATTTTGCGGTCTTTAAATAATTTCATTTGAACTAAACTTTACAGCCTATTTTAATGTACATGTAACTACCTTTGACAGAATTATGGCAGTTATTGTGATGGATACATAATTGTATTATATTACGTTGTTATTATGCATTTTATCTTTTTAATTCATTCCAATTTTGTCAAAATTATTATTAGCCTAAGGGTACAATCTTAACATCCTTTATAATATAGGATTGTACCTTAAAAACAATTGAATTCAAGGCCACCAAACTTTCTATTTCATACAAGTATCTCAGTCAAACATACAACGTAATTGTTTAAATTTGTATACATGTATATAATTTATGATTTAATCATTATTTCCAACAAATTGCAAAAGGGATTGTCAATCAATGTCAAGTTGAGAGAAAGAGATAAAGAAAGTGAAACGAGTGTATATTAAGAAGACATGATTAATAAGCAGTATATGATAATAAAATTAAAGGATATGGAGTAAGCGTGAATAAATAATAAGAATCCAAAGGATTGCAGAGAGTAAGAGATTTATCACATCTAGGGATCTTTGTGTGGTATTCAACAACCGAGAAATAGCTTATATCATAAAGAAAGCACAATGGTTTCAACTATTTAGAACAAGTTATCAAAAAGCCTATAAGATCACAATATTCCATAAAAATAACAAAAAACGCATTAAGTAGGCCGGAAACAGCCATATAAATACAGGGTCCTGACTTGGATCAGTTGCATCTGCATATAGAATATGGCAGGGTTGTATACATTCGGGAAAAAAACATCTGATTGTAACACGCAAAACTATATATTGAATATATAAAATTTACATATTTACCAACAGTCTAAAAATAGACTAAATATCCCTAGTAGATATCATTTTGAAGTATTAATTTAAGCTATAATTTGACCATTGGAAGCGAGATAACTCTGTTTCGTTTAAAATCAGAATCAAACAAATGGAGTTACCTCGCATTCTCTTATGTATTTCCAATAATCGACAGTATTATGGCCATGTCAAATATCATAAATGCTCAATTACATCGAAAGATAACATAAGATTTTTGGTCGGAAATTATTTTTTTATTTGAAAAAAGATAAATGTGTCTTAAAAACATGAAAATCTGTGTTCCAACCCGTTGAATTAGCAAATTGGGGCAATTATTGACATTTGTCAACTAAAACCGCATGCATAGTTCATGAATTAAAAAAAAAAAAAAAAAAAAAAAAAAAACACTGAGAAAGAAGAACATTAAAAGTTCAAACGAAACAAATTTTTATTGTGTATTAAGTATTTTTAGAACAGCAACATGATGTTAAGCATGAAAGGTGTCACTTTGAAAACACAGTATACGGCTTTTGCAATTGACGTTATGATGATGGAAGAAAAGTCATCAGTTTACACTAATTCGGCTCTTATTTTTCCAAAAGTAAAATGCGTGTGTGCTTACTTTAAAGAAGAGCGTAATTTTCATACCTCTGCTTAATTTAATTATAGAGGTCTCCAAGTATCTTTGTAATTCACACATATACAAGTTTACATTTGCATTCAGTCAGGGAATCTTGTGAGATATCACGTCGCTTTCCTATTGAACGAGAGTTTTAATTTTGTTCCAGTGAACTCCTGATATGCAATAACGGTAGTATAAACCATCCATATCATATAATATACAAATTAACCAGTTTTTATACCGAAGTCACGTCCTTACTTCGTAATTCATAGGTTTAGTAGCAAACATAAGGACATCCAAATAAAAATATCCAAAGCAGCCAGATAGATAAACCCTTATGATACAAGAAAACATCGATTTTTAAGAAGGGGATAAAGGGCTGTCCGGCAACAATTGATTTAAATATATTAATTTGAACATGTCTCATTTTCTTACAATTAAATTTAGGTAATTTGTCAACAATGGTGTGATTAAAGGGTAAATACTGTAAGTGGAGTTAAAGGACAATATATTTTTTCCCCTTAGGATCCTGCCTCGAAGGGTTTAAATGAACATTTCGATGCTTTTAATCGAGTTGACATATAATTCAAGTCTTAATTACTATACTTATAAGATTTCAGTAATTACTGGTTAAATCTTACGAAGTTTTCGCTGATAATTCTGGCCTCGAGGCAGATATCAAAATTCCGAAACCTTCGGCATATAAAACTTTTATAGTGTGCTAATTACATACCAATTTCCATGATCCAATCTAAAATTATGTAATATGTATTCGAGAACTATCGATTTTTTCACTTTCTGGTCCTTATAAGGAATATGCGCCCAGAGGTCAGATGAAAATTTCGACACCCTTGGCATATATAATGTGAGTCATGATTCAAGTTTCAACTTACTATCCACAGCATATTTTGTGCAATTTAAAAGATTTCACTAATTAGTGGATAACTCGAAATATATGTTAGCCATTATTCTATTATCAAAGCAAATATCAAAATTCTGAAACCTTCAGCACAATGCACATCAATTTTCATGATGATATCTCAAATAGTGGAAGAGAAATTCGAGGAGAGCCCATTTTTCGCTTTTTTGACACCCTGGGGAGTATTCCCCATGGGTCGCGTGAATATACCGACGGCACTGGTTATGGTATATATAATGTGAGTGTTTCACTGATTTACTGTATATTCGCCCATAATTCTACAATAAGGGCGAATATTCAAATTTCAAAACCTTTGGCATAATCTTACATGATAGTGTTAACACTGTGCCAAGTTTCAAGATTCTTTGATTTGTGACTGTTGATATAATTCTAGATCTTGCGTTCAGACGTTCGTACATATACATGTACGTACAGCGAAGAGCAAAGCAATATCCCTGCCGTGCATCAATCGCAGGGATAATGAATGGCATCCCTGGATCGTTACGAGATATTAAATTGGTTCATTAACACTGACGACAGTCTATAAAATTTTCATTTACGTCAGAACATCATCAAATGATAGTCATTAAGACTTTTTGTATTGAAAATTGCATTAGCGAATAAACAACATTGATTACTGCAGATGTCGTCAATAGAAATGTACTAATTTCTTTTATTATAAAAATACATTTTTCAGTAATAGCTGATCACTTTTGATAAGAAATTTAACTGTGAAATAAAGATCTTAATAGCAACGTTTTTAATACAGCATTACAATAAAAGAAATTAGAAAAAAAAACGTTTGGTCTGAAATATCTTGATTTTGACATCTGAAGAGATGAAATTCGATAATTCTAATATGACGTCCTATTTATCGTCAAACGATATATTATCCCGTATGTCCACTTTTAGCACATTCTTATAGAGGCTTTTACCTATTGTGTCAGCTTTAAAAAGAAAAAAATTTAAAAAGTTTCCCGTTACAAAGTAATCGCTTGGTAAAAATATTTGAATTTTAAGGATCAGCCCGTGTGTAAGTGATGTACATGCACGACCGATGCATGAAAATAATGCTAAAAAAAGGCCCTCACAATCACTGATACATATAATCATGATCATCTCTATCATATTGTGGATCAATACATCTGTTTCTATTCGCAGACGAGGGTACAGGACATGCAATCTGGTTTGTAACAACGCACATCTACTGCAACGAATTGGTGTGACAAAGTGTTGTTCTACTCAATTATTTTTTCATACACTAGCTTCAAACCAGGTTTTCTTATTATTTCAGAAAAAGTAAATTATTAACTTCAAGATTCAATATACACATAAATCATAATATACCTATAAAGTACGATGTCGACCCATCATTTCATTATTCGTTTGAGTAGGTCGAACTCTCAAAATGTTAATTTTAACCTGAAATGGGCGTGGTTCTTCCCTCATAATAAATTGTTGTTATGAATGGGTGTATAATAAATTCTAGCTATTCAATAATTATGGGGAATTACTATCCTGCGGTCAACCAATAATTTGAATTGGAAAGGCGGAGAAGTTACCACACATACCTAATCAATCTTTCTTATTTCCCATCGAATATTCCCATATCCAATTCATATAAATAATTTTTCTTCCCATCTTTTATCACCTTACCTGATTCGAAAAATAAATTGTAATTTTTAACTTGTAATTCCTTGATCAATTTTACTTTTATTTGAATAAAATGTGTGAGTCTTCCAAGGAAGACACGTGTCGCCTGCGGACGTCAATTTTTACAAAAGACATAATTTTTAAAAAAAAAAACGAAATATATATGCACACCTTTGCATTAAGGTTAATGCGCAGAGAAAGTTTCATCAAATTGTTTTGAGCGGTTATGGAGTAGTTGAGGATAGAAGTTTCCCCCCCTCTTTTTTTTTTTAAAATGTCAATTTTTACAAAAATATTTTTTAAATTTTCTAAAAATGAAATATATATGCACACCTGTGCACAGAGAAAGTTTTCATCAAATTCGTTTGAGCGGTTGAGGATAGAAGAAAAGTGTGACGACGCAAGACGACAGATAGTGATCCCTATGTGTCGACCATGCGTTCCACAGGCGACACAATAACAATATAATATCAGTTATTTTTATAACTCGTTTCTACACGTGTCCAAAAAGTTATAACAGAATGAAATTGGGTATTAAAATAAAAATAAAATTTCAACGGCATGTGCTTTTTTTAAAGTCATCCAAATACTTCGCTATAATAAGATCGGGCCATATTTCACAAAATAGTGGATTCTAACGTTAATTTGACCGTTAGTTCTAATTTTTCCTTTTCTTTCTTACTTTTTTTGTCTTCGTTGCTCTCTGCTACGGAATATAACCCAGTTAGGATTTCCTACAGCTCGAGAAACTTTTTGATATATCATTTTATATACATAAATGAATACAGAAGGTTTATAATTTCAATTCACATTGATTTTCTTGTCTGGAATAACAAAGTACTCCAATGAAAGGTTTGAACAAACAATATATATTATATAATTTTGACACTCGAATTCCTGTGAAGTTAAGGATTTAAACAATGAACTACTCGTATAACATGTACAAATAATGATTTATATTAATCATTTCGCGGAAAACTGAAACATTATAGTAGCGCAATTCAATAAATGCCGAGGAAGTACGCATGTATTTTTCTGCTTAAAGACAACAATTGTCGACCACTAGTTCAGCAGTGTGTTTGAACAGTCTAAATATAACCATGCAGTTGGTACAGTGTATGATTAAATTTGTTTGTTTGTTTGTTTGTTTAGTTGGAGTTTAACGCCGTTTTCAGCACATTTTGTGCCATTTCGCGGCGGCCAGTTTTTATTGGTGGAGGAATCCGGAGTACCCGGAGAGAACCACCGACCTTCGGTAGGAAAATTGGCAATCCTTGTCAATTAAGATTGGAGTCGAACACACCCCGCCACAGGTGAGATTCGAACTCACAACCCCAGCGTTGACAGGCTAGTGATCAGTAGTAGTTGTGACGAACTACCTAAACCACTCGGCCACCGAGGCCCCTGATTAAATTTGTAAAAAAAAAATATAAACTACTGAATAGGTCAATTTCTTTCGGCACATTTTGTCAGCCTTTATATGTCAATGATGAGCGTATGGAAATTACACATTGTTTTTACTATACATGTACAACATAACTCATTCAAACGAATCAAACCACAACGGCAGCTTTCCTGAAGCTTAAATTGGTACATGTACATTGTAAAAATTGTCCAGTGGTTCAGAAAAAATAAAAATGTGAATTTTTGATGATGTGCTCAACTGTGAACATATAAGCTTACCTCAGAGAAAGATAAATCCGGTCTGATTCATGATCACGGTATAAAAGATATGTTCCTATTGGTTCAAATCTCAATAGTCTTTCAGCGTCTTCTTTGCTAAACAATATGGCGCTTAATCTGAAAGCAGAAATAAAGAACAAATAAACATGAGAATTCAATTTGAAATCATTTGTTTTAATATTTATGAAATGAATTTCCCCGAATTTAGCATGCTGAGTCGCAAGTTTGAAGTGTTGTATGTTGCATTAACGATGCCTTAAAATTATTAATTTGTACATTGTGTTTTTATATTATTACAATAGACATTCATAACCCCCCAAAAAAAGAAAGAAAGAAAGAAAAAGTTATTTAATTAATTACGTTCGGCGTTTCAATCCAAATACACTTAATCCAAAGATATCAGAAACCACTTCCAGAAACCCGACCATCCCGATGTCATATGTCCACACACATTACACATCTGATATAAGAGTGTTAATTACTCCTGATTTGCATTGTTATTAGGTCAGGTCATGCCACACTGTACAAATCAATCCATCTTAGAATATCATTATTTGGAATATATTACTTAGTCCACTGAACATTCCTAAGATATGAAAGAAAACTCCAAAAATGCAAGCAGTCCAAGCAAAGGAACGGCGAAGTCATACTGAGCCCTTACTCCATACTAAAATGCACAAAATTATGATTTAGGTTCAAATTAATTAGACTCCATGTACATTACAATGTATAAATAGCATATTTGTATCCTTCTACAACCGTTTACATGGGTTAAGACCTTTACATTCTCTCAGATAAAGATATTTCAAGACAGCGAATACCAATAAAAGCGATTTTAATAAGTAATATCAAATTAAATAGACTAATCTTACGTACTTTAACCCCTCATATTTTTCACATTATGGCATTGTCATGTTTTAAGAATTAACCAAACTTAAAATTAAATGGGTCAAAATATATGTTGTAACATTTTTCATACTCTTTTATTATAAATGAATTCTAATGATACAAAATATTCTCTTTATGATTTGAACGTTAAAATATATATATTATAGTAAATTAGACAATCAGTTTGAACTGGTCATTATAGTACACATGAAACACTATGAAATTACATATGTACAGTTGATAGTATTCCATTATAGAATGTGTGTATGGTGGACGAAACTAGAATAACACCTGCAGTGTATAATAGAACCTTCTACAAGATGAAATACTGACTTGAAATGGTTGATTAATGATTGCCACAAAATCCACTTATGATACGTACAATGATGGGTACAAGTTCATGTAAAGGTTAAGCTTATTTGCCGTTCTTCATACATGTATAAAGCAACAAAATACAATTGCAATGTTTCGGAAAATTTATTTGTGAAGTAAAATTTTAGTATTACAAAAGTGGAGGTTTTTGTCTACATGATCTGGTGTTTATTTAAATACCTTTCTCTCGAACTTTGGTTTCTTATCATACATATACATTTTTGTTTGAGTATCTTCTCAATGAAGACATTAACATATTTAAATGTGTGTGATGAAGTTATTTCGCATAAACATATGATTTTTTTTTGTATTTATTACGCGTGTTAACAATAAAGACATTGTATGTACAACGTCTATTTTATTGATCGTCATATCAATCAAAGAAAAGTCATCGACTCTTACTTTTTTGGAACGAAAAAGTAACAAAAAGTTCTAAGTTCTGTTTTCTGTTTTAATGTTTGTAAGGGTGACATACATACTTCTTCATAAATTCAGCCTGATACATAGGGTACTTGCTATATATTTATGACGCAGAGAGTAGACTTAATTCTCTCGCGTGCAGGTAAAACAATGTCACAACTCTTAAGGACCGCATAGAAATATTAGGTGATATAAATGTCCTATCATAATCACATTAACATAAATATATCACCATAAGTGTAGACCAACTCACTGTTTTCAAATTAGTCATAAGGATACTATATGTTTTATTGCTTGTCCCATTTGTATTGGGAAACGTATTCTGTTTATGAAAGAGGTAAAGTGCATTTGTGGTATACGAGAAAACTATGTAGCCTATATAAAGTTGGAAAAATACGAAAGAAGCATGTCAGCTCCGCATCAGACAGTAACAAGAAGACTACCACCAGCTTAGACCTAGTTGCCATTTATACCTGCAACATGTGTTTTTTTCTACATAGACGATATCAATTTTTCAAGACCATAACGACAATTACATCATTGTTTGTATAGAATCAGATTTTTTTTTGGGGGGGGGGGAAGGGGGGGGCAAATAAATTCTTATTGTGTATCATAAAGAATGAATCAGATATTGTTTTTGCCTTAGAACATGTATTTCATGTACCTTATCAAGAAAAGGAAACATTCTTGATATATTGGTTCATCATTGAAAGAGGAACAGTAATCAGAGCACTGTTTATTTGGTTATTGTATCTATCAAGTGTTACATTATGTATATATTATCATAAATTTTGTTCAAAATATCCCTTTTCCGGCTTTATATCAATTAAATTGAAGATGGGTTTCATGACCTTATGTCTGGACCACTAAGCTATATTATACTAAAGCAGAGAAGAATATTTTTAGATAATTAAGTATATTATCAGCACTCATAAATATTTTGGTTGGATCTAAGGACAATTTTTGCCTAAGGAAAACTGCCAATAATAGGTGCTGGGATCTGGTAGAAAATACAATTCGCGAAGGACACAATCTAATAATTATTTCTGAAAGCAAGAGGCGCAAGAGAATTGAGCCTGCGTAGCTCACCTGACAGTCCCATAATCAATTAATTTTATTTCATATCAAGTGAAAATTGTAATGGACCTTCCATAGATGCTTCATACCAAGTTTTAGTTCATTTAGCTATGTCGTTTCAGAGGAGACGATTTTTGAAATTTTGACAAATTAGAAATTAGAATTCATCATGGCAGCCATATTAGTTGTCTGATCGGGATGAAATATGCAAACTATATAGAGGTACTTCCATAGACGCTTTTTATTAAGTTTCAGTTCATTTAGCCATATCGTTTCAGAGGAGAAGATTTCATAAATTTGTCCAATCAGAAATAAAAATTCATCATGTCGGCCATATCAGTTGTCCGAACGGAACGAAATATGAAAACTTTATAAAGGGCCTTCCACAGATGCTTCATATCAAGTAACAGTTCAGTTGGCTTTGCTGTTTCAGAGGATAGAATTTTTGAAATTTTGACCAATCAGAAATAAGAATTCATCATGGGGGCCATGTTAGCTGTTGAACCGTGACGAAATATGCAAACTTTATGTTTCAGTTCATTTAGCTTAGGGGTTTCAGAGGAAAAGATAAAAAAGTAAAAGTTTACAGACGGACGGATGACGGACGCCAAGTAATGACAAAAGCTCACATGGCCCTTTGGGTAAGGTGAGCTAAAATTTTGTTCATACGGTCAAACATCTTCAACCATAGTGGTTTCAATAATTCTCACTTTCTTAGAAGTGGCAGCCATCTTGAGTGTTATAAAATCAATGTCTTTTCAGGTGATATGATCTTAAAGTTATTCGGTTTTGTCGATTCATAGTCGCCAATATCAATTTCTACGATTATCACGGTTGCTTGTCTTACAATTCTATTTAAAACTACACAGAACATGTATATCAAATTATTGTTTCTGTCACAACCAAGCAAAGAAGATTTCTTAATGAATTCTTGTTAGATTTCAGCATTGGTACTACCATTGGGGACATCGGCAAATCGTTCAAAGCAATCTAGAACTCCAGAGACGAAAAGAACAAATTCAGTGGTTTTAGGACTGAAAAACAAGTACCTATTTCTAATAAAAACATCTTCAGGCCTCGCCAACATATAAAAAACGATCGGTAAGAAAACAAAAATCTGCCACGGAAACGCCCGCATCCGATTTCAGATTTTTCATTAACAAAATTGAAATCACTTGAATGAAGCCATCAGTAATCGCGATATTTTACCAAAAATAGAATCAAACGACGGGCTATTAACAGGTTAATGGCAAGTTATAGTTTTGCAACCTAACAGGTCATTCAAGTGATCTCTACGATAAAAGAAAGGATTTGAACACTGATAACAAACATTTAGGTAATTGTAGTATATAGGTAGAATTAATAGCTGAAAATGTCATGAAAAATAGTCACTTGCTTGAGTTAATCTGGTTTAATTTCAACATATTTTTTAAAATTAAAAAATTGTCCTTCTGATGTACAAAATTCTTTCGCCTCTAAAAAAAAATCCGAAGAACAAGTAATTAATTTGGCATGGCCTTAAGGTGGTTTCTCTTACTGATACTATCACAATACTATTTTGTAGGTAAGAAATGCCTATACGTGCATATGACAAAGGTTCGATCTTCTTAAAATCACAGTGATTGATGCCTTGGTACCATTTAATCAGAGGAACAAAACTATATTATGAATTATACTTACTGTCTATTTCTGTCCTCAAATTTCATTCCTTTCATATGAAATATTTACAGTATAACCAAAATATATAAATAATTCCCATAGTACATGACAACGTCCGGAACTTGTGTATCCTAGTACGAACTTATACCACAAACATTACAATCTACATCATACAATGGTCACTTGTCAATAGTAAGATGTGTAAAACGTTCTTCTGATTATTAATATTGATATTTTATTGTTTTTCGGTCAGATATCTGACACATACAGAGTACAGGACATCTGTTACAGTGTATATGTATAATAAATACTTAGTAATGTCTTTTTGATTCATCTACATGTATTCAACCTGTATTCAATTTCTGACGTTATTCACCACACCTACGGCCATGGTTTTAGGTTTTTTACTATATATTAAAACATAACAAGAATTAATTTATAGCACACACGTCACTTCAGGACAGTGCTTGGAAGTGTAATGGGCACATATCAGGTTGAGCTCATATAGTACTAACAGATATGTACATATTATCAGGTTTTCTGCAAACGTATGTGGTAAAATATCAGCCGCGAGACACAATGTGAAGCTTTTTCGGCGAGTGAGCGTAGCGAACGAGCTAAAAATCTTCATATTGTGTCGAGCGGCTTATATTTTACAATATTTGTTTGAAGAAAACTTGATGATAAATTTATCGTATTGTTAACTAGCAATCTTAATGGAATTTCTTACTTTTCAATGGCCATCTGCCTATAACCGGATGTTTCCTGATATATTCGGGTCAACGTTGGGTCAAACATTATGACGTCGCTGATATATTCGGGTCAGCTCATATTAAGGTCGGGTCAACTCTTTACGACGTCACAGTGCCGAAATACGGGAAATTGTGAAGGCCTCAGCAGGTCGATATAGGCATGGGGAAATACGATAAATATATATATGACGGAATCAATTTAGGTACGTTCAGATGAATAATTAAATTTTATCATTTTTATTTTTTTTATTTATTAATTTTTATTATTTTATTTCATTTTTTTAAATATTATTATCCATTTGATGTTGTTTATTTCTTTTATTTTACTTTATTTTTTTAATATCGTTAAATTCTTGATTTATTGTTTAGAAAATGAATTTCGTTATACAAAAAAAAACCTTGTTGTTAAATTTTGGATTATTGTTTTGTATTGCAGCATTTTAGGCCTTGAGCACAACTGATGAGTCGTAAATCGACGAAATGTTCACATCTTGTGCATCAAAATTGGTATCAAAGAATTTATTTTTAAAAATATGACTTTTATTGAATTTTTCTTCTATTTTATGACTTGCGTGATCAGGAAGGTAATGAAGGTTTGCATAATTTATTCTGATAGCTGCACTTAGACCCTCATTCTTTAATATACCGAACCCCTTTTGACTTTGTGATCCATGAATGACTCATAAAGATACATGCAACCGCACAGCGAATTTGATATATACATGTACTAAAGTAATATCTTCAAAAAAGGATGAATCAGTAAGCCAAGAATGTAAAATTAAGATTTTTAATATCCCTTCATTTTTTTTAAGTCATGGTGATTTTGTATTTGTATTTAATATATAATATTACATCTGTGATATCTTTATATATTTATTTTTATATACACAAAGATTTGGAGTGTGATTTTTAATCCACACGGACACAGCTGTTTCTGAAATTCTGCATGATTTTACGTTCATATATTTATAGTTTAATCTGATATCGATGAGGTGTTAGATTACATGTATATTGACACCGAAACTATAGTTTGTAACTTGAGCGTGATTTGGCATGGAAGAGAGTGATCACTGCTGCAAATAGGAATTCATATAATTCCCACACAAGGTTTGATCTCGACAGACACATGAGAGCGCTTGACCCCCTGTAAGGGATTCGGGACTGAGTCTGGTAGCAGCACGTAATTTTTGCAAGTCGAATCATAGGGTGCATTATCATTACCACTATTGTATCGGCTGTAGTTCTGAATGCCAACCTTTTAATTAAAGCAATTTGTACATTGTTGTTTTAGCAATTATGTTGGGGCCTTCCAAAGGTTTTATTACCAGGTGATTACCTGTACAGGTAAATACAAACAGAGAAAGAAATCAGAAATGGATGATATATGATAATATAAGGATTTATCTACATAAAAGAAGGAATAAAAATATTATTAAAAAATAAATAAATAAATAAATAAATCGAAAAGAGAAATAAAAAGATAGATATATTTCATATTATTTTAAAGATATAAAAAACGATAAATAGATTTATCTATATAAAAGAAGGAATAAAAAATAGCAAAACACAGTTACATGTATTCATGGTACTATTATATGTATTGCTTTTAACCATAATAAAGTGCTATATTTATATTAGTGTTGTATATTTCATTACAAATTTAGTGAAACACAAATTTGAAAGTCTCATCATCGCAAATTACACAATTAAATTTACCTTTACCTTTACCTATGGAGATGACAGAATAATTAACCCCTTTGAGGGCCTCTTAATCCCCATTAATTAATATGTGTGAATATTATTAATTATATAAGGCTGGCGTTCAGAGAACACACCATTGTATCTAGTGTTATATTTAGATTATATCTAATGGAAATTGGTCCGAACTAATAAAATATGAAATTGTAAGGGAATGGGGTTAGCTTCAATGAAAGAACAAGCCTTAATAATTAATGTATTGGATACCAGTGAGTATTTTTTTAAGGTGTTGCTATGTCCTTAAGATGATCCTTTAGCTTTAATAATGACACATATCAGTTATAGCCATCCAATCTACTAGACCCTGAGACGATAGATAACGTAAAAGAGCACAAAACACAAACATATAAACTATAGAGAGCCAGGATAGTCCGAATTACTACAGACATTCAGTAGTGGTGGGGGTTAAACCGCCTATATTGGTACCACAATCAGCCTCATCTATCCTGACCCTCTGCTGTATAAAACATTCTATTGGAATCAAAACACTATCTTTAGTTTGGTCTTTATTTTTTTGTTTTTTTAATTGAATATGTTTTGCAAAATTTTTGGTTATTGTTTAGGCTTACCACATTTTTGGCCGAAATGCATATACAGTGTATTGAAAATATTCAACTGTTTATTTTCATACAGCCATTTTGGTCATTTGGTATCTTTGAACCTACTCTTCAAATCTTTGGATTTTCGATTTCAACATTTTAGGTCTTAGGCATAACTGGTGAGTTGAAAATCGACAAAATTTGCACGCCTTGTGCATTAAATTGGTATCAAAGAATTGATTTCTACAACGCATGGATTCAAAACTAGAATAAATTGGTACAATTAATAACGCAATCAGACAACTTAACAAGCACTGATATAGAAATTCTCACTTATTCTATATTGTTTCCTCTCGAATGAAACAGTACAGGTCATGTTTCAGCTTTTCGGATGATTTGACCGACAATTATTTCATTTTAAGAATATAGATTTTCATATTTTGCCTTCAGCAGCGTCGTACAGTTTAGATATAAATCTTATCATGTTACCGTAATGTGAAGTATAAGTGTCTACAAAGTAGCCACAGACAGGATGTACATTGTATCATTTAAAATACTAAACAAAAATTTGACGGACACGCAATAATTATTAATAATATTCCTCCTGTAAGTAGTAAAATGACATACATGTATTACATTGTAATGAATCAACTACATGTATACAACATCACCCAAGAAAACAAAAACAATAATAAAATGTAAAAAACTCAAATATAAAATCAATAGAGAGTCAAGATATGTGACCTTCATTAAATTCCTTAGCAGTATTTAGGCTATCCCCGATTTTGTGTGTACCTATATATATAATGTCCGTAACGTGTTAAAACTCACGCTCTCTAAAAGCCAATCTCTCCTACGGCCTATCGGTCCATAAAGTGTGATAGTTGTCATCTCATTTATTAATAGTTTCATACCCCAATATTCTACATTGCTCTTTTCAACAAGCAGTACCATGTATTTTAATGGGTGTCTCATGACCACTACTTCTCGTTATATGTTTTCCGAATTTATTAATTTTTTATTGACATTTTGAGGACTACACATATTTAATGCTTGGCCTGTCATATGTGCAGATATTTTGTGCTTGCCCTGTTATTTGTGCTGATATTTAGTGCTTGCCGTGTTATATGTGATGTGTGTCATCGTTGTTTTTAATCCGTTACCATGCATTCTGGCTTATTGAGGCATACCACTAATACTAATTTTCTATAACTGAGAGTAAAATTTAAACGACAAGTGATTCACCCGACAAGGTTATGATTTTTTCAAATAAAAACGTTAAATTGGGTAAATATATTAATCCATATACAATATCTGTTATCGAATATATTCATGCTTGTGTTTATATACAATGATGAAATAACGGAGGCTAAATCTAGACCTTCCGAGAAATATATATAAATTATTATTACGTGAAAGCGCGCAACAGCTGTTCTTATTAAATCTTTGTTTATAATAAAGATATGTACCTGATATTATTGTAAACATTTAGATATTTCAGTGCATGAACAAATGTGTGACTTCAGCGAGAAAATAATTATACATAGTATATACATGTATTAACGGCCGTTCTTACGATATTTTTTTCTGAATGGTATAAACATTTTAAGCCAATATTAAATAGCTAGAAAATACCATGTAATGATTTTATATCGAGAACTCTTGGTATTAATTGTCGAATAAACCAATCAAAGATTTTATCAAGAACTTGGTATTGACAAAGTTACGAGCACGTAAATTTTGCACTTAACAACTTGAAAAAGAATATAATTATCATATAACCTCCAAAATTAAATAAACCTATGAGAAAACATGAAAAAGAATATCATTATCATATAACCTCCAAAATTAAATAAACATATGAGAACTTTTACTTTAATTTGCTTGATGCATACGAATGCTTTTCTCTCATTGCAGTCTGGTTTACAACCTTTCGAGTGTTATATTGCTTATGGCTACATGTATTAACACACAATACTATTTCTGATGACAGGGTATTTTCTTAATCTTTATTCGTATTATTTTATCGGAATTATCATACGCTTGCTTAAACGTTTGTCCTGAATATCATTTTTTCAGTTCCCATTTCCCATAAGTTTAAGATAAAATTATCATGTTTTTCATCTTCAAGATGATTGTTGTTTGTCAAGAATCAATTAGGGTTAAAATGTCTTCGATAGACGATTTTTTTTTCGTTTGCATGTACATATACCAGAGGATTATCAGCTTGTCCAATAAATATATTCTATTGTCTTTCCATTAGAGGGAGGCTGTGCCTTCTATTACTGAAGTGTATGCGACGTATTGTAATCTGTTCGTATACAACAGCTGTCGAAAAATAAATCTCCAGGCCAGGTGAATCCTGCATGTATTATTTTGTTTATATCATGTACATATAACTTTCATTTGTGATTTTAGAAAAATGAAAAGTTACTTGGCTACCAATTTCATACATATGTACACAAGGAAACAGATGTCCTTTTAACGACCAACACATCATAAACCAAAGAAATCCGACTAAATATGAGACAAATCTTTTCCCGTATTTCAAGCCTTTCTTTGTTTATTGAATCTTTTTTTTTTTTTTTTTTTAGCTCAAAGGAATATGACAGAACACTCATTTTAATATAGTGACATATGAAATTATAATTCTATGAAACTGATGATATATATAAATCGGTCATCGACTTATAACGACTTTCAAGATTAAAAACCGAAATAAATGTTATTCTGCAATTCTATTCTTTGTTTTTCCCTTTATTGAATATGCAAAAAACAGCGGTGTCAAAGGTCAAAATGAGGAAAGGCGATGAAATGTTGTTGAGCAAATTGGTATATCAAAATGATTAGTAGAGCCATAAATAACATATAAGGATAGAGCTATATATGTGCACGTTCAGGCGAATCGTAAAAATAAATATATTCTATTGTTTTATGTTATATCTGAAAAGTTGTCTTTTTAAGATTTTTTTTCTATTCTGATGTTTCAATATAAAGTCCCATACAAATATACCGTTCAATTTTTTATCTGGTTTGGCTTATTTTGAGATAATTCCTTAAAGATATACACTGTAACGCGTATCTTTACAAAATCCACACCCATGTTTACAATATGATTATATCTTAATATTCTACATTTATGATATCATATGATGCACAAAATATGCATATTTTAAGTCAGTCACTTATCGTCACTGGTAGTGTTAAGGTAAAAAATGTGAAATACCCTACAAAATAAAAATAATAAGTTATGTCTTACTTTTGCAAAAACAATATAAGAACATATCTTTGTCTCAGATTGCTACTCAATAATTACCTAAATGTTTAAATGTAAAAGACTTATTCTGTATACAGTTCCTTATAAAGACGACAAATGTACCTAAGGAGCAAATCAAAAAACGTAATCCATTGGACAGACAAACCCGGGAAGACAAATGAACAACACAAGCAAAACAAATAAACACTGAAAACTAAAAAAATGAACAGCACGAACTCCTATAAAAACCAGGAGTATACCCAGGTGCTCCGGAAGGGTAGGCAGTTCCTGCTCCGTATACGGCACCCGTCGTAAAGTTCAACAGTCAATCATACATGTGTATGTACATGTATCTATTCTTCGTGGTATGTGAATGGCACATTCGATATTGTATTCTTCATGTAAATACAATAAAATAATAATTCCAATATCGGTGTGTATTATTTGTTGATTCTGAATGGTTGACAACGTGACGTCTGGGATCTTTTACTTTCCGATAAATGGCGTTTCAGCGTATGAATATGTTACCCAGTAAAAGAGTGCCATTTTAAACCTCTCATTTCTTATTTTGCCTAAACGTTTAGTTATTATGGAATTATAAGTAATAACAGTTTTTTCTGTAATTTATCGGTGTATAAACTCGATCAAGTCACTCACAAACTTAACATACATTTTTGTAAACTCCTTCGGACTTTATTCAGTTTGTGAATGAACTGGTCTACTTTATACACCGGTATATTGCTTCAAAACAACTCATATTACTATACTACATGTAAATCTGTATGCATTGGCTCTGTTTTTGATATACTGTTCAGGCTTTCAACTGGCCCTTATTTCTTTTCTTATTTTGCTCTTTTTTATGGACACTCCTAATTTTCCTTATTTTTTAGTTCAAATCCTAAAATTTCCCTACATTTCTATCACAATTCCTACATTTTGCAAACATGCTGTATTATTCCTTTCTTTTAACATGTTTTTGTAGTAAAATGTCATTAATAATATATTTTTGTAAACCAATAGTAGTTTTAGTACATGCATATACTTGATCTTCTAGAGATTGGTTGTATTCATGAATGCACAAAGTCTGAATTTACTTGACAATGACCCTGTTATCGCAGATAAAGATCTAATTATTGCATTGTTAATTATGTTTTTTTTACGTTAGTTATGCTTTTTTACCCTAATTTTTTTCCTAACCAAGCCCTACAAATTCCCTTATATTTCATAAAATATCCCCCTATACTTGCCCTTATTTTTCATAAAAAGTGAGTTGAAAGCTTGTATACATTTATGTCATTGAAATAAGAGGATCACGATCCAATCCGACATTTGAAAAAAGAGTCCATCTTACAGCCTTACCAAAACCAATACGGGATAGTTTTCCCTAACTGCAATTGTATGTATGAACTTTATATCAAATATTGACTTTTATGATTAAAAATGCATGTGAAAGGTAATACATGCATCTACATGTATATTATATGTAAAGTTGCATGTGATATGGCGAAATTGAATCCTAATGTTATATCATGTATATTCGACATTAAACCATAAATTTTCTTTGTAACCGCGTTTTAAGTTTAAAGAACAATCAACTGCACCCCAGTATATTATATATTATAAGTTGTATAAATCCGATATTTAACTGCACTTATCTATCATAATTCAGTCATTACGATAAATCAATGACATGCAATAACTTGCAAAACTAGTTTTACTTGTATTATAAAATATAACAGCAAAAGGGTGGAGTTTGCACTTTGTATTTGTGTTTTAGTTGTTCTGACAACTTGCAGAAAGTTTAGCTTTAACTGATGGGGGTAACGCTTCTAATATTAAATATAATTGCTATCACCAGTAGTTATATATCAACGTTCGGGGAATTATTTAAATACTAAAATAAAAGTCAGTGATTTACATTTTAGCAAAATACAAGTTAGCGATTTACATTTGAACAAACCCCATTGCCTTGAGACAAAGCTGTTGTCCTGATTTCAATTTGTCCAGTAGAGAGAAAAGGCGTCATGGAATGACTTGTCTGTAAGTCTTAGGGGATATGTCTGCTTTTTAACCTTTTTAATACAGAAATTCTGCTTACCTCACATGTTCTTCTGCTGAACTGATCACCACCTGCTTACTAGCTCCAAATCCCATACGAAATAATTACAGTTATAGAAAACAAATAGTAATTCATATAACTATGATATATATATTGCTTATTGTGACGAAAAATTTCAGAATAAGCTTTAGCCAGGAATCTTAATTATACGGAATTCGTCTGTTTACACTACATCACAAGGTAAGATCCTTTTGTCAAGCATTTACTATATATCACGTAACACCTTGATGCTTATTGCTATAGGTAAGAATTCCAATAGTGAACTAACGCTTTACTTTAAGTTGCTTAACCACACCCTTCTGATATGAAACTGTTCTGGAAACAGTCCATGATTCTCCCCGCAACGAAAACGTCAATAACAAGAAAGGGGTATTAATGTTTTATTTACACTAGATATATATCTTATAGTTTATCTTTTTTCTCCTTCATGTCAAGTTATGTAAACATATTGAACGGGTTAGTTGTAAAATCCAAAATCACAAATATCGATATGATTTTTTGCTTAACGTGGATGCGTTTTGATGTCATAACAGCTGATTCACGTTTTTTCCCATTGTTGATGATGATTTATTTTCATCCACGAGTTTTAATTCAAATGTCAACTGAACGTATATTTAAAACATTCGTAAGATTAAGACTATATTTCAAATGTCGACATCTGTTGTGCATTGATATATCGACAATCAATATTTACCTGAATTTTCTAGATAAGTTAATCAAACCCAAGCATTATGTCATGCAGATAACAGTGTATAAATGTCCCAAATGAATAATACATTTAGTTTACCTAAGGTTACCTGACCAATATATAAATGTGTATTGATTATTTACATTTATTTGATTATTGGAATGTGGACCAAAACGTACCTTTACGACTGGTATATACTTATTCATTATCATGTGTGCGACACGTTATAATTTCAAAAACAAAAAAAAATCTTGTTATGGTTGGCACAATTCTAGTCAACTCTAGACACTAATGACAATACCCAATAAAAGTTTTTTTTTACGTTTTGTACATTAAAAGGGATTTTTTCCTTCATTGCATGACATAAAAGCGACTTTTATTTTCTTCTTTTTTTTTCGTATTAAGACGAAATGTGCACATCTTGTGCATCAAAATTGGTATCACGTAAAGTCAGGAAATACCAAAGAGATATTCGGAGGAGGCGAAAAATGGAAACAATTGACAAACCCCGGAAAACAACGAAGACAAGACCAAAACAATGCATGCACTACAATTAAAAACTAAAAACATATGAACAACATGGACCCCAGCAAAAAACCGGGTTTTATTATGACCACTGAGTCGATGACGATGCTACCCGAAGGAATCTCCCGCTCAGTTGCTAGTATTTCGATACTTGTCCGAATTTGATACTTACAAAAATTAAAAGTTTAAACTAAGGAGTATGTCTCTCGTGCATAGTATTGCTCTTAGATGGTTCGGCTTTAACATTTTCACTTTGGGTCACTTTGGCATTTGTGAATTTTGTATGTTATTCCTTAAACAAAACTAAGAAGTCGTAAAGCGACTAATGTACACATTTTATGCGACAAAATTGAGGTCAAAGAATTATTTTTTCCTAATTTGTAGAAAATTTAATAATTTACAGTCTACAAAAATGTATATTACACATTTTAGCAAAATTCTTTAATGGATGTCCATCAAGTTACATTTTGCTAACTATCTATTTTGCAAAATCGAAATACATGTATCTAATACTAGAGAATTTAGCCAAATATCTACATGTATTTCCAAAGAAGTTAATCCAGATATATCTCCGCCACGGACCGGTCAAAATATATATCTGCTATCTCTCTGCAACGGACGTAGAAGTCATACAAAATATTTGCGGCCTCTCTGCCACGGATAAAAGCAGAAAATGATTTCCCTAGAATCAGAATGTGTTTTAAAATATAAATATGATATGATAAATCGAATCTTAAATATGCATATTTATAAACATATTATGTCGCATCAGCAGTGCTCAAGTCCAAACGTTTTGAAATAATGTTGGAGATCATGTCCAGATTGACATAAATCTACGTCTAAAATAACATCCACAAATACAAAATTGTGGAAATACTCTTCAGCTCATTAAAATGATTTTTAATATCGATTTCGCGACTGTGTAAAATATTAGCAACTGAATTGGTGATACCCTTGGAGATTTAGTGTCCAATAGTAGTGGTACATTTGTAGCAATACCATCTTTGATACCAGTTTTAGCGCATTGTACAATGTATAAACGCCTTAAAAATGTCTTATCAACAGGTCTAAATGCAAAAAAAAGAATTGAAAACCGAAACAACTCAGACATGTTTTCAACAGTTTAAAATGTAAAAATGACCTAAAAAGCTTAAACTAAAATGTAGATACATACCTACGTACATTGTATAATGACAAAGCTATGCCTTCCGTTATTCAAAAGAAACAGCGAATTAAGGACAAATTCACGTGAATATCGAACTATTAGCAACTCTTTCGTTTCATTAGCACTCAGCGGTAGCAATAGACATTCTTATATAATATTAGATATATTACCATTGAAATTTTTTGTTACACCAGTGTTTTACGATGAAAGTTCAGGGCAAACATTACAATTTTCGAATATCAAAACATTATTTCTAAATATTGAAGGAGATCGTCTGTGATAATATGTAAGATTTCGAAAATAATAGAAATCGTGGTAAATTATACACAACAAAAAAATGGTATACTAGTAAGATATCCAACTGTAGCTCCACGTAATTGTCTGTAATGATAATTTAATGGTTTTATATTTTTCCGATATCAGCCTTCTTCTGTTTTCTGTGCGTTGATTTTGACAGTATGTAAATTAAAAAAAAAACTAGCTGCTACGACATAAGCCGTAGGCTGTGTATGATATGCATACCCCTACACAGAACTGCATATCACCTCCAGATTAAATAGAAGTTCCTATTGTCATGGATTTAGATTAAGATTCATTTTGCATGTTGTTTTGCTTTATTTCATTGTATGCCAAGAAATCCAATTTGTCATTCCGGTGTTACCCCTCGTATTCTTTGCGTTTTATCTTTTATTGGACTTTGATATCTACATTTTATGTTACCTGGTTACTTTATTTTTAGTTCGCCTCATCGAATGGAGTTACCCCGGAGTCCACGTGCGCGCGCGTCCACAACTAGTTCTCAGTTAATAGTTGTATGCAGGTGCACCTTGAAGAGACTGACCATGTGACATAATATGAAGGTCACGTGGTTGACTGGCTTTTAAGTTGTATGTCAAAAATCAGTTTTAACATACAAAGTGACCTATAATCATAGTTCTTGGTATGAGGATGAATCTTGGGAGTAACACAGCCTCCCACTAAAATAATGTCACTCTGACATACTTATCGCGCTTCATTAACTTAGGTTAAGTTTATGTCTGAATTCAGTTCACCGATACCAAGGGACCTACCATAATATTACTTGGTGTCAGCGTGCATCTCGGGGAGTAACACAGCATCCAGTCAAAATTAGGTCACTCTGACCGATTTATTGCGCTTCATTGGCTTAGATTAAGTTTTATGTCCAAATTCATTTCTTCGATACCAAGCAACCTAAAATCATAGTACTTAGTGTCAGGGTGCATCTCAGAAAGAAACCCAACCTCCCACCAAAATTAGGTCACTCTGACCTAAAAATTGCGCTTCGTTGACTTATTTTAAGTTTTACGTCCGAGTTCAGTTCTCCGATCCCAAGAGACCTACAATCATATTACTGTAAGGGGAGTTACACAGCCACCCACCAAAATTAAATTAAATCTTTTCTTCCATAACTTTTATATTAGGTTTACGGAGAAAATTGGAGAACGAAATTACCTATGTTATTTATAAGGTTTCAATGGTTCCAATTAAATTATTATTCTAAACAAGTAGTCCTAGGAAAGGCCAATTAATGACATACTTATAAAAAGCAATAAAATACAATTATGTGTTTTATTTACAATTCAGGCATTGTCAGGATTGTTTCCAATTTTGGAACAGGTAATACAACATTGTATATAATCTACACTTTGAGACAGGACGCTTCATAAACCACAAAGCTTAAACCGACCAAACCTTATAAAAATATCGTAATTCTTGTATAACTTATTCCAAAATTTAAAACAATCTATATTGTCTGATAAAAAATACACTGTCAGGTAGAATAATTTGAATAACTTGTTTAGCTCATTAATATTTAAATTGCGTACTGCGAAGTAATACGTTGTTGACTGCATAGTAGTATCCAAAGACGATTATACATTATATTCTAACTTGATCGTTTCCTTTCAAATTAAATCATCAGTGTATCCTTTTCAACTCTGAACTCGAGTTCCGTCACTTATGTTATGAAACACCAGTTGGTCCAGAAATCGAATGTGCTACATATTACCATGTACTATGGATACTGTCGTCAAACAACTATTATGCTTTTATATACGGTAGCATGGTTGTGAAAGGAGATAAAAATTATTTTTGTATTATTTCTGGTTATTTGCAAATAGTACCTGGGATAGTGCTGTAAATGATTATTTCCTCGATTCCTTCGTTCTTGTAAACATATGTATTTTACTCAATTTATTATTTGGCTTATTTTTAATAAACTATATACATTATGTATTAACAAAATCTTCGGTTTTCCTTGCCAGATTTGTGATATAATTGTTAATTATGCTTTTACAGTCCAATTACAAGGATGTATGAAAAACAATATGTCTTTTGAAAATAAAACATTTCTTTGATTTACACCGCTATCTTTCGACGTCTATTAATTGGGTGGAAGTTCAGTGAATGAGGGTTCTCCAAGTGTTCACAGTGGGGAATGTCAGGATAGTGACTTATTATATTTGTGCAAAATTCAAGCAAGTTGTTTGATTCATTCATTGACACTTTTTATGGGAGGAAATTTTGCTGCATAGAGTTTCTTCACAATGGGTACCGGAAAAGTTTTCTTTGCACATGCACCTAAATCCGTTGTTTGTATTGACGCATGTTGCACCATTATGGCATGGTGAACTATGACAAGGTGATATTTCGCATGCAAATCCAGAGTAGCCACTGTTACATTTGCAACGAAGGCCATGTGTCAAAGGTTCACAGGAACCATTATTGGAACAAGGAGAATTTTCACATACAGAAATGTTACATGTAGGACCTTTATATCCTACAGGACAGACACATATTGAAGTATTTCCAGAAAAATAACAGGAACCATTATTTTGGCATAGAGTTAGTGAACAAGGTGTATTTTGACAGATGTTTCCGAAAAATCCATCACGACAGGTGCACGTAAATTTATTATCCTCATAATCACACATTCCATCATGTAAACAGGGGTCTGGAAAACAAGTCGTTAACTTCCGGTTATACCCGTATGAATATATTATAAACCCTGCAAGCAAACATATTATAATCATCAAAAACACAATTATCACTTTGAGGTTGATATGTGCTCTTTCTTTAGGTAAAGCATCAGCATTAACGTTGTAACGTTCTCGTATAGTGGTTTCTGGGTGAATTTGGTCACTTACATTAACACTGTGGAGGAAAGTTACTGATATTTCATCATAGGTTAAATAATTGTCACCAGTTTCGGTTTTGCCTTGGTCTTCATATATTTCGATTTCATTTGGTATTTGGTGATGTTCGTTGTTATTGTCCGGTAGTTGTGACAAACCTTGGTCAGCTTCAGCATTTTCATTACAAATGGCTGCATCGTTGTGATATACATGTATGTTAGCAACATTTTCATAATTATTATCTTTTTCGTTTGAAATTCTGCTCTCTATTTTTGTTTCCCAAATATTTATACATTTGTTGTCCTCCGTCTTAATTTTCAGCATGTTTTTATAATATTCATTATTTTCGTCCATCATTTTGGGCACTCCTTGGTATCTTTTTGGATTTTCCATATTGATTTTTGGAATATTTTGATAATATTCTCCGTCATCATTCTTCATCAGGATCACGTTTTTATTCTTTTTTTGTGGCATGTTCAAATACCAGTCCTCACTTTCGGTATTTTCTTGCATAGTTATATTCCAGGACTGATTTCGTCTTTCTTGTGTTTTTAGATAATATTTTTGTTGCTCATTATTCTTGTGTCTTTAGATAATATTCTTAATTTTCATAATCCCGTTTCATTATCATCTAACCCTAAAAATACAGTAATTATTATACGTAAAATGCGTACTGTTTTGTCCACTCATTGAAATACGTCTTTGTTTAAAGGGCTTTTAAAACCTATCAAAGTTATTAGCATAAATGTATATTGGAGTGTTTTATAAAAAGTACAATAATCATTTTAACCCGATTTCATTGGTCATTGGTGCAAAAGCATAAGTATATATATCCTGCGTAGCAACACATGATATTACTCATATTGGTACCAAGTTATATTTCATGACTATTCTCTCTGTACACTAAATAATGCTTGTGATATTTAACCTTGAAACATTTGTTTATGGGGAAAACTGTATTATTCATTTAAAGACTTCAAAGGAGCGTTTGAGTTTGAATAAATATGATCCTCTTGATACATCTTTAAATTTCCGGGGTTATTCATAAAAAATTTATAATAAAATTTATTTCTATGGTTATAAGTTTTATGATAAAATGTATTTCTGTTGTTCTTAAGTTTCAATCTCTCCTTATTGTTATCAAATGCCATGTTCATATTACAATTAATATTCGTCATTTTATTCATATATCTGGTCAGTGCTTGTCAGTATTTTCTTCCTTTACATAATCTTTTGAAAAAGCCAATAATTGTAGCTGCTGTAAATTTTCATAAATTTTGACAAGATCAATAAATAGCAAAAATAACTAACATAAACTGTTAACTATATATAACACAATATATAGCAATCAGGTACACAGGGCTCTCGGGATAAATACAAATTATTTTTTTGTCTGTCTCTTTTTTTCTTTCAATACAATTTTCCAGACGTATACATCTTGATGAAAAAAGCTATTAAACATGTGCTTATGAAAACAAATGGCAAAAATATGCTCATTTTGGTATCATTTTGAATCTGCTCTTAAACTTTTTCTCCGCCAAGCACGCGGCATCTAGGAGTAAGAGCAAAGAACTGGTCAGCTCGGGGTCCGTATAATGTGTCCGGGTGGGGTTTTATGTCTTCCAGTTGATTGTTACCTTGTGAGCTAGCACGTTAAAAATCAGGGTAGTACTAAGCAAGGTTCATACTCATATCATATCAACGTATTCATGTCCTGATATGCATTTAATAATTCCATTGAACGTTAAACAATAACTCGTCAGCTCAATAGAGAAAAAAGTTTCAAACATAAACAAACAAATATGAAATGAACCCAAACTATATACCTGAGTCTATATAGAATAAAATATAAATTATTAAATTCTTGAACCAAGTGGAAAAAAAATAAACTGTTAGTTTATCGACTGGTCGTACAAATAATCAAAGCGACGATTTGTAATTTCCCATTGTGAAACCCTTACTGCAACTTGATATTTATTTCTATTGACTTTTTATCATGTCATGGTATAAATAATTGATAAGTATCATAGCTGATGCTCTGGTATAAGTGTTATTATATTAGTAAGGTCTTAGTGGTAAGTTGTCGTTGGGAACAAGCATTTTACGTACGGTACCTTTCCCACTATTTCTGCTTTTTCATGCAAAGACATTGCTATAGTACTTGTTAAATTCAGTGCAAGAATCAGGTGTATGGTTGAGTACTCGTAAACATATTTAATCACACCACATTCTATAAATACCTGTTCAAATCCGGGATTCTGTAATTTCAATGGCTCTTTAATAATTATTGTTACATGTTTATTGTACAGAATTATTTGGGATTTGTTATTAGTTTGTTTGTTTTTTAACACTATTTTTAGTTTGTCTTTTGATGGGTATGGCGCTTTTGTTCCTTGTTGAAGATCACACCTCAATCTTTAGATTTCATTAATCTTTTCGTGTTTTTCTTTTATATAGTCTCATTGACTTTTACCCTATACGTTTTAATTTAAATTAAAGTCAGTTGTTTTTGTTTCAAAAAAAACAGAAGTTTATGATATCAAAAATTTTAGCATATCACAAATTTTTACTACAATAAATATAATTATGTTTTTATACAATAACATTACATTCGAACAATGTAAAACTTTTCATTCAAAATAGACTTTCAATAATTGTTCTTGGTATGTAATACCAATTAAACAGACCGAGCCATCCTTTTTCTCTGCATACAAGCAATAGAGTACTGAAGCGATAAACAGTGTGTAAATTCCACAACACAACATTTGAAAGGCAAGGAAATTTCTTGCTAACAGTTACAAATTAAAAATATATTAAAAAGACACAACAAACAGATATAAAAAATCATGTACGATACCATGCAAAACTAGAGGAAATTAAATTGTCTGTATTTGGAAACTTTTATTATGCTGTAAAGTATATTTTCGATTTGGAGGTATTTATCAAACAATACCGTTTTCATAATCAAATTTACTTTAATGTATTGTATAAAATTTTAATTCCATTCGAGAATTTTGAAAATAGTAGGCATAATTCTAGTGATAAATTATGGTCAACGTGTAGAAACATCGGCGATACCTCTTTTGCAAATAAAGCTTTTGTTTAATATACACAAGTCATCATCCAGTTTGAAGCCTCTGTACTTCCATAAATGAATACAATTTGCAGTAAATGATGGCTCATTCGGTGCCCACAGTGAACTATTTAGCGGTACGAGTTGTCGATCTTTGTGGTATTTACAGTCCCATATAAACTCTGTATTGTTTCGTAATCCTGCAACCCAAGTATCAGCTTTTGTTAATTTACCAATCCAATTAGCCTCTTCAGTTGTGGAGATATATGCCAGGCAGGAAGAAGAATTTAAACAGAAGTCGTTTGCTTTATCCCAAGAACTCTCTTCGTTGACTACTAAATAACAAGCATGGGTGAATGCATTACAAATCCAGCCATCGGGGCACGGTGAACTATGACAAGGTGATGATACTTCACAATGGGTACCGGAAAAGTTTTCTTTGCACACGCATCTAAATCCGTTGTTTGTATTGAGGCATGTTGCACCATTATGGCATGGTGAACTATGACAAGGTGATATTTCGCATGTAAATCCAGAGTAGCCACTGTTACATTTGCAACGAAAGCCATGTGTCAAAGGTTCACAAGAACCATTATTGGAACAAGGAGAATTCTCACATACAGAAATGTTACACGTAGGACCTTTATATCCTACAGGACAGACACATATTGAAGTATTTCCAGAAAAATAACAGGAACCATTATTTTGGCATATAGTTAGTGAACAAGGCGTATTTTGACAGATTTTACCGAAAAATCCATCACGACAGGTGCATGTAAATTTATTATCTTCATAATCACACATTCCATCATGTAAACAGGGGTCTGGAAAACAAGTCGTTAACTTACGGTTATACCAGTATGAATATATTATAAACCCCGCAAACAAACATATTATAATCATCAAAAACACAATTATCACTTTGAGGTTGATATGCGCTCTTTCTTTGGGTAAAGCATCAGCATTAACGTTGTTACGTTCTTGTATAGTTGTTTCTGGGTGATTTTGGTCACTTAAATTAACACTGTGGAAGAAAGTTACTGATATTTCATCATAAGTTAAATAATTGTCACCAGTTTCAGCTTTGCCGTAGCCTTCATATATTTCGATTTCATTTGGTATTTGGTGATATTCGTTGTCATTGTCCGATAGTTGTGACAAACCTTGGTCAGCTTCAGCATTTTCATTACAAATGGCTGCATCATTCTGATATACATGTATGTTTGCAACATTGTCATAATCATTAACTTTTTCGTTTGAAATTCTGCTCTCTATTTTTGTTTCCAAAATATTGATACATTTGTTGTCCTCCGTCTTAATTTCCAGTATGTTTTTATAATATTCATTATTTTCGTCCATCATTTTGGGCACTCCTTGGTATCTTTTTGGATTTTCCATTTTGATTTTTGGAATATTTTGATAATATTCTCCGTCATCATTCTTCATCAGGATCACGTTTTCATTCTTCTTTTGTGGCATGTTCAAATACCAGTCCTCACTTTCGATTTTTCCTTGATAGTTATATTCCAGGAGAGATTTTCTTCTTTCATGTGTTTTTAGATAATATTCTTGATATTCGTAATCCTTTATCATTATCATCTAACCATATTAATGCAGTAATTATTATACGTAAAGTGCGTATTGTTTTGTCGACTCATTGAAATGCGTGTTTATTTAAAGAGATTTTTAAATTCTATCAAAATTATTAGTATAAATGGTATATTGGGGTATTTTAAACAATTGTACAGTAATCATTGTAACACGATATCATTGTTCATTGGTGAAAAAGCATAAGTATATATATCCTGCGTAGCAACAAAATATATTACTCGTAGTGGTACCAAGTTATATTTCATGACTAGTCCCTCTCTATACTAAATAAGGCTTGTTATCTCTAACCTTGAAACATTTTGTGATGAAAAAAAAAACTGTATTACTTATTTAAAGACTTTAAAGGAGCGTTTGAGCTTGAATAAATATGATCCTATTGATTCTGGGGTTATTCATAAAAACTTTATAATAAAATTTATTTCTATTGATATATGTTTTATGATAAAATGTATTTCTGTTGTTCTTTAGTTTTATTCTCTCCTTATTGTTATCAAATGACATTTTCATATTTAAATTAATACGCGTCATTTTATTCATACATGTGGTCAGTGCATGTCAATATTTTCCTTCCTTTACATTAATCTTTTGAAAAAGCTAATAATTGTAGCTGCTGTAAGTTTTCATAAATTTTGACAAGATCAATAAATAGCAAAAATAACTAAAATAAAATATTAAATATATATAACAAAATATATAGTAAGGTACACAGAGCTCTCGGGACAAATACAAAACAACAAAGGAGTTTACCATACATGTAAAATCAACTGAAAGCCAGGCAAGTCTGATTAGTACAGACATTCAATGTACTATAAGCAGCGATTTCCGGCAGGGAATTCATTCAATATGTCCTTTAATTATGCTCATATTAAGTAAATTTAAACGTTTATCTATATCGTACATACAGTACTGTCGTGATTATAGTCTATATGTTGGATTAATTGTCTCTCATCGTTTGTGTTTCTTGTATGTTTTACTGTATACATTTTGCAATGTCATTTTCGAACTGATAAGTAGGTGGTTGGGAACATTGTTTTACTGTCGATACAGATGCATAGATCTACATTAAATTATTTTGTGTTTCAACAATAATACTTTTTTTTCCATAATAGATTGCAAATTTATATTGAGAACCATGCAGACGTTACCCAGTATCCCATATAATTGAGACGCATATGACATATATGCGTTTAAATGAATCTAATATTTTAGAAACACTGGTACAAAGTATATCATTATTTTTTGTCTGTCTCTTTTTTCTTTCACAAGAATTTTCCAAATGCATACATCTTGATGAAAAAAAGGCGATACTGAAGCGATAAACAGTGTGTAAATTCCACAAGACAACATTTGAAAGGCAAGGACATTTCTTGGTAACAGTTACAAATTAAAAATATATTAAGAAGACACAACAAACAGATTAAAAAGTTCATGGACGATACCAAGCAAAACTAGAGGAAATTAAATTGTCTGTATTTGGAAAGTTTTATTATGTTGTATTTTCGATTAGGAGATATTTACTTTAATGTATTGTATAAAATTTTAATTCCATTCGAGAATTGGAATATAGTAGGCAAGCACAATTGTAGCAACAGATTATGGCGAACATGTATAAAGATCAGCGATACCACTTCTGCAAATAAAGCTTTTGTTTAATTTACACAAGTCATCATCCGACTTGAACCCTCTGTACTTCCATAAATGAATGCAATCTGTAGTAAATGATGGCTCATTCGGTGCCCACAGTGAACTATTTAGGGTACGAGTTGTCGATCTTTGTGGTATTTACAGTCCCATATAAACTTTGTATTGTTTCGTAATCCTGCAACCCAAGTATTAGCTTTTGTTAATTTACCAATCCAATTCGCTTCTTAAGTTGTGGAGATATATTCCAGGCAGGAATAAGAATTAATATCCTTCATTTTATTCATACATTTGGTCAGTGCTTGTCAGTACTTTCTTTCCTTTATATTAATCTTTTGAAAAAGCCAATTTAATTGTAGCTGCTGTAAGTTTTCTTAAATTTTGACAAATTCAATAAATAGTAAAATATTTAGTAATCAGGTACACAGAGCCCTGGGGACAAATATAAAACAACAAAGATGTAAAATCAACAGGCAGCTAGGAAAATCTAACTTGGTATAGACATTCAATGCACTATATGCTGGGATTTCCGGTACAGAATTCATTCAATATGTCCTTTAATTTGTTTATATTATGTGAAATAAAACGTTTATTTATATGGTACACAATATCATCATTATAGGATATCATTGATTTTGTACTACAATAATAATATTTTTATACAATAAAATACCAGTCGAACAATGTAAAAATGTTCATTCTAAATAGACTTCAAATAACTGGTATGGTATGTATATGATACAATTAAACAGATCTAATTCCTTAGGCAAACAAACAAGCACTAGAATACTGGTGCGATTACAGTGGACAAATTCCACAAGACAACATTCATAAGGCAAGGAAATGGCTAATAACATGAATAAATTAAACAAATATTACAAAGACACAACCAACAGATTTTTAAAACAAAATTACGAACGAAACCATACAAAACTAGAGCAGATTAAATTGTCTGTATTAGGAAAGTTTTATTATATTGTAAAGCATATTTTCGATTAGGAGGTATTTATAAACCAATACCGTTTTCTTAATTAAATTTACTTTAATGTATTGTATAAAATGTTGGTTCCATTCGAGAATTGGAACATAGTAGGCAAGCATAATTGTAGCAACAAATTATGGTGAACATGTATAAAGATTAACGACACATCTTTTGCGAATAAAGCTTTTATTTAATTTACACAAATCATCATCTAACTTGAAGCCTCTGTACTTCCATAATTGAATACAATTTGCAGTAAATGATGGTTCATTCGGTGCCCATAGTAAACTATTTGGGGATACGAGTTGTCGATCTTTGTGGTCCCATATAAACTCTATTGTTTTGTAATCTTGCAACCCAAGTATCAGCTTTTATTAAGTTTTTTTAAGTTACCAATCCAATTCGCTTCTTCAGTTCTGGAGTTATACGCCAGGCAAGACGAAGAATTTAAGCAGAAGTTGTTTGCTTTCGAGAAGAACTTTTTTCGTTGACTACTAGATATCAAGCAATGAATGCATTACAAATCCAGCCATCGGGGCACGGTGAACCATGACAAGGTGATATTTCACAATCCATACCGGAAGATCCGCTATTACATTCACACAAAATTATAAAGGTTTCACAGCCAACGCCATTAAAACACAGAGATTTATGACGTTCTACAAGCAGATTGAGAATAGGATTACAAAGTTAATCCTATAATTATGCATATTATAATCAACAGAGACAAATTTATACATTTTGAGAGTGATTTTTTACATTTTCTTTCTTTAGTAATTTCAACAGAGGTAGTATCATTTTCATGTGTAGTGCGTCGTTGTTTATCTAGTTCATGAATGTTATCTCTATCACGGCATTTCACTGACATTTCTTCATATATTAAATGATTGTCACCGCTTTCATCGTAGAAAAATGATTTACAAAAACTTGGTAATGTTCGTTGTTTTCGCCCGGCATTTTCATTTCGGAGTACTGAGTTGTATACATTTGCATTTTCACCATTAACTTCTTTTCCTTCCGAGATTCGCACAACAAACAGCTTATTCTCTTTCTTTCGTCTTTGGCTAACGTTACCATGTTTCTTGTGCACGGTCTTAATTTGTAGATTTTTTTTTATATAATATTCGTTATTCTAGTCCACTATTTTGGGCATGCCTTGATATCTTTTTAGGTTTCTATTATTGAATTGTGTACTGTTTTGATACTCTTTTCCATTCTGCATTCACATCAAGTCGTCGGTCTTCTGTGACATGTTGAAATGGCATTCTTAACTTTCGTTTTCTTACATATTTTTATCCATCCATGGTTTCCTGGACAGATTTTCGTTTTTAATATGTTTTTAGATAATATTCTTGGTTTTCATTATCATCATTTCATGTATTAGATACAATAATGGTGAAAATGCGTATTATTTTGCCAACTCCTGGAAACTTTTATAAATCCTATAAAAAATGCCAGTATAATTTTATAATGAGCTTTAGACAAGCTTTCATATCACTGGTGCCACGCTATAAGTGTGCCCTATAAGTGCATGTATCCTGAATTGAACCATGTTATTACTCACTATTAAAAAAATGTTATTTTTCATGACTAATATGACTCGTATAATATATTAAACGTATCACAAAATACCGAAATAAATTTGATGCACTGTATGGCCATTTCGTTGACTGACAACTCATCAGCAGTGCTCGAGATCAAAATATTGGAAAACCGGTTAAAGATATAATGATGAATTAATAAGCAAAACCGCTGTCTTTGGAATATTTGTGATGATAAAAGATCAAAACGACATAAGTGTAAAAATCAGCTAACGTGATCTAATAGACAGATTTTCAGTCAAAATTAACATAAACGAGCACACAACACAAATATAGAAACAACAGAAGTCAGGATAGTATACTTTGTTTAGACTCATAGAGAATTGGAGTTAAACCGGTTTTATGGGTATCCACAAGTCTATCGTAATCCTCTGGTGTCCGTTAACTGTAACATGGTTTGACAATACATTTAGATTGTAGGGTCAAAATGTGCTCGTTTTTGCTGTAAAGCTTTCATAGCTACTAATAGGATATTGTCGCTCAAAAAAGTAGATATACTACTTCCATAAAGGGTTCAATAGTGTGTCGTAATAGACATCGGCAGTATTCGTGAAAGTCATATATAGATTTAAAGTCTTCAAGTCGTTAGAAAAAAGAATCTTTACAGAATTAATTCTTAACCAGGGTTTTATCAGGGATAAGTTGATGTCATCACTTAAGAAATTTTACGGTTGTCATCATGAATTGATTGACCATTACAGTGTTCCAATATCTAAGATGATGTTGGACCTGTTCCCACTGTCGTAACCTTTCATGTGCCTCCACCGATTTGTGACTTCCACCGGATTGACTTTGTTGAACTTTACGACGGGCGCCGTATACGGAGCAGGAACTGCTTACCTTTCCGGAGCACCTGGGTTCACTCCTGGTTTTTATAGGAGTTCGTGTTGTTCATTGTTTTTTAGTTTTCTGTGTTTATTTGTTGTGTTTGTGGTTGTTCGTTTGTCTTCCCGGGTTTGTCTGTCCAATGGATTACGTTTTTTGATTGCTCCTTAGGTATATTTGTCCTTTTTATATTAAAAAAAATCTTAAGGTACTCCCAAGATTTTTTAACATTACAGTAGAAACTAGGATGGGTAAAACAGCTTATAGTGAGTACTTTTGAAGAAAAAAGAAAAAAAACTTTGATAGCTTTGTTTAACTTTTTGAACACAGCTTGTGAAATTGATAACGCTGAAATGGACCATAATTAGTTAGCATCGACTCAACAGCCCTACATTACAATTCAAATACATATATATAAATATGCTTTCCATATGGTTGACGTTTTCCAAAACAAATCACAAAACCATATTTCATTAGGACCATATGTAAAAAAATAATTGAGAAGTATATGAAAAAACATGCCTTTGAAGAAAACCTTTTTTGAGAAATGAATGCTTAAGATATTTTTCATAAATGTTGAAAAAAAAACTTATTTGTGAACAAAGCATTGAGACATGTAATTTTCGATAACATTCTGCAATTAGTAAAGGCATAAAATTCTTGTATTATAAATCATCTTTTCGACATAACAGAGGAGTCTTTAACGTGCTAAGGCAATTTATGAAGTTGAAACTAGAAATTGCATCTGTTCAGAAAAGAAATTTCGGTAATCTAGGAATTTTGAACATGATAATTATAAGATTGTTTGTTTAGTTGAGGTTTTACACCATTCAGCACATTTGGTTATTTAGCGGCGGCAAGTTTTTTATTGGCGGAGGAAGCTGGAGTACCTGGAGAGAACCACCATCTTCGATAGGAAAATTGGCGATCCTTGTCAATTAAGATCGGAGTCGAACACACAGCGCCAGAGGTAAGATTCGAATTTACAACCTCAGTGTTGACAGGTTAATGGTCATTAGTAGTCATGACAAACTAACTACACCACTCGGCCATCGATGCCTCAAAGGTTATAAGTAAGATAAATATCTTGTTGTGATGCCTTACAAATCCACTTTTAACATATCGTAACAGTTTACGAAGCACAAAAAGTAAAATGTAACTTATATTGAACAGAAAATTTAGTTTTTACTACTTTTGAATATCAAAATATGAAGAATTTAGATATTTAATTTGTTGCGCTAATTAAGCACTATTTTTGGAGATACCGTCACTCTGACCGTTGTAACTCGTCGAGTCTAAAATTAAAAATCTTACCAGCAAAGACATGACGTTTTGAAATTTTATGAAGGATGGGTTGCAATAAGGCCGTTTTTTCCGTTTTTCGCCCCCCCCCCCCCCACTTTAAATCGAAAATTATATGTTCCTATGTTGAGACTACTGGTCTACTTTATATTTCCGTAATAAAAAATTGTACCGCGCATGTCCTTTTACGTGATTAAGTCACTATTTTTGCTTAATACCAATGATTTATCTGCATTAAAGGGCAATTATGAACAAATATTGTCATTTACTGGCTATTTTGGATTGCAAATAACATGTAGAATTAATTTGTAAACAAAAAACTATAAAATGATAGATTAAGATGTTCATACTGCTATGGAGGACCTAATTAAAAGGGAGATAACAAAAAACAGCAATTTCAAGAAGATTTTTTTCTTTAAATTTAAGATGGATGACGGATGATTTATTGTTTAAGCAACAATAAGTGCATACCAGGACGAGTTGATGTTGATATTATAGGAATATGAATATTGCTTTGTACTAGACCGACACGCTGAGCCGGATCTTTAACGTGCTACATGTAGCTCATGAGGTAACTGTCCGCAGGAAGAAATATTTATTTTACCAAACCCAGACACATTATTCTGACTTCGAGCCAACCAGTTCTTTGCTCTTGCTCCTGGATGCCGCGTTCTTGGTGGAGAAGCAGCCAATACCAATGTCTTTGGTTTGACCCGGCCGGAAATGGAACTCACGACCTTCACCACTCAATTTAAGATTATGTTAGCACAAATTAGGAACAATGCCTTGAAGGTTACAAATCAGTAAAACATGTTTTAAAAGGTCACTGTAAACATGGTAAATAGACTAAAACAAAATAAAAACATATGAAGAGTATGTTCTTTATTACCTATTCAAGAAGTGGTATCGATCAAATGTGGATATTCAAGAAGTCCAAAAACTTAAAGGATATTTTACGATCTCGGTCCATTTCAGTCTGTAACAGCATAAAACATTTCTCTACCATCTATACCACAATTTCTCATTCACAACTGAAGAAGTTGAAATATCTAAACCATCGATGAAAATAAAAAAAAGGACAACAAGAGATACACATACCTTGTCATCGGTAGATATAAATCATACTTTGTCAAAACCACTCTAAATCTAATACAAAAATATACAGAGGACGAAATTGTTCTGATGATTGAATTTTTGATCGACAACATATTTGTTCAATTTGGTGGACTTGTTTTCCAACAGACAATTGGCACAACTATGGGTACGAATTGTGCTCCACTCCTGGTCGACTTGTTCCTTTACTCATATGAGGCAGACTTCCTTGACGGGCTTCTGAAGAAAAAATAGAAGAAGTTAGCCCGTACCGTTACTTTCAGCTTCCGCTACATAAATGATGCTTTATCACTCAACAATTAACGTTTTGGGAATTTCTTACATCTCATCTATCCTAATGAGCTCGAAATTAAGGATACCACAAACACTGCCAAGTCTGCATCTTATATTGACCTTCACCTCGAAATCGACACCAGAGGAAGGTTGAATACAAACATAAGGACAAACTGTATGACTTTGGCTTTCCAATCGTCAACTTTCCATTTTTCAGCGGCAATATTCCAGAAGCACCGGTAAGTTATGAATTTTTAATATCATAATTATAAGAAATAAGACAGTTTACTTGTTAGCATACTTTACAAATGAATTTTTAAAATACCGTAATAGTTTAAAAACAAAAACAAAAAGTAATATTTCACTCACAATGAAATAAAAATTTAGTTTTTACTACCTTAAAACGATTTAATTTGTTTCGATTTATTACAAAAAAGCGATTTGGGACTAGAATCTAACATTAAAAATATTACATTCAAAGACAAGAATTGATGGCATTTAATAAAGATAATAAATCAAACTAGACAGATAATTGTTCGGATAACAAGGTCTTTCCCGGGTCAAACTGACCTTCTATCTCAAGTCTGTATTTACAGACATGGTTTCAAGGGTGTTGTTTGCATGGTTGCTAAGTATTCAACCATGACCTTGATTGTTGACCTTCTATTTTGCTGCTATACTTCCTCAGAACATAATTATATATGGTTGCTAAATACTTTTCAACGGTTACAAAGGACTTTTACGATCACCTTAACTCTAGACCTTCCATTTTGACTTGAACAGCTGTATTATAGAAAAACAAATATATATGGTTGTTAGGTACTTTTCTATCGGTTGCTAATGACTTTTTTAATGACCTTGACCCTGGACCTTCATTTTGACTTAAACAGCTATATTACTGGGTATTGAACATACATATATATATATGGTTGCTAGGTACTTTTCCGTCGGTTGCTAAGGACTTTTTAAATGACCCTTGACCTTCCATTTTGACTCAAACAACTATAATATAGTGTCTTGAACATAAATATATAAATGATGTTTGACCTTTGACCCTTGTACCAAAATTTAGAACTTTTGAAACTGATCATTTTTTGTATTGATATTTTCTTCCTATCTTTTATAGTTTTATATAAAATAAAATATAAAAGTGTCAAGGGCACTGACCCCTATAAAGTGTTGTTGTACGATTCAAACCCATGAGACAAATGTAGATCTTGACATTCTAAACATTTTTCTCAATAAATTTCATCAGCCATCTTTTACGTTTATGAAACAGAGCGGTAACAAGGTTTAAGGTCAGAGGTCAAGTTTGACCTTGACCTTTGACCTTGGGATCATTTTGAAGTTTTTGATCTGTGACGAACATTGGTGCAAGTTCCAAGTCTCTACAACTGACCGTCTATGAGTTTTGACAATTTACGTGTTCTGTTGAATATTCGAGGGCCAGTACATTGTAACTCCTATAAGGAGTCAATATACTGCTTTGACCGAAACATGACAAGTTACGTCTTGACAATATAAACTTTTTCCTCAATACATTTTATCAGCTATCTTTTAAGGTTTCCGAAACAGAGCGGTTACAAGGTTTGAGGTCATTGGTCATGTTTGACCTTGACCTTTCACCTTAAGTCCAATTTCAAATGTGATGGTCGTTGGTGGAAGTCCCAAGTCTCTACGACTAACCGTTTATGACTTTTGATCCTTAAGATGTTCCGTTAACTGTACAAGGGGAAGCAACTCTTATTAGGAGTGGTCAAATTGTTTCGATTAAATGAGAACAAACTTGTGACTTGAGATGTCGAACATTTTCCATCTTTCGGTTTGCCTCTATCTGTTACGGTTTTCATGATAGAGTGGTAACAAAGTTTATGGTGTTCGGGCAGATAACACTGTATCGATAAAGACTTCGGCTTCGTAGGTTCAGTCCAGAATGCGGTTTATCATTCCGAACATCTCGCAAAATGAAACGGCGGAAAGGAATAATAATAATAATAATCAGACGAATTACAGAAAGGTCTTTCCACTGGAAACGGGAAAGACCTTTTTTATCAAGAGTTTTATGACTACTCATTGCGAAAAAATCATCTTTTCGACTTATCATATGCTATAGAGCAAATTTCTAACAAGCTATTTCATTCACAGTCTATTTCTAATTGTAAATCCTTCCTGTGACGTCATTTATAACATTTGTAACCTAGAACCGTTCTTTACAGTTCTACCCAAGAGCCGTTTATGACAGTCCTACTCTAGAACCATTTATGACCGAGTGTGACCTGATCTAGAACCATTCTAAACAGTTTTTCCCTAGAACAATTTATGTCAGTTCTTTCCGAGAACCATTTATGACACTTCTACCTTAGAACCATTCTAGGACTGTTCTAGGACAATCTTCGCCAACAGAAGAGTAGAGAGTTAGAACTGATCACATCTGATAGTAGAACAGTTCGAAATTAATATGCATAAGAAATGAAATCAAAGAGTTGAAGTCAAAACCATCCTCAATACAGCAACAAGATCCAAATATAAAATGAATCAAAACGATAACTAAAAAGAAATACATATTATGTGATAAAGAGGACAAATATACCTAGGGAGCAAATAAAAAACGTAATCCATTGGACAAACCCGGAAAGACAAATGAACAACCACAAGCACAACAAATAAACATTGAAAACTAAAAAACAATGAAAAACACGAACTCCTATAAAAACCAGGAGTGAACCCAGCTGCTCTGGAAGGGTAAGCAGTTCCTGCTCCGTGTACGGCACCGTCGTGAAGTTCAACAAAGTCAATCCGGTGGAAGTAAAATTTGGTATTCGTGGATATCTTCTCATCTTTCTATTATCTTACCCAGCCGTACACAGATCTATTGCATCCATCGTCTCATCTGATACACTATCAGAATTCATTTCACAACAATCAAAATCAATTGACTTTAAGAATGATACAATTTGGAAATGGTTGAATAATAGGTCATACATATTTTTGCAGCAAACCCAATTAAAACATTTGGCAATCGAAATGTTATTTAACTTCCTGTATCGTGATATATCCGATTTTTCATATTGTTAACATTCAAATACACTAATTGCTTCCTTCCCTTTTTTCTTGATGTTTCCGTAATTCTAGATGACGTGTGGGTTTTGGCAAATCTTCCAAAGTATACAAAGTTATATAATCAATCACTCATTAACGTTATGTTCTTCAATGTTTCTTTATGCAAATCGTGATTTTCATTCCGATCTTCTCAGAGGTAAACATATGGCTGCCGTGAAACTGATACAGGTTCAATTTTACTTATATTATTAAATAGTATAATCTAGCACAGAGTTTTTGATATAAAAAGTACTCGTAACACCCTAGGTCAGGTTAGATAACGGGGGGCAAGGGGGGGACGCATAAAATGGGTTTAACCCTTTCACTGTTCAGTGTCTGTACTAAGTCAGACCATTCTAAATCTTTAAGGTGTTTATGTTTCTGGTTTGTGCATTTTTATGTTATTTTCTGGAAAGTGTTCTGTCTGTTAGGGGGCGTTGATTGATTGGTATGCCATTGTTGACCTGTCCTGTTATCCATTGTGTTGTTTATGTATCTTTTTACATAACACATTATATATTTCGACAGAAATACTAAAGACAATTTCTTTTTTAGAATGTTTGCCCTATATTCATTATAAATTTATTTAGGCACATATTTTTTACGTTTTTCTTTCATTATAGCAAAACCTAGAAAATAACAATTCAAACTGTTGCAAAGGCAGTCTTGAATTCGAAGTAGGGTGACAGATATTTTTCATCGTTGAAGCCCTGGCTGTGAAGCGTTATTCCTTTGCTTAAAATTTTGCCATTTAAAGGGATTGACCTTTATTTCAAGAATTGACCCACCATTTCCTTAATATTGTATTCAGAGAAATGTTATAAAGATTTGACATTAGAATTTAAAAAAAAACACACGAATTGAATTTTCAGCAAACCACAAAAGTAAACGAACCCACATTGCATGTATCTCTTAATGTGTTCATTTTTCAATTGATTGATTTCTTGATTGTTTGCTTAATATCCAGTGGCAAATATTTCATGCTTCGTTAGGACAAATAGGGGTGGGACGGGGCAGAAAGGGGAACCAATTTTTACTGCCACTGTAACAGGGTGGATGGATAATTTAGCCTTCTATAGCCGTCATCAGCCTACTCTTTTTCGAAAGCTACAGAAGGGGTCTTTAGCGTACGGGGAGAGTAGCATTCTCCAAACACATTACCCACTATGGTCCTCGGTCAGGCTTACCGTAATATGACCTAAAAAATCCAAACGAGATGGTTTCCTGTATCCGCCACCTGGGGTCACGCTAGGCAACTCTATGGTGTGAGCTCTAGTGATCCATCACAGGTGCTTAGACATTTTCCGAAAGTCTGTTCGATTCAAGATGACATCAAAGAAAGCAAAAAAGGCTGCATTTGTCTAATGTCATACATGAATCTAAGGTTGCACAATGTAAGTATATCGAATACAGTTGTTAAGTTCCTCATTGTTTTGATAAAATGCTTGAAGGTATTGTAAAAAGTACTGTTGCTAGTACTCTAATCTAAGAGAAAGTTCTTTAACGATTATCCAGTTAGTGCTTTACGTCAGCTATTAGTTGGGAGTATTCTTTGAAAACACACCGATAGTAACTCTATGCTATAAACAACATCATTGATTACTAATTTATATGTATATTGTGTTGATTGTTTCTCATTTTGTAGACCATTTGATACAGTGGGATGTTATTTAATTGATTCGTGATCCGTA
The DNA here is from genome assembly GCA_028015205.1 of Mytilisepta virgata. Lineage (NCBI taxonomy): Eukaryota > Metazoa > Mollusca > Bivalvia > Mytilida > Mytilidae > Mytilisepta > Mytilisepta virgata. The sequence continues at coordinate 37,337,696 of CM051515.1, forward strand.
TCTCTTCTTTTTTATTTGCCCTCTCATTCGTTTAAACATCATCAAGAATTAATTTAAATAACATTTGTATGTATTTTTGCAGGAATCTTGGACACTTTACGAATATTGTTATACTATAGTATCAATTTCTGGCTAGTATCGAAATACTAGCAACTGATCTCGGGATACCCTCGTGGACGTGGAGACCACAAGCAACCGCATCGACTCGGTGGCAAAAATAAAATTCTTTGATACCAATTTTGATGCAAAAGATGTGCACATTTCGTCGATTTACCACTCATCAGTTGTGCTCGAGGCCTAAATTGTTGACAACCAAAACAACAATCCAAAAATTTGAAGAGCAAATTCAAAAATGCACAAATGTTCAAAAGGGGTAAAGCCAAAATTATCTAAGGACAGAGCGTTGCACGTTTTACAATTTTGTAAAAGGGAATTTTAAGTATCAATTTCCGGCTAGTATCGAAATACTAGCAATTGAGCTGGGTCATGGAGTCCCTCGGGGTCATGGAGTCCAGCAGCGGCATCGACTCAGTGGTAAGCCAAAACCAATTATGAGATGCTACAATGGGTCGGGAAAAATTTCCTGAGTCTCCGCAAAGAACACCAAATGAATATGAAAGTAGTAATTTAAAAGGGGGGTCCAGAAAACGGGCCTATGATGATAAGATAGAGAACATGTAATGCCACAGGCTAACTTAGAAAATTAAAATGTATGGTAAAGTAAAGATAAATAGAGCAAGAAAAATAAAGAAGCTAGATGTAGACAGTCGGTAAAGACAGGTATCCCTGCACCTTCAAAATATTGCATTTCAAATAAAACATAACTTTAAATTTCACATTATATATGCATTTGTATATAAATCTTACAGAAAGTTTATTGTGCATCTATACATGCAGTTTCTGGATACGGGAGATTTGTTTAGTTGTCAAGCTGAAAATTACACATTTGGGCCCTAATTTTAGAAAATCAAATTATATTACCTTATTTCGCTTCTACATACACGTACAATGTATGAAAATACAATAAAATAAAATGCATATTATAACTGAAAAATGAGTTTAGATCACAAGCTTACATTTACAATTTGCTCCATAATTTATAAAAGTATAATATCGAAAACCTGTTTCCATCTTTAAATGTAGTTTATGACAATACTATATAGAAATAAGATATATAAATTGAAAATAATGTGAAAGGTGTTTAGGTAACAAGCTTGAATTTGATATTTTCAAATATCGAGCGACGTTGGCTCCAGTTTTTGGAAATCAAAATTCTAAAACCTATTTGCATCTGTACTGTAGTGTATGACAAAACTGACAGAAATACCATACCAAATACCGCAAGGGAAAAATGCTGAATTGAGAAAAATGAAAGTGAAGGTTAGGTCACTGGGTTTCATTTGAATTTCGAAATTAGACCGCCGTATGTCACATTACATCCCGTATGCAAAATTATGGAGCACTTAAATTCACAATATTGCGACGGACAGAGACAATGCCAATTCATCCAAGTCGTCTTTAGAACCTGTGAGGTTTACACAGCAATCACAGGAAACATTCCACTGTATAGAAAACGGAACCAAAGTATCCATGGAGCATGAATCGCTCACCTGGATTTTAGGTGACCACAACTGACAAAGCGCTTCTAGATAAGACCTGTAAGGAATTGTTCTACAGTGTCCAGCACTTCTAGATAAGATATGTGAATAATTCTTCCAGTGTCCGATGTTAAAAATGTTAAACTAAGTCCAGCTGTGGCAGCTAGCCTGGATTCCGATCGGCACAAAAACTTAACTTTTGTAGCAGACATTTATCTAAGGATCTACATGCAAGACAAATATTCCAATTGTCTAAGTATTTTCTGACAAGAAGACCTGTGTACAAATTTCCCCATAGGGTACAATGTAAAACTATGGCGAATTGAATTTTAGATCGGCATAAAAAAACATAACTTTTGTATTGGTTCATGCAATGGTTGTTCATAAATAAAAATATTTCAATTCGCTTGGTTACTTCTGACTAGAAGACTTTTGTACAAATTTCCCATAGCATTCAATGTTAAACTAAGTCTGGCTGTGGCGGTCATATTGAATTTCTTATCGAAACAAAAAACACATATTTTGTAGAGGTTCATCCAATCTTTGTTCATACATAAAAATATTTGGCTTGGTTCTTTCTGACAAGAAAACCTTTGTACAAATATTCCTATAGGATCCAATGTTAAACTTAGTCCGGTTGTGGCAACGATCTTGAATTTCCAGTCGGCACAAAAAACATACCTTTTGTAGAGGTTCATCCAATGCTTGTTAATACATAAAAATATTTCAATTGGCTTGGTACTTTCTGACAAGAGGATTTTTGTACAAATTTACCATAGGGTTCAATGTTAAACCATGTCTGGCTGTGGCGGCAATATTGAATTTCCGATCGGCACATAAAACATAACATTTGTAATGGTGTATCAAATGATCATTAACACATCAAAAAATTTCAATTGGCTTGGAAGATTCTGACAAGAAGACATTTGTACAAAATTCCCCATAGGATCCAATGTTAAACTAACAAGAGGACCTTTGTACAAATTTACCATAGGGTTCAATGTTAAACTAACTCCGGCTGTGGCGGCCATCTTGAATTTCCGATCGACACAAAAAACATACTTTGTAGAAGTTCATCCAATGCTTGTTCATACGTAAAAACAATTCAATTGGCTTGGTAGTTTCTGACAAGAAGGCCTTTATACAAATTTCCCCATAGGGTCCTATGTGAAACTTAGTCCGGCTGTGGCGGCCATCTTGAATTTTCCGATCGGCACAAAAAAAAATTTTTTATAGAGAATTATCCAAGGATCATTCATGCAACAAATCAATTCACTTGGCTTGGCAGTTTCTGAAAAGAAGAGCTTTGAAGATAAGTCCAATCAGAATGAATTATCTGCCCCTGGTAGCCATTTTGAAGACCCAATCGGCACAAAAAAACATAAGTTTTGTATAGAACCATCCAAGTAACATTCCTGCCATCATTGGTTCAATTTGGACTGGTGGTTTCAGATAAGAAGATGAAAATGTGAAATGTGGACGGACGACGGACGCAAAGTGATGACAAAAGCTCACATGGCCTTTAAGGCAAGGTGAGCTACAAATGATATAATATAACAATTTTCGCATGTGGTCGTGAACAATCAACAACAGAACAAATCGCAGAAGTCATGCACTACACTGTAAACGGCACCCGAGTTTACGTTTTAGCTACATTTCAAGGAATAATTATAAATTCTATGAATTCGATGTTCATGCTCAAGATGTGTACATTTCGTCGATCTACGACTCACCAGTTGTGCTCGTGGCCTAAAAATGACGAAACGGTAAAGTGAGGTGAATATATATTAAAGTATGATATTTTTGTAAAAACGTGCAAAAACATTTGGTATTACGAGGTTAATTGAAATATCCAGAAACAATCAATCACGAGTTTAGCATTTATAAACCATACAATGACTGTTTATAAATCGTACAATGTAGCATGTTGTTATGAAACAGAAGTACTCTTGTGGGCTTATATTTTATTATAAATTTGCTCTGACTTTCAAGCTCATTGAGTAAGATAATCATTTGTTCTTCCAATATCTAAAAATTCTTTCTGAATGGTTAATTTGTTTTCCTCAACCGACCTAATTCATGCTCTATAAATACCTAACCGATAGACTCTGGCTGTTGATTAAGACATTAAAAAAGAGCTTATGGGTTTTAACGTCCTAGAAATTGCTCATGAGGAATCTGTTACACGAAAATCCTATATCCAGTCACTATCATTTCGATTTAAAAAACAGTTAGCTTTTTTTTGAGTGTTCGGTACATTCTCTCAATAGTTTCATGGGTATTTATTCAAGCTCCACCATTTCATGATGTCACATAAGGTCTAAATTCTGCCTTTTGTACTAACAGGTCATGAATCGTCCACCAAAGGCTAACAACATATGCACATGGTGGTCATTTATTGAATGTTTTAATTGGTTCTAATTACCGTACCGAAACGTAGTTTACAGCGAGAAAAGCACTCAACCTTTATATGTGCAGCGTCCTAATGCGTGAGAGAATATAATATAGCATGTTAATATGAAAATAATAATTAATAAAACAATCACTGTGATCTTCCACTTTAAACATGTGCATGTGTCTCTTTCGTGTTTTCCTATAGATGGAATTTCATTGGAATTAACTTGTTTGCCATTATCTCTCATTGTGCTTTGTTCAACAGTTTCATAAAGGTCTGCTTCGGATATTTCATGATCAACTGAACCATCGCCATCAATTTGTAGCCAACTTTTACCTTCATCTTCTTTGTGTTCATCCCCCTGTCCAGGTAATCCCGTACCATCTTTACCCTTTAAAACTGGCATGTTGTAGTAACATTCATCGTTTCCTTTCGTTATTAGTGGCGTTTGGTGGTAACTTTCAACGTTCTTATCTTTTAGTTCTGAAACATTATCGCACTTTTTATTGGGGATATGAATTTTTGATATATTTCTACAATTTCCTACTTCATTCTTCAATCGTAGAAAGACTAGTTCATTTTCACTTGTTTCAGTTTTTATTCGTCTATTCCCCAATTTATGTCTGTCGATTATTTTCGTAAGTTCTAAACTGTTCGTATAACAATCGTTATTTTCGTCCATCATTTTCGGTACACCTCGGAATCGTTTGCTACTTTTATTTTTCGCATGTTGTACATTCAAATATTGTTCATCATTTCTAAGCCTTATTGGTTCGTCCTTTTCGCATTCTAGTTCTGGTGCACACAGATCAATTGTGCCTTCTGAAAATGCGTGTGGCTTATTTTCATTCTTTGGTCTATTTTCAGATATTCTAGAAATATTAAACCAAGACATTTGATATATAATTGTTATAACAAGATCTTATGATGTTATACTCTGTGGCAAACCGTCAAATGTATCACAAGAAAATAATCACATAATCTTATTTCAGTCAGGTTAAGTATGATACATGTACGTCAGAGGAAATATCCAGATAAACTATACTTCTCAATTAGGTTCATTGTTTGTCATAATTGTTCTAATAGCAATTTAATATGGAATATCCGGGAATGACATTATAGATGTACTTGTGTTACTTTCACAAGTTAAAGTAATGTGTTTTCCTTTACCCCCTTTTACCAAATAAGTCATCATATATATATATATATATATATATATATATATATATATATATATATATATATATATATATAGATAGATCAATAAAAATATTCGTGTGTATAGAATAATATATCTATAAATAAAAAATCCAACATATCCAGAATTAATCGTTGTATTTCATACTAGTACTTTCTTGTTTCAAGTAACAATCTTCATGTGAATTGACATACATTAATTCTGGATATGTTGGATTATATATATATATATATATATATATATATATATATATATATATATATATATATATATATATATATATATATATATATACACGTGAAAACAATTGAAGTGTTTGGGTGTTCAAGGTATAACTTAAATCTTACTTTGGCTCCCTTAAATACAGGATTTAGATATTTTATCATACACATTTCTGTTCAAAAGTTTAATGAATAGATACTCTGTATGGAGGCATCGCATACCATAAAAATGAAAACATAAGACATATGAATTCCTTGCCATACACAGAGAATCATTTTCATTTCAACATCTTTAAAAAAAAAACTACTATTAGAATGTAGTACTTGTATTTAAATTTAAGTACACAAAGATTTAGTGCTAATAAAGAAACTGAAGTTGTTAAAAATGCCGTGGTAAAGGTCATTCTCGATCATTTGAAACCGTTATACAACAAATTAAAGCGTTTGTTACTAAGGATACTAGTAAATGGCTTTAATCTTTCCTTAGAATATTGATTGGAGCAGCCTGGCATGCATTCCAATATGAATGCAGTACGATGTACCAAAAGTGTTGCTCACAACGTTGACAGCTGTTGGTTCAACGTTCCATTCTCAAAATTTCTAGATACAAATAGTCAACAAGACAAAGTGAGGAAATCTGAAGGACTATCCAACAATCAAACATCAAGTGACAGAGACAAAACCGAGAAGGGGAATGATGAGAACAAACAACGAACACATAACACAGTAACCTAAAAACGAAAATAGTGACCAACATGGACCCCACCAAAAACATGATCCACATGGGTAAGCAGTCCCTGTTCCTAATACGACATCCGCCATACTGCCAAGTTTTATGTCTGTTGGAATGTTAATTTTGGTTTTCCTTACCGATATATTTCTTTAAAATTAGAATTTATACATCAGTTTCTTCGAGTTAAAATAGTTAAGAAATATGAAAGAATACCACAGTAACTCATTAGATTAAACACGGTGTTATATTGATATTATCTAGGTGTGATTATAATAACTAGGTACTCCTGCGTCTGTACCATTTACATGGAGTCAATATGCCGTAATTGCATGTAGATTTGGATCAATGGACACTTTTTTATATTGGATCTAAATGTAAATGCCATTGCTGTTAAAATTTGTTTGAACTTCAACAAGTTTCACAGAAGACTTTATGAAATACGATTACAGACGCAAAGTGATGGCAATACAGTGAGCTAATAATGTAATACAAAAACAAAGGAACAAAAGTTGTTGTATCAACACAAATATAAAGATAACAATGAGTGTCCTAGCGTTAAAACAATACTAAAACGAAGCAAAAATCATATCCAAGATGAAAAGTAAAACCTACAACCAAACGGTCTTCGTTAGAGGTTTTTATCTTTAATATCCTTTCTGTTTTCGTATTACAGTATTATCTAGGGATTGTTTTGTGGCCTTCATTAGCGATTAAAATATCCTGTTTAACGTTATTCAATTTACAGTAAGTCGGCTGAATTTACACATTCTAAATTCATTTAAAGGGCTTTCGTTACTTACAATTCTAATAATTTCAAAAACTGACAGAAAAATAGGTAATGACACTCTATCGCTGGCGTATTGACTTTCTTTATGATATCATATATACAAAATGCAAAATTATCATTGACAAAAGGAAATAGATCAAATATTGAACATTAGAAAATATCTAGGTTAAAACAATCTAAATATTCATTTTTCTAAATATGGAATGCTTTTGTTAATTGGTTGTTATGATTTATAAACATGGTATAAAAATTCAGACATATTCAAAACAAGATTATTATAAACATCTAGAAAAATTTCATCATACCAATGTTATATATTGTACAATTCATATTTCAACAGTGAATAATGTGACAGTCTCAAAAGTATTCAGAATAAAAGTGGAAAGTATAAACATTAACTAAAATTATTGTATAGCATATTCGAATCCAAAATGACCTAAAAAATTTAAATACAAAAACTTTTAAAAACACCGCTATTCCTCAGGGAGGGACTATAAGCTCCTAAATTAAACAATGTTATAACACAAAGTGTGAAGCAAACAGATTAACATTATCATAAAAATTACTATTGCACTTTTCCAAAGAAAATTCCGTTAGCTTGTAACAAAAATTGTATTTATATTGTTATGTCGTTAGATTTATACATTTATATTGTTATTTCGTTAGAGTTCTATATTTATTTTGTTATGTCGTTAGATTTCTACATTTATATTGTTATGTCGTTAGATTTCTACATTGTAAATAGACATTTAGAACTCTGCATTAGCCCTGAAAGCCATGTTACTAAATTGGCCATTCTTCGTAAGGGAATCAGAAGAGTCCATGTGTTTCCTTTTACAGCAGATGATACAAGACCGTTGTTTAAATGATGGTGATATTGGACAATATGAACAGCAAGTCATACGGTTGAAATATTTTGTGACAAATGGCAGGTCATACGTCTCGTGTGTCTCTTGTGGGCTGTCGTTGGCTGATGGAGATGAAAGGTTCTCCCGCCATTTTAGAATGCCTCTCTCCTCATGTGTACCTAAAACATAAACCAGAAACACATTTAGAGATGCATTTTTAGAATTTTAAAATAGGTTATTACTATCCTTTTGTGTTGAATATACTTCTGCAACTTATTTATGTCTTGATGAAAATTTTCGGACTTTATTGTAATTCTGTACATCGAATAGGAAAAAGGTGTGTCCCAAAAGTCAACATGGATCAAACCTGGAAACGTGTTTTAGTGACGTCATATTACACGCAAAAAATCCATGAATTTCAAGCTTGGAAGGGAAAATCCACTCTTGTAGAAACGTTGAGGCAAGACAAGACCAGATTAATTATGACTATTGGAAACAAAAAATAGAGTAATCCTAAAGAAATGATTCACGGGTGTTATAGAGTTGTGGTCATTAAAACTTGTGTTGAGCCTTCATATTCGTATTTTGTACTTTGCTATCGCTCAGTGTAAAATATTCGAATATAAGTTCTTTTCTAATAGGGCAACACATTCGAGTTTTCCTATATGTATCCGACATTGGTTTGTCTGTTTCATTTCTCTTACGATTAACATGCTTTAGTATGTCCATTTACATGCAACAGCATACATGTATTTTTAATGAGATAACCATTTGAAAAGTCAAATTTTATGATTAATCAATTACACAAGAAATATTAATTAACACGTTTCTCAGACCTACCGGTAACCGTCATGTCATTCAAAAATCAAGATGGCTCGCATACGTAAATGTGTATTACAATGTACATGATGTACAACATTGTCATATTTGTTGTTGTACACAACTATTGTCGTTGGATCATATGATTTCTTTGTAAAGGTAAACAGTTTCTTGTGAAAAAAAGAAAATGTTTCTTGTTAAAGCTGTCACAATTCGAGCCTCTATACGTACGTGCAAAAAGTTGATGTACCAGGTAATATATCGTTTTGCGATATATAGGACGGTACATTAGAATTGCAGCTTTCATTTCAACGAAATATTCTTGGTACTCCCGAGAAACGACTTGCAGTTTTAATAAAGACACATAGTACTCATGAAATAATCATTACAGTAGTTCGGTATGTATATTGATACTTAAAAAGTTCTGTTATAATATAGTAAAATGTTTGTAAACAAAGGACTACATTTTCAAGCAGAGATCTGTCCAAATTGGTTGTCTATCAGTTTTTAGGTTCCTTTGGAATTTGCCCTACAACATATTTATTTATTATTTTGGGTTTCCGGTAATATCAGGAAATTCTGATATAAAGAGAGTTTCTACCTGGGACTATATTGTCCAGTGTAAATCCTATAATACCTCCCACAAACATTGCTGTTCCCAGAAGTACTCGTACTACTTGATCAAATTCCTTATTACCTGTTTAATGAACAAGAGTTAGTGATTATTAAATAGATTTAAAATGAACAAAATTATACATAGTTTATCTAAAGAAATAAAAACATACAAAGCCATTATTTCATAAATTCATGGGCTACAAAATTGCTCTTTTATGCCACATTATGCTTCTATGCTGTAAATCATGTTAATGATACGTTCTAGTCTATAAATATGAAAGTAAAAGGGTATGGGCTGTGTAACATTAACCAAAGTTCAATTTCAAAACATGTCCTTGAGTTGTTCCCTTAAATTTATAAAATACTCGTTTTGTAAAAAACAAATGTTCAAAAATGCAAGCATTATCTATTGTATCATGAACCTGTGTTTATTGCATCGGGGTGTTCAGCAATCCATTCAGGAACACCAAGTCCTAGAATATAAGAGAATCCAATAATTGTAAGGTTTCTTGTGGACGTTAAATCAACAAACTGGAGAACAGATATTCCTACAGCTACCACCATACCAAACACCACAGTAAGTGTTCCTCCTATTATTGGGGTCGGGATTAGTGTGAGTATCGCTCCAAATTTTCCCACTATTCCACCTAATAATAGGATCAAGCCACATAACTGAAAAACACGTCTGCTTGCAACCTGCATTAAAAAGTATATTTCGAACACCTTTATACATCATAAAAAATAGATTTCAAACAATAAACACAAATACATAAAACATATGGATTAAAAACTAAATAATTATGAACAATGATGAAGAAATCTGAATATAAATTTGTATTTTGGTGAATGAGCATTCCTTCATTAATATAAAATTTTCACTAACATTTTTCTTTAAGAACCAAATGTAAAATGACGATAATTCCTTATAGACAATTCAAAGGACCTATCTTCTACCTACTTTCGTTATTCCTATAGCTCCTATATTTCCACTGTAAGAGGTGGTTGGGTGGCCTGCACCTAGTAAACTTGACAAAATACTACAGAAACCTTCTGTTGCAATTCCTCTATTAAGAGCATGTGCTGGAGGAGGCTGTGCTTTAGACATACGTGCACATGCATAGTAATCACCGATTGACTCGATAGTTGATGCAATTGTTGAAGCAAACATTCCAATAAAGCCGGCAGCAGATACTGTTGGCATGCCAAATTGGCCTAGAATAAAAAAGTGACGTTGGTTTAAAGAAATGCGTGATTCTTTATTTACTAAATTGCAACGGATTTCAAAAGATCTTTGCATTTTGGAGATAGGTTTTGAAGTTACCGATTTCATTTATTCATTTTAATTGTTCATTTAAGATAAACGTATTGTAAAGTTCATCAAAAATCATAAAAAGGGTATCTCATTACATACATATCATACAATCAATTGTTTGCTAATGATGAATGGCCTCTTTTAAATGTGTAGAATCTTTATACTCATTGACCGTCCTTGAATTTAATTTGGCTATTTTAGAGAATGGTTTTTAAGTAATTTTAGTTCATTAAAAGATATTTTTCACAGTTTCGTTACTAAATAGCAAAGGTGTCACTAACGGTTTATGTTGGTTTTTTTTATTTTTTTTTATTTTTTTTATTTTTTATTTTTTTATTTTATTTTTTTTATTTTATTTTTTTTTTTGTTGGTTATTTGGCATTTGAAATTGTTCTTCAGTGTTTTGGGTTATTGTTTCGGCTTTCGTAATTTTTTATCGTATTCGACGAAATGTGTATCAAAATTGGTATCAAATAATTGTAGTCGATGCCACTTCTGGTTGACTCCAGGTCTCCTGGGATATCCCCAGTTCAGTTGCTAGTATTTCGATACTAGCCCGAAACTGATACTTAAAATTTACTGTTAGAAAATTTTTAAAAATTGTGAAAACTAAGGAGTATCTCCCAAGTGCATAGCTCTGTCCTTAGACAGTTTTGGCCTTACAACTTTGGGTCATTTTTGAATTTGCTCTTAAATTTTTTGGATTTTTGTTCTGGTTTTGTCAACATTTTAGACCTTGAGCACAAATGATGAGTCGTAAATCGACGAAATGTGCACATCTTGTGCATCAAAATTGGTATCAAAGAATTGTATTTAGACCTTGAGCATAAGTGAGAAGTCGTTAATCTACAAAATATACGCATATTATGCATCGAAGTTGGAATTTTGGAATATACTTACAAACATTATTCACATGGTATTTTTTACATGTTTACTTTTTTATTGAATGGCTTTTACCTAGTTTTGAAACCTGTAATCAACAATGGGTTGTCATATATGTATCTTACATATTTTTTGTATTATTCTGGATTCCATTGTAATTCATGTTCTATTATTTGTCTTATATTAATTTTGTTGCTTGGTCGATTTATGACTTGATATTTATTTAATTTGGTTTATTTCCCTTACAAATGATATACATCTTAATTATTTTAATGAACATGTGCCTTTAATAGTTTTAGTGATTTCAGCAATTGATTTTGTTGTCGTCATCATTTTGGGTTAGTGTTTTGGATTTCAACTTTTTTTGACTTTGAACAGCAGATCATTCGTAAATGGATGAACCATGGTTAACTTGTGAATCGAAATAAATTGGTATCAAAAATGTTTATAGATATTTTCTCAGCATTGAATACAAAACCCTGTCCAAAAGTTACTTACATGGGTAAGGAAAATAAAACCATGGCATAGATTGTATTACATGTAATTTGGCATCCGTTCTGGCATAATATGACGGGTCAGTGATATTATTAGGTATAGTATCGGTGACTGTTAGCACATGTGAAACTGCCCACGATATTCCTATACTGGTGATGACCTGTGAATGTATAAATAGCGATAATTTTCAAGATATAAAATTGCATGTATCCGTAAGACCGTTTTAATCCTACCACTGTTCACTGTCTGTACCAAGCCAGGCTATCCTGACTCTCTGTTGTGCTAATGGTTTGTGCTCTTTTGTGTTGCTTTTTGTCCGTGGTTCTGTTTTGATTGATTGTTATGTCATTGTTGACGTTTTCTTTTTATCTTTATTTCTGTATAATTATGTTCCTTTGTTAAATTCACTGTTGCCCAAATGATATGAAACCAGCCTTGTAACAATTAAAAAGGTTTTCAGATTTTACAGTAAAACTTCTTATCACACGCATTTCCATGGATTGAATTCAGCAGTAGTAAAATCAAATAGGATTAATTTTCAACTTTTCTGTAAAATTTCCAAAACAATTATTCATAATTATTGTTAAAACAACGAAACTGTGTTATAACACACCTTTCGAGTTTTCGTTCTACAATTTACGGTACTAAATTTTAAATGCAGGATCAAATTGTGTTCGCTTACTGCAAAAATTCGATATGTATGTATGTTCATGATGTTATTGCCATGCTTGTGTTGTTTTTGTTTTGGTCTGTTTGTTTGTTTGTTTTGGGGTTTTTTTGCTATTGGTAATCCTGGCCGTTTTATTATCTATTTACATTTGTGGAAATAGATAATGAGCGTTTATTATGCATGTATTTCATGTTTACCAAAAATATCTTTAAACAAAAATAATGTAGACATAAAGTTGAATACGGCGTCTATGCTTTTCTGGAATTTGCTGAAAAATACAGAGGTCATTGCAATTAGGTTGTATGGAACATCCGGGACATTTTAAAGAATCACACAGTCATTTATGATCCGGATACCTGAATTTGAATAGAATAAATACAATACAAAGAAAGCAATATTCACTCACAGAGAACAAACTAAATACTGGGATTTTAACGGTGTGACACTTTTCATCAGATGAATAGCTCAAACAAGGTACATAAATCCTCCCGAGAAACAGTGAAAATATGGCAATTAAAACCATAGTCCTACAACAAAAAGGAGGAGAGAATAAATAAAGCATGGCATAAAAAAATACACGTATAAAATACAACTAATAAATAAATGTGCTATCTGTTTGGAATTGATTACTCATTATCGGAAGTACCTAAGGATATCATATGTTCAATGACCGACATAATTAAATTGATATATAAAATGTTCTGTTATTTCAATTGCAGGAAGAAAAGTTGACCTAACCTGGTTCATTTTGTTCTCTTTAGTCCGTTTTAAGTGCTTTGAATATTATAATTTCAATATACATGTATGTTCAAATGTTTTTACATAAGTTCTGTTTTGCAGATAAATGGGATTTCATGTATACGATAAAACATTTATTAAATATTTTTCTCGTATTAAAAGGGCTTGAGAACAACGTTAACCGGTGTAAGACACTCTTTTTCTCATTACAAGCGGCTAAAGAAAAGGTTTGATGGTGTAAAACACCCATGTTGAATGCATTTTCTCTCAATACAAGCAGTTGGACATCCATGTAGAATATCCTTTTTTCTCTCATTACAAGCTGCTGAAGACAACGTTTTTCAGTGTAAAACTGACCCATGTGAAATATCTTTGTCGTACATCACGTGACACAAAACGTTGCGTCACAGTACATTTCATTGACGTCATAATGTCAACAAGTCAAGAAAACATTTGGACGGAAAATTTCAAAAACAATTGCTTATAAAAGAAAACTAATACATGATTCTCGTTTAGAATTTACTTTCAAGTTTTTATAGTTTTAGTATAAAACCAAATTGCGTATGATCTTTCCGATTATGATGTTAGTTTTCTCTAGAATCCCTCGTCTTGTAGCAAAATTTTTACTGTCTGTAATGAAAGAACATCTATCATTCATACAGACATGACAGAAAGATGTGGGATAAGGGAGGTCCCCCTCGGGCAAGCCTCGTGTCTGGCAGAAAACTTTGACCACTCGGGTGGAATTCCCCATCCTACATATCTATGTGTGAAAGATAGTTATACAGTCGGACCGCCAAGTGCCATTTTGACCGTTACGCTAGTGCATTCTATTTACAGAGAAACAGGTGGAGATAATTTCAGAATTTTTTACACTAGATGGCGCTTTTAGTCCCGCCTCGAATTTTTGATTGACATGTCGGGTGTGAAATGTGTAAATATCGTTGTGCTAGTTTTTGACTTTCAAATAACATGGATGGAAATATGTGTAAAAATTATTTCGTTAACACCCTGGCCTATTGGATTCACCTGACACTGAAAATTATAAACGTATGAGACATCAAAAGTGAGTATTTTTGCGCACCTCAAAATGGCCGGCGACACACGTAGCCACTTTTTAGCCAATGAACAGATCTCGCTCGTTTACCGTTTCACTGGGAGGAGCCTATAATGTTTTGTTTTGCAAATAGATATAGTATCGGGTCTTTCATTTTCAAGTTAAAAAGGCTGTCCCGAGACTCCGTTACATAGTTCTTACTCAATATCCAGGGGTATCAAAATATGCAAAGAAATGATGTGTGTTTTTTCTTGTTTTCACATAATGACACGATTGAAGTATATTTTATGTTGGATATTCAATTTTCTGCATAAAATTTAAAGGAGTACGTGTCTATTTTCAAGATTAGTCACCTGGAAAGTGCGCTGGGCTCTTCCTATTTTTGTTGTTGATGATACACGTTTTTGTTTTTTTTTAAATTTACTCAGGTTCAACTAATAGGTTACATTATGGACAGAAAAAATCCATGATGAGATGATTTTTTTGAAAATAAGATAAAAAAAAAGATTCACTGACATTTGAATAAATAGTGTTGGAACACTTTTACTCTTTACAATATTGTGAAATTAGGCATAAATACTCAACCTATGAGCTACCAGTTTTATTTATTATCATTGGTAATGTACAGGAAAACTATTAGTAAATAGGCCTAATTGTATATCAAAAATATATATTTTAGGTGTATTTGTTTTACTTTGGATGGAAAATATTGTATGATTTTCATATGCCTCTATGTGTATAATTTCTTAAATTTTTGTCAAAATAGTAATCTTGTAATCTACAAGTTCAAATTTCATAACTACTTGTAAGTAAGGTTGGATATCTTATTTCTTTTATGATTTAATTTTTTTTGCCCTCTGGTGTCATCTGGACTATTTAGTTAGAATAGTCTACTTAATAGATTAAGTAATAGTTTTCAGTTTTATTATATTTGGTTGTGTTCTCTTATTCAAAGAATATTCATTACATTCACATGAATTTCACCATGTTATTTACATGTATACAGCATTAATCATGTTAATTGACCTATTATCTTAAATTCTTTTGAAAATTTATAATTTTTGTGCTTTGCCTTGAATTCAAAATCCAGGATCTTGGGTTAGACTTCCATATTACAGTTTTTCTTAAACAAATGATTTTATTTTGTTATTTCATGATTATTAATTCATGTTCATGTCCAGATTTTTACTTTTTTACATGGAAAGTCAGCAAATTTCAATAATAAGCATGAGAAATTGGTCTATAAAATCACATGTATATTTTTGTTTTACCAATTTTGAAACTACAGGAGGTGAAATAGGTCAAATACACAAAAAGCAATAATAATTATTCTTAATCAATACAATAAATATTAATTCATGAAAAACAAGATTGAGAAGGCATAACTTAATCATGTTAATGTACAAATGTAAAATTTCCTTTTGTTGACAAGAATATGCATATGATTCATGTGATTTGCTGGCAAAATTAATCTGTCCATGTCAGATCCTTACAGTTTTTCACAATTGAGTAATGGATAAAGGTCATTTTAATTTTAATAAAATTTTCTTTTTTTCAATGCTTTTTTGTAATTTGCTACCTTTTAACCAAAAACTCACAATTTAGGTCCTGATAAAGACAAAAATCCATTATTTAATAGCTTCCACATGGCAAAATGCACAAACTATTTAAATAGAAATTGGAACAAGTAATTTTTTTTTCAAAATTAAAGTGAAAAAAATTATTCAGTCCTGTTTTTGAAAAAAAAACTATAAACATTTGTCATTACTCAAATGGACCTACATTGCATAGCAGTACTTCAGCTACTCCCCATGCTTTCAGTTGTTAATTTCTATGGAAAATAATTTTAAATTCATTTGTGCACATTCTACCATGCAACAGAAAGATCCTGAACCCCTCCACAAGAAAATGATAGAAGTAAGTGGAAGCACCTGCCTGACCACCCCCCCCCCCCCTTTTTTTCCATGGTACCTTATTTATTCTTAAATATGTTTTTTTAATGTTTATTGACACATATTTATTATATCATTTGACAACCAAGCGTGAAACTTATTTATTTTTCCTTTTTTAATCGATCGCTACCGTCATACCTTCTTTGTTTACATTTTATTGACAACGTCAACGTTGATTATCCCCCTTTATCACGTAATTTTCACAGAAAAAGCTCGCTCGAATTGCGTTTCACTCGGTTTTGCGGATAAATATTTGAACTGTTCGTCAGAAAAGGAACAGCACACCTTTTCCGATTTAAAAATCCCCGTCCCGAGATCTGACAATGAAGAAATTGTCCTTTTTCTGACCAACTGTGACAAAATCGTCGGCAGCAGTGCCAACTTTGATTGTAAAATTTTGTATGAAAAGCATGCTAAAATATCTGTTTTAAACTAATATGAAAAGAAAATATTCTCAGAAACCGTTTAATACCATCCCCTAGACCCAACTCAAACCATACGTCATGTTTGGCCAAAAAAACCGACAGGTGATTGACGTTACAAAAAATGACCCATTTTCAAATGAAAAGTCACGTGACTCTGTAAATAAAAACGACGCCATTATTGACTTGGCGGTCCGACTGATAGTCTGACATCACATGACATAAAACGACACGTCACAATGCATTTGGGCGTGTTATAATGTCAAAACGTCAAAAAAACATCAGCTTTCCCGGATTTGGACAATACATTACACAAAGAAATTGTTTATAAATCTAAAATTATTATGTTATTCTCGTTTGGAATTTAAACCAAATTGCGTATGATCTTTCGGATTACGATGTTAAATAGTTTAGTAGGAAGATGTTTTCTGTCATGCAAGCCATTCTCACTTTCCATCTATTTCTTTAATTTGCTTTCGGTTTGTAATTAGAGAAAATGTATCATTCATACAGACATGACAGAAAGATGTAGGATAAGGGAAGTCCCCCTCGGGATTACATTTTTTATTGTCAGACACTTGGAAAGCTTCTTGTCTGACAGAAAAATGTGGCCCCTCTGGTGGAATTCCCCTTTCCCACACGTCTCTGTTTGAAAGATATTTATAGTCTTACATCATTTGACACAAATGTCACGTCACGTCACAGCACACTTCACCGACGTCATAATGTTAAAATGTCAAGAAAACAACACCTTTCCCTTATTTGGACAGAAATATTGCTTCTAAATATAAAACTACTGCATGATTTACCATTTAGAATTAATTTCAAGTTTTATACTTTTAGTATACATTTGTAAAACAAAATTATGTATGATCTTTCCGGATATCATGTTTAATTTGTGTCTAGAATCCCTTTTTTGTAGAAATTTTTTTTTCTGTCATGGCGCCTATTCTCACTTCAAATATATTTTTTTCATTTTTCGTAATGAGAAAAAAATTATCATTCATACAGAAAGATGTGGGATAAAGGACTTCCGCTCTCATTTTCTTTGTCAGAAACTCGGTAAGCCTCGTGTCTGAAAGAAAAATTTGATAACGGATCACCATAATTCTTTGACACCTCTAAGCGTGTTTATTATTGAAAAAGAACTTTGAGGCTGATTAAGTACGTACAGGATGGACAAACCCCAATGTATCTGATTAAAATTAGTAGCACTGTGTGTCAGTGACAAACCAATTAGTGAGATTGTTGGTGCTACTGTCAATGGTCCTATAAATCTGATGAAAAATCCGACAAATCCAAAGGATCCCACGATTAGCTGGAACAAGGATGCTAAAACCATCCCTCCTTGTATCTAGAATATATGAAAATTAAAATATTAAGATTTATTTGTACTGAACTGTACTATAAGGACAGTTAAAACGTATTTTTGCTATATAAATATTCGTTCGTATAAAGCCGTATGTATTATGTTTATATAATATATAAAATACATATTTATTTTTTTAAGTACAGAATTGTTTATGCTAAAGTGTTACTTTTTGTGAGATTGATTCTTTATTTAAAACAACTTAACAGATGTCAAACAAAATCGCATTTTACCTTCAATGTTTATTTTTTATTATTCAATCTATGAGTAAAATTTCGAGACGACCCTTGCGACACTTACTGGGTTAAATAAATTCTTTGATACCAATTTTGATGAACAATTGTTGAAAACCAAAACAAATATCCAAAACGTCCAAAATGACCCAAAGGGTAAAACGAAAACCATCGTAGGACAGGGCTTTGCAAGAGGGAAATGCTCCATAGTTTTCACAAAATTTAACGTTTTTGTAAGCTTTCAGTTACATGTACAAAATGTATATATTTATAACAATATAAGTGCAGTAATTTTGAAACAGATTCACAACTCTCACTTTCGAATACGAAATAAAACTGTTTTACGCTATATTTCGACCGTTTACCTCACGCATCCGAACTTGCCATACTTCTTCAATAGCGTCCTGGCTTGAATTACTCTGCAGAATTGCTAAATAAAAATAAATGTGAAACAAGAATATACCAAATAGGTATGCTCCTGAAGAGTGTTAATTCTACAGATAAAATACAAGTGGTCTTGAATGCCTAAATCAACGAAATATGTGGTAAAAACGTTAGCGACCTCTCTTATGTTAGAAATTCAAATAACTTGTGTCGTCCTGTGTTAAGACACCGACCATTTTATTAAATGTACGTGGAGGGGGGGGGGCTGAGATTTTCATGTTCGATACAAAAAAAATGTTCCGCTTCGGCCGATTTTTTTTTTTATAGTTTTACAGTAAACCAAATGTTGTTGGCATTCATACGAAATCAGTAGTATGTGGGCACAGTTCAGGTCGGATTTGAGGAGGAGCGAGGAGGACCCCGAAGTGACGTCAACCGGAAATGACGTCACCGGAAGTGACGTAACCGGAACCGGAAGTCACGTGACCGGAACCGGAAGTACCGGAAGTGGTTTGCGCGCATGCGCAACCGGAAGTAGTGGATTTTCCCGCCATTTCTTTACGGAAGTGGCGTAAGTCACGTGGTAGGACCCGGATGTGTGGTCTGCGCATGTTCGGGAGGAACCGGAAGTGATTTTTGCGCGCATGCGCAACCGGAAGTAGTGGATTTCCCCATGATTTGATTACGGAAGTGACGTAAGTCACTTACCCGGAAGTTCCATGCTTGACCAGATTGAATTATCTCCCTTTTCCCGCACTTCTCGGTCGTCTCTGGACCTTTCATCGGTCTGATACCCTCACTGTTATGTCCGAGAGTATACGAAGTACACTATTGGATTATCTCCCCTTATCCCGCTCTTTTCATCTGTGGGTGATGTTTTCTGTGAGGACTAGGATTGGATTATGTCCCCTTACCTCCAAGTGATGCTGTCACCAATGGAGGGGTGTCATTAGCAACCGCCTTAGCAACGGCGGTCCATTTCATTGCATTCACTTCTCTTCTCTTGCTCCATCCCGCTCTTCGCTGCTCTTTGCTGCTCATCGCTACTCTTCTCTTGCTCATCGCTGCTCTTCTCTTGCTCTTTGCTGCTCAACGCTGCTCTGCACTGTACTCAGACCTGAAAGCACCCTAAAGACAATCGTTTACCCTAACACTAGTACCACTTCAAATTCATAAGGGATTGAGCCAGATTGAATTATCTCCCTTTTCCCGCTCTTCTCGGTCGTCTCTGGATCTTTGATTGAATTATCTCCCCTTATCCCGCTCTTTTCATCTGTGAGTGATGTTTTCTGTGAGGACTAGGATTGGATTATGTCCCCTTACCTCAAGTTGATGCTTGTCACCGCTCAATGGAGGGGTGTCCTTAGCAACGGCGGTCTATTTCATTGCTCTATGCTTCGCTTCTCTTCGCTGCTCCATGCTGCTCATCGCTAATAATGACTATATTCACCTGCTGATTTAAGATTCTTGGGGTTACTTGTCGGTGTTTTCGCTGCTGCTTCCGCTCCTGCTGCTTGTTGGTGTTCGTCATTGCTGCTCTTATCTTGTTCATCGCTGTTTTTCTCGTGCTCTTTGCTGCTCATCGCTGTTTTTCTCTTGTTCTTTGTTGCTCATCACTGTTTTTCTCTTGCTCTTTACTGCTCATCACTGTTTTTCTCTTGTTCTTTACGGCTCATCACTGTTTTTCTCTTGCTCGTTACTACTTATCGCTGTTTTTCTCTTGGTTTTTGTAGCTCGTCGCTGTTTTTCTCTTGGTTTTTGTAGCTCGTCGCTGTTTTTCTCTTGGTTTTTGTAGCTCGTCGCTGTTTTTCTCGTGCTCTTTGCTGCTCGTCGCTGTTTTTCTCTTGTTCTTTGCTGCTCATCGCTGTTTTTCTCTTGTTCTTTGTTGCTCATCACTGTTTTTCTCTTGTTCGTTACTGCTCGTCGCTGTTTTTCTCTCGTTCTTTACCGCTCATCGCTGTTTTTCTCTTGCTCGTTACTGCTTATGGCTGTTTTTCTCTCGCTCTTTGTTGATCATCACTGTTTTTTCTCTTGCTCGTTACTGCTTATCGCTGTTTTTCTCTTGGTTTTTGTAGCTCGTCGCTGTTTTTCTCGTGCTCTTTACTGCTCATCACTGTTTTTCTCTTGTTCTTTACTGCTCGTCGCTGTTTTTCTCTCGTTCTTTACTGCTCATCGCTGTTTTTCTCTTGCTCTTTACTGCTTATGGCTGTTTTTCTCTCGCTCTTTGTTGATCATCACTGTTTTTCTCGTACTCTTTGCTGCTCATCGCTGTTTTTCTCTTGTTCTTTGTTGCTCATCACTGTTTTTCTCTTGCTCTTTACTGCTCATCACTGTTTTTCTCTTGTTCTTTACGTCTCATCGCTGTTTTTCTCTTGCTCTTTACTGCTCGTCGCTGTTTTTTCTCTTGTTCTTTGTTGCTCATCACTGTTTTTCTCTTGCTCTTTACTGCTCATCGCTGTTTTTCTCTTGGTTTTTGTAGCTCATCACTGTTTTCCACGTGCTCTTTGCTGCTCATCGCTGTTTTTCTCGTGCTCGTTACTGCTCATCACTGTTTTTCTCTTGCTCTTTACTGCTCATCGCTATTTTTCTCGTGCTGTTTACTGCTCGTCGCTGGTTTTTCTCTTGTTCTTTGTTGCTCATCACTGTTTTTCTCTTGCTCTTTACTGCTCGTCGCTGTTTTTCTCTTGGTTTTTGTAGCTCATCGCTATTTTTCTCGTGCTGTTTACTGCTCGTCGCTGGTTTTTCTCTTGTTCTTTGTTGCTCATCACTGTTTTTCTCTTGCTCTTTACTGCTCGTCGCTGTTTTTTCTCTTGTTCTTTGTTGCTCATCACTGTTTTTCTCTTGCTCTTTACTGCTCATCGCTGTTTTTCTCTTGGTTTTTGTAGCTCATCGCTGTTTTCCACGTGCTCTTTGCTGCTCATCGCTGTTTTTCTCGTGCTCTTTGCTGCTCATCGCTGTTTTTCTCTTGGTTTTTGTAGCTCGTCGCTATTTTTCTCGTGCTGTTTACTGCTCGTCGCTGTTTTTTCTCTTGTTCTTTGTTGCTCATCACTGTTTTTCTCTTGCTCTTTACTGCTCATCACTGTTTTTCTCTTGTTGTTTACTGCTTATCGCTGTTTTTCTCTTGGTTTTTGTAGCTCATCGCTGTTTGTCTCTTGCTCTTTACTGCTTATCGTTGTTTTTCTCTCGCTCTTTGTTGCTCATCGCTGTTTTTCTCTTGGTTTTTGTTGCTCGTCACTGTTTTTCTCGTGCTGTTTACTGCTCGTCGCTGTTTTTCTCTTGTTCTTTACTGGTCATCGCTGTTTTTCTCTTGCTCTTTACTGCTCATCGCTGTTTTTCTCTTGCTCTATGCTTCTCATCGCTGTTTTTTCTCTTGTTCTTTGTTGCTCATCACTGTTTTTCTCTTGCTCTTTACTGCTCATCAATGTTTTTCTCTTGTTCTTTACTGCTCATCGCTGTTTTTCTCTTGCTCTTTACTGCTTATGGCTGTTTTTGTCTCGCTCTTTGTTGCTCATCACTGTTTTTCTCTTGTCCTTTGTTGTTCATCGCTACTCCTTACCTTACTCGCGTGCTTATTTCGTTTTTTGGGGCTACTTGTCTCTGTTTTCGCTGCCACTACTGCTCCTGCTGCTTTTTGCTGTTCGTTATCGCTGCTCTTCACTTGCTCATCGCTGTTTTTTCTCTTGCTCATCGCTGATCCTTTCTTGTTCTTTGCTGCTCATCCCTACTCAGGGCCTTACTCGCGTGCTCATTTCGCTCCTGCTGCTTGTTGCTGTTCGTCATCGCTGTTCGTCATCGCTGCTCTTCTCTTGCTCATCACTGCTCTTCTCTTGCTCATCGCTGCTCTTCTCTTGCTCTTTGCTGTTCATCGCTACTCATGATCTTACTCGCGTGCTCATTTCAGTTTTTGGTGCTATTTGTCACTTTTAATCGCTGCTGCTGCTACTGCTGAAGGAATATAGTTTACTGCTGATGATCGGAAGGCCACTCGGTACTCATGTTGTCGGTTTGATTGGTAGATCAAGACTGATCGATGTGATTGTATACTGGGATATTTATCGACGACAAACACAAATGAAACAGTTTCATATTTTATTTTACAAAATCTACATCAGTCAA
Source organism: Mytilisepta virgata (assembly GCA_028015205.1). Classification (NCBI taxonomy): domain Eukaryota; kingdom Metazoa; phylum Mollusca; class Bivalvia; order Mytilida; family Mytilidae; genus Mytilisepta; species Mytilisepta virgata. The sequence continues at coordinate 37,360,540 of CM051515.1, forward strand.
TGTTTTAAGTTGTGGTTCTTTCTCTTCAAACAAAGGTATGATCTTCTTCAGTTCTTTCCATTCGAAGGTGTCCAAGCCGATTCCTCTCTTTGTTGGACGATAGGTCCAGTCTCCCCGGGGTATAAAGTGCTTTCTTATCCAAATAGTGGGGTATGGGGATTTGACGGTGACGAATACATTGTCCCCAATGTGATATCTCCATTCGACTAGTTCTTTATCCTGTACTCTACCGATCAAATCATCCAGAACATCAGTAGTCTCGCATAAAGCTTTCCATTGTATCAAAGATAAGCTCACTCCGGTCTTTATGGGCACCGTTTCACTTTCCCAAAATCTGAGATCTACTCTTTTACTGCCATTCCATTCTGTCAGCTCTGCATACGTTCCTCCACCAAGTAGTACTTTCAAAGGAATATCGGAAGCTGTCATGGCGTCTTGAACGATATCTTGGTCTGGTCTTTGGTTTTCTTTTCTTTACGAGACATATCGGCTGACTGATTCCTCTTCTTGCTGGTCTATTTATATACATATCGGAGATGAACTGGATTGGTTCTTATATTATGAAACGTGAAACATGATTGGCTATCTTTCCGACATCGTGATTGGTTAACTTCTCCCGTTCCGATTGGTCGAAAATCTGGCATTTTCATTGGTCAATTCCAACCGTTTCGATAGATCAACACGATGATACATTGTCCAAATATGCGGCGCCCAATCCGGAAACTGCTCACAATAGGTACGAGTAAACGCCGACAATACGACCAGTCTTCCTTGGTTCACCACACCGGCTTCGAACATGGCTGTGACGATTCTCTCGTATACTTGGAAGGGGTCCATCGTACGAATGACTTCTCTGACTATCTTCACTTCCTTTTATACATTTATGACATGAGACTACTATGCATTGACAAACTTATAACTGTCTACATATATACATGTATATATAGTGTTGCCAGAAGATCCCGATACCGGGGTTTTGTATCTGAGGCACTGGCAGTCCACCCGGACAGAGGAAAATACCGACAATTGTGTTCAGGATGAACGAGATTACATCCGCCACCTTTCCTGATATGGTTCGCCACACATTCAACCTACAAAATACGACCTTCAAGATCAACGTGTCGTTTGGATTTATACTGAGAAACGCAGAGACCGGAGAACTAAGATACTTCCATTCCAGGACGGGGACGAATGTTCTCTGTCTCGATGATGTTAGATGGACATCAAAGATGGCTGCACCCATTCTCTTGCTTTTTGCTGCTCATTGCTGTTTTTCTCTTGCTCTGCTAATGATGGCCTTACCTCATTTCAGTTTTGGGGCAACTTGTCGCTGTTTTCGCCGCTGTTGCTAGTGGTGGTCGATTGTCGTTAGTCAAAGATTGGATCTGTGCGAGAGCACCCTTAGATCCGGGTTATTTAAAAGTCCACTCTGCATTTATCCAGGCTTGTGACTGGCTATCATAAGATAGGCTGCATTAATCCTGCTCAATTTTTTAAGGGCACTCTGCATTTGTCCAGGCTTTTGACTGGCTATATATATGTATAAACATATATAGGCTGCATTACCCTCCTTCCCTTTTTTTTGTTATATTTTTTTCTGTTTTTCTTTGTAATATGTTCCAATTCCTCCGTCACATAGAGTCATTGCTGTCTTCAGCTGGAGGTGGGGTCGTAGTCGTTCAATACACGGTTAAGCAGATATTTTCGTTTTTCTACGGCCTAATCCCATGATTCTTTTGATTCGTAGTCTTCCTATTCTCTCCAGCGTTTAGCCGTTTTTCTTGATCTCTCTATGTACGGGGTCTTTATTTATGTCTTGATGCCAGGACACCAGTCCGAGGTAATGCTTTCGTATTTCGTCTCTGTATGAGTCAAACATGTCTCTATATGCTGCCAAGCGTGCCTTGTCTTCTTCCATTCCGGCTTCCACTACTTCGTTTACTGTCTGTGAGTATTCCGATTGATGTACTTGAAATGTTATGTTCAAAACGACTTCCCATAGGGACTGTTCGCAAAGCTCTTCAGAGTCTTCTTTGGATCCATGGTCACTACTTTGTTCCGATTCATCGTTATCGGCTTCTGTGGTGGTGTCTGAAGCTGAATCACTATAGTCTGTTGAATCCTCTTCAATACCATGTGCATTCTTTTTGTGTCGCACTAGGTTAAAGTTTTGCTTGGATTGGTATCCACAGGTATACATTTAAGACGCCTTTATTTCCTGGTAGTCGATAGCAGAATGAGTTCCGGTCGTCCTGCAAGTGCTTATATTAGATACAGGTTCCTCAGCGGCTTGTTGATTCATACACGAGCGTTTGGCAAAGTATTCGTTTCGACATTGTTGCAGTTCAGATTTCACTTTTCTGATGAGGTCTCTTTTAAGTCTTTTCCACTCGTTGTCAATCCTTCTACACCCCTTGCAGACATTCATGTTTTTGTAGAATTCCGCAAAGCTCTTGTTCATTTGACACTTTGTACATTTCTTGTTTGGATCCACTTTGCTGGGTCCTCCACTTGTGTTGTCCAGCCGTTTGGTTCTCTCCACTTTGGTTGGAAGTATTTTCCTTTTCATTTCTGGTTCTGCTTTGGTCTTTGAAAGATCCACAGGTATTAAGTATCTACCAGGAACCAATAAACCGAGAGGCGTTTTCGACTCCATTGGTACGTGTGTGTTGTTTGACGGTCTTCAAACAACTGACGAAATTAAACAAAACCTCTGAATATATTTTCGTTAAAAGCTTTCCATTTGCGTCATGGTGGCGAAGATTGTTTTTGTCTATTCATTCAGACAACACAGTTCGCTGCTCGTCATTGTAGTTTGCTGCTCATCATTGCTCATCTTTTGCTCCGCGCTGCTCATTGCTGCTCATCTCTTGCTCATCGCTGCTCATTGCTGCTCATCTCTTGCTCATCGCTGATCATTGCTGCTCATCTCTTGCTCATCACTGCTCATTGCTGGTCATCTCTTGCTCATCGATGCTCATTGCTGCTCATCTCTTGCTCTTTGCTGCTCATTGCTACTCAGGACCTTACTCGCGTGCTCATTTCGCTCCTGCTGCTTGTTGCTGCTGTTGCTGCTGCTGAGGAGGTGAAGGTGGGATTCTTACTGTTTCGTTATGAGTCACCTCTTGTTCCCGTTGATGTTACGATGGACATCCAAGATGGCTGCGGACATGTAACGCGGACCTGAAAGAGAGCACCCTCATGAAACAGAAATTTTAGAGTCTTTCCGGACGGAAACGAACGTTTCCGGATTTCAGTCCTAACCATAACCCTAACTCGAGTCCTAACCCCAACCCTAACTCTAACACTAACCCTAACCCTAGTTCTAACCCTAATTTTAACTCTAACCCTAACCCTAGTGCTACATCTAACCCATATCGTAGGGCTGTCTCGTACTCCTACTCTAAGCGCTCATACCCACCGTCGTTGGATCACTGGTGCAAGCGTGACTGTTTGCCTCGTGTTTGTCACGCTTGCACCAGTGAACCACCGACGGTGGGTATGAGCGCTTAGAGTAGGAGTACGAGACAGCCCTACGATATGGGTTAGATGTAGCACTAGGGTTAGGGTTAGAGTTAAAATTAGGGTTAGAACTAGGGTTAGGGTTAGTGTTAGAGTTAGGGTTGGGGTTAGGACTCGAGTTAGGGTTATGGTTAGGACTGAAATCCGGAAACGTTCGTTTCCGTCCGGAAAGACTCTAAAATTTCTGTTTCATGAGGGTGCTCTCTTTCAGGTCCGCGTTACATGTCCGCAGCCATCTTGGATGTCCATCGTAACATCAACGGGAACAAGAGGTGACTCATAACGAAACAGTAAGAATCCCACCTTCACCTCCTCAGCAGCAGCAACAGCAGCAACAAGCAGCAGGAGCGAAATGAGCACGCGAGTAAGGTCCTGAGTAGCAATGAGCAGCAAAGAGCAAGAGATGAGCAGCAATGAGCATCGATGAGCAAGAGATGACCAGCAATGAGCAGTGATGAGCAAGAGATGAGCAGCAATGATCAGCGATGAGCAAGAGATGAGCAGCAATGAGCAGCGATGAGCAAGAGATGAGCAGCAATGAGCAGCGCGGAGCAAAAGATGAGCAATGATGAGCAGCAAACTACAATGACGAGCAGCGAACTGTGTTGTCTGAATGAATAGACAAAAACAATCTTCGCCACCATGACGCAAATGGAAAGCTTTTAACGAAAATATATTCAGAGGTTTTGTTTAATTTCGTCAGTTGTTTGAAGACCGTCAAACAACACACACGTACCAATGGAGTCGAAAACGCCTCTCGGTTTATTGGTTCCTGGTAGATACTTAATACCTGTGGATCTTTCAAAGACCAAAGCAAAACCAGAAATGAAAAGGAAAATACTTCCAACCAAAGTGGAGAGAACCAAACGGCTGGACAACACAAGTGGAGGACCCAGCAAAGTGGATCCAAACAAGAAATGTACAAAGTGTCAAATGAACAAGAGCTTTGCGGAATTCTACAAAAACATGAATGTCTGCAAGGGGTGTAGAAGGATTGATAACGAGTGGAAAAGACTTAAAAGAGACCTCATCAGAAAAGTGAAATCTGAACTGCAACAATGTCGAAACGAATACTTTGCCAAACGCTCGTGTATGAATCAACAAGCCGCTGAGGAACCTGTATCTAATATAAGCACTTGCAGGACGACCGGAACTCATTCTGCTATCGACTACCAGGAAATAAAGACGTCTTAAATGTATACCTGTGGATACCAATCCAAGCAAAACTTTAACCTAGTGCGACACAAAAAGAATGCACATGGTATTGGAGAGGATTCAACAGACTATAGTGATTCAGCTTCAGACACCACCACAGAAGCCGATAACGATGAATCGGAACAAAGTAGTGACCATGGATCCAAAGAAGACTCTGAAGAGCTTTGCGAACAGTCCCTATGGGAAGTCGTTTTGAACATAACATTTCAAGTACATCAATCGGAATACTCACAGACAGTAAACGAAGTAGTGGAAGCCGGAATGGAAGAAGACAAGGCACGCTTGGCAGCATATAGAGACATGTTTGACTCATACAGAGACGAAATACGAAAGCATTACCTCGGACTGGTGTCCTGGCATCAAGACATAAATAAAGACCCCGTACATAGAGAGATCAAGAAAAACGGCTAAACGCTGGAGAGAATAGGAAGACTACGAATCAAAAGAATCATGGGATTAGGCCGTAGAAAAACGAAAATATCTGCTTAACCGTGTATTGAACGACTACGACCCCACCTCCAGCTGAAGACAGCAATGACTCTATGTGACGGAGGAATTGGAACATATTACAAAGAAAAACAGAAAAAAATATAACAAAAAAAAGGGAAGGAGGGTAATGCAGCCTATATATGTTTATACATATATATAGCCAGTCACAAGCCTGGACAAATGCAGAGTGCCCTGAAAAAATTGAGCAGGATTAATGCAGCCTATCTTATGATAGCCAGTCACAAGCCTGGATAAATGCAGAGTGGACTTTTAAATAACCCGGATCTAAGGGTGCTCTCGCACAGATCCAATCTTTGACTAACGACAATCGACCACCACTAGCAACAGCGGCGAAAACAGCGACAAGTTGCCCCAAAACTGAAATGAGGTAAGGCCATCATTAGCAGAGCAAGAGAAAAACAGCAATGAGCAGCAAAAAGCAAGAGAATGGGTGCAGCCATATTTGATGTCCATCTAACATCATCGAGACAGAGAACATTCGTCCCCGTCCTGGAATGGAAGTATCTTAGTTCTCCGGTCTCTGCGTTTCTCAGTATAAATCCAAACGACACGTTGATCTTGAAGGTCGTATTTTGTAGGTTGAATGTGTGGCGAACCATATCAGGAAAGGTGGCGGATGTAATCTCGTTCATCCTGAACACAATTGTCGGTATTTTCCTCTGTCCGGGTGGACTGCCAGTGCCTCAGATACAAAACCCCGGTATCGGGATCTTCTGGCAACACTATATATACATGTATATATGTAGACAGTTACAAGTTTGTCAATGCAGAGTAGTCTCATGTCATAAATGTATAAAAGGAAGTGAAGATAGTCAGAGAAGTCATTCGTACGATGGACCCCTTCCAAGTATACGAGAGAATCGTCACAGCCATGTTCGAAGCCGGTGTGGTGAACCAAGGAAGACTGGTCGTATTGTCGGCGTTTACTCGTACCTATTGTGAGCAGTTTCCGGATTGGGCGCCGCATATTTGGACAATGTATCATCGTGTTGATCTATCGAAACGGTTGGAATTGACCAATGAAAATGCCAGATTTTCGACCAATCGGAACGGGAGAAGTTAACCAATCACGATGTCGGAAAGATAGCCAATCATGTTTCACGTTTCATAATATAAGAACCAATCCAGTTCATCTCCGATATGTATATAAATAGACCAGCAAGAAGAGGAATCAGTCAGCCGATATGTCTCGTAAAGAAAAGAAAACCAAAGACCAGACCAAGATATCGTTCAAGACGCCATGACAGCTTCCGATATTCCTTTGAAAGTACTACTTGGTGGAGGAACGTATGCAGAGCTGACAGAATGGAATGGCAGTAAAAGAGTAGATCTCAGATTTTGGGAAAGTGAAACGGTGCCCACCAAGACCGGAGTGAGCTTATCTTTGATACAATGGAAAGCTTTATGCGAGACTACTGATGTTCTGGATGATTTGATCGGTAGAGTACAGGATAAAGAACTAGTAGACTGGAGATATCACATTGGGGACAATGTATTCGTCACCGTCAAATCCCCATACCCCACTATTTGGATAAGAAAGCACTTTATACCCCGGGGAGACTGGACCTATCGTCCAACAAAGAGAGGAATCGGCTTGGACACCTTCGAATGGAAAGAACTGAAGAAGATCATACCTTTGTTTGAAGAGAAAGAACCAGAACTTAAAACATTGACTGATGTAGATTTTGTAAAATAAAATATGAAACTGTTTCATTTGTGTTTGTCGTCGATAAATATCCCAGTATACAATCACATCGATCAGTCTTGATCTACCAATCAAACCGACAACATGAGTACCGAGTGGCCTTCCGATCATCAGCAGTAAACTATATTCCTTCAGCAGTAGCAGCAGCAGCGATTAAAAGTGACAAATAGCACCAAAAACTGAAATGAGCACGCGAGTAAGATCATGAGTAGCGATGAACAGCAAAGAGCAAGAGAAGAGCAGCGATGAGCAAGAGAAGAGCAGTGATGAGCAAGAGAAGAGCAGCGATGACGAACAGCGATGACGAACAGCAACAAGCAGCAGGAGCGAAATGAGCACGCGAGTAAGGCCCTGAGTAGGGATGAGCAGCAAAGAACAAGAAAGGATCAGCGATGAGCAAGAGAAAAAACAGCGATGAGCAAGAGAAGAGCAGCGATAACGAACAGCAAAAAGCAGCAGGAGCAGTAGTGGCAGCGAAAACAGAGACAAGTAGCCCCAAAAAACGAAATAAGCACGCGAGTAAGGTAAGGAGTAGCGATGAACAACAAAGGACAAGAGAAAAACAGTGATGAGCAACAAAGAGCGAGACAAAAACAGCCATAAGCAGTAAAGAGCAAGAGAAAAACAGCGATGAGCAGTAAAGAACAAGAGAAAAACATTGATGAGCAGTAAAGAGCAAGAGAAAAACAGTGATGAGCAACAAAGAACAAGAGAAAAAACAGCGATGAGAAGCATAGAGCAAGAGAAAAACAGCGATGAGCAGTAAAGAGCAAGAGAAAAACAGCGATGACCAGTAAAGAACAAGAGAAAAACAGCGACGAGCAGTAAACAGCACGAGAAAAACAGTGACGAGCAACAAAAACCAAGAGAAAAACAGCGATGAGCAACAAAGAGCGAGAGAAAAACAGCGATAAGCAGTAAAGAGCAAGAGACAAACAGCGATGAGCTACAAAAACCAAGAGAAAAACAGCGATAAGCAGTAAACAACAAGAGAAAAACAGTGATGAGCAGTAAAGAGCAAGAGAAAAACAGTGATGAGCAACAAAGAACAAGAGAAAAAACAGCGACGAGCAGTAAACAGCACGAGAAAAATAGCGACGAGCTACAAAAACCAAGAGAAAAACAGCGATGAGCAGCAAAGAGCACGAGAAAAACAGCGATGAGCAGCAAAGAGCACGTGGAAAACAGCGATGAGCTACAAAAACCAAGAGAAAAACTGCGATGAGCTACAAAAACCAAGAGAAAAACAGCGATGAGCAGTAAAGAGCAAGAGAAAAACAGTGATGAGCAACAAAGAACAAGAGAAAAAACAGCGACGAGCAGTAAAGAGCAAGAGAAAAACAGTGATGAGCAACAAAGAACAAGAGAAAAACCAGCGACGAGCAGTAAACAGCACGAGAAAAATAGCGATGAGCTACAAAAACCAAGAGAAAAACAGCGACGAGCAGTAAAGAGCAAGAGAAAAACAGTGATGAGCAACAAAGAACAAGAGAAAAACCAGCGACGAGCAGTAAACAGCACGAGAAAAATAGCGATGAGCAGTAAAGAGCAAGAGAAAAACAGTGATGAGCAGTAACGAGCACGAGAAAAACAGCGATGAGCAGCAAAGAGCACGTGGAAAACAGTGATGAGCTACAAAAACCAAGAGAAAAACAGCGATGAGCAGTAAAGAGCAAGAGAAAAACAGTGATGAGCAACAAAGAACAAGAGAAAAAACAGCGACGAGCAGTAAAGAGCAAGAGAAAAACAGCGATGAGACGTAAAGAACAAGAGAAAAACAGTGATGAGCAGTAAAGAGCAAGAGAAAAACAGTGATGAGCAACAAAGAACAAGAGAAAAACAGCGATGAGCAGCAAAGAGTACGAGAAAAACAGTGATGATCAACAAAGAGCGAGAGAAAAACAGCCATAAGCAGTAAAGAGCAAGAGAAAAACAGCGATGAGCAGTAAAGAACGAGAGAAAAACAGCGACGAGCAGTAAAGAACAAGAGAAAAACAGTGATGAGCAGTAAAGAGCACGAGAAAAACAGCGACGAGCTACAAAAACCAAGAGAAAAACAGTGATAAGCAGTAACGAGCAAGAGAAAAACAGTGATGATCAACAAAGAGCGAGAGAAAAACAGCCATAAGCAGTAACGAGCAAGAGAAAAACAGCGATGAGCGGTAAAGAACGAGAGAAAAACAGCGACGAGCAGTAACGAACAAGAGAAAAACAGTGATGAGCAACAAAGAACAAGAGAAAAACAGCGATGAGCAGCAAAGAACAAGAGAAAAACAGCGACGAGCAGCAAAGAGCACGAGAAAAACAGCGACGAGCTACAAAAACCAAGAGAAAAACAGCGACGAGCTACAAAAACCAAGAGAAAAACAGCGACGAGCTACAAAAACCAAGAGAAAAACAGCGATAAGTAGTAACGAGCAAGAGAAAAACAGTGATGAGCCGTAAAGAACAAGAGAAAAACAGTGATGAGCAGTAAAGAGCAAGAGAAAAACAGTGATGAGCAACAAAGAACAAGAGAAAAACAGCGATGAGCAGTAAAGAGCAAGAGAAAAACAGTGATGAGCAGTAACGAGCACGAGAAAAACAGCGATGAGCAGCAAAGAGCACGTGGAAAACAGTGATGAGCTACAAAAACCAAGAGAAAAACAGCGATGAGCAGTAAAGAGCAAGAGAAAAACAGTGATGAGCAACAAAGAACAAGAGAAAAAACAGCGACGAGCAGTAAAGAGCAAGAGAAAAACAGCGATGAGACGTAAAGAACAAGAGAAAAACAGTGATGAGCAGTAAAGAGCAAGAGAAAAACAGTGATGAGCAACAAAGAACAAGAGAAAAACAGCGATGAGCAGCAAAGAGTACGAGAAAAACAGTGATGATCAACAAAGAGCGAGAGAAAAACAGCCATAAGCAGTAAAGAGCAAGAGAAAAACAGCGATGAGCAGTAAAGAACGAGAGAAAAACAGCGACGAGCAGTAAAGAACAAGAGAAAAACAGTGATGAGCAGTAAAGAGCACGAGAAAAACAGCGACGAGCTACAAAAACCAAGAGAAAAACAGCGATAAGCAGTAACGAGCAAGAGAAAAAACAGTGATGATCAACAAAGAGCGAGAGAAAAACAGCCATAAGCAGTAACGAGCAAGAGAAAAACAGCGATGAGCGGTAAAGAACGAGAGAAAAACAGCGACGAGCAGTAACGAACAAGAGAAAAACAGTGATGAGCAACAAAGAACAAGAGAAAAACAGCGATGAGCAGCAAAGAACAAGAGAAAAACAGCGACGAGCAGCAAAGAGCACGAGAAAAACAGCGACGAGCTACAAAAACCAAGAGAAAAACAGCGACGAGCTACAAAAACCAAGAGAAAAACAGCGACGAGCTACAAAAACCAAGAGAAAAACAGCGATAAGTAGTAACGAGCAAGAGAAAAACAGTGATGAGCCGTAAAGAACAAGAGAAAAACAGTGATGAGCAGTAAAGAGCAAGAGAAAAACAGTGATGAGCAACAAAGAACAAGAGAAAAACAGCGATGAGCAGCAAAGAGCACGAGAAAAACAGCGATGAACAAGATAAGAGCAGCAATGACGAACACCAACAAGCAGCAGGAGCGGAAGCAGCAGCGAAAACACCGACAAGTAACCCCAAGAATCTTAAATCAGCAGGTGAATATAGTCATTATTAGCGATGAGCAGCATGGAGCAGCGAAGAGAAGCGAAGCATAGAGCAATGAAATAGACCGCCGTTGCTAAGGACACCCCTCCATTGAGCGGTGACAAGCATCAACTTGAGGTAAGGGGACATAATCCAATCCTAGTCCTCACAGAAAACATCACTCACAGATGAAAAGAGCGGGATAAGGGGAGATAATTCAATCAAAGATCCAGAGACGACCGAGAAGAGCGGGAAAAGGGAGATAATTCAATCTGGCTCAATCCCTTATGAATTTGAAGTGGTACTAGTGTTAGGGTAAACGATTGTCTTTAGGGTGCTTTCAGGTCTGAGTACAGTGCAGAGCAGCGTTGAGCAGCAAAGAGCAAGAGAAGAGCAGCGATGAGCAAGAGAAGAGTAGCGATGAGCAGCAAAGAGCAGCGAAGAGCGGGATGGAGCAAGAGAAGAGAAGTGAATGCAATGAAATGGACCGCCGTTGCTAAGGCGGTTGCTAAGGACACCCCTCCATTGGTGACAGCATCACTTCGAGGTAAGGGGACATAATCCAATCCTACCTTTGGTCCTCACAGAAAACATCACCCACAGATGAAAAGAGCGGGATAAGGGGAGATAATCCAAACGTATACTCTCGGACTTCGACATAACAGTGAGGGTATCAGACCGATGAAAGGTCCAGAGACGACCGAGAAGTGCGGGAAAAGGGAGATAATTCAATCTGGTCAAGCATGGAACTTCCGGGTAAGTGACTTACGTCACTTCCGTAATCAAATCATGGGGAAATCCACTACTTCCGGTTGCGCATGCGCGCAAAAATCACTTCCGGTTCCTCCCGAACATGCGCAGACCACACATCCGGGTCCTACCACGTGACTTACGTCACTTCCGTAAAGAAATGGCGGGAAAATCCACTACTTCCGGTTGCGCATGCGCGCAAACCACTTCCGGTACTTCCGGTTCCGGTCACGTGACTTCCGGTTCCGGTTACGTCACTTCCGGTGACGTCATTTCCGGTTCCGGTTGACATCACTTCCGGGTCCTCCTCGCTCCTCAAATCCGACCTGAACTGTGCCCACATACTACTGAAATCATTCTCAAAAGCCCAAATTAGAAATTTTTTTGGTCATCCCAGCAACCCTCCTTTTCAGTAGAAAAATGATCGGTGTCTTAGAAAAATTATTGTTCATGCATATAAATCAAAAGCATTGTTTACATTATATCTTAATTCTACCAGTTGTATAGTAATGAAGTAATTTTTTCTTAGTCCCGCAAAATATTTTCAAATCCCATCGAAATGAACAAGAGTCTCAAGAGACAGTGCCACAATCAATCCATTTTATTTCAAGTGAAAATTGTAATGGACCTTCCATAGATGCTTCATACCAAGTATCACTTAATTTGGCTATATGTTTTCAGAGGAGAAGATTTTTAAATTTTGACCAATCAAAAATAAGAATTCATCATGGCCGCCATATTAGTTTTCCGACTGGAATAAAATATGCAAACTTTATTCTCCGCCATTCATGACAAATATGTTGTAGTTCCTGCAGACAAGGCCCCTAATAACATCGTTTTTGTATGCAAAAGCTACTATATTCAATGCTTGATTAATGAACTAGGGATTGCTAGTTCACTTGGCAACTCTACCTATAAAGCTACTACACTTTCAAAGGAAGAAATAACCGACAATCATAGATCGGTCTTATTGTCATTTGGTATTTCCATCAAAGATGATGATTGTGATCTTCCTACCTTGTACTGGATACCCAAGTTACATAAGTGTCCATACAAACAACGCTTTATAGCTGGATCTGCCAAGTGTTCCACCAAACCATTGTCTCAACTTCTAACTTCTATTTTAACAGCTGTCAAAACTGGCCTCCAAAGTTATTGTGAGACAAGTTATTCAAGAAGTGGTATCAATCAAATGTGGATATTAAAGAACTCCAAAGACTTAAAGGATATTTTACGATCTCGATCCATTTCAGTCTGTAACAGCATAAAAACATTTGATTTCTCTACCCTCTATACTACCATTCCCCATTCACAACTGAAGGAGAAGTTGAAAGATCAAATCCATCGATGCTTTCAAATTAAAATGGCAACAAGAGATACACATACCTTGTCATTGGTAGAGATAAATCATACTTTGTTAAAAACCACACTAAATCTAACAAAAAATATACAGAGGACGAAATTGTCCTGATGATTGAATTTTTGATCGACAACATATTTGTTCAATTTGGTGGACGTGTTTTCCAACAGACAATTGGCATTCCTATGGGTACTAATTGTGAGCCACTCCTGGCCGACTTGTTCCTTTACTCATATGAAGCAGACTTCCTTGACGGGCTTCTTAAGGAAAAACAAAAGAAGTTAGTCCGTACCTTTAATTTCAGCTTCCGCTACATAGATGATGTTTTATCACTCAACAATTCACGTTTTGGGAATTTCTTATATCTCATCTATCCCAATGAGCTCGAAATTAAAGATACCACAGACACTGCCAAGTCTGCATCTTATCTTGACCTTCACCTCGAAATTGACACCAGAGGAAGGTTAAATACAAAACTTTACGACAAACGGGATGACTTTGACCTTCCAATCGTTGACTTCCTGGACAGAGCCCGGCTCCTGACAGAAAAGTTGCTCAGACAGGGGTACGTTACTCCTAAGCTGAAGTCATCCTTATTAAAGTTTTATGGGCATCATCATGACTTGGTTGACAGGTATGAAAAAACCGTTTCCCAAATGAAAATGGACCTGTTCCATTGATATTATCCCTTCCTCATACCGGATTTGACATGAGCAGCATGGCGGGTGTCCTGCAGGAAGCAGAGACTGCTTACTCTTCCGGAGCACCTGCGTCTACCCCCGGTTTTTTGGTGGGGTCCATGTTGTTCATACGTTTTTAGTTTTTAATTTTAGTGCATGTATTGTTTTGGTCTTGTCTTCGTTGTTCTCCGGAGTTTGTCAGTTGTAACGATTTTTCTCTCCTTCGAATATCCCTTTGGTATTTCTTGACTTTACTTATAAAGGTCCTTCCCCAGATGCTTCATACCAAGTTACAGTTTCAGAAGAAAATATTTCAGAAATAAGAATTCATCATGGCAGCCATATTAGTTCTCCGATCGGAACAAAATATGCAAACTTTATAAAGGTCCTTCCATAGATGCTTCATTCTAAGTTTCAGCTCATTTAGCTTAGGGGTTTCAGAGGAGAAGATTTTCAAAATTTGTCCAATCAGGTATAAGAAGTCATCATGGTGGCCATATAAGTTGTCCGACCGGAACGAAATATGCAAAATTTATAAAGGTCCTTCCACAGATGCTTCATACCAAGTTACAGTTCAGTTGGCTTTGCGGTTCAGAGAAAGGGGGGTTGAAATTCTGGCCAGTCAGAAATAAGAATTCATCAAGGCGGCCATAGTAGTTCGATCGGAACGAAATATGCAAACTTTACAAAGGTTCTTCCATAGATGCTTTTTACCAAATTTTAGTTTATTTGGCCTGGGTGTTTCAGAGGAGAAGATCAAAATGTAAAAGTTTACAGACGGACGACGGACGCCAAGTGATGATAAAAGCTCACATGGCCCTTTGGGAAATGTAGGGTACGGTTACGGAGCATAAAGACATTTCCGAATAGACAAAGATTAATCGAAATTCCTAAAGCGTTCGTGTTTTTGTAATACTATTATTTGTCGCAAGGTCTTTTATGTGCTATGCTGCAGAATATTAATACTTAAATCATACAGTGTTGTACCTTCAATCTCGTCCTGTTTTGGACATCTGTATTTATCCAATGCCATCATTGCTATCACTGGAGCTATAAACACATGTGATCCACCTTGTACAATTCCCAATCTTTACATACAAGTAAAAAAAAATATGATTATGAAATATGTTTTAATAATACTTATAAATGTATAGCATACAAATTTGCTTCAATCAAAAATCGCTCCTTTTTACATTACATGTATATTCAAATATAAAACACCTAATATGATTTATTCCTATTAACAAAAAATTGCCTACACTGCATCTGATATATTTGTACAAAAATGACATAATTTGATTGGATAATGAGACTTGTATCTAATAATCTCCGTGTACCCTCGCAACAAAGCAAAATTTAGCAAACAGTTTTTGAAGGCTGAAATATTATGGTAAAAGGTAAAAAAATTCTCCCAGAAAAGTGCAACAATCTGAAGAAGTTTTATAGATCTCCAACCCGTAATACAACATTTATTGAGAAAAACAACCGCATCCAGCCCTCGAAAAACTTATCAAACAGGTTTCCAAACTTATCTGCAATTTCTTATTTATTTTAGGACCAGTTTCACCTTACCAAATTCCTGTTACAAAGGATTTATTAACTACTTGGTAGCAAGTTTTATTTGTTAGCTTAATGTTAGTCAGCTTTTTAAGCTCATCTACACCGAGATGAGTCTTAGTGCTTGGCAATTGAAAGGGGAAGATATGAAAAGATACATAGAGATTTAAGATTGTGTAAATTCGAAATAACCTCAATGCACATGGTGCACACATTCAAATAACCCGCTATTTAGTGTGCACCACGTGATTGAGGTTACTTCTTCATAGACTGGAACAAATTTACAGTCAATCCTTAAATAAATCAAGATAAACATTTTACGTTGACGGCTTTCAAGTTATGGTTAACATTTATAAACGTCATGTTCATGTTGTCAAAACTTTCTAAAACATATTTCACCGCGATTTAAATTTATTGAAATAATCATATGTTTCTTATCAGTAGCTAATATATGTAATATGTTTGCAAAATCAAATTAAATTGGTTAATAATTGTAGGTAACAAAAGCGCAATTATTTGTTTACATTCAACCGGGAAAAATTTTACCCAAAATAGTATTGTGAATTAATACTAGGAGGCTTTTGATTGGACGATATGCATTTGGAAATCTAAATGATGTGAAAGCCTGACCATATATGTTTAAACATATCCCTAATTTGACTAGATTTATTGTTTTCTTGCTTTGTCCTTTCAAATTAGGAGAGGTTGTCAGAAAATATTTTCTTGTCATTCAATTCGGAATTAGGATGCTTCCATATCAACTTAAGCCGCATGAGCATGCTAGTTTTTTTTTTTTTTTTTTTTTCTTTAAAAATTAACTGACATTTCTACTTTAAGGAACTGCTAATTAATTTGTCCTTTTTCACACAGTATTTTAATTATGTATTTGAATGTGGTATCTGTCCAATGGAAAATGCATTGTAAATAATTGCGCTTTTTTAACCTGTAGTGTAATTCCTTTACACGTGCTCTTTTTGCTCAGCTGACAGTGATCATTACTGCCAATCAATGTTAAATGAATTGTGCACATTGTTAAAACTAAGTATAGCCAGTTCGCCAAAAAATATATATGTACATATAAGCAAAGGTGATCCTTACTCATTGGTTTTAAAGAGTATGTATTATTAATTACACTTATAATGTTATAACTGTAGTTGCTTCGTTCATCATGTTCATGTTACTTATATTGTCGAAAGGTGATAAATCAATGTTGAATATCTTAGGCACGGCACGGACCATTCATCTTTTGTAAGGGGCAAGGGTTTTGGTTTTTTTTTCAAAAATGTTTGATTCCAGATTATTTGGGAGAAAACTTTATCTAAAATGAAGTTTAAAAAAATGTTTTGTTGTGGTTGTAATGGAAAAAAGATTGTTTTTATTAAAGAAACAAAAATAAAATAATAAGAAAATTCATAATTGAAGAATAAAAATGTTCTGGGGTTCGAAAACATCAAAAGTTAAATACAAGGGTCTGTTTGTACATTCTTAAGCACAGGATAATTTTGTAACATTTGACATTCATATATACATGTAAGAAGAACAAGGAGGTATTAGTTAAGATGTACTTCAATCTAAACAATAACATTTTTGTTACTTTTAGGAAGTTAAAAGAATAAGTATGTATATATTATATGTACAGTTTGCATGCTTTTGTAATTTGTTGTACATAATGTAGATATTAAAAAAAATCATACGGTGATTTCTGATTTTTAGTGTTGGTGGCTATATTTTGAAATAGGACCTCCAATTTCTGGTATCAATTTGCCAGTGGTTGCTGAGGAAAAGATTAAAATAAAAGTTTGCGGACGATACCACATGCAGATGCCAGGTGATGGCATTAGAACACGTGGTCTGGATGAGCTAAATATCTTACAGGTTAAAACAAAATAGCGTGTATAAAATGTTTTAAAACTGACAACCTATTCACTGTCCTAACTGCTGTTGGGTGATTTGTAGACCAGAGTATGAGTTGTGGTACTTCAAAATTATTTTAAACGTCATAAAAGGTCCATCCTCACAGGTCAGGGTACACAGGACTTCTGAATTGTGACAATACAAAAATTCTGGAAAAATACTATCTGGTGCAAGGCCATATATATGAATTAGGCTTTTTACAAAGTATGTTTCAAATTTCAACAAGATATATTGACCCGTTCGAAGTCGACACGTTTTTTAATTTACCAGAAAATTGCTGTGATTTTTCGTGCATGTTTGATTGTTTTATGGACAAGGCGACTTAACTCCAGAACAACATTATAAGGTAACAATAAATAGGAGCCTACGGAAATGTCAGTCTAGTGAGTCTTGTATCAGTATTTTTAGCAATTTCAAACTTGATCACAGATACAAAGAACTTGGCAATATTTTGTAACCATTTTTCATCTATTTTAGTAACGATGATTTAAACTTTTTATAATAATTATGAATCTTTACACTGGAAACAATAAGAAAAATTTGTTGATGTACTTATAAATAAAGTTCTATTTTTGTAAGTTGAAATGCTATATGAATAGTCAAAGGACACCAAATGATGAAGACAACTAAAAACTCTTAGCGAAATGAACTGGCGGTATTTCAATGTAAAGATACACCCAAGCTTTTGAAAAGGTCTCAATTTTGTAAAATGTCTGCGATCAAAACAGTATAAAATCTTGTAATTAGGTCTACCTTACTCCAAACGTGGTTTGTATTATTGTAGCTATCCCGCACATAAACATTGTTATGCTCAGTAATTGTGAAGTCACTTCCGCTTTGTTGATTGCACATACCAATTCTGCCAACAGAAATGGAACATTGAGACTACCACCAAGGCATAGTAAGGCTTGCTGTGAATGAAAATTAATACTTTATGTAGAAAGCATCTGACGAGCTGCATAGATAATAATTATTTTAGATCTCTTAACAATGCAAAATAAATTGCAATCGTTTTGAATGTCAAAAATGTAACATATATCTACTTGACTGTAAGTTCTCGGCCACACTAAATGGTGTCTTCAAGGAATGCCAACATTTTTAAAATATGTATTCAACGAATGCCAACATACAAAATGCAAAAGATGTTTTGATAGTAATCAAATGCTTGATTACAGGTAAATATCAGATTTACAGTGGCATCTAAATAAATAAAATTTATAAATGTGTATTAACAATAAAATATGTTCACATTGAAAAATAATATTTTTGAAAGTATTAAATTGCACTATAAATTGCTGCATTGTTTCTAATAATAAAAGATTGTACACGAAGTACCGGATGCCCATAAGTTGCATTATGTAAATTGTGTCTGAAACTACCGTATAAAATAGATCATCATTTTGATGAGTAATTTCATCCATCGAACGGTAGAAGAAACAGTTAATAATATCGTTGGATGGATTTTGAAAAAAGAGATCAAAAGGTGTACTTATTGGAGAATAAGATTGGATAATTTAAGAAAATAATATATACATATAATCAATTATAACATGCATAAATTATGAATAATGTCTTCAGCTGAAAAAGGGGGGGGGTAATTATGGAATCATAGATAGCAAAAATAACTTAATTAGATTATATGAAAATTATACAAAAATCTATAAATATAAAACAGGAATAATTAATTCTAATCAACATATTCTTTTCTTTTGTTGTACATATCATTTATTTTTTCCATATCAAACGTCATTAAATTATAGTCAATACTAGATAATAAAAATGTGAACTTTTCTAATTTTGATTGTCTTGGAAAATAGGCAAAATAGATTTAATTTCGTCAGCAGGCGAAAAATTGAAAATAAGCAATAAATCAATATCAGTTTTACGACAATACATGCGCCTACAAAATACTTGTATCACCCGATAACGAAAAGTACACGAACTCCCGGGTGCCCATAAATTGCATTATGTAAGCTGTGTCAACCGAACAAACGAACTTACAGTTTTAAATTTCCACACCCACACAATTGATAATTTGAAAGCTTAAAAGTATTGACAATGTATTCAAATTAATCAGTTTGTACATTTTCTTAAGTCTTTCCAAAAGGCTGAAATTATTAAATCACGTTATAATATGTGTATATGATGCATAAGTAAACCCCATTATCCTTTATAGTAGTGAAATATGGGAGGTAGACCGTACTTTCAAAGACTCAGACACTTTCAAGCACATGCATATTCAATTTATTAGTGAAATCCTTGGTGTACATTCATGACATTGTACGGCAACACGTGCTGCCTGTTTATCTGAACTTAACGGGCACCCAATGAAAGGTAAAATTCAATTTTCAATAATAAAATTCTGGGAGCACATTTCAAACTCAAATGATACACCTGTTAACAAAATTTACAATAATATTGACCTAAATAATAAATTGATTTCCACAGTTCAATACTGGGTAAATGAACTTTGGTTTGGATATTTAACAGCTCTTATGTGCACCCAATTTTCGCGGTACCAAAGAGTGCTTCTTAAGTTTGAATTTGCATGATAAAAGTTCAAATTTTGACTTCAGATTTGTTGTTGGTATTTGAAGTTGTCGAAATGAGATATGATTATACAGTATACTTGTTATGCACTACCCGTAACTGTCCAAATTTAATGTTTAGAAATATAACCAAGGTTAAACAAATTACAGCAGTTTTCACTTTAATTTTGAAATTAAATGTACAGGTGAAATTTGATTGTTTTCTTTTTTAATTTTTTTGTATAAAACAAACTTATTAAATAGTGATTGTTTATACAATATTCAAGGAATGCCATCAAATCTACGTTTTTATACCTTTTTTTAAATGTTGTCAATGTAAATAATAAATGTATAATTCAACAATTTGAACTGTTGGAAGCTGAAATAATAACCGATAATTAAAATATCGTGCAAATATGACTAACAAAGTGAAGAAAAACAAATAGACAGAGCTATTTATGAACTCATTAATTTTTCATCGGTAATTTGTAAAGCTTCAGCTTCAGTTCAGGATAGAAAACATTTCAAAACGTAATTAAGGTGGTACCTAACACTACAGGGAGATAACTCTGTAAAATCAGCTAAACGTTTTAATAACGTTGTGTTGTTAAGGGAATATTAAGCTTTTCAATGATCAATATTAGTGTTTGTCAAACTGCTATACAATCAGTGTAATTTTTCTGATGAATTGGTTGGTTCAAATGTTTTGAAATTTTAAAATTTTTGTCAATGGGTCAAAGTAAATACTTTGTCAAAATTTTATGAAAATTAAACGAGCCAAATTAATTTTAGTAAAAGTGTTGGGTACCACCTTAATTTGATTTTATTTATTTATTGTTATTATTATTATTTTATTTTATTTTTTATTTTATTTATTTGTTTTTTTTTGGGGGGTGGGTGGGGGGGGGGGTTCATACTGTCATACTGTTGAATAATTTACATTGAATTTCAAGATGAAGAACAGCAATAAATTAACTATCTATTTGTGTTAAGTATCATGTTCCATTATTCATGATTCATTTTCTCATGTTTTAGAGGAAGAGTGTATCATCAATTTTCGAAAGATTTTGCATGTACTTTATAAAGAAAACATATAATATATTTTATCTTTATTTTTAAATTAAAAGTTGGATATTTGAAACATTGATACATTGCAACACTTCAACCGTTACAGCTGTCTTAATAAGAGATTTATCACCATAACTGAAATGATTATTAATCACTGCAAAATGGCTACCAACAAATACACATGTAAAAAAACAGAGGGCCCAATACATTATAATAAACTTACCTGGAGACCAAATAAAAAGCATAAATGAGGAGATGGAACGTCCTCTACTCCGTAAAATTTTTTCTCATTGCGTTCTATTGCCACGACCGGATTGTCCCGAGTATTTGGTGTAATACATGTATCTGTATTATAGAGATGACGCTCCTGACATTTTTTACTATCATCGGTAACTTCTAGTTCTGTAGACATATTCAGTGTCTTGTTTTTCTTTTCCTTTTTTATCCTGTTGAACTTTAGTATTGGTGTTTATCCACTGTTCGACAAATTTGAATTAATATTTATATATCCTATAATAAGAAAATACTGTTAAAACTAACTGATTTAGGTCAGCTATATATATTTTACATGTGTCTTAACACTTAGTCAAAATTTTAAAATTTCTATTCCCATCTCGCCAAAATTGTTATTTTCTTACCTGAGTAGATACCAGGATATAATCTGTATTTAAAAAGTGTACAAATAAGATCATTTGTTTGATATGGTTTTAAGTAAAAAACGAAATTCATGATAAATGAATATAATTATGATTACATATTATAATAAATTTTTCAAGATGAGTGGTTAATAAAATGTAAATTAATTAAGTTCAACTTGGTTTTTATAAATTTTAATTACATATTATATTTATAAATGAGATAACTTGTAATTGTTTGTTCAATAAATGCAGTTCAATTTCTAAGGCTCTTCCTGTTGATGCAGAAGTAACCCTTAGCTGAGTTAGCTTGTTTTATTTGTTTTGGATTTTAACGGTGTGCTTATTAATTCATCATTATATCTTTAACCGGTTTTCCAACACTTTGATAACTGATGTGAAGTCCCATAAAAGATTGATTATATTAATTAAAATATTCTTATATATATTCTTGTTGAATAATTATTTTCACACTTAAATTAGCATGGCTAAGCTCATGTCCAAATTTGCGGGTAGAATTCTATCTTCTTCATGCTTCTGTTATGCTGCACAGTTTCTTTTGTGAAGGGCTTACCTTACCTTATTTTTATTTCAAACTCAATTTAAAGAATTTTTTTTTATTTTTTCAATGCGCACAAAATATCCTGTTGTTATTCAATAGATAAAAAATTTCTATATTAATTTTTACATTATGACTCTATTATTGTTTGATAACAATGGGTAGAAATAAATAAAAACTGGTCATAAAATTTTGTTTTCAACATTTATTTCATTATTCAGTAACAATACAGTTCCATTTCAACTAGTCATCTGGTAATCCATGGGAAAAGACCAAACAAAAAAGAGAAAAAAACACTCACAAACGTGTATCACTTAACATTTCAATATTTTAAAAAGTTTTAAAATTTTATTTTTTTTGCAATTTTTAATCAAAGTTTTAAAATATCAACATTCGAAAATTTAGAAAATTTCAAACTTTCACCAAATAATTAAAATTCTGAAATTCTAAAACTCTCGTTTAAAATTTAAAATTTTATATTTTTAATCAAACTTTTAAAATACTAAACTGAATGTACAGTTTTCATAATTTCGCTTTTTGAAAATTAGAATTTTTTATTTTTTTATTAAAAATTAAGAAATCGAAAAAAGACTAAAAGGGTCATCTGCATCATTAGGCACCGAACATTTTATTCCTGAGAGTGGTGGCTGGGGTTTTTGTGCTCTATTTAATTTGTTTTTTAAGTAAAGAGAAAATCAAATTATTATTTTTTCACACGTCAAGCAAAGCAGATTTTTTTCCCAAGAGAACATTAGAAATTTTTTCTACTCTGTACACACATCTTGAAGGTTTAACTACAAACTTTTTGGGGTGAATTTATGCCACGTAGCATATTTTTATTTTGTTCAATATTCAGGCTTATTTTATATTTTTTTCAATATAGTGGGAAATAAAAAAAATGTCAGACCAAGCTGGACATATTTTTAGGGGGGTGGGGGATCCCAGCCTCCCCTGAGGAATAAAATGGTCGGTGGCTCATGAGCAGATGACCCTTTTTGGTCCATTTTCGATTCTTAATTTTCAATCAAAAAATTAAAAAGTGAAAGAAATAGGGCCATTTTCACCTGCATTTATTTCACTTCTAGGGCCCTTTTCAAAAAGTCGCCTAAAACCTTTCAAAATATCTGGAGGCATAGCCTGGCTTGTAGTCTCTAAAGATTTGCTAATATTAAGTAAGTTAATGAAAAATTTCTACATACCTATTAATATCGCTTTGAGAGACGGTTTTAACACAAATTCACAGTGAGGGAACGGAAATTGTATTGCCACCGGAAGCGCTAATCGTTCAGCGAGAGAACAGGTAGTTTTTTTTATACAGTAGAGAATATTCAGTGCAAAGGTAAGCTATTTAATTTAATACTCATTATTTGACCCCGTTGAATCGTTAAAAGCCGAATGTTTTTTTTTTTTTTTTTTTTTTTTTTTTGGTGCTTTATAAGTTTTTTTAATATCCACAAATGAACACACACGTGGAATTCTCGCAAACATTGCTTACATCTATGCCCACAGACAATTTATGTATTAAAAACATGTTTAACATGTATTCAGTATCAGTTTATATTGTCAGTTAATTGACTTTATTGTATTGGAAGATATCCACAATTTCAGTTTGTCTGTCAAGATTGTAATTTTCAACTTTTCAAACGCGTCAGCTTCTTTTTAAATTAGCACAAAGTATCAAATTTTTTTGTACAGGTATCTCGTTATGTTATGATGTCTTCAACATCTGTCAATCTTACTTATTTTCTTCAAATTTAACATTTATATATTAAGTTTCTTCAGTACATTTATAAGGGGATCTGGAAATGTTGCGTTTTACAAGGACCGCTATATTAATGCTTATCAATTAGATTAATGGCAATGTTCCCTTTCGACATTCCTATGTTCAAAATAAGTAAATTTAAGTAAATTTGTAGAAAATACCTAGGCTTTATTGCAGCAAAGTTCAATTTAAAATTTTGACTCAAATAGCGTAAGGAGATTATGCATAATATGCTTATTTATTACATGATCGTCATATTTAATAAGTATTCATTGAAGTAGAAACATTTTGTGAACCAAGTCGAGCAAACCGTGCGTGAATTGTGCGGTTTTGTCGACTTGGCTAATAATAATACACGTTTTTGATTAAGTAGGTTCATTTAGTATTGCATACATTACATTAAGTTGAATTTTCAATATATTAATATGTGGATTTTCTACAAGTTTTGCGTATGTTTAACATAGGAATGACAAAAGGGAAAATTTTTCCTTAAGGTTCATGTGAGTTCGATCCCCGGTCATGGCCAGGTGTACTCGATACAACATTATGTGATAAAGTTTGTCAGTGATTTGCGACAGGTCGGTGGTTTTCTCCGGTTTCCTCCACAAATAAAACTGACCACCACGATATAACTGAAATATTGTAGAGCACCATTTGAGGAACATTCCGGCTATATTACAATTCAATCTGCCAATGAGTTTCTGAGAAGATTTTTTTTAAATTTCAGGCAATTATTTGTCCAGGTAGGCATTTTGAATTTCCTATCGGCTCTAATTATTCATATTTTGTAAAGTACAATCTAATAGACATTCTTGCCAAGTTTGGTTCCTATTAGCTTAGCGGTTTCGGAGAAGGAGATTGAAATGTGAAAGGTTTACAGACGACGATGGGCGCAAAGTTATGACTCTTACTTCGTCGGTAACCACGATGTAGTGTTGTTGCATACTATATGGTTGAGGTGATCATTTAACCAGGAAATATTAATATCAGTACTAAAATGTATACGATTAAATCAGACGTGAAATGATGAAAAAAAAAATCCCAAAGCAACTGTCCAGGCGCGTTAAATAATTATAATAAAGAATTCGAACGCTGCCTGTACACTGTTGATGTTAACATTTGCAGCTACCGAAACATCCGCTCTAGAGCTACCGGTAAAATGCGATGGAAAGACCAGTCTGTGGAATTCATATGATTAATTGCTATTCAATGGTTGGTGCGAAGATTAAACATTAACGCACAATCTAGTTATTCTCCTTTCAGTTTCTAGCAAAATGTTAAAAAAAACTTACCAAAACTAGTGAATCCATTTTTTATAGATTAATAACGTCTTAACGATGCCTTGGAAGAAAATATCATCCGAACATACAAAACTGTACAAAAAGCTACTTGTTCTCTCGCTTAAACGAACAGCGCTTTACAGGCTATACAATTTCCGTTCCCTCAATGTGAAATTTGCTCTACTTCTTTTCATTCATTTCTTTATTTTTTCTATTAAGAGTTTATAATGAAGTGATATACATAACATAAACAGTCAGAACATAATTACAATTTTCATGCGATATTCAAAGTACGAGTGTCAAGATAAGAATGAAAATGTTTAAATATATTATATGTATGTAGTTAAATGTACCAATAAGAAAATAGTACGTCTTGCTGACGATGCCACACGGGTCATCTACAAAGCTTTCAGCTTTCTGTTGAAATGGGCGGCAGATTTCACAAGATGGATATAGCACAAATGACGGAAAGACTCCAGGTCATCTTCACTAAGTTGTGTTGCTGGTGTTTTGCCGAGCATAACACGGAATAATGATTCCTCGTCGCATTCACTAAGTTCTACGTATAATTCAAGTAGAAATTGTTCAATAATGAGGTCCCACCATATATTGAGTAGAATTAAAGTTTTTGTACAGCTCACACTTGCGTGTACACTAATGTCCGTGTAACATTTGGAGCAAAGCTGGCAACATTTTTCATCATTCGACGGTACAGTAGATATCAGTTTTGCAACGTATAAAGCTGTTCGAATCTGAGAACTTGTTTTAGGGAATTTCCATATCATCGATGTTGAGATCGTCGAGTGTATGTCTCTGAACCTTGAAAAGTCGCTATCGGAATTGATTCGATTTAACCAATCATGTCATGTTTTGAGCAAATTTCGTCTTTCACAATACTTTTCCATTCTGCTTTATTTGGAAAATGTCCTTCCGGTATGAAAGTAGACACAAAATCTAAAAGAGAATATTTTTGCAAAATTGCGATGGTTTCTGGTATAAATCCTATGTGTTGATTTAAATTCGGAAGGCATGTGTAAAGTCTCTGAAGAAAAACCTGCTTCGGTAAATAATCACTGACCATTGTGAAAAATTTTCAGAAAAATAGAGTTTCCGTTTATCAATTTCGGTAATAATATTACGTAGTACTTTCACATATGTCGGAACGTGTGAATGTCTTGAATTGCTGGGAATGTTTCACATAAAAGTGTTGTTGTCTATTCAAAAGTTGTAGATCTTGTGTTTTCAGATTACACCACAGTTCGCTCCCATATAGTATGGTTGGTAATACAACGGAACTGTAGAGTTGTATCAGTACTATAGGATTTGTACATGCAGCCCTAATAGTGGAGAGGCTGAAATACGTGCTTTGACCTTTACGGACCGTATTAGTCGTTCTGGATAGCGCATGGGGTCTACTGTCCAGCTCAATTCCAAGATGAATATGTTTGTCAAATTGTGAAACACCTTCTCCATTTATTTCCCACATAAATTTAGGTTTAGATACAACATTAAAATTTTCTCTTTCCAACAAAGTTTTTGAACACGATTTCATTATAGCTGAATTGCACGAAATGTCTGGAATTTTTGGTGTTGATTTTTTAGAAAATTTTGACACTGCTTTAAATTTTTCTAAATCTCACATGCTAATTGCAGGACGTAAAATAAGGTTTTATAAATTAGGATTCACAACATGTGCTCATATAAAACTCTCTCAAAATGTTGTAATTCCACCTGAAACTGAAATAACCATAAAAGGTCATGTTTTTGGACAGAAACTAAAAGGAATATCAGTACTTGAACCACGAAAAGATTTTTATAAACAAGGGCTTATGTTAGCAAGAACTCTTTGTCCTGACTCTGACAATTCAATTTTAGTTAATGCAATAAATTTAACTAGTCAAACAGTCAATTTAAAAAAAGATACTTTACTTGGAAAATTAGATGAAGTAACTAATGTTCAGAGTTTATCAGAAACAGAAAGTAAAAGTGAAACTCTAGATAATTCAAATTTACCAGAACATCTAAAGAGTCTAATTGACAATACTTCTCCAGACTTAACGGTAGACGAAAAGAGTAAATTAGAAAAATTACTTATAGAATACCAGGACATTTTTACTGGTCCTGATAAAAAGTTAGGGCGTACTGGCTTGATGAAACATTCAATCGATACAGGAGATAGTAAACCAATACGGGTGCCTCAAAGAAGGGTTCCTTTGGCCCAAAGTGAAACAATAGAAACAGAAATTGAGAATATGTTAAAAAATGAAATCATTGAGCCAAGTTCAAGTTCATGGTCTAGCCCAATTTTATCGGTAACAAAAAAAGATAAATCTGTCCGATTTTGCATAGACTATCGAATGCTTAATTCCGTCACTAGAAAAGATGCATATCCGATTCCTAGAATTGACGAATCACTTGATGCATTAGGTGCCAAAAAATGGTTTTGTACTATTGATTTAACCTCGGGATATTGGCAATGTGAAATGTCCCCAGAGAGCAAGGAAAAAACCGCATTTTCATCACACAAAGGACTTTTTCAATTCAAAGTACTTCCGTTTCAACTGTGTAACGCCCCAGCAACATTTGAACGTCTTATAGAAATGGTTTTAAAGGGATACCAATGGGAAAGATGCCTATACTATTTGGACGACGTCATTATTTTCGGGGAAACCTTTGACAAAACCCTTGAAAATTTAAAATTAGTATTTCAAAGATTCAGATCAACAAATTTGAAATTAAAACCAAGCAAGTGTACAATGTTTCAAAAACAAGTTGTTTTCTTGGGACACATAGTTTCACATAAAGGTGTTAGTTGCGACCCAAGTAAAATCGAAACTGTAGAAAAACTGGCCAAACCCAACTAATGTCACAGAAGTTAAAAGTTTTTAAGTTCTTGCTGGATATTACCGGTTGTTTGTTTTAAATTTTTCCGAATTTACTTCACCCCTTACTGAATTAACAAAAAAGGCTAGGAAATTTCAGTGGACTGAAAAGTGCCAAAGCAGTTTTAACACGTTAAAGAATTTACTCATCTCGGCTCCCATTTTATCTTATCGCATGAAAGATTTCAATTTTGTATTAGATACGGATAGGTGCTAATGGAATTGGTGCCGTATTATCCCAGGTTCAAGATGGTCAAGAAAAAGTGATAGCTTATGGATGCAAAACATTAAGCGATTCACAACGAAAATATTGTACAACTTATAGGGAATTGCTAGCAGTAGTAACATTTGTAAAACAATTTAAGCATTATTTATATGGTAGACCTTTCAAAGTTAGAACCGACCATGCATCTTTGATCTGGTTAAAAAATTTCAAAAACCCAGAAGGCATCTTGGCTCGTTGGATAAGTGTCCTTGATACATATGATATGAAGTTGGAACATAGGAGTGGTTCTTTGCATTCAAATGATGATGGTCTTTCAAGACGTCCCCATAGGAAATGCATAAGGGATAACTGTCCAGATTGCACTAATGAAATGTTTGTTTTAAAAGACAGTGAAAATGGTGAAATTGAAACCAGTTCACAACTTTTAGCTCCAGTACGGGTCTTAAAACCCGAACAAGGTAGTCAAGTTTCGGTGCAGGACAGGGATTCTTCGAATGTAGATGAAATTGATAGTTCAGATTGGCTTTCTGAATGGTCTGATGATCAGATATTAGATTGGCAAAACACAGATTCTGATATCAAGAAAATTTTAGATCTGATGGCTACATTTCAAATCAAACCCCCTAGGAATAGTATTGAGGCAAGTTCATATACAACAAGAGTGTTGTGGGGTAATTGGGAACGTTTGGCTGTTCAACATGGTATTTTGTACTATAAGTTTATAGACAAAACTGGAGAAGATAAAACAGTGTTGGTTGCCCCTTTTGAAGTCCGAGATTAGATTTTGAAACATCTTCATAATTCCCGTTTGGCTGGACATTTAGGACGTGACAAAACTATAGATTCAATTAAACGCAGATTTTTTTGGCCTGGAATGAATTCAGATATTAATCGCTGGTGTCAGTCGTGTAACGAATGTGCCCAGGCAAAAGCAGGCCCTGGGTTAGGTCGTTTTCCCCTACAACAGTCAGTGGTAGGCGCACCTTTTGATAGAGTTGTGGTTGATATAATGGGTTCATGTCCGGAAACAGAAAATGGCAATGAATATGTGATTGTTATGTCCGATTATTTTTCTAAATGGGTTGAATCTTTCTCTGTACCCAATCATACAGCATTAACTGTAGCAGTTAAATTAGTAACTGAAGTCTTTTGTCGTTTTGGGGTCCCAACACAAATACATTCCGACCAAGGTCGAGAGTTTGAATCAGAATTATTTGCACAAATATGTAATTTATTAGACATTGAGAAAACTCGAACATGTCCTTATAGGCCACAATCTGATGGGTTAGTTGAGCGAATGAACAGAACATTAATTCAAATGTTATCCATATTTGTTAATCAGAACCGAAATAATTGGGATGACCACCTTCCTTTTCTGTTAATGGCGTATAGGGCTACTTTACAAGATAGTACTGGGTTTTCACCATATAAAATGTTATTTGGTAGGGACATGATATGCCCAGTTGATATCATTTCAGGGTTTTCTTTCAAAAATAAAGTATCCCTCTGTCCAAATAAATATGTTGAATGGGTTAAACATTCCCTCACTACCACCTATAATTTTGCAAACCAAAATCTTCAAAAAGCTGCATCTCGTCAAAAGAAAAATTATGATCGTGGTATAAAACTTTTGTCGAAGGTAGTTTTGTATGGAGATAGTACCCCCCTAAGGCAAATGTAAAACTAGGTTTGGGATGGACAGGTCCTTATTTGGTACTGAAAAAGATCACCGATGTCCTTTATCAAATAAAGTCAAAACTCTCCAATAAATTATTAGTTGTCCATGTTGACCATTTGAAACCTTATACAGGAAAAAATATACCAGATGAATGGAAAAATGAATTTGAAAGTTATGTCCCAAACTCTGTTGATGTTAATCAAGACAATAATGCAGGAGAATTTAGCTATATGGATATATCAGATGATTTACAAGAATCTGATGATTTACAAGAGACTGTTGAACTACCTAACCCAATTTATACCCCAGAGGCAGCCCGTGTTCCTATTACTTTGCCTGTTACACCATCCAGAAGAACACGCTGTGGTCGCCAACTTAAAAAACCTAATAAATATACTCCCGATTGAATAATTTCAAAATGTAAATATGTAAATATAAAGTTAATTTTTGTAACAGTTTTGTATGTAATGTGATATGTAACAGATGTTTGAAAACATTGCCCACCCTACCCTTTTTCTGTTATGTTTAGAGAGAATAAAATAGAAGTCGAATGCTCCCCTCTAAAAATAAATTCTGGCTTAATATAAGTTTTTACGGTTATGTGACTGCAGGTTAAGGTATCCGAACCATAATAGATCATGATCGAAAATTGTTTCTCTTTTTGACCGTGAATGGCTGAACCAAACAATTTAAAGCTGGGATTTTGTATATATATATTTCTCAAGTTGAAACACACTTAGTTGCTTGTATGGAGAGTCTTAAAAAATAAGTTAGTTATATTGTAATTACCGAAGTTTACCGATAATTACCGAGGGCATTTCAATTGTATTGTATGGAACATCCGGGAACCTTTGAATAATCACGTGGTCATTTATGGTCCGGATACCTTAATCATGTTTATTAGTGCTAAAATTAAAAATGTCCTAGATAATTTTATGTCTTTATATATTTGCATTACCTTTAGTAAGGATGTTTATATAAATATTTCTGAAATAAAGATGAAAATTTTGCAAACTTTGTCTAATACAGATATTTTTGAGAAGAGGTTATAAAGAGGATAATATGTTACAGAAGTATGTATTTCAAATGCCTGTATAATGCGCAGTATACTAGGTGTTTTTGTGATATTAGATAAATAGAATTCCCGAAAAATTTAAGTAGGGATTCTAGTCTAATTTAAATAAGAGATTACCATAAATAGTATATGTACCAAGACTTCTGAAATAAGTAAGGGTTTTTGGTCTGGTAATTTATTATGAGTAGAGTGAATAAGAGATTTTTGTTAAGCAAATGTGATAATACTTGGGAATTTCTATAGTACCGGTTATTACAATTTGCTACATATATATTCTATGGTAAAAATACATGTATTAGACAATAAAAAAAATCCTCTCTGGTTTAAAAACTATTACAGAAAATGGAAGACAAAATAGATATAGGACTTGATGAGAGAGAACAGTTAACATTAGATGATGATTTAAGACAAGCATGGCCAGACAAAGGCATGGCATGCGATGTGCCTGGTTGTTCTGCACGTCACATTAACAGTTACAACGCATACATCAAACATTGGAAAAAAATTCACATTGCTCATACAAAAGTCACTTTTTGTTTCAAGTGCAATGGCAGTTTTGCACGTAGAACTGATTTGTCAAGGCATTTGAAAACGCATCACCATTTATCACAAGTAGATTCTGCGAAGACATTTATTAGTGGAAGCAAAATCAAAATTTTTAAAAAAAAAACAAGAAATATATAAACCCTGGTAGTGTTTTGCCCAGGAAGAAAATATAATTTTCATAAATTATTATTTGTATTTATATATCATTTATATTACAGAATGTCAGATATATCTATTGCAAACTTTGTTATTCCTGAGTGTTCAGAGGATTCTGAAAGGGAACCTTGGCCTTCTCAGGGCATGCCCTGTGAGGTCGAGGGCTGTAAAAGCCCTCACTTTACTTCCCATGGAAAGTACATGAATCATTTGAGGAAATTCGACAGTTCATCAAGCTCTTCTACTGTTGTGTCAAGGGATGTGGTATGAAGTTCACAGAACGATGCTTCGCCACAAGACATTTAAGGCAACAGCACAAGATGCCCGACACTGAAGTTAAAAATGTTGAAATCCGGAGAGGTGATGAACCTAACAAACACTACATGAATCCTGGAGATATTAAAGCCAGACGATATATTAAGATGAACACAGATGCGAGAGATGCCGCTAAAAAAGAGAGAGAACAATACTCTAGAGATCATTATGTTACATTTGACAATATTGCTGATCCTTCATCATCTTTGTCCGTATGCAGGGGGGAATATTTAGACTTTGATAATAACATGAATGTAAAGGGGCGTGTGAAACGATGGTAAAAAGGACAATAAGAACATTATTGGGGGTAGGGCATTGTTTACTGTTGTTGTTTTATATATATATATAATATGCACTCATTAATTTAAATTTTTGTTTAAAGAACAAATCATTTTTAAATAATGTTTGTTCTGACGGGGGGAGGAGTGTGGCGGTTTTGGTTTATTCAATTAAAAAATTATAATTAGCTCCCTTTTATTTTAAAGATTTTCAAGGTGACATTTGTTTACTTTTATGCTTACGTTAAAAATATGAAGAAGTATGAATTTAAACACTTATTTTGATATTAGATGTTCAGATATGATTAATTCTAAGGAATGTTTTTCTATATTTAATACGTTTTAAATTTTATGTCTAAACTTTACCGTTTTTGAAAGTTATTTTGATTCAGATATATCTCATTAAATTTTAATGTGTAATTGTCTATGATCATACGTAATAACGTAATTACTGTAGACCATTTAGGTTATACAACCTTTGGAAAAGGATCGAAAGAACCTTGTAGGATTATTTTCGTTTTCGGAATGTGTTTATAAATTTAAATAATAAACTTTTGGAATAAAATTAATCATAATTTAAGATAGGGTCAAAAAACGTTAAGTTGCCACAGTTTGTTTCTTTTAAATTCATCTTGCCAGTACTTTCAAATTAAGACCGCCGTATTTATTTGTTATTTTTGATACGAACTTTTTGGTGCTTTTTGATATCGTTTACATTTGTTTTCTTGTTTTAGTGCTATTTATACATGATGTTCTGTTGATATAAAATATGAAAACTTCTTTTTGTCTTATTGTCAAACAATATAACATAGCTGATCACAGTGGAACGAACTAGGGATGTGGATTACCAATGAATATAGAGTTGGTTCATTGAGCACACACGGCATAGGCTCGTGTAACTTGGCGTCCGTCGTCCGTGGTTTATTTGGCTTTGGTTTCATGGTAATCTAGATCCTTTGGTATTCAGCCGGAACGGTAACACATAGATACCGGTACCGCCAGTTACATATGATACACTGTACAATGGCAATACAAAGAGTAATTTATTGTGGGAAATAGACTATAGATCAACCGAGCCATAATTCCTTTGATCTCAACCTGTACACCATTCCCACTTCGCCAAAATGATTTTCCTATTGACATTTCAGAATTTTGGCTAAGTGGGACTAAAGCATTTTACAGTTCCGATTGTCTAAATTACGGTCAGGCTCTGTAACACTGGCTTCGGTATCTCGCTGCAATAGGAATGCCCATTTTTTATTGGCTACATTATTTGGGCTTATTCTTGATTGTTTCCCCGCGGTTATCTTTCAACTCGTGTAGATTATCACTAAAAATGTCAACGCGTTTTATTGTAGATTTGAACAATTATAACAGTACGAACTCATATAAAAATCCAAGAAATCCATCAGGTACTTTGGAAGTCCTCGATTTTATTCATTTCACTCTGTGCAATACGAAGAAAAAAACTGAAGTGGAGCTACATATTGCACTTCTGCAAAGGTAATTTATTATTGCCAAGTTCCAGTTCGTACATGTATAAAAAAGGAAAGTGAATTATCCTCTTTATAATTTATGCAGTGTGCATGTTTATTAACGTTATTGAGTTTTCATAAGAAAGTTAGCTGGAGTGCACAATGCAAAGATATTATACCGAATATTTTGATAACGCTGTTTGCAATAAGAAAATTTCAGTTGCTATCTTTGTTATATTAAACTTCCAATCCACGACCTTTATACAAAGTAGTCAAATTCTGGAAAATAGTGTTTGTAAACAATGGCTATTCTGTGCGAAAAGGGTGATAACTCTTAACAATTTATTTCATTTCATTCAAATATTACTTCATATCCTGTGTTAGGGCTAGGAAAAAATGCCGACTAACCAAAGTGGCTAACTACTGAGATTTCTTATTAGCTACGTTTTGGTTTCAGTAGCCACAAAACTGAGTCTTTTTACATCGAAATTTTCCTGATATTGACTTTCATACAATAATTACTCGAAGTAAAACTTATATATTTATGTGTTGTTAGTAATCAATGTCCACGTGGCTAATTTGCTTCCTTGATATTAAATTCACTGGTTAAATCAAAAGAAATCAGACTATGTCTTATGACGATTTTTTCCCTTTACATCATTTTGAGAAGCAATTTTTCTTGTTATCAGATATGAAGTAAAATCTGTTTTTTGTTATTAATATTCTCGATAAAAAACGGCAAACATTTGTCACTATTAACATCTAACATACATGTACTTTATACATTTACTTTTTACTGTTAATTGCATGCGTACAACTTACTCGGACCAGTGAATATCTAGGATCCAATGAACATGCAAACTTTTTTCTAAATAAAAAGATATTGAGCCTTTTCACATCCTATAAGACTAAACATCTGTGTATCTGATTCAGTAATGACATACAACCGTATCAAAACTTCGAAAATAATCCACCAAATATGGAAGCAATCCGCCAAGCGGTTTCAGAGGATATGTGTCCACATGGTTTGTGAGCGGACGGACGGATGGACGAACTGATACCATTACCGTCGCTTCGCGGAGGGGGACAAAATACTGGGATAAAAAATTCAACAAATTCCTATGAAACACGCCCAAAGAATTCTAAATAGAAACTAAACAATAAGCAGACTAACGATCTCCACGGATAAAATATGCAGGTTCCTATCTTGTATACTTTATGGGATTTTCTAAATGGTCTGCAAAGAGCATGTAGTAGTATATTTGAAACCATTTTTTACTTTTTTTTTTGTTGTGATGCCCTATGAAAGCGATATGGATATTACATTTAAAGCGAGGAAATCGACACACACAGCTAGAACAGCTTTTTCATAACATGAAACAAGGTAAAATAATTTATCACCATTCCAAAACCAACTTATACAAAGTGTGCACATGAACCCAGAAAAGATAATTTTTTAAACTGGTAACCATCTTACTGTTCAAATAAAAAAAAACAAACTATCGGCAATGAAAGACAAAAGCATCAAGATAAAGATAAAAACAGGATAATGCAGAATTAGTACACAAGAACAGCAAAACAAGCGAAACAATAAAAAGTATAACTAAAAGACGTATCCAAAGAGAAACAAGAAAATACAAAACTAAAGAACTGAGGACATAACCCAGAGACATTTTCTGTGTATCCTTTTTCAATTGTTTTTTTTTTCTTTTGTTGTTTTAATAGGTGTTATGAATTCCAGGATTTACTTTTATACGGATGCGTTCCGTCGATTAATACTTTAGCTGTCCAGGTAAGGTAGAACCAATCACACAAAACATATGCTGGAATGGAACTAATAACTAACTTCTCCCTAATAAAGAAATATTGACAAATAGTCTAATTAGGATTGTAATTAAGACATATTGCCTCCGGTTATAATAAAACAACAATAAAGACGAAACAAAACAGTTAATTATCAATCTCGAATTTGTAATGGTGATTCTTAAATCGAACGACCCCAATTCCAACTTATATACGTTGCAAATATAATTATGCCTTCAGTATAGAAATTTCTTAGACATGTTGGTATTTAAATTCATATTTCCATGCATTGTTTCTAGTGTAAGCTTTGGTAAGTCTTATTACTTTTTATTTATTTACATATAGCCATCTTGCATGTGATATTATACACATACTGCATTCATTTGAGGGTTGTATGCCAGATTACCACATTTAGGCAAAATATCGCCCGAGACGTAGTCGAGGGTGATATTTTGTTTTGAGTGTGGTAATTTGGCATTTGCAGAGGGTAAAACTCATTTCAGGTACGGAGGGTGGTGTTCTTACATGTGATATTCGTGTCGCTAAGGATGCAATACCACCCGATGCCAAGAGAGGTGGAGCCTTATTTAAGTTAAATTGAAATACCACATCTCTGTCGACCAATGAGCAATTCAGATTTTTGCATAAATTATAATATATACGAATATACTTTTCAACACGGCGACATTAATGAATTTGTAAAAGGGTTCAGCCGTTGTTACTATCATAAATCCAAACATTTTTTGGTAAGTGGACAATGGGAAATGATTTAATTATTACAAGATTAAAGAAAAAATAATAATTAATACACGATTATTGAAAAAAAATTAATACAAGATTGATGTAGCAAACAAAGTAATACTTGGACCATGAATATTTCAAGTAATTAATCTTTTCTGTGTCGATATAATATCAGTTACATTTCAAATTCTATTTTAAATCATTTCAAATTCTATTTTAAATCTTAATACTAGTTACAATCATCAAACAAATTCATTTCGACTTTTATTTTATACCCTTATCACAAATTTTTGCACATTCGATTTTTTAACACATTATGCACCCTTTTTTAAGCTTGGTGTACACACGTTCTTAATTGCTTACCTCGGTATATTTTATGAATAACAGATAAGGCTGTTGTTTAAGAAATTTTTCATTTTAAAAGATATTCTTAAATTTCACTTAACCTTATTGCTTTTAACAATCTCGATTCAAAATACAATTCTTTCATACAAATTTTGATGCACAAGATGTGCACCTTTTGTTGATTTACGACTCATCAGTTGTACTCAAGATCTAAAATGTTGAAAACGAAAACACCAATCCAAAAAACTGAAGAGCAAATTAAAAAATGCCAAAATGACCTAAAAGAAATTAAATGTTTTAAGGTGACTTTTTTGCATGAAACGATATCGAATTATTGCAAGATACTGTGGAGTGTTTTAGGATGTTTCCCTTTAAACTTATATCCAATTTATACATGACATGATGAATGCAATTTACGTTCTCCAGTTTAAATTTCTTGACGTTGTACGATGTATCTATTCCCGCTTTATGATTTTGAGGATAAATACATTTCAGCCTTGGAATGTTGGTCTAGATATGGGGAATATGAATATAAAATAATGTCACATCACGGATCAGTCACCTATGGTGGAGCTATAGCGGCGTGTCAAGCTATAAATTCCTCGTTAGTCAGCATACATAGCTTAGAAGAACACAGATATATAGACGAATTAAGGTATTCGTATACATGTTGAGATGCCCAATAGCTTATGTACATATAAAATCTGAACAATTTCATAATATTTTAGTTTGGAAAACACAGCTCAAATATTGAGAATCACAGTTAATATATTAGTAATAATTTAAACCAGACTCATGCCATCAGGGACCGCTAGTATATAGTCACCTTTTTAATATTAAGATCAGAAAAAAGGTAATTACTGTATATCTCCTTTTTAAATGAACTACCTCAGGAATTGTTACCTTGTTATTCCTTGTAAGTAACTTTTCCAATGCCTTCCA
The DNA here is from genome assembly GCA_028015205.1 of Mytilisepta virgata. Taxonomy (NCBI): domain Eukaryota; kingdom Metazoa; phylum Mollusca; class Bivalvia; order Mytilida; family Mytilidae; genus Mytilisepta; species Mytilisepta virgata. The sequence goes on from CM051515.1 coordinate 37,397,690, forward strand.
TCCTCCTTTTTTAAACGATTCGTCATCTTTTTTGCGAACAATATGACGTCAAAGTTTGATGCATGTTGATTTTTAGAACATATTTGATCATTGTGTTAAACGTGTTTTCCAACGGACTATCTGCATTCCTATTTGCACCAATTGTGCGCCACTCCTGACCGACTTGTTCCTCTACTCATATGAGGCAGACTTCCTTGGCAGGCTTTTTATGGAAAACAGAAAAAGTTACCCACACCTTTAATTTCAGCTTCCGCTATATGGATGATGTTTTATCATTCAGCACTTCACGTTTTGGGAATTTCTTACATCTCTATCCCATTGAGCTCGAAATTGAGGATACCAGAGACACTGCCAAGTCTGCATCTTATCTTGACCTCGAAACTGACACCAGAGGAAGGCTAAATATAAAATCTTACGACAAACGGAATGACTTTGACTTTCCAGTCGTCAATTCCCATTTTTGATCGGCAACATTCTAGAAGTGCCGGCTTGTGGAGTGTATATTTCACAACTAATATTTTATTCTAGAGCTTTTGAGATATACATTGACTTCCTGGACAGAGCCCGGCTTCCCACAGAAAAGGGGGTATGTTGCAGTCATCCTTATTAAAGTTTTGTGGACGTCAACATGACTTGTTGGCAGGTCTGGAAAAAAACCGTTTCCCAAATGAAAATGGACCTATTCAATTGATGCTGTCCCTTCCTCATAGCGGATTTGACATGGGGGAGGAGGGGGGGGGGCGTCCTGCAGGAAGCAAAGACTACTTACTCTTCCGGATCACCTGCGTCTACCCCCGGTTTTTCGGTTGGATCCATGTTTTTAGTTTTTAAATATAATATTTTTATTGTTTTTGTCTTTTCTTCGTTATTTTTCCCACCTTCGAATATTCTTTTGGTATTTCTTGACTTACTAATAAAACAATAACTCTAAAGATAGGTTGTGTTATTGCCAGGTATGCTCTTAAAGAACAAAACGTTGTTAGTTTACATGAAGCAATTAAAAATGAGAAAAATGTAAGTGATAATGACTGTATCACCAAACCTTTTTGACTTAAATGTAACTGACGTACTTGACATGATTATCCATACACTATGTCACGTGATCATCCGCCAATTAAACTGAAAGCTTACCGAAACCCTCTTCATCAACGTGAAAGGCAGTAAATGATGTGTTGCCGGAGTAATACCGTAGGCTAAATTATTTCATAAGAACAATTTCTGAAACTTAACAATTTTCTTATCAAGACTTTTATTTTTGCTAATTGTTCTTTTATAATACACAATCTTAGAAAAGCTCCGAAATACAGAATAACTTTGTAAGTTAATTGTGTTTAAAGAATATTGGGAATTAGAAATCATGGAGAAAGTCAAAGTCAGTTCGAACGTTTTGATTTTGGCTTTATAAATTTGATAATTGTTATTGGCTTAATCATTTTCACATTTTTATTAAAATTAAAAAATTGTTGGACAGCCAAACTTTTTGTTGATCATATAATCATTGTTACTCAACCACCAGATTAAACTCATTTTAAAAGGTATATACAGAGTAAAAAGTGATCCTGTACTATAGCGATGCATGAAGTATAATAAAATAATGATCTTGTCATTAAAAGTGTTGGATTGTTGATGTATTATTGATGTTTAATTGAAAGTTTGCAGCGTTGGTATGATAGTTTACCGACAAGGAACACACATATTTGACAAAAATTTCTAGAAATGTCTAAGGCTCTTCCTTTTTGTGCAGAGGTAGCCCTTAGCTGAGTTTGGATTCATGTTTGTTTTAATTGTTTTGGTTTTTGATGGATGTGCTTATCAATTCATGGTTATGATAATAATAATAACGTAATAGCGTCTACCGATACCGAAGCGACAAAATAGTGGGAAATCCGTAAATTCGAACACATCTAACCTGTTTTCCAACATTTTGATTTCGAGCACTGCTGATGAGTTGTCAGTCAACGAAATGGCCATACAGTGCATCAATTTATTTCGGTATTTTGTAAAACAGTTTATTAACGACATAAATGTCGAACTACAGAATCATAACTACACAGAACTTTCTACATGGAACTTGATGCAGCAATATTGTTCTATTACAAGGAATAAATCTCGTACTGAAACAGAACATTAACCATTTGAACAAAACATTGTACCATCAGTATGCAACAAATTTTACTGGCATACGGAGGGATTTGACACAATACATGTTACCATGCCATACTGAAATCTCAAATGGTACAGGGATCTCGTTAGTAGATTGCTGTAAGTCAGAAGGATTTACATCACGAATACTGGACAGATTTATAATAGTATGTCTTCAGATGGTTTAGCTTTGATACTTTGTCCTATTATGTTGTCAACTGCGATAATATCAACAGTGAGACCTGTGTTAGCTTAATATGGTAATTCCACAAGTAGATGGAGACGGAAAGATATACATGTAAAAAGGGGGTGCGCGATTCAAGAAGGACATACATTCCTAGAGAGATACTCCTTAGTGTTAACAAAATTTAACATTTATTAACAGTAAATTGAAAGTATTAATTTCGGGCTAGTGTCTGGTGATACCCTCGGGGAATTCGACGCCATCTTGACGTCAATAAGTATCGTGATATAGCTATTACCAGTATATGAGATAAATATTTTCAACATTTTGCGCTTTTTCGAATTTCAATTTCTTATGTTTCTCTGCTATTTTTATCAGTTCTACCAGTTCAGATTAACCTGAAGTGTAATTTATACATTTACTCCGTATACCACAAATTAGACGAAACAAACAAAATGTAACTTACCTTCTGAGAGTTTTCATATTTACAGTAATCAGTCTGGCATCACTTGACCTGACCTTCTCATAATAACTTACCACTTCTATCACTTATCAGTTTTTGTTTTTCTTGTTATAATGAAGTACATTAACCTGATTTTGACCTTGGTTCGTCTTCGTTTTGATCAAACTGAAATTTCCCTATACACGGAGAAAAGCAGATTAAACCAATCAAGGATTTGAGGGACAACAAAACTCCTTTGAAGGGTTAAAATATGATTTAAAATCTAAAATCTTTTTTTTTTCAATAAATGAACTGTTTTATTGTTAATATGAGCATGCATGCTTCATGTCTCCATTTGCTGTAACCTTACACTCTTAGCTTATTAATTGGGCTTAAAGTCTATTAATGTCCAGATACTGGTGTAATATGTATATGATGACGTCAAATTTTACTAAAAAATCATTGAAATGTACACTCATATTCTGGTTTCTCTGAAAATCTGCGCTATTGTGCTTTAGGAAACGGGCTTAATGTATTACAACTACTGGACAAGAAAGTAGGTAATACTTTTTACTTATGTTGAAAACGTTTTTCAATAGTCCAGAAAAACTACTTGCGGTTTGAACAAAGACACACAAGAACACTTTAAAATCCTATAACGCATCCTTTAATAATATATCATAATGTTTTTATTTTTAAGAACTGTTCCATGATGTAACATTGTATAAAAATTAATGTTTGAGTACAAAGGAAGAATCAAGCCACGTTTTTTCCCAAACAGGGAATTCCAAGTTATAAAATTTCGTTAATTGACGATCTGCCAGCATAACATAATAAAGTGGTGGTCGCCGCGAGTGCGGAAGGTCGCGGGTTCGATCCCCGGCCGGGTCAAACCAAAGACATTAAAATTGGTAGTTGCTGCTTCTCCGCATAACACGCGGCATCTCAACTGTAGGAGTAAGAGCAAAGATCTACTGGTCGGCTCGGAGTCAGTATAATGTGTCCGAGTAGGGTGATATGTCTTCCTGCGGACAGTTACCTCGTGAGCTAGCACATTAAAAATCCGGCTCAGCGTGTCAGTCTCGTACAAAGCAGGGATCATATTCATTATAATATCAATATGTTCTCGTCCTGATATGCACCTGGCTGCCACTGGATCTTGAACAACAATTCATCCATCCATCCATGGAAGGAAGTTATTTACACACTATGATGGGACACTGACATTTTTAAACAACTAAGGCATGGAACAATTTTTTTCTGGTATCTAGACCATGGAACATGCTGTTTTTTCTCCCCATAAATTTTTTCATACCGGTGCTATCTCTGCGATAAATATTGCCCAGTTCCAATATACTATCATGAATATCACAATTTTTTGTCTGCCTTTAATCTTTTAAACTTATTGCTTTTTAGGCAATTACAGCAATTTGTGAAAAAAAAATTTCAAATCTGTACACTGTTGTCAAAAATTGAATGTGAGCCAGAATGAATTTGATTTATATTTATGTCTTCAGTTAACTGAAATCGGATGATTTTGGCCACTTCATTCAAAAATAACATCTTTTGGACATGAGTGCGTTGTGAAGCCATAAATAATAAGTCTGCTTCAGACGGGATGATTTGGTTTAAAGACAGCTTTTTTTTATTAATATTACTCTTAAACTCAGATATTCACAAACTCGCTATTATAGGCAAAAGTGCGTAAGCGTAAGTTGCAACTAGTATGACTAGAAAATAACAATATTTTGTACTTCTGTTATAATGATTTTAATATGATATGGTATTTGTTACATAAATTCCCTTCTAGCTGGTGATAAATTTTACTGTGAAGGTAGTTTTCAGTATACATGCATATACAATTAATACTAACATTTCCTCTCGTACGTAGTATTTTATTTTTCACTTGATTTTAATTATGAATCATGATTTAATAATGCACTACCACATAATGAATTATCTTCCGCTTGCCTTGAGAACTGATAACGAGACATGAATGTTATTGGTAAGAATACAATGTACATATCAATATAGTTAAAATTTGTGTCAGAATGGAGACCGGTAGACCGTAGATTTAATCACAAAAATTCTAAGATGTATATTCGTTCGTAACTCCTTAACATTTCATTATTATAACAAAGTCCGTAATAGCGTCTAAGAAGATTTGTTAATACCGATACCGAAGCGACAAAATAGTGGGAAATCCGTAAATTCGAACACAGTCATGAAAATGAAACAAGACAAACAGTGATACATGTACATGTATAACTAAAGGAATGAAAAAACTTATAATAAGCTAAACAAAAAAGAATAAGACAATTAAATCACTAGCAATGTGAACTCCCACTAAATACCGAGAGTAACATCAGGTGCTGCGGGAAGTTAAGGATGATCGCTTATCTAATGGGAAATAAATAGAATTTGAAATAGGTGTTTTAGTTTGAGAGAATATATGAATAGTGAACAAATAAGCAAGGAAAAAAAATATAGGTTCATGCGCTCATTTTAGTGCTATAAGGTCTTGAAAATTTGCATGAAATGGGTTTTCTCTGGATTTTTCATTGTCTTTGCATTGACAACTTCAGTGTCTCAAAGATGTATGAACAAATAAAAAGGATTTCATAAAATTTTGTCAAATACCTTTTCAAGGTATATATCATTGAATTATAAAAAGAAGAAGTGGGGGTTCATTGGCAAAAAATTTCATGTTTAAGAAATGGATAAAACCCGAGGATTCCGAAAATCTGACAAAAAGACCAAAACATGACCAGTGAGCATCCTTAAGCATGTCCTGCTCGGTAAAAGGAACTGTCACATTGCAGTGAATAAAAGACAGTGAAGTGAATTCCAGAAGGGCATGAAATCTAAATGAAGATATCTGGTCTCATACATGAGATAGAAACTTCGTATCGGCCAATTAATTCGTGATGATGGTAAAATTTATGGAGTGATGAAATTAACAGAGACTGAGCATAAACCTATCTGAGAAGTTTATGCGACAGTAATCTCGCCATGCCGAGAAAGTCACATGTATACTATTAAATGTATAAATCACATGTACGGAAGTAACGAATCAACAGTGAACGTACACTCAGTACGCTGGAGACCTTGGTATGTTACTGCTAAGAAAGGGGAAATTAACAATAACAATTGACTGGACGTCCTAAACTAAGGAAACAGATTCCCGCGTTTGCTCGTGGAGTGAATAAATGGCGGCCCCAAGGAAATCTATACAGGGACAGTGAGGTCAGGGATTTAGGGTACTTATTTCTAAAAATAAGTAATTAAAAACAAGTCAGTGTATTGGCTTTGGCAACAAGGAGGAAGACCTTTTTGCTAGTTCAGTCTATCATTTCCCATTAAATCATACACTATCATTATATAACAGCAACTGTCTGCCATCGCATTAGTGTTGACTGAAGCGCCAACTATTCACGCCAAACTCAGAAAAATGAATAAAACATTAAAATTTTACAAAAAATAATATCAAGAAATATTACAAACATACAGATTAACACCTAAACGTGACAATATCATATTTCTTGCATCGTAGACACATCGGGGAATCTGTGTCACGTTGTGACAGTATGAAAAACAATAAATTGTCGGTACGAAAAAGATTTTTATAAATTGACGATATCACCAAGGGAAGAGTAATATTTAAGGGTCACTTAAGTTTAATCACACAACTGAAGCATTTCTTTATAGTCATTTGCAAAAGAATAACGAAGCGATGGGTTGGAAAAGTCCGTAAGAAAAAAATCCGAAGGCAAAAAATTCATAAGAATGCAACATACAACCGTAACAGGCAACATTACCACAAGGATACATGTATATAATTTGAGGAATCAAAAAAAAAAAAAATAAATAAACAAACAAAACAGAATTAGAACAAAAAAGCAGAGAACCTAAACATTGTGAAATTCTTGATTTTAAACTGGAAATATTGGTACATCTTAATCCAAGAATGCGAGATAAATATCAATACCGTAACAACAAATAATGAGCAGACTAACAATCAATAAGCATTAGTGTTGATCCTTAGATTTTTAAACCAGGTTACATGAATTAAATCGGGGGAAATCTGGTTTTAGAATTAAATGTAGAACTTTATTTACAATGTTGATCTGTTTTTAATTTAAATACTGCTTTCGGTTCTGCAGGAATCTACAATAAACAGATGAATAAATATGTCATATAATTATATTACGCTTTCCCATTACTTCTTTATTACATGATAAACAATTTGAATTGACAACGTTTGATATCCTCGAAATTTGGTTTCTCAAAATCATATTAGCATTTGCTATTGTCCATTTCAAGTCTGGAATTGTTCTGATAACTTAGTAAATTGCTACTCGGGTAACATTACAAAAAAACTGCCCAAACATACATGGAATTTAGAATGAATTGTGAAAATTCCGAGCTAAAAGACAAGTTAGCAATAGCATTTTCTAGTTTTTGTAATGAAATTCACTACACAGGTATGAACACAGCACGATTCTCCTTTTTTTTAGCAGGAAATGTTACCATATTTTTGTATTACTGAACACATATTTAAAGATCTACATACCTTTATTTCATGCATCATGTTTCCACTCATTTCTATTTCCGGCGTCCGCCTCCACCGCCGCCACCACCACCGCCACCGCTCTTACCTCCGCCGCCCCCACCTCCACCGCCACCACCACTTCCTCCTCCACCCCCGCCACCACCACCACCACCACCCGGTGCGGCGTTTGTTAATACCATGGAGACGGAAATTATCAAAAGAAGTAAAAGAAGATTCTTCATCACTGTCTAAAACGTAAGAATGCAAGATCTAAAGCCAATAAAAATAACTGATAATGCATAGAACGTAAACGTATGCAAATCCAATAATGTAATAAACATAACTATTTGATGTTATTTAAAATATCTCATTATTTGATTTGCATGCAATGTTTGGCTTTCAGCAACACAGAAGAGACAGAAAATGCTTTAAAATCTACTTACGTATATTATATTACGAAATATCAAAATAATTATATGGTATTATAATTGGTGAGAAAATTTCAGGATGAAGACATTTCAATAATTATTTGCAATAGAATATCTAAACAGTAAGTTTGAGGGAAATATAAAGACAAGGTAAATTTATGAAAACAGTAATATAAAGACAAGATAAATTCATGAAAACAGTAATATAACGGATATGATACTACACATATATAACCAAGGAGGAAGTCATAAACGACAACTATCCTTGCCCTCCCCATATGTTGTATCCATGTGCACCACTTTTACAATCATAAGTTTGAAAATTCAAATTCTAAAACCTTTTAATTATTGCTCATCTACATACATTGTATGACAATATAGAAATAATATGCATAGAATGAAAAATGAAAATTCTAATTAGAAAAAAACTTATTTAAATAAAACACGCTGAGGCAAAGCCAAACTAGATTGAGACAATCGGGAACGACAGCTATCCCTGCACTCCCCACATATTGTATCGCTGTCCACCACTTTCATAATCATATGTTTAAATATTAGCCTTTATAATTTTTTAAATCATAATTTTAAAACATTATTGATTGCATAGTTACATACAGCGTATGGCAACACTGTATAAAATATAGAAATACAATGCATAAATCGACAAATGAAAGAGGACAAAATTCGACCCGTGTGGACCAAAACTGAAAATCAAAATTCTAAAATCTTATTGCGCATCTACAAATATTATGTGATAATTGTGTATGGAAATAAAATGCATAAAGTGACAAATGAGAGATGGAGTTAAGGTCACAATCTTAAATTTCCAATTTTCGAAATTCAACCACTGTGGGCCCCCAGGTTTTGAAAATAAAAATTCTAAAACATTATTGCGCATCTGCATACATTGTATTACAATTCCTTATAGACATTAAATGCATGAAGTTAAAAATAAAACGAAGATTTTACGTCACAAGGAAACTGTGACAGATGGACTGACTCGTGTGGGTGGTAACAATATCCCCTAAATTTCATCGAAAGTGTAGGGATAAAGAAAAACCATAGCTGACCAAACAGATTCAGAACAAGACAACACAAAAAGAAATGCACTGGCAATGTAAATGCCAACACAAATCACAACATCGGGTACCCGGAAGGGTGTCCTGATCCGTAAACAACACCTATCACATAGTATACAAGAGGATAACATCCGGCGACGTGTCCGATGTACCGTCAATTCCAGTAAGATATGAATTCTAACTAAAGATGTCTAGTTTCATTTGTGAGATGGAAAATTATTTATTGGCCAACAATCGTGATGACAACCATAAGAAGAGATTTATATTTTCTTCATAAATACACTTACCCTTACAGCTGGCACAAGTAGTAGTGAGATAGTGAAGGTTTAAGTAGAGGTTTTTGATGTATATATATATATATTGTCAACAGACTGATAAAAAAATTACCAACATTAATTATAGACAGTAAATGAAATTTACCAAACTGTTTGTCATGGCTTGCAGTTCACGACCTGCATTGCACAAGACTACATTATATCAGTCTTATGTAATAATGAATAATTTACTAAATATGTTCCAAAATAGATAATGTCCTGCTCTGTTGTGACCATCGATTAATATCCATATCCTTGTAGCTGTCCTGTTAATTGTGGGGGAATACCAAACATATTTTCCATAATATTAAACAATATCCTATTCCGTTAAAACATTAGACATTAAAATTACCGCTTACACATACAAATTTGAAAAACACAATAATACAGTTAATTTAAAGATTATTGATAATCAAATTTCATTAATATCTTAGTCTGTCCGCCAAATTAAGATTGGTGTGATCTTCCTTTATTATTCCCAATTTTTGATACATGTGAGTTGTCTCCCATTTACGGGGCTATCTGCTCTTTGGAGAAGGTGTCTCCCATGTAAAAAATATTTAATTTTTCTGCAAAATATTTTTTCTTCCTGAAATATACTCCATACACAATAATAATTAAATTTTTAGATATATGTTCCAAAATTTTTCGATGTCTGATGTAGGCCTTCCCTGGCTCAGAAAAAATTATTAGTAAATTTTGCACTTCATGATAAATACAAGACACCTTCTGAAAGGAAGGATAACTCATGCATATGGGAAACAACTCCAATATCCGCAAGCGGGGAATGCTGGATACCAAAGTTACGTTGATATCCTTACAAGCAGCGTAACATTGCTGGATCTGCTAAGGATCCTCTTTAGAAACTCTTAACTTCCATTCTAAAAGCTGAAAAAACTTTCCCTTATTTTGTTAAACAATATTCCGAATCTCACAGCAAGCACACTGTAAATGATATTTGATTGACAGCGAATTAGGGCAGTTTAGTGGACGAGAGAATGGATTTTACTCCTCTATTAGCAGATTTGTTTCTTTACTAATACAAGTCAGGCTCTTCTTGAGCTACTCAAAGGTAAAGATAGAACTAGCTCAAACTTTTAATTTCGGGGGGCCTAGGTGGCCGAGTGGTCTAGGTTGTTCGTCATGGCTACTAATGATCACTAGCCTGTCATCACTGAGGTTGTGAGTTCGAATCCCACCTGTGGCGGGGTGTGTTCGACTCCGATATCATTTGACAAAGATTGCCAATTTTCCTACCGAAGGTCGGTTGTTCTCTCCGGGTACTCCGGCTTCCTCAACCAATTAAAACTGGCCGCGGCGATGTGCTGAAAACGGCGTAAAACCCCAACTAAACATCCAAACAAACTTTAATTTCGGTTCTCGCTATATAGATGATGTTTAATCACTTAACAAATGACAATTTGTTGATTATCTACTTCTCATCTATCCAAAGGAGCTTCAAATAAAGGAAACCGCCTCGGTGGTCTCGTGGTAGCGTGCTCGCCCCGAGTGCGGAAGGTCGTGGGTTCGATCCCCGGCCGGGTCAAACCAAAGACATTAAAATTGGTATTTGCTGCTTCTCCACCAAGCACGCGGCATCTAGGAGTAAGAGCAAAGACTGGTCGGCTCGGAGTCAGTATAATGTGTCCGAGTGAGGTGATATGTCTTCCTGCGGACAGTTACCTCGTGAGCTATAGAGCACATTAAAAATCCGACTTAGCGTGTCGGTCTAGTACAAAGCAGGGATCATATTCATTATCATATCAACCTGTTCTCGTCCTGATATGCACCTGGTTGCCACTGGACGTTAAACAATAATTCATCCATCCATCAAATAAAGGATACTAAAAAGAAGCCGTAATTCTCGCGGGAGAGGTAAAGGAGTCAATATTCGATAGGTCAAAAAAGTGGGGAAGAAGTGAAGTCTGTTAACAGTACAGATGCTGCAGAGTAAAAAAATATGTTAAGAGGGAGACTGCGAACAAAACCCTATATCAAAGATAGTACAGTTTCAATTTTATGCCACAATATCGGCGGGTATCTTTAAGGAGGAGAAGACGCATACTTTGCTTGTGGAACCGTTTTTTATGGGTGCGTGTTCATTTTGTACCCCATACACCAGATATTGCTATTTACTGGTAACCAATGCATTATCTCAACAATAGAAGTGTATCGTCCATTGCCGCTAGTTTACAGTTAATTACAGCCTGATGCAATTTACGGTACACCTATACTGTTGTTGGATAAACAATGCAATGGGTACCAGAAAAGAGCAATAGATATGTGCTGTAAGGGGATGCACAGTGGTGTTAGTCTTAATGTGTTTTTCTTCAACAATTTTGTATTGGCATTATGACTGTGGTTGTTTCCTAAGCTTTGTCCTTTCTCTTTGACTTTTGTCTTTGAATACTTAGGGGACAATCATTTAATTCTGAGTTTGGATGGGGCTAGCTAATTTTTACGCGCCTGTAAATGTTCATTGCACACCGCGGGACCTATTATTAATTTATTAGTCCAGATAATCATGACGTCTGGAGGATTTTCTGTAAATGAATACACCGGGACCTGTTTATCGTGTACACGGCACGTGAAGACCAAACACACGGTAGGTGATCATTTTATTTTTATTTAAATGACAAACCAACATACTATAAATGTTCATTGTACACACCGGGACCTATTTTTAATGTATTCGTCCAGAAAATCATGACGTCTCAAGGGTATTTTATTATTTTTTAAATTTTTTTGGATCCCTCATCGTTGGAAAATTTTTCAAGACGGACTAATTATTTGGACTAAGCTATTATGTACCATGTGTATTGTGTACACACCATGTGATTTTGGGAAACGCGTTGAGTTGTAAATTACACATTAAAATGCTAAAAGATGTACATGTACACTGACTGAATCACTCGTTTCCAATGACGGTGAACAAATAAAAAGGGGGCTTTCATATACCTACTATTAATACTGCGTAAACAGTATTTTCATTCGATATTTGACTGTGGTGTTACTTGTTTGGTAGGAAAAGGAAATGTATCAGGATGGTCTGACAACTATGCGTGCGTGTGTGCGCGTTTTCCGCATTTCGGTAGCCTTTTTCAGGTAGAAATTTATCTCAATTCTATACTGAGCGAACAATCTCTACGACCATGTATACATAAAAAGGTATTGTGGTTCTTCAATATAACGCTTTTACATATGATACGGTGATTAAACACATCAACATTACAAGCATGAAACAATCTCCTTTCGGGACTAGTTACAGCATGTGATAGAATAGACACGACAAAATACAACAAGGTGATGTTAAATTTTCATCATGTTGCAGATAAGTATAAGACGGAAAGCCTGTTGATATGAAATTAGCATGTATAAAGTTTGAATGCACACACTGAAAATGTTAAACGAGTTAAAAACTAACCGTGGATTAAATTTAGGGAGAAAACAACTTTTTAGGTAGAACTAGCTTCTGGAGAGAAATTGCATCAAAAACATTTAAAAAGTCTGGCTGACACATACATAATCACAACAGAAATAGGCTGACTTGGTAAAGACCCTGAACAGTAGTGGGGTTAATCCGGATTAATTGGTATCACCCCTTATCTATCCTGACACTCTTGTGTATAAAACATACTAAAAAAACCAATACAGCATGATTACCAACTAAGTGATCGCTTGCTAGAACTGCAAATATTGGTGGGGTGGTACATAATTTAGACAGCAGGGTCAGACTGTGCTTGCCAACAAGTCAGAATTCTTTTTTATTCTTTTTTTTCCAGAAAAACCGGGCTCGATTGACTTTTGCGCGATGCATACCCTTGACTTAACTTAATTAAGAAAAGGATACCATATTTATGTGTATGATCTCATTAAATCTCGAACCAAAAACAACTGGATTTTTCCCGTCGGAAAGTCCAGTCAAATAAAGAATGCCATAAATAACAGACGTTTTAAGTGCATGATTACTGAATCTTAAAGTACATCAGCAAGGACAAATGACGAAACGTAGAATCTTTTAAACATAAATAACAAAGCATCCATGTTAACCACAAGGTTAATTTAAAATAATGTTTCATTTTGACAAAATAACATAAGATGATTTTTTCGTTGTAAAGTTTAAAAAAACCCATTAATTTATGTTTTTGAAAAAATATTTAGAACCTCACATTCTAAGTAAAAGATTAATTTAAAACAGAAATAGGCAACGGAGAAAGGAAAATACATCATTGTTTACTATATAATAGATTTGGGGTAAGTTCTCATAAGATTTCACGAAACTTTCTCCCTATTAATTGAAAGATTTAATTAATATTTTCTCATGTTATATCCTATGTGATGTTGTTTCATTCACGCTTTCTCCATATCCTTACATCAGATCATGGAAAGAACATACGGAGATTTGATACAGAAAAGCAATCAAGCCTAGAAAGGCTTTGATACACAATAAAGAATGTTCATCCATGATATATTGAAGAAAATTAAGAAAATGTCATTTTTAAACGATCATCATATTATGTCAGAATGGAAGATACAGTAGATATTCTGTGATACTTAGGCCACACCAAATTGATTTTTAGTTTTTTGGATTTAAATCAAAGAAAAAAATCTTGTTTGCTGCTTTATTTTCAAAAAATGCTGAAAATTCGCCTAAAATTCTTCATTTTTCAAGAAATTAAAAATAAAAAGTGTTCGACCGGTCCTAAAATTTGGTAGATTTTTTTTTAGATTTTTTTGGGAATATTTTAGGTAAAAACATTTTTGCCGCACGCTAATTTGATCTTCGTCTGAAAAAATCTAGTCCTCAAGAAAATAAATTAAATCAAAATTTCGCTAGCTCGCATCTATTTTTACCATAAAAAATCCAAAGAACTAAAAATCAATTTGGTGTGGCCTTATTTTGATGAAATAGATTTTACATTTGAAAATTTATGGTTTCCATAAATCGCAGCATAAAACTGATTTAATTTGTATATTATCATCCCCGACTGGTCGGAATTCCCAGTTCTGAATAATTTATTACACATTTGTGTCTTTCCGACTTCGTGTTATTACACATAAAAACTGGTATTCTTTAAATAAAAAGACATGATTATTGTTGAAACTTGTGACGTATAGCTGCGTTTCATTCTTTTTCTGGTGCAAAACTTCTAAAGCATTCCAATATCAGAGGAGTTCAATAAGTGCAACATTTTCTTATCAGGACGTATTTTTTCATTTTTTTTTTTTTATATACAAAATAAATTTCTAAAATTTAAATTCATTTTAATCTCTTGCCTTTTTTGAGGCGGTACACTCTCTGTAACGTAAAAGTTAACAACCATGTATGGGCGATTTGCGAATGCTGAGCAATGTATGGACGATTGCAAAAATACCATAAACTCTTTAAAATTTAGCGTTTACAGTATAAGTATGGTTTAATTTATCGCGCAGCGCATCGTTTATCGTTTATTTTTGCGTTTTCCAAATATGGTAATGTTAGAGTTCTATGGGTTTTTTTAATCGTTTTCCATATCTGGCAGGAGTATTTCAAATAATATTTTTAAAAAGATAAATGAGTAGAAAATCAATAAAAATAATAATAAAATAGTGATAAAAAAATTAAATGAATAAAAGTAAGAAACATTTTTAAACGAAAGTCTAAATTTTTCTTTCTATCTTATGTTAGACCTCAGCAATGAAAAAATACATATATTTTTGAAAATCAAATAATTAAATACGTGGCTATCCCACAAAACAAAAAATCATATAGTGTCAAATAGACGTATGTGTATGGAGGAAACAAACTTTATCAAATAAACATTTTACCCTAAGAATACTCTTTCTTTTAAACTAAATTTTACATTTTTATATGTTAGTTGTAGAACTACGCTAAAACACAAAGAACAAATACACCTCATTTTTTTTGCCAAGACCTTTTAAGGGGACTATCCGCTCCTTGTCTGAGCTAATATTAAGTACTAATTTAAACATTTTTAGTCTGCGACCCTTGCTATGTGGTTGTCTTTGGAACTACTAGTGAACAATCAAACAACCGATATGTTTTCCTACTTATAAGATACGATACGTTTAATCAACATGTAGCCATCTTCATTTGTCATTAACAACAGAAATTTGTTTTAAGACCAATAAAATTGTTATTACACAGTATAATTTTTTTTAAAAATAGTTGTCTATCACCATGAACATGTGGTTAATTTTCCAGTAAATTTTCCATCATCCCTTCTTTTGTACCAGTACAATAAAAGTTATTCTTTATATATTTCTATATAATTTGCTTAAGAACTGACAAGCTTAAGCTTTTTAAAAATGATAATTCAATACCTATGTTTTCACTGGTAAACACAATAGATTTGTACCAAGTGTTAAAGTTATTATTCCTAAGTACCTTACTCACTTGATATGCACAATGAAGTAGTGATTTTTCATGCATATTCTCTACTCTGTGCCAATACGAAAACATGGCTATAAAAATTGAGTACAATAACTGGATTCTACACAACACAACTAATATTGCAATATTCGTACTTTTTTATTTATTACAAGGGGAAATTTACAGATCTCAATATATTACTTTTCAACCTCCCAATCTAGGTATAATTCATATAAATCTTTGTTCTTTTTTTTGCATTCCTTCCGAAAGAGTACCCCATATTTCCCATTTGGTTTTATCATATAACCATACATGTGTAATAATGATTTAACTGGACAATCTAAAGACAGTGATATTCTATATGCAACCTTTGTTCCTCGTCAACTCACCTGAATAAGGAACGTGATTAATACAACAATCAACAGCATATTACACTAAACGATGTACACTAAGCGAAACCATGAACGATACAATCTATGATATTATGTACCATAGTCTGGAAAGAAAAACGGTATACGATAGACCATACAGTAAAGGCTGCTTTACTATACACGATACAAAGCACAATCAATGAACGAACGAAAAAAGAACTATGTACGTACTCTGAACGAACATTAGAAGTCCGATTACCGAACGCTAAACGAGCGATTTACGAACGCTTTCAGTCGTAATACAGGTGTTAACTTTTACGTTACAAGATGTGATGAAAATATAAAAATTATTTTTATTTGGCCTTTGAATAATAAATTCACAAGTACCTGTTCATAACTATACTGACATACTGGCAACTGATCTATGATGGGAAAAGAGTTGACCTTTCCGTTGTACCAATTTAAAAAATATATCACATTACAGCTTGTAATACATGTATATAAGTCATTATATAAAGTCAAGACAGTTATCCAATATTTGAATATAAAGAGAAATTTCTATCTCTAGATCAGGTTTAAGTATTTTGATACCAGCGTGAAACTGAAATTTTATCTTTACTGTTAGAAACATGTTAATTTTTTTAAACTAAGGAGTAACTCACTCGTACAAGGCTCTGTCCTTAGACGGTCTTGCTTTACTCGTTTGCTCATTTTGTATATTCCCTTAAACTTTTTAGGTTATTGATTTGGTTTTCATTATTGTAGATCTTCAGAAGAAGTGAAGAGTTGTAAATTGACAAAATGTCCACACCCTGTGCATCAAAATTTGTATCAAAGAATTAAATTTTACCACTGAGTCGATATTGCTGCTAGTGGACTCAAAGTTCCCGACGGTATCCCCAGCTCAGTTTCTAGTATTTCGCTACTGGCCTGAAATTGATACTTTAAATTTACTGTTGCAAAAATTTTAAGCTGCGCACGAGGGAGATACTTCTTAGTTTTCACAGAATTTTTATTAAGGTAATTTGTAGATTAATATAGTATAGGTAGCGCTAAATGACAACTGTATGTTAAGCAAAACTACAAGGAAAATACTGATGACTTATAAATAGATATGTTTTTGACTAAACAAATCCAGTGTTTCGTGATACGACAGGTAAATCTAATTATACAATTTCAGGAAGAGATGGATATTTTTGTAATATTGTACAGTTTAATAGCTATGTTTGTCAGCGGCGAGCCTTCGAGAGGTGGCATGGGTGGGAGACCAGGTGAACCTGGGGAACCAGGACGACCTGCTTCACATACTCATTTCAATGATGAGATAACTGATGTTGGCCCAGACAGACCAGGCAAACCAGGAAGGCCAGGTGAACCGGGCGAACCAGGACGACCTACTTTACATTATCATATGACTGATGTGGGCCCAGGCAGACCAGGGAAACCAGGCATACCAGGTAGACCAAGTGAACCTTGGAAACCAGAATTTCCTGTTTCAGGTGATCCGTTAATTGATGTTGGTCCATTGGAACCAGGAAGACCAGGGGAACCAGGATTGCCAGGATTGCCAGGTTCACCTGTTACTGGTCCAGTGATCAGTGATGGATCAGGCAGACCAGGGACACCAGGCAGGTCAGGAGGACCAGGTCAACCAGGAAGACCAGGAAACCCGGGATATCCGGGAAAATAAAGACGAGTGTAAGTATGAAGGTATATTATTGTTGCAAATATTTAATATGTTTATATCGTAACATTCATATACAATTGATGGTGTACTTTTCATTCCATGATATATTGATTGATTAAATATTGTTTAACGCCGAGTTGGCGATATTACAGCCAATATCACGGCGACCATTCCATGATATACCATATGATTAATCATGAAAATAAAAGAATACGGGATATGTATCAATGGTACAACATTACATGAGTAACTGCTAAAACGTGATGAAAAAATTCCATGACTGAAAATCGTCTGGAATTACAAATAGTGGTGAAAAATTTCGAGTGTATAAGCCAGCTGGAAAAAAAATTAAGGCTGAGAATTGCTCCAAAAAAAAAATTCGAAGTCAGTTTTTTGTCGCCTTAAAGTTAATCAAATGGTTGCTCTTTTACTAGCCGATGTGTTCACTTCATGCATGGGCAGCAGTGATCACTTCAAGACAATCATTAAATGATCCCCAAAGTATTTTCATCATGAAAATGACCGGTAAAATAAGGAAGAAATATCGTTCTTATATAGAATATTCGATTACGGATAGACAAAATATACATGTACTTAGTGGATACGGTATAAAATAAAGCCTGTTAGTAGAAAAATGTTTTAGTTGTGGTGTTTCGATAAAAATTCAAAACGTCATACTTCAGAAATTTAAATCTTGACGAAAAATAAAGTTTTTTTTACACTTTAGAAATTAGTTGCCCATGTTCTACCTTTATCGCTTTTACTATGGCTAAATAAGGCACTCAGAAATCTTACAAAGGGGTTCATTCTGCTAATGGTACAAACTAGATGTGGATTCTTATATTTGATCGACTTACTTCCAAAATAATTGGTACAATTTGCACTAATCTGGAAAAGTTTGACTTCTTAACACTCTTTACAAACACAACTCATTCTTAATTGAATTATTTGTTTCCATGTTAGCAGAAATTCATTATCAAACAAGTAAAACTGTGTTAGGATGCTTACGCAATGGTTACATAGACTTCCTGTCTGACCACAATGAAGCTCAAGACAATTTTTCATCCATTCATCCTGTTTTCAGAAGCCATCATTTTTTCCAAAACCAAATTGCACTTCCTGGCACAGCCTTTAGCCTTAATATGAAGTTGCATGAAGATCGGATAGATTTTTTTGTCACATTACCATGGCAGCGGTGACCATTTAAAAGTCAAAGATTTAAGAACATCTCTAGGCATGGCGCCTAATCTTCCTATGAAGTTTCATAAAGATTTGATAATTTTCAGGCTTTTGGTTTTTTTCTCTTTTTCTGTGGCAACTATGGGCATTTTGAAAGTCCTGTATATATGTGCATGTCCAGATTTGGTCCCGAAGTCTCTTTGTGAAGATTGGTATTATTTCAGATTTCTTTTTTATGGGGGGGGGGGGTATCCATGGTAACTATAACCATTTTGGAAATTCTGACACCAAAGTGCATTTTCATTAAGATTGGATATTTTTTCATTTTCGGGGGAATTGTTGGTACCATTCCATGGCAAAATTAAGAACCTTCCAAAGACCAAGTTTATATATATATATCTAGACATCAAACCAAACCATCATGTGAAGTTTCAGAAAGTTTTCATTTCATTTTTTCGGGTAATTTATTTTTGTTTTGCTCTGTTTCCATTACAACCAGACTTGCAGGTATTCCAAGACATTTACATCTAGGCATGGTGCTTAACAGTCCTGCACAGTTCCATGAAGTTTGCTACATTCCTCTCGTATAGAAAACAGTTGGACAAGTTCAGCATTAAGAAAAAGAAAAAATACGATTGGACTAACTGTTCTCGTCCGCGTTATGAATATTTTAAACATCATCCTTGAATTAGACTTAAAATATCCAAGAAGAAACGAGTTATATTTCATATTGTGATTTCTATATAGAATATAATATATAGTGATTTCAACAATAAATTTCTATAACAAATATGATGATTTCAAGTTTATCTACATGTACTGCTTTAATTTCATCCTATGATATAATTCCTTCCCAACAAGCGTTGATGCAATTCCTTCGACTAGTGTTGACATTGTATTGTGTTTGTGTATCTCAGTTGATACACACAAGTGGATGAACGTTCAATTTAGTCAGATTTCAAAAGCAGAGGTGTATATTAAAGCTTTAAATTTAATTTCTGAGGTGTTAAGGAAAAATAACTAAATATAATCATACTGACGTCTGACGGCAAAAACTATAAACTCATTCAATTAGTCGAGTTTCGTCATATATAGTAGATTCAATAATGTCCTGATTGTACTTGTCTACCGGTTTTGTCCTTTTCTGAGTACTGACACATTTTTGATGGACGATGTCCCTGTTGAAGCGTCTGGTTTAAATCGGGAGTAGAAAGATGATGGAATAATATCTTAGATTTTGTTCATACTGTAAACAATATAAATAACTTTTATATACAATTTTTTATATTTTCAGGTACAACATCCAGTTGACAAAAATAAATATCACTTATTGTAGGAAGACGCATGAACCAGACTTACGATTTTGTAAAACAAATAAATTTTTAATCTGAAGTGTTTAGTCATCCCTGCAGTAACTACTATGCAATCAACCGGTTTATATAAGGTTTTATGAGAACCATAAGTAATAGGAGCTGGGTGCTTTTTAAAATAAGATTTATTTAAAGATTGTTTTTCAATTTTGGAACAGGTTGTGCGATATAACATACTCTGTGGCAGTTCACGTAACTGACCAAAGTAGGTTATACAAGTATATTATACTTTATGCATAAATCTTGATCTCTCATTGCTTAACAGAGATGTGGTATTTCAATTGACCTTAAATTATGATAATTGGCATTCAGTATAATATAACACAAGTTGAAGGTGGTGTGCCTGATTACCACACACAAAACAAAATATCACCCTCAACTACGTCTCGGGAGATAGTTTGCCCTCGTGTGGTAATATGGCTTAACACCTTCAACTGAAGGCAGTATGTGTATAATATTTACGTTACGTACATTGAATCAACTGTTTTGTTAGTTAATCTAGCCCATGAAAGCTGAAACTGTTGTGGTTGGTACATGGCCGTCACTTGACTCTTGACTATTTGTAGTCCTACTTGCTTTCTATCAGTGTTGAAACAAGAGGAAGGACCTGATCTTCTCTCCAATATATTAATGTTGCATTCCAAATATACACATATAGAACTGTATGTTGTGAATCAATGGCACAACAGAAATAACTATTCCGCCACGTCATACGTTGTTGGTAGGATAAATGATAACTCAGTGCTTTTTGATATCCCACCGTCAACTTCCCATTGCTGTGTAACAAAAATACATTCGGCCTTTTAGCTCATCCGACCCAAAGGACAATGTGATATATTGTCATCAGTTGGCGTTCATCGTCCGTTGTCTACAAAATTCGCTTATAAAGATTTTTTTATCTAAAACCACTGACCTCCTTTCATACATTGTATCTGCTGACCCAAACTGCAAACATAGATGGTCACCACAGCCGCACTTTAAAATAGGATGATCTGAAAATTCACTTGTATATCTTGTCCGAAACCATGTCACCAGTTGAAACCAGGCTTCCTGTCGTGCGGTTCTTAGGTTGTTCTTTCAGAATTTTACCCAATACAGATAATAATTATTATGCTTTCAGACTGCAAATGAAATCAAAGATGGCCACCTAAGCACCAATACTGGTTTGTGAATTATATAACTCTATCTCAGTTGTAGTACACTTGCTCATGTACTGCCTTAAAATTGCTAAAAATGATCTTAGAAGTGATTTATTTTAGTTACCCGACAACAGCTTTTATAGATGTTTAATACACCATAGGGTCTGAATAAATAAGGGGAGGGGTTGATTGGCGATCAGCAGCTATGAGAGCCTTAGCTAGTTTTACAGTTAAAACGACCACATTCTGACCTGCTATCTAAATTATATACTGCCCAAACAATTTGTCCAGTCCTAGCAAGCGGACACCTTGTTGGTAATCATACGGTATTTAATAGTATGTTTTATAGACCATAATATGAGGATAGACAAGGGAGATGTCTGAATCAACTGAATCTCTGTTTCGTTTTTTGTGTTATTTTTTTTTTGTAGGGGTTCTCTCTGCTGGGTGTGTTGATTGCTTGGTTTGTCATTTTTTACCTTCCTTGTTATCCGTTTTGTTTATTTTTAAAGTAAAGAATTAATAGTGGAGTGTAAATAATGTTATAATCCCGTTACAGTGTGATAAATAAAGTTTAATAACAAACTTGGAACTCAAAGGGAAATTTCATAGTCAAAATCAGACAAACTGGCAAAGCTGGGAGATACGCAAATACTCCTGACTTGGTAAAGGCATTTTAAAATGAAAGTGATGGGTTAAACCAGGTTTTACAATCTCAAAGATCGAATGAAACGCGTTCCTGCTAAAATATCTTTTTTTTTAATAATTCAAATAATTTTGACGTTTGTACTGCAACTGATATTAGCTCAACATTCGGACATAAATTTTTTCATGTACGTAAATAAACTAGAGTCTCCTAGAAGCCTGTGTTGCTCACCTGGATTCAAGTCTCAAATCAACGGCCATGGAAAGCAGTAACTGAAGGGCTACTTTGTTGGTGATTGGGGTCAACGGATAATTGTTTGATATTGTATCAACTTGTTCATTTAAGTTCAACTGTAGCGGACATATTTGTTTACAGCCCGGATTATTGGACATATTTCTGATAGAGGACAACCTAAAAATCATTGCTACCAACTTTGGTTCGAACTGGCAAAGTGGTTTCAGACAAGAGGATTAAATGTTGAACTAAGTTCTGTTGTAGTTGATCTTGGTTGACAGTCTGGGTCATGAGAATTATAAAAGAGGACCGTCTAACGACCATTGATGCAAAGTTTTGGTCCAAATTGCTAAGTGATTTTAGTAAAGAAGATTTTAAATGAATTTTCCTATAAGGTCCTATGTTAAACAAAGCTGGTCCAGATATGTTTTTTATGTACAAAATTGTGTGTAGCTCATTTTCACTGCTGCTATTTTTTAATAATGGCTTACGCTGTTATAAATATTCACTACATGAACTGAAAAGTGTCATAATTTAATCAGTCGAGCCATTTCGGTATACAAATCCCAATTATAGTTACCGTTTGATAGAATGATAGGAATTTCGAAAAAAAAACATAAGAATTTGATAACAATAAATGCATACATGTTCAGGACCCCCCAAGGTGTATGTGTTCTCCGAGCCACAAATGCTACATTGCACACGTTTCTTGCTCTTCAGGTTAAATAACGTATACTAGATACATTGCTTATTTCCAGAGAGAAACAAGTCGGTGTCCCTGTGTGGATCGGTATGAGAAGTTTTGGAATAGGATTGTTGTATCTATGGTCTGATGAGACTCCGGTAGATTATTTACCTCAAATAGAAAGCTTTACTGAACCATTAGAAGGTATGAATATCTTAAATCTACTGAGTATATGTGATTGTAATTATGACAATTAAGAAAGTTTGATCCAAGATGTAGAACATTTTCAGAACAATCTGTTATTAGAGTATATCAAGATGATAATGTATCATTTTTGAAATATCAATTGGTCAAAATAGGACGTAAAATTTCTAGTGAACCGCCATAAATTTGATGTTGCGTCCATTTGACATTACCCATTAACATGAATTTATACAGCTAGTACATACATTCTCTTTATCAAATTAATGCACGTTCAGCCAACCGCCTACGTCTTAAATGAACAAAATTGTAACGCTAAACATCTGAATAGATGGAAACTGTTCATAAAGGGCCCTACTTTCTGATCGCTAAGGGACGAGATCAAAAGTTCAATGTAGGATAAAAAACTTAATTCACATAGTTTTTTTAAAGACCCCCCGACTCCCCCCCCCTCCCCTCTTAACTTAATTTGTAAAAAACTGATTGACCAATATGGGCATATGCATTGAGAGTATACTTTTTTTTGTATCATGGGTCCTGTTTTTCCTCAACAATATATGTTTGTTCTGTATATTGACTTGGACGTCACTTGAATCCGTATTTTTCAACCCGAAAATCGATGTGGGATAACAAAACTTGCAGCGATTTTTACCACCCACTCCCAAACTATTTGAATTAAGTTTTTTATCCTAAGTTTTTACATCAAGTATATCTCGTCCCTTAGGTATACTTGATGTAAAATTACACTTTATATGATTCAGGACGATTCAGCAATGTAATCATGAGTTAGCTGCTCATGTACATTAACGTCACACATGTTTTATCTTATTAGTAAAACTGGATTGCGAGCGAAAACTTCGGTCTTTTATGCTTTATAATCGGTGATGTTTTCCCACTTAAAATAATCTCAAAACAAATTATGAATATACCGAAAAATTAATTATATTTTACTAGTACAAAAATGTTTTGGATACATGTATATCTCGTAAGCATCTATTTCTTTCATTCCAGTTGCTTGTTTGTATCTATACAAGGATTGGTATGAAGGTCACTGTGGAAATGGTCTACATTTTATATGTAAAAGGAAATGTAAGTTATATAGATTACTGCGTTTATTTTGTATCTATGGTACCTTCTGTTGAATTTTTGACAGTATTGTTTTGGTTCATTTAGTCCCTGTTCTGTTTGATGCGCTGTTGTTCCTTACTAAAGAGCACGAACCTTAAATGTAAATATTATCAATATTTTTATGTTCAATGAGGACCATGTAATGATATTTCATTGCCGCTTGTTTTTCATATTCATAAGATGAATCTAATACAATGAATCTGAAAAGAAATTTTAATAAAATTAATTCCCTGTTATCAAATACTACTTACTCATGGTTTCTGTCAATTTAAGCATCTGTGAAGTCCATCGTTTCGACGTGAAAACGTGTGAATTTACTTTGTTTAACTAATGTAAAAAGCAGAAACATAATGAATAAGACTGAAACAATACAGAACAAGCTACATGTACACTATATTTATTTTTTCGTGAAATTTTTTTATTTGAACAAAAATATGTCTTGAGTGAAAACTAACTTGCGTGTTATTGGCTTCAAGGCGCTTCAATGCGCTTACTGGATTTACTTTCGTCTTACTCGTCACCAAACCTTAAAATCTGCGTTGCGCAAAGGTTATTACATTCGCTAAAAAATATAATTTTCTTGTGTTTTGAATATTTAGACAGACCGTCATGTGAGAAACTGACCACAGCGAAATCAGATGTAGCAACAACACACTCTCCTTATGACGAAAACACAAACGTCCAAACAATACAAGAAACAACATTGGTTGAAACAAGTAATGGCGGCTTCTATGATGAAATTTCCTTTTCGACTGACGGCACCCAGTACACAGCTTACGAAGAACAGACCTCGGACGAACTAATAACAGGTACGCTGGACAAAATGTCAACCGGGACGGAAAATACTATAAAAGGGACAAATATACCTAAGGAGCAATCAAAAAAACGTAATCCATTGGACAGACAAACTCGGGAAGACAAATGAACAACCACAAGCACAACAAATAAACACAGAAAACTAAAAAACAATGAACAACACGAACTCCTATAAAATCCAGGAGTGAATCCAGGTGCCCCGGAAGGGTAAGCAGTTCTTGCTCCGTATATTGCACTCGTCGTGAAGTTCAGCAAAATAAATCCGGTGGAAGTCAAAAATCGGTGGAGACACATGAAATGTTACGACAGTGTGAATAGGTCCAACATCATCTTAAATATTGGAGCACTGTAATGGTCAATCAATTCGTGATGACGACCGTAAAATTTCCTAAGTGATGACATCAACTTATCCCTGATAAAACCCTTGTTAAGAAGCTTTTATGACATCAGTAATCCTCTTTGTCGAAAGTCAGAGTAACTCACGCATGCCCTTGAAAATCGGATAAGCTGGGAAACGTAAGACGCCATATGCTGGCGATGCTGGTATATTGATACTCAAGAAGGGAAAATTAACAATAGGAAAGTTGAAGTCATCACGTTTGTCATAAAGATTTGTCTTCAAATGTCCCTCATAGTCTATTGCAAGAAACAAATCCAAATATGAAGCGGACTTTGGTGTATCTGTAGTATCCTTAATTTCAAGCTCACTGGGGTAGATAAGATGTAGAAAGTCTTGGAATTTGTCGACATTTAACGACAACATGTCATCTATATAACGAAAAGTGAAATTAAAGGATTGGGATAGTTTATTTTTTTCACGAAGTAACCCTTTAATGAAGTCCGTTTCATATGAGTACAGAAACAGATCGGCTAGGAGAGGAGCACAGTTGGTTCCCGTTGGAATGCCGATTGGTTGTTGAAAAATTAGACCGCAAAATTCAACAAATATGTTTTCTATGAGGAAATCTAACATGTTTGTTATTTCATCTTCAGAATACTTTTTGTCAGAAATCAGAGTGGTTCTTCACGAAATAAGCCTTTTCTCTACCTAGAACTAGAAATTTATACCTGCGTGTGCCATTTTTCTTGAAAAAAACATTGAACTAGTTGCTTTAAGCGATTTTTTAATTGAGCAAGTGGTACGGTAGTGTAGAGTGTAGAGAAGTCGAATGTTTTATGCTGTTGCATGTAGCCAAAGATTTTGATTTTAGATGTTGTAATAAATTTGAGTTTTTAAGAATCCACATCTGATTGACCCTACTGGTGGAATATGATGTTTCACAGTAATTCTGAAGGCCCTCTTTAATACATGTCAATATGAATACTTGTAAATTTTCAGATTGTCTGAAGTCAGTTACTGAAAAATATGTCTCACCATCTCAACCGAAAAATGAACCCGACTGATCACATTATGTTCGAAATTATCACACAATCGTGTATTCTGCTGACAATTTTCGTATTAATTGTATTGGTTAAATTCGGTAAATAAAATTCTTCCATAGCAATTTTGATGCACAAGATGTGCACATTTCGTCGATTTACGTTCATCAGTTTTGCTGTTGAAAAGCAAATTCAAAATTGCCAAAATTACCAAAAGGGGTAAAACAAACCATCAAAGGACAGAACTATGCACGAGGGAGATACTCCTTAGTTTTCACAAATTTTACACTTTTTTAACAGTAAATTTTAAGTATCAATTTCGGGCTAGTATCGAAAATATCGGAATTAATGTATTACATAAATCAAATTTAATTTGCATAATGTTAAATAAACATCTACTAGTCTCAAGTGTCAAAGTTTGCATTTTAATACAGATTGCAGGGTACTATATAAAATCTAATGCATCAGTAGATATCAATATATTGCCCGACAATTATGGTAAGAGCAAACAATATCAATTCTAATGTAACACTGTATGTAACGTCTATTTTGATTGGATGACGTCCAAATTTTCACGGCATCAATTACACAATTGATGGTGTGAAATTTGCAAGGCATGCGCACTTGTATTTTTGGGATTTTAAAATCGTATTTTTAACGTCTTTTCGTACAGTTACATTAGAATCGAGATAACAGTATTGTATTTTAAAATTTCACGGCATCAATTGTCGATTTGATGGTCGCAAATACCCGTTTACTGGCTCCGCTGACGCGTCGCCAGTAAACTCAATTTGCGACCATCAAATCTCCAATTGATGCCGTGAAATTTGAAAATACAATACAGTTATCTCTTAAATACCATAAAAAGACGCATACCCCAATGTAAGAAAGTGCTCGATTTTACCAAACGTTTTAAACGTCAATTTAAAAAATTACACCAATGTCTGAAAGGATATTGTGGATCAATTCATGACAGAAACTCCCCACATGCAAAAGATCAGTCAACGGAAAGGAGGTTTTATTGCTGTTCTGCGTCTTAAATTACCAGTGACTGTCCTGTACGCGCTACCTTCAGATCAGCGGTACTAATGGCATGTTAATTTTGATGGGAGGAGTTATTTTACGTATTAAAAGATCATTGGTAAATTTTTACATATTTTTCCTTTTTTATTTTGACAGATGCCAGTCAAACACAAAAGACAACTGACAGCAAATTTAATTTTGAAACCATTCCCTCTACTAGTAATTCGGACATCTTAACTACAGAAAACAAACCGCCTTCAACTACTGTACCGAAGTTTAAGACTACTACCCAAGGAAAAGTTGAATTAGTACCCGAGGAAATCCACGAAAAGATTCAAGAGATTGTCAAAAGTCTTAAAATTTACAAATTACCTAAACGCCCTGCTAGGGAAGCACCCGGTGGTGAAGCGATTGGTGCAGTTGCACTTATTATTCTGATAGGCATAATTGGTGGGATAGTCCTTCTGGATCTAGTTACTATACAGAACCATTTGAAACTTTTCCTTCGGAACATCAGACGACAGCCATATCGTAAAAGAAAAAAACGAGGTAGGGAGACACAGACAGAATGTGACGTTTCTCAAGGTGTTGAAATATCACATATTTGATTGCACGAAAAACTATTTGTTAGATTTAATCATAAATATATATTCTGTATTTTTTGTATTGTAATTTTGCTTATTATGTATTACTTTTCTTCGAAAAACAAATGCAATGGTCATTTAAAACCTGAATGGTTGGGTGTCTCTGCAAGTCTCAGATTTAAGCAGAATGTTTTCTCAGAAAGGGATTAAAATCTGGATATGATAGACAAATTAACACAAAATCCACATGCACATTAAAAAGAGAAAAAAAATTGGCACTTTTATTGCTGATCTTCAGGTTTAAAATTAGTCCTATTCTCTTAATGTTACCAGAAGAAATACAATTAAGGTGGGTGTCAAACATTTTATGCCCTGAGCACAACTGATGAGTCGTAAATTGACGGAATGTGCACATCTTGTGCATTAAAATTGGTATCAAAGAATTTTATTTTTACCATAGGGTCCAAGCTCAGTGGTAGTATTTCAATACCACTTTTTTATCCTTAAAATTTAATGTTACAAAACTGTAAAATTTCTGAAAACTAAAGAGTATATCCCTCGTGCATAGTTCTGTCCTTAGATGGTTTTGGCTTTACCCCTTTTGGTCATTTTGGCACTTGTTAATTTGGTCTTCAATATTTTGGATTGTTGTTTTTGTTTTCAAAATTTAAGGCCTTAGGCACATCCAAATTTAATTGGTTTCAAACAATTTTATTGGATATCATTTATTTTAAAGCTTTGGTTATAATCATAAGCGTACCTTAAGAAGGCTACTAAAAAGGCTAATTTTACACAGGAAATTTGGTATCACGGCTTTCCAAGGTTTTGATCACAAGATGAATTTTGTTCATCGATTGTATTAATGGAAGATATATTTTTTTAAAACTTTCCTCTTATCTTTTTATTGTTAATCAAGAAATGTGGATTGTATGCAAGGAATTTGGTATATGGTGTTATTTTAAAGACAAGAGATAACAGGAAAATTTTAAAAAAAAATGTCTTCCAATAATACAATCATGAACAAAATTTCATGTGCGATCTAAACAAATTACGGTGTATATAGCTTAATGTACCTTATGTACATAATCAAGACAATGAATTTCTAGAATAGAACTACCCATACCCAATCACTCAATTAGGAAGCCAAAAGCAACCATGGACCTCCTTTCACGATAAATTATAAAATTTTAATGATTGACAGTTGTAAACACTGTTTGGTCAAATAGAAGATCGATTGTACCAATAAATGATCTTTCTCATTATTGAGAAGTACTTTCAATGAATGACATTGAAAGTACTTCCCAATAATGAGAAAATTTAGACAGTTTGCTTCCATTCAATGATCATTTATTGGTACATAGCATATTTTGTTAGGGGAGATAACTAATGTTTTTTTAAATTTATTTGATCTTTAATCCTCTGTTTTTCCAAAGGAACATAAAGAAATTTCTTCAGAACTTAATATAGGGCCACTAATTGCGAGTATATACCCAATAAAGAAGGATGTGTTACAATCTGTTTTTGTTGTCTAACTGACACTGACATTGCAAATTTGTATCTTCCAGGAAAATAAAAGAGAAACAAGAGTTAGCCAGCTATTTCTTTATTTTACTTTCTGACCGACCATAAGATAATACATTAAAATTAGTTCTAAGAACTCTCCTCGATAAATGTATCAGCATTAAGGTATTCAGACCATAATTGAAGGAACAATTCCCCCAAATGTCCCTGATAATTGGTAATTATCCCTGATAATTGGTAATAATCATACAATACTATATACGTAACTAATGTTCATAAAAACCAGAAGAGTGGGGAAAATTATATCTATGCAGTTCCTGCATTAAACGTTTGGTTTAATTTCTTTTCCATCAAAAACAAATACAATTTACTGTTAGTACCATGTTTTGAATACCTTAATTCAAATATATTATGATAAAATATGTACCATCATTTAATAATCTGGACTAGGTCCAACTAACTACACTTAACATTCAATTTATAACTAAATGTCAACATTAATCAATTTTACTGTGGTTTTCCTTAAAAAAAATAATATTGAATATTATTTCATCCATAATGGAAACAGTAACAGATATGTTTCCATTTAAAAACTATCTACCTAGTATTTGGGATTTCTGTATCATTAAAATGTCAAGAAAGCCCTTTAAATGACTGATGAAGATCTCTGAATACAAAAAAGATTCGAAAAATAAAGAGATCTTCAAGGCATAATTTTGATAATTTAAAAAAAAAATTGTCACAGATTCATGGTCTAAATGTATATCAGTCAAGTTTAATTTTTTTTTCTTCCAAACAACATGAAGAGTTCAGCATAATAATTCGTAACAAAAAGATATGACATCTAATTTGAATTAGTTACCAGTTATTAAATATAACATAACTTCGTACAAAATAGTACTCTTTTCATAAAAAGACATTTAACTACAGTTTAACCTACTGTTACTACCTCTTCAGTAATTGTTATTTGTAGGTTACATATAGCTGATAAGATGTGTCAATACCAAAAATGACAATGGTTACATTTATATAAAGGCCAAAAAAAAGTGGCTTCACTACAGTTTAGCACTTTGAAAAACAAACGCACATCATAGAGTACAACTCAAAGAGTCAGTTTACAATATGAATATCTAATCATTATAAAGGCAAATATCAATCTCTACTGACAAACTTTATCTCACTACAACGCTATCTCCTATTTCATTTTATTGCAGTTATCCACTCTACGAATGTCTGAAGGCTCAATTTTTTTTTATCTTGAAATCTATCAGAAAGTTGCAAAATTGAAAATGTCTCATTATAAAGTTATCATATGTACAATTTATATATAATACATCTAAATATACAACTATTTCTTAGGATTAAGGCTTAAAAATAGTTTATTTCGTCAGATGAATATAAAAAGTTTATTTAAAATGTAAAATATCCCAAAAACCACACAAGTATTTACTTCAAAACAAATAAGCATAATAGGTAAAATGTTTTGCAAATGTATTAAAAAAAATGGAAGGGAAAACTCAACATACTACACACACCATACAACTGACCCTAATCATTCTCACTGAAAGCATAGAGATGGAATTTTTGAATTTTTGTTTTAATTTCTTAACTTCTTTAAAGAAATAGGTTGTTGATTGAATCAATTTAATAAATATAATCAAAATAAATCAACATAGTTAATGATAAAGTACGTTTTCTCAAGTTTTATTTCCCTTTTTCAATCCTCAATGAGGTTTTAATAAGACAATCGATCTGAGAATACTTAGAAGAACAACGGTGTAAATAGTATGTGCAATTTTCCAGTGTTAAATCCTTGCGGTTATGCTTTGGGAATGAAATTTAACAAGATATCCTTGGATGATAATGATTCATCATGGTTATATGACTGGTCGTGAACATGTCAGTCCGGTTTTGAAGTAATGATAAGTCAGTTCTATGGTGTATGGAATTTACTTTGATTTTTTCAGCATGGGTGACAGTACAGAAGGTGCCAAAAACCGGAAATTGTGAAGAATCCAATATTTTATATATGAATATATAGACTAAAAATTCCAAAATCCGGAAATTCGGAAAATTCCGGAAAACTTTCAGGCATGTTTCAGTATCATAAACAATTCTAATAAATTACTATATAAAACCAACTTTCAACCTGAATTTGATTTTACTGTTAAAGTGGCTTTTTTATGAAAATTATGTGTGATAAATCAAACAACATTAAATATCACTGCAATGATTAAAACTTCTATGTTACATGACCCAAAGATCTGCCTGATTTATAATAATAAGTTTCACAACCAAACCTATTCTAATGAAACATTCTGTGTTCTAATCATATAAATATGTAAACAAATTGCATGAAAAATATGTGTGAAGGAGACAGAAACAAACATAATAACATTATGAGATCCCATGTGGCTTTAACCTGAGTTTTACACATGTAACTCAATGAGCATACTTTTTTTTTTATTGTCTCTTATACTTGAGGCCTACCTTGTGATGAAATGCAATTAATTTAATATAAAATAAAATTTAATTATATGTTGTAATGTAGTGACAATGTAAACAATTTTGTACTGAATGATTACAATGTAATTATTTTGGTTCTGAAAAATAATAATTTCATGATAGTTGTGATAGTTCTTCAAAAATGTGTAGCATTGCTACATAATGCTGAAAATTATAAACTGATAGGTCTTATTATATTATAATGTCTTTCTCAATATTCTTGAAAAATGACAGGTCCACAATGTTTACACTTGAGTCAACTGAAAACAATGTTGATTACCTAATTAAAATGATTGCTTATGTATTAACTGACATTATTTTTCATTTCTCTATTTATAACATTATAGGGTTCTCTACCATATTTTTCCATTGGAAAGACACTGGTATAAGTACATAATTTACAAAATAATACCTAAGTAAACTCTAGCAGAGAAATGTGATTATAGAGCCTTACAATAAGTTACAACAAACAAAACTTTCTAGTTTGACAACAAGTTTTAAACACTGAAATACAATTTTATGCACGCTTAATTCAAATTATCTTTTAGCTAATTATTTTTGGAAATGTTAAAGATTATTAAAAATTGATATATGTGTTTTTGTAAGTTAATAACTTTTTACTGCAAAGTTGGATTTTTGAGTGAAAAGTTTAAAAAAAAAGTTGTACTATGTAAGTTATTTACAAAATTAGCCAAGATATAATTGTCACTTTTCGCGGAATGTGAAATTATATTTGAAGACTTTGCAGAAATAATATAAATAGTACTCGTAATCGCTTTTGTAAAAGGGTATGGATTTTTAATATTACTGTGTCAAATATTTCTTTTCATCACCTATATATGCCCAAAGATACTTATTCATTGATGAAATTGACTAACTGTTTAATTGTTATAAAGTGACCAATTGAAACCATGTTTTTATTGTGTTTACATTATTTACCAAGTGACAAAATGGGAATCCGAGATAAAGCAATTTTCTGATAATGAATTTTTATTCTTTAAAAAAAACCATCATTTTATTTGCAGAGTAAAGGCTCCTGTTATAGTCCAAATGTATGCATAAAATTTCAAGAAGAAATCCGGCTTCATAGTTGAGAAATTGTGAAATCTTAATTTTACACTAAATATAAGTGGTTAAATTGGGTTCTAAAAAGTATCGGAAAACGATTTTTCTCAAATCTCAGGTTTCACATTTTGTTACGATCTATGTTTTCTGTCATAATTTGTAATTGTTTGACAAACACGATAGTTTTTACGAAACTTTACTCTTTGCTGTAACTTTTTGTAAGTCTCTATAATATACTGTAGTAGGATATTTATTTATCCATTGTAATTTTATATTTTTTTTAAAAATTTAACATTATACTAATATAATCAGTATTTTCTCCACACTTGCTGATGAAATAAACTTTTTGACTGTCAACAAAAATTCTTTTCATAAATGTGCCCTACATAAAAATTAATTATTCTTTTTTTTACATCCGTAAGATAGCTTAATATGTACTTTTAAGGTATAACCTTAGAATTGGTCTTGTATCTATATTATATTTATACTATAACATAATCAATGCCAAGCTTTATACAGGTACACCCCTATTACTGTAGCTGCTCCTAGACCCACAACAAACATCATCTGATTCTTTGATGTTCCAAAATATTCCTCTATAGCTTCCTACAGATATATACATGTACAAATACCTCATCAATACAATATGCTTATAAAAGTTGTAAATAGCTTTAGTTTAAATATGTTATAAAAACATGAAATAAGCTGTTAAATTAACAACAGTACTGTTTCATCACTGTTTGAAGCTGCTTGCCCGACATACATCACCAAACTAACTGATTTTTCCATTGAAAAAAAGTTTCATAATGTAATGATGGTGAATATATGTTAATTATATTGTGATAGTTATTTTTCTAATATATATACTTTTAATTTTTATTGCAAAATTACACCCATATGAATCAAGCAATAAAACATACTATATACAGAAAACTGAACACAATATAATTACATAAAAAGCTAGCTTTTTGTGACTTTCTAAAAGCTCTAAAAATAAGAAACAAATAAATTCTTCAAAATCCATGATAAAATACTATAAATTCAGACAATGATGCTACAAAAATTTAACCTGTCATTTAATGTTTATAAAGTAGTTATATATATATGAATTATGTCATCAAATCACATTAATTAAACTCTCATTTTTGTTTGTTTAGTTGTGGTTTTACGCAGTTTTCAGCACATCTGGCTATTTTGCAGCGGCCAGTTTTTATTGGAGGAGGAACCCACAGTACCTGGAGATAACAACCAACCTTCGGTAGGAAAATTTGCAATCCTTGTCAATTTAGATCGGAGTCGAACACACCCCGCCACAGGTGAGATTCAAACTCACAACCCCAGTGTTGACAGGCTAGTGATCAATTGTAGTCATGACGAACTACCTGGACCACTCAGCCACCGAGCCCCCCTCATTTTTGTAGACTATCTCTGTTGTTTCTGTTTTTGTATTTTGTGCTCTTTTATGTTATTTTGATATTGCCATTACAAAGATTAGGTAACCAGATTAAATGTAAGATTGAGGTGTCTATACAAATTCTTTTCCTCCCAACAATAACCTGATTTCTATATATCTTACCCATCCTCCTCTTTCTATGATCCATGGTGCTACATAATCTGTTATAAAATTTACTACCCAGTTTATGATAGCTCTTATCAATGCTATTTTATTCAATGCCTGGAAAATGAAAAAAAAAACATTTTGGGAATTCTTAATCTTTTTTCAGTACATTAGCCCTAATATGGTAAAGTGGGCCTTTGCCAAACACTGATGATGAAACCTGGCTTATGTCATTATTTTACCTGATGGCCAAAACCGGGAAAGTGTAATAACCAGGCCAGTTTATTACCGAGGTGAATTTTGGGAGTAATCTAACAACACATAATCCCAAGTCCATATATGCTGAGTACAGAAAAATAATACTAAATTATATGTCTCTACTAAAAAAGAATCTAACAGTAATTGTAGTATGATTCACTTTTTTGTGTGTGTATTTGGGAGGGGGTAGGGCGATGGGGATTTTCTCTGAAAAGAATTAATATTTCATTATTACGACAATGAATTCAAGAATTCTGATTTCAAGTAAATGTTTGCAATTGATTTTTGAAATTACTGACAGGACATACAAAAGTGAATTATATTATGTTCTCAATATTATTGCTACCTCTTTACAACGGGAAGTTTAATACTAAAATTTACGATAAGAGAGATGATTTTTCATTTCCTATGGATAATTATCAGTTTTTTGATGGTGATGTTCCCTTGGCACCATCTTATGGTGTTTATATATCTCTACTTGTTCAATTTGCTTGTTTATCTAACAACTTATTTGATTTTAACAAAAGAAATATCTGTATTACCGGGTACTGAAAAATTATTTCACCAGGGATTTCAATATTACAAACTTGTCAAAACTTAATATTTCTAGGTATTTCATACCCCATCTTTTATGGTAATATTCTTTACAAAGCACAAAAATGTCGTCATTCACCTGAAAAGCTAACTAAACCTTTTAACAGACTTATTGACAAGGGACATAGTTACGATTCCGTTGCCAAGTCATTGAAGATGGCATTTTTGGTAATTTATATTGATTCACTCATAGGGTCTTTGCTTCGGAAATAAATACTTTTATTCTAAAACCAGTTGTTGGTATGATATAGGTTATGTTCTTCTCGTATAATTTATGATGGCATGATACTATGGATGGATGGATGAATTATTGTTTAACGTCCAGTGGCAACCAGGTGCATATCAGGACGAGAACATGTTGATATGATAATGAATATGATCCCTGCTTTGTACTAGACCGACACGCTAAGTCAGATTTTTAATGTGCTAGCTCACGAGGTAACTGTCTGCAGGTAGACATATCAACTCACTGGGACACATTATACTGACTCCGTGCCGACCAGTCTTTGCTCTTACTCCTAGATGCCGCGTGCTTGGCGGAGAAGCAGCAAATACCAATTTTAATGTCTTTGGTTTGACCGGCCGGGGATCAAACCCGTGACCTTCCGCACTCTCGGCGAGCACACTACCACGAGACCACCGAGGCAGTCTGGCATGATACTAAACCCCTAACGGGAGGGATTGTGGCTGATTTTCTATATGATAAAGACATAATCTTTGAATCAGTTTAATTGAGGTCTGGAGCTGGCACGTCAGTAAATGCTAGTAGTCCTTTGTTAATTTATTGTGATCATTGTAATTTTGCTTAGTTTCTTCCGTTACCTTTTCTAACATCGGACTCAGACTTCTTTTGAACAGAGTTTTACTGCATGTATTGCAGTGTATTTCTTTATTCCACATTGGCTAGAGTTATAGGGGGAGGGTTGAGATCTCACAAAACATGTTTAACCGTGCCACATTTTTGCAACTGTCCCAAATCAGGAACCTCTAGCCTTTGTTAGTCTTGTGTGTTTTTTTTTTAAAATGTTGGTTCATTTGTATGTTTCAGAGTTAAGTGTGGCATCCATTTCGCTGAACTAGTATGCATTATTGTTTAGGGGCCAGCTGAAGCCTGCCTCCGAGTGCGGGATTTAAGACCCATTGGTAGCCTTGGGCTGTTTTCTGCTCTTTGGTCAGGTTGTTGTCTCTTTGACACATTCCCTATGCTATCTTCTCTAGATATTTTCCATTACATCTTTATTGTAAAATATGGAGATGTCAAAGGTGCCTCTTATGTCATATGATTACATTAAGTTAGGAGAGATCTGCTTGGAAACCCAGTTTCATAACATCCCTTTCAACTTACCTTTACAACCATTTTATATGCAAAATAAAACAAGCTGCCTACTCTTCCCCAGTTATAGACACCATCTGAGAAAAAACTCTTGGCAACATTTAGGAATGTGTCTGTTGAATCCTCAGGTGACACTTGTGCACATAAACTGAAAATTATAGAAAACAATAAGATTCTAGAGGCAAGTTATTAATTTTAATGAATGATTTCAGAGATATTGCATAATATGGTAAAATAAATTTGTAACTTAACTCAAATCACATACTTTTGAATAGGTTGACTTTTGTCCAGTTCATCTGCTATACATCTTAATGCTCTCCCTATTTCTTGAATATGTTCCAATGGTGGACCTATAGAATAAAAATAAACCTGCTTTAACTACTGAAACAATTTAATGTATGCTACATGTAAATGTGTGAGAGAAAAGAGGATTTTGCAGAAAAAAATTCTTTTTTACTCACTACTACCTTGAAAAATATTTGTGATTAATGAATTAATGTCTAAATGCTGAAATAGTGTCCAAATGTCTGTTGTGGTTTAAAGAAGTATATACATTTGTAACAGAATAACGGATGGTTATAGTAGTTAAACTACAATGCAAAGGGTCCTAGGTTTGGGAAGAACATTTCAGTGGTTTACTTTACAATGCCCTAAAGACATCAATTGCAAGGATGGTCTCCAAAACAATGCTAGTTTGTTGGATGGGAACAAAAAACAGCTTTGTTGTTCTAGCATGTTAAAGATGAGTCTTCAGGTGTCAAAAAAGACTTGGCTAATATGCT
Organism: Mytilisepta virgata; assembly: GCA_028015205.1. NCBI lineage: Eukaryota > Metazoa > Mollusca > Bivalvia > Mytilida > Mytilidae > Mytilisepta > Mytilisepta virgata. The sequence continues at coordinate 37,435,263 of CM051515.1, forward strand.
GCAGCAATCCAGATTTTCCTTCTATGAAATCTCGTTAAAATAAGATTAAACTAAAAAGATTGCTACAGAGTAGCCCCACAATACAAAAAGCATTATAGAAATGCTATCTATATTGTAAATAAGAATGTATATATGGATACAACATGAATATCATGCCCTACATACTGTGTTGAAATAAGTTTATTACTCATACCATCAATATAAATTTTGGTTAAGATCTACGGAGAAATGTTGAATTGAGAGAGCTAACAAATTTTTTAAAATCAATCAAGAAATGTAGAATTGAGAGTGCTAACTAAAAGTCGATAGCAAAATACTAAGTTAAGGGCAGTAACTCCTGCGAAAATTCACCTATAGCTTGCTTGCAAATTTGATAATGGTATCGTCCATATACACTTTTCATATAATTATGGTTAAAATCCATCTAGAAATTTACAACTGAGAGCACTAACAAGAAGTTGATAGGAAAAACTAAGACAAGGGCAGTAACTCCCATAAAAATTATCCGAGAGAGCTCATTTTCAAAATTGATCAAGGTATCGTCAATATACACCTTCATTATACATATATATATATATGGTTAAAATCTATCGAGAAATGTAGAATTTAAAGCAACTAACAAAATCAATGTGACAAACAAATGAACAGACACCGTTATTTCTATGTCCCTCGTAACATGCTTTGCAGCTGGGGACAACACCTCAGAAAGTCAGTGACATATAGGAATTTAGATACCACAGTGACTATCCTGCATGAAGCCTTCAAATTTTCTTAATAGTAGCAAACATAAATGGACATATTCTTTTTACTTTTGGTGTCTGAATGTGTGTAGAAGGTGGCAGGGAATGGGGCACTTGGCTTAAAGGCAAAATAAAATCTTGTATACTAAGTGAAAATTGTGCATCAAGAAACTGTTTAAGCGCATTACTGAAAACTGAGAACATGAAAGCACACTGTTTACATAGTGTAGTTTATATATACCTACTAACATTATTATTTTGATATAACCTAACCTGTAGGGGTACCTGGTTCTTGTAAATCTTCAGTCAATGGCACCTCTTGTTCAGCTTGTTCATGTGATATTCTGTCATGTATGAAGTGGTTTAATAATACCCTTGCCTGGTTCCCTATGTCATCTTTACTAAGCTGTCTTTTATAGCCTCTCATCTTTTCTGAAATTTTTTATTAATATTTTAACCCAATGATATGACAAAATTATTGTGAATTCAGTATAAAGATTCCTTAAGGTTGTGTTCCATATGTTAAAATCATTTACAGTGTATAGAGAACAGAAATATGGAACACAACACAAATTATTTCATGTACACATTAGGATTATATGAATATACTATTTGTGACTTTGTGTTTGTTTCTTTGTTTAGTGTATGTATTTGCTTGGCCCACATGGGCGTAATTTTGCAAATAAATTTACATATTATTTAATATACATTTTATACTCTCTTCTCTTGTTGTCAGAGTCAGTCTATTCTTCTATGCAATTATTTACAGACTACTTTGGAAATTAAAGTCTGGGTGTATTTGACTCTAACATAATCTTATCTATATGTACCATAATTTTATGGATTTTTTTATCAATAGAAAACATCAGTCTTTAAGAAAAATTGGTAAATCAACAAAAATTAGGTTTTTAATGTTTAGAAGTTGTTGTTCACTTCCAGAGGATCAACCTGTTATATACATGGAATATATTACAAAAAGAAAAAAAACTGTACTTTGACACTGTTAATTCATTTATCTTGAATAAATTAATCATTATTGTAAAAGGAAATCATTTTTTAATGCCCTAGTGGAAAGTAAATTGTTTTACTCTATACTTTCGTCTAACTGGGATGATTTTTTACCAACCACGAGGAAGGCCACGTATGGTTGAAATATAGAATTTTAAGATTTGGTTTTTACTTTTTAGTTACTTATAGGTTTCACAGTGAATTAGATATCGCTTGATACCAAATCGAGTTGTTTAATTTGGATATAATAATAAACAAGCTTTTGTTGAGTTTATTATTAAGTCATAATTAAATAACGATAGTTGATATCAAGCTGTATCTAATTTTTAAGAGTTGTTCAACCTATTTCTTTTATGATTCTTCAGGAATATTTGTTTGTTTGTGATTCGACGTCCAACCCCCGGGAAATCATAACGTTCATTTTTCTGTGACATAAAATGTTGCTATGCAACGGTGGCTTTCAATGATGACCACACAGATTTCAACCAATCCGAAAACAAAGACACTTGGATCAAGGCCAATCAAATACATGTAAGAGAATTTCTCTTAACACTTGTTCATATCATATGATGGGGAATTAGTTATGACAAATAATTCATCGCGCTAGAAATGTAGATAACAACGCACCATCATAAAGAATTATGTTTAACTCTTATTTTTGTTTATAGCACTACCTTATTTCCTTTGTATCATTTTCATCATAACCACATTGCAACCACATTGCAACAAAATTTTTAAAGTCAATACTGAACCCTTTATCTTCATATTAACACTATTCTCATCCCTACCCCTTCTGGTTTGGTCACATGTATGGCACCAACCTTTTTCTGATTACAGACTCAATGAAATCTGTCCTATTGTCTGGAAACCTTAGTCCTCCAAATAAATTTTCAAAATTTCAAAAATTTTAGTTCCTTAATCAATGTGAATTGTCTAATCACCTGAATAAAACTAGAAAGATGCAATTATCTAAGACATAACTGAAACAATATACAAGATTTTGTTCAATCATTTCTTCAAGAGAAACAAACATTTTGCATACACAATTTTCAATGTAAAACGGAGATAACTCTTCCTATGAGATTTTCTTAAATTAAGTCCCATGTTGCATGAAATTTTTTCAAATTTTCAAGTGCATAAAATGTTCGGCTTTCATTTACTTTAGGGGTCACACTCCATTAGGGCTAGGGTTTGGTATGGAAGGGATACGGTTTAGGATACGGGTATCACTTTTTTGTCAGATCAGTGTGGAAAAACAATATTCCTCCCTCGTGAAAAATCTTTAAAGAATATAAATACTTAAAGTATGAAGAAGGGGGAATAACTCTAATTTTTACTCTCCACACTGATCTGATGAAGCCTATTACATTAACATGATATTAGTGAAAAGTTAATATAATCACTGTATTAGATTTTATCCTGCAACTCTGCTATATGAGCAACCAAAATGCATGGACAGTATATTTAAAAGTTACATAAATTTTTTTATAAGCCTCGCGTTTCTACCTGTTTCTAAGCCTGTTCAAACAAGGTCAATGGGAGGCTTTTAAGAGTATGTTTGAGAAAAAATAATAGTAAAGATTATAGATAAATAAATATTAAAAAATAAAATGGCAATAATAATAAGTTGTGTCAAAAGGTGCAAAGATTTTTGTTCGTATCTGTAGCAGAAAACATCTTCCAAGTTTGGAGCACCACTGCATATATTCAATCTTTTTTTGTTTTTGTTTTTTTTTAAATTATATTCGTCAGTATTTTAAGGCAGCACACGATTTTAATGAAACTTTAACAATAGTACTATAGGCCTACCATGGTCAAAATCATGCAGAAATATACGTTAAAAAAGTGGCGACGAGTCCTGGGACTCGTCAAAATCAGCTGGGACTCACCATTCTGAAAAATGATGAGTCCAGGGACTCATCATGAAAAATTCTTTGTGAGAACCCTGATTTGCTGTGTTGTACAAGTACTTCAAAAACAGGAATTGCATCAGTAATAGCAGATGGTGGGAAAAGTTTAATATTCTAAATTATTTCATCAAAGTTCTGTTTCAATTTACCAAGAAAGACATTTAGGGATGGGGTTTTAAAAATTTTAACCATTTTTTAGAAAAACCATTACACAGACAGACTATTGATTCACACAAAAATTGTTTGGATACACAATGAAACAAAGCTTGATAACGAACAAAATATCTATATAATAATTTGGAAAGTACCAAAATGACAGGGGCACAGAATAAGGGGACATCATTGTAAACTTTATAAACAATAGTAAAAAATGTACTATGTTGTCGGGTAATTCGGCGCATTCAAATCATTTTCATATTAATGCGCCGAATAGGGCAATGCACAGAATTAATCGAAATGACTGTATCTGGGTATGTCTTCTGGATGACTCAACGAGGTTTATCAACCAACAAAAAATTGTCTTATAATTCTAACATTTAGACTTTAAAAATGCCAAATATCCATTCCACGAAATGAGTGAGGTTTACACTTTAAATTACATACGGTAAATACAGAAATCGGTGTTATATTGGCATAATCCGTCTAAATATGAAGTTTGGTATTGATGTGAGATACATATTGTGTTATAATGGCTGCAATTAATTTTTATATTTAAAGGTATATGTGAAAGGAACTTTTTACATATACCAGTATATAACAGAGTTTAATTACCCCCAGAGTGAGAGTATACCAACTTCGAACACACGCATATTTGGATCATTGCAAAGTTTTAATAATTGTCAGTACTTTTGGAAGATATTAAAAAAGTACATGCTATATACTTAACGCTTACTAGACAGCAACGGGTTATATTTCCCTTGAGCTGCTGCCATTCGTACGATCAAAGATTTTCTTTACTGTTCGTTGAAAAGTTCTTTCTTCATAACCTTCATCACCGTTTCCGGTATCGAATTGATCTGTCCAAATACCAATACGGGACGTTCGACTTTTTGTTTATATTATATATTTTAAATAATTTTTGCCATATTAAGTCAGAAGCCGTGGCGTACTGTCGGACAAAATATAAAAAATAAAATAATAATTGAAACAGATATATCACCATATACTCGAGGGTAAAACTATACTGCCGCCCCCCTTTTTTCTCAAATATGTCAATATCAGGATTACCTGACCCCACCCTCTTTTTTAACCTATATATTCTACTCCTATCTATTGACATTTAGCGGAAAAAACATAAATTTATCCAAAACAGGCTGATTGGTTAAAAATTTCTATATTAAGGAAAAATATCTTCTTAATCTTATATTTTTTCGGTAGGTCATGTAGGTGCATGGGCTTTTTTTTATGAAAAAATATTTGACTTCATATTGTATGGAAAAAAAAATTTGATTCTAGAATAAAGCGAAAATAATTGTTTGATTGTGGTTATAATTGAAAAAAAATAGTTTGTTTTCCTGACAGAAAGAAATTGAAAAAAAATAAATGAAGAATAAACAAGTCTGGGCATAATTTACAAAAACTAAATACACCATAATGGAACTTAATTTCTCCCATGGATGTGCGTATTTTCATACCGTTCAGCCCATTGAATAAAAATAATTTAATGTTCTAGAGCAATTAAAAAGTCTCGTGCGGAAATGGAATTTTATTGGCCGTCCGAAAGGTCGCGACCTCGCCCTAAACAAATCGTCAAGCGATATCCGGTCGAGCATAAACGATAACAAAAACAAATGTCGGGGTACAATTAGGGATGACCAAGATTCTTTGGTACAAGCGTATTGGGAGAAACAAATTCTACTTCAATTTCTCGTGAATTACAAGATTTCTACACTCTCGGGAGTTGAAATTAAGATTTAACATGCTCGACGAGGCTCGCATGTTAAAATCTTAATTTTAACTCTCTCGAGTGTAGAAATCTTGTAATTCACTCGAAACTGAAATAGAATCTATATATTTATGTGTGTTTTGATCACAAAAAAAATTTCAATTAAAATTGTTTATGCAGGATAAAAAAAACGGCATGAAATAATGCATGATAAATTTATTATTAAATTTTCTTCCCACAAAATGTCTTATACAATTAAGTCCAGGTATACGTATAAAGCAACATTAACATATCAAATGGCATGCTAATTGTTCACATAACACTAATATATTTTCATATTTTGTTCAACTGTTTACAACTACAGAAATCCACATAACTTTGAAGCACACAATTAAAATTCAACATTTAAAATTAATATACAAGTTTTACTTTACCCAGGAATCGGCATTGGACCTAGTTTCTCACTTTTTTCTTTCACTTTCAGTATTTCAAGGCGATTTATGACATTACAATCTATTTCCATGATGTAGCTCCAACCCATCTAGAGAGACTCGCAGAAGCCTGTATCGCTCACCTGGATAATCATGATTATATTTGACATCTAAGTTAAAATATGGTTTCCATGGACACAATTATAAAAGAGAAACAAATTTGGTCAATGCTAAGTAAGTCCATTTGCAGTGTTAGTCATCTTGTAATTGAAAATGTAACAACTCCTTTCAATAATGATTCATTAAAAAAGTAAAATAACAAAAATACCGAACTCCAAGGGAAATTCAAAACAGAAAGTCCTTTATAAAATGGCAAAATCAGAAGCTCAAACACATCTAACGAATGGAAAACAACTGTCACATTCCTGACTTGGTACAGGCATTTCCTTATGTAGAAAATGGTGGATTAAGCCCGGTTTTACAGCTAGCTAAACCTCTCACTTGTAGGAGAGTCGCATAGAATTCCATTATATTGAAAACAATTTGTGAGCAAACAGACATAAAAGGTAAAAACGTCAAAAATTGGGGTACAGCAGTCAAAATTGTAATATAATCTTAATCACTATAAAAACAAATAACTGTTTCAACAAAGAAGCACAAAATGGCATATAGACAAAGTACAAAAGCAAAAATGAAAGACAAGAACTCAAAAGTGACCATAGCACAATGGCGGGATGTATAAGTACCGATCCACGTCATAAGTATATATAATTTAATATTGGATATAACGCGTCATTTGATTAGTCAAATTTTTTCGTCTATATCATATCAAAGACTAAATTTTCGTTTTCACTATGACGTCATTAAGGGGAATTCCAGCGTTTTAGACGTCAAAATATCCGTTGGAATTAATTTATAAGGATTGACTGTAATTTTGTTTTCAGTCTATTCGAAATAACCTCAATGCACATGGTGCACACGTTCAAATAACACTCTACGCGGGTTATTTAGTGTGCACCACGTGATTGAGGTTATTTCTTCATAGACTGAAACAAAATTATGGTCAATCCTTAAATAATAAAAAATGGATAAACAGTAAAGGTTAAAAATATACAAGAACAAAAAGGGGGAACTTTAACACGTAATTAAGATGATAAACAACATCAGTACCTAGAATCTATACTTCAAGACCATCATGTATTATTTGTGAAGTTGATACGGAATATTTATCAGCAAGGTCTTGGTATCTTCCAATGAACTTTTTTAGAAACAGGACGAGACGTTCTTTGACATAACCTTGGCTCATCAGCTTTCTGCTCAGACACTGGTGACGTTTTATAAAATCTGAGTAGCAGCTGCAATCTCTTGAATACCGAATGAGTTGGGAAATGTATATCCCATATGTATGTGAAGTTGGTATATTGCTGCTAAGGTGGGGAAATTTTATAATTTCAAAATTAAAATCGTCTCGCTTGTCATAGATTCTGGTATTGAGATGACCACTCATGTCAAATTCGAGGTATAAGTCTAAAAATGAGGCGGAGGAAGCCGCGTCTGTTGTTTCTTTAATTTCTAGTTCTGGAGGATATATTAATGGAACCTAATCCCTTTGGATTGTCAATTGAAAGAATATCATCAATATATCTGAATGTGAAATTAAATGATCGGGCTTCTTTTATTTTCTTGTTTTTGACAAGTGTCTGAAGGAATTCCGACTCATATGAAAATAAGAAGAGGTCGACAAGGAGAGGCGCACAGTTCGTTCCCATAGGAATGCCGACAACTTGTTGAAAAAGTCTATCTCCAAATTCAACAAATTTGTTGTCAATGAGAAACTCCAGCATACTGATCACTTGTTCCTCTGTGCGGCATGTTTTACCTTTTTGTTCACTATTAACAAAATATGCCGTATGGTATCCCAAAGCAATAAATTTATTGCGTATGCTGCCATTTTTATATTGAAAAGCATTGTGGATTATTTCTTTCAGACGATCATGACAAATTTAAATCCCATGGGACAAAGTCTTATCATAGAAGATGATCTACAAATGTTGGAAATTTAACCAATCAGAAAAGGCCATTTTGGAACCTGGAAGTTATGTTTGTTACATGTAACAGAACGACAATCTTCACCAAAGCAACAACACTTTTTAAGGACCTTTATAGAAACATATTTCTAAAGTTTGGGTTCAGTCGGGTAACCCCAACCCTAAACCTTAACCCTAGTTTTTCAAAGTTTAGCCAAAAAAAATATTAGAACATGCTTTGGCAAGATATTTCTCAACCAATCGCCACCAAATTAACAATATGTGGAAAGGACCTTATAACAAACATCTCTGCCAAGTTTGGTCGGTGGTTCTCAAGAAGATCAAAACGTGAAAATTTAATTAATTTCAAATATCATAAAAAGACGAGTCAGAATAATAATAATCTAAAATCAGGCCATACATATAAATAGGAAAAAGGACAGCAGTTCATATGGACAAAAAATCTAACAAATTTACCTAGTGGTGTATCAATGATCGAACAAGAGAATCAATGTCCCATGATAAAAACACTCAAAATCTTAAAATTGGTATTATGATAAACGATATAGTGTTTTCAAATGTGGTATTTCAAAGGCAGCACATGCTAAGGGGGGGGGGGGGGGGGAGGGGGCATGTCTTAAATCTATAAATGTCTTATAGTTCTTTTCCCATGCACAAGGTCTGCAAGTTAAAAGTTATTTCTTAGAATAATATATGGTATCAAAATCTTTTTGAAATAATTTGTGATGTATTTTCTGTTTTTGTAGCAAAATTGTTTTAAAAAATTCAATGAAAAAAAACGTTTGTTCTTCAAATGAGTTGGAAAAAATATTTTCCTCCTGCTCGATATTGAAAAAAATATCTTTGAAAAAAAAACGACCACAGGAAAAAATATGAATGGTCTGTGCCTTATTTTCCGTCGTGTTTCTTGTACACTTGGCTTTATTCTGGAGCACCTTTATTCCATTACAGAGCAGTATCAGATGACTTCAGTTGTCTCTTTAAAAAAATTCTATATAATATTATTAACGTAATAAATAACTGGTTAAATTGTTCTTGCGCACTTGGGATATTAAGTTTTCTTTTGCACCTGCCCTTGATGATCTCTGCATTTGGATGACATAAAATGAATTGTCCTTGTGCATTGATCATGAGGAGGACCATCCCAAGTGTCACTATTTAACATATGTTGTATTTTTATATTGAACAAATATGAATCATGGCCACATATTTGTTTTATTATTATTATTTTTTAATTTATTTATTTACTCAATTCCTTTTTCCTCAGGTGGTCTGATGCAGCTCTGGTACAATATATCTAGTCATTTTACTATAAATCTAGTCACTTGCAATTACTTCATATATATTGATATATTTTCATGATTTTAAATGTGTATTAAATCATTCTTGTATGTTTATCCTGTTTGTTCACTATAATATTCTGTCCCTAGCGGGCCCTTGATTGGAAATAAAATAATCTTATTCTAATTCTTGTACTGATTGCCTGTCCTGAACAAAATCTGTTTTTACAATGACTGTCGGCACATGCAGATACACATTTCTTAAGGTCAGGTAACGAACACCCCCCCCCCCCCCCCCCCCCCCGAGTCTAAAAGATGCATTTTAATTAAGAAACTATAGATTGCCAATTATACATTTCTGGAAAGAAATCCGTTGAAAAACAGCAATACTTTTTTAAGGAGACGTACAATATCAATTTTGTTACATGTTCTCATTTCATTATACGACATTTTTCTGCAAAGAAATTGATTGACAAATAGTTACTTTTTTAAAGAGACAATACCAATTTTGTTGCATGGGTTGTGCTCCTTTAAAAGAAATTTCGTCAGTTGTGCTCAAGACCTAAAAATTAGAAAAAACTAAAGGTAATAACCAAAAATGTTGTATCATCAGTAGATTTAATTTACATCCTAAACCACATAAGGGCAGAGCTCTACCGCTAAGAAAGATACTTCTTTTCATACTTTGGTGTTTTTGTCTCATCGACATTGACACATCTTTTTATTTATATATTCCTTTCAGGATTCAGAATTTTAAAATGTACAAAAAGAATTTACGTTTTCATCTACTGTCGTTTACAATTTTTTTCACCTACTGTTATTTAAAATTAAAATTAACTTAATGTAACATATATGCCCTCAAAGGGCATATAGAAAGTATTCGTATTCGTATTCTATCGCGCTTGACACAACATGTGCCTGATGTGTATGCTTTCGCTTTGCATACTGCAGCTGATAGAAGAATGTAAACATGAACAAATAATTATGTTTTGCATGGCAATATGTGATAAACAAATTGTAAAATAAGCGCCTGTTTATTAATTGAAGTATTAAGGTCAAATAATCAGAATTTTTTATGACTAAATGTCAGGATAGAAAGTGGTCTTTCTGATAAAGAAAAACCAAATTAGTAACAAACAACATGACATCCAAACAGTATGTCAAAATGCACATTAGCTGGTATATCACATAAAATGACACACACAAAACCGATAACAAACGTGATATGTATTAATTGATTGTCCAAAATAATATATGGGGTGTGCGATTACTTGATTGATCGTCAAAACAAAAGTTATGGTTTTTGAGAAAAAAAACAACAAATTTTTTACTAAGAGATTACTGAAAGGAAAATTAGTTACAACTGTTTTATAACTGTGAATATTACCTAATATAAGACTGCAACTGTTTTAGAGAAAACATCTAGTTCAGGTCGAGGACCCTTCAAAAGGCCTCATTATTCTTATGTTGACCTTAGTGACTATAAGTAGAAATGGACAAGTCTTGTAACATTGTTCATTAAACATACCTCAAAACCAATTATATTAATTAATGCACATTCTTTTTTAACCATTTACAGCTATGTGAACAAATCAGTTGATAATTTTCCCAGAAACAATACAGTCTAAATATGGGATGGCACGGGTGTGAAAATTTTATCTATTTGATTGTGTTGGCATTAGTTACAGTTTCGTACAGTGCACCCGAAAGAAAAATTAGTAAGTAATTCCTTTAATTACCATTTTTGTAAAATTTTAAATTATTAAAACCGTTAATTTTATTCACTAATAATTTATACCAAAGGCCTTCACGCCATACATTATCGAATGCCTTCTCAAAATCTACGAAGGCAAATTACAATTTATTTTTCTTCTTTTTCAAAATTTCAAAAAATCCATCTAAAGTAAATAAATTGTCAATTGTACAATAACCTTTCCTAAATCCACTCTGCTTTTCCAATAAGATCAGATAATTATCAGAGTATTTACTTAGTCTTTCAGTGAGTATAGCGGTGAATAGCTTTGCAAAACACGTACTATAGCGATCGGACGAAAGTTTTTTGGATCGTTACTCTCCCCTTTATTTTCGTATATGTGTATTATATTACGTACAAGCCAATTTTCAGGAAGAATACACAAGTCAAATATCAAGTTGAAGAGTTTTTCGTATATATCAATGAACTGATTTGAAGTTTTGATTTTTATATATTCATTGATGACAGCATCTTCGCCACTAGATTTATTGGCTATCAGCTTCATAATACACTTAGAAATCACTTCCTTTTCAGTAAATTTATTTAGCTCATAGTTAAGTTGATCCAATCTTTCATTATCAATTATAGGCAGATCCCCTTGACTATTATCTTCGGGGACAGAATTCATATTTTTAAAGAAAATTTGGGGGGGGGGGGAATATGGTCTCTTGAATTTACATAGCTTTATCATTGACAAGTTTTATTTCTCAAAAACAGTTAAAAAATAAAACAAAGAATTTATAAGATTTTTACAAATGGCTTATTATTCTGCATGCAAAAGATTTATGAAAAGAAAAATAGGTGTTAGCGGGAAAAATAATTTATTGCATTCAAATGGATAAAACCAGATAATTCTGAACATCTGACAAAAATTGGAAAACATGACCACCGAGCAATTGCAATTATATCTACTGGATTTTCAAACGTACCAAATAATGTATTTAAATTTATATCATAAAAAAATCTCAAAAAGTCATTTTCATCTGAGGTTCTACTATTAAACTCACCAAAGCAACGTATGGAAAGACTTCCTTTTGAATCCCCCGTAATAACGGAATATGTAAAGATATATATGGCGGGGGTTAAAATGGAAGTCTTACCCCATGTATCTATATTTCGACGAAAGTTGAATGTAATCATTTTCTTATTGACTATACTAATGGTCACTGGGGTTGTGAGTTCGAAACTCACCTGTGGCGGGGTGTGTTCGACTCCGATCTTAATTGACAAGGATTGCCAATTTTCCTACCGAAGGTCGGTGGTTCTCTCCGGGTAGTCCGGCTTCCTCCATCAATAAAAACTGTCCGCCGCGAAATAGCCAAATGTGCTGAAAACGGCGTTAAACCCCAACTAAACAAACAAACAAATCTAATTGACTAAAAGCATCAACTGTCGAGTACTTAATAGTATACTCAGCCATCTACCTCGTTTAGCTTTGGTCAATATGGAAAATGTAGTCTACAATTTTTTTTCTGAAAATAATAAAAAATAATTTAATAGCAATATTGTTGATTATTAGTTTTCACTAATATTCTGCTGCAAAATCTTTGTTATACCTTTATCCCATTCATGGTTTTTGACAAGGTTGTCATGTGTCATACTTACTGTTTAATTATTAGGTTACACGAAATTGAACAATTTTGTTAATACAATGTACATATAATTAATTACAGTATGAACAACGAGTTTTACTGTGTTGAATCGAATGAAAGATAAATAAACGGTTCGCCAGATGTTTCAAAGAAAAACATGTCAAGTAAACTTGTTTGTCAAGTGAAATCAGCTTGTTAAACAACAAAGGCATTTACAGATGATTACAAGTGACTATATCTCAGCCACGATGTGTGATTTGTATCAGGAATCCATGAGACTCTAAATATTCTAGTATTTTATAATTTCAGAAAATGTCTTCATTTTTTTTATTCGGGCCATGTGAAATATATAAATCAGTTAGAAGTAATCTTTATTTTATAATTTGAGTAAAGTACGTGAAAAAATAATAATTGTCATGTACAAACGATTTTTTTCATAACAAATGTCATTAATTTTTTTTCTGAGGTGAACAAATTTCCAAAAATATATTGTTTTTCTTGTAACTACTGTCATGTATTTGTATTTATGATCTCTATTCTGATATGTTCCATTCGTCCTGTTCCTTAATGTTGTTTGTTTCACACGGTTATCAAATCAGATTTCCTTTTCTTTTTTTCATGTGTTTTCTTCTTTTAACTTCTAATAAATTAATACCTTTATTTTTCTGGTATTTGATTGTCCAATATAATATGAACATAGAGAGGCGTAGATAATATATAGAAGTAGTATTTCTGTCTGTACAAATACATTTAATTTCAATTGATGTCTTTCGCAGTTTGATTCGTTCAAAATATTATAAAAAAATAAAATGTGTCATTCATTTCTTTGTATAAAACACCTACATCTATATTTACTTGAGGTCAAAGCTATAAGTGAGAACTTTTTAGCTCTGTTTTAAGCCCTTATAGCAACCGATCATAAGGTGTTATTTTAAGGATTTTCGCGGCTCAGTTTCAAAATAACAAGCTTTTTATAGCCCTGGTAAATATTGATAGTGGATTAATAAAGGAACTAAAAGAGCGAAAAAAATATCATGTGCTTGTTTTCGAGATATAAGCCAATGAAAATATGGCGGGAAAAATATGCTTTCTTGGTTTTACATACCTTTATCATTGACAAGTTTTATTTCTCAAAAACCATTAGAAAATAAAGTAAAAATTTTATAAGATTTTTACAAATGGCTTATTATTCTGCATGCAAAAGATGTATGAAAAGTAAAATGGGTGTTAGCGGGAAAAGTAATATATGACATTCAACTGGATAAAACCAGATGATTCTGAACATCTGACAAAAATTCGAAAACATGACCAGCGAACATCATTAAACGAACTTTAATTGTTCTACAGAAGCTTTTGTGTAAATGTTGAAAATAAAAATCCATAACAGTCAAATTTCCGCCTAATTGACTATGTTATATTCTTAATTTTTTAAAATCAATGAGTTTCAAAGATGCAGAATCAGATATAAAATATGCTAAAGCAGTGCTAAGCATGCACCTGCAGGATATTTTGTATTTGAAATTAGACATTAGACTATTAATAATAGAAAAAAAACTTTCTGCACTACACATTTTGAATTATATGTCATATGTTTTAATGTCAAATAATTGATAACATTGATTTATTTAATTGCAGGGTGTCGTTCTTTGTTAGACCTTATTGTTGTTGTGGATGGATCCGACAGTATAACGGCAAAGGACTTTATCACGTTGAAAAAGTCCCTTGCGGATTATCAAGATGGTCTTATGTTAGCTGAGGACCAGGCAAAATTTGGTCTAGTTCTTTATAGCAGTGATGTATCAGCCACAATTGCTTTATCTTCGAATAAAGATCAGCTCAGAAAGGATATCCTTGCATTACGCCATCCAAGAGATGGAACGAGGACTGATCTAGGTATTTAATTTGAAGACAATGTTTTATTATATTTAATAATATAAATAAGTTCTGATTATGACAATATAATTAAAATTAATATACAATCCACAAGTTCTCATGAATTACGACGATTGATGTATCAGTTTTCGCTGTATGTTTAAAAAATGAATGTCTACAAAAATCAATATAATGTTTCTAATTTGACGCAGGTGAAGGCAAACGAGCATCGTGCATTTGAATTTAAAAACAAATCAGTTATCGTAATTGTAGAAAACCAACATCATTAAAAATTCATTCTTATTCTGCTTATTTAGCTGTATTGACAAATAATTCATCAACACACTGAATAATATATCAATATTTTGTTTAAAGGAATAAGAGGAATGAGAGAAATGTTCCAAAAACAAGGACGTAAAGGTGTACCAAAAGTTGGAGTTGTTATCACAGATGGGATATCAAAAGACCCAGAAAAAACAGCCAAGCAAGCCATAATCACAAAAAATGGCGGTGTTACTATATTTGCAGTTGGGGTATCCCGGTTGATAGATAAAGTAGAACTCAATTCTATAGCATCTACTGCGGATAAAGTTTTATCTATAAGTACTTTCGATCAACTGAAATCCGTTGTTTCTACCCTCGTTAAAGAAGTATGTCCAACAACAACAACAACGACGACAACAACGACGACGACGACTACCACCACGACTACAACACCACCACCCACAACGACAACCACAAGTACAACCACTACCACTACAACTCCAGCTCCAACGACAACAACACTAACGTCGACTACAGAGATGACAACTACAAAAGATTGGGGTATAATTATATTACACAATATCTCACGATCATGGCTATAAAAATTCATTCTGATATATGTTAAAATATATATTTGAATTAGATAATGTGAATGACGTCCCACGGCTCAAACAAATACATATACTGTAACAACGGCCTTTTGACGTCAGAGAAAAATCTCGAACTAGAGCTTTTTGCATATATGAAAAAGTTCTTTGAATGACTTTACAATGTATACCGGTAATTCAGTGTTTTGGACAGGTGTGAAATGCTACAATGATAGTTACATTGTTTACATAAAAAGTCACAGAATAACTAAGTAATATTAAACAGAAAAACTTACTGAACTGGTGCATATACATTGCATCTAAATTTGTATCAAAAACTACATATGATATCAAAACTTTAGTTTGCAGCTTTAGATCCTGATTAGTTGCAAACCAAAAAAAGATATAAACTATTAATTCTAGAATTAAATCATCATTTTCACATCTTTTCTCTTCAGATCCTTGTGACGGGTGTAAAATGAGAAACGGAGCAGGATTTAATAGTCATCCGACAGATTGCAGTAAATTTGTTCAATGTTATTTTGGTAATGCCGGTATAAAAGCAGCTGTTATACAGGAGTGTCCTTGGGGTAACTTCTGGAGCCAAGAATCCTTGACATGTCAGCCTGCCGGAATGGTCCAATGTCCAAACGGTAGGCAACACATTGTGATGAATTTAATGAATCGTATTCTACGCATGCGCTTTAGGAAAAGCAACTTCGATTATTGGTTTCATTCGTCTCCAATGTTTACATATGGATATGTAGAACCACACGAGTTTGACTCGGATAGTAATGAATATGATGATTATAGCAGTGATTAATGATTTTTATTAAGGTTAAGAAATTTTTTTTACGAATTAGTCAGACCTTATCGGATGTACCAATGATGTAGAATTGTGTATTTGTCAACAGAGATATCTGATTTCTACTAGAGAGTTTTGAGGGTTAACCTTGAAGTCAGTTCAGCTAAAAAAAAAAAATAAAACTAATACAACTTAATTTGAATCCTATAATTGCACATTAAGTTTTGGACAAGTCAGTACTATATGCCATGTGAACTGTAAAACTTCAACCTGTAACTTCTTGTCCCATTACCAGACAATCGTTTGAATCTACCTCAAACTATTAATATTTAGTATTAAAATTATTTGTTTTATTGCAATGCTGTTGTTTTAAGTGCATCTTAAAAAAATTGATTACAGTTTTATTTGAAATGTTCATTTTTTTTTTCATTTTTTTTATGTTTTAGTATAATTTTGTCAAATTTGACATTTGCTAGTTTTCTTTTTAAAATAAAATTCAAAATCAAATTTCGTTTTGTCTTTTCTATAAATCGATGACACTTGTACAGCAAGAATTAAACTGACGGATAATACAACAACATATTGAATATTTCAAATATTGTTTACATTTCCACATTTCATTCAAAAAAGCATTGTCTAATATACTATTTCATGTAATAAACAAATCTAAAATGTCATTTTAATTCTTGCAGACAAATGTCTTATCGACCAAACCATTTACACGTACGAGTCTGAATCTGGTAACTGTCGATCTTTCTGGGCATGTGAAGGAAACCAATCATTCCCAATGTGCTGTCCCTCCAGTTATGCGTACAAGTTGGGTATTGGTTGTATCCCTGATGAAAAGTGTAACGTACCTTGTCCACCAAGACAAGCTTCATTCCTTGCATCAGAGATAGTTGATAAGAAGGAACTTATACCAGAAAAAGACACAGTGAAAAATAGGTTAGAAAAGATGCCGATTGTTAAAACAAGGAAGAAGAAAAGTAAGTATACTTGAAATCTATTCATTCATCGAAAATCAGATTAGAGTCTTTTAGCATTTAATTAGGAACAGTATATATGTCATAGATTAGAAACTCTTTTGTTGACAAAAAATACGTGTATAACAACTTTTCTCCAACCTGGTTGTGGGATCTACAATTTTTGTTTCCATGAACACTGTTTCAATGTTTCCAATTGTTTGGCCTAACCAATAATGGGAAAGTTCCATAAATGAAAAATAATACGCATAATATCCTTTTTAACTATTATATATGTCCTTATCAACAACGGAGACTTAATTCACATTCCGCAATAGCATAAGATTCATTTTTATATTACTTTATATCGAATGTTAGTCACTAAATTAACACTCTGGCCGTTCTCGGTGACCGAGTGGTCTAGCTAGTTTGTCATGACAACTAATGATCACTAGCCTGTCAACACTGAGGTTGTGAGTTCGAATCTCACCTGTGGCGGGTGTTGTTTAACGTCCAGTGGCAGCCAGGTGCATATCAGGACGAGAACATGTTGATATGATAATGAATATGTTCCATGCTTTGTACAAGACCGACACGTTGAGCCGGATTTCTAATGTGCTACCTGTAACTGTCCACAGGAAGACATATCACCCCAATCGGACATATTATACTGACTCCGAGCCGACTAGTAGATCTTTGCTCTTTTTCCTAGATGCCGCGTGGTTGGCGGAGAAGCAGCAATTACCAATTTTAATGTCTTTTGACCCGGCCGGGGATCGAACCCGCGGCCTTCCGCACTCGAGGCGAGCACCGAGACGGTGATCTTAATTGACAAGGATTGCCAGTTTTCCTATCGTAGGTCGGTGGTTCTCACCGGGTACTCCGGCTTCCTCCACCAATAAAATCTGGCCGCCGCGAAACAGCCAAATGTGCTGGAAACGGCGTAAAACCCCAACTAAACAAACAGACAAACACTCTGACCAACCGTAATAGACAACAAAGGGTTCAAAATCAGAAAATAATCTCCAACAAAATGAAACTTTGTCTCAGTAAGCACAGACAGTACAATCACCATCTGAAATCAAATGTATATCAGAATAAAAAGCTTTCTTCATTCGTTTAAAAAATTTTCCCAAATTGCGACATGAAATTACACGAACGGATATATAGCGAAACTAAATTATTTCATCAATATGTTTTTTTTTTTTGTTTTTTGTTTACCTTTGTTCAGTTTGCGATAAGAAACCTGTGCCTGACGATCCCGATTTCTTTGAGCAATATGTGGAATTTAATGGTTGGGTTAAGATGCCTTGCGCACCAGGTACCCATTTTAGTCCCAAAGACTGTCATTGTACGGTTATGGCACACTACAATAAAACAGTAGGTAAGTACAAAATGTCAATGCTGGAATATCAACAGTATTTCAAAAGATGGAAATGTCGCATTAATTTCATCAAGCAATTCAATGACAACGTCCATCTTTCATCGCCACAACATAAATATCAATTAATTACTTTAAATTTTGGTCCTGTTTAAGACTTTTTAGTTCTGAATCCGCATTGTGTTATCTCTAAAATGTAAATATTATTTACTGTAGATAAAAAAAAAACAATCTTATCCTGAAAACTGCCGAAATAGATGGTTTATCCGTCAAGATTCCCAATAAGTAACAAAAATAAAATTATAAGATGATAAAGATTAGATAAATTCCACATATTAACTATCTCGATTAGATTAATCCGTTAATCCAGGGTAACGATGTAAGAATCTATTTTTAAAAATTTTAGAATAAAGATATAAACACTGAACTTGATTATGTTACAAAAATTTATGTTAATGGTTTTACTGCAATGGCCGAGAAATTCATGCACAACATTATAAACAACATTAGGCTTTACCTTGAAATGACTGAATTTCTTAATTATGATTAGTAAGCCCCAAAATACCAAAACGATATAACTAAATTACAACTGAGGAAATCAGTGCAAAAAAGCATTTACAATGTAACTTCAATGCAACATATAATCAAAGCGGCATTTAATTTCGTAAAAGTCCAGGGGTAAAAGTATGATCAGGAAAATGTGGAGGCAGCTGGAAGTTGATTTTGGTTTGTAAAATATATGTTTATGTGTTAATCATTTGAGAAACAGATTCTTACATCGTTACTCGAGGATTATCGGATTCATCAAATTATAATAGTTCAAAATGATCGATTTCTAAATTTATCTCGAATAGATAAATTTAATATCTCGATTAGATAAATTCCACAAATTAACTATCTCGATTAGATTAATCCGTTAATCCAGGGTAACGCTGTAAGAATCTATTTTTAAAAGTTTTAAAATAATGATATAAACACTGAACTTGATTATGTTACAAAAGTTTATGTTAATGATTGTACTGCAATGGCAGATAAATCCATGCACATGTCAGGTTTGAGACCTTGAGATGTTATCACACAGGTAAAGTTCACAATCGGAAAGTTACAATCATCATTTTTGTAATAAGGATTGATTTCAATGTATATATACATGTATATTATGCAGAAGTGGAGTTATGAGTGACGTCTTCAAATTGAATTCAAAGCTGCAATTGTCCTAAGAGTTAAGATTATTAAGAGACAGCGCATTATTCATATAGTGGAAATTGAAATTAAAGGACTTAATTGCCCAGATCTTTCCTCAGCAGCACCCGTAATCAAAACTTTAAGGTTTACCTGCATTTTAAAAATTTTGAAAATGACACATCAACGTCTGTTTCATACCATGCCAATAACAAAATACTTACAATTTAGCTGATATCTTTATGCCTTCGAGCACTACTGTTTATCAGCATATACATGAACTCAGTGAAAGCAATAAACATATAATAGATTTACTTTATATTTCACCAGGCTGTCGATCTAAGGTAAAGTTAGACTTCGGAAAGAACTTTGAAGGGGCTCAAAACCCAGTATACGTTGTCAATCAGAATGTCAATGTGACAAATGGCATTGCAAAGTTTGACGGGAAAAGTTTGTTACGTGTGCCTCAGTTGTCTAATGTCGATCTTGGTGGAACAGTTGTACTACGCCTGCGCATCAAAGACAAACGACGAAACAAACATGATAAACGATCGACACGACCTCAAGCGATCATCAGTAATGGTGACTGTGGTAACAATGCATCCTTGTTGGTTGCCAAGGAGGAAGACGCCATTATATTTGGGGCAAAAGCAGATGGTGGAAAGTTTACTAGCTTCGAGATACCTACATCGGTGAGTGAGTGCCATCAGAAATTAACTTTAAATTTAGTTTTATTCATGAATTTGCCTATGCAATTTACACTATGAACATTACAAAATTACTACAAAGATCATGTTTAATTTAGTAACTTAATTTAAATGCAAAAGGAATTGACGTAGAGAAACAGTATTATTTTCCATAATGTATTTAAATATGCATAACAAATGGAAGTGTTACATGACCGAAACTCCAAAGGAGTAGGGCCACTTTCCCGTGTATTTGTTTCACTCATAACCCTTGATTTTTTAATCTAAGATATTTACTAATTTTTTTATCATAAACGATTGTATGCAATGCATTTTTATGTTGGCAAACAAAAATTTCATGCTTAAGGTATCCGGACCATAAATGACCACGTGATTATTCAAAAGTTCCCGGATGTTCTTTACAAGGCAATTGAAATGACCTCGGTAATTATCGGCAAACTTCGGAAATGCCAATGTAACTAACTTATTTTTACAGACTCTGCATATAAGCAACAAAGTGTGTTTCAGCTTGAGACAAATACATATACAAAATTCCAGCTTTAAATTGTTTGGTTCAGCCATTCACGGTCAAAAAGAGATACCATTTTCGATCATGATCTATTATGGTCCGGATACCTTAAGCATTAATAAGGTCAAGTTTTTTACGGGGGAGGGTAGTGTATTTAGGCGATTTGGATCAATTTGCATCACTTTTTGGAATATTGCCAAGAATGAAATTCAGAACCAAAAATATTCTAATCTTGTATGAAAGAAGATACATAGTTGGCAAATTAGTGTTAAAACTGTCCCCAAAGCGATAATGAGGTATGTAGGAAAAATTTTAGTAACTTATTTGTATTATTAACAATTCTTTATAGTCCACATACCACGCTATCCGTCCAGAGATTTCGAAAGGTGAAATAAATGCAGGAAAATGGCCTTCTTCTTTATCAGAAATATTTATAATCCACATGTTCAAAATGCAACACTTCACAAAAAATATCAGAATTATCCTAATGACATTATATCATGAAAACGCTGACGAAAATCTAGGTTTTGGCTTTGGGCATATACACATATTTGTCTCAAGGATAACTGTACATACATAATAATCTAAAAGAAGTTTGTTCACCTATTTTACATCCTCCCAAGTCAGAGTTTTGTATCCACACTCTTTCATACAAACCCCTGGCATCACACATTCATATTTTGCGGGTCGGCAGTGAACGGTTTTCATTGGCTCTTCTCAAGATCAAAAGAGAATCCATTTGCGTCGTAGGTAGAATTTTCTAGGTCACACACCGGTTGGCGATATGTTCGACCCGCAAAATATGAATGTCTGATGTCAGGGGTTTGTAGGAACGAACTTGGGAGGATGCGATTTTATATAGTTATTTTACACAAATTTGGATCGTATGTGTGTTAATAAAAGCATGCTAAGCAGTTTTTACGATGGAATAACCCAATATTTTGATATTTATGTTAAGGATGACGACTGGAAAGATATCATTTACAAATACTCTGACGGTAAATTGGAAGGCCAAGTTAACAAGCTGAAATATTCAAAGTTCACAGACGGTTCAGGTAACTAACTTACATTGTAAGGCAGCATTTTGTGGCTATTTTTTTATTTATAAAATTATATTTTTTTAATTAAAGGAATAACGATCGAAATGGCAACATAAAAAGAAAATTATAGAAAACTTCAATATTCTAACCGACGAACTGTAAACTTTCCTTTACATTATTGTTTACATATATATAACTTTGATTCGAATCTTCAGTCTAGATTGCACGATGTGCTTGGATATTCAGAAAAGGGCTTATGTATCAGATTTGAATATAAAACTGTTCAGTGTTAAAATTCCATATTAATGTACCTGTTTATATATCCTGCAATTAGGTTCGTTAGAAAGGAGAGCATGTGCTTTACAAATTGGTCATGGGGAAGACATGGATGATTTTGAAGGTGAAATGGATGACGTACGTATTAAAATATAGTTTTTTCGTGCAAAATGTTGTTTATTATGATTTTTAGAATGTTGTAAGACATATTATATAATTTCAGAAGTAGTAATCATTTAATAAGAATGTAAATTCATAAAAGTAATAATATTCCGTCCTCAGAAATTGGCTGATAGCTTGGTTGATTGCATTTAATTACTAAAAGTTAATATCAAATAGGCCATGTTTTTTCAGGATGAGAATAAACGTTCACTGATACCAAATTTTCTTTGTAATATCTTTTAACAATGTATCCCTCATCAGCAATGCTTAAGCCGATTATGTGTAAATCCGACACAATAAACCAACATACTGTAAAGCAGAATTAAAGGTTTTCATGAAAGAGATTCTCGTTAGTGAACGTATCAATGAATCAGTCCGCGATCAGAGCGAAAATAAATAACAAAATCATGATACGTCAGTGTTTTCTAACCATGATCTGGTGTAGAAATGTATAAATATATAGAAAAAAATATTGGATTCGTGCAAAACTTTTTTTTCTTATCAAAAATTGAAGTTGAAACTACTGTTGAAATTTCTTTTCACCTAACATAACCGATATATTGGATACAGCGGCGCCTACTGATAAAATGTTCTGAACAACATACAATCCTGTAAGTTTTGCCATCATTTGTAGAAATCTAAATGTGTTACTAGTAAGCAGAAACGGTCTTTGTTTCTCCATTGTGATTAGTACAATTCCTTTTTCCTACTTTTTTGTAGATTGAGATGTACACTTGCATGCCTGACTGGAAAGACATTCGATGAGTAAAAGTTGAAGTTTTTATTAGAAATCCAAGCTATGACTGACAGTTACCTCTACCTTTTAATTTTTGTTTATGTATCTAAATTCAAGGTATATGTTCATTAAAATACCAACATTTACCTATTTAAGTTTCATCTTTGTTCTATTCAAATAACATTTATTTGTGTAATTTTTTCCAAAGGTTGTTCCATATTATGGATATTTAATATGATTTTTTTTCTGATAGTTTGTCTGATTTTGAATAAAGATCTTCAATAGCCTTTCTTATCAATGTTTGTTGTCATCAATATAAAGACCGCTGAAGTGATATTTTCTCGAATGTTAAATAGACACGTTTACTTTTAATGAAAACATTCAACGAAGAATTGGGAACACTTTTCAATTCTGTACCCTAGGTTGCCTGGTACCATTGTTGAAGAGAAATTTTCTTACTTGCGATTTTTATCTCTTCTTCCATCTGAGCGGCGATGTTCATATCTAAGTATATCTCTTTATAATACCGTTCATCATCAGTGTGGCAGTGTATATATATGTAATTAAAATTGTGTATATGCAGTTTACAAGTTTTGTTAATGCTCACGTATACCCAATCCCTTTTCTTACGTGTCCCTCCAACTAGTTTCTTGTGCCATGTGGTTGATTTCATGTCTGCTTTATGATTTTGTCAAGCAAATGGACAAGTTTTTGCATGAATACAAAGGTCACATCCACTGCTTTTATCGGTAAATATGACATTTAGTACCGCAATAAAAGCACTGGTCACCATGGATAATTTCTCAAGTACACTATACAACAACCATGACAACTGTTGTAAGAACTTTTATAAGTTAAATGGTCCATTAAAAACATTACAATTGTTAAGTCCTGCAAACTTTGTTTTTGCTCCGTTTCATATTATTATTTTTTTTTTTTTTTATTATTTATTTTAATATTTCCTTTCTTCTTCTGATGATGAGCCATGAACTTCTAGGAAACGGATCTCACCATTAAGTGAACGTAATGAAAATTGGTACAAAAATAGGTGGCCCTGCCTAGTTGTGCCTTAAAGGTTTCGGAATTTTCAAAATAGCCGATGTTTTGGGAACGTTTGTGTTGGCATCCCAACACAGTATTACTCGTGTTTAAAAACTATCGACAAAAAGAATATCGAAACAATCAAACAGTTGGCAAATCCCTACACAAAAAGACATGGCGAATATATAAGAATATTAACACAGCAAACAAATACTAGAAAGACACAACCAGCAACGACTTAAATAACAGACGGAGATGGAAGGAATGATCAAAATAATCTTATTTCTCCGATTTCATCTATGCTTTTTTTGGAGAGCAAATATCGTTAGACTTTGGGTACAGCAATGGGCATACATTTCAACAAGCTTTATTGTGGAGTTTTTCCTGTGTCCTGTCTTTGTTGTTAATTGAAATTTATTGTTAAAGTGCATATATAAAAAATTTGTCCCAACCTCAGTCAAAGGGTAAATAACACTGGTTACTGATACATGTATTTTATGGGGTTCGATGTAGCTTCTCATCTTATTCTCTTAGAAACAAAGCTACAAACAGCAGACATGTCTCATACATAAATTAATAACTTTTATTAGAATACATTTTAACAACTCTTAACTTCTTATCTATTAACGATTAACAATATATATATACTTTCTTCCTTTTCTTACTGTTTTTTCTATATTTTTTTTAACCAGTTCGAACTTTTTATAATTTCACGGTTGATCTAATGGTATGCAAAACAATTCAAGAATTAGTTATTTTCCGGCCAGTTAAGGTATTTTATTCTTAATAAATTACCAGAGGATGCACTGTAAATCAACTAATAATAACGCGAATAAGCATCAACACAGACGGTCAGCACGTCCACAATCCACATCGACAGTATATCAACAACTTCATATTTACTCCTTGAATGATAATTGCAATATATAATTTAACTACGCCTCTATAATATCAACTAGAAATAATTATTTTAATGCTTTTTACACCGGTAAAGATGGACCGGAGACGTTATAGCTATCGTGTTTAACGAACGCTGCTTTTTCTTAAAATTCACACGATATCACCTTCCTATGCTGAACAACTTCCCCATTAGGAGTATTCTGACCTGCTCGAATGGTGGCAGTCCAAACAACGTCCGCTGCTGCTTCATCTGCTGTTTGTAGCTTTGTTTCTTTGCACAGTCCGTTTTCATTTCTATATTCCTTACTTGCGCCAGTGTCCGTCCACCCAGGACAACATGCATTAATAAGAATGTTTTTCCTTGGGTCATCTTTCAAGTCCCGGGTCAGAATTTTTGTCATAGCAATGATTAATATTTTGGCAGTCTGACTGGGAGATTCTGGCCAGCCACTATTAGCATGTGTCCCTGCTTTTGCAGCTTTAACATAGGCGTCCATGATCATCCATAATTCTGCAAGCGACATTGTTGATACGTCAAGTTTCTTTTGAGCCTGTTCACTCAGTGCACTTTTCTGCGCTAGGTAACTGTTAGTTATATTAACTACTCGTGCATGAGGTCGGAGTAGAGGTAGAAATATTTTACACATGTTTAAGGTTCCAATGAAATCTACCTCTGAGCACAACTGAGCTTGTCGATAGACTGGAACTTTATCTGTTCCAAAGCTTACAGCAGCGTTGTTAATCAGAATATCGACCCCACCGTAATTTTTTAAGATAAATTCCTGAAACATACGGATGCTACCTGGTTGTGAAATGTCTAGCTCATGAAATATTGGATTTAACCCTTCTTGTCTTAACATTTCAACAGCTTCCCTCCCTTTATCCGTCATTCTGCTGGTGAGGTAAACATCTCCTTTGAATTGCTTACACAGCTGTCGTACTACGGCTAAACCAATCCCTCTGTTAGCCCCGGTTACTACAGCAACTTTTCTCATTCTACAACAAATAAATAACATACAGGTAACTTTTTGTTTTCCTTATGAAGATAATCGTTTCGTGGATTTTTATCAGTCTGAGGTCACAAAAATATAAGTACATTGTAAGTACGGTTATAGCAAGAGTGGAAATGAAAAGGTAAACGTGTGAATTTACAATATTGTATTTGTGTATCAATTAAATATTTTATTAATAATTTAATGAAAATTAATATTTTCCTGCAATAATTTAAATATACATTTTTATAGAATAACCGGTCGGAAATGTCCTACAGCAGAGGCAGTCGACCACTGAACCTGGTTTTGTTTCTTTTCTGCCGATTAAAAAAAATCATTTCAGGTCCAATCCTACTTTCGTAGTATATGTAGTAGTTATGTTGGACCTACATCACGGAAACAGTCTGTAATGTCATAACTCGCACTGAAATTATTATTTATTTTGCGGAAAAAGGAAAAAACAACTATTTCCGAGTACCTGTGTCCCAAAGAAGATTCAAGCCTCTGAAAAGATCCACAATTAAAAAGTTTAGTTACAAGCAATTTAAACAAACATCTATCCTAAGTGAGATAGTTGTTTAAAATTTCATAACACTAAACCGTTAGTATCAATCAAATGATTTCACCAGGAAGTGGATCCACGAAAAAAAATTGTGATAGTATAAGTACTGCATAATTAAGCACATATCAATAAGTCATGAATATGAAACATTTACGGAGCAACCATTTGATTTTTAGGGGGGAGAGGTAGGGCTAGGACGAAATTTGAAATAAAAAAGGCACGACCAGGATTTCGGAAAAATAACTAAAAGCCAGGATTACTTGAGGTGTAGAAAAAATATAGGACCTGTGCCAATCAAGAATTGTTTTTGATTTAAATGAAAATACAAATTCAGGCTTAAAATTTCGGCGAAAAAAAAATAGGAAGGAATACATTTCATCCTAGCAGCCCCCCTTAAAAGCAAATGGATGTTCCCATATAACGGTCGAGATTTTTTAACATTTAGAGATACTTAACAAGACAAAAAACTTCAGTACATATAACAGTATAACAGTACCAAGTCCATTGAACATGCATTAATTGAAACAGTTCTGCGAAGAATACATAGCACATACCTGCATAAAACTACGTTGATGTTACCGGATGTTGTCGTTTCGACAGGTAACCACTCAAACAAATCAAATCGATCGATTTAAAGTTTGATTGATAATGATCGCTACAATATCGGCACGAAAACTTCTTATTAGATTAGGGAGTACTAGGTCATATTTAAATAAGAAGTGAGATTTAAAAGGACAATGTAAATATTGTCTAAATCAATACTAAGTGTTAAAACGATTTGTATTGCATATGTCATACAATTTGTCTACAATATTTGCTATTCTGAAAGACAGAAATCTTCACAAAAACCTGATTTTTATAATTCTTGTCAAAAATTAGATTTTTATTTTTAAACGCAATCATTTTTAACCTGTTTTAGCATAGTGGCTTTTTGCTTTTGTTTCGATCTACAAACAAATATGATGTTCCTAATTCAATCAAATTATTATTAAAAATGTACAGAATTAAATTTATCTCTGGACTTTTTTATCGTGTTTGTTTAGTTTGTTTATTTGGGGTTTTACGCTGTTTTCAGCACATTTGGCTATTTTGCGGCGACAAGTTTTTATTGGTGGAGGAAGCCGGAGTATCCGTGAAGAACCACCGATGCAATCCTTGTCAATTTAGATCAGAGTCGAACACACCCCGCCACTCACAACCTCAGTGTGTTGAGTGTTCATTAGTAGTCAAGACGAACTACCTAGACCACTCGACCACTCGGCCACCGAGGCCCCGTTTTTCATCCTGAAATCAGTTCCTGAAGTATGTGGGACACACAGTAACACTATATGTAAAAATATGAATATTTCTAACTTAGACTGAGATATTTGAAAAATTGTTTTTTGCACTGACATAATACACCTCGAAAGGTAAAATGTTAAAATTATGATAATACGTCTATACATACAACGGTATGTAGAAAGTTAAGCCCCCTTTACACTGGTCGAAGACTGTGCTACGCTCTCCACGACCTCTACGATCGCCAAGATCGCAGCAGGGTCGTGGAAAAATTGGAAAACCATCTTCAGTGTAAAGGTATTCACGACACCCCTACGATCAAAATACGTTTTTTTCGATAATCTTTCACGTTGCTACTACGCTCTCCTACGTTTTCGCTACGATGCCTGCGTTTGTGGTACGTTCAAGCTACGACAATAACACGATCACACGACGCCCCTAGGCCGATGTTGTACGACCTCTCACGATTGTTACACGACATCCGATACGCGCTTGACGATCGTAATACGTTGTCACTACGCTGCTACCACGAGTATTACGACCTTGCTACGTTGTTCTCACGATCTAGCCACGATCAGCAAATAAACTATATAAAAGGACAATTTCTTGCTTGAATGTATATTAGTTCTCACTACGATGTCTCACTACGATGTCACTACGATGTCTCTGCGCTTCCTCTACGACCAGCAAATAAACTATATAAAAGTACAATTTCTTGCTTGAATGTATATTAGTTCTCACTACGATGTCTCACTACGATGTCTCTGCGCTTCTTCTACGACAGCGGTACGATGTCTGTACGATCAAAAGGGGCGACGACCTCGCTACGTAAATTTTGAGCATGTTCAAAACAGTCGTGGCACCTGGAGATTGTAGTACGACCTATCACGCGCAATGCCGACCACACTACGCTACTTGAAGACCTCAGTACGACCCCACTAAGATGTTCCACGATCAAAACATTTTTTATGGTCGTAGTGCAGTCTTCGTTCAGTGTAAAGGGGGCTTTATGTGTTACATAAAATTGCTATCGGCTGAATGCTTGTCAATTAAATTGAAAAATGCCATAGTAATATATAAGCTGAAAATCAGTTCTATAAGTCAAATGTTAAGATTCATCTATACACTTCAACAAAAATGGCTGTTTACACCATGAAATTTTCTCTGAGTACAGACAAAACTGTGTAATTTTAAAAGTTTTAAAGCCTGGCAGCACCTTGATAAATAAATGTTACATCCAATTTATGTTCTAAAAAGTTAAAACACTTTATGGATTTTGATGAACATTTTCTTTCCTTGCCACAAAAGATGGTGAAATAAACAAACACCTGAGTTTTCTTTGATACAGTCCACTCATTTACACTATTCAAATCACCTTTGTTGTGAGTAGATTTCTATTGTCCCTCTGTTGTCCATATCAATCAATATGATACAATACAATAATTACCTGAGGGGGACCATATCAAAGATTTCACCAGACTTTGTTTATTTTTACACCACCTGTGGCAAGGAAAGAAAATGTTTAGCAAAATCCACAAAAGTTTTTTTCTTTTTAAAACACAAAGTGAATACAACTTGTATATATCTAGGCGCTGCCAGGATTTAAAATTATTAAAATTACACAGTTTTGTCTGCATTGAGAGAAAATTCCATGGTGTAAACACTGCCATTTTTGTTGCAGTGTATAGATGAACCTTAACCTAGTTTAATCCATTGTTTTAGAGCCGATTCAAAGAAACGTAATCATCTGATTAACGCTACTTTAACCTCGACATACCTGCGTAGCACAAAAGATTTTATTATTAAATCATTGTGCATTTTAAATACTGACATTTTCCGAGAATCCGGGAATCCCAGTTTTCATAGAAACCCTCCTAGCAGCAAAAATGGCTGAAATTCCATGTCATATACACACTGGCGAATCTTTAATGTTATATTGTTGCGAGTGTATGGATATAATTTGTCTTCAATGTTTTCTCGAAAGCCACCAGAAACATGAAATGAAGCGTCTTTCCGACATTAAGGACAAAGTAGCTGAAGAACTGTTTCCATTTGTGATTTCAAAACGAGAACATGTAAGTAAGACGTTAGATGACCTAAAACGGTTTGTTGATCAAGAATTGTCAGAGGTAAGGGAAGAAGAAGACAGAATGTATAGCAAAATAAGACATCTGTCTGAAAAAAGGAAAAGGGAAATCGACGATTCTGCAAGAACATTAACAGTTTCCACTGAACTTAAATATAAGGATTATAAGGGGGAATTACATGACATAGCAAGTCGAATCGAAACTATTGAAAAACATTTTGTTGATGGTTCGAGGGAAAATGCAACATCACTTAAATATGACAGCTGGGAAAAACACATGGAGATTTATTTATTTATAAAACGATGCAATGAAACGATGGGAGAACTTAAGTCAAAGAGCACTTTGAAACCAAAATTTGTAGAGTCCAATCAGAAAGCAACGGTTGGGTTATTCTTTTCAGATGAAGAACAGGAACTGGAGACACATGCCCGCATTGGAATAAAAGAGAATTCTTTTTGTGACGATACCAACCTCAAGGGAGCCCAGATGGCATGTACATCTTTCGACAGCGATACTGAAACACTGGATTCCGATGTAGTACGGATTGAGCAGCCCAGCATTATTGATATCACGTCTTTAAAAACGTCTTGGAGAAAGGTCATTTCCATGACAGACAAATCAGCTACACTCTTAAACAGCAAACTTTTCAAATTCCCAGGATGCATATCAGATGATTCCGAATGCTAAATATGTAATATTCTAAGTTGCACGGTAAATCAATCATTGTTCAAAATATTTTTTACAAAGAAAGACACATTTTTTTTTAAATATTTGAGGTAATACTGAACTATATGGTGACTGTGACAAATTAGAAGAGGAAACATATTGGTCCAACATTGTTGAAAATAAAATTATGATAATATTTCAATATGCTTTGCTTTATAACTTCCATATAATATCACAAACGTATTAATTTTCCTTCATCAGATAGTAATTTGTTAACATATATGGGGACAAAAATCTCTCCTCAGATATTTTTTTCCATTCTATTATGTTTCCTTTTACCATTTGAACTTTAGTGTTTTGGCTTTCCATATGATTTTTTTTCTATCTTATGGACAAACATATACACAATTTTCCCCTTTTTCACGATACCGAAACAACAATATGAACAGGAATGGTTTTGGTCAATTCTCAAGCATTTTGTATTATTTTTTCCCGGAAAACCATTTTAATGGCAAATGAAAGGGAATGCATATTCTCACTTACTCCATGCTGATCAACAACTGTCGAACAGAATCAAAACTTTGTGCTAAAACTTCTCCCAAGGAACTTTCAGCGATATAGGATATCTTGCAGTAACTCACTTGATATTTCCACTGCTCAACTGAGCCAAAGGAGTACTCCATAGTGCGATCATAAACCGATTACTTGTCTTTAACTTCAAGATAGTTTGCGAAATCTTTAGAGGACACATACAAGGCTATGCCCTGATAACGTTTGAAATGCATTAGAGGACATTTCGAAAATGGCCCAAGAAGTAAAAATAAAGGGCTTTGCTAAGCGCAGAATGATATGTCTATTATGCTTGACCCAGTAAAGTTTGCGATGTTATAATGTACATTACAAAGAAATATTGGACCTACCATAAAAAAACAAGATGAAAACCGTAAAAATTTTGAAATCCAGCCACATTACTTTTTTTGGCCCTTATATCTCAAAAACCATAAAAGATAGAAGAAATCTGTTAACATACTGATGGAAGTACTCATCAAGATAAATTGAAAGAAAAATCCCCATTAAAATCAGATGATAAATAAAAAATTTAGGTGTCCTGGAAAATGGATAATTTTGGTGCTTTTAATTCCTATTATCTCTGCAATGACAAAATAAACACAAACATGCCTGGAGTAACTTTTATTATATTTCTTATGATGAGCCATTTAAAAAAAATCATCAAAATCTGATAAGAAAGTTTCGAAAATTAATGCGTGTACCTTTTTTGGCCCATTTTATCTCTAAAACTGTAAGCGATATTGAAAAAAGGACCTTAAGAAGTTTTTCCATTTTCATCAAGTAACGTTTTAAAACCAAAAAATCTTTATATCAGATAAAAAAATTAAAATTACACCAAAATTATTTTAAAAAAAAACCTTAATGACCCCCTGAAAAAACTGGGAGGGGCCAGATTTCCGAAAATAAATCCCAACTTGTATTTCTTATGCGTGAACATTGTGGTAAAATATAAGGAATAGAACAAAAGTAAATGAGCGGAAACCTAACAGTCTACGGACGTACGACTACACCGACGACGATAGGCCCATACAATAATACGTCCGCAAATAGTTACGGTCGAATAAAGATATAAGGGGAAAATTGCCCTACTCCTTGATGTGGTGTTGGCGTTACCAGAGTAATTTAGACCTCCTTAGCTCAAATTTGGCTTCCTATTTCGGTATGTTTGGTTATGAGTACTTCTTGTTTAAAATAAGTTTGGTTTTTGGTCTTCCAAATATTTCGGTTTTAATGCTGCTGATGAGAGGTAACTCCTTGAAATGCGTCGTATAAAGCATAGTATAAATTTACTATATCTAATATTAGTATCTTTGGATTGTTATTTTTTACGCTTAGCAAAATTAGAGTTGTACCTTAACAGTCCCATATGGTAGTACTTGATCTATGACAATAAAATGTTCATCGCCTTCATCTGGCATCACAAGACAATCAAACGGTTAAATTCTATTTATTATTTTTTCGTATTAAAGAAACTGTGATCAGAAATAATATGAATAATGAAAAAGTTATCTATAAATAACGCTGGTTATTCCAATTTTGTCACGGTAATCGATTTTAAATTACGACTACTAATACTAAGAAAATGAATGGTTGTCAATTACATGCCATTAAGTTTACATTAATTGGAAACATTTAATCGATTGCATCCAAAACCAAGTACCGATTATGATTTCAGACCTAAAAACTACTTTTGAACCCCGGTACTTCTGTACAAGGTAAATGTACAAGGTACTCTTCGTTATGTCAAGTACACGAGTTTTTAGGGTGACAGTTTAGTAGTCCGAATGTCCGGTAGTCCGAAGGTCCAGTAGTTCGAAGGCGCAGTAGTCCGGAGGTCTGGAAGTCCGAAGGCCTGGTGGTCCGAAAGCTAGATAAAACAGAAGACAACATCGGACAGTCTGGTCCTTGTCACGTGACGAAATGCTTGGCAGGTGGTTATTATGTGGAACTCGGTAATCTAAAGTTTAATCTGATATCAATCGGCACTTAATTTATAGTTTTATTGGCCGGGGACATACGGCGTCAGACAACAATCCATAGTTCGATATATCTTGAAATCGAAAAAACACTGATGAATGTCTCTCGACAATTTTCAGTTTTTATTTACGGAGTTTGCTCACATGTCCCTGAAACCGCAAAAAGCCGCACTAGTTGTACATGTATTTGATTTTATGTCATTATAAGTTCCTTTTTCCAGCTTGAATAGATTACTATATGTATATCCCCCGATAGTGAATTTTAGCGGAAGATATATAGTGCTGGAGTGTTTCCGTTCTTGCGTTCATCCGCCCGTCCGCACCTATTCAACCGAAACTAATCAGGCTTACAGCAGTAAATGGATCTCTGTGAAACTTTCAGGGAATCTTCATTGTACATTTCCATTGTGTACCACCTATTTTTTTTTTTTTTTTTTTTTTTTTTATTAAAATGATTTTTGGAGTTCACAAAAATAAACATGGACTTTTACCATGTTTACATTTCTTTACATTATTGTACCCGTAGCGGGGGATATATATTTTGAGATTTGCTCACAGTACTTCTATTTTCGTCATCTAAAATAAATCATTCATGTATTAGTGGCGGACGAATAAAGTTATATGATATATCATCTGCTAACACGGGAAAGAAGATATTTATAAATGTCGAATGTCCCTCTCACAATCAGAAATACTAGTAATTAAAGGAAAAAAGGGATAAATTATTAACATAAAATTCACATCCTTGTGTCTTAAAGTGGCAGTGAGGTCTTAAAAAACAGAGAAAAATCTGCATTTGATTGCAAGTACAAGGCAGTCCGTAAACAAGTGGGAGCGGATTTCCGAGTTTAATGTATAGCATATCTACGCTGTGTACTTTACACTTTTACACCAATGCGATGCTGTCAAATAATTTCGTTCACTAACTGGCAAAGACAAATCAAATGTTAAATTTGTTGCCTACATTGCCCATTTCTCGATTAACCATTCTCGTGACCAAAGCTTTGGAAAGCCAAAAAAAAGGTATTCACCAAAACATTGGGAGCAATACAACCAAACTGTTCTGAACAGTTTAAAAATACCAAGTGAGGTCAGCTTTAGCCCGAGAGAGACTTAAACCCTACCTGTTGTACTTTGCATGATTTAAAAATTTATCAAATGACAATTTCAACAAAAAAATCTAAAAATAGTGTCACAGCCGAAACAGTGACTACTAAAATGAAAGATTTCCTCGGGGAGTCCACCATTAGCAATTAGTCAGTATCAGATTGAAATTCAGAAACATATAAATTTTTAAACAATTGTCCAACTTTTTGATGTGGATTTGTAATATAAAATGGGAGGTTTGCAGTTTCGTAATTGTTAGGGTCATTCATAAGCTTCCATGTTGGAGTTAAGCATAACGAGCATGTTTATCATTTTACATTTATTGTATTATTTAGAAAAGGGTTGCAATTAGATGTAACTCTGATGCGGTCAGTTCTAACTTCTCAACTAATTTGTGAGCGAAGACTGTTCTAGAACCTTCGGACTAGGGGGCCGACACTGTTTTTACACCAGTGGAAACAAGTCCACCATCATTTTTTATATTGAACAATAACTTGTATTGACAGCCCTAATATCAATCTGCATCTGTTCATAAGGACAACAAAGTATATAGGGGTATTGGAAATAACTATGGACAAACAGAACATTTGTTAACAAAGTCACCCCGATTGCACACTACATAAATTGGGGAAGGAAAAAGTCGTGTTACGATAAAGGAATCAATCCAGTTTTATTTGAGATGTTGAAACAGTATAACAATGAATCCGTGGTGGCGGCAGGAATATTTTCGAAGAAATGACGTTAAATTTTAACCTTATTAAGTAGACTTTAAGAGAGTCACTTAATTCGGTCAAAACGCATATCTTGAATGTGGGTTATGCTTGGAAAAGTCGTCAAAGCCATAATTAAGCGGCATTGGGTTACTATCGTCACTTCCGTTATAAAGTTTGTCTTATATATTTTTTTCTTCATATCTACATATTGAGCAAACATACGACAAAACGTTCTCTCTTTACAGGAAAAATCAAATAACTTTAAGAATTTGCCTGTGTCCTTTTATTGTTTATACAGTGGCCATAGGAAGAAGTCGAGAAATGGGATTAGGATTAAAACAGTAAAATAACGATGTCTTGATACAACTGATTACGCGGGAATGACTTATCGAAATACTGGAAAGCTGATATTATTTGCAAACTAAGAAAGGAATAACTGAGCGTCAATCATTTTAATTACAAAGAACAATGTATATGAATATACAATCAAATTATTCAAATTATTATTATGATATATAATCTGTTTTGTCTATATCTAGTAACTATTATCTATGTGAATAACGTTCAACACCGGAAGTGAATTGTTCTGAAAAGGGTCATGAGGGTATTTTACTAAGCCACCTGTGATTTTAAGGCTGTGTAGATGACACAGCCAAATCCAATGAGATTAAAAGCTGTTCGGACAAGATGTCTTTTGGCCCATCTCTCTATAGCCTCCTCTACCCATTTATCTCCTATAAAATAAATAAACACTATGTATACCCTATAACACAGACAAGTGTATAAATTAAAGTGGTGGGGGGTGGGGTGGGGTGGGGGGCTTGTTACACAGAAACCATGGAACGGAATTCGGGGGTACAAAAGGGGTCGTCATTTAGTCTTTTACATGGGTGGGCCATGGGCCAACAGTGCATAAATATCCCTTGATATCCCAATATATAAAAACAATGTGAAGAAATTTAACCGAAAACACAAAAACTATACTCCAAAGAACATATAACACAAAGACACATACAACCAATTACAAACTTTAAGGCTCCTGACATGGATAGGCACACTTACCAAATATCGCACTTTTTCTACATTTCCTGTTTTACAAACTGGAACTGCTTACCCTTCCTGAGCACCTGAGTTCACTTCTGGTTTTTATAGGAGTTCGATCGTGTTGTTCATTGTTTTTTAGTTTTCAGTGTTTATTTGTTGTGCTTGTGGTTGTTCATTTTCTTCCCTGGTTTTGTTTGTCTAATGGATTGCGTTTTTTTATCGCTCTTTAGGTATATTTGTCCTCTTTACAAATTGTGACATATGGTATATAATCAGATTTTATGTAATAACTTCTGGTTTATAGATCACAGTTTTTAAATTATTTGCATTAACAATTTGAATGTGACAGAGTTTACAACTTCCTTTATTAAAACTACCCTCCTTTAAAGAAATTTATCTACCTTTCTTTGATACAATTTCATCATTCTTTAATTCTTTAATTTCTGGTAGCATTACAAAGGCTGTGTACACTCCACCCAGGACATAGATCGCTGGGTAGATCAGCCAGAGATTCTTCACTGGTGAGGTATCGGTGAAATATAATGCTGTAGTAGCAACTGCCTTTAAAGTTGCTGTTCCAAGCTAGATAAAGATAATATTAATAATAGTAGAATATAGTTTTCCTTTTCCAAAGTCAACCATGCATTTAATCCAGATTTTATATTTGCCAAAGCGTATATTCAGCTTCTCGATTTCGTGGCGATGATTATTTTAACATAATGCACATTTTGATTTTTTTTTTATTTAATTAATATAGCGCTTAACCATGTTAACGGTCTGGTTAGGCGTTTAAATCAGCGTAGCATAGCTCTGAAGATAATATAAATTAGAAAAAAATAAGAGCAAGATATTTCGTTTAAATTATTTCCCTTATTTACGCAATATATGCACCAATTTATTATGTTTTGTTCAATTATTTGAGCCTGACCACATGTGAAATATACAGTACGACCGGGCCTCTTAAATATATTATTAGTCGTTCGACCTGTATATTATATTAAACAGTACTTACGCCTTGCCCCACGCCCCCCCCCCCCCCCCCCGATCGCCAAAAAATATCTTTTTTATCGATATATAAGATCGGTAAAAAAAAATCGCATCGCACCGCTCCGCTTTACATTTTCCTGCTCCCACCTATAGCACGCCGTTTTTATATTTAATCAATTTCGAGATATCTTATTTAGTTAAATTAGATATCTTATAAACTAATTGAGATATCAAAATAATAAAATGAGATATCTTATTAAAATGTTTATACAGATATCTTATTAAATATATGATATCTTATTTAAAATATAAGATATCTCTATTAATTTATACTTAATAAGATATCTTGTTAAATAAATAAGATATCTTGGAATTTGAATAAATATAAAAACGGCGTGCCATACCCGCCCCTGGTCAAGGCTCAATTCATTATAGCTGAACAATTAAAAACATCATATTTGGTGCGAAATTGCGTACACGAGACTGCAATATATTTATAAATTGAATGGAAGAAGAATGAGGGGGTACCATTAATGATCCTGTGTGAACTTCTAACGAGGAAGTAAATTACATGATTGTTGATATGTATATATAAGCTTATGCATATAAATAGCCAGAATCATGATCTGTTAAAAGAAATACTCACCACAAATTTAGCTGCGAGATTGAAGCTTTCGTTCCACTGTTTCCTCATTGAATTCGGAGGGAGACCCCGCCGGCTTCCAACTTCTACAAATGTTATATACTCCGCAGTACCCGCTACAATTCCTCCAGAAAGTACAGCAATAAATTTGAGTCCCTCCTGCGTCGACAACATAGTTAATGCCATTTATATCGAAATGTTATGATAAATCAACTTTTTTTGCAAGTATAACGCCTAAATTACCCTGGTCGTTTTAAACAAGGTCGCAAAACCTTTAAATAAATTTGCATCGATCGCACGAATGAATAAACAAGAAGGGTCAAATTAAAACTGTTGAATCACCGTTCCAGAATAATAAATATATTTCATTGAAATTTTACAGAATATTTCATCAGTTGAAAATAGGAGTGGGTCTGGAAGGGGTCTAAGCGTGACGCGTGATTGGCCGATTTTCGGAAGCGTGACACGTGAAATAATGAAAAATATTACGTGAAAACGTGATTTGAAGTGTGGCGTGATCCGTGAATTTTGCTTTTTAATAACGTGATTTCGTGAAAAGTCTTTAAATTTTTAAGCGTGAAGCGTGAAGTCTTCGATCACTTCATCGTTTGCTGTCCGTTTTGCATTATTAACCGAACCGATAAGTCTTTCCCTTTTTACTTTCTCAACATTGATTTGTACGCTATGTTTGCACACATATGTCACATTTTGTACCAGTCACAGTTCAATTGGGGCCTATCCAGGGAAAATAGAATAAACAAACCATTTCAGGTAAGTATGATTGGTGTTGTTATAATTTTAACATTTATATTACTATTAGTAAAGTTCAAGTAACTGGCATTTTCTTGCCATAATGGTTATCGATGACTCGTGTATACTTTATTACCCCAATCAGTCACCTAAATTACTTAATCATTAAATCGTTTTACAGAATAAAAAACAATAGACTGTTGGGAAGAAATATTTTAATTATGATTTAAAAAGTAAATAAGCGGTTAACATTTAAAATAAAAGAAGATAACTTGACATGGAGCTGAAAATAATACGAACAGCAGTAACCTGTAGCAAAACTAAACCTTGTGTCCTGCAAATTACTGCATCTCCGTTCAATATAAAATGCATGATATTTGACTTGCAGTGGTCATATCAAGCTGCAGCCTGGTGTGATCTTTTGTGTTTATACCGTTATTGTTTTGTTTGCCGGTCGTGCCTGTCCGAATATTCCTACTTAACTGAGTATCCTACTTTTATAACTTAAGCGTGAAACGTGAAACGCCAAATTTTCTAAGCGTGAAGCGTGATTTCACTACTTTTTAAGCGTGATCACGTGAAAGGTACCCCCCCTTCAGGACCCCCATAGGAGTGTGTAATAAGTACATGTACTTAAACTGGGTTAATATATCAGACAGAGGGTATGCATGAACACTGGCTAACTAGATTCATGATATATGTAACCTGCAATTTGCATTTAGTCCCGAGAGCGTTGGGGAGTAGTTCCAATAACGGGAACGACTAAAAAGAGTCTGGTGGCAAAATATTAGAATATTTACATATTTGATAATATTTTCTTGTCGTAGTAGTATAATTATAACATAATTTCATCAATTTAATAAAAAATTGTCACCATTTATGGTTTGTTGGTCGTATTTAGGAAGATAAGATCTTCGTTTATTGTAATGGCGGAAATAGTTTAGTCGAAATAAGGGGTCAATCAAAGATTTTGCTCATGTTGTCTTATTTGTAGATCTTACTTTGTTGCGCATTTTTCTGTTTACAGTTTGTCTTTATCTATAATAATATTCAAGATAATAACCTAAAACTGCAAAATTTCCTTAAAATTAACAATTCAGGGGCAATAACCCAACAAAGGGTTGATCGATTATTCTAAAAATTTCATGGCAGGTAGATCTTAACATTGTTGAACATTTTACTTCTCTCAGTTTTGCTCTTAATGCTTTAGTTTTTGAGATAAGACAAAAACTGTAGTTTACCCCTATTTCTACTTTTGGTCATGTCAACGGGACATATTTTTTAAACAAGATACTCTAATGATGCCTGTGGCCAAGTTTGGTTCCATTTGGCCCATTAGTTTCAGAGAAGAAGATTATTGTAAAAGTTAACGGACGACGACGGACAACGCACGCCAGGTGATGAGAATAGCTCACTTGACCTTTTGGGTCAGGTGAGCTAAAAATAATAATACTTATTAGCGTTGAAGAAAATTTAAAATTTACCATTAAATTCTCCTCAAAACACGAATCTTCGAAATGGTTCTCGAAAACTACTTGGTTCTTCGTGTGCACATATTCAGCAACCGGAATACTTTGTTTTATTCCAATTGACTAAGCGGTTTCAGAGGAAAAGATTAAAATGTGAATTGTAGACGGACGACGGACGCCAAGTGATGGCAATAGCTTACGTGGCCAGGTGAGCTAACAAATTGAAAAGCTTATTGCACAAGTGCAATATTATGAACAAATAAAAACACTGAAACAAAACATGAAAATTGAGTTTTCGACGATTTTTCAACGAATAAAGTTCCATACCTTCGAAATATCAGATCGGAATTTTATATAAAAAAACAAGGCAAAAGGGAGCTTACATGAATAGATATAATCAAGATACAAAAGTTTAATGAAAATTGCTCAAAACGGTTTTGAGTAATATTGTCCGAAAACTGGAAAATCACCCCCCCCCCCCCCCCCCCCCCCCCCACCTTTTTTATGAATAAAGTCCCATAACTCAAAAACATAAAATCGGAAATTTTAAAAAATCGAAATGGAACTTATGCCAATAGATTCAAACAATTCACTTATGTTTCATAAAAATTTCTGAAAGCATTTTTGAGTTATTGTCCAAAAACTGGAAAAGCCCCCTTTTTATGATAATATCCCAAAACTCCGAAACGTCAAATCCGAAATTTAAAAAAATCGAAAGAGAGCTTACGTCAATAAATATAAATAATTCACCAAAGTTTCATGAAAATTTGTGAAAGCATTTTGGAGTTACTGTCCGAAGAGTGGACGATTGACGGACAATGGTTTAACATAATCTGTCCCGTCTTTAAAGACGGGCGTATAAAAATGAATTTGTTACAAGCTTAAATTCGCAATTTTCGATATTTGACCCCTGTGGACCCCAAGTTGTGAAAAACAAAATTCTTAAACCTTACTGTGCATCTACATACAGTGTGTGATAATACTGTATAGAAGTTAAATGCATAAAACGAAAAATGAAAGAGTTAAGGTCACACGTTTAAATTCCCAATTTTCGAAATTCGACCCCCGAGGGCCTTTTTGTTTGAAAATTGCCCTGTGGACCCCAAGTTGTGAACAACAAAATTCTAAAATCGTATTGCGCATCCGCATACAGTATGTGACACTACTGTATAGGAATTAAATGCATGAAGTTAAAGATAAACGAGGGGTTTAGGTCACAAGAAAGTGTGACGGACAGAAGCAATAACAATATCACCAAACTGTTCTAAGTGCTGGGATAATAAAAATAATCAACAAAATAACCAAGTAGATGTTGAGTACAATTTTTACGAGGAAACGTACGTGGGTAAAAAAAACTAGAAATCTGGACTGTCGGAATCGACAGTGATCCCCGGACCCCCTGTAAGTAGTTGGGCCACTTACCTATATTCAAAAATAAAATACCTTATTCCCATCCAAAAATAGTATGCAGTCATTCTATAAAGAAATTAAATCGACAATTTTTGAAATTTGGCCTGAGTGAGCCCCCGATTTAAAAATCGATATTCTAAATCCTTATTGTGCAACTAAATATTGTAGGACAAAACTACATGTATATATAAGCAAAATGCAAGAGAAGTTGAGGTCACAAGCTTAAATTACTTACTGCCAACACGTGAACATAAATTTTTACAGCCATTCTCTCCCACAAACTACCATTCACAATCATTTTTCCTATATCTATAAAGTTGTGGAACTCCCTGCCGTACCATATCGCCACCAGCCTAGACTTGGAATCCTTCAAGTCTGGTGCTAAATCACTCTTTTTCAAGAAATCATTGTTGTTTGTTTTTAACTCAAATAAAAACCAAAAAAATCATTTCTCTTTAAATTTGTATATACGTTTATGTTTTTCTTTTTCCCTGTCATGCGCCTTCCAGCTTCATCAGCATATTGATGTTCGGAAGTATTATGTAGATGTGTACACATGTAGATATAAATTAAAAATTTAAAATTTCGACCCCTCTGGACCCTAATTTTAGAAAATTAAAATTCTAAAACATTACTGCACATCTGCATATGGTGTTTAACAATACTGTATAGAAATAAAATGCATAAATTGAAAAATGAGAGACGAGTTTAGGTCACAAGCTTGAATTCCAAATTTTCGAAGTTCAACCCCATGTGGGCCCCTTGTTTAGAAAATCAAAATTCTAAAATTTCTTCGAAAGTCCGCGAGATGACAATAGGTCGGCTAATATGTGTTTAATATGTATGAAGAATATCACATTATATTATACTTTTACATTTTTACTACTCTATTTATCTATGTTATCTAAGCCGGTTCATATAATGTTATATTGACCGGCTGTACATTATATGGACCGCCTCGTTTTGGCGAGATCAATTAAATTCAATTAGATCCCAGAAAAGTATAACATAACAAATAGTTCATGACACTTCGGGTCAAATGTCAGTATATGGACTGGTTGGTCGCCCTCAAAAATTATATGGACCTCAGCTTCGTTTTAAGTGCAGTACTGATTGAGTTATTCTTAACCAAGTTTTACTGTGTCTCGCTACTGTATTGCTGCAGTTGGACAGTTAAGTAATCATTTAACTATTTCAACCTCACCACATTTTATGTGTCCTGAGCCTGTCAGTGATTGTACGTTTCTTAGTATTTCTTATGTTTTTTTTTTTTAGTATTGTTTTTAGACATTCTGCAGTTTTAATTTTCTTCACAACTAAGTTCATTAAATGGGGCCACTAAGCGCTTTTACATTTTGAATATTTTTATTTAACTTTATTTAACTTATTTAACTTTCATCTGTTAAAACCAATAGATACCTTATTTATTTATTTGTTTATTTATTAATTTTATTTATTTATTCTCATTTGTAATTAATATTTTATTATTACTCCCCTAATTCATATGTTTCTTGTTTTCAATAATCTAAGAATTATTTCTCTTCAGTTACTCATACATATTTTTACAATTATACATCAACAAAACATAACTATGTAGTCATAATCTCATATATAGTCCGAATTATTTTGTAATATGCTCAAATTTAGTTGTTCAAATTCAATTTGATACTGTTGTTCTACATATTGTACCTTGTATTTCGGAGGGCTTATATAGGCCTAGACGTAGCCTGTTGCCCAATCCTACTCATGATAACCTTTATGAATAAAATATTGTTTAAATTAAATTACATTTTGAATATTCGATAAATAATTCCTGTTGAAGGCTGTCCTCATTTGTACTTTTATAGTTGCAATTCATGGTTATCTCACTGACATTTAGGTTGTGCTCGATTATCATGTTCTGAAGTTGTTCAAAGTACTCAGAACACAAATCTGAATCAAATGATATGTGGTATCAAACTAGTAAAAATGGCAGGAATTCTTTTTCAAATTAAAATTAAGACTGAATAATGATCAAAAGTGTTGAACACCGAGTTCTAATAGTATTCTAAGTCTCAATTATGCTGTAATGAATACCTACGTATGTTTAATAGCTTCATGAGAAAAATAAATATTGCAGAACACTGTTCTAATTTACTTTATTTTTGTTCGGACTGTTCCGGAAATTGACCAACTATTCCTCAATTTCAGAGCTCTCCATCCCTATGTCATAATAATAAGTTTACAAAATACACAAGTCATCTATGGAGTTGTGTCTAGTATCATAACATGTGCATAATTCATTCCTAGTCTCTTTGGCTTCCATTCTGATGATGTCGCTGTTCCAAACACCACATATCCCGTCAGAACATTCTGAACAGCTTTTTTGAGTTACCCGATTATGTTAGGAGTGTTTGGAAGTGAAAATCGAGCCCAATATTAATGATTTACTCCATGCCTCTATTGGTTTGTAACCCAAAGTCCATAAAGTGTCAGATAAACAAGGTCCAGCTGTGTTTTACTGTCTGATTTAATAAAACAATAGAGAGTGTTAACAATTCACACTACGTATTATAACAATAGTACACACATAATGCTGCCTAACATGCAAACTATAAATAACACACACTCTCTCACATAATAAATATGTTCTAAAAATTTACAACATATTTATATCATACATTTGTAATTTACCACATTGATTGTTTTGAATATTGAGTTTCAAAAGATATATTATTGAAATGATTTTATCATCACCCTGATTAGGAAAAGATACCACAAATTTATTTTCACAATACTGAATAATACAGAATTAATGATTGATTTTTCACCTTATTCCAATGAGATAGTTTCATAATAATAAATTTAATAATTATATACTTTTTCCTTTCCATGATATATATTTCTCTCCTTCCCCATCCTTCAAAAAAAATAAATAAAAATAAATAAAACACGTATCAGTAGTATCAAACCTATAAACTTGGTAATTTTAAA
Organism: Mytilisepta virgata; assembly: GCA_028015205.1. Lineage (NCBI taxonomy): Eukaryota > Metazoa > Mollusca > Bivalvia > Mytilida > Mytilidae > Mytilisepta > Mytilisepta virgata. Next base: position 37,479,560 of record CM051515.1, read on the forward strand.
AATACAGTTTTCTTATTTTTTTATACTGACATTCCTGTTTTAATACAGAAGTTAATTGATAAAAATTGTCTTTCTTTTGAAATTACATTTTTACAACATCTGTTTACATTACTCTTGCACTAATTTCAATATCTGAACAATTTTCTTTTATTTTTTTTCATATTTTTCAATCTACAATGCAAAAAAAATTAATTTGTTTCAGTCTAGTAAAATGTTTCTAAATGTAATAAATTTCGAAATAATTTTTCCTTGTAACTACAAAGAATATATATTACCAGGGTACTAAAACTATTCCTTTCAAGCCTCCATTTATAAGATCTCAAATTCCTGTATTCCTTTTGTTTTTATTTCAATATTACATATTTCCAAATGATCTTTTCTTCTAAAATCCTAAATTTATAATAATCAATATCAATGACTAAGATTAAAAAGTCTACATTTTGTACTTGTATACAAATAAAGTCAACAAAAATATGACAATATTGTTACTCTTCAAGGAATTTATCAAGTCAAGTCTCACAACAACAACAGAATATGTGTTTCCGAAAATTCAGAATTCATTTTATTGAATGCTATATAGAATATACTATTTTGAGTTCAAAATTATACACTCACAATGTACAATGTAGTGGTATTCTGCATTGATGAAATTTTGCATTTCTTTTATTGCAGATTGTTAAATTTCACTTTGTTGTAGCTCAGATGAAAGAATTTTGTCAAGAAAATATTATCTCAATAAAAATGCCCAGGCATTATTTATTTTAAAACTGAAGTTTAGTATCAACCCTAAAATCAAAATATGTAACCCACTTCATGTATACACTTATGTGAGCACTCCACATTTAATATATGCAGGTACAAAAAATGTAAAATATGACTTGGTCCAATTTCAATGCATTGTTTTACTTTAAAAAATGATTGTAATGACAGTGAGATCATATACAAATTTTTAAATTACTACCACACTGCAAATCTGAGATCTCAAATACACTAAGACTAAATATTCTAAAATTATTTAGTATGTTTTTTGACAAGATATGAAAGAAAAAATACAAAAAGTTCCTTTTGAAACCATGGCAACTTATCGATAATTTGTTCATGTATATAATATATAGCTTTGTATTAAGTATTAAATCAACTGACAACAATGTCTTTACAAATAAAATTAAGTGTTTGAAGCAAGAGGAGACAAATTTCAAATAATAAAACACAGAAAAAACCCAAAATATGACAACAAAAACCATTTACCACATTAATATGTATTAGTATCATTAAAGTTAAAAACAGATTCAGTTTAAAATAATTGCACATTATCCCTTATATACACAAGATTTTTCTTTCAAGTTGTTTTAATCAAGTGTGCGTGTAATTTTGCAATTTCAAAATATGGCCCCTGTTTAACACAGAATAAATGTTAAGACCAAAATTTATTTGAAGTGTGTAGATTCTTAAACACTTAAAAATGTATGTCACACTTATGAATAATTATGGTCAAAAGATCTTTTGTCAGAGCCTGTTACATAAGTTTTTGTTTTGGACTAATAACAACTTTGAACATGAACTTCCTATATACAAAATAAAAATTTAATCTTTTTTAGTTGAAAAAAAAATTCAGCAATGCAAGTTTCACAAAGTAATTAAATAAAGCAAAGAAACAAATAATTTATTTTCATATTTAGTATACAGAGCAAATTAAAGTCAAGCCATTTAAGAAATCAAAATTATTTAAATTTAAATTACAGAGATAGGTTAAAATAATCAAAATATAAAACCGTCTCTTGTGGATTTGTGTGTTTTTGTTGTTGTAAGAAGCAAAATGGATTTTATAATGTAGAATTTTTTCAGATTTGCCTATTACTTTTACATCACAGTGATTATACAAGTTGAAAAACTTATCATAAAATAGGTATGATTATCAGTATTATTCTCTATATACCAAAAGCCACTTTCTGTCTTCACTTTTAAAATAAACTTGTAAATTGGGATTGTTAGACCTATTTCAATTTCTCCTATAATTTTTTTAATTGACTGAAAGACAAAAAAAAATATCTTGTTCACTCAAAGTTACATATTTTCACTGTGCGTTACTTGACTAAAGTCATTTGGTTGTGGTATAGAGATGCTGAATGATGTATCCCCTAATTTTAATCTAAGTTTCTTTGGAAATGTGTGATTGTTTGATAAAGGATAAAATGTACTTGGAGCTATCGGAGATTGGGGTTCATGTATAGGCGATCTTGGTGATAATTTTCCTGAACTTCTCCGTCTTCGTGAGTCTTTTCGATGACAGTGATGTTTAGATAATAGACTATCACATTTCATTTGTGATTCCATTTCATCTTCTAGTCGTTTTACGGTAGACAAACTTTCTTCCATTGTTTCTAGAATTGGATCCCGTCTCATCTTTATTGTTAATTTAGGAATTTTCTTATCTGGAGTAGTACATGGAGAAGGCATGATTGAATATGATAATTTACGTTTCTTGTCCACAGGATTTTTTTTTGAAAGCATTTTAAGGCACTGATCTGATACTGAACGGTTGATTTTGTTAATTTTTCTCTCTGATATTTTTTTATCACTATTTTGGTGACCGTTATTTTCATAGTTCCTAGGTGGGGTCACATTTTTTATAATAGAATCAAAACTTTCAAACATATTATCAACAGGTTCTTGTTTGATTTCGGATTTTAACTTATGTGCTAATGAATCTTCTGTCTGTTCATCTGAAAAGCTACAAACATCTATATAACTGTCTTCCATACTTTGCAAGCCACTGTCTATTGAGTCTATTTCCTGATTTAATTTTTCTGACAAATTTTGTGCTGCAGATGGTTTAACATTTTTTGCTGAAAAAGCACTACTTTCAATATCACGTTTTCCATGAAGGCGTGGACTTTGCCGTAACTGGGGTCTCTTTGACACATCAGAATTTTTCACATTTTTGAGAATTTTGTTCTTCTGACTACTACATTGTCCCTGAAGAGATTCTGTATCACAGTGTAGCTCTACTGTCCCTGAACTAGATATGTCTAAATGTTCTGATTGTGAAATTTGACTTGGCTCTAGCTTCACCTGAATATGATCCTCCTGATGATCAATGTTCCCACTCTCTAACTTCATCTCAGAGTTTGTCTTTATTTCCTGTGATACATTTTTTGATTCAGTCTTAGGATGGAGTCTTGGACTATGTCTAAACTGTGGCTTCTCTTCCACTGCCTCAGTTTTCACTTGAAGAAACAATTCTTTATCTACTATTTGACTTGCAAGTGGGTCTTTGTTCATTGATCCACGGCTCCGTATTCTTGGACTACACCTTTGACTGTTGGAATGTTTATGGACCAAGTCAGCCTCTGTCTGTGAGGTATTGTTTGTTTCATTCTTCCTAGATCTAGTCCTACATATAGACGGTGAAGAATTCATATTGATATCAACACCAGTTTTTGGCACATCCTCATTTTTTGAACAACTTGGAACATTTTCTTTAACAAATTCAACATTTTGAGAGAGTGTTTTTGTTTCCTCTTGTTCTACAGAATCTTCACAAATTCTGCAGGCCTGCTCGACAATTGAGTCTAATTCTTCATGATCAAATTCTGGGTGGTCGAATTCTTGCTCCTCAAAACTAAAACTCATTCTTTTGTTGGGAGATTTTATTTTTGCTGCAAACTTAGGTGTTTCTATATCTTCCTTTTCAACTAATTTTGTTTGGGATGTTTTTTGTTTTCTTAAAAAGCAGCCATTTTTGTCCCTCTGTGGTAACTTTCTTACTGAGGGAACTTTTGAATTCAAATCGTTCAACACACATTTTAAATTTGATTTGATTGATGCTTTTCGTCCTACTGTTACCCTTGGCTCTGGTAGCTTTAGACCCTGAGACAGTAAAAGTTCTGCATCATATCGAGTTATCCCCCTTCTTTTCAATTCACATGCTTTCAACAAACTGGCATTTTTCTTCAGATTGTCATCTCTAATATTCCAATTTTCTAAAGGAAAAAAAAACAATGAAATGTAATATTTGCCTATTCCTTTTGTGAAGGCAACAGAAAATGAACAGTAAACAACCATGAAGGTTACCAGTTAAATGAACAGTATGACAACAAAGCTTAGATACTGAAATAGGAAAACTCTACTTATTGACCCGTTATATAAAATACTGGAAATTAAGAAATTACAACAGTATTTTTTTTGACAAAATATTTGATCATTTTGTTAATACTACTCTAAATGTTCTATTACAAATAGTACACAAATAACATATATGTATATTATATCATATATTTTTTTTAAATCACAGTAAAAGATGCATCTATAAATTTCTATAAATGAACATACCATAACATTACATTAAAATTAATACACAAAGGCTTACATAACCTTTTCTTGTATTAATTTTTTATTCCTGTATGGAATGTAAATGAAATCTTTCTCATTTACAAATTTAAGGGAAAAAATCCTTGATCACTTTCAGAAATTTGAGAACCCTATCTGAACAGTTAGTATTACAGAAAAAAATTATTTTGGTTTATTTCTCTATTGAATTCCATAACTCATTAAATAATAATATTACCATTTCCATAGAGGGCAGCTCCTGTCATTTGTGCACTTGGCCTTTCACGCTCTAGTGGATCTGATTTAAGTCTTGTCAGTCTGTTATCTGTGTCCCTTAATCTGTATCCCTTTGCATGCTGTGGACTTTTGATTCCATCTTTGGGTTTGAAGGCACCCTGCTTCCTCCTAGAAATACAGGTCAAATTAAGCTATACCAATTTTGCTATTAGTCAAGTTAATGAAATGGTACTCACACCATGAATTAACTTTTCCTAACTGCTAACTTCTATAAGATATCAACTTTTTGTTACTTCATTCTGTTCTGTTATGGTTTTGATGTGAAAAAGTCTGGCAAAATTATGACAGTATTTTCAAGTTTTTTTTCATCTGTTTTTTACTTGTTATATTGCACCTAACAACTGTGTCTTTCAATAGAAGATCCTGTATTTGACATTCAGGAAAACATTCCACTCACTGTACTAATGATTCACAACAGGATAGAGCAATAAACAATATAACCTGCTAGATTCTATGTTTCTATATCTGGCCAGAGTAGTGTATTTTTAATTATCATATATTTAGTAGTAAATACAGTAGTTTTGAATATTTGATAAATAGCATGCTGTTTAATCCGTATCGCTCAACTATGATGCGCACCCTTTATCGCATGTCTACCCTTTATCACATAGCTTTTTTTCATTTTTTTTTCAATTTTAATTTTTTGTATTTTTTTTTTTTTTTTATTTGTTTTTTTTTTTTTTTTTTTTTTTTTTTGGGGGGGGGGGGGGTAAATTTAAAAAAAAAACAAATGTTCAAATTTTTTCCCAATTATTTTACTTTTTTTTACCCCCCCCCCCCCCCTATTTTTTTTATTTTTTATTTCACAAAATATTTTCCCCAATCAATTTCATTTGTAGCAGTAGACTTTAATTTGGAAAATTTGAAGTCCTCTGTTTAAATATATGATAAAGTGTATAATACATGTTAAAATCTGTATCACATGCTGTATCAACCTCGACCAATATCAGCTCTCGGGCCAAGGCCCTCTGGCTGATATTGGTTTCTCGGGTTGATACAGCATATGATATAGATTTTACCATGTATTATTCTCTATATATATGATCTTACATTTGTTTTTTATTTATGTAATTATATATTTATATAGGATACATGGTTACCTTTGACACTGGTGATTATCAATGCTGCATGTATTTTATGAGCTATGGAAGCATGGGCTATATGATCATTTTTGTGGGCAACTACCGGAAGACTTGATGCTTTCGACTGATATCTGCACAATAACCTTTGGTTTTAAAATTTGGTCAATTTCTATGTGACTTCCTTCTGTAATTTCCTTTATCATGAAGTTGACAAACATTATACAATCTTGGAACTTTAAAAAGGCCAATATACAAAATCTTCAACTTTAGCCCTGGGGGAATAACTCATAGTTCGGTTGACAACTGACATATACCATTTTTATTTTTAAACAGTTCCTGTTATACAGGTATCACACCTGTTAATATGGTTTACCTTTCACAAGTTTCACATTCACAAAAGCAATTACTTTCTCCAAAGAAACTTTCACCATAGTGACAAGTTATTTCTTCACCAGGATCTATGTCTCGTAATACTCGGACACAAGCAGTATCTCTTCCCGTTGATACAAACTGAAATATTTTAAAATTTACCAAATTAGTACAGAATTACTCATATATTTTTTTCCATTTGAAATAATCCATAACTGAAAATTCTTCAGTAAATATTTTTCACACATTAATGTAAAATTTTAACTTTTTCAGTAGCTTGTTTTTGGATTTGTGTATTCTAAGGAGCTTTTTATGATCTCATTATTATTGAATAAATAATATCCAACCAAATTCTTATGATTTTCTCTTTACTATATATAATCCAAATTATCCCCCAATCTTCCCATCTGTTTTAGTGATATTTTTACAAACTACAGTATATATGTATTGATGTGATGTTGTCTAAACACATTCTATATAATTTTATTTTAACAATTCTTACAAACAAATAAAAATTGAAGATAATTTCTATCCAATAAAATTTCAATTTTTACATACCCTACAATTTGATCGACAGTCATGATTGACAAAACTAGCTGGACCTAACCAAAGCTGACTACAGTTCTTTCTGGTAGAGTACATGACACTGAAGTCATTGACACCTGGTTTTAGTAAATGGTCCTCTTCTTCACTGGTCAGTTCTGCTATACATCCCACTAAATACTCTATCTTGTCATTCTTCTTCCTGTAAAATGTAAGAATAATCAATATTACACTTAAGAGACATAAAACATAAACAAAATTTAGTTCAACTCTGACAGGGCAAAGAAAAATTGACTTAGAATGACAGAAACATAAATTCTACAGTCTGTCACTTCACAAAAGTTTGGGATAGTAAAGTTTCTCCCATATGGAACTTTCTTTAATACGAACATTCTAAATGAACTTTACTATCTTCTATTGGAGATTTGAAATTCATGGGTTTTTTTATCCACTTTTGAAAGTACTATTATTTATAAATGGATAACTGATAACTTCAAGACTGGATCGTACATATATTTACAAAATTCAATATACAAACCAAGATTTTGTGGCACAGATTTTTGCTCCAACTTCATTTTCCATTGAGTAACGATGACAAGGTAGAATCTCAAAACCTGCATCTCTGTCAAACATCCTCAGATATCGAAATACCTATCGATAATAAATTCAATTAAATTTTTATATTGCATGCTTTCAGGTCAAAATATATACTATGCAACAATTCTTTTTTTCCGGATTTTTATTTATAGTCATCTCAAAACTTTTCATTCAATAACTGTCTGTTAACCTCAGTTCTCAGAATGGATTTTGACATTATAAATGTTAGATTAATAAGACCATTTTTTGTTTGTTAATTAACCTTGGTGAGTCTTCTAAGGAATTATTATAATTGTCTATTCTGGCTATATTTTTCAACCCCATAACTGATTCTGTATATATTGAAAATTCCATCGACCAAATATTTTTTTTACTCTGGAAGATAAGTCTGAACTAAATCAGGTAAGTTCAAATGTTTTAGCTTATTGCATTTGTCAGAAATGTGATTAGACAATTTAAATTTATCAAAGGACTCAAATTATGAAAAATCTGTTCTGCAGACTAAGGTATACAGAGATTATTGTAGATACTTGTATAAAAATCATAACATACTGCAATAACTACATCTTTTTTATCAGATTTATCTGGTTTATTTTCAAACTATTCAGTAACTTTTGATATGAGTTAAATGAATAATTTTTGAAGTGGAGAGTTTGTTTTTACATACATGTAGTTTCGAAAGTGAAAATCTATTACAGTACTCCCTAGTAGAATAATATTTAATTTCTAATATATTTTTTTAAATTCATTTGGATGTTTTGATATTACGGCTAAAACACAATCAGGTAGGGATATTGTGTGTCAGATTTTAAAAAAAATGAAAGTAGTTCCACATTATGAATATTTATGAATTTCTGTACTTAAATGTGTCAGGGATAACATTCCAAAGGGATTTTCTTTTCTATTAAGCGGTTAATTCGTAAATTAATTTATTTTTGATTTGTACAACTACAAAGTATACATACATGCTCTTTAAATATAACTTGCTGTGCTTTAGTTTTTGTAAGAAAAAATGTTTTAACTGGAGCAAGAGCTGCAAATTCTTTGTATGTTTTTTCATAGTTCTGTTTTTCTGTAAATCTTTTCATAATGTCTTTACATGTTTGTTGAAGTTCTGGCTTCATAGGCCTGTGTCTGAAAAATAAATATATATACATGTACTGTGGGATCAAGTTTCTATTAGAAAACCGAAGTACCTGAAGAAGATTTGTCAACTTAAATATAAAAACTGGTAATTCTTGTCATTTACAGAGATCGTTATGTGTTAGATTCAACCTCATCTCATTCATGTCATTATTACATGTATTTATGTATTTATGACAAGCTACAAATGTAGTACCTCAATTACTTGTCCACTGATTTCAAAACCAGGTTTAACCTAACAGATATTAATAAATTATGTCTACATCAAGCAGATCTTTATTAAGAGACAATTTTGCAAGTTTGATAGAGGTGATTAATGTATTTTTGTAACAGAATATAACTAACAGAATTCAAACATAATTTGCTGGGTAAATACATACAATAATAAAAACATTGCATCAATATCCAAATTCACAGTTCTGATTCGCTGTAAAACTTACCTTGTGTTCATTTTATGTGTGGTAAGAGAGAGGTAGGGATCTACTGTCAGACTTGATGATAAGTCGTCATTTTCACACAGCTCCTTAGAGGTCATCCCTGTGGATGGTGCATATCTCCCTCCTGCTTCCACAACCATGATGCTGAAAAAGAAAAAAAAACAATTAAAACAATCTTGATTATCCAGTTAATTGTGTTTTCAATATGGGATTTGAAAAAAAATACAAAGAAATGGAAAACATAATGTCACTTAAATAAATCTAAGAATGGCAAAATTTGAACTATGAATAGTATATAACAATGTATAATGCATACATGGCACTATGTTCTAATGAAAAATAACAAAAACTTGAAACTGATTATGGTCAATAAAAGCAATCATTGAGATCAAAATTAAATTTTTGATTAATCAATTATTATTCTATAGATACATTCTTACTTTCACTTTAATTTCCCATAAAAGAGATAACACACACTTTGAATTAAAATTTATCTGTTTTAAAAAAACACTTTGAAGTGAGCAAAGCATAAAAAAGTTTGAACTGTTTGTCCTGACTAAAACGTAAATACAAAAATGTTACATATTAACTTCTTTTCAATTATCAATACCCAAATATGTTTCATGTATATTTTTATTATTATGATTTAACTTCCTGTTTAAAATGGAAATTTTATATATTTCATATGAGATATTCTTAGATCTTATTTATAGATCATCAGTCATATTTGGAGTGAATATTTTAGATAACAGGATTTCCTTAATACATTTATGGATGAATTTGTCTGATAAAAATGAAAGGATACAGTGAATGTGTCAGTGACCTCACTACACAAACATAGCAAACTTCCCTATATAAATAGTAAAACCTATCTCAAAACCAATCAACTCTCTCTTAATAAAGGAAAATTCTTTTTATTGAGTTTCATATGGGGACCCAGGACATAAACAGGTACTCAATTTTTTGAAATTTAAAAGCATTTAATGTTTTATCTCATTCTATGTTTTCAGCTTTCACCTCTTTTTGTTTTTAGAGTTAAAATAAAACAGGCTTTCTTCTCAGGGTCTATGCTGATTCCCTCCACAGGCACTTATTTCAGTACGTTATTTTAATGGAGTACTTCTAATATTTTTTATAGTATTCTAATATATAATTATCTCGTACTGAAACAAGTGCCTGTGATTCCCTGGTCTACCCGTAAAACACGATGACACATAATATATTTCAGAGGTAAGGAATAATAATTAATATTTTGTGTTAAATTCTGAAATTTGATTTTAAAATGTGGGTGCATTAAAAAGATGAAAATTTTTTTATGTTTGGCAATGTTTATCTTTGGGTTGTCTCCCTTAGCACAACAAAAAAAATTACGAAACCATGACGGTTCAAAATACAAACCATGCGAAAGTCCAGACACACGCGCTGTATTTAATGCATTTCACTTATCAAAACTGAACGCAACCTAAAGTTCCTTGCATTCATTTTTAGTCATTCCAGAAAATAAATTTTGAAACGCTTCCTGGCTCAGGGGTGACAAACAAATCGGACAGAATAACAACATAGTAACCGTCCAAGACAGTTGAGCGTACCCGATTTAAACATTTCAGGCCTTAAATTTCAAAGTACGCCATATCTACTCTTTTTGTTCATTAGTTATTTCTGTAATTTACCTGTTTTAGTTTCAAAATTGATCGCAAAGAAAATTTATCGTTGTTTGGTCATAATCCGTTTACACATAAAATAGTTCCTACATTCGGTCTTAAATTGACAGAATGCTATCAAAAAATGGAATCCATGTCATAATTTCCGATTTTAATTTATAGTTTATATAGAATTTTATCCATTTGGTACACAATATTTGTCATATACATTAATAGCGTAATGATATTGCGTCCTAAAAATGCAAATCGGTTCAAATTGTTTCAAAGGGAGATCACTCAAAGTAGCATTCATTCACAATAAACTGACACAATGTCAGATCTGCAGAAGAAACTTAACAAGGAGATCGAACAAGCATGTCCACCCACGATTCGCTATTTGAAGTAATCAGCTGTCCACAATTATTGCCAAAATTTTTTTTAAAATGTGCCTTGTTTTTTTTTTTTTATATTCAAGAGATCTAACACAGCTCTTTCAACATTCACCCAAGCCAAGGGACCAAGGATTTAAATCCTTGATTCACCCCTTTAATTTAAATGTAGAAATTGTATCAGTGTTGGATTAAATCATTTTTTGTATTTTAAAAATTAATTTATTTTAATTGGGGGCCTTTGGGAAGATTAGATTATCAATGCTAAATGTGTCACCCTCTATACAGTACTTATTTATTCACATATAAGGAGTATAAATATGGACAATAATTTGGTATTTGAATCATTTCCTGTAACTATAAAAAAAGTATCAAAATTGCATATTTCTTTGATATGTTCTATAATTAAGTTGCAAAATAATTGGTTGTGTGTTCCTTTTATACCTGCAGTTAATATTATCTAATTTTTTTTTCCCAAAAAAAATATTTTATTGCCCATATTTGTGTTTTTATCCTTGGTTTCTTACCGTTACTTTTGGTTTCCTAAGTTCATAACGCCATGGTATTTCATCACATCTATTTCTTACAAAACTTTGAGGTCTCTCTTAAAGTTGCCAAAACAGTCATTAGGATTATTGAACTATTGCATGATGTTTTAAACAATGAGACAAAGATATTCATTCATATTTGAGCTTTTTCTTTTTCAATTTTTTTCATTACAGTCCAACTCAACCGTTATGCATTACATATCACACAAAAAGAAAAAGTTATTTTCAAGAAGTACATAAATATGAATAATAAAAAACTCCCACCACATGGAAGTCCCATCAAAAGTTAAATAACCTTGTTATGGCACTTTGTGAATTTGAAGTTGCTTTGTAGGTAATAACGTCATTTTTGTTTCCTAAACTAAGAAAAAAATCATTTTCTTAGGAGTTTTTGTCATGTTAAGAAAAGAGTTAGACTGTTTAAGCTTAAACAATTTAAGTGAGAGTTATTTTTGGCTGTATTTGGCACCTAACATTTTTTACAGCAGTTTCAAATGCTTTGTTTGTTATATTACACTTGGTTTCCAAATAACGCTAACCAGATTTTTTTTTTTCTAAGTATTGGAGAAATGCATTGCTAACAGCAGGTGCAAAAGCACAATACAAGAACCCAAAATGGCTATCTGAATTTGGTGAAATATAATTAAATTTTGAAGTTTGAGAAATAGAGTTTGAAGAAGCAACATTCATTTTTTCTTTTGTAACACCATCTTTTTGTCCCTTAATTTGCTACAAACTACAACAGCTCAAAGAAAAAAAGTTTTTTTTTCTTGTTGCTCGATAGTTTGAGAAAGTGATCTATGGTCCAACAACTTGCAAGTAATCACACAATAGGTAAATTTTATATTTCATATTTGTTTAGTTTCTTTTGGTTTCCTGTAAGTATCGTTTATGTGATGAACCATAAGTTAATCTTTGTTGTTTTAAATATGTGAGAGACATATTACTCAAAGAGCCAAACAAAATGGACAAAAGGGCTTGCATGTACCAATTGTTTTCATGTTTTTAATTAGGAACAACAGACATTGTTTCTTCAGTTACGATGTCTTTTTAAATATCAATATTTGCAGTCCAGAAATTGAGCAGGGAAAAATCTGACAACTCTCCGTATTAATTGCATCATGTAGTTTGTAATTTATCTTGCATTTGCCATAAATTTATGCCCTTTTTACAAAAAAAAAAGTTATTTTAAATTCTCTGTTTCTTTTTGTTTCCTGTCACCCTTATAAATAAAAATAGAATGTTTGGCTTTATTAATCCTTCATCTGATAATAAAAAAAATGTCTTATCAATAAGTACATTTTGACCATCTATTAGAGTATACAAAACATGATAGAATGCAAATAATATTGGTTCTTTTGATGAGAAATATCTTGACGTCTTTCATTGTGGTTTCTTTTAGTCTTCTGTCAAAAATTTAAAGTATGAATTCAGCATTTACAAATGCATCATGCATGCATAAAAACTTATGAAAAAGACAAAATGGGTCTTGGATAATGCTTTTATAAACACAAAATTACAAAAATTTTCTAATTTTCATTTCGGTATCTCATGGTATCTTGTCATGAAAAAGGTGTTGAGCAAAGAGAGTTTAAAGAAAATGTTTTGTCCATCTGATTCTCTTATAAAATGTTGTTTTATACATATTCCAAAGATCAAACATTCAAATTCAAGTGATTAAAAATTTGGAAACCAAAGGTTCGAATACCAGATTGTGGTTCATATATATAATAATATTAATATATGAACATATAGATGTTACCAGGGCTAGTATTATCTGTTTGCAGATAAATTTTACCAGTCCATGTGATATATTAAAAGCCTTTCAACTATTTTTTAATTCTCATTCTTACTTCAATGGAAAATTAAAAAGATATTTACAGTTATAAAAAATAAAATTATAATTCTAACTATCTCACAACATATGTAACATAAAGTAATGTCCTCCATGATATAATGTCAGCAGACAGTATTTCACAGTGAAATACGTAATGTCTTGGACAAAATTCCATTATGAAATATTGTCCTTTGCCATGACATTTTGTCACTTGATCAGTCTGGACAATTTTTCACTGTGATATATTGTGGACAGTTTTTTTTTTATAGTAAAATACCGTCCAGGACAAAATTTCATTATGAAATAATGTCCTTTGCCATTAATGTTGACCATTCTCTGTTGAAAGTGTTTGATTGTGAAAAAGTGTCCACAAAATGTAAAAATTTCTGAATTCCATTCTATTGTGAGTTTAGGCAAATCTCATATAAATCAAACATACATACATGTATAACATAAACTAAGTTCTTGTGGTCATTTGTAATTAAGAAAATAAAACAGTTAAATAATTCCTGTATATAATAATCCCCTTCAGTCAGAATAACAAAACCTCATTTCAGTATATATAAGTAGGCAAGGACATTATTTTAGATTGAAGTTCCAACTGTATTGTGCTATTCACGTTCTTTGTGTAAGTAAATTTGACGCCATTTTCACGTTAAGTAGCACGATATAGTGAAATAATATTTTATATAAATAAGTGTTTTTCAAGTTAATAGAATTATTGTGATAAACTTCAGGTTTTAAAACCAATGTAATAACATCCTTGACCATCCATTTTGGATAGTACAATTTTGATGCTTATTACTTGCATGTATGTTTATTTCCTATAAAATAAAACATTTTAATGACTCTGCTGTTATTTAGATTGATGGTACAAAATTTCATGATAATGAGTCATGAAATATTGTCCTAACAATCAATTTGAATTACTCCCCTTTCACCTTTCACCAGACAATATGTCATAACAATCACAATGTGAGATTTTGTCACAAATGGACAAAATTACATACGAAATAAAGTCAATCTCCAGACACAATTTCATAGACAAGGACAAAATTTAATGATAGATCATCATGATATTTTGTCCAGGATGGCAAAATTTCACAGGTCAATATTTTGCTTTCCACATATACCATGTATATACTTTTATAAATGTTATTTTTTACATTATATTATATAGAATACATTTTTGTTTGAAAAAAAAATAACATGATAATTTGATTTTGTTAGTCTTTTAGGTAATTAACATGTTTCTAGATCTATATAAATGGATTTACCTCAGTAAATTTGGTCCAAAAATAAGTATTTTGGTGTTAAGGTTTTTCATTAATTTATTCAGTGGGTTATGTAAAAAATGAAATATAATGAAACAGAAACCATGTTCATCATGGAATCTTGATTTATTTATCTGGTTTATCAAACAACAAATCTGGTAATCAGGTTTTAATTACAATAGTTAACTTAAATGATTGTTTTAATTTTTAGTTAAATATTTAAGTAATATTGTCACAACATGACAAACAATAGAAACCAATCGCATAAACTTTGTGAAAAAAGATTGACTTACAACCAATCTATCATGTTTCTCTGAATTATTATTATCATTAATTCAATGTTTTTTAATACTTAAAATCATATACATGTGTTTAGGCAGTGAAGAAATTTATTGTAAAACTATGTATTATTTCCAGCTAAGATTTATATCATAATTCCTATCTTCTTTAGTGTCATAATTCTTCACTTAGGTAAGACTTCAAATCATCACCTATTTGACCAATAACATTTTTTGTTTTCAAAGTACTCAAAATAGTACATGTAAAAATATGCATTTTTTAAACCTTTTTTTATTTATATTAAACTATTTTCCATACCTTGTAACCATGGAGAATTATATATTTCACTTATTCATTATAAAATTTATTTCAGTTTACATTAAGTATAAGCATTTGAGATTAGAAATCTGTACTGTCGGAATCGACAGTGATCTCTGCACCCCCTGTAAGTAGTTGGGCCACTTACGTATAGTCAAAAATATAAAACCTTATTCCCATCCAAAAATACATGTAGTATGCAGTCATTCTATAAAGAAATTAAATCAATAAACATAATGAAAAATGAAAAAAACCAGTTCACAAACTATTAGTAAACTGTCAAATTTTAAAATTTTACCTGGTGAGCCCCCAGTTTAAAAATCAACATTCTAACTCATTATTGTGCAACTAAATATACCGTAGGACAATACTATATATAAGCAAAATGAAAGAGAAGTTAAGTTTCAAATTTCAAATTTTGACCCCTGTGGACCCCAATTTTATAAAATAAAAATGTTAAACCTTATTGCACATCTGCATATGGTGCATGACAATACTGTATAGATATATAAAATGCATAAATTGTAAAATGAAAGAGGAATTTTGGTCACAAGCTTAAACTGAAAGTTTCTTCAAAATTCGACCCCTGTGGGCCCCAATCTTATAAAATCAAAAATTCTAAATCCTTATTGCGCATCTGCATATGGTGCATGACAATACTGTATAGAAATAAAATGCATAAATTGAAAAATGAAAGACGATTTTAGGTCACAAGCTTAAATTGATAATTTTTCAAAATTCGACCCCTGTGGGACCCTTACTTAGAAAATCCAATTCCAAATTTTCAAAGTTCAACCCATGTGGGCCCTTGTTTAGAAAATCAAAATTCTAAAACCTTATTGCTCATCTACAGGTGATATGCAACCATTCTATCATTCTATATAGAAATTAAATTCCTAAACCCAAAAGTGAAGGAGGAGTTGATGTCACAAGAAAGTGTGAAGGACGAACAGACGGAGACAATCACTATATTCCCCAACTTTCTTCGAAAGTGCAGGGATAATCAGTGAATAAACACAGCCTATGCTTATTTTCCCTGTACAATCAATTGTAGATAAAAGAAGTTTTACAAGAAAATTTAGATTATCTGCCCCTAGTTTTATCTTGATTTTGGAAAAAGATGAATTTGCATAATTGCCTGGGGGCCTCGGTGGCCGAGTGGTGTAAGTAGTTCGTCATGACTACTAATGATCACTAGTCTGTCAACGCTGAGATTGTGAGTTCGAATCTCACCTGTGGCGAGGTGTGTTCGACTCCGTTGAAAATAATTGCCAATTTTCCTACAGAAGGTCGTGGTTCTCTCCTGGTACTCCGGCTTCCTCCACCAATAAAAAACTGGCTCAATAGCCAAATGTGCTGAAAACAGTATAAAACCCCAACTAAACAACCTAGAGGTAGGGCTGTTTGAACGACAGCTATACCCGCACCCCACATTTATTTGTAAACAAACATTCTTAACATTTTCAGTTTCCACTGCATTACAGTTTGCATCTGTAACAATAACCTTTGCAGAGATATATCACAACCCATTTTTACTGTAATCTAACTTTTTGGCCTCTTTTCCCTTTTTGGACCTATAAATCCTCAAAATGCAAGAAAACATCATGCTTAGCATTAAAGTTTGCATCTGTAGCAAATAACCTTTTCACAAATATAACACAACCCACTTTTACTATAATTTAACTATTTGGACCCTTTTAGGGACCTATAGCCCCTTAAACTGAAATTCACAAATTTCTTCAATTTTTTTTCTGTAGATAAAATTTTAGTAATTATGGCCTCTTTCTGTTTCGGCCCTTTTTGGTCCAAACCACCACCCTTTAAAAAACTTTGGAATTCCAAAACCTTATTGCTCATTCTACAGCTTGTAAGCAACAATATGGCAACAATAAAAATGATGTAAATTCAAAAATGAAAGAGGAGTTCGCGTCACAAGGCTCTTTGTCTATTTTGGCCCCTTTTGGTTCCTTTCAGGCCCCCTTTTAGAAATTTGGAATTCCAAAACCTTATGCGCATCTACAGTTAGCAAGCAACAATATGACATAGTTATTTTATTAATTATGTTTTTTTGGCCATTTTTGGTCCCTCCCACCCCCCTTTTAAAAAATTTGGAATTCCAAAGCCTTATTGCGCATCTACAGTTTGTAAGCAACAATATGGCAACAGTAAAAATGGTTTAAATTCAAAAATGAAAGAGGAGTTTACGTCACAAGGCTCTTTGAAAATGTAGATTTTTAGTGTTTTTACAGACAGGACATATACTTAAATGATTTCCACAACAAAAACGAAGCTGGTGACCCTATGTTATTTAGTATCATTAAAACTAAAAAGTTCACAGTAATAACATATCATTTTTATAGAAAATTCTAAGGATTAGTTTTTGCGAAATGACGATTTAAACCAAAATTATTAATTATTTTTGGCAGTTTCATATGAAATATACAGTAAAAGACCTTTATTTTAAGGATTTTAAATCAACCTCAGTAAAGAAATATAAAAGCTAAATATGAAATTTTTTCGATATTTAGATGCAGTTTTGAAAATTCTAGCTGCACGTAAAATTTCAAAAAAATCAATAATTAAGTGGATTTAGGTAGCTCCCCAGGTACCTTAATGAAAATATCAGAAGTAAATTATGAACATGAAGAAAGAATTGGTATAATCTAAATATAGATTGAAATGTTTAACCAATACAGTACCACTTGAAAGTATATGTATTGTAGTCCGTTATGTTTCAAATTGTGTTATTTAATATTTATATTTTTTAGATACAAGTCTGGAGAAGGCAATAAGCTCAGTAGAAATGGTAATAAAATATATATAGATATTATTGAAAAAAGCTAGATAAAGTTAATTGTCAGATAAAGTAGATTTTCATGCCTATATAAAATATATATAGATATTATTGAAAAAAGCTAGATAAAGATAATTGTCAGATAAAGTAGATTTTCATGCCTATCTGCTTCTGCATTATCTCTATTTTGTGTCTTCTTAGTAGCAGTGTCAACACATAGGGATATCTATGTCCCACTTTCTCTTATTTACAACTTCTCCAAAAACTGTGAATAGATTTCTGTGAAAAGTTTGGGGAATCTTCAGTAATGTACATGTATGTCATTGTAAACTTATTTCACTTTTTTATCAGAATCATTTTTGTGGTTTCCATTCGTCATATGTATCAAAATGTGGTCTTTTTCATTTTTTCTGTAATGGTCTTTTTGCATGTTTGTAATATATCAGAAAAGGACTTTATTTCAACCTGTAAATTACCCCAACAATTTGTTTAAAGATTTGAAAATCCTGTATCTTGTTTTTTCTACATGACCTAGGTCATAAATAAATGGCAGAGCAATTTAAACTATTTCACCACTTTTGAATTAGTAATTGGTATTAATACATTTTAGGTGTTTCAAAGGACTACAAAAGGGAAAGATGCCCATTCTGTGGCACTAAAACCATAACATCACAACAGAGAGTTAGAGTGTGGTCAAAGGTCAAGCTAAACAAGAAAATTAAAAGATTACTTCAGCGATATGAAAAAGAACCAAAACTGTTGGGAAAATGTCAGTTAAACATTATTAATAATTATCTGAATAGCTGTAATCAACTTGTAAGTATTATTTTATAAGTTCTGCATACTATGATTCAAGTTTCAATTTTCTACCCTTAGTAATTATTGAAATCTTCTGAACTACTAGGGATAGAAAGTTGAAACTTAAATCATGACTCACATTATATATATACTGAACCGCAAAAGAAACGTCGCTTTTTCAAAATGTTAGCAAAATTCAAAATAAATATTAATTAATGATTTTTATATAATCAGTATTACGATTACATCACCAGGTAAGATTAAATTACCTGTGAATTAAATTTTCGGTTGAATAATTTTCAGTTGATATCGTAGAGCGACCGTACCTAAAACCGCTCGTGGGACACACTTGGCGCTAATTTTTCTTAAATCTTAAATGTTCGTGAAATTCATGCTCCTTTATGGGTATAAAAGGCCGGAGAAAATTAAAGAGTGTTAGTATCAGTGTTGACACAGAAGCTATGCCACGTCTGACTCCACAACAGAGAGAACAGGCCATTGGTTGATTGGATGCTGGGCAATCTGCCAGAGTTATTGCCAACGACTTCAACTGTGCTGTTCGAACAATTGAACGTCTACGGACACGGTACAATGCAACAAACAGCACAAATGACCGTCCACGGAGTGGTAGACCCCAAGTCACTACCCCTAGACAGAATAGAGGCATTGTTCGTCACCATTTGATGAATCGGTTCACCCCAGCTGCCGAAACTGCCAGAAACACTGTTGGAACACATGGACGACCCATAAGTGATGATACGGTTCGTCGGCGATTAGCTGCTAGAAACATGAGATGTCGCCGTCCAGCAAGAGGACCTATTCTTTCTCCTCGACACCGTCAAGCTCGTCTTCAGTGGGCCACTCAGCGACAGAATTGGCAAAATCGACAATGGCGTAACGTCATCTTCTCTGACGAAAGCCGTTACTGCATTTCAACAGCCGATGGCAGAACCAGAGTGTGGAGAAGACGCGGGGAACGTTACGAAGACAGTTGCATTCTGGAAACAGACGCGTGGGGAGGACCTAGCATCATGGTATGGGGTGGAATCGGCCTTAACGTTAAACTTGGTCCAGTCATCTTTCAGAACCTTGGCCCAGGCAGAGGAAATGGCGTAACAGCTGCCCGTTACATCGACCAAGTCTTGACACTCCATGTTCAGCCCCATTTCGCACGTCATCAAAACAAGACTTTCCAACAGGACAATGCACGTGCGCATACCGCAAGAGCCACAAGAGACTTCCTACAGCAGAATAACATTAATGTTATGGATTGGCCGGCTTTGAGTCCAGATTTAAACCCTATTGAACATTTATGAGACGAAGTTCAAAGACGGTTGAATAATGAGCAGCCAAGTCCGACAACTGCAGCTGAACTTTCACAAGCGTTTCAGAGAGTATGGGCACGTATTCCGATGGCGTTTATTAATCGGCTCATCAACTCCATGTACCGAAGATGTGCCGCAGTAATTGGTGCCGGTGGAGGACATACACGTTATTAACGGACGTAGGAGCACAGCATTGAAAACATGTGACGTTGCGACAATTGTGACGTTTTTGTGAACATTGTAACCAAAAGACTGTAAATCATTCATTAAATTTTGTAAAAATTAATTTAAAATATATAAATGTCACTTTGAAATAAATGTATGTGAACATGTCATTTTGTGCGACGTTTCTTTTGCAGTTCAGTATATAAGTTTGACCAATGGCATCAGGATTTTCATGTGACCCCTAAGGTCATATTCTTTGAGGGGTTCAGAGAGTGAATGATGGATTGTCCATGAACTCTTCTTACATTATTTGAGATAGGATCTTCAGAGTTAGTCTCTAATTAGAACTATAAGAGTATTCTGTGGCAAACGTTTTCAGAATTTTTATATATTTACCCTGAGGCCAGAATTGCTAGCAAAAATGTATTTCATGCTATCCAATAATTAGTGAAATCTTCTGAAATATTAGGGATAGGAAAATTGAAACTTGAATCACAACTCACATTATATATGCCAACTTGACCGATGGCATAATTTGCATGTGCATACTCCTTAGGGGTGTCCAGAAAGCAAAAAAAATAATTGTCGTGTAACTCCACTTTCATAATTTTGAGAATTGGATCATGAAAATTGGTATTAGAATGGTCTATGCCAATTATTTCAGAATTTTGATATTTGAACAGTTGGGGATATATAGCTTAGCTGCCGTTTTTCATTTATACATGTATATCAGAAAATCCTGTAAATTTTAATAAGTTTTATTTATATTTACAGAGAGTGACATGTGGTGTATGTAATAAGACAACAAAATATCTATGTCAGAAAAGACTGGATCTCATTCATAGGCAGAAAATAGAAAAACAAAGAACTGGTATTAATATATGGCTTTGCTTTATAGTTCACCCTTTCTAGCTCACCTGACCCAAAAGGTCAAGTGAGCTTTTCTCATCACTTCGTCCATTGTCCGTTAACTTTTTACAAAAATCTTCTCCTCTGAAACTACTGGGCTGAATGGAACCAAGATCTACCTGCCGTAAAATTTTCAGACGAATCGGTCAACCCTTTATTGGGTTATTGCCCCTGAATTGATAATTTTAAGGAAATTTTGCAGTTTTAGGTTATCATCTTGAACATTATTATAGATAAAGACATGTAAACAGCAAAAATTTTCAACAAAGTAAGAAATACAAATATGTCAACATGACCAAAATCATTGATTTACCCCTTATAAGAGTTTTTGCCCTTGACGGCGTCAGGCATAAACTTTCTTTTCAAGATCTTTTCGTCTGAAATCACTGGGCCAATTGGGACCAAACTTTGGTGGAATGGTCCTTGGGTGGTCCCCTTGCAAATTTTTGTCTGGCATCCCCGACTGCCAACAGACATGGCTGCTGTTACTAAAAATAGAAAAAAGGGGGGATGAATTTCAAATTTCTTCTTCTATGAAACTACATGGCAAATTGGAACCAAACTTAGCAGTAATGGTCCTTAGGAGGTTCCCTTTCTGAATTATGTCTAATGATCCAGACTGTTAACCAAGATGGCCACCACAGCCGAACTTAGTTTAACATAGGACCCGATTGGAAAATTCATTTAAAAATCTTATTTTCTGCAACCCCTAAGCCAATAAGAACTACACTTGGTAGCAATGGACCTTAGATGGCCGCCACAGCGGAAATTTACTAAAAAATCTTCATTCGTCTGAAACTACTGAGCCAATTGGAACTAAAGTTGGCAGCATTGGTCCTTAGATGATCCTCTTTTAGAATTGTGTCCGATCATCCGGATTGTCAATCAAGATGGCCACCACAGCCGAACTTAGTTTCGTATAGGACCCTATGGGAAAATTCATTTAAAAATCTTCTTGTCTGAAACCACTTAGCCAGTTGGAACAAGACTTAGCAGTAATGGTCCTTAGATAGTTCTCTTTTAGAAATATGTCCATTGACCTGGACTATCAACCAAGATGGCTGCATGCCACAGCCGAACTTAGTTTAACATAGAATCCTATAGAACAACGGCCAAATGGACTGCAACACTTAAACTTTTAGAAAAGTTTAAATCCAGGTGAGTGATACAGGCTCTTGAGAGCCTCTAGTTGTTAATTACTAATTTCCCAGTAAATTCACATACAAAAACTAATACATGTACATGTATACCTATGTCTAATAAGAAAGATATGATTGAGGATTTTGAAAGTGAAAGATTAACTTCATGAGGAATTATATGCTAAGTAATACTTATGCTCCACCAGAACAAAAGAAATATTTAAAACAACTGAGGCCACACTGTAACATTGTGTAAGGTATTTGAGTGGTTTATTGAGTTTGACATACATGTAGTATAAATATTTTGTTACACAACACTGTATTACAACAAAATGAGGAAGTACTGCGGTAGGTTATTTCACAGCCGGCTTTACTGATATTTCATGAAAAAAAATACCAAAAGGAAAATGGCCCCAGAGAAAATTTTCCTGTCCACAAATTTTTATTAAAGATAAATGAAATATGAGATATCATGTTACAATCATAAGAATGATATATGTATTTCATTTGGTCAAAGGAAAGTAAGGAGTTCAGATGTTTATACTAGGACAATCACGAAGTACATAAAGGAAGATGATTTCAGAGGAGAATTCTGTGGTTATTACAAACAGAAACTAGAGGCTCTCAAGAGCCTGTATCGCTCACCTGGATTTAACTTTACACCTTGAGCAGACCTAAAAATTTAAGTGTTGTAGTCAATTTTGCTGGTTAGCTCACCTGACCCAAAGGGTCAAGTGAGCTTTTCTCATTACTTGGTGTCCGTCGTCCGTTAACTTTTACAAAAATCTTCCCCTCTGAAACTACTGGGCCAAATTGAACCAAACTTGGCCACAAGCATCATTAGGGTATCTAGTTTAAAAAATATGTCCGATGACCCCGCCTGCCAACAACATGGCCGACATGGCTAAAAATAGAACATAGAGGTAAACTGCAGTTTTTGTCTTATATCTCAAAAACTAAAGCAATTAGAGCAAAACTGACAGGGGTAAAAATGTTCATCAGGTCAAGATCTACCTGTCATGAAATTTTCAGACGAATCGGTCAACCCTTTGTTGGGTTATTGCCCCTGAATTGTTAATTTTAAGGAAATTTTGCAGTTTTAGGTTATTATCTTGAATATTATTATAGATAAAGACAAATTGTGAACAGCAAAAATGTTCAACAAAGTAAGATCTACAAATAAGTCAGCATGACCAAAATCGTTGATTGACCCCTTATAGGAGTTTTTGTCCTTTAAAGACGGCATCCAGCGTAAACTTTCCTTTAAAGATCTTTTCCTCCCAAACCACTGGGCCAAATGAGACCATTTCTGCTAAGTCTTGTTCCAACTGGCTAAGCGGTTTCAAGACGAGAAGATTTTTAAATGAATTTTTCCTATAGGGTCCAATTTTTAACAAAGGTCGGTGTGGCAGCCATCTTGGTTGACAATCTGGGTGATCGGACATATTTCTGAAAGAGGACCTCCTATGGACCAATGTTGCCGAGTCTGGCTCCAATATGTCAAGTGGTTTCGGACAAGAAGATTTTTCAATGAATTTTTCCATAGGGCCCTATGTTAAACTAAGTTCGGGTGTGGTGGCCATCTTGGTTGACAGTCTGGGTCATCGCACAAAATCCTGAAAGAGGACCATCTAAGGACCATTGCTACCAAGTCTAATTCTGATTGGCTTAGTGGTTTCAGACGAGAAGATTTTTGAGTGAATTTCCCATAGGGTCCTATGTTAAACTAAGTTCTGCTGTGGCGGCCATCTTGGTTCACAGTCCATGAAATCAGACACATTTCTGAAAAAGGATCTCCTAAGGACCAATGCTGCCAAGTCCTGCTCCAATATGTCAAGTGGTTTCAGACAAGAAGATTTTTCAATGAATTTTCCTATAGGGCCCTATGTTAAACTAAGTTCGGTTGTGGCGGCCACCTTGGTTGACAGTCCAGGTCATCAGACACATCTCTGTAAGAGGACCATCTAAGGACCATTGCTGCCAACTCTGGTTCCAATTGGTCAAGTGGTTTAAGACAAGAAGATTTTTCAATGAATTTTCCCATAGGGCCCTATGTTAAACTAAGTTCGCTTGTGGCGGCCATCTTGGTTAACAGTCCGGGTCACTGGACATATTGCTGAAAGAGAACCTCCTAAGAACCATTACTGCCAAGTTTGGTTCCAACTGGCCTTGTAGGTTCATACAAGATTTTTGAAATTCACCCGCTCCCCCCCCCCCCTTTTTTTTAATTTTTAGTAACAGCAGCCATGTCGGTTGGAAGTCCGGGTTGCCAGACATAATTTTGGAACGGGGCCACCCAAGGACCATTCCACCAAAGTTTAGTCTAAATTGGCCTAGTGGTTTGAGAGGAAAAGATCTTAAAGGAAGCCGTCTTTAAAGGGCAAAAACTCTTATAAGGGGTAAATCAGTGATTTTGGTAATGTTGACTTATTTGAAGATCTTACTTTGTTGAACATTTTTGATGTTTACAATTTGTCTTTATAATAATATTCAAGATAATAACCTAAAACTGCAAAATTTCCTTAAAATTAACAATTCAGGGGCAATAACCCAACAAAGGGTTGACCGATTTGTCTGAAAATTTCGTGACAGGTAGATCTTGACCTGATGAACATTTTTACCCCATGTCAGTTTTGTTCTAATTGCTTTAGTTTTTGAGATATAAGACAAAAACTGCAGTTTACCCCTATGTTCTATTTTTAGCCATGTCGGCCATGTTGGTTGGCAGGCGGGGTCATCGGACACATTTTTTAAACTAGATACCCTAATGATGCTTGTGGCCAAGATTGGTTCAATTTGGCCCAGTAGTTTCAGAGCAGAAGATTTTTGTAAAAGTTAACAGACGACGGACGCCAAGTGATGAGAATAGCTCACTTGACCCTTTGGGTCAGGTGAGCTAAAAAAAATAATCATGAATTGGCTTTTTGCCTGACCGAAAAGCAGTGTAAATATATAATTAAGATCCTTCTATACTTAGATGATTTTTATGCACCTTTGTCAAATGCATTTTTTTTTTATTCTTGTTCAAATGCATTTTTTTTTAATCTTGTAAGATTATTTTGTTATCAAATGTTGTTTTTATGACCGTCGGGATTACCTGAGAACAAAGATAACCAAATAACATTTCATTCAAAGCTTTGGGGTATTACTAGGACATGGACATAATTGTAAGAATGTTCGCTGATCAGTTTCAAAATAACAAGCTTTTCATAACACTGCTAACTATTGATAGTGGATGAATAAAGGAACTAAAAGAACGAAAAAAAATTTTTAGGTCCATGTGCTTGTTTTCGAGATGTGTGGTTCAGGCATTATCAATTTTTCAGTCAGTAGTCAGTACTAATATGCCCTTCCATGTGGTTCAGACAGTATCAATGTTTCATTCAGTAAAGAAGATCAGTTTAATTTTATATTCACAAGTCATGATTTAGATGTATGCAAAGTTGTTATTTCTGGTGTAAGTAATATGTATAATTCTAACCAGAAAATGAAACAGAATGTTTGAATGTCATTAAACTAATATTCAAAGAAAGATAACTCTATCTTGTTTGTCGTCCTCAGCTGGGATATCACTGCAGAGTACAAGATGCTAATGCTAATGTAAATATTCTTTGTATTTGTTTTGCATTCACTGTTTGTTTGTATGAATATTGATGATAGATCATTGTTTGGTCTTTATTTCAATAAATATTTACTTACTTACTTACTTCAGTACTAGTATGCGCTGGCATGCAGTTCAGGCATTATCAGTGTTTTTGTCAATACTAGTATGCCCTTGCATGTAGTTCAGGCATTATCAATGTTTCATGCAGTACTAATTTGGCCTTGCATGTGGTTCAGGCATTATCAGTGTTAGTCAATACAATATGCCATCACATGTGGTTCAGGCATTATCAATGTTTTAAACAGTACTAATGTACCCTTGCATGTGGTTCAGACAGTATCATTGTTTCAGTCAGTACTAGTATGCCCTGGCATGCGGTTCAGGCATTATCAATGTTTAATCAATACTAGTATGCCCTTGCATGTGGTTCAGGCATTATCAATGTTTCATGCAGTACTAGTATGCCCTTGCATGTGGTTCAGACAGTATCAGTGTTTCAGGCAGTATTAGTATGCCCTGGCACATGATTCAGGCATTATCAATGTTTCATTCAATACTATATGCATTCACATGTGGTTCAGGCATTATTAATGTTTTAAACATTACTAGTATGCCCTTGAATGTGGTTCAGGCATTGTCAATGTGTCAGTCAGTATTAGTATGCCCTAACATGCAGTTCAGGCATAATAAATGTTTCAGTCATTACTAGTATGCCCTTGCTTGTGGTTTAGGCATTATCAATGTTTCAGTCATACTAGTATGCCCTTGCATGTGGTTCAGGTAGTTCTTCTATCTACTTATGATCACTGTCCTTTCATCACTGCATTCTTGAGTTCAGATCCAGCTGGTGGCAAAGGTTGTTCAACTCTGATCATAATTGACAAGGATTGCCAGATTTTCTGGTGAAGGACATTGTTCTTTGTGTATTCTCAAACTTTTTTTCAGAGTTTTATTGAAAGTTATTTTCTGGTTTACCACTGAAAAAAGTTGTTTTAAAGCATAAGTTTAGTTATCAAATGGCAAATATAACATTTTACCATAATAAAACTAATTCTTTACCTTTAGGGCAGCAATTGACATCCAGTGAGGCTAAGAATGAGTCTTCAAAGAAGAAGAAAAAGAAAAGAAGAAAGGAACAAACTAGGTATAAAATACCATAAAATAACATTAAAAATACTTCTGATCTTGTGAAGAAAGATATGAAAAACAGTTTAAATTTTGAAATTATTGCATGCATTTATTATTGCGAATTTTAAAATGTGCCTGCAAAAGTCAAGGTAAAAACAGTCATACCTGTCATAACCAATGTCATGTACAATGAATGAGGTCAAAATTGACTGATTTACTGATAAAACCATGTTTTGCATTCAGTATTATTTTAAAGAAAACTTGCAAGATAACTGGTCAACTCGTGTATGGTTTATGGTGTAACTTTTTGACTCTAGTCTGAATTTCAAGATGGCATCACTCTTGGAACCTCTTTTTTTTTTGTTGGGTTGGATTGAGCTTATTGAAAACTCAATGGGGGCATTAAATTTTGGAAATTTTAATAAAAAAAAATTCTTCTGATGGTTCATCAGTTATGTAATCATTATATTATATTCATTAATAAAGGGACAAAAAATGAGGAGAATTTTGAATGTTGTGTTGATTCTATTAGAAAAACATTACATCCTCTATAGCCATCTGTGAATTTAATGTTTTCTGTAAGAAAACCATGTTGTAAATCTCATTTTCTCATGAGATGTCTGATAAATTCTAGAACTATTAATTCTATGGAATACTAATTTGAATACTCATTCCATTATTTTGTCCAAATTATGAACAAACTAGTTGTGGTACCTTTGAACTATTATTTAGAGTTACTCAATGAAAAATAACTGTAATTATTTGTACAAAGTCAAATATTTGAATGAGAATTCCAAACATTTTAGACGAGAATTAGAACAGCAAAATATAAGGAATTTCATGGAAGTATCATTTCCAATCAAGAAAATAAGCAATATAAGTCCACATTGTTTTCATATGGCAAACTGTAAAATTCACAGATTGCAATAGAGGACATATATACAATACGTAGTTATTGTCGGAAAATATAAAATTTATTTGGGCGAGCTTTAGTGAGCCTTTTTCCTATGTTTCGGAGTGAGCCCAAATAAATTTTATATTTTCCGACAATGACTTTGTTTTCTTTTTATCCTGCAATCCCCTTTCGATGCGTAAAATGCCTTAAAATTACGTTTGAAATTGAAATCCAACTGCCGTGAAAATGCGGGAAACGCCACGACGTCATCTGGTACATTCACTATGCTCCTCGCGCTCTTCATGTAAACAAGTACCAGTAGACTTTATTAGGTCATTGATCTAATTCGACTAAAGTTTATTCTACCCCTGTTATTAGCTTGATTGCAGGATAAAATATTTTTCATGTTGTAACTGTTAGGTATAATAATGTGTCATGCACTCCAAGAAAATTATTCTGCATGTATTCTTTCTTTTTTTCAGACATGAATTCCTTTCATCTAGTCAACAACCTCCCTTAAAATCCAACTTGAAGAATGAATTACACAAAGAATCAGGACCAAGCATTTCACTACCATCTGTGATACCAAAAAATCAACAATCCGTGGTAAAGATGTCAGCTATAATAAGGGACAAAACTGTTAATCAGAATAATACCAATAAAAGATCCAAGAAAAAGAAAGCTAAGGACATGCACCAACAGTTAACTAGAATGTTAGCAAAGGACAAAAGTGAGAAAAAGTCTGGGAATTTAATGGATTTTCTGTCTAACCTGTGATAAAATGTTTATTACCTGCTCTGTTAGTTTATATAAAGTTTATCATCATTTTGTTGTTGCCTGCATACAGAGATAGCTATTGGATTTCTTGCATCGTCGTCACACTTTCTATAATCCTCATGTCCTCCTAAACCTATTATCTTTCAGGGAACTTCAGTAACTAATGCCATTCTGCACTTGCTATTTTTATTTATCAGAATGATTTTAAGGTTTCCATATTAAAACGTGGACCATGTTATTATTCAGCTCACATATAGAAACTTGGAGTTAATCTGGTGGCATATAGTTCCTATTTAAGGTATCGGAACCATAAATGACTATGTGATTCTTCAAGATGTCCCGGATCCTCCATACAACATATTGGTAATGACCTCAATAATTATCAACAAATTTGGGAAACGCAATATAAATAACTTATTTTCATAAATGCAACATACAAACAACGTGTGCTTCGAATTGAGAAAGATATGTCTAAAAAATTCATGTTTTAAACTTTTGGTTGGAGCCATTTTAGGGAAAAAAGGTATAATTTATGGTCATGACCTATTATGTTCCAGATACCTTTAACCCTGTTTTCATCCTCTGCTCTGATACCAATTCACAAATGATAACAAGGATTGACAGGACTAACAATTCTAACCAGACTTGGCAGAATTGATGAATAGAAGCTCCATCACAAAGTTTTCATTGGTTTCTCCTATGAAACTATAAACTTAAGTCAATTAATTTGAAACTGTACAAAATTTATGAATGGCAAATGATCTTTATTAGGTGGAAAGCATGGTAGACTTGGTAGCACAAAGTTCCCTCTGAAACCTTTTGTCTTTTCTGAAACCACTTGCCTAATTATTAGTTTTAGATTTTGTTTTGGCTAAAGGCTCTTTTTAAGTTTTTTCAGTGGTAGGGTCTTTTGAAATATATCAAGTGGGTTTATTTAGTGACCATTGTTAGTGAGATTTCCCTAATTTCTTAAAATATAATGGGTATCAAAGATGCAAAAGCAGAGTTTTGAATGTATTATTAAGGCATATAACCAGTACAACAGTACTCTGCATTATTTGAAATTCGTATGGTGATTTCTTTAACATAAGGATGTGTACCAAATATGTTTCCCATAAGCTAAGAGTCTGACTCTCCTCCAGGAAATTTATTAAAATTGAAATAAGAATTTCCTGTTCCATGTTGATATATTTGAAGAGAGTCTTTTAGGAAATTTACCAATTATGGAATTGCAATGTTTAAAATTCATTTTTTCAAAGCAATAGATTGGGCAATAGCTATTTCACAATTTACTGTAAAAAAATATGGTTGCCAGAAACTTTTCCCAAGAATTAAAGGTTTGAGAGTCTTGTAGGATATTTACCAATGATGGAATTGCAATGTTTGAAATAATAATAATCAAAGCAGTAAATTACCTTATTTATTATATTGTTGCTAGGCACTTTTCCTATAAATTAAAGGTAAGAGTGTCTTTCAGGATATTTACAAACAATGGAATAGGACTGTTTGAAATTCAATTGTTCCAGGCAAGTGCTATTTCATAGTTTATTAATATATAGTTGCTAGATACTTTTTCAAAGAATTAAAAGTCTGAGAGTTGTCGAGGACATTTATCAAAATTGGAATTCCAATGACTGAAACTGAGCAACTCCACATTGCAAGAGATTTAAGGCTTCATTTCTTTTTAAGTATTGAATCTATCCAGCAAAAGGTTTTCTGGGATCTTGCAATGTAAAGTAAATTCTCAAAATTTGTGATTTCTGAGTAAAAAACTAATATATTCCCCCATATCATGTCACTGATCTACGCATCTAATATCTGGGGACGTAAAAAGTATCAAGCAGTTGACAGTGTTCAAAATAGAGCGATCCGGTACTACCTTGGTGTGCATAGATTTGCGCCTAATCTGGCTATTTATGGTGATATAGGATGGATACCGAGTCCATTTCGACACTGGATTAATATAATTCGTTACTGGAACAGACTGGTATCATTTGAAGATGAACGCTTAACAAAAGCTGTCTTTAACCATGATTACAAACTTTGCACGAATAACTGGTGCAGTGACAAAACTTCGATCATATTATACCTTTAAAATAAACTTTAACTTAGAACATTACGTCAAACTAAATCTAGCAAAGAATGAGCGATCTTTATTGGCACAATTTCGATGTGTTATATTACCAATTCGAATTGAGACCGGCAGATTTATCGGTGAACCCATAGACGAAAGAATGTCGATTTTTTGATTTACAAAATGTTGAGAGTGAATGTCACTTCCTTATAAACTGTCCTCTTTATGATGACATTCGATCAAACATTTTTAACGAGATATTGTTGTTACCTGATTATATATTACAAGATAATGAAGGGAAACTAACATTTCTAATGACCAATTATCCTAGGAAAATAGCCAAATACTTAGTAACTGCTGTTCGCCGTAGAAATCGAACAGTATATGATGGTTAATGAATTTAAATCTTATAACTTTAAACACATATACAGAACTGTAACTATTTCTTTCTTGAACTTTAATTAAATATGTCCATTTACACATGATCATGAAATTTTAATTTAAAGTCAACAGGTGACTTATAGGTCCATTGGGCCGGGTGTGTATAAATATATTTGTAATATTATTACGCTCAAACTATTGTATTTTACACAAGTTACTATAATAAACAACTTACTTACTTAAATCGTATAATATTGCAAGTAAAAGCTATGACCGTATTCATAACCATAAATTAAAATGTCATTCGAAGAATTGGATCCGGAGACTAAAAATACAACACACTGCGATAATGTAATTTATGTATAAGACTTAAATTCTATTATATCTTTATAATGAAGGAACTGAAATTTTTGGTTTAACAAATACTGACAAATGGTTTTGTAAGTCAGTCCCCAGGAGTCAGTCTTCACTTTTTGTTCATTTTTAAGCATTATCCGGTTGCACTATGTATGGTGTGCAGTTAGTGCGATTTATCCAAGTTTTATGCACTATCAGGATCACATGAACACAATATTTCAATGAAAAATGTTATCGCATTACACTCATAGTGAAGTATTTGTCATGTTTTATTGGACAAAATTATTCTTGTAGCTCTACTTTTATCTGATTTTACAATTTCCAAGTTTTGGACAAAAATATGCACTCTCGTTTTCCACCGATTTTATGTCCAGCAGCATTGAAAACCATCTAAGCAATACATTCCCATGGTTTTATAGATTTCCAACAGACGAACCCTGTTAAGTTTGGAGAAATCTCAACGGTAGCTCATTTTCCGAGGCAAGAATTAATTTTCTAAGGAGTAATAAAAATTCTCTGAAAATGCTTTTGTTATCGTTTATCGATCGTCCAGACACCATTATTGAGACTAACCTCGAAGACTTTTAGGTCTAGAATATATAATTTTTAGTTCGCCTCAACGAAGTTGAGCAGAACTAATGGAGTACCCCCGACGTCCATGCCCGCATGTGCGTCCACATCTAGTTCTCAGTTAGGTCAGGGTGCATCTCGGGGAGTAACACAACCTCCCACCAAAATTAGGTCACTCTGACCTACTTATTGCACTTCATTGACACAGGTTAAGTTTTACCTCCGAGTTCAGTTTTCCGATACTAAGCTACCTACAATCATATAACTTGGTGTCAGGGTGCATCGCGGGGAGTAACACAGCCTGCCACCAAAATTAGGTCACTCTGACCTACTTATCGTGCTTCATTTACCGAGTTTAAATTATATGATAAAGAATCTGAGAAAGTTTCATTAAATTATAATAAGTGGCGGATACAAATAGGTACTCCCATAACCCCCATATACAGCACTGGCAAAGTTCATGATTTGGAAAAAGAATCCCCAAAAATCAATATAAAAAAAACAGAATAGGAGGTGCACAATGGCATTGTATAGATATGAATCTGAGAAAGTTTCAGTAAATTATAGTATGTGGTTTAGGAGGAGTTGCGGATACCCTCCCCCCCACCCCCCACCCCCCAACAAGTGAAACATATTGTTACCGGACGGACGGACTCCCTCATCACTATATACCTCCGCTTTACAAAGCGGGGGTATTATAATTGGAATATGTGAGCTAAAACGACTTAAGTGTACAAATACACAAGTCGAACAAATACAAAATCATAAAAAAAACAACCATGCAAAATAGATATACTCTCTCAAAAAAGAAACGCAACATCAGATTATCTTTTTGAAATATTATTTTTCCGAACAAATAACCAATAAATATCAAAATATATGTACACATGATCATAATTACACCTTCATAAAAAGTTTCCAGGTACAATCATTTAAATTCATCCACCCGTAAACGACTTTGGTCGCAATCTGGGACACCCTACGATTTACGCATTGCCAAAAACTGGGTCGACTTTCACGTGCAAATCATGGGTTATTTTTTAGCTCAGTCAGTCGGTATAAAAACCCGGTATTTCTTTTCATGAATGCATTCGTAAAATAAAATTCTGATGAGGTGACGCTATGCCAAGGTTAGACGCTGCTACCCGGAATATCGCTATCGGACGACTAGAGGCCGGAGAATCACAGAATGCTGTTGCTGTAACGTACAATGTTCATCGTAGCACAATTTCACGCCTTTGGGGACGCTACCTGCAGCTTGGTACTACGACAGATCGGCCACGTTCAGGGCGCCCGCGTGTTACAACCAGGGCGCAAGATCGTTACATCAGACTTTTCCATCTGCGGAATAGGACTATTGCTGCAACAGAAACAGCTGTAAACGTCCCTGGGTTGCGCCGTATATCAGCACAGACAGTACGCAATCGGTTACGTTCTCATGGATTGAGGGCAAGAAGACCTTACTTTGGAGCAACACTGAGACGCCAACACCGCCGAGCGAGGGTTAGATGGTGTACTACAGTTCGTGCATGGAATTTACAGAACTGGAGAAGAGTATGGTTCAGCGATGAGTCACGTTTTCAACTGGAAAAGCGAGATGGTCGCATACGTGTGTATAGGCGCCGAAACGAACGTTTTGCGCAAAACTGTGTTGTGGAGAGAGACAATTTTGGCGGAGGCAGTGTTATGATGTGGGCCGCTATTTCTTATGCCAGAAACACACAGCTGATACATATCCAAGGCAATCTGAACGCTGTTAGGTATAGAGACGAAATTTTACGACCTCATTTATTGCCCGTAATTGACATTCGGAGAGAAATTTTTCAGCACGACAATGCCCGACCACATACAGCACGTGTAACAGTAGACTTTTTAGAACAACAGAATGTCAATGTGATCCGTTGGCCGTCACGATCACCCGATCTTAATCCAATTGAACATTTGTGGGATGAAGTGGATCGGCGCGTGCGCCAACGACAACCACCACCGCAAAATCTGCAACAATTACAGCAGGCACTTCAGTTTGAGTGGCAAAGGATACCGCGTGTTCGAACTCAGCGTTTAATTCAATCTATGCCAAGAAGAGTCGGGGCTGTGTTACAAGCAAATGGTGGACATACCAGATATTGACAATTTATGAGTGATTTATTGACAATATGTGACAAACTGTGATATTCCAAGGTAAAAGAACTCATGAACAAGAAGTGTGCCAATTTTTGCATTCCTGTGTAAATTATTTATATCATAAATTATGAAAATAATATATGAAGTAAATTTCCTATTTTCTGTATGTTGCGTTTCTTTTTTGAGAGAGTATAGTAATAAAACAGGGCCGTAACTACCGTTGAGGCAATTGCCTCGTCTGAATTTCTGGCAAAAAAAATAATAGAAAAAAAAAAGAAAGTGGAGGAAACTAGGCATGCAGGGGTAGAAAACATCCTTGCATTTTCATATCAAGAATTAAGTAATGCATACTTCGAATAGTAATTAATGTTGACGTGCAGCTTCTGTACTTT
Source organism: Mytilisepta virgata (assembly GCA_028015205.1). NCBI lineage: Eukaryota > Metazoa > Mollusca > Bivalvia > Mytilida > Mytilidae > Mytilisepta > Mytilisepta virgata. Next base: position 37,514,074 of record CM051515.1, read on the forward strand.
TATTTCAACTACGTTAGGTATCAAACTCTCTGCCTTATTACCATCGCCAGTGAACCGGCATTTTGTTCTGCAATTATTTATTTCCCGCGAAAAAGTCTCTTGAACAAGTTCGACCGTCAGAGATTTTGGTCTCCCAGGAGAAGACCAAATTCAACGGTAAATATGAAACAAAAACGGAGGTAACAAGATTTATTTCGAACCCTAATATTACAATTTTCGGCGCCCCCCAGACCCCTGCCTCGTCTGTTTCTGATGCCTAGTTACGGCCCTGTAAAAAGTAATACAGGGCTTCGCTAAGTGCAGCATGATACGACCGGGTACTACTAAAAGAAGCCTGCAAAAGCCTGCAGGTTAATGGCTATAGGTACGTGGAATATTTTTACATAATATGGTAGATGACAGTATATTATTTGAAAATATCGAACAAAAAATGATTTTGATAAGTTTTTCGACTCTTAATCGATGATTTTCTATTTTCGAATTTAAAGCCTGCAAGAATGCGACGCCATCTTGTTTTACCTGAGATTAGAGTTGACATGTATAGTTAATTAGCCAGTGTATATTGTAAAATAATCAATTTTATTAAGTTTAATGTTAATTGAATGTCATAAAAATGTAGAACTCTTTACCATATTCATAAATGAATATGTTACCAGACCCAATGACGAGGACATGGTTCTACTTCTGGGTCCATTTTTTTTTTAATTTATTTACTTTTACTTTTTTCATAATGAGAAACTATATACAAAATAACAATTTTGAAAACAAATCTTTTTCAGCTAAAACTGTGAGAGCAGAGGAAGAAGAAATAGAAAAACGTTAACCTAAAGCGGAAGAAGAAAAAACCAAAATTGAATAAAAAATATTCTATAATTTAGGGCGTTTGTTGGCGGATGTTGTCTTTGCATTCCGTACCCGCTTGACTTGACTGGGTTTCTTGGCAAGTCGAGCGGTTACGGGTACTGTCAATTGTCTGTCTGTAGACACCAACCGATTTGACTGCGGCCTAAAATGTATAAATTTTAAATAAATTTTGCGGCGTTGTTCGTCCGTCAAGTCAATCCAAATAACATGAGTCACCCTGAAATGCCTTGACCTTTCTGCAAATTCCAAACAAAATCACAATAAGTGCTATATAAACCATCCCAGTGTAAAAATACCGGCCCAAGCTTAACAGGTGATGTGACTGTCCCCTTTCTAACAAAATTAAAATTTTGATAAACCATTGCAGTCAAATAGCAAGGCCCTAAATTAAACTGAATCATTTTAATACATGTCCTATATCTAATTTCTACAGAAAGAATTTCTGAATTTTGAATTCCGATGGAGATGGCATTAAAAAGACAATTCCCATCTCCAGTCGTCTCCACTGCCCAATATGTCGAATTCTTGCCCAAATGTGAAGTTCCTACTGAATCTATAGCCAAAGATCTATTTACCTCTAAAGATTGTGGAGACAGTGTTTTTGACAAAAATCTGGATAGAATAAGCCCCAATTAGGCAGCTTCAGCGGAATTCCCGTTGTTGTTTAACCTCTTTAAACCTGCTAAAAAATCAAAATTTCCAAAGCTATCTAAACAGCAGCCTGAACAAATGAATGAAAGTGAAGATTTTCTCAAAAATGAAAAATTGTTTTATTAAATATTTTATTATCATAAAGCCCATTAAGAGCTGTAATTAAAACATAATTTAAACATTAAAATGATAATTAATCCTAATAAGTGAAGCCAGTTCACTACTCAGTATAGTTCAAAGCTATAATTGTGTGATTAAATTATATTAATTAAATTGTTTATTTAAGTGAGAATATTTCAAGTTGTTTTTAGTTTATATAAGTATAGTTATTTCTTTTAATAATTATGTAAAAATGTTAATATGTGATTATTTACTTAAAATTGTTTATTCTTCAATATACACTGGCTAATTAACTATACATGTCAACTCGAATCTCAGGTAAAACAAGATGGCGTCGCATTCTTGCAGGCTTCAAATACGACAATAGAAAATCATCGATTAAGAGTCCAAAAACCTATCAAAATCATTTTTTTTCGATATTTTCAAAGAATATACTGTCATCTACCATAATATGTAAAAATATTCCACGTACCTATAGCCATTAACCTGCAGGCTTTTGCAGGCTTCTGCAGGCTTCATTTACCTTGGCAGGCTTCTTTTAGTAGGACCGGATACGACCTCAACAATTCGACAGGTAAAGGATTAAAGTAAATGTGGACTTATTAACTTTAAGCCAATAAAGTGTTGGATAATATAATATACATCACAAAGAAATACTGGACCTACCACAAAAAACAAAATAAAAATAAAAAATGGAAATCAAGCCATCTCGCTTTTCTGTCCCCTTTAACCACATGTATCAAAAAACCAGAGACTCCATGGATCCTGAATCGCTCACCTGGATTTAGGTGACCATAACTGACACGAAAATATAACTGTTGTAGCAGACATTTATCCAAGGATGTACGTGCAACAAAAACATTTCAATTGTCTTTAGTATTTTCTGAAAAGACCTTTGTACAAATTGCCCCATAGGGTCCAATGTTAAAGTAAGTCCGGCTGTGGCGACCATCTTGAATTTCCAATCGGCACATAAAACACATATTTTGTAGTTGTCTATCAAATGATCATTCACACATCAAAAACATTTCAATTGACTTGGTAGTTTCTGACAAGATGATCTTTGTACAAAATTTCCCATAGGGTCCAATGTTAAACTAAGTCCGGATTTGGCGGCCATCTTGAAAATTGATTTATCCAATGCTTGTTCATACATAAAAACATTGCATTTGGCTTAGTAGTTTCTGACAAGAAGACATTTGTACAATTTTAACAAATTTCCCCATAGGGTCCAATGTTAAACTAAGTCCGGCTGTTGCGGCCATCTTGAAATTCCGATCGGCACAAAAAACATAACTTTTGTAGAGGTTCATACAATGCTTGTTCATACATAAAATATTTCAATTGGCTTGGTAGTTTCTGACAAGATTATCTTTGTATACATTTCCAATAGGGTTCAATGTTAAACTAAGTCTGGCTGTGGCGGCCATATTGAATTTCCAATCGGCACATAACATATAAATTTTTAGTGGTCTATCAAATGATCATTCACACAAAACATTTCAATTGGCTTGGTAGTTCCTTACAAGACCTTTGTACAAAATTCCCCATAGGGTCCAATGTTTAAATAGGTACGGATGTGGCGGCCATCTTGAATTTCCGATCGGCACAAAAAAATAATATTTGTAGAGAATCATCCAATGCTTATTCATACATAACAACATTTCAATTGGCTTGGTAGTTTGTGACAAGAAGACCATTGTATAGATTTCCACATAGAGTCCAATGTTAAACTAAGTCTGGCTGTGGCGACCATCTTGAATTTCCGATCGACACAAAAAACATATATTTTGTAGAGGTTCATCCAAAGATCATTCACGAAACAACTCATTTCAAATGGTTTTGCAGTTTCTGACAAGAAGAGCTTTAAAGATAATTCCAATCACAACGAATTATCTGCCCCTGGTAGCCATGTTGAATATCCAATCGGCACAAAAAACAATAATTTTGTACAGAACCATCCAATTAACATTCCTGCCAAGTTTGGTTCCATTTCGTCTGGTAGTTTCAGAGAAGATGAAAACACAAAGTGATGGCAAAATCTCACATGACCTTTTAGCCCAGGTGAGCTAAAAATGTAAAACAAAGAATTCAAGAAATCTGTTGATATACTACTGTAAGCACTCATAAAGATACTAAAAGAAAAAATCCCCATTAAAACTGGATGAAAAATAAAAATTTTTGGTGTCCTGCAAAATAATCAAAATCGGATAAGAAATAATTTTTTTTTCTTCCAAAATGTGTCCCTTTTTCGGCCTCTCATATCTCGAAATCATTAAGATATAGTGAAAAACGGATGGTACATAAGTTTCCTTATTTTCACGAAGGAACATTAAATCCAAAAATCATAAAATCGTACGAATATTAACAAGAGGCTGTCGAATGACAGCAAACCGGATTTTCCTGCATGGAAATGATGTTTGCAAATCTGGATTCCCTAACAGGATGAAGTAAAGAAATATAAATGAATTTTTGTAGGGTTCAGAAATGGAAAGGCAAAAATCAATCTTGACCTCCTATTTATAGTAAGTGACAAATATTGGAATTTAAGTACACACACATTTGTTAAGCAGGGGTTGGCAGGAGAAATCATGAAGTCAATAATGAAAGAAATACGCCAATTTTTTAGAACCATAACTCCTGAACGGTGAAAGTGAAAATCGTCAATATCGGAACGGTGAAAGTGGAAATCGTCAATATCGAACTTGACCTCCATTTTGTCATCAGTAACAACATATTAAAATTTGAAAAGCTTTGGTTGAACAGTTCATAAGTTATCACACTGACACCACTGGGAAAGCCATTTTTCAATCTTTCAAGAACCATAACTCCTGAACGGTGAAAGTGAAAATCGTCAATATCGAACTTGACCTCCATTTTGTCATCAGTAACAACATATTAAAATTTGAAAAGCTTTGGTTGAACTGTTCATAAGTTATCACACGGACACCACTGGAAAAGCCATTTTTCAATCTTTCAAGAACCATAACTCTTGAACAGTGAAAGTGAAAATCGTCAATATCGAACTTGACCTCTATTTTGTCATCAGTAACAACATAATAAAATTTGAAAAGCTTTGGTTGAACAGTTCATAAGTTATCACACGGACACCACTGGGAAAGCCATTTTTCAATCTTTCAAGAACCATAACTCCTGAACGGTGAAAGTGAAAATCGTCAATATCGAACTTGACCTCCATTTTGTCATCAGTAACAACATATTAAAATTTGAAAAGCTTTGGTTGAACAGTTCATAAGTTATCACACGGACACCACTGGAAAAGCCATTTTTCAATCTTTCAAGAACCATAACTCTTGAACGGTGAAAGTGAAAATCGTCAATATCGAACTTGACCTCCATTTTGTCATCAGTAACAACATATTAAAATTTGAAAAGCTTTGGTTGAACAGTTCATAAGTTATTGCACGGACACTGTTTGGCAGCCGGCCGCCCGCCGTACATCACCAAATTAATAACCGATATTTTCCTATGAAAATCCGGTTAAAAATGCTAACAATAAAATTATCAAAAATCCCTTAATGACCCCAGAAAAAAACGGGAGGAGCCAGATTTCCCAAAACCAATCCCAACTTTATTTCTTATGGAGGACCACATTGTGGTAAAACATTATAAGGATACACTCAATAGAACAAAAGTAAATGAGCGGAAACCTAACGGTATACGGACGCCGACGACGACGACGACGACAGGTTCATATCATAATACGTCCGCAAGTATTTGCGGTCGTATAAAAAATAAGAAAAGTATTTATTTGACCTTTAACTTATATAGAAAAAAGTATCGTGTAAAAGGCAAGACTGACCGCAAAATTGATAGAAGGGTGCACACCTAATAGAAAACTGAAGGCTGAAAATTATTTTCTGCTCACCTTCCCCCGTTAACTGTCATTACAAGGGAAAAGCTGTCAAAATGACAGCAAACCGGGTTTTCTCAAATATTTGTTGTTGAAAGATATGCATTTTGTAAGGTGCAAATCTTGTCTGTAACTGTTTAGGTAGTTTATTGTTCCTTTGTTTTTGGCTTTCCAAACAATTGGTCTCCAGTGTACCCGATACGAGCTTATAGAGAAAAATGTGTTGTACATTATGTTTATAATATACTGTTAAAATGGTCAACTTGACCTCCATTTTATCATCGGGAACAATATATTATAATCTGAACAGCATTGCTTGATCCGTTCATCTGTTATTGCACGGAAACGACAAAAAGTGCCATTTTCCAATTAATCAAGGACCGAACTCCGGAGCGGTAAGAGTGAAAATGGTCAATATCGAACTTGACCTCCATTTTATCATCGGGAACATTATATATTTGAAAAGCTTCGGTTGAAGGGTTCATCTGTTATTGCACGGAAACCGTCCGCCGTACTTCACCAAATTAAAAACCGGGTTTTTCCGTTGGAAAACAGGGTTAAAATCAGAATGCTGGAAAGCAGTAGTAGAAAGATTGCAACTGTAGTTGTCTATAATTTCAAATTGAATTTTATCACAGATTTGTTCTTAGTTATGTGAGATCAATAACAGTGAATATATACTTTTTTCCTGAAATATTGAGGTTTTTTTCAAAATCGATGTACATTCCGTGGTATGGAAACAAGGACATCATCTTCAGTAAGAGTTCAATGTGTATTAAGGCTTAGCTTTTAGCAACAGTCAAGTTTTAGTGCCAGTATTTGAAATTTTAGTGGAGGTGTTCGAATGTGACTGAAGTGTGAAATTCAAGTGAAGGTCTCAGACAGCCATGTACCCACCAAGGACTACCTATAGACCAAATACAGCTGGTCTATATGTATTACAATTTCTGAGAAATGGACATCCCAAAACATGAAACAAGTCACTCAAGCATGAAATTGCGGTCAAGGTCAAAAGGCAGATGTCATACCGACATGTACTAACTAAGAACTATCTATTTACCTAATATGGTGGGTCTAGGTATTACATTGCTGAGAAATGGACTGAATCACGAAAATGTGGCACAGGTCACTCAACCATGAAATTGAGGTCAAGGCCAAAGGCAGGTGTCATTCATGTCTATCAAAAAAATTTCCGGTCGCTGCATAAAACATTTAGATTGCGAAAGCGCATGTCTGAGTTATATTAATAGATAATCTTAAAGTATTTTTTTCTCATATCATGTGTAATAATCGACAAATTTGTAAATGCGCAATTAGTTTTGACAATGAATTAATTTAAAAAGTAATGTTTCCAACAACGAATACGGGAAGATGTTTCTGGTAGATTCGTTCTTATAAATTCATCCGCCATCTGCGTTTTCATTTAAATTCCTTGGTAATTTCGGTAAACGATAAAGTTTTATGTAAGTTAAAAATATTAGTTCAGATATTATCAACAAGAATAAAGTACTCGTAATTTAAAAAATGCTGTCATCAATGGAACTACATTTTATGTACTAATGTCCGATAGTATCGAAGCGGCCACACTTTCGATTTTGGAGGCCGATGGCATAGGAACGATTTGCAATCTTCCCAAAAATGTCCGACAGAGGCTGTTGAAAATTTCCGAAAGTGCATGTCTGAGTTATATTAATAGATAATGTTAAAGTATTTTTTCTCAAATAATGGGTTATAATCGTCAAATTTGTAAATGCCCAATTAGTTTTCACAATGAATTAATTTAAAAAGTATAGTTCCCAACTGTTTCTTGTAGATTCGTTATGATGGATAAATTCATCCGCCGTCTGCATTGACTTTAATTCCTTGGTAATTTCGGTGAACGATAAAGTTTTATTTCAGTTAAAAAGATTAGTTCAGATATTATCAATTATATTAATGTCCGATGGTATCGAAGCTTCCAGACTTTCGGTTTGGAGGCCGATGCCATAGGAACGATTTGCAATCTTTCCAAAAATGTTAATAAATTACGCAGACCTTCAAAGATCTCATTAGTCTCTAGTATAAGAGCATGTCACACATATGGACCTTTTACATGGCCTAGTTTCCCAGTAGCCAGTTTAAAAAAATATATCAAGGAATCTTTCATAACTACTTTTTTCATAAGGATGTTACGGAAGGCGACGTTGTAGGGATCGTAAGTAAAGACCAGAAGCCCTCTCAATGACCTCTAATGTTATACTGTCATCGTGATAACCAATGAGCGAGTAGCATTTCCACGATCTGTTAAATGACAATGCGACTATTTGAACAGCAGGTAGGACTCAAGGTAGTTGTACAGTATTAACAAACACCCTGCTATCTGTATTTTTGTCTCATCTAAAGCTTTTGCTTTGCGTTATTGCTGTCGTTTGCGCTTTCTACTACGATGCCATCTCGTGGTGTAAGTTCTAAGCACCAAGTCTAATGAGTTTATTTTTAGATAAGTGCAGTTTCTGCCGGGGGGGGGGGGGGGGGTTTACTGACTATCCTTTCGGGTATAACTGTGCCGACAGCACTTGCCAAATCATACCCTGTTCTAGCCAGAAAACATTGAAAAACATACCCTGTTCTAAACAGAAATATTGGAAAACATACCCTGTTCTCGACACTCTCAGAAAATGTATACACTGTTCTAGACCGTATAAAATAGATGCTATTCTAGACCCGGGTTCAAGACTGTATCTTAAACAGTTAAATAAGCGATCCTGCTCTATTAAAAAAAGTTTAAAAAAAGACCCTGTTCTCACCAGCAGGGCATGAAAAGGCGACCCTGTTCTAACCAGCAGGACATGAAAAAGGGACCCTGTTCTAACCAGCAGGGCATGAAAAATCGACCGTGTTTTGCGGCACACTCGTACCACTAAAAATATAGGAAGTATCCCCCCCCGGGAGTTTCTGTAGCAGACGATATTTTACAGATGCATTACCCTATAAATATAATCCATTGTATGATTTCACTGTATGTGAATTAACTGCTCAATACTTTTTCGAGATCAATCGCTCTTTGCGACGGAGATATAGAATGACGTATCACGTGACGTTTTTTTAGGCTAGAAACGATAACAAAATGGTAGCCCCGGTAAATATTGCGGACAAAAACTGTACCAGAGGGGTATATCATGCCATGAATCAGTGACAGAAAGCTAAAACTCGCCCGACTTACATTATCCTTCAAATTTCCCTTCACTTTCGTAAGCTGGAAGGCGCCACGCTAACGCGAATAATTCAAGCCGTTTCCATATCCGATTCTCTCCTTAATGGAGTGATCGAAGTGAGCGAATATAACGACTGGATTATTCGGGTTATTCTCATGCCTAACAAAACACTAAAAGTCACTTGGTCGAAATAATAATTTCTATTCCGGAGTATTGATGTATAGTTCCATTGCATTTTGACTGTTCCCGGAAATTCTTGAACCTTTGTGAGTATAAAGGATTGTCTTTCAAACTAGAGGCTCTCAAGAACCTGTATCGCTGACCTGGGTTAAACTTTTCACAGGACTAAAACTTTTAGTGTTGCAGTCAATTTGGCTGGTTTTTCTATAGGGTTCTATGTTAAACTAAGTTCAGCTATGGCAGACATCTTGGTTGAGAGTCCAGTTCAATGGACACATCTCTAAAAGAGAACCATCTAAGGACCATTGCTGCTAAGTGGTTTCAGACAAGAAGATTGTTAAATGAGTTTTACCATAGGGTCCTATATTAAACTAAATTCGGCTGTTGGGGCCATCTTGGTTGACAATCCGGATGATCGGACACAATTCTGAAAAAGGACCAATGCTGCCAATTTAACTTGCAATTGGCTAAGTAGTTTCAAACGAGATTTTGAGTGAATTTCCCATAGGGTCCTATGTTAAAACTAAGTTCGGCTGTGGCAGCCATCTTCGTTCACAGTCCACGAAATCTTGACATTTCTGAAAGAGGACCTCCTAAGAACCATTGCTGCCAAGCCTGGTTTCAATTTGTCTAGTGATTTCAGACAAGAGATTTTTCAATGAATTTTCCCATAGAGCCCTATGTTAAGCCAAGTTCGGCTGTGGTGGCCATCTTGGTTGACAGTCCAGGTCATCAGATATTACTACCAAGTGTAGTTCTAATTGGCTAAATGGTTTCTGACAAGGATATTTTTGAATGAATCTCCCATAAGGTCCTATGTTAAACTAAGTTCGGCTGTGGCGGCCATCTTGGTTTACAGTCCACAAGACTGGGCAAATTTCTAAAAGAGGACCTCCTAAGGACCATTGCTGCTCAAGTCTGGTTCCAATTGGTCAAGTGGTTTAAGACCATAAGATTTTTCAATGAATTTTCCCATAGGGCCCCATGTTAAACAAGTTTGGTTGTGGCGGCCATCTTGGTTGACAGTCCTGGTCATCGGACAATTCTGAAAGAGGGCCATCTATTAAGCACCACTGCTACCAAGTCTAGTTCTAATTGGCTTAGTGCTTTCAGACAAGATTTTTAAATGAATTTTCCTATAAGGTCCTATGTTAAACTAAGTTCGGCTGTGGTGCCGATCTTGGTTAACAGTCCGAGTCATCAGACATACTTCTGAAAGAGAACCTCCTAAGGACCATTACTGCCAAGTTTGGTTCCAATTAGCCTTTTAGTTTCAGATTTTTGAAATTCATCCTCCTTTTTTTTCTATTTTTAGTAACAGCAGGTTGGATGTCGGACTTAAAGTTTTGAAGGGGGCCACCCAAGGACCATTCCACTTAATTTTGGTCCCAATTGGCCCAGTGGTTTCAGAGATCTTTCAAGGAAAGTTTACACCTGGTGCCATCTTTAAAGGGCAAAAACTCCTATAAGGGGTCAATCAATGATTTCGGTCATGACTTATTTGTAGATCATCATGATCATACTGTGCTGAACATTTTTTGCTGTTTACAGTTTGTCTTTATCTATAATAATATTCAAGATAACCTAAACTACAAAATTTCCATAAAATTAATAATTCAGGGGCAATAACCCAACAAAGGGTTGACCGATTGGTCTGAAATTTCATAGTAGAACTTGACCTGACAAATTTTTACCCCATGTCAGTTTTGCTCTAAATGCTCTAGTTTTTGGGATACAAGCCAAAAACTTCAGTTTACCCCCTATGTTCTATTTTTAGCCATGGCAGCCATGTTTCTTGACAGACAAGACAATAAAACACACATTTTATTCTAGATACCCTAAGGATCATTCAGACTAAGTATGGCTGTAATTGGTTCATTGATTTCAGAGGAGATTTTTAAAAAGTTTATGACAAACGGACAGCGGACGCAAAGTGATGGCAAAAGCTCAAGTCCTTTTAGGACAGGTGAGCTAAAAGCTTTGCATTTTCAGTACTTTGATTCTATCTCGTTGGAAATCAATATTGAATTTGGTACCGAATAAAATGTTTTAATAATCACTTTTAGTGTGTTGGTATTATGTTTACCAGTACTTCACCTTTTGCTTAGGAGTAGCCAGTATTAATTGGTAACCTTGACCTTTCTTGAGATCACTTATTTTGAGGGTGCTAATAACAATCAACAGTGTGAACGGCACACTTTCTTGAACATTTTGTACGGAAGAAACAACCAGTCATTTTAGTGTAAAATCTAAATTTTAAAATCTGTGTTTGAACTAAGGAATTAAACCTATCATTCACTTCAGATAAACAATTCACCGTTATCACTTCAGATAATTTATTACAGTGAATCCAATCTAACCCATACCTTTAGAACTGAAGATTTTTTAACAACTTTACCAAGGAATAATCATAGAAACAACAGTTCAGTCTAAACAGGTTTTACTTTATCCCGTTTGCAATAAAGTTTTAAAATAAGATTCTTCTACATTTTTATTTACAAGTTACAAAGTGAATTATGTGCATAAATGATAATGGTTAAGAAAACACATAAAAAAAATAAAACCTTAAAATAATTTTCTCTGAAAGAATAAACATCATAACATCTGACTTTTTACAGTAAGGACGATTTCATGAGGCCATTAAAGGCTGCTTCAAGTGAACAGCAAAATATGATATGGAATGAAAACAGATCAAAGATACTGGAAATACATGTATTTTGTACACAAAAATATTTATATGTATGTATGTGCTTTCTTTATATATGAAAACTTTTTATCAAAGCTGTCATCAAAGCAATGATATGAACAAATTTCAAGACATCTGTCATAGATTATTCATGTGAAGCATCATTACATTTGGTTTTATCCATGTACAGATGATTTTTCCAAATTTAAACAATCAGAAACAAGTATTGGCTATTGCTGCCATCTTTTCTACCTGGTAGATATGAAATGAGCTATCATATCAATCATATATAATATTTTATAATTGGCCAAGAACTTTCAATAGACTTTTTGAAAATTTCGAAAAATATTTTAGACTCTTGAATATAGTCCATTAGATGTTTTTGTTTTAAGTTTCTATCTCTCACTGTCTTTGCAATTACCATATTGATGAAAAACAATTATTATGAGTTCTCTCTTTGGTCATATGGCCCAAGCTGATGTTTTTTAATTATCTCCCCAAGGTTACTTGGTAAATGGAGATAACACTGATATTTTTTGCCTTTTTGATTTCCTATTTGCAATGGAGTGATCCAAAACCTAGTTAATATGTTGTCACATACATACAAAGATTTATTTTGCTTTACTCCTTGCACATAATACTACAATATATTATTTGTTCAAACTTTTCATTTTAGATTACTAAGTATTTACAGCATGACAATTTCAACAGGTCTGACCACTGAAGTGATTGCCATTGTGATATTTTGCCAAAATGTTTCCAGAACAGTGCCTTGTATCTTAAATGAAGCAATGCAGTTATGCAAACAGAAATATTATATACTGGTATATGAAGAATGAAAACTCGAAGAAAAGTTGATGAAAGTTGTCAATTTGTTCACTGGTACAACACTATAAAATTGTTAGCAAATTTACAGATATCAATTATATAACATTCAAGGACTTCGGCTTCTGGACCTGGATCTAACTGGAGACCTGAAAAATATAATAGTATTATTAAATTTCTTTTCTTTAGTAATAACCCCTCTAAATCTAATTTTTTTAAAAAGTGTTCACTGACAACTGTATTGAATTACATTTTTAGCCATATTTTTGTTTGAATTTGAATTCTTTTAATATATTAACGAAAGATACAACTACATCTGATGACAATTAAACATAGCACAATTCGAAGAATGTTTAATTTAAATTTCTGATTAAAGGTAACTCTTAAACTAGAGGCTCAGAGGGGCTTAGCCTGTATCGCTCACCTGGCATGAAAGTTGTTTTTATTGATGTACCTCAGAGAAGTCACTTCTCCCTTTAATTATGAAGAGTGGTAAGTCTTAACCAAACACAAGGGAGCTTACGTCAATAAATATAAACAAGTCACCAAAGTTTCATGAAAATTGCTCAAAGCATTTTTAAGTTATTGTCCACAAACTGGAAAATCCCACCCTTTTTTATGAATAAAGTCAACTCCAAAAAGTAAAAAAAAGTTACAGGAAAATTGGTGAAAGAGTTTTTGAGTTAGAGTCTGAAGTGTAGAAGGCGGACAATAGTATACCTTAATACGTCCAGTCTATAAAGACGGGCGTATAAAAATTATGTTGTGAAACAATTTGTACACTTGTAAAAACAAATTTAAAAGTCAGTACTGTCAGACAGGCTAAAGGTACATAAATAAACATAACAAGGGCTGATACACAAAAATGTATTGCCTGTTAGTATTGTGACATACTGATAGTCCATGTTGTAAATATACAAACTGAAAGTAAATGAGAAACATACTAATCACAAAAACTGGATCATGAAATAAGTTCAAGGTCAGATGACATGTCAGTCAGGCATGGCCTTTCAATGAAGCATCTTTAGACCAAATATCATTGGTCTAGATTTTCTAGCTTCTGAGAAACTGACCTAATCATAAAAACTGGAGGCAAATTTGACATGAAAATGAGGTCTGAGATACTAGACATATGCAAGGTGGAAACTTTTGAACCATGATTTGCTTTGATATTGTACTTTCTGAAATACAGAGCTTTTACATAACTTAACTCTTTCATCGATGGACTCCCCACAGGCAGCTATAGTAACCCTTGCACAATGGCTTCCCCGACACGATTGCAGACTTGAGTGGCGACTTCTTTGTTAATGTTAAAGAGCATTAATTTCAGGCCATGTATTCTTTATTTGAATACGAATTAATGTTTAATAACTTATGATCTCTTTGCAATCTTTTTCGTTTCTGAATGAAAACTCAAAGATTTAGTTTCGAGCAGGGGTTTCCGTGGCTGGATCTGTTGAAATTCTTCAAATATTGTTAAAATCGCTCTAATTACCCACTTTTGTCATTAAAAATGAGAAAAATTATTTCAAGAAATAAAGTTCCGATCACTTTTGGACAAATTCGGCACGCTTGATACGAAATACATAATTTCCTGGCATCTAATTTTCATTTTCCTAACTTTAAAATCCCATCAAATTCTTAAATTTTGGTCTATTTTCACATGGTGTTTCGTAAAAGATCCGCCATTGTTTTATCTTTATCTGGGTATCAAATATAAGAAACTGAAGATAACTATTGATTTTAGTTCCAAGAGCGGAAATATAAAACCTATGTGAAAATCCCGGTTCACCGGCACTCGTCTTCATCGAGTTGAATTGGGAATACCGGTAAACCGGGATTTGTCAGCGAAAGGGTAAATTTCAACTTCGCCAGAAAGTGAGGCCCATATCTCGCCTTCAGCAATTTTCATTTCAGGCATGATAAATATAAATAAATAAATACAATTAAACTAAAAGATAAACATTTGAACTGTTTGAAATCTCAAGAATTATTTAACCAGCGGATTCTTACCTAGTTATCATGGTTATGATTGACAGATAGATCTTTACCCCTGACAGATAAATTATAAATTGAGCATCTTAACACAACATTCATAAATTAACTAGATGTCACACGATTTGATAATTCCAGACACAAGAGATATCAGTAGTTTATATACTTTTGTGTCTGTAATTTTGGGTTTCTGTTGAAAGTTTCTGATAAACTACAATAGCAGTTAAAACTACTCAGTCAAAACTTTTATTAGCTTAATGTGCATTCCGTCATCTAATTGCTGAGTCTGCTTTCATAATTACACATTTACTATCCACATTTTGTTCTTATGATTTTATATTGAGCCAGGCCCAGCTTCGTCTCCAGCATCATAAATTTTAACCAAATTTAGCTTTAAACAAATTGTTTTGACTACAGTGAATGGGAAAGATTTTTTTGTTATGCCTATGGCCCCTTCCTGAAAAACTTAATGGGCCATTTTTTTCACCAATGGGCCATCAGGCAAAGACAATGGACCATATTTTAAGTACTATAGTGGAAATGTTTGAACTCAACATTTGTCTTATTGTTTTCCACTTTTATAATATTTGGAACCTGAGCACTGCTGGTGGTTCATTATTTTATGAAATGTTTACAACATGCAAGTTAAGTGAATTCAAATGGGTATCAGAGATTGTGTGTTTCATGGCATAATAAATACAATTTGATATGATTATTGTTATTTGTTACACTGCCTAATTTGTTCACGAAAGAGAACAAAGTTCTTTCAGTTTCAGGCACAACAAAACATTTTTTTTGGTGGCAAGATACAAATATCATACTGACAACTAAAAACCGAAAAGCAAGATATTACCAACATGCCCAAAAATGACAGTATTTTCTTATAAATTATCAAATTTATTTCCGAATTATGTGAATTTAAGATCAAAATGATTTAAAAAATTATTAAAAATCAATAAAATCTCATGAGCTAACAACATTCGTATTTTACAAATCACACAGTGGATGTAACGTCTTTGTTGCATATATATAGCTTATATTTTTCACTGGTTTTTAGTTTTATCAATGTGATTCAGGACGTCTTTGGATCATTCCTCGCATTAGAACAAGATAGATGATACATTTATAAAAATCTGGTTCCCAGTCAGATCAAGACATTTTTGGCGATAATAACTTTATGATCAGGAGAATAGTGACAAATTATAAAGGGAATATAACAAATATCTACCGGGATTAATAATCGGAACTTGAAATTTGTAATGTGCAAAACGGCGCACGGGTTTCACATTTAAATGGGCCATTTTTGTATTGAATGCGCAACTTGCATATGGTGCATGGGTTTCCAAATCACTGTGACTATAAAAAAAATTGTTCTGACAATGACTCTGATTTCTTTTCACAAAACTCAGGCAAAGGATAGCAAACTTCCATCTAAGCCATCAACAATCGCCTTTGAAACATTGCGGTAGAACCCTATTCTGATTTCAAATTCACAAGAGTAAACAGCTGTGGAAACACTTTGGATTTACAAAACATCAATAAATTAAATTACTATGGTTAAATCTTTATAGCACTTGTTTTTCAAGTATTCAACTTGTCTCCAGGACTTTTCTCTTTGTCTTGTTGCTTTGGTATTATCTTGCCAATATTTATATGTATAAAATAAAAGAACTGTAAGCTTAGAGCTTACAAATACCATTTCTGAATTTTCTTCGTCAGTTTCCAGAAATCAAAATATCAATCTTTTAAATGTCAATTTCCAGTTGTAATCTGCATGCTTCCCATGAAAATCAAAAAAATAAAACCCTCTCATTCACCCCATCTGTCTTGGGCAGGACAGGGGTTTATCCAGGGTTATTGGGAAGGGTTGTTTTTGGCCTATTTTGGGAAAAATTTTGGTCAATTGGGAACAAAAATTAGAGGTGTAAGTTAACATTTTTGGGAATTCTGCATGATTTTAAAATAATTTCCATTGGGAATGGGTCCTTTTACCGGACCCAGCTGAATGGTAGAAAAATCCATGCAGGATGGATGAAAATATATATGTTTCAAGTTAATTAGACCACCAATCAGTTACCTATTATGACATATGATGCTTAGACCAAGATTAGAGTTTTTATTATCGCATCCCTCTCCCCTTCATATAACAAGAACTCAATTTCCAAAAATGGATAACTATTACTGTAAATTCGGAATTTTTCGTGTGCACTTATTAATGCCATTCTTCTACCATAGGCAAAATTATGAGGTTAAATTATTGCGATAGGGCATTGGGTAAAAATTGAATGAAAGTTTTATTATTGTAATCGTTTTAATTAATGGTTTTAAAAATATTAGAATTCAAAATGTTATATATCTATAATAGCTGACCAAACAATACCTATAAAATTAAATATCTACCAGTTAACCTAACTCTGGATGTCGGCAATTACTGACTAGAAACTTACATGTGTAAATGTAAATAAAGGGAGACAAATCTAAAATAAATTAGACATAAAAATATGCATTAAAATGTGAATTTTTAATAATGCGATCCTCAACCGATCGCAATTTTGTGTAATGAAAATATAGCAATAATTTCCATATTTACAGTATATCAAAGGAGGTAAGGCTATATTCTATTTCATACCTGCTGTGTGATCTTGAATATGATCTTGCTTTCGCACGGCTACGACTCCTGCTTCTTGATCTAGAATATGACCTGGACCTGAAAAATATTTTCATAATATTAGAGCTTCTAAGAAACTCATTTGCAGCATTTTTCTTAAACAAAAAATATTGCATGCGATCAATTTGACAGATAAAAAGGACATGGTACATTATGGCAACTTATAACATATTGTATAGCAGTCAGTTCTTTTGGAAATCATATAGTAGAAATGTTCAGGATCAAGCCACCTATGAAGATTAAAAACAAATTCAAACAAAAATCTGCATTATTACCTGAAGAATTTTCAAATTTATACATTTAAACTTTAATTATTAAGAGTAATGTTTTTATGACGTGTCATATGACTCGCTGCAAATTAACTTGAGAAATTTAAATTTGAAAAAAATTTTTTATTCCGGTTGTAAAATATTTCTACTGTGCAATTGAACTTCATTATGATATATGTGAGAGTGAATGTGAAGTAACAACATGCCATATAAACATATCAAAAAATTATTTGAGAAATTTCCCTATAAAAACAGCATGTTTTTACACCCATTTACTTGTACATTTTAGCAAGTTCATATGAAAAGTACTTTTTTACAAAAAAAGCTAACTGACTGATGAATAGACAAACATGTTCACATATTAAAATAGAAATAGTTAAAGTTGTGTTCAAATGTGTGTACATCTTTTAAGATACACCTGGACAATATATATTATATATATCCTGATTGTTCCCCACTTACACACACGCTGGCAAATGCAATTGTTAAGATGAAAAATGCTCTCAAATATATGCAGTGCTGAAAAATTCTGTTGAGAAGAAAAGACGAGTAGAGATCATTCTTTGATGTGTGTGGGCTGAACAGAGATGATTCTCAGATGTTTGTGGGCTGATGAGAACTGTTGTTCTACTGGGATGACAAAATTTGTTTTCTCTGAAGGACGGTCGACTATTCTCTCCTTTCCACAGAAGAAAGGCAGAATTCGAGTATGAAGCCAATTTCTCTTTTGATGTATGGTGACCAAAATCTCTAGCATTTGTCAGTAGATTGAAGGTGCCAAGAGGTGAAGTGACGATCTTTCATTGTGTCGAGTCAACGCTAACCATTCATGGCCAGCGTTGGCTATCATGTGATCAACTTTTGGCATGATTCTGAGACGATATTCACTGGTTTCAAATGTGTTGACCAGAGCAGTAGTGGTTTTTTTCTGCAAAGCATGGAGAGGAAAAATTAATCATGAAATAAAAAAGAATCCAAAAGCTTTGACCTATTTATGATGGACAGC
Source organism: Mytilisepta virgata (assembly GCA_028015205.1). Lineage (NCBI taxonomy): Eukaryota > Metazoa > Mollusca > Bivalvia > Mytilida > Mytilidae > Mytilisepta > Mytilisepta virgata. Next base: position 37,532,406 of record CM051515.1, read on the forward strand.
ATGCAAGAAAAGTTCATTCTTATAAAAATTTACAACATATGACAATACATATTGAGCTGAAAAACAAAACACAAAATTTTCAACAAATGTTATTCTTTAAGCTTTCAATGGGATGTACAATATCCTGGGCAAAAAATATCAAGAAAAGTGACATACTCCTATCAGTTGGCTTTTGATATTCTCCTACATTTAAAATCTGTAATTAAATTAATTCACATATCTAACTGTTAGTTGAATAATAATTTATCAGTAGAATTCCTTCTGCAACGGGAAAAATAAACTGACTTGGGAAGAAAGAATTTTACAAAGTAAACTATGGGATGATATTAAACTCAAGCTGATAACAATAACCTCTCATTACCAAAGCCTAATCTAGAATTTTCCATAAAAGGAGAAACTTAAGATGAAATTGATCAGTTTTATTATAATTTCCCTCTAAATTTAAAATAAGAGTCTAATAAAGAGAAGTTCGGGCCCATTTCTTCCTCTAGATTAGGCTCCGGACACCTCAGTAAAAATTCAGGTATACTGATACCAATGGTATCAATCACCATCACGGAATTCTACTAAAAATAATCTTGCATATAAAATCTATTAATAATTCTAAGCATGACTAGAGATCCTTTAGACTAGACTCACCTTGACTTTCTAGAATAGCTGCTTTTCCTTTCTCGATCTCTTCCTCCTCCTCCCCCTCCTTTGTATCTTGAACAATCATAGGCATAATGGCCCCTAAAACCACATTCATAACATTTGTCTGTAGGGTCAAACGGACGCCGACTATTCCTTGAACTAGGAGGAGGACCCCTACCTCCCCTCAACCATGGTTTAGGTCTAACTTTACCAGTTGAGTGCTCAACACGGATTCGTGATCCACAAAGATTCCTGTAACAAAGTAAAGATTAAATGGATTTATTTTTCATTCTCAAAATTAAGCAGGGCAACAACAATTATCTTCCTTAATTTTCAATACTTACATTGTATTTACATCATTTAAAACACAAATCTTTTGCATTATGCTTCTGTAATACTTTGGACAATGATACTATTACAACAGATGTTGTAGAAGAATATATGAAATACACAATTATTTTTCCAACTGGCAAGGGAGATGTGCTCCAACATATATATTCAATGTTATTATACTTCAGTATGTTTTTTCTATATAAAAATCGAGACACTAATTTTACTACACGTATTTGTTTAACTGTGATTATTTGTAAATACTGACCAGTGATTAGTACTGGAAACAATTGTTTTGGTATAATAAAACAGTCATTTCGGGATATAGCCATTTTATTTGTCCCTCAACTCATTATTTTTCTCCGCTATGGGACGGGAAAATAAGTCAGTGTCTCGGGGCAAATCAAATGGATATATCCCTCAATACTGTTAAATAACTGTATAATAATATTGGATGACATATTTACTTGTTATGTAGTACTATCAATGTCTTATGATGACGAGATAACATTTGTAGTCATAACGTTCAGCAATTCCCAATCAGGAGATGGGATAAGGTAAAAAAAAGTTTTTTTTCGTTAGCTGACCGTGTTTTTTTTTGGCAAAAAAAAATTCTGTTACTGACCATGTTTTTTTCCTGGAATATTTTATTGATAAAAAAATGTGAATTGTCGAACGACAAGGTATTTAAAATCACAATAATGCAATCGTGAAGTCTCCAATTTTGATACGTAAATTTAGACCACACCAAGTGCCTTTGGTAATCTTGTAGGATCGTGGAAGCGTATTGTGCACTGCGTTTCTCGTTACCTGACATCCCCCGACTTAAACCAACACAAAAAAATACCGACCAACTCTTTCATGGAAAGGAAAATGAAATGGCACCCAATCAATTTTTGAAAGTTGGAAAAACGGTAAGTGAGAAACATCGACTATTTGATTTTGGATCACAGAAAATGTTTTAAAGTTTTAGCTAATTAGATATATGCAAAGGGCATACGTAATAGTGGCTGAAAAGATGGATGGATGAATTGTTGTTTAACGTCCAGTGGCAATCAGGTGCATATCAGGACGAGATATGTTAATATGATTATGAATTTGATCCCTGCACTGTACTAGAACGACACGCTAAGCCGGATTTTAATATGCTAGATCACGAGGTAACGGTAGGAAGAAATATCATCCCACTCGGACACATTATACTGATTACGAGCCGACCAGTTGATCTTTGCTCTTAGTTCTAAATGCAGCGTATTAAGCGGAGAAGCAGCAAATACAAATTTTAATGTCTTTGGTTTGACCTGGCCGGGGATTGAACCTGCGACCTTCTGCACTAGAGGCGAACACGCCACAACAGACGGGGTTTGCCGAAAGGAAGTTATTGGAATCTTTGGCAGCTTACTGATGTATGCAGAACTTTGATAGCTCAAACTTGGATCCCTCGAACTGTTTTAAAAGTGCCGTCAATTTTCCATTTATTTTCAAGTTAAAAAGCCCCACTTTCTTGAACACTTATTTCTCGAAAAGTCAAATAAGAACTTTGGTCCCATCAATGATAAAACTGTATTTACAATCGGAAACTTGAACTCAATAATTAAATGGACATGCATGTTACCTGCTACTTACAGGTGTTACAAAAATATATTAGTTTGATAGGTAATGTTTACAGTTTGATGAAACACAGATGTCATGGTTAATGTTATTTAGTGGTTAAATTGTTTGACTTTTAATTAAAACATATTTCAGGGTAATGCTCAGCTATAACAACTCTTATAGGATACAGCACTAGTAATTTTTTTAACCTAACTTCGTCAGTTCCTTGGAGTTCGAGCCATCAAAGTTCTACTATACTACATATATATTGCTTTGGTTAATATTGTTTTCACACTACTCTAACATGCACTTACTTTCCATCTTCACCTCTTACTGCATCATCAGCATCTCTTGGATCTTCAAACTCCACAAAAGCAAACCCAGCTGGATTTCTAGCAACCCAAACATTTCGGAGCCGTCCATAGCAACTGAAAGTCCGTTCCAAATCTCTCTCATGAGCATCTCTAGGTAAATCACCAACATATATCTTAGTATCTATATCTGATCCACCTCTTCTCCCTCCTCCATCTCTGTCAGAATCTCTACCAGAATATCTGGACATCTAAAAGAATAAAAATTTTTCACATAAAACAGAAATGTAATTGGTTTCTAACTATATCAACTTAACCCTTTAAGAATTAAGTAGAGGCAGTGATTTTGGTTTTCACTATTGAACAGTAATAATCTGAATATGACATAAAGGCATCAATTTTCCACTTGGCAAGAAAAAATGAAAAAACAAATGAACGACAATATGATGTTCTTAGTGTATCATGTGTATTGTGCATTTTCACTGAAAATTCTTGGTCTCGCATGTTTAATAATAATTATTGTATTATGACGGTTATGTATCTGTGTATCTTGTCTGACAAGGGCCCATAATCGGTAATGTAAAAATGTTTACTCATTTAGTAACACATAAACCAACTTTTCTTTGACGATTGTAAACACACCACGTTCAAACATTTATTCATACATTTAATTACAACTTCAATGAGTTTTTACAAGTTTTAGCGTTTTAAACATTTGTTAAGTATTTATGCTAAGTACCAAACAATCAGTCAGTCAATGATATGTGATCGATAAATAAAATCAGCTGATTCCATAACTTCCAGTCTGATGCGTTTTTCGTTTTATCGCAAAGGCAAAATTTTCTCTGACAAATAGGCTTTGCAAATTTTCACAGGATTTCATAAAATTTAACGGATGATGATGATGAATTATTGTTTAACGTCCAGTGGCAACCAGATGCATATCAGGACGAGAACATGTTGATATGATAATGAATATGATCCCTGCTTTGTACTAGACCGACACGCTAAGTTGGCTTTTTAATGTGCTAGCTCACGAGGTAACTGTCCGCAGGAAGACATATCACCTCACTCGGACACATTATACTAACTCCGAGCCGACCAGTCTTTGGTCTTACTCCTAGATGCCGCGTGCTTGGCGGAGAAGCAGCAAATACCAATTTTAATGTCTTTGGTTTGACCCGGCCGGGGATCGAACCCGCGACCTTCCGCACTCGGGGCGAGCACGCTACCACGAGACCACCGAGGCGGTCTAAAATTTAACTGAATTATTCTTTAAATTGTATATGTAAGTATGTTTGTAAGCATTTATAATTATATTACACTTGCTAATTGAAAATTAGATTTGTTGCGCGTTTTTTTACTGTTCCAATAGGACCTCGGGGCGGCACAATGATAGTAAAAACAGAAAATGAAAAATAATAAAAAGACAAATATCGCCCCTCAGGTTCTATGTTATAGAACTACTGCAAAAGCGAGTTTAATTTCACTGTTCAGCTATACTCGCGTTTGCGAGTTGGACCAGACCTGAATAATGACCCTCGGCAACCTTCCTCGGGTCTCACAGGCGCTTGTCTCAGAAAAAAAAATTACTATATATGCCAAGTGAAAAGAAAAGGTCCCCAACTCGGGCAATACAATTTTACGCACCTGCTTCGATTTCCAACGAATTATCGCTTTCACCTTTCGGTCTCGCTCAAAACCTTTGGATCAATAAAAAATATATTAATTTATCAACACAATGATGTATGACACGCCTACCTTACTTGCCAATCAACAGCGCTTTAGGCATATGAAGTCGGTCTAAAGTGAATTATTTAACATTACTACAATAAACTGCAAATTTGAAGACAAGGAGCAAATAAAAAAAATTAAAATAAAGAAAATGAAGTGTTTAAAAAATTTATATTTCTTTGTTCTTTTGTCATGATTAATTAATTGATAAACAATGGTATTGAAGTAATAATAAATCGCTGCTGGTAAATAAATTGACAAGTTGATGGTGTTCTATTTATAAATTAATACTCTAGTTTCCAGGTTTTAATTACAGAATACTGAGTTAGCCAATCAGAAGGCAGCAATTCATTTGATCCTTGTCTTCAAATTTGCAGATTATTGTAGTAATGATAAATAATTCACTTTTGACCGATTTCATATGCCTAAAGCGCTGTTGATTGGCAAGTAAGGTAGGCGTGTCATACATCATTGTGTTGATAAATTATTTTTATTGATCCAAAAGTTTTGAGCGAGACCGAAAGGTGAAAGCGATAATTCTTTGGAAATCGAAGCAGGTGCGTAAAATTGTATTGCCCGAGTTGGGGACCTTTTCTTTCCACTTGGCATATATAGCACAGGCACTTGTTTCTATCAATGGGAAGGTCGACTATCCATGTATAATAGAAGAAGGTGGCTAACGATTGTCAACACGTCTCCGCTTCGAATGCTTTTTGTACCATTAACATACTGGAAAAAAATCCCTACCTTATATGAATCGTTTCATTGAATATTTTCCTTTAACACTATGCATATTTTATATCCCCCCCAGTGTTCCTCTTCATACTAATCTTACTATTGTTCACTAAACCGTGGTGACATCTTCAACTACCCACTTCTCACTGTATTTACTTCCGGTTCGCGTTGCAGTAAATATTATCGGTCGTCTTTGATTGGTCAATTTTGAATTTTTTTTCAGTTTCTATTTTCCCTCCAATTTAACTTTGTTCGAATGTCTTTAGAGTTACCATATATATTCGGAATTCTCTAGTATTATCGTACTCCATCACATGGGTTTCTGACTTTCTGATTTATTTAATTAAGAATAAAAACGTAGTTATATTGGTGATTTCCATTCTTCAAAAATATATTAATAATGAAAATAACAACACAATAATTTTACAGCATATATTTTTTTTTAATTGATAACATTCTGTCCTAAAAACGCCAACCGGAAGTAAATACAGTGAGAAGTGGGTAGTTGAAGATGTCACCACAGTTTAGTGAACAATAGTAAGATTAGTATGAAGAGGAACACTGAGGGGGATATAAAATATGCATAGTGTTAAAGGAAAATATTCAATGAAACGATTCATATTAGGGATTTTTTTCCAGTAAGTTAATGGTACAAAAAGCATCCGAAGCGGAGACGGTCGTGACAATCGTTAGCCACCTTCTTCTAATACACATGGATAGTCGACCTTCCCATTGATAGAAACATGTGCCTGTGATATATAGTAATTTTTTTTTCTGAGACAAGCGCCTGTGTCGGGTCTTTATTACAGACCTTCAACACATTACAGGGCCATTATAAAAACACCCATTTATTAATACTATAGTAACAGTTCTATAACTTTTATCGCACACGAGGGAAGGCCCGTTACAGACTTATAAAGTCTTATTAATTCCTTCCTGATCCTGATTTTTAAAATACCAAACAATTCAATGTCAAATAATTCTTTCTTGTTTGTGTACTTCAGTAATCTTTCTTTCTTGGTGAAAGATAATAGAAAAGACATTGTTTCGTTTGATTGGTAATTGTATTGTAGAACCATGCTCTTATTCTCAAGTCAAGGACCTACCTTGCTTCCTTCGAAAATGGCGTCACAACTTACATTCGACGGGTATGTCGACCGCGGAACGTTTACAATCGGCAAACCTCGACCTACTCCACTAATCGGCCGAGGTGAGCCGAGTGGAACGTTATATATTTTTAAAAAATATAATCAAAGATATACGATCGTAGAAAGCATGAATCTACTTATCAATATATTAAAATAACAAAAAATAACAATTTTCTAAATGTCTTTGTCGAATCAGCGTTTAAAACAATCCATTTGTGTAGAGAGTAGAAGCGTTCCAGTAACGAAGAATTTGGCGTGTGACGAAGATCGGCTGACGAGGCGAGGTTGACAATTTTTCAACAATTCTTTTTATTTATATATAGATAATAAGGTTAATATATAGTAACCTTTTAAGCCAGAATTGAAAGGAAATATTCGTAATTAGACAACGACCTATAAGCGGAATCGAGAAAAAAAAAAACAACTGCAAATTGCAGAAAGGGATTCCATAAATTTGGCATTGCCTTGAACAACCGCTATATAAAGTTTATGACCTAAAATTGAAACTTTTGTACAGAAATTCAAGTTGTTATTTGTATAACTAACAAATTTGTAACGGTTCATACAATGGGGGTCTGAATTAACCTGAAATAGACTGAATGACCTGCATCAAGCCATCATGCTTGCAAGTTGCATTTAGCCTTTTAAATTTAGGCTAGCAATTCTAATCTAGTTGACGCTAGGTGCAATACTGATCAGAAACGTCGATTGTAAACATTATTTCTGGTACCCAAATCTTCTAGATAGGTGATAGTGTTCTCCCCAGAAATTTTGAATAGCACAGTGGTAACCTCGAAGGAAATAATAAATGTCGCGTGTCACAAAATATATGTGGTATAAAAAAGGGGTTACTACTAAATGCAATGTGGCAGCAGAGTTCACGTAAATTGTCGGTCATTTTGGTCCCAACTACCAAAATTTCGTAAGGTCCTGTATTTGTGTGTCTTGTGCCAGCCTGATTGTCCTCAAATCAGATAAGTTTATTCATCCAAAACATGAAAATGAATGTTATAAAGACAAAATCTTTAATAAATTCAATTGCTTTTTTGCACCTGGAAGTTAGGATAAGATAGTAACAACAAAACAAATTTCAGTATAATTAAGCTTCCAATTTCATGTTACACACGAGGATGAAATTTAAATTAATATTACAAAATTAAACATGTTCTACTTCACTGAGTTCACAATTCCTTTTCTGTAACCTATAAATTTGAATTGACATTGATCTTATACGAAGATGAAAGAAGCAAATCAAATAATTATTCACATTAGGTTCCCCTCCGAATCCGGATTACGACCACATGTTGCCCACATGTCAAAACATTGCAGGTAGTTTGAAGTTGGTCATTTTTGTTTATGGATTTAAAACGGTAATTTTCATTAATATTGATAATGAATTCATGAAAAACAAATGAAGTAACAACTCTGAAAGTATGGGCTTTAATTTTGTTTTGTTTTACTTACCATTCATTACACAAATCAATCTACTGGAAGTCAACAACAAAAAACATTTACCATCAGTTTTTCTAATTTCCTAAATAATAGGTGTTTTTTAGTATCACCAAATTTGCTGCAGAAGAATAAATTTTTTTTTTACTTTTTCAGTTTATTTTCAGGTTTGCTGTTGATGTTCCAGTTTTACACTAATAACATGAATAATGAATATGGCCTAGTCATCTTTTATTATGCCCCTCAACTAAAAGTTGGGCGGCATATTGTTTTACCCCCGTCCGTCATTCTGTCTGTTCCTCCCATTTTGGGTTTATAGTTATTCCGCATAACTCCTCCTACAGCTTGAATCCTAGGAAGTTTTCACTTTGCTGTCTGTTTGTACATATTATTGAAGGTGTGCATGTGGTCAGGGTTTTGATTTTTATTAATATTTGCTCTTTTGGGAGATAGTTTAACTTTGTTATTATTTTTAGTATTTACTTGCATCAGAGGAGCGTTTCTGGATAATTCCTCCTACAGTTTGAATGCTAGGAAGTATTCACTTTGCTGGCTGTTTGTACATATATTGAAGGTGTGCATAATGTCTGTGATTAGATTTTTATCGATATATTGAAGATAATTGATCTTTGTCATTTTGGGAGAATATACCTGATCATAAAATTGTTTTCATTGTCAAATATTAAACCTTGTGAGTAAAAGTTAGTTTAAATTTTTCTTAAAAATAGATGTCATACAATGCTGATTAAGGAGCTACCATTTGATCTGCACCTTTGACCCATGTGCTGCCATGCTCAACTGTGTATTTTAAAACACACTTTGCATCCGCGGGGGCATCATTTGGGTCTCCTAGACATAATAATATCTCAAAGAAAGTCCATCATTGATTGTTGTAATACAGTTACTTGAGAGTGGAGTGTGGGGGTATCACTTTGTCTAGTTTTAATTTTTTTTTCTATCTATAAGTACAATGATTGATGTTACAAATTAATTTTAAGAAAAATTTCAGTCAATAATTCATGATTTGGTCAGATTTAATTCCTCGGATTCAAGAATAAAAATTATATGGGTTTCCTTGAAAAGAGAAATGATTTTATTGCTTTCTTAAATGTAAAAAAAATGACTTTTTACAAATTTCTCGTCCTATTAAGGATAAAAATAATGGACCTTGTCATTTTTAACCGGATTTTCATAGGAAAATATCGGTTATTAAATTGGTGATGTACGGGGGGCGGGCGGGCGGACGGGCGGCTGCCAAACAGTGTCCGTGCAATAACTTATGAACTGTTCAACCAAAGCTTTTCAAATTTTAATATGTTGTTACTGATGACAAAATGGAGGTCAAGTTCGATATTGACGATTTTCACTTTCACCGTTCAAGAGTTATGGTTCTTGAAAGATTGAGAAATGGCTTTTCCAGTGGTGTCCGTGTGATAACTTATGAACTGTTCAACCAAAGCTTTTCAAATTTTAATATGTTGTTACTGATGACAAAATGGAGGTCAAGTTCGATATTGACGATTTTCACTTTCACCGTTCAAGAGTTATGGTTCTTGAAAGATTGAAAAATGGCTTTTCCAGTGGTGTCCATGTGATAACTTATGAACTGTTCAACCAAAGCTTTTCAAATTTTAATATGTTGTTACTGATGACAAAATGGAGGTCAAGTTCGATGTTGACAATTTTCACTTTCACCGTTCAGGAGTTATGGTTGTAAAAAATTGAAAAAAAGCAGTTCAAGTTGTCGTTTATAAAATAAAGTTATAATCTCATTGGCGTATTTCTTTCATTATTGACTTCATGATTTCTGCTTACCAACCCCTGCTTAACAAATGTGTGTGTATTATATACTCTCAAAAATTCCAATATTTGTCACTTACTATAAATAGGAGGTCAAGATTGATTTTTGCCTTTCCATTTCTGAACCCTACAAAACCCTACAAAAATTCATTTATATTTCTTTACTTCATCCTGTTTGGGAATCCAGATTTGCAAACATCATTTCCATGCAGGAAAATCCGGTTTGCTGTCATTCGACAGCCTCTTGTTGTATGTATGTTGGCCTTCCTCTGACTAAGTGGAAATGATCTTTTAAAGGATTCTTATAAAATATGAAAAAACCCATATTTTTTGGACTCGTAGATGAAAAAAATCAGAAAAAAGTTAAAAATTGAAAAAGTCGCTCGCCTTTAAAATAAATGTATATTAGGGTTTTAAGATACATTTATACTTGAGAGGTAACTGAGATTCGAAATAAATTTACATTGAGAATTTTTTTTCAGTCCTACCCGTAGTTCGTCATCCGTAAATAATAAGGACACATATTTGACTTTTTCGTCCAACTTTTACCAGAGTTGGATTTTTAGCTCACCTGGCCCAAAGGGCCATGTGAGCTATTGCCATCATTTGGCATCCGTCATTGTCGTAAACTTTCCTTTAAAGATCTTCTCCTCTGAAACCACTAGGCCAGTTGGGACAAAACTTGGCAGCAATGGTCCTTAGGTGATCCTCTTTCAAAATTATATCCGATGACCCGGCCCCTCAACCAGATGGCCGCCAGAGTCGAACATAGTTTAACATAGGACCCTATGGGAAATTTACTTAAAGATCTTCTTGTCTGAAATCCTGTGATGGATCACGGGGGCTCAACCCATAGAGCTGTCTAGTGCCTCCCCAGGTGGCGGATAGGGAAGATCCTCTCGTTGTCATGTTATAATACGGAAAGCCTGACAACGGACCATAGTGAATAATGTGTTTGGAGAATGCCACACACTAAAGACCCCTTCTGTAGTTTTCGAAAAATAGTAGGCTGATGGCCGCTACAGAAGGCTTAATTATCCAACCAACCTCCTTTTACAGTGGCAGTCAAAATTGGTTCCCCTTTGTGTCCCATCCCACCCCTAGTTGAATTATTTGATAAATTGAACTGGTTCTTGCCCTGAAGAAGCATGAAGTATTTGCCACTGGACGTTAAGCAACAATCAATCAATCAATCCATCTTGTATGAATCCACATGGCCAATTGGAAGAAAATAGCTGTGGTCCTCTTTGAGAATTGTATCTGACGACCCAGCTGGTCATTCAAGATGGCCGCTAGAGCCGAACATAGGGGAATTTAATTAAAGATCTTCTTGTAACCACTTGGCCAATTGGAACAAAACTTGACAGCATTGGTCCTTAGGTGGTCCTCTTTCAGAAGTATATCCTATGACCCCACCCATCATCCAAGATGGCCACCAAAGACGAACAGTAGGACCTAAGTGGAAAAATCACCAAAAGATCTTCTTGTTTGAAACCAATTAGCCAGTTGGAACTTGACAGCGTGCCAGTCAAGATGGACAAAGTCTAGATGAGTGATACAGGCTCCTGGGAGCCTCTAGTTTTATTACTGTTTTAATATTAAATATATAAATATCAAATCTTTTTTTGTTGTTAAATCACTAGAAAATCCACGTCTCTTTAAAATCAATATCATTTGTTGCCTTAATGTAAATACGTATGAAAGTAAAATTTCCGTCGTCATCTACTACATGTACAAAATGCATCAAGCTTACACGCATATTTATATCAATTATTAAAACACAAGTGAACTTATTTCAATCATGGTTTCATGCTTCAAAATGAAAATGGTATGACTGAAATGGGGGTACAAGCATGCCTGCAGAATATTCACCCAATACATAGTCAATACACAAAATTTGGCTGAAGAATAAAGTGTTGTACAAACAGCAGACGCAGATGCACCTTTGGGTAGAACAAGAATGAAAATTACAAAACAAAATATTTAACTATATTTTTATTTAAGATAACTGCATTAAATATGTCAGAAAGTTAATTAACTTCCCATAGAAAGACAACATATACAGTGGAACCCCTGAAAACTGGCCCCTCTGAAAATCGAACTTTTACTTTCGGTCTGGAATTTTTGCCTATACAAGTAAAAAAATCCATTGAAAACCAGAACCCCTGAATTTGGAACACCAGCTGTACTTTCCGGTACAAAACATATATATTCTTGTCAAATTAACCTCCAGAAACCGGCCGAAAAAATGTATTTATACCTGGAAAATCAGTGAACCGTAATACATGTCATCCTTAATCGATCGATGATTGACATCATTTAACTAAATAACCATTTTAAATAAAGGTGTGAATAATCAGGCATCAATAAAAACGTTGGATTGAAATTAAAAACAATTAATTGTATTAAAATAATATGCGCGTGGTACATGTACACAGGGTTTGAAGCTAAGAAATTAAAGCAGTAGCCAAGTGGGCTACCAAATAAAAATTTGAATAAGTCCACATTGGGGGCCCACAGGTGCGCGTTAGCGCGCCTACCACCTCGCGTAGGCGAGGTGCATTACGACGAGGGGTCTGGGGGTAAATGGTGCAAAATCCTGCATTCTGGCACTCTCCTGGCAGCAAAATTGTGTATTTGAAAGTCATGATTTTATATAGAAAAGTTTTGAAATTTCTAAAAAAAAACATGAAATTTCACCATTTAGTTTTTTTTTTCTTGGCCTGGTCATTAATCCTCAACTGTAAATTGTTTGTTTACCATAATGGCATTTAATCATTGGATCCCTTGGTTCCCTGTCATATTCAAATTGTACCAAAACTAGAGTTGCAGACATGTAATTTTATTTGAACATTAAAACATTCAAAATTCACATTCATATTCATATTCCAGAAAGTCACTGAAACCAGATTTCATTTTCTGATTCATCAGTTTCTTCATCAGTCGGTTAATCCACATCAGATGAGTTTTCATCATGAACATCTTGGTCCAAAATTGAAAATCATGCCGCACTTCCGTTTTGTGTCAGTCAGCTGTTCCGATTAACTCAATAACTGGTTAAAAGGAACAGCCGCAGGACACCAAACGGAAGTGCTCCGGATACAGGAGTACTATTTCCATAACAAGAAGCATGTGCAAAAATTTTGTAAACAAAGAAATATATTGTTAAAATTTCTGTTTTTTTAATTTTTATTTACACTGAAAAAGTGGGCGACGGAATTGGATTTTTATATTGGCCCACACTGGAATTTGATATACACCCGCCAAATGGGCGACAGAGGTGTAATTTTTATGGGCCAACACAGATAATTACTCACCAATGGCGAGTGGGCGTCCACTAATTTCAAACCCTGTGTACATATGTAAGCACATGGCACAATTTGACAACATCGTTATAATACATTGTAATACACTTCCAGTTTTGCTGTAAGATCAGATATGTCTTTTTCGGAACCTAAAACCAGACCCTCTGAAAACCTGCCGATTTCTCCGGTCCCACAGCTGTTTGGTTTACAGAGGTTCCACTGTATCACACATGTATATATCTAAAAATAGATGTTACCTGTGGTCCCATCAACCGATTAGTGTGGTATCCACGCTAATTAGTGGACTAATGAATCAGACCACGCTTGTCCACTCCCATGCATTTTGTGAGGAAAATCACAGTTATGTGACAACCTTACTGTATATAGAGGACATGCAAGGATCAAAGTATTTGTTTGTTTTCTATGACTTATTGATGTATGCCATCAACCCTTAGAGGTATAATTGTGCATTTATTGAATAAACATATGTTAATATATATGATTATATCTAAGATATTTTCATATTTCCCAACTATAAACATGTAGTTCAACACAGATCAGCAACATGTGAGTCAACATAACCTTCATTTCATGCTTGAGTGATTCCATTTAATGTTAGTGATTATGTCCATATCTCAAAAAAGAATTTAACAGTGTGGATCCATTATTTTACATAGGAAACCAATTAATATAAGCAGGATATAAGATATATATTTTCATATCAAACATGTATATTTAAAATAGTTCTCTCATAAATATCCCGGTAATAGATGGCAGTTCTATGTTCAGGAGCAACATGACTTATAGACTCATTCTGTAGTTTTCACCTTGTCCCTATTGAATAAAGGATACGTAAAAAGGTTTTAAAATGAGGAATTTGGTTTTTAGCAGTGCTTGGACAAAAATTCCAATAAAAACATTTAACATGTTTAATAGGGTCTTTTATTTGACCTTATTATATCATGTATATTGCAAAAAAAAATTGTGAATATTTCATTATTTGTTGAAAGGGCTGTAGTTCTGAATGCCAACCTTTTAATTAAAGCAATTTGTACATTGTTGTTTTAGCAATTATGTTGGGGCCTTCCAAAGGTTTTATTACCAGGTGATTACCTGTACAGGTAAATACAAACAGAGAAAGAAATCAGAAATGGATGATATATGATAATATAAGGATTTATCTACATAAAAGAAGGAATAAAAATATTATTAAAAAATAAATAAATAAATAAATAAATCGAAAAGAGAAATAAAAAGATAGATATATTTCATATTATTTTAAAGATATAAAAAACGATAAATAGATTTATCTATATAAAAGAAGGAATAAAAAATAGCAAAACACAGTTACATGTATTCATGGTATTACTGACCAAAGAAAAAAAACAGAAAAAAATATATACGGAGTTCTTATTTAGTTATTAGTATGATCATGTGAGCAATGTGATAAGCATAAGCAATCAACATAATTATACAAGCTTCTCAAAGACTGGGAAGAAACAACCTTGCACACAATGGTTTCTTATACAGAGTAAAACTCAACAAACAAGACCGTACCTACTGGAGATGTACTATTAGCGACTGCCCAGCTACCATCAACACCAGAGATAACATGATCACAGGATTTGGACAGCAGCAACATAACCACCCGGGTGATCATGCATCAATAGTTGCCAAAGAAATCATCAACCTCATAGACGAGAGATGTCAGCATGAAGTTCGACCCCTACCCACAATCTACACAGAAGAAGTGACCAAGTTGAGAGATGACGATCAACACACTGCAAGACCTGGAGGACGCCGACTTACCAGTGGACACAACGCCTTTTACAGACTACGTCATTACCCAATGGATCGACGGTGACAGAACAGTGTGGAACCACTTCACTACAGAGGGACCCAGGACTACCAACAACTTAGAAGCATGGCATGGAAAACTTAAGAAGAAAGTACAGCACTCCCACCCGAACATCTTCACCATCATACAGACTTTCAAAGACATCGAAGCCGCCAACGCAATCAACAGAATCCAACTGCAAGCCGGAGGATCCCAGAGACCACGACCACAGAAGTACAGACGCATCGACAACCGCCTTACTATACTCAAAGACAGACTCACCAACAACACCATCGACTTGATGACCTACGTTGACGATGTATCACAGCTTCTTCACCTTGGTTAAACGTTTCGTATTTGTGAAATAGACACTTCATTTCAAATGTATATATGTATAAATGTAACTATATGTGAATATAATTTGTAATTATTATATTGATTACTTTAAACCATAATAAAGTTCTATATTTATTTTAGAACCATAATAAAGTGCTATATTCATTTTAGAACCACAATAAACATGATGAAGTGCTATATTTATATTAGTGTTGTATATTTCATTGAAAATTCAGTGAATGTAATGTTTAATTATTATATGTATTGCTTTTAACCATAATAAAGTGCTATATTTATATTAGTGTTGTATATTTCATTACAAATTCAGTGAAACACAAATTTAAAAGTCTCATCATCGCAAATTACACAATTAAATTTACCTTTACCTTTACCTATGGAGATGACAGAATAATTAACCCCTTTGAGGGCCTCTTAATCCCCATTAATTAATATGTGTGAATATTATTAATTATATAAGGCTGGCGTTCAGAGAACACACCGTTGAAAGTTCTAAAACTTTTTTTGTTGAGCAGATTTTCTAACAGAAATGATCTAGCAGACACATGGACGTTGGCTCCAAATAGTGATGAAGGATAATCTTATATTGTATTTTACAGTGTACATGTACATGTATATACTTTGACAATTACTTGGGCATTTTATTGTCTATTAACATGTTATTTGAAGTGCCAACTATTTACAGTTACCTATCTGTATTATGATGTGAAATGTAAATGTTACATGTTTTTAAGATTGATTTATTACCTTAAGGTAACAATAGTCATTATATGTGTATTCTCCTGACAAGTGTTAACATTGTCCAATACACAAGGATATTTAAATCTGCTGTAAAAGGAAGTTTGTTTAAATATGTCTTCCAGGTAATATAGTCAACAAATTGCCTTTAATTCTTATTTGATATATTTCATAGTTTCTTTTTTTGAATCTGCAAATGGATCAATATTAGGTATAATATCAAATGCTAAACTTGTGTAACATATGGCAGATTCTTCATAAACTCTATATGTGTCAAATAGTAGACAAACAAGACTGAAAGTGTGAACTCAGAATATTTTTAATATATAAATTATATTTTTAATCCATGCAGATGTCTGTCAAACCTTTTTTTAATGAATATATATCAGACATTGCACAAAAATGTGTTTAAAGAGGAATATTTTTTTTTAATTTTAGCCTTTACCTGGACCATGTTAATGTAAATTTTTGATGAATATTTCTTACACTAGCAGTGCTATTACATTGAAGTAAATCTACATGTATAATATTACATTTAGTAGAATATGAGCTAACGAATGAGGAAGTTTGACATTTAAATTACTTTGACTTTGGGATGTTCAATAGATAGTGATATTTCTTAATTGATTGTGATAAGTGTAAATAAGTCTTTAAACTTGAAGCTCACTTGGAGTTGAGGCAGATATAACTATTTTAATGCTTGGAAATGTACCGTTACAACTTTAAGAACAACAAATAGTATGTTCCGGGTAATAATGCATAATTTTTTAATATAAAAGCTGTATTTTGCATTTTTTATGTTCTGTTCATTGATACTGCATCAGTGGTCTTGTGGTAGTGTGCTAGCCCTGAGTGCATAGGGTTGCAGGGACGATCCTCTCCCAGGTCACACCAAAGAATTTCTCCATCAACCATGCACTGCATTTAGGAGTAAGAGCAAAGGTTGATTTATTCTCGTTTTTTTTAAATTTTTTTGCTGATTTCCTCTTTTTACCATCTGGATTTGTCCATTATGGTTTCTTTATTGCAAATAGCAATGGCTTCTGGTGCAGCGTTTCTGTTTTTATTTTTATTTCTTGCACATTTGATACCTCCAATAATAAGCCAACATGCTACCTACATATGAACCTACAAATTCTATTCAGAATTAACTGATTGAATGCTTCTTATGCATTTGAAATTTAATAATATGTTACTTATTATTATTATACCCCCTGCAGTCGAAGTTTTGGGGGTAAATAGGTTTTAGTCTGTCTGTCTGTCTGTGTGTAACTTTCTGGAATTTTAGATCACTCAATGGAGATGTGCATATTATCAAGAAATGTTGTCCGTAACTTCTCCTACTTGTATGATTCTCATGAAACTTTATTGAGTGTTAGATCACATTATGGAGCATTGCATTTTGTCAGGGTTTTCTGTTAGGGGGAGTACTTTGAAAAATGTGATGATTTGAACTTTGTGTACGCTTCAAAACAGACATGTTGCTGCAGGGGGTATTAGTCCCTTTCAGGACAGTTCTAGTGTTTATTTGACAAGCTTATTTCTCTTTACATATGTTTTGTTTCATTATCTTTGTACATTATTACTTGTTTTCATAATAGAAATTTTTTATTCCTTTCAGATCATCCAAGAAAGAGAAAAGTAGCAAAGAAAGGAGAGAAAGTAAAAAGGAAAGAGAGGACGATAGAAGTCCAAAAAAGGAAGTAGTCAAAGAAAAGATGGGTCGCTCGAGATCAAGAAGTAGGAGTAGAAGTTTCAGCAGAAGTCGTAACAGGGACAGACATAGTCGTAGTCGTAGTTACAGTAGGAGTATGTCACCGGATGATGATGGGTACCGGGTACATGTTGCTGACCTCGGAATGGACCCTTCCAAATCGGAGCTGACTAGAGCTTTTGAAAAGTTTGGGCCTATATTAGAAGTGTGGGTCGCCAGAAACCCTCCATGTTTTGCTTTTATTGTCTACAAATACAGGGAAGATGCAGAGAGATCGGTACAGGAGATGGATGGGAGGTAAGTTAGGGAGATAATTAACTATGCTTATTTTGTTACTGAAAATACAAAACAGATATCTGATAATTAAAAAGTACCATGCACAACTGAACTTCTTTTAGTTTAAGCCAAAGAGATCGAATAATACTATTTGACTTCATGCATTAACCCATGTGGAGTTGACATCATGTTTTTAGCTCACCTGGCCCAAAGGGCTATGTGAGCTATTGCCATCACTTGGCGTCCGTCGTCGCTGTCGTAATAATTCTATTGATACGCATGCATTAACCCTTGGCATCCGCTGTTGTAAACTTCCCATTAAAGATCTTCTCTGAAACCACTTGGTCAGTTGAGGCAAAACTTGGCAGAAATGGTCCATAGGTGGTCCCCTTTCAGAATTATATCGGATGACCCTTCCCTCCGTCCAAGATAGCCGCAAGAGCCAAACATAGTTTAACATAGGACCCTTAGGCGAATTTACTTAAAGATCTTGCCTGAAACCACTGAGCCAATTCAAACAAAAATTGGCAGCAATTGTCCTTATGTGGTCCCCTTTCACAATTGTATCCAATGACTGTCCGCCATTGAAGATGGCAGCTAGAGCTGAACATAGTTTAACATAGGACCTATGGGGAAATTTCACTGAAAGATCTTCTTGTTTGAAACAAGTGAGCCAATTGGAACTTGATAGCAATGTTCCAGGCTGCAAGTTAAGATAGACATAGATCAGGTGAGCGGTACAGGCTCCTGGGAGCCTCTAGTTCAGTGTTTTAAGATAGTTAGTTCAGATCTGTTTATTACATACAGTTGCTGATGTTTATCTACTAAGTTTTACACTGAATACACACCTTAAATTTCTAACAATACCTTCTTGTAAAATAGTCAGCTTTAAATTACTTTTACTAATATTATCATGGTCATTTGATTAAAAAATCAGTACTCAAATGTGTCTATGTGTGTATATTAACGTAGCCATCCTGGAAAGGGTAAATAGGAAGTACAAGCAATAGAGGAGGATTATTTTATGTATTGATATTCAATTATTTTTTTAGCTCACATGGCCTTTAACACATGAATAACTTAAAAAACACTTTGAGCAATTTTCATGAAACTTTGGTGACTTGTTTATATTTATTGACGTAAGCTCCCTTTTGTTTTTAGCTCACCTGTCCTAAAAGAACATGTGAGCTTTTGCTATCACTTGGCGTCCGTCATAAACTTTTCACATTTTCATATTCTCTGAAACCACTGGGCCAAATGGAATTAAACTTGGCAGGAAGCATCTATGTAAGGTCCTCAATGGGCAGTTTTTATACGACCGCAAAATTTTTGCGGTCGTATATTGGTATGACGTTGGCGTCGTCGTCGTCGTCATCCGTCGTCTGCGGCGTCGTCCGAAGACATTTGGTTTTCGCACTATAACTTTAGTATAAGTTAATAGAAATCTATGAAATTTAAACACAAGGTTTATGACCACAAAAGGAAGGTTGGGATTGATTTTGGGAGTTTTGGTCCCAACAGTTTAAGAATCAGGGGCCAAAAAAGGGCCCAATAAGCATTTTTCTAGGTTTTCGCACAATAACTCTAGTATAAGTAAATAGAAATCTATGAAATTTTAACACAAGGTTTATGACCACAAAAGGAAGGTTGGGATTGTTTTTGGGAGTTTTGGTCCCAACAGTTTAGGAATTAGGGGCTAAAAAAGGGCCAAAATAAGCATTTTTCTTGGTTTTTGCACAATAACTTTAGTATAAGTAAATAGAAATCTATGAAATTTAAACACAAGGTTTATGACCACAAAAGGAAGGTTGGGATTGATTTTTGGAGTTTTGGTCCCAACAGTTTAGGAATTAGGGGCCAAAAGGGTCCAAAATTAAACTTTGTTTGATTTCATTGAAAATTTAACTATTGGGGTTCTTTGATATGCCGAATCTAACCGTGCATTTAGGATCTTAATTTTTGGTCCCGTTTTCAAATTGGTCTACATTAAGGTCCAAAGGGTCCAAAATTAAACTTAGTTTGATTTTAACAAAAATTGAATTCTTTGGGTTCTTTGATATGCTGAATCTAAACATGTACTTAGTTTTTTTATTATGGGCCCAGTTTTCAAGTTGGTCCAAATTGGGGTCCAAAATTAAACTTTGTTTGATTTCATCGAAAATTGAAATATTGGGGTTCTTTGATATGCCGAATCTAACCGTGCATTTAGATTCTTAATTTTTGGTCCCGTTTTCAAATTGGTCTACATTAAGGTCCAAAGGGTCCAAAATTAAACTTAGTTCGATTTTAACAAAAATTGAATTCTTGGGGTTCTTTGATATGCTGAATCTAAACATGTACTTAGTTTTTTATTATGGGCCGAGTTTTCAAGTTGGTCCAAATCGGGGTCCAAAATTAAAGCTAAAAAGGGGGTAAATTATTTTTTTTTTTTGGGGGGGGGGGCAATTCTCCACAGCATATTGTATTACACAAAAGCAAAAAATTGAATATAAATTCAAATCATATGACCAATTCTAAGTTCTTTATTTCAGTTATTCTGTGTCAGAAACCTATTATGTGTCAAATATTTGAAGAAATTTTCAATTGCACAGTATTGCGCAATAGCAAGAAATTGATATGTGTGCCCTGTTATCAAAACTTTATTATTAACAAATTCCATTGGAAATTTGCCAATATAAAATGTGCTGATGAAGCTTTTTTGTTTATCTTATCTAAACTGCTTTTAATATGTATATTTAAAATTTGCCATCCATGAGTATGATGTCATTTTCTATTTTAATATGTTATGGTGTATTTAAATGGGCTGTTATGGTTGCAAAGTATAAAGAAATGGGGGGGGGGGGGGTTGAAAACAAAATTTGGGGGGGGGGGGGGGGAAATGAGAAATTGGGGAGGGGGTAATTTTTTCTCATTTCATATTTCATAAATTAAACAGAAAATTTCAAATTTTTTTTTAGCAAAAAAAAGGGGGGGTTACAATAAATTTTATTGTTTTTTGGTTTTTTTTTTTGGGAGGGGGGTCAATGTGCAACTTCATAGTGTATTGCACAAAAGCTAAAAAAAGGGGTAAATTATTATTTTTTTGGGGGGGGGGGGCAATTCTCCACAGCATATTGTATTACACAAAAGCAAAAAATTGAATATAAATTCAAATCATATGACCAATTTTAAGTTCTTTGATTTCAGTTATTCTGTGTCAGAAACCTATTATGTGTCAAATATTTGAAGAAATTTTCAATTACACAGTATTGCGCAATAGCAAGAAATTGATATGTGTGCCCAATTTTAAATTTTAAATTGGTTATTTCTGATTTATATATAAAAACAAATAATACTGATATGGTTTGAATAGGTAAATTAAAAATTTTTAAGTTCTTAGACAACATTCATTCTGTGTCAGAAACCTATGCTGTGTCAAATATTTATTCACAATCCAAATTCAGTATTGTATCAAGCTTGAATGTTGTGTTCATAATTGCCCCAACTATTCAGGGTTCGACATCTGCGGTCGTATCTAGCTGCGCCCAGCGGAGCATTTTATTGTTTCTGATTGGCTGATATAAAAAAAATTTCTTCTCTGAAACTGCTCGGCCAGACGGAACGAAGCTTGATAGGAAGCATATATGAGAGGTCCTTTATAAAGTTTCCTCATTTTGTCCCGATCAGACTACAAATATGGCTGCCATAGGGCAGTTCTTGTTTCTGATTGGCCAATTAAAAAAATATATCCTCTTCTCTGAAATCTCTTGGCCAAATGGAACGAAATTTACAGGAAGCATCTATGGGAGGTTCTTTACAAAGTTTCTTCATTTCGTCCTGATCGGGTAACAAACAAGGCTGCCATGGAAAATTCTTGTTTCTCATTGGTTGATTTAAAAAAAAATTGTCTTTGGAACTGCTCGGTCAAATTGAATGAAACTTGACATGAAGCATTTGTGGGAAGTTTTTACAAAGTTTTCTCATTTTGTCCAGATCATGCGACAAACATGGCCGTCATGGCCATTTCTTGTTTTTTGCCAGGTGAGCGATACAGACTCAGCCCTCTTGACAATCTTGTTTTAAAAACCTGACAAAAGAAAAACCTTGACTTATCAAAGAATTCAATTATATAAATAAAGATGATTGAAATTTTAGGACATTAAGTGGAGGAAGAGTTAGGGTATCATTTGCCAGACCAAGAACCAGGGGTAGGAGAAGGCGAGGATTTGATCCGAATTTACGTTGCTATACTTGTGGAGAAAAGGGCCATTTTTCACGAGACTGTGTAGAAATCTGGAGACAGAGAAGAAGAAATAGAAGCAGGTTTGTATTTGTTTGTACATTGGATCTAAAAAGTGACATCTACCAAAATAGGTCAGATTGAACAATTATTAGGAAGTCAAAGATTTATTGGTAAGAAGGTAGCAGTAAAGATTCAGATGAAACATTTTTATGCCTTTAAAATAGATGAGAGCTGAATGTTATCTCCTATATTTATAAACACTTCTCTAATACTTAAAATAAATTTCCTGCTTTGCTCTTTTTAGCTTTAATTGGAATCCATAATTATTAATTGATATAGCATACATGTATATATCTTATTTTTAACTAAAGACTTAGCAGTTTTGTTTTTGTAGGGCTTATGTCCTCTGCCTATGAATTTTATGTCAATTTACCAGATTACTGTAGTAAACACTTCAGCTATAGTTTGAGCTCATTAGAACCAACTTGATTTTACATTATATGTGATTGCACTACTAATTTCCCACTGCTTTTTGTAGTACTTCTCAGAGCCCCAGATAATTTTTTCGAATCAGGGAGTAATTCATCCAAGTTTTTAAGAGAGATGAGTATTTAACCTCCAAACAGCAGGGATAAAATTAAAAACAATAGAGTCGAATGCATCTTAAGTGTTACCAGACTGAATCATTATACAGCGAATGCTGTTTCACCCATATTAATACTGTTTATCAACACTCATTCCATATGATCCATACTAAGATATCCTACAAATGCCGACCTATGAATTGAAGTTGCATTTTGGATGCCGTTAAACATGTTAAAGGGCAGAAGCATTCAAGTCTTAAGACACATTCTTATGTCAATAATGTAGCTTACAGGTAAATAAAAATGTCAGCAATGACACTTTGATTTCCAAAACATGTGCGTCGTTGACTCAGACTTAGTGTAACTTTCATGAACAGAAAATTTTCTCAAGCGTATCCGATTTTTCAATGCGTAAATGACTGATACGCACGTTATCTGGGGCTCTGACTTCATTTGAAAGATGAGTGATACAAGCTACTGTTAACCCTTCTTTATTTAAAGAAAATTGAAACTGTGCCAAATTGAATGTTTTTAGCTCACCTGGCCCAGAGGGCCATGTGAGCTTATGCCATCACTTGGCGTCCGTCGTCGTAAACTATTTCAAGGATCTTCTCTTCTGAAACTACTGGGCAAAATACTTCAAAACTTTATGTGAATGTTCCTTAGGGTATCTAGTTAATAAACTGTATCTGAGGTTTTGATCCATAATCAAACATGGCCTCCATTGCTAAAAATAGAACATAAGGGTAAACTACAGTTTTTGTCTTGTATCTCAAAAACTAAAGCATTTACAGCAAAACTGACATTGGGTAAAAATTTTCATCAGGTCAAGATCTACCTGCCAAGAAATTTTCAGACAAACGGACAACCCTTTGTTGGGTTATTGCCCTTTAAAGACTTCGTCCGGCATTAACTTTCCTTTAAAGATATTTTCTTCTGAAACCACTGGGCTAATTGGGACCAAGCAAAATTATGTCTGGCATCCCCGACTTCCAACCGACATGGCTGCTGTTACTAAAAATAGGGAGGGATAAATTTCACAAATCTTTTTCTATGAAACTACAACGCCAATTGGAACTAGACTTGGTAGCAATGGTCCTTAGGAGGTCCTCTTTCAGAAATGTCCAATTTTGTGGACTGTGAACTAAGATGGCCACCACAGCTGAACTTAGTTTATCATAGGACCCTATGGGAAATTCACTCAAAAATCTTCTCGTCTGAAACTACTGAGCCAATTGGAACTAAATTTGGCAGCATTGGTCCTTAGATGGTCCTCTTTCAGATTTGTGTCCGATCACCCGGATTGTCAACCAAGATGGCTGCCACTGCCGAACTTAGTTGAACATAGGGCCCTGTGGGAAAATTCATTTAAAAATATTCTTGTCTGAAACCTCTGGCTTCCTCCACCAATAAAAACTGGCCACAGCGAAATAGCCAAATGTGCTAAAAACGGCGTAAAACCCCAACTAAACAAACAAACAATCTTGTCTGAAACCACTTAGCCAGTTGGAACAAAACTTAGCAGTAATGGTCCTTAGATGGTTCTCTTTTAGAAATGTTTCCATTGACCTGGACTGTCAACCCGGATGACTGCCATAGCTGAACTTAGTTTAATATAGAACCCTATAGAAAAACCAGCCAAATTGACTGCAACACTTAAATTTTTAGTCCTGCTCAAGGTGAAAAGTTAAATCCAGGTGAGTGATACAGGCTCTTGAGAGCCTCTTGTTTATTATTCTTTCATCTGCAAGTATGTCCAAAAAGGGCTGTCTGTATTCTCTGGTGTTTACTTTTCTGAAGGCTTTTAAAAATTTTATTACTGCATTTAAATATAAGGAGAATCACATATGATATTACAGAGATAGAAAGTTCTAGATGTTCAAAATATTTTACAGTTAATAATTTCAAAAATATGTCTTTTCTCCATTATATAAAGTTTTAATCACACGATTAAGAAACTTTTTCAACATCAAATTTCTTAGATAACCCTTAGGCCAAGTAAAAATATATGTCTGGTTCCAGTTACGCCCTGAAAAAAAATAGGGTGAGTAGGTAGGTTTTTTTTTTCTTGAAACATTCTTCAGATCAACTTGTGTATCTAATATGTATGATATGTTGTTTGTTGACGGTATGCTTATTCAAATGATTTCCTTTTACCTTCTTTCACTTTGCACCTAAATTACAGTCTTCAGACGCAGCTGATTAAATCTACACGCGTCCCAGGGACGCACGAGTTTAAAGGATGACACATCCAGGACGGATGTACTTATGATTACGGTTGGTCAATAATTTTATTTTTGGAAATAAGAAAAAAAAGTTTGGGGTCGGTCAGGTAACTGGAACCACACATATATTTTTATTTGGCCTTAGGTTAAATTTAACATAAAATGGAAAACTTTATAAATATAAACAAAATACAATAATAGGCAGTGTTATAAAACATGTAAAAGAATATTGGATGCAAGTGAAGGAAATTTCTTTGTTCATAGAACTAACTAAGGTTTTACCAATTTGATTACCGGTAACTGTTCTTTAGATTGGTATAAAAATATTGAGCTATGGAGTAGGTAGTATTTTAACTTTTTGAAGTTGAAACTCTAACATGGAATTTTAAAATCATTAATTGTATGATTATTCAGGTAAAGGAGATGATGATGATATGCTCATCTTTTTGGAAATGTTTTTTTTTTTTTACCTTATTTGAGGAAACTGCATGATATAGTATCTTTATGCAAAGCAATACTCTTCTTTCTCTCTCTTTCTGTATATATATTTGTATCCATGATGTATATATATATATATGCATGGGTGATAGACAACCAGAGCTAGACAATACTGCAGTATTTCATGAGTCTGATATTTTTACTACAACTTTACAAGCAGCAATTATAAATTTTTCAAATATGTATTAATTTCAAAACCTGAAAATGAATGAAAAATTTTTCAATTGAAATGAAGGACAAGAAATTTGAACTTGTAGGTATGTTCATTTTAATACAAAAATTTTGTTCTGTGTTAAAAGGAACTATTATTAAATTTGAGGAGATACAAAAAGGAATTGAAAAAATATATACAAATGCCAATGGTTTCAAAATTTGTTTTAAAAAAGTCTGCCTTCAAAATGTGGATAAAAAAAGCTGGTTAATTTTGCAGAGATCATCATCTGGGCAATTTATAAATCAAATTATTGCTCTCAAAATATAACCAATAATTTATTGGTCTGAGTAAAGTGGTTATTATTTAGTAAAGTTTGATTTGGCTAAGTTTTCTGTATTAATTATTCCATTGGTATTAATCAAGATAATGAATTTTGTAAGTAGAAATGTCGTTGTCATGTTAATGTTTTGGACAGAACGCCTAGCATATTACTAAAATAAAATGTCATATTAGAATTTAACAATGAATATACAAATATTTTTCTGTAGGTCATAGATTGTATGATTGTTCCTTTTTATTCATTTAGTTGTGATATACAGAAGACGACGGATTATGACCAAACTCTTTCTTAAAAAATTTGAAGTAAATGCTTATTACTGTAAATTTTTATCAGTTCTATAAAGCTGATTTCATAAAAAATGAAAGAATGTGTTTATAGCCTTAAAATTTCCTTGTATGAAAAAAATTGCACAACTCATCATTTCAGCTAAAGCAGTACTGAAATTCAGAGATCAACATGTGCGTTTATTTAAGCTAGTATTAGACAATAAAAAATGATGGACAAGTTGAAACAGAATCTTCAAAGAAAAATTAAGAATGCTAGTTTTGCTTCTTGTGATGCATTTTGTTATTTTGCAGTATCAAAAACATTGCATTAATTTCTGAATTCACAATATGAATAAAATTCTGTGCCAAAACCTTCTTATACTAGTTCAGTTGAAACTTCCACTAGAGAAATGAAAATTTACCTGACTAAAATAATGTGAGCTAGAAGAAAAAAGTAACTCTTATTACACCAGTTGAACTGGTGATGTATAACTTTAACTAGCTCAAATTTAACCTTTTGGACTTCAAGCTAATGACATAAGGCACAGACAGAATAAATGTATGTAAGAGTAGTATGTTGATAGCATTTTAAGGTTAATTGATGTGAAAAAAAATTGATAATTGAAGCTGAAAAATAATAAATTAGTGTCATTAAAAGGTAAGTTCATGTAGATGATGATTAATTGTCCAAATTCCACTGATTCAGTATTGCCATTTATTACCAAGAATGAACCGTGCAATATGCCGTATTGAACTTTAGTCGAAGGACAATACTGGACTAGTCAATATGACACATTGGACTGGTTAGTCAATATAGGTATAATTGCGCAAGGTTTTCCATATTTGCTTAGTTATTTGTCCTTGGATAGCTATATTGGACTTCAGTTTCGCCTCAGTCCAATATGGCTTGCCTCGGAACAATATGGAAAACTGTACGCAATAATACTATATTATTACCAAGTATGAATCAATGCCTTTGACAAAAATATTCTAGTGAAGTGAATCTTGACAAAAAGCAGATGAATTTAAATTCAATTTCAAGTTTTAAAGTGTAGGGAATGGAAATTGAATAGAAATTTGCAGAATAAGGTTTTAAAGTCCATTGTCAATCAGAAAACAAAATTCTTAAAATCAATTTAACATGGCCTAACACTAAAACGTACAGAAATGAGATTATATCTCTAATGTTAAATGGATAGAAATGAGATTATATCGCTAATGTGTTCGTACAGAATCTTTCCCATCTGCACTATGAAATATATAATCATTGTGTGATTTTATCATGTGCATTTCCCTACTAACACACTTGTCATAAGATAAAATGTTTGTTTCCCTATGGAAATGATTACAATGGTGTTGATTCAGTAAAGAATACTTATTTTGATTTGTTGTTAACAAGAAAAGAAACAAACATTTTTATGCAGGCCTGCCCTAACAAAGAATGTTGGAATGACATTCATGTGCATTTAGACATTTGGCATCTAATAAATCTTCAAACAAATTACTTACTTTTAAAATATTTTTATCAGGAATGTGGTAATGGTAATGATATGTGTCAGATCAAAGAGTGGTCATGTGATAATGGTATTGGTGATGATTGGTCAAAATTTGAATTTGAAATGACATGGTTTATGATTGGTTCCTCTGTGTGAAGGAGCCGTTTGATTGGTTGGAAAAAAACCAATGGTGAAAATAAAGTGGTTGTAAGTGATGGGAGAGAAATATTGTTACTTGAATTGTCACATACTTGTTGGTTGAGTTTGTTATGTTTTATTACTTATGACAGGTAAGTATCATCTGAATGTGTGATCAAAGTACATAAGAAATAAATAAACTAATTACAAGATATCAGTACCAGTTGTAAAGTAATTGTTTACCCTCCTTTGTGTTACCATCTAGAATTGCAGGAAAAAATCGGATACTGAAGTTTCAGAAACACAATTTTACTGGTCTAAGACTTGTCAGAAAAGTTCAAACAAAAAATGTTTATTTAAATGTCATGTATGGGCAAAATTGTATATTATTTGTGTTTAGGTATAGGATTTTTTTCTGCAAATCTCAAAGCTTATACCCTAATTGCTAGTACACCCCAGTGATATTCAAGAACTTCATATGTCAGTGCTTGAAAAATTGATATGCCACTTTTTACAGTTACAAATGTAAAAGCTGAACTCTGTGACAAACAATTGCTGCCTTGGTTGTATACACATTCTGTAATCATACAAAATCAAAATATGTTAATTTTCAAAGAACTCACGAGCATGTCATATCTTTGTTACAAATCATTTTACGTATCATGTAAGATATAAACTGTATTATCATAATTATCGTGAAAGTTTTATTTTAACTAGTAGCACTTTCAAGATATTTTTTGGTCAGACATGAGTGCCATAAATGTGTGTATTTAATGAAATGACATCACACATGAAGTTTGTATGACCAAAAAAAAACTTTTTTTAACATTAAACTTTTATCATGAATTTTAGTATTTGATATTACAGTTTACAAGAAATTCTTACTCATTATTGCATGTGCTTAGCTTGTTTTTCAAGGGGCAGTATATGGTTCTAGGTGCTGTTGTATTTTTGAGGATAATTTTTGGATTTTTTATTTCGACTTAAGTAAATAAACCCATCATGATTAATATTAGTTTTATGAAAAGATTTCCTATTTTTATTATTCTATAGGAGTGAATTTATGTTGGGTTTTACACAAGGAGTAATTTTTGTGACAAATTTTCTTTTCTCATTTTTAGTAAAAATGTACAAAATGTGCAAAACAATTTCTTCATTGTTTGGAACCATGCCATTTAAAAAAAAAAATCCTGATCTGCATCATATTTACAATATTATCATCCATCAGTATTAGTACCAATGATGATTAATGATATGGTTTTATCCACACTTTATTTGTATTTTTAAGAAGTTAAACTTAAGCCTGAGGTCTTTAGCCTTTTTATACGACCGCAAAATTTTTGCGGTCGTCTATTGGTATGACGTTGTCGTCGCCGTCGTCGTCGTCGTCTGCGTCGTCGTCCGAAGACATTTGGTTTTCGCACTATAACTTTAGTATAAGTTAATAGAAATCTATGAAATTTAAACACAAGGTTTATGACCACAAAAGGAAGGTTGGGATTGTTTTTGGGAGTTTTGGTCCCAACAGTTTAGGAATTAGGGGCCAAAAGGGTCCAAAATTAAACTTTGTTTGATTTCATCGAAAATTGAACTATTGGGGTTCTTTGATATGCCGAATCTAACCGTGCATTTAGATTCTTAATTGTTGGTCCCATTTTCAAATTGGTCTACTTTAAGGTCCAAAGGGTCCAAAATTAAACTTAGTTTGATTTTAACAAAGATTGAATTCTTGGGGTTCTTTGATATGCTGAATCTAAACATGTACTTAGTTTTTTTATTATGGGCCCAGTTTTCAAGTTGGTCCAAATCGGGGTCCAAAATTAAACTTTGTTTGATTTCATCGAAAATTGAACTATTGGGGTTCTTTGATATGCCGAATCTAACCGTGCATTTAGATTCTTAATTTTTGGTCCCGTTTTCAAATTGGTCTACATTAAGGTCCAAAGGGTCCAAAATTAAACTTAGTTTGATTTTAACAAAAATTGAATTCTTTGGGTTCTTTGATATGCTGAATCTAAACATGTATTTAGTTTTTTTATTATGGGCCCAGTTTTCAAGTTGGTCCAAATCGGGGTCCAAAATTAAACTTTGTTTGATTTCATCGAAAATTGAACTATTGGGGTTCTTTGATATGCCGAATCTAACCGTGCATTTAGATTCTTAATTTTTGGTCCCGTTTTCAAATTGGTCTACATTAAGGTCCAAAGGGTCCAAAATTAAACTTAGTTTGATTTTAACAAAAATTGAATTCTTGGGGTTCTTTGATATGCTGAATTTAAACATGTACTTAGTTTTTTTATTATGGGCCCAGTTTTCAAGTTGGTCCAAATCGGGGTCCAAAATTAAAGCTAAAAAAGGGGTAAATTATTTTTTTGGGGAGGGGGGGGGGGGGCGGCGGGAATTCTCCACAGCATATTGTATTGCACAAGAAGCAAAAAATTGAATATAAATTCAAATCATATGACCAATTCTAAGTTCTTTATTTCAGTTATTCTGTGTCAGAAACCTATTATGTGTCAAATATTTGAAGAAATTTTCAATTGCACAGTATTGCGCAATAGCAAGAAATTGATATGTGTGCCCTGTTGTCAAAACTTTATTATTAACAAATTCCATTGGAAATTTGCCAATAACTCTAGTTTAATGAACTTCATTGGAAATTTGCCAATATAAAATGTGCTGATGAAGCTTTTTTGTTTATCTCATCTAAACTGCTTTTAAATTATGTATATTTAAAATTTGTCATCCATGACTATGATGTAATTTTCTATATTAATATGTTATGGTGTATTTAAATGGGCTGTTATGGTTGCAAAGTATAAAGAAATGGGGGGGGGGGTTGAAAACAAAATTTAGGGGGGGTAAATGAGAAATTGGGGAGGGGGTAATTTTTTTCTCATTTCATATTTCATAAATTAAAAAGAAAATTTCAGATTTTTTTTAGCAAAAAAAAGGGGGGGGGGGTTACAATAAATTTTATTGTTTTTTGGTTTTTTTTTTGGGAGGGGGGTCAATGTGCAACTTCATAGTGTATTGCACAAAAGCTAAAAAAAGGGGTAAATTATTATTTTTTTTGGGGGGGGGGTTGCAATTCTCCACAGCATATTGTATTGCACAAGAAGCAAAAAATTGAATATAAATTGAAATCATATGACCAATTCTAAGTTCTTTGATTTCAGTTATTCTGTGTCAGAAACCTATTATGTGTCAAATATTTGAAGAAATTTTCAATTGCACAGTATTGCGCAATAGCAAGAAATTGATATGTGTGCCCAATTTTAAATTTTAAATTGGTTATTTCTGATTTATATATAAAAACAAATAATACTGATATGGTTTGAATAGGTAAATTAAAAATTTTTAAGTTCTTAGACAACATTCATTCTGTGTCAGAAACCTATGCTGTGTCAAATATTTATTCACAATCCAAATTCAGTATTGTATCAAGCTTGAATGTTGTGTTCATAATTGCCCCAACTATTCAGGGTTCGACATCTGCGGTCGTATCTAGCTGCGCCCAGCGGAGCATTTTATTGAATATCTCAGCAGTGTCAAATTTTTCTATTGTCCAAGAGAGAGAAAAAGGGACATTTTTTTGACTGTCCTACTCAAGTTGCTAATTCACTGGTATGGATTACACATGTATACTTTCTGAAGTATATTATTTGGCAGTTGTTTTGTTTGTGTAGAAGTTATCATTCTTAGTTTTAGTTCATATATTAAAGTCTATTAAGAAACCTTATTCTGAAATAATCTTTTCAAATCTACTTGTACAATTCTTGATGTTACCTACTAGAGAAGCACCTATCACACTATCTCTCAGTACCAGTATATGGTCAGGAGTATATAATTTTTTTGTATTGTTCAAGTGTATACATAGCTGTCACAGATCTTGTATTGAGATCTGGTTTAAGTTTGATTTTATATATACATATATGTAGCTATCTTATTTCCAGTAAAAACTTTTTGTTGTTTATTGAATGAATTGTCTTTTATTAAAAGACACATAGCAAATAGAGCACTAGATAAAAAGCTATAAACATGGATACTTGTACAAAAAGTAAAATATGTTTGATAAAAAAAACTGGCATGCCAGCTACTGAGGGTAGCATCATCAGGCCCATATTCAGGTCTTATCAGCCCCAGCAACCACATTATACAAGGCCTTACCTAGTATCTCCTAGAAGTTTTGTTATCCTTGTAAACCTGTCCCTAATGTTCCAGATTGAAAGATGTGGAACTTGTCAAGGTGAGGCCCAGGTATAATGTATTTCAAATCTATATAAAGGGTGACCGGTGTGTAGGGGGAATGGAGCCTAAGAAAGAGTTATAGAAACAGAAACAGTATTTTGAAATGAACAAGATTTTGGGGTGATGGGTTTTATACACTTACTGTATTTGCCTTCTCTTTTTATAAGCTTGATGATGTCACTAAGTAGAAAATTAAGAAGATAAAAAGGGTCATAGCTACAAAGCTCATCAGTTATGATGTGTGAATAGCATAGTTTTCTGCTGGGGTTGATAGATGCTTAAAATAACCTGGTACCCACCTCTTTAAAAAAAATAAAAATTTCCAATCCTAAAAGTATCCATGTTTATGCTTACTGTGAATTAATGAATGATTATTTTTATCATTCTTCCAGAGACCGTGATACTTATACTTCTAGGAAGAAACGAAGTTATTCACGATCGCGTTCCAGGTCTAGATCTCGTTCACCAAGGCAAAACAAGAATCGCAGGTTGGTATTTTAAAATTAGAGATTCTGCAAGTTGATGTGCTTTCTTGAAATGAGTCTTGGTAGTAGAGTGGATATCTGGTAAGAGATTTTGGTAAGTCAATAGAATTATCACTGATCATGATTAATAAGCATGTCAAAGGATCACATTTCCTTCAGGTACTCAAATAAAAACTGCCTGCCACTGTAAAGCTGAAGTTGGTACATACATGTAACACAAAGTCATTGACCATGAATATGAGGAAGTATGCCTCCATTTTCAGCAACAGTAATATAGCCTTTCAAATTTTGCTTAGGTACATGTACCATAAATAAAATGAAATCTCATAAGAAAGATCCTTAGAATTTTTGGAATTAGGGCATTTTTCTACATGTTTTCCTTACCATAATGATAATGGTTAAAGTTGCTTATCGAATTTATTAAGAAATCCTAAAGCACAATTTGTAATGTCTATTGTTCAGGTCAAGGTCACGTTCAGAGAAGGGTAGAAGTAGAAGTCCTAGGTATGTTTTGAGCCATTTCCCATAAATATTTCAGAATTTATGAAATCACAGATTACATATACAGTCGACTCTCGTCTTGAACTTGTTTGAGTCGATATTTTCTTGTGGTCCTAAACTTTGTTTCATATAATTTGTAAATTTTTGACAAACCTTTCATGGCTGAATAAAATTGTTCTAGATGTTATTAGCCGTCGCTTTTTCTTGTTCCCCAAAACTTTAAGATAACGAGCGCTGACTGTATGTTGCAAATGGTCAATCATAAACAAGCAATATTTTCCAATTTACTTCCATGATTGGAATCAAAATACAGTCGACTCTCGTTGTCTCGAACTCGCTTGAGTCGAATTTTCGGATGAGTCGAATTTTTTCTCTGGTCCCAAAAATCGTCCCATATAAATGTATGTATTTTTACTCCTGTTTAGTCGAATTCTTGTAAGTCGAATTTTTTTCTATCTCGAACTAATTTCATAGTCCCAAATTAACAAAACAACACAAATTCTGTTCATTATCTCAAGTAATTATCACTTGTCAAAACATCGCTTTCGGAAAATTCGGGGATTAAATGGCTTCGCCGGTGATCAGCCTAAATTGCTTGTCATCTTACCTTGATTGCCAATTAATAGGTCATCACCTTACATAAGGTATTAATTAGTGACACATGATCTATAAAGAGCTTTTAATGACATTAATCAACACTTTTATTTGTTTACCGCCATGCGCTTGGTAGGTATAAATAACGGATCGTATCATCTATTGTATCGATGTTCTATAAATAACTTCGAATGAATAAAAAAATAATTTTGAGAAATTTGAAAAATTTAAAGCATTTTGTTATAAATATGAATCTTGATTGATCACTTGTATGCCTTTCAAAATGTCTTCTGACGAAGCTGTTGCACATGGATCTGGTGAAGTTTCCTTCAACTCATTATTGGAATACCTAATACACAAATAGGTTGGAAATGATACAAAAATAAGACAAAAGTACACAAAAGTAGCATATTGTACACACACAACAAGAACTGTCAATCACGAATATTAAAATGTAATTCGCTACCGGAACACAATACTCTCTTTAGGTTTACCGGAAGTCGCTAAATTATCTCCCCTGTTTCTTCTCGAAAAAATGTCAACTCCTTTTGAGTCGAACTTCGCCTATCTCGAATTTTTCTTGTGGTCCCATGGAGTTCGAGATAACGAGAGTCAACTGTATACACCAAGTTGCACCAATCTCATCAGCAAATAAAACAACTTGCACCAATACCTTTCTAACCATATTCTCTCTAACAGACTTGTTTTATTACATGGTTCTAACATCACAGAATAAATTTAATGGTGGAGTACACTTGAAATTTACTTCTGATAAAACTGGCAGTCAAAATCATTTAATCATGTCATTAACTGGGACAAGATTGGATGTTGATGTCTTTCAATATAAAACCGATTATATGGAATGTAAGAGTTTACAAACGAGATGTTCTTTAAGTTCCTTTACCCTTCTGTATGGAGTAAAAAATCCCTGTTGTAAAGTTGTAAAACCACTATTTATGGGAAATCCGCTTTTAGAACATACCTATATATAGTGCATAAAAAAAAACAGTTCCTTGCACTGCTCTGTTTTATGTAAATTAATTAATATTTTGAATTAAATTTGGTATGTATGGAAAGCTTAGGGTCTCTTGGCAGAAGTTTTATATTGCTGAAATGAATTTATTCAAAACAACTGTGAGTTTAAAGACTGTCAAAGATGGCCAGGAAACTCGGGTGCAAAATGCAGAATGTTAGAGTTCCAAGGCACATTGCTTTCTTATATAATGCAAGATAAGGTGAGGTGAGATTAAGGGGAAAAGAACTGACATGATGCTGTTTTCACATGATATGCCTCTCACTTTATAAGTCCACTACCGGCAAAGCCGAAGGAGACTTTAGGTTTGCACTCCATCTGTCTGTCCATTCATCCGTCAGTCCTGCAAATCAATTTTTCGGACTTTTTAGCTCTCCTGGCCTATGTTTTTTGTGTCGATCGGAAATTCAAGATGGCCGCTATAGCCAGAGTTGGTTTAACATTGAACCCTATGTGAAATTTGTACGAACATAGATGCTAACCATTACGATTTTTCCGTAATTGTTACCAATTTCAGGTCAAAATTACGATGTTACTGTTTAGAGTCTTATCATTACGGATTTCCATTCGTGATCAATCCAAAACCATTCCTGGTTTATATTTTAATCTTTTATTACAGGTTATTATCGTGTAAAGATAAATCACAATAGAGAGTCAGATTTTTAATACTTTCGGGATGTCTCAGGATTATTTGCTTTATAAAACGATCTATTTGGTTTTTGTATGATTATGAATATATTGATGAAGGCAATAATATTCTATGAATAATTATGATTACTGTAAAAAGTTGCAAATTACTGACAATTCAGATTGTTTTTACTGATAGTGATAGGACCAAAAAGGGGTTGGCATATCTATGTACAAAGGTCCTCTTGTCAGAAACTACCAAATCAATTGAAATATTTTTCTGTATGAACAAGCATTGAACCCCTACAGAAGTTGCGTTTTTTGTGCCGATCAGAAATTCAATATGGCCACCACAGCCAGAATTAGTTTAACATTGAACGCTACTGGAAATTTGTACAAAAGTCTTCTTGTCAGAAACTACCAAGCCAAGTGAAATATTTTTATGTGTGTAGAAGCATAATATGAACCTCTACAATATTTATGTTTTTTTTACGCTGAAATTCAAGATGGTCGCCACAGCAGGATTAGTTTTACATTGGACCCTATGGGGAAGTTTGTACAAAGGTCTTGTCAAAAAATACTAAGCCAATTGAAATGTTTTTGTTGCATGAAGATCCTTGGATAGATGTCTGCTACAAAAGTTATGTTTTTGTGCAGAATTTGAAATTTTAGGAGTGGCAGTGACAGTGATTTGCTTTATATAGAGATGCCCTTTAAATCAGGGTTGACTCTAATTTCAAATGCAATCTTTTGTAGAAGTTGATACAGAATTACAATTGATGTCTTTTGTAGAAGTTGAAACAAGTTTTTATCACTAGTAGATCACGTAGTTTATAGTCCTTGGTTTATATTAATTCTTACAGGCAATTAAATCTCATATCAACCTTTACGAATTACTAGAAAAAGGTTTCATTTTATCTAGGGTAGGAAAAGGTAAATAATGTTTTTTTAAAATAGACTTGAGAAGTGACCAATGTAAATTACTATTTAAAATGAGACCAAATCAGAATGATCTTAATCATGCATTTAGCAGAATCTCACCAGACAGCTTTTTGTAACTTAGAAAGATTACTAGTCTGTCAACACTACGGCTATAACTTCGAATGGAATTTGTGGCTAGGTGTTCTTTACTCCATTCTGATTTGACAATGATTGCCAGTGACTGGATCCCCAGCTTCTGTGCAATGAAAACTGGCTGTTATACTATATCAAATTGCATTTAAATCGCATAAAACCCCAATTATCAGAATATCCTTAAAATTTGGCTAGACTTGAAAAAAAAATTAATTCATATGTTAAATGTAGTGTGTGTAACTGGATTCAAATCTCTGTTGTGTGGCTTAGATGTTTATTCCTTTCGCATGTTTCAGATCAAGATCCCCGAAGAGAAACAGAACCAGATCTAAGTCACCCAAGCGTAGCAGGAGCAGGAAAGATTCTGAACGAGATAAAAAATCACCAGAAAAGAAGAAATCAGAATCACCAAAGAAAGAATACAGATCAAGATCGAGGTCAAGGTCGAGGTCACGATCAAGATCTACTTCAAGACCTGCAGATACTGATGTCAGAAATAAATCCAGGTCTAGGTCAAGGAGCATGGAGTACCATGGTAATGGAGAGATAGACCAAGAGGCATGAAATTTTACAGCAAAAAAATGACAAAAAAAATAATGATTTGTAATGTTTGACTTGTAAACATTTCAACAGTTCCTTAATACAAGGTGTACAGAAAATTTTAAGATCTAAAACTCATGATAATAATTATGTTGAGAATTGTTTTTATGTGTCGATATGATACTAACCTAATAATGTAACATGTTCTCTATGATAATAGATTTTATCAGTTTTTTAAAACATACCTTTATTATGTCAGCCTACAAATATTTCTGAATGTATAATCGGATTTTTTTTAAATTGACAATGTAGGAAGGTTTTCCTTGCATTTATTTCGTAACTTCATATTCGTAATTCCCTCAAAAAAAAGTTTACTAAAAATAATTACAAAATGGAAAACAATAGTTTGCTCCCTTAACCGAGTTACTCCTGCGAGATGATTGTAATTTCCTCCATTTGGTCACAAGGGCTAAAGGGATGTTATTTTATTTTCTCCTATTCTTGACGTGTTTAATCGGTTGGATCAAAATACATATGTTTAACCACTTCCGGGTGATTAAATTTCTGCATGGGAATTCCAGCTGTTTTTTTTACGTTTATTGGAAAGATAAACTAGAGAAGTTCTGAAATGGCGTTCATGTAAACAAAAGGCGTAGAAAAGGCATTTTCTTGAGGTTTTTGTTGGAAATCATAGGAGAAACAGATTCTCCTTAAATTTACTCGTGAGTTATAGAATTTCTCCACCCTCAATAGTTAAATTTTAGATTTTAACAAGTTCGCTAAAAGCTTGTGTGTTGAAAATCAAACATTTAACTATCTTGGGTGGAGAAATTCCATAACTAACTCGTTCCTGAAGGAGAATCTATATTTCTCCTCTTTCTAACTTTGTAAAGGGAGAGATCTAACTATTGTTGCTAATTTTGTCTTCTAAAGTAGGAAATGTTTATTCGTATTCAGGGAATAGTGCTTATTTAAATGTTAAACACTTCAGAAGAGAAAATAGAGTAGTGCAAGTCATGGTTAATGTTTAATGAAAATTTTCAAAATGTGTCAAATGCTCAAAACTTACAATCATCATTCTTTTTTTTTCTTTTTAAAGAGACAAAAATAAAAAGATCAATAAAACATTAAAACTATTCATGTGTATTATCATGAAAAGTTTAGACCTATAGAAATTTATACAGGATTTTTCAGTTTAAAGTTATTTTTAAGTCTTATATATCATTTGGGACTAAAAAAAATAAAAAGGTTTAAAATATAAATATGTAGGGCTCTAATTTCAGGACCAGTATAATATTTCAATTTGTTGATTGTTGTTTTAATCAGAAATTGTTGTATTTTATCAAACTATTTAATGTTGTGTTATAATGATCATAAAAATTCATATTGTTAATAACATTTTTGATATAGTAGTCCCAAAACTTTTTTTACAGTGCATTATGTGCCATCATTTATTTGGCGTCTGTTGTCATAGACTTTGTTTTAAAAATCTCCTCTGAAACCACTGGGCCAATTGGAACAAAACTTGGCATCAATGTTTAGGTGGTCCTCTTTTAGAATTTTTGTATCCGATAATATCCAGATGGCCACAAGAGCCGGACATAGTTTAACATAAGACCGTATGGAAAATTATTTAAAGTCTTCTTGTCTGAAACCACTATACCAAATGGAACAAAATTTGGCAGCAATTGTCCTTAGGTGGTCGACTCTCAGAATTAAATGGCTACCAGAGCCGAACATAGTTTAACATAGGACCCTATGGGAAATTTACTAGTCTGAAACCACAGGGCCAAATGGAACAAAACTTTGCGGCAATGCCAATGGTCCTTTTTTTCCAGAATTGTATCCGATGACCCTGTCCATCATTGAAGATGGCTGCCAGAGCTGAACATAGTTTAACATAGGACCTAATGGGGAAAAATCACTGAAAGATCTTCTTGTTTGAAAACTAGTGAGCCAGTTGAAACTTGACAGCAATGTTCTAGGCTTCCATTCAAGATGGACATAGTCCCGGGAGCCTCTAGTTCCTAGTTGATGACTTTTAATTGCAATATCTAACTATTAAGATATTATAGTAAGTCATCTATCTATGATGACAGTGTATTTATTCCCTGCGGAAAAGAAATGAATCTTGCAGAATTTCTTTAATATTTCTATCAAGACTGGATAAATTTAACTAAAAATGGAAGGATTTAGCAGAAAAAAAGTACCGGTGTCACAACCAAAAAGTATATTTTGGAGTCTTGTTTAATGACAAATACACTTTCTAAAAAGTACTATTTTTCTACACTTCAAATCAAAATTACATATAGGGTCTTTTTCACTAGTTATCTTGAGGAAAAAAGGAAAATAATGTATCTCCTAGAAATCTTCATATAAAGTATCATGTACATGTTTTATCATCCAATTCATTAATGTAAACAGATTGATATAATAAAAATAGATTAAAGCTAAATGTCTTGCAACAGTCCATGATAAACCAAGACCTAGAATTTTCATCTGTAGCCTTTTGTCTTGCTATACTTTTTTTGGAAGGGGGACATTTGTAGTTTGTTGATGATTTGGCTACATTATCCAAAGGGCCATTTAGTGTTGTAATGGTAATGGCACGAGTACCATCTAGCTGTAATCTATCTCTTCCCTTATTATACTCCATGCAACAAAGTTCTGTAGGGTATAATGTTTTTGACACATCTGTCTGTCAGTCAGTCCTGTTCTTGTGAGCGCAACTTTCTCTAAAACCACACAACAGAATTTTATAAAACTTTTTAGTTAATAAGGACATACTCTTTAGATGTGCATATTGAGAGATTTTGATTCATCTTTTTTCTAGGAGTTGTCCCGCATTGAAATTAGATTTTGTCAAAAATATACTAATGAAAAAGTTTGTTAGCACAACTTCTCTGAAACCACACAACAGAATTTCATGAAACTTTGTAGTTAATTAGGGTATACTGTGTACATTGGCATAAGGACAAGACATTCTTATCCTTTGAATTTTGTAGGAATTGTGACTCTTTGAACTTAGTAATATCTTCAAGGGTGTCATCACATTACCTCTTACCCAATATTTATTCTATCATAGGATGTCATCACATTGCCTCCTGCCCAAAACTTATTCTGTCTTGAAGGATGTTATCACATTGCCTCTTACCCAACACTTATTCTGTTTACAGGTTGTCACCACATTACCTATTACCCAACACTTATTAGCTTACCTGGCCTATAGGCAATGTGAGCTTGTGTCATCACTTTTCACATTTTGATCTTCTCTGAAAATACTTGGTAGGAATGATGTATGGCAGGACGTTTACAAACGATCCGCCATTGGTTCCAGTTGATGAACAACATGGCCACCAGATGCCATCTTTGTTTTTTATTGCCTAATTTTCAAAAATCTTCCCAGAACAAACTACATTATGAAATGTTTTGAAACTGCAGGATTTATGACAACAATATCCTCTACAAACGATCCTCTTTTGGTTAAGATTCGTTTGCTCAAACGACGGCTGAGGCCGTTCAAAGTTTCCATTGAAACCATATGGGAAAATACTTTTTCGTCAATCGGACAGATTGTAACCAAAGTTGGCAGGAATGATGTATGGACGGGCCTCTTGGTTCCGGATGGATGATCATGAATTGATTGGCCAATTTTCAAAAATCTCTGAAACTACATTATGAAATTTTGTGTTGGTGCATGTGGCAACAAATCTTGTCACATAAGCATTGTAAAGGACCAAAAATATTAAAAGCCAAACAGTAACCAAAAATCGTAGATTTTGTGGTCAAATCTTTCTAAGAAACCTCACATGATACATCAACAACTGTGTACAAACTCCTTGTAAGTGTGCACTCTCCTTACATGCTTCTTGCAAGACATCTTTGAAATTCTTTCAAACAAAAACAAACACGTTTAGATAGGTTTAACATGGATATAAAATCTAAATACATTTTTGATATTAGAAGTTTTGTTCCTTTTTTGTGCCCATCTTTAGCTAGCAAAGATCCACATGAGCTGTAGTAAACACTTAGCATCCTTCGTCCGTAAACTTTTACAATTTAATCTTCTCCTCTGAAACCACTTGGCCAACTAGGACCAAAGTTTTAAGCAATGGTTTAGGTGTTTAGGTGGTCCACTTTCGACATTGTGTCCGGGGTTCTGAACATTGCACCAATATGACTGCTATAATTAACTTATAACAGAATTATAAAAAAAAATTCCTGGCAAACTTTTGGGTCAACTAAGGCTTATAACTTTGCGGAATGGTCTTCAGGTGGTCCATCTTTAAATTTGTGTTGGGGGGTATCAATATGGTTGCTGTTGCTAAAAATAGAAAAATCAGAAAATATTCCAAAAATGTTGAACCCCATACATATGCAACCGCTTTTTAACCCCTATACATCTCTATTCTATGCTCCCGAAACATAAAGTGTAAAACAACAAAAATAATTGGGAATTTTTTTGCTGGGTCCACCTTAATAATAACTGCATTTGATAGCAGATTCTTATTTATTTAATAAGTTATTGATAAATACATTGATATAAACAATAAAACATTTATCAAGTTATTCTTAAATACATTAAAATAAGTGTAAAACGACAAAACAATAGTTCGGGAAATTGTTTTTACTGTTGCCACCTCAATGATACCTACATATATTTAATAAGTTACTGATACTAACATTAGTATAAGCAATAAAACTTTTATCAAGTTATTCTTAAATACATTAAAATAAGTGTAAAACGACAAAACAATAGTTCGGGAAATTGTTTTTACTGTTGCCACCTCAATGATACCTGCATATACTTAATAAGTTACTGATACTAATATTAGTATAAGCAATAAAACTTTTATCAAGTTATTCTTAAATGCAAAATGACAAAAAGTCATTCGGGAATTTTTTTTTGTTGCTGTTGCCACCTCAATGATACCTGAATTTATTTAATAAGTTATTGTTAAATATATCAATATTAGCAATAAAACCTTTATCAAGTTATTCTTAAATACATTAAAATATGTGTAAAACGACAAATAATAGTTCGCGATTTTTTTTGCTGTTGCCACCTCAATGATACCTGCATTTATTTGATAAGTTATGTTAAGTATATTAATATAAGCAATAATACAGCTAATATAACTATACAAGATATGAATTTCACTGAAACTGAAATTGACCTGACTACTTGACATCCCTCCTTTATCCTATTGGTGATAAAATAATTCTTTGTCATTATGAAATAACCCCAAAATAATACAATAACAATTAATTTGAGAACAATTCCAGTGGCATGTATCTTAAATGGTCCCGAAGAATAGTCGTTCTTATTGACAAATATACTTTCAATTTGTGGATTGTTACTGATGTTTTTATCCTTGTTCAAATTGGAATCTATATTTAAAATGTAAAACAGTGAGGAATATTTATTTTCGACACTGGAATTTATTTTGTTTATATTAATGTACACGTAGCGGCTCACTTTAGCAGCGTTGTCGTTTGCTGTGTTCCGAGCCTCTTTTATTGGAGCACCCCTCTGTAAAGAATAAAATCCATCTTGTTTCAAAAATTGTTGCCTTGACAATTTATCTCGATAGTTTGTTGGTAAGGAGATTTTAAACGTTTCATTGTTGACAACGAGCTTCACCGTTACACCAATGTTAC
Organism: Mytilisepta virgata; assembly: GCA_028015205.1. Lineage (NCBI taxonomy): Eukaryota > Metazoa > Mollusca > Bivalvia > Mytilida > Mytilidae > Mytilisepta > Mytilisepta virgata. The sequence continues at coordinate 37,575,052 of CM051515.1, forward strand.
TAGTATTGCTAAATAAAAACTTTTTCACATATGAATTTGGTCCATGAAAAATGTAAGCAATTCGTTTAATATTGTGTCCAGATTTCATGTTGAAAGTTATATTAATATTATTCAGAGTATGTTCAAATGATGTTAACATTGGTGATGTGTAATTGTTCGTAATGTTCACAGTAGAGCTGCCTAGATCATCCATAACCCATGCTATTCTGTAATCCTTATATTTTTGGTGATCCAGACTAATGCTTTCCATTCCAGAAGCGCCTTTTATTTTCTTAAAGCCAAAATATCTGTTATTCAAAAACGAACTTATAAACTGTATCGGGCTGTTTTGCTTTAACTGTATATGGTCAACAACAAGCATTACTTCGGGTGCAAGAAGTAGAAGATTTCTATAAAAACTTTCCAACTGGAGTTTAGGATGATAAGCACCTTTGGCTTCGCCAGCAACATGGACGATTTTATCATTTAAGGTAGATGTTACAATTTCAGCATCAATTGATAATCCTGACGGATTCCTTTTACCATATTTAAGATATGTACTACATTCTCCTATTTGTCCAACCCAACCATTAACACAACTGTCAATACTGACTCCAGATGGTTTGAACATTAGGGTATTGTCAAAATATGTATACTTATAATTTTTGACGCCTTCGGTAACCATAGCCACACCATGTGGTGAAAATGTGAACGAGTTTCTATCGGGTTGTTCGTGGCCTGGATTAAAACTGCTCCAGCCATTCAGCCATTTGGGTTTATCATTCACTAGTTTACTGACAAATTCTCCATGTAACTTTCCACTTTTGAACGACAGGAATGTGTTATTCGGAATAAGTTCTGTTGAAGTCCTAAACGTGACCACACCTATATCAGGGTATTTATATAATGTTGTTAAGTTCTCAGTAAACGGTGCTTTTGGTTTCAAAGATTGGTCGTACCATAAATACTCCAAATGCTTTGAGAGAATTGAATCAGATCTTGCAAAGTTAGTCCCATTACTGTTTTGATGCCTTATTTTCATACCTAACCAGTTCGCATTACCGGTTCGCAATACAAATTTATCAAGAAAGAATAAACTTGCTTCGTATCCATACGTCCATCCGGGGTGATTATCTGCGAAGCCGACGGGATCCTTCAACCCAGGCAAGGCTGTGCCATAGTAATACCAAAACACACTTGTCAACCATGGATGGGACGTATGATCAACGCCCATATGTCTTTTACAAAGATAGACATATTGTGTTATTGAGCGCGTCGAGTAAGCATGATAATGGTCACCTTCAGTGAGGCTCCCATCAGTGACATATCCCAACAAATACATACTTCTTTCTAATAACTTGAAAGCCGTATTCTTCCAAATCTTAGCTCTTTTGTCGTATGGTTCAAGTACCAGAGAGCCTGTCAGGAGAGCCACTAAGTTTGTGAATACGTGATTCTGAAGATATGCCTTACCCCACCATTTTTTATTTGACATTTCGTACATTTCTCTGGTCTTGTTAATAATCTGTCTGATGTATTTTCGTTTTCTAGGTTTATCGAATCTAGCATACAGAAAATCAAAAGCAGTAACAAAGCCGATGAGAATATGGGTAACAGGATACTCATCTCTTGGAGCAGAAGTTGTACGCCAATTTGTGAAAGTAGCAAGACGATCCATATATTCTACTACATATTCAAAAACCTTTTTGTCGTCTGGATATAATATACAGTACATGCACAACACAGGTAAATCATTACCATATCGTTCGTTCCACTTTGCTGCAAAGCTTGTGTAATTTCTAGGAGGAAGCCTATCGTCACGTAGTATAAATTCAGTAATGTTCTTGATATCGTCTGCTAAAAATTTGTGGCTTGAATTCATCGCCAATTGCAGTCTTGGAATGTCATCTCGATCAAAGTATAAGAAAGGGTGGCTTTTAATGTTAGATTTTAAGTTATATGGTTTTATTAGTTCCTTGGATGCAATAAGAACACGGGTTATTACTATAGCAACCAAAAATAATGTGATTACAATGGCTGTCGTAAGTAATGTTGTAACTATATTCATTACAGAAAAGCCTGAAATATAGAACGTTATAAATAAATTCTTTGCAGTTTGTTACAAAAACATCGTCACTTTTAAATATTTAAATCTTCTTCTAATTTTAAACTAATACAACTGAGATCAAACTTTAGTAAAATGTTCCTTACATAATCGCCTTATACCAATATTTCTAATAATTGAAAAATTCAGCAAAAAAAAGAAAGAAAAAGAAACAATTTCTTCTCTGAAACTATTTTGACAGTTGAGAAAAATTTTGGTGAACAATGGTGGAGTGGTCCTTAGATGGACCCCTTTCAAAATTATTAATTTGAGAGTTCTGGAGTCGAAAATTGAAACATTAACGAGAAAATCATATTGAGATCACCATTTCTTTAGTCTTATTAATAATCTGTTGTGTATTTACGCTGTCCAGATTTATCAAATCAAAAGTTGTGAAAAAGCCAATGAGAATATGGATAACTGTTCTTAAGTGGTCGGTCGTATATGCAAATTGTGTCCTTGTCATTAGACCTCCAACCAATAACGCCACCGTTACAAAAAAAAAATAAATAAATAAAATAAAATAAAAATAGCGACAATTTTTAATTTCTAGTGTTCAAAGTTTACACGGCAAAAATGTCTTACAGAATCAACTTGCTCTCCCTTATTGTGTTATTAAATAAATAAAAAAGAAGGAAGAGACAGTCTTTGCCATAAGATTTAAAGATTTATTAAACTCAACTCAGACATAATAATTATGTTACATGAGTATACAAATCAGATATTTACAACAAACATATCACATAGTAATAATACAACAGAACATTCAATAAGTAAAGGTCTTCAAAAGAAAGTGGCAATTATTTTATACTTCTGACGATGCCATCACTGGTATTTTCCTTAACAAATTGATGTGCCGTTATAACCTTTTATTAGTAAAACATACTGTTTTCCCTTAATCCGATTGTTCATAACGTTAATACTTTGTTATTCCATGGCATTTTCATGATTCTAACACATTCATATAAAACTATTTCTCGTGTTCCTTTTGTTGTTAAGAATATATTTGTATTTATTCATTTATTTATTTATTTATTTATTTATTTGCAATTTACACCCATTATGGGTCAAGAAAATACAAACAAAACATTAAACGATGAAGAAAACACATATTACAGTTTATAAACACATACAAATATATAAAAGTCTTAAACAAACTTACCTTTTTTAAGACTACAGCGATTGTTTTTACTGTTAGGAATATTTTTTATAGGAATATTTTCCAAATAAACAAGTAACACCCAAACAGGAAGCATGGTACGTCTTGATATAACGGTCAATTACACAGTCTTACTATTTATCCAAACGACGACATTGCCGTAAGGAAATAACAAAATGGCTAATCTAAAAAGGTTCAACGTTATATCAGTCGATTACATTAGTATTTATACTAAAAAAATCTAAAAAGTAATAAAAATATGCAAAACATATACCCCCATAGTTGCCACGTAAAAATATAGTACAGCATTTGAAGACTAAGGTGAAAATCTTGTTTCCCTTATATATAATAGATAACGTCAGTTGAATTAAGAAATGATTTGAATGCGCCGAATTAAACGCTGCGCCGAATTACCCGACAACATAGTACTTGTACGGATGGTATATTTCTAGTTTGTATACTTGTACGGATACTACATTTCTAGTTTGTATACTTGTACGGATACTATATTTCTAGATTGTATACTTGTACGGATGCTATATTTCTAGTTTGTATACTTGTACGGATACTATATTTCTAGTTTGTATACTTGTACGGATGCTATATTTCTAGTTTGTATACTTGTACGGATACTATATTTCTAGTTTGTACACCTGTACGGATGCTATATATCTAGTTTGTATACTTGTACGGATACTATATTCTAGTTTGTATACTTGTAGTCAGATTAGATTTTGTCCAATAAAGATTATAATGTATACAATGATGCCATAAAATGTAACCAGATATCCTGCATTTATCATAGTTTATCTTTGCACAAGGCGAAATTCCTGAAAGACCCACCTTCTAAATTATTAAAATCTATCATTTGCACTTTTCAGAGTATGGTGATATAAATAGGATATGATATACCCCTGTCGCTAACGTCCTCTAGTATCTCAAATTTAAACTTTCAAAATACGATATATTAAGGTTTTCTAACATTTTGTTTATTTATTTGTCCCAGTTGGTCTACAGTAGACGCTTAATTTTACATATCTACCAATGTTCACTCAGGATTTTCTATTATTATGATAAACAAATTATTTTCAAAATATTTTTAATATTATTCAACTAAGTTGTTTCATTTGATAAATGAAGGAGCCGCTTACATGCAAAAAGGACAATTTTGAATTTTTCCAGTTAATAACTCCATTTAGTATTAGTTAGAAGTATTAATGAAAAATGTCTTTGACATCAATTTTATGTTTTAATACAGCTCATACGAGTGTGAAGACGGAAACATTTTCTGCCTAATTCATCCCATTACGAAGTTTGATCAAGTATCATTAATATTGAAATACTGAATAATGAACTCTGAAAACAAAATCAGATTAATCTATAATAATAATAATAATAATAATAATAATAATAATAATAATAATAATAATAAAAGCTTTATTTCAAGAGGGTAACACAGTTAGTTACAAAACTAATCTTCCCTGAGGCCCTCAATAGTAACACATATAAAACATTTTATACATTTTCACATATAGTATGAAATAAAGGTACAGGAGTAAACACATATAGATATAATCAAAATACAAACTAGAAAAACAATTCATCACTTTGTGAGGTATCAGTTACAGAGTTTTGTTGAATATATTTCTTTATATTATCTTTAAAAGAATTAACAGAAGGTGAATTTCTTATATTATTTGGCAAGTCATTCCATAAAACTGCTCCTGAATAAGAAAACGATTTTTTGTAAAGCTCAGTTTTAGGTTTGGGGACTTTTAAATTACCATTAACAGCATTTCGTAGAGAATAGGGATTTTCATTAGAAATTAATTGAAATTTGTTGATTAGATATGATGGGGCTTCTGTTCTAAGGCTTTTATATACCAAGAGGTACTTATGATATTTTATTCTATCTTCAACTTTCATCCATCCAAGCTTTTTAAAATAAAGGGTTTGAAGGTGAAAGAGGGTCCATATCTAGTATTAACCGTGCTGCCCTTTTTTGAAGTTTAAGAATTCGACTTAAGTCAGTATTACTACAATTTCCCCAAATAATACAACAGTAATCAATAAGTGGCAAAATATATCCATTATAAAAAAGCTTTCTTGATTCAATATTCAAGAATTTTTTTATTTTGGAAAGTAGGTATACACGAGACGAAATTTTGGAGCATACCTGATCAATCTGATTTGTCCAGCATAAGTTGGGATCTATTTTAACTCCTAGTATTTTTTCATTTATTGAATATTGTATAATACTTTCATTAATATTAAGAGAAACTTCACTGATTAGTGAAGAAGTCTTCTGTCTCGTACCAATTACCATACACTTTGATTTTGCATAATTTATGAACATACAGTTATCAGAGCACCATTTTTCAACTTGCAGTAAGTCATCTTGAGCTTTACCCAGAATTTCATTTAACTTTTTTCCAGAAATATGTATTGTTGAATCATCTGCATACATATCTGTATCACAGTCTTTAATATACAAAGGTAGATCATTTATATACAAAATAAATAATAAAGGCCCAAGTATCGACCCTTGAGGAACACCATACTTAATATAAGATTGTTCCGACTTAATATTTCCAATCTGTACCTGTTGAGTTCGATCCTTTAAGTAAGAAATGAGAAAATTAACAACAATTTCATGAAAACCATAAATTTCAAGTTTTTTACACATGATATCATGGTCAACAACATCAAAAGCTTTCCTCAAATCAAGAAGAATAGCTAAATTTATATTTCCATCATTCATTTCCTGCAACCATTTATCAATTAGATTAATAAGAGCTGTTTGACATGAATGAAAAGGTCTAAAGCCTGATTGTGCTGGATGCAGTAGGTTAAATTTGGATAAAAATTCATATATATGTTTAGCCACATCCTTTTCAATTAACTTTGATATTGTTGGTAAGACAGAGATGGGCCTATAATTAGTAGGAAGAAACTTATCTCCAGCCTTATAGGCTGGTAAAATCTTCGCATTTCTAAGGTCAGTCATTACATCCATTCAAATATGTTTTATTCTGACATTCATTAATATTTACCAATATATCTGTATCAGTATCAGTAGTAGGCTGTGTGTAAAAGTGTAAAAAATAAACTATAAAGATCCGATTAAGCCCTAAAGCGGGGTTCGAAATGTCTGGGTTCGATGGACGTAGTCCGAGATTCATATTCTAGAATAAATATATATACATACATAAAAGATTCACTAAGCACTTGTGCATGAAACCACTTAACTTGATTATGTGTAACTCCTACATCGACGTCACTTAATTCAATTCTTGTTTGGGAAAATATAGATCTATACCATGTGCGGGACTGCTTTCCTGTGTGGGTATATGATGATATTTTCTGTTTAATCGTAATGTATTCAATTACAGTATTATGTAAAAATATAGTGAAAATGAATTATTTTATAATGGAAACCTGTAATGTTGTCTGAAGCAAAAGAGATCGTTTCCGCATGCATCCAAGCGAGGGATACTTCTAAATGCACAATTTAAATGTCTTCCTTTATCATATTATTCATGAAATTATACAAGTTTTGCCTCCATCTGAGATAGACATCATAATTTTCTGTCCGAGGTGTGTTGTCTTTATGAGGCTACATCTCGAGGGTGACAATTGTGATGTCTGACTCAGATGGAGGAAATAATTTTTTTATTATACCGAACAAACACAAGCCACTCTGCGTAGTCCGAAACACACAATTTTTGTATTAGCTCTTCGCTGAAACAACGGATGTATAAATTCTGAACCAAAGCCATGGGACATCACATTTGTCGCCCAGCGTACATCACTATTGTTTCATGATGTCACAAACATAAAATATCCGCACCGATGACAGCTAAAATAAAATTTCCAAATTTTGTCGACTGACACAGTATAACAGATACTGTGTCTGTTGACCACATTTACACATTTGATTTAAGCTATAATATTGTGATATTGAGTTTATTTCTGTCATGAAATGGTGAAAAATTTTTAAAAATATATATGACAACGAAGGTAGGGGTGTTGCAGAGAAGAAGGAGGGGTAGAGAAAAAGGGGGGTGCAACACACTAAATCCATTCCCAAGGTGCCTGTGTGCCACACATCCGTACCATATTAAAGACTAGTTATTCCCCAATGCTACTGAGTACTTCCTATATGAGAATTAAACAACATTTTGTGCTTTAAAATTCGGAAATTGAAATGTCAAGATCACCCAACTCTTCATGAAAATCTAGGAATGTACGGGGTATTGATTTTTTAAACGGAAATTGGCATTGCGCAAACTACCAATCGAATCTTCAAATTTGCTAGAGTTACCTAAATTGCTGCAGTGATTCAGAAAAAAACGATAATATCCAGTAAAAAGGTATAATTCACTTTAATACAAAATCATAAATGTTATCATACATACATAAGTAAATATCTACATTTATTCTATGTTATACATATTAATGAGGTAGAGTTTTGTCTTGTAGCCAATCAGTGAACATGGCCAGATAACTGACAGTTGTTTTCATAGTGGAATCCCTCCTATTTAATAAATATGAGGTGAATTATCAATACTAACTTGTGTTTGGGGGCGGGATTGAACACGGCCACACGTTGGACACGTATTGAGCTTTTATTAATAGAAGTTTGCAAATAAAATGCTCAAGTTGAATATGATGCTATTAAAAAAGTTTGGACAGAACACGGTACTACTATATCATATATATTCGCATTAAATGGTACTCTGTCTTTCTCTTTTTCATAAACATGAACATATTCAATGTTTGTATAAAACTATTTCTGTCAACTTTTTGTAGTTATTAACAAGCTGACGAGTAAAATGTAAATGCTGAAAAACGTGAAGTTTGAAATTGATTTTTTTACGAATACAGATGTGTAGTTTATAATAATATCGATTATAATTTTAAAATGAAATGCCCATGTCCTTCATTACAAATTCTCTCTCATTTAATGCTTTGCTGCTTAATACATTAATAGAAGAAATATCGTACCAAATATAACCAAAAAGAAAATGTACCTTACTGGAAACGGAAAATATCTAATGCCTATAAATAATTTATTTTTCCTCAAAAAACATACTGCTAAAAAACTTACAGTGACAGCAAAACCTTTGAGTATAACAGATTGCACAGTAAAAATGTTATCTTTAGTATTTTGGTCCTTGTTTAAGTTTAAAATTAAAGAGCCTATATTATTATCGTTCAGATTTATTTTATTTATGTCATTTTGGTGATGCATAAATTTCCTTTTATCAATATCATATTTTGTCCCTTTTACTACAGAGTTCTTCTCTAATGAATAAAATCCATCATGGTTAAAAAAGTGTTTCCTCGCCAACGGATCCCGATAGTTTGTTGGAATGGAGATTTCAAACATTTCACTATTTACAATGAGTTTCAATACTACACCACTTTTACTTGTATTGGTAAATAAAAACTCGTCTACAGATGAACCAGGTCCATGAAAGATATAAGCAATCCGTTTAAACAAATGACCAAGTTTCCTTTCGAACGTTATGTTTATGTTATTTAGGAATGCTGATTTCAACATTGGTGATGTGAAATTATTTGTAATATTCACGGTAGAGCTGCCTAAGTCATCCATAACCCATGCTATTCTGTAATCCTTATGTCTTGGGTGATCAAGACCGATGCCTTCCATTCCAGAAGCGTCTTTTCTTTTTTTGAAGCCAAAATATCTGTTATTGATAAACGAACTTATAAACTGTATTGGACTGTTTCGCCCAAACTGCATGTGGTCAACAACAACCATAACTTCCGGTGTCAGAAGTAGAAGATTTCTATAGAAACTCTCCAACTGTAGGTTAGAACGATAGGCACCTTTGGCTTCGCCAGCAACATGGACGATTTCATCTTTTAAGGTAGATGTTACAATTTCAGCTTCAATTGCTGTCGGATTCACTTTACCATATTTTAGATATTTATTACATTCTCCTATCTGTCCAATCCAGCCACCAACACAACTGTCTATAGTGACTCCAGATGGTTTGAACATTAAAGTGTTATCAAGATATGTGTACTTGTAATTTTTGACGCCTTCAGTAACCATAGCCACACCGTGTGGTGCAAATGTGAACGAGTTTCTATCAGGTTGTTCGTGACCTGGGTTAAAACTGCTCCAGCCATTCAGCCATTTGGGTTTATCATTCACTAGTTTACTGATGAATGCTCCATGTAACTTTCCACTTTTGAACGACAAGAAAGTGTTATTCAGAATTAGTTCTGTGGAGGTTCTAAACGTTACCACACCCATATCTGGATATTTATATAATGTTGGTATGTTCTCATTTGAAGGAGCTATCGGTTTTAGAGATTGGTCGTACCATAAATACTCCAAATGAACTGAGAGAATGGAATCAGATCTTGCAAACTTAGCCCTATTTTTGTTCTGTTGCATTATTTTCATACCTAACCAATTCGCATTACCACTTCGCAATACAAATCTATCAAGAAAAAATAAATTGGCCTCATATCCGTAAGACCATCCGGGTTGACAATCCGCAAAGCCTACGGGCTCCTTCAACCCAGGCAAGACTATGCCATAGTAATACCAAAATGCACTTTTCAACCATGGATGGGAAGTATGATCAACGGCCATGTGTCTTTTACACAGATAAACATATTGTGTTATTGAGCGTGTTGAGTAAGCATGATAATGGTCACTCTCAGTAATGCTTCCATCAGTGACATACCCCAACAAATACATATTTCTTTCCAATAACTTGACAGCGGTTTTCTTCCAAAGCGTTGCTCTTTTGTCATACGGTTCGATTACTAGTGAGGCTGTTAGAAGAGCCACTAAGTTTGTGTACACGTGATTCTGAAGATATGCTTTACCCCACCATCTTTTATTTGACATTTCGTACATTTCATGTGTTTTGTTAATAATCTGCCTGATGTACTTTAGTTGTCTATGACTATCGAATCTAGAGTGCAGGAAATCAAACGTTGTGACAAAGCCCATGAGAATATGAGCTACAGGTACCTCATCCTCAGGAGCAGAAATCGTCTGCCATCTTTCAAACACAGCAAGACGGTCCATATATTCCATCACATATTCAAAAACCTTCTTGTCCTCCGGATATAATATACAGTACATTGACATCACAGGTAGATTATTTCCATAATGCTCGTTCCATTTAGCAGAGAAAGTTTCATAATCTCTGGGAGGAAGTCTGTTCTCATGAAGTTGTATGTTCGTTATCTTTTTTATGTCGTCTGCTAAGAATTTGTGACTTGATTTCGTCGCCAATCGTAGTACCGGAATGTCTTCTTGATCAAAGTATAAGAAAGGATGCCGCCTCTTGAAGTTTGGTTTTAAGTCAAACATACTAAAGTCATCCTGGAAAGGTTCAATTAGTTCGATTGATGCAACGGAAGTAAGAGCGATTACCATGGCAGTTCTGAATATTATCGCCTGGAGATCCTTCATCACAGGAAAGCCTACAATATATGGAAATGTTGTATTTATCAATTGTAAGCATTTTGTTTCAAACCTCATATCTTAACACTGACTAGGCTATCGCTCACCTGGCATGAAAGCCGTTTTTATTGATGTACCTCAAGAGAGAGTCACTTCTCCCTATTTATGCGTGTGGTAAGCCTTGTTGGGACCAACTTTTTCTGCATCAAGGTCCTATTTAATGGTTTCAGAGGAATAGATTTTTTTTTCTGGTTAATCAGCCAATCAGAAAACAAGAATTGTCTGTGCAGCCATGTTTGTTATTCAACCGTAACAAAATGAGGGATAAAGGACCTTCCATAGACACTTTCTATCGAATTTGGCTCTATTTGGCCCAGCAGTTTCAGAGAATTTTTTTTTAAATCAACCAATCAGACACAAGAATTGCCCATTGCGGCCATGTTTGTCGCCTGATCTGGGACTTTGTAAAATACCTCCAACAAATGCTTCCTGTCAAGTTTCGTTCCATTTGGGCAAGCGGTTTCAGAAAGAAGATTTCTTTATATCAGCCAATCAGAAATAAGAATTGCCCATGGCAGCCATGCTTGTCGTCTAATCAGGATGAAAAAAATCAATTTCATAAAAGACTTTCCATAGATTCTTCCTGTCAAGTTTGGCTGACAGTTTTGACCAAGCATTTCCAGAGAAAAAAAAACAATTTTTTAATCAACCAATGGGAAACAAGAATTGCTCATGACGGCCATGTTTGTTGCCCGATCAGGACGAAATGAGGTAACTTTGTAAAGAGCCTCCGATAGATGCTTCTTTTCAAGTTTCCGGCCATTTGGCCAAGTGATTTCAGAGGACAAGATCTTTTAATATCAGCCAATCAGCTCCTCTGCAACACCGCCTACTTTCAATGTCATATATTGTTTCTAATTTTTTCATTCTATGACTGAAATAAACTCAATATCACAATATCATAGCTTAAATCAAATGTCTAAATTTTGTCAAACGACACAATATAAAAGATATTTTTTTATTATTTTATGACGAAGTAAACTCAACATCACAATTTACAGCTAAAATCAAATGTCCAACTTTTTGTCGACTGACACAGTATAAGCAAGAATTTAAATATAGTATTTAAACCTTTGGTAAAAGAGATACCGTGTCAGTCGACAAAATTTGAACATTTGATTTAAGCTATAGTATTGTGATATTGAGTTTATTTCTGTGATGAAATGGTGAAAAAAATTAAAAAATATATGACAATGATGGTAGGGGGTGCCGCAGTGAAGAAGTGGGGGGGGGGGGGGGGGGGGGTAGAGAAAACTAGAGGCTCCCAGGAGCCTGTATCGCTCACCTGGATTCAATTTGCCAATCAACCATAAAAGCACCTAAAAAACGTCTGTATAATTGGACAATCTAATAGCCGCGGCTGCCAAGTCTGGTTCCAATTGGCTGAGTGCTATTAGACAAGAAGATTTTTTAAATGAACTTTCCCATAGTGTCCTATGTAAAACTAAGTTAGGCTGTGGCGGCCATCTTGGTTGATCGTCCGAGTCATCGGACACAACTCTGAAATTGGACCACCTAAGGATCATTGCTGCTAAGTTTGGTTCCAATTGGCTCAGTAGTTTCAGGCAGGAAGATTTTTAAGTGAATTTCCCATAGGGTCCTATGTTAAACTAAGTTGGGCTGTGGCGGCCATCTTGGTTGATCGTCCGTGAACATAATTCTGAAAGAGGGCCATCTAAAGCCCACTGCAGCAAAGTCTGGTTCTTATTGGCCATGTAGTTACATAGAAGATTTTTAAATTCATCCCCCCTTTTTTCTATTTTTAGAAACAGGAGCCATGTCGGTTGGAAGTCGGGGATGCCGGGCACACTTTTGCAAGGGGGCAATCCAAGGACCATTCCATCAAAGTTTGGTCCCAATTAGCCATTTTTTATTTTTTTAATCTACCAAGGAGAAACAAATTGGTCATGGTGGCCATGTTTGTTGCCCGATTGGGATGAAATGAGGACACTTTGTAAAGGAACTCCCATATATGCTGTCAAGTTTTGTTCCATTTGGTCAAGCAGTTTCAGAGGAGAAGATTTTTGAAAACTCAGCCAATTAGAAATAACAACTGCCCATGGCGGACCTCACAAACATCATTCCTGCAAAGTTTAGTTCAGTCGCTTCAGAGGAGATCTTTAATTAAAGGAAAAGTTTACGACGGACGACGGACGACGACGTGATCACTAAGCTCATATTGCATTTTAGGCCAGGTGAGCTAAAAAGGGAGGTGCAACACACTAAATCCATCCCCAAGGTGCCTGTGGGCCGCACACCTGTACCATAATACCATAATAAAGGACCATAAATCCCCGCCCCCCCCCCCCCCCCCCCCCCCCTTGAGTATTCAAACAACATTGTGTGCTTTTAAAATTTGATCCCCATTCTCTTCATTAAAATGTATAATGTACCGGGTATGGTTTTTTTTAAGATGAATAGCATAATCCACAATACGAGAAGTTTATTTTGTTTAATTCAAGGCGAGATATTTAATTTATACTACCCTACCTATTGTCAACACTAACATTTATTCACCTTCTGTGTAAATCTGCATACTTCATGCAGATCATGCTTGAAAAGTGCTACCAGGACATGGTTTATAACGCTTGTTACTCTGCAGAACCCTACGTCTCAGTTGATATTTTGTAACATAAATAAGATATTTGGGTGTGTGAGATAAAACTCACTCTAACCCTCCATTTTTATGTCGATATGCACTGTCATTGTATTATTCTACACGAGGAGTATTCGTAATTTTCTTCCTGGATGAAATCTCCATATCTTTAAAACTATTTAGTTGATATATTTAATTGTAGCACTTACCTCTTTCCTGGATTCGTATTCGTGGCAATTTACGTAACTCGCTAGAAATAATTTAGAAACTGTTTGAGGATCTGGACGGGGATCTCATAGTCTGTATTAATTTCCATTTTTCTCTATGCAGTAATAAAGAGCTACAAGAAACAGTTTGATTTCATATTAACTTTTGTTTGTTTTTGTTTTTTCATTTGTAACATGCTTCGACGTGTTGTTTTTTTCATCTTGTGTTTTTTATGTTGGCCTTTGGCCTTAACCATGTGTTACTAATGTGCCAATAACAATGAATAAAGTGTTTGTACATGTTGTATTTGTATTTGTATTTGTTTAAAAAGGTTTACTCTGAAATTTTGTGAGATTTATTTTTAGGTCAGAAATTCTAACTTGGAAAGATAACTGCATACGTTAAAACATATGTTTATGAAAGGATAATTAAGATACAATATATAAATTAAAAAAATTTAAAAATTAATTATATGATTTTTAAAGTAACTTTGTTTATTATGTGCAGTTGTTATTTTCTGTTCTCAGTATTGACAAAGATAAAAAAAAAATTAAACGGAAATGCTCAAAATTCAATGGTTTGTAGCCGATCCATTTAAATGAACGAAGATTCAATTATCAACGGGGTTAAACTTCTTACATCTGCACACTTACAATTCGACAGCAGAAGCGGGGAAGCAGCCGTGAGATGTTTAGAAGGGGGTCTTTCGGGAATGTCACCTGACGTAATAATAAAGTATGATAAACGTTCTAGTTATATTTTATGGCATCATCAGTATAAATAAATAATAAAGTTTCTTAAAATAATTAACAAATTTTCAGTTCTTATTAGAATATCAAAAAAACTTTTTATATATGTAACATGTGTAACTGACCATGCTATAGTAAGCTTTTTATTAAATTAAGCCCTACTTTCATAAATTTAGTAGAAATTAATAATCAAAATAATTAATATAATACATTACTTTAAGATTACTGTAAAATTTTTCAGTATAACTGAACAATGACACTTTTAATGGCTATAGAAGTTGCTATACAAATTTCAACTGATGATTAACATATATACAGTAATTACACATTTTATAAGTGATAAAGTTAATCGTCACATATATTGTTTAAAGCTAATATCTGAGTATGTGTATATATTGACATTTTTCTTACTAAAACTGTCATGTACTTTTTGACTGACTAACAGAAACGAATACTATTATTATTATGAATATGAATACAAAATTTGAAACAGTTTTCTTGAATCTACAATGCTGAACTGCACTTATTTAAGTGAAAACGTACCTATTAACCTGTGATATAGTTCTGTAAACATCGTGTATCAATGTACTGTTGTGGTTAAATGATTTTAAAATATAACATCTGATTTAGCCAGGAACCTGTGTACAAATTAAGTTAATCAGTATTAAGAAAAATCAATTTTGACAGATGTGAAACCTTCTTATACAAATATCTAAGCTATTCAGAATTAATTATATATATTCATATAAGGTTAAATAATTATGAGACTGCCAAAGGGAGAGTATTAATGTCTGTCTCGATCATTAGAAACATTGATATTGGCCGATCCGGAAGCGAGAGTAATATTAATTTTATCAATGTTGAAATCAATACTACTACCCCCAAAGGCAGTCTACCTATTACCACTTTTTAAAATTCATATTCTTTCTAATAATTCCCACTTACATACAATAATAGTCAAGTCGTCTACACAAGGTTACTCACGATAATTAAAAATCAACAGCGTCAATTTCAGCTTCACTCAACAACCATCTAGATAATGAATCAGCCATCAGGAATGCAGCCCACTCAGTCTTTCCAGAAATCAACACAAACGGTTACCGTTATCGCAATATCCCAGAAAAGTGCGGGTATAATCAATATTATGGAGTTGTCCGATGTAAACTTTTGTTTGTTTGGTTGGGGTTTTACGCCGTTTTCAACACATTTGGATATTTCGCGGTTGCCAGTTTTCATTGGTGGACGAAGCCGGAGTACCCGGAGAGAACCACCGACCTTCGGTAGGAAAATTGGCAATCCTTGTCAATTTAGATCGGACTGAGTCGAACACACCCGCTACAGGTGAGATTAGAACTCACAACTCCAATGTTGACAGGCTAGTGATCATTAGTAGTCATGACGAACTACCTAGACCACTCGGCCACCGAAGCCTCACAATATAAACAACTTAGAATAAAAATAGATAAATTAATTGTGATATGAAAGTTTACCTGTATAGTAAGAAAATTTGGAAAGGATATATACCCACAGAAGAAATAGAAGTAAATAAATAGAAAATTTTCATTTCAAAGTCTCTTTAGATTAAATATATCGTTAGCAGCCTATAGAAATTAAAATAATATCTTTTTGAGTTAAAAAGTAAAAAATATGAACTACTTTATTTATTTCTTTAAAGTAACAGAATAAAATATAACTATGTGAACAGAATCCCGCTTGGTAATCCAGCATCGGATTATCAATACTAAGCAACGGAATCCATTACTGACCAGAATAACCTATACATTTCTTTTTATCATCATTTTTTTTTATCTAATAAAGTTCGATATTAAGATGTCTATACATTTGCTGGAGGCAGAAATAAAACGAATTTTGTATCGATTTTCCCGATATAAACCTATACCCTCAATAGTTAAATTTTAGATTTTAACACGCTCGCAGAAGCTCACATGTTGAAAATCGAAAATTTAACTATCTCGGGTGGAGAAATTCCATAACTCACTCGTACCTGAAGGAGAATCTATATATAAACACCAGTATTAGTCCGGGTGTGCTTAAGCATGTATAGTAAGATTTTTGCCATCATGCATATTAATCATACCTTTATTTTGTTTAAGAGTCAATGCTGATAGTTTTTGAATCTCCTCATAAACCACACACAGGTTTTTCATTCAAAAAATCTTTACAAAACAGAATTAAAACCATACAAATATGCTTATCAAAAGGTTATTTTCTCAGTTGTGTTTTTTATTAAAATTTTTTTTTTTAGAAAATTTGTTTTAGAGATACATTACTTTTACACCAAGGCAGGATTATTGTATTTTAAAGTCATTGGGACTGTGATAAGAATACACTTATTATTAAGAGTTAATGTATTGTTTTTTTATTTGTATATATTGTAGTTTGCCACTGACAATTATGTTTTTTTTTACAATGAATTTGATTTAATTTGATTTGATTTTTATATATTAATTTGAATAAGTGATCATTGAACCTTTTCTATCTTTTCAAACAAATGCTTGACATGTTTAGACTAAGTCTAGGTTATGATTCAGATGAAACCTGGGATAGAAGTTCCAGATTGATAGACCGTGATTTTATTTAGGTTCCGAACTAGTAACACTAGGTTTAATTTGGGTTCCAGATTGGTAACACCATGTTCTATTTAGGTTCCAGATTGGTTACACAAGGTTCGATTTAGGTTCCAGATTGGTTACACAAGGTTCTATTAAGGTTCCAGATTGGTTACACAAGGTTCCATTAAGGTTCCAGATTAGTTACACAAGGTTCTATTAAGGTTCCAGATTGGTTACACAAGGGTTCTATTAAGGTTCCAGATTGGTTACACAAGGTTCTATTAAGGTTCCAGATTGGTTACACAAGGTTCTGTTAAGGTTCCAGATTGGTTACACAAGGTTCTATTAAGGTTTCAGATTGGTTACACAAGGTTCTATTAAGGTTCCAGATTGGTTAAACAAGGTTCTATTAAGGTTCCAGATTGGCTACACAAGGTTCTATTAAGGTTCCAGATTGGGTTTTCATAACGTTATATTGTAACGTTCTTATAACGTAACTGGTAGTCCACACTTTAATGTTCCCACAACGTTAAATCACAACGTTGTCACAACGAAACAGAAACGTTCCAGAAACATTTCCTGAACGTTTCTGTGTTTTGTGGGTTACTCCTTTGTAAGTATATCCAAGAGAAGTTAGGAAAGGAAATACTGGATTTTAGTGTCTGTCTCTATTGTTTTGTGTATCTAATAGGTAGATATCAAAATTTCATGGAAGTTGACTAGCTACATCTGCTATGACGGGTTAACGCGATAAAAGTATTTGCTTTGTGTACATTGTCAGCCCATTTTCTTTCAATTTTCTAATCATATTATCACGTTATGAATTATATTTTTGACAGTTAGATATATAGTGTTGTATGTCTTCTACTTGCAACGTGAGTTTTGGATACACCATTTGCCGACGGTACACGAACCAGAGAGGTGTGTCTTCTATGTCCATTTTTCAAATCATATATATAATTTGTTATTATATTGTCATAAATTCGTATCAAAATACAATAGTATGTGGTGCCGAAATGACTATGGATAAGTCCCGAATTGACCACCTAACGGTCCCGAAATGACCATTGTTACTGGTGCCTTCTTCTTCTTCTTCTTTCTGTAACTTCCTCCTGTAGTTAGGAGCACATCAATTGCTTGATTATTATTAACATGGGCTTATATTACAAGGTCGGAGATAGCTAAAATCACTTTGTTATTTTACAGTATAAAACGCAGTTGCATATTTAAGAGACGATGGGCTAAAATTATGCGGAAGATATTAAAAGTAATTCAATTTGTCACTTCGGTAATAATAGTCTAAAATCTAAAATGTCACTGATTCCCTTTATAACGATAGTAAAACCGTGGTCTGACACTATTGAATATCTGCATGACTGTATTCAAAACTTCAGCTACCACTTTGAAATAGCAATTGTCTATATCTATTAATTTCCCTATATCAACGTATTCCTAAGTACATCTTTATCTCAGCTGTCATCTATGTACTTCTCACTTCTCAACTGATCTTTATACTCAACACTATTTTATACTCTGAAAATTATTGAAAAGAAAGTACAATTCCAAGTGATGAATGATGAAATTTTATAATGATAGAGCACTGATCTGAGTTAACCTCTGTTGATGTAATTTATCGCACAGATTCCTAGAAATTGATTCAACATTATTTAAG
This sequence comes from Mytilisepta virgata, assembly GCA_028015205.1. NCBI lineage: Eukaryota > Metazoa > Mollusca > Bivalvia > Mytilida > Mytilidae > Mytilisepta > Mytilisepta virgata. The sequence continues at coordinate 37,593,610 of CM051515.1, forward strand.
AAATTATTATCGTTTGGAAGTGTAGAACCAACTAGTTTTCTGCAGTCAACAATTAATTGGCTTAGTGTTTCCCTATTTTGAAAATTAGTTTTCCATTGATCAACCCCAATTTTATTGGTTACCGCCTGTTTTAATGGGGCATAAAAAGTCCTTCGGACCCCTTCCAGAGACGGACATCTAGTTAGGAAATGTTGAAGGTTTTCTTCCTCGAGTTTGCACATAGGGCAAATTGGGTCTGTACTTCCTATATTAAATTTAGCTTTAGTTGCTTGTAAGAGGTAGGTCCCAGTTAGTATTCTAGCTTTTGTTATGGCTTTCTTTGTATCTCCTGGAATTTCTATTGCTGTTTTCCAGACTGGATGTACTTCCCCTATATTGATAGTGTCAGTAGAGAGTCGAATCAGAGTTGATTTTTCTCTGCTTAAAAATCTAAATTTATTGTTCCAAAATGTATTGATAGCATATCTGACGGTTTGTTTCCATTTTATTTTTGTTGGAAGGAATGCTAAAAGCTCATCAATGCTTGGTAGGCTATATTGAAGCAAGACATTTTCTGTTCTGTGTAGAAAAGTTCCGTTGCAGATTTCTAGTTGATATTGGCGCAACAAAATATCCCTTAGATTTTGGTTTTCTGACGCAAGGATTGAGTGCAGAAGGCTTAATTGTCTTTTGTGAAGCTCGGCCTCTATAGGGAGGGCACCTAGTAGTGAGAATACTGCAACTGAAGCTGTTCTTGTTGGTAGAGCCTGAATATTTTTTAGGAAGGATAAGTGGAAGTCACCCAAGGCATTTATTTGGCCGGTGGTAAGAGGTAAAACTTCGAGACTGTAGAGGAGGCGCGGTAATATGTAGATTCTATAAATATTATAGGAAATCCTTGGATTCAAGCCATTTGTGCCATGTACGCCTGTTGACATCAGTGAATAGGTTGTTCTTCGGGCTAAACTAATGCGGTCTTTCACATTTATTATATTTTCATTTTTTGATGATCTTATAATACCAAGATGTACTGCCTTATCTGTCACGGAAACGGACCTGTCTCCAAGAGACCAGGAACATATGGATGTTTTCCTAGAGTTTGTAGAATTTTCATTTTGTTTAATAAGAACGCTCTTTTCAGGGTGGATATTATATTGGTGTTCTTTTGAATATGTATCTACTACGTTGAGCATGACTTGCATTTCTTCATCCGAGTTTGATAAAAGTAGGATATCATCTGCACATGTAGGACATCCTGCATAATTAGTGCCTAGATATAAACCAATATTTGAGTCTTCTAACTGACTTAAGAGGTCTTCAATATATATTTTATAAAGATGGGTGGACAGGATACCACCTTGACGGACTCCCTGTTGTACTGGAAAGCTATTGCTATATTGACCTTTCCAATTAACCCTTGCAGTAAGGTCATTGTACATTTCGTATATAGTTTCCCAGATTTCAGGTGGAATATCTTTTTGAGAGAGTTTATCAAGAAGGATGCTATGATTGACTACATCAAAAGCTTTTTGAGTATCTAATGCTGTTAAGAAGAGAATTTCCTTCATCTCTTTTGCATTCATATGTGCCTCAGATATCAGTAGGGCAGCCATGGTGGGAGAGAGACCAGAGGTAAAGCCAAACTGTTGTGATGATACATTCGAGATTGGATCTGTAATTTTTTCCAGAAGTGCATGTTCAAATAGTTTTCCTAGAACAGAGGAAACTGTTATACCACGATAGCTATCCATTATTTTGCCGTCTTTTCCTTTTTTACAAACTGGTGTTATTATGCCAGATTTAAAATGTTCTGGGGTTTTTCTATCAGCTAATATTTGATTAAAAAGATTCTGAATATATGGGACGATTACTTCATCAGCTAGTTTTAAATGCTCTGCGAATAGTCCATATTCATCTCCGGCTTTTCCTGAATTTAAATTTTGTATAGATTGAGTAATTTCTTCCTCTGTAAAGTTAATTTTAGTTTCAAAGTTATTTTCTGAGAGTTCCTTAATTATGTTGCAACGGAGCTGGCACATATGGAGATATTCCTCATTAAAATTTTTGTCGTTTTTTGGCGTGGCTAGATTTTTATAATATTCGGCCAGTACTTCTCTCTGTTTGTCTGGGCAAGTAATTTCTTTATCTTCATAGCGAATGACCTGAGTTACAGAATTTTTGTTATTACCTAAATTTCTTTTTATAAGTTGAAAGAAGGTTTTTGATGAGGGTTTCTGTTCTAATTGACTATAAAAATTTTCCCTTTCCATGGCTCTTTCCTTCCGGATCATTTTCCTGGCGTTGTATTTGGCTTCCTTAAGTTGTTTGAAGGAGTCATCCGAGCCTCTTTTTCGACCACCAATATCCCAGATCCTATGTTTTTGTTTACTTATGTTTAGCAAATTTTTGGTTTCAGCTGAGACCTTCAGTTTGGGGCCATTCAGCTTAATGATCCTAGATGGTATAGCAATTTTTTCTGCTTTTTTTATAGAGTATATTAAATTACCATCCAGTTCAGTAGAGGTTAGATTCAGAGATTGGTTTTCTTGAAGAGTTTCTTTTAGTTTTGCTTGATACTTATTTAAGTCTGCCCTATCCCATTCAGTTTTAAACTTTTTCCTTGATATTGAACTTTCTTGAATGCTATTAGATTGTATTTTTGCTGATAGAACTCCAAAAACTGGAACATGAGATGATAGATTGTTTCCACAGGTGTTTTCTATAACAACTTTGTCTACTATATCCAAATCTTGTGTCAGTATATAATCAATTTGAGATGATGATAATCCGTTGTGGTGGAAGAAAGTATCGTTTTCCAGATGATTGCCTTTATTTATCCATTTGCCTTGAGTTTGGAATGTTCTTAGAAGTTTATCATGGGCGTTTTTCCTTGATGGTTTTAGAGTTCCGTTCAAGTCACCACAGAGAATATGAGTAAGTTCTGAGTATTTTTCGGTTATGTGTGACACTATGTCTAGATGTTCTCTATAGCTTATTTGTGAATTTTGTCCAAAAGTTGGCATGTATGCGTTTATGAGACATACTATATGGTTTTCTAGCTCTATCTTTATAGCCATTACTCTTGAATTACCGTCTGGTAGTTTGTGAATGAATTTGTTTAGAGAGGTAGGCCACATAATTGCTGTACCTGCTTGTCCTCTGCGTGCTTTAAAGTTTGGTATGGGATCATTGTCGTCATGAGAACGTGAAAAAATCGTATGTAGAGGAAAATGTTTCTCAAAGAAGTTTGTTTCGTATCCCCATAGCCAGTGTTCTTGAAGGCATATAATAAGATTATGGTCTTTAGCAACGTCTTGGAGATAGTTAATATTTGATTTTACCCCTTCAATGTTTAAGGTCATTATTCTAAGTCGCGGGTGCCTGTCCAGTGGTCCTGATTTATATTTGGTGGTTCCTTCGGTGGAGGAAGGTATAAAAAATGAGGCGTAGGATCAGTGTAAGCGACATCTGCCTTGGGAGCCAAAACTGGTTTAGGATCATTAGTCTGTTCCAATTCATTCATTGGTCTTTGTAGTAAATTTGTTGGTAACTGGTGCCTGGTTGATGTTTTGATTTGGTGGTTGTTTTGTGTATTAGCTATTTTACACTCAGTTGATGGTTGGATTTGATGGTTATTTTGGGCATCAGTCAGTTTAGCTTGGATTTCCCATGCTGACTGAACTGATCCCTGTCTAGGCATCTCCTTGTCCTCTTGTGGGTGGATTATGGATTTTGCTTGATTATCAGTGCTTGTCAGTTTAGCGTGGAGTATCCATGCTGACTGATCATTTAGATCCTGCGCAGAATTTTGGTTGTTTTCAAATGAACACTCTGTTGTTGTTAATCTTGAAGGTTGTGATATAATTGTTGGCTCTAAAGGTGGGGTTCTAGATGTATTTACACACTGTCTCCTATCGTTATTTCTCCCAGGGTTGAGATTATTCAAGTGGAGAGTTGCGTTATTTGGCTGATGGTTAATACCGCTTAAGTTGGTATTTTGCTGTATTTTGGATGTCCTAATTTGAGAGTTCATTGGAAATGATTGAGAGGAATTCATTGGAACTGATTGAGAGTAACTCGTAGTGCTTGGGTGATAGATTGGTTCAGAATTTGGTGGCGGAACATACCAGGTAGGTGGTGGATGTCTATGATGGAAAGCTGGTTGGTATGGAGGTGGTTGCATTCCATGTTGAAAAGGCGGTGGCGGAAAGAACATTGGCATGGCATAGGGAGGCATTGCTGTTTGGCTTTGAAGTCTGTTGATTGTTTGTTGTTGTATTTGTATGGCCAGCTGTGTTGTCATTGCAGTTTGTATTGATAGATTTTGCATTGTCTGAGTTTCCAAAGCTTTTAATCTAGATTCCAGAGCTTGTATTTCAATTTGCCTTTGAAGGTTAAGATATTGGTAGTCTAGAGGTGTGTGGGACTGTTGAAGATAAGTTGGCTTAGTACATTGACATGGTTGTTGGTCGTTAGTGAAAGTACTTTGTATTTCGCCACCCCCTATGAGCTTCTCTCTCTTTTGAAGAAGGTTGATTGTTTTGTCTTGCTCTCTTATTCGCTTTTCTAGTTCTATAGTATATGTCCTGTTTTCGACTGATTTATTAGTTTTTGATCGACTCGATGATTTCGGTCTGGTCAGAGGAGTGTCCTTACTCACTTCACATACTAATGAGGTAGGTTGTTGGGAAGATTGATGAAGTGATTTACTAGACTGAGTAGATGGTGCAGGTGCAGACAATTGATTATGACTTAGTATTTGGTCATCTTGATCTGGGCACAATATGATTGGAGTAGAACTTTCTTCTGTACTGACAGATATGGGATATATAGTGTTGTCAGGGTTTGGATCATAAAGATCGTTTTCATTACATGACACGCAGATAAATGGCGAGTTCGGATCAAGCTTATTTACATCAGCTCTTGTCAAACCGACACAGTTGTAGTGATCGATACCATTCATCACAGCCTTCACATCCTATAGTATCTAAAGAAGCGTCTTCGTCGCAGGATGGACAGGTGTATTTTTGTTCCTGACATTGTTCTCTGTTATTTTCTGAGCCGAGAATAGATTTTGATTTTGAGCCATGTTCATTTTGATGATTGTTCATGTTATTCAGTGATTTGGGTTGTCTGTCCTGAATCACTGATTTCAGTTTAGTATTTATATCTTCTAACTGGTTGGAATTTACGCCAATATATTCCTCTAAAATTGGTAAGATAGACTCTGTAAAAATGTCTACTTTTTGGCCATTTATCAAGAGTGATGATGTTGTGTTATACACATTTATAGTAAATTTTAAGTAGGAGCCTGTAGAACCATCCTTTCGTTTGTTCAGAATTTTGTATCGGAGCTCAACTATATTGTTACTTTTGTCTTTTACTGTCTCCAAATTAACCACATATTCTAGTTGAAAAGTTTTACTATGAAGAATTTCGTCCAATTTTAGTTTTGTTAGTTCAAATGCTGCTGTGTTACATTTAATTATCAGATTAAGTGCCGAATTTACCAGGTGCACCAGGAACAACCACGTGTTCCCGTTTGTAAACAATATCACGTGACTTTTGTAATGGCGGATTCAAGCACCTTGGATGCGAATATAAACAAATGAGTTAACAGGTTAACGATCTTTAAACTTAACATCCCATAGTCACCGAGGTTGCAGGTAATGCTCAGAAATGTATATAGATAAGATTACCATTATAATAAATGATAATTAACGAAGCCGTCTATTGATTTCAAGATGATAAATTGACAAATTCAAAGACAAAGTCCAAACTGACCAAAAGCAAAGACAAAGTCTGAATCAGGAGGAGGTCGTGGTGACCTTAAATCTCGGAATTAACACCTAATGGAAATTTACACCTGAAATATTTTTAAGAAAAAGTTACAAATTTTCGAATGGAATTATTGGAATTTTGGGGTCTCACTAATTAGCGATAAGAAGAGTCGAGTCAAGAACCCGAGAACATAAAAATTAACAACAAGAAGTAAAAGAATAATTTTTTAGCATAAAGATTATCATTTTATTATTATTTTTTTATATTAATATAATACAGAAATGGGTTGACTGACAAATGAAGAATATATATAAATAGGTTCTAACTAAAACATGAGTTCAAAGTGAAGAATCCTATACACGTCGGTACCTGGACATTTCGGTACTGACTATGGACATTTCGGTACCGAGGTTAGACATTTCGGTACTGAGTAAATTGTGTTATATATTTGTAGGGCATTACACTAAATCCGTGGAATTTTAATAAGGGGATTCTTTATTAGGCTACAAGGCAAAATAAGAACAAAGAAAATAATCATTTTAAATATTTGATATTTATAAACATCAGTATTTGAATGTAGTTTATGTACACTATAGTAACAGTCTGCTCTGGAAATCCCTAAGAATAACGTATATTTTAATAAAATACAGTCTTCGTTATTATGAATACATAAATAGTTCGACACTACTTTCAAAAATAAAACCAATACAGAAAACTTAGTATAGAAATTATCCAATATATGAGAAATGTATAGAAATTATCCAATATATGAGAAATAAGTATTTTCTTTGCTATTATACTATTATAGTCCTTGGTATGTCTGGATAGTTTAAACAATTGACCTGGAACAAGAATAATGTCTTTTAGTAAAAGATAATAATTACTTACCAGTATTACACATTCTATGCTGCCAACATGCACACTGGTCACATTGCACAGCCTCTTGTCTTGCACGGACTTCATTATGGCAGTCACTACATTCACTGGCCATTTTGAAGAATAATGTGTCTAGTAGTCCACCCAATTTTATAACAAAATTCAGAGCTTCCATGATATCTCAAATTCGAAGTTTGGCTTGTGTATCGGCCGATCTCCTTTGATATTTAAAATGTTATTTAAATGATTAAAAGAAAACGGTCTGAGTTAAAATACTTGTGAAAACAAAAAAAAAACAATTATCAATAATATATTTATTAACAACTTTTTCAATTACCGATGATTGCTTAAATAATGATCATTGCAAAATCAATTCTTTATTAAAATTGACATCAAACAAATATATCATTTTACAGTTATAACATCATTATTAGTTCTTTATTGATACATACATAATTTATACAATTATAATATCTCACAATTTATAACAAATTGTTAACAGTACATAATCAAAACTTAGATCAGTTGTCATTTTATAACAGTTCATATATAATTTTATTGATAAATAACACAAAAACACAATTGTCAATAATAATTTTTTTTCTAGTACCGAAATGTCTTACATATGGTACCGAAATGTCTCAGTACCGAATTGTCTTTTTCAATGGGTACCGAAATGTCCAGGTACCGAAGTGTCTTGATACCAAAGTGAAGACAGGAAAATCTTCAACAAGTTTTTAAAACATGTTTTTCTTGAGTGGAGCACAGCGGAATGAGGGAAAAGACATATTGAATTTTAAAAATGAGTTGAAGATTTTCCAGTTCTTCACTTTGGACCAAGTATTAGCACCTACATGTATTTCTTTGTAAATACTCGATTTTTAAGTTTCCTCTACCTAGGTAAATTGAAGTCAAATAACATGTCGCCTGATTGGTGAAAAGATTTTGTGAAGAATCCGGGTTTGTTTGCCCTAATTCCAGTATTAGAAATAAGCGCTTGCCCGGCAATGTTGAAATCCCGCCGGGCAAGTGAAAAATTTTCCTCTGATTGGTATCTCAGTACTTTCGCCACAATTTATTCTTGATAACAGCCACTTTTGTCTAAAGACAGGATGGGGAAAGGATGGTAAAAAGTTTAGTTTGTAAGCTTTTACATTCCATAATATCTGTAACATACCTGAAATAGATCGATCAAATGAAAAGCAAGTTTTAATCTAGATCAATCGCACGCTTTTTTTTAACAGAAAAGGATTTCAAACGTAGGAGAAATCCTTAACTACAAATAGACCAGAACAGCTTTAAAGTATTTTGATGTTGAGATCGTGTCACTTACAATGTATGGACAAAACACGATGTCTGGCATAAATTTATGTAAATTGACTATTTAACTTAGAGACCATTGTGAAATTAAATAAAATTGCAACATCGGGTTTCCCAATCCTGTTACCCCTGAACCAAAGACTTCAACCTGACTATTTTATATGTGCATGGGGTAACAGCCTAGAAGATAAACATTTACTTATAATTGCATTATGTCGAAAAAACACGCAAAGACAGTAAGAATAATCCTGATAAACAAATTCAATAAATATTTAAATTCAGAGGCCAACATGATCATCAATAAGACATTAACAACCTTTACATTTTCTAAGTGAAGTTTTCAGTAAGTTTTGACACATTTCTTTTGGGCAAGCTGAAATCTATGAGGTTAAGTGGATTCTTGCATGACTTTGCCATTCGGGCATTTCTAACACTGTAATTCATGTTCGCCCCAGTACCTGTTCGCCCTGAATTTGTGTTAATATGTAAATGAATGCTTAATGGTAAAATTGAAAGATGTTTTTGATTCCAGTGGCTATTTCTTCGTTTCATTGATATTTGTCCCATGGAACAAAGCAAAAACGTCACAGAAAACAGCGTGCTGGCGAAGCCTAACCTCCAAGTCATAAGAAATACATAAATACAAATACTGTACCATAGTTTTTTTTATTAATGGTAGATAAGATAAGATAATGTTTATTAGCCAATTAACAGGCCCTCTAAGGGGAAATAAGTAACAGAGTAACAAAAAGCATTGAAGAGGAAAGAATTTAAGTTATTTGATTGACAGAAAATTGTAGACAACTGCAGTTACATGACAGAAATTTATAGATAGACTTGAAAAGAAATACATGTACATTGTAATAGTTTGTAGAAAGATTAGGAATAATACCCAAATTAAGTTTTGGAAATGGTTAGAAAATTTTAAAAGTTCTGTGCCAAATATTTCTCTTGATTACATGTACCTTCTGTGCACCTATCTTTTCATTGATGACATAAATTTTATATTTTCTGACAATGAGTATGTATTGTCATCACTTGTCGTCCGTCGGTCGTGTGTTAACTTTTCACATTAAAATATTTTCTCTGAAACCACTGGGCCAAATGGAATTAAATTTCGCAGGAAGCATCTATGTAAGTCCTGATTGGACTACAAATATGACCGTCATGGGCAGTTCTTGTTTCTGATTGGCTGATATAAAAAAATTTTTCCTCTGAAATCGAATGGCCAAATGGAACAAAACTTGACAGGAAGCATATATGGAAGGTCCTTTATAAGGTTTCCTCATTTCGTCATGATCGGACTATAAATATAGCCACCATGGGCAATTCTTTTTTCTGATTAGCTGATATAAAACAATCTTCTCAGAAGTTGCTGGGCCAAATGGAACGAAACTTGGAAGGAAGCATCTATCGGGCAACAAACATGATAATCATGGGCAATTCTTGTTTCTCATTTGTTAATTAAAAGAATTTTTTTTCTGGAACTGCTTGGCCAAAACTGTCAACCGGGAAGCATCTATGGAACATCTTTTATGAAATAAATTTTTTTCATCCTGATTAGACAATAAGCATGGCTGTCATGGGCAATTCTTGTTTCTGATTGGCTGATATAAAGAAAAGTTCTTCTCTGAAACCGCTTGGCCAAATGGAACGAAACTTGACAGGAAGCATCTATGGGAGGTCCTTTATAAACTTTCCTCATTTCGTCCCAATCAGGCAAAAAACATGGCAGCCATAGGAAATTCTTGTCTCTCATTGGTTGATTAAAAATTTTTTTTTGTTCTCTGGAACTGCTTGGTCAAATGGAACAAAACTTGACAGGAAGCATCTATGGGAGGTTCTTTACAAATTTCTTTATTTCATCCACATATATAGTCACCTTTGGCAATTCTTGTTTCTGATTAGCTAATTTAAGAATCTTCTCTGAAATCACTTGCCCAAATGGAACAGATCCTGACAGGAAGCATATATGGGAGGTCCTTTATAAAGTTCCTTCATTTTGTTCCAATCAGAATACAAATATGACCACCATGGGCAGTTCTTGTTTCTGATGTGGCTTGGCCAAATGGAATGAAACTTGACAGAAAGTATCTAATTGGGAGGTTCTATACAAAGTTTCCTCATTTCGTCCTGATCAGGCAACAAACATGGCCGTCATGGGCAGTTCTTGTCTTTCATCGGTTGATAATCTTCTTCTTTGAAACCGCTTGGCCAAAGGGAATGAGACTTGACGTGAGGCATTTGTTGGAGGTTTTTGACAAAGGTTCCTCATTTTGTCCAGATCAGGCGACAAAAATGGCCACCATGGGCAATTCTTGTTTTTGATTGGATGATTTAAAAATTATTTTTTTTCTTTTAAACTGCTTGGCCAAATAGAGCCAAACTTGACAGAAAGTGTCTATGACATAAAACAAAAATCTACAGAACAGCAGAATTGCTTGAAACCAAACATGGTCTGATCGTCCTCTTAAGGTGCTCACCAAATGTTGCTACTCTGGTGCCGATCCCTAATTTAGAATGGCCTTCACCGGGCTTCAGTAGAGAACTTAGGTTAACATAAGACCCTATGGGAAATACATGCACAAATCTTCTGGAGAACCGCCAAATTTAAGAATATGTTGACCTGTAAGTAGAAGGACCTTGATTAAGAAAAATTTGGTTCCTACAAGGCTTACCACACTTCATAATGATAGTGAAAAGTGACTTCTCTCTTAGAGATACATCAATAAAAATGGCTTTCATGCCAGCTGAGCGATATAGGCTCAGCCCTCTGAGCCTCTAGTATATAAATTGTTTTGCGTTACTATATTCATTTCATTGCCAGACTGTACCAAATAAAGATTCAAATTAAAGTGCGAAGAATTTTTTCAAAGAAATTGGCCTTGGCCATTGAGAAATTATGAAATTTTACTTTTACGATAAATACATGTGTACAAGTAGTAAAAATGACTACAAAAGGTATTGGAAAACGGTTTGCCCTGAGTTTTATAATTTTTTTCTGCACATTAAAAAATTAATTCATGGCAAGATATGACAGTATTACGTGTGTCCGTGATGTAGACCAACCCTATCTCCATTCTTAGTAGGGTTGCATATTTATTCGTAGTAGCAGTGTTGGACATACCTCCACGGAAGAATATTAAAACAGTTGCAGAAACGGGGAAAACAAGACCTAGATTTCTTCATATTTTTTATGAACTGTGGAATCTGCACTTTTAATATGTGTATTAATGGACAGTAAATAGATCACTTGGCGTCCTCCGTCCGTTCGTCTGTTAACTCTTCACGTTTTAATCTTCTCCTGAAACCACTGGGCCAAATAGAATTAAACCTATGTAAGGACCTTTATAAAGTTTGCTCATTTTGTCTTGATTGGACAACAAACATGACCACCATGGGCAATGGTTGTTTCTGATTGGCTAAGTTTTCAAAAATCTTCTCCTCTGAAACTGCTGGGCCAAATGGAATAAAACTTGACTGGAAGCATATATGGGGGGTCCTTTATAAAGTTTCCTCATTTTGTTTCGATGGGACTACAAATATGGCCGCAATGGGCAGTTCTTATTTCTGATTGGCTGATGTAAAAAAATCTTCTTCTCTGAAATCACTTGGCAAAATGGAACTACACTTGACAGGAAGGATATATGGGAGGTTGTTTACAAAGTTTCCTCATTTCATCCAGATCGGACAACAAACATGGCCGTCATGGGGAATTCTTGTTTCTCATTGGTCGATTAAAAAATGTTTTTCTCTCTGGAACTGCTTGGTCAAATGGAATGAAACCTGACAGAAGCATCTATGGGAGGTTTTGTATGAAGTATCCTCATTTTGTCCCGATCGGGCTATAAATATGGCAACCATGGGTAGTTCTTGTTTCTGATTGGCTGATATAAAAAATCTCCTGAAATCTTGGGGCCAAAATGGCCCAAATGGAACGAAACTTGACAAAACGCATAAATGGGAGGTCCTTTATAAAATTTCCCCATTTCAACCCGATTGGACTACAAATATGGACGCCATAGGCAGTTCTTTTATTTGATTGGCTGATATCAAACAATCTTCTCCTCTGAAGTCGCCAGGCCAAATGGAATGAAACTTGACAGGAAACATCTATGGAAGGTTGTTTACAAACTTTCCTCATTTCGTCCCGATCGGGCAACAAACATGGCCATCATTGGCAATTCCTGTTTTTCATTGGTTGATTAAAGTTTTTTTTTCTGGAACTACTTGGCCAAAACTGTCAGCCAAACTGACAGGAGGCATCTATGGAAAGTCTTTATGAAATTAATTTTTTTTCATCCTGATTGGACAACAAGCATGGCTGCCATGGGCAATTCTTGTTTCTGATAGGCTGATATAAAGAAATCTTCTCTGAAACTGCTTGGCCAAATGAAACGAAACTTGACAAGATTCGTCTGTGGGAGGTTTTTTACAAAGTTTTCTCATTTTGTCCAGATCAAGCAACAAACATCGCCGCCATGGGCAATTTTTGTTTCTGCCACTTGGGCAATACAGGCTCAGCCCTCTGACCTCTAGTTATTTTACTTCAACAGCTGTTTATCTCAGTCAACTTACATCACAAATTCTATTGATATGCTACATTCATAGGTGAACAATACAGAAAATAACATGCAAATACATGCCTTTTATAGTCATCTTCATTACCCATATTTGGATGCGTCACAAAGACGGGGCTTTACAGCATACCAAATTATATATATAGTAATCGACTGAGAAATTAGAATTTATAACCAAGGGTCACGGTATATAACTAGGTCAATAAAAGTTTAAATGTATATGTATTATGACGATTTTTGACCAATTGCAATGAGGAACCTGAGTGAGTTATCTTTTCCCAACCAATGTAGGTAAGGGAGATAAATAAATGCTCTCCCTTTTGTCCTGAGGTTAAAAGGAAGACAAATTTATTATCTCCCTTACCTACATTGGTTAGGAAAAGATAACTCACTCAGGTTCCTCATTGGCACTCCAAATTCTTCAGGAATTCGGGATAAGCTCTTTTTATTCCCAAGATTTCGGGATTTGCTATTTTTTTCAACAGGAAGTCAGGATCAGAAACCCTCCTACCCTCCCTCTACAGGGCAAGCAAATCTGACTCAAGAATTCATATTCAGTAGGAAACCATAGGCATTATTTTTATAATACATCGAAAAAATAACAACTGACATATAGTCTCAACCTATTTCAGAAGGTGCTAATTGGATAACAAACAGTAAACAACTTTTTTATTACCCAAGTCTGACAAGTGCCACAAATGATTCCACAGGTCTGTAATAAATTATTACCTTAAAAATATTTTAAATTCTTATCGCTAATTTTCAAGTTATTGATGCTTCTTGTCACTAATTTTTGGGTTCTTGCTAGCACTTCTTGCTGCTAATTTATTAAAGCGAGTCTGGAATTTTGTAATCAATCCAAGCTGAATCGTGGATATTTTGTCACCACATGGGGATGAAAGCAATGCAGAATCTTCTCTGATTTTAACATTGACTTCCATTTTAATGCCAATTTAATCAAAACCTACAGTGGTGTACCATAAGTCACTGGCAAAATCCAATATGGCATATTATTTATACCTGTTTATGATTCCATTAACCGTAGTGATAGTGCCCACTCCGCTGTTAAGTAATGCAGCTCTATATCATAAAAGATAGTTTCCACTGAGACCTGGGACACACACAATCCAGTGACTCAGCTTCGTCTTTTCTACACCAGAATCCGATTTTCGCTGCCTAACAGAACCTGTTACTCATCCAAAAAGATTACTTTATCCCATGGTCTATTCACTGTCCAATGCAACTTCTCTCGACACCATTTCACACATTTTATCTCATCTGGCTAAAAGGGCCATGTGAGCTATTGCCATCACTTTGCGTCTGTCGTCATTGTAAACTTTCGTCTGGAACCACTTGGCCAATGGAACAAAACTTGCCAGCAATGGTCCTCCTTCAGAATTATATCCAATGATACCGCATGCATACAAGATGGCCCCCAAAGCCAAACATAGTTTAACATAGGACCCTACGGGAAATTTACATAAAGATCTTGTCTGAAACCAGTAGGCCAATTTGAACAAAACTTGGAAGCAATGGTCCTCTTTCAGAAATATGTTCGATGACACTGCATGCATCCAAGATGGCCAACAAAGCCGAAGATAGTTTAACATATGACCCTATGGGAAATTTACTTTAAGATCTTATTGTCTGAAACCGCTAGGTCAATTTGAACAAAACTTGGAAGCAATGGTCCGTATGTGGTCATCTTTTAGAATAATAACAATGACCCAGCTGAACATAGTTTAACTGTACCTTATGGAAAATTTATTTAAAAGATCTTACAGACAAAACTTGGAAGCAAGGTGGTCCTCTGTCAGAATTATATCCGATGACCCTGTCTGCCATTGAAGATGGCTGCCAGAGTGCAACACATTCAAATATAGGACCTAATGGGGAAAGTCACTGAAAGATCTTCTTGTTTGAAACCATTGTGTCAGTCGGAATTTAACAACAATGTTCCATGCTGCCAGTCAAGATGGACATAGTTCAGATGAGCGATACAGGCTTCTGGGAACATCTTGTTTCCTCTATCTCCCCATTCTTCTCTGCAACATCCTCTAACTTCATTGTCATATATTTTTAAAATTTTACACCATTTTATGACAGAAATAAACTCAATATCACAATATTATAGCTTAAAATCAAATGTGTGATATACTATAAATTCATGCTTTATTCTGGGGTTAGACAGAGGGAGAGAAGGGGGAGAGAGAGGGGAGATACAACATTTCTGACTTCATAAATGTTTAGATGGTGAAATTCTCAGTTTGAGGGATATAAGAAAAGCTATTCCATCTTTTTCAGATACTCATGCTTAAACAGGTGGTTTCCTAGTTGATATTTAAAAATTGCCTATTAATGTAAGGTTCAGCTTTACAGTCAATACTTAATTAAACAGATGGTCCTAGCGAGGTAATGTTTTTTAGTTTCTAGAAATTCTTTCTGGAGCCCCTGGATTATATAGGTAGTAACAAAAAAGGTTCCAACTTAGTATAAAATACTTCTAGGAGTGTTTAGTTAAGTTTGCTCATTGTAGAGAGCCATGAAAGATAGGAGTCAAACTAGATACTTAAATTTATGTGATTGTCTATATATATAGAGTACCGAAAATGAAGCATGACAATGCTTTGACAAAGACAAGATTACACTAGATTATATATGGTAATAAACTATTCTAGCATGAAATAAAACCTGAGTCTTATTTAAAATCATTTTAATGAAATTTGTATTGATTGGCAGAGAAATATCTATGTTTTATACTGATTATATCAAAATATTGTAATATTCTATAGTTTTTTTTAAAATCCACAATTTAAATACAAATATTAATTTCTAACAACATTTTCCCCATTAAATCTATGTAATTTGACACTTATTAAATCTTATTTTTTTTTTTTAAATAATATTTCTCCAAAATATGGAATCAAAGAAAAAATTCATTATTATAGGATAAGAAAAATAGTAGTTGTACATATACATTCATATGAGTTGTTTAGTGGGAAATCGTTTACATGTATTGCTACTGAGTATACAAGTATTTAGATATAATTCAGTTGCAACAGGTAAATAAGGATGATTTGGCATAACCTGGTAATATAGACTGGATAATTTTACATCAGAAATCCAATAGACTTGTAATTTACATTGTATTTGCATAATGTTGATGGATGTCTTGTGTATTGGCACCTGATCAAAAAGATTAGTGTAAGAGACATTCATTGGCACCAATCCATCTTGTTTAAAAGTTCGCCATTTGTTTTTGTTGACATTATTAAAAATGCAATGGACATATATAGTCACATCGTTTCATCAGACTAATTTAACTTCAGTAAAAATTTAGAATTAACTGGAAATTTGAAAAAGGTAGGATCTTTTTTCTGTAGAAAACTTAGCTCAGACTTAATTGTATTCTTTTCTTCTCACAAAAACATCTACATGTAGATCTGTGTTTGATTGATTTTATAAATGAAAAAATTATGGGTTTAGATTTTTTACAACGTAAGGTTAGAAAATTTTTTTAACAACACACACTCCTGACAGTAAGGCAAAATTTGCCATCAGGTGGGGGTTCACACTGATCCCTGAAAATTAAAAAATGTATGGCATAGCAGTGTGTTCGTTTCTGTATGGCATAGCAATGTGTTTGTTTCTGTATGGCATACATGTAGCAGTGTGTTTGTTTCTGTATGACAACATGATTTTAAAATGAGTCCAAGACCATGTCATTGTATGTTAATCTAGCATAATAATTGAATCTCCAAAAGGTAACATCTAATGTCACATGTATAAGTTAACATTGCAGCAACATTTTTTTCAAAACTTACAATATTGAATTGATTTTTGGCAATAGTGCAAATCTGTCTTATAAATGTGCATGTACAGTACAACTTCAATGGCTCAAACTCCAATGGCCCGTTTTGTTCGGGTTATCCTTAGTTAGAGTTACCGAAGTTTGTTCAAGTGCAGAAAATTTCCATTGCAATACATTGTATCATATATATACAACTAATTATTACTATAAAATGTTTTTTTCTTAAATCAAAATTAAACAGGTTAATCACTAAGAATATCTTTATTATATCAAACTGTCAACATTTACCTGTTACACTAATCTATTTTTACCTGTAACTACCAACACATGTCCATTTAATTATTGAAATCAAGTTTTCAATGGTAAAATACACATCTTGTCTGCAATGGTCTTTAGATGGTCCTCTTTCAGAATTATGTTCGATGACCCGGACAATCAACCAAGTTGACCACTACAGTGCAACTTATTTTAACATAGGAACCTATGGGAAATTCATTTAAATATCTTCCTGTCTGAAACTACTGAGCTAATGAACCAAAATTAGATGGTCCTCTTTCAGGATTGTGTCCGATGACCTGGATGATAAACCAAGATGGCTGCCACAGCCTAATTTAGGTTAACATGGGACCCTATTGGAAAATTCATTTAAAAAATCTTCTTGTCTGAAAGCACTCAGCCAATTGGAACTAGACTTGGCAGCCATGGTAATATTAGATTGTCCTCTTTCAGAAACATGTACAATTTTATACAGATGTTTGTTTCTTGGGTGCTTTTATGGCTGTTGATTGGCAAATTGATTCCAGGTGAGCAATACAGGCTCCTGGGACCATCTTGTTGGTTTATTATACAATGTAGTTACATTATGAGAAGTCAGAGATCAAATTCAGATTTTGATCCAGTTGAAGGATTTATCATTGTCACTTAGACTAACAAAATTGCATAAAAAAATTTAGTTTTCAAATAGGCGTCTAAGGTGATTTTATTTATTTAGAAATAACGGAGAGTTACAGACCAAGTTCAAATTTTGTTTCATTTGAAGATTTTTGGCAGAGTTATAGTTCTTAGACTAACAAAATTCAATTAAAATTTCAGTTGTCCAAACAATTTCTGATTTTGAGTATATAATTATATTAGTTTTAGTTGTTATTATGAATTTTAAACCCAGTTTGCATTAATTATTTGTACTCTCAAAATGCTTGCATTATTATCATTAAAATAAAATTATGATAATCAAGCTTTAATTATATTCATAATGTCCCTAAATTCAAGGAAAATATAAGAATGGTTTTCTGCCTTTGAATGTTCATAATTTAGAATAATCAATGGGATATTTAATTCAAATTGAGAAAAATTAAGTAGCTTATATCTAATTATCAAGTTAACCTATTCAATAAACTGTGAATTAATCTGACTGCACTTTAAATATATGACCACTGGAGCACATCTGTTGATATTTATACTGTTTGTGTATTGGTAATGTTGTGACTTCATCAGATACCCTTTATAATTTTGTAATTACATCAGGAGTCTTAACTGTTTGTGTATTGGTAATGTTGTGACTTCATCAGATACCCTTTATAATTTTGTAATTACATCAGGAGTCTTAACTTTTAGTTCCATGTTAAATGTATAATATACAGGAAATAGAAAAAAATTTGGAAGGTAAAGTTTTTTTGGGGTATTTCTTAAATCATTTTTTTTTCAGATCACTTCATATATTGAATTTGAAAAAGGTACAGATGTCATTGAATATTTATGAAATAATGTTTGATCAGATTAAAAAACATATATTATTCATGGAATCAGAGTGAGTGTTTCAACATGTTTTCATATTTATTTTTTATTTTTGTTTTTTGTATGTTTGTTGTTGTTTTTTGCTTTTTTTGTTTGGCATTTTGGACTATTTAAGGATTGACTACGTTTTTGCAGTCTACATTGTATGAGGAAATTTCCTCAGTGAAAAATCTGCTGAGCTGGTTATTTTGTATAGAAGTGGAGACAAGTGTCAGTGTTGCTCACTCAGTAGTTTATTAACATGAAAGTCACTTTCCAAAAGTTAACGCTTCTTTTCTATGTTTTATACTGGTAAATGGAAATGTTAGACTGATGCAAGTATAATATTATTATTGTAAAATGGAGGGACATTTGGCATATTTCAACCATCAGACTAAAAGTTATCCCCCTTTGTATTTGTAATTTATGTTTTATAGAATAAAGGTTCAGCTACAGAATGGTTTTATTGGAAAAGTTACTTGCATAAAAAGGGGCCTCGGTGGCCGAGTGGTCTAGGTAGTTCATCATGACTACTAATGATCACTGAGGTTGTGAGTTTGAATCTCACCTGTGGCGGGGTGTGTTCGACTCCGATCTTAATTGACAATTAAGGATTGCCACTTTTCCTACAAAAAGTCGGTGGTTCTCTCCAGGTACTCTGGCTTCCTCCACCAACAAAAACTGGCCACCGAGAAATTTCCAAAATGTACTGAAAACGGCATAAAACCACAACTGAACAACTTAACTAAATGAACTTGCATGAAAAGAAAAGCTTATGATTCTGGCAGTCAATATAGTGTATCTTTATGAAACCTGTAAACAGAATTTAATTGGGGTTTGATTGATTATTCATGTCTTACAGTAATATTGTCTGGTTGTTTTAATTTTACGATATATTGAATGTTTATTTCATCATCTCAAAACAATAAAATTTGTATTGGTTTTGGAAGAAGTCTGCCGTAGATGTCCTATTGCAAATTTAAACTTTACAAATGCAAAATGAACCTTGAAATTTGAGGTGTATCCCCTTTTTATTAAATTATGAATACATTGTAGTTGAATCACAATGTAGAGTCGTCCATATTCACATTGATAGGAAGCTAATTATTGAACTCTTTTGTTTAGAGGAGATTGTTTTGAC
This sequence comes from Mytilisepta virgata, assembly GCA_028015205.1. Lineage (NCBI taxonomy): Eukaryota > Metazoa > Mollusca > Bivalvia > Mytilida > Mytilidae > Mytilisepta > Mytilisepta virgata. The sequence continues at coordinate 37,612,871 of CM051515.1, forward strand.
TTTTTGACATTGGAAGACATATCATGTATTTAAAATCTTTTGTCTATATTTGTCTGATTGAGTTTGTACCTTTAATTGGATTTTGAACAATGCAATTTTTTTTTTCTGAACAGTGAAGCTCATTTTTTTTATATTTATATACAAACAGAGAACAAACAAGTTAATTTTCAGAAGCTAGGATAAAAAAAGTGAGCTTAGGCTCAGAAATGTCACCAAATTTTACCAAAGATTGAAAATCAAATAGTTGTGGATTGGGAAAAAAAACGTTGGCTCTTGTATGTTACAGTAGGCAAATTTAAGTCCTATTTTCATGTACATGTATATTGTATTGCTAGTTCCTGATCGTGACACATCCTGGGCCCTTCTTTTCCTTGATAAAAATCAATTGGTTCTGTGTTTAAAAAAGTTAAACCAAAATAAAAAAGTTTTATTATGTGTAAGGAATCATTAACAGGTATACAGTATATGTTTTATACTGACATATATCTCGGGAAAAAAATATTTATATTTGTAATCATACATGAATTATATACCAAATGTATTTTTGTTTTGTTCAATAAATTCTACTCTTATTTTGCAATTAAAAAACTAAAAAATGCTAAATTAATTAGTAATCTTTTTGGTACCACCTGCAAGGAACAATTTGAAAATTATTAAAATTATGTCCTTTATGCAACATTTATTTTTTTTATAGAGAATAATGATCAATAACTAGAATACAAATTTAAGTATATTTGTACTATTAAAACCCTGCAGTCATCAGATCAAACATTTGTTATTTATAGTATACATTTACTTATATTTTGTACAGCTCAACTTTTTGAAGATCCTAACTACATTATGTTCCTGTACTAAGTCTGTGAGTTTTGTTTGCATATGTGTTTTTCTTTTTTATATATTTACAATTTGAGTTGGTTGACAATATTTCTGGTACAGTGTAATTAATTAATTTCTGACTATTTAGTTGTATATTGGCAAAAATTGATGCTAAGTAACTAATCATTTCATCAAATCAATGAATTCCCAACAATTCTGATCTGCATCTGGTACTGTATTTGCTACCCATCCCAATTTTATTGCTTTGATGTCTTTATTGTGAAATTTTTAGCTCACCTGGCCTAAAAGGCCATGTGAGCTATTCTCATCACTTTGTGTCCGTTGTCGTCGTCGTCGTCGTAACGTTTCCCATTTTTATCAACTCCTCTGAAACCACTGAACCAATTTAAACCAAACTTAAGTGGAATGGTCCTTGGATGGTCCCCTTTAAAAATTATGTTCGGTTTTCCCGGGCGCCATCCAGTATGGCTGCCATGGTCGGACATAGTTTAACCTTGGACCCTATGGGAATTTTAACATTTTCGTTATCTTCTCTTAGACCATTAGGCCAATTTGAACCAAACTTTGGTGGAATGGTCCTTGGGTGGCCCCTTTTAAAATTTGTGTTCGGTTTCCCCGAACGCCATCCAACATGGCCGCCATGGCTGGACTTAGTTTAACATTGAGCCTATGGGAATTTTACTTTTTCGTCAACTCCTCTGAAACCAGTGAACCAATTTAAACCAAACTTAAGTGGAATGGTCCTTGGATGGTCCCCTTTAAAAAGTGTGTTTGGTTTTCCGGGGCGCCGTCCAATATGGCTGCCATGGTTGGAAATAGTTTAACCTTGGACCCTATGGGAATTTTAACATTTTCGTTATCTTCTCTGAGACCATTAGGCCAATTTGAACCAAACTTTGGTGGAATGGTCCTTGGGTGGCCCCTTTTAAAATTTGTGTTCGGTTTCCCCGAACGCCATCCAACATGGCCGCCATGGCTGGACTTAGTTTAACATTGAGCCTATGGGAATTTTACTTTTTCGTCAACTCCTCTGAAACCACTGAACCTATTTAAACCAAACTTAAGTGGAATGGTTCTTGGATGATCCCCTTTAAAAAAGTTTTGTTCGGTTTTCCGGGGTCCCTTCCAATATGGCTGCCATGGTTGACATAGTTTAACCTTGGACCCTATGGGAATTTTAACATTTTTGTTATCTTCTCTGAGACCATTAGGCCAATTTGAACCAAACTTTGATGGAATGGTCCTTTGGTGGCCCCTTTTAAAATTTTTGTTCGATTTCACCGAACGCATTCGGACATAGCCGCCATGGCTGGACTTAGTTTAACATTGAGCCTATGGGAATTTTACTTTTTCGTCAACTCCTGAAACCACTGAACCAATTTAAACCAAACTTAAGTGGAATGGTCCTTGGATTGTCTCCTTTAAAATTTATGTTCGGTTTTCCGGGGTGCCGTCCAATATGGCTGCCATGGTCGGACATAGTTTAACCTTGGACCCTATGGGAATTTTAACATTTTCGTTATCTTCTCTGAGATCATTAGGCCAATTTGAACCAAACTTTGGTGGAATGCACCTTGGGTGGCCCCTTTTAAAATTTATGTTCGGTTCCCCGAACGCCATCCAACATGGCCGCCGTGGCTGGACTTAGTTTAACATTGAGCCTATGGGAATTTTATTTTTTCGTCAACTCCCCTGAAACCACTGAGCCAATTTGAACCAAATTTGGTGGAATGGTCCTTGGGTGGCCTCTTTCCAAACTTATGTCTGGCATCCCCGACTTCCAGCTGACATGGCTGCTGTTACTGAAAATAGAAAAGGGGGGGGGATGAATTTCCAAAATCTTCTATGAAACTACAAGGCCAGTTGCAACCAAACTTGGCAGTAGTTGTCCTTAGGAGGTTCTCTTTTAGAAGGATGTCTGATGACCCGGACTGTTAACCAAGATGGCAGCCACAGCCGAACTAAAAAATCTTCTGGTCTGAAACCACTCACCCAATTAGAACTAGACTTGGTAGCAATGGTCCTTAAAATGGTTCTCTTTTAGAAATGTGTCCATTGACCTAGACTGTCAACCATCTTGGCTGCCACAGCCGAACTTAATTGAACATAGAACCCTATAGAAAAACCAGCCAAATCTTTAGTCCTGCTCAAGATGAAAAGTTCAATGCAGGTGAGCGATACAGGCTCTTTAGAGCCTCTAGTTTGGTTAGAATAATGGCCAGAAACAACATAAAACCAGTGTACCTAAGTCTATAGTTTACTGGATTTTACAGTGGAAAAAGTCTGGTTGGTCAGATGAGCAGATTAGCCGGTGTCCAGGTGAGGAGCAGGCAGTTGGGCAGGAGTTAGGGGGTGGCTCAAACCAATGATGATGTAGAATTTTGTTTGCTGTTGGACAACTTTTTGGTTTTTGGGGTTATTTTCTTCATTTCCCCCCCCCCCCCCCTCCAGTAATTAGCTGAATGCATGTAGAATTTTTCCTGAGGATGAACAAGAAGAAATGAAGAATCTTGGAAAACAAGATAATATTGCTAGTGTTATGATGAAAATGTCATTGTATTAAATGGATTGTATTTGGCTGTGTTCGTTGGTTTAGATTTAATCATTTGTCAGGTGCACTGAAGAGATTATGATCAAGGGTCTTTGAGATATGTAACATATGTTACAAAAGTTGATCCTGGGGTTTTGCCAGAAGTTTCAGAACAAAGAGCTTTATCTTTAGAGAGTGTGGCCATTCTTTGTGATCATAACATCCAAACAATGAACATTTTCCAATATTTAGAACATCCGGTACAAAGTGAAATGTTTTACTCTGATGTTTTGATTTCAATCATGAATTTAAATTTATCAATATGCATATATGTGGTAGTGTAAACATAAAACAGCTGATTTCTTCTGGCACATTGCCAATGATATAAATTGAACAAAGACAGATCAAGATTATTAATATTGAAGTAGTAGATTACAAAATCAATAGTTAAATGTGAAATTGGCATACTGACACATCAAAATATTTACAAGTAGATTATAGATACTTGCATTTATTTCAAGCGATGTTATTAAGATGGCACGGGTTCCTTAGTCATTGTTGATATGACATTTTAAAATAGGTACCAGGTCTATAGCATGAAACCAGTACAATAATATACAGTTATTTAACTTTATTAAGGGATATAGCCATTTTTCCTGAGACACTGACTATTTTCCTGACGTGTATCAGAGGGAAATAGTCGATGTGTCGAGGGACAAATAAAATGGCTATATCCAGAAATGACTCTTAAATAACTGTTTTTGAAACGAATCACCGGTAAAAAAATAGTAAAATTATTGGCTTGATTTTTATGTAGAAAAAAGATACTGATCAATGAGGTATAATAATGTATCTTGTCTGACATTTTGATTTGTTGACCCATGTTTCTTTAAATGTTAAACATTTGGTAATTTTCAGTATATCCTATTAACATGTAGGTATTTAGACATTGACTATAAAATCACATAAAGCTGAAAGGATATGGGTACTATGTACATATATGTTCAATTTATATGCCAAAAAGTTTGACTTGTGGGCCCAAACATTGATAGAATGAAGTGACAGTGCATACATGTGCATGTACATGTACCATTCCCATATGTAACAGATTGGGATCTTGTCTTACTGATGCAAATCCAGTCTAATTTCTTGAATTTTTCACATTTTATTAGTCATATTTTAAATCTTTCTCTACAAATTTTCATTTGGAAAACAAATAATGCTTAGAATCTTGCACAGATAAAATACTTGTTACTGAGATGTGAAATTGAGACAGTTTCTTTGTAATCCCTTTCATTTGCAATATGATATTGTAATACATCCTGCGTGTAAGGCTCTTAGAAAGTATCAAAATTCAAATAAGCTCTCAAAGCACTTGCTTTATTGCTTTTGTTAGCCTCAGCGATAGATCTGACAGTTTCATACAAGAAGAACTGTGCAAGTATTTGTTTAAATATTTAAATCTTACTGTAAGATTTTGATTATGCTTAACCATTCATATTTGATGAATTTAAACTTAGTGTAAAATAATTTTATTTACTTTCAAAATATTCTTTTATTGACAAAAAGGATTTAAACAAAATAATATGTACCTGTTTTGTATGCTTTATTTTGTAAACTTGCAATCAGCCCAATAAAGACACAATGGGCCTTAAAGGATAGAATAAAGAAATTAGTCATATATTACTTATGAACATAAATTATATCATTAGTAAAGTTTTCATTTCACAAGGTCACTAAGGCATTGTCTTATTTAACCATTAAAATTTTTCAACAAATTCAAATTTTAGGATATTGTTGTCTAGTAAGATCTGTAGGAGTACAATAATAAGTCTTTCAATACTATTTTCACCTTATTTCGGATGTGTATTGGCTGTGTGCCAGTACTTAAATTCAATACACGAATGGAGACAGTCTTTTGTCATACATCTACACAAAGAGACCCTCACCAGCTGATACCTTTGGTTCAGGTCTATATAAGGGTGTATCTCAGGTCATTGTGAAGATTATTAGGATGAGGAGCCTGTGATGAAGCATTAGGTTGGTATAAATTACCTGTCTTTATATATGAAATAGAACTGATACATTTTTTTGGTAAAACTGATGCACGTTTTCTTCAACAATCGAAAAATTTCTTCTGCAGGCCTAATCATAGACAACTAAAGAATTATATGTTTGGTGCATGCTGGCTCTTATTTTATATGCTAAATTACATTGTACCTGACTTTGTATTTTTGGGGTAAAACTGGTGTTCATTTTCTTCAAATTTAAAAGAATTCATTTGCACGTTTAATGGAAAACAAAAGAAACACAAAATAAAAGTTGTGATTTTTTGAGTCTCAATGTAATAGCACTATTGTAATTTGCTCTTGATATCTCAAAATATTATACACACAACATGTATGTCATCAATTCAATTTTAAGATATTATTGAGAATCAGCTATGTTTTCTTGCATGAACAGTGACCTGAAAATATTCTGTTCTGATGTAATATACTATTCAAATTGTTCATGAGGATGTGAAGTCTGGTAAACAATTACATGTATGCTTCAGTTGCATTCACAGTTTTTTAGCATGTACATATATTGTCTACCAAGGAACCTCATTAATATCCTTGAAGTCAATACACAAGGTGCTTTAGTGGCATTAAACTGCTATATTACCAAATTTCAAATATTTTAGTAAGCATTGTGGCTATTGAGGCAGTGAGGTAAAACATTTTGACTTGCAAAGTACATGTATGTAATCTGTTTTCTTGAGCCTGCAGCTTGACAGTATATTTATATCTCCAGTGTCTCAAATTTACACAACAGCATGACATTGTATATATACATTGCACCCAGAAATTAACGTTGTTCAGTGTTCACAATCTATTCTAATAGGTCAGCCTGTTTTATATATTCTTGATGCATGTTTGATTTTGAAAGATATTGAAATGGCATTAACTTTTCAAGGTTGAAGTTGAACTGACATTTTTCAATGAATTTTTGTAGAGTTATAATAGACTTAACACAACTATAACATGTATAAGTACACAGATTTTAGATTGAATATTATGTATAAATCAAAAACTAATTATCATTTCAATTGGAAACATCTTTCATTAAAATCAGAAATAAATGTGATTCACTAACAGAAAAGTACAGTAGCTATATACATTTTTGTACATGTATGAAAATCCCATGATATTATTGATAATGAAATGTGTGGTTTTTGTTTTTGTAATTGATATTCCATTTATATATTGTAAAGGAATCACATGTATTAATTTTGCATTATTATAAGATTTGGAAGACCCACTATAATTACTGTACACATCAATATTTTAATAAAGGGCATATTGCAACAGAAATTCTGTGACAGAATGCATGATATTTAATTTATATCAATAAGGCTGGGACTTAACCAGTGCTGGATTGTTATTGATATTATGAGAAACACAATTTCCACATTCATTCTTTTTTGTTTTCATTGGTGTAAATTTTATTCCAGTATGCAGTTTGATTTCATCACATTTTACCATGTTCTATATTTTCATTAATGTTCCCCTATGACAAATATAGTTTGAGATTTTATTTTAGGGAATGACAGTACACTTTATTTTTTGTCTGATATAGTGGTATGCATATGTTATCATGTTCCTTGCCACAAATAGAAGAATGCTTTTCTCTATATCTTTGAGGATTTTAAGATATAAGAGAAACTTTTTTCTGTATTAACTTTTGATGAACTTTTGCTTTTAAGATTCTGCATGAAAAGTTTCTTATCAAATTGAAAAAAAAAATTGTCAGAATCTTATAATAGGCTACTTCAAAAAAAAAAATTCATATTTGGGGAGAGGTGTATATTTAACATGAAATTTTCAGTTTTAGAGTTTTAACTACCCCACCTTTTTATGTGTCACTTTAATCCATTTTTGACTATACCATGTTAAATGGATTGAAAAGTTTTTATATAATTTAAGTTACTATCCAGTCAATAAATTTAAGCCTAGTAGGCTCACCTGGCCTAGTTTTTATGAAGGGTTTGTCATTTTAATCACATTTCCTTAAATGAACTGTAAGTTATAGCTCTCAGCATGCAAGATCTGAATTATTTATATCAAGGAAGTCTGCACTTCAGAATATGGGTTTTTTTCTTATTATAATGACACTGCTTTTGAAACTGGAGCAACACATTATCCCTCAGATCTGTCCTCCAGACAAGCATAAAAAAGGTAATTTTGTGTAAAATTAAATCAGACAAATACAAAGAAATTGGTTGTGTTTCTGCATAACTGAGAAAAAAAATGTATTTAAAAAAAATATATTTTACACTATCAAAATGAACTTTTACCTATTTTTGTGACTCTTGATGTTAAAGTTCATATACTATTAGTTATATATTGATTTGTGCAAAAATAAATGATATAAATAATTTCCCATGTATAATTGATAATGCCAATTATTCTTTGAAGTTATTTAAAACTGAGGTAACAGACAGGTGCTTTAGATCTTTTATCTGTGTGAAGATTTAATAACAAGTCTATACAGGTACTTCAAGGTACCCACCCTGGATAGGGAATACACATCTCCAAATTAACATGGCTTTCAACAAACTGACATGACAGGTGCATTTCTTTTTGCAAGACTACAAATTGATTAAATTGATTGGGGACATTATATTGATCTTGATCAAAAGAGAAATTCTGCAGGTAGATTGAGGACAAAGAATACCACACACACCTGACATTTACCTGGTTATTTTTACCTTTGTGTAAAGGTATGACTTTATTTTGTAGATTTGGATCATTGTGATATATGTTTTTATTTTGTTTTCTAAATTCTAAATCATTCTAATTTAATTCAAAAGGTGTTTTAGTGCTTTGCTATTAAAACGTAAAAGGTTAGGTAAATGTATTGGTCTCCCGCTAATATGGAGGTGCAGGATTAAAATAAATAGATGTATTGTTTGGATCATTATAATATAGGATATAGATCTATGTGGGGGAATACATATAAACATTATAGTGTCATTTTCTATCAGGAAGAAGGCTGTATATTTTTTGGAATAAAAATGTAGTTTAAGGTAAGATTTCAAAAATATTTTTGTTTGGGTATACTTAGTGGCCAGTAAATTGCCAGTAAATTTTAATAATTACTAGCCTGTCATTTCTGGTGTTGTGAGTTCAAGTCTAACTCATGACAAGGTTTGTTTGACACCAGTCGTTTTGACAAGGTAGTGTTTTTGGTGAAAGTGTCTCAGCATTTCTTGAATTACATAACAAAAATCACAGTAGTGCTCAAGGTGGAAGCTTTATGTACAACTTTGCACAGGTTAATGTACCTGTGATAAATTTTGATTGCAACATGCATTTATGTTGGCCATCACTGCATGTACATGTAGTTGCAGCTATTTACTGAAAATGATATGAATGATTAAAGATAATAACCCATACCTTTTATGACCCCTTGATGTTTTCAATATACCCTGTCCCATTGATGCATACAGTACCTTGTATCCATTTTTCTTCTGCATAATTGAAATTCTTTTAAGTTTAAAATGTTAGATTTCTATATTTAGTGCTGAAAATTTAATTATTACATAATGAAGTGTATTTTTGTGTTTTATTGAGTCAAATTTTAGTGTTGTACATTTTTTGCTATTAAAATTGGCCAGTCGATCTATTGCACTTTGCAATATTCTGCACGTGGCATCTATAGCACCGACCCCAGTTGAACACGATTTGAACACCAATCAAATAATTAGTTATTTAATCGACTCAGAATAGGTTGTCTACGGCATCCAACAATCAATTTTTCAATTAATATGACCAAAACAGGAAAAACAATTGAAAGTGCATATTAGTGAAATCTATAGATATTGCATATGGACTTTTTAAATGAAATATATAAATTCTTGAGGTTCTAACAGGACTTTCAAGAAGAATAAAAGACTGTGAGGCTGGTTCAATAATAGATATCACTCAGTTTTGCCTTGTGGGGTCATAGGTCTAGGAACCAAAAGCTCCACAGAAGTCTGTTGGGTCAAGGTGGTCTCACGACTCTTTATAGGAGTTATTGCACTTTAAAGGTGAAAAATATCATTTTCGCAGTTTTTGACATATAACATGAAAACTTGGTAATGTTTTGCTGACATAAAGAAAACACTTTCTTGGTAAGGTATTAGGAAATAAATCAGTTATTTAATGGTTTCAGGTGCAATAGACTGGAACCTTTGCCCTTTGGTCATTCCCAGAACTTCAGGGCAAATATTCGAGTCTATTGCACCTACAACCATTAAATAACTGAATAATATATGTTCTTTGATGTCAGTATATACTTTTTTAAATTCAGCAATTTGTTAGATTTGCTAATGAGTGAACAAATAGTAAATCCTGATACAAATATATTGAATACACATATATATCAGAACAACCCATGTATATATTTAAAGTACATAATTCAAAACACATATAATCTACTTGATCACAGATTAATTACAGGTATACCTGTTGTAAAATACAGGTGATTTCCCATTATGAAAGGGATAATAACTGTCTATTGAATTAACTGGTCAGTTGGCCAGAGTTATATGCAATCCATATATATCTGTTGTTAGATATCACGTATCATGTTTATATAATTCAAATTTTAAGGTTTCACAGAAACCTTTACTACCTATATTTTGTTTGTATGATGAACATCATAATTTTTTTTTGTTGTTAAGGAAAAGTTTTCTATATTTGTGAGGAAAATATTAATTATTATCACATCTTGAGTCTACATTAAATTCAAAAACTTTCAGTTAAATAAAGTTAGCCTAGTTGCATTGGAAGAAAATGGATTTTCATATTTTCTAATGGTTCACATCATTGTTAAAGTTGAAAATGATTTGAGATAAAAGGAATACATGTATGCCAATGTAACTAAGAAATAAATATAATGCACAGGAAAATCTTGAGATATCAGGAATTATGAGATAAAAAGAGTCTGTGTTTACAAGCGTGAGTTGTACTTGTGTGGTAATGTTGAGAGATATGGTTTTATAAGCAAAGACACAACAGAAACAATCGGCCATTGAAACTTTTAGGGCCAGATTGTTTGATTAATTTAACCAAGGATTAATATAACCTTAGTTTAAACACTGCATTTCTGTATATTTTAACCCTTAGTCAAATATGTTGAACAACTGAGCCCAGGTGAGCCATATTGTTTGGATAAGAATCCATTTTATATCATAACATAAACTTATACCGGTAGTAAATGAATATGCATGTATATCTTTGAATGTTTCAGAAAGTAAAGAATTCTGATAGCCTTTAACATATAATGGAATTAAACTCAAATGGCAGTCACTAAACAAGAATGCCTGAATTACCAGAAAATGAACAACGACCAAAAAGCCGAAATGGATCAGCCAGTAAACGAACAGATATTAACAATGCTATAAATAATCAACTTAACTCTACAAGGAATCGTGTTGGATCTGCGACATACTATGACATAGCCTCAGCATTATTAGGTCAAGGTCGCACAGGTGACCTTGAGGAAATATTCTTAGCTGCAGCCAGGGTAAGTCCTTACTTAAAAATATGAGCTTTGTATACTAAAGTCATTTACTTTACTGTAAAATGCCTGATTTCTTCGTCTCATAATACATTTGTAATAAAGTTAACCAATTTAGATATGCAAAAATTTAAAACAAAACACAGACATTTTAAAAAAATTAATTTACAAAAATTAAGGGGCCTCAGTGGCTGGGTGGTCTAGGTAGTTCATCATGACTACTAATGACTAGCCCGTCAACACTGGGGTTTGAATCTCACCTATGGCATGGTGTGTTTGACTCCGATTTAAATTGACAAAGATTGCCAATTTTCCTACTGAAGGTCGGTGGTTCTCTCTGGGTACTCCGGCTTCCTCCACCAATAACAACTGGCCGCCATGAAATAGCCAAATGTGCTGAAAATGGCGTAAAACCCCAACTAAACAAACAAACAAACAAAAATTAACTTTTGATTTTGCAGGATGGAGATTATGAAAAGATTGAAAATTTTTTACAACGAAGAAGTGATTGTTTGGTGAGCACAGATGTTAAGGATAAAAGGACAGGGAATACACCCCTTATATGGGCTGCAAAAAGGGGCCACACTAAGGTATATACTAGTGCATTTATCTTACAGTAATTTTACATATTTGGTGTCATGGCTATGGCCAATTCGCAATATTTCAATTCTAAAATTGATATTACATGTACTTGCAGCCCGATCCTTTGTCAGTAATAAAATAAATGTTACCAAACAAGACAGCATTATAAATTTTATGTATATTGGTCCTATTCAAAACCCCAAAAAAACAGAACTTAAATGAACACATCAAATGAAACATTGCATTAAATTATTTTTATATACCATTTTTTTATGCAGAGGACCTTCACTTATAAAAGGGACTTTGCAATAAAACATAATTGGCTTATTTTACCAAACAAGGGTTTATTCTTTATTAATCTGCTGTTAAGTCACAAGTTCTACAAAGAATTTCTATAGTGATATATGAAAACCGTACAAGTAAATTATAAAAACCGAATATTGATGAAATAGTGTTAATATCAGTTTCATTCACCCTTTATACAACGTTCAGCCATGTTAATTATAAGTCCTATATAGTTGTCAGTCTTCCAGATCCAACTATATTGTTCTGTTACATGATAATTAAATAATCTTCCCATAAAGGTTATGATTCCTATGGGAGATAAAATCTATGTCATTTTAAATTTAATTTAGATACCAGAATGACTAAGAAATATATTGTCTTATAGAACTTAATGAGTTTAATATAGATGCATGTCCATTCGGTGTAGTTTTTGTGGTTTGGAACCTGTGCAAAATGTCTCATGTATCCATGGATCTGTACAGAATTCAATATAACAATTATAACTTTGAGCTGAAATTAGGTCAAGGTCATACAAATAAATCTTTCCTTGTGATTGAATATTTATTGCTTGTTGCTTTTCGTTTTGCCATTGCAACTTAAAACAATTTTTTTAGCTGAAGCCTGATGGGTTGTTTCATTGATCTGACCTGTATTCTTATAGTCACCCTTTTATAAGATTATCAACACAATGTAGTAGGGTCAGTTGAGTGTTATATTTTGTCTGCTGTTGTGTTAAATGTTATGAGAATAGTTTTTATATCTGACCTTCAAACTAGTTATGACTTTAAGCTTCACTAAATAATTTTTTTTTAAACTAGTGCTTGTGCCTGACTTAAACTTGCAGTGCATTGTGGGATTTTCCCTCATGTAGGCCGGGCTGTGATTTTACGATGAAGTACAGCAAGAAAAGGTCCTTTTCCATTACATGAACCTTTCTCACATGTTCGGGTATGTAGGGATTTTCTTCAAGAAATTCAACTCATCATCTCTTATTTTTGACATGCAATGTTGAAGTTTGTACTAAATGGATGGTCTTTCAAGATTATTATGTATTCACATAAAGGGGTTAACAACTGGGGGATCTTCTTTGGGCAGTAAAATACTGTGTATCTGCTTCCATGTTGATATTTTTAGTAGGAAACATGTTAATTCAAAAATAATGATTTGTGTTCAGCAATAGACAAAAAATCTTTGAATTCATGAATATCACCCTTTAATACTTGGTCCATAAAAATCAACTAATTCAAATTCATTTACATGTATTTATCTTTTATATTCAGATCGAAAAGATTTTAATGAAGTAATATACTTTGGCTTGTTTTTAAATGAATTAATATACCTGTCTCGTTATATTTAAATTGTTGTAATCTGTTCACTTCATGAGAGATTCTTTTTTGTATGTGTAATGACAAAGTGCATAAAGGAATTAAAAATCATTATTGATTTTTAATCTTTTTCCTTTACTAAGGGGAAATTGATGTTATACGCTTCAACATGCTAAAAATCCATTTCTTTTTTAATGTTTGAATATACGAATAAATATTTAATTGTATGTAACACTTAGTAAGGCAGGTAAAAAAAAATGAATAACACTGGAAAGGTCAACAATGTCGTACCATTCAACCAACACTACCAAACAGACATGTAATCCTGGAAAAAAATAACATAAATACAACAGAGGGTCAGGATAGACTGACATGGTACAGACACTGAACAGTGGTGGGGTTAAACCGGTTTTATGGGTACCAAAAGCTCTCCCTTATTTATTCTGCCACTCTACTATAAAATCCAATACAGTATGTTGTATTCAAAATCAGAAAAAGAATAAATACCCCAAAAAAAGAAAAGATAAACCATACATGTACATGCATTTTAGATTACAAACCCACTCTGAATTATCCCCATTTAAAAAAAAAAGCGAGTGGCCAAATTTAATCCAAAATATAAACAATTTGAAATAAAATTTAATGCTTTCAAATACACAAGCAACAAATGGGGACAGAAAACCATTAAAAAGGTTCTACTTTGGAAAGTTATTTAGAAATAGAAATGTGCAGGAGTTAAATGAGCTTTATGGCAAGTAATTATACCCTTCCTTGTGGTTGTTATATGACAGAACAAAAAACCAGAACCAAAATTATGCAGATTAGGAAGTATTGTCAGGTGCTATTTATCTGTCTGTTACATAAGGTTTGATAGCGGGTTGTCACATGCTTATATTCCCATATCCTTTCATATTATACAAAGGCAAGGTTCTGTAAAATAAAGTTTCAGATTTGCACACTTTGTCTCTGGGTTTGTTCAAATCTGCATATGTATTTACAAATTCCAAAATTCATTTATAATGTTGTGAAAAAAGGAAACATTTGATTACATTATGTTATGCTAATTGATAAGATTTGATAGCAAAGTTGAACAACAGGAAAGATTTGATAAATTTATGCTGACTGATCCATTCCTTTTATGATACTTCCTATGAAATAATTATTTAACTTTTATTTGTATGTCAACAGAATTAGGTCTTCAAATGACATTTAAATAATGTTAATTCAAAAGTGATTGACTTTTAGGTGAGATTCATTAAATATTGACCAATTTATTCATAAGAAAATTAATGTCAGATTTGATAGCCTTTATATGTGTTATATAGTGATAAAATCAGGCCGTTGACAAGTTGTTGATGTTTAGTTTAAAATCGAAATGCTGTAACTATTAAATTGGTAAACATTAAAATGTTTCACCTGGAGAACATAAAATTTAAAACCAAAAAATTGATGTGTAAATATAAATATTAAGCTAATATGATACATGTACTTGTGAAATTGAATTTACATATTGTAAAGCATTTTTTTCAAAATAGAAAATTGACCTTTTTATTACTGTTTGATCTTCTGCAAAAAGTTTATTAATAGAAATCATAAAAGATAGACATTGGGTGTGTTTATATATTGTATAGGTCAATAACAGTTCTTTGTCTCAAACATGAACAGACTATAATAATTTATCAGACCTGATAGGACATGAACAAAGTGTTATCTGTTAAAGATCATCATCTTTGTCAAATGAGGCTTAACCTTTGAAATATACAATATATGTACATAATGTCAGAAAATATAAAGTTTATTTGTTCGACTCATAGAAACAGGTATAAGTGTGGGGTTTACAACTTTACATTTTCTGATATAGTATATATTGTTTTATCGAGCAATAGTAAACTGTTAGGGGGCCTCAGTGGCCGGGTGGTCTAGGTAGTTCGTCATGACTACTAATGATCACTAGCCTGTCAACACTGTGGTTGTGAGTTTGAATCTCACCTCTGGTGGGGTGTGTTCGACTCCCATCTTAATTGACAAGGATTGCCAATTTTCCGACCGAAGCTCGGTGGTTCTCTCCAGGTACTTCGGCTTCCTCCAACAATAAAAACTGGCTGCCGCGAAATAGCCAAATGTTGTGAAATTGTTACGGCGTTAAACCCCAACTAAACAAACAAACAAAGTTAACTGTTATCTTAATTAGAGAAAAGGGATAAAAATGGGACATTTCAAGCCAATTTGAAGGATGTTTTTTGGCAAGAAATTTAGGGATATCATGACACCATAAACACTGTAAGCTGGAACACAGTACAAACTGTCGTTGAGTATGAGGAAAAGGGTACCTGAGGAGACTTCGTTAAGCTTATGACCCATATGTATAACCTGTAGATCAGCTATAATAAGAGATGATTTTTTAAGTGATTTTCAATTTAACATCAGGTTGACAAACAACAACATTTTCCCGAAAAGGATCATATCTGTGTCAAGAATACCCCATATCCTTTCATTTTTCTGTTCTGACGATATACATATAGTGGTCCAGTGGTCCTTGATTAATTTATAATTTCTGAAGTTTTATGAGTATTTGGCACACACTGAAGTGTGACTGAAATTGTATATTAAATATGTTAAATGAATGATAAATCTATGTAACACTACATATATTGTAGGATTGTTATACAAAATGTTTAGATTTTAGTTGAGATTATATATAAATAGACCCTTAATATGCTGACTTCAGCTCATTTGTAAAAAAATGGTACACCATAATATGCTGACAGTATAATTCTTTATAATATGCTGTAATCCTGTTTGACATGTGAAAAGAGAATTTAAGATTTCTATATCATTATGATACTTTGAAAAAAATCCTCAAAATTTTTTTTTAAAGCTTTTCCTGTCCAGCACATACTTTCTGTGCAGGATGATATCTTTGATTTTAATATTTTAATATTTCAAGTGATATTCTGATCATAATTATTTATTCAGTCTTATTTCTAATTTGACGTAAAAAAAAATGAATTGAAGGATTCTATAAATTGGTTTTTTTTTTTGTCAAGAAAATTTTATGTGTGACAGAACTTTACTCATACATTGCAATTATTAAAGTCAGTAATCTGTATACATATTTATTCTAGTTCCATTTCTGTATAATCCATGACTCAGAAATTTATGTTCTTTATTTTTTCATCTGCTATGAAAAGCCTGAAAATCTTATAAATATTAAATGGAATGGAATGAATCAGGACTTTAGTGTTGTTAAACCATCTGTTTGATAACATAAACTTTATAAGATGTGAAGGAAAGTAATTTTCTCTAATTAAAGGACTGTGCAATTATTTCATTTAATCCCTCTGATTAAAATCTGACCTCTCAGAACCTGACAGTGTGACCTGTTACAAAATGTAGAATACTGTAGCAAAGTGAGAAGTCAGAAATTATTTCAGTCATTATAAGAACATAAAAAAGGATTATTTAAATTGAAAATTGACATTCTAAATTCCAGTACCCAGCTCTAAGTGTTTATTGTACCTCATTTTAGAACTGCCAATTGTGAATTTTTTTAAAAATATTTCCTCCACCCCAGTAAAAAAGTACACTTTGCATGAAGATAATGACAAGGTTTTAGTTTTTGGAAAAGAAGAAAAAAAATATGGGATAGAAATAAAGGTTAAAAACTGGGACATTTAGGGTAACCAAGTGGGACTACACATTTTGGAAAATGAAGGAAAGGGGAGAAGGGGGGGGGGGGGGGTAAAATGGGGTTAAAAACTTTAGGGAATTCAGAAAGATGATACATATACATAAAGTTTTAGAAGTAAGGAAATGTACCCCTATTTAAACCTGTTACACTGTGAATAAATTTGATCACCAATTCATTGGTATAATACCTTTAAAACCAGTACAATGTAATGTATTTTTAACATGTACATTTGTATAACTAGAAATATTATTAACTATTTAAATCATTTTTGATTGTAGATTGTTCAACTTTTACTTAAACATGGTGCTGATGTAACATTGAGAAATTATGAAAATCAGACAGCTGTTGATGTTGCTTCAACGTCCATTAAAACCTTGTTACTGGAATCTGTGGAGAGAAATACAGAATCCTGGCATCATCTTCTGCTGCAGGCAGCATGGCAAGGCAACATCAAAGTTGTCAGGAAGTTACTGGTAAGTTCCAGTTAATATGTCAAAATTGTTTCCAAATGCACATATGCAGTGGAAAATGCCCATAAGCAGTGGAAAATGTCTGAGCTATTTATACTTTATTATGTAAGTTTCAGGAGGAAATTTCAAAGTTCTCTTAGATAGTGTAAAGGTTGATAGAAAATGTTAGAGGTGTTGTTATGAAGTTGCTTTAAAGTTTCAGTGGCAAATAATCAACTTTGTTTTGAAATATCTACAAGTTTCATGGAAAATGTGTGACTTGTGAAGAAGTTACTAGATGTTAGAGGTACCAATTTAGAGTTGTCATAATGTTGAATTGTTAGTTTCAGAAACAAAATTATGATTCCTTAAGATGATTCATTTCTTCTTATCTCATAATGTTAGAAAGTCTAACAAGCAACTCTTAGCAGACAAAACATCAAAGTAAAAAGTAAAATGTCTCATCAATTAAATGACTATAATCTAAAAAAGACCAAGTAATTTTAGAGAGGAGATGACTTGCATTACAGCTTGATCAATGTTTCCTGGTAGAAAATCAATAGAAAGTTCGTCTGTTTCATTAAAATATGTCAATATAATGAGATAAAGTTCTGTTTTAGCACCTTTCGTAATAATCGTAATAATGTTTACAAATGCAATCTTTTCAGATAATTAATCTAATTTTGTAAACTTAAGGCTCATTGTCCATATCAATGTATTTAGAATCTGATGTACCTGTGTTATCAATACCCTTTTTTTTGGCTGATATTGGCACAAATCAGGACATTAATGAGCATAAAAAATAAAATCTTGTTCCTTAAAACTCAATACTGCATTAAAAGGCTTCTGATCTTTGTTAAATTTAGGCAAATTCAAGTTAATTCACAGCTTATTATCCACCCCTTTAAAACAATGGCAGGATTTTAATTTTAATATTTTACTTTTCCATGTTTGACAGGGCCAATATGTGCAGAAACTTGTTGTCTGCAGGTATAAGGGACTTGTGTTAGATTTGATCATGCACAAATTCATTATATATGTCAAATATATTCATATTTGGATGCATATGGAACTGAACGCAGTGAAGTTACCAAAGACTTTACCGGAAACACACGCAAAATACCTTATGAATGGTATTCCGGAAAAGTTCAAAAATATGGGACCGGCTGATTTTTGTGGGGACAGAGATGATAATCAACTTTAATTTGCCTTCCAAGCAGTCGAGTAGTTGTTTTTTTCTGTTGTATGATAATCTGTAGTGAAGATTTGATTTTGAATATACCTGTAAATGAAAATGAAATGATGTAGGATGTATTATTTTATTACTGGTCTGTTATTTTTTGGTCTTTTTTTACAGCGACCACATTCAAGTAAAGGACAAAAATCATATGATGAAGGAGAAAATAAAGAGGTTAAATTTTTCACAATGCTAGCTTGTTCATAAACTTCATTATCATCATCACATTTAATGTAACATTATCAAACATAAAACTTCTCAAAGTATATTTTTTTCTTAATTTTTAAATACCTAAGGAGCACAAGTAATCTATGTATAAGGTAGTTTGTCATAAGTAATTGCCTGAACCCTCCTTGTGGTAAATCATATTTGACTCTAGTCTAAATTGATATAGTCAGTTTCGCTATGCCAAAGCCAAAGTTTGGTGGTTCTGTCAAGATAGTCTGGTTTCCTCCACAAATAAGAACTGGTTAAGAAGAAAATAGAGCTGAAAGTGGCATAAAACTTAAAATATATTAAGTAATTTTTTAGTATGGGTGAAGAATACATTTACTGAGAAATTTATTTGAGATGTTTTACAAAACCTTGTCCAGTTTACCAGTGACAGTATGATTGCTCCTATAAATAAATCATTCATTGTTTGTAAATCTGCCTTTGTTTTTTCACCCCCACATAATAAAATGTCAGATTCATTAATATTTTGAATTCATTAACCTTTCCCCCT
This sequence comes from Mytilisepta virgata, assembly GCA_028015205.1. NCBI lineage: Eukaryota > Metazoa > Mollusca > Bivalvia > Mytilida > Mytilidae > Mytilisepta > Mytilisepta virgata. The sequence continues at coordinate 37,632,079 of CM051515.1, forward strand.
GTACAAAAGTTTAATATACCAGTATTTAACAACTTCAAAAATCTTTGTTTGACTTACATTAAGATATTTAGTGTTGGTATCACCATATTGTGATACAAGGATAAGATTAATTGACTCATGTTCATGTATTACAAAAGATATTCTTAAAGTAGTCATATTTTGATATTCAGATAGAGAAAATTATAGACGAGTTTCAGAATTATTTATACCTTGACAAAGATATTTACCGATCATTTTTGCATGCAATTACATATATATGCAGCAAATAGCTGGTAGATATAGATGTAGTAAAAGTTTGGCTTGAAAATAAAATCACTTCTCATAGAGAAGAGATATCCCAATATTGTATATTTTTTCAGATAAGATTTGTATATTATTGTTTATTAGTCAGATTGATGACTTTTTATGTGCTATCATTCACTGGCTTCAGTTAAAAATCACAATCAGGTATAAGTAAACTACCAGTATTCATGATTGCCCAAAGGAATTAAATGTTTACAGTTTGCTTTTGAACTCAAGAGACATATTCCAGGTTGAAATAATATTTCATAATGGGATTTAATTTGTTTGTAATTTGGAATTCCATTGGAATAGAAGATGTGTCTCTGACCCTCCCCTCTCCCCTTTTCCAGGGGGAGACATATTGTTTTTGTCCTGTCTATCTGCTTTATTTGTCCTTGTGTCACAAAAGTTTGTGATTACAAAATCTCCGGAATTGAATGACTTAGATAGAATTGATGCATACCAGGTGTATGGGGTTTCCCATACCAAGACATGGACTTTTTCATATTTACCCATGGGGAAGTTTGTGAATGCAGAATCTCCTACAGTTCAGACTGGAATAGAACAAAATTTGACAGAATTGATTCATACTGATGTAGTTGTGAACTACATAAAATTTTTTTTGGATCGAATTGATTTTTTGGGTTCCCCTTAGCGAAATGTGGACTTTGAAATTTTTTCTTATGGGGAAGTTTGTTCAAGACCTAAAGGTTTTCCTGATTGCATTGATGACAGGATGAAAGGGGGGAGACATTAAAAACAAACTTTGATTGTACTAGAAAATTATGTAACCAAGAAATTAGATAACCTATATAAAAAAATGTTTACCAAAGCAAAAAACTAAATGGATTCACAGTGTATCTGTTACACCATCATGTGTCTTTTTTTTAAATTTTATTTTGATATGTCCAAAGGAACTACATCAACTTTTCCCTTGTGTCAGGAAATATTTTCAAACATACTAAGTTATTACAATGTCTTTATAATATCTCTTATTACAGAATGAAAACAAAGTGCGTGATATAAACTGCCGTAATGCTGAAGGTCTGACGCCTCTGCTGCTGGCCACACGGGATATGGCAATGTTAGAAAAATTATGTACACAGTTAAATAAACCTTACAACCCTGCAGAAGTTGTTGCTGAACTACTTAGATATAGATGGTATGGATTATTTTATTTGAGACATTATTTCCATGGTTTTAATAATCAATAATATAATTACTTGTATATAAAAGGAAAGGAGGGATACCTTGATAAATTGTGGACAAAAATCCCTTAAAATAAAAAAAAACAACATTATTTTTCTTGCTCAGTTCTTCATCTTGAAGTAAAAATAAGAACTTCAGAAATATCATGCTGCAAGTTCAATACAATACTAATTTATCAAAAATTAAAAAGTGAATCTGTATACAATCACAGCTTTTACATTAATTTCTGAATTTACAGTAGTTTGTATCCATTTTTCTCTTATTGGCGTGTTTAATCGGTGGGATAAAAATACTTTTTTTCTACAGTTAAAGGAACGCTAAAGCAGATAAGTCATGAAATGACGTTCATGTAAACAAACTGCATAGCAACGACATTTTCTTGTGGTTTTTGTCGAAAATCATATGAGAAACAGATTCTCCTTCAATTTACTCGTGTACCTCAATAGTTATATTTTGGATTTTTCACTAAAGGCTCGCATGTTGAAAATCGAAAATTTAACTATCTTGGGTGGAGAAATTCCATAAGTCATTCGTACCTGAAGGAGAATCTATATGTCTTTTTAAGATCTTCATTCACAACACTTTTATCCTTTTCATTCTTTAGCCAGTCTTCTTTTGATATATGTGATATAAATTTTCTTCTATTTACTGTACTATTTATTTGTTTTATTTTACAGTGATATCCATGCAGTAGATGGTGATGGGAAGACATGCTTACACTATGCTTCTCAGTCCAAGGCAATAATAGCACAGATTGTAGTTCAGACCATTATTACAGCAGGTCCTGATATGGGTAGGTTATGCACAACACTTGCACAGAACTAAATAATAAGTCTAGCTGTTATTGTTATTATTAAAACAGACCATTTTGTTCGTGAAATCCTACTCCAAAAGTACTTGTACTTGTTCGGACCAACATTACAAGGAGTTCATAAATGAATAGGATTATATCCTATTGATAGTACCTGCTTTAATAATGTTATTCAAGGCTTGGCTTAGATTGCTAAACAAAGATAGATACAGCAGGACTGATATGGGAAGGTTAATGCAACAGGCTCGAATAAGTATTGCATATACTACATGTATATAACAACCATAATTAAATCATTGCATGGTACTGTCAGTGTAAAATGCACTACCTCATTCATTTAGCAATAAAATTTGTACTTGCAATAATAGAAAACAACAATTATGGGTTTTTTCAAAGTAATAGATTGCATAGATCCAACCATTTACAAAAAACTAAACTTTTTTTTATATTTGTAGAATTGCAGGATAAGAGATTATTTGCACCTATCCACTGTGCATCACAGACAGGGAATGTGGATACTATAGAGACATTAATAGAGGGAGGATCTTGTGTAAATAGTCGAGGTTTTGCTGGTACAACACCTCTTCATATTACAGTAAGTTCTTTTAAATTTGAAAATGGGGGCCTTATCATCACTAGTCTGTCAATGCTGAGGTTGTGATTTCGAATCTCACCTGTGGCGGGGTGTGTTTGACTCCGATCTTAATTGACCAGGATTGCCAATTTTCTTACCGTAGGTCAGTGGTTTTCTCCGAGTACTCCGGCTTAATAATAAAAACTAGCCGCCGCGAAATAGCCAAATGTACTGAAAACAGCATAAAACTCCAACTAAACAAACAAACATAAATTTGAAAATGGTATGCTCTTAATAATGTTATTTCTTGGAGATGCTTCATGGAATGAATTAATACCTGCAGTTATTGAAATAAGGTTTCATATTAAAATTTAGTTATACAGTTATGTAGCAGATATATATTTGCTTCTAATTATCAGGAAAAATCTAGCATAACATTAAGTTTTGTGAATATTTTTAAATTTGAATTATTGTGAAAGCATAAAAGATATCTGTCTTGTAAATGATATAATAAAAATCAATAGGTGGTGAAAATTTGAATAAAACTTAATCATGGAGGTGGTAATCTAAATATGTAATAAATTTCCAGGCATACAATGACCATGAGAAGGCAGCGACATGTCTTCTGCGACATGGTGCTCAGGTAACACTTACCGATGATAGAGGATTAACATCACTAGATCTAGCGAGAGGAAAGAAGATGAAAGCTACACTGAAAGAGGCTTGGATAGAGGCCAGCAAATGGAAACCTGTAGTTGATCTTGCTCCTATAAGAGCCCCAAGTAGAGAAGAGATCAGGGCTTCAGTGGAGGACTTTAATTCTAAGAAGAAAGGAGAAGTTATATTTGATGTAAGACGATGTTTTCATTATTGTGAAAATTATCTTTTCTTTTTATTAAGAAAGGTATTCAGTGTGTTTTGTTTACACACACATTTCAGAATTGCAGTAGTTCATAAAGTCTGTTTTCTCTAGTGATTTCAAAATTTTGAGAAATGATTTTTGTAAATCTTTTTAGAGTCAGAGTTTTCTTAAAATAGTTGACATAATCAAAGACATACAGTGTGCATTCAATTTGAATTTCAGGGTTATCCATCAAATCCATTTGCAAATATGCAGAGTACACCTCATAGTAAGTATTCAGTGATGATTTAATATGCAGAGTACACCTCATAGTAAGTATTCAGTGATGATTTAATATGCAGAGTACACCTCATAGTAAGTATTCAGTGATGATTTAATATGCAGAGTACACCTCATAGTAAGTATTCAGTGATCATTTAATATGAGTATGTATTCTGATTGTATACATCTCCTATAAAAATATTTCTCGTTTCTTGAATGTGCACAATGTTTTCTCAAGCAAAATGTGAATGGAAAACTGCTAAAAATCAGCTCTTTTCAAGATATTTGATCAATGAAGCAATCTTATGACATCATTTTGATATCAAAAGGCTAGAAATTAAGCTGAATTCAGTTTTTTTAAGCATCTTATATATATTTTACAAACTCCAGGCAAATTTTTAATCCATTTCTAAAATGTTCATATTTTTTGGCCAAAGACAGACCTTAACACCCCTACTCCTTTGAGAGTTACTTCTAACAGGATTAAAAAAATCAAGTCTGCAGTATCATTAAGTAGTGCAGATATTGTTCGAAATTTTTAGAAAGACTTTTATATCTTGGCAGACTACAATCAAACTATTGTAGTAAGAATACGCTGCAAAATTTAGTGTTACTTCTTTGAAATTAATTATTTATTAGAAGAATGAACATTGTACAAACATTTAAAATCAGTTATTATATATTTCATTTATTACATAATTGATTTACAGGAGGTAGACCTGTTTCTAGACATTTAAGTCTGAAGGAGAAAGCCAGTCGAGCTGAAGCCTTGATGAATAAAGACATAGAATCTGGCAGGTTTAGTCCATCGCCGTATGTCAAGTAAGTTATATAATGGCTAAAGAAAAAAATACTAGAAAGAGGTTTCAATTTTATAAATATTACAGGGCTTTAAGGTAAAGCTCACATTTTTAGCTCACTTGGCCTAAAAGGCCATGTGAGCTTTTGCCATCACTTTGCTTCTGCCGTCCGTTCACATTTCACATTTTCACTACTTCTCTGAAACCACCAGTCCAAATTGAACCAAACTTGGCAGGAATGTTACTTGGATGGTTCTGTACAAAAATTATGTTTTTTATGCCAATTGGATATATTCAAAATGGCTACCAGGGGCAGATAATTCATTCTGATTGGACTTATCTTCAAAGCTCTTCTTGTCAGAAACTACTGAGCCAATTGAATTGATTTATTTGCATGAATGATCCTTGGATGAACCTCTACAAAAGGTATGTTTTTTGTGCTGATCAGAAATTCAAGATGGCCGCCACAGCCGGACTTACTTAAACATTGGAGCCTATTGGGAATTTTGTACAAAGGTCTTCTTGTCAGAAACTACCAAGCCAATTGAAATGTTTTTGATGTGTGAATGATCCTTTGATAGACCACTACAAAAGTTATGTTTTTGTGCCACTTAGATATTCAACATGGCTACCAGGGGCTGATAATTCATTCTGATTGGACTTATCTTTAAAGGTCTTCTTGTCAAAAACTGCTGAATTGATTTGTTGCATGAATGATCCCTGGATGAACCTCGACAAAACTTATATTTTTATGTATGAACAAGCATTGAATGAAATTCAAGATGGCCACCACAGCCGGACATAGTTTAACATTGGAGCCTATGAACTACCTAGGCAATTGAAATGTTTATGATGTGTGAATGATCATTTGATAGACCACTATAAAATATAGGTTTTATGTGTCGATCGGAAATTCAATATGGCCATCACAGCCAGACTTGTTTTAACATTGAACCCTATGGGAAATTGGTACAAAGGTCCTCTTGAAATATTTTTATGTATGAAAAAGCATTGGATAAACCTCTACAATAGTTATATTTTTTATGTCAATCTGAAATTCAAGATGATCGCACAGCCGGATTAGTTTTACATTGGACACTATGGGGAAATTTGTAGAAATGTCTTCTTGTCAGAAAATACTAAGCCAATTGAAAAGTTTTTGTTGCATGAAGATCCTTGGATAAATGTCTGCTACAAAAGTTAAGTTTTCGTGCTGATCGGAATCCAAGCTAGCTGCCACAGCTGAACTTATTTTAACATTGGACATCGAAGAATTCTTTACATATCTATTCTAGAAGTGCTGGACACTGTAGAACAATTGCTTACAGATCTTATGTAGAAGCACTTTGTCAGTTGTGGTCACCTAAAATCCAGGTGAGCGATTCAGGCTCCATGGAGCCTCTGGTTATAGATAAAGTTAGCTTTATTGAAAGACAAATATAATGACAAAATGCAAGTCTTTTATTAAAAATTATAAAAGGAAAAGAAGAAACTAAGAATAAAAAAAAGAAAATAAAAGGGATTTGCTAATATACCTAATAGTTTGACCTATTTCAACAGAGATGGGCCACGTCGTCTTGGAGTTGTAAGAGGAGGTCGTAAGCCATCACCACTACCTCGAGTCAGCAGTAAAGAACGTCAGCCATCGGTCAGTCCTGACAGACTCAGTAATGGAGGAGCAGATTCACCATCCTTTAATAGAAGTAGTCGATTTAGGAGATCTTTTGATGAGGGAAGATTGAGCCGTAATCGGAACAATAAATTATGTAAGAAATCTGATAAATTTTATTTACCTCTCTTCTCTACAAAATTGCAATAATTTAATTTTACCTTTGGACAGAAATGTTGTATTTAAAAAAACTGAACTGAAATATTATTATTATTTGTCAGTTTATAAAGATTGACAATGATAAACAACAAAATGGATAACAGACAAGGTCAACAATGACATACCAATCAGTCGTCATTCACCAGACAGAACCCTAGACGAAAACAACATAAAAAGAGCACAAAACACAAACATAAACACAAGAAAGAGTCAGGATAGTATGACTTGGTACAGCCACTTATAGAAGAGGGTTAAAAGTCTAACTTGGTACAGCCCCTGATAGAAGAGGGTTAAAAGTCTAACTTGCTACAAACACTAAACAGTGTTGTGTTAAACCGGTAATGTGGGTACCCAAACCTCTCCTTATCTATCCTGACACTCTGGTGTATAAAACATACTATAAAAACCAATACAGTATGATAACCAACAAGGTGACTGCTTGCTAGAACTGAAATATTTGGTTAGACGTTACACAATTTAGATAGCAGGGTCAGAATGTGCTCATTTTAACGGTAAAACTACCTAAGGCTCTCACATTCACTTAAAGTTTCCATGGCCAATTGTCATAGCTTCTGTGAAGGAAGTGGAAACTTTTCGGTATTCCACAAAATGCATAATTGATTTTACTAGAAAATTACAAAATCACATGAAATTTAGTATCCTGAAAAGTACTAATCCACAGGGATTATTTAAATCTGCCTAATCCGCAGGGATTATTTAAATCTGCAGGAATAACTCATCAACTTTCTTACTATCCTGATAACAACAATTTAGTTAAATATTTGATAAAATGAAAGCATGATTCTAAATATATTTTCAAAAATATACAGAATATGCCAAAATACATACAACTATTAATTTTTTGGCATTTGAGAGTTTTAGACTTCAATTAAGATTCTGTTAATGAAATAAAGATGTTCTCAACAATTTAAAGTCACAACGATTTTTAACATATTTTTAAGATTTTTTAACAACTCTTTTGCTTTTTGTATAGTAACACATCCACCTCCTCGTTACAATAAAGACAGTGGTATCGGCACACCAACTGAAGACTTGGATAGTTGTTTACATAATTCCAGGTATGTAATTAAATTTGCTGGACATGCAATGGGTACTCCAAAAGCAAAATAAGTATGTGAAATATTTATTTTTCGTCATAAGAATTTTCTGAACCTATTCAGAACTTGTTAAAATAAATTGGCTTGTCCTCCATAAATTGAATTGATAATACCTTGATAATATTTTCAAATCATCGGTTACACTAAAGTTGATTCTAATAAAATGTTTGTATAGAAAATATCTAACCATTCTTTTTTTCTCAAGCTCACATATTGGCTAGATAATATGTTCAAATCATTGGTTTACACTAAAGTTGATTCTAATAAAATGTTTGTATAGCAAATATCTAACCATTCTTTGTTTCTCAAGCTCACATATTGGCTAGATAATATTTTCAAATCATCGGTTATACTCAAGTTAATTCTAATAAAATGTTTGTATAGCAAATATCTAACCATTCTTTGTTTCTCAAGCTCACATATTGGCTAGATAATATTTTAAATTTATCTTATCAGGCAATTGGATTTTAAATGAATAAATGTGAAAATGAAAGGAAAATGTACACCTACAGAGAAACTGAAGTTCACCTCAACAGTTAGTATATGCCAGAAGTACTAAAATTTCTATTCTGTAGAGATGAACAGTTTAACTTAGGTCTGACCCGTTCATCATTTTTCTTAATTTCTTTAAAGGTTAACTCCAGTGTCTCCTGTACCAAGTTTGTCAAAGAAAAAACACAAAAGATCAGGTTCGGACACTGCAACCTCTGTCAAGGTTGGACAAGTTGCAGCATCATGTGATCCTATTATGGCACAAAAAGGTAAAGCGTTCATATCAAAATATGTTGTTGATTTATTTTACAAGAGGTAGCGGTGGTTTTACGTTTTGTATAGTGTTCATCATATATACATGTAAAGGTAACTTTTATATCTAGTAAAATTGCTTTCTTTTTCGTTTTGCTCCATTGGTTACTAGCATAACATAAGCTTTTGAATACATTTGTATTTTGAAGCATACACTTTAAATATTATTATATAATTTATAAATTAGTATTTGCTCTAATAGTGGTGAAAAATCAGGTTTTTGTCTTGCTGGACATTAATGTTGCAAAGTGATTGACAGGTGTACTTTTGGCAGCTGTAGCAGCCCAAACTATCACTTTGCCTCTGAGTTATTTCATGATATCTAACTTTCAGTAATCATGTATTATATAGCAATATGTATGCTCCACACTTTATCAACATGTTACCTTATCACATCATTTGACCTTGATGTTATGTTAATTGTTGGCCAATTTCATGGTGTTTTAGGCCAAGTAAAAAATTAGTGTGGCTCCAGTTACACTAATATAAAAAGTAGGGTAGAAGGTAGGAATTGTTTCTTATTTTCCAATATTTTTTACTTTGAGTATAGTGGTGAGACATCTTGACTTTATTGTTGCTTATTGAAAAATGTATTCTTTAGCTTTGATACCAAAAAATAGGTTAGGTAGGGTAACCTGAACCACACATATTTTTTTTATTTGGTCTTAATACCCCATTAAGAGGCATCATCTAATGGTATTATTCTGTCTGTTCATATATTGGTTAATAGTTATGTCTTACTTTTAGAAATAAAGTCTTTGAATAATTTGGATATTGGTATATTATATCATGCTGGTTGCCTTTAGTAAAATTTGTTTCTTATTAGACAAGACAAGATTTATGTGTCACACCCTACAATGTATTTGTTACATTCAATTTCTTCATTTTGCTCCAAAATCATATTTTTCAAGTCAGCAGTATAATAGATATTTTAGCAGTGTTATCACTTTATAATAGTTTTACATTTTTATCAGTATTACCAATCCCATGCCATACACATCATTTTTATTGCATCACTTACTAACACAATTCATTTGTTGTCCCAGATATTAACCTTCATTTTGATTGCAGGCCGTGTGTCACATCCATTGAGCCATAGTGAAGATATTACATGTTCTCCACATTTAATCCAAGTTAAACCTGCACAAACAAGGGCGGATAACTCCATACATAAAACTAACACACATGCTGTTGTGTTGGATTTGGGTAATTGTATTTGTTTTAACATACTAACACTAAGGTTTTTACATTGTTGAAAGCATTACATCAACTCCATTGATAAATAAAAAGGAAATGTTTATTTTAATACATTACTACACATCAGCAGGGGGGTATAAACTGTATCTGCTTTCCTCATTTGAGACTTTGAAACATGAAACCAAGATCAGTTTGATTATGGTGACTTTTGTATTTTTTTGTTCCCATCAATAAATTTCAGTGACCCCATCAAATAGATTAAAATTGATAAAAAAGGGTAAAAAATCTAGAGTTCCACAGTTTTGAAATTTTCATTGATTTTAAACTTGATACATCCATTTTAGTTTTACTGTCTGGTAGGTTTATTGTGGTATGACTATTCCTCGTGTATGAACTGTTGAGAACAATATCTTATTTATCATTTAACCTGTGTAATAATGAAGTAAATAACATGTCATCACATTCGTAGTAGATATTTGTGTGTAGCATGCTAATTGACTAATAATTCAGGACTATAGTATAGATATAGAGAATATTTAATTCAAACATCACAGTTAGAAAGGCTATTGTAGATAATATAACTTGAAATTCAACAAAATTGATTGTGTTTATTATTTTCAAATTTGTTTTCTAATTGCTTAAAAAAAAATTCATTTTTTTTTAAAGTACTGGTAATTTGCATGTTTCTTTTTATTTTTTTATTCATTTTTTTGTCTCAAATGTGACGAATAGTCACAGAGGTGAGATAAAGGTATTACTTTCCGCCGACGGCGATAACAGCAGCGTAAACTTTTTTAAAATTTTAATAACTTTGCATATGTAATACCTACAATTAAGATATTTATGGTCCACAAGGTAGCATATTGTATAAGGTTTGCCACAGTATACTTGTCTTGTGACCCTGACCTCATTTTCATGGTTCACTGACTTCATAAACCTGAATTTAAAATCTGTGTCCAAGTTTTGTGGTTAAATCCATTTCTCAACAACTGTAATACCTAGGCCAACCATATTTGCTCTATAGATACTTCTTAGTGGGTACATGCCAGTCTGGTACCTGGCTTGGGACCTTGACCTCAATTTCATGCTTGAATGACTTTGTCACTTTTTTGTGGTTTAGTCCATTTCGCAGAAACTGTAATACCTAGACCCACTGTATTTGGTCAATAGATAGTTCTTGGTGGGTACATGTCAGTCAGACACCTGCCTTTTGACCTTAACCTCAATTTCATGCTTGAGTGACCTGCGTCACATTTTTGTGGTTAAGTCCATTACTCAGAAACTAGAATACCTAGGCCAACCATGCATATTTGGTCTATAGATAGTTCTTGTTGGGTACATGCCAGTCTGACACCTGACTTGGGACCTTGACCTCAATTTCATCTTTGAGTGACTTTGTCACTTTTTAGCTCACCTAGCCTAAAAGGCCATGTGAGCTTTTCTCATCGTCTGTCTGTTGTCCGTCGTCCATCAACATTTCACTTAAAGATCTTCTCCTCTGAAACCACTGTGCCAATTTGAACAAAACTTGGCAGCAATGCCTTAGGTGGTCCTCTTCCAGAATTGTGTCCGATGAATTGGTTCATGATCCAAGATGGCCGCCATAGCCAAACTGAGTTTAACATAGGACCCTATGGGAAAATCACTAAAATTTCTTCTTGTCCGAAACTACTGAGCCAATTTGAACTAAACTTGGCAGCAATGGTCCTTAGGTGTACCTCTGTCAGAATTATGTTCTATGATCTGGTCCGTTATCCAAGATGGCTGCCATAGCTGAACTTAGTTTAACATAGGACCCTATGGAAAAATTAATAAAATTTCTTCTTGTTTGAAACCACCAAGTCAATTTGAACCAAACTTAGCAGCAATGGTCCTTAGGTGATCCTCTTTCAGAAGTGTGTCCGATGACCCTGGCCGTTATCCAAGATGGCTGCCATAGCTGAACTTAGTTTAACATAGGACCCTATGGGAAAATTACTCAAATTTCTTCTTGTTCGAAACCACCGAGTCAATTTGAACCAAACTTAGCAGCAATGGTTCTTACGTGGTCCTCTTTCAGAATTTTGTCCAATGACCTGGTTCGTTACCCAAGATATAGTTTAAGATACGACCCTTTGTGAACTACATTAAAATATTCTCCATAAAATGACTAAATTGACATGCTTAAAATCTTTTTGTCTGAAGCAACTCTTAATGAAACCACAAGTCAAATGTGAACAAATTTTGGCAACCATTGTGCTCAGGTTCACAGGTGAGTGATCAGGCTCCAAAGAGCCTCTGGTTTATGGTTAAGTCCATTTCTCAGCAACTAGAATACCTAGACCCACCATATTTGGTCAATAGATAGTTCTTGGTGGGTACATGTCAGTTTGACACCTGGTTTGGGACTTTGACCTCAATTTCATGGTTGATTGACTTTGTCACTTTTTCGAGATTATGTCCATTTTCTCAGCAACTAGAATACCTAAACCCACCATATTTGGTCAATAGATAGTTCTTGGTGGGTACATGTCAGTTTGACACCTGGTTTGGGACTTTGATCTCAATTTCATGGTTGATTGACTTTGTCACTTTTTTGAGATTATGTCTATTTCTCAGCAACTTTAATACCTATACCCACCATATTTGGTCAATAGATAGTTCTTAGAGGATACATGTCGGTATGACACCTGCCTTTTGACCTTGACCTCAATTTATTTTAACACATTTTCCAAAATGTCGGGTATCAGATAATCATTATTCTCTGTCCATGTGCATACTCAGGCGAGACATGTAGTTTGTCCACTCTGGTTTAAGCTAATAAGTTTAAACGAAAGGAAATTAAATTTTTTAATTTGAAAAAAATTGAAACATATATCTCAGATAGAGAACACTTGTTGTATATAAAACATTATAATGATAAAATATCAAATGAATTGGATATTTTTCTAAACCATATGTTGTTAGATTTGATTTATTTTAGTTATGTCTGATTCATATTATAAAATGAAAGGATTAGTTGCATTGGTGAATCATGGGGTAGGGTTAGGGGGTCATCTATCACTTTTTGGAATATTTCATTAATAGGCGAAAAGTTTTTCCATTAAAAGTTTGTTGTTAGAAACCACTTTTTAAATTGGCATGATTTGCCAACTTTGATGTTGTACTTAAAACTAAGATTTAAAATTAAATTTAAGATTTCTTTATATACAGAAAGAATGGGATTAGTGAACAAATGTCAAACACCAGTACAAGGAACACCCGTTTGTCCTACTTCCTCAAAAGTGCTGCCACCTACACCCACATGTACAAAGGAAAATAGCTGTCTTGAAGCCAAAACTATCAACAACGAAGAGTCAGATTCCTCCAAGGTAAGAAAGGCTGTATAAAAGTCATTTATCTGATTTTTACAAGCTTCAAGATTGGCAAAATCTACTTGCATCCAGAAAAAAATTGCACAACAATATAGTTAATAGCTAGCTGTACATCAATGAATATGTTGCATAAAAAAATTATACACAGTTGAAATACACTTCAGTAGACTATGAAAAAGTTGTTTACACCAATTTTTGATTGAATTATGAAAAATGAGAAATTGAAATTGTGTTTGAACAGCAAACAGAGTTAAAGAATTGTGATAATTAATACATTTTTAATGGGATTTTCTAACACCAATCAGACGGTCAGGAGTCTTCAGACAGTGAGAGTTTGCTGTCAGCTTCTTGTTTTTTCTTCACATTATTTTCAATTTTGGGACAGGTTGTAAGATATTGCACTTTACACTTCATTCACTGTGAAACGGTTTATGTTTTAGCATAAACTGACCAATGAAGGTTATACAAGTATATCCTGTTCTGATATTTATAAAATACCCTTAGTTTAATTTTCAAAAATTTTCTGATCCAAACTTGCAGGTTTGAATGATTTGAATAACTTATGTAACTCAGGAATATCTAAGTCGCAGACTGCGAAGTAACAAATGTACATTGGTGACGTCACAGTACCCTAAGTAGATTATACAATATAATACAGTGAAACTCGGTTGTGTCGAAGTACTTCGATTCAACCTTTTTCAGTTTTGACTTCCAGTTTAATTTATGATTAATTCACACATGCATAATTTATTATCACTGTTTACAAAAATGTGCTTATTTATTGTGATAAAAAGTGTGAAATTACAATGAATTTATATCAGTGCCAATAATTTTGGGAAGCAACAATATTTTACAATTAAAATAAATGACTTCATAGTATGCAAAATTTATATTTTATGACAGAAAAAATCCATTTGATCAATTAAGGCTATCAGGTTTGACTTTCAAATGGTAATATAATGTTACTTTTCGACTTTGGGTTTTTAAAATTGTTGAATATATTCAATGTATTCGACTGAAGCATGTTGGAATAAACAGTGTTGAATTACCTGGATGTAATGGGCAAAAATTCAGGTCCATTCATCAACTTTGAACTGTCTTAATCGAATAAAGAGTGTTCTGAACAAACATGTTAGACTGTATAACTTGCTCAGCCATTTCCTACTACAATTCAAATTAAATTTTAACAAATGAAGGATTAATATGTAAAAAATTTTTAATAGTGTTGAATTTACCTGGAAGTAATGGGCAAAAATTTGGGTCCATTCAGCAACTTTGAATTATTTTATTCGAATATTCGATAAAGAGTGTTCTGAACAAATATATTAGACTGTATAACTTGCTCAACCATTGCCTATTACATTTCAAATTAATTTTTAAAAACTGAAGGATTAATATGTAAATAATTTTTAACAGGAAGGATCTCCACGTTTTGATGATGAACATCCTCAGTTAGGAGGTGATATAAAGCAAGCATTTAATAACACATTAACGCTATTGAGATCAAAGACAAAGTACAAGGAAGAATTTGTCCTTGAAGATAGTCGACCTAAAGATTTAAAAGAATTATTACTTTTACAGTCTTCAGGGAGTGAGGAATCCAATTATGGATCTATTTCTAGTCGAAGTAGTGATTCTTCTAAAGAAAATAATGGAAAACCATATACAAATCCAAACAATTTGAAACCTGTGCCACATAAACAACAAGATTTAAAGAAAAATATACGAAACTTTCCAAAAGAAAATAAAAAGTTTTCTATACGACCCAGTAATAAAGTTGTAGAAAATGTCTCAATAAAGAACATGGATGTTTTAAAGGCTCGCTATGATAGCCCACCTGTGGAGAAATCAAGAAGTAGGGATAAAATTATTGTTCACTCAAACATGTTAACATCAAAGGATAAAAGTGATTCTAGTGAAACATTAAAACAAGTGGAGGAACAAAACATTATGGAGAGGAAAATAAGACACAGTTCAGATAGTGCTTTACAGGACAGCAAGAAAAATTCAGATACAAAGCAATCTAGTCAAGGTCAACAGGAAGTTCAAGGTCAAAAGCAAAATGTAAGGAATGGAAGTACAAGAGTATCTAACAATGGTGCACAAAGCAATGCTAATAAAAATAGCACTGTTTCACCAAATTTATTGTCAAAGGCTGTTGTGAATACAAATTTAAAGCCTTCAAGTTCTAAACCAATGCAAGTTGTTTCAAACAGACTGTTATCAAATGTACGTGAAGAGGTACAGAGACAAAAATCAGCAAAACAAACTGAACAGGATACCAGTGTAAAAGACACTAGGACTGAACGTAAGAATTCTGGTAAAAATTCCTCATTGACTAATAGTATCAAACAGATGATAAATGTTGCAAAAAATGTGGTCGTGCCAAATTCAGAAAGTGCTAGACAGAAAAATTCTATAACTAGTAAATCTGTGGATACTGGTCAAGTGCAGTCAACTGTAGAAAATAAACAACTAACAGATGGCACTCCAGTAGAATTTCTTGGACGAGAAAAGTCTGGAAAAACTGTATACACAGATATTAGTAATAATACAATAACAGTGTCAAATACCTCCAAAAATGCACCTGATGAAAAAAATACGCCAGAAACTAAAAATATTAACAACAGTGGAGTTAGAATTCAAACTACTAATACAAGTAATTCTGCTAGTAGAATTAACATTGGTAAATCTGATCGCAATCAAACAAAATCGTCTCAGTCGCAACAAAACACTAATAGGTTTGTTGGTGCTAACTCATTGAAGAATCCTCAGTCTAAATCGGTTTCCATAAAAGTATCATCTCCTGCAACTGCCAGAAAAAATTCACCTGCACGACAACACTCTGTCTCAACAAATTTATCTGCCAAAGCATCGTCATCACCACTTATCATTAAATCAGCTTCAATGTCAACCATTCAGGAATCTGCTAATGATAAATCAGTTAATTTGAAATCACAGTCAAACTCAAATGTCGCAAAATCAGAAAGTGATTCTAATATCATTGGAAAGATTGAAGAAGAAGAGCCTTCCAAATTCAGATATAAACCTGCAAGTGCAGGTAAACCTCCATTAGTGGAAATTTTGCCATCTGATACACCAAGGTCAAAAAGGACACAGGCAGTAAGTGTTAATCCTTTAGAGCCAGTAGCAACACCAATAATTGTTAATCCATTTGAACAGTTTGAAAAGCCACCCAATCTAGGTGGCATGCCTGCCACAGAATATGGATATATTGTTGGAAAACCTGGAATAGAAAGATCAAAAACTCAGACTTCACTTGGTAGTAGGGGCAAAAGTGCTCGGAAATCTGGAAAACCAGGATCTGCAGCATCAAGTCGAACTGGAGGGAAGAAAAAAGTTGTGAAAAATAAGGAGGGTAAGAATTCTGATGAGGGAATAAATCGCCCAAAAAGTGGAAAATCAAGGAAAAGAGTGAAATCTGGTAAGCGTAGGAAGAAGTCTGCTGGCGATTCAGTTTTGACAAAGCAGTCTGAACAAGCAGATGTAGCATTAATATCTGGAATAGGATGGCATGTAGCCACTTCATGTCTAGATAAATCTGATGTTGCAGCTGTTCAGCGAACAGGATCTGATTCATCAGAATCCTCTGATAGTGATGATGACTTGGACATGCCTACTCCAAGACATTATCGGCCATTACACATTGAAACTAGTCATTATACTGACATCGCTGCTCATTCTCCAAGATTTTTAGAAGTCAAACAACAAGAATTACAGACACATGAAAATATTCCAGTTTTAGATAATGATGGCTACCCACCTATGAACTTAGACGTCACTCAGAAATCATTACCGTCTGCATTTGACATTGAAAACTTCCTGAAAAATTTAAATCAGGATGGAGGACTTGATTTAGATCAGGCTATGTCAAATTTAGCCAGTTCTGCTTTTATTGATGATACTGAGCCAGATTTTACTAGTACCCCAGAAATAGATGAGCAGACAGCAGCTCTACATAGACAAATTTTAATGGGGAAATTAACACCTATCCCAGAATCACCTTCATTAAAATCTTCTCATATTCTAAGAACAGCTGAAGCTATCAAAAACTTTGACCAGAATGTGAAGGAGGAGACTCTCAATCAGTTGCTAGGTTTGAAGTTATCTGATAAAAATAACAACAGTGGTACAGAGAATGTGGTAAGAGCTGCTGAGAATATGGTAAGAAATAGTGTCACAGATATAGCAATAGGACACACTTTCAATACAAGTCCAAAACAAGTTACATCTCAGCCTCCTTCAGGTAAAAGTAGTGGTAGGAGGAGAATTGAACATGAAAAAAGGGGAAATAACCCTGTCAGTAGAAGTACAAGCAATACCTCAGTAAAGGAAAGGGTAGCAAGTAGAAGTTCAAGCAATACGTCTGTGAAGGTAAACAGTGCATCTCGTATGAGTTTGAAAAATGAGTCTGGAAATTCGAAAGGAAGAAATTCTCGTCAGAGCTCTAGTGATCTTAGAAGATCAAGTGAATCAATAAATGAAACTGAAAAAAGACGATCCCGAGAATCTATCAATGAAATTGGAATTAACCAACAAATTAATGCAAGAATAGTTAAAGAGGTACAATCACCAGTAGATATTAACACTGATAGAGAGTCCTCTGTAGAGTGCTTATTAGATGAACAAGGAGACGTCAGTTCTAGAAGGGAAAGAAAATTTTCAGAAAGTAAAAGTGATCCGCCTGATCAGGAAGAAAATATTGAAACTGTCATTGAAGAGATATTACAGAATAATAATAGTATACGTTCAGCATCTACCTTAAGATCAAATGGATCATTCAGATTGTCAAATAAAACTGATACTATTACACCTGCTGATCGTCAGCTATTGTTGAAGATGACAGCCGATGCAGACTGTTCACCTTTTCATGCTAACAGACTTGCAGAATCTCTCACCCCAAGAGGAAATAGAAATATTTTATTTGACAATGATGGAAACAATCGACTTGCTGAATCTTTTACTCCAAGAGGTAACAAAAGAAAAAATGAAGAAACAGTCAGGAAATCTGTTATTACTTCAAGTATTAGCCAGCCTCATTTACCTCAGACTGTGGACTTAGAGACCAAACAAACAATGGCTAAAATTATGAACAGTTTTAGAAAAATGGAAATTTATGTTGGGGGTCACAAAAGAGAACCCCAAAAAGAATATACTAAACCTGAAGTCAGTGCCTCAGTTCCAACTTCTGCTGTACGGGTATCTGTTAGACCAGGAACACCAACAAAGGTCAAATCTGCTGGCAAGTTTACTGAGATTAAAAAAGAAAAAATGACACCTCGCACAGATGAGAGTAGAGGAGTTAGAAGTAGTACACGTGTTGAGGACAGTAGAGCAGTTAAAAGCAGTTCACAGAAGGTATATATTACAATATACTGAGATGTAGATGTACATTTTTGTTGTGAAACAAAAAATTCTAAATTTAAGATAAGGGGCCTCGTTGGCCGAGTGGTCTAGGTAGTTTGTCATGACTACTAAAGATCACAAGCCTGTCAACGCTGAGGTTGTGAGTTCGAATCTCACCAGTGGCGGGGTGTGTTCTACTCCAATTTTAATTGACAAGGATTGCCAATTTTCCTACCGAAGGTCGGTGGTTTTCTCCGGGTACTCTGGCTTCCTCCACCAATAAAAACTGGCCGCCGCGAAATAGCCAAATGTGCTGAAAACGGCATAAAACCCCAACTGAACGAATAAAAAATTTAAGATATATTTTTAAACAAATTACATATACCTCAAAAATATTAAAAAGTAGTTTTACAAGGAAATATGGTATACCATTGTGTTTTCTTGTGTATTTGACTTTTATAAATGTTATTCCATAGAAATGACATTTGACAAAGAATTAAACTCTGAACACTGCTAGGGGCCATTTTGAACTTGAAGAGAGGTGCAAATTTTTCTCTGTGATGAAGGTCTCACTGCAGCTTAACAGTAACACAAACGTTCCTTTGCCTGAACTTTTGTAATATGCATTTTTGGATGTTGTGTCAAGGATTTGTCTGACATATCTTTTTTTAGCCAAAAAAATATTGTACTAAAGATTACAATTACATGTATAGAAAATGACTAAAAAATTTTGTTGGCTAAATTCTAAAGGTGTAACAATATATGTATGTACCATTATATCACAATATTTTTGGAAAATCAGTGTTTTCTGGTACAATGTAATTCAGAATTAGCATTGCTTGCACATTTAATAAAGCTTTTTAACTGAGTTTTCCAATGGAAAAATCCGGCTATTAATTTGGGCAGAGGGAAAGACGGCTGCCAACAGTTTCTGTGCAATAACTGATGAACCCTTCAACCAAAGCTTTTCAAATTATAATATTTTGTTACCGATGATAAAATGGAGGTCAAGTTTGATATTGACCATTTTAACTGTGCATGTATATTATAAACGTAATATAAAACACATGTTTCGCTAAAAGCTCTTATTGGGTAAACTGGAGACCAAAAGTTTGGAAAGCCAAAAACAAACAAGGGAACAATAAACTACCTAAACAGCTATAGACAATATTTGCACCTTACAAATGCATATGTTTCAACAACAAATACTTGAGAAAACCTGATTTGCTGTCATATTGACAGTGTTTCACTTGTACATTTTTATGGCCAATGAAAGTTAGGGCATGGCATATTTATCAGTTTTATTATTCAAAGCAAACTCATGCTACTATAAATACTGTTTAGGTCCATACATCCTACATTTAACACAACACTTTAACAGAAAATGAATTAGTGTTATATGGTTCATAGCTATCTGAATGTTGATTTCTTTTTGATCACTGTCAGTTTTTGTTCACATCTCTAATATACATTATTTTTGAAATTCAAGCAAAAGTTCAATTCACAATTTGGTCGTCACAAAGCACAACAAATAAAACACAAAAAAAAACAAGGAATTAAAAGTGATGTGATCAAAACAAGTGGTCGCAAATTTCTGACATGCTGAAAAATTGTTTGAAAAATTTTCATAACACAACTTATTGAATAATACTCTTAATCAAGAGGACATAATTGTAAGTAATTATTTCATGTTGTCCTACACTGTCATTGTATTGCAACTCAAATGGCTATACATGTATGTATTATGATACATGTACTTGAGCAACATATCTGTATATCACGATATCTTTTTTTCTGACAATATTCATCCATTCAATGTCTTAATGCAACAGGAATTAGTTACAAAATTTTAAGAAAAGAATTTTATTTTCAGCAAAGATCATTTGTACGTCAGTCAGTTGAACCTAATGTACAGGTAGATATACCTGTGGTACCAGTGATAGGAGGAGACTTTGAGGAAGAGGATTTACAGATTCCTGACAATGAGGTAAGTAATATTTTCTTCAATTTATTTATACATAATATTGTTCTCAGGTGATTCAGGCATTTTTATTTGTGTCGAAGGACTTAGTAAAACTTTATGATAAAGAATGGCTGTAAAAGCAGTGGTCATATGCTTGAACTTGAATCGCATATTGATATGTGGAATTTGTGTCAGAATTTATCCACAGTAACTTTTGTCTCTCTTTTTTAGAAATTATCACTGACTTGGCCTGATGTTCTGTCTTTTTATTCTATATCATGCTACATGCTAAAGTGAAATATTATGATTGATTATGTTGTTCAGTAAATGTTTGAATGATATATCACTGATTTGACTGGACAAAATAAAAGGTAAAAGCAGTATCATTATTTGTCAAAAAAAATATTACAAAAAAGCATTAAAACAATCTTAAGTTACTAAACAAAACATGTATTATACAGACAATCTTGAGCCATCTATCGAGTCACTCAGACAGTAGATCAACAAGTGCCTGTACAGTGTTTTCACAGTCAGAGGAAACAATACAGTGGAAGAAAGGAAATGTTTTGGGTAAAGGTGCTTTTGGAACGGTAAGTAGTTTTTTCAAATGATTACTGGTTTTTAGCTCACCTGGACCAAAGGTCCATGTGAGCTTTTACCATCACTTGGCGTCCGTCGTCGTCGTCTGTCGTCGTCGTCTGTCGTCGTCGTCGTCTGTTAACAATTTTTCAAACGTTAACTTGTCCGACACCATAAGTCCAATTGCAACCAAACTTGGTACATTTGTTTAGTGGCATTATGTGTACAAAAAATCGTTCCGATTTTTGATTCGTAAAAAAACATGGCCGCCATGGCTAAAAATAGAACATAGGGGTAAATTGCAGTTTTTTGCAAATAACTCAAAAACCATAACAGATATCAAAATTCTGGCATAGGGTAAAAGTGTTCAGCACCTCAAGATCTACCTGCCCTGAAATTTTGAAGAAGATCCAACGACCCATGTAGGAGTTATTGCCCTTTTTCTGCATTTTTTCCAAATTTTGCACTTATTAAGCTCAATATCTTGGATACTATAAAGGAAATTTGAAAAATTTAAATTTCATATTGTTAGGCACACAAAGATCTACAAAATTTGTAACAGGATCGAAGTTGTAGGTTCATTCCTTTTAGGAGTTATTCCCCTTAGATCATCAAAATTGACCATTTTTGCAGTCTTTATTCATTGTAATAAAATCGTTAACTCCTCTTACACCATAAGTTTAATTGCAACCAAACTTAGTGTAGTTGTTCCTTGGCATGAGTGCTACTAAACTATCGTTTGGATTTTTGATTTGTAAAAAAACATGACTGCCATGGCTAAAAATAGAGCATAGGGGTAAATTGCAGTTTTTTGCAAATAACTCAAAAATGGTGACAGATATCAAAATTCTGATGGGAAGCTAAAGTGTTCAACACCTCAAGATCTACCTGCTTTGAAATTTTGAAGAAGATGTAACCACCCATGTAGGAGTTATTGCCCTTTTTCTTGATTTTTTTTTGAAATTTGTACTTATTAAGTTGTTGTCAATAGAGAAAAGCTGTTGTTTGCTTAAACAATCAGCTCATTGAGCTCTACAAAAGTCTGAATTGGGTCGAAGTTGTCAGATGATCCATTATAGGGGTAATAGCTCATGAAAGACTCCCTTAAAGCTTAAGGACCAGGTGAGCGATTCAGGCTCCTGGGAGCCTCTTGTTTGTAAATGAAATAATACATTGTCTGATAAATTTTTAATTTGAGTAAAATATATAAAAGATAAGGCTAAAAGAGTTGAACTAGGAAAAAAAAGAAACTTTACAATTAATGATTTTGTTTGTTTGTTGAGTTGGGCTTTAGTGCCATTTTCAGCACATTGGCTATTTCGCGGTGGCCAGTTTTTATTGGTGGAGGAAGCCGGAGTACCCGGATAGAACCACGACCTTCGGTAGGAAAATTGGCAATCCTTGTCAAAAAATAAATGAATATACAGTTAAACCTTCTTAACTTGTACCACAAACCACATCCTTCAAAAATTACTGCTGTTGACAAAGATTATAAAACCTCTGCATAAAGGGGCACTTGTTGATAAATGATTACACTATTTCTCTTCCTTTGTGTATCTTTTATATACGATTGACTGCACTCTATCTGAAAGTTATAAGAAAGAATACAATTTTATTTTCAGGTATGGTGTGGATTGACAAGTGAAGGGCAACTCATTGCAGTTAAGCAGATTGAACTTAACACTATGGACCAAGATAAGGCTAAAAGGGAATATGAGAAAGTGCAAGAGGAAGTAGAACTTCTCAAAACACTAAATCACAAGAATATTGTAGGGTAAGTTTCAAAAAAGTATTTACTGGATTGAATGTGAATTTGTTGATTTAAGTCAACTAAAATGTACTAGAATGCTATATTTGTGAAAAATTTGTTGTTTATTTCATTGACCAATACCTGAATTGACAGTACCATTTGCCATTGCTAAAATTCATACAAATTCCCATAGTTTTGACATCACAAAGAATACATTTGATGTCACAATTAAAAAATGATGTTGTTCTATGACGTCATTAGGTTAAATGGAGTCTTTATGGCAAGTACATGTATATATGTTCCAATCAAATTCCTGAAAAACAAATTTGCAGGTAATGTGACACACACACAACTCTGTTTGAATGCCTTTATGTTCTTTATTTGGTCATTCAAACAGAATTGTTTCTCTGGCCATATTGTAGATAATTCAAATTTGTCACTTTCAGAATTTTGCAATTTTATTAAAGTTTATTCTCAGAATAGACTTAACACAAATTTGCTTTTTTCTCAAGGGAAATAACTATATGTTTCTAGTAAAATGTGATTTGAATTTTCAAACAAAACTGAATAAAAAAGTTAACAATTTCAGTGATATGGAAAAATTTAGGGAAAAACATTTTTTTTTTACCTTTTACATGTTCAGCTTTTTAGACTTTTACTTGGTTTATATTATTAATAGTGATGTTTTGTGGTAACTTTTGTTATCTTTTTACTAGTATTTCATTTTCCCTTTAATAGCTTATTTAAGATTTTTTTTCAATTTGCAGATATTTAGGTACCAGTCTAGAAGAGAGTATAGTGAGTATATTTATGCAGTTTGTACCAGGAGGTTCTATTGCCAGTATACTGGCTAGGTTTGGTGCATTAGATGAAGCTGTGTTCAGAAAATATACCAAACAGATTCTGGAAGGTGTAGAATACTTACATGCTAATGATGTTATACACAGGTAAATAGTAATTAGTGGTGATTTGGGCTCCAAAGTTAGGAAAAATGTATTCTTCATACTCAGATATTACTTTTTTTTAAATGATAATTATTGTGTATTTACATTAAAACTTAAGTTGCTCAAATACCATAGGGACAGACCATTCAGGTAAGACATTAATTCCAGTAACCAAAGTTCTAAGGAAAAGAAATTTTGTGAAAATATAGATCAAGATATCTATAATGATTGTGAATTCAAGCTCTAGATACCGAAATTTCATTATGTACAAATATGATTGATCAACATGAAAAGGTTCAAAATGTAGTCAAGCTTTTTTTGCATAATACAAATTGTAGAAGACATTTTGGAATTATTTGTATATCAGAATAAGTATCTTTCACAAGTAACAGCTTTTTTTTAATTTATGTGATCTGTAAATTTTCATATGAACTTGTAATGTCACATTGATGTGATTTTCATGAAAACAATAATTTTTTCTTCCAGAGATATCAAAGGAGGTAATGTAATGCTGATGCCAAATGGAATAATAAAATTAATAGACTTTGGATGTGCAAAACGACTTTGTATCAATCTGAGTATGGGTCAGTCACAGATTCTCAAGTCAATGAAGGGTACACCATATTGGATGGCACCAGAGGTGGTGAATGAAACAGGTCATGGAAAGAAGTCAGACATATGGTAGGATATGCAGCACAATTGTTAAACTTTCTGAACTAAAATTAACTGCCTTTGTAGAATTTCTTACACCTTCAGGAGGTGTTCCAGATTTGTGTAAGGGAGATTATGTGTTTCGGACTTCGATTTCATAGAAGGTCTCAAATTTGAAACTGTAATGCCTTAGAAATTTAATTCAGCAAAATCTCAGTTTGAGAAGCTCTAGTTAGACCAAGATTTGGTCAAAAGGATATACTGTAAAATTGATATTTGACTGTGTCTAAATTTGTCTTGTTGCTGTAAATATGGTTGGGAAAGGGTTTGGGGTTTGCACCAGCGAGACAACATTCCATTCAGATACATAGAAAGTTAGATCAAAATATTGTAAACAAATTTTATGATTGTCCCTTACCAAGTAACAGTTTTCAGCTCAAAAAGGATACTTATAAAGATAAATATGAAATTGATGTCACAGAAACCTTCTTTAATAGATTAAGAAAAACATTTTTTGTCATAACATTGATATAGGGTAATGTGAAAAATGGATGGTTGTAGCAAATATTAACAATCACAAAAGTGAACTTAATTATGATAAAAAATTTTAAATTTATTTTTATCCTGTGCAATACTTTTTGCCAAAACTTCCTATTGTTTTTGTATTACCCTTTTAAGTTTGAGGTGTTTCGATCTAGTTCACATCACTTCAGGCAGGCATTTAAAAGGTTTGTTTTAAAGAGGCAAAGGCATCTTGAAATAATAAAATCTTTATATTAAACATTTCTGCTGAACTAAATTAACTTGTATACAAAATTTTAAATGTGTTTCTCTTTACAGGAGTGTTGGATGCACAGTATTTGAAATGGCCACAAGAAAACCTCCATGGTAAGTTTATAACAGTCTCCAGTGCAATTGTGTTAAAATGTATGATTTTTAGGTAGAAAATAATTCAACAAATAGACCCAAACATGGATACTACTGAAATACAGTCAAACCTACTTTTAACAGCCACAATTAGGACAAAAGTAAAGTGGCCGCATAAGACAGGTGACCGTTTAATCAAGTTTTACACTGAGCGGCCAATCCGGATTTTGCTTTCCGGTCCGGAACTATCAAGATATTATCATTGTCTAACATACAAAACATGGCGGTTCGACTGAGGTGAAACGATGTTTTTTGCCACAATGGACCGTAAATGAACGATGAGGTTGATAATTTGAATGATAATTAAGCTCTACCATTAATTAAAGATGATTTGAAAGTCAATTGACGATGATTTTAACATGTATAGAAAGGTAAATGACCGCTTGTTGTGACCGCTGGCTGCGTAAGACAGGCGACCGCTTATTCAGATTAAATTAACACGTAAAACTCTTTGGGCGGACTCCAGGACGACCGCTGAAGGCAGGTGGCTGCTTAATTAAGGTGACCGTTAGGGCAGGTTTGACTGTAATTTGTTTTATATCATTGGTTTTAAGTTTCTTGAGTTTATGGTCTACTCCTGAAGAACCTTAAAGAATCTCACAAAGACATGAGTAAAGAAGCTGTATAAAAGTTTATTTTTGAGACAAATGATCTTTTTGATAGCATTTTATGCTGAATAGAAAAGGCAAATGTTACAGTTAAACTATGGTACTAATTTCAGGGCTGATATGAATCCCATGGCAGCCATCTTTGCTATTGGATGTGACAAGCCTGTTCCACAGTTACCAGAGAGGTTCTCAGCTGAAGCAAGAGATTTTGTCAATAGTTGTCTTACTAGGTAAAAATTTTTCAAATGTTTTGCATCAGAATAGAAAAGTTATGTACAATCAAACCTGCTTAATGCACATCTCTGGCCACATGCTTTCAATCATGATAGATCCCCCTCACCTTCCTCCTATTATTTATATGCAGGGTAAGCACACGTCCTTGAAATCCTTGAAAGTACTAGAAAATGAAAGTGGGAAAATCAAGGCCTTGAAAATACTTAAATTCTTCAAAAGGTCCATGAAACACCTTGAAAAGTAGAATTTTATTGAAAAGAAATATTTCTTTGAATATTTTTTTCTGTCACCGGTATCTTTTGTTTTGATTTTCATACTTATTCGATCTGTTTTGCGTATAAATAGACTTGTTGTTTCAATACGTGCCATATTTCTAGAATCTTACAATTTTAAGATATGGGAATTTCTCTATTTCTCAAGATTTTTATGTATGACGAAGTAAAATCCAAGATCTGATTGAAATATACACCAGTAAAATTCGTCATTTATTTGTATTTGTAGTTTTAAGTACAAATGAAGACAAGCGAAGGAATTTAAAGTTTATAAATCTATGATCCATAATTTTGACGAAAGTAGATCATGTATGATGTAATCATGAAAATTGAGGACTTGGAAAAAGTAAATTTACCTGGAAAGTACTTGAAAAGTCCTTGATTTTTATGATGAAAAATATGTAAGAACCCTATATGTGTTTGACACCACTTGCAATAGATTACTGCTAAAATTGCAAAATTTTCAATTTCATCATCTGACAACACTTAGTGGTGAATTTTAACCCAAAATTATTGCCAGGTTTCCTGCCAAAAGTCACTGTGTCAGATATATCACAGAAATCTAATATTAGTGTCATTTGCTCTTCATATATTTATCTTAAATTTATATATTGTAATTATTTTTTAGGGATCAAAATAAAAGACTGTCTGCTACACAATTACTTAATCATGATTTCCTTATAAGAAGACGACATTCCAACAAAAAATAATACATGTAACCCGACAGTTATACCCCTAGAAAATCAAGATTTCTGTATGTCATGTGATTTCTTCCAAGAAGAAGTGAAGAAAAGAAATAAATATGTTTTGGATTCTTCGAAGAAGGAAAAAATGGAATGATGAAATTTATCTGTTAATAAGAGATGTGTGTGCAATGAGCAATAGTGCAATGGTAACATCAGGGAATAGTGTTGGCGAATGTAGTGAAACAAGAAAATGGATTTTATTTCTAGTTCTGAAATTATTGGCTCCTTTTTCTTTGAAAAACAAGGACTTTTTTCTGTTATTATTGGCTCAAAAGTGTTTCATTCAGTATATCATAATATTCTTAAAATATTGGCATTTTATAAAGTTATCCATATAAGAAATACATTAGTTTACTTTTCAAAATTTTTTAAACATAATATTTTGTAAATGATGAACAAAATCATGAATTTAAAAGTAATCATGTAATTTACATAATCATTATACATGAAATAAATCAGTTACTAAGCAACCATTGAAGGTGTCATAGAAATGTGTTCAAAATCTGCAAGTAAATCCTCAGATATATATGTGTTTCATTTCATCCAAACTTTTTTATCATAAAATAACATCATGCGTTGTAGCTGTAAACTGCGAATTTTATATGTGTTATGTGTAGGAAAATCATTTCAGACAAAGGTGTTAAAAGGTTACCTGTATTAAATGTTTATGAAACGTTTTTATGTACACGAAAATAAGCATATTCTGTATTGGTCATTGTTCAAAGTAGATGTTGCTGACATTTATTGATACAGTATCATCAGACGAATGTCATAAATTCTGCATTATCTACTTGTATGTATTGAAATATATCTCTTACATTAAAAATATATGTCCATTACAAAATCATTGATTCTTTCCTAATTCAGTTCATGAATGAATTGCTCCTGGTGACCTGAGGTCAGTTGTTGGAAATCAGGCCATAAAACATAATGATGTAACAACTTGTTTTAAGATGTTAAATTATATGGGGAAATTACACTAACAGGAAACTTGTATGTTAGTAATTTTTACACTGTTAAATGAATAAATTTATTGTGTTTCATAAAAGTTTTTATAGATGAAATTGCCTTTTTGGTATAGCAGTAAAAATAAATTTTGGTGAAATATTTAGATTATATTTATTGAACAAATAAAAAAGACTTAAATTGTTAGGTATGAATAAATCTTTGGTTTATTATTGGCATATTTCTGCTTTTTAAAACAATATTTACTACTGGAATCACACAGCTTTTGCTCTCAGTACATCTCTAAGAGTTATGTCTCTTTCTTTAAGCCATTTAGACTGAACAGTAGACATTTTAGTATAATAGAAAATGGCTGAAACAGTCTGATATAATACTGCTGATGTAGATATGAGATTGTTGATAATATTAAAATCCACACTTACACATGTTAAAAGAAAAATTGACTTCAGTCAATCAAATAATTCATTGTACTTTGAGCGACATGGTATAAACTGTATCATATTAATGGTCTTATTATCAATAGGTATACTATACACGGATCAATGTATAATCTATAGGTATACTGTACAGGTTTTATATATTATCTATAGGTATACTGTACAGGGATCTATATATAATCTATAGGTATACTGTACAGGGATCTATATATTATCTATATGTATACTGTACAGGGATCTATATATTATCTATAGGTATACTGTACAGGGATCTATATATTGTCTATAGGTATACTGTACAGGGATCTATATATTATCTATAGGTATACTGTACAGGGATCTATATATTATCTATAGGTATACTGTACAGGGATCTATATATTGTCTATAGGTATACTGTACAGGGATCTATATATAATTTATATGTATACTGTACAGGGATCTATATATTGTCTATAGGTATACTGTACAGGGATCTATATATTGTCTATAGGTATACTGTACAGGGATCTATATATAATTTATATGTATACTGTACAGGGATCTATATATAATCTATAGGTATACTCTACAGGGATCTATATATTATTTATAGGTATACTGTACAGGGATCTTATATACCATACAGGGATCTATATATTATCTATAGGTATACTGTACAGGGATCTATATATTATCTATAGGTATACCGTACAGGGATCTATATATTATCTATAGGTATACTGTACAGGGATCTATATATTATCTATAGGTATACCATACAGGGATCTATATATTATCTATAGGTATACCGTACAGGGATCTATATATTATCTATAGGTATACTGTACAGGGATCTATATATTATCTATAGGTATACTGTACAGGGATCTATATATTATCTATAGGTATACTGTACAGGGATCTATATATTATCTATAGGTATACCATACAGGGATCTATATATTATCTATAGGTATACCGTACAGGAATCTATATATTATCTATAGGTATACTGTACAGGGATCTATATATCAAAGCCTGAAAAACAAAATTACAATAACCAGATTAGATTCTTATATTAGGTGGTCTTCAAATATAAATGTATATTGTTGAAGACTTTTTTATCAATGGATAAAATACTATTTAGTCCGTTGTAGAATATATTTCATATATCAACCAGAATAAAATTGGATAAGCAGAGTGAATATATTTATGTTATTTTTAAATTATTTGATGTTTTAATTTTACAAGAATAAATTGTTTATATAAATATATATAAAAACCTTAGTTACCAGTAACTTAATCAACAATTGAAGGCATGAAATTATAATAAGTAATTATTTAAATAACATCTGATATTCAGAAAAAAAAGCATTTAAAATATAAATATTGAGGCATTTATTTTTGTGTGTGTGAGTGTGTGCTTATTTATGTGTGTTAGGAGTATATTTTTGTAACATTGTTGAGATACTTATATTGAGAATACATTTTTGTATTTATTAGAGTAGAAAGGTAAAGGATCATTTTGATATAATTTATTCAGGTTCTACAATTTTAAGTACTTTTTGTTGTACTGTAAAAATATTTTTGATATATCATTTTATAGGTTACCATTCCACATGTCTCTTTTAGAATATTTCATTGCAGTTGTATAAATTTATTTTCTCCTATTCTTGACGTATTTAATCGGTGGGATAAAAATACATAATATCTTTAACCTCTTCCCGGTGATTAAATTTCTACGTGGGAATTACCGCCCTTTTTTCTACAATTATTGGAACGATAAATTAAAGAAGTCCCGAAATGACGTCTATGTAAACAAACTACATAGCAAAGACATTTTCTTGAGGTTTTATGTCGAAAATCATAGGAGAAACAGATTCTCCTTCAATTTACTTGTGAGTAATGGAATTTCTCCACCCTCAATAGTTAAATTTTAGATTTTAACACACTCACTAAAGGCTTGCATGTTGAAAATCGAAAATTTATCTTGGGTGGAGAAATTCCATAACTCACTCGTACCTGAAGGAGAATCTATATTTTATTAATTACAGTGATCCCAGTCACTTGAGATTTATAAAAATATATTTTTAGTGGATATTAAATAATTCAATAAATCAATCATAGTTCCATTTTGATTCTAATTTTTTTAATTTTTGCAGGAGTTATCAGAATTATCAGAACCCAGTCTTTGCATAACCTTTGAAAGACAATTAATTCATTATTTTTTATGCAATAACCTGCCTGTTATGGTGTTATTACTTATGACACAACACTTTCAAGCAAAAAAGCTAAAGGGGAAGTAACTCTGCAGAGACTTATTAACTTCAGAATCAGATCAGAATGATTTGTTCCCAAGCCACCAAGAGTACTTTTTAAAAAGATTTAAAAAAATTAATATTGTTTGGGCATTATAATATTTAAAGAGTTGACTTAGTGAGAACTGTGGTAATAAAATGTTATTTTTTAATCTTATCCTTGGATTAAGAAGCTTGATCTGATTGCTATTTTTACACAGTGTTCCGAATCAAAATTTCAAAATGAAGTCAATGAAACAAATCTGTTTCCTTTTGTCTTAAGTTTATATATATTTTTAATTTTACTTTTAAGAGGTAAAACAACCATTTATAAAGTGTGTTGAAATGAGCAGTTGTTATAATGCAATTACATGCACCCTCTTATGAAATAGTGCTAAAGGAAAAATTATTAATACTTCACAGAAATTTTACGTAATTTATTAGAAAGTTTGTCTTGGAAAGATTTCCAAATCAAAGAACAGTATTAAATGTGAATTATTCCCTTATATTAACAACTACAATATTTTATCAGCAATATAAAATGTTTAAATAGAACTCAAAACATAGATTTAAAAGTATCTTAATTTTTTCTCAAAACTTTTTATGTTTTCTGGAAAAAAAACTTCAATGAAATCAGGTTATGTATATTTGTGTAGAAAACATTTAGTGGCTATCAGATCCAAGTTGTGTGTATAATATATGTAGTGTTAAATGTAAATATCAGTATCACTGGTTGATAGATTGGTTAGGATTAACATTGAAGAGAGCTAACATGTTTTGTTTACATGTAGACCAGTAGTACTGGTTGTAAATCTGTGATAAATATGTGATGGTCATTAATAGGTTATTGTCTTCCTTTTAAAAATAAAATATTTCACTAGCAATATTTCCATTATTTCATTGCAAGATGCCATTTGTCATTATTTTCCCATCATTTGATCTTCATTTTATATAATGTTGACAGTGAAATGTTTACATGTTTTTAAAATTTGCCTGAAAGGGTTGACGCCTGGATTTTTATGATGAACCGAAAACAAAACAAAAAAAAAAACAAAAAGCACAGTGAAAGAGAAGTACCATATTAGCTTTATCATATATAAACAGACCTGAATTAAATCACCATTATTATTTGAACTTTATGCCCACTATATATTGATATGGATGGTTAAAACCATCACCACCACCGCCTCTAATGCTGGACTTCCCCACCCCCCCCCCCCCCCCCCAAAAAAAAAAAAAAAAAAAAATTTAAAAAGTTAAAAAGTTAAGTAACGGTCTTTAATTCACAGAAGTAGACTCTAAAAACTGGATTGACATCAGGTGCTCCAGAAGGTAAGCATATTCTGCCTGTTAACAACACTCCCTGCATTACAAGTTGGAATAAATTTGTAGACAAGGAGAACAAACACTACAAAACATACATTCAAAAGAAATGAAATACATAGTACACTAAAGCAAAACGAGACAAAACTAAAGCACTGGCAATGTTAACCCCCATTAAATAAGTACCCATTATATTGCCAGTGAAGTGTAAAGTCCAGTGATATGTCAATTCCAGAAGAAATCTAACTGAAGATATCTAGTCTCACGTGAGATAGAGACTTCGTATCGGCCAATCAATTCGAGACGGCGACCGTAAAATTTTTGAAGTAATGAAATTAACAGAGACTGAACATAACCATGTCTTAGAAGTTTATGTGACAGGAATCTCGCCGTGACGATAAAGTCGCCGTGAAAATCACATGTACGGCAGTAAAAAATACCTCCCTTGCGGAAGCTGACAAAACATTTTGACTGAAGTTCTCATTCTACAGGGATAACTGTGTAGGAAGTAATAAATTGTGTTGACCAGTAAAACCCTGTTGAAAAGTAACGAGTCAACTTTTAAAGTAGACAGCGTGGGCTGGAGACTTTGTTAAGGAAGTTTGCTGCTCAGTTTCAAAATAACAAGGTTTTCATAACGCTGGTAAATGTTGATAGTGGATTAATAAAGGAACTAAAAGAGCTAAACAAAAAATTACAGGTCCGTGTGCTTTTTTTTCCAGATTTAAGCCATTGAAAATTTGGCGGGAAAAATATGCTCTCTTGATTTTACATAGCTTTATCATTGACAAGTTTTATTTTTTAAAAAAAACCCATTAAATAATATCAAGGATTTTATAAGATTTTTACAAATGGCTTATTATTCTGCATGCAAAAGATTTATGAAAAGAAAAAATGGGTTTTGGCAGGAAAAATAATTTATGGCATTAAAATGGATAAAACCCAGATGACAAAAATTCAAAAACATGACCAGCGAACATCCTTAATGAACCCTTTGTCATAAAGTTTTGGTACCCTTCGCCCATTGTCTTTTTTCCACTGCAATGTGCTTGATACACCTTTTTTGATATCGATATTGATATAGTGACGTCATTGTACGATCTTTCAGACGCTTAGTAAAGTGACGTCATTGTACGATCATTCAGACGATAACTGGAACAATGATTCTGAGGACTATCTTCTTCACTGCAGGTAAAATCTACAAAACACATTGGATACGTATCTAAAAAAATGATACAGTCGAACACGATTTGTCTGTCGTCCAATTAAAATCTGTGTTCTAAAGTTTACATTCTTTTGCAACTGATTTCTCGATGAAAAAAAATATTGACTTTATTACAATTCTGTTCATTTCAAATAACAATTAGGTATGTCCTAAAAACCAACATGTTCACATTTTTAAGAACAAACCTTTTTCAGCAACGTGACATTTGTTTGTTGTGACCTCATATTTAACGCAAAAATCAACTATTGTAAAATGCACACACAAACACGAAAAAAAAATGGAAACTTCGTTCTAATTAAATATCAGTGGAAAAGACACTATTACTGTTTGTCCCACATACCATACTTCGGAAACTGATTGCTGAATGAAGAACTCGCTGGAGGTTATTACAATTCTTTACAATTCAAATAACCATTTGGTATACCCAAAATGTCAACATGATTCAAACTTGTACATATTCAGCAACGTCACATTTGTTTGTGGTGACATCATATTTTTCGCAAAAATAAACGAATTGCACGCAAAAAGTGGATAATCCGTTCTTGTAAAATATTTTCTTACTTTCATTTTAAAGAAAGATTTAATATATTCGCGAAAAATGACTTTCAGTTTAACAAAAGACACATAAGTAACCTGATTTGATTTTTATGGGGGCAAAGAAAGAATTTGAAAAAGACAGGTTCAAACATCTGGTGAGGATTATATATCATATGGAATTAATAGTAGTATATTAAAAAAAAAAAGAATGGTTGTGCCCTAAAATAAACAATCTCTTGATTGCCGATGTTTAAGTTTCAGCAAATTTTCAGGCTCTTTTACGTTGCATAATAACTGATATTATTGAAATAAATCATTATATTTGAAAATTTGATATTTTACTAGTTTCTTTTCCCCGCTTTTTCTGTTGAAAAGTAAAAAAAAAGCTATAGCATGTGTAGTGAAATGAACTTTGCTTCATAGAAGCCGTCAAATGACATGCTAAAATATTAAATGTTTATACGGAAAAACCAATAAGGTTTACATAACTAAAATCTAAGATCCACAAAAGAATAAGGTACAAGAACGATTTTTAACACATGTGCGGATTAATGAGATCGGCATAATATGTTTTGTAGATTTGATTGTTTTAGATAAACTTTTATCAAAACCGCACGATATATATAAAATCCAATAACCAATTAAACTAGTTATGCATATATTTCTTACACATTTGTATTTTTATGGAAAAAAATATCGTCAATCGTTAATTGTTACTTGAAAACCCTGAGCAAAGGATATCGTATTGAATTCAAATTACCGCCATTCCTGACCCTTAAACAAACCTACCACAACGCATTTATACCTTAATTTTAAAGTCATTTTTTTGAAATATCATTAAATGATAATAAAATAAGAATCAACTGCCTTTGTATCAAAATTTCCAGTATACATTCACAAATTTATGATCCTGGTGATGCTGGTACGAGAAGTAACTTTTTGGGGAGGGGAAGGGGGGTCTTCTATCAAATACGGTTCAACTGTCTCTGTATTGACATTTCCAATAGATCCATATATTTATAATCCTGGTGTTTGTGGTGTGATTTCAGTTGTTTACAATGTCATGTCTATTGAGATGTACATAGAATTAGAGGATAACCAAGGCCACAGACAGAAATACAACATATCTGAGGAATTGGAAGGTATAAAGTTCTGTTTTTGCATTGTTTTTTTAAATGAAATTCTTTGTTCTGTCATGAACTAAGGCTTGATAATATTGCAGTTTTGCTTTAAGCTAAGGCTTTAAATTTCGACCCTTTTTGATGTCGCAAAGACATTAGTTTACTCCTATGTTTGTGTGAAAACGCTCAAAAACCGAAAACCATGAAAAACAAAGGACAAACTATTTCTACGAACAAATAATTTATAGTATACATTCACAATACAAATCGTTGTCTTAGTTAAAAAAGGATGTACGTACGGCTTTACACCGGATGAGTAACTACCGACCAAGGACGAAGTTCGACGTTGATATCACTTAAAACATCGATCATAGAACACATTGAAACAGTAAAAATACTGAATTCTTGTTTTAAATATATACTTAAAGTACATGTGAACTTTATTTCTACCTCATACGTCATTCTTGTTCACTATTACTCTAACCTTGACCTCTGATCTAGTAAAAAGTTTTACACTGAAAGAGGTGAAATACCATGATTTCCGAGTGAAAATTCTATATTTTAATATTGGTTAAAATATAAAGGTAGCATCTATTCTGATAATAAAAGAAAGATACAGTCTAGGCCCTATACAAATGAATCTTTTAAAAATGGAAACATAGCATTATTATCATTTTAAAATTTGGAGATACAATATATACATTAGGGAAATGTGACTGGCTCAGCCAAATACCCAAAATAAAATAACACTACATTTTTTCTACATATTTACATCAGAACTTTTAAGAGAGGAGCCACCTTTCCGCGTCCCGGCAGCAGGAATGGAAAAGGATTATACTGCGAAGATGCGTCCACGAAGGGAAACTCATATGCTGGCGTCTTTTCCTTTCTGTATGTATATTATCACGTCTATGGAATATCTGAAATTTTTCCATTTCAAAACCAAATCTGATCAAAACTGATATATATATATATATATATTTCAGGCGTTAGCCTTAAAGACAATTTAATATCATTTGCTGTAAATTAAATGTGCAGTTGTAAAATATAGCCCCTTGTTTTGATTTGCTGAACTTATTTGAGGTGGGGCTAGAGCCCAGAGAGCATGGCTGTTGATATTAGTTTCAACATTACCAATCAACATTTATACAAAGTTTTATTGTTTAAAATATTTGCAAAAAGATGTAAGTATAACCATACCTAGGAAATTGAACAAAATATCATTATGTCTTAAATTATATTTCAGCTCGTAGACTACCAAAATGTGAGAGATTTATGGAAGAATATCGGAGAACAAACAAACAGCCAATACAGTTGACATACCTGGTGGACGAATATGAAGACATCCGTATGACATGTCATTACTGGTATGAAACAACATAATAAAAAAAATTAAAATTAAACATTTGACTAATAATCGTAAGTCATGCTATATATTTATTCAATATATTCTAACCGCCATATGTTAATCAAGCATCACAAAATTTTGAAAAAGATTTAAAAATTGAATTTTAAAGTTATACATTTGCTATTTTCACCATCATTATAATGCTCTTGATGATAATACTCTTGCTCCTCTCGGCTGAAACCCATGCATTAAGGTATTGAAAAGGAAGGAAGATGGGTTTTTGTTACAATCGAATGCATTTTACCTCTTGAAAAAAGACAGAAAGTTCCTTCATCTTAGCGTTTCTGCTTACTTATCAAATGTGGCAATACATTGTATTTTTTTAAATGGCCAGCAACCTGTATTTTTTAAGGCTAACATAACGGATCTTAACATGAAAAAAACTACTTTGAGGCATTTTGTTTTGACAATAATGGTAAAGAAGGAAATGGTGTTAACTGGAAATAGCAATTTTTGGCGAAAACGACAAAACACACATGAACCATTTTTGTGTGCATCTGTGCCATCTTTCTAACAACAGACTAAAAATTGATAAATCTGGTACGAGTTAAGATACTTTTACATCTGTTGTAGAATCGTTAAAAATATTGCTTCATGATTACATTTTAGAACTACCACGGCACGTGTACGTCAATTCCGACCATACTCTGTGCCCCTACTAGTATTTTTGTTGTACCTTATAAAAAAATAAACCTCGTTAATTCATTAGAGTTGTATCCCTTTTTGTGAGAATACAAAATATATGTAAGTATATATTACAGCAGAAATTGCAATATTTATCAATAATGATTATAAAGAATGTATATATTATAACATAATATCTATAAACAGATAAAGCAACCATTATGTATAATGCTCAAATTGGTTGAACGATTATCCACAGGTATTTGAACCCGATTATTTTAGAAAAGAAGGTGTGAAAAATACTTAGAACAATAAACCACAAAAAAGCAAAAACAAACAAGAAAGACATTTTAGCGTAATCGAAAGGGAATACATAAAAAAAACTTGCATCAGAGATATAATCAGTCGAAGAACTGGTAGATTTTAGTAACTTTTTGGGGTCTGTAAGAGACACATAGTATGTGCGATACAGTTCTACGCAATGGTAGGTTTGAAAGACATTAGACAACTATTTTGTTTTAAATGTCCCTTTTCGTGAAAAAAAGAAAAGGAGGTAAAAATAAATATAAATTATTTCAAAAATAGCAGAATAAACAGAAATAAACATTTAACATTCTTACTACACAATTACAAACTAATGTGAAGTTTCATTTCAGTGGAGACAATGAACTGTATGGTCAAACGATAGAATGGAAAAGAGCACTCCGACAGAAGTTAGAAGACAGTTATTTCAAAATAGAAACAGTACCATTAGATAGACATGACGATGAAACAAAAAATCGAGTGTTTATAGACGAAGAATTTAATCTCCATATAAAGAATACAACAATGGGTAAGAATATAAGAATAAAGCATCGTGATATTATTTGGGACTACAAAATTAACTTTAAATTACACCACAATTTTCATATCAGCCCTGATATCACCCCGAGACTCCCATATCAGTCCGAGGAATTGGATTGTCATGCACTTTTTATCATATGTTTCCAAAGCAACCAACGAATTTTACCAGTGACCAACGAACAAATTTTACCAATTGTCTCTCCAAAATCATCAATAAGGTATTGGAAGTACTATGGGAAAGACGCAGGTTATACGGAATATTCCTTCCGAATTTATATCATAGCTATATCATTAAAAACATTACCACTTTTTATTCACGGATATTGGATTATAACGTAAAAATCGCTAATGGTTACGAATCTGATCCGGATTTCATAACGCTACAATTATGATGTCATAATACTGAGAGTGTAACCCCGTGTGATCATGTTTTCATGACATATCTTATACACGTAGTGATCTCACTGTATATTGTTTAACAAGACTTACTGTAAACCTTGAATTTGAACGAATGATTATTGAAGATGCATTAACTAACACTGTATACAGATATATATTGCTAGAACCTTCTTTAGTTATATGGAAATACAAAAATGTAGACTTTGAATAATGGTGGTCTGGACGACGGCAGTTTAGCAAACGACTAAGGAGGGTGGTCTGCAGGACGGCAGTTTAGCGAACGTCGAGGGAGGGCGACAGTATGGCGAAGTACGACAGGGGAAAGTGGTCTGGAGGACGGCAGTATGGCGAAGTACGACAGGGGAAAGTGGTCTGGAGGACGGCAGTATGGCGAAGTACGGCGGGGAGAATAGTCTTGAGGACGGAAGTATGACGAAGTACGGCGAGATAGCGGTCTAGAGTACGGCGGGGGAGAGTGATCTAGAGGACGGCAGTATGGCGAAGTACGGCGGTGGAGAGTGGTCTGCTGGACAGCAGTATGGCGAAATAAGGCGGTATGGTGATCTGGAGGACGGCAGTTTAGCGAACGACGGGGTGGGGTGGTCTGAAGGACGGCAGCATGGCGAAGTACTGGCGGGGAGGGGGGATGGGCGGTGTGGTCTGGAGGACGGTAGTTTTGCGAAGTACGGTGGAAGGGCGGTCTGGAGGACGACAGTATGGCAAACGACGAGGAATGGCGATCTGGAGGAAGGAAGTTTGGCAAAGTACGGCGCAAGGGTGGTCTCGAGGACGGCAGTATGGCGAAGTACGGCGGGAGGGCGGTCTAAAGTACGGCTCCCAAAATAGGAGAATCCATTTTGCTGTCACTCAGACAGCTTTTTGTTTTGAAAATTTATATGCAGATTTCAATTTCCCATATTATATAAGTTATTGTGGGGATTTATCGTTTAAAAGCGGAATTTAAACTATTTGGTTTCATGTTTTATTTTTCCTACAGTAAAAACTTTCCTCTCTTTTTAAACATGAATGACTGTATATTGCAGTATGACATGTTTAAATATCTTCGCACAATTTTTTTTAATATTAATTTCATATTTTCATGCTTTTATTCATCTGATGTTGAATTTTAAGTCTCATTTCTCTTTTAGATGATATAGGGACGTATTTCTGTCACAGTATGAGAACTGACGATACATTTGTAAAAGACCGATTGAATATGAACGATCTAAGGAATTTTTTCCAAGTTGCAGATAGATTTAGATTGTTTTATAATGTAGACGGTAAGAATAACTGTCGTTGAAACTATTTAAAATGATCATTCAAGATAAGAATACTACTTCGAAGGTCATATTGAATACCAGGTAATTACCCTATTTCGGTCGGGGACTCGTTGGTCGAGCAATCAAAGCAAACTGTTCTCTTGACTGCTCACGTTCTTATTCCACTCTCGAATGTTAATTGACAAGTATTGTTTTCATATCCGTGTTTCTTTGGTGCCCTCCACCGATAAAATACTGGTCGCCACAATAGAGCAAATTTGACTGAAAGCGACTAAAAATACAACCAAATCAAACCAAATGTTTTTGAATATGCATTAAGTTATCACATCAAAGATACCTATTGTGTAGTACCTATATAGATTGGTCCGTTACAGGTAGGCTCTCCGGATTTGTTTTGCATTTGTCCTTCAAACTGAAATTTGTATTCTGTACTGTATGTTTTTTTTTGTCTTGCCCTCTTTATATTCATTGTATCAAGGCCAATAAGTAAACTTTATTTCAAATTATTTAAAAAAAAAAAACAAATATTGACTGATTTTAAATTGATCTTATTTCAGTTATATTTAAGACAGATGTTCCAGTGAGGAGAAGTATGTATAAATCTATTGTAGTGAAATCTTGTCTAAGATAAACTAATCTAGTGGTCAAATTTCATTTTAATTTACTGTATCACAATGTCAGCAAGGAAATAATAGAAAAGTATGAAAACACAACTGTAGTTGTAAATTAACAAAGGACAGTTGCAGCAAACCTAGAGATGGCCTCATGCATAAAGGGCATGGTATCATTTGGTCCCTTGAATTACAAGAATAAAAAAAGTAATGAAAAACTTACTATCATCTTTCATTGAATACATTTAAAATGTTACGTTTTAAGGAACATGCTTTTTTTCAACAAGATATCTGTATAATTCAGAAATATGCTTTCAATTAAAAACACCAAATTTCACTCTTGTTTGGACCTTTGAATTAGACATGATTTTGATATTAGCAACAACCTTGCCCAAAAACATATTTCACTGAAATGTGTCTTTATGTAAAACAAACATTTATTAAAAAATCTTTTTGGGCAAAGTCTATTGCTCATAGTTGTTTTATAGAAATATACCATGGGTATCCACGGAATAAAGATAATATGGAAGAAATCATTAAGTTTCCCGGACCGTGCCGGTGATTCTTTTCATATATATATATATATTTGGGTCTAAAAACCAATATAAAGGGAAGACTGTGCATGACATACAGGTACATTTTCATACTTTATGGCTAAAATTCAACTCAAAATGACAATTGTAAAATACTACCTAAAGGGGAATATTTCACCAGAAACGAATCCGGAGAAATCCGGGTTTTTTGGGGTTTTTTTTCGGAATCTCCCCTACCTTTGAATTCGCCCACTACCGTTGTATTCGCCCAAATACTAGTGTGGCGAATTCTACGGTAGGAAAATATCTTGGGATAATGCAAAATTCGCGAAGAAAAATTTAATTTCTCCTGACCAATCAGATTACAGCATTATTATGTAAAGTGGAATTATCTGGCAAATACCACTCGCCAGCATATGGTATATTTATAGTATAACTAATCTTGAAATGCGAATACCTAAAAATCTACAATGAGTTATCGAACAACACATTAGTGTTTTTCGGTCACGAGTTGCAGATCTTTGGTATTCGAATTTCGGGATTAGTTATTCTGTTTATTACATTGACATATTCCGTGTATTCATAAAATTTAACAAGAAAATACAAGGGATTATGTTTTTATGCGACTACGCGACCACGTTTGTATAGCAATATCGTTGGCGACGGTTATTGTTATGTCACTTTCTAGAGTGAAATATGACTTTCGATTTCACTGGGTGAATTATCGGATTTTATTTCACTCGGAAATCCCGGTATTTCACCACACTCAATGTAATAAATTTCTATAATTCCACTGAATATCTAAAGTGATACAATACGGTTTAAAAACCGGATTTTATGTTAATACAAGGTGGAGAAATTCGATTTTATTTTTTTAGAAACATGACGTCGCTGTTGCATCATGGGAAGAAATTGTGTACAATGATCGTGAAAGTTCGATCTTTATACAATAAAAATGATACAAATTCGAATTTGAAGCCTTAATTTTAATTTTTCGTCTCAAATGTGCCAAATAATGGCTGAAACCCTGTCATATTCTTTAATGAAAGAGGTCCGATTGTCTCAAAGGACTGAGGTACGAGTGATTTAGAAGGTATCCTAGTTTGAAGGTTTGCAGCTGCTACTTTTTAATTTAAAAGAAAATGACTTTGTCTCTGGTCCTTGTTTCCGTTGCTATTTTGAAATCAAACTCTTACGGAGTAGGCCTATAAAAGAACTTGTTTTACAACTCAATTGTTGGTTTGGAGGATATAGACTGGAGCTTGTTATTTCTTCAAGGCAAGTCAAAGACGGTCTCTGCTTTTCCAGCTAAAATGAACATTACAGTGTCATATTTAAAGACTGAATTTTTACTGGCATCGCACGGATTTCTATTGAACTCATTGACGAGATACCATTAAACCCTTTGTGAGAGTTTTATTTTTGACTATTCATTTTCAAAGAGCGATAGTACCTGCAGGACCCGCAGCTATGAGAGCCTAAGCCATTTTTTTAGTTAACGCAAATAACATGAATAAGTTGTCCTGCTATCTAAAATGTGTACATGAACATGCTGAAACCAATTTTAAATAACTTTCTTATTTCAGTTGGAGAGAATTCGCCGCATGGACTTCCATCTTTGGGCGAAATACCATGTAAGTCAACCTATATAACCTGACAACATAAGTGCTCACTACGACACTGCCTTTGTTCAATTCACTTCGGAAACGCATGTTGTTTCATACTACATGTTGCAATGCAATCGGAAATAATCATTCAAAGAACTGTGAAGAAGATTCTTATGTCATTATGATTAAACAAATGGAACAAAATAAAAAAAATAATAAAACGATCTCGGGACATACTTTTATATGAGGGAGATACTCCAAAAAAATTTCCTAATCTTACAAGAGTATATTTATGTGCAAAATGTTCATCAATTTTAATAATATATGTAGAAAGAAATCAAAATGGTAATTCTTGTTCTCTCTTTTAACAATCTTGAATATTTTCAGCACATGAAGATAATCTAAAATACTTTACGAGTTGGGGAGAATGGACAGAGTGTAGTGTGTGCGGTGAACAAGGAGAAAAACGACAAAGAGGTATGTCACACGTAGCTTTGTAGTATTTACGAATACGATATGTAATGGGATACTGTAATCCCATACATTGTAAACTGACGATAACAAAAAATTGAAAATCTATAGGCCTTAACATGGATACGACAAAATAGAAAGACAAAATAAGGAACATCTCATTACAAAAGGAAAAAATGTTGGAAATGGAATAAACACAATAAAAAGTACCAGAAAAAAAAACATAAAAAAAACTCCTGAAAACAGCAAACAAATGTTATGATTATATAGTCACTCTTCAATATGATATTCGGTGTAATTAAACAGATATAGTGATACAGTGCGGAAAATAACGTACTTGAACTTGCCCCTATGTCGCATATAAACTTTAAACGTACCACACGCATAAGTATATTGGTTTGAATTCAGTTTTTTTAAGAAACCATAAAATGAGAATGCAGTAAGAAAAAAAGAGTACAACGTTTTCCAAATTGAAATATCGGAGATGTATATAAAACTTAAGTGATATGGAAGTATCATTGTATTTAATAATATAAAATTGCAAGAAAAATGGATATGGACAAAAATACTCTTTTCAATACAAAGTAAATTCTTTCACTCTACATCGAAGGAAATTTGAAGTAAATCCTAGCTGACATATAAGAGAGTTAAAAATGACGTTATAGTCCGGTTCTGTGGTGTAGTGGTTATCACGTCTGCTTTACACGCAGAAGGTCGCGAGTTCGAACCTCGCCAGAAACTCCATACATTTTTGGATGATCGA
This sequence comes from Mytilisepta virgata, assembly GCA_028015205.1. Lineage (NCBI taxonomy): Eukaryota > Metazoa > Mollusca > Bivalvia > Mytilida > Mytilidae > Mytilisepta > Mytilisepta virgata. Next base: position 37,675,646 of record CM051515.1, read on the forward strand.
ACGCACCCAGCCACGTAATGGCTGTGTTGTTTTTGCTCTACGCAGGTTAACTCAGTTTAGGAGGTTTCAATAGGAACTGCCCGATGTGAGTTGCTTTATCATTGACTTTTATGAACAGTAAATCAATATACATACATTAACAACATTGAAAAACTATATTAGTATACCCTCGTTACTGCGAAGCGAGTCGCAGAGTGGGGGATCCCAAGCGTTGGGGGAACGAAGTGAGGTGCACTCGACTTGTACCAACTTTTTGAAATGGCAAAGAATTTGCTAAATGCTGATAGTGAACCGGGCATGGACGATAATTCGCGATCGCCAGGTCACAAATATAGGAAGGAAAATACCCTTGTGGTTGAAGTTGAGTCGAATTCCAAAATTACAGCTCAAGAAGTAATTAAAGCTGTTACTGAACAGTGCGGTGAAGGTGCTCTTCTTGCGTGTGTACCAAAAGGTGCGGATAGTTATGAAGTAACATTAGAAGGCAGAGCCCCTTGTCAAATTCTTTTGTATGGTATTTCAATTAAGAATAATACATATGACTGTAGAGAACTTGTTCGTTCAACAACAGTTGTTAGTTTTCTTCAAATGTCGTCTTATAGTGAAGACAGTGAAATTATAGGAAAATTAAAAGAATTTAATGTTGAAGTTGTCTCACCAATACGTAGAGTTGTACACCACGTTACTAATGTTTCTGACGGTACAAGAGTCCTTAAAGCTAAATTTCCAGACAATCTGGTGTCTTTGCCGTATACTATGAAATTTAGCAACAAGGAATTTGTGAAGGTTGTTCATAACAACCAGATTAAAGTATGTTCGTTGTGCGCTTCACCATCGCACCTCTTCAGGAACTGTCCACAGTTCAGATGTTATCGATGTAAAGCTCAGGGTTATTATATCAGGCAATGTAAGACAAACAGATGTGTAAATTGTCGTAGTTACCGTGTTGATTATGGTTGCTCATCAAGAGTGGATGTTGAAAAAGCCTCAACCTGTGACCAGTGTGGTTTGTTTGGCTGTCATTGTGAAATTGATGGTGATGATGATCGATGTGTTGATTGTGACAAGCAGGTCTGTACCTGTAGTGATGAAACCGAAAAGGATGTTAAAGCAGATGCTTCAACAACTCTAGACAAAACCGCCCATGAAGTAGACAATATAGACGTAAACACGCGAACGGACAAGACAAAAGACGACGTGAAAAACAAAGAGGATCCGAGTGATGAAAACTATGAACAAGACAATGTTATTAACAAAAATGTAAATGTTAATTCAAATGATAAAGTTGTACAAAATAATGATGGTATAAACAAAAGTTCTGATGTAAGCACATTTAATTTGTCTGTAGAAAACGAAATGAATCTTGATTTGTCTGATGTTTCCTCATGCGCCAAAGATTTAGACGCTAGGGGGAACATCGAGGTGTCAAATGATGTGGCTGATGAAATGGATGTCATTAGCAATGATGTCAATGAAAATAAAATTGAAGCAGTAGTGTATGCTACTGGTGTGTCTACTCCACCCTTGTCGTTTAATGATGCAATCGCCAGGGGAGGGGGTAAAATGAAACAGGAAAACTAAAGGGTAAGAGAATTCAGAACAGTAGCCTTGTAAAAAATAAGAACAATGTATAATTACAAAGTATTGTTTTGTCTATATTTTTTCATAATGGTGTGTATTGTTTCATTCAATTGTAATGGTCTGAGAGATAGAACAAAAATGTTGAAGCTATTTTCAATTTTTGAAGAGAAAAATTATGATGTAATTTTATTACAAGAGACTTTTTGGAATGAGAATATTGTATGTGATGCCAAAAAACAATGGTGTGGTGAAATACTTTATTGTAATCATGAATCAGAAAGGAAAGGTGTAGCTATTTTAGTTAAAAAATCATATTTTGATAAATGCACTATTAGAAAAGTAAACGATTATGATGGTAGATATTTACATATGAATGTTATAGATGATGACATAAATTATGATGTTGTTAACCTGTATGCTCCGAATTCTGTTTCCGAGTGAAAAGATTTTTTCAACGAAATTTCAACCTTTCTGCCACATTCGGAGAATTTATTGATTGGTGGAGATTTTAATACTTCCCAGGGTCAAATTGATAGATGTGGTAAAACTAAACATGTAGATAATATGTCAGTCAGAAGCCTAAATCGTATAAAAGAACTTTTTAATTTGTATGATATTTGGAGAGCTAGAAACCCAAATAAGAGTCTTTTCTCTCGGAAACAAGTAGTTCAGGGTACTCTTGTACAGAGTAGAATTGACCTTTTCTTAGTTTCCCAAAATATTAGTTCATATGTTAGATGTATTTACTACTCTGAATCAAGTTACAGTGATCATTCACAATTAGTTATGTTATGTGATTTTTTGAATATCGATAGAGGTCCTGGAGTGTGGATCCTCAACAATAGTTTACTAAATGATGAAAAGTATATCGAAAAAATAAAACGTCTGTTAGAAGATAAAAAAGAATGTCCTTTATATACAAGTGATATTGTGAATTGGTGGGAAAATTTTAAATATTTTGTAAAGAAAAATACACAAATTTACTCAAAAAATAAAAGACAAAAAGAAAATAATACTTTTTTTAAATTACAGAATAGATTGAATAAAATTTCGCAGTTAGCTGCAGCTAATAAAGATTATAATATTAATGAGTATGAGGAAATCAAATCGCAATTACAACAATTTGAAGAAATAAAGTGTCAGGGTGCAATCTTAAGATCCAAAGCAAAGTGGGCGATTGAAAGTGACAAAAATACAAAATTTTTCCTCAGTCTAGAAAAACAAAGACAGGAAATTAATTGCATTAAACAACTAGTAAATGGTAGTGGTGATGTATTGAATGATACAGATAGCATTTTAGAAGAAATTAAGAATTTTTATAGTAAATTGTATGCTTTAGAAGATGTTAGTCAGTCAGATATTGATAATTTTATATGTTCTTTAGACAAAACAATTTCCGTGGACAGTAAAACTATGTGTGATTCTGAAATATCAAAAGAAGAATTACAAACTGCTTTACTAGGAATGGCGAAAAATAAATCGCCTGGTGGTGATGGATTAACGGTGTCTTTTTACTGTAAATTTTTTAATGAAATTTCAGATATTATTTTGGAAGTATTTAACAAGATTTTTGAAGATAAGCTACTGACAAGAAGTATGCGTCATGGCATAATTATTTTAATTTACAAGAAAAAGGGAAGTAAAAGTGACCTGAAGAATTTTAGACCTATCTCATTACTTGGAGTTGATTACAAAATTTTATCTAGAATTTTAGCTAATAGACTTAAGCATGTTTTATCAGAAATAATTTCCCCTTTTCAGTCCTGTTGTATTTTAAATCGTGGCATAGCAGATACAATAGCATCTATCAGAGATGTCATGGATCTTATAGAACAAGATAATTTTGAAGGATATATCTTCAAAGCTGATCAGGAAAAGGCCTTTGATCGTGTGAGTCACAAATATTTGTTTTCTGTTCTGGAAAAGTTTGGATTTGGTGAAGGTTTTATCAGTTGGATAAAAATTCTATATAAAGATATCTACAGTACGGTGAAGTTTAATGGTCATCTTACTCCATATTTTAGAGTCAGCAAATCAGTTAGACAAGGCTGTCCAATATCTTCCCTTTTGTATGTTTTGTGTGCTGAACCACTTGGCCAGGCTATTTTGAAGAATGATAAAATTCAGGGTATACCCATTCCTTCTTCGAATGTGCAGTCGAAAATATTTCAGCACGCTGACGATACAACTATCACAGTCCGAGATAAGCCATCGATTAGCGAAAGTTTAAATATTTTTCATCAGTATGGTAAAGCTTCTGGTGCCAAACTAAATAAACAGAAATCAGAAATTATGTGTCTTGGTACAGGATCTATGTCTCAGGTTGAACAAAACAAACTTGGTATTTCAGTAAACAATGACTACACATCAATTCTAGGTGTATATCTAGGTAAGGATAAAAAATAGTGTGATCATTTAAATTGGAAAAATAAGATAACCTCAATAGAAAGGTTGTTAAATTTTTGGACTAGAAGAGAGTTGACTTTAAATGGAAAATTAACGGTAATTTCGTCTTTATTAATGTCAAAATGTTGGTATACATTAACTGTTTATCCAGTGTCAGATGATGTTAGAGAAACTATTAAGAAAATGTGTTTAAAATTTTTATTGGATAGTAAAGCTCATAAAGTGAGATATCAAACTATCATTGGTGAAAAAATTGGTGGTGGCATAAAAATGCCAGACATACTTCTAAAATTATGTTCATTTAGATTAAAGTTTTTGTCCAGATTTTTCAATACAGATTATAAAGCAGTGTGGAAACATACCTGTAATTATTTTTTAAGTAGTGTAGAAAAAATGAACTTACAACATGACATTGTGTATTGTAAATTTATAGATAAGCAACTTAAACACTTGCCAGAATTTTATCAAGAAATGCTTATGGCTTGGAGGTATATTTATGATTTTATCAATTTTAATTATGATGTAGAACATGTTTATGATCAACCTCTGTTTTGCAATCCAAAAATAACTTACAATTGTAAATAATTATATAGTGATGCTTTCATACAATCACAAGTATGTAGAATAAGAGATATTTGTTATGAGTCCATACCAGGTTTTCTGAGATACAGTGCTATAGTAGAAATTATACAGGAAGTATATCCTGATATTTCTGATGTAAAAATTGTTTCTTTTTTAAAGAAAATTATATGTAGTATTCCATGTGAATGGAAAGAAATTATAAAACAAAATCCAAATCCCATTCGTACATCTGCATGTTACCCCAGTATAACATTGTCTGTTAAAGAAAACAGTGAAAAAAGTTTTGACAGATGTTCAACAAAAGATTTCTATACAGTTCTTTTAAAAAAAGTTTTTATAAAACCTGTTTCAGAAAAATTTTGGGCAGAAAATTTTGATAATATTGATTTTTCAAAACTGTATTTAAAGATGAGAAAACATTATTTTCCATCTCAGGTCTTAGAACTTAACTATAGAATTCAAATGAATATTATTTTTACCAGGGATAAATTAAAAAGATATGGTATGTCAGATGACAATGTTTGTCAAATTTGTAAAACAGAAACAGAATCTTTGTTTTATTTATTCGTAGAATGTGATGCCTTGAAAGATTTTCATGTTTTTATTATAAACGTTTTACATGATTTGTTCAGAAATGCAGAAAGTTCACATGTTAATTCACAAAACTACAAACAACTTGTTTTATTGGGGTATTTAGAAAAGAATGAAAATGTTAATCATTGGTTTATTAATTTTTTTCTTAGCATTGTTAGATTAGCTAATTTTAAAAGGAGACAAATTAATCTGACTACAGGTAAAATAATGGATATCAAACGTTTGCTTATGTATTTATTGAAACAGTATCTCGAATATTATCAGTATTTCTATTGTGAATTGCATAAAGATATTGAATTGTTTGACAAATATTTCATACAAAACAATGCTGTTGTTCAAATACATGATAAGACTGTAATATTACATATATAAACTAATGTAAACAATTGTATGAATGTTCTGAATCATATTGGTTTGCAATGCCATTATTTATAGAATTTTAGCTTTTATTGTTATATAATATGTGTTTTATGAATAAAAAGATAAAAAAAATCACGTCTGCTTTACACGCAGAAGGTCGCGAGTTCGAACCTCGCCAGATCCTCCATAAATTTTTGTCCCCAGAAGTCCAGACATTTTTCAACATTTTTATCAATGCAAAGGAAGAATGACTATTACAAGGGTGTGTTCTGAGAGCTTCTAAACCAAGATTTTTCATTCTTTTGTAATTTAACCAAAGTTAAGTAAGTCTTGGGTTTTTTTTAGAAAATGCAAACAAAACGGTCCAATAACTCAGGTCTGTTTTCAAATAGATTTTATTTTGCTTAACGTCATAGAGATTTCCAAATATTATTTTTAAGGGTAAAATCAGATTAAAATGTAAAAGGAAAGGAAAAAATGACCAGACTGCAAAAAGATTATTTCCGCTCAGGATTGAACTCAGGAACTTCCGCGTGTTAAGCGGATGTGATATTAACCACTTCACCACGGAAACCTTGGAATCTAATGCAGAAAATAACATACTTCAACTTGCCACTATGTCGCATGTAAACTTTAAACGTACCACACGCATAAGTATATTGGTTTGAATTCAGTTTTTTTAAGAAAGCATAAAATGAGAATGCAATAAGAAAAAAGAGTACAACGTTTTCCAAATTGAAATATCGGAGATGTATATAAAACTTAGGTGATATGGAAGTATCATTGTATTTAACAACATAAAATTGCAAGAAAAATGAATATGGACAAAAATACTCTTTTCAATACAAAGTAAATTCTTTCACTCTACATCGAAGGAAATTTGAAGTAAATCCTAGCTGACATATAAGATAGTTAAAAATGACGTTATAGTTTGTCCGGTTCTGTGGTGTAGTGGTTATTACGTCTGCTTGATGATAACACGTGTCTTTTATGTAAATCAGCACCAGAAGATATGTTTCATCTGTGGATCACGTGCCCCAAATTAAATATGTTTAAAGTGTATTTAATAGACAAAATACAAAATGTACTTTTAAAAGATATTCAAAATCCAGTGACTGATTATGGACAACTTTTATTACATGGATAAATTAGACAATCAAAAGTTGTAAATACGTATTTTATCAATTTTATGCTCAGTTTTGCGAGATTATCAATTTACAAAACACGACAAATAAAAGTATTTGATGACAAGGAAATGGATATCATCAGATTTTTTAAATTTACTTTATTTAAACAAATGACATATGCATATACATATTACAAAATGAAAAACAGAATGCCCCTTTTCATTAAATATTTTGTGGATAAAAATCCACTTGTCCGTTTTGTAAATGATGAGGTTGAAATTTTAATTTGAAAATTAGGGTCTTTCTAAGAGTGTTGAATTCACAGAGATATCTCTCTTGGAATATTTATGTTAACAGAAATTATGTGAATTTTGAATTTTAATTTAAATTTTTATATCTTAACCCGCAAATTTTTATGAATGTAAAAAATGTTTTAATGTATAATGATACTAACACAATATGGGTAAATTAACCCTCATTGTTTTTGAATCTCAAAGAGGAAACGGGTATTGTCCGTCCCTCTTCTTATTGTATATTATTATATGGAAATAAAATTTTTATGAAAAGAAAAAAAAAATCACGTCTGCTTTACACGCAGAAGGTCGCGAGTTCGAACCTCGCCAGAACCTCCATAAATTTTTGTCCCCAGAAGTCGAGACATTTTTCAACAGTTTGATCAATGCTAATGATCGAGCGCACCTTTGTGATGATGGGTGGTGAGTAAGTTTCCAGTGAGGACAATTGTCCGTTTAGATGGAAAGAAGTAAATGACTTTAATGATAATAGTGTCAAATGAAAGTTTAAGGTATACTGAAAATATAGGTTAATAAGTTCTACCCTACTATTGTGATTAAAAGTATCCTCGCTGTTGCGAAAATGTCGCACAGTGGGGGTCTAGTCAGGGTGTGCCTGATTCGGGAACGAATAACTTTTACGGACATGATAATAATCAATTCCGTAATTCGGAGCAGAAAAAGGAAGGGAACAGTGATAAGGAAAAATCGGATTTTGTAATGGAAGTAATCGAAACATGTTTAAAGGAAAAGTTAACGCTAGAAAGTATACCAAGGAAGCCACAGTAAGGATAAATGATATAAAAAATGATATTATCGGTGCTATGCCTGTAATATCTGCCATAGAAGATATTTGTGGGGTTAACACCGTGTTAGCTGTTGTCCCAGACAAAGATCGGAAAACATCATACGAAATTACGATGGACAATACTGACAACGCTAGTAGATTGTCGGAAGGTATTAACATTCTTGGTAATGATTATGAATGTACTTTAATAAAATCCGATGTAATAGTTGTTTCATTTATGCACATCCCTGCCTATGTTGAAGATGAAGAACTATTTGTAAAATTAAGGTCCAAAAATATTCAAATCTTATCCGACGATCAGAGGAGGACATATCCGTTTACTGAAGTGGCGGATGGAACTAGATACGTCAAGGTTAAATTTCCACCGGGACTGTTTTCCCTAGCATGGTCTATGGCTTTTGACACTTCAGATGGTAAAGGGTACTTTTAGGTAGTGCATAATCACCAAAAGAAGGTATGTTCCCATTGTTTATCCCCAGACCATATACAGAAAAATTGCCCTAATTTCAGGTGCAAAGGCTGTGGACAACAAGGACACAAAGAAAGAAATTGCAATGCCTTAAAATGTAGAAATTGTCATGCATTACCGTCGAAATGTAAGTGTAGATTCTATGGTCAAACGGAAGAATTTGAAAATACAAACTGGACCTGGAGAAATGATAAAGGATTCTCTGAGGCATCAGAACACCGAGACGAAACATTTTCTAATGATCAGGAAAAATATGACGAAGCTGTAAACAATAGTAACATAGCCTTTGAACATATTCCTGACTATAACGAGTCAACTGGTTGCAAATATTGCGGACGACTAGTATGCATTTGTACATGTAATGGTTGTAATCAGTGGTTTCGCGAATGCATATGCGAGGACGATGAACAAGTTATGACAAGTGAAGCTAGTGATGGAGAAAGAGCCGAAGAGTGGGAGAATGAATATAAAACAGATTCAAAAGTTGATGGCGAAATTGTGTCAAAGGAAACGATTACAGCCAAAAGTCATAACGAAAAGGAAACTGCGATACTTAAAGAAAGTAGTGACGAAAATACTGATCAGGACAAGATTGGAGATGAGAGTTTATGTGATGCCAAAATTGACAACACTGAAACTCAACTTCCACAAAAAGATGAATCCTCCTTCGGTTTGAGAAAAATTAACCGATGGAGGAGAATTATGTAGATAAAGAACATTTGGGTAATGAGATTGGTCAGGGTGGTGGTGATAAACATAAAATTGCTGATGTCGCCTCCGGCTTTGTCCCAACAGACAAGTCCGGAGGTGGCCGGATTGAAACTCCTGTGTACAGTGATAAAACATCTACAGGAGATGATAATGAATATTCAAATATAAATGAAGATATATCCTTTAGGGGTAGAAAATGTAGGAAAAAGTATGTAAATGAAAAACGTGAAAGGTCAAGATCTCGATCTCCTTTTGTAAAAGAGTAAATATGGCTTTAAGAAAGACTCAAACTGTATTTTTGTTTTTTGTTATGGTAGTTATCCATCGATGCTTTCAAAATAAAAATGGCAACAACAGATACACATACCTTGTCATTGGTAGAGATAAATCATACTTTGTTAAAAACCACTCTAAATCTAACAAAAAATATACAGAGGACGAAATTGTCCTGATGATTGAATTTTTGATCGACAGCATATTTGTTCAATTTGGTGGACGTGTTTTCCAACAGACAATTGGCATTCCTATGGGTACTAATTGTGCGCCACTCCTGGCCGACTTGTTCCTTTACTCATATGAGGCAGACTTCCTTGACGGGCTTCTTAAGGAAAAACAAAAGAAGTTAGCCCGTACCTTTTATTTCAGCTTCCGCTACATAGATGATGTTTTATCACTCAACAATTCACGTTTTGGGAATTTCTTACATCTCATCTATCCCAATGAGCTCGAAATTAAAGATACCACAGACACTGCCAAGTCTGCATCTTATCTTGACCTTCACCTCGAAATTGACACCAGAGGAAGGTTGAATACAAAACTTTACGACAAACGGGATGACTTTGACTTTCCAATCGTCAACTTTCCATTTTTGAGCGGCAATATTCCAGAAGCGCCGGCGTATGGAGTATATATTTCACAACTCATACGTTATTCCAGAGCTTGTGACATATACATTGACTTCCTGGACAGAGCCCGGTTCCTGACAGAAAAGTTGCTCAGACAGGGGTACGTTACTCCTAAGCTGAAGTCATCCTTATTAAAGTTTTATGGGCGTCATCATAACTTGATTGACAGGTATGAAAAAACCGTTTCCCAAATGAAAATGGACCTGTTCCATTGATATTATCCCTTCCTCATACCGGATTTGACATGAGCAGCATGGCGGGTGTCCTGCAGGAAGCAGAGACTGCTTACTCTTCCGGAGCACCTGAGTCTACCCCCGGTTTTTTGGTGGGGTCCATGTTGTTCATACGTTTTTAGTTTTTAATTGTAGTGCATGTATTGTTTTGGTCTTGTCTTCGTTGTTCTCCGGAGTTTGTCAGTTGTAACGATTTTTCTCTCCTTCGAATATCCCTTTGGTATTTCTTGACTTTACTTATTGTAACACATAATTGTAACGGACTTCGGAATATAGACAATTCGAAGAACTATTTATCCTTTGTGAATGAAAAGAAATATGGTGTATGTATGTTGCAAGAGACTTTTTGGAGTGATGATTTCGTTGATTCAATTCGTCATTTGTATAATGGAACAATCATTGCTTTTAATAGCAATATTGATTTGTACTCTGAAGGTTCTGGTGCTAAGATTAACAAAGATAAATCAGAAATATTATGTATAGGGGGTGGTTTTTTTGTCAGATATAGATATTAATAAATATGGTGTTAAAATGTGTACAGATATTATTCAGATACTTGGTGTGTACATTGGAAAAGATTTTGATAAATGTATAAAACTGAATTGGACTGATAAGATAAGTAAAATTAAATGTATTCTAAATATGTGGTTACAGAGAAATCTTACAATTCAAGGAAGGTGTACTATGATTTCTTCCCTGTTAGTGTCAAGACTTTGGTATACACTATCAGTATTTCATATTCCAGATTGGGTTATCAGTGAAATTAAAACATGTTGTTTAAAGTTTTTATGGAATAATGGTGCATATTTATTGAAATATAAAACTATTATAGGTGATAAAATAGAAGGGGGTCTACAATTTGAAGACATTTATCTAAAAATGTTATCAATTAGACTAAAATTTTTGTCTAGATTTTTGAATGAAGATTATCAAATTCTGTGGAAGGATAATTGTAGATATTTTTGCAAAGGTTATGCAACATGAAATTGGATTTTGAAATATTTTTTCTTGATCTCAGTAAAAAGAGTCTTGATGTCTTACCACAATTTTATAGAGATATGTTAAAAGCTTGGCAACATGTTAAGAAATATACAAGCATTGAAATGTGTAATGAGTTGATTTTCAAACAACCGTTGTTTTGCAATCCAAATGTTACAATTGATGGTAAATCTTTATTATGGAAACATGTTCTAAATGCAGGTATTATCTGTGTAAAAGATATTGCGTATGAAGTAAAAACTGGTTTTCTTCCAATAGATGCTATTGTTGAAATGGTAAAAAAACAAAATGATCAATTGAATGATAATGTAATTAGAAAACAGTATATGGAAATATTGTCAGCTTTACCAGAAATGTGGAAATATACTGTGAATACAAATATTAATGTTAAATGTTTAGAAAAATGTTCAGAATTTTACTTAGATGTAAACAATGAGAAAATGACCATCAGCATGTGTAATGTGAAATGTTTTTACTCAGTTTTAAGAGGTATTGTATTTGAAAAACCAAATTGTATTACCTTCTGGGAAAATTATTTTCATCAAGATATAAACTTTAGTTATGTTTGGAAAATGGTTAATTTAAAGTGGAAAACTCCTGATTTAACTGAACTTGATTTTAAAATTATTCATAATATAATTTTTACTAATGACAAACTGTGTAAGATGGGTTTATTGGACAGTCCTGTGTGTAAGGTTTGTGATATAGAAAATGAAGATTTTTTACAATTAGACAATATGTATCGTATTTTCATATTTATTGTTGCAAAATGCACACAAATGAGGCAATTTTTCGAAAATATTTCCTTAAAGATAATACCATAGTGTCAGAAACAGAAGACATCTTGTTATTTAATATTTGAATTTTTTTTGGAACTTAACATATCATATGGACACAAATGTGATTAAGATAACTGTGACATGTAAATACTGAAATATGTACACTTTTGATCTGTAATAATTATGAATGATTTTAATAAAGATAAAAAAAAAATCACGTCTGCTTTACACGCAGAAGGTCGCGAGTTCGAACCTCGCCAGAACCTCCATAAATTTTTGTCCCCAGAAGTCCAGACATTTTTCGACATTTTGATCAATGCAAAGGAAGAATGACCATTACAAGGGTACAAGGGTGTGTTTTGAGAGCTTCTAAACCAAGATTTTTCATTCTGTTGTAATTTAACCAAAGTTAAGTAAGTCTTGGGGTTTTTTTTTTTTTTTTAAAGTTTTATGGGCGTCATCATAACTTGATTGACAGGTATGAAAAAACCGTTTCCCAAATGAAAATGGACCTGTTCCATTGATATTATCCCTTCCTCATACCGGATTTGACATGAGCAGCATGGCGGGTGTCCTGCAGGAAGCAGAGACTGCTTACTCTTCCGGAGCACCTGAGTCTACCCCCGGTTTTTTGGTGGGGTCCATGTTGTTCATACGTTTTTAGTTTTTAATTGTAGTGCATGTATTGTTTTGGTCTTGTCTTCGTTGTTCTCCGGAGTTTGTCAGTTGTAACGATTTTTCTCTCCTTCGAATATCCCTTTGGTATTTCTTGACTTTACTTATTGTAACACATAATTGTAACGGACTTCGGAATATAGACAATTCGAAGAACTATTTATCCTTTGTGAATGAAAAGAAATATGGTGTATGTATGTTGCAAGAGACTTTTTGGAGTGATGATTTCGTTGATTCAATTCGTCATTTGTATAATGGAACAATCATTGCTTTTAATAGCAATATTGATTTGTACTCTGAAGGTTCTGGTGCTAAGATTAACAAAGATAAATCAGAAATATTATGTATAGGGGGTGGTTTTTTTGTCAGATATAGATATTAATAAATATGGTGTTAAAATGTGTACAGATATTATTCAGATACTTGGTGTGTACATTGGAAAAGATTTTGATAAATGTATAAAACTGAATTGGACTGATAAGATAAGTAAAATTAAATGTCTTCTAAATATGTGGTTACAGAGAAATCTTACAATTCAAGGAAGGTGTACTATGATTTCTTCCCTGTTAGTGTCAAGACTTTGGTATACACTATCAGTATTTCATATTCCAGATTGGGTTATCAGTGAAATTAAAACATGTTGTTTAAAGTTTTTATGGAATAATGGTGCATATTTATTGAAATATAAAACTATTATAGGTGATAAAATAGAAGGGGGTCTACAATTTGAAGACATTTATCTAAAAATGTTATCAATTAGACTAAAATTTTTGTCTAGATTTTTGAATGAAGATTATCAAATTCTGTGGAAGGATAATTGTAGATATTTTTGCAAAGGTTATGCAACATGAAATTGGATTTTGAAATATTTTTTCTTGATCTCAGTAAAAAGAGTCTTGATGTCTTACCACAATTTTATAGAGATATGTTAAAAGCTTGGCAACATGTTAAGAAATATACAAGCATTGAAATGTGTAATGAGTTGATTTTCAAACAACCGTTGTTTTGCAATCCAAATGTTACAATTGATGGTAAATCTTTATTATGGAAACATGTTCTAAATGCAGGTATTATCTGTGTAAAAGATATTGCGTATGAAGTAAAAACTGGTTTTCTTCCAATAGATGCTATTGTTGAAATGGTAAAAAAACAAAATGATCAATTGAATGATAATGTAATTAGAAAACAGTATATGGAAATATTGTCAGCTTTACCAGAAATGTGGAAATATACTGTGAATACAAATATTAATGTTAAATGTTTAGAAAAATGTTCAGAATTTTACTTAGATGTAAACAATGAGAAAATGACCATCAGCATGTGTAATGTGAAATGTTTTTACTCAGTTTTAAGAGGTATTGTATTTGAAAAACCAAATTGTATTACCTTCTGGGAAAATTATTTTCATCAAGATATAAACTTTAGTTATGTTTGGAAAATGGTTAATTTAAAGTGGAAAACTCCTGATTTAACTGAACTTGATTTTAAAATTATTCATAATATAATTTTTACTAATGACAAACTGTGTAAGATGGGTTTATTGGACAGTCCTGTGTGTAAGGTTTGTGATATAGAAAATGAAGATTTTTTACAATTAGACAATATGTATCGTATTTTCATATTTATTGTTGCAAAATGCACACAAATGAGGCAATTTTTCGAAAATATTTCCTTAAAGATAATACCATAGTGTCAGAAACAGAAGACATCTTGTTATTTAATATTTGAATTTTTTTTGGAACTTAACATATCATATGGACACAAATGTGATTAAGATAACTGTGACATGTAAATACTGAAATATGTACACTTTTGATCTGTAATAATTATGAATGATTTTAATAAAGATAAAAAAAAAATCACGTCTGCTTTACACGCAGAAGGTCGCGAGTTCGAACCTCGCCAGAACCTCCATAAATTTTTGTCCCCAGAAGTCTAGACATTTTTCGACATTTTGATCAATGCAAAGGAAGAATGACCATTACAAGGGTACAAGGGTGTGTTTTGAGAGCTTCTAAACCAAGATTTTTCATTCTGTTGTAATTTAACCAAAGTTAAGTAAGTCTTGGGGTTTTTTTTTTTTTTTTAGAAAATGCAAACAAAACGGTCCAATAACTCAGGTCTGTTTTCAAATAGATTTTATTTTGCTTAACGTCATAGAGATTTGCAAATATTATTTTTAAGGGTAAAATCAGATTAAAATGTAACAGAAAAGGAAAAAAATGACCAGACTGCAAAAAGATTGTTTCCGCTGAGGATTGAACTCAGGACCTTCCGCGTGTTAAGCGGATGTGATAACCACTACACCACGGAAACCTTGGAATCCAATGCAGAAAATAACATACTTCAACTTGCCACTATGTCGAATGTAAACTTTAAACGTACCACACGCATAAGTATATTGGTTTGAATTCAGTTTTTTTAAGAAACCATAAAATGAGACTGCAATAAGAAAAAAAGAGTACAACGTTTTCCAAATTGAAATATCGGAGATGTATATAAAACTTAGGTGATATGGAAGTATCATTGTATTTAACAATATAAAATTGCAAGAAAAATGAATATGGACAAAAATACTCTTTTCAATACAAAGTAAATTCTTTCACTCTACATCGAAGGAAATTTGAAGTAAATCCTAGCTGACATATAAGAGAGTTAAAAATGACGTTATAGTTCGTCCGGTTCTGTAGTGTAGTGGTTATCACGTCTGCTTTACACGCAGAAGGTCGCGAGTTCGAACCTCGCCAGAACCTCCATAAATTTTTATCCCCAGAAGTCCAGACATTTTTCAACATTTTGATCAATGCAAAGGAAGAATGACCATTACAAGGGTACAAGGGTGTGTTTTGAGAGCTTCTAAACCAAGATTTTTCATTCTGTTGTAATTTAACCAAAGTTAAGTAAGTCTTGGGGGTTTTTTTTTTTAGAAAATGCAAACAAAACGGTCCAATAACTCAGGTCTGTTTTCAAATAGATTTTATTTGGCTTAACGTCATAGAGATTTGCAAATATTATTTTTAAGGGTAAAATCAGATTAAAATGTAAAAGAAAAGGAAAAAAATGACCAGACTGCAAAAAGATTGTTTCCGCTGAGGATTGAACTCAGGACCTTCCGCGTGTTAAGCGGATGTGATAACCACTACACCACGGAAACCTTGGAATCCAATGCAGAAAATAACATACTTCAACTTGCCACTATGTCGAATGTAAACTTTAAACGTACCACACGCATAAGTATATTGGTTTGAATTCAGTTTTTTTAAGAAACCATAAAATGAGAATGCAATAAGAAAAAAGAGTACAACGTTTTCCAAATTGAAATATCGGAGATGTATATAAAACTTAGGTGATATGGAAGTATCATTGTATTTAACAATATAAAATTGCAAGAAAAATGGATATGGAC
Organism: Mytilisepta virgata; assembly: GCA_028015205.1. Lineage (NCBI taxonomy): Eukaryota > Metazoa > Mollusca > Bivalvia > Mytilida > Mytilidae > Mytilisepta > Mytilisepta virgata. Next base: position 37,691,574 of record CM051515.1, read on the forward strand.
AAAAATACTCTTTTCAATACAAAGTAAATTCTTTCACTCTACATCGAAGGAAATTTGAAGTAAATCCTAGCTGACATATAAGAGAGTTAAAAATGACGTTATAGTTCGTCCGGTTCTGTGGTGTAGTGGTTATCACGTCTGCTTTACACGCAGAAGGTGGCGAGTTCGAACCTCGCCAGAACCTCCATAAATTTTTGTCCCCAGAAGTCCAGACATTTTTCAACATTTTGATCAATGCAAAGGAAGAATGACCATTACAAGGGTACAAGGGTGTGTTTTGAGAGCTTCTAAACCAAGATTTTTCATTCTGTTGTAATTTAACCAAAGTTAAGTAAGTCTTGGGGTTTTTTTTTTTTTTTTAGAAAATGCAAACAAAACGGTCCAATAACTCAGGTCTGTTTTCAAATAGATTTTATTTTGCTTAACGTCATAGAGATTTGCAAATATTATTTTTAAGGGTAAAATCAGATTAAAATGTAAAAGAAAAGGAAAAAAATGACCAGACTGCAAAAAGATTGTTTCCGCTGAGGATTGAACTCAGGACCTTCCGCGTGTTAAGCGGATGTGATAACCACTACACCACGGAAACCTTGGAATCCAATGCAGAAAATAACATACTTCAACTTGCCACTATGTCGAATGTAAACTTTAAACGTACCACACGCATAAGTATATTGGTTTGAATTCAGTTTTTTTAAGAAACCATAAAATGAGAATGCAATAAGAAAAAAAGAGTACAACGTTTTCCAAATTGAAATATCGGAGATGTATATAAAACTTAGGTGATATGGAAGTATCATTGTATTTAACAATATAAAATTGCAAGAAAAATGGATATGGACAAAAATACTCTTTTCAATACAAAGTAAATTCTTTCACTCTACATCGAAGGAAATTTGAAGTAAATCCTAGCTGACATATAAGAGAGTTAAAAATGACGTTATAGTTCGTCCGGTTCTGTGGTGTAGTGGTTATCACGTCTGCTTTACACGCAGAAGGTCGCGAGTTCGAACCTCGCCAGAACCTCCATAAATTTTTGTCCCCAGAAGTCCAGACATTTTTCAACATTTTGATCAATGCAAAGGAAGAATGACCATTACAAGGGTACAAGGGTGTGTTTTGAGAGCTTCTAAACCAAGATTTTTCATTCTGTTGTAATTTAACCAAAGTTAAGTAAGTCTTGGGGTTTTTTTTTTTTTTTTAGAAAATGCAAACAAAACGGTCCAATAACTCAGGTCTGTTTTCAAATAGATTTTATTTTGCTTAACGTCATAGAGATTTGCAAATATTATTTTTAAGGGTAAAATCAGATTAAAATGTAAAAGAAAAGGAAAAAAATGACCAGACTGCAAAAAGATTGTTTCCGCTGAGGATTGAACTCAGGACCTTCCGCGTGTTAAGCGGATGTGATAACCACTACACCACGGAAACCTTGGAATCCAATGCAGAAAATAACATACTTCAACTTGCCACTATGTCGAATGTAAACTTTAAACGTACCACACGCATAAGTATATTGGTTTGAATTCAGTTTTTTTAAGAAACCATAAAATGAGAATGCAATAAGAAAAAAAGAGTACAACGTTTTCCAAATTGAAATATCGGAGATGTATATAAAACTTAGGTGATATGGAAGTATCATTGTATTTAACAATATAAAATTGCAAGAAAAATGGATATGGACAAAAATACTCTTTTCAATACAAAGTAAATTCTTTCACTCTACATCGAAGGAAATTTGAAGTAAATCCTAGCTGACATATAAGAGAGTTAAAAATGACGTTATAGTTCGTCCGGTTCTGTGGTGTAGTGGTTATCACGTCTGCTTTACACGCAGAAGGTCGCGAGTTCGAACCTCGCCAGAACCTCCATAAATTTTTGTCCCCAGAAGTCCAGACATTTTTCAACATTTTGATCAATGCAAAGGAAGAATGACCATTACAAGGGTACAAGGGTGTGTTTTGAGAGCTTCTAAACCAAGATTTTTCATTCTGTTGTAATTTAACCAAAGTTAAGTAAGTCTTGGGGTTTTTTTTTTTTTTTTACAAAATGCAAACAAAACGGTCCAATAACTCAGGTCTGTTTTCAAATAGATTTTATTTTGCTTAACGTCATAGAGATTTGCAAATATTATTTTTAAGGGTAAAATCAGATTAAAATGTAAAAGAAAAGGAAAAAAATGACCAGACTGCAAAAAGATTGTTTCCGCTGAGAATTGAACTCAGGACCTTCCGCGTGTTAAGCGGATGTGATAACCACTACACCACGGAAACCTTGGAATCCAATGCAGAAAATAACATACTTCAACTTGCCACTATGTCGAATGTAAACTTTAAACGTACCACACGCATAAGTATATTGGTTTGAATTCAGTTTTTTTAAGAAACCATAAAATGAGAATGCAATAAGAAAAAAAGAGTACAACGTTTTCCAAATTGAAATATCGGAGATGTATATAAAACTTAGGTGATATGGAAGTATCATTGTATTTAACAATATAAAATTGCAAGAAAAATGGATATGGACAAAAATACTCTTTTCAATACAAAGTAAATTCTTTCACTCTACATCGAAGGAAATTTGAAGTAAATCCTAGCTGACATATAAGAGAGTTAAAAATGACGTTATAGTTCGTCCGGTTCTGTGGTGTAGTGGTTATCACGTCTGCTTTACACGCAGAAGGTCGCGAGTTCGAACCTCGCCAGAACCTCCATAAATTTTTGTCCCCAGAAGTCCAGACATTTTTCAACATTTTGATCAATGCAAAGGAAGAATGACCATTACAAGGGTACAAGGGTGTGTTTTGAGAGCTTCTAAACCAAGATTTTTCATTCTGTTGTAATTTAACCAAAGTTAAGTAAGTCTTGGGGTTTTTTTTTTTTTTTTAGAAAATGCAAACAAAACGGTCCAATAACTCAGGTCTGTTTTCAAATAGATTTTATTTTGCTTAACGTCATAGAGATTTGCAAATATTATTTTTAAGGGTAAAATCAGATTAAAATGTAAAAGAAAAGGAAAAAAATGACCAGACTGCAAAAAGATTGTTTCCGCTGAGGATTGAACTCAGGACCTTCCGCGTGTTAAGCGGATGTGATAACCACTACACCACGGAAACCTTGGAATCCAATGCAGAAAATAACATACTTCAACTTGCCACTATGTCGAATGTAAACTTTAAACGTACCACACGCATAAGTATATTGGTTTGAATTCAGTTTTTTTAAGAAACCATAAAATGAGAATGCAATAAGAAAAAAAGAGTACAACGTTTTCCAAATTGAAATATCGGAGATGTATATAAAACTTAGGTGATATGGAAGTATCATTGTATTTAACAATATAAAATTGCAAGAAAAATGGATATGGACAAAAATACTCTTTTCAATACAAAGTAAATTCTTTCACTCTACATCGAAGGAAATTTGAAGTAAATCCTAGCTGACATATAAGAGAGTTAAAAATGACGTTATAGTTCGTCCGGTTCTGTGGTGTAGTGGTTATCACGTCTGCTTTACACGCAGAAGGTCGCGAGTTCGAACCTCGCCAGAACCTCCATAAATTTTTGTCCCCAGAAGTCCAGACATTTTTCAACATTTTGATCAATGCAAAGGAAGAATGACCATTACAAGGGTACAAGGGTGTGTTTTGAGAGCTTCTAAACCAAGATTTTTCATTCTGTTGTAATTTAACCAAAGTTAAGTAAGTCTTGGGGTTTTTTTTTTTTTTTTACAAAATGCAAACAAAACGGTCCAATAACTCAGGTCTGTTTTCAAATAGATTTTATTTTGCTTAACGTCATAGAGATTTGCAAATATTATTTTTAAGGGTAAAATCAGATTAAAATGTAAAAGAAAAGGAAAAAAATGACCAGACTGCAAAAAGATTGTTTCCGCTGAGAATTGAACTCAGGACCTTCCGCGTGTTAAGCGGATGTGATAACCACTACACCACGGAAACCTTGGAATCCAATGCAGAAAATAACATACTTCAACTTGCCACTATGTCGAATGTAAACTTTAAACGTACCACACGCATAAGTATATTGGTTTGAATTCAGTTTTTTTTAAGAAACCATAAAATGAGAATGCAATAAGAAAAAAAGAGTACAACGTTTTCCAAATTGAAATATCGGAGATGTATATAAAACTTAGGTGATATGGAAGTATCATTGTATTTAACAATATAAAATTGCAAGAAAAATGGATATGGACAAAAATACTCTTTTCAATACAAAGTAAATTCTTTCACTCTACATCGAAGGAAATTTGAAGTAAATCCTAGCTGACATATAAGAGAGTTAAAAATGACGTTATAGTTCGTCCGGTTCTGTGGTGTAGTGGTTATCACGTCTGCTTTACACGCAGAAGGTCGCGAGTTCGAACCTCGCCAGAACCTCCATAAATTTTTGTCCCCAGAAGTCCAGACATTTTTCAACATTTTGATCAATGCAAAGGAAGAATGGCCATTACAAGGGTACAAGGGTGTGTTTTGAGAGCTTCTAAACCAAGATTTTTCATTCTGTTGTAATTTAACCAAAGTTAAGTAAGTCTTGGGGTTTTTTTTTTAGAAAATGCAAACAAAACGGTCCAATAACTCAGGTCTGTTTTCAAATAGATTTTATTTTGCTTAACGTCATAGAGATTTGCAAATATTATTTTTAAGGGTAAAATCAGATTAAAATGTAAAAGAAAAGGAAAAAAATGACCAGACTGCAAAAAGATTGTTTCCGCTGAGAATTGAACTCAGGACCTTCCGCGTGTTAAGCGGATGTGATAACCACTACACCACGGAAACCTTGGAATCCAATGCAGAAAATAACATACTTCAACTTGCCACTATGTCGAATGTAAACTTTAAACGTACCACACGCATAAGTATATTGGTTTGAATTCAGTTTTTTTTAAGAAACCATAAAATGAGAATGCAATAAGAAAAAAAGAGTACAACGTTTTCCAAATTGAAATATCGGAGATGTATATAAAACTTAGGTGATATGGAAGTATCATTGTATTTAACAATATAAAATTGCAAGAAAAATGGATATGGACAAAAATACTCTTTTCAATACAAAGTAAATTCTTTCACTCTACATCGAAGGAAATTTGAAGTAAATCCTAGCTGACATATAAGAGAGTTAAAAATGACGTTATAGTTCGTCCGGTTCTGTGGTGTAGTGGTTATCACGTCTGCTTTACACGCAGAAGGTCGCGAGTTCGAACCTCGCCAGAACCTCCATAAATTTTTGTCCCCAGAAGTCCAGACATTTTTCAACATTTTGATCAATGCAAAGGAAGAATGGCCATTACAAGGGTACAAGGGTGTGTTTTGAGAGCTTCTAAACCAAGATTTTTCATTCTGTTGTAATTTAACCAAAGTTAAGTAAGTCTTGGGGTTTTTTTTTTAGAAAATGCAAACAAAACGGTCCAATAACTCAGGTCTGTTTTCAAATAGATTTTATTTTGCTTAACGTCATAGAGATTTGCAAATATTATTTTTAAGGGTAAAATCAGATTAAAATGTAAAAGAAAAGGAAAAAAATGACCAGACTGCAAAAAGATTGTTTCCGCTGAGGATTGAACTCAGGACCTTCCGCGTGTTAAGCGGATGTGATAACCACTACACCACGGAAACCTTGGAATCCAATGCAGAAAATAACATACTTCAACTTGCCACTATGTCGAATGTAAACTTTAAACGTACCACACGCATAAGTATATTGGTTTGAATTCAGTTTTTTTAAGAAACCATAAAATGAGAATGCAATAAGAAAAAAAGAGTACAACGTTTTCCAAATTGAAATATCGGAGATGTATATAAAACTTAGGTGATATGGAAGTATCATTGTATTTAACAATATAAAATTGCAAGAAAAATGGATATGGACAAAAATACTCTTTTCAATACAAAGTAAATTCTTTCACTCTACATCGAAGGAAATTTGAAGTAAATCCTAGCTGACATATAAGAGAGTTAAAAATGACGTTATATTTCGTCCGGTTCTGTGGTGTAGTGGTTATCACGTCTGCTTTACACGCAGAAGGTGGCGAGTTCGAACCTCGCCAGAACCTCCATAAATTTTTGTCCCCAGAAGTCCAGACATTTTTCAACATTTTGATCAATGCAAAGGAAGAATGACCATTACAAGGGTACAAGGGTGTGTTTTGAGAGCTCCTAAACCAAGATTTTTCATTCTGTTGTAATTTAACCAAAGTTAAGTAAGTCTTGGGGTTTTTTTTTTAGAAAATGCAAACAAAACGGTCCAATAACTCAGGTCTGTTTTCAAATAGATTTTATTTTGCTTAACGTCATAGAGATTTGCAAATATTATTTTTAAGGGTAAAATCAGATTAAAATGTAAAAGAAAAGGAAAAAAATGACAAGACTGCAAAAAGAATGTTTCCGCTGAGGATTGAACTCAGGACCTTCCGCGTGTTAAGCGGATGTGATAACCACTACACCACGGAAACCTTGGAATCCAATGCAGAAAATAACATACTTCAACTTGCCACTATGTCGAATGTAAACTTTAAACGTACCACACGCATAAGTATATTGGTTTGAATTCAGTTTTTTTAAGAAACCATAAAATGAGAATGCAATAAGAAAAAAAGAGTACAACGTTTTCCAAATTGAAATATCGGAGATGTATATAAAACTTAGGTGATATGGAAGTATCATTGTATTTAACAATATAAAATTGCAAGAAAAATGGATATGGACAAAAATACTCTTTTCAATACAAAGTAAATTCTTTCACTCTACATCGAAGGAAATTTGAAGTAAATCCTAGCTGACATATAAGAGAGTTAAAAATGACGTTATAGTTCGTCCGGTTCTGTGGTGTAGTGGTTATCACGTCTGCTTTACACGCAGAAGGTCGCGAGTTCGAACCTCGCCAGAACCTCCATAAGTTTTTATCCCTAGAAGTCCAGACATTTTTCAACATTTTGATCAATGCAAAGGAAGAATGACCATTACAAGGGTACAAGGGTGTGTTTTGAGAGCTTCTAACATGTCTAAACCAATATTTTTCATTCTGTTGTAATTTAACCAAAGTTAAGTAAGTCTTGGGGTTTTTTTTTTTTTAGAAAATGCAAACAAAACGGTCCAATAACTCAGGTCTGTTTTCAAATAGATTTTATTTGGCTTAACGTCATAGAGATTTGCAAATATTATTTTTAAGGGTAAAATCAGATTAAAATGTAAAAGAAAAGGAAAAAATGACCAGACTGCAAAAAGATTGTTTCCGCTGAGGATTGAACTCAGGACCTTCCGCGTGTTAAGCGGATGTGATAACCACTACACCACGGAAACCTTGGAATCCAATGCAGAAAATAACATACTTCAACTTGCCACTATGTCGCATGTAAACTTTAAACGTACCACACGCATAAGTATATTGGTTTGAATTCAGTTTTTTTAAGAAACCATAAAATGAGAATGCAATAAGAAAAAAAGAGTACAACGTTTTCCAAATTGAAATATCGGAGATGTATATAAAACTTAGGTGATATGGAAGTATCATTGTATTTAACAATATAAAATTGCAAGAAAAATGGATATGGACAAAAATACTCATTTCAATACAAAGTAAATTCTTTCACTCTACATCGAAGGAAATTTGAAGTAAATCCTAGCTGACATATAAGAGAGTTAAAAATGACGTTATAGTTCGTCCGGTTCTGTGGTGTAGTGGTTATCACGTCTGCTTTACACGCAGAAGGTCGCGAGTTCGAACCTCGCCAGAACCTCCATAAATTTTTATCCCCAGAAGTCCAGACATTTTTCAACATTTTGATCAATGCAAAGGAAGAATGACCATTACAAGGGTACAAGGGTGTGTTTTGAGAGCTTCTAACATGTCTAAACCAATATTTTTCATTCTGTTGTAATTTAACCAAAGTTAAGTAAGTCTTGGGGTTTTTTTTTTTTTTAGAAAATGCAAACAAAACGGTCCAATGACTCAGGTCTGTTTTCAAATAGATTTTATTTGGCTTAACGTCATAGAGATTTCCAAATATTATTTTTAAGGGTAAAATCAGATTAAAATGTAAAAGAAAAGGAAAAAAATGACCAGACTGCAAAAAGATTGTTTCCGCTGAGGATTGAACTCAGGACCTTCCGCGTGTTAAGCGGATGTGATAACCACTACACCACGGAAACCTTGGAATCCAATGCAGAAAATAACATACTTCAACTTGCCACTATGTCGCATGTAAACTTTAAACGTACCACACGCATAAGTATATTGGTTTGAATTCAGTTTTTTTAAGAAACCATAAAATGAGAATGCAATAAGAAAAAAAGAGTACAACGTTTTCCAAATTGAAATATCGGAGATGTATATAAAACTTAGGTGATATGGAAGTATCATTGTATTTAACAATATAAAATTGCAAGAAAAATGGATATGGACAAAAATACTCATTTCAATACAAAGTAAATTCTTTCACTCTACATCGAAGGAAATTTGAAGTAAATCCTAGCTGACATATAAGAGAGTTAAAAATGACGTTATAGTTCGTCCGGTTCTGTGGTGTAGTGGTTATCACGTCTGCTTTACACGCAGAAGGTCGCGAGTTCGAACCTCGCCAGAACCTCCATAAATTTTTATCCCCAGAAGTCCAGACATTTTTCAACATTTTGATCAATGCAAAGGAAGAATGACCATTACAAGGGTACAAGGGTGTGTTTTGAGAGCTTCTAACATGTCTAAACCAATATTTTTCATTCTGTTGTAATTTAACCAAAGTTAAGTAAGTCTTGGGGTTTTTTTTTTTTTAGAAAATGCAAACAAAACGGTCCAATAACTCAGGTCTGTTTTCAAATAGATTTTATTTGGCTTAACGTCATAGAGATTTGCAAATATTATTTTTAAGGGTAAAATCAGATTAAAATGTAAAAGAAAAGGAAAAAATGACCAGACTGCAAAAAGATTGTTTCCGCTGAGGATTGAACTCAGGACCTTCCGCGTGTTAAGCGGATGTGATAACCACTACACCACGGAAACCTTGGAATCCAATGCAGAAAATAACATACTTCAACTTGCCACTATGTCGCATGTAAACTTTAAACGTACCACACGCATAAGTATATTGGTTTGAATTCAGTTTTTTTAAGAAACCATAAAATGAGAATGCAATAAGAAAAAAAGAGTACAACGTTTTCCAAATTGAAATATCGGAGATGTATATAAAACTTAGGTGATATGGAAGTATCATTGTATTTAACAATATAAAATTGCAAGAAAAATGGATATGGACAAAAATACTCATTTCAATACAAAGTAAATTCTTTCACTCTACATCGAAGGAAATTTGAAGTAAATCCTAGCTGACATATAAGAGAGTTAAAAATGACGTTATAGTTCGTCCGGTTCTGTGGTGTAGTGGTTATCACGTCTGCTTTACACGCAGAAGGTCGCGAGTTCGAACCTCGCCAGAACCTCCATAAATTTTTATCCCCAGAAGTCCAGACATTTTTCAACATTTTGATCAATGCAAAGGAAGAATGACCATTACAAGGGTACAAGGGTGTGTTTTGAGAGCTTCTAACATGTCTAAACCAATATTTTTCATTCTGTTGTAATTTAACCAAAGTTAAGTAAGTCTTGGGGTTTTTTTTTTTTTTAGAAAATGCAAACAAAACGGTCCAATGACTCAGGTCTGTTTTCAAATAGATTTTATTTGGCTTAACGTCATAGAGATTTCCAAATATTATTTTTAAGGGTAAAATCAGATTAAAATGTAAAAGAAAAGGAAAAAAATGACCAGACTGCAAAAAGATTGTTTCCGCTGAGGATTGAACTCAGGACCTTCCGCGTGTTAAGCGGATGTGATAACCACTACACCACGGAAACCTTGGAATCCAATGCAGAAAATAACATACTTCAACTTGCCACTATGTCGAATGTAAACTTTAAACGTACCACACGCATAAGTATATTGGTTTGAATTCAGTTTTTTTAAGAAACCATAAAATGAGAATGCAATAAGAAAAAAAGAGTACAACGTTTTCCAAATTGAAATATCGGAGATGTATATAAAACTTAGGTGATATGGAAGTATCATTGTATTTAACAATATAAAATTGCAAGAAAAATGGATATGGACAAAAATACTCTTTTCAATACAAAGTAAATTCTTTCACTCTACATCGAAGGAAATTTGAAGTAAATCCTAGCTGACATATAAGAGAGTTAAAAATGACGTTATAGTTCGTCCGGTTCTGTGGTGTAGTGGTTATCACGTCTGCTTTACACGCAGAAGGTCGCGAGTTCGAACCTCGCCAGAACCTCCATAAGTTTTTATCCCTAGAAGTCCAGACATTTTTCAACATTTTGATCAATGCAAAGGAAGAATGACCATTACAAGGGTACAAGGGTGTGTTTTGAGAGCTTCTAACATGTCTAAACCAATATTTTTCATTCTGTTGTAATTTAACCAAAGTTAAGTAAGTCTTGGGGTTTTTTTTTTTTAGAAAATGCAAACAAAACGGTCCAATAACTCAGGTCTGTTTTCAAATAGATTTTATTTGGCTTAACGTCATAGAGATTTGCAAATATTATTTTTAAGGGTAAAATCAGATTAAAATGTAAAAGAAAAGGAAAAAATGACCAGACTGCAAAAAGATTGTTTCCGCTGAGGATTGAACTCAGGACCTTCCGCGTGTTAAGCGGATGTGATAACCACTACACCACGGAAACCTTGGAATCCAATGCAGAAAATAACATACTTCAACTTGCCACTATGTCGCATGTAAACTTTAAACGTACCACACGCATAAGTATATTGGTTTGAATTCAGTTTTTTTAAGAAACCATAAAATGAGAATGCAATAAGAAAAAAAGAGTACAACGTTTTCCAAATTGAAATATCGGAGATGTATATAAAACTTAGGTGATATGGAAGTATCATTGTATTTAACAATATAAAATTGCAAGAAAAATGGATATGGACAAAAATACTCATTTCAATACAAAGTAAATTCTTTCACTCTACATCGAAGGAAATTTGAAGTAAATCCTAGCTGACATATAAGAGAGTTAAAAATGACGTTATAGTTCGTCCGGTTCTGTGGTGTAGTGGTTATCACGTCTGCTTTACACGCAGAAGGTCGCGAGTTCGAACCTCGCCAGAACCTCCATAAATTTTTATCCCCAGAAGTCCAGACATTTTTCAACATTTTGATCAATGCAAAGGAAGAATGACCATTACAAGGGTACAAGGGTGTGTTTTGAGAGCTTCTAACATGTCTAAACCAATATTTTTCATTCTGTTGTAATTTAACCAAAGTTAAGTAAGTCTTGGGGTTTTTTTTTTTTTTAGAAAATGCAAACAAAACGGTCCAATGACTCAGGTCTGTTTTCAAATAGATTTTATTTGGCTTAACGTCATAGAGATTTCCAAATATTATTTTTAAGGGTAAAATCAGATTAAAATGTAAAAGAAAAGGAAAAAAATGACCAGACTGCAAAAAGATTGTTTCCGCTGAGGATTGAACTCAGGACCTTCCGCGTGTTAAGCGGATGTGATAACCACTACACCACGGAAACCTTGGAATCCAATGCAGAAAATAACATACTTCAACTTGCCACTATGTCGCATGTAAACTTTAAACGTACCACACGCATAAGTATATTGGTTTGAATTCAGTTTTTTTAAGAAACCATAAAATGAGAATGCAATAAGAAAAAAAGAGTACAACGTTTTCCAAATTGAAATATCGGAGATGTATATAAAACTTAGGTGATATGGAAGTATCATTGTATTTAACAATATAAAATTGCAAGAAAAATGGATATGGACAAAAATACTCATTTCAATACAAAGTAAATTCTTTCACTCTACATCGAAGGAAATTTGAAGTAAATCCTAGCTGACATATAAGAGAGTTAAAAATGACGTTATAGTTCGTCCGGTTCTGTGGTGTAGTGGTTATCACGTCTGCTTTACACGCAGAAGGTCGCGAGTTCGAACCTCGCCAGAACCTCCATAAATTTTTATCCCCAGAAGTCCAGACATTTTTCAACATTTTGATCAATGCAAAGGAAGAATGACCATTACAAGGGTACAAGGGTGTGTTTTGAGAGCTTCTAACATGTCTAAACCAATATTTTTCATTCTGTTGTAATTTAACCAAAGTTAAGTAAGTCTTGGGGTTTTTTTTTTTTTAGAAAATGCAAACAAAACGGTCCAATAACTCAGGTCTGTTTTCAAATAGATTTTATTTGGCTTAACGTCATAGAGATTTGCAAATATTATTTTTAAGGGTAAAATCAGATTAAAATGTAAAAGAAAAGGAAAAAATGACCAGACTGCAAAATGATTGTTTCCGCTGAGGATTGAACTCAGGACCTTCCGCGTGTTAAGCGGATGTGATAACCACTACACCACGGAAACCTTGGAATCCAATGCAGAAAATAACATACTTCAACTTGCCACTATGTCGCATGTAAACTTTAAACGTACCACACGCATAAGTATATTGGTTTGAATTCAGTTTTTTTAAGAAACCATAAAATGAGAATGCAATAAGAAAAAAAGAGTACAACGTTTTCCAAATTGAAATATCGGAGATGTATATAAAACTTAGGTGATATGGAAGTATCATTGTATTTAACAATATAAAATTGCAAGAAAAATGGATATGGACAAAAATACTCATTTCAATACAAAGTAAATTCTTTCACTCTACATCGAAGGAAATTTGAAGTAAATCCTAGCTGACATATAAGAGAGTTAAAAATGACGTTATAGTTCGTCCGGTTCTGTGGTGTAGTGGTTATCACGTCTGCTTTACACGCAGAAGGTCGCGAGTTCGAACCTCGCCAGAACCTCCATAAATTTTTATCCCCAGAAGTCCAGACATTTTTCAACATTTTGATCAATGCAAAGGAAGAATGACCATTACAAGGGTACAAGGGTGTGTTTTGAGAGCTTCTAACATGTCTAAACCAATATTTTTCATTCTGTTGTAATTTAACCAAAGTTAAGTAAGTCTTGGGGTTTTTTTTTTTTTTAGAAAATGCAAACAAAACGGTCCAATGACTCAGGTCTGTTTTCAAATAGATTTTATTTGGCTTAACGTCATAGAGATTTCCAAATATTATTTTTAAGGGTAAAATCAGATTAAAATGTAAAAGAAAAGGAAAAAAATGACCAGACTGCAAAAAGATTGTTTCCGCTGAGGATTGAACTCAGGACCTTCCGCGTGTTAAGCGGATGTGATAACCACTACACCACGGAAACCTTGGAATCCAATGCAGAAAATAACATACTTCAACTTGCCACTATGTCGAATGTAAACTTTAAACGTACCACACGCATAAGTATATTGGTTTGAATTCAGTTTTTTTAAGAAACCATAAAATGAGAATGCAATAAGAAAAAAAGAGTACAACGTTTTCCAAATTGAAATATCGGAGATGTATATAAAACTTAGGTGATATGGAAGTATCATTGTATTTAACAATATAAAATTGCAAGAAAAATGGATATGGACAAAAATACTCATTTCAATACAAAGTAAATTCTTTCACTCTACATCGAAGGAAATTTGAAGTAAATCCTAGCTGACATATAAGAGAGTTAAAAATGACGTTATAGTTCGTCCGGTTCTGTGGTGTAGTGGTTATCACGTCTGCTTTACACGCAGAAGGTCGCGAGTTCGAACCTCGCCAGAACCTCCATAATTTTTTATCCCCAGAAGTCCAGACATTTTTCAACATTTTGATCAATGCAAAGGAAGAATGACCATTACAAGGGTACAAGGGTGTGTTTTGAGAGCTTCTAACATGTCTAAACCAATATTTTTCATTCTGTTGTAATTTAACCAAAGTTAAGTAAGTCTTGGGGTTTTTTTTTTTTTAGAAAATGCAAACAAAACGGTCCAATAACTCAGGTCTGTTTTCAAATAGATTTTATTTGGCTTAACGTCATAGAGATTTGCAAATATTATTTTTAAGGGTAAAATCAGATTAAAATGTAAAAGAAAAGGAAAAAATGACCAGACTGCAAAAAGATTGTTTCCGCTGAGGATTGAACTCAGGACCTTCCGCGTGTTAAGCGGATGTGATAACCACTACACCACGGAAACCTTGGAATCCAATGCAGAAAATAACATACTTCAACTTGCCACTATGTCGCATGTAAACTTTAAACGTACCACACGCATAAGTATATTGGTTTGAATTCAGTTTTTTTAAGAAACCATAAAATGAGAATGCAATAAGAAAAAAAGAGTACAACGTTTTCCAAATTGAAATATCGGAGATGTCCAATAACTCAGGTCTGTTTTCAAATAGATTTTATTTTGCTTAACGTCATAGAGATTTGCAAATATTATTTTTAAGGGTAAAATCAGATTAAAATGTAAAAGAAAAGGAAAAAAATGACAAGACTGCAAAAAGAATGTTTCCGCTGAGGATTGAACTCAGGACCTTCCGCGTGTTAAGCGGATGTGATAACCACTACACCACGGAAACCTTGGAATCCAATGCAGAAAATAACATACTTCAACTTGCCACTATGTCGAATGTAAACTTTAAACGTACCACACGCATAAGTATATTGGTTTGAATTCAGTTTTTTTAAGAAACCATAAAATGAGAATGCAATAAGAAAAAAAGAGTACAACGTTTTCCAAATTGAAATATCGGAGATGTATATAAAACTTAGGTGATATGGAAGTATCATTGTATTTAACAATATAAAATTGCAAGAAAAATGGATATGGACAAAAATACTCTTTTCAATACAAAGTAAATTCTTTCACTCTACATCGAAGGAAATTTGAAGTAAATCCTAGCTGACATATAAGAGAGTTAAAAATGACGTTATAGTTCGTCCGGTTCTGTGGTGTAGTGGTTATCACGTCTGCTTTACACGCAGAAGGTCGCGAGTTCGAACCTCGCCAGAACCTCCATAAGTTTTTATCCCTAGAAGTCCAGACATTTTTCAACATTTTGATCAATGCAAAGGAAGAATGACCATTACAAGGGTACAAGGGTGTGTTTTGAGAGCTTCTAACATGTCTAAACCAAGATTTTTCATTCTGTTGTAATTTAACCAAAGTTAAGTAAGTCTTGGGGTTTTTTTTTTTTAGAAAATGCAAACAAAACGGTCCAATAACTCAGGTCTGTTTTCAAATAGATTTTATTTGGCTTAACGTCATAGAGATTTGCAAATATTATTTTTAAGGGTAAAATCAGATTAAAATGTAAAAGAAAAGGAAACAAATGACCAGACTGCAAAAAGATTGTTTCCGCTGAGGATTGAACTCAGGACCTTCCGCGTGTTAAGCGGATGTGATAACCACTACACCACGGAAACCTTGGAATCCAATGCAGAAAATAACATACTTCAACTTGCCACTATGTCGAATGTAAACTTTAAACGTACCACACGCATAAGTATATTGGTTTGAATTCAGTTTTTTTTAAGAAACCATAAAATGAGAATGCAATAAGAAAAAAAGAGTACAACGTTTTCCAAATTGAAATATCGGAGATGTATATAAAACTTAGGTGATATGGAAGTATCATTGTATTTAACAATATAAAATTGCAAGAAAAATGGATATGGACAAAAATACTCTTTTCAATACAAAGTAAATTCTTTCACTCTACATCGAAGGAAATTTGAAGTAAATCCTAGCTGACATATAAGAGAGTTAAAAATGACGTTATAGTTCGTCCGGTTCTGTGGTGTAGTGGTTATCACGTCTGCTTTACACGCAGAAGGTCGCGAGTTCGAACCTCGCCAGAACCTCCATAAGTTTTTATCCCCAGAAGTCCAGACATTTTTCAACATTTTGATCAATGCAAAGGAAGAATGACCATTACAAGGGTACAAGGGTGTGTTTTGAGAGCTTCTAAACCAAGATTTTTCATTCTGTTGTAATTTAACCAAAGTTAAGTAAGTCTTGGGGTTTTTTTTTTAGAAAATGCAAACAAAACGGTCCAATAACTCAGGTCTGTTTTCAAATAGATTTTATTTTGCTTAACGTCATAGAGATTTGCAAATATTATTTTTAAGGGTAAAATCAGATTAAAATGTAAAAGAAAAGGAAAAAAATGACCAGACTGCAAAAAAATTGTTTCCGCTGAGGATTGAACTCAGGACCTTCCGCGTGTTAAGCGGATGTGATAACCACTACACCACGGAAACCTTGGAATCCAATGCAGAAAATAACATACTTCAACTTGCCACTATGTCGAATGTAAACTTTAAACGTACCACACGCATAAGTATATTGGTTTGAATTCAGTTTTTTTAAGAAACCATAAAATGAGAATGCAATAAGAAAAAAAGAGTACAACGTTTTCCAAATTGAAATATCGGAGATGTATATAAAACTTAGGTGATATGGAAGTATCATTGTATTTAACAATATAAAATTGCAAGAAAAATGGATATGGACAAAAATACTCATTTCAATACAAAGTAAATTCTTTCACTCTACATCGAAGGAAATTTGAAGTAAATCCTAGCTGACATATAAGAGAGTTAAAAATGACGTTATAGTTCGTCCGGTTCTGTGGTGTAGTGGTTATCACGTCTGCTTTACACGCAGAAGGTCGCGAGTTCGAACCTCGCCAGAACAGGGACTTCCGGTTTTGCTATCCTGAAGGGAAGACGTACATATTTCTTTCAGTGATAATCCAAGCCTGAAATTGTATATTTACCTATCAACTTTTATTATGTAAGTGATATAAACATTAAGATGTAGATACTAGTCGTTAACACGTTTATTTTCCAGATTTATTCTGGAAAATATTCACTTTAATTATGGCCAATTCAAGGTCAACTGAGCCAAAGCTAAACCAACGATATTTTACTCGTGAAATGACAGTATTAATTGATGTTAGAGACAACAGAACGATTAAACCAGATTTATTAATTGATTGCATTGAAATTACTTGTGGTGGAAATGACTGCGTAGCTGCCTGTGTACCAAAATCAGGCAATGCGTATGAAGTAACTTTGAAAGATGAACGCTACATAAATTATTTAAATGAAGGTGTAATAATTTCTGGTAAAACTTATGATTGTCATGAGCTTGTTGCCAAACACAAAATTGTTTCGGTTCTTAATATGAGCTGTTACGTAACAGATACTGAAATACACAAGAGGTTCGGTGACATAGGTGTAGAAATAGTTTCAGAAATTAAGCGGCGTTGCTATAAAGGTACTGATATAGCTGATGGTACACGAATTATGAAAGTCAAACTGCCTTTAAATATGATCTCAATGCCGTACACTATGAGATTTTATTCTACAGATAATGAATACTCATTTTACCGTGTTATTCATAATAATCAGCAAAAGGTGTGCTCGAAATGCTTTTTGACGGAACACATGTACAGAGATTGTCCACAGTATATTTGTTTTGCTTGTGATGAACAAGGTCATGTTCGTAAGCATTGCCCTCATCCTGTTTGTAAACACTGTAAATTAGCGGTCGTTAGATGTGATTGTGAATTAGAATCACCGTTCGTATTTCATGGCGCAGAGCCCCAAAACACTAAACATACGAGATCAGAGCAACAAAACAACTCAACGACGGATAATGAAAAAAATGACGATGGTGAAATGAAAGTAAACGATGATGATAATGAAACGCAAAATGATGAGCACAATGATCAGGACCAAATGAATGAAATTGATGATAATAATGGTGAGCAAATCTCCACATCTGATGGTAAGAACAATGATTGTGAAATTCACAATGATGACGATCAAATCGATATGGAACAACAGACGATTGATGAAGATGTCAAGTCTGCTGATGATAATGGTACAACGACACAAACTTTGGACTATGAACTTGCTTCTAATAAAAACATTTGTGATTTTCATCAGGCGGGGGGTGGTAGTTTGAATGAATTTGAAATGTCTGTCGACTCCTCCGTGGAAATTTCTGGCCAAGGGGGAGCCGACCTGGAACAAAATGTTGACACAAAACAGGGTGAGTTAAGCAATGTTTCTTCCTCGTGTGTCGTAAACACGAAGGATGAAAATGTGGTCGAAAATCATGATGACTCTCAGCTAAGTGAGGATAAACCTTCAAATTTGTTGAAAAATAAAACCAAAAAGGGTAAAAAGAATAGAAAATCTGCCCCTTATAGAATTTTGTCAAACAAGTCGCAGCCCTCTTAAAATGGATCAGAAAAGGTTATTTTTTCTTTCTTTACAGTTAATTATGGTATATTTTATTACCTTTAATTGTACTGGTCTTCGAGATCAACAAAAGCAAGATTGTTTGTTTACCTTATTTAATGAAAGAAAATATGATATCATTTTTTTACAAGAAACACACTGGGATGATTTGTTAGCGGAAAACATAAAAAAATCTAGTAGAATTTGGAATGGTGATATTGTATATTGCAATAAATATGGTAGTAACACTGCAGGTGTGACAATATTAATTCGAAAAAATATTGTTAATTCAGTTAAAGAAATAAATAGACTCGATGGTAGATTTTTACATGTGGCTATTTCAATTGATAATATTAATATTGATTTATTTAATATTTATGCTCCAAATTCATTACAAGATAGATTTGATTTTTTCAAAATCATTGAACCAAAAATAATATTTTCAAATCATGCAATAGTTAGCGGTGATTTTAACACTTCATTGGGTGCACTCGATAGAGGTGGTAAAACCAAACATATGGAAGACAAGGCTGTCTGTATTTTAAAAAATATAATAAATAATTTACAGCTGTGTGATATTTATAGGAAAAGAAATCCACATACTTTAATTTTTTCAAGGAAAAAAAAATTAGAAAATGTTTTAACACAATCTCGAATAGACTTCCATCTGGTATCTCAAAATTTAAAACCTTTTATTAAAAATATATACCATAATGACTCCAGTTTTAGTGACCATTGTTTTATTTGTATGTGGGTTGATTTTAAAACCATAAATACCGGACCTGGGTTATGGATTTTTAATAATCAGTTGTTAGAAGACGGAATTTTTGTTGACAAAATTAAAAGAATTATACAAGAAGAAATTCATTCTGAATTTTATTATTCTAGTCCTCTTACTTGGTATGACAATTTAAAGTATCGTTTCAAAAAAATAGCACAAATTTATGGCAAAGATAGACAAAAGGAACGAAATAAAGAATACTATAAAATACAAAACAAATTGCAGGAAATGTCTGCAAAGTCTGCTAATGATGTTTCAATTAATATGAATGAGTACCAAAATTTAAAATCCAAATTGGAGGAAATCGAAAAAGTTAACTGTCAAGGCGCTATCCTTCGATCTAAGGCATATTGGGCAGTGGATGGTGATAAAAATACTGCTTATTTTCTTAGATTAGAAAAACAAAGACAAAATTCAAAATTAATAAATGGGTTAAAAAATGAAGATGATAAGCTATGTTATCAAACAGAAGAAATTTTAGATATCGCATTTCGGTTTTATTCATCTCTTTATTCAAGTGTCGAAATAAATGAAAGAGATAAAGTTGAAATGATCCATTTCTTAGACAAAACTGTAGATGAATCGGATTATGAAATGTGCGAAGCGGATATTACTTTTGATGAAATTTATAAATCTGTAAACGGTATGTCTAAATGTCGTACGCCCGGACCTGATGGTCTTACATCTGAATTTTATTGCAAATGTATCTATGAATTGCGGGAAATTTTATTGCACGTATTTGGTACAATCGAAAATGAAGGACAATTATCACGATCAATGAGACACAGTGTTATTAATCTGGTTTTTAAAAACAAAGGTAGTAAGTATGATATTAAGTCATATCGTCCTATTACTTTGGCAAATGTTGATTACAAAATTTTAGCCCGTATTATGGCAAATAGGTTAAAAATTACATTAAATAAAATTATCTCTAATACACAAACTTGTTCTGTTATTGGTCGTGATATTTCTGATACAATTTGTAGTATAGTTAATATAATTGATTTAGTTGAAGAAGATGAATTAGAAGCATATTTACTAAAAATAGACCAAGAAAAGGCATTTGACAGAGTAAGTCATGATTTTCTTTTTGATGTTTTACAAAAATTCGGATATGGAGAAAAAATTATAAATTGGATGAAAATTTTTTACACAAATACACGTAGTTCAGTTAAATGTAATGGGCATTTAACATCTTATTTTAACTTCCAAAACGGCATAAAACAAGGATGTCCATTAAGTTCTATTTTATATACAATTATTTCTGAAACCTTAGCACAAGCTATTTTAAAAAACAGTGAAATAAAGGGAGTTCAAATTCCAAATTCAAATACTGTCTCAACATTGTTTCAACATGCAGATGATACAACATTTTCTCTCGCAAATAAACAGTCAGTTCATTTAGTATTTGAAACACTCAAAATCTATAGTAGTGGTTCGGGAGCAAAAATCAATAAGGAAAAATCTGAAATAATAAGTCTTGGAAAAAGTATACTAAATACAAATGATATACTACAATTAGGGATTAAACAAGGTGGTGATGCTATTGAAATATTGGGTATTTGGGTAGGTAAGAATAAAGAAAAATGTAATATTTTAAATTGGGAAAAGAAAATTACTTCAATTTCCACTATTTTGAGTCTATGGAAGCAAAGGTATCTTTCACTTTATGGAAGATTAACCGTTGTTTCAAATTTACTCGTAACAAAACTGTGGTATACACTTGCAGTTCAAACAATACCACCAAAATATTATCTTCAAATTAAGAAATTATGTGTAGAATTTTTGTGGAATTACAAAGCCCACTTAGTTTCATATGAAACTATTATTTCATATAAATATGAAGGTGGTTTACAATTTCCAGATATTATGTTGAAAATGTTTGCCTTTAGACTGAAGTTTTTAGGGAGATTGTTAAATCCAGATTATATAACTGTTTGGAAAAATATCTGTATCTACTTTTCAAAAGTCAAAAATATGAAACTTGGTCAAGAAATTTTATTTGTGAATTTATGCCTAAATGTGTTAGTAATATTCCATTTTTTGTTCGAGAAATTTTAATAGCTTGGAGTAAAATAAGAAAACTTATCTTTTTTGAAATTGATGAGATAAATCTATATGAAATGCCACTTTTTTACAATCCAAAAATAAAACAAGAGGAAAAAATGCTTTATTTAAAACCATTTGTTGATGCAGGTATAACAAAATTAAAACACCTAACTTATGAAGTCATTCCAGGATTTCTTAAAGTGCAAGCAATTCATGAAATTTTATCTGAAATAAATTCTGAAATAACGTATAATGAAGTTATGAATAATTACAAAAAAATACTTACCAGTATGCCGATTGAATGGGTTAATTGGATAAACAATAACAGCAATCAATGGTCAAATAAAACAGATTCAATGCATGAAAATTTAAGAATATCCATTGATGAAAAACAAATATCCATCCCACAAGACAATCGTACATTTTATAATGTTCTTTTACAATTTGTGAAAAAATCCCCAGCTACCGAATCTTTTTGGACCACTAAGTATTCCAATATTGATATGTCAAAAGTTTATATTTTTTCAAACTTACACTTCCTTCCAAGTGATTTTAAAGAATTGAATTTTAAAATTATTCACAAGGTTCTTTTCACTAAAGAAAAACTTTTTAACTGCAAAATGACCACTGATGACACGTGCCCATCGTGCAAACATACTGTTGAAAATATTGATCATTTGTTCATTAACTGTCCAGATTTATCAAGCTTCAATGACTTCCTAAAGGATTTCATGTTGAACATGTTGTGTAACGTTGATGTTGACTTTGTTAACAAACTAGACTTTGAACAATTATTACTTTTGGGATTTTTAAATAAGAGAAAGGGTTTCAATCTTTATTTTGCAAACTTTGTACTTAATACAGCAAGGTATTGCATTTTTAAACGTAGAAATGTTCTTTTGATTAATCCTAAGGATGATGTCAAGTTGGTTGAATACTTTAAAACAATTTTAAGTAAAAAATTATCATATTATTTTTATCTTTTAACTATGAGACAATAGAGACACTTATTCAACAAATATTTTGTTCAAGAAAATCCAATTATAAAAATTACAGGTGAACAGGTAAAAATATTGTATTAACTGTGTTACGTGTTATATATTTCAGGTATACTAACACGTATCCAGGGATAAATTAACATTTATTGTTTTTAATTTTTAACCTTTGTATATATATATCTGACTAAAATTATGTTTTAAAGAAAAAAAATCACGTCTGCTTTACACGCAGAAGGTCGCGAGTTCGAACCTCGCCAGAACCTCCATAAATTTTTATCCCCAGAAGTCCAGACATTTTTCAACATTTTGATCAATGCAAAGGAAGAATGACCATTACAAGGGTACAAGGGTGTGTTTTGAGAGCTTCTAAACCAAGATTTTTCATTCTGTTGTAATTTAACCAAAGTTAAGTAAGTCTTGGGGTTTTTTTTTTTTTAGAAAATGCAAACAAAACGGTCCAATAACTCAGGTCTGTTTTCAAATAGATTTTATTTGGCTTAACGTCATAGAGATTTGCAAATATTATTTTTAAGGGTAAAATCAGATTAAAATGTAAAAGAAAAGGAAAAAATGACCAGACTGCAAAAAGATTGTTTCCGCTGAGGATTGAACTCAGGACCTTCCGCGTGTTAAGCGGATGTGATAACCACTACACCACGGAAACCTTGGAATCCAATGCAGAAAATAACATACTTCAACTTGCCACTATGTCGCATGTAAACTTTAAACGTACCACACGCATAAGTATATTGGTTTGAATTCAGTTTTTTTAAGAAACCATAAAATGAGAATGCAATAAGAAAAAAAGAGTACAACGTTTTCCAAATTGAAATATCGGAGATGTATATAAAACTTAGGTGATATGGAAGTATCATTGTATTTAACAATATAAAATTGCAAGAAAAATGGATATGGACAAAAATACTCATTTCAATACAAAGTAAATTCTTTCACTCTACATCGAAGGAAATTTGAAGTAAATCCTAGCTGACATATAAGAGAGTTAAAAATGACGTTATAGTTCGTCCGGTTCTGTGGTGTAGTGGTTATCACGTCTGCTTTACACGCAGAAGGTCGCGAGTTCGAACCTCGCCAGAACCTCCATAAATTTTTATCCCCAGAAGTCCAGACATTTTTCAACATTTTGATCAATGCAAAGGAAGAATGACCATTACAAGGGTACAAGGGTGTGTTTTGAGAGCTTCTAACATGTCTAAACCAATATTTTTCATTCTGTTGTAATTTAACCAAAGTTAAGTAAGTCTTGGGGTTTTTTTTTTTTTTAGAAAATGCAAACAAAACGGTCCAATGACTCAGGTCTGTTTTCAAATAGATTTTATTTGGCTTAACGTCATAGAGATTTCCAAATATTATTTTTAAGGGTAAAATCAGATTAAAATGTAAAAGAAAAGGAAAAAAATGACCAGACTGCAAAAAGATTGTTTCCGCTGAGGATTGAACTCAGGACCTTCCGCGTGTTAAGCGGATGTGATAACCACTACACCACGGAAACCTTGGAATCCAATGCAGAAAATAACATACTTCAACTTGCCACTATGTCGCATGTAAACTTTAAACGTACCACACGCATAAGTATATTGGTTTGAATTCAGTTTTTTTAAGAAACCATAAAATGAGAATGCAATAAGAAAAAAAGAGTACAACGTTTTCCAAATTGAAATATCGGAGATGTATATAAAACTTAGGTGATATGGAAGTATCATTGTATTTAACAATATAAAATTGCAAGAAAAATGGATATGGACAAAAATACTCATTTCAATACAAAGTAAATTCTTTCACTCTACATCGAAGGAAATTTGAAGTAAATCCTAGCTGACATATAAGAGAGTTAAAAATGACGTTATAGTTCGTCCGGTTCTGTGGTGTAGTGGTTATCACGTCTGCTTTACACGCAGAAGGTCGCGAGTTCGAACCTCGCCAGAACCTCCATAAATTTTTATCCCCAGAAGTCCAGACATTTTTCAACATTTTGATCAATGCAAAGGAAGAATGACCATTACAAGGGTACAAGGGTGTGTTTTGAGAGCTTCTAACATGTCTAAACCAATATTTTTCATTCTGTTGTAATTTAACCAAAGTTAAGTAAGTCTTGGGGTTTTTTTTTTTTTAGAAAATGCAAACAAAACGGTCCAATAACTCAGGTCTGTTTTCAAATAGATTTTATTTGGCTTAACGTCATAGAGATTTGCAAATATTATTTTTAAGGGTAAAATCAGATTAAAATGTAAAAGAAAAGGAAAAAATGACCAGACTGCAAAAAGATTGTTTCCGCTGAGGATTGAACTCAGGACCTTCCGCGTGTTAAGCGGATGTGATAACCACTACACCACGGAAACCTTGGAATCCAATGCAGAAAATAACATACTTCAACTTGCCACTATGTCGCATGTAAACTTTAAACGTACCACACGCATAAGTATATTGGTTTGAATTCAGTTTTTTTAAGAAACCATAAAATGAGAATGCAATAAGAAAAAAAGAGTACAACGTTTTCCAAATTGAAATATCGGAGATGTATATAAAACTTAGGTGATATGGAAGTATCATTGTATTTAACAATATAAAATTGCAAGAAAAATGGATATGGACAAAAATACTCATTTCAATACAAAGTAAATTCTTTCACTCTACATCGAAGGAAATTTGAAGTAAATCCTAGCTGACATATAAGAGAGTTAAAAATGACGTTATAGTTCGTCCGGTTCTGTGGTGTAGTGGTTATCACGTCTGCTTTACACGCAGAAGGTCGCGAGTTCGAACCTCGCCAGAACCTCCATAAATTTTTATCCCCAGAAGTCCAGACATTTTTCAACATTTTGATCAATGCAAAGGAAGAATGACCATTACAAGGGTACAAGGGTGTGTTTTGAGAGCTTCTAACATGTCTAAACCAATATTTTTCATTCTGTTGTAATTTAACCAAAGTTAAGTAAGTCTTGGGGTTTTTTTTTTTTTTAGAAAATGCAAACAAAACGGTCCAATGACTCAGGTCTGTTTTCAAATAGATTTTATTTGGCTTAACGTCATAGAGATTTCCAAATATTATTTTTAAGGGTAAAATCAGATTAAAATGTAAAAGAAAAGGAAAAAAATGACCAGACTGCAAAAAGATTGTTTCCGCTGAGGATTGAACTCAGGACCTTCCGCGTGTTAAGCGGATGTGATAACCACTACACCACGGAAACCTTGGAATCCAATGCAGAAAATAACATACTTCAACTTGCCACTATGTCGAATGTAAACTTTAAACGTACCACACGCATAAGTATATTGGTTTGAATTCAGTTTTTTTAAGAAACCATAAAATGAGAATGCAATAAGAAAAAAAGAGTACAACGTTTTCCAAATTGAAATATCGGAGATGTATATAAAACTTAGGTGATATGGAAGTATCATTGTATTTAACAATATAAAATTGCAAGAAAAATGGATATGGACAAAAATACTCATTTCAATACAAAGTAAATTCTTTCACTCTACATCGAAGGAAATTTGAAGTAAATCCTAGCTGACATATAAGAGAGTTAAAAATGACGTTATAGTTCGTCCGGTTCTGTGGTGTAGTGGTTATCACGTCTGCTTTACACGCAGAAGGTCGCGAGTTCGAACCTCGCCAGAACCTCCATAATTTTTTATCCCCAGAAGTCCAGACATTTTTCAACATTTTGATCAATGCAAAGGAAGAATGACCATTACAAGGGTACAAGGGTGTGTTTTGAGAGCTTCTAACATGTCTAAACCAATATTTTTCATTCTGTTGTAATTTAACCAAAGTTAAGTAAGTCTTGGGGTTTTTTTTTTTTTAGAAAATGCAAACAAAACGGTCCAATAACTCAGGTCTGTTTTCAAATAGATTTTATTTGGCTTAACGTCATAGAGATTTGCAAATATTATTTTTAAGGGTAAAATCAGATTAAAATGTAAAAGAAAAGGAAAAAATGACCAGACTGCAAAAAGATTGTTTCCGCTGAGGATTGAACTCAGGACCTTCCGCGTGTTAAGCGGATGTGATAACCACTACACCACGGAAACCTTGGAATCCAATGCAGAAAATAACATACTTCAACTTGCCACTATGTCGCATGTAAACTTTAAACGTACCACACGCATAAGTATATTGGTTTGAATTCAGTTTTTTTAAGAAACCATAAAATGAGAATGCAATAAGAAAAAAAGAGTACAACGTTTTCCAAATTGAAATATCGGAGATGTATATAAAACTTAGGTGATATGGAAGTATCATTGTATTTAACAATATAAAATTGCAAGAAAAATGGATATGGACAAAAATACTCATTTCAATACAAAGTAAATTCTTTCACTCTACATCGAAGGAAATTTGAAGTAAATCCTAGCTGACATATAAGAGAGTTAAAAATGACGTTATAGTTCGTCCGGTTCTGTGGTGTAGTGGTTATCACGTCTGCTTTACACGCAGAAGGTCGCGAGTTCGAACCTCGCCAGAACCTCCATAAATTTTTATCCCCAGAAGTCCAGACATTTTTCAACATTTTGATCAATGCAAAGGAAGAATGACCATTACAAGGGTACAAGGGTGTGTTTTGAGAGCTTCTAACATGTCTAAACCAATATTTTTCATTCTGTTGTAATTTAACCAAAGTTAAGTAAGTCTTGGGGTTTTTTTTTTTTTTAGAAAATGCAAACAAAACGGTCCAATGACTCAGGTCTGTTTTCAAATAGATTTTATTTGGCTTAACGTCATAGAGATTTCCAAATATTATTTTTAAGGGTAAAATCAGATTAAAATGTAAAAGAAAAGGAAAAAAATGACCAGACTGCAAAAAGATTGTTTCCGCTGAGGATTGAACTCAGGACCTTCCGCGTGTTAAGCGGATGTGATAACCACTACTAGTCCAGTCAGACTAAGTTTTAACCGCAAACTAATTGCAACAGAAAATATTTTAGTTCTAATCTATAGCATTAAGCCCCAAATATACACACAAAAAAGTCTCATAAAATCTTACCTGAGGAAAACTCAAAATCAGCATTTTTAATTTCCTATGGAAATTAACATTGGAAAGGGGAGATAACTCTGCAAAAATGAGTCTTTTTTGTCAGTTTTTGGTTGATTTTCTTAAAATTCATGTAAAGTATGATACTTTGATGGGGTTATAAGTTCGTATTTGACTATATTAGATAATCTTCTGCTCATGAAATGTACAAAACCGAAATGTTATGGGTATTTTTATTTTTTTTTGCACATTTTTAATTAAAGAAATTGCAAATTTGTGGTTTTGTGACCATTTTGAAAAAAATAATGTGAAAAATTGGTATTGCTTATATCTGTAAATTATATTTGATCAGCATCTACCTTGTTTAAAGAAACTTTAAACCACAAAAAGAAGAATATATGCTTAATTATTTTTATTAAATTTGAGATTCTTTACCTTGACAAGTTGAAAATTTAATAAATGGTCAACTAATGAATTACGAAATCTAGGTTGTAGCTTGAAAAAAGATATGAAAAAAACTTTAGAGTTGTTTGTTATACTCTAAGGAAGGCTAAAATATCAAGAATCAATACATTCTACTGAATAGAAGCGGTAAAGTTATAATTTTGTATCAATTTTTATTGATATTTCTGCCTTTTTTGCAGAGTTATCTCCCATTTTCAATGCAAATGTCCATAGGAATATTAAAATCGTGATTTTTTAATCTTCCTCAAGTTAGATTTTGTGAGACTTTTTTCTGTGTATATTTGGGGTATAATGCTAAAGATTAAAACTTAAAAATCTTCTTTTGCAATTACTTTAAGGTTAGGGTCAAATTTATGCTAGATTGACTGGACTATACACCACGGAAACCTTGGAATCCAATGCAGAAAATAACATACTTCAACTTGCCACTATGTCGAATGTAAACTTTAAACGTACCACACGCATAAGTATATTGGTTTGAATTCAGTTTTTTTAAGAAACCATAAAATGAGAATGCAATAAGAAAAAAAGAGTACAACGTTTTCCAAATTGAAATATCGGAGATGTATATAAAACTTAGGTGATATGGAAGTATCATTGTATTTAACAATATAAAATTGCAAGAAAAATGGATATGGACAAAAATACTCATTTCAATACAAAGTAAATTCTTTCACTCTACATCGAAGGAAATTTGAAGTAAATCCTAGCTGACATATAAGAGAGTTAAAAATGACGTTATAGTTCGTCCGGTTCTGTGGTGTAGTGGTTATCACGTCTGCTTTACACGCAGAAGGTCGCGAGTTCGAACCTCGCCAGAACCTCCATAATTTTTTATCCCCAGAAGTCCAGACATTTTTCAACATTTTGATCAATGCAAAGGAAGAATGACCATTACAAGGGTACAAGGGTGTGTTTTGAGAGCTTCTAACATGTCTAAACCAATATTTTTCATTCTGTTGTAATTTAACCAAAGTTAAGTAAGTCTTGGGGTTTTTTTTTTTTTTAGAAAATGCAAACAAAACGGTCCAATAACTCAGGTCTGTTTTCAAATAGATTTTATTTGGCTTAACGTCATAGAGATTTGCAAATATTATTTTTAAGGGTAAAATCAGATTAAAATGTAAAAGAAAAGGAAAAAATGACCAGACTGCAAAAAGATTGTTTCCGCTGAGGATTGAACTCAGGACCTTCCGCGTGTTAAGCGGATGTGATAACCACTACACCACGGAAACCTTGGAATCCAATGCAGAAAATAACATACTTCAACTTGCCACTATGTCGCATGTAAACTTTAAACGTACCACACGCATAAGTATATTGGTTTGAATTCAGTTTTTTTAAGAAACCATAAAATGAGAATGCAATAAGAAAAAAAGAGTACAACGTTTTCCAAATTGAAATATCGGAGATGTATATAAAACTTAGGTGATATGGAAGTATCATTGTATTTAACAATATAAAATTGCAAGAAAAATGGATATGGACAAAAATACTCATTTCAATACAAAGTAAATTCTTTCACTCTACATCGAAGGAAATTTGAAGTAAATCCTAGCTGACATATAAGAGAGTTAAAAATGACGTTATAGTTCGTCCGGTTCTGTGGTGTAGTGGTTATCACGTCTGCTTTACACGCAGAAGGTCGCGAGTTCGAACCTCGCCAGAACCTCCATAAATTTTTATCCCCAGAAGTCCAGACATTTTTCAACATTTTGATCAATGCAAAGGAAGAATGACCATTACAAGGGTACAAGGGTGTGTTTTGAGAGCTTCTAACATGTCTAAACCAATATTTTTCATTCTGTTGTAATTTAACCAAAGTTAAGTAAGTCTTGGGGTTTTTTTTTTTTTTAGAAAATGCAAACAAAACGGTCCAATGACTCAGGTCTGTTTTCAAATAGATTTTATTTGGCTTAACGTCATAGAGATTTCCAAATATTATTTTTAAGGGTAAAATCAGATTAAAATGTAAAAGAAAAGGAAAAAAATGACCAGACTGCAAAAAGATTGTTTCCGCTGAGGATTGAACTCAGGACCTTCCGCGTGTTAAGCGGATGTGATAACCACTACACCACGGAAACCTTGGAATCCAATGCAGAAAATAACATACTTCAACTTGCCACTATGTCGCATGTAAACTTTAAACGTACCACACGCATAAGTATATTGGTTTGAATTCAGTTTTTTTAAGAAACCATAAAATGAGAATGCAATAAGAAAAAAAGAGTACAACGTTTTCCAAATTGAAATATCGGAGATGTATATAAAACTTAGGTGATATGGAAGTATCATTGTATTTAACAATATAAAATTGCAAGAAAAATGGATATGGACAAAAATACTCATTTCAATACAAAGTAAATTCTTTCACTCTACATCGAAGGAAATTTGAAGTAAATCCTAGCTGACATATAAGAGAGTTAAAAATGACGTTATAGTTCGTCCGGTTCTGTGGTGTAGTGGTTATCACGTCTGCTTTACACGCAGAAGGTCGCGAGTTCGAACCTCGCCAGAACCTCCATAAATTTTTATCCCCAGAAGTCCAGACATTTTTCAACATTTTGATCAATGCAAAGGAAGAATGACCATTACAAGGGTACAAGGGTGTGTTTTGAGAGCTTCTAACATGTCTAAACCAATATTTTTCATTCTGTTGTAATTTAACCAAAGTTAAGTAAGTCTTGGGGTTTTTTTTTTTTTAGAAAATGCAAACAAAACGGTCCAATAACTCAGGTCTGTTTTCAAATAGATTTTATTTGGCTTAACGTCATAGAGATTTGCAAATATTATTTTTAAGGGTAAAATCAGATTAAAATGTAAAAGAAAAGGAAAAAATGACCAGACTGCAAAAAGATTGTTTCCGCTGAGGATTGAACTCAGGACCTTCCGCGTGTTAAGCGGATGTGATAACCACTACACCACGGAAACCTTGGAATCCAATGCAGAAAATAACATACTTCAACTTGCCACTATGTCGCATGTAAACTTTAAACGTACCACACGCATAAGTATATTGGTTTGAATTCAGTTTTTTTAAGAAACCATAAAATGAGAATGCAATAAGAAAAAAAGAGTACAACGTTTTCCAAATTGAAATATCGGAGATGTATATAAAACTTAGGTGATATGGAAGTATCATTGTATTTAACAATATAAAATTGCAAGAAAAATGGATATGGACAAAAATACTCATTTCAATACAAAGTAAATTCTTTCACTCTACATCGAAGGAAATTTGAAGTAAATCCTAGCTGACATATAAGAGAGTTAAAAATGACGTTATAGTTCGTCCGGTTCTGTGGTGTAGTGGTTATCACGTCTGCTTTACACGCAGAAGGTCGCGAGTTCGAACCTCGCCAGAACCTCCATAAATTTTTATCCCCAGAAGTCCAGACATTTTTCAACATTTTGATCAATGCAAAGGAAGAATGACCATTACAAGGGTACAAGGGTGTGTTTTGAGAGCTTCTAACATGTCTAAACCAATATTTTTCATTCTGTTGTAATTTAACCAAAGTTAAGTAAGTCTTGGGGTTTTTTTTTTTTTTAGAAAATGCAAACAAAACGGTCCAATGACTCAGGTCTGTTTTCAAATAGATTTTATTTGGCTTAACGTCATAGAGATTTCCAAATATTATTTTTAAGGGTAAAATCAGATTAAAATGTAAAAGAAAAGGAAAAAAATGACCAGACTGCAAAAAGATTGTTTCCGCTGAGGATTGAACTCAGGACCTTCCGCGTGTTAAGCGGATGTGATAACCACTACTAGTCCAGTCAGACTAAGTTTTAACCGCAAACTAATTGCAACAGAAAATATTTTAGTTCTAATCTATAGCATTAAGCCCCAAATATACACACAAAAAAGTCTCATAAAATCTTACCTGAGGAAAACTCAAAATCAGCATTTTTAATTTCCTATGGAAATTAACATTGGAAAGGGGAGATAACTCTGCAAAAATGAGTCTTTTTTGTCAGTTTTTGGTTGATTTTCTTAAAATTCATGTAAAGTATGATACTTTGATGGGGTTATAAGTTCGTATTTGACTATATTAGATAATCTTCTGCTCATGAAATGTACAAAACCGAAATGTTATGGGTATTTTTATTTTTTTTTGCACATTTTTAATTAAAGAAATTGCAAATTTGTGGTTTTGTGACCATTTTGAAAAAAATAATGTGAAAAATTGGTATTGCTTATATCTGTAAATTATATTTGATCAGCATCTACCTTGTTTAAAGAAACTTTAAACCACAAAAAGAAGAATATATGCTTAATTATTTTTATTAAATTTGAGATTCTTTACCTTGACAAGTTGAAAATTTAATAAATGGTCAACTAATGAATTACGAAATCTAGGTTGTAGCTTGAAAAAAGATATGAAAAAAACTTTAGAGTTGTTTGTTATACTCTAAGGAAGGCTAAAATATCAAGAATCAATACATTCTACTGAATAGAAGCGGTAAAGTTATAATTTTGTATCAATTTTTATTGATATTTCTGCCTTTTTTGCAGAGTTATCTCCCATTTTCAATGCAAATGTCCATAGGAATATTAAAATCGTGATTTTTTAATCTTCCTCAAGTTAGATTTTGTGAGACTTTTTTCTGTGTATATTTGGGGTATAATGCTAAAGATTAAAACTTAAAAATCTTCTTTTGCAATTACTTTAAGGTTAGGGTCAAATTTATGCTAGATTGACTGGACTATACACCACGGAAACCTTGGAATCCAATGCAGAAAATAACATACTTCAACTTGCCACTATGTCGAATGTAAACTTTAAACGTACCACACGCATAAGTATATTGGTTTG
The DNA here is from genome assembly GCA_028015205.1 of Mytilisepta virgata. Classification (NCBI taxonomy): domain Eukaryota; kingdom Metazoa; phylum Mollusca; class Bivalvia; order Mytilida; family Mytilidae; genus Mytilisepta; species Mytilisepta virgata. The sequence goes on from CM051515.1 coordinate 37,723,842, forward strand.
AATTCAGTTTTTTTAAGAAACCATAAAATGAGAATGCAATAAGAAAAAAAGAGTACAACGTTTTCCAAATTGAAATATCGGAGATGTATATAAAACTTAGGTGATATGGAAGTATCATTGTATTTAACAATATAAAATTGCAAGAAAAATGGATATGGACAAAAATACTCATTTCAATACAAAGTAAATTCTTTCACTCTACATCGAAGGAAATTTGAAGTAAATCCTAGCTGACATATAAGAGAGTTAAAAATGACGTTATAGTTCGTCCGGTTCTGTGGTGTAGTGGTTATCACGTCTGCTTTACACGCAGAAGGTCGCGAGTTCGAACCTCGCCAGAACCTCCATAATTTTTTATCCCCAGAAGTCCAGACATTTTTCAACATTTTGATCAATGCAAAGGAAGAATGACCATTACAAGGGTACAAGGGTGTGTTTTGAGAGCTTCTAACATGTCTAAACCAATATTTTTCATTCTGTTGTAATTTAACCAAAGTTAAGTAAGTCTTGGGGTTTTTTTTTTTTTAGAAAATGCAAACAAAACGGTCCAATAACTCAGGTCTGTTTTCAAATAGATTTTATTTGGCTTAACGTCATAGAGATTTGCAAATATTATTTTTAAGGGTAAAATCAGATTAAAATGTAAAAGAAAAGGAAAAAATGACCAGACTGCAAAAAGATTGTTTCCGCTGAGGATTGAACTCAGGACCTTCCGCGTGTTAAGCGGATGTGATAACCACTACACCACGGAAACCTTGGAATCCAATGCAGAAAATAACATACTTCAACTTGCCACTATGTCGCATGTAAACTTTAAACGTACCACACGCATAAGTATATTGGTTTGAATTCAGTTTTTTTAAGAAACCATAAAATGAGAATGCAATAAGAAAAAAAGAGTACAACGTTTTCCAAATTGAAATATCGGAGATGTATATAAAACTTAGGTGATATGGAAGTATCATTGTATTTAACAATATAAAATTGCAAGAAAAATGGATATGGACAAAAATACTCATTTCAATACAAAGTAAATTCTTTCACTCTACATCGAAGGAAATTTGAAGTAAATCCTAGCTGACATATAAGAGAGTTAAAAATGACGTTATAGTTCGTCCGGTTCTGTGGTGTAGTGGTTATCACGTCTGCTTTACACGCAGAAGGTCGCGAGTTCGAACCTCGCCAGAACCTCCATAAATTTTTATCCCCAGAAGTCCAGACATTTTTCAACATTTTGATCAATGCAAAGGAAGAATGACCATTACAAGGGTACAAGGGTGTGTTTTGAGAGCTTCTAACATGTCTAAACCAATATTTTTCATTCTGTTGTAATTTAACCAAAGTTAAGTAAGTCTTGGGGTTTTTTTTTTTTTTAGAAAATGCAAACAAAACGGTCCAATGACTCAGGTCTGTTTTCAAATAGATTTTATTTGGCTTAACGTCATAGAGATTTCCAAATATTATTTTTAAGGGTAAAATCAGATTAAAATGTAAAAGAAAAGGAAAAAAATGACCAGACTGCAAAAAGATTGTTTCCGCTGAGGATTGAACTCAGGACCTTCCGCGTGTTAAGCGGATGTGATAACCACTACACCACGGAAACCTTGGAATCCAATGCAGAAAATAACATACTTCAACTTGCCACTATGTCGAATGTAAACTTTAAACGTACCACACGCATAAGTATATTGGTTTGAATTCAGTTTTTTTAAGAAACCATAAAATGAGAATGCAATAAGAAAAAAAGAGTACAACGTTTTCCAAATTGAAATATCGGAGATGTATATAAAACTTAGGTGATATGGAAGTATCATTGTATTTAACAATATAAAATTGCAAGAAAAATGGATATGGACAAAAATACTCATTTCAATACAAAGTAAATTCTTTCACTCTACATCGAAGGAAATTTGAAGTAAATCCTAGCTGACATATAAGAGAGTTAAAAATGACGTTATAGTTCGTCCGGTTCTGTGGTGTAGTGGTTATCACGTCTGCTTTACACGCAGAAGGTCGCGAGTTCGAACCTCGCCAGAACCTCCATAATTTTTTATCCCCAGAAGTCCAGACATTTTTCAACATTTTGATCAATGCAAAGGAAGAATGACCATTACAAGGGTACAAGGGTGTGTTTTGAGAGCTTCTAAACCAAGATTTTTCATTCTGTTGTAATTTAACCAAAGTTAAGTAAGTCTTGGGTTTTTTTTTTTTTTTAGAAAATGCAAACAAAACGGTCCAATAACTCAGGTCTGTTTTCAAATAGATTTTATTTGGCTTAACGTCATAGAGATTTGCAAATATTATTTTTAAGGGTAAAATCAGATTAAAATGTAAAAGAAAAGGAAAAAAATGACCAGACTGCAAAAAGATTGTTTCCGCTGAGGATTGAACTCAGGACCTTCCGCGTGTTAAGCGGGTGTGATAACCACTACACCACGGAAACCTTGGAATCCAATGCAGAAAATAACATACTTCAACTTGCCACTATGTCGAATGTAAACTTTAAACGTACCACACGCATAAGTATATTGGTTTGAATTCAGTTTTTTTAAGAAACCATAAAATGAGAATGCAATAAGAAAAAAAGAGTACAACGTTTTCCAAATTGAAATATCGGAGATGTATATAAAACTTAGGTGATATGGAAGTATCATTGTATTTAACAATATAAAATTGCAAGAAAAATGGATATGGACAAAAATACTCTTTTCAATACAAAGTAAATTCTTTCACTCTACATCGAAGGAAATTTGAAGTAAATCCTAGCTGACATATAAGAGAGTTAAAAATGACGTTATAGTTCGTCCGGTTCTGTGGTGTAGTGGTTATCACGTCTGCTTTACACGCAGAAGGTCGCGAGTTCGAACCTCGCCAGAACCTCCATAAGTTTTTATCCCCAGAAGTCCAGACATTTTTCAACATTTTGATCAATGCAAAGGAAGAATGACCATTACAAGGGTACATGGGTGTGTTTTGAGAGCTTCTAAACCAATATTTTTCATTCTGTTGTAATTTAACCAAAGTTAAGTAAGTCTTGGGTTTTTTTTTTTTTAGAAAATGCAAACAAAACGGTCCAATAACTCAGGTCTGTTTTCAAATAGATTTTATTTTGCTTAACGTCATAGAGATTTCCAAATATTATTTTTAAGGGTAAAATCAGATTAAAATGTAAAAGAAAAGGAAAAAAATGACCAGACTGCAAAAAGATTGTTTCCGCTGAGGATTGAACTCAGGACCTTCCGCGTGTTAAGCGGATGTGATAACCACTACACCACGGAAACCTTGGAATCCAATGCAGAAAATAACATACTTCAACTTGCCACTATGTCGAATGTAAACTTTAAACGTACCACACGCATAAGTATATTGGTTTGAATTCAGTTTTTTTAAGAAACCATAAAATGAGAATGCAATAAGAAAAAAAGAGTACAACGTTTTCCAAATTGAAATATCGGAGATGTATATAAAACTTAGGTGATATGGAAGTATCATTGTATTTAACAATATAAAATTGCAAGAAAAATGGATATGGACAAAAATACTCATTTCAATACAAAGTAAATTCTTTCACTCTACATCGAAGGAAATTTGAAGTAAATCCTAGCTGACATATAAGAGAGTTAAAAATGACGTTATAGTTCGTCCGGTTCTGTGATGTAGTGGTTATCACGTCTGCTTTACACGCAGAAGGTCGCGAGTTCGAACCTCGCCAGAACCTCCATAAATTTTTATCCCCAGAAGTCCAGACATTTTTCAACATTTTGATCAATGCAAAGGAAGAATGACCATTACAAGGGTACAAGGGTGTGTTTTGAGAGCTTCTAAACCAAGATTTTTCATTCTGTTGTAATTTAACCAAAGTTAAGTAAGTCTTGGGGTTTTTTTTTTTTTAGAAAATGCAAACAAAACGGTCCAATAACTCAGGTCTGTTTTCAAATAGATTTTATTTGGCTTAACGTCATAGAGATTTGCAAATATTATTTTTAAGGGTAAAATCAGATTAAAATGTAAAAGAAAAGGAAAAAAATGACCAGACTGCAAAAAGATTGTTTCCGCTGAGGATTGAACTCAGGACCTTCCGCGTGTTAAGCGGATGTGATAACCACTACACCACGGAAACCTTGGAATCCAATGCAGAAAATAACATACTTCAACTTGCCACTATGTCGAATGTAAACTTTAAACGTACCACACGCATAAGTATATTGGTTTGAATTCAGTTTTTTTAAGAAACCATAAAATGAGAATGCAATAAGAAAAAAAGAGTACAACGTTTTCCAAATTGAAATATCGGAGATGTATATAAAACTTAGGTGATATGGAAGTATCATTGTATTTAACAATATAAAATTGCAAGAAAAATGGATATGGACAAAAATACTCATTTCAATACAAAGTAAATTCTTTCACTCTACATCGAAGGAAATTTGAAGTAAATCCTAGCTGACATATAAGAGAGTTAAAAATGACGTTATAGTTCGTCCGGTTCTGTGGTGTAGTGGTTATCACGTCTGCTTACTATGATGTTAAGGTTTTGCTATCCTGAAAGGAAGACGTACATATTTCTTTCAGTGATAATCCAAGCCTGAAATTGTATATTTACCTATCAACTTTTATTTCGTAAGTGATATAAACATTAAGATGTAGATACTAGTCGTTAACACGTTTATTTTCCAGATTTATTCTGGAAAACATTCACTTTAATTATGGCCAATTCAAGGTCAACTGAGCCAAAGCTAAACCAACGATATTTTACTCGTGAAATGACAGTATTAATTGATGTTAGAGACAACAGAACGATTAAACCAGATTTATTAATTGATTGCATTGAAATTACTTGTGGTGGAAATGACTGCGTAGCTGCCTGTGTACCAAAATCAGGCAATGCGTATGAAGTAACTTTGAAAGATGAACGCTACATAAATTATTTAAATGAAGGTGTAATAATTTCTGGAAAAACTTATGATTGTCATGAGCTTGTTGCCAAACACAAAATTGTTTCGGTTCTTAATATGAGCTGTTACGTAACAGATACTGAAATACACAAGAGGTTCGGTGACATAGGTGTAGAAATAGTTTCAGAAATTAAGCGGCGTTGCTATAAAGGTACTGATATAGCTGATGGTACTCGAATTATGAAAGTCAAACTGCCTTTAAACATGACTTCAATGCCGTACACTATGAGATTTTATTCTACAGATAATGAATACTCATTTTAACGTGTTATTCATAATAATCAGCAAAAGGTGTGCTCGAAATGCTTTTCGACGGAACACATGTACAGAGATTGTCCGCAGTATATTTGTTTTGCTTGTGATGAACAAGGTCATGTTCGTAAGCATTGTCCTCATCCTGTTTGTAAGCACTGTAAATTAGCGGTCGTTAGATGTGATTGTGAATTAGAATCACCGTTCGTATTTCATGGCGCAGAGCCCCAAAACACTAAACATACGAGATCAGAGCAACAAAACAACTCAACAACGGATAATAAAAAAATGACGATGGTGAAATGAAAGTAAACGATGATGATAATGAAACGCAAAATGATGAGCACAATGATCAGGACCAAATGAATGAAATTGATGATAATAATGGTGAGCGAATCTCCACATCTGATGGTAAGAACAATGATTGTGAAATTCACAATGATGATGATCAAATCAATATGGAACAACAGACGATTGATGAAGATGTCAAGTCTGCTGATGATAATGGTACAACGACACAAACTTTGGAATATGAACTTGCTTCTAATAAAAACATTTGTGATTTTCATCAGGCGGGCTTTGGTAGTTTGAATGAATTTGAAATGTCTGTCGACTCCTCCGTGGAAATTTCTGGCCAAGGGGGAGCCGACCTGGAACAAAATATTGACACAAATCAGGGTGAGTTAAGCAATGTTTCTTCCTTGTGTGTCGTAAACACGAAGGATGAAAATGTGGTCGAAAATGATGATGATTCCCAGCTAAGTGAGGATAAACCTTCAAATTTGTTGAAATATAAAACCAAAAAGGGTAAAAAGAATAGAAAATCTGCTCCTTATAGAATTTTGTCAAACAAGTCGCAGCCCTCTTAAAATGGATCAGAAAAGGTTATTTTTTCTTTCTTTTCAGTTAATTATGGTATATTTTATTACCTTTAATTGTAATGGTCTTCGAGATCAACAAAAGCAAGATTGTTTGTTTACCTTGTTTAATGAAAGAAAATATGATATAATTTTTTTACAAGAAACACACTGGGATGATTTGTTAGCGGAAAACATAAAAAAATCTAATAGAATTTGGAATGGTGATATTGTATATTGCAATAAATATGGTAGTAACACGGCAGGTGTGGCAATATTAATTCGAAAAAATATTGTTAATTCAGTTAAAGAAATAAATAGATTCGATGGTAGATTTTTACATGTGGCTATTTCAATTGATAATATTAATATTGATTTATTTAATATTTATGCTCCAAATTCATTACAAGATAGATTTGATTTTTTCAAAATCATTGAACCAAAAATAATATTTTCAAATCATGCAATGGTTAGCGGTGATTTTAACACTTCATTGGGTGCACTCGATAGAGGTGGTAAAACCAAACATAAGAAAGACAAGGCTGTCTGTATTTTAAAAAAATATAATAAATAATTTACAGCTGTGTGATATTTATAGGAAAAGAAATCCACATACTTTAATATTTTCAAGGAAAAAAAAATTAGAAAATGTTTTAACACAATCTCGAATAGACTTCCATCTGGTATCTCAAAATTTAAAACCTTTTATTAAAAATATATACCATAATGACTCCAGTTTTAGTGACCATTGTTTTATTTGTATGTGGGTTGATTTTAAAACCATAAATACCGGACCTGGGTTATGGATTTTTAATAATCAGTTGTTAGAAGACGGAATTTTTGTTGACAAAATTAAAAGAATTATACAAGAAGAAATTCATTCTGAATTTTATTATTCTAGTCCTCTTACTTGGTATGACAATTTAAAGTATCGTTTCAAAAAAATAGCACAAATTTATGGCAAAGATAGACAAAAGGAACGAAATAAAGAATACTATAAAATACAAAACAAATTGCAGGAAATGTCTGCAAAGTCTGCTAATGATGTTTCAATTAATATGAATGAGTACCAAAATTTAAAATCCAAATTGGAGGAAATCGAAAAAGTTAAATGTCAAGGCGCTATCCTTCGATCTAAGGCATATTGGGCAGTGGATGGTGATAAAAATACTGCTTATTTTCTTAGATTAGAAAAACAAAGACAACATTCAAAATTAATAAATGGGTTAAAAAATGAAGATGATAAGCTATGTTATCAAACAGAAGAAATTTTAGATATCGCATTTCGGTTTTATTCATCTCTTTATTCAAGTGTCGAAATAAATGAAAGAGATAAAGTTGAAATGATCCATTTCTTAGACAAAACTGTAGATGAATCGGATTATGAAATGTGCGAAGCGGATATTACTTTTGATGAAATTTATAAATCTGTAAACGGTATGTCTAAATGTCGTACGCCCGGACCTGATGGTCTTACGTCTGAATTTTATTGCAAATTTATCTATGAATTGCGGGAAATTTTATTGCACGTATTTGGTACTGTGGTAAATTCCGCTCTTTCCTTTATCCTTAACCAGACACCTTCGGGTGTCTCGGGGTTCATCGTAGAATTGTATCGACGGCGGAAGAGACGATTTGGCGGCAGTTGGGAGCTCTTCCTGTCAGAAGAAGTGCCAGTGTTTATCGGAGCTCCTGAAGACGATTAATTAGTACTTTGTAAGTTTCTTAGGTTTTCCCTCATTCAGTCCCTTGAATCTGTGTCCTTTAAGGCTTTCATACTTCAAGTGGCGCTGCCGAACAGACTGTTTTGAGGAAAATTGGTAAACAAAAAGGAAAATTTGTCTGAAAACCAGCAGACGATAATTTGACGAAAAAATAAATGTACAGGCAAGTACATAGACGGACGAAATTGATGAAAATTTGTTAGATAGTAGCACAGTCAAGTGCAATAGACGGAAATTTATAAAATAATACATGTGCTAGCACAAAAATAAAAAATTAGATAAAAATTGACATTTTTCACACTTGACAAAAATACAACAGAGTCAAAGTCATTAAATCAGGGTTTCAAGTGTCAGAAAATAATTAAATATTCCTCGTAAAAGTAAGAATATTTGAAAGCATGGCAAAATCACAAAAAATTATCCAAATTAACCTGTGTAGCTTCGATGAATTGCGGGATCTGCCATCGGTGGGCCCAGCAACAGCTTACAAGATTTGGGAGCTACGTAAAGCAGGTGACATCACACAAGAAAGGTTGGCAACCATTTCCCACATAAAAATGGAGAAAATCCTACCCAGAGTTGATTTTACAACATCAGCAGAGCACGCCAACAGCTTTATAGGCTCTGAAGATGATGATGATGATGAGGAGGAAAACACAAAAGCTGAAATGGCGGACACTATGATCGCCTCCGGTGGAACCGGCATGGTACAACCGATTAGTGACGACAAAAAGACAGTACAGAGTATGCCAAGAATACCAACGACACCGCACATCTCCTCAGCCATGAAAATGGGTTTCTTGGGAAAAATGACATCTACACCAATGGACCTGGCTCATAAACAGTGTCAACCGCCCCAACAACAGGGTGCGAAAGGTCATGACGGAAGTTACCTTGGACCGGACGTGAAACCAAAGATTAAATGGGGACCAGGTGTTACGGAGACTAATAACCCCCCACTAAATCAACCACATGAGCCGGCAAAACCAGCTAAACAGTCCAAGCCATTAAAAACCTTTCCAAGTCAACTCCTACCAATATTGCAACCAAATACAGCTACCGGGAGCACGACGGTGACAATGACGCAGCCCATGTCTACGGTAAGTGCCATTATTCCACACAATATGCAGATGGCACCACAAAATCAGCAGCCGGTATTTCCACCACGGCCAGTTTTTGCACCAAACCAGCATGTGCTACCGGCCAATGTTCCAGCATCACAGAATTATCCAGCTTTTTACTACAATCAGCCTATGTTTCCCCAGCAACCGACTTCATTTTACTCAGAACAGCTGCCTACATTCCAACAGCCCCAAATATGGCCACAGAATGAACCTTTTTTACCACAATCTACTCCTTCACAAATTCAGCCTTCAGTAGTAGTATCCACCATGGGGAGAGTGGACCCCTTCATCGCAGATCTTCAACACACGCAACCTACAGTGACTCCACAGAGGCCAGCGGGGCAACCAAGTCCGCAAAATGTGCAACCATCCGGTGCAACACAAAGCCAACCCAAGGCAACAGTAAGACAGCTGGGGGACCCCGTTCCTACGGACCCAGACATCGTAGACAGCCAACGATCACGACCATCGAGATCCAACCCCTCTATGCTGAAGTCCCTCAAATTTGATGGAACGGACCGCTGTGAAGATTGGTCTGCCTTCCTAGTGAAGTTTAACATTTTTTCCCAGCAGGCTAAATGGTTGGACGAAGAAAAGAGGAACCAGCTTTGTTGGTGCTTGACTGGTGCTGCAAGCCGATTTGGAACGAATTTGATCAGACACAATAGCAACATCAGTTTCGACGAGATGGTGGAAAAGATGGAACAACGGTTCAATCACAGTAACGAGACGGAAACGCTGCAGGTTCAGTTTCACACTGCTAGACAAAGCCCGGGGGAATCTACGGATGATTGGGCCGATCGGCTGAATGCATTAGCCGATAAGGCATTCCGGGATGTACCACGGCAATACGTACAGTCTCAGATCATTACCAAATTTCTACAAGCATCCACTGATAAAGCAGCAGGCAAAGCTGCAGCTATGTTGAAACCGAAAACTATGGAAGAAGCCTGTCAGCTTGTGAAACTGAGTCAGCACTTGGACTCATCAATCTACGGAATCAAGCCGAAGGAAGGAAGACCGTATCGGGAGGCCAGCTATGAGGAACCTTCTTGCCAGGCCCTTAGAACAACACAGGACCAGAGTAACCAGTCTCCCACAGTCGAGGAGAAACTTGATTTGTTGGTGAAACAGATGGCTACCTTACAAGAAACAACAAGTTCCGCCGTCACCCAGTTACGCAAGCAGGTGAAAGAATTGAGCGGTAGGCAGTCACCACTACCCCTGAGTGCCTCTAGTAACTCCGCAAGTGGAGAAGACCGTTCATTTAAATGCTTTAATTGTGATGGGTATGGACATCTTGCCAGGTATTGCTTAAAGCCAAAACGGAGACAAAATAGGAATGGCCAGAAGCCAAGCGACAACCAAGACAAAGACCGGCCTTTAAACACCCAAGGGTCGGGCTAAGCGGCGTAAGTCCGACCCGCAAAGAAAATTTTCGCCCCAACTTGGAACCAAATAAATACGTAGGAAATAATGAAGTTGTTGTAGGCGAAGCTGTGGAGCATAAGCAGATGTCCTTAATTCTAGAGTCAAGTACTATAGACGAAACACCTTTAAAGCCAGTCACCGCTAAGAAAATAAGAAAGAAGAAAAAGAAGAAGACATCCAGTCAACCGGAAGTAGATTTGATATCATTTGACGACCCAGTACCCAACTCAACGACTGATGGCGTCTCTCATAGTGAGAGAACACTCATCGTAGATACATCAAAAGGAACGACTGGGGAACCCGTCTGGGCAATTGCGCAAGTAACCCAGGACATGACCGCTTGTGAAAATGGAAGTACAGGTGAACTCCCTATGCCTATGTTACAGCTACCTATGATTAGTTTGATTGCGGAGTCAGACTTGGTCAACGAGAAGGTAACATCAGAGTTGTCGCAGGAACAAACCACCAGGACTTTGGATAGTAGTCACGTGGATGTAAAGGGACAGTTACCTGGCCCAACCGAAGACTACAGAGGATCCAACAGTTTAATCCCCACTGCTGACATACCCTCTTGTGTAAATGACCTGGTAGACTTCTTGGGAGATGGTCGGCCTTGTTCTGTCCCTACTACCGGGACAGAAGTCATCGTAGAAAACTCAACTACACCTAACAGCCAACCAGCAACAGACCCGACAGACAGACTTCAGATAGTAGATGGAATTGGTCGTACATTTACAATACTAAAGACAGGGACAGCATCCATGATACGCATTCCTATGAAATGTAATCAGCGACCCATTGTTGCTGTGATTGACACTGCTGCAGAGGTGACAATAATGTCTGATCAGGTGTATCAATCGCTGAAGAATCCACCGCCCATATTGCGCAAGACCGTTATGTATGCAGCTGGACGTGGCATGCAGATGGACACTATGGTGGTAGGCCCAGTTGAATTAAAAATCCAGAGTAAATTGTACTTTTGTGAGGTGTACGTAGCACCTATTGACGATGAGATGTTGTTAGGTTTAGATTTTTTGGCGGCCAATGGTGCAAACGTGGATTTGAAGCGGAGTGTGATGTCAATTGGAGGTGATGAAGTACCCATGTATTATGGACCAAGATGGAAGGTACCAATAGTGGCAAAGGTGACGGTTCCCAAGAGAACTGTAATACCAGCCAACTCAGTGGTAAATGTACAAGGAAGGCTAGATGGAGATCTTGTCAATTTCATCGTAGAACCATTACCCAACCACGGGTCACCCTTACAGATCCCTAGATGTTACTACGAGAGGAATAATCCACGACTGTGTTTGGTGAATACCACAGACTTCCCATACACTATCAAACGGAATGCTGTGATTGCTCAAGCTGTGCCAGCACAGGAATTCGACCACCAGGACCCCCCAACAGCTCAGGAGGTCAATTTACAGCCCTCAACTGAAAAGGACAGTCTAGAGGAAAGATTGACTAAGCTTGCCAACCAAGCCTCTTCTGATTTAGATCAATATCAGATCACCGAGCTGGACTCTGTTTTAAAGGAGTATCAAGATGTATTCTCCAAAGATGAGTTCGACATAGGAGTATTTCAAGGGGTGGAGCATTCAATTGAAACCGGAACAGCCAAGCCAATCCAACAACGGCTACGGAGAACACCCATAGGATTTGCGGAGGACGAAGAGCAACATCTGAAGAAGATGCTCCAAGCTGGAGTCATTGAGCCATCTGTGTCAGAGTGGGCTTCGCCACCGGTCCTAATACGCAAGAGAGATGGGTCTGTACGCTACGCCATCGATTATCGTCGTCTCAACGAGGTCACAAAGAAGGAAGTCTACCCACTCCCATTAATAGAAGAATGTATAGACACGCTTGCTGGAAATGAGTGGTTCAGTAAGTTAGACGCAAATAGTGCGTACTGGCAAGTCAGAATGAGAGACGACGCAAAAGAGAAGACAGCGTTCATCACCAAGTATGGACTGTATCAGTTCACAAGGATGAGTTTTGGACTGTGCAACGCTCCGGCTACCTATGCAAGAGCTATGCAATTGGTGCTTCGAGGATTAACCTGGGAGATCGTTCTAGCCTTTCTGGACGACATCCTGGTTATGGGAAAGGATTTTCCATCACATCTGGAGAATTTGAGGAAAGTGTTCGAAAGGTTTAGACAGTATGGCATCAAGCTGAAGCCTGCGAAATGTGAATTTTGCACGAAGGAAACAACTTTTTTAGGACGTCAGGTTGACAAGAACGGGATGGGTATTGGTGAGGATTACGTGAAGACCATTAAAGACTGGAAGCCACCCAAGAATGTTAAACAAGTGGAACAGTTTTTAGGGTTTATAAATTATCACCGCACGTTTATCAAGAACCTGTCAGAGACTGCCAATCCATTAACCGAATTGACATCTAAAAAGCCGTGGAAGTGGGGTGATGCACAACAGACCGCCTTTGAGAAATTGAAGTTAGCCCTTCAGACAACTCCAGTACTGACACTGCCAAACAAGAATGACACCTTTGTCTTGGACACTGATGCCTCCGACAAAGCTATCGGGGCAGAATTGCTACAAATACAGGATGGCCAGGAAAGGGTCGTTGCGTATGGGAGCTTTACCTTGTCAGCAGCACAGAGGAAGTACTGCACAACCAGGAAGGAGCTGCTAGCGGTGGTCAGATTCACTCAACATTTCCGCCACTATTTGCTTGGGAAAGAATTCATCCTACGGACGGACCACAATAGCCTTCGATGGTTGATGAACTTTCGGGACCTACAAGGACAGTTAGCCCGCTGGTTGGAGGTTATGAGTCAGTACAACATGAAGATCGTACATCGTAGTGGGAGCAAACATGTTGATGCCGACGTGTTGTCCCGGTACCAGACTGACAAGCCCTGCAAGGAAATGTCCATCCATGTTGACCCCAAAGAGCTGCCATGTAACGGTTGTACTCATTGTACAAAGGTTCATCGTAGTTGGTCAGCCTTCGCCAGCGAGATCGACGATATAGTCCCTTTAAGTCATGGTTCAGTAAAAGTATGCAAAGTATCTTCAATACTGAATAGAAGCACAAGAGACCGATTGGCAAAAATTCTAGAAAGAACACAACGTCAAGCTGACAATATCGTTCCTTTAGTAGACAACTTGACGAGAACACAACTGATTTTAACTAATCCAGTCCATTGTAGTGAAAGTAGGAAGAAAATGGGACAACACATCTATCAACAGGTAACAACATTGAAAAGGAGGATCGAAGAGCTCGTTACTCAATTACCGGAACAAGAAGCAGCTCAAGATAGGATTATGGGTGATTTTGCTGCAATGACGCATCGTCAGCTACAGAGTTTATGGGTACAACTAGACAAAACCGAAAAAATTGTGGGGGGAAGGCGGCCAGCCTATAGACGATACAGGAGACCCACACTGGCTTCAGTACCTGAGACGACAGAGATTTTTACGAGAAAGCGACGCTTTGACCCTGACAGACAACCAATATATGATCCCGATGCAGTACGCCAGATGTTTGATAGGGATTCATCAGCTGACGAGGATGAGATGGACAGGTTCATCGAAATCACGGAGGCCAAAAGTGTGAGAGTAGTCACCACGAGACGGCGTCGCATCTACGGAGGATGGGAACAAAACACGGGAAGAAAACGGCGAGGACCACACCAGACTAAAAACTACGGAGACCAAGGCCGCGGATGACACATCATTAAAAGAAGTGTCAATGGAAACCCCGACACAGAATAATATCAGGCCTGGAGATCTGTTAGTCTCTGGCTATACGACAGAAGATATTACATCAGGTCAACAAGAAGACCCAGATTTATCGTTGATATTGTTATACCTGAAGGAAAACAAGGAGCCCTCAGAGAGCGTGGTCGCACTGAGTAGCCCTGCAGTAAAGACGTACCTGGTGAAGAAGGAATATTTTTACCTGAATCAGGAAGGTGTCCTCCTTAACATCTCTAGGAAAGGCATCCATCGTCTAGTGGTTCCAAGAAAGTACATCGAGGAAGTTACCCAGCTCAACCACGATTTGGTGTGTACTGGACATCAGGGGATACAGCGCACGAGTGAACGAGTCAAAGCAAAGTTTTACTGGTACGGCATGGACGAATATATAAAAAATTATGTCAAAACATGTAACACCTGTAACCATTTCAAAAAACAGTCAAGGAGGCCCAAGGCACCACTTACTAAGTACCATGCAGGAGCTCCAATGGAGCGAGTACACCTGGACTTTTTAGGGCCGCTACCGGAAACAGCCAAGGGTAATACAAATATTTTAGTAATGGTGGATCAGTTCACCAAATGGTGTGAGATCATACCACTCCCCTCACAAACAGCTGAAATTACGGCCAGGACCGCCGTCAATGAATTCTTTGCTAGGTTCGGGTGCCCGTTTACCGTCCATACAGACCAGGGCCGGAATTTCGAAAGTAACCTCTTCAAGGCTATTTGCGAGCTTTTGATGATCCATAAAACACGTACGACACCATACCGACCATCATCCAATGGACAGGTGGAGAGGTACAACAGAACCTTGATGGACGCCGTCCGTTGCTTTGTGAATGAATCACAGACCAATTGGGATGAATATCTCCCCCAGTTGGCGTGTGCATTACGATCGTCTGTCAATAGACATACAGGGATGACGCCGAATAAGATGATGCTAGGCCGGGAGGTGAACTTGCCAGCGGATCTACTATTTGGACCTATTGCAGAAGAGAAAAGGACGTCTTCCGAAGAGTATGTTCAGGAGTTACGTCAGAACTTACAGAAGGCACATGAGATAGCTCGGGAAACGCTACAGACTGCACAAGAAACAATGAAAAGGAATTACGACATTAACATCAGAGAGTTCGAGTACCAACCAGGACAGCTTGTATACCTTCTTGATACAGCACACAAAGTCGGGAGAGCAAAGAAGTTAGACCCCGAGTGGACGGGACCGGGAATAGTAGTTGAAAGATTTGGATCCTATGTTTACAAGATCAGGTTACAACATAGAACTGTCATTATTAACCATGACCGATTGAAGAAATGTAACGACCGATACATCCCAGATTGGTTACTGGAGGCGAGAGAAAGGTTAAAATCCGGAGAAGACATTGTGGGACAGTTGGAACAGCTTTATTGTATTTGCAGGAAACCAGATGACGGATCCTTTATGATCCAGTGCAACTACTGTGAAGACTGGTTTCATGGAGCTTGCGTTTATGTGACGGAAGAGCAGGCGAAGGACGTATCAATGTACAAATGCCCCCGATGTCAGACCCCGCAACTATATCCTCGGATATAGTGATTCATCGTAGCTACACGTATCCTCTTCTTTTTCAGGAACACCAAAGATGAGTGACATAGAGGCCAGACTATCAGAGGCCTACCAAGAACTCATTGGAGAAAAAACCAGACGCCACGGCGACTCAGCAACGGTAGAGGGTATCCATCCATCCGACATCCCAGACCGGTTGCCCATTGTGAGTGACGAAGAGATACAACGACGTCAGGTTACCTGGACTCCAAGGGAGGTGGTTCCAGAATGGGTGAAGAGAGTGGTGGAAAACGATGATACAACTGATGATGAGGGGGATAGGAGTTGGAAGAGAGCCAGAAAGGAGAGGACAGTAGTCAGGGAGGATAATATCACGAATGTAAGGGTACAGGAAATGTTCGAGATTTCATCTGGGAGCGAGGAGGAGAAGGTTGCGAAGGAGACAGACCAGAAGAAGAGAAAGGACAAGGCATCAGAGTGTCCTTTCGAGGGATGTGAGACACGAACCACGAAAATAAGAAACCACGTCAACAGGTTCCATTTGCCAAGGATCATGTGGGACAATCACTCCCCACCAGTCAGACGAGACAGATACAACCAATTGAACCGTATCAGATATGAGGTGCTGGTATTCCTGTCGTGCAAGATAGTGGGATCCGAGGATGTGGAGGAGCTTAGGAAGTGGAGTAAGAAGCAGAAGAAGCTGGTGCCGCAGAAATCCGTGTTGTTGGGAAGACATATTGAGCAGATGAGAGGCTTGACGGATACCATGGGCTGGAGACATCCACCATACAAATGCTACAAACTTCGGGACCTAAATCATCGAAGCTTGCTAATCCACTGGAGGTTCCAGGTGGCCTTGCTCCAGCGGTTGAGAGGTGAAGAAATAGGCGAATATATGAGCATGGGGCTAGAGTTCATGAATGATCCCAACAACTTCGTGCCAGCAACAAGGAGAACACCAGAGACGCTTGTTTCCAAATCCCTCTTTGCGCCAACCATCTCCACGCAGCCACAGCCAGAGTGGGACCAGGGAGAGGACAAGGACAGAATAGACACCGTGGATGAAGAGTCAGTAGTTGTGGTGGATCAGTGTGGCGAGACGGATGAGGTAGATCTACAATCCTGCCTACCAACATCAGAATTAGACGAGGAGTCAGTAGAGCGAAAGGTTCTGTTTGGACCACATACTTACACCCTGGTGCTCAGGGCTACCACCCTGGGTATCAGTGGCGTTCATCGGAGATTGTCAACACCGCCAGAGCCGGAAGATGCATCACCTAAGCAGATCCAACAGGCATATGACATTTATGACTCTCACTTTCATCTTGATAGGTCGTCCACCAGACTGCTGGGGAACTTGAAACTAACGATGGAACAGTGGCTTGAAGAACCGATGGAGAGACCACCAACAGTTCCTGTGAATGTGGTAGGCGGCATGCTGGTATACTGCGACCCCGACACATTCCCGTCAGCTGTGCCAGAGGACAATAGATGGAAGGTGGCAGTTGGTCTTCATCCCCGGAAAGCCCAAAGATACACGGCTGACGACGTGAGCAGTTTCCTGCGAATAATAGGACTTTCCTGGATAACAGCAGTCGGCGAAATAGGTCTGGACCGGACCAGCGATATTAAGTATTGGGAGTCCCAAATAGAGCTATTGAACAAGATCATTCCAGCTGTATCTGCCACACAGAAACCAGTTATTTTCCATGTACGCTCTCATCGCAACGACAAGCACAGTACATTCCTGTACCTCTTACTACTGAAATTTTTGACTGAACACGTAGACCCACAAGGCAAAATTATTCTTCACTGTTTTACCGGTTCTTCAGACGTCCTTAATGCATATCTATCTGCCTTTGGAAACACATTCTTTGGATTTACATATTTGGCAGCCTATTTCGATAAAGAACAAAAATCAGCCCTCAGAACTGTGCCCATGGACCATTTACTTTTAGAGACTGACTCCCCATATATTGCTCCCTGGGGAATTAACAACAACAGTCCCTTATACCTGGGGGAGGTGGCCGACAAAATTGCATCCATAAGAGGAGACTCTGTCGAGGAGATATGCAGGCAGACTACCGCCAACGCCAAGGTGGCATATGGATGTTAGGACAGTAATTTAGATCGTGAAGATAGCAGAATTCGTAATTGAAAGTAATCCGACCGCCCATGCACCCTGTCGGAAAAATATAGTTTAATTATTTGAATCATTAAGTATTTACATCTTCAACATAAGGATGTTTTGAAAGATATAAGAAGTTCTTTATGGACACTAAGGAGAATATAAAGATAGAACGTTAGGATTTTACCTCCTGGATTTTTTTTTTCTTTTTTCTTTTCAAATAAGAAGTCAACAGAAGCTGAACTGGTAATTTAAGGATGAGTTATATACAGTGGTGGGAGGATTTATCTGGTGCATGGGCAAAACCCTTGTAGTATAAGTTAATAGGAGATGTTAGATAGTTTTGAAATGCAGCGGAGATTTGTAATTTCATGTATTCGAAAATGAAAGGAGAGGAGAAACCTTTCATGAATTTTATTGCTGTACGGCAACTTTTGGTTTATTTTCTGTTATGCATTGGATATAAATAGTTCCTGTATATAGAGATTAGAATTGGATGATATAGAGTATTGACATTTGATTTAATGATCTATGGATATTATATTATTACGTTAAACGTTGGATGTACACAATTTAAGCAGTTACTGGAAATGTTTGGATATGGAACTTCGAGGGGAATTATTTCAACGCAGCGATGGAAGCCATCACAGAGCGACATCCACGGAGGAAGGGCTGGATCCAGTAACTGGAATTTACCAAGAGGAACAACCGATGCCAGCTGTTCCACACTTGACGTATGCCCCCTTCCTTTTCGGAGGGGGGAAGAGTGTGGTAAATTCCGCTCTTTCCTTTATCCTTAACCAGACACCTTCGGGTGTCTCGGGGTTCATCGTAGAATTGTATCGACGGCGGAAGAGACGATTTGGCGGCAGTTGGGAGCTCTTCCTGTCAGAAGAAGTGCCAGTGTTTATCGGAGCTCCTGAAGACGATTAATTAGTACTTTGTAAGTTTCTTAGGTTTTCCCTCATTCAGTCCCTTGAATCTGTGTCCTTTAAGGCTTTCATACTTCAGTACAATCGAAAATGAAGGACAATTATCACGATCAATGAGACACAGTGTTATTAATCTGGTTTTTAAAAACAAAGGTAGTAAGTATGATATTAAGTCATATCGTCCTATTACTTTGGCAAATGTTGATTACAAAATTTTAGCCCGTATTATGGCAAATAGGTTAAAAATTACATTAAATAAAATTATCTCTAATACACAAACTTGTTCTGTTATTGGTCGTGATATTTCTGATACAATTTGTAGTATAGTTAATATAATTGATTTAGTTGAAGAAGATGAATTAGAAGCATATTTACTAAAAATAGACCAAGAAAAGGCATTTGACAGAGTAAGTCATGATTTTCTTTTTGATGTTTTACAAAAATTCGGATATGGAGAAAAAATTATAAATTGGATCAAAATTTTTTACACAAATACATGTAGTTCAGTTAAA
Organism: Mytilisepta virgata; assembly: GCA_028015205.1. Classification (NCBI taxonomy): domain Eukaryota; kingdom Metazoa; phylum Mollusca; class Bivalvia; order Mytilida; family Mytilidae; genus Mytilisepta; species Mytilisepta virgata. The sequence continues at coordinate 37,743,031 of CM051515.1, forward strand.
TGTAATGGGCATTTAACATCTTATTTTAACTTCCAAAATGGCATAAAACAAGGATGTCCATTAAGTTCTATTTTATATACAATTATTTCTGAAACCTTAGCACAAGCTATTTTAAAAAATAAAGGGAGTTCAAATTCCAAATTCAAATACTGTCTCAACATTGTTTCAACATGCAGATGATACAACATTTTCTCTCGCAAATAAACAGTCAGTTCATTTAGTATTTGAAACACTCAAAATCTATAGTAATGGTTCGGGAGCAAAAATCAATAAGGAAAAATCTGAAATAATAAGTCTTGGAAAAAGTATACTAAATACAAATGATATACTACAATTAGGGATTAAACAAGGTGGTGATGCTATTGAAATATTGGGTATTTGGGTAGGTAAGAATAAAGAAAAATGTAATATTTTAAATTGGGAAAAGAAAATTACTTCAATTTCCACTATTTTGAGTCTATGGAAGCAAAGGTATCTTTCACTTTATGGAAGATTAACCGTTGTTTCAAATTTACTCGTAACAAAACTGTGGTATACACTTGCAGTTCAAACAATACCACCAAAATATTATCTTCAAATTAAGAAATTATGTGTAGAATTTTTGTGGAATTACAAAGCCCACTTAGTTTCATATGAAACTATTATTTCATATAAATATGAAGGTGGTTTACAATTTCCAGATATTATGTTGAAAATGTTTGCCTTTAGACTGAAGTTTTTAGGGAGATTGTTAAATCCAGATTATATAACTGTTTGGAAAAATATCTGTATCTACTTCTTTTCAAAAGTCAAAAATATGAAACTTGGTCAAGAAATTTTATTTTGTGAATTTATGCCTAAATGTGTTAGTAATATTCCATTTTTTGTTCGAGAAATTTTAATAGCTTGGAGTAAAATAAGAAAACTTATCTTTTTTGAAATTGATGAGATAAATCTATATGAAATGCCACTTTTTTACAATCCAAAAATAAAACAAGAGGAAAAAATGCTTTATTTAAAACCATTTGTTGATGCAGGTATAACAAAATTAAAACACCTAACTTATGAAGTCATTCCAGGATTTCTTAAAGTGCAAGCAATTCATGAAATTTTATCTGAAATAAATTCTGAAATAACGTATAATGAAGTTATGAATAATTACAAAAAAATACTTACCAGTATGCCGATTGAATGGGTAAATTGGATAAACAATAACAGCAATCAGTGGTCAAATAAAACAAATTCAATGCGTGAAAATTTAAGAATATCCATTGATGAAAAACAAATATCCATCCCACAAGACACTCGCACATTTTATAATGCTCTTTTACAATTTGTGAAAAAATCCCCAGCTACCGAATCTTTTTGGACCACTAAGTATTCCAATATTGATATGTCAAAAGTTTATATTTTTTCAAACTTGCACTTCCTTCCAAGTGATTTTAAAGAATTGAATTTTAAAATTATTCACAAGGTTCTCTTCACTAAAGAAAAACTTTTTAAGTGCAAAATGACCACTGATGACACGTGCCCATCGTGCAAACATACTGTTGAAAATATTGATCATTTGTTCATTAACTGTCCAGATTTGTCAAGCTTCAATGACTTCCTAAAGGATTTCATGTTGAACATGTTGTGTAATGTTGATGTTGACTTTGTTAACAAACTAGACTTTGAACAATTATTACTTTTGGGATTTTTAAATAAGAGAAAGGGTTTCAATCTTTATTTTGCAAACTTTGTACTTAATACAGCAAGGTATTGCATTTTTAAACGAAGAAATGTTCTTTTAATTAATCCTAAGGATGATGTCAAGTTGGTTGAATACTTTAAAACAATTTTAAGTAAAAAATTATCATATTATTTTTATCTTTTAACTATGAGACAAGAGAGACACTTATTCAACAAATATTTTGTTCAAGAAAATCCAATTATAAAAATCACAGGTGAACAGGTAAAAATATTGTATTAACTGTGTTACGTATTATATATTTCAGGTATACTAACACGTATCCAGGGATAAATTAACATTTATTGTTTTTAATTTTTAACCTTTGTATATATATATATCTGATTAAAATTATGTTTTTAAGAAAAAACAAATCACGTCTGCTTTACACGCAGAAGGTCGCGAGTTCGAACCTCGCCAGAACCTCCATAAATTTTTGTCCCCAGAAGTCCAGACATTTTTCAACATTTTGATCAATGCAAAGGAAGAATGACCATTACAAGGGTACAAGGGTGTGTTTTGAGAGCTTCTAAACCAAGATTTTTCATTCTGTTGTAATTTAACCAAAGTTAAGTAAGTCTTGGTTTTTTTTTTTTTTTAGAAAATGCAAACAAAACGGTCCAATAACTCAGGTCTGTTTTCAAATAGATTTTATTTGGCTTAACGTCATAGAGATTTGCAAATATTATTTTTAAGGGTAAAATCAGATTAAAATGTAAAAGAAAAGGAAAAAAATGACCAGACTGCAAAAAGATTGTTTCCGCTGAGGATTGAACTCAGGACCTTCCGCGTGTTAAGCGGATGTGATAAACACTACACCACGAAAACCTCGGAATCTAGTGCAGATAATAAGGCCAACTAAATTTAATAACCAGATTTTCATTCATCCACCAAAAATAAAGTGGGGCGGATGGGAGGATTTAAATTGAAATTTTTTGTTTTTGTTTTTTTTTTTCATATTCTAAATTAGTTGTTTTAGAATATGAGATGCGGACAAAATTGTCATTTGAAGTATTTTGAGGGGACAGATTGCCCAAACAACAAATAGTAGGATCTTTTACTGCTCAAACTAAAGTCTAGAGGAGGCTATCAGTACTACGCAAATGTCTATTGCCAAGTGATGCATTTACAGACTTCCGGTATGACTCCGAGCAAGGAAGACGTAGTTTTTTCACGGAGTTGAATCGAAGGAAATATTTGAGTTCTATAAGCCATCCAAGATTTGTGGATCAAAAGTATTGTAAAATATCGTATAAACGTTTCATATTTATTATTTTGTGCAAATTGACACTTTTAATCACCTTTTTGGTGATTTTCCCCTTCACCTTGCCTGGTGAAAGGGGAAACCAGCATTTGAAAGAACACACTGTAGTTGTTGATGTACAGGACAATAGATTCGTTAAAGCAGGCAGTATAATTAATGAGTTGGAGAAAACGTATGGTGTTGGAAGTGTTATTGCTGTAGTGCCTCGTAGCGGAAACTTATATGAGACTAGACATTGAACCCGCGCGAGCACGGGAAAATAAGCTTTTTTTGTGGTGGCCATATTGACTATAAAAATTTGTTGCGGCCATGCCATTCATGGAACAGGAACTCAATATGGATGGTGTGGCAGGCTTCCATAAACTTTCCTGTCAAGTAGGTGGTATCAACTGATAGTTTCATGTCTATATGTGCTGCATGTAGTATTCTTAGAAATGAATTTTAATGCAGACTTTAACCAAAGTCAATGAAGCGTGAAATGTAGGTCATCGTGACCCAATTGTCATGGTTGTTCGTTACTACCGAAGATGTATCCACTGATGCAGTAGACTGTATGCCACGTAGAATTACCAAAATGGACCTTAAGGTGCCGTCAAAGTCAAAATCTATGACGAAAACACAACCACATAAATTGTCAATATTTTTATTGTTATAATTAATTCTGAACTGGAACTTGATGAAAAGCTTTCATTAAATACACATTTCATAATGCATTACCTTTTTCCTTCAGAATAAATATGAAAATGAAATTGTAGACGTAAACATTTCCTTAGTGACGGATGAATTTTTCAAAAGATGCCGTGAGTTAGTTAGAGCATATTTTTGGAAAATAATTGTTCCAATTGTTCCATTGTCATCATGGGCAGGGCAAGCGAGGCTTAATTTCACAAATATATCCAATAATCAGAAGGTGAAAGCATTTTTAGTGTGTGGCTGCTTGTGTTGTCCACGTTTATATTTATCAAAGATGTCCGAGATAAATTTCGTCATTAATGATAAAGATGACCATTTGTTAAAAATATTTTTATCTAGGGCTTACAGTAGAGATATAGTTAGACAGGTCACATGACAAATAATTTAAAAATAGATAATGGTTGGTTTTATCACTTTGTGCAAGGTAAACATCCGAGCAATCCAAAAAACAACTAAGTTAGGAATTCCTCTGAACTTTACCTTACTTCTTCATTATCTTCAAAGTTCATAACCTTTACAGTTAGGAGAAATTGCGTTATTGTAGAAAAATAATCCTGAATACATAAAGCGGAAACATCCCACTCGAAGAAGAATGTTTTTAATTTTTTTTTATTCTTCTTCTGTAATTTCAAACAGAAATACATTAAAAATATGTGCATACTTGTTTATTTAAATCAATGTGCTAAAATGATGCCTTCGAGAACCTTCTAAGGGATACGTTGGGAGAATTCATATCAGATAAGTGCATACAAATTCCATTTGCACATAAACAAAACTGTAGTTTAAATTTATAAATGCAGATTGTCAAATCCGATAATAACCTTTATAATCTGAACTATACATCGTTTATTTTGAACCACGCGTTTTGCCGCCTATTCGGCTAATTCGTAAATTTAGTATTATAGATATAAACAGTAAGTGATAAGGAATTTGTTGATAATTTATCAGGTAGTGGATTTCAATGTCGACGGAATTAAGTATGATTGTCATGCTATATACTCTTCTGAAAAGCTAGTGAGCTTTATGCATCTTCCTGCGTTCGTTGAAGATGAAGAAATAATTAAGAAGTTAACAAATTTAGACATTGAAATTAAATTACGGTGAGACGAAAAAAAAACATACCGGAACAAATGTAGCTGACGGAACTAGGTTTGTGATATGCAAATTTCCACCAAGTGTGTCTAGCCTCCCATAAACCATGAAATTTGAAATTGACAATAATAAGTTTGAATATGTGAGAGTTAAACACGACCATCAATCTAAAGTATGCGCACAATATAAGTCTGATGAACATCTCTACACATAATGCCCTCAGAATCGGTGTTTTAGGTGTGATAAAACGGGTCACTTGGCTGTCCTACTAATCCATGCTCCCGTTGTTACAATTACCCGAAACACTGTACGTGTGGGTGATCACTTCATGAAGAAAACATTGGTGATGGTGTAAGTGAGGAGGAAAGGGCCGTGAAGCAGGAATTCGAAAGAATGAACCGGGAAAGAAGGAGACAAAAAAGGGAAGAAAACACAAACGACAAAACCAACGACGAAAAAGTAGTCGATAGTAACGAGAAAACTGACGACAGTGTGAAAAATCTCAGGTGATCAGGACGAACTCACATCACCTAAAGACGGACATGAATCTAAATATGACGATGGTACATTTGCCTCAATGTTTGAAGACAATGAACCAAACAAGAACAGTAATTTAAAACTTTAAATGTTAATGAAAATGTTAATTTGTTACATTAACCTCATAAAGAGGGTCTTGTTTCTCAAAATATTTATGAGCAATCTGATTCGCACATGCCCTCAGTTGATCCACCATCAAAAAGGATACTTGATGTCGCCGATGATGATGAATCAATGGAGGAAGAGTGTGAGGAGATTAGCACGGAGAATGACCTTGAACTTGACGAGTCTCAGCTGAAACAGGCTGTTCATAAATTCAGACTCTCCTAAAATCAAAGGAGACGCAGGCTTATGAACCGTTCACACAAAACACCAGATGAATTAACAAAGTTCAGAAAAAAAATGACCTAAAAAGTAACTTTCACGTTCATACACTTCACAAATGTCTTTTTCATCCCCCTCTTGATGGTCAATTTTTCATCAGTAAATGCTAATTGCTTAAGGGATGTAAATAAATTCAAACAGTTATGCGCATATTGTGTACAAAACAAGTATGATATTGTTGCTATTCAAGAAACCTTTTGGGACCAAAAATTTTTAGAAGACCATCATTTGGAATGGCCAAATAGTTGCATCAGTTTCGGACAATATGAGACAAGGTGTTGGTTTTTTGATTAGTAAAAAGTTTGAAGGTAAAGTTTCTAAAATTTCAGAAATTCCGGGTAGATTTCTACAGTTGTCTATTTCTGAAAAAGTACTTGACTTAGTTAATGTGTATTTTCCCAATAGTGTGGAAGATAGGGTGCAGTTTACTCAAAATATTCAGAATTACATCCCCTTTTCTGTTAATGTGTTGTTATTTAGTGATTTCAATACTTCGTTATCTCCTCTTGATAGAGGAATAAATAGTAGACACTCTGAGGACCGAGGATATAAGGCATTGGATTCCCTATTAACCAATTTCAATTTGTTTGATATTTGGAGAGCAAGAAATCCGCCGTCTTGTATATTTTCGTCGCGTCGAATCGTCGAAACTAAATTGCTACAAAGTCGTATTGATTTTATTTTTGGTACCAAAATTATTTCCCTTTTGTAAAAAGTGTTTATTACAAGCATACTTCATTTAGTGACCACTCTTTATGTTGATTTTGAACAAGTTGAACGTGGACCTGGTCTTTGGATTTTTAACAATAGCTTGCTAAATGATGAAATTTTTGTTGAGAAAATTGATAAATTAATTGAAAAAGAAAATCAGTGCCCCTTATTTGAGCGTGAAACTTTAGTTTAGATTGATAATTTGAAATACCGGATCAAAAAGTTTACTAAAGTTTATTCGAAAGATAAAAAGAAGAAAAGAGCAAAATGAATATTTTAAGTTGCAAAAAGAATTCGAAAATTATCTAATTTTGCTGCAAATGACTTAAATTTTGATGTAAATAAGTTTGAGGAAATAAAATTAGAATTACAGAAATATGAACAAAAAATATGTTATGGTGCTATATTAAGATCAAAAGCCCAATGGGCTATCGAAGTTGATAAAAATTCCAAATATTTTCTTCAACTTGAAAAAGAAGACAAGAAAATAATTCAATAAAAGAGTTAAAAAATAAAGATGGTAAAATTATCATAAATTCTGACGAAATTTTAAATGAAATTTATTCACATTACAAGGAATTACTTTCCTGTACAAGTGTCAATGGTGACAAAATGAGTGGGATTTCAAATTTCATTTCTAATAAGGTTTCAAATGAAAAAAAAAATTTAGACTCGGATATAACTCAATAAGAAATTTTCAAAGCTCTAAATGGGATGTCAAAAAATAAAAGTCACGGTGGTGATGGCATTACTGTTTTATTTTATTGTAAGTTTTATCATCATTTTGGTGAAATTTTAAAAAAGGTTTTAATTTGATGCTGTTGAAAAGGATAACATAATGCCACGATCAATGAGAAATGGAATTATTACAAATTTTTTAAAAATAAAGGTGATAAAAATTTATTACAAAATTTTAGACCAATTTCTCTTTTGGCTGTAGACTACAAAATTTTGGCAAGAATTATGGCTAACAGATTAAAACTTGTATTACCACATAATTTCTGAATACCAAAGTTGCTGTATTATTGGTCGTGACATTGCTGATACAACCGCCAGTGTACAGGATATTATTGATTTGGTTGAAAGAGATAATTTAGACGAATACTTAATAAAAGTTGATCAACAAAATGCTTTCGATAGAATAGACCACAGATATTTATTTCATATTTTAGAAAGATTTGGTTTTGGGGAGAAATTTATTGATTGGATTAAGATTTTTTATTCTGAAATTTATAGCTCTGTTAAATATAATGGTTTTTTGACTGAATAATCACTTTTGAAAATTCAATAAAACAAGGGTGTCCAATATCAGCACTTTTGTACGTTTTAGCTGCAGAACCGTTAGGGCAGGCAATTTTGAAAAACGACCCGATCGATGGAATTTATATTCCATTATCCGGTCGTGAATCAAAATATTTTGCCCAGGCGGATGATACTACTGTTACTGTCTCAAATAAATAGTAAATTTTTGAAGTTTTCAAAATTTTGGAACTATATAGTGAAGCTTCCGGTTCAAAAGTTAACAGACAAAAATCAGAAATTCTTTCTTTGGGTTCTGGTTCAATAACGGATGAAGAATTTAAAAAATTTCAAGTGCAACCTTATCAAAAGGTTATGAAGTTATTAGTGATTCATGTTGGCAAATACAAACAAATGTGTGACTTTTTAAATTGGGAATCAAAATTAAGAAAATTAAAACAATATTGTTTTTCTGGTCAAAACGTGATTTGACACTTCATGGTAGAGCGACAGTAATATCTTCATTATCATGTCGAGGTTTTACTACACTCTGATGGATTACCCATTGCCTGAAAAAATAAAAAATGAAGTTAAGATAATAGTTATGAATTTCTTGTGGAAAAAAAGCACATCGTGTAAAATATCAAACAATCATTGGTACAAAAAAATGGTGGATTAAATTTGCAATCTTTCAGATTAAAGTTTGTCACAAAATTTTTAGAAGAAAGAATGTAAAGCTTTATGGAAAGATACTTTTAATTATTTTATTTCAAAAATTGAAAACATGAATTTGCAGCAAAATATTATTTATACAAATTTGAATTCAAAACAAATATAAAACTTACCGTTGTTTTATTAAGAAATACTATATGCTTATTATTCATTACAATCCAAAATTGAATTCAACACAGAGACACAACACGTACATGAAATGCCTATATTTTGCAATCCGATGATTACGCACAATCAAGAAATCCTTGCTTTTTCGCGAATTCATAGACGCCGCGATTACGCAAGTAAAACACATTTGCTACGAAGTGATTCCAGGATTTTCGTCTACGGATTCCATTATTGAAATAATACATGAAAAATTTCCCGATAACCGATCATCTGACATTGAATCAGGGTATGAAAAAAAAATCTGAGTGCTATGCCGGACACGTGGCAAGATATCCTTAACTTTCCAAATCCAGTTAATTGACGAAGGTTGCCGAGTATTTTTTTTAAATAGAGTAAACCAAACAGTTGAATTTCAAAACGCTACTTCAAAAATTTTGTATAAAGTAATTTCTTTGAAGCACCTACATCCGAAAAGTTTTGGTTAAATAAATTCCCGACCATTAACTTTACTTCGGTCTACTCGACGGTTCATTTTCAATTTTTGCCTCCCGATATCCATTGTTTAAATTACAGACTTGCAATGAATAGCATTTTAACGTTAAAAAGCTTTCCAAAATCAATAAAACTGACAGCGGTACATGTCTCTTGTGCGGGTTACATACGGAGAACACCTGTTTGTGACGTGATAGAGGTCAAGGTTTACGTGAAATATTGATAGAAATGTTACTTATCATCCTTCCCTGTGTTTCTATCAGCTTGTTGAGCAGCTCCGAAAAATTCATATCAAGAAGCGCGTGCGCTGAGTAGGAGTTATCAACAGTCAGCAGGACTTATTAACAAATTCTCCCAACGTTTGGCAGCTTAAAACTTATTAAATAGCTTTCAAAATTGCGAAATATTAATAACTTTATCAAGACTTGGTGTTCCTTTTTTATATTATGGCGTTTTATTTAAATGAATGATGAAGAAATTTCTAAAAGTGAGATCAACAAAATGTGTCTTTCCTCGATGCTGATAATGTCTGCTGGGACTTCTTTCCGCTCTTTCCATTGCATTTCATTATTTGCGCTTAACTCAATTTTTAAACGTACGCTTTATTTTTATATGTCCATATTTTCGCCTGAATTAGTACAAAAACGACTAAATGTTGTTTATATTTGTCGTCTCCTTGGTTAAATTTGAGTGATTATTTTACGTTGCACATATTTTTCGCGAATGGAGACGGACATTGACGTCAACGAGGTTGCAAGTTTAGTTTAAACATATTTTATTCAATTCAACAAATTGTGAACATATACAAACATCATAATACAAGAAAAGGATTCGGAAACAAGCTAAACATAGCTTATATTAATCCGTTTCCTTGGAATAATCGACGATTGAAATATGCATGTCATACATACTACGTGAAGATTATACACTATGATGGAAAAATAAGAAATAGAAAAATGTTGCAAAAAGATAGAAAGCTAATGAAATGCAGTTATTTTACAAACAATTAAGTACCTTCTAAAAATCTTTTACTTTTCAAAATAAACATTTGAACAGTCTTGAAAATATTCATATTATCTTCCTGAGTGAGATCCTCTGAACCAAATAAAAGAACATTTATGGTGATAGGAATATTGAAATTCATACTAAAGATAGTTTCATTGCGTAACTGATTATATCTGGAACAATGCAGTAGATAATGCCTAGTTGACTCAACATGACCACATAAACAATTTGGTGAATTAATCAAATTACGTAAAAACAGGTGTTCATTAAGGGAACTACTGTTCATACGCAACCGTGTATGTAAAATCTGACCAATTCTGGATCCCGCATAGTAATGCCTAGGACAAGCTATACCACGCGCTTTAATGTTATTTTTAAATACGTTCAAAGATTTAGAGTTACGTATATCTTGGGGCAGTTTATTCCAAGATCTAATAGTAGACGGTAAAAAATATTCGGAGTAAAAATTTGTTTTCGTACGAATTTCCAAAATATTACCAGATTGACGGGTAAAATGACCATGGATAGAAGCTACTGGATTTGGAATAAGATTCTGCAAATACTCAGGTGTTTCCTTATTAATCATCTTATAACATAGATTTAGTTTGTGTTGTTCTTCTATCTGAAAGTTTTTCCCAACCCGTTTCGTTATAAAGTTTTTGTATAGATGTTAATTTTGTCCCACCCGTAACAATTCGCATCGCTTCTATCTGAACATTTTCTAGCTTATTTGATAAATATTGTATGTTGTTATCCCAAATGACATCCCCATACTCTAAGATAGGACGAATATATGAAAAGTACATTTTCTCAAGGGCAAATCTGTCCAAGACAAAACGAACCTTTCTTAAAACATTAATTCTATTATATGCTTTTTTGACAATATAGTCTATGTGATCATGCCAGGATCCATTACTGGAAAAATAAATACCCAAGTGCTTATGCTTATTTACCTCTTGGAGATTATGATTATTCAACAGCAAGGGTGGATGTATTGGCTTTACTGACTTGCGCGATATTGTCATCGTCTCGGTTTTTTGCGGATTGAAATTAACAAGCCACTTTTTTGACCATGTATTTATTTTTTCAAGATCCCTATTCAAGATTTCAGCAGTAGACTCTGGAGTATCAACTGTTATGTAAATACTAGTGTCGTCTGCAAAAAGCTTGATACAAGCATCTATATCATTAACAATATCATTAATAAATAACAGAAATAAAAGCGGTCCTAAAATAGAGCCTTGCGGGACACCTGCATGAATAGATCTCCATTTGGAGTTACTTCCATTTAAAACAACCCTTTGCGTCCTCCCCGAAAGATAATTATCAAACCATTTTAACAAGTTACCCGAAATGCCATAACTTTGTAGTTTAAAAAGGAGTCCCTTGTGCCATACGCGGTCAAACGCTTTACTGATATCGCAAAACACGACCCTTATTTCCTTCCCACTATCTAAAGCCCTGCCTATATCGTTCGATATATTAATTAACTGGTTTATAGCTGAATCGCCTCTAACGAACCCAGACTGATTAGAAGTGATCGTTTTATTTTGACGTAAAAAATTGTGAACGTGTTTATAAACACACCTCTCCATACACTTGGACAGTATATTTAATAAAGAAATGGGTCTATAATTTTTTACTTCACTAGGTGAACCACTCTTAAACACTGGTGTTACATTCGCCCTTTTCCATTCATTAGGAAAATAGGACGAAGATAAAGACAGGTTGAAGAGTCTACACAAGGGGGTATTCAATATAGAAGATGATTCTTTCAGGAGACGTGGACTAATCATATCGGGTCCAGACGCCTTAGTAGGATTAAGAACTGATAAAATATCTTCGACTTCACTGTCATCGAGAATAATATCACTTAAAAAACGTTCAGCTTGGTAGGCAGCATTTGGAAGAATTGTCTCTGAATCATCTAATTCGGTTTGTAAAGAAAAAAACTTATTAAAACTATTTGCCTTTTCAAAATCATCAAAAAGTAAATTATCTCTGACTAATAATGGCGGTATCCCACGATGCGAAGGTTTGATACCGGATAACTTGTTACATAAAGTCCACCAAGATCGCGATGAACAACTCTCATTTGACAACTTGCTAACGAGATCAGTCTTATATTTTTCACGGGCTTTTCTTATTTGTGACGTCACATGGTTACGTATTTTTCTAAATCGATTCCAATCAGATGGTCGGTCGAGGCGTTTAGCTTTCGAGTGAGCGCGATTTTTCTTCCTAATAATTTTTCTCAAGTCATTAGTTATCCAAGAGGGATCTGATTTTCGAATATTTACCAAGCGGTTCGGAATACAAGCTTCGGCTGCTTTTAAAATACAACAAGACATATCTTCGACAATCTTATCGATGTTATTTGTTGAAAATATATCATTCCAGTCAGTATCAGCCAACATCCGCCTGTACTTCTCAAAACCACCCTGGTTGTATAACCAAATTTTACGCTTAACAATCTTTTGGACAGGTTTTGGAGAATTAATGAATCCGACTACAGGACAGTGATATCGTGTCTGATCAAGGATCGGGGGTCCTACACCTGTATATGGTACAAATAAGGGATCGTTTGTAATAATCAAATCAATTAGAGACGAGGAGTTCTCAGTAAAATTTGTTGGCTCGTCAATAAGTTGCCTTAGGCTATATTTTGTACAAATATATTTCATCTTAGAATTAATATTAAACTGATTATCATTAAAATCACCAGTCAAAATAATATTATCACAATTCACAATGTTAATAGCAGATTCAATAGAATCTTCAACTTTATTCCAAATTTCTAAGTTACTTCCAGGAGGAACGTAGAAAGTCCCAAATAGCACCTTTTTGTTCCCTATTTTTAATTCAACCCATACCACTTCAACATCAGCTGGTTCCAAATCAGGTCTCCTAGTTGCATTTATATTATCCTTAATATATACAATTACTCCACCCCCTTTTTTATTTATACTCCTGTCCCTCCTAAATGGTTTTTGATAGTTCAATAATTCAATCGAATCATATGTATTTGCATCATTTAACCAGGTTTCAGTAAAAGATAAAATATCAAAGTCCTCATACTCAGCAGAAATCAAATCAAGTTTCGGTACTAAGCTTTGTATGTTAAGATGTAAAAATGACGTTGAAGTGGAAAAGGTTTCATGTAAACTAGATACACTTGACATACTATCAGAAAACTATTTCCGTCTCCATTTTCAAATGGACCTGGATTAGATTCCAAACCAGATATTAGTAATAAAATATTAACAATCAATAAAATAAATGCCATGTTAATCAGGTTACACAATTTTGCACTACATTTTGAATTACCGCATAATTTAGTAACTACACTTTTATTTGCATTTTTTTCAGTTTGTATATTTCTCATGCAATTGTTTATACAGCATGAGAAAGTTGACAGATCACAAATAAACCACATAAATAATACTAATCGAACAGAAATGTTTTTTCGACAATAGAAAAATATCAAATATATACAAAACAGTTCACATAAATCTATACCATGTTTTGGACCATGCCTTTGGATCATCACAAAAGTGCCCACTCTCAATCGGTATTGTTCAATCCCGATACCCATTATGTCACACCCGATTGATCTAATAAATAACGAGAGCGGGTACAACATGAATATTTCGGTAAAAAAAGAACTGTCGATACATACAGAATGTTTGAGCACTGCATATCAATTAGAAAAATATAGTAAGTCATGTGAAAAAAACAAGAAATACAAACATATATACAGTAAAAGAAAAATAGAAAATTGATCCTAAGGTTGAAGTGAAATAACTTCTTAGATGTGTCGACTATCCTAAAGTTTTCATGTGAAATTCTCCTATATCGCTTAATGCATCTTTTAACATACATGTTTACAGAGACAGTAATTTATTTCTTTAAATAGAAAAGAATTTTTTAATTTATACAAGTCAGGAACTTATTTTCACTGATATCTAAAAAAAGAATCCAAAAATACACCCCTATAACGTATTTCGATACATGAATCATTCTGAAGTGATTAATTTAAATAATTGGAATTGAAATTCATGGTTAGTGTACCAAACATAGATTTTAAAAGTAATCCGTTGCCAATTTAGGCACAACCTCGGGGCACAGTACGAAGCAGGTAGCCACGTGATCAAAAGGGTTTAATCGGAATGTTACGTGTGGTAACGCTCTGGTGACTGATTTTACTATCAGCGCTTGTGTTTACTACATACAACAAATATAAATCACGTTTACGCAGAATACATGAAAGAAAGAAAACGCTTTCAAAAAAAAAAAAAAAAAAAAACAAGTCTGATTAATTCAAATGAAAAAAATTAAATTGTCTATTTTATTCTAGTAAAAATCTGAAAGTTAGTATTTCTACGACTGGCTTTGGCTATCATCACTTGAGGCTGCTGCTTCTGCATAGGACTGATGTACTGCTGGTTTTGTTGTCGGGGGCGGATAAGCTACTTTCATAGCACTCGGAAAATTGTCCACAATGATTTGTTTCAATGCCACGTCTGTAGTAACGGTCACAACTTGTTCATTTTTGTGTTTTATAAATATTTTACCATCTATGGTCCAGGTTTGACTTATGTAATATTTGTTTTTCAATTGGCGTGCTCTGTAGGCAATACTGTTGCGAGTTTTAGTCAGGTCCTCGTTGATATTAACCTGTGCATAGTTTTCGCTTCGCCATCTTTAAGATTTTTACTGGCTTTCAATATTCTACGCTTTGTAGCAGTGTCACGTAAGCGCACGATTATCTGACGTGGCTGTACTATGCCCAGCGATTTGCGCTTTGTAAGGTTACCAACACGGTGGGATCTTATAATGTCACCGTTTGTAAGGCTCGGATCAACGGACTTCATGATTTTTGTAACAATGTCTGTTGTATTCTCATCGTGGGATTCTGCTACTCCACTGACCCTGACAAGCTCTCGCCTACTGTACTGTTCTAAGGCGTCTACATCTGCCTTTAACTGTACGTTTTCAAGCTTCAATACTTCAATTTCTTGCTTGAAGGATTGAAAAGTTTCCATCATACATATCTCAATTTCCTCTCTAATCAGAGATCGTATTGATTGTGAAAACTCGTCTTTTATGGTACTTTTAAGCTGCTGGACAATGTTAGACAGATCATCCGGATGCAACACAAAAGTTGTGGGATGAATGTTATATTGTTGAGTTGGACTGGTAAGTGGTGGAGATGTTTTTTGTAAGTGACCAGAAGGATCAATCATTATGTCTTTCGGCGAGGACATGGTGTTTGGTTTTTTGTGCTCGTGTCTTTCTGGGGGTGAGGGCTTACTCTCTCTGCGAAGTCGTGTTGATTCAGGAGTAAATAGTTTGGGATCAGTCATAATTGTACATTTTTTTCGTTGTTTGTGACAATATGGCTGCCGTTGTGACGTATGTAAACAATCAAATTACACAGAATTTAAAAATCTACCCACTCTAATACTCAGTCTTTTGTATGAGTGAGATATTGCATTCCTCATTTCCTCATTTTTGGCAATAAACTATGTGTCCTTTAGAATAATAACAAATCACAACATCATTTTACACATCTGTAGAAGCTTTTGAAGGTTTCGAGAAACTAAAAAGTCATTTTTTTCAACATTTTTTTATACTACTAAGAAAGCTCGACTTCCTCCACGAGCATGTGCAAGTTTGAAAGCGGTTGCTTTAGTTTCTAGGAAAATCATGAACAAAGATTTCCAGAATGATTTTGTTTTTTAAAACATGAAAATACATGTTAATATCGGATTTTATATCGTTTATAACATATTTTACATGAACATTCAGGAAATATATACGTATTGGTATGGTAAATAACGTAACGGAAAACTTTAAAGAATCCTTACTTTCCCGCGAAAATTGTGGAGAATTCAGAACGTTTACAAATATTTACGTTTCAGATAAGTAATTAAGATGATAAAAATATTATCTGCATTTTGACAGCTAGATATCCTACTTACTACGCATACTCGTCCCAAGCTTCATGTTCTGGCTCACGGGATGATATTTACGATATCCAACTGTCAAAATGCAGATAATATATACATAATAGTTAATAACAAGTTCATCACACGTCATATTGTTCTACCTGATTTTACCCAGTTAATATTTTTAGCCTGGCCTGATAAAAAACAAGGCAAATTTTTGCCATTTAATATTTATTGGGTTAATTATATTATCGGAGTCGCAAGATTGTCCATTTATAAAACAAGACAATTAAAAGTGTTTGAAAATAAACAGATAGATGCAAAACTTTTTTTCAAACACGTTTTACAAAAATAATTTAGAATATGCACATACATTCTACAAAATGAAAAACAACATGCAACTTTTCGAAAAATACTTTTTAAACAAGAATCCTATCCTACAATGTAAAAAATCACAAATACAAATACAGTTTTAGTTGGTTATGGACAGGCCTTTTATTTGAAAGTGTATACATGTAGAAAGAAAGATAACTCTAGTGGTTACATTTGATAAAAATGTTTTTATATGCTGTTCAAGAATGTATTTAAATTTTGAAACTGATTTTGATACAAATTATATTTTATTTATTTTAAATTTCCTTTTTTTGTAGAGAATTATACAATTATGTTCAATTATCAAAGCAGTACTAACATTCAAATGGTTAAACTAACACGATTGTTTCTGCGCATATTGTTTTTTAACGATATTGTTTCGCAGTTTGTCTGTGACGTTGTACGATATTTCGCGAAATTCCCATTTCCGGAAGCCATCATGGAAGGGTTGCCCCTACCTGCCACTAGTGATAGTGCTCTGAGCTGAACATATTGTTAAATATTGCCAAACTCCCGACCATTGAATTATTTCATAAAAGAAAAGTGAGATGGAAATAAATACAATGCGAGAAAAAATAAACTCACTATACAGTTCGCCACACTTGAAAAAACGGTTAAAAGTTTCGAGTTAAAAGCACGTGTCAAAAGTTTATATGGCATAATTTTCCTTAAAACCAAAGTTTTAAGAAGAATAACAACCTGCTTGTTGGTTGTTTTTTTTTAAAACATATTTAAAATAAAAAGTTTATAACAACCCAGTAAAAGCTATTTGTATAAAAAAAAACACCAAGAAAAAGCGCAATTTTTCCCTGCCATTTTTATATTTACCCATTATCTTTTTTACCAATATCTTTTCCCCTGACACGGTGACCATATTTTTTATATTCTTAATGTGAAGAATAGGTAAGTCTCCGTCTTCTGTAAAAAATTTAATTATATTATTATATGTCATTTTTTTGCGATTATCGATTTTGCGTACTTTGAATCCCCAATAAAAATGGCGGAAGTTCTTAATACCACTTTGTGCCCACACCATGCATTTTATTTATTTCATTGGGACATATTTTTGTTACATAAGTCATGCCACCTTCAAAACAATCTGTGTTTTCCTCCAAAAACAATCTAGAAAAAAAAATAGCCAAAATAATTTATAAGCGGTAGATTCAAAACAAGGTAATAAAGATGACGTCATAACTCTATAAACTAGTCGGTGACCTCATATTTTTATTAGCTTAATTGAAAGATGATACCATTAAGAATATATGTACTACATATCAACAATTTATTATTAGTAAATTTGAATAGTAGGATATGTCTTTAACACGCGGAAGGTCCTGAGTTCAATCCTCAGCGGAAACAATCTTCTTGCAGTCTGGTCATTTTTTCCTTTTCTATTACATTTTAATCTGATTTTACCCTTAAAAATAATATTTGGAAATCTCTATGACGTTTAGCCAAATAAAATCTATATGAAAACAGACCTGAGTAATTGGACCGTTTTGTTTGCATTTTCTAAAAAAAAAACCTACTTAACTTTGGTTAAATTACAAAAGAATGAAAAATCTTGGTTTAGAAGCTCTCAAAATAACACCCTTGTAATGGTCATTCTTCCTTTGCATTGATGAAAATGCTGAAATTGGGGACAAAAATTTATGGAGGTCCTGACGAAGTTCGAACTCGACCTTCTGCGTGTAAAGCAGACGTGATAACCACAGAACCGGACGAACTATAATGTCATTTTTAACTCTCTTATATGTCAGCTAGGATTTACTTCAAATTTCCTTCGATGTAGAGTGAAAGAATTTACTTTGTATTGAAAAGAGTATTTTTGTCCATATCCATTTTTCTTGCAATTTTATATTGTTAAATACAATGATACTTCCATACCACCTACGTTTTATATACATCTCCGATATTTCAATTTGGAAAACGTTGTACTCTTTTTTTCTTATTGCATTCTCATTTTATGGTTTCTTAAAAAAACTGAATTCAAACCAATATACTTATGCGTGTGGTACGTTTAAAGTTTACATTCGACATAGTGGCAAGTTGAAGTATGTTATTTTCTGCATTGGATTCCAAGGTTTCCGTGGTGTAGTGGTTATCACATCCGCTTAAAACGCGGAAGGTCCTGATTTCAATCCTCAGCGGAAACAATATTTTTGCAGTCTGGTCATTTTTTTCCTTTTCTTTTACATTTTAATCTGATTTTAACCTTAAAAATAATATTTGGAAATCTCTGTGACGTTAAGCCAAATAAAATCTATTTGAAAACAGACCTGAGTTATTGGACCGTTTTGTTTGCATTTAAAAAACCTAAGTTTTATATTATTTCAAATATGAAAATTTGCCAACATATATCATCCAATGAGAAGCATTTTAGTATTATTCTGAATACTATATCTTGGGTTATTTTTTGCGCTGTAAAATGTAAACAAATAATGTTAATACTGTGATCTTTAACCTATAACCTAAAGTGAAAAATGATAGTTTGAGAATCCAACTTTTAAAAGAAGCATTAAACTTGACCTACAAGGCATTTTATTACTCATTATCCTTCGGAGGTTAAAGAATTACAGGCTGCAAATATAACTTGAAATATCCAATTTCAGATAAAGAAAATCTTAAAAATATATTACTATGATCAATAAATTATAGTTTGTATAAAAGCTTAAAATTAAACCTAAACCAAGAATTTTACCAGTAAATACCCAAAATTGGTAATTACTGTCTGCAAATTGAAGAAGGACGATATATGAAAATTCGCCGACATGAAACGAAGTGTTCTTCAATAGATGACGAGATACCGCTTTCCTTTATGCTGTAAATTAAATGCAAATTGACGGGGGAAAAATCACTAGAATGTAAAATTTTAAATCCAGGAGAACCACATCTTTTCAATCAAGTCCCAATTAAACAATTTATTCAAATTATAGATTTTACGCTTTCAAGACTGATATTGTTAACATTTCCATTTTAGGAACATGCATGGCTAATCTGCTGAATAAAAATTATATGATACATGGTTGGGAACACATCTATTATGTTTTACTGGCAAACCAAATGGGAGTTCCTTGTAGGTCATCACTCTTCTATGGATATACCAAGATGACAGGAAGAGAGCGTCCTGATGAACTCAAAGTTGAGAAATGTCACGTTAAATGTGTAAAGGGTAATACACGTTCAGCTCAAGAAGGGTCGTATATTCATCATTTTTTGTACGGACGTAGCAACTTTCACAAAAAATACAGTAGTAACTTATGTAAAAAAATATATCAAATATAGATTCGAAAGCGACCACCAAATGATGGACGATTCTCTCTTCCATCCTTAAGCTTACCACTAAAGAAAACGGACGTAATGAAAGAGTGCATGTGACACAACCTAAAACAACTGCATTTTGGAGTTTCTTCACACAAGGCAATCAGAAATATGACTTGTTATAAAGAAATACATCTTATCCATACTATTTATAGTACTGTACCCGTTTTACATGTGATACTTTACTGTTTGATTAAAACTAGCAGTTGTCAATTCTACCTATGAAGGTATGAATGTTGATTACTTGATTTGTAACCCAAACATGTGCTACCGTCTACAGTGAATGGGATAAAGTGAAGATGACAACCGCGATACTGGTACGACCAGAATTGTGCAATTTTGGGCAAAAATTTATGACTAGAATTGTAATTGTAATTCTGGTAATTTCAGAATCGGATTTGTACAATTTTGGTACTTCCAGAATTATATGGGTCAAAAATTCTGGAAAACCAGTATTGTAAACAATTCTGGTGTAATGTTTTCTACCAGTATTGTGCGAACAATATTGTTTACATAGAATACTGGAATCTACCCTTTATAATCGACAGGGTATAATAATTTATTATTATAATTTTGTAAAAAATGCCCGACCCCATACTATTTTAGTTTTTTTTTCACTAAAATGAATACAAAATTATTTACACACATAAGTTAATTCATTTTGTACAAAATTTTGAACGGATGCATGTTTTGTGTACGAATATTTATATTTGAAAAAGGAAGTATGAGTCAGAATTTATAAATAGTGATGAATACTATTCTATTTTTAAAGGAATTGGCGTTGGACAGAAATTTGCAACTGTAAAACTAAAAAGAATAGAATTCCTTGGATTGAAAAAGAAAGGTAGTGATTATAATTATTAAGTGTAATTTTTTTAAATTTTATTTTCGGGTGGTTTACGTGCTTGATCGAACTACTAATTTCCACTAACAACAACACTAAAGTTGGGAGATCGAATCAAAGTCGCGACGGTGTTTTTTTCTACTCTGGTTTCAATGGAAAAGGACTGAGATGTTCTTCCGAAGGAATGTAGTCTGTCCATGTTCTCCGGATCTTAGACTATGCACTGGATGCAAGGTGCTAGACGATGAATATCATTTTTTATTACATTTTAAATCCAATACATAGTTAAGAGCTAATCTATTTGAAAAGTTAATAGATCTAAATCAAAATTTTCTTATGACCGACGAAGGATCACAAATTTTTGATATCCTAATTCCAAAAAATGAATTTTCACCAATTTTTTGTGACTTTATAAAGCAGCCATTGAAACTGTGAAAATAGGGTCCACATCGATCAAAGGTTTTTTTTTTTTTTTTTTTTCTGTAACTTTTCTTTGCTTATTTGTTTGTTATTGTGTTTTACTTCTAATATTTCCTTATAATGTGTAAAGTCTTTTGAATCTTACAATTTAACAACAACATATTGCCTATGGCGAAAAATATTTTTAAAAGGTTCATTATTTTAATATGACGTCATTAAAACGTTTGAGTCCGAACCAATTATTAGCCTATTTTTATATCAGCCTAGTTCACCCGTATGAAAATGAATAGATTTTGTCTGTATCTGTATAAAGTAAACATTTATTTCTAGTTTCCTCGTTTCATGAGATTAACAATTTTTTTATTCGCAGTGCCAGAAAGATATACCCGTGTAATAGAAGGTAACAGAATAGATTTAACTTGTCCGAGGTAAGTCTTGCGAATGCATTTTAAATTCTTTCTTTCTAACCATTTGAATAGATTTTCCTTTATTCCAATAAGTGTAACACAGAATCAGTTTGTGTTGCTCTGTTTGTAAAATTTCGAGCTGAAAATCCGGTCGATAGTTTTAACAGAATACACATTGGTAGTTTTAATGTTTGATATTTGTTTACTTGCCAAAACTAGCCAAGACGGTATGAAACGTATGTTCGAATCTAAACTTGACAAATTAAGATCTGATCTTATGGCAAATGTTGATACTAAGGTACGCACGTTAAGAGATGAACTTTCATTAGATATTGGTAGACAGACAGCTCGTACTGATCAGATGTTAATAACTATTCAGTCAATGCTAACACGTCTAGATGACCTAGAGCAACGCCAAGTTAATACTCACGCAACGACCGTGACTGATAGTGGTAACGGTAACTTTATAATGCCCGTAGCGCAAGTTAATCCTCTGAATAATGTTGACCTTACGATCACGGCTAGCGGTATTAAAGTTACAGAAAGTGAAAATCTTGTTACTAAGGCTAATGATTTAATTCGGTCCCTAGGAGAAGATGTTTCATCAAACGTTCAGGTTACTGCTGCAACTCGACTGCCTACGAGATTCAATGATCGGCCTGGAATTGTGAAAATCAGTTTCCGAAGTACAGAAGAAAAAGTACGAGTACTACGAAACAAGATGAAGTTGAAAGATTTCGAAGAATATAAACAGGTTTACATCAAAAGTAGTAAATCAAGAATAGAACGATTAATTGAAACGAATGCGCGTGCCGTATCACGAAATCTTCCACAGGGAAGATCATTACGTGTCGATGCCAATGG
This sequence comes from Mytilisepta virgata, assembly GCA_028015205.1. Taxonomy (NCBI): domain Eukaryota; kingdom Metazoa; phylum Mollusca; class Bivalvia; order Mytilida; family Mytilidae; genus Mytilisepta; species Mytilisepta virgata. The sequence continues at coordinate 37,765,175 of CM051515.1, forward strand.
CCGTATTAAGCCAAGGAATACTCAACCGCAACAGATTGTACAAGATCAAGACAATGAAACTCCGTAGCAAAATGTCCGGCCCATTGAGTCAATACGATTAGGGCAATTGAATGTGTGTGGATGGACTAAGGAAAATAGTGATTTTAGAATTAATATTGTACAAAAAACGGAATGTGATATTATGTGTATTTGTGAAACTCATTTATCGGGTCAGGATGAAATTTTTGTACCGGGATATTCATGGTTCGGATTTAATAGAAGAGATATTCATAAGAACGCTCCGAAAGCGTCTGGTGGAATCGGCATACTTATCAAAAAGTGGTTACTAGAAGTGTTTAATATTTCAGTAGTTGACAAATCATTTGATGGAATTTTATGTTGTTTTTCATGTTGTTCAAAGGAATTGGAGTTTATCGTATACGTGTGTTACTTGCCACCCGAAAATTCGAATAGGGGCCGTGATGCTCAGAGCTTCTTTGCACATCTGTTAGCACAAATATATATGAACAGCGAATGTGATGGAATTTATTTAGCAGGGGATTTTAATTCACGAATAGGTGCACTATCTGAGACACTTCAGGAAAATGATGACGTTCCGAAACGGATTTCTATTGACAAAACTATTAATCAACATGGTCATGAATTTATAGAATTTCTAAACGAAGCGAACTTTTGTGTTTTAAACGGTAGATTTGTAGACGGCGACAATTATACGTCAATTTCCCGAAATGGTAGGGCTGTTGTGGACTATATATGTGTACCGTATGATGTATTTAGATACTTTAAATATAGTAAGATAATAACTATTCAATCAATTGTCGATGATTATGCATTACACAACTTAGTAGGTGATAGATCGAAATTACCCGACCATTCAGTGATTGTGTCCTAATTAAGTGTCATACATCATGGATTATCAACACAGTTAAATGGCCAAACAAATGAATCCCGTCAGTCGCGTTTCAAACTAAATAGGATTCCGTTAGACTTTATGACAAGTGACTTAAGAAGAACCGCTTTAATTAACGTAATCGAAGAAATAGAACAGTGCAGAGAAACTCAGAACAATATAGACTGTATTTATGACAAACTGTGTTCCGTAATTTTAAGCGAAATGAACGATAAAATTCCGAGAGTCAGTTATTGCAACGCAAACAAACGTTTTAAAAACAGAAAACTTTATTGGAATGATGATTTGATGGAATTATGGAACAATGTGAGGGTTAAGGAACAAGCATTCATTAAATGTAAAGGTGGTCGAAATGTTAAAACACTATTGCGCCGTGAATACATTGAGGCGAGAAATATTTTCGATAAAACTCTTAGACGAACGGAACGAGCTCACAGAAAATCTATATCAACAGACATTGAAACTATATCTACCAAGAATCCAAATGAATTCTGGGAAAAGATTCGTAAACTTGGACCAAGAAGTGGAAAATCTGTGCCGATGGAAACTTTAGATGACGCGGGTAATTCAGTATTTGATAAACACGATGTATTAGAAAAATGGAGAAAAGAATTCGAAAACTTGTATAATGGAAGTAATAGCGATGAGTTCGACAATGAACATTACAATCAGTCCAAGATTCATAAACATTTATTGGAGTCAAACATGAATGATCCGTTATATGAACAAAATGAAGATTTAAATCATAATATTACTATAGATGAACTAAACAGTATTGTAATGCAGGCGAAATCAAAATCAGCGTGTGGCATTGACGAAATTCCGTATAGTGTGTTAAAATTTCCAATAGTAATAGAGACTTTACAAGAGTTATTCCAATGGATTTTCGATACAAGTATAATTCCGTCTATTTGGAGGAAAGCCATAATCTGTCCAATTCTTAAGGATCCGTCATCTGATACTCGAATACCTATGAACTATAGAGGTGTAAGTCTATTATGTTGTATAAGTAAACTATATAGTGCTCTGATCAACAAACGACTAACATGCTTTCTTGAAGATAATGATATTCTAGCTGACGAGCAAAATGGTTTCAGGAAAAACAGGTCGTGTGAAGATCATATATTTACCTTAAATAGTGCGATTCGAAATAATAACTCTCTTTATGTAGCATTTATAGACCTTCGTAAATGTTTCGACTTTATTGATAGAGACATGATGTTATATAAACTTGTTAAGAAAAAGGTTGATGGAAAGATATACAATTCTATTAAAAGCATTTATCAGAACTCCGAGTCGTGTGTGCGTCTGAATGGGAAGCTGACGAATTGGTTCTGTTGTAAAACCGGTGTTAAGCAGGGGGATAACCTTCCACCTACCCTATTTTCTATTTTCATAAACGATCTTGTGGATGAATTAAATGACTTGGATCTCGGTATTGACCTCGTTACTAGGAAATTATCTGTTTTATTATACGCTGACGATATCGCTTTAATGGCCAAGTCCGAAGACGACCTTCAGTGTATGTTGGACAAACTTCACCAATGGTGTAAACGTTGGAGAGTATTGATTAATACCGATAAATCGAAATGTGTGCATTTTAGAAATGGGAGGACAAACCAAACGGAATTTGACTTTCATATTGGTAGAAACCGACTAGAAACAGTAGATCATTACAAATACTTAGGCGTAACTTTCTCTTACAACGGAAACTTTTCGTGTAATACAGAACTTTTGGCAAAAGGCGGTGGAAGAGCATTGGGAAAGATAATCTCGAACATTCACAGTTATAAAGACTTTGGATTCAAATCTTATGAAAAGCTGTATTTCTCGTGTGTCGTACCAATTTTGGACTATGCGTCTGGTGTATGGGGATATCGGAAGTATCAAGCGATAGACAATATCCATAACCGAGCGATTCGTTATCACCTTGGTGTACACCGATTTCCGCCTATTCTAGCTTTATATGGAGAAGTAGGCTGGATTCCAAGCCAATACCGTCGATGGATCAGTATGGTGCGACTATGGAACAGAATCTTACATTTTGAAGATGATCGTATCACGAAATTAGCGTTTAATATTGACTATAATAACTGTACGAATAATTGGTGTAGTGAATTGAAGGACGTGCTTCATCAGTTGAACCTGGATGTTTATTTTAATTCTAAATCCATTATAGACTTGCAAACTGTAGAATCAAATATTATAAGGCTGTATTCAAGTATCTGGAAAGACTCTATACAAACTGTATCAAAACTACGAACATATATAAGTTTTAAAACAGAGTTTGAACAGGAACATTACGTTAAGTTGAATTTAGACAAACAAGAACGTTCACATTTAGCACAATTCAGATTTGGAATATTACCATTGAGAGTCGAAACAGGTAGATACATCGGCGAACGTCCGGAAGTTAGACTTTGTAGATTCTGCGATAGTCAGGACATTGAAACTGAAACCCATTTCTTACTGAACTGCTCATTTTATAACGATATCCGAGAACAAATACTTGGTGATGTTATTAAGTCCGACATATTTCTCAGAACTTGTAATAATGAGAAAACTAAATTTTTGATGGAACATTCCACTAGAAAACTGGCGAGGTATGTTATGAAAGCTTATCAGAAAAGACGTCATTCCATTTATAACCACAATTGACTGTAATTCTTTTCCTATTATATTTCCTTAGACTGAATATTTATTTTGACAAACTTTAATGAAATTTAACAAATTGTCCGTGATAAATTGTTATGATAAGACTGATCTAGGTGACTTATAGGTCCATCGGGCCGGGTGTATATTGTCATGAATTGATTTATTATTTGCACTGTTGTATAATTTACACATGTCACTATAATAAATAAATTACTTACTTACTTACTTACTTACTTGGTCCTTTCCGTTACAAAGAATCTTTCTGACCTATAAAAACACATTAGCTAAAAAACTGTTTCAGAGATCAATAAAAAGTCCTTCTTTTGTCGAAGTTTACAATATAGAGTGTGAATTATTACCCCTACACCAACGGATAGAATAAAGCCTCCTAGTGATAACCAGCCGAGTTCCTGTCACTATTGTAGTGGCGTGAAATTGATACTTGATATTATTGTAATGAACTTAACTTTTGGAAAGTAACGAGTGTCTCACTCTTCTTACATTTGGCTTGAGCTTTTTTTGGACATTTATGCTGGAATCTGTTTGGGGTTTTGTTTGGCTTTAGTTGCCTTAAGTTTTATTGAAGATGCCGCTGATTTGTTCAAATATGTTTATACAGACCATTGATATTGGAGTGATATCATGACAATTGTTTTGGAATATGGTAAACAAAAAAATACCCAAATCGGATGCAATATTTAAGATTTCTACTTAAGCCACATTCATTGTTTAGCGTGCCGCCTAATATCACACACGTATGTAATTTTTTACACTTTTATTTTATTTATTTATTTTATTTTTTTTTTTTCGATTCTTTTGCAACATGCCTTTATTCTTTATTATTAAGCCCTTATTAACTTCTCCATGCCTTAGACTTTCATCGGTATCATTTTGTCGGTATTCACGAAAGTAACAGATTCATGCAACTTTTCATCCAATAGTTAGACAAGCTACTCTGATATATAATTTAATTTGAATTTTAACAGACAGTTTGATTCGTTGTTAATGATTTGGCAAGTTAGATAATATTGTATAATCTACTTTGGTACTGTGACGTCACCAACGTATAACTGCGCAGATTTAAATATTCATACATTAAAATTCAAATGATTCTACCTGCAATTTTTTATCAGAATTTTTTTTAACGATTTTTTTTCAAATATTCCTACGTTAAATAACTTATTTAAATGATTCTACCTGCAATTATTGATCAGAAAAATTTTGAAAATTACATGATAATGATTGTTATAAATTTTGGAACAGGTTATATTTGTATAAACTTCTTTGGTCAGTTTACGCTTAAACATAAACATCTATACGGTATATGAAGCATAAACTGCCTCAAAGTAGGTTATATCGTATAACTTGTTCCTCAATTGAAAATAGTCATTAAATAAATTATCTCTCCAGTGGATATATTGTGTACCTTTTGTTGCTGTTTTTTGACAGAGGAGTTGCTGTTATAGCTTGGTGAATTCAAATGAAAGTAGCGAAGAAAATAACACCAAGTTTTGCGTCATGCATTTAGATAAATATTGTTGGAAACTTTAATGTTAAAAGACTACTACATATATGTTAAAAACAAAGATCAAAATGCTCCTTTCAATCTTGACAGACGCATACTTTACGCTTTGCTTTCATGATTTGAACATTTTTTCAAACTGACCTGTTTATTTTGTAAAACTATGCTCCAGATCTACCATCGATACTCTTGTTTACTGGATGAATGGTACAAAGTACATGACGTCAATAAAAATACGAGAGGCAACCAATATGAGGGTTGATATCGACGCTTACAACGTGTTTGTTATACATAGTGCACTTATGCAGGATGCCGGAACATACACATGTTGGTTTGCTGGTCGACGACAAATGATGTTCTCTCTTAAAGGTAAATTATTACTTAAATTGTTGTGTTAATGTATTCATTCCGATACCAGTTTTGATATGAGTTAAAAAAAATTCTGAAACAAAATCGCCATTTTCACATTTTTCAAATTAATACAAGATTGACCGTAATAGATAATCAGGGGTTATAGTTCATAAATTCAGCCGACAAAAGTTCAACCAAAGAAATATTTTGTATAAATCAGTTAGGTCTTCAAAATTTACCCGAACCTTGCACATCTCTACAAGTTCAAGATTACCCTTAACAACGGTTTAATTAGAATTATTTTTTAAATGTCGATTATGTCTAATCTGTGATATCAGTTTTACGACAGTTATCGACCGTCGTTTCGCATAGAATTATACCAAGTTATGTCGCATAGCCGAAGAAGCCAGACCACTCTTTGTACCTATTGTCCGCTTAAATCTGCAGAATATAAATCATGTACATAGAGGGTCGAGACGGAATGTTTGAACAGTTAAAATCTTCTGTGGTTGGCCTACAATGCCAGAAACTATCGCATAATTTAGTGTTTACTGGAATAACGGAAGAACTGGAAGAGAATACGCGCAATCTCATAACGAATTTTATCAAAATGATACTTCAAACGGAACATGAACATAACTCTTCTAAAGTCATTCGGCATTGGTAAAACATTTGAGGGGAAATTCGTCCTAGTGTGGTACAATTGACGATAAAATTGACGATAGATATGATGCAAGAAATACGACACCGAAAAGGACTCGTAGGTTCTAGTTTTGGTGTGAATGATCATTTTCTGATAGAAGTGGTAAAGGCCCGCCGAGAGTTGTTTCCCGTTTACAATGAGGCTAGCTAGAAATCGTAATCAAATGTTCGTTGAGGCACGACAAGCTATTAACCATGGGCAAATTGTTTGATAAAGTTAAGCACGGGCACCTTGTTCCACTCGAGCGAGGGCGGAGATGTCACTGGTGGTGGTGGTGGTGGGAAGCACTAGTAATGGCAAGGAAATAATGCTGCCTAGTAGTAGTGTCAAAATATTGGCCTGGAACATTAATAGTGGTTTGGAGAATAAACTTGAGAACAAAGCTTTCATCAACTTTTTGAAAAGGTCGTTTTCATTTGTAAAAAAATCATGTCTGCTATTTTTATGTTTATATTTGACTTCTGTCTGTACTTATATGCCTTTCTACCAGGAGTGAAACTAGACCGCATTGAATATGATAAGGTAAAGAAAGCAAAGTTAATCTGATTGGCTGCTTACTTCCTCTTTCACTTTGATCAAAAATCTGTTAATCAGGTGATAAAAAAATGCTATTACCCTCTTAAAGAAATCCATATTAAATTTTACATTATTGACAATTTTGTGGACGGAAACCAGTTTGACTATTCTCAGTGTTCAGGTTTCAATAATGAAACAAAATGTGGCATGATATAACGAATTCATGTTCTGTATATTTTATGCATTTAAAACTTTTAGTTTTCAATTTATCATATAATCATGAGGAGAACGGCTCGTACAAATCCACATGATTCAGCCTCAATAATTAAATAAAATATAAAACAATCAGTATTTGAATAATATTAGTTCTTCGTTGGAAGATTTGTACTTCCATTTCTTTCGTTTTTCAAACATATCTATTTCAAATTTGCAAAAACCGGGTATAAAATAGTTAATTTAAAGTTTCCTTGATAACCACAAGACCGTTCTTCATTCCTTTGGCATTTCTACAAAGGATGAAGAAATGGACCTTCCTGCTCTTTATTGGATTCCTAAACTACATAAGAATCCGTTTAAACAAAGGTACATTGCTGGGTCAGCTAATTGCTCTACAAAACCTCTTTCAAAGATTTTAACATCCATATTGACATGTGTTAAAGAGGGCCTTCAGAATTACTGTGAAACATCATATTCCACCAGTGGCGTCAATCAGATGTGGATTCTTAAAAACTCCAAAAATTTACTTCAATATCTAAAATCAAAATCTTTGGCTACATGCAACAGCATAAAAACTTTCGACTTCTCTACACTCTACACTACCATACCACATTCTCAATTAAAAGATCGCTGAAAGCAACTAGTTCATCAATGTTTTTTCAAGAAAAATGGGACACGCAGGTATAAATTCCTTGTTCTAGGTAGAGAAAAGTCTTATTTCGTGAAGAACCACTCTGATTCTGACAAAAAGTATTCTGAAGATGAAATTACAAACATGTTAGATTTTCTCATAGACAACATATTCGTTGAATTTGGCGGTCTAATTTTTCAACAAACAATCGGCATTCCAATGGGAACCAACTGTGCTCCTCTCCTCGCCGATCTGTTTCTGTACTCATATGAAGCGGACTTCATTCAAGGGTTACTACGTGAAAACAAAAAGAAACTAGCCCAATCCTTTAATTTCACTTTTCGTTATATAGATGATGTGTTGTCGTTAAATAACGACAAATTCCAAGACTTTCTACATCTTATCTACCCCAGTGAGCTTGAAATTAAGGATACTACAGATACACCAAAGTCCGCTTCATATTTGGATTTATTTCTTGAAATAGACTATGAGAGACGTTTGAAGACAAAACTTTATGACAAACGTGATGACTTCAACTTTCCTATTGTTAATTTTCCCTTCTTGAGTAGCAATATACCAGCATCGCCTGCATATGGCGTCTACGTTTCTCAGCTTATCCGATTTTCAAGGGCATGCGTGAGTTACCCTGACTTTCGACAAAGAGGATTACTGCTGTCACAAAAGCTTCTTAACCAGGGTTTTATCAGGGATAAGTTGATGTCATCACTTAAGAAATTTTACGGTCGTCATCATGAATTGATTGACCATTACAGTGTTCCAATATCTAAGATGATATTGGACCTGTTCCAACTGTCGTAACCTTTCATGTGACTCCTACGATTTGTGACTTCCACCGGATTGACCTTGTTGAACTTCACGACGGGTGCCGTATACGGAGCAGGAACTGCTTACCCTTCCGGAGCACCTGGGCTCACTCCCGGTTTTTATAGGAGTTCGTGTTGTTCATTGTTTTTAGTTTTCTGTGTTTATTTGTTGTGCTTGTGGTTGTTCGTTTGTCTTCCCGGGTTTGTCTGTCCAATGGATTACGTTTTTTTGATTGCTCCTTAGGTATATTTGTCCTTTCTATTTAGATACTAGTAGCTAAAATAATGAGGAACAATCACAAAAAAAAACAAACGATGAATTTATACCCTGGCTGACATCCTATCAATTCGGAAACCGCATGTCATTTTTTTCCTTATACATGTTACACTTTACTAAAAAATACTTATTCAGATTTAGGTTTACAAACAATAGTTTTTTGTTAATTCTGACATGTGTTATTGCATAATTTTGAAATATTTTGTCGTTTGTCATTGTACATCTGTAATTGTGTGGCGTTCATCATTATGCACTTTTGTTGTTTTAATTACAGTATTACCTCCCCCTGGACTACGTAAGTACATATCGTATTACAAAAATTGCAAATGAACAACAAAATGTGAGAGTTCTTTGTAAAAGTTCAAATGTATACCTGTCTCTTAAATAACAAAATTTTGAGATAGCAGCAGTTTTACATTTCCATTGACATTGGATATCAGGGACATTATATTTGGACATAAACGTAAAATATAACAAGGGGGAAAAAACAAACAAGGAAACACAACCAAAAAAAAATAAAACCAAAACAAAACTACGAGTAAAAAATGGTTATAAAGCAGCACCTTTATTCAAAATTGTGATTTGTGTGCATGGCGTATAATCTAAATACAAGTCAAAACCATGTCTAGACAATATTCACGTATGGGTGGTTCTGAATTTGTCAAATTTTCAAAGAAATTATCTCAACATTTATGGTGTCCCATATATCGTGATAATGTGTATTTTCTGTTATTTTGCAGCCCCATGGGTCCAGCATCTGATTTATGTGTGTTATGGTTTTACCGTAGACTTTTGGGTATTCGTTGTTTTGATTGTAATCAGACATAAACACAGACTCGTAGCTCATACAAAAACCAAAAAAGCAGCAAAGAAACAAACGTATCTCGAGACAATAAAAGAACAGAAAATGGATGAGGAGGAAATTGTTTTACTTAGCGATGAAAGTGATATGTCTGATTGAACCAGTTGAAATTTTTTTGATCAGACCATACGTGCAAAAACTTTGATTTTCAAAATATAGGGAAGGGACATGTTAAAATGAAGATTAAGGGTTTATATTATTTGCAAGAATGTGTTGCCATAATTCATATCATGAACATAGGAGATCAAGAAAACAAACGTTAAATCATTTGTTCTTGTTTATTTATTTATTTATTTATTTCCACAATGTATAAATGTGAAAATAAATCTATCTGAATAGTTATTGTTGGTTTTGAAATATAAATGTCCACATATAGTCCGAATAGAGTCTAGAAATCATCGATGCACTTTGATTTTCTTGACATCCGAGAAAAATGATCTACACAAAATTTATGTAGAAAGGATTGACATGACGTTAATTTTAAAACAGTAATTACATGTACAACAAACACGTTAAAAAAGTACAATTATGAAAAATTTAAGACAATTGACATTGGATAACAAATCTTTGAAACAGCTTATTAAGCTGTGATATTGAATGTTCTGATATTTTCCTAATAATTCACTATTAAATCTATGATAAAAATAGTTACTGGTAACAATACAACATCTATGGAAAACACCCTGGCGTTGTTAGTGTCCACTGCTGAAGTTGTTTCTCCACATTTACATGTGCTTTTAATTGAAACTCGTGGGATATTTGTACAATTTCCGTTATTCAGTGTCTCGGTAAAACAAGAAGCACTGGCCAACATTTGCTTGTTTTCGTCAGCAAACAAAGTGTCATTTGCACAAACCGGACACATGTCAATCGCAGCATCGATTGGTTTTTGCCAAGACTGAAGACCACAAATTGTTGAAACTTCCCGAAATGTATCGTAGACGGCCGGAAACGCTACACTGGTAATAGGAACATGCTCGTCCCACTGAAATGTGTAATTAGAAATTCTTCGTAGTCCTAGTATGACCTTATCTCCTTGTTGATATGCTCCTGCAGTACCCGAACACTTTGATATTGGTAAAACAGAAACAACTGTAATGTTCTCGTAAATGTTATTTCCATCCGATTTCAAAACACAAAGTACATTAAAAAATGAATAAACGTTTCTAAACAGGGTCATATTCCCAGTCTCTTTACCAAAAACAACTACGTGAGACCGTGATAAAAGTTGTTTCATATCCAAATAAATCCAGTTTGATACTTTGCAGGATTCTGGTGGAACGGAAAGTATATGCGAAACACACTGCAACAAAATAGACACGGTGGCATATTTCAGGAGCATTTTTTAAAGTGTTTTAGACTGCGTATTTGATGCGATGAAATGCACAAATTACAAAGCAAATGTATATACATTAAACTACTTTGTCTTTTTTATATAATTCGCAAATATTCAGAAATGGATTAAAATAATCATTTTTTTTAATCCGATTACATATTGAATAAATAAGCAGTTTACATCTAAACAGTAGTATATATATGTAACGGCCAAAATGTTTAAACAATCTCTCTTTTGTTGTACGTAACACTATGAACAAATAGTATGTCAACGTGTTTTATTTGAATCGAAATAAAGTTTACTGCTAATTCTCTTCTTACTAAATCAGACTGGCGTTAAATATTTTGATCAAAATGATACTTTGTGAAATTGTTAACATTTGTGTAAACTAAGGGGTCCATCTCTCTCACACATAATCCTGTCTATATGGTTTGGACTTTACCTTTTTACCTAATTTAACTGATTTATAGCCAGCCAGTGTTTTCTTAGATTACTTACAGAGTAAAACTTTAGGCAACGCAGTGAACAATATTCAGCTTATTTAATTTATTTATGTTACTGAAACTATACCAAATGTTTGTTTATACTCATTTAGATTAGAATGACAATACAGTTTTCTTAAATGTGTGACAAAACATTTTGAACTATCTATACAACAACTGTATTATGAATACATGTGGACGGCAACGTACAAAAGCTTTTCCTATAATACTAGTAAGATCTGAAATCCATTCTTATCGGGTATACATGATGTATATATAAGTACATTGTATGTAGAAAACGAGGAAAATAAATACAATCTGTACACTCTGTATAGGATTTAACCTAGATTGTGCGCCAATTATTCCTTCAAATTTCTAGAGTGTCCCATTTTATCTCAGCACTCTTAAAACAAATGTACACTGAATGTACAAAAAATGTATATGTACTAATATTTTCGAACAATATACTTGTATTGCATATATGTTTGTTGAACACTTTTTAACTTTACTTTTGATCAAGTAAAATAACTATGTTTCCTTTAGATATACTACATTTTATAGCACACGTATCCTCGACAGATTGAAAGTTTATCAAGTAAAATAATATTTTCAGTTTTCCTTAGAAATGATTGCCCACGTCTTAGATTTTCTAAGAATGCAATCTATACGTGAAGAATTCAATAATATGATGAAATTTTAAACTATAGATGTACTTAATGCCTGTCTCATTGTCATAGAAAACAAAAGCTCCGTACCTTCGTAAAAGAACATTTTTCCAGTAAAGGCGAAAACATTATTCCTTAAAAATTATCTGAGTTACCTGGAAAAAAATGGGAGTGAAAGGAAAATTGTTTAACGATACCTTTCCTTTAAGGTATCCGGACCATAATAGACCATGATCGAAAATTGTATCTCTTTTTGACCATGAATAACTGAACCAAACAATTTAAATCTGGGATTTTGTATATATATTTTTCTCAAGTTGAAACACACTTTGTTGCTTATATGCAGAGTCTGTAAAAATAAGTTAGTTATATTGGCATTTCCGAAGTTTGCCGATAAGTACCGAGGTCATTTCAATTGCGTTGTATGGAACATCCGGGAACTTTTGAATAATCACGTGGTCATTTATGGTCCGGATACCTTAACACAATTTTCTGAATCAGCAATTCAAAAATTTAAGAAAATGATATTTTCCTGTCAGTTATGAAAATAAATTCTACCAAAAAGTTGCTGTTTTGTTAGGGGACGTTTTGAACTTGGATTTGAGTGAACGATTTTTCTCTTCGTTTGAAGCTTTTAAAGACTTGTTCCTTTTCATATTCTTTTGTTCACCTATCTTTATTGGTTTTGTGTCACGAAAATAATACGGTATATAAATTTCTTCATGATTTTGCATTTATTCTATTATATGAACTAAACTCCACGTCCCTTTCTTTTTTATTATATAGTTAAAAATGTGCATGTTTGGCAAATATAATAGATAGACCAGAGATATATACTTTTGTGTGTAAAATTTGGACAGATAACAGTGATTTGGAATATAATCCGAGCAGCATATTGAAAATTGTCAGTGATCACCTACATGTATGACGCCTGTTATAAAAATTTTACCTTCGATTTTTTTTGTAATTGTCAAATCTAGACAAAACTACTCTACATAAAAAGAATTCTGTAATAATATTTCTTTTATATAATCTTTTAATTCGATCCAGTTAGAATTTTAAACTTAGTCAATGAGATTACAATATAATATAACTTTAAACCTCTCAGTGAGTTACAAAGCTGTTATAAATAGCAAGTAACACGCACTTTCATCCAAAACTTATTTTGTATCACTGCCATCCTCATTATGACAAAAATGACTTTATTTTATAAAATTTTACAGTTATATAAATGATAACCTTCAAAGTGTATTTACCTCGTCCTCGAAACTTATACCTGTATTTACAGTGTGTGCTTCCTTTTTGATAGATACATGATGCACACGCATGTAGAGCACTGCAACGAGTAACAAAGGTTTATTTTACTTTTACGTGAATGCCTCAGCTGATCCTTCCGAGTATATCACTAACTCAATTTCTAGTATTTCTATAACACCATGGAATTGGTTATTAATAGATTATTAATAAACTTTTTAATTTGCTAAATCTTAAAGCATTAAAACTAGCCATAATAGTCCCAGATTAAATCAAACTCAAATCAAATGAAATCAAATTTGATCAGGAACTGTATATGTTAGTATTATATGATCCCTGTTGTGATCAATACTAACAAACACAGCAACAGGAACACGAATAAACATATAATACACAAAAATATATCTGTAGCATATTAAATTCAAATGTTGTATTTGTTTTTACTGAGGAGGTACCGTTGCAATGATAATTCAAAAATATATTTACTGCCCAATATTCAAATATTGAAATCATAATATATGTATTAGAACTGTTTCTGTGTTAGCATATTTAATTTATTATAGAGTTTGCTTATGCCTTCAATACAGTATTTACTAACATCATAATCATTACTACTAAATATAAAGTGAAATGTCAGAAAGGTCACAGAATAATAATGTCTTGTGACATCACCAACGGATTAATCCGCCACTTGTAAATTCAAATAGTCCCATGATACTTGAATCGAGGAATCATTGTACATCTGTTTCGAAATTAAATTTAATAGCCTGGTTTGGGTCAGTTTACGGTATTCATAAACCGGAAGCGATTTATTATGCGTAAACTGACCCAAACCAGGTTATATCGTATAACCTGTTCAAAAATTGGAAACATTCCTTAATTGGAATAATTTCTGACAATTTGTTGAAGAATTCTGTGTGAGCATCAGAAAGAATTACACATCAGCACACAAAATGTATCTCATCTTCTACTTCAACTTTGCAAAGTGGACTTAGTTTATCTTCTAACGCTAAACTTTTATGTCTAGACATGTTTCAGTCAATAATCTGCTATTACATGTATATTGTACCTGAACAGGATGTTTATTGTTCTTAAACTTCAGGTACACAGATTCCGTCGAATCTGTTGATGACAGACAAGCTTTGATCGTACGTTTACGTTATTAAATAATAGTTAATGCAATATTCTTTAAAAAGAGGAATACAAACGTAAGTGAACAACTGGATTTTGTGAAATATTGATATAAGTAAATGAATTTTATTTAAAATTAATAATTATTCAGAATTTATTTATAGCTTAGATTGAGCATTATATATACAATTGACTTTATTTCCAAGTGCACGATGTTATTTTGTTTCACTAAGACAAACCAGAACTAATGCTGTATTTTTTTCAAATTAAATGGGACGTTCAAGATTTTAAGCTGCCATATTTGACACTATATAATATGTACAGAATAACAAATAAAGCTCTAGGTTGAGAAAATTGGTAAAATATGAATCAAGCCTGGTGCTTGTCATTAATGTTTTCGATAAATTACATATACATAAAGTACATTTAAGGCAATCTTGTGCCATAAGTGAGCTGAGCAGGATGAAATCACATTTCAATCAATTTCCTTTTCGATAAGCAGATACATAAACGTTTTAATTGATAACACCAACTAGTGTTACGATAAGTTAATTTTTGTTAAGAGTATACCCGAGTAAACACCGACGATAGCCTGATATAAAGTCACGTGGCGACTGCTAAATTTGGATATGATGTAATGCTGTTCCATTTTACTTTTTACTGCTTTTACAGAGCGAAGTTCTGCTTATGGGAAATCTTTTCTCAATCATTTATTCTCTATGGGAAAACTCACGACTGCACTAGCAATAGACAGATGCAAATTGTGTGTACACACGCTTTGGAAATATACGCAAACGGGAAGTGTTAACTAGCTTTTAATAATCCTGTCTTTGGAAATACCTAGCTCAAAAATAATTTTAGTTAGAACCTCGCCATTTTTGATTGGTTAAATCTATCGAATCAATTCGAATTATTCCCCTTACCTTACACGCACTATTGTCCATCATCGGGTCCGTAAAAGGC
Source organism: Mytilisepta virgata (assembly GCA_028015205.1). Taxonomy (NCBI): domain Eukaryota; kingdom Metazoa; phylum Mollusca; class Bivalvia; order Mytilida; family Mytilidae; genus Mytilisepta; species Mytilisepta virgata. The sequence continues at coordinate 37,780,473 of CM051515.1, forward strand.
AAATAAAGATAAATTCGTACACAGTTCAATATTGTCCTAATACAGACATTTATCGGGCCAATCAAATTCGTATCATCCCAACTTGGCATAGCCTGTCCTCATTACTCCAAACAAATCCAAATATACATGCATACGCACTGAGACGACGCTAGATAGACAATCAGAGGGAGGAGAGCGAGATAGACAGACAGGGTGAGAGAGAGGGAGAGTAAGATGGACAGTAGGAGAGATACCATTTAAATCTGTTCATAGTACCATTATATATATAGGTAGTAATTTAGTACTGGTGTTAAGTATATAGTCGTTAAACTGTTAACGAGTGGTTAAATTTAACAAACTGCGTTAAATTAACTGTTTTTCAAATTTCTTAACGACAAACGTGTTAATAATGAAGAAAAAAAATTCCTTGATTAAACTTTAATTACGTTCAATGCGGCTGGTAGATACAGCCTTTTACATTCACAAAACCTTTTAGACATAATTTCTGACACGATGTTATAGAAATACTAGAAATTGAGCTGATGATATAGTCGGAAGGATCAGCTGATGCATTCACGTAAAAGTAAAATAAACCTTTGTTACTCGTTTCAGTGCTCTACATGTGTGTGCATCATGTATCTATCAAAACTTTGGCTGTGGTGGCCATCTTGGCTGACTGTCGGGATCATCGGGTATAATTCTGAAAGAGAACAATCTAAGGATCAGGTTCAAATTGGTCTCGGACAAGAATATTTTTAAATGATTTTTACTATAGGCCCCTGTGTTAGACTAAGTTCGGCTGTGGCGGCCATCTTAGATGACAGTCCAGGTCATTTTGTGTTACTGCAGCCAGGTCCTTAGATTATTTGTAAGCTTGGTAATTTAGGTTCAGACACATTGATCTGTAGAAATATCATCTAGCGAAAGCCCAAAAAAATAGTTCGAAGGTAAAAATTCAGAGAAAAAGTCAAACTAAAAAAACCCACCCCAAAAAAAACAAAAACACATAGCGTAAGAAAACAGAAAAACAATGTATAGATTAAAGCACTTTAAATCTAAACTTTCACAAAAATCGGGAATAACATCAGGTGCACCAGGAGTGACCATGTGCTGTTTTCTTCACCGCGCATCTTCTCATCTTAATCATACAAATATGTTTAATTTTATATCTGAATTTCTATGCAGGAGAATCGTTTCAATAAATTATGGTTTTAAAAAGATCTCAGATAGACAGGAAAATTGTTATTATTACGTTGTTGATGCAGTCTGCAGACGTCCAAGTTCTATTGTTAAACCAAGGAAAGGATGGCGAATTGTATAAACAAACAAAACATTAGATTAAAGTTTGTACGTAGCAACATTTTTATTTTGTCGTATAAAGAAACTCTGATATAATTTTTTTTTAAATTACCATAATTCTTAGATGAAACTATTAAGTTGTGCATATTAAGCATTTTCACTGACATGCATTTTTTTTACTTTTATTACACTACTACGTAGGTTTCGAATATATATAATTTCATCAGAACTAAGAACTACTGTCTTTTTCTGCTTGTTGAAAGATCGGTACTTACGAACAGTCGGAGAATGACAACTTTTGCTTTAGTTGCCTTCCTATTTCTTCATGCAGGGATGTTTGAAGCAAAACCGCGAGTATACGTTGGAAATAGTAAGTATAAATTGATTTAATTTTAACTAAGCTGTAATTAATGTTACGTAAATATATACAGTAAAAATAATTTTGTGTCGCTTTAAAAAACGACAGTCACTGGTACAGTCACAATAAATTGTTTTTCTTTATTTTAGTTTATATTTATTAAGGTCTTTCAGGTTTACAAACGGAAAGACCTTACTGTATTTCTTATGGTTATAATTATTTTCCGCAAAGTTTTCGCAACATATCGAAATGACAATTTACATGCTGGTTTGGAATTATAAACCGGATTCAGGATTGACTCTGGGAAGCCGAACTCTTTATCGATACAGAGTTATCTGCACAAACTCCGTACACCTTGTTATCGCTATTCAACAGAAACCGTAAGAGGTGGAGGAAAACCGAAATGTGGAAATGTTCGCTATTACGAGACACAACTTTGTTTTCATTCAGTTGAAAATTTTATGACTCCTTGTAAGAGTTATTTCCACTTGAACATGTCAATGGTCAAAATTCATGAACCGATTGTCATAGAGACTTGGGATTTCCACCAATAGTCATCAGATGTCATATTCTTCAAAATGATCTCAAGGTCAAAGGTTAAGGTCACACCTGACCTCTGCCCTTAAATCTTGTTATCAAATTAACTCATGGCCGAAATATACTGAGAGAAATGTTAATTCATCCTGTCAAGACACAACTTGGTCATGTTTCGGTGAACTTGGTATATCGACTCCCTTGAACATTTAACGAAACACGTAAAAACTCTTAAACTGTTAGTCGTAGAGACTTGGGACTTGGACTAATAGGCCACAGAGGTCACACTTGACCTTTGACCTTAAACCGTGTTATCAAAATAACTCAAGAACCGAAACAAATAGCTGATGAAATATATTGGGGAAAATGTTCGTCCAAGATCTACCACATTTGTCTCATTGGGTCCCAAGCCATAGTGCCTTTGACGCTTTTAAATTTTATTTTATTTCTCATAAACTATAATTGTGGTACCAAGGTCAAAGGTCAGAGATAAAGCTCATTGAAAAAGGTCTTACAAACCAATGAAAAAGTACCTAGCAATCAGATATATCCATGTTCAGGACCCTATATTATAGTTGTTCCAGTCAAAATGGAAGTTCAAGGGCCAAGGTAATTGATAAGGGCCTTGGCAACCGATAGAATATACCTATCAACCATATATATTTATGTTCAGGAACCAATATTTGAGCTGTAAAAGTCAAAATGGAAAGTCAAGGTCATTGAAACTGTCCTTAGCAACCGATTGAAAAATCACTTATAGATACCAACTTTGGATAAAAGGTCATCTTTTTAAGGGGAAGACCTGACTCTGACCAATTGTCTTTTTAGTTATTATTTAAAAAATTCCGGGGGGGGGGGGCAAAATATACCCTTCAATTTGAATATCCCCTATAAAGATATTGCGGTTAGCATCGAGGAAGTCAGAGACAAATTAATCTGCTACGTAGAAATTAAATGCTTTTCGTTCCATGGGTTCAAATAATGTATACAGCATGATTATTTTTTTATATCTTTAAAAACAAAAAACCGTCAATGATATAGTCACAATAATTTCGCCCATGAAGATATTTCCGTTTTTTGGTTCGTTAAGGCAATTGTTTAATGGAAAATCAGAGACAAAATAATCTCACATGTAACCGAGTAAAATCCTTTGTTTGTCATGTTTCTTTTTAAAATGGCTTCAAGCGATGGATAATTGACTAAAATTCAAAACATTTACGAGTTTACCAGTATAAAAATTAAAACCTATTGATTGTCTTGTTCTGAACTTTCTGTTTTATTTTTTTCACACTATCCTGAATGAAGAATGTAGAATCAGACTAATAGTGCAAAATGTCGACCTCGAATAAGCCGCGTGGGTTTTTATGGTTAAATTTATTTTAAGGCAATACGAATAAACAAGGAACTTTTTGTGAGCAAAACGATATTGCGATAGGTAAAATATTATTGATCAAAGATATCAATAATTTAAAGATACACTGCAAGCATTTTGTAATAAGTATTTTATGAAATTAAATATGACTTAGCCAGAAGTAAATGACTAAATTTTTATTATTTTATATCTATGGGGGTAAACAAACATGAACAATGATGATGTGATATAATTTTTCTTAGCAAAATGCTTTTTAATTGCAAAACGGTTTGTTACACATGCCATTTATGCACATAATGTCGAGTTACTGTCATGCAGTGTTTAGATGTGAGAATATGACTGCATATATTATTGTATTTTGCTACTGCACAGGCATTAATTATGATGACAGTTTTATATTTTCATTTGCTTAAGGGGAAAATGTCTAAACATGGCAATATGGAATTGAATAGTCTTAATATCAAACTAAAAATCTTACCGGTATAGGAAAAGACATCCTATAAAAATACATAAAAGATAAAGTAATTTTGAGCGCCAAAATATATATATATATATATATATATATATATATATATATATATATATATATATATATACCGCTTCGTATAATAATGCTGTATTCTGATTGGTCAAGAAAATTTCATTTTTTCGCAAATTTTGCATTTATCCGAGATTTTCTATCCTATCATTGAATTCGCCACACGGGTAAATTCGCACCTGTCGTTGTATTCGTGCGAATACCGAGTGGTATTCGGGCGAATACAACGGTAGTAGGCGAATTCAACGGAATTTGAAATTCCCACGTTTCTAAAAATAAAACCGTGTTTCTCCGGTTCCGTTTAGACCGAATTGTGTCACTTTAGATATTCAGTGAAATTTTAAAAATATAACATACTCATGTATACTGGTGAGTGGTATTTGCAGAAAATCCCGCTTTCTCTCAATTAATATTTTCATAGTGTGGGATCTGTAGCGATATTTTTGTCCCACCTTGCTTAGAGTCATACTGTTTTTGTACTCACGATTATTTTGATATTTAGTGTTATGCAATTGTTATGTAATATTGCATCATTTGAGTACACGTTTTTTTTAATAAGGAGACGAACATTTGTTATTCCGGGGGGGGGGGGGGGGGGGGGGGGGCAGCAGGAGGATTTGTTTTGGATGGGTTTTGTGAACTATAAAGACAGATTATTTATTTTCTGCACTGTTGAAGCGTGATTTTTCATTTTATTTTCAGCAAAACAAGGAACTGGTTATTTACTTTCACCATTATATTTATAATATTTGAAAATATATTAAAATGATGTATTGTGCATTGCTCTGTTTAAAGTAAAGGAGAAAGGAAAATGGAATGCAGATATATATTTCTGAAGTTTAAGTTAATAAATATATATATGTTAAATGAAAAGGGGGATTTACTTTGGGGTGTCTTATAACAAATGTTTTTCTCCTGATGCAAGCACCTTTTTAGATTATACTATATTCTCACATTTAAAGTAGAATAATGTAATTATTTTTCTGCATTCAATTTTTTTTGTAAGTTTATACGTTTATACTTACATCTTATAAATTCGATGAGATGAAATACATTATGTACCATTTAATGCAAATTAATCATCATCCTCTGGAAGTGAATCTTCTGAATTCAAAACTGCATATCTTGCGTACGTACAAAAAAACAATATAGGTTAAAATGGGAAAAGGTATTAAAGTGAGGTAAATGTACCTCAAATGAAATGAAACCCATTTTCAGATATTTCAATAGAACTTTGGTAGAATCTGGTGCCATCTCATACCTTAAAACATATGCATTTATAAAATGGTTTAAAAGACCTGCCGAGTTATTTATTTTCAAACTACCACAGAACAAACCATTCATTTTTGTCATTATCAAGGCTGAGTTATTTATTTTCAAAATCCTCCTCCCCCCCCCCCCCCCCCCCCCCCCCACCAGAATATCAAATGGTCGTCCCCTAAATGATCTTTATCTCAATAGAGACTCTATTTCAACGCTCTAAGCAACAAGCAAGGATACCTGGAAAATTCCCAGTTTCGTTGGCTGACATAAGATATATTTCTATAAAATAAAACAAAAGAAACAACGAAAACAATGTATATTTGACAATTGGTTATATTGAACATTATTGGGTTAAATATGTATATACCCTACATCTAAACTGGTATCATAGAATATTCTTTACCTGAAATTGAAGAAAATCTTCATTTTTAATTTTATACCTTTTTCTGTAGATAATAATTCCGTATTGTCAAGTTTTAATTAAGACGATTAATCAGGATAATTTGCCCATACTATTTAAGTGAAGAAAATTCTGAGAAAAAATAGGTTAAGAAGGGAAATGCATATAGGCACTGATGCTTATATATTTCTAGTGTTATGAAGAAATAATAATAGAGGATATTTTGTTTTCAGATTTGAAAGAGAAACGGTCTGGCACGGGGCATTTGAGAGCTGTTTTTCAAAACAGTCATACGGACGACCCATCCACAGAAGCACCGTCCACATGTTATGTAGAATTAGCGATGAATTTGCGAGAGATTTTTTCCAGATTAAACATTGATGTGAAAGCCATTAAACCTAAACCTGGAGGTAAATTTCACTTTTATACAGCTTATGTTAATTCTAAGGCATCACCAAAATTCTCTCCTAAATATCATCATTTTATGTTTTACAAACGCATAATTAAGATGGTAGTGTATTGCATGCTGTTTCTAAAATTATAAAAAGTATATACATTGTGTTAAATAGAATTAACCACATGATCATTTGTAAAGTTGGAGGTTTTGCAAATTCTGTCAAATAGCAAAGTTGTTAATAAATATGGGGAAAGTTTTAATTAGTACAAAATGTTTTCTTCATTGACAACTCATAATACAAGAAAAAGTTTGTAAAAAGAATGAAAATTAACATGATGAACTTGTATAAATCTAAAATATATCATGTTTTCTTGCAGCAAAAACTTAGTTTGCTGTGCTCTAAATCGACTCTCACTACTAATATTCTTATAAACTATCAAAAACAACATACTTTCAATATTACTTATCTTTTGTTTCAGTCAATGGTAAATTTACATTTGAAATCAAACAGTGCACTAACGTGCTTGAAATTGACATCCATATTACCAGGATCTATTCAGATACTATTGTACACGTACAAGGAGTAGACGTCACAGGGCAAGTACAGATACAACAGAATCATGCGTGCGGATACCTTGGGTTTGGAAGAGAAGATTTACCACAATTCCGGAATGGCAATGGTTGTCTGATACAAGTAGAACTACGGAATGCACTAGATACAACCAAGGTTGGAATGTTCTACATGGTTCCAAAGTGACTCTGATATGAAACGGACATTGTTATTATAATACACTGATTGAATGAAATAAAGGAGAGCATTACATTATTTTCATTTCTAATCTGAAAAAAGCTAGGAAATTTGTAGAATTAAGACTCAACAAAGTTATGAAATTTGTAGGATTAAGACTCAACAAAGCGAGGAAATTTGTAGGGTTAAGACTCGACAAAGCTAGGAAATTTGTAGTGTTAAGACTCAATAAAGCTAGGAAATTTGTAGGGTTAAGACTCAATAAAGCTAGGAAATTTGTAGGATTAAGACTCAACAAAGTTAGGAATTTGTAGGATTAAGACTCAACAAAGCTAGGAAATTTGTAGGATTAAGACTCAACAAAAAGTTAGGAAATTTGTAGGATTAAGACTCAACAAAGTTAGGAAATTTGTAGGATTAAGACTCAACAAAGTTAAGAAATTTGTAGGATTAAGACTCAACAAAGCGAGGAAATTTGTAGGATTAAGACTCAATAAAGCTAGGAAATTTGTAGGATTAAGACTCAACACAAATTAAAATCTATACATGTACGTAACAAATGTTTGAGCAAAAGAACAGCGATTTTCATTGAAAGGCTTTATTATAAAGTCACATTGACACCTTCAACACAGAGAAAAATCTCACACGCCTCTGCAAGTTCACTCTTTGAAAACTTTTTGTAGCACAAGTTTGACAGATAATCTTTCTGTCTAACGTCAGTGTTTACTCTACCCATGAACTCCTTCAACTGTTGGAAACACACTATTAATGTAAAATATTGTCAATCTCCCATCCAAAAAGTTTGTGTTTCTGTCTGGTGATCTGGCATTTTTAAAAGGTTTCATGGAGAAGGGGAGAGTAATTGTGGATATTTTGGAATGGGTGTGCTGGAGGCCTATCCCTAATTCACTTTATTCATATAATTTTTCTAGATGGAAAGCTAATCAGGTTGTATTATCATCCTGAAGAAAAACACTTCTTATCGCATTAATGAAAGCCCCAAATATCAGAATAGAGTTGCAAAATGCCATTAGGATATATAGTTTATGATTTACAGGCTATTGGTGTATGTAAGAGAGAAATGTTGATTATAGAAAAGAATGCATTCTTGAGTCTATAAGTACTACCGACAAATACCAAGCTATAACCCACATCATCCCCTTTCACCGGTTAAAGGTATACGACAATAGATTGATATCAATTCATAAAATGATTCATAAGAATTGATTTCTTCTTAAGCTAAAAATATAATTGAAATTATTCCACAAATCGCACTGTCGTTAGAATCAAAAGGAATTTTTTTTCTGAAATAAATTTACAATATAAAAATTTACCATGAAAAAGTTGTATGACCATTTATCAAAATATACTATTTACCTAAGTTACTAACACTTTACATTAAATATAATACCATGTTTAAAGAGCATTAATCATGATCCAAATCCTTCAGGAGTAAAATCTCTATTTTATTTAACATTTCAATGTTAAATTATCAAATTTAAATATTCTATGTTGATTTAAAATAAAGTGAGAGGCATGTCATGTGAAAGCAGCACCATGTCAGTTCTTTTCCTCTAATCTCAAATCACCTCCACTTGCATACAAGAACGCAATGTGCCCTGGAAATCTAACCTGCTGAATTTTGCACCTTCAAACCTGAGTTTCCAGCATTTTTATTGGTCATCTTTGACAGTCTGTAAACCCACAGTAGTTATATCAATAAATTCACGTCAGCAATCTAAAACTTTTGCCAAGACCCTAAGCTTTCCATAGATACCAAATCTAATTAAAAATGCTAATTAATTTTAATAAAACTGAGCAGCGCAAGGATCTCTGTTTTCACATGCGCTATTTTTAGGTACGTTGTAAAGGGGGTTTCCCGTAAAAGTAGTTTTCTTCTGAAACAATGTTAATTTCTGTTTTAGAAGAAACAATAGAATTGATTATATTAGTATAAGAAGACTTAACATTACTCCAATAATAAAGGTTTATTTGACATTTATTATGCTCTTATGAAAGCCGGGATATCAGGATACGCAGAGGAGATCGTTATAAAACTTTCTAGAAATGAGAATAAGTCATCTACAAATCACCTCTGAAGTAGCGGTTTAACTTTCAGTGTTGATTGTGTTGGAGTGAAGCAGATATAGGAGGTTCATAACATTTTAAATTACAATCCCATTTGGAAATGTTTGTTCATTCAGTTGTATAAAAATTGCCTCCCCCCCCCCCCCCCGGTAACGCGGACAAAACATTACATAAAAGAGCACAAAACACAAATACAAACACTACAGGGAGTCAAGATAGTCTAACTTGGTAAGATTGTCTCAAAAATGTTTTAAAATAAAACCTTGCAACTGTCCGACAATACTTCATTCGTTTGTGTTGACGTCATATTTTACGCAAAAGTCTTTAATCTGTTTTCGTCGAAAATTTTAAAGTTTAAGTTTTTGGAAAATGCAATAACTTATTACGATTGAAGGAAACACAAGGTGCCGTTACAATTTTTTTAGATATTCCGGAAAGGAAGGCTGCAGTTAATTTGGGATTTACATATAGGTTTTTGTTTTGTTTATTGGTTAGTAATTACTTCCTCCAAGGAAATAAAATGAAGAAAAAGACTGATGATCAATGGTTACAATCTTGGGGCATTTGTCAGTGTTTTGGGTAAGACGAAATGTAAAAACATACAAACTCTAAATAAAAATTAGACACGTAAGAGGTGTTGTATCATAACTGATTTCATGCATAAACTTCATACTCATGAAAGAATTTCCCATTATAAATGAACATTAACCTTTATTTTATGGTGACGAATGTTTCACTGACCAATTTATATTTTTGGTAAAACCACTTTGACGTCAAATACCAATAATCTTCAATGATTTAAGGTTTTTGATAAAGAAAACAATTTTACTATTATTAAATGAGTTTTGTGTGAATTATTTTACAATATTTTGAAGCAATGAAGGACTTACATTTACTAAACAATCCGAATAACACCATATACCATAATCAGTCATAAAGAAATGGGATTAATGAAGAATAAACTAACTACAGTAGAGACCCTCGATCTTATTTCGTTATAGACATCGTTCGTTATAAGGAAAAGAATGAGTTACCTTCACTTTTAAAATTGAATCCTGAAAATTTTCCCTCAAATTGTTAATGTGAAACAGTGTTTCCTGTTCTAACACCAGTGAATTACTAATTTTATTTGTTTTCAAATGTATTTTTGTTGAAATAATCGTTTTCTATTACAATAAACTATATTTTAAAGATCAATTTTCCATTCCGAACCACGAAATTATATACGCAGACAATTCATAAGTATAACAGGGTTCTTAAATAAAGAATCCTAAATTATCTGCTGTATCAAAAGGGTGTATTACAAAAATGTTACTTCAAGACATGTTTATTTTTTTTTGATAACAACAAAGATGGGATTATTGAGTTTTCAATTACCGACAACGGAGTGTCAAGTCCAATTTCCCATTGTTATCTGTGATCGTCCGTGCGTAACGGAAGATAGGTAAAACAATTTGTTTGTTCAGCAATTTTTTTGTTATATCAGATCACGTAACAGTAATAAGAACCCTGTTTGGAATTAAAATACTCTTCGTTATATGCCTGATTTCTTTATCAATAATTCGTAATAAGCCTACAAAAATGGGGACTGATTTCTTTACAAGCCTGTACGTTATAAACCAACTCTACTGTATCTTTATTTTATCTATTTGAGGCTTTTTTTCCTCGATCCCTTTTACAATCCAGTAGCTTTATTCAAAATAGTTCTTAGACGCAAACTTATTCGTAACTCGTTAGTATTTCATTATGACTTACGTCTTTAATCAGATTTGTACGTCTTGTAATTTTTGTGATTTAAGATGCTGAAATCATGTTTCAATGCTTCAAAATAAACAAGAAGTTTTTGTAAAAAAAAACAATTTTCGTAATTGGTGTTTTCATATTATACACGATTTTGTTGAAGATATTGTGCAAATGTTTAACAAAAAAGTAAAAATTCTGACAAATTAAGGATATTATTTTGTTGAAAGGGTAAGCTAGTGCATAAAAATTGTGAATGATTAACCACTGCAAGTTACCGCGTCACCAATTTAGACATTATATGAGCGTAAAACGATGTCAATCTACTGTGAACAACGATGAAAATTGTTGTTTGACATGTAGCGTTTACTAGATGGATGTTTAGTAAAAACTAAAGGGCGGTACATGATCCATTTGTATATTTAAATAGTCATTCTACAAGATCCAGTCATAAGAATACATACACATTAGAAGACGACCATGAGATTATGCAAATTTATACTGATATTCAGCTTTCTTCTCTTTCTAAATGCAGGTATGGATATAATTATTTAATTTCGTAGGAATTTTTATTATAATTGGGGAAATACTTTAAACTTTAAAATTAATGATAGTAATACTTTTTTTTAAATATTTTTTTAATATATATTTTATATTGTATTTAAAGATTTAAAAAGGCGTACGACAGAGTTACCGTACATAAAATCTGAACAAAAATATCCTTACCATGTTCCAAAATAAATTCTCTTAAAAGTCATAAATGTAAAAAAAAAGATGAAATATATCTTTTGCATGGATTTATATTCAAAAGAAAACGCCTATTATGACAGAACAATCTTAGCATGCAATAATTAATATGTAAGAAAATCTGCCACAAATTATTTATTTATGTTCACGGTAAAGTGATTTATGAAAACATTAATTGCGTAAAAACTATTAATTCCCGGGTCATTGTATAAGACTATATAAAAAAAATACATATTTCAAACATTCATTATTTGTAGAATCTATAATCACTGCTTTGAGCAGAAGCTAACTTTTAAAAATCGTTCTTGATACCTGCTAGTTATAATAAAAAAATATATATATAAAGACCACAAGCACTCTTTTTTCATTTTGATATGACAATAATATCATATTTGACCAAATTAAAGATATGCTTTTATGTTTATATCTAATTAGAATTAAAATTGTTTTTTCTAGAGACTATCATAATAAAAAGGTTTAATACAATATATTCTGAAATATCAAAATGTTTCCTTTTAAATATTTCTTATATTTAGCACGAACAGAGGGAGCAGACTTAGGAGACATTGCGAATTCATTAAAGGCTGGATATACTGCTGTGCGTAATGGAATTCCTTTGCCGGTGGGTCTTACCCCTATTACGACTTATCTTGCAAATATTACTCTGCAAAATATAGGTACTAAACCTATATACCCAGACGGATGGAGTTTATATTTGTGTCATGACAAACTTATTCATCCAATGTTTTATAACGTAAGTTTAATGCAGTTTAACGGAGGAGGGTTAATTTTACCAAGTAATTTTACTGTTACACATAGTAAGGGCTGTATGTTCAGCTTTACACCTTATCTAGGAGAAAACCCAAGTTTTCGATCACAACCAATACAACCGGGGGAAACAGTTAACATTCCAATTGTTGCAAGTGAATTTTTAGTTAGCAAAGATTCTGTATTTCCTAACTGGTATATTGCTAACGAAACTCACACAAATCTTATACCAAATACTATGAACAATAATATGGATTTTGTTGGAGATTTTGAACAAGACATACAGTATACTCGCTTCATCAATGATTTTGACGGCATTAAGTTTTCTCCTATCGATCGATACCGTGGGCTCGAATTCCTAACAACGGATGCAACACAGAACGAAGTTTTACCAACTCCATTCAGGAAAAATGAAGAACCAGGACAAGTCACACTAGATTCGTCATGGTACATTGATTTTGACAACCACCCGGAACTCGTATCTTCGGCATCACAGTTACGAAGTGAGTAAAGTACAAAATTATCGTGCTAAATAATCATTTAATTGGAACAAAATGTTATTAATTTATTTCCTTTCTAATGAAAAACATGGCATGCTGACTGTTTATTATTATAGAGTTGAAAATAAAGAGATAACAATTCTGATACACTCAGTCTACACATTTCAACAAATTATATGCCTTCAGCAAAGTATGTAATGTTATTTATTTATTTATTTATTTATTTTTTATTTTTTTTTTTTTTTGAAAACCGATCTTTTTGCTTTAAAGGTATATGACAGTATCTGATAAAATTTCAAAATTTAATTTTATGAACAATCTTTTCAATTTACACAGTTTGCGAGAAATTATATACATGTATTAATTTCTGAAATGCGCATATGGTTCATTAAATTAATTTTGAATCATAGTTAGATACTGTACTGACAAGAGATCCATTTCCAAATTTTGACATTATATAATTGAACAGGATGTCTGACTCGCAATTAAATATATTTTAAATTGGAATTGCGTACTTTGCTACAAAACCTATTATAGTTTTCTGTGTTAAAAATAACTTTCTTTTTCTTCAAGATAGCATTATGCGGGACACCGGACTGACATTAAAAGTTGCTAACTTGGGTGATGAAACTCCTAAAGTAATACAGATCCTGTTATCAACACCGACTTCCGGTACTATATACCCGGAATCATATACTTTACAGGTCAATGCCAATACCAAGAGAATCATAATCAATGGATTTTCACGCGAAGGTGTCATAAACGGAATACAGACATTACGAAGTCTGCTTGCCGATGATAATACTATAAAACATTTAAAAATAGATGATTATCCTCGTTTTTCCTATCGTGGTTTCGAACTAGACCTCGCAAATAACTTTTTTGGACCTAACACAGTGAAGAAAGTAATTGATCTTATGGCGTTTTATAAGTTAAACAAATTAGTTTTATTACTTGGAGAAGAGAACGGATGGAGAATAGACATGGCACCAGAAATTCCAGAATTAGCACAGGTAAAATATTATTAAGTGTAAATTATATTTATTTAAGTTGCCACATAACATTTTGAAGCTGAGTTCCATTTAACTAAGCCGTAATTTTTGTAATAAAAAAATAATATCCATTGCCAAATTAAGTTGATCCATTTCCAATTAAGTATGAATGGGGAACCAGAGTGAGTTATCTTTTCCTAACTAATGTAGGTAAGGGAGATAATAAATTTGTCTCCCTTTTAGCCCCAGGACAAAAGGGAGAGAATTTAGTTATCTTCCTTACCTACATTGGTTAGGAAAAGATAACTCACTCTGGTTATTACCATTCCTGGTGTTTAACTATTGCTACCAGGCCTAATAAATGTATTACAGTATGCCCAAATCATGTTGTTTATTCATTCAATAAACAACCTTACCTGTTCCCCTGTATGGGTTAATTGCCTAAATTATATATCAAATCACTTATATAACAGGTTTTATACAATGATGCAGGTAAAAATTTACACATATATTTATTAGTCCCATAGCCATAGTTAATACGTGTTAAATTGGAAAGTGGTTAATTCACTTTTTACTAAGGAGTAAAATATCAAGGTCTTCGGTATTTACTCATAGTATCTTCTGTTGACTATTGTTTTACTACTCTTGTTCTTAATATGAATCTTTACGTTCTCAGCAAAGAGAAATTACCGTCAGATAAACCTAAATTCAGTCGTTGTTCACTTCAGAAATGGTATTTAGTCGTCATAACAATTGAATTGACCGGTGTTAAAATTTTAATCTCTATCTTCTATTTGGTGTCTCGTTACTTTCTTTGACAAGTCTCCATACTTGACTCTGCCGAATTTTATGATAAACCTATCTTTATTGACTTTTTCTTTAAATAATCCTTTTTCCTACATAACATTATTCTTCCAATGTTAACAAAAAGAGAAATGTCCAGTGAAGCTCCGCGTACTAATCAGCCTGACACTGTTCAGTTGTTTTCCTGTCTGAATATAAGAAATGAAACTACGTATTTTCCGACAAAGCGTAAACAATATTGTGAATAAATGTCTGTTTGATTAGATCTAATAATTTTTGAAAAATTTAAAGTAAATACAGTGTATGTTCATCTTGAATACACCAAAGCATAACGACAGAAAGAAAACTGCATGGGAACAAAATCTAAAGACAAGGTGAAAACAGTAACATATCGAACAGATACTATAAGTGGTAAAAGCAAAGAGAATCCGAATAAAACAGAATAAATTTCAAAGCACTAGCACTGCAAACTCCTACTATAGCTGGGTGTGACACCAAGTGTTCCGGAAAGGTAAGCAGGTCTTGCTCTGGTAACCTCACACTTCACACTCACAAGGTGAGCAAAATCTGGTAAAGTACAAAATTAAGGTATCAAGTTCTATAAGATCTAAAGACGAGAAGTCTAAGTGAAGATACGTAGTTTCAATTGTGAGATAATAAGTTCGGATCTAAGGGAGATTAGAGTAGTATTGACTGAAACGTGGTTACTAATCGCGTCGAAGTCGAGGCAATTATCAATATAGAAGTAAATAGTAATGTCCTAAGGGCATTCTATTTATCATGGCATTACCCTCTTCATAACTAAATACATGTATTGCCTGATAACAAATTTATTTCTCTGATTAACGAATCATCAGCTGTACTGAAAAAATAACTAATAACACTTGAGGATAAGTCAAATGCCAAAGTGACCAAATTAGATAAATAAAAAATAGACAGAGCTATTCATTGCAAAGGTACCACTTAGTTTTCACAAAACTTAACACTTATATTACAGTAAATTTAAAGTATTAATTTCATGCTAGTAACTATTTTTTTTTTCATTAACAAGAACCTAGACGCAACTATTTTTAAAAAAAAAATGAAAATAGGTGTCTTAAGCCCGATTTTTAATGATGAGAGTTCTTTGCTGTAGATTAAAGAATGACACATGAACACGTTTAAACAAATAAAATTTTGAATTAAGATAAGATCTTAAATAGATAAATACATATTTTTTTCAATTACATACAGATTGGGGGAAGGAGATGTCATGATATCTCTGAAACAAACTGTCTTTTTTCACAACTTGGATCTCCACCTGACGGAAGTAAGGGAGGATATTTCTCCGCAAGAGATTACGAAGATCTTGTGAAATATGCAAATGAAAACAACATTGAAATCATTCCACATATAAATATGGCGGGAAAAGCTCGAGCAGCCATTAGATCAATGCTGGTGCACTCCGCGGCAACAGGAGATAGCAGTAAGACCCTGCAGGATCCAACAGATCAGTTCAGATATTTGACAGACTCTTTATTTTCCGATTCTGCAGTTAATCCATGTCTTCCAAATGAATCAACAACAAAATTTTTTGAATTTGTTCTAAAAAAACTGAAAAATTATCACAAAAATGCAGGTGTTCCTCTAACACATATACACATTGGTGGTGATGACAGTCCTCCTCCCGCATGGTTAAATTCCTCACACTGTCAGAGACTCGCTCATCTGCGAAAAGAAGATCTTTACTTGGAACTAAAAGTTAATTATAGCATGGCGATTGCTAAAATTGCTGAACAAGAAGGTGTAAAGTTGATGGCTCAAGATACATTTTACATTGCATGGCCTGCACGGGCAGAATTAGTACGAAACGGAAGAATAGAGCCACACATGACAGTATTTCTCAGATCTCGTTTTGGGAAAAGAAATGAAACATTTGATGCCGTAAGCGTCTCTAAAACATTCGATCAACTACCACAAGGTCACAGAGCACAACAGATGGCTAACAATAACTATACGGTAAGCAATTATATGTATCTATGATCGGAGTACGATATTAGTTTCGATTTCAGCTGTGTCTGTCTTTTAGTAACGTAAGGCGGTTGTTAATTCTTCTGTACATCTCTGGGTACCTCCGGCTTGAAGTTATAGCCCGTTGATTGAAGTCTGGATGAGAGTGAAAGTGTTAGGATATGGATGTTGATTCTTCTTCTTAAGTTTACAACTGGTATCATGAGTCCATCTGTCTTGGTATGTGTTGTGTATTTCTGGTGGAAGATAGCAGCACAGGTGTATAAGGTTCTATCTCAGTATATAAGATCAGCTGTATGTTGGAAATCGTTGTATTAAATCTGCGGAGTCGTTGTCCTGTTCGGCGTCCCTCAACTTGGCCACTTCTTCGTGGTAGATTGCGTGTGGAGATCGAACTTTAAGACAATATATATCGTCGATTAGGTTGATTATTGTTTTGGCTTATATTGATGCATGGTCACCAGGGTGGTTGTGGGATGCTGTCACAAACCAATCTATGGTGTATAGGGTAGCTGGACAGTTCTTGATGTTACATCTAATTAATATTTTTTACAGAAAAGCACAATGCTGTCGCTGATCAGTTGTCTGTTATTTCACCTTGATTTATATGTATATATTTTATTCACTTTATTATTTTTTTTATTTTAATTTATTTAACAATTTATTTTTATCATTATCATTAACTATATATAACTTTTAATTTTCTGTGATATTTAAAAATCACATGTATTTTTTTAATTCATATTCCTTTGGGTTTCCCCGTCATAATTGTTGAAGCAACATAGTATAATGATGTCGTTATAAAAATATTGGCGTTCAGGGACCTTTTCAAAACCTATTGTATCAATAATATATAAGAATTAGTCTAAGAATTAAAAATAAATGTAATGAAAAAATAAATACATAATGTTTAACTGCTGCTACTTTGTCAGAAAAATATTTAAATTTTGGAAAAAATACATACATCGTATAACAGATGGAAATGGTTTTTGATTGCTTTTCCCAATTACCTAAATTTGATTTATTGATTGATTGACAGAGCGACTGATCGAGCAATCGTTGTTTGACGTGAAATGTTAATTGTTATATTCACATTCTGAACACATATATTTTGATGAGATATTAATATGAACCCTGCTTTGGATAATACCGACAGGCTGAGCAGTATTTCAACGTGCTAAATCACAAGGAACAGTCTACAGGAAAATATTTCAACCTACCAGGACACATTATTCTGACATCGAACCAATCAGTATTCACTCTTACTCAGCGTTCTTCGCAGAGTAGCAGAAACATGTTTTTGATTGACTCGTGTTTTAACCTGGAAGACCTTCCGATCTAAATCTTTTTACCTTTAATAAATGCCTGAATTGGATATAGGTAACAGATATAAAAAAAAATATCATCATTACAGGTAATTCTCCAACCAGACGATTATTTTAACTTCGAATTCGCTCCAGAACCCAATCCAGACATGCCAGGAGAGTATAACGCCAGAAGGCGCTACGTCAACGCTACAAGAGTATTTAACTTCCTTCCTGACCAATTATGTTGCAACTTCCGAATGACAGACGAAGGGTCATTTGGCTGCATGGATACTGAAAACTGCTTAGAGACAAAAAACAGAACGAATATCTTAGGTATTGTACGAAATGTACTAATCTGAATAGCTACTATTAAAAGTTGCAACCTCCACAGAAAGGCTATTTCCTCTCCGTAATCAAGTATTACTCCAATAGAAAAGAAACTATTGTCCTTGTACTGAGTATTAAAAAGATAGTCAAGACATTTATATTTCAAATGCATTTCATATACAGTAACATGTCTTTTCATTGGATATATTTCTCCATCAATTTTTTAATTGAAATGCCTTAACTATTTGCTCGTAGATTAAGAAGCCACCATATTGAATTCTTGAAATCAAGCATTTCCAAACTATCGGAATACAGAAGCAATAAGACAGGGGCAAAGTCCACAATATCAGCATACCATTAAAAGACGAATTCGTTAGAACACTTCACATAGCAAACAATCAATACAAGCAGTCAATTTGGCAAATGTTTTTCGATCTTTTTCTCCTTGTTTAGACCCTTTTTGCGATTCATTAGAATAGGAAAAAGTTTTGTTGTTGAAGACTTGACATTATCCATTTGGAAAAAAATGTTCTGGTTAAATGGCTCCATTACGTGTCGTGAATAAAACTGCATTTAAGATCGCCAATTCCACTGTTGATTTAGTATTGTGTGTCCCACAAAATCTGGAAACTCGTTAAGACAAGGAATTTCTAAAATATATCTTTAAAATTTCAATGAAAATTGTTGCTGTATTGCCTTTTTCAATGAATTGATGCCTCAAAATTTTGATGCGAGTAAATATAGCGTTCTCCCATTAAATTCCATTCTAATTTTATATATTCTTTAGCAGTGGTATTATAAAGTTTACTCCCGTGTGTTTTATACTTTTTTCCCATTTGTTTGTTGTCACTATAGGAAATTAGGTCACCAGTTGAAACATATAACAAATTACGTAATTCTAAATTCAAACTAAAAATGAAACAATTTGTTTTGCACACTATCTGGCATATAAAAGCTATATCTCATCTATGACAATGAAAGTCAAAAATTAGGAAATTATACAAGTGATTGCATAATAATCAGAAACTACGGAACAGTTTTTTATAAGTATGTATATTATGGACTGTGTAAAATGTAATATGCTGTTGGCATGACCAGTGATGCGAGCACAGCAATATTAGCCTTACTTTAGTTACTTCCGGCGATCGAAACTTTTTCTAGCCTTAGTATGTAGCACAATATGGCTACCCCAATTAAACAAAGACTTTTATGTGCTCGCTATTAACATTTTTTGCAAGCACTGCTAAAAACCAAAATATTCTCCATTTACAGACAAGGTGAAAACATGTAGAAGTTGCAAGCTTTCGTTCATGGCGAATAAACCACGTCGATTTCAAATGACGTCAGTAGTAAAAGGTCTGAAAGACCCCCCACCCCAAAAGTAGTGTTGTCATAAAATAACAACTTTACAGAATAAAAAAAACTGCTCTAGTAAATGTAAATATTGAAATAACAAAATGTTAATGTATTCAAATATTTGGATCCAGAGGAATTCCATACTGAACAGGTCTTTTGCACTCTATACCTTGCTATGATTCATTTTTCCACAGTTTGTTTTTGTAACATTTTGAAAACAAATAATAATAGAAATATTATGTAAGGATTTCATAAGTATAAGAATTAAATCAAATGGTGAAATAAAAATTCGACAAATTTAATGAATACAGTTTTGAGAAACCCCCGCCATTACCATCAATTTCTTATTTCTTATTTCTTATTACTAATCTGTTTCTGTATTGGGAAGTCATCATCGGTCCACCAAAAGTGTTAGCAATACAAATTTACAATAAAACAAACAAAATTTTATACACCACATATTTAATATCCCTGGGTAGGAATCAAACAGTGCAAGTTAGACTACCAAACTATTTCGACAAAAGCAATGAGATAATAAACAAACCTCCGTTTTTTTTTAAAATATATAATATATATTAATGTAAATAAAAATACATTCACGTTTCATGTTTCAGGTGTTCAATCTTCACTCGGCACAAGACATATCAGAGATGAGGATACACTATTTAGGTTACTGGTACCAAGAATAATAGCATATGCAGAGAGAGCCTGGCACAAAGCGCCTTGGGAAGACACTTATAAAGTTCATCAAGTTCATCCATTTACTAGTCCTTCTGTTACTATTGCACGTCCGGATCTAGATGCACGTGATAAAGATTGGACCAGAGTGGCGAGTATCATAGGAAATAAAGAGTTCCACCGTTTGGTCAACATCCTTAAAATCAAACCAAACATTTTACCACCAGGTGCCCGGTAAGTTTGTATATTGATATCAGTGCTACAATCTCAGAAAATATAAATGTATATAAATTTCTCTTTTTTTCGTTCATTAAACACAAACACAGAAAATTGGCTAAAAACTTTTATGTCGATAGTATTTCAATAGTTATAACGGCGTCCAAACCAATGTCCAAAAGTCTGATAGTTTCTTACACAAGTTCAAAGTGAAGACTGGAATATCTTCAACGATATTTTAAAATTGACGTCTTCTCCGAGTGGAGCGCAGCGGAACGAGGGGAAAGACGCTGAATTTTATAAACGAGTTGAACATTTTCCAGTTATTCACTTTTGAACGAGTATAAGTACCTATTTCTTCCTTAAATACTCGATTTTAAGGTTTCCTGTAGCTAGGCAAATTCATTGAACACAGTCGACGAAATTAAATAACGTTACCCCCGATTGGTCAAAAGATATGACAAAAGAATTTTGATTGGACGTGCATCGATCTTCCATGTGTCATCTCCTACTGAAAACAGCCATTTACGGTAGAAAGGAGGAAATTTAATGCTTGAAGCGATTTGATCAGGACAGATTTCTTGGCCGCAGTAAATAAATCAATAAAGAAATTTTATTTTTATAGGAACAAATTACATGTTTTAGGCAAATATAATCATATTTCATATTAAATACAAGGTTTTTTTGTTGCTTCGAGTTTATTGAATAAAAAGGCTTTTACATAAAACTATTTGATTTCAATAAATTTCGTTTGGTTTTTGATGATAGTAATTTGTCACCTTATCTGAAAGGTTTGGTTTAGTTGGGATTTTATGCCGTTTTCAGCACATTTGGCTATTTCGCGGCGGCCAGTTTGTATTGGCGGAGGAAGCCGGAGTACCCGGAGAGAACCACCGACCTTCGGTAGGGAAATTGGCAATCCCTTTCAATTAAGATCGGAGTCGAACACGTCCCGCCACATGTGAGATTCGAACTCACAACTACAGCATTGACAAGCTAGTGATCATTAGAAGTCATGACTAACTACCTAGACCACTCGGCCACCGACAAAGACTTTCTACCGCATCTCATCTACCCCAGTGAGCTTGAAATTAAGGATACTACAGATACATCGAAGTCCCCTTCATACTGGATTTGTTTCTTGAAATAGTCAATGAGGGACATTTGAAGACAAAACTTTCCTATTGTTAACTTTCCCTTCTTGAGTAGCAATATACCAGCATCGCCTGCATATTGCGTCTACGTTTCTCAACTTATCCGATGTTCAAGTTACCATGCCTTTCGACAAAGAGGATTACTGCTGTCACAAAAGCTTCTTGGTCAGGGTTTTATCAAGGATAACTTGATGTCATCACTTAGGAAATTTTACGGTGGTCATCACGAATCACCGTTACAGTGTTCCAATATCTAAGATGATGTTGGACCTGTTTCCATTGTCGTAACATTTCATGTACCTCCACCGATTTGTGACTACCGCCGGACGGGTGCCGTATACGGAGCAGGAACTGATTACCCTTCCGGAGAACCTGAGTCCTTGTTGTTCATTGTGTTTTAGTTTTCAGTATTTATTTGTTGTGCTTTTGGTTGTTCATTTGTCTTTCTGAGTTTATCTGTCTAATGGATCGCGTTTTGTTTTTGGTTTGCTCCTTAGGTATATTTGTCCTCTTCGAAAATTTTAAAGCTTGTGACCAACAAAACAACTTTTTCAATTTTCAACTGATGCATGGTATTTCTGTGCAGTATTATCATATACTGTATTCAGATGCATTAAATTTTTATTTTCAAAATTGATGCCGACTTAGACCGCATGTCATATAAAAAAAGTTAATCTAAAATTGTGTCCTATTACACTCTTTGCATTTGTTTATTTCTTTCCTATCCCTTTTAAAGTTATACTGATAAGCAATGAAAATTTGATGAAATAACACTTTCATGAAATAAACTTCTGCGCCTTATGCGCATGGTCCGCCCGTCCCCAGCAACAGCTAAGAAGTTGTAGGAAGTAGAAATATATTGATTTTTTTCTAGCAAATTAAGTGTCATGTTACTTTTTCACTTATAACACTTAACAACAACAAACAGACTTTCAATATGCTGAATAGTTTTTTTTAATTTATGCTTTCAGAAAAATAAAAGCCAAAGTGAAAAATGAAGATAGAGATATTCTGCGAGTAGACACCTCATACCCCGGTTTGATACCACAAGTAAAAACACCCGGATCAACAAGATGGGTAGATATTGGAAAAGTTTCAGATGTGTCTAAAGTACCACATGATAGTTTCTTAATGAGAACAAAGTAAATATAAGTTTACGTAAGATTGGTCTGAATTAGGTTACCATACATGGAAGTAAGAAAAGAATTATTAGTTTGCTAAAATTTTACATTTTTATTTGTATTTTTATTTTACATCTATTTTCATTTCGAAAAATTCAACATTTGAATTAGCAGATAACTGTATATTGAATTTTAATATTTACCGGTTGTGAATTTGATGGTTGCAAATTGGGCAAGTAAATCGATACTTTCAGCCGTCAAATCAAAAATAGAAAAAATAGAAACAAACAATAATTCTCACACTTCGTTTAAAAAACGTTATAAAAAAATGTTTCTTTTTGTTTTTTTTCCTTCATGTATTAATATTCTAATTTGTTTATTTTTGTAGGTTTGTAGCCAAGCCAAATGGTAAGACAGTCGAACTTGACAGTCCAGAAGATGTAATGGAATTAAAGGTAGCTATAACTTAAACTAATATCTGTGAATGTGAATATAAGTTTATAATTTCAAGCAAGTTATTTTACTTCATAATTATCAATACTAGTTCACCAGAGATATGCAAGCATTATCAATGCTAGTTCACCAGAGATATGCAAGAATTATCAATACTAGTTCACCAGAGATATGCAAGCATTATCAATACTAGTTCGCCAGAGATATGCAAGCATTATCAATACTAGTTCACAAGAGATATGCAAGTATTATTAATACTAGTTCACCAGAGATATGCAAGCATTATCAATACTAGTTCACCAGAGATATGCAAGCATTATCAATACTAGTTCACAAGAGATATGCAAGCATTATTAATACTAGTTCACCAGAGAACCAGAAATATGCAAGCATTATTAATACCAGTTCACCAGAGATATGCAAGCATTATCAATACTAGTTCACCAGAAATATACAAGCATTATCAATACTAGTTCAACAGAGATATGCAAGCATTATCAATACTAGTTCACCAGAGATATGCAAGCATTATCGATAATAGTTCACCAGAGATATGCAAGCATTATCAATACTAGTTCGCCAGAGATATGCAAGTATTATCAATTCTAGTTCACCAGAGATATGCAAGCATTATCAATACTAGTTCGCCAGAGATATACAAGCATTATCAATACTAGTTCACCAGAGATATGCAAGCATTATCAATACTAGTTCACAAGAGATATGCAAGTATTATTAATACTAGTTCACCAGAGATATGCAAGCATTATCAGTACTAGTTCACAAGAGATATGCAAGCATTATTAATACTAGTTCACCAGAGAACCAGAGATATGCAAGCATTATTAATACCAGTTCACCAGAGATATGCAAGCATTATCAATACTAGTTCACCAGAGATATGCAAGCATTATCAATACTAGTTCACCAGAGATATGCAAGCATTATCGATAATTGTTCACCAGAGATATGCAAGCATTATCAATACTAGTTCGCCAGAGATATGCAAGTATTATTAATACTAGTTCACCAGAGATATGCAAGTATTATCAAAACTAGTTCGCCAGAGATATGCAAGCATTATCAATACTAGTTCACAAGAGATATGCAAGCATTATTAATACTAGTTCACCAGAGAACCAGAGATATGCAAGCATTATTAATACCAGTTCACCAGAGATATGCAAGCATTATCAATATTAGTTCACAAGAGACATGCAAGCATTATTAATACTAGTTCACCAGAGAACCAGAGATATGCAAGCATTATTAATACCAGTTCACCAGAGATATGCAAGCATTATCAATACTAGTTCACCAGAGATATGCAAGCATCAAATAAATGTATACGTTATAGATAATTTGATAAACAAATTAACGTTGTGCACCCATTTGTACATGTACAAAGATGTTACATTTTGATCTTCTTCAAATTTAATATTATTTATGATTCCAGCCCTCTCTTCCGAATCCTAACCAAAATTGAAAATATCTTCTATTTCCTAACCACTATATGGTTAACATTTTATACAACTGCTTTTACTTAAAATATGCAAAATTAGTTAAAAGTTTATGCTATGGCTCAAATTCTGACCTTTAAGAACTTATCATGAACTGTAGGTTATAATGTCCTTTCCAATATAATACCAGAGATATATTTTTTTATTTTTTTTTTTTTTTATTATAAATCATATACTAGTACCCAGTTGTAACCTTTTTGGAAGATCGTTTGATATTTACTTTTCAAAGCATACTTTCCTCACGTTATTGACCATCTGATGAAACGGTCAAAAACAATTTTGCATGTAGCAGAAATTTTCAGCTATTTATAATAAATATAGCACGAAATATTATCTTGGAACCAAGTGATGACAGGATAGCAGGAATGTTGAGTTTAAAGAGTCTTGGTTAACATGATTTAACTGTACACTGTGGTCTTATGTATGATTGGTGAAATGGATGTTAATTCTGAATCTCATTCTTTATAAATCTTTTCATTTCAGTATCTAAGTTTAAGAGAAGAAATCATTCAGAACGTTACAAACATCAGACGGCAAATTGAACTTAGACGAGAAAGGGAAATGGAACGGATGAGACAAATGGAAATGAGGCGAATGCAGCATCTACAAATGCAACAAACAAGGTTTCAAAATGCAATGATGTTTGGAGGTCAGCATGGATTTCCAATGCAACAGCCTCCTCAAGGTCAACCTGGGGGTCAAACAGGACAGCCAGCAGGACAAACAGCGGCAGGACAACCTCCACAGACCGGTCTGGCAGGGATCCCTAATCGGTTTTCACAAGCTGGTTTTGGTGGCCCTTCACAGTTTCCTATCCCAGGTGGCACACAACAGTTTGCTAACCAAGGTGGCGCTCAACAGTTTGCTAACCAAGGTGGCGCTCCACAGTTTCCTAACCAAGCTGGTGCATTTCCGTCTCAAACTCGAGCAACTGGGTAATTCAATGAAGAAAGATTAATCATAGAGCGCCATGAACTTTTCGCCGTCCATCCAGATGATTTAGCAACATCTTTGTCATTATCCGTGTGAATCTGTTATTAAATATTTTTCTATAACTGAATTTCTTTTTCTTCGAAGGCTGTATCTAAAGAATTTTGGAAGACTGGCCAACCTAAGGCTCTCATATATAGTTACTGCTATTTCTAAACAGTTGAGTTTTTAAAATTTAAAACAAACAATGAAATAACACTGAAACATTAAGGGACGAGATCAAAAGTTCAATGTAGGATAAAAAACTTAATTCACATAGTTTTTTCACAGACCCCCCCCCCCCCCCCCCATCCTTAACTTAATTTGGGAAAAATTGATTGACCAATATGGGCATATCCGAAAATCGATGTCGGATAACAAAACTTGCAGCGATTTTAACCCCCCCCCCCACCCCCAAACTATTTGAATTAGATTTTTTATCCTACATTGAACTTTTGATCTCGTCCCTAAGTCAGTAGAAAGAAAAAGAAGAGATTCATTATCGTTCAACGAGTACTTTTATCAAAACCCAAGGATATTTTGTGTAAAAAAATGAATAAAGTATCCGTAAATTCAATAATTTTGTAACTGCGCGAAAAGATGAAAACCTGCAGTGGTTGCATTTTGATTTTGCTAGGAATATCCTTGTACCGGTTAGTTCATTAATTTCTCATAGTTGTGGGTTGATATTTACATTTAAAAATATATTATCATATACGGCTAAGTAGACACTTTATTATTAATATTAATAAATCAAGAAACTTAACTCCAGAGTCCTGACATGAAAATTGTCACATACAAATAAATATAACACAAGCATTTGCTAATCAGCTCGTGCCACTAAATACAAAATCTACCATGGGTTACTGTTCCATCACTACAAAATTTACATCATTTGTTAAAATATTAATATAGGGTATAATTGTTGGTATACAAGAATATGGTTTGTACCACTAATGAAATCTTACTAAGAAGCATTAACTTTATTATCTAACTCACTGACAATTCCAAATGTCTGGAAACTTTGCAAAGAGTCTTTCAACCACTTAGAAGCATTAACCTTATTATCTAACACACTGACAATTCCAAATGTCTGGAAACTTTGCAAAGAGTCTTTCATAAGATTGAAAGGTTGCCGCTTTTATTTCGTCTTTTAAGTTTCAATATCATATAATAATCAAAATCCACTTGTGGCGATTTAAAATGAATAACGAACTAATGATGAATACTAGATTGATTGGTTTAGTTGGGGTTTTACGCAGTTTTCAGCACATTTGGCTATTTCGCGGCGGCCTGTTATTATTGGTGGTGGAAGCCGGAGTACTCGGAGAGAACCACCGACCTTCGGTTGGAAAATTGGCAATCCTTATCAATTAAGATCGGAGTCGAACACACCCCGCCACAGGTGAGATTCGAACTCACAACCTCACCGTTGACAGGCTAGTGGTCATTAGTAGTCATGAATACTAGATTGAAAAAAAGAAAGCGCAACAAATTTCAACTACCACAGTAGTAGCAATATTCGATAATACCAATTTCAAGAGAAAAAAATGGAAAGGCCTTTATATATTGTTTTGAGAGCGATAACTAAAGCAATCAGGCAGCAACGATTTAATTTTTAGGGACACTACCCATGAAGATGATCTTGATCATAGAAAATTTTTCTCAGTATCAATGAGCCCGCATTTTTTCGGCGCTTAATCGCGCTCAACTAGCTTTTTTTTATATTTATACCATTGTTTGGTAATTATCAATCATGCCCTTTTTATGTCACATTTTTTATCCTACACCTTTTTAAAGTGCTATTGATATTATTTTCTCAGCGCAAATTTAGCTAACAATGCAGTGCAATACAACAAATGATGAAGGAAACCTTATTTGTTGACAAGTTCCAGGAAATAATATAAATGTCAACATTACTAAGGTTATAACGATATGTCCATGCATGTTGTAAAGCAGTGTCATTATTTCTTGATCAAAGACATGTAAAACATTATGGATACTGCTCGACAAGGATATTAAGAAAACAATCACAACAATAATAATAATATGTATGATAATAATAGATAAAAGAAAATTGTTTTAATCTCATGCCCATAAAAATGAAAAAGCTAATGAATGCCGCCAAAAAAAATGAATACATGTGAATAAACTTAACAGTTTCCAGGATCCTTCCCTTGTCTTAACCCCCCCCCCCCCCCCCCCATCCGTTTCCTTAAGAATCAAATGGATAATGGGATAATGGAATATAAACATATGAAATACTTAATTACATTTTACCCTTTAAAACGGCAAATGAAAGAGGATCACATATGTATATATTCATTTTCTGACCTTACTATATCAATATAGAAATTTTCCTATGAAGATTCTGTCATTTTTTAATTATACAATAGTTGCTTATATTAATATTATCATGATATATTGACTGCCCAAGGGACAGTGATATTGCTTGAAACATTGATAATGCCCGAGCCGCAGGCAAGGGCATCATCAAAGTTGAAGGCAATATCTGTCCCGAGGGCAGTCAATTTATCATGATAAAGCCCTCTATATAAGCAACTATTGTGTTAATTTCATTGAAGAATATAAATCTGGTGGGTGTGGGTTCCTTACAAGTACATGTATGTTGAAGACCTCATGATGACCTCTGGATGTGTGTTTATGTTTCTATCATTATTTTTGGTGGTATGCTGGTATATTGTACATTCATGGAGGTTCCCCATATCTATTCTTTTTTCTACTTCAAACATTACTGACAAGAATTTATTATTCGAAATATGCATACCTACTAAGAACATAAAAAAACACCCTGTTATATAATATTACAATAATACTATTTGAACAAGTATTGTTTTTATTTCATTGAAACCAAAATTTCATCTAGAAATGTCTAGAATTTAATTAACAACTGCTGCATCACGTTTGCGTTTTAAAAAGGGGACGTAACTCTAAATTGCAAGCAGGCATTACCGTGTGGTAATGCCCACGGGCATTATCATGATAATGCCTGCTTGGCATTTTAACGCAGAATAATAAATACCACATGACCATGTTTTAACCAATAAAAACAACTAAATTTTCTCTTATATGAAATAATAAATTTTATGTTATGTCGGTCCACGTTGTTAACGTATATTCCTAAAAGATGTTCCAACAGAATAGGATGGATGGATGAATTATTGTTTAACGTCCAGTGGCAACTATGTGAACATCAGGATGAGAACATATTGATATTATAATGAATATGACCCCTGCTTTGTACTAGACGGAGCCTTGCTACCTCACGAGTTAACTGGCCACAGGAAGACATATCACCCTACCCGGACACATTATACTGACTCCATGCCGACCAATCGATCTTTGCTCTTGCTCCTAGATGCCGCGTGCTTGGCTGAGAACCTGCAAACACAAATTTTAATGTCTTTGGTTTGACCCGGCCGGGGATCGAACACGCGATCTTCCACACTCGAGGCAATCACGCGAACAGAATAGGGCAATAATGAATATTCATATTGGAAGAAATATTTCCTACTGTTTATTCCGTCAGGACTAAATTCTGTTATAACATGAATTAACACTTTTGAATAATATGTAAGAAGATATCTTTCATTTTGGAACCAATTTTATTAGGGAATTGCTATTCCGTGAAACATGCGACTCTGCTTTGTAATAGAACTATTAAATGTGACAGGCCTAAAATACAAGAACCGATAGTCTGAATTGGTCTTAAGCCGTTCAATTAATACATGTTATTATCAAAATACACTCGTTAAACCGTATCAACAATATTACTTTGATCAAGTAATAATGACAATGTCACATTCATTGTTACATAGATGGACATGACATAATGACATCGGTAATCCTGTTATTGTTATTTAAATTATTTCCTGGAACTTGTAACCTGTCAACTAATAATTAATGGTAACTCGTGGAACATTTAGTAAGAAGTGAAAATTTAAGGTATATGATCTTGACCATTTATATTAACTGAGTTTGATGTAAGCCATCACAGTTGTCAACTATCATTGTATTACCTGAAACTCACAACACAAAATAAAGCTAAAAATGTTCAAACTAGATTATGGAATGATGAATATATCAAGATTTATTTACACAAGAAATATGAAGAATATAATATTTTGATGTGAAAAAATCTTCATTCTCCCCGTCTACCATGCTATATCTTTTTATCCCCTCGCCAACGAAATAGCGAACGGATATAGTAACGCTACCGTCTGTCCGTAACACCCTTGTGAACCCTCTAGAAGCAACATCCTTCAAGGGATTTTGGCCAAGCTTGGCACATACTTAGTCCTTATGTATATCTAGAACCCTATCGATTTTCAAGGTCATAGGTCAAAGGTCAAGATTACAGTGGAAATTGTAAATTATTTATACCCTTGTGAACCCTCTAGGTGCAACATCCTTCAATGGATTTTGACCAAACTTGGTAGATACTTAAATCCAACAACATACCACTTAGTCCCTAGGACAATCTGTAGCGCTATTGATTTTCAAGGTTAAAGGTCAAGGTCGCAGGGTCACAATTGTTCGTAACTTCTTTGTGAACACTCTAGAATCAACAGCCTTCAACGGATTTTTGCCTAACTTTATACAAAGTTTAGATTTATCAAGATCTAGAAGCCTAAAGATTTTGATGGGAAATGACAAGAAAATATTTATACATATACAAATTTCAGGTTCACATTTTTTCACGGGGAAGGGATACCACGCTTGGCGTTGCCCTTGTTTTTAATTTTTTAAATCGAATCCATTGCAACTGATTATATGATGTTTTCAAATTTTTACCTTGTCCCTGATAATTCTTTTTTACTGACGTCCATGTTAACGCTAAGTTTGGTGTGTTCGTCATTTTTTCATATGTGCATAAAATCGATACTTAAATTTATAGCTAGTAAATTAGATAAAAATAAAGATCAAAACTGGTATAACAGTATGTATTTCATTTTGTTATTTTTTTTCCTTTTTTGATTGTTGGTTTGACATTTTACCTGTCTCGTTGTGGTGCGTTGTAAACTTCAAAGTTCAGAACATGTCTACTGTAAGATGGTTTTAGATATATTTAATGTACTTGGCAGACAGTAAATGGTTGTAAAAGGAAGAAGGAATTGCTTTATATAAGTGTACAAGTGTTGACTTACACGAAGGTGTATATTTCTGACAGCAAGATGACATACACAGTTTAAGCCAGTGAATGGTAATACTGTTCTGTTACTTGGACCTTTGTGTTTTTACCATCCAAAGCTTTAACACCTTTTAATTATAAAATTATAGTACATGGGTTGTATATAGACATATCGAACATGAAATAGGATATGTCATTACTTTGAGTTTACCGTCTGTGCAAGTTTTATTTTTTATTTATATAACTGACGATGATTGATATAGACACGATTTACATGTTTTCAAGTGTTTTTTCTTCAGTATATGTATCTTTATTGATTTATCTTTTCTTTTGATGTATATACTTCACATGACTACATAATTTGCGTTAAAAAAAAGGAAAAAACGAAACAACTAAATATGCACTTAGAGTTGTTTGCGCCCATACGCTAATGATCTGGTGGAATTAAATCCATAGTATATCAGATTCGGTCTAGTATCGGCTTGATTGATGTTGAAAAAAATATTACATGTTGTCAGCTTCCGATTATGGTATTTGCCCTGAGGGTTACTATTATCCAGCAAATTTGGCTTTTATTACATAATTATACAAAATTTAAGTAATTTCTACCAAATATAAGATAACAGTATCTAACTCCTACATTACAATACTTATATTTCAAAATGTATACTAGTATATCAGAGGGTCAAAGTTAATGGGGGGGGGGGGGGGGGGGTCGGGTACCTCATAAACAGGTTTTATCGTCTGTACCAGACTTATCCTGACTCTGTTGTTTCTGTGTTTTATTATTTTTATGTTATTTGTTATTTCATTGTTGTGTCATTTGTATCATGTATAATAACAGTAGAATTCGCCTCTTGCTG
Source organism: Mytilisepta virgata (assembly GCA_028015205.1). Lineage (NCBI taxonomy): Eukaryota > Metazoa > Mollusca > Bivalvia > Mytilida > Mytilidae > Mytilisepta > Mytilisepta virgata. The sequence goes on from CM051515.1 coordinate 37,812,126, forward strand.
CTAGGAATATGTACTTTCTTGGATATCTTGGAATTGTTTTTTCTTTTATTTGAATTGCTTATCTGATATGCAAAGATATGTCAATATTATTGGACATAATACCAGTTATTAACATAATAAGTTTATGTAATTTTAGAGTTTTATTAAATAAAACAAATCTTTTCGACGACGTAGTATAAAAAATAGATTGCACAAACATGTAAACAAACTAATAATATATTGGTTCGTTCTAGTAAGTACATCTAAATGCAGTGATATGATATGTAATTTTTGTGGGTTTTTTATTTACAAAATCATGTGAGAGTCGTTAATCATAAAAAAGGATGATTACATATGATTGATCGTATTGCTTATATATCATTGTTAACAAGAAAATTGCTAAATCATAGTGTACAAATAATATTAAGGGAAATTTGGCATTTGGAAACTACCGCCATTAAACAAAAATGGACAACACTAATCTGGAAACAGCTGTGAACAGCTGTTAAGATGGAAGACATGAGCTGCATCACAGTATTTTTTTAAATTTTTGTTGTATGATATCGTCAAGATAATACGAAAGAAAAGCAAAAAAAAAAAAAAAAAAAACAAACATACAGGCAGTTTTTTTGCAGTTTTCGTTTTCACAACCCGAAAAACAAATTGAATTGGCGACCGGACTTCATACAGGGATTCTATTAGACTAAATTACAGAAATATTCAAATTAAGATTGTATAGATATCGAAGTCGAGTTCTACAACTTAAAATGAATGAAAACAAGAACACAAAAAGATAAAAAAGTTAAAGGTTGTGGAAGAAATTGTACATTAATTAGATAAAATCATACTGCAGTCCTTCTTGGTCCCTTGACAGTGTGTTGAACTAACCAATAGTGTACATACTGGAATACAGCGCAGCATTCAACAAGAAGTCGGAATAAAAGCCTCACTGGTGCGAAACTGGACTTAAAGATTCATATAAATGTAAAAATAGGTAATAAATAAATTATGCAGTTAACGATTGTTCTTACTATATCATTATGATATATCTGCTTGTTTATAAAGTATTCCACACCCCCATTTATATAAGTTTCTAGTACAACAGAAGTTTCCTTAAAACATTTATTTATATTGAATAGAATAAAGAAGAGAAAAGGTGAATGTGTCAAAGAGACAACAACAGACCCGACCAAAGAACAGAAAACAGCCCAAGGCTACCAATGGGTCTTCAACGCAGGGAGAAAATTCCGCATCCGTAGGCGTGCTTCGGCTGGCCCCTAAACAATAATGAATACTAGTTCAGCGAAATACTAAACTCCGAAACATACAAATAAACCAAAATTAAAAAAACACACAGACACGACTAACAAAAGCTAGAGGTTACTGACTTGAGACAGGCAGAAAAATTTTCTCCTGTTTTATATTATTATTATTCTATTGTTTTGCCGAAATAAGATCTGCTACGAACCACACAATACATGCAATTTTGATGTGAGTTTTTCTAATGCTTTAATTCACATAGAAGGGTAATGGGGAAAACAATTTCATTTAGGTTTTAAAAATTATATGCGACAAAATATAGATTTCCAACAATATTTAATAACAATTACCATTCTTGTACTCTAGTTTTCTCATTTAGCAACACATCAATCATGTAAAAGTACAGAGATCTTTTATAGATCTTTTATAAGGTATTACAGTTATTATCGGACTATTATGAGAAAATATGTTTATTTATTTTGGATTTGAGTTTCCTTTATAAAAGTTTTTGCTTTACGTAATTTTTTATTTATTTTTTTTGGCCTTCGGCTGATGAGAAATGATTTGTTGAAATATGGACACACAGTTCATCAAAAATTGTTATAACAAAATATTTAATATGTCTAGACAGTAGATTTTATTATGCTAGTTGAAGCTTGGTCTCTAGGTTTATTTATTAATTTTTTTGTGTTTTGTTTGATCTTCTCCTCTGAAACTACTTACAGGATTGTAACCAAACTTGATAGGACTGATACATGGAAGGACCGCTAGAAACGATCCACCTTTGATTCAGATAAACAACCTGACCACCAGAGGCCATCTTTGGATTTTTATTGGCAAATTTTAAAAAATCTTCTCCTCTGAAACTACATTATGAAATGTTTGGAAATTGATGACAGCAAACTCTCTAAAATACGATACAATTTTGGTTGAGATCCATACGCTCATCCGACGGCTATGGCTGCTCAAAGTTTTCATGGAAACTATATGAGAAATGACTTTTTGTTATTTGCTCAGGAATGTATGGGCAGATTGTAACCAAAGTTGGGGGTGATGTATGAAAGGGTCTCTACAAACTTTCCATCTTTGTTTCCAGTTGGATGAACAACATGGCTGCCTGTGGCCATCTTTGATTTTATTGGCCACTTTTCAAAAATCATCTTCTCTGAAACAACATTATGCAATGTTTTGAAACTTTGCATGACTGGTGACAGCAATACCCATTACAAACAATCCCCATGAGATTTATCCGTTCATCCGACGGATGGGGCTGTTCAAAGTTTCCATGGAAACCATATTGAAAGGACTTTTTTGTCATTTGCCCAGTAAATTACGGACAGATTTTAACGTAAGTTGGGGGATTGGTGAATGGAAGGACCTCTACAAACTTTCTACCTTTGGTTCTATGATTTTGATCAGTCAGTTTTCAAAAATCTCCTCTGAAACTACATTATGAAATGTTTAGAAACTTTGCAGGATTTATGACAGCAATACCCTCTACAAATGATCCAATCTGATTGAGATCCATTCACTCTACTGATGGAAACATATGGGAAATGACTTTTTTCATTTTTTCAAGTAATGGACAGATTGTAACCGATTTTGGCAGGAATCTCATATGGACTGGACAGATGCATATGATCCACTTTGTTTAGGTCAAAGGTCCAATTTCACTTTGACATTTCGCGTTTCTTTAACAGCCTTCTCGTGAAAATGCGGATAGATGTATCAAAAAGTATACAATGTAAACTTAATAAAAGAAATCGTGTTTTTGCGTCGTTTTCTTCTGATTGTCTTTGGTTATCTATGTGTTTTTGATTTTACTCTGTTGGTTGTGCCTTTATTGTATGTCTTTAATGTATTTTCTCTCCAATTCGCCTCGACTTTGAGAAGTTTGATCTTTTATAATTGACCTAGTGACCAATTTCTTCCATAATCTTTTCCCAATATTTGTCAAGCTGCATGTATTTCAAAAAGATTAATTGTATAACTGTATTAATATTAAACCTTTTTGAATGAAACAATTGAATTTTTGATAGAATAGAGAATGGAAACGGGGAATGTGTCAAAGAGACAACAACCGACCAAAGAGCAGAAAACAGCTCAAGGCTACCAATGGGTCTTCAACGCAGAGAATTTCCCGCACCCGGAGGCGGGCTTCACTTGGCCTCTAAACAATAATGTATACTAGTTCAGCAAAATGGACGGCTCCGAAAAATAAAAAATGAACTAAATTTCAAAAAACACACAAGACTAACAAAGGCTAGAGGTTCCTGACTTGGGACCGGCGCAAAAATGTTTTGTGAGATCTCAACCCTCCCCCTATACCTCTGGACAATGTGGAATAAACAAACACACAGCGATACACACAGTAAAACTCAGTTCAAAAGATGTCCGAGTCCGTTTAAAAAAAGGTAACAGAAGAAACTAAGCAAAATGACAATGATCAATATATATTAACAAAGGACTACTAGCAGTTACTGACATGATGTATTACTGACATTGATGTATATATGCTTTAAAATTATAGTCTCTACTTTTATTTAATTTTCGGAAAAGTTATTGACGCTTTTGTTTTGGCGATCTTTTCAAATTTTTGTTGATATAACCCCTAAGGAAATACATCTAATATATTTTAAGAATTATGCTCCTATAGTATGTACAAGGAGAAAACCCAATTAAATGCCAAATGATCGGAAGACAAAATTATGACAATAATATTACAGAACTAATTGTACAGTATACTGAAGACTATAAGGACAAAGTGTCTGTGTTTAATAAGGATATCTTTGGTGTCAAAATTAACTTATAACCTTTTGCATAGATATGTTTAAAATATCAGTTACATTATTGTTATAATACATACTATCTAACGTCAAATAAGCGAAGGAATTTGAATCCATTAGAAGTATATCTATCAGCTGGTTGGCCATTTTTATTTTAAGAAGTTTATTTCCATAATAATCTGATAAATCAAAACTTAAAACTATTAATTTTCGCTCCCTCTGAAATGGTACCAGACATATCGCTCACATTAAATTTTACCGATGACATCATAATGCTTGACGTAAGAAAATAACTAAGTATAATCTTTTTTACGTCATCTCTTTGTCTCTACTGATACTTTTGGCTATATTTCTGTCATATTAATACTCATCAGATACACATTACGCACACTAAATTCGTTACACACAAATACGTCAAATCCACTTCCCCCCACACATATTGCATTGAGGGTGCATATGAGGATTTTTGCATCTTTACGTTTATTTCATTATCATATATATTTCATTGAATATAGATTTATTTTTTTAGTTATTTTAATCAATATGAAATTTAGCAGTTATCTTTTATCTGTATTTGCATAATTTGAACAAATGTGCAAAATCTATCCACAATTTTGAATGAATGAAGAATAAAGTCAATGAAGCAGCGTCGTATCAGACCTCAGGTTCGAGTCAAGAAAGTTTTGTTTATAATAGCCTAGTACGTCTTCTCTTAGTTTGTAATATGGTAGGGTTTAAGCTGCCCATTTTCTCTAACAATTATCTTTCAATGATAATGAGATACATGTTGTATGTCAGATTCGAACTTTCTCCTCGAAAGCCCCAATCTAGCTGTTATATGGTAGTGTCCTTTCAGGTTACCATTGTTAAAGACCTTGTATGTCAATTTATCAACAGTGACATTTACAATCATATTATGGCCATTGTTTATTGGTTCGGGATGAAATAATTATTCATTAAGAATGGTCAGTGATATGAGACATCGTAATGAATTCTCCTTGGGGCGGGACTCACTTCTTTAGGTATTATTTAAGTTATGGTATTTCCTTGCTCTTTCACTTGGTTCGGGAAACATGTTAGCGCGAAGAGGACATAGCTTGTTCGTTCTTTCGTGTCTATGTTACGCGGGTAAGTTTAAATCTTATAAATTGTCTTTCCTTCAAGTATTAATGGTTCGCCAGCTTATATGTGATTGATCGCAGCTTTTTTCTCTCTCTAAAGTCGATTTTGCATGTATTTTATTTAAAACTTACTTTTATAGAAGTTTTCATCCTCAAAATGACCACCAGAATTTTGAGGAATTTCAACAGTACCTACCCAGTTTTACACGTAGCAAACGAGATATCGCTCACATTTATTAAAACTGATTTTATAAGGTCAGGTATGGTAATTATCCGAATGTAATGTATTTTTAACTAAAAAATATATATTTCCACTTTGTCAAAATCGAGATGAGCTTAAATCAAAATGTTGTGCATTCGATAGATTTTTAGCAGTCTTCTTCAAACTTTCAACGCAATATGTATTTACAAAACGTTCATTCAATGTGAAAATTAGCTACCTTTTTTCTAAATTTCGACATTGGATATTACTATATTCTATCTCACCGGAATATTCAAAAGTCAATCATAGTCTACTTGAATTCTAAATCGGTTATTTTTCATACTTGTTTTATTTGCTTTTCATTTCTAATCAGAAGATATGTGTAATTAGTTGCGTTTTTTAGTGGGGGGATTTACAAACAGCTATGAGTTTCTGGCTGAATTCAATATTCCAGTTCATTTTTACCTCAGATAAATTCATTATTTCGAATGCATTACGTTTTCCTGCAACGGCTAAGTTAAAATTACAAATCATACGGGTTAATGGACAACCTTGTCGAAGTACTTTCAGATCCTTTTATACGTGTCATCTCATTTAATGTTTACATTGGAATGTGAGATTATCTATAAAAAACAAACTTTCTTGCGAAAAGAATTGTTTGCAATAGGAGTCTGACATTGAACTAAATATACTCAAATACCAATTTCCTACGAATGTACCTCATGCTGAGGCTGACTTTACCTGGTGTGTTTAATCCCTACTTTACAATTTAAAAAAAATTATCAACTGAAAATTTGAATACAAGTATCAAAAATTCATGTCACAGTCGAAGCAATTACTAGGTGGATTTTCAGCAGCGGTATTGACTGAATGGTAATGAAATGAACTCAAATAAAAGAATTCCTTAGGTGCGAAACGCACTTCTGGATTAACCAAAAGACAAACCACGGTCTTATGGAAACTACACAAAATTAGCAGAAACGTGGAGAATTCTATAAACTGTATAGTTATGAAGCAAAATAATAATACAGGTTTTGATTAGTGGACTTATCAGGACGTATCTTTCTCGTTTTCAAAATATCTTATTATCTTTTGATTTTTTTTAATTTATTTGCCGGTGTTTCACTCCAAATTAAGACCTAGTTTGCATTATCTATTTATATTTATAAAGCAACCGTCTTAATTAATTTCGGGTTTTGTTTATTTCATCATAATGTGCTCCTGGGTTTGTGTTGCATATTTAGATCTTGTTTTATATTTTCCTTTATCGTTATGGTAGTTTAACCTAGAAATTCCTTTTTAAAGAAGCAAGTAAAAAAGTGCAAAACAGGGTAAAATGTGGTGTAATTATCTTTTATCATATGCCTGTTTTTTGCATTTTAGAGATGTTAGTCTAAAAGACAATAAAATTGTTATTAATGACATTAAAAATAACATAAGTAGATTTTATTACTACAATTCTTCACAGTCTACAAAAGAAACAAAAAAATGCCTTGAGCAATACATGCAATCGTAAAAGTCAATTACCAATGAAACCGTTAGGTCATCAAATTACGAAGACAAAATAAAAAGAAATCAATGTCAATATCTGTCAGAATGAGCTAAGACTAATGTTTAATACATCTGTATTACTCCTTATTAGACGTGTTAAAATTTATATGAAATCTTAATGACATTATGTGTAAAATATCATTTACCATAAGTTACGCAAACTCTACGTGTCAATCATGTATCTCAATAATGCCATATATGTTGGGTTTTTTTTAAAAAGAAGCTATGTATTAATTTTCAGAATATTATCTTACTCTGTGTCATTTCATTAAATACTTCTTAATTTAAAAAAAATAAATATTTATCTATTGTTTATATCTGTGAAGGACTTTTAACAATTAGTATGTTGTATTTATAATGAAACAGTGTGTTTTTTTCAAAAATTGTATGTTAGATATTGTGTTTGAATAGCCTTTTTATTTATTATTTATTTTTTATTATTCTTTTTTTACAAAGTTGGCTTTTACTATTACGTTAATAAATGAAAATTAGGCCTTCCTGTTGAATTCTTCAAGGCTAACTTAAGGTTATTCTAACTATCATGTCTATTAAGTTTCTTTATTTTCTTTTTATATCAATTGATTTACTTTTTTGAAAAAAAACATGTCATTTCGGTATTGTAGATTCGGTTCTATGTCCATCGAACTCTTTTACCATATTAAAGGAGAGGCATTTTGTAATATTTGATTTGTTCCTAGTTCAGTGATACCAGACAGTAGCAAAGGACAGATAACTCTCCATTATATTTACGAATGAGAAACATTTTATCGAACTATCTCCCACTTAGGGACCTGGGACTATTATACTAATAGTCCCAGTTAGGACCAAAAGAAGATAATTACAATTATCTCCCCTGTTAAACTTTGGTAAGGGGTATAACGCACTAATTTTTCTAATCGTCTCCATTCTACTTGGCATTTAAATACATGGACGTTTTCTTGTTTAAATGTTGTCAATTTACTTATTTGCTTGTTTATAAATATACATGTATATCTATATCTCCATGTATTATTTTCAGTGTACACTTCTGCTCTTGACTTGGACAAATTGTCTAAAACACTCAAAGTCCGATATGATGTGGTTAGGAACGGAATTTTGATGTATGGAACAGTATCGTACTACGCCAACATAACTATCGAGAACAAGGGAACAGAGCCAATTCCTCGGGACGGCTGGTCTATGTACTTCTGCCATGATACGCTTATTCAGCCAGTTTACTTTAATGCATCAACTAACCAATACACAGGGGGAGGTCTAATTTTATCTGGAAATGTCACTTTAAGTCATATTAAGGGGTGTATGTTCAAATTTGAACCTTACAATGGTGAAAATCATATGTACCACTTTTTGGACCTCATGCCTGGAGAACGGAGAAACATATCATTTTTAGCATCAAATTGGGCTGTCAGTAAATTCGATATGTTTCCAAACTTCTATCTAGCAAACAGCACACACACAGCAATAATTGAAAATACAAAAGACAATGACTTATCATTCGTATCGTCTCTAGATGATTTTCCGAAATTCATGAGAAATATTCCAAATGATGTGGAAAGTGTACCATTTACTCCTTGGGATAGATATAAAGGATATAATTTTTCTAAGAAAGAAGATGTTAAGTATAAAGTTTTGCCGACTCCCATCAACCACACAATAAACAAAGGAAAAGTAACCATTGATAACACATGGACAATAGATACAAATGGAAGACAAGTTTTAAAAGGACTGGCTGATTATCTCAGAAGCAAAAGTAAGTATGATTCTACATACCATAGATTTAAGAGGAATAAACAATTTTAACCCTGCAATAATTGAAATGTGTCTGTCCAGATTCATAACTATTGACCCTGGAACTAGAAACAATGTTAAGTACTCATAATCAAGTTTAACCGAGCAGCATTTAAAATGTGTCTACCCAGAGCAATGTTATACATGTACTCTTAAACAAGTATAAATCGGGCGTTTTTGGAATGTGCCTTTCCAGAGCAAAAACTCTATATTTTATATGGTTGTATCTTATCCACTAACTTTTTGTGGAGTGCCGCATTTATTTTGGATTTATTTGTAAAATTATTTTTCTCCAGTATTTCCTAGACCCACTGAACCCTTTTCATGGGGGCGCCCTCTAGATTGTATCATTCTTTCTAATGTTCAGTGAAATGGGATGTTGTTTCCCCATATTGTAATGCATCATGTTACGGATTTATGATCTGACTTCGTTGAACAGCGTTTGGTGGGGGGTCCGCAAAAACGTTTATAGGGGGGGGGTCCGTATCCAGAACTTGTACGTCTTACTTTACCCGAGCACCTTTGTTCATTTTTAAGTTTTTTAGTTTGTGTTGTCCATAGTTTTCAATTGTTTATTTGTAAATTCGTATTGCTTATATTATCTTTTCCTTTTTTATACCCCTTAGAATCTTGTATATATCATCCATCGCATTTCTATATAATTTATTCACTATATATTTGTGACAAAGGAAAAAGGGGTTGTTCGTTATAAGAGGAAACCGACCGTTAATCTTTCAAGTATATTTGATATTGGTCACATCTTGAGAGTAAACAGAGATCATCGAGTAAAACTTTTTCTGTATATAATTAATTCATTAATACCATTAACCTGTATTTTAAAAAATGCGTAAAATGTAATACAATTCTGTAATAAGTAATGTTAATGTTTTACCATTTGAAGTTATGACTGTAAACGCTCACCATATAACAACAAAAACACCCAAATCTTAGCATTTGTTTTACTCATAACACACATAAGGATGGAAAAGACTTTGATAAAGATAAATGATAAAAAAGATAAAATAAAGGTACAAAGACCATCTAAGAGATTATTTTACAAATTAATAAATATCTTAATATCAAATATACATCTGAGAGGACGGGATGTTTTCAAACAAAACAGAATTACAAACTCAATTATTCTACGTCAGGTGACCATAACGTGGACCACCAGCTTGTGATCAACTGAATCAAACGAGCCAAAAATAGAGTAGCCAAAATATCGATAAAAAATATTGACTCTCAAAAAGTAAAATTCGTCTTTTAACCTTTTTTTCAGATGGTCCGTTGAAAAATATGAAAATAGTAAACAAAAGGGCCAATGCACATAAAGTCATCCAGTTAGCTCAAGACCCAAGAGAGAAAGAAGGACCTGAAGGATACAGAGTTACAGTAACAGCTAAACCTCCCAGAGTACTTATTATTGCCTCAACACTCGGAGGACTCCATAATGGTATCCAGACTTTCTTAAGCTTAATTGCTATTGATAGCACCATTCCTGTAATGGCAATTAAAGATAGACCTCGATATGAATACAGAGGGCTACAGCTCGACGTTGCCAGGAATTTCTTTGACAAAAATACTGTCATTAAAGTACTAGAAGTAATGGCAATGTATAAATTAAACAAACTGCAGTTAAATTTAGCTGACGAGGAAGGGTGGCGTATCGAGATCACTGGTATTCCCGAACTAACACAGGTAAATCATTCTTAAATTTAATTTTTGAATGACTGACTTTTTTTCTCTTTCGGATGATGTAAAAACATTTGGTATTTCTGTTTTAACTTGAAGCTTGGTTAGTGACCTAAAAGTCTATTTTGAATAAGTTATGCGTTGATTTTAGATATTTTTGTCCATTTTATAAAATATTGATAGATAAAGGAAGTGTGAATAGTACTCCAAATCAAATTATTCTTGAACAATACAAAAGTAAATTAACACCTGTTTTGGATCATCATTATGAACTTAGCTTTAAAGCTTTCAATGATTTATCTGTAGAAAACTCCACACAACCACCTGTTCTGACGTCACGAACGTTAATGGGGGATGACCCTAATCAATGACGTTCTCATAATTTGACCTGAAGTTATTAGGATTAAAAAAAAACGTATAAAAGCGTCTAGTTTTCAGCACAAAATTCCGCGTTCAGAATACGATAAAATATCGTCCTTTTTTCTGTAGATAGCTATTTTAGCATCATGCGCTTGTTACAATATGAAGCCATTTGCTCGTGCGCTAAATAAGGCTTTATAAATCGACTCGCAGCTGATATTTTACGATACCAATCTGCAGCAAACACCATAACCTATACTTATAATTGCGCTAAACAGCTGAAAAAAAACTCATTAAACCGGTGTCATGGCCATGAATTTTATTTAATATACATTATTTAAATTCTGTAATTATGTTCAAAGAAAGGTTTCGACTGCCTACAGAATTTACGTTACCCTTTTTTAGTATTATTTATTAAATTTTTACTATCCTTTTCAATCCGATTTTTAATTTACAGTTAACGATGCTTTTCAAGGCTTTTGTGAAGATGTTTTACTCTTATTCATAGACAGGCCTGCTGATATAAAATCCAGAGTAATGGATTATTAATTATAGAACACCTTTCCTTGTTTTCATCAATGTGTTCCACTTTTCAAATTGTTTTGTGTTTGTTATTCATATGAAGCTCAACCTCATGTAACGGCAAATAGTCTTGGTCGCACTTGAAGAAAATTACATTTTAATAAGTTCTTTATGTTCTTGATTGTAGACGTTTCTAAGCAGTATTAACTCTGTTTTGTCTTTTATTCATAAATTGTTTATAATTTCGTAATTTCTTTTAACAATTTTTTTTCTCTTTGTAGATTGGAGGCAAACGATGTCATGATGAAACAGAAACAAAATGTCTGTTTTCTCAACTTGGATCTGATCCATCCGGAAATGGCGTTGGTTCTGGATTTTACACGAAACAAGACTACATTGACATCCTTCGTGCCGCTAAGCTAAGAAACATTGAAGTTATTCCTTCTGTCAATCTTGCAAATCGTGCACGTGCTGCAATAGTAGCCATGAATGCTTATTCGAAACGAACAAATAACTATGATATGGCCTTAATGGATGTTACAAATGCCCCTATGTATTTGAGTGATAGCCTTTACAGTGATAATGCTATCAACCCATGTATGCCTTCAACATATGCATTCATCGATCGAATTATAAAAACAGTGAAGCAGTACCACAAAGATGCAGGACATCCCCTTTATCTTTTCCATATTGGGGGAGATGACTCCCCTAGAGCAGCTTGGCTCAATTCGTCACATTGTGTTGATCTTCAAATAATTGACCCTGATCCTTGGATGAGAATTAAAGTCAATTATACAACAAATTTAGCCAATTTAGCTAAAGCTAATCAAGTCAACTTGGGAGCATACGAAGAATTTTTCGTTGCATTTCCAACAACAGATGTACGTGGTGGACCTTTGACGCCGTTTTCTAGAAGCCGCTTCCCCAAAGAAATGAATTTGTATGTGACTACAAGAAACACCCAAACTGATACGTTGCTGAAGAGAGCTTTTGTCTTCGCAAACAACAGTTACAATGTAAGCTTTTGATATCTATTTTTGAAATGAACTTTTCTTTCTATTTATGTCAATGCTGTCTATCCGTTTTTAAATTGAGATGTCGCACAATGTATTTTACGTACGAATCGAGATTTGCGCCAATTGACCACCGGTTTTCTTGAGCATTTAATTTATAAGTAGAAACCAAATAATGTATAAGAAATTATCTTTTTATTGTAGGTAATCCTTTCTCCGTCAAGCTTCATGGCTTTGGATCACGTCAGCGAACCAAATCCGTCTCTCCCTGGCGATTATTGGGCTGCAAGATATATAAATATCTCAAAGATCTTTGGCTACACCCCAGACAATTTCTGCTGTAATTTTAGACCGGATCAATTTAACTATGTAGCAGTCCAATCAGACGGAGTAGAAAATTATGGCTGTTTAGACGACCTATATTGTGACTTCCCTATTGATAAAACTTTGGTAGACAGAATATATTCTAATCTTAAAGGTATGTTTACTTTAGTCCATGTTGATCAAAACATTGTTGCATTCAAATAAAACACGTGTTTTTTATATCTTAAGCTTGCTGTTAATTATTAATTTCTTCATTACTGTATCTTTTTGGGACAGTAATCTAAGACCTTTATAATATGGAAATCAATAAATTTTCATTACAGTGCAACCAAAAGTGGGATTGAAAATTGGAAATTTCCTCTAAATATTATTATGTTAAAGAATATTCATTTATTTATCCTGTTAGAATTTATGATTTATTATTTTTTTGTCCATATTGCTTGTTTTGTTAGCTTTTTTCTTATTAAAGAAAACAATATGAACAGGTAAAATGTGTATATTTAATTCTGATTTTAGGAATGCAAGCTCAGCTATGGACAACAAAGATACGAAATGAAGAACAGCTGTTCCAACTGTTGCTTCCAAGACTGACGGCTTTTGCGGAAAGAGCATGGTACAAAGCGCAATGGGAATCGACATACAAGCCCAGAATAAATCTAAGATTGGGTTTTCCACGACCTGCTCTAGAGCAACAAGAAGCAGATTTTGTAGAGTTTTTAAGTATCATTGGACACAAGGAATTCGCCCGATTAAAAGATTTGATGGTGAAACCGCTATTGCCACCGCCTGGCGCTAGGTTAGTAATAAAAACGTGTTTACATTCGATCAGTCAAAAGATCGATAAATTTTTAAAAAGTAACTTCCAAAAATGGCAAAATAAGAGTAAGAATGGTGAATAAATTCTTGAAAATAATTACATAATGATGATAAGAGTTTTAGCAAAGGTACAATTTAATAGTTCTCATAGTATTCTTCATCGTTAATTTACGATAAGATACCAATCATGGAGAAAAATTTCAATCCCCACTTTAAATTAAGATCCCAGTTGTCGTTTGTGGGCAGTGATTTCAAGACGATGACAATAATTCTACATATTTTATGCTGGCTGAAATTTAAAGCATTTTAGTATGTACTGAAATACTGCTCTACCATTTAATTTTGCAAACAATATTTAGTATATATTCTAGTATTCTATTTATTTTAGTGACGGATCCAAAACTGTTGCTAAAGGGGGGCACTATTGGAGAGTTGAATATGGAGTTTCCTTCCCCAGAAAATTTTGGTGTAAAATCCTGGATTCTGAGATATTTTAAGCTAAATTACAGACATATTTTTGTGGTTTCGTAAATGTGGCTCGGCCTCCCTCGGCCCCTGGATCCCCCCCTTGTATTTCTTCATCTGGTGCGGAACCTTTGTTTGTCTATCAATAAAATATATGTCAAATTTTCTGTAGAAATTTATATAAGGAATCCTCTAAAGATTTATCATGTTAAAACCATAATTGAAATATTAAATTAAACTGAATTAAGGAAAAGCATTATAATGTATGATTTAATTACTTATTTTAGAATACTTTCTGGTGAAATGAAACGAATTCTACAAACAGATACACTGTATCCAGGACTGGTACCCCAAGTTATTACTGCTGATAATAAATGGAGTGATATAAAACCAGCAACAGATATAACAAACCTTAATATGACCACATTTACATTTAGAGCAAGGTAATGTTGTTGATTTTTTATAATAGTACCATCAATCCTTGTTGTTATCAGAAATAGTCTGTTTAATTATGGTTATGCGAAAAATTATAAGTTTAACTACTGATATATGTCGAGCTAAAGAAAGGATAAATTAAGGCAAACAATATTTTAGAAACATACATACATCTGTTAGAATAATTTATTCATAAAATTTAACGAGAATGAAACTTCCTCATAAGTTATTTTTTTATTCTGAAATAAGAACACCCAAAAGATGAAACCCAGAACTCATGTGATTATTCAAATAAGTCTTTGAAATGAAGCTCGAAATTCAGAACGGAAATTCGAACGCCAGTAGGTACACATATTTTATATTTAAAACTAAAATGTAAAATGCATGCAGTTCAGTGTTTCGTTTGTATTTACAGTCCAGTAATGATAATGTATTTGTATCATTTTACTTATTATAACTTTTCTCAATTGTAGAACACCAGACCAGACACAATTCAGTAAAGAAACAGTGATGAAAATTAGTACAGTAAGTATTTAAATTGCCTATCTCTATTTTTTCAGAGAAATGTACATTTATTATATCAAACTTTTAATTTAAGGATGTTCGCTGCTCAATTTCAAAATAACAAGCTTTTCATAACACTGGCAAATATTGATAATGGATTAATAAAAAAACTGAAAGAGCGAAAAAATATAGGTTCGTGTGCTTGTCTTCGAGATAGAAGCCATTGAAAATTTGGCGGGGAAAATATTCTCTCTTGATTTTACATAGCTGTATCATTGACAAATTTTATTTCTCAAAACCATTAAATAATAACAAGGATTTTATAAGATTTTTACAAATGGCTGATTATTCTGCATGCAAAAGATTTATGAAAAGAAAAATGGGTGAAATTTATGGCATTCAAATGAATAAAACCAGATGATTCTGAACATTTGACAAAAATTCAAAAACATGACCAGCGAACATCCTTAATGTATATGGACCAAAATTGACCACGTGATCATTATAAATGTCCCGGATGTTCTATGCAAAGCATTGACAGAGACCTATTTCTGAAAACGTCAAATCACTAGAAGTATGTTTCATCTCGGGAGAGATATATCTATCCAATTTCTGCTTTATACTTTTAGATCCAACTTATTTTCCTCTTAATAGAATGTACGGTTATTCTCAATCATAGTATTGATATCTTAAAATTATTTGAGGGACCTCGGTGGCCGAGTGGTCTAGGTAGTTCGTCATGACTACTAGTGATTACTAGCCTGTCAAGGCTGAGGTTGTGAGTTCGAATCTCACCTGTGGCGGGGTGTTAGACTCTGATCTTAACAAGGATTGCTAATTTTCCTACCGAAGGTTGGTGGTTCTCTCTGGGTACTCCGGCTTCCTGCACCAATAAAAACTGGCCGCCGCGAAATAGCCAAAATGTGCTGAAAACGGCGTTAAACCCCAACTAAACAAATAAACAATAAAATTATTTGTATACATTTTCTGCAATAAGACTACCGCATACAAAAAAGGAAAACCAAACTGTATCGCTCAGTTACGAAATATAATGCTATTTATTTAAAAAGAAAAGCGCAATACAACATTAACAAACGACAGACATTCTATATGAAGCATATTAATATTCGTTTCGTTTTCTTTCAGACAAAACCATCTCTGCAACAGCGACTCTATGAAGCTGGCTACTGGACTCCACCTCGACAAATGCGTGGGTCGACATTACAGAATGATGGTTCGCGTAATCCTTAAATCATCATGTGATAAGAAAAGTGCAATGCTGGAGCTTTTTTGTGACAAAGGCGTTGTCAGTTTAATGGTCCATGTGGATTTACTTTGCTTTTAAATGTCAAAAAACAAGTCTCATTAACTGTTATGGTTTTGCGATTTCAACAATTTGTCAACTAATCTGACATTAAATATGTCAAAAAAGGACATGATAAATCTATAGATTGGACAACTTGTTTTCATATCTCATTAATCATGGTCATGTACGTGTTTGTCTTTGGTCCTGAATGCTTGCCTCCGAACAAATGTGTTATTGTGGTGGTTGCATGTGGATGAATAAAATGTAAGAAAATATTTATTGTTCTTTTAATATAGTGGTGGAAATTTAACTAGCATAATTTATAACCATTAAGGAAACTAAATTTACACAAATTCACAATATATTTTACCTGCAAAAATACCTGATTACCAAATAAAAATGTATAAATATATACACAAAAATTTCTAATAAGTCAAAGTCACTATATGATAGGTTAATTGCAATTCCAAAACTGTACCTGGGTGCACTTCGTAAACAAATTTCGGGAAAATATGACGCGTCAATAGCCCCAGACCGAATTATATAAAAGTCGAAACTAAAATAATAACGGTAAACTTTGACAAAATGACAAAATTGAAAATAAAAAAAAAACATACACAGAACACAAAACAACAAAAAACATCGTTGGATTCAGTACACATGAGTTTTCCAACGAGATTATATCATTAAACGTTCAACAATTGCCCATTTCACTAACTTAGAAATGACAGAAACCATGCTAATTGTCAAATCCTAAATCATTAGTAAAACATCTTCATCACGTACGATCATGACAATTAAAGACTTGAAAACAGAAAATTTCAGTTGACACGTGTATCTAAACAAGACGAAGTATGCCGCAGCACTCGCCATTGTAATCCACCCACATAACTGTTGAACACTCACAAAGCCGTAGAAGACACATGTGATGCCCTTCGAGCTCTTCGGTGTACGCCGTCCTATTTTGTACATGGATGAACATATGTTAGAAAATTTCTTAGTTTAACGGCCCATAATTTTGTTAAATATTGCTGACAAAAGAAATCCTCTTAGTATCGATATTTTCATTATGTGTGCAATCATAATGCAAAATAATAAGTTGAAAACTGTAGGAAAAATTATCCGGGCAAACCGTGTACCCCAAATGCTATAATTTTTTCAGAAAATGACTAGGTTCAACAACCCATTATAATGTGAAAGATTTACTAAGATAAAAATGGTTTCAGTGTGCACACCTTTAATATGTACAAATTTCCTGCATAATAAAACCTAGCTACCTTGAAAAATTTAGGAGTAAAAAAGTAAAATCCATTGAAGTGGCGTACTTATTCTCAAGAATGATAAATATTTTATGGCAGTCTACTCTAAGCACTTTTCAGGGTAAACACAACGGGAAGACATGCAATATAGGCTATAGGCTAATAAGACGTCTTTTTCGCTCACATGGATTTCATTTGTTCACACAAGGACCGTTTCCGCCATGTTTGATTTCAACTGACTCTGTGATTTTAGAAATGAAGATCCTAAGTATTATAGTTATGTTGCTATTGCGGCCATCTTTTAGACGGTCCGGGTACTATCCAAGAACCGTTGCTGCTGTTTTCATTCTACATATAATAACCAATATACTCAGAGAATGAATCTGATGTTCAGTAAAAGGAAATTTCAATGGCAATAAGGGACCAGACAGAATTTATTTTATGGATTGGGACCTGTGCAAAATGCCACGGGACAAACACTTTTCTTTTGGTTGCTCTATTTCACGGGACATCTATTTTTCTCATACTTACAATACATGGGATACCAACATTTTTGTTGCCCTATCAGTAAGCATGTTGTAACCATCTGCGCACAACAAGCAATTAAAATGTATGCTGTATTTTTTCCATTAAATTTGGAAAGGAAATAAGTACGCGGATGGTAACCCTTGGCTTGTGAAGAAAAAAAATTGCTTAGTTTTCACACAAGGATGATTATTTTTCCCTAATCTAAACTGTATGATATCTTGTATATCCTAAATACAATACATTTGTAAGATTTTTACCATATTTTAACAAATTCGCACAAAAAATGTTTTCTTATTACCACATATTATACCTTACTGCCTATGAAACATTACCGCTATTGAAATTCCTGCATTTTTTGCCATGTATTAAGTTTTTTTTTCCTTCATTTGTAATGATTTAATCAATATGGCATATTGTAAGGTTCAAGGAAAAAATATAAGCAAGGTTTTCAACAATTGATACCAAGACCCATAGAAATTTCAAAATTTAAGAACAATTAATATTCGACAGATTACATGTATGAAATTCTTAAATTGCTCAGTTTTGTCAATACGTGAACATGCTGAAGGATAATTATTCAATTCCTTTATCTAAACTGTTTATCTTGTATATCCTAAATACAATACATTTTACCTAATTTTATCAAATTTGCTCATAAAATGTTTTCTTTATAGCAAAAAGTATACCTTACTGTCTATAAACATTAACGCTATTGAAATTCCTGTATTCCTGCCATATATTAGATTTTTTTAACGTGGTATCTTGTATGGTACAAGTACATAATATAAGCAAGGTTTTCTACAAATTATATGAGTAACCATAGAAATTTCAACTTTAATACTCGACAGATTACATGTATGACATTCCTTAAATTGCTCATTTGGTCAATACCTGAAGGATAATTATTTTCATTTTTTTTTTTTATCTAAACTGTATATCATACATGAAAATACAATACATATGCAATGTGTTTAGCAAATGTTATCAAAATTGCTCATAAAAAGTTTTCTTTATAGCACAAAGAATACCTTATCGTCTATGGAACATTAACGTTATAGAAATATGATTTTTTACCTTTCGTTTCATCTTTATCCTTTACCATTTTTATTATAATAGTAACAAATTTATACAATATGAAAAATTTTGATGGGACGTGTACCTTTTTCCTGAAATTTATAATGGGACTTTTACTTTTATTTTTTAATTTTAGAAAGTGGGATGAAGACTTTTTTTAAACAGTAAAACTGATTTCCCTGATAAATTTTGCCTGGTCCCTAATATATCATTTTTTCTAAATTCTTGAGACAGGTGTTGCACAAATCATTTGAATATCTATAGATGTGACATTTTAAAGTGGTATCGACTAACATTCTATGAATTACACGTCTATTTGCAAAATTTACACCACTATTTCAGTAAGAATTAAAGTGACTTGCCTCATTTTTTCGCACATTGAGGTCAAATAAACAGTCGCGATTCGGCGAAATATGCATATAACGTGGGCATCAGATTAGTGTCAGTAAACATTGGAATGCTACTAACGAAACACTGAAAACCCAATTACAATTTCTGGAAGATTGGAAGAAAATTCGAGTATATTTCTTGTGACCTGAACCCCCCTTCTGTTTTGGGTTTAGGGAATTTTTTGTATAGAATCGTTATAAACCATCTCTAGGTGCGTAATTTGGTTTTAGAATTTCGATTTTCCAAACTTGCTGCCCGTAGTTCTCGAATTTAGGAGAAACTGCATTTAAGCTTTTGAACTATCTTTTCATTTTTCAATTTGTTCTTTTTTCTTTAAAGTATTGTCATACACCATAGATAGATTCGCATTTTGATTTTCAAAACTTAGGGCCCCCGAGGGTGGAATTTCGAAAATTGTGAATTTAAAGTCGTCACTCAACTTTTTTTCATTGGGTTTTGTGTTATAATTTCTTAATTGAATGATTGCATACTATCTGTTGATGAGCAATTAGGTTTTTGATTTATGACTTTGGATAAGTGTCGATTCCGAAAGTAGCTTTTTAGTTTATTTTGATTTCAACTTTCGGATTTCTGTTTTGGTTTTCAACATTTACATGTTAGTCTTCGAGCACAATTGACGAATCGTAAATGGAAGAAATATGCACATCTCGTCCATCAAAATTGATATCAAAGAATTCATTATTACCACTGAATTGACATCGCTGCTTTTGGTGACATCATTAAACTGGAAGATGTGCCATTGGTACAAACTCCCTTCCCACCTTTTAACTCATCATAGTCATACTTAAAGCTGCTGGGAATTTTGCAACCCAGAAATTCCCTTAGTCCATGAGGCCAAAAACGTATGGCAGCATCATTAAACGGGAAGTTTATGTGCCATAGGTACACCATTGATATCATGTTTATGCTTCACACCAACTATGGATTATTTGTGAGCTATAACTGCTGAGAATTATGCGACTACAAATTTCTATAGTCCATATTACAGGCATTCTTTTTATACAAATAACAGCCCTATATACTACTATACAACACAGTATTGTATAGTATTGTTTGGGGCGGTCATTTGTATGAAACGAATGTCTGTGGTCCATATAATGAAATATGTAAGGTGGCAACATTAAACAGAAGGTGGTTTTGCCATAGGTAAACTATGAGTACCCACCTTACAACCCAAAATAGTCATTTAATTAAATAGTTAGTGGCATACAGTTGCTGAGAATATTGCGACAAAAAAAATCCAGTCCATATGGTGAAAATGCAAAACGGCCTCTTTGAACAGGAAGAACTGTGGTCACCTTACAACCCATTATGGTTACGCTTCATGCCACTTATTATAAGTTATGAGTAAGTTGTGGTATATTGTTGCTGAGAATTTTGCAACAAAAAGCTTCCATAGTTCAAATTATGAAAAATCTAAGGCAGCATCGTTAAACAGGAAGTAGATGTGCCATATGTAAAAAATCATATTCTTCTTACAGCTCACCATGGGCATACTTCACACCAACTATGAATTACTTGTAGCCTATCGTTGCGGAGAATTTTGCAACCAAACATTTTGTGACGGAAGAATGGACAGACGGATAGGAGTAAACCAGTATTGGAGTATATCCCCATGACTTTAAAACGAGGGTATAAAAATGTTAAATATATCCCTCAGTCGTGTATAGCTATGTCCTTAGATGGTTTTCGCTTTACCATTTGGGTAAATTTGGCATATTTGAATTTGCTCTTTAACTTTTTGACTACCCTTTTGGTTTTCAACATTTAAGTCCTTGAGCACAACCAAGGATTTAAATCATAGGCACAAATCGACCAAATGTGCACATCTTGTGCATCAACATTTATATCAAAGAATGTATTATGAGATAAATAACTCTTAGTTAAATAACACATATAGGATAAAGTAGGGAATCTTGTCACCTATCAGTTCACAGTTAATCTACTGTAACAGTTCATGAATAATATAACATAAATATGACCACAAATATGATTAGGTGAACAAGCTTTCTACACAGAAAACAATCTGGATAGTGCCATCTAAGTATCCTGGAATTCAATACTGATTTATTTACAGGTACCCATATAAACAAAGGGATTGCTTTGTATTTAGATCAGTGTTTGAATAAAAAAAACTTTACAATACGTTGCTGAAATAGACTACCCGCCAGTATCCAATCTTTTTAGATCAAAAATTTCCATAGTTCCATAGTCCTTATGGTGAAAATGCAGCACGTAGGTGAGTGACAAAATCGTTATCCACCTTACAACTCATCATGGTCATGGTTCACATATCGTTTATTTTTAGTTCCTTGGATTTTTGGATGGCAAAAATAGGTGCGAGCAAGCGAAATTTTAATTTTAATTTTATTTCTTGAGGACTAGTTCTTTTCGGGCGAAGATCAAATTTACCTGTGGCACATATTTTTTTAACTCAAATATTGCAAAAAAAAAAATAGGAAAAATTCCAAATTTTTACCAAATTTTATGACCGGGCGAACAATTTTATTTTAATTTCTAGAAAAATTAATAATTTGGGGCGAAACTGTAGCTTTTTTTTCAAAATGAAGCGGCGAAAATGTTTTTTCTTAAAATTTACAACGTCCAAAAATCGGAGCGGCAAAATCAAAAGAACTAAATATCAATTTGTTGTGGCCTAAAAATTAGTAGCAAATATTTGAGAATCTTGCAACATAAATATTCCATAGCATACTAGTATATCCTTAACCCAAAGACTAGCTAGCTATACATGCATTAAGTATATAGAGACAGATAAAGAGAAGCAACTAATCTATAAAAGCCTTTATATAGCAGTATATATGTATTCAAGCATAACCCAATAACAATGACAAAAAGTGTTAATAAATTGAATAACAATATTTATGCATACCCTGCTTGACAAAATTTATGAAAAAATATAATATAACACACACTGCCTTCAGTTGAGGGTGGTATGCCAGATTAACACACTCAAACAAATTATCACCCTCAACTACGTCTCAGGCTATATTTTACCTTCGTGTCTTCTGGCATACCACCCTCAACTTTAAGCAGTATATGTTTCATATGAAAATTCATTCCATGATTTTTTCATTACTGTAAAACAGAATTTTCAGCATTTTCTAATATCCCATTTTTCCACTGAATGTAAAAAAAAATACTCATTCCTTTCTTTACCAAGTTATATGAGAAGGGAGAGAATTTTTTTTGGGGCATTTCTCATTTTAAAATGGAAAATTATCCCTTTTTTCAATATATGGTAAACTGGTAAAGGAAATACTATATGAATACTTTCTCATAAGAGTCAAATATAGTATGCCTATAATATTAGTACCACATGCATAATATAATAGTCTAAACTACATGCCTAATGAACAAAACACAGGGATTCATGCTATGTAACATAAGAATAAATATATATGATTCAAATTCAGATCTATTAAAAAATAAAATAATAAACTCCTAATTGCTTGAAAAAAACCTCTGAAAAAGTTAATTTTTCATAATGCCTTTGTCTGAAAGCCACAGGTGATTAAAAAAAGATGAATCTTGGAAACTTGGACTTAGTTAAACAATTTAGCACAAATGATAATCCTCTAACATTTTGATGTTTACATGTTATGAACTACCCCTGTTTATACTTGTCAGAAACTTTTATTTTCTTTGGCTGCCAACTCTTTTACAAGGCAATGATCCACTGGTATTATAGAGTGATTAATTCATTAATTCTCCCTTCTTTCTCTTAACTTCAAATTTAAAAGTATATTTTGATGCTTAGTTTATACAGTTATAAAACATGTTATACAGACTTTTAATTTTTTTTTAGTTTTTTCCCAAAATAAATATTTTATCAAATCAGAATTTAATACTGTAATATATTTCATAGTTTAATCCAGACATTTGCCAGTACATGTATGCAATTGTGTTTTATATATAGGTCTCTCCACATATTTATTTTTTATCTTTTCATATTTTTATTTTTGAAAAATTTTGTGTCTAGACATAGGCCTTATTTACTTTTAACATTGAAATATCTTCTTTCTTATAGAGAGTCCTGTTATAAATTATGTCCAGGCCACAATCATCAAATGGGACAAAAATGAATGTAAAATTCACTGAACAATATGCTTTATAAAAGTTTGCTGAGAGCCATCTGTAGATTTATAGATGTGTACTTATTTTAATCCAATTGGACACTAGAAACATTTTCAGAGCATATTCAAAAGAGTAACCAGAGGGCAACATACTGGTTAAAATTTACATTAATATGCAGACCTGATTTTGACAACAGGGAAAACAGAGCGGAAATCACACTTCGGCAGCCATTTTACTATGTATAATAAAGGAACCCTAATGGAAAAATCTGGACTTCCAAAAGCTTTAAAGCAGAAGAAAATCAGGTCTGAATATGGAAAGGGAGATAACTTTTGTTTTACATATTAATGTTTGCAGTTTTAATACATATATCAAGTGTTTTCATTTTGGCTTTTTGGTATTAATTGTGTTTCTTGCAAAATGTTAAAAAGTGCATCATGCAGGTCAAAAAATTTCATTTCCTGCTCACCAATGTTCATATCCCCCTCCATACCCTTCGATCCAGCACCAGTGAATAGTGACTGATATTTAACACTCATAACATCCTACATGAGCATTTAAATCTTACATGAAAACATGTATAAAACTAAATAATAAAGTTGAAGCAATGTAAGTAAGCTAGATATAATACAAGAGACAGAAATAGGCATAGAAGTTTTTTTGTGATAAAGTAAAAAAAAATCAAAAATAAACCTGTCTAGACATATAAAACAATAATTCAAAGATTATTATCCAAACTTTTGTAAAAAGTAGGTATTTTTTATTTCTTTCATTCTGGCCCTTTTTTTAATCTCTTGAGTGAACATTAATATTATGTATGTCACAAAATTTATAAAATAAGAAAAGTTCTGGTGCAAAGTAAATGAAGAGAGAGAATTAGAATCTGAATGTATTTTATATGACCTTTTCGATCTACAATGTACAAATGTATGATGCATTATTTTTCTTTTATAAATATACATGGACAGCATGCACATTATTTTTTTATGCTGTTGAGAAGCATGCATTAATTATGTTCATGCCCATGTACCACAATAAAACTTCTCTACTGTACTTCTTTCTATAAATAGAGTATACTGATAACAACTATAAAATCTATTTATATCACAGATATTTTGACAGTGTTCCAGATAAACAATTTATTTAGCTATAAATATGCAAAACATTTTGTATAAAACTCAAACAATTCTCTAATATAGAATACCAATTACATAAAGAATTTCCCAGCATGCAATTGAATGACTAACTCAACCATATCCATTACTGTATAATTCTGCGTAATACAAATGTCTAGTATCCACCCATGAAATAGAATCCAATCAAAACAAAATAATATAAGACACTGCTACGTAAATTACCAGAAACTCAATTTTTTAATACACTTTTCATAAAATGTAATATCCAAAAAGAAACTCAAGTTATAGGGGAGATAACAAAGAAATGTTCTCACTGATCATGAACATGATTAGTCAAACATCCAATTGGCAATGTACCCAAGCTTATCTGGAACACTTGATATAGACTAGTTACTGTATATTTGATCTCTTTAGAGACAGTTATGTCATGCTTCATATAAAGTGCAATACAACAAAACAAAAAAACAAAAAAACGTAACAATAACAACAACACTTCTAATAATATCTGGAAAAAAACACCTATAAAACTGAATGTAGAACCGATGGAATTGACCTGTTTCATATGAAAATGTTTTAAAATGAGACTATAAATTATCTTAATACTAATTATTTCAGAATGCACATCAGAATATCAATTTATTGCAGTTACAACATGTTAAATTTTTCTCTAAAACATGGGATTTGAGGTTTACTGAAAATCAAACCACTAAAAATGTAGATCTTCAGTTCAACTGGAGAGAAATTGAAAAAATATAGTTTTTGAGAGATTGAATCCTTTTGAAGAGTCCAAATAGATCCAGATACTTAAATTTGAAAATTAATGCATTTCAATATGTTTCATAAGAATATTACTGACAAAAATTAAATTGTTAGCCTTAATTATTGTAATGCAGAGCCTCAGACAAGCTGAATACCAGCATCGTTAATAAATGGGTCAGAGTATGCTTTAAATTAAACAATGTCTATGCAGTTTTGAAAATCGGAGCAATTTTGCCTTTAAATACTCTGTTGATTTTTGTTTTAGGTAATAATGTTCTTTGGATGATTGCATTGTTCTACCCTGAAAGTTTTAAAAGCATTGCCTGGTATAAAATTCACAAATGAATCATTCTATTATTAATAAGATCTTGAATAAGATTCCTGATGTTTTATGAGAAAAATAATCCATTGTGTAGAGTTTTACTGGATAAAATTTTCTGGTTTTCCATAATTTAAGAAAAGAGGGAACAGATCACTGAATCAAAAGTAAAACAAATATACATCGGTCAAAATTAATAGCACAGTACTATGGTATATAAGACTGGAGAAAACACTATCATGGAAAGCAGTCAATCTTTTGATTATACATGTGTGCACTGTGCTCACATTTGGTATATTCTGTACTACATGTATGATCTAATCAGATGGAGATAAAGGAATTGTGTGAGATTTCTTGATTGTACATGTCAGTGACTCGAAAGTATGCCTACAATCATTTGGTACTATTAGCAATTGTAGTTAACACATCTTTTTAGAGGAAAAATACTCACCTACACGCATCATAAAAAAATTGAAGATTTTAATACCACTATGATTACAAAAATGCTTGCTTAAAATCAACTTATTAAATGCACTTCTAGAAAAACACACAAATGGCAAGATTCCCTTCATAAAATCCAAACCTGAAAAAAACAATATCAAATTTCATCTTATTCTTAAGAAAACACACTCCAACCTTTGGTATAAAAGAAACCCTACATATAGGTTACAAATTTCTTTATTTTTGGTAGATGCAATACCCAGCGGTCTCGGTAGGTTTGTTCTATACAAAGTGATCCATTGGAACTATGCACTGATGAAGAGGATGACAGATTAGAATTCAGTAATTCCCAATTGCTGTTTTTCAATGTTTCTGCCAGCCTCAATCGAATATTTGGACTATTTAATTCAAGTTCAACATAATCCATACCATTGGTGGTGTCAAGCCTTTCAATTGCATCCTCACCAATCAACTGCATGGGCAGAGACAGGATAACATCTTTTCGACCAATCATGATTGTTTTTACTCGAGAGTTTTTTGATGGCATAGTAGCATTGGTGCCTATTCTAATTTCAATAATTTCTAAATAATGAGTGTGAGCTTTATTGTGAGCAGAGTCCTCCTGAATTTGTATGGTTTCTATCAATGGCTTTATTTGATAGAAGTCAGCTTCACAGAGAAGTAAATCATAATCTTTAAAATCTTTTGGCAAACTCAGCTTTGTTGACCGAAGAAAGTTCAATATGTATTTGAAAATTTCCCCATCTCGGTCTATAAAATAGTGTCCATTTGCATCCCGTTGTGATGGTAAATCTCCCCTGAACATGGCCCCTAACATAGAATCTGGATACCTACATAAAGTTGCTCGTGTCGTCATGTAAACTGTACCACCTACATTCAGGTGAATTAGGTCTGATCCACTCATCTCCTCCTTATTTTCCAAATGCATGACAGTTACTGGGTAAATAAAAATTTTACTCCATTCTATCCATAAGGGTCATTCACCTATTAAAAAAAAAGAAAATTCTCAACAAACATTCATAAAAGGTATAACACAACTGATGGAATTTTGAACTGTATTTTTAAATTTCAGTCCTATTTTTTGCTCTTGTGATAAAGGCTGACTAGTCGAATCTTTGTGCTTCTTATATTTCCTTTTAAATGATGTTTATATTACTGTATTTTCTGGACTATAAGTCTATGTGGACTATAGGTCTAATTGATACTTTCTCCATAGACTTATAATGGTAAAAAGGTCATTTTAAAGTAAAAAAGTCTCGACCTATAGGCAGGAAAATACGGTATTGTATTGGTTATATACTTTTATATTTATCTATAGCCTATTGTACCATCATCATTCATCAAGAAATATATTTTTGTCCTTTTTTTGTTGCTTTCAATCAGTGTTCTATCTAAGATTTAAGGGTAATGAGGCATATATTCCAGGATTATGGGAACTTTAACATGGTTTCAGGTCTGAAAAGAACACACAAGATTATGTTGACTTTAACAAACAACAATCATTCAATTGTCTAATGCTCGTTTAGTTTCATTCAACCCTTTTCAATTCAAATCTTGTTTACATGTATTTGTATCAAAAAGTGTTTTTTACTGTATTCATATCATACTTAATGCCAGGGCAGGGTGCTACTCCCCTTTCTTTTAGGCTAGATACAACACTGAAAAATCTAACCATATACCCTGGAACATTAATATATACTAGATAATCCTTTCAAACAATGCCCCTCATTTATTAAAAAGTGAAGGGGGTTGGTTGGATACTTACAATGTATAAACTACATTATGCAAGCTACACTCTTAAAAGCCTTACCAATGTCAGGTTAAGCTCTTTTTTGTGCGAGTTCTTGTTCTGTATTCTAGAGTTATTTTTTTGTGGTTTTGGTAAAATTTCATCAAATATATTATTTTTATGCATGGGGCCATTTAGTCTTTAGAGCTTGTCATGCAGTTTAAGCCATTTGCTAAAGTCTGTACTGCTAACTGTTTGAATCCAAGTTAACTCCCCCCCCACTTCCAAATCCCCTCCCTTTTCAAAGGAGTCGCTCAACTTCAGAGACAATTTGCCCTACTTCATCTCATTGGTCAACACACACCCCTTCATCTAGACCAGTCTCTATGCCAGGACTAGTCATTCAACTTTAGTGCTTCAGTTGAAGTTCCAGCAGAAAGAAGTGAAAAGTAAGTTAACAATTGATTCGACATTTGTTTTATCATTGTTTGATTTAAATGTAAGAAGGTAAAGAATAAACTATTAACACAAAGATATGTCTAGCCTGTCGGTAGAAAATTTAAAAAAGACAATCTGATGGACAGCAATATTGCTAATTAATTCAAAGTCGATGGACCATAAACTAGGGGGCAGGGCATCGAAATGGTTGACAAACTGAGATGTATTAATAGTAATGCATCTTTGTAGAAAATATCATTGATCTATCACAAGTAGTTCCTATCAAACTAACTTAAGCAGAAAAAATACTAATTAATTGAAAGTCACTGGACCATGACCTTGGGGGCAGGGCCTCGAAATGGTCATTAAACTGAGATGTACTGATAGTATAATGCAACTTTACAGAAAATATCATTGATCTATCACAAGTAGTTCCTATCAAGCTAACTTAAGCAGAAAACTTAACATTGAAAAATTGCTAATTAATTGAAGTCACTGGACTATGACCTTGGGGGCAGGGCCTCGAAATGGTTATTAAACTGAGATGTACTGTTAGTAAAACGCAACTTTATAGAAAATATCATTGATCTATCACAAGTAGTTCCTATGAAACTGACTTAAGCAGAAAACTTAATAATTGTTGACGCCAAAAACAAAAAAAACAACACCTACAATGTATGGCTCGCCTTCTGCACCTTTTGTTGTAGGCGAGACAAAAACAGTATACATTTATAGACATATTATTTGTAATACTATGTGCCCATTTGTTTACATATTAATATATTGTTATAAACTTGCTGTTTCTGTTTTGGCCCTGATAAAGATTCAAGGGTGGCAAATACAGAAACAGCCAATTCATAACTTTTTCATTAAATAATCTGATTTACTACCATACCAGTATAAATATTACCTGATAAAACTTAACTTTATTAAATTTCATTAAAACAAGTTTACATTTCTTAAGAACAGTATTATTCAGGTTTGTTCAGAAATTCAAGATCGTATGTAGCCCTTTTTCATGATGCATATGACAGACAGTTTGTCTTTTACAACTTCCCAAGTTGATTCTAATTTTATTTTGCCTATAGGAGTTTTCGATTGCAACACTCACTATATGCAGTTGTTTTGTATGTAATATGAGATTGGTCTGGTGATCTAGCAATAAAACCGTTAAAACATTAAAAGCTTTTTGTTGGAAACAGGTCAAAACGCCCCATTGTCAAATGACCCCACTTTCTGTCAAAAATCCACCGTCGAAAACGCTCCAGATTTAGTGTGTCCTCAACAAAACATCAGTCTGTACTGGACAAAACACCCCAAACTTTCATATCAATAGGATTACATTTATTGTGACAGTTTACTTAACGAAGTAGTGCTTAAATAACTTAACATGTTTATGATAGAATACTAGTGTATATGATTTGATTGTTATAATTGTTGTTATTAGTTCTTCTGATGAATGTAATAAAGAGAATAGAAAAAACAGGATTGTCTTTGATTATCTCTTGAATTGTTAATAAAAATGAAAATAATAATACAAGCTGTCAATAAATCATGGCAGTCATTCTTATCAACAACAGAAATGTGATTAGGTAGATTTTGAAAATTGGTTTGTTGTTATCTCAAACAGGGGCAGGTTCTGGAATGGAGCATGAATTATGAAAGTTGGGGCATTTTTTGGATAGTTGTAAGATAATGAAAATTTGGAGGCATTTTGGTGGTGGGGCGTTTTGGCATCGGTAAGTACGTAAGTTGAATGTATTTTGAAACTTGGGACGTTTTTGTTGAGGCATTTTGACTTGAATTCCTTTTTGTTGATATTATTTATATAAATAGTTATAATTTTTTAAGAATAATACAGTTTTTCAAAGTGGGCCGGGTTGACCAATCTCTGATTGGGGCGAGTTTGAAATTATACTTGGAGATGTCTCAAAAATGGAGACCAGATGACCCACTTCTAGTGGTTTCTGCATTGTTTAAATTTCCACTATCATTTACCCATACACATGAACATACATTTAATGGTTATAAATTTACCCTAGTCCTATAACATAGGACCTGAGGGGCCATATTTTTCTTTTCATATTTGTTTTCTGATATTTTCTTTTTACTTATTTTGCTTTTTTTTTTCATTTTCTATTTTCTGTTTTTACTATCAATGTGCCACTCCGAGGACTTCACATTCCAAAAAAATAAAAAATGAAAATATCAGCATGAAAACATTAAAAATGGAAAAAGAATGCGCAGTCATATGTTATAGGACTAAAATTTACCCCATATATGCTGCATTTTTTCACGCCTCAATTAGTTCAGATAAAGACTTTTGGTCAGAGTTATTTTACAAAATAAAATTGTGTTCCATTGTGTTGAGGATTTTTGACATGTTGAAGGTCAGAATGTTCGAACAGCTGTTATTAGACTAAAGTCAGTAAAGAAGAAAATATTTAAAATCGTTGCAGAAATACATAAAAGCAGGCTATACCTATTATAAATACATTTTTGGTTCTATACTGTATGAAACAAACCGATCGGAGGACACAGAGATATAGAAAGTTGATTTCAGGAACAAAAAATTTAACCGGAAGTTACAGGTCTAACCGAAAGGATAACAATGACGGTCACCTCGATGTTTTCCGAATATTTTACATTTTAATTTTGGATTAAATTTTGTCTTGTGTGAAAACGGCTGAAAGTATTTTCCCAGTGGAGTGTACAGAACGGAAATGACCCTGCTAAGCAGAACGGAAATAACCCTGCTAAGCTGCAAAGGCGGTTGCTCTCCCGGAGTCACGATTACCTCCCCTTTAAATGATCTCCCCTGTCCCTGATAATGCCTGATTGCAAGGAGTAGTCCAGTCAAACTAAGTTTTAACCTCAAACTAATTGCAAAAGAAAATGTTTTAGTTATAATCTATAGCATTAAGCCCCAAATATACACAGAAAAAAGTCTCATAAAATCTAACTGGAGGAAAACTCAGAATCAGCATTTTTAATTTCCTATGGAAATTAACATTGGAAAGGGGAGATAACTCCACAAAAATGAGTCTTTTTTTGTCAGGTTTTGGTTGATTTTCTTAAAATTCATGTAAAGTATGATACTTTGATGGGATTATAAGTTTGTATTTGACTATATTATATAATCTTCTGCTCATGAAATGTACAAAACCGAAGTGTTATGGGTATTTTTATTTTTTTTTTTGCACATTTTTATTAAAGAAATTGCAAATTTGTGGCTTTGTGACCATTTTGAAAATAATGTGAAATTTTGGTATTGTTTATATCTGTAAATTATATTTGTTCAGCATCAACCTTGTTTAAACAAACTTTAAACCACAAAAAGTAGAATGTGTGCTTAATTATTTTTATTAAATTTGAGATTCTTTACCTTGACATGTTGAAAAATTTAATAAATGGTCAACTAATGAATTACGAAATCTAGGTTGTAGCTTGATAAAAGATATGAAAACACCTTTAGAGTTGTTTGTTATACTCTAAAAACGGCTAAAATATCAAGAATCAATACATTCTGCTGAAAAGAAGAGGTAAAGTTATAATTTTGTATCAATTTTTATTGATATTTCTGCCTTTTTTGCAGAGTTATCTCCCATTTTCAATGCAAATCTGCATAGCAATTTTAAAATTATGATTTTTTATTCTTCCTCAAGTTAGATTTTGTTGGACTTTTTTCTGTGTATATTTGGGGTATAGTGCTAAAGATTAAAACTTAAAAATCTTCTGTTGCAATTACTTTAAGGTTAGGGTCAAATTTATGCTAGATTGACTGGACTAGAGGTATAACTAACATATATATAATAAAATACGTCCTTGCTGAATTTTTCAGTTGTAAAACTATATTTCATGCATACATTTAGTATCGTATGAGCGTAAATAATATTTATTTAACAAGGAAAGAACTTTAGCCTAGAAATACATGCCAAAATTTTAGCGCTTTAGATCACACCCGGGAGATAATCCATGTTGACACCGGACGGGAGAACACAAAACCCATTTTGGGGGTTCTACACCATTGTACTCAACTGCCCATTGCAAGGTATACTTTAAATCACTAAATGTATAGGATTTGTCCATAATTTTCTATCTTTAGTAAGATATTTAATAATTTATCAAATATTACATTGTATTTTAAAGCTAAAAATTTTAGAATGTGTCATTGAAGTTGTACAGTACATTTAGTAAAGAGTTGTCTTTCTTTTAGTACAAACAACATTAGTTTTTGTTATCTGCATGGTCAGGAAACATTCTGTTGTATATATATAAAAGGATATTTCTTTAAATTGTGATGCTACAAAAATTAAATTTCTGTCAAACCATAAATTTCACTGATGAATCATTTTTTCTTTCTTTTGTAGGAAAACGGAGTTATGTTCCATGACAAATGTTTAATCAACTTTTCACTAATTACTTTATCATATGTTCAGTTTTATCTTTGGCATTTAATTTATAATAAGATCGTCTATAATTAAAATCTTTTAGTTATTCAGGAGTAAGTTGTTATAATTTATTAATAAGTTGTTGTACTTCCAAATTTCTTATCATACCTTAATTTATAAACTTTCACATATATATATTGTGATTACCGGGGTTATGTTTAAATTTGTCCGGTTTGAGTTTAGTGAGTTGAGCTATCACTGGGCATTCGTCAAGCTTAAAGTGCATCATACATTGAGGCCGTATCATAAGAACCTTGCAAACCTTATCCAATCGAACCCCTCCTATTACACTTTTTTGCTGCAGAAAAAATAATTTTTCAATGCTAGGTCAATATGTTTATAAAACAAATAATTGGATAATATTTTGACTGCAAGTGTGTGTGAGAAATTTTTTGGAAGACAAATATCTTTGATAAGGTCAGTGTCTACCACATTTACCCTATCTTATCAACCAAATGGAATTATCAACATGATTTAAATATAGCTAATTAGTTTTTTTTTTGTTGTAAAACAATGACAGACAAGCTATCAGTAACTATAATTGGTGAATTTTTACCTATTAGACCATACTAGATCACTTGAATGATCTTTTAATTAAATAAATTATCTCATAAACAAATTAAAAATGAGTCAGTATATTGTTGTTTATTTATCAGTCTACTATCTATAAACAGTTTTTAAATCTTGATTAAGCCTAATGTGTCTGAATTAAAAAAAATAATGTTGGAGGACCAAAAAAAATCAGTATGAGGAGACTTATTGATGAAATAAATGATCTTTTGTCAACAATAAATTGCGTTAAAGTCTGAAACATGTCACATTTAAATGAAATCAAGCATGCAGTTATGCGATTTGGGTTATTTAATAGGGTTGACCTTAGGTTCAATAGAAAGGTCAAGGTCACAAAAATAGATAAACATGTTAAGTTGATATTAAACCTTTTGGTCATTATAACTTTAAGATTAAACATGACAAAAAGGGATAATATTTAAGGGATGTGGTGTGGCCTTCAATCAGGAGCAACATCCCAAACACATTTAAGGTTGGAGGTAGCTAAAACCTCTAAGATATTGATTTTTATAAAATTTTGCATGGAGGTAGAATTTTCAAAACTGTGTGCTTCTGAATATAAAATTGTTTATATATTTAACTGTTTTTTTTAAAATAAGGTTGATTGAAAAAAAAAATTAGATAAAAACCATTTACTGTAGACTTTAGGTTTAGACATTCCAAAAAATTAAATAATATAACTATATAGAATTTTCTATATAATTAGGATTTTGTTATTGCTGTCAATGTTTCTATTTTATTGATGTCAAATAGATATATGGTCATCAGCTTCAGTTTTGCAGGGAAATCATCCAACTATATGTCCTGTATGTAAAAACACCAAAAATTCTACATTTTAAAGATCTACACCATTATATGACAGTAGACGTACTTTGGCGTTTCTGTGCTTGTTTACTCTTTAAATGTAGTAATCAATTTAATATACTAAAAAAATGAATCTGGTGACTCATAATAAATTTTATATCAGCAAAAAGAAAATTTCAGTGGAAATAATTATTTCATGTTAAAAAGGATATGTATGAATCATAATTTAAGCTAGTGATTTGGTTTTTTGGAGAATTATTGAAGTGCTGTCTATATATTTACATATCTATTTGTCAAAACTTGATATGCCATATTTTGAAACATATTAAATTGACAAACGATTTTTTATATTCAGGTGCAGTTCAACATGTGTCCCTGTGAGACACATTTTAGCTATGAAAAAATGTCCTAGGGTATGAAAAATTGTCCATACTAACTTCTTTTGTGCCTGTACCTAATCAAGTAATTTTAACTCTGTTTCATACAAATTAGTGTAGATTTTGAAGGTGAACTCATTTTAGATCAGAAGTTTAGGAAATATGGGTTAAGATAAAATGAAGTGACTCCAAATATATATATACATTTACATAAAAGAGCAGTAAGAGAAATCAGTATTTTATATATTTCATTGTCTAAAGTTCAAAATGCATATACATGCATCAGTACATTCAATAAATTAATTATAAACATTATTAAATAGAAATATTCATAGATGCTGATTTGCCTCCATTCAGATAATTGTGTAATTTGTCGGTATACACTCTGCCATTCATTATTTTTATGTTTTACTTCATCTATTTCAAATACAGTGACTTTACATCTTTATTAATTAGTTAAAATTCGAGTATAATAAAATATTTTGATAACCTTTGTATTACCTCCCTTGGAGGACAGAATTTAATTACAACTGCTATGAAATATTGTCTGTAGGAGGACACTATTTTATAACTATTGCAGTAAATTCTGTCCACTGAAGGGACAAAATTTCATCGCAATAGACATTATTTAATATTATATTTCTGTGAAAAACTGCCCAGGTGGACACTATTTCACAGGACACTATTTTGGCTTACACATGAATGAAAAATTTTATAAAAATCTGACATATAGCCCATTAAGGTTCCTCCTACCTTAATGATTATCAAAAATACAACAAAAGAGACCATGCAGATTGTTGGTATTGATTCTTTGTTATAAGTGTAAAGTGAACAAATCGATTGTTACATGTATAAAATTGACACTTAGATTACCAGTTTATTACAATAGATTTAAAGATTGTCAGTAATTTAGAATTAACAGACACATGGACTGTCAGAAAATCTAACAAGACACAGAGAATTAACAAATGCATTAACATACACTCAGATTGTCAGTATGATAAATGTATACTCGGTATAGGCATATATTGCTATAGTATAATATTACCAGGCATATAAACTGTCAGTTTTATATAGAATTATGGATTAACAGACACATAGTAAAGAATTAACAGACTCAGCTGGTGATTAAAGACACACAGGCATTTTTGTAGTAATGAATTAACAGACCCAGGCATTATCATACCAGAGAATTAACAGACCCAGGCATTATCATAGTAATGAACTAAAAGATGCAGCCATTATTGTAGTAATGACCTAGGCATTAGTAATTAATTAATAGACCCAGGCATTGTCATGGTAATGAATTAAAAGACCAGGCATTGTCATGGTAATGAATTAACAGACTGAGGCGTTGTCATAGTTATGAATTAACATTGTCATAGTAATGAACTAAAAGATGCAGCCATTATTGTAGTAATGACCTAGGCATTAGTATTTAATTAATAGACCCTGGCATTGTCATAGTAATGAATTAAAAGACCAGGCATTGTCATGGTAATGAATTAAAAGAACAAGGCATTGTCATAGCAATGAACTAATAGACCCAGCCGTTGTCATATAGTAATGAATTAACAGACCAAGGCATTGTCATAGTAATGAATTAATAGACCAAGGCATTGTCATAGTAATGAATTTACAGACCCAGGCATTGTCAAAGCAATGAATTAACAGTCCCAGTCATTGTCATAGTAATGAACTGAAATACAAAGTCATTATTGTAGTTATAAAGTAACAAACCCAGGCATTGTCATAGGAATGATCGAACTAAGAGATACAGTCATTATTGTAGTTATGAAGTAACAGACCCAGACATTGTCATAGTAATGAACTGAAATACAAAGTCATTATTGTAGTTATAAAGTAACAAACCCAGGCATTGTCATAGGAATGATCGAACTAAAAGATACAGTCATTATTGTAGTTATAAAGTAACAGTCCCAGTCATTGTCATAGTAATGAACTGAAATACAAAGTCATTATTGTAGTTATAAAGTAACAGACCCAGACATGGTCAATGGAATGATCGAACTAAAAGGTACAGTCATTATTGTAGTAATGAAAAGACACAGGCATTGTCATAGTAATGAATTAACAGACCCAGGATCTTATGCAATACTTTAGTAATGATTTGAAATAGTAAAGCATTGTCAGTAGTATATGGCATGACATTTTACATTTTATCGTGTACATATTTTCAGAAAAAACTGTGTGATTATATCAAAACTGCATAGCAGTCTGTCATACAAGATATGTATTCTAATATGACCTGCTTCAAACGCTTTCAGTCTACATCTGTGGTGGAAAATATAGGTGTTATGATTCTAACATCACAGATGTCAGACGGCTTGTTTGGCAACATCATAGTAAAGTTTCCCACAAGCTTTAACAACATCATAGTATAACTTGCATTGTGTAATGGCGTCTTTGTGTCTGAATATCTATGTTGCGTCATTTCAGAATGTTGTAGAATTGTGGCTTGAAAATATCATGATTTTCCGCGGGTAGTTCCTTTGTGCCGGTGTCGCTTGTAGCAAAATATTTGGCATAAAGGGTTACCCATGGTAAAATCAGGATATTTTGAACCCAATGTGAATTCTTTTTTAAATATTTTCAAAATCTTGGATAAAGATCACAAAAGAATGGAATGTATCGGGGTATTGCAAAATAGTTTGCAGTTGGTAACTGAATGAAAAGATTTCTGTTTCTTTTCTTTCAAAGTTGATAAAACTTATAACATATTGGTATGTACCATATAAAACATATTGTACAATCAATAGTATCGTGCTGTAATACAGTTAATCCACAGGAATTTTATTCAGTTCATTAGATAAAGAAATATATCCAAGCAACACCTAGTGAAGTTCCTATAATAAAATAGTTTAAGGATGTCGTTAATACAAGGCTTTTCATTAAGAGACTGGGTAGCTTGTACTTTTACCTGTCCACTGCTCTGATTACAGTACTGAATCCAGAGGTCCAAGCAATGTTGGTGTGATGGGGTATTGTGTGTTTTTTTATGTATTACTTGGAACTTCTGAAAGTTTTTGCTTGAATGTAATGCATAAAAACAGATTATTTCGAGCAAGGATTTCTCAAAACCCTCTGTGTTAAGTTCTCTTCTAAATGAAAGAATTTCTTGTAATTTATTTACAGAATATGTCGAAAATTACAAAAAAGTACCGATTATAAATTGACTTAATTGTTAGAAACAATAGATAATTAAACCCTAATGTGCTTGTATATTGGTTGACTATGTGCTGATTTAAGTTTGCAAGTTGGGTATAGGATAGGTTTTATATTGAAGTTCAGGGAAATCTGCTATGGTATAGTAGAGTTAATGAAAGTATTATATCTATACCTGTGTGGTCAGGCCACCATAAAGTAAAAAGTGGACCGAACTGTTGGACCAATTCTGAGACACCACATGTTTATATCCTGTGTGAAAGTTAAAGCAGACAGACAGTTATACTTATTGATCTCAATGATCTGTGGTGATTTCAATGATTTTTATTTTAATTTCATTAGATCTTTAAATGATAAAGGTTGTGTTTTGCTTTTTAAGATCTTATCATCTGACAGTTTTGTGTAAACAATAAACTCATTTATTATACAATACACAATGGATGTGTATTGCCTTTGAAAAGAAGATTGGATTTTGGAATGTCAGTTTCTGTGAGAACCTGTTTAACATATTGTAATGAAGTATGGAATGTGTCACATTTGGAAATTTTTATCACTGTCATGGTGCACTTGCAATTTTCTCTTTAAATTCCAAAATTCAGTCAAGATTGTTACTTTTGAATTGAATCAAATAATTTTTAATTAATATAACTTTCTTATGAATTAACTGAGAACTAATTAAAGAGAATGCTTTTGTTCAAGAATAGCAAGTAATGCAATAAATTAAATTATGATATAATTTGACATACCATACATATATTATACTTTATTTTTTTATGCCCTGTCCACGAATGTGGAAGGGTTATATAGATTTAATCATGTCCGTATGTAATTCCCTCCTATTTGGTTAAGTTTTTGCATTTATGTCCATTTCTCAGAAAGCCATTGAGATATATCAGTGATATTCACTACAATCCCTTTATAACACTGAACACAGATGAGCAATTTTGGCTCATTTTGGCATACATTTAATGTAAATGACACTGATAAAGTTTTGCCTTTAATTTCATATACTAGAAATATCATATCAGTGATACTTCACCACTATAATCCTTGTACATGTTGCAATGCATGTCTCCAACAATTCAGTCACTGTGACCAACATTTTGTGCATGAGTGACTCGGTTAAGTTTTGCATTCAGGTCCATTTGAGATGTTCAATGATATACCTATACATTCATCTTATACAGTACAACACAACACAGAAATATTTGAGTCACCATGACCTACATTTTATGTTTGAGTGACTTTGATTAAATTTTGCATTTAGGTGTATTATTAAAGAACCTATGGTAATGTATTTATGATCTTCCATAATTGTAGGTTTCTTATATAGTACACAATTGGCAACATCTGAGTCACCATGCCCTACATATTATGCTTCAATGACTGATTAAATTTTTGCATTTGGGTGTATTATTAAAGAACCTTTGGTAATTTATTAATGATAATTCACAATTACAGTCATCTTATAAAGTATAACACAGATCATATACATTTGAGGCACTATGTTGTACATTTTATGGCAGGGTGACTTTGATTAAATTTTTGCATTTTAGTCTGTTTTTGAAAAAAAAATTGCTGTGATATTTTACAACTAAATAATCTTCTTTATTTCAATACAAATCAGCAACAAAAAAGTCCACATGACCTGCATTTCATGCCTGAGTGACTCCATTATGCTTTAGCATTTGGGTCCTTATGTCAGAAAAAAGACTTTTAATATTTTTAATGGGGTAAAAGTTAATGTAGGCATAATATATTGTGAAACTTTAATATATTTAAAATAATTCTAGCAACGATTTCCCGTCATAAATAAAAGATGGGAATTCAATGTGTGCAGGACACATCTGTGTTTTACAGACACACAATGTCTAGTTTTTTCACTGTTACATATAACTTGCTTTCCTAGAAAAAGAGACTGAGGTAAACATAACCATAACTACAAGGTATATCTTTTAAAGAAGAAAAATTCTGATGAAAGTACATGTAGAAAACATGGTATCAAGAAATCAAGTTTGATTTTTTAAAGTCGTGTTGACACAACAGAAATTCCTTCATGAAAATACTTTCCAAAGCCATAAAAAAGAAACAGCCTAAAAGAATGATTTGTACAATTATGATTAAATAACTGGCAAATTCAGAATTCCTAAATTAAAAGGCTCAACTCTACGTCCTGAAAAATGTCATTACCCCTCTGCTCACTTACTTTATCAAAGACATTATGGAAAGTCATGAAATGGTCAGTTACCTCAGTTGTTTATCTATACATATATAGAGATACTTTGGTTTTCATCCATGTTTACTAGGGATACCTGGCTGTTATTCAGATTTTCAGTAAGCTAATTGACTTAATATGCCATTTAAACTGACAACTGTGGAATTTTTCCATGTAAAACCAACAAAAAGTCAGTAAATTCCCTTGTGAAGTTGTTTACAGTTGGCAAATGTACAAAACAAGGATTTTATATGCTTTATCAAGGACATGATTTACATTTATGCACTGTGTAAGTAATAGAGTGTATAGATCTTAAAAATGTCAGATGAGATGAATAATGGAGTATTGTCAAGGAAAGCAAATCAAAATTTGTTCGATCATTTGGAAAAATATAAAAATTGATCTGTATATAAGACATACAAACCGATTATAATACATGTCATCGAACGTATAAAAAAATTATTTCAGATGTCTCCTTATTTAGGGTTGCAAAAGGAAATTGATTCACTGTAATGTAAAACTGGGGTCCTTGGCTGGGTTTAAGCCAAAGAGTGATGAATTTTTTTGTATGCTTTATTTCTGCGTATTGAGACATGAAAAAAGATAAAATATCAGCCTCAACATGTTGGATGAACATTTTTTTCTCTTTGATTATAAGGGATATTGTCTGAGTCGAGAAACTTTGTAATTTGTTCACAAAAACAGATTCTTTTTGTCATATGACATACATGTATTTCATTGTTTATTTGACAAGTTCATAAAAAATTAAACTGAATCTATATGACTTTATAAAATAGATATTGGTCATATTCAGATTGTTTTGCTGTGTGTCTATAATTTCATTAAGGCAATTGAACCGACTTATAATTATTCGTTGAATTAGGGGGTATTTTTGTTGGTTGTACCCCTGAGAGCATTTTCATAAATTGGTACATATATTACAAATATATATGTATACTTGAAGCAATCATGCAAAATGACAGTTTTCAATAATTCAGACTGTAGGTGTCTGTGGTAGACTCCATTGATATAATTTCAAGTTCATATTGAAATTTACTGTTGAGATGTTTCAAAATGTTTTATCATTTGAAGTGGTATCTACTTCAGTAAACTTTTAACCTCTGTTGAAAACTCCCAACCAGGGCATACACTGATGAGTATGGGTATATACTGGTATTTAATTTTACATTATAAGAAATGTTCTTTTTGAAAACATTATAAAGTCAATGGACAACATGGTTGACAATTAAGATAAATATTCATATGCAATTCATCCTTATTCATGTTTTTTTAATATATAAAAAATCATATTTAAGAGCTTTATTTATATGACTGTAACAACTACTAGTCTTCCACATAGGGGTAGAAGTGATTTAGTACCTGACCTATTATAACATCATAAGTGCCGATGAATTACCCTCCATACAAAAGTTCGGCCACCTCGGAGTGCATTGATAGAGAATTTAAAGTTCACTAAAGTACTGTTATAGTCAGTTGATAGGGTTTGCATGTCAAGTACCCATATTGTAAACTCAGCATTAAGTGGCCGATTATGAATTTAAAAGAAGAAGTTGTAATAACGAGGGCTTTTGTAACAAATAAAGGGGTTTAGTGTTACTACTTTTAAAACTTTAAAAAATTTGTTGAAAAGGTATTTGTTTCATTTAATTACCAGTGATGTGTATTCATTTGTCAAAAATGTATATTTTTATATTTTTCTAATTTAAGAGAATATACAAGTTTTTGCATGAAATTTTTGTCTTGAGAAAATACTTTTTTGGTTAAAGATTACCGTTAACTGTATAGAAAAGCATTTTTTTTGTTAATGATTACTGTTAATTGTATAGTTTACATGAATAAAGAAGTTGACAAGTCACCTGATTAACTAAATATACCAGAGATATATTAATTTTAACCTAAGGTATTCATGTGTAAAATGTAGGTCAAAGTTACTTAATTTAAAGATCATCCTATGCTACTATCCAAGTTGTTTGTAATGACAAATCGTGAGGGTATCTCCAGCTCAGTTGTTACTGTTTTGTTACTAGTTCAAAATTGATATTTCAAGTTTAATGTTCGAAAACTTTAAATTTTGTGAAAACTAAGGATTATCTCGCTCTTGCATAGCTTTGTCCTTAGATGGTTTTGGCTTTTCCTTTTGGTTGTTTTGGCAGTTTTGAATTTGCTCTCCATCGTTTTGGATTATTGTTTTGGTTTTTAACATCTTAGGCCATGAGCACATCTGATTGATGAATTGTGCACAACTTGTGCATCAAAATTGCATGCAAAACATTGCCAACTAATTGAAATTTTAAAATGGAAAGAAGGTGGAGATAACAGGCATATTGGAAAAAGGTGGTTTCAACTCTGAAATAAATGTTTGCCAGTTCAAAAAAGAGTGTTTTAGACTCATTACACCTAGATCCATTTTTACAAAAATATTTATGATTACAAAGAATAGATATTCTAATGTTGTTGATTATCCTTTATAAATACAAACATTTCCTTTAATATTTATTTGAAATATAGTGCAATGATGATTTATATGATTTATACCAAAGTCCAGAATTATGTAGATTCTATAAGATGATTGTGCATTCTGGTACAAGTAAATAGACATTTCCTATAGTAAAACATTCGGATTATAGTCTTTGAGGTTTTTGTTGACTTGTACCAATTGCTTTATAAACAATTTATATACATTTTTTATATATCTAAACAAATTTTATAGGTGTATCATTACGTGAATTGACAGAATGGGAAGGAGATTGAGTACAAGAGCGTTAACAAAATGTCAAATAGATCAAGGTTAGTAAACTCGTATTATACAATATACAATTCTTTTGACTTGATATTTTAATATTGAATGGGACACCTGAGAAGTGAAATTATAATGTTTTTAAATTATTTTTTTGAAACTTTTTTATGTCAAAAATGGTTAAGATAATTTAATTTGAAATATGCTTTGAATTATAGATTTAAATATTGTAAATAAAAGGAAAGTTTTACTTAAAAAATAGAAAAAAGTAAATTCAATGAATTCCTGAGTGGAATGATAGCTGATTGTTTACTATTAGTATAATAATGAATTTGATTATTTCGAAGTAAATCGGTATTGTATTTACAGTATGGTTAAAAAAAATATAGCCAGATGGAAGACCAAAGAAAAGAAAAGATAAATAAATGAAAAGAAAAAGCTAACCTAAATGAATTTTACCTTTTACCTTAGTGATGAATAATTGACATATTTATCTCCATTATAAATGCAGTGAGTTTCATATTAAAGAGTATATTTTTGTTGAGATATTCAAATACATGTATTACTGTTTTTAAGAGAACTTTTGGACAATGGTAGATGATTTATGGCCATGAATGAAGCAGAAATGAAAACATCACTGGCAAGTAAGTCTCGTTCTGACATCAAAGTGTAAACAAAAAATAATCATGTAAAATAAGATTTCATCTTTTTTTTTGTCCTAAACTGCAACACAGGAATAAATAATGTTATTACATTGAGTGTGGTGAAACAATGGGATTAAAACTGAGAAAATACAAAAATTCACTAGTAAACAGAAAAGTCAATTTCACTACTATTTGCTACGTTGCAGATTTTATTTGTTCAAAGTTCAAGATTAGTAAAACTATAAATCATGAAAGTGGACGACAAGTTAGGGGTGGGACAGATGAGTTGGGGAGGGACGTGGAAATTTTATTATGAGATAAAAAAAAATAGGATAAATTAGAAAATACAACTTATTGAACTGGGTCATCATTTAATTTATTTTGATCTTGGAGTGTGGATGAATGAGGTCTGCTTACAATGTTTATATATTTCAGTGTGACACAGTACAAATGTGACACCATCTAATAATTGAACCAAGTGCTCTGATGGTTTGTACATTTGTTCTTCTTTGCGATTGCTGAGTTATGGGACCTTAATGACAAATAAAAAAGAAATGAAAATAAGTATGTATGTCATATACCATATGATAGCCCAGTAATGCTTCAGATGAAATTTCATTGTCAATAAAGTAAAATTTCGATTTCAAGAGTTTCTAGATTTTTCTTTATTTACTTGTTGGAGTTAAATGACAATCTGAAGATCTAAATTATTTTGACTATTCAGTCAAAACTGTTAATAATGTTGCAAATATAGAGTTTGAATCATAAAAAATTGAGTTTTTCACATGCATATCATAACTTTATGTCTCT
The DNA here is from genome assembly GCA_028015205.1 of Mytilisepta virgata. Taxonomy (NCBI): domain Eukaryota; kingdom Metazoa; phylum Mollusca; class Bivalvia; order Mytilida; family Mytilidae; genus Mytilisepta; species Mytilisepta virgata. The sequence goes on from CM051515.1 coordinate 37,856,275, forward strand.
CAAAAAAATTATGTAAATTGTTACAACCTTTAAATTTTTCTTTTTCTTCTTTCAAAAGGGGGACATGCTCACATGGAAGAGCTGTTTACCTCATTTTGATACTACCAGTATGTAAGTTTTATATTTGTGTGGTAAACATTTAAATTTCAGTTTTAGACAAAATCCAAAGAGAGATGATGAGAGTCTTGGAACTTTAGAGGACAAAGCAAGATAGTATATTATATAAGGTAATTATTTCTATATTTATGGCCAGCTAGTTCACTCTGCCATTTTACATCAAAGCATTACTTATTTAAGCTTTATCTAAGGATTATCAGATATTGTTACGATGACCTACTTATATTGTATTCCCGTGTCTGTTTGACAAATTACCAAATCTATGGTAGATTTTCAATTTTCTTATTTCTATACCAAACAGTTGGAAATGTTTATGTATTTTGTAAAATCTAATACATAAATTATGAATTCGTCTTTAGAAAAGGGTATATCATTGGTAAATATCAACCTGAATTGTGTAGACATTCATAATATTTTTATTTAGAAGTTTATTATTTTGTTATAGTTGAATGAAATAGTTGTGGTTTAGATTTAGACCACCTATCTATACATATCTATCCAGGCTTCTTAAAAAGATTGGCTCAAAGAACCTAAGGCAGTAAATTCTGTAATCAGTTTGAAAAATTTTGTCACCTGGATTTTTAACTGTCCTGTTTCAGGCTTAAAATTAATATTTTATACTTTTTTTAATTTTTCAAAGATTTTGTCATGAGCACACCTGATCACTGGTGTTAATCATGTTAAGATTTGTTTGGCATTTAATACTGTCAATGTATCTGAGTGTAGGGCTGTAGCTTTTGGTCATTATTCTCTCTGATGAAGAGCTATCAGAAAAGAACTTTATAAACAATTAATTCTGATCAGTATTTTAGTTTAAACTTATTTATTTATAGTGGATTGGGAAGCAAGTTATACTAACTTATACTATTCCCTCTCCACTTGGCTGATGCGAGAGTGGCCCCTGAAGCTGTATTTTAGCCGAATCTTTTTCGACATCTACAGGGGAGCTTTTAACATGCTAACACAGGACAGCCATTTTTCATCCCCATCTGATGGACTAGCATCTTTTACTGAGACCATCTTCACAAGTGGTGTCCATGAGGCATCACAATTTTGATCCCAGAAATTTTTATCCATAATGGGAATCAAACTAGAGACCTTTGGCTTCATAGTCCAATGAATTCTTTCAAATTTCCAGTATCTTTGTTGAATAGTAACACTGAAATACTTATGTTTCAAATTCATGTTTTTTAAACTCGAAATACAGAAATAAGACAACTGAACAAGAAGTATATATAATTACTTTTATTGAATTTTTAACAGTATTATTTAATGCCTGTGTTGTGGTGGAGAAATCCACTTCTTGTTGAAGGCCACATGATGACCCCTATATATAATAAGTCTTTTCCCTTGTTCAATCCTTAGTTATAGTATAGGATGTTTTGTTGTTTACAAACACCGCATGTCCTTACATTTTAATATTAGTATAAATATATTGTGACAAGATATTAATCTTTTAAGTTGTAAAGTAAATCATTTAACATGTTTAATTGATAATTAGGATGACTTTTTATGATAATTAAAGTAAAACCGTGACCTAAGTGTCATTTTAAGGTAACAAGTTAAACACCTGTTTTATTTGTTTATCCAAGAATGTTTAATTTAGAAACAACAAGCTACAGTAGGTAAGTTCTGGTATGGTTAAGGAAAACGACAATATTTTATTCCATTTTTGCTTTGAAATGTAAGTGAAGTTTCTTCTTTATATATTGGATCTGTTCCTTTCTATTGGGGTCCATTTGTTTGGAATAGAACTGTAGCTATCTAAATCAATCAAATGCCTGAAGGGAGCAACCATTTGATTTTCTGGAGAGGAAAGAAAGGAATTTGAAAATATGACAGACTCACAAATGTGGTGAAAAAAACAGGATCGAGTATTGCCTGGAATAAAATAGTACATCTAGTATATTTTGGAAATAAATATTGGGCAGAGTCATGAATGCTTCAAAAAAAATTTGTAGTATAGAAAAGGTTTCTTCTTAAGAGTCCTATATATATGTCTAAACCCAAGATAAATCAGTCCTGTAGATATATCAAAAGCTGCTTAAGGTCCCCAATGCGTTCTGGCCAGAGCCATTGTGGGGGGTCCAGAGGGAGGGGGTGGGGTTGGGGAGAGGGGAAGCTCATGAAAACTGGGATTTTAATAGCAGTTAGAGATGGCTTCAGAAACGAAGTGATTGCTGAATGAAGTACCAAAAATAAAATAGCAATTTAAGACCGTTATAGTGGGATCAATATCTCTTTCTGAAAGAACAATGACAAATTTATTTACTTTGATCATGATATTTTTACACATAGTAGCCAGCGAAAATTCTTGTTATAGACGGAGAATATCGCCGGCTACTGGCTTAATTTGAAAGCCCTGGGAAATAGATTTACCCTGTGCTTCTGACTATATACATGTCCATCTGTCCATCATTACGTACATCCATCCGGTTTGGTTAAGTTTTTGCATTGAGGTCCATTTCTCAGAAATCCATTGAGATTCATCAATGATATTACATTACTAAAACCCCCTTATAACACTGAACAAAGCTGTATAACACTTAGGTCACTTTGGCCTATATTTAATGCATGAGTGACTTTGATTAAATTTTGCATTTAGGTGTATTATTAAAGAACGTATGGTAATGTATTTATGATCTTCCATAACTGCAGTTTTCTTATATATTTCACAATTCAGCAACATTTGAGTCACCATGACCTTCATTTTATCCTTGAGTGACTTTGATTAAATTTTTGCATTTGGGTGTATTATTAAAGAACCTATGGTAATTTATTAATGATATTTCACAATTACAGTCATCTTATAAAGTACAACACAGCTCATATACATTTGAGGCACTATGTTCTACATTTTATGGTAGGGTGACTTTTTTTTAGCTCACCTGACCCAAAGGGTCAAGTGAGCTTTTCTCATCACTTGGCGTCCGTCGTCCGTTAACTTTTACAAAAATCTTCTCCTCTGAAACTACTGGGCCAAATTGAACCGAACTTAGCCACAAGCATCATTAGGGTATCTAGTTTAAAAAATATGTCCGATGACCCCGTCTGCCCACAAACATGGCCGACATGGCTAAAAATAGAACATAGGGGTAAACTGCAGTTTTTGTCTTATATCTCAAAAACTAAAGCAATTAGAGCAAATTGACATGGGGTAAAAATGTTCATCAGGTCAAGATCTACCCGTCGTGAAATTTTCAGACGAATCGGTCAACCCTTTGTTGGGTTATTGCCCCTGAATTGTTAATTTTAAGGAAATTTTGCAGTTTTAGGTTATTATCTTGAATATTATTATAGATAAAGACAAATTGTAAACAGCAAACATGTTCAACAAAGTAAGATCTACAAATAAGTCAACATGACCAAAATCGTTGATTGACCCCTTATAGGATTTTTTGCCCATTAAAGACGGCATCCAGCGTAAACTTTCCTTCAAAGATCTTTTCCTCTCAAACCACTGGGCCAAATGAGACCAAACTTTGGTGGAATGGTCCTTGGGTGGCCCCCTTCCAAAATTATGTCTGGCATCCCTGACTTCCAACCGAGATGGCTGCTGTTACTAAAAATAGAAAAAAAAGGGGGTGACTTTCAAAAATCCTTTTATATGAAACTACAAGTCCAGTTGCAACCAAAGTTGGCAGTAATAGTTCTTAGGAGGTTCTCTTTCAGAAATATGTCCAATGACCCGGACTGTTAACAAGGATGGCCGCCACAGCCGAACTGAGCTTAACATAGGGCCCTATGGGAAAATTCATTGAAAAATCTTCTTGTCTTAAACCACTTGACCAATTGGAACAAGACTTGGCAGCAAAGGTCCTTAGATGGTCCTCCTACAGAGGTGTGTCCGATGACCCGGACTGTCAACCAAGATTGCCGCCACAACCGAACTTAGTTTAACATAGGGCCCTATAGGAAAATTCATCGAAAAATCTTCTTGTCTGAAACCACTTGACATATTGGAGCCAGACTTGGCGGCATTGGTCCTTAGGAGGTTTTTTTTCAGAAATGTGTCTGATTTCGTGGACTATGAACCAAGATGGCCGCCACAGCAGAACTTAGTTTAACATAGGACCCTATGGGAAAATCACTCAAAAATCTTCTCGTTTGAAACAACTAAGCCAATTAGAATTAGACTTGGTAGCAATGGTCCTTAGATGGTCCTCTTTCAGAATTTTGTGCGATGACCAGACTGTCAACCAAGATGGCCACCACACCCGAACTTAGTTTAACATAGGGCCCTATGGAAAAATTCATTGAAAAATCTTCTTGTCTGAAACCACTTGACATATTGGAGCCAGACTTGGCAGCATTGGTCCTTAGGAGGTCCTCTTTCAGAATGTGTCCGATTTCGTGGCCTGTGAACCAAGATGGCCGCCACAGCAGATCTTAGTTTAACATAGGACCCTATGGGAAATTCACTCAAAAATCTTCTCATCTGAAACCACTAAGCCAATTAGAATTAGACTTGGTAGCAGTGGTCCTTAGATGGTCCTCTTTCAGACTTTTGTGCGGTGACCTAGACTGTCAACCAAGATGGCCGCCACACCCAAACTTAGTTAACATAGGGCCTTATAGAAAAATTCATTGAAAAATCTTCTTGTCTGAAACCACTTGACATATTGGAGCCAGACTTGGCAGCATTGGTCCTTAGGAGGTCCTCTTTCAGAAATATGTCCGATCACTCGGATTTTCAACCAAGATTGCTGCCACACCGACCTTTGTTAAATATTGGACCCTATAGGAAAATTCATTTAAAAATCTTCTAGTCTGAAACCGCTTAGCCAGTTGGAACAAGACTTAGCAGAAATGGTCCTTAGATGGTTCTCTTTTAGAAACTGGACTGTCAACCAAGATGACTGCCACAACTGAAATTAGTTTAACATAGAATCCTATAGAAAAACCAGCCAAATTGACTGCAACACTTAAATTTTTAGGTCTGCTCAAGGTGAAAAGTTAAATCCAGGTGAGCGATACAGGCTCTTGAGAGCCTCTAGTTGCATTTAATTTCATATCCTATGAATCCATTGTGTTATATTATCAATTATACTTAATCACTATAATCTACATACATTATATAATATATTTCACCAACAATTGGGTCATTATGACTTACATTTCATGCTTGGATGACTCTGTTAAATATTTGCATTTAGATTTTGTTCCTCAGAAACTATTTATCATATTATACTACTTAATTCTTATATAGAGCAACAAAAATCAGCAACATTTGAGTTACCATGAACTACATTTTATGCTTGAGTGAGCTACAGTCCACTTATATAGTACAAAACAACTTAGCAAGTCTTTAGGTCATTATGACCTACATTTTATGCTTGAGTGATTTTGTATTTAGGTGTTTTAGTGAAGAACTTGTGGTGATATGTTAATGAGATTTCACAATTACAGTCATCTTATAAAGTAAAACACAATAAGCAAATTTGAGTCACCATGACCTTTAATTTATGCTTGAATGACTTTGGTTAAATTTATGATGACATGTCATTTATTCGGAAAAGTCATGAAAATGGCACATATTGATTATCTATGCAGAATATGATGTCATAAACACTGTGAACCAGAACACCATGCAAAATTTCATATTAAGTGAAAAGACAGGGGATCCAAGAGATGATATTCTACCAGATAAATATTGAATGAAATATTTGAAACCCTTTATTGGGCTATTAAATAGGTCAGTTGCAGTATAAAATCAATTTTCAAACACTCATAAAGTATATTTTCCAAGATAGTGAAAGTATAGTTGAATGTTTGAGGAAATGGATGATTTTCTAACAATAGTAAATATGCCCTTTGTTTAATAACCAATACGGATCCACTGTCAACTAAGGTTATCATTGTTAAAAGTGTAGCATAAAACTGTCTCTTCCTTTAACCATCTAAGAGGAGCCTATGGTTGATAAAGTTTTGTGGGAGTGTATACCCTATAATATTTATATATAATTTCTAAACAGGTTAAAGAACATGTTAAAAAGAAATTCAAAATACAAAAATGAGTCATTTCTGATGGTAACAATTTTCTTCAATTTAGAAAGAAAATTACAAAATCATTAACGGAAATTGGTACGTGAGCATTTAAATTGAAGAAAAATATCAGGTGTCAAAATTTTTCAATTATTTCCATAATCCATTTCTCATATTTGATATCAAATAATATTTCATAAATAACTTGAGGGTTGTAATTTTACACTTTATTAGGTTTACATTATGTAAGTCATCGTTCATAGTATATTTAATATAACTTTATCAAAGATTTGTAAGTGACCGTAAAAATTTGTAAAATTGAACATATATCACTTCACAAAGAAATGGTACCACTAACGTCATGACCTCAGGGGTTAAAATATTTGACATAACTTTTTAAAATAATTTAATCTTAAATGAAATATTGTTATTTTGAAACGAAAAAGGATGTTTTTAGTCAAAGGTTAAATTTAATGTTCTAAAATTTTTGACAGATTTTTAAATACTGAAATATCCCTTAGAAATAATGATTAAATCATGAAATTTAGTCAAATTGAAGACATTCTAATTCTTACAATATATTTTATGTGTACTGAGTTCATGTTGGCAGGTTTTTTTTGGCATATTTTGCCCATAACAGAGATATTGCTATCACTTTGCATCTGTCCAAGGGTTCAGACTTTTAACTTGTGGGGCGGTCATTATTTTGAAATAGAAAAGTTGGTAAAAAATATATAAAAATGGGTCAAAGACTCAATATGCCAGATTGCATTCATTGTTATCGAAGGATTACATTCAGTATCCATTAAAGACTTAATAATCAAGGTACGTTGCAATTAATGTAATCAAAGGGTTTTACATTCAGTTTTCATCCCATAACACAGGTAAATGTATGATGACCAGTAACACAATCAATGTAATCTGCTACATTTTATGTATAATAAAAACTGAAAAATCAAACAGATACCCCTCACAACCAACAAAATCTGTGTAACTGAAAAATAAAACAAATCTTAATCAAAGTTTATATTTTAGAATAATAGATTTTCAGACTTGCATATTTTTCATGAAAAATTAACAACACAAAAATCTGATAAAAAATCTTCCAAGGGTGGTATTCTCCTTAATTCATATCTTCAGTATGTTCATGAACACTCCAAAAGTTTTAATAGACCTGGTTTGCTGGGTAAAAAAAAATTATGGAGAGTTGAATACACAAAATTAGCTTTTTGGCAAAAATTTGAGGTTTATTCACGATATCTTGATATCTCACTTGTATATTTCGACTATAAACAACAGTTACAATTTCAGAATTTTAAAAAATTTCAAAATCGGATATGACTATTAAATATGAAAAAAATGTCTAGTAAAAAAGGTTTATGAAGGTTTATTGACTTGATCTTGAACATTAATTAAAAGATCATAAAAAATGTTCAGTAGTTGCCTGATAATTAATTCATCCTATGTGAATTGATAATCAATTGTCAGTCATTGACATAAAAATCTTCACTTAATTACAGATAAATTGAACAAGGATTAAAGATAACGATAGTCTGACATTTGTTCATGCTCAGTAAAATCTCTGAAGTATTGTAAATTGTTTCCATTCACCTTGTTCAGGTGGTCACGACTGAGTTATTCTCAGGTAAACAGTCCAGTATATATATATAATATTGTATTGATCTGGGTAGACTGTGGAACGGGTTAGAACATGGGTAGTCGACTTGGTGTTTAATCTCTCAATGAACATCAAGACTGGTGAGAAAAAAATTAATTTTTGTCAGATTGGGATTGTAGCTTTTGAAATTTCTACCATTAGTTCATTTGTTTTTCGTTTGACAATTTGAATACAACGGATCAGATTTTAATGAAGTGTTTTTGCAAGAGGAAAAAGTGATTTATATATACAGGTGGAATATACAGATTTAAAAGAGGTAGGTGTAATTCAATTCTAATACCAATACACATTTACTTTGATCTTAATTTGCAATACACATTTTTCTTTTGATGTTTGAACCCCCAAATCTTATTAACAAATCACTTAGTTACTACATGTAGAAAATGAAATTTGATATCATATTATCGAAGTATATGACAATAACAAGTGACAGTCCATTGTTTTGGTTTATTACAGCTGAATTAATATATCTTTATTTGGGGTTTGTTACTTTGACAATATATTAAATTATTACTGTAATTAAACCAAAAAGAAAGAAAACAAAAGTTTATGGTTTAATTGGTGTTTAATTTTTGATTTTGTAGTTTACATATACATGTAGTAACATTGTGACAAATCAATTAGTTAAGCAATGTATTTCCTTTCATTTAAAGAAATGCTATACTATAAATAAGTGTGCGGAGAAGGAAAATATGCATTTTCTGTTTAATCAGTTCGGCCAAATCCTCAGATGAGGGATAACCTCTGAAACAATTGATTACCTTTTTTGAAGGGTAAATACGTATTATACAGTGATTTGAGAAACTGTTGAAAAAAAATTATTTAAAATAATTTTAAATTTTTTCATGAAATAGACCATATTTTCATCTAATTTGCTACAACTTTTCAAAAACAATGCTGTATGCTAGTACATTGTATATCTTGTCTTTCATAAATATCCATCCAAGAAATTTGGTAATTTTGTAGCCAAGCAGTGTCATTGTTACTTTGGGCACAAAGATCGTTCTTTGAAAATTACTGTCTGGACACCTCAGTTCTTAAAATTGATTTTTTGGCATTTTAAAAGTCTAAACTTTAGAATTATTAGACAATCTTTTGTTGGTTAATTAACCTTATTGAGTCATCCAAGAAAACATAAAAATGTAAAGTTGTATATAAATGTTATGTTTGTATACCTCACAAATGATTGTAAATAGGGAATTTCCAATAGGAAAAATAATGCACTTGAAAATTTAAAAAAATTGATAATTTGAAATAATCAACTCCAACCTATCATAAAATTTACAAAACTCTTATTTTATATATTTTTAATGCACTTTGTGCATATTTCATGAATCACGGGGTTGTAATACTTAATTTAATAAAATCTCATAGGAAGAGTTATCTCCATTTTACAATGAAAATTCCATAGGCTGAATGTTTTTGTTTATCTGGAAGACATTAATGAACAAAATAAAGAAAGTTCAATTGTTTCAGTTACGACTTAGCTCATTGTATCTTTCTCACTATTGACTAGACAATTCACATTGATTAACATATTCAAATTCTGAAACCCATTTTACAAACAGAGGTGTCCAGACAGTAGAAGCATTTTACATGAATTTTTGCCTTTTTCAATGAAAAAGTTAAATTTGAAGAACAATTTTTATCACTCGATTGATTAAATGGGTAATGCCATGTGGGCGGTATTGCAGCCATACCACAGAAGTTTATGATAATGATCTTTTTTACATATACATGTATATAGTATCATTATCAATATTGACTTTCATTGCTTGTATTACAACAAATTTTGTTTTGAGCTAGTAATATCTGGTTATCTTGTTTATGCCAGTTCTGTTCTGTTGCTTATAACTAATTTTTTTGGCTGTCACTGTTATTATTAGTGTAATCTGATGGAGATTATTTCTTAAATATACTTGTATGAAAATAATTTATATAACAGTATCATTTTTTTTTTCTTACCATATACAAATTGACAAATGTATTGGATTTATAATGTAGCAAATTATACCGTGAAAATTGATTTTATTTGTCAATAATTTCTACAGAATTGAAATTTGAACCGAAATCGGTACATGATGGCCTCGTGTTGTACAACATGTTACCAATATTTTAAGTATATTACATCACTAGAGTAAAATCACTTTTAAAGGGAAGTGTCATTTAGATATATAAATGGCTAAATTATGTTTTAATGAGATGCTAAAAAACTGACAAGTAGTAAACAATTCATTGGACAGTTAGTCATAGAAGATTCAAATGTCTATTTGTATCAAAATATGTAGCTGGATAATTTATTTACATTATAACAACAAATGTTGTCGTTTCCTTTTATGGGTAATATTTTAAGGAGTAAATTTTGTATGCATACCAATTATAATTTTAAAATTTAGTAAGCAAATAACTATACTTATTTATCATTATACAGAAACTGGAAATATATATAGCTATCTCCTTTAAGGCTTATAAATACATAATCTAATTACATTTTTTTTCTCTTCTACCTTTGAAGATCAAAAGTAAATTATTACACCTTGAATACATTTAAATGTGTATTGGTAATGGATTTTATGAATTTTACATGCAGTTCAAACAAGTAGATTACTTCCTAATTAGAATATCTTAGTACACTGATGTTTTAGAATGATTAAAAACTTGTTAATTATGTTTGATCTAGGGGTGTTTCGGGTACCAGTTATTATTGGTATGTTTATAATACATTATCGAAAGTAATCCTCCTGAGGAATTTGATAATTGATGATAGAAAAAATTTAATTGTATGTTATTTCCTGGTTCGATAAACTTTGATTGGTTATTTGTTAATAACAAATTCTAAGGTGTATTTAGTGTTATTGTTTATTGAATCAATAAATAAAAATGGAAATTTATGAAAGGAATATATAGTAGGTTAATAGAACTAAGTTATTGACAATAAAATATTCATTAGTCAGTTTATGCTTGTTTCCTGAATTTTAATAACATCATAAAATAAAACAGAGCCTGTTGTAAATTACATCAGTGAAATTTGGAGGAAAATTTCATGTATAGCAAATAATTGGTGAAATACAATAGTATTTGGTAATTTTGTGAAACAATTTGCTGGTTTCCTGAAATTAAAAACATAATTGAAAAAGGAAAAACTTTGGTCAGTTATATTAGTAAAAATTTGTATTTAGCAACCAGATTATGAAAAATATACAAATTATCTGAAAAACTTCTGTTTGTCTAGAAAATACTTGTTTTTTTAAATTGAGGTTAAACTAGTCAAAGGTTTTTATATTATAATAAGAATTTAAAAGAATCTAAAAAAAGTTGAAATAGGTTAAAAAATCAAGGTTGAGCATGCTTTTTATAAACTGACAGTCAAGGTTGTACATGTATACACTTTTATAAACTTTTAGGTACAATGTATTATCCTTGGCAGTTTTTCGCATGGATCGAATTTGTTGTCAAACAATGATTTTGTAATCTTTTGACAACTTCTTCATCATGAGACTATCTTGTTTTACAAGTTGTCATAAACAGACAAGAGAGATTACAAGATAATTTGTTGGGACAAACTAGTAGATACCCTGTAGGTAATTTGTATATCATACAGGTTTATTGAGATGAAGGTACATATCTTAAAATCTTTTCACGATTATATACTGTATTTTAACTAATTTTAACAATATCCCAAGGACATTTTAGATAGTTAAAAGTGATAACACTTTCCATTTTGAATTGAGTAGACTTTATGCTGTTTTATGGTATTTAATAGCAATCAAATATGCAGCAAAATATATGGTTGAGATCAAAGTCTTGGCAATAAATGAAGAAAATCTGACAAAAATTGTTACCTCTCATTTATATCAACATTTATTGAAGACATGAAACTGTAGATAATTTTCAAATTTACAGTCTGCCATGCATGTTCTATAATGACTGTTAATGGTAGTATAACTTATACCTTTCAAAATCAAAGAATTTTCCCAAGCATTGCAAATTTTTATACCAAGTTTCATAACAATACTTTGATAATATTTTACATCTTGAATAAGTTTGTAATATCTTAAACATTTTGATTTCTACAAACTTGACAGCTAACTTTAATAATAAAACATGTTCTGTATTGTAATAGAACATTAAAAATGACATGGGAGGTAACTCTTTTTATAATTACTACGTCTAATTAAAATTAATAGTTTGTCAATGTTTTTATCAATATCTCATAGATTATATGACCTTAAATTTAAGCTTAATTAATTTTCTGTAAGTTGATACCCTGAATTCAATTTAGTCAATTTATAAACCTTTGGTTGACCTGTTCAGGTAAAAATATGTTACAATATGTTATACAGTTTCTTAATCCTAGGGGCAGGTATCATTGTCAGAGGATAAATTACACCTGTTAATGGTCTATATAAATATATATGACCTGATAGGGGTAGAGATCTATTATCTTTAGAGTTGATCAGTTTCACAAAAGAAATTTTGGTTCTGAAATTCGACTGAATTCCTTTGTATCAGTTTGTTGACATTTTCACCTGCCTTTAGATCCGGTGTACCACTGAGTTAAAGGTTTAAACATTTGAAACCAATCTGAAGTAAGTAGAAAGATTCAGTGTAATTTTTGTAAAATTTGTAATTGTAATATTATATACTTAGACTAAAACCACAATTTTAAAGTTTTTGTGGAAAGAAATAGGACATGAATTGTTGATTTTAAGTTTTGATTAAAGGATCACACACACAGACATTTTAAATACAATGTGCATAAATTGTATCAATCTTTATCCCTCCCTCTTTATGTTTGAAAATCAGGACAAGCTAAGAGCTTTTGAAAAACTGACCATATGAGGGATTAAATTAACATTTCAATAGCTAGGTAGCAAATGATAATTTGAAGAGAAGGCATATGTTGACTCCAGGAAAGGAAATTGATAAAAGATTAATTTATTAAGAATTAATAGAATTTCTTTGTAGTTTTATCTAAAGAATGTTGATTGGTTCTATAAATTTATGGATGTTTACAAATAACTATGTTGGTCTCATGAAAGAGTGTGATTTTGTTCTAGTTTGAGCCACATACAAAAATGACCAGTATGTTTGTCTATCTAGCTTTACAGCAGTGATATTAAGAGATGAGAGGTCGAGATTATCATCCTGAATTGTCTGTGAAAAAAAACAATGCTTTCTCAAGGTGTAAAAAGTAAATCCACTTTTCCTGAGTTTTCCCATTTTGATTAACAAATTTCATTTAATGAAATAAAAATTTCCTTTTCTGACAACCTGAAAAGGATCCTTTTGCTAATGCTACTCCTAGGTTTACTCCGAGGTTAACTGTACCAGTCAAAGCCTTTTTGTCAAGGTGTGTTAGTGATTCCTGTCCAGGTATTCTACAAATAAAGACTGACTGTTATTATATGGCCAGTTGTGCTGGAAGTGACTGTAAGAAACAAACCCAACAATGATAAAGAACTGCTGCTTCCATTAAGAATTTTTGTAGAAATAGTGGTAAAGTCTACGAAATAAGTGTAATGGCTTTATATTCAATAATGAGACTTAAAGGGTGGAAACTTTTAATGTAAAATTTTATGTAATTTGTGGGATTATTCAAGAAAATATTTTATATCAGTATGGAAATATTTACTGGTATAAGGCTCTTAATACTATATAATTAAAACCACAAATAATTTATAGGATTGGCGATCTGGGTGTAAATAACAATAAGTTGAGTTTTGGTAAGATTACACTAAAACATTGAAAATGAAACTTTGCCAATTTTGATTGAAAATGAAAGTAGGATAGTCAGTTATGATTAAGATTGTTTTCAAGTAGATTCCAAATGCTACACCCATATTTTTATATCCTGGACTGTGGACTTTTCTTATTGTACTTTTCTCTCCTATATGAATGTTCATATGTGTATACCGATACATTTAAAGTGAAATTAAATAATCAACAAATGATCATTAATCCATTGGTTAATCTATTTAAGTGAAAATTGAGTCATATACCAAGGCCAATTAAAGATAAAATGTTGATTTAAATTCAAAAGAGTAAGATTGGTGAATAGAAAACATTTTTCACTTTAAATTCAACAGGACTATGTGCCATTGTAGCCTAATTCATCAAACTTTACCTTAACTATACCTTAATGGCTATGTAATATCAATGGGTTTGGTAACTGGACAAAGTAATGGACATTTTGGCTTAAAAATTGAAAAGAGACAGCTGAGAATGAATAATAAAAAGGGATAAAAAAGGTCAACAATGACATTCCAATCAAATATTGTCCCTCAGATTAGAAAACAACAACACAGAGTACAAAACATAAAGTAAACTATCTGACTTGGTGCATCTCATCTCAATATATGGCAAAGGGCATTTGCTAGTGGCTTGTAATACAGGTTTCTTTAATTTTATTAAATCTGTGATGTAGTTAGGTTTTATAGAATTTGAAATTAATTATGTTATTATTATCAAGTTGACAAAAAAATATGGGACTTTCTAAAAAGTTAAATTGCTGTTAAAAAACATTAAAAAATTCTGACAGATGATTAAAATTTTGTTGAAATACAATGAGAATCTATAAGTTATTTGATTTTACCAATTCACCATAAACTTAAATCATATTTGACCTTTTTAATAGTCAGGTACTTGCTGTATTATGTATGTCAAATGACCACCACAACACATCAACAAAACTGTATTCTAGCAGGGTTTCTAGCCAAGCCAGCAGCTAGCACCCTACTGATATACACTGGTCAGTATTTTGTACTAGATGACAGTAAATACTAGTAAACCAATTTTGTGACCATACCAATACCTAGTGGTCAGTGGGTGTCTTACAAGAGACAAGAACAGATTCCCTAGTTCACCCTCTTTATTTGGTTGGGTTCTTGTTACTCATCATTGTTTTAATTTTTTGTGTTGTTGTTTGTTTGTTCTTCTCAAGTGAGTTCCTCATCTCGGTACAGCCTTTGTATCTGTATTAATGATTGTTAGATGGCCCTTTGGATTTTTCCTTACCCGCTATATGGTAGTTTTATGGTTGACAAACCATCTTATGTGAACCAATACCTATACTGGTCTGTATTTTGCACTAGATGGGAGTTTGACAGTTACAAAAAAACATTTTTGGTTATTGGTTTTCATAATAAAGGTGTCATTTTCCTTTTTATTATGTGGTGTAACTTAATATTTTGTTGTGCAAATAGATAAAATTTAATAATCAACCGATCTTATGTAACGATGTAATGTAACGATGTAAACTATATGAAATTTCACTTGTATATCTGTGAAGAAGGAAGTCTATACCCATATATATATATATATAACTGAGTCAAAGTTTTAAAACAGAATCTTAGATTAAAGGTATCAGATAAAATTTATGGACTCTTTTTTGAAAATCTTACATAACAATATTTCATTATATATTAATGTATTCTGTTAGTAATAGCGGCATTGTATTAAAATTATTAAACCCTGTCGTCAATTCTTAAAACCTCTCTCTTGCAGACACTTACTGAATTGGATAATTACGTGCATGTGCATATGTATGTATCGGTTGGCATGTTCTTCTATGTAAGTCATTTACTGCACACACAGAAAAACTTACCAAATATGTATACCCAGTAAAAACAAACTGTAACCATCAAATTCACCAATGATGATATAGTAAATATTTAAATAAAATCTCCTAAGTACTGTAATTATATGAAATGTTCACTTAAGCAGACCATGAAATACCTTTAAATAAGCTAATTATATATTAAAAAATATAAGCAATTTATTTTTTTTACCTAACATTTTTGGACATTGAAATTTGAATAAACTTCAAAGTTGTAAAACTTTTATATTAGTATTAAAGATCATACAAAGGTAATTACCTCTATTTAACTATATTAACCGTCAATATTTGGACAGAAGTAGTCAGTGAATAAAGTGTAATAACCCAAATTTTTAGAAATATTTAGGAGGAAAGGTCAATCTTTGAAGGGTTAGGGAACAAGAGGGTAAATCTAAGATCATACAAATTTCTGCCATCTGTTTTCATCTTTTTCACCAAATATTGTTGAAAAGTCGTTGATCTATAAAAATTTTTCTGTGTTGGTCAGTTGAAAGAATAGATCTCTAACATAATATTAAGTTAGATTTAATAGCATTTTATAGCGTGTTACTTTTGAGGCTGTAGGTATTAAATTCTATTTACTTAATAGCCTGAAGCCCACAAATTTCAGTACCAAAGTATTTGGGTTTAAAAATTTTCTTAAAAGTTTAGAGAGAAAATGTCCATTGTACATTGTCAAAAGATTGGAATCTTAATGTATGTACAGAGTCTTCTTTATTCTCCAAACAATTAATTTTGTAAACATAAATTTTAATGTAGTCTTAGTCTGTAAATAAATATTACGATAACATTGATTCGTCAGATTTATAGGTTTTAATAGTTTTTAAAAATTACTGATTTTGAACGATGAGCATGTTATTTAAAACCATTTTATTTCTGTGATAAGATTTTCATAACATTTCAGCGACCAGAACAAATTTTGATTGTTCAGCAACTTTATTGAAAGTTAATTCATTAAAAATCATAAAAATAAGGCAAATATGTACATGCATGGCTGTCTTTGTTTGCTTATACAGATTTATTGTATGGAATGTTGTCTTTATGGTGGTTTTGGATTTTTATGCCCCGCCACGAAATGTGGCTGGGGCATATAGATTTACCCTTGTCCGTACATACGTGCGTTCCGATTCAGTTAAGTTTTGCATTTATCTCCATTTCTCAGAAACCTATAGTAATATATCAATGATATTTCACCACTATAATCCTCTTTATAGTACAACACAGTTTAGCAACACTTGGGGTGCTACAACCTACATTTCATGCTTCAGTGACTTTGGTTAAGTTTTGTGTTTAGGTTCATTTCTCTGAAACCTATAGTAATATATCAATGATATTTCACCACTACAGTCCTCTTGTATAGTACAACACAATTCAGCAACACTTGAGTCACTATGATCTATCTTTCATGCTTCAGTGACTTTGGTTAAGTTTTGCTTTAGGTTAATTTCTCAGAAACCTATAGTAACATATCAATGATATTTCACCACTAAAGTCCACTTGTATAAACGCAGTTCAGCAAAACTTGGGCTGTTTTTAGGGTGGGGCATCCGTGTATAGACACATTTTCTATTTTTTTTTAATTTTTGACATCATTGTTCTTGTTTATTGTTTATGTTGTGATGGTGGCTGTTGCTGCCTGTTGAAGGCAATGGTCAAGATGCAGTAGCTCCTCAGATGTAATGAGTATTTTCTTCTGTTCAGTTCATTGGATGTTGTCTAATCCCTGCATACATGCATTTGTATAAAAAAATTTCCAAGATGTACTCAGATTTTGCAATCAATGAAATAACCAAAAGCTGATCATGTATATTGTGCAGTCAGTTCAAAAAATATTTTATTCATTATAATCCAAAATGTATTGAGCAGCTGTATAAGCCTATGATTGCAAGGTATTTAATTACTGCTTTTATTTTTTAGAAAATAAAAATTTTTAAATTATTTAAAAAAAAAAATTATTTATATTTTGACTGTTTCCCATATTTTGATCTGTTTCATCAATGATTTTTTTTAAAAGAATTATAGAATGAACATATGATCACTACATATATACAATTTTCCACATTGTCATCTTACATATTTCAGATGAATGGTTTAACTTTTACCCTGCAGTTTGATTGAAAACAAAAATATTTTTCTTGCCAAAACCTGAAAAAAGGAAGTCATTTAAAAAGCCAAAACTTTTGTGTTTGACAACCATACACTTTGTATTTTCTATAAAAATATACTTATTTTGTCATTGTTGAGTGATTTTGAAAACATACTGTGAATTTTATGAATGAAACTGGAAATTTGAGTCGGGGAACAATAGTTCGATGAATAAATTCATATTTATAATATTGTAGTTCGTAGACACATTGCCGTGACTTGTGCATAGTTAAAAAGACTTGATGTTTTTCTACAGTTCTGAAAAAAAATTTGGAAATTGTATGTGAAAAATTTTGGTTTTTGTATTTTCTGTGTATATAGAATGTCAGTTATCGACATTATTTATTTTTTGGTCCCTCACATTTACTATACATGTAGATACAAAATAGCTGTTCTTTGAACAATGTGCACATAGATCTGATCCTAGCAAAATTTTATCTCTTGGAAAATACAAAACAACAGCATAAGACTGGGAAAGAATTCAGCTTGCAAAGTATGAATTCTTGCTCCATACAGTATCTAAATATTTACTATTGGTCAAAGGCATCTATGGTTTGAAAATAAATTATAAGTGTACAAACATGTCATTATTACAGTAAAATTCTAGTTTATTTGCAATTTAAGTCTATTAAACTTTAATGTGTATTAAAAAGGATTGCTGGTTTATTTTAACTTTAGACATCAGTAAAAATTCTGGTCAGTCAATGTGGCTGAGAGGTGTTTACAAGAGTAACCATGGAAATTTAAAAACAAACTATGGATTATTTTCTAATCTACCTCATTACTTGTTTAATTTATAATAGGGTAAACATTTTTGTCCTAAAAAATAGCAAAAAAATATTTTTTTATGTCTCTTTGTATATTTTATGAGAAGCAGATTTATGAAGGGAATGTTGTCTTTAAGGTGGTTTTGTGACTTTTATGCCCTCCACGAATGTTGAATTTTTGACATCATAGTACAATGCAGTTCAGCAACACTTGAGTCACTATGACCTACATTTCATGTGCCTCCTCAATTGCAAGTCTCAAATGTACAAAAAATTACCCTAAAATGTGTAAAAGTTTAAAAAAATTTAGGTGTGTACTGCCTTAGACTAAATAAATCAAAATCTTGGACTGTTGCCTGACCCAATTTATACCAATGTAAAATACATGTCACATAATATAAAACCATATACCCATGGTGTTATCTTTCAACCTTTTTATGTACAGTGATATTTTTGACTTTTTTCTATGTTTTTTACAGGTGTTTTTATTGATTTTGTATTTTACAGGTATTAAATGATGGATTAAGTTTTGACAATGGAGTTATGATTTTCTCACCAGGGGTATTATAAAGAGTAGTATATTAATAGGTATGATTATATAATATGGTGAAAAATTGTGAATAAAAAATGGTTAACATGTTTTGTCTTCTCTAAATCTAACACTGTCGGTTTTGTCAAATTGCATAATATATCCAGATTTTGTGGGTTTTTGAAAAACTAGCTCATACCTGCTTTGATCTGATTGTATTTTTTCTGATTAAACTTTAATGCAATATATTCGATGTTTTTGGATTCGATTGCCAAATATGGGTAAATTTTACAGTTATACCCTGAAAATATTTTTTTTTTAAGTCCTATTAATGATTACAACTTAATTGTATTGAACTAATTTTACTAGAAAAATTTATTTGGTGTTAAAAATAAACATGTTTTATGAAAAAAATATTTATGTCAAATGATTAACATAGTATTTAAATGGTCAACTTCCACACCAGTGTCAGTTAAAACAGTTGTGACTTTTATCAAAAGGATTTACAATTTGACCTTATTTCTACATGATATGTTATGAAAATATTTATTTGGTATGGGAAGTTTTACATGGAATCTATTGAGAATTAGTCTCATTGACAACATTGCCTTCAACCTTGTTTTTGGCCTTTGTGTGTTCAAAACCGGCTTTTCAACAGATACAAAAGTTTTATAACTATTTTTATCTTAATCAGATGAAGTGTTAATGGGAATACATTGTGTTTAAATCTTGTATTTTCTTAATCAAGAAATGTAACTGTTAACTATTTAAACTTTTTAAAATTTTAGAAATGCAACATTATACTTTTAGATTTTGTAAAGATTTCAAGTATGGTGACTACAGAATAAGCTGTATCTAAAACTTGAGGTAAATATTTAACATAAACTCTTTTCTTTTTTTCATATTAGCTACAATTGTAAATTTCTCTTGTCATCTTATTCTCATTTTTGTTACGGTATAAACCATGTATAAAATTTTGTCATAGTTTGAATGAGAGTTTCCAAATGAAGATTATAGCAAGCACCTGCTGTTATTGTCTAGTCACTTATATGGACAATAATTAAGTCACATAACCCACTGCATATACCACAGATGTCTTTTCATTTTACATTAGGATGCACAGTCCATACATATACCATAAAAATACAAAAAAAAACCATTCTTTAAACCCATAGTAATATCTGCATTTGTATTATAGAGATATTGCAAACATAAACAAATTCTGCTTTCTCGTGTTGTATAGACTTTTAAGGAATTTCCAATTGACCAAGAAATTTATAGGCTAATATATGACGTCAGCTTTTGATACCACCAATATGATGAGAAATGTTTAACAAATTTATGTCCAAGATAAAGTAGATATCAGAATCACAGATGTGTCAATAAATATAAAAACATATTGGAAATTTCCCAATAGTTTAGTGACATAGATAAACAGAGACAAAGTAAATATTTCTTCACAGGTCATTCTGAAGATCTACACTTGCCAATAATTTTATTGATTGAATATTTCAGTAGGTGTATTCCTTCTGTCTTTGGGTTTCTTTCAAAATTTTGTTAAAAAAAAATTTAAATAATTTTTCTCAGAGTTCCATTATGAAGTTGTAAAAACTACTTATTTTTACATTTTGAAGGGAAAAGTAAACATTTTAAATGGCACAAGAAATATTCTTTGTATTTGATTTTAAAAACAAAAAAATATTGATAAAAAAAACTGCAAGATTGGAGTCAAAATTGTAACCATAAAACTAAATAATTCCCCATAGATTTTATTGAGCAAAACTTGACCTGTCACATACCTTTGTCTCAAAGACAACAATTTTCTGCAGACTGTAGAGATCTTGATCTACAAAATGATGTGAAATAAAGCTTTTCATCGACTGAGTCATAGACCTTAAAAGATTGTCTTGGTAGCCAAAAGGATGGTCCTGTAAAGATAGGTCCCATTGTACCTCAATTTTATATGTCACATAAATTGAAGAAGCTATGGTTAGCTTGGCAGTTTCCTTTTTCCTTTCATTTATTAGCTTTGCTGGATATCACCATCTTATTACACCTCCGCTCCAAAGGAGATGGGGGAACACTGTTTTACCCTTGTGATTCCATCTGTCCGTCCATCTGTCTGCAACAATTTTTCGTCACACTTTTCTCTGCTACTACTCATCACAGCCAGTTGATATTTTATCACAAGCCTTCTATAGGTATGCCATATTATGGGATACATTTTCGGACCAAGGCGACATCCACTCCCTGTTTGACGACTTGTTTGTTTTTCGACTTTATCGAAAAGCAGGGTATCACTAGTGAGCAATGGCTCACAGTTCATCTTGTAGCTAGTATAATGTTATTGTGTAGGCCTTCACATTTTCAATTCTGAGCACAACCAGTAAAATAAAATCTGTTTCGTAGAATATTTATTAGATATCATTGCAAACTTGGGATTTTTCGCCTTTTCAGGAGTTGATTACATATTTACTATTTGATATAATAATATGAATGAAACATTTTTCCCAAGGTGGTAACAATTTGGTATAAATAACAGTAGAATAATAAACACACAGCAACAGAATTATGTGTTAATATTAGTTTTATTAAATTGCTAATCTATAAATTGGTCGTGGGTAAATATTTGTTATTTATAATATAACTCTCATAACAATAGCTCTGAAACAAGTTTATTCTTGATGAATAATAAGTACTGTCTAATTTAAGTTTATTAAAGTAATGTCATCCATAGCCAACTGGGTAAATTTGTTTCTTTTGGATTTAAATTATATTTTTAGAAATAAAAAAAAACAAGTCTTTTGTTTGGTCAAAATAGGTGTTATTTATAGGAAGATTTCATTTGATCAATAAGATATTTAAATTTGTATGAAATTTGTAGTGAAGATGTAAAAATATGAAATTTTATGGATAAATGTACTCATAAAATCAGTAGTCAGTTTTACATTTGTTTTTTTTTGGTCTAAGACCACATTTAATGTATAATTTCCATTGATAAAAAATATAACATCATTTATAAATTCATGACATTTTGTCCATATTTAACAATTTTTATATTCCTTTTTGTAAATATTTGATGGTATGTGTTTCAGATTTTAAGTTGAATGTTCTAAGTTATTGTTTTAAAAACTTTGACTGAGCTGCCATAAGTAAAAGTGAAGATTTCTTTGGATGAAAAAGTGTCAATATTTATGTGGTCTACTGATGCGTCCATGAAGTATGGTAGACTATATTTTTGCCAATATTGTGAGTTCTCATTGATGAATTTTTTTTATACCAAAGGAAGCTCATATACTTTGCACACTAGAAAGGTTTTTAAGTGCTTGGTATATGCATTTTTCCGTATGGCATAAGTGTTTTTCATGTAAATTTATAGCAGATTATTAGGTGGTTGATTAAATGGTATTTTGTGGCATCAAATTTTACATTTGGGCAAAGAAGTTGAATACTAAAGTGAGAATCATATGGTCAATGGAGCCATTCTGACTACATAGTATCATTTGTTATTCAGTAGATAAAAACTTTAATGTCTTCGGCCATCCCAAAATTGAACATTTCTCAATCAGAAATTGACTTTTAAATGACTAGTTATTGATACTTTGATATCCTGTTACATATATCTAAAGTCAAATGTTGCTATAAAAGATTCGGTTAGGCTTAAAATTGGATTTAGAATATAGATTTCTTTTTGTAAGGGATCATCATGTAGTGTTTTAAATTATTATAAGACATAGCTGTCAAAACAAATCGTTACATAGGAGTCTATAAGATCTATCATTGACAGACAGTTTGACGACAAAGTAATGTAATTATTACATGCATCTAAAACAGAAATTTTCAAGCTTCAAGCAGTTTATAATCCTGTTGGTGTACCTTTGGCCATTGAATACATAAATATGTCCTTAATTGGAACTGTTTCCTGTCTGTTAATAGATCTGTTGGAAAGTTAGTTCATTTTAAAGAGAGCATGGTTATCATCAGAAGTTTTGATGTATAAAAAAATGTTTTAAAAAATGTCTTAAAATATTTTTTTATCACATTTATGGACACTATGGCTGTGGTACTGCTGATATGTCAAACTAAAATAAAAGTGTCAATCAAAATTTGAAATTGATACAGTTAGCTTAAAACAACATCAGGTAACAGCAAATGTAACTATTATTGCTGTTGTGTTTGCAGGAAAGGTATTGATACTTTTAGAACAAAAAAGTGGAAATTGGCACTTGGGTTTTTTTTTTATCTCAGTGCTTGTGCAGTTCTATAAAGATTTTACATTCTCAGTGGAGAAATAGATATTAGAGGCTGAGCAAACAAGACACTCCTTCAGTTTTTGCTTAGAGGTGTGCTACAATAGGCAAGAAAAAAGATGATGTATGAAACCTCGACAGAAAATCATTACTGGAAATAACAAAAGCTAAAACAAAGAAATAGCACAGTCTAGTCTACAGATATACTAAGGGGATGGGTCGGTGGTTTGAAATCTAAAAAGAGAAAAAAATAAATCTTTGACCTCTTGCAGACACATTTCTGAAATTTCACAAGAACTATGACATCAACTTCTCTATTTTTCCATAAGAACAGAAAGACAATGGTTGTCTGCAAAAAACATGGAACAATTATAATGATACTTCTAATATGTCAGTACTTTTTGAACTTTTTTAAAATTTTAAATAACTTGATTTGATTTTTCTTATAGCAGTGTTTGAGGTTTGCAACTGCTTTAAATTACATTAGGAAAAGAATGAATATAGTATATGGAACCTGGAAACAAAATCCAAAATCCAATACATAGATGAGAATCTACACTTCCTCACAACAAAAACCTGAGTTTAATCTACTTTTTAAAGGTGAACAGACCACATTTTGGACCAACAAACATGTTTGAGCACCTGCCAGAACTTGCATGTTAGAGGATAATTACCCTCAGTATCCATTAGAACATTGACTATCTATAATTGTTAAATTTTTCAGAGTTTATGCACCAATTATTGGGAAGCTGTTGAATTATCTCGATATTTATTGGATTTTTCTAGTATTGGAAATTTTTTAGATCCTATCGTGTCTCTAAGCTTGGCTTAGTTTCACATCGTTTGATCGGAGATTTCCTTATTTGAACTTAACACTAATGGTTGATTTAGTACAAACTAGCAGACTGTAGTAAAAAATGACACAATTTTAACAGCAGAATTCTTGATGATATAGTTTGAAATATATTACTATAATGTTTTCTAAGGGAGGAGGGGGCATTGCATTTAACATGTTTCAGAGTATAATTCAACTTTTTGTTGTACTGCACTGAAAATATGGTCATTGTGCAATTACAATTTTTATTAACATGCTTTGTCAGTGCTCTTTTGAAAATTGACCTGTTTAATGCATCTTTTATTAGTTTAATCTGGGTATTACTGAGAACTTTCTCTCTGACCATTCTGAACTCTTTGAATCCAGATCAGTATGCCCGACTCTTAAATTGGAAGAATTGACTGGCTTTTGAAAATATCTTAACAACTTTCTTTACATCTTTATGTTCAGTAAATGAAAGAATTCACAGGTAATTTGCTTCAGTGATTGGCCTGGTTCTATAGTGTCTCGAAGATGTTTCGTAGGATAAAAACCTGTTTAGATCGTATCAATAACACCTTTTAATAAGATTGTTAATCAATTTAACATCGCTACAGTCCTATCTAGAGGTCAGACCTTCGACTTGAGTGGATCTTCATATTAATGGGTTGCGATAAAATGAATGAGCTGTTAAAAAGACCATTTACCTATAGACATAATACACATCATCTGTTGGTTATTTTGTAAAGTAGGAGGTCTACCATTGTATTTTAATAATAAGATGGCCATATTTTTCACACTGGGATTTAAACTTTTAGACTGTCAAAGCATGAATTAAGAACTGGGATAAATTCTAGTTAAATTGGTAAGTTTTTAATCATGAATGGTTAAATTTATGGTTTCTCAGTCGGGATACTTGGTTTTTCCTCTTATTCAAGTAGACTTTTTTTTTATAAAAATTAAGATTTTAATCAGATGATGTAAAAATCATGCTGGGGAATGAAAATAGAAAGTAACACTAACGCCAGGATAAAAGTATATCTATTTGCGAGTACAAAAATCAAGATCTTAAATTTTTACTATGTGGTAATTCAGATACACTATGGATATACTGATCATGATAGGTTCTATTTGAGCAAAATTTTCTATAGATATACAAAAATGATTAGACAAAACTCAGTGGGTAAAATAATTTAAAACTTATAACAATGCCTGTAATTAAGAACATTTGTTCACAGGTTTCAGATTAAGATTAGCACCCAGTTAACACAAAGACATGATGTAACTTGTAAATGATCTATAACATTAGCTGCATTTCATTTGTAAACAAATTTTTGAATTGGAAAAATTATGACATTTAAAGATATGTTTTTGCATTACAATATAAGCTACACATAACATGCTGTGTACAACAATTGGTGGTTAAGTGGGGGAGGGGGTTGACTTGAAATTCTTTTTGCAAGTATATTTTGTTACCCAGAGGTTATAAAGGGAAATTCGTGATTTGACTTTGTAATTGGAGTTAAATAAGTAAGTTGTAATGTATTTCTGCACAGTAAGAATCGACCAGTGTCAAGTTGGTTAAACAAAAACATTTTCCCTGTGTTATAATAAATGTGGCAACATTATGTCAACTGAGTTGAAACATGAACAACCACAAGACAATTTTACACAACAAAAACATTCGACATTTTTCATTTGAAGAAGTTGCGATTCAGTTAACAGATATGTTAAAACCATTCTAACTGACTGTTGATAAATTGATCAAGAATCATTTTTCATGGTAATTGATTGTTAGCATTTTATAAAACATGTTTTTGCTGATCAGTCCTTGTAGGGCACAAACCACATGAAAGATCTTTTTGGGTGAACTTGACAAAACTAACAATTTTTTATTGTTCTCAAATAGAAGAAGTGATGATGAACAGTTGTTGCTCCTAAATTATCCCTAATACCTTGAAATTACAAAAATATTCTTTTTACATATGCCAGCAGCATCAAGCTAAAATAAATATGATGTAGTTTTGATTCAGTTTTCCCTCTTTCTTCTTTGTGATAGAAACAAAAATGTTGTAAAAGAACTTATGAAATTTTTTTAATGGCTTTTATTTGCTTTAAAAGTCCAAACATATGTTAGGGCCGAACTTGAATCCAAATTTTTCAATCTGTAAATCGATGTCGGATAACAAAACTTGCAGTGATTTTTAAATATTTAATGATACCATGATACGATAAACATCAAGAGTTGCTTATACTGCACCTTAGCCAAAATACATAATAGGATTATATAATTATCAAACAACAAGACTAAGTTCTTTTCAGTGCAATTGTTAATATGAAAATAGTCTGATCTGAAAGTAACAGTTGATGCTATCAGTGAATATAATTTGGTGAATTTTAATTACTTTTCACAGTCCTATTAACATTGATATACCCATATATCTATATTTAAATCTTAGTGGTTTGGTATACCTATGGATTTTCCAACAATTATGGTTTGATGAATAGGCAGGTGAATGGGTGTACAAACAGTTGGGGATGTGGAAACAATAGCAGGTTATAGTTTTGGTATTTTCAGAAATAGGTAAGGGTTACGGATAAGATAGGGCATGGGTTGGGATTAAGGTTTATTCTTTAGGATATGAGTTAGTATAAAGTCCAGGACCCCACAAATAACAGAACTGAATACTTTATCAGTTTATACTTTATATTTTCTTTACAAAATATTTTTCATAAAAAAGTACAAAAATACTGATTTAAATGAATGTGAAGTATATTATCAAAGTAAATAAATTCTTTGAAGTGTTTTTTTCTGAACATGATGACTTCGGTAGATGAAATTGTATCATCAATCATGACCAACTCCCTGCCAAGACATATCAATTTGAACTTTTTTTGTTGTTCAGCCTTCACTAATACATCTCTTAATAGACTTAGGGGTATTGGCAAAAGACTCAAAACTTGAATATTAATTATAAACATTTAGAAAACATCTTTACTTCAAGTTTAATATTTACAACAGTGTAAAAAGAAGTTTGTTATGGTGTTTTCTATTGGAAAACAGCGAAAACAAAGTAAGCCTTGTATATACTAGGGATTATTTTGTATCAGACTCAACCTATTACCTACCCAGTACAATATGTTACGTACAACCAGGACACCTTTTACGTAGAAGAAATAATTATTTTATTATGTTTTTCAATTTCATTTTCATGCTGTTTTTGTTTAATTACCAGATTTTGAACTTTTAATCTTGATAAACTTCACGCTTTCACAAGAAGAAAGTTATTTTATGATGATATCATAGATTTTTCTGCCAATTATTGATTACTATTTATATGCTTATTGGTGCTACCCTATAGAGTGTACTTAGAAATAAACCACAATGATAGACATTGAGTAGTTGTATATTAGTTCTACTAATAGAACTCTATTAAAATGATAAATTGAAAGATAAATATTTGACGGCTTAATTCACAGTCTTTGAACTAGTGTTTACAGGACTACCATACTAGTAGGGAAAAAGGTGAAGTTTAATGTGAAGTGTACCTTAGTTATTCTGATATATATATATATTTACACTTTTAAACAAGGGTATTAAGTAACTACGGAGAAAGTTCCGAAAGTCTGAGCACAAAATGTCCTTTCCATTAAAATCTGAGCCCTCATCTCTTAAAAATTTATATTAAAAGTTTAAATAATTCTTTGTGTTACTATGATTGTAGTGTGCAACCATAGACCTTTCACCAATGCCCTCCCCTTTTTATTCAAAATTCCAGGATCCCTGATGATTTCTTGATAAAGTTGATAATTTGTTAATTTTGAAGATAGTCATTACAGAAATTTGCAATCTGTTATAAATTATTTTTGTCATGAATTGTCTGATTGAGTAGAATGCAGAGAAATAATTTGTATCAATAAAAACATAATTTGTCATGAGAAATGTATTATATTGTACATTTTATGTTTTCTGTCTCAATAAAATTGTCTGGCAAATGAACACTACATTTCAGGTGAAATGATTAGATAATTTGTGTGCACATTAAGCTGCAAGATATGTTAATCCCATGTAAAATTGAGTAAAAAAGGGAGTACAGAATCATGATGACGTCAATAGAACTTTGACTGTCTGAATAGCTAATAGACCAAGAAAAAGACTTCAAGTTTATAATTTTTTATTAAAGAAAAGTTTTTAAGGGTATAAATTCGAGTAAATGGACTAAAATGAAATAAGTCAACATACTCATGTTAATGAGTTTTGCAAAACAAAATTTAATATTTTACAGAGACTCCACAAAGCAACATTGAAGAATACTGGATGTATCATATATTAGATAGTAAAAATTTTATGATTATTCAAAGTTAAATATAATACCAACAATCTTAGTTAAGAAAAAAGATGTCTGCATGGAATGTACAATTTATATTTAAGAAATGATGGATTTGTATTTCTATGGTTTAATCTTTATTTTTGAAGTATTGTAAATTCGGAAATTATTGCGATGTTTTTATTATTGCGAAAAATGCGACAGGGCTTTAATCGCAATAATTTAAACTCACATTTTGGAATTTTTTATATGAATGAAGCGGGATTTTTCTCAATATTTCAAAAATTAAAATTGCATTTCAGTCTTAAATGACAAAATCGCAATAATAAATGCACACAATAATTTCTGAATTTACAGTATTTAGAGTCATTCAATTGAAAGGTTTTATTTTAGAAGACAGAACTTGTATAATATTAGTGTTAATATATGGTAGACTGTAAAATTTTCATGTATAATCAGAATGTAATAACAAAAGTTATTACCATTAAAGTTTGTTTTAAAGGTAGAGAACTTAGACCTAAGTTTTATTTAAGGATATAAATAGTTAGGCAATTTGACAATTTTTTTACACAGAACAATATTTTTTTCATTTGTCAGATATGAATTGAGGGTCATAAAAATGGTTTTGGATAGGTGGGTAGGGGGATGGTGGCTATGTGCACACATGGATGATAAACAAAGATAAATAAAAACTAAAAATTTGGATCGCATTATTTTACTCAAAATGTACAATTGATGTACAGTTGATGTACAATTGATTCAAAGTAGAATAATGACCTTTCAGCACGAAGACGATCATAACATAAAATAGTAAACACACTGTAGGAATACAATCCTTTACTGGCCTCTTTGATTGTCAGTTTTTAATTTAAAACTTCTATAAATGACAAGAAATTGAAAGATTGATATTTGTTTTATTGACACAATCATGCCAGAAAAATTAATTAATCATGTTTATTTGTTTTTGAATTATTAATAAATAGATCCACTACATGTAGTCATGTAAAGGGAAATTACCAGGCTTTTTACCAGATTTACAACAGTCGTTAAAATGTTTGATTTAATATGTTAAATTTAAAAAATGAGGGTCTTATATACACATATCTTACATGTCTTAGATTCTCATCTAAAAATGTATTTGAAATTTGCAGACTTTATTTAAATTGTATTTTCCAAATTCAAACATCTGGTAACCAGTCATGCAAAGTATTGCAGGTGGTCAGTTTGAAGGCTGGGAGGCAGACTGGGTACAGGATGGGCAGCTTCAAACAGTGATAAGGGAACTGGTTTTTTTGTCAGTTTGTCAGCTCATTTGTAGTACTGATTACATGTGGTCAGTTTGAAGGCTGGGAGGCAGTCTGGGTACAGGATGGGCAGCTTCAAACAGTGATTAGGGAACTGGTTTGCTGTTAATTTGTCAGCTCACTCCTTGTTTTGTTTAATGTTTCCAAACCTTTTTATAGAGTGAAAATAAATGTGCTACATCACAAAAACGTCAAGGGCTAATATGGAACGAAGGCTGATGTGTAATATCATAACATATATTCCATATAATATAGAAGAAATTGCCACTGTTTTATTTTGCTGTATAGGACACATGAATAATAACCATTAACATATCACATGGGGCTTAATACATCGATGGGTTATTACACCCTAAGCTAATGTGGAGTATCTTTATCCCATCATATTACTGAAATCCCAATATTCCAAAATAACCTTCATTGTAAACCAAAAACCATCCAAGTACATGTACAAGGCTAAGTAAATGTATTTATCGTATTTCCCCATGCCTATATCGACCTGCTGAGGCCTTCAAAATTTCCCGTATTTGGGCACTGTGACGTCGTAAAGAGTTGATCCGACCCTAATATGAGCTGACCCGAATATATCAGCGACGTCATAATGTTTGACCCAACGTTGACCCGAATATATCAGGAAAACATCTGGTTATAGGCAGATGGCCATTGAAAAGTAAGAAATTCCATTAAGATTGCTAGTTAACAATACGATAAATTTATTATCAGGTTTTCTTCAAACAAATATTGTAAAATATAAGCCGCTCCACACAATATGAAGCTTTTTAGCTCGTTCGCTACGCTCACTCGCCAAAAAAGCTTCACACTGTGTCTTGCGGCTGATATTTTACAATATACGTTTGCAGAAAACCTGATAATATGTACAATATAGACTCAATCAGGTCATATTATTTATAATTTCTGGATAATGTGGACATTTGCCCCCTGGACACAAGGAGTTGTGAAATTTATTTTCAGTGAAAATTACTTCAAAATATTTAAGTCTTTTCATCTATTTGTGAAATTTGTCACATTACATTTATGTAGGATTTATAAACTACCCTTTAACCAAAAAATGGACATTTACACCTGTCAAAAGCCTAATATTACAATTCTGGTATATCCTTACCATTGTTAGGTCTATTTTGGGTGTGTATTTATATTGTAGCGATATATTTTTACACAATAAGAACAATTTTAAAATGTATGACAGATTATAATGTGTGGCCATCAGTCATTTCTTGACATTTAGAAAATGAATTGATGTTTTTTTTTCTCAGTGTCAACTGATTTGTATAAAAATTTGAAATGTTTAATATAAGCCTTGTGTCAGTATGGTATCTTGAACCCCTTTAAAAAATTGTCCCCATTTCATTTTGTATATTCTAATTTTAATGTCAATTATTATTCAGTCTGTCTACAGGAAAATTGTATATTAATTTAGATTATAAGATGAATATTTAAAATCTAAATTGGATCTCAATTGAACATTTTTTGTTTTGAGCACTTTTGACTAGAAATAATTTGTCAACAGTTATACACAATATTTGGTATAAAAATTGGTATTATTATATAATTTAACCCTATTTCTTTCTATTGTAGAATTGGTTAAATGAGGAGTCATGGGACAAAGTCAGAGTACACAAGCACCTGCTACACCTAAAGGTCCTCCACCAAGGCCAACTTCTCAACCGAGTGCCAAGCTTGTCAGTCAGCTAGGGCCAAAGGGACCAAGTTATGTTAGCCCAGAGAACAGAGTGCTCCCAACAGTGCTCCCCTCTTCAGCCAAGTCATTACTGAGACCTGTCTCACAGGAATTATCTGAATATCATCCAGAATATAAGGAAATTTTTCGTTCTGAAAGTTTAGATGATGAGGAAAATATTGCTAATGGAAATGTCGTTCATGATAATTCTACTTCACAATATAATGGGCAGGATCTAAATGGAAATATATCCAGAACATCAAATGGTCATATACCAGGATTAGATAATAGAAATGGTAATTTGAATCAACGTCCTGTCTCTATGCATCTAGGTGGCATCACAAATAATAACAATAATTTCGTCAAAGGTCATAGGCGACAGATGTCAGCATCATCTAGTCTTTATTTGAAAGAGAATACTATTATTGAACATCCTGATGAGCCAAGATACAGTGAAGATAGACCTAAAAAAGTCACGCTGCCTGCTAAAAGTACATTTGATATGCCATACTCGGAAAATTTAACATATGCACAACTAGCTGAATATAGAAGACAACAAACTCTTGCCCAATTAGAGAAAAAGACTGGAAAGAAAATTGAGGATTTGTCAGCATATGAAATAAAACCTTCATCATCAACATTAGAAAGAACACCATCTACAAGATCAGCAAAAAGTTCTAAAAGTGCAGGTTCAG
Organism: Mytilisepta virgata; assembly: GCA_028015205.1. NCBI lineage: Eukaryota > Metazoa > Mollusca > Bivalvia > Mytilida > Mytilidae > Mytilisepta > Mytilisepta virgata. The sequence continues at coordinate 37,888,204 of CM051515.1, forward strand.
CTATCAGTAAGAAAAAAAGTCGTGCTCCTCGTCCTCCTAGTCAGCCACCACATCCTCCTTCAAAATCAGCACCAAGTACACCTAGAGGTACGAATATGTCTTCGCCACCACCAAGACCAAATCAACCACCTTCCATATTGAAATCTTATTCAGTCGAGAGGGAGCCACCAGCTGATTATGATGATGCCGAACCAAGGAAAAATGTGTATATAAATAGATCGGCAAGTGTCGCTAGTGAAGTGAGAAAAGCTCCACAACCTCCACCAAATGCACCTCCTCCACCTCCTATGACAGGAATTCTACGCAATGCTAATAGTAGAAAAAATAAATCCTTATCTGAACTGCCAAGGTCACACAGCTCTGATGAATTTATTAAAATTCGCAGTCCTCCAATTCGACAAGATAGCTTCAACAAACCAAAAGCACAAACAGAACAAAATAAGTTTTTATCAGAAATTCAAAAGAAAGCTGAAGGTCTAGCCATGAGGAGACAAAATTCAGAGCCTGCAAATATGTCAAATGATTTTGAGACTAAATTCAAAGAAAGTTTGCAAAACTGTGAAGAAAAAATAGACAGTAGTTCCCTGAAAGGTGATAAAACTGATGATCAAATATCTTTTAAGACTGCTAAACAAGCACCACCACCTGTTGCAGTAAAACCAAACAGGTCATCAACAGCTTCTTTTGAACGTCAAAATTCCGTCACATCAGAATCCAGTATGACAAACAGTGTTCAGTCATCAAGCAGTAATGGTGATCAAACAGGTGCAGTTCGTCGTCTTAACAGTTTATTACAACATGATATAAAAGTGGCCGCTCAGGCCAAGGCAACAAAAATTGTTAAACATGCCACTCCAGTTAAGGAAAAACCAAAGGATCCTGCACAAGTTTTTCGAGAGCAGCTTGCAAAGGCTGCTTATGAGCGTGATTCAAGGGCAAAAAATGGTATGACCATTGATGAGCAATTAAAGGCTGCCCAGGAAGAAGAGAAACGAAAAGAGGAGGCTGATATATTATTCTATACTGATCAAGTAACTGTGAAAAGATCTGATAGTATGCAAAAACAAAATGAAAAAACAGACCATGATAAAATACCTACTGAAAAATACACATGTGCTAAAGCAGAAAAGCCAAAAGTAGAAAATGGGATTACTCCAATGGTTGAATCTCCAAAGGAAGTTATTACTATTAAAAAAGAGGAAATTTCAAAAAGTGAATATACAATCCCAAAGACGTCAAGTTCCCAGGAACAAAAAGGTGAAATTGTGAGACATCCTCGTCAGATGATACCAGAATCTGAAACCAAGGAATTGCATAAAGAAAATTATCAGAAATCTGTGTATGCATGTAAAGACTGGACACCAGAGTTGGACTTAGAATCTGATGACAACATTTCAGATTCAGAAATTATGACTTCAAGCCTTGGAAAGTCTAATGGTTTCAAGTCCAATGTTGTTCCAGCAAAAGTAAATGAAATGAATTACAAAGGTAAAAAACAAAAGGGAAAGGAAAGAAAGTTCAAGAAACATTCTGAAAGTGATGAAAACAAGAAGAAACAAGGCAGTATCAAAAAATTCAAACAATCTGTTCATAAAAGTGTGATGAATGCATTTGGTTCTATCAGTAAGGCATCAGGAAAAGTCCTGAAAAGGAGCAAGTCTGGAGATTTGGAGCATGTTGATGACGTACCTAAGAACTGGACTTTTTCATCTTCATCATCAACACCATCTCAAACTGGAACCCCTGAATCTAGTAGACCAACACTGGTTGACGGATCATTATCAAATCGTGCTTATAAATACATGGTGCCAAATGGTTATCAAGATCATGAATCTAGTTCAGATTCAGAGGAAGAAACGGTGGTAACTAATAAGATGGTAATTGAATCAAATGGTCATGTTGAAAGTAACGAAGATACTGATCATGAAGATGATCAGGAACAGGGCTACCTTAAAAGGGCAGGTGTAGCATATGTCAATAAGAGTGGTCAAATAGTTGTACTTCCAGAATATGATAAAGTTCCAGTTGGATACCATGGTCCTGGTGATTATGATAACCATGCACCAAAAATAAAGTCCAAGAAAAAGAAGTTCACTTTCGATGCAACTGTTCGTAGGAAAGAAAGAGAACAGTTAGAAGAACAAATTTCAATGGATACTGCTGAAATGGAGAAAAAGAGGGAGGAAGAAAGGCATAAAGAAAGGGAAGCAGAGATAGAAATAAAACGTACTCGTGAACTGGAAGCTCGAGAAAGACTTCAGCGTTTGGAAATGCAAGCTCAAATGCATCAGCAGATATTACAACACCAACAGCAGTTTGGCATTTTATCTGCTCCTCCCCTTCCTCCTCCGAATGGATTTCAGCAAGGGTACAATCCAGTGGATTATTCACAACTATTTGCCCAGCAACCTGGGTTTGGTCTTCCATTTGGGACTCAGTCTGGATATAGGACCCCAGTTTTTAATAACAATGTGCCAAATATGTCATATGACTTGAGTGAATATATGAGAATGATGGGTGTTCAAAACACTTCACAAAATACAAACTCACAACCATATACTTACATGTTAAGTGGAGGTATGAACTGGCCTCATGCAACTTTATTGGCATATCAAAGTAAATTGCAACAACCACAAGATGATTCTAAAAATAATCAAGTCTACCAAACTTGGACTGGACCTACAAAAATTGTGAAATCAAATGGTGATTCTCAGAGTGCTAAAAACTTATCAACAGGTAATACTAGTGCAAGAAGTACTAGAATGACAAATAGTGTATTGGTAAATTCAGCCGACGAGTCGGACAGTTCGGCAGGTTTGTCACCGCAACGAACTGATGCTTCTCTAAGTGCTTCCAGGAATAGTTTAAATAAAAATGATGATTCATTTGGTTATAAGTCAAACATTTCAGTGACAACTGTTTATACACCAGGATTTAATAAGAGTGCTTCCTCAGATGTTGGGTAAGGGTATAAATTATATAGAAATGAATAGCAATCTTATTATTCAAATCTTTCAATCCCCCCCCCCCCCCCTTGTTAAGGATATTTTCATTGACTACATTTTATGAACTTTTCAAACCATTTTAAAAGTTATTTAAGTAATTAAAATTAATAAATAGGTCTTAATTTCCAACTTAAAAATCATTTATGTTTGATATATTTAACATGCAAGTACTTTTTATTGTATAAACTGTGGACTATTTTCATAATAATACTGGGGTGATGACCTTCGTTTAAAAACTAATTTTGTTTTCAAAAGAATTATTATGAAATTGTTATGCATAAATATTTTTCTCATTGTACAATTCAATTGGTTTTTGTTTTGTCATTGTATTTACTGGTAATCTTAATGGGAAGTAATACTATGATACTTTGACAAGTTTAAAATAATTGTTGTTTTTAATTATTCTTTTTTAAAAGGTGTTGGAGTAGTCCATATAAAGAAAAGAACTTTGGTTGGAACAACATTTTAAGATAAAATTCTTTTTGTTAATTTTTTGTTTGTATCACAAGGTTTCACATAGAGTTGACATTCCATTATATAATTGAGTATTTTTAGATTGGCACTATGCATACACATTTTAGTTATACTTAAATTATTTGGTTGTGTGTCAAAAATCAACCACAGAAGTTCACGTTGTCCTATGTGGTATAGATTTTTGTAAAATTTACATGTATAAAACAAAATTTGGTAATTAATGCTCTTCAAGCATAACTCATAGAAAAAAAATTTAAAATTAGAAATCTGTCCCAGATAGTTAAATGTCTGTTATTTAGGCCTCTTTCTTTAAAAGAAAAGTTTAATACTGTAGCAGAAAAACACTCAAAAGTAAGAAAAAAAATATTATGTCATAAAGATACTTAACAGTGAAAAAATAATACAATTTAAAAAAAATAACTAAAAAGTAAAAAAAAATGTATTCCAAGCTCATTAGACAAGAAACAGAACACCATTTCAAAAGATAAAAAAAATATAACCTCATTAGTGTAGTGCTTACCTTGACAACAGGTGAGGGAGTTCTTGCCTTGGTTTTATCAAAGAGGAAAAGCCTAATGTTTTAAGTGTTAGAGGACTCCTGATGGTGTTTTGGAGTGTGCTGATCTACTATTCTGCAGTATTTTACCCACTTTAAAAAGTTCCTTCAGAATTTATATATCCATCTTCATTTACTTGTTTGCCATGACATATTGCACAAAGAAACTATTTTATGCATAATATTTGAATGATGTTTTCCTTTAATCTTTAGGTCAGTATTAGATGATAAGAGTTCTGAACGGTGAAACTAGACACTGGTTGTTTGGACTGGTTTAATTATATAAGTGGTAAAATTCTGGTACTGACAAGGTTCGAAATGGCCAAGAATCAGAAAATGTGATGGAACTTGTGGAGATGTGACAAATTATGTTAATTTTCCATGAAAATTCCTGTAAATGGTGCTCAGATATATACATATATATATATATATTCTATTTTGATTACTTTGTTATATAAACAGTGTACATTCCATTGTAATTTCCAAGTTATTTTTTTTTAAGTTTTGTGTTAATGAAGTTATTATTTATTGTTCATGTTAATAGTGAAATAGAAAGGAATGTTCTAAAACTATTTCATACATAATATTTATATTAAGAATCAAATCATTAAAAAAATGAATTGCAAACGACTGATATCATGCTACAAGTTTTCTTCAACTGAAAATACCAATCACACACACTTAATCTGACATTAATCTGTTAACAAGGCTACATCATTTTCCTCAGTCAGTTATCTCCCTTTGAAGGAGACACTAATTTACCTCCCCTTTGGAGAACATGTTAATTTTTTGCAAATTGTCTTTAAAACTAAAGGAAGGCTATTGTCAACATCAGATAAATTGCTTTTGCTTCTCGTGTCTTGTCCACTAGATATATCATTTAAAGTTGTTTTAAAACAAAAATTCTATCCAATTTCCTCAAAGATAAATCGAAAGTACTGTTGGGCAAATGTTTTCTTCATAGATTTAATTCAAAATATTAAAACTTTTTATATTGTAAGAAAACCTATTGATTGCAAAACAACTTGTGAAAAGGGAAATATTTTCAATAATCCAAATAAATGTAGCCTGAATTTTTAGAAACAAATAGATTGATAGTAGAAATTACATTTTTGTTTATGTATGACAAGATAGTTATTAATGAAATTAGAGAATAAATTTATAGAGAGGACTGATCTAAATTGATCGTTTCCTGTCAGTAGAGTTTAGAATACTAATTATAACATTAATAGAGATATAAAAACTTATATAAATTTCATATGGATTTTAACATTGTATTTGTATTCTTTTGATAGACCCGAGATTTACAATTTACAATAGACAAAAAATAAAGCACTTATTAGAAAATGTTGATGAAATTTTTTTGAACAGTCACACCTTTCATGAAAATATACAGATTTATATGCAAGCAAAAACATTCTAACATCTTTCCGAAAACATGTCTCCTGGAGAATTTGCCTTCCACTTGAATATTACAATATTGGTGCCTGCCAGATTATGTGAAAGACATGTTTTGACAAGACATTTTAAAATATTTCTGCTTGCACAAAAATGTTCCCTTTCACAGAGAAAAAGTTGATAAATTATGTTATTCACAGTATTTTTTCTGCATGAGAAATAAAAAAATGAAGCCTTAAAATGAAAATATAAAAATGATTTAAATGATTGAGATAATAAAAAACTGGACATTCTTGGTACTACACCTTATGTTAACAGTTTAATACTGACAAATAGTAGATATCTATCTTTTTGGTCATAATTCATCAAATCTTATGTTTAGATACCAAGAAAGATGGATTATAAGACATTTCATGCCCAAGTACATATTTCTCCAGTTTTATTATTGCAATACTTGATATTTTCACATATTGAACACTGTTACTAAATGAAGAAACTGTTCCATATTTTACTAATAGAATGAATTTTAAAAATATGATTGTTTGTTGATGTTTTCTTTATGACATTGCTTTTTGCAGAAATTATTGGCCAGTATATGTCAATTTTGCATTCTAATCTAAAGCTGTAAAGTAGAATCTCAATTCTAAATATTGTCTGTGATATGTTTTCTTGGTTAAAGGGAGATAAATCAAATATTCTGAGATTTTGTGCATTACCATGGGAGATAATTATTGCTGTTAACAACTTTAATATAACAAAATTAGAATGATTATTTTTTACATGCTTATTTGTAAACTAAAACTTGTATATAATGGATCACATCACAAACATACTGTCATGAGTTAAAGTTCGGATTTATGAATTATTTATAAAAATGTTTTAGAAGTTCAAATTTTGTTTTGAAGTGCAGTTCCTTCTTATAATAACAGCATTTCAATAAAAAAACTATAGGGGCTCATTAAAAAGTATAATCATTTCATTTTAATTTTCCAATGGTTATTACAGTGGTGCACGGGATACAGAAACAAGAAGTGTTATTACACTTTGCAGATAAAAACACATAAAAGGAAGGTCTGTTTATCTGATGAATAAACCAAATTTAACTATTCTTTGTGGTTACCGTACAAGGATGCAGGTGCTCTTGGCATATTTTCACAGTTTTAAAAGTCTTAAGTAGCACTACAACAAAAACTTCAAGAATGAGTAAGATCTAGTATAGTTTCCTTGTACAGGCAGTAATGTCAGGGGTCATTGGAAATGTGCACAATTGTCACGTAACACCTGAAAATCTGCAAAAGAAATATCAAGCAAAAAAAATCCAAAGTTTTATGGGCCGTGGCATTAATAAATTTGGGGGGTACAATGTTAATTTTTAAAGCCTGTTTGCTGTTTTTATTTCGTGTATTTTCGTGCTTGAAGGCTTTGTTTCATGCAGATTGATAAAAATGCAACATGCTGGCCAAATTTTAATTTTTCATGAATGATTGATTAAATATTGTTTAACACCGAGTTGGCGATGTCACAGCCAATATCACGGCGATTCATGAAGAATATTCACTATGTAGAACCTGCATAAAAAAATTTATACATGAATAAATTTGGTTTTATTTCATCATTAAAATCAGATCTAATAATTAACATTGTTTGACAAAAAGGTTGTGTTAACCTGTTAAGATTTGGTTTTTTATACTGGTGGATAAATCATACAATTTTTAAGCACATCATTCTGAGATGTGAAAATGATGTTGCTAATGAAATGAAGGACAGTTGTGTGTAATAAGCATCAACATATATTTAGAATATATACACATAGATTTGAGAAATGTGCAAGGATAGTAATTGACAGTGTTTTTAATTTTCTCAGAAGCATTTTCCTCAATGTTTCAAATGTTTAAGTGGAAATTCAGCTAAGGTGTGTAATTGTTTTAAGAAGATATACAGTAATGACAAATAATTTATTTCAAATGAAGCAATTTCTGTTTTTAATATGATTTACACACTACAACAGATTTTAAAATATTGGTTTGAAATCACATGTCCATAAAGATATTTTTGCAAAACTTGTGGTTAAAAGTTTTTGGAATTCTTAATTTCAGATCTTTTTAATTGTGCTTTGGGTAATATCCAGATATATGTGATACTCTTAAGGAAGAAATATTAGGGTAGGGTGAGGTAATTAAAAAGAACTTTATATTTTCCTGTTTTACAAATTAAACTACTTTTACATTTTTAAAAAATTATGAGCAATATTCAGATAGAAAAGATTTGCTAATGACAGAATATTATAACTATACAAGAAAATGAGATGTTAGAAAAATTATGTCTTTGCTAAAGTCCTGTTTTTTTCATTTTGAGCTTTGGTATTTTTTTTAATACATGTATTTTTAAATTTTAATTATCCCATACTCTACAAAATCCTTTTTAAAAAGAAACATTACTATACTCTTCAAAAAATATATAATAATAAAAAAGGATTTGTTATGAGACTTGAAGCAAAATGCTCCGAGAAAACCTTCACTTATTGCATCTCATTTTACCATTATAAAGCAATAATAAACATAAAATCAGGGAGATTCTGTAAATATTTCATACCATTTTGTTATATTTATATCATATTATATATATGACAATAAACTCAGTTTAAAAGTTTTTTTTCAGTGTTCTGTATCAATTTATTCAGATTTTCTAATGGGAAAAACCTGGTTATTACATGTAATTGTCGTGTACAGGCAAAAGGGTGGCTCAAAACAAACAAAGATGAAGGCCATGAAAATCTGGTTTGCTGTCTGATGTTGTCACTCAATTTCAAAGTTCTTTTTCATTTAGTTTTCTACTGATGCTATTAATATCTATTAAATCTACTCTGTGAGAATAGAAACGGGAATCTCCAATTATTATCAAATAAATGGCCAGTACCCATTTAATAGTTATATTTCTCGTTCATAACTCCGTCCTTAGATGGTTTTGGCTTTACCTTATTTGGTTATTTTGGAATTTGAATTTACTCTTCAATCTTCTGAGTTATTGTTTCCACTTACAGCATTTTAGGCCTGAGCACAAGTGAGGTGTCGGTAATCGACGAAGTGTGCACATGTGCATCAAACTTCCCATCAAAGAATACTCAATCACACCCTGGACCTTATCTGAAAGATTCTTTAAGAAAAAAATGAGAATTGTTATAGCCACAACAGTAAAATATTTTTTTTAAATAACCCGTTTTTGTGAAAGTTCTCAATTCTGCTATAAGAGAAAGTGATGTGTAAAATACAATAACTGAACAATTCATCTGTAGCACACAGTAAACTAGATGTACCTTGAATCCTGAAAAATGATTGGCGTTAGTGTCAACTTCAGTAACATTGTTTTGCTAGTGCACCAAAGAGAATTGTTTTATGATCGCCGGTTAATTCAAAGACTGCCCAGTAAACGGTCACTGTATAGATTTCCATCCACGTTATGTATAGATAGCTCAAAATCATTACCCTGTTGGAAAATTTGCATTAAGATCTTCGTGGTCGAACTTATTATGCTAATTAAATAAAAGGACTGTTTGTTTTTAGCTTGGTTAGAGCAACAGTATATCAATATTTCAATTTTCAGTCATCGCTTATCTTACATTAACTTCATATTTCTCAGATGAATTTAAAATAGTATATGTCGGTTGAGGTTCAGTTAGCTCTCCTTGAATTAAATGAGATTTATGTCCTATAACTCTACCTACAAACGAAGATTGCTACGCATTTAACTGAAGACCCTTACAATCTGCATATCTGAAACCATTGGGTCGTCTGAAACCAAATTGATCGAATGGTCATTCACTGGAGCCTTAAAAATATTTGAATCCGATGTCTACATCGGCCAACCTAGGACAAACATTAGATCGAGGAGCAAAGCAAGTTGATCATGATATAGTGATAATACTTTTTTACATACAGGCTCATAGGAATTCCTTGAATATTTTATGGGGCTTCAACATTATACAATTATGGGCCTCATTTGAGGTAGACATTCAGATTTGGCAACCCGCGGGAAAACAACCTGTCAATGGTTGCCAAATCTATATGTCTACCTGAAATGATGATGGATGAATTATTGTTTAACGTCCAGTAGCAACCAGGTGCATATCAGGACGAGAACATAATAATATGATAATGAATATGATCCCTGCTTTGTACTAGACCGACATGCTAAGTCGGATTTTGATGTGCTAGTTCACGAGGTCACTGTCCGCAGGAAGACATATCACCTCACTCGGACACATTATATTGACTCCGAACCAACCAGTCTTTGCTCCTACTCCTAGATGCCGCGTGCTTGGCGGAGAAGCAGCAAATACCAATTTTAATGTCTTTGGTTTGACCCGGCCGCGGATCGAGCCCGCGACCTTCCACACTCGGTGTGAGCACGCTACCACGAGACCACCGAGACGTTCCTACCTCAAATGAGGGCCGTAATTGTTTTATTATTTTTTCCATATGAGCAAGACATAATTTGACTCTCATGACTTTTAATACAGACGAATTACGCAGTTGTCTCCCTTGTGGGAGGTTGAGATGTTTGGAGATGAACGATAGGGTTGTTTCCCGCGATTACGCAATTGTATCCGTGGAGGGGGGGAGGGGGTGGGGTGTTTGGAGGTGAACAATAGGGTTGGTTCCCGCGATTACGCAGTTGTCTCCCTTGCGGGAGAAAATTGGGATATTTGGAGGTGACCAATAGGGTTGTTTCCCGCGATGTTCAATTTTTGTAAAAACATTTCATTAATTTTTGAATCACATGACAGTTTTCATCCAATGAGAATATTTTAAAATATTAAAAAAATAATAATAACATGTGTGAGTTATAGAACATTATTGGGTGACGAGGCTGTAATGAATTTATATTCAGTGTACTATTTTAATATTAAAAATACTTTTATTCGATGAAGCAATTCGAATAACAATAATGATGGACTGAAATGGAAGATGCGGTAGAAATTTATGGTGTGAGTGTAATGATTCTCCTTGGCAACAAAAATTCCATTTTCCACATGAAAGTTGACGTTTCATATTTTATACACCACGGTATTCACTTAAAAAATACTATCTCTAAGAATATGCTCAGGTAACGAAATTGATGCTGGTCAAGCGTTCTGTGAAATAATTAAAAACTTTTACTTCTGTTAATTTGACTGAGTTTTGGTAGGCTTGAATGAGACAGATGAGCGAATTCGTCATTTCTGTGCTTTCTAGCGTAACGTGTAATGACTGAACAGCAACCCAGCAATTTGTCCCTGTTCAGTGTTTGCTCCTGTTGTACATAATGACGAGTCCTGGAAGGTTATTGTAACTCCACCCGTGGTACACGTTGTCTTACAGGCAGTTCCATAATATGTTGTAATAACAGATACTGGTTGAATTGCTAACGTGTATGGTTTGTGTGCCTTAATGTGCAATGGAGTGGCGAAAGTGATTTTGTTTTCTTTCCAACGGAAATCGAAAAGTTCAGTCAAAGATAAAACATTGCGGTTTTGATCATCAGTAATGTCGAGTGTATAGAACGGGATGACATCGTATTTGTTGAGGGTTCCGAAGGAAACCAATCCCTTCAACCATATGTCTTTATCAGACTTAAATACCAGAGATTCAACGCCGCTGATTTTCCATCCTTCTTTAACATATCTGTACCGTAAAACTTTGTAAGTGTCTCGATCTATTATAGGACATCTTTTGTTTAAAGGAAACAATTCACAGCTTTCTCCAAAATGTGATGTAAAAATCGAAACAACCTCTTTTTCTGAAAGCAATCCTTTTTGTGCAACCTCTCCTGAAAAATACTTCATATCGACCAATGGAAATCGTACCAAGTACAATAAAGAACCAGCCATGTTGCGCAAATTCTCTCCATTTTGTTCTTGATTGGCTAGTTTGCATTGGTGTCCAGTCCATTCAACGAAAAACTTGCAGACGTCAGTCTCCGAGCAGGACAGAAAGTCTGACTCCAATATGAGTTTTACACAATCTTTGGAAAGCTTTAACGCAGGTTCAGATGATAAACATTCTCTGGTGTTGCATTCTATGTAACAGAGGGTTTCTTTCATCAGTTCGTCTAACTGGAAGTCATGTGCAGCCTGGAATGCGAAAGTAGCATCGGACGAAAATGCCGAACTCTTTAAGATTTCCAAACATCTGTTCTTTATTTTGAAAAGCATGTATTTGTCTGCAGCATATAGTATTTCTTTTAAGTTCGCATTTGATATGTTTATATCGTCAGTATATATGTATCTGAAATAATTTGAAATATTTTTCCTATTATTGTGCTATATTTGATTGAAAGACAGTGAATATATACGTCTAAATGATCGAGTGACCATTAAAAACTATACCGGTGTGAAAACATTCCACAAACTGATTATTCAAAACGTGCAAACAGAATGAAAAGTCTCAAGTTCTATCATCGTTCAAAGCCATGAATTAATATTAAGAGAAGAGCAGTCTATTTTCCATTTGATATTATTTATAACCGATCGAAGTGAAAAATGATATTTATTCTTTCTCTGTCTTGTCCCTTTTTCCTAATTTGAGAAAAAAGCGGAGAAAGGAAAAATGTATCTATAAAAATAAAATCGGATAATTTGATCATCTCAGAACAAAAGGTTACATTTGATAACATTCAAAGTGGACAAATTTAATTAAGTGAATACAGCTTTTAATGGTCCTTACCTCAGAATATTATTGAAGGTATTTTCTTCAATGTCTGGTAGTTTGATCCGCCCTTCCTCTGGGATGGAACCATTAAACATTGTATAGAAGACCGGACTTCGACTGGCCAACATATATTTGTGAGCTTTGATAAATTTCCTCTCAGGACCAACAATGAAAGTGACATCACACATAATCTCATTTTCTAACATATACAACATGCATTCCGAAAGGGTTCTGTTGTCTTGCCAATCACCATTACCTTTTACAGCAGCCATTTTTTTCTAAAAGCAGAAAATACGAGACTGTTTCAGTTATTTTGAAAAATAGGGATTGTCTCTATTGTGCATAGCATTGTATATAGATGGTTTTAGTTTTACCATTTTGGTCGTTTGGCATATTTTGAATTTGCTCTTTAGCATTTTAGGTTGTTTTGGTTCTCAACATTTTAGGCCTTGAGTATAACCGATGGGTCGTAATCGACGAAATGTGCATTACTGAGTGGTATCAATATGAAATCAGAATGATTTATGAAAAAGTGAAAATAAGATTATGAGTTATTGTGATATAATAGGAATTCATTCACGAATGGTAATTTTCGGGATATATTAGAGCTAGAAAAGGGAAAGAAAGCTAGAAACAAGACGCGTAAATCATAAGTCACAAGAATATAATTTTCGTGAAAAATTAGTTATCATGTGAGGCAGTATTGTGATATAAGTAAAATGCTTTCATGCAGTTGTATGCGGGTTAAACTGGAATTTTCTTCAACTGTATACTAGTATTGTTTAAGAATTCAATTTCAGATTTCAAGACGACGTGCATGGGTCTTCAAACGTAGATTAAGACGACATTGAAAAATATAAATTTGCAAAAAGAAATTGTGTAATATAAACGTTTGCTGGTAGACTGTTAGTAAACATAGCCATACTTTGCTTAGTAAAGTCAAGAAATACCAAAGGGAGACTGTTAGTAAACATAACCACACTTTGCTTAGTAAAGTCAAGAAATACCAAAGGGATATTCGAAGGAGGAGAAAATCGAAACAACCGATAAACTCCGGAGAACAACAAGACAAGACCAAAACAACACACGCACCACAATCATAAACCTAAAACATATGAACAACATGTATCCCACCAAAAAATCTGGGGTAGACACAGGACACCCGCCATGCTTCCCATGTCAAATCCGGTATGAGGAAGGGACAGCATCAATGGAACAGGTCCATTTTCATTTGGGAAACGGTTTTATCATACCTGTCAACCAAGTCATGATGACATCCATAAAACTTTAATAAGGATGATCACCATATCCCTCTCTGAGCAACTTTTCTGTCAGGAGCAGGATTCTGTCCAGGAAGTCAATGTATATGTCACAAGCTCTGGAATAACGTATGAGTTGTGAAATATATACTCCATACGTCGCCGCTTCTGGAATGTTGCCGCTCAAAAATGGAAACGACGACGTCAAAGTCATCCTGTTTGTCGTAAAGTTTTGTATTCAATCTTCCTCTGGTTTCAATTTCGAGGTAAAGGTCAAGATAAGATACAGACTTGGCAGTGTGTATGATATCCTTAATTTCGAGCTCATTGGGATAGATGAGATGTAAGAAATTCCCAAAGCGTGAATTGTTGAGTGATAAAACATCATCTATGTAGCGGAAGCTGAAATTAAAGGTACGGCCTAACTTATTCTAACTTATATTTGCCTTATGACATCAAAACATGTATAAATCGATAAATCCATCTTTTTGGATCATTTTACAGCATCTATTGCATTGTTGTTAGTTTCTTATTACCCGACACCCCCTTTTTTCTCAGTGACAGTAGCTTCTCTATGATACTATGCAAGTTTAGACTCGGTCAACAAAGGAAAATGTAAAATACATGTACTTGTTTTATTCTGTTGAACGGCAGTCGAGATTCATGCATATTTTTATGCTCGTGAAGTTTGAAAACACTGATGAATAAGCATTCCACCAGCAGAATATAATTAGTTTGAACAGGTATTCCTATTAAATTCTAAATCATCGGTATTACGACAATTATTGTGCACTATGTTTTTTTTCCTCTTTTTTTCCCCGGAATATTCTTCAACAGATAGGCATGCATTGTAAGAAATAAATAACAATATAGCCAAGATCCAAATTATTGACGACTTTATGGGATGAAATCTAAAAATGATATATAAATGTTTGTTAAGTCAAAACAATCTCAATGACTATACTTTATGTTGGGATAGTCTTCGGAACTTATCGTCCATTAGCACCAGTGTTGGTACACTTTTGTAGTTGTAAATAATAAAGTAAAATAACTTACACTCTGTAAAGCTTCCTCTAATATCTGACGCTTGCTTTCCATGCTTGTTTACTAAACACTGAGTCACTTACAATGAATCCACGCAATGTTTATATACATGTAATTTGTAAATACGCAATAACTCTGTATTAAATGATAATTGAAGTTGTCTTCCTCCCATTGTAACAATGAGGTAACAATCAAAATAGCTTTTTGTTTTCTATGTAGCCAACTGTGATCTTTGAAATATAAATAGTTTGGCATGAAGTAAACAAACGTGTTTCTTGGTAAATTATATTAAAATTCCAAACATTAGGTGTCTTATGTGTCCAATTGAGATGGGAAAACATGTCTCCTTTCGTTATTGATAGAAAATTCTGTGTAAAGTAAAGTTTTTACTTGATGTAATTTGACTTTCAATAATCAAACTTGGAAATTTAAGATTTGAACTCTGATATTTCGAATTAACTGGCTGAATTTAAAAAAAAAAAATTAATTAATCAATACATATATAGTACAGTTAGGAGTTTGTTTTTAATATGAGTACGTACCCATTCTGTAAGTTGAAGGCTGTACGATGACCTTCTTTGTACTTATAATTACCGGATCGCGTTTCGGGGTTGTTGTCTCATCAACAGTTCCCCACGTGTCTCCATTTATTGCTCTGGACATTTATGTCCATCAGTTTGTTTTCAGGCTTTTTTTTACTTTCTCCACTTTTTTTCATTAGTTTTCTTTTTTATTTTTGGCAATTCGTATTAAATTGAGATTTTCCACCATTTATGATGGATGTCCTGAATGTGCCATTTACTGCACATTTGTTTTTTTTTTTTTTTTTTTTGGGGGGGGGGGGGGTGGATGGGTCATTGCGAAATATATTTATCTATGGTGCTAAAAGTAGGGTTTACTATATATGCCGTGGGAAATTTCGTTGTTCATTATAAACCGAAACCAACCTGCAATATCTCCTTTTATTTTTATTCATATGTATGTCTTCTATTTTGCCCTTTCTTGTAAGTTATATCGAGATGAAATTTTCTATCATATAGGATCGATATTCTGAGTGTGCCATTTACTTTTTTTTGGGGGGGGGGGGGGTGGGGGGTGGGGGGATTATGAAATATCGATACCGAATTTTTGTCTGTTGTAGTGAATTACGCAACGTTATACTAAACTGTGCTTTATCCAATAAATAATTTGAAATACCTAAAATTTCCCAATTATCGTTGATATAATTTATTATTCTCCATAACAAGGTAGATTAAATGATACGAATCCTTGAAAACTATTTACATCCCGTCGACAAGACAATATAAATTTTAGTTATATACTAGACATTGAACCCGCGCGAGCGCGGGAAAATAAGCATTTTTTTTGTGGTGGCCATATTGACTTTAAAAAGTTTTTGCGGCCATGGCATTCGTGGAACAGGAACTCATTGTGGATCTTGTGGCAGGCCTCCCATAAACTTTCCTGTCAAGTAGGTGGTATCAACTGATAGTTTCATGTCTATATATGCTGTAGTATTCCAGAAATGGATGTTAATGCAAACTTTAACCAAAGCCAATGAAGCGTGAAATGTAGGTCAACGTTACCTAATTGTCATACCGTAGTTCGTTACTACCGAAGATGCATCCACTGATGAAGTAAACTGTATGCCACGTAGAATTACCAAAATGGACCTTAAGGTTCCATCATAGTCAAAATCTATGACGAAAATACAACCACATAAATTGTCAATATGTTTATATTGCAATTAATTCTGAACTGGAACTTGATGGAAAGCTTACATTAAATACACATTTCATAATGCATTACCTTTTTCATTCAGAATAAATATGAAAAAGAATATGAATAAACATTTCCTTAGTGACGGATGAATTTTTCAAAAGATGCCGTGAGCATATTTTTGGAAATAATTGTTCCAATTGTTCATTGTCATCATGGGCAGGGCAAGCGAGGCTTAATTTCACAAATAAATCCAATAGACGATAAAAGCATTTTTAGTGTGTGGCTGCGTGTGCTGTCCACGTTTATAAAGATGTCCGAGATAAATTTCGTCATTAATGATAAAGATGACCATTTGTTAAAAATATTTTTTCTAGGGCTTACAGGGAATTTTATGGTAGAGATATATTTAGACAGGTCACACGACAAATAATGTAAAAATGGATAATGGTTGGTTTTATCACTTTGTGCAAAGTAAACATCCGAGCAATCCAAAAACCAACTAAGTTAGGAATTCCTCTGAACTTATCCTTACTTCTTCATAATCTTCAAAGTTCATAATGTTTATAGTTAGGAGAAATTGCATAACGGTAGAAAAAACAATCCTGAATACATGAAGCGGAAACATCCCACTCGAAGGAGAATGTTTTTAATTTGTTTTATTCTTCTTCCGTATTTTCAAACAAAAATACATTTAAAATATGTGCATAATTGTTTATTTAAATCAATGTGTTAAAATGATGCATTCTAGAACCTTCTAAGGGATATGTTGGGAGAATTCATACCTGAAAAGTCCATGCAAATTCCATTTGCACATAAACAAAACTGCAGTTTAAAATTTATCAATGCAGATTGTCAAATCCGATAATAACCTTTATAATCTGAACCATACATCGTTTATTTTTAACCACGCGTTTTGCCGCCTATTCGGCTAATTCGTAAATTTAGTATTATAGATATTATGCATTTTATTGCATGTAGATCCTGTATTGTTAAATATCTGTAACACTATTCACACCACCATATCTAATGCATTTTAATTTTACTTTTGCCATAATGATTAAAATGATATATATATATATATATACAGCATATGCAGTGATTATCAAAGAGGGCAATTTCACTGACGAACGTCAGAAGTCTGTTTCCTCTAGCATAGGAAAGCAATGAACAATCTGACTGATGAACATCAACGGTGCTCAAGACCAAAAACGGTAATAAAATAATGATAGTTTAGTTTAAACATATTTTATTGCTATAAAAAGCAGCAAATGGATCAGATACAAGTAAAGCATACTTATGAAGTATTCTCCTCATATATTAACATTCATAATATACATGTATGAGGAGAAGACTTCATAAGTATAATTTACTCGTGTCTGATCCTTTTGTAAATTATACTTATGACGTCTTCTCCTCATAATGATTCCCTAAATATTAGCAAAAACATCTAAAAATTCAATACTTGTCGGTTACTGGAACAATTTTATGGTTTATGAATGAGCTTATAGAGTTCTAGCAAGAACATTTCTGACAGAGATAAATCGCACCAATTATTATGATAAATTGCAGAAGGAAAATGAATTTTGCATTCCTCCTTGTGTCACACCTTAGTAACACAGTTTTGTGGTATTAGTTGTTACGTAATAGACAATGTATTTACACAATAAAGATATTTGCAATATTATTCCAAGTCTTGTGGGAAGTGATATGTATAATACAATGATAGAAAGTGAAATAATTAATGCAAATTATTTATTTATTCTGGCAAATGAGACAGACGAGCCTTGTTTACAGAATGGAGGTGTATATAAAATGTCAGTGGATGTATTGATGGGCCTATAAACCGACTATAAAAAGTTAACAATCTAGAATTACAGAGTTCGTCTAGTCCAAAAAATAAACTCCATGCATATAAGGTATTAGTGAAAAATATATGGGCCATAAAAACCTTAATCATGCCTCTTCCTTCAGATACATCTGCATATATAAGACTATATTATTCGAGACTTTAACCAAATTCAGTGAAGCAGGTCACTGTTAGATGTGCGCCATCTTCCTCAAATGTGGCATGACCATTGTTCTGAAATTACCCGGTATTTGAGCCTACATAAACCAAAGTCAGTGGAGTGAAATACAGACCACAGTGACCGTATTCTTCTTCGATGTTTGCCTTCTTCCTCAGATACATATTCATCTGTACAAGATTTCATGATTATATATCTTAATGTAACCAAGACATGAGCTTGGCAAATAAGTCAAAAATAAAAAATAAAATGAAGTACACATGTATTTTGTTTATGAAAAGAAAAGTGATGTCAAGCTAGGTTTAATAAGGACACAGAAAATGTGAGAATAGGCCATTGTACAATGGGTTGTCCGACTGACACACTCCTTTCAATTTTTTTTAAAACATAACGCCAATAGCTTTGATATTAGAAAGGATATCGCGATTCACAAATTTCTGAAAACCCAGTGGCTTGTGGTCCTCTATAAACACAAAGGATAATACTTACATACAATGTACACAAGAAAACTGATGAAACTCCTAAATGTCAGTGGCTAGGTCGATTGTAAATTCATATTTATGCCACTTTAAGCTGGACTGTATTTTAAATGGCTGATGGACGTTATTGTTAGGACAAACTATAGTGCATCTAAGTGGCAGGAAAATTGACTCCCTTTCCATTTAAGATTTTTTTAAATCCCCCCCCCCCCCATTAAACCTCTATTACTGAAAATACTTGTAAAATTCCAGTATTTTCATTGGTTTAGACAAGGGTAACATTCTACTCTAACACATGGCTGAGCGGGTTTGCATAACAAAAACCAGTAAGACTGCTATAAAAAAAGGCTCTGCCCAGGAGGGTGTTAGCGGCTGAGCCATGTGTTAGAGAAGAATGTTTAAATGTTTAAACAATCATAAATAAAAGCATTTAGTATAATGAAATAACATGAGCTGATCCAGCGTTGTTTCCCATCGAAAATCCAGTCGACCTTGGCTAGGGATCTGGGTAGCAATAAACAACAATTTGAACTTACTGTAGTTAACTCACATACAAGGTCTTAGAAGCAATAAATGTTAATTGGACTGGTCAATTTATAGCAATCCTTTCCGATCCTGAGGGAGGTTTGCCACAAGAGAACAAACGACCTATACCACTGACGTTTATCTATTCTCTTTCATATCTATTGTGATTTCATTCATGGATTTACAAGATAAGATATTTGAAATCAGACCAATTATAAACGAGAAATTGCCATGACAGTAATTTTAGATGTCTGTTCAGAATTAAATTAAGAAACATACTCAACCCAAGAAATGTCACTCTGTAGAGTAGTTTCCAGGAATATAGAATCAGCGATGTTTAACTAGCAAAAATTAAGAATGGGTTAGGACAGCTATGTTAGTGGTCTGATTCCAGCAATCTAAATAGATACTCCTCTATAAATGTTTCATATGAACAAAAGTTACCGGTATTAATTCTGACGTATCAGAAACAAGAACTGGACATAATAGCCATTTCAATTGTCTGATCCTATGAAATACCAGTAAATGGTATATACAGTATTAAGAACTTTCAAAGGGTGATAGGTTTTTTCATAAAATTTGGTACAAATGTAATGTATTTTGTATTCTTTTCAGTGACAAATATATGAAGTGAATAACAATAAAAATAAATCATTTATTGGTATATCTACATGGTAATAATATTATACAATATACTAAAAGACATTCAGTGAAATGCATTCTGAAAAAGTTATTTTGATTCTTATTTGACAACTCTTGGAACTCTGAGCATTAGCTTGAGAAATACTATTACAATCTTAAAGATCTTGCCCAAAACATGGAATTCATAGTTTTACAAAATTTGTTTATCTTATAAAAATATGCAATATTTTGATCATGATTGAATAAAACTAATTTTCACTGATTTCAATATGCAGTTGATAGATAAAGAAGAATTTGTATATAACACTTATAAAATACATAAATATTTCACTCATGGAATGGCTATCTCACATTTCAACAATTGTTTTCCAAGAATTAATTTCATAAAGTTTTTTGCATCCCTTTTTTCATCTTCAACTTGGCATAGGGGATGAGATTCTTATGTTTGACTTAATCACACATTATCAATAGCCAGGTCCTGAATTCACAACTACAAACAGCAATGACACATCAATAAAGAATACAAACCGTCAAAGTTTGCCGGTGTATTGTCGGAAACAATTCTGCCACCAAACTGTGATTTTATTTTGGTGAAAAACCAAAAATGAATGTAGATAATTCTACAATGAAATTTTTCTTTGCTATGATAAACCCAAAACAATCTGAAGAAATATGTGAGAGTAGAGGGTTCACATTTGTAATACTGCCTAGTTGTAGAGAACAGACAATTTTCCATGTTTTTATTGACAAATTTTTTCTTAAAAATTTATTTGTTCTTGGAACCTTTATATATACAGTTCTGATGAAAAAAGTTTTTGGGTGTAGGCTATAAAAGCCTGTTTACTTTACATACTTATTTCAACATTTTAAAAGTTAATTTCTGAAAATAAAAATCTGGATCTTTTGAAGTCTTTAAAAAGAAATTCTGAAATGTTTAAAGGTTCTATACATTCAGACAATAAATAAAAACAGGAAAAAGATTCATTTCTGAAAACTTGAATGTAGAAAGACATGTTGGAATACTACTCTGTGCTAACATGAAGCACTATTATAAATCATTGATTTTGACTTAAAATGTGCAAATCTGAATTACAAATGTGGCATGGAATTGCACTGGTCCCTGAGAAGATATGTTCTACCATCATCACCAACCAAACATGTACTCCATAGCTTTAGATACAAAGGTATTAGATTTCTGTGGAGCTTGGTTGTTTCTCACAACCTGTAAAGAGAATTCAAGATTTGTATTGATAGTAATATTTGTAAAGCTTTATGATGAAGAAATGTGAAAATATAATACCTAGTTCATTTAAACCTTTTGAAATGAGTGACTGATCTTTACAAACATAGAAAAAAGAAAGATTCTTCATCACAGCATCACAGTCTTTTAGTGACTGATGTTTGTTTGTTTAACGTCTAGTAGCAAATACCTTTAATATGTATTTTCAGGACAAGTACAGACAATGAAAATTTAACAGACAAAAGGGCAAAAGTTTTGACTTCTGCCGAATTTTTTTTTTTAGTAAGGTGGATTGTAATGGATACAACAATCAACAGGTTTTTGGGATCAAAATTAAAGGTGCAACATGCAAGGTGTTTTCACTTTCTAACCATGTAACCTTCAATTGTCAAAATCTTGGCTCTTAATATCATAAACTAACAAATGCAAAGTATCCTAATATCAAACATCAATTGGAAACTGTCCTAACTTCGAAAAATTTTCTGAATTCAGAAACAAGATTGTCACAACTTTGAAACTCTGGATTACATTTTTAATTTCAGTCATGGAGATCAGACAGTAGATAAATTTCACCATTTTGATTGAAGACAGATTTTACTGAAGTTGAAAATAATTAGTAACAGTGAATTAAAAAATTTAAATTTCAAAATCTGGACAAAAAAATCCAAATTCTGAAACATATTCTCAAAAATTTGGAGAAAAATATTCATATTCATGTAATTTTTCCATTACCTTTCTGAATCAGAAAAAATTTGACAAATCTATGAACATTGCTAAATTCTGAGATTTTCCAAACAAATCAACAAATTATAGGCTTGTACTACAAAAATACTGAACCTCATTTTCACTTCTGGCAGATCTATAGGCTGCTGTTAAAGGTCTGATAGGTGTTCCCTTTGATGTTCCAGGTGTGTCTTTTCCTGTAGGTGTATTCATCAGAGGTGTGCCAGACATAGTGAGATTTTCTTTACATTCCATCACAGACTAAAATGGAGATTATACAAAAATTTATTAATTACTTTGTTTCCATGGTATAACTGATTTTGAACCTTTTTTCTGGAACTTCAATGATCAACAATTTAATGTTTTTTTATACAGCAACCATGCCTTCTGCACAACTTAACTGTATTGACTGCATAAATATTTGTGATATACAATCAATAGCAGACAACATAAAGCCTAATGATGTATGTTTATGTAGAATATAGCTTTATATGACACAAGTTTCAACCAATATTATTACTCTTTCAATAAATAAAAGTATAAGAGAATAAACTATTTCATCCAATTTATAGTAAAATGCAGAAATTTATATATACAATCCATTACACTGTATAATACATAGTCAGTTGCAGCTGACTAAAGTTCTCGTCAATTTATTTCCCCGGGAAACCATACGCACAAAATAGTGCACTGTACTTCCATTTTAGCAGACACTGTATACTGACAAGGACGTATAACTAACATACGTCCTTGATACTGATTACAACGTAACACAGATCACAGATAATTTATTAATAATGTTTTATTTTTAAGAAAGGGGGTCATATTCACATTTCATAGATTGATTAATGATTTTCTTAATGATTCTAGTAGATAGTAGGGGAAACATTGTTTATGTCGGACAGGTTTGCATTATGTCCGCCCATTCACCAGTCTGTCAATGTGTCCGTCAGAACAATTTTATCGTCATGTTTGAATATATTTATTTGATATTTGGTATATACTATGAACATTTGATAATATTTCCAGGGGAAACATTTTTTTTGTGTTTCCAGGGGAAACATAACATTTTGTTAATGTCTCCAGGGGAAACATAACATTTTGTTAATGTTTCCAGGGGAAACATTTTTTTTGTGTTTCCATGGTTGCCTAGTAATTATTTTTTAGCTAATTGTTTAATTTTGTCTTCTAGTATGGGTTTATCTTAGGTGCAAATAAAGACAAAAATACCTAGGGAGTAATCAACAATAACACACAATGACCGAGAACAACACAAGAAACATTGAAACTAAAAAGAACAAGAACAACACGAACTCCTATAAAAACCAGGAGTGAAAATTTCAAATTTCATATTATTTTTCGCATTTCCAGGGGAAACATTTTGTTAATGTTTCCAGAGAAATAAATTGACGAGAACTTTAGTCAGCTGCTAGTCAGTTACAAAGGGAAATAACCCCTGACAAACAAGGATGGATATCAAAATGCTTCATGCACAACCTGGAATGTTGGCAAATAACTGTACGACGTTTTGCTCCAATCAAAACATTCAAAAACAAAAGAATTTTCTTTCTCCAAACATAATAAGTCACTCATGAACATAAACGGAAAGAAAGTGAAATATTACTCTAATAGTGTAATTTTCATTCTGTTAAGTATCAGTAATGGTCATTTCTATACTTGTCGATAGGACTGAGGGCTAACACAGCTGTTTTCTATTCAATAACATGAACTGACTGAAAGTAACAAACCATTATCTGATCCAAGTGTATCTGCCCTGATTTAATTTCATTTATATAATTTAATTATAAATGAAAATACATGCAATATATATATTTGGTATTTGGATTTCGAGATTAGTTATTCTATTTATTACATTGACATATTCCTTGTATTCATAAAATTTAACAAGAAAATACAAGGGATTATATTTTTATGCGACTACGCGACGACGTTTGTATAGCAACATCGCTGGTGAAAGCTACTGTTACGTCACTTCCTAGAGTGAAATATGACTTTCGATTCACTGGGTGAATTATCAAATTTTATTTCACTCAGAAATCCAGGTATTTCACCTCACTCAATGTAATAAATATATATACCTTTTCTATACATGGCGTCACTCCAACCATTATATTCCCAGCAAACATTCTACCATTTTTACTCAGTGCTTTTTTAGCCTGTAATTTGGACTGGTAATGTAAATGCATCCAGTTTCCTTCTGTTGCTATCTGTCATATAAAATTGATGAATTTTGTCAGTAATTAAAAAAATAATCAATATAAAGAGCAGATATAAATCTTTATTTTATGTAACTCATGATTTATCTGAAGCATACAATAATGTCCCCTACAGAGTCACAGGTGAAACATAATGATTTAAATTTTCTTAATTCTGTCAAATGGAAATAATTCACTGTGAATATTAACTATGAACTGATATGGCTGTACAAAGCCTTTATAATACTAATTAATATCCTATTTTAAACCTTTTGCGACTTATTTTGTAAATTTCCTTAGTGCAACTGCACCGCAGATTTTGTGAGAATCAGAACATAAACTTTACTAATTACAGACATTTTTTTATTTCCTTTTGATGTGAAGGATATCAAATCACATCAAGCGCAAGAAAATTCAATGACACAATTTTACCAAACAGTTTCATAAGAATTTAATTCAAGACAAGAGGCTGTCGAATGACAGCAAACCGGATTTTCCTGCATGGAAATGATGTTTGCAAATCTGGATTCCCAAACAGGATGAAGTAAAGAAATATACTTGAATTTTTGTAGGGTTTTGTAGGGTTCAGAAATGGAACTGCTGAATATCTCATTTTCTGCTGTATGAAAGGCCACGAATATGCCACAAGATAAGTAATAACTTGACAACAACAAATGAACTTTGCATGGAAACGATGACTTGAACTGCCTTTTTTCAATTTTTTAGAACCATAACTCCTGAACGGTGAAAGTGAAAATCGTCAATATCGGAACGGTGAAAGTGAAAATCATCAATATTGAACTTGACCTCCATTTTGTCATCAGTAACAACATATTAAAATTTGAAAAGCTTTGGTTGAACAGTTCATAAGTTATCACACGGACACCACTGGGAAAGCCATTTTTCAATCTTTCAAGAACCATAACTCCTGAACGGTGAAAGTGAAAATCGTCAATATCGAACTTGACCTCAATTTTGTCATCAGTAACAACATATTAAAATTTGAAAAGCTTTGGTTGAACAGTTCGTAAGTTATCACACGGACACCACTGGAAAAGCCATTTTTCAATCTTTCAAGAACCATAACTCTTGAACGGTGAAAGTGAAAATCGTCAATATCGAACTTGACCTCCATTTTGTCATCAGTAACAACATATTAAAATTTGAAAAGCTTTGGTTGAACAGTTCATAAGTTATCACACGGACACCACTGGAAAAGCCATTTTTCAATCTTTCAAGAACAATAACTCTTGGAAGGTGAAAGTGAAAATCGTCAATATCGAACTTGACCTCAATTTTGTCATCAGTAACAACATATTAAAATTTGAAAAGCTTTGGTTGAACAGTTCATAAGTTATCACACGGACACCACTGGAAAAGCCATTTTTCAATCTTTCAAGAACCATAACTCTTGAACGGTGAAAGTGAAAATCGTCAATATCGAACTTGACCTCCATTTTGTCATCAGTAACAACATATTAAAATTTGAAAAGCTTTGGTTGAACAGTTCATAAGTTATTGCACGGACACTGTTTGGCAGCCGCCCGTCCGCCCGCCCGCCCGCCCGCCGTACATCACCAAATTAATAACCGATATTTTCCTATGAAAATCCGGTTAAAAACTGTATAAAACTTGTTTCTGAATTTAGTAAAAGTGGCCATTATGGTGAGAATCTGTCAAACACACACAAAAAACTTCATAGAAATTTCTTTAAACACAATATATTGCACACAGACTTACCACATGTTTAACAATATTTCCATACTGTGAAAACTGTTGTAGAATAAAAGATGCTGCTGCTGGAGGAAACCTGTGAAATACAATCAACAATATAAAACTACAAGGATGTCAGGGAGTTGTCATTTCTTTACACTAAAGCAAATATTAAATTTCTTTGAAATATGTTGTTTGTAGAAATGTGAGTTAAGAAATATCAAGTTTACGCAGAAAACAGAAGTCTTACCCAAATACTGTTACCCAAGTCTCATCTAGCACATCATCTGATGTCAAACTCTCTCTGAAAATAAAAACAATAGCATACTGAAAATTCAATGTTGAAGGAATTTTTTTCTTGAAATTAAGCAAATATAAAATAACTTGAGTCTCAGGAAAACTACAAACATCATTTATCTAGTTAGGTAGAGATGACTGTGAACATTAACCTGTTCAATAATTACTGCTAATAATTCTACCAATGGTACAGATATAATGTATAATAATGGCATGCTAATTAAATAAACATATCTGTCATCCATTACTCCTCAGATGTCATGCCAAATTCTACCAAAAGGTGGCACTATATGGGAACTGGTAACCTACCCCTGAGTATAAAATGGATCCATCTGTGCTGGTGATGGTGGTAATTTTGTGTTGGCAGCTAGGTGAAGTTGTGAACTATCAGCTGTATTTTCCATTATACTTGATGAAATACCTGTAATTTACAACAATAGATTTATAAACAAGAGGCTCTCAAGAGCCTGTATCGCTCACCTGGATTTAACTTTTCACCTTGAGCAGGACTAAAAATTTAAGTGTTGCAGTCAATTTGGCTGATTTTTCCATGATAAAGTAAGTTCAGCTGTGCCTGCCATCTTGGTTCACACTCCACGAAATTGGACATATTTCTGAAAGAGGACCTCCTAAGGACCTTTGCTGCTAAGTCTGGTTCCAATATGTCAAGTGGTTTCAGACAAAAAGATTTTTCAATGAATTTTCTCATAGGGCCTTATGTTATACTAAGTTCGGCTGTGGCGGCCACCTTGGTTGACAGTCTGGGTCATCGGACAAATTTCTGAAAGAGGACCATCTAAGGACCATTGCTACCATGTCTAGTTCTTATTGGTTTAGTGGTTTCAGGCAAGAAGATTTTCGAGTGAATTTCCCATAGGGTCCAATGTTAAACTAAGTTCGCCTGTGGCGGCCATCTTGGTTCACAGTCCACAAAATCGGACATATTTCAAAAAGAGGATCTCCTAAGGACGATTGCTACCAAGTCTGGTTCCAACTGGTCAAGTTGTTTCAGACAAAATTTTTCATGAATTTTCCCATAGGGCCCTATGTTAAACTAATTTCAACTGTGGTGGCCATCTTGGTTAACAGTCCGGGCCATCGGACATACTTCTGAAAGAGAACCTCCTAAGGACCATTACTGCCAAGTTTGGTTCCAATTGGCCTTAAAGTTTCATAGAAGAAGATTTATTAAATTCATCCCCCCTTTTCCTATTTTTAGTAACAGCAGCCATGTCTATTAGAAGTCGGGGATGCTGGACATACTTTTGGAAGGGGACCACCCAAGGACTGTCCCACCAAAGTTTGGTCCCAATTGGCCGAGTGGTTTCAGAAGAAAAGATCTTTAAAGAAAAGTACGCCGAATGCCACCTTTAAAGAGCAAAAACTCCCATAAGGGGTCAATCAATGATTTTGGTCATGTTAACTTATTTGTAGATCTTACTTTGTTGAACATTTTTGCTGTTTACAGTTTGTCTTTATCTATAATAAGATTCAATATAGTAAGTAACCTAAAACTGCAAAATTTCCTTAAAATTAACAATTCAGGGGTAATAACCCAACAAAGAGTTGATCGATTCGTCTGAAAATTCATGGCAGGTAGATCTTGACCTGATGAACATTTTTACCCCATCAAGTTTTGCTGTAAATGCTTTAGTTTTTGAGATATTAGACAACAACTGCAGTTTATCCCTATGTTCTATTTTTAGCAATGATGGCCATGTTTGATCATGGATCTGAAAAATGAAACTAAACGCAAAACTTAACCAAAGTCACTGAAGCATGAAATGTAGGTCATAGCGACCCAAGTGTTGCTGAATTGCATTTTACTATACAAGAGGACTATAGTGGTAAAATATCATTGATATATTTCTCAGATTTCTGAGAAATGAACCTAAACGCAAAAATTAACCAAAGTCACTAAATCATGAAATGTAGATCATAGCGATCCAAGTTTGCTGAACTGCATTGTACTATACAAGAGGACCGTTGTGGTGAAATATCATTCATATATTACTATAGGTTTCTAAGAAATGGAGCTAAACGCAAAACTTAACCGAATCGGGACGTACGTACGGACAAGGGTAGATCTATATGCCAAGGCCACATTCGTGGTAGGGCATAATTAGGATTAATGTTATCAATAATGGCAATTACCTGAAAAATTATCAGCTCCAGAAACACTAAATGGTTTTATAGGCATTGATATTCTAACAAGACAACAAAGACGAATTCAATATACAATGGACATGTCTTGTAAAAATCTTTGGTGAGGTTCTCCAAAACTGGAGCAAGATCCAGATTACGTTTTGCATATTTGTTAATAAAACGAAGGGTTGTTTGAAGTCTGCAAATTTTTTTACTTTAATATTATAAATTAGATAAATTCTTAAAACCAAAAAAAAAAAAAAAACATTACAACAAGTATGAACTATAACTTGGTTTTCCTATTCCTAAAGGACATTGGCAAGGTCAATACAATGAAATAATAAAAGGCCGACAGAAAGACAAAAATTCTAAAATTCCAAAGATTTCCAATTTTCGTCAAAATATCATGTATTTTAGTGTTGAAAAATGATTAAGAATATTATCTTATATGGTTTGGAGTACCTTACACTATGAGATAATTAAAGTTAACTAACTGTTTAACTATACCTGACAAAGGTGGGGCATTACTCCCAGGTGTATGGAAGCCTCTTGAAGGTGTCTAAAATGTTAAAACATAGAAGGATTAAAGAAAATAAATAGTGCAACAAACCTTCATAAAAATATAAATACATGCATTTGTACCCTTTAGCAAAAAAAAGAGAAGAAAATAAGGTTCTCAGAGTAACATGTAACTTAAATATTTGATAACTCTAAAAGTATGTTTTTTATAATTAAATTCATGTTCAACAACGTGATTATGTTGCTATGCACTTTTCTGTGTTTATCCATGTCAATTTAATAAAGGAAATTAGCATAATGTCATTTATGAAACCTCACAACTTATCTGTTATCTTAAAATTTCAGTCATTAACATGTATGTGATAACGATATAAAGAATAATAACAATTTGTTATCTGATACTGACTAGCAGATTTTTCATTTGACTTATAACAAGGGCTTGTCAAATAACAGACCTGACAAAGTATCAGAAAACAAAGATCATTCTAAATTTAAAATATCTCCTTGATCATCTTCTGAATTTTATTTTATTAAAAGAGTTTTAAAATTCTTAAAAATAATACTTGATGGTAGGAAGTTGTAAATGGACTTCCTGTTGCTGGACTAGCATGTGACATCAAACTCTTTGTAGGTGGTGCCCCTGGCCGTTCCTTTGGTCTCATTGTTTCTCTATAAAACAATGGAGGTTATGTGCATTTATTTGTAAAATACATAACAGATGAAAAAATACTCCATTGAAAAACTATGTATCATCAGAAAAACTGCTTTAGCACTGATTAATGAAAAATTGGTCCCTCTGTTTAAGAAAGAACATTATGCTCAAAACGATGTTCTTTTAAAATCATGGTAATAGTTGTTTTAGGTCATAGAATGTTTTAATGTGTACGTCAGCTATTTTGTACTGAACAATTATTTATAAACAACACGGTAATAGAATGGATGAATTATTGTTAAACGTCCAGTGGCAAAAAGGTGCATATCATGACAGGCACGTTGATATGATAATGAATATGATCCCTGCTTTGTACTAGACAGACACGCTGGGCCAGATTTTTAATGTGCTAGCTCACGAGGTAACTGTCCGCAGGAAGACATCAGCCCACCCAGACACATTATACGGACTCCGAGCCAACCAATCACTTGTAATAAGTCAGATTTTTTTATCCTTTAAAAGTTTAAATTACGATCTGCATAAATTTTTCATTTTCTATCATTGTGTGTTGTAGTACCTGTGTCCTGGTGTTGACATATAACTGGTACCTAGAGGTGAAGTGATACTACTCCTGTGAGCTCCCTTTGGAGGACTTGGGCTGGTTGCTGCTGTCCACATTCTTGTTCCAGGCTGTAAAATAAAATGAAACATCAGACATTTATAAATTCAACCAACCAACTAAAATGTAATATAAATTCTGAAGATGTAAATTAAAGGAGTTACAATTATAAATTAAGTTTACAAACCACTGAATGAATAAACTAAATTTTGGCTGTGAAGATTTATATCTCTTTTAAAAAATAACAGTGTTCTCCCCACATATTCTGAACTGCAGAATGGTACTGTGAAGCAGAGGTGCTAAAAAGACCATTTGGGGATACTGAACCATCTCACTATAACAACAAACAGAACACTTTTCTGACCCAAACATCACATAACTTTCTGGGGATCAACATATTTAATTTTTATTCATGTACTGCATACTTTCATACGTGTTTTATCCTATGAACCAGATGTTCATTTGAATTGTATATAATTATGTATACATAATGTATGTGACAACATCACTATCAGACAATGTTTTTACCGATACAGCATGCTGTATTGTTTCACCTAGCAGAAATCCAGGTAGGAACTGTGACTGATGTGGACTGGTAGGACTACTGGGGGATCCAATCATCATTGGGCTGGATTCTCCTATCAAACCATAAAAATTCATGCATTTAATAACTCTATTCAATTTTCATTTTTCATACAAAAGCTAAGGGATTTAGGAGGAGTCAGATACAAATCACACAATTTGGATTAGATTCTTTTTATTTTAATTCATTACATGACATAATAGAGATTCAGCACTCCTACGTATACTGTCTGCTACATGTAAATTAGTACCATCTTCAAAATTAAATATTTACTTTGGATATTAAACCTGCAGGCGTATGCAGTGGTTTTTACGTAGGACCTAAGCTAGTGTTAGGTGAGGGAAGAAGAAGTGTTGGTCTTGACTTATGGAGCAAGTACTCTACAGTAAAGTCTCAGATCGATCTGATCGTGTGGAAACTGTCTCGGCTGTGACTAAGTATTGAGGTTGTTGGGCCGAACTATTAACATTTACCATATCCATCAAACGTATGACTCATCATGGTTAACTATATCTAATGCAAAATACGACCAATAGCTTATTTTGACCTTTCTGAAGTTTTCAAATCAACTTTCAATTTTGATTCATTCGACGCGCATGTCAACGTGTGATAATTTTGAATCACCGCCGGTGAGATAAATTTCCGCAAATATTTACAACACTTGAATTTTGCATTGACTTAACAAAAAGTCTTAAAACAATCAGTCTATTCGTGAAGTAGTATAATGAAATTGACCTCAACAGAATAAACAGAATGCAAATACATTCGAAAAATTGCCCTTCCCATCACGTGAACGACGTGCACGTGCACGTGGTACAGGTAACAGACACACCTGTAATCACGTGTATGTACAAATTTATTACCATATCAGACTCAGTCTTTACCCAGGAACCTACACAGGGAGGGGTACTTGAATAATAAGGGTGAGCAAACTCCAACTGAGACTCACTTTAACGTGCATAGTGACTCAACATCCATTTTAAAGATGGCATGTCAATGAGTAGGCATATTGGTTATAAACTCTCAGTCAGTGAGTAATATAAGCAGGACATGTTCACCCAACCGGAGCACCTGACTCCAAGTATTTAGTGGGGGCTAGGATCAAATTTGAAATAGAAAGACAGGACCAGGATTTTGGAAAAGAGACTGGATCACTTTAGGTGTGAACAAAAAATGTAAATAAATTCAGTACCAAAGAATTTCTACAAAAAAAATAGGCAGGATCAAAATTTCATCCTAGCACCTAGCCCACCCCCCCCTCTAAAAATCAAATGGTTGCTCCCTAATTCTGTTTAGTTTATTTTATATTTTTATTATTCCTTTAGTTATTCATGTATCCTGGTGCAGGTGACATTTGCTTGTTCTCTCATGAGTTTTCTTGCCTTTTGATTTTTGATTTACATACTTTTCTGACTGTTTTGTCACTTCATTATTCTTTTGATAATATATGATATACTATCAACCCTGAAAGATTTGAAGATCTTGAAAACACATCTCTTTTGTTCTTTTGATGAATTTTTTTCATTAGTATAAAGATGATAAATCAAAATTGTTAACTCCATAAAAATTTTGATGTTTGAAAAAAATGGCAGATGACAGCAACACTTTACAGAATAAACTTTAAATTTCTCACTAAAGATTTTATATGCTGCAATAACTTATTTAAAATGGGGGATAACTCTTTACTTAGACTTCATGTACACTTCTTAAAAGTATACATTTGATGGGAAGAGAAAAATTTCAGATAAATCAGTTGAGGTGTCACATCACTGTCATGTAGTAACATTGTTTTCTGTCAAATGTTTGTATTACATTTCATTAAAGATTATAAAGATAACTGTATATAAGTATTTTATACAAAGACATTAAAAAAAAGAGTTCATTGAAATTTATCCCCTGGGGAAAATGACAAGTTTTTTTGTTTGTAAATGAATGAAAACATGGAAATTAAAAATGTAATGTCTTGATTTCTACAGTTAACAATGTAGTTTATACATGTTTATTGTAATTTTAGAGAGGAAATGAGGAAAAAAGTGTTATAAAACTGGAAGAAATTTATACACATAACACAAGTAAGTATGAATATATTTTATTGTAAGAAATTGTACATGTATAGTATACAAATATATGTATTTTGGTTCCAAAACTTAAACCATAATTTCAAGGTACCCATACTCAATATAAAGGTGTACAGTTTTATTGTAGACAATTTTGATAATTTTAGGTAAATTAAGAGCTTTTATTGAGGAAGACCGGAAAGGTTGGTTGTAAAATAAATTGTGCTATCACCTTAAAATAAAGAAGTAATGTTATTGTTGGCACATGATTATAACTATAACTATTTTTTGCTCCTGTTGTCCAAAGGGTATCTTAATATTAATAGTAATCTTCAGAAAAATAAAGCTCCCTCCGAAAGCTTATTTGGCCCATAGCACTGTTTTGTCTAAAAAAAGTTTGAATTAATATATAGAAAACAAGGAAAATAAATGGAAATGGTGAGCTGTCAAAAAGGGCATAAAATGACTTAAATTTATAAAATACACAAGCCGAACAAAACCAAATAAAAAATCTTTAAAAAAAAAACAACCAAATTAAAATGTTAAAATTACCAAATGTTTTGACCAATATGGCCTTGATCACGAGCATGAAAAAATAAAAATAAAAAGGTGTCGACTCCTTGAAACCAATAACAAGACTCAGAGTCCGTACATAAAATGTTAACAAAAAGAAAATTCATTTGACGTAGCATCGAACAGTAAACTAACTTCATATATGCATAAATTAAGATATACAGTGTAATAACTTTAAAATTGGCAAGAAGATGTATTCTTGGTATATATATATATGTATGCAAATATGTGGTTAAACAAAGATGTAAGATACATGAGAACATCTTAAGAAACTTGTGTCCTAGAAAGTTCAGATTGTAGGTATAAATGAACACTGAACACTCCAGAGAAACAAAAATACTTTTCCTACAGAATTTTCAATGTAAAAGGGGGTTAAGTCTTCCCCTGTTAGATTTTATTAATTAAGTATTACATCGCAGGGTTACATCAAATATGCACAAAGTGCATGAAAGATATTAAAAATAAACATTTTGCAAATTTAAGAAAGTTCTGATTTAATCATTTCAAATTTTTAAATGTTTAAACTCGAGTGCATTTATTTTTCCAATTTCCAAAATAATTTTTGCGGTTAAAAATATAACCTTAAACAAGCAAGGGTAAAATTTTTATTTTTTCTTGGAAGTCGCATAAAAGTTAAATAACCTACAAAAATTGTCTTATTATTCTAGTATTTAGACTTTCAAAATGCCAAAAATCCATACTGAAGTAGGTTTGAATGGAAAAAGGGGGACAACTCTTAATCCCACAAGAATGTAGGAAAAATGAATACACATTCTCTTAGGGACGAGATCAAAAGTTCAGTGTAGGATAAAAAACTTAATTCAAATAGTTTGGGGTTGGGGGGTAAAAATCGCTGCAAGTTTTGTTATCCGACATCGATTTTCGAATTGAAAAATACGGATTCAAGTGATGTCCTAGTCAATATACAGAACAAACATACATTGTTGAGGAAAAACAGGACCTATGATACAAAAAGTATACTCTCAAAGCATATGCCCATATTGGTCAATCAATTTTTTCCCAAATTAAGTTAAGAGGAGGGGTGGGGGGTCAGTGAAAAAACTTTGTGAATCTTTTGATCTCGTCCCTTAAAGTCTAGGTTACATGTAGATTTTAAAAAAACCAGACTTTGAGGGAAATAGTAGTTTATAAATTTTCTTGAATCTGAAAAGTAAAATTTCTTAAATCTTTCATTTACTTGTCAGAAAAGTTGACCAGGTTCATTGGAACTGAAAGCAAGATACCAAAATTTAAATGAAGGAATTCAAAATTGACATTAAATTTCTATTTGTCACATATACAACTTTCTTACATGTTTTTTGTTGTATTAAAGATTTGAACTAAATTTCATATGAATTTTAAAAATCCAGTTTTGCATTATACTAGCATTTATGTGATATACATGTATCTTTTAATTTATAATTAGATAAATGTGGATGAATAATAATCTTTAAAAGGTGGGGGGGGGGGGGGGGGTGGGGGTTAAGAAGATCTTTAATTTAAAAATATATACAAATGGTTATCCTGAAATTTCAGAAATTGCTTGCAAGCTAAAGTAATTAATCCACATATATGAACAATTCTTGCTTACAGATAGAGTTTAATATAGCTGTAAGAAATGTTGGCTGATCATTAACTGCATACTGCTGACATTTAGAAACTTTGTAAAACATTGACCTAATGACCTTGCATGTAATAATGATTCACATTCAGCATCAATCATGTGTCCTTGAGAAGTTACAGTAAAACCAATATTATTTGTGATAAATGGCATACAGTAGGTACTGTACAACAGTGCTTTTATCAGCTCATCTTGTGTGCTCTGCCATCACTGTGTGTTGTACCTTTACATAATTCATTTAATCCTACAGAAATGCTTTGTCTAAATGAACTGAAACTTGTTTATAATGCATATACATGTAGAAATGGAAGTACACATATGGTTGGACAAATTGATTTAAAAATCTTTTTTTTCTGAAATACTGCAGCTGAAATAAATGTTTTCTGACTGTGAGTAACCTCATATCTAACAATTTTGTTTTGGGAAACCCCACTGAACTTTATTTACAAACAATTACAAGAAGCCAAAAAAATTCTCTGACATCAAATACAAAAAAAAATCACTCTTTAAATTCACGAAGCAAAAAATCAAGTCCCTGAAATCACAGCTTGTAAAAATCATGCCTTCTTATCTCTCTCATGCATCACAATGGATAATGTTAAATCTATGTAATTAAATACGAGTATAGCTGCAAAATCGGCTCAAAACTAATTTTAAATCTCTTTCATAGCCATATTTGTTCAGAACAGATTTTTCAATCATTATTGTATATAAATGGTAAGTAAAATTGGTCAAACGGAAATATTTTCGTCAAATAACAAATTTGACAAATTTTGAAATTATTCTGCACATTGTGAAGAATATACAGTAACCAATTGCAGTTATGTATTAGAGAGATAAGTGGGCGTGAAAATAGATAGAATTAATAACAAGATTTTCATACAAAACCTCTCTCAGTTTTAACAAGAAAAATAAATGGAAATGGTGAGCTGTCAAAAGGGGCATAAAATGACTAAAATGTAAGAAATACACAAGTCGAGCAAAACCAAATATAAAATCGTGAAAAAAAAAAACAACAACAAACTAAAAAGTTAAAAATACCCAACGTTTCGACCAATATGGTCTTGATCACGAGCTTGTAAAAAATGAAAATAAAAAGGAGTTGACTCTTTGAAACCCAGAGCAAGTCTTGCATTTTAGTCGTTTTATGCCCCTTTTGACAGCTCACCATTTCCATTTATTTTTCTTGTTATCTATTGTCTCATGAGCTGTTTCGCAACATACTTAGTTTTTTGTTCATCTCTCTCAATTTTGCCATTCAGTATTCTTGTCCTTTGTCATAACTTTTTGAATATTTATGTGCGTTATATTCAAAATATTCATTTTCAATGTAGAAAAAATTTTAAAATTTGCTCAGTTTTTATAAAAATTTGGATTATCATCTAAAGGAATTATTTTTTCCTAACGTAAGATAAGCTTAATTTTACTGATAATATTTATTTTACTGTAGATAAACAGTGCACTGTTATAAAGTAGTAAATTAATATACCATGTGGATATATAGTGTAGACACATTTATACTTTATATTTAATTACAGATTAATTAATTCTATTGGCTAATTGAACTGAAGTTCATTTACAGATGAAGAAAATATGGTAAGACGAAAATTAAAAAAAACCTGAATATAGGGGTTTAGTTCAATTAGTTAGGGTTTAGTATAAACTGAAATATCTGTGAAAACACCATATGTACTGAGAGATTGGACTGGTTAAAAA
This sequence comes from Mytilisepta virgata, assembly GCA_028015205.1. Lineage (NCBI taxonomy): Eukaryota > Metazoa > Mollusca > Bivalvia > Mytilida > Mytilidae > Mytilisepta > Mytilisepta virgata. The sequence continues at coordinate 37,924,692 of CM051515.1, forward strand.
GTTTCAAAGTGGAAAAATGCTTATACTAATATCCTAACCATTGATTATGATCATTTCTGTAAATATCACATAATTATTGCAGGTTAAGATCTAAGTAAATTTACTGTGACCTAGTTCTTTATGCTCCGTAATTACATTGTAAGAACTATATGAAGTGTAATTAGCTATAAAAAATGATAACATTTTACAAAACATCAGAATTAAATGACTGAAATTTCAATTTCAAGAGCTAAATAATGTCTACATGGGATGAGGGCATTGAGTGTGTGTTTTGAGGAGTCGATTGGGGGATTTTCTACCCGCTTTGTTTGATAATTTTGAAAAAGTAGATAAAAAATTTACATCTAATATAACTGCCCTTGAGTTGTAAGGATCTAGGTGAACTTTGGCTTTCTTCAGAAATTAAATTTTCTATAGTCATTTTCAAAATCATAAAGGGAAATAACTGTGTAATTTGTAAACATTACTTTTTCAGCTGAGCCCTTATGTAGGCAAAAAAAAATATAATTATCTTTCCTATCTTCTGACCTAAAATTGGGCCTACCTTTGGGTTGAATGATGATTCTATGTATTTTATCGTTCTAAAGAAAATTTTCAAAGATTTAAATATGTAAATTGTAAAATGTCTGTCTAATTTTTTTGACTAAAATTTAATAACCAGTTATCTCAAAGTGTAAGAAAAATGACTTTATAACATGTATGAAGATTTGTGAGATGAAAAAGAAATTATTCAGGAGTAAACTACTTGTAAGTTATGTCTTAACCATAGTGACTGAAATGGAAAGAATTTTGTAATAGATCACCAATAAGAAAGAAAACTAGTTATCGAAATAGGTATGACGATCAATTACATCATTTTTTTTACATTTATTCACACAAATTGCATAGAAATTCTGCTTCACCCTTTTTCTGGGAAATTAGTAAAATAAACGAAATTAAAAAAAATTAAAAAATACCAAAAAAAAACCAAAATTACAGAAACCAAGGATTTAAGAAAGTCTCACAAGATTGGTTATCTCCCTTTACGTTGAAAATTCCATATTTGAAATTTTTGTTTCTCTCTAAAGACTAAAGTAATTATGTCTCCCAAACGAAGTTTGGAGACATGTTGTTTTTGCTCAGTTCTTATTATTCTTATTATTATTAAGGGCTTTCCCGTCTCCGGACGGAAAGTCCTTATTGTATTTCTTCTGTTTAATATTATTATTCTTTTTCTTCCGCCATTTCCTGACAAGTGAGTTCGCGACATATCGCTTTCATATTTTGTCTATGATATCGGTCATGAAAATGATTTGATGTGTTATGGGAATTATGTCGTAAACTTTGTCGTTACGGAGTTATCTTCCCCAACACCAAAAAGATTGTGTGTACTACTCCTCTGAAACCTTAAAAGATATCGCTTCAAAATCTTTTCTAAAGTCCTCAGTCAATCCATACGCAACTTTGTTGAATGTTAGCGGAAAGGATCTGACGACATCTTATGGGAGTTACCTCCCCTAAAATGATTCGTGTAAGTGATATACAAGTATATCGTAAAAACCAGAAGTGATACAGACCTAAAGTCTTCACCATAGACCCTCATGACCTTTCATCTTCAAAATAGAAATAAGGTCAAAGGTCAAGGTCACGTTCTATATTTTGACCTTTGCTTGTGTGCACTACTCCTCTGAAATGATAAAAGATACAGGAATGGTTGGGGGTGTAAAATGTCTGGCATCTAAAGACGCAACTTTGTTACATTTCCATGAAAAGGATCTGAGGTCATCTTATAAGAGTTATGTCCCATTGAAGCATTGGTAAATTAGTTTTTCGGGTAAAACTCAGTAACTTTATATGATAGAGGCATGGGGTCTTCAGTTTTGATCATCGGGGGATGTGACCTTGAGGATGACCTTAGACCAAAATGTCAAGGTCAACGTCCTAATTTTTGACCTTTCTATTATTAGAAGATATTTGAATGCTTTCTAATGAGAAAAGGACTCTGTTGAAAGGCAAATCATAGTCACGGTCACATGATTACAGGTCAAGGTCATTTAATGAAAAATACGTCTTAGATTTTAACCTTTTTTACCAATAGAGATATTGAAGTGGTTCTTCTTTAGAAATATTCAGCTTAGGAAGACAAATCAACGTGAACGTCAAAACAGCAAATGTCAAGGTCATTGAGTGAGAAAACGTCCTAGATTTTGACCTTTTTTATCTTTAAAGATAATAAGATTACAGTTCAAGGTCATTAAATGAAAAATAAGTCACAGATTTCAACTTTTTTACCAAAAGAGATATTGAAGTGGTTCTTCTTCAGAGATATTCAGCTTTGGAATGCAAGTCGACATGAAAGGCAAGGAATCATGTGTCAAGGTCATTGAGCCAGAAAGCGTCCTATATTTTGACCTTTTTTATCGTTAACGATACAAAAGTGGTTCTGCTTCAGAGATGTTCATCATTTGGGGTTTAATCAATCTGAATGTCATGAGGTCGCATGTAAAGGTCATTTAACCTGGGAAAGCCCTCAATTGTTCTTTGAACAATTGGATCTTTTCATTATTATTATTTTTCTTCTTTCCGGGCACGTTTTTTCGAACACTTGTGTGCACCGTTTCTCATAAACCAATAGACGGAATTGCTTGATATCATACGAATTGCTAGGCCCATATTCCTAGATGCGCCTCCCGAAAAAAAATTTTCAATCTGTGGGAGGGAACATATATTTTGGGGGTCTCAAAAGGGGGTGGGGTTTTGCAAAATTTTACTATAGAAGTCTATGGGAAAAGTGATAACTTGAGCATTTGTGATCTTAACTTGGAAATACTACCTGTTACCTTGGATATTTAAGTTTTTATACTCCGCCACACGAAGTGGCGAGGTATTATGTTATACCCTCCATTTCGTTGTCTTAGGGGGGTCATGCCCCACCCCCTCAAATAACAAAATACTTAATATTTGGAAACCATTGTGATCCCCACCCTATAACCATATATATTATTACTCCTTATGATAAGACAAATCATTTGGTACCATAGGGGGATCTGAGGGGGGTCATGCCCCACCCCCTCAAATGATAAAATACCAAATATTCTGAAAACCATTGAGATCCCCACCTATAACCATATATATTATTACTCCTTATGATAAGACGAATCATTTGGTACCATAGGGGGGTCTGAGGGGGGTCATGCCCCACCCCCTCAAATGATAAAATACCAAATATTCTGAAAACCATTGAGATCCCCACCTATAACCATATATATTATTACTTCTTATGATAAGACGAATCATTTGGTACCATAGGGGGGTCTGAGGGGGGTCATGCCCCACCCCCTCAAATGATAAAATACTAAATATTCTGAAAACCATTGAGATCCCCACCCAATAACCATATATATTATTACTCCTTATGATAAGACGAATCATTTGGTACCATAGGGGGTCTGAGGGGGGGGTCATGCCCCACCCCCTCAAATGATAAAATACTTATTATTCTGAAAACCATTGAGATCCCCACCCTATAACCATATATATTATTACTCCTTATGATAAGACAAATCATTTGGTACCATAGGGGGTCTGAGGGGGGGTCATGCCCCACCCCCTTAAATGACAAATACTTATTATTCTGAAAACCATTGAGATCCCCACCCTATAACCATATATATTATTACTCCTTATGATAAGACGAATCATTTGGTACCATAGGGGGTCTGAGGGGGGGGTCATGCCCCACCCCCTTAAATGACAAAATACTTATTATTCTGAAAACCATTGAGATCCCCACCCTATAACCATATATATTATTACTCCTTATGATAAGACGAATCATTTGGTACCATAGGGGGTCTGAGGGGGGGGTCATGCCCCACCCCCTTAAATGATAAAATACTTAATATTTTGAAAACCATTGTGATCCCCACCCTATAACCATATATATTATTACTCCTTATGATAAGACAAATCATTTGGTACCATAGGGGGGTCTGAGGGGGGTCATGCCCCACCCCCTCAAATGATAAAATACTAAATATTCTGAAAACCATTGAGATCCCCACCCAATAACCATATATATTATTACTCCTTATGATAAGACGAATCATTTGGTACCATAGGGGGTCTGAGGGGGGGGGGTCATGCCCCACCCCCTCAAATGATAAAATACTAAATAGACGGAATCGCTTGATATCATACGACTTGATAGGCCCATATTCCTAGATGCGCCTCCCGAAAAAAATTTTCAATCTGTGGGAGGGAACATATATTTTGGGGGTCTCAAAAGGGGGTGGGGGTTTGCAAAATTTTACTATAGAAGTCTATGGGAAAAGTGATATAACTTGATCATTTGTGATCTTAACTTGGAAATACTACCTGTTACCTTGGATATTTAAGTTTTTATACCCCGCCACACGAAGTGGCGAGGTATTATGTTATACCCTCCATTTCGTTGTCTTAGGGGGGGTCATGCCCCACCCCCTCAAATAACAAAATACTTAATATTTTGAAAACCATTGTGATCCCCACCCTATAACCATATATATTATTACTCCTTATGATAAGACAAATCATTTGGTACCATAGGGGGGTCTGAGGGGGGTCATGTCCCACCCCCTCAAATGATAAAATACCAAATATTCTGAAAACCATTGAGATCCCCACCCTATAACCATATATATTATTACTCCTTATGATAAGATGAATCATTTGGTACCATAGGGGGGTCTGAGGGGGGTCATTCCCCACCCCCTCAAATGATAAAATACTAAATATTCTGAAAACCATTGAGATCCCCAACCAATAACCATATATATTATTACTCCTTATGATAAGACGAATCATTTGGTACCATAGGGGGTCTGAGGGGGGTCATGCCCCACCCCCTCAAATGACAAAATACTTATTATTCTGAAAACCATTGAGATCCCCACCCTATAACCATATATATTATTACTCCTTATGATAAGACGAATCATTTGGTACCATAGGGGGTCTGAGGGGGGGGGTCATGCCCCACCCCCTTAAATGGCTAAAGGGGAGGTGGAGGCCATTGCACCTTCAATAATAAAATATTTTGATAAAACATCTGTTAATCATGTTAATACCGATTACAACATATAAAACTGCAGATATTGAATACCATATATCAAACATTTTGCATATACTCAATCTCTTTGTACACTTGCCCAGTATTTCAAACACTAGGAATTCCAAAAATACCCTGAAAGAGAAAGAGCTTCGTTTGGGAGACATTCGAAACTGCATCCAGTTTCAATTATACCTTGTTTTAATTGTTTTAGTTATGGCTTGACCAATTGAATCTGTCGGCTATGTGATGAGATAATTCTAAATGACTTAGATATGCTGAAAAACCATTCTGTGTACTGATTTTTACAGATAGTGCATATATTTACTAATCCTGGAATTTAAATACCCAAAATCTACAACAAGTTACTGAACAACTTATTTATGAGCGAGCTTAATACATGAGTAAATTACTAGCCGGTTTTTGGTCACAAGTTTATAGATCTATATTTGTTTTTGGAATTTGAAAGTTATGCTATTCACTACATTAATTATCATATTGAAAGGATAATTATCATATTGAAAGGATTTAATAAGAAATTATGAGGGATTATGTCTTTTGGCATGACTAATGGCAGTATGCATTGGAGCCTATAGTTATGTCACTTCTTTGAATAATATACAGCTTGTATATATCAGATAATGCCAATTAATATTAATTGATAAAGTATCATCCCTACCCACCTCTTGAAAATTGTCCCGCTCCATAATTTTTTTATTTTTCCTGAATTTTTTCCTGTCAGTTCACTATAAAGTTTTGTTTTGACATAATGGTGTTTGCATGTATATGCTAAGAACTTTCACCAACCTGCAAGGAATTGGTTTTTCGTCAAGAATTTATTCATATACATCCCTTCCAACTGCTGCTTTTTTTCTTTTTGCCTAAATGAAAAATATTTTAAGTATCAAAATTTATGACAAAAAAATTGTTTGCTATTTCCATCCCATTCTCAGTAAACAGAAATTGAGATCAGAAAAACATGTGCAATTAAGTGTAGAGAGATATAAACCTGCACAAATTTAATGAGGTGTTAGATAATCATGCATGTTGGTTATCCAGAAATTACTTGTCAGACAGATAAAGTGGAAAATTTTACCCATGATTCACAGGCTGATTAGTTGGTTTCTCACTTCTATTTTGTTTACAAGTTTTACTATTTATCTGCATGAAAATGAAATGATGTGGGGTATGAATCAGTAAGAGAAATTGATCAGAACATTAGTCATTTTGCTTATACAGTTAATACAAAAATTTGGAAACACTGCTGATATATTTCTCTAAATGTCTGATGTTACTGCATTGGCCAGTAATTCTCTATTGTTTCTCTAATATTAGCATTATTTATTTGAAAGTAATCAGTCAGGTGTCTGATATTACTCCAGTGATAAGTGATACTAGTTATGTTAAGCACCAAATCTGCACATCTGATGTTTCTTATTAATGAGTCTCATATCTAATGTTAGTGCAGTAATCAGTGTTGCTACAGAAACAAGTTACACACCTTCAGTTCCTGTTGTATTGCAGTCACATTTCTGAAGTTAGTCGAGTAATCAATCACAGTTGTTGTCAGAAACATATCTGATGTTACTGCAGTATAGTGACTACAGAAATTAATTACACACCTTATATTCCTGTGGTATTCAGTCACATAACTTCTGATGTTACTGCAATAGTCGGTCAAAGATCTTATGTTACTGTTATCAGAAACACATCTGATGTTAGTGCAGTAATTAGTCACAAATATATCCCATGTTTACTGCAGTGAATCAGTAATTACAATTAATTTTGGAATGATCTGATGCTATTTATTCATATCTATAGATAACTTCATTATGCATATACTGGTATTGTATCATTCAAACAAGGCACTCATTTGTTTCAAGTTTTTAAGATATTGCTGTTCTGACAGCAGTGAACTTTTTAAATACTGAGTTTTGTTCATTGCCTTGGTTTTGACCAGTTCTTTAAAAACTTTCACATGTTCTTTGTGTTGCACTGGACTTTCTTGAGTTATGGGACTTTGTTCTTGGGGAAAAAAATAATGGTAATTTTTGAATGTCAAACAATTACTTCAATTTGTATTTACTAGATCTTTTTTGTTTTACATTTATGGTTAGTTGTTTAAGTGTCCTTAATTAATCTTGATTTTAGTAAAAATGAAACTTCAAAACAAAGGTAGGTCAGGTATTTTGTTATGATGACGTTTGATTGTTGATTTGATAAGGAATTCAATTTTTATTTTGTTTTTCACATAAATTACATATATTATTTGACATATAAAATAAAAATTTGCATAATCAGAAGGTCATTGAAATACATAAAAATATGTATAGCATAAAATATGATAAACACATCAATGACATATTGTCTATTTATTGCAATGTACCTTGAACTGGAGGTAATCACAATAGAAATTGAAAATTGATTGGATTATAGGTTTCAGTCAAGGTGTAAATGAGGGGTACATAAAGGGGATGGGGGTTAAAAAGATGAAAATTAAAATATTAAGATATTTTGCAAAAACTCTTAAGAAACAATGGTTATAAATATTATATTATGACATTTTTCATTCAATAATGTATTATTTCCAGAGAATTAAAATGAAGAGTTATTTTGTTAAGGTATATCCGACAGTGGCCCTCAAAGCTAGATGATAAATTGTCAAATTTCACTTTCCCTATTTGATGTTTTGAAGAGCTACTTTGAAAGTTCAGGAAATTTTATTATAAATTGAATTATTACAAAGTTTATTTGATTTGAAAGGGTGGAGTAAATCTTTCTTATGTGCAGACTTTATTAAAGTAACTTATTCTCTGTACAGATTTAGTTTTTTGGTAAAACTGAAAATTTATGTTATCTGTGAAGATTTTTCTCAGATATAAGATAGTTTAGAATCAGATATTATCAGGAGGATTTTAAATAATTTCTGAGACAAAAATGATTGAAAAGCAGCTTTATGTGTAAAGAATAAGAACTTTGAACAGTTTTTTTGTGGATATAATATAAGTAAAGTGATTTAGAATTTGTGATGCAATCAGATATAGGATAAGTAGATTTTTTATGAATCTTTAATACAGCAATCACAGAAATATCAGCTATAATATTGAAAAAAGATGAGGAACTAGAGAGGTGGTAATGTACAATTTTCATAGATATTTGTGTTTCATCTATTTATTAAATTGAATATAGACATGAAACACATTTTTGCACTATGTGCAGATACTTTCCTATGATATAAAAATATTCTCTAGTTTTGCAAGCTGCTGATGATAGAAGATTCCATCAAACAACTGTTTTATGATATTTTTATGAAAATCTTTCTTTTTACTGCTTCAGTTTTTATAATTGTTTGAAGTAAAGGGTTTGATATACTAAATTCTGATTTGATAAAAAGCAGGTTTAAGATAACTATATAATATTACGAAAAGAACAGACTTGCAAAATAATGGAGTGCCAACATTGGAATATGGAATATACAAGGGCAGATGATGACTAATAATGAAATAAATGATAAAAAAATGTATGGATTATGTTCATTGTGAAATGGATTATCATCATTTAGTAATTAGTACTCACTGTATATCACATACATCTGAAACCAATTGATCAAGGTATTGTAGAGTATTTCCTTCAGTAGAAACATTTTGGCACTTTGTCGCAGCAGAAAATCTAATGTTTGTTGCTACTTTGCCAAAAACAACTACTTACAACAGATTATTCATGAGGGGGAGATATGTTAACATTATGATCGGAAGAAATTAACAGATGGAAAAAATTGCTTTTTATTTTGATATGGTTTCCCAGTCTGTGGTTGACAATGGCCACATTGTTACATCATAATTACAATCCCATATGTGGAAATTCTATTTGTTGAAACTACATATTGTTTGTGGAAGTGGATTTTAATTAACTGTGAGAAAACAAAATAAAAATGACAACTTTTGACTGGGAAAGATTACTCCCAACAGAATATTGGATAGAACCATATTATCAGGAAAGACAAATTCCAAGGAATTACTTCATACCTGGTAAGATATTTATAATGAATATGTTGGGGTTATCCCCCTTTCACTGGATGTCAGGAACTGAATTTTTTTGTGAGTCCTTTTTATGTTTTTTTTTGTTTTTCTTTTTTGGGGTGGGGGGGGGGGGGGGGGGGGGGGTGGGGGGCTTTGTCTCACTATACGACCTGAAAAGTTTGTAAATTGTACAGTTTTAATTAGCAAAGTAATTTAGTTATCATATATTCTCTATTGGGACTTGTCTTAGCCAATATTTTATTAATATGTTCCTTATGATTTAAGATTTGTACTGTTTAACCCTATGTATCTCCTTAATTACCTCTACAGGTGTTTATTTTAATTCATATACCTGTTGTTTATTGGTTTTTGGTGTAGATTCTGGAAAGACATAGAAGTCATGGTCACATTCGGCTGGAAGATGATTTTTATAAATTTATATTATGATCTTTGATTGCAGAAAATAATTTCATTTACCGTTTGTGCAGATATCAAGGTGATTACATTTTGTAATATTTTTAGTCACCTGTTTAATTGAACTTTTGTATGAGAACTCCTGCCATTTCAGATTCATTTGGTTTGGTATATATTTCAAGGTCATTTGTTGAAGATGTTGTTGGCAGCACCACACAATTTGCTATTGTTTTTAATACTCACAGATTTGTTGTCTGTTTTGTTTTTATGCCCCGCCACGAATGTGGCCTGGGCATATAGATTTACCCTTGTCCGTCCCAATTTGGTTAAGTTTTGCGTTTAGCCCCATTTCTCAGAAACCTTTAGTAATATATCAATGATATTTCACCACTACAGTCCTCTTGTATAGTACAACACAGGTCAGCAACACTTGGTTTGCTATGACTTACATTTCATGCTTCAGTGACATTGGTTAAGTTTTGTGTTTAGGTTCATTTCTCAGAAACCTATAGTAATATATCAATGATATTTCACCACTACATTCCTCTTGTATAGTACAACACAGTTCAGCAACACTTGGTTTGCTATGACTTACATTTCATGCTTCAGTGACATTGGTTAAGTTTTGTGTTTAGGTTCATTTCTCAGAAACCTATAGTAATATATCAATGATATTTCACCACTACATTCCTCTTGTATAGTACAACACAGTTCAGCAACACTTGGGTAGCTATGACCTACATTTCATGCTTCAGTGACTTTGGGCATCTGTGTCTTATAGACACATTTTCTAGTATTTGCCGGTAATGATATTTCTGCACTCTGGTTAACTTTTTAAACTTCAATATGCTCCTGGGTTACCTGCTCACTACAGAAGGAGAATGTAAATTTCTATTTATAGAATGAATATAAAGGTTTACTGATACTGATTATGGTATTAATAGTTTGATTCAAATTTTGCTTCAAATATAAGTTATTGCAGTAAAATATTTGTTTTGTAACCATTATAGTATATTTTATATTTCTTAATCATTTAGCACCATTCACACTGAATATCAATAGCCACATCTAGTGTATCTGTAACATGGTCAGGTTAAATTTGGAGTTTCCTAACAATGGCATGGGTTTTCCTTGGTCATTAAATTCTTTCATGATGAAATATTAAATAACGACTAGTTAAAGGCAATTAACATCAAATTTTTTCAGTTTATTCACTTTGATTTGAATTCTTTAGACATTTGATTACTAGAACTGCCATATAACTTTAAAAAATGTCTTTTGATGGTCACCTGAATGACAAGGGACAAATGTTCAATTCTAGATCTAATATCATTGGATTTTGTCTTACCAAAGTGTATTTTATTTATCATGTGAGAGTTTTACTTTAGAAGATGCATTTATCAGTCAAGTAGCACTTATATTTACAACAAAAACCTGTATCGATCAGTAATGTCTGCATTAACCTCAAGAATTGGCATTGTAATGTTTTAGTCATTTACAAACTAAAGAGCATTTAGTAGTTGGCAATTTCCGGTACAGTTTTTTGTTTTTTTGTTTTTTTTTTATGTATTTTCCATAAGTATAAGATTGAATGTTAAATTTATTGATATTTGTACTATGATTGAGCATTAAATTATGATAATTGGTTTTAAAATCCATGTTAAAGATGGAATTTGAAAAGTACATTGCATTTGAAAAGAGTTGTCATACTGCCTTCGAGATGTCACACCTGCCCTCACTGTATAATAAGATTTTAAGGACATTGTTCAGAAATTCAGTTCAAACCAGAAAATTAAAAATGTATTACAAAACACATGAACAATATATAAAAATGTACAACTCCCAACTGAACTACCACATAACTTAATTAACTTTTTTGTTTTAAAACAAATGAATTAATACTAAAATAATTCTTTATAGAATTTTTCGATAAATATCCCTTATTAATAAATTTGGTATGATGGCATTTTACACATTATATTGGTCATTCTTTATAAGCCCTAGTTCACCCCTGGGAAACAAGGGGACACTGCAGAGGACACCTTTCTTGTGAGGATGCATGCCGTGTGGTATGTTAGTCATTTTATATAATTAACAACTAAAACTTTTACACTTAGAAAATAGGGGTAGCAAAAGGTAGCCATCTTATACCAGGGATTATAAATAAATGTTTATCACAAAGGTGAAAGTTTTCCTGGCTATCTGTTATAATTGTCATACCTTAAATATATTTTTTAAATCTAATAAGAATGACAATTGTATCTCAAAAAAAAATATTATTAAAACTGACCAAAATTTCAGATTTGACAAGAAAGTGATAAGTGACCTCACACTTTCATATCACATTCATTTAAAACTTATAAACTACGAAAAATTAAAACAGTTTTAAGTTTTAAGTTCTGAAAAATTCTTTTGAATAGAATTACATGTATTCTTAATTATATGGTGAGTTTCTGGTATTATATGTACATGTCCTGGTGCATTTCTTTTCAATACTAATGTTTTATTTGCTTTGCACTTGTTTTATTCCTTCAGAAATTAAAACCCAGATGAAATCATTATCCAGCTTTTGGTTTGTTGTGGTTTTACTCTCAAAAACCCAGCTTCTTTTTTTAATTTATGCAAAGACAGGACATAATAATACTGTCTGTTTTTCTCACATCATATCACATATATGGACATGTATTTAAACAATTCATTGATTTTTATACATCAGTGAGATGGAAAGTGGAAATGTATTGATGATTATCAAAATATAATGATATGGAGTATACGTAAATGAGACAACATCTGATTGGATTGAATGTGGGAAATGTACTGATGCTGATGAAAAAAAGGATATGGGGTATACATCAATGAGACAAGATCTGGTGGAAACGAACATGGGAGCTTATTGTATTGATTATAAAATTTATATTCACATGAGGTATACTTCAGAGAGACATTGTTACACCATTAAACATAGGAAAGATAGATTACATCTTGGGGTAATCTTATGGCCTTGTTGACTTTTATGAAATTACAAAGGAAGACATTTATTGGTAGACCAAAGCCTCCTACCAATGATTTTTAGCCTAGGTACTTTGGGTTACTGTAGTTATATCATTTTTTTATTTATTTGTTTACCATACATTAACATGTTGTTGTCCTCTAGATTTATTTGTTTCTATTTTTGAGAGTCTGAACAAAAACATGGGTTGAAAAAAACAATAAAAATGACATGAATATCCTTACTCTGACTACAATTTGTATTTTATTTTTGTGGGGATTATATATATATATATATATATATATGAAATGTAAAAGCTACTTTTAGTTTTTGAGTTTTGAATTTGACTGGAAAAAATGTTAGATAAAGGAATATTGATGTCCAATCAATCTTTTAGGATAAAATCTAATGACAGTGAGTAGTTTTTGTAAATTCAGTTTATATAACATTTTTATAAGATGTAGTAGCAATTATCCCCATGAATACTTTTAAAAATATTTCAGGCACTTATACCAAATTTTTCTGTCTTTTGTATACTGCAGAAACTGATTCATTTGTTGAAAAAAGTTGTAACTTTGATATGTATGTACATTTCAAATATGTCCATGGTTCAGAGTTTGAGAAACAAAATTTGAGCCCTCATGCAACATTATCTTAAAGGACAACTTATAATGCACAGAAAATCTGTTGTTGCAGAAAAATTTATGCCTCTAAGGCATTCGTGATACAATTGGCAATTATAACTTAAGGCAACTAACAGTACTTTAACGGTTTTTATTGAAATGTTTGAGAATTTGTTTTTTCAGTTTCCTCAAAAAACAACTTAATTGGACAGACAGTAATAGATCAGTCTGACAGATTTCTAGAATCTCTATCAATATTTCAGTATTTTGACTGTATACAGTTATTGACTGGGTCCGAGGTCAACAGCTGTTTTGTTTGACCCAAGGACTGAACTGTTGCCCAAAGCCGTAGGCTGAGGGCAACAGCTCTGTCAGAGGGGCAAACAAAACAGCTGTTTTCCGAGGAACCAGTCAATAACTGTTTTGTTATAAGCTCGTGATCTGGACGTGGAGCTGCTATTTATATTAACCAATCAAAATAAGGCAAGCCGTCAATAGTTCAGACCTGGTCCCGATCAACAGTTAAGGAATGAAAAGGAAAAAAATCATAAGATATAACAATCAACTGTGATAGTAATGTTAACAGTATCAGTAATATTATCTGAAAAAATAAGATTCTAGATTCAACTTGAAAAATTTATAGGTTCTCTTTCACTTCAAAATTGTGGCAGAAATTTGAAAGAAATGGCTTAAATCCTAAAAAGTTCCTTCTTTTGAGTACTGTTGTGTATGGTGATTGTGATAATTCAGTGTCACTTACAATTGTACATTGTTCCTCGATGGCAGAGACCATGGTCAAGGTAGATCATCATTATCATTTACTAATGATCACTTATATCCTGTCAAAATTGAGGTTTTTAATTTGAGTCAGAAGCTTATGCTTAGAGGTGTGTGCAACTGGTACATTGTACGTATGGCCACCAATAAAAACTGACCCCCCTAACTGACCAATGAAAAAAATTAAATATTTACAGTCAGAAATAGTATACTTTCTAGGACAGAATATAAGTAATGGATAAACATCAACCAAAACAAAAATAAAGAAAAAAATAATGTTTTATCTCTGAATACTTGAGCACATATAAGTTCAATATGAATTAAGAATTTCACAGCTGTTTCCAGGATATTTTTTCAGTACATCATTTTTAGATCAATGGTATCACTGCAAGTTACCAATCTCAATAAAAATATCTATGTAGACAGCAGGTTGTCAATGTCTAGTATTTTGGATACCTTATGGTTTAATCAAATTAAAGCTTGATGCTCTTTGTCAATATAGGAATTATATTTTAATCTATGAGGCTATGTTCACTTGAAAAGTGTAGAAAAGTAATAGTGTTATCCTATTTTAGGCCACTTTTCAGGTTTATCTAGGGGAGGGAAGACCTATAAACCTTAGTTTGAAATGAACTTATGAAAACATGTTTTTATTCATATCATAGTTATTCTGATTTATTAGATAGATTTTGTCAATGATATATAAACCTACTCGGTGGTCTCGTGGTAGCGCGGGTTCCATCCACGGCCGGGTCAAACAAAAGACATTAAAATTGGTATTTGCTGCTTCTTCGCCAAGCACATGGCATCTAGGAGTAAGAGCAAAGACTGGTCGGCTCGGAGTCAGTATAATGTGTCCGAGTGAGGTGATATGTCTTCCTGCGGACATTTACCTCATGAGCTAGCTCATTAAAAATCCGACTTAGCTTGTCGGTCTAGTACAAAGCAAGGATCATTAATTATCATATCAACATGCTCTCATCCTGATATGCACCTGGTTGCCACTGGACCTTAAACAATAATTCATCCATCCATCAATGATATATAATTTTGAAGTGTAAAGACCAAAATCTTTTGGGTTTGGTATTGATTTGAAATTCAGGTTTCCAACAAATACGTGTTTTTCTTAACACAGGAACATTTGGGAAATGTGTTTAAAGTTCTTGAAAATTGAAGATTAAACTACATGGATTGAAGCCTAACTAGACAGAAATTACTTTTAATTTTTTTAACAAACAAGGCCATCAAGCCCTAAAAGAGCTTTTCCAACTGGCTACATTTCAAATAATGGTATCCCTTGACCCAATTCTATGACAAAGAAGTCATATTAAATCCAGATGAAAGGAGTCTCTATAGATATTTGTATTTTTACAATTTTTTAAATCAAATAATACTATTTGTTGTAAAACCTATCTGCTGTCAAAAAATTTGTTTGGTGAAATCCCATGAACAAGAAATTAATTAACATCATCATATTAGTTATCTCCTCTTCCTGATCTATTAGTAGTTAAAAATGATACTGCTTATTGCTTTAATACAATTCTTTGATTCACAAGATCACTGTCCACGTTTCGTCGATTTACGACTCATCAGTTGTGCTCAAGGCCTAAAATATTGAAAACCAAAACAAGAGACCAAAAAACTGAAGAGCAAATTGAAAAATGCCAAAATTACCAAAAGCTGTAAAGCTAAAACCATCTAAGGACAGAGCTATGCACGAGGGAGATATTCTTAGTTTTCACAAAAATTACGTATTTAACTTAATGTAGTCAAAAAATGTTTGACCTTTTTTCATCTTTGAAGAGAAAGTTTATCATATATGATGTTACACCCATAGACTTAATAAAAGAATTTTCTATGTGTAGAAATTATGGGTATTTTCATTCGTAATGACGAGGATATAAAAGGTGTTATGGTAGACGGAAATGAGTTTAAGCTGATACAATATGCAGACGATACTGGGATAATTTTGGATGGTAGCGAAAAGTCACTGAAAAAAATTCTTGATTTGTTAGATCAGTTTGCTAAATATTCTGGTTTGAAACCAAATATTGATAAAACTAAAGCCATTTGGATTGGTGCCATGAAAAATAGTACTAGAAAATTATGTACTGATAAAAATTTAGATTGGACTACTGAACCGATTAAATTTTTAGGAATTACTTTTTGTTTAAATTTGGATGATATGATAAGAATTAATTATGAATCTAAAATTTCTGAAGTGAAAAATATGATAAAACAATGGCAAAAACGTTACATTAGTGTGCTTGGTAAAATTACAGTTGTAAAAACTTTGCTTCTTTCTAAATTTACCCATTTGTTTATCAGTCTGCCAAAGCCTAATAATGAGTTTTTAAATCTGCTTGAGAAAACCTTTTATAAATTTATTTGGGGTGGTGGTACTGACAGGATTTCTAGAAACCAGCTAATTCAGGATTATGGTGATGGAGGTTTGAGAATGATACATATTCCTTCATTTATAAAATCACTCAAATTAACTTGGATAAGAAGAATGTTTGCTGGTGATTCTTCTTGGAAAAAATTATTTTTTAGCGATTGCTGTACAAATCAGGCACAGCTTTTGAATTTTGGTGATATCTTTTTTAGCAATTTAGCTTTGAAAACTAAAAATATTTTTTGGAAAGAATTATTAAATATTTATTCAGAGTACCAGCAGAGTTTGGAACATAGTGAAGAAGATACATTGAGGTTACCATTATGGTTTAATTCTGGTATTCAGATCGATAACAGACCAGTTTTCTTTAAACGATGGTCAGATATTGGCATTAATTATATAGGTGATCTTATTATTTTGGATCGTTTTTTATTATACGATGAGTTCTGTGAAAAATACAATTTTCGACCTCCTGTCACCTTATATTATGGCCTAAGAAATGCAATGAGTGCAAGATGGCCATTTATATCAGAGCTGAGAAGTCCTGACAGGCCCTTCCTTCCCAAAGTTTATCAGGAGATTACTAAAGTCAAAAAAGGTAGTAGATATATATATGATGTTTTCATTAAGAAGATTACATGTACAAAAAAATATCAGAATAAATGGTTATATAGCTTACAACCTCCTCAAGAATTGAATTTTAGAAAATTGGAATTAATAGTTTTTAAGTGTACAAATGATGTAACATTGAGATGGTTTCAGTATAGATTTACTCATAGAATTCTAGCAACAAATAGTTTTTTAAAGAAAATTGGTGTAAAAAATGATTCTCTTTGTACATTCTGTAAGAATGAGGAGGAGACTCTTATTCATTTATATTATGAATGTAAATTTATTGAAAGAATTTGGTCTTTACTAGAGACATGGATTTATGAGAAAACAGGTATATTAATGAATTATACAAAAATAGAGATTCTGTTTGGAAAATTTGGGAAGCTCTTTATAACACGGAATCTGCTTGTTTTTTTAGTAAAATATTATATTTATAAACAAAGACTTAGTGAAAGTAGTCTCTTTTTTGAGAATATTAAATATATTATTTTTGACTACTATCTATTGGAAAAGCAAATTTATTTTTCCAAAGGAAATTCTGAGAAATTTTATAAGAGATGGCAGAATTTATCTGGACTTTTTGATTCACAAGAGGAAGATTGATATATGTTTAGGGTTGGAATGCATGTGTGAGTGAGAGGCTTTATTTCTTTTTTTGTAATTTGTTAATAACATTGTAAAATTTGCTGTTGTAAATGTCTATTGTATTGTAATTGTTTAAAAAGTTTAAATAAAAAAAAAAAAAAAAAAAAAAAAAAAATAAAAGAATTTTCATGCACATGCATATATCTAACTTTAAAATTACAATAAGAATGTTTGAAATGCAAAGTGATAGTACCTATCCCAGTGTTTATTTTGGATCAAGACCCTGAAAGAGACAACATGAAAAAAAATGATACCAGTACATCACTGGGGAGAGCGTTGTGTGGTGGACAGATCAGGTACATATAATACAAAATTATTGGAATAAATATTTTGTTTATACTACCAATAACGGCAATAAGGCACAAACATATAGTTTCATAAAATCTAAAAATATATGGATATGGGGCAAGAATCAATAAAAAAACATCTCATAGGGAAATTGTTGTCAAAGTATACTCAAGTACAAGATGCGTACTTGAAATTATAGAGGTCATAAATTCAGGATGCAATGAATTTGAAATTCAGTAAAAATTTAATTTGAATTCTTCATTTTAACTTGTATTTAGGTTAGCTAAAACACATCTTCAAAGGTATATTTGAAAATTTAATACCAGTTTTAATGACAAGAAGTTAACTCCATATATCTTTGATGTACATTGTACTTAATATTACATATTAAGAAGTTACATGGTGATTTTTATTATTTCCCCAATATTTTCACTTCATTAATTCCAGTGTGCCTATGCATTGCAAATTTGACATATTACATGTTTTTTGTGACTGTAAAAGGAGTTTTTCCTGACAATTTCTTCAAATTATTGCGACATTTTATCTAAATAATTGATAGGCCCTCAAATATACTGACAATACATAATAGATGTATGGTAACAAATCGCCTTAAATGATAGATCGGTATAACAATGAAGATTACTAATTATACATTTAGTCAATATTTATATACCTTGCCTTTTAAGTGACCAACAAGTGATTATAATAAGTCTATCAATTTTATATTAGACTCAATTGAATCTGGACATTATTAATGTAAAAAATAGCCACTGGGTTCTAGGTTAAAAGGTTAAACACTTAAAATCATAGGACAAATGGAAAATGATGCGGTATAAAATTTTAAAATCTGAAAAGTGAAGATGAAAATGGAGAAAATTGATTTTTAATATCAGGGTAGATTGGAAAGGTGCCATTTGATTTATAGGCCTACCCTGATGGACATAAGTGATACTGCATAAACAATGGCAATCATAATATCTACCATAACAAATTGAAAGGCATATCATATTTCGCCATACCTGGGCTGGATCTGTCAAATATTTGTTTGATTAAACCATGTCACGGATGCTGAGATGTCAATCTCGTCTTTGTGTGTACAAATTACATTTACAGTCTTTTAACAAAAATTTTAGTCATCGAGGAAAAAGGGAAAACTATTAAAGATTTTAACTTTTGAACCTAATGTTGGTATATTGCATTAATTTAGGAAATATAAGTTAGATATGTGTGATCCTTTCAACTGATACATAGTTCATTTCAGGAGGAAAAAGTTAAAATTGTGAATTAAACGGCAAACATTTTATTGCTGATGAGTAATGTAACAATTTATTGGGAAGATGTTTTTTGTGATTTTTTCATCTGATAATAATTTTATTTGAGACCTAAGTGCAAAACATTTTATTTTACCATAAAAGAAAATATTTTACACACCGATACCTGAGGAACCGGAACTTTAATAACAATTGTGGAGAAATTCATAAGAATTGTGGAAAATTGAGATTTTTACTGTTTATGACTAACATTACATTTTTGTGGCAACAGATTGTGTTTAATATAACATCTGTATATCTATAATTTTCACCAAATATACTTGATTATATATGGTATTTTATCATAAAGGTGTGCACAATCAGAATATAGACTGATACTACACTTGTGTTTTAATTGAAAATTGTGATATTTTGGTTCATTAGTGAGACTGCATGACAGAAAATATTCCTTCATACTATACATGTTAATTTTGTGATGGAGGAATAACATAGTTGGAATATTAATT
The DNA here is from genome assembly GCA_028015205.1 of Mytilisepta virgata. Classification (NCBI taxonomy): domain Eukaryota; kingdom Metazoa; phylum Mollusca; class Bivalvia; order Mytilida; family Mytilidae; genus Mytilisepta; species Mytilisepta virgata. The sequence continues at coordinate 37,944,299 of CM051515.1, forward strand.
TTATCCTTATCTAAAAATATTGTTTTACATAAAAGGGAATTTTATTAAAATTTTAAGAGATTTCCGTTAATGAATACATGGATTGAATGAATATATTTTCCAATAACATTCAGATTGATAAAAAAAATTGCAGAAAGTTATGATTTACAAAGAACTGAGACTTGAATTGGAAAATTTAAGATGTTTGTTCATAAATTGTCACATTTTAGTTAGTATTTATATGTTAAAATCTTGACAGAGAATAATGTGACAGTCAGAAATTCAAGAATTAATCTGTAACTTAAGTGATAAAACCTTTGTATTGTGAACAGTTTTGTCACCTCAGGTATATATACTCAGTGAGATTAGTTCAAGAACCAAGAAAACAAAGACATTCCTGTACAGGGGAAAAGTATTGGTTTTAATTAACACTGATAATTGTTTACATCAGGAATTTAAAGGTCATAGGTCACATAAAGTAATGTGATAAGTTGTCTCCATTTTTTGGAAACATAATGATGAAGTGATCTTGAAGTTTTTGTTATGTTAAAGATTTTTATTTGGGAGAAGAAATTAAGAAGAATACTTAAATGGTTTCAAAAGTGATTGTGGCTTGAAAATTATATGAAACTTGGAATCCTTAAAATCCAATATGCAGCGATTACGTGACGAAACAAAACCAAGTGACTTGCATCATAATCCGAGCATAAAACAGAATCGTTTTAGAATATTCAGAGGAGTAAAACGTTCTGTTACATTTAATGTAGGACAAAATTTACCGGCAGCTAATCATAGAAGAGGTAAGATTTTTGTAGATTAAAAAAGGGGTTGAGGGCCTAGAGGGATAGTTAGGGTCTACCAATGCCTGGCCAATATTGCACTGTGCTAAATTGTCAGTTCAGTGATGTTAAAAGTATTATTTGCCAAGTTCATTTGTTTTTTACGGTCAAAGCTAATCTAAAAAATGATATAACAATGATGGCTTATGTCTCTGCTGTGGTCTAGAATTTTCATTATCAAATTTTTTTTAGATTTCTTGGCTGACTCTTACACATCAGTTACACAAAAGTAACATTAGCAAGCTGTTGCTGGAGTTGACTTGCCCTTGCAAACTTTTTTCCTTGTTGAAAGTCTCATTTTGACATTATGATGAAGAACTGCAATCTTTTGTGAATGTGCTTATACAGGGTTTTATAAAGAATTTATCAACAGTATCCTTATATAGCTAATCATGTTGAGCTTGGAAACTTTACTTAAGGTGCTTGTGTTGGACATAGATGGGTTTTTTGTCTTTAGTCGAGTCATTCTATTCATTAAAGAGTAAATGTTTTCTTTAAATATAAAAGATTTGTCCTATAATTAATTTGAAGTTTAAAGTTACTATCCTTACAATAATATATGCAGTAATAATTCTATTATAGAAAGCTGACTTATTTGGTCTTTTTGACCCATGCATTTTTTGTTCACTTTGGCCCACGATGGAGTCTCTTGTTTACTGCAGGGCTTAAAATTCATTTAAAAAGTTTTTTTTATCAATATTACTGGTACAATGTATGTGTATCATGTCATGTATCTCCAACTTTATCCAATATTGATAAGAATTTAGAGCATGTATATATAGAAATTCTATATAAGATTGTAAGCAGACACCTATGAGGTCCAGAGGGTATCAGTTTTACATCCAAGTAATCATTGTGTAGTACTAAAGTAAATATCAGACATCTTTTGCAGACATTATTCTCCTTTTGTTAAATTGACAATAGAGAAGGTGTTGAGGATGTGAAAGAATAAACTTTCTTTTGTTTTTCTTGAATAAAAATTCTATCTTAGGACCAATTGAACAATATGCTGCATATTTTTAGAACAAATTACAATGAAATCATGTTCTATTTTTTTTTTGTGTGTGTAAATGACTGATATCAAGAAAGGACTTTGGAATTCATATGTTGTCATATGACTGAAAAAAAAAAAATCCATAAGCATTTCTACACGCTATTATGATTTAGAAAAAAATGGATCTCATACAGGTGCCATTTATCCAGTTACATACTTTAAAAAAATCTACCTCTAAGGTGAAAAATGCAGTTCGTTAATTTCCACATACATGTGATATTTCACACTTAAAGGGTGAAACTTTCCCTTTTTGCCTCAAATTCTTTATTTCTATGGAAAATATTGCAGTCTGACTGCACTGCCTTGGTGGTCTCATGGTAGTTTGCTCGCATTGAGTGCGGAAGGTAGCAGTTCGATTCCCAGCCGGGTCAAACCAATGACATTAAAATTGGTATTTGCTGCTTCTCTGCCAAGCACGTGGCATCTAGGAGTAAGAGCAAAGATCTACTGGTCGGCTCAGAGTCAGTATAAGATTCTTTATTAACTTTCAAAATGTCAACCATGATCATTGTAACAAAAATTATGGTAAAAAAACTGATAGCCACTCTATATTCTAAATACATGTATTAGACAGCTTTTCTATAGTATTTTTTATTGTCATATCCTGTTGTTAACCGGGTTTTCCTCTGGAAAAATCTGGTTATTGAATTGGTGAATGCATTCGGGTGGGAGGTGGGACAATCGTGGCCGGCCTATAACTTTCTTGATCATCTTCGTGTCTGACCTGTAACTTTTTTGTCTAAAGACCTAGGCCTTGGATTTTTGGTGTAGGTTATCTCAAGATGACGTGTCGCGTACCAAGAATATTGACCTTGACCATTGACCTCAAGGTCAATAATTAGGTCATTTTTGGGCGGCTGCCAATCTTGTCCGGCCTGTAACTTTCTTGTCTTAAGACCTAGACCTTAGATCTATGGTATGTGGATATTTCACCTCAAGAATATGTGTCATGTTTCTAAAATGTTGACCTATGACATTGATTCTTGATCTTAGGGTGAATAAGAAGGTCATTATAGATCATCTTCGTGTCCGACCTGTAACTTTTTTGTCTAAAGACTTAGGCCTTGGATTTTTGGTGTGTAGGTAATTTATCTCAAAATGATGTGTCGCGTACCAAGAATATTGACCTTCACCATTGACCTCAAGGTCAATAAATAGGTAATTTTTGTAACTTTTTTGTCTAAAGACTTAGGCCTTGGATCTTTGGTGTGTAGGTAGGTTACCTCGAGACGATGTTTCACATTCCAAGGATATTGACCTTGACCCTTGACCTCAAGGTCAACAAATTGGTCATTTTTATAACTTTTTTGCCTAAGATCTAGGCCATGGATATTTGTTGTGTACGTAGGTTTCCTCAAGATGATGTGTCGCATATTAAGGATGTTGACCTTGAACTTTGACATCAAGGTCAATAAATTGCTAATCATGTCCATCCTGTAATTTTTTTGTCTTAAAACCTAGATCTTTGATGTGTGGGTAGTGTACCTCAAGATGATGTGTCGTGTACTGAAGATGTTGACATCTGACCTTGACCCTTGACTTCTTTGTTGGAGTAAATATTTCAGGTACACCCTTAGTAAGTCTGAGAGAAAACACCCTAGTAAATATATTGAAATATGTTCAGATGACATTTGGTATGCTATCAATGGTCTTAATTTGAAAATATACAGGTGTCAGATGGTTTGCAACTAGCATGTGCATCCTGATGTATTCATATTAAAAGGTGCAAAAATACTAAAAATTTTTGGGCCTTGCCACATTTGGATAATAATATTTTAATGTCCCGCTCATGTAACTTCAAATCCTTTAAAGGGATGATGATATCGATATCATCACGGTAGAAAATACAGCTGACAATGTTCTTTCAGTATGTATCTGCAATTTTCCTTTATTTTGTACTAAGTATATGATAAATTTAATTATTTGAGGTCTGGTTCTTAGCTGCCATCATGTCTGCTGATGTAATTCAGTTTTTTAAAAATATGTGAAATTGTGATTTAAAAAAATAATAATAGTATGAACATTGATTATTACTACCATTCACCATCAGTGTCATATTTAAACTATTGTTTATTTTTCCTTTAAAATCTATTAATATGTTATTTCTTGCGTTAAATTATAGTACAGCACATCTTGTCACCAAATAAATCATTTTCTTCATTAAAGGTTACTGGTGATTTTAGTTTTGGTTGTTGAGAGGGTCAATGATTTCATGGGTTTATGTCTCTACTGAACCCTATATTGTCTTTTATATTAGGTTTCATGCTGTTCAAAAATGATTTCAGATTCTGAAATTGGTGCCAGATTATAGATGTCAGTATTGCTTGTATTACCAGCAGTTCAGATATTGCCAAGATAATATAAAATTGATACTTTGGTGACTATAAATACATATTTTATTAACTAATTATCAACCAGCAAGTATATCAGGGTCAACAGAGGCCAATGAACATAAACACCAAGTTTTTTTTTCTTTTTTAAAACTATTTTTGAATATGGGAAAGAAACCCAGTAATTTTAAATTATATATTTATTGGATAATGTCTCATTAATGCATTTCCAGTTCTTTCCATTTTTCAGATAGCACTTTGACCTAGATGATTATGTGTTTTAATATCCACTGTTAGACTGATATTCATTTGTTTTCCTCATTACTATATTATACAGATCAATGATTGTTATAATTATACCTGTCAATCATGTATCAAGGTAAATTGCTTTGATCTAGACTTAGGTTTGTCTTTGTCTAGAAGTTTTTATAAATGCTTAGTATGACAGATTTTTCAATATGATATAGACAATCTCTTTATGATAAGGTCAAATAAAAGAAAAGCACTTTTAGTAACCCAACAGATCCTGTTTTTAGTGTCTCCTAGAATAATTTAATTAGAATGAAAAAGACAATTTGATTAGTTGGGCAAGTTGGAATATATTGTATAATGTACTCTGGGCGAGGCCTTGGTGGCCGAGTGGTCTAGGTAGTTCGTCAAGACTACTAATTATCACTAGCCTGTCAACACTGAGGTTGTGAGTTCGAATCTCACCTGTGGCAGGGTGTGTTCGACTCCGATTTAAATTGACAAGGATTGCCAGTTTTCCTACCGAAGGTCGGTGATTCTCTCCAGGTTCTCCGGCTTCCTCTACCAATAAAAACTGGCCGCCGCGAAATAGCCAAATGTGCTGAAAACAGCGTAAAACCCCAACTTAACGAACTAAACAATAATGTACTCTGAGTACTGTGATATCACCTAAATGTATTACTCTTTAAATGTTCAGTAGCTAAATAAGTTATTCAAATGATAATACCTACATTTTGGATAATAAAATTTTTGAAAATTAAATTATAAGGATTGTTTAAAATTTACAATCAGATTATACTTGTATAACCTACTTTCGACCAAAAACGGTTATGTTATATCGTATAACCTGAACACAATCCTACAGTGTGTCCCGCATACCTCGGCAACTGATTTTTTGGTGAAAGTTTTGTACTTTACTATAATCTGTATATTTAAAACAACAATTAGGTTCTAAGAGTCAACATGCTTCAATTTTTGAATAGAAGTTCTGCAATGTCGGTTTGTGGTGATTTCATATTTTATGCAAAACTCAATGAATTGCACACAAAAATTCCCTCAACATTTATTTTCATAATATCATAATCATTATTTCCTAGGATAAAATAAAATATTTCTAATTCTGTTCTAGCGTTATAAGCTGGCATTACTGAACTAATCTTATAATCCAGTGCCTTTCGTATGTGTTTTAATTTAGGGCTATTCCAGAAAAAATGGTATGGGGGATTGGAAGGCATTTTTTTTCAGCACCCACTACCCATACAATTTAAAATAAAATTTCCTTATGCTTCCTTTAGAATTTTTTTCCAGACCCCCGACCACCCATATAATTTTATATAAAGTGCCTTCCAACCCCCCCATACATTTTTTTCCGGAATAGCCCTTAGGACAAACTAACAAAATGGAATTAATTATGACTATTCGAAAATAAAAGGTAGCATAATACCTTCTACTTTAATTTTAAAGAAAAAATTAAAATATTCCCCCAAAAAAAACCATGTGAATTGGAAAATGATATTCAGTAAATAATTTTATCATTTTTGAACCTCTACTGTTGAAGTCAGGAAGTTTCTCCTTTATAATAAAATAAATGATACATATACATGATCTATACAAAAAGTTTGAAATAATGCATTCATTGAAATTCCAGATTTTTGGAGCATATTCCAAAAACACAGGACTATTTTTATTGTTGTCTTAACTGTCAGCCAGGGAATGTTAGGATCATTAGTTCGTAATGGAGTACCCCCGGCATCTACGTACGCATCCAGGTGTGCGTCCACAGCCAGTTCTCAGTAGTTGACATAGAGTTATATATTTTTGTGTGCATTTGCATGTTGAAGAGACTGACAATGTGACATAAGATGAATATCACATGACCCATATTACACGGTTGACTGGTTTTTGTCTCGCCTGCAACGAAAAGTCGCGAAGGCGAGATATAGGTATTACTTTGTGGCAGCGACGGCAGCGTAAACTTTTTTTAAAACTAATAACTTTGCACATGTAATACCTACAATTAAGATTTATATTCCACAAGGTAGCTTATCGTATAAGGTTTGCCGCAGTATACTTGTCGCATTTTCATGGTTCACTGACTTCATAAACATGAATTTAAAATCTGCGTCCAAGTTTCGTGGTTAAATCCATTTCTCAGCAACTGTAATACCTAGGCCAACCATATTTGGTCTATAGATAGTTCTTAGTGGGTAAATGCCAGTCTGACACCTGGCTTGGGGCCTTGACCTCAATTCATGCTCGAATGACTTTGTCACTTTTTTTTGGTTAAGTCCATTACCCAGAAACTACAATACTTAGACCCACCATATTTGGTCAATAGATAGATAGGTGGGTACATGTCAGTCTGACACCAGGTTTGGGATCTTGACCTCAATTTCATGCTTGAGTGACTTTGTCCATTTCTCAACAACTGTAATACCTAGACCCACTGTATTTGGTCTATTGATAGTTCTTGGTGGGTACATCCAGTCTGACACTTGTCTCTGGACCTTGACCTCAATTTCATGGTTGGGTGACTTTCACCTAATTTCTTGATGAAGTCCTTTTTTCAGCAACTGTAATGCCTAGACCTATCCATGTTGGTCTACGGATAGTTCTTAGTGGGTACATGCAAGTCTGACACCTGTCTCTGGACTTTGACCTCAATTGCATGCTTGAGTGACTTTGTCACATTTTTGAGATTACGTTCATTTCTCAGCAACTTTAATACCTAGACCCACCATATTTGGTCAATAGATAGTTCTTAGTGGATAGATGTCGGTATGACACTTGCCTTTTGACCTCAATTTCTGTTAACACATTTTCATTTGAATTACAATATGTCGGGTATTAGATAATCATTATTCTGTGTCCATGTGCATACTCAGGCGAGACATGTGGTGAGTACACTCTTGTTTTTTTAAGTTTTAAGTCAAAAATCAGTTTTAACATACAATGTGACCTACAATCATATTACATTGTACTTGGTGTGAAGATGCATCTTGGGGAGTAACACATCCTCCCACCAAATTTAGGTCACTCTGACCTACTTGTCTTGCTTCATTGACTTTGGTTAAGTTTTACATCCCAGTTCAGTTCTCTGATACCAAGGAACCTACAGTCATACTAATTCCTGTAAGGGTGCATCTCGGAGAGTTACACAGCCACCCACCAAAATTAAGTTCAATTTTACTTCCATAACTTTTATATTAGGTTTATGGGGGGAAACTGGGGGAACGAGGCGAACTTTGTAATCATGGATTACCTATGTTTTTAGTTTCAATTTACTGTCATTGAAGTTTGATTTTAAAACTATTGTATAATGTTATAAACTGATAATTTATTTGAAAGACTTTTATTTAGGCTTAATGAATGCTTCACTGAAATCTGACTTTTTACTTTATTTAAACTAAAGCAAAAAAAGAACATAACAAATGCAGTTTTGCCAATAAATATTTTGAAAATCTTTCTTCTTTGAGTGACTTTCAAAGATCCAAGATTTTAATTTATGGGGTCTTATCCCTCCAAATATGTTATATTTTTCATACTTTTAATGTAAAGGAAATATATTTGCATTTTTGCCATCTCCTTTCTGTTGGTGTTTGAATTTAATTCAAAAGTACATTGGAATGAAGATAATACTCAGTAAAAGTACAATGTAATCAAACTGTATATTTAGTTTAGTGATTTATCATGGTAACATCAGGGCAATTTTCTAGGTTAAATCAGCTTTTTTTAATAATCCTTTTCAAATGGAATATCATTTGTCATATTTTATTTAAAAAAAAAACACAGATGTAGTCAAAAGTCCAACAACAAATAGGTAAAGAAAAAATTGTATGTATCCGTTAACAGGATGACATTTTTCAGTGAACAGTATTAAAATCAGTATGTCTCCTAAAGAAACCAATTAATTAGTAAAAATAAGATATTTGCATAATCTACCGACCTTAAGTTTTCATAGGATTTGAGGGACAAGGGAAAGATTTCCCTTTGAACCCATCAGAATGATGAATTAATTAAAGATATACCTAAAGGGGTGTTCAGATGTAAATCCGACTGGGAAAAGATCCACCATACTTCCCTCCTTTCAAATTATTGTGATAACTCAAGCATGGAATATTTTTGCAGAATGGACTTAATGGTCTCTCTTCTAAGGATATAAATGTTTGTTGCAGATAATTGTACTGACTGTATTATGCAATTGAATTACATAATATTTGCATAAAAAGTGAACACAGAAGATCTTATCAGATGCTTCTATTATTTTCCTCATGATAAAATGGCACTTGACTGTCTTTGGGTTAGGTGTACAAAAATATATTTTAAAAGGTGAAGAAACATTTTATTTAAAGGATATGATTATCTTTATTTTCAGGTGGTGGTATTAGATTATCGAGACATTCCAGTTTCCTTGGAGGTCCATTTGGTAGACGAGGTTAGTTTCCTGATATATAGATTTCCAATTTCGGAAACTCAATTATTAGCTGAAATTTATGTTTTTTAAACTGATCATTTGTCCAACTGTATAACTTATGTTGAAAATATAAGGGTACAGGGTATTCATTATGAAATCTTAACAGATGGCACCAGACTTTCACAAGAAATCCATAAAATAATAAAATAAAATTGTCTGTCTCATATTATCTGTGAGAGTTCCTAGATGCAATAGTGGATAATAGTTATCTCCCCTGCAACACATGAAATGTAATTGGTCAGTTATTATGGAAATTACATACATGTTTGTATAGATAATCAGTACATAGTAACATTTAGTTTGTATTGACACTATTGACCTAAAGGTCACATTGTCCTTTTGTGAATGTTTACATTTTACACCAGAAATATTCATAAGATTTTTTTCAAATTATGAATATTTCAGCTATTATTGCAATTGTCATGATTTTTATTTTCTATTGCTCACCCCAGATAAGTCCCATTTATGAATAGGTGATCTTTTTGCATAGTTTAATGTTGTAAGCTTCTTAAAAGGAATACTTCCAAAGTGTTGCTTATATAGACAGTTATTTGATGTATAGAAGCTGGTTTGATGGTCATTCACAAACTAGTAAAACAGAAACTTCTCATCATTTTATTCAATGACATAAGAATCATGGCAATAAAAAAAGAAGAATTGGTTTTGCATTTTTACTGGTATTGGTTAAAAGCAAAGACGAAGGCCGCTGAAGATGACTCAGAGGACCAGTAATTAAGAAATAATTAAGATTTGATAATTTTTCTTAACTTCATCAGAAGAGAAATTATATTAATCTAACAAAGATTTCTGTAGAAGGAGATTGTACCATATTAATGAGGACATTTGCCTCTTAAGGAAATTTTTAAAACTATATTTACTGGAAAATGGTAGATTTTAATATCTTAGAAAGGGGGTTTTTCATTATTTTAATATTTTTTTTTTGTCTGTGAAGAAATGACATAATTCCCATGTTGGACTAAATAACCTGCACAGAGGGTTGTTTTAAAGTTTGCATCAAATTCATTAGCAGTATTTTGTATAGACTGAAAACAAAATTACAGTCAATCCTTGTTACAAACAATGGAGTTCCCCTGTATGATGTCACAGTACAAAGAAAAATTTAGTCTGTGGAATGAGAGTCTGAAAAAAAGTTATCCAATTACAAGACTCATTGCATCTTATATTAAATTGTTGGGTAATTTAGGGTTTCTGGTTTAGATTATCAGGTTAAGTTAGCATGATTTACTGGTGGATAAATAATATTACATATAGTCATAAACTCTCAATTTAAGATATAGGAGGAAACTTGTAAGCTAATATTAGGAACAAGGAACCAGATGATATTTATATACATGTATATGTAGAATAGGAATCTCCTTTAATTTTGTCTGTTTTTCTGTACAGTAAAATGGCTGAATGTAGGCTATTGAAAAATCCCCATAAGCCTGTCCTCACCAGAATATATAAATAATACGTCAGTTTTAATAGTTTTAAAATATACCAGTAATTGTTTATCACTATTACACCTTTAAAGGCAACAATAACACATTGATCATGTATGACAAATGACAAGATTTTGATATCATACTTAAAGCAAGAGTCACAATCTAAGGGAAGTAACTCTAATCTTTAATCTGATATTCACATGTTTTCAAATTAATAAAAAAATGAAAACAACATATAAAAAGTTAGTCCTTTTAGACCTCTTAGAAACTGAAAACTAAAAAAAGTAAAGAAAGTTTATGGGAATATGGTGTAATTCTGTGTGCAAAATTTTGTTTTAAAAAAATCTTCATATGATGTTTTGCAATTTTTTGATTTAGAAAGATTTTTTTTTGGGGGTTATATATGTTATTATAAACTGTAGAAAATCTGTATTGTCATGCAGGTATGTTTGTTTCAATGCAAATTTCAGCTTTCATGAAAATGACATTAGGCCACCTTTGATGAAATAGAACATTTGGAGTAATAAAAGAATTGTATGTTTGCTGTCAGGTTAAAAATCAAACCAAACCAAAGCATAATTGTGGTTATTTTCTTTTCAATCTTCTTTTCTTGTCCGTTAATTAAAACAATTAATTAAATTTTCTTATCACGAAAACATTTTTATGGTAATGAGAATTTGTGTTTTGCATACAAATAAAGTTGTGTTTTGTAAAATAACAACAGCACTTTAAAATCGTAAAAAATGCCAACATTACCATAAATGTTACTTGATTTACAATCTGTATCTAAATTGTTCAGGAAAAAGTAAAATAGAAAATAATATGAAGATTTAGCAATTTACCTGTCTACCATAAAAATTGATTGACAGAGACAATGACACGCACCTTGACTGAACCATCATACATTAATTATAAAACTAAGTGATGAAACTGTATTATGACACTGAATACTTTTAGTTTTGTTCCATTTCAGTAAGTCAGTTTTATGTAAACGAGTTGTACCAGCTTGCAGGAGGATTTTAACTGAATTTTTTTTTTGAATTTCCTGTCGGTAAATGTAGACAAAGATAAATTACTCAGATGTTTTGAAGTACATTTCTGTTCAAATTTTGTTTATTTTACAAGTGCACTTTGGAATTTAAAACAACAGTTTACATATAACTGGATGATATCTGTGAATCCATTAGAAATTTTGCCATTGGACAATCAGTAAAGTACTGGCTTTGATTCTAGTTAATTAAATCAAAAACTTGCATAAATTGTAGGAAAAGGCATAATTAATATTCCATGTGGACAGGTGAGATAAGGAAAATTATTTACCTGCAATTTATCAATTCAAAGATATGGACACCTGGTGATAGATAACTGGTCAATTCTGATTGTTTACAGAAAATATTGGAATTATATTGAATATTATATGAGTGTAATCTCACAAATAATACTAGGATCCAAACATTATTCCAGAAATATGACACCGTTAATCGCTTCACCTAATGAGAATTGATTCATTTTAGCAATTGTTTTCCAAATATTTACGATTTCTGTGTAATTCCAGACATTTCCAGTCAAAATTTGATGGCCGTTTTATGTTACTTAAGTTTTCTAATCATGATTAGTTGACATAAAATTTTCTGTGACATTAGGAATCTATCTGAGTGTGAAAGACTAGTAAATCAAAACAGTCCTAGTTTCCACAATGGAAGTGGATGATTTTGACTTGGACGGTGTTTTTAATTTTGGAGGGTTCAATAAAAAAAGTTTTGATGTTGTTAAACGAACTCGATGGTCAAAAAGGAGAAATTCTGACATATGTAAGTTAATTTTTAGTTAAGAAATGGCAATAACTGTCACACTAGTCAAAATTCTATGGCATTTTATTAATATCATATTAAACTGATGTTTATGAAATTAGTGAATATAAAAATAGCATAACAAAACTTAAGATGACCTCCTAGTGCCAGGATGAAAAAAAAAACAGGTTCATGATTAATCCCTCTGAAAGGGGTTACTTATATACAAAAGGAAAATCCAAGAAAAAATGACAGAAATTGTGTAGCCTATTAACTAAGATTTTTGTTTCAATGCATTATACAAAATTCTGTGCATTCACGATAGTAGAAATAAAAAAATCTATATATTGTAATTTTAACTTTCCAGATGTGCATTTTCTCTTTCTTATATTTCTCTGCTTGTCAATGTCACACGGTTACAGGTTGTACAAAAAACATGTAACAAAACTGCAACAAGAAATTTAAACAGGAAAACACTAATCAATCTTCTTTAAATCTAATTGTCTTCCGGTTTTTAGGAAGAAATGCTTCATGCAAAACCTTGGTTTTTAGGTGATTTTTGTTTTACCATTTTTTTGGTCTTCAGCTTTGTTATTCTGGTTATTAATATGGATCTCTACATACTTGAACTGAGTACTTTTAATGAGAAAACTAATGGTCAAAATTTTGCATGTATAGCACCAAAGTTGTAACCTAGAATATTTACTTATACATGAAATATTATTAGATACAACATTTTGTATTATTCCCATGTCACTGCTAGTCTTGGTTAAAATTTGTAATTAAATGTCAAGTGCTACATCTGGATAAAAGTCTCAAATTCCATAAGTTTTTTTTTGTAATGTGAAACTCTACAGGATGAATTTTGCAATTTTAAAGCTTGAATTTCTGGTTTTGCTGGTAACATGAAAAATGACATTTATTATTTATATTTTGAGAATGCCAATGATAATTATATGTATAAGTTTCTAAATTTAATATATTGTATGGTATTTAGTTATGATGACAGAATAATTCTATTTACTTTAATTTTAGAAATAATATATAAATACTTGTTATCAACTTAAAACTTTAGATAAACTACTTGAACTATTTACTTTAAATAAAATATTGAGAGATGACTGTTACATCCTCATTCAGAGAGTTTTATTTTGTGGGAACTTGCATACCATTGCAGGAAATTTAATTATTTTAATTAAAATCAAATTTGTAAAGGATTTTCTTGGAAATTTTGAAGACAATGAGAAAGTAAGTTTAATTTTATAACTGGCTTTCCATACAAATGAAATGCCTTCATAATATCTAATAAGGTCATAGTTTTATACTGAAAATATGAAATATTATAAATTATTCAACCCTGTAACACTCTGTACCAACAAATGGTTGTCATTTGATTGTTTTAGAACATATATCCTTTATATTTTGTGTTTCTCTCTTTGCTTTGACATAAATTATAAAGAAAACTTCAAAAAACATAAATAGTTCATATTTTTGAACTTTTATAACTTTTATCTTCAGTAGACACAAGATTCTAAATGGATAAGCTTTATCCACATAACTGTTCTATATGTTGACAAAAAATAATAGTTTCTTGGAAAATGCAGTATAACAACGTAAAATGAAGTCAAGATTATTAAATTGTAGGAATGATTAACTAAAGTTAAATTTTATTGACCTGTTATTCTACATATAGTATGAACAATCATTATTTGTTAAAGGAGTAACGCAAGTTTACTGTTTTTATCTCCTGTTTTAACAAAAATTTAAATACGGAAGTTAAATTAAATAAGGTAAGTTACATTGAAAAGGGATAAAAAAAGGTTGTACATTTAAGGGGAGGGAGAAAAATGGCTGCACATGTAATGGTAAAATTCTGGTGTACATTTAATTGGAAAGTTTCAAATTTTGTGATTAAGCCTATTTCTCAACAGTAGTCAAATCTAATACCTTGTAATGACTAGGAGTTTTGACTTGAATGCCAAATCTCTCTGCTTTTTTGATACAATCATTCATCTTTGATACATGTAATAACATCAAAGGTTGTTTGATATCTGCAGGATTAGATCGTGAAAAATTTAAGACCACAAAAAAATAATTTTTAGTCTCATCCAAACTTTTACAGAAATTGAGTTGAATGAGTTGATTTTTTTCTCCATGCATAGCTCTATTAGGTGGTTTTGGCTTTACTGTTTTGGCAATTTTAGCAATTTTAGAATTGGCTTATCACCGTTTTGGATTATTATTCTGGTTTTCACCATTTCACATCTTGAGCACCATTGATGATTTGAAAATTGGTGAAATGTGCACATCGTTTGTATTAAATTGGTATTGCAGGGGCTTGGTTATCAAAGGTTGTCTTTGGACTAGGATATATCTTATGATAGTTTTAGGAGATATCTTAGTACTAAGTCAGATTATTGAAGATGTCTCAACTTAGGACATATCACAAATTTTATCCTAACTTTAGGACAACAAAATAGGTGTCTTAAGACCATCCTATCTTTGTTTTTGCCTTCAAATTGTTATATACTTATTTATCAGTTCATATCCTTTAATATATGTTTTCGTAATATCAGATCTCAGATTTTTTTTTTTGAGTACTTTTCATCTAAAATATTATGCACATGTTTATAATGCGAGTTGTGATCATCTTATTTCAGCTAAATATAAACAAATTATTATGTAGTTGTTAAACCTCTCCATGATAATATAGGTAAAACACAATGTTCCAAAACATATTTCTTATAAACTTTCAAATAAATATTGCATATATTTTATCAAATTCAATTTTTAACCGGATTTTCATAGGAAAATATCGGTTATTAAATTGGTGATGTACGGCGGGCGGGCGGGCGGGCGGCCGGGCGGGCGGATGGGCGGGCGGACGGGCGGCTGCCAAACAGTGTCCGTGCAATAACTTATGAAATGTTCAACCAAAGCTTTTCAAATTTTAATATGTTGTTACTGATGACAAAATGGAGGTCAAGTTCGATATTGACGATTTTCACTTTCACCGTTCAGGAGTTATGGTTCTTGAAAGATTGAAAAATGGCTTTTCCAGTGGTGTCCGTGTGATAACTTATGAACTGTTCAACCAAAGCTTTTCAAATTTTAATATGTTGTTACTGATGACAAAATGGAGGTCAAGTTCGATATTGACGATTTTCACTTTCACCGTTCAGGAGTTATTGTTCTTGAAAGATTGAAAAATGGCTTTCCCAGTGGTGTCTGTGTGATAACTTATGAACTGTTCAACCAAAGCTTTTCAAATTTTAATATGTTGTTACTGATGACAAAATGGAGGTCATGTTTGATATTGACGATTTTCACTTTCACCGTTCAGGAGTTATGGTTCTTGAAAGATTGAAAAATGGCTTTTCCAGTGGTGTCCGTGTGATAACTTATGAACTGTTCAACCAAAGCTTTTCAAATTTTAATATGTTGTTACTGATGACAAAATGGAGGTCAAGTTCGATATTGACGATTTTCACTTTCACCGTTCAAGAGTTATGGTTCTTGAAAGATTGAAAAATGGCTTTTCCAGTGGTGTCCGTGTGATAACTTATGAACTGTTCAACCAAAGCTTTTCAAATTTTAGTATGTTGTTACTGATGACAAAATGGAGGTCAAGTTCGATATTGACAATTTTCACTTTCACCGTTCAGGAGTTATGGTTCTTGAAAGATTGAAAAATGGCTTTCCCAGTGGTGTCCGTGTGATAACTTATGAACTGTTCAACCAAAGCTTTTCAAATTTTAATATGTTGTTACTAATGACAAAATGGAGGTCATGTTCGATATTGATGATTTTCACTTTCACCGTTCAGGAGTTATGGTTCTTGAAAGATTGAAAAATGGCTTTCCCAGTGGTGTTCGTGTGATAACTTATGAACTGTTCAACCAAAGCTTTTCAAATTTTAATATGTTGTTACTGATGACAAAATGGAGGTCAAGTTCGATATTGATACTTTCACCGTTCCGATATTGACGATTTTCACTTTACCGTTCAGGAGTTATGGTTCTAAAAAATTGAAAAAAGGCAGTTCAAGTCGTCGTTTCCATGCAAAGGTCATTTGTTGCAGGAAAATCCGGTTTGCTGTCATTCGACAGCCTCTTGTTTAAAATTATAATGTACCTGTTTAGGACATCGCAAGATAAGATAATCCTAGGATAGCTTTGGTTTACAGTCTCAGTCATGTCTTATGATAGTCCTAAGACAATTCTAAAATTTGTCATAAGACATATCTAAGGACCGATTTTAGGACAGCTTTGATAACCAGGCCCCTGAATGGCAAAGTTGTTTAAGACATGAAGAATTTCTTATCTTTGTTTTAACATCACTTCTAACATCAAATGCTGTTTGAAATAAGTATGCAGGGGTAGACTATGAAAAATTTAAGGGCACTAAAAAATAACTTTTTCATTGTAACTTTTTATGAAAGTTGAGGTGGTTTGGGTTTATTTTATAAAATGAGAGCCTACGAAGTAATTAACCGGATTTTCATAGGAAAATATCGGTTATTAAATTGGTGATGTACGGCGGGCGGGCGGGCGGGCGGCCGGGCGGGCGGACGGGCGGGCGGTCGGGCGGGCGGACGGGCGGCTGCCAAACAGTGTCCGTGCAATAACTTATGAACTGTTCAACCAAAGCTTTTCAAATTTTATTATGTTGTTACTGATGACAAAATGGAGGTCAAGTTCGATATTGACGATTTTCACTTTCACCGTTCAAGAGTTATGGTTCTTGAAAGATTGAAAAATGGCTTTTCCAGTGGTGTCCGTGTGATAACTTATGAACTGTTCAACCAAAGCTTTTCAAATTTTAATATGTTGTTACTGATGACAAAATGGAGGTCAAGTTCGATATTGACGATTTTCACTTTCACCGTTCAAGAGTTATGGTTCTTGAAAGATTGAAAAATGGCTTTTCCGGTGGTGTCCGTGTGATAACATATGAACTGTTCAACCAAAGCTTTTCAAATTTTAATATGTTGTTACTGATGACAAAATGGAGGTCAAGTTCGATATTGCCGGTTTTCGCTTTCACCGTTCAGGAGTTATTGTTCTTGAAAGATTGAAAAATGGCTTTCCCAGTGGTGTCCGTGTGATAACTTATGAACTGTTCAACCAAAGCTTTTCAAATTTTAATATGTTGTTACTGATGACAAAATGGAGGTCAAGTTCGATATTGACGATTTTTACTTTCACCGTTCAAGAGTTATGGTTCTTGAAAGATTGAAAAATGGCTTTTCCAGTGGTGTCCGTGTGATAACTTATGAACTGTTCAACCAAAGCTTTTCAAATTTTAATATGTTGTTACTGATGACAAAATGGAGGTCAAGTTCGATATTGCCGGTTTTCACTTTCACCGTTCAGGAGTTATTGTTCTTGAAAGATTGAAAAATGGCTTTCCCAGTGGTGTCCGTGTGATAACTTATGAACTGTTCAACCAAAGCTTTTCAAATTTTAATATGTTGTTACTGATGACAAAATGGAGGTCAAGTTCGATATTGACGATTTTCACTTTCACCGTTCAAGAGTTATGGTTCTTGAAAGATTGAAAAATGGCTTTTCCAGTGGTGTCCGTGTGATAACTTATGAACTGTTCAACCAAAGCTTTTCAAATTTTAATATGTTGTTACTGATGACAAAATGGAGGTCAAGTTCGATATTGACGATTTTCACTTTCACCGTTCAGGAGTTATTGTTCTTGAAAGATTGAAAAATGGCTTTCCCAGTGGTGTCCGTGTGATAACTTATGAACTGTTCAACCAAAGCTTTTCAAATTTTAATATGTTGTTACTGATGACAAAATGGAGGTCAAGTTTGATATTGACGATTTCCACTTTCACCGTTCCGATATTGACGATTTTCACTTTCACCGTTCAGGAGTTATGGTTCTAAAAAATTGAAAAAAGGCAGTTCAAGTCTCAAAAATTCCAATATTTGTCACTTACTATAAATAGGAGGTCAAGATTGATTTTTGCCTTTCCATTTCTGAACCCTACAAAACCCTACAAAAATTCATTTATATTTCTTTACTTCATCCTGTTTGGGAATCCAGATTTGCAAACATCATTTCCATGCAGGAAAATCCGGTTTGCTGTCATTCGACAGCCTCTTGTTTTATCTTGGTTTAATCAAAGAAAAAATTTATATAACTGCCAAATTATGCATGGAGATATACGGACAAGTAAACCAGGAACAATTTTTCTATGTTACATAGTTACATATAGTTTTTATAAGTATATAGGTTTATAAACATTAACTATGTTCTGTCAAATGACCTTCATCCTTTTAACAGCTTCAGTAACAACCTTGCTAATTAGCCCATACGTATGAAAACAGTAGTGACGTTTTATTAAGTCATGTATATTAACCTCGATATTTATAAAAAATAGTAAATATGAAGCATATTTTCAATAATCAATAATTGACGATTGTAATGAGGTCATTCCTGAGGATGTTACATATCGTTTTTACTACAATTGATTCTTAATATGTAGATCTATTGAAGGAATGTACAATTGTGATTCTCCATCTTGATCTGATGATGTTGATCCCACCCTAGGTAAATCTATTATTATTTGTGATGCCTCGTTTGTGGTAATTATTATCAATTGGGATTATTCAAGGTAAAATTTTTATATAAAATGATTGTAACAGGTTTAATCATTTCATAAAACATTAATGGATTAACTCCAGGTAGTGTAAAATTAATGTGTTTTATTTAAGATGTATTTTTCCAGTGGATATGTAGTAGAACGGAAATGCTCAAGTGATGTTTACATCCCGTAATGATAAGAAATTAGTAAAAAATTCTGTTAACTTTTTCCACATATTCGCGGTAAAACTGCTGGAGTTGACTTTCCAATTTTAGGGATAAACTATGTTTAAACTGTGATCACTGAAAAATGTTTACATAATAGGATAAAAAGATAAAAACATATATTATCAATGGGATATTAATCTAAAGACAAATATTTACCTGACAAAGATGAAAGAAAATTAACCATTCATTGTAAAGGTGAGTCAGATGTTGTTAAAGGGGAATGGTGTGAGGGAGGGGTAATTAACTGGGAGATTAACCACGTCTGAAGACTGTTTCTAAGGTAAATAAACATTGATTTCCAAATATTTTTTATTTCAGTAAATAGGAAAATAATATGGACTTCAAATATCCGAATTCATGGAAATTTTACAAAAACGAAAATCATATGATTTATATGATTTCACATATTCATTTCTTATTTTCTGTGGTATGGCTGCATAATATGTGCTGTAAGGTAAAAATATATGATATTATTGTATCATAAAATCTGTATATAATTTTCATGAGATTATAAATTTAGTGTTGTAAATGTTGTTCATTGTGTATATGTTATTTACCAGAAGTCAGGTTTAGGGTTCATGCTTTGCTTTTTTTGCTGGCCATGTCAGCTATTGTCATCACTTACCATCCCTTGTCCGTCATAAACTTTTCTTTAAAGATCTTCTCCTCTGAAACCAACGGCCCATTATTGGGACCAAACTTTGGTGGAATGGTCCTTGGATGGCCTCCTTCCAAAATTATGTCCGGCATACCCGACTTCCAACCGGCATGGCTGCTGTTACTAAAAATAGAAAAAAGGTTGGATGAATTTCAAAATTCTTTTTCTATGAAACTACATGGCCAAATGAAACCAAACTTGGCACCAATGGGCCTTAGATGGTCTTCTTTTAGAAGTGTGTCCGATGACATGGACTGTGAACCAAGATGGCCACCATAGCTGAGCTGACTTTAACATCGGACCCAATGGGTAATTCATTAAAAATCTTCTAATCTGAAACCACTTGGTCAATTTGAACCAGACTTGGCAGCAATAATCCTAAGATGGCCCTCTTTCAGAATTGTGTCCTATGACTGGGACTATCAACCAACTTCGGAATTTAGCATAAGACCCTATGCTAAATTTAATTTGCAAATCTTCATGTCTTAAACCACTTTGACATTTGGAACAAGACTTTGCAGCAATGGTCCTTAGATGGTCTTCTTTCAGATATGTGTTTTGATAATCTGGACTGTCAACTAAGATAGCCCCCACAGCTGAACTTAGTTTAACATAGGAGCCTATGGGAAAACCAGATTAGATGAATGCTATAGTTAAATTTTCAGTCCTGCTCAAGGTATAAATGACAAGTTGAATCCAGTTGAGCAATACAGGCTGTTGAGAGCCTCTAGTTGAAGATTAATTTTGATTAATAAGCCAGTTATCATGTTACTCAAGCTATTCTACCCTTTTGCTACCAAACTGACATCACAACTACAATGACTTGAAGTAATGTGATGGGATGACAGAAAAATTTCAAATACTTGCATTAAATATGTCAAACTGACTTGTGAATTTAAATTTACCTTGATCCATGTTAGTTGTAAAAATGTCAGGACAACATGCACACCACAGGAGGCCACACTCTGACATTAGGAAGACATGTTCTATGCAAATTACAATTGTAATTCAGTATGATTTTTGTTTTGAATATAAACATGACAGTTTATTTTTACATATTGAACCTCAAACTTCCATTTATTTAGGTATGTTACACCACACCCATCTTAGGAACACTAAAATCCAGTGCCTATTATAATGCAAGCCTTTCATATATTTTTTTCAAATTCAAATGTAAGGGTTTAATTCAGTAAATATTAAGGAAACAAATTAATCATCTATGCAATGACTTTGTAGACTATGGCCAAATTTTTCATGAAAAAAATCAGAGTAAACAAAAAGGAGACATTTTGGTATGGATGGTTATCTGAAAATATGGTTACATGTACATGTATATATCATTGGAAAGTTTGGTTTACCAAGCAGTGTTATCAAATTTTCTTGACAAGAAAGATTTATCAGCATAATTTAACATCAGTCATTTTAGCAAACAGCTGGAACATCAGTTATTAATACAATGTCAGCTCTTAGTCTTTACCAAGAAAATGTGTTATCTCCTTGAATTTATTAACATTGAAGGGCTACATAAAGTGAAGAAAACATGACATTTTTCAAGAAGATGCCTTTTTGATAACAGGAAGTTGAATGCAATTTTAATAAGAATATAATTTATGGTAATAAAATTGGGTTTGTAAAAATTCTGCCTCTTCATTTTTAGATTTGAGAAATTGATTTAAAACTGTTCATTCTTAATGTCCCAGTTGTATATACAAAATGTCAAATTAAAGTTCTGTCATTTATTCCTGTTACAAATTGATTTGTGTGCACAACTGAACAGAAAATGGACTTCTTCATCTGCTTCATTTTCGGTTTATTGAAATCAGAAAAAAAGTCAGCAAACAAGAACATATGTAGTATGTTGTTATCTATCACCTGTACCCTTTGATCTTTACCTGTAATGACTTGATTAATAACACACAAGGTAGTAACTGGTCAAGGTAAAGTAATAAATCATAATTTCCTAATTGATATGGCTAATCAAAGGTTCTTTGAAGACTGGTGAGTGAATAGATTTTTAATAGGAGCAATAATTATTAAAATTTAATTTGTTTATTGCATAATGCATATACTCATACATTTGTTGAAGCAAATTGATAAGGCTAGATAGTGAGGATAAACTGAATATTAAGTGACATTTGTAAATGAAAAATTGATAAAAAGTTATTTAAATATATTATTTTGTGCTGGACTTGTTTAGGAGACATTTTATGGATAAATCTACGTCTGCTGGTCCATGAATTGATATTCATCTGCTTTGATATTTCTTTGTCTAGGCTTTGAGTTTGTAAGGTTCCAGGTTCTATATAGTTAGACTGTGAAAATCACATGATAATCCATTTAGGATGCCACTTTATAGTGTTTTTTGCATTGGACTGTGAATCTAGTATGCCAGATTCATCCCCCTGGAATAAAATATAGGTAAAAAAAATCTGATTTTATATGGCATTTCAACATCATATATGCAAGGAACATTCTTCAAAGACAATGCTTAAGTCCATCATATGAGGAAAACATCAGTTTGATATGACTGCTTTAGAATCTGTGAAGGTGTCAAAAAAAGAGTAGGTTAAATGCTACTTAAAACAACCATTCTTGCACCTGCCATGTGAGGACAGATTAGTAAAAGTTGCCACAACTTGTTTCCCAACCCACTATGAACTATTCTAAAAACAAATTAGTATGTACAAGTAAACTTTTTCACTTTTTATGCCCCTCCACAAATGTGGCTGGGGCATATAGATTTACCCTTGTCAGTCTGTACGTTCGTCCCGATT
Source organism: Mytilisepta virgata (assembly GCA_028015205.1). Lineage (NCBI taxonomy): Eukaryota > Metazoa > Mollusca > Bivalvia > Mytilida > Mytilidae > Mytilisepta > Mytilisepta virgata. Next base: position 37,966,722 of record CM051515.1, read on the forward strand.
TGGTTAAGTTTTGCGTTTAGCTCCATTTCTCAGAAACCTATGGTGATATATCAATGATATTTCACCACTACAGTCTTCTTATATAATACAACACAGTTCAGCAACACTTGGGTCGCTATGACCTACATTTCATGCTTCAGTGACTTTGGTTAAGTTTTGCGTTTAGCTCGATTTCTCAGAAACCTATGGTGATATATCAATGATATTTCACCACTACAATCCTCTTGTATAATACAACACAGTTCAGCAACACTTGGGTCACTATGACCTACATTTCATGTTTCAATGACTTTGGTTAAGTTTTGCATTTAGGTTCATTTCTCAGAAACCTATAGTAATATATCAATGATATTTCACCACTACAGTCCTCTTGTATAGTACAACACACTTTAGCAACACTTGGGTTGCTATGACCTACATTTCATGCTTCAGTGACTTTGGTTAAGTTTTGCATTTAGGTTCATTTCTTTTGGAACTAAGCATAGTGTATCAGTGAAACTTCATCAGTTGATGTACCTTGGATAGTACTGAGCATTCATTCATGATGACCTATATTTTAGGTGGGACATCTGTGTCTTACAGACACAATTTCTAGTGAAAAGTAATTTTTAGAAAATTAGCTAATGCCATTTTATTGAGGAATTTGAAGTTCTGAATTATTTACATTAAATAACAAAAAAATATATTAATCATATAAGTAAGATAATAATTGACCAATACATTGTCATAAATTTAATTACACAGACAATGACATCATAATTATCACATAAACCTATTGTCTGGTCAGTCAGATAATTGATTCCTAATTGATTGATTGATTGGTTATTGATCTGTCACAGGTAAACACACCTGGACATGTTGTGATTTGTAAGGGGATTTTTTTTATCTATTATTTATATATTGTTGTGTACATTTGGCATATGATTAAACAAATCATTTGGAAATATTTGAAATATTTATGAAAATATTTGAAGGTAAGTAAGATTATAAAGATGAAATTATGTATTTTCTAAAATTTACAAAATTTATTATTTAATATACACTTTTTGCATGTTTCAAAAGACTTAAGTGATACATTCAGTTCTTAAGTTTAATTGATTACATAATTATTAATTTGTGTATTTTGAAATAAAGAAGCCCCAAAATATTTTTTTGTATTTTCATAAAATTCCTGTTCAGAATTCTATAGGTTTAATATTTCATGATCATTCAATGTTCTAGTTAAAGGGAAACAAGCTGTATTATGGATTCTAAGATTTGTGCTCATTTTCTGTTAATAAAAGACTGAAATATTTACTGTTGGTAGAATTTTTATATTATCGTGCGAGTGAACCAAATAAAACAAATGATATTTTGAAATATGTGCAAATTGAATTACATGCACAGAAGGGAGATTTGTACATATCAGTATTTGGATACATTGTATAGAAAATGTTTCAATTTAATACAGTTCAGAAACATTTATGATTATTTTAATACTATTCTATACCATATTATACTTGTCCATCTATTTGTCCATCTATTTGTCCATCCATCCATCAAAATCTTTTTTTACAATTTACTTATATTCTCAAAAAATATTTTAAACTATATCCATATCCATTTAATGAACATGAAATTTTTATCAAAATTTTCTTGGCTGTTACATACTGTGGCTTAACACTGTTAACACAGTTGTACACTCATCCTCTTTTCACATCTTCCAATCAGCCATTTCCTGTTTTCTGATAATTTAGAATTCATTCTTTTAAGTATTGTAGTCAAAAGTTTAAAATTTTCATGAGAGTTTTTTTCATGTTACGACAAAAGGGGAACAGGTGTGGATATACTTAGCATGACAAAAGATGCAATTTTATATTTGTAAATACATTTTTTGTAGTAATATTTTAACATATATAAATTATATAAGGCCAAATAAACAAACAATTGTTGTTCTGGTTACATCAAGATAAAAAACGGAGTAGGTAGGAATTTTGTATTTTACTATTTTTTTACACCAAGAAATTCTGAATTTAACAGTGGTTGTTGAAAAATGAAAAAAAATCTTTAGGAAAGCTGCCAAAAAATAAGGTAGTTAGGGTAACCAGAACTGCATTAAATTTCTTTTATTTGGCCTAAAAATGTGTCCTAGCAATTAAAATGAACTTTTGGCATCAAATAATTTGTCCTTTGTAAACTTGAAAATAAAATTGAAATCAGATGCAAAAATGGAATCCATCTTTACCTACTGTCTGGACACCTCAATTCATAAAATGGATTTTTGTCTCGCCTGCGACGAAGGGTCGCGGAGGCGAGATATAGGTATTACTTTCTGGCAGCCATGGCGGCGTAAACTTTTGTAAAACTTTAATAACTTAGCACATGTAATACCTACAATTAAGATTTATGGTCCACAAGGTAGCTTATTGTATTAGGTTTGCTGCAGTCTACTTGTCTTGTGACCCTGACCTCATTTTCATGGTTCACTGACTTCATAAACATGAATTTAAAATCTGCATCCAAGTTTCATGGTTAAATCCATTTCTCAGCAAGTTAAATACCTAGGCCAACCATATTTGGTCTTAGTGGGTACATACCAGTCTGAAACCTGGCTTTGGACCTTAACCTCAGTTTCATGCTCAAGTGACTTTGTCACTTTTTTTGTGGTTAAGTCCATTTCTCAGAAACTGTAATACCTAGACCCACTGTATTTGATCTATTGATACTTCTTGATGGGTACATGCCAGTGTGACACTTGTCTCTGGACCTTGACCTCAGTTTCATGGTTGAGTGACTTTCATCCAAGTTTCTTAAGTCCATTTTTCAACAGTTGTAATACCTAGACCTACTGTATTTGGTTTATTGGTAGTTCTTGGTGGGTAATTGCCAGTCTGACACTTTCATCCAAATTTCTTGATTAAGTCCTTTTTTAAGCTACTGTAATACCTAGACCCATCCATGCTTGGTCTATAGATAGTTCTTAGTGGCTACATGCAAGTCTGACACCTGTCTCTGGACCTTGACCTCAATTGCACGCTTGAGTGACTTTGTCACATTTTCGAGATTAGACCCACCATATTTGGTTAATAGATAGTTCTTAGTGGATACATGTCGGTATGACACCTGTCTTTTGACCTTAATCTCAATTTCTTTTAACACATTTTCCTTTGACTTGCAAAAAGTCGGGCATCAGATAATCATTATTCTGTGTCAATGTGCATATTCAGGCGAGACATGTAGTGTGTCTGCTCTTGCTCACATTTTGAAAGTCTAAACATTAGAATTGAAAGACAATCTTTTGTTAGTTAATTAAGTCATCCAAGAAAACATAAAAATTTTAAAGTTCTTTATAAAGGTTATGTTTGTATGCCTCACAAATGATTCTGAATGGGGAATTTTTAATAGAAAAATAAACGCACTTGAAAATTTCAAATATTAATAATTTGAATTTATCAACTCAGACCTATCCTAAAATTTGTAAAAGTTTTATTTTAAACATTTTTAATTTACTTTATGCATATGTCATGAATCATGGGGCTGTAATACTTAATTTTATAAAATCTTATTGGAAGATTTATCTCCCTTTTACATTGAAAATTCCATAGGCAGATTTTTTTGGTTTCTCTTGAAAAAAATTAGGTAAGTTCAGTTGTTTCAGTTACGACTTGGCTCATTGTATCGTTCACCCAACTGACTAGACAATTCACATTGATTAAGGTATTCAAATTCTGAAAAATCCATTTTACGAAATGAGGTGTCCAGACAGTAATGATAAATTACAAATATGTATATCAGAATAATTGAAACATTTATTACAAGTCAAAGAAAGATTCAGTGCTTTCTATTTTGATTGATTGGTGTTTAATGCTATGTTGCAGGCATTGCACGAACATCTCAGTAATCTATGGTTTAGAACTTTTGTATCTGATGATCTGGAAATGGTAAAATTTTTTCATTGTTGTATATTTTTATTTCAGATCCTGTCTTGATGACTCGTAAAGATCCTTCTCAGATCTATCATAATGTACCATTGGATAACCTTAACATACCATCAAGGGTTTCATCACAATCCTTAGGGGACCCTCATAGTTACAATTCACATCAGCCTCAGGTTTTTGTGTCCAGAAGCCATTCATTTGCTGGAATGGCTAATAAACCAAGTCAGATGATGGAATCGCCGATGGGAACTCCAGTTTTAGGGGCTACATTTAGGAGTAGGACACAGCGTAAAATTCCACAGTCACCACGACCAGTATCTGGTGGACATTTCAAAAAGTCACCTAAAGTGCCAAAAATTCCTCGACCAAACTGGACTACCTTGATGTTTGAAAGTGTTAAAAAGGGTATTAGGTTCGTATTCTTTTAATAGAAAAAATTCTTATTTCTTTTTATGAATCAATTGTGCCCTTTGACCTGGCACAAATCATGGTCATTCATCATTATGAAATAAGTAGTTCTGTATTGTCAAGAATTTGCAGGAAACTGCATTAAATGGAAGTTCATCTATACTCAAATCCCTGATGATAGCACTAAATGTCATTCTGAAAAATATTGCAATACAGAAGCATAAGAAAAAGCAAGCATTAAATATTTCATCTTCACCAAGTTAATTGGATTTTAATTTGAATGTAATCCCACAGTTCTCTTCTGGAATCAAGTGCAGATGTTTTTTATATAACAATTGTGATCTGGTTTAAGTGATATATGTTATTGTAAAATTAATGCAACATGGCTTCAGCCCTGCAGACAGGTTTCCTATCTCATTCAAGTTACTACTGGTTGGCTCGGAGTCAATATAATGTGTCGGAATGGGGTGATATGTCTTCCTGCAGACAGTTACCTTGTGAGCTAGCACATTAAAAATCCAGCTCATCGTGTCGGTCTAGTACAAAGCAGGGATCATATTCACTATCATATCAACATGTTCTCGTCCTGATATGCACCTGGGTGCCACTGGACATTAAACAATAATTTATCCATCAACAAAGTTCTGTCAGACCGAAACAACACAACTTAGAGAATTTGTTGTTTTGAATTGATATAAGGCTAGAAGAATCACACCAAGTTCTCCACAAAGAAACACATTGTACAGGAAAGCACAGAAATGGTATAAAATTACAGAACATCTGAGTGATTGATTACCTGAGAATATGATGAATTATAAATGTTATTTTAATCTTCTCTTCATTTATCAAACTTGTTTTGGAATTACCAGTATCTTTCAGAATTAAAAAGTATGAAAAAAGTAACAAATTAGTTGTTAAAAGACATTTGAGCTACAGTCATGTTTTTTGTCCTGTGCAAATAAGATGTTGAAACTGCAGGCAAAATTAATACATTTATATCATTAAGATCATAATAGAACAAAGAAATCATTTATGCTGAATTTTAAAATATAAAAATTATGTATTTTTTAAATGAATTTAAGATATAATATTTCTTATTATAACTATATAAACTATCACATTTATAAGTTACAATATAAACCTTTATCAGGTTAGGCATATTGGATAGATTTTGGTTTACAGGTGCACATTCATAAAGGATATAGCTTAAATATGTCTTCCCATAATAAAATGCATATATCATTGTTTCATATTTAAATAAATGGAAGTCAGATGAATTTACCAGGACATAAAATTTGTATGATTTATATTTGACAAGAATGATAAATATTGTGGTGTCTAACCTAACATATTCATTCTGTACATGATAGGAATATAGATGTAGCTGACGTTTATAAAGTTTTTTTTTTTGGTAGATTTTCAAATAAGTGCATTTCTAGAACAAACATTTTCAAAAGTGAAGACCAAAATTTAATGATTGACCATAGTGATTATGTACAGTCAAACCTGCTTTAGCGACCACCTGTATTAAGCAATAACCTGTCTTAAAAGACCATCGTTTCAATTTCACTTTGTGTGCATTCTATATAAAATTATCTTGTATATAAAGACCACTTGTCTTTAGTGACCATAATTTTGATCTCCCTTGGAAGGTCACATAAGACAGGTTTGACTGTGCATGTACTATAGATCTTAAGTAGTTAATGACAGCATCTGAGAACGTTTCTGGATATATCAATGAGCATTTTAATTCAGTCTTAACTGTTATAGTTATAATTTATTCCATCATGTACATCCCAAAATATTTAGGGTAGCCCAATATAACTCGGTATGACACAAGGACATTTTGATTGAGCTGTCTAAATTATGTACTGTCCAACCAAATTAAACATTTTTGGCCAGCAGTCACGTATTTGGTAATCATACTATATTAGCCTATGCAGAGTATTATATATCAGAGTGTCAGGATAGATAAGTGGAGGGGAGGGGGGATGGTTACCCATAAAACTGGTTTCACACTTTAACTCAGTGCCTGTACTAAGTCAGACTATTCTGACTATCTTTTGATTAAAAACTATATTTGTGTTTTGTACATGATATTGCTGGACAGTGAACTACTTAGGAATAGCTCTGGGACCATTCAGGGCTTGTGGCATGGTGTGGTTTTCTGCCATTGAAGACCATGTTGTAATCTCTGGATGTTTGTTTAGTTATATACTTGTGGTTTTGTGCTTTCTTTGTTACTTCCTGCTTAGTGTCACCTCGTGATCTAGAATGTTCAAAATCTGACTCAGCTTGTTGGTTTAGTACAAAGCAGAGTTCATATTCATATCTCATCAATGTGTTCTCACCCTAATATGCATCTAGTAATTGTCACTAGATTTTAAACAATAATCCATCTGTCCTATTAATGCTTAAGTATGATATTTTTAGCCATTAAGACGAAATGATTTTGAAATTTCAAAATAATTTTTACGAAAAAATATTTAGGAAGAATACATGTAAGAAAGAAGAAACCACAAAAAAACAAGAAAAATGAAAGACATATCTTTTCAACCTTAGTATTTACTGTTACTATTAGATAAAAAAAAATATCTGTTTAATCAAATGCTTAAATTTGTGGCATCATTGCAACAATGAAAACCAGGAAAATTTGTATTCTTAAGTAAATCTAAAGTAATACATGCTCCAATGATCAAAGTTAACATTGATTATAGTATATAAAATTGTAAAGTATATTTGTAAAGCCTTGAGGTCAACTATCAACAAACCTCTATGTTTAACATATAGATTAACACTCAGTTGTGGTCCTTTAGGTAGTTAGTTAGATCATATCAGCAATTGGAATGTCTCTCAGGTGACCTGCGGTCAGTTTTGTATGATCATTTTGTAGTTAAAAGGAAGGTTAAAACTGTTTTTTTTTTTTTAGAACACAGTTCTAATTATCAATAAACTGTCTCTTGAAGGGGTTTCAAGAAAATAATTTTGAAAAATAGATAAAGAAAAAAAATCTGACTGCAAACCCAAAGTTTGGGTTTAATATTTCCACCAAAAAATAACAAAGTTTGTCATAAAACAAAGTCTCCTTTCTAATTCTACTTTTAGGGAATAAAAAGTGGATGAGCAAAAACTGTAGATGGTTAAAAAGCTACAATATTTTAAGCTGAAAAGTTAATTCTCAGTTCATTCTAACATATTTATTCAGTTACAGCTGACATATATGAAAGGCCTACTGATGCATACCGAAAAACTGTCTTCAATCATTGTTTTGCACCAGTAAAGTACGGCAAACAAATGATTTTCATTGCTGTCACAAGTTGGTGCAAAAAGTAATGCTTGTTAACAAGTCACATATCTGTCAAGTTAAAAAAAAAAATGACAATTTTCCTCAGGCGATATGTAGATGTCCTTAAATATTTTGAATTATACTCTACACCACGGTAGGCGACCTTAGAATCTCTGTGTTAATTATCCCTGACATTTCTCATTTGTTATTGGAGTGGAACAACCTGTGGAAGTCGGGGGTATATCCACAGGGTTGACAGTAAGGGTAGGCACCCTTTATTGGCCTGGGACCCCCTATTATTGAATATGAATGAGGGGATAATGGTGGATAGTTGTAAAAAATTACATGTTTGGATAATTACTATGAAATAGGCAGACATTCCAATTATAACTCTCCCCACTTTTCAGGATATCTACAGATATTCCATTGAGACTGGATCTAGAACAATGTTATTTGTGATAAAATCATCCCATTGTGTTTGGTGGCTATTATGGCAGCCAAGTGATCCAGGTAGTCACTACTATTGACCATTAGTCAACACAAAGGTTCAAATCATATTTTTGGCAATAAGTTTTTGTTTCCTGTCTAAATTGATAAGGATTGCTTTTGTTTGTTTGTTTAGATGGGGTTTAATGCCGTTTTCAGCACATTTTGGCCATTTCACTGCAGCCAGTTTTTATTGGTGGAGGAAGCCGGAGTACCCTGAGAGAACCACCGACCTTCGGTAGGAAAAGATAAGGATTGTCAGTTTTCTTGTTATAGTTTGTTATATTTTCAGAGTTCTCCAGCTTCTTCCACCAATAAAAACTGGCTGCTATGATATAGACAATCATGCTGAAAGTGGCATAAAATATTAATAAACCAAATTTATTGTCGCTCTCACTTCGAATCATAGTCTTGCCCTAATAGAAACAGACAGTGTCAATAACAAGAACACTTTTCCTTCTAAGAATAATTTCTGATGAACTCAATATCAGGACATGTCCGGGTTCAGTAACATTTCTATGTGTAATTTCCTATTAATAAGTGCTGTCGTAATAATAATAATAATTGTTTATTGTTAAAAATTAATTGTTCTATAGTAAAAAAAATTTAAGGAGCAATTGATGTTTAACAAGTTGATTCATTGTACATTTGAAAAGGAAAATATGTGCTTGTATGCAGATATTTGGCTTGACAGTACTTGAATTTAAAAGCCTGACATTACTTAAATTTAAAACCTTTTCTGAAAGTTTTTGCTTGAATTGTGAAATTGCTTCTGGTACTGTCATTTATTCAGAATATTAGATCCACGAAATTTGAGTATATATAGTATATATAAGAAGGGCTCCAAGATACCAATTTTAATGCACAAGATGTGCATATTTTGTCAATTGTTGAAAACCAAAACAATAAATGATTGAATCTTGAATAAGATGGAAAGGAGGTCATTATACCTGGGAAACTAACCCATTCAATATTGGGATGTAATATGCAAAGCAATCCAGCAGTGAGAATGCAATATGCAAAGCAATCCATCAGTGAGAATGCATTGAGTATGCAACAGTGCATAAACATACCATCAAGCAATGCTTAAATCTACTAGTCCTCTTAGTGATGTAGCCTTTTAAGTCCTCATGGCCTTCTAAGTTCTCATCTGGCTTCTGAGTCCTGAGATGTGACCTTCTAAATCCACACATAGCCTTTTGAGTCTTTATGTGACCTTCTATGACCTCATATGGCCTACGTTCTCATGTAGCCTGCTGAGTTCTCATATAGCCTTTTAAGTCCTTGCGTGACCTTACAAGATGAAGAACAGCAATAAAAATTCTGTTCAATTGCATTTTTCAGTATGTTCCAATACTGCATTGGTAGGTCTTTCATTTCATAGCACAAATGGCCATCTCTTGCAGAATCTTTTTTTTTATTTGTAAAACAAAATGACATTAGGATAAATAAAATCTCCTTCTGATTCATCATAGATTACAATATTTCTATGTTCGACAGTTATAATTTCACTAAAGCAAAATATTACCAACTCAAGTGATGAATTATAACAACCAACTCATAACAGAAAACAGAATCCATATCTTTTATTTTATTCAGTAATGAGTCATAGCTCACACAGGCACATCACAAAACAAGCCTTAAATATATCTAGAGAGAAATTGAAAAATATCATGTATCTGAAATATTGATATTGCATTTTTGTACATACATTAAATTGATGTATTTTTATGTAGATGTAGATACCAATACATGTCACTGTTAAAATTCCATATATAGAATCGTTGCATGTAAGAATGTCATAAATAAAACTGATTAAATCTTAATTCATAGAACTGGATCTAATCATAGCCTCATTAAGTTTTCTCAGCAGGAATATTTATCTTTACTGGTGTGTAATTCTCAGTAGAAATTTCCTCATAGCTTCTTTATTGCCTAATATGGCATATAAGAGTTGGTAATTAATTCTTCATGTAAAGCATCCCTTTAAGGTCGGGAACTGTGGTATTGATTGCTGCATTGTTAAAATATTATTAACAGACATGTGTTTTTCTTCAAAGAAAGAAGGAATAAAAATTGAGCCAATTTTAGAAGTTACAGTTTCAAGGACTTTGTAAGGGCAATGAAACGATAGCTTGAATGAGACAAAATTCCACTTTTCTGAACATGACAGTAAGGGTTGCATCCTGAATCTTGGGTCATTGGTTAAAATGATAGCATGCATTGAATAGACATATTTTAACGTTGATAGGATTGTTCATGGAAAATGTAATACTCAGGTTTTCAAGCTTTGGAGACAGATCACAATTTTTGGCAAATGTCTTCTACATAAATCTGAAATAATAAGCCTTTTTCAATTTTATTCAGGGAATTCATAGAAGCAACAAAAGATGATATTGACCAATTGTGTGCCAGAGGTGTAGAACAGGCAACATCTACAGCACAGGTATGATTTTACAAGAGTTATTTCCCTTTCCATTAAAAAACCTACTAATTCATCATCTTGCTTCTTCTTTTTCTAATGAATTTTGACGTCTCTTTATAAAACCATGGAATTGATTCTATTCTGCTATTAGCTAAAGTGTAAGGATTAAAAGTTTGATATAGAAATCCAAGCATACTATATTTTCTTCTAATTCTTGCATTTTTTGAAACAGGTTTTCTAAAAAAAAAAAACATTTACTGTTATAAACTTAGCTTTGTCAATTTTAAATCTGCTTGGTGCCAATCTAATTTTTCTACTTTTAATTCAGTAAGTCTGTGTAATGCATATACTAATCTTATTCACAGAATCAGACTTAATTATAAGATTGGCTTTCTGTAAGCTCAATACTGTCTTCATTTCTATGCTAATGGAATTAATTCTCATATTCTAAGATTGTTTCTCCTGTAGATCCAACACAATAAACATTTACACAACAAAGACTAGAGGAAAAATCATAAAATTTTTATGGTATATTCTTCTTGATGAATGACAATTTCATGACGCACAGAAAATAAAGTTTTAAGTTTATAGTAAATCTTTTTTTATACCCATCCCATGAATTTGATTAATTAACATACCTGTATCATGACTCATTAACAATTAATGTAAATAAATACTGAATACACAGTTTGATGAAATGTGTATTTTATTTGTAATGATGATATTCATCAGCACGATAAATATGATAATGCTGCTGAAAATAAATCTTTTTAGATAATTAAAATTTCATACTTAAAATAGTCCTGAACATGCAAGTCTAAACTAGTTTCATACTGCAATATTTTTGAATGCCTGTCCTAAGTCATGAGTCTTTGTTTGTATATTTCTTTGTGTTATGTGTTTGCAGTAAGGTATTATTTGAAACATTTTTGGTCTGTTGAATTTTTTCACAACATTTTAACATAGGACTGGCAGGTTTCTTAACCTCTAAACTTTTTTGCCAAAATTTTGACCATAAAGTCCTAATGAAAAATTTCAATTCATATTGCACATTGATTGAATGAGAAATTACTGTATTTTTTGGACCTTTGGTCAATGGGGGATGATTGGTCGAATTTTGGAACAGGTCTTAGGTCAATTTGCCAGTTAGGTCAAAGTTTGTAGGAGAACAATGACATTTTTTTTCCATTCTCAATAAAATATGCATGAGAAGTTCAAAGTGACCATAAAATGATTCAAAACAATATTCCGTTATGTAATATGTCAATCTTTCCAGGGAAAACTGTTAGAGACAGATAAGGTAAAAATGTCTGCATGTGTGTTCAGTTTGGTATGGGGTAAAATTTGCTTCAGTGAAAGAATGAAAGCAGATAACATTAGAAAAAAAGCTGACTTCATGTCATGTTGTCACAATTAGTTTTTCACATTATCAGTTCATACAGAGGGCTGTTTGTTATTGTCGATGCATGATTGTTGTTGTTATAAAGTAAAGCATTTTGGTATTGTTTGCATGATCATGTAATTTATAAGGTGTTTCATTGCATGGTGGTGGTTCAGTATGTGGCAAAAATGGAAATATATTGGGACATAACATCCTATAAAATAACCCCAAAAAAAATCTAGTACAAGTGTAATTAATTTGTGAAGTAGAGAGGAAGACAGTTTAATGAAAATATGATTTAATGTAATTTAATCAGATTATTGTACAAAATAATAAGAAAAAGACAGATTTTAGGTTAATATATATGATAACCTATTCCATACAGTTCATACATAATAAAAAATCAAACAAAAGTATTCTTATTGCTGTTGTTCATCTTAAAGTTAAGTCTTAATGAGCCAATAGTTCACGCCTTAAATCAAGCTCAATTTGGCACAAAATATTGTCTGTAAGTCTCCACTAGACAATATATAAAATCTAAATTTCTTGTAAAGTGGGATAAAATGCCTTTATTCTTGAAACATCCCTTACCAAACTTGACTGATCTGTACAGTCAAAGCTGGAAATGACTAAGTAATGAGAAACATTTGTCTTTTAAAAATAGTTTAATTTTACACACTTTATGCAAGACTTGGATATTTCACTGTGCCCATATAGACATTGATTTACTATATGGCTTTTAAAGCAGGCTTCATGTAAGTGACTTCTTTTAAGAAAGAATGATGACAGTCAAGTCACATAGTTCGTGTTGAATATGAATTGTATAAATTCTCAGAACACCTAAGACACAAACATCAAATTGCTGTTCTATCATTCATCATTGTAAAGTGCCTGTACAAATAATTAGAAAACAAAGATCTCTAACTGGCAGCTTTTGTATAGTGAAGAAGGTTCCAATCAATATAACTACAATACAATTCTGTTTGATGATGATTATTGTGATCAGCGGGAGGATTGTTACTATACAGTCAATTAATGATGATCCTATTTATATATTTATAACTTCTGAACCCTTTGGAGAGTAGAGTGGTGATTTGAAGATTTTGTGAGAGGAATACTTCAAGATAACTAATTAGTTTTGAGGCCAGGACAACGAAATCCTTGTGTTTCTGCTAACCCAACCAAACCCATGGTTTTTGCATACCTTGAATATTATTTAAAAATTCTTCAGTAAGGACCATTTAAGTCAATGTCTTATTATAGAAAATAGTAACTGTTTTTAGAAAAAATTAAAATTTTGCCCAACAATGACATTAAATTTTTATAGCATATTTATGGAGACAAATTTGTTTTTTCTTGTCCTAATATTTTTCTTTTTTGACACTCACCCTTTTTATGTTTTTAATGTTTTTGAATCTGCTTATAACACTAAATAGATGAGAGGAGGAATGGTGAGTGGACAAGACCAGGAAGTAACAAGCACCCTGGAGTAAGATTTCATGTCATCTCTTACTGATACCAGAGATTTGAAATCATACCCTTGAGTGTCTGAGATTTCCAGTTTTTGCACTCTTGTCATTGCAAGACCTCAAAGCCCTTTAACAAAAACTTGCTCACTTTTATTGATTAAGCTATCTGATGACACCAATATATTTTTGTTGCCTGGTTTATTGCAGCCAATAAAGTTTTAACTGTAACAAATAGGATACCGGTAGATGAGAAAGGGAATGGTAAATGGGGAAGACTAGGAAGTCACAAAAAAACCCCAAATAAGATTACATATCATCTCTTACTGGTACGGTAACAAATATCATCATTTAAAAAAGAAAACATTATTGTCCATACAATGTGAATTTTATATTACTAGTATCTATAATAAGTTGGTTTTGCTTTTATATTTCAGCAAATAAAAGCTGCAGAAAGGTATCTGAAAAGATTAGAATTTCATTTATCAAAGGTTTGTATCAATATGAAGTTAACAGTAAGGAGAAAATGCATAATAAGAGGAACATTAGTTATCCGGTAGTTATTTCCCTTATCCAATTTACCCAAGGGAGATAACAATAATTTCTCTCTTTGGTCATCAGTAACTATTATATCCCCTGGGTAGCTTGGTTAAGGAAACTATCTGATTAATGTTTCTCATCATGAATGATTACTGAGGTTGTTAGGTCTTATCTAATTCGTTCATGGTCACATCTTCGCATCCAAATTTAATCAATCCAAGTACTCTGGTACCCTCCACCAATAAAAACTGGTTACCTTGTTATTGTGGGAATGTGACAGAAAATAGCATAGAACCAAAATAAAACAAATTTATTCTGTATTATGTAATCCAATACAGAACGTCATTAGGACAGTGATTTTTTATTCTTGGATATATGTTTTTCACATAGGATTTGATTTCGAACAGTTGATTTGAATTTGAAGACATTACTGTGCTATTTTGTATGATAAAAGATAAAATTGCTACTTGGTTTATTTCCTTAGAGGAATGCACAGCAAAATGACATTCAATAATTGTACAATTAAAAGTTAGGTATTAGAATATTCAGGGCATAAATACTCCAGGGAACGTTATCTTAATGTCAAAAATACATTAAAGTCCTTAAACTCACATTAAATGATTCTACCATCCACATTTTTTGTAGTAAATGTACGGAGGAATATTATAACGTAAACTTATATAATATTATATAGTGTTTCAGAAAAAGCACTCAAAAGATGTTTTCTCTAAAGCAATGAAAAAATAATTCCCCGATTCTCATAAAAATTTATGTATAGATTTAGTCAGGTGGAGACATCTAAAGGAAAAAAAAACTCAATTTCATTATTATGTGTAGAATAAAGGTAAAACTGCATCTCAAAATAACTACAAATTCCCAACCAAATTTTTATTGAAACAGAGAAAATTCTCTGAAAGGGAAAAGCTCAATATACATGTACATGTAATTTTTATGGTTTTAGTTCAGTTGAAAAGTTGAAAATGCATCTAAATTCAGCTACAAATTTACGATACAGTTTGTCTTTCTTCTGATTGATTTATATATGTGATCAGTCCAAAATTGTCATACGTGGGAATTTTTCCAACGAAAGGCTAAGGATATGAAGAATTTTATGAATTTTGATATAGGGCAATGTTATAATGTTATCAAAAATTAAAGCTTTTTGGCAAGAAAAGGATGGGTCTCATACTAGTTTATGGTGGTGAATGCCATGCAGTCATCTGACTCGTAAATTACCTCCATTCTTATAATATGACATGCATCTGATCGCTTAGAAAACAGTATAATTCTATCACTAGCTTATTGAGAAATGTATGCTTAATGGTTAATTTACTCATCTCCCAGCCCTTAAACCTCTGTCTTAAATGATCTTACTTGATAGATAAATGTTCTATATATTAACTGAGACGGAATGTCTTACAGTAATTTGACATGACTTAATGATAGGCTAAATGCTTTGGATATTGACTTTGTCATCGCTATGATAAGAATGTTTGGCAGACGGTTTATATACTGACCCCTTTTTAGTATTCCAGACATGGATTCTGAAAGTTTTTTTTATATTCGCTTGTCATTTGTATGGAATCGTTTTTATCCCACATTTATCATTTGCCTTTTGATATGTCATACTTGCAAAACAGTTGCATAGAATATCGACTTTGTCATTGTCAATGTCTGATAATCATCTGATTCTATGATCTGATTATTTACTCAGATTACATGGTATGTCGTAATTTAGTTCAATAGGAAAAAACATGATTCAGTTGTTCTCGGAAATCAATAAGTTAAAAACACTTAACTGATGCCATTCAGGACACAGGAAATGTAATGTAAAGACATGTTAGTCATATGAGTCTCACGGTACAACATAAATAGTATCTTCCTATTGATTTGAAGAAGAATTTCATTACAAAGATAAAAACTGAATGGAAATATATGCAGCTTTTAAGATTCGAGTCAGAATTGCTAGTAAATTAAGTGAATCAATACTAAAAACATGTTATAGTCATTTATTAGTACTTCAAAAAACATGCTAACATATATAAACACTACTTGTGTAGATTGTGAAGAATTCCACTATATTTATATACATTCTGTTGTGATTGGGTTACACTGTTTCTAGTTATAGTTGAATTGTAGAAATGATGTATCTGTTGAGATTTTCAAAGTGTAAAAATCCCTGTTCTGACTGATCAACATTTTTTATGCTTGCCTAAACACTCAACAACCTGACCTTCATATTTATTTCAGACCCATCAAAAGTTATAATGATTCTTACAAATTTCACTTTAAAAACAGTGAAAAATTTATCTGCTAATTTGTTAATTCATCTGAAATAAAATTGTCACTTTTGTGTTAAATTTGGAAAACCATTTAAATGACACTAGGAGATGCAAGTTTATTAATTGTTATATTAATTAATCGAACTACCTAAAAAAGGACTAAGAATTATCTCCCCTTTTATAACTTGGTTGAGATAGGTATTTCATACAGAAACATAACTGATTATATAAGAGCAATTGGACAGAATTTTTAAATGATGATAATTAAATATAATTTATTATATTGTTTCAGATAGAAGAATTACATGATTGTTATATGGTCCAACAGCAGCTGAGAGAAGGTGGGTTAGGTTTATTGGTCTTTTCCTTCCATTTTTGTTCTGTATTTTTGCAAACATTTAGCCTTAGGAATCAAAAATAGCAATCATTGTCAGTTATGGTTTACATGAAATTTTTCGTCAAACCTTTCAAGTCTGTTTTCCCAATTTTCAAAATTAAAAAAGAGGGGGGGTATACTTTGCACGATAACACGTGCAACCTCATGTTCCATATCCTCTAATTCTCATCTAATTACAGGTACAAAGAACTTACAGAAAGCTTACACTACCTCTCCTACTAGTCAGAAAGATACACTTAGTAATGTCAGATATGGAATGTTAGAATGTCTGCAGGTAAATATTAATTTTATACTAAAATGAATTTTATGTAGGTTGTAATTTATAGGTCATTCCTCATCATACAGATGAATACAGGGGCAGATTCAGACAGGTGCCCAGCCAGCACACACCCTCCCTAAAATTAAGCAAACATTTGAAAATACCACAATATTTCTACTAGAAAGTTGGAAAAAGGGCCAAAAAATACTAAAAATGTCGCACCTAAATATGCTTTTGTTAATAATTATTTGATGTTGCACCTTCTGTAATCTAAAATACTATATCCACCCCTCTAATATGATGCAGCATTGACATAATATGTTGTATACAGCAAAACTATGGTTGCTTGAACTTACTTGAGATAACTGTTTGGACCCTAAATGAAGCATGCTGTATATAACTTCCATTAAATTTTAGACAGTGGGTTCTCTCACTAAGGGAGGTAATTCTGTGGTCACCTATTCTTTCCATAAAATCTTATACACTGGTTCCCTAACTAGAGGAGGAAATTCTTTGGACACCAAATCAAACATGTCTATGCTGTCTATAAAACCTTATTATAAACTGGTTCCTTAACAAGGAGAGATACTTCTGAGGACATCAAATCAAGCATATTATGCAGTGGTGATAATGCTCACAGTGTTTATCAAATCAAGCATATTGTCCATCCTGTCCATTTAACATTACGCAGTGGTGATAATGCTCACAGTGTTCATCAAATCAAGCATATTGTCTATCCTGTCCATTAAACATTATGCAATGGTGATAATGCTCACGGTGTTCATCAAATCAAGCATATTGTCTATCCTGTCCATTAAACATTATGCAATGGTGATAATGCTCACAGTGTTTATCAAATCAAGCATATTGTCCATCCTGTCCATTTAACATTACGCAGTGGTGATAATGCTCACAATGTTCATCAAATCAAGCATATTGTCTATCCTGTCCATTTAACATTATGCAGTCGTGATAATGCACACAGTGTTCATCAAATCAAGCATATTGTCCATCCTGTCCATTTAACATTATGCAGTGGTGATAATGCTCACAGTGTTCATCAAATCAAGCATATTGTCTATCCTGTCCATTAAACATTATGCAATGGTGATAATGCTCACGGTGTTCATCAAATCAAGCATATTGTCTATCCTGTCCATTAAACATTATGCAATGGTGATAATGCTCACAGTGTTCATCAAATGAAGCATATTGTCCATCCTGTCCATTTAACATTATGCAGTGGTGATAATGCTCACGGTGTTCATCAAATCAAGCATATTGTCTATCCTGTCCATTAAACATTATGCAGTGGTGATAATACTCACAGTGTTCATCAAATCAAGCATATTGTCTGTCCTGTCCATTAAACATTATGCAGTGGTGATAATACTCACAGTGTTCATCAAATCAAGCATGCACTCTTTTGTTAGTGATAATTCATTGGTTATTTGTATGTAAGGTAAATAATATTGGTTTCTCACTGGACTGGTCTGTAGTTATAAAACTGGCTTTATGTTTGAATAAATTTTATATTTGATTTCAGACAATGTGTGCAATAGAAGCACAGCTGGAGGCCATGTTGGGGACATTCCATTGCAGGATTAAAGGTAAAAGTTGCCAGTAGTTATAACAAATACAAATTATAACAAAAATAATCCAAAATTTGATATAGCTGTTAACATGAAATACAATTGCATGTGGATTATTTTAAAGTACATGTATATGGAAAATGAAAGTACATGAGGTATTGATTATATTTGTACACTTTTGTGTGTAAAATGATGAAAAATACTAGTGAGTAATTTTTAAAAAATTTGTCATGAAAGAAAGATATGCCAGATCTTAGCTTCTACATTACACATTTATATAGGTTTAATAAACAAAAAGATAAAGAACATTGTTTGAAATATATCTCATAATTACTACTTATCACATAAAAGATTATACTATTTTTAATTTACAGAAATCTCAGTAATTGAAATCACATTACAGATATACAATACCAAATTTTTTAAATTTAGGAATGGCAGGTTTTGCCAGATTGTGTCCAGGTGATGTATTTGACATTACAATGAGACACGGATCACAAAAATGGCGATCGCGAGGCAGAATCGAGAAAACTGGCAACCAGAAATGGGAAAACCCAGAATATACCTTCAAGGCTGTGATAGGGGATGGTTTAAATATAAAAGTTAGTATTTGAAGTATTACCAGTTACCAGCACTTTTCCATCATGGGGAAAGTGGTACCTGTGAAACCAGTAGAAAATGATGTAATTTTATGGAAATCAACATATGGTTACTTATTCATGTGTATATGTGCGACAAGCAATACAAAATTTATAAATATTAATTTTCATCATTTTTGGTGTTTTGTTCAGTTTTGTATATTGATTTCAAATATGTAAATAAAAATGTTGTACCAGACTAGAATAGTCTGAAACATTTTTATATTTCTTGTTCAAATTTCATTAAAAAATTAAGGAGAAAATAATTAAATGTAAAAAAAATAATGAATTTAATTTTAATTGATAATGTTCATCAATTTAATTTGTATTTTGTGCTGAACATTTTCTGTGGTGTATACTTATAACAAATTAAATTGTTCAAAAATACTCCATAGGTGTTTTAGTACAAGATTTTATTTTAAAAAACATCTGGATAAATCGAAGGTTTAGTATTTCAAGAATATGATGAATTCTTTATTTAAGATATCTTTGTTTTCTGACAGGGAGTTGAAGTAAGAAGTTTTAAGACAGTGTTGTTAGGACAGAAGACATGTGAAACCAAGGATTTATTTTCCTGTAACCCACAGTTAATGACTGTCAGCATTAATACAAATGGTTCACTTAAACTTAGTGTAGTTATAACATGGAAGTAAGTAAATATTGATGTCAATGTTACCTTGTTATTTCCAGTCACTCAATCAATCCCATTAATCCTGTGAAATTAACATTCAATCACTGACTCAATGCCATTAATCCCTGTGAAATTAACATTCAATCACTGACTCAATCCCATTAATTCCTGTGAAATTAACATTCAATCACTGACTCAATCCCATGAATCCCTGTGAAATTAACATTCAATCACTGACTCAATCTCATTAATTCCTATGAAATTAATATTCAATCACTGACACAATCCAATTAATCCCTCTGAAATTAACAATCACTGACTCAGTCCCATTTATTCCTGTGAAATTAACATTCAATCACTGACTCAATCCAATTAATTCCTGTGAAATTAACATTCAGTGACTGACTCAATCCCATAAATTCTCGTGAAATTAACATTCAATCACTGGCTCAGTCTCATTTATTCCTATGAAATTAACATTCAGTCACTGACTCAATGCCATTAATTCCTGTGAAATTAACATTCAATCACTGACTCAATGCCATTCATTCCTGTGAAATTAACATTCAATCACTGACTCAATCCCATTATTTCCTGTGATATTACCATTCAATCCCTGACTCAATCCCATTAATTCCTGTGAAATTAACATTCAATCACTGACTCAGTCCCATTAATTCCAATTGCTCATTCAATACCATTAATTTCTGTGAAATTAGGACTGGTGTACATGGTTTTGGTTATCCAACATGTATATAGTTTTCATATGAATTTCTCCCAAATTAAATTGATAACCATATGCATAATACTCATTCAAATAATGGCATTCTAACAAGGATGCACTGTGTTATATAAAATAGAAAAGAAGGGATATATAAATTATTGACATGAAATTCCTACATGCATATAACAAAATCTGAAGTTAAGGTACTGTGTTTTCATTGATGTTCTTCTTGTTAAAACCTCGGAGAAAATCTCTCCTTATTGCAAGTTAAGACAGCTAATAGTATATGTTTCACCAGACTATAAATAGTATTGTTTGTGTTTAAAAGATATTATATTGAATACTAATATTAAACAATTTACATACAAGTTAACAAATTCAATTAATCAACAGAGATGTCTCAATTCTTACAAAAAATTATTTTGGCTGATATTTTAATTTCAGTTAGATATGTGTTTTAAATGTCAAATTTCAAGATCTTCTATGAATTCTGTAAAATCTGTTTATTATTTTTACAGTCCACTGGAGGGTGTAGAAGAATCTATGTCATACTTTGATGTGCCTCTCCGTCAACAAGCTACTCCACGTAAAAGACCTGTGTCCGTTTTAGCATTAAATGGCGAATTGGTAAGAGCTTAGATACTATAAAAAATAATTATTTTTGAATGAAAATTCAAACAAATCATTAAATATATTTGTATACTTCACCTTCTGCAATGAATATCTTAATCCATTTAAAAACAAATAGCACCTGTTTGATTTAAATAGATGAAAATATTTAATAAATCATTTACAGTTCATTCTTGAAATATGTTAAGTCAATTTCATTTCATAACTGTCAAAAATTTATTATACACCCACTCCAAAGGCGACATCAACTTCTTGTTTGATGACTTCATTTGTTTTTCTACCTTATTTTTCTGGGGTATCACTAGTGAGCATTGGTTCACAGTGCATCTTGTTTCCATTTATAGTAAAATACATTTTAAAATGTTTTCTAATTATATTCTCATGAAAATGATTTCAGAATGGAAGTTATTCCAGTTTGTCATCAGATGACAGCAGACGTCATTCAACACCACCAAATCTAACTACAACCAAAGACGATAACTTTATCTTACGTACAAGTGGCTCACATAGTAACTCTTCGTCTCCTTGTAAGACAGTTAATTCTTCCCCAGGAAATCTTGGTGAACGTAGAGACTTTGGATTATCTAGTGCAATTCATGTACCAAGTGCTTCTCCATCATCAAGGATTAAAAGACCTGCTCCACCAGTGCCAGTGTTGGAAGTTTCAGAAACAAATACAGACATTAGCGACTCTGTTAAACCAATACCAGCGTCAACTTCATCGTCATTGTTAACATCGCCTGCATCATTTTTATCATCGTCATACTCTCATTTACATTTTCCTGTGGCATTAGGCCACACAGTGACCTTGACCAAGGATGAACCCACAAATATTGAGGATGCATTACATAGTTTAATGACAACCATGGAAGATTATCATGGACAATATCGTGAATTAGAAAAATTAGAAGATGTTGTTGTGATGTTAGAACAAATTTTAAGGGTAAGTTTGTTTGTTTATTAGCACGATAGCTTTATTTCAGTTTTAATTGGATGAGGTAGTTTGGTAGAACAACAGCCACGAACGTTTATGTTTCATAATATCACAGTTGAAGTCGATTGATTGATTGATTATTGGTATACGTCCAGAACATGTTAATTTGATATGAATATGAACCCTGCTTTGTACTAGACCGACATGTTGAGCTGTATTTTGATCATGCTGGCTCATTGTCTCAAGAAGACGTAACCCCACCCAGACACTCAGTTCTGAGTCTTTGATCTCACCCTGAAATGTTTCATGAATAGCATAAAAGCAGCAGATACCAATTTGGTTTAACCCACCTTTATCCTGCGTGGCACTCAGTGAAAAACAGAATAACTCCCATTCACAGAAACCATAGCCATTTGTAAGGACTTGGGCTGATTGTTCTAATGTGCAGAATTTTCTTAGATGTAAGGCTATTATTGAATTTTTGAAAATCAGCATACATGTATTTGTTTGACCAAATCTTCATGTATGGAATTAGATTGAGAGATTAAGAATCGAAAATTTCCTGTTTTCACATTAAAAGTGGAAATTATACAAAAGGATGTGTATCATTATGGTTAAGAGTTAATCATGGAACGATTTATGTTTTCTTTCAGAAACATTCTCGATGTAGTTCCCGATCCTCTAGTATTAGTATATCTATAGAAAATGCTCTGGGTGCATTTGATTTTCTGAACACAGAGGAGGAAAATGGAGAATCAGAAAACCATCAGTATGTATTTAGTTTTATGTGGTATAGTTTAGATGTTTATTCATTAGGAAGAAAAACCAAAAATGACCACCACCAGCAAAAAATAACATAACTCTTCCATTAGAATTTTTTTGTTTTAGATGAAAATGGAAAGATCTAGTGTATACATCAGTGAGAAATTTTAATAAACAATATGGAGCGAATATATAATTTTACGAATCTTTTGTTTTCACTATGTACTAATATTCACTTTTATGCAAAGTAGTATATTGAACTGGTATCCTGCTTAGAAAGTGATTAGCAAATAGTAAACCAGTCTTAAACTGTAATCTTAAAAAACATTTAGAGCTTGGCCTATCATTAACTACAACAGTCCTGTCAATAGACTTGCCACAAATCTCTGTGTAAAATTTCGTCTTTTTATGCCCCTGCCGCTAGGTAATTTGGGCATTGTGTTACAGTTCACTGTACTTTAGATTTTGGTTTCTACCATCTAACTTCAGTTTGCCTCATCCAGATTTTATGAAACTCATACACAATTCTAAGAACAACAACACTCAGACAGAATTCAAATTTAAGCAGTGAGTCATTTACCGTTCTAGAGTTATGCCTCTTTATAACTTGGAAAATTGCAAATTTTTTTTGTTTCCACACTCTAAGATAAATTTTCCTTACCCAAATTTTATGAAACTCATACACAATGCTGAGAACCACAACAAAAGTAAAGCTAACAAAGAGATTAGAAGTAAAAGAACCAAAGCTTTTCAGAAAACCTATTACATAAGAAGTAAAAACAAAACAGTGAAAATATAAAAAATAACACACAGCACAAAAAGACCTGACTAGAACAATAGAACTCTTTCAAAACTAGCAGTGATATCAAATGCTCTCAAAAAGTATTTTCAAGTATTATAAGCCAGCTTGAGCAGGGGCATTTGTGCCCTCAGACACATTACCCTCTTCCATAAAAAATGCACTTTTACTATTCATACTTATTTACTTTAAAATATAATGAGTATGGATAGAGAAATGCTTTATTTTCACATAAAAAATTTTAAAATTAAAATTACATAGGGACTTGTAGCAAGTGCATGCTGTCATCTGTTATGTAATTTGTGTAAGACAGACATTTTCATTCTAGTGTTTTAGCTTTTACATTTTCTTAATGAACTTTATAAGATCTTATACATATATATTCATGACCCCTGAAAAAAAAGCATTTAAAATTCTCAATTTAATGCAATAGTGAATAATACAAGATAAAGATTCACCGTAAAACCTAAATTTATGTAACTGAATATGAAAAAATCAAATAGAAAACCTCAGATATGAACAGAAACTTTTTATTTTAAAATCATCCTGTTTTCATTATAAATTAGTGATTCCTCAGTATTTGATCATGTGATGTCAAGTCCAGATTCTACAGCTAAAACAGCGGACTCTGGAATCGAGTCGTTAGCGAAACGTCTGAGTGAGGACACACAACTAGGATCCAGTGTTGGTTCCAGTCCATTACCCCCGTCAACAGGAAATGATCAAGTCGATCATGCTCTTGTATACCATTTAGTTTACTGTGAGAGGCTCTTAGAGGTTAGTTATTTTATATATGTACATTTCACGATTTCACAAGAATAATCTTGAACAGATAATTAATCTTTTTTTTTTAAAGAAACTAGATTGAAATGACAAAAAAGGCAACACAGGGAATGAATAAAAGAAAATTAATCAAATGTGAATTGTTTTACAGATTTCAAGAATAAGGCATCAATTAGACATATAACCTGTTGTTAAAAAAATTAAACAAATGAACCACGTCAAATGGAAATCAACCTTATGCAGTTTGCAAGTCACTGAGACACATTCAGTTACCTTACTTAACCAGGTCACCCAGTGGAGATAATAACAAATGACCTCAGTTCTACACAACAGATGATAACATGGACCATTTTATCAGTAAAACGGATCTTGACCCCCAAGTCAACGATGTGTAAAGTGAAGGCCTTTGCTACTATTTGAAAGAAATATGGCAAGACAAAATATGTTTATTTCAAATTGCTCTTTTATATTATTATATGCTTTTAGATATTTGTTGTTAAATTTCATTATATAATGTTTCAGAGTCTTGGTGTGTATGGTCCTTTAAAATGTAGAGAAATATATGCCTTAGACAGATTACAGAAACAAGCGGATATCATTGAAAGTTTGATAAAAATTTCGGAGAATGGTTCAGAAATTGATCTGCTGTCTGGTAAGATAAAATGATATTTATTTTTACAGTTAAAGTTACTATAAAATAAACTATATGGTATTATAAAATTTGATCAGCATTTACAACACTGATGATGATTTTACCCAAGTAAAGATATTACATGTATATCTATTGTCATAATTTATCAAAGTGGTGATCTGTTATATAATACATTTTGAAGGAAAGGGGCATACAGGTAGAAAAGGTCTGAATGGTACATGTATTAAACTTTGGGTTAAACCAGGTCTATTTAAAAATGAAAGATCTCTAAGTCTGAAACCAGCTTCATTCTGCCTGCAGGATGTCTGTGGTTTTCTTAGGCTTTCGGACCAATAGAAACTGGAAATCACAATGTTGCTTAATGATGCTGAATGTTGTGCAAAAAACCAATCACCAAACAAATTCTAATGCATAACTTGATATGTAAAAAGATTGATTAGATCTAAGTATCAATTCTGCAATGAGAAAACTCTTTTCATCATGTTATCCATTCGGGATAATGAAATAACCTCATTTAGAGTTAGGACCAAAGGGAGACAATCACAATTCTTTATGATTGATAGAAATTTCATATTTTTGTTTATCTTATTATTCTGTTGTAGTGATGTCTAACCTAACAGACGATAAAAGTTTACGAGAATTCTGGGCAAGATGTACAGATCAAAATCTTTTGTATATTCAACCAGAAAAACTGGTTACTTGCCTTGATCAAAAATATGGTGCTCAGCTCAGAAGTAAATATGAACGAGATCCTAAAAGAGGTAAATGAAAGTAAAACATATTTATCTGATGAATATCTGTTAGCCAGATTCTTTAATAATATTTTAATAATATTTGATACGAAGTTAAAAAAAAAAAATTTATGGAAAAAATCCAAATGAATAAATTTTGATTTATTAGAACCATTTTGTGTGTTTTCAGGATTAATGAATTATTTTGTAATTAAGTTTGACTTGGAATAAGTACAAAACAGACTATTTATTTTATAAAGTAATAAGATTTTCTTGACCTCATTCTAAAGTGAATTTCTTATGTCAAACATTTATATTTGAAGCATTATAACCAATTATCTAAATTCTTTTTACAGTCATACGTCATTTAGTGATGCGTTTGTTAGATGTCCCAAATTATGACCCTGAAACTATCAAACCCACCTGTATTGTTACACTTCATCAGTTTATGACGTATTTTAAAGAGGAAGGAGGTTTACAACATGTGGATGCAGTAGCCAATGAGAGTAGGTGTTATACGTTATGTAATTTATTCTGAAAAAATTTTGTTTTCTGATCCATCATAGTTTATATCGTAAATTAACACAACCATTCCTCTTTACATAATGACAGCCTCGGTGGTCTAGTGGTAGCGTGCTCGCCCCAAGTGCAGAAGGTCGTGGATTCGATCCCCGGCCGGGTCAAACGAAAGGCAATAAAATTGGTATTTGCTGCTTCTCCGCCAAGCACGCGGCATCTAGGAGTAAGAGCAAAGACTGGTCGGCTCGGAGTCGTATAATGTGTCCGAGTGGGGTGATATGTCATCCTGCGGACAGTTACCTCATGAGCTAGCACATTAAAAATCCGACTGAGCGTGTCGGTCTGGTACAAAGCAGGGATTATTCATTATCATATAAACATGTTCTCGTCCTGATAGGTACCTGGTTGCCACTGGACGTTAAACAATAATTCATCCATCTTTACATAGTGTAACTTCAGATATTACTGCAAAGATTGCAGCAATTTGATTTCAGGAAATATATATTCTATAAGTTTATGTAGCATAAGCAAAACTCTGTATTAAACACACTGAAACAGCCAAAATTTAACACTCAGGGTGAAAATTCACCAAAAAGGTTTATAAATGTCTGTACAGTCAAATCTGTGTATAAAGGGCTCATAAGGAGGTTAATTTTACTAGCTTATTTATGACAGACTTTTCTTACTAGACAGTGATTTTGTTATATATTACCCTTTAAGTTAGGTTTGACTATAGATATAATTTGAATGATATTATAAATGTGTATTTTTAAGTAATAAAAATGATTTTTTTTTCAGTTAATATGGTAGAAAAGTTATGTTGTGGTGAAACTGACTCTGTGATAAAAACTGTTTTAACACTGAAGGACAACCTACCACAGCCACAGTGTCTCAAAATACTGGGATTACTTCTCATTGGTAGTGATCAAGAAGTGGCTTGTTATGTTGGTTAGTAAAGTGTACAAGGTTTATATAAAAATTACCAAAGTCAGTCAGTGGTGTTCTGTGCATAGTTATATATGTATAATCCATGGTAACAGGACAATTTCAGAAAAAAATTCAAAACTATTCTTTTCAAAAAGGAATCTAAATTTCACAATATCTTTTGACATGGAGATGTTTTTCATTGCAGAAAAATATCTGTCTTATAAACATTTTAAATTTGATTATCCTGTTCATAAATGATATGATATAAAAAGCCAAATATATAAGCCGTACTCATTGTCATACCACAAAAAATACTGATAATGACTCAAAAACTAATGAAATAAATTTTTTTTTTTTTTGCCTTTGATGAAGTTTTCTTTAAACTCTCTGTTGTCACTGAATCTATGAAGCTACAAGCAATGACGGGGCTAAATCTGGTTTCCTGTCAATCATACAGCTCTTGTTTTTCAGATTTTCTTTATACTGTAAATTCAGAAATCAATGTTATCGTCTATTACTACATATATTTGACAACAGACATTGATGTGAGATTTATCAATGCAGTTCTACAAGATTCTAGAATATTTTTTGAAATATTAAAATACAAGTTTTATTTATGAAATGTTCATCTTGTTATTTTATTGCATTGATGAAAACATGGAAATAGTTTCTAAATCTACATTTTTTCTGCTAAATCTAAGTATTAATTCTGATACTTGAGAAATAATGACACGACCATTTTGAAAACCTGAATTTTTACATATTTTGTAGAATCCTATTTGAAGAAGATAAGTAAAAACCCTGAAACCAGAAATAAGGTAAGACATTGAAATTTAAATGCTATAAAAAAAAAATCATCTTTGATTCTGACAAAATTATTGAAACATGGTAGAATATGTAATGATGTATTAAAATTGCAACACATTAATTTATATTTTCATTGTAAGCTTTTATTTCACATCTGAATTAGCTAAAATGGTGTTGCTTTGACAATAATTCTCAGTCTTTCCAATAAGGTTACTTTATTTCTGATGTTTTTTCTCTGTATTCTGTACAAACCATCATCCTTTTACATACAAGTAGGGGAACTCGGTGGCCGAGTGGTCTAGGTAGTTCGTCATGACTACTAATGATCACTAGCCTGTCAACACTGAGGTTGTGAGTTTGAATCTCAAGTGTGGCAGGGTATGTTCAACTCCGATCTAAATTGACAAGGATTGTCAATTTTCCTACCGAAGGTCAGTGGTTCTCTCCGGGTATTCCGGCTTCCTCCACCAATAAAAACTGGCCGCCACGAAATAGCCAAATGTGCTGAAAATTGCATAAAACCCCAACTAAACAAACATCCAAGTAATATTTGGTTTGGTATTTCCAATAATTATCATGTCTAACGGGGTAAATGTCCAAATATTAAAGTGAAATTCCTGAAGCTGATTTTTTTCCTTAATTTACCAGATTTCTGGATTGTGACAAGTTTTGTCTGTATATATTCTAATACAATACATTGAATTCTTCCTAATTTATGGATTGTGACAAGTTTTGTCTGTATATATTCTAATACAATACATTGAATTCTTCCTGATTTATGAATTTTTGCACAATCTGTACTTTCACTCAGAAATTCTCAGTATTTATATATACACATATATATATGGTAGGCTTTAGTGGTATTTGCTGAAGGCTTAGAAGATAAGACATCTGAGACCAGGGCAGGTGCTTGTAGAGCTCTTCAGATAATGGAGGTAAGAAAATTACAGAGTGTATAAAAAAGATTTTAAAGTTGTAGCACAGAGACCATTGGACAGATGCCAATCTATTGTTTTCAAATAGAGTATTTTCCGTTTAATGGTTTTCTTCTTTTGCCTATATTTTTAGAACACAGACCAAAGTATCTTACTACTGAATAGAATAATCAATATGTTTATACAAAAGTTCTTTGTGTCTCGACAATTTTAGACTATCAATTTTTTGGATATATATATATGTAATATGTTTCTTAATTAAAAGATGAGGGGGCCTCGGTGGCCGAGTGGTCTACGTAGTTCGTCATGACTACTAATGATTACTAGCCTGTCAACGCTTAGGTTGTGAGTTCGAATCTCACCTGTGGCGGGGTGTGTTCGACTCTGATCTTAATTGACAAGGATTGCCAATTTTCCTACCGAAGGTCGGTGGTTCTCTCCGGGTACTCCGGCTTCCTCCACCAATAAAAACTGGCCACCGCGAAATAGCCAAATGTGCTGAAAACGGCATAAAACCCCAACTAAACAAACAAAAATAATTAAAAAATGTAATTTATGTATTCAGCAGAAAATATCATAAATTACTGTGTTAATTTTGAAAAAAATTAAACATCTATTCTGTATTGGATGCTTTTTGATTGATTGATTGCTATTTAATGCCGAGCTGGCTGTATTAAGGCCAATATCATGGCGATGAACACTTTTTGAAACAATTGATTCATTACAGAAATTTATACAACTCTACATTTTTTTTTCAGGCATCGGAAAGTATAGACAGGCTAGCTTATATTTGTCAGACAGATATATCTTCCACAGTCCAGGACCTAGCTAAAAATGCTCTCCTGTCATTAGGTTTGTCTACATTCTAACTATATAGCTTAGAAATTCCCAACTGGTTGTTTAATTTGAAAATTGTGATGAAGAAATAAAACTAATATAATATGCTGTTGCTTCATTTGTGGAATTTCTGAATTTTTCACTTTTATCACAATAGACAAGTTTCCACTTCCTTTTTTATTCTTTCAGTTTGTTCATAACAGAACAATAAGCAGTGAATAATACTATTATTATTGAAAATGAAAATTATATCTATTTATTACTAGGAAATTTTGACAGTTTTAATGCAGAAAATTTAATGAATTTCATAATAACTTTTTTTGTTTTTTTATAATTTAAGGTGAAGAAGGGAGAAGAGCTTTCGATGATACTCAACTTACAACTCATGGCTTTCAAGGAATACATGTTCAGAAATAAATATACAGGGACAGATTCCTTTATCTGTGATTATGTCTCAGAATGTAAGATTTCTGAAGTAAAATGTGAGATTTCTGAAGTAAATGTGTGAGATTTTCAATATTAAGATAGAATCTTATGAAAATCTCCTGAAATTTTGGTGTAATATTGAACATCTGTAACAAAATGTTGGACAATGTTAACATGAAAAAGTGCAGTTCTCACTATCAAAATGCAAGATAGATTTCAAATGGGCAGATGAATTGTATATATTATAAACACAAAATTTTGTCAAAATCATATTAGAAACGATTTTGAATCAAAACCAAAGATTTCCTATTGTGAGATGATTCTTCATACTGTTTGTGATGGTCAAAAGTTTTACATTTTCTAGAAATTTTGCAACAAGAAAAAGTAGTTTTGTTTTGTTTCTATGTTTCCAAACATTCATGGTAGCCATAGACCTTCTTAGTACAATAAAAAATATCTGACATTAAATTCATGGCTATCAAGTCATCTTCGACATAACTCCATAGTTATACATAGATAAAGCCGTAAGTTAAGTGTAATGAAATCTTTCTGTTCTGTGGTCTGTTTTGTTATTACATTGTTTTTTTTTTAAAAATCCAAATAAATTTTGGATGTAGATATAATAGATAGCCGTATGTTTCAACAAAATGGTTCTATCTTCTGAATTTTATGTGTTATATTGAACATCCGTAACAAAATGTTGGACAAAGTTAACATGAAAAAGTGCAGTTCTCACTATAAAAATGCAAGATGGATTCCAAATGGGCATTCCATGGTCTGTTTTGTTATTACCTAGTTTTCGGACCATTGACTGTTTTTTTTTTTAAATCCAAATAAATTTTGGTAATATGCGGATATAATGGATAGTCATATGCTTCAACAAAATGGTTCTATGTAAGTAGTGGAATTTTTGTTACTCAGATTGAAATTTTGTAAATTTGAGGATCATTATTCAAAATCATTTATCTCAAAACATCTGATATTTCAAAGTAATGTAGTTATTTGCAAGATTGTTGTACTTTGCACAATACTGATTAATGAAATCTAAAATTTCTGTAATGTCTAATTTTTGTTATAGATTCCTTCAACTTTGATTATCAAGTATTAAAAGTTGCTTCATTGATTTTTGTTCTACAGAACTTTAATTATTTGACTTCCAAACTTAAACTAACTGTTGGTCATTAAAGTTATAGAGAAAACAAAGCTGTGTTGTGTAATGTGATCGAGAGTTGATTGTAACTACACAGTGTTAATGGGTGATATTCTCCCATAGTTTTGATTGTGATATTTTTGTGATTTTCTTGTACAGATATACAAATTATGTAAATAGAAGTGTTGTATTGTGCCAATAAAAGTAATATTCTATACCAGAATGTTGTCAGTATGGTAAGATTGTCAGACGATCTATTTTTTCTTTTGTTCTGAAATTCTTTATTTAAATTTATATTACAGTACCATGTTCATAGCTGTTGGAATTAAATATTTGAAATATAAGCAAGGTCATATAAAAGACATGGTTTATTGTTTTAAAAATACCAGCATATTGTGTAAATTTGCAGTTATGGCCCTTGATAGTGCTAAAATTGTGAAAAATGTCTTTGTATACATATATGGAAAATTATATCATAGTTTTCTTGATTTTAGTTGAAAATCACAGAAGATTATTTTAGATATCTGACCTTAGTGACCCCAGCTTATGATAATTAAATATTCCAATCTAAAATATGACTGTTACTTGGCTAAATCAGCTGTTTAATGTGGATATAAAACTTGAAGATTGATGAGTGGATCTTGGTAAGATCTCAGTTGATGTGAAAATATTTCACTTTTTCATTTTGCTGTAGATTTCTAGCGGTTGAAAAAATTTTTTTTAAATAAGATGCTACATTTACTGGCCAACAAATCCATTAATTTTGTAGATATATCATTGAACTTGCCAAAAAGTGGTCATCATTTCAAGAATTTTAAACATAATTTTTTTTTCTATAGATCAATATAATTTACATATTACCTCATTTAAATCTGTTATATATACACCTGTAAATGTCAAATATATTGTCATT
This sequence comes from Mytilisepta virgata, assembly GCA_028015205.1. Lineage (NCBI taxonomy): Eukaryota > Metazoa > Mollusca > Bivalvia > Mytilida > Mytilidae > Mytilisepta > Mytilisepta virgata. Next base: position 37,998,959 of record CM051515.1, read on the forward strand.
TCAATATATACTTCTAGTGCAATATTTCACAGTTGTTTTTTTACTCATTTTTGAGTTGTGTGAAGATTATAGATATGAGTACACATTAAAAGTTTTGCAATATCTATTAAGTATAAAAAATTGGTAAATTGATTAGTTTTTAATAATCAAACATTAACCAAAATATTACACAAACACATTTTTTCGTCAGGTAATCTTAATGGACCTCATAATCTTTATTTACCCCAACCCATTTACCTACTCACATTTTTTGTCTTAACTTTATTGTTATCATCAAATGGTTGAAAAATATTAATAATTTAGTAACACAATTGAGTGTTAATCTAGGAATCGTTTTTCATGCTTTTTTTCTTAACTTCAATAAATAATTTCTAGTCAGCGGGAACTATTCAGTCTTACTACTGCCAAAAATAAAGATTTGGGTACATGTATTTAAATCATTAATTAATTTATCAGATTAAAGTGTCTGAATTTGTTTGTTATATATTTGCCAAATATTTGCCTTTTAGAAAGGTAATGTGTTGTACAGATATAAATGTTCAACATTGTAAAGTTTTGTTCTTGTTTTGTGGAAAAAGTGATAAAGCTTAAGTAAGAATATGCAACATTGTAAAAATGTGTCATAAATATATCTAGATATTTGACAACAATGTCACATATGAGATTATGAATCTGTAATTTTTGTAACTGTAGTCTAGTCATAATGTTTATACATATACAAATTAATATACCTTAATGATTATAATATTATTAAAATAAAATCTTCAAAAATTTTCTGAAATCTTGTGTGCAATATTTTGATTGACAAAGAATCAGAACCATCTCTGTTGTGTTTATGCAAGTTATACCCATTGGAAATAAACAATATCACAGGCAGTAAAAAATAAACACATACAAACAGAGAAATTACATGGAAAATAACATAACATTGACCCATGTGGACCCTATTTTTGCAGTTCTAATGACTGCTTTATAAAGTGTTTGTTTTGTGTGCTATTATGTAATTTTTGTTTGGGTTGTTTTGATTGATTGGTAACTCATTGTTGACCTTTCCTGGTTTCCATTTTGTTGTTTATTGCATTCCAGAATTAATTTGGCTTGGAATTTTAAGTAAGTGTATCTAAATGGGAGGGTATATTCAGATTCCCCACTGATTATTGTTGCAATTATACAGTGAACTGTAAACGTTTATGTCATATTCATAAACATTCTGATAACAATTTTGAGATGCTACATGTACATATTTCAGCCAATTGTACTATAATGTCTCAGTAACACTGCTCAAGGCCAGAATGCGGAAATTTGAAACAAATACATAAACATATTCATAAACATTCTGATAACAATTTTGACATGCTACATGTACATATTTCAGCCGATTTACTAATATATCTCAGTAACACTGATCAAGGCCAGAATGTGGAAATTTGAAACAAATACAAAAACTTTCTGGGGCAGATTGAAATGGAAAAATGGTAAGAAAATTGTAAAACCATCTGCAGACAGAGATACTACTTACTTTCCTAAAATTTTATAGTTTTATAACATTAAACTTTGAGTATTAGTTTTATATCTAGGACACTAGAATCTGACCTGGTTTTACCCTTGGAGACTTTATTTATCCAACTGAGACTTACATTCAGGATCGTTCAGTTTAAAAATTTAGGTTTGAGTACCTATAAAACTGGTTTCTCCTCGCTACAGCTCATTGAGTGTACCGAGACGGTCCATCCTGACTCTTGTTTCAATGATTTTCGTTATTTTTGTCTGAAGATCTGTTAAATGTTATTTCATTGCTGATCTATCCTGTTATCCATTTTATTATTTATTTACATTTTGGTCTATTGTTTGTGCTTATTTCAAAGTTTGTCTCTTCAAAAAAACCATAATTTTGATAGTGTAATGCATGAGGGAGATATTTGTATATCCTCTCTTTAAAGATGGTGACTAGTGTGGCTCTGCGATTATAAATTAGTAAATGTCGTTTTAAAGAAATTAAAGAAGATGTAATTTCTGTTAGTAAACAACTCAAACGTGAAATCAGAAAAGTAAAAAAAAATCCATATGCAATATAGAATATGTAACCATACTGCACGGCACTTTAAATTTGGTGGAAACAACAAAAAGTATAAAATAAAATTAATATTCTAAACTTTCTAAAAAATAAAGACAACCACTGACACTGTTGGCGGTGGAAAAAATGTGGCAGTGTTTTAATAATTTAGCCAGTACTTTAGTGTCAGCAATCGCAGATATGTATATACAATTTGACAGAGGTGGAATACAGATTGGAGAACCTCTTGAAAAAACAATCAAATAAATTTATATAAAGTAAAAGGAGGATCGCATCATTATAGATAACTTGCTCATTTAAGTTCAAACATTATTTGTTATTTTTTTGTAAGCTTATCGAAGCTAAAATGTTTGTTGAAGGTCCAATTGCTTTCTTTTTCGAGATATTGTAGTCTGAACTAATGATACAAAGACATTCACCCAGTATAACTACCTCAGCCAAAACTGACCTTACCCTTATCTCAGTTGCTCACGTTATTTTGATTCTTATTTATTGCTTTCCATAGTTTTTGTCAAGAGCTTACATGATCATTGTTAACCCAAAAATGCCTATTGTAGCTATGAAACCATTTAATTATAGTGATTGTTTCCGTCGGTCGGTCCGTCCGACCTTCCTTCACACTTTCTTGTGACTTCAACTCCTCCTTCACTTTTGGGATTAGGAATTTAATTTCTATATAGAATGGTTGCAAATCACGTGTAGATCCGCGATAAGGTTTTAGAATTTTGATTTTCTAAAATTGGGGCCCATAGGGGTCAAATTTTGAATAGTCAATTTAAGCTTGTGACCTAAACTTCTTTCATTTTGCAATTTATGCCTTTTATTTCTATACAGTATTGTCAGGCACCATGTGCAGATACGTAATAAGGTTTTAGAATTTTGATTTTCTAGAATTGGGGCCCAAAGGGGTCGAATTTCAAAAATTTTCAGTTGAAGATGAGGATGTAAACTCTTTATTTTTTTAATTTATGCATTTTTTTCTATATAGTAGTGTCATGCACAATATGAAGATGTGCAACAAGGTTTTAGAAGTGTTATTTTCTAAAATTGGGGCCCACATGGGTCGAATTTCAAAAATTCAATTTAAGCGTTTGACATAAACTTGTTAATGTTGTCAATTTAAGCTTGTGACGTAAACTCCTTTATCGTTTTTCAATTTATGCGTTTCATATATATACAGTAGTGTCATGCACAATATCTATAGATGTGCATTTCAGGTTTTAGAATTTTAATTATCTAAACTTGGGGCATACAAGGGTCAGATTTCAAAAAATGTCAATTTAAGTTTGTGACATAATTGTTTTTCATTTGTGATTTCTTCATAGGATGATTGCATAACATCTTTAAATGTGCATAAGGTTTTAGATTTATGCAATTGGGTAGGTGTCCCAACTAATTGCAGGGGTGCGGGGACAACTGTCGATTCCGACAGTCCAGCTTTCTAGTTATCATTATTTAAAAAAAATCTGGGTTTGGACGTGCATCACATGGATCCCAATGTTCCATTAGTCAGGATCAACAGAACAACCTTCATACATACATATAAAACTGGGTAATTTGTCAAACAACTTGTAGAAAGTTCTGGGATATTGTCTCCGTCCGCCCGTCACACTTTCTTGTGACACCAACTCCTCCTTCCATTTTTGGTTTAGGAATTTGATTTCTATATAGAATGGTTGCATACCACCTGTAGATGCGCAATGTGGTTTTAAAATTTTGATTTTCTGAACAAGGAGCCCACATGGATTGAACTCGGAAAATTTTGAATTCAAGATTGTGACCTGAACTTGTCTTTCATTTTTCAATTTATGCATTTTATTTCTATACAGTATTGTCATGCACCATGTGCAGATGCGGAATAAGGTTTTAGAATTTAGATTTTCTAAAATTTGGCCCCACAGGGCTCGAATTTCGAAAAACTGTCAATTTAAGCTTGTGACCTTAACTCCTCTTTCATTTTACAATTTATGCAGTTTATTTCTATACAATATTGTCATGCACTATATGCAGATTTTATGCATATTATTTCTATACGGTATTGTCATACACTATATGGAGATGCGCAATAAGGTTTTAGAATTTTGATTTTCTAAACAACGGGTCGAATTTTGAAAAATCAAATCGTCTTTTGTCTATCAATTTATGCATTTTATTTCCATACAGTACTGTCAAACACCATATGCAGATGTGCAATAAGGTTTTAGAATTGGAGTCCACATGGGCCGAAATTTGAAGTTTTTAATTTAAGCTTGTGACCATAACTTCTCTTTCAGTTTGCTTATAATTATATAGAATTGTCGTACACTATATTTGGTTGCACAATCATTGACAATAGGGGTTTAGAATATCGATTTTTAAACCGGTGGCTCACTCAGGCCAAATTTCAAAAATTGTCACTTTAAGCTTGTGAATCAAGGTTTTTTTCATTTTTCATTAGATTTATTGATTTAATTTCTTTATAGAATGACTGCATACTATTTTTGGATGGAAATAAGGTATTATATTTTAACCTATCGGTAAGTGATCCAACTACGTACGGTGATCACTGTCGATTCCGACAGTCCAGGTTCTTGATCGCAACCATTTCGTTTCCGTGACCTTTATGATATTATATTCATCAGTTTTCGATTGTTGTTTTTCGTTAAACAAAATGAAAGTAGATAGCACAAACATATCGTCTATATTTTCAACGTGTATCCAAACAATAAGCAAATTTAGACCAAACATTATTTGGATCTCCAGACAGCACAAACGAGGTACGCTATACATCGGGCAAATTACTAAGTTCAACACAGTGAAAAAAGATGAAAGGAATATGCAAATTTGTCCAAACTGGTGGTGCACATTTTCAGAACATATCCAATAATTAAAACAGTGTTTAAATGGGAATGAAATCGAATGGTAGAAAGAAACCTTTGCGGTGACTTGCAGATTACCAGCTACCAAGCGGTTCAAACTTAAGTTGTAAAATACATAAAATGAATTAGATTGATAGAATATCATACTTTATTTACGTTATATATCGTAGAATCAGGTAATCATTGTAAACAGCTTTTCTCTTTAACAGCCAATGATAGTCGCCTCAATTAAAATTTCAATATTACACAAGGCTGGTTTGACGTCATTACCGCTTCTATGTGTCAAAAAGTATTTAAATATGTATTTTCTAACACCGCTAACCATTTTACTACCTCCCGTGATTTCTAAATACGCATAGACAAACAAATGAATGCGTTATATTACACCCAAACAATGCTGTTTATTGCTGCAATAAATAATTAACCTAGCTGTTCCTTTGGATGAATTAATGTCATGAAATGCGTCCCAAAAATGGCATATCAGTATTTGTAAGCTCTGAATAAGTTTGGCTACATTAGTTTAGGCTTTTTACTTGACGTTTTGGATTAAGTCAAGGGTAAACTTCATTAAATTAAAACACAAAATAGGAATTGAACCTATATGTTTAGCATTGATTGGCAGTTGAACATTGAAAGATACTTATCTTAACAAAATTTGTTTCAAATTTTAACAAGATATATTGAGCCCATCTAAGTCGATTTTTTTTTAATTTTTAATTTGTCCGAAAATTGCTAATTTTGTGATTTATCGTGCATATTTGATTTTTTATGGACAAGGCGACATAACTCCAGAACAACATCTGACTTTCATAAGGTAACAGTATAGAGGAGCTTAATGAAATGTCAGTCTAGTGAGTCTTTTTAGCAACTTCAAACTTTGATCACAGATACAAAGAACTAGGCAATATTTTGTAACAATTTTTCACCATTTTAGTATCGATAATTTAAGTTTTTTAGAATAATTATGAATATTTATACTGGAAACAATATGAAAAATGTTTTCATGTACTTATTAATAAAGTTTCATTTTTTAAAGTAGAAAGGCTAATTGGTTACTTTGGCGACATATTAGATCAGTTATTGATGAGTCTCTCCATCCCAACATATGTGCATAGCCAGAGATGATACTTTGTATAATTCTTTTCCGCTGTGTGTTGCTGGGTAAGTTGAGGTCAAGGTCAAGGTCACAAACTTAGTTGAAAATTTAAGAACGCTGGCCGATGTTCATAAATCGTTTTCTCTCTCTCTCTCTTTACTACTGCTCTGGATTGAAAAAAATGATGATGATTTGTATGATTGCTCCACTTTACTAGAAAGTATGTCATGGATTGTGTTAAAATATCTACTTTTAAAGTCAAGGTCACAATCCAAGTTTAATTTGCAGACCATATCCTCTTCTTATCTTCAATACCTCTCAGAATTAAACGATTATAATTTTAAATACATTTATTGTTTGCAATCCCCGAAGAAGCACCAACTCATCAAATTTCTAATTCATTATTATACAAAGCAGGATGAATACAAGCGGGGAGGAAAAGGGATAGTTTCCATCTCAAAGGTATGTAGTTACATTTCCTATTATGCTACAACAGGAGTATAGGCTTAGTAAGAAATCATTGGATGTAATGTAAATCATTTTAAATAGGAAAAAGGTCTATATTAAGTTCATCGAAATATGTTGACAACAAACTATACTAGAAAACAACGACATCATTTCCAAGCATGGTCTTTGTTTCCTCACTTTTTACTTCAACATCTTTCGGGTCTTTCAAATCTTTTGCAGGTTTTCTATAATCTTGTTGTCTGGCCAGTAAATAGAATTTCTTGAATAAAAAGAATGCTACCGAAAACGCCAGACCAAAGGCTAGAACAATAAAAACTCCCGCCATATGTTTGATATCAAATTCTACTTGGAGTACACTTCTGCTCATGTCTTGCATATCGCACGTGCGTTTGTCATCCCACCATCTAAAATTATAAATGCATTTATTATACTTCAGTGTATGAGTTTCATTAGAAAATTACAGATAATAAAAATACTATTGTTTTTACCATTTCCATTGTTTCTGTCTAAGTACTATTGACCGGCCAATAGTACTTTCATGAAAAAACTATTAGACCGGCTGTATATTCTTTCGCAGAATTTGTACACATTACGCATTTTCCCGCAAAATTTCTTTCTAATTTTTATCTTATCGTAATGTAAACGCCCAAGAACATCGAAAATATTGATTTGTCAGACGACAATGGCGGCATCCAGTTGGGAGCGATTTGTCTCCCTTTCACGATGGTATTTAACAAGATATATTGGACGACAGCGATGCGAATAAGACCAAAAATGTATTAGGCATCAGTAAATTTTCTTTCGGTATAATAAAACACTTATTGACTGCATATTTGGGGAATATTAAGTTTATTGTCCCTTCGATACCAACTATTGACCCTTGGCTACGCCTCAGGGCAATAGTTGGTATCGAGGGGACAATAAACTTACCATTCCTCTCATACTCAGTCAATAAGTATATAAAAATATTTTCAATGAACGATACTAATTTTCTAAAACTTAAAATGTATATTTATATTTTCTCAAAATGGCTAAATTCCAAAGAATAAGGTCTGTATTGATTATCTCTATATTGAACAGAATTGGAGCTCGTCTTAACACCGAAAAAGGGAGAAATGTAATTATTACGGTTATTAACATTTCTATACTTTTCTGTGTTTTTTGTTTTGTTTTTTTTTTTTTTGTTTTTTTTGTTTGGGGGGGGGGGGGGGCATTTATATACGGATTTGAATGTATTTGAACAGCACAATACATTAAGACGTCTATTTTGTATTTGAAAGTTGTAACAGAAAAGGGTAATTATAACTTGCGTTGAATATAATCTCCCGAAAACAGCAACCGAAGCACTCTATTTGCTAGAGGTGAAGTTTACCTTTACCGAATATCTAAGTTAGCAGAAAATGTTTACATGTATAATATCCTTTTACTAAGCTTTTTTTTAACAAGTCGTATAGTTTTGAATCGAAGATGTTTCACATGGGTTACAGATTTAAAAAATAAGAAATAACTAACCTTTTTCTTATCCTTGCAATAAAATTATGTTCCTTTAATTCTAATAAAGCTATATTTATTGCAGTTTTGGCGGGATCTCCAGCTTTCATTACTATTCCATGTTCCTGCAATCTGATTGGGTCACCAGTCATTTTTGTTTCACAGTATCTTTTCTCAAAGTAAGAATTTATTAGAAAGTCGTATATAAACGCGAAATTTCCACTTTCTGATCTCACTCGTCCCTGACTGGAATTCTGAACTAACCCATTACTTTCTAACACTCTTTTCCATATTGTCCGGTATTTGCTGCGATCCGTGCTCTGTAAAAACCGCATTGTTGCGGAATTATTTATAGTTCCAACCTGAATGTTCGAACGCTCCGCTAATTCTTCCAGAGATTCTACCGGCTGATCCAGATTGACCTTTGTCAAAAATGCTGCCATGTTTGCAGTATATGTCGATACAGTAATCAATACAAAAAACGTAAAACCAGCAGTGAGGATTCTTTGTGAGCTTGGCCTGGGAGAAAAATCTGTTCCTCTCATCAACAACGTGCCGACAGAAAACCACAGAACTTCCTTTACAGTGAACTGTTTGTCAGGATTCCCTATATCCAACATTAAATATACAACACAAACAACAATTGTAGCTCCGACAATGCCCATCCATAGGTGTAGAGAAAACGGTCGCATGAACTGAAATATTGACGGATGTTCGGCTGGTTTGGAAATCAGCATATTTACACCTGTACTGAGCACGCCGACACTGAAATCCACCACTTCTTCTCGTTCAGATGTTATAGATATAGCACCCATTCCAAGAGTGGCATTCTAGTAATAAGAAAAAACAAATATTGGAGGAATAAGCCTGATTTGAAGTTCTGAGTTAAGTATTTCATTATAAGAACGACGACTACAATTTACCTTTGTTTATATTCAACCATGAATGGAAAATATTAACAAATATTCTTCGATACAATTCTGATGCATATTTCAAACAAATAACGTCTGATTAGAAGGCCAAAATATGTAAATTCACAACAATGAAATTAAACCAAAAGTAGTATAGTAAAGTGAAATGAATCTGAATGCATGTTCCACTTTTTATACCCTGTCCCTAAAAAATCGAACACTTATAGAACACACATGTTTGTATTAATTTTGCATATTTTATTTTTTTTTTTTTACAAAAGTCTTTGTTTTACAGCCCGCTGCTGCAGACAAATTTTCTCCATTTCAAAACTAAGCAGGATTTTCCATATTTCTCAAATGTGACATATGGATTAATTCCTGCTTTTGTTAATAAACAACAAACAGATAACAGGAAAACACAAAAATTTTACGCCATCCAGTTGACAAAACCTCACGAAAAAACATAAAAGACAACAAAACACAAACATAAAAACAAGAAAGCTACATTCTTAATCGACAGTGATCCCCGCACACTTACACAAATTCAAAACTCTAAAACCTTATTGCCCATTTACAGATGAAGATGCAATCAGAAAATAAATTAATCCAATGAAAAAAGGTTTAGGTCAAAAGCTTAAATTCACCGTTTTTTAAATTCAACCATGTGGGACCCAAGTTTAGAATTATTTTTTTTTAACTTAATGCTCATCTACATATACATAACAATACTGTATAGAAATAAAACGGATAAATTGAAAAGTGAAATAGTAGTTTATGTCGCAAGCTTAAAATTTTCGAAATTCGACCCGGAATTAAAATTCTAAAACCTTATTGTGCATCTACATATGGTGCATTACAATACTGTATAGAAATAAAATGCCTAAATTGAAAAATAAAGGACGAGTTTAGGTCACAAGGTTAAATTGACAATTTTCAAAATTCGACCCCTGTGGGCCCCAAATTAAGAGAATTAAAATTCTAAAACCGCATTGCGCATTTACATATGGTTCATGACAATATTGTATAGAAATAAAAGCCCCTGTGAACCCCAATTAAAATTCTACAACCTTATTGCGACTGTAAAGGTGGTATGCAACTATTCCACATGGAAATTAAAATCCTAAACCCAAAAGTGAAGGAGGAATAGTGTGACGAGCGGAGACAATCGCTATAATAACAGAGAGTCATGTACACACACAGAAAAATGATGGGGGTTAAACCGGTGTTAAGGATACCCAAAACTCCCCCTTATCTATGCTGACCCTCTAGTGTATAAAACACACGATAAAACTAATACAATATGAATATAGTAAGCCGACCGATAGCCAGAAAAGTCAAAATGGTTTGAACGGTACATAATTTAGTTGGTAGGGTCAAAATGTGTTTATATTAACTGTAAAACTAGCTAAGGCTCACATAGCTGCTGGTCATATACTGTTGGTCAATTAAGGGATATAGTCAGAAATAACACTCGGATAGCATTTTGTAATGGATTTCAATTGAATTAGGCAGTATTGGTGGTATCGGTAAATAAAAATATTTTAAATATCTTCAAGTCATTTTGAGAAACAGCAATGTTTACAAAATTCCATGAAATTTCATAATTGTAGCCCAGTGAAAAAAATGCAAAAGCCTCGGCAATAACCCACAGAAGCTTGGAAGTTAATTAATATCTTTTCACAGTAAGGGTTACAAATATGAGATTTGTGTAATTCTGTAAAAATTGCTCTTTCTCCCGATGACTTGAAGACTTTAAATTCATATTGGCCTGTCACGAATATTGACGATTTCTATTGAACTTTTTGACAAGATAACATTTATACCTTCATGGGAGTTTTATTTCTTACTTTTTCATTTGAAACAGTGACAGGATCCGACCAGCAGCTATAGGAACCGTACCTAGTTTTACAATTAAAACCAGCATATTCCGACCCTGCTATCTTAATTATGTACCATTCAACCAATTTTTATAGCTCTTGTAAGCGGTTACCTGGTTGGTAAACCCACTCTATTGGCTTTTATAGTATGTTTTTACACCAGGATGTCAGTATAAATAGGGAGAGGTTTGGGTACCCATAAAACCGGTTTAACCCCACCATTGTTCAGTGTCTCTACCAGGTCAGACAACCCTGACTCTCTGTTGTGTTTATGTTTGTATTTTGTGGTCTTTTATGTTTTTGTTCCGGGGTTCTGTCTGTTGGATGGAGTTGATTAATTGGTTTGTCATTGTTGACCTTTCTAGTCCATTTTTTTGTTTATTAATTTAATTGAAAATCAAAAAAAAAAAAAAAATGATACTGAAGAACTCCTTTCATATTAAAATAAAATAACTATCAATTTACCTCATGTTATAACATAACATTCCAATGTTTTCAATGTAAATAAGTTTGGGTTTTGGTCTTCCAAACGTTTCGGTTTTAATGCTGCTGATGAGAGGTAACTCCTTGAAATGCGTCGTATACAGCATAGTATAAATTTACTATATATAATATTAGTATCTTTGGATTGTTATTTTGAAACTCCTGGGACGATGCCTCTGCATGGTGGACCCTAGGTCCCCAAGGATATTCGCCAACCCAGTCGTCAGACTTGTCTGACATGATTATTCATTGATTTGTTACAGAAATTACCAGTATTTAACAAAATTCAAAAATAATAGAAATACTAAGGGTTCATTCCTTGTATTGCACATGGTAGATCTTCTTAGCTGAAATTTGGCTTCCAATTTCGGTATTTTTGGTTATGAGTACTTCTTGTTTAAAATAAGTTTGGGTTTTGGTCTTCCAAATGTTTCAGTTTTAATGCTGCTGATGGGAGGTAACTCCTTGAAATGCGTCGTATACAGCATAGTATAAATTTACTATATCTAATATTAGTATCTTTGGATTGTTATTTTATATTAACAAGGTATATATTTTGATTTTTATCACAGTGTTGAGAGTTGCTTGGGTGCTTGTCTGCATTGTATGCTGTTGCCTTAGTACATGTCTTAATATCAGACCACCTCCCTGCCATTTACTCATATATTCAATGACATAATTTCATACGATTGGAATTAATTCTCGAAAGGCAGCATGATTTCAAAAAACAATACGCTTGTCTTTTTTCTCTTGTATATTCTTTGATTCACATTTTGAAATAGTTTGGTTTGATTCAGAGAATTTCTTCAACCTGTTCCATTGTAAAGTTTGTTTTATTTCAAATTTGTTTGTTTTTTATTCAACTCAAGCCAATAACTGATATCAGGTATCCTAGTGGTCAAACTATGGACGAAGTACTTCTAATACACGTCCCTTCAGTAAAGAGGACAAATATACCTAAGGAGCAATCCAAAAAATGCAATCCATTAGACAGACAAAACCCAGGAAGACAAATGAACAACCACAAGCAAAACAAATAAACACTGAAAACTAAAAAACAATGAACATCACGAACTCCTATTATTACCAGGAGTGAACTCAGGTGCTCTGGAAGGGTATGCAGTTCCTGCTCCGTATACGACACCAGTCCTGATGTTCAACAAAGTCAATCCGGTGGTATTCAAAAATCGGTGGAGGTACAAGAAATGTTACGACAGTGGGAACAGGTCCAACATCATCTTAGATATTGGAACACTGTACATGCTGTAACGGTCAATCAATTGATGACGACCGTAAAATTCCTAAGTCATGACATCAACTTATCCCTGATAAAACCCAGGTTAAGAAGCTTTTGCAACAGCAGTAATCGGTAAGTTTCAGAAATCTCTCCTGTTATTAAAAAGTAAGACTACAACAACATTTATTATTATATTAATTATCTAGAGGTCCAAGATAGCTTGACGGAGGTTTCTTGGAAACAACTTACCCCTGTTCTAACTTGTTCTATCATGCCATTCCAATTGCCATTTGTCTGTGAACCATAGGCATTATTAGGACTGATATACACTTCATACTTAAAAGATAATTTATCGGCCAATTTTTCAAGGAGATCAATGGTAAACCCTTCATATATCTTCCCTTCATATCCAGATTTCCACATTACAAATGGTTCTTCCTACAAATAACCAAAACGAAATATTATACAAAATGGCAAGCTAAATATGATTATTTCATATCGTCTTATATTTAAGAGACCTTAGAATAAAACGTGCTTGTTAACACAGAAGGAAAAGTAAACAAAGTACATGTTTAGATTTTTCAATTCCAGTATCTAGGACTGTGAAGTCAGCCGGACAAAAAATCATATGTACTCATATTTGTGCTGTTGTATGGGTGCTGGCAGAAAATAGGGGTTCGAATGTAAAATTTTCTGAAACTAAGGCACCCCTCTTTCACTGAGCTTTTGGCTACATTAATGGGTCATTTTCGCATTTAATTCTGATTTCTACATTTTGGGTTATTATTTAAGCTTTTGTGATGTTGACATAAATTTGTAATTTTTTCTTATCCGATTTGATTTGTATTTCATTATTTCTAATAATTCTAAAACTATTACCATGACAACAACAACTTTGACAATATCTGGGAATATTCCCCGTGTATCCAGTTTATTTGTGTCATTAACAGGTATCATGACTAATCTGTCTTTTGTTGTATTTCCAACAGGGCTCCATACTCCAATCTAGAAAATTAAGAATAACCTAATACACTAAAACTCAAGAATGCATGGTCATATACAAAAGCAAATTGAGTGCGCCTTGTCTGATAAGTTGTCAAAAGGACATAAAAATCTTTTACAGATTTTGTATCTTTGTGAATTGCTATCATACGCACCTAAAATTTCTTTTGAAATATTGAGCAACTCGTGCCTATTTTTCTCTTGTGTAGGTTAAAATTAAATTATTCTAGATCATGATATTTTGGTATCCGTATGATAATTTGGCAAAGACTGCAACAACGTTACATCAATTTGAAATTCCTGTCATTAAGCAATAAACAAACCTATAAAATGTTACCTATTTGTTTTGGTTGTTTCTTCTAGCTTATGTTTCGTACCTTTTGGTATAGAGACGTCCCACCATGATTATACAGCTGAAACTTATAATCCACTCTTTCTCCATCCGAGGTAAAAGAGATAGAACCTGTGTCTCCATCATCAAATGACGACTATAAACAAGAAACAAAGATACTATCAGTGTTTTCTTTCTTTTTTAATACATTATGAAGTGGTAAAAACTTTCATTGGACACATTTTACTACTCAGAAATCTTTAATTATGTATTTTTTCACCTCATTGTTTTTGGTACTTCTCCGGATGTTATCCACTGACAATGTGACGGGTGTCGTTAACGATGCAGGACATGCTAGCTCTTCCGGAACAACTGATGTCCCGGTTTTAGTGGGAATTCACATTGATAGTGATTCAGTTTCTGTGCTGTCTTGTTCTAATTTTGTTGAGTTTGTGTTTTTTCTTATTCTAATACATGTATCCCTGTGGTATTTGTCTCTTATGGGTTGCTGCTTCTAATGAGTTTGTCGTGCCCTTGAATTTCGATCTAATGAACTTTTGGCACTGCTTTGTCGCTTCGGTATTCTATTGCCGATAGTCATAATGATTCAGAAGTTTGATCATGACTCCCTTTCTTCTCTAAAAATGTTGTTACGCGAATAGTATCATCAGATATTACTTACCTCTCGTAAAGCTTCTACAAATCTTGTCTTATTGAACTTATCAACATCTTCCATTAGTCCACTCATCTTGTTTAAATATATTTTTTGTGCTGTCTTAATTAGTCGGGCTCCATCTGTAGCAGTAGCTTCATAAGAACTCGTCAGATATTTAGTACCGGGTCTAATTTCCTTGTAACGATACGCCAGTAGTTTACATCTAGCCTGAAACAGCCCCTGTCTGTACATGGACCCCTCTTTAAAGGGCTCAAAATACATGGTCTATAGTAACAAAAATCAATTAAACATCATTCAATGAGTGCATTTTGTTTTGATTAAACAGATTAGGACCATTTTCATGTTATCTTTGCTCACTTAGCACATTCTAAAAGTCGGCTAACGTCTTTCAAATTGTATCACGGCATAGTCTGATACAAATATATCTACCATATAAGTACTAGTAACTAGATATACACTACATGACATAGCCTTGGAATAGTTTTAACACACGTTTGCTAATTTAATCACTTTAAGACTGTTGTTCTACACGAAGGATACTGAGAACCAAAAGCTATATTTTTTCTATGAATAAATAAATGTATCCCCTTTCTTGTGGAGGCAAAATAGTTTTGGTTCTGAGTGTCTTTCATGACAATAATGCATAATACTTGACTATCGACCAACACCGAATTCAACTGGTAGTAAACTCGAACTTACAAATGTTAAGCCATTGAATGTCTGTTAATATTCAAATACGTCATGATCATCTACTGTAGTTTACGACAGAAATCGATAAGTATTAAATTTATGTTATGAGTGAAACAAGTACAAGGGAAAGTGGCCCTACTTCTTTATGGCATAATGGATGTACAATTATTGCATTTTTAAAAAATTACTTGATTGACATTTACAAAATAAACAGGACTTCTTCGAATCTGCAAATTATTTACTGTCATCAGCATAACATTATAAATAGGACTTTCGAAACAAATTCGAATGATTACGTGTAAAACCATAGTTGAAAGGAACAATTTTGGTAATTCAGACATCTGGATGGTTCATTTTTGGACGAATAACATTCTGTATGAAATTTCTTGTTGAAAACAAAACATCTTTCTTTAAATGCAACATTTAAGAGTAGTAAATGATAGCTGAGAGTACATTTTTCATTAATGTTTTATTTTGGAATTAATATTCAAAGGGCCAAATATCAGGCCAAATCATACCATGCCCTTTTGAGGCAATAGTTTTATGCCATTATGGCAATACTAGCAAATGTACCGGTGATTTTAGTCGGCCATGAAAGCAGAAAATTTTCTATATTGTTATACATTCTGGAGTCCTTTTCACAAAATATCTAAAGAGTAAAATCACTTGTATGTTATACTAGAAACTGTTTGACTTACGAGTAATTTTTCTCTTAAGATTTTTTTATGAAAATTACTACTGTACAACATTGACAAACTGAGGTTGCTTACCGTATCATGAAAAATAAAGATATTCTTTTCATTTTCTATTATGTTACCAAAGGATTTTGCCTGAAAAATGAAAAAATATACATACTATCATAGTGATAAAACCATAAAAAAAACATAAACAAAAAAATATCAAAAACAAAACACAAAACAACAACCCAAACGAAATTTTTGTCCAGAAACGGCACTTTGTAAGACTAATACATTTTTTTCCAGTAGAAAAAACTTTAATAGATTTCACTTGTATAACGGGATAATATTTTTCTCTTCAAAAGTTTTACTTAAGAAATTATAGCTTTTTCAACTACGAACAAAAAACTAAACTGAAAATACCATTATAAAATGCGTAGGCCTCAGACCCACACATTATTAGAAATATAAACGTCATGCTTTATCTGTCCCTTTTCTTCATTAAACTAATAATTTTTCGCAATAGGTTAATTGTTCTCAAACCCCTTGTCGCAGAACAGTAGCCTTTGATGTTATCATAATAATCTAAAATGACTTTTTTCTTCCATGTTTATGACCTATTAATAAAATACACGACGTACAAATTCCACAACTGCATTTCTCTATTGGACAATAGCAAAAACAGGGGTATTATCACATGTGTGCTTTTTGGAATCCGTTAAACTGCTTATTGGATTCCTAAAATATCAAATAGAAGACAATTTATGCGTATTAACATTTCTGTATTGTTTTATTAATGGGATATTTCAATAGCTAAGAGTTTACCAATGCATATCATGAGCAGTATGAGGTCAATAATAAAAACACGATAAAGTCTGCCGCATAACCTATTACAAATACAAATACAAATTTTATTCACCAATCGAGGGGTAATTCACAATACAACACGATTTACGATTACTGACTGATAAACAAAAAAAACAGAAGCAATTAATTGCATATTATAAAATATCTTAGATATATATCTATATATTTTTGTAGTTAATTGAGATAAGAATATCCCACTATCCAATAGAAAAAAGCTCATTCTACATTTAACTATTAAAACACCAGAAACATTTATCAAAGTTAGTGAGGTCTTTAAAATTATTTTGTCCAATAAAATGCTCCTTCTTTGGTTGAACCAAGCAAATTCAGTAAAGAAATGTGCTTCATCTTCAATTTTATTTTAAGATACATTTAGAACAAATCCTTCTGTCTGTTTTTCCCTCTTTTCGGCTCAACAAATAAAATTTTTCTTGCTTCTTCCTTTTCGTGTTAACATTTGTAATAAAATAGGTAAAAACATATGAGTGGTACGAACCTCCTCCAGTACTATTTGTATAAGCTTATGTTGACTGTCACGTGGGCTGCATATAAGTATGATCTCCTGACGTAAAAGCTGAGCATTTCGGAGCACCTCTATTGTCTGATTCCGAATCTCTTCCTCGGACCTCATTTGTAAGGAATACGATATTGGTGAAATCTGATGTTCGATCATTTTCCGAATCAGATTTTGGCAAACTAAAAAAGTAAATTACCGTGGTTTATATAGAGAATAATACATGGTAAAATCTGTATCACATGCTGTATCAACCCGAGAAACCAATATCAGCCAGAGGGCCTTGGCCCGAGGGCTGATATTGGTCGAGGTTGATACAGCTTGTGATACAGATTTTAACATGTATTATACACTTTATCATATATTTAAAGTGGAACTAAAACGCTTATAGAAAGTTATTTTCATTTTATAGTACTAAAAAAAACGTATAAAAACGCAAAAAACCCGATGAAATTCGGTAACTTAGTTTTCGAGATATTAGCAAAATACTGGCCGATCGTCATTTGCACACCTGAACGATTTGTTAAAAAACTCGAATATTACTAGTCGCCGGAAGTGACGTACTGTGCGGTTCAGATCTTGTACATAAATAGGTACAGGTCATTTGCAAAGTGAAAGCAGATTCAGTTGATTGTTTATACGTTATTGGTGACAACTATCGATTGACAGTGCTTCTTATATATTCACCGACACTTGTTTGATGAAACGTTGTACTTAATTTAAATCTACAATTCAACAATGGGAAGGAATTGTGCAGTTGCGGGATGCAGCAACTCTGCAAAAACGGGACATACTCAACACGCTTTTCCAAAAGATGACCGACAACGTAACTTGTGGGTTCGTTTTGTAAAACTAACCCGTGTGGATTTTACTGTGCCAACTAAACACTCAGCCATATGTTCATAACACTTCTCAGAAGAATGCTATGAGGTTGACAGGTTGAGATTCAAGGAGTTATTTGGTTTATCTGCTCATAACGGCAAGAGACTATTGCCAGGTTCAGTGCCAAGCATTTATCCCAACCAGCATGACCAGTATACATGGTATAGTGACGGTCTGCACCAAAATACTTTTGAAAAAATAATTCTAACATGTCTGATCTTATTTGTTTTTATATACCATGCATATGTCTTTATATATACATCAAATTTATGTGTATATATGCACATATTTGAAAATGAATGCATTATCATAATGTCATTGTGAGAATAAGCCTACATTAAGCCTATGCAGCCTCTCCTGTTGAATCAAAATTTTTTATGTATAACTATATTGTACCTGTACATCATACATAGGGTATATTTAAGGGTATTTTTAGAGTTATTGTGTTTGATTTACACCCCTTCTTTTGAAACCACCACAGTTACCAACATCCTGAACATATTTAAAAATATTATTAATGGAGTAAGTAGAAGGTACATGTAAGGCCGCTTATATTAAATGCAGAGCCTTGACAGGCATGACTTTGAAAAGATGTAGCCAACAAGCTAACATAAGTTGTAGTACAATAAGAGGCTATTATAGCGAAATGTGTAGCTCCATAAAAAGTTATTCTGGTCCCATGTCCCTCTGAATTTTTTTCTCTTTCTATGAGCATAAAAGTTATACATTTGTAACCATAATAATTTCAAATATTAAGAGTCTGCTGACTATGGTAAAATAATACAATATAGAACAATACATGTATTTCCATGATATAACTACCTCTCTATTTATATAACATGTTCATGATCATAATCCTGATAATGCAGAAAATAATTTGGGTAAAAATGTAGCTTTTTTTTAAAGACATTCTATTTCATTAGCAATGTAAAGCTAAAGCAAAGTTTGAATGTCTAATTATTTATTAAAAGAATATGTATTTATTTATTCATTATTTATAAAAAATATATATATGACACTTCCAATCGTGCAAGAGATTTTAATTTCCCCCTAAATAGTATTAAACACCTGTGAAAATTAAAACTTATCACCTTTAATCCTGGTAATTAAAACAGTTAAAGTTTTAGCACCTATTAATTAACATCCTGTTATCTAGTAATAAAGCTCAAACAAAAGTTTTAATCCCTCCAATCAGGTAAATAACAACTTGGCCATGCACCTACCACCTGTGGAGTAAATCAATATACCGGTAACAAAGTCATTAGAAAGGTGTTATGAAAACCAGTTTTGACTGGTATTATAATTCAAATTACACAAAGAGCATAAAGTCCCATAACCAATATTAACCAAATTATAACTCTACAAATGTGGGAATTATTTTATAAGTTGAATAATTTTTTGTTATTAAAATCCATCAAAATCTTTTATTAAAGTTTTAGGTGTACAGTGCAGTTTCTCCAATGATTCTCTACATATTTTTATTATTACAAGGATTGTAAGAAATTACTTATCCCTCTCTACATATATGTCTCTGATTAAACTAAGAAATTTATTATATTTTTATAAGAAAATTCTGAAATTTTATGAATCTGTCAATTCAATAAAAAAAACACATTACAATTCTACATCAAAATCTATATTACTATTCAGTAACTTATATCACTATTTGTAAAACATCTGTTTTAAAACTATCAATTAATATTGTCTTATATTTGCTTGTTTAAAAAAATAGTGTTTGTTTTTTATTCCTATAAGATGGTCTTCCATTTGTATTTATGTTATACACACCTTTCAAAATATCTTTCACTTTCATTCTTTTTATATATATGTATATGGGGGCATATATTGAAATTTATTGACTATACTATTATAAATCACTAGCATTGCTGTCTTCATCCATAATATATTCCTTCTGGTCAATGTAAACAAGTTCAAGAGTAGCCCGCACTGTACGTCATTTCCGGTCAATCGGGGTCACTCAGCGAGGAAATAGCGCTGATTGGATTTCCCACAGGTAAAAATAATAACTTCACTCGCTATTTTCTCCGTTATTACTTGACCAAATTTCATCGGGTTTTTTGCGTTTTTATACGTTTATTTAGTACTATAAAATTAAAATAACTTGCTATAAGCGTTTTAGTTCCACT
The DNA here is from genome assembly GCA_028015205.1 of Mytilisepta virgata. Classification (NCBI taxonomy): domain Eukaryota; kingdom Metazoa; phylum Mollusca; class Bivalvia; order Mytilida; family Mytilidae; genus Mytilisepta; species Mytilisepta virgata. Next base: position 38,019,240 of record CM051515.1, read on the forward strand.
TTAAACAAAGGACTTCAAATTTTCCAGATTAATGTCTACTGCCACAAATGAAATTGATTGGGGAAAATATTTTATGAAAAAAAAAAATAAAAAATAGGGGAGAGGTGAAAAAAAATCAAATAATCGGAAAAAAATTGAATAACATTTGTAATTTGAAATTTGACCCCCCCCTAAAAAAAATTCGCCCCATTAATCCAAAAAAAACCAAAAAATAAATAAAATTGAAAAAAAATTGAAAAAAGCTATGTGATAAAGGGTAAGCCATGCGATACAGGGTATGCGATATAGGGTAAGCCATGCGATAAAGGGTATGACGTCATAGACGTCAGATACGGACTAACATCATGGGCTTTATCGTATATTCAAAACTCCTGTATTTAGTACCAAATATATGATAAAAATATTTATCAAATAATGTTTAGTTAAGTCGTTAAAGTATCTCATATATCACTCTGTTTGAAATCTTTGCATTTCAACAAACATAAATGTTGCAAGACGAAAGTGAGTCTTCTTTTGTAAGATTAAATGTACAATAAAGATATAACATTACTTCTTCTCAAGTGTTTATGAAAAAATTCAAAAATTAAATTGTACAACATATAGTCCTTACATCACCCAAGAATTTTAACAGAAGTATAAAGAAAAGGGATAACGTACATAAGATAATAAACATGTAATAAATAGTAGACTACAAAACAAGTAAAAAAGTAGCTTTCTACTTGTTTTACTTATCAAACTCTGCATGATCTCGATAGCTTCTAGTGTCGCCATAAGCAGTACTTTTGGACATTATCCCACAATAAAGTATTTTTATATTTCGGGTGTATTTGTAGCCTTTCTACTTGAAAAAATGAAACTTTATTAATAAGTACATGAAAACATCTTTCTTATTGTTTCCAGTGTAAATATTCATAATTATTTAAAAAAAAACCTTAAATCATCGTTTATACTAAAATGGTGAAAAATGGTTACAAAATATTCCCAAGTTCTTTGAATCCGTGATCAAAGTTTGAAGTTGCTAAATGAAGACTGGTACAAAACCTACTAGACTGAAATTTCCTTAGGCTCTTCTGTATTGTTACCTTATGAAAGTCAGATGTTGTTCTGGAGTTATGTCGCCTTGTCCATGAAAAAATCGAATATGCACGAAAAATCACAAAATTAGCAATTTTCGGGTAAATTAAAAAACGTGTCGACTTCGATGGACTCAATATATCTTGTTAAGATAAGTATCTTGCAATGGTCAACTGATAATCAATGCTAATCACATAGCTTCAACTCCTATTTTATGTTTTATTTAATAAAGTTTACCCTTGATTTAATGAAAAACGTAAAGTAAAAAGCCTAGTATATGCGGGAAAGTACCAGTTTTGTCAAAAGCACAGACAAAAAACTTGCACTCACCATCATTAATTTTAGGATCATCAGGAAAAACTACAACTGCTGTCCTATTATCCCATGCTAAAAACAAATCAACTATGGCCTCGTTGATGGCTTCAGTAGGTGGTGCTACCTCCAAGAGATTATTCCATTGCACGTCATCTTCTATTCTTGTCTCGTCAACGTAATCAAAACCCTTATACTGTGTGACAACATAAGGGATTTCCAGTTTTTCCAACATCATAGCTAAGTTGGTATAGTACGGACCAATCACAACGCTGACCCCACTCTCTTTACTGTCATATGCTTGGAGGGTTACAGCTGAATGGTTTGAGATAAGAAATGAAGCGTCATAAATATAATTTTATTTGGTTTGTTTTCTGAAGGATTGCACAAGTTCTTACCCATCCCACTCGATTTACTTAAAAGAATAGGAATAAAGATACCATTAAATGTTTATACGTTAGAAGCAAGTGTGTACATTTTTTGTACCAAAAACTGCTCAACTCCCTCTTTTATGGCAAAAAACATATGTTGACTAGAACTACTCATTTGCCAGTAGTAAATGTATTCATACATTCAATAGCTTGTAGCAATTCATATATTTCATGAAAAATATAAATACAGGATTTTTTTTTCAAATATAGCACTATTAACGTATGTTCGTTTAAGTAGTGTTGATAATAGTACTGCCAAATAAAAGTTCATTCTTAAAGGTTTAAATTACATTAATTTCTCTAAGTTTTGTTTTTTCCAAGTACCAAAGAAATTGGAAGGAATGCGGTCATTATGAACATTTGAGGAAAAAATAGACTCAAACGCGCTGAAACAGCATAATTAACGTTATGTTAATTATAGGAAAACTAATTCAAGAATTTGAATATACCAAAATATTCAACGAGTCACGAGTTGAATATTTTCGATATTTAAATTGTTGAAGTAGTTATGCTGTTTATTACATTGATAAAATAGATAAAAAATGCTTCAAAAGTGTCATATTTTCTTCAGATCCTTTCCTGAATCTTTCGACGTCACAAGCGTCATTTGTTAGTAACGCCCTTAACGACGTTAAATAAAAACCGATCTTTCACTGAGTGAAAATAGCGAATTTATTTTCACTGGAAATTACGATAAATCACTATCATCAATGTAATAAAGTCAATTATTACCCAGGTTTGAAATCTTTCTTTTTAAAGAATGAAAAAACGTCTTCACTTATTTACTCACCCTTCATTCAAAGTTATTTTTCAAATGTTGCTTGTTTATTCACTCATTCATTTAATCTACACTCATCACAGAATTACATTTTCTAATGTTACCTTCCATTGACACAGAATCACTTACCCCGTTTCAAGCCCCCTTCTATATTTGTCCAGCCATTACTCTGAATTGTTAGATTGTCGTGTACATTAAGGTAAACAACGCTATAGGTACTGTAGCATTCAACCACTCTTGTATCATTACTTTGGATGTTTGTTTCTACAAAGGCCTGTAAAGGGCTTAATCCTGTCATCGGACCCAAAATTCCTAAAATAATCAAACATTTATCATTTTGAAGCGGCGGTCAACATAGAATTATGTTAGGCACGATCTCTAGCGATACACACGTAGATGAGAACTCTGGAGAACTGAAGAAATATATCAACTTTTCAAGTTCCAGGTATAACTGTTCTTTTAACAAGTATGCATTTTAAAATATAAATTTGAAATGAACAGGAATACCCACCAGATTAACACAGGAATTGAAACAATACCAGAGGACAACACGGAAACATTGAAATTAAAAGCTATTAACTACACGAATGCCTTTAAAAATCAGGTATGAAGTTGGGAGAGTAAGCATTTCCTGCTTCGTATAAGGCATCCGTGGTGGAGCCAAACAAATTCAGTCACTAAGTGACGCAACATGAATGGCAACAACATGCCCATTAATATCACATAAGTGTGGAACGCAGACGTCAGACCGTTACACTGCCAGTCAAGGATGATAAAGTTGACGTCATCACATTCGTCGTTCAGTTTGTCTTCAAATGTTTTTAAAATGTATAATATACATGTAATTAAAATATAAAATTTTATATTAGTTTATGATAACACAACCGCGTTGTATTTATTTAGTACATAAATGATCAAGAGTTGTTTTTCAATTCCTTAATTTCTTTGGCATTATTACAGGCATCTTTTCCTTAGCCTAGACTGATAGAAGACAAACTTAAGTATAAAATGGATAAAATGTTGTGACAATTCAACAAGTCATAGATGAGGGAGTATAAAAATTGAAAACTTACCTACGACAAAGTTATATTTTACAGGCTGTGGATTGTCATCGAAGTAACAGTAGGTAGAACAGCGTTGACACAGTTGATATAATGTATATAGCACCACACAAGTCTTCCAAGTACCGTATTTACTGATTGTCATCATGTCGGTAAGCTATAGAAAGAAAACAAATTCACAAAGCGATTGATATCTGAATACATGTGATCTTCTTTGAAAGGATTCATTCTTGGGGTTCTTGTTAAATTTTGAATTTTTGGATTTATTTATTTTCGTTTTTAATTTTCCGATTTGTTCCTTATCCTAAACAAGAACCCAATGATTAAGATATAATTAATTCTTTGATACGAATTTTGGTACACAAGATGTGCACATTTCGTCGATCTGCGACTCAGCATTGTGCTCATGTCATAAAATGTTGAAAATCAAAACAATAAACCAAACAGCTGAAGAGCAAATTCGAAAATGCAAAATTTATGAATTCTTCTTTCGAATCCTACACTATGAATTCTACATACTAATTTCAACAAACTAATCAACTGCCATACAACACAACAAACTAACTAAATATAAAATGTGTTATAAAGAGAGTAATAAAAATAAAAAGAACAAAAGAAAATTTGAAATTTTTCTCTCTGTTTATTGAAATTTGGGTTTCAACTAATGTCATTCCATCAGTCCCAAAATTCAATATTTTGACACTATAAAAATCTTCAACATTCAAAATGTTTGATATAGGTTATTTGTTAAACTTTTAGTCTATGAAGCCCTAATACATTTTCTTGAAACTTTCCCCAAATAGTTTAAACTCTCTTACCGCTCTATGTTACCTTTTATCGTTGTTTTTCCTACGGAGAGTTTTCAACATACTGATAGGAAATAGCATTTGACTCTTCATGTGGGCAGGATAATTTTAGTAATTAGTCACTTTAAGTTTCATATTATCAAAGACTTATAGCTCCCGAGATATTCTGGTCTATTTTAGAAACATTATAATTCCAATATTGATTGTAAAGTCAATTTTCATTGGTCAACGTCTTTGGTTCATTTTTCGCCGGATGAACGATGTTAGCGTTGGTAATGTAGTAATGTTATTACAGACTATGATTGCAATTTATTTTATCAAATGCTTCAAATTTGTTGGAATTATAAGTAATAAAAGTAATTTTTACGGAATTCATCGGTATGTAAACTCAGCCGACTATATAACAAACGTTACATGAAGTCATTCGGACTCGGTCATTCAGTGTGTGTGTGTGGGGGGGGGGGGGGGACTCTCTAGATTTTTGACGGATGTGTGCGGAAATGGCTTAAGAAAAGATACCGGAGCAAATACTAGAATACCTGTCAATAATATACTGGATATAATTAATATTAATTAATATACTAATAATAATACTATAATTTTATTCTAAACATAAATAGTTACTTTTCAAAACTGAAACAAATGATGTTAGAGATACATTTTGAAATTTATAATTTACAAAATGGAAAATGTAAAATTTACACACCAATGCCTGAATTCAACCAAAACAACCTTTATTACTACATGTATATTAGAAAGTCTGTATGGTAATACATATTTCTGTCTTTAAAAGTACATTGTATGACTGTTGTAAAATTTATATAATTTTTTCCATTCTGAGCTTTTTTTTATAGCTTATAGAATTTGGTTTTTTTCTATCTCATTTTCACAGCTACTCCAATGGTTTCTTAATGTGGTCTGAAATAAAACAATTACTTCCTTAAACTTAATTAAGCTATCAGAAACTGCAAATTATACTTCTTTGAAAGACAAAATGGTCATGAATTAGTTCCCTTAATTCTGCTATCAAAACTAGGTATTCTAAGATTAGTATTGAACCTGTTCAAATAATTCTTATTCAGGTTTCTGCATTATCAGTTTTTGAATAATAATAAAAATAACCAACCAATAATATTAATTTTGTACACTTGAAAATGTAGAAATACTAAAAATAAATTCTTTGATATCAATGTTGATGCACAAGATGTGCACATTTTGTAACAGTTAATCTAAATACTAGCAACTAAATATTACATCAATACATTATTGAGCAAATCAAAATATCAAGTGACCAAAAAGAATAAATAAATAAATAAATAAATAAATATGTAGATAAATAAATAAAAACATAAAACTTAAGACAGAGGTATGCATGAGAGAAGTACTCAATAGTTTCCAAAACAAATTTCTTTTTGGTCATTTGGTATTTTTGAATTCGCTCTTCAACTTTTTTGGATTATCGTTTTGGTTTTCAACATTTTGACGTTAAAGAGTTATAAATTGAGAAAATGTGGCCAGATTGTGCTTCAAAATTGGTACCAAAGAATCTTGGCTCATTTCTGCACAAGTCTTATCCTCCCTCGGCTCCTAATTACCAATGAATATATTGTATTTTCAGTATTTCTCTTGTATACTTATTGAATGGAACACTGTTTAATGGGGATTTTTTGTCACTTTAGTTTAATTTTTGACACCTGTAATTTCGGAATCATATAATGTTTGTTTGGTGCTGCTTGTTGAAGACAACACAATGGCTGCTCGGTGTAATCCATCTTCTCCCGTTTATAATCCTTTAATTAATTTCCTTACATTTTCATGTTTTATTACCTAGTTCTTTTTAGAATATTATATAACCAATCTGAGAGAGATATTGTTGAGAACATTTATGCACTTTAATATAAATGTTCCTATAACACCAACTTTATTTATATACCGTTATATCAGATATGCTGCACATTCAATGCAAAATGTTTATATGGTCGAATTATGCACGAGAAAATCAATTGGGACAAATATTTCATACACTTATCTGGAATTTTGACAACCTAATAATGACAATATTGACAAGAGAAAAAGATTAATCATGTGTTCACAACATTACAAAAATATTGAAAGTGCTTTTACGATGAATTATTGGGATAAATTCTCCTGTGTCGGATAGTTATTTTAAGCATAATGCAATTAAAAATAATGAGTATCTTCGTACAGCAAAAATCTGTTCTTAGGTTATGAGTGAAATAAATACAGGGAAATTATTCTTACTCCTTCAAAAAAAATTAATGCTACGTGGAACATAAAGTATTTATGCCAAACTGAGCTACTAAATCTGAAATTATTTACCATAAGCAGTGTTTGATAGCCTAAAAGATGTTAAAGAAAATAATGAATGAAGCAATGATAAAAACATCTCCAGGCCTATACGATGTGAAATTCCAGGTTATATTAAAATAGCATAGCGTAAGCGCGACCAGTCGTGGGTTTTCGACGATGAGGGGATTTATAACCAAAACGTCACGACTTTATTTTATCTAAGTTTAATACAAAGAATTTTATCAACTACTTTCGGCACATAGCCTTCTTAATAAGGTGTGTATAATTTGATTGGTGCAATAAATTGCAAATAACTTGTCCTTCTTCGCCGCTGGGCTATTAATTAAAACTTCTTGGTTTCTGCCACAATTACGTCCTGAAAAGGGAATTCTCCAGATAAATAGACTGTCCTTGGGAGAGTAGTGTTGACTTCAACATTGATAATATTATTATTACTCTCGCTGCCGACTCGTTGTCGCTTCGGTATTCTTTTACCGATATTGGAATCAGAATATATGAAAATATAAGAATATGGATATTGTAAATGGGAATAGGCTGGTTACATCGAGCAGTCATTGTGTTGTCGTCAATAATTTTCCATAGAACAAAACACTGATTTCAAAAGACTGCTAATATTCGCCGATAGTTTTGTGATCTTCAATAAGGTTCAATATCCCCAAACAAAAAGGAACCACGAAACAAACGTGTCAGAAAAACGTTTTACAAAGCGAGCAAATCGGACTAACTGAGATACGGAAACATTTGTCCTGCGATATTTCGTAATTTACTTTTTGTTCTTAAGAAAAGTATTTAGAATCGAAAGCGCTAGAACTGGTAATAATAAATTTTTAGCACTTTTGTAATATTTTAGTAAAACCACTGCTTTGTCAGTTGGTACGAACACAATCCTGTAAGATTTCGTAAATTAGTTTTTGTTCTAGAAAATAAATTGTAGTACTTTTTTTTAATATTTTGTTCATAATAATCAATACTAGTATCAACAATACAAATACGACTTTAGAAAACGCGTTTATGGCAATCCTCTGTGCTCCGTCTTGTTTAACCCATCTCCTATAATAGGCAGATAACCTGTCTGCAACAATTCCAGTCAGTTTTGATATAGGGATCCGGTTTTAGGGAGCGCATGAATTACCTGGATTGTCAAGGTTAAATATCATGGCCATCAATGTCACATCTGATCCTCAAATCTGTACAGTCTAACGAGATAGGATAGTTGTTGTTAAAGACGTGTTATTGAAAATTACCAAATCACGACTACGGGTTTCATAGGTGTACGAGATGACACAAGGCTCATTTTTAAATCGAAGTAAAGCAACACAGGGATGATCTTTTAAAAATGTGGAAAGCATTAAATATTGCTAAAAAGTATTTGTTCTATAAGATATCAATCTTTAAAAATTCCTTATTCCAATTTATTCGTCGATCCGAAGATGACATTAGTTGGACTTTTTCATGACAACATACCTATATTTGTTGACTCTGGAGGATTGATATTTCAACAGACAACTGGCATCCAATGGGTACTTTATGGTGCCTTCCAGGTATTATTTTTGCATGAGAAAAAAATTTCGAAACAATTATTCCCAATCACACGTTTCAGGATGGTGTTCACTTATTCAAAATATCATTTTTTTTTAAAGCAGATAACCTTCAAAAACATGAAGGTTAACGAAGGTATTAAGATGACTGAGTCATCACTTATAATGGTCCGAAGAGAAATGTAATTCCTATTTGTCAAAATTTTTATCTTAAAGTAGACCATCTCTTCAACAACTTTATATTTAAATCAATGAAGTTTTGAGAAAATAATATAAATTTTAAAAATGAAAATATTTTACAATTGTTTAAAAGCTGAAAGGTCAGAATTTAGCACTATTAACGTATGTTCGTTTAAGTAGTGTTGATAATAGTACTGCCAAATAAAAGTTCATTCTTAAAGGTTTAAATTACATCAATTTCTCTAAGTTTTGTCTTTACCAAGTACCAAAAATATTGGAAGGAATGCACTAATATCAAAATTTGAGGAAATAAATAGACTCAAAGGCGCTGAAACAGCATAATTAACGTTATGTTAATTATAGGATAACTAATTCAAGAATTTGAATATCGCAAAATATTCAACGAGTCACCGAAAAACACCTTAATTCACGAATGCGCGCAGCGCATCAAGGAATTATTAGTGTTTTCCGGTCACGAGTTGAATATTTTCGATATTCAAATTCTTTAATTAGTTATATTAAGTAGACCATCTCTTCAACAACTTTATATTTAAATCAATGAAGTTTTGAGAAAATAATATAAATTTTAAAAATGAAAATATTTTACAATTGTTTAAAAGCTGAAAGGTCAGAATTTTATGGTGTGTCGATTTTTAATTTGAAACCATCGATTGGTTGTCACATTTTAGATGTGTTTCGTAAAACAAAAAATCATTCAAATGCTTTGAAAATGTTTGTATAACCGCAAAATGAAACACTTATGTCTCAAAACGAATATGTAATGCCTATAACAATGTGTTAAATATTCTAAAAGGGTGTTTCACGGCAACCACTTAGAATATATCTATATGTGATTAGGATATTGTGACTTAAGATCATGATTTACAGTCACAGCCATGTCATAAGACAAACTTAACGTATTCTTTGAATTTAACATAAGACGTATCATAGAACAAATTTTAAGATAGCTTCGTTAAGACGGCCCTTCTTCAGAAATCAGCATAGACAACCTTCTTGGAACAAAGATGTGCGTCTATTTCCATGATTTCTAAGTTTGATACTTGACCAACGCCTTCTGTATTTCATACTGCACTCATGACTACTGATGTCTGTGTTTGATACTTATGATTTCACCTCGGTTTACATTTTGTTAATAGAAAGATGTGTCGTACAATGTACATATGATATCCTAACACTTACAAAAAGTATTTCATTTAGGAATGAAAACATCTGATCATAACAAAAACCTGCGATAAGGACAGATAAAATATTAGATATCCAAAACAATTCCCTAGTTAGTAGATTAGTAACGACATAATTAAGTCCGTCATGTCCCGTTAAATACACTATGTCACCAAATTGTCTATAACCTGTGACAGTTAATGGACCATTCAATTTATTATGATATAAAAATCCATAATCTAATGAAATATATTAGATTGTAATATTTTACTATCAAATGACCCTTTTCACTATATATGCATAAACGGGTTGGTCTCTAGGGTTTATTTGGACCATTTAGATAATTCTGTATTAGGTTTCCTCATTGTTGTCTCTACACATCCATTAAAGCTGATACTAAAAAAATTCCCGTATTTTGACAACAATCTGCAAATTATGCGTTAAACCAAAAAAAAAAAAAAAAAATAATAATAATAAAATAATAATAAAAGATTGATTAATGAATGCCGTTACATGCTTTGTATACTATTTTCGAACGATTTAAAACTTTATATAAGATCTATTCAATCAGTATTGAATATAAATATTTTATATATGGACACTATGGTATATAAAACATACTATAAAAGCCATATTACCAATAAGATGGTACCGCTTGCTAGAACTGCAAAGATTGATGGGATGGTACATAATTTAGATTACAGGGTCAGGATGTGCTTGTTTTAACTTTAAACGTAGCTAAGGCTACCAAGCTGATAGTCGGATACTGTTGCTCTTTATTAAACGAATTAGTCAGTTACAGTTTAAAAAAAGGTCGTATAACATACCCACCTATAGCAAGTGTACAAAACAAATTCATATCTGATCAATTTGTGTAAATACCGTTCAAAATTATCGACAACAAAAAAAAATAAATACGGAAGCGACACAACAGTGGGAAAAGTCCGAGAATTCGAAAATCAAAGGCAAGACAAACTCATTAGAATGGAACATGACAAACAAAAGCCACAAGGATACATATATAACTAAAAGAATTGGAAAACATATAATATAAACTAAACAAAATTTGAACAAGACAGCACAGAAACTAAAGCACTAGCAATGTGAACTCCAACTAAAAACAGGGAGTGACATCAGGTGCTCCGGAAGGATAAGCATGTCCTGCTTCGTTAATGGCCCCAGTCATAACGCCACTGACAAGAATCCAGCAAAGCGTCAAGCCCGGTAAGGTGTCAATTCCAGAAGGACGTGAAATCTAACTGAACGTTTGAGATAAAACTTCATATCGGCCTATCAATTCGTGGAGTGATGAAATTAACAAAGACTGAACATAAACCTGTCTTAGAAGTTTTCGGAGAGCAACCTGCCTAGAATGTCATGCACGACAGTTACGAATCAAGAGTGGAATGTATATACCATAGGCTGGAGGCCTTGCTATGTTTCTGATAAGAAAAGGGAAATTCACAATTGGAAAATTAAAATCATCACCTTTGTCATAAAGTTTTGATTTCCATCGTCCATTATTATCTATTTACAAGTTCAAGTCTAGATATGACGCATAAGTGGGTGTGTCTGTGCTCTCTTAAATTTCAAGTTTACTGAGATAGATAAGATGTAGGTAATCCTTAAAGTTAGGATTACTTACTGATAGAACATCAGTTATATTAACTGAGCTAGTTTCTTTTCTTTTCTCTGTAAAGAATTTGATATTCATTTTTCTTTGAAATTTTAAGTGGGTTTAACATATGCAAATATTCCGATCACTTTTCCATGAAATTTTATGTATGTTTTATATTTCCATTTTGATACACCTATTTTGTGATCAATAATGATATTATATTTAATGATTAATTTGAAACAGTAAATACTGAGATATGTATTATTTTACTGTTATATATCTCATATTACCGTAAATACCTATACAGATGTTACTGTTATTTCTCTATATAAGCGTATCTTTCTTTTTCTATATTGTTTTAATGTGAATACATATCCATGTTCAGAACAAAGGCGTACCCTTCTAACATTTTATTATCTAATGTTGCGCACTAAAAATTGTATTCTGTGTTATATTTTATTCTCTGCCATTATAAAATATTCTGTGTAAATCTTTTATTTTCTGTCATTATAAAATAGTCTGTGTAAATCTGTGTCTGTTTATATTTTATTCTCTGCCATTATTAAATATTATTATACTTCCTGTAAGAATGTCCTTTGATAATTAGAATACTTTAATTTGGCATAGAATTCGGGTCGTGCACTATGTCTTCAAACTTGGCTACTTTTTGGGAATAACGTTTGTAAAATTGATAGTTATTTGCACATATTTGATCATACCATTAAACCTATATTGACATTTGGTTTGGAAGTATGGGGTACATGTATTTTTAATAACAAAATGGAAACATGTAGCACAGATAAATTTGATATTGAGAAGAAATTCACAGGGTTTGATTGTGAAAACGTATGTTGAAAGTTTTACATGTACTTTCTTAGTGTGCATAAAAAGTTATGCAATTTAGCTGTTATGGGAGAGCTACGTCGTACCCCACTACACATTGAGATTATTTGTTCTGTTTTGAAATGTTTACAAAGACTAACAGACTTATAGACTTATTAAAGGATGCACTGTGTACAAGTATTGAAATACATGAGTGTAATAGGTCATCTTGGTACTCTTTCATTTTATATGTGCTAGAATCTTTAGATATTAATGTTCACAGTTTTGATATTGCTACAGTTAAAAATGTTTTGATAAGAATGTATATGTGTTATTGAAAAAATTATATAAATGACAATGTAAAAATCATGTGAAATTACGAATCTATTTTAAGTTCAAAGGGATTTTTTAAGAGGGAACCATATTTATGCCAAGTTAAGGGTTTCTAATATCGTAAATCTATGACTCAATTTAGAATTAGCGCACACAGTTTAGCTATCGAGCGAGATCGTTGTAAGAAAATTGAAAAAGAGAAAAGACTTTGTCTTTTTTGTGGTTAAGGTCAAGTTCAAGTTGAGTTTCATTTTTTGATGGAATATCCCATTTATGAAATTGAAAGAAAGGTGATTGTAGAACAAGCCCGTACTGAGACCAAAAAATGTTTGTTCCTTTCAAAATCTGATCACTTTCTTTGGCTGATGTCTTGCGAATCAGAAAATGGTAATATGTCAATATCAAAATTTCTATACACTTGTTTTGAAACAAGGAGTTCCAATGACTAATATGTATACAGTGATATTTTTCTCTTCTATTTAGAAGGTTATTTATTTATTTAGTTTTTTAGTTATTTATTTATTGTTCTTTTTGATTATTGTAATGCTATATGCCCGGAAACGGGCCCAGAATTGGTATTTAATAATGTATTTTATTCTATTCTATTCTATTCTATACACCAACCATGTAACATGACACATTTCAGGTAAAAAATGCAATGTTGTGCAATACCAGTAAAAGCATTTTTATATGGTTAAGGAACAAAAAGATGCATAACCGACTGAAATAAAATTTAAAATAAAAAATATTGCAAAACAAATCGTATACTAAATAGAAATTTATTTGAATGGGTTTTTATCAGACATTTTAGTTTTTAAAGACAATCATGATATACCCCTAAGCAGCTACATCATTTTATTAATGCCCTCAACCACATTAGAAAAATTTTGTACCATAGCTAAAGACTTTTACTCCTAAAAAATAACGCTACTAATAATGAATATTCATTGTAAATATATATATGAATATTATTACTTAAATATTATGTAGTTACAAAAATGTGTATAGTTGAAGCCTCGCTGTGACTTTATATTGAAGAACAGCGTGAAATTTGATTACGTATATGCAGGAATTTTATGTTAGGAATACATTCACCATATACTTTGTCTTTAAGTGATATAATTTACGTAAATGTATGATATTCGGTCATAGAAGAAACCATATCTACACTAGGTAAATAATGAATTTTTTCCACTTACCTTTTTTTAGTAGTTTCCAATTAACAAGAAAAAAAAAACGTTTACATTTTTCTCGTGATATTTTTTTTTGCCTATAGTTGTGCTGTTTATATCACAATATTACAGATAACCCCATCTGTCACGGAATTAATTCCAAACCTCTCAATTATCTTCTGTACTCAAGTTCGGACTCGCTAGAGCATTGTAAATATTATAATTCATTAAGTATTAATATCAATACAATATTGTCCATTGTAGAGAGCGGCAAAACAATATGTATAAAAGTCCTTTCAAATCTCCACCGAGAATTCAATCCTCGACCAATTTTGTCAATTAGCTGTTAGTATTTGTGCAAATGTATGCTTGATGAATTCCTTCTATAGTAGAAATCCAATGGACATCGCAAGGGCTAACTGAATGTGTACCTTTTCTGCGTGCATATCTGTAGTAGAACGTCATGACGTCGGCGACTGTTTTGGATGTTTTTCTTGCAATAATTAGTTTTGTTTCCGGTAGTTGGTCGTACAGTACCCACCTGAATGCTGGTAAGTAGATTTTTTTTTTGTAAAATACTCAACACGAATGTTTTAATTTTTTTTGTGTGAGTGGATTTGTTCTCTTTTAGTTGTATTTTTGTAATGTTTGATTCCGGTATTCAAATACTGGATGTTTTCATATCTTAATATGGGAGCCTGATGACATTTAACCGAGGAATGCGCATTGTACATAATAAATAGCAGTTTAAGAGGTGTTTTTTACTTCAATTGAGACCATGCTATGGTAGATTCTCTAGGTTTTTCATATACTCAGTTGTGGTTGATTCGGCAATGGCACTATTTTTATATATGTTTGTTGAAATTCCGGAAGATTAATCTTGAAATTCTTTTACAATAAATTCTTTGATACTAATTTTGCTGGACAAGATTGCTAAATTTCGTCAGTATACGAATCTTCAGTTGTGTTCAAGGCCTAAAATGTGGGGGAAAATGCCAAAATGACCAAAAGTGTAAAGCCATCAAGTGGTTCTATATGAGGGGATACGCCTTCGTATTAACAAAATTTAACATTTTTGTAAGAGTAAATTAAAAGTCACAAATTCGGGCTAGTATCGCAAACTGAACCTCAACTATATTTTTGCAATCCCATTAGGTTTTATTGCTCGTTACGTTCTCATAACTGTTTTTGGCTTTTCAAAGTTTGTTCACAAGCGTTAAAACATGTACATGTTGCAGGTTGATACAAACTTTAGCATTGTATACAAAAAAAATGTCTGGGTTGATAATCGTTTTGCTTAAGGATTTTCCCCCAGTATTTGTTGCTATTTTGCATATTTTCATTTCATTGTTATATTTTAAGATTCTTTATTCTAACACATATATCTCTTAAACAGAAAAGTCGTCAACGTCATTGTTAATCGGATGCCACATGAAAATAATAAATATTTTTAAAAACATTTGTTTTTATTTTTATGTTCTTTAAAACTATTTTTTGTTGTTTTATTTTATAAATTTTTAATCCATATTTTATTTATGGGAAAAAAATGGAAATTTAACATACTATTTAGCAGTGGCAAATCGTGAGCTCTAACACACGTACATGTAATACATTTAACTAAACTAAAATAAAAATAAAATAAAATAAAATAAATTTTATTAACTTTTTTATTTTCTTTTAATGTTGGATTTTGCACTTTGATTACCGATTCCGACTGAAATTTATACAATGTATATTTCAATTACACACGTGATTTTTTTCTACTACATGTATTTGATTTTTTTAAAATCCCAACATATCATGAGGATGTCTATGAGGTATCGTCTGCTTGTTGGAATACTAATTTTTTTATTAAAAAAAAATAAATTAAAGTCCGGTTCGGTAGTCAGATTTCAGCTTTATTGAGGTAGAAATTCTTGTTAACGCCAGTGCAGCACTGGGCGGAAACATCGATTGTAAACATTATATCTGGTACCCAAATCGTCTATAGATAGGTGATAAATATTTTTAAACCAGTTTTTAAATAACATCCGGAAAAACAGCTCAGCCTGGCGTTAGGTGAAATTGCTAATTGGGGATTATGTCACAGGATTGCATGTTTATAATGAATAATAACAGGCAGTCTGAATACCGAAAGGGTAAATTCTAGATATTATGTATTAGATCCTTAATTTAATTATATGTACTTTCTAGCAAAGAGACACTATAAATAAATTGGTAATAAAATATTGCCTTTGAGGATTACGTATATGGTTTCCAGATTTGTTTAACAGTATTTAATATATGAAATATTAAAACAGACATTGATTTATTACGTAATTATTTGCCTTTTAGTAATAAAACGAAGTAAAATTACATAATTGCTATTGAAATAAACACGAATACGTTTATCCCATTAGATATCAGATAATGAAAACATAGGATAATTATTTTATATGCTCTATGAACACCATTGATCAAATACTCCAACAGCATCACCAGGTACTGTAAAAAACACAGTTTTTATTTGGGACTAATAATTAGAATCAATAACTGACATTATACTTCATCTGTTCGTCTGACATAGTTTTCCTCTATTTCTATCATACCAATTTTCCACCTTTCGTCGATTTACGACTCATCAGTAAAAGACGGTTAAAAAGTAGGTATAAAGACAGAAATCGGATTTAGACGCAACATAATTTAATATTTATCGCATCAAGATTTGATTGACCTATGCTGATCTAACTCTTCACCAAATATGGCGTTATCGTTTTCGTTATCTGTGTTTTTGTGGGCGAGCTTTAGTTTTTGTGCTTTATTCTCTCTTAATGCAATTATTTGTTTTGTGATTGGACGAAAATGGTGTAATTTTTAATGTTGGAAAAAGGTCTTTGGTTATATTTTGCTATGTTCAGTAGGTAAAAAGTTAAGATTAATATATAACTAAATTCTCATATAACAATATATGATTAAAAACAGGGATTTTGTGGGAATAGATAAATAGTTATTTCCTAAACTAAAATACTGACACCAACTATCATCTGGGAATTGCACTCGATTTATCCATGCTGGACTCTCGAAATAAAAAAAACAATTATAGAGAAGACATACCTCGAAAATGCTTCGGATATCTTTTTAAAAGATACCCCTTTTTGTATCTTTGTATATTATGAGACAAACAAGCAATACAAAAAGGAAATAAAATAAAAGTAGTTGATCAACATAGAACACCTCGCAAACACTGGGGTTAAACTCATGTGGTCCAGAAGGATAATAGTCCAGTCAATCTAGCATAAATTTGACCCTAACCTTAAAGTAATTGCAAAAGAAGATTTTTAAGTTTTAATCTTTAGCATTATATCCCAAATATAGACATAAAAAAGTCCAAGAAAATCTAACTTGAAGAAGACTAAAAAATAACGATTTTAAAATTCCTATGGACATTTGCATTGAAAATGGGAGATAACTCTGCAAAAAAGGCAGAAATATCAATAAAAATTTATACAAAATTATAACTTTACCGCTTCTATTCAGCATAGTGTATTGATTCTTGATATTTTAGCCGTCTGTAGAGTATAACAAACAACTCTTAAGGTGTTTTCATATCTTTTATGAAGCTACAACCTAGATTTCGTAATTCATTAGTTGACCATTTATTAAATTTTTCAACATGTCAAGGTAAAGAATCTCAAATTTAATAAAAATGATTAAGCATATATTCTTCTTTTTGTGGTTTAAAGTTTCTTTAAACAAGGTAGATGCTGAACAAAAATAATTTACTGATATAAACAATACCAAATTTTCACAATATTTTTTCAAACTGGTCACAAAGCCACAAATTTGCAATTTCTTTAATGAAAAATGTGAAGAAAAAAAAATACCCATAACACTTCGGTTTTGTACATTTCATGAGCAGAAGATTATATAATATAGTCAAATACGAACTTATAACCCCATCAAAGTATCATACTTTACATGAATTTTAAGAAAATCAACCAAAAACTGACAAAAAAGACTAATTTTTGCGGAGTTATCTCCCCTTTCCTATGTTAATTTCCATAGGAAATTAAAAATGCTGATTTTGAATTTTCCTCAAGTTAGATTTTATGTGACTTTTTTCTGTGTATATTTGGGGCTTAATGCTATAGATTAGAACTGAAACATGTTCTGTTGCAATTAGTTCGAGGTTAAAACTTAGTTTGACTGGACTATAATCATATCCTGCCTCTTATAAAACACCCTTGATCCTTGCAGGTAATTTAAAATCATTTTTTAACTCTTAAGTCCCATAAAATTGTTTCGGAAGTAACAAAGATTCTATACTTTTGTGACCATTAATGAAGACAATATAAGGTAATTTATATCTTATGATGAAAAAGATACGAATTCATGGAGGTTTGGGTAATCTGTGGAAAATTTAATATCAGGAAATGCAGACAATATTATATCATTAACTATTGACGGAAAGCAGAATAAACACAACGAAAATATTTTACCATATAATTCGTATTACTTTGTTAGTTCTATGGGAAATTACAGCATCCATCAAATTCGGAATTAATTCATCAATTTAGGTAAATAATATCCCAGGACGATGTTTTTTCACCGTCACAGAATACCATACTGTTAATGTCAAGAATAACATTTATATTGTGTTATCATTAATAAGTTTAAAATATCAAAAAGTATGGAATTTACACAATTTTCCATCCATAAATAAATCTTTGTTTCCATTTGGTTGCTGAGAACCTTGAGATTGATTATAAGTTTTGTAATTAGAAACTGTGTTGAAATAATCAGTCTCAATTGAGAATTAATTAAAACTATGGATTTTATAATTAAGTGTGTTTGAGGTTGTTTCTGAATCAAAACCAAAGTCAATACAACTATACAAAGCCGACTTTCTTTTTCCTTATACATTTAAAGGTAGAATTCATTTGCCACCAGCATTGTAAGAAGCAGCCGCATGTTGATATCAAAACACTCATTATTCCGATATTTCTTTCCATCTCAAGAAAATTTTTTCAATAGATAAGAAAAGAAATGTCTCGATTTTTATCAAAACTCTAAAATTGATAGTAACATTCTTCAACTATAAATTGACATAAAAAGTCAAATTTAAAAAAGAAACAGATGAAAATGAAAGGAAAGGGGGTATGCGCTAACGAGACAACAGAGTCTTCTTTTACAGATTGGATGTTTTCAACCACAATTAAATTAAACAGAGATATTGAATATCTTGCATTCAATGCGTATTTCCGGAGCCAAAATTGAGGTATGGCCAGCTTTGCCCATGGGAGCTGAAGCCCTTCTTTCAATAGAATTCCAAACTTTATCAAATGAAAATAAATTTCAAGACATGTATTTAAAATTGGTGTTCTGGTGACGGGATATTACCTGAAATGGCTGAAATACCAATAATAATTTCCACTTGTCAAAAGGAAAGCACTACAAAATATGAACTAACAGAAAGAAAGACTTAAAATTATGTTGGAATAAAAAAACCTTGGTGGAATGTAAAATTATCTGTATCAACTTTGTTTGCTAGTATATCATTGACAAGAGAATTAAAATTGAAAATGACGTAAAATAAGTCACCAACATGTAAACTGTCTTTGTCAAAACAAACAATATGGCTTTTATCAGAAATCATTACTATCGGCAAACATTAGACAATATAATTGCTTTCATAAAATTGGTTGAAATTAAAAGTTAGCTCACTAGCTCATAAATCAACTGCGTGTTCTAACAGTTTTGCAGTGTATTTCAAGGAAAGAGAAGCATCAAATAAAGTCATTGTATTAGTAGGTAACACCATCTTTATGTAAATTTACATTCTTTTATTAACAAATAAAAATTAATCTATTGTTTAAATATTTCCACAGAATAATTAATGAAAACTTTACGCAATGGAATTTTCTGTTGAAACATATTGTTGTGGAGATTTTTACCATTAATGAAAAAAAGCTTTCCAAGACAAGCAAACGCATATGAGTGGCTACCACATTTGACGACTAGGCTAATTTTCATTATTTTTATTGATATTGTTGTATTTTGATATTTTGTTTTATATCGATGCATGCCATTTAACAATTCTATATCGTTCCAGAGAATACAGTAATAGATTTGAAAGAATTTAAAACAGAAATGTTAATTAATTACGATGAAACCTAAAAAAAATTACTAAGTTTTTTCTTTGTATACTATAGGTCATCTGTTTTCTTAGAAGGGGACATTGTTTCTGCTTCAGGCATTGATAAACATTTTTTAAAAATCTTAATGGTTTATCAAATAGAAATGAAACAAGTAAGACAACAACCATTGGGTTTGACACTCTTGTAAATTTTCATTTAGACATTAAAAAAGGAAAAGAAAAATGGTTTCAGGGGTTGATGTTGAAGAGGAAAATCTATTCTATCTGACATTACAGCAATGTAAAAAAAAACGCTTCTTTAACGTAAATGTAGGGCCTTTAAAGATTTGCTGTACGATTTGCAAACAAAATCAGAACGACAATAGACAGCAATGTAGGTGATACTACATATGAATAATCACTTTTGTGTGTACACCCTGTGGGTAAATAGAAGTTGGTGGAAACTTTTATGACACAAAATTTAAAAAATGTATCTAAATTTAACATTTTTTCAGCTATTGTTGGTTACAAAGGGAAAACCAACTTTGAGAATTATGTTGCTGTTGCAGACAAGCTAGAAACTGATAGTCCTCTAAACTTCTGTAAACTCAATCTTACTGAAGTAACGTACGACAAGAGAAATGGAGCCAGTGTGTACGACAGTCTTACATCGGGTAAGTCAACGATATTGGTTAAGTTAGAATTACGAACTGTTTTGCATGCGTTGTTGTAGAAAAGAAACGCAAAATAATGTAGATAGAGAAATAAAAAAAAATGACAAAAGACGAAGCGACAGGACAGTGGGTAATACCCAAATACCGAAATCCAAATTTTAAAGGAAAGGCAAACTCGCAACAATGCAATATTACTAACAAATACTTCAAGAATATAACAAAATTATTAAAAGAACAAAATAAAAAATATAACATAACAAACTACTCAGAAAACAAGATAAATGTATTAAAATTTAGGAAATTTCTGACACAAAAACAAACATGCATGTGACTATAGTTCTTGTAAAGAAATAGGGCTGTTGTTACTGTTTGTAACTAGAATAAGACAACAGCCCCTTACATTTACTGAGGTTAGCTGTCTCTTTTTACTGATCTGATGATGTGGTGACATAATAAGCATGTAGTTATTTGGTAACCTAGTCCAGTCAGACTAAGTTTTAACCTCAAACTAATTGCAAAAGAAAATGTTTTAGTTCTAATCTATAGCATTAAGCCCCAAATATACACAGAAAAAAGTCCCATAAAATCTAACTTGAGGAAAACTCAAAATCAGCATTTTTAATTTCCTATGGAAATTAACATTGGAAAGGGGAGATAACTCTGCAAAAATGATTCTTTTTTGTCAGGTTTTGGTTGATTTTCTTAAAATTCGTGTAAAGTATGATACTTTGATGGGGTTAAAAGTTCGTATTTGACTATATTATATAATCTTCTGCTCGTGAAATGTACAAAACCGAAGCGTTATGAGTATTTTTATTTTTTTTTTGCGCATTTTTCATTAAAGAAATTGCAAATTTGTGGCTTTGTGACCAGTTTGAAAAAATAATGTGAAATTTTGGTATTGTTTATATCTGTAAATTATATTTGTTCAGCATCTACCTTGTTTAAAGAAACTTTAAACCTCAAAAAGAATAATGTATGCTTAATTATTTTTATTAAATTTGAGATTCTTTACCTTGACATGTTGAAAAATTTAATAAATGGTCAACTAATGAATTACGAAATCTAGGTTGTAGCTTGATAAAAGATATAAAAACACCTTTAGAGTTGTTTGTTATACTATAAAGACGGCTAAAATATCTAGAATCAATACATTCTGCTGCAAAGAAGCGGTAAAGTTATAATTTTGTATCAATTTTTATTGATATTTCTGCCTTTTTTGGAGAGTTATCTCTCATTTTCAATGCAAATCTCCATAGGAATTTTAAAATCGTGATTTTTTAGTCTTCCTCAAGTTAGATTTTGTTAGACTTTTTTTCTGTGTATATTTGGGGTATAATGCTAAAGATTAAAACTTAAAAATCTTCTGTTGCAATTATGTTAAGGTTAGGGTCAAATTTATGCTAGATTGACTGGACTAACCAGGCAACTGGCGATTTATTAAAATTTTCAGTGTAACGAGTTTCAGTTAGTGTATTCATGAAATATGAAATTTGTTTATTATAGGTAGAAGAAAACACTGGTTTCATATTTGAAAAGCACACCAAACCACCTAACTAACAAGCAAATAAATAAATGAAAAATAAATATGTGGTAAAGTAAAGAAAAACAAAGCTGTTATTTTGATGATTTTGTTATCCAACATAGAAGAATATTAATAGAGTGTGTTCTTTCATGTCTTTTACAGCTCGATCTTTGTTTGCAAATGAGGATATGGCCATAGCTATAGGCCCATACATAGATGTTTTCACATCACTTCAGTATGTAATTCAGAAGCAAGTCCATCTAGTTACAGCTGCTATTGAAAAGTCAGAACCTTCCAACAGAACATTTCCGTTATTGCCTGATGCTAAATCAATGTCATTTGCATTAGCGAAAATCGTCAAAGAATTGAATTGGCAGAAAGTTGCGTTTTTGTCCCAAGGTACGGTCTATGCAAATAAAATCGCTTTTAAGCAATAACATTTATTTAGTTTATTAATTTCAACCGTCATTATGTGCACCATATCAACTCTAAGCGCTAAATTTTTTGCCTACAGAAATAAACCTAATCATACATGACCAATACATTGGAAAGCCAAAATGCTGATGAAAAATTGAGAGGAATAAATCAAATAAACCTTTAATGATAGCCAAAATCCAGCTCAGTTCTCATCAAATATCTCCTATTATTCATTGTAGGCCTTGTAATATAGCTTTTCGTTTTGTGTTTGTGGGGATATATGCGGCAGTAAAGGGCATAATTTATGACATGCATATATTTAAGCTTAAATTACAGAGGTTAATGATAAAGAAAATTATTTAATTTTTAATATTCTGCAAATTAGTACCAAGCTTTAGTTGCATATGTAATCCGTTATAAATTCGTGCATTTTGTCTGGTACAGAGAATTTTTTAATTTGTCGCATATCATGAACAGGGTATGTTTTTTGTAATTGCTTGTCGTGAACAGGGTCCATTTTGGCACAAATACACTAATTTTATGGCCAAGTACCCTCTTGTTTATTTTTCACATTTCAGGCGCGAAATTCATTACCATGAAAAAAAAATCATGTTTGTTGTGCCACTAAAAGTCAAATGATTTTTTTTGGTAATGCTCATTTGTGTTTCTTCTAAAGCTGTAAAATAATTCTATATTTATTTTTACATGTTGACTCTCAGGAAAATATATTTCAACGGAAGAAACAAAATTTTGTCCTAATTTGATTTCACTAATAGGTCAAGAAATTTTGAATTGTTATTATTTCATTCTAGATGATTTTGCACCAGTTCTATCATTAAGTCGGCTAGGTGTCTTCGTTTTTCCCATACAACTTCCAGTAAAAATGACGAGCAAAGATGACGCTGACCTACGACATACTTTAACAACACTGAGGAAAGCTCACATGGAAAAATTTGTGTTGCATTCAATGAACAGAGAAGTAGTGAAGAATGTTATTTTTGCGGTACGTTTCTAATACTTTATTGACAATGTTATCATAATTAAAACATTTATTATATATATATTTTTCTTATACAATCAAGACAAATTTTCAAATTTCACTATTTGAAATCAATCTGATCAGTTAACATTAGTTTGAGACCAAACGAGAAAAATAACACGGACATAAAACCATTGTACCATATCTTCATTAAATGGAATTACAAAGGGTTTTTTTTGTTTTCTCGCATTGACCAACATCAGCCAGTTTTCACCCTTATCAAGTTATCTAGAGGAAATAATGAAATAGCCTCCCTTTAGCTCTTAAGACCAAAGGGAGACAACTTCAAGTATCTCCCTTGGGTAACTTAGTGAAGAGAAATAAATGACCAGCCTCTCTTATTGATTTCGTCTAAGCTAACATTTTATGTCACCAAAATAGAATAATTATGGACTTTATTCAAAGGGACACACGAACCATAAACCAGGGAATGCAAATGAACGTGTTCAAAGAGTAAAACGAATCTAAACTGAGAACTGAACAGGCTTAAATTGTCAACCTCACCAAGGTTACTTTATTTTCTTCTCCCTAGTCTTGAATTATTATGGCGATAAAAATAAAGTAACCTGGGTGCGACTGATAAGTTAAAAGGCCCATCATTCTGGCAACATAAATTTAGTATGAATATGTTGTTTTACATTTCAGGCTGAGGATCTACATCTACTGCACCATTCCAGGAAATGGTTTGTAACGTATCTGGTAAGAAAAACATGGAAAAAATAAAGAAAAAAAAGTTATAGTTTTTGAATAGAATCAGATCTTAACTAAAATTATACGTAACATGGACATTTCTATGTCCAATATTAAGTACGATTTACCAAAAAAAAAAAAAAAAGACCTCCGAAATTTAAAAAAAATAATCATTAAGAAACCGAAACTGAATAAACTTAAATGAGAACGAAAATATAGAATAATGTACTTTTTGTTTTTGATACTGACTTTATCACGTGAAATATCAGACGAGCCCGTTAGGGCGAGTTTGATATTCCACGTGATAAAGTCAGTATCAAAAACAAAAAGTACATTATTCTTTTTATCGGTAATTTAAAAAATATATATATCATTATGAAAATAAAAAAAAATAATACGCACTATTTCATCGGCATATAATAGCGTGCGTAATTCGGTCGCCATTGTTTTTATTACAAAATTTGAAGCGGGAGAGAAAGGACGTTGATCTGAACCTTTTCAGCGTTGACATGCATGGTAACTTGTACAGAAATCAATTTTGTCGTGAAAAAAGTAAGTAAATTCATTGTACATCACTGAATGTTTCATAAAAATGATGCATTCCGAAAATATGACTGTAGGGGTCCATTTTCTTGAATTTTTTATGGAAGCAGACGACGGGGGTTGCCGTGTTGCAAAAGGGGGGATTTACGGGAGGTGGGCTAACAGTTTTATTGACTATAAAAAATATGATAATTAGTCTCGATCGCGTTTACAATTTTTATATGACTTATTTAACTCGTTTGAATGTAAAAACACGCTTAGTTTACAATCAGCGACGAGCGAAATTCACCTTGGGGCGACGTGACAAATGTGATGTTCATTCATAAATTGCACGCACTCGCTTGGTGACGCCAACGTTTTTGATTGGATAACACTGGAAGTAGATTCTTACGCGTTACGTCGCGCATGTCAATTGCCAACTGACCCATTAATTTCTTGTATCAAGACAGTTCACGATTACTGATTTTATCGGTCAGTAGATATCAAAGGAAAATGACCCAAATTACCGATAAAGATATTTATTATGTATCGGTAGATGGTTTATTGTTTAACATCCAGTGGAAATTATAATATACTTATCAGGACGAGAACATGTCGATGAACCTTGCACTGTACTAAGACGATGGCGAACTTGTGGATGTGATATGGATAGGAACCTGCTTTGTATTAAACCGACACGCCGAACCGATTTTTAACGTGCTAGCTAACGAGGAAACAGTCCGCGGGAAATCGGACACATTATTCTGATTACGGGTCGACCAGTTTTGCTCTTGCTCCTATATGCGGCGTGCTTGGCGGAGAAGCAGCATACCCGAACGTGTGTATCGAACCCTCGACTTTCCGCAGGCGAGGCGAGATCGCTAACAAGAGACCACTGATGACACAGCACAGGATTTACATCAGGCGCATTTTAGCCTACATCCTAAATTAAGCCTTTAAATGCCTTTGGAAATACAGAAATCAAAACAAAACCAGATACGTCATCTAACAGACTTTTATATCATCCACAATAAGTATAATAAGGGGTAAATTCTCTCATTGCTGCTTCCCTTGAATAAGAAAATGTTTCTATCAGAATCAAAATTAACATTTCGTCGTATACATCAAATCTAAAGCGTCAAGTATAATAGGAAATTAATGTCTTATTTAAGGTAGGAGGTACCCAGACCCGCTAAATTACGGATTTTTGTTAAATTTTAGATGCAAGTAGAAAGTTCGAAGCTACACCTAAATATAGAAAACAATTTATATTTAGCTTTTATATTTCTTTATATAATGTTTAAAAATTCTTGAAATACATGTAGAGGTCTATTACTTGAGATTTCGTATAAAAACTGCCGAAAAAAATAAAAAATTTCACATTAAATCGTCATTTCTCAAAAACAAATCCCTAGAATTTTCTATAAAAATGATATGCGATTGCTGTCAACTTTTCCGCTTTATTGATGCAAAATAAATAAAGAGTCACCAGCTTCGTTTTTACTGTGGGAATCATCCTGGCTGTAAAAACACTAAACATCTACATTTTTCATTGCGACGTCGTCACGACGTTACGCTTATTTTGGCTTTTTGACTCGTATTTTCGGCATTTACAGCATTTTCGGGGAATTATTAAAGTGATAAACACTATTTTTTATATGTTCAGATGAAGTTCAACATTCTTTAGTTCAATGCAAAATTTTATAAAAATCTGAAATATAGCCCAGTTAGGTACCTCCTACCTTAAACGAGAAATATAAAGACTTCTAAACGAAAATATTCAACTGAATAAATTATTATTAAAGGATTTTGAGGATGTTTTTGAGAAGGAAGACTTCCCTTCATCTGCAACAATATTTGGTCTACAGCTACTTGATCCTACCCGCTTAATCACAGGTATTCAAGGTAACTACTATTTAGATCTGGTTTCTACTGCACACGATTTAGAGCAACAAAGTCAATTAACATTGAAAAAAGTCCAGGTTAAATCCCCTTGGTACGACTGGGGTCGCGTTAGAATCGGAATTCTAATAAAAGTTTGACCATCCACAAAACATCCTGTTTAACACTACCACTATTGTTAAAGTAGATTTTGATAATCATATTACTTAAAATCAGGCATCCATTTTGTTGTTTGTTAATCATGAGAAAGATACAAAAAGATACACTCTCAGAAGTAGTAATTTATTCTTTCTAAAACAAAGCGTATAACGTGAAAAAAAAAGAAAAAAACAAACTAGGATACCATGTGATATTCTTAACCGACTAAAGACCTTCGGACGGCGGATTGGACCTTTGGTTTATAATGCAGTCAACTGTTAGATTAACCCTCTTTAAGTACACCATTTACTGAATGCTTTTTGTCGGATTCATTTTAGGAGAATATTTCAAGAGAAATTCACGATTTGACGTAGCAGTTTTATTCGACACTGTCAATATGTTACGTCACTTTCTGTCAAATAATATTGACTGCAATGCTGAGCCAGAGGATGACAGATATATAAGTGCTAGAGACATTAAAGACAAGTTTACAGAACGAGTAAGTACTCCCCGTATCCAATGTATTGAAAAATTAAACCAACTTCTTGATTACGTCATGTGAAGATGTGTTGCTATATAATAAAAAATACTTTATCATATATTTAGCGTTGATATAACTTATTTTTCTCATATGATACAGCCGGAAGTGAAATTGCCATATTAGCCCAACGGAGTGATATCCATATCATCCAGCTGGGAAACCCATAAAGTGCCTCTAAAGAATCACGTGATCTCAATGTACAACTGGCGTCAAAATATGTTTTTTTTTCATAGCATACCCATGTCAACCCATCAACCCATATCATCCATCGAGCAAACTCTCGGGGTGATATTGGTGTCTTGGGGTCGATACGGAATATGATATGATATTCTTTATGTAAAAATTTGTAAAATTATAAACAAAAGATCGTCATATGCCAAGATTTCATTCTCATTTTTAACTAAAATATTGTTAACACCGAATCATTTATATACTTACACCAGTGTTAGATTTCTTTTATTTAGGAG
This sequence comes from Mytilisepta virgata, assembly GCA_028015205.1. Lineage (NCBI taxonomy): Eukaryota > Metazoa > Mollusca > Bivalvia > Mytilida > Mytilidae > Mytilisepta > Mytilisepta virgata. Next base: position 38,046,908 of record CM051515.1, read on the forward strand.
AACACTTTCCATGGTGCCTTAGGAGATTATCGATGGGTTTGGTCAGCAAAAACAAACGGTCAAGTGAAAACCAACTTTAATATGAGTATTATAAGATTTAATGGAAAAACAGAAAAAGTAAGTAACATGCATGTGTTTGTATTAGAAATCTATTAATTGTTGTAATTGGAAACTTTGTATGTAATCTAATGAAAATTATATGGAGTAATGCTTTGGTTGCATGACAAAGTCAAAGTTGTTAAAATAAGGGATATTTAAGCAAGTTTAAGAGTGAAATCCAAAAATACAGAATATCATAGTATGCAATAAGTATTGCTGGAAACCTACCATTCCTATGTTAGCTAAAATGAGAGAGAACGGATTTAGTGTAAAATGTCAAGAGGACAACAACGCTGCATGCATAAAACTGAGCTAAAAGCGAAAACAAAAATTCAGAATTCAACTTCATTTGAAGAAGAAAAAAAAACATCTTAAATGTATTGTTGAATAATCGAAGAATCGTGCTTCTAGTTCTGCATTTATTCTTCTTATGTTATAACAATCGATATAACTGTACAATAAAATTGTAATCATTCAAGAACTAAATTCAAACTTAGATCTACTACTTTTTGAAAATTGGTTGGTATTTTTGGGGTCTGTGTAGAGACATAGATATCAGGATAACGTTGTTGTTCTTAAAACTTATTAAAGGTTGGTGAATGTACATTCGACGACAGAGGGCCCGTACCACATATAGACAAAGAATTATTTACGGAAACTGAACATAGTTTGGAGGACGTGCTAAAACACAAAAACTTTACAGTTATAACACGATTGGTAAGTAAAGTCAAGAAATACCGAAGGGATATTCGCAGGAGGGGAAAATTGAAACAACTGACAAACTCCGGAGAACAACAAGGACAAGATCAAAACAATACAAGCACTACAATTAAAAACTATCTTATTCGTGTTGGTCATGGAATGAATAAAAAAATATGTTAAACTGGACATTTTTAAAAGATATTTTAAGCGTAAACTGACCAAAATATATTACAAAAGTGTTATTGGCATCCGGTAAAACAAATGTTATAGAGCCATAATAGGTTTATAATCGAAGTCAATTAGGTACGCTATTGGAATACTCCTTTATCTTAGTTGGTAGAGCTGTCTTTGGAACTAAAGGTTCCTCGTCCGACCCTTGCTGGTTGCTGGAAATAATTTTCAGAGACAAAAGATGCTCTAGTGTAACAAAATTATAACATTTAAAACAACCCTTAAAGTTTGGTTTTCAAGATTTTTCTTACTCAAGAAATAGCTCTGAAATATTTAAACTGCAGACTGCGGAGTAATAAGTTGATGCTAACACAGTACCTAAAGGAGGCATGTTATACGATGTGTACAAACTTGTTCGACCAATCAAACTCAAACTAAACTATATGGATACATCTTAAATACAAAACTAACATTTCTATATGTAAATGAAAATTTTAAATTTGTTATGTCATATGAAAGAATAATAATATGAAATACTGCATTGAAATTTAAAACCAGAGTAGAAAATGTAAATTTAAAAATCAATTAAACATGACATGTTTCAATTGTGAATAGATTGTTTGCAAAGCACTTAAAGCAAATATTTCAACCATATTGGTTCTACCTAAATTCAAAAGCACCAAATAGAATCTAATGTCCAACATAGAAAAGCCCTTAGAGATTTTAGTAATTTTATTAAAAAATTACACAATCATTTTGTATAACTGTCACTGAAAATTTGAAACTAGATATTGCAAATAGCTCTTTTCAAGTTTTGACATTTGGCAACAGAAAAGGACAATCCTGATTAATTTTGTCGTTACATTTTGAACACAATATTGAATATATTAATAGTGTTTTTTCATAGGAATAAATGAATTTGTATTAAAATTTAATATAATATATTATAGAAAACAATTTGAAATAAAGATACTCTGTTAAATGCCAATGGGTAATTCACGCTTATCATTAGAACTTTAGAAAGCCGACAGCCAAAACATTATGCACATAAAATCTAAAACATACAAATTTAAAACTTTAAGGTAGGACTTGATATAAATATTTATGATAAACCTTAAAGTCGTCAAATTTATAAAATTTCACTTTATACTTGCCAAAATAGAACTAACAGTCTAACAATAGAGGAGTTGGCAGACAGTAAAAATGTAGTTTGAATGTAAATACGTCCAAAGCGCTCTCCTATATCAACGTTCATCAGGTATACAAAAACTCTTTCCAAAACCTGAAAATTCTTTATGTATATCAGTTTATAACTATCAGAATATTTTTAGGACCCACCATTTGTACAGATTTCAAATGATGAAAAAGTTGAGGGATTCTGTGTAGATATCCTGGCAGAAGTATCTAGTATGATGAATTTTGATTATAACATCAGGCTAGCAGATAATGGCGAGACTAAATGGGATGATATTATAAAGCAGATAGTGAAAGGGGTACTTATTTCAATATAAAATTATAATTTATCTTTTTTCAGAACATAAAATTCTAAACATGTTTTAAGTTATATCTAGAAAACAAGGAAGATAAATGGAAATGGTGAGCTGTCAAAAGGGGCATAAAACGGATTCAGTCTTGCTCTGGGTTCCCAAGAGTCAATATCTTTTTATTTTTTTCATGCTCGTGATCAAGGCCATATTGGTCGAAACGTTGGGTAATTTTAACTTTTGAGTTTGGTTGTTGTTTTTTTTAACGATTTCATATTTGGTTTTGTTCGACTTGTGTATTTTATACATTTAAGTCGTTTTATGTCCCTTTTGACAGCTCACCATTTACATTTATTTTCCTTGTTTTCTATTGTCGTATGGGCTGTTTCGCAACATACTTAGTTTTTTTATAAGTTCTCTTAACAAATCATTCTCACTTGAAGTTGACCCTTTCTAAAAAAAGTTGGAGCCTTTAAACATTGTAGATTGAATGCAGATTGATGTTACATAAAGGTAAATACCAATCTATTACCACTCATCAGATATTCATGAAATTAATTTTATAGTAGTAATAAGATATTACAAAAAAATACAATTAAGTTCATGTAATTTCCTTTTGAAAACTGCTTAACCTACATGTTAACACAAACTGGCAAAGTTATTAACGTGCTTTGTGTAATATTTATGTAAATTCTGTTTCTCCCTTACTTCTTTCATATACGTGTATATATATATATATATATATATATATATATATATATATATATATTTGAAATCTCTATTGATAGTTATACGTAAAAACGCTAAGACAGCTTGAAGCTTTCGGCCGCGCTACTGGCCTTCATCAGCATGTTTATTGGACATGACGTTACAATGTAATGGTGACAATATGCATTGTGACGCCGCTACTGCGGCTGAAAGTCAGAAGAGATAGATCAAATAGGTGAAAAGAAAAATAAAATAAAAATATAATATAGAATATAAATAAAAAAAAACAAGGAGTTATTGCACGATAATAGTATCATTATAAGACCGGCAGATAAAGGTTCAGGCGTAGTTGTGATGAATTCTAAAGATTATGTGGACAAACTGGAACAGGAGATAATGGAGAGTGGTTCATATGAAGAAATTAAAACTGATTTGACTCTTAAAATTTCGAATAAAGTTAAAAAACTGGTAAATGATATGGTGAAAAGAAATGTCATTACTGCAGATGAAAAGAGATATCTATTACCTTCAGAGGTGAGGTCAGGAAAACTTCAGGCTAATCCAAAACTCCACAAACCTAACATACCTTTTCGTACAATTGTGAATGGACGTAATCATCCGACGGAGAGGATGGCAGAGTTTGTTGAAAAGCAGTTGACAGAAAATGTTAAATCTTTAAAAAGTTACATTCAGGACACAACCGATTTTTTGATGAAATTATCCTCAATTGAACAGCCGTTACCGGAGGGAACAGTTATTTTTTGCATGGATGTAAAAGGCCTGTATCCAAATGTTCCGCGAAATGAAGCGAGGGAGGCGGTAAAGAATGCTTTAAATAATCGTACCAATTCTACAGTTCCTACTCATGAGATTTTAAATATGATGGATTTGGTTCTTGAAAATAATAACTTCTCTTTTAATTCCAAAAACTACATTCAAATAGAAGGAACTGCATTAGGATCGAGACTTGGAATGAATTACGCTTCAACTTACCTGGGAGAATGGGAGAACGAGTTGCACCGTAGATCTAATGTAAAGCCACTATCATATTTCATGTATGTGGATGACATTTGGGGGCTTTGGTCTGGAAGTATTCAAGAGTTGCGGGAGTTTCATATGACAGCTAACTCAATACACCCCAACATTGAGGTAGATTTGAGATATGGAAGGGAGAATGTAGAATTTTTAGACGTGAATGTATCAATTACAAACGATTTCATCACAACAGATTTATATAGCAAACCATCTGACAAACACTTATATCTGCATAAAGATTCATGCCACCCGGAGTCGGTAAAGTAAAAGTATGGGCTTGGGGTTAGGATTAAACGTATTTGCTCAGATTCAGAAAAGTATGAGAATAGAAGGAAAGAACTATGCAGTCAACTAAAAAATCGAGGATATGATGAAAACCAGGTAGAGGAACAACTGAAAAGAGTAGATGATATCAGCCGGGAAAATGTTTTACAATACAGGAAAAAGAAGAAAACAAATGATAGGGTTTCTATAGTTCTTACTTACAATAGCGCGCTTCCGAATGTACATCAAATTTTAAAGAAACGTCAGAAAACATTGCACAAATCTGAAAGGATGAAATCAATATTTGGAAAAACTCCAATCGTGGCATACCGTAGGGACACAAATTTGCAGGATATTCTGATACACAAGAAACACAACAGAAACTTTTTCAGCAACGTAAATAAATGTGAACCATGTGGGAAAGGTTGTGCTATTTGCCCTTTTGTAGAAAATACAGATCACATTAAGGATGACAATGGAAAGACTTATTATATCAGGAATTACATCAATTGTAAAGCGGTCAATGTGATTTATGCCATATTTTGTCAGAGGTGCGACAGATATGTATATGTAGGCGAAACAGGGGACACCTTATATCAAAGACATCTGCTAATTTTTTCATTAATCCGCAGACAACAGGACGATCCTGTAGCGAAACATTTCTTTACGAATGGACATCAAAAACCAGATTACAAAATTGTTGGCATCGAGAAACTATATGGCTCCGACGCATATCGCAAAACCAGGGAGAAACTATGGATGAAAAAACTACAGACATTCAAACCATTAGGCATAAACACTAAAGAACAATAAATTTTTCAACTGTGCACATTGATACAAACTATAATGTATGGGTTCCCCCTTCTGGTTTTTTTTTTTGGGGGGGGGGGGGGTTAGTATAGGTTATTATTCCTTTTTTTGGGGGGGGAGGGGTGTTGCTTCATTCCATCTTTTTCTACTGCTCAGTGATATCAGTCATTTATGTCTCTCTGTTCTACTATCATTTCTATTTTTACCTCCATCTCTTTGTTTACATACTTTTCTATCATTTTTACTTCCCTATTGTCCTGTATTATTTTTGTCTATCTTACCCTTATACTTTCATATTTTTATAACAACACATCTATTTTTAACATCCTTGTTTTCTTTGTTTATATTCTATATTTGTATTTTCTTTTTAACTTACTTGTTTTCATTATATTCTATATTGTATTTTCCTTTTTAACTTCCTTGTTTTCTTTATTTATATTCTATATTCTATTTTTATTTTATTTTTCTTTTCACGTATTTGATCTATCTCTTCTGACTTTCAGCCGCAGTAGCGGCGTCACAATGCATATTGTCACCATTACATTGTAACGTCATGTCCAATAAACATGCTGATGAAGGCCAGTAGCGCGGCCGAAAGCTTCAAGCTGTCTTAGCGTTTTTACGTATATATATGTGTGTGTGTGTGTTTTTTCTTAATTTTTTTAGAAAGGTGATATTGTAATTGGATCATTAGACGTAAGATCAGCAAGAGAAGAAAAAATTTCGTTTTCAACTACCATTTTGGATTCTACTGTTAGTTTATTATTACAAAAGCCACCCGCAACACCAACATTTTTCCAGTTTCTATGGCCGTTTACATGGAAACTGTGGATGATGATACTGCTTGTTTTCTTTATTGTTGGTGGAGCATTGTTTCTTATGGGAAGGTATGATTCTACCCAGAAACAATCTGCTCAACAATTTGACCTGAAGGAAAGTTTGTGGTACTCACTCAATGTCCTTCTACAAGGTGAGGAAATCCTTAACATGTCAAAGCATTACAATACTTTACTATAACTTTCAACACAACTTCATTTCACTCTAGCTAGTTCCATGCTTAGTATATACTTATTGACTGTGTATGAGACGAATAGTATGTTTAATTGTACATGAGATACCCACTATTGCAGGAGGCGTAGGCGAGAGATAATAGTTGGTATCGAGGGAACAAAAACTTGCTATTCGCCGAATATGCAGCAAATAAATGTTTTAATATACCAAAAGAAAATTTACCAAGAAATTAACTGATGAATTATTATTACATTTTTGGTGTGTTTCCTCGGATAGGGAAGCAAATCGCTCCCCACTGGAGGCGGAAGTTGTCGTCTGACAAATTAATATTTTCGATGTTCTCGGATTTTTACTTTAGATGAGATTAAACTAGACGTATTTGAAAGAAAGTCCGCGGCAATATTACGATATACAAAAATACACTTTTGAAATGTGTATACATGGTATAATTTAACAATTTACGCTATACGATTATACACTGTATAATTGTATGGTAAGATTTAGGTTTTTAACTATACACTTAAACTGTATAATTGTACAGTGATTTTTTTCCCATTTTATCTTGACAATTATACAATTAAAAAAAACCCAAAGATATTTATAAAACCAAATAGTAGAATGGGGAAATTATATAACCTTCATACAAAGTTTTTACAGAGTACTTTAAAATAAAAATAGAATAATAATTTCCACCATGTTTTAATTATTTTAACTGTGACCTCAAATTATATAATTCTAGTTATTCAATTAAATGATAGGGAAAGGGATTTTATAACCTTTTATATTAAGTTGCAATGCGTTTTGGTAAAACAATAGAATCATTTTACGAATATTAATTGACATTAACAATTTGCAGATCTAAAATGTTGACATGTTGTGTATTCATCCAAACTGCGATAGGGTAGAAACTTTTCTTCCCAGGTCATCAGAATTCACACAATGTAGGTCTTTAGATATCGTCTGCTACAGACAGTATAGATGAAAAAAATAAACATATGGTGACCGGTTAAGGCCTTTTCGCGTTTTCGCCCTTCATATTCTAACGCATAGAAGGTTTCGCTTCTAGTTTTCGCGTTTTCGACTTTGCGTTTTCGTGTTTTCACCTTTTCGCCTTTTCGTCACAACTGTGGGACATTCTGTAAGAGTTAGTGGATACCCATTTAATCAGATAATATTAAAGAACATTTACATGTTTTTGGTTATTTGTCTTGTGAGAAAGTGTTTAGTTCCGTTATCAGCTGGCTCAAGTTATTTCGAACTGACTAGCGATGAGGCAATGAAAACCGTTAAGAAAAGAAATATAGTGTATAAATAAAGAGCTAAAAAGTTTCCACTAACCAAACATGACATTCAGCAGTGTGTGTAACGCACGGGTGAATTATAAAATAACAACCCAAAGATACTAATGTTAGATATAGTAAATTTATACTATGCTGTATACGACGCATTTCAAGGAGTTACCTCTCATCAGCAGCATTAAAACCGAACTATTTGGAAGACCAAAAACCAAACTTATATTAAACAAGAAGTACTCAACCAAAAATACCGAAATAGGAAGCCAAATTTCAGCTAAGGAGATCTACCATGTGCAATACAAGGAATGAACCCTTAGTATTTCTATTATTTTTGAATTTTGTTAAATACTGGTAATTTCTATAACAAATCAATGAATAATCATGTCAGACAAGTCTGACGACTGGGTTGGCGAATACCCTCGGGGACCTAGGGTCCACCAGCAGAGGCATCACCTCAGGAGTTTCAAAATAACAATCCAAAGATACTAATGTTAGATATAGTAAATTTATACTATGCTGTATACGACGCATTTCAAGGAGTTAACTCTCATCAGCAGCATTAAAACCGAAACATTTGGAAGACCAAAAACCAAACTTATATTAAACAAGAAGTACTAAACCAAACATTCCGAAATAGGAAGCCAAATTTTAGCTAAGGAGATCTACCATGTGCAATACAAGGAATGAACCCTTAGTAAGTTTTGCTAGATCAAGAGTTTTAGATTAGAAGATTCTCAGAATTGAGTTTCCAAGAGTAGTAATAGATGAAGTGTGAATTTTTTAAGGCCCAGTAGTCCAAAGGCCCGGCAGTCCGAAAACCAGCAGGAATATTGTTAGTACAGCTCTATAATAGAATAAATCAGTTGACATACAATTTATTGTTTTACATGTAGTTGTCTGGCCTGCGACTAATGTCGCTTAAGGCGAGACATAGATATGTTGTTCCGGCGACGGCGGCGTTAACTCAAGGTTTCTCAGTATTGATAATACCTAAAACTTTCATATTAATTCCACAGATAGTTCTTGGTAAGTCAACGGCGCATACTGAGGTACTGTATAATAATTGCAAATGGTGTATACAGTCGACTCTCGTTATCTCAAATTCATTCGGACCATAAAAAAAATCGAGATAGACGAAGTTCGACTTAAAAGGAGCCGAAAAATTTCCCTGGATTCGAAAGGGAGATAATTTACTACTTCTGGTAAATCTAAACTCTGTGTAGTTGCCGGTGAAACTTTAATTTACATACTCCATATAACCGAAATCTGAGACTTCTGCTCTATATTTTTGTACTGCAATTTCGGCTTCCCATTCATAGTATTGACTATTACATACATGATTTTTGGAATGAAGGTTTCTGGGCCAAAAATGACCATGTGATTCTTCTAGATGTCCCGGATGTTCTATACAAGGTAATGGCAATGTCCTCGGTAATTTTGGGCAAACTTAGCAAACGCAATATACCTAATGTATTTTCATAGAGCCCGCATACAAACAACGAGATTGGTTTCAACTTAGGAATGATATTCCTAGTTAATTCTATATATAAATTTTTGTGTTGATTTATTTTCTATCAAAACGAATTACGGTCATATGATCTGTTACGGTCCAGATACAGTAAAGGTCGGACTTTGTATCAAGGAATAATATTATTATTTGTTTTTAAAATTGCGTCATCATGGTCATACTTTGCACTGTGACACTGGTAAGAAGTTATTTTTTATAATATTGCTTTGCAACCAATAGAAACCTGCTGGACCACCTATGTTTGCTAATTATCATTTTAAATCTCAGAAAATATGTAATAATTGGCCTAAAGAGCTCGAAACACGATTTGTCGAAATGCAGATATAGTGCATTTTTTTCCACATATATGCATAATATAAACATATGATATTTTTTAGTCTCTAACTTATTCAATATTTCTTGGTAGGAGGAACCGAATATTCTCCACAAACGACATCCATGAGAACAATTGTGGCAATCTATTGGTTTTGCACACTTATAATAACAACGGCATACACTGCCAACCTTGCTGCATTCCTAACTTTGAAAAATATTGATGACAGAGTCAAAACTATAGATGCTTTAGTTTCACAGAAAAGGATAAACTATGGGGTTGTTCAAGGCAGTGATTTAGCAGAGTTCCTGTCTGAAACTGACAATGACTTGTACAAAAGATTATGGATCTATATGAAATTAAATGAAGATAAAGTTTTAGCGAAAACAAGAGAAGAAGCAAGAAAGAGGGTACAAAGTAGCAGTCCAAAATATGTTTTTCTAGATGATGGTGTTATGAATGACCATTATGCAATGGAACACTGTAAAACTTTGGAATCAATCGATCAAGGCTTTGGTAATAAGCAATATAGTTTTGGGTTCCCGCGTGGAGCGCCTTACAGGGACGATATAAACAGGGCGCTTCTCAAACTTAAGGAAAATGGTCATCTTGATATCCTAAAGGCAAAGTAAGTTTGAGGTTAATTCCAAAGTCTAATACATACTGGGTACTTGTATTCCACAATACTGTGAGTATCGGATATTACATTCTCTTTTGTAAGGGACATTAGTCCCGCATATTAGACGGCATATTGTAAAACATGGAGTGGAGTTTGGAGTCATTTTTGGAGTTGAGTTCTGGATTAACCTACCCCCTTTTATTCATTTTTATTGTAGGTGTTAAGTAGATTTCATATTTTATTTCAGTAAAATGATATCATTGTGAATTCTGACATATAAATATATTTTATATTTCAGCAGCAGTATCCTATTTCAGTAAATTTATAGTGCAGTGCAAGCCCTACCACATCCTGTAGTTAAATAACTGACGACAGCTCAATTAAAACAGCACTAATGATATATTCACTTTTCTTTAGGATCAGTCATCATGAAAAAAAGTAAAATAGAAACAATATTGAAAGAATTAAGAGGCTACCATAGGAACTTATTCCGAAATACAAAAAAAAAAAATGTAACGACTTGACAAATAATAATCTGTTGTTGTCTAAATAAAATAAATAGGTTGAAAAATAAGTGTATCATGTAACTCAACTACTTTCACACAATATTTTAAAGATAAACATACTTCTAAAATCTAATAAACTGTTATCACAGAGATATGTCTCGCCTTTTTGTAATTTTGATTATGCAAATGTTGAAATCATAATAGCAATACCTTAACATCTTACACAAGTTATGCAAATATTCAAAGTCAATAGACCATGACTGAGGGGGTGGAGCCAAATAATCTCCATGGCAATGAGATGTGGCAATGATAATACATCTGCATACCAATTATCATTGACCTACCACTAGTGGATCCCCATAAACTGACCTAATCACAAACTAATACATGTAAAGTAAGCAAACCATTCAAAGTCAATAGATCATGACTGAGGGGGTGGCGCCAAATAATCTTCATGGCAATGAGATGTAGCAATGGTAATACATCTGCATACCAATTATCATTGACCTACCACTAGTGGATCCCCATAAACTGACCTAATCACAAACTAATACATGTAAAGTAAGCAAACCATTCAAAGTCAATAGACCATGACTGAGGGGGTGGAGCCAAATAATCTCCATAGCAATGAGATGTAGCAATGGTAATACATCTGCATACCAATTATCATTGATCTACCACTAGTGGATCCCCATAAACTGACCTAATCACAAACTAATACATGTAAAGTAAGCAAACCATTCAAAGTCAATAGACCATGACTGAGGGGGCGGAGCCAAATAATCTCCATGGCAATGAGATGTGGCAATGGTAATACATCTGCATACCAATTATCATTGACCTACCACTAGTGGATCCCCATAAACTGACCTAATCACAAACTAATACATGTAAAGTAAGCAAACCATTCAAAGTCAATAGACCATGACTGAGGGGGCGGAGCCAAATAATCTCCATGGCAATGAGATGTGGCAATGGTAATACATCTGCATACCAATTATCATTGACCTACCACTAGTGGATCCCCATAAAACTGAGCTAATCACAAACTAATACATTGTTGACGCCGTCGCCGCCGCCGCCGCCGCCGCCGCCGCCGCCGACGCCGCCGCCGACGCCGGAAACAGCATACCTATGTCTCGCCTTTTGACTCCGTCAAGGCGAGACAAAAATATGTGAAAATAAGAACAATTAAATAATGAGTTCTGAAATGAACCAATCAACACCGTGTTCCTAGAACATTTCAATCAAGGACAAAACAATTGCTTTAACAACCCCCCCCCCCCCAAAAAAAAAAAACTGGGCAAGTTATAAACAGACACATAGTCCGACAATAACACAAAAGCTCAAAATGACAATAATAGTATCAATATAATAGACAATGCATCTAATAACGACGAGCTAGTCTCTTCAAAAGTAATACAAAACCCTTAAAAAAGGAAAATGCAATCCTCTTTCAAACACAGATACATTTAAATATACCTGTGGGTGCCCAGTTAAAACTATTCAATGTGAAATAATCCAGCGAAGTCAATATCAAGTCGGCGACGACAAACCATAATATTATAAACAAAACAAAGTCAAATCTGACCTAACTTCAGCTGAATTCACAAGTAATCCCCGAAAGAGACAACATAATAACCGTCTTCTATGAATGTCCTTCATCGAGAACTCAAAGTCACCTCCTTTCAATCTTGATCTCCATATACGTTGTATTCTAACATCTCTATACCCTTGTCTCAATCTTGCTCTTTTATGATTTTAAACACATAAACACTGGATTCAAATATACCCTAACGTAACAAAATGAAAAAAAAATAATAAAAGAAATGCGTCTCAAAGATTTCCAAATTATAAAGACAAGTCTACTTTGAGGGGAGAGGGGCATGGCATACCTAAGCCCATAGATACCCCCATATACATCAACGAAGGCAACCTCCAATTAGAAGTGGAAATATACATGGTTACAGGGTGGGGATCTCAAAGATCTGCAAAGACACATCTATTTTTACGGGGTGGGAATACCCCAGTGAATGCATCTTCTCATAACGAGCAAGAAAATATATGAGACCAAAAGTTTTGAAAATTAAATTTCTGAAAGCTTATTGCACAAATTCATACTTTTGTCAAAAGGGTGGGCAGCTTAGATGTTCAATAAGGTTTAAGAATCTTTAATTTTCAAAACATTGGGCCCACATGTGTCTAATTTCTAAAATTGCGAGAGAAGAAATCAGTTGAAGAGAAAACCAATTAAATTTTGTTTTTGCACACAAAAACATATGTTAGACGGACAGACATTACAAAAAAAAAATGTTTCTCCACTTCATTGGGGGAGACATAATGACCCATTTACAGAATTTACAGATATGGCTAAACAATAAGAAAAAGAAGAAAACAGATTTGTATGTGTAATTAAGGCAGCTCCAGAATTTCATATTTTCATATTTATGTCATCAGATCGTCTGTTAGCTGAGGTAAACAAATGTTGTACCTGTATTAGAATGACTCCAAAATCCACTCCAAAAATGACTCCAGACTCCACTCCAAAAAGACTCCAAACTCTGCTCCAAAAATGACTCCAGACTCCACTCCATATTTCATATCATTAGCGTTGTTTTGATTGAGTTATTTAACTACATGATGCGGTTACAAGCAGGGCTTGCAAAGCACTATAAATTTACTGAAATAGGATACCGCTGCTGATATATAAAATATTTATTTCAGAATTCACAATGATATCAGTTTACTAAAATTAATAAATGTAATATAAGATATGAAATCTAGCACATACAAGTAAAAATGAATAAAAGGCGGTAGGTTAATCTCCAAACTCCACTCCAAAAATAACTCCAGACTTCACTCCAAAAATGACTCCAAACTCTACTCCACAAATGATTCCAGACTCCACTCCATGTTTTACTATATGCCAGTTTAGACAAGGCTGGCGTTATATAGTAATAATTTATTGTTGCATTATTTTGGATTATTTTCACTTGTCACTATACATTTAAAAACTTGAAACACTCAGACATGTTTATGTAAAAACAATACGTATATCTATTATCTGCAGAATTTGAAGCTTTTAGTTATAAAACCTCATAAAATGAAAAAGAGTCGAAGGTTTTAAAATCGATACAAAATCATGTAGTAATAATGATATGAAAGATGTTGACGTTTTATTTACAAGCCGTCAAAATTCAGTATGGACAGGTCTGAACCTGCGCAGACAAAACTCTGACATTCGAAATAGACATAAACATTGTACGTCACAATTTTAAAAACCGATCACTGACCTGCGCAAACACTCTCTCCACTGCGTCAAATACGACGACCCAACCGCTTAGGAAGAGTAATACGTAATGCCCCAACTGATGTGCGCAAATGAAGGAAATTTCCGTTCAAAGTATAAATAATCAAGTTTTACTATTTCTTTTAATGAAGTAAGAAGTTAAGCATACAAATTCAATCAATCAAATGATCAATACTTACAAATCGCGATATAAAAATCAAAAAGAATTATTATCGTGCCATAAAATGCTGCAAAACTCCGCCTTAGTGGCCTAATCAAATGTCGGTGGTGGCCATCACCATAACAGGATTGTTTTTGCACGAGATTTTCTGTTTGTTGTGGAGAGCAATAACAATTACCATAAAAGACTTGTTGTATAGCCCGCGCTTTTTACTATCCACACTTTTGTCAATATTTGGTTACTCACCTGTAAAAAGTATTTTACTACGTACGAGAAGAAAATAGTAAACAGCACGTGCTATAAGTTACGACAAACAAAACATGTTAATCTAACCACAAGTTTTAAACATTGAAAATACGACGTAATGCGCGCTCAATTCAAACGTGTTTTGTGCACATTATATTAAGAAATGTTTGAAATTTAAATATATGATGAAAAATGATAGACTTATGTTTATGCGTGTTAGAAGTTGACAGAAAGGTTCAGGAAAAATAATTCTGGAATACATTAAAAGAAATAAATGTACATTGTAATTGTCATGTTTGGCTGTATATGAAATTTTATTCACATAGTTTGTAGAAAGTTTAGGAATAATACCCGAAATAAGTTTTGGAAATGGTTAGCAATTTTTAAATAATCAAAATATCAAATATTTTTCTTGATTACCCTCAAGTGCTCCCATCAATTTACTGATGATAATTTTTTATATTTTCCAACAATGACTAGGTATTGTATGAGTGGCGGATCATGTCATAATAAGGATGGTTCTATCCGGATGCATTTCTCTCGAATAGTTGTTTCATCGTGACATAAGACGTGTGTTTGAAGTGGGAATTTCCAAGGTCGTGATTGCGTAGGCCAGTCAAAACTGAATTTTGACGCCTTGTATACCAATTTGAAATTAATTTGTCACTTATTATAAATAGAAAAAGGAAATTACAGAGATAAAAAAAAAACACCAACTTATTTAAAATAGCATTTAATATTTTGTTAAAAATCACAATTCCAACTGTGTAAATATGAAGAAACAAAATTAGGCCTTGCATATTTCCGATGGCCGGGACATCAGATCCATATATTAAACCGTTAAATACTGCGAACAGTATTTAAAAATATTTCTAAAATTTTCAATACATTTTCTACAATTAAAACCTTGTATGTTTCATTTCTGTAACTATTTCAACAATTATCTTCGAAAATTGTTTCCGTCACCTTGAGAGTGCATTTTTTGTCACACCCCCTCCCCCCCCCCCCCCCCAAAAAAAAAAAAAAATCGTTGAAGTGAGGCATATAAGCTAGATTTTCTTAAAGAAAACAATGTATTAGTGTTAAATAAGGGACAGAATCGGTAAATTTTGAATTTTTATTTGCGCTGCGCTCTGACGTCCTACGGCACAAGCATATTATAAACCAGACCGTTTTACGTCAGAGCAATCTCGGTCTAACACATAAAAAATAGTGCTACGAAACGCCAGTAAATTATTATGAATCGATGACGCTAATTAAAATAGCTCCAAATGTGGACATGTATCCTTAAAAATAGCCATCCGATGTACTGATCATTTACATTTTAAATGATGTTGATTTTCTGTATTTTTAATGAAAATGTACAAACTGTAAGGTTTTTCTGTCATGTACCATTGTGCATAATAAAATAACACGGTCGCATTTTAGTTTCAGATTGAAGACCAGAAATAAAATTAAAATATATTGGATGAGCTTTTTTCGGGAATGTATAATAATTTTGTTTAGTGAATTCACACACTCTATTCTTTTTAATTCTTTGCAAATTCACGACTGACATAAAACTTTTTTCCCAGATGGTGGAGATCAAATTGTACACAGGCAGAAGCTGAACAGTCCTTGATTAAATCAAGTTCTGAACTAGAAATAGAGAATATGTTTGGTGTATTCCTGATTCTTTTAGGAAGTATTATATTGGCCATAATGATAGAGATTTCCAAGAGGGGTCGACTAGCAGCAGAAAAACGATACAACAAGCAAAAGGTCAATCGAAAGGTAATGTATTGTACTACTAATTAAATACTTAACTTACTGACGTAAGGGAAATGCAGTTGTTACAGGGAACAATATGAAATACTTCAGATCACAAAGTATAGATTTAGGATGTTGTAACTAAATATATCATCACTTATTACTTATCTGATTTAAACACGGATAATAGACTTTCTGAAATCGAAGCTAAGTGAGTTAAAATCCTACAACACCACAAGAGCTACTTAAAAATAATTTATAAGTATCGAAAGGTTATGTACCTTGATGTTTATATCATTATTTTGGTTTTCAACATTTTAGGCTTTGAAACACAACTGATGAGTCGTAAAGCGACGAAAAGGCAAATAAATCGCATATAACCGTCACAACACCCTAATATTGTGATTTTTATACTTCATGCCAAGAATTCATGTAACATAAATTAATTCACTTTTCTCATGTAAAAAGCGCATTGCTGACTGAGACACCGTACATATACATTAAAAGCGCTCTATTCTTGTAACCGTAATTGGACACAAAAACTCACATATAAATCCGCACGTGGACATATTACTGTAGTTAATATGCAGTATTTGCCGGATAAATGTACACAAAGCTCACACGAAATGTAAAGCCGCACGTGGACATATTACTGTAGTTCATATGCCGTGTTGCCGGATAAATGTACACAAAAATTTACGCGACATATAAAGCCGCATGTGGACATATCACTGTAGTCTATATGCCGTATTTGCCGGATAGGTTGGAATGTATATACGAATTATTAATGTACCAAATATCACAGTACTAAGTTTCTGGCATGAAGTATAATAATCTCAAATTGTTAATTTTTTCCTTATGTTTAATATGTAATCTAGTAACTTTATTTGAACTTGAATACCTATGCTGTGTTTTAGGATACTTAAATGCCTAGCTGCATAATACCATTGATAAGACTGATAACATGGAGTGAACTATCATTCAGCTATGTTAAAGGGGACTGTGTTAACAATATTTGATTTTGATAAGTGAAATGCATTTAGTAAGTGGTTTTTCGAATATTACAACTGCAATTCAAATATTGGGTAAATCTATGACTCCAATACAAGAAAAGAAGATGAGTGTGTGAAAACGTTCCTCTCGTGTCATGCATTTCAGTATGTAAGTAGTTATTTTGCATTATGAAATAATTTTGACTCTTTAATAAACCTGTACTAAAAACTGTTTAATCAGCAAAATAAAGTTTTGAGATTTTAACTGTAACATGGTAATAGTTGTTTTATTTATTAATAGGGATGGTGAGAGTACTCGCTTCTAGGTTCGTGTACTCGAGTACAAATTCATATTCGAGTACTCGCGCATTATCAGTTTTGATCTCTTGCTAACCTCTCTTAGCAGCCTCGAAATTGCAATATTTAACATAGATATTTCCGTTTATGAGACAGAAGGGAGAAGAAAGTCTACTATGATATCACAAACTCAGGTGCTAGTGTCTCCATACTATCCGCCGGAAATTTGATACTTTAAAGATACTGTTATATGTATTTATGAGAGGGTACCAGAGTATTCTAGTACTTTTTGTCCCCTATAATAAGTAATTGATACCAATACCTGGATTTCTTTGGATAAAGTGACTAACCGGACGTTAACCAGAAGAGAATTTTTCCCTTTATTTGACATCGGTGGTTGTCTAATCAATAAAAAGGTTTTCGAGTTGTATACTGTGTTTTCTTTACAATGTCCGACTTGAAGAATAAGTCTCAGAAAATTACCTTTCATTTTGGCTACATGGTGATTTTTTTAAAATGCATATACCACCCGGATTGTATTACTTTTCAAGTTTTCCAAGTTAGCTTAAAAGTACGCCGTATATTTGCTCGAACACTTTATCGGTAGCTTTATGATTAGATTAATTGATATGAAACAAGAAATTAAAATATATTAAAATATATCAAATTTGGTGCGTACGATTATCATTTCTGTACTGAATTTCCTAGGGTTTGCTTATAATTCAAATGTCCTAAAAACAAATATGATACCTTTAAGAACAGAAGGACCGTTAAACAGTATATAAATAACATATTTCTAAGAGGGCGACGGAGTATATTGTAACCCCGGAAAAACATTGTCAATCAAGGCGAAGTGTAAAATACCACCCGCTGTTTTTTTCCAGCGGGTAATCGAGTAAAATACCAAATTCTTGTAAACCAATGAAAATGCATTTTAAAAATAGAGAAATTTACATAAAGTATAATAAATATGAATAACCTTTTGCATGGATATATGCAACCTGATTTTGGTTTATACAGTGAACAACTTCAAACGTGCAACAGTAACGCGTTACTCTAGAGTACGCGAACATACAGGAACACGTTGCTCTAGGGTACACAAACTGTGACACGTTGCTCTTGGGTACGCGAACCAACTGCAACGTCTTTCTTTCGCGAACCTGTCAGCAATTGCATTATGACCCGAATGGCCCTTCATAAGCCTACGACAGTCAGTTTTCTTCTTTGTTGTATTTTCACAAAGTTTGGTTGAAATTGTAAAGTACGTCTGGCTTAAATGAAGATATCTGTCAATGTACAAATGTTTTTGTTTAAAAAATCTTACATTTTTAATCATATTTTAAAAACCAACACAGGATTTGAAAACAAAGCTACAAAACATTAATAGATCTACTAGAAAACCCCCACAAGAAACGCATTCTTCACTGTTACTTAACATGGTGGTACTCATAGGATTCTCAGTGGTAATGTGTCCTACAAAAGGGATGGCACTCCGACGATTCCAAGTGGTATTGTTTGCTAAAAAATACAAGAAATGAAAAATAGTTAATTGCTGACATAGATATATGGAAATCATGTTATTATTTAAGCTGTATATAACCTATTTGATTTTTTTTGTGCTTTGTATGTCAAGTTTAGAAATAATAAAAAAGAGACTTATTTCGCTTAATCAGTAAAATATAAGATACATCTACAATATAACAAAGTTGTAGGTGATATTCAGGTCCGTGAAATAGGCGTGAGAGGTTATAAATAAGCTGAAGTGGGGTATGGAAAAGACAAATTTCTTTAACAATCGTGAATTCAGAAATGATATCAAAGTGAAACAATCATAATATCAACTGAAGAATTAATAAAGCATGTCATAAAACAAGACAAAAAACACACAAAAATATTAGAACTTACAATGTTAACTCCCAGAATTAAATATAAAATTGAGGAAGGGATTTTGTCTCTGATTCTGTTTAAGGGTAATTACTGCATTTAGGTCTACTAAAACGACCCAAAACCACAATAGATATACATCAAGAAGACTTGCCACAAGTCTCTCTGTAAGTTTTGATCCCTTTGAAAGTACCACAGCTGGATAGTAAACAAGTATTTGATAGTATTCTGTACATTTTCATAGCAAATAATTTTTAAAGGGATCAAAACTTCCAGAGAGACTTCAGTCAAGTCTATGCATCAAAATGTGATTTGATCACTGTGGGAGTGGTCAATTTTCATAATTTGTTAGGCGCAGTTATGCGACTTAAGGAATGTTAGATTATACTGGTACAATGTAAAAAATAAATACGTTAATACAGAAATATTACATAAATATTAGACTGTGGTTTCGAGACATAGTCTTGGTAAAGGCGAAGATAGTTTGGTTACTATCATGTCGGTTCAATTCTGGATGCGAGATGTATATTTGGTAGAACAATGTGAAAGGAAAACACCTACCTTTATGATCGCCGTTAACCTTTTTTGGTATTATCTCTCCATGGCATTCCTGTGCTGCTGTGTTGAAGATTTGGTGATCATCTGGATAGTATATTTTCAAATACATTATAGAATAAAATGTTTCTATAAGCCTCTTATATATAAATTATTCATGGATGGATGAATTATTGTTTAACGTCCAGTGGCAACCAGGTGCATATCAGGACGAGAACCTGTTGATATAATAATGAATATGATCCCTGCTTTGTACTAGACCGACACGCTAAGTCGGATTTTTAATGTGCTAGCTCACGAGGTAACTGTCCGCAGGAAGACATATCACCTCACTCGGACACATTATACTGACTCCGAGCCGACCAGTCTTTGCTCTTACTCCTAGATGCCGCGTGCTTGGCGGAGAAGCAGCAAATACCAATTTTAATGTCTTTGGTTTGACCCGGCCGGGGATCGAACCCGCGATCTTCCGCACTCGGGGCGAGCACGCTACCACGAGACCACCGAGGCGGTCAAATTATTCATGATTTACGTTAATAAATATATTATTCTTAAATAAATTTACATTCATTTACCTTCCTTTCGAATACAACTTTAGAGAGTTTTGCCTTTTATATGCAAATAGAAGGTCACAGGCATGACAGGTTTAAATATACAATAAAATATACATTAAATAAAAAAAAAAAAAATGGTGTTAAAAGTTTTTATTTCGTTCATTTTCTAATATTTCTATACTAGCCCTGAATTGATAATATAGATTTACTGTTACAAAAATGTTTAAATTTTGTCAAAACAATGGAGTGTTTTCCTCGTGCAGAGCTCTATCCTTATATGGTTTTGGCTTTACCCTTTTGGAATTTTTGAATTTGCTCTTCAATGTTTTGGATTATTGTTTTGGTTTTCAGAAATCATTTTAGTACTTGAGAACAACTGATGATTCGTAAATCGACGAAAGTTTACTGCAATATTTGTATCAACGGTTTTTTTTATGCACAAGATGTGCGATTCATGACACATAGGTTGTGTTCAATGTATGCCATGTTGAAAAACGATAACCCTAAATACAAATGTAACTCAAAAGTTGAAGATCAAATTCAAATGCCAAATTGACAAAAAGGTAAAGTATATAAGGGAGCAACCATTTGATTTTTATTTGGGGGGGGTTGATCCTGCCTATTTTTTTCGTCGAAATTTTGGTTCTGGATTTTTTTTCGTTCGCTATTGCGGCCTAAATTTTTATTTTCATTTAAACCAAAATATGTCCTGATTTACACAGGTCCTGCATTTTTATCATACCTGAAGTTATCCTGTCTATTTATTTTGGCAAAATTACGGTCCTGCCTTTTTATTTCAAATCTGATCCTAGCTCCCCCCCCCCCCCCCCATAAAAATCAAACGGTTGCTCCCTACCTAAAATTAAAATATCAACTTCAGGCTAGAACGGAACGGATCACGTGATACCCTCGGAGACGGCTATCATCTACCAGCGCGTAGTGGATAATCTGGGGTCTTTTATTACCATTTTCGTTGCGTTTGACAACTCTGGCTTTTGATAAAAAAATCAGTAATCTAGATTCAGCTACTCAGTGAATAAAACCCTAAAAAGTATGTAACTAAAAGTTCATGTATGTTGTTTCATACACCATACGATGTATATAGATGCGCAATAAGTTTTTAGAATTTCGATTTTCAAAATTTGCCCACATGTATCAAATTTAGAAATTTGCGCAATTTAAAGCATTTCATTTTTCAATTTATGAATTTTATTTCTTTAAAGTATAGTCATACACCATATTTAAATGCACAGTAAAGTTTTAGAATTATGATTAATATTACTAAATTTGGGGTCCACAGAGGTAGAATTTCGAAAATAGTGAATTTAAGCTTTTGACCTAAACTCATATTTCATTTTTCAATATATAAATGTTATTTCTTAACAGTATTACCGGTAACATAAACTTTATAATACGGTTTAGATTTTTTATTTTTACAAATTTTGGCATACAGGGGTCGAATTTCTAAAATACTCAATACTTAATTTAGGTTTGCGATTCAAACTTTTTCATTTTTCATTGGGTTAAGTGATTTAATTACTTCATAGAACGATTGTATAACATCTGTAAATGGGCAATAAGATTCCTGAGTATGCGTTATGCGGAGGGATACCCGGAACACTGTCGATATTCCGACTGTAGACTTCAAGCTATAATTAATCATTTTTGCACCTTTCGTTTATGGTATATTACCTGTGCAACATTCTTTAATTTTCTTGTAAACTCGACCGTTACAGCAGCCTTCCAAATCAGTAATAATTCGTATGCTCCTACAACGCTTATGGCTGCAATCTGTGGACAAAAGGGATTTGTATAAATGAAAGGCAACTCATTCGCACAAGTATACGGTTGCCTACATACATATGATATTTCTCTATGCTGTGTCATCACTATTTCGTTACATTTTCCTTTAATTGTTTTCATGTGTTCAGTTCCTTCTCAGTCTGGTAATTGAGAAAGTGAGACAGTTTTTATTCTTATCTCGTTCCGTAGCACAGCCTCTCGACGAGATAAGAATGAGAAACTCCTCCTCATTGAAAAAAAAAATCATAAATAATCTATAATCTATAACGCTTAAATATTTTACTCCTTGATCACAAAAATGCAACTGATGCGTCGTAAATCGACAAAATGTGGATATTTGTTTGCATTAAAATTGGTATCAAAGAATATATTTGACCATATGTTATCATGATTTAAAGAACAATGATTGGGTTTTCCGCCACTATATAAATTCCGCACCAGGGCAATTGACTAGATGGCAGTTAAAGAAGCTTGCGAAACAGGAGAACGCAGCCAGCGACCTTTTAGAGAGTAAAAAATGTACTCTTTGATTGTTGACATGTTGCATTGAAAATGATTTTAAAGGTCGGACAAGAAGATTAGCTTCCTCGCATATGTTATTCAAATATCAAGTTACTGCTTCATTGAAATCGTCCAGTTGAAATTACCATTACCTATGCAATTTTTATCCAATAAAAAACCAGTGGAAGTGTCGTCCTAGCCCGGCCGCTGCTTAGCACGCGCACGAGAAAATCGATCCAGGCAATGCCGTATTATGTTACAAACAATTTTGACTGTAACGGAAAATGTGTTCCGTGTACGATCGAATAATTTAACTGTCAAACAGATAAAAGCTACTATCTTACCTGATATATTAAAACATACTAATAAAATACAAATTGCCGAAGTAAAAAAATATCCCATCTCCATCTAATTTGTCATGTTCACTTATGTCCAAATTGCCTAGGAGCTATATTTATAACAAGGATTTTTTTTTCTCTATTTTTAAAAAAAAAAAGTATAAGTATGTCGACTTGTCTAAATAAATGATAGAAAATTCCCAATAGTTTGAATATAAGAAAAAAACAAATAATATTTATTTGGAAAATACGGAAGCCCATTTATAACGTAAAAATATGCGTGCGGGAAATGGTTGGAAATGTGTCTTCACTTTATTTTTTTCACTTTACTGTTTCAGTCAAAGTAAATTTTATTAAATATTAAAACTTAGTGATATACACAAATTTCTATCAACGTAAACGAAAGGTTTATGAATTCTAATATATAAATTCTATAAATCTGTTTAAAGCTGTGCAATTTGTTGATTTCAGGCGACTTACAATTGATAAATTCATAAGTTCATATTTAACGGAAGTAATCAAGGTTAAAAAATTATGGACAAAATCACGATATGTATTTCTTGCCACAAAATAATTAAATTTATTGGAAATTTCTATTATCAAGAGGCTATTTTCACAAATTACGACATTACTGTTAAAATTAATTGGAAATTTCTTGCATCGTTATTACGGATTAAATTCGTTATCACGAATTTGTAGAAATAGTTATTATAGTTTTTTTTGCAATTCGTGATAACGGATTAAATTCGTTATAACAGATTGAATTCGTTATAACAGATTTTTTAATTCGCGATAACGGATTAAATTCGTGATTACTAATTCAACAAATTCATTATCATGAATTTAATCCGTTATCACGAATTATACAATTTGTTCTAACGATTTTAAACCGTTATCACGAAAAAACAAAAATCTGTGATAACGAATAACGAAATGGCCATATAGTGCATCAAATTTATTTCGGTATTTTGTGATAATTTTTATTACAAAAGAATTGTTATAATGAATTACACACATACTTGATAACGAATTATACAATTCGTAATCACGTTTTTAATCTGTTATCAAGAATTACAAAAAAATGTGATAAAGAATTTAATCCGTTATTACGAATTAAAAAACCTGTTACTAGTATTCAGACTAATTCCAGACATTCGTGATCACGAATTTAATCTGTGATAACGATTTTAATTCGTGATTTCGAATTCAAATTATATTTTGGGAGGTCTTAAATGGGCTTCCGCATAATCCCTACACTATTTTCTTCCCGTCGATACTGATTTGCCGTAGATGCACGGTGTATCGTAAAAATCGCAAGTTCCGTAAAAAATGCAAGCACGCATGTGCAAATATATAAAGCACTTCCTGTGTAAAAATTGGAAGTTTCACTTTCACAAACCGTTTCCGTTATATTAATAATTGATAGGAAAATATACTTTTAACCAACATTTGAGCAAATAACTCAAGATTAATTCCTGAATGTTTAATAACTTGAGGACAAAATTTTGAAAAATTGTGGTTTTATATGTAATTTATAGGAAAATTTCTAAGCGGGAACTCATTTATGTGTACTGACTGTATATATGTAATTTAAAAGAATTGTAGATTATCAGGGCTTTTATAAACACGAATAAAATACTGTTGATAGCTGTGTCTTATAGTGGTCAAAATAGAATTTAATATGTGAATTTATTGTACTGTAGTTGTTTACTGGGCCAAAATAAGGCAAGTACAGCTATTATTTCATACATAAATTGATTAATGGTAATTAAATTATCAGACACAGAAATAAAAATATATCAAGTGATATCAACAATAGGATAAACTTAAAAAGACATTTTTTACTTTCCCCATCTCTGCCTGTATCCAAGAAAGGATCATGTACACTATGTGACAAGTATCCAGTTGAATGTAGTACATGTGTACTCTTCACAATTAAGAAATTGTATGTAAAACATTTCTGCCATCACAATTTGCTTAATGTCGTCGTGTTAGCCACCTGGCATGCTGTTTTTGGCTTCTTTTGCATTTTGGGCATTGCATACATTTTCATCAACTTCAAGAGCCATGTAAATGTAGCCTTTTGACTTTAATACAGATTTCGTCACTTTTGAATATATATCCATCAAACTGTAATTTTTTCAGGGGATTGACACCGGTTCAAAAGGCCATGGGGACAAACACTTTTTGGGTTACTCTATTTCATTGGACATTTTAATTTTTCTCATTCTCATAACACATAGGACACCAACATTTTTTATTACCATATTTTTATAAATTTACATAAAAAAATTGCTTTAAAGCACACATTGTACCTTACTGTCTATGAAACATTAACACTATTGGAATTACTGTATTTTTGTTGTAGATTAAAAGTTTTTTTCTTACATTTGCAATGATTCAATTAACTTAAATTGGCAACTTGTATGGTATAAGTACATAATATAAGCAAGGTTTTTTTTTCAATTTATATCAAAAACCATAGAACTTTCAAAATTTAAGAACTGTTTTAATACTTGACAGACTTCATACATGAAATGCCTTAAATTGCTCAGTTTTGTCAATACAAGAAGGATAATTATTTTCAATTCTTTTATCTAAACTGTAGGACATCTTGTATATCCTAAATACAATACATTTACAAATTTTTTACCAAATTTTATTAAATTTGCTTATAAAATGTTTTTTTTTTTTATGGCAAAAAGTATACCTTACTGTCTATGAAACATTAACACCATTGAAATTCCTGTATTCCCCACATTTCAATAATTCAATGAACACAATATCTTGTATGGTATAAGTACATAATATAATCAAGGTTTTCAACAAATTATATGAGTAACCATAGAATTTTCTAAATATTAGAACAAATTTAATACTTGACAGATTACATATCTTAGCCCGACAAAATTGCAAGTCTCCTCTTGAGTCACTAAATTTCTAGGTGTATGGACATGAAATGCTTCAGAAATAAATCCTTATACCTCACTATGTATTAATGAAGGGAAATAATATTCTTCTCAACATATGTTTATCATTTATTGTCCAAAAATATACAACTTCCTATCAGAGTACCATATCTTAGGCCATAAAAATTGCAAGTCTCCTCTTGAGTCACTAAATTTCTAGGTGTATGGACATGAACTGCTTCAGAAATTAATTATTATACCTCACTATGTTTTAATAAAGGGAAATAATATACTTCTCAACATATTTTGGTCATTTATTGTCCAAAAATATACAAATTCCCATCAGAGTGTCATATCTTAGGCTGTAAAAATTGCAAGTCTCTCCTTGGGTCTCAAAATACCTAGATGTATGGACATACAAAGCATCGGAAATTAATTATTATACCTCACTATGTATTAATAAAGGGAAGTAATATACTTCTCAACATATTTTGGTCATTTATTGTCCAAAAATATTCCAAATCCCATCCTAGTTACAAATCTTAGGCCGTAAAAATTGCAAGTTTCTCCTTGGTTCTCAAAATACCTAGATGTATGGACATACAAGGCATCAGAAATTAATTATTATACCTCACTTTATATTAATAAAGGGAAATAATATACTTCTCAACATGTGTTGGTCATTTATTGTCCAAAAATATACAAATTCCCATCAGAGTTACCAATCTTAGGCCGTAAAAATTGCAAGTCTCTCCTTGGGTCTCAAAATACTTAGATGTATGGACATAAAAAGCATCAAAAATTAATTATTATACCTCACTATATATTAATAAAGGGAAATAATATACTTCTCAACATATTTTGGTCATTTATTGTCCAAAAATATTCCAAATCCATCCTAGTTACAAATCTTAGGCCGTAAAAATTGCAAGTCTCTCTGGTCTCAAAATACCTAGATGTATGGACATACAAGGCACCAGAAATTAATTATTATACCTCACTTTATATTAATAAAGGGAAATAATATACTTCTCAACATATTTTGGTCATTTTTTGTCCAAAAATTTACAAATTCCCATCAGAGTGCCATATCTTAGGCCGTAAAAATTGGAAGTCTCTCCTTGGGTCTCAAAATACCTAGATGTATGGACTTAAAAAGCTTCAGAAATTAATTATTATACCTCACTATCTTTTAATAAAGGGAAATAATATACTTCTCAACATATTTTGGTCATTTATTGTCCAAAAATATTCCAAATCCATCCTGGTTACAAATCTTAGGCCGTAAAAATTGCAAGTCTCTCCTTGGGTCTCAAAATACCTAGATGTATTGACTTAAAAAGCTTCAAAAATTAATTATTATACCTTACTATGTTTTAATAAAGGGAAATAATATACTTCTCAACATATTTTGGTCATTTATTGTTCAAAAATATTCCAAATCCCATCCTAGTTACAAATCTTAGGCTGTAAAAATTGCAAGTCTCTCCTTGGGTCTCAAAATACCTAGATGTATTGACTTAAAAAGCTTCAAAAATTAATTATTATACCTCACTATGTTTTAATAAAGGGAAATAATATACTTCTCAACATATTTTGGTCATTTATTGTTCAAAAATATTCCAAATCCCATCCTAGTTACAAATCTTAGGCTGTAAAAATTGCAAGTCTCTCCTTGGGTCTCAAAATACCTAGATGTATGGACATACAAGGCATCAGAAATTAATTATTATACCTCACTTTATATTAATAAAGGGAAATAATATACTTCTCAACATATGTTGGTCATTTATTGTCCAAAAATATACAAATTCCCATCAGAGTGCCATATCTTAGGCCGTAAAAATTGCAAGTCTCTCCTTGGGTCTCAAAATACCTAGATGTATGGACTTAAAAAGCTTCAGAAATTAATTATTATACCTCACTGTGAATTAATAAAGGGAAATAATATACTTCTCAACTTATTTTGGTCATTTATTGTCAAAAAATATACAAATTCCCATCAGAGTTCCATATCTTAGGCCGTAAAAATGCCATACATGTTGATATTTTGAAAATCAAGGGGAGACTTGCATTTTTTATGGCATAAGAATTTTGATTCTGGTGGAATTTGGTATATATCTGGATGATAATTTACAAAAATATGTTGAGAGGTATATGAATTCCCTTTATTAATACATAATCAGGTCTAATGATGAATTTCTGAAACATTTCATGTCCAAACATGTTGATATTTTGAAACTCAAGATGAGACTTCTATTATTTATAGCCTAAGAATTTTGACTCTGGTGGAATTTGGTATATATTTGGATGATAAATGACCAAAATATGTTGAGAAGTATATGCATTCCCTTTATTAATACATAGTCGGGTATAATGATGAATTTCTGAAACATTTCATCTCCAAACATGTTTGATATTTTGAAATCCAAGGGGAGACTTGCATTTTTTATGGCCTAAGAATTTTGATTCTAGTGGAATTTGGTATATGTTTGGATGATAAATGACCAAAATATGTTGAGAAGCGTATGAATTCCCTTTATTAATACATAGTCGGGTATAATGATGAATTTCTGAAACATTTCATCTCCAAACATGTTGATATTTTGAAACCCAGGGGGAGACTTGCATTTTTTACGGCCTAAGAATTGTCACTCTGGTGGAATTTGGTATATATCTGGATGATAATTGACAAGTAATATGTTGAGAAGTATATGAATTCCCTTTATGAATACATAGTCAGGTATAATGATGAATTTCTGAAACATTTCATGTCAAACATGTTGATATTTTGAAACTGAAAGGGAGACTGGCATTTTTTACGGTCTAAGAATTTTGATTCTGGTGGAATTTGGTATATATCTGGATGATAATTGACAAAAATATGTTGAGAAGTATATGAATTCCCTTTGTGAATACATAGTCAGGTATAATGATGAATTTCTGAAACATTTCATGTCAAACATGTTGATATTTTGAAACTGAAAGGGAGACTGGCATTTTTTACGGCCTAAGAATTATGATTCTGGTGGAATTTGGTATATATTTTGATGATAAATGACCAAAATATGTTGAGGAATATATAAATTCCCTTATTAATACATAGTCGGGTATAATGATGAATTTCTGAAACCATTCATCTCCAAACATGTTGATATTTTGAAAATCAAGAAGAGACTTGCATTTTTTACAGCCTAAGAATTTTGATTCTGGTGGAATTTGGTGAATATTTGGATGATAAATAACCAAAATATGTTGAGAAGTATATAAATTCCCTTATTAATACATAGTCGGGTATAATGATGAATTTCTGAAACATTTCATCTCCAAACATGTTGATATTTTGAAACCCAGGGGGAGACTTGCATTTTTTACGGCCTAAGAATTGTAACTCTGGTGGAATTTGGTATATATTTGGATGATAAATGAGCAACAACCCTCACATGTGCCCTGGTTTTGATGTGGCGTGAGGGCTTAAATCATTTTTAATGATATACTATATTGGTTGTATGTCTTATAGAAGTGATGACTAACAGGGCCTTTTACTGTATGTTGCTGAGCAATTCAGTATTGCATTTTCATTGTGGCTTTGAGCAAGTTATTATTTTTCTTCTTGTAGATTTATTCACGACTTTTCATTGAATGTTATAAATCTAGACCTATTTTAATTCTACCATATTCCATACACCTGTTAATGTAAGACTTGGCTTATCTTTAATTTTGCAGATCCCTCGGACAGCACTAACAGCCCCCCCTCCCCCCCCCCCCCCAAACAAAAATCCAAATAAATCTTTGAATTTGAACTGTTTATCACAAATTTGTAGGCTTCTGACTTCAAATGTTATATCGAAAACGGATTGTGGCAGCTTAAAAATAAAAAAAAACCAACAAAACAACGCCGCGATCCTGAGCGTCGATGTTTTGTTTTTCAAAGCTGCCACAAGCATATTTATATTTCATTTCATTTATTCATAAGTTAAGTAAGTACTAATTCATTCAATTATTGTGTAAATGGTTTGTAGTCCTTTGTATATATGTTAAAATTAACAGAATAGTTTGTGTTTCTAACTAGCTTGGGAATTTTACGACGACTTGCGAAATTTACAGTAAACAGCGTAAATTTTGAAAGACAAACCGGAAACCGGAAACGGAACTACCATTTTTTACGGACTTGTAAATTTTACGCTACAGTGGTTCATGTAGGGAGAATTTGTGCATAGTATGTATATTAAGAAACTCCCACATCCCGATATCTTTTCTCGCCACAACACATGTTACAAACAATGGGGATGAACAATTTTTACAGGCCTACATTTGTTCTGCGAGCCGGCTGAAACAAATCAACAATTCTTCGTCCCTCTTTCCAGTCTCATTGTCTTCCGAATCACGTCTCACCTCGTACGCAACTACCTCGTTGGAAGATCTTTTCCCATTAAATTCATTTGAGCTTTTATTGATTGTATGTATCTTTGAATCTGCCTAACCGATCTCTCGAACTTGCGTCGTCCATTTTTCTCCGATTCATAGTGTCACAAGCGTTACTAACCATGCAAAAGAAGCGATGGAACATAGGGTTATAATACAGTGTTATCTGACTTGATTCTGACAAATATTTGGACATGCGATACCAACTATTGCTCCTTGGCAATATGCCTCGGGGCAATAGTTGGTATCTCGGGGACAATAAGAACTTATTATTCCTTTCATACACAGTTAATAAGTATATACCATCTAGTATCTATTAAATTTCAAATAAATTACTTTACAGTTTCCACCTCCAGCATGTCCAGTGAATACTATCAAGACTATTATCCCTAGGGATACTAGTAAGGAAATTATTAACTTGCAGCAATCATTTTCCCGTGGTTTTTCTTCTGGAGCCTCCTCAGAATTCCAAAGTGTTATTTTGCAGACAACAGAAGCGGATGTTCAATTTGACCACATTCGTGGACTGGGCATAAAAAACAATGGAAAAACAATTTAATTAATGTATTGAGTTCAATGTTTGCAATTTACACGTTTCCAACTGTGAAAAGATATTTCAATGGCCAAATACTATTCACAACTAAGACGCTTCCTTCCGATTGGTTATTCTAGATGTTGAATTTAAAATCCCAAATCTGGAATTTCAGATTTCGGATATATACTCACCCTCTAGTTTCGAATCTCGAATGATCCTTGTAGAATTTATTTCAATGAGAGTACAAGAACACCATCTGAGATTCCAAACAATCACCAAAAGCTTTAAAGATCCTAATTAAAGAATGCATATTGCTAAGGTTTAAAAAAAATACAAAACTATATTTTATTCCAGAAAGCATTGCAGTTGCAACTAATCTTTGAAATAAAAGTTCAAAATAAGAAATATATCACTAACACCAGAGACATTATATGTCTCTGATAACACTTCAGACATCTTAATAATTAAAGTTTTTGAAAACAAAGCAAAATATAGCATTTAAATCCTAAGAATTAAAAAATAGAACCTTATATTTTATTACTTTCAGTGAAAAATACTTGAACATAATTCTTGCAAAAATATGAAAAAGTTCCACAATATGGAAAATCTGCAAAAAAAAATTCAAATGACATTCACAACTTGAGTATGTTCAGAAACATTATGCAAACAGACCTGCCAACTTTTGAAAACCTCAGCAAAATCTCAATCGGTCGAAATTGGTTCCAGGAGAACAATGAAACTGGAAATTGGATAACTGTAGTCGTACCAATGTTTTTGAAACATGACCCTGTCTTCCTTGTTACTGTACATCTTGTATTAAGAAAGTAAATGAAAACAAATTATATTTCAGCTTTTTATTTTATTGCCTGCAAAATATTAACATGATGTATCACAATTGACTATGATCTACAGGTGATGTACTTCTTATATACAAAATAATCTGTCTCACCACAGTACTGCTCAAACTTAACTAATAATGGATGGTATATATATATGCATGAATATGATGTACTCCAGAAAATGTTGTAGCTAGCAACAATTGTAAAATGTTAACAAATACATTAGTAACAACAATATATATATAAAAACATGCTAAATCTACTAACATGACTAACAACATTTACATAGTACTCAGATTTAACTTATCATTGTATTCTAGGTTGTGGGTGTGAAGATTTTTAATTTCCACCAAAACACAGTAAAGTTTTTCATGTTAAATAATAAACACCTGTTTATTTAATAATAGGTTTTATCCCATATTCTAGTAATGTTTTGGATAACTAAGCAGCTTGCTTTATTTGTGATGGAAAAATACAGATCTAAGGAAGGAAAACTGATAATCTGAGGCTATTCAGATCCAACTAAATTCAAAATCATTATCACAACAGATTACTTGATGAAGAAATCCAGAATTTATTACAATTCTCAATTTCTGTACATTTCAAGAAACAATTAGGTATGTCCCAAAAGTCAAACTTATAATGACAAAACTTACACACATTTTGTTTTTGATGATATCATATTGCAAAATAAATGAACTGTTCACAATAATAAAAGGGAAAATCTGCTCACGTAAAGTATTAGAGGCATTTCATCAGTGGAAAAGACAATAATTAATTACAAGTATTGGAAACGGGAAAATCTGCTCATGTAAAGTATTAGAGGCATTTCATCAGTGGAAAAGATTTCATCAGTGGAAAAGACAATAATTAATTACAAGTACTGGAAACAAAAGTTAAAGTAAGCCTTACTAATTTCACTTGAGATATTTCAAGAAAACGACTTGCAAATTAAAACCAGAGGTTCCCAGGAGCCCATATGGCTCACCTGGACTATGTCCATCTTGACTGGCAGCCTGTCAAGTTCCAACTGGCTCACTGGTTTCAAACAAGAAGATCTTTCTTTTTTTTTCCACTTAGGTCATATGTTAAACACTGTTCGGCTCTGACAGCCATCTGGAATAATGGGTGCGTTCATCCAATATAATTCTGAAAGAGGACCACCAAAGGACCATTGCTGCTAAATTTTGTTCCAATTGGCCAAGTGGTTTCAGATAAGATCTTTAAGTAAATTTCCCATAGGGTCCTATGGCTCTGGCGGCCATCTTGGATGATGGGTGGGGGTCATCGGATATGCTTCTGAAAGAGGACCACCTAAGCACTATTGCTGCTAGGTTTTGTTCCAATCAGCCAAGTGGTTTCAGACAAGAATATCTAAGTCAATTCCCCATAGGGTCCTATGTTAAATGATGTTCGGCTCTGGCGGCCATCAATGGATGAAGGGCCAGGTCATTGGATATACTTCTGAAAGAGGACCACCTAATGACCATTGCTGCCAAGTTTGTTCTAATTGGATAAGTGGTTTCAGACAAGATCTTTAATTAAATTTTACATAGGGTCCTATGTTAAACTATGTTAGATTCTGGTGGCCATCTTGGATGATGGGCCGGGTCGTCGAATACAATTCTGAAAGAGGACCACCTAAGGAGCCTTGCTGTCAAGTTTTGTTCCAATTGGCCACAGCAGTGATCACTATACTACTTGAAATGCCTCCTCCACTACCTTTAAGAATAAAAAATCTCATAGAACTGCACCTCCAAATATCAAGTATATATCATTGTTGTCAAAAAATAAACTTCCAGTATGTAAACTTGGTATAAAAAAAAACAATGAAAGGACATGGGGTGTGCTCTATGATTTGGCCACTTTTATGAGGGATTTAAGAGTGGTTACATGTACTTATGAGCCATTTAGGGTGTATTACGAGTTATTAAGATGTATTTATGGCAAAAATCTAAAATTTGTTCCAAGATACCACGGATAAAATATGAGCAAGTTACAACATTTTACGAGCTTTTTATGGATTATTACAAGGAAATTACGGAATGTTACAATTCATCTAAGCTTTTAGGTGTAAATCTCAACGTGTTGTTACGTATAGTTGTGAGTTAGTTACGGGAATTTACAAGTCCTTGTGCTTTTGCTGTGTATCATCATACGACAACTTACATCCAGCAAGACAATTTTTTATACCTTTCCTAAATCGTAAAGTATAAGTATGTATTCGTAAATTACTTGTAACTATACGTAAAGTGCTCGTAATAACTCTTAACAATCCATACAGCCATTGTAACATGACCTGAATGAAATTGTAAACATCACTGAAGCACTCGTAATAATCTGTACACAAATCGTAAACTAACCGTAACACATTGTAAAACAAATTGTTTACAAGACATTTACTGATTTTTGCGAGTAGTTTATGGAGTGTCTGCGTCTTCTGACGAATTATTATTAAGGGATACCAACGAGTTATGTACGGCTGCTTGCGATTGACTATGAGTTGGCATCCGTAAGGACTCGTAAGAAAAATCCGTGTGTGTGTGAAGGGTCAAATTAATGTTCAGATTTATTAAATTATTTTACCTCTAAAAGAATGTATGATTATTAACTACCAAATTAGTTATGAAAATGGTTTTACAAAAACTGTATTTTCCTCATCTCTGCTATGAAGCTAGCTACTGAATTTCAAGGTCAGTAATTCTGATTTTTGCAATGACAAATTGAGAAAGTTGATGTCAGAGATAATATGAGAGATTATGCTTTTTATGCGATTACACATCAATGTTTGGATTGCAACAGATATTGTTATGTCACTTCCAAGAGTGTAATACCTTTTTTCATCCACTTGTCAGTTGTGGAAATTGTCTTCAAGAAAAATTACACTATATCACCACTATACATGTAATAATTTTTTAAATCTGATTTTTCAATGATTAATTTAACAAATTACACAGACTAAGCATGTTACATGACAGTACCTTCAGGCAGGGTGATTAATTTAACAAATTACACAGACTAAGCATGTTACATGACAGTACCTAAATACAAAATTATAAGCATGATTTACACAGCTAACAGTATTATAACAAAGTATATAAATCCAAGAGGTATTTTTTTAAGAAAACTATGCTTTACAAATGCAGTAATTTGGCATATTTATGAAATATAATACTCAAATTAAAAAAAGGCATATCCTAACAAAAAGACACAGAAATACTTGGGTTGAGATTCCATCATAAGGCCATCAAAATTATTCCCTGGTTCTCATTTCAAATTTTCTTAAATCTGAGGTAAACTCATATTGTTCTATTTTATGCTGCAGTCACAGGTAGTGTAATTCTAATTTGCATTTTCAATTCGAATTGATTTGATTCAGTTTGTGGTGTATAAGAATGTGGTTTACATTCACACATATTTATTGTAATACATACTTGATTCGAATTTGAGTTCGCTTTATGATCAGACATAACTTTCAATACCAATAAATTTAATCCGCATAGAACATGTATTAGTTAGATTCATATTATCGAATACATATCTTCAATGGTATCGGATAATGGACGTCCATTAATACATATTCAACGCACTTCTATAAATGGTAGGCATGTGAACTGTTTTCGACACGAATTCAAATACACATTTGACCTGCGATAAATGTATGTCTAACCATAGCAGTATACTGCTTCTGAGAAAAAATGTACACATGTAAATGCTTTTCAGTTACATGACAAAACATGAAATTAAGGTGAGAAAAAAGGGGGAAAAGTGGTAAATTCAGAGGTTTGTAGGATTGAGAATCTAGGAAATAATTTTGTCTGGCCTAAACTGAACACATTTTACAATACATATATAAATTAGTACAATACATAAGAACCATTAACAGAATTTTAAATAAGAATTAGCATGATTAATTCATTAATTAAATGTATGAAAACATTTTTAAAAAAAAAGAAGGGGGAAGCAATCTTACAAAATAAATACAAAGAGCCATTGAGACATGATATAAATATAATACCATTTAAACAGTTTATAAAAAATACAATGGATTTCCTTTTTCTGATTGCACCAAATAAGATAGATAACCCTGTTTTAGAACCTGAGACATATTTCCTTTGGTTGTATTTTCCTAGATATAATAAAAATATGCAAGAACTCAGGAAAATCGATTTTGTCTTGACATTTTGAAAAGGACAACATATGGATGCATGTTTAACATAACCAATCAGAATGTTTAAAGAAAACTAGGGTGGTTCTAACTCCTGAAATCCCTAACTTTCTTTGTCAAACCAGTATCGAAATGGTATTCTTACTGACTAGCAATCCTAGCTACCTTACTAGGAACCCTGTCTCACCATCCAAGGTTTTTCTGCCAACTTGAAACTGCAGGTTAAAATTTTATTGACTTTGTGGTTTCAGACAAGAAGACCTTTAAGTAAATTTTACATAGGGGCCTATGTTAAACTATGTTCGACTCTGGTGGGCGGGGTCATCATATACAATTCTGAAAGAATACCTAAGGACAATTCTACCATGTTTTCTTCCAATTGGATTTGTGTTTTCAGACAAAAAGATCTTTAAGTAAATTTCCGAAAGGGTCCTATGTTAAAATATGTTTGGCTCTGGTGGCCATCTTGGATAGTGGGTGGTTCAGCAGATGCAATTCTGTAAGAAGACCACCTAAGGACCTTTGCTGCCAACTTTTGTTCCAATTGGCCCTGTGGTATCAGAGGAGATCTTTAAAGGAACGTTTACGATGACAGACACCAGAAGCCAAGTGATGGCAATAGGAGTCAGGTAAGCTAAAAAGGTACTCAGCCTGTAGTGTTGACAATTCTGGACAGACTGATAAAATTTGTCAGGTTAGGTTATCAGCCATTTCAAAATTCTATGAACTGTAACTGTTTGCACCCTAAAATAGAAATAAAATGAAATGGAGAAAACAGCAGAAAATCCATGGTTCTTGACAATTACAACCAAAAAAACAATATTCGGGATAAATCCTACAATGCACTAAATCATCAAAATATGCACTACCACAGAACTTTTTTTTTAATTGAAACAAAGATGGTATGATTTCAGCCATTATTTGGCCCCATCTGACAGGAAGAATTAAAATTAAGATTTCAGATTCGAATCTGTATCTTTTTTTTTTTCACAAATAATGATCAAACTTTGACAATCTATCAGTCACTGTACATAACTAATTCATATGATGCATCAAGGATTTGAAGAAAATTGAGTGTTTTTACAGTAGATTTCGGTCAAAACAAATATGTGCCACAGCCTTGCCCAAGAAGATTTGAAGAAAATTGAGTGTTTTTACAGTAGATTTTGGTCAAAACAAATATGTGCCACAGCCTTGCCCAAGAAGATTTGAAGAAAATTGAGTGTTTTTACAGTTGATTTTGGTCAAAACAAATATGAGCCACAGCCTTGCCCTAGAAGATTTGAAGAAAATTGAGTGTTTTTACAGTAGATTTTGATCAAAACAAATATGAGCCACAGCCTTGCCCAAGAAGATTTTTTAATATAATGTTCGCTTTACATAAAGACACATTTCAGTGAAATATCTTTTTGGGCAAGGCTGTTTCTTAATTCAAAGGTAAAAAAAATTTCTTGCTGAAAAAAAAACATTTTCCTTCCAATGAGTACACGTTTGATGCCAATTTGACTGTATTTGATATCTAAGGACTTTCAATCACATTTTATCTTTTTAAATAATGTCAGTGAATACTAATACTTTATACAAAAAATTTCTACTTTAGAAAAATGTTATAAATAAACAAGCACAAAATTATA
This sequence comes from Mytilisepta virgata, assembly GCA_028015205.1. Taxonomy (NCBI): domain Eukaryota; kingdom Metazoa; phylum Mollusca; class Bivalvia; order Mytilida; family Mytilidae; genus Mytilisepta; species Mytilisepta virgata. The sequence continues at coordinate 38,084,352 of CM051515.1, forward strand.
TGAAAGACACACAAAGTTTGGCAAATTAATATGGCAGAACTAATTAAATAAAATAATGCACAAAGTAGACATATATCTATAAAAGAAGACAAAACATTAAGAATTACATATATATATATATATATAACAATTAAATGATTAAAATACAATAACTTATTGCTTGTTTGTATGCACTAAACAATGAGAATTAGTAAAAAATATGGTAACAAAGCTGAGAAAAAAAAACCTTCAGCAAGATTTCCAAATGAATATTTATTACCTCCCCTCATTTCATATTATAGCTAAAGCCTTGTTATTGTATTAATTATGTCACACAAGGGAACAGGTAAATTTGTTTATTGTATGGATAACCTGATTTGGTCATTGTAGTACTACTCATTATGTCTTACAGTTGTAGTTAAAATCCGGAGAGGTAACACATGTTCAACTGGAAATGGGTATTATAAAATTTATAAAATTAATTTGACAGAATTATTAGTGTTAGTGGTCAGAAGTGATTATATGGTTTCCTTAACACAAATATGGAAACATTATTGTATATATAAGCTTTCAGCCTTGAGAAAACAAAAGATCAACTTGGATTTGTCACGCTCAACAATTTCAACTTTTTGTAATTATCAAATTTGACACAGAATGACTACATTGTTTAATACGCTCTTCCACCAATGGTACAGGGGCCTCGGTGGCTGAGTGGTCTAGGTAGTTCGTCATGACTACTACTGATCACTGGCCTGTCAACGCTGGGGTTGTGAGTTTGAATCTCACCTGTGGCGGGGTGTGTTCGACTGCGATCTTAATTGACAAGGATTGCCAATTTTCCTACCAAAGGTCGGTGGTTCTCTCCGGGTACTCCGGCTTCCTCCACCAATTAAAACTGGCCGCCGCGAAATGGCCAAAATGTGCTGAAAACGGCGTTAAACCACAAATAAACAAACAAACCAATGGTACATCAGCAAATATCCTGATTTTTTTCATTGGAAAATCTGCCTACAAAAGGTCATTTATAAAATTTTCTTTGTACCAGATGTATGAAACTTACAAAACAACCCTAAAAACTAAATTCCAGATTGTACACAGTAATGTCAGAATTAAAACAAAAACAGGTACCCTATTTTCCCCACCCACCAATCCGACATTCACCATATTATAAGCCAGATTTGCACAATGTGCAAGCAGGCCAAAAATGATCTTTTTCATGCATAAACATATAAAATGCTCCACTGGGTGCAGCTTGATACGACCGCAGAGGTCGAACCCTGAACAGTTGGGGCGAGTATGATATAGCACTGAATTTGGATTGTGAATAAATATTTGACACAGCATAGGTTTCTGACACAGAATGAATGTTGACTAAGAACTTAAAAATTTTTAATTTACCTATTCAAACCATATCAGTATTATTTGTTTTTATATATAAATCAGAAATAACCAATTTAAAATTTAAAATTGGGCACACATATCAATTTCTTGCTATTGCGCAATACTGTGCAATTGAAAATTTCTTGAAATATTTGACACATAATAGGTTTCTGACACAGAATAACTGAAATCAAAGAACTTAGAATTGGTCATATGATTTGAATTTATATTCAATTTTTTGCTTCTTGTGCAATATAATATGCTGTGGAGAATTGCCCCCCCCCCCCAAAAAAAAATAATAATTTACCCCTTTTTTTACTTTTGTGCAATACACTATGAAGTTGCACATTGACCCCCCCCCCCCTCCCAAAAAAAAACCCAAAAAACAATAAAATTTATTGTAACCCCCCCCCTTTTTTTTGCTAAAAAAATTTGAAATTTTCTTTTTAATTTATGAAATATGAAATGAGAAAAAAATTACCCCCTCCCCAATTTCTCATTTACCCCCCCCCCCCCCCAAGTTCTTTATACTTTGCAACCATAACAGCCCATTTAAATATACCATAACATATTAAAATTGAAAATGACATCATAGTCATGGATGGCAAATTTTAAATATACATAATTTAAAAGCAGTTTAGATGAGATAAACAAAAAAGCTTCATCAGCACATTTTATATTGGCAAATTTCCAATGAAGTTCATTAAACTAAAGTTATTGGCAAATTTCCAATGGAATTTGTTAATAATAAAGTTTTGATAACAGGGCACACATATCAATTTCTTGCTATTGCACAATACTGTGCAATTGAAAATTTCTTCAAATATTTGACACATAATAGGTTTCTGACACAGAATAACTGAAATCAAAGAACTTAGAATTGGTCATATGATTTGAATTTATATTCAATTTTTTGCTTCTTGTGCAATACAATATGCTGTGGAGAATTGCCCCCCCCCCCCAAAAAAAAACATTTACCCCCAAAAATTAAGAATCTAAATGCACGGTTAGATTCGGCATATCAAAGAACCCCAATAGTTCAATTTTCGATGAAATCAAACAAAGTTTAATTTTGGACCCCGATTTGGACCAACTTGAAAACTGGGCCCATAATAAAAAAACTAAGTACATGTTTAGATTCAGCATATCAAAGAACCCAAAGAACCCAAAGAATTCAAGTTTAATTTTGGACCCTTTGGACCTTAATGTAGACCAATTTGAAAACGGGACCAAAAATTAAGAATCTAAATGCACGGTTAGATTCGGCATATCAAAGAACCCCAATAGTTCAATTTTTGATGAAATCAAACAAAGTTTAATTTTGGACCCCTTTGGCCCCTAATTCCTAAACTGTTGGGACCAAAACTCCCAAAAACAACCCCAACCTTCCTTTTGTGGTCATAAACCTTGTGTTAAAATTTCATAGATTTCTATTAACTTATACTAAAGTTATAGTGCGAAAACCAAATGTCCTCGGAGGACGACGCTGACGACAGACGACGACGACGACGCCAACGTCATACCAATATACGACCGCAAAAATTTTGCAGTCGTATAAAAATGTGTCTGAAACTCAAATTAACCAAAAATCTATATTTAACCAGAATTACAGGTTGGCCGCCATACTTTGCTGGGTACCCAATCTAACAATGCAAGGTTTTCTGTCTACTTGAACTGGTAGTTAAAATTTTATTCACTGTTAAAATCAACATATATTTAACTTTACAATGAAACATAATTTCTTTAAAATTTCTAACAACTTTGTGTGTAGATATGGCAAGAGTTGAGATTGGATACTTGGAGAGAAAAGGTAGCCATCCAGTATAACAACTCATTCCTTATGTATACAATGTATCATTCCTGCATGGGATTATGACTGGTTTAAATTTATAATTTTGGAGTAGTTCATGAATGTCAGGTCATCTTTAAGTTCAATTATTCTTTAAAAAATTTTGTCCTGGAATTATACTATAATACACAGAAGAGAATGACAAATCTGCATCAATACGTAGACATTACTACTGTAATACTACCTATGACTAGAGCATTTATCTCAAGCACCAAAAATAAAAATCTTAAGATCTAAGTCTAAAACAAAATTTTTGTCTGGCCCTATTACACTGTCAGATTTTTATATTTGTAAAGTCAGAAAGTAAGTGTGATATTTTTATTATTATCACAAAAATAATAAAAATTGACAGGATTAATATGTAATAATAAAAACTTTAATCTTAATATCTGTTCGTAATATTTTTATTACAGCATAGAAAGGAATGATATTACTATATCTAATGCAGTGATAAAGTGCACACAATATTTTCAGAATCATTAGTATTTAATGAGGAAATTATTTCCTCCTGATTTTCATAATTGAATGAAAAAGAGATTAACTCCTTTAGTGCAAGATATAAACATCTTATAAAGATAATGCTCTAGATCTAATTAACAATATTATGCAAAATTAATATTAATTGTTTTGCAACTTTTTGCAATTTTACAATGAAAACAGAAATTTCTTTATAGAAATTACATTCTAAAACATACAAAATTTCAAACTAAAAGTTCACATGTTTGGTCTTTTTTCAGTCTTGGATTGGCAAGCACATGGTCCCTAAATATCTGACATACCCAAAGCTACATAAATATAGAGATCCTGTTTTACTACCTTCATTTTGTTTGTCAATGACAATTAAAAGGGGGGTTGTGTTATTTGTGCAATCTCTAAAAAATATAGAATACAATTTTAAGGCCTACTACAAAACACTTAAAATCAATAAATTAAACAAGCAACAAAATAACACAATAACAAAAACATGTAATTGAGCAATTCAACAAATTATCTCCCCTTATTCACACTTAAATATTGCAGGCTTACCTCCCTTACTACACGTTTACAAGCACTACTATATTTGATTGAAGTTAAAACTAATTATATTTTTATTATCACAAAATCAAAAAACTACTGCAAAACTATTTGTTGCTCAAGAAATTCATTTTAAAATGTACTGCAGACTGATCTTTCTTTTTTCTATATTTTAGCATATCATTAAAACACATACATTTCACATTAAAATATGTCATTTTGGTATATATAATGTTTGTTGAATTGAGACTTGCATAAAGACATGTAATTTTTCCAGACAAGGCTCTAATTATAGAAATGGACAAAACTTTTTTCTTCACATTTCTGGCAAACATGCTTGGATTATCACACAGGATGAAGTATTTTGCATAATTTCATACAAAAATAGATAAAAACGTTTTTCTAAAAAACAAAATTCTAATAAAAATTGCAGAGCAGGGCTTGAGAAATAAACATTTTTTATAACCTAATAAATTTCATCCATAGTATACAAATTTACATTACATTTTTCTTCAATTATTTTATTTAAACTTAGAAGAAAACCAATCAATATCATAAAAGCACACGAATGGACAGTTTCAACAAATTACACTTCTATAGAATTATCGTAAATAGCACTAAAATGGAGAGATGAAGCCTGTCTTATAAATCTGTAATGCTATTATTCTAATACACATATACAATAACATATAATCTCTGTATCATTCTGCAGTCTGAATTATTGCTCCTCGTTTCTACTGTACTCTTACTGTATAATTCTGTATGAAAACTATCACATCTAAAAATAAATAGTTCGCTCAATCGTAAAAAGTAAACATGACTATGTCACCTTGACAGGTAAAAATGACTGTTACCTATGGTACCTTGAGTGTGCTACCTCTGTAAATTTCAAATTATGTGTTGCTTTTGTGATCCTTGTAACAACTTTTAAAAATAAATTAAATTAGCTGCTTATTCTTACATGTTACCAATCCATGTCAAGGTTGATATATTCCCCAATTATAGCAACTTAAGCTAATTCCATGGCAGAGATGTTTTTCTTGAAGTTATTTAAAGACTCGGCTACTAAATATTTATGATCTATCTAGTTAAGACTTGTTTCCACCGAATCCTAAACCTAACGTTAAGGTATCCGGACCATAATAGATCATGAACGAAAAGTGTATCTCTTTTTGACCGTGAATGGCTGAACCAAAAAATTTAAAGCTGGAAATTTGTATATATATTTTTCTCAAGTTGAAACACACTCTGTTGCTTATATGCAGTCTGTAAAAATAAGTTAGTTATATTGACATTTCTGAAGTTTGCCGATAATTACCGAGGTCATTTCAATTGCGTTGTATGGAACATCCGGGAACTTTCGAATAATCACGTGGTCATTTATGGTCCGGATACCTTTAATGAAGTTAATACTATTAGATTGTGAAGACCAATAAGTCAGAGAATTTTAGTTAATTTGATGATTTTAAGATGATTTTTTTTTACATAATATTGCGAGTCCTATACACTTCAATCTGGATCAATTAAATATGTCATTTCTCTAAATAAGGTTTGTAATCCTATTTGTTTATACATAACAATGGGAAAAAGGTATCAACTAAGACAACTTATTTATAAAAACTAAATTTAATGTTGAAAATTACATTTTAGTAGGTAATAAAAAATATGCTGGGTAAATAAAATACAAGGGAAATAATTTTGTAACAGATCCAAAACCTGATGTCGATTCAGAATGTTTGGCCTACATGAAAGGATGTTTTATTATATAAATAAGGAGTTATCTAACCTGATCATAAAGGACTGTTTTGATTATCTGTCTCCTCATCAAAATCATCACTTTCCTTCCGCAAACCTGTAGAACTTGATGTTTCTACGATCTAAAATGAAGAAATTTGTGTCACACTGTCAATTTGTGCAACTCTCATTTTATATGAAATAAATGATATACACTCTTGCAAATATTTGTTAGAATTCTTTATGAGCATGGTTAGATGTGAAAGACTTGACGAAAATGAAAAGATGTTTCAGTTCTGAAAATGATGAAAAACGCCAATCTTATGACGACCACAACTTGGACTTTGTTGCCAAAATGTCCTCGATGTAAGAGCTTGAAAAGCGGTGCGTACAATCTATGACTGTGTATAATCTACTGCTGAAAACGGTATTCATAGGTAAATAATTGTAACCTATCTTGAATGGTTTAGTTTATTGGGGTTTTATGCTACTTAACTGGTACTTTATTCAGTTTCAGCAAAGGAAAACACAAAGAGAACTCAATTTCAAACATTTTTTATTTAAATAACATGAATAATAAAGATCTAGATGTCTTGGTTTGTCAGATTCTACGTTACCAACTTCGATCATTTAAAAACTTCCATCGATCTACAAATTGACAAAAATAATTGCAAGTTTGTTTCAAAAGACAATTTTATGAATTTTTACCAATTAATTGCAAATGATCATCACATTTTACGGAAAATATGACAAAACTCATTGGAAATTTTGCAAATAACCAACACTTTTTCTCATTTTTGCCAGAATTTTCTTTGCTATTAAGCGAATTTTGCTATAAACTGCTTTGCAATTAACAGACATATTTAACATTAGTTGAATGGGGAAATGGTTTTGTGCTGGTAATTTTTTTGCAAATAACCGAATTTTGCAATTAACAGGTTTGCAATTAAGTGGAGTTGACTGTAATAACTGGTCAGACACATTTAACTTGTGGAGAATGCTGGATGACAAGGAAAGTTCTACATAAATAAATCTGAATAAATGAATATTGGAACAAGTACTAATGTAAGATGATAAGATTCTTTTAAATTTTTAAAGTCAACATTGTCCTGATTATGTATTTTACCTGTCTCAGGTATTCTTTACAGTCATGCTTGGCTTGCATCAATAAATCTGCCTGACCTTTTAGCACTCTTATATTCCATGCAAAATTTTCCATAGCCTACAATGTATTAAAGGCCAAATACATTTTAAATTGTAATATACAAATTGATGATCAAACATGAACAATTTTAAAATCATAGATATCTTGAGGTGATTTTTCAGTCCCTTCAAAGAGATTTCTATTTGTCAGAACTTCAGTAACTTTGAACTAACCTGTAACTAGAGTAACTTGGTCCCTTAAGATGTTAAGGCCAAAAAAAAAATATTATTAGCTTCTCAGGCCCCGCCGCGTGTCCCTTAAACCCGCCGCATTCGTCGTTTTTTATCATACAAAAAATAAAATTAAAAATTGGCAGTTCCGCGTCCTGCCCGGAAATTTTTCGTGTCTGTTTCCGTTAAAGGTAATTTTTAGGATCGCGATCTTAATCAGCGAAACGTTTTCAAAAACATGCTTTATCACGTGGTGTGGTGATTTAAATATACATTGTTTGTTAAACTTCGTTCAGCATGGCATCATCTTTAGTGTCATGCCAACCGTCGTACCATGGAGAAACATTGTGATTACATGATGGAGTGCACATTGGGGGAGTTTCTAGAATCGAATAAAACGAACGATGAAGCAGCCTTTGGAAAATTTCAGGGCTACACCGCCGACGCTTTCATTGGGAGGTCGAAGATTGAATTTGATAAAATTAATATGAATTGTAAAGTCAGGGAAGCTATTGCTACGTTTGGTAGATATATTAAATATGAACTTAAGAAAACACAAGATGACATTATCAAAAAGAAGACAACCCATATGAATACAAAAAGTTGGTTTTAATTTCCCATTAAAACAGGATTCTTCAATTTCTTTTTTTTATACCAATATATTAAATAACAGATGCTATATTTTAATTCAGACACAATGAAAATTTCCATGCAAAAAAAAAAAAAAAAGAGCCGCCCTGCCTCATTAAAAAATTTCAAAAATGGCCTGAGAAGCAACAAATTTTTTAAGTAAAAACAAGGAAAAATAAAAATAAAATGCTCCGCTGGGCGCAGCTAGATACGACCGCAGATGTCGAACCCTGAATAGTTGGGGCAATTATGAACACAACATTCAAGCTTGATACAATACTGAATTTGGATTGTGAATAAATATTTGACACAGCATAGGTTTCTGACACAGAATGAATGTTGTCTAAGAACTTAAAAATTTTTAATTTACCTATTCAAACCATATCAGTATTATTTGTTTTTATATATAAATCAGAAATAACCAATTTAAAATTTAAAATTGGGCACACATATCAATTTCTTGCTATTGCGCAATACTGTGTAATTGAAAATTTCTTCAAATATTTGACACATAATAGGTTTCTGACACAGAACTGAAATCAAAGAACTTAAAATTGGTCATATGATTTGAATTTATATTCAATTTTTTGCTTTTGTGTAATACAATATGCTGTGGAGAATTGCCCCCCCCCCCCCAAAAAAAAATAATTTACCCCCTTTTTAGCTTTAATTTTGGACCCCGATTTGTACCAACTTGAAAACTGGGCCCATAATAAAAAAACTAAGTACATGTTTAGATTCAGCATATCAAAGAACCCCAAGAATTCAATTTTTGTTAAAATCGAACTAAGTTTAATTTTGGACCCTTTGGACCTTAATGTAGACCAATTTGAAAACGGGACCAAAAATTAAGAATCTAAATGCACGGTTAGATTCGGCATATCAAAGAACCCCAATAGTTCAATTTTCGATGAAATCAAACAAAGTTTAATTTTGGACCCCGATTTGGACCAACTTGAAAACTGGGCCCATAATAAAAAAACTAAGTACATGTTTAGATTCAGCATATCAAAGAACCCAAAGAATTCAATTTTTGTTAAAATCAAACTAAGTTTAATTTTGGACCCTTTGGACCTTAATGTAGACCAATTTGAAAACGGGACCAAAAATTAAGAATCTAAATGCACGGTTAGATTCGGCATATCAAAGAACCCCAATAGTTCAATTTTCGATGAAATCAAACAAAGTTTAATTTTGGACCCCGATTTGGACCAACTTGAAAACTGGGCCCATAATAAAAAAACTAAGTACATGTTTAGATTCAGCATATCAAAGAACCCAAAGAATTCAATTTTTGTTAAAATCAAACTAAGTTTAATTTTGGACCCTTTGGACCTTAATGTAGACCAATTTGAAAACGGGACCAAAAATTAAGATCCTAAATGCACGGTTAGATTCGGCATATCAAAGAACCCCAATAGTTCAATTTTCAATGAAATCAAACAAAGTTTAATTTTGGACCCTTTTGGCCCCTAATTCCTAAACTGTTGGGACCAAAACTCCAAAAATCAATCCCAACCTTCCTTTTGTGGTCATATACCTTGTGTTTAAATTTCATAGATTTCTATTTACTTATACTAAAGTTATTGTGCAAAAACCAAGAAAAATGCTTATTTTGGCCCTTTTTTAGCCCCTAATTCCTAAACTGTTGGGACCAAAACTCCCAAAAACAATCCCAACCTTCCTTTTGTGGTCATAAACCTTGTGTTAAAATTTCATAGATTTCTATTTACTTATACTAGAGTTATTGTGCGAAAACCTAGAAAAATGCTTATTGGGCCCTTTTTTGGCCCCGGATTCTTAAACTGTTGGGACCAAAACTCCCAAAATCAATCCCAACCTTCCTTTTGTGGTCATAAACCTTGTGTTTAAATTTCATAGATTTCTATTAACTTATACTAAAGTTATAGTGCGAAAACCAAATGTCTTCGGACGACGCCGCAGACGACGGACGACGACGCAGACGACGCCAACGTCATACCAATATACGACCGCAAAAATTTTGCGGTCGTATAAAAAGACTCCTCCCTGCCTCATCAAAAAATTTGAACAGTGGCCTGAGAATCTAATGATTTTTTTTACATGGCCTAAGTGCTATAGTGAAAAATTTTCTACTGTAATCATCATGAGAAATCAAAATACAACATGTGTACAAGTTTTCAAGCAGTAAGACAATTGGAACTCTCATACATCACAATATTCAGTTAAGAGCATCAACATCACATATAATTATAAATCAAAAGAAATAAGGTATGTATTAATTATCCTGAGGCAATAGTCACCTTAGATAATTTCTTTCCTTTCAAACCAGCATTTGTACAGATATTCTCCAAATCCTCGTGCCATTCTAATCCTGCTCTCTGAGAATGAATTAACTGTCAAAACAAATGTCTCTTCATTATTGTTTTAAGCATTATTGAAAATAAAATAAACCTGCACTGGATGTTCACATATTGACAAATAATGTCTTGTTTGTAGTGCTAAAATAACCACTGGTCTCTTTTTTTCTCTGAATTTTTTTTATTTGTTTAAAGTCTACAGTAAGTTTCTACAATGAATATTTCTTGTGTTAAAAATTCTTAATACATTTTTATATCTCTTTCAGATATAAAATACAAAACCATTTTCAACTCTGATGACATTTTACTATTTAGATCTAATTCATTTTCTTGTAAATAATGAACATTTCAAAATCAAATTCAAAATTTATCCATGCTTGTTTATGCAAACTGTATGTATAAATTTAACAAAATGCTATTACCAATGAGAACAAGATTGCTACACCTAGCCATATGTCCCCCGCCGCAGAGAAAAGTTGACGCCCCATCAGATATACAAAACGTGTATTATCGAAATCGTGGCACAGTATGGATGTCAACACATAATAAAAAAAATTGCAGTACAATAGAAATACAAATTTGCGTCCACAAAGTGTTGCTGTAGTGTCACATGCACAAAAACATTAAAGTCCCATAACTCCCATAAAATTTGTCAATTCAAAATTGTGGTGCGATGGGAACAAGTACATGTGGTGACTAACAATCCTCCAAAATTTGAACGAAATCCTATCAGCGGTCTCAGAGGAGTTGCGCTGACAAAGTGTTCCTATAGTGTCAAATGCAGAAAAAAGTTAAAGTCCCATAACTCCCATAAAATATGTCAAATTAAAATGGCGGTCCGATAGGATCAAGTACATACAGTGACTAACAGTCCTATAAAATTTTAACGAAATCCAATCAGCGGTCTCAGAGGAGTTGCACTGACAAAGTGTTCCTATAGTGTTGAATGCAGAAAAAGGTTAAAGTCCCATAACTCCCATTAAATTTGTTAAACCAAAATGGCAGTGCGATAGGATCAAGTACATATGGTGACTAACAGTCCTACAAAATTTGAACAAAATCCGATCAGCGGTCTAGGAGGAGTTGCGCTGACAAAGTGTTCCTATAGTGTCGAATGCAGAAAAAAAGTTAAAGCCCCATAACTTCCGGTCCGACAGATTTGTGCTGAAAAATATCTGTGGCAGGCAGACGCAGAGCATTACGGGGAAGGGGGGGGGGGGACACAAAATGCTTTAAAAGTAATTCTGACCTCGTATCTTTTTCACCTTCTTTTTAAAATATATATTTACCCTTTCATAGACTCCATCAGCCTGGTCTATTAAATTCTTACATTCTGCAACAAGCTACAATTTAAAATTACTAAAAGTGACATTTTTTTAAACAGCACATAAAAGTTAGATTCTATAAACCTCATCGTACCATTTATTTATAGTATGTATAGAGAAATCTTACATACTCTGTTCATTGCTGGAATTCAATCAAATCAAATCTTGAAAAAAAAACATATCATAAGAAAATGTGCAGGAAAGCACAATAAATTTCCAATTCAATTTATTGATGAATTTACATAAATGAGCTTGGGTCATTTGAGAAAATCACATAACGGAAAACCAAGATTAAAATGTACAAAAATATCAGTCAAGTGGCAACAAAATTTTTGTAGAAAATTGACTTTGTTTTCAATCAGATTTAAAGTTTTCTCACTGATAGATACCCCTAATCCTTACATTTTCATATCATAACAGGGCTGGACCAGTTTATAAAATTAATCCATTAAAGAATGTACATCTTTTAATACTGAGATGAGAATTTGGGTTTTTGTTGAATTTGTTTTTTTAAATAACATTCATATACATTAGTTTTCTGTATTTGAAGAATTTCTATGTTATCTTGTAGCATATTATACTATAATTTCCTAATTTACCACAATCAAATTTAACATTTATTCTCTCCTCTGATTATTGTTTGTTTCTTTAGTTTGGGGTTTTACGCTGTTTTCAGCACATTTGGCTATTACACGGTGGCCAGCTTTTATTGGTGGAGGAAGCCAGATTTCCAGGAGAACCACCGACCTTCAGTAGGAAAATTGGCAATCCTTGTCAATTAAGATCGGAGTCAAACACACCCGGCCACAGTTAAGATTCGAACTCACAACCTTAGTGTTGACAGGCTAGTGATCATTAATAGTCATGACGAACTACCTAGACCACTTGGCCACCGTGTGTAATCTATACATGATAAAAATATTAAAACAAACTCACACAACTAATAATCTAATAAAAATAAACAGATCAAGTTGTTTATTGCAGTAATTTAACAACATGATTTCGGCTCCCTGTAACACATTCTTAAGGCCTGATGGCCTTATTTAGAAGGCAGGGGAGATAATACATGCTAAAATGGAAATGGGTCAGTTACCTCATCAAATGATATTAATGCTTTCTTTAAGATGTCTGGAAGGGTTCCTTGAGCTTCTAAATATGGATACTGAAAATAAAACCATTAAAAGTTTTTAAATTCATCATAATGTCAAATATTTATCTTCTAAAGTACATGTCTACATGGGAAATCATATTAAAGAAAGTCTTTTCCTCAATAGATTATTAGACGTAGATTATAAGTTTCAAAAATTAATACAATTATTAACTTCAGTTCAACATTTCCCCAGCATTAGTTCATTTGTAATTGAATGATGTAACTAAATTTAAAGTACCAGTGTCTTCTACGTGATACATGTATAGCTATAAACATGTCTAAAACTAACTTTTAATTTAATACTTTTAAATCACAATGATTAGTTGCCAAATTTCTGTATTTTTGATTTTGACCATCTATCCATGTTTTTGCTTTTTCTATATAAATAAGTTACTTTTTTTCTTGTCAGATAAATGTTTAATTTTACCTTGATGATATTTAACTCTAAATTTTTCCAACGAGAGCTCTAATAACTTACAAATTAGAAAGATGATTGCACTGTTTCACAAAACATCGTATGAATATGTGTAATGGTACATCTACCTTGGCATATATAGAATATTAGATAATGAATTCAAAAGACAAATCTTAGTCCACAATCTTTTGTGAAACAGGGGCCATAACTCTTTATGTCCATAAAATACTCAAATTAACATATTATAAATAACTGAAAATATTAACTAAACTCTTACATCTCCTCTCATAATAAGATTTAAGGAGGCCTGCTCCGATGAATTTGATACTCTTGTTGCTAGGAGACGGATACACTGTTTAATATTGGCAATTGGGGACAAGCCACAGATTTCTTTAAACTCAGCCAAAGCCAGCTGGACAGAGTCTCGTAAATCTGTACCATCCCTAAGGGGCTGTATTGCTACCTAAAATATAAAGTATATAAATGTTGTGGATATTTTCATAAAAATTCCATTAAAAATGAGACAAAACAACCACTTAAAAATCATTCCACAGGATGTTTGGATTTGAAGGTTTTTCCTAATACTATTTTTAGCTAATAAGGTTATAAAAAAATCTATGTGAAGTATTTAGTCTTTTGCCTTGATAAATGTCTGTTTATCTGTCAATTAAGTGTGTGAATAAAACTCAAATTACGTAATAAATATCTTCTTTCCCAGGTGAATAGGATCTTATTACATAATTATTACGATGACATAAAAGCAGAAAAAAACTGTTTTCTGGTCCTTTTATAGTTTCATTCAAATATCCGTCAAAATAAACATGTCATTTGAAATCTTAGACAAATGAACCTGCTGACACAGTCATGAATTCAGGTAAATAATTATAAATTGTTTTCTAATGTATTTTGAAATTTTATTTACCTTGAATTTTGACACACTGAGGTTAATTTACATAATGTGTAATTTACATCACCAAAGGGGCCTCAAAATGTACCCAGGTTAACAGAGATTTGAAATCAATTGTTAATGACTCATTAGAGGTAAAAATGCATTGAACATATGGGAGTTCTGCAGGAACCAATAATACCTGGACTTATGTTTTTTTTTTACATGATTGAGTTTGAATAGTAAAATGAGAATGAAATGTATCTGGTATTTACATGTAATATAAAATGCCATTGTACACATGATGTATAATTTGTTATTCAGGTTTCGAAAAGGTTGTGTAATGTCAGTGTCAATCCACTGTGATCGTTATATTTGGGACAATAACAAAACATGTTCTTCTCTTTCTTAAACTCAAGTTTTGTACAAAACAACCATCATCAAGATCTTGTTCCGGGAAATTCTGATTTCTCTGCCATTTTAATCTAATATCTACAGTTGTAGTAGTATACACAGCTTAATACACAATAAGTGCCAACAAAAAAAAGTCTTCATTTTTCAATGAACCAAAACAAACAAGAATACTACAGTTTTTATGATAGTAAATTTACCTTAAATGTTTCATCAACACTTTTTATGATAGGAAATTTACCTTAAATGTTTCATCAACACTTTTTACACCAACAGACTTCATACTAGTGTAATCTTTTTTCTTTTTTGTCTTCTTCACAGACATTCCTCTTCTGTGACTTTTCTACAATAGATAAATATATCAAAATTATGACAAACTGATTTAAAACATTCTTTTACTTTATATCACAAAGGAAAAGGATAACCGCAACAGTTACACCCAGACTAACATCCATACATATATAGAACTTACATTCCATACATATATGTTCAGGCCATTTTATGACAATTATAGGCAGTATACTATCATTTTGCCTTTTTTCGTATAAAATTTCAAAGAAATAAAAAATCTGTGCCATTCTGTAGACAAGTGTATCTCTCACATGTCATACAATACTGTTACATCATCTAAACCCTTCCAGAGTAAAACTGGAAACCATGGTCAAGGCTGTATAACATACTTTACAAAATCTAGGGTTATTGTCTCACTAACATTTTTTCCTATATCTCCTTTCAAGCTGGAGTACCCAGCGAGAACCACTGACCTTCGGTAGGAAAATTGGCAATCCTGGTCAATTAAGATTTGGGTCAAACACACCAAGCCACAGGTGAGATTCGAACTCACAACCTCAGTGTTGACAGGCTAGTGATCATTACTAGTCATGATGAACTACCTATAGCACTCGGCCACTGAGACCCCTTTGTTAAATGTGAAGTTTTACCCAAATGTATTGTGAAATAGCGGTGAAAAAAGGGTGACATTAAATATTATCCAAACGAAACTTACAGAATTCCTTGCAATGATTAATCTTAATAAATGTAATTTCAGAATAATTTTTCCGTACATATTCTATCAGCCTTACCCCACCACCTCTCTTGTTGGTAATGGCAACATGGACAAAAAGTGAACAATTCTCTATAGGATCTCCACTGGCTGACAGAATATTAATATGTCGATAACCTGAAATCAAGTTTAGGGATGTTGATATAAAAAGTTTGATGCTGAAACAATAATTTATTATCACTATGATATACAACTTTTATCTTAAACTCTTTTGCCTCTTCAAATAGTGGAAGTTTTGAACATCACCAGTGATGGTAAGGTAGACAATGTAGGATTAATGTACATGATTGCTTTCTTCATTATATCATTTCAATGACACAAAAAAACATTTATGTTTTTTTTTATTTCAAGATTCACAGCATTCAGATAATTTTCATTTCACTTTTTTAAAATAATTTTATTTTTTCTAGTTAATTATTTAAAACCAATAAACTAAAGGTGGGTATCTTACCAGTTTGCATACATTCAAATGGTATTGTGTATTGCCCGATGAACTCATCTCCGATATAGTCATCGTCCAATACAGCAAATCTAACTAAAGCTAAGTCTGGCAAGTTTATCTGGAATTCAAAACTTTCATCAAAGATGGGGTTGATGCCTGAAAATAAAAACATAAATCTATCATTGTCTGTAAAATTCTTCTGCATGGCAGTATGGAACTTTATATTCATTGCGACTAGTAAACTGCAATTCAGTCTTATCAAATCAGCAACAAAATTCTACAATATCTTTGCAGGTCGGCGACATAGGGCAGGTTGTTACACAATCTTTTCGAAAAACACAAAGTACCTTCTGATTTAAAAAAAATAATTTCTTCCTAACTTAAAACACGTACTATCATAATGTAAATTGTATACCACAAGTGAATTAATTCCTAAAACTTCCATCCAAATCATTACAAACATATGTGATTGGGGAAAGTGGTGCAAACGTCCTTCTTTTTTCCAAATAAAAGTAAAATTTCTTTAGCTATCATTTGTACCGATTAATGATGTTCAAGCTGACCTCAAATTCTTTGAAAAGATATATTACACCTGTACCACTGTTTTATGATTGTTATTCCATATTCCATATTCCATATTTCATTGATCAGATGAAAACATAAGGGTTGTATAATTACAATTACGATGTTAACATATCAAGAAGCTGTCCTAATGACAGTAAATCAGATGCTGACAGCTAGACATATATTGCCAAACTTATTTGTATTTTTTCCACTGAAAAATCCAGTTAATAAAAAATGAAGCTGTTCTCTGTTTTCTGGAATGGACACCAATAAATTCCAAGCATTAATACTTTTTCTTAGAAAAAAACAGAATTTAAAGCAAATACCAGTGATCTTTTTCAGATCCCTTGGAATATCAATGAGAAATCAGTTCATGTTTACCATTATGAGGCACAGTTTTAGTCCTTTCCTCGGCACAGTCAGCAGGTATACCAAATATTTCTACAGTAACATAAGGGTCTGTTACATCCCCTCTGGACCCTGATCCTTTTGGCTTTGGAAAATGTTGCCCACTTATAACCTGAAAACAAAAATGAGAAATTTGTTCCTGACAAATATTTTGAAAAGTAGCAACATACATGTACATTGTGTGTACTTCTCTTTTCATATTTCGAACTCAAACTATGTTTCATGTTCAATTGATGTACCCAAAGGGATTAAGTATGCATAATTAAGGATGAGCTAAGATCAAAAAATAATTTAAACCTGATTATAATTTTTTATATTAAAATTGTATTTAAACATAAATACAAATTGCATAAATTAATCTTATAATATTGCTGGCTGATAAAAATTTGTAACACATAAATATAGTCATAAATTTCTGAATTCAGAGTTTATATACCTTTATATGTAAAATCTGAGGTGACACTCCAGGTATTACATCTTTTGTATTGGCACTGAAATAGGCAATCTCTTCTCTCATTATAGCAGGTTTGAGTACATAACCACAAGCACCATTCTTCAGAAAGAAACCATTATAAAGATCCATCATCAGTCCACCAGTCTGATAGTTCAAGGCCACTATAAAAAATACATTAACATGAACCTCTAGTGATTACTAGTATTTGGAGGGGGAGGGGGAGGGGGAGGAAGGCACATTTTGCTTTCATTCTTGTGTGGTCTATTGCTAAACACATGATAAATTATGGATTTTCTGATCAATTGGTTACACATTAACACATTCTAGGGTCCCTAAATTCCTTCTGTTATATACTTCTAACAATTTGTAATCAACTAAGCTTGTAGTCATTTTGGTTATTTAAACTATCCTATCACCTGATTTTTTTCTTTGTCCATTAAATTTTGAGCAATAAATTGTAGCATACTCATATTAAGCACTAGATCAATAAATTATAGCATATAGGATATTAATTTTGTATTTACCCATCTGACATCCACAATTCCACAAATCTTGTGGATTATAATTACTGGAGTCCACTCTCATTCCGTTTGGATAAATACGGGACAGGAATCTCTTGTTGTGATTGACAAATTCTTCTGGACATGCCATGGCTAACTTTAAGGCTGTTGACTCACTGAATGAACACATTTCCCAATATTTCTCTACAAAATACCAAAATAAAATATGATTATAACAGATCCTTTAGCATCCCAGGATAATAATATTGTCTAAGAGCCTACATTTATACATTTCTTTCTTATTGTTTATAATACCAGTTTATACTATCACACAACCTTTTTGTCCGAAAATTACCCATCTAATCCATAAATTTTTTTAAAATCGCCTCCCTTTTTCTAAAACTTCCGAAGATATCTTGTTAATTTAAAAAATCTTACATTTATCATTTGCTAAAATTTAATTTGCACTGAAAAATATATTTGGGTAATTAAACTGGAATACAGGGTTGGAGTATAATTATAACAATTTCTCTAAATTACAAGTATCCAGGTCAGTACAGTTGATATACTGTACTAATCTTGAAGGAAATTATCTTCATTACAAATTTAAGATTCTTGGATCTTTATCTTACGTTTGTGGAATAATTTCCAAAAATGGACATTATATCGATAGTTTAATAAGATGGCTTATTAATTGTACAAAGAAAATCATCTTGTCAGATAATTACTCATTAACTTTTTCTGTCTGATCAAGATATACGTAATCCTTATAGAGAGTTGAATGTCTTCTAACGACCTCCAGGGACAACAAGTATCGAGTGTGGTGAAACATAAAACCATATCTTTAATCTAACTATTTGTTACAACAGAATCAAGATATTGGTGTTATATCACAACCTAATTAACCAGATCTGCTAGCAAAAAACCAAGAAGTCAATTGCCACTTCTAATAAGAGAATGGCATCCTCAATAACCAAACCCTTAAAATTATATATAATCAGCATTTATGGTCAACAAGCAACCATCCGATAAAAATACATACCCCTGAGTACATATATTGTGTGTCCTACATACTTGTGAACTGATTTCACAATAGAGATTTTGGTAGATTTACTATAACTTGTGCACATCCAATAACATCACATTCAGTAGTGATGAAGTCATGTAATGTGCAAAGTCTAATAAAACAATAAAAAAAAAGCTGAACACATAAATTCTGCTCTGGCCAGATTTCATACATTTGGACATTGGAAAAGGCAATTTTTTGTTGGGAATAAAGGAAACAAATTATACAGTGAAAGTACTTACAAATATTATTAATTTTCTTTTGAGATTCTCAAAAACTGACCAGCAGTTGTCAAAGACAGACAACACACATTTTTTTTATGGTTCAGTGAAAATTCATTATGTTAAGGATTTGTAAATTTTCTAGTTATAACACAATGTGAAATCTACTTTTCGTCAAAAATAATATTCTTGTGTTTCCAACAAAATAAATTGATTTACAACAGATAATGTAAAATCTAGAGATCAATATGTGGCAGTCAAGGACAATCAAATCCTACATCAAAGTTTACTTAGATCTCAGAAGTTTTGTAATCATTGTATGAAAGAGTACCTAGTACAGATTATGAACAGCAATAAATGGAAAATAAATTACAATAAGGCTGATGGAAAATGATGATTTATCAACCATCACAACATTTACATGGAATTCATCTAATCAATTATAACATGATAAGAGGATATTATTTCTACTAATGAGATCAATTACCATGTGACCTATTATTTATGGGTCATCGTTTTACCATTTATTACAATTGAGCACTGATAGTTTCAGTATCCTAGAATCATTTCATCAATATCTATAAATATCAATTTTTTTATCTGAATATTCAAATTCAATCTTACATTATTGAATTAATAAGGTTTGGTGAGTGTCTTACGTGGACACATGACCATTCAAGGCCAAGCAAATATAACTTTAGTCTAAACTGGCATTCAGTATAGCTCAGTTGTGTGGAAAACCATGGGTACTCTTGGGGACTGATAAATCTATCTGTATACAATTTTGAAATTCAGAATTATCAATTTTAAATTCACATTGATTAAACAAATTACTTGCCCTTTGTAACAACTGTAATGCAAATGTAAAAACATTGGATTCACATCAATGGTATAAAAAAGTGTTTTTAATTTAATATATGAGGTTCTCTGAGCATTCTCACCAGATTAAACCTTGACCCCTGTGCCCTGATCAAGTCAAATTATCTTGGACAGGAATTTAGCTTCATGCATATCTTCATATTGTGTACTATATTTGTCTGAAGTTTTTTTTAATTCCTCTAGACTATTTAGGAGAATTAGCACATACATCTACAAGATTTATGGAGAGACAGAAATACACAGAGACTGACATAGTGATTCTGCTATAAAACCCAAAATATTTTTTTGTTAGGGGTATAATAAATGATTTCAAATTTTGTTTGAAGTCTGAAAATACAATGTACTTTTTTGAAGCCAACTGATTTGTTAAACTAGAGGCTCACAGGAGCCTTATTGTTCACCTGGAAATCCTTTGCAGACTTAAAGCAGAATAAATTGTTTGACCATGTCCATTTTGGCTTACAGTCTAGAGGAACATTGCTGCCAATTTCTAATTGGCACACTGGTTTTGCCAAATTGATCACTGGTTTCAAACAAAAAGATCTTTTAAGTGAATTTTCCCATAGGTTCCTATGTTAAGCTAAGTTTACCTATGGAAACCATCTTGAATGGCAGTCCAGGTCAACAAATACATTTCTAATAAAGTACCATCTAAGGACCATTTCAGCCAAACTGGGTTCCACTTGATTTACTTGTTTCAGGCAAGAAGATTTATAAATGAGGCCATGTCATTGAATACAATTCTGATAAAGGACCATCTAAGCACCATATCTGCCAAATTGGATTCTAATTGGCTCACTACTTTCAGACAAAAAGATTTTTAAGTAAATTTTCCGGTAGGGTCCTATGTTAAATTCTGTTAGGCTCTGGGAGCTATCTTGGAAGGCAGTCAGTGTTATCGGATACATTTCTGATAAAGGATCATCTAAAGACCAATGCTGCCAAGTTTGGATCAAATTGGCTTACTGTTTTCAGACAAGACCTTTAATTGAATTTCCCATAGGGTCCTATGTTAAACTATGTTTGCCTGTGGTGGCCAAAGAGTGTAACAAGTGTTCAACACAACATTTTATACTATATTGGCTTCAAAACAAAATACAAAATGCATTAGTAGGTACAAGATGATGTCAAAATGTCACCACCTACCCATCAGACCACCTGTTTGCCTGCTTGCCCTTCAACCGAACATTGTCAAACTAATAACCTACGTTTTTGCGTTGTTACAAAATCCGGTTAAAAAAAAAGAAGTCAAAATAAGCATTTCATAAAATATTTATGCAAATGACGATCCTATAGGGAACAATTTCATATATAAATACATTATCGGTTTATTATTAGCCTTAAACTACAGGACAAAGCTGTAAACTACAAATGGTATTAAATATTCATAAACAAAAAACATAAAACATGTCAGAAAAGTGTCTGAGGCAATTTATTGTCATTTGTAATTGTCACTACAGCCTGCAATATCAAAATAATTATGTAATTTACTGATGTATCTTTAGTTTAGCATTTGGTGGTAAATAGTGGAAAAGTAACATAAACATAAGTCTGATTTACTGGGATTGGTGTTTATAGCAGGAACTGAACTTTACTAAATGTAACAATATTTAATGAATACCACGGTTATTCAGACACAACATACATTTTTTTTGTACTTTTAGAATCAAACAGGTAGAAATTTCCTTGTGAACAGATTTATAACCACCCCCATTAGCTATACTAGTGGGTTATGTAAGTTGTGTGAATGGTCTCAGATTTGAGTCTGAGTGAGACAGGGAATCCGAATGTTGAGGATAAAGTCACAATCTACAGTTAAAAATTGAAGGACTTTAGGCAACCTTTAACAACACATAATCCTGATAGATTTAGTTTTAATAATGGTCTTTAATGTTTGTTTGTTTAATTGGGGTTTTACGCTGTTTTCAGCACATTTGGCTATTTCCCGGCAGCCAGTTTTTATTGGTGGAGTAAGCTGGAGTACCTGGAGAGAACCACGACTTTCGGTAGGAAAATTGGCAATCCTTGTCAATTTAGATCGGAGTCGAACACACCCCGCTGGAGGTGAGATTCGAACTCACAACCTCAGTTTTGACAGGCTAGTGATCTTTAGTAGTCATGACGAACTACCTAGACCGCTCGGCCACGAGGCCCCTGGTCTATAATGACAATGTTTCATATTTTGACATCAACATGCTAAATAGTCAAATCTACCCATATAGCTATTGAACAAAAAACCTCCTATTTCTAGCAGTTCAATATGAAGTCATTTCCAAAAACTGTTCAATAATATCAAGTTGTCAATAAATTCTCAGTAAATGCATAATCATCTAGTAAGTCACTTCAGAAAAAATCAAAATAGTTTTCTATCAACATGCAAATATGGACAAATACTTCAGAACTGTTATCCTTTGAATTAATTATGAATTATGTAAGGACTGATTGTAATTTTTTCAGTATACAAAGAAATAACAGTAATATTTAACCGCATAGTGGATTATTTTAAATTGTGCACCATGTGCATTGACGTTATTTCAAATAGAACATAAACGAAATTACAGTCACTCCTTATACATATGTAATTGATTTTTAATGGTTGTTTTAAAATCTGAAACTTAAGAGATTTCCATTTATGACATCAAAGCTGAAAAGAAAAATTTAGATTATGATATGATAGACAAAAAAAGTTAAAATAATCAATCACACATTACATCCACTATCAAATTATTACTTAATAAAAATAAAACTTCTGTTATGTATAACAGGATATCTATAATTACAGAGTTTGCCTTGTACCCAATTATTAAAAAAAAAATGAAAACAATGTGGTCTGATATTGAAGTATGAAATCCATCCCAAAGTGCTAGCTTACTCCCTCTGCATAGAAGACTTATAGCTTCTTACAAGAGGTCAAATGAAGCCCGAAAATCTTCAATGAGTTTTTAACATTAACAACTGTCCCGAGAAGAGTGCAGCATAACGAGGAAAAAGACGCTGAATTTTAAAAACAAGTTGAATATATTCCAATTCTTCACTTTTGAACGAGTATAAGTACCTACTTCTTCCGTAAATACTAGATTTTTAAGTTTCCTGTACCTAGGTAAATTCAATGAGCACAGCCATAAATAACGTTACACCTGTTTGGTCGAAAGGTACATGTATGTGCATTTGTGAACAGTTTGATTTGATTGGTCTAAAAGCAGTGGAAGAGGAGGCCTCATGCAACGAGAGTTGGGGGTCTCGTGAACTGATCTTCAACGAATCATCTCACACTGAAAATGGCCATTTATGGAAGCCTACATGAACTTATCTTCTAAATCTGAGCTTGGATGTAGCTTTTAACAAAGATGTGGGCATGCACGATCCAGCATGAGGAGGGTAGTAGAAAAGTCCCCTCTACTCCAAACAGGCACCTTACAAATCAAATGAAATTCTAAGTACAATTATCTACCTAAACCACACCTTATATATCAATTTCATACGAAATCAATCAAAAGAACTTTGCTTTAATTTAACCTATTCAGGTGATTTCATTTGGCCTTTCTTAAAAATTTACAGAATTCATTTCCATTCAATAATTATTGATCTTTGACTATTTTGTCACATTCAGTTTAACTTTGTAGGTTATGAGGCAATGTCAGAAACATTTAATCTCGCATAAAACATGTAACAACATTAATTAAAACTTACGGCTGTGTTGAGAAACTTGAAAATCTTTAAACCGTTTCGATACACAGTAATTGACTAGGTCTGATAATTCCTTTGCAAGCTTGTGTTTTTTAATTGAGCCTTCCTGCAAATAAAATAAATCTCATTCAAAAGAATTAACATAATAAAACTGAAAGGTAAATTAATTAAACGATATACCTTCTTACCATATATTCAGAGTTGATATATCCGTAGTTTTGCCCATGTGATACAGCCTGAAGTGAACTTGCCATATTAACCCAGCAGGATGATAGCCATATCATCCCCCTGGGAAATCCATATTGTACCCCTAAAGAATCAAGTGACCTCAATGTACAACTGGCATCAAAATAAACAATATATGATAAAGAGAATATGATATGGGGTTTTCCACACCATAAAAGCTTGCTCAAGGGGTTGATATGGGGTATGATGTGGAAAAACCCATATGACATTCTATATTCATAAAACAACCTTTCATAAAGACCATATTAAAGGAAAATATGAAAACAAAGTCATGGGTCTATATTAATCGACTATTTGATCAAAATCGACATTATATTTATCAAAAAAATCATCTTTTGGCTTTCCACAATAAGTGAAAGTATTACATAAAAGTACCAAATACATGTACTAAATTCAAAAAACCTAATTCCTCATATTTTAATGTAGGAAGTACCTAAATTACGGATCTTTATGAAATTTTACATAAAGCTAGAATATTCGAAACTGCAAATAAGTATCAAAAATATTTCTATATTTAGCTTTTATATTACTTCAATAAGATTGATTTAAAATCCTTAAAATAAAGATCTTTTACTGTAGATTTCATATAAAAACTGCTGAACAAAATTAATAATTTCACTTTCAATCATTATTTCTCAAAAAACAAATACAATCAAACCTACTTTAACCCTTTCGCTGACGAGTCCCGGTTTACCGGGATTCCAGAGTCAACTCGCTGACGACGAGTCCCTTTTTACCGGGATTATCACATAGCTTTTATATTTCCCGCTCTTGGAGCGAACATCAAGAGTTATCGTTCTTATATTTGAAACCCGGATAAAGATAAAACAATGGCAGATCTTTTTAAAAAAAAAACTCAAAAATTTGAGGATTTTATGGGATTTTAAAGTTAGAAAAATGAATTTAGAAATTTTTTGGCAAGATTGGATGCCAGAAAAGTATCAATTTTTAATGAGAAAATTGCATATTTAGAGTGATTTTAACGATATTTTGAAGAATTTCAACATGACCAGCCATGGAAACCCCTGTTTGCTACCAAATCTTCACATTTTCATTCAAAAACTATTAGATGGTGAAGATAAAATTTTTATTAACATTTTTATTCAAATAAAGAATAAATGACCCAAATTAATGCTCTAAAGCATTAACAAAGAAGTAGCCACTCAAGTCTGCAATCTTGTCAGGGAAGCAATGGTTACTTCCTGTGAGGTCTCCATCAGTGAAAGGGTTAAAGGGCACCCCTATATAGCAAATCACTGTCTATAAAGGGCACAGTAAAAAAGCCCCATTCATGAACAAAGCATGTAAAATTAACCTCTGTATAGAGGGCACCTGCACATAAAGGGAACTTTTTTTCTGGTCCCTTGAGTGCCCTTTATAGACAGGTTTGACTGTACCTAGAATATTCTATTAAAATGATATGTTACTGCTGTCAACTTTTCTGTTTCATTAATACTCAATAAATATTAGGTCACTAGCTTCATTTTTGCTGTTGATATCATTCAAGTACATGTATATGTCCTGTGTGTAAAAACACTAAAAATCTACATTTTTCAAGACGTCGTGACAATGTTACGCTTCTTTTGGTTTTTTGATGCTTGTTTTCACTCTACTTATAGTAATCAATTTAATATACTAAAAAAAACAAATCTGGTGACCCCCAATTAAATAGATATTGATAAAAAGAAAATCTCAATGGCAATTATATATCATTTTTATTTAAATCTAAAGACAGGATTTTGAAAAATCTTAATTTAAAGTATAAAGATTTGACTTTTTGCAGCAATATTAATGTGCATTCTATATATTTACACATTCTATTTCTAAAAACTTGACACATCATATTTCAGGAAGTATCAAAATGATACACATTATTTTTTTATATTCAGATGCAGTTCAACATGCTAGTTGCATGATGCCAAATTTTATAAAAATCTGAAATATAGTCTGAAATTACATACCCCCTACCTTAACGCCTACTGGGAAAAATGAAATATTGTTCAATCTATATATACATGTGGTATCTTACATTAAAGTTAAGACTCAAATTCTTTTGTCCTCAAATGATTAAATATTTTGGTAAAATAAATATTTTACCAATAAAAAATATTGTAATTCTTTTGTAAAACATTACTTATGTTTATACTGACATAGTTCTATATATAATAATGTAGTGTTACCCTTGATTTATTATTTTTCTTTTTTTCTGACTCAGCACCTTCATCCTCATCAGTGACCATGCCTTCATCAGATTCTGTATGTAAATCTAACTTTTTACCCTGAATAAAAATTCAATGAGATTAATAAATTACTGGATTTAAACTGACTTTGTATTAGACTCTGATATCATATTGTCAAAACTTTCAAAGAAAATTATATGATATTCATATATAAAATTACAGGGCTCGCACTAGAGCGTGATATGTATGAAGAATATGCCTTACCTTACTTGATGTTAAAATAGCTGCTTATATTAATTATTACTGGTGTTTTATGCAACCTAGCCATGATCTTTTGTTAATGAAACTTTTTCTCCTACAAGTGAAGAATATTTCTGAACAAGAGACTCCAAAGAGCCTGAATCGCTCACCTTTTATTTTTTAATCTTGCATCAATGATTATTTTTGCTATTTAATGTATACCATTGCATTTTTCGTGTTAATATTGACTTGTACAAATAAAATATAGAATCGGGAACCCAAATATATCTGGTTGCTAGGGACTTTTCAATCGGTTGCTATGGATTTTTTCAATGATCTTGACTCTCTATACTGACATATATAGATATATTATAGCATAGATGCCAACCCTTTTTGGTCCTATCAGTAAAAACAATCGAGTTGTCAGTTATGTGCAACTTTTTTCAGTAATCATAATTATTCATAGAATATCAATGCATTCATCAATATATTCGGAATCTTACAAAAATCAAATAGATCGTTTTATAATGTTATGATATTGTAATTATTATATTTATATTTATTTATCTTGGCCTGGTTTGTTTTGTGTGGCCTTGTGACGTGTATAATATGTTTACATAATACTTATAGTTGTTTACCAAATAATGTTATAACTGCGCAGTTTAGAAATCACTGGAACAATAATGGATACTGGTGGAATGACTAGAACTTTCTATTTGACTAACGTAATAATTATGGTGTGATTCGAACTTCTACCGTATTCCAGAAGTTTCCGTTCTACAGTATATATACGGACAAGAAAGTTAGACTTTCAGAACATCATTTATCGGACCACAGATAGACATTCTTGTGTTCTCAGCTGTTAGATTTATTTACGTTTCACACATCATCCTCGACATACTTTTATTTGCGTTGCATCATACTAAATTGTGACTGATTGGATATAATATTCCGTTTGGATTCAGGCAACAGTGACCAGAATTCCGGATCAAGAAAAAACAGGATTTTGAACAGTTAAGTTGACATTTTATTTTTGTGTAATACTTTTTGTAAACTTGTA
The DNA here is from genome assembly GCA_028015205.1 of Mytilisepta virgata. Classification (NCBI taxonomy): domain Eukaryota; kingdom Metazoa; phylum Mollusca; class Bivalvia; order Mytilida; family Mytilidae; genus Mytilisepta; species Mytilisepta virgata. The sequence continues at coordinate 38,111,848 of CM051515.1, forward strand.
TATAATAAATCTTGTTAAATTTTATTATTGATTTGTGTCTTTTGTTGGCTACAATTTAAAGGTGATTTTGGCCGTAACAATAAAGCAAATTATCCCAAAACATCCCGAAAAATCAGACTCTCTATTGCACTTTATATTTACACGATAATAACCTGTAATAAAAGATTAAAAATCGTAATTGTTGGCATCTATGTTATAGGGTCCTGAATCTATAATATATGGTTGCTATGGACTTTATCATAGGTTGCTATGGACTTTATCATAGGTTGCTATGGACTTTTTCAATGATCTTGACTCTTGACCTTTCTTTTTGATTTATACAAGTAAATTATAGGGTCCTTAACCCAAATATATGTGGTTGCTAGGGACTTTTTCATTGCTTGCTATGGACTTTTTCAATGACCTTGACCCTCCATTTTACTTGTACAGCTACCATTTAATTTATTTCAAGTTATGCTGAACATTTTCGCTGTTTACAGTTTGTCTTTATCTATAACCTAAATCCATAAAATTAACAATTCAGGGGCAATAACCCGAAAATTGGTTGACAGATTTGTCTGAAAATTTCATGACAGGTAGATCTTGACCTCATAAATATTTTGACTTCTTGTCAGTTTTGCTCTAACTGCTTTGGTTTTTCAGATATAAGCCAAAAACTGCACTTTACCCCCCTATGTTCTATTTTTAGACATGTTGGCCATCTTTCTCGACAATTAAGAAAATAAAATATAAATTTCCTACTAGATACCCTAAGGATCCTTCCACCAAACTTTGGTCCTGATTGGCCAAATGGTTTCAGAGGAGAAGTTCTTTAAAGAAAAGATTACGCCACACGACGGACACCAAGTGATGGCAATAGCTCATATGGCCATATCTATAATACTAAATTTACGAATTAGCCGAATAGGCGGCAAAACGCGTGATTCAAAATAAACGATGTATAGTTCAGATTATAAAGGTTATTATCGGATTTGACAATCTGCATTTATAAATTTAAACTACAGTTTTGTTTATGTGCAAATGGAATTTGTATGCACTTTTCCGATATGAATTCTCCCAACGTATCCCTTAGAAGGTTCTCGAAGGCATCATTTTAGCACATTGATTTAAATAAACAAGTATGCACATATTTTTAATGTATTTCTGTTTGAAATTACGGAAGAAGAATAAAAAAAAATTAAAAACATTCTCCTTCGAGTGGGATGTTTCCGCTTTATGTATTCAGGATTGTTTTTCTACAATAACGCAATTTCTCCTAACTGTAAAGGTTATGAACTTTGAAGATAATGAAGAAGTAAAGTAAAGTTCAGAGGAATTCCTAACTTAGTTGTTTTTTGGATTGCTCGGATGTTTACCTTGCACAAAGTGATAAAACCAACCATTATCTATTTTTAAATTATTTGTCATGTGACCTGTCTAAATATATCTCTACTGTAAGCCCTAGATAAAAATATTTTTAACAAATGGTCATCTTTATCATTAATGACGAAATTTATCTCGGACATCTTTGATAAATATAAACGTGGACAACACAAGCAGCCACACACTAAAAATGCTTTCACCTTCTGATTATTGGATATATTTGTGAAATTAAGCCTCGCTTGCCCTGCCCATGATGACAATGGAACAATTGGAACAATTATTTTCCAAAAATATGCTCTAACTAACTCACGGCATCTTTTGAAAAATTCATCCGTCACTAAGGAAATGTTTACATCTACAATTTCATTTTCATATTTATTCTGAAGGAAAAAGGTAATGCATTATGAAATGTGTATTTAATGAAAGCTTTTCATCAAGTTCCAGTTCAGAATTAATTATAACAATAAAAATATTGACAATTTATGTGGTTGTGTTTTCGTCATAGATTTTGACTTTGATGGCACCTTAAGGTCCATTTTGGTACTTCTACGTGGCATACAGTCTACTGCATCAGTGGATACATCTTCGGTAGTAACGAACAGCCATGACAATTGGGTCACGATGACCTACATTTCACGCTTCATTGACTTTGGTTAAAGTCTGCATTAAAATTCATTTCTAAGAATACTACATGCAGCACATATAGACATGAAACTATCAGTTGATACCACCTACTTGACAGGAAAGTTTATGGAAGCCTGCCACATCATCCATATTGAGTTCCTGTGCCATGAATGGCATGGCCGCAACAAATTTTATAGTCAATATGGCCACCACAAAAAAAAGCTTATTTTCCCGCGCTCGCGCGGGTTCAATGTCTAGTAATAATTATTTTTTTACGTTAAATGATTATTCCCGTTTTATAGATACCAAAATAGATACTATCACAGAAATGAAATTAACTTTAGCAAAAATGTAATTTTAAAAAGGGGGATAATAAAATATTAATCATGTGAATAATACTCTTCCCAATGACGGGTGTTTTTTAGACCATTTCCACACAAAACTCAGTTTTCTAAGGAAAAGAAATTCTTCTGACGGCAAACTTGGGAATTACTGGCTGTCACTATTGTATGTTATATCTCAAACATTTCCGACATTTTGTGGTTTCAGAGTTTTTACCTCTCAAAGAAAACGGTCTCTTCCTTTAATATTAATGAAACCCACAAGGTTATAAATTAAAAGGGCTTCTTACGTACTGTCACAAAGAACTTGATAAGAATCTTGCTTCATTTATTAGAAACTGTAAAAAAAAACCCAACTTTTTCCCGTTTAATTTATTTAAAAGTGTATGAAGTGTATTATATTGTGTACATCATGGTATTGGTACTTGTATTTATATAAAATACAATACCTTAACTAAAACTTTTTCCTTGAGAGTTTCCAGTGCAGGTAAACTAGTTGCATTTTCATCTACAGGTTCTGTATCTAATTTATCTTTAAATATCGTTGTCATGTATGTGGCCATTATTTTTTGTTGTTTCACACTGCAGTGGTTTTCTATAGAGAGTATCACTGGATAGCTGTAACAAAGCAAACATCTTTATTTTGTATCAACACAGTACCAGTAATTAACAAATGGTTATTCACACTGAGAGTATTTCAACTGAATATAAATCGCTATAAAAAATTATAGTGAAAAATTATCACGGGACGAAGGTAAAGATAATTTTTCAGTGCCAAAAAAGGTCCATAAATAGCTATCCCAACTGAAATGTCATTAACTATTTGTTACATTAATACGTTCTTAAAGTCACATTTTTTCTTCTATTCTCAGATCAAGAGGTCCATATAATATCTCAGCCTGTCTATAGCATTACAAAGACAGTAGAATAATTGTACAAGTATAATATTTACAGTTACACATTTCTTGATCAAACTTCCCCAGTACTCTAGTGACCATCTGGTCTAAAGGAGAAAACCATCTTTATCAGTTTCAATTAATTACCAAAATAATATAATATTTGGCCCAAATTTGATACATGAACACAAATGATTACTTACTCTGAGACTTTGAAAGCATATTCGTTGATAGTTTCTATTACAGATTTGAAGGTGATTTTAGAGGTAAAGGTATGTCCATGATAGATCATTGGTTCATCATTGGGACCATCCCAACAATCCACTATAAAATAAACAGCAAATTTAATTTACTTTTCCTTACAAAGGTTTATATTTCATATTTTTCACTGTTCCTTTACTACATTAAAATATATATTACATCATCTACGACTGGAAATAATCACATAAAAAATATATCTTAAATCTACAGTCAAATCTGTATCTAAAGGGCAATCATTTATACCACAGAAAGTTCTCTTTATATAGAAGTTAATTATACAAGCTTTGTTTAATCCAGACAGTTATTTCAACAAACAGGATTACAGCTGCCACAAAAGCTGCTTAACCAGGGTTTTATCAGGGATAAGTTCAGGTCATCACTTAGGAAATTTTACGGTCGTCATCATGAATTGACCGTTACAGTGATGATGTTGGACCTGTTACCACTGTTGTAACATTTCATGTACCTCCACACATTTGTGACTACTGCCAGATTGACTTTGTTGAACTTCAAGATGGGTGCCGTATATGAAGCAGGAACTGCTTACCCTTCCGGAGCACCTGAGTTCAGTCCTGGTTTTTACAGAAGTTCGTGTTGCTTATTGTTTTTTAGTTTTCAGTGTTTATTTGTTGTGCTTGTGGTTGTTTATTTGTCTTCCCAGGTTTGGCTGTCTAATCAATTGCATTTTTTGGTTCGCTCCTTAGGTATATTTGTCCTCTTTACTACATAGAGATGCCCTTTAAAGCAGGTTTGACTGCATATATTTTTAATAGAAATGAAGCTAAATAATTAACATGTATAACCAAGTATATTTTATATGAATGAAGGTAAAATATGAAACCAAACTATGATTAATTTCGTAGATGACAGTATTTTGATCAAAATACATGTACAAGTAGATGATAGTTACATCTGTAAAATGTCATGTGTGGGTAAAGTTATATACTTACATTCTACACACCGACAGCCTTTATTTAATGCATTGATATAAGCTTCTACACTAGAGGGACCTTGTAACTGGTCTTTCATTAAATATCTAAATAGAAAGGAAAAAACATATCATAATGCATCCTTATTTGAAGGCTTTTGTAGAAAGATTGCAGTTTTCTGCAAAGTTTTACCAAGGATAGAATATAAAAATACTAGTAAATGGAGTGGTGCATCCATAAGATAACATGCAATAAGGTTAGAGATTTATAAAACTGTCGTTATTGCTGACCTTATATGCATAATAATTCCAGTTCTTTAAAACATTAAAACATTAAAACAAAAAAATGTGTTTAGATACTAATGATTCTTGCAACCCTGTGAAATGGGGATCTAGAAATGAAATTTCTACCCCTAAATGATCTCTAGGTAATGGAGATCTAGATATGAGCCGATGTGCATCCTAACATTCAAATATATTTATGAATAAGCAATGGTGTAAACTGAAAGTGTCTTAGTTTTAAATATATGAATTCACAAAGCTGAGGATGAAGAAAATATATTACAATTGTTGGAGGACAAATACCACAAATCTAATATGAACTTGTGTACGAACTTTTTTACTCCTGTGTATTATCAAACTCACGTGTTATGAGAACTTGAGATAAAATAATGACATAATGGTTGAGACATATCCTGACACACTTCTTTGTGTTCTGGCTCAAAAAGATTACATTCATCAGACAGCAGATATTGTGTAAAACCTACAAATAAAATTGTAAATATCATTCGACTTAAAAAAAACGGCAAAGATTACACATAAACAATTTTTTGTGAGTACTTTATATCTAGCTCTCATGTGTTAATTTTATTAATTTTTCAACCTGCACAGGTTCCTGAATAATTTTTATTGAAAACTTTTTAATATTTAAAAATGTTTGTAGACAATAGGTGCTAGTGTTAAAAGCTAATAGGTACAGGTTGTTGCTTGTCACAGATATTCTCTTTTACTCTATTTTATCTAATGGGATGTTAACTACTTAATAAATACCCCATATACTTATATTTTTGTACGGAGAAGACAGACACTATAGTTAGACCAGTTGACCAATGAGGCCCTGGACAAAGTTGTAGATAATACAAATGTTGCCTAATTGATGTTATCCCCATATCTTTTCATATTTATATGGTAATGGTAGACACACTACCTGGAATAATTGACCGAGGTCCCCAAACAGAATTGTAGATACCTGGTAATACCGTGAATAATTGTATAAATGTGATATATTATCATTCACTTTCTAATATATTATATAAATATATGTTTAAGCCATATGTTTATTTGTTTTGTTGATATACCATATTGCTAATGTGAATACCAAATGAAATTTGTTTTTTTAATTTATCAATCTGAGTAACTTCTATCAGTTTGCTTATTTTCATATGCCCAACTGTTTGCTTATTTTCATATGCCCAACTGTTTGCTTATTTTCATATGCCCAATTGTTTGTTACAACTTTTAACGATTTCTGCTAATAAAGTATTTGATTTTTACATACTGGTATTTTTGATAGCTTACTATTTTTAAATATGTATATGAATATAGATTTTTCATTCATACATGCATGCAAGTTTTAGCTAATAGAAGTCAAACGATTATGAACACAATGTATAGAAATATTGTAACCCATGAGAAAATAGAAAATCAGAGATTCTGTTTGTCCCAAAAGACGACTTTCTACTAACATTAAAATCTCTGTTCTGAATAGAGTAATTATGTGCTGTTGCCAACGACTCATTCCACAAGTACATGATCAATCTGACCTACCAAGTGAAATAATGTGAATTCTCATGTAGAAATTTAACCAACAGGTGGTTAAAAATATTACAGAAATTTAATCACTTGGATAATTGTGGTCACAATGGGAGAAAATATACCATGATAAACCAATATGGTACCTACCATCTATTCCTAGCTGGCCTTTCTTTTTTCCATCTTTTGAAGGCTCGTATTTGTTAACGATTTCTATGCATTTATCTTTAGTGACCCTAGTCATCTGAAAATACATAAAATAATGCAAGGTATTTTAGCTAAAATATTCAGCATATGAAGAATACCGTAAGTGTAAAACATATACTTTCATAAAAACATAAAGTGATTCAGAGTAAAATATATATATAAGATATCCTGCTCCAAATGCAGCTCCCACTTAACTACCCAGTTAAGTGGGTTCTAGATTTTTTTATATTTCAGGACAGAAAGTTTCTACTTGCATTTTGTTATATTTTGTTTGTAAGTTTTATAATTTTATCACTTTCATGTCAGTGCAAAAACTATAAAGCTGTTAATACAGAAGCAGGAAAACCAAATTTCCAGTGATGCCGTATAAAATCTTGTCGTGACATCTTTTGTTATAAAAATTTACACTTAAAAGTATTAGAGATATAGTATTAGTTATGCAGTTTGATGAAATTATAGAAAAGGCCCTTTAAAAGCATTATGGATCAAAAATAATATTTAATTGGTGGTTAAAAATTCAAATTCTACACTATCATCTTATTAATTCATTTTTGAGACAAACAGAAACAGGAAAAAAAACAACAAAAGATCACTTCCTTTCCTTGGACTTCTGTCATGAAAGGATTTTATTTAAAGACTAAAACCAGCATATCTCTTCTTTAAAATATTTGTATTACCAGTAATAACACAATGTATTATTACAACTTTCATGACATTGATTTCATTCAATAAATACAGACAGTAAGATTACAGGGGATACTATGAACTATATCACAAAGTATATTATCATAAAAATCATCAATTTTCAACTGAAAGTCAAATCCCAAAGGTCACATGAAGGTGAAACCTTCAGGAATACAGCTTATACAATCCCTGTAAATTGCATCAACAGACAAAATTTAAAAAGTATAACACCTGTCTTCGATTGGATCTATTTTTTTTCTTCGAATAACAAATACTTTCAAGATGTTGTCAATTATGTGTACTATTAATATAACTTGTACATTAAAATTGAATATAAGTCTACTACTATCTCTTATGTGAATGATAATCTCAATATAGTAGTTTTATCTTTACAATATGCTCCAGCTGCAGTTCAATGGTTTCATATCATTTTGTACCTGAACTAAGTTGAACTCCCTTGTCCATATATTGTTCTTTATTGTGTTTCTTGATGGACAGTTCAAATAATATGGTTGGTTCATTTTTTGAACAATGTTCTGGATGTATTTGTTTAGTTAATTCAGATTTTGTGCTTTCTTCGTAACTTCACTCCATATCCGTTTTTTTTTTTTTTTTTTTGGTCACATGCCTGCAAGGGCCCCTTATATATAATGGTCAATACAGTATCTTAGTTTATCTTATCTTATACAATTTTCAGTAGTGTCCAATGAGTTTGGTTAGTTTATTTTTCCTTTTTTGACAGTGTTATTTGGTAGATTTTAACGTGCCACTTTGTGACAACTGATGGCAAACAGCATGGTTTATAATGTTCTGTAACCATCTAACTAAAATTATCTCAAAACTAGAAATTGTGTCTGTAAGACACGGATGACCCGCCTAAAATATAGGTCATCATGAATGAATGCTCAGTACTATCCAAGGCATATCCACTGATGAAGTTTCGTTGATACACTATGCTTAGTTCCAAAGAAATGAACCTAAACGCAAAACTTAACCAGTGTCGCTCAAGTGTAAATTTAGGTCATAATGACCCAATTATTGTATGACTGCTCAGTACTACCCAAGGCACATCCACTGATGAAGTTTCATTGATACACTATACAAGAGGACTGTAGTGGTGAAATAGTATTGATATATTACTGTAGGTTTCTGAGAAATGAACCTAAAGGCAAAACTCAACCAAAGTCACTGAAGCATGAAATGTAGGTCATAGCGACCCAAGTTTGCTGAACTGTCTTGTACTATACAAGAGGACTGTAGTGATGAAATATCATTGATATATTACTATAGGTTTCTGAGAAATGGAGCTAAACAGAAAACTTAACCGAATCGGGACGTACGTACGGACGGACAAGGGTAAATTATATGCCCTAGCCACATTCGTACTGGGGCATAAAAATATTTTCTGTCAACTTGTTTCCTAGGCACAAATTAGATGACACAAATATTGTTATGCAATATTTAAAGAAGTAAAGCATATAAAAAGTTTTCTTGGATGAAAATAAAATGTATTAGTCATAAAGCAGCAATTTTTGCAGATCCCAGACAGAATCAGCAATTTCCCAGGTTTATATATAGGGCATGCTGTGACATCTCACAACCCCAGCCAATTCTAAAACAGGCTGTCTAACATCATAAGAATCCCACCCCCTTCCCACGGCATGTACTAAAAAGTCACATTATGGAAAATCACACATGATGGAAAATTATGGTAAACATCATCAATAAATAAAAAAGAAAAAAACATAAATTAAATACAGAAAATTATTATCAAACATTTTACATAATTCATTGTAAACAGTATAATATGTGAGAATTGTCTTTGATCTACATTTATTTGTCAGATTTAGTCATCAGGGAAGTCTATTTTGATACAGTTTCAGCTGATTATATCTAGTGTAACTGTGGGGTATTTTAGTTAAAAACTCAACAGATATATATTATTGTTTTTGGCAAGGATATAAGTTATTACATTTATTAACCAAAATAAAGGCCATCACATTTTGACAAAAATATATATATATAACACCATAAATATATAGATTTGTTAATTCCTCTGACAAGCACAATTTCAGACCCAAACCTTCTGATTTTTAAAATCTCCCTTAAATCTTTATAGATATTGTAAACTTTCACATTTTTATTTCTAAAACTTGACATCTATGCTGTAGCATTTTAAAAATCAATAAATGATGTAAAATCTTTTTGCTGAAATTATTGAATTTCATATCAAATCTCGACAATGATTACAAAAACATTCAAAATATTGTGAGAATGGATTTCAGCTTATTGGAAAAAACCAAAATCCTGAACTTTAGATTCCCTCACTCACGATAATATAATCATGATAATACTATACTTGTACTTTAAAAATCAGGTTAAGGACAAAATAAAGTTCTTCACTTCAGAAAAAAAATCTGCATTTTATACAAGTGGGTAAAATTACTGCCATGTCATATCTGCTATAGGAGTATTAAAAAATCATTACTAGTACATAATTTTTTATTAGATAAAGCGACGATCATTGTTACATAACAAATGACGATCACTCTTACATAACAATTCCATTTCCCTGATAAGAAATGAATTTTAGGGTATATTTATTTGTTACGTATAATATAAGAACCAGAAAACTTTTACTTCTGTACAAAGGCAGGAACTTACAGTTTCAGTGATTCAATGTCTTTCAATTCTGATAGACTGACTATTTTGTAAAGCAATATCTTTAAAATATCAGACTAGTAATGTATGGGTTAATTTCTCATGTCAAACGGCTTGGGACATGGGATGTCAGAGCACACTCCTTATATAATACTGGAAGTATGCTCATTCTAATAGAATCAGTTCTTATCAATATAAAATTTACAAGTTTACTTTTATCCTCTACAACCATTAAAATGTTTATGAAATATCATATATTTTGTCCATTTAGCTGCTTTATATATATATAAACTGTTGTATTTCCCTCTTCATTTCAATGTATCAAATCAGCAATCTTGTATAAAAGAACAATAAATCTGTTATATACTTAAATCTATTGTTTGAAAATAGTATTACTACTGGCTGGAAACCTCACTTCATGTAATGGATTTTTGTCATTCTTAAAGTCTGAATGCCTGAGTACTGAAATTGTCTTTGGTCTTGTGATTAATAATATTGAGTCATTTCTGAAGATTTCATTGTCAGATACCATTTATTTTTAGAATTGAGAATTTCTTACACAAAAAACTGAAAATTTTTAAAATATGAAATTACTGTATTTAACACATTTAACTATTTTTTAATGCTAATAAATATTCATCTAGTTCATGCAAATTTTGTGCAACCCAGGAGTTTAATACCTATAATCTCCCAAAAATCTCATTTATAGGAGAGTTAAATCCGTTTCTAAAAAGAAAATCAAGTATTTTTGTATCTCTGGAACAACCGACTAAGATGTATCTCAGTGATAGCTAACCAGACTTTCTTTTGTCACTGCTTGGTGCTGCCTGCCTGCCCAAATTGATCCAGGTACTTCAAATATTAAGAAGTCTTTCTATAAAACAGGCTTATAGGCAGCCGATAATTCCTCTATTGCTTATTTTTGTCAGACTCTACCTACTCATCTACAATTCTGTGAATTTATATAAAATAAATCAATGTTTTTTATACAAGTACATAGAAAATGCTTGTAGGAGATATAGTTCTCACCAGTGTATTACATAATCCAACAATATTTATGTCTTTGTTTAGCTCTGCTTTGAACTTATTTTACCAACTATCACCCAACACCCACATGGTAAAAAATTCCTTTTTCTTTTTACTCTAATGCTTGTTATTTGCATGATTCATTGATCTACGAAAGGTCCCAGGTAAAATAAAAAGTCTTGATTCACTTAACTACCCTTAAATTGAACATTTCATCACTATGATGCAAGATTTATGATTTTAAAGTACAATCTAACACAATCAATTGGCAGTATCACGAATTTATTAACCAATTTCTTTGTATTTATCAACCTGCTGATGATGTGATTACATCACGATGAGATGAGAAGCACTTGTCAGATACTTAATACACTTAACACAATCAAAAGCATAATGAAGTATTGTCCTCAGTTGGGTTTTCTGTGAAAAAAATGGTTGTTATCGGGACTTTTCTCAGATCTTCTCAAGACACACTGGAAAGGGATTCTGATTATGCAATGCAATATTAATGAAGATACAAGTATGGTTCATATGTCCTGAAGAAAAAAGCTTGAACAGTAATTTGCGTACTTTTATACTACAGACAGAATTTGCAAGAATTGCTACCAGGCTAATAATGGATTGATAAAATAATTCTTTGCAACAAATTAAAGCAACCTTTCTATTTTGCCAGAGTGAGACTAGAACTGTGAGTGACCTCACCGAGCAATAATCCCCGCTTGCAATACTAGGAGTTGCACTTACAAGCTTTAAACATCTAAAACCATTATGTTAGATTATCTCCCTTTGCATCTGGTGATAATTTTCTTCATGCACATCTACATATGATGACCAACCTTCATATAAAGTTTCATCAAAATCCATTGAACGGTTTATGAGGAGTATGCTTACAAGGTTTAAACATGTAAAAGCCTTAAGTTGGATTATCTCCCTTTGCAAGCATCCGGCGAAAATTATCTTGCTTCACGCACATCTACATATGATGCCCAACCTTCATATAAAGTTTCACCCTGTAGCAACATTTTATCCTCATCTTTTTTCTTTTTGTGTACATTACAAGAAAAACAACCACTTTCAAACATTTGTGAAGTTTATTTTCCAATATGTTGAAAGTATGCTCGAATGTTTGAGGAAATTGTTGATTTCTCATATATGATATATATTAATCATAGCCTCTATCTTTAATAGCCTGGATCTGATTACAGTCAAGTTTAGTTTTGTGTAAAGAAGTAAATGCGAGAACTCAAAAATTTTCCTTTATCATCAGCTGTACTATTTGCAGATATTGGAGTTGTCTCCCATTCGCATGAGTTATCTTTCCTGACAGGTGTCCTGTATAACACAGAAAGGGCAACCATTACTTTATTTTTTTCCCAAAAATATATTGAATTGGGTAAGGCCTACATCAGACATCCAAAAATGTTGGGATATATATCCAAGAACATATCATTAATGTGTGTCGAGGATATTGTTTTGAAGAAAAAATGTTTTGCAGAAAAATGATAAATTTGTCCATTGATATCTATGGAAGAGCAGATAACTCCATAAATGGGAGACAACTTACATGTACCAAAATGGGAAATACTTACATGTATCAGATGCAGCACAAACAGACTGCCATTTGGAATGAAAAAGGTAAAAATATGCACTGAACTTTGAATTTATAACTGTTTCCAAAGCTTTTGCAAAATTCAGTTGAAGTTTTTCAAACTCTCCTGGGTTTTTGTGCTGTCAAGAAGGCTTTATGATGTAATAATTCACATTGAAAAGTCACATGTGTAACAAATTCATATCACCATACTATCATTGTAACACCCTATGATTATAATGTCAGTGAAATATATAGAAGCCTTACCACTCATTTTATCAGATTTTCATAAATTCATAAAACTGCTAATATTTGCTAAAAAAATTTGATTTTGAGACAAAAATACTTTTATAAAGGAGGTGGGCATAAATGGCTTAAGAGACTTTGACAGAAATCCCTCAATACAAAAAATTTATGTATTAAGTCTTACATCACTCTGTCACTTGAGAAGCCTTATCAAATATACTTATTTAAAGAAAAGCAAGTTATATCATTCACTTCATATTTCACGATAAAGATAAATATGATTTTCCTAAGAGGATTTCAATAAAACCTCATGCTGACTTTTATTTGAATATTTCTAATATGAATTTCTTCTGCTTTATTAGAACTACCACAGGGAATTGTAACAAATCAAATCTTGGTTAATTCCCTGCATATATACTTAAATGTCGACTAAATCTGTTGGAAAATTTGTATCCCTGTTTTTTTCACAGCAATTTTCAAACATTGATTCAAAAGGTTCTATTCTAGTAAAGAAAACTGCAAATCAAACCTTCAAGTTAATTCTTTGTGGCTAATAAACAATATAAATAACAGACAATTGAATCTGTACTTCCTTACCAGTAAAATTAACCTTGTCTGGCCCTTAATTATTACATGTTCTCATTAAAAGACACAGTTTTTCTCCCACATGTAAATGAAGGGTACGAGGTTATGTTAACCCAGAACCTATGCCAAGTTAGAAGTGTACTACAAAAACTAATGGTGGTTTAACTGGTTAATAGTTGTTCAGCCCTCAGATACCTACATCATAATGACATTAACTAGTTGTAAAATATGAATGGTACAAAGTAAAGATAATCAAACCAAAGATATAACAAACTGTAAACATATCAAAGAAAAAGTAAATAAATAAATACATAATGATGAGCTTAAAATAGTTGTTGATAAATGGTTGTTATTTCTAACTGATACTAATCAAACCTTATCATGATGAGGCTACAGTTTTAACAATATAATGATCATATTATTCCCTCTTTACAATGAAAGAAAACAGGTGTTGTTTTTTTTTCTTCAAAGAAAAAAAAAATATCACATTACTTGCATATATTAATTCTGAGTTTAGCTCCCTCACTGATGTCTAGTGTTAAAAAAATGGACAAAAAAATTTACTGAGCAGTTCAAAGGACGAACTATGGTGACAAATATTGGAATAACAACAATCAAACCAAAATATTATACTGGGTAACAATTTCCAAATTACCCATACTTAGGGTGCCTTCAAATTGTGGTAAATTTCATTCTAAATCTACAAGTAATTTAAAACTTGTACCTAATGACCTCTTCAAGAAACAAATTAATATTTTCCTTGGCATTATCTATATTTTTCTTACCCCTTGCTCTGCTTCTAAAAATAGCAACAGATCATCTGTAGTGAGGTAGTCTGCATTACTGGCATATCTGTAAATAATTAGTAACACAAATAAATTAGGGTTATGTTGGAGGCCATATTGTGACAAAGATAATACACATTCTTATATCTGCCATCTTTTATGGTTCTTATGTAACTTTGAACAGGTCAGGGTTGTACCACAGACTCATCATGCAAAAATTCCTCACTATAACAACTGCAGGTTCAAGAGGTGAACCAATATCACTCACCTGACATCCTTGGCAATGTGTCACCTGTTACTGAAATAGCTTTTATTAGTACCTATAAGTGAACTGAGCAAACTTTCAAAGACACTCTTCCATAGATGCTTCCAGATGCTTCATATGAAGTTACAGTATATTTAGTCAATAACATTATTTAAAAAATTGACCAATCAGAAACAAGTATTCGTTATGGCCAGCATACTATTTATCAAACAAGAAAGAGATGAATAAACCTCACTGAGACTGCTTAGTTATCTGAATTGGATGATACGAGTGAATCTCAAAGAAACCCTTCAAACGATACAAGTACTTCATACCAAGTTTCAGAGAAGTTAATCAAAATATACAAAAAATTAATGGACATTGGGTTTCATTTTACTCTACCAGTGCTAGTGGCCATCAATGTATCTTTGAAAGCCTTACATAGTATCTAAAGAATTTAACTGTTTATTGAATCATCCAGAATTACATTGTTTAATTATACTGATAAAGATTAACCTCATACAAAAATGAAATGATATGAAGTATGCAATGATACATCATTCCATTAGATTAAACATGCTTCTTGGACTTCAATCCATTAATGAAACTCTTTATTATTAAATATCAAGAAGCAATATCTATTTTCTCTATTTTTAAAAGATAAAACCCATCATAATAAATAACATTAGACTTGCTTGTAAAAATGCCAGATCATATTAAAATTTTTGACTTTATATTTCACATTTTTTATCAAATTATCAAAATAGAAACTTTTCATTTGTAAAGATCTATAGATGGATTAGATGTGAAAACCTACAAATTATTTTGGTATAACAGATGTATTTAAAAACAGTATGGTATTCAGGGATTTTGAAAATCAATGTTATGTAAATATTTAAATGCACCACAAAGTGTGTTTTTGTAGATAAGTCTTATGTTTATTATTTTATCAGCAGTGGTAATGTGTAATTACAGATAGTGCACTCAGATTATGACCTTGGATTTTTCCTGGATTTTTTTCATGCAAGAAAACTTGTTTTCACCTTTTTCTACAAATCAATCAAATATCAGAATATGTCCGCCTAATTATTATCTATACCTCTAGTGAATATTTTAACAATACTTTCTTCAGAACAAAAAATGACTTTTAGTGCATGAAGGAATAAAATGCTCCGCTGGGCGCAGCTTGATACAACCGCAGAGGTCGAACCCTGAACAGTTGGGGCAAGTATGGACATAACATTCAAGCTTGATACAGCACTGAAGTTGGAGTGTGAATAAATATTTGACACAGTTTCTGACACAGAATTAATGTGGTCTAAGAACTTAAAAATTTTTAATTAACCTATTCAAACCATATCAGTATTATTTGCTTTTATATATAAATCAGAAATAACCAATTTAAAATGGAAAATTTTAAAGAAGTTTAATTTTGGACCCTTTGGACCTTAATGTAGACCAATTTGAAAACGGGACCAAAAATTAAGAATCTAAATACACGGTTAGATTCGGCATATCAAAGAACCCCAATAGTTCAATTTTTGATGAAATCAAACAAAGTTTAATTTTGGACCCTTTTGGCCCCTAATTCCTAAACTGTTGGGACCAAAACTGCCAAAATCAATCCCAACCTTCCCTTTGTGGTCATAAACCTTGTGTTTAAATTTCATAAATTTCTATTTACTTATACTAAAGTTATTGTGCAAAAACCAAGAAAAATGCTTATTTGGGCCCTTTTTTAGCCCCTAATTCCTAAACTGTTGGGACCAAAACTCCCAAAAACAATCCCAACCTTCCTTTTGTGGTCATAAACCTTGTGTTAAAATTTCATAGATTTCTGTTTACTTATACTAGAGTTATTGTGCGAAAACCAAGAAAAATGCTTATTGGACCCTTTTTTGGCCCCTAATTCTTAAACTGTTGGGACCAAAACTCCCAAAATCAATCCCAACCTTCCTTTTGTGGTCATAAACCTTGTGTTTAAATTTCATAGATTTCTATTAACTTATACTAAAGTTATAGTGCGAAAACCAAATGTCTTCGGACGACGCCGCCGACGACGGACGACGACGACAACGACGCCGCCGCCAACGTCATACCAATATACGAACGCAAAAATTTTGCGGTCGTATAAAAACCAAGAAAAATGCTTATTTGGGGCCTTTTTTAGCCCCTAATTCCTAAACTGTTGGGATCAAAACTCCCAAAAATGGTCATAAACCTTGTGTTAAAATTTCATAGATTTCTACTTACTTATACTAGAGTTATTGTGCGAAAACCAAGAAAAATGCTTATTGGGCCCTTTTTTGGCCCCTAATTCTTAAACTGTTGGGACCAAAACTCCCAAAATCAATCCCAACCTTCCTTTTGTGGTCATAAACCTTGTGTTTAAATTTCATAGATTTCTATTAACTTATACTAAAGTTATAGTGCGAAAACCAAATGTCTTCGGACGACACCAACGTCATACCAATATACGACGGCAAAAATTTTGCAGTCGTATAAAAAAAAGAATCAAAATGTAATGTTTAGGCCAGATGAAATCAATTCAAAGATAATCATCCCCACCCTTTATTTATCCAATGCCCACATTTTTTACCTCAAATAACCTTAACCCTATTACAACCCCTTTAATTTAACCCCTCTGCACAATCTCTATAGAAAAAAGCTCAGAATTACTAAATCAAAAATAAGATTGAAATCTACCAGACTCCCTCCATTTTCATAGAAGTTTAAATTAATTTTGGAATTATTTTTGTGACTTTATACAAAGGGATTTTCGGTAGGTTTCATAGATTTGAACCATATAAAAGAGATTGACGAAAAACAACAGTTTCCATAATTTAAAAAACAGAGGGTAAACAAGAAATACTGTGAGCAAAGCTCACTAATTGATACCCCCACACCTCCTATCAGAAGGAATGGCAAAGTAAATGTTTTGCTATGGAAAACCCAAAAAGTTGGTCAGATCAAAATCTAAAATAGGAGGTGCTCTATGGCATCATGTGATAAAGATTCTCTGAAAGTCTCAGGGAATTTCCTTTAGTGGTTTAGGAGGAGTTGCGGATGGCATACTGGTACCCCCTATCACAAGGAATGGCAAGGTCCATGTTTTGGTATGAAAAACCCCAAATGTTGGTCAGATCAAAATCTAAAACAGGAGGTGCACTATAGCATCATGTAAAAAAAGATTCTCTTAAAGTTTCATCAAATTCCATTCAGTGGTTTAGGAGGAGTTGCGGATGGCATACTGGAACCCCCTATCACAATGAATGGCAAAGTCCACGTGTTGGTATGGGAAACCCCAAAATGTTGGTCAGATGAAAATCTAAAATAGGAGGTGCACTACAGCATCATGTAATAAAGATCCTCTGAAAGTTTCATCAAATTCCATTCAGTGGTTTAGGAGGAGTTGCGGATGGCATCATGGTACCCCTATCACAATGAATGTCAAAGTCCATGTTTTGGTATGGGTAACCCCAAATATTCATCAGATCAAAATCTAAAATAGGAGGTGCACTATGGCATCATGTAATAAAGATCCTCTGAAAGTTTCATCAAATTCCATACAGTGGTTTAGGAGGAGTTGCGGATGGCATCATGGTACCCCCTATCACATTGAAAGTCAAAGTCCATGTTTTTCTATGGGAAACCCCAAAAATTGGTCCGATCAAATTCTAAAATAGGAGGTGCACAATGCCATCATGGGATGAAGATTCTCTGAAAGTTTCATCAAATTCCATTCAGTAGTTTAGGAGGAGTTGCAGATACAAAGGTCGGACGAACAGAAACGGATGGACGGACACAACAAATACTATATACCCCGCTTTTTCAAAAGCAGGGGTATAATAATACATTCTTCAAAACCCAATTTTAATGAATATCTCATTCTTCACAAAACCCAATTTTAATGAATATCTCATTCTTCACAAAAGCCAATTTTTAATGAATATCTCATTCTTCACGTAATAAAGTTATTGATTAATGTCTTACTAAAAAAAAGTATAGTTCATCAGATATTATTTGAAGAGTAAATATCACAGAAGTTCCTAAAAGGATGAAGTAAGTACATCCAATAAGCAAGTGTAAATAGTATTAAATTATTGCTATTGAATCTTTGTTGTCTCAAGATAGTAACAACAGCTAGTGGGCCGGTAAATATTTGATTATTTACACAGATTACATCTGTGAAACGAGCATCTGGTATACAAATAATCATTTTTACATGTATATGAATATTATAATATACATATTTCTGGTAAAAGCCACAATAAAAACTGTTTTAATATAATATTATAAGTCATAAAACCATGACAAGGCATTTTTTTAAAAAATAAAACAAGAAAATACGCAAAATTATTTTTTTCTTCTTTATAAAATATAACTTCAAAGCTAAGGTTTATCGAAATACGTCACTGATTTACAACTGAGAATTTGAATACATGTACATGACTTAACAATTCTGTAAGTTGCAACTTGTTGCAATACGAAATTATCAAGATTATACCAGGTAATGTCAATCAGACAAACCTTTAACAGAATATTAAAAGTAAAATAAAAGGTATCTGTTCAGTTTTGGAATCTATAAAATCCTATTTCTGTGACACCCAACCCCCTTGTCATGTAATATTTTTTTCCCTTAAAATTTTATTCAGTCCATTTAGCAAGGCAAATTTATAAACTAGAGACTCCTAGAAGCGTGTATCGCTCATCTGGAAATCATTTGCAAACTTAAAGCTGAATAAATTGTTGAACTATGTCCACCTTGGTTGGCAGTCTGGAACATTGCTGTCAAGTTCCAATTGGCTTATAAGTTTTGCCAAATTGCTCACTGGTTTCAAACCAGGGTTTTAAACAAGAATATCTTTAAGTGACTTTTTGCATACAGTCCTATGTTAAACTAAGTTTGCCTATGGCCTCACTGGTTGGTGGTTCGGGTCTTTGGATGCAATTCTGAAAGGAGACCACCTTAGGACCATTGCTGCCAACTTTTGCTTCAATTGGCCCAGTGTCTTCAGAGGAGAAGGAAAATTTATGACGATGGATGTAGATGTCATCGGACACCAAATGATCTTTAAAATTTTGAAGAGAACTGTAAAATATTAAGTTTACAAGTCCTCTACATCAAAATTCAATATACCCTGTTAAAACTGAGAATTTGGGATGCTTATATTATAACCTGGAAAAAGTAATTTCATTTGTTCAGAACTGTTTTACAGCATAAAATTTAAAACACTTTTTATAGAATGGCAAATTCACCAGTCATTATTTACATATAATATGCACACTTATTTGTAATTTTATGCATCTTAAAGCTGAGGATAGTCACAGAGGAACAACATCATGTAATCATTGAAAATATTAAGCAACATTTTATATGTTCCTGTCTGAAGCTGGATCAGTTGTTGTGGCTTTGTTTAAATGTTTTCCTTATTTAAAACTTGTTTATGTAGGATTTATCAATTGGTGACTTTTGTTGACCAGGATATGGACAAATTGAGTAAGAGCACAATAAAGAAATAGATACCTTAGTTTAAGTTCTTTCTACATCAATTATCTGACAAAAAAAGTGATGCAATGACAACTTTTATATAGTAATAAATATTTTCCTATTAATTTCAATAGGAAGTGATCGTGCAATAAATCTTTGTAATTGCATGCAAAGTATGTTCATTTTCAGAAAAGAACTGATGTGCTCCGAAAATGATTTTTAACTTATTGCATCTTTGTCTGTTTACAGATATTAAAATGACAGAAACAAGATCAACTTGAAATTGTCTGTTGTTGAAAATGCTTTCCTAACAAACATCTGCAAAACGAGCCTATTTAAGCTACTATTAAGTATAATATACACAAGAACAAATTTGAGGATTTTATTTGCAACAACCAATGAGATATTCCCCAGGTTTGGAATCGACTTCATACTTTCCATAAGTTATTTAGTTTGATTTGGAGCTTAATACCCTTGGCAGAACTATGAAAATAATAGAAAATATTTATTACTATATAATAAAATGGTTATTGCATGAATTTTGCTGAATATTGTTCCTTGCAGTGCATTATATTGCACTCGCAAGCTCATGCAATATAACTTCTGCCGGGGACAATATTCACCAAAATGCAATAACCATATAATCATTTTAATAAATATTTACCTAACTAGCAGGAAGTAGATTTCAGGTCTTGTTGACACTTCTTTAAATAATGTTATAAATTCTTCTGTATTGAGCTGTCCTTTTGTACTGGGATCTTTACGCTTTAATTCTATTTCCTGGAAAGAGATATAAATTACCATGAAGTGTCAATACATGTACTTACATGTAATACAAACAAAAACAAAAATTTAAAACTGACACATTAAACAGAAATTTTGTATTCATTTTTCGACTTAAAATGATGATGAGAGGTTATGAATGACCACTGGTTATATCTACACTATTGATGTCAAAGAAAACGTGTAACAGACATTAACCATACAATACAATACAACTGATTTTGGAACTTTAAAATGGCTACAGGGAATACAATAACGATTCCTTATATCAATAATTATATTTTTTCATTAAGAGACCTAAATTGTGAGCTTAATTTATCTATTAAATTCTACTGATAAAGGGATATGGGGTACAAATTTGTGACATTAATCCCAAAATGTACATGACAAAAGTAATGTATAGGAACCATGCCCCTTTTACTTTCCATGATTTTCAAAGCCTTCACCACAGTGCAAGAATTCATGACTGTCTCTAGATTAAAATGGGGGCCAGACACTTCTCCATGAATTAGAATCAAACTAATAACTTCAGTGTAATTAGGGTATTGATCTTTAGTAGTTATGACAAACTACCTATATCAATGGGTGACTGTTAAGTCCTGGAAACAATCTGATACTGTTCCAAAGCCAAAGAACAAAGCAACAAAAATTTGGCTTAATTTAGACCAGTTGCTTTTTAGGCTTAACTATCAACAGAGGCATGACTGACACATGAGCTTTGAGCTTTGGGAAACTACTTTTAGAAGTGCAATTCTGTATAATCAAGCAAGAAGCAATTCACTGATATCAAAATGCAGAATTTTTGATTGTTACTTTTCAGTGCATTTTAAGCAAATACAGCCAAACCTGCTTTAAAGGGCACCTCTGTATAGCAAATCACTGTCTATAAAGGGCACTATGAAAATGTCCCTGTTATTAACCTGACCCGATCCTCATCCACTGTAAAGGCAAACATTTAGTTTTTAATTTTTGTTAAAAAGGTGGGGGGGGGGGGGGGGGGGGGGAAGAGTTACTGGTTCAATATATTAAAGAATCCAATTACTATGAAAAAAATAAAAAAACCAACAGCCAAACATATTGCAAACCTGACAGTAAATTCCACTAAACTCTGATAAATAATTAATTCAAATACTGGTAAGAAAAAAAATACATAAACACTGACAAAATAAGACAATAATTAAATACTGCTTATTTTTCTAAATTCTTTTAACCTGTAAAATTAACCTCTGTATAAAGGACACATTTCTAAGGTCTCATCGGTGCACATAATACACAGGTTTGACTGTATTAAACAAATTATCTTCTTTCAACTTATGACCATGATTTTTTTACCCATACATGTTGTAGGATTGTTTTCGAGGTATTCAGTTATGCACTAATGGACTGTCTATTTCCTACCAGGAAATGTACTTAGATATTTCAAGATTAAAGTTCATTACTTCTCATACTCAACTTTATATACTGACTTTAAGCATTAAAATGATTAATATATACAATAATGACATCATTGATCAAAGTACTATACTCTGCTGACTAAGCTATAAAGACAAATTAACAAATTTGGACTTGTGACCTCCTATTATATATAGATATATTCTCCTTCAGTGAGTTCTAGAATTTCTCCACCGGAGATAGTTAAATTTTCAATTTTCAACACGCGACCTTTTGCGAGCATGTTAAAATCTAAAATTTAACTATTGAGGGTGGAGAAATTCCATATCTCACGAGTAAATAGAAGGAGAACCTGTTTCTCCTATGATTTTCGACAAAAACCTCAAGAAAATTTCGTTGCTATGTAGTTTGTTTACATAGACGTCTCTTAATTTATCATTCCTGTAACTGTAGAAAAAACGCTGGTAATTCCCACGTAGAAATTTAATCACCAGGAAGTGGTTAAAAATATTATGTCTTTTTATCCCACCAATTAAACACGTCAGGAATAGGAGAAATACAAATACAGGATTCATTTAACAATTGGGGCAGCCATAATACTGATAACAATTAAGTCGTAAATTGATGAAATGTGCACATCTTGTGCCTCAATATTGGTATGAGAGATCTTCTTATGACAACCTCTGCTGGTGGATTCCAAGTAGCTCAGTTGCTAGTAGTTTTTACTACCTCAATACAGATAATTTAAATTTATTGTTACAAAAATATTAAATTATGTGAAAACTTAGGAGTATCTCCCTTGTGCATAGCTTTGTGTCCTTAGATGCTTTTGGAATTTTTTTTAATATCGACTATTGTTCGCTTTTCAACATTTTAGGCCTTGAGCACAACTGATGATTCATAAATGAATGAAATGTGCAAATCTTGTGCATCAAAACTGATATAAATAAAATTCAAGGTAACAGGCATAACATCCAGCCAGTTGGAAAGTGGAGAGCAATAGTCTGTGAGAGTACACCATTTTTTCAAACCACCATGGTTCTTTTAATTTAAGTTCTGTTTCTTATATTCACCAATCCACTGAAAACCTATATTTACAACTGGTATAAGTAATTGTTTCAGAATGTGGTATATGATATGCTTACCCTTCCACAGCACCTCTAATTTTGTTATAGATACAAGGCTACTGATGAAATATGAAGTCAACAAATTCAAAATCGAAATACAAAGGAAATTCACAAGAACATTAAACAAAGAAAATAAACACTACAAGATTTAAAAAAAAAACATTTAACAAACTAAAGTAAAAAAAAATAGTAATAAGAATAAAAAAAACACAAAAAAATAAAGCACTGTAGTAAAGGGAACTCCAACAAAAAACAGATATGACATCAGGTGCTCTGGAAGGGTAAGCATTTCCTTCTCTTTTGAAGACACCTGTCAAATTGTGAGAGGACAAAATCTGGTGACATGTTAATTTCAGTAAGACTTGATGGATGGATGAATTATTGTTTAACGTCCAGTGGCAACCAGGTGCATATCAGGACGAGAACATGTTGATATGATAATGAATATGATCCCTGCTTTGTACTAGACCTACACACTAAGGTAACTGTCCCCAGGAAGACATATCACCTCACTCAGACACATTATACTGACTCCGAGCCGACCAGTCTTTGCTCTTACTCCTAGATGCCGCGTGCTTGATGGAGAAGCAGCAAATACCAATTTTAATGTCTCTGGTTTGACCCGGCCGGGGATCGAACCCGCGACCTTCCGCACTCGGGATGAGCACGCCTACCACGAGACCACCGAGGCAGTCTCAGTAAGACTTGATATCTAGCAGTAAGGAAAGATATCTAGTTTCAATTATGAGATAAAGGCAGTATAATTGTGTTTCATGTTTAAATGGTAATTTTTGTTTTCATAATTACAGTGTTGTAAAACTATCTAAGGTCTGAATTCCCAATCTTCACAGTCTGTTATGACATGTGCTATTTAATTTTATTACTAGAAAATACTTATGGGATATGCATTCTTTGCTGTGTGAACTTGTAATTTAAATGGTATTTTTTTTGGACATAAAACCATTATATTTGGTAGCAGCATGCAACATATGAATTTTTTTAACATTTTGTCACCAGAATTAGCTAAAATTAAATTAATTTCACAAGTCTTCCGTTTAGGTGATTTTCATTGTAATACTTCCTGTTATATAGATAGTTAGCTTCCTTTTGTAATCCATCATAACTGAGGTACTCAAACAGGGTCATAAAATGAGCCTCAAAAAATTAGACAAATAAAACTTAAAAGATAAAATTTTTAAAATTTATCAGATAAAAAAATATATCAACTGTCAAGAAGCTTTTCTTTAAAATTTCTGTTAATTATTTCTCAAAGAAACTAATACCGTAACAGATATTTAGGAGCCGGGGAAAAAACAATCCTCTTTATATGTTTTTCCTTACAGTGTCACAATTAAGTATGAATGATTAATCAGTAAATACAATGACAACAGATTTTTGTTATTATCAACATGGGAAATGTAACCATCTTCAAATAAATGAATTAGAATCTGACTCTATTCAGTGTTGTACTAATGTCCAAAAAGTAGCACAATTTCAACTGATGTTAGGATTGTTTTGGATTTTCAGTCACTTTTCCATCCTTGAATCTTTTCATTTAACTGGTTCGGTAAGAGCTTTGGGTAGGCTCTTTGGGTAGGTACCGGTATATCATTTCACCAAAACCATAATAGGCAAACTGGTGTTGTTTTTTTTTTTTTTTTGATTTTCCAGCCTCTAACTTTATTTCAACTACATAATGTGTAACTATTTTTATTGATATGCTTCATACCACCTTCTTTCTATACTTCGGGAAATAGAACTTCCATATTTCTTAATCATGTCTATGCTTAATTGCTTATCCACATGGGAGACAACTTATGCAAAATATAAAAATGAAAAAAAAATCAAAAAGCTGAACTATTCCTTGATTTGAAACTGATTTGCTACTGAAACGATACTATTTATCTGCTTTCAATTATGAACTATTTTAATCTAATTCACTTTATTTTAATTTTTCTGTACATCCAAAATTCATTGGACTATTCGTCATTTCTAATAAAATCTCCATTGGTGAAGGATTTGGGCTGAATGTACGGGAGGATCCCAGCAGTTGTTTTCCTTTAATAAACAAAAAAGGTAAGAAAATGGATTAATAGTGTAACATTATTTATGTATTTATACAGAAAATATTTCTCCCTTTTTATTGGAATTGGGACCAAAATATGCCATATTTGGCTGCATAATGATGATACTGCAAAAATTTCAGGCCAGTAAAACCTCAGTCATGACGATTCGTACCAAATCATTTTGTATACATATTAAGAGGCCTGAGCACACAATCTCAGACTGTCTGAAACTTGGTCAATTTATACATTAAACAACTCTATGAATAAAAAAAAAATGTTTGGGATCAGGGTTGCCAACTGAGAACCTTCGGTTTTCTCATCAAAAATAAGTATTTCATTAGTAAAAATCAGCAAATTATGTGAGTACACTACTGAAAATCTACTTTCAGAATAAGTCGTTTTCGTTTGTTAAAATATGATGTTTGGTAGATAAAATATAAAGCGCAACATATCATCCATATCTATCATAATATCTAAATAACACATAACTGCTGGGTTAAAGATGAGAGGACTATTATTGTCGAGGACCAATTTTAGGCATATTTTGAGGACAATCACTTATATAACACCTAATAGCTTATATTTTTGCAAACAAATAGTATATAAACAGTAATTGCTGTAAAACAAGTAGAAATGTATTGATTCACTGGTAAATATGCAGATTTTTGGCTAAAACCAGGACTAGTAAGCACTGCCTTGTTAAACAGACTCATGACCAAAATCCTCAATTTTTCATAAAATCAAGGAAGTACATGTATGTAAACTTTCAAAGGTTAAAAAAAATTTGAAACATATGAAAGCTGCAAATTGGTTAGTGATTGAATTTAAAACACCAAAGAAATATAAATGTAGGAAAGGTCAATACATCCCCAACCTGACCCCATCCTCATCCACTGTACCGGTAATCTTATTTAGTTTTTAATTAATTTCTGTTAAAAAGGTGGGGGGGGGGGAGTAACTGGTTCAATATATTAAAGAATACTATAAAAAAAAAAATTACCAACTGCAATATTGCAAACCTGACAGTAAATTCCACTAAACTCTGATAAATAATTAATTCCACTAAGAAAAAAAATACATAAACACTGACAAAATAAGACAATGATTAAATACTGCTTAATTTTTCTGAATTTTTAAGTACAGCATGATACGACCACAACATGTCGACAGGTAAAGAATTAAAGTAAATGTGGACATATTATTAAGCTTTATCCAATAAAGTATTGGATAATATAATATTAAACAGAACTAGACGTACTGTGAGCAAAGCTCACAAAGGATACCCCACTCATTGAAGTCCAATTATCTCCCTTGTGTGATATCGGAAAGCAAAGATTTTTCTTCATGCACATCTTTGGATGATGTACTTCCTTTCTGTAAAGTTTCGTTGAAATCCATTGAGCAGTCTAGGAGGAGTTGCGCTTACAAGATATATGGACAGACGGACAGACAGACAGACAAGGTGATTCCTATATACCCCCTCCCCCAAACTTTGTTTGCGGGGGGGGGGGGGGGGGGGGGGGTGTATAAATATTGGACCCAGTACCACAAAAACCAAAACCAAAACAAAACAAAATTTTTTTAAAACTCCAGCCACCTTGCTTTTTTGGCCAATTTAACCACCTATATATCAAAAACTGTAAAACATAGGAAAAATCTGTTGACATTCTACTGAAAGCACCAGTCAAGATGAATTAAAAGAAAAAATCTGCATTGAAATTGGATCAAAAAATAAAAAAAATTATGTTTAATCCAAAATTGTAAACTTTGATGGCTTATACCTCAAAAACAAAGAAAACTAGAAAAAATTTGTTGACTAATGAAAGTACTCCTCAAGGTGAATTAAAAAATTAAATCCTCATTAGAATTGGACAAAAAAAATTTTAGGTGTCCTGCAAAATTGCTAATTTTGGCCCCTTTAATCCCCTTGATCTCTGAAATGACAAAAGTTACACTGCAGGATGTTTTCAAGGCCAAAACACTGAATCATTAAGTTAACTATACATAGCTAATTGAACATTCACCAATTAGGTCCATGCCTATAAAGAAAACCTTCCGGCACCCATCTGCGTCAACATCCTTCATTTACTAATATTTAAACATCATAATACATTATCATATTGCAACCCTGTATAACTTCACAATAACTACTTTTGTCATAGAAATAGAGAACTATTTCCATTTAACCAGAAAAATCTGATTTCCGCCATAAAACAATGTTTAATGCTAAATGAGGCGTAATTATCCTGGATATAAATAAATGCAGATTGCCTTTGAAGAATACTTCTGCTTTGTAATGAGTTTACATGGCCATTATTGCAGATGAGAAATTGAACTATCAAAGTGGTATCTTATTAAACAATGCAATAACGTTTGGAATTTTCCAATTAATGCAGCTTTTGTCAGACTTATTTGATCACAAATCTACGAAAGCTGACATTTAAAACTTTTTTTTCGTTAGAAATTTACATTTATTCATTATTTATATAAATATCAGGTTGGACAAGAGCTGTAAACTTTTCCATTTTTTTTTCCAGCACAACCATGCTTACTTTCTTTTTAAAAAACCCATTACTGTAAATTCAGAAATTACTGCATGCATTTTTTATTGCGATTCTATCATTTTAGACCAAAATGCGATTTTAATTTGAGCGATATTGAGAAAAATCGTGCTTTATTCATATAAAAAATTCCAAACTGCGAGTTTAAATTATTGCGATTACAACCCTGTCACATTTGTCGCAATAATATAAACATCGCAATAATTTCCGAATTTACAGTATTTGATTCCACTGGATATTCAGTCATTCCTTTTTCAACCACCTTTTTATCAATGCCTTTTTTTTACAAATTTTGGAGTTGTCACCTAAAATAATTTTAATTGTTACAATAGACATTAACATTCTTTGTTACTATTTCTAACCAGTCTTGCTCTGCTTTTCAGAGTGAACATCTTTTTATTTTATTTTTTACATGGTCGTGATCAAGACCATATTGGTCGAAACGTCAGGTATGTTTTATGATTTTTTAAATTTTTTTTTTAAAGTTGTATTTTATACAATTAAGTCATTGTATGCCCCTTTTGACAGCACACCATTTCCATTTATTTTTCTTGTATTTCTAATGTAGCTGTTTATGCATATTTCAACATCTCATGTCTCACCCAGCCAAAACAAATACCTTACTGGTGAGTAGATTAAAATTCCAAACAGACCAAAATAATGAGCCAATTAAAGCAATCTAAGGACAACTGTCAATGACAAGTATCAAGCATGCAAGAAATAAGATCGTAACATGAACATATAACTCAAATCAAAAAGATATCGGAACAATTTAATTAAACATATAAACGGAATGCAAACTATTTTCAGAATCGAGTCCTGTCTTTGAATTACCATGCTGGATTGTGGTCCAATCAATAACGTCAAATCTAATTACAAATCTTTATCTACAATAAGATCTGTACCCTGGATTACAAGTAATCTCTTTCACTAACAGAAATCAATGTCTATATGGTGACAGTCACAATTAACATGACTGGCTACAAAAATTATCAGACAAGAACTAAGTTGTCAAATGAAAAGTACATCAGCTTTTTCTTTCTCATTGCTAAACGGCCTATCTGCCCTTCAGACAATCTACCTGTCTTCCCAGTGACCTACGCCAAACTATTAAAAGGATTTTTCTCTTGAAAAACCTGGTTAAAAATATAAATCCTGCATTGAGCATATCTAGTTCCATGTAGAAATGAAGGAAAGAATGTTGATTAAAGCAAAGCCATACTTTTGTTTGTTTGTTCAGTTGGGGTTTAACGCCATTTTCAGCCCATTTTGGCCATTTCACGGCGGCCAGTTTTTATTGGTGGAGGAAGCCGGAGTACCCTGAGACAACCACCGACCTTCGGTAGGAAAATTGGCAATCCTTGTCAATTAAGATCAGAGTCGAACACACCCCGACACAGGTGAGATTCGAACTCACAACCCCAGCGTTGACAGGCTAGCGATCAGTTGTAGTCATGACGAACTACCTAGACCACTCGGCCAACGAGAGCCCCCAAAGCCATATTTATATAGTATATAGTACTTGTATAACTGATCTTGTAATTCAGGTATCGTAAATCTAAAAATCATCGAAGAAGTTAGCTTTTGGTTCATATGTGCATACTGAAAAGGGGTAAAATTAGATATTTTTTGAGATAAATAACATAGAGTAGTGAAAGAATAAGTAGCTTTTGTTTCACATGTGAAAACTGAAAAGAGGTGAAATCAGACAACCTCTGGAACAAGACCAACATACACATGTGCTGAGTGCTGGCATACTGGAATACCCCAACCTATTATTTATGCCCTTCTTAATTTTCTCTATTGATCAAATTCAAAGATTCAAAATTCAATCAAGTCTAAAGAAATCTCACACAAAACACATAACTAAATTAACTTGTTTCTGAAATGTAATTTCTTAGGGAATAATGCCAGATCATTAATTCTTAATTCCTTTTGTGTTTTTTTTAAGGTTGATATCATTCTGTGATGTTTAACCCTTTCACATTATATCAATATTTTCAAATTTCAAATAAAAATAGACATACCATTCTAATGCATTTTAAACAAATTATAGTCTTGACATTAAATACATTCCCAATACTAGCCAGACAAGTACAATGTACTAAGAATTATACGAGATATATAATATAACATTATTCAGGCAAAAGTAATCAAGTATGGAACTGGTCTCACAACAAATGAATATTCTATGTTGTCCTTTAGATTAATAGAATGTGTATTCAAAGACTTAAATTAACACGTCTACAGACTAATAACTGGCAATCGTCACGCTAATTCGATGACGATTATTACAAAATGGTCAAACAAAATCAACTTGGTATAACTAATGCCTTTATTGATTATGTCTACAGACTTGATAAAAAAAAACCCGATTATACTATAATTGATTGATTTAAGTATGAAATGATCAAACTGTCACAGTATAAAACCATAAGTGATGATTTTAACACCATCCGATGATTATAAAATGTCACTTATACTATAAGTAACAAGTGTGAAATAAAATAACAATGTGTTAACATGTACTTTTATGTGTGAATGCATGGATTAAATTATAAAATAAATATATAACAAATGTGATTCTTTATATATTGAATACAATGCCTAAGGTGACCCATGTTGTAAATGATCAATAATATTTTACAGGAGTTTTAAGTCTTAGTGACTTTAAAAGAATATCAAACTATTTAAAGTTTTTATGAAATTGTTAACAAAAACATGTGGGTCTTTGATGAGTTCAGTTTTTATGAAATGGTCAACATTTACATGTGGTAATCTACTGAGGTCAGTTTTTATGTTTGTTAAGTTGGGGTTTTATACCGTTTTCAGGAAATTTTGGCTATTTTCCAGTGGCCAGTTTTTGTTGGTGGAGGAAACTGGAGAGGACCATTAACCTTCCATAGGTAAACTGGCAATCCTTGTCAATTAAGATCGGAGTCGAACACATCCCGCCACAGGTGAAATTCGAATTCACAACCTCAGTGTTGATAGGCTAGTGATCTTTAGTGGTCATGACGCACTACCTAGACCACTCAGCCACCGAGGCCCTTCAGTTTTTATGAAATGGTCAACATTTACATGTGGTAATCTGAAGAGCTCACTTTTTAGGAAATGATAAACAGATTTTTTTATTGAATTTCTGCACAATTTTTTATATAGGGTCATCAATCACTTGGTATACAGGCCAGACACATGCCCTATGTTTGAAGGCTAAATAACAAAATATCTCTGTATTTTTTTAGATTATGTTCAGGGTAGTTTTCTCATCAATGTCTACTCTGTATCCCCTTCCACTCTAAGTCTAAAAGCTGTGTTAATATGTATATTTTATAACAAAGCTGCATTTTTGGCTAAAAGAATTTGACTAAAATACATTTACGTAAAAATTTCTTTTATGAACTTTAGACAGTAAACAAGTTTTGTTTTAAATAAATGATTTAGTATCATACATTTGTACCAGTCTCTACAGTAGGTAATACCATTATTCCTTTCATAATTAACCTCATTATCTTTCAATGTAACATTACATACCAAACAATACACAGTAAGTTAGACAGAGCATAGACAATAGACAATGAAGAGTGAAATTCAAGTCAGTGTCTTTTTTTGCCTAAAGATTGCCAAAGTCAATAAGACGCATCTGGACACAGTTTCTGGTCAGCATTTAGGCTAATTTCTTATAAAAATATGTATTTACAATGCAAGAAGTATAGACTACAGAGTAATGTTTCTGTTTATCAAATTGTTAAAATCGAATGTAATGCAATATATTAAGACATCAAGGAAAATTGCTGAATTTATATATTGGCACATAATATGCATTGCCCCCCACCCCACCCCCCACCCATATTTCTTGATTCTGATATAAGGAGTAAAATAGTGTGCTTAATACACGTCCACTTATGATACTTCCTAAATTTAAAACATAGCACGAAGTGCTTTTGTTCAGCACTGATGCTAACATCCCACTGTAACAGGCATTAATATTTATTTGATTTGTAAAGAGGATTTTTAAAAGGAGGAATCAATTTTTTTTTTTTTCGAATTAAAAAAAAATGCATGTAAATGAATTATGTCAGACAGACTTATTAGCAATTGATTTTGAATTACTACAAACAGATGTATAATTGTTCACTGGGTCCTTTATGAAAAAAATTCTCTACCATTTTGCATAACTTTAAGAAGATACTAAAAGTACTGAAACTAAAATTCAGAAATAAAAGGATACTCAAAATTCAGATACAGTTATTTCGGGTAATTCTGCGCATCGTCCTATTCAGCGCATTAACATGAAAATGATTTGAATGCGCCGAATTACCCGACAACATAGTATAATTATAGAGTGGGAATCTCGATGTTTTCATATATATAAAGACCAATCCTAGGTACCCCTCATACACCAATGAATGTGCGTCTTGTTATAAGGAGAAACAAAATATGTTTAGAGTTGAGATCTCAACCATTGCATAGTTATTTGAATGTTAAGGAGTTTGAGAGGGTGGATAAAGCCCCCTTCTAAATATGACAGCTGATCGTCTATTTGCACTTCTTTTAAATTCGGAGACTTAATAATAAAAGCGCAAGCATGAATTATGACTTCTTTTTACAATACATACTCATAGTCATCTTAATTTTTTTTACATCAAAACACAACGTTTTGTACAATTGGAAAATCGTCCAAAAAATAGAATTTGTTCGTTCCGTCCTCATTTTTGACCCCACAATCGACCTGGCGTATGCATGTTAAGAATAGGAAAACATAATAATATGTAATACTTTCGGCATCATTATTTTATTTTGCTTTCAAAAAATTATCTGTCTTGTTCCTTCAATAGCTGTTTTAATGTCAAAGTGGAAAACGGCAGAGCAAACTCTAATTGACCCCCAATCCGGTTAACAAATTTGCAAAACGTGACCCGGATCTTGCTCCAGTTTTGGAGCATCTCAGAATCATTATTACTACACGTGTTCAACGTTTGTTGACGTTCATCTTGTTAGAATATATATAAGTATGACCTTTTAATATCTAATAAGAGGATCCGTTTTCTAAAAAAAATCATTTCATTTAAATATTTCAAATTTATTCCTCTGAGAAACGTGAATACACAAGTCCATTCCGAACTTGTTTCGTATTTCTTTTCGAAAGATAACTTCAAGGTAGAAAAAAAATCAATAAAATATATTTTAAAATCATTCTCATTACAACTATCTTTAATACAGTAAATGGTTGAAATGGTTAAGGATGACGAAATGAACACTCGAAGAGAACTGAAAGTAATTAACTTACTGAAAATATTAAAATTACCGACTGTCACCAGCCTGTAACAATATTACGGACAATCTTGGTTGTAAATTAAATTGAATTTCCCTCGCTTTCTCACTTCTGATCTTTTAATATTCATACGCTAAATTTTGATCGACTAAAAACACAGTGTTCTTTAACACCCATTTGTTATTCGATAGAGTCATCTTTCTATATATGTTATTATTCAGTGAATTACTGCATGCAACCATTTGCATTGCACCTTGATTTAAAATTGTATTGAGTTCATAGGAACTATTTGCAGCTTGGGGGTACTTTGTCTCAACTGATCGTCGTGTCAACAATACTCCAGCAGGGCTAGTTTTTATCAAAACTACCAGTGCTGGACTAAAAATTAACCTATTGAAGGGTGAAAGTACAGGAGGTGCAAAATCCAGAAATTAGGAAAAAATGAGTAAAGATTCCATATTTTCTATAGGAATATAACAGGATAAAGGTCAAAATCTGGAAATCTGGCTTATTCTGGAAAACTTTCAGGCATGCCTCTTTTATTATAACAGTAAAATTTTTAACACAGATTTCCTGGTAAGAACTAAAATAAAATCATGACTTGTAATGTACTTGCACAGCTGAATTTTTTTTTTAAATCACTACAATACTTAACATTACTGTTATCCAAAAAAAACCAACTGATAACATCTCTGGAGTCAAAATGGGGTTGCCAAAATCTTGCTCTTATGTGCATGCAATTTTAAATCACTTTCAGGCACTTCAAGATGAAGAATAACAATAAATGTAGTGGTTACTCAATATTCCAGAAGCGCCAGCGTATGGAGATATATTTCACAACTCATACGTTACTCCAGAGCTTGTGACATATACATTGACTTCCTCGACAGAGCCTGGCTCCTGACAAAAAAGTTGCTGAGACAGGGGTATGTTGCTGCTAAGCTGAAGTCATCCTTATTAAAGTTTAATGGGCGTCATCATGACTTGGTTGACAGGTATGAAAAAACGTTTCCCAAATGAAAATGGACCTGTTCCATTGATATTATACCTTCTTCATACGGTATTTGACATGGCAGCATGGCGGGTGTCCTGCAGAAAGCAGAGACTGCTTACTCTTCTGGAGAACCTGAGTCTACTCCTGTTTTTTTGGTGGGGTCCATGTTGTTCATATGTTTTTAGTTTTTAATTGTAGTACATGTATTGTTTTGGTCTTGCCTTCATTGTTCTCCGGAGTTTGTCAGTTGTTATGATTTTTCTCTCCTTCGAATATCCCTTTGGTATTTCTTGACTTTACTTTTTGTACGTGTCTTTAAAATTATATGAGTTGGTTTCTCCTGTTTTATATTACCAGTATAAAATATTTTATGCAGTATAGATACTGACTTTTTTTGCTTTCATCATTTTTTTATAATAAGGAATAAACTTATAAACCAACAGACAATTTTCTTATTTCTTTTGATGAATGAATTGCTGTTTGATCTGGCAAAACAACACCATTGAATGTTGTAATGAACAAATATCTGTTTTGTGACATTGAAAAATTGAGAGAAACTGTAATAACTGGAAATCCATCTATACAAAAGGAAAAAGTCAATCATATGAGAACATGGTAATATTAATGAACATATTAAAAAACCTTACTGAATAAAGATAAAAACAGAAACAATTATTTCCACCAGATAAATAATCAACAAGACATGTCAAATTATATAAAAAAAAAGAAATAATCAAATATACAATTCCATTATATGAAGAATTAATAAAATGATAAACAATGTGATATCGTGAAAGGTAATCTAACAATGTTTCTATCATAAGCTTTGTCATAATCAATTGCAAAAGCTGTCAATTACGTTTCCTGATCCCCATTCTATGTATTTCATGTCAATCTCACATTAGTAAAACCGTCCTCCTACAGATTGCCGATGAGATGATATCGTAGAAATCAAACAGTAATTACCTATTGCAATTTCTTGGTTTGCCCCGATCAATTTCCCGTGTAATTCTCGACAACATTGCGAACATATTGTGTCATCTACCTACTCCCTAGCATGTCAGTATAGTA
The DNA here is from genome assembly GCA_028015205.1 of Mytilisepta virgata. Classification (NCBI taxonomy): domain Eukaryota; kingdom Metazoa; phylum Mollusca; class Bivalvia; order Mytilida; family Mytilidae; genus Mytilisepta; species Mytilisepta virgata. The sequence goes on from CM051515.1 coordinate 38,146,858, forward strand.
AACATTTAATTTCCAATTTAATCTGAATTATAGAATTAATTTAAATTTGAGCTGGGAAATTAGTTAATGGAAAAGTCAAATTCTGTAGCTGTGAACTGTGAAGCAGTCTACAGATATTCAGGTTCTTTAACAATGATTACAATAACAGTCTCTAGAGGGTTAACAACTTTCCAAATGGGAGAAGACTTTATGATCAATGGAAAAAAAAAAAATAAATAAAGAAGAAAGCTTAAGGTTTTAATACATCCAAATCTTACACGTGATTTAGATTGAATAGTTTACTTTAAAGTTTCTCTCCTGTTAAATCAAGACATGAATGAATTTAACTTGAATTAGCAAAATTTTGAGGCTCTAAAAATAAATTGGCTTCTTAAAATTTTGTGGTCAAATATATAACAACAAAAAATCTTACATTTTATTACAATGATATTACTGCATCACACACAGTTACAGTAATGCCTTCAACCATAAAATGATTATAACCTGGTCTCCATTGGAAATACTTTTTTTGCTTCACTGCAAATATAACCCAAGCTCAGAGGTGTTTACCCCGTTCTGGTGTTTTCAGCAATGTTCATGATTTTGTTCTGGTGTTTTCAGCAATGTTCATGATTTTTTCCAGTAATCTGGAATGTCATACCATAGAGACCCGCCATCAAACCATCTTATATTGTGTTAAGTCTAGAAACAATCCAAGTTTTAGTCATCAATCTCATTAAAAGGCTTTTCATAACTGGAAAATCAAGCGCAATTACAAAGCATTAACACAACCAGAATATAAAAAAAATTTGGGTACAAAACCAGAAAGCGTAATTTCTGGAGGTAAATCCATAATCCGTATTTTGAATCTAAAATACTGGACAATTACGGAAATTCCGTAATAGTAAACACCTTTGGTAGGTATGGGAAAATGGTTTATTCTCTGTCACTGGTCTCTCTGCAGTTTCCATGTTTAATTAACACTTGCATATAACGTGATTCCTATTCTTGGAATGAGGAAAACCACAGTCTTTACGAAATTGTTTTATGATTTGTCTAAATAAATCAAACTTTAGTATTTCAGTCCTATATGTTCAACTAAAGTAAAAGAATCTCAAAATTTTTGTCTGACCAACTGGATTTTTGTTTGAAATTTTTTCAGTCAGACAACTTTTCAAAATGACTGAAAACCCTATTCAAATCTTACTTCATTATTTATATTCCATGACAACATGTATGACTTCTTTTCTACTGTACAAGTGGAAGTGATATCATAGCACTTATTTTAAAGTTTTACTTGTTTTTAAAAGATCAGTTTGATCAAATATGATATATTTAATTTAAAATATGTACATATCTAAGAATTAAGTACAAACATCACTGATAAATATCTTCAATTGTACTTTGATGTTTTTTTTTTCACATATGGTGATTCACTTCCGAATTCATTTTCCCCAAGCAGAATGTACATAAAGAGAAAGGACACTCGAACAATAAGAATGCTACATGGTAAACAGCATAAGTCACTCTTCCAGAACACCTGATACTACTTCCGGTTTGCCTTGTTCTAAATAAGTTTTAAGTGCCACCATGTTGTATCGTCTTCATTTCCCCTGTGTTTTTTACCTACTGTCATTGTGTAGTTATACACTGAGATTTTTGCAGATTGGTTCTTTGACAGAAGTAAATGTTGATGAATCAACATCAATGAAACAGAATAAAACTAGAACTGTCCTGAAAAGGACTAATACCCCCCCCCCCCCACCCCCCCTTCCCCCCACAGCAACATATCTCTTTTGAAGCCTATACAAAGTTCAAATAATCATATTTTTCAAAGTACTTGCCCAAATAGAAAACAGAAAATCCTGACAATATGCACATCTCTATAATGTGATCTAACATGCCATAAAGTTTCATGAGAATCATGCAAGTAATGTAGGATTTGCAGACAACACACGGAACAAAGTTTTTTTAAAAGATGCCTAAGTCCAAACAGCCATATCATTTATATTTCTTGTCAAAACAGCACATCTCCATAGAGTGATCTAACACTCCAGAAAGTTTCATGAGAATCCTGCAAGAAATGTAGGAGTTGCGGATGTTATTTCAGACAGACGGACAGATAGACAAACAGACAGACTGAAACCTATATACCCCCCTCCAAACTTCATTTGCAGGGGGGCTATAAAAAGTACAGCCTTCAGCATGATGTGGTTTCCAAAACTACCTGACATATTCTAAATGGCCAAATACAAAAAAGAGTTCTTGATAATACACATGTACATGTACATATGCTATGATATAATAATACAGTAAAATATAGCTTTAGACTGAGGTCAATGTTAAATTTTCAATTTATAAATGCTTACTAGTGTGACCTACAATGCATCTCCTAAGCATTCAATACAAAATGTTTCCTGTTTAAATTCAAACTCTACACCTATGTTAAGCCAAAAATAAATTTGATCTATTTTGGAACAATGTAGTTGTCTTTATATTATTATGGAGGAAATTTTTATGAAAAAAAAATTGTAATATATATAATTACTATGGACTGATTATTTGATTTCTAAAACAAATCTCCATCATTCACTTGAGATGTAGACTGTGAGAAATAAACCATCCTTGTTAGGATTAGTGTCTCCTATTCTGAATATCTTTTCTTTTTAGGAAAACCCCAGAGATTATTCTGACATTAGATAATTACCGCTGAGTGCCTATGAAGTCTGAATGTTGGATGAAATTTCTTCTTTGAATTGCACAATTACAGTTAATGTGGTCCTAGGCGAAAGAGGCATTTAATTGTTATATTTTGCTGAATTGACAAATATGTTTTTACTGAACAATTTTATATTTCGGCAAATAAATATACAGTAGAATCTTGATTTCTATAACTTGAAGAGGTCTGTAAAATTAGTGCGGGGCATCGGTAGTTCGAGCCATCGAAGTCCAGAAAATTTTCAGTTGCGAACCAGCAATAAATTTAAAATTCAATTTACATCCTTTTTATCTATCCGATCTTTAAAACAACCAACATCCACTCATAAAATCATGATGTGGAAATAATAATTTGAGAATAAATTACCGATAAACATCAAGTGGACTATCAATGACCTGCACCTTCTTGTCATCAATAATCTGACCTCTGGTTTTTCACACTTATTTGTCACTAACGCCAATAAAAAATAATGTTCGAGTTACTGAGAGCATATAACATTACATTACTGTTGTACTGACCAGAAAATTAGTTCGAGAATTCTAGAAATCAGTGTTAAAAAATCGAGAGTTAATTTACATAGACATAGTTGAAAAATTACCGGACTTTCGTGAAGGGTCTAGAAATCCATGGTGTTCGAGGGACCCGAATTTCGAGCCACCGAGATTCTACTGTATACATGTAATTTCTGATCCAAGTTTTTCAGTTTGTATAGTTTTCTGGTTTAAAGAAAATTAGACAATATTCTTGTATAAAATAAGTACAGTTTAAACAGCTTTCTTTCTTTATCAGGATTCAGTTTAAAGAGTTTTCTGGTTTTAAATAAGGTTTAGTTCAAACAGCTTCCTTATTTTAAGAGAAGCTTAAACAGATTTATTGATTTAACAGGGTTTATTTTTTCACTGGTTTAAATTTGGTTGGTATGTCACTGTGGACCTTTCCTGTTGTCTGTTTTATTTATTATCCACTTTAGACAGGTTTCTAGTTTAAACATGGTTTGGTTTAGAAACTAAGAAAGGTTTCACTGTCACATTTATAAGTAAAAAATAAAACTAAAAAGAGAATTCAATTCTGTTAGTACAAACAAGTTACATGTGTTACATGTACAAACTGTATTCAAAAGTATGACAAATTGCTAAACCAGTAAGAAAGTATGACTGAAATTTTCTTATCTGAAGGCAAGAGATATGTCATAAATTTAGGTCCAGAAGATAGAATTCTTCTGTCTCTTTGGTGCAGATATTTCATACTTAGCATTAGCTTTTTACTACATGTACATTGTGTAGAATTTTAAATGCAGTAAATTGGAGATGATTTTCAAGAAAGCACCTGCATAATGAAAAACCATTCACAAAGTCAGAGGTTAAAAGATGTATCTGTAGACCAAAATTGTTCTGCTGCTGAATTACATCTTTCATAATCTCTTTGCATTGTGTATTTTTTTAAATTTTGATTTAAAAATACAGAATGCAAAGAAATTATGAAAGATTTACTGCATTTAAAATTCTACACAATGTATACAGAAAGCAAAAACATTATAGCCTTGAACTTCTGGTAAAGATTTTATTTAAGATCAAATTCCCTCAAGACTTTAATCCTGTCTTTAAAATGAGGAAGTTTACACAAGAAAAAACATGCTTAAGTTTTCCTCAAAGATCAATATATGTATAAGAAAGTTCTGAAATGCATTCAACTCAAGACTAAAGACTCATTTCTACTTGATTTGCCAACCAATCTGTTTTCCTTAATAAGATAACACAAGAACATATTATTCAAAAATTAGAAACAGAAATTATCTGGGAAAATTAAGTAATAATTTATAAACCTCGAAATTAATTTTTAGATGTGCAAACGAGGCCACATTAGTCTTCACAAGGAAATATAAGTTTAACAAAACCAGGTTTGGCAAAGAAGGCAACATATCACTTAATGTTCCTGTTAATATCCCATTAAAAAACACAGATATTTACACATCAAAATGTTAAATGAGGTGATTTACCACAAGAATGATCCCAGGTCAAATGGGGAGATTAATTTCTAAATTAAATGTGGAAATATATTTGATTAACGAAAAAATGTCAAACATATACAAAATGTATATCAAGTGTGGACTACATTCATTTCAATTTATTGGAATGTTTTCACTACTTTAATTAAGACTTGTATTTTGATTTTTGATTTTTATTACATTCTTTTACATCAATCATATCAATGAATCTTAAAATACTGTCGTCAACTGCAATAACATGAACCTCTCATTTTTGTGCTAGTAAATTACCTACCTTCAACTTTTGTTGGACTCTTGTTGGAGCTATATTGCTATTCAGTTTTTGCATCAGCCGTACCACTCCCGACTCGTCTAACATACCAGTGGATTGGTCAGCTTCTGCGTCAAACATTTCTTGTAACCAAGTAACAATGTTAAAGAAAGATACTGAAGTTTCAAGTAAGAGCACCTTTATAACCAACGTGGTTTTTATGGGATGAGAATGAAAACTACAGAGCAACAATAACGAGTTTCAATTTTAATCATTTTCTATATCCTTCCCCCTCCTGTAATATATCATGCCAATTTTTGTACATGTAGAGAAACCAGGTATATTATCTCCTTATAGCCTTATACTCTGCCAAATCCTGCAACATTTCCTTGGTAATATCTTTGAAAACTGACCCAAATTTAAAAAACCAAGCCTTTTTTCTATGCGACAAAAATATGCAACACTCTTTTTCATGAAATATTAACTGAGGCAAAGCTTAGAAAAAGAGTCAGCGAGGGGAACAGAGGCTTTTAAATCGAACTTTTGGATTCACATTTAACTTGAGTGTCTGCATCAGATCGACAAAACAAAAAAAATCTCATCTGGCTATAAAACATATAAGTTTTTGCTTAAAAGGATATCTGTCTCTCATTTGTTGCATTTCTTCAATGGCTTCAGGTGCTGAAAAAATAAAAAAAAACTACAACTAACTGAAATTCAGAACAATCTATGGTTTCAAATAAGAGTATAATTTACAGATTTAATTGTTCAGGATTTATAGTTTTGTAAGGGAGTGCCTTAGATGTCTGTTAAATAATTATACATTGTGCAGTTTTAATGATTCATGACAACTATGTCTTAAAAAGATGCTTGATTTGTGAATATTAATGAGTATGATCTGCAATGATAATTTACAAATATACAATGTACGTGCATTACTCTTGTTTTTCATGTGTGATATGATTGCTTCCACCCTGACAAATGATTACTGTATAAAATTCAGAGTTTCATATGACAAATGTTTCCTTAACATCAAACACTGTTGTTTTTTCAAATAGATTTTGCCACCCAATATAGATTTTATTTTGATGGATGATCTGCTAAAGTGTCAGGATTCCATCAGTGAGCTAATATTCTGACTATGATGTAACTAGTTTCCATCATAAAGAATAACTACCTGTTTAGAGTCAAGGTCCGTTACAAGTACATGGAATGACTTACATTTACAAAGGACATCAAAAACAATTATTTGATACCATAGTTCATTTTAACCATTACAAAATGTATGTCACATTTTTGTACAAAATCTTTGTTTATTTGTAGCAAATTATTTAACTCCATCTTACCCAAATTTACCTCAATAAACTGCTTACACTAGTTTATTTAAAGACAAATCTGAAGAGAATATATTTGTGCTACATACTAAGGCTAGAAAAAGTTTCGTTTGCCGGAAATGGAATTAAGTAAAGTAAGGGAAATAACTTGCTTCAAATTATAATTTTAGTGTCAGAATTGTGATACCGGAAATTAGTTTCTGGAATGGGCTATTGCTGTGTTCACATCATTGGCCCACCAACAGCATATTACTTTCTACTTTAAATTAAATTAACTAATTGCAAGGCAATGACTGCAATAAATATTGATTTTAGTGCCTAAAACATGTTTCCAAGCTATATCTCGCTGCATAATTTAAAAATAACCTACATAACTACTGTCTATTTACATTAATTTAAACTGCAGTGTTCAAGATAAGCATTGAACATGTTGGATAAACAGTGTAAGAGACAGCAGGGTATTTTACTCATCACCTTCTTGATTAATACGTACACAAATCTCCACTTTAAATTTATAAATAATTAATCCATATGACCTGGGGTCAAATTGAGAAAATTGTACCACATGAAATTACTTGCCTTCAAATTTTCGAAAGAAAAATTGTAGGAATTGAAAACTGTACTATTGGCTATGGAGATCCTGCATTTTTTTAATACAGCGTATATATAGAAGTATTTCAAAACTTAAAACTGAGTACCAAGTAATAGCAAAACTGGTTAATTGGACAAATAAAACTTTTCCTTCCTTGATTTAGAGTAAAAACCATGTTGAAGTATGTAAAACATGGTTGAACTAAGCATATCGAAATTAGAAACATCAAAATCATAAAGAATAAAATTTTTGTTGTTTTTATAATTTGCTCAAAATGAAGTTAGAGATGAAGAAAAATTAACTAAAAAGGAGTAAAAATACATTTACAAATATTTGTACTGTAAAACATTTGGGATCACATAAAAAATTATACTCATCCAGAAATTTGACTCAAGCATGTAAATTTGCAGGTAGGAAATATTCAATCAATTTTATATACATGTATGGGACATTCATACATGCAATAGATTGAAAGGTTCTCACACGAGTTTATAAAATTCACATCTTTCCAAAATGGAGCACAGCAGAACTAGGGAAAAGATGCTGAATTTTAAAAACGAGTTGAAGATTTTCCAGTTCTTCATTTTTGAACGAGTGTAAGTACCTATTTCTTCCGCAAAAATAGGGAATTTTGGCCTCGCACACCTATATATTTTCAGAATGAACAACCGAAAAGGTATAGTAACATTACATTTGATTGGTCAGGAGTCACAATAAACAAATGTATTAAGGATTCTAATTGGATGTCATAGCCAGTGAAGACGAGCGCACATGATCTTGTCTTCAATCGGTTGTCTCAACTCGAAAACAGCCCTTTACAGAAGAAGGAATACCTCTTAATCCTGATAATTAATACCATGTACTGTTATATAAGGTCAAGGTGTCCATAATTTGTAGTATTTATAACAGCATGGTTAACAGGAATACATAAATCTGTCGATTATCAATCTTAGCTATGAACATATTGACAGAGTTATATGATTAAGGAGAAATCATTGACTTCTATTTTTGTCAAATCAATATTAGGTATAGTAAAAAGTCAGTCTGTCTTAATAAATATGTTATCAATAAACCATGCAGCTTATATGCCATAATGAATTGTATATATTCATGACTGATATTATTCAGAACTCTTTTATTTCTTTACACTGGAAACTTTGTCGTCATATTCTAGTATCGGTTCTAAATATATTTGCCTCCAACAATCAAATTTGTTTGAACAAATTGTATATACTTTTGGATAGAATAAAAATATAGCAAATTTTCCATGAAATTGACCACTTCCCTATTTATCATTTGTTATCTCCCCTGATTTGTAACTGCGTCTATCTTCAGGTACATGCAGATTGGAAAATATTTATTATCCCTGCACTTCGAATGAAGTTCGGGGATATTTGTAATCGGTTCATCTGTCTGTCAGTCTGTCCATTGGTTAGATAATCTTGTCTCCAGAACTCCTCGTTCATTTTTAACTTCATGCATTTATTTTCTATACATTATTGTCACAAACTATATGTAGATGCGCAATAAGTTTTAGAATTTTTATTTTCAAAAATTAGGGCCCACAGGGGTTGAATTTTGAAAATTGTAAATTTAAACTTTTAACTCCTCATTCATTTCTCATTTTATGCTTTTAATTTCTATTCAGTATTATCACATACTATATGTAGATGCGCAATAAGGTTTTCAAATTTTGATTGTTTAAAATTGGGGTCCACAAGGGTCGAATTTCAAAAAACTCCTCATATATTTTTCATTTTATGCTTTAATTTCTATACAGTATTGTCACATACTGTATGTAGATGTGCAATAATTTTTTAGAATTTTGATTTTTAAAAAATTGTGGCTCACAGGGGTCGAATTTCAAAAATTGGAATTTAAGCTTGTGACCTAAACTCCTCATTAATTTTTCACGTCATGCATTTAATCACATACTATATGTAGATGCACAATTACTGGGTAGGTCTTAGAATTTTGATTTTCAAAAATTGGGGCCAACTGGAAATTTAAACTGAACTCCTTATTAATTTTTCATTTTATGCTTTTAATTTCTATACAATATTGTCACATACTGTATGTAGATGTGCAATAAGGTTTTAGAATTCTGATTTTGACAACTTGAGGCCCACATGGGTTGTATTTCAGAAATAGTGAATTTAAGCTTGTGCCTTAAACTCCTGTTTCATTTTACATTGAGATTTAGCAAATTTATTTGTATATAATGTTGTTCTTTATTTTCTGTAGATGTTTGAAAAGGTTTTTAATTTTGAAAATCTATTAAGGGATCAAATTTTGGGACCGAAAATGGTGAAATTGCTGATTTTGCCTTGTCTCTGGAAATACTTATTCATTTTTTGTTTCAGTGGTTTCGTTTGTTTATAATATTGTTCTTCACTATGTGTAGATGTGCAATAAGGTTTTCCATTTTGAAATTTGATTCAGGGTTCCAATTTTCAGACTGAAATTATGAAATTGCTAATTTATCACGGTTAATCTTTTACTTTTGACAGAGTTTAAAATAGGGAAAACCAAAATTGGACATGGGTTAATTGTTTTCTTAAACTTTCTTATGTAATGAGACTGCATTGGGCATAATTAATATTACAATGTAAAAAGTATCCTTCCTCAAATGCTGATACATATGTACATGTACACTGTTCCTGGAAAAAACATGTTTTATCAAAGAAAATTTAACCCAAGCAAATAGTGAAATGTTTCTTTATATTGTCCTGTCATGCATATATTTGGACTCTTTAAATAGGAAAATATGTCAGAAGAAAAGCATTATACACATACCTCACCTGAAAAGTTGTGAAGTCTTGGTAAAATTTTAAGCCCATAAAAACATTATACATTTAGTTATCACACTTACTCTGGATGTTGTATTATAATTTTCAATTTTCATAACACAAAGAAAAACCAAAGATACAAGTATGAGTGAAATATACATACAAGTCCTTGTTTTAGTATTAGTATTTATGAGACAGGTAAGTCCAGTCAGCCAGATGTTTGCTTCATCAGGTGTGTTTGCTATTAAATCCATAGAATCAAAATCATCACCAAATATAATAGAGAAAGCACATTCATCCTGATATATTCCTGCTATTTCTTTGTTTTTTAATGCCTCCGTAGTCTTGCCTACTCGAACTTCCTTGATGCTTGCTACAGCAACTGAAACAATAAAAAAAAATATAAATGTTCAGATTGTTCAACCCAGAACTTTTTAATTGCATTGTGGTGGAAAATTCACATAAAGTTGTAAAAAATCCTTCTATTATTTTAATAAAGGCATTCATGAGAATAAGATTGGCATTTAAACACAGTATCAAATACAGATAGATTTATTTATATGTACTTTCAAACATGCCAATGTCAAATGTCAAGAAATAAAAATAACTTCCATGAAAATGACTTACTTGTAATTCGGAACCCAACGAAAATTAAAAACAACTTAGTGTCAAGTTTTGCTTCACAAAAAGCAAGTGTATGTACAAATCTACCCAAGTATATGTACAAATCTACCTAAGTATATGTAAGTATATGTACAAATCTACCCAAGTATATGTACAAATCTACCTAGCTAATCAAAAAGGTAATGTGTAAATTCCTATCATTAGGAACATTTTAATATATATTACATGCCTTCATATAAGAGAACAATGAAATGGAAGTCAAAATCCAATTTTTGATACATGTATATTCTCAAATTAATTAAGCTAATTACATTGTAAGCTTGAAAAATCATTTTTCATAGTGATAAAACCTCTTAAACCTAAACTAGTAAACATTTAACTAAATAGGAAGAAAAAGAAACATTAAAACAATCAAAAGGAGAGATTTTTATTGCTTCTGCAGGAAATTCCATACTTAGCAAACATTCAGATCCTTCCAATTCTACACTAGCATATTTCCTTTTTTATGTTGAGGAATTGATTATTTGGGGAATAAAACATGATTGTTGTAAGACAATCATACAAGCATTACTGCCATGTCTGATGTCATATACATGTAAGATTGTCATAATACAACAATTTTTTCATAAAGGAATCAGGTTCTGATGATTGTCATGATTGTGGGACACACAACAATGAAGTTATTAGCAACAAATTTTTACACGAACAATCAAATGTTTTTTTTTAATAAAACGGAATTCACATGCAAAACGATAAAATTTGTAATTTATGGAAAGCTTTTTTTCCCCACTTTCAAGAAAATAAATATTGCTGAGTGGTCAGAAAAAAATGTCTTTGTAATTTCCTTAGCTGTGATAATGCAAAATGTGAATAGAACCAAATTATTTTCATAAAGCAAAATAATTAAGAATTTATGGTGTCTAGGGGAAAAAACTAACAACAAAATAAAGAAACACGAAAGAAAAACAAATTTTCTGTGGCCACTGATGGATAACTAAGAAAAAACATGTCAACAAACAAAAACTTTAGATAACTGTGTATTAATACTATTGATTTTACTATATATATCTAACAAAAAATACCTAACTTAGTTAGGGTGATGAATTTATTTTGTCAAGACATAGACTGCTAATACGATAGATGTATGAGAATATTTGTCAAAGATGTTAATTGAATAGGGACAATCCCTGAATGTATTTTAAATGACAGGTGCAATGGGACTGGACAAATGGAAAATATATTTAAGCATGGGTAGAGAATATCCACATGCCTATAGGCTTAATAAAAAACCTGTGTATATGGTAACACTATTGCCCATATTTTTTAATACATGTACATGTAATACAAGATTGCTTCACAAGGCCATATGTCCCCTGCCAGTAAGGTACAAATCAGAAATTTAGTTTTAAAATCACTTATGGGTATGTCTGGTTCGAAGACAAGGAATAATTTTAATAATAAGGTAAAAAAAAAATAATACCTGTGTTTCTGCTAACATGGTGATAAAAAACCATTTGACATAAGATGAAGATATTACATGGTTGACTGGCTTTTATGTTTTACGTAAAAAATCAGTTTTAACATATAAAGTGAACTACAATCATAATTCATATTACTTGGCGTGAGAATGCATCTCAGTTGCACTCTGACCTACACGTACTAGTACTTATTGAGCTTCATTGACTTAGGTTAAGTTTTACATCCGATTTCAGTTCTCTGATACCAAGGGACCTACCATCATATTACTCGGTGTGAGTGTACATCACGGGGAGTAAAACAGCCTCCCACCAAAATTAGGTCACTCTGACGTACATGTACTTATTGCACTTCATTGACGTTAAGTTTTACGTCTGAGTTCAGTTCTCTGATACCAAAGGACTTACAATTATATTACTTGGTTCAGGGTGCATCTCGGGAAGTAACACAGCCTCCCACCAAATTTAGGTCAAACTGACCTACAAACGTACTTATTGCGCTTCATTGACTTAGGTTAAGTTATACATCTGAGTTCACATCTCCGGAACCAAGGGACCTACCATCATATTACTTGGTTTGAGGATGCATCTCCGGAGTTCACACAACCTCTCACCAAAATTAGGTCATTCTGACCTACTTATTGCACTTCATTGACTTAAGTTTTACGTCTGAGTTTAGTTCTCTGATACAAAGGGTGCTTCAATCATATTACTTTGTGTCAGGGTGCATCTCAAAGAGTAACACAGCTTCCCACCAAAATTAGGTCACTCTGACCTAGTTATCGCACTTCATTGACTTAGGTTAAGTTTCAAGTTCAAGTTCTGTTCTCCGATACCAAGGTACCTGGTGTCAGGGTGCATCTTGGGAAGTAACACAGCCTCCCACCAAAATAAGGGCACTCTGACCCACTTATCATGCTTCACTGACTTAATAAGTCAAAACTTTTAAAGTACAAAATATTTTAAAAGTCCTGGGGATTCAACAATGAAAAATTGGATATCTGTTAGTTTTACAGGTGAAATGCAAAGCACTTGGTGCTAAATTCAGACAGGCTACTGTGTAATAGCCAGCTAACATATGATTGTTTTGCAGTGATTTATGGCATGTACATGTGTGTGTTATGGCCACTGATTAATCTCAAAGATTCACTGGGTTTCCCAACATTGATTGAAATATTGAATAACACATGAACTGCAAGGCCAGAATGTGAAATACTCTTTTCTACTTATAGTTATTACAGCACAATGTAAATGTTTTTCCTGTGGAATACTATTTTTATTTGAGAAAGTATGCTGACTTGTATTCATGATCTATAGGACTCAAAATTGAAGCAACATTAATCGGCTGATCAATGTCTGTAGCACAAATAAGTAAAAATATTGTACACAAAACTGTTTAATTTTGATAAATTATTATACTTTATTCCTTGTGGACAACGCAAAAAGGGAGGATTAATTATACTGACTTGTACATTCAAACAAAACTTTCCATTAATCCTTTCATTTTCACAGATAGATAAATAAATTCATTTGTTGAAAGGAACTAAACACTTGAAGAATCTGATGGCTATATCTGCATATGCCCATCGATTAAAGGTTTGATATTTCTGATGAATGGAAATCTTTACTTTCCTGTTGACAGTGTCAAGCTACAAATTTATTTCCTTGAGGTGATTTTAACTTCACTGGACAAATGGTTATTAATCAAGTTCTTGGATAGTGAGAGAGTTTTCAACCCCTTGAATTCACTTACCAAAATCTCAGCATACTGCTTTATATACAAATGTATGTATGTATTTAAATTTGTTTAGAAATCAATAGGAAAAAAATATCTTCTTTCTGAACAATTTGTACATGTATGTCTCAGTGTATTAAATTCAGAAAAATAAAATTAATTACCCTAAGAATTAATATAACCCTAGTTACATGAGTTACCATGATTAAGCTATCATCATGTCCATGTATAACTGTCATTCAATGAATTCAAAAGGCCACAGTTTATAGATCTAATCTGTGTCCAGTGACATTACAAACTGTATGATTCCTCATGGGAACATCTATAGCATGCATTGATTGATGTAGACTACACTCAAGTCACTAACCAGCCAATCAATTTTACTGACCAATTAAATGATTACGTTGACACACTATGTAATAATGTTGTTATTTTTCACAAATGTATGTTTATCGGTGCAAGAATTTAATTGGTTTGATGGGTGTGGACTATACATGTTTGTTCATAAAAAAATTTAACTTTTAATTTAAATCAAATGACATTGCCTTTTTGAATTGATGATAATTTTCTAATTTTAAGATATTTCCCATAGTATTAATCTTTTGAAACTTTTATAGATATATTTATTTCTACTTAAAATGTGCTTTGAAATTATAATTTTAGAATAACAGGAAGCTAAGTTTTTTTGCAGTAACTGCAAAAATATACACAATATCCAATTTCCCATTTGAAACCCAAGGAAACTATTCCACTTGTCTCTGCCAAACCATCATTGTGATGCCAATTATATGTTTTATATCAGCAAAATAATTATCTGCCCTGAAATTGGTGTATGTGCTCTTATTGTGTCTGTTTTATTTATAATACCAATGTATATAATCAATGTATGTAAATTTCTATGCTCTTAATGGGCCCTTTAATTGGAATAAACTCATTACATACTATTGGATGTTTTACATGACTATGCCATAAAATGTAACCAGATTCTCTGCATTTATTAAAGTTTATCCTTGCACATGGTGAAATTCCTGGAAGACCCCCCTCCTAAAGTACTAAAATCTATCCTTTGCACTTTTCAATATATCATGATATAAATCGTATAAACATGTACCCTTATTGGGCTAACACCCGCTGTACATCCAATACATATTCTAATCACGATGAATACTTACTTCTTGCTTTGTGAGGTTTTTTAGATGTTGGTTGCCATCGGATTTCAGTCATATCTGGATTTAGTGTAAATATACGATGATACTGTCGACTATTGGATCTAACTTTTATTAACTCACTACCATTCTGCATATATGAAAGACAGTCTTGAGCTGAAAAACAAATTTTAAACTACTTCAAAAATCATAAAACTGACTTTCTGGTTTTGCCTTGCTGTTTTTCAAACCAAATTTAAACATGAATACTCATCATTCAGACTTATGATTCTGACACCCAATTTGGTTAGCTGAGGACAGATAAATATCCAAAAATGTTCAATACTGATGTTTTTTTAATGTTTTATAAATTTACATGTTTGTTTGAAAATTTCTTTGTTTTCAAAATGACCACTCAGAAAACTGATTAAACCAATTTTGGTACGGTTGATATATTCATTGAAGGAATGTTATTCTTTGACCTATTATGCTAATAGATTTTCAGTACTAAAAGTCCTTAGTTATTAAGACAGTATGTCCAAAATTCACAATTCAACTGCAGTCAAATGTGTGTATATAAAGGGCAGATAAGCCGACAAGGGTCCGAAATAAAATTCCCATTACACGGAGGTTAATTTTTTTACAGGTTTTGTTCATGACAGCAACATTTTCATAGTGTCCTTTACAGACAGTGATTTGCTATAAAGAGAGGTTTTATAGACAGTGATATGCTATATAGAGAGGTATAATAGACAGTGATTTGCTATATAGAGAGGTATTATAGACAGTGATATGCTATATAGAGAGGTATAATAGACAGTGATTTGCTATATAGAGAGGTGTTATAAACAGTGATTTGCTACATTGAGAGGTATTGTAGTCAGTGATTTGCTATTATATATAGAGGGGTATTATAGACAGTGATTTGCTATATAGAGAGGTGTTATAAACAGTGATTTGCTATATAGAGAGGTATAATAGACAGTGATTTGCTATATAGAGAGGTGTTATAAACAGTGATTTGCTATATAGAGAGGTATTATAGACAGTGATTTGCTATATAGAGAGGTATTATAGACAGTGATATGCTATATAGAGAGGTATAATAGACAGTGATTTGCTATATAGAGAGGTGTTATAAACAGTGATTTGCTATATAGAGAGGTATTATAGACAGTGATTTGTTATATAGAGAGGTATTACAAACAGTGATTTGCTATATAGAGAGGTATTATAGACAGTGATTTGCTATAAAGACAGGTATAATAGACAGTGATTTGCTATATAGAGAGGTTTTATAGACAGTGATATGCTAAATAGAGAGGTATAATTGACAGTGATTTGCTTTATAGAGAGGTATTATAAACAGTGATTTGCTATATAGAGAGGTATTATAGACAGTGATTTGTTATATAGAGAGGTATAAAAGACAGTGATTTGCTATATAGAGAGGTATAAAAGACAGTGATTTGCTATATAGAGAGGTATAATAGACAGTGATTTGCTATATAGAGAGGTATTATAGACAGTGATTTGTTATATAGAGAGGTATAATAGACAGTGATTTGCTATATAGAGAGGTATTATAGACAGTGATTTGTTATATAGAGAGGTATAAAAGACAGTGATTTGCTATATAGAGAGGTATAAAAGACAGTGATTTGCTATATAGAGAGGTATAATAGACAGTGATTTGCTATATAGAGAGGTATTATAGACAGTGATTTGTTATATAGAGAGGTATAATAGACAGTGATTTGTTATATAGAGAGGTATTACAGACAGTGATTTGTTATATAGAGAGGTATAATAGACAGTGATTTGTTATATAGAGAGGTATTATAGACAGTGATTTGCTATATAGAGAGGTATTATAGACAGTGATTTGCTATATAGAGAGGTATAATAGACAGTGATTTGCTATATAGAGAGGTATTATAGACAGTGATTTGCTATATAGACAGGTATTATAGACAGTGATTTGCTATTATATATAGAGGGGTATTATAGACAGTGATTTGCTATATAGACAGGTATTATAGACAGTGATTTGCTATATAGACAGGTATTATAGACAGTGATTTGCTATAAAGACAGGTATTATAGACAGTGATTTGCTATATAGAGAGGTATAATAGACAGTGATTTGCTATATAGAGAGGTATTATAGACAGTGATTTGTTATATAGAGAGGTATAATAGACAGTGATTTGCTATATAGAGAGGTATTATAGACAGTGATTTGTTATATAGAGAGGTATAATAGACAGTGATTTGCTATATAGAGAGGTATTATAGACAGTGATTTGTTATATAGAGAGGTATAATAGACAGTGATTTGCTATATAGAGATGTATTATAGACAGTGATTTGTTATATAGAGAGGTATAAAAGACAGTGATTTGCTATATAGAGAGGTATAAAAGACAGTGATTTGCTATATAGAGAGGTATAATAGACAGTGATTTGCTATATAGAGAGGTATTATAGACAGTGATTTGTTATATAGAGAGGTATAATAGACAGTGATTTGTTATATAGAGAGGTATTACAGACAGTGATTTGTTATATAGAGAGGTATAATAGACAGTGATTTGTTATATAGAGAGGTATTATAGACAGTGATTTGCTATATAGAGAGGTATTATAGACAGTGATTTGCTATATAGAGAGGTATAATAGACAGTGATTTGCTATATAGAGAGGTATTATAGACAGTGATTTGCTATATAGACAGGTATTATAGACAGTGATTTGCTATTATATATAGAGGGGTATTATAGACAGTGATTTGCTATATAGACAGGTATTATAGACAGTGATTTGCTATAAAGACAGGTATTATAGACAGTGATTTGCTATATAGAGAGGTATAATAGACAGTGATTTGTTATATAGAGAGGTATTATAGACAGTGATTTGCTATATAGAGAGGTATTATAGACAGTGATTTGCTATATAGAGAGGTATAATAGACAGTGATTTGCTATATAGAGAGGTATTATAGACAGTGATTTGTTATATAGAGAGGTATAATAGACAGTGATTTGTTATATAGAGAGGTATTATAGACAGTGATTTGCTATATAGAGAGGTATTATAGACAGTGATTTGCTATATAGAGAGGTATAATAGACAGTGATTTGCTATATAGAGAGGTATTATAGACAGTGATTTGTTATATAGAGAGGTATAATAGACAGTGATTTGCTATATAGAGAGGTATTATAGACAGTGATTTGTTATATAGAGAGGTATAATAGACAGTGATTTGCTATATAGAGAGGTATTATAGACAGTGATTTGTTATATAGAGAGGTATAATAGACAGTGATTTGCTATATAGAGATGTATTATAGACAGTGATTTGTTATATAGAGAGGTATAAAAGACAGTGATTTGCTATATAGAGAGGTATAAAAGACAGTGATTTGCTATATAGAGAGGTATAATAGACAGTGATTTGCTATATAGAGAGGTATTATAGACAGTGATTTGTTATATAGAGAGGTATAATAGACAGTGATTTGTTATATAGAGAGGTATTACAGACAGTGATTTGTTATATAGAGAGGTATAATAGACAGTGATTTGTTATATAGAGAGGTATTATAGACAGTGATTTGCTATATAGAGAGGTATTATAGACAGTGATTTGCTATATAGAGAGGTATAATAGACAGTGATTTGCTATATAGAGAGGTATTATAGACAGTGATTTGCTATATAGACAGGTATTATAGACAGTGATTTGCTATTATATATAGAGGGGTATTATAGACAGTGATTTGCTATATAGACAGGTATTATAGACAGTGATTTGCTATAAAGACAGGTATTATAGACAGTGATTTGCTATATAGAGAGGTATAATAGACAGTGATTTGCTATATAGAGAGGTATTATAGACAGTGATTTGCTATATAGACAGGTATTATAGACAGTGATTTGCTATAAAGACAGGTATTATAGACAGTGATTTGCTATATAGAGAGGTATAATAGACAGTGATTTGCTATATAGAGAGGTATTATAGACAGTGATTTGCTATATAGAGAGGTATTATAGACAGTGATTTGCTATATAGACAGGTATTATAGACAGTGATTTGCTATATAGAGAGGTATTATAGACAGTGATTTGCTATATAGACAGGTATTATAGACAGTGATTTGCTATAAAGACAGGTATTATAGACAGTGATTTGCTATATAGAGAGGTATAATAGACAGTGATTTGCTATATAGAGAGGTATTATAGACAGTGATTTGCTATATAGAGAGGTATTATAGACAGTGATTTGCTATATAGACAGGTATTATAGACAGTGATTTGCTATAAAGACAGGTATTATAGACAGTGATTTGCTATATAGAGAGGTATAATAGACAGTGATTTGCTATATAGAGAGGTATTATAGACAGTGATTTGCTATATAGAGAGGTATAATAGACAGTGATTTGCTATATAGAAAGGTATTATAGACAGTGATTTGCTATATAGAGAGGTATTATAGACAGTGATTTGCTATATAGACAGGTATTATAGACAGTGATTTGCTATATAGAGGTATTATAGACAGTGATTTGCTATAAAGACAGGTATTATAGACTGTGATTTGCTATATAGAGAGGTATTATAGAGAGTGATTTGCTATAAAGACAGGTATTATAGACAGTGATTTGCTATATAGAGAGGTATTATAGACTGATTTGCTATATAGAGGTATTATAGACAGTGATTTGCTATAAAGACAGGTATTATAGACTGTGATTTGCTATATAGAGAGGTATTATAGAGAGTGATTTGCTATTATATATAGAGAGGTATTATAGACAGTGATTTGCTATTATATATAGAGAGGTATTATAGACAGTGATTTGCTATATAGAGAGGTATTATAAACAGTGATTTGCTATATAGAGAGGTATAATAGACAGTGATTTGCTATATAGAGAGGTATTATAGACAGTGATTTGCTATATAGAGAGGTATTATAGACAGTGATTTGCTATATAGACAGGTATTATAGACAGTGATTTGCTATAAAGACAGGTATTATAGACAGTGATTTGCTATATAGAGAGGTATAATAGACAGTGATTTGCTATATAGAGAGGTATTATAGACAGTGATTTGCTATATAGAGAGGTATAATAGACAGTGATTTGCTATATAGAAAGGTATTATAGACAGTGATTTGCTATATAGAGAGGTATTATAGACAGTGATTTGCTATATAGACAGGTATTATAGACAGTGATTTGCTATATAGAGGTATTATAGACAGTGATTTGCTATAAAGACAGGTATTATAGACTGTGATTTGCTATATAGAGAGGTATAATAGACAGTGATTTGCTATATAGAGAGGTATTATAGACAGTGATTTGCTATATAGAGAGGTATTATAGACTGATTTGCTATATAGAGGTATTATAGACAGTGATTTGCTATAAAGACAGGTATTATAGACTGTGATTTGCTATATAGAGAGGTATTATAGAGAGTGATTTGCTATTATATATAGAGAGGTATTATAGACAGTGATTTGCTATTATATATAGAGAGGTATTATAGACAGTGATTTGCTATATAGAGAGGTATTATAAACAGTGATTTGCTATATAGAGAGGTATTATAGACAGTGATTTGTTATATAGAGAGGTGTTATAAACAGTGATTTGCTATATAGAGAGGTATAATAGACAGTGATTTGCTATATAGAGAGGTATAATAGACAGTGATTTGCTATATAGAGAGGTATAATAGACAGTGATTTGCTATATAGAGAGGTATAATAGACAGTGATTTGCTATATAGAGAGGTATTATAGACAGTGATTTGTTATATAGAGAGGTGTTATAAACAGTGATTTGCTATATAGACAGGTATTATAGACAGTGATTTGCTATAAAGACAGGTATAAAAGACAGTGATTTGCTATATAGAGAGGTATAATAGACAGTGATTTGCTATATACATGTAGACAGGTATTATAGACAGTGATTTGCTATAAAGACAGGTATTATAGTCAGTGATTTGCTATTATATATAGAGAGGTATTATAGACAGTGATTTGCTATATAGAGAGGTATTATAGACAGTGATTTGCTATAAAGACAGGTATCATAGTCAGTGATTTGCTATTATATATAGAGAGGTATTAATAGTCAGTGATTTGCTATTTTATATAGAGAGGTATTATAGACAGTGATTTGCTATTTAGACAGGTATTATAGACAGTGATTTGCTATATACATGTAGACAGGTATTATAGACAGTGATTTGCTATAAAGACAGGTATTATAGTCAGTGATTTGCTATTATATATAGAGAGGTATTATAGACAGTGATTTGCTATTATATATAGAGAGGTATTATAGACAGTGATTTGCTATATAGAGAGGTATAATAGACAGTGATTTGTTATATAGAGAGGTATAATAGACAGTGATTTGCTATATAGAGAGGTATTATAGACAGTGATTTGCTATATAGACAGGTATTATAGACAGTGATTTGCTATATACATGTAGACAGGTATTATAGACAGTGATTTGCTATAAAGACAGGTATTATAGTCAGTGATTTGCTATTATATATAGAGAGGTATTATAGACAGTGATTTGCTATATAGAGAGGTATAATAGACAGTGATTTGCTATATAGAGAGGTATAATAGACAGTGATTTGCTATATAGAGAGGTATCTTTTACAGCAATGTGACTAACATATACTTTTATACATCAACTATAAAACAACAAAATCACCAAGCTCCAACATAAAAGAACAGACGCTTACTGAATCTCTGGTAGTGCTAAAGTACTAATTACAGAGAAGCGTTATGATTCTTTTTGATTGCTGATTATGATTGTATGTTATTTCTGACAATTAAAAGCCTTAATGGACTAGATATCACAGTTGATTGTACTTCCAACAGGGAAATGTTAAGTGCATTCTTCTTATGCTCTTCCGAGGATTCAGTTTTGCCAAATGATCATTATTATTTTCAGGGCTTTTAAGATATACATGTGCAACATAAATACCAGTATTGCAAAAAAAGTTACACTTCAATGGTAGATACACATACATACTAATGGACTAGCAGTTCAATTTATACTTAAAATATAGCCGGCCTAGAGTACGATTTAACTCAATAAACACTTAAAGCATGTATAATAAAATAATTTTTTGTAACAATTAATATAAGAAATGTAACAAAATAAATAAATGATAAAATTTTAAAAGGAAAGCAATTATTATTTATCATTTATTTTTGCTCTGTCAAAATGGAAGAATTCAGAGGCATCTTTTCGCACAATTCTTTTGCATATCATATACAATGTACGTGTAAGCTTCAACACACACAAATCCAGTTATATGATCTACATGTATAAAGGACTTACAAGCAGGTCAATAAAAAATAAACCAACACATAATTCTGGAACAAACAAATGACAAGTGAACAATGGTTTTATTGCTGGAAGAAGTGGTCTTCAACAATTAATCAAAGCTGACAGCAAGACCAATACAGCCCATAACATCACTGTTAATGCCAAATAAATAAAGGTCTGTGTTCAGGATTTCCCAATTGCAACCAACCCAAATTTTCAGCTTGGATCCTAAGGTTTTTATAAAATGGCAAACTTTCAAAATCTGGTCAATCCGGTTCCACATGTGTTGGCTTGGTGAAAAACAGAAAATTTCTAGTTTGAAATGATGAAAAAAATCTAAACCTACCAACTGCAGCCCTATTTTTTGGGGGGAATGAACCCCTAAACACACATCTAACCACAACATGTATTCTACATTTCTCTTCCACATGCAGGATTTTATGGTATTGGTACTTTGTATGAGTACAGTGTACATGTATATCATAATATAGAGCTATTGGTAAATTTTTTAGTGAAAATTTGTGGGTGAGTATTATTTTCTTGACTGAATCCAACTTATCAGCATTTCTCACTTTTTTCTCTCAAAAATTTCACTACAAATGTACATTGTACATGTAATTTTTCTGAAGAGTGGTTGCTCATATTTAACCATTATTTCAAATCAATTGTTAAAATCTACATTTTTATACCCACAATTATACACACATTTTTTAAACAAATAAAGCATTTTCTTTTACATATTTTTTTGCAGATTATATGTTCAGATGTATAGAATAATACTTAGCAATAGTTTATGGTTTTATATTATTTTCTCTTTACCTGTGGGTGATTTATCAGGTGTCAATAGATTGTCACTAGTAACTAATTAGCTATTACTAAGATCAAAAGGAATTATTATTTACAACATGTAGAAATCAATACCTTATTAGAATATACAACCTCTTGATGCAACTTGTTTAGCTTATTAAAAATGTAACAAAATGATAAGGTAAAAAATGGTTGAAAAATTATGCAAATTTTTTATAGCTCTTTAGCCTCTGTATATTATTCAAAATGCAGATCGGGGTTGAGAAAAAAATTGAATTTTTATATGTGTTTTAGAAATTTCATCTACATGTATCAGTAATGCATGAAAAAGGTGTGATGGGCTTCTACCAAAATTAGTATTGCAAGGTTAAATTGTTCAACTTTCGATCATCATCTGTTAATTACTTATAAATGTGCATCTGAATATTATACTACACAAGAACATAACTTTAATCTTGCAAGAAAAAATTTGCAAAAAATTTAATATACTGCCTATTACTGGTCACACAGTGGTAATGCTTGGAAAGGATACAATCAAGTTAATAGTCAGTATTTTGATTGACAATTTTACACATTATGTTTTAGATAACTGAACGTATTCAGACACCCCAGACTACTGTACATCTATACGACTAAAATTAAGGGCTCTATTTCTTTGGGCCGTCATCACGTAACAATTGCAATAGACATGATTCAAATCAGCATTTGAATGTGTTGTCTGGACATTTCACACGTTTGGGTGGATGTAGTTCTTTAACTCATCTCGAACGGAAACAATATCCGACATGTTTTCACATTTTCATCTTTCATCTCCACTTCATTGTTCAGCTATACGGTGACCGAACATAGTAACAATATGTGCAGTAATTATATTGCAGATACAGTGTATTATTAATGCATCTTTTTCTGATACCTGTGCTTTAACGCCAATAACGGGCAGTTCCCTAGCACGTATACTGGGGTCTCACTGTATTGTGATACTTATTTTTTCAAGATGCATCAAAATTACGTTGGAAGTAGTGATACAGTGGAACCAGCGATGCAGTGGGAAGAGAGACTCAGTGTATATACATGTATGCATTTCTCTCGCAATTTTGTATTTTATTCACAACATGCAACATTGACAACATCTAAAAATGTCATGTTTTGTTTTAAAAAACTGACCTGTTGCAATTTTTCTCTCAGTGGGCATACTACTGAACGAAACAGTTTTCTTTCTCGGAGGTTTTCGACTCCCAGACTTATTCATAAAACTACTTTTTCTCGGCATAATTTTTTCCAATTCAGAATTATCCTCATTTTCCAAGGAACCTTCATCTCCCGTACCCTCCAAATTTTCTGACTCTCCGTTTACAAATACATCCGAACATTCAGATTTTTCTATCACTTCATTTATGTTTTCACATGAAACAGTTTCCGCCATGTTTCACATTTCCTGCTCTTACTACGTTTTATAGATTGAATTCACCTGTCAATTCCCAATTTCATCCTTTTATTTTGAACTTTTTATTTATATTTATTTCCAAAATAACATTAGCTTATTGATAAATAATGCATAATTATTCCTTTTGGCTGTATTTGCATTTTTTGTTTGCTAACGAAGGAAACTGCAACCAGTTGACAGCATATTTTGCTACATCCGATTGGACTGACAAATTAACACAATAAAATAAAACAAAGTCAGGAACGGCACACTTAATATTCCGAGTTTTCTCAGTCTAAGTACAAAGGACTCTAAACATTTTTATTACTCAAGAAACATAACTCTCAGTAATATATGTAGAGGTGCATGTGAGTTTTATACTAAATGATTTTAAAAAAAAGTCAAAATTTAGAATAGAATAGAATAGAATAGATAGAATAATTTTATTAAACCATTAATGGGCCATTTCTGGCATTTATACATAGCATATTCTCATTATGATGAAATAAATACAAATACAATTAAAAACAAAATATATTACAAAAACAATATACATAAATGGATTAAATTATTTCAGATTTCTTTCTTTCGGTATTTCATTTCTTTTTCTGAAATTTGTAAATATGAATTCGGCAAAACTAGTGAAAATATCAGTATTTTCATTTATCATTAACCAATTTAGCTTATTTTGTTATGATAAAGATTTGAAACTAATGCAGTGTGTCTCTAAAAACTGTAAAAATCTTACTCTGTCACTTTCATATTGTTGACAATAAGATAATGAATCAATCTAATTAAAATTAGATCTACTAATTTCCCCTTTCAATCACTGCATGTAAATTTAAGCAAATCAAAGATTGTTCATTTTAGACCGCAGGCAGTACAAAGAACAAAATTTCAATTTATGTTTAATAATAATAGATATTGTAGAAAAATATACATATCTTGGACTAGTGTTAAATGAATATTTGAATTATATGGTTATGGCAAAAGCTGTAGCTAAGTCTGCCAGTAGGGCATTAGGTCTGTTAATAGCCAAAAATAAAGCTAATGGTGGTTTTGAGTTTTCAATTTTTACAAAACTTTTTGATACACTGGTTATGCCAGTTATTGAATATGGTGCCTCAATATGGGGAGCTAGGGAATTTACATGTATTAATGCAATTAAAAATAGAGCCATGCGATTTTTTATGGGCGTTGGAAAATATACCCCAAATTTATCTTTATATGGAGATACGGGCTGGATGTCGTGTATAATTAAACAATGGTCATGTATTTTTAGAAATTGGTCAAGATTTTTAAAAATGAATAATGACAGACTAAATAAAAAAGTGTTCTTATGGGCAAATAGAATATGTAACGGGATAATGTAATAATTAAAAACGGGAATTTTAGAGTTCATAGTAAATTTAGAGAACTTAATGTTGAAAATTTTTGTAATATAAATTGTACGTTTAATAAAAATGATACTAAGAATATTGAGAATAATGTTTTTGATATATACAAAAAAATGGTGTAATGATTTAAGCACAATTGACCGCAGTAAATTGCGTACTTGTAGGGTGTTTAAACCAGAATATCATAAAGAAAAATAACTATGTGTTAATATGCCAAGAAAATATAAAAGTTCCTTTGCTAAATTTCGATGTGGTGTGGCGCCAATTAGAATTGAAACAGGCAGATATGAAGGGGTTCTATGTGAAAATAGATTTTGTTTTAATGACTCATGTAAGCAACAGAAACTCATTGAAGATGAGAAACATGTTTTACTCAAATGCCATTTATTCACATACAAGACAAGAACTTTTTACTAGAGCAGTTTCTTTTAATAGTGGTTTTTTAGACTTAAATGACAATGAAAAATTTATATTCTTATTTACAAATGAAAATTTGTGCTTTTATTCTGCCAAAATCTGCCATGACATTTTAATTCAAAGGAAAAATGTTTTATATAGATAAAATTTTTATCGTTTTGTCCATTTTTATGCAAAAGTCTCTAATAACTCCTTTGAGAGTGGCTCTCGAATGTTTTTAAGATTGTATTGTACTTTTAATTAAAATATGCTGTAAATATTGTATTCATGTTTTTATTGTACATGTAGAGAGATGAGACTATAATAAAATATTTGATTTTGATAATAAATGCAATTCGTCTTCGACAGAATTACTGACACACAGTGCATTTTCTTTCTTCAACTAAGTAATTACTGTGTGTCCCAATATTCGCCAACTGCCTTTTTTCTTTATGAAAATTTCCGGAATTCATAGCAATTCTCTTCTTTAAAAACAATTAGGTACAGGGGCGGCTCCAGTGGAGGGGAGGGGCGAGGGGCCCGCTCCTTACCAAACCACAAAAGTGTCTGTAATTTAGCTTAAAATGTCTCAGGATGCAGTATTTTATTTCAAACAATTTCTGATGGTGCATACATCCCCAGACCCCCTCCCCCACCAATAGTGGGCCCACATAGCAAGAGTTCTTGATCCGCCAATGAGGTATGTCCTAAAAGTTAACACGGAACATATACTGTAACATCACATTTGTTTGTGGTGACATCATACTTTACGCAAATATAAACGAATTGCATGCAAATGATGAAAAAAACAGCTCTTGAAAAATATTTTAGGAATTTCACCAGTGAAAAAGCCAACAATTAATTACGACTAGTCGTAAAAAAATGTTAAAATAATACTTTTTATTTTTTATTTTAATGAAATGTTTGAAATATTTTGGAAAACACTTGCAGTTCTAAATAAGACATATGGTAAGTGGGGGTTGGGTTATTTTTTTTTCCAAATTCCATTGTAGTATTTTAGGGGATATGATATAATTTCTAAGATATTTTATTATGGAATAAAACTGATTCATGGTATTTCTATTGGTTAATAATTTTAGATTTGTTTTTTGTTTTGTTTTGTTTTGTTTTGTTTTGTTTTGTTTTTGTTTTTTTTTTTTTTTGGGGGGGGGGGGTTGAATTTTATTAAATATGTGAATAAATGATGTTTTGACTCCATGTCAGCACAACGCCATCCTAGATTTATCAAATTAAATTATAAAATTTTCTTACGTATTTTAGGGTGGTTATTTTTCTTAGGTATTTTAGGAAGGCTATTTATTCCGATTGGTATTTTAGGGGAGGGTTGTCTGAAAAACTTTAATTTTATTGCAGTAAAAAATCTATACTTGCAAAGTAAAATTCTAAAAATAATAGTCTTAGATACTTTCAGGAAATTTACCAAAATTGGAATCGCATATTTTTGAAATCCATACAATCCAAACTGGTCCTGTTGCTATAATGATTTCAAATATATATATGGCTGTTAAGTAGAAATCACAAAGAAAGTAGTCTTTGAGTCTTTCAGGAAATTTACCAAAATTGCAATCACATATTTTTGAAATCCAAATGATCCTGATAAGTTTAAAGCTAATATGATAAAAAAATGTATAATTGCTATGTAAATTTCCAAAAATATAGTCTTAGTCACTTTTAGGAAATTTACTAAAGTTGGAATCACATATTTTGACATCTAGATGATCACAATATGTGTTACTGCTAATGTGATCCAGAAAATACATGGATTCTTGTCAAAAATAAAATAAATAATGGTCTTTGAGACTTCCATGAAATTTACCAAAGTTGGAACAGCATCTTAAAACAATTCTGAAACCTTTAGCACAGTCTTCATAAGTGGTAAAATTACTGAGCCAACTTTCAGTTCCGTATTCCAAATAACAGGAGAGGCGTTGCGTGACAAAGGAATAATGTACCCTTAGGATACCTGTGTAGCCCGGCCCCAAGGGGCACTACTCAAATTCCGAAACCTTTGACAAAATTTACGTTCCCAGAGCAATTACTGAGCCAACTTTCAGTTCCGTATTCCAAATAATCTGACAGGAGTTGCGTGGCAAAGGAATAGTGTACCCCTAGGCTCATTTTATAGCTCATCCTCAAGGGGCGCTATTCAAATTCCGAAACCTTTGGCACAATTACCACACACAGTGCAATCGATGGCCCAAGTTTTATCTTTCTACATCCAGTGGTTATTGAGATTATCCTGGACATTACTAACGTACGTACGCCGAACGTTCGTTGAAGCACGGGGATAAAAAAAACCAAAAACGATATAGTTTGACTCGCTATAGATTTAATTTTAAGTTTGACAAGCATTTATATTCATAGAGAGTTATCGTTCTCGAGCTACATGTCTATTGCTAAAAACCACAGGCAAATACTAATCTACATGATTTGAAAAACGACCTTTAAGGCTTTTTATAAATCGATAAATTCGTTCTTCTCTATGTTATTCAATCTGCCTATTTCAAAGCATAAGCGTAGATTTGCTATTCGTAATTTTGTGATCCAAATTCGTGACGGCTCTGCGAGCCTCAGTAAATAGTTTTCAATGTCCAAAATCTTATTGACAGAATATTAAATTGTCCACGAAACGAACCAATATCACTTAACCATTTTTGAATAAATTGGTCACATAAAATCTGCTTTAATACATTTTTGTCAAAAACGAAATTGGTTTGTAAAAATACAATTCATTCCAACATCATTAAAACTATTTTCTATGCAATTAACCCACTTGAAATTTATATCGTTCTTTAATTTTAAATTAAGCATCAATCTATATATATATACACTAATAACTTTTGTACCATTTAAAGATTTTTTTACAAAATTTGAAGTGGATTTGTTCTATAATTTTTTAGAACATCAGATCCATACAATAAAATGGGTTTTACCATAGATTCAAACATGTTTAGCTGAATATCAATAGATATTAGATTTCTTATCAACTTATAAATACTATACAATGATTTCTGTGCTTGACCTATAAGTTTTTTTCCTGGTTCCTATAAAAGAACCATTATATATATTTAATAAAAAATTAATGCCAAGATACGAATATTTTTCTACAATTTTCAAAGTATCTTAAATTAGCAAAAACATTAGTTGTTGTTTTGATTTTCTTTTACAAAAAATTACTACCTTTGTTTTACACGTATCAACCTGCAGTTTCCATAAATCACAGTATCACTGAAATATATTTAATGTCCTTTGCATACCTTCTTTTGTTTCTGAAAATATGACGGTGTCATCTGCATATAGAATTACAAATATATTTTATAAAATACTAGAAACTGACAATTACTGGCGTCAGCTTTCCCCACTGTGATCACTGGAAGCTAAAAAATAAATATATCCAGCAACAATTCACACAAGGTAGCACAAAAGTTCAAAACTTGAAAGTGGCCATAGGTAAAATTGAGTTACCTCCCGTACAACACATTCGCATCCTTCCCAGGTTTTTATTCCGTCATTCAAGGATATTCAAAAGGAAGTTTTTCCTCTTGTACGATCACTTACGCTCTTGCTATGATATTACTATATTAGTGATATGATCAGCATTTCCCTAATAATGATTTTATTCGTAATAGTTTGAAGTACAATTCATTTTACGAATTAGTAAACTCAATTTAAAATCCACACTTAAACCTAATGTTAGTATAGGCAAGTAATATGCATATCTTGTACAGCAAAATTTGTAAAGTAGAATATTTATTACTTAGACAATGCCCCGATCATCTGGTGGACTCAGTTGCTACTTTTTTTATGCCACAGTTGATACTTTTTAAATTCAATACAATAAATTGATCTCTTAGTAAGGACTCATATGCTGACGCAAAGGGTACTCAAACAAGGGAATGTAGTGTTACGGCCGAAATCACCTTTAAATTGTAGCCAACAAAAGACACAAATCAATAATAAAATTTAACAAGATTTATTATATACAAGTTTACAAAAAGTATTACACAAAAATAAAATGTCAACTTAACTGTTCAAAATCCTGTTTTTTCTTGATCCGGAATTCTGGTCACTGTTGCCTGAATCCAAACGGAATATTATATCCAATCAGTCACAATCTAGTATGATGCAACGCAAATAAAAGTATGTCGAGGATGATGTGTGAAACGTAAATAAATCCAACAGCTGAGAACACAAGAATGTCTATCTGTGGTCCGATAAATGATGTTCTGAAAGTCTAACTTTCTTGTCCGTATATATACTGTAGAACGGAAACTTCTGGAATACGGTAGAAGTTCGAATCACACCATAATTATTACGTAAGTCAAATAGAAAGTTCTAGTCATTCCACCAGTATCCATTATTGTTCCAGTGATTTCTAAACTGCGCAGTTATAACATTATTTGGTAAACAACTATAAGTATTATGTAAACTTAGTATACATGTTATAAGGCTACGCAAAACAAATTAGGCCAAGATAAATAAATATAATAATTACAATATCATAACACCTCCCCCCTTAAAAGAAGTTTGAGTGTAACGAGAACTTCATGAACAATATATACAAAAAATATAGTATGTATACAGTGTTTTAATAAGATCTAGATAAAGCATCTGCTATTACGTTATCTTTACCTTTAATATGTTTTACAATAATATCATATTCCTGTAACAATAAACTCCACCTAGTCAACCTCTGGTTCTTGTTTCTCATTTTATGTATGAAGGTGAGGATTATGGTCAGTATAAACCAGAATAGGATGCATAGTGGGATTTAAATATACATCAAAATGTTGAAGTGCAGACAACAGTGCAAAACATTCTTTTTCAATAGTGGAATAATTTTTCTGATGTTTATCTAATTTCTTGGAAAAATATGATATAGGTTTCTCAACATTATCATCTGTTTCTTGATATAAAACGGCTCCAACTCCTACATCACTTGCATCAACGGCAAGTTTGAATTGCTTTTTAAAGTCTGGAGTGATAAGAACGGGACTGTTAATTAAAAGTGATTTGCTTTTTTCAAAAGAGTTTTGACAATTATCACTCCAGATGAATTTAGAATCTTTTCGTAAAAGATGAGTCAATGGTTGAACAACAGTAGCAAAATTTGAACAAAATTTTCTGTAAAATCCAATCATGCCTAAATATCTCATAAGTTGTTTTTTATTTGTGGGAGGAGGAAAATTGGTAATTGCATCCACTTTAGCCATAATAGGTTTCACTTGACCTTGGCCAACTGTGTGCCCTAAATAATCAACAGTGGCCTTACAAAATTCACTTTTAGCAAGATTAACAGTCAAATTTGATTGTGACAATCTATCAAAAGTATCATATAAATGTGTTAAATGCTCTTCCCAGCTATCACTACATACAATAAGATCATCAATATAAATCTTTTATAACATTATTGATCATTCTTTGAAATGTAGCTGGAGCATTTTTCATACCAAACGGCATGACAGTATATTGAAATAAGCCGTCTGGTGTGACAAAAGCTGATATTTCACGAGCTCTCGGTGTCAGGGGGACCTGCCAGTAACCTTTTAATAAATCAAATTTGCTTACGAATTTTGATTGTCCAATGTTATCAATGCAATCGTCTATCCTTGGAATCGGATAGGAGTCAGATTTTGAGACTGAGTTTACTTTTCTGAAATCAGTAACGAAACGAAAGGTTTTATCTGGTTTGGGTACAAGAAGACAAGGAGAGCTCCATTCACTGTTACTCGGCTCAATAATATCATTGTCAAGCATATATCTAATTTCTTGTCGCATAACATCAAGTTTAAGTGGATTGAGCCGGTAAGGATGTTGCTTAATTGGAGAAGCATCGCCTACATCAACATCATGACAAACAGCAGTGGTTTTGTTTGGCACATCTGGAAAAAGATTTTAAAAAGAAAATACCAAAGTTTTCAATTTTTCTCTGCGATCGAAAGTCAGATGTGCAAGTTTTGAGTCTAAATTTGATAAAATTTCAGAATTTTTCAATCTAACAGTTTGTTCCATAGTCTTGGAATCAAAAGATGGTTCAGTTATATCTGGTTTGTCATGATCGTTCTCCAATTTAACCATGGCTAAAGTGGCAACTGGTTTACTCTCACCTTCATTAGTACGCTCAAAATATGGTTTTAACATATTAATGTGACACACTCTATTTTGTTTTCGCCGACCTGGAGTTTTTACAATATAATTCAACTCATTGATTTTACTGTCAATGGTATAAGGACCGCAGTATTTAGCCTGTAAAGGATGCCCAGGGATTGGCAAAAATACAAGTACCTTATCACCAGGCTCAAAAACTCTGTCCCTGGCATCTTTATCATACCATATTTTCATCTTATTCTGTACAGTTTTTAAGTTTTTCTGAGCAATTTGACAAGCAGTATACAATTTTTCTTTAAATCTAGATACATAGTCTAGAAGATTCAAGTCAGTGTGTTCAGTAAGCCATTTTTCCTTAATCAATTTCAAAGGTCCCCTTACAGTATGACCAAACACCAACTCAAAGGGGCTAAAACCAAGGGATTCCTGAACAGCCTCTCGGACCGCAAAAAGTAGAAAGTGAACACCATCATCCCAGTCCCTGTCAAATTGAAGACAAAAAGTTCTAATCATGTTCTTCAGTGTTTGATGAAAACGTTCTAAGGCACCTTGAGATTCTGGATGATAAGCACTTGATCTATACTGAGTAATCCCTAACTGGTAAACGACCTGCTGAAATAAACCTGACATGAAATTTGAACCCTGGTCGGACTGTATAGACTTAGGAAGTCCTACTAATGTGAAAAATTTGATAAGAGCTTTGACAATAGTTGGTTTCTTGATATTCCTTAAGGGAATAGCCTCAGGAAAGCGAGTGGATGTACACATGATTGTCAATAAATAAGCATTTCCAGTCTTGGTCTTTGGTAAAGGTCCAACGCAATCAATAAGTACTCGACTGAAAGGTTCTTCAAAGGCTGGAATAGGCAGAAGTGGTGCTGGTGGTATTTTCTGGTTAGGCTTGCCAACAACCTGGCATATATGGCATGATTTGCAGTATTCTGTGACATCATTTCTTAGTCTGGGCCAGTAGAAATGTTGCAAGATCTTAAGGCAAGTCTTCCTTATACCTAAATGTCCAGCCAAGGGGGTGTCATGGGCAAGACCAATAATTTCTTGCCTATAGACTTTAGGCACCACCACTTGGTATACCACTCTCCATTCCTCCTCTGGGATAGCATCAGGGGGCCTCCACTTCCTCATCAAAATGCCGTCTTGATGGTAGTAACATTCGGCCACTTTGTCTGCTTCTTCTTGGGGTAGAGCCCTCTTGCAGAGCTGAAGAACCTCAGGGTCTTTATTCTGTTCTTCCCTAAATGTTCTGTTGTCTAATGAATGGCTGTTCACGTCTGGCCATGGCATAATTACACGTTTATTAGTACCAGGTGGTCTTATTATGGCCTTTTTTGAGCTACCGGGACCTTCAATGTCGGCAAGGAAAGTGTCAGAAAGGTCCATATAATCATACTGGCCTTCTTGTAAATCCTCATCTTGTTGTTTTCTTGCCATTGCCCTAGTAACAACACAAGCTGGATACAGTTCAGCATCATCTTCAGGTGATTTAACATCCACCACGGGTTCACTTGTAACAATTGGTTCAGCAACCACTTTGTTCCTAGCTAGATCATTTCCTAGCAATAATGAAACACCCTCAACAGGGAGAGTAGGACGAACACCCACAACAACTGGTCCAGTAATTAAATCTGACTTCAAATAAATACGATGGAGGGGAACATCTATACAACCTAACTCCACACCTCGTAACAAAACGGAGGCACCAACGGACGTCTCCTCGGACAAAGGCAACACACCTTCTAACAACAAAGACTGAGAAGCTCCAGTGTCCCGTAAAATCTTAATAGGCTGAGGAGTAGTATTATCAACAATAGAAACAAACCCATCAGACATGAAGGGCTTATAATCCTCCATGTAATTACAAAAACTGGACTTAAAAGCCTGACTCGCAGGACATTCCAACTTATTGGTAACAACGGGTGTCGTACAAGCACTGGACGTGGGCTTATTATCTCTTTCATTCTTCTTCTGGAGTCTAAAACAATCAGCCATCAGGTGACCATTTTTCTTACAATAAGCACAAGTTAGTGACTTCTTCTCAAAAGTATCAAATTTTGGACCAGATATATTATAACTAGACGGACTCTTATTCTGTGCAACAGGCTTACAATAAGTACGCTCAGTGCTTTGATTTTTGTAATTTCCACTAGAAATATTAAAATTTTGACCTTTGAAACTTCTTTTATATGAAATGGTATAATTATCGGAAACAACAGCTGCATCTTGCAATGTCTCAACAGTTTTGTCATCTAAATGTGTTTTTAAGTCTAAATTAACACACTGCTTGAACTCTTCTAATAACATTAATTGTCTTAATTTATTAAAATTGTTATCTATTTTCTTCGACGTAAGCCATTTATCAAATAAATCTTCTTTTTCCCTAGCAAATTCAACATAGGTTTGTGATTCAAACTTTTTATAAGACCTAAATTTCTGTCTATATGCTTCTGGCACTAGCTCATAAGCTTTCAAAACTTCCTGTTTAACAGTGTCATAATCAGAACTTTTTTCTGAAGAAAGTGCTGAGTAAATTTCAGCGGCCTTGCCCACAAAAACACTTTGCAGCATAGTAGTCCAATAAGGCTTTGGCCATTTCAGATTTTGAGCAATTTTCTCAAATTGTGGAAAAAATTTATCCACCGTTTTTTCACAAAATTTAGGAACCAAACGTATATTTTTTGCGGCCTCAAAATGTTCTGATTTTGACTTAGTGTTGCTTTCTACTTTAGCCATTTCTATTTTTATTTTCTCCATCTCTAACCTTTCCCTCATTTCAAGTTCTGCCTGTAATTGTTTTAATTTAAATTCATCTTCTTTTTCTAATTGTTTTAATTTAAATTCATCTTCTTTTTCTAATTGTTTTAATTTAACTTCGTTTTCCAATTGTTTTAATTTAAATCTGTCTTCCTTTTCTAATTCAAGTTGTTTTAATTTAAGTTCATGTTCTAATTCAAGCTGTTTTAATTTGAAAACATCAACATTTTCTACCTTGAGGTCAAGAGCCTCTTCACCAAAAATTTCTGAATCGACTAAATTGTCTATTACCAAATTTTTTATAATTTGTTTTCTCATAGATGTTCTAAAATCTATTTTTAGATGTTTAGCAAGCAACACTAATTCTTCTTTCTTTAATTTATCAAACCCTTCCAGGTCTGGCGTTTTCAAAAATTTACCAGCATCAAATTCCATTTCGTAGAATTTTGTTGGCTAATTCTAATAAAAATACTGAAAAAATTTAATAAGATATGAACGTTCTCCCGAGACGAGCCCCCAATTTCTGTTACGGCCGAAATCACCTTTAAATTGTAGCCAACAAAAGACACAAATCAATAATAAAATTTAACAAGATTTATTATATACAAGTTTACAAAAAGTATTACACAAAAATAAAATGTCAACTTAACTGTTCAAAATCCTGTTTTTTCTTGATCCGGAATTCTGGTCACTGTTGCCTGAATCCAAACGGAATATTATATCCAATCAGTCACAATCTAGTATGATGCAACGCAAATAAAAGTATGTCGAGGATGATGTGTGAAACGTAAATAAATCCAACAGCTGAGAACACAAGAATGTCTATCTGTGGTCCGATAAATGATGTTCTGAAAATCTAACTTTCTTGTCCGTATATATACTGTAGAACGGAAACTTCTGGAATACGGTAGAAGTTCGAATCACACCATAATTATTACGTAAGTCAAATAGAAAGTTCTAGTCATTCCACCAGTATCCATTATTGTTCCAGTGATTTCTAAACTGCGCAGTTATAACATTATTTGGTAAACAACTATAAGTATTATGTAAACATAGTATACATGTTATAAGGCTACGCAAAACAAATTAGGCCAAGATAAATAAATATAATAATTACAATATCATAACAGTAGTCATAATTTCAAAAATTCTACGGTGGTCATCACGGACTTCTAAATCTTTGTGGAATATCAACTTCCCATATGAAATCTGACTGATCAATCTTTTCCATTTTTCATAGCTTCACTGCTTCTCGATAACCGAAAGCGACATTTTTCTACTTGACATGAGCAATATGGCAGTTAAATACTTCCAAGACCTGCGCATCTGAGTTCACTCACGGGTTTTAGATGTCCATGTTGTTCATGAGACAAGTTCTTAGAATTTTTCATGATCTTGTTGTTTTATGTCCATGTCTCTCATTACCGAGACAGGACATGCTTACTCTTCCAGAGCACCTGGTGTCAATCATGGTTTTGTGTGGGAGTTCACATTGTTAGTGCTTTAGTTTTTGTGCTGTCTTGATTAGTTTATTTTATGTTTTTTTGTATTCTTTTAGTTATACTTATATATATCCTTGTGACGTTTGTTTGTTTTGATCCATTCACATTTCTCATGCTTTGATTTCGAATTATGGACTTTTCCAAGTTTTGTCGCTACGGTATTCTTCTACTGATATTGTCGTACGAATAGCTCAAATTTTCACTTCAAGCTTTCACGTTTGGTTATTTTTCTGAGGGCTATAGAATTTACATGTACCGGTGGATTACAAAATTGGTATTATTAAACCTTTTATATTTCCTGTCCAATAAAATTTAATGTTTTTATCACTTGGTTACATTTTAAGGGAGCAACCATTTGATTTTTATGGTGAGCTAGAATCAAATGTTTGATCCTGCCTATTTTTTTCGGCCGCACTTGCGGCCAAAATTTTTATTTTCATCTAAACTAAAAACTTTCCTGATAGATACAGGTCCTGCATTTTTTTCACACCTAAAGTGATCCTGTCTTTTTATTTTGCCAAAATCCAGGTCCTGGCTTTTTATTTCAAATTTGATCCTATAGCCCCCACCCCATAAAAATCAAACTGATCCTCCCTACGTGATTATATTTTAATGTAAACCAACACACAACTATGGCTTTTAAGCGTCATCATGATGTAATGTATTATTAAATTTCGTACTTTTAGATTTATATAGAAACGAGTGTTTTCAAACTGGTTCGTATTTTGTGATATTGCACATTGATAAGTGATATTTGCACGTTGAACTATTTTTAGAGCAGGATTTCCAATTAAGAGTGAAATGTAATAAAACAATTATAGCACTTCGCTGTCGGACCACTTAAAGCAATATTGCCAGCGGCAACCTGGACCATCTGAGTTCAGCCCCGGTTTAATTTGTTGGGATCCATGGTACAATTTGCTATTATAAGAATATTAAATTAATTTTGTGAAAACTGAAACGAGTATCACGACCCCTAGTGCATACTTCTATCCTTAGATGGTTTCACATTTGGTTATTTTGGCATTTGAATCAACCTGCTTATCAATATTTTCGAATCAGAGTTTGTTGTAATTTTAACTGCGAACCCTTGCCTAATGCATGGGATATACAAATGGACTGTAATTTACTGTGGTCTATATATAACCCAAAGGCGTGGGTCTGTGGATCACAGATGTTTGGTTTCAATTTGCTGTGGTCTATATATATATCCCAAAGGCGTGGGTCTTGCTGTAACATGGTCTAAGACCTACTGACGAAGAAATGAGATGCGGACTGTTTTTTAGACGAAGGATATGGTCTTGTAATTTGCATGGACAATGACTTTCAGTATTTCATACGTAACAATGCAAACAATACGATATATTTTCATTGAAACGTGTTTCTTCAGCATATACATAAACAGTAATTACAAAAATAATAACTTTATTTGTAGTCAACAGAGTATAATTTATCAAATAAACGACAAACCAGTGAATGTCAAACTGCCTTTAAAATGAGTAGCCCGTATACAACTGTTTGAGGTTACAGGAATTTGGTACCACTGTCTGTAAACCACTGTTTTAGGAGTTCAAAAAACATACAAGTTTTAATTTATCATTGT
Source organism: Mytilisepta virgata (assembly GCA_028015205.1). Classification (NCBI taxonomy): domain Eukaryota; kingdom Metazoa; phylum Mollusca; class Bivalvia; order Mytilida; family Mytilidae; genus Mytilisepta; species Mytilisepta virgata. The sequence continues at coordinate 38,184,928 of CM051515.1, forward strand.
CTGTAAAAGGTTATTTTTTTTACCTTAAATATGATTCTGAATATGGATTTTCCAATAAAAAATAAACGCACCGGTAAAAATTAAATATATTGAAAATATCAGATATGTCGAACTGACACACCTTAAAATTTCTAAAACCACATTATTTTGCCTATTTTGTGCAGCTTCGGTGCAATCCAGTGATGAAATAATTTAAGAAAATATTATAAGAAGAGTTCTCTCCCCTTTTCACTGGAATTCATCATGATTTTCGTTTGTTTGAAAGATTTAAATTAATCAGGTTATTTCCTTTGACTTAGTGACGAATTTCAACTGGCAGCCAAGTTACTGATTACTGTAACTAAATTGCCCGAGGTTTACAGACAGTAGGAATGTTAATGTCAAGTTAAATTAAAACAATAACTTATATCCAGTCCGGGTATACACTTTAAAGCGCAATGCTTTGGGATAATTCCTATTGAAAATATGTTCACAACAAGCATACATATAAAAACGAAATACGACTGCAAGGTTTATACAAATTATATATACAGGTACATGAAAAACTGAATCCCTTTAATGCTGGAAAAATATGAAAGGCAATTCGAAAGTTATCAATAAACCAACAGCTCACATATTCTAGGAAATAAAATTTTTTATCAAATTTTGATACTTGTGTACATATATAGGTTAGAATTTCTGTGTAACATAGTAGAAAGTCAGATCCACTTCACCTCTTCGCCTAATCATTTCAAATGACGTAGAAGAACATTTACTTTTTTATTGTGACGTCAAAAGTTTTCTTTGTGATGTCAAAAACTACGAGAATTCGTATGAATTTAAGCAGACTTTGAACTCGTATTTATTGTCAAATAATAAATTTAAGACATTTCAGTTTTGAACACGTTTAACAGTATTCGCGAACCAGACTCTCGTAGCAGCCTGTAATCGCTCACCTCGTATTTCCATTTGTTCATAATTAAATGACATTGAGATTAACATCCATGCCATGTTTGGTTTCAGTCCATTCAGTAATTTTCAAAAACCAGCCGCTTGTATGTAATTCCCATAGGGTCCTATGTTAAACTAGGTCCCCCGCTGGCGGCCATCTTGGACGACGGATCAGCAACAAAGTAACAAAACTTGGACAGCACCTCATAAGGAACATTCATGCGACGTTTGGTTTCATTCCATTCAGTGGTCCTCTAGAAGATTTTTGTGCGTATTTCCCATAGGGTTCTATGTTAAACTAAGCCCCCCGCTGGCAGCCATGTTGGATCGCCACCAAATTAACAACATTTGGTCAGCACCTCATATGGAAAGTTCATGCCATATTTGGTTTCATTCCATTCATCGGTTCTCTAAAATAAAATTTTTGTATGTTTTTTCCGTAGGGTCCTATGTTAAACTAAGTCCCCCGCTGGCAGCCATGTTGGATCGCCACCAAATTAACAACATTTGGTCAGCACCTCATATGGAAAGTTCATGCCCTATTTGGTTTCAATCCATTCATCGGTTCTCTAAAAGAAAATTTTTGTATGTTTTTTCCGTAGGGTCCTATGTTAAACTAAGTCCCCCACTGGCAGCCATGTTTGGTGATGGATCGGCACCAAAATAACCGGCAACACTTGGTCAGCACCTCGTAAGGAATATTTGTGCCATGTTTCGTTTCAATCCATTCAGCCGTTCTCTAGAACCTGGGTCAGGTGAGCTAAAAAGATAAACCGACCAATATTATAACTGTATATATGTTCGACAAATCAATTTGCTCGTTACATCTCCGACAAATCAAATTGCTCGTTTCATCCTCAACTTGCTCTTTACATCCTAAATGATAATGCATTTTTGAACAAAACGTGATACCAGAGAAAGGATTTTATGGAATGATGCTACAATAATAGAAAATAAATAAATTAGCCAATGACATGTTAGAATGATACAAATTGTAATAGACCTGTATTCTAAGTACATATTCTGGATGATATGTGATGGTGTGAAATAATAAATACTATTTAATACAACAGTCTAAATTTTGTCTTCAATAGTCAGGAGATAGTGTACGTAAAGCTGTAATACGATCTAGTAGCTGCCAGAGTCTTTGGTTAGGATTTACATACATTCTTGTGGACAGTAGTCTGAGACAGTTCACACAGGACCATTGTATCTCTTCCACTTTGTCTGGATTGTGCAGATCTGCTCTATCTGGAATGTAAGCATTATACTGTTTCTAAACAACACATTTTACACTACGGTGACAATAGGCCAAACGCAACAGTAAAACTGTAATTCAAATTTTTCATGTCAGCACTCGTAACTTAGACTATATCAACACTATGGAAAGGATTCGTTTAATTTTTTCGGATTATCATGCTTTCTTGTTTTATTATCCTTCTTTGTGTTTTTTAGTATTTGTGGTTAATTTCATAGACTATTTCACTGTTCAGTGGTCAGAATTAACCTTTTCTTTCTTATTCAATTTTCTATTTGAGACTTATAGTATGTAAAGTCGGTTTTATAATATTGTATTCCCATTGAAAGGAAATGTTTCATTACAACATTCTTTGTACTTAATTTCGTACTTGTATTTAGTTTACGTAAGGATTGTTTTCTATTTCTGAATAGGTTATACAAAATATAAGCTACTCTGAGGCAGTTGGTTTTAAGACATGTTATATAACATGTTCCAATTTATTTAATTTTCAAAAATTTTCCTATACAAAAGATGCCTGTAATAAATTATTTGGCTTAAAGGACTGTGGAGTAATACGTCGATGATATCGCTGTATCCAAAGTTGATTATGTATACAGTATACCACACAAGCTGGATTGGGCATGTATATATATATATCTTACCTGTAGATAAAACTGCAATTGCACGCAGGAGAGTTACCTCTTCTTTGGTAATATTTAATTCTTTGGATTTTGCTATAAATTTATATACGTCTTGAAGTTTGGAAAAAGAATACAAATGGTGAACTGGAAACTTGTAAAAATATTCTGCATGGCTAGATAGGCAATTGTCAAACAATGAAGTTCTGATTTCGCCTAATAAGAAGAAATCGGAATGGCTGCCTGAAAACATAAAAAAAACTGGTCATTTATTATTTTAGTTTATGTAATTAGCGCTATGGCGACTCCGCTTCTGTGGATACAATTGTTGTGATACTACTGTTCCAATTGATAATTTTTGTTATATTTAGGGTTTTACTTGCTTCAGTTAAAGAATTTCGCTGGATTTTCGGTAATCTGTTTAGGTCCTTTTGGTATCAGGGTCATATTGTTTGTTGAGTTGTATTTTGCTTTTCAACGTTTTAGTCACCAGGATGAACACTGTTGATCCAAAATAACCGATTGTTAGCAACACATATAGTATGTGAGTACTATACAACGTACTAATAAAGAAGCCTTTCAACAAAAAAGTACATCTTAGCAACTACATGTAATAACAGAGTTGCAATGCATGAAGAGAAATAGTTTTGTATTTAATCTCTTTATTTTTTTCTTTCTAGCCACCCTGTTTTTTTCAGCTAACATTTCCTTATTTTTTCATCCGTTTTTTTTTACATTGTTTGAGGATCGCGAAACACTTTGTCAACAATTCAGCTCACCTAAGTTGATAATTGTTCTCGTTTGGGTCGTTTGTCGATCTTTGCCTTGTTTTCAACGAGGGCTCATTTCTGTGGATTTACCGTTTACTTTATTCACCACCCGGCTTTTTCTCTCTATTTGTGAAAATATTTCTATAGATATTGTAATTTAAGTCCAAACAAACATACCTTTTAACAATCCGGATTGGTCATGCAAATCAAGTTGCATAAAACCTGGAATGTGTCTCATAAATTCTACCATTAATGTAACTGAGTTCTCAAATGTATCAACAATGTTCTGTAACACTTGTGATTCCATATGCTCTGGAAACTTGTTATTCATTTGCTCGTTGTGATTTAAGTCCAATTTCTACAAAGTACATTTTAAGAATATACAACTACTTTGAGGTAAACAGAAAGCAACGTACAGAAACATGATTTCCAACTTTAAACAAAACTACCAATAAACAACAAAATTGAGAACAGGAAAGTCATACCGATGAATTAACGCCATCCAATCGATAGAACTTCAGATAAAAAACATTAAAGAGTAAAAACACAAACACCGAAACAATAGAGAATCGGGATAGTCTGGTTTGGTATAGATGCTGAAGAATGGTGGGTTTAAGTCGGTTTATGGGTACCAAAACCTCCATTTTTCTGTCCTGTCCTTCTGGTGTATAAAACATATAACAACAAGGTGACCGCCAGCTAAAACTGCAAACACTGGTTGGACGGTAAATAATTTAGATAGCAGGGTCAAAATGTGCCCGTTCTAACTGTTAAACTAGCTAAGGTTCTCATGGGTGCTTGTCGGATACTGTCGCTCTGCATTACTCTTTGTGGTTCAGTCTACTAAAATTTTCGATTTGTGAAAGTTTTAAAATGATAACAAAAAAACCCACTTTAATAAAAACAACGGACGAGGGATCAACTTGGTTAGTCACCGAATTATTCATTGATTTGTTACAGAAATTACCAGTATTTAGCAAAATTCAAAAATAATAGAAATACTAAGGGTTCATTCCTTGTATTGCACATGGTAGATCTCCTTAGTTGAAATTTGGCTTCCTATTTTGGTATTTTTGGTTGAGTACTTCTTGTTTAATATAAGTTTGGTTTTTGGTCTTCCAAATGTTTCGGTTTTAATGCTGTTGATGAGAGGTAACTCCTTGAAATGCGTCGTATACAGCATAGTATAAATTTACAATATCTAATATTAGTATCTTTGGATTGTTATTTTTAAAGCTTTTTACATAACAATATCATACAAATTATCCATATAAACTTCTGGTTTCTGTTTACCTGAACATGTGATGTGTGTTTATCTTGGATGGCCATGAGATTGTCAACAATACTTAATGCGTCAGTATTGTCCACATTAGTCAGTGCTGACGGATACGGTTTGACATCACTACTGGATTTCACCTCATTAATATATTGAGTTCTCCTGGCGTGTGTGTATCGTCCTTGCTTAATAGCTGTAAAATGAAGAAAGAAGGGTATAAATTTAATCTTAACAGTATATCAATAATTTCGTCATAATATGAGCTGAGGTTGGGCTTAACACACCATGTTTCTTAACTAATTGTGACTATCAACCTGTTGAATCTTACGACAGGTGTTGTAAACGGAGCTGGAACTGCCTACATGTGTACCATTCCATACAACCAGGGTTTACGTCTGATTTCTTTTCCACAGTTTTGAATTTTCAAAGTCTCTTTGTGTCGTTTGAATTCGTTAAATTTCTCTGTACCTTTGAATTAGATCTTTTGGATGTTTCAATCTTTTCCATTTTTGATGTTTTCGTCGGTTTTACGCTGTTTTTATTTCATTACTGTTGCTAAAAGCATTATAGAGTTAAAGGAAAGGTACAATTCCTATTGAAAATCAAGTTATTCTTGTTTCCCGCCAAATTTTCAATCCTTTATATCTATAAAACCAAATGCACTGACAATATCAATATTTACTGTTTATTTTGTTCCAGTAAAAAACTACATGCACTTTCAAACTTTAAAAATGTCGAAAACTTTGTTATTTTGAAATGACTGGTCAGCACAACAATTTAAATTGTCGTGATTTAATGTGATAACACGATATGAAGACTTGTAATTATCGTTAAGAAACAATTTATAGATTTCACTGGGTACTTTTTTAAATATTCAATAGTAATGTTTTGTAAGAATAAACGGAAAAAATATGTAGTTATAAATAACTACATGTATATCTGACTGAAATGTTATACTACCTCTTTTTGACATGCCAATGGCAAGACACTTTTTATATCGGCAGTATGCACAAAGTCGCAGTTTTCCAGCATTCAAAACACAATTCTGACCATTCAAACAACGGTATTCAAAATCTTCATCTTTCTGCTCACGTACTATGCTACGTCGGAAAAATCCCTGAAATAACATTTCGTAGCGGACGATTTATTTAAAATTTTCACCCTTGCAAAATATACTAGTAGTTTGCTTTTCTTGCATTGATAATTTTTGTGTCGTAAAATGTTGAAACACTTTTCATACTTCTTTAACAAATCGTTTATCATTTAAAATGCAAAGAATTTTAGTACAGATACAACTATTTCGTGAATGAATCAGTTCGTGGCGTAAGTGGAACTCTCAGTATAAGCATGAAGGACATGGACATTGGAGTGGCACAATCTAATTCCAAAAACAGGTCGTTTGACATCAGAATAATCTTGGACTACGCATAATTTACTTTGATTTTGATGTCAGAAATTGATATGCACTTTTGTACTTTTTGACTGTACAATTTTGTACACTATAGAATATGGGAAGCCGTAACAATTACCATAAATTTTGTGGAGCATATTAAAATACCAAACAAACAAAGCACGGTTTAGTCAAAGAGTATAGGATACACAATGTCATGAAACTGTGACTAACCTTGCAAGCTTCACATGTGTTAGCTCCGTAATGGAACCCAGATGCCTTGTCTCCACATATTCGACATGGTGGAAGAAAGGATGAAATATGTCCTCTTGAACTGCTACATGTTTTCCTGGATGGCGTCTCAAATTTTATTTCTTCGGTTTTAATAAATGATAAATTTTGTTGAAGAATTTTCATATGATTGTTTGGTGTCAGTCCGTCCTGATATGAATTCATTGTATCTTGTAAACAATCAGTCAAACCATTACAATTCCTGTAAACGAAACGTAAACATTTTAATTACCATGTTGATTATATAAACTAGAGAATTTTAGAATATAAAGGTCATGAAATTACACTTTGTTTTGACAAATTTTATTGCGTAATTGTTGTATTCAAACAATTTTTTGGTGCATTAATTCTGGTGAAAAGTGAAAAAAATAACAGAAATTCGACACTGACATTGACACGTGTAGACTTTTAATTAAGAGTTAAATTTTATACATTCTTTTCTTGTCGCACATTCAAAATATTTGTGTGAACAATACCTTTTAACAATTCAAATTTTCTAAATAAGATAGGCAATTTAATTTATAAGTAAAAACGACAAAAAATTAACAAGATTGACTGAATATTTAAATTTACACAAAAATAGAAAAAAGAGATCGAAATAGAAAAAGAAAAATAGTTCTTTCATATACATCTGAGGATTAATTTCCATTACGTCTCATGGATAAACGACAAGAATTTGCCAAGAAATTATTAATGAAGTAAGTCCTAATTAATTATCTTCCACAACAGTGACAAATATTTTGTTAGTAAATACCTAAATCTAAATTTAGATTCCTTAGAATGAAAACTGTTTTTATTTTAAGATGAACTTTGGGACAAGAATTTCTAGAATATTTAAAAATTTGTTTCTTTACCAAAGTCAACCCTTTGAATTATATTTTTGAAACCGCCATTTAGATAAAAGCTCAACTCCAAATGTATAGTATATATCTTCTCAAGACTTATTGTAGGAATTATTTTTTTCAAGTTCCGATTTTATTCCATTTTAAGTTTCCTTTGCTGTCTAGATAAATTTCTCTCTGACTAAATAGACCATATGAAATCTATCCTAATTTAAGACTTACATGTAAAAAATATTGTTAATTATTCAAAAATATATGTATATACTTACATATATAGTCTATTTTATGTTAAACAAGGTATATTGATTATGACAAGGACTTAAAAAGTGGCAACCTTAACTGCACCAAGATCGTTAAATAAAATCTTTTAAGAAGTCGAATAACATCAAATTTCATACGAAACTTTTCAGGAATTTAATTTAAGGTGTTACTTCAAATTGTTAAATATTGGTTTAGGAAGTGTTTTGCTAAAAAAAATAAGCTTATTGTTAGAAAAACTAATTTATATAAAATATACTTGGGATTTAACTACCTATAATCAGTCAGAGGTTAAAAAACAACTTTAAACAATACACAACAAAGCATTTCAATGTGCCATCCACACACAAAATAATAATAAATATAAATAAGGAAAGAAAGAAAGAAGATGTCTGAGTGACTGCAAAACGTATTACTTCCTTCACTGTTTGCAGCCCCCGCCCCCTCGGACACAGCCAAACTATCAACCTGATTTTTCCAGTTAGAAAAATGTCACAACGAAGGTTGATCCTTAAACTCGCACATAAATACTATGATTGGCAATACAATATTTGTTTGTCGAAGTCTCTTTAATTTCAAGTTGACAGGGGTAGAATATCGAGACAATAAAATCTAAATACGAAGATGAAGCAAATTTGTGAAACAGCAACACAGATAAAACACACAAACACACTCTGCAAACCAAAGAATTAGAACAAGGCAGTACAAAATGAAAAACAAGCAAAACCCGTGAGTGACATCCAATGCATTGGAAGGGTAAGCTGCCGTAAGGACACCTTTCACATTGCAACTGGGTTAATATCGATAAGTTGTCAATTCAAACGATACGAGAAATCTTGTTCAGTCCGATTTATGAGATGAAAACTTTGCATCGTTCAATCATGATAGTGAATTAATATTTGGACTTGTGATATAAAAAAAGACTGAACATAGCCTTGTCTTCGAAGCTTGTGTGATGGTAATTTCGCTATTGTGAGAAAGTGACCTTACATATCGCATACATACAGAAACGAATCGGCTGTGAAATATAGATACCGTGGTATATTTTATTGTTCCTCAAAATTGGAGTGGGAGGTAAGATGCATGTAAAGAGGTTCCTGACTTGGGACAGGCGCAAAACCATGTTTTGTGAGATCCCCTACACCTCTAGCCGATGTGGAATAAACAAACACACAGGATACACACAGTAAAACTCAGTTCAAAAGATGTCCGAGTCTGATGTTAAACAAGAGGCTCTCAAGAGCCTGAATCGCTCACCTGGTAAACAATGCACTATAAACTAAATTAATATATTAATGTTTGTTGTAAACTAAACTGAGTATTAAAGGTCACGTAAAATGCTGAAAATACCTTTAAAAACCTTTAAGAACCTCTGGAAAGAAATGGGCATGAGTTCTCCCTACGCTTGATTAAGATACAGTCATGGTCAATCTGATGATTCATAATACAAAATACAAGCTTTAATTAATCTTCAACTACAAGTATAAATCTTTTGGTCTATATGTTGTCTTCGTTTTTAAAATGTTTGAAAGAAGTTATGTAAAAATTGTGGGTTAAGGCTTTTTATTGTACTTGAAAAGGAAATATTGCAGGAACAATCATGCTAAGTTTCATCAAATTCCCCCAAGTAGTTTCAGAGGAGAAGATGTTTGAAAATTTGTTAACAACGATTATGACAGACACCAAGTGATGGCAATTAAAAGCTCACATATTATGAAGTTTAATCATTGTTATACAACATTCTCATCATCACCATTCACTAAGGATACCATGTTTACTTTAAAAACCAAATATTGTTGAAATCCGAGCAAGTGTAAAAAATGGCGGGAAAATGGCAGCCATTTTAAAAATGGCCGTCCAAAACAAACTTTCATCATCACCATTCAACTCGGGATACCATGTTTGCCTTGAAAGTGGCTTTCATCTTCATTTTATTTCTATAATTCAGGAAAGAATAGCAAAAAACAGCATTTTGACCCCTATGTTCTATTTTTAGTAAGGGCGGACATGTTTTTTGACCAATCAAAAATCCAAGCATTAACTTTTTGCAGAATACCCTAAGGAACAATCTTACCAAGTTTCATTTGATTTTGAATAGTAGTTTTAGAGAAGAAGATTTTTGAAATAATAACATAAAAAAAGCCAAAAATGTCAAAAAAGGGCAATAACTCTAACATCAGTTGACAGATTTTCACAAAAAATCAGCACGCAGGTAGCTCTCATCATGCTGAACACTTTCAACCTGCAGAATTTGGTGTAACCTAAAGATTTTTGAGATATTTGCGAAAAACTGTTGTTTGACCCCTATGTTCTATTTTTAGTAACAGTGGCCATGTTTTTCGACGGATCAAAAATCGAAGCATAAACTTTGTGCAGGATACCCTAAGGAACAATCATGCTAAGTTTTATCCAAATCCATTCAGTAGTTTCAGAGGAGAAGATTTTTTAAATAATAACATAAAAAAAAGCCAAAAATGTCAAAAAAGGGCAATAACTCTGACATCAGTATACAGATTTTCAAGAAAATCAGCACTCAGGTAGCTCTCATCATGCTGAACACTTTCAACCTGCCAGAGTTTGCCTTAACCTAATGATTTTTTAGATACTTGCGAAAAACTGTTGTTTGACCCCTATGTTCTATTTTTAGTAACAGTGGCCATGTTTTTCAACGGATCAAAAATCGAAGCATCAACTTTGTGCAGGATATCCTAAGGAACAATCATGCTAAGTTTTATCCAAATCCATTCAGTAGTTTCAGAGAAGATTTTTGAAATAATAACATAAAAAAAAGCCAAAAATGTCAAAAAAGGGCAATAACTCTAACATCAGTTGACAGATTTTCACGAAAATAAGCACACAGGTAGCTCTCATCATGCTGAACACTTTCAACCTGCCAGAGTTTGCCTTAGCCTAATGATTTTTGACATATTTGCAAAAAACTGTTGTTTGACCCCTATGTTCTATTTTTAGTAACAGTGGCCATGTTTTTCGATGGATCAAAAATCGAAGCATAAAATTTGTGCAGGATACCCTAAGGAACAATCATGCTAAGTTTTATCCAAATCCATTCAGTAGTTTCAGAGGAGAAGATTTTTGAAATAACATAAAAAAAAGCCAAAAATGTCAAAAAAAGGGTGATAACTCTGAAATGAGTGGTTGGATCTTCTTCAAAATTTCAGGGCAGGTAGATCTTGAGGTGCTGATCACTTTTACCCTATGCCAGAATTTTGATATCTGTGACCGTTTCTGACTTATTTGCAAAAAACTGCGATTTACCCCTATGTTCTATTTTTAGCCATGACGGCCATGTTTTTATACGAATCAAAAATCCAAACAATAGATTTGTAGCACCCATACCAATTAATAACTGTACCAAGTTTGGTTGCAGTTGGACTTATGGTGTTGGAGGAGTTAACGTTTGAAAAAGTTAACGGACGACGGACGGACGACGGACGCCAAGTGATAGCAATAGCTCACATGACCCTTCGGGTCAGGTGAGCTAAAAAGGGCAATAACTCTAACATCAGTTGACAGATTTTCACGAAAATAAGCACACCGGTAGCTCTCATCATGCTGAACACTTTCAACCTGCCAGAATTTGCCATAACCTAACGATTTTTGAGATACTTGCGAAAAACTGTTGTTTGACCCATATGTTCTATTTTTAGTAACAGTGGCCATGTTTTTCAACGGATCAAAAATCGAAGCATAAACTTTGTGCAGGATACCCTAAGGAACAATCATGCTAAGTTTTATCAAAATCCATTCAGCAGTTTCAGAGGAGAAGATTTTTGAAATAATAACATAAAAAAAAGCCAAAAATGTCCAAAAAAAATCAAGAAAAAGGGCAATAACTCCTACATGGGTGGTTACATCTTCTTCAAAATTTCAAAGCAGGTAGATCTTGAGGTGTTGAACACTTTAGCTTCCCATCAGAATTTTGATATCTGTCACCATTTTTGAGTTATTTGCAAAAAACTGCAATTTACCCCTATGTTCTATTTTTAGCCATGGCAGCCATGTTTTTTTACAAATCAAAAATCCAAACGATAGTTTAGTAGCACTCATGCCAAGGAACAACTACACTAAGTTTGGTTGCAATTAAAGTTATGGTGTAAGAGGAGTTAACGATTTTATTACAATGAATAAAGACTGCAAAAATGGTCAATTTTGATGATCTAAGGGGAATAACTCCTAAAAGGAATGAACCTACAACTTCGATCCTGTTACAAATTTTGTAGATCTTTGTGTGCCTAACAATATGAAATTTAAATTTTTCAAATTTCCTTTATAGTATCCAAGATATTGAGCTTAATAAGTGCAAAATTTGGAAAAAATGCAGAAAAAGGGCAATACCTCCTATATGGGTTGTTGGATCTTCTTCAAAATTTCAGGGCAGGTAGATCTTGAGGTGCTGAACACTTTTACCCTATGCCAGAATTTTGATATCTGTTATGGTTTTTGAGTTATTTGCAAAAAACTGCAATTTACCCCTATGTTCTATTTTTAGCCATGGCGGCCATGTTTTTTTACGAATCAAAAATCCGAACGATATTTTTGTACACATAATGCCACTAAACAAATGTACCAAGTTTGGTTGCAATTGGACTTATGGTGTCGGACAAGTTAACGTTTGAAAAATTGTTAACAGACGACGACGACGACAGACGACGACGACGGACGCCAAGTGATGGTAAAAGCTCACATGGACCTTTGGTCCAGGTGAGCTAAAAAGCTAACAGAAGAAACTAAGCAAAATGACAATGATCAATATATATATTAACAAAGGACTACTAGTAGTTATTGATATGCCAGCTCCAGACCTCAATTAAACTGATCGAATATTATGTCTATATCATAGAAAATCAGCCACAATCCATCCCGTTTGGGGTTGAGTATCATGTCATCATAGAAGAGAAGAACAAAACCCGTATCATGCCAACAACTGGTTTTAGAATAAATGTTTTTATTTCCGAAGCAACGACCCTATGAGTGAATCAATATTAATTTTTAAAAATGCCATCTTTAATGACTTGACAACAGTATCATAACTATATCACTTGTGGATAAGTTAGTTTAAAGGTTTGGTTAGCTTTTCAGGTGAATGACGACATTTTTGTGCTTTGTATAGAATATTAACATAAAAGATGGGATGTGAAATACCTGAACATATAAGATGTATGCACGATGATTTTTATTTACGAATAATGTCCTTGTACCGATGATAAAATTTAGTTAAAGTTTTGACAAGTTGGTGATATTGCAATCCCTGGTGTAATAATTTTTCAGTAATACAAAGATTTCTTTCGTTAAAATCAAATATGTTGTTCCTTACACGGGAGAATCAAACAATTTGAGATGTATAAACACCATACGATAGTGCCAATGGAACGTCGCTATGTAAAAACGGATAATTTACAATAGGGAATGAAAAATCATCTCTCTTATCGTACATTTTAGTATTAAGCTTCCGTTAGAGATATAGATAAGGGCAGTGTTCATTGTTAGTATTAGCTTTTTTTCAAGTAAGTTCAACAGGATAAACCTCTTTAGTGTACATACAGAAGTCGTCATTATTGACAGCCAAAATATCATCCAAATATATAAAAGTGTTATTAAATTTTTGTATCAGATGTTGTTTCCTTGGGTATTTGTGATTTTAGACATAAATTGTGATTCGTAACAATACAGAAACAGGTCTGCAATAAGTGGTGCACAGTTAGTCTTCATTGGAATTCCGATAACTTGGCGATATACAGAATCCCAATAGCGAAAAAAAAAAATGTTATCCAGCAAAAATTCAAGTGCAGTTGTCATATCAAAGCTGGTCCAATTGACATAGTTCATTTGTTTTTCGTTACTAAAAAATAACCTAAAAGAGTTTGAACATATATATTCTCATTCTGACTTTTTAAATGCCCATTTAATTAGGTGTGTGAATTTGTTCTTAATGAGATTATGAGGCAAAATGGTATATAGGTAGAAAATCTTTAAATATCAAATCTTTCCTGATCCACGAAAACTACGGACGAAAATAAATGAATCCACAGTATTTCTGAAAATTAGTAGTTTCGTCTGAATAACTTATATTAACTGGTACATGCAACATATTTCTTTTAGTTGTCCAACCATTTTCCACTTATTATTTATTTACGGGTTTACGTGTCCGAAACTAAATAGGTAAGTAGTACGAGTCAATTATTTCAAGGACAGAATATGTACATTTTTTAATATATCAAATCTATAAATAACACTAATGTGTACTATATTTTGGACAATAACCAACAGTGAAATTACTTTCTATCTGAAAGGAATAATTCATTGATTGTCCATTGCCAATTTGTAATTAAACACCTGTAATTCATATGCAAAACAAGATGGATAACTTAAAAACTTAACTATGTTATAACTGCAGCATTAAAAATGTTTTTTTTTACATTAAAAATTATATTCTGAACGCTGGAGGACTGTTACCTATATATTTTATAATATATGCCAATTGATTATTAAATATAAATAAAGCAATTGCTTACATGTACACATTAAATGCTTAACTGAAGCTCTACAATAAGAAGATGGACTAGTAGTAACCGAGGACATTAATCATGATACGTATATAACAAATTGCAATCTCAATAAAAAGAGTTTATGCCAGGATGCAATTTATCTCCTGTTATATTGTGTATTGAATAATCTTACATTATTACTGTGTAATATATATATATGTATACATATATTTAAGTTTCCCTGTCATCAGTTCTGTAGACCGTCTTAAAAAGAAAACAAGTTTATTCACCTGAATGTTTGAAGTGGGATTAAGGATATAAATTATCTTATTTTTTAAATCCTTTAATTTCATTAAAATTCGTGTTATCATTCAACTAAAATTCAAACTTATCTTTTCTTGGATTATTTAATACACAATATAGCAGAATTCTGGCACAAACTCTCTTTTGTTATTGAGATTGGGATTTTTTTCCACACGTCTTCAGTTTCATTTTTTTTTCTTTAGTATATTTTAATTTTAAATTATTTTTGTTATTCTTAAAAATTCTGTCATTCTGCAATATTCCTAGAGCTGCACTTTGAACCAATTTTATTTCATTTTTATATTTTAACCAAAAAAATACATAACTTACTTTATGTTCTTCAGGTGGCCATTCATATTGATTGACAGTAGTGTTGTTACTTACACAAATGGATAAGCAATCAAGATATCAGGGTTTTAAATTATTTTCTTAAGTGCACATAGACGAAATAGAGTCTTTATAAGTTAAAAAAAAAACGGCGTATATTATGGTAAGTCCGTGATTAGTTACTATGAATAGATATAACATATGCGGTAACAAAAAACCTTGTATTCATTCAATTATCATTTTCAGTCTAAATATAACAGTCCCTTTATAAACTATGCAAGCGGAAAATAATTATAAATTTGGTTAAAAAGACTTTAGGACGAAATTCTTATGGAAAAGAGTGCATGCAAACCAACTGAGAACACAAAAATGCAAGAAAGCTACTACAAAATGTTCAGAGAAAAAATACTGGATGTATTGTAAAAAAGTAGTAGATGTTTGTCGGCTATAGTTTCTTGATATGCATTTTCTGATAAATGTTGCATTTGTCACAATGTCACACGATCTTTGTATTTATCCAGTCTATGTTGTTGTTTGGTTCTGTGGTGTTGTTATTGGATTGGAATGTACGTATTGTCATTGTATTCAGTCCCTTGTTTTGTAGCCTTATTAAGTTTTGTATATCAGTAACATGAGTATGTGTGGTCTTAAATTTTGCAATTGATGAAATTATACATTTTATAAAATACCTCAAAATATTATACACCACTGTGTCCGTAAATGAGGTCAAAATACTAAAGACATGAAACAGCTGGAGATAGCTCATTTAAGACCTTTAATCTTTTCAAGCGAAAAACTATTATAGATTCGGTTAAAGGGTCTTTTGAACGGAATTCGTATGGAAAAAGTCGGACAAGAGAGAAAATTAGCACGAAGGAGGTAATCCTAAATATTCCGATGAAAAAGACTGGCGGTATTATTAGGAAAGTAACTTTTAGACATGCTTGTCTGCTAAATGATTGATAGGTATTATCGATAAAAAAATTTGCACTTGTATGTCCTTTGTATGATTCCTGTAACGATTTTTTGTTCATTCCGAATTTTGGTATTTTTTTCCCCTTTCTTGTTATTGGATCTGAATGTCTTGTCATTGAATTTATATGCCTTTTGTTTTGTTTTTTTGTGAATTTGGCATTCCCAGTAAAATTTGTATTCATGGTCCAGTTGTAGATGTGATATACTCCTTAACTTTTGCTTTTTTAATTTGTTATCATTTAGTTTGAATGTTTAGTTGTCGTATCCTTATACATGTATTTGTGTTTGCCTTTACTTTTGTAGGTAAATGTAGTCTTGTTATGGATTTGACAAATACGATATTGTGACTTGATTGACATCTGAATAAGAATTCAAACTGGTGTTAGGGGCAGTCTTGGGCTTTTAGATTTTTTCGGTGTTGAAGGCTTAATGGTGACTTTAAGATAAAGAATGGTACTAAATGTGCTGTTCCTTGGTGTGAACATTTGTCATGTAAATACTATATATAGTATTTTATGTAAAAACAAATATCATTTGTTCAATATGTCCTGGTATGTTGCCTTGCTATAGGTTTGGTATTTATGGGTTTTTATGTCGTTTTGGAATTTGTACATCGTGTGATTGGTTTGGTCCATCATGTTCTTTGGCTTTGCTGCAAGGTTTGGTATATCCTGGCTTGTAACCTTGTTTTGAATTGTGTATGTAGTTTTGGTGTGCGTATAGGATATGCGTATTTGATTTTGTGGTTTTTTATATGCATTTAAAAAAAAATAACACATAAAGCGAATGTACCAGTTTTTGGACATAACCGCAGTCCCTTTATAACTTATACAAGCGGAAAATATTTATAAATTAGGACGTACTTCGTATCGAAAAGAGTGCATGCAAACCAACTGAGAATACAATAATGCAAGAAAGCTACTACTAAATGTTCAGAGAAAAAATATTGGATGTATTGTTAAAAAGAAATAGATGCTTGTCGGCTATAGTTTCTTGATATGCATTTTCTGATAAAAAAAAATGTTTGTCTCACGATCTTTGTATTTATCCAGTCCATGTTGTTTTTTGGTTCTGTGGTGTTGTTATTGGATTGGAATGTATTGTCATTGTATTCAGTCTCTTGTTTTATAGCCTTTGCAAGTTTTGTATATCAGTAACATGAGTATAAGTTGTTTTAAATTTTGCAATTGATGATATTATATATTTTAAATATTATTAATAACAAGGGGAAAAAGAGTTGGGATAGAATGTCCAAATATATGTTGTCAGTATAAAATACCTCAAAATATTATACACCACTGTGTCCGTAAATGAGGTCAAAATACTAAAGACATGAAACAGTCGGGCATAAATCATTTAATACCTCTAATCTTTTGAAGCGAAAAACAATTATGGATTCGGTTAAAAGGTCTTTTGAACGGAAGTCGTATGGAAAAAAGTCGGACAAGAGAGAAAATTAGCACGAAGGAGGTAATTCTAAATATTCCGATGAAAAATACTGGCTGTATAATTAGGAAAGTAACTTTTAGATATGCTTGTCTGCTAAATGATTGATAGGTATTATCGATAAAAAAATATTGCATTTGTATGTCCTTTGTATGGTTTCTGTCACGATGTTTTGTTCATTCCGAGTTTTGGTATGTTTTTTCCTGGTCTTGTTATTGGATCTGAATGTCTTGTCATGGAATTTATTTGCCTTTTTTTGGTCTTTTGTAAATTTGGCATTCCTAGTAAAATTTGTATTCATGGTCCAGTTGTAGATTTTAATTTAAACAATATTTTATTCAACAAATGTGAAACGGATCGGATAACAGGCATAGCCTATATAAATCCTCTCCAGTTGTAGATGTGATATACTCCTTGATTTTTGCTTTTTTTAATTTGCATATGTTTGGTTCTGTGTTGGTATCATTTAGTTTGAATCATCGTCGGAAACCCACGGCCGATCGCGCTTACGCTATGCTTAGACTTACCGACCGTGGGTCAATTCATTCATTCTTTCTTGTTTTCATGAATATTCATGAATCAAATTGACCATTGAAATTGCTGCTAACAATAATGGAATTCTCCACTTTGGAGGTTTTAACAATAGTGGCGTTCTCCACTTTGGAGATTAAAAAGTTCTTTGGAAAGTAAAACGGTCCCCACATGCGTAATGTAGTTGATGAATTTTTGTTGTGTAGTATGTTTTCACGTTGAAAGTATGAAAACTTGTTTATTTTGTTTGAAAAATATATCGAAATTACACTTGAATTGCGTACTGGCGATGACATATATCCTCTTTTAACTGTCACTTGATTGGCTGTATTCCCATTAGAGAATCGTAAGGAAACCAATCAAAATGGTTCATGAATATATTCATGAGAATGAGAAAAAATGAATGAATTGACCCACGGTCGGTAAGTGGAAGGAAAGCGTAAGCGCGACCAGCCGATGGTTTCAGACGATGAGTTTGAATATCCTTATACATGTATTTGTGTTTGCCGTTACTTTTGTAGGTAAATGTAGTCTTATTATGGATTTGACAAATACGATATTGTGACTTGATTGACATCTGAATATGAATTCAAACTGGTGTTAGGGGCCGTCTTCGGTTTTCAGATTTTTTCGGTGTTGAAGGCCTGATGTTGACTTTTAGATGAAGAATAGTACTAAAAGTGCCAAAAGGTCTGAACCTTTGTCACGTACATAACTATATATATGATTTTATGTAAAAACAAATATCATTTGTCCAATATGTCCTGGTATGTTGCCTTGCTATGGGTTTGGTATTTATTGGTTCTTTGGCTTTGCTGCGAGGTTTGGTATATCCTGGTTTGTAGCCTTTGAATTGTGTATATGATATGTGTATTTGATTGTATTGTTTTTTATATGCATTTTGGTGTACTTGGTTTTGTGATTTTAACATGAATTCAAAAAATGTGTGTCAGGTTTTATGGTTTTAGTAAATATTCAGAAAATGTATTTCAGGTGTAGTGGTCTTGGTATGATTTAAGAATATGCTTTGTCAGGTTACTTTGGTGGGGTCCATGTTGTTCATGTGTTTTTAGTTTTCAATTGTAATGCATGTATTGTTTTGGTTTTGTCTTCGTTGTTCTCCGGAGTTTTTCAGTTGTTTCGATTTTTCCCTCCTTCAAATATCCCTTTCAATTGGTATTCTTGACTTTACTTATTCTCCTAAAGGACTTTTGTCTTTGATTAAATTTTTTTATTTCTATTTACTGTATCATATTTACAAACCTTAATGAGACTCTCAATATCGAAACTAACAACAACCAATAACGAGTTTACATTAAATATAAAATACAAACTTGACCATAAGTTAATTACGACCAAGTTACATAATAAAATAAAAGTTGTTTAAACGTGCTCAAATTTATGTTAATAAATATATCCTCTGAGTCATCTAAAATGTCTTTATTGAGTATCTAAAGAAACAATACAGATACAGAAAGCAGATTTATAGCATAAGAATGCTAGGAAAAACTTTAAAGAAAACATAGATATAGATACTTAAACTGGTTTGTAGACAAAAATGTTTCAGAAACATGTTTATACAGTTTACTGATTATTTTATAGATCGAAACTATTTTTAAAATTTTATCAATTCAGATACCACGTGTTTGTATGGATAATTACTTCTAACAAAATGTTAGACCTTTTCTTTTCATTCATACAGATATTTTGAGCCTAGTACAGGACTTTCCGTCAGAAAGTTCTCGCAAAATTAACGAAGTGTATTACATTATGTCATGAAAACTATCTCAGATATTGAAAAGAAAAAATATATCAAATATATTAACTTTAAAGAAAGGGTAGTCCTGAACATGAAACCAAGAGCTTGATTCAAATAGAGTAAAAATGTCACCAGATTTAAAATAAAACCAAAAATAATAAAGAAAATACAGAATGAATTACTTACTGCTTTATCTAACCGACTTCTATCGACCTTCTTACAATAAGTTTGTCTATTTGTATATTTAAACTGTATTTTCCGGGGTCAACCTTGACACGTGTATACCTGTACTATTTCAACACAATAAACACAAATTTAAAGAGATGGAAATAAGATTAAACCTGTGCTATATGTTAACCTTTATCGAATTTTTTACCTGAATAACGCGTTCTAGATTTAAACATGCCCTTTATTTATGACATTTCTGTGTAGACACATTTTCAAAATATACCAGACTTACATATATGTATTGGTATACTTTCTGAGGGGGTCAGATCCGATTTATTTCATGCTATTCGGAAAAGTGCAAATAATAAGTTTTAACAATTTAGTAGTGGTTCTTACCATGATAAATGCAGGATATATGGTTACCTTTTATGGAATACATCTACACTAAAGGACGTCAGTCCTGTAGATTAGACAAGAGAAGTTGCAAGTTACACACTATCGTAATAAATTAATTGTTGGATAATTCCCTAAAGTCATTGTATCATAATAAAGTTGATAAAAAGTTAGTTTAAATGGTCAACTATACTTTCTCCAAACGTTATATGATGACCTCTTATAGATAACATGTCACCATCACTGATATCTTTGTTTTAATTACTACATCTGATGATAAAAGATAAGTCTATTGTATATCCGTTTTATATCATGATACTTTGAAACGTGCAAATGATAGGTTTTCATAATTATATGAAGGGGGGTCTTTCGGGAATTCCACCTTGTGCAAAGATAAACTTCTATAAACGCAGGATATCTGGTTACATTTTATGGCATCTTGATATAAATATGTTATTCTTTTACTGGTACCTTTCATAGTATATTTTCTCACCATGTTGCCTTGTTTTTGTTTTTGGTCTTATGATTTTCTTCGATTGCTTTGGTACTGTTTTTGGCAAAATAAATAGAAAGACACTGACTAATGAAAGAGCAATGTCTATAAAAAAAATAAAAATCCAAAGATACTAATATTAATTTAGATATAGTAAATTTACACTATGTTGTATACGACGCATTTCCTCTCATCAGCAGCATTAAAACCGAAACATTTGGAAGACCAAAAACCAAACTTATTTTAAAACAAGAAATACTCATAACCAAAAATACCCAAATAGCCAAATTTCAGTTAAGGAGATCTACCATGTGCAATACGAGGAATGAACCCTAAGTAATTCTATTATTTTTGAATTTTGCTAAATACTGATAATTTCTATAACAAATCAATGAATAATCATGTCAGACAAGTCTGACGACTGGGTTTACAGATATTTTACGATTTATACCATGATTCCATAAAATGTATCCTGAACTGTTCATACTTTATCATCGCATTAGGTGAAGGTCCTGAAATCCCCCTTCTAAATTATTAAAATTTGCAACGCATCATGCTGTAATGGCGATACACTGCGTAAGGCTTGTGGGGTATGATATATACCATTCATCAGAACGTCTGTTTGCAGCTAAGCTTGTCAAACCAATTTCAGACTTTGTCCATTGTTTGCGTTGGTATGCATTTGAATCTATCTTTACGCTCCAAAACACTTGACTTAATGTCAATCACTTTTATATCTACAATTTTCAGTGTTTTATATCAAAGCTGACCATTCATCTTGTTGTGGTAAAACTGTTTGTGTTATAAAAGGGCACAAATAAAAAAAGAATTAGGTGGAATTGAAACTTTTCCAGTTTTTGAAATGGCACGTGAAATGCATTGCGATTTGAATTTGATTACACTAAATGAGTCTATAATTTCGCCACAGACATTTATGTCAGGTATTTAAGTCATTCAATGATTATGAAAAAATCTGATTAAAAACGTCCTTGTATTTTGTTGTATATAAAATTGTTTACTCCTCAAGGTGAAAAAATTAAATGACTAGGAATAAAAGAGATTCAAGAATTTCCAAAAGGGGGGCTTACCATATATATAGGTATAGTAATTAAGAAAAAAATTCCCTTTCTCTTATCCATAACATTTTTCTATTTTCGAAATATTTTTTTTTTATTTTTCTAGATGTGGATAAAATAATTTTCAGAAGGAATTTTATTTTTTTTTGAAAATGAAAAAATTTTCATGTAAGGATATAACCAATGTTTATCATACTAACTTTGACCTATAAATTATGTGCAAAAAGTATGTGACCTGGTTCAAAGACAGGCATGTCATGTGTGCGAAATTTTACTGAACAGTATTTAGATTATCTTAATATTCTCAAAAATACCGAACGCACCAAAAAAGGAACATTCTTCGATAAAATGAGTGATGATAACCATACCTTTATAATGTTCATGAATTTCAGCGCAACCTAGATGAGTTCAAAGAAATAAATTCTTTGATACCAATTTTGATGCACAAGATTTCGCCGATTTACAATTAATCAGTTGTGCTTAAGGCCTAAAAAGTTAAAAATCAAAACAATAATTCAAAACTCTGAAGAGCAAAATGCCAAAATGACCAAAGGGTAAAGCCAAAGAAACCGTTAACTTTTGAAAGATGCCATCGTCTTCTGTGTTAACCGTCTTCGATATTATGATACTATCAGAAAAGGTCATTTAAATGACTTTTCTGTGTCAATAGATTTTATTTTTGTCAAGTCATTGAACATTATTTGTAAGATTATGTATTTTGACCTATTTAAAAATGTAATAATTATACCAGGTGACGAAAATTGCTTAATCATGACTTATGAAATGATGAAATAACATTTTGATACACATTCGCTTAATCAAAGAGTTGTACCATAAGTATTATTTTGATACACAGGTATATATTTTTTTAATTGGTAGCCTTATGAAAATCCTACGAACACATATACATATATAAATTGACGTTCAGTTACGACATCATTATACTTTTTAGGATCACTTACATGAACGTAAAAGTTTCAACGAAAATAATGAATACCCTTGGTAAACCGTCCAACAATCCACGCATTAAAGTTGTTTATTATTTTAAGAAGATAACTTTTGAAAAATTTATTTATATTTTAGAATCATTGTCTTATAGTATAAATTAACGTCATTTTTTCTTCACTAGGCTTCAACATTTCATATTTTCGTTCTTTTTTTTGGCTTGAGCACAACTGATGAGACACATATAGAATGTTTACATCTTCTCGAAGTCGGCAACACATTTGCTGATATTTTGCTACTGGCATAGAAAAAATAGTCGTTGTTCAATGCTGCCTAAATTGTTTTTTCTCTCATAGGCATCTATCCCACAATCCCTTTGTACTACATCCAGTATATTCAAATAGGCATAACAAAATGTTTGTTATTTTATAGCAATTCCAGTTTTCTTAACAAATTAGTTGTTTTATTAAATCGGAGATGGAGATAAAGGGACAAATTAAACAATATAATTCTATATCTCCCAAAGTATGCAATAATTAATAACAAAACAAAAATAAATTTTATTATAATTTCTACAATTGCTCAGTAATATGTTAAAATCATTGTTACACATGTACTCATCAAAGTCAGGGAAAAGTCATGAAAACTACAGTCTAATTGGTTGTTCTGTTTTCTGGATTTTATACAATAACGTCGGGATACCCAAATCGCCCAGTCTACCCATATTGCCCACCCCCTTTTATTTTGTTACTGTACACACTGATGGAAAATTTTCTTGTGCGGATGAAAGAAAAGTTTTGTAGCTTTATCAGACAAGAACACATTTTTTACACTGAAGTCTCGTTGTATCTATTCACTACCTGGGTGATTTGGGTTCGCCTCCAAAATCACGGAACCACGCGACCTTTGAGCCGCTGCTGGCAGAAAATCAATAAGTGTATACACACCAAATGGATGTGTTGAAACAATTGTGTAGTCTACTTGTCCAAAAATAAAAATCAACAATGTTTTTGTAACAGTTTCTCCGCAGTGGTCGGAAACCACACTCCGAACTGGGCGAATTGGGTACCCCGACGTTATTCTTTTACTGTTGGAACTATGGCAAGTCTTTGTCGGACCCATTACGTCAAGAATTAGGTTCGAACATATAAACTCAGTGTTGACAGGGTGTCAAGAATAAGTAAAAATATCCAAATACAAAAATCACAATACCGACGAGCCATTTATGTCAAAATAAAATTACTTCAATTTATGTTCATAAAGAATTACTATACTGTGTTTTCAGCTTGAAATAAACGAAATAAACAAAAAAAAAATAATAATGATTAATAGGGAATCTTATTGTCAGGATTGCTTATAATATGGGGTCTTATGTCAAGGTCTATAACAAGGTCGATTCATTTGAACACAGAATCAGAATATTTAAATGGTTTGAATTTTCCCCAGTCTCTTGAAATGATTTTTCCCCACAGCAGAGGATTGTCGGAAGTGTTAAAATGTTGCATAGGTGCGCAAGTTTATTTGTAATTGGAAAATTAAAGTCTTAAAATGGTTAGATATAGACCTATAGTATAACAGGAAAAAATGGTCCAATATGCTTTATAGATAGAAAACAATGAGTGCTGAATGGATCTCTGTTGTGTTTGATAGGCCGTTCTCAATCAAAATTTGGACCACAGTACGAAGTCAAGAACACGAATGACGTAAGTCACATGACAATATAGCTCGGAAACAATGTTATTATCCTGTGTTCCACAATTTGAACCTGTGCTTTTTTTTAAAGGTCTATAATATTACAAACTGAAGATAATATTACTTATAGAATTAATGAATTTGCCATTGTTCTTTTCAAATGAACTATAAGAAAAGTAATTGAAAAAAACATTTAAAATAATATTTTAAACAAAATAAAATTAGACAAAAAAAAAATTAATCAAGAGGCTCGCACAAACAAAAAAATATTTATTCTTAGCTAACCTTTTCAATAAAATCATTTATAACCTCTGGATTCGTATATGTTTGATAGGAAGTATTTTTATTTGGCCAAGCAGATCCAGTACTGACTATTGCTGTTGTGTCTTCACGCCAAGTTTCAAGTCAATTGACCGAATAGTCTAAGAGGGGATGATTTTTAAAGTAAATTTTACGATTAACGATGGACGCATGTCGAGATATAAAGGAAGTAAAACTCGAATTTCCGTCAATTGAAATAGTACCATGTCAAATCAAACTTATGGTAAAGTACTACAGACAAGAATACATAGCAAGGGATAAATTACAATGACAAAAATATTCAGGAAAAACAGCAATTTCCTATATGAAAACAACTTTGAAAACAATGAACGCTAAGAACTCTTACGAAATATAGACAAAAGAATACCAAAGTAACAGTGGGAAAAGTCCTTAAGATTGAAACAATGAATAATAAACAAATGCCATGAGGATACATGTAGAACTGAAAGGGTAAAAAAATGAAATAAACTAAACAGAGTTAGAACAAGGACATTACAGATACTAAAGCAATAGCAATGTCAACTCTTGTAAAAAACTGAGAGTGACATCAGATACTCTGGAGACAAGGATTCAACATACCCTATAATATGCTGTTGGCGTGGTCAATGATGCGAGCACAGCAATAGTCTTTTCCAGAAACCCATTTCCGGTATCACGATTCTGACTCTAAAATTATAATTTGAAGCAAGTCATTTCCCTTACTTCCGTTTCCGGCGAACGAAACTTTTTCTAGCCTTAGTATGTAGCACAATATGGCTGCCCCCATTAAACAATGACTTTTCTAAATGACCCATAT
Organism: Mytilisepta virgata; assembly: GCA_028015205.1. Classification (NCBI taxonomy): domain Eukaryota; kingdom Metazoa; phylum Mollusca; class Bivalvia; order Mytilida; family Mytilidae; genus Mytilisepta; species Mytilisepta virgata. The sequence continues at coordinate 38,210,294 of CM051515.1, forward strand.
GTAGAAAATGCATATGTTCCTATAGCGCTCGCTGCGCTCGCTATGATAACAGATTGGTCAAAATCAATTCGTCAGAAGCTTTTTAATCTAAAGAGCGGTCCATAATAAATTTATTTTTTATTCAAGTTTCAGATAGGGTATACAGTCTGACATACCCTGGATGTTTAGTCACAATTATCTTTCATAAACGCCTTCTGGAAGACTGGAATGTTTCTGATTAGGTATTTCTATTATTCTATTCTCTTTATTTATATTTTATAACTTTATTTATGCAAAACAAAATCCCAGTAGGGATATACGCATACAGTGTACAAAATACAACATAACACACAAATGTAACAATAAAGAAGATATGCAAACAGTTAATTGTTATGATAATCCTCTCTCCTCATTTCTAATGACTGTTTTATAAAGGATGTAACTGTTTTAATATCACTTGGTGTTGACGGATTCATATTGTAGTTAAAGAACAAAAGTCCGCTTACTTTATAGCAGGCTTGGAAAGTTTATGGTAAACTTTTCTTTCTACAGTATGCTCCTTGAACCCTAGCACTTTACTTTCAATGGTAGTTTGTATTGTGTATGAAGACTTCCATAACATTGTTATAGAATTTATCATGTTACCCACCCATTTATGGTATGGATCGTATCACTGACCTGACATTTTTTGGTTTTAAATTTTAATTTAAAATATTATTTTTTCTTTTTAGTTTTAATTTAATTTCTTTCAATTTTAAATTATTTTTTTAATTTTAATTTAATTTTTTTTAAAATGTTAATTTTGTTATTTGTTTCTTTAATTGTAATTTTATTCTATTTTATCTTTTTTTTTAATTGAAATTTTATTATTTTTTTTACTCAAGATCTTATATCTGTGAGTAAGTAATTATATAAAAAAGGGGATGAGTTCTATAATGATGATATAACATTTGATGAAATGTAGCGACTGCTCTGCTTCTTGACCAGAGCTGTTCTAAAAAAACAGTCGTGGACCAGGACTGCTCTAATTCTTGACCAGAGCTGTTCTTCTTCCAGACTGCTCTAAGTTAACTTAGAACAGTTCTCAGAACTGCTCTGGAAGTTAACTTGCACGAGAGGTTATGACTGGTCGCAACTGTACGTAACGAAAATAATTTTCATGCCTTTTCACGATAACAAATAATAGCAAGGTATAAACAATCTATATCCAAATATGTATGTTTACAGTACACTTATTATAATTTGAATGATAAAAATGTGTATATCCTTGTCACAATTTATGACAATTGGTACATTTTTAAGTACATTACGTTGGTACAGTTGGTACATTTTTAAGTACATTGTAATGAAGTAATATGCTAGTTCATGATTTGACCTATTGAAAGAGAAATTCATTTGAATAAACACTCCATGATTTTAGTGCATACTATTGAGTTCTTTTCTTAAAATTTTAGCATTCTATGTGTCACTGTGTATATTTTAAATTAAAAAAAAAATAAGAGGAAATACATTAAAATCAAAAGTATTCTGTGGTTCTAATAATTAACATTCGACGAGAAAGAGCAATAAAAGAAATGACTGTGTGGTGACGTATATGCAGGGTTTTTTTCAGCTAATATTTGACACACCATATCATTTGGTTCATATCATGTTACCAGTAGTAATTAAGATAAAAAAAAATCTAGTAAGATCAAACAGTAACTCAGCTTGTTTTTGTACAGATCCAATTCAAATTTAACAATCAAAGAATAAACAAACATGCAAGAACAAAGTGTTTTTTCTGCAGAGAGAGACATACCTTTGTTTATAAAATATTTAACATTTTATAACCCGTACTTTCTAAACAGTTTCAGAAACACACTTGGGCCCACTTGAAAAAAAACAAAACAAAACACAGCAGTACCATACATCATGTACATATAACCAGACTAAGCGTTCTACGATGTCGAATTCGATTCAATTTATATGCACACTTCAATAAATCAACACCAATGTACCAGACCAGAAAAATATGAAAAACAGCAAAAGTAACCCAATGTTTCATATATATGACCTAAAACGTTCGAGGAAAATCAACAGTTTCATGAAAGGAACATTTTAGATATTAATTTCTCGTAAGTGACTGAATCCTAGTAACTGAGCTGGAGATAATCATTTTTTGTTAGCAATAAAATGGGGAAGAGCGCTAGTGGAGAGAAGGTATTTTTAAGAACAAGGTTCTACTGAAGTGGACTTGCTGGTAGACAAATTGGAAGAGTTTTGTCTGCTGGGTGGCGTTGAATAATTGGTATGACGTTGTTCACCTTTCCTGTTATCTATTCTTTTTTGTTTATTTAGAAGAAAAACCGAAAAAAACTGTCCCTGGTCACGGGAAATTAATTTTATTAGACCCTAATGTAATCACAGGAGTTATTTCTCATAATGACAAAAATTAAGGCATTCTATCGAATTTATATTTTATATGACCGAGAAAAATTACAGTCACTGCTCTTGTTTTTCAACGGTTCTATGTGATTAAAAACAAATTCAAATGTGCAATTAAATCTATTGTTTTTCCTGCTTTGAATATCCCCTTGCATAAACCATTACAGTGAATTTGAAATCTGAGAAAACCGAACACTATGGATAACATGGATAACTCATACAAAAAGTAAACAGGTCCCATGTGGTCCAAAAATGCAAGATGTCAGATGACAAACGTTTTGTTTTATAAATTTGTAGTCATAGTAAACGTATTATGGGTTACCAATAATGAAACAAAAATATAGTTCTCTAAAGAATGTCATGATATAAATTATAAGCGCAAAGACATTTATGGATAAGCTGAGAGATGTGAACGTCATACTCAATTTTATATTTTCTAGTTTCACCGAGCATTCTATGAAATTAATTTGATTTCTCTTATTTCTACTGATTGTATACCTTTCTATTTTTTAAATTATATAGTTCAAGTTATATTTTGTAATTTACCTTAAAGGATTAAACCACGTATTAGATGTCCTTGTGGTAAGCTTTGTTCTTGTCTGTCCCTGTTTAAGTTAAATAAAAATGTAAATTCCAACATGCATATATGATGGACGCCTATTGAATATATACCAATAAAAATAGAGATATGTTTCTGATTGAAGAAAAATGAACTAAATTTAATATGTCGTTTGAAGTATTATAAAAATGGCAATTAATTATTAAACTGAAGAAGCCAGGCAAAACATTTCAGTCATACCATGATTACACAAAAAGACCAAAAGATAGTTTGATTTTATCTTAATAATCGGAAAACTTACCTTACACTATTCCTGTGATGAAGAAAAATGAGAATTTATCTTATCATTGTGTAATCGGTAAAATTTATATCCGGGTCAAAATTTTGAACAACTTAAAGTTTATCTAAGTACATTGTTAGATATTGAACAAAGAGTAAATGATGTTCTAAAAGATAATTTTTAAGTCATATTTTGGCTATATCTACGTAAAGAATTTGATATGATAGTACGGATTGTTTTGTTGTTAGTATTAGATTATAACCTTATCAAACTTTCAACGATTTCACGTAAGTCCAGTGACCAGGGTTTAAAAGGGGAACGACGATTAATACTGTATATTGTTATATGCGAATGTCCGGTTTAAGGTTATATCCTTTACAAAGGTCATTTTAAACAAACAGCTTTTATGTGGTCAATACAGGTCAAACATTGTCCATGAAAAACTTGTGACTGGGCTTCGTCACACAGAGACTATTCCAATTTTCAAAACGGTTTTCTCATCGATGTAGCAAAAATTGAATTATTTAAGTCTTATTTGATGAGGCTAAAGTGACTAGAATGCTAAAAGGTATATTTTCTTATTCTGGTTCCATATGGCTTAGATATGAAAATTTACGACAACACTACATAGGAATGGCCACGGGAAAAGACTGACTTAATATTTTATTGTATTGTAATGGGATGTGCGTGTGGCCTTCAACACGGGGTTATAGCGCATAAATGGACCTTGGATCTATTAAAATGAATCCAAACAAAAATAAAAGCAAATACCAATTAATACCAATACATGACACAATATTGTATTATATGTATATTACATCAAAATATCAGAAGTTCTGTAGACTGAAAATATTGACATACAAAAGAAGAATGCAAAATTCACAAGTCAACAATTACCAGCTGAAAGGTAAACAAAAAAAAAACCCATATACTAGTACATGTAGATGTAATCCCCTATATGACAGAATTTGCTTGAAATACTACTTACTTGCGAGAGAATAACAATGTTACAATAGCAAATTTTCAAGGAATTCATTTACGCTGGTATAGTGATACTCTTTTGAGCTTTATGATCGTTTAAATCTGTTCTACATAATTAAATTTCGGTTTCATTATTTTCTATAAATGAGTACGACTTATTGCCTTTAAATTTTCCGTTCAAAATTTGAGAAAAAATTTCTAGAAATTTCTAAGGCTCTTCCTTTTGATGCAGAGGTAACCCTTAGCCGAGTTTGGATTCCTGATTGTTTTAATTGATTTGGTTTTTGATGGTTGTACTTGTTTATTCATCATTATATCTTTAACAGATTTCCAAACATTTTGATCTCGAGCACTGCTGGTGAGTTGTCAGTCAACGAAATGGCCATACAGTGCATCAATTTATTTCGGTATTTTGTGATACCATTTAATTGTTTTTTTATTATCAATATTTAGAAATCAAAACTGGTATAATAGAATATTTATTTGATAACACCAGCTTATTGTATTTAATTTTACTCTTAAAATCATTAATAATAGGAATTAAATAATAGAAATGACAATTGACGTTAAGCACTCTATGATGAAATAAACCAATGCTGTAGTTACTATGGCAAGCCGTTTTAGTATTTATTCTAACTTCAAGATATCTCATATAATATATAAGATATCTCATATAGTTTATAAAATATCTTATATAGATTTTAAGATATATTTTAAAGAAAATTATATGAGATATCGTATAAAGTATATAAGATATCTTATAAAGTATATAAGATATCTTATAAAGTATATAAGATATCTTATAAACTATATGAGATATCTTATAAAGTTTATTAGATATCTTGAAGTTAGAATAAATAGTAAAACGGCTTTCCATAATTCGCAATAATAAATAAAACCAACAACAACAACAAAAACAGCTCCAGATTAATATTATCATAGAAATAAAAGATACCTTTAAAATCCAATCCAATGAAAAAAAGTAGGTTCCAAATTGAACTTCGGCGGAAAAAACCCACTGCTTTATACACTTATAAGTTACAATTGGCAACTTTTTGGTCAGTTAAATTGGAGTTACCTTGTATTTCTTTTCAAATTTCACGTTGAAATAATATCTGCAAAATGAAATACTGCATGCATTTGACATGAGTGTAAAAATATTTTAAGAACAAAGGACATTTAACAATAAATATATTTTTGCACTTTATTCTTACATTGATCTCCTCCAGGTCATTTCATTTATTGAATTCAACTGCAGCGAGAATGCAAATTGTCCATAAATAGTACAATAACAAACCTTGACATTTACAATGAATGAATTCAAAGGACACCTTAGGGTACTACATGTATTCTATTTGTGAAATGACTTTTATTGCGGTTTTTTAATATTTTACTTTCTCAAAATGTCAAAATGAAATACTAGTATCGGATAAGAATACCGAAAGGACAAAATGGTAGGAAAAGCCTGCAAGTTCGAAATCCAAAGGCAAGACAAACTCATGAGAATGGAACATAACAAACAAACAAATGCCACAAGAATACATGTTTTACTATGTAAATGATTTACATCGGCTAGATCCTACTGTAATGAGTAAACATTAAAACCCCGTTCTTAAAGTATAACAAACAAGAAGCAAACAAATACTAAAAGTGAAATAAAAAGTACAAAAATCCAGAACCAAAAAACGAAAACATTAGTAAACAAATGAAAAGGGACCGAGCTGCATAAAAAAAAGATCAAAGTTACATCGGTAGGTAGACCATGTTCCATTATTAATAAATATCACATTAAAAGTTGGTGTAACATGCAAATATGAATTATCTACGGGACATCGGGATAATTTTGACAATCTCTTCTTTTCTAATTATTACAATAGGTGAATAATAATGCACTCGAAAAATTATTCATGTAATACTGTAGTCATCTAAAAGGCTTTTCTTTATCTTGAAAGAAAGTTTCAACGAAACCAGTCATACAAGTACTGTAATATTTACAATATTAGAAATTCTAATATTCTTGACACTGGCATTGTCAGATTTGTGAACAATTTCCTTATATCGTATGATAAGGATTTTTCCAGTATAAAAACAAAGCAATTACATATAGTTTCAGCTGTCCTGGAATGGTTTTATTTCTAATATGATAAAAAAAGATGAAATAAAATAAACTGTGAAACAATTCCAATCCAAAGAAAATTTGAAAGTTATAATTTTTGTTTTCAATGAAAAAGCAACATAAACAGTTTACTTATTAGATTTGTTGTTGTAATATATCTATTTTTTAAGTTCCAAATACCATTTGAATTAATGTAACTGTAAAGAATAGACCGAATACCATTTAGATTAAGTAGCTGTAAGAATAGACGGGTTCTTTGTAAACGTGACTTGAAAAGTCAAAAGATGGGACAAGGATTTGTTTTTACCTTCTATTATTATATTTCCAGGTCACTTCATTCATTGTATTCATTTACATTAGATATGTACCATGTCTACCATATATAGAATGTTATACAGTGTTCTTAAAACCTTAATCGTAACAGTGAATGAATTTAAAAAAACAGATCCCCATGACAAAAGTACTTTAGACATTGATTTTTTGTTGTTAAGAGTGTCTGTTGTGGTGGTGGTTGTTGGAAAATATGTTCGTTATTGAAACACAAATAAAAATAATATCTATTTGATAAAGTAGAAAATTGCTACTGAGTTAATTTACGTAAACAATACAACAACAAATAAAGAAACAAAATATAATAATAATAAGACAAAAAGAAAATGTGTTTTTACAAAATTTCTGAATGAAAAAATTATCCCCTACACCAATGAAATAGTTTTTTCCTGATATTATCGATAATATTTTCGAGTTTCCTAATATTTAAAATTTTCGTATAAACATATTGCACTCATTTCAGATCTTCCTCCAAAGTCAGGGTTTTGTATGCACGTTCGTTCCTACAAACCCCTGACATCACACATTCAAATTTTGTGGGTCGAACATATCGCCGGCTGGTGTGTGACCTAGAAAATTCTACCTACGACGCAAATGGATTCTCTTTTGACCTAGAAAAGTAACCAATGAAAATCGTTCACGTCCGACCCGTAAAATATGAATGTGTGATTGTAGGAACGAACGTGGATACTAAACCCTGATTTGGGAGGATGATTTTAGATGTAAGGACAGTGACAAAAATAGGTAATCTAACAAAAAGAAACTCTGAAAGAACTCCAGTATTATTCAATTAAAGCATGTTTTCCACTAGTTAATGATAGTGTATTCTTTACCATATTGTACTGCACTAGTAATTTTTGTCTTACTTTAGTAAAATATTTTCAGGTTTTAATATAACTTTAGTTTTAAACCTGCAATATCTTTGTAAAATTTAACTTTATTTAATCTTTCTGAAAGTTTACTGCATACAATAGCAACACCACTGACAGAACTCGGGAAAAAAATAAAATAAAAGTACAAAACACAAGAGAGTCAGGATGGTCCGACTTGGTACAGACACTGAACAGTTGTGGGGTTATATTCTTATATTCTATCCTTTGCAATTAGGAATGTATAATGGTGAGGTAAACGATAAACCCGACTGCTATATTACAAATACAGTATACAATACAACGATTAGCCTGGTTCAACACAAGGTAATTCATATTAGAACTGATAATGAATCGTGTGTTTGGGTATAAAAGGATATAAGATATGCTTTGGTTAGAAATATCAATTAGACTTATCAGATTAATTTTTTGCCTAACATCAGAGGGTCGTAACAGAACCTTCCTGGACCAACAGGTCCAAACGCACAAAAGAGACACATGGTTCTGGAAATACTTTCGACGAAATACCAACCAAAGCAACTATAATGTCCAAATCGAACCAACTAGAGTACACAAGACATTGAAAACACAGAAGAGAATATATATAATCTCTATTGGTATCAGGGAAATTATTCTAATGTATAAATGTTTAAAAAGAGTAAAAAAAGCGAAAAGCTAAGTAACAAAAACGTTTAATGACTTTATATATATATATGACCATTCATTTACACGTTAGATTTGATCTTTAATAGATAAGGTTGCTGTTATAATTAATTTATAAATTTTGATTCACTATATTTGAAAATACAAAACTTTAGGACAAACGGGATGACTTTGACTTTCCAATCGTCAACTTCCCATTTTTGAGCTGCAATATTCCAGAAGCGCTGGCGTATGGGGTATATATTTCACAACTCATACGTTATTCCAGAGCTTGTGACATATACATTGACTTCCTGGACAGAGCCCAGCTCCTGACAGAAAAGTTGCACAGACAGGGGTATGTTGCTCCTAAGTTGGAGTCATCCTTATTAAAGTTTTATGGACGTCATCATGACTTAGTTGATGGGTATGAAAAAACCGTTTTCCAAATGAAAATAGACTTGTTCCATTGATTTTATCCCTTCCTCATACCGGATTTGATATGGGCAGCATGGTGGGTGTCCTGCAGGAAGCAGAGTCTGCTTACTCTTCCGGAGCACCTGAATCTACCCCGGTTTTTTGATGGGGTCCATGTTGTTCATATGTTTTTAGTTTTTAATTGTAATGCATGTATTGTTTTTGTCTTGTCTTTGTTGTTCTCCGGAGTTTGTCAGCTGTTTCGATTTTTCCCTCCTCCGAATATCCCTTTGGTATTTCTTGACATTATTTTCTATAACCCCATGACACCTCGAATCAAAGTCAGGAGAAACTAGACATGATTTCCTGAATTTGGCATGAGTGTATATTTTCACATTAAGTATTGGTCGAAAAGAAGAACGTGGCTTTTTACATGCAGAAACCATGAACAAAGGCTGATACCGCTAAAATCATTTTGTCAAAGTAAATTCCATTTAACAATTCTTCACAACGATTTTAACTTTTTGATTAGTACAAAAACATGTTTTAACGGATGTTAAAGTAATTTTTGTATAAGTTAACAGATACTATAAAATGAGCGTTTCTAATTGAGGGAATTTTACTATTTAATTGAATTGCTATATTCCCTATTTATTTAGTATTACTTCATTTATGTATTCTTTATTATAGTTTTCCTCTGTCGTGAATTTTTCAATTCTAATTATCATTTTGAATTTCTCTTTTCGAAAGTTAGAATACAACTACCTATTTGGTTAAAAATGCATAAATGCGTATATAAGATATCTTATAAACTATATGAGATATCTTATAAAGTTTATTAGATATCTTGAAGTTAGAATAAATAGTAAAACGGCTTTCCATAATTCGCAATAATAAATAAAACCAACAACAACAACAAAAACAGCTCCAGATTAATATTATCATAGAAATAAAAGATACCTTTAAAATCCAATCCAATGAAAAAAAGTAGGTTCCAAATTGAACTTCAGCGGAAAAAACCCACTGCTTTATACACTTATAAGTTACAATTGGCAACTTTTTGGTCAGTTAAATTGGAGTTACCTTGTATTTCTTTTCAAATTTCACGTTGAAATAATATCTGCAAAATGAAATACTGCATGCATTTGACACGAGTGTAAAAACATTTTTAGAACAAAGGACATTTAACAACAAATATATTTTTGCACTTTATTCTTACATTGGTCTCCTCCAGGTCATTTCATTTATTGAATTCAATTGCAGCGAGAATGCAAATTGTCCATAAATAGTACAATAACAAACCTTGACATTTACAATGAATGAATTCAAAGGACACCTTAGGGTACTACATGTATTCTATTTGTAAAATGACTTTTATTGCGGTTTTTTAATATTTTACTTTCTCAAAATGTCAAAATGAAATACTAGTATCGAATAAGAATACCGAAAGGACAAAATAGTAGGGAAAGCCCGCAAGATTGAAATCCAAAGGCAAAACAAACTCATGACAATGGAACATAACAAACAAATGCCACAAGAATACATGTATTACTATAGTAAATGCTTTAAATCTGCCAGATCCTACAGCAATGAGTAAACATTAAAACCCCATTCTTAAATATAACAAAAAAGAAGAATACAAATAGTAAAAGTGAAATAAGAAGTACAAAAATCCAGAACCAAAAACGAACACATTAGTAAACAAATGAAAAGTTTCCTTTTAAAAGGGACCGAGCTGGATCAAATAACGGATCAAAGTTACATCGGTATGTAGACCATGTTCCATTATTAGTAACTATCACATTAAAAGTTGGTGTAACATGCAAATAGGAATTATCTACGGGACATCGGGACAATTTTGACAATCTCATCTTTTCTAATTATTACAATAGGTGAATAATAATGCACTCGAAAAATGAATTCATGTAATACTGTAGTCATATAAAATGCTTTTTAAATTCTTTCCTTTATCTTGCAAGAAAGTTTGAACGAAGCCAGTCATACAAGTACTGTAACATTTACAATACTAGAAATTCTAATATTCTTGAAACAGGCATTGTCAGATTTGTGAACAATTTCCTTATATCGTATGATAAGGATTTTTCAAGTATAAAAACAAAGGAATTACATATAGCTTCAGCTGTCCTGGAATGGTTTTATTTCTAATATGATAAAAACAGATGAAATAAAATAAACTGTGAAACAATTCCAATCCAAAGAAAATTTGAAAGTTATAATTTTTGTTTTCAATGAAAAAGCAACATAAACAGTTTACTTATTAGATTTGTTGTTTTAATATATCTATTTTTTAAGTTCCAAATACCATTTGAATTAATGTAACTGTAAAGAATAGACCGAATACCATTTAGATTAATGTAGTGTAAAGATGTAAACGTGACTTGAAAAGTCAAAAGATGGGACAAGGATTTGTTTTTACCTTCTATTATTATATTTCCAGGTCACTTCATTCATTGTATTCATTTACATTAGATATGTACCATGTCTACCATATATAGAATGTTATACAGTGTTCTTAAAACCTTAATCGTAACAGTGAATGAATTTAAAAAAACAGATCCCCATGACAAAAGTACTTTAGACATTGATTTTTTGTTGTTAAGAGTGTCTGTTGTGGTGGTGGTTGTTGGAAAATATGTTCGTTATTGAAACACAAATAAAAATAATATCTATTTGATAAAGTAGAAAATTGCTACTGAGTTAATTTACGTAAACAATACAACAACAAATAAAGAAACAAAATATAATAATAATAAGACAAAAAGAAAATGTGTTTTTACAAAATTTCTGAATGAAAAAATTATCCCCTACACCAATGAAATAGTTTTTTCCTGATATTATCGATAATATTTTCGAGTTTCCTAATATTTAAAATTTTCTTATAAATATATTGCACTCATTTTAGATCATCCTCCAAAGTCAGGGTTTTGTATGCATGTTCGTTCCTACAAACCCCTGACATCACACATTCATATTTTGTGGGTCGAACATATCGCCGGCGGGTGTGTGACCTAGAAAATTCTACGTACGACGCAAATGGATTCTCTTTTGACCTAGAAAAGTAAGCAATGAAAATTGTTCACCAACGACCCGTAAAATATGAATGTGTGATGTCAGGGATTTGTAGAAACGAACGTGGATACTAAACCCTGATTTGGGAGGATGATTTTAAATATAAGAATAGTTACAGAAATAGGTAATCGAACAAAAAGAAACTCTGAAAGAACTCCAATATTATTCAGTTAAATAAAGCATGGTTTCCCCTAGTTAATGATAGTGTAGTTGTTACCATATTGTACTGCACTAGTAATGTATTGTCTAACTTTAGTAAAATATTTTCAGGTTTTCATATAACTTTAGTTTTAAACCTGCAATATATTTGTAAAATTTAACTTTTTTTTAATCTTTCTTAAAGTTTACTGCATATAATAGCAAGACCACTGACAGAACTGCGGACAAAAAATAAAATAAAAGTACAAAACACAAACATGAACACAACAGAGGTCAGGATAGTCTGACTTGGTACAGAAACTGAACAGTGGTGGGGTTATATTCTTATATTCTATCATTTGCAATTAGGAATGTTTAATGGTGAGGTAAACCGATAAATCCAACTGTTGTATTACAAATACAGTATACAATACAACGATTAGCCTGATTCAACACAAGGTAATACGTAGTAGAACTGATAATGAATCGTGTGTTTGGGTATGAAAGGATATTAGATATGCTTTGGTTAGAAATATCAAATTAGACTTATCAGATTATGTTTTTGCCTAACATCAGAGGGTCTTAACCTTTCTGGTCCAAACGCACAAAAGAAACACATGGTTCTGGAAATACTTTCGACGAAATACCAACCAAGCAACTATACTGTCCAAATCGAACCAACTAGAGTACACAAGACATTGAAAACACAGAACAGAATATATATAATCTCTATTGGTATCAGGGAAATTATTCTAATGTATAAATGTTTAAAAAGAATAAAAAAAGCGAAAAGTAAAATTTGATCTTTAATAGATAAGGTTGCAGTTATAATTATGTACGAATTTTGATTCACCATCTGTACAAAATATAAAGGTATGGGGTATGCGTCAATCAAACAACATCCCACAAATATTTAGACACAATAGTGTAAAAAGTCTGGAAGATCAAAATCCAAAGGTAAGATTAACTCATGAGACAGAGACATCCAAAGGAGTAAAAACATTCAGCAACGTAATATAGTAGACACTTGAGTAAATAATGACTTGTCTCTTATGGCAAAAAATATAACAGATGTGACATGTGCATAATAGAAATATGTAGGTGTTGAACTTACCTACAACATACAGTATGAACTGTATTTTACTATTATACTGGATATCAGAGTTAATTTCGAGTTTTCTAATATTTTGATTGACAACATATTTGTTCAATTTGGTGGACGTGTTTTCCAACAGACAATTGGCACTCCTATGGGTACGAATTGTGCGCCACACCTGGTCTACTTGTTCCTTTACTCGTATGAGGCAGACTTCCTTGACGGACTTCTTAAGGAAAAACAGAAGAAGTTAGCCCGTACCTATAATTTCAGCTTCCCCTACATAGATGATGTTTGATCACTCAACAATTCACATTTTGGGAATTTCTTACATCTCATTTATCCCAATGAGCTCGAAATTAAGGATATCACAGACACTGCCAAGTCTGCATCTTATCTTGACCTTCACCTCGACATTGACACCAGAGGAAGGTTGAATACAAAACTTTAGGACAAACGGGATGACTTTGACTTTTCAATCGTCAACTTCCCATTTTTGAGCTGCAATATTCCAGAAGCGATGGCGTATGGGGTATATATTTCACAACACATACGTTATTCCAGAGCTTGTGACATATACATTGACTTCCTGGACAGAGCCCGGCTCCTGACAGAAAAGTTGCGCAGACAGGAGTATGTTGCTCCTAAGTCATCCTTATTAAAGTTTTATGGACGTCATCATGACTTGGTTGATGGGTATGAAAAAACCGTTTTCCAAATGAAAATGGACTTGTTCCATTGATTTTATCCCTTCCTGATACCGGATTTGATATGGGCAGCATGGTGGGTGTCCTGCAGGAAACAGAGACTGCTTACTCTTCCGAAGCACCTGAATCTACCCCCGGTTTTTTTATGGGGTCCATGTTGTTCATATGTTTTTAGTTTTTAATTGTAATGCATGTATTGTTTTCGTCTTGTCTGTGTTGTTCTCCGGAGTTTGTCAGTTGTTTCGATTTTTCCCTCCTCCAAATATCCCTTTGGTATTTCTTGACATTATTTTCTATAACCCCATGACACCTCGAATCAAAGTCAGGAGAAACTAGACATGATTTCCTGAATTTGGCATGAGTGTATGTTTTCACATAAAGTATTGGTCGAAAAGAAGAACGTGGCTTTTTACATGCAGAAACCATGAACAAAGGCTGATACCGCTAAAATCATTTTGTCAAAGTAAATTCTTCACAACGATTTTAACATTTTGATTAGTACAAAAACATGTTTTAATGGATGTTAAAGTAATTTTTGTATAAGTTAAGAGATACTATAAAATGAGCGTTTCTAATTGAGGGAATTTACTATTTAATTGAATTGCTATATTCACTATTTATTTAGTATTACCTCATTTATGTATTCTTTATTATAATTTTCCTCTGTCAGTTCAATTCTAATTATCATTTTGAATTTCTCTTTTCGAAAGTTAGAATACGACCACCAACTTGGTTATAAAATGCATAAATGGACAATTCTGCAAGGGTTAATAGATATATATTTATTGCATACATAAATAGATAATAGTGCATGATTAAATAGATACATAAATTTATTGCAAAAGTGGTTTTGACATTTAATTAAAAAATTTTTGTTTAAATGTGCATATACATGCAAATTTTTTCATATAGTTTCATGTAGTGAAAAAGTTACTTTGGTGATGTAGAAAACTTACTTATTCAAAACTGCTACATTGCAGATACATGTATATACGGAGTATTTGCATGCATATTATGATCTGAAATCAAGTTATTTCAAGAAACAATATCATTTTGGGTTGAAATCAAACCAGTTGAAGTTTAACCAAAGAAAAAGATTTTTTTTTCAACCGCCTAGTAAATGTTTAATCTTATATTTTGTGAAAATTTAAAAAAATGGCTAGTTTATCTTCATATGCAATCGGTGCCTTTTATCTAGTAGACATAAGAAGTTATTACCCAGAGGCTGTAGTAGTACCAAGCACATTTAGACGGCGGATAAAATTGTTATACAGTGAGGTGTTGCGCGGTCTTAACGGTGGTTTTCGATTCGGTAGAAATAATTTTATTGTAAGGTTGTTTACGTTTTCATAACAATTTTATTGGGCATGATGATTTAGCAAGTGGCTTATCAGCTAGTAGAACACGATTTCATATAATAAAATAACACAGTATGTAATATCAGTATTTATTCCGGAATCTACAAAATTGCTCTTTCCAGGTACAAGGCTGTTAAATTATCCACCCTACTCAGGTCAAAATATAAGACATTGTAGATCTTTTTTAAAAGTCAGTTTGTACTGAGCACATCCTTCCAGGTAATAGAATGAATAAGGCGCATAAAAATATGAAAGAATTGTATATCAAGGTAAAAACGAATTTTTGACAATTTTTTAAATTGTGTTTTCACTGTACAAAAGATGCAGCAAAGTACCAGTAACCCTAGTTTTGTAAAGCTGATGGAGTAGGAAGATGGTCATTATGCATTTTCACATATATTTAATTATGTAAGTACTTCAATTGACTGTGAATGTTGATTATGCGTTTTTAAATTCTCCCTCTCTACGCTCGTCCGAATTTAAATTATTTCAAGTCGATATACATATGGGTTGAAAAAGACACAACACCGATATAGACTTAGTTGCTCGCAGTAATTTTGATTATATTTTCTCTTGCGATACAACATTTAATACAATAAATTACAATACAATATTGTTTCATGTCACCAGTATCATTCAAACAGTAATAAACGAAGCAGAACTTAATACTCTATCAATTCAAAGTTCGTTGTCACTGCGAGCACCTTTGATACTGAATATTTAAATCCCATACTTTATATATCAATTTAAAAACCCACCAAAACTTTCCTCGTGCAGCTCAGTTCAATTAATACTAAAATTTAAGCTATTAATAAAACCACTACACAAAAATAAATCTTGTTCACTAAAAGGAAAAAAACCCAATTTCAAACGAAATAGAATATATTTGTAAAAAAGTGGTGAAAATTTTGAAATTTTATATTCACTGTACAAAAGAGGCGGCAAAGTACTATAACTCTAGTTTTCTAAAGTTGACGGAATAATAAGATGGTCATCATGCAGTTTCACATGTATGTCAGAATATTATTATGAAATAACCTTAATAGACTGTGAATGTTGATTCTGGGTTTTTGTTAAACAATTGGTGAATATTTTGAAACAGTGTATAAAAATCCCTATGGTAAAAAAGTCTAGAAATACTAGGAAATATCAGAAAAGACAAAAACAATTAACGACCCTCTAAACTAAACTCAAGACGATATGATTTAAACCAACATGTAGACAGAAGAAATTAATGTTAAGACAAGTAATGGGTAAAATAGCCATCATTTTGGCTTCTATCATGGGTAAACCGTGATCATGTGCTGATACATAAACATGCACATACGTTTCAAGGTCATTTCTATTTAATGTTCAAAAACCTTTTAAAAGGTAACAGTTTTTCAACTTTCTGCTTGCTCAGTTTATCTGTCATAATCATTATGCACTTGTGATTAAATTTCAAACTAATTTCATATTTCAATTTCCAAGTAAGAAACAATCTATGTTTTTGAAAGAATTTTTATATATGCTTTGGACAGAAATAAATCTTTGTTTTTTTAGATGTTTGTTAGTGATTGTAATGTTCTTGTTATGATAATAATTTGGAGTACTCGTGTTTCAGACATATTGCGGATTTGTTTTATTTTCTTAATTCACAATGTTTCTATGTTTGACCATTAAGAGCATGTTATACATTGAAGGCACTTTCTCCGGTTTGTTGTCTCTCCGATGCTTATCCCATATATCCTTTCAATTTTGTTGAGGTAACATTTTAAAGTGCAGTGTTATTTTGTATTTAATGACTTTTCCGTAACCCACAAAATCAGAAAATATACATCCGCATAGGAATACTGATGACGAGCCATTTTGTGGTAAATATAGAAACGAAATTTTATAAGATTTTGCTAGATGCTCGTGTAACTAAGTAACATTTGAAAGAATACCCATGTAAATTTCCCAAAATCAGTTAAAACGATATGTTCCTGTAGATACAATAAGGTCATATCAAGAAGGTATGTTCATTGGTTAATTGATTGGAGCTTTATGCCACTATCACTGCCAACCTAAGACAGGGAAACTGGCAATCCATGTCAATTTAGTTGGGAGACGAACAAAGCTCGCCACAAGCTTGATTCATGTTCTCAAACTCAGTGCTGAACAAGCTACCTAGACAACGCGACTACTTTTGACTCCAATATATCTATTGAGCTAAAATCGACTAATTTTCAAAATGCAACATAATTTTTTAGTGAATAGAAATAAGATATGGTGTTACTGTGAAAGAGTTACAGATATTAATATTAATAAATAAAAGTATTGTTTTTTCAGGTATAATTTGGAATATTTGAAGGAACAGTTATCTGCATAGAGAGAAGAATGTCTGACTAAATGGGATGGGGACATAAGGCTACTCCAGGAACTTCTTATGGACCAAATCAGCCATGATTGTGGAATAATATGTTTTTTTTACTGCAGTTTTTAAGAAGGTAATGACAGATCTACAAAATATAAATAAAAAGACAAATGCAGCAAATTATAATAAAATGATCAGTTTAAGTATAAAAGTTAATAACTATTAAGATAATTTAATTGCATTAAAATTTTAAATCAAACACTAATAATATTATGCAATCAAATGAAAATATAATCAATAGCCCAGTGAACAATACTAGTATACAATTCGGCATTTAAAATCCATAAAACAGTTCGCTATAGAAAGATAGTATAGTTGTACATGTACTCTGTAAAGGAATAAAGTAAAATTCAAATATCTATTTCTAATTACAAAAAAATCAATTTAATTTCAAATGAAACATATATAAAAAAAATAAAAAATAAAAACTAACCTTCTTATTACCAGCAAAATTTGGAAAGTACAAAAATTAGAAATTAACACATATATACCTTATTTGCTGGCAACTGTTGCTTGGATACACTTGTTTCCTATGCCTGTCAGATCCACATTTAATAAATATAACAAAAAACCTTTTATTTATCTTACAAAAGCCAGAATGAACTAGAAAAATCTAATTAACAAAAGCCTTAGATATAAAACTTTGACCAATAGTTAGAAAGGTGTCTTCAACCTATGCCTACATTTTGAAAAATCATATTCAAGGAATGCTTACAAACAAAATACAATAGGTGTTTATATAACAATTAAGTCATAATTACAGGGGTTAATTACAGGTAAATCAAGGTAAATACAACTGTTTTAAACCCAAATTTTTATAATATGTATGAATTTGATTTAATATTTATTTTATAAATGTGAGTTACAAATAAAATAAATAAAAGTGTTCGATATAAGAATTTTGAAAGCCTAAATGATAATATAAGGACAAGTAAATGCAAATTGAATATGTGGGGACTGTTATTGGTTAAAAATGTTCAAAAGTGTTGGAAGGTTAAAAATAATAAATATATATATAATATTTCAAAACAGCACGCTGAATAGGTATAAAAAAGCATGACCCTCACGTTTCAATCATCATTTTAAGTTACAATCATGGCAAAAGCACAGTTAGATGTTCATTTCGTTACTAACAGAAAGACTCCATAATGGTGAAATCGCTCCCACTGATTACGCAGACGCAGCCTCACATCTGTTACACTTGGACTAAATTACCATGTCACTAGTTGTTATTCAGTGCTTGTGTTTGTTTACTGTCATTGTTTTATGAGTGTCAATGCTTAATGTTTACTGTCAGTGTAAATTTTAGTGCTTTTTTTTTTATTGTTATTGCTATGCATATTATTGAATCAAATATTATGATATTAAAGTAATCAAATTTATATTCTAGTATAATTTTCATTTAATCTATACGAAGTCTCGAAAGGATATGACACACATAAACTGCTACATATCTAACAATGGTGCAATTTCCATATAAAACAAAAAAAAATTTGAGATACAAAAATACCCAAATATCTGACTTAACCAATTATCTTCTTAATTAGACAATGTTTACACAAGACATTTATGTTTATACAATATTCAACCTATGCCTACAAACTTTTTTTACCTTTTTATATATTTTTTCAAAATGTAAGCATAGGTTGAATGAAACGTTAGAAAAGTAGATTTCAAAACCATATCAAGAAAAAGTAAAATGCACTGAAGCGTATAATTAATCAAGGCATTGCAGAAGACAGACTAAATTAAATAAATAAACTGAGTAAGACATAATACGTTTAAAGAATGTGAAAGATTATTTAAGTAAAAATCAGCTTATCAACAATTTTATGTTTATATAAATCAGCGATAAAATAAACATTTACACTTAAGTATTTTCAATCTTGAAAATAGCAGTAACTTAGTGATAATTCTGTACATTCATGAAGTCAGTATATGTTCACTTTTCTATGGTTGCAGTGAAATAATATTTAAGAACCCGTCTTGTGTGATAATTCTTCCTCGTTGATATTTATGTTATGTATATGTACTATACTGGTACATTATGTACGTTAGTGAAAACGAGAACATTATAATGGATACAGGATACATTATGATACAGACAATCTATATGCAGTTAAAAGACAAAACACGATTTAAAACTGCACAAAAAACCCTTTATTAACTGGACACAACAATAAGTCTCACTTGGCCATAAAGATTCTTGTTAAACTGCCAACACAAATTCGCCACAAAGCTACATCTATAATGGTCTTGCTTGTTTGGCAGCTTTTCTGGTGTATAAAACTTGGTTGTCAGATGAATCATCCTTTTAAGCTCACCTGTCCACAGGCCATGTGAGCTTTTGTCATCACTTGGCGTCCGTCATCCATCCGTCGTCCGTCGTCCGTTAATTTTTGACATTTTGATAATTCCTCTGAAACCACTGGGCCAAATAAAATTACATTTTTCAGGAAGCTTCTATGTAAGGTCCTTAATAAAATTTGGTGATTTCGTTCCAATCGGACAATAAACATGGCCGCCATGGGCAATTGTTGATTTTGATTGGCTGAGTTTTCAAAAATCTTCTCCTTTGAAACTGCTAGGCCAAATAAAACAAAATTTGACAGGAAGCATATATGGGGGGCCCTTAATAATATCCTCATTTCGTCCGAATCGGACTATAAATATGGAAGCCATGGGTACATGTAGTTCTTGTTTCTGATTGGCTGATATAAAAAAAAATCTTCTCATCTGAAATTGCTTGGCCAAATGGATCAAAACTTGACAAGAAGCATATATGGGAGGCCTTTATAAAATTTCCTTATTTCGTTCCGATCAAATATTTGTGATTGGCTGATATAAAACAGTCTTCTCCTCTAAAGTCGGTTGGCCAAATGGAACGAAACTTGAGACGAATCATCTATGGGAGGTTCTTTAAACAGTTTCCTCATTGCGTCCCGATCGGGCAATTCTTGATTCTCATTTGTTGATTAAAAAGGAAATTCTGGAACAACTTGGCCAAAACTGTCAGCCAAACTTGGCAGGAAGCATCTATGGAAAGTCTTTTATGAAATTAAATTTTTGTCATCCTGATTGGACGACAAGCATGGCTGCCATTGGCAATTCTTGTTTCTGATAGGCTGATATAAAATAATCTCCCTCTCTGAAACCGCTTGGCCAAATGAAACAATACTTGACAGAACCATCTGTTAGAGGTTCTTTACAAAGTTTGTTCAGATCATGCGACAAACATGGCTGCCATTGGCAATTCCTGTTTCTGCCAGGTAGGCGATACAGCCAGTTTACATGTATGCTGGAATAAGGATCATTCAAACCTATTTATTATAATGGAAAAAAACAATTTCATCTTTTGTTGCTATGCACCCTGCAATTAGTTGCGACACTCACCAAAGAAAAAAAAATCTAAAACTTAAGTTCAGATATCATGTAATTGTTCTATGAAGAAATTACATCGCTAAACCCCAATGAAAAAGGTTTAGATGACAAAACCTTTAAGAAATAAAATGCATATTGAATAATTAAAGAGGAGTTTATATCACAAGCTTGAATTCTCAGCTTTCAAACTTTGACCCCTATGGCCCAAGGTTTTGAAAAAAATGAATTCTAAAACCCTATTGCGAATCTAAATTCATGCATGTTGCATGACCACACTGTGAAGAAACAGAATGATTTAATAGAAGAATAAAAGAGTAATTTATCACGCAAGGATAAATTTACAATTTTTGAAATTCGACTCATTGTGGACCACAAGTATTGAAAATCAAAATTCTTAAACTTTATTGGGAATCTAGATATGGTGTGTGACAACACTGTAAAGAAATAAAATGCATAATTTGTAAATTTAAATTGAAAACTGAAAGAAGAATTTAGATTACAAACGTAAATTCCAAGTTTTGGAAAATCTACCTACGTGGGCCAAATTTTGAACAAATAAATATCTACCTATAATGTATTACAGTAGTGTGAACAAATAAAATCCATAGGTTGAAAATTGAAAGATGAGTTGAGTTCAAAAGCTTTAATTGACAATTTTGGAAGTTCGACCTCTGTGGCCCTTACTTTAGAAAACCTCATTGAACATCTACAGGTCGAAGAAATCATTCTATGTAGAAATTAAATCCCTCAACACAAAAAGAAAATGTAACGGACGGGCAGACGGACAAATGGACGAAAACAATCGTAACACGCCCGAACTTCTTTTCGAAACTGCGGGGATAATTAAATCAACAAGCCCAGTGAGAAGTGAAAATACTTTATAACGTCACAAGCCTTAACTTAAAATTTTGAAAATTCAGCACCGTGAATTTTAGAACCTCATTGCGCATCTAATACATATAGTCTTTGACAATACCATATATAAATAAGTTAAGGTCACAAGTTTAAATTCACAATGTTGGAATTTCAACGTCTGGAACCCTAAGTTTTGAAATCAATTTACTTACACCTTATTGCAAATGTAGCAATAAAATGCATCAATTGAAAAAAGCTTAATTGACAATTTTCGAAGTTCGTCCCCTATGGGCCCCAAATTTAAGAAATAAAAATTCTGAAATCTTATTACGTATATACAGGTACTATGCAACCATTATTTACATAATTAAATCCATAAACCCCAAATTTAAGGAGAAGTTGCTGTAACAAGAAAGTTTGAGGGACAGACTGATCAAGACAATAGCAATATCCCCGATATTCGAACATAAAACACCCGATGTACGAATTGTAATAGAATAAAGTTGACAGTGGAAATAATTCTTTACACAAAAACTTCAAAACATGGATAACAACTGAAATTATAATCACTAATTTGACTGATTACTGAGAATATGTCTCGTATGAAGACTTGAGTTAAAATTCGGTGAAAACATTGACAGAAACAATACAAAATAAACAACAGGCTAATGCGATACTGTAAAATACTAGTAATACATGTATACCTACAACGCAAAGTAAATAAGTTTGGCATTTGTTGACTTGCTATTTATGTTTTTGGATTGTTTTGGTTTTCAACATTTTAGACATTCAGCACAACAGATGTGTCGTAATTAGACAAAATGTGCACATCTTGTGCATAGAAGCTTTTATTCATACTAAAATATAAATTCACCTTTTAAAATTAAGAAAAAATACAATATGGACAGGAAAACGAAGGAAGCAAAAAAGAAAATAAAAAAAAAAACTCTATCTTTGTATTCCATTTTGTAATCAATGCTGTTTGTTCGTTGATCAGTATGTTATTGTTGCTTTCCTTCGGATTCCTTTTATACAGCTCAGGAATACAAACCAACAAATACAGAATCCAAAACAAAATATTATTCATATCAAAGTTGTTAATGCAAAAACTGTTAAAAAGTGTTTGATAATTGTAAATTTGTACAAATTGATCTGAATTATGTCTGATTATCTATATATTGTCGCAAAGCATTCCGAATAATTTATATATGCATTTAATATATATATATTAAGAAAATAAAATTCTGTATGCTCTTTGCTTGCATGCAGTTTTATGAATTCTCCAATCTCTTGACTGACATTTCTTAGAACAATACTTTGCAATATGGCATTTGCTACAGGTTTTCAATATTCCGCCATTTAAATAAGGTGTCAAACAGCCAAAGCAATACAAGAAACCATCATCTTTCTCTCCACACAGTCGATTTGTCCACAGATTTACTGAATATATAATCATGTGCCATTTTGCTGCATAATGACGAGATTTGAGATCCTCTATACCATTGATAATATCAACATTAGTGTACGGAGGTATTCTTTCAGATTCTACCACAGACGCATACAATGATTCAATACCTTTAATGTAAAAGTTTTCTCTATAATATGCCCATGCTAAGAGATTAAAAGCTGTTTCCATGTGATTAAATGGCTGATCTAGAGATTGAGCAATGCCTATCAATGCCATGCACCGACTTTCTTTCCCCTTTCCCTCTTTAATAGTTAAAAGATATCTCATAAAATAAAGGTAAATGATGCTGTCCACAGCTACCCACTGACACAGGTGCTCCTTGTCTTTAAAAATTGAATTTAAAGCAGTCTCCCTTGATCCAAACATTTGAAACATTTGTAATTTCAAAGCTTCCGGTATTATTTGTATTTCATATGGCGAAAACATAACGCATGTACTTATATACGACTGTAAAATATCTTTGGTTTGTAAATTGTTGGTCTTTAATGTATCTTTTATATTTTCATTAAAGCCAGATAAAAAAGGCCTACATGAGCAATTATGCATAATGGGGCTATTAGCTCTGAATGAATTCTCAATGACATCGAGTTCTTTTGCACAGGAATCATACAAGCCTAATGTTAACAAAACAGTTGCAAATTTCAGTCGACTGGAAGAAACATCTGATTTTATTCTTTGAGTAGAATGCCTAGTTCTGTCAATTTGATTGTTTTCCTGTATGTCATTTGATATTAAATGACAGAAATAACTGTTCAAAATGAACGGAATAACCATCCCTGTTGCTTCTTCTATTTGCTCCTTCGTGTGTTCTGTAATCATATCTGGACGTAAAAGCTTATAAAGTAACACATGGTACTTGGTTAATATATCACAATTATACTTTTGATTGAAAATATTCGTATATGAATCAATCAACATTCGGAGTTGGTTCGTTTTCACACACAAAACGTCATTAATTGATTCGAGGTGAATAATACATGCTTTTGATGCAACGTTTTCCTTACTTATTTCTTTCAGCTCAGAAATCTTCGAAAACATTTTTTCATTTGATAAATACTCACCAATGTTGTCAGATTTAATACGAAATAAAAATAAAGGACCCCCATTAATGAGTGCCGTAATTAAATTTTTTAATCTTGTTTGAGTATTGCGTTTTTCAAGTCGGTCAAACATGTTTTCATCTGGGATGAAATAGTTTGGACAGTTCCAGGATTCAACATAAGAGAGTAACAATTCTAAACAGTACATAAGACATTTGATCAAATTAGATTTTACCCACATCTGTTCTGTTGTCTCCTCCAATGCATAGAACATACATGTTTTGCAGTGGTAAGATGTTATCGATTTCCTTATTTTTTTCCTTATGATATCGTTTTTTATTAATTTGAGGAGGACAAAACATTTGTATTGTGTTTCATTAAAAGAAAAGACAAGTGCCCTTTCTTGGAGGGAAAATGAAGCACGCCACTCCAGTTCTTTCTCTTTGCTGTGTGGATGACCCTTCCACACAAAAAAGCAACCCATATATTGAAATTGTTCAATGATATGGTCAGGGGGCCACTTGTGTTTCCTCTCACGATCGAACCATTTCATTAGATAATTTGGTAATCTAGTGCATCGATGTGAATATACAAAGTCATATCTTTTTCCGGAAGACCAATAAAATGTTGCCGCCGGTCCGTTTTTTTCTGTTTTGTGGCACTTGTATAGAATATTTTCAAGGGAAACAGATTCATTGGACCTGACAACTCTGTCGTTACAATCAACTTTGAATTTTGAATTTTCCGAAATCATTTCCGAATCATTACAAGTTACTGGCTTTCCATCATTTACTGCTTGCAGTTTCACATATCCTGGACGAGTATTTTCATCTCTGACAATTAAATAATAATTTCCTGGAATACAAATTTCGTAATGTACTTCTGTTGAATCAGAAACCATCATATCTATATCTGATGCCATTCCTACAATATACATATAACCATTAAACCGTTTGTAGGGAAATGAAGTTTCACTTGAAACTTCAAGGGAAATGTTCCAATCAAAGTCCGATAAAACGGCAAAACCGGGAGGTACACAAATACCCAGAACAACTGTAAAGGATCAGTCATACTCCAGGATTCGTAAAGACATTTTAAAATAAAAATAATTGGTCAAATTATGTTTTACGTCCTGTAAAACATCCATACTTACGTGGCAGTTTTTTGTTATAATTCTGGGTTATTTACTGAAAACAAGTAGAATCTTTTGGCATTTTTTTTATCATACAAAATCATGCCAATATAGCTTTAAAAAAGATAAAATATTGCATATTGCGAACGGTTAACATTCTGTATGCGTTTTTCCTAGTAATAATCTTGTATCTCATACGAAATATCATACAGATGACGTATTGTCAATAACTTTTATCACGTATTGTCAATACATTTTGTTTGTAATATGGTATACAGGTTGGGCTGAAAAATATAATTATCAGTATCATACTTTACTATAGCAATTACTGGTAAAATAACTACGTTGTTTTAGAATGCAAATCAAGTAACTCCAGTTTTTCTCGACCAGCAGGGAATAACCAGTTATCTTGCTCTCGTCGATTCATGTGATAATGAGTGAGAACAAGATAACTCTATCGGGAGATTCGACCTATACCAAGAATACATTTTCTTTATTGATACAAGATTGTGTTAGAATAACAGTGGAAAAATAAAAGATACAAAGTTTTATGGAAGTAGTTAAGAACTGTCTATACAAATCAATGTTGATTTGTTTGTTTTGTTTTCATTTCACACCTTCGGTATAACATTGTTTTGTTTCTTTCTTCATATGAATCGGAGTCTCTTCAGAATCGTATGAAAGACGAGAAGAATAAAGTAGCGATATCCTTTAAGTTCACATACCGATATATTGACGATGTTCTTTCCATCAACAATCCCAAATTTGGAGATTGGATTCCGTTTATATATCCACCAGAATTAGAAATTAAATAGACTACCGACACAGCTTCCTCTGCGTCATTTTTAGGCTTCTACCTCGAATTTAACGACGGTAGTCAACGCAGCACTAGAATATATGACAAAGGAAACGTTTTCGATTTCAAAATTATCAATTTTCCTTTTATGTGCAGCATTATACCAGCTTCTCCAGCATATTGTGTTTATATTTCTCAATTAATACGATATGCTAGGGCCAGTAGCCACTTTTCTGACTTCTTGGTACGCCACCATTGTCTACGGGACAGGCTTTTGAATCATATAAGAAAATACGTCTCATAAGCTGCTAAAAAAGTTTTATTTCAGATATCAAGATCTTATTGAGAAATATTCTGTTTCCGATAAGATGATTATAAAAGATGGATATTCGTAATACCTTCAATATATATGTTTCGACTGTTTTGACTACTGATTTTACGGACTTTGTTCGGTGGCGAATTTACGCTACCTGTTTATATTGCAATATATCGGAACCCATTTAAGCGTAATGGAAGCAGGAGGTTTAGCGAGCTGTAAAACCTGGTTTAACCTACCATTTCCATCGGAAATGCCTTGGCCAAGTTAAGATCATTGGGCTTATATCCACTTTTCTGGTGCTTACCATTATTTTGCCTGTTATATATGGACTACCCCCTTTTCCTTACTATTTATTTTGACAACTGCCTTGGAGTTCGGTAATTTGGTTATTATCTTTTTTAATAGACGTGGACAAAAAGAAACAGCATTGTATTCTTAATCACTTTATAGTGTGACTGACCGAATATGAATGTGAAAAAAGATTGAAAATTTCACCGTGAATTCATACGAGGTTGCATAAAAGACGCCCTTGAAGATTAAACTTACTGATAAATGACTTCTAAGACAGTGGAATGTTCAACCTTTGTTAATATACAATCACTCCGTATGTTTTACCGCTTTTGTCGCGCTTTGATTGACTGGTAGGAAGTTCTAATTCAGAAATAAAACTAAATACCATCAGTTAGATCTCTCTTTATGACATTTTACCTGTTTAATCATTAGGAATGAGAGGTTTCGTTATTCGAGTTTTAGTATTGCTTTGCCGATGTTATTCGACTCCTGTTGAATTTTGACATCAGTATTTAATGCTTATCATTTCAATGAAATTTGATGACCCTTTAATATCCCTATGATTTGTTAGATTGTTGTCTCACTGGCACATATCACATAATATTTTCAGATTACAAAACTCGGTAAAAGGATGGCATTTCGTATTGCTCGAAAAGCTGCATATACACATGTTGTATCAAATAATAAATACCAGGAGTAGTTGTCCCTTCACAATAACTACCAATGCTATACCAAGAGAAATTTTCACCGTTAATTTTTTTGTTTAGAGTATATAATATTTCCGTCCTAATGCTTTTTTGTTGATGAAGCCTTCTCATTTCGTCAGAGGCTCCAATCCAATCCAGAATTTCATTCAGCCATAAGGGGTCAATCTGTTGTTTATCATTCATTTCTGAAATTTAAAGATAAATTCTGTAAAGAAATTCAAAATGATTTTTTTTCAGCCCTATTAAATGATTGAAGCAACGCAAAGATAATCGCACTAAAACATAGACTATTAATGTACCTAATTAAAAGTTGGTCAAAACAATCATGACAATAGGAGAAACCCATTTAAACGAATTCAAAATGCAAATTAACAAAAACCGATAATTTTTATTCTTTGTTTTGTGTGAGCTTTTATATGAATGAGTTTTGACCTTTAAAGCAAAATTGATGAACGTGAATATAAAATGTGAATAAAAAAAGACAAGAACATCGAGCATTGTTTGTGTATCTTCCCATACTCAATTAAACATGAAATATTTGTATTCTGCTAGGAACTGAGCAAAATGCTCGACGGAGCCTAAAAAGAAACAGTTTTTTCATCATTTTTCGAAACTTCATGCATATTGAAATTTTCCTGTCTGAACATTTAAAAGTTATGTTGTACTATTATCGATTTTGGTTGTTGAACATGTTCTGGAATGACGTAAAGTCGTTTTTAGAAATTGAAGTTTTTTTGTACTTAATTCTCATATTTAGCTTTATCCCGGTGTGTTTGAAATGTTATGAGAGTCACAAATTGTGTCGTTAAAATCTGTGAAAAACGATACAATTGTACACGTAAATCAATAGCCCGTCTACGTCGAAATGAAAGGGGACGGACGAGCTGTGTGGATGTTGCAAATAGAATGGTGACAAACATCAGTTGCCAATCAATTCAATGTCTCCAGAATATAAATTTATAGACTTTTGGTTCGTATAAGGAACACAGGCACAACATCTGAGCGATGACGTTATGCATGAAGACAGGCAAAGAAGACCTATACACTTGCAGAATCAGGCGATATCAGAAAAATTCAATAACAGGATTTTGGAATAAACTGCCCGAAATCACCTGTCAGCATGGCATTCGCGCACCTCGTCCATCGACGGGGTCTACACTGAAAGAACATGACAGAATTGCACGGCTTCAATGGTGTCGTAGGCATCATTTTAATCATGTGTTTCAAGAAGACAATGCTCGTTGTCATATCATATTCAGTTGACAATGGAGTTTTCAAACTTTCATTGATGTAACACGTTTTTTAGGTCACCTGGCCCAAAGGTCCATGTGAGCTATTGCCATCACTTGGCGTCCGTCGTCGTCGTCGTCGTCGTAAACTTTCCTTAAAAGATCTCTCCTGAAACCACTCGGCCAATTGGAACAAAACTTGGCAGTAATGGTCCTTAGGTGGTCCTCTTTCAGAATTATATCCGATGACCGAGCCCGTTATCCAAGAAGACCGCCAGAGCCGAACATAGATTAACATAGGACCCTATGGGAAATTTACTTAAATATGTTCTTGTCTGAAACCACTAGGCCAATTGGAACCAAGCTTGGCAGCAATGGTCTTTAGATGGTTCTCTTTCAGATTATAGCCTGTTACTCGCTCCGTCATTCAATATGGCCACCAGAGCCGAACATAATTTAACATAGGACCTTATTGGAAATTTAATTAAAGATATTCTTCTCTGAAACCACTGGGCCAATTGGAACAAAACTAATCAGCAACAGTCCTTAGGTAGTCCTCTTTCAGAATTATATCCGATGACCTCGTCTACCATCCAAGATGGTCGTCAGAACCAAACATAGTGGAACAAAGGACTCTATGGGTAATTTGCTTAAATATCTTCTTATCCGACACCACGTAGCAAATTGGAACAGAACTTGGCAACAATGGTCCTTAGTTGGTTCTCTTGCAGAATTATGTCGGATGACCCCACCCGTCATGCAAGATGTCAGCCAGAGCCAAACATAGTTTAACGTAGGACCTAATTCTTCTAGTTTGAAACAAGTGAGTCAGTTGGGACTTGACAGCAATGTTCCAGGCTGGCAGCCAAAATGAAAATAATCCAGGTGAGCGATACAGGGTCCTTGCAGCATCTAGTTTCTTTGACTAGTATATTTTACTAGTCCGTATTGACTTTGTTGAGCTTCACGAGGTGCCGTATACGGAGCAGGAACTGCCTACCCTTCTGGAGCACCTGGGTTCACTCCTGGTTTTTATAGGAGTTCGTGTTGTTCATTGTTTTTTTTTTATAGTTTTCTGTGTTTATTTGTTGTGCTTTTGGTTGTTCATTTGTCTTCTCGGGTTTGTCTGTCGAATGGATTACGTTTTTTGATTGCTCCTAAGATATATTTGTCCTTTCTTTTTACTACGACTGGGGCAATGCCATACTGGTGGTCTGTTAGTCCTAGAGGATATCAGCCTCCTCAGTAGTCATTGCTTCCGCTATAACATGACATAAAGATACTGGACTTGTGTTGACATTTTCAGTCAATAAAGTTTGCAATTTTGCAAAAAGAAGGATTTAAACGCTCTCAGGCACAGTTTATTTCCCTGGATTTTGTCTTATCTATTCGTTTTGTTGCTCACACGGTTTTTATTTTTGTACCTCTCAAAGTGTATGTGAAGGTTAATCCAGAATACACATTATACCTAAGTTTGTATCTGATTTAGCGTAAGTGTATATTATCCAATTGAAAGCCCTTATAATTTGATGTGGATAACACCCCGTGTTTCGAAATCGCAAATCATTTTATAATTTTTTTTTTTGATTTTCAAAATACAACTGTGTCTCAATGTGTATAATGTTTAAATTTAGGTTTTACTTCAGAGTTTTGTAGATAAAGTGATAAAATAACTGTACATAATAAGATGAAATTACAAACATGTTAGATTTTTTTCATAAATAACGACAAATTTCAAGACTTTCTACATCTCATCTTCTCCAGTGAGTTTAAAATTATGCATACTACAGATACATCGAAGTCCGCTTCATTTTTGGATTTGTTTCTTGAAATAGACAATGAGGGACATTTGAAGACAAAACTTTATGACAAACGTGATGACTTGAACTTTCCTATTGTTAACTTTCGCTTCTTGAGTAACAATATACTAGCATCGCCTGCATATGGCGTCTATGTTTCTCATGTTATCCGATATTCAAGGGCATGCGTGAGTTACCCTGACTTTCGACAAAGAGTATTACTCCTGTCACAACAGTTTCTTAACCAGGATTTTATCAAGGATAAGTTGATGTCATCACTTAGGCAATTTTACGGTCGTCATCACGAATTGATTGACCGTTACAGTGTTCCAATATCTCAGATGATGTTGGACCTGTTCTTACAGTCGTAACAAAATGACATTTACCGCATGAATACCGGACGCGTACTGGAAAAGAAACATACAAGTAACGGATAAGTACCGGATAAAACGAACGTACAACGTAAATGTAACGGACAACCACCGAATAAAACGGAATTACAACGCAAAAGTAACGGACGAGTACCGGATAAAACGAATTTAAAACGAATTTACAAAGATATAACACGTATTTTTATCTGTCATGTGACATAAATATATTATTTTATTTATTCTCATAAGAAGAAATGAAATGCATGCTAAAAAACCCTTTTATATCATCTAGAAGTTGATATTTGTCACGTGATATTTCTATGCGTTTTTCGTCCGTTTTGCCATTATAACATACGGTCAGTATTCGGAACACATCCGTTTAACCACTGTTTGTCCAGTAAGAGTCCGTTTCGTGAATAAAGTACACCGTAAACAGACTAATGTGAACCGGACAAGTTACGCACAAGAAAAAGGGAGAGGAACGAACGAGTACCTCAAATAACGTACACCTATCGTACATTCAAAGAGTAAGACGTTCTGCACTTAATTAATAAACATGCACATATATATTTTTGTACCATTTTATAACAAAATGTATAGTATATTGTTAACATATATAATGCTATTTGTACAATTTTATGTCTTCTATGTCTTCTTGTTTTTTGTCTGTCATTGTCTTTAAGTTATATTATAATATATCTGTTTTGTATATATGTTGAGGAGAAGTATTAGTGGCCTTATGGTTGTTAGCAATCCTCTATAAATAAATAAAGCATTTAATTCAATGTTCAAAATTTTCCACCGGACTGAACGGACTTCACCGAACTTCCCTGGACAAGTAACGCATTCGCCGAATAAGGAACAGACTTCAAACGTATGTTAACGGAAAAGAACGTATTGAAATTTTGCTTTCCGTTCGATGTCCATTAGCATTATCCGGTAAGGTGTGACAGGGGCTTTATAAAGTCGCATATTGCTGGCAAAAGTTCAAATTCGGGAGATAAAATATTTTAAATTTTATCTAGTGGTTGATGTTGGACAAACTGTGGCTTTATTTTATTAATTTCTGAGAATAATTGATCCCTTAAACTTGAATTTTGTTTACATATTGCTTGATCCGGAAATATTTAGTTGGGTTCTACTTCTAGACCCGCTACTATAAATACCATACTCAAAAATGCAACAAATATCCACTGTGACCTACTATGAAAATTGGCACATAATTGTTTGATAATCATATCAAGGATATATATATATATATGAGGATACATTTACACTTTAAAACTTAAATGGTTTCAAGAAACAGCAAACAGATCTGTCTAGGATATTGGTGCTTTAATCTAAAGTATTTAATGTACGATGTAAGGTCATAATAAGAATTGGTTGGAGCTCTTCTGTAATGGTATTACAAAAATGAATAAACAATGCATACTTTTTGTTTATTGAATGAAATAATTGTTCAACATTTTTAAGTTGTATTGGATACTATCATTTTTATTTGTCTTGAATTGTAAAAAGACTTCACTTTACTTGTTTGTCATATCCTTAATACATCTTGTAAATGCAGAATAAATTTTTAGTTACTGTGGTACATGTATGATGAACTCAGAGAATAAAATTGTGCAGGAAGTGGGCTGAAAAACAGCAGAGATAACAGCCAGTACCAGGACACAGACAACGCCATGCACTTTACGTTTTTCGTGAATAAAAATGAATTTTTATGTCAGATTATTGTTTTTATGAAAACAAAAATGTATTTCTGTCCCACATTATATAAACAAAGTTTTTCTTTTCCTTCTCATGAGAAATGTATGAGCACAAAGAAAATCCCAGCACCCCCACCCCCCCTCCCCCTTCCCCGATAAGAAAATGGTTGTTGTCTTAGGTATACTTGTCCAATTTCTGCACACTGTGTATTTTAATAAACACTGAATAAACAAAATCACCTTGGCTAAAGAGAGTAATTTTGGTCTGTTTTATATGACTCTTAACTATTAGGTGTCAGATACCAATTAAGATATATCTAAATTTTATATGAGGACTTAGGTATAACTTCAAAACATCAGCTCGCACTAATGAAAGTCTGCTTGTGGTGTAATATACACATTAACTATAATGAATCGAAAGTTTTGGAAATTGACTTGACAATGAGAAAAAAACCTTTTATGTTGAAAAATATTTCCTTTATATAATTTTTCAATGAAAGTACAAAATGAAAGAATAAAATTTGATTCATACCGTTTTTTCCAACAGAAATTACCAAAACTTGTATTTATAAATCCATACAATAGGGAATAAATTAATCGTTAGTTTTATTTACGGGGTTAAATCTAGTCAATGTTAGTAAAAAGAAATTTAGTAATGCGTGAATATACATTGCTTGATCGAATCTTTTGTCCTGTAGGGCCTTAAGTTACTAAGTTACGACAAACAAAACTTTTTTCAGTTTGACAACAATTTAAAAGTTTTAAACATTGAAATACGATATTATGCGGGCTCAATTCAAATGCGTTTTTGAGCTAAGTATTTTTAGAAATGTTTAAAATTAGGTAAATGATTAAAACTTGATAGATATGTTTTTGCAAGTTTTACATTTAGTTTTTGTAGTCTCTAGATTAGTAAAACATCAATGTACATGTATACAATTAATTCCCGGTAAAGCATAATTGAAAGATCGTCAAAAAACAAGTTAGAATATTTGACATAAGCCGAGGAAGTAAATTATAATTTTGGCCCGTTTGGTTCTATCATAATTATCCCAGCAATTTCGACAAACATTTGGAGATATTGTCTCCGTCCGTCCGTCACACTTTCTCGGGACATCAGTGTTTAAAGTTAGGAATTAAGTTTCTTTATAGAATGGTTGCATACCACCTGCAGATGCGAAAAAGAATTGTAGAATTTTATTTTTTCAAAACGTTTCCAAAATTTTTACACAGTGGTTGATTTGTTTCCATCCACTCAGTAGTCATTGCTTCCAATACTTGTTATCCTCGCCTTTACTAAGAATGTGAGCGTACAGCATAAACTTCTCTTCATTGTTCACTCCGTGCATGTTATTTCTGTATACATGTACTATTGTCATACGCTACATGAAGATGCGCATTAAGAGTTAAGAATTTTTGAAGTTTTGAATTTAAGCTTGTAACCTAAACTTTCATTTTTTACTTTATGCATTTTATTTCTTTATTTAATTGTTATAGACTGTACGAAGATGCACAGTTTTAATATTTTTTTCAAAAACTAAAGTCAATATTACATTTGTGATTGTGAAAGTGGTGCATAGGGATACAAACTGGTGGAGAATGCGGGGTATAGCTGTCGTTCTCAATTGCTACCTTTAATTAACGTTAAAATTCAGTCCATTAATTTTGAAATTTTGGTACAAGGAGACCTTCGGGGATAGTTATTTAAAATTGCACAATTGCGATGACAAATATTTTTTTAGCTTTAATATGCATGTAGATGTACAACAACATGTTGTTATCGGAATTATCCATTACAAAATGAGCACATTCTGACCCTGTACATGTATCTAAATTATTTATCTGTCAATAAATTTTTGTAGTTCGAGCAAGTGGTCCACATGTTTGAAATCATACTTTCAATAATTCTTTGCCTGTTTTCAGGATGGAAAAAATTGATACTAATAACCCAGTTGTGATGTGTTTTTATCGAGCTCGGATTGGTCGCTGAAATTCCAATTCGATTTTCAAGCAAACTATTGCTAACGTCAGCAATATGCTGCCTAATAAAAATGTCACAAATGTCATATGAAAAATGCGAGATCTTCAATACTGGTTTCATGGAGAATCATGTATTAATAGTAATATTAAGGCCACTTTAAAACCGTTGAAAGAATTAAAGAATCAGAATTTTACACCGCGAGCAGTTACTTATCACGTTTCTTCTAGCTCGATAGTTAAACCTTCAAATCCCTCCTCGCATAAATGTCAGGAATTTTCTTATGAATTTGATCGGACTTAAACAAGGCAGTGTTCTGAAAATATTATAATTGAACTGAGCAAGGGAAAAACTTTTAAAATAGCACTTCAAAAAAAAAAACACTTTTAAACGTTTCTAAATAATAAGTATCATTCTCTGTTCATGGTATCTACATATTACAAGCCAAAATCAAGATTATAAAATTATCTGAATATTTGTA
This sequence comes from Mytilisepta virgata, assembly GCA_028015205.1. Taxonomy (NCBI): domain Eukaryota; kingdom Metazoa; phylum Mollusca; class Bivalvia; order Mytilida; family Mytilidae; genus Mytilisepta; species Mytilisepta virgata. Next base: position 38,245,228 of record CM051515.1, read on the forward strand.
TCTGAATTTAAATACAATCGGTGTGATAGTTTTTGTATGTTCTAACTTTTACTCTATATATTAAAGAAAAAAATTCACTAATATTTTCAGAACACTGCTTGTTTAATTTTCTGATTGTGGACTTCCTCTTTTTTAGCAGTAACATACCAAGATCTCCAGCCTATGGAGTTTACATTTCAAAGTTAATTCGTTACTGCCGTGCATGTGATTTATACGGCGACTTTCTCGACAAGGCGTGATTGCTGTCACATAAACTTCTAAGATAGGGTTATATTCAGTCTCTGTTTATTTCATCACTCCAAACCTTTTACGGCAGTCTTCACGAATTGATTAATCGATATGAAGTTTCTATTTCGCGTATGAGACTAGATAACTTTCGATAGATTTTCCGTCCCTCTCGAATTGACACCTCACCGGATTTGACTACTATACCAAGGCGATGCCATTGCTTTTGGACTGTATATCTATAAGAATATCATCATTGATTCGGCAGTGATAATGAATTGTTGATACATGTTTTGACATTCATAAATTTCAATATAACGCAAGGGATTTGGTACCTGAAATATAGGATAAGCCTTTAAAGATACCTATAAAAGATTCCAAATAATTTAAGCGACTTAAACTTCGAGGGGTGTCATTTAAAATAAATAAATAACTTTTTTGATACTGTCTTAATGTATCTATTATACATCAGAGTATCAGAATAGATAGGGGGAGGTTTGGATACCGATAAAACCGGTGTAACCTCACCATTGTTCAGTTTCAGGCTATACCGACTCTCTGTGCTGTTTGTCTTTGTGTTTTGTGCTCTATTATGTTATTTCAGTTGTACGGGTTGATTGATTGGTATGTCATTTTTTTACCTTTCCTGTTATCCGTTTCTCGATTTAACAATTTACAGGTAAGTCATAGTACAGTTTGATACATGTTTCAAGCTTGACCTTTATAAGATTATTCGTTTCCTTTTATTTAAATTATTTTGAATCAAGAGCTAATGTACGGCCTTTAAATTATTTAGTCTTGCAAGAAGCAGGAACTGCTTACCCTTCCGGAGCACATGAGTTCACCCCCGATTTTTGGTGGTGTTCGTGCTGCTCGTTTCAGTGTATACTTTTTGTGTTTTTGTGTTGTTTTTAATTTGTCCTTTGTCGTTTCTTTGGTGTTCCCAGTTGTGCTTTTTTGTCCACAGATTTCCCTTCTTTAGACACTTTGTTATTCATATTTTTTGGTGTTGGTTGGTTCGAAAAACCCCTGCCCTGCTCAGATTTCTTTACATGTATAATATGAAGCAAAGAGGTTTCAGAGTTATATCTGGGAAAGTGTAATGACATAACAAGAAAAGTAGCATAGCTACGTCTATTTTGATTTAAGGGAACAAAAGTAGAGGTGAAACAATAAGTTTCTCCCAAAAGGTATCACTGTAAAACTTTTGCCGACGTGCTTATTAAAAACAATCCTAGTGAAAAATTATGTCGTTATATACACAAAAATTACAAGACAGCTATTGGCACATTTTGAAAAGCTTTTCCTGTCATGTATCTGTATTTATATTACATTTTGAAACATATAAGTGTGCAAAACTCTATGTAGCTGGAATGGCCTGACAATCAAACAAAAGTAGAGTATCTTTTCAGTCAGTAACTCATCAACCGATGTTTCAAACACCAAAAATCCTTGATATATGTATGAATGCTACCGGTCCGAAAATATGGTATTGCCCGGCTTGTGCCAAAACAGTTTACCTGTTCCTTTTCATGCAAGTTTTGAATCAAGTGCTAGTATGTTTTAAAAACTTGAGGTTTTCAGGCTATTTACTAAAAAGATTGTCTGGTTAAGGATAATCAACAAAATCAAATGGCACCAGTAGCGGATTCGGCGGGAAAGGGGTGTTGGTGGATTCCAAAAACATCCCCCCTGCTCATAGCTTTTTATATGTGTTATATAAAGCAAAAGGGTTTCAGGGTAATACATGAAAAGTGTTATGACGTAACAAGAAAAGTTGCATAGCTACATGTATTTTGATTTGGAAAAACAAAGTAGAGGCAAAGCGATCGGGTGTTTCTTTGAAAAGGTGTCACTGTAAAACTTTGGCTGGATGTAGATGTTAATATATTCCAATAAAATATTTCCATTTTAAAAACAACAGTAGTAATTAATAATGTCGTTATATATACAAAGATTACCTTTATTGGCATATTTTGAAAAGAGTTTCTTGTCATGTACATGTCGTTGCCTTTAGACAAAGACATTTTGTATTGATCTTACATTTTGAAATATGCCTATAGCATAGATTTTGCTTTCATTCTACATGCAGCTTTATGATTTGTCCAGTCTCTGACTTGACATTACTTAGGACAGTACTTTGCAACATGGCATTTGGAGAACGTTTTCACTGCTTCACGATTTAAATGAGCTGTCAAACAACCGAAACAAAAAAAAAACCAAAAAACAAAAAAAAAAAAAACAAAAAAAAAAAAAAAAAAAAAAAAACACAGTCGTCATCATTCTCGGGATCATACTGTTTTTCTCAAATAGCATAAAAGTACCAGCATGTGCAATTTTGCTGCATTATGAGGAGATTGGAAGTCTTTCTGATAGTACAAATCGTACCTTTCTAATTCTCTCCAAGATGCAATAAGTGAATGTATAGCCTGGATGTACAATTTTTCTCTAAATGAAGCCACGGCTTAAAGATTAAATGGTATTTCTCGGTAATTCAGGGATTGGTATAGACACTGGAAAATGCTTGTTATTACTAAGTAACGAATTTGTGTATTTTTTCCAACTTTTACTGCTAATAAATATCTTGCAAAATAGAATTAAACGATGCAATCAACAGCTGCCAATTTTTAGCAGTGATCAAATTCTTCAAACACTGAATCAGGAGGGATTCGCCGCTGATCTGAACAACGCTTCTAGTATAATATGAATTTCAGAATGTAAAAACGTAATGCATGCACTAACATATGACTGTAGAATTTCTTTTGTTTGAATGTAATTAGATTTTAAAATCTCTTAAATGTTCGTTTCAACAAGGTCGAATTTCCCTATATATGCAGATGTGCATAGGGAGGTTTTAGTTCTGAATTATTCTTCAACAGTATTGAGTTCTTTTGTGCAAGAATAATAAAGTTCTAAAATTTAACACTGTTGCGAATTTAAGTCGACTAGAAGCAACATATGAATTTATTCCGTCCAGAAAATATTTTGCTGCCACTATAGCTACTTTGAACCAATTTCTGTCTTTTCTTCTATGGAGTGTGACATCAGGTGACATGAAAAACTGTACTGTATGAAAGGGATTACTATTCCTATTGTATCGGTTGTTGTATCCTTATATCTATACATGTACCATGTATACGTCTAAAAAGTTGCAAAACAACATCAAAATAAAACAAATAAATTAAATTTTGAATTATAACAATAATTCAAACTAAGCAAAATTTTCGGATCACTGAGATCCATCATCAGTGCTGCCGCATTGCGAAATGACTAATTAATTACATGTAGAAAACAATATGGCTAATCGTTATAATTCAAAAATTTTATTTGTTTTATTTTGATGTTGTTTTGCAAATTTTTAGACGTTTATATATATATATAATCGAAGGGCCCTGATCAATGAGTCAAGCAATCAACATTTTCAATCTTGTTTGATTATAACGTTTTGCCAGTCGGTCGAACATGCTTTCATCTTGGATGAAGTAGATGAAGGTAGAAATGTGCATGAGCAAAGAGCATAACTAAACGCAGTGAGAGAACACCGGTTAGCAATTTGACGAACTATGAAGTTATTTCTTAATGTGCAAATAAATAAATTAGTTTATCATATACTTATTAAAAAATGCTTAATTTTACCCTGGGATAAAACTACGAAAATAGTCGATAAACTAATAATATCGGTAAGAATATTCAAGCGGGCTGATAAAGCAATTTTAGCGGGCCGATAAAGCAACCTCCGGAATTTATCACATGCCACTCCGCCAATGTTCGGAAGGTTTATCACATGCCTCTTCGACCATTTCCGTATTATCTGCGGATACTGCAGACGACACAGTCGCATTCATAAATTCTATGAAAAGTGCAAACAAAAGCAGAAAAACTACATGTGATTTAAATATCTTGACAAATTGGAAGCAAAAGAATATTGAGTTGAGAAAGTTAATTATTCCTTGCTGAAAAACGCAGTCTTTATTACAATTCTGTAAACTTCAAGTAACAATAAGGTATGTCCTAAAATTCAAGTTGAACATGTTTCAAACCTTTGGACACAAAGCTAATAAAAATCCAACAGCGTCACATTTGTTTGTGATGACGTCATATTTTACGTAATACAAAACAAGTGCACAAAGAAAATGAAGAATATGTTCTCTTTATATATTTACGGCATTCAAGAAAAATAAAAGGTAAACTAATAATTGCCACAACTTTTAAGGGATTGGCAAAATTTGCCACTGATACCATTTGACAATATCTCAGTTTTTCATATTAGCAAATGTTACTGCCATTGAATTTGAAAAATAATAATTAAAATTACATGTATGTATTTTTACCAGCCTTTCCCTTAGGTGCAGTGATGTTGTGGTTCATCTTTATTACCGTACAAATTGAATATAGGGAAAATGCCAATGGCAAGAAAATAATTATACATTAAGAAACATCCGATTATTTTAAACCCACAAGACTAAAACTAATAAAAAAATTGACTGCAGTTGGACTATGACATTTTTCATATCAGATGCTTTATCAGCCCTCGGTCATATATCATCCATCGAGCCTGGCGGTTCTCGGGCTGATATCATGACCTAGGGCTGATAAAGAATCTGATATGAAAAATGCCATGTAATAATCTATAATACTAAATTTACGAATTAGCCGAATAGGCGGCAAAACCCGTGGTTCAAAATAAACGATGTATGGTTCAGATTATAACGGTTATTGTCGGATTTGACAATCTGCATTTATAAATTTAAACTACAGTTTTGTTTATGTGCAAATGGAATTTGTATGCACTTTCCGATATGAATTCTCCCAACACATACATTAGAAGGTTCTCGAATGCATCATTTTAACAAATTGATTTAAATAAACAAGTATATTTTAAATGTATTTCTGTTTGAAATTACGGAAGAAGAATAAAACAAGTTAAAAACATTCCCCTTCAAGTGGGATGTTTCCGCTTCATGTATTCAGGATTGTTTTTCAACAATAACGAATTTCTCCTAACTGTAAAGGTTATGAACTTTGAAGATTATGAAGAAATAAGGTAAAGTTCAAAGGAATTCCTAACTTAGTGTTTTTTGGATTGCTCGGATGTTTACCTTGCACAAAGTGATAACACCAACCATTATCTATTTTTACATCATTTGTAATGTGACGTGTCTAAATATATCTCTACCATACAATTCCCTGTAAGCCCTAGATAAAAATATGTTTAACAAATGGTCATCTTTATCATTAATGACGAAATTGATCTCGGACATTTTTGATAAATATAAACGTGGACATCACACGCAGCCACACACTAAAAATGCTTTTATCGTCTGATTATTGGATATATTTGTGAAATTAAGCCTCGCTTGCCCTGCTCATAATGACAATGGAACAATTGGAACAATTATTTTCCAAAAATATGCTCTACGGAATTCACGGCATCTTTTGAAAAATTCATCCGTCACTAAGGAAATGTTTACATCTACAATTTCATTTTCATATTTATTCTGAAGGAAAAAGGTAATGCATTATGAAATGTGCATTTAATGAAAGCTTTTCATCAAGTTCCAGTTCAGAATTAATTGTAACAATAAAAATATTGACAATCTATGTGGTTGTGTTTTCGTCATAGATTTTGACTTTGATGGAACCTTAAGGTCCATTTTGGTAATTCTACGTGGCATATAGTCTACTTCATCAGTGTTTCCATCTTCGGTAGTAACGAACAGCCATGTGACAGTTGGGTCACGTTGACCTACATTTCACGCTTCATTGACTTAAAGTTCGCATTCACATCCATTTCTGGAATACTACATCATATATAGACATGAAACTATCAGTTGAAACCACCTACTTGACAGGAAAGTTTATGGGAAGCCTGCCACAACATCCACATGAGTTCCTGTTCCATCAATGACATGGCCGCAACAAGTTTTTATAGTCAATATGGCCACCACAAAAAAAAAAAAAAAAAAAAAAAAAAATGCTTATTTTCCCGCGCTCGCGCGGGTTCAATGTCTAGTCTATATATATTTTTACGTTTAGAAAGTTTTCTGCTGAAATTATTATTAGTTAAGAGAAGCATACGTTTATAAAATATAACTTCTTACATTGTTACTAGTGAATTATCGAGATTGAAGAAATCCGATAATCCACGTTTCAAAAATGTAGACGCTGTTTCTCAAAACCCTTTAAAAACTGGCCAACAGCATCAAATTCTCTAATGTTTTCGCGTCACTATTGTCACCAGAATGTTTTCATTGAAAAACATCCGACACTTTACAAGTATGAAGCATTCACAATCAATACACAATTTTTGGTTGAGTACTTCTTGTTTACCAAAAGTTTGGTTTTTGGTCTTCCAAATGTTTCGGTTTTAATGCTGCTGATGAGAGGTAACTCCTTGAAATGCGTCGTATACAGCATAGTATAAATTTATTATATCTAATATTAGTATCTTTGGATTGTTATTTTATTTAATATAATTCAACAACGTCATGGTAAGTCACGGTAGATTATGTCCATATGTCAGCTGTCATTTAAACCGGAACTACTTTTCCTAGCCGAAGTTGTATTACACAAAGTTCTGCTGTCACAAAGGCGGGCGGAAAGGAAAGTTTGACCCTTAATGAATCCTATCTGTCCCATGACAAGTTGGATTTTTTGTCCCGGGATGAAAACTTCAAAACTTTTTTAGGGCATCTTTTATGACAAAGCAAACGTCGTATTTTCCATTAAACTCGAATGTCTGATTTTGTATCTTACTTGTTTAAGTTTGCTTCTTCCGAGGCTGGACTATAGCTTGTCGACTGTATATCTATAAGAGCATCAACGTTGCAGTGACAATGACTTTTAGATATATGTTTCGACATTTTAATTTCAATATTCTTAGAAAATATGGGTTTGTACGCAAGTAATTTAGTATCTGAGCTATAGGAGTAGCCTCTTAAGAACCATAGAAAAGATTTCAATTATTTTTTGCATGAGAATAATTTTCCCAAACTCAACTTCAAAGGGTTGCCATTGAAAATATCTTAATATTGGTAATGCCCCAAACATTGTTGTCTTTCCAGAAATCTACGATCAGAAAGTTCGCATCGTTCCCCGCCTAATTTTGGTGTGTAGCTTTGTAGGTCTCCGCGATGCACCCTTACAGCAAGTACTATTATTGTAGGCCGCTTGGTATCTGAGAACTGATCTCGGACGTTAAACTTAACCTAAGTCAATGAAGCGCAATAAGTAGGTCAGAGTGACCTTATTTTGGTGGGAGGCTGTGTTACTTCCCGAGTTGCAACCTGACACCAAGTAATATGATTGTAAGTCGCTTGGCATCGTAGAAATGAACTCGGACGTAAAACTTAAAAGAAGGCAATGAAGCGCAAAGGTAGGTCAGAGTGGCCTAATTTCGGTGGGAGGCTGTGTTCCTGAGATGCACCCTGATACAAGTAATATGATTGTAGGTAGTTAGTATCAGAGAACTGAACTCAGACGTAAAACTTAAAAGTCGATGAAGCACAGAAAGTAGGTCAGAGTGACCTAATTTTGGCGGGAGGCTGCTTTACATCCTAATTGCAACCCTGACACCAAGTACTATGATTGTAGGTCGCTTGGAATCAGATGACTGAATTTGGACGTAAAACTTAATCAAGTCAATGAAGCACAATACGTAGGTCAAAGTGACGTAATTATGGTGGGATGTTGTGTTGTTTCCAGGGATGCACCCTGAGACCAAGTAATATGATTGTATGTCCCTTGGTATCAGAGAACTGAACTCGGACGTAAAACTTAACCTAAGTCAATGAAGCGCAATAAGAAGGTCAGGGTGACCTAATTTTGTTGGGAGGCTGTGTTTCTCTCCGAGGTGCATCCTCACACCAAGTAATATGATTGTAGGTCACTTTGTATGTTAAAACCGATTTTTGACATAAAACTTAAAAGCCAGTCAACCGTGTAATATAGGTCATGTGACCTTCATCTTATGTCACATGGTCCGACTCTTTAACATGCACCTGCACACAAAAATATATAACCCTATGTCAACTAGTAACTGATAACTGGCAGTGGACGCGGACGTGGACGGCGGGGGTACTCCATTAGTCCACCCCAACTTCCTTGAGGCGAACTAAAAATGACATGCAGACAATTCAAATATCTATTTCTCAACAAATAGCTTGTTTTTACTACAGTTCAAACGAGCACATTTGACCTTGCTATCTAACATATGAACCGATCAACCAAAGTTTTCAGATCAAGCAAAGGGTCATTTCTTTTAAAAGGGGGGGGGGGGGAGGGGTGAATTTAAAAACTCTTCTTCTAAGAAACTACATGGCTAATTGGAACCAGACTTGGCAGAAAGGTCCTTATGAGGTCCCCTTTCAGAATTGTGACCGATGACCCGGGCTGTCAACCAAGATGACCACTACAGCCGAACTTAATTTAACATAGGACCCTATGGGAAAATGTATTTAAAAATCTTTTTTTTTCTCAAATCACCGAGCCAATTAGAACTAGACTTGGTACCATTGGACCTTATATGGCCTCTTCCAGAATCATGTCCAATAACCAGGACTACGAATTAAGATGGCGGCAAAGTCGAACTTAGTTTAACATAGGACCCTATGGATAAATTCTTGTCTGAAACCATTCAGCAAATTGCAACAAAACTTCAATGGCCCTTACATTGTCCTCTTTAAGAATTGTTTCTGATGACATGGACTGGTCAACGAAGATGGCCACCACAGCCGAAGTCAGTTTTACATAGGACCCTAAGAGAAAATTCATTGAAAAGTCTTTTTGTCTGAAACCACTGAGCCAGTTGGAACTTGATTTGGAAGAAGTAGGTCTTAGATGGTCCTCTTGTAGAATTATATCCGATACCCCGAAATGTCAACCAAGATGACCGCCACAGCCGAACCTCGTTTAACATAGGATCCTAAAGGAAAATTCATTTTAAAATCTACTTGTCTGAAACCAATTGAATAATTGAAACCTGACAGGAATGGTCTTCAAATGGCCCTTTTGGCCCTTTTTCAGAATTATGTCCAATGACCCGGACAGTGAACCAAGATGGTTGCCACACCCTTACTTAGTTTACATGTAACATATGACCCTATCGGAAGATTAATTGAAAAATAATCTTGTCTAATACCATTAAGCATATCAGTCTACCTGTTCATTTTTCTTTAATCTAGTGCTCATCATATTTTAAAAAATATATAACAAGAGCAGTGGCATATGTACGTCTAGTTTGATTTGGAAGCGCGAAGTAGAAGTAAAGCGATCGGGGGTTTCTATTTAAAGGTGTTACTGTAAAACTGTGGCCGGATGTACATGTACATATATTTCCAATAAAATGTATCCATTTCATAATTAATACTAGTAAAGAATAATGTTGTTTTTTATACAAATATTACAGGACGTTTATTGGCACATTTTGAAAGTAGTGGTCGCTGTTGTGATCCGTTCCCGTAAATGACGTAATCGGATGTGACGACCCTGATGAAGTGTGGTCACTCCTGGTCGGCCTGAGCGTGTCGGTCATGTGTTGAACCTCGATGTCGGTACCTATCCCAAAGGCGCGATAGGGTACTGTGGGAAACATTCGGTAGCCTGGCAACATCTGTCTGGGATTCACCTGCTTGTAATCGACTGATAGCGTTGTTGCATGGGTCTTCGTTCAGAAATTTCATCAGTTGGCTCGTTGAGTGTCTACATGTGCAACTGATTTTGAAACCGAGAATCACGGGATTTTAAAGGCCTTAGATTTGGGTTTCATGCAAAAACCGATCGAAGTTGTTGAACTCGTGTGTTTTGGTGCAATCAGGCGAAAAAAAATTTCGGCAAAAAGAATGACCAGTCACAATTAGTGACCCTACATTTAAAACTCATAATAAATTTCATTTGTTCTAAAATAATGACATTAAAAATATGCAAGTTTTATAGGAACAATGATCCCGTTCAAATAAAAAATGTTGAAAAATGGGCTATGCGTTTCTTTTTTTTTTTTAAGAATATATTTGCATAGGTTATTAGCCAACTTACTTCAGAAACGTCGATATAGAAAATTCACCATTTTAGTACCAATTTCAGTCGAAACAATTCATAATGAAAAGAATGATCGAGAATTGTGATTAAGTTATCAGCAAATCCTATATTACTACTTCGTAATTACCTTTGAGAAAATTATGACTCATAAACAACTACATGAATAAATATGATTTCATTCAATTATGAAACTATGTGACATATTACATTCAATTATTTTTTTTTTTTTTTGGGGGGGGGGGGGTTTCAACATATAGGCATTGAGCACAACTAATGAGTCGTAAATCGACGAATTTTATTTTAATCACTGAGTCGATACCACCGAGGGTATCCCCAGCTCAGTTGGTAGTGTTTCGATACTAGCACGAAATTGATACTTTAAATTAACTGTTACAAAGTTGTAAAATTTGTGGAAACTAAGGAGTATCTACCTCGTGCATAGCGTTGTCTTTAGATGGTTTGGCTTTATCCTTTTTGGTCATTTTGAATTTGCTCTTAAACTTTTTGGATTGTTGATTTGGTTTTAAACATTTTAGACATTGAGCACAACTGATGAGTCGTAAATCGATGAAATGTGCACATCATGTGCATCAAAATTGGTATCAAAGAATTTTATTCATCTTGAGAGGGAGTTTAAGATAGAATTGCCTAACAAAACGGTAAATACATTTACTATAAAGATTCTTCAGTTATTCGTATAACATAAGTATCTTTTTAAGTGTCATCCAAGTTTAAAAATTAGATTAGAAAAGAATAACAACTCTTGTCTCTTTTACAACTTCTATTATTATTCCGAAAGAACAGATTTTGCTTTCATTCTAAACGCAGTTTTATGATTTTTCCAGTCTTTCGACTGACAATTCTTCGAACAATACTTTGCAACATGGCATTTGGTGCACGTTTTCACTGCATTACGATTGAAATCGAATTTCAAACAACCAAAACAAACGACACCGTCGTCATCTTTCTCGGAATCCATATGGTTTGTCCACAAATTGTATAGAAATACCAGCATATGCCATTTTGCTGCATTATGATGAGATTGGAAGTCTTTCATATTGTCGGTATGATGATAGTACAAATCGTGCTTTTCTAATTCTCTCCAAGATACAATAAGGGATTCAAATGCCTGGATGTAAAAAGTTTCTCTAAATGATACCCATGCTAAAAGATTCAAAGCTGTTTCCAGGTGGTTCAGTGATGGGTACAGAGATTGGGCAATGTTTTGCATTGCCAAGCAACGGACATGTTTCTCTTTTCCCTCTTTTACTGCTAAAATATATCTCATAAAATAGAAGTAAACGATGCTATCAACAACTGCCCATCTGTACCAGAAATCTATCTCACCAAACACTGAGTCAGGAGGGGTTCCCGCTGATCTAAACAATTCAAATCTCAAGGCGTCTGGTATAATATGGATTTCAGATGGCAAAAACATAACGCAATTACTTGCATACGATTGTAGAATTTCATTCGTTTGAATGCTATCGTATTTTAAAATTTCTTTTGAATTTTTGTTGAACTTGGGTCGACGTTCCCTACAGTTACACATATGCATTAAGGAAGTTTCATTTTTGAATTCTCCTTCAACGGTATCCAGCAGTTTTGCACAAGAATCATTTAGCCCTAAGTTTAATAAAACTGTAGCAAATTTCATTCGGCTAGATGAAACGTCGGATTTTATACTTTCTGAAAAATGCTTTGCTGCGACTACTGTCAACATATTCCTGACAGTTTGATTCTTTTCTTGTAAGGCATATGACATCAGATGGCAGGCAGTACTGGACTGAATAAAGGGTATCACCATTCCTATTGCATCTTCTGTCTGATCCTGCGAGTATTCTGTTATTACATTTGTATTTAAAAGCTTATCAAGTAAAGTGTGATGTTTTATAACTAAGTCAAAATTCGATTCTTGAGTCAAAGTGTTCAGATAAAAATCAAAGAACATCTTGAGAAATTTATTTTTCACATACAAAACGTCACTAACTAAACCCGTGTGAATAGCAAATGCCTTTGATGCAACCTCATTCTCACTGAATTCTTTAAGCTCCAAAATCTTAGAACAAATTCGTACATTTGACAAAAATTCTCCAATTTTGTCGGTTTTGATACGATGTAGAAACGAAGGACCCTCATTGATGAGTCCAGTGATCAAAGTTTTCAATTCGGTTTGAGTACTGCATTTTTCAAGTCGGTCGAACATGTTCTCGTCTGGGATAAAATAATTTGGACAGTTCCAAGATTCTACATAAGACAGTAACAGTTTTAAACAGTACATAAGACAATCGATCAAATTATATTTTACCCACATCTGTTCTGGTGTCTCCTCCAATGCATAAAACATGCACGTTTTACAGTGGTACGATATTATTGATTCTCCTATTTCTTTCTTTTTGATATCGTTTTTTATTAATTTGAGGAGGACAAAACATTTGTACTGTGTTTCATTAAAAGATAACACAAGTGCCCTTTCTTGAAGAGAGAATGACACGCGCCATTCTAGTTCTTTCTCTTCGCTTGATGGATGGCCTTTCTGCACTAAAAAGCAAGCCCAATTTTGAAATTGTTCAATGATATCGTCAGGGGGCCAGTTGTATTCCCTCTTGCGAAAGGCCCATTCAATTGCAAAAATTGGCCAGGTAGCACATCGTAATGATTGCACAATGTCAGTTTCTATAGAAAAAGATTGTTTAAAGTTTACAGCTGGTCCGTGCATTTCATATCCACGTTTTTTATCAGCAACGAATAAATTTGATATGACAATTCTGTCTTTATGATCAACTTTATACAGATATTTCAATCCTTTAGGTATCATTTCCCAGTCACTCGAAGTTAAGGGTTTTCCTTCCATTACTGGTTGCAGCTTTACATATCCTGGACGAGTATTTTCATCTCTTACAATTAAAAAATATTTTTTAAGGACTGCAGGAAAAAAAAATCGCTAACCGATGTGGGCTTGCAAACCATAAAATCTCTATCTGATCTCATTCCTACAACAAACAGCAATAGAATATATTATAAAATTACTTATAGGGAACAAAAGTGTTTCGGAGTTTTAGTATGTATTCAAACTAAAATCTAGAGAAAATCGGCTCAACCTATATTGGCCGGGTACAACTCGGCCAATACAGCAAAGTCTGTATTCGCCGAGTTTTTCGATATTGTCCATGTTAATGATTCTGTATTGAACGGACAGTTCTAGTCGTATTGAAGCCAACAATAACACTAGTTAATTAATAATATGTATTATGTAACAAAATCAAGTAAATATTATTACATGGTTGTTTCTGTATTGGCCTTGTTATCGGCCAGATGTTTGCTGTATTGGCCTAAGGCAGGGTGTCTGCTATGTGAAGCGCGGGGTGTCTGTTTTAAAGCGGACGATTGGCGAGCAAGGTGAGTTCATTTACATTTGTAATGATAAAGGGACAGAGTCAGATAAAAATTTAATATTGAATGGAATCAAGGCAGTATCATGGTTTATAAAGCTGGGAATAAAGTAGATGTATACGGTGTAGGTTTCGCGCCCGACACTTATATTGGGTGCGAAAATTGACATCACGTCTTTTGGGCTGATCATTTGCAACCAAAAGGTTATCTTCAGGTAATTGTTTATCCTAAACTTTCAAAATTATAAGACAAACAAAATTCTACAATTTTCATTACCGAAGACACCATAAACATACGTCAGTTGCGAAAATTAGATGTGAGTATAGTAGTAGCGTGTGTGATGCTAGTTAAAACATAAGGCGTTAAGGCAAGGCATTCCCCGCCCACTGATGACGTCAGCGCAAGTCCATGAATCATACCGGATATTTGGTCATCCCGATGAGGCAGTTCTGAAGTAACGCCATAGACATCATCACTTTTTATAAGATGACCACAACCCCTAATGAGTCACGACGGATGGAATATCGTCGACCCCTAAAGTGACGTCATGCCTAAGTAACATGAGTAATGGAAAACACATTATGACTCACATAGTCGACATTGTATTTACGTTCAATGAGCTATACAAGGGCATGCCCCCCTCCAACCATTTGAAAACAAAATAAAAATTCTAAAAATCCAGAAATTTAAAAATTCAAACAAACAAAAAACAAAAAATTCAAACAATAAAAAAACAAAAACAAAAATAATAACTAATAAAATTAAAAAAAATTTAAAAAAAAAAAAACAGTCAAATCTTCCAAAAATTGAATAAAATTGAAATTTTTTTTCAAAAATTCAAGAGATAATAAAAATTCAAATATTTGAAAAAAAAACAATTAAGATAGAAAAAATGCTTATTCACTGCATAGATCGAATCGTGAAAAGTCTTACGAACAATGAGTCATACCGGAGGCGTTATATCCAATCATGATTATGTCATGGCCGTCCACTCCTCCACCAATAAAAAAAGGAAAAAAAAAGAAATTGAAATTTAAGATAAAAAAAATATATATTCAAAATGTGTTTTAATTCAAATAAAAAAAATACATTAAATAACAAACAAAAAAACAAAAAAAACAAAAAAAAACACAAAAAACCCTTTAATCATTACTTCGCTTCATACAAAATATAAGTAAAGTCAAGAAATACCAAAGGGATATTTGAAGGAGGGAAAAATAGAAACAACTGACAAACTCCGGAGAAAAACGAAGACAAGACCAAAACAATACATGCATTACAATTAAAAACTAAAAACATGTGAACAACATATGGACCCAACCAAAAAACCGGGGGTAGAGGAGGAGGAAGCAAAGGAGAAAATGTATAAAAACACAGATATCGCAGGGGAACAAACAAAACACTGTCATGTTTTGTTCAGATTGTAACATTACTTTCACCAGGAGAGATAATATGTTGCGGCATTGAAGAAACTTTCACGCGGAAAGAGATGTTAATACCAATGGACACTCACCGCCGCCACGCCGGGAGAAGGAGGGAACGATTCCCCTTCGTCTCTCGTCATCCCTTTACCATGATCGTGAAGGGACCGACTTCGTGCGGAAAGACTTATTTCCTGAAAGACGTACTACAACAGACGAAAACGGTGTGCGTACCGACCCCGCAGAGGATAGTCTCGTTATACAAGAAATGGCAACTTCTTTACGTGGAAATACAGAGGACGGTGGTATCGCGGGTCGAATTTGTCCGTGGAATCCCGCCAGACCTGGAGAGCGACGACTTCTTCGATCCTGGCGTAGGGAACATGATCTTGTTAGAAGACCTGATGTCGACGTCGGCCAAAGACTCTCGGATCAACGACCTGTTCACCAAACGGGCAGAGGAATCGCTAACGAGGACCGAGATGAAGACCACAAATAGGAAGAATTCGCCGATACACCAGACGGCAGAAGATCTCGTAGCTTGCCGAGATTGTGGACTAGTCTTTGTTCATGATGCCGGACAATTTCAATTTCATCAAGTCGGATATCGGAACTTTTCGATGGAAGACATTACGAACAACTTTTCTACCCGGGACTTGGAGTCCAACGATGCCAGGCTGAAAGAGACTTACGAATGACATTTTTAAATTTATTGTTGCATATATCTGGAATATGATTGTCAATAAATGTTAAAAAAAATTGTCGTTGTCATTTTTACAGACATCCAAGAACTATGACTTTAACAATTTAAATATAAAGGTTTAGGAAAAGAGTTATCTCCCTACACTGTCCAAATTATCTTCATATGGATAAAAAAGGCGGGAAAAGTGTTATGACTCTCCCCTTAAATATGTTGTCACGCATGTGTTATTCTACCTCAACCCGCCCTTCGCTTGGTCCTGGTTGTCCTGGCGTTGAACAACTAGTCCCGGGTTGCTTGGATTGTGCATTTTGTCTGGATATCCGAAAATTAAAAAAATGAGAACAAAATGGCGTTTATGATAACTAAAGATAAGAAATTTATATTTATCAGGAGATATTAATATTTTGTATGAAGCGAATAAATGATTAAAGGGTTTTTTCTTTTTTTTTCTTTGTAATTTAATATTATTTTTTTATTTGAATTAAAACACATTTTGAATATACATGTATATATATTTTTTTTATTAAATTTAAATATGTTTTTTCCTTTTTTTATTGGGGCAGAATTGGACGGCCATGACATGATCATGATTGGACTTAATGCGTCCGGTATCACTCATTGTTCGTAAGACGTTTCAAGTTTCGACCTTAATAGGTAATCAATTCGATGCAGTGAATAAGCATTTTTTGTATTATCAGACGAAATATCCGGGTCCTGGCACGTGACTGACGTCACTTCCGTAAACAAATCATGAAAAAATGGCACGAAAATCGATCAATTCCGTGTTCCTGGTACTTCCGGTTTCAGTCACGCATGCGCAGACCACACATCCGGGTCTTGGTATGTGACTTACGTCACTTCCGTAAACAAATAATGGAAAATCCACCTCAAATACGACTTGAACTGTCCATATATTCTACTTATGGGAACGCCTTAACGCCTCATGTTTTTACTTGCATTAAAGACGACATGTGGAGTATGGATTGTCAACTTCGTGTTCCTCACAGGGTGTAGGCTCTCGTTTTATGAGCATATTCATTATCGACTGAACTTGGATAATGTAATAAGAACATTGAGCTGTGTTGTTCCGAAAAAAAACATGTTATCATTTCGTATTTTGTTAGAATTTTATATCTACTTCTCACACGGTGATACTTAATGTTTCTTCTGTGATGTTTTAGTTTGAAAAAAAAACATCTCTACAAAATTCTCTGCATAATGACTATTGGACTTTCGAAAAGAAGAATCTAGAAGCAGGTATCGTTCCTCACAGCAGGTGTGATTTCTAGGTCATTCGTGGCATTTCGCCAGAATTGAATGAAAAAGATTGAGGGGTTCGATCGAAAAACGGAATTCCATACAAACAATATTAACTGTGCAATCGAGAACTTAGGGCTTTTCCATTTTATTCACTGGTAAGACATTGAAAATGTTCATATGTATCCCAACTACATAAAATTGACTGCACATCCTATATAATAAGGAATTCCCTTCACCTTTCGGGTTTCCTGTTTTATCATTCGGATTGAAAGATAAATCGGCGTGTAGCCTGTTTCCCAGTCCCATGATGCACTACGTTTTCAGGGCCTGGCATTGACAACCGAATGGCGTCGTCTACACACAGTAATCAAAGATGGCGACGGTAAATGATTTGATAGGGAAAAATATTATTTTCATTGAAAAGGCACATTTATAAGTGCGACATATTCACGAAATTTGGCACAAACATTCCAAATCAAATGAGAAATCCCGTGATAATATTTATTTTATGATGTCCAAGTCAAAAATATTTAAAAATATACACGAAAATATTCAACTTGCGTGGGTCGATTTGTGAAGACCGGCTATGACTTTGTGTTCGTTAAAAATGTACAATTATAAGTGCGACATATTCTTGAAATTTGGCACAAACATTCAAAATCAAATGAGAAATCCCGTGATAATATTTATTTTATGATGTCCGAGTCTAAAATATTTAAAAATATACACGAAAATATTCAACTTGCGTGGGTCGATTTGTGAAGACCGGCAACCAACGTGTATTATTCTAGCTGAACATGTACACCTATAAGTATGAAATATTCTTGAAATTTGGCACAAGTGTTTAAAATTAAATGAGAAATCACGTAATAATATGTATTTCATGATACCGCCGTACAATTCTAGAAAATATAGACGAAAACATTAAAAATACGCCCTTCTTTTTAGGAAAACCTACTCCATGTGGAATATTCTCATACTGTTTAACTGAAACCTAATCCAAACCTTAACCCTAAATGAGTTGGTTCCCTAAGTCTGGTTTTACCAAAACTTACAACTAATTTTTACTTATTTATATTTACGAAAAGGATATACAGTCATGTAATTCTAATATCATAAAAAAAATTGAAAGCTTAAACATGAGTATTCTCATAACACCTGAATCTTTTTTTGTATTCTGTGACTGAAAATTAGACTTCAGTAATGTTTATATGCTTGTCCAAGCCTTGGTCCTGTATGTTCAGTGGTTGTCCCTGGTTTAATTATTGTTATACATGAATTATGTATGCTAATATTGTACTTATGTGGGATTTATTGTTGTTTTGTTGAAATACATTTCTATGCTGCGCTGCTAGCTGACAGTGGTCATTAAGTGTTACCCTTTATCTTCTGTCTCTCTGATTTTGGTTTCCTGCACTATAACTTTTTTTTTGCCTCATCCAAATTTTATGAAACTCATACACCATTCTTGTATGAACTACAACACGCAGGCAGAGTTCGAATTTGGGCAGTGAGTCATTTATTATTAGCCAGCTTGAGTGGGGACATTTGTGTCCTCAGACACATTCTATTTTTATTTTTGGGGGGCATTATAGTGTTTGTTTTGTACAGTGGTGTAGTCTAGATGTAAAGATATTTACATTTATTTAGGCCTAAAATATTGTGGGTTTCTCGACTACACCTGGTAACTTAAAAATTTTCATAAACAAAAGAAGTAATTTTTTTGCTATATTTGTTTTTTTTCTTTTATACAATCATACATACAACAATAGTCATGTAAAATGAAAAGACTTTTATGTCTTTCTTTTTTTTGCAAACCAGTCCTATTATTTTTTGTTGTAAAATGCTTTTGTGTGTGATATGTTCATGAAAATTTGCTCAAAGATTAATACTAAATTCTATGATACACTCTATAGCATTTTTCATGCACAAGATAAGCACATTTCCTATCAGATTTAGGACTCAACAGTTGTCCGTAAGGTCACACCAAATTGATTTTTAGTTTTTTGGATTTCGCCGCTCCAATTTTCTTACTTTGTAAATTCTAAAAAAACTTTTTTGCTGCTTAATTTTGAAAAAATTGTTAATTAAACTCCTAAACTTTGGTAACAAATAGGGTGTTCTTTGATCTTTTCTTATATTTTAGTTTAACTAAATTGTGCCGAACGTAAATTTGATCTTCACCTGAAAAAATCTATTCCTCATGAAAAAAATTTAATTAAAATTTCGATCGCACCTAATTTTGCTGTAAAAAATCCAAAGAAATAAAAATCAATTTGGTGTGGCCTAAGGTCTTAAATTTTGAATACAGAAAGAATTTAATCCAAAAAGTTTAAGAGTATTTTTAAAAAATGCTAAAATGACAAAAAGAATAAGCCAAAAACATTTAAGGACATTTTGCTGAACTAGTATACATTATTGTTTAGGGCCCATCTGAAGTTGGTCTGGGGGTGTGGGATTTTCTTGCTGCATTGAAGACCCGATGGTAGCCTTGAGCTGCTCTTTGTTTGGGTTGTTGTCTCTTTGGCACATTCCCAGTTTCCTTCTCTTTTCTATGAATGAGATACTCCCTAGTTTTCATGAAATTTAAAATTTTTGAAACAAAAATTTTAAAGTATTGTTGGGGTAGTGTTGGAATACTATAAATTGTGCTGGCAAAACCCTTGGAGACTTGAAATCTACTAACAGTTGTATGGTAGAAATTATAGAAAATAACATAACTTTGTTAGTACTGGTTAAAACGCAATAAATATTGATTATTATATATTTTTGTTTCTTTATTTCAAGGCAATTTGTAATTGCACAATTGATTTTAGTTTTCTCCATCATTAGTTTTTTTTTCTGTAGAGATCCTTGTATATGATACACGTTTTGATGCATAGTATGTGCATAATTTCGTCATTTCATGGCTCATTATGTATTCTCAAGGTCTGAAATTTTGAAAACTAAAATAATGAAAGACAATATTTGATATTGGTAATTTATCTTATTTTTTTTTATTCTCATTTATAAAAGCATCAAGTTAATTACAGTACACAAATAAATACATAGAGAAATATTTGTGAAATAATAATGAATAATAATTTGTCAAATTTCTGTTTTATCGCACAATGTGAATATCATCATTTAGATAATATATTACAAAAGTATTATATACATTTTAATAAATAAATTAATGTAACATTTAACTTTCAATAATTTTTAAATAACATATCTATTGAATGGTAAATGAAAAAAGTATGTAATGGGAGATAACTTTTACAGCAATTTTCAAATTTCAGTATTATTATTTCAAAATATAATAAATATTTACATTTTTTTTCAGTCAGTTTAACAGCTATCAGCTACTATCATATATTGGTAAGTTTTCATTTCTTCTTTATGTTACATTCCAGTTTAAATACAATGTACATAGTATAAAAGTGTTGGTGACATAATGATGAATAATGCTTTTATCATATATTGATTTAATATATATGGATACATTTGTATTCATTGATAAGGGAAAAAGTATGCATTGGACTTTTACAGCAATATCTAACTTTTAGTTTTATCTAAAATTGTGGAGGACATGTGTAAAATTTTAAATAAATATTTCTTTTTTTTTCAGTTAATGGAAGTAATGTGAATTTATTAATATGGACAATTGCAAGAACATGTAAAATTTTTTGTAAGTTATCATTTTTGCATTTGCTAAAGAATCATGTTGAATACATAGGTATCATTATATAGATAATATATTACAACAATAATTGTGAAATAATAATGAGTAAATAAATCTTACATTTAACATAAATTGATGTTTAAAAATATATCTATCATTACATTTCTATTCATTGACAAAGGAAAAGGTATGAATTACTGGAATTCTCAAATTTCAGTATTACCCAAAAAATGTGAAGGAAATGTTAAAAATGATGCAAATGAATTTTATTTGTCCATCACTTGAAGTTTTGTGAAATGTAGGAGTACTTTATCTCAGTTTTTTATTTCTCATTTATACATAAATAAATACATGGAAAACTAAAAGAGTGAAGTCAATTTTTAAAACTGTGAAAATAAATATTTCCATTTATATGTTTCAGCTGCCTGAAGATTTGTCATATGTAGGAGTACATGTTTGATATTGGTAATTTATCATAATTTTTTTTTAATTCTCATTTATAAAACCATCAAGTTAATTACAGTACACAAATAAATACATAGAGAAATATTTGTGAAATAATAATGAATAACGGTACACGAATGTTATGATTTAACATTAAATAATTTAATAAATATATAGATCTATTACTAAATTTTCCTTATTGATAAAGGAAAAAGAATGAAAAGGAAGACAATTTTTATTGGAGTTGTCAAATTTCAGTTTTATCTGACAATGTGAATAATTTTACGTGTTTAAAATGTTATAAAAATAAATTTTTTATTTTTTAGTACATGTATTGGAAGTAATATGAATTATATAATCATGGACAATTACCTGAGCATGTATGATTTTTGTAAGTAATCATTTTTTTCTTTGCTAAACCATTGAATATCAACATTTAGATAATATATTACAAAAGTATTATATACATTTTAATAAATAAATAAATGTAACATTTAACATTCAATAATTTTTAAATAACATATCTATTGAATGGTAAATGAAAAAAGTATGTAATGGGAGATAACTTTTACAGCAATTTTCAAATTTCAGTATTATTATTTCAAAATATAATAAATATTTACATTTTTTTCAGTCAGTTTAACAGCTATCAGCTACTATCATATATTGGTAAGTTTTCATTTCTTCTTTATGTTACATTCCAGTTTAAATACAATGTACATAGTATAAAAGTGTTGGTGACATAATGATGAATAATGCTTTTATCATATATTGATTTAATATATATGGATACATTTGTATTCAATGATAAGGTAAAAAGTATGCATTGGACTTTTACAGCAATATCTAACTTTTAGTTTTATCTAAAATTGTGGAGGACATGTGTAAAATGTTAAATAAATATGAATGAAACTTATTAATGTATTCATTTATAAAGGAAAAAGCATCAAAAAGGAGATTGTCAAATTTAAGTTTTATTGAACAACCATTTGAATTTTTATTGGGGGGGGGGGGGGGGTACTATGAAATGTTTGATGCTGCATTTTTCGGTCGAAATTTTGGTCCTGAAATCATCTTGTACATTAAAAACCTGCATTTGAGTGAATGTGACTTATATTTTATGGGAGAGTTATAGTATAACTAATTTATAAATGTGAATAGCTAAAAATCTACAACGAGTTACCGAACAACACATTAATTCATGAATGGGACTCTTGCAGACACATTATCTAGTTTTATTTTTATTCCTTTTATTGCTGAATTCATCACAGTACAAGAAAGAAAAAATTAAATAAAAAAAACCATTTTGATAGTATTGTAATTTTTGGTTGTAACACAAAAATTTTTTGAGAATTCTATTATTTCAGTTGTAACATTCAAATTGGAAATGACTGTAATGATACATTTTCAGAGAACGGAGCCATGGATGAAATAACTGCATTAAGTCCAGGTAATTTTTTTCAAACTCTAAACATGTTAATGTTAACACTTGTTAGATGTCTCCTTTTCTAGCTCACTTTGCCAAAAGGACCAAGTGAGCTATTGGATAGAACCTTTAGTTTTACTAAATATAACATCAATTTATTCAATAAATATGTAGCAAATATACATGAATAAACACGTACAACCTGTATCAACAAATTGTTGTTCATTTTGAACCCAAAGTATTATATACTACATCAGTTATTATTCAAATTTTTGTGAACCATATTAATAATCTTAGTATTCATTAAAAAGTAAAAAATAGTTTTATAAAGAATTCTGAGTAACAAGGGATTAAATCATTTTATTACATTGAGTGTGGTGAAATACTGGGATTTCCAAGTGAAATCAAATCCAATAATTCACCCAGTGAAATCAAAAGTCATATTTCACTCTAGGAAGCGACGTAACAATAGCCGTCGCCAACGATGTTGCTATGCAAACGTCGTCACATAGTCACATAAAAACATAATCCTTTGTATTTTCTCGTTAAATTTCATGAATACACATAATATGTCAATGTAATAAACAGAATAACTAATCTCGAAATTCGAATACCAAAGATCTACAACTCGTGACCGAAAAATACTAATAATTCACTCATGCGCTACTCGCACTCGTGAATTAATGTGTTGTTCGGTAACTCATTGTAGATTTTTAGGTATTCGCATTTCAAGATTAGTTATACTATAATTAATAATTGGTTGTATCCATATAAAGAATGATAAAATTGTTTTATAGATTTTACTATAGTATATCAGATATTTTTTTATAATTGAGCCTTGTTATCATAACTAACAAAATCCAGTTACAAAACAGTATCCTCTGTTTGCATAATTTCCTACTTTATTGATTTTATAATTGTGTACATTTCACCCAGTATAGTAATAAAAATACAATCCTTTTTATTGAAACCGGTGTAGCAAATCTGATTAAAAATTAATTCATTTTTTTTAGATGTAGCAGAATTCAGCAGAAATCACCAGTCAGAAAAAAATAGCTTGGTGTGTGTTTATTTGAACTGCATGTTGCATGAACTGGCAACAGTTTTTTGATAGTTTGAACTAGTTCATTATTTGAATGTACAGTTTGTTTTTGGAATACATTTGTGAAATTTGAGATGTTAGCAAGTTGTGATTTTTCAGAATTTGTACTATTTACATTGACTTGAGTACACTACTCTTTTCTTTATATTATATATTTTGTGAAAGATATACATTGTTGCAAAGTAGAAAGACAGTCAGATCATTAAATTTGAAAAATATATCAATTATTTTTATCCTGCAACTAGTTTATTTTATATACATAAAGGGTGTTAAATATTACTCAATAATTCCAATGTTGTTTTCAAAACATCAATTGCATTAATTCATTGGCTAACAGCAACTTCTGGTAAAAAGTTTATAACTGGATAAATTCCCTTCATGACATCATGCACAGTGCATGAGGAAAATGATAATTTCAAATGGATAACATCATATTTTTGCATTACTTTGGAATAAAGATTATTTTTACGGAATTTATCAATGTGTAAACTCAGGCTCATCACTCACAAACTTTGCATAAAGTCCTTCTTTCTGAGTGAATCGCCAGAGTTTACACATTGATAAATTCCTTCAAAATAACCTTTATTACTATAGTAAATATTGCAAATTTACCTGTTTCTTAGACGCTTGTACAAAACGAATTGTATATTTTTCAAATGATAAATATTGAATAATTTTTGATCTTTTGTTTATTCATATTAAATATTGTCAATATTATAATTAATTTATGTAACATTGATCATGTATTCAATATAGATATACAGCATTTTGCTATAATTAAAAAGAATTGTAAGTGATGTTTCCTCATTGACCTTTTATCCCTTATCCTTATATTACAGATAAGATATAGCCTGTGTCATATGCAATATATATACAATACAAAGACATTGTCGGAAAATATAAAATTTATTTGGGCGAGCTTTAGAAACACAAAAAAAGTGAGCCTTAGTGAGCCTCTTCCCCATGTTTAGCAGTGAGCCCAAATAAATCGTATATTTTCCTACAATTTGTATTGTCTTTATCCTGAAATCCACTTTACATCCATAAAATGTCTTAAAATTACGCTTTTGTTTTGGTTTTATAAAATGGAAGATTTTAATGGCTTTTGGATGTTGTGCCAAGAATTTACCATCCTTCTCTTTCTTACCCATGTCATCATGGGAAATTTTGTAAAATAATTTTTATATTGTGAAGGAATAATCATTATATTTGATAAACATGATATCAATTTGAATCTGAAATCTTACTTTGAATTTTTCATGTCATATGGGGTCAAATATAAAAGGCTGAAATCATAGCAACATCTTTCATTTGAAAAACTAAAAGTTCGTGTTTCTATTGCAATTTGCAGAATTTATATATATCACATGCCTGAAAAAATAAACAGAAATTCCAAATGAATTTGATTTATACTTTTATATGATTAATTTTTCTTTTTGTTTTCAGGAAAATATTGTGAGCAAAAGTCTGAATTGTTACAACAAAAAATATGACAAAAATATTAAAAATCTTAAACCTTTACAAATACAGTCATTGAAACATTTAATAGATGGAGCTGATGTAATATCAGTGCTGCCAACAGGATACGGAAAATCCTTAATATATGAAATATTGCCATTTATATACGAGCAAACAGGAAATGACAACAGAGTTTTTGTCTTGATAATAGTTCCCCTAAATATAATTCTTGCTCAACAAAAACAAAAGCTTAGACAAGAAGCAGATATTTTGGGCAAATTAGTTTCAAAAGAAATAATACATAAACTTTCAAACGGGAAAGTTACCTATCTATTTTCTCACCCTGAAAACATAATAAGAAACAAGAAATTGTATGAAATATTTTCAACATCTGTCTATGAGGACATGAAATGCTTCATAGTAATAGATGAAGCACATTGTATAATTGAATGGGGGGAACAATTCCGCACAGATTTCAAAAAAATCAGTGAGCTACGATCAGTTTTCCCCAAGGCACAAGTGTTAGCTCTCAGTGCCACAATTTCAGAAAAAGGACAAACAGATATAAGAGTGAATTTAAGGATGGAAAACTATAAAGTTGTTTCATTTTGTCCATCAAGGGATAATATTTCCATGTGTATACTAAAAAAGCCTACTGGTCAAGATGGGAAAGATAACTATAGGTTTATATTTGAACCAATCATTCTGGAACTGAAAATAAAGGGAGACAATTTTCCACTGACCATTGTATATTGTTCAGGAAATATTGATTGGTTAGGGTATGGCTACCAACTTGCCAGACAACTTCTTGGTGACAAGTTTTACTGCAAACCAAAAGAGAAGGTTCTAGAGCAAGCGAGAGTAGCCATGTTCCATGCATCAATGGATAAAGATGCTGAGGTAATAATTGCCATGAATTTAGATGCAGCATGTATTGAATAAAATGGCTCAAAGACTCCAAAGGCTGTGTTGTGTATAAAAGGATTACATGTAATATCCAACCCAAACACCTTGCATAGAATTATGATGACCAGTAAAAAATCAATGTGACATGCAGAACAAAATATTGCTTGCATATATAATATAATAAAAAAAAGTTGGGAGGATACATTTTTTGTGAAGAGTTCCACAACATGAAATATACAATGTACATTGAAAACTTTCTTAAAGGTAAATTTCTCCCTTATGCACATTTTCAATATGTCTGTAAACATTCTGTATGACATTCACTACACAATAATGGGATGCATTAAAATGTATTTCTGATACTAATATATATTCCAGAATCAACAATTTATTATGAAAAGCCTTAGTGCAGAGAATGGTCCACTTAGGCTAATATTTGCAACAATTGCTCTCGGAATGGGAGCTGATTTGAAAAATGTTAAAAGAGTTGTACATGCTAACCCAACAAAGACACTAGAAGGTAAATACATGGGCTTTATAAGAATTGATACTATACAATTATAGCATGTTGATGAGGTCGATACATGAATTGATCCAAATGACCAAGAACAAAATCGACTGAGGACAAAGTCTGAGGTCAATATTGTTTATTCTTTGTCAGTGCGATGAAATCATGTATCGATCGAAAACAACATGCTACAATTGCTTCATTATTTTTCAACTTTCAATATTACATCATAAATTTTGATATTCCAATTAAGTCTTTAAAACACAAATAAATTGATACTTAATAAGTTAACAAAACATAACAAATTTTTATACAAAATTCAAATAAAATTATAATAACGTTATTAATTACGTCCTGTATTACTTAATACAAACAAACCGCAATGGATAATGAAATATAGTTTTATTTTTGGATATTAATACAAGAGTGAACATAGAAAGTTATGTCATGTTATATTTGTCAAATATCTGACGCAAGTCAATCATAGACAAAATATGGTGATCCATGTTTTCCATTTGTTGCTGGCATTAAACAATAAGTATATTTATGAATTTCCAAGCTCTGATTAGTGAAACATTTTTTAACAGAAAATTTAAAATATTTTATTATTATAAAATGATACTGAGGTTTGGACATTTTTTAAAATTTTTCCTTTATTAGATAATTGTAATCATGTATATTATAAATATAACTTTTTAAATTCTGGCATATCTATTCATATATTAATTAAGTTTTATTATGTTACCTGTAGCATATGTGCAGCAAATAGGTAGAGCTGGAAGGAATGGGGAACAGGCAGAAGCAACCCTTTTTTTTAATGAATCTGAAATAAGCAGACCAAACATACAGAAAGAAATGAAGGAGTTTTGTAAGACCGACAAATGTAAAAGAGTTGTACTAAACAGTCAATTTGGTTTTAACAGTTGTAATAATTTAGAAGTATGCTGTAATATTTGTCATCCTTCTTTAGAAATGAAATGGTCATTTAGTCCAGTGAAGCCATTTCACATTAGAAATATGATTAAAACAACCCTGTTAACTTATAGGTCACTTGACTCAACTGGTACTTTACAAAAAGAGCTAACAGATGATATCATTGATGTCTTAATTTGTAGGTTTGATAAAAAAACAAGCATAAAATTCTTGAAGAATGATTTGCATTTGTGTAATGCTGGTGATGAGGTGTTCACAATGATGAAGTCTCTGTGTATAAATTAATTAACAAAACAACACTGCTAATCATAATCAATCAATCATTTATATGTATAATGATGACAACTTGTTTTCTGAAACTTAATGTTATTGGATGAGACTGTCATGACCATTTAGTCTTCTGTCAAATATTCAAGGGCCAATAAATGTTATATGGGGTTTATATACCAAGTTGACAACAAACAAATTGCATGTTGGCAAGATGTACATTTTTCTCAAAACTTTCTTTTTTAGCTCACATGGTCTAAATTTTGTCCGGGATCCCAGAATTACTACCAATATGGCTGCTGTGAAAGGGTTGGGGATGAATTTCAAAATCTTCTATGTGACTACATGTCCAATCGGAAGAAGACTTGGCAGCAATGGTCCTTGATGGTCCTCTTTCAGAATTGTGAATCATCTTGTCTTAAACCTCTAAGCCAATTTGGAACCAAACTTGGCAGAAATGGTACTTAGACAAGTCTGAGAGTCTCTATTTTCTGTAATAATATCCATCAGCGTAGTTAATGAAATAATAGTAACGTCATAAAACTGCAAATCTTTACTACAATTTTACATTATATTTTTCTTGAAATGTCACCAATTAACAAATTTAGTACAACCTGATAAAGAGATTATCAGGAAACAAATTGTCATACTTTATATATATATAGTACACAGCTGTCTCAAATATGTATAAAATGGGACATTGTTTGTTACATATTTCAAATAATTGATAAAAAATCTACCTTAAAATACTGGCATTCCTAAAAACCTTATAATTTTAAGGAAGTGAAATATGCATGAATATATAGACCAATATCTTAAAAACTAAATTCAAAGTCTATTTGATGCTGCTTGATCCAGTTGAATATGTGATCCCTTTGTAGTTTTAAGATTGGACTGTTAGGTATTTTCACAGAAAGCTGTCTTCCCTTTTCTTCAAATGGTTTAACCCTTCTTAGACTTTGTATAATTAATTTTTCATCCTCATACGATGATGGTATTTTATGTTTATGAGCTCTAACTAACACTTTTGTACGTAAATCAAAATTGTCTGAAATTGAACTTATTGCTGAAAATGCACTTGTTCTTTTAACTATGGATGCCTCTGATTTATTAGAACTTACAGCTTTAATGTGAGACTTTGTAAGTTTTACCATGTATTCCATTTGGAGATCAGCAGGGATGAAAGAGTTGGTCTTTCCATGAGTATTGACAAACTGACCATAAAATATTTCGTTTGCCTTCCTTTCACTTGTGCTATTCATTTGAAATAGGTATCTTAAAATTTCCAAAGCATATTTAGATCTATTATTGTGACCTTTGAATATCAGCATTGCATACTTTAGGATTGGTAACATTCTGCTCATATTTGGAGTGGAGATGGCATCCCTTAAGTTTTTAAATAACAGACCTAGCTCAAGCATATTTTCCCCATATGTTTTCATTCCATCTGTGACAGATTTTTTCGATGCGCGAAAATATGTTGTGGTCGGTATCAAAATAATCTTTCTGTTACCATCTGGTAATGTAACAGGAACTTGGAGGTATTGGGTTTCAGGATTCTGCGTCTCATCTGACATGTCTAATTTCCCCTTAGTATGAGGCCATACATATATGTCAATTATCTTACCTAATACAACATACATCCATTTGGTTTTCTCTTCTCTATTCATTTCAGAAAAGTTTTCTGGAAAGTTTTTGGTAGCTCTGGCATTGACATCTGACATACCAAAGTACTCACATGCAGCCTCTACTATATAGGCATCTGTTACAGATACAAACAGCTCCTTACAATCATCAAAATGGTTCTTGACATCTAAACCATTTGCTCGCAACCTGTTTAACCTGATCTTAGCTGCATGCAGAGTACCTGGTTCAATACACTTCTCATTATATAGAGTCTGGTAAATATGGGTCAAAAGTGCCATCTCCAAATGGAAATATTCAAATGTTATTGCATTTAGGTGATCAAATCTTGCTGATGGACTAAGAGCCCCTGACCTGAGACGCTTGGCACCTGAAAACCTTTCCCTTGTTAATTGATCACCACCTATATTAACTTCTTCTATCTGTTTTTCAGCGGTATTATATGTGTTTTGAATTATGTCCTCATAATTTTCTAGGATGGTGATGACATCTTCATACTTCTGTTCATTTTTTTTTAAAACAGGTAGTGGAATGACCTGGTTTTTTACATTGATAAGGTTTTCATTGGCTCTTATATGTGTTGGCATTAAATCTTTGTAATCCTCAAAAATTGGTAAAAATTTGGTAAGGACTCTCATTATCAGTATAATGTAATCATCCTTAATCAATTTACAATCATCATCATTTGGTAAAAAGAAGTTTTCAGGAACATTTACAACCATGTTTTTCGGATTATTGTCAAGATGTAAAAAAGAATTTGTTTGGACAATTGCTGCTGACCCAAACCAATGTTCAATATGTGGTGATTTTATACCCTTTCTCAAATAGCTGGTATCTACAAAAAAATTAATGTTATCACCTACTATGCGAAATTTCTTTCCATCTTTAATGGATTCAATTAGTTTGGCATCAAAATGGCCTCCTATCTGTTCAATAACATTGTTGGCAACACAGTGTGACACACAAATTCCTAATGGTTGCAAGCGGTCATAAATCTGGAATTAAAAAAAAAAGAAGCTCGTTTTGTAAATTTATTATCATGGCATATTGGTAATTTCAATGTCAAGGATGAACTTATTGAGTAAGCGTCAAGGATGACAGCAGTGAAGTTTTAATGTGACCACATCATTATTTTGTGTTCATTGGCAGTTTAATGAATGGCAAAAATCATAAAACATAATCATGTCTGCCACAAAGGCTGCCTTCAATTTATTTCAATAGTTCAAACATTAACTAAGTTATTTAATTTTGCAGATAAAATAATACTATTAATGGATATATTTTTTTCTGATGCTGACTTTATGACAGTTGTAATTGATTCTATCTCCCGTGTAAGATCAACAACAAAAATATATAAAGTCATATAATATGAGAAAATTATCCATTATTATCTGAAACAACAACTATATAGTTATTTTCAAAATGGCTCCAAAAATTTTTAATGGTCTTATTTTCCAAGTAAATATAAATGATAGCAGTAAAATATCATTAATATTATCTCAATACATTTCTGATAAATAGACCCAAATGCAAAAATTTAACCAATGTGGACAGACATACGTATATATAGACGGAAGAGGGTAAATCTATATGCTCCTTCCACACTGGTGGAAGGGGCACAAAAATATTTAAATACTTACAGTTTTTATAAACATATAATCCTTACAGATCAAACTTCAAAATACAAAATTATTGAATGGAAGTATTCTCAAAATAAAATTCTATGGCTAATGACAATTTAGATAAAAAATCAGTAGCACACAGAATAATTCAGTGAGAAAACTTTAAATACCAACATCATGCATCAACCTGTAACCATGCTTCTGAAATTATTAATGCATAATATGTAATAAGTCTAATTATAAACAAATCACAATTTAGACTTAAGTTTTGCATCCATATAAGCATATCTCCAGGTGAAAATCTTTGAAGATAAAATTATTTAAAGAGTTCATATGCAGTAAATAGGGTGTGTTTTTTTTGAAATTATTTCTTATTTTACGTCACTGAAAATGTTTGCAAACAAAAATTGCAACAATAAAATTTAATGTTAATATGCAAAAATTAAAATAAAATTATGTCCTATTAATGACAATCCTGTATGGGAAATGTTTTGAAAATAATTTTTTAAATATCAAAAGCAATACTTTGATTACAGAAAACAACATGCACAATCTTATTTCATTGAAAAAGTTTTAAAGAAATGATTGATCATCAAAGAAAACTTCAAAACCTGGTGTAGACTTTACAGAATGCAAATATTGATTGATTTGATTTGATTGAAAGTTATAAATCATAATAAATTTGTACATTATGATTTTATATTACCTTCTGATGAGCTTTCTCATTAACAAGCGTCATTGAAATCACTCGCTGAGTTCTAGACAAGTCTTTTAACCTTGCCTTCATCAGTATGCTGTATACCATTCCCAACTGCTTGTCCAATTTTTCAAAGTGTTTTTGGTTTCCCATCATTTTTTGTGGACAAGAGGCTGCCAAAAGCACATCAGCTAAGAAGCTGTGTGATTCAATCAATTCATTATTTACACAACCCCAATCAAAAGATATCATATCTTCAAATGTTTTTTTATGTAGATAGCTTTTTCTTTTTTCACACAATGAATTGGTATCATCCTCTATTTGAAGCAGGAATTTTTGCCATAATGCTTTTTTCAAGTTAGGAATACTAAAAATTACTGAGGACATGGTATCAACATCTGCATCATTAAAAATGCAATTCAGTAATTTAGTTTTACTATTTTCTGTTAAATCCTCATGTACTGATTCCAGACGCATGGCTGCCTTCTTTTGAAGATTACTGAAATGTAATTGTCCTTCAGTATCAACATCTGATGCCTCTATTCTGTTATTATTTCTATTGTTTCCTACAAAACTGAAATAAAAACCTTAAATTAACTGGAGGCTCAAGTTGTGAGTCTGTATCACTCACCTAGTATTTGTTCATTTAGATATTAAGTGTTGGGGATTTTTTGGTTTTTGATCAATAATGAATAGGGAATTGTTTATGGTGGCCATCAGTTGTCCTATTAGGATAATATATACAAACTATATGAAGGTCATACCATAGATGCTTCATACCAAGTTTCAGGTCATTTGACTCAGAATTGTCAGATAAGATATACATGACAATAGTGCATAGAAATATAATGCATAAAGTGAAAAATCAAAGAGGAGTCTATGTAACAATCTAAAATTCGATATAGTGTATTAAAATACCAGTACTATATAGAATTTGACTCCTCAGTGGGCCCAAATTTTAGAAAATTAAAATTCTAAAACCTTACTGCAAATCTATATAAAGTTCATTACTTTACTGTACAGAAAATTAAATGTATATATTAAAAAAAAAAAGAATTTTAATTTTACTTCAAGGTTAAATTGATAAGTTTTGAAAATCAACCCTTTTGGGCCCGAGTTTAAAAAGTCTAAGACCTTATTGACCTACATGATAACCAGTACATTACATTTGCTTAAAAATAATTCAGGTTAATATGACAAACTGTTTCGTCCCTGCCAAGGGTACTCGTCAGGTGGCTTTTTATATACATGTACAAATAATTTACATGTATATATATGTTGGCTGCCACTACAGTTTATAATTCTCAAACAAGAGGCTCCGAGGTGCCTGTATTGCTCACCTGGAAATCTTTTGCAGAATAAATTATGTGGCTATCCTCATATTGACTGCCAGTCTGAAACATTGCTGCCATTTGTTACAATTGGCTCACTGGTTTTGAAAAATTTTCACTGGTTTCAAATGACAAAATCTTTAAGGGAACTTTTCCATAAGATCCTATGTTAAACACTATTCAGCTGTGGCGGTCATTTTTGATGGCAGACAGAATCATTATATACAACAATTCTGAAACTAAGGACCATTGCTACCAACTTTTAAATATTACAAAAAATTTTGAAATTAGAAAGTTAAACTTTGCATATGTAGTCATGTTAAAGGGCATTAATTGCAGAATGTAGAAGAATGAATATATGTATTGATAATATAACCTCTTTTTGAAGGAGAGTTACAATTATATCCATAAACATGTATTACTATTGCTACAGTTATTGTTCATTTTATTTTGCTTTTTCGTAAGACTTTTGAGTCATATTTATTGGGTTTTTTTTATAAATGTATTATGAGTTATGATTTTCACAATTTTTTTTTAATATTGTTTATCTTTTGTAAAATATCTTATTTTTGTTCTCAATGCTTTAATAAACTGATAAAGAAAATTATTAAATATATCTGAACATTCTCCTGCTCCATACCTACACTTTATAACATTTAACAACAAGAAATCTACGATTACAAAGTTCGCCTCGTTCCCACACTAATTTTGGTGGGAGGCTGTGTTATTCCAAGAGATGCACCGTGACACCAAGTAATATGATTGTAGGTCGCTTGGTATCAGAAAACCTAACCCAGAAGTAGTGCTTTACCTAAGTCAATGAAGCACAATAAGTAGTTCAGAGTGGGAGGCTGTGTTACTCCCTAGGATGCATCCTCACACCAACTAATATGATTGTAGGTCACTTTGTATGTTAATACTGATTTTTTACATAAAACTTAAAAGCCAGTCAACCCTATGTCAACTAGTAACTGAGAAATGACTGCAGACGTGGACGCCAGGGGTACTCCATTGGTCCCCCTCAAATTCGCTGAGGCGAACTAAAAACCAAATTAAATACTTGTGAACAAGAAATTATGATGACACTCCAAAATGCACAATACAATAAAACTGCAAGTGTTGTCATGACTCATGGTAGAACAATTTCATGAATGTCAATGGCTATAAATTGGTAAAATATAAGCCCCATCAGATGATGTCCAAATTCAATATATCAAATATGAACAAAGATATTAAACCATACCCCAAAATATTTATATTTCAAAAATTTCATTCAGGAAAGTATAACACAATATATACACCGTGGCATATAACAATGATTACCTTACAACGGGTATTTCTGGTAAAGTCTGTGTTGATTTTTCTTCTATTAATGTATTTACTAATTCTTCTTGATGTTCTTTCCTTAATCTGTTGTAGTATAGTCTACAAGATGCGCCTTTCAAAACAGTACACAAAAATGAAAATTTAAGCTTCTGATAATTTACATAAAATTTAAATTTAAAAACAACAAAAATATTTCTCAACATTTAATGTTTTAATATCTACATTTTGTATTATGAAATTTTTATTTACAATAACAGCCTATTTGTTTCATAAAATACTTTTCAAGAAATAAAAAAGTATTATGAAACCTATTGCTGACCTGCATAATATAGTTCAACATTAAGTCTATTAGTCTCCAGGTACCCTTGTCATCACGTTCAAGAATATTTTGTACTGTTTTATTGTTTACAGTGTTTTTGATATCATGTTTCCCGGTATTATGCATCTGAAATGCCCTGCCCTTTAAAACAGTTAATAATGTTACATTTCTCTAAAACAGTAAATCAAATTAAGGAATAGTTAAATGAACAAACTGTGAAGCTCAATTAACCTGTTCTTGATGTTTCAGTATATTTTTTGTTCAATTTGCTGGCTATTTCTCTCCACTGTTGGTTTGTCACATTGCCATTTCCCACTAATGCCTTTAAACTGTCTGTTTCATCTTTTCCCCACTTAACTTTTCTCACTTCTTCCTGTAGTAATAAAATGTAATTGTCCTTTCAAATTATAACGACATGACAAAAATTTAACTTATAATTCTGGTTAAAAAGTAATGAGCCGATTTAAATAAAGAATGGAGTAAATATAAATTGATCATGTCCTCTCACTTTCCATGAGACAGAACAATGCTTTAAGAAAATCGAAAATTTAACTATCTCAGGTGGAGAAATTCCATAACTCACTTGTACCTGAAGGAGAATATATGTATAACAAAAAAAAAATTTATGTTATAAAAAAAATATTTTAAGAGTTGTACCAAAAATGTTTTTTTCATATCTGGATACGGAGTTAGTCCGCTTGGTGAACTTTGTCTTTTTTTTTGTTTTGCTGGTGTCTTTGAATATGCATGATCAGCAGAATTACTTGCATCACCTCGAGCTCCCATATCAACTTTACAATAGGAATGAAATTCCATTGTCTCGCTGGAAAGAAAAATGTTGTCATTTTGGAATCTTGTTTTTATTTGTGTTAAGAGATTCATGCTAATAGTGGATATACTTCATTTTAAGGAATTTATGTTTCAGCGAAACCTTTAAATTATATAATGATTTCACAATCATCTTTAATATAGATGGCATTCAAAAGTATTCTGGAATCAAGTAAGTCAAAACATAGAACAATTAAAACTGCTTCATACCTTCAGAATAAATGTGGTTTAAACTTTATCTGATGTTGATTATTTTCTAAAATTTTTAAAAAGTAATTGGCAAATAGACAACCTTTTGGAATTTTGACCCATCAATATACTTTAACAAATACTTACTGTATAATTATATAATTAGCCTACATCTACTGAGGTTTTATGTTTATACATATGCAGCCATTTTATTCTGAAAACAATAAAAATCTATCAATGAAACTTCTGTTTGAATACATTATTTTTTTTTCACCCTAACCTTAGAGTAATTGCAAAAGAAGATTTTTAAGTTTTAATCTTTAGCATTATACCCCAAATATACACAGAAAAAAGTCTAACACAATCTAACTTGTGGAAGACTAAAAAATCACGATTTTAAAATTCCTATGGAGATTTGCGTTGAAAATGGGAGATAACTCTGCAAAAAAGGCAGAAATATCAATAAAAATTTATACAAAATTATAACTTTACCGCTTCTATTCAGCAGAATGTATTGATTCTTGATATTTTATCCGTCTTTAGAGTATAAAAAACAACTCTAAAGGTGTTTTCATATCTTTTATCAAGCTACAACCTAGATTTCGTAATTCATTAGTTGACCATTTATTAAATTTTTCAACATGTCAAGGTAAAGAATCTCAAATTTAATAAAACTGATTAAGCACATGTATTCTTTCTGTGGTTTAAAGTTTCTTTAAACAAGGTAGATGCTGAACAAATATAATTTACAGATATAAACATTACCAAATTTTCACAATATTTTTTCAAAATGGTCACAAAGCCTCAAATTTGCAATTTCTTTAATGAAAAATGTGCAAAAAAAAAATAAAAATACACATAACACTTCGGTTTTGTACATTTCATGAGCAGAAGATTATATAATATAGTCAAATATGAACTTATAACCCCATCAAAGTATCATACTTTACATGAATGTTAAAAAAATCAACCAAAAACTGACAAAAAAAAGACTAATTTTTGCAGAGTTATCTCCCCTTTCCAATGTTAATTTCCATTGGAAATTAAAAATGCTGATTTTGAGTTTTCCTCAAGTTAGATTTTATGGGACTTTTTTCTGTGTATATTTGGGGCTTAATGCTGTAGATTAGAACTAAAACATTTTCTGTTGCAATTAGTTTGAGGTTAAAACTTAGTTTGACTGGACTATATGTTCAATACACAAGAATGTCAGGATAGATATGGCAAGGTTTTGGTACCATTACAATAGGCTCCCAAGAGCCTGAATCGCTCACATGTTATTTTTTGTGTAAATCTTGCATCAATAATTATTTTTGCTATTATGTGTTCTGTCTATTGGGTGATTTGATTGGTTGGTAAGTCATTGTTTAACTATTATATTATTTTGTTTTTCATGTAAAAAGTTCCAGCTAGTCCTCAAAAAATAGTTTGCATTGTGCTTTGGTTTATTGTGGTTATCAAGTCATAATTCCCACAGAGTATATATGCCAATATTATCTTTCATATTGGCAATCAATGTACCATTTTCCTGCCTTTTTCTATGTGACAGACAAGACTTGTAAATTAGCATATACTGTAGTGTATTTTGACTCACCATGAAACATGTGTTAATCTTAAAGTTATTCCTTTTTCTACTGCTTGTACAAATATTTTTAGTTTTCCAATATTAATATGCCAATTGATTCTATTACAAACCCCTAGCTTCTTATATATGATGTTTTTTTTAAACATTAATATATAAGGAACTTTTGAGAGTTATGTCCCTTTAACCAAATATATACCTTGATTTTTTCTTTCTTTAAATTTACAATTCATCTGTAAATAAACGAATTTGCACTACCTTGGATTATGTATTTTTATTGGCTGATGTTCATCTGAAAAACAAAATGATCATTGTATAAAGGAAACATTGATAATAATAAAATTTTGACTTTCATAATAGACATTTAGTGGCTTTGTATAATGGTGTAGTATCACTTTCAATAAATTTAATATTTACATCCTCAATACATACACAGCTTTTTTCAAATTAATTTCTTTATAATTAGCTTTGAAAGCTTTGTCAAATGTATGACAGCATCAAACATATTAATTTTTAGATATACTTACCTTGTATTTTTTTTTTCATTTACTTATAAACATACTACATGTACCATTAAAAGAATCAATTATTCTACAGTCACAGTATGGTTAATCTGAAAATAGTAACATAAAACTTCAGTATATTTTCTTAATTTGAATTACCTCATGAATACTATAAAAATGCATGGTTACTTGAAAAAAACCTCATAAACTAAATACATTACTTATTTTTTCAAATTAAACAGAAATCCAAGGATTTTTTTAATGTAGGAAGGTTTGTAATAATTAAGAATTAGGAGAAAAAATAATGTTATGTAATTGTGTTGGGATGCCAACACTAAGTATACCAAACCAAGTTCCCCATAAGTTACTGTACAAGGAAATCTTCAATGATCCCCTAACCCACAAAAAAAAACAATTAAAAATTCAATCTATGAACGCATATGACTTCCAATAAGGAAATACTATAATTTGACATTGAGGTCAATGGTCAAGGTCAAATGAAGGTCATAATGGTATGCGACACACCACCTAATAGTGATACACCAGCATACCAAGGGGCAAGGAAATACTATAATTTAGGTCATAATTTTACCTTAAGGTCAAAGGCCAAATGAAAGTCATGATGGTATGTGGCATACCACTCCATGATGGTACACCAACATACCAAAGGTGATAAGCCTAGGACAAAAGACAAAAAAGTTACAACCTGGACAAGGAAATACTATAAACTATATTTAGTCATAATTTGATCTTGATGTCAGAGGTCAAATGTACACCAACATACCAAAGGGTATAAGCCTAGGTCAAAAGACAAAAAAATTACAACCCCTGACAAGAAAGTATTATAATATCATAAAAATATGACCTTCTACGAAGGGGAGACATAATATAAGGAGTAGAATATATGTATAATATTTGTAACATTGTCAGAAAATATAAAGATTATTTGTACAAGCCTTAGAAACAGATAGAAGTGCGAGGTTTACTGACAATATACGTAAAATAATTGTTTTTAGCATGCAACACTAAACTGTTATCTGTTTGAGCACACAAGAATGAATTATACATCAGTATTTTTTCCTATAGTAAATCAAGTGTAATATTGTGTTATATTTCACCGTGGTAATCAGGTTTATGTATGGCAAGCCAAAGTGGAAAAAAGAGCTATTTCTTAAATGATTTTTTAATATTAAGAATTCATTTTTTAATATAAAAAATTCATTTTCTAATATTACAAAATGATTTTTTAATATTAAAAAAAGAATTTCTAATATTAAAAAAGAAAAACACTATTTCTTAATATTAAAAGATGAATTTGTACTAAATGAAAATGGGAGAGGAGAATTAGATGAGGAAAACTGTTGAGTAGCTTGAATCGTCATTCGCATCCATGTCAAGACTTGCCAGAGACATGAGGAATGTTTCTATAAATTCTGGCTACAAAGCCGACAGACCTAAGACAGGTATAGGCACAGTCTTATGAAAGATATACCAAATTTGCCTTTTCTTAAATTATTTTGCTTTCCCAATCTCATTGGCTATTTAATTGTCAGTTGTCCTCAGAGTTTGCCGGTCATCAGGTTTATGTACTTTTCACTGGGGTAACAGTACTGTATTCATATTTTAACTTAAAAGGTGTAAAGGATCATGGAATATGCTTCTAAACACCAAATTGAAACCTCTTCCAGAGAGTAAAATATCAATACCAAATTTTTGAAACTCTAAATGCACAAATATAAGTTCTATTGAATGGATTTTAAGGAAGCTACCAAATTTTGAAACTCTGAATGCACAAATATAAGTTCTATTGAATGGGTTTTAATGAAAATAGCAAATTTTGAAACTTTTTTGTATGGTTTTTATTTGTTCAGTATAATAACACATTTGTTGACTGGTTATTTGGGGAAAAGTAAATTTATTATCCCTCTGCAATGACTTGGGTAATAGTGTGTGCCTCAGGGTAATAAATTGACTGTTCCCCTCATGACCAGTCATCAAATGTATACTGATTTGAAGAAGGGCTGCATAATCTAGGGAAAGATGATGTCATAAACACTGTGAACCATGTAAAATATTGTTGAATATGAGGGCAAGAATTCCAGAAGACTATATTGGTCAGCTAAAGGTGTAGTTGCAGGATAAATATGGTTATAGGGAGGGGATCTTAAATACATCAATGAAGGCATATTTCCATAAATATTGAAGATATATATGCTTAGAGGGTAATGATCCCAAAGAAACAAAGACAAATCCATTTTGAAGGTGCAGGACATACTGGCCCCTTGGAGATGCCCCTGTATACCTCAATGAATGCATTTTCTCATAAGGAGCAACACATTCTATTAAGTTGGACATGGTATCCCCCCCAGGGACCTATCATATAATCTATGAATGCACCTTCCCATATGGAATAGGAAATAATATGGTTATAGGGTGGGTTTCCAAATTAAAAAGACAAATCTATGATTCATTATTTTTGACTGGGACATCATATAGTAAATATTATCATGGGATTTCTCATTTGACTTTGAACACTTGTGCCAAATTTCAGAATATGTCACACTTATAATTGTACATTTTAAACGAACACAAACTCATAATGCACGTTGGTTGCCGATCTTCACAAATCAACCCACGCAAGTTGAATATTTTCGTGTACATTTGTGACTGGGACATCATAAAATAAATATTATCACGGAATTTCTCATTTGATTTTGAATGTTTGTGCCAAATTTCAAGAATATGTCGCACTTATAATTGCACATTTTTAACGAACACAAAGTCATAGCCGGTCTTCACAAATCGACCCACGCAAGTTGAATATTTCCGTGTATATTTTTAAATATTTTTGACTGGGACATCATAAAATAAATGTTATCACGGGATTTCTCATTTGATTTTGAATGTTTGTGCCAAATTTCAAGAATATGTCGCATTTATAATTGTACATTTTTAACGAACACAAAGTCATAGCCGGTCTTCACAAATCGACCCACGCAAGTTGAATATTTTCGTGTATATTTTTAAATATTTTTGACTGGGACATCATAAAATAAATATTATCACGGGATTTCCCATTTGATTTGGAATGTTTGTGCCGAATTTCAAGAATATGTCGCACTTATAAATGTGCCTTTTCAATGAAAATAATATTTTTCCCTATCAAATCATTTACCGTCGCCATCTTTGAATTTCTCCCGTTGATGACGCCATTCGGTTGTCAATGCCAGGCCCTATATGCAGTGATGCATTGTGGGACGGGAACCAGGCTAGTGAGACACCTGCTGTAAAGAACGACAATTTTTGGCGGGATAGTCAACCACAAGTCAGGACATTATTCTGAACGTTGGTGTTGCTCCGCAATAAAAAAGAGTCACAAATAATTTATCGTTGGGTGAGGGGTATCATAAGATATGCTGGTACTTATTTACAATTTTTTGAACCATTAATGCTAACTCTGACGACAATCAGAGGGAATAGATTTGAAATGAAATACACAACTTTAATAATTGTTTTACCAATTTCACCTTGATGAATAAAAAATGAACTCACAGTTAACTGAGAACATTATTTTATTTTAATTATTCATTATTTTTTATATATTTTTTGATATCGGTAGTTTTTTTCAGGTATCAATAAGTGCTTGATATTCATTAAAGGGTTCAATAATTTAAAGGACTGTCCCACATAAGGATTATGTTTATTCTAAAGATAGTTATTGTGTATTCCACATTCCATACATGGATCTATCAAGCAAAAATTCTTTATATTCAGATGCTTTTTCTTGTATATTTATAGTTTAACGGTTTTATGTAATTCATGTATGATATCTATTCTTGTCTGGGCTTATGTTAATATCATTTGGAGCTACACTTGACGACCCTGTGATGTATTGAGCATCTTTCCACTTTCAAATGAAAAAATGGGCGAAAGACTTGCAAAAACCGCAGTTCATTTCATTGCTAAGGTACATACAAAAAACAACTAGTATATACACATGTATTTACCAGGAGTAGTTGTGCCTTCACAATTACTACCGAAGATGTACACAGAGTCAGCTCCACGGGTCAGGGTGTTTAAAATGCCCATTCTAGTCCCATGATTTTGATAAAGTTTTCTCATATTTCCTGATATACCAATTAAATCGAGGACTTCGTTCAGCCATAATGGATCAATCTGTAGTTTGTCTGTCATTTCTGTAACTACAAAATTCGGAAAAATTAAATAAAGAAATATTGATAAACACGATTTTTCAAGTAGCATTAAACGGTTAAGCAGACGATGTGAAATCTCTACATTACATGTATTTGATGAGTATGCATCTTAATGCTAACTTGCAAAAAATTTACCAGTTATTATTAATTTTATGTATTCATTAAAAGTTTTAATATCCCAGTAAATATTATTTTACAAGAAGATCATAGATTATATAACAGAGTACAAAATGATGTTCAAAACAACACAAAATTGCAAATGAGACACGAAAAAGGGACACAACTCTGAATCGACAACAAATTCAAACTCGGTCTGTGTTTAGTTGTCCCTGACAATATCACCAAATTTCAATTGATTTGATGACACATACAATACTCAACCAATTTGGAACATCAAACTCTAGTTTTGGCATATTTTTTTTTAAATTAAAAAAGGAGTCATTTGAAAATGAAATACGTTAAATACGATTTTTAATTTGCTTTCGATTATTGTTTTGATTCATCATTTTAGGCCTTTAGCACAACTGATGAGTCTTAAATTGACGAAATGTGCACTTCTGTTTATCAAAATTAAGAATTTATCGTGTATTCAACTCCAAATTGAAAAACAAAAACACAAAAATGCATTTAATACAGACGAATTCGAAAAAAAAACACAATATCTTAGGCACCGACCATTTCATTACGGGGAGGGGGCAGGGATTCCCGCCCCCCCCCCAAAAAAAAAAAAAAAAAAAAAAATTATGTACATTTGCAACTATGTTGAAAAAAATTAAATAATCATGAATATTGAACCAAAAAATATGTGCTCCATAGCATAAATTC
Source organism: Mytilisepta virgata (assembly GCA_028015205.1). Taxonomy (NCBI): domain Eukaryota; kingdom Metazoa; phylum Mollusca; class Bivalvia; order Mytilida; family Mytilidae; genus Mytilisepta; species Mytilisepta virgata. Next base: position 38,288,053 of record CM051515.1, read on the forward strand.
CCCAAAAATGTTTTTAATTGAACCTTCAACAGTGTGTACAAAGTAGATCTAGAAGGACGATGTTAACTTATAATATCCAATGGATGTTCTAATGAAAAATCAGTCTTCATAATATGTTGCTAGATTATTTCAACTAAAGATTAATCCAAAACTTCATGATGCATAAAATGTACCAAAAAGACCTCCATGAAAATGGAATATATTCCTGGTATACATATATTTATCATATTCTGAAAAAAAACTTAGAAATGAAAGATATAGAGAACTGGAATCTGGAAAAGCAAAAAGACAAATTTAAAAAATACTTAAACGATGTAAACTCTTCAGAATTATTGATCAACATTTAGGGTTTCGTATCATATTCTAGAAAATTAGAAAGGGGAAGATATCAAAAAATTAAACCAGAAGTCAGACTTTGCAAATATTGAATCAAAATGAGATAGATGATGAAATTCATTTTTACTTATATGTATCTTCAATCAACACCTTAGAAAATATTTTTTTCACGAATATTGATTGTGGAGCATTCGACTTCACTCATAAAAAGTCGTGGTTGCTGAGGAGAGTGAACTCAAACTCTGCATAATTTTGAATTATGTCTACCCCCTTTCCAGGGTGAGACATATTGGTTTTGTTCTGTCTGTCTGTCTGTCACTCCGTCACATAAGTTTGTGAACACAAAATCTTCTAAAATTTACAGTGGAATGAAATGAAACAGAATTGATGCATGCCTGAGGTTTACTTGTGCACTATATAAATTTTTTGAGGATCGGATTGATATTAGGGATTTCCTGTACCAAAACATTGACTTTGCCATATTTACATGCCTTAATGTTTTCTGGAATTTGCTGGATATCCGGATTTTGACCATTTTAGTCTCTATATATTGGGTTCAATTTCTGGTTTGTGGCACCTTCTGTACTTTCACCTATGTATTTACATATGGAGAAGTTTGTGAACGCAGAATCTATAACATACATGTTGCAGTTCTGCACTACAAAATATTTCTTGGATCGGATTGATGTTTTGGGTTCCCTGTACAGAAATAATATATATGGACTTCGATATTTTACACATGGAAAATTTTTTGCAAGGTATAAAGGTTTTCCTAGTTTTCCTAATTGGACTGATTTTTGGGGTTTCCAAAGCCTCTTCCATTTGATGAGGTATGATGACAGGATGAAAGGAGAAAGACATATGTTTTGCATTAAAAACAAACTTTATTTTTGTTTGCTTTTTGTTATAACACTGTGTCTTTTACTTATGTATTATGGCATCAACCCTTCATGGGTCAAAAAGTACATTAATAAAGTTATTTAAAAAAATTAAAGAAGGTAATTGAAGATTGTTTACATATTAGACATTGAACTATGAATATACCCTTACGGCTTAGCTGCGTGGTATTGGTCGTGAGCTTGTGTACAATCGACTTAGGAATACAAATTTGTAGGTGAATGTGTGTGTCTTCCCACACCCCACCCCCATTCCCACAAACGAGACTCCTTCTGAATGGTTGTTAGACTTTCTTCTAATTAATATCATGATGCTATATGTTATAAATCACGTAGGGACAATTCACTTTCATAAAGATGTGCAATTCCTCCATTTTGGTAGCGTATGCGAGTTCTAATTCAATAGGAGGAGTCGGAAATAATATCAATATTACTCCCGCTTGAGCAATTATATGTAGAATTTTTAATGAAAAATCTAAGAAAAAAAATCTCATTTTTGTTTTCTTGGAAAAAACTCAGTTTTGCTTGAAGAATGAAAAAACATAATTTGATTATATAATTAAATATATTATCGAGCACAAAAATTCCAGTCCCCCACCCCTCCCCTCCTCCCCTTGGTAATAAAATGGTTGGTGCCTTTATATATGGTAAAAAAATACAGATTTGTAATTTCTTTGATTAATTATCTTACGACTGAAAAGTACAAAATGAAAAATTGAAATTTGACTCACGCCTTTGTTTCCTCCAGGAAGTAGCAATACCACCTAACGCCAGTCAGAGCTGTTTTTGCGGAAATTATTTAAAAACTGGGTTAAAAAATATTTGATAGTATCTATAGACTATTTCGGTACCAGATATAATGTGTACAAACGATGTTTCCGCCCAGTGCTGCACCTAGCGTTAACTAGAATTACTAATGAGGAAGTAAATTAATTTGTGCATTTCTCCGTACAAAGGGGAATAAATCAATCGTAAATTTCCACGATTTCTACATGTCCGTTACCTAAGTTCTCCAAATCTACTTACAAATTTCTTTTTTAGATATTGTAAAAACATTTATGAAACTCTGGCATAAATTTTGAAGTATAAATTTAAACCATTCTCTTAACCTTTTGAATAAATTATAAACTCTGGAATTCTACAACTGTTATGGAAGTTAAGAGTTCCTCATGATGTTGAGAGCATACAAGTATGGTTCCTATTATTTCAGAATATATGTTATAGAAGATGTTTTTTTCTATTTAAATGATGGAAATAGCCCACATGTGGCTCTTTTGTGTCCGATGAGCTAAACCTGTAAGATAACAGTCTAAATTTCTAAACTGTGTTCAATTTTTTTCTATATCCAAATTCAGTGTACCGGAGAAGATCTGGATGCCTTCAAAATGTCAGTCGCTAAACGTAATTCTGGCGATCGATTTTTGAGGAAGAAATGGCTCTTACGGTCAGCATTTGCCCAGTGGTTTATGATATGCAGTGATCCTCAAAGAAGTATAGGATATTTTTGGCAGTTTCACATCTAAACAAGAAACTCTGAGTAATAGTAAACCAAATTTTTCTTCATTTTCCTGTTTGGTGCCACGCCGGACAAGCCACCCATCCAGCAGCCGTCCACCCTCCCATAGTACAAAATATTATATCTGGACATTTTGCTTAATATTATCTATATGACATGGATGAACCTTTTTTGAACCCAACTTATGCAAATTTTTATAGATGTCTACAAACTGCAATAAATGACTGTATTATCATGTCATTAAGACAAAAAAATATATATATACAGTATGTCCATTTTTCAGATTTAACGGGAATTTGCAGGTGACTAAAACTGAATCATCTGTTACGGAACAAAACTGACACTGTCATAAATTATAATTTTTTCAAATTCAAAACAAAAATGTTTTAAATTTCTTTTTCAATATTTTACAATATCCTTTGTGCCCAGAAAATTAAAACTGAAAACTAAATTTATTTCATAACAAAAACAATTAATTTTTTCCTATATCATATTCTAGACTTTGCAATAGTAATTGTAAGTATTTTCAACTAATTGTATAGTCGATTTTTACTAATTAGTCTCAGAAAATTCCAATAATGTTATTGAGTGCAGGTGACCGAGACAAAAATTGATATTTTCATGTACAAATGTATATGTGAATCATATATGGTATTTGTAAAGTACAGAGTACACTATATTCAGCTGACGAAATAAACAGTATGAAATTGATCTGATTTGGGTCTACTTGATCTGATTTGCATGGAATCATAGGCGAGAATAAACCTCTTGTGGTTTCCTTGCACTTGACACTTACAGATGTACATAAATGAAATTAACAGAAAATGTACAGAATATGTTATTATACATTTATAAAAAAATCAATATATACTTATATTATGTCTAGTAGATGAAGCAATGAAATGTTCAAACTGCAAAAGTAATCTAATGTTATCCCTTCCTCATAGGGCAGCATGGCGGGTGTCCTGCAGGAAGCAGAGACTGCTTACTCTTCCGGAGCACCTGAGTCTACCTCCGGTTTTTTGGTGAGGTACATGTTGTTCATATGTTTTAGTTTTTAATTGTAGTGCATGTATTTTTTTTTGTTTTTTGCCAATAAATAATTTGTTTATTCAGATATTGCTTGCTATTAAACAATTTCCCTTTCTGCTAACAGCTTCACAGAAGGTCCCTGTAAGGTAAGTACTCACAATGAACAGGGTTTCATGTGAGTAACACATATAATTCATAATGTTAGTTTTACATATAATTAAATGACAAAATAAAAAACCTAATATTATTTCTTTTTATTATCTATTTTCTTTACTTCTCTACAATAAGTAGAAAATCGAAGTAAATAAAACAATTATCTTTTTAATTTTCATATATATGATATCAAAAGAATGACCTTTTATTCACTAGAATGACCTTTTCGAGTATTATTTAATTTTAACTGATCTGATGACGACTGAAAAAAAAGATCGTGTAAATGAAAACACGTGGCTTTTCTACTGTTTACTGATTGTTTTTAAATAATGGATTACTAATACATTTCTTATTTGGTGAGTTTGAAGATTTATTAAGAGACACTAGGTTTATTTACGTCTTTCCGAGAAGTAAAGAAGTTGATACACAATACACAACTGTTTGAATAAATAGCAATCAATAACAATATCAATCGTACAAAGAAAACCTAAAGTACACTTTTGAATTTGCCTATTAAAATATCTTTGTTTTCTTTGCGTTTGATATCTGCATTTGCACTGAATTCTGATTTAAAAAGGTTATATATATCTACTGATTTTTCTCTTTGATTTGAGATATAAAAGTATTTATAGATTGTAAAACCTATAACGGTAAAAATAACATTTAGCCCCCAATATTCTCTTTGTTTTATTTTGTAACCAGTGACTATATCTTTAAGGTTTACTTTCTTATTGAAATTTATTTTAGCAAGTTTTTCGTTTAAAATTTAGCATGTTTTGTTTTGGTCTTGTGTTCGTTGTTCTCCGGAGTTTGTCAGTCGTTTCGATTTCCCCTCCTTCGAATATCCGTTTGGTATTTCTTGACTTTACTTACTCTAGTTAGATTGTATTTTATATCACCTTCATGTTTGTCTATGAATATTTTGATTCTTTGGTGAGTACATTACCTGAAATTATTTAAAAAAATAAATTTATGCTAAATTTAAATTTCACTTGTATAAACAACATTAATGAAATTATACTTAATATGGTGTTATGAAAATATACATAATGTTGATAAAGAATAGATGTAAAGTATTAATGAGGATATAATAATAATAATAATAATAATAATAATAATAATAATATTAATAATAATAATAATAACAATTGGCTGAAATGATGTCAATAACTCCAATCATTTCATTTTAGGTTTTACCTTTTATGGTTATTCTCCTGAATTTTTGCATTTTGCACAACATTTTATGTGTCTACAAAACAGAAGAACAACACTTTGCATTGTAATAAGGTAGTTTTATCAATTATGATCTCATCTTAAATGAATACGACTTTGAACTCACAGACCAAATTCTTACAAACTGATCATAAAAAATACATGTATATCTTGAGCACTTGACTATCAAACCAATATTTGTTATTATGGCGTTAAAGGGGTTCCAATTTAATTAGTTTCTGTATTAGTGTTGTTTTCCTTTTATTCATTACCAACAAAGTATTCTGAGAATTGGTCTGAAATTATTTATTTAGTTAAAAAATTTCAATAAAACGAATTATCATAATTATCAATTGATGTCTAAAGAACTATCATTGTTTCAAGTCTTACCATCAACAGTGTTGCTACTTAATTAGATATAATTTTATTGTAAGGTTGTTTACGTTTTCAGAAAAATTTTATTGGGTTGTGTAGGGCGGACATGATGATTTAGCAGCCAGTAGAAACATATATAACACATACTATAATCACACAATGTTTAATATCAGCATTTTCCCCTGACAGGTGTGTATAAAATGTTTGATCCTGCTAATTTTTTTCGTCAAAAATTTAGGCCCTGGATCTTTTTTCAACCTAAATTTTTATTTTTATTTAAATCAAAAATTTCCTGACTGATACAGGTCCTGCCTGCATTTTTTTCACACATTAAGTGAACCTGTCTATACATTTTGCCAAAATCCTGGTCCTGCCTTTTTATTTCAAATTTGATACTAACCCCCCCCTTCCCGGCTTAGAAATCAAACGGTTGCTCCCTAAAAAGGATAATTTTTTACTTTTTTTTTAAATTTTGTATTTACTGCACAAAAGGAGCGGCAAAGCACCAGTTACCCTAGTTTTGTAAAGTTAGTGGAATAGGAAAATAGTCATCATGCATTTTCACATATATTTCTGATTATTAGTATGAAAATAGTACAATTGACTATGAATGTTGATTCCGGGTTTTGTTAAAAAGCGGTGAAAGTTTTTAAAACGTATATAAATATCCATATGTCCAAAAATACAACCATTTCCCTATAAGGGGTAAGTTGAAGATATTAATGTAGGTCCTTAGGAAATATTAGAAAAAACAAAAGCAACGACTCTCTAAACTGAAGATATGATTTAAACAGAAGAAAAATATATTAAGACAAGCAATAGGTAAACAAGCGTCATTTAAGCTTCTATCATGGGGAAACCGTGATCACGAGCTGATACATATACATGCACATACGTTTCAAGGTCTTTTTTGTGAGTAGTCTTTTTTAAAGGTACAGTTTGTCAACTTTCTGCTTGCTCGATTTATCTATCATAATCATTATACACTTGTAAATACAACTAATTTCATTTTTCAATTACTTAATAAAAAGCAATCTATGTTTTTGAAAAAAAGCTGTTATACATTATTTACAACAAAAATTAATTTTTTCATTTTTTCCCATACTAGTGTTTTTTTGTTTTTGTTTTTTATAAATTTCACACAAATGCACAAAATGAATGTGTATTTTTATGTTCTCCGCTTCAGATCAAAATCTGTTTTTCAGATGTTACAGTTTTCTAGGTGATGTTTATATAAATAAAATAAAATATATTAATATCTTATATAATTTGGAGTATGATTTTCACTTCTTTTTCAGAAATATTGCAGATTTTTTCTGAATTCACAATGTTTCTATAACTGACCAAAGCACATGCCTTGCGCTGCAAATCTTGTGTTTTGGATTCCTTAAAAAACGTTATACCCAATTCTTTACATGTTGAAGTAAGCTTTTACTGTGCAATTTTTAACTGATATAACTAATATATTTACATTTACTTTTTACTGTATCTGATTACTATTCTATTTAAAGGTATATTAGAAATTTCCCGCAGTATATGACATAAATCTGCCTGACTGGTACTTAGTAACTCAGTCAAAACTTCGAAAATAGTCGACCTCAATTAAAAGGTCACCTCTCTTAAGTGGCCGTTTTGTCTAGGTCCGAATGATGGATGCTAAATACAGGTTTGACTGTATACTTTTTAGTCAGTTTTCAGTTTTTAAGTTTTCTTTACTTGCAGTCAAGAGTGGTAGCTTTTGCGCATGAAACGGCTACACGGTCAAGACAACTTTTTCTTTGTGTACAGAATTTTCACGGGCGGTGGGGGTCACTTCTTATACACCCAGTGTATATACAGACATGCCGCTTATTGGGTCTATTTTGTCAGCTGTCAAATATATGACTGGGGGGGGGGGGGGGCAAATTTCACGTTAGGATATGTTAGTGAGGACAATTTTTATGTGATGATATTATGTGATATGAGTGGGTCTTACTTTTGATTAAAAAGAAGATCAACTAATTTATGTTATCTTAAAGTCGATCTCTTACAGAGAATCTGACCATTTAATCCCCAGATAATTGGATAATCAAGTGTCAATTTACGTTAGCATTCATGCATTGTAAGATATATCTTATCTGGATGAAGCAAGAAGTATGTAACTAGGTCTGGAAATGTCAATATACGATTGGGGGTGGCATTATATATATATATTATATATTATTATATAATATTTCTGACGATCGTCGGCTCGGGTGTAAAACGGCTAGAAAATTTTAGTCCGCAAATTTAATAGTATAGATTCTTCTTCGTATCAGTACCAGATAACCTTAATGATAAATTTATCAGAATTTATATAAAAAAATCCCAGTATTCGGGGACAAAAACCGCATATTCGCTCGTATGAACCTTTAAAAGAATAAAGTTGACATTTAAAATAGATCTTCACAAGACAACGCCAAAATTATTTATTGAATCGAAACATAGATATCAAGAGACTCAAATTTGTGTGTTGCTTCTTCTTCAAGTAAAATCCATGAATATGCTTTTATAACATAAATGATCAACACACAGTGTAGTTGGTCATCACCGAGTTTGAATATCTGTGTTGGGGTAATTTGGAGTACATATTTTGTGGTACAAATACTTTGCACGTCCATGTTGCATTCACATAAATCATTGTATGGTTAAAATTTTAAAGTTTGATGTGTAATTTGTGCCCGACCTGTCCCATATGAATTTTCACGAACCAATATTACCTTTCTTTCATCGTCGTTCTTCTCAACTACAACAACTTTTTGTGTGCAAACAACAATGATCTTAAATACTACAAAGACGTGTAAAAATCAGTGAATTCTGTTGGATTACAGGTCAGCCATTGAAATGACTGTATCAACAACAAATATGTGACACAGAAGGGCAAAACATAAACAGCCAATACAGCTATAGAGCCAAACTATGGAAGGAACTAGCTGTCAATCCAGGTGTGGTTTCAACTAAAATTCCTGTTAGACGGAATTAATTTTTACCTGTCATTTATTTGGATTGATTGGGAAATTAAAAGCAAGCTTTGCCACTCCTCCCGTCACACATATATGTTCTTAGCTTTATAATGATTGCTAGAATTTGGTATGTGAACAATGATGCAAGTGAAAATAACCACCAAAATAGAAAAAAATGAAACTATCATATACACGCAGAAAATTACCCTACAATTTCCTGACATGGGACTCATTTTTGTCGTTGATACAGCGGCATTACGCAACACGTAAACGCAGGCAATAATTGACAGCTAGCTGAAGTTTACCCAAAAAGATATTTTAACCACTGGATCTGCAGCCAGCTGAAACATTAATACAGCGGCATCATGCGCTAATTCACCGTTCATTAATTAAAGATCATATACTGCGGGTTTTTTCTCTAGTGGAAAATAAAGTTTTGATCATCAATTTGACTGATGAATGAGAATATGTTCAGCATCTCGTATGCAATGGATTTTGACGAATTAGCATAAATCAAACTAAAATTCGGTTGAATAACATATTGAAAGAAACAATACGAAACAGTCAATAATCAAAGGAACATACATGTACTGTTTTATATTTCATTTTCTTTATATTTTCCTCATGGAAGGACGCAATGCTGGTTTTTCGTTGATTGCATTATGGTATTTTAATGTTGGCCTTTTCTATGTATTCCTTGTTTATACAGCCCGGGAATACAAACCAACAGATACTGAACCCAACAAAACATATCATTTATCACAAAGTCATATAGCAGGAAATTCCTCGTCTTTTATATCAGGACATTCCTTGTCTTTGTTGATGCAAAAAATTATTATACAGGGTTACAAATATCGACAGCAGTATACCAAAGCGAACAAAGTGCGAAAAGTCCGTAAAATCGAAATTCAAAGCCATGACAAACTAACGAGAATGGAATATAACAAATAAATACCACACGAATACATACATAACTAAAAGAATAAACTAATAAGAAGTAATAACTGTGTTGGGATCCCAACACTAAGTTCCCCATTAGCTACTGTACAAGGAACTCTTGAATGTGTCTTCCCATATGAAATACCAACATATATGGTTTTAGGGTAAGGACCTACGATATTTCAAATTGTGTGATTTTTTAGGGAAGTGCAACAAAAAACATTACATCGGGTTGGGATCTCAAAGGTTTCAAAGTTATAAAGACAAAATAAGTTTTAGGGGATAGGTGTATACCCGCTTAGGATCTTCCGATATACATCAATGAATGCGTCTTCAAATACAGAGTAAGAAAATATGTAGTTATAGGGTTGGGATCTCAAGGATTTCCGAATTATAAAGACAAATCTATTTTGAATGGCGGAGCATACCCCTAGGGACCCCCATATGCGGCAATGAATGCGTCCCCATACGAAATAAGAATATATATGGTTATAGGGTGGGGATCTAAAGGGTTTCCAAATTATAAAGACACATCTAAAAGGACCCACATAAATATCAGTGAATTCATCTTCTCATAAGTGGAAAAAATATATGGTTATGGGATGGAGATCTCAACCATTTCCATTTTTAAATGTGAATTATAGGGATCATGAGAGAACGGGACAAGCCTCTCTCTCCCCCCCCCGGAACCTCCCTTTACATTTGACACCATAAGGTCGATCTTCATGTGGAGGGCCACCAACATGTGAAGTTAATGAAAATCCTTCTGAGCTATTGCGCGGACAAGGTCAAGCTTGCCAAGAAAAAAAAGGATAATAAGAAACGCAGCCAAAACAATAAGTCTTCATTAGAATAAGGCAGCACATAAACTAAGGCACTAGGACTAAAATCCGGGAGAGACATCAGGTGTTCATGAAGGGTAAAAATATCTACCCCGTTAACAGCACAAGTTAAATTATCGATGAGGTGCCATTTTCTGAAGGACAATGAATCTAATTGGAGTCTGATATCTAGTCTCATATGCGAGATAGACACTTCGTGTTGACCAACCAATTTATGATGTCGACAGTAAGATATTTTACATGGTGAAACCAACAAAGACTTGTTTTAGATGTTTATTTGACAGCAATCTTGCGCTGCAGAGAATGTTGCGAATTCAATAAATTAAGGAATTAAAAGTATTCTCATGTTTTTTTTCTGAATTATTTCTCCTTACCTATATATTGCGACAAACCACTATCAATGTTTTATATAATTATAAGTCTCATAATAGACGCATTTAACATTACTTAGAAATAACTTCTATGTCACAGTTTTTGATTTTAGCTTGCATGCAGTTTGATGATTTCTCCAGTCTATTGACTGACAATTCTTAGAACAATACTTTGCGATGTGGCAATTTTTGCATGTTTTCACTGTACTGCGATTTGAATAAGTTTTCAAACAGCCAAAACAAAACACGAAGTCGTCATCTTTCTCTGAATTCAGTTAATTTGTCCACAAATTGTATAAAAATACCAGCATGTGCCATTTGCTGCGTTATGATGAGATTTGAAGTCCTTCATAATACCAGTATGATGGTACAATGGGTACGTTTCTAAATATCTCCAAGACAAAAATAGCGAATCCAAGGTTTCTCTAAATAATGCCCATGCTAACAGATTAAAACCTTTTTCCTTGTGGTTCAATGGCTGTTTTAGAGATTGATAAATGTCATCTAATGCTCTGCACCGCCTTAGTTTCCCTTTTCCCTCTTGAATAGTTAAAAGATATCTCATAAAGTATAGATAAACAACGCTATCTACCGCTACCCATTGGTACCAGTGGTCCATGTCTTCAAATATTGAATTCGGACAAGTTCCCGTTGATCTAAACATTTTAAATTTCAAAGCTTCAGGTATTATTTTCATTTCAGATGGTAAAAACATAACACACATACTTATATGAGTTTGTAAAAGCTCTATGGTTTGGCCATATAAGTTTGAATAGAGTCTTTTAAGCCAACTTATTTTGAGATAAGCATTAAATGAAAATAAATGTACCATTTTTCAACCGCCCCTACACGAATCAGCAATAAGTGTATTTCTCCTAATTTTTCCAGATTTCCCATCCGAAATAAAATTAAAAAATAGTTTTGTTAATTTCATTTAATGCTTCGTCTTTCAGATTTGGTAAAGAAGTTAGTAAATGAATAATTTTTGAAAGAGCTAATGATTTTATTGCAGTGACTTTACCCAGTAGTGTCAGTTTCCTATGTTGCCAGCTTTTCAGAATTTTTGAAATATCCACAATTTTTTTCCTAAAATATAGATCAGGCATGGAATTGAGATCAATAGAAAATTCAATTCCAAGAAATTTGAAATTGGATGAAGAACAATTTAAATTAAACTCAATATCATTAATTATTACACCTTCTAATTCACAAAATTCAGACATATGACCATTATTAATAACAACTTTTTGAACCAGCATAAAATGTATCAAACCATTTACAAACTGAAGGACCAAAGTTAAAGCTTTGCAATGCTTTTTTCAAAAAAACCCACTCTATAGAATCAAATGCCTTTTCAAAATCGATTAATAGTAAGAGCCCTTCCAGATCGTTTTCTTCCAGATAATGCATCATATCATATAACAAACGTGTATTTTCACCCATAAATCTATTTTTCATGAATCCCTTCTGACTATCACTAATAATATAAAAGAAGACTGCCTTCAGTCTTTTTGCAATAACTGCAGATGCTATTTTAAGATCTGTATTAATTCTATCGTGATCATCAACCCCACATTCAATAAAGGATAAATTTACCTCGCAAGAATTTTTTTGTTCCTCTGTCAACTTCACATCATGTTGAAAAAATTTACTATCATTAACATCTAATAGTAATTTGGATGAGTATAATTTTTTATAGTAATTCTTCTGTACTTCAAGAATTTTTTTTGTTCAGAAATATGGTTTCCCTGATCATCAATTAATTCAGAAATGGTTTTACTTATGAACGATTTTTTTCTAGTTTACAGAAATATTCTGAGCATCTTTCTCCGTTCTCATGCCAATTAGGACGAGAGCAGAGAAGGAGACCATCAATAGCTTTTTGTCATGCATTTTCTAATTCCCCCCTTTTCTGACTAAATCGTAATTGACATTCTGTACTAGGGTTTACATTCATCTCATTTTCAAACAGTTGTATTTTATGTTCAAGTTTATTAGTTTCCTGCTTCTCATCTCTAGATTTTTTAATACTATATTCAATTGAAATACTTCTAATCTTCATCTTAAGGATTTCATAAAATAATTGGTCATTACAAGATAATTCTATATTTAGATAATCGTCCATATTTCCTTTTGAGAAATGTTCAGATATTGTATTCCATAAGAGAAAACAGATCTTCAGAAATCAGAAAATAATCAATCCGACTCTGTTTTATTGGCGAAGATTGGCGCCTAGTGAATTTTTTTTTCACTTGGAAAACAAGTTCGCCAGGGACCTAATAACTCAAATGTTTCTTTAATTTCTTCTATTTTCATATTTGAATTTAGGTTTCTGTCATGCAGTACATTATAAGTATCATCAGTTTTATTTTGTACAACATTCCAGTCACCACAGAATAATAAACTCATATTTTTAAAACTAGCTACTTTTGGCAAAATTTCATGGAAAAACACATTAGAATCGAACAACCTTCGGAGTAATTTGGTTTTCACAAAAAAAAAAAAAAAAACGTTAGAAACGCAGCCCATGTGAATAGTACATGCGCTTGAGGCAGCGTTTTCCTTACTTAATTCTGTCAGCTCATAAATCTTCCAAGGAATTTCTTTATTTGATAAATACTCACCGATCTTGTCAGTTTTAATACGAAATAAAAAGGAAGGCCCCTCATTAATGAGTGAAGTAATTAAATTTTTCAATCCTGTCTGAATTTTAATTTTATTTAGACGGTCAAACATATTCTCGTTTGTGACGAAATAGTTCGGACAATTCCAAGATTCTACGTAAGTGAGTAACCTTTTTAAACAGTCCATAAGACGACAGATCAAATAAGATTTCACCCAAATCTGTTCTGGTGTCTCCTCCAATGCATAAAACATGCAAGTTTGACATTGGTAAGATGTTATCGATTCTCCTATATCTTTCTTTATGATATCGTTTTTGATTAGCTTTAGGAGGATAAAACATTTGAACTGTGTTTCATTAAAAGAAAAAACTAGTGCCCTTTCTTGAAGAGAGAATGAAGCACGCCACTCAAATTTATTCTCCTTGCTGGGTTGATGACCCTTCCACACAAAAAAGCAACCAAACTGTTGAAATGCTTTAATGATATGATCAGAGGACCAATTGTACTTTCTCTTACGATTTACCCATTCTAATACAAATCTTGGTAAGCTGGCACATTGTTCCGGATATACTATGTCAAGTCCTACTCCGGAAGTCAAAATGCACCTTGCAGCTGGTCCGTTCATTTCTGTTTTGAAAAACCAATGTTTTTGATCAACAGATTCATCACTCCTGACAATTCTATAGTGATCATCAACTTTAAAATAAGACATCCACTTATTCGAAACCATTTCCCAATCACTCGAAGGCATGGAATTGAGATCAATAGAAAATTCAATTCCAAGAAGTTTGAAATTGGATGAAGACCAATTTAACTTAAACTCAATATCATTAATTATTACACCTTCTTATTAAAAGAATTCAGACATATGACCATTATTAATAACACAACTTTTTGAACCAGCATAAAATGTATCAAACCATTTACAAACTGAAGGACCAAAGTTAAAGCTTTGCAATGCTTTTTTCAAAAAACCCCTCTCTATAGAATCAAATGCCTTTTCAAAATCGATTGAAACAACTAGCAAAATAAAAAGAGCTCAAAACACTTGATTTTAAAACGAATTAAAAAAATACATTAAAAAATGGAACTTTAAAGAATCAAAAGATATTGCTGACAGTCGCATTAGTCCTTAGTTCCCTTGACCAAACCACTATTTCCTTGTTGTGTAAATATTTAATTCTTTGTTGCTTAATCTATAATATTGTTAGGCGATAGAGATTATTAAAGATGGTTGGCGATGTAATCCCTGAAAATTCATAAAATCTAAAGTAAAACAGGTGAACCGACAATTCTATCACACCAATTTTAACGCACAAGATACATTTCGTCGATTTACGACTCGTCAGTTGTGCTCAAGGCCTTAAAAGTTGAAAACCAAATTCCGGGCTGGTATCGAAAAACTAAAAGGTGCATTGATATTGGATTTCACAGCAGAGATAACTACTCAGTGGTCTTAAAAGTTATATGTTATCAATTTTGATGTACGACGGATGACTTGTGTTGAAGACATGAAATGCTGAAAATCAAAACAATACTCCAATCTGTTGCATGTACGGTGTTTTGTTTTTTTTTTCTTTTTCTTTGACTTTCTTCATTTATGTATTCAATATGAATATTTTTTATCCTATTTATGGTATTAAATTTAAATTAAAATAAAAAAAAGCTGGTAACATTTTACATTTTTTTCACATACAATTTATACCTTACTCTTATTGTAATAAAGTAACAGCATAATAGGCAAGGTTCCCTCTCAACAATAACACTATTTACTTTTTCAGAACTAAATAGCTCAATACATAGAATTTTACTTCAAGATACAAAAGCAGATGTTGGGTAATGTACCTCTGGATGGTTGTTTGGTTATTTACTTTATTTGTAACTACACTCCACGTCCATTTTTCTTACATGATAAACAAACCCATTGTTATATAAATTACATGGTAATATTGGTCCTACCAAACGATGATAAACAAACCCATTGTTATATAAATTACATGGTAATATTGGTCCTACCAAAACAAGAGTGGACACACTAAATGTTTCGCCTGAGTACTCACATGGACACAGAATAAATATAACCCACATTGCAAGTCAAAGGAAAAAACATTAAAAGAAATAGTAATGGTCAGGAAACATTTATCTGAAAAATCTCATGCATGTCATTCAAGCCTACAACTGTGTCCAAGGTCAGCTGACATGTCTCAGACCGGTATGTACCCACCAAAAACTATCTATCACACCTACTCGCCTAGAAGTTTCTACAGTGGATATAGGTATTACATCTGCAGAGAAATGTACTTAATCATGACAATGTGACTAGAGTGTGAAATTCAGGTGAAGGTCTCAGACAACCACCACAGACGTTATATAGACCAAATATGGTTTGTCAATGTATTGCAGTTGCTCAGAAATGGACATCCCAAAACGTGAAACAAATCACTCAAGCATGAAATTGCGATTAAGATCAAAAGGCAGATGTCATAGTGACATGTACTCACTAAGAACTATCTATTGACAAAATATGGTGGGTCAAGTATTACAGTTGCAGAGAAAAGGACTTAATCTCGAAAATGTGAAAAAGTCAATTAAGCATGAAATTGATGTCAAGGAACAGGTGTCGTACTGGCATGTACCGACTAAGAACTGTCTATACACCAAATATGGTGGGTCTAGGTAATACAGTTACTGAAAAATATACTTAATCACGAAACTTGGATGCAAGTTACTCAACCATGAAATTGAGGTCAAGGTCCGGAGACAAGTGTCAGACTGGCATGTACCCTCTAAGAACTATCAATAGACCAAATACGGTGGGTATTACAGTTTATGAGAAACTGATCTAATAACAAAATTGTAACACAAATCACTCAAGCATGAAATTGAGGTCAAGGTCCAGAGACAGGAACCTTACTGGCATGTGCTTACTAAGAACTATCTATTGACCGGATATGGTGGGCTTAGGTACTACAGTTGCTAAGAAATGGACTTAATCACAAAATTGTAACACAAGTCACTCAACCATGAAATTGAGGTCAAGGTTAAAAGGCAGTTGTCAGACTGACATTTACCTACCAAGAACTATCTTTTGACCACATATATTGGGTCTAGGTATTATAATTGCTGAGAAATGGACCTAACAACGATAATGTCACAAAGTCACTGAAGCATGACAAAGAGGTCAAGGTCCAGAGACAGGTGTCAGACTGGCATGTGCCCACTACGAATTATAATTATATTGACCAGTTATGGTGGGCTTAGGTATTACAATTGCTAAGAAATGGACTTAACCACGAAAATGTAACGCAGGTCACTCAACCAGGAAATTGATGTCAAGGTCAAAAGGCAGGTGTCAGATTGACATGTACCCACCAAGAACTAACTATTGACCAAATATGATGGGTCTAGGTATTATAGCTGCTGAAAAATGGACTTAACCACGAAAATGTGGCAATGTCACCCAAGCATGAAATCGAGGCCAAGTTCCCAAGCCAGGTATCAGACTGGGGTGTATTCACTATGGACTATCTATAGACCAAATATGGTTGGCCTAGGTATTACAGTTGCTGAGAAATGGATTTGGCCGCGAAACTTGGACACAGATTTTATATTGATGTTTATGAGGTCAGCGAACCAAGAAACAAGGTCAGGGTCACAAGACAAGTATACTGCGGCAACTTTATACGACAAGGTATCTGTGGACCAAAAATCTTAATTGTCGTCTCCGCTGCTGGAAAGTAATACCTATATCTCGTCGCAGGCGAGACAACAACAGAAAAAAACAAAAACAAAAATAACCAAAAAATAAAAAAATTACATATTCAACAATGTTGCATATGTAGCCCATTTTAACCGCTTAAATATCCGTATAAGACAAGAAAAAGGAAAATCTACTGAAAATACCCATCAAATTTAATTTCAAAAATAATATATCTTCGTTGAAATAGGATTAAAACTAAGAACTTTGTGCCTCATCCAAAATATCTAGTTTTGTTCTCTTTGGCCCCTTATACATGCATCTTTGAAAAGACCAAAGATAGGAAAAATGAAGCACTCATCAAGTAGAATTAAAAGAAAAACTCCCCATTAAAATTGGATGAACAATAAAAAAATTAGATTTCCTGCTTTTAATTTCTTGTATCTCTGCAACGGCAAAAGTTAAATAAAAATTCATCAAATGCCATCTATAGAATAGAGAACGGAAAAGGGAAATGTGTCAACAACCCGATCAAAGAGCAGAAAACAGCTCAAGGCTACCAATGGGTGTCCAACGCAGCGAGAAAATTCCATACCCGGATGCGGGCTTCAGCTGGCCCCTAAACAATAATTGTATACTAGTTCAGCAAAACGGACGGCACACTAAACTCCGAAACATAAAAATGAACCAAAATTATAAAACATACACAAGACTAACAAAGGCTAGAGGTTCCTGACTTGGGACAGGCGCAAAAATGCGGCGGGGTTAAACATGTTTTGTGAGATCTCAACCCTCCCCTCATACCTCTAGCCAATGTGGAATAAACAAACACACAGCGATACACACAGACTATTTTTATAGTTTTTTTTATGACAAACCTTTTCAATAAGTCATCAAAATTGGATTAAAAAAAAGTTTGTAAAACTAGGGTCTGTTCCATTTTTCGGCCCCTTATACCTCTCTTTGTGAAACGATACCCTAATTGTAAAAAATAAGTTAATCGCAATGCCCACCAGACAAAAAAAAAACAAAAAAAAAAAACAAAAAAACAAAAAAAACATGAAAACGCATAGCAAATTTGCATTGTATATGTACATTACTTTGCAAGTGTGTAAATATTCTTACTGAATGGGGCTTAAAATTTATTTATACTGCAATTGTTCTATTTGAGCAGTCAAAATGCGTTGACAAGTGATATATATATATATATATATATATTTAAATGTGATATACGGTCACTTACAGTATATAACATTAAGGTCACAGCTACTTGACCTGATTGACGGGACTGAAAAGAACAAAGTTACATTTGTATCTTTCGGAGTTTAGAGTGGCGTCACGAATCGGGGAAACCCTCGCATTTTCACCCGATTCTACGTCTCATCCGTATATGTCAAGTCAATGCACTGAGTAAATATTACAAATTTCTGTTTACTAATTACTACACACTATGCATACTTCAGTAACTATCGGCATAAAAATACCATATCGACAAAACAGTAACATATGTACTACAGTAATGTCGTCCTGCATGGACAATGTTTTTACATGACTTATTGGAATGCATGGAAATAACTTAATATCGAAAATCTAATGGATTAACTTATCGAATATGTAATGAATCAACTTCTATCAATAATTTTCTGAAAAACAAATGTTTTTAAATTAGAAAGTGACGAATTCCAATTACCCCTGTATGTTATTGTCAGTAATACAGAAACTGGTAGCTAAATATCCACATATGATAGAATAGCTAACACAGCAGTAAAAATACTGCATTTAAATGTTTTGGTAAACACATTAATTTTGAATTACACAAAAACGCAAAAATGGTCGCAATTTGGTTACTTTGACTTTAAATTACCAATATTTTGTATTTTTGTAACCATAAAGAATATTAATCACGGTGTATCCCCGCACAACGGATATTGCTGATAGTGTTCTGTAAATTTCGGTTTATGTACCACAAATTAGGATAGTCGAGGCGAGTAAACAAGAGATGAAGCAAAATGTTTGATAAGATTTCACTTTTATATATGTTTTCTTTCATATATTTTAACATGCTGATATTTTTCAGAATATAGGCACTTCGTATATATAATTATAGTCTGATTATGACTTGTGTAACGAATGAATGTCAACACAGAAGTCACTGACAACACATATCTTTCCTAAAAGTTTGGTATAGTGCTAAAAGTGATCCGTTAAAAGGGTAAAAAAATCTTAAAATCTTTTAATATTTTCATAAATAAGTCTCATGTAAAATTATTCTTTCATCAAAATGCGTAAATGAACCAAAAAGTGTTTTCTTTGAAATAACCTTATGTACTTTATATTGATGTTCGGTGTACAGGTTGTTGCAGAAATATACTAAAGGTATGTACTACACATTGATCATTGCAAAATGAAGATATTCGTAAATTGCCTTCAAATACCTATTTAAAATAAGTTTCGTTTATAATTTGATTGTATATAATTATACCATATATGGATTCACTCCACAGCTGGGGCTTTATTCGTTAAGATTCATAGACGTACCCTTTTCCGTAAACTGCTCTCATTTCTATATAAGTTACGTCCATTTCATGTAAACGAATTAGTTTAGTTTTAGTTTAAACATATTTTATTGTCAAAAGAACAATTGAATTGGATACAAGTTATTACATAGAGAATAATACATGGTAAAATCTGTATCACTTGCTGTATCAACCCCAGAAACCAATATCAGCCATAGGGCCTTGGCCCGAGGGCTGATATTGGTCGAGGTTGATACAGCATGTGATACAGATTTTAACATGTATTATACACTTTATCATATATTTAAACAGAGGACTTCAAATTTTCCAAATTAAAGTCTACTGCTACAAATGAAATTGATTGGGGAAAATATTTTGTGAAATAAAAAATAAAAAAAATAAAGGGGGGGGGGGGGGGGAGTTGAATCGGGAAAAAATTTGAACAACATATGTTTTTTTTTAATTTACCCCCCCCAAAAAAAAATTTCGCCTCCCCCAAAGAAAAACAAATAAAAAAAAAAAAAATACAAAAAAGTAAAATTGAAATAAAAATGAAAAAAAGCTATGTGATAAAGGGTAAGCCATGTGATAAAGGGGTGTGATAAAGTGTAGACATGCGATAAAGGGGTGTGATAAAGGGTGCGCATCAAAGTTGAGCGATATGGATTAAACAGCAGGCTATTTATCAAATATTCAAAACTACTGTAATTACTACTAAATATATGATAAAACTTATTAAATCCTCTCCATACACTAATATTATACATACTTTAAGATGACAGCAAAGATATATTACATATAGATATGTAGATAAATAACATTATACAGACATTGAAAAATAAATACATACACAATGATACGCATTAAATGACAGATGATAATTAAATAATCTACAAATTGATACATTAAAGAGGGATTGCATTTACTAGAAAATACTAATAAAAGGGATATAGAAGGGGGTCGAGTACCTTGGGTTAGAGTCTAATTAGAGAATCGTTTTATATGATGTATATAATAATGAACATATCTAAATAGAATGATATTTTGTTCGTCAGTAATATTGTCCACTCCAAATAAAATGTTTTCAATGGAAATTTGGACAAAAGGTTTATTTCCAGATGAATCTTTTTAAATACGACCATTGTATGTCTGTTTATGCGATATTTGAATATGCTACGGTCGACAATAAAAGGAAGTGGGGTAAATGCCCATGAGGCAAAAACCGGCAAAGCAACTGACATGAAAAGTGACAAAAAGAGGGCATCCTGAAGCCTTCAGCAAGGAATAGAACTACCACTGAACGACAAGCTCTTAATGGCGTCTAAAGATAAATTCGAGGACACATTGTACAAAACCACCAACTATCTGAACACACCCTATATTCCCCAAAAGTACACAAAAAACTAGAAAACAATAAAATGCCACAATGTCTATTTCACTCATTGCTGAAAGATCCATAGAGGCATCTTTAGTATTCATCTGGAAATAAAGACATATAAAACAAAGTTAAGTCAAAGAACATTTTAATAATTTCTATATCCATTATGGGAATTTCGACATCGGTTATTCGATAAAAAAAAGCTTCGTAGGTAACAAAAGTCTAGATATAAAATTTGACAGTTCACATGTATGTGACTAAACATGTTTATTGATTGTAATAACTACATATATTGAAACAGAACAATCAAAACAAGAATAGTACTCCTGCCCCCTGCCTTGCAAATCAACCATGTGACGTTTACTTTTGACCTAATACCCCCAAAATCAATAGGTGTCTCCCTTTCCACTAAATCCTTCACCTGGATATGTTTCCGTTAAATCAATGAAGATTAACAGAAGTTATGCCCCGGAAACCATATTCTGGACAGACGGAAGGACCGGTGGACAAACGGAAAGCCAAATTATATAGTCTCCCACTTTCGCGAAAGGCGGGGGACAATAAAAAAAAAAAAGAAGTCACGTCAGCCGGTAAATATATATAAGCCTGAAAAAGTCATTCCCCCAAAAATGAGGTCAAGGTATGATATATAAGAATATGCAAGATTGACATGCATACGTGTATATTGAAAGTATAGGGTACTATTTCACTAAAAGTCGCAAGAGTTAGGACTGAATACATACAAATTGCAACTGATTGTAACTCTTATGACCTTTAGTGAAACAGTACCTAGGTATTTCACATCACGGGATATGGACTACACCATAAGGCAGCAGTCGCTTTTGATGAAGCTGATCAACCGTGAAAATGAGGTCAAGATACGGACTTTATCACGACTTTTGTCTCAGATTTTGGTTGAACCATGTAATGGTAACAAGGTCAAAAAGTTGTTTGCCAGAATGACATGTACTCCTAGTGAGGCATCTGCATGCCAAATCTTGGAGGTCTTATTCTGATAATTTATGAGATATGGACGTAATCACGAAAAATAGTAGCATGGCACTGAACTATGCAAATTAGTTCAAGGTCAAAGGTCATTTATGATACTGGGGAATGCTTTACATCGTGGTGCTAGTTATTGATGGTCTAGGTCTTATACCTTCTGAGATATGTACTTAATAAAAAAGCTTAAAACTTTCTTAGAAAGATTTAATCAAGAGACCTTATCTTAAATTTTGTAATTTTGACGAAATCGCTAAACAATGAAACGGAAGTCAATATGAATTGACAAATGACACTCTGGAATGAACAGCTAGTAGTCCATTTACGTACCAAAGCCTTTGAGTGTATGAAACTGTAAACGTTCTAGATTTAGATTTTATAACGAATATTTGGGTCACAGAAATTAATAAAAGTTATGAGGTCATTTTATTATTAAGGTCGGCGGGTAATTGAATAATCTAATTCAAAAGTCCATATCATTTAAAATTCATGAACTAACTAAGGATGGGCTGTGTCATAAAATACACACTGTCGTCGCTGTACATGTACTAAACATAGATCAACTTAGACGGTGCTCAAGATCCGATATGTCTCGAGTCGCGACTATCACAGTAGAGACATACTGTAAAAAAATTTTTTGTATATATTTGTATTGTATCTTATCAAAACACCATACACTTTCCGAGCATTATACGGTACACATCAACATGATACAATCACAATTCATGGTACACCACTTGTACACAGTTTCGCTAAAATTTGCAACTATAAAGATAATTGAAAACCACCGACTAAAATTTTCATGTTTCCCTTAACTATCAGAACATTACGCCGCTGATTTTGATAAATTAAAATATATAGTTTATCATTTTACATTGGTTTTGTGTGAGGAGTGTCTCGCTATTTTTGTCAATCCTTTCTAAATTTCATGTTTAGTACAGAATATATAATTAATATTCACGTTTTACATAGCTGCTGACGATTTACAAATACTTAATAAAATGTAGATGAAGGTGTAAGTGATAATATATGTTAAATCAATAGAAAAAATGAAAAACTTACCTTGCCGCAGTTTACAGTACAATATCGACAATATCCGTTGTACGAGGATACACGGTGGAGATAAATTTTGACTTTTTATGTCATATTTTTAACTATTTAAGGATTGACTGTAAATTTTTTTCAGTCTATGAAGAAATCACCTCAGTCACGTGGTGCACACTAAGTAACCCGCGTAGCGCGTTATTTGAAAGTGTGCACCATTTGCATTGAGCTTATTTCAAATAGACTGAAAACAAAATTACTGTCAATCCGTATGATTTAAATTCCAACAGTTATTTTGACGTCTAAAACGTCGGGATGACATTAATGATGTCATAGTAGAAAAGAAAATTTAGTCTATGATATGATGGGATATAGACGAAAAAAATTTACCAATCAAATGATGTGTTACATCCAGTATGAAATTATTTGAAAATACTTAGGTTCACAAATTATATGAAATGTGTGAATAATTACTTGCTTAAATGAATTATTTACTTAAAATTCTAATAATGAACAAATTATATTTGACTTCTGCATCTATAGAAATGTTCAGTCTCTCTACTGATGTAATTCAAGGTCATATTTATGGCACAAAAGCTTATATATACCTATAACTATCATGCCCTCTCAGATTTGAATATTAATATATCCCTGAATTTTTATATTTCATTAGAGGAAGTAAATGTTTTTGTGTATATGCAATATTTTGGACTTGTTTAAGCCGAAATTTGCTTTATTCAAAATAGATGGTCACATTCTAATTAAGGATGATCGCTGGTCTAATAGGAAATAAATAGGATTTGAAATAGGTGTTTTAGTTTGAAGGAACATACGAATAGTAAACAAATAAGCAAGAAAAAAATATAGGTTCATGTGCTCATTTAAGAGCTATAAGGTCTTGAAAATTTGCAGGAAATGGGTTTTCTCTGGATTTTTCATTGCCCTTGCATTGACAACTTCAGTCTCTCAAAATTCCTGATAATAGTAAAGTTTTAAAATTATGTAAGAAAAGAATGACAACGCTTGTCTGTTTTACAACTTCTATAATTATGCCAAAAGAACAGATGTTGCTTTCATTCTACATGCAGTTTTATGATTTTTCCAGTCTTTCGACTGACAATTCTTCGAACAGTACTTTGCAATATGGCATTTGCTGCATGTTTTCACAGCATCACGATTTAAATAGGTTTTCAAACAACCAAAACAAAACACATATTTCTCGGAATCTATACTATTTGTCCACAAATTGTATAGAAAGACCAGCATATGCCATTTTGCAGCATTATGGTGAGATTGGAGGTCCTTCATAATGTCGGTATGATAGTACAAATCGTAACTTTCTAATTTTCTCCAAGACACAATTAGTGATTTCATGGCTTGCACGTAGAATGTTTCTCTAAAAAATGACCATGCTAACAGATTAAAGGCTGTTTCCTTGTGGTTCAGTGAGAGGTCTAAAGAGTTGGCAAGTTCTGTTATTGCTAAGCACCGACTTTGTTTATCTCTCCCCTCTTCTATAGTTAACATATATCTTATAAAGTAAAGATAGACGACGCCGTCGACAGCTGCCCAATTATACCAATGATCTCCTTCTTCACACGCTGAATTAGGACACGTTCCTGTTGACCTAAACATTTCAAATTTCAATGCTTCTGGAATAATGTGTATTTCAGATGGTAAAAACATAACACACGTGCTTATATACGACTGCAGAATATCTGTGGTTTGGGTATTATTGAACTTTAATACGTCTTCTAATGTGGCTTTAGAAATATGTCGAAATTCCCTACATCCACACATGTGCATAATGGATGTTTCAGTTCTGAATGCCTCTTCAACGGTATCGAGTTCTTCTTAGCAAGATTTATACAGGCCTAAAGTTAACAAAACTGTTGCAAGTTTAAGTCTACTAGATGAAACATCTGATTTTATTCCGCCCAGAAAGTGTTTTGCTGCCATTACTATGAGACAATTCCTGAAAAACGGAGTCTTTTCTTGTATTGCATATGACATTAAATGACATGCAAAGCTGCAGAAAATGAAGGGAATCACCATTCCTATTGCATCATTTGTTTGATCCTTTGTATATCCGGTAATTTCTTTCGTATTTAAAAGCTCATCAAGATATACTTTGAACTTGATTATTATTTCAAAATTTGATTGTTGAAAAGAAACCTCCGTGAAAGTATTCAGCAACTTCTGAAGCAGTCTCCTTTTCACATCCAAAACTTCCATAGCTAAGAACAAGCGAATATTATATGCGTCTATTATGCCACTTTCTCTTAGCTTTGAAACCTCTGATTCAATATAGGTATTTGACAAAAACTCACCAATTTTGTCAGTTTTAATACGAAATAGAAACGAAGGTTTCTGACTCATGAATTCAGTAATAACTCTTTTCAATCTTGTTTGAGTGTTGGATTTGTCCAGTCGGTCGAACATATTCTCGTCTGGGATAAAATAGTTTGGACAGTTCCAAGTTTCTACATAAGACAGTAACAATTCTAAACAGTGCTTCAGACATTTGATCAAATTAGATTTTACCCACATCTCCTGTGGTGTATTCTCCAATGCATAAAACATGCACGTTTTACAGTGATAAGATGTTATTGATTCAGCTATTTCTTTTTCAATGATATCCTTTTTGATTAGTTTGAGGAGGACAAAATATTTGTATTGTGTTTCGTTAAAATTAAACACAAGTTCCCTCTCTTGAAGGGAGAATGAAACACGCCATTCCAGTTCATTCTCTTTGCTGGATGGATGACTTTTCTTCACTACAAAACAACCTAACTTTTGAAATTCTTCTATAAGATACTTAGGGGGCCAATCGTAATGTCTTACACGATTGACCCATTCCATTGCGAAAGTTGGCCATGTTGCACAATAAGATGAGTCTACGCAGTCCTTTTCTTTTTGAAATGAAAGCTTAAATGTTTCCGCCGGTCCGTGCTTTTCTCGTTTAATGTGACAATTTTCTTCCACAGAGGATCTATTTGACCTGACAATTTTACCTTTATGATCAATTTTAAACCAACATTTCCATTCCCCGGGCATCTTTTTCCAGTCGCCTGAAGTTAATGGTTTTTCAAATATTGCTTGCAGTTTTACATATCCTGGACGAGTATTTTCATCTGTGACAAGTAAAACGTGATCTCCAAACAATTCAGGAATATCAGTAGCAAATTCATAAACCGACATTGAATCGCAAATCATTACATCTAGGTCTGATTTCATTCCTACAATACATCGACAATAGCATATATTTATGGAATATCTTTTAGGGAAGTAAAGGTTTAAAATATTTGTTTTTCGGATAAAAATATAATAATTAAGGTTTGAATGGAGGTAAGGGTGAAATGGAATTAGATAAAAATTGTTGTGAAACTAGTTAAAGTTATGAAAGCTGCTCTGACAACCGAAATAGTCACCAGTTATTGTTAGTTAACAGCGACAATTTAGAGAAAGCTATTTTCTGTTTTGTTTCCTTTTTTGTATAGCGTTTTTAACTGTGTCTCTGTCTTTCTAATATCCATCCCATGCGGAGTTCTGTATATCTGGAAGTTTTATTTGTCTATGCCTTGTTGTTATTCGTGAATTATTGTTTCTGTTTGTGTTTTTTTAAGGCTTTTCCTTCTAATTTGACATCTGTATTTTATGAGGCTTGTCTTGTAATATGGCCCATTCTTTAATATTCCCAACTGTCATGTTACTGTTAATATCTCCATATTTGGTCTTATATAATGCATATTTGAAGCATACATTCTATCCTTTCAATTATTTATAGAAAATAGGAGAAGCCTTTTGATACAGCTAGAATTTCTACATTGACAGAGTACAAATAGAACACTTAGAATAATTACCATGAGTAGTTGTGCCTTCACATGAACTACCAAGGATGTACCAGGAGAGGATGTCATGGACTAATGTGTGTAATATTCCAACGCTAATCCCACAATGTTGATAAAGCTGTCTCTTTTCCTCAGATACACCAATCATATCCAGGACATCATTCAGCCATAAAGGATCGATCGGTAGTTGATCGCTCATTTCGAACTAAAATTAAAAGAAAAGAACAGTTAATGCATTGAAAATTAATAATGACATCTCACAAACACAGCCAATTCAACTTTACAGTATAAATTGTCTGACATGATTATTCATTGATTTGCTATAGAAATTACCAGTATTTAGCAAAATTCAAAAATAATAGAAATACTAAGGGTTCATTCCTTGTATTGCACATGGTAGATCTCCTTAGCTGAAATTTGGCTTACTATTTCAGTATTTTTGGTTGAGTACTTCTTGTTTAATATAAGTTTGGTTTTTGGTCTTCCAAATGTTTCGGTTTTAATGCTGCTGATGAGAGGTAACTCCTTGAAATGCGTCGTATACAGCATAGTATAAATTTACTATATCTAATATTAGTATCTTTGGATTGTTATTCTGCTCGTTGGTCGCATTATCTCTTTGCAGCCAATGTGCAATAAATATCCTTTATTTTAAAAATCTTATGCGATTATCAATGGTATACCTGCTCTTCGATCTTGAAAAGATGAGTTCTCCCGCCAAATTAATTGGGGCCTCTTAAGGATAATAATCTTGAAATTGGTAGTAATTTCCAAAGATTCCAATTTAAAAAATTAAAGACAACAACAGTTCATTGACTTCGATATATGAATTTGGCAAGAATCTGGGAAATGCTCGTATTTTCACCCGATTCTAAGTCTCATCCGTATATGTCAAGTCAATCCACTGAGTAAGTATTACAAATTTCTGTTTACTTATTAGTACACACTATGCATACTTCAGTAGATATCGGCATAAGAATACCATATCGACAAAACAGTAACATATGTACTACAATAATGTCGCCCTGCATGGACAATGTTTTTACATGACTTATTGAACTGCATGGAAATAACTTATCGAATATCTAATGAATTAACTTCTATCAATAGTTTTCTGAAAAACAAATGTTTTTAAATTAGAAAGTGGCGAATTTCAATTACCCCTGAATGTTACTGTCAATAATACCGAAACTGGTAGCTATTTGGGTCAAACATGGTGGAAGACTTGTTCAATTATAATGCAAAAAGACCACGAAAGACCAGAGTTCAAACTAAATATCCACATATGATAGAATAGCTAACACAGCAGTAAAAATACTGCATTTAAACGTTTTGGTAAACACATTAATTTTGAATTACACAAAAACGCAAAAATGGTCGCAATTTGGTTACATTGACTTAGTGTACAGTAAATTTCGGTTTATGTACCACAAATTGGGATAGTCAAGGCGAGTAAACAAGAGATGCAGCAAGATATTTGATAAGATTTCACTTTTGTATATAATGTTTTCTTTCATATATTTTAACATGCTGATATTTTTCAGAATATAGGCACTTCGTATATATAATTATAGTCTGATTATGACTTGTGTAACGAATGAATTTCAACACAGAAGTCGCTGACAACTCATATCGTTCTTAAAATTTTGGTATAGTGCCAAAAGTGATGAATTAAAAAGGTAAAAAATCTAAAAATCTTTTCATTTTTCATAAATACCTCTCATGTGGAATTATTCTTTCATCAAAATACGTAAATGAAGCAAAAAGTGTTTTCTTTGAAATAACCTCATGTACATTATATTGGTTTTCGGTGTACAGGTTGTTGCAGGAATAGACTAAAGGTATGTACTGCACATTGATCATTGCACAATTAAGATATTCGTAAATTGCCTTCAAATACCCATTTGAAATAAGTTTCGTTTATAATTTGATTGTATGTAATTATAGCATATATGGATTCACTCCAAAGCTGGGGCTTTATTCGTTAAGATTCACAGAATTACCCTTTTCCTTAAACTGCTCTCATTTCTATATAAGTTACGTCCATTTTATGTAAACGAATTAGTTTAGTTTTATTTTAAACATATTTTATTGTCAAAAGAACAATTGGATTGGATACAAGTTATTACAACTTATTAAATCCTCTCCATACAATAATATTATACATACTTCAAGATGACAGCAAAGATATATTACATATAAATATGTAGATAAATAACATTATACAGACATAAAAAATAAATACACGTACAATGATACGCATTAAATGACAGTTGATAATTAAATAATCTACAGATTGATCCATTAAAGAGGGATTGCATTTACTAGAAAATACTAATAAAAAGGAATAGATAAGGGGGTCGAGGTACCTTGGGTTAGAGTCTAATAAGAGAATCTTTTTGTATGATGTATATAATTATGAACATATCTAAATAAAATGATATTTCGTTCGTCAGTAATAATGTGCGCTCCAAATAAAAGGTTTTCAATGGAATTTTGGACAAAAGGTCTGATATTTTCAAATAGCTGGTTTCTGGGATTTATATATATCGGACATTTTTAATTTATTGAATTTTCTAACTTTGTTTTATATGTCTTTATTTCCAGATGAATCTTTGTAAATACGACCATTGTATCTATGTTTATGTGATATTTGAATATACTACGATCGACAATAAAAGGAAGTGGGGTATATGCCTACGAGGTAAAAACCGGCAAACCAACTGACGTGAAAAGTGACAAAAAGAGGGCGTCGTTCAGCCTTCAGCAAGGAATAGAACTACCACTGAACGACAAGCTCTTAATGGCGCCTAAATATAAATTCGTGGATACATTGTACAAAACCACCAACTATCTGAACACACCCTATATTCCCCAAAAGTACACACACAAAAACCAAGTAAACAAGAAAATGTCTCAATGTCAATGTCACTCATTGCTGAAAGATCCATAGAAGCATCTATAGTAATCATCTGGAAATAAAGACTTATAAAACAAAGTTAAATCAAAGAACATTTTAATAATTTTTACATCCATTATGGGAATTTCGACATTGGTTATTCGATAAAAAAATCTTCGTCGGTAACAAAAGTCTAGATATAAAATTTGACAGTACACATATATGTGACTAAACATGTTTATTGATTATGATAACTAAATATATTGAAACAGAACAATCAAAACAAGAATAGTACTCCTGGTCCCCCACCTTGCTAATCAACCATGTGACGTTGACCTTTGACCTAATAACCCCAAAACCAATAGGTGACTCCATTTCCCCTAAACCCGTCACCTGGATATGTTTCCGTTAAATCCATGAAGACTAACAGAATTTATGCCCCGAAAACCATATTCTGGACAGACGGAAGGACGGGCGGACATACTGAAAGCCAAATTATATAGTCTCCTGCTTTCATGAAAGGCGGGGGGACCATAAAAGAAAAAAAAGTCACGTCAGTCGGTAAATATGTATAAACCTGAAAAAGTCATTCCACCCAAAAATGAGGCCAAGGTATGATATATAAGAATATGCAAGATTGACATGCATACGTGTTTATTGAAAGTATAGGGTACTATTTCACCAAAAGTCGTAAGAGTTTCGACTGATCGTAAATCCTTGGAATACATACAAGTTGCAACTGATCGTAACTCTTATGACCTTTAGTGAAACAGTACCTAGGTCTTTCACATCAACAGATATGGACTACACCATAAAGGCAGCAGTCGTTTTTGATGAAGCTGATCAACTATGAAAATGAGGTCATGATCAAATGAAAAATGTTATACTATGTGAGATACGGATTTTATCATGACTTTTGTCTCAGATTTTGGTTGAACCACGAAATAGTGTCAAGGTCAAAAAGTTATTTGACAGAATGACATGTACTCTTGGAGGTCTTATTCTGATAATTTATGGGATATGGACGTTATCACGAAAAATAGTAGCAAGTCACTGAACTATGCAAATGATGTCAAGGTCAAAGGCCATATATGATACTGGGGAATACTTTACATCGGGGTGCTAGTTATTGATGGTCTAGGTCTTATACCTTCTGAGATATGAACTTAATAAAAAAGCTTAAAACTTTCTTAGAAGGATTTAATCAAGAGACCTATTGTAAATTTTGTAATTTTGAAGAAATCGCTAAACAATGAAACGGAAGTCAATATCAATTGACAAATGACATTCTGGAATGAACAGCTAGTAGTCCATTTACGTACCAAAGCCTTTTGAGGGTATGAAAATGTAAACGTTCTAGATTTAGATCTTATAACGAATATTTGGGTCACAGAAATTAATAAAAGTTATGAGGTCATTTTATAATTCATGAATTAACTAAGGGCTGTGTCATAAAATACACACTGTGTCGCTGTATATGTACTAAACTTAGATCAACTTAGACGATGCTCAAGATCCTATATGTCTCGAGTCGCGACTATCACAGTAGAGATATACTGTAAAAAATTTTTTTGTATATATTTGTATTGTATCTTATCAAAACACCATACACTTTCCGAGCATTATACGGTACACATCAACATGATACAATCACAATTCATGGTACACCACTTGTACACAGTTTCGCTAAAATTTGCAACTATAAAGATAATTGAAAACCACCGACTAAAATTTTCATGTTTCCCTTATTGTATTTAATCAAAAAAATTGTGTATATTCGTATTGTATTTAATCAAAACACCATACACTTTCCGAGCATTATACGGTACACATCAACACGATACAATCACAATCCACGGTATACCACTTGTACACAGTTTCGCTAAAATTTGCAACTATAAAGATAATTGAAAACTACCGACTAAAGTTTTCATGTCTCCCTTAACTATCAGAACATTACGCCGCTGATTTTGATAAAGTAAAGTACATAGTTTATCATTTTACATTGCTTTTGTGTAATATGTGTCAAGCTTTTGTATACAACCTTTCGAAATTTCATGTTTAGTACAGAATACATAATTAATATTCACGGTTTTACATAGCTGCTGACGATTTACAAATAAAATGTCGATGAAGGTTTAAGTGATAATAAATGTTAAATCAATAGAAAAAATGAAAAACTGACCTTGCCGTCGGTTTGTTTATCGCCTCGGCTATCCCAATTTCCGGCACACAAGCCGCAATTTACAGTACAATATCGATAATATCCGTTGTACGGGGATACACGGTGGAGATGGATTTAGACTTTTTATGTCATATTTTTAACTATTTAAGGATTGACTGTTTATTTTTTTTTCAGTCTATGAAGAAATAACCTCAATCACGTGGTGCACACTAAATTACCCGCGTAGCGGGTTATGTGAAAGTGTGCACCATTTGCATTGAGCTTATTTCGAATAAACAGAAAACAAAATTACTACCAATCCTGATGATTAAAATTTCAACAGTTGTTTTGACGTCTAAAACGCCGGGATGCCCTTTAATGACGTCATAGTAGAAAAGAAAATTTAGTCTATGATACGATGGGATATAGATGAAAAATATTGACCAATCAAATTACATCCAGTATTAAATTATTTGAAAATACAAATAAGGATCTTAGGTTCACAAATTATATGAAATGAGTGAATAATTACTTGCTTAAATGAATTATCCACTTAAAATTCTCATAATGAACAAATTATGTTTGACATCTGCATCTAGATGTAATTCAAGGTCATATTTATGACACAAAGCTTATATATACCTATAACTCTCATGCCCTTTCAGATTTGAATATTAATATATTACTGAATTTTAATATTTCATTAGAGGAAGTAATTGTCTTTGTGTATATGCAATATTTTGAACTTGCTTAAGCCGAAATTTGCTTTATTCAAAATAGATAGGCACTTTCTAACTAAAAAATCATTAAACCCACGTATGGCAAATACGCAGGTTTAACCACTATAGTATAAACGGAACAAGTTAGGCAATGACAGTTTGGTTTTAGGAGGTCATATAACAGTGTTTGCATATAAAATATGTTGCTGTCATTTCAAGTAACGTGCGAGTACAACTTCTTGTAATTTTTATATCCCCAGCTTAGTGAAGCGGGGATATATAGTGATGGGGGATTCCGTACGTTTATCCGCCGCCCCCCCCCCCCCCTATTTACTGAAACTACTCTTACACCAATAAATGGATTTAATTGAAACTTTCACAGAATATTCAGTACAAAATGACATTGTGCATACCCTATTTTATTTTTAATCAGAAAAATTTTTGGAGTTTCCAACAGACAAATGGACTTTGTCATTGCTTCATAATAGAATGCCCGTCCACAACTGCTCCTTAACCAGTGAATGGAATCTTTAATGTACATTGCTTTTTTGCACATTCTATTTTGTTTTTTTATCAGATGGATTGTTGGGTTCACATAGACAAACATGGTAATACATTTCTTGATATTATTATAGCGATAGCGGGAGACATACATCAAAATCCATCGTACATGTATTCAATGAAATTTTTAGTCGGTTAAATAGAACATACTATAGTATTGCATGGTCAATGGTTCCATTGAAGTTTTGTTTGTGTAGCAATTCTACTTAACGCTTGGTGCAGCACTGGGCGGAAACATTAATTGTAAACATCAGATCTGGTATCCAAATCGTCAATCGATAGGATATAAATATTCTCAACCCAGTTTTTAAATAACTTCCGAAAAAAAATGCTCCGCCTGGCGTTATGTGGAATGGCTAGTTTATGTAACAATTTGTTAATTGGGGTAATTAAAAGTGGAAGAATCAGGATTAAACCAGGGAAATCATACGACTAAATATATAACATAAACAAATATACAACAACAGAATATAAATACCTGAATGATAACTGTCAAGCAGGCACAAATAGCATAAAATTATACAATTAACAATTAGTAAACAAATATGTAAACAAATATGACAAGTCTACGTCACCGGAAGAACATATCACATATGGCAACTGCTAAACACAGACTGGTTCTACATAAGCGCCCCATTCTTGAAGAACCAGTAGAGGGTAACATGAATTTAAAAAAAACGCAACTACAGGTGGAAACCTGTCCGATACACCTTAACATTATATATATCGCAGGAGTTTATGATTACTACTAGTTATATCTATAGGATACATTTTGATTTCAGTCTACATGCAGTTTTATGATTTGTTCAGTCTCTCTACTGAAATTCCTTAGAACAGTACTTTACAACATGGAATTTTATGCAGATTTTTACTGCTTCACGATATAAATGGGTTTTCAAACAACCAAAACAAAGATCAGTCGTCATCTTCCTCGGACTCTATATGGTGTGTCCACAAATTGTATAAAAATACCAGCATGTTCTAATTTGCTGCATTATGATGAGATTGAAAGTCCTTCATACTGTCGGTATGAATATATTGGCATAGACAATTTACTTAAGAAACAGCAATATAGAAAATTCACCGTCTTAGTTTTACCAATTTTAGTCGAAACAATTCACAATGAAAAGAATGATCCAGAATTGGGATTAAATTATTAAGTCCTATATTACTACTTCGTAATTACCTTTCAGAAACGTGTGACGCATACAAAACCAAACAAATAAATATGATTTCAGTCAATTATGAAAATAAGTGACATATTACATTTAATATAAGTACCTTTTTAAGTGTTATTCAACAAATATAATTGTAAAGTTTTAAAATTAGGTAATGAATGACAACTCTTGTCTGTTTTACAACCTCTATAATTATGCCAAAAGAACAAATTTTGCTTTCATTCTACATGCAGTTTTATGATTTGTCCAGTCTTTCGACTGACAATTCTTAGAACAGTACTTTGCAACATGGCATTTGCTGCACGTTTTCACAGCATCACGATTTATATAAGCTTTCAAACAACCAAAACAAAACACATCTTTCTCGGAATCTATACTGTTTGTCCACAAATTGTACAGAAATACCAGCATATGCCATTTTGCAGCATTATGATGAGATTGGAGGTCCTTCATAATGTCGGTATGATAGCATATATCGTACCTTTCTAATTCTCTCCAAGATACAATTAGTGATTGCATTGCCTCGATGTAAAACGTTTCTCTAAATGATGCCCATGCTAAAAGATTATATGCTGTTTCCCGATGGTTCAGTGATTGGTTCAGAGATTGTGCGATGTTTGTTATTGCCAAGTAACGAAGTTGTTTCTGTTTTCCCTCTTCTACTGCTAAAAGATATCTCATAAAATAGAGATAAACGATGCTATCAACAGCTGACCATTTGTACCAGAGATCTGCCGCGCCAAACACTGAATCAGAAGGGGTTCCCGCTGATCTAAACAACTCAAATCTCAACGCCTCTGGTATAATATGAATTTCAGATGGTAAAAACATAACGCATGTACTTATATACGATTGTAGAATTTCATTCGTTTGAATGCTATCGTATTTTAAAATTTCTGTTAAATTTTCGTTTAAATATTCGTTAAAAAGTTCCCTACATGTGCACGTATGCACCAGGGAAGTTCCATTTTTGAATTCTACTTCAACGGTATCTAGCAGTTTTGCACAAGAATCATACAGCCCTAAATTTAACAAAACTGTAGCAAATTTCATTCGGCTAGATGAAACGTCGGATTTTATGCTGTCTGAAAAATGCTTTGCTGCGACTACTGTCAACATATTCCTGACAGTTTGATTCTTTTCTTGTAAGGCAAATGACATCAGATGGCAGGCAATACTGGACTGAATGAAGGGAATCACCATTCCTATTGCATCTTCTGTTTGATCCTGCGAGTGTTCTGTTATTACATTTGTATTTAAAAGCTTATCAAGTAAAGCGTGATGTTTTATAACTAAGTCAAAATTCGATTCTTGAGTCAAAGTGTTCAGATAAGGATCAATCAACATATGGAGAAGTTTCCTTTTTACAAGCAAAACGTCACAAACAGAGGACCGGTGAAGATTAAATGCTCTTACTGCAACCTCATTCTCACTGAATTCTTTAAGCTCCAAAATCTTAGCAAAATTTCGTACATTTGACAACCACTCTCCAATTTTGTCGGTTTTAATACGAAGCAGAAACGGTGGGCCCTCATCGATGAGTCCAGTAATCAAATTTTTCAATCTGGTTTGAGTACTGCATCTCTCAAGTCGGTCGAACATGTTCACGTTTGGGATAAAATAATTTGGACAGTTCCAAGATTCTACATAAGAAAGTAACAGTTTTAAACAGTACATAAGACATTTGATCAAATTAGATTTTACCCACATTTGTTCTGGTGTCTCCTCCAATGCATAAAACATGCACGTTTTACAGTGGTAAGATGTTATTGATTCTCCTATATCTTTCTTTATGATATCGTTTTTGATAAGTTTGAGAAGAACAAAACATTTGTACTGTGTTTCATTAAAAGAAAACACAAGTGCCCTTTCTTGAAGAGAGAATGAAATGCACCATTCCAGTTCTTTTTCTTCGCTGGATGGATGACCTTTCCTCACTAAAAAGCAAGCCCAATTTTGACATTGTTCAATGATATCGTCAGGGGGCCAGTTGTATTCCCTCTGGCGAAAGATCCATTCCATTGCAAAAGTTGGCCAGCTAGCACATCGGCATGAGTACACACCGTCAAGTGCTAAAAGAGAAGAAACTTTAATTGTTTCGGCTGGTCCATTCATTTCTCGTTCCATTCCATATTCTTTATGAGGATTGGGTTTATTTGATCTGATAATTCTATCTTTAAGATCAACTTTATACAGATATTTAAATCCTTTAGGTATCATTTCCCAGTCACTTGAAGTTAAAGGTTTTCCTTCTATTACTGGTTGCAGCTTTACATATCCTGGACGAGTATTTTCATCTCTTACAATAATAGCATATTTTTCAAGAAGTGCAGGGATAAAAATTTCGTAAACTGATATGGAATCACAAATCAAAACATCAATATCTGTTGTCATCCCTACAACATATTAACAATAAAATACATTTATATTTTTAAAAACAATCTCTACTAGGATATTAGGTACAAATGTATTATGTAAGGAAATCAAGTAAAAGGTCAATAGTATGATTTTTTGGTATGGTTTTTTCTGTATTGGCCTTATTATTGGCCTGCATCGTTGGCCTGAAGCAGATTTTAAATCGCCCAGTGTACTATAGCCATTTTCCCCCATGCCCACTTTTCCGGGGTTTGGGGACTGGACCGACTTAACGTACAAAAGACACAAGTCCAACAAAAAGGGGCTCCAAGAAGCCTGCATCGCTCACCTAGAAATCATTTGCAGAAAAATATATTTGATTATGTCCATCTTGACTTCAGTCTGGAACATTGCTGTCAAATTCCAATTTGCTCACTGGTTTTGCCAAATTGTTCACTGGTTTCAAACGAGAAGATCTTTCAGGGTTCTATATAAATAATGTTGGCTCTAGCGGCCATCTCTGGTAGTGGGCGGGGTCATCGGATATAATTCTGAAAGCAGACCACCCAATGACCATTGCTACCAATTTTTGTTTCAATTGGCCCAGTGGATCTTTAAAGGAAAGTTTAAAGATCAATTTAGACTAATGAGGAAATCCTCCTTAAATACAGATGTTTTATTTATTTATTTATTTATTGTATTCATTTACGACGACGATGACGGGCGACGGACGCCAAGTGATGGCAATAGCTCACATGGCTCTTTAGACCAGGTGAGCTAAAAGTTAAAAGTTAAATGTTGAACAAAACCAAATGCTAAATAATTACCTAACAAAAATGTTATTATTTTGCATTTGGTTTTGTTCTTCTTCTGTCTTTTATACGTTTTATCGTTCTATGCCCATTTTAGCAGCTCACCATTTCATTTATTTTCCTCATATTCTACTTTAAAATCATCCTCCCAAGTCAGGGTTTTGTAATTCCACGTTCGTTCCTACAAACCCTTGACATCACACATTCATATTTTGCGAGTCGAACATATCGCCGCCTGGTGTGTGACCTAGAAAATACTACGACGTAAAAGGATTCTCTTTTGACCTAGAAAAGTAACCAATGAAAAGCGTTCACTTCCGACCCGTAAAATATGAATGTGTGACGTCAGGGAACGAACGTGGATACAAAACCCTGACTTGGGAGGATGCTTTAAAATTATTTAGGTTAACACTATTTATGTTTAATAGTAAGCTGTAAATGATGCACAAATAACACACTCCAAAATACTAATTACATAAACCCAAGTACTCTGCTGCCATGAAAAGTAGTGTTGTTATGATATTGTATTATTATATTTATTTTGTTATGATATTGTAATTATTATATTATTTATCTTGGCCTAATTTGTTTTGTGTGGCCTTATAACATGTATAATATGTTTACATAATACTTATAGTTGTTTACCAAATAATGTTATAACTGCGCAGTTTAGAAATCACTCGAACAATAATAGATACTGATGGAATGACTAGAACTTTCTTTTTCACTTACGTAATAATTCTGGGGTGATTCGAACTTCTACCGTATTCCAGAAGTTTCCGTTCTACAGTATATATACGGACAAGAAAGTTAGACTCAGTGCAGAACGTATTGGACCAGACATTCTTGTGTTCTCAGCTGTTGGATTTATTTCACACATCATCCTTGACACACTTTTATTTACGTTACATCATACTAGATTGTAAATGATTGGATATTATATTCCGTTTGGATTCCCGCGACAGTGACGAGAAGAATTCCGGATTAGGAAAAGACGAAAGATTTTGAACAGTTAAGTTGACATTTTAGTTTGTGTAATATTTTTTTGTAAACTTGTATATAATAAATCTTGTTAAATTTTATTATTGATTTGTGTCTTTTGTTGGCTACAATTTAAAGGTGATTTCGGCAGTAACAACACAGAAACAACTAGTATATATTTACCAGGTGTAGTTGTGCCTTCACAGCTACTTCCAAAGTTGTACACAGAGAGATCACTGGTCAGGGCGTGCAAAATGTCAAATCTTGTCCCACTTTGTTGATAAAGTTTTCTCATATTTTCTGATATACCAATTAAATCGAGGACTTCGTTCAGCCATAATGGGTCAATCTGTAGTTTGTCTGTCATTTCCGCAACTAAATTCCGAAAAAAATCAAATAAGAAAAAAAATTGTGAAATAAGTTTGTTAAAGTAGCATTAAACGGTTAAAGCAGACGATGTGAAACTTATATATTACATGTAATTGATGCCTACATTAGCATTTTGAACTAATTCCATGCAATTCAAACGTAATGTCATAGATGTATCAAGAAAATTGTTAAGAAACCATAACAAAAACGTAAAAAAAAACGTCGCTTAAAACATCAAAACTATCTGCATGTATGTGAGATCGACAAAATCAAGGATTCCACCCCACCAATGAGGGCCACAATTTAAAGTATGGATCTTAATGTCAAATTGTCTATTGTTGTTTCCTGAACTCATCTTTAATTATAGGTTTAATATCCTAGTTAATATTCTACAACACGAAGACCATAGATTATATATATTCTTCAACACTAAGACCATAGATCATATATAACAAAGTATGAAATGAAGACGGATGCCCCCCCCCCCCCCCCCCCCCCTCCCCACCGGGCGATCAAAATGTATACTTATTGAAACCAAATTAGGTCTACATTATGTAAGGGTACAAGTCAAAAATAAGTTACCTCAACTTTTAGTGTTTGGTCTGTTAATGCTTCAAAACAACACTTCAAAATGTCAAATGAGTCTTGTTATAATTCATATTAGGGGCATAAATCAGAATCGACACCAAATTCAGACTATGTCTGTGTTTAGTGGTCGTTAACAATAACCCCAAATTTGAAATGATTTGGTGACACATAAAATACTAAGTACTCAAACAATATTGACATATTTTTTCCACATTAAAAGGGGGTCACTTGGAAATGACAAAACTGAAATAGGTTACTAAATTAGATTTTGAATTTTTGAATTTGCTTTTCGACGGTTAGGGTTGATGTTTTGGTTTTCAACATTTTAGGCCTTTAGCACAACCAATGAGTCGTAAATGACGAAATGTGCACTTCTTGTGTATTAAAATTGAGAATTTATTATGTGTTCAACTCCAAAGTAATAACAAAACAAACGAGCATGCATTTAATGTTGACGAATTGGGTAAAAAGAAACAATAACTTAATATTTGGTAAAATACTATACATTTGTAATTTCTTTAATAAATGATCTTACTACTGAGATGTACAAAATGAAAGATTGAAATTTGACTCGTACCTTTGTTTCCTCCAGGAAGTAAATTAATTTTTGCATTTACCTTCCGTACAAAGGGGGATAAATCAATCGTAAATTTTCACGATTTCTAAATGTTCTCCAAATCTACTTACAAATTTCTTTTTGTAGATATTGTAAAAACATTTATGAAATTTCTGGCATAAATTGTTTGAAAGTGTAATTTAAACAATTCTCTTAACCTTTTGAATAAATTATAAACTCTGGAATTCTACAACTGTTATGGAAGTTAAGAGTTTTCTGATCTCATGATCTCAGTACCTCATGATAGTATGGTTCCTATTGTTTTAGAATGTTATAGAAGATTTTTTTTATTCAAATGATGGCAATATCCCACAGATGGCTCTTTTGTGTCAGGTGAGCTAAACCTGTAAGTTAACAGTCTAATATTTTAAAATGTATCCACTTTTAGTTTTTTCTCTCCATTAATTCAGTGTATCGGAGAGGATCTGCATACCTTCAAAATGTCAGTCGCTAAATGTAATTCTGGTGATTCTTGAGGAAGAAATGGCTCTCAAGGTCAGCATTTGCCCACTGGTTTATGATATGCAGTGACCTCAAAGAAGCATAGAAAATTTTTCAGATTTAATGGGAAGGGGTAGGTGACTAAAACAAAATTATCTGTTGTGTCTCAAAATTGATATTGTCATCAATTATATATTTTCCTAATTCAAAACAAAATTGTTTCAAAATTCATTTCAATATTTTTTAATATCCTTTGTGCCCAGAAAACTAAATCTGAAAAATGAATTTATTAAAAAAGCCTGTTAATGTTTCCATATCGTACAATGTATTCTAGATTTTACAATAGTAATTGTATTAGTATTTTCAACTAATCGTATAGTCAATTAGTACTAAGTAGTAGACAAAAATTGACATTTTCACGTACAAATATGTAAATTATATATGGTATTTCCAAGTAAAGTCAAGAAATAGTTTCAAGTCCAAATCGCACATGTGAAAATTTTGAAACTACTTCGCATTTTTTTTTTTTTTATTTAATGGCCTTTAAATAGTGCTATTAGACGTGAACTGTTCGCATCGCTGGATTTATCTGTTCAAATTACTTGTGAAATCTTGTTGTTTGGTTCCAACACTGTCTGACGAAGAAAACTCTATAATAATGAATTCGGTACAGAAATACATTATTAAAAGCAAAAGATTTACATCATAAAATTAATCATTTCACCCTGAAAAACATAAAAAAAGAAAAGATATACTAATCATGTTTACCCCTTTTCAATATACTACCTGTTTATTTATGTACATGTTCGTTCTCTGTATTTTTCTCTATTGTAAATACTCTTAATTTTTTTTCCATTCACAATTGTTACAGAGCATGTCATGTGTTTTATGTGTTCTTATTTAATGATCAGGAAACAGATTTATAAAAGCAGTTTTACTTGTTTCTGAATCCTATAGTATTTATTGTATTGTAGTTTTGTAACTACCATTGATTACTTCAATAAATAATGTTTAAACCAAATACCAAAGGGATATTCGAAGGAGGGGGAATCTAAAACAACTGACAAACTCCACAGGTAATATTTAACAAATTGTGTTTATTCTTCAGAAATCTTACCCTCGAACGTCATCATTATTTGATTTATCTGTGTTAAATTTCTAAGTCTCAGTAAAAATAAGGTCTTAGCTTTCGTCGCCAGCTACAATTCAATAAACAGAAGAATCGACAGTTCACGAATCTTTCTACTTACACTCAGATGGATAGGAACGGTAAACGTAAAACCTTAATGACATCTCTTGTGAGAGTTCATACTGCTGAGTTTAGTTGTCTTGTTCTAGTTCTCTTGGATAGCTGTGTGCTTTTATTCTGTTTAGTAAATCTGGTTCTAACTTCTACCACTAGTCACCCATAGTTTGTATTACCTTTATTCGAAAAGATTATAAAAAAAAACAAAGACAGGCAGGATTGAACAAGGCAGAAATGACAAAAACACTAATATA
The DNA here is from genome assembly GCA_028015205.1 of Mytilisepta virgata. Classification (NCBI taxonomy): domain Eukaryota; kingdom Metazoa; phylum Mollusca; class Bivalvia; order Mytilida; family Mytilidae; genus Mytilisepta; species Mytilisepta virgata. The sequence goes on from CM051515.1 coordinate 38,330,001, forward strand.
CATGTATCAAAACTCGTGGGTTTCTTTATATAAAATATACTATATTCTTTTAGACTGTTCATTTAGCTTATTGGTAAAGTATTATTTTGCCTATAGAATTGTTTAATTCAAAACCATTTGCAACTCTAACTATATCATTGAAGTCCGGAGGTTTAAATCACAACTATCTCTTTTTATCTCCGCGGCATATACATTAAAAATGTAGATATTAATAAACGACGACGCAGCAAGGGAACTGTATTGATAAACTCCTGTCATATCATTGTGAAAAATGAGACTTAGTAATAAAGCATAATTTGATTAATATTTGCCCGCTTAATGACAATGTTTTAAGTTGTTGTCTGGACCTTCCACAGTTTAGATCTGCTGTATACTTGTAATTTTTTTTCTATGATCCCTTTTAACCAATGGAAGAAAATCTTTGTGTCGTCATCTGGCCTAAAAGGCCAATTTAGACAAAAATTCGCTCACACAGCTTGAAGACACTTTTGAGGACCATTGTGGACAGAATCGATAAAACAGGACAGCAAAATGTCAGGTAAGATATTATTACCTCTAATAAAATGATTTAAGAATGACATAGGAGACAATACACCACAAGAATTACGTGCCTCTGAGTACATATAAAGTATGCAGTAATAAGGAAAATTACTATGAATCTACTAGAAATTTGGAAAGGTAGTATTATGGTTTCATCATTATCGTAAATATCGATCATAGAACATCGAAAATATTCGAAAACACCAAAATTGATATAAAAGGCGATGCACGAAAACAGAAACTCAAAAAGAAAATAGTACAATTATATAATCAGCTAAAATTAAAATACATAGCAAACGAAAAGGAATTAGAAGATATCACAAACTATAAAACAACAGCGAGGTCAATACCATAAGCTAAAACTGCACCGACATCAAGTGTTTCGGAAGGTCATTATGTTCTGCTTCTTTAAATTCTTGAACTGGGGGGTTGTTCGAAATTGTAATTGTACAAAAATAGTACGTATTGATGAATGGTTATTAATTATTCAATACACTGTAAAACACTTAATTGTTACATATAAATATATTTATTAATAAGCATTTTGAGCAATAAATATTTAAAGCAAAAACAATATTTATTTTCATTTGATAAAGTTTAAATATGAAAAGAAACAAAATATACTTCTTAAATCCTCAATTTTGATAATGGAATAAAATAATTATAGCTGATAATATATGTAATATCAAATGGAATGGCGAAACCTCTATACGTATTATCTGTATTCATGGCAATAAATTTACTATGTATGTATTTACTCAGAAAATATTTTCTGGTTTCTGAGAATGAAAAAATCATTCTTATCAGAAGTAATGATTTTATCACAGCCTGGACAATGGAGGGCCATGAGATTGTACAAGAACATCCTAATGGCCTGCAACACTGTGTGGATGCATTACTGTCCTTTTGTAGTGATTGGGGCCTTAATGTGAACACCAAGAAAACAAAGACTATGATTTTATCAAATAGTAAAACATAAATCTTTAATGGATAAACATTGTTTTTACTTTGGTCCCCAACCATTGGAATCTGCTGCAGAATATAAATACCTACTAGTTATTGTCTTCAAAAATAGAGGTTAACTAACCATAGCAGCTGAAAACCTTGCTATAATAAAGCACGCACGGCATATTTCGCCTTGAAATCAAAATTCTAATTGTATTGCAGTGGAGAAATGGGATAGACTTTTCAACTCATTAATTTCACCCATTATGACTTATGGATCTGAAATTTGGATCTCAGATTTTAATATAAATCTAGACACTTCTGATGAATTCCCATTTGAAAAGGTTCAGAATATGATTAGGAAAAATGTTCTTGGTGTCAGCGGTAAGGCTTCCAATCTAGCTTTACGTTCAGAACTGGAGCTCTATCCATTGTGTTTTATATCATATAAATTAATGTTTAAATATTATGCTAGATTAACAATATTGAAATTGGGAACAACACAAAATTTAATTTATTAAGCTCTGCATTCATAGAAGATAAAAATTTGTATTCACAGAAGAGCTCTTGCTGGTTGCAATCGATATATAAAATAAAAAAGGTTACTTAATTTGTATTCCCTTCACGTATCATATAGTGTGTTTGAGGATTCACTTAAAAACTTTTAGAAATACAAGATTTTAGGTAAACTTCAGCATATTAAATCTAATAAAACAGGTAAAGTCAGATTGTATATTGCTCATCATTTGACTTAAAAGCTTGCCTGAGCTTTGATATATAAACATATGAGAGATTACTGATCACAAAAATTAGAATAGGGGGGAATTCACTTGTTATTGAAACTGGGAGGTACAATAAACCAAAGATTTTAACAAACGAAAGATACTCCAAATTTTACAGAGACAAAGTGTAAGATGAAGTACATGTCCTTTTATATTGTCCTCTACATAAAGACAATAAAAAAGTAATTGAAATTGGATTCTTTACCTTAATTCTTCCAGAAAAAAAATAAATGTTTGCATTTGTAAGCGTACTTTTCTTCCGGCGTGCAGAAGTTCCGGGACATGATATATCCCAGCATATTTCTTCCTTTATCTGTTTATGTTTATTCCGTTGGAATTTTTACCCTAGTGTATTTTATCCAAAAGGAAAAAGTACACTTGCCGAAAGGGATCCACTAGCTGCTACACATTTAAATATCTTAATCAATCGGTAATTTAATTCTCCGGGTTGATCCCCAAAGTTTTCAGTGGAAGAAACTTTAGCACGCAGCGAGCGCTATAATAGCATATGCATTTTCTACACATGGGTCATTTAGAAAAGTCTTTGTTTAATGGGGGCAGCCATTATGCAATCCAAAGTGAATTTATTTGTTAAAGCAAATTGTGCTACATACTAAGGCTAGAAACAGTTTCATTCGCCTGAAACGGAAGTAAGGAATCCTAAAATGGGCAGTTAATTTATTTTAATTTAAAAAAAAAACGAAAATGAATTCCATTACATGCTTAAGATTGTTTAAATATTAATCTGGTCAGTTGTGTGAGTATTTTCTAATTTTGTAACATTCATTACAAAAGCCGGAATATTCACTCCTTTTGTACGCGGCTGCGACGCTGGACACAAGATTTGCGATCTTGAAAATTGTTATATTTCTGCCAGTACTCGATCAGTTTTGTATTTTTTCAACTAAATGTAGGCATGCTTCACAGACACGAGAGAACCTGCACGGATGAAATCCTGTACAAATATCCCGGCGGCGTGTACCAAACAGCAGACGGTATTTTAACATTTGAGGGACGAAGGAATCCATGTCCCGGTAGAAGACCGATATTACCCGTACAGAGCCACTTATTATATAGAGGTGATTATTCAACCTACAGACAAACGAAGGTCGTCTAAATTAGAGTGGACCAGTCAGCACGTTTTGCTCAGCGTCGCTGTGTGTTCCAACGTACCAGAGTTTACAGAGCCAGTATGTTTCGTGTCTGAAGACGATAGCAGTGAAACCGTGGATTCGTGTTTGATCCATTTGGCTCAAGACCTGCAATGAACTTTGACCTGAGGGATACAAAAGAAGTCCATTAAAAAATTTATAATTGCACCATGATATATGGACCTACTGTAACAAAACCAACCATGATAACAGAATAACTAGTGTTGTTTTAAAGGTGTATTTACCTGAGACATTTGACATAGAAATATTGAAAGGATTAAATGAATAAAACCAAGAAAATTTTTATTCTACATGGAGAGCATGAAAGAGGTACATTTTACTTTGCGGAAGGAGACTTTTTTACCATGGCTCGTGATTTCTAAAATTACGGAAAAAGTAGACTGACTTCACACCCCGAGATTTTAACTGGATATGTGCCATTGTATGGCGATCGTTTTGAGCCATCTCCCATGTTTCAACGAAACGTACAGACTTAATGGCAGCCTATTATTTCATGACTTCTGTAACAGGAAAACAATTGCGCGGCTTGACCCAACTTGACGTCATGATCTCAAACGTGTGTAAAGGAATATTTTGTGATGCTGATCCATCCTGTAAACAACTGATGGAGAAACTAGGGTCAGTATAATTCCTTAAGTATGTATTTAACACAAAAAGTATAAAATATTTGCATACGGTCCAAAACTTTAATGTGATGCTTAAAAAAAGAATGCAAAAGAGGTGAAAATGGGGTTTTCTAAATTTGAACAGTCCGTATGTAATGTAAATCTTGTGCAATAATTTTTTTTTACATATATTATAAAGTAAAATGAAAAAATTATTGTTTTTTTTACTAAAATCTTTAAAAAAAAATTGTCATTCCTTAAAATTCTAGAAACCCAAATACCCCCCCCCCCCCCCTCCCAACCGGAAGTTGTAATATGTATGATGTAAACATTGAAACACATGTGTTTGTGTGAATAAATACACAGGGATTTTGTATTGCTATTAATAATATTTTACAGGTCAGTTATTGTATGATGAAAAATTCTCACTATAAGCAGGAAACACATGCTTTTTATTTAGATGTATCAATTTTGGCGAGACTACATACATGTCATGTAACAAGGACAATTGTTAACACGAACAGGTGGTTGCATTGAAAACCACAGCTAAATAATTGTAACATTAGATGAATGTATTTAATGGAAATAGGTGCAAAGAGATCTATATCATCCACAAATCCCTTTCAACAAGAATTTTAAACCAACATTTACCAATAACAGGTTGAATAAATTCTTGTAATTTAGAATTTGCAGTTTGTCAATTGTAAAGGGGAGTAACTCATTATGACAGCATGTAACTTAAATGTACATGTATTACTGAATTTATTTGGTTTTTAAACTTTTAATATCAGGCAGCAAAATGGACTGTCCTATTGTTCCTGTAAATTTATAAGCTTATACATTTATACACATACTGATGAATTATTTAAAAGTGCACATGTGATTGTTTAATGGAAAAAATTCATTCTCCTTGGTTGCTATGCATTTTTTCCTCAATGCAAATCCTTGGTTACTACTTGTAGATTAATATTTTTTTCTTTAATCATTTATCGTTGAAATGTTAAGGATAGGACTAATTGGGTTTTACAATACTTGGTGACGTCATAAAGTTATGACATCATAATTCATATAACATCATAATTTGTTCGCCTTCAAGATGTTTACATTTCTCAGACATAGAAACTGCAAATTTTTAAATAGCTGTAAAATTGTTAATACTGGGCAGATTTTGACATTTGACCCCATTTTAGATTCGTCTTTACATAATCTAGCTATTAGTTAAAAAATATTGAACTTTTTTGTGAGCATGTGAAAATTTCAAGCTGAAACTTTTAAAATGACGGATAATAATTTTCAAAATTTGCAATATTTCAGCCTAAAAAAATATAAAAAGTTACCTTTATTTGTCTGTTATATGATTTTTTTAAAAGTATAAATATTAATGATAATTTTAGAAGGCATTAGTGAGTTCCAAAGAGTAAACTGAGGCTCTAAATATATCAGTAATGAATCTTGGTTTTTTCACTGATTTTTGGTTTTTATTCATGAAATAAACATGTTTGCTTTACGCCCAAATTTATGCTGAATCTTTCTTATTTTCTTTCAGATCTGAAAAATATTGCACAGTTATGTTCAGGAAAAGCTTCCGCACCAACCAAATACCATAATGTAGAGAAAATTTATATGTCATATTTCAATATGGCTCAAGACCTGCAATGAACTTTGACCTGAGGGATACAAAAGAAGTCCATTAAAAAATTTATAATTGCACCATGATATATGGACCTACTGTAACAAAACCAACCATGATAACAGAATAACTAGTGTTGTTTTAAAGGTGTATTTACCTGAGACATTTGACATAGAAATATTGAAAGGATTAAATGAATAAAACCAAGAAAATTTTTATTCTACATGGAGAGCATGAAAGAGGTACATTTTACTTTGCGGAAGGAGACTTTTTTACCATGGCTCGTGATTTCTAAAATTACGGAAAAAGTAGACTGACTTCACACCCCGAGATTTTAACTGGATATGTGCCATTGTATGGCGATCGTTTTGAGCCATCTCCCATGTTTCAACGAAACGTACAGACTTAATGGCAGCCTATTATTTCATGACTTCTGTAACAGGAAAACAATTGCGCGGCTTGACCCAACTTGACGTCATGATCTCAAACGTGTGTAAAGGAATATTTTGTGATGCTGATCCATCCTGTAAACAACTGATGGAGAAACTAGGGTCAGTATAATTCCTTAAGTATGTATTTAACACAAAAAGTATAAAATATTTGCATACGGTCCAAAACTTTAATGTGATGCTTAAAAAAAGAATGCAAAAGAGGTGAAAATGGGGTTTTCTAAATTTGAACAGTCCGTATGTAATGTAAATCTTGTGCAATAATTTTTTTTTACATATATTATAAAGTAAAATGAAAAAATTATTGTTTTTTTTACTAAAATCTTTAAAAAAAAATTGTCATTCCTTAAAATTCTAGAAACCCAAATACCCCCCCCCCCTCCCAACCGGAAGTTGTAATATGTATGATGTAAACATTGAAACACATGTGTTTGTGTGAATAAATACACAGGGATTTTGTATTGCTATTAATAATATTTTACAGGTCAGTTATTGTATGATGAAAAATTCTCACTATAAGCAGGAAACACATGCTTTTTATTTAGATGTATCAATTTTGGCGAGACTACATACATGTCATGTAACAAGGACAATTGTTAACACGAACAGGTGGTTGCATTGAAAACCACAGCTAAATAATTGTAACATTAGATGAATGTATTTAATGGAAATAGGTGCAAAGAGATCTATATCATCCACAAATCCCTTTCAACAAGAATTTTAAACCAACATTTACCAATAACAGGTTGAATAAATTCTTGTAATTTAGAATTTGCAGTTTGTCAATTGTAAAGGGGAGTAACTCATTATGACAGCATGTAACTTAAATGTACATGTATTACTGAATTTATTTGGTTTTTAAACTTTTAATATCAGGCAGCAAAATGGACTGTCCTATTGTTCCTGTAAATTTATAAGCTTATACATTTATACACATACTGATGAATTATTTAAAAGTGCACATGTGATTGTTTAATGGAAAAAATTCATTCTCCTTGGTTGCTATGCATTTTTTCCTCAATGCAAATCCTTGGTTACTACTTGTAGATTAATATTTTTTTCTTTAATCATTTATCGTTGAAATGTTAAGGATAGGACTAATTGGGTTTTACAATACTTGGTGACGTCATAAAGTTATGACATCATAATTCATATAACATCATAATTTGTTCGCCTTCAAGATGTTTACATTTCTCAGACATAGAAACTGCAAATTTTTAAATAGCTGTAAAATTGTTAATACTGGGCAGATTTTGACATTTGACCCCATTTTAGATTCGTCTTTACATAATCTAGCTATTAGTTAAAAAATATTGAACTTTTTTGTGAGCATGTGAAAATTTCAAGCTGAAACTTTTAAAATGACGGATAATAATTTTCAAAATTTGCAATATTTCAGCCTAAAAAAATATAAAAAGTTACCTTTATTTGTCTGTTATATGATTTTTTTAAAAGTATAAATATTAATGATAATTTTAGAAGGCATTAGTGAGTTCCAAAGAGTAAACTGAGGCTCTAAATATATCAGTAATGAATCTTGGTTTTTTCACTGATTTTTGGTTTTTATTCATGAAATAAACATGTTTGCTTTACGCCCAAATTTATGCTGAATCTTTCTTATTTTCTTTCAGATCTGAAAAATATTGCACAGTTATGTTCAGGAAAAGCTTCCGCACCAACCAAATACCATAATGTAGAGAAAATTTATATGTCATATTTCAATATGGCTCAAGACCTGCAATGAACTTTGACCTGAGGGATACAAAAGAAGTCCATTAAAAAATTTATAATTGCACCATGATATATGGACCTACTGTAACAAAACCAACCATGATAACAGAATAACTAGTGTTGTTTTAAAGGTGTATTTACCTGAGACATTTGACATAGAAATATTGAAAGGATTAAATGAATAAAACCAAGAAAATTTTTATTCTACATGGAGAGCATGAAAGAGGTACATTTTACTTTGCGGAAGGAGACTTTTTTACCATGGCTCGTGATTTCTAAAATTACGGAAAAAGTAGACTGACTTCACACCCCGAGATTTTAACTGGATATGTGCCATTGTATGGCGATCGTTTTGAGCCATCTCCCATGTTTCAACGAAACGTACAGACTTAATGGCAGCCTATTATTTCATGACTTCTGTAACAGGAAAACAATTGCGCGGCTTGACCCATTTGATAGAAATCAGTGACAAAGCCTTCGGCTTACTGATGCCCAGATATGCTGGTGTCTTTGAAGAGATCCAAGAGAGACTGGACCGGGACCTGGAAGAATACCAAGACGACGAAGAGCGAGCGCCAGGAAAAAAAACATCACTTGTACAAGTTGAAACAGCAACGGGAACGACATCTCCAAGAATTACCCGTGATTGGCTTCAACACTGGGAAATACGACGTGAACGCCATGAAGATAGATTTCTTCACTCGTCTGGTGGAAAGTCACAAGATAAAGTATACCGTGAAGCGTAACAACTGCATGAGTATAAAGTAGAGAAGTCGAAATTTTTGGACATCACCAACTACCTGGCTCCCGGAATTAGATATTCCCAGTTTTTGAAAGACTACGGTTGTAGGGAAGAGAAAGGGTTTTTTCCATACGAGTTGATAACAGGTTTAGACAAGTTGGCAGTGACGGAGTTACCGCCACCCGAGGAGTTTTTCAGTGCACTGAAACACGAGAACATTGTACCAGTTGTGTCGGGACGTATGGCAGGAAAAGAATATGAAGACCATGACAGAGATCCTGGACAGAGACGTGGAGCCCATGATTGAAGCCATTGATAAGATGTTTATGTATTACAAAGGTCTGAAGGTGGACATTTTTAAACACGGCATCAGCGTCCCGGGACTCACGCTGAAAACCATGTTCGATGGTCTGTCCGATTATTTCACCATCCCGGACGAGAAGAACAAAGATCTGTACGAGTTGTACAAAAAAAACATAGTGGGTGGACCCAGCATCGTCTTTCACAGATACCGATAGAAAGACAAAACCTTCATCTGTCCTGCGGAATACGGAGACCCAAAACCGTGTAAGAAGATCTACGGTGTGGGCGCCAATGCCTTGTACATGTGGAGCATCATGCAGGATATGCCAACGGTCAATTCGTCCGACGCAAGAGCGAGGACGATTTTAAAAAACAGACACCTCGAAGATACGAACGCATGGCTATCGAGTGGTTGGAATGGGAAGCCAAGGAGACCGGACACCTCATACGTCACCAGGGGAACTACACGGAAAAACTGATCGGACGTCAGCCCCTTCCCGTGGACGGCTACTGTGAGGATACCATGACAGTATACGAGTTCCAGGGCTGCCTGTGGCACGGAATTGTTGTCACCTGACTCGCGGAAAGACAGAAAACCCGTTGAAATGAACGAGCCTGGACGAATTATACAAGACTACCCAAGACAAAATTTAGTAAATCACAGAAAACGGCTACCAAGTTAAACAGATGTGGGAGTGTGAATGGGACCGGTAAAAGAGAGAAGACCAAGGAATCAAGACCTTCTTGTACCAGAGGCAGAGACCTTGCGATCACCACGATGACCGAAGATGACATCATGAGAGCCGAGATGGAGGATAAGTTGTTTGGTGCCTTGAAAGTGGATCTGCACGTACCTGACGACCGAAAGTCAAAATTTGCAGAAATGCCTCCAGTCTTTAAGAACGAACGTGAACGTGTCCAGAGACGATATCGGGGAGCACATAAAGGGTTACGCAGAAGAAAAAGGAATCATGCAGCAGCCTAGAAAGTCTTTAATCGGCAGCATGTGTGGAGAGAAAATCATGGTAATATCCCCGACGATGTCCGAAAGATAGCCAATCATGTTTCACCTTTCATAATATAAGAACCAATCCAATCCATCTTCACGAAGGCTCCGATATATAAATAGACAAGACAAACAAGAAGAAGAATCAGACTACAGTAAGCCGATATATCGCGTAAAGAAAAGAAAAGCAAAGATCAGCCAAAGAGCGATCTCGTCTAAGACGGTATGACAGCTTCCAATATTCGTTCGAAAGTACTACTGGGTGGAGGACGTTATTCTGAACTCACAGAATGGAATGGCAGTAAAAGAGTAGATCTCAGATTTTGGGAAAGTGAAACGGAGCCCACCAAGAACGGAGTCAGTCTGTCGTTAATGCAGTGGAAAATGTTGTGCAGTACTACAGAAGTGATGTACGACTTGATCACCAGAAGCAAGGAAAAAGAACCAGTGGACTGGAGATATCATCTGGAAGAAGATGTTTATGTTATCATTAAAGCACCCTATCCGACGATTCACGTGAGAAAACATTTCGTGCCAAACGGAGAATGGACTTTACAACCAACCAAGAGAGGTATAACGCTGAATCCCTATGAATGGCAAGAACTGAAGAAGATCATACCTTTTTTGAAGAGAAAAAACCAGAACTCAAAACATTGACTGATGTAGATTTTGTAAAAATGTAAAATAAAATATGAAACTGTTTCATTTGTGTTTGTCATCAATACACGATAAATATTCCAGTATACATTCACAACGATCCGTCTTGATCTAGCACTCAAGCCAACAACATGAGTACCTATGCTTGGCCTTCCGATTTAGAACGTCATGTTAAACATCAGCAACAAACCCTATTCCATGAGCAGCAACAAGAAGAACCTTACTATTGTATTCCTACGAAAGACCCAAATATGTTTTATTGTTCCGATGGATTCGATACGAATCATTTCATGCCTTGGATTCATCCGTTTACCAGTTTAATTGCCGGTCCTATGGGAAGTGGGAAATAGTTCTTTGTCAAACGATTCGTGGCTAATATCCACCATATGATGTGTCCTTTTCCGGATCGAATTTAATGGTGTTATGGCGAATACCAAATGCTTTATGGTACCGTGGAAGCTGTAGAATTTACACAAGGACTTCCCGATATTGATAGTTTAGATTCGAGTATGCGACACTTGATTATCATCGATGATTTGATGACAGAAACCGATGACCTAGTGGCTTCCTTATTTACCAAAAAGGATCATCATCGAAACATCAGCTTCATGTTTATCGTATAAAACATCTTTCATCAGGGCAAACATCACAGGACCACCAATCTCAATGTTCATTACATGGTCTTATTCAAGAATCCTTAAGACGCTTCTCAGATTCATAGTTTGGCTCGACAAATGTTTCCTCTGAAAGCGGATCTTTTATTAGATGCCTATGCTTCCGCAACGGCCGAACCTCCAGGGTATTTAATCATCGATATGAAACAACAGACTGAGAAGCCGCATTTTCCCGGGAGAAGTAGAAAGTGCTTACGTGGATGCATAAATACGTGAGTGAATACAGTGTCACGTCAGTCTTGTCCAGAAAACGGAAGACAGAACATGGTCTCGACACATCCCCGAAAACACGTCAACGATCTAGTATATTTACGACACGCAAAGCCTTGTATTCAAAAACATCTCATACAGGAAGCCGATCGACATCTCATCGAGTGTGCTCATAATGTTTTGAAAGGACATGTCGAGTTAACTCGTGCAAAGAAAGATAAATTGAAACGAAATAAAAGCGGACTCCGAGAACTGACGAAAAGGTCGGTCAACCTCAAAAAGAAAAAAGTCATTTTACAGATAGGAGGATTCTTGGGATCTCTCTTGGCACCCATTGCATCCTTGGGACCGTTATTCTCTGGATTGTTACAATGAAGATTTTGTATATATCTACTCAGATCTCACAGCGACCCAAATCTCCGGTCGATCAGCGAATGCGAATTCTATTATAATATTAGCTGTATGTTTTTGTATAATAAGTTTTAAAAAATGCGCATATATTTATTAATTCATCACTGAAATCTATGATAACTGCGAGATACCTTCACACATCCTACCGTTCTAATCACAGCAAGGAGTCTGCTAATTATATTTTGTAGGTGGACATTGTCATAAAAACTCATATTTTATAGAAACATATTAATTTCAATGTCATAAAGTTAAAAGTCAAATACACATGAAATAGGTTACTTATAATTTTCTAGGTAATCTGAGATAAATAAATATTTGTTTTATTTCACAACTGATTATTTTTTCAATTAAATTGATTTGAATCTTAACACCCAAAAAGTTAAACAAATTACCTCATGATGTTTGATTGAACGAAATATGTCTGCGACAACATGTAAAACGCTAATCCAGTCATTATCAGTCTATCACAACCCAGGTAAATAGCCAGATTGCGTTGTACAAACTCAAAAAACGTTTTAACAGTTAAAAATCGACTGACATGAACAAAATGCATCTGCTACAACATTAAAAGGTTGTCACAAATAAATTTCTACTGCCACAACACAGGTACGTGCTGTGTCAGTTAAAATGTGTCTGACCCAACGCTAGAAAAAAGTTGAGGCAGTCATATTTCAACCACATCAGCAAATATTTTGTCTGACACAACGTTTGCAGTCATTTAAAGTCAAAACATGTCCTTTGCAGTTAAAAAAACCGACTGACATTGGTCTTTTCAGTCATTTGTTCTGTCAGTAGTGCGAGAAGCGATTGAAATTATACGATCAGTCTCTTTATCGTTATATGAATATACACGATGATTATAGACCCAGACCTGTCTTCCCGGAACCAAGTATTACGACAACTTCCGAAGATCTATTGGAGAAAGAGGCCATAGACGGTGTTCCAAAAAACATTCAAAGGAAAAGCAGAACTTTAATTGAAAGTAATTAAAATGAAAGCCAGTCCACAGATCACGTGGAACGAGAAGGGAGAATTAACGTTTGAAGGAGAAACTATCAAGAGAAGCAAAGTGGTGGATTCAGTCGACGGCGTCTTCCGTAAAAGGAAATATTTTAACACAGAAGGATGGGAAAGGTTTGGCGAAGCGTTAAGAGAAGCCAACGTCCCACAAAATTTGATAGGTCACGAAGAAAGACGGAGATATATTCATCAAACGAAAAGAACACCAAGAGCTCGAAAGCGACAACAAAGTCCGTCTCCGGAACGATGGTAAACACCGAAAACTCCCAAGGCATTGCCGTGGACACTGTATTAAAAAGAAATGTCACATCCATCCAATGTTAGTAATAGGGATTGTTGAGCGGTGAAAAATAACTATAAGACGATCAACTTTCTATACGTTTTGTTTCTAGACGTTCTATACAAGAGTTGCCGCTTCCGGTGGCGACGTAGCAATTATTACGTTACAAATTGCGGGAAATAACGTTACTGTCTTTCGTTCATAAATAAAAGATAATTGAAACTTAGAAATAAAGAAACTATTCACAACATTCTGGGGCCGCAAAAATGCAATTAAAGTCCATGATTAATAAACACATTTAACTGTTCATATTTCAAGGGGAATTAATTTCACTATTGGTCGTGTTGTCATTAATCCACTTGTGGTCCGGATTCTTGCTGCTCTGGTCTGCCCATCATTGCCGGTGATCAGTTCCTCAATGACTCCTAGCTTCCAGGTCGGCCTCGGCGAATTATCCATTATCTGAATGATCGCACCGATTTTCACTTGTGCCTCGAATGTATTTTGTTCCCGATGGAATTCTCGTAAGGCAGTCAGGTATTCAGTCCTCCAGCGCTTAGAAAAGTGCTCTATTAACGTGATCTTGTGTTGTAAGAGTCTATTCGCGTACACATTGTTAAGTTCACAAACATCTGCTTCGCTGTCGTCGCGTGTTGATATTACGCGTCCGTGTAGTAGTTGAGATGGCGTTAACGGCTGGAGATCTCGGATGTCGGCTGATACGTACGTTATCGGGCGGTCGTTGATTACACATTCTATTTCGCTAATGACAGTTCGTAACACTTCAAATGTCACTTGTGATCTTCCCAGAACTTTTTTGATAGTTGTTTTTGTCAGGCCGATTAATCGCTCCCACCATCCCCCATACCAAGGGGCGGCTCGCGGTATAAACTTCCAGTTTACGGAAATGTTCAGTTCTTTCGGTATCTCTCTATCTGCAGCAATGAACGTTGGTGCGTTGTCTGAATATATCGTGGTCGGTATTCCTCTTCTGCTAATAAATCGTCGGAAAGCTAGCATAAACATATCGAGTGTCATATCTGAAACTAGCTCTAAATGAACGGCACGAATAGTGGCACAAGTGAATAAGCACAGGTAAGTTTTTACACTTTGTCCGTTACTCTGTACAATTAATGGTCCAGCGAAATCGATTCCGATGGTCTGAAATGGTGTAACACTCTGAACTCTGTCCTTAGGTAGCGGTGGCGATACTGGACTTCGGTATGGTTTACCGATCACTTTACGACATTGAACGCATCGTTTTAGTATAAAGTTCACACACTGGCGTATAGACGGTATCCAGTACGACTGGCGTATATGCGTAATTGTCTGTCCGGCTCCTGCGTGTAGAATTTTATGATGCGCGTCAATCACAATAAGATCTGTAAAGGCGTGTCGTTTCGGTAGTAAGATAGGATGTTTCGTATTATAGTCCAATTCTGCATTGTGAATACGTCCCGCGCTCCTGATTATTCCTTCTTCGTCGACGAATAAACGCAAGTGTCGCTTAAGTGGTAATCGGCATTTAGCTATCGGTTTCCGAAGTTCGCTCTTCTCGTCACTGAAATTGCGGTTTTGAATGTCTAATATCCAATATCTCGTCGCCTGTCGAATTTCGTCGGGCTTTATCGTGTCGATTTCGTTCGTACGGTTTCTAAGTCTATATCGGTTCCTATTCATACATCGCTTCACGAATCTCAAAACATAGCTAGTTATACGCAAAAGTCTCTGAAGTGATGAAAATCGTGCTAAATCGATAATTTTCGATATCCCGGTATCTAACTCGGCTATAGGCGTTCGCTGCTCATCGTTGTGTGTGGTCGTCATAATTGAAACATCGGGTTTCACGATCGGAGTCCATTTCGGCCAACGGTCTTCTTTTGTAATCCATGACGGTCCATTCCACCACAATGTCGATTGTTCCAGTTGCTCAGCTGATATTCCGCGAGTCTGAAGGTCGGCTGGATTTGAATTGGTTGGAACGTAATTCCATTGAGAGTCCAATTTGTGTATTTCGTTGATACGATTCTGTACGAATTTGCAGAGTGGTTTCTTCGATGCAATCCAATGAAGAACTATCTGACTGTCACTCCACATTACAATACGCTTTACGTCGAAGTTGTCCTTTAACTGTGTGGCAATGCGTTTTCCTACTACGGCGGCCATCAACTCTAATTTCGGAAGTGTTATCTGTTTGACTGGTGCTACACGATTTTTGGCGATAACTAAAGCTGTCGAATTTCCTCTACTTAGGTACGCTGTTGCTCCATACGTTTGTTTACTGGCATCTACGAATACATGGAGTGTTGTATCACGGCTATCGCTATCATTGTCCGTGAAGTAGTGGCGGTTTAATTTTGTTTTGTTCGTGACATCCTTTATATCATTTCTAATTTCTGTCCACATTTGCGATATGTTCTGAGGTAAAATCTCGTCCCACTCATAGCCTTCCTTCCAAAGCTTCTGTATGAGTATCTTGGCCCTCACAGTCACTGGTCCTAATAATCCAAGCGGATCGAAAATCGATGAAGATTGTCTCAGTACTTCTCGTTTTGTCGCTTCTACGTTTGTATGTTGAGTCTCCTGTTTCGCAAACGTAAGTATATCAGAGCTCGCATCCCATCGCATGCCAAGAATTTTCGTCATGGTATCCTTGTCAACTACATTTTCCTGAGTTGCAATGTTCATAATTTGTTGACTGTTCGATTTCCAGCTCCTTAAATTAAATCCTGCCCGATTTAACAGTTCTCTCGATTCCTTGAAGAATTGTACTCCGAATTCCTCGTTATCAATGTTCGTCAAGACGTTGTCCACATATAGATCCCGTATCAATATGTCTGATGTTTCGCTAGGATTTAGTGTCAAATGTTTGAGTAGGGTAGCACACAGGATAAATGGTGAGGATGTAGCTCCAAATAGTACTACTTTAAATCTATAAACATCAAGTTCGCTGCTTGGGTTATCTGGGTCATTCATCCAAAAAAATCGTGTTGCATCTCGATCCTGTTCGTGAAGTCCTACCTGGAGAAACGCTTTTTCGATATCAGTAGTCAGAGCATATTTTCCTAAGCGGAATCTTGTCAGAATATCTGTGAGTTTGTTGAGCTGTGGCGGTGATGATGATAAACAATCATTGAGACTAGGCGATTCTGCATTTGCTCGGCAACTACAATCATACACTACACGGATCGGGGTAGTCGACGAATCCTTCTTGACTGTGTGGTAAGGTATGTAATGCAACATGCGATTGTTCTCCTTGTTTACGCTAAGTTCTGATTCTGGTATTTTCTCTATGAAGCCCCGTTGTTCCTGTTCCTTGATGATGTTGTCGTATATTTTCAGCATTTTTGGATCGTTTGATAGACGTGAAATTACGTTGTGCGTCCTCTTTTTGGCGATGGTTTCGTTGCTAGGTAACTCGGGGTGGTCATGTTTCCACGGGAACTTCGCCATATACTTGTCGTTTTCGAACGTAATATGTGATTCTTGATACGTTTTCATCTCATCTTGCGCGGTTTTAACTTTCATATCAGCATCTTTCTCTGTGCCGGTAGACTCGATTTCCCAAAATTTGTGGATTTGACATTCTTCTTCTTTGTGGTAGGTCAATATGTTCATAATTGACGATATTTTCGTTTGGGTTGGAGAGTTTGTATAAGTAGGTCCCGATAAAAGATATCCAACTTTAGATTTGACTGCTGTCGGTCCTGATCCTCTGATAATTTGGTCCTCGACAATGTCCCAAAAGTAGTCAGCTCCTACTAAAATTGCGACGTCAAATTCTCCATCTTCTGTCGTCGGATGAGCTAATTTCAAACCATTAAGGTACGATAAATTCGCTGAATTTCTTGCATATGTCTGGATTGGCTCGGCGATCTTGGGAACTATTAGTACATCTATTGGTATCAGTTCATTACTTTGAGATTTCATGTAGACGGTGGTGACTCGCAAGTATCTTACTTTCTTGTTTGACTCTCCAAAACCAGAAATAGCAACTGATTCTGTTTTGTGTGGTTTCAAGTTCAAGTTATTTGCCATCTCTTGTGTTATAAAACTTCGCTGAGCTCCTTCATCAAATAAGATGTTTGCTGTGACAAACTGCTTACCGTCGGACGATACTTGTGTTATTGATGTCTTCAAAAGTACATGTGACCTTTTTGCCATTGACGTGGTTGAGTGCATATTAGCTATTGTAGTTATACATGTGGTATCAGCTGTATCAGACTTCTGTTGTCGTTCCTGAGTTTTCTTCTCGGAGTCTCCTTTTGTGCATATGCTGGTGTGATGTTTCTTTCCCGGACAGTGTTTACATGTTTTCTCGGATTTACAGTTGGCTATTTTATGGTTCCCGAGACAGTTGAAACATAGCTGCTTCTCTTTTACGATCTGTTTCCGTTGTTCTATAGCTTTGACTTTAGTGCATTCTGTAGGGGCGTGGATATCTTTACAAAATACGCATGGCTTTTTGTTGATACTTTGGTTAGGTTTTGTGGATTTTCTCTTTGTATTAGCTATAAAGGCGGACGTAGGTGTGAACCTTGTGGTTTGCACTGCATTGTAGGAATTAGCTGATTTACTGGCTTGTTTGATCGTGATTTCCTTTTCAATTGCTTCTCATAGTAGCGGTAAAGTCCATTGGTCACTTCCGTGTGCTCTGATTAAGTTCTCTTTGATCATTTCTGGAATTTTGTTCATAATGATCGGTACTAATAGGTTTCCGTAAGATTCTGATGTTTGACCCATACTTTCTAGACCTCTAATGTAATTTTTCATACCATCGTAGAAATTCTTCAGTTCCGTAATATCAGACGTAGGGCTTGGTAAACTGATAAGTTTTTGCATATAGGTTTCAATGATTTTATGCGGCTGACCAAATCTGCGTTTGAGAACTTGTAGGGCTTGAGCGTAATTGGTGTTGGTAATTTGTAAGCCGGCGATACATTGACTAGCTTCTCCGTAGAGTTGTGATTTGAGGTAATTGAATTTTTGGACATCATTCAATGCTAAATTTTCGTGTACGGCTGCTGAGAAGGAGTCCCAAAACGGCTGCCAATCTATCATATTTCCGCCAAACGAAGGCAAATTGAGCTTGGGCAATTTGTGAAATGTGCTGGCATTTGTGCATACGGATCCGGAGGTGCTCATAGTAGCTTGCGGGAAACTATATGTTGTAGGAGGAACGGACTGGGGCTGTGTGCACATGTGGCTAGTGGCGACGGAAGTGTGCGGGGATACGAAGTCCGTGGCATGCGGGTTTAGCTCTGATGTGTGAAAGTTACTCTGCGGGGTTACTGTGGGATTAGTTGAGTTTATGAGTGGGGGAACGGCAGTGTTTGCATTGTTGATGATTATGGACAGTTTGGAAATGGCCATTTGGATATCGAAAGTATACCTGTCAGCTTCTGTGATTTCTTCTTCATGTTCATCTTCCGATATTTCGTCGAGAATCTGTGCATCCAATTCCAATATCGTCTTTTCCTTGTTCTGAATCAAATTTCTGAGCGTGGTAAGTCCATTCACGTTGTGTTCACGTAATAAATCTTCAGAATCTCCATTCACTTTGTTCAAATGTCTTGTCACTACTCCTCGATGTGCGGCTCTAAGCGATTTTAACTTCTTCGTACTCATTCCGTTTGGTCACGGCACCAAATAATAGGGATTGTTGAGCGGTGAAAAATAACTATAAGACGATCAACTTTCTATACGTTTTGTTTCTAGACGTTCTATACAAGAGTTGCCGCTTCCGGTGGCGACGTAGCAATTATTACGTTACAAATTGCGGGAAATAACGTTACTGTCTTTCGTTCATAAATAAAAGATAATTGAAACTTAGAAATAAAGAAACTATTCACAACAGTTAGTTTAGGTCACAGAATCGACGTATTACGATATTCTTGATCCCAGGAGTTATGGAGGTCTTAATAAATTCAGACCGAAAGGGTATACGCAAAAAGAAGTTAAAGAATGGTTGCAACACAACCAACACATTGTATTTGAGAAGAAACAATTTCTGTAATAATCAAAATTACATTAGGTAGAAACGGTTCATCATATAGTTCAATACATTGTGTAAAAGTCTTTTGAAAAGATTAAATTAAAATAAACTAAACGTTTTGTTAGTTCAAAAGTACAATAAAGCTTAGCTCGAGATTTCAGCAAACCATTCCAGGAGCTAACGTTGCCTCTCTCAGGCCCATATCCGCTACTACTAAACAACGGAGGTAAAAGTCACAAGACACTGAATCATATGTATCTTCTTGTCCATGTATTGGTCATCTTCAATATATCAGTTTTAGGTAACAGTCTGAGATCATAGTTCAAACAATAAAGTTCGTGACAGAAGATAAAAAGTATGATGAAGTTACTCAAGTACACTAACAATAATCTTTCTTAAGGGAATACAAAATTGTTGTCGATAATTTTGTTACATGGTTACATACTCAAGATGCATATACTCTACATAAACCAACTAGAAGACACAGAGTGGTGGTGTATGGAATAGATCATCAATGGCAATCGGATTTAGTAGACGTAGCGAAGATTGCGTCTTATAACGATGGATACAGATATTTGCTTACCTGTATCGACGTGTTATCGAGATACGCCTGGGTCGTACCTCTCAAACACAAGACGGGTCGGAGTCTAGTTGCAGTTTTTATTGTCATTTTCAAGTCAAGAAGACGTCATATTCGTTAACAGACGGATAAAGGCACGGAATTTACCATCCGAGTGTTCCAGAAATTTTTAAGAGATCATGACATCCATTTCGTTACGACGCATAACGAGAAAACGAAAGCCAGTATCGTGTAACGTTTTAATCGTACGTTAGAAACGAAAATGTGGAAATATTTTACTCACAGAGAGATGATTTGGAAGACATGGTGATCTCGTACAATGATACGTATCATAGAAGTATCAGTAGACCACCGGTCGAAGTGAAATGAGCTAACCAGACCTCGGTAGCAAAACGATTCTATGGAAGAAGTGGCTCGATTCAAAAATGCAAATTCAAAACGGCAGATCCGAGTGCGACTCACTAAAGCCAACAGAACGTTCACAAAAGGATATTTACCTCATTGGACGGAAGAATTGGTCCGTTGCATCGAGACCACGTGTATAAAATCGAAAATATTTTGACGAAGAGAAAGAAAGGTAGATTACAGTATCTCGTCAAATGGTTGGGTTATCCTGCCAAATTCAACAGATGGATATTTTCTTCGGAACTACAAAAGCGAGACGTTCACTCAAAGTAAATCAGTTGAATCGATGGCACCGACCGATAGGGATAGCAGAAGGTCTTGGATTGCTCTTGGAATTAAACTACCACGCCCGGAGATTGTATTCCTGTGCCAAATTCTGATTTTGTATACAGCGATTGTCACCAGTATTTACAATTTAACGATCGGCACAGTAATCTGTCGACGGCTTTACTGAGCAGCTGTTTGGGATACCTCTTGCCAAATCCGACAATCAAACAATGCTTTATCTGACCTTTCCCAGCAATAGTTCGATGGAATATTATCCGGACAAAACCTTGACTCGCTACACGACGAAATTACCTCATATGATGGATTTAGACGGATCATGGGAGATTGGATTGGCATAGATACAGTATCCTCATACGTGGTACATCGTAAAGTAAGATGAAGGATAGATAGCGGTCCATAACGTGGAATTACAGAGACATCATTTCGAATTGCCGGAGGGGTATTACTCGTCTATGAAAGGCCTGTGTAAAGCCATAGAATCCAAAATGGGCAGGACGGATCTCAAGAAAAAATTCAATATCAGTTTAAACGAAGTGAATCACAAAGTGTTCGTTCAAGTCAAATCTAACGATCAAGTGATTCTCAGTCCCTTGTTACAGAACATGTTAGGATTCAAACAGGCCATCTTTCCGCCCGGAGAACACATGGCCGAGTTTGTCGCCGACAACACGAGAAGTCTAAGGTCGTTGTACGTGTTCTGTACATTGATCGAACCAAGAATGGTGGGTGACTCGGAAGTTCCACTGTTGATAATCGTACCCGTAGAAGGTAGAGACGAAGATATGATGACGCGTGTGTTCGATCCAATTCAATACTGTACCCTCGTACAACGCCGATTCCAGCACATCAAAATAGATATAAGGGACGACACGGGAATAATCGTGCCATTCAAACGTAGACGAGTGGTGGTAACACTTCACTGCAGAAAAAGAAGTTTTTAACATGAAAGACTATTATCTTCATCAACCCGGAAGAGGTTATCCCGTCTGAAAAAGGACTATTGAAGGATCCAAAAGAGGCCACGGAAATTGTAAATGGATTCGTCTTACGACTCGTTAAAAAAATGTAAAAAAAAAGAAAAAGAAAAAAGAAATGAGGAAAAAGAATAAAAAAACGGAGGGGATAATGCAGCCTACATATGTAGCGTCACAAGCCTGGACAAATGCAGAGTAACCCATATGAGCACAGGTGCTGTCTCTCAGGTCAGGGTTTGTGGGCTCCGCTATGTTTCATGACGTCATGGAAATCCCCTTCTCGACATGTTGCAACACAAACCGTGGGTGCCGCCATGTTTCATGACGTCATGGGAATCCCCTACTCGACACGTTGCAATACTAACCGTGGGCGCCGCCATGTTTCATGACATCATGGGAATCCTCTACTCGACATATTGCAACACAAACTGTCTTGGATCTCTGATTTGTGGAAACCTTGGGTGCTTTCTATCACGTCCGCGTTCTGCCTATATATATATATATATAGTATTCGTTTTATTCCTTCAAACGGTAAAGACGTCGAGATGTAACCACAACACAGACAAGCCTTGCTCAAGGATTACGTTCTTTTGGTGAATGAAACCCCGGTAAACGAAGTAGTCGATGTATTGGTACAACGAGGCATAGTGGACGAGGACCAGAGAGAATACATTTTTCATCAACCAATCAGGAAGATACGTACCCGTGCCTTACTGCAATTACTACCCATAAGAGGTCCCGATGCATTTTACGGTTTTTGTCACGCCCTGGTATTGAATAGGAGGGACGATCTGCTAGGAGTCTTGACCGATCCCGAAAAAGAGGACATGGAATTCTGTTCACGGAAGAGTCCAGCTTTCATCTCTGAGGAAACTTACACCTGAAGGTTAAAAGAAGGGAATCACCTTGACTGACGGGAGAATGGAAGTGTATTTCCGACTGGTTCGCTGGATACAACTCCAATATACCTTGGACGATATCGACGATGCCGTTCATTACTTGGAACACAACAGATAACCGTCCCTACACAAACAACTCATGTACGTCACGTGTACGTCACGGCACAGAGTCCGGAATTAAAGTTAGACGTTCGCCATTGCATAGTTTGCTTCGAATATTGACAGTTGACAGCCTTGTTTAAATGCAGATCAGCTTTTTTTCTCTCTCCTTGATATGTATCAAAAAAGGGCGAGGAAAGTTATCCCCCTTTGCACTGAAGGTTTGAATTATCTCCCTTTGAACTTCCGGTTCCGCCTACACATGCGCATACGACATATCCGGGTCCATATACTACTAACGTTAAGGGGGATAATTGATGCATTATGCTGCAAACTTTAATCTTAGAAATAATAAATTATTCAAATATCAGGACTTTTAAGAAAACATTGCGTTATTTTTGCAATACTTATGCATTGGTAAAAATTGTTCATTTAAATAATGCTACGTTAATAATCAAAATTATATTCTGTATCATATTACTAGTATGTATGAAGGTTTCACACGAAACGTATGTCTTTTTCTGTATATTATATTCAAACATATTGTAACGCTCACCTATACAGATGAAGGACGAAGTTGCATGAGCAACGAGCATAACTAAAACCAGTAAGAGAAGAACGGTTAGCAATTTGACGAACTATTGAGTTTTTGCCTA
The DNA here is from genome assembly GCA_028015205.1 of Mytilisepta virgata. Lineage (NCBI taxonomy): Eukaryota > Metazoa > Mollusca > Bivalvia > Mytilida > Mytilidae > Mytilisepta > Mytilisepta virgata. The sequence continues at coordinate 38,353,054 of CM051515.1, forward strand.
ATGTGCAAAGATTTGTACGTATAGAAAGTTTTCTATTGAAATTATTATTAGTTAAGAGAAAGATATGTTTATATAATATAGCTTCTTACATTGTTACAAGTGGATTATCGAGATTGAAGAAATCCGATAATCCACGTTTCAAAATTTTTATACGATGTTTCTAAAAACCCTTTAAAACTGGCCAACAGCATCAAATTCTCCCAACGTTTTCCCGTCACTACGATCACCAGAATGGTTCGACACGCTAGTTTATGTCCATATGTCAGCTGTCATTTAAACCGGAACTACTTTTCCTAGCCGAAGTTGTATTACACAAAGTTCTGCTGTCACAAAGGCGAGCGGAAAGAAAAAGTTTAACCCTCAATGAATCCTATCTGTCCCACAACAAGTTGGATTTTTTGTCCCGGTATCAAAACTTCAGAATTTTTTTAAGGGCATCTTTTATTATAAAGCAGACGTTGGTATCGCGTGTTAGTGTATGTGTTACCAAGGAATTGTTTTGCAGACCAATCATATGCCAAGAAAAAAACTGATAAACTGCAAAGATGTTCATTAGGGGTCCTACTAAAGGTTTATTTCGTTGGTGAACGACGACGCCGATAACGTCATACCGATGTAGAATACTCAACAAATTTGCGGTCATTTAAAAACTGTTCAATTGAATACATAACCATGTTCCTATCTGTATAAACTCAAATAATTCAAATAATTTTCTTTTTAAAACTGAGAACTCTTAAATTCAATTCACAAGACTTTAACAAATCTCTGTGTTTGCGGAACTTTCAGAATAACGTGAAGTGAAGGTCCCGTGAATACCTACAATAAAGGAAACTTAAATCTAAAAAATTACTTCAATTACCGTGAACACAGCCCACTAATGGATTACCCCTCCCCGTTCCCCTATTTACCCATATAACCAGCCTTATAATAATAACTCATGCGCTCAAGTTAGTTTAACTCGTGCGCTCAACGTGCGGACAACTTATGAAACTCGTGCGCTCAAGTTAGTAACTCGTGTGCACAAGTTATGAAACTCGTGCGCACAAGTTATGAAACTCGTGCGCTCAAGTCAGTAACTGGTGCGCTCAATTTGGTAACTCGTGCGCACGAGTTGTAATTTATTTTTTGCATGGCACTCCAGAACATCCGTAGATTTCTCTGTTTAGATTACAAATTTAGAATATATTTTTTAATATATTTTTTACATGCTTTTTATGCAGTGTAGGTGCAAGTCTTGGTTTGTTGTTTCACAAGCGTTTACCCTATGTATATATTCATTTCTTCTTACGTACGATCTAAGTTTTTAATCCCACATATATTTAAACTTATTTCTCGCGCTGATGTCTTTGAAAAACTATAAAGTTACTGTTATTATAGTTTTGTCTCTGTATCGGTATCAGATAACTTAATCATAAATTTATCATGATGATTTTGCAAACTTTGTAAAGGTCCTTCCATATGCTTCATACCATGTTACAGTCCATTTGGTTATATCATTTCAGAGAAGAATGTTGAATTTTTGACCAATCAGAAATAAGAATTTAGAATGGCCGCCAAATTAGCTGTTCACCTGGACGAAAGTTTAAAAGGTTCTTCCACAGATGCTTCATACCAAGTTACTGTTTATTTAGCTCTGGGGTTTCAGAAAAGATAATTTTTGAAATTTTGACCAATCAGAAATAATTATTTTTTATGGCGGCCATATTAGCCATCTGACCCGTAGGTCCTTCCGTAGATGCTTCATACCAAGTTTAAGTTCATTTAGCTACATGTATGTCGTTTCAGAGGAGATTTTTAAAATTTGTTCCATGAAAAATAATTGATCATGGCGGTTATATTAGTTGTCTGATCTGAACGAAATATGCAAACTGTATAAAGGTCCTTCCACAGATGCTTTATACCAAGTTACAGTTTATTTGGCTTTGTGCTTTCAGAGGAGACAATTTTAAAAATTTTGACAAATCAGAAATTAGAATTCATTGTGGCGGCCATATAAGCTGTCCGACCAGAACGAAATATGCAAACTTTATAGAGGTTCTTCCATACACGCTCAATACCAAGTTTCAGTTTATTTAGCTACAGTATGTCGTTTCAGAGGATAAGATTTTTAAAATTTGTCAAATCATAAAGAGTAATTCATCATGGCGGCCATATTAGTTGTCTGACCGCAACGAAATAGGCATGCTTTATAAAGGCCCTTCCATAGATGCTTCATACCAAGTTTCAGCTCATTTGGCTTAGGGGTTTCAGAGGAGAAGATCTGGCGAAAATAGGAAAAATAATACCGTATTTTCCATTAAACTGGAATGTCTGATTTTGTATCGTACTTGTTATGTTTGCTTCTTCTGAGGCTGGACTATAGCTTGTCGACTGTATATCTATAAGAGCATCAACGTTGCAGTGACAATGACTTTTAGATATATGTTTCGACATTTTAATTTCTATATTCTTAGAAAATATGGGTTTGTACGCAAGTAATTTAGTATCTGAGCTATAGGAGTAGCCTCTAAAGAACCATAGAAAAGATTTCAATTATTTTTTGCATGAGAATAATTTTCCCAAACTCAACTTCAAAGGGTTGTCATTTAAAGTATCTTAATATTGGTAATGCCCCAAACATTGTTGTCTTTCTATATTTACCAGAAATCTACGATCAGAGTGTTCGCCTCGTTCCCCGCCTAATTTTGGTGTGTAGCTGTGTAGCTCCCCGAGATGTACCCTTACAGCAAGTAGTATTATTGTAGGTCGCTTGGTACCGGAGAAATGAACTCGGACGTAAAACTTAACCGAAGTCAATGAAGCGCAAAAGTAGGTCAGAGTGACATAATTTTGGTGGGAGGCTGTGTTCCTGAGATGCACCCTGACACCAAATAATATGATTGTAGGTCGTCAGTATCAGAGAACTGAACTCAGACGTAAAACTTAACCTAAGTCAATGAAGCACAGTAAGTAGGTCAGAGTGACCTAATTTTGGTGGGAGGCTGCTTTACAACCTGAAATGCACCCTGACACCAAGTAGTATGATTGTAGGTCGCTTGGTATCAGATGACTGAATTTGGACGTAAAACTTAATCAAGTCAATGAAGCAGGATTAAGGTTAGAGTGACCTTATTTCGGTGGTGGGAGGCTGTGTTGCTTCCTGAGATGCACCCTGACACCAAGTAATATGATTGTAAGTCCCTTAGTATCAGGGAACTAAACTCAAACGTAAAACTTATCCTGGCTCAATGAAGCACTATACGTAGGTCAGAGTGACTTAATTATGGTGGGATGTTGTGGTGCTTCCATGGATGCACCCTGACACCAAGTAATATGATCGTAGGTCCATTGGTATCGGAGAACTGAATGAAGTCAATGAAGTGCGATAAGTAGGTCAGAGTAATTTCAATTTGTTGGGAGACTTTGTTACTTCCGGAGTTGCACCCTGAGACGACTTGGTATGTGAAAACTTTGTATATTCATCTAATGTCACAGAGTCCGACTCTTTAACATGCACCTGCACACAAAAATATATAACCCTATGTCAACTAGTAACTGATAACTGGCTTTGGACGCGCAAGCGGACGCGGACGTGGACGCCGGGGGTACCTCATTAGTCCCCCTCAACTTCGTAGAGGCGAACTAAAAATGACATGCAGACAATTCAAATATCTATTTGTCAACAAATAGCTTGTTTTTACTACAGTTCAAACGAGCACATTCTGACCTTGCTATCTAACGTATGAACCAAAGTTTTCAGATCTAGCAAAGGGTCGCTTCTTTTAAAAGGGGGGAGGGGTGTGAATTTTAAAAAATCTTCTTCTAAGAAGCTACATGGTCCTTAGGAGGTCCCCTTTCAGAATTGTTACACACCGTTGACCCGGGCTGTCATCCAAGATGACCGCCACAGCCGAACTTAATTTAACATAGGACCCTATAGGAAAAAATATTTAAAAATCTTCTTTTCTCAAATCATCGAGCCAATTAGAAATAGACTTGGTACGATTGGACCTTATATGACCTCTTCCAGAATAATGTCCAATGACCAGGATTACGAATTCAGATGGCGGCACAGTCGAACTTAGTTTAACATAGGACCCTATAGATAAACTCTTTCAAAATTATTCTTTTCTGAAACCATTCAGCAAATTGCAAAAAAACTTCAATGGTCCTTACATTGTCCTCTTTCAGAATTGTTTCTGATGACATGGACTGGTTAACCAAGATGGCCACCACAGCCGAAGTCAGTTTTACATCGGACCCTAAGAGAAAATTCTTTGAAAAATCTTCTTGTCTGAAACCACTGAGCCTGTTGGAACTTAATTTCGAAGAAAAAATCTTAGATGGTCCTCTTTGAGAATTGTATCCCATACCCAGAAATGTCAACCAAGATGAACGCCACAGCGGAACCCCGTTTAACATAGGACCCTAAGAGAAAATTCATTTTAAAATCTACTTGTCTGAAACCACTTGAATAATTGGAACCTGACAGGAATGGTCTTCAGATGGCCCTTTTGGTCCTTTTTCAGAATTATGTCAAATGACCCGGACAGTGAACCAAGATGGTTGCCAGACCCTTACTTGGTTTAACATAGGACTCTAACGGAATATTAGTTGAAAAATCATCTTGTCTAATACCATTAAGCATATCAGTCTACCTGTTCATTTTTGGTTAATCTAGTGCTCATCATATTTTAAAAAAAAATAAAACTAGAGCAGTGGCATAGGTACGTCTTCTTTGATTTGGAAGCGCGAAGTAGAGGTAAAGCGAACGGGGGTTTCTTTTTAAAGGTGTTACTGTAAAACTGTGGCCGGATGTACATGTACATATATTTCCAATAAAATTTATCCATTTCAAAATTAATACTAGTAAAGAATAATTTATACAAATATTTCATGACGTTTATTGGCAAATTTTGAAAGCGTTTCTTGTCATGTACCTGTTGTTGGTTAAAACATAAATACAATCTGTATTGATAATATATTTTGAAGCACATGTGTGAACAAAAATCTAGGTAGTGGGACTGACATGAAAATCAAACATAACTAGAGTTTCTTTCAGTATCTTGTGTTATGATATTGTAATTATTATGTTTATTTATCTTGGCCGAATTTGTTTTGTGTGGCCTTATAACATGAATAATATGCTTATATAATACTTATATTTGTTTACCAAATAATGTTATAACTGCGCAGTTTAGAAATCACTGGAACAATAATAGATACTGATGGAATGACTAGAACTTTCTATTTGAATTACGTAATAATTCTGGTATAATTTAAACTTCTACCGTATTCTAGAAGGATTCTATGGATTTCCGTGGTGGTTATATATACGGACGAAGTTTGGACTTTCAGAGCAGAACATATCGGACCAGACATTAACATTCCTGCGTTCTCAGCTGTTGGATTGACACACTTTTATTTACGTTACACACATCATACTTGACACACTTTTATTTACGTTACATCATACTAGATTGTGACTGATTGGATATAATATTCCGTTTGGATTCCCGCAACAGTGACGAGAAGAATTCCGGATAAAAGAAAAGACAAAGGATTTTGAACAGTTAAGTTGACATTTTATTTTGTATAATATTTTTTGTAAACTTGTATATAATAAATCTTGTTAAATTTTATTATTGATTTGTGTCTTTTGTTGGCTACAATTTAAAGGGGATTTCGGCCGTAATAGAAATTGGGGGCTCGTTTTGGGATAACGTAAATATCTTATCAAAATTTTTTCAGTATTTTTATTAGAATTAACTAACAAAATTCTACAAAAAGGCATTTGATGCTAGTAAATTTTTGAAAACGCCAGACCTGGAAGGGTTTGATAAAGAAAGAAGAATTAGTGTTACTTGCTAAACATCTAAAAATAGATTTTAGAGAATTTATGAGAAAACAAATTATAAAAAATTTGGTAATAGACAATTTAGTTGATTCAGAAATTTTCGGTGAAGAGGCTCTTGACCTCAAGGTCGAAAATGTTTATGCTTTCAAATTAAAACAGCTTGAATTAGAACATGAACTTAAATTAAAACAGTTGGAAAACGAAGTTAAATTAAAACAATTAGAAAAAGAAAAAGAAGAAAAACAGGCAGAACTTGAAATGAGAGAAAGGTTAGAGATGGAGAAAATAAAAACGGAAATGGTCAAAGTAGAAAGCAACACTAAATTTGAGTCAAAATCAGAACATTTTGATGCAGCAAAAAATATCCGTTTGGTTCCCAAATTTTGTAAAAAAAACAGTTGCTCAAAATTTGAAATGGCCAAAGCCTTATTGGACTACAATGCTGCAGTGTTTTTGTGGGCAATGTCGCTGAAATTTACTCTGCACTTTCTTCAGAAAAAAAGTTCTGATTATGACACTGTTAGACAGGAAGTTTTGAAAGCTTATGAGCTAGTGCAAGAAGCATATAGACAGAAATTTAGGTCTATAAAAAGTTTGAAACACAAACCTATGTTGTATTTGCTAGGGAAAAAGAAGATTTAATTGATAAATGGCTTACGTGAAAGAAACTAGATAACAATTTTGATAAATTAAGACAATTAATGTTATTAGAAGAGTTCAAGCAGTGTGTTAATTTAGACTTAAAAACACATTTAGACGACAAAACTGTTGAGACATTGCAAGATGCATCTGTTATTTCCGATAATTAGACCCTTTCGCATAAAAGAAGTTTCAAAAATCAAAATTTTAATACTTAAAGCGGAAATTACAAAAATCAAAGCACTGAGCGTACTGATAGTAAGCCTGCTGCACAGAATAAGAGTCCGTCTAGTTATAATATGTCTGGTCCAAAATTTGATACTTTTGAGAAGAATTCACTAACTTGTGCTTATTGTAAGAAAAATGGTCACCTGATGGCTGATTGTTTTAGACTCCAGAAGAAGAATGAAAGAGATAATAAGCCCAAGTCCAGTGCTTGTACGACACCCGTTGTTAACAATAAGTTGGAATGTCCTGCGTGTCAGGCTTTTAAGTCCAGTTTTTGTGATAACATGGAGATTATAAACCATTTATGTCTGATGGGTTTGTTTCTATTGTTAATAATACTACTCCTCAGCCTATTAAGATTTTACGGGACACTGGAGCTTCTCAGACTTTGTTGTTAGAAGGTGTGTTGCCTTTGTCCGAGGAGACGTCCGTTGGTGCCTCAGTTTTGTTACGAGGTGTGGAGTTAGGTTGTATAGATGTTCCCCTCCATCGTATTTATTTGAAGTCAGATTTAATTACTAATGTTTCATTATTGCTAGGAAATGATCATTTGTTCCTAGCTAGATCATTTCGTTTACCAGTTAGGGATTACTCAGTATAGATCAAGTGCTTATCATTCAGAATCTTAAGGTGCCTTAGAACGTTTTCATCAAACACTGAAGAACATGATTAGAACTTTTTGTCTTCAATTTGACAGGGACTGGGATGATGGTGTTCACTTTCTACTTTTTGCGGTTCGAGAGGCTGTTCAAGAATCCCTTGGTTTTAGCCCCTTTGAGTTGGTGTTTGGTCATACTGTAAGGGGACCTTTGAAATTGATTAAGGAAAAATGGCTTACTGAACACACTGACTTAAATCTTCTAGACTATGTATCTAGATTTAAAGAAAAACTATATACTTCTTGTCAAATTGCTCAGAACAACTTAAAAACTGTACAGAATAAGATGAAAATATGGTATGATAAAGATGCCAGGGACAGAGTTTTTGAGCCTGGTGATAAAGTACTTGTACTTTTGCCAGTCCCTGGGCATCCTTTACAGGCTAAATACTGTGGTCCTTTTACAAACGACAGTAAAATCAATGATTTGAATTATATTGTAAAAACTCCAGGTCGGCGTAAACAAAATAGAGTGTGTCACATTAATATGTTAAAACCATATTTTGAGCGTACTAATGAAGGTGAGAGTAAACCATTTTCCACTTTAGCCATGATTAAATGGGAGAACGATCATGACAAACCAGACATAATTGAACCATCTTTTGATTCCAAGACTATAGAACAAACTGTTAGATTGAAAAATTCTGAAATTTTGTCAAATTTAGACTCAAAACTTCCAAATCTGACTTTCGACCGCAGAGAAAAAATGAAAACTTTGGTATTTTCTTTTAAAAATCTTTTTCCAGATGTGTCAAACAAAACCACTGCTTTTTGTCATGATGTTGATGTACGCGATGCTTCTCCAATTAAGCAACATCCTTACCGGCTCAATCCACTTAAACTTGATGTTATGAGACAAGAAATTAGATATATGCTTGACAATGATATTATTGAGCCGAGTAACAGTGAATGGAGCTCTCCTTGTCTCCTTGTGCCGAAACCAGATAAAACCTTTCGTTTCGTTACTGATTTCAGAAAAGTAAACTCAGTTTCAAAATCTGATTCCTATCCGATTCCAAGGATTGACTATTGCATTGATAACATTGGACAAGCAAAATTCGTAAGCAATTTTGATTTATTGAAAGGTTACCTGCAGGTCCCCTTGACACCGAGAGCTCGTGAAATATCAGCTTTTGTCACACCAGACGGCTTATTTCAATATACTGTCATGCCGTTTGGTATGAAAAATGCTCCAGCTACTTTTCAAAGAATGATCAATAATGTTATAAAAGATTTAGACTATTGTTATGCTTATATTGATGATCTTATTGTATGTAGTGATAGCTGGGAAGAGCATTTAACACATTTATATGATACTTTTGATAGATTGTCACAATCAAATTTGACTGCTAATCTTAGTAAAAGTGAATTTTGTAAGGCCACTGTTGATTACTTAGGGAACACAGTTGGCCAAGGTCAAGTGAAACCTATTATGGCTAAAGTGGATGCAATTACCAATTTTCCTCCTCCTACAAATAAAAAACAACTAATGAGATATTTAGGCATGACTGGATTTTACAGAAAATATTGTTAAAATTTTGCTACTGTTGTTTAACAATTGACTCATCTTTTACGGAAAGATTCTAAATTCATCTGGAGTGATAATTGTCAAAACGCTTTTGAAAAAAGCAAATCACTTTTAATTAACAGTCCCGTTCTTATCACTTCAGACTTTAAAAAGCAATTCAAACTTGCCGTTGATGCAAGTGTTGTAGGAGTTGGAGTCGTTTTATATCAAGAAACAGATGATAATGTTGAGAAACCTATATCATATTTTTCCAAGAAATTCGATAAACATCAGAAAAATTATTCCACTATTGAAAAAGAATGTTTTGCACTGTTGTCTGCACTTCAACATTTTGATGTATATTTAAATCCCACTATGTATCCTATTCTGGTTTATACTGATCATAATCCTCTCACCTTCATACATAAATGAGAAACAAGAACCAGAGGTTGAATAGGTGGAGTTTATTGTTACAGGAATATGATATTATTGTAAAACATATTAAAGGTAAAGATAATGTAATAGCAGATGCTTTATCTAAATCTTATTAAAACACTGTATACATACTATATATTTTGTATATATTGTTCATGAAAAGTTCTCGTTACACTCAAACTTCTTTTAAGGCGGGATGTGTTATGATATTGTAGTTATTATGTTTATTTATCTTGGCCGAATTTGTTTTGTGTGGCCTTATAACATGAATAATATGCTTATATAATACTTATATTTGTTTATCAAATAATGTTATAACTGCGCAGTTTAGAAATCACTGGAACAATAATAGATACTGATGGAATGACTAGAACTTTCTATTTGACTTACGTAATAATTCTGGTGTAATTTAAACTTCTACCGTATTCTAGAAGGATTCTATGGATTTCCGTGGTGATTATATATACGGACGAAGGTTGGACTTTCAGAGCAGAACATATCGGACCAGACATTAACATTCCTGCGTTCTCAGCTGTTGGATTGACACACTTTTATTTACGTTACACACATCATACTTGACACACTTTTATTTACGTTACATCATACTAGATTGTGACTGATTGGATATAATATTCCGTTTGGATTCCCGCAACAGTGACGAGAAGAATTCCGGATAAAAGAAAAGACAAAGGATTTTGAACAGTTAAGTTGACATTTTATTTTGTATAATATTTTTTACAGAAGCTTGTAAACTTGTATATAATTAATCTTGTTAAATTTTATTATTGATTTGTGTCTTTTGTTGGCTACAATTAAAAGGTGATTTCGGCCGTAACACTTGACAGCTAGTAACTCAACAACCCAGGTTTCAAACACCAACACAACTGGTCTTGAAATCTTGCCACTCTTTGACAAATTGGATTGAATACAAAATATGTCTGGAGAGACAGGACTAACACTCAACTGGAACTAAGAAGGGATGAACCTAAGTCGGCATAATTGGGCACGGTAGAACGTGTGGCTGCAGAATTTCATGACAATACTGCTGGGCTGTCAACTGTCCTTGAATTTACAACAACGCTGTCTTTCCAGTATGTGATATTGCAGCCCACATCATTACACTCCCTTCGCCGAATCTGTCGAGTTCTTGAATGCTGTTATCGGCAACGCGCTCATTTCGTCGTCAGTATACACTCGCTCTATCATCGCCTCGTTGCAACAGGCACCGCAACTCCTCGCTGAACCAAACTGTTCATGAGCGTTGCTGTGGCCATACACTGTGTGTCTGAGCTCAATGAAGTCGGACTTGACGCTGTGGGCGTGTCATATAACATATAAAACGAGATGTCTTGCTCGTATTCTGACTTCAAGTAGGCGGTTACGCCGTCTAGGAATTGTGGATACAGTAGTGGTCGCTGTTGTGGACCGTTCCCGTAAATGACGTAATCGGATGTGACAATCCTGGTCAAGTGTGGTCACTCTTGGTCGGCCTGAGGTCATGACAATTGATGCTGTGGGCGTGTCATAAGAACATATAAAACGAGATGTCTTGCTCGTATTCCGACTTCAAGTAGGCGGTTACGCCATTAAGGAATTGTGGATACAGTAGTGGTCGCTGTTGTGAACCGTTCCCGTAAATGACGTAATCGGATGTGACGATCCTGGTCAAGTGTGGTCACTCTTGGTCGGCCTGAGCGTGTTGGTCATGTCGGTACCTATCCCAAAGGCGAGATAGGGTACTGCGGAAACATTCAGTAGCCTGGCTACAGCTGTCTGGGATTCACCTGCTTGTAACTGACTGATAGCGTTGTTGCGTTGGTCTTCGTTCAGACATTTCATCAGTTGGCTCGTTGAGTGTCTACATGTGCAACTGATTTTGAAACCAAGAATCACGGGATTTTAAAGGCCTTAGCTTTGGGTTTCATGCAAAAACCGATCGAAGTTGTTGAACACGTCCGTCTTGGTGCAATCAGGCGAAAACAAATTTCGGCAAAAGAATGACCGGCCACAATTAGTGACCCTACATTTAAAACCCATAATAAATTTCTTTTGTTCTAAAATAATGACATTAAAAACATGCAAGTTTTATAGAAACAATGTTCACGTTCAAATAAAAAATGTTGAAAAATGGCTATGCGTTTCTTTTGTTTTAAGAATATATTTGCATAGTTTATTAGCCAACTTACTTCAGAAACGCCAACATAGAAAATTCACCATCTTAGTACCAATTTCAGTCGAAACAATTCATAATGAAAGGAATGCAGATTTTGTGATTAAGTTATCAGCAAGTCCCATACTACTACTTCCTAATTACCTTCGTAAATATAATTTCATTTAATTATGAAAATATGTGATATATTACATTCAATACTTAAACCTTTTTTATTTTTGTTTTGGTTTTCAACATATACATGTAATCATTGTGCACAACTAATGAGTCGTAAATCGACCAAATGTGCACATCTTGTGCATCAAAAATGTTATCAAAGAATTTTATTTTCATCACTGAATCGATACCACCGAGCGTATCCCCAGCTCAGTTACTAGTGTTTCGATACTAGCACGACATTGATATTTTAAATTAACTGATATTAGTATCTTTGGATTGTTATTTTACAAAATTGTAAAATTTGTGAAAACTAACTAGTATCTCCCTCGTACATAGCTTTGTAACTAGATGGTTTTGGCTTTACCATTTTGGTCATTTTGAATTTGCTCTTTCGCATTTTGTATTGTTGATTTGGTTTAAACATTTTAGGTCTTGAGCGCAACTGATGAGTCGTAAATTCATCTTGAGAGCGAATAAATCGGTAAATACATTTACTATAAAGATTCTTCAGTTATTCGTATAATATAAGTACATTTTAAGTATCATCTAAGTTTAAAAATTAGATTAGAAAAAAATAGCAACTCTTGTCTGTTTTACAACTTCTATTATTATGCAAAAAGAACAGATTTTGCTTTCATTCTACATGCAGTTTTATGATTTGTCCAGTCTTTCGACTGACAATTCTTAGAACAATACTTTGCAACATGGCATTTGGTGCACGTTTTCACTGCATCACGATTCAAATCGGATTTCAAACAACCAAAACAAAACACACCGTCGTCATCTTTCTCGGAATCCGTACGGTTTGTCCACAAATTGTATAGAAATACCAGCATGTGCCATTTTGCTGCATTATGATGAGATTGGAAGTCTTTCATACTGTCGGTACGATTATGGTAGAAAACATGTTTTTCTAAATCTCTCCAAGATAGAATTAGGGATTGAAATGTCACTATGTAACAAGTTTCTCTAAATGATACCCATGCTAAAAGATTAAAAGCTGTTTCCAGGTGGTTCAGTAATGGGTACGGAGATGGGTACAGAGATTGGGCAATGTTTCGCATTGCCAACAAACGGGCATGTTTCTCTTTTCCCTCTTTTACTGCTAACATATATCTCATAAAATGTAAGTAAACTATGCCATCAACAACTGCCCATCTGTACCAGAAATCTGACTTGCCAGACATTGAGTCAGGAGGGGTCCCCGCTGATCTAAACAATTCAAATCTCAAGGCGTCTGGTATAAAATGGATTTCAGACGGTAAAAACATAACACATGTACTTACATACGATTGTAGAATTTCATTCGTTTGAATGCTATCGTATTTTAAATTTTTTTTGGAATTTTTGTTCAACTTCAAAAGGGGCCGACGTTCCCTACAGTTACACGTATGTACTAAATAAGTTCCTTTTTTGAATTCTCCTTCAACGGTATCCAGCAGTTTTGCACAAGAATCATTCAGCCCTAAATTTAACAAAACTGTAGCAAATTTCATTCGGCTAGATGAGACGTCGGATTTAATACTGTCTGAAAAATGCTTTGCTGCGAGTACTGTCAACATATTCCTGACAGTTTGATTCTTTTCTTGTAAGGCATATGACATCAGATGGCAGGCAAAACTGGACTGAATGAAGGGAATCACCATTCCTATTGCATCTTTTGTCTGATCCTGCGAGTGTTCTGTTATTACATTTGTATTTAAAAGCTTATCAAGTAAAGCGTGATGTTTTATAACTAAAATTTCAAAATTCGATTCTTGAGTCAAAGTGTTCAGATAAGGATCAATCAACATATGGAGATATTTCCTTTTTGCAAACAAAACAGATTGAACTGAGCCCATGTGAATACCCATTGCTTTTGATGCAACCTCATGCTCACTGAATTCTTTAAGCTCCAAAATCTTAGAACAATTTCGTACATTTGACAATAACTCTCCAATTTTGTCGGTTTTAATACGAAGCAGAAACAGTGGGCCCTCATCGATGAGTCCAGTAATCAAATTTTTCAATCTGGTTTGAGTACTGCATTTCTCAAGTCGGTCGAACATGTTCTCGTCTCGGATAAAATAATTTGGACAGTTCCAAGATTCTACATAAGACAGTAACCGTTTTAAACAGTGCACAAGACATTTGATCAAATTAGATTTTACCCACATCTGTTCTGGTGTTTCCTCCAATGCATAAAACATGCAGGTTTTACAGTGGTAAGATGTTATAGATTCTCCTATAACTGTCTTTATGATATCGTGTTTGATAAGTTTGAGAAGAACAAAACATTTGTACTGTGTTTCATTAAAAGAAAACACAAGTGCCCTTTCTTGAAGAGAGAATGAAACGCGCCATTCCAGTTCTTTCTCTTCGCTTGATGGATGACCTTTCCTCACTAAAAAGCAAGACCAATTTTGAAATTGTTTAATGATATCGTCAGGGGGCCAGTTGTATTTCCTCTGGCGAGAGATCCATTCCTTTGCAAAAGTTGGCCAGTGAGCCCATCGGTATGAGTACACAAGGTCATTTTCTTCACCAAAAGGATGTTTAATTGTTTCGGCTGGTCCATGCCTTTCTCCCATTTCTGTACCAGCAATGGATTCATTCGATATGACAATTCTGTCTTTTTGATCAAATTTATACAAATATTTCAATCCTTTAGGTCTCATTTCCCAGTAACGTGAAGTTAAAAGTATTCCTTCCACCACTGGTTGCAGCTTTACATATCCTGGACGAGTATTTTCATCTCTTACAATTAAAATGTATTTTAGCCCAGGGATATAAAATTCGCAAACTGGTGGCGATGAACAATACATATAATCTAAATCTGATCCCAGTCCTACAACATATTAACAATACAATACAGGTATATTTTAAAAAAAATCTCTACTAGGATATTAGGTACAAATGTATTATGTAAGGAAATCAAGTAAAAGGTCAAAAGTATGATATTTTGGTAATTTTGATTCTGTATTGGCCTCATTATTGGCCTGCAACATTGGCCTGAAGCAGATTTTAAATCGCCCAGTGTACTATAGCCATTTTCCCCATGCCCACTTTTCGGGGGTTTGGGGACTGGACCGACGTAACGTACAAAAGACACAAGTCCAACAAAAAGGGGCTCCAAGAAGCCTGCATCGCTCACCTAGAAATCATTTGCAGAAAAATTATTTGACCATGTCCATCTTGACTTCAGTCTGGAAAATTGCTGTCAAATTCCAATTTGATCACTGGTTTTGACAAATTGTTCACTGGTTTCAAACGAGAAGATCTTTCAGGGTTCTATATAAATAATGTTTGGCTCTAGCGGCCATCTCTGGTAGTGGGCGGGGTCATCGGATATAATTCTGAAAGAGGACCACCCAATGACCATTGCTACCAATTTTTGTTTCAATTGGCCCAGTGAATCTTTAAAGGAAAGTTTAAAGATTAGTTTAGACTAATGAGGCAATCCTCCTTAAATCCAGATTTTTTATTTATTTATTTATTTATTGTATTTATTTACGACGACGATGACGGGCGACGGACGCCAAGTGATGGCAATAACTCACATAGCTCTTTAAACCAGGTGAGCTAAAAAGTTAAAAGTTAAATGTTGAACAAAACCAAATGCTAAATGTTACATAACAAAAAATGTTATTATTTTGCATGTGGTTTTGTTCTTCGTCTGTCTTTTATACGTTTTATCGTTCTATGCCCCTTTTAACAGCTCACCATTTCCATTTATTTTCCTTATATTCTACTTTAAAATCCTCCTCCCAAGTCAGGGTTTTGTAATTCCACGTTCGTTCCTACAAACCCTTGACATCACACATTCATATTTTGCGAGTCGAACATATCGCCGCCTGGTGTGTGACCTAGAAAATTATACGTCGCAAATGGATTCTCTTTTGACCTAGAAAAGTAACCAATGAAAAGCGTTCACTTCTGACCCGTAAAATATGAATGTATGTCTTCAGGGATTTGTAGGAACGAACGTGGATACAAAATCCTGACTTGGGAGGATGCTTTAAAATTATATAGGTTAACACTATTAATGTTTAATAGTAAGCTGTAAATGATGCACAAATAACACTCCAAAATACTAATTACATACACCCAAGTACTGCTGCCATGAAAAGTAGTGTGCAATTCATGCTAATTTTAGATTCATGTTAAGGGTGAAATTTTAGCATGGGAAAAAAGCTGCAATATGTACATTTATGTGCTTGTAGTTTTACCGAGGAGAAAATGACTGTGATCCGGAATTTCCTAGGGGGATAAATAGGATCAAGCCAGTTTTCTCCCGGGGGAAAAACGGCTATACGGAACCATGAACGCTACATCTGATGACCAACAAAAACAATCAAGATAAGAAAAGTAATACACAACTTTAATAATTGTTTTACCAATTTCACCTTGATGAATAAAAATAAACTCAGAACATTCTTTTATTTCAAGTATTTATTTTTTTATACATATTTTGACAGCGGTAGTTTTTTTCTTTATATGTCTTTTCCAGGTATCGATAAGGGCTGGATATTCATTAAATTTTGTAAATATGTATTGGGCTTGAGCAAACAGTAAATTTTGTAAATATGTATAGAGCTTGAGCAAAGAATCTGTTAACATAGCTGCAAAAGCAGAACGAGCTCAATATCCAATAGAAATATTTAAGCAAAGTGAAGAAATACAAAGGGGATATTTGAAGGAAGGAAAATCGAAACAGCTGACAAACTCCGGAGAACATCGAAGACAGGACCAAAACTATACACGCACTACAATTAAAAACTAAAAACATATGAACAACATTGACTCCGCCAAAAAACTGGGGGTAGTTTCGGGTGCTCCGGAAGTGTTAGCAGTTTCTGCTTACTAGAGGACATCCGCCATGCTGCCCATGTCAAATCCTGTATAAGGAAGGGATAACATCAATGGAACAGGTCCATTTTCATTTGGGAAACGGTTTTTTTTCATCCTGTCAACCAAGTCATGAAAAATCACTAAAATATTTTTAGCTAGAATTTCTACCGCTGATAATAATTCTCTATTTAATGATGCATTTTCTCTTTCTAAATCTCTGCGTTCAGCCGACACATATTCATGGTTCTCATATGTTGAAAACATATACAAATTTGATGATATAGATCTAAAGTTCATATGTCTCATGAGAATACCTCTTTAAATTAAGACATTATAGACAAACAAAAGAGAAATATGAACACTTATTTTTTGATAAACTAAAATCAACTAGAGACAGCAACAAAATCTTTCTACATAGTAACATTCAGATAAAATGTGAAAGTAGTAACTTTTGTAATGATTTTAAAAATAGATAACTATGTAAAATGGGTGTGTCGGACAATTTTCTTCAAGTTAGAAGAGGGAGACATACAGAATTAAAAGAGAAGACAGGTTATGTAAACTCTGCCATTTAAATGTAGTCTAAGATGAATATAATTTTTCCTTTACATGTCCAAAGTACCATACTTTGGGGTGTAAACTAAATGAAAGCATAGCAAGTGTCCGTCCTGAATTTGATTAATATGATGAAAGTAACAGCTTAAAGTTAAATCTGTCATTACCACAAATTCTGAAGTATACAGTTCCGTTCATTAAAAAGTATATAGAACTCAACTGAGGATAGTGGACTTTTGATTAATAAAGAATAAAGAATTAAATGGTTCAATACTTTAAATGACTGTCCCAAAAAAGGATTATGTTTATTCTAAAGACAGTTATTGTGTATTCCACAATCCATACATGCCTCTATCAAGCAGACATTCTTTATATTCAGATGCTTTTTTGTGCATTTATAGTTTTACGGTTTTATGCAAATCATGTAGGCTATCTTCTTGTCTGGGCTAATGTTCATATCATTTGGTGCTATACTGGACGACAATTCAGTTTTCATGTGATGTATTGAGCACCCTTCGACTTTCATATGAAAAAACGGGCGAAATACTTGAAAAAAGCTCACTCATTACATTGCTAAGGTGCATACACACAAACAACTAGTATATATTTACCAGGTGTAGTTGTGCCTTCACAGCTACTGCCAAAGTTGTACACAGAGACATCTCCAAGGACCATGGTGTATAAAATGCCATGTCTTGTCCCATTTTTTTGATAAAGTTTTCTCATATTTTCTGATATACCAATCCAATCGAGGACTTTGTTCAGCCATAATGGATCAATCTGTAGTTTGTCTGTCATTTCCGCAACTAAAATTAGGAAAAAAATCAAATAAGAAAAAATATTGATAAATAAGATTGTTAAAGTAGCATTAAACGGTTAAAGCAGACGATGTGAAACTTATATATTACATGTAATTGATGCCTACATTAGCATGTTGAACTAATTCCATGCAATTCAAACGTAATGTCATAGATGTATCAAGAAAATTGTTAAAAAACCATAACAAAAACGTAAAAAAAACGTCGCTTAAATCATCGACAAAATCAAGGATTCCACCCCACCAATGAGGGCCACAATTTAAAGTATGGATCTTAATGTTAAATTGTCTATTGTTGTTTCCTGAACTCATCTTTAATTATAGGTTTAATATCCTAGTAAATATTCTACAACACGAAGACCATAGATTATATATATATTCTTCAACACGAGGACCATAGATCATATATAACAAAGTATGAAATGAAGACGGATGCAGACATACCCCCCACCCCCTCTTCCCACCGGGCGATCAAAATGTATACTTATTGAAACCAAATTAGGTCTAGATTACGTAAGGGTACCAATCAAAAATAAGTTACCTCTACTTTTAGTGTTTGGTCTGTTAATGCTTCAAACCAACTTCAAAATGTCAAATGAGTCTTGTTATAATTCATATTAGGGGCATAAATCAGAATCGACACCAAATTCAGACTATGTCTGTGTTTAGTGGTCGTTAACAATACCCCAAAATTTGAAATGATTTGGTAGCACATACAATACTAAGTACTCAAACAATATTGAACATCAAGTTTGACATATTTTTTCCACATTAAAAGGGGGTCACTTGGAAATGACAAAACTGAAATAGGTTACTAAATTCGATTTTGAATTTTTGAATTTGCTTTTCGACGGTTAGGGTTGATGTTTTGGTTTTCAACATTTTAGGCCTTTAGCACAACCAATGAGTCGTAAATAACGAAATGTGCACTTCTTGTTTATCAAAATTGAGAATTTATTATGTGTTCAACTCCAAAGTGAAAACAAAACAAGCAAGCATGCATTTAATGTTGACGAATTGGGTAAAAAGAAACAACATTTGTAATTTCTTTAATAAATGATCTTACTACTGAGATGTACAAAATGAAAGATTGAAATTTGACTCGTACCTTTGTTTCCTCCAAGAAGTAAATTAATTTTTGCATTTACCTTCCGTACAAAGGGGAATAAATCAATCATAAATTTTCACGATTTCTAAATGTTCTCCAAATCTACTTACAAATTTCTTTTTTTAGATATTGTAAAAACATTTATGAAATTTCTGGCATAAATTGTTTGGAAGTGTAATTTAAACAATTCTCATAACCTTTTGAATAAATTATAAACTCTGGAATTCTATAACTATTTTGGAAGTTAAGAGTTTTCTGATCTCATGATCCCTATTGTTTTAGAATGTTTTAGAAGATATTTTTGATTCAAATGATGGCAATATCCCACAGATGGCTCTTTTGTGTCAGGTGAGCTAAACCTGTAAGTTAACAGTCTAATATTTTAAAATGATTCCAATTTTAGTTTTTTCTCTCCATTAATTCGGTGTATCGGAGAGGATCTAGATGCCTTCAAAATGTCGGTCGCTAAACGAAATTCTGGTGATTCCTGAGGAAGAAATGGCTCTCAAGGTCAGCATTTGCCCACTGGTTTAAAATATGCAGTGATCCTCAAAGAAGCATAGGAATTTTTTTTTTACAGTTTGAGATCTGAACCAAAAACTTAATAACTGTAAACCGAATTTTCCTTCATCACTGTTTGGTGCCACCCCCGCCAAGCCACCCATCCAGCCGCCGTCCACCCTCCCATAGTACAAAATATTATATCTGGACATTTTGCTTAATATTATCTATATGACATGGATGAACCTTGTTTGAAACCAACTTATGCAATTTTTAACAGATGTCTACAAACTGCAATGAATGGCTGTATCATCATGTCATTTAGAAAAAAAATGAATATAGTATTTCCATATTTCAGATTTAATGGGAAAGGGTAGGTGACTAAAACCAAATTATCTGTTATGTCTCAAAATTGATATTGTCATCAATTACATATTTTCCTAATTCAGAACAAAATCAATTCAAAATTCATTTCAATATTTTTTAATATCCTTTGTGACCAGAAAACTAAATCTGAAAAATGAATTTAAAAAAAAATCAGTTAATGTTTCCATATCGTACAATGTATTCTAGATTTTACAGTGGTAATTGTAATAGTATTTTCAACTAATCGTATAATCAATTAGTAGTAAGTAGTATACAAAAATTGACATTTTCACGTACAAATATGTAAATTATATATGGTATTTCCAAGTAAAGGAAAGAAATAATTTCAAGTCAAAATTGCACATGTGAAAATTTTGAAAATACGTCGCATTTTTTTTAAATTTTATTTAATGGCCTTTAAATAGTCCTATTAGACGTGAACTGTTCGCATCGCTGGATTTATCTGTTCAAATTACTGGTGAAATCTTGTTGTTCCGTTCCAACACTGTCTGACGAAGAAAACTCTATAATAATGAATTCGGTACAGAAATACATTATTAAAAGCAAAAGATTTACACCATAAAATTAATCATTTCACCCTGAAAAAAATAAGAAGAAGAAACAGAAAAAAAAGAAAAGATATACTAATCATGTTACCCCTTTTCAATATACTACCTGTTTATTTATGTACATGTTCGTTCTCTGTATTTTTCTCTATTGTAAATACTCTTAATTTTTCCCCCATTCACAATTGTTACAGAGCATGTCATATGTTTTATGTGTTCTTATTTAAATGATCAGGAAACAGATTTTATAAAAGCAGTTTTACTTGTTTCTGAATTCTATAGTATTTATTATATTTTAGATTTGTAATTACCATTGATTACTTCAATAAATATTGTTTAAACCAAATACCAAAGGGATATTCGAAGGAGGGGGAATCTAAAACAACTGACAAATATTTAACAAGGCAGAAATGACAAAAACACTAATATACATGTATCAAAATTCCTTGTCTCGCGGGTTTCTTTATATAATAAATACTTGTAGATTGACCATTTAGCTTATTGCTAAAGTATTATTTTGCCTATACAATTGTTTAATCCAAAACCATTTGCAACTCTAACTATACCATTTAAGTCTGGAAGTTTTAATCACAACTATCTCTTTTTATCTGCGCGGCATATGCATTTAAAGTGTAGATATTAACAAACGACGACACAGCAAGGGAACTGCATTGATAAACTCCTGTCATATCATTGAGACTTGGTAATAAATAATAAGTTGCTTAATCTTTGCCTGCTTAAGAGGACAAACCGGAAAATATCCGTGGACACATGAAAGAGACAAAAAATGTCAGTCAGGGGATCGACTTGTTTGAGTCAGAATTGTTCTGATGCAAAAAAATCAGAACTCACCTACGTATATACGTCAGAAAAAAATTCGTCGATTTTCGCCGATGTAAAGATATTTCAAAATTGTCGCGTTACTATTGCCTCCAATAAGAAATATTGATAGTCAAGACTTAGGAGGTCACTTGCGCTATTACAAACTCTTGGACTTACACCATGAGTGAGTGGTTTATAGATTTTATTCCATGTTTTTGACGAAAAATCGACATTTTTTAGTCGGGATTTAATTATTTGCACTGTCTTAAATCGGTTTTTTTTTTCAATCTCTCTCATAATTTTTACGCAATCTTTACACATTTTGGCGTTAATCAGAAAATTTTGGTGTAGATTCACGACCTATAAGAGAGGGTTCACGGTGTCTGGAGATGGTAACTGTCGTGTACATTTAATTGCATTTTGACAACCCAAAAATTCCAAAACAATTACTGAAACCTATTTTTTTTCTGAAAATTGGGCAAAAATATCTTTGAAGGTTGTATTTCTTTGTACAAAAAAAATTTAAAAAGCTCCTTTGTTATATTTTATTTTTAGTTACATAAGCTTAAATCTATTTTCGAAGATTATAAAAATTCTAAATTCTTAGAAAAAGATTAAAAAAAATAATTTCTATCCATTTCACAATATCCTTATTTTTATATTGTTTGTACGATTTTATTATTTTTTTTTTAAATGCTCAAATATTTTTCATTATATGTCATATCATCATTTTGTTTAATTTAGTAATGACACAATACATTTTTGTTTTCACTTTGAAAATTTCTAGACAAACTGGTTTTCATCTTATTATTTATCTTTTTGTCATTTTTAAAAACTACAATCCGCAAGAAGGTCACATTTTGAGGGGGAGGAAATCGATCCTGTAAGGGAAACGGTAAAAGCAATTGTAGGCATCTTGTTCTATATATTAAAGTGTAAACTATCATAAATTCATTAATTTCAAAGTTCAGTTCATATAACATTTTGTACTCCATTCTGCTTTTTTAAATTTTTCGATCGAGTTATTTTATCTAAGATTCTCTATTAATCAAGTGGGGAGTTGGGGGGTGGGGCTCGCAGGCCTCGGTAGCCTCGGTGGCCGAGTGGTCTAGGTAGTTCGTGTATGACCACTAATAATCCTTAGCCTGTCAACACTGAGGTTGTGAGTCCGAATCTCACATGTGGCGGGGTGTGTTCGACTCCGATTTCAATTGACATGGATTGCCAATTTTTCTACCAGAGGGTCGGTGGTCCTCTCCGGGTACTCAGGCTTCCTCCACCCATAAATACTGGCCGCCGCGAAATAGCCAAATGTGCTGAAAACGGCGTAAAATCCCAACTAAACAAAAAAACAATAAGCTATTAATCAGATATATGTGTACTTTTATGTACAAGTAACTCACATATCTCATTTACGAGTTATATACATATATATGGTGGTTTGCTTTTATTTTGTTGCATTTGGAAGTTTTTTATACATGTAAATGTATGCTTTAAATACTGTTTTATAGTAAATGAAGTAATATTTCCTAGGAGTTTCTTTGCAGATATGCATTGGAGGGGGTAAAAATATCTTAATGCAGGGATCAACGTAAAAAGTAGTTCCGTAGGCATGTTAGGATGAAGGCCTAGTTTTGCTCCTTCTCATGGATTTACAAAATATTTCACCTGGTAAATAATGAATGCTACTTTAAAAAATATACATTTAGAAAACTTCCTTATTGCATGTCAAAATTTGCTTTCATTTAAAGATTTTTTTCACGGATCCAGTAATGCAGTAAGTTAACGTCTCGCATAATTTATCGAGTGCGTAACAGGCCCCTGGTGGAAAGGGGGTTCTACTCCCTATTATTACTTGGTCGTATAAGTATTGCAAAATATAAGTAAAGGGTGTGGTTTTGCTAAGAAATCACTTAGTTAAGTAAACTCCGCCAACATTACCTGAGTGGTATGCATAAAACGAGTCAAGTTAAGAATTTGCTTAGCAAAATCTTACTTTATTGAAACCCTGCCCGCTCCATTTAAGTCTTGCATAAAAAAAACTTATGTTAAAAAATGCTTAAGATTTGACTTAACTCTAAAATAAATAGGGGTAACTCTAAAATAAATAGTGGGTGACTTCAATTAAATAATAAATCTTCATTCATACAAAAGGGGCATGCATTTTGAACAAAATATCCAATTACCCCCTTTTATATTCTCTGTGAATATTTGATTTATATTAAAACTTTGTATCTTGGCTTATTCATACTTTAGGTTTAGGCGTATAGGCACATTTAATATGTGGTAGTGTTTAAAACTTATAAAATAAGATAAATTTGTAACAATAGGCTATCGTAAATTTATCTCCTTAGTATATATAGATTTACCAAATATTTACTACGACACTCATGAAATTAATGCATTTAATGAATGATAATTGTTACTCATCAGTGTCTACCTTTATTGTTACCGTATGATCCATTAGAGGGGAACAGATTTTTAGAGATTACACAAATCCCATAGATACATGGATCGATCACCATCTGAACACGTCAAAATATTCAAATTTGAAAAGAAATACAAATTTTACACGATTGTGTTCATACAATTCGTATATCGAATTTTATTTCTAGTCAGTGCACTGTTATTATCTTTATACTGCAATCTTTGGTGACATTAGTCGATATTACTACCAATTTTAAAGTTATTTAAAACGTTTGTTACCTGCAAGATGTCCCAGTTGATTTGGCGGGGGAACTCACCCTTTGAAAGATCAGATGTACAATTGATAGTTGCATAGGATTATTCAAAATAAAGGAAAATTTGGCTGCAAATATTTTTTTCAACAATATAAAATACGTAAGACATGTAACAAGAGAATACGTATTATCATTTTGTTTTAAAGATTTGTCAATAGGTCTGTAAGTTGTTGTTGGTTTTTTTTTTTTTTTTTTTTTTTGGGGGGGGGGGCTGAGATTTCTGTGCTTTATAATATATTTTTTTGTAGGTCTGGATAAAATCAATTTTTCTTTTTTCACATTCTAGCAAAGCAGTTTTTCCGAGAATAGAGTTTTTTTTATTAATTTTATGCAGCATGAAGTATTGGATTAATCTTTAGTTGAAATAATGTAGCAAAATATTATAAGGATTTAATTTTTATTAGAAAATCCATTGGATATTATAAGTTAACAACGTCCCTCTAGATCTACTCTGTACACACATCTTGAAGTTTCAACTAAAAACTCGGTGCCGTACTCTCATCGACGCGTAATTTACGACCCATGTGACACGTGGCTTTCAATTAACTTGCGTACAGTAAATGTATTAAATGTTTGCCACCAAACATAAACAAATTGACATGCCTATTTTACATTTCAGGATAAAAAGTGACGTACTGTACATCATGTTTATATTTTTTAGTTATTTTTCTTCTTCAAATTAACACATATTTTCATATTTCATAATGTTCTTGATTTTCCAAGGAAGACATGTGTCGCCTGTGGACGTCAATTTTTACAAAAGATATTAAAATTTTCTAAAAATGAAATATATATGCACACCTTTACATTAAGGTTAATGCACAGAGAAAGTTTCATCAAATTCCTTTGAGGGGTTATGGAGTAGTTGAGGATAGAAGTTTTGCCCCCCCCCCCCCTTTTCAAAAATGACAATTTTTACAAAAAAAAAAAAAAAAACTTATCTAAAAATGTTTTATTGTTCGTTTTTATACTAAAAAATAAAAGATTTTAAAATAGTTCACTTCCTTTATCTGCCACTATTTTTATAATTTTAGATAAAGATTTTTTTTAATTACAATAAGTATGGTGTAATATATTTTGATTTAAATTCAATTCAGCCAAAACTTTTGCAAACATATAAAACTAAGCGGGTTATATCAATACAAATTCATCTCATGACAAATTAAACGAACAAATACATGATATGAAAATAGCTTTACATCCTCCCTTCCTCAGTTCTAATGACTGAAATACAAAAGAAATCAAAATCTCTTTATCATTGGGTGTTGATGGATTTAAAATAAGTTTAAATCTTTCCTCTGTTTCCATGTAGTAAGTCAGGACTTATTAGTGCACTCGGGACACTTTAGGATTGTGAAATGATTTCATCTGTGGTACAATTTGCAATTTAAACGGTTTTAGAGATAGATGTCCTTTTTACCAAATAACGGACACAATCCATTTATTACTGAACAGATCAATCGAGAATGGACTGTTAAATCCCAGTAGATCTATTACGTTAATTATAATGCCGTTGTCAGACTGAATTTTTCTTACATTGAAGTCTTTAATGTGTGAGATGTTTCTGAGTGATAACGACTTCTATGACTCAAGATTCTACATTAATTTTTGGAAGAATCTATGTTAAGGTCAAATCGAACTAATTGAAAGTATCCTACAGTTGTTTGATTTTTCGATGTAAAAGTCCATAAAAAGCATTTTGTAAATGCTCCAGTTTCGTGAAAAAGTAATATTATATTGCTACATACTTTTGATGACCGGGTAAATTGAAGAAAAGAAGTATGTATTTTTTGCAGACACGACATATTCTTTTCTGCGGAAAAGTAAAACTGTTATTTCACAAAAAATTGCGGAAATTTAAACCAATTCATCTCGGTCGAATTTACTCCCCCTACCCTCCCTTCCCATAAAAAAACTTAAATAAAATAAAAATGAAAACAAAAAACAAAAACAAAACAAAAAAACAAATGAATAAAGGAAATGTAATGAAATGGAGATAAAACGAAAATTACATAAAAACGGAGTTACTAATAAAATTTACATTTACTACATTTTAATTCATATTTAAAAATATATATAATTCTTTATCCGTCTTGTTTTCTTCAATAAAGATTACCAGGACTACATAATTTTAGATAAAATACATACAATCTTGATATCATCCTAACTAGCTACAAGCCGTCAAAATTCAGTATGAACAATGCATGGGCGAGTA
Source organism: Mytilisepta virgata (assembly GCA_028015205.1). NCBI lineage: Eukaryota > Metazoa > Mollusca > Bivalvia > Mytilida > Mytilidae > Mytilisepta > Mytilisepta virgata. The sequence goes on from CM051515.1 coordinate 38,379,207, forward strand.
AACTGACCTGCGCAAACACTACCTTGGAAATTGCATATGTCACGATGAAACAACCACTCACACGCGAGAAACAGCAATTGACCACGTCACGCTGAACTTGTACGAATATCCAATCAAATCATGTTTAACACGCACACCTCCCAGTTCAAATAATGGATTTAGAAATAGTAAACAATGAAACGTGTACAATAGTAAACAAAATAAATGATCGATATTAGATGCTTTATCAAAATATAATTGTAACATAAAGAAAGAATTCGCATCGTAGTAGGGTGCAAAAATATAAAAATTTATGTCATCAGTGAATTGATAGGAGAACTGAGGGTAATTAAGAGAAATATTTGATATTTTGATTATTTAAAAAATTTTTACCATTTCCAAAACTTATTTCGGGTATTATTCCTTATCTTTCTACAAACTATGTGAATAAAATTTTATATTCAGCCAAACAAGACAATTACAATATACGTGTTTTTTTTAAATGTATTCCACAAATATTTTTTCCTGAACCTAATTTCTTTCAACTTCTAACTATAAATGCATAAACATAAGTCTATCTATCATTTTTTCATAATATACATGTACTTAAATTTCAAACATGTCTAAATATAATGTGCACAAAACACGTTTAAATTGAGCACGCATTACGTCGTATGTTTAAAACTTGTGGTTAGATTAACATGTTTTGTTTGTCGTAACTTATAGCACGTGCTGTTTACTATTTTCTTCTCGTTAATGGAGTGATCGTAGTGATCGTAATATAACGACTGGATTATTCGGGTTACCGAGAAGCGATTGGTCCGTCGTATTTGACGTCGTGAAGAGAGTTTGCGCAGGTCAGTGATTGGTTTTTAAATTGTGACGTACAATGTTTATGTCTTTTTCGAATGAGTTTTGTTTGCGCAGGTTCAGATCTTTGTCCTTACTGAATTTTGACGGATTGTATCCCGCGCCGTTTATACCAGATTGTCAATTCAGAATTTGTTCTGGATGATTAAACACAATAAACATGTGATAAGGTAATTAACACGGTGTAGCGGTGTCGCGTGAGGAGATTTATCCGTGAGGATTTAACGTCCCGCATGCGTATAAAGGCGGAACTAGTTCGACGCAGTTCCGGCGTGAGCACCTCATGCGGCTACTAGCCAACAGGTACTTCCGTCTGATATATGACTTCCGGGAATGGGTGGCAAAAACATATGTCGTGTGTTTGATTTGTACTGATTGCTATTGAATTATGCAGAAAATGAACAAAATAAACATAAACAAACATTTACATACAAATTATAATTTAATAACAAAATAACCCAGACAAAATAATAATTAGTTAAATGTACCTTTTGAACAGTGTTGATACAAACGGAAAACTCAAAAAGAGGGGGGGATAAAATTGTAGTGTGGAAAAGAAAATTTGGCACACACCTCTTTATATAAAAAAAAATATGGCATTGTCCTACAGTTTAAAGACATATCAGTAAAAAAAGGGAGGTGCTAGCAGGATGTCTGATATTCTGAAATTCTGCACTTAAAAACTTGAAATCTGCACGGGCTACCCAAATTTAAAAAAACATTCAATCATGAAGTCGGTTATTCAAAATGGGCAATCCCACATCTTGAAAGATGTAATCCCAGTTTCTTGATTGGGGAATAAATAATCCTACCCTAAAAATAATTGTGGAAAATAAATTTCTATTTTGAAAAATAAACACACTGATGCTACAGAATTTGTCAGCTCCCTTCCCATTAAAGAAATAATTAGTTGTCTCCATATAAACACTACCATACTTTCCTCTTTAATTCCTTATAGTTTCTAAATTTATTAGAACAGATTATTCAGCAAAATAAATTTTAATCTTATATTTAATTTAAAATAACATGAATTAGGTAAAACATTAGGCTTGGCTTTAAATAATGGGAACACTGGTTCCATTTTGTCTACTGTCCATTTTTATTACATATGAAAACAATCTAATTAAAATGATATGAAAATGGAAAGGTATGGGGTATGCGTCATTGAGGACTTTATCCCGATCTAAAGAATATCTTGAAAAGCTATATCATCTAGTGGTCGCCAATGATGTGGCCTTCAAAATTGAGCAACAGCCCAACACACATGTATGTCATTACCTGGCCCTGAAATAAATGTCCAGCATTAAACAATAATCAACACAAATCCCAAAATAAACAAAACAATTCACATAGAAACAACAAAGAAGACCCAATACAACCACTGAAAATGCATGGTCCTGCCTAAGGACAGACATTTATACAACATGGTGGGGTTAAACATGTTTGTGAGTACTCAACCCTCCCCTATATCCTGGGTCAGTGGCCAGAATAATAGAAAGACAGACAATAAAATTTTAAGCTCTAGATTCAACAAGCCAAGCACTAAAACACAAAAATATGAAAAAATAAAACTGACATAATAAAAAGTGCTTTGTACTTATAATGCTTACATTCCCATTTTGTCTATTACTTTTTATGTGTTTTTATGGGATATGATTCGGTTAATTGGTCTCCTTCTTTTTGTAGTTTCAGTTTCATGTCAATGGTTTAGCAAACATCTGACATTTTTGTGAAGTATGATCAGATTTTACTTTCTTTTGCAACTTGTTCAAAAGTGCCCGCCTTTTTTATTTAAATTTGTTGTGTCTTGTGTGTGCCTAGATTTTTTCTGCGTAAATGGGGTAAAAATATGCACAGGCTGGCAATTCTCATGGCTCATACTGATTATATATACAATATTCTGTCATTCTATTGTACTTTATATCAAAACAGGGTAAAAATATGCACAGGCTGGCAATTATCATGGCTCATACAGATCATATATACAATATTCTATCATTCTATGGTACTTTATATGTAAACAGGGTAAAAATATGCACAGGCTGGCAATTCTCATGGCTCATACTGATCATATATACAATATTCTATCATTCTATGGTACTTTATATGTAAACAGGGTAAAAATATGCACAGGCTGGCAATTGTTGTATGGACGATATATCACGTGATCGTGTATTAGGGACGACAGGCTTAGGGGACGAGAGCTCGGACAACATCTCGGCGGAGAAATACATTCACGCGAGAAGAGAGGCCACGAGGTGCCGACGATATTCGAGAACGAAAAACAGCGGAATCTAGTGTCAGGATAGTGTTAATTCGTAATTCCTTGTGTGATATTCAGTGTTTAGTTCATATTATTCAAACCCAGGAACTTGCCGCCTGTCATCACAGTCTAATTTAGGTAAGTGACCTAAGTTTACCTCAAAATGGGGCTCCGATCAAGGGTTTAATGTGAACTTGAAGTGTCAAACACACGTGGGAAAATTTGAAAACTTTTTTTCAAGTGAGAAAATCGATCAAATTCATAAAGTTTGTGTTGAAAATCGAAGTGTGTTTACAATATTTTCTGTTTATTTGTGATTTTTCTGTGAAATTCAAACGTATAGAGTGAGTAAAAATAGAAAATATAGTTCTTGGAGAAAAAAAAAATCACTGTAGGTGTAGTGCGCCTAGATTTTTGTGTTGCATGAGTAGTAACAGTTCACAGTCAAAATAAGTGCAAATCGCTAAAATGTTTTTTCGAGTTGTGTCATGTTTATATACACCAAAAATACTGTGCTGAAAGTGTGAATCGAAAAATTGTTTTTTCGTGAGATATGTGTACATGATTAACACCAAGTGATATACACAGTTTAATATTTCATAAGTACATAAACAATACTTACAATTTGTGCATTTACCTGAAAATCATTCTGTTTTTATGAGATAATTTTCAGATTTCACCATTCTTATTTCAACTTACCTTATATTTTGTGCATCATTTTGTGTTTAAATATTCAAAATCATGTCGTACTGTGAACAAATTGAAGAACAAACAAGTGAGAAAGTGTGTATCAATTTTTGCGGATTCGACGAGTTGTTAACTATTCCGTCAGTGGGTACCGCGACCGCGTATCGAATATGGGAGTTGAGAAAACAGGGCGATATTACGCCAGAAATATTAGCCACCGTTCCATACGTGCGTATGTCAGTGTTAATGGATCATGTTGATTTTTCAACCATGGACCATTTTCAATTCCAACAAGTGGAAGATGATTTGGCTGATTTTGATGATAAGTGTACCATCCAATCGGAAGAAGCAGAAGAGTACACAGAGGACGAGGGAGAAACAAAACTTGAACAGACAAAGACAGTTATAGACATGGGACAAAAGAGCCTATTGGTCCCACCTAGTTCATTTCATATGCAGGATTCCAGAGAGGGAAGTCCGATGGATTTTAAATCGGAACCACTTACCGATCATCAGTATTATTTTGCTGAGGGTACTGCACCCAACTCCGTTCACGCGGAACAGCAAAACCATCCAAGTGAAAACAAAACCATGGATCAGATTGGAAAACGATTTGAAATGTTTCATGAGCCGGTAAAGACAGAGCCCTGTAGTAAACAAGATGATTTCTGTGGAACGGTCGCCAAACCGGTGCGATCTGTGGGATTTCAGCCATCGTTGACCAGCACAGGAAAGCTAAAAACTGGAAAAGTAAGACAAAATGTGATGCGCCCTGTCGCACCCCCATTTTCTGTGCCAAGGTCATACACAAATATTCCAGTGAAATCTGGTATCCCGCCTGTGCAATCCAAATCAAAAACAAAGCCAATGACCCAACCGTTTTCTACGGTACCGGGCCAACCTTCCACACAGGGAAATTTTCAGGGAGTATATTCTCAAGTTGGAGTAAGGCCAAGCATGAATCCTGTGCCTGGACCCAGAACTGTGGCTTCACAGGTTGCAACAAGGCCCCCCACTCAGACAGTGTGGGCATCACATGTGCCAAATGTGAGTGGACCATATCCTTCTATGATGACACACCCTGGGTACCAACCTAGGTATAGTACGCCGAATACATCGTACAATGCAATTCCAAACGCAGGCAACATGCATATGAATCTCCCATTTCAGGCAAGTAATTCGAGTTCCCGGATGCCAACAGTTCCCAGAAATGAAAAGGCTAGTCAGCATTCTATGTCGCTTAAATCACTGAAATTTGATGGCTCAGACAAAGAAGATGACTGGGTATCATTCTTAGGAAAGTTTGAAATGTATGCAGACATGGCCAATTTGAACGCAGTCGAAAAACGTGCACATTTGTGTTGGGCCATGACTGGTAGTGCAGCAAGGTTTTGTTTGGCCAAAGTAAGGCGAGATAAGAACATTACCTATGATGAACTAGTCAAGTGCATGGAAAAACGGTTTAGTTTGCGGAAACTCACGGAAACTGTGCGCATACAATTTCAGAGTGCATGCCAAGCACCAGGTGAGGATTTGGATGAGTGGGCAGAAAGATTGTTATTGCTTGCAGACAAAGCTTTCATGGATTTACCGGAGGACTTTGTGACAAGTGAAGTAGTTAACAAGTTATGTCTAGGCTGTAGTGATAAAAATGCTGGTTTAGTAGCATCATCTTTCCGACCCAAAACAGTAGATGAGGCCTTGGAGAGAATCAAATGGCACCAGTACAATGACAAAGCGGTATATGGGAGAGGAGTGCGTACTCGTGACAATCGAGATCGCGTACCCACCAACGACAATTCAGATGACGAATCAGTGTCAGTGAACATTGTGAGTTCAGAAACTAGTGAACTAATGAAATGTATGGATAAGTTGAGTGCCAATGTTAGTCAGAACATGAAGACCATTCAGTCTGACCTGGGTCAGGTACATGATAAACTGGATAAGAATATTCAAGCAGTAAAGTCTGACATGAAAGGCTTGGAGAAAAAGTTACAGAGTGAACTTAAAGCCATGAAAGAAGAGATGGACAGTAAAGCTAGTTCAGCATCTACAAAAGACACCCGTAACACGGGATATCGTTACCAGAAATCCAGCAAGCCTAGGACATTTGAGTGTTATAGTTGTCATGAGCTAGGACACATTGCAAGAGATTGTCCCAACAAAGCTTCCCAAAATACAGAGAATTTAAACAGCAAGGGGCCGGAACAGAAGTAGGCGTTGTTCCGACCCGCACTGAAGAAAATCGCCTGGAAAAAATAGAAAATAAGAGAAGTGAAGAAAAAAGCGAAACAGTGCGGGTGATCCCTGCTGAGGTGGATGTTTTAGAGGAAAGTGGAAATAAAGAAGGTATAGAAACAAGGTATGTTAATGGAACAGAAACAAAACCTGACAATCAACAGAAATCGGAAGTGTCAAAAAGGGTGAGTGAAGTTCAGGATTCTCTTGGAACCAAAGTGAAACCCAAAGGTTGCCAAGTGGAGGAGTCCGACAAGGAGATCCTACGACACCCTTCTATTTGCGTAGTGTCGATAGTGGTTTAGCTTGTGAAATTTCAGGGGTACCACCGATACCTGAACAGGATGCCTTGGTGATAGCTGGTTCGGAACCGGAGTTTGTGACCATGCAATTAGGAAGTTCCTCTTTGTTAAGACTGAACTTGGAGGTGGAGAAAGTCTCTGTTGACGCGATAGTGGATATTGCAGCAGAGGTTACTATTATATCGGACAAGTTTTATGAATCGCTAGAGAGGCGACCACCGATTCTCAGAGAGTCTGTCATGCATGCGGCCGGCCGGGGTATGAGTATGAAGACTGTAATTGTGGGACCGGTGAAACTGAAGATAGGATCTAAACTGTTCGAAACGGAGATGTATGTGGCCCCTATCAGTCAGGGGATCTGCATATTTAAGTCAGAATGTTTCTTACTCTTAACAGTCAGAAAAAAAAATCCGGGAAGAGTTATCTCTCTTTAGTTAATGGTATATTATTCTGACTTGTACAAGTAAGTTTGTTCAAGTTAAGATTTTTCTTCTTGATCCAATTCAAGACATTTTTTGACTAAGAGTAACTTCCCTTCTCGTTGTTCTTAACTTACTTGTTACAGTCAGAAAATGATGTGCGCATAAACTTGCTAAATAAAAAAAAACTAAAGGAGCCGGGTAATAATAAAATACATCTTTTCTTCTTTGGAAAGTCCCGATTTTTTTTAATTTCTTATTGTTCATTTTAGAAAACTGTCTTTAGCCTTTTCCGAAAATTGTAATTATATACAATTTCAGGAATGATATTGTAAAATACAGGTCAAAAAGTGTATTTTTTTATTTAAAGATCCTGTGTTATGTGTACATTCGCTAATCCATTTGGGAGTTCATTGAAACAATTCGGTCACCTTTTAACTAATTAAACAAAGGAAATCTTACCATAAATGATGATAAAAGATTTACCATAAAAATGAATGTTTTGTTATATTCTGCTGTGAATATTAATATAATTTTAAAGGATTGTGTGATAAAAATAGCATTCACAAAAAATCCTTCGCAAAACCCTACTTTCATACCCAAACATTAACTTACAAGAAACAGTAGGTATATGAATTGGTCACGGAGGAGATACATTTTGCGAAAAAGGTAAGATGAAAAATTTATGCAGAAGGACCACAGTAATCTTCACAAAAGGGATGCTCCGAACAGTATTTAAATACGATAGCTTCATATTGACAGCTGAGCACTATTATGCTTGGCTCAATAAAGCATAGTAATATATAATATCTAGACCGTTTAATCTACAGAACAATAGGTTAAATAAATTATGTTAAAATTCTACTCCATTAAAAGATGAAAAATATTTCACGACTTCTTTTTCACCACTGTAGTGATGACAAACACTGTGAAAGATAGGGGTAATTAGCTGACATAAAAAAAGCACTCAACTCAAGTTCATTTACAAGAAATAAAATCCATATATAAAACTGATTAACAATATCTGGACAGAGTCAACAAATTTCCCAGTTTTGTATATAGAGTGACCTCTGACGGTAGTCAATTGAGAAACAGGGTCATCTGACGTCAGAGGAATCTCTGACTAGTATATTTTATAAAGGATAACTTTACATGAGAATATGAGAAAGTAACAAACTGACATCGCTGCAAAATTGAGAGACTACCCTCGGTTTTTTGATGGGGTCCATGTTGTTCATATGTTTTTAGGTTTTAAATATAAGTGTTTGTATTGTTTTGGTCTTGTCTTCGGTGTTCTTCGGAGTTTGTCAGTTGTTTTCGATTTTCCCCTCCTTCGAATATCCCTTTGGTATTTCTTGACTTTACCTTCAATCTGATTTAAACGAAAATAAATGAAACCGAATTGAAAAAATCAGTGCGCACAATTTAAATACGTCATATTCCAGTCCATTAAGCTAGGAGATTTCGGAATGAATTTGCAGATATTAATTGAGGGTTTCAAATTAATTTTCTGCTGCAAAAACGTTTTGCTTTGGTCACCTTTGAATAATAGTTTTAAAAATGTTGCTTGTCATTTCTGGTCAGGCAAGATAAAAATAGACATCATAAAGATTTGTTAACTGTTAGTTTTTTATTAGAGGGCATTTCATCAAAATATAAACTGTTTCGAAGATATAGAATTAAACTAAATAAGAATTTCTTGGTTCATGATATATGTCATGTAAGAGTCGATTTCGAACAGAATATGCAAATTTCCACGTGTTTTTATAGAGTGAGCTCTGATAACCCAGCCAAATGTATTAACGGCCATTTTTGCACTTTTCATAACTTAACTTTTCAACTTAATTACATGTATGCATTATATAAAACTATGAAAATTTGAGAAAGATCACTCAGTGGCGGATTTACGGAGCACAGGGGGCACGTGTCCCCCTCTCCTAAGTTAAGGTCACCAAAAAATGTTATATGAAAAATTAAAAAAAAAACACAAATCGACCTCCTTGATTATGTTTATAATTATCAAATCTTACGAAAGTCATCATTACAAATGATCTCTTGTAGTACATGTAATTGATAATAAATGACAAATAGTTGTGAAAAATAACACACGTGTAACTTTTTACAACGGGGTAAAATTAATTTTCCATCAACGTGCATTGAAGATTTTCATTTAATTACTTCACAAACGATGGCTTAAACTTTAAAATCTGGTTTCATTTTTATTTAAATATTTCTGAATCAGTATATGTGAAATTCATATAGGTACAATGCATAAATTAATCATGCAAGTATAGCTAGGTTGTTTTTTTTATTTTTAGGTTAGTGTTAGTGCAAAAGGACATTTAAAACATTTTAAACAAAATGTTAACTTTCATTCTTTTTTCATTTAATATTTCTTTATTTTTGTTTAATATGTTCTGAATTATGAGACGCACAGACGATATGCACGGACGGATGCATATCATTACTAAATTCATCCGTCGCGTTGCAGCAAGGGGCAATAATTATTCGAATGTTGGGTGGATGCCACCCCCTCCCCAAATTCTAAATTCGCCCTTGTCACATCAAAATGTGAGACTACAAAATAAGAAATTAAACTTACATTAAAAAGTGACTATTATAAGTTTAACTACGAAGTTACCAAGTGAGACCTTTGAATATGACATGTATGAGCTGGATATGAATCTATGACAATATTTTACGATCTAAAATTCGGGCCTCTGATAAGGCATTGTCTTTTGTGAAGGTTTATTTTTTCGCGGCAATCGGCCAAGATACATCGTACATCAAGAAGAGGGCTTCGTAGAAATACCTCGAAGCACCTTAATCTCGCTAGTTGGAAGAAAAAAATCTAAAGACATGATGGTGAGAGAAATGAAGAAAAGGTCATAAAATGAAAATCAAAATGAAAAATAAAACCCATGAATTTAAAATCTCATTATTATTAGATTCATACATAAATATTTATTATCGGCACGTGTCAGAGTGATCAATAAGTCCCGTGTTAATTACCTTATCACATGTTTATTGTGTTTAATCATCCAGAACAAATTCTGAAGTGATAATCTGGCATAAACGGGCGGGATAGCTAGTTAGGATGATATCAAGATTTTATGTATTTTATCTAAAAACATGTAGTACTGGTAATCTTGATTGAAACAAGAGGCTCACCAGAGCCTGTATCGCTCACCTGGAGTCTGGTTTTCATTGGACAATTAATCAACTATTTGACCAAGTTTGTTGCAATTGGTTGAATTGTTCAGGGAAAATTTGTTTAAGATTTATTGTTCATAAGGTTTAATGTTAAAATATGTTCCCTGATGGTGGTAGTCCTGGCAGGAAGTTGACAAAATTGACCAGGAATAAGGGTGAACCTTAAATAAATGTAACAGAACCCGACCTCAAATTACACAAACCAATAACTCCTAAATAGAATTTGGGATTCCCTTCAAAATTTCAGGGTAGGCAGATCTCAACATGGCAAACATTTTTCAATTTATATTTCACTTCTATCTCAAATAGTTTTGGAGATAAATGCAAAAATGTTAAAATTTTGAAAATTTGACAAAAAAAGGGCAATAACTCCTAAATGGGTTTTGGGATTTCCTTTAAAATTTCAGGGTATGTAGATTTCAACATGGCAAACATTTTTAAAATATACATTTCACTTCTATCTCAAATAGTTTTGGAGATAAATGACGAAAAATGATAAATTTTGAAAATTTGACGAAAAAAGGGCAATAACTCCTAAATGGGTTTTGGGATTTCCTTCAAAATTTCAGGGTATGTAGATCTCAACATGGCAAACATTTAACAAATTTAGATTTCACTTCTATCTCAAATAGTTTTGGAGATAAATGACAAAAAATGTTAAATTATGATAATTTGACGAAAAAAGGGCAATAACTCCTAAATGGGTTTTAGGATTTCCTTCGAAATTTCAGGTTAGGTAGATCTTGTCATGCTGATCAATTTTACCCCATGTCAGATTTTTGATATCTGTAATGGTTTTTAAGTTATAAGCCAAAAACAACACATGCACCCCTATGTTCTATTTTTAGTAACAGCGGCCATGTTTTTCGACGAATCAAAAATCCCCACATCATTTCTATGCAGGGTACCCCAGGGAACATTCATACCAAGTTTGGTTCTAATTAGTCAAGTAGTTTCAGAGGAGAAGATTTTTGAAATAATAACATAAAAAAGGCCAAAAATGTCAAAAAAGGGCAATAACTCTAACATCAGTTGACAGATTTTCACGAAAATCAGCACACAGGTAGCTCTCATCATGCTGAACACTTTCATCCTGCCAGAATTTGCCGTAACCTAATGATTTTTGAGATATTTGCGAAGAACTGTTGTCTGACCCCTATGTTCTATTTTTAGTAACAGCGGCCATGTTTTTCGACGGATCAAAAATCCCCACATCAGTTCTATGCAGGATACCCCAAAGAACATTCATACCAAGTGTGGTTCCAATTGGTCAAGTAGTTTCAGAGGAGAAGAGTTTTGAAAAATTGTTAACGACGACGGACGACGACGACGACGGACGCCAAGTGATGGCAATAGCTCACATGGCCTTTGGCCAGGTGAGCTAAAAAAACAAGACGGATAAACAATTATATATTTTTTTAAATATGAATTAAAATGTAGTAAATGTAAATTTTATTTGTAAATCCGTTATTATTTAATTTTCGTTTATCTCCATTTTATTACATTTCCTTTATTCATTTTCTTTTTTGTTGTTTTTGTTTTTTGTTTTCATTTTTATTTTATTTTATTTTTTTAAGGGAAAGGGGGGGGGTGGTAAATTCGACCGAGATAAATTGGTTTAAATTTCCACAATTTTTTGTGAAATAACAGTTTTACTTTTCCGCAGAAAAGAATATGTTGTGTCTGCAAAAAATACATACTACTTTTCTGCAATTTACCCGGTCAACAAAAGTAAGAAATAAAAATTAGTAAAGTAATATGGGTGCGCTACTTCCCAATTTTATTCCTGTCACCCAAGTAGCTTTGCTCTAATGAGTATTTTACAAAAAAAATTAAACGAAAACATTATCAAAATCCGATTTGCCAAAGTTTCACCGTTTCACAAACTTAACAAACAGACTATATTTCAAAGTTGTTCCGCGACATTCGGATTTACATTTCAAGCTGCATAAGAAGCTTTGTTGAATGTTCTTCAAGCACCTTTTGAATGATTTAAAGAATCCGGACTTTGTGGATTGTTTTATTGTGGAGTATCCGAAAATGCTTTATTTCCACTATCCAATTTATGATTCATGTTAAACTTTTAACTGTATGTTTGAGGAAAAACGGACATGGAGTGCCGTTATAAATCACAAGTATATATTCAAACAAAGCACAAATGGTCTCCACACCATGCCCTGACTGATGGCCCCAGAGTAATTCATGAGTAGTTATGTCCAGCGGTACAATATCATGTCAGAATATCAACAAATAAATTAACAGAAAGGTAACTGAGATTCCCAACTTGGGACACGAGCATAAAATGTTTAAGCAGTTAAATCTAAGAGCCCCCCCCCCTTTTTTTGTAAATATGGTCAAGGAAACCAAAAGAAAAGTATCATAACATACTATAAAAGTCGATCCGACATGCTTCAAACTCCAATGGTGACACCAAATTATGCAAATATTTATTAAACCATTTTTATTGTAGGATATCGATAGTGAAACATTTTTCAAACCTGAATGTAAAGCTTTATTATAATTTTAATGTAATATGCACCAAGAATATTTCACGTATGTCTATAATGTGTACAATGTATAATACGTGCAAGGAAAATCAAATGGGTATAAATCCGGGATTTAAAAAATACATGGGATAAAACTTAAAATTACTATTATTAAAATTAATATTTTGTTTATATTACCTATGTTTTATAGATAATCAATCCCCTTTAAATGTAAATCACCAAGTTTTTCACCCCACATTTCCCGGAATATGTATCTTTTTTTAAGTCTTCACTTTTCTTCATACGCTTTTCTTTGAATAGGCAGAGAATTTATTGACTAGGTATAAGCCCAACATGGCTAGTCTCTTGGGATCTTCAGTGAAAGGTTTTAACAAAACTTTGCTATGAAGCCATCTATTCTAAACCTGGCTTGTTCTTTTGGAAACCTCCCCAAAAGAAACAGACTTAACCACCATAGAATTAAAATCCAAATACAACACAATAAGGCATGTAAGCTTAGGGGCCGGTCAATATTTATAGGGGGCGGGGGAGGGGGCTTGAGAATTATTGGGGGTAAAATTGTTTGAAATAAAATTGGGGGGGGGGGGTCAAAATTTATAAATAAATTTTTTTTACACAATATTTTTTTGAGAGGATAAAAAGTTCTGAGAAGTTCAGTCACTTTATCTGTCTGTACTGGTGGTTATCAAGGGTAATTAACATGTTTTTCTTGTGACATTCAACACAGCTGGTCATAAGTAGTGGTCTTTCAAAAATCTTATCTCCATCTGTGTATGGTACAAACTTTATTATCTTTTACAGTGCTTATCATTGTACCACATTGTTTATACACATTTATACACATTGTTTCTGAAAAAAAGGATAAAAACATTGATTTTTTTAAAGTAAAACAATTGCAGTATTTTTTAAAAGGTAGAAGGATCATACAATAATCATACTGGGGAAATTAAAAATTTGACCAATGACAAAAAATCGAAAAAAAATTATTACCTTCTGTTTCAATGTTTTAATAAAAATGATCCGAGAACAAATATGTAATATTAATAGATAACTTACTGATGAAAATAATGATTACATACTTTCAATCAGCAGAATTGTTGATTAATTGGCTTTGCAAGTTACATAAAATACAACTCTTTTTCAGGATCTGGTTCAGAAAATGTCTCAGGTTTAGAGAAATAATTTCTTACACAATTTTAAATACTTTCATCCTCTTGATAGAATGTTTTCGAAATTTTAATATAACAATTATAAGATGGCAACTATTAATTCTTCTATCTGCTATAGTATGCCTCCACTAATTGTTTTTATTTTATACAATAGTAATTAATCAACACATACGCAGTCACTTCTAAATCATGACAGGCTTATCAGGAAGGTCATGACCTCGTATTTAGCAATAGATGATAACAAGTAATAGCCTTTCTCCCTTTCTTGGCGCATTTGCAAATAAATAAATAAAGTATTATACACACTCTTTCGGGTTTAAATTATTACTTTTTGGAGTCAACTTGTATATTTTCATGACATAATATCCTGCAAAGTGATTTTAATCAGTAAATTTCAGTATAAATTCTCCCTTGTTATAGTCACTGTAACATTTGTTTTTAAATTACAAAATTAATTGATCATCGCAAGGTTTAAAATTTTACTAATTTTTTTATGCCAAGCACTGAATTGACCATCGTTTTAATTGGCAAAATTTCCAGTAATATGTAAAAATGTGTGAATCTTCCGTAAAAATTGAGACCTGCTGGAGTGATAATAAATTGTATAAGAGAAAGAAATTGAATAAATTTATCTGACATCTCTCCTTTTCGAATCATCTAATCGACAGACAGACTGACTTTTTTCTTTTAAAGTTCTGTCGTATAGGAACTGGCTTTTTTTCATCTCGGTTTTAAACATTTTCCAATGCACAAATCAGTTTCCATGGATATTTTGCTATTTTAATACTTGGTGGAGAGAAGGAATAGTTATATATATTATATCTGCGATTACAAGTTTCAAGGTGAATAACATCAATTCGGCTTTATGGAGAAAACAGATAAGTAGGGCCACTTTCCCCAGTATTTGTTTCACTCTTAAACATTGATTCTTAATCTGAAATATTTTTCTCCTTTTTATCTTAATCGGTTGTAAGCAATGCACCTTATAAGAAAAAAAAATTACCCGCAAAGGTCGTGTGTATATACGGGCGATTTGGGTAAATTTGTATCATTTTTGGAATATTGCCAAGAAGGAATTTCAGACCCAAAATCATTCTATTGTCATATAAAAAGAGATTCATAAACTCATTTACACCAAAAACAAGTTTTGGTTCTGTGTGTCCTTCACGAAGAAAAATTGTATTCAAGAAGTTAATTTCGCAAATTTGTGTTAAAAATGTCTCCCATGTTTAGGTAAGAAGAATTTTTTTAGTAACTTATATGTTAGTTATTACATGAATAAGCATATCTTAAGGGAACACATACTAGGCTATGCCTACAGAAATTTTTATAGGCCTCAGACGGCTTATTGAAAATGGCCCTAGAAGTGAAATAAATATGGCGAAAAAGGCCCTACTACTTTTAAACGTAATCAGCAATATTAGATTTCATTAAACTGATGACGCGCGTAATATCGTTTAACCACCAACGGTTTAATAAATTTTTAGCATGATATTAATAATAATAAACTCACCTAAATGTTGACAGAATATGAAATACTTAACAAATACATAAAATGTTTAATTTAGTATGATTTGAGCTATTTATTTTAAAATGTAAAAATTTTTGATACATTTTGTAGACTCTGGACTAAATAAGTCACAGGTACATGCACTAAAGATGAAAATTTTCAAATATTAATATTCCCAAATATACGTCATAACATCTTTTATCCCTTTTAAAATGCCTCATAATTTTTTACCTCCAAAAGATACGTTGTGCGTCTGAAGTTTTATCCCGAAGATCTCCAAAATTAGTAAATTTGTAAGCCCTCCAAAAAAGAAGTAAAGTATGCCCTACGGACTGTTATACCTTGAGAGTAGTTCACCCCCATACAGAAATAGTCCTAGTCTACGTACTGGCAAATCTCCTTTGTAATCCCGCTGGTATTCCATATATTTCTTTTGTCGTCACAGTTTATGTAGTTCAGATTACGATAAATATATAAAACCGAATTTTGTAAGGGCAGATTTATGGTTGCTGAAAAGCTTGTTAGAAAAACCTGCAACATTGGCGGATTTATAGGATGACACCCCCCCCCCCCCCTCCTTGAGGTAACAAAAAAATGTGTGCTAAAGTTACTAGAAATAGCAATCCAAAGATACTAATATTAGATATAGTAAATTTATACTATGCTGTATACGACGCATTTCAAGGAGTTACCTCTCATCAGCAGCATTAAAACCGAAACATTTGGAAGACCAAAAACCAAACTTATATTAAACAAGAAGTACTCATAACCAAAAATACCTAAACAGAAAGCCAAATTTCAGCTAAGGAGATCTACCATGTGCAATACAGAGAATGAACCCTTAGTATTTTTCTATTATTTTTGAATTTTGCTAAATACTGGTAATTTCTGTAACAAACACAGCTTCACATTGTTGAAAATCTTCATATTTATCCAACGAAAATTTTAAGAAAGTGACCATAACATATGCAATGATCTTTTGTAATGGTTGATTGAAAAATAGATGTGAAAATTAAGATGTATGTGACTTTTTACAAATCTGATAATAAAAAAGACGAAGAGTTAATTGGATGGAGATGTATCGCAGCGAAGAAAGTAAAATTAATTTTTCCATCAGTGCCCGTTGAAGATTTGCAAGTACATGTATTTAATGACTCGCACACCCTTCATATACAATGACTTACACATTGATTCATATATAAACACAAGATTATTTAAAATTGTCTGTCTTTTTAAAACCAACTATTTGAAATTCATTGGTAATTAAACATATCTGGTTAATTAAACTAGATAAGATGTTGTACCTTGAAAGAAAGTCTTTAAATCTTCATTAACTAGGAACATATGAGAAGATTAAATTAGAAATTTTGCCCCCCCCCTCCCAAAGGTGTGCATATATATTTCATTTTTAGAAAATTTCAAAATTTTTTTGGTAAAAATTGACATTTTTGAAAGAAGGGGGTTCAAAACTTCTATCCTCAACTACTTCATAACCGCTCAAAGCAATTTGATGAAACTTTCTTTGTGCATTATCCTTAATGCAAAGGTGTGCATATATATTTAATTTTTAGAAAATTTAAAAAAAAAATTGTAAAAATTGACATTTTTGCAAAAAAAAGGGGGGGGGAAACTTCTATCCTCAACTACTCCATAACCGCTCAAAGGAATTTGATTTAACTTTCCTGTGCATTAACCTTAATGCACAGGTGTGCATATATATTTCATTTTTAGAAAATTTTAATTTTTTTTCTAAAAATTGACATTTTTAAAAAAAAAAGGGGGGGGGTCAAAATTCCTATCCTCAACTTCTCCATAACCGCTCAAAGGAATTTGATGAAACTTTCTCTGTGCATTAACCTTAATGCACAGGTGTGCATACATATTTTATTTTTAAAAATTTTAAATTTTTTGGGGTAAAAATTGACATTTTTGAAAAAAAGGGGGGGGGGTTCAAAACTTCTATCCTCAACTACTCCATAACGGCTCACAGCAATTTGATGAAACCATCTCTGTGCATTAACGTTAATGCAAAGGTGTGCATATATAATTCATTTTTAGAAAATTTTAATATCTTTTGTAAAAATTGACGTCCGCAGGCGACACATGTCTTCCTTGGAAAACTCACACATTTTTTTTTATAATTCTACAGAGAATTCGTATTTATTTCAGTAAGTATTAAGGCAAATCATTCAGTCGGATGAATAAAATTTCAAATATTATTAGAAGTTTTAGGACAACATCTTCATATTTTAGTCTACCATAATGACGATACGCACGGTTTTATAAATTACATAAGTGTAAATGTATGGCTCAGCATTTGGTAATGTTATTTGATGAAATAGTTCCCTAGTGTATTAGATACATTGTTGATAAATTTATAAGAACAAATATTGCCTACGAAATATATTATAAATTAGCGCACAGCGGATTTTGCAGCGGACTACAATATAACTTGCTTAGAACGCTCGCACTTATGAAATTATATACCATCATTCTTGGATTTTTTAGCTTGAGCAGAACAATTTGAATATTAAATATTATTTGTTGCTATACATGCTGTTGCATACCCAACGATAAAGTTTAATAAATAAATTGTTTTCTCTACGTGTAAAGTTATTTACCTTGTTAACCGCACTGACAAGCGGATTCACTGTTACCATATATTTTATTTTCGAACAAATCCAGAAAAAAAACAATAATTTAGATAATTGTACTCCTTTTTTAATATAAAATACGCCATTTTCAGCACATTCGGCAATTTCGCGGCAGCCAGTTTTTATTGATGGAGTAAGCCGGAGTACCTAATAGTCATAACGAACTACCTAGACCACTCGGCCACCGAGGCCCCTATATAAAAGGTAAAAAATGGTAAAATGTAAAAAATAAGAAAATGAAAGAAAGTAACTGGTCTGCAAAGTAAATAGTTTAGGTTACTATATCTGCAACGTTTAACGAACGCCGTCATGACGTTACCTTAAAATTGCCCACAATTGGTGCCTTTTGTAATTTTCAACAGTCGAACATGGGAACACACAGATATTTTTTTTTAAATCATCAGAGCTTTCGTGTATGTAGCAATATAATATTACTTTTTCACGAAACTGGAGGATTTACACAATGCTTTTTATGGACTTTTACTTCGAAAAATCAGAAAACTGTAGGATACTTTCAATTAGTTCGATTTGACCTTAACATAGATTCTTCGAAAAATTAATGTAGAATCTTCAATCTTAGAACTCGTTTTCACTCAGAAACATCTCACACATTAAAGACTTCAATGTAAGAAAAATTCAGTCTGACCACTTTAATTCAATGGACCATAAGGGCATTATAATTACCAAAGTAATAGATCTACTGGGATTTAACAGTCCATTCTCGATTGATCTGTTCAGTAATAAATGGATTGTGTCCGTTGTTTGATAAAAAGGACATCTATCTCTAAAACCGTTTAAATTGCAAATTGTACCAAATTATACCATAGATGAAATCATTTCACAATCCCAAAGTGTCCCGAGTGCACTAATAAGTCCTGACTTTGACATTTGCTTATGAACATGTGGTTTTTTTTTAAATTCGATTGTAAGAAAATTTAGAACTGAGAAAACCTATTCTAAAATATTTTTACCAAAGACCCCATTATTTACTACATGGAAACAGAGGAAAGGTTTTAAACCCATCAACACCCAATGATATAGAAATTTTGATTTATTTTGTATTTCAGTCATTAGAACTGAGGAAGGGAGGATATAAAGCTATTTTCACATCATGTATTTGTTCGTTGAATTTGTCATGAGATGAATTTGTATTGATATAACCCGCTTAGTTTTATATGTTTGCAAAAAGTTTTAGCTGAATTGAATTGAGTTTAAATCAAAATAAATTACACCATACTTATTGTAATTTAAAAAATCTTTATAATATTCTAAAAATAGTGGCAGATCAAGGAAGTGTACTATTTTAAAATCTTTTATTTTTTTAGTATAAAAACAAACAATAAAACATTTTTTAAAAATCAAGAACATTATGAAATATGAAAATAGGTGTTAATTTGAAGAAGAAAAATAACTAAAAAATATAAACATGATGTACAGTATGCCACTTTTTATCCTGAAAGGCAAATAGGCATGTCAATTCATTTATGTTTGGTGACTTTTTAGTTGAACCTTAAAGATGTGTGTACAGAGTAGATCTAGAAGGGCGTTGTTAACTTACAATATCCAATGGATGTTCTAATAAAAATTCAATCCTTATAATATTTTGCTAGATTCTTTCAACTAAAGATTAATCCAATACTTCATGCTGCATAAAATTAATAAAAAAACTCTCTTCTCGGAAAAAAACTGCTTTGCTAGAAGTGTGAAAAAAAAAAATTGATTTTATCCAGAAAAAAATATATTATCAAGCACAAAAATCCCAGCCCCTCCCCCCCCCCAAAAAAAAATTAAAAAAATTTACAAACCTACTGACAAATCTTTAAAACAAAATATCAATACGTATTCTCTTATTACATGTGTTACGTATTTTATATTGTTGAAAAAAATATTTACAGCCAAATTTTCCCTTATTTTGAATAATCTTATGCAACTATCAATTGTACACCTTCTCAATGATCTTTCAAAGGGTGACTTCCCCCGCCAAATCAACTGGGGCATCTTGAAGGTAACAAACGTTTTAAATAATTTTAAAATTGGTAGTAATATCGACTAATGTCACCAAAAATTGCAGTATAAAGACAATAACAGTGCGCTGACGACATAATATTCGATATACAAATTGAATGAACACAATCGTGTAAAATTTGTATTTCTGTCAAATTTGAATATTTTGACGTCCTCAGATGGTGATCGATCCATGTATCTATGGGATTTGTGTGATCTCTAAAAATGTGTTCCCTTCTAATGGATCATACGGCAACAATAAAGGTAGACACTGAGGAGTAAGAATTATCATTCATTAAATGCATTAATTTCATGCGTGTCGTAGTAAATATTTGGTAAATCTATATATAGACTGAGGAGATAAACTTACGATAGCCTATTGTTACAAATTTATCTTATTTTATAAGTTTTAAACTTTACCACATATTAAATGTGCCTATACGCCTAAACCAAAAGTATGAATAAGCCAAGATACAAAGTTTTAATATAAATCAAATATTCACAGAGAATATAAAAGGGGGTAATTGGATATTTTGTTCAAAATGCATGCCCCTTTTGTATGAATGGAGTTTTATTATTTAATTGGTTTTGAAACGACTGAAGTCACCCACTTTTTATTTTAGAGTAACCCGCTATTTATTTTAGAGTTAAGTCAAATCTTAACGGGCAGGGTTTCAATAAAGTAAGATTTTGCTAAGCAAATTCTTAACTTGACTCGTTTTATGCATACCAATCAGGTAATGTTGGCGGAGTTTACTTAACTAAGTGATTTCTTAGCAAAACCACACTCTTTAATTATATTTTGCCATACTCCTACTACCAAGTAATAATAGGGAGTAGACACCCCCCTTTCCACCCGGGGAAAATTACGCACTCGATAAATTATGCGAGACGTTAACTTACTGCATCCGTGAATAAAATCTTTAAATAAAAGCAAATTTTAACATGCAATAAGGAAGTTATCTAGATGTTTATTTTTTAAAGTAGTAGTCATTGTTTACCAGATGAAATATTTTGTACATCCATGAGAAGGAGCAAAACTAGGCCTTCATCCTAACATACCTACGGAACTACTTTTTACGCTGATCCCTGCATTAAGCTCCAATGCTTATCTGCAAAGAAACTCTGAGGAAATATTACTTCATTTACCATAAAACAGTATTTAAAGCATACATTTACATGTATACAAAACTTTCAAATGCAACAAAATAAAAGCAAAGTACGATATATATGTATAAAACTCGTAAATGAGATCTGTGAGTTTCCTGTACATAAAAGTACACATATATCTGATTAATAGCTTGTTTTTTTGTTTAGTTGGGATTTTATGCCGTTTTCAGCACATTTAGCTATTTCGCGGCGGCCAGTATTTATTTTTATTGGTGGAGGAAGCCTGAGTACCCAGAGAGAATCATCGACCTCTTGTAGAAAAATTTGCAATCCATGTCAATTGAGATCGGAGTCGAACACGCCCCTACCACATGTGAGATTCGAAGTTGACAGGCTAATATGACGAACTACCTGGTCTACTCGGCCACCGAAGCTACCCAGGTCTGCAAGCCCCCCACCCCCCCCCCCCCACTTGATTAATTGAGAATCTTAAATAAAATAACTCGCTCGAAAAATTTAAAAAAGCAGAATGGAGTACAGAATGTTATACGAATTGAACTTTTAAATTATTGAATGTATGATAGTTTGCGCTTTAATATGCTTTTACCATTTCCCTTACAGGATCGACTTCCTCCCCCTCAAAATGTGACCTTCTTGCGGATTGTAGTTTTTAAAAATGACAAAAAATATAAATAATAAGATGAAAACCAGTTTATCTGGAAATTTTCAAAGTGAAAACAAAAATGCATTGTGTCATTACTAAATTAAACAAAATGATGATATGACATATAATGAAAAATATTTGAGCATTTAAAAAAATAATAATAAAATCGTACAAACAATATTAAAATAAGGATATTGTGAAATGGATAGAAAACATTTTTTTTTTATCTTTTTCTAAGAATTTAGAATTTTTATAATATTCGAAAATATTCTAGATTTAAGCTTATGTAACTAAAAATAAAATATAACAAAGGAGCTTTTTAAACTTTTTTTGTCCAAAGAAATACAACCTTCAAAGATATTTTTGCCCACTTTTCAGAAAACAAATAGGTTTCAGTAATTGTTTTGGAATTTTTTGGTTGATAAAATCAAATAAATTTCCAGGCTTTGTCGAGGTCGACGAACAACTTACGGTCTTCAGTAGAAAAAATGTATAAGGAAGACGGAGTTATCTTCCTTCTTTCCGATTTTCCTGTCAAGCTACTTGCACACGTCAGAATGCAATTAAATGTACACGACAGTTACCATCTTCAGATGCCGTGAACCCTCTCTTATAGGTCGTGAACCTACACCACAATTTTCTGATTAACGCAAAAATGTGTAAAGATTGCGTAAAAATTATGAGAGAGGTTGAAAAAAACCGATTTAAGACAGTGCAAGGAATTAAAGTCAGACTAAAAAATGTTGATTTTTCGTCAAAAACATGGAATAAAATCTATAAATCACTCACTCATGGTATAAGTCCAAGAGTTTGCAATAGCGCAAGTGACCTCCGAAGTCTTGACTATCAATATTTCTTATTGGAGGCAATAGTAACGTGACAATTTTGAAATATCTTTACATCGGCGAAAATCGACGAAATTTTTTCTGACGTATATACGTAGGTGAGTTCTGATTTTTTTGCATCAGAACAATTCTGACTCAAACAAGTCGATCCCCTGACTGCCTATTCAGAATGAGATGTTGTTGGGACTAGATTTTATGTTGAAGCATGGTGTTGGGTTAGATCTAGCTACTTTAGGGTTTACTATTGGTAAAGAAGCTTTGCATATGTCGCAACGCGCAAAGCATCATACACCTGTGGTTGCACGAGTAACTGTCGAAAAGCGTACTGTTATTCCACCAAATTCTGTTGTTCATTTGAATGTGAAGTTAGACAATTCGTTGGAAAATTTTGTAGTTGAACCTTGTAATTCCAAAGTACCTCTTTTAGTTCCACGATGCCTTTACGAAACCCAGCAGAGTCCACGTATTTGTCTGGTTAACGCTAGTGATGGATACTACACTCTCAAAAAGTGAACTTGCATAGCGACAGCTGAAGAAATAGAGAAGTTTGATCCCGTTAGTTGTGTTAACACTGTATTTGAAACGGAAGGTCAAACCGAAAGTGAATTTCCAGCTCACTTACAGTCTCTTTTGGAAAAATCAAGTGAAAACTTGTCATGTGACCAAAAAGAGAAACTGAAGAAACTGTTGAATGATTTTGCTGACATATTCTCAAAACATGAGTACGATATAGGCTTATTCAAAGGGATTGAACATAGCATAGACACAGGAAATGCACAACCTGTCAAACAACGCATGCGTAGGACGCCTACACAGTTTGTTGGCGAGGAAGAACAGCATCTTGAGAAAATGGCTAAAGCGGATGTTATGGAACCCAGTGTTTCAGAATGGGCTTCACCACCTGTTCTGATTAGAAAATCTGACGGCAAAGTACGGTACGCCATAGACTATCGAAAGCTCAACGCTGTTACTAAAAAGGACGTGTATCCTTTACCTCTTATCGAGGAGTGCCTCGACACACTTGCTGGGAATGAGTGGTTTTCCAAACTAGACGCTAACAGTGCGTACTGGCAAATCCAAGTAAAAGAGGAAGACCGTCCAAAAAATGCATTCATTACAAAGTACGGATTGTTCCAATTCAAACGCATGAGCTTCGGACTTTGTAATGCTCCTGCCACCTATGCTCGGGCAATGGATCTATTACTGCGGGGATTGACATGGCAAATTGTGTTGTGTTTCCTTGATGATATCCTGGTGATGGGAAAGAACTTTGACAACCATTTGGACAATCTCAGGGCAGTGTTTGAACGATTCCGAGAATACGGAATTAAGTTAAAGCCACAAAAAAGTGATTTATGTAAGGCAGAAGTCAGTTTTCTAGGCCGAACAGTGAACAAGACAGGAATGGCTATCGGTGAGGAGTACGTTGAAGCAATTCGTAGATGGAAGACCCCCACCAACACGAAGGAGGTTGAGCAATTTTTAGGATTTGTGAATTATCATCGATCCTTCATTCGACACTATTCTGAAATTGCCAGTCCCTTAACCAAAATAACTGGAAAGAAACCTTTTCATTGGGGATCAGAACAACAACAGGCGTTTGACAGCCTAACAGCTGCCTTACAGTCCACCCCTGTGTTAACACTTCCAAATTCTACGGACAAATTTATTCTGGACACGGATGCTTCCGATGTTGCTATTGGTGCTGAACTGTCACAAATCCAGGATGGTGTAGAAAGAGTAGTGGCCTATGGAAGTTTCAGTTTGTCCTCTGCCCAAAGAAGGTATTGTACTACCCGCAAGGAATTGATAGCCATAGTCCGTTTCACTCAACATTTCCGACATTATCTATTGGGTCGTGAGTTCCTAATACGGACGGATCACAATAGTCTCCGCTGGCTCATGAACTTCAAGGAGCCACAAGGACAATTGGCACGTTGGCTTGAGGTTTTAAGTCAGTATAATCATATGCAAATACAGCATCGTGCAGGGAAACACCATACAAATGCTGATGTGTTATCAAGATACTCCATAGATCAGCCATGCCCGGAAATGTCCATTTATGTGAAACCGGATAATCTTCCTTGTGGAGGTTGCAAATATTGTGTCCGTGTACATGAACAGTGGCAAGATTTTGTAGAGATTGATAATGTAGTGCCTTTGTCTGCAAACCCAGTGAATACTGGAAATGAGACTCCCACTCAGGAAAGTTCAGTTCCACCGATACCATTAGTGTCTAAATCAACTGAAGTGGAGGCCCACGTTACATCAGTAGATGTTGAAGACGGTTATGGAATACAGTATACCTCTGAACGTATGGTGAGTGAACAATCCAAAGATCCTGACTTGCATCTAATCCTTTCCTTTCTCAAGAACAAGGAAGAGCCACCAGAAAGTGAAATCTTTATTGCAGGACCAGCAGCAAAAAGGTATTTGGTGAATAAAGAACAATTCTTTTTGGATGAGAATTCAGTGCTGTTCAATCGAGCAAAGAACAATCTTGTGCGCTTAGTGTTGCCAAAGACTTTTGTGGAAGAAGTGCTCAGGTTGAATCATGATATTCCTGTAACTGGTCACCAAGGCATAGACCGTACAACAACACGAGTGAAGGAGAAGTTCTATTGGTACAAGATGGGTGATACGATTAAAACTTACATTCGTTCATGTAATACCTGTAATGAACACAAGAAGGCTTCCAGGAAAGCCAAATTTCCTTTGACACAGTATCATGCTGGTGCACCTATGGAACGTGTCCATATTGACTTTTTAGGTCCACTTCCAGAAACAAGCAAGGGTAACAACAATATATTAGTGATGATAGACCAATTCACTAAATGGGTGGAGATCGTCCCTTTACCATCGCAAACTGCCGAGACCACGGCCCAAGCGGCGGTAAATGAGTTTTTTACAAGATTTGGATGCCCATTTTCGATCCACAGTGACCAAGGACGAAATTTCGAAAGTGAATTGTTTAAGTCACTTTGTGAAACGTTCCACATACATAAGACAAGGACTACGCCGTATCGTCCTTCGGCTAATGGTCAAGTAGAAAGAGTCAATAGGACCCTGATGGACGCTGTTCGATGTTTCGTGAGCAAATCCCAGGAGGATTGGGATGAGTATTTGCCCCAACTGGCATGTGCACTGCGGTCATCGGTTAACCGTATGACTGGTCTTACACCAAACCAGATGATGCTAGGTAGAGAGATCAACCTCCCAAGTGATTTAGTGTTCCGACCACCAACTAATGAACCAGTGAAAAATGAACAAGAATACATAGATGGATTGAAAGAGGCTATGTATCAAGCTCATGAAGTGGCTAGAGAATGTTTAAAAACAGCTCAAAAGCACATGAAAAGGGATTATGATGTGAGAATGAGGAAAAATGAATATAAACCAGGAGACATAGTGTATATCCTTGACATGGCCCACGTCAAAGGTAGAAACAAAAAGTTAGATCCACCTTGGAAAGGCCCTGGAATAGTAGCGGAGAAAGTTACCACCTATGTTTATAAGGTCAAACTAGAGAAGAGGATACTAGTGTTGAACCATGATTGGTTGAAAAGATGCCATAATCGCTCAATTCCAGCTTGGTTGAAGCGGGCAAGGAATCGTGTTCAAGCAGGAGAAAGTATAACTGAGGAAGAAGATGGAGTATATTGCTTGTGTAGAAAAGGATATTCTGAAGGACAATTTATGATACAATGTGATGGATGTGATGAGTGGTATCACGGACCATGTGTCGGGATCAGTCCAGAATATGCCGAGACATTGAGGTGCTATGATTGCCCTCGGTGTCAGACAAAATAGATTGTATATAGTGTAATAATCACAAAAAAAAAAAAAAAAAAAAAAAAAAAAACAAACAAACAAACGTTTTGTTATTTTGTGATTATGATGTGCGATATATGAAGTTATGATTATTGTGTATTTTAAAAAGACGTGTACAGAGATTTCATTCGTTTTATTTCTATTTCAGGATCTAGTGTAGAGACCTGAGATTGTGATATTTGTGATTTGGGATAGTGTATTCTAGTTTGGAGGTAATTTGTGATTACGTTGTTTTACCGTTTAATCGGTTTTACAGTGCCATTCAAGTATAAGCATGGATAGTGAGATCGCTGAGAGATCCGTGAAAGATACTTCATCTGAGGAAACTTTGCTGGATGCGGATAGCATAGCTACAGAGTCGGTAGCAGACCTGTCCGACTTCGAGGACAATCCTTTCATTGGCTATGATGAGGAGACAGGAGATCTTGTGGTAACACGGACCGACGCCATTCCACCGTGTGACATTCCGGACTGCCTTCCTATTGTCTCACACGAATCGATCTGGGAGAAGGAGAGAACGGTTGTCGTGAGACAGGATCCTATGGAAGCAAAACGGATCAGAGAGATGATGTGGGAAAAGATCGAGTCCTCAGAGTCTGAATTTTCAGATCCACCACTTTGTAGACAAGTTAATTTTGCTGAGGCTATCACCAGTGAAAGTGATTGGAGTGTCAGCGATCATAACAACAATCAGAGGGAAGCTAATCAGGAGGTCATCCCCGATTTGGAAGAAATCCCAAATGAAAGTGGGGCTCTGGATGTTGAAGAAGTGCCCGAAGAAAGCCTTGAGATAGCCAAACCAGAGGTTCCAACAAGGACATCAAGGGACTCGCCCTGTCCGCTCAGAGATTGTGAATATGAGGGACGAAAACTTAAATTCCATGTCCAGCAGATGCATCTGCCAAGGCTGATGTGGGATAACCCGCAGCCACCTTTGAAGGAGGATAATCATCCCGAACGAGATCAGATGCGTCACGATCTTCTACTGATGCTTGCAGAAACACTTGCTGGAGTACGGGATCTGGCAGCCCTTGTCGAATGGGCCAATAGAAATATTCGCAGGAAAATCCCGAGGAGAAGTGAAATCCTTCCAGCAGCACGCCGTCAGATGTTGGCTCTCTGCCAAACAGTGGGATTGCCAGAGCCATATCGGTACACCTTGGTACCTATACATTCCCCCTGTGTATTAATCCACTGGCGGTACCAGATACTACTGTTCCAGGAGTTACCACAGGATAGAAGGATTACCTATCTCAGTTTCGGCTGGAACTTTATGTCGACCTTAGAGAACTTGACAGTCTCCCCATTTGAATACGCTAAGTCATACTCGTTGTTAGCGTGTATCCTGGCAGGAGAGGATGTGCAGGAGGAAGAACAGACAGCGAGAGTCTTAGATGATGAAGGGCAAGAGGTCCACGAAACACAAGATGCACAGACCGGAGACACCAGAATTGTGGTATTCAAGCGGCAGGAGGAAATTGAGGGAGATCCACCTAAGAAGAAGTTACGTACGGATCCTGTGGATACGGAGCACTCATCGGGTGTAATAACTGCTTTCGACTCGCATATCCATCTAGATCGGACCAGCACCAGGATCACCAGGAATCCGGCTTCGGTATCAATTGAAGACCTGTTGGGCCAACAGATGGAGCGACCTCCCACAGTGCAAGTTAACCTCAAGGGAGGTCTGCTGATTTTTTGCGATCCTGAGACCTATCCAAATGCAGTACCTTTCGATGGAAGGTGGAAAGTGGCGGTGGGAGTGCACCCGAAGAATGTGACGAAGTTGACAAACCACCAAAGAGAGGCTTTCATCGAGAAAGTACAGAATTCAAGGGTGTCCGGAGTAGGAGAGGTTGGCTTAGACACGAGCATGAAGGCTGGTGTTAGGAGCTTAGATCAACAGAAAGATTTTCTCAGGGATGTGGTGTGCCCTATTCTAAAGCCCGCAGTACCACTTATTCTTCACATCCGCAGTCATTACTCGGACTTGTATTCAACTGATTTGTACCAACAGGCCTTCCAAATTCTAAAATCTCAGTGCGATCCGGACCAAAAGATTATTCTTCATTGTTTTACTGGAAATTCATTTACCGTTCAACTTTGGCTTTCACATTTTCCTTTCACTTATTTTGGATTCACTCACCTGATTACCACTTTTGACCAGACCAACTTACAAGCCCTCCGACTCATTCCTGAAAACCGACTTCTGGCCGAAACAGATTCGCCATATCTGCCACCAAAGAACATCAGGGTGAATAGTCCCATCTACATTGGCGAGATCATCCAGCTTATAGCCACTATGCGGTATACAAGTTTGGAGAAAATGGCACGAGTAACCACCAACAACGCGTTGACCTTATTTTTATAAGGGTTAGTTGTTCTAGAGGAAGTGGTATAGTGTGACTTAATTTGTGTTTATAGTTTTAATTTTATATTCCTTGATATTGATTAAACTGGAGTTTAATTGTGTTGAATTCAACAGATTTTGGATTGGATACTGTGTATATATGTTATTTCTGCTGATATTATTTTGTGATCCAATGTGAAAAAATTATCGTGATAAACCTCGTTTAATACGAGAAAGTTATACCATGTGATCTGTGTCAATTTTTCATGTCCATTTCGTATACAAAGTTATTCGAGCAAGTTTGGAAAGGACCATAAATCTGTTCGAAATGTGTTTGATATATATGGGAGGAGGATCCGATGTGTAAATATATGTGGAAATTTTTGTATTGTTTCGAGTTGCAGAATAATATTGTGCATATCATTTGGAATTATTCTGTGAGGAAAATATGTAATTGTGTGAAGTGAGATTCTCAGAAAAATTTTTTTTCTCAACTAACTGTTTATGACACCCGGAGTTGCGGGTTCCAGTTTCCATAGTTCTTGTGTTATTGGGAATATCGAGTTCTAGTGAAATTATTCTTGGATACACGTACATTCCAATGTTCAACAAGTGTCCTTCGTTTTTAAAAGGGGGGAGGGTGTTGTATGGACGATATATCACGTGATCGTGTATTAGGGACGACAGGCTTAGGGGACGAGAGCTCGGACAACATCTCGGCGGAGAAATACATTCTCGCGAGAAGAGAGGCCACGAGGTGCCGACGATATTCGAGAACGAAAAACAGCGGAATCTAGTGTCAGGATAGTGTTAATTCGTAATTCCTTGTGTGATATTCAGTGTTTAGTTCATATTATTCAAACCCAGGAACTTGCCGCCTGTCATCACAGTCTAATTTAGGTAAGTGACCTAAGTTTACCTCACAATTCCCATGGCTCATACTGATCATATATACAATATTCTATCATTCTATGGTTCTTTATATGTAAATGGGGTAAAAATATGCACAGGCTGGCAATTCTCATGGCTCATACTGATCATATATACAATATTCTGTCATTCTGTGGTACTTTATATGTAAACAGGGTAAAAATATGCACAGGCTGGCAATTCCCATTGCTCATACTGATCATATATACAATATTCTATCATTCTATGGTACTGTAATATTTTGCATTGATCCACGTGATTACCATGTGCCGTTTTGACATCGGGCACTTGTTCATTGATTTTTACTTAACGCTGGGACATGACAGCATTTGTAAACGTTTTCAGCTATTTACCTGTGCCCTCACGATCATTTGTGTTGAGATTTTTCAGTGTTTGGTCATTTGTATGTCTGGATAAGTGAGAAAGTTTACCTCTTGTCGTGTGTGTAACAACTTTCATTTTCATGTTGTACGATTTCCGGTAGAACGCATGCGCAAGAAATGTATGCAAATTTGTTTGTGGAATGTGACCTGACGTGACCTTGTTTGTAAATTTTGTCGGAAAGCGAGTATGAATACGATCTGAGTGAATTTGAGCATTACGATTAATTTATGAATTAAAGTACAAATGATATTTATTGTCTAATTGCAATGTATTTTATGAACATTTTAGTGTTCCGTAAACATCTTGTTTACGCTGTACATAGTATTTTTATGTGCTTGTCGGGGATTATTTTCTGTCATTTTCGGATGCTGAACCGATATTCCCGACGGTTGCTATGAACGCACTCTCGTTGCCCCGACTGTTCTAGGGGATATATAAAGGATTTTTCCAACAGATTCAGTTCTTCTTCTTCTTCCACGTCTTCTGGCTCATTATCAGTCTAGTCATTGCTAGTAGCTTCAGCTTATTCAGTTTCTTACACATTTTGGTTAGTAATCATGTTTTTCGCGAATTTCGGAATATTTTCCAAAGACCTTTCCTTACTTTTGGCATTTCTTATTCAAGTTTAATGTTCTCTTAAACTTGTATCAAAAATTAACAGGACAATTTAGACTTTTCCTGACTTTGAATCATTATAGTGATGTTTAATACTAAGTCAGAGTTAAACTTTGAGTCAAACTGTATTTTCCCATTGATCTGAATTGCAAGTAGCACAAAATTTCTACTTGATCAGATTTGTTTTCACCCTATCAGTTATTTCATTTTATAGAAATAAAGTATTTGCCATTTTCCCATGCCCCTTTTTCATGTAAGGGTTAGGAATCATTTCATGGTTAAGATTTGGACATAGGAATCCTGATTCATTGCGTTTTCCTATAAATCAGAGAAACTCACATTTTGCTAGGAATCCTGCAATATAACATTGTCTGATATCATGTTATGCAGAGCAATAATTTCATATTTCTAAACTTTCAAGTATAGGGATAAGTTAAGGGTTATAGGATTTTCATATAAATAAAGGATAGTTAAAAGTAGGAGTAAAAGATATTTTAACTTCTGTGCACTCCAGAAGTTCATTTGTATTATTGAACAATTAACAGTTCAAAATAAGGGATATTATATGCTGTAGTATATAAGTTTACCATAGTAAAACTGGTTGAACACTGAGGCTTATTTCCATATATTGTCAATAGAATAACAAAGTAAATGTTATAAAATTTATTGTTATGAGTAATGCATTGTTAATTGAATCAGAATAATAGAATATCTGCTCAATACAGTCTTCTTTCTTCAACATAATTATCTCCCATAAGTAGTGGTGTAATAGGTATTCAAGCCCGATTTTAGCAATATAGCAATACTATTTAAAGAATGTATGACGTCACAGATGAATGTAGCAATGGTATTTAGGGAATGTGGATATTTAAAGAATGTATGACGTTACAGAGGAATGTAGCAATAAAATGTTGGGAATGTGCGACGTGGAACTTTAAATTTTGTGGTAATAGCATGCAGAAATATATCTAGTTCCTTTTGAATAAAAGTTTAATGTATAAGAATTGAGGTTAGAATTGAAGCACTTTTAATAAAAGTCTGTCAATCTATTTTTCGTTTTTGCTTTCAAAACATAAATCGTAAGCAGACAGCTTCCACATACAAGATTTGATAAATTAGAATTTTGGGGAAGGTGGTTGTAAACATCTGCTTTCAACAAAGCGGTTTAGGTTTTGAAATGACCTTGTGTCCTTTAGTCTAAAAGAATTCTGTTATTGTTTTACGCTTTTAAAGATTATATGCTACCACTGCGGTTTGTAGAAATATGGTCATGTGGAATCTTTTCAATATTATTTATATTTTACGGTTTCATCCCTTCTTTGCCACAAATTGATTCTCAATTGCCAAGGCATGATGTCCAGGGTTCCTTCTGACGAGGCAATGAACGAGAGAGACAGTGTAACAGGCATTACATTTAGGACGTCAAGACTCAGGTCTAGTTTAAGTTCTTTGTATCAGAATTATGATTTACACTTGGACATCATAAAAATTACAGGAGTTCTGGTTCTCTTTTCTTTGATGAGTGCAACTCTAGCCATAACCAACAATTTACATGTTTGTCAATCAAGACAAAATGTCTCGGACTGCATAAAATTGAGTACACAGCAATATGACACAGATCAACCATACAATTCTAGTCTGTGTGACTATGTTAAGCAGTTCGACCTTCCACAACAATATCGTGTAACTGTATGTTTGTATCAGAGAGAGGTACGAACTGACTTCAGACAATTCATCAATGGATATCCAACAATAAGAGGGCTATACTTCAATACAAGACAATGGAATTATTTGAAGAGATTGGTGCCATACATCGACAAGTCTATATCTACTGCAATGCTTTTTGAATAATAAAGATTCCAAAATTTTAAGATATCCTTTATATTTAGCCGACAATTATTTACACAGAGACTAAACATCCATAGGAAAATCTTTTTTTTTTTTAATAAGAAAGATTCCCAAATTTCAAGATGTCCTTGTATTTAGTCAACAATTGTCTATCATGGAGACTAAATGACCAGAGGAAAACATTATTTCAAACAAATTGAATCACTAATTGTCCTTCTAATGGTTTCAACACTTTCTATAAGATATTGTCAGTTCAGTGAATATTCAGTGGGTTTAAATGGCCGAGGTTGAAGATTTAAATGATGAAATAGCGACCATATCCAATATCCTAAAGAAAGTATATTCAATTGCATAATCAATTGTCCTATGTCTTGCTTTTTACAAAGTATACACTTCAGCTACCCTAAAGTTTCCTGACTTTAAATAACAACAAACAGTTTATCAAATAACACTTTTTATACATTATAAAATCATCTTACCAAAACAAAATATCATTCAACACAACCGGTAAAAGAACAGTTAATAAAACAATACGAGGTAGCATTTAAAATTTGAGCACTTCTCTGAGACTGGATTTCAACATGTCTTTTTTTACAAAAGTAAAAACCAAAAGATGGAGGACTAGCATGAATTTAAGATAAAAAAAAAGATGAAAGTTGAATGATAAATAAATATAAACCATCAAAATCTAATCCATTCAAATAAACATTGAATGATATAAAAAGACTAGCACCAAATCATACATATTTACATCATTTTACAAATATATAGTTTTTTCAACAAAACCAATCAAAGACTTTTATAAAAATAACATGGGATACCATTTTAAATTGAGTATTTTCCTGGTAAATGAAAATAATTTGTTTCAAAGTTTTTTTAACAATGAAAGTAAAAAAAAAAGAAGAACTTTACTTTTAAAATGACAGCATGAAAAACCTATGAGTTGAAAGTTATAAGATTTAATATAAATATAACATCAAAATCCAGAGACTATTCAGCAAAAAAAAAAACTGAATGGTATACAAATATGCACTTTTTTCATCAAGATATATTCAGTATCAGTATTGCACATATTGAAATATATATTACGCAAGACAACTTACAATAAAGAAACCTTGATACAAGTCAGCATAACTTTGGTATAGCTATGGTATTTAAACATACAATATGAAGTTGCACTTAACAGTTCAAAAAAAAAAGAAATGAAATATATGAAAAGGGATGAATTAGTTTGTTGTAAGTTATATACATCAAAGAACAAGTTTTATGGACGTAGAAAACAAAACACTATTAATAAAAAGGTAACAGATATACAATGTATAGATAACAGCTTATCAAATATTTCACAACCTACTCAACAAAAAATTGCATAGAAAATAGCTTATCAAAAATTGTCACAACCTACTCAACAAACATGATATTACAAGCTTTAAAAACATATAAAATCTACATTAAAAACAAAACATCATTCAACACAACTGGGTATATTCAGTGTTCAACATGGATTGACACAATTACTATTTAATGATTTTTTTAATGAGTATATAAAACTGAATGAGAAAAGGGTTCATGAAAATATTTAAACATGAATTACTCAGTTGAGCTGTTACAAGAGCCTCTACTTACATATAATAATTTTATACAGGAGTTAAAGAGACATTTTCAATTCACTTTTAAACCCTAAAACAAGCATACACAACGATATGGATCTAAAAAGCAAAGTTGATGAGGAACTTTCCAAAATGCCAAATTTAATAAATCTAGATTATGTGCAGCAGCCATGTGTATTGTGTAATCAAGACATTGGTGCTATGAAAGAATATTATCAAATACTAGCTCTATGTCAGGATGAGTCTTATTTTGTAAAAGAAACTGTGGCGACATATCATGATATTTTACATTTCGAAAAAGGAACTGTGAAACAGATGCTCTATTCTAGAGACATTAAAATTGTCATGGGCATCAAAATACTGGCCCAACAAGTACAAGGGAGAGATGGTAGTGGAAAGAATAACTTAATAGGAAAAATGTGTGAGGATATAATCAATAAAAGGTAAGTTTATATTTTTACTTATATTTAGACAACCCACTCCCCATACCTAATAGGTCGACGTCTACGTCTTTGAGATTGACGAACAGGTTGAGGTTGTACTCTTGCAGCTGGTGGTCGGCGAGGCTCTAATAGAGCTGTAAGTTGGTTACGAAAGCGTACCCACATAGCAACCACTGATAACGCTAAAACAAATCCAACTCGCATCAAATCTAAAAAATGGAAAATTTACATCAAAATATAATAAATTATTTTCATTTGAAATGATGACTGTTTATATATAGAGTAAATTATATAATAAAAGGGGGTAAACATATAAAAGTCTAAACTACAGCTGTGATTCTTCTTGCTGCTGAGCCGCAAGTCTAGCTGCCATTCTCCTTTCAGAAAAGCACCTCTGTCTGACACATCTCTGATATCTTGCCCTACGTCGCCTCCTTACATACTTGACAATTTGCCAAATAACAAATCCAAGTGAACCTGGACAATAAACAAACATTCAATTAGTCCATTGCTTATGTATATAAATTTTATGATATTTAAACTCCAAAATGTTATATAATACCATCTTTTTCATATTAAGGTCATGTATTGTAAATTTATTAAACTTACATATATAACATTGTACTATATATTGTAAATTCTCAAGATGATGAAGATATATCTACCAAAGTAGAATACATAAATTAACATTCAGAACAGTAGCTCTTACATTGGATATATCATGTTTAACCCGACATTGTATTTCTAGTTTTAAGTAAAAATGTTACAAATAAAACATGTGTTTATAGTCACCTGACTTATATATTTTAAAAAATTGTTCACTAAGATTTGAATTTCCTCCAATAACCAATTTATAGTATAGGAAGTGATACACATTTTCAAAATATCGCCTTAAACAGGCTGGAAACAATTGCCCTTTTTGGGTATTATACCCTGAGCTTATCACTAAAAATGATGATCGCCCTTAGCCTGTTAAACAGTCGGCTTACTGTAATAAACCTGTATAGATAAGAACTCTTTGTGACTTGCTACTTCCACTATGTCATATAAGACATGTGGGGACTTCAGTTATAGTCTCATAGAATCCCACTAGAATATTATGATCTTGTTTAGGAAATACTTTATACAGGATGCCTTTTGTTTTAATATGTGTTTTTTGTCTAATTATTTATAATTATGAAACACATATGACATATACTGTAGACAAACTTATGGATGAACATCTCTGTCCTTTAATCCAAATTGTAGGGACACCTCCTCCACTCATCAAAACATGGTTACATTGCTCTAGTGTCCAACCATTTTCAATCTGCAGTTCACCTACGGATGCTGTTTCTCGGATATGGATAAAACTGTCTGGGTCGAGACGACTAAACATTATTAGTTTGGCAACGCCGTTAAAAAAATATAACCCACCTTGCTTGGAAGTTGATCCTTTACAGGATAACCATACATTTTTATTTTATAAAAAAAAAAAGAAAAAAAAAACCACCAAGCACAACTATATACAAACATTTTTACATTTGATCATAAAAACCATCATCTATGAGTGTGTCTCCTCCATTCGAAATGTCTGAATGAAGTTCTAAATCACACACAAATCCCTCACATCTGCACCGTCGGGACAGTTGTGCGGCTGTTTTGCATACCTTAATACACAAAAACATTTCTCACATTCAAATGGAAACTCTTTTGCGAACATCACCTTTTCCATTTTGAAAGAATTTGAAATGCGGAACTACTGCTTTAAATT
This sequence comes from Mytilisepta virgata, assembly GCA_028015205.1. Lineage (NCBI taxonomy): Eukaryota > Metazoa > Mollusca > Bivalvia > Mytilida > Mytilidae > Mytilisepta > Mytilisepta virgata. The sequence goes on from CM051515.1 coordinate 38,415,405, forward strand.
TAACGTCAATGTATATGAATAAATGTAATATCTCAGATACTGATTTTCGGTGGGCACTAATGTTGTAGCAAAACTATACTTGAAATCAGACAAACCATAGAGACGCATGGGAGTCGGGTCTTTCTTAAATCTTTGTTAGATGTTTTGCAAAGCATTATCTCTGATTTTCATCAAACTCTTTGATCGTGATGCTTACAAGTGATTTTGAAAAGTTACAACGAAAATTTACTTGAGATCAGATTAATAGTCGAGACATAAGGGCGCTGAGATTTTCTTTGTTACATGTAGGTGTTTGTCTCCTAGTATTTTTTTTTAATTGTTATATTGAATTTAGTATTATCCCCAACTTTTGATGCAACCCCATCAAATGACGATTAAGATTCAAACTTTTTCATAAATAAAAACGTTTCTTGATTCTTCATTCATCCATAATTTTAAGTAGTATAAATAAAGTAAACCTCACCAAAATTATCACAATTGCGACTTCAACTTTAAGTTTGTTTTGCTCTAAGTTCGTTTTGGTAGTTTATTATATTCAAAAGTATGGAGCAATATGCATTTTGCAAAAAAGTAAGTGCAAAAGGGAACCTGGAGATGCGCTGCATGTTTGGTCGGAACATGGCTTTAGTTCTCACTAAAGTTAAGGATTATTATTACGTCAACTTGTATAACAATAATCCACGCAATCCTGGGAGATGTCCATTGGGATGGGATGAATTCTGTGAGATGGCTGAAATGAAACAGATATTAGAGCAGTTACAGCCACAATTTAAGGTTAGTTTATTTCATGTTTTATTCAAAATCCAATTCAACTCCATATCAAGCGGATGGTGATGTCTTAATCCTTATTTATTTTGTTATGAAAATAATCAGTATTTTATAAAATTCAAAAACTTTAGCTAAGAACTCATTCTTTGTATCATACATATGTTTGTAGCTGAATATGATTTCTCATTTCGGTTTGTTGCTATGTTAACAAAATTTACTAAACTTCATACAAAGAAGGATAACTCGAAAATTCTTGAAAGTAAATTTTTAACATTTTACATGTACCTCTCACTTAAAATAATTTGGGTTTTCTAAATGATTCGATTCTAATTTTACTGATGAGATGCAACACCTTTAAATACATATATCACATACCATAAATTTACAATATTTAACATAATGTATAAAAAGAATATGGTAAAAATGACCCCGTCACAAAATCCAAAAATGTAGATAAATAAGCAAAAGAATAGTGCTTTTATTTCTATTCTTTGTCTTAAAAGTCACAATGAGATCTTCGACACAGTATCTTTGGAGTGTTATTTGAAGGATTCGTTAAATATCTTTAATTCAATGCCAACATTTATTGATAAATGTATCTAGCGTATGATAATCGTCGTTTTCTTTCTTTTTTATGGATGAACAACCACCTCAACCCCAACATCAACCAGTATCGCAAGCTGCTGAGCAACAGATGCCACCGCCTCCTCCTCCTCAACTCCAATACAGCGTACAGTCCATTCCCGTATTAGGAACGACTAACAAAAGACCACATCCAAACCGCGAGGCTGATGCACCGCCAGCTAAAAAAACATAAAGCAGCCGACTTTGACCCCATGGAATTCTTTCACCAACTTGAACAGTTTGAAGAAAAATAGACAATATATATTTAAATTTATTTTATTTACATTAATGATATTTGTAGATAGATAATAAAACATATCAAAATCTATTACAAAATTTGTTAAACTTTGAAACTCTGAAATGTCCATATGCATAGCTGTGGATTGAATTTTTCCAAAAACGTTTGTCATCAAAATTACACAGTCCAATCTTTCGAACTTTGTTTATATGTAGAATGTGATTGTCACTCCGAATCAAATTCATTTCATTTAAAGTTGATATGTTATCAAACAAACACTGTTTATAATGTAAATGTCTAATTTGCTTGTCGATGGCACATTTGGCAATTCCTTTAGCAGTTCGTTTCTCTTGGCATTTTCCTTCTTCGGTATCATAAATCAGGCTATACATCTTTGGACGTAAACCAATAAATTCTTTCATGGGAACGCATGAAAGTATTCAAAAAAGGTGCTATACATACAGTTTAAATTCATGCCTAATAAGTTTGTTTGACTCAAGACAAGTCAATGTAGCCATTGTATTAATGTAATAATACATGAAATATGCATATACAATGCAGTTATAATTGATATCGTAGATTGTTATATGATTAAAACATGATAGATATTTTGAACATTTACTATCTTAGCATTATGCATAAAAAGTGACAAGAAAACGTAGGATTGATGATGCTATGGAATATTTACCTGCTAATTCATCTTTCATTTTTCCTGGCACTTTTTTGAATGCTGTGGAATACAATGAACTGTCTTTTGAATAATTGGAGGTGTCAAAATAATGTTGAAACTGCTTCATATCCTTATAAATATCGTCGGTAAAAATTTCATAACATAGACTGTCTGTATCGGTAAATAATAAATTTACATGTTCTCTATATCTCTTTTGCATGACATTGTAGTGAAAGTCATACATTACGATTTTCGAAAGTTCTAAAATAACAGCTCCAACATAAACCGGCTTGTTCAACAGTAGATTAATCTTTTTATTTTCAATCCCAACTAAATCTTCTGTAAAATGACGGTTTTGCAATATACTTTTTTAGTTTCACTTCGTCATTAATTAGTTTCACATCAACTCTATTGCGAATATTCTCCATCGTTTTCCCAAACACCGAATTACACATCAGTTTGAAAAAGTTCTTCTCGAAATCATTTTTTGCTTGTTGTCTTTTCATGGTGTTGAAAGAAATATACTCCTCCAACCATGGACATTGATGGAATTCCAAGATCCGATGTATTTTTGTAACCTTCAATCCTAGTTGTGTGTATAATTGTAGATTTCTAAAATGTGTAATGTAATTTTTTTTTGTTTCTAATGTGGGTATCAATTTGCTGGTCCTTGGACGTTTACGGTTTTCACCATATAAATCTTTATATAAATGACGACTGTAAGGAGATAATTCGTCATCTACAAGTTTTTGTGATGGTGCTAGGGGGTATGAGTTGTGCATGTCATGTAACTCTTTAGGATACCCTAAGTATAGTAAATTAACTTCCTTAGAACCATTTCCTAATCTAAGTCCACTTCTAACATGTACCCCTTGTCTCCATCCGAGCAAATCTTGTCTAATTCAAAATGATCAATCTCCTCCCGCTCCAACCAGCGCATAAGACCTGTCGGTAAGGACTGGCACATTGCCCAGCCGTAAAGGTTATTGGCGTCATAGTACATCAAATGGCAGGCTGGTTTTGTGGGGTCATAACCGTTTACATACTTATTGTTGGCTTTGGCATATTTTTTTGAAATCATACTAATTCCTCCTCGACATCCCAACTCGAAGAAGTTGTACATGTCAGGTGATGATAATAATTCAAGACTCACTCTAGTCATTTTTAATGCAGTTTGCCATGCTAGGCCGGGGGCAGTATAAAAATGAGCAGCATCTAGTCCGTAGTATTCGATGGTCATGTTTCGGAATCGTTCAAAGACATCGACAAGTAAAACAACATCAGTTAACAAATACAAATCATGATATTGACCCAGATTTGTCATGTTAAAGGTTTTCCAAACGGCCTGTGCATGTTCGTAGTCATGATCTGATACGTCTTCCATTTTCAAAGTATTGTGAAAGGCTTCCTTTGGAGGTAAGACTGTTTCGAGAAATTTATCATGACTGTCTACATATTTATAGAAATAGACGTTTTTTCGTAACAACAATTTCGCAATACGTTCGGATGGAAATGCTTTTCGAAATTGGTGAAAATGAGACATTCCATCGGCGGCTAAATTGTTCACTAATGTCCCCAAACTCTCTGACATAAACTGGTATGAATCTAAAAATCTCAAATCTCCCACGGAAAATGAAATATATTTCTCCATATTATTCGGAATGCAGGTGAGTTTCTTATTTTTATACCTCCCAACAGCTTCAATTAATAAATGAGAATCAAAGCCACGCAAATTATGAAAAAAGACGGGCACGAAACTCACGTTCTGAAAGTTAAGGTTGCACGACAAATGTCCCGCTACCCTATAGTTACTATACATAGCAGAATGACAATCACCGGACACGCCTATATGTGCATGATCTCTAACTTTGATATCTTTATTTGTGAACGGTAGCCCGTAAATGTGGCAGTGTGTCGCTCTTTTGAATTTTTCTTCAGTTTCAGTCGTCATTATGAGAGGCTCCACATCTTCTAAGATAGCTTTGATATGCTCCTCTTCTTTGAATATGTTTTCAAAAAAGTGTGTGACTGCATTTTCCCCTCTATAGACTACAGGTGGTTTGGTGTATTTATCATTAGTACATATAACTTGATAGGCGTAACCACAGGCCTCAAATTTCGTTTGATGAATAGTCGATGCTGAATTAGGATTTGGTAGGCATGAATCAATCTTTTGAGCAAGTGCTTCAAAATCTGCATAAATGACAAACGGAACTTTCATGGCTTTGTGATAGTCTTTGAATTCTAAGTCATTCTGTCCTTCCTTCGGTAATTCCACTTTTTGAAAGGCAAACCCTTCACAATATGGACGATGAGCGTCTAGCAAATTTTGACGTACAAATCCATGCAAGCATCTATGACAATAATATAATTTTGTATGGGAGTTCTTGTGAGTATGTCCTAGAAACCGACTCAGATTTTTAATCCAACAGTAATGACTGTTATCGTCCTCAGATAAGTATAGTAAATTAACTTCCTTAGAACCATTCCCTAATTTTGTTAGATAAAGCGGAAATACTTGTCCATCCTCAAAGCCAAATACATTGATAGATAAATTGTTTTGTTTTTCAAACTTTGCTTCTTTGGATAGAGAAACTGGAAATTCGATGCCTTCCATATTTAATGAATGCTCATATTTCTTGTAATGCGATACTTGATTTGCATTTTTTTCCACTGGGTAAAGTGCAGATAACACACTCCATAAGAAACATTTTTGATCTTCATTTTTGATGTTGATGATTCCCTGAGCAAAACGTAGTTTAGAAGGTAATGCTATATAGCTTGAGCCGGAAATAGGTGCGTATGTTACTGTATTTATTTCTAAATCCAGAATTTTATTTACAACCCAATCTGAACCTTTATGTATGAATTCCTCTAGCGATGCATTCATTTTCTGAAATGCCTCATTCAGATTATGGTCATTATCCTCATTTTCTAAAGATATATAGGTTCTACTTCTAAAATGAGGTGAAGTTTTTTCCTTTCTTCCATCATCAATGTTGCGTTCAATTTCTACCTTCACACAGAGATACCATTTAATATTTCGCACTTTTGCGCATCTCTCTTGCAATTCGTTTTCCACTTCGGATTTTACAAAACTGAAGAATTGTAAAAGATCGTATTTTTCTTCTTTTTCTGGAGTGATATTTACTACATTTACATTGTCATTTAATGCCCCTTTTCTAGAATGCCTTTTGGTTTTTTTTTCCATTTTCGCTGCCTGTTCGATAGTAGGTTTTGATATTGTTGAGATATGTCCTCCTCCCTGCACTGGTTTTTCTTGTGGTTTTGCTTGACTTTTATCTGTTTTCATAGGATGATTTTCCACTACATGTTGAAATAATACATCGTATTTATCGAAAGGTATGGCACAGTGTTTGCAAATGAATTTTTCGGGAATGTGAGGTCTATTGTGGTTTGAACAGATTTGTTCATGTCGCCGTCTATAATAGTCACGATTAAATGTTTTTTTACATTTTCTACAATCAAAAGATAGACAGTGAGATTTCATGTGTTGAACTTTGTTGTATTTTTTACTAAATGTCTTCCCACAAATGTCGCATACATGTTCCAGTTTAGATTTTTTGAAACGAAGTTGGTTGGCTTCTACCTTTTCAACCTCTCGAACTAATTCATCTTCATCGCAATCACTAAAGTCATCTATATCCAATTTTCTTTTCAGTTTTCTTATTTCATTTCCCAGCACTTCATGTTCAGATGGATATTTGTTTATCAAACATTCCAAAAAGCGATCTGCTTGCGTTGTTGTATCCATAATGGTCTGACAGCTTGTGTGGAATGTTTGATCTTTTATACCAACAGTATGAATATTATCACATAAATTAAATGCCATGCATTTTTTTGTGTTAATAATGACATTTGCAATAAATCGTGTTTAAATGCTTAAAATAGTATGATAAATGAGGCGTAAATAATTACAGTCAAAAAAATATTTCTTCAACATTTTTATTAAATCATGTGTCAAATATTAAACGATAGCCACTTTACTTTAGTACTATCTCGTCCCGTAATTTGATTCTTTTGTTGTTGGCGATCATTCACCTTAGAAAACTTTAGACGCTTCTCCCGTTTCAACACTTTCCCATTCATTCCTTTATTATTTAAATGCCATGCATTCTTTGTGTTAATAATGACATTCTCAATGAATCATGTTTAAATGCTTAAAATAGTATGATGAATAAAATAACAATTCATTATTTTAAACAAGAATTACCCTTAACCAAAAATACCGAAATAGGAAGTAATGAGACATAAATAATTACAGACAAAAAAAAATTCTTTAACATTTTTATTTAATCATGTGTCAAATATTAAATGATAACCACTTTGTTTTAGTACTATCTCGTCCCGTAATTTGATTCTTTTGTTGTTGGCGATCATTCACCTTAGAAAACTTCAGACGCTTCTTTTGTTTCAACACTTTCCCATTCACTCCATTATTATTTTGTTTCAGAAATTCTATTGGTGTCATTTTTACGTATGACTCATCTTTTCCATTCATTCCAGCTCCAATTTGTGTCGAGTTTGCTTTTGAACTTGAATTTTTGGCATTGTGTTTGATAATAGGTTTAGTTTCTGTCGTTCCTCTATTAGAATTATTGGCTTTTGTGAATTTATTAGTCTTGATAGTATTTACTTCATTCTTTGGACAGTTCTTTAACAGTTCTTCATATTTTTGTTTGGGAATAAGTATAAGTTCATGCGCCATAATTCAAATAAGCTTGCAGAAAAATTGGTAACAATTTTCTGATCTTCCTCAACTGATGTATTCTTTGTTTCTTTGATAATCGTTCGAGAAGAACTCCTCGAATGAGACGTTTTCGTTTCATCAAAGTTGTTTTTTTCTCATTTGAAATGGGACATATTCCTTTCACCACATTGTACACAATTTCCACAATGAGTCGAAGTTGATTGAATGTTAATGTTTTCATGATATATTCAAACTGTTTGTTTGGACATATCAGTAGAAACTGAGTGAATGTTTTACGTTCCTCATCTTTCATTTTCGGGTTTATAAACAATAGTATCCTGTCCCGGAAGAATGTTTGATCGCAACTGGTAGGATTTATCGGTATGAGGGTGTATATCAACAAGAAGATAACCATACGGATTAGACGTTGCTTTCTGATAAGCGTCCATGAAAAACTTTGTTTTTCCGGGAAATATTTGTTTCCCCAAAGTTTGTACTTGCAGCATGTCTCGATTATTTCGAAATATAATGAAGTAGTGGCAATTCAGGGATGCTGTTCGCATCGATTTACCTTTTTGAAATAGATTCTGAATAAAAAAACTGACTGTCATTTGGGCGTGGTGACTGCCAATGCATATAAGATGCATCAATTCATCAGATTCCACTCCTTGCAACATGAGGTCATCTAATACAAGAATTTTATGTCCTTGCTCAGCTCCCCATTCGTTTAATATATCCATGGTGGGTAAACTTTGGTGGAAGGATATGGCTTTTATTTCATTCTTCATTTCGTTGTATATGTTTTGCCACATAGAATAGCAATAGAAAATTTTGGATGGAGGATTCTTGAAAACTCCATCCGCATCTACCAATAGATTTTTTGTGAAAACTGTCTTTCCGGTGCCACTAGGGGCTGCTATAAAGATAGAAGTTGGAGATTCGAATTTGACTAAACTCTCTCTATTCCACCAAGCCTCCATGATGATAAATGAATAATGAACAGATTGTATAGTTTATAAATAATGACTAAAACAAATGGTTAAGCTAAGAAAATTTATTCATATATATACATGATTGACAAAAAGATTTGGATGTATTCATACAACAGTAATACCGCTCTTCAACAAAATCGTATACAAATTGGTCATTCATTTTGAAATTGTTACTAAATATGTCGATTATGTCTTTTGATGACTGTTTTCTACAGCGACACATTAAATAGAACAAACAGTATTGCCCACACACTCTTGTATTCGAACTCTGCAGTCTCTTGTTATTAATCGAATAACGTTGATGGGAGTTCACGTATTGTTCTATATAGGGTGATAGCTTTTCCGGAGGGTTTCCATATGAATCAAATACTTCTAGAATATTGTTCTCATTTATGAAGCATGCAATCCAATGCTTTCCAGGAAGGTTGTGAGGGTCGGTATTAACGATAAATCCATATGGTAATGTAGGAAGTGTTTTGGGTATTTCGTCCGCTGCGTAAACTCCTATTATTTTGTTTTTCATTTGGTCATCACAGCTTATGGCACACTTTAACTGTTTGGTATTCATCTTTCCAAAATAACATCTCTAGCTGCATTTATTTCAAAATATCCAGGATACTCAGCATACACAATGCAACTAACAGCCTCTTGAATGGCTCTGCCGAATTGAACCTCCAAGCGAACATTCCCTTGTTTAAGTAATTGTAGATCCATCATCACCAAAATGTGGTTCTAATTCAAAACGGGAATACAAAGCATACCCACCAGCAAAATCATTCCTATTTAGCTGGTTTCCCGAGTCGCGAAGCCACTTATCCGTCACTTCAAACATGTTGTTAAAAGCTGGAACGATCGTACGTCCACTGACTGCATCAAAATTTAGCTTCATCACGTTTCCAGACACTGGTACATTGTCAACAAATAATCCGATTTGATTGAGATCGAAATGTTGGAAATTGTATGGGTTTTTTGCATAGTCACCAGCTGCAGCAAGTGCATTTACAAATCCAACTACAACTCTGTTTGGTCTAATGTTCTGAAATAGTTGATCTTGTGCAAAATTAACTGTTCCCGCAGCAACTGCTATTTGTTTTACTTCTGTCTTGGTAAATGGATATTTTGCATTTATTGACTTAAGAATTTCTGCCTGTCCATATATTACTGCTGGGTTTATCTGTACTTTACATGCCTTTAAAACGATATCCTCAATCAAAACTTTAAAATCAGGTTTCTTTTCCTTCGTCATGAGATAAAACTCCGGTCTTGCCTTAGTCAATCTTACATTGATTGCCACTTGATTTAAAATGTATCTGTCAATGTGAAATAAGTCGTGATAGAGAGGTCCTTCCAAATCAACTGTTTTTGACTGTGCAACATACATTGTACGTCGTGTCAAGCCTTTATTAGCCCCACTGCTTGCATCCGCATCATCCAGATGACCGGGTGTGTCTCTCTCCCATAACTGGGATGTTAATTGGGAGGTTTTTGAATCTTCTCCATATGATAATAAAGTTTGAATGATGGCTTTGTATGGATAATGACTACTTGTTGATGAGACTAGTTTGCCCTGCATAGTAACTTCTACTTGAGAAAAAAGGGACTGTAGAAGGAGGTTGATTGGACCCACTTTTTCTGTTACCAACAGTGCCTTTTCATCACCTTTGACAATTTTAGCCTTGACATAAAGTTTTGATCGTTTTAAGTCAACATATTCCATTCCATGCTTTCCTGTTATTTCCATGTCTATAATGTTTCCAGTTAATTGTGAATTCGAGCGAACTTCCTGATAATAGATTCGCTCTACCGCTGATTGATAAGGTGGAATACTGAAAAGATTCAACCCACTTGGTTGTGCCTCTTGAAAGTCTGTTGTGTTGAGAGTCGCCATTTTACTTTTGGAATATATCACTGAAATGGGTTGATTTCAATTTTTTAATTCTCAATTTGTTTTGTTTCTTTTTCCTCAACTGCTTTACACTCTTACGGCTATTTTTTTTTCTGATGCTTGACTTTCTCTTATTCAATTTTTTTAATTTTAAAATTTGCGTCTTTCTTTTCTGTTTTGAATTTCTTGACGTCTTCTCTGTTCGAAGTCTTTTCCTTGGTCTGACGTTTCTTGAGCCTAATTTTCTTTTTATACCCTTTTTAGGAGTAATTTCTGATTTAGCTTGTTCAACTACCTGTTGTGCTGGTGATACGAGGTTAATTGCTACTGGTTTATGGTTTGTATCATGAGAGTTTGTGTTTGTGACATCCCCCACAGGCATCATAAAAGTTCCTTGACTACCAACGAGTGAACCCCCAATCTGCCTTCGTTTTCCAAGTCCATTTTGAGTTCTGTATACTTGGGGATTCCCTTTTGCCATATTGCCATAATACTGAATCCATTTTTGAGTGTTTGGAACGTACATTCTATCCATATTAGAAAAATGGAAATGACTTAAAGTGAAGTGTTAGTGTTGAAGGTTTGTCTAGAAATGAGGCATTTTCGTCTTCTCTGTCAGTTATATAAACATCTATGTTATACAATTCCTTAACATTGACGGGAATGTAACGAGGTGAATCGATAATTGACGTCCAGTCTCCTGGCCCATTAGATATAAGTCGTCGGATTAGGGGTTTCTTTTCACCCTCCACGATAGAATCTTGACAAATACTTGAATGTATGTATATGGGTTCTATTTTCGATAGAGTGCTTGTTATGTCGGCTTCTACCAACGCCACTTTCCAGGTTCCCTCTAATATCAATGGAGCATTCAAATGAGATTTAAAACTATGTGGTTCATTGTCTGAGAAATACTTTGAACACCTATCACTGCTAAGGACAACGTAGATACTCATGATCTTCACGTTTAAGTAGGTGCAACATCAGTGATATCCTTTTCAGGTATCCACTGATTATATTTGTCAGGCCATCCATCGAATTTAACGAGCCATTGAATTTCACCATTACGCTTGCGTTTCCTTAATTTCTTTTCTATAAACCAAAGAGCATCTTCATCTTTACTAACTTTCTGCAACTCAGTCTCATAAAAATTTCCTTTGATGAGTTCATTCAGAAAATCCTTAATCCTATACATTGGTATATTTTGCATTCTTAATCTTTGATAGACTTTGAATATTTCTCGTGTGTAGTGTTCATCGTAGGATCGGTCAAATATCATGTTCTTGTGAGAAATTCTAACTAAATCACCAGGTTTGAAATGGTATGGTGTGACGCCCGATTTTCTTTTTTCATTTTGCCTCAAATACATGTAAGCCCATAAATCAGCTTCGTTTGTCGAATTGACTTCGTGGGGAGGTGTATTGTTCAAACTCCTATGAAGTGTTTTATTATAACTCGTTACAATGTCTTGTAAAATATCGATGAAACGATGTGTTCTATGTTTAGTGAAATATCTATGGATCATGTTGCGTATCGTTTGGACGCACCGCTCAGCAATGTTTGCTTTTGTTGAGGAATTTTGTGTTGTAAAATGGTAAATCCCCTCACTCTCAAAATATGATTTAGAAATTTTTGATGTAAACTCTGTTCCATTATCAGTTCGTAGTTTTTTAATATAAATTTACTATATCTAATATTGGTATCTTTGGATTGTTATTTTGAAACTCCTGGGATGATGCCTCTGCTGGTGGACCCTAGGTCCCCGAGGGTATTCGCCAACCCAGTCGTCAGACTTGTCTGACATGATTATTCATTGATTTTTTACAGAAATTACCAGTTTTTAGCAAAATTCAAAAATAATAGAAATACTAAGGGTTCATTCCTTGTATTGCACATGGTAGATCTCCTTAGATGAAATTTGGCTTCCTATTTCGGTATTTTTGGTTGAGTACTTCTTGTTTAATACAAGTTTGGTTTTTGGTCTTCCAAATGTTTCGGTTTTAATGCTGCTGATGAGAGGTAACTCCTTGAAATGCGTCGTATACAGCTTAATATAAATTTACTATATCTAATATTGGTATCTTTGGATTGTTATTTTGAAACTCCTGGGATGATGCCTCTGCTGGTGGACCCTAGGTCCCCGAGGGTATTCGCCAACCCAGTCGTCAGACTTGTCTGACATGATTATTCATTGATTTTTTACAGAAATTACCAGTTTTTAGCAAAATTCAAAAATAATAGAAATACTAAGGGTTCATTCCTTGTATTGCACATGGTAGATCTCCTTAGATGAAATTTGGCTTCCTATTTCGGTATTTTTGGTTGAGTACTTCTTGTTTAATACAAGTTTGGTTTTTGGTCTTCCAAATGTTTCGGTTTTAATGCTGCTGATGAGAGGTAACTCCTTGAAATGCGTCGTATACAGCTTAATATAAATTTACTATATCTAATATTGGTATCTTTGGATTGTTATTTTGAAACTCCTGGGATGATGCCTCTGCTGGTGGACCCTAGGTCCCCGAGGGTATTCGCCAACCCAGTCGTCAGACTTGTCTGACATGATTATTCATTGATTTTTTACAGAAATTACCAGTTTTTAGCAAAATTCAAAAATAATAGAAATACTAAGGGTTCATTCCTTGTATTGCACGTGGTAGATCTCCTTAGATGAAATTTGGCTTCCTATTTCGGTATTTTTGGTTGAGTACTTCTTGTTTAATACAAGTTTGGTTTTTGGTCTTCCAAATGTTTCGGTTTTAATGCTGCTGATGAGAGGTAACTCCTTGAAATGCGTCGTATACAGCTTAATATAAATTTACTATATCTAATATTGGTATCTTTGGATTGTTATTTTGAAACTCCTGGGATGATGCCTCTGCTGGTGGACCCTAGGTCCCCGAGGGTATTCGCCAACCCAGTCGTCAGACTTGTCTGACATGATTATTCATTGATTTTTTACAGAAATTACCAGTTTTTAGCAAAATTCAAAAATAATAGAAATACTAAGGGTTCATTCCTTGTATTGCACATGGTAGATCTCCTTAGATGAAATTTGGCTTCCTATTTCGGTATTTTTGGTTGAGTACTTCTTGTTTAATACAAGTTTGGTTTTTGGTCTTCCAAATGTTTCGGTTTTAATGCTGCTGATGAGAGGTAACTCCTTGAAATGCGTCGTATACAGCTTAATATAAATTTACTATATCTAATATTGGTATCTTTGGATTGTTATTTTGAAACTCCTGGGATGATGCCTCTGCTGGTGGACCCTAGGTCCCCGAGGGTATTCGCCAACCCAGTCGTCAGACTTGTCTGACATGATTATTCATTGATTTTTTACAGAAATTACCAGTTTTTAGCAAAATTCAAAAATAATAGAAATACTAAGGGTTCATTCCTTGTATTGCACATGGTAGATCTCCTTAGATGAAATTTGGCTTCCTATTTCGGTATTTTTGGTTGAGTACTTCTTGTTTAATACAAGTTTGGTTTTTGGTCTTCCAAATGTTTCGGTTTTAATGCTGCTGATGAGAGGTAACTCCTTGAAATACGTCGTATACAGCTTAATATAAATTTACTATATCTAATATTGGTATCTTTGGATTGTTATTTTTTTACATTTTCTACCCTGTTTAAATACTTGTCGAAATCCTTTAACGACTTCTTTTGCCGTTTTATTCTTTAGTGGTTCAACCCATAGGTATTTCGAGAAGATGTCTATTACAAACAAAAGATACTTCACACCATCGTTTTCTTCTGAGTATTTAACTACATCTGCTAGGTCAGCATCAAATTGATCATCAATACCAGACACAACAACCCTTGCCTTTTTGAATCTATGACGAATTGGTTTTTGAAGGCTGTAATCATCCTGATTGTGAAGCCATTTTGTTACAGAGTTTTTGCCAATTTTCTTAATACCATTTGCTTTAAGAACTCTATATATTTTGTCTGGACCTAAATAAGCGCCAGCTTTTGATGGGTTGTAATAAATGTTCTTTAAAATTGAATCGATCTTCTTTTTTTCTGTTTTTTTCCTCATGGTTGGTGGTGTTAGATAGAAGACTGGGAGTAAAATGATAAAGCAAAACATAAATTTGTCTACAAATACTTTTATTTAAACCTATAAACAACATATACAAATAATACTTTCATACAATACTTTTCAAAATGTCAACTTTCATCCAGTAAGTGTAAGATAGGGTTTATCAAAAGTGGTATCAGTCTATGGAATGTCACCAACATTCTTTTTTTCCTTCGAATGGTTATTCCTGCACTGGACAATGAACGAATAACAATTTCATATTCACACAGTTTTCGTGTGTATGAAGCACTTATTGGTATTCTTCCATGTAATATATTTTTAGCAATGCTACACACAGTTCGTATGTTTTCCTCTTCCATTTGTTGTACCATTACCTTCCTTCTAGTGGGGTTAGTCTGATAAATATCTTTAAGTAAAGCAGAAGAACGAATGATTTTGTGACTCATTTTCAAACACAAATGAGAGAAATTTTAATGTCATCTTTAGATAAAGCGACACTATGTTTTATATTCCGGTAAAACGGTCTTCTAATCTAATCATTCTTTCTACCATGTCAAATATAATGTTTTTATCATATACTTTTTTCTTTCCACTTACATTTGTGGGGAAGTCCTTCATGTCATTCTCGGAAACGTTTTTAAAAGCCTCCTTTTGATGTCTGTAAAAATGTTCAATTTCAGTATCCATTAAACAACTATGCTGAATTTGACTGGGATGACCAATATCACATCCATTACAATATTTTTCTGAAAGTTCTCTCACTTGATTCCGTACCCGCTTAGCAAATTCAAGTTTATACATCTGATGTGCCAACTTAACTTGTGCTTCCGTCATGTCTACTGTTTGCTGAGTTCTGGTGGAGTTTAATTGTAGGTGTTTATATGTCAATATTAATAAAATTCTTTTCGTTTTTTACGTTCCTTTCATGCATGCCGTTGTTGAAATTCCTTTGCATCTAGCTTTTAGAGTCATCAGAGAAACACATCGGGTTTGTAAGATCTGTTTGAAATCATTTTAGCGTATAGACAATTTGGTTCCCATTTTAAATGTTCAGATTCAATACAATCGTCTCTTTCCCACTGCTTCAATGTAACGTTGCAATAGAAGCATGTTACTTTATCTCCGATTCCAGTGTAAAAAATCCATTTTGAATCAAGTCCTTAGGCTTTTGTAATATCTGTGTTGGCAAGTTTTCAAACGTTTGCTCTCGCGCAACATAAAAAAGTTTGTGGTTGGTTTAAATGTAAATAACCGCGTGCAAAAGGAATCAGTTTCTATATCCATGTTTTCGAACATATCTTATTATAAAGTCCTTTACATTCTAAAATAAACTAAAAATGAAGTATGTATTTATTCAAGTATTTCTTACAGATAACCTAGCAATATCACATTACAAAATATAACGCATACCATTCCGACGCTTGAATAATGATTTTTAAAATACCTTTTACATTCTATCATGATAAGTCACACATTCTTTAAATAGTCACATTCCCTAAATACCATTGCTACATTCATCTGTAACGTCATACATTCTTTAAATAGCCACATTCCCTAAATACCATTGCTACATTCATCTGTGACGTCATACATTCTTTAAATAGTGTTGCTATATTGCTAAAATCGGGCTTGAATGCCTATTACACCACTACTCCCATATATCAGCAGCAAAGGCCCACAACATCTACAGTTCCCTGGCTATCTCGTGAGACATTAGACCCTCTTGCTGTCCCACAAGAGACTAATTGATTGCCAGCTAGTCCCTGTTCTCTTCAGATAGTCTGTCGGTATCAGCCTTAAGTTAGAGATCTCCCTCTGGAGTGCTGGTAACCTGAAAATAACAATCTATTGTCACAGCAGTATTCAGGAAAAACGAGTGGACCCCTCCCTTGACCGCTACATAAATTTGGCATCTTCGGCGGGATCCAAGACGACCATCGGTTGAATTGGTTTTTATTCAGCCAGATAACAGATTGGATCCAGTGATTCGAAAATATTGAGAAGAATGGTTAAGAAGGGCCCACACAGAGAAAGTTGTAATGATGGAGAAGGTGACAGAGTATCAGTAACAGAAGACAGCGAAATGTACGAGACAATGGAAACAGAAGACGATTTTGATGAACGTTTACCAGGTGCCAGCAGAACCGGGGATGAAACAGAAGAAGAACAGAATACTACAATGATTTTGAGACCAAGGTCAAAATTGAGAAGACCCCATAAAGAACCTACAACAGCAAAGAAGACTACTTCCAGACAGAAATTAATAAGCAAAGACCCAAGACTAAGGGAGATAATAGAAGACTCAGATGTACAAGAGCGAGCTATAGCAGATAAAAATGAAGGGATATATAAATACTTGAAGCAGGCTTTTACAGATATGACCACCCAGATTGTCACGGCAATCCAGGCAACATTTAGAGGAGGTTATTCCTCTCCTACATCAAAACATCTTAAAGAAGATAATATTTCCTGGCAGCCAAAAGAAAAGACTGACAGGAAGACAAAGATCATTATTGACCTCTAACCTCAGTGTTACCAGCCCATGTAACTCATCAGAGAGTGAGAGTAGCGATGAAGATTCTGCTAGTATTAGTACCAGTCAGATAGTACAAAGAAGACAAAGGAAACATTCAAGTGGCAATTTAAGCAGAATACCAGCATTTACTGGAAAAGAAAAATGGGAAGTCTGGATTAACCGGTTCGAAGCAGTATCAAGACTACAAAAGTGGGATGAAGTGAACAAACTTGGAAAACTGCTCCCAAGATTACAGGGACTGGCAGGAGAATTAGTTTTTGATCAACTGCCACAGAAATATTTAGATAGCTACCCCAAATTGGTGAAAGAGCTGACTAATAGATTTGGTACCCATGAAAGTAAGAAAAGCTATGGATCCCAATTTACTCGTAGGAACCAAAAGGCAGAAGAGTCCCCAGAAGCCTATGCTGCAGACCTTAAGAAGATATATGATAAAGCATATACTAACCGTAACAGTCGAATCAGACAAGAAGACCTGCTACAGAGATTTTTAACAGGCTTATATGACGAGAAAGCCAGAATTCACCTTGAACTGAATAAAGAGCCATGTACAATAGAAGAAGCAGTTGAAGACGTTATTGCCTATATTGAAGTAAATGATAGCTGCAAGAATAAAACTGACAAGAAACAAGTTAGGCAAATAAAAGGAAACAAGACAGAAACAAATTCAAGGAATGGAAAGTTAAATGGAAAGAAACAAGAAGAGACCAAAAAGGACAGCATACCTCTATGTAAAGAGGATATAGAGGAAATTTTTGAGAAGTTATATCTAGAAAAATTTAAGACCCAAACTAGAAATACTGACAGAAACTTTAATCAGATAAGAGGAAATACCTTTACCAGACCAAATGTGTCACAGAACCAGACAGGAACCCAAAATAGGCAGCCAATGTTGTGCTTCAACTGTGGTCAGTCAGGACATTTTGCAAGACAATGCTATGCTGCTCAAAACAACGGATCTAGTAGACAAAACAGAGACCAGAAACCCAATAGGGGATGTTTTAATACTGCGAACACTTCACTGGACAGTAATCCCAGTACAAGTGGGAAAACTCCCACCCCTCTACCCGGATTTGCATTAAACTAGAAAGGGTTGTTTCTAATGACCGAGAGCCAACCCCAGTTGAAGAAAACGGTCAAACTTTGGATATGGAGAATGACAAGACAGTACCAAGTAGTAGTAACCCACCTATTATTCATACAGTTGACGAAGTTGAATCTTCTGTTAATAGATCAAAAGAGGATCTTTTAACATCCAAAGAGGAGAATAATTTTCACTGTACAAACCTTGACGAAGGCAGTGTACAAGTTGCTAGCTGTAATATTATTGGAAGACAAGTGCTACGGACAGATGGGGTATATCTGAAAGGTCTTATTCAAGGAACAGGAGTAACCTTGACAGTTGATACAGGCGCCTCAAGAACTGTCATATCAGAGAAGGTATACCACTGGATTCCTAAGGAAAAGAGACCAGTCCTACTTGAGTCCAATACTTTAGCTAGTGCTGATGGTAAGCCCCTACAGGAGTTAGGAAAAGCCATCTTTGAAGTTAAATTAGGAGAATTGGAGTTCTCTATAGAATTGGTTGTAGCCAATATTGAAGATGATGTATTGTTGGGTTTAGATATATTGATGAATAGTAGATGGGGACCAGCTGAGATCAGATTGACTGATGGAACACTACTACTTGGCAATGTTACCATTCCTTGTACTCAAATTGGCCAAACAGTTAGACGAATCTGTGTTCCTGATAATTTTGAAATTCCCCCCAGATGTGAGATGATCGTTGATGTATTTGTAGATAAATTTGATTCTGATAGCATTACAAGTCCTACAGATTTTATATTAGATGCAAATGAAGATTTTAACATGAAATATCCTGTTGTTGTTGCACAAACGCTAGTGAATATTAGTAATGAGGTTACCAATAAAGTATGGCTAATGAACCCATTTGATGAAGCCTTCACTTTATATCAGGATACTGTCTTGGGAGAGGCAAAACCCCTTTTACAGAAGCCACAATTATTGGCTGAAATGGAAGATAGTAATGAAATAAATAACTTGTCTTCAATACGAAGAGTTAAATTAAATACTGAAACACCTGTGACATGGGAGACAAATACTGGTATAATCAGAAAATTGTCAAAGAGAGGGACAGAGGATGGAGGGATTGGAGGTATTGTTCCTCCTCATTTGACAGAAATGTATGATAAAGCAAGCAATTGTCACACTGAGAATGGAAAGATTATAATAGCCAACCTCCTGAATCAATTTGCGGATGTATTTTCAAAGGACGAACCTGACCTTTGTTTGACTAACCTTGTTGAACATTCAATTGATACTGGAACAGCCAGACCAGTAAAACAACCCCGGTAAACTCCTGTCCTACATTTAGAAGGCCACCCTCTCCAAACCACGTTGTACTCCCCGGTCGACATTTAGAAGATCGCCAATCAAGAGGAAGTTTGTTCCAGAAAGAACTGTGTCCCCTACAAGAAAGGTGAAGTCATCAATCATAAATCATCCCAAGGAAACTTACAAAGAGACCCCGTTATTGAACATTTCTTTATTATGGACATTTAATGTGTATACTAGTACATTTATTGTAATTTTTATGCATTTTTTTTAAGATAGAGTGTAAAATTTTTAAATGGTTTCAACTGTGTTGTCCAGTTGCTTTGCCATTTTTATTACTAGTATACTTTTTATTGGTGCTATTGCGTATCTAGGATCAATTGTATAATATTTCCCCTTTAACATTTAATGAGATATAGGTATTGTTCCTGTTATCTTGAAAACCGTGTCCGTACAAATTTAGGGATTATATTTTGGGTGGATTTTAATGTATATTTAGTGACGATTTAAAATGTAGTCACTAATTTAGCAATCTAGAAGAAAGATTGCTGTAGTCTTTTGATTACTTCTTGAACACTATGTGTTTTTAATGTAAATTATGTCTTGTTATTTGAGAGACATATTTATACATGATGTCTCATTGATGTGCCAAGTTGTTAAAAATTGTTACTGAGGTTAAATTATTTAAATCTATGTTTGTTTTATCAGAAAACTTTCATAAGTTTTGAGAGGATTGTTGTTGTTTTCGTGAGGACACTGAAAACTTAAGTGGGGGCAAATGTAATATTTTGCATTGATCCACGTGATTACCATGTGCCGTTTTGACATCGGGAACTTGTTCATTGATTTTTACTTAACGCTGGGACATGACAGCATTTGTAAACGTTTTCAGTTATTTACCTGTGCCCTCACGATCATTTGTGTTGAGATTTTTCAGTGTTTAGTCATTTGTATGTCTGGATAAGTGAGAAAGTTTACCTCTTGTCTTGTGTGTAACAACTTTCATTTTCATGTTGTACGATTTCCGGTAGAACGCATGCGCAAGAAATGTATGCAAATTTGTTTGTGGAATGTGACCTGACGTGACCTTGTTTGTAAATTTTGTCGGAAAGCGAGTATGAATACGATCTGAGTGAATTTGAGCATTACGATTAATTTATGAATTAAAGTACAAATGATATTTATTGTCTAATTGCAATGTATTTTATGAACATTTTAGTGTTCCGTAAACATCTTGTTTACGCTGTATAGTATTTTTATGTGCTTGTCGGGGATTATTTTCTGTCATTTTCGGATGCTGAACCGATATTCCCGACGGTTGCTATGAACGCACGCTCGTTGCCTCGACTGTTCTAGGGGATATATAAAGGATTTTTCCGACAGATTCAGTTCTTCTTCTTCTTCCACGTCTTCTGGCTCATTATCAGTCTAGTCATTGCTAGTAGCTTCAGCTTATTCAGTTTCTTACACATTTTGGTTAGTAATCATGTTTTTCGCGAATTTCGGAATATTTTCCAAAGACCTTTCCTTACTTTTGGCATTTCTTATTCAAGTTTAATGTTCTCTTAAACTTGTATCAAAAATTAACAGGACAATTTAGATTTTTCCTGACTTTGAATCATTATAGTGATGTTTAATACTAAGTCAGAGTTAAACTTTGAGTCAAACTGTATTTTCCCATTGATCTGAATTGCATGTAGCACAAAATTTCTACTTGATCAGATTTGTTTTCACCCTATCAGTTATTTCATTTTATAGAAATAAAGTATTTGCCATTTTCCCATGCCCCTTTTTCATGTAAGGGTTAGGAATCATTTCATGGTTAAGATTTGGACATAGGAATCCTGATTCATTGCGTTTTCCTATAAATCAGAGAAACTCACATTTTGCTAGGAATCCTGCAATATAACATTGTCTGATATCATGTTATGCAGAGCAATAATTTCATATTTCTAAACTTTCAAGTATAGGGATAAGTTAGGGGTTATAGGATTTTCATATAAATAAAGGATAGTTAAAAGTAGGAGTAAAAGTTATTCTGTGCACTCCAGAAGTTCATTTGTATTATTGAACAATTAACAGTTCAAAATAAGGGATATTATATGCTGTAGTATATAAGTTTACCATAGTAAAACTGGTTGAACACTGAGGCTTATTTTCATATATTGTCAATAGAATAACAAAGTAAATGTTATAAAATTTATTGTTTTGAGTAATGCATTGTTAATTGAATCAGAATAATAGAATATCTGCTCAATACAGTCTTCTTTCTTCAACATAATTATCTCCCATATATCAGCAGCAAAGGCCCACAACATCTACAGTTCCCTGGCTATCTCGTGAGACATTAGACCCTCTTGCTGTCCCACAAGAGACTAATTGATTGCCAGCTAGTCCCTGTTCTCTTCAGATAGTCTGTCGGTATCAGCCTTAAGTTAGAGATCTCCCTCTGGAGTGTCGTTGGTCGTGCTTGTACCATATTCTTGGAGAGTCACCTCCTCCACAGTTGGTATCACTTCCGTCGAACGCATAACAGAGTGTGTGTTTAATATTTCCACAGACTAAATTGAGAGAACAGGTTCTTTTCATAAGTTTATTTTTTTCAACTGAGATTGTAACATTGAAATTTGTTGGATTATTCCCCATGTCCCATGTCCCTTTATACATATCAATGTAAATGTTCAGAGACAAAATACACATAAAAACATAAATAACCTTGTTCTCAAAAACATTCAAGATTAGTTGTCTAATCTTGCATTCATTCACTGGGACTTAGTGTCACAGTAGTGCTGGTAACCTGAAAATAACAATCTATTGTCACAGCAGTATTCGGGAAAAACGAGTGGACCCCTCCCTTGACCGCTACAGTACTTTATATGTAAACTGGGAAAAAATATGCACAGGCTGGCAATTCTCATGGCTCATACTGATCATATACACAATATTCTGTCATTCTATGGTACTTTATTTGTAAACGGGGAAAAAATATGCACAGGCTGGCAATTCTCATGGCTCATACTGATCATATACACAATATTCTGTCATTCTATAGTACTTTATATGTAAACAGGGTAAAAATATGCTCAGGCTGGCAATTCTGATGGCTCATACTGATCATGGCTATAATATTCTATCATTTTATGGTACTTTATTTGTAAATGGGGTAAAAATATGCACAGGCTGGCAATTCCCATGGCTTATACTGATCATATATACAATATTCT
This sequence comes from Mytilisepta virgata, assembly GCA_028015205.1. NCBI lineage: Eukaryota > Metazoa > Mollusca > Bivalvia > Mytilida > Mytilidae > Mytilisepta > Mytilisepta virgata. Next base: position 38,437,450 of record CM051515.1, read on the forward strand.
ATCATTCTATGGTTCTTTATATGTAAACTGGGAAAAAATATGCACAGGCTGGCAATTCTCATGGCTCATAATGATCATATACACAATATTCTGTCATTCTATGGTACTTTATTTGTAAACGGGGAAAAAATGTGCACAGGCTGGCAATTCTCATGGATCATACTGATCATATACACAATATTCTATCATTCTATGGTACTTTATTATTAATGTAAACAGGGTAAAAATATGCACAGGCTGGCAATTCTCATGGCTCATACTGATCATATACACAATATTCTGTCATTCTATGGTACTTTATATGTAAACAGGGTAAAAATATGCACAGGCTGGCAATTCTGATGGCTCATACTGATCATGGCTATAATATTCTATCATTTTATGGTACTTTATTTGTAAATGGGGTAAAAATATGCACAGGCTGGCAATTCTCATGGCTCATATTCATAATCTTTACAATAATCTGTCATTCTATGGTACTTTATATGTAAACTGGGTAAAAATATACACAGGCTGGCAATTCTCATGGCTCATACTGATCATATACACAATATTCTGTCATTCTATGGTACTTTATATGTAAACAGGGTAAAAATATGCACAGGCTGGCAATTCTCATGGCTCATACTGATCATGACTATAATATTCTATCTTTTTATGGTACTTTATTTGTAAATGGGGTAAAAATATGCACAGGCTGGCAATTCTCATGGCTCATATTCATAATCTTTACAATAATCTGTCATTCTATGGTACTTTATATGTAAACGGGGTAAAAATATGCACAGGCTGGCAAATCTCATGGCTTATACTGATCATATATACAATATTCTATCATTCTATTGTACATTATATGTAAACAGGGTGAAAAATATGCACCGGCTGGCAATTCTCATGGCTCATACTAATCATATATACAATATTCTGTCTTTCTACGGTACTTTATATGTAAACGGGGTAAAAATATGTACAGGCTGGCAATTCTCATGGCTCATACTGATCATGAGTATAATATTCTATCATTTTATGGTACTTTATTTGTAAATAAGGTAAAAATATGCACAGGCTGGCAATTCTCATGGTTCATATTCATAATCTTTACAATAATCTGTCATTCTATGGAACTTTATATGTAAACGGGGTAAAAATATGCACAGGCTGGCAATTCTCATGGCTCATACTGATCATGACTATAATATTCTATCATTTTATGGTACTTTATTTGTAAACAGAGTAAAAATATGCACAGGCTGGCAATACTCATGGCTCATACTGATCATATATACAATGTTCTATCATTCTATGTTTCTTTATATGTAAATGGGGTAAAGATATGCACAGGCTGGCAATTCTCATGGCTCATACTGATCATGACTATAATATTCTATCATTTTATGGTACTTTATTTGTAAACGGCGTAAAAATATGCACAGGCTGGCAATTCTCATGGCTCATACTGATCATATATACAATGTTCTATCATTCTATGTTTCTTTATATGTAAATGGGGTAAAAATATGCACAGGCTGGCCATTCTCATGGCTCATACTGATCATGACTATAATATTCTATCATTTTATGGTACTTTATTTGTAAACAGGGTAAAAATATGCATAGGCTGGCTATACTCATGGCTCATACTGATCATATATTGCTCTATCATTCTATGTTTCTTTCTATGTAAATGGGGTAAAAATATGCACAGCCTGGCAATTCTCATGGCTCATACTGATCATGACTATAATATTCTATCATTTATGGTACTTTATTTGTAAACGGCATAAAAATATGCACAGGCTGGCAATTCTCATGGCTCATACTGATCATGACTATAATATTCTATCATTTTATGGTACTTTATTTGTAAACAGAGTAAAAATATGCACAGGCTGGCAATACTCATGGCTCATACTGATCATATATACAATGTTCTATCATTCTATGTTTCTTTATATGTAAATGGGGTAAAGATATGCACAGGCTGGCAATTCTCATGGCTCATACTGATCATGACTATAATATTCTATCATTTTATGGTACTTTATTTGTAAACGGCGTAAAAATATGCACAGGCTGGCAATTCTCATGGCTCATACTGATCATATATACAATGTTCTATCATTCTATGTTTCTTTATATGTAAATGGGGTAAAAATAAGCACAGGCTGGCAATTCTCATGGCTCATACTGATCATGACTATAATATTCTATCATTTTATGGTACTTTATTTGTAAACAGGGTAAAAATATGCATAGGCTGGCTATACTCATGGCTCATACTGATCATATATTGCTCTATCATTCTATGTTTCTTTCTATGTAAATGGGGTAAAAATATGCACAGCCTGGCAATTCTCATGGCTCATACTGATCATGACTATAATATTCTATCATTTATGGTACTTTATTTGTAAACGGCATAAAAATATGCACAGGCTGGCAATTCTCATGCTCATACTGATCATATATACAATGTTCTATCATTCTTTGTTTCTTTATATGTAAATGGGGTAAAAATATGCACAGGCTGGCAATTCTCATGGCTCATGCTGATCATGACTATAATATTGTATCATTTTATGGTACTTTATTTGTAAACTGGGAAAAAATATGCACAGGCTGGCAATTCTCATGGCTCGTACTGATCATATATACAAGATTCTGTCATTCTATTGTACTTTATATGTATACGGGGTAAAAATATGCACAGGCTGGCAATTCTCATGGCTCATACTCATCATGACTACAATATTCTATTGTACTTTATATGCATTTTGTATACCCTGTTTACATATAAAGTACCACTGAATGACAGAATATTGTAAAGATGATGAATATGAGCCATGAGAATTGCCAGCCTGTGTATATTTTTACCCCGTTTACAAACAAAGTACCATAGAATGATAGAATATTGTATATATGATCAGTATGAGCCATGAGAATTGCCAGCCTGTGCATATTTTTTCCGTTTACAAACAAAGTACCATAGAATGTTAGAATATTGTATATATGATCAGTATGAGCCATGAAATTTGCCAGCCTGTGCATATCTTTTCCCCGTTTACAAATAAAGTACCATAGAATGACAGAATATTGTATATATAATCAGTATGAGCCATGAGAATTGCCAGCCTGTGCATATTTTTACCATGTTTACATATAAAGTACCATAGAATGACAGAATATTGTAAAGATGATGAATATTAGCCATGAGAATTGCCAGCCTGTGTATATTTTTACCCCGTTTACAAACAAAGTACCATAGAATGATAGAATATTGTATATATGATCAGTATGAGCCATGAGAATTGCCAGCCTGTGCATATTTTTTCCCCATTTACAAACAAAGTACCATAGAATGATAGAATATTGTATATATGATCAGTATGAGCCATGAAATTTGCCAGCCTGTGCATATTTTTTCCCAGTTTACAAATAAAGTACAATAGAATGATAGAATATTGTATATATGATCAGTAAGAGACATGAGAATTGCCAGCCTGTGCATATTTTTATCCCATTTACAAATAAAGTACCATAAAATGATAGAATATTATAGTCATGATCTGTTTGAGCTATGAGAATTGCCAGCCTGTGCATATTTTTACCCCGTTTACATATAAAGTACCATGGAATGATAGAATATTGTATATATGATCAGTATGAGCTATGATATTTGCCAGCCTGTGCATATTTTTTTCCCAGTTTACAAATAAAGTACCATAGAATGATAGAATATTGTATATTAATGATCAGTATGAGCCATGAGAATTGCAAGCCTGTGCATATTTTATCCCTGTTTACATATAAAGTACCATAGAATGATAGAATATTCTATATATGATCAGTATGAGCCATGAGAATTGCCAGCCTGTACATATTTTTACCCCATTTACATATAAAGTACCATGGAATGATAAAATATTGTGTATATGATCAGTATGAGCCATGAGAATTGCCAGCCTGTACATATTTTTTCCCAGTTTACAAATAAAGTACCATACAATGATAGAATATTGTATATATGATCTGTATGAGCCATGAGAATTGCCAGCCTGTGTATATTTTTACCCTGTTTAGATATAAAATACAATAGAATGATAGAATATTGTATAGATGATCAGTATAAGCCATGATATTTGCCAGCCTGTGCATATTTTTTCCCAGTTTACAAATAAAGTACCATAGAATGATAGAATATTGTATATATGATCAGTATGAGCCATGAGAATTGCCAGCCTGTGCATATTTTTTCCCCGTTTACAAATAAAGTAACATAGAATGACAGAATATTGTGTATATGATCATTATGAGCCATGAGAATTGCCAGCCTGTGCATATTTTTACCCCATTTACATATAAAAAAACATAGAATGATAGAACATTGTATGTATGATCAGTATGAGCCATGAGAATTGCCAGCCTGTGCATATTTTTACGCCGTTTACAAATAAAGTACCATAAAATGATAGAATATTATAGTCATGATCAGTATGAGCCATGAGAATTGCCAGCCTGTGCATATTTTTACCCCGTTTACAAATAAAGTACCATAGAATGACAGAATATTGTATATATGATCAGTATGAGCCATGAAAATTGCCAGCCTGTGCATATTTTTACCCAATTTACGTATAAAGAACCATAGAATGATAGAATATTGTATATATGATCTGTATGAGCCATGAGAATTGCCAGCCTGTGCATACTTTTACCCTGTTTACATATAAAGTACCACAGAATGACAGAATATTGTAAAGATTATGAATATGAGCCATGAGAATTGCCAGCCTGTGTATATTTTTACCCCGTTTACATATAAAGTACCATAGAATGATAGAATATTGTATATATGATCAGTATGAGCCATGGGAATTGCCAGCCTGTGCATATTTTATCCCTGTTTACATATAAAGTACCATAGAATGATAGAATATTCTATATATGATCAGTATGAGCCATCAGAATTGCCAGCCTGTACATATTTTTACCCCATTTGCATATAAAGTACCATGGAATGATAGATTATTGTGTATATGATCAGTATGAGCCATGAGAATTGCCAGCCTGTACATATTTTTTCCCCATTTACATATAAAGAACCATAGAATGATAGAATATTGTATATATGATCTGTATGAGCCATGAGAATTGCCAGCCTGTGCATATATTTACCCTGTTTACATATAAAGTACCATAGAAAGACAGAATATTGTGTATATGATCAGTATGAGCCATGAGAATTGCCAGCCTGTGCATATTTTTACCCCATTTACAAATAAAGTACCATAAAATGATAGAATATTATAGTCATGATCAGTATGAGCTATGAGAATTGCCAGCCTGTGCATATTTTTACCCTGTTTACATATAAAGTACCATAGAATGATAGAATATTGTATATATGATCTGTACGAGCCATGAGAATTGCCAGCCTGTGCATATTTTTTCCCCGTTTACATATAAAGTACCATAGAATGACAGAATATTGTAAAGATGATGAATATGAGCCATGAGAATTGCCAGCCTGTGCATATTTTTTCCCAGTTTACAAATAAAGTACAATAGAATGATAGAATATTTTATATATGATCAGTAATAGACATGAGAATTGCCAGCCTGTGCATATTTTTACCCCATTTACAAATAAAGTACCATAAAATGATAGAATATTATAGTCATGATCTGTTTGAGCTATGAGAATTTCCAGTCTGTGCATATTTTTGCCCTGTTTACATATAAAGTACCATAGAATGATAGAATATTGTATATATGATCTGTATGAGCCATGAGAATTGCCAGCCTGTGCATATTTTTTCCCCGTTTACATATAAAGTACCATAGAATGACAGAATATTGTAAAGATGATGAATATGAGCCATGAGAATTGCCAGCTTGTGCATATTTTTTCCCAGTTTACAAATAAAGTACAATAGAATGATAGAATATTGTATATATGATCAGTATGAGACATGAGAATTGCCAGCCTGTGCATATTTTTTCCCCGTTTACATATAAAGTACCATAGAATGACAGAATATTGTAAAGATGATGAATATGAGCCATGAGAATTGCCAGCTTGTGCATATTTTTTCCCCGTTTAGAAATAAAGTACCACAGAATGATAGAATATTGTATATATGATCTGTATGAGCCATGAGAATTGCCAGCCTGTGCATATTTTTTCCCCGTTTACAAATAAAGTACCATAGAATGATAGAATATTGTATATATGATCTGTATGAGCCATGAGAATTGCCAGCCTGTGCATATTTTTCCCCGTTTACATATAAAGTACCATAGAATGATAGAATATTGTATATATGATCAGTATGAGCCATGAGAAATGCAAACCTGTGCATATTTTTTCCCCGTTTACAAATAAAGTACCATAGAATGATAAAATATTGTATATATGATCAGTATGAACCATGAGAAATGCCAGCCTGTGCATATTTTTACCCTGTTTACATATAAAGTACCATAGAATGACAGAATATTGTAAAGATGATGAATATGAGCCATGAGAATTGCCAGCCTGTGCATATTTTTACCCCGTTTACATATAAAGTACCATAGAATGCAATTACTAGATTTAACCATATTTTATAGAGGAAGAAATTTGTTTGACTCAACAGAACAAAAAAGAATTGTCTCTCTGTCAATGGCAAAAACAGTTTACCTTTGTGGTAAAAACAAAAGTCACTTTCAGAAAACCATTAGTCTGTGAATTAATTAATATTATTTGATCAATAACAATTTAACATGATAGTAATAATCAGGGATTTCCCAGATAGCATATACTTGATGGCCCAACATCGGTTAACTGTTGGCAGTGTTGGCAGATTGTTGGCATTGGCGTGACAATCGTGGGCCAACATTGGGCCAACAACTTCCCACCAACTGTCATTTTAGGATGGTTGGGCCAATGTTGGACCAACAACTTCTACCCAATTGTCATTTTGGGGTGGTTGGGCCAATGTCGGCACAATCAAAGGGCGCCATCAACAGTGCTGCAGTAAAAAGATAGTTGTAATATATAAATTTAGGTTAATATATGAGTTCATCAATCGTAATCCAATACAATATTTTGTCACTAAAAGTTCTATCATTTGTGCGCCCGTGTATACACTTGTATTAATGCTTATGTCTCAAAAAGTAATTAAAATATCTCAACGGTGAAAGATGATGTTTTTTGCAGTATATGCTAGTATAAATTAATTAAATTGATGAAAAACTTTAAATATAATTGTGTCTATATATATCTTGTATTCTATCGATCTTGATCTACACAACAAATTAATTAGGATAAAGATAAGAACTGATGGACGTTTATAAGTTAATTAAACACAGCTGTAACCTATAGGGAGTGTTAACAATATTAGATTTCGGTATATTTTCGCGCCCTGGCATATTTCCTTTGTTTCTCTAGCACAGTGGACGCGGCCATTTTTTGAAAAAGTTCTGAGAAGAAAATTTGTGTGTGTGTCGGTATTTTTTCTTCACACCAGAAGAAATGTAAGTATCTTTATGCAAAATATATTTTTCACTGTGTTACCATCCCGCGGCCACAAAAAATATGTTTAAAAGGCAGCTATAGTATCGTCAGTATGCCGTATAATTTAGAAATAACAGTTACACGAGGACATTCCAGTGCTATATTTTGTATATGAGTGTGCATATCCATTTGATAAGAAAATATTTTCTAAATCATTAGACATTTATTGCAGTTTATAAGAATATAAAATGCTAAAATCATTAAAAACTGTTTATAAAAAAACACCGTGTCACCAGTGTGCACATGACAAGAAAAGACTCGTGTGTTTGGTCCTCCCGATTCTTTATGTAAACACTATGGTTTTTGTACATAAAGATAAATATATATATCTGAGTTATTCGCTTATTTGAAGGATATGCTTATTTTAATCAAAAGTTGGGACTTTAAGGTGGTATAGGAGTTTAAATTTTCGCGCCTTCTGCGCAAGAAGTTGCGCATCTGATATCGACATTCGATTTGTAGTCGTAAATGAAATACTTTGTACCAAGATGAAAATAAAACATAATTTTCTTCATTCTGTCCTTCAATTAATATGGTTCATTGTTGTTGTTGAAAAAAAAATCAAATACGCAATTTTTAATAATAACATTTGGCAGTGATCACTTCCGGCATGCACGGAAAAGCAAAAATGGACAAAATGAAGGACGTGGAGATGTTTACATTGCTGAACGTTAAACTGCTTTTTACTATTACTAACTTGCTGCTCAGAAAATATAGAACATGAGCAGCATTTTGGTGTACTATGAGGCAGTTTCACATAAATCACATACATAGAACGAATCCTCAAACAGTCGTGTGTTGACCCGTCGACAGAAGAAGAAACCAGAGGCTCTCAAGAGCTTGTTATCGCTCACCTGGATTACCACGAACAATTGATGAAAATCATGTTTTGTTGAATGAGTGAGTGCATGTTGTTTAACGCCAAGTGAACAATCGGCTCTATCTTGAGAACTAGACCATTGTGTATGGATGCTTTCATGTGTATAGACCTGCTTTATAGTAGACCAACATTTTCGGATGGTTTTTTGAAATAGCTGTCTACAGTTAGACATGAAAACTAACTTAAGACACAGTATTTTGACACCAAGGTGATCTGTCTCCTTAATGCTGCATGCTTAGTAGAAAAAAAGCAAGTACCAATTTTAAAGTTCTTTTAAGGCTTGAACCTGTGATTTTCCTCACTCAACATGGTCCAGGTGAGCACTAACCAGGACGCAGTTTTTTTTGTTGACAATATATTCCAATTAAGAAAAGTGAGGAAAATGCAAAAATTGGTTAAAATGAAAATCGTTCAACTTAGTTTACCATGTAAATACAATAAAAATCAGATGCTGCTAAGAGACTGTTGCAAGATAACAAGCTTGGTAAAACACTATCCTATGATCATTTAGAAATGTAGTTTTATGTATACTTTGTTGTTCGTTAAATATGTTTTAAGATAATGTTCAGCAGTACTTCAACTAAATACGTACATCAGGACTTATGCTTGTATGTGCAGTTCTGTTTTGTACCAGTCTAGTAACAGTTCGACTTTAAGTGCTAATTCACTTAGTAATATACTCACAAATAAAACTTTATTACTTACATTGACATTATTTTTGAGATGGGCTCTTTATTTCATTGTTCTAGCCCATGAATTCTAGGTGTAAAATAAGCACAATATCAATTCAATCTGTCATACAGTGAACTGAGAAGAAGTCGTTTGTATGTACTTCCCATAGGGTCGTATGTTAATTATGTGTTGTGGTGGCATCCATCTTGGATTTACGATTAGCATAAAAATTACTAACTTGGTAGAGGACCATCATATGATCATTCAGGCAAATATTATGCATTCAATCTGTTTCTGAGAAGATCTTTTTTCCCCATTGGGTCCTGTGTTAACTATGTTCTGCACTGGCAGCCATCTTGGATTTCTGATTGGCATCAAAATTACAAATTTGGTACAGGACCTTCATACAATCATCCAGGCATATTATCAATTCAATCTGTCAAACCGTTTCGAAGAAGAAGTTGTCTGTATGTATTTCCCATAAGTTCCTATGTTAACTATGTCCCACGGTGGCGGCCATCTTGGATTTCCAATCGGCACCAAAATTACAAATCCGGTAGAGGACCATCTAAGGAACATTCCAGTAAAGTAGAACTTCATTTAATCTTGTGGTTTCTGACAAGAAGATTTTTGAAATTTCAGCCAATCAGAACACATTATTGGGCCTGGCAGCCATGTTGAATATTCGATCAGCACCAAAATTACAAATTCTATAAAGGACCTTCACAGGAACATTGCTGCCAAGTTTGGTTCCATTTGGTTCAGTGGTTTTTTAGAAGAAGATTGAAATGTGAAAAGTTAACGGACGGACGACGGACGACGGACGGACGACGGACGCAAAGTGATGGCAAAAGCTCACCCTGGCTTTTAGCCAGGTGAGCTAAAAAGGTATTTTTCATGTTTTATGCGACTATCGTAATATCTTTATATGTCGTCTGCCTTTAGAAAGGCCTACCATTAGGAGTGTTAAAGGGCGCTTTTCAACTAAGAAACCTGTAGAAAGAATACATAATTTTATTGAAAGTAGACGAAAAGTTAAAACACAAAGAAGTTCTCAGTCTCAGACATAGTTTTAGAAGACCATCCTTATTTTATTTCATCATCACTGCCAACATCATCTACATTAATCAAATATCCTCCTGAAACCAACAAAAGCTATCACGAACATGACAGATTATTTATTTCATGAATATATTCTATCTTATCTTGTCCCCCTAGACCATTGTAGATTCCTGTGTGAATTAGAGTATTTCAACTATTTGGCTAGTCAGCTGAAAAGCTGTATAATGTGTAACAAACCCCTTCATTTGCACAATGCCAGGGGTGTTAGATGCTATGTCGTTGCAGGAATTTTGTATATTATCTGCCACAGACCAATATGTGGTCGTTTAAACAAAATTAATTTAGGAAAGACTCATTACCCTGGTGAAAACAAGAGAGGCATAGGTGTATTTGATGTCAACACAAAAATAGCAACAGCTTAGCATGCATTTAATTTTATGTCTATTACAGAAAGAAAATTTATGAATACACACATAATAGTGATAAAGGGACACCAGTTCCCCTACCAGGTTTTAATGGTAATGATATTCATGGAAGTAGGACAAATCGCCCCACTTGTGAAAAGTGTTAAATCCTATTAATTTTCCTTCTGCCAACTCGTCCCACTTAATGAAAAAATATAAAATCTAGATAAATATATAATTTTCATGTCTGCCAACTCGCCCAACTTAAAAATAAGTTGGCATTAACGTCAAAGAAATACTGATAGTCACTTATACAAAATAAATATAAGAAGATGTGGTATGAGTGCCAATGATGACATCCCTTTGCAGAACCCAGTGTCTCGCCTAATTTATGAAGCAAATAAATGTTGAGGAACTTTAACTGCAGATTGTGTGTACTGGAAACTGGAAGAAAAACCACGTCCATATATATGTAACATTATATTATACAAATATAAAATTCAAATAAAAACCTGGCACAGAAATGACAGAGTGAATATTTATTTACATGTATCTAATGTTTTCATAGATCTATCGATTTTATTTATGAGTGGGATAGGAACATGATAAATATACAACAGGATTGCATCTTTTTAATCAAGTGGGGCGAGTTGGCATTACTAAATTCATCAGGATTAATCTATTTTTCACAAGTGGGGCGAGTTGAATGACCTTATTTCAGAGGGATTTTTACCCTTTTCATAAATGGTGCAAGTTATACAACCTATTTTCAATCCTTTTTCAAAAGTGGGGCGATTCGGTAAACCTAAGTGGGTCAATTTTTCAGAAAGTGGGGCGAGTTGGTGAAATAGTGGGGCGATTTGTCATGGATTGGATACATGTATACATCTGGGAGATCCCAAATTTGTTTATACATGTGTATTATATGCCATAATTTCATGGGTATATTTGAATGTTCACTATGCTGAATTTAATATGAATGAAAAAAGTGGATTTTTTTTTTAAGTGTAAGTAAAAAGTTGAAATCCGTCCAGATTTAAATGATTACTTTTATAGTTCTCATAATCATGATACATGTAATTGATATTTCAAAATGTGCATACATTTTGCTGCTTTTCAACTCTCCATGCTGGCAAAATGTTTCAAGAATTACAATGTATCACTGCCCAAGGTTTGACATATATTGAAGAGCATATAATTTTTTTGCAGATGCATTAAATTGTTCAATTTACAATTCAATAAATTAATAAATTTATATGTGTGAAACATGCTATGTCATGATCAGTATGTATTAATCAATCAGATATATATGAAAGAAAAAACACACAAGAACAATTATTAAATTACATCAAATTAAAAAAAACAATTACTATAAATGAATAGTAGATGAGGTAGTTTATGATTGCCAATGAAGTAAGAAAATTCAAAAATCACACCAGTTTGCATAAATGCAGTGTGATTAGAATTCTTAAGAGATATATTGAAGCATGGAGGAGTCATTATGTAGTTTCTCGAGTACCTTAAGGTCGCCTCACTTATTCAAAGCCTAATAAACAAAAACCAATACCCGAACCGCCCGTGCCACACATGGGTATATAAAGACGTACCTAGCCAATACATTCAATTTGAGCAGTAACCAACCATAAAGTCTGAAAAACCTCCAACAAGCAGGGAGGGAACATCCTCTAGACCAGGGAGGGAAAATGACTCCTCCATGCTTCAATATATCTCCTAAGAATTCTAATCACACTGCATTTATGCAAACTGGTGTGATTTTTGAATTCTTAATCAATATATCTCCGCATTTCGGAGTCATTATGTAGATTTCAAAGCAGGTTTTGAAGACAAGATTAGTATTTGTCATAATAATAAAAACTATATATAATCAATATTTATTAACAAATCTCCAGTAATGTTCCTCTTTTTGCTTTTACTGTCCAACCACAACACTTAGTCCTTTGAACGTATTACATTATCCTTAATACATGTTTTAGTTTTAGTTCCACTGGTATCCTTCAGGTAAAATTTTCGGAAAGTGTTTTCATTTGACCAAAATCCCAACTTCATGATCTGAAACATAGAAACACCTTTATTAAATAAACTAGAAGTTGCTGCTGATCTGAAAGAATGAGCCTTAAAGGTCTCTGTATTTACACCTGCCATATCCAAAACGGTTACAAGCCACCTGGCTAATGTTGCTGATGTCACAGCTTTATGAGGCTTTTTAAATGAAATAAAAAGCTGATTAGACTCTCGTAAAATAGATGTTTTTTGAATATATAAATTCATGGTTTTCACAACACATAATTTTTCATTTTCTGAAAACACTGGAAAAAACACTGATCTATATTTCCCAGGTTTATCCGTTTTTGTTAATTGATTTAGATGAAAAGTTATTCCTTTATTATCCTGTGTCATACGAGATATATCCAAAAATTTTATGGTTTGTGATCTCTGAGCTGAGACTAAAGCCACTAAGGCAACTGCTCTCAAAGATAACATTTTTAATGATAAATTATCCAAAGGCCATAATGTTTTCAAAAATATTAGCACTATATCAACATCCCAAGTAGTTGTATATTTCGGTAATGATGGCTTCAGATTTGATAATCCTTTAAAAAATCGAGATACCATATAATGTCTTCCAATAGGAACATTATCAACAAATTTATGCATACTAGAAATAGACGACCTGTATGTATTCAAAATACTATAAGATTTTCCTGATTTAAACTGAATAGTAAGAAAATTTAATAAATCCTGAACTGAAGAATTAATAGGATTTTTCTTTGCAGAAACACACCATTTAGACCACAGCGACCAAGCACACTGATACTGCTTTTTAGTACCGTCTCTCCATGACGCATTGATTATGTCTATACTATCATTAGAAAAACCTTTATCCGATAAATCATTTCTTAAATCCACCAAGCGGTCAAATGAAGTTTTTTCCACAGAGGATGAGGACTTGTCCATTGACGAGTACACAAGATTTTTTGTAAACGGGAGTTTCAAAGGTTGATGTTTTACTAACTTCATCAGAACAGGAAACCAGGCCTGTGTTGGCCAAAAAGGAGCTATCAATAAAATACCTACATGTATATTCTCTCTCTGTATCTTTTCCAATATCCTGTCAATCAAAGAAAAGGGTGGAAATGCATAAGAATTATATTCTAATAAACTTCAATCAAACGAAAATGCATTATTAGCATATGCTTTTGAATCGGGACCCCAAGACACATATTTCTCAAGTTTAGCATAATCAGATGATGCAAAGAGATCAATTTTTAGATCAAAATGTTCAGCTAAAGCCAGAAACACATCAATATCTAACGACCATTCCGTATTATTCCTGGTATAACTCAATCTTGACAAATAATCTGCTTGGGTATTATCTTTTCCGGCAATATGAAAAGCTGACAAAAAAATGTCTTTATTAAAACACCAAAGCCAAATCTTTTTACTTAACATGTTAAGTTTTAAAGATCTAATACCTCCTAAATTGTTTATATATGCCACTGCAGTTGAATTGTCACACTTAATTGCAAGATGTACATGACTAAAAGTTGATGCAAATTCAACAAGAGCTAACCAAACCGCTAAGTTCCAAATAATTGATATGTTCTTCACAGTCAGACTCAGTCCATAAACCATGCACTAATTTTGATTCACACCAAGCACCCCAACCTTGATTACTAGCATCAGTATAGATTGTTTTAAAAATGGCATCCCTTTTAATGGGACATCCATTCATTGATTTCAAGTTTTTAATCCACCAAGATATTTCAGCTTTACTTTCATAAGACAAAGATATCTTTGCTTCATAATCTGAATTATGATTTTGCAAAGATGCAGTTTTTTCTAGCTCTAAATTTCTATAATAAAATTTTCCCAATAAAACTGCTGGGAAAGAAGAAACATACAGACCTATTAAACTGGCAAGTTTTCTGATTGAAATTTCAGATTTTGACAAAACAAACTCACTAAAATTTAAAATTTTATCTAACTTTTCTGGAGGTAAACTTAATAACATGGATTCAGTATCCCACACAAACCCCAAATAACATAATTTACGAGTAGGAATCAAAGAGGATTTAGAAATGTTAATAGTAAACCCCAAATCTTCAAAAAGAGATTTAGTGGTCTGCAAGTTTTTGTAACAAGAATCCTCAGTATTTCCTAATATGATAGAATCATCAATATAAGATGAAATCCGCACTCCCAGTAAACGCAAATGGGAAATGGGGACTTTTAACATTTTGGTAAAAACTCTAGGTGCACACTTGATTCCAAAACATAAACACACAAATTCATACAAATTTCCATTCCACTGAAAACGAAGAAACTTTCGATCATTTTCATGAATTAAAATAGAAAAATATGCATCAGTCAAATCCAAAGAACATAAGTAATCATTGTGATTAATCAATTTTCTTACTGTTTCAACAGTTTCCATTTTAAAATATAAGTCTTTAATACACAAATTTAATTTTTTCAAATTTATAACTGGTCTCCATTCCAAATTTTTCTTTTGAACCAAAAACAAATTAGAGATAAACTGATCACTACAAGGTTGAACAGGCACAACTGCACCCTTTGTTATTAATTTATCAACTTCAGTAGAAATTAAAGATTTTTGTTCACATGTCCAATGATTCCTATTTGGTACACAAGTTTGATGAGGTTTAGAATCAAATTCAATCTTATAACCTAAAACAGTTTGTAACACCCAAGGATCTGATGTAAGACATTCCCATTTATCAAAATTTTCTGCAATTTTACCAACAGCACTAATGGTTGTTAAACTGCTTACCTGATTAATTATTTTTGGTTGTGATTGGACGACATCCCGTTTTTTGGCTGATTTCCCGGTCTCGGATTCATTCTAGCAGGTTGCTGAAATTCAGAAATGAACCTGTTGTTATTATAAGGTCTAACATATCTAGTATAAGAGCTCCTTTGAGCAGGGCGTGAAGCATTAGAAGGAAAAAATCTACGCCCTCTATTCAAGCCATTTGCAAAGCCACGACTATTGCCTCGATTACCATTATTGGAAGAACCCCTTACAACAAACTTATTTTTAATTCTGTTGCCCTTGCCAATATTGTCCAAAGATTGGGGCAAGTTGTCCCCAAACAGCAAAGTAGTCAATGGCTGAGTAG
The DNA here is from genome assembly GCA_028015205.1 of Mytilisepta virgata. NCBI lineage: Eukaryota > Metazoa > Mollusca > Bivalvia > Mytilida > Mytilidae > Mytilisepta > Mytilisepta virgata. The sequence continues at coordinate 38,453,188 of CM051515.1, forward strand.
GCCTACAAACATCCCTATAGGCTGGGTTTAAATGTGGTCTCAACAAAACACGCCTACGCATATATAGCTCATATGAACTATAGCCCAAAAGAGACACGGCATTGATCAATTTCTCATTTGCTTTTTTGAGATCGAAAACGGAACTATTAGACCTACTAGTAATTATGTCATCCAAAACAGAAGTAACTGCAGTCATGCCACCTAGTAGATATTTCTGTACATTTTGAATAGCCAAATCATTGGATCTATGTAACCGGTTTAAATCGAACCATAACTCTTCATTTACCTTAGGCACAACTAAATTAGCACAATTTTCAGGAGGGGGAAACTTTCCCAAAATTTCATCCCGTTTTACCATGCTTATTGGTAAAAATACCCTGATTTATATCAAAAGAATTGTCTGTAAAGGCAACATTAAAGGGGCGTTTTAAACGTGCATTGTTTCCAACCTCTGATTCTGGCCAAAACAATTGTGTTTTTTCAACGCCTTTATCCAATTTCCTCCTAATAATAGGATTATATTGAGGCATTTTACGTTCCTCAAAGGCAGGAATAGAAACATAATTTGAAGCATGAAATTGAGGCATTTGACGTTCCTCGTGCACAAAAACCTGATGTTGGCCCTGATTTTGCAAACGACGCATATTCGTTAACGGAGGCATTTCCCGTTCCTCCAAGTTACCAGGAGTAGGGTTTAAAATATAAACCTGGTCATTAAACTGAACCTTCTTACTTACCGGAACACTTTCTGTAATAACACTGTTTGAAGTCCCAGAACTAGATGTAGACAAAGTAGAAGTCGAAGTGGCGGAAGTAGAAGGAATAATGCCCCTTACATCATAAACAGGAATACAAGAATAATTATGTTCCTTGAGATTGTCACTGCCAACGGCTGAATTTGACAAAATCCCACTAGAGAGGGGAATAATATTTCCCGTATTAAGGTGGATCCCTATAGATATAGCTTTTTTTTCTACCCCATGAATTTTTCTAAAATTTTGCATAAACATACTTTGCATTGACCTCTTTCAAAATTTGATAAAAAAATAGCATGTCACCAGGTTCGTGTCCATGGTAACGGTATCCAAAGTTGGAATTTCCATTGTATTAATAAATACATACCCGAATTAATAATTATAGATTTTTTTAGAGCCTTTGAAAGTAAAATGACAGTTTGTTCTGCCTGAAAATCCAGATTTACACATATATGACTGTTTACAAATACCATGATTTCAGAGGTTACAACAAAGTAATTCTGTTAATGTAAACAATTCACAATAATGTGGGTTGTAAAAACTAGAAAGCTGTACTGTTGGAATCAACAGTGATCACTGCACCCACTGTAAATATTTTGGCCACTTCCTATAGTCAAAAATATAAAACCTTATTCCAATCCTAAAATAGTATGCAATCATTCCATAATAAAGAAATTAAATCAATAAGGGATGAGATCAAAAGTTCAATGTAGGATAAAAAAACTTAATTCACATAGTTTTTTCACTGACCCCACACCCCTCTTAACTAAATTTGGGAAAAATTGATTGACCAATATGGGCATATGCTTTGAAAGTATACTTTATGTATCATGGGTCCTGTTTTTCCTCAACAATGTATGTTTGTTCTGTATATTGACTTGGACATCACTTTTAAAAAATATTGGAAAAAAGTGGTGTATTTTTAGTATGCATCAAAAGAGGCACTGTTAAATTATAATTTTATACATATCATTCAAAATTCACGATCGATAAAGTGTTTGAAGGCGTAGATACTATGATTGATTTCGCCCAAATACTCTCGGCCAAAAATTTGCTTTTCGGTACAATTTAATGGCTTTTATTTGCTTTAAAAGTCCAAACATATGTATGGGCCGAACTTGAATCTGAATTTTTCAATCTATAAATCGATGTATTATAACAAAACTTACAGTGATTTTTACTCCCCCCCCCCGCCAAAAATGGCATGTTAACATCCCATAAATTGATTAAAAAACAATGTTAGTGTGAGCAAAGCTCGGCAAAATGATGCCCCTTATAAGGTTAAGGATTTGTTAAGGGAACCCCAAAATATAAATCGAACAAAAATATAGCATAGAAGGTGCTCTTTAGCATTATATGGTTTAGTTTCTGTTGGGCTAAATTTCGAATTAGTTAACATGGGTTTTTATGGTTTGTTAAATTTCCTATAACATTCTGTGTGTAGATGCACTATAAGGTTTTCAAAACTTGTTGCCCTCAGGGTTGAATTTTGAAAATTGGAAATTTAAGCTTGTGACCTAAACTCTTCTTTCATTTTGTGTATTTAATTTCTGTACAATATTGTCACACACTGTATACAGATACGCAATAAGATTTTAGAATTTTGATTTTAAAAAATTGGGAATTATAAGCTGGTGACTGAAACTCTTCTTTCGTTTTTCATGTTATGCATTTTATTTCTATACAGTTTTGTCATACACTGTATGCAGATTGATGCACAGTAACGTTTTTGATTTTCCAAAAATTGGACCTGATTTCAAATAAATGATTCATGGGAGAGACTTGTGGGGATAGCTGTCGTTTCCGACTGCCTCAATCTAGTTTATAAAAATTATAAACTGGACACAATGTCCATTGACACCAAATTTTAACATGGATGTCAAACAAAATCCAGGGAGCAATACAGTCCCCTGTGACCCTCTAATTTTACTCATAAAAGCTGGGTTGGTCCTATACATCAGGGAAATAGATTATAATATCATATATTTCCTTGAAATATTAAAAGTGAAAGAAGACAATTTAGAAACTAGATACATGTGACTGCCAGTGAATTAAGTAAGACAGGGTTATGAATTTTGTGTGTGGGTTTCTGTTGTTGTATATAGTTGAACAAAATGTCAGTATACTGTATCCACAGGCACTTTTTTCTGTTAAAAAATACCATATATCCTTATAATAACATAAGGATATATGGTATTTTTTTAACAGAAACATGTGCCTGTGTCTGCCATGGCCCCACAACATGTCTAATGTAAAATACAACTCCTTAAAGTACAAACTGTTACAGGAATAACTGATTATTATCTGTTGTACGTCTTACATTTGCCATAATTTATATGAACACATAACCTAAAGATTATTTTATCATTCCTCCTTGTCCTTGATTTGTGGTCTTTGACTGAAGAAATTGTACATTCAACTCTCCAACCTACAGGCAACTGCAGAATAAATTTAAACAGCAATGCACTGTAAGTAAAACAATTGAAACAAGCACTGCTTTATAAATGGATTATTTTAACTCTTTTTGAGACCCTTATCTTGTGGATAAACTTCGACAGTGATTCTCGTTAAACCATTTGTTTTGATGGGAGACGTTTGCGCTAGGGAAAAGAACGCACTCGGAACATAATTACATATATCCCTTTGGAATTTCTTGACTTTACTTACACATGAAAATGATTCACATTCTCGGTTCAGTGTCTTTAAGCGGTGCCAATTATTCAGTCAAATTGTATAATTTTCTTTAAAATTTATTAAAATTAATGCTTTTTGAAGCGGTTACTAAGGAAAGTATTTAACTTTTTTAAAACTGTAATGCCGTAGAGAGAATGGGATCGATTGTTTACCAACACTAGACGACAACAAAACTGTTATCGCGAGATTGAAATATAGGCGATATATCCGATGACTAAAATCAAAAACCAGTCTTACATCAGTCAAATGGGGTTCTTTCCCTTGGTATCGGAAGTTACCTTAAGGCAAAGAAATAGGTGCGAGCGAGCAAAATTTAAATTCAAATTCTTTTCTTGGATTTCTTTTGCGTTCTGCACAAAATTATAAACTTAAGGTGTCGTTAAAAATGGAAAAAAAATCTTGTTTTTTCAAAATTATAAGATTGGAAGAACATTTTTTTTAAATTTCTTGAAAAATAATCATTTTTGCAAAATGAACCGAAAGTTTTTTTTTCAAATGTACAGTCCGAAAATCATAGCGGTGAAATCCAAAGAACCAAAAATCAATTTGGTGTGGCCTTAACACACTACAAATGAATTGAACGAAGTATGGTTTCAATCGGATAGGACGATTGTCAAAAAAAATTTACATCCATGACGGACGCCAATGGATGTCGATAGGTCAGATGGCCCCTTGTCACTTTAGCTAATATATGGAGGACCATTTGACCAACCATTACCGTCCACTTTATTGATCCGTTAATGCATTTTTCATCAGCCTTCAGACAGACAAAATATTCCGGTTAAATTATTTTTTCACTAGCATACTCAATGGATGTTACTCTTGAAGAAATGCGCATCGTACTCCAGGAGGACAGGTATATATATGTGTATATATAAAAAAAAAAAAAAAAAGCCAATCAAGATGGAAAGCAGGGAAAAAATTATTGCGGAAAAAGATCGTTGAAGATGTGGACCAGTAACTAAGTATGGACTATTAATCCAACAAACGTGTTTCTGGTCACTTTTTGTAAGAAAATTCTTTCTTTATGCATACGAGTAGGATGGGAGGAATTTAACCGCGAGAACCTTCCCCCTTTAAGGTATTTGTAACATTTTGGGGTAAGAAAATTTTATTTTTGGGATTAATATTTTAGAACATGTTTTGTTTAATTTATGAGTAGTTGACACATTGCGTGTCAGTTTGACAGATATCTGCTTATATATTTGATTTTAAGTAAACAAAAACTGAGGATGGAGGGATGCGTGGGTTTATACAGATGCAGCCCACCGGAATAAGTCATCTTGGTAATATAGTTTCGATTTTACAAAACCAGTGGAATTTGAAGCTTTGATACGCCAATGATAGATTTATCTACAGTATACAAGCCTCTACTTATTGCAAAATCGTCTTTCTTTGATCAATTAGTAATGCTAGCCGCCGTTTTCAGACATATTACACAAAAAGTTATTTTAATGGTAAATAAATCTGCGGAATATCTAAATTTGAGATCGTGACATACCTCCCCAGATGACAATGTATTTAATGTACTAATTCTCAGTATCTTAATTCAGTATTTTTCTGTTTGAAATCAAGTCATTATTTTTTTAGGCGGCTTATTTACTTTGGTTTAATATTCTACACACCAGAACTCAGTTTAAAGAAAAGTTTAAATAACCCCCACCCATTCACTTGTACGTGTATGCATACTTGAACATTCTGAATAAGGAAACATGTGAGGTTTAACATTAATGCATTGTATTATTGAAAATATATACGACATGAAAAAAAAATCATATTCTGATATTACTGGGACTGTTGTGGCGAAAAGAGGGTTGTAAGAAAGTATAAGGAGTTTGTATTTGGCCATAGCTGTGAAACAAGCATTTCTGAATTTTGGATTTGGCAAATATTGAATATCTATGTTGAAGTGTAATAATTTAATTTGCTTTCCCTAAAATATACAGAGATACTTGTTTCTTTTATTTTTCTTATATCTTTAGTCATCTTCTTTCTACAAACTGTTATTCTAGCTGTTCTGTTTCAGACTCAGTGTAGTAAAAATAACAATCCAAAGATACTAATATTAGATATAGTAAATTTATACTATGCTGTATACGACGCATTTCAAGGAGTTACCTCTCATCAGCAGCATTAAAACCGAAACATGTGGAAGACCAAAAACCAAACTTATATTAAACAAGAAGTACTCAACCAAAAATACCGAAATAGGAAGCCAAATTTCAGCTAAGGAGATCTACCATGTGCAATACAAGGAATGAACCCTTAGTATTTCTATTATTTTTGAATTTTGCTAAATACTGGTAATTTCTGTAACAAATCAATGAATAATCATGTCAGACAAGTCTGACGACTGGGTTTGCGAATACCCTCGGGGACCTAGGGTCCACCAGCAGAGGCATCATCCCAGTAGTTTCAAAATAACAATCCAAAGATACTAATATTAGATATAGTAAATTTATACTATGCTGTATACGACGCATTTCAAGGAGTTACCTCTCATCAGCAGCATTAAAACCGAAACATGTGGAAGACCAAAAACCAAACTTATATTAAACAAGAAGTACTCAACCAAAAATACCGAAATAGGAAGCCAAATTTCAGCTAAGGAGATCTACCATGTGCAATACAAGGAATGAACCCTTAGTATTTCTATTATTTTTGAATTTTGCTAAATACTGGTAATTTCTGTAACAAATCAATGAATAATCATGTCAGACAAGTCTGACGACTGGGTTTGCGAATACCCTCGGGGACCTAGGGTCCACCAGCAGAGGCATCATCCCAGTAGTTTCAAAATAACAATCCAAAGATACTAATATTAGATATAGTAAATTTATACTATGCTGTATACGACGCATTTCAAGGAGTTACCTCTCATCAGCAGCATTAAAACCGAAACATGTGAGCGTCGCTGACTACAATGCGAGTTATCTCCCGTTGTCCATCGCGTGCAATTTACGTAATTTTATAATTTCTCCCGAGTGACGTTTCCGGAAAAAACAATGGCGTCATTGCAATGTTAAATCCTCGTAGACATTGGAAAAACTGCACGATTACCGATATGGAGAAATTAATTGATCTGGAAAGTGTGTAGTTAGTCGTGGAATACGCTACGCTACAAGGAAACGTCCATCTGAAAACTTCCTCGTGAGTATTTAAAAAAATATCGCGATGTTTGGGGTGGCAGTTTTTGGTGACCCAGAGTATAGAAATTTTCCTATAAATTACATATAAAACCACAATTTTTCAAAATTTTGTCCTCAAGTTATTAAACATTCGGGAATTAATCTTGAGTTATTTGCTCAAATGTTGGTTAAAAGTATATTTTCCAGCTATCAATTGTTAATATAACGGAAACGGTTTGTGAAAGTGAAACTTCCAATTTTTACACAGGAAGTGCTTTAAATATTTGCACATGCGTGCTTGCATTTTTTACGGAACTTGCGATTTTTACGATACAACGGGACTTATTGATCACTCTGACACGTGCCGATAAAAAATATTTATGTATGAATCTAATAATAATGAGATTTTAAATTCATGTTTTTTTTTTTGCATTTTGATTTTCATTTTATGACCTTTTTCTTCATTTCTCTCACCATCATGTCTTTATATTTTTTCTTCCAACCAGCGATATTAAGGTACTTCGAGGTATTTCTACGAAGCCTCTTCTTGATGTACGATGTATCTTGGCTGATTGCCGCGAAAAAATAAACCTGTTCACAAAAGACAATAACAAAAAACAACAACAATTAAATAAAGAAAATATAAAATTATAAAAAAAAATAATAAAATATGCCTCGATCGTCCACGAACGAGGAAAAGTTTACGAATAGACATGATATGAACTTCTTGACAAAAAAGATCATGGAAATAGGAATCTGTATTGTGGTATTCTCAAAACTGCTGCAAGTTCCCCCCCCCCCCCCCCCCAACACTTTCCTTACCGGGGAATTTAATCCGATGCTTACATAGTAAGAAATTCTGATTACTCGTTAGTTGAAGAAAGCCAAACATAGTGAATCAAAGTTTGACTTTGATATATACTGAACCGCAAAAGAAACGTCGCTTTTTCAAAATGTTAGCAAAATTCAAAATAAATATTAATTAATTATTTTTATATAATCAGTATTACGATTACATCACCAGGTAAGATTAAATTACCTGTGAATTAAATTTTCGGTTGAATAATTTTCAGTTGATATCGTAGAGCGACCGTACCTAAAACCGCTCGTGGGACACACTTGGCGGTAATTTTTCTTAAATCTTAAATGTTCGTGAAATTCATGCTCCTTTATGGGTATAAAAGGTCGGAGAAAATTAAAGAGTGTTAGTATCAGTGTTGACACAGAAGCTATGCCACGTCTGACTCCACAACAGAGAGAACAGGCCATTGGTCGATTGGATGCTGGGCAATCTGCCAGAGTTATTGCCAACGACTTCAACTGTGCTGTTCGAACAATTGAACGTCTACGGACATGGTACAATGCAACAAACAGCACAAATGACCGTCCACGGAGTGGTAGACCCCAAGTCACTACCCCTAGACAGAATAGAGGCATTGTTCGTCACCATTTGATGAATCGGTTCACCCCAGCTGCCGAAACTGCCAGAAACACTGTTGGAACACATGGACGACCCATAAGTGATGATACGGTTCGTCGGCGATTAGCTGCTAGAAACATGAGATGTCGCCGTCCAGCAAGAGGACCTATTCTTACTCCTCGACACCGTCAAGCTCGTCTTCAGTGGGCCACTCAGCGACAGAATTGGCGAAATCGACAATGGCGTAACATCATCTTCTCTGACGAAAGCTGTTACTGCATTTCAACAGCCGATGGCAGACCCAGAGTGTGGAAAAGACGCGGGGAACGTTACGAAGACAGCTGCATTCTGGAAACAGACGCGTGGGGAGGACCTAGCATCATGGTATGGGGTGGAATCGGCCTTAACGTTAAACTTGGTCCAGTCATCTTTCAGAACCTTGGCCCAGGCAGAGGAAATGGCGTAACAGCTGCCCGTTACATCGACCAAGTCTTGACACCCCATGTTCAGCCCCATTTCGCACGTCATCAAAACAAGACTTTCCAACAGGACAATGCACGTGCGCATACCGCAAGAGCCACAAGAGACTTCCTACAGCAGAATAACATTAATGTTATGGATTGGCCGGCTTTGAGTCCAGATTTAAACCCTATTGAACATTTATGGGACGAAGTTCAAAGACGGTTGAATAATGAGCAGCCAAGTCCGACAACTGCAGCTGAACTTTCACAAGCGTTTCAGAGAGTATGGGCACGTATTCCGATGGCGTTTATTAATCGGCTCATCAACTCCATGTACCGAAGATGTGCCGCAGTAATTGGTGCCGGTGGAGGACATACACGTTATTAACGGACGTGGGAGCACAGCACTGAAAACATGTGACGTTGCGACAATTGTGACGTTTTTGTGAACATTGTAACCAAAAGACTGTAAATCATTCATTAAATTTTGTAAAAATTAATTTAAAATATATAAATGTCACTTTGAAATAAATGTATGTGAACATGTCATTTTGTGCGACGTTTCTTTTGCGGTTCAGTATATATATATAGTAAAGGAAAATGACATTGTATGCGTAAAAAGTCGTTCTTATGCATCGAAATTGGTATCAAAGAATATTATCGTTATCATCATGATCATTTTTAAATGAAATAAAAGCGTAAGAACGGAAGTGGACTTTATTTATGCATACTACGTACATGTACGTATGTTACAGTTTGTAATTCCGATATGCGAAAGATTATGATACGGATGCAGTTTTAGATTTTTTTTTCACCCACAGGTGTTTGAATGCCTTAATCTGACCAACAGAAAATATTAATTTGGAGTTGCCTTATGAGAAGCCCGGATTTTAGATAGTAAAATATTGTCATAGATTCATATCCAGCTCATACATGTCATATTCAAAGGTCTCACTTGGTAACTTCGTAGTTAAACTTATAATACTCACTTTTTAATGTAAGATTCATTTCTTATGTTGTAGTCTCACATTTTGATGTTACAAGGGCGAATCTAGAATTTGGGGAGGGGGTGGCATCCACCCCACATTCGAATAATTATTGCCCCTCGCTGCAACGCGACGGATGAATTTAGTAATGATCTGCGTTCGTCTGTGCGTCTCATAATTCGGAACAGATTAAACAAAAATAAAGAAATATTAAATGAAAAAGGAATGAAAATTAACATTTTGTTTAAAATATTTTAAATGCCCCTTTGCACTAACACTAACCTAAAAATAAAAAAAACAACCTAGCTATACTTGTATGATTAATTTATACATTGTACCTATATGAATTTCACATATACTGATTCAAATATTTAAATAAAAATGAAACCAGATTTCAAAGTTTAAGCCATCGTCTGTGAAGTAATTAAAGGAAAATCTTCAATGCACGTTGATGGAAAATTAATTTTACTTTCATACCTTTCCATCGCATTCTTCTTATCTGTATTATCCCGTTGTAAAAAGTTACACGCGTGTTAGTTTTCACAACTGTTTGTCATTTATTATCAATTACATGTACTACAAGAGATCATTTGTAATGATCACTTTCTTAAGATTTGATAATTATAAACATAATCAAGGAAGTCGATTTGTGTTTTTATTGATTTTACATATAACATTTTTTGGTGACCTTAACTTAGGAGGAGGGGGGGACATGTGCTCCCTGTGCTCCGTAAATCCGCCACTGAGTGATCTTTCTCAACTTTTCATACTTTTATATAATGTATAGATGTAATTAAGTTGAAAAGTTAAGTTATAAAAAGTACAAAAAATGGCCGGTAATACATTTGGCTGGGTTATCAGAGCTCACTCTATAAAAACACGTGGAAATTTGCATATTCTGTTCGAAATCGACTCTTACATGTACATATTTTATGAACCAAGAAATTCTTATTTAGTTTAATTCTATATCTTCGAAACAGTTTATATTTTGATGAAATGCCCTCTAATAAAAAACTGACAGTTAACAAATCTTTATGATGTCTATTTTATCTTGCCTGACCAGAAATGACAAGCAACATTTTTAAAACTATTATTCAAAGGTGACCGAAGCAAAACGTTTTTGCAGCAGAAAATTAATTGGAAACCCTCAATTAATATCTGCAAATTCATTCCGAAATCTCATATTTTAGTGGACTGGAATCTGACGTATGAGAGCCCTAGACATTAAAAAGAAAAGCGTAAATGTATTAAGAGAACACCGAAGACAAGACCAAAACAATACAAACACTACACTTAAAACCTAAAAACATATGAACAACATGGATCCCACCAAAAAACCGGGGGTAGACTCTCAATTTTGCAGCGATGTCAGTTTGTTACTTTCTCATATTCTCATGTAAAGTTATCCTTCATAAAATATACTAGTCAGAGTTTCCTCTGACGTCAGATGACCCCGTTTCTCAATTGACTAGCATCAGAGATCACTCTATATACAAAACTGGGAAATTTGTCGACTCTGTCCAGATATTGTTAATCAGTTTTATATAGGGATTTTATTTCTTGTAAATGAACTTGAGTTGAGTGCTTTTTTTATGCAAATTACCCCTATCTTTCGCAGTTTTTGTCATCACTACAGTGGTAAGAAAGAAGTCATGAAATATTTTTCATCTTTTAATTGAGTAGAATTGTAACATAATTTATATAACCTATTGTTCTGTAGATTAAACGGTCTAGATATTATATATTACTATGCTTTATTGAGCCAAGCATAATAGTGCTCAGCTGTCAATATGAAGCTATCGTATTTAAATACTGTTCGGAGCATCCCTTTTGTGAAGATTACTGTGGAAATTTTTCATCTTACCTTTTTCGCAAAATGTATGTCCTCCGTGACCAATTCATATACCTGTTGTTCCTTGTCAGTTAACGTTGGGGTATGTAAGTAGGATTTTGAGAAGGATTTTTTGTTAGAGAATGCTATTTTTATCACACAATTCTTTAAAATTATATTAATATTCACAGCAGAATACAACAAAACCATTTTATACCATTTTTATTGTAAATCTGTTATCATCATTTATTGTAAGATTTCCTTTGTTTAATTTGTTAAAAGGTGACCGAATTGTTTCAATGAACTCCCAAATGGATCAGCGAATGTATACATAACACGGGATCTTTAAATCATAAATTACACTTTTTGACCTGTATTTTACAATATTATTCCTGAAATTGTATATAGGAAAAGGCTAAAGGCAGTTTTCGAAAATGAACAATAAGAAATTTTAAAAAAATCGGAACTTTCCAAAGAAGAAAAGATGTATTTTATTATTACCAGGCTCCTTTAGTTTTTTTTATTTCATTTTCTTACTGTAACAAGTAAGTTAAGAGCAACGAGAAGGGAAGTTACTCTTACTCAAAAAATGTCTTGAATTGGATCAAGAAGAAAAATCTTAACTTGAACAAACTTACTTGTACAAGTCAGAATAATATACCATTAACTAAAGACAGATAACTCTTCCCGGATTTTTTTTCTGACTGTTAAGAGTAAGAAACATTCTGACTTAAATATGTAGATCCCCTGACTGAATGTAATTCAGAAATTCTAACTTCCGGCTTATCAATAGTTACTTTATAAATAGAAATATTTCAAGGTTGTAGTGAAAACTCCTGCTTTTGAATATAACTCGGATACCGATTTTGTGCTTTTGAACTAACCTTCAGCAACTACGCTTATGCCCAACACACTGTAAAGCAGAAATTAATGATCAAATTATTGATAACATAATAATGATACAAACTTAATACCCGTTAATATTAATAAATACGATATTCGATATACACAAAAAAAAAATGAATGAATATGATTAACAACAAAAGTATTTCATCATTGGATAAAGTTCATTAATTTCTAGAACAAAAGAATAATTTGTCATTTAAAATGTCATTTAGTTATTAAAGAAAGGTTTCTCACGGTTAAACAATGGGAGTTTTGTTGAAACTAAACTGACGCATACCATAAGTTTCGAGTATAAACGGAAAACATTTGAATATGGTATCCTTTAACGAAATTCCCGTCAATTTTAACATTTAAAAAATTTCCATCGTCAAAGGATAAAATAATGTTAAAGAAGATTAATGTCTTACCTGGCGTGTGAACTGGTTTTGAAAATCAATAAAGGCCGTCGTACAAACAGTTTATTGTTTGTTTAAATGGTCGTTGTCCAGATCTCCTGCTTAGAAGTGTTAATTTCAGTGTAGATGCATTACTCCGTTGTTGTAGATGTGGAACTTTCATCTACTGTTTGGCTACTGGCATATTTTGATCAAATGACAACGTTTAAACACAAAAGGTGAATATTTATACAAGAATAATAGCTTTCAAAGACATTTTATGTTTGTCCGGAACCTTTTAAATTTTTGTCTGTCAGATGCACAGTTTCGGTGTTTGTAATGCAACGGGATGTTTATTAAAATGACACAACATAGATTTAATGAATTGATCATGGATTCCTGTCTACAGATAATTGACATCTGTAATAAACTATTTAATAAATGATAAATTATATGAATAGAATAATGCGTTGCTTGCTGTACTTAATCCATTTTTGTCATGTTTTGTGATTGAGATGTTAATTTAGAAATAAATCGTTAATCACTATTGAAATACCATAATTTGCTTTAAAAATCGTACCATAATATTCTTAACATCTTTCGTGTGCTGTTTGCAGATCTCTGCAACGATAATATTTCTAACAGACTTTATCATTTATTTAATTTAATTTGAGACGTATGTACCGTTAATCTATATGGAAAACTTTCCATACATGTATAAAGCAAATTTTGTTGACTCTGAATTTTGGAAATCACTACTTTTGATATTAAATGTTTGAAAACTTTTTTCAGATACATGCAACAAAAGTACTGCTTACTCTTGCTGCTAAATAGCCAATGAGAAGATGCATCATTTTTCAGCTTCAAATTTTTAAAATACATATGAAGTACGTACACATTCAAACACGTAGCTGTCAGGTTCATTTGCATTATTTTTAGCTTTTCAGCTTTTCATTAAAAACAATTCAAATGAACCTGAGTCTTCTGCCTTTTACGACTTATTCCATACGGAGCTTATTGGGGTAAGCTACAGTCCAAAAACCATGGCAACAACACCATATAGACGTTTTCAATGTCAACTTCCCAGTTTTGACTTAATGAGTCAACAATGAACGGAGTTATAGAGCGTCATTACTGATCACGCTAAGGAAGTCCATGGTCCCCATCAGGAATTGGTCAGTTATTTTGATGTTTCTTTATCACAAATGATAACAGGTAAATTGCTTTTTTATACGCCATCTGCAACTGTTCATTGCCATAAGGGGGAAATAATATGCTAATCTTTTCCGCGGGCATGGTATCTTTTCTAAGGTTTTTATTTGTGGCTTTTCGGTTTATCGGGTTTAATCTTCTGTATTTCCCTTTTTTCTTGTCACGTGATACGGGTGTTTTACTTTCGGTTTTGACCCTGGGTTATTTCTTTTTATTATTGTATGTAAAGAAACAATTTGAGTTCTCTAATCTTTTAAAATCATAATTACTTACTCGTTTACAAAATAATTTATAAACTTTTATGAAATATAACATTTCTGGTTAGTTCTCAATCCCCGCCCCCCCTTCCTTACTTCTTAATCTAAATTCGAACACCGACACCAGAATAACGATAAAATATTGAAGTACATGTCAAAGTACAACTTCGATAATTTTCCAGCTTACAGTTTTGAATTAATGATAACTCGTATTTTACAATTGTATAATTGGACAGATTTATTAGTTATTTTCCAGAACCACATCGAAAATCTACGGAGCCCCGCAGGGGACACGACAAGAAAAAAAAATATATCGTTATCTCGATTTATGATATCGTTATCACGATTTATGATATCGTTATCTCGATTTATCATATCGTTATCACGATTTATTTTATCGTTATCTCGATTTATCATATCGTTATCACGATTTGTGATATCGTTATATCGATTTATCATATCGTTATCACGATTTATTATATCGTTATCTCGATTTATTATATCGTTATTTCGATGCAATATTGTTAGTTAAATAAGTGTCCACTACCAATCCAAATACATACCCAATTAAGTTCACCATTAACAGATAATTTTCTGAGTCTATTACCATTTGTATAATTTATGATTTATAATGCCAATACATATAGTAGAGAAAATCATCTCTTAGTTTTCCAGTGTTTCGGTTTAGGTTTTAAGAACCAAGGCATATCCTCACCAGGCACCCCTAGCACTTTATTCATTAAGAAGACATGGAAATGTGTTGCCGTCATTCACATATTACTATTAAATTTCAATATGGGGTACGACACCGGTCGTTTCTTTCCATGAAAGTGTCTTGCATTTATTTCATTTAAACGAATGTTTCAATATGATACGAAAAGTAAATCCAAGATTCACATCCCACTAGTATTTACAACAAGATATAACCCGACTCTTCGGCAATTAGGAATGGCTATTAAGAAGCATTGGTATTATATCCATAATGATGAACAGATCCCAAAATGATGAACAGAACAACAGAATCCTCAATAGACGGCCCGAGTTTCTAAAATATGCAAAATACATTTATCCAAAAGAGCTACATTTTAAATTATTCCAATATATCAACTTACACGGCAGCCATTTTGAAAATAGTGGTTATCTTTGATATTTTGAATTGATTGTCTATAGAATTTTCGATGAAGCTGAACATTTCTACGTTAAAATTGAATCTGTCAAGAATTGTTTTCTATTTTTTAAGATTTTTAAAAATTTGATAGCGGCCGTTTCAAAAATTGCGGCCATCTTTGACTTTTTAGTATGACGAGGCATTACCTCAGATGGTTCCATATTTTTTTTCCAAGTTTGGTGTCAATAGAGTGAGCCGTTTTCGAGAACACTCTGCAAAAAAAAAACAGCTACTGAAGAAAGAAGAAGAATAATAACTAGTCATAATGAGTCCTCGACTACGCCCACGACCGTCGCAAAGGAACAAACCATAATATGCATCATCAACGTCGTTCCTCTGTTAACCTTAAAGATCTACAGACAATTTTAAAAAATAATGGGCGGCATGGTTTATTCATCAGATTTTGTTCCATTCCTACTTCTCAATTGCATAAGATTTATCAGAAATGTGTTTTTGCTTCATTCTATAATCCATCTTATAAATGTTCAAAAATTATTTCTTCTTTTTTGGCAAATGTGTACATCGACAGGTCATTGGGATTCCTATGGGTACAAACGTTTATTGCCGACTTATTTTTATATTGTTATGAACAGTCTTTCATGAAAAAATTCCTTATGTGTAAAATACAGAATCATGATAAATTAATTGACATGCGCAAAATTTTTTCTGAAGCAGAATGTGCAGAGAAAACTTCAACTTCTAAAAATCAACCATTTTCAAGATATTTGGTCAATGAAGCCTGTGAAAAATAAAGTCTGAGATTGTTACGGATGTCCGCTGCTCAGTTTCAAAATAACAAACTTTTCATAACACTGGTAAATATTGACAGTGGATTCATTGCAGTATCTTGATGATGTACTTACTGTTGATAACCCCGAGTTTCCTAAATATGCAAAAAACATTCATCCAAAAGAGCTACATTTGAACAAAACTAATAAGAATAGTAAATGCTGTTCTTTTTTAGATCTTACTATTAATATCGAAAATGGAGAGATACGTACTAAAATTTATGACAAAAGGGACGATTTTAACTTTCCAATTACTAGTTTCCCCTTTCTTGATGGAGACGTGCCTTTGGTACAATCGTATAGAGTGTACATATCACAGCTTGGACGTTTTGCACGAATATGAACTCGGCTAGAAGATTAACGAACGAAACCATACGATTACTAAAAAAACATTTGCTGCTTAATGCTTTTAAAAGGTTTTATAATAGATATCAACATCTTTCATCTAAATATCCAGCTTCCAGAAAAGCACTTATCATGAACGGATTGTCCCATCCTAGTTTCTACTGCAATATAGTGAATAAATGCAGTCTCGCTAGTAACCCACAGAGATTTGGGAGTTACGTAAGATTTTTTCACAGTAAGGGTTACAAATATGAAATTATGTGTAATTCTGTAAAAATTGCAATTTCTCCCAATGGCTTGAATACTCTAAATTCACAATGGCATCTCACGAATACTGCCGATTTCTATTGAACTCTATGACTAGATACCATTAAACGCTTGATGGAAGTGTTATTTCAGATTTTTTCGTTCAGTAGAGGGAAGTATCCGACCTGCAGCTATGAGAGCCTTAGATAGTTTCAATGTTAAACCCTCCACTCTAATTTTCATTTCTACCAAGCGGTCACCTTGTTGGTAATCACACTGTATTGGTTTTTATAGTGTGTTTTATACACCAGACTGTCATAATAGAAAAAGCGGGAGGTGTCGGTACCCATAAAACCGGTTTAACCCCGCCACTATTCAGTGTCTGTACCAAGTTAGACTATCCTGACTATCTGTTGTGTTCATGTTTGTGTTTTGTACACTTTTATTTTTTGTCCAGCGTTTTGTCAGTTTGGTTGCCTTGATTGATTGGTATGTTATTGTTGACTTTTCCTGTTATCCATTTTGGTGTTTGTTTATAAAAATATAAAAGATTATCTCACAGAATACACTTAAATAAATTATCTATATAAAACTAAAATTCTTTTAAACTAAATAATTGCAAGACACTTTCATGACTTTTTTATTGAAAGAGAGCATCACTGTCGTACCCCATTCCTCTTATATTAAAATATTATTGTTATGTTATTCGCGGAAACACATTTTCATGTCTTCTTTATAGATGAGGATATGCCTTGGTTCTTAAAACCTAAACAGAAACACTGAACAACTATGACTCGACTAGTACTATTTGAATTATAAATTATAAATGAAACAAATTGTAATTAACTTTGAAATTATTTGCTAATAATGAACCTAATTGGGTATTTGTTTGGATTGTTAGTGGACAGGTATTTAACTAACAATATTGCATCGAAATAACAATATAACTAGAGGCTCCCAGGAGCCTGTATCGCTCACCTGGACTATGTCCATCTTGACTGGCAGCCTGAAAATTTGCTGTCAAGTTCCAAACTGGCTTTTAAACAAGAAGATCATTCAGTGAACTTTCCCATTAGGTCCTATGTTAAACTAAGTTCATTTCTGGCAGCAATCTTGGATGGTGGACAGGAACATCGGATAAACTCCTGAAAGAGGACCAACTAAGGACCATTGCTGCCGAGTTTTGTTCCAATTGGCCAAGTGGTTTCAGACGAGAAGATCTTTAAGTAAATTTCACAAAGTGTCCTATGTTAAACTATGTTTGACTCTGGCTGTGATCTTGGATAATGGAAGGGGTCATCGAATATACGTCTGAAAGAGGACCACCTTTTGTTCCAATTGGCCAAGTGGTTTCGGACAAGCAGATCTTTAAGTAAATTTCCTATAGAATCCTATGTAAAACTATGTTCGGCTCTGGCGGTCATCTTGGATAATGGAAGGAGTCATCGAATATACGTTTGAAAGAGGACCACCTTGCTGCCTATTTTTGTTTCATTGGCCAAGTGCTTGCAGACAAAAATATCTTTATGTAAATTTCCCATAGGGTCCTATGTTAAACTAAATTCGGCTCTGTTGGCCATCTTGCATGACAGGTGCGGTCATCGGATATAATTCTGAAAGAGAACCTCCTAAGGACCATTGCAGCCAACGTTTGTTCCAATTGGCCCAATGATTTCAGAGGAGAATATCTTTAAAGGGACGTTTACGACGACGACGACAGGCCAGGTGAGCTAATAAACCGAGATAAAGATATAATAAATCGAGATAACGATATAATTAATCGAGATAACGATATAATAAATCGATATAACGATATAATAAATTGAGATAACGATATAATAAATCGAGATAACGATATAATAAATCGTGATAACGATATCATAAATCGAGATAACGATATCATAAATCGTGATAACGATATCATAAATCGAGATAACGATATAATTTTTTTTCTTGTCGTGTCCCCTGCGGGGCTCCGTAAAAATCAGACTTTCACGTCATGGCGAACATGCAATATATACTTGACCATCATAATATAAATCATTTTTTTTCTGACGATATCATCATGCCTCTGAGTATAATAAACTATGCAGTAATAAACGGAATATAACTACACATCTCCCAGGAATTTGCAAAGGTAATATTATGGTTTTATCATTATCGTAAATATCGATCATAGAATATCGAAAGCATTTCAAAACCCCAAAATTGATATAATAGGCGATTCACGAAAACAGAAACTCAAAGAGAAAATAGAACAATGATATAATCAACCAAAATTAAAATACATAGCACACAAAAAAGAATTAAAGGATAGCACAAACAACAGCGGGGTCAATTGCTAAAGTAAACACTGCACTGATATCAAGTGCTTCGGAAGGTTATTATTTCCTGCTTCTTTAAATTCTTGAACTGATGAGATTGTTAGCAAAATTCAAAAATAATACAATTACTAAGGGTTCATTCCTTGTATTGCACATGGTAGATCTCATTAGCAGTAATTTGGCTTCCTATTTCGATATTTTTGGTTATGACTACTTCTTGTTTTAAAATAAGTTTGGTTTTTGGTCTTCCAAATGTTTCGGTTTTAATGCTGCTGATGAGAGGTAACTCCTTGAAATGCGTCGTATACAGCATAGTATAAATTTACTATATCTAATATTAGTATCTTTTGATTGTTATTTCGAAATTTTAATTGCATAAAACTAGTACGTAATGATGAATGGTTATTAATTATTCAATACACTGTAAAACACTTGTTAAATATAAATATATTTATTAATAAGCATTTTGAGCAATAAATAGTTAAATGCACTAAAGTAATGCATTTGTTCATCTGAACGTAGCTGTCAAATATGGCTTCGTCATGGCAGAGAACGAGGAACCAATATGTCCAGGGTATAATTCGTCTTGGTAAAATAACGAGTCCTGGCGACCATATTGTGCTGAAGGTTGGGCAATGTCCATAAATGTGCTGTTATATCCGCCGACTGAAAGATGTCCATTTACTGAAAAGCAAAAACAATATTTATTTTCATTTTCTAAATTTTAAATATGAGAAAAACAAAATATAGTTCTTAATTCCTCAATTTTGATAATTGAATAAAATAATTATAGCTGATAATAATATCCAAAAGGAATGGTATATTACCTTTATTCATTGCAATAAATTTACTATGTACGTATTTATTCAGAAAATATTTTCAAGTTTCTGAGGATGTTCTTGTACAATCTCATGATCCTCCATTGTCCATGCTGTGATAAAATCACATCTTCAATTTTGATAATGGAATAAAATAATTATAGCTGATAATAATATTCAAATGTAATGGCGAAACCTCTATGCGTATTATCTTTATCCATGGCAATAAATTTACTATGCATGTTTTTATTCCGAAAATATTTCAAGTTTCTGAGAATGAAGTAATAACTTTATCACAACCTGGACAATGGATGGTAATGAGATTGTACAAGAAAATCCTAGCTGTAGGCAAAGATCTAGACATAAGCAGAGTTGTGATATGAAATTATAGCGTTACAGAATCTGTTCTGGTTTGAAATTTGTAGTAGGAACGCATATGTTTGTGAAAGAGGTTCCAGGAAAATCTAAATGGATTTATCAGCGTGATATACCTTGGTAATTTTCAGGATGTCCTCTATAATAAGAACGGTGTGGATCAAATGTGGCTCTGTTCAAAGCATCTTGGTAAGTTGTGCCTCTTAGAAAAGAACCTTTGTTGAAACCATCATATGGTGTTGTCAGTTTGTTATAACTATAATGTGTATAATGATCATGATACGTGTGAGGTCGACTATCAGGTGTCCAGTAAGCACTAGGTGGCTGTGGGACGGTTGTGAACGGAAATGACTGAGCATGAGAGTCTGAATATGGCTGAACGCGTGGTCCAGAAAAACCGGAACTTGGTCCCATTATATCATTGTATGAATTCAACCCATACTGTGAGAGGTATGTTGGTCTGTCAAATGAACTACCATTGAATGGCGTGTAATGTTTTAGAGGTGACAAAGACAAGGACGGATTTGAAATATTTCTCCTACAAGAATCGTCTGTAAATGCTAAGGCACACTGATCACGATTGGTCGATGGAACTGGTCTAGAAAATGCCGTGCCTGCCATGGGCATATAGTTGTTATTTGGAAGAACTAGTCTGTTTTCATCTTGGCCTCTTACTTCTGTGTCATCTGAAATAAGCATATAAACAATTAAAAATTAAGGAACAAAAATGGAACGTAGATTGAGATTATCATGCAAAAACCAAAAAGTAAAGGTATTTAATATAATCAATTATTATACCTCAGTATATATATTCTATAGGAAAAAATAGTTATGATAAATTTGCTATTTATTTTAAAGAAATTCAAATAGTTAAATCAATTTTTTCCTTTGGGAAATAGTGATATTAGTCTATATAAACATCACGCATTTTCCCGCAAAATTTCTTTCGAATACGTCTTGTTTTATCTGAGAACATCGAAAATATGTCCGACAATAATGGCGGTCTCCAGTGAAGAGGGAGTTGCTTCCCTATCCAAGGAGGATTATCAAGATATATTAGAAGACAGCGATGCGAAAAACACAAAAAATGTAATAAGGCATCAGTATTTTTTTTTCGGTATAACAAAACACTTATTGACTGTATATTCGGGGAATATCAAGTTTATTGTCCCCTCGATACCAACGCCTCGGAGCAATTGTTGGTGTCTCTCGGGGACAATCAACTTACTATTCCTCTCATACCCAGTCAATAGGTATATTCTAAATCAACACAAATTTATGCTAACCTTAATTAAAGATATAAATCAATAAAAAAAAGAAAAACAAAAATAAGACACTGAAATATGCTGATGGAAATAAGTTCATAATTAACCCAGTTTTATTTAAATGCTACTGCTACTGTCATATTTTACTTGTTCAAAAGCAAAAGTTCTTGTATCTACCAAATATGAGTATGGTGGCGCTGGACAGCAATGATTTGTATTTACATCATTACTTCTTACGTTAGACATTTGAAAGAGTCTATTTCAAATATAGCCACAATCCTGTTTGAATCTCAAAAACTGAAACATATCTGTTATTTCTATTTTAACACTGAACACGATATGAAAAGCCACTTAAATATATTTCTTACCGTTACTCTCGTATGGATCGTCACTATGCTTTCGTTTCCTATTTTTAGGCGAGGAATTCTGTATCTTTGATGAAGGGGTTCTATGCTTTGCTTGTGTTTTAATCTCCTCTAAAAGTAAGAAAATAGTATGAAAATAATGAAGAATTTCTCACCATAAAATATTATATCCAACTATAAGGCATATTTGCTAAGTGTTCGGCTTTCGACATTGTTGACCTGTGTACATTTAATACACCAAAGTTGTTAACTAAGATGTTAAGGAGCAACCATTTGATTTTTATGGGGGGTAAGAGCAAAGTTTTGATCTTGCCAATTGTTTTCGTCGAAATTTTGGTCCTGGATTTTTTTTTTCAGCAGCTATTTTTCAAACCTGAAGTGATCTTTTTACTATTTTGTCAAAATCCTGGTCCTGGTATTTTTATTTCAAATTTGATCCTAGCCCCCCTCCTCTTATATAAAAATCAAATGGTTGCTCCCTTATTGTGATTTCCTCCACTATATGATCTGAATGTCAAGTCAGTAGGTAATTATTTCGGTAGTGATGAAACCGATATTTTAATATGTTGTGAAAAAAAATTTTTTGTTGAAAAATCGGTTCTGCCATTAAAAAGGTAGCACAGTCAAGTGAACATATATTCAACTTCAAATTTTGCCTGAATTGAGTTAGGTTATATTTTTTGTGTAATTCTTAGCACGTTGTATTTTTTTGTATTGGAAATGTTTTTGACGCCAGGCTATTACTTATTTACACAAAAATGACATGGAATAAACAATGGAAAGAAGATTAATATATACTATTATATTTCGTTATATTAGTATTCTTTTTTGATGAAAGTCATTTTTTAGATTTAACTCACCAGCATTTTTCATAAACCTTTTAATATTCATCTGTAGGATTTGTTCTGTGACCTGTTGTTGTTGTGTTTCCATGACGAGGAAGACATATTCATCAAACATCAGGCGAATAAGATGGAAAGAACCTATAAAAGAACAGTTTTTTTTAAAGACTTTAATGAAAGTAATGAGTACAACGAAATATGGAAACTTAGATATACAAAACATGTGGGCTTCTATTGATACACATTCACAACATCTCAAATGATAAAATTTACACCACAACGATGTACAGACTGACTCCATGTCATCCGGGGCCTTTCATTCATAAATCAAAATAGGAATCTGGTCTTTTATAGATTACAAAATGCTTGGTTTGACGAAAAAGGATCATTTTAAATTCTGAAAAATATTGTAGCAAGTGTGCGGAGATATTCATTCAAATTTCAAGGGATGTATATCATTTTTGCATGAATTTAACATGCGGAAAAAGAACACTTTCGAAAAATTTATATTATAAAGTACATGAAATCTTAAAGAGTTATTGTTCTTACCAAAACTAGTAGCACTTTGTAGTGTTAGATCTCTCATGAATAAAGAACAAAATATTGTCCATTGTAATAAAAATCTAGCGGCCCTGTCCTTGAAACTCTGTTTACTGCATTTTCCTGCCTGAAAGTAGAAAACAAAGTCATCTGGTGTCTCTTAGAATGATGATGTTTCTGTTTCAAAAAATTTGAATTTGATTGAATCACTAAAATTAAGAAATATATAGATTCTCCATTTGTGGTGAGAGGATTATATACTGCACATTATCAATAATCAAATTTGAGATTTTTTTTTTATCTTACATTTAAATATATAAATAAAGCTCACATCTGAAAAGATGTAATTGAACTTCCAATAACCTATAAATACCAAAACCCATGGTAAAATATAAAAATAAATTATTTCTCTCGTGATTTTTCATTATCCTGGCGTAAAATCAAGGAATGACGAAATCTATTTTGTGATGCTGCTATCGACGCTAATAGCAAGGATTTCAGAGCAATCAGCAATCTGATTTTAGTGGGATTCTCGTGTATGTTAAAATATTAAGAAGCTTTAACCATTTGGATAATTGCCATAAGAATGATAAAAGGATTTTACATAAACATTAAAAACAATTGGCAGATAACTTATTGTTCAATATACATATATAGAAAGGTATAACTAATAGAGTTGTTTTGCTTGTAATAAAGAATTAAGAGCCTTAACTATATTCCGGTCGTAGAGAAATTATTAAAGTTTCAACATACCCCAAAATTCATAATAAATATATTTACCTGCAATACACATGTATCAATGATTGTATCTAACCATTCCGTATAACCCTCTATAGGTGCCTGTTTCGTAAGAAGATTCTGAAAATCATCAAAAACTGAAAATAGAAAACAAAGTTACTGTGTTGTGTACAATAATGGTTACAATACACAGAAGTCTGACACCTTCACACATTTTTTATTTATTTATTTTTTTTACTTTACGCAAGTATTATACATGCATATTCCATGTTTCTTAAATTCACTTCAGTAGAAAAATTCCAAGCGAAAAATAACAAAATAAAAATCAGACTGAAAAGCTTGTCAATACAATGCAGCAATCGAATAGAAAACTACCAAGTCTTGAGATCAGTTTATGTTTAGGATACTGCTTCCAAGAAGAAAATAATTCATATTTATATATGTGTGAATTTATCATTCTGTCTGTCGATTTAAAAAAATGACAGAATAAAAAAGCATAGTTATAATATGTGTACTTACAGTCCTGGATTGAATCCTTGAACTTTTCCGTTGAGTGTGGCTCCATGAACCCAGCTTGACAACATATTTCCAAGAAGTTAATTTCCGCAATGTCTTCTATCATTTGATTGGCGAGATCGTGATTCATCAGTACTGTCCTAGATGTCTATTCAAACATTGTAAAAATTTAACATTCAATAAATAAAGAATAAATAAAAATATTTCACTAACAAAACTAAATACCTAACTAATAATAATTAACAAGGATCTATTTATTTAAATTCTTCTAGACTGAACAAATCTCTCGATAGTCGTGACAACGACACTCCGTAAGAGCATTTGATAGAAACGATGGCAACAAAACATCCCTTAAAGATCACACAGAAAACATGTTTTCTTCAAAATCTCTACAAAAGAAATATGATTAAATGCAACTTTTAAAATCTGTGATAATTTTTCTATATTTGATAAAATTAACTAAAACATATCCCACTTTTCAAACGTATAAAAGAAATTGTAAATATCCAGCGGTCCTGATCAACTATCCATACTTTATAATATATAGGTACATAGAAGCAGAACCCTTCGTTTTGATTGTTTCTTTAATCAGCGGTGTTGCTTGCAGTTGGGTAAAGATAAGTTTTTTTTACTTCCAAATTCAATCTTCCACTTTTGAATATTATTTGGGCCAAATATTCACTCACCTGTCCTAGTTGGATAAAAGATATCTGCCTTTTAATGCTTTGTATGAATCCTTTTGAAACTGAAAGAAAAAATAGTCACAAGATATATTTCGGAGGAATATAATAAATTTTAGCTTATATGTAACTATTTAAATGCATGAATGTAGATTTATCAACGATAATAGAAGGTATACAAATAATTTTCTGAAGATATTATCGGGCATCATAAATAATCTGAATGGAAACTTGCTGCATTGGTATTTTGCACTGGCTGTTGAGTTTAAATTAACAAGCATACAAGTGTGAGACCGATTTAGTTCGTACATGTGGTTTGATTTCGTTTTTACATTGTAAATATCTCCTTATAGGGCAAATATCTATTTTTTTAGCGCCTGTCATTAAAATATGAAGCAAGGGCACATTTTGTCCCGGGTATTTAAGTATCATTTGGACTCTCTCTGTCCAAAATATATTTCTCATATGCTAGTATTTATAACTACTTGGAGCAGTACTTTATTATCAGTCGTAATATATAATATTTCAATTGCATTATGTCGCAACAACTTCATTGAAGTATTTCCTTGTTTGACGTCTCTATACATAATGCGGAAAAAGAATGTGTTTCTGTGCAAATGCTTTACCTTCCAACTTTTTATTGAGGAGATGTTCAGGCGAATCTTCTAAAGCATTTTCAATCCAATACGGTAATTTCTTAATGAACATTTTCATTTCTCCTGCCAAGCTGGAAAACAAAATAGAACAACAAATCTATATTTGAAATACAAGAAAGCTATAAAAAAGATACAGAAATATATTATTAATAAGTTTTTGGACGAATTTTTCAAAATAATAAATAAAGAGAAAAAAAAAAGAAATCTGTTTATTGACTATAAGTTTACAAAATATTGTTCCCTTACCTTTCAGGTAAGTCTTGTATTGTTGTAGGAATCAATACATCTATTAAAACCTGAAATAGTAATAAGACATAAAATAAAATTAACTAATCAACAAGGGTTGATATAGTATATCTTTAGAATTAAAAAAATGCACCTATTTAACTTGATTTTGCTTATTGGGGCTTGACGACACTATAGCGCAGTTAGCCATGTCGCGGCGGATAATTTTTATTTACGGAGAAAGCCAGAGTATTTGGCGAGAAGGCAGGTAAAAATAGGAAATATTGTCAATTGAGAATAAAGCTAAATATGCATCACCACAAACTGGATTAGATTAATGTTGACAGGCTAATGGTTTGTTACAAAGAACTACCTAGACCAGACACTAAAAGCAAATAATTTACAAAAATAACGCATGATGTATGGACAGCTTGGTCTATGCTTCTACAAACCCTTTTTCAAAAACATTAAGTTAAAAATCTGTGGGGTGTTGTTTTTTGTTTGGTTTTTCATTTGTTTGTTTTCTCTATTTTAAAACATATCACCGCAAAGGATGCAACATGAAAATGTTATTAATCAATAAATTAATTATACCTTATATAATATTGAGTCACACAATCCTATGATATCAGCAATCATATTGGCTTTAAGTATGTCTAGTAAATGTTCTGGCATACCTTGCCAAAAATGCAGTAAAAAATTCTGTACCTGTAAAGGCGAAAGATACTTTAATAAAAGTATGCAAAGTATTTTTTTTAAATTTACGATGTCACATGTGTTGCATGGACGTGTATCAACTAGACCAAAGAGACATTATAAAGTATTTTTCAACAACAGATAACTTGTAAAAACTATACTATTATTATTTTAAACATTTAAATATTACTTAAATAAAATTGTTTTTTTTCTGTAAAATTTCATCAGATTAAAATTAAAGTCCGACATCTTACATTTCGAGAGAAAATAACTTATGAGAGTAACAGGAAATTACCACTTTTTCTTTAGATAGTTTATTTACTTGCCTCATCAAAATTAGCACTTATTACAGTATCTAGAATTCTCTGACAATGAGTTCTGTACATCAGTATAAATGTATATAGCTACAATGTAAACACATAGGTCCAATATTATAGGATACATATATATATAAAACCCTTATACACACTATGTATTACTGGAAAATAAAGCAAAGTGCAAAAACAAACTTTTTAGTTATACATGTAACTTTATGGCGTTTATCTGCTGTGTTCCATTAACATGACTGTCTTTTCCTTGGATTTCGAATTGACGTACTTTTCCAATTTTTTTTTTTTTTTTTTTTTTTTTTGTGTCAATATTTATAGTTCTGACATCTATTTGACCGCAGATGTTGTAACTGTAGTACACTTCCAGGATAATCATTATTAACACATGCATGTTGTATACCGATTCCATAGACAAAGAAAAGGAATAATGATTTATAAAGATATTTGTTACGGATTCAACGCCATTCTGTTCGTTTAGCATTATATTTTTTACACCAAGAAAGATTATTATATAGTACATGTAATTATTTTGAAAAAATGTAAAAACATTAACTGTTGGTAATCAATAACAGCGGATTATCATTCACCTATAAATGCCTGTAGCAATTCATACTATGCTGACTCCCTATTGTTTGTATTTTGTACTAGTCGTTTATTGATTCCTGTGTCATTGGATCTTAATTCGTTTGGGTTTGCTCTGTATTCAATTCACAAATTTAGATTATATGTTTTAGTCAACAGAAAACATAAGAGAGGTCCAATGTGTACTAGAACAATAATTTTGAAAATTATTGTTGCTGTATCATAATTACCTTGTCACGTTCGACACCATCTTCTAAAATTAAGTTATTTGCATCTGGAAATTCTGGTAGTAGCGTTCCAGTTTTTGAGCTTAGAGAATACTTTCTGTTTGAGCCCTATAATATATGCGTATTGTAATATTAACTCTGAAGTCATATCCATTTAAAGATCTTCTTTAGAATAGTAAAATAAAAGAAGAATGTGTCCCGCTCAAGCTGGCTATTATTTTTGAGAGCATTTGATGTCACTGCTAGTTTTTAAAGAGTTCTATTGTTCTGGTCTTACATGTAGGTATTTGCAATTTTCCAAGTTATAAAGGGCATAAAGAACGGTAAATGACTCACTGCCCATATTCGAACTCTGTCTGCGTGTTATGATTCTCAGCATTGTATATGCGTTTCGTAAACTTTGGATGGGGCAAACTAAAGTTAGAATGCGGAAACCAAAATCGGACAGACTGTCAAGGGGAACACTTAATGCCCCCTTCGTCTAGCGGCGGGGGCATAACAATTAAGAGTAAATTCGGAACCTTTTTTACACATTTTAAATGATGTTTTTAATACGGATAGGTATTATTCTACAAAAAGTTAATGCAGAAGAACTTAAATCCACAATGGATTACACCAAACATTCATTGATACTTACAATACCATTAAAAAATAATTAAACACTTGGGTAAATAGGGGAATTGACAATTTAGAAATTAAATGTGTTTAGGTGTAATTTAACTTTATTTGCTTTAATTGTTGACATGTGGTTTAAGAAAGCCATCAATTGAGTGCTTTCTAACAATAAATGATGACATTCCTCAATCTCTTATACACAAGTAATTTTCTATCCTATCTATATACACCTTTCACATATAAATGTGAGTATTTATCAGCATCTTGGTAATTATGGTCAATATTCACTAGGGTATCTAAACTATTTGTATGTCTCACGTGTGATGTGTTTGGTCATTAAGGTAAGTTATTTATCATCTTAGAAAGACAAGTTACAAAATTGTTCAAACATAGAGATATCGTGAACTTTTTGGGATGCTTCGTTAGTCCGCTTGTTGTCGTTGTTGTCAAGTAGAGAGCACTTATATCAAACGATAAAGAGCCGGACTTGAAATTCCTTCAATTGTTTTAAGTTTGATATGAGAAAAGGTATAAATTTACATAACATTCCAAAAAGTTAGCTGTAATGGCCCGCATCGAACGTCATAATGAATTTCTTAATTCAAATACTCACAGCACATGTATTTTTTGAGAGCAACAAATTATGCGCTTGTTATTAAATAAGGTAAAAAGATCAAAGACTACATTTTTGGAATGAAGTCATTGTTTCTTTATCAACCAAGGACCAAATTTATCAAATCTTGTTTTTTTCTAAATTTTATGTAATTATTTTTTTAAAGTATTGCTTTCATGAAAATGTAAAATGACGATAAATAACTTAAGGTGTCCCAGATTAGAATTTCCTTTGCTAAAGTAATTATAGGGATGAATAAGGACAGAGATGCACATAGAAGTTATTTAGTTCCAATAGGTTCCAACAATTTAACAGTTTCATTACAGAAAAATTGACAATATCAGCCAAACTTCTATAAAATGAGCTGGTGATACCATGGAGACTAACAACACATGGGTCTACAAAAAATTTTCAAATTTAGAATTTAAAAGAAAGTATGTTTCTTTTATTTTACATTTGAAACCTGATCATTCGATTTTGTCTTTTTTTTTTTATAAAAATTCATAAATTGTAATGGTTCTCTTTCGTATAGTTACCTCAGTCTTGATTTTAATGCCTGAAAATCTGAAAATAACAAATACATTTATGTATTTTATTATACGACGGAAACGTGCAACAATGTGGGAAGTTCAGTCAAACTGACTACTATTATTTATTTCATGATGCCGTAAAATGTATCCAGAAATCCACCATAGTTTATCTTTGCACATGGTGAAATTCATGAAAGACTAATCTTCTTAATTATCAAAATATATCATTTGTTCTTGTCAGAGTATGATACTAAAAGGATATACCTATGTCGGGCTAACGCCAACAGGGGTATATCCAATACTTATTTCGAATGTCATGATATTTTAATAAACCATCCCTCTTAATATTCAATCATGGATTTATTTCAACACATTAACTCCACCTTCAAACCAAATAAGCTTAAACCTTACAGCAAAATAAGGACAACAACAAGCGTTACAAAAAGCGGCAGATATATACTGCCAGTTTCCTTCACATATTTGACATTATTCATGATTTACAAATGTAATTTATACATGTATAATTCATGGAATTATTTAAATTGTATCAGATCTGATCTTTATAAAAAAAAATTAAATGTTCATATAAATTTTCTAGTGCAAAATATACATTTCCTCTTACTGATACATGAGATATAATAATGAAAAAATATTTTGTTAGTTAATCAATCGACAAGAATATTTAGGAAGCAATCCTGCAGTGACAGACAAAGCCGCGAATTCAAATGTACAATGTCTGGAAACAAAACCTATAGACAAACACAAACTCATATAAAACCAAGAAGTAAACAAAGGTGCCCGGAAGGGCAAACAGTTTCTGAGTTCTATACGGAAAATGAATAAAAAACTAAACTTTATTATATGTACATCTACCACCTGCATAAAATGGCAGCCAAAGATAACAGGCCACTTAATACCATTTTAAAACAATTTCTACTTATTCAGAATTCAGATTAAACACAACACTTGTCAAATCTGTCGATAAAGAAACACGCTCGTTATTGATTCCAATCTAATTAGTAAATTTATTTTGTGTGTTTATCCCATGTTTAGAGCAATCTGTCATGTCAAAAGAGGAGATAACTGGATGCAGACAGAATATAAGCACTTGGTTTTTATAATATTGTGTTGAAAGCTTTTAACCTAACCTCTTGTGTGGCTTGATATGAGAAATAGGTTTGATAATATGAAGCTTTAGAGTGGTGTATAAATATGGCCAGGTGTGAATTTGAACTTAGATTTGGGATACAGGAATATGCAGTGTTAAAAGGTGAACTTTATTATCTTTTACGTATTTGGGTGTATAAAATAAACAAAATTTTTATCAAATTTAAGGCAAAGTTTTGATATCAATAAATCCTAGTATTTTAATTTAATTCCATTCACAGCAATTCTTTCCCAAAATCAAATACTTTACGCCCCATCTGACATCACCACCTCCAGACGAAATTCACACGTAGAGGTAGTTATTCAAAAGGAATGTCATACATTTACAAACCATTGTCTTTACAATTACCCTTCAAAGTACCCAAGATCACCAAGGATTTTTTGCTGTTATCCATATTTCCCATCTACTTTTCAGGGTTTGTTTGTTACTTATGTCCAGTTTGTTTATTCTCGCCCTTTCGCTTAGTTCTCAATCTTGTCTTTGTCTGTGTATTCACCATTGATTGCCCATTGTTTTTCTTCCCCGTCGACTGATAGAATTTAAAGTCACAAACAAGTTTGAAGTAGAATTCTTCCTATAACATTGTATACGATGCAATATTATCACAATAATAAGTGTTTCCTACCTTGTTAGACCTTTTCCTGCGTATACAGAGTGATAGTAGATTGAAGTTTCTTTAATACCAATTCCGTAGTAGTGGTACCTAGGGGAAAATACGTAAGTTATCAGTATTTTAAAAAATTAAAACAATCGGAATGAATGTGTGTACATCAGGTCAATATAAATTTTTTCATTATCTGAATTTAATCTTCCTTTTAAAAGACATTCTAATATTTGTAAATTTATAGTGTAAATGAGTTCATAACTTTTAACTATTTATACTTCAAGGTTTGTATTGCTGTACGAAATCCAAAATACAGTTTTTACTGATCGGACATTTACTTGCCATTACAATGATAAATGAATCGAATTAAAAAGCAATAAAGAAGAGAATTACGAAACTAAAAAATTAAAAAAACCGAATTAGAAAACTTTATCTCTTCAAATTCTATATTAAGGTAAAATCGCTATTTTGGGTTGAAATGTTTCACCAAAATATTTGTATTTTAGCGTGCTGCATTTTAATTTTGGCTGCGCACAAAATTTAGAAGAATAAACTTTGGCATTTTCAATCAACTGTTCAACAGCAAATATTATAAATTTATTGTATGAATTATTCCAAATAATAAATGCAAAATGGAAAGATATTAATAATTTGGTGTTAATACTTCTTCATACTTCTCCAAATATCTTGCTATGAACGTTTTATAGATGTATAGCGAATTAAATCCAGTGTATGTGAAATATAATACATAGAGTTTCTGATTTATTCTACTTTGATACTGAATTTTCCTTGGTAATTACTTTGTGTGCATTCTTTTTTTCTTCTTTTTTTTTGTTGTTTTTTTTTTATTATTTGCTGAGAGGATAAATAAATTTGTTTTTTTTATCGAGGCATACTTTTCGCTCAGTTGCTAGTATTTCGTTATTAGTATGAGATAGACTAAAAATCTAGTGTCATAAAATTGTTAAATTATCTCCTTTGTACTTAGTTCTGTTCTGGTATGGTTTTGGGTTTATCTTCTTGGTCATTTGACATTTGATACTGATCTTAAACATTTTGAGTTACTGTTTCACCAATTTTGGCTTTGGAAACAACTCATAAGAAATAATTCGATGAAATATGCATTTATCTTGTGCATCAGATTGGTATTATAATATCATCTAATAAGATATGTACGAAGAGATTATGAGATTTCATTTAAATAGCTATTAGATTAAATGTTTACTACTAGGCGATATTAACTAGGAGTGGAATCGAATATTCCGTTTTCTACAAAAATATTTAAAATGTATATTAAAGGCTTTGACGATTGGACATTTTTATATTATAATGCATTTGAATGTGGATTTATAGTCATTATATTATCAGACACAAAGTGTTTGGGTGAGTAATTATATTTTTCATTTATAACTGTGTTAAGTACATATTAAATCATTCTGTAATTTTTTGTTACAGTTTGTAATTAAATGGCATCCTTGTTTTCATTAAAAATTTTGCTTTATATTCATTATGTATCTCTATACCATTGTAATTGGTTTATGATAAATAAAAGAATTTCAATACATAATAATATCAGATTATTCCTAGTACTGCTTTCAATTCAAAACATTAATTAAAAAAATATGTCAAAAGATGAAAATTTGATTTAAGCAATAATGGAAAAGTTAAGTAGAAAAACTTATTTAAATACTTCTGGCAAAATTTACCTCTTGTATAAAAAAAGATACTAATAATAAATAATAATAATAAAATAAAACAATAAAAAAATGACAAATATTCTAATTGTTCATATATAGCTACATTAATAATGTATAGCTGCGTATATAGATTGACTCATATAAATGCTAACATACTTGGACTGTCCTCGAGTTCCTAAACGTCTGGTAGTAAGTTTGGGAAATTTCTGTCTTATTAACTGTAAATAAATATGATAAACTGATATAAAGTATTGGCTATTTATGCATTTTACTAAAATCAGTCTTTTTCTTTGGCAGTTCGTGAGAGGATTTTTAAACCTTACATAGAACATTTTAAACCTTACATTTTAAACCTTACATAGAACATTTTCAAAAATAATAGAATTACTAAGGGTTCATTCCTAGTATTGCACAAGGTAGATCTCCTTAGCTGAAATTTGGCTTCCTATTTCGGTATTTTTGGTTATGAGTACTTCTTGTTTTAAAATAATTTTGGATTTTGTTCTTCCAAATGTTTCGGTTTTAATGCTGCTGATGAGAGGTAACTCCTTTAAATGCGTCGTATACAGCATAGTATAAATTTACTATATCTAATATTAGTATATTTGGATTGTTATTTTAAAAGCTTCTTTAGCACTTGTACTTGCATCATATTCAGTGAAATAAAATTTGTAATAATACATACACCAAATTGAATGAAAAGACCAAAGTCCAAGGAAACGGTAAATACGGCAAATATGTGAAAGTCATATAGAAAAGAAACTACGTACCAAAATAAAATATACAACAAACGGAAGACAAATAGGACAAGATATTACAGAAAATAAAGCACTCGCAATGGGAAATCCAAAAGACACTTCCTGTGCTCCGGAAGGGTAATCATGTTCATGACCTGACTTTTTTGTATGACATTAGTAAACATTTCCAGGTATTTATTCATATATAAACATAGCTCTTTATGTTTGTGGTTTTAGTCGGTTATCATAAAATATTTAATATGATGCATTACTTAGTAATCAAACGCTTTCAGGTACCCTATGAAAGGAATTTCTCTCTGTTGTTACTGTATAAACTGTATCAGAAAATACCGAAATAAACTGATGCACTTTGTGGCCATTTCGTTGACTGACAACTCATCAGCAGTGCTTGAAATCAAAATGTTCGAAAATAGGTTAAAGATATAATGATGAATTAATAAGCACAACCATCAAAAACCCAAACAATTAAAACAAACAGGAATCCAAACTCAGCTAAGGGTTATCTCTGCATCAAAAGGAAAAGCCTTAGAAATTTTTAGAAATTTTTGTCAAATTTTAAACTCAAAATTTAAAGGTATTTAAGTCATGAATCATGCCAGGACAAAAATTCTGGCTACAGGGCTGATAATGCCATCGTGGACTTACAGTGCACCAGCAGTGACATAGACCCAGTGGTAGTAATAAACTGTATCACAAAATACAAAAATAAACTGATGCACTGTATGGTCATTTCGTTGACTAACAACTCATCAGCAGTGCTCGAGTTTAAAATGTTGGAAAACAGGTTAAAGATATAATGATGAATTAATAAGCACAACCATAAAAAATCAAAACAATTAAAACAAACAGAAATCCAAACTCGGATAAGGGTTACCTCTGCATCAAAAGGAAGAGCCTAAGAAATTTTTAGAAATTTTTGTCAAATTTTGAACGGAAAAATTTAAAGGCATTTAATTCTTTTACCATTTACTCACCTTTTAGCTGTTTTCTGTAAATCTAAATAATTTTATAAATCTAGTACAATTTATTATACATGTTATACATGTGATAATGTCATAAATACATTGTAGCTATACAATTAATCATACCTTTCCAAATGTGGCTGCTCCAGCTGGGGTAAACTTGACTTTCTTACAGAAATCCAGATAGTGTGTATAAAGAACACATCTAGGCAAACAGACACCTTCAGATCTCTCATAATTATCTGTTAACCATTTCAGTGTAGCAGCAACTTGGGATTGTTTCTGTGTGTTTTGTTCAGTGGGAGTTTGTTCGAAATCTTTAATGTCCTCTTTGCTAGGGACAGGCCATTCTGGAAAAGTCACAATGCTGTCAAACACTGGGTTATTTTTTTTTTCAATTCAGAGCAAATGTAATAGACCATTTTGGTTTTTAAACACCTAATTCCTACGAAGTCCTCTTCTGGATTAATCTGCCCCTTGTCGGATTTTGTGGAAATCGCAACATGGTTAGCACGAATTTCGAAAAGGATTGAAACAGGGCAGCCAAATCAAGGCAAGATAAAATTTGCCTTAGTTTGCCGAAACCTTCTTTTTTCAACCTCGGACTGTAATAGGGCCTTTCCTTAGATAATTCTTCATACGTTTTTGTATATGGATTGACCAAACAGTTTTATTTTTTATTTAGTTTATTTGAAAAGGAAAGGGAGATATATATAAAGCATCAACGGGTATGATGGATATATTCTTAAAATAAATTCCCATCATACAAAAGACAAACGTTGTAGAAAAGGTACAACGCGTCATGCTAAAGAACGTCATATCTTCGTTGTAGAGTGTAGATGGGAAATTATTAAACTTCTATCCCAGCAGGTTTTGTCAAAATTAGAAAACGTATTGGCTTTTTCACGTCGGTTTTTAATATTTTCCGAGCATTTTACCCATAAAAAAGGTTAATAATACAGTATAAACGTAAAGGTGGCCACGACAATAGTGTGAATGAAAGAAAAAAGTATACATGGTGATGAAAATGTAGATCAGTATTATCTTTTATAATGTATATCAGGTAGATTTAGATTAATACTTATGATCACATATTTACTGCCTAAGTTAATCAAATATCTATCATAAGCTTCACGTTCTCTTATCACCAAGATGTTGCTAAGATATCCTCAGATGACAAATACGGTATTGATTTCCGGTGGTATTAGTTGCCTGGACAACGGATCATCTGATAAAATTAAAGGTGACCTCAAGTTAGGCGTCATTATTACGGTGTGATTTACATGTATTGGAGTTCAGATGTATTCGTAAGATCATAAATATATACTTCCAAAATAAAATTAAAAAAGGTGCAAAGTACGTGGTGAAATGAACGTAAAATTTTCATTTAGAAGGAAATATTGAAACAATGAAGGAAGTTGTATTTTGAAATAAGTTTTATGTGAAGAGTTCTTAAAAACCTCTAGCTGTCAAATCAAATAATTTATTGTTTAAAATGACAAAAATGCTAAGGTGACAATCCAAAGCCGTTTAAAGTTGGCCAGAAAAAACAAATACAAAAATAAAATAAAATAAATAAATAAATTTAAATAGATAAATTCAAAACTAAGACCTATGAACAATTCTGAACATCTGAACTCGTGTCAAAATACTTAGTTTTATTTCTAGAAAATCTTTCAGTTTCACGTCTGTAACCATTTGAATAATTACCCCAAACTTAAAATCTGTTAAGTTAACAGGATATTATATTTATCTGTTCGACAAAAAGAAAGTACCGCACAAATAAGTTATCTTTACCAGGTGATTGCTATTAATTCTGAATAACAAGGGAGTGTTACTTAAGAATAACATAAAGGAAAAAAATCTTACAGAAGAATGTAAGATACAAAATAATTGTATTAGTCGTAAACACTGAAAAGTGGCAATTATGGATAAAATCGGCAAACTTCCCACTTTTAAATAGTCAGGGTACACCTTCCAACATCCAATATCACAAAAAGCCGTTTAACGCCAAAGCAATTTCGGAATATAACATATTGTATTTGGCGCGATGCTAAGTATATCAGCAGTTTAGTCCTTTTCAACAAGGCCGAAATTTGTTTTAAAAAGTTAAAAAAATATATAATTGAAAACGTTTGTTCATACTTATGTATATTTATTAAGCAAAGATATTGCATATGCAAATGTGTTCACAAGCATAGCAGGTATCGTCCACAAAATTAATACAATAGAGATTTAAAAGAATAAATACATAAACGTATGCGGAAAACACATGTTTTGCTTCTATGTTTATATATTAATCTTAATTGTGTACTTTTCTAAAGACATTTTTGTGATGAATAATAATTCTTAAACATGTTAAAGTTGTATTACAATCGTAAATCGGATTATTTCTATTAATATATGCTCATACCAATAACAAACTTTTGCCGATTTGGACTCGTTAGTACTATAATCTTAAAAACAAATTTAATGTTGACCCTAAGTCTTCATAATCTAACCAGTAAAGTGCTATTGAAATTTTTGTCAACAGATTGTCGTCATGTGGACTGGAATTTAAGTACTTCTGCGGAAACGTCCTCCCTAAATTGTCTTTGCCATCCATTGGCTTATCGAATGGATAGATAGTTATCGCTTCACTATTCATAAAAATCAGTTATTCTTATTATAATAGTTTATTTCAGTTGATTAAAACATTTGAACGATTGTTTTACTCATACTTGAAACTGTTGGCAAAAGTAGACTGAAGCATTCAAATCACGCAGATTAACATTATATTGACGTAAGAGTTTATACTATAATAAACAATGATATATTTTTATGCACGCATTTTTAAAATTGAACCATAAAAGCTAAATCAGAAATTTTAACAATAACAAATCGGAAGTTTATACACAGGACTGTAGAAATATGCAATTGAAACGAATGGCACAAGTTATAACTGATCTTAAAAATGTTTAAAAATTTGTGTGTATTTTTTGGTCAGACAAATAATGCATTTATAAAATATTTGATCATTAATATTTATCAGACTTCAACATACTTGGTCACTGTTTATTTATTCCGTCAATGGAAATACTGACCATCTAATATTCATAATTAACTATATTTTTTTAGAGTGAATGTAAAGGCTGTTTTGTTTCTACTATCAATTTTGGGAAAATAATTCAAAACTTCAGATTTAATGTTTCCATTTAATCTGTAAATGTAAAAGTAAATTCTTAAACAATATATTACTTAAGTAAAAGAAGTATACAAAAGATTTAATTCAATAATTACAAAAAATAATGTTAAATTTAATGAACTGACAAGAAAAGTTCTTAAATATATAAATATTGTTCAAAAAATATATCAGATTATATATTGTTGAAAATATTCTCTTTTTTTAATTTTTCTTTCGTTTTTCATTCCCTATTGCTTTCCTCTGTTATCATTTAGAAAAAAAAGAGCTCTTCGGAAAGATAAATAAATAGATAGATAAATATTTTTATTCTATAGAATAGAGAATTGAAACGGGGAATGTGTCAAAGAGACAACAACCCGACCAAAGAGCAGAAAACAGCCCAAGGCTACCGATGGGTCTTCAATGCAGCGAGAAATCCCGCACCCGCAGGCGGGCTTCAATTGGCCACTAAACAATAATGCATACCAGTTGAGCGAAATGGACGCCACACTTATCTCCGAAACGTAACAAATGAACCAAAATTTAAAAAAAACACACACAAGGCTAACAAAGGCTAGAGGTTCCTGACTTGGGACAGGCGCAAAAATGTGGCGGGGTTAAACATGTTTTGTGAGATATCAACCCTCCCCCTATACCTCTAGCAAATGTGGAATAAACAAACACACAGCGATATACACAGTAAAACTCAGTTCAAAAGAAGTCGGAGTCCGACGTTAGAAAGGATATCGGAAGAAATTAAGAAAAATGACAATGATCAATATAAATTGACAAAGGACTACTAGCAGTTACGGACATGTCAGCTTCAGACCTCAATTAAACTGATAGAAAGATTATGTCATAATATCATATAGAAAATCAGCCACAATCCCTCCCTTAAGGGATTTAGTATCATTCCATCATAAATTAATAGAGAACATAA
Source organism: Mytilisepta virgata (assembly GCA_028015205.1). NCBI lineage: Eukaryota > Metazoa > Mollusca > Bivalvia > Mytilida > Mytilidae > Mytilisepta > Mytilisepta virgata. The sequence goes on from CM051515.1 coordinate 38,491,987, forward strand.
CCCGTGTCATGCCAACAACTGGTTTTAGAATAAATGTGTTTATTTTCGATGCAAAGACCCTATGAGTGAATCAATATTAATTCAAAAAAATACCATCATTAATTACTTGACAACAGTATTGTCATATGAACTGTTTCGTTCGATTGTAAATTGAGAGGTAGAAAAACTTCCCAAAACACCGTTAGATTCAGACTTTTGAACAATAAATTCGTGTCGAAAGAGCAAAAATTCAAACAATATTTAGGGTTCCAAAAACACGGCCATCAATCTCACTACGCGCCACATTTTGTTATGACAGAAAAAATTTTGTGATACAATGTATTTTCCTGATGTGCGTTGTGATAAGATATCCTTCGCCTCTAAATGTCATTACATGTTTTAAAGGTATTTATTTTTTTCCAGGGTTGTTTATAAATATTAATGGGAATGTACTTCGATCCAGGTTGATCAGACGTGTTGCATTAGGTCTAAAGTAGTTCAATTTTCTTAATTTTCTTGTAATTATACTTTTCCTCCTGAAATCAATTAACTTTTCGAGTAGGATGAAGAAAATTTCAAATAAAATTATATTTGTAAGAATTTTTTGTAAACAGTGGTATTTTTTGGATCATACTCTGATCGAAAGGGATTCAGTGTATCAAGCTATAGAAATATTGGTAAAAAACAAAGTCGTTATGAGTTGTAAGAGAACGATGTGAGTTGTAAAAGTACGATGTAAGTTGTAAGAGTATTTAAGAGTTGTAGAAAGATAACTTTTTAAAACTTTTAATAAAATTAATTAACTAATTAATTAAGACAAGCCCGGCCAAGTCAATTTATTTGGGTAATAACGCCAGATATAAACCTAAAACTATCGAGTATGTAAAAAATGAGGCAGACAATTTGTATGCTGGGTCGTTTTTTACCTTTTCGTACACACAAAAAAATGCCTGCGACATAATCATAAAAATTCCTTTGGTCAAAATACTGTCACATGATGTTCCATCTTTCTTCATGTTATTTGATAAAAACTTATATTGACTCGCTTTCACTTTCACTTAATAATCTTAAATGAAAAGATTATTTTTTGCACCATAAATGATATTTACAAATTTGATTATTGATAAAAACTTAATATTTACTCGGTTTCACTTTTACGTTCTAAAATTAGACTTTTCGCACATGTGCAATTTCATTATGTTATTATGCAATAAAACAATTACAATCTTTTGTAAAGGTCTTTATAAGGTAAAATAGACCAAAGTAACCAATATTGATCTCGGACTACGGCCTTGGTCAATATTGGTTTCTTTGATCCATATCACCTCATATAGACCTCTGCAACAGACTTTAATTACATTGTATAGAGTATTTAATAAAGTTATGACCAAATTTCATAACGAACAAACCGTTTAAAGAGTTTAAATACAATAGCAAGAATTGCTGTATATGTTTTCATGTATGTAATTTGTCTCGACTATGCTTTCTTAAGTTTTTCACATTTTATTATTCGCATAGTTCTTTGTTCATACAAACCATAATGGTTCATACGACGCTCCACTTGATATCATAACGCAATACTTGATATCATAACGCACCACTTGATATCATAACGCACAACAAGTCCAAATATATATGATTATTTGTTTGCTATTTATCGTCATTATTACGGTCATTACAGTATTTCCAAAGAGCTATCGTCATAATTCATTGACTAATGATACAGATAACAGCCAAGTGAGACTAAAAACTAAATAGAGTCAAACATATAGTTTGGAATCACAAAAATATCGCGTTTTATTGCATGAAAATCCAAATGTAGCAAACATTACGGGATGCTTCATTAATATATTTGTATCTGGATTTAGTCTGTGATCGTAGTGGTGGAACTACATTCTTAGATTTTTTTAGCAAATGGAAAATTATGTAGAAATGATCGTAAAGTTGGTACTTGGAATTTTAAGCGTACATTCTACTATCAACACGCATAACAGGAAAATATCACAAAGATTTTTCGGTCATAACAAAATGTGGCGGGTGGTGATATTGGTTCCCGTGAAAAATGTATCAAAATTACTATTCTGGTTTAGGTCAATACTTTTGGTGGAAATCTTAAACAATTGTAATTTTTCCAACAAGTTTTTTTGCACGAAATAAATGTTATTGTTGCCTAAAGAGTATATGTAACAAGACGTAAATTCCAAACTTTTGAAACCCAGGACTTAGGAATATTGTTTATCGTTCCTTTGGTTGACTGATGCATTTGTACACCAACCAAGAACTCTACAGTGAAACTAACCTCCATTGTACAGATGTAAATATCATCACGGTCGTATCTAATTTGTAACAATATGTCTTAGACTTTCATCACGGAGAACCTGGTAGTAATGATCTGATTCAGATTAGAGTTAGAAAAGCTTTTACCATTACCATTTTCTGATGAAACAATTTTTTATTTCATGTAAGGTCATCTTGTTTTAGAGGCTAGTAATAACAAGTGATTAATATAAATGACGAGTTTTTATCATCTACTTTCATTTTGCCTGGGCAAAGATGACATTCTCAAGTTGACGAACAGATTTTTTTAAATTAAATATTTAAATGTTTGCATACGCAAAATAAATAAGCTTTTCATGGCAAACAACAGTTTGAAATTTGAAAAAAACATTGATAAGCGTCATTCTTCAAAGGATTTTTGCCACTTGCCCTATATTGTTTTGCTTATAACTTCAAAGGAATTTCATTATTTACCAATTAATGTATTTAAATGTTAATTAATAATAAGTTCATGTTTCATTTCCTGAAAGCAAGTGAATAGAATCGGTTTTCATCAATTGTCATGTACGTTATATAACTTTATACAGTATCGCCATGAAGGACACACTGACCCAAAATTAGCCGGAGTACCGGGAGAGAACCACCGACCTTCGGTAGGAAAATTGGTAATCCTTTTCAATTATGACCGGAGTCGATAACACCCCGCCACAGGTAAGATTCGAACTCACAACCTCAGTGTTGACAGGCTAGTGATCATTAGTTGTCATGATGAACTACCTAGACTACTCGGCCACCGAGGCCCCGCTGTCGTTTTGAAAATGGCACATGAAGAAAATTCAGAAGAAAATGGCTGTACTCTTTTCTGACTTTTATATGACGTCCCATGGCCCAACAACAGACCGTTCGACCTCCGTAGAAAAATATAAAATTCGTTTATGTAAAAATAAAAACATATGGAGAATACCTTTGTAAAAAAAAACCCTGTAGGAAATGATTAACTGAACTATTATCCAACTCGCATAATTTTTGCAGAAACTGGCGTTAGTTGATTGCTGTTGCATTGTTACCATTTCCTGTTATCAACTTGTTGTTGATTTAAATATATGTTTCATTCCCTGCATATACCGCTGCACATTCATATTCAAAATACTCTTCATTTCCTGAATTTAATTTTGTCCGTTATATAATGCATGTTTATATAAATTATTCCGATTCATTACAGTTCTGGAGAATTTCTTACTGGCATATAATTCAAAAATTATACAGAGTATAATTATATAGAAATATTAAAGTTAGAGTAAGAACAGAAGATAATTTATGATAAATTTAAAAACTATTTCATAACGGACATCAACATGTGGGAGTTGACATTGCTAGTACGCTATCTTATTATATTTATTTATGGTTTTTGGCAAGAGTATAGGAAAGCACAATCCTATAAATGTAAACAATACTATAAATGTAAACAATCCTATAAATGTAAACAATACTATAAATGTAAACAATACTATAAAACAAAACCAAAAGAAAATACAATATATCTTAATAGTTTCAAAATTTTGTCAAAATTAGGCGTAATTTTTTGTTAAATTAGTTATATTCTAATGTTTGTAATTAAGATATTTTTAAAGACTTAATTTTGGTAAATTTGCCGAAAATACAAGATACGATTCACAGACAAGGGGGCTTTTTACTAGAATAGCAACAGAGGGTTACAACTCAAGGTCCATTCATTTTGCTTCTTTCGTTGTCTGTTTTTCATAAAATTTAGCATGTTTTCAACATCTCACTGAAACCTCTTGGTGCTGTTCTAAATGTTGATGAAATTGACCTTACAGGACCGCAGGCATGATTAATAACAGTGAAGACAGAAATTTCCGGTCAAGAATATTCAAAAATGAACCGAACCAAATTCCTTGCGATGAAATGCATAATTTATCAATAATATTCCAACAAAATACCCCTACTCCAACTAATGACCAACTATATACCAAAATAATATGATCACCAATAAAACAAAAAACCTTTCTGTTCAAGAAGTATGGAATTAGGATTTTTTCAAGAATGATGTTTAACTGTTTTTAATGTTATCACATTTCCTCCATTTGTATTTAGAGGTTCCTTGTGGTTTGCCAACATGCGTGGCTCTTTTATTAGCCCCTTTTATTTTTCGTAATTTGACTTTGATTCTATTTTATTTCTTTATTTATTTATTTTGCCCCCTGTCATATAATATTTTATTTCAAGTAGTATTTAATCTTGCCTTTTCCGCTGCAGATTTGGAGCATGCCATTTCGCCAAATATTAGAGCCTTTTATTTTCAAATATTCATTACAGATGGTTGTTCCGTAAATATTAAGAATTTTAAATTGGATTTTGTCAAACACTGTCTTTTCATAATGCTTGCTAATTATAAAACTATTTTCTAGACTTTTATTTATATTTACCAAAATTCCCAGATATTTTCAAATCTAACAAAGCCTCACATCTTGATTTTTAACGAAAAGTATTTTTTCCCTGATAATTTTTTTGAGGACTTTCAGCTTTATGGTGTTTTGATTATGAACTTAAATTTTGGCTTCTTTCCTTATACCTGAAGACTGAAAATTTACAAATGGGTTTGCCTTATGACTTATTGCATGCAAGCGGAATTCTTCACAAAACTATTACTTAACAATGGAAATAGTGGAAACTGAAACAATAACCCCAAAAATATGTGTGTGTGTGCATAAAACGGTAAATTCAAAACCATCTAGGGACAGAGTTTGTCTTGAGAGGTACTTCTTAATTTACAAGGATAAGAAATGTTAAAAAATAAATTTTTAATGATTAATTTTATGCTAGAATCGAAATATTCGAAAATGCAAAACTTGAAATCTGTGTACTATCTTTTAAATCTTAACCGAGTGGTACTTGACAAAAGATGAAACGTTTTTTAAGGAAGAATCTAAAATTTTATAAAACTTTGTCATAAACTTCCAAGAGAGTTAAGATTCAAACTTTTAAAAATGTCAAGTCATTTAGTGTAAATATGTTATGACTAAGCCTTTACAAAATCAGATAACGGGTATATATAATTCACAAATAAATATTAAGCGGTTAGAAAATCTGTTAATTTCAACATTAAAGATAACAGGTATGGAAATATTTTGATAATCGACGTGTCAAACGTGTCTTCATTTTCCTGTTGTAATGGTAAATCGAGGAAGCACAGAGGATTGTCATGTATTTACAAATAGAATGAAAGACGTATTTCATCGAATTCACTATAATGGCAATAGGCCTAGTAGCGATGACTAGTGTTAAGGGTGGTCTTGTAATAGACAAAGACTTGTCTCACTGCGACCATTAAATGAAGAACAGCAACAAAAGTGTTGTTCCATTGGTTGAACTTGGCACGTTCTTGTGTGTATCATGTATTTTATCTCAAGAGGTTTTCCGCTTTATCCTTTCTTACCCACTAAATTGCATTGAAAGTGTATCAAGAAATTATGTACCCGAGGAAAATATCGAATTAACGAATTGAAAACTTTCAAAAACTATCTCGATCAATCACGCAACGATTCGTCCTTGTGCGTGTTTATATAGTTTTTCATTTTATTTGGCCAATTTAGTATTGTGTGAAATTTGAATGTGTTTTTTTTTAGTATTTAAATTGTTGTTTGAGGTCTCCACTTTTTTGCCTTTAGTACTGCTGACGACATATATTTTATTAGTGTACATCCATATAGACAGTTTTTCTTTAATATCTCTATTTCTTTTTTACAGCTATTATTCAGCACCTTTGTACTTATTACCATTTAAATATGAAATATGTAAATAATATTATGGGTTCAGGACAAAATATCTGCTTCTTAACATAATATGGAATAGTGTCTATGAAGCATTTCTGAATGTATTTATGATTTGTGAAAAAAAAATAATCATTTAAACAGAACACACGTTAATTTGTCATACCTTTTTCCGTGGAATCGCTTTTTGAAGGAACTTGACCATTTTCGTCGATTGCTGAATTAGTTCCATTGCGCAATATTGATTCTGAAGTTTGTTGGATAAAGTTACGGTCATCCCGATTGTTCCATATATTAGACTGAACAAACGGATATCCACTAGACAATGCTCCGTGCATGTCATAATGGTTTTCTGAGATAATCGGCGGAAACTGTACGTTTACTGGATCCATTTAAAAAAAATATTAACATCCAGTATTTTTTTCTCTAAATTTTGTATCACTAAATCTACATAAAATTATCCGTATTTCTATTTGTTGGTTACTACAGTTTATACCATTAGGCTTGAAATATTTTGAAGTGTAAAATAAACATGATACGGATACTCTTGTTTTCTATTTTCATGTCTCAAAATATGTGTGGATACCTTAGATATAAAACGTTGGTCCACAGTAAACACCAAAAACAAACAGCGATAACGAAATCCCGCCTTTTCCCATTATTATCCAATTGCGATTCGTTTTTAAATCTTAGTTTTAGTTTTCTCACTGAATCATAGTCTGTCATAAGCTTTAATGGGATAAACTGTTTATTCGTCATGCAAACATTGACAAGATTTTGTAATCAAAACATGTGATAAGTGGAACATACAATAAATGGATGAAAAATATTGGAGATAAAATTTTAATATTGTCATGCACGAATTTGTGTAGGATGTCGATTAAGTTCATATAACCTTTCATACATCCCTAAATGGCTTATCTTCATACAGTGTTCTTTGCAAAAACAATAATATTACATGTTCAATATATTCCCTATAATCTTAGGTAAGTACTGTACAAGAGAAAAAATAGTTTATTGAATAATAATATCTTAAAATCAAATTTTTAAATAATATTTGTCCTTATATAGGATTCGGCAAACCAAATCTTATTCAAAATATAAAAAAGACATACTTAAATATTTTAAAGCTTTCTGAGTTCAAAATTTAGGGTCATCATGACAATTTCATAATTTTTCACGACTGGTCAGAGGGATATAGTTGTATGCTTAGTTTACAAAAGTTAGTTTAATTTTACACAATTTATCCTTTTCGAATAATGAAAATGATATACTGAAAATTTACACTTGGAAATATACTAAAAGAAAAAAAATCAAATAAATTTAAATACAATAACACATTTTTATGTTTTTTTATACTGAATAAATTGTATGGAAATGCATTTTATTTGTTTAGTTCATTATTTAATATAAAATATTTTTTATACAAAATATGATATTAAATATTTTAAGCTTTTTACGACATATATTTTAATTTTTATTAGAAGTATTGGCAAAGAATAATAAATTAATAAAGGAACTTAGTATTGTATGTAAATATATCATATATTCCTTATTTGTCTTAAAGAACTATTGATAAAAAAAAGTGTTTATTAACTTTATAAACTATATTTTGGGTTTTTATTTGTGATGCGTTAATTTGCTTGCTCTCTTTATATTCGTCATAAGAAATTAAGTGAAAATCTGATGGGTTTTTTTTATTTTGATGGAAGGATGAACATAATTTTGTTATTTTATATAAATACAAGATTCTGCTGTTCAGTTAAGTTCTATATGAATACAATATATACTAGTCAACAAAAGTAACGATACACGAGTTCGGAACCAAATATCTGGGTAATTCCTTAAAAAAACTTAAGTATTAGGGCAACAGTGGTTTGCTACTTCATTTTTTGATCTAATTCGTCTCATTTTGAAATTTAGATAAACTTGAAATGGTGGAAAATGGAAATTTTCCAAAAGAGGGTTAAATTAAATTTGCGGAAAATCGAGAAGAAAATCGACACACATTTTGTAAAATGAATATCCAGTGGCTGAAATCAGCAGAAAAAACTCAAATCTTTTGTCACACAGACATTATGATTCACATAACGGGGTAAAAATACTGATTTGTTTTTTAATTTTGGGTTGAAAAATGTGATTTTGAAATCTATTTTTCTGCTTAGTACGCTATATGAAATTATGAATATATGAAAAATGCATTACCCAGTATCGTTTCTTTTGTTGACTAGTATATTTAATAAAATATATAAAAGAAAAATAATGAAATATCTGTAAACTTAAATACTATTTTTTTTTATTTATGTTCATCATAAACATAATCAATAATGGTGAACAAAACTTAAAGAAAGCCGAAAAATATTAAAGCGTTCTAAGAACCTAAACAATGCATTCAAAACGCTGATTGTGTCTCCTATGTCTTTATGAGTTGATATGTTACTTTTAATGAAATTTTCAAATTTATTTACTCCAAGTATAGAACATATAGGTCTAAAAATCATGAAAACATGAATCAATGTTTACAGAAGGGATTATAACCTTGTTTAAAACGAATTAAAGATAGTAATGAATTTTTAAAAACAATTCAGTTCTTCATTTTAAAAAAAATTACGTGTGAAATATTCGATGTATATAATATTTTGAAGAAACAAGTAAGTTAGTAATTTGTTTTTATATAATGAATATAATCCTATTGTTTATTTACAGGTATCGTGTGTCCACAAACAGTTTAATATAAGTTTTTGTATTTATAATGTGCGGGTAACGAACCTTATATAAATGCTAAAAGATATGAAGAAAACAATTGTGGGTCAAATTTGATTGACTTTTGAGGCGCCTCAGACTTCCGTTGACAAAAATATATTCTCGATTTTAAAAATCAATTGTATATCTACGATAAGTGCATATAATTATCAAGATTTAATTTAGATATAACTTGATATATTTTTTGAATTTTACATTCTCTTAACAAAATTCTCTAATTTGTAAAGGACATATACTTTTGCACATTTGATTTGCTGTAATATCTCCAAAAATATCATTCTGATACTCTTTTTCACAAACTTGCAATAAAAATATAAAGGAGAAATAGTCATAATCCAGGGGCCTTATTTTCGAAGCTATCCTAAGAATTGTCCTAAGATATATCTTAGGATAAGCTTAGGATAATCTTAGGACTATCTTATGACACGTCTGAGATGTCGTATCGAAGCTCTCTTAGGAAAATCTTAGCTAAGATGTCCTAACTATATCCTAAGTTTAGTAAAATACACATTACGCGGCGCTACATTAATAAAATAATAAGAAACAAATAAAATCAAATGATTTAAATTAAAATTATTTTATTTAAAATAAAACTATAAATATTACCACATAATGTGTCAAAATGGCCATATGAAGAAGTTAAATGCGTGCACTATAGACAGGTAAATAATAACTAAAAGTGAAATAAAATGATTTTAAATAAATAATTTTATTCAAAATTTAACAATTAATAGAAATGTTGCAAAAATTGTCATTTGCAGAAATTAAATCATGCAATATCGTAAGTTATTTTCATTACGTGTGTATTTATTTTTCAATTGAATACGAAGGTGAGTAAAATTGAAAGTGTCAAAATAAAGAGTTCAAAGTTTAAGCGCGTGCAAATAACTACCCATAAGGATACACATACAGTGTGTATTCAGAATCTATATCACGTTGTAACGTAAACATGAGCAGGAAAAGGAACCCAAATTTTACTGAATTTGACCTCCAAATTCTCCTAGATGAAGAAAATTTAACAGTTAATATAAATGTTGCAAAAAAGGATATCATACGTTTATTCTTAACTCAAGATATTCCTGAGATCATCTTAAGTCAACTAAATTGACATCCTAAATTTAGGATAATTTAAAGAAAAATCCTAACTTGAGACACAATCGAAAATAGCACTTAGGACTAAGATATGTCTTAGGATGGTCCTAAGATATGTCTTAGTCCTAAGATACCTTCGAAAATAAGGCCCCAGGTTAATATTAATATTATTTACATGAAAATATGCACAGTTAATTTCAATTCCTACCATTTACGGCTAGCCTAAATCTATTTGTAGTAAGCTTTGCAAGTTGTGTCATACACTTGTTTATTTATACCATAATTTGAACACATCCTGTTATTTTGGCCAGCATGATCTTATTTACAGGAAGGTTTGCCAAAGGATGTAAAGATTGATGAAAAAAGATCGTTTACTGTAAATATTATAAGTATAATTATAAATAAATAACCGTGCTTTTGTATTCTGTTGTATTTTGTCTGATATTTACATTTACACATCTTCTATATAAAAAATCTAAATTATAAATTTGTGTTCAATATGTCATGCATTTAAATAAGGAAAATTGCAAAAATATAGTAATACTCGTAAACAGAAAATAATATGTATTTATATAGGTATGGAATCCATTTCTAACTCCGCGTATTTATAGATTTACCCTTAACACCTGAGTTCGGGGCTTATACTTGGAAAGCTCAAATTCATCTAAAAATTACGAGCAATAAAACAAACAAAAAAACCATTAGAGAGACACTGAGAATACAGATTATGATGAAGTAAGATTCAAAGAGCTAAAAGGATAAATTATAAAGCACATAATAGGAAAAATTAACCATGACACACCAATCACTTAACACCATCAAATTAATAGACCGGAAACAACATAAAAGAGCACAAAACACAAATATTTATAAAATAATAATGTTCAATCAACGGAGTCTAATTTGGTACAGACATTTGGCATTGGTTTTAAAGGTACTTAAATCCAAAAGCTTACTTAGCAATATTTATCAATTGAAAATTTCAACACATTTCCAGTGCCGATGATACCTATAGAAAAAATAATATTTTGAATAATCTAAACAAAGGTAATCAACATTGAAAAAGTTAAAAAAATAAAACTAAGGGAAAACAAAATTAATAAATAGTAAATCATAAGGCAAAGACAGCTACATAGCCACTAAATTTATCAAACAAAATGTGAACATGAATATTTTTAAAGACAAATTGTAGTAAACAATTTTTTTAATCGCATATACTTTACCTAAAATGATTAAGAAATTAGAAAAACAAAATGTGAATTTTTCAGTGAAATTGCCAAAAAAACTAAAAATACAAGATTGTATAACTTCGCAATCGATTGGTATTTTTAAAAAAAAATATAATGCGAATGTATGCATTTTTGCGCATACATTGTGAATATGAATCATTTTTTGTTTTTTTAGTAAATTCTTTGATATCAATTTTGATGCACAAAATGGGCACATTTCTTCGATTTATGACTCATCAAGGCTCAAGGCCTGAAATGTTGAAAACCAAATCAACAATCAAAAAGGTAAAGAGCAAATTAAAATAATGCTGAAATTACCAAAAGGATACAGCCTAAATCATCCATGAACTATATGCACGAAGGATATAGTCCTTAGTTTTTCACAAATTTAACACTCTTATAACGTATGGTTTCGGGCTTGTATAAAAAATACTATTCTTAAACAAACAAAAAACAAAAAATAAGAGGGATTTAAAAACATACATACGAGTATATTTTTAAGAAGTTTCGAAGTTTGTTCAATATTTATGCGAACATTATTTGTACAAACAACATTTAGTTCATCATATTAACAATTCAGATTACTATTATGCAATATCTATGTATGATACTAATCATTCTAATCTAAAAATGAAATAAATTAGATGGACAACGTAAAATCCCAACAATGACAACTAGCTAAGGAAACCATTGAACAATACTAATCTATACGGTAAAGAATGGGTACCTTACACTTAAAAAAATATAGACAATTTCTGCTGCATCGAATTAAATATCATACCAATTGACAGCTACGGTTTAATGTGCAAGTGATCATTAAAATTTATTACATTTGTTTGATACACGTTTTAATAAACATTTCAGCAATTTATGTTTCATTGACAGTGCTGAAGACCGAAATGTGAAAATAATGAACAAGCATCCCAAAAAGTTTAGAAAAAAAAAACTGTATAAGAAATAACAATGAACGAAAAATAGTACCTATATTTTTTAATATGTAAATTCCTGTGTTTATATTTCATAAGCATGGTAATAATAATTGAAACGGAGCCGAGTTACAAATTGACAATTTGACAATATGATAAAGCCATGGGATAAATATTGTTCTTTGATACCAGATTTGATGCACAAGGTGTGCACATTTCGTCGATTTACGACATCAGTTGTACTCAAGGCCATAAATGTTGAAAACCAAAAACAGCAATCAAAATTCAAAATACGGAAATGACCAAAAGGGGTAAAGCCAAAACCACCTTAAGGACAGAGATCTGCACGAGGCAGATAATCCTTAGTTTTCACAAATTTTATAATATTGTGACAGTAGATTTTAAGTATCAATTTCGGGCTAGTATCGAAATACTAGTAACTGAGCTTGGAATACCCTGGGAGACTTGGAGTCCACCAGCAGTGACATCGATTCAGTGGTTAAAATATAATTTTTTGATACCAATTTTAATGCACAAGATATGCATCAATAAACAATGGAAACTCAACATCTGAACATGGAATTAACTGATTGTAATTTATCGAAAAGAAATCGAAAGCTATAGCTTGAATAGGACAGAAAAGAGCGGGAGTAGATATATAACTATTGAAAATTACAGAAACTCCACAAGTATTTATTTTTCGGATCAGGAAAAAATCTTTGATCCTGGAAAAATTTTCACAGTATCCACAATCCTAAACAGTTTTTGTTTTTGATATTTCGAAATATACATTTCAGTCCAGGTAATTTTCATTTTTTTTCTCTCACTTTTTAAATATGCTTTTTGTTCCTAATATATTTTCAATATTTTTATTTCCAAAGGAGTTTTGTCTATAAAAATAATAACAATATGTGATACTAAGTTGTTTGATACATATTTTAATGCAAAAAGCAATTCATGTCTCATTGACAGTGCTGAAGACGAAAATGTGAAAATATGGAACAATCACCCAAAAAATTTAAAATAATAAAAAACTATATAAAAAATAAAAATGCACAGAAAATAGTCCTTATTTTTTTAATATATAAATTCCTGCGTTTATATTTCAAAAGCAGTTGCATGGTAACAATAAACGATACCGAGCCGAGTCCCAATTTGACAATATGATTAGAGTTGAGGGATAAACAATGGAAGCGCAACATCTGAACTTGGGATTAACTGATTGTAATTTATCGAAAAGAAAGCGAAAGCTATAGCTAGAAAAAAAAAACTACATGACGGGGGCTGCTGTAAAATTAAACAACTTTCGAATATTTAGTCAACAAAAAATTTCTGTAGCATCAGAAATAATACATTCTGGATGACTAATAAAATAAACATTCTATAAATATATTGAACAGAATTTAATATGGAATAGAATTCAAGTAATTAATATTTCATGTCAGGGATAATTCATAGAAAAATATAACGTAGTGAAACATTATGTCGACTACCTTTCAAAGCAGACATTAACACATTAATATGATTAAGGGCCGAGACCACAATTAATCACAACGAATATAGTTCCCCGTATTTTGTCCATTTTAATTTTCCCCACTTTCTGTTTGCCTTTTTTCAAGTATCCTAGTTAAAGTATAAAGCACAATAGTCAAATTAATTTATTTCAAACAGTTAATCAGAAGTATGTAAAAGTTGTAATTTGGTGACTGTCAAAATGGCCCAATGTCAGGATGTTAGGGGTTATGTGAATGATAACTATACACCTTAAACACATTTTGGGGTGTTCTTGAATTTGCAATGGTAACATTTTCTATAATTTTGATATATTTTCCAGTTATGAGTTTATATTGAATAAAAGAAAGATTTTAAAGTTTGAGCAGGTGCAATTTTTTTTTTAATTTGACTTAAAACACTATGAATTAATTGTGGTATCCGGCCAAAAGTTGGTTTTATTCATTTACCAAGCACTGATGTATGTTTGGACAATCATTAACTGCATGGTAAAGTTGGCAAAAATGCATTAGTTGATGACAACATAATTCCGCAACTTGATAGCCTGGTACATTACCATGTAAATGATAGAAAAACACGGGAGTAGATATATAATTATTGAAAATTACAGAAACTACAGGATTATTTTATTTTTCGGATAAGGAAACAAATTTTGATCCTGGAAAAATGTTCAGATCATCCACAATCCTAAACATTTTTTTGGATATTTCGAAATATAAATTTCATTACAGGTAATTTTCATTTTTTTTTTCACTTTTTATATATGTTTTTTTCTTGGCATATTTTCAATATTCTTATTTCAAAAAGAATTTTGTCTATAAAATGACTTCCATCTTAAATATGACCAACGAAACTGATTAATTTATAGCTATACTCAGTGTTGAGTTCAGGATTGGACACAAAATTAATTTTTCATCGAAAACATTCGAAATATTCCAAAATGTTTTCAGCCCGCAAAAGCTCTGCAATAACCGCGCCCACATAAAGACAGAATGTTAATGTATGCAGAAGTGTTTAAAATTAAGTATCTTATAAAAAAGAAAACAAAAATTATGAAAAATACCCTGAGAAACACAAAAAAATTTATAAACAATAAGATATGACGAACTCCAGAACTTCGACAGACAAAGCAGGTTTAGGTGCCACAAAACCGGTTTAATTCCACAACTGGCGAGTGTCTGTGGCAAATCAAGCTACGTCTGAGTGTTTTATGTTTTTTTATTATTTTTATCGCATTTTGGAAATATTGTGGTATATAAAATAACTAAAAATACATTTTGGTGAACATAAATCAAGTGAACTGTGCCCTATAATTGGGAAACTTTTTGATCAAGCCTGGTTCAAATATTTCATAACTAATGAACTCAAATAAATAACGAAATAAGTATTTTAATAAAAAATCATTTTTGTCAATAAAACTATATAACTTAAGCATTAACGGTTGAGAAAGAAGTCGATATTTAGAGAACAAAAAAAATACATTATGGTTATTCACACGACTAATGGTAAATATGTGAATTTAGTAGTCACTTAATGATATTTTTTAACATTAAGGGTCGAGATGATCATGTTAATAATTTTAATACAAAAATGAGTTGCCAAAATTTATAATAAAAATAATAGCATCAAAAGTTGTTAGTATATTACCCTTTGTTAAAAATTAATTCAATTTATTTTCAAATTCGTATACTTGAAAATTTAGTTTCTGATAAAACGAAATGAATTAGACGACAACAATAGCTTATTTTTATCAAGTAGAACATCAATGTATTAGACGTAAAGCACTGTACCGTTTCTGGACAATATCTCCAAATATATTCACTGTGCTCAGACATCCCGCGACCTGAAAAAACTCCTCCAAATAGGAATCTTGGAGTAGGCGACAAATAGAGCAACAATAATCGGAAAAGGAACGTACATCTGATTTTGACATAATACACGTATTCACAAACCTACATGAAGTATTCACAAACCTATGTGAGTAGGTCTGTAATAGTAAGACATATATCAACTGGCATTACACCATGACTCAAATCAAGAGATGGAAAGCAAAGTTAAAAACAGAGATCGACTATCCAGAGATAAAGACATTACTGAGAACCTGGAAAACAAAAAGAAAAAAACATAAAACATAAACCAAAACTGAAAAAGTATATTAAACAAACCGAATCCATCAAACTTTGAATAATGTGCTTTGTGTGGATAAGAATTCAAAACTGCACTGTAAAAGACGAACAACAGTGTTCTCAATTGTCAAGATAAAATGGGTCATATAAATACATAAAAATAATAGAAAAGTTCAGTTTCCATGTTGATGTTGTCCTTATCAAAACATTGGAAATTTAAAAACTATCATTCTGGGAACCTAAATGAAAATCATATATACATTTTTGCCGTAAGAAGCTAAAACTAGCCAAGGAAAAATTTATATAGAAAAATGTTTTACTTTAATTTTACAGTGTGTACTTATACTTAAATGTTCAGTAGACCAAACATAATCATGAAGGTAGGACAAAAAAAAAAAAAATGACTTATCAGGTATCGTGTAAATGTTATAAGAATGGCTAGTAGTAAGTCATATTTTTATTCATCAAGTGTGTTTATATATACATGTACATGTATCTATGATGGTTCATTCAGCTGGATTATTCAAAATGCAGAGAACACAAAGTTCAACAAGATACTAGAAATATATTTTCAATAAACATGCAACTGCTCTTTGGTCGGATTGTTGTCTCTTTGACACATTCCCCGTTTCCATTCTCTATTCTATATAAATGTTCAAACGGGTACACTTTTCAAAAAGTTAATCCAAAAAAGTTAATCCATTTCATTTTTCATTCCAAAATTGCACAATTGAAATTTAAAGCAACTTCTTCAAGCCTAACCACTGAATCAATTAATAATGAATGCTGTGAAATTCTCAGATTAATGACTTCACAATTGAACTGTTTAATACTATAAGTAATATCTGATATTATATTCAGCACAAACATTTCTATGATTGTTTTCTTGCACGTCTTTTTAACTAGTTTATTCTTGAATAACAAAAAAAACTAAAAATATAATATCATATTTTACGAGATAATTATTTTAATTTAAAAAAATTTAATTTAATTTTATAAATGACCTACGGACAATGAATTCAAGAATAGTTAAAATAGTTAAAATGTGCATGTACATTAAAACACAATTTATCATCTCATATTTATTGCTACCGGTAACAGCCATGTGGTGGGCTTCGTGTCTATAAGGCTTATGCTAGTATTTCGGTACTTGTGTGAAATTGATACTTATAATTCATCGCTATAAAATATTTGAATGATTGGACACTAAGAAATATTTCTCTCAGTCATAGCTCTGTCTTTGGCTGGTTTTAGAGAATTTAAGTTTTTGTTATCTTTGGGTTTAATTCTGTAATGTAAAATTTGAATTGTTTTGGGTTTCCACATTTTTCGGTCATGAGAAGAGCTGATTAGATATAATTTGTCAAACTGCATATATGTACAGTACCGAATTGTGCACATTTCGTCGATTTAGGACTCATCAGTTGTGCTTAACGTCTATAATGTTGAAAACCAAAACAACATTCCAAAAGGTTATAGAGCAAAATGCCAAAATTTACCAAAAGCGTAAAGCCAAAACTATATAAGGAGTGAGCTATGGACGAGGGAGAAACTCCTTAGTTATTTCAAAATTTTGCATTTTTAAAGTATCAATTTCCGGATGGTATCGAAATACTAGCAATTCAGCCGGTGATACCCTCGGTCACTTGGAGTTCACCAGCAGTGATATCGACTCAGTTGTAATAAAATAACAATCCAAAGATACTTATATTAGATATAGTTAATTTATAATATGCTGTATACGACGCATTTCAAGGAGTTACCTCTCATCAGCAGCATTAAAACCGAAACATTTGGAAGACCTAAAACCAAACTTATATTAAACAAGAAGTACTCAACCAAAAATACCGAAATAGGAAGCTAAATTTCAGCTAAGGAGATCTACCATGTGCAATACAAGGAATGAACCCTTAGTATTTCTATTATTTTTGAATTTTGTTAAATACTGGTAATTTCTGTAAATTCTTTGATATCCATGGTGATGCGCAAGATGTGCATACGGAACCATAGAATTGTTTTACCATATATATTGTAACGATAATCATAAAAAGAAAATATGATTCGATAACTCTATCCATAAAAAAGAGTTCCCATCCAATAAATTCATCAAGTTGCTGTTTTAATAAGGTCATATGAAGTCAGGAAATGAAGTTTCACGAGATAAAAATAGATAAAGTTTATCCCTTAACGAGTTAAACCGTTATATATGAACAGTATAATCAGCTGGTTGTACACCAACTTGTTGACAATTAATTTTTAATCCATGACAGAGTAGAAACAAGCTTGAAATTTTATCATTTTTCTAACAAATTTACTTAATAGTAAAATCTTCAAAAGACAGTACATTCCTCTGTCGGTCTCCTAGTCCTTTTTGTTCTTACCAAAATTAACAGTTCTTAAATCTTTACCGTAAGATATATTATGTTTATTTAAGGTCGGAGCCTGGATGCACTGATATTTATAAATATTGGAATATTACATCTTCTGGACTCCGCCCCGTTCTTATGGTATTTTGGTAAAATGGTTGTATTATTTTACACATAAAACCACAACTCTGTATTTGAACCATCACTTCATACCTAAGGGAGATTGTAGCTGACATGGATGTAACTGGGTGAGATGAAATGCGACCAAAAATAAAATTAATATTATGAATATGAAATTAAATTCATATGCCGTGAAAATAAATCTCGTTGTCACTTTTGACAAATATATCAAACGTAATCTATTACGAAATGTTTAAATTAAAAACTTTGGAATATAAAATGCCCCAGAAAGGCTTAATTTTAGGTTCCTCTAAAGTTCACTGCGTTCCTTTCATCCTGAAAATAACAGCAAAATAAGTGGGGATTTAGTTCTAAAAATAATTTAAGCCGTTGGGCCAGATTTAATGTTTTTTCTTTCTGATTTAATTATTTTTTATAAACCAATTCAGAATAGAATAGAATTGAATAATTTTATTGATTTATTGATCTATTATCAATTAAGAACAAACAAATAAAAAAAAATACAAATACATCATTAACACAATAACATTCATCACTTTATGTCTCCAGTTTAAATTATGATTATTTTATATACATATAATGTTATGCATTTTGATTGTTTAAGCAAAGTAAAAGGTAATAAAACATGTGAAAAGATAGTGTATTTGCATCAGAGTCAGTGATTTGACTTAGATATAAAATAAGCTAGAAATTACATTATATGAAAGGAAAAAAACATCGACTAAGGCTATCTCCAATCTCCAATTGGTAAAATAAAAAACTGAGTCAAAAAAAGGACAAATATACCTAAGGAGCAATCAAAGAAACGTAATCCATTGGACAGACAAACCCGGGAAGACAAATGAACAACCACAAGAACAACAAATAAACACAGAAAACTATAAAAACATGAACAACACGAACCCCTATAAAAACCAGGAGTGAACCCAGGTGCTCCGGAAGGGTAAGCAGTTCCTGCTCCGTATATAGTAAGTTTGTTAAGTATAAGATGCAAGTGATTTGCTTAAAGTAATTTAATGAAATCTTTATCAATCTATATGAAAACATCATTCTACACAGTTGTTATTTTCTGTAACCAGTATGTTTCCCTCAAACTGTTTGTCCATTTTTAAACGATACTTTACATTGTAGAACATCATTTCTTTATCTTTTAGGCCATTATTCTCTATGGGAGATTGTAGCTGACATAGATGTAACTGGGTGAGATGAAAATGCAACCAAAACTAAAATTAATATTATGAATATGAAATTAAATTCATATGGCGTGAAAATAAATCTTGTTGTCACTTTTGACAAATATATCAGACGTAATCTATTACGAAATGTTAAAATTAAAAACTGGAGAATATGAAATGCAATAGAAAGGCTTAATTTTAGGTCCCTCTAAAGTAATAATGAAAATAACAGCAAAACAAATGGGATTTAGTTAATTAGAATAATTTAAGCAGTTGGGCCAGATTATTTTTTTTTCTGATTTAATTATTTTTTATAACGAATTTAGATGTATTATTTCACCAGCAGTACAAGGCCAAAGACGGCGGAAAGCCGACATGATAAACTTATTTAATTTAATTTAATTTTTGATTTAAATTCAAAGTAAAGCTAAAGACATAAACCATGTACATTTGATGGTTTAAACACATGTTCTTTTTTTAAATGTGATAAAATATATGAAAAGATAATGTATTTACATCAGTGTCAATGATTTTTGGGAACAACAATCTTTTGATTTAAAATAAACGACTTAAGCTGGAAGTTACATTATATGGAAGGAAAGACGCATCTGATCGAGTAAGGATTTCAGATTCGACTACCGAATGGTAAATAAAAAAATGCATAAAATGTAACTTTGTTGAGGTGTAAGATGCAAATTATAGCTTAAAGTAATTAAATGAAATCTGTATTAAATAATAGATTTTTAGAGCAATTGTCTTCATTCTATACAGCTGTTATTTTCTGTAACCAGTAATTTATCCTCAAGTATTTTGTCCATTTTAAAATAATACTTTACATTGTACAACATCATTTCTTTATATTTTAGCCCATTATTCTCTGTTCATTATTTTGTAGGCCCTAAAAAATGCAGACTTTTTTAAAAAGTATTTATTTTTTTATACATATACTTTATAAGTATTCGCCGTAGTATTTCTGTTAAAGACGATCTTCAACATAAGAATACAATTGTTATAGAAAAATTTAGCAATTTTAGTGAATTCGAACATCCGACAATACAAATTTCAAATATAAAATTAGAAATGAAAACTATGTAAAAAAACATTTTGAACCAAACAATCTAAATGCTGGTACTCTGTTGAAAGAAAACGAATAATTCCTCCTCAAAAAGACTTTAGCTGTTACAAGATGTTTTTATTTATCTATTCTCCAAATCATTCTAATGAACCAGGCCACAAAAAACGTCCGGAATAATGTGTTAACTTTTTTTGTTTTTGTTTTAAATAGAATTAAAAGATATTATTAGCATATAAATGTCAGTATGAAACCTATTTGTGTTTAGAGACAAATCAATTTTGTTACAAGCAATTGAATTATATAGAGCGAAATTAACTAAATAATTTTATCTTTTTAACAAAATACTCTTTCTTACGAATTTAACAATATGACAATTTATATACATGTATTCTTTATTTTTACCCAATATGGGTGTGATTTTACACTTTACTCCATATTTGGCATATGAATCTGGTTAATTGTTCATTGTTTCAGATATCCAACATAGTTTTAGTATATTGCTACAAATCTCCCCATTTTCAGACTTGAGCCCTTATCATGCCCATTATGAGACATGTATTACTGAAATTTGTATCAGAGAATGTTTTGTTTTGGGTCCTTTTTCTCCCATTTTGAATTTATAACATCACATTGTCCTTCTGTAGGATGCAAAACATAGTTTAGTAACACAAAACAATGATCTACTACAGAAAATAATTTTTAAATTAAAGAAAAACCGGTCATGTATTATATATATATTTTTTTAAATTGTGTTCATAAATTATTAATCGAAAAACTTAAGATATACTTTTTTCAATCAGTTTCCTAACACAGTACATCCGTAATTTCTTTTTTTTTCTCATTTTTTTGTCGTCTTTTCCTCTTTTTTTCTATTTTTTTTTTTTTTTTTTTTTTTGCTGTTCTAATTTTTTGCTTATTATAAATTGACTGATACAATCTTTTAAGACAAAGAAATGCGAAGGATAGTGCATGCGGAAAAGATCTAAAATGTAGCTACAAACCTGGAGATCTCGATAGCCGTTTTGCAACGCTTGTTCTAGCTTTAGTTGAAAGTTTTGTTATGCTATTCTGTAGTTTGTCTGATTTCTTTATTTATAACAGTGTTTCCTAGTTGTACGGATTCTCCTTTACAGTGAAATGTGAGATTTTATTCTTAAAGATAATTAAGCTAGAACAATAAAGCAGTTGTTTCTTTGCTTGAACTTGGTTTAATATATGTAGGGATTTTTGTGTAGAATTAATCCACAATATCCTTTCGTTCGTTTAAAAATAACAATATGTTTCTATAAACACCTCTACTCTAATAATGCTTTGCATTTTGAAACCCATTTGCAAGGAATGGTTCTATATGGTTCTCTAACAAATACGTTCATTTGATTATACGGGTGTTATGATGAACGAGTCAAGAAAGTGCAACAAGGATACAAAAAACTTTATTCTTAATCCAAATCACAATAGCAAATTAAGAGTTAGGTAGAAACATTACAGTGGTGCAGCAAACTGGTGTTACGGGTATATGAGTACCCAAATATTCCTACGCTCTGGTTTCGATATATAAACCTCATAATAAGATGACCACTTGTTAAAATAATAAATAAACCACATAAATTGCATCATATTACACTGTATATCCCCTGTTTTGAATCGTTTGAGGATAGTGTGACTAATTGGACTACTTTTACAGTTTTGATTTTAGAGTTTTACTTTGTTACATAGATGTGGTTTGTCGATTAATTTTGATTTTGGCCTATGAATCCAAACAAAAAGTACAGAGTTTTATACATATAACTGCGTAACTGCTCTTATTGCTTTGAATTCTTGTTTTTATTCCGTTAAAGAATTATACCAATTACATTTATCAGAAATAAACAAATTATTTTCGAAAGATCAAAGAAAATTCAGTCATTTATGTTACAAGATGTACATATTCCGTCTAATTAAGACTCATTAGTTTCGCTTTGGAGGTATCAAAAGGAGAAAAAAACAAGCGAATTCAAATAAGGTCAAAACAAAACGCTCAGAGGAAATATGCGAGATGAATGTTTTAAAATCTTTTAAGATCTTCCTTCAAAACGTACCCAAAAGTTATCAAGAGCAAAATGTTTAACATATTATATAATAATTATGTATAGAATTTAACATTTTGACATAAATTTAGATATTTTGTTCTGATTTGTTCGAAAATGGTCACATTACATAAAAACTTCAGTGCAGGGATAACTTTCTGTCCGACAATAAACATTTCACATCCCATCTTTTATGGTAATATTCTATACAAAGCACAAAAATGTCGTCATTCACATGAAAAGCTAACCAAACCTTTAAACAGACTTATCCACAAAGGATATAGTTACGGTACTACTGTTAAGTCGTTAAAGATGTCATTTGTTAATATATATTGATCATTTTGCTTAGTATCTTCTGTTACCTTTTTCAACATCGGACTCGGACATCTTTTGATGTGAGTTTTACTGTGTGTATCGCTGTATGTTTGTTTATTCCACATAGGCTAAAAGTATAGGGGGTAAGTTGAGATCTCACAAAACATGTTTAACCCCGCCGCATTTTTGGGAACCTCTAGCCTTTGTTAGCCTTGTGTGTTTTTTTTTTTAATTTTGGTCCATTTGTATGTTTCGAAGTTTAATGTGCCGTCCATTTTGCTGAACTAATATGCCTTATTGATTTAGGGGCCAGCTGAAGCCCGCCTCCGGATGCGGTATTTTCTCGCTATGTTGAAGACCCATTGGTAGCCTTGGGCTGTTTTTTTTTTTTTTTTTTTTTTTTTTTTGTTCTTTGGTCGGGTTGTTGTTTCTTTGACACATTCCCCGTTTCCATTCTCTATTCTATTCTTATTTTTTTCTTGAACGTGCATGATCGCTGTTGTAATACAACACATTATTCAGACGGATATCAATACCAATGTTGTAAGTTTGACCGATTTTATGTAGCCTATACAGGAAATATATGTTTTAAAATCAATATAAATGCTTTAATGATAATAATTATGCCGTCGGCAAATTAAAATTTTATAACACTGACGGCTGTTCGTAGATTAAAAAGAAGTGCAGTCATGTGAGAGAAGACTATACTACCAGTTGCTTAAGAATAAAACTCAAAAATCATTACTGTGATATATAACATTTATATCGTAAGTAAATTTATTTATTATTTTAAAGTCTAATGTTTGACCTATGCTAATTTCTTACCCTAGATAACTGACAAAATTACTTCGTCTCAATGACGATCAATAAGTACGTGCACTGATATGAGACTTTAAAAAAATCTTACCAGCAGCACATGCATGAATAAAATATGAATTTGTGCATTAATGTCATATATTGTCTATTTTATAAGAAAATAAACAAAAAGTAGAAGAAATTATTCAGATTTTACTTTCGGTTTTGGTATCAAAGGTGTTATGGAGTACAGTTGGTGACATTTAAATGTCCCTTGGATGTCTACGTACAAGCAATACGTAAAAATCATAGAAAAGTAATGAACTAACTGATTATATTTGATTCTTTGTGCATGTTTTCCTTGAAGAGTATTTGCATTTTCAAATTACACTGCCTTAAAAATAATAGCTATTTCACAGACCGACCTTTTCAAAATTATTCATAATCATTTTTTAATAATTGGTATTTTAACATCTTTATTCAATAGTCCTTAATCTATTCCTGTTGTAAGTTTTGTCGTTTATCGTTCTGTAGTAATTACAAACCAGTAATAAAACAAGTATATATGTGTCCAATTGACACTACATGCCCCGTCAATGGTGTTAGTATTTAGTAAACAGAATTACATTTGTATATTGTTGACTCTGAAGTAGGGTAGATGAAATACTATCCCTCAGTACTTCATTTGAAAAACTACCTTAAATCTGAACCTTAACCTGGATTCTAATATTGAAATGCCATAAAGAAATTCAAAGTCGATGACCCAGGACCTCAAGGTCACAGCGTCTGTTTCGCATCAAAATGCTGCTGTTCATATCACAAGCTATCCATGTCCAAAGTTTCATGATGATGCCACAACTCCTTCATTAAAAACTACATTAAACATGAACCTTAACCTTATTCTTATATTGAAATTCTATAAAGAAATTCAAAGCCGATGACCCATGACCTCAAGGTCACAGCATCCGTTTCGCATCAAAATGCTGATGTTCATATCATACGCTATCTGCGTACAAAGTTTCGGGATGATACCATAACTCCTTCATGAAAAACTACCTTAAACCTGAACCTTAAACTCATACGTACGGACGGAAGAACGGGTGCACAGACAGAAGAACTAAATGCCCGGCCTACCTTACATTTGGGACATAAAAAGGTTACTCTGATTTCCTGTTGTTAGCTGAATTTAACAATTTTCGACTCAAGTAAAATGGTATAATTTCTTTTCATTTTAACGGTTCTTTGAAATTGTATTGTAATGATGTCTTTAGAAAAGTTATTATTATACTGTAAGTACCAACATTAATCTGCACAAAACATAATTAATGTCGGCTTCCGTACGGTAGCTTAATCGGCAGCGTTAAAACAGAAAGTCAACAAAACAACCTATTTTCGTAACGATGAATCAACGATTGGACATCATTGATACTAAAGGAAGAGACTGTTTTCTTTGAGCAGTAAAAATTCTGAAACCACAAATCATTAATACTAAAGGGAGAGACCGATTTCTTTGAAACCACAAAATGTCGGAAGTGTTTGAGATATAACTTATAATAGTGACATTCAGTGGTTCCCAAGTTTGTCAGTCTGTCCATTTGTTTGTCAGTAAATTAGTGGCTTATTGTGAAACTTTTATTTGAGGTTTGTCGATATAGCAACTCTAGACATTTTAATACACAGCGGGGCTTGGAAACGCGTAGCTGTAAGACCTTCCTGTTACATTTCCTTTTCGTACCAATCAAGTAACACCGCTGTGAAACATTGAATGAAAATATTGTTTACACAGTATTAATAGTAGGTAAAATAGATTTAAACATATGAAAGCCCCCATTTTATTAGATCACTGCCACGTGATTTAGTCAATGTACATCTTTTAGCATTTTAATGTGTAATTTACAACTCAACGCGTTTCCAAAAAATCACATGGCGTGTACACAATACCGATGGTACATAAAAGGTTAGTACAAATAATTAATCCGTCTTGGAAAATTTTACTTGGACGTACATTCCATCGGTGAAGGATAAACAAAAATTCAAAAATAATTATACCCTTGAGACGCCATGATTATCTGGACTAATAAATAAATAATAGGTCCCGTTGTGTACAATGAACATTTACAGTATGTTAATTTGTCATTTAGATAATAAAAAAATTATCACAGGCTGAACATCTACATGAACAGTGTGTCTGGTCTTCACATGGCGTGTACATGATAATCACTCAGAATGGAATGGTTGTCCCCCGGATTGTCCCCTAAGTATTAAAAGACTAAAGTCCAAAGGAAAGGACAAAGCTTAGGAAACAAACAAAGACATAATGATGAAAAAACACATTAAGACCAACACCACTTGCATCCCCTTACAGCAGATATATATTGCTCTTTTCTGGTACCTATTGCAATAGTATACATGTAGGTGTACCGTAAATGGCAATAGGCTGCAATTAACGGTACACTAGCGGCAATTGACGATACACTTCTGTTGTTGAGATAATGCATTTGTTACCAGTAAATAGCAATATCTGATGTACGGGGATACACAATGAACACGCATGCATAAAAAATCAGCTGCACCAGCAAAGTATGAGTCTTCTCCTTCTTAAAGACACCCGTCGAGATTGTCGCATAAAATTGAAACTGCTATCAATGATATAGGTTTTTGTTCGCAATCTCCCTCTTAACATTTTTTTATAATCTGCAGCATCAGTATTATTAACAGACTTCAGCTTTTCCCCACTTTTTTTTACCTCTCAAATATCGACTCCTTTACCTCTCCCGCGAGAAACCGCCTCGGTGGTCTCGTGGTAGCGTGCTCGCCCCGAGTGCGGAAGGTCGCGGGTTCGATCCCCGGCCGGGTCAAACCAAAGACATTAAAATTGGTATTTGCTGCTTCTCCGCCAAGCACGCGGCATCTAGGAGTAAGAGCAAAGACTGGTCGGCTCGGAGTCAGTAAAATGTGTTCGAGTGAGGTGATATGTCTTCCTGCGGACAGTTACCTCGTGAGCTAGAACATTAAAAATCCGACTTAGCGTGTCGGTCTAGTACAAAGCAGGGATCATATTCATTATCATATCAACATGTTCTCGTCCTGATATGCACCTGGTTGCCACTGGACGTTAAACAATAATTCATCCATCCATCATCTCCCGCGAGAATCGCAGGTTCCTTCTAGTAAATGTTAAAATCTCGTTAGTGTCTTTGTTTTGAAATTGTTAGCTATAATCAAAACATATAAAACCGGTTGTACAATTAATTTGAGTCTTATTGGTGATAAATTACAAATGTTTACAATATATTTCAGATGTCATCTCCACATTATTGTCAGCCATGTGAACGGGAAGACACGTGTGTTCCAGCAGTAAGATTTTGTTCTGAATGTCAGGAAACCTTATGCAAAGAGTGTGATAGGTTCATAAAAAGAGCAAGGCCACCTCAAATCATCACGTGATAGATATTTCACAAGTCAAGGATTTCTCCACGTTACCAGAGCGGTATTGTCCAAAACATCCTGAAATGATTCTGGATTTGGTTTGTGTTGACCATGACGAGATTTGCTGTAAGCAGTGTATGACAGAAAGCCACAGAGAATGTCCAAACTTATTACCATTAGATGTGGCATCAAGAGATATAAGGGCCTCGCAGCTATTGACAGACACAATGAAAGACCTAGATGCAGTAGTTGATGCTTTCCAGTCTATTTATACTGCAATTGAAAAGGAAATTTTATCAATAGATGACCAGAAGAAGATTGCGAGTAAGGACATTGACAAGTTTAAAGAACAACTTCATGCACATATTGACCACCTGGCTATGTTAGAACATGGGAACCTCGAAACAATTTGCCAAGAACAATCTCAACTCTTGAAGAATCGAAAGGCCGAAGTACTTAAGAGTAGACAGACGTTTGAAGAATATAAAGATAATTTGCAGACTATGATAGCTTGTGGGTCGAAGGATCAGCTTTATTGTCTCGCACATCAGCATAAGTTATCCGTTTCGAAGGGAGAAACTTTAGCTATTGAGATAGGTGGGGATTTGAAAAAGTTAGAGGTTACTTTTATGGAGAAAAAGGAGTTAATGTCGTCTTTCACATCATTAGGTGAAATTTTCAATACGTCTACTAAATTGCCTATCTCACTGAAGTTTCAAAACGCACAAGCTGCAAATATCGATCTAGGTACAAATGATTTAAAGAAAAGATTATACTATGATTTTAAATTTGACTTTGAATCAAGAATCCCTATACCGGATATTTATGGATTAGCAGTTACCGCTGATGACAAATTAATACTCTGTGATTACACTAGACGTAGTGTACTTCTTTATACAGCAGAAGGAAAATATTTAAATAGTGTTTCTATGCAAGGTAGTCCATTTGGTATCTACATTCTTCATAATTCAAACGAGGCCATTGTCACTTTGCCAGATGCGAACAAAATAGACTTTATTGACATTAAATGTTTTAGGTCTGTGAAAACAATCCCAACATATTCGAAACCATATGGAATAACATTAATCGGAGACCATTTGGTTATTGGATCATATAAAATTATTTCCTTTTTAAAAAGAGACGGTACGCCTTTAAAGAACATTAATTTACCAGGAACGGAAAAAGCTGCTTCGTGTTTTATGATTCCAGTTGGCACATCAAGACTGCATATATCGTGTCAGTCATTTTATACTATTACGAATTCTGGGGAGGTACTCAATACGTACTCGGCCGATGATCGTGTCTTTGGAATTTGCATTGATAGGGGTGGATTACTATATGTTGCCTCACGTAACAGAATAACTCGTCTGTTACAAGACGGACAAGTACTGAACGATAACATACTGGATGATAAAGAAAACTATGGAATGATAAGAGGAATTGCCTTCAACAGTAAGAGAACGAAGTTATATGCTGCCACGCACAGTGGAAAGTCTTTAACAGTGTTTGATTTTAAATAGAACATTAGTCACTAATTAAGAGAATGCTATCAATATTTGACAAACTACTTTTGAAAAGAATTTTTGACTTTATGATATCGGAAATAAAGTTTGACAAAAAGTTTTCACTTTTTCTACTTTAAAAAATGACTGATGAAATATGGCAAGACATGATGACCTACTTTTATCGTATTTCCTTATGGCTATATCGACCTGCTGATTCCTTCAGAATTTTCCGTATTTCGGCACTGTGAAGAGTTGACCCGACCCTAATATGAGCTGACCCGAATATATCAGCGACGTCATAATGTTTGACCCAACGTTGACCCGAATATATCAGGAAAACATCCGGTTATAGGCGGATGGCCATTGAAAAGTAAGAAATTCCATTAAGATTGCTAGTTAACAATACGATAAATTTATCATCAAGTTTTCTTCAAACAAATATTGTAAAATATAAGCCGCTCGACACAATATGAAGCTTTTTGGCTCGTTCGCTACGCTCACTCGCCGAAAAAGCGTCACATTGTGTCTCGCGGCTGATATTTTACGATATACGTTTGCAGAAAACCTGATAATATGTACATATTTGTGTTTTGTGTACCTTTACGTTATGTTTTGACCGTGGTTCTGTCTCGATGGTCATTGTTTACCTTTGCTATTATCCATTTTGTTGTTGACTTTGTTTTGTTTTCAACTTTGTTTAAACGTTATTGGTAACCGCATAGAAAATCGCTCTTTTTTTTATTTAATTTGTTTTTATACGACCGCAAAATTTTTGCGGTCGTATATTGGTATGACGTTGGCGTCGTCGTCGTCGTCGTCGTCGTCTGCGTCGTCGTCCGTCGTCAGCGTCGTCGTCCGAAGACATTTGGTTTTCGCACTATAACTTTAGTATAAGTTAATAGAAATCTATGAAATTTAAACACAAGGTTTATGACCACAAAAGGAAGGTTGGGATTGATTTTGGGAGTTTTGGTCCCAACAGTTTAAGAATTGGGGGCCAAAAAAGGCTTTGATTTCATTGAAAATTGAACTATTGGGGTTCTTTGATATGCCGAATCTAACCATGCATTTAGATATTTAATTTTTGGTCCCGTTTTCAAATTGGTCTACATTAAGGTCCAAAGGGTCCAAAATTAAACTTAGTTTGATTTTAACAAAAATTGAATTCTTTGGGTTCTTTGATATGCTGAATCTAAACATGTACTTAGTTTTTTATTATGGGCCCAGTTTTCAAGTTGGTCCAAATCGGGGTCCAAAATTAAACTTTGTTTGATTTCATCGAAAATTGAACTATTGGGGTTCTTTGATATGCCGAATCTAACCGTGCATTAAGATTCTTAATTTTTGGTCCCGTTTTCAAATTGGTCTACATTAAGGTCCAAAGGGTCCAAAATTAAACTTAGTTTGATTTTAACAAAAATTGAATTCTTGGGGTTCTTTGATATGCTGAATCTAAACATGTACTTAGTTTTTTTATAATGGGCCCAGTTTTCAAGTTGGTCCAAATCGGGGTCCAAAATTAAAGCTAAAAAGGGGGTAAAAATTTTTTTTTTGGGGGGGGGGGCAATTCTCCACAGCATATTGTATTACACAAAAGCAAAAAATTGAATATAAATTCAAATCATATGACCAATTCTAAGTTCTTTATTTCAGTTATTCTGTGTCAGAAACCTATTATGTGTCAAATATTTGAAGAAATTTTCAATTGCACTGTATTGCGCAATAGCAAGAAATTGATATGTGTGCCCTGTTATCAAAACTTTATTATTAACAAATTCCATTGGAAATTTGCCAATATAAAATGTGCTGATGAAGCTTTTTTGTTTATCTTATCTAAACTGCTTTTAAATTATGTATATTTAAAATTTGCCATCCATGACTATGATGTCATTTTCTATTTTAATATGTTATGGTGTATTTAAATGGGCTGTTATGGTTGCAAAGTATAAAGAAATGGGGGGGGGTTGAAAACAAAATTTGGGGGGGGGGGGGGGGTAAATGAGAAATTGGGGAGGGGGTAATTTTTTCTCATTTCATATTTCATAAATTAAAAAGAAAATTTCAAATTTTTTTTAGCTAAAAAAGGGGGGGGGTTACAATAAATTTTATTGTTTTTTGTTTTTTTTTGGGAGGGGGGGGGGGGGTCAATGTGCAACTTCATAGTGTATTGCACAAAAGCTAAAAAAAGGGGTAAATTATTATTTTTTTTTGGGGGGGGGGGCAATTCTCCACAGCATATTGTATTGCACAAGAAGCAAAAAATTGAATATAAATTCAAATCGTATGACCAATTTTAAGTTCTTTGATTTCAGTTATTCTGTGTCAGAAATCTATTATGTGTCAAATATTTGAAGAAATTTTCAATTACACAGTATTGCGCAATAGCAAGAAATTGATATGTGTGCCCAATTTTAAATTTTAAATTGGTTATTTCTGATTTATATATAAAAACAAATAATACTGATATGGTTTGAATAGGTAAATTAAAAATTTTTAAGTTCTTAGACAACATTCATTCTGTGTCAGAAACCTATGCTGTGTCAAATATTTATTCACAATCCAAATTCAGTATTGTATCAAGCTTGAATGTTGTGTTCATAATTGCCCCAACTATTCAGGGTTCGACATCTGCGGTCGTATCTAGCTGCGCCCAGCGGAGCATTTTATTACCATCTTTTACCATTATATTATGGCTATTAAAGTGGGGCCTCGGTGGCGGATTGGTCTAGGTAGTTCGTCTTGATTACTAATCAGGGCTTTCCATACAATTTGAAGTAGTAGGCTGAAATCTAAAAGTAGGCGGCTGTGACATGCGGCCGGCAAAGCTGGCCGCCGCGCCATACTACAAGCTTGGCACCTGAACGGCAGGGGATCTGGGGGCCGCTTTCAATTTTTTTTTTGTGCAGGATTGTGTAACCTTCAATTCTTCAATATTTTTTTTCCCTTATGCTGACAATTCATATGTTTTTTTTTATAATAATGACAAATATTATTGTTATGAAATTTAATTTTTAGCCTACTACTTAATATTTTTTTGTTGACCATCGGAACTTCTCTTTGATTATCCTTGCAAAAATACGATGCTTTCCGCTTAGAGATGACGTAAATTTACACTTTTTTATAGACGACCAATCAGTGACCGGAATTCACGTGAACTATATTTAGCTAAAGGTAAACACAGGTTTTACATACTTGTTTATCGCGACAATACGATTCTCGATGCTTGTCTACATATTTTAAAGAGATTTTTTTTCTTTTTCAATTTATTTTTTTTATCACTGAAGTAGCTGGCACTTGTATCCACCGTTAACGGTCTACCGGCTACTTTGGAAAGCCCTGACTAATGCACTGAGGTTGTGCTTTCGAATCTCACCTGGTGGGGGGTGTTCGACTCCGACCTTAATAGGCAAGGATTGCCAATTTTCCTGCCTAAGGTCGGTGATTCTCTCCGGGTAATCCGGCTTCCTCCACCAATAAAAACTGGCAGCAGCAAAATAACCAAACTTGCTGAAAACGAGGTACACGTAACTGTTTAAGCAGACGAGTTTATTGTGCATAGGGTATAAAGGTTATTCCGCATACGTGAACAAACAGTTACGTGTACCTGTAGGGTACGTGAACAAACTGTTACGCGCACATCTAGGAACGTGAACAAAGTGTTACGTGTACCTCTAGGGTACGTGAACGATCTGTTACGCGTACCTCTAGCGTACGTGAACGACCTGTTACGCGTTCCTCTGGAGTACGTGTAACAAAATGAATTATGACCCGAACGACCCTTCATACCGGTCATACTCTAGGGGTCTTCGAGTCCACCGGCAAGGGTATTGAGTGAAAATAATAAATTCTATGACACCAATTTTGCCAAAACGGTAAAACTAAAACTTTGACAATTTGTAAAATTGAATTTTAAGTATCAATTTCGAGCTAGTATCGAAATATTAGCAAACGAGCTGTTTATACTCTCGAGTACTTGTAGTCCAACGGCAGAGGTATTGACTAAGTGGTAATAATAAATCCCATGCTACCAATTGTGATTAATGTAATATAAAACGAAAACTAACTCCTGATCTGAAACATTTTTTGTAGATATAAGTTACATTTTTAGAACAAATTAAATAAATAGAGGCTGTTTTTTTTCAAATTACTTTCTTGCGTCCTCCTTTGCCCATAAGAAATTGTTGCTCACTTTCATTGAAAATGTGCTTCATGGGAAACTGTTTTTTAAAGAGAATCGTAATAATTAGTTAAATGAAAATTTCATCAAATCAATGTTGAAAGAATGACAGATGAGCGGTTTATATCCCTTTAGACCTGAAGTACAACTGCACAAATCTCAATCAGTTTTTCTTATTAGTTTGGTTCTGTTTTATGTGCATGTAAGTTTTATGAATTACATTTTTAGGTAGTTATATTACTATTTCATTTCGTTTTATTTTTTGAGGAATAACTTAATCCAACAGAATATGAAATAACTAGTGAGTCTTGAGACAGTTTATTGATACAATGGCACCAGGAGATTCACAAAATCATCATACATGTATCATAATTCAAAAAATCTATATAAAAAAATAAACATGAACATCTGAAAAAATGTAGCATGGCTTTCTAAAATCTCATCATCCATTTCTTCCTGTTGGCTTTGTCTAAGTTAAACTTTTTATCTGCCATTTCAGATGTTTTTCATACATTCCAAAGCACCTTTATAAAAAAAGGCAAATGAAGACAAAGCCCTGACAAACATTACTTCTGTTTCCTTTAGGACGTCAATGCCTAGTCGTCAAAGATTATGCATAAAAAACTTAAATTAAATACAATAAACAATATCAACACCAACCAGGCGTCCACACACCATTAAGAATACCAGCACTCGTCTTAACAGTTGGCAATAGGATAGCCCTTCTCCAGTACCAGTCTAAACGACGTTTCAGTTTCCTAAATACCATTATTTTCTTTCCAGCTAAATTTGTTGTCTCCGTAGGATCATCTATCAAAATAAGTTGCATAGTTGAACATAATATAACAACACATCAAATTAATAATAATATATTTTATTCCAAATCAACCAAATACTTCAATTTGTCGGTGTATAATAATGGTATTTTGTGTGTGTCATTAATTTATGGTCCCCTTCTCTAACTGTTATGTTTTATCTCTATTGTCAAAGACCAATCAAATGCGATTTTCAATTTAGTATAAATATCAAATAATGTATTAAAGTAACTTATAAAATTACAAAAGGCATGAAAAAGGAAAAATATTGTTTTATGCATATACCTTTTATATTATATAATAAATATTTTGGGAAAATCCATTTTTGTTGTTCTTTCTTTTCCGATTCTTTACATTTCCGAAGAAATTTTAAGCGTTTTAGCTGTCGCCAATAAGAATATCCAGGAATCTTAGAACTTAACCAAGAAAGATAACTCTTGACTCTTTTAACGGCAACATTCAGGTTTTCATAAAGAAAAATTTCTTCGTCATCATTTTCATGGGAAAGGGTTGCACACAAAGAATCTTTTCTGTGATCTGTATACCAGTTATTGTAAGCACCTGGATAACCGACGATTAGTTTATAATCACCAATTCTAAAAAAAAAACCAAAATGTAGAAATAAAAATTATTTGGTATATTGAAATTGAATAAATCAAAACGGAAAGTATTTCGAATCAAAATTGTTTCCACTCATGAATGAGAACGTGGATTAAATAATAAATAAATTATACTTTCTGTAAAATGCATCTCCTTTATCGTTTCAAAAATATTAAATTTCAAGAATTAAAAATTTAAAAATTTGTCCCTTATCAGTGCCTTTACTTGAAATAATACCTTAATGCTGCACTTTTGTCACTAATCGAATAAACAAATCCTCGTCTTTTAGATGGTTTGCCACCTCTCAACATAGACCATTGATTGATTCCGTCCAGACGTTCAACTAAAAGAAAACGTAGCACATTTACTGATGCATCACTACATCACTTATCTAGTAACATCCTTTTTATATTGGATTCAAATTTGATTCTTCATTTTATTTATTTTGTGAACCATTAAATAAAGGAATTGAATATTGAAAAAAAGTAGACACAGAGTTTACTCATTCAATTATGTACCATACAAAATCGCTGCTATATTTATGGGAGGACGAATTGGTGTTCTTGTCTATTTAAATGAAAAGAAAACAACAATAAATAGTCATTTCAATCTCTCTTTACATATAGAAGAACATCTTTTACTTATCTATATAAAATATTTTCAAAATTAAGTAACGGCATAATAAAATAATGTACGTAAGTTTGATTAGACAGTTTGCCGAAAATAATTAATAATTTGAATTTAAATAGTCATTTCTCAAAAACTAATTCCTAGAATTTTCTATAAAAACAATATGTTATTGCTGTTAACTTTTACGTTTCAATGATATTAAATAAACACAGGGTCATCTATGGAACGCCACAGCTGCCTTATGATAACGATAATCATATCATTAAGGGTTGAGATATAACATGAAGCAATGTTTCTATACTATGAACCTATTTGACTATACTACTCTGTCAATTTGCCATATCACTAAGATATATTTATATACTATAAAGACGTTTTGATATAATATGGAGTTACCTTTTCATACTATCCTGTCATTTCACTTTGTCATGAAGATATTCTTTTATACTATGAAGACATCTTGATATAACATGGAGCTACCTTTTCATACTGATTTGTCATTTTACTATACTATTATGTGATATTGCTATATCATAAAGATACATTTTATACTATAAAGACATCTCAATATAACATTGAGCAACTTTTTTATACTATTTTGTCACCTCACTATACTATTATGTCATGTTACTATCTTATTACGATAAATTTATATACTATACAATCATCTCGATATAACATGGAGCAACTTTTTCATACTATTCTGTCATATTACTATCTTATGAAGACATATTTCAATATCAAGCTACCAATGTGTTATACCACGAGGTGTCATTTATATACCAGTAGACTATTTGATTATACAATAAGACCATTTCATCGTACTATCATATTTAGACAATATTATGATGTTCTAATGTTTAAGAAACAAAAAAAACACTAAATGTTTTTGGGTACGGGAGTTTGGGTTAGGAATGTTTTCTCAAGATAGACAAATGCTATCCTTTTTATCCAAATTTAACCAAACTTTGCCACAATCATTATTGGGGTATCTAGTTTAAAAAATTTGTCCGATGACCCCGCCTGCCAACCAAGCTGGCCGACATGGCTAAAAATAAAACATAGGGGTAAAATGCAAGTTTTGTCTATTATTTTGAAAACCGTTATAAATGAGAAAATCTGACAAGGACAAAAATGTTCAGAATGTTGAGCTCTACCAATTGTTCATTGACATCATAACTGTCAGGCAACTTCTTATAGGAGTTATTGCCCTTAAATGACAAATTTTAACATTTTTTTTCCATTTTTGCTTATTATCTTGAAAACTATAATATATAGAAAGAAACTTTAAATTGTAAAAATGATCAGCAAGACAAGATCTACGAATAAGTTTTGCATGGTAGAAATCGTCAGTCGACTCCTTATTAGAGTTATTGCCCTTTGATGACGATTTTTACCAATTTTTTGTGTGTTTGCCTTATATCTTTAAAATTATAATAGATAGATAGAAACTTAAATAAGCAAAAATGATCAGCAAGACAAGATCTACATTTAAGACCAATGGAGGAAATTTTTCGACGACTCCTTATTGGAGTTATTGCCCTTTAATGACAAATTTTACCAATTTTTTGGCATTTTTACCTTTTATGATAAAAATTATAATAGATAATAGAAACTTTAAATAACAAAAATGATCAGCAAGGCAAGATCCACAAGTCAAATTTTGCTGATATAGTTAGTAGACTGCCACTCTTCATGGAGTGATTGCCCTTAAATGAGGATTTTCCTAACCCTCTTTTGTGTTTTGAGTAAAAACTAAAGAAGATAGAGAGAAACTAAACACACAAAATGATCAGCAATACAAGATCAACCAAAAAAAAAAAAGATTTTTTTCATGAATTCTATTCTTGTCGACAATGTTGGAGAGAGTCCTTCCATTGTTGAATATGAACATAAACCTAGGTGAGTGACACAGGCTCTTTGGAGCCTCTAGTTTTATACGCGCGTAAAATTTTGATGAGACGTATTATGGTATACAAATGTCCGTCCATCCGTCTGTCCGTCATAAACATGTCAAACCGTATCTTGAGAATGCCTTCCTTGATTAACCTCAAACATTACACAGTTGTTTGTTATGATAGTGTTATGATATTGTATTATTATATTTATTTTGATATGATATTGTATTATTTTATTTATTTATCTTGGCCTGATTTGTTTTGTGTGGCCTTATAACATGTATAATATGTTTACATAATACTTATAGTTGTTTACCAAATAATGTTATAACTGCGCAGTTTAGAAATCACTGGAAATATAATAGATACTGATGGAATGACTAGAACTTTCTATTTGACTTACGTAATAATTCTGGTGTGATTCGAACTTCTACCGTATTCCAAAAGTTTCCGTTCTACAGTATATATACGGACAAGAAAGTTAGACTAGCAGAGCAGAACGTGTTGGACCAGACATTCTTGTGTTCTCAGCTGTTGGATTATTTACGTTTCACACATCATCCTTGACATACTTTTATTTAAGTTACATCATATTAGATTGTGACTGATTGGATATAATATTCCGTTTGGATTCCCGCAACAGTGACGAGAAGAATTCCGGATTAGGAAAAGACGGAGGATTTTGAACAGTTAAGTTGACATTTTATTTTGTGTAATATTATTTTGTAAACTTGTATATAATAAATCTTGTTACATTTTATTATTGATTTGTGTCTTTTGTTGGCTACAATCTAAAAGGTGATTTCGGCCGTAACAGAAATTGGGGGCTCGTCTCGGGATAACGTTAATATCTTATTAAATTTTTTCAGTATTTTTATTAGAATTAGCCAACAAAATTCTACAAAATGGCATTTGATGCTGGTAAATTTTTGAAAGCGCCAGACCTGGAAGGGTTTGATAAATTAAAGAAAGAAGAATTAGTGTTGCTTGCTAAACATCTAAAAATAGATTTTAGAGCATCTATGAGAAAACAAATTATAAAAAATTTGGTAATAGACAATTTAGTTGATTCAGAAATTTTTGGTGAAGAGGCTCTTGGCCTCAAGGTCGAAAATGTTGATGCTTTCAAATTAAAACAGCTTGAATTAGAACATGAACTTAAAGTAAAACAATTAGAAAAAGAAGATGAATTTAAATTAAAACAATTGGAAAACGAAGTTAAATTAAAACAATTAGAAAAAGAACTTGAAATGAGGGAAAGGTTAGAGATGGAGAAAATAAAAATAGAAATGGCTAAAGCAGAAAGCAACACTAAGTCAAAATCAGAATATTTTGAGGCAGCAAAAAATATACGTTTGGTTCCCAAATTTTGTGAAAAAACAGTTGATAAATTTTTTCCACAATTTGAGAAAATTGCTCAAAATTTGAAATGGCCAAAGCCTTATTGGACTAAATGCTGCAAAGTGTTTTTGTGGGCAAGGCCGCTGAAATTTACTCAGCACTTTCTTCAGAAAAAAGTTCTGATTATGACACTGTTAAACAGGAAGTTTTGAAAGCTTATGAGCTAGTGCCAGAAGCATATAGACAGAAATTTAGGTCCTATAAAAAGTTTGAAACACAAACCTATGTTGAATTTGCTAGGGAAAAAGAAGATTTATTTGATAAATGGCTTACGTCAAAGAAAATAGATAAAAATTTTGATAAATTAAGACAATTAATGTTTTTTTTAGAAGAGTTCAAGCAGTGTGTTAATTTAGACTTAAAAACACATCTAGATGACAAAACTGTTGAGACATTGCAAGATGCAGCTGTTGTTTCCGATAATTATACCATTTCACATAAAAGAAGTTTCAAAGGTCAAAATTTTAATACTTCTAGCGGAAATTACAAAAATCAAAGCACTGAGCGTACTGATAGTAAGCCTTTTGCACAGAATAGAGTCCGTCTAGTTATAATATGTCCGGTCCAAAATTTGATACTTTTGAGAAGAAGTCACTAACTTGTGCTTATTGTAAGAAAAATGGTCACCTGATGGCTGATTGTTTTAGACTCCAGAAGAAGAATGAAAGAGATAATAAGCCCAAGTCCAGTGCTTGTAGGACACCGTTGTTACCAATAAGTTGAAATGTCCTGCGAGTCAGGCCTTCAAGTCCAGTTTTTGTGATTACATGGAGGATTATAAGCCCTTTATGTCTGATGGGTTTGTTTCTATTGTTAATAATACTACTCCTCAGCCTATTAAGATTTTACGGGACACTGGAGCTTCTCAGTCTTTGTTCTTAGAAGGTGTGTTGCCTTTGTCCGAGGAGACGTCCGTTGGTGCCTCCGTTTTGTTACGAGGTGTGGAGTTAGGTTGTATAGATGTTCCCCTCCATCGTATTTATTTGAAGTCAGATTTAATTACTGGACCAGTTGTTGTGGGTGTTCGTCCTACACTCCCTGTTGAGGGTGTTTCATTATTGCTAGGAAATGATCTAGCTAGGAACAAAGTGGTTGCTGAACCAATTGTTACAAGTGAACCGGTGGTGGATGTTAAATCACCTGAAGATGATGCTGAACTGTATCCAGCTTGTGTTGTTACTAGGGCAATGGCAAGAAAACAACAAGATGAGGATTTACAAGAAGGCCAGTATGATTATATGGACCTTTCTGACCTTGCCGACATTGAAGGTCCCGGTAGCTCAAAAAAGGCCATAATAAGACCACCTGGTACTAACAAAAGTGTAATTATGCCATGCCCAGACGTGAACAGCCATTCATTAGACAAAAAAACATTTAGGGAAGAACAGAATAAAGACCCTGAGGTTCTTCAGCTCGGCAAGAGGGCTCTACCCCAAGAAGAAGCAGACAAAGTGGCCGAATGTTACTATCATCAAGACGGCATTTTGATGAGGAAGTGGAGGCCCCCTGATGCTATCCCAGAGGAGGAATGGAGAGTGGTATACCAAGTGGTGGTGCCTAAAGTCTATAGGCAAGAAATTATTGGTCTTGCCCATGACACCCCCTTGGCTGGACATTTAGGTATAAGGAAGACTTGCCTTAAAATATTACAACATTTCTACTGGCCCAGACTTAGAAATGATGTCACAGAATACTGCAAATCATGCCATATATGCCAGGTTGTTGGCAAGCCTAACCAGAAAATACCACCAGCACCACTTCTGCCAATTCCAGCCTTTAAAGAACCTTTCAGCCGAGTACTTATTGATTGCGTTGGACCTTTACCAAAGACCAAGACTGGAAATGCTTATTTACTGACGATCATGTGTACATCCACTCGCTTTCCTGGGGCTATTCCCTTAAGGAATATCAAGACACCAACTATTGTCAAAGCTCTTATCAAATTTTTCACATTAGTAGGACTTCCTAAGTCTATACAGTCCGACCAGGGTTCAAATTTTATGTCAGGTTTATTTCAGCAGGTCGTTTACCAGTTAGGGATTTCTCAGTATAGATCGAGTGCTTATCATCCAGAATCTCAAGGTGCCTTAGAACGTTTTCATCAAACATTGAAGAACATGATTAGAACTTTTTGTCTTCGATTTGACAGGGACTGGGATGATGGTGTTCACTTTCTACTTTTTGCGGTCCGAGAGGCTGTTCAAGAATCCCTTGGTTTTAGCCCCTTTGAGTTAGTGTTTGGTCATACTGTAAGGGGACCTTTGAAATTGGAAAAATGGCTTACTGAACACACTGACTTGAATCTTCTAGACTATGTATCTAGATTTAAAGAAAAATTGTATACTGCTTGTCAAATTGCTCAGAAAAACTTAAAAACTGTACAGAATAAGATAAAAATATGGTATGATAAAGATGCCAGGGACAGAGTTTTTGAGCCTGGTGGTAAGGTACTTGTATTTTTGCCAGTCTCTGGGCATCCTTTACAGGCTACATACTGTGGTCCTTACACAATCGACAGTAAAATTAATGATTTGAATTATATTGTAAAAACTCCAGGTCGGCGTACACAAAATAGAGTGTGTCACATTAATATGTTAAAACCATATTTTTAGCGTACTAATGAAGGTGAGAGTAAACCAGTTGCACTTTAGCCATGGTTAAATTGGAGAACGATCATGACAAACCAGACATAATTGAACCATCTTTTGATTCCAAGACTATGGAACAAACTGTTAGATTGAAAAATTCTGAAATTTTGTCAAATTTAGACTCAAAACTTGCACATCTGACTTTCGATCGCAGAGAAAAATTGAAAACTTTGGTATTTTCTTTTAAAAATCTTTTTCCAGATGTGCCAAACAAAACCACTGCTGTTTGTCATGATGTTGATGTAGGCGATGCTTCTCCAATTAAGCAACATCCTTACTGGCTCAATCCACTTAAACTTGATTTTATGAGACAAGAAATTGGATATATGCTTTATCTAGATTTTATTAAAACACTGTATACATACTATATATTTTTGTATATATTGTTCATGCGAAGTTCTCGTTACCCTCCAACTTCTTTTAAGGGGGGAGGTGTTATGATATTGTATTATTATATTTATTTTGATATGATATTGTATTATATTATTTATCTTGGCCTGATTTGTTTTGTGTGGCCTTATAACATGTATAATATGTTTACATAATACTTATAGTTGTTTACCAAATAATGTTATAACTGCGCAGTTTAGAAATCACTGGAAGTATAATAGATACTGATGGAATGACTAGAACTTTCTATTTGACTTACGTAATAATTCTGGTGTGATTCGAACTTCTACCGTATTCCAGAAGTTTCCGTTCTACAGTATATATACGGACAAGAAAGTTAGACTTGCAGAGCAGAACGTGTTGGACCAGACATTCTTGTGTTCTCAGCTGTTGGATTTATTTACGTTTCACACATCATCCTTGACATACTTTTATTTAAGTTACATCATACTAGATTGTGACTGATTGGATATAATATTCCGTTTGGATTCCCGCAACAGTGACGAGAAGAATTCCGGATTAGGAAAAGACGGAGGATTTTGAACAGTTAAGTTGACATTTTATTTTGTATAATATTATTTTGTAAACTTGTATATAATAAAACTTGTTAAATTTTATTATTGATTTGTGTCTTTTGTTGGCTACAATCTAAAATTTTGATTTTTCCTTCCAGAGTTATGGACTTTTTTCATACAAAAAGGGGGAGGCAATTTTTCACATGTCACACTGTATCTTGAGAATGTCTTGCTTCATTAACTTCACACTTTACAAAGTTATTTGTTACGATAGTCTTATGGTCTGTATACTTTTTGGTTAAATTTCGATTTTTTCTTCCAGAGTTTATTCACTTAAAAAGGGGGAGGCAATTTTTCACATGTCACACTGAATCTTAAGAATGTCTTGCTTGATTTTAATCCCTGTCCATTTGTCTGTACATACGTACATACATACGTCCCGAAATTGGTTTCCATGCTTTAACTTTAGTTTGGCTTGGCCAAATGATTTGAAACTTATACATGATGCTTATTACCACAATATACAGATCAAGTTCAAATTTGGGTTTTGCTTCTTATAAGGCACAAGAGTTATGCCCCTTGAAAACTTTAAAATTTTCAATTTTTTTGGTTTCTGTGCTCTAACTTTAGTTTGCCTTGGCCGATTATTTGAAACTTATACACAATACTTATTACCACAATATACAGATCAAGTTCGAATTTGGGTATTGTAACTGTTACCGTTAAAGAGTTATGCCCCTTTAGAACTTATGTGGAAGCGGGGGCATCTGTGTCCCATGGACACTTTCTTCATTTTTTTATTTTGTATTTTGGAGATTGTCTTTATAGTATAAAATGTATCTTTATGATATAGCAATATCACATAATAGTATAGTAAAATGACAAATCAGTATGAAAAGGTAGCTCCATGTTATATCAAGATGTCTTCATAGTATAAAAGAATATCTTCATGACAAAGTGAAATTACAGAATAGTATGAAAAGATAACTCCATATTATATCAAAACGTCTTTATAGTATATAAATATATCTTAGTGATATGGCAAATTGACAGAGTGGTATAGTCAAATGTCGTCATAGTATAGAAAATTTGCTTCATGTTATATCTCCACCCTTAATGATATGATTATCGTTATCATAAGGCAGCTGTGGCGTTCCATAGTCATCGGCTTCGTTTTCGTTGTGGAAATCGTTCAACTTTGTATATTGTATATGTTTTAATTTCTATACGTATATAATTGTATTAATGATGACAATCCTGCAGTTTGGATTTTAAATCAATAAAATATTCTGATTCTGATTCTGATTCTGATTCAACTTTACGTCCTGTGTGTAAAAACACTAAAATTCTACATTTTTATCGCGACGTCCTGACGACGTTACGCTTATTTTCGCTTTTTGGCGCATATTTTCACTCTTCATATAGTAATAAATCTAATATACTAAAAAAAAACGGATCTGGTGACCCGTAATAAAGTTTATATCAATAAAAATAGAATTTCAATGGCAATAATATATATATTTTTTTAAATTCTAGTGACTGGATTCTG
This sequence comes from Mytilisepta virgata, assembly GCA_028015205.1. Taxonomy (NCBI): domain Eukaryota; kingdom Metazoa; phylum Mollusca; class Bivalvia; order Mytilida; family Mytilidae; genus Mytilisepta; species Mytilisepta virgata. The sequence continues at coordinate 38,535,172 of CM051515.1, forward strand.
AGAAATCATAATTTAAAGTCTAAATAGTTGCTTTTTTTGCAACGACATCTACGTGCATGCTAAGTATACATCTGTTTGCCAAAACTTGAAACAAAGGGACATACATTATTTTTTTTATATTCAGATGCAGTTCAACGTACTGTAGCTGCATGCTAAATTTTATAAAAATCTGACATATAGTCCAATTATAGGTACCTCCTACCTTAATGATTTGTGAAAAAATGTCTTAACAAAGGGACACAAAGGCGACTCGTAGATACTTCTTTGCTTGAAGAAACGGACCCAACGATGCCTCGTCAATTTTGGTCAATCAGTTTTAAAAATATTTCAAATTAGTTATTATTCAAAACCGATAATAAATTTTATAGGCACCAAAAAAGAAGAGAAATATTTATTTTTATCATAAGGTTCCAGTTAAAAATAGTTTACTTTACCAACACTTATCGTAACAAATAATTATGTGCTATATCAATGATAATTGCATCAAGAGTTGGTACTTGTAGTTGTAAAATCTTAGTAAGAATTAAGTTTGTAAAATGAGGAACTGTTTACCTGGTTTTCCTCCAGCAGCTGTCATCAGTGTAGGTACCCAGTCAACAGCATGAAATAACCTTTAATAATTCATAAAAGTAACGTTTATTGCTAAGGTAATAGTACATGACTGTAAAATGCAAGTAACCAATTAAAGTGGCGGTTCAGTATGACTTTTTTTCTAATGCTTTGTCAATTTAACCCTTTCTGAACCCGTTCTTTATCAAAATTTGATGAACGTTATGTTGCCGGTGACCTCAGTCGATCATTGATTGGTTAACTGGACCAAAGTTCTTAACCCGATAAAACGACTTTTACGTTCAGATTTCTTGGAATTAATTAATAACACCATAGCAATATATAAACATACGGTCCAAATGTATGACGTATAAATCAGGAATCTGGGGGCATTCGAAGGGGATTTTGGTTTATCAAATATGAAAATTTAATTGATAATCATTGGCGAAACAGATTCTTACATCGTTACTCGAGGATTATAGTATTTGTACGACAATACCCCAGCAAAGCTATTGAACCTCAGTCTCACGCACCGTCACTTTTTGTGAATTATTTTAACTGATAAAAATAAACCCAGTGACAATAAACTGGAAAGATTTTGACATTGAGTTTATTTTTAGCAGTTAAAATAGTTCATAAAAAGTGTCCGTGTAACTAAGATTAGAGTAGACCTTTTCAATAGCTTTGCTTGGGGATTTGTCATAGAAATTCAGTAATTCTATTCGCCGGTTTGACCGTTGTGTCTTTGTTGTTATTTTTTTTTTAAATTTATTTATTTTTTTTAAATATCGAATCTTTGTATCGAAATTCTAAAAGATAACCGTTATTTTGATGAATTGACCAAAAGAGTTTAAAGTTTTACAACCTATTCATTTTCAAATGAATGGATTTTAAAGTAGTATTCCTTTTTGTAAAATAATTTAAATTAGAAAAAAGTACCCTCTAGAGTCTTATAAAGGACACTTCTTTTGTTTTCTTTGTACTGTACCTATTCCTTATCAAATCTCGATAGTCAGATTATCGAATGTTAAAGTCCTAGCCATGGCTCGTACTTCATTCGATAATTTAACTATCTCAATAAGATAAGCCGATAATACACTGGTAAAGATGTAAGAATATATAAATATATATCACAATAGTATGCTTGAAACTATAACAATATCAAGAATAACAGAAGTGAGTCTTCAGGTTTCAGTAATTTTGATACTATTAACCAGTTGGAATATTGATGATATCAATGAAATGAGAATGACTGCACAATCAATTAAAACAGACGTCAGAAAAAAAGGGGGAAGTCATCTGTAACGTCTATTCATTTTGAATGATATTAAATATGTTAATTGTTATTTAGGTAGCACGAAAGATTTTGATTGTTTTCTAAATAAACCTGTCATATACATATAATTTAATTTTAATGATACTAAAATAAAACTGTAGAATCAAAACTTCTTTCAATTTTAGATCCACTTGGAACATATGTAATATCCATACACTGAATGGACGCGGGGACAGTGTTGATCAGGTGGCTAAGTGGCTGTTTTTTTACCAATGGCTAATTCTATGAACAAAATTATGATTGAATTGATACAAATAGTGACCATTTTCCTTAAAACCTCTTTGTTTCTCTACTCGTATTTTCGGCTTTCTTTAAGAATAAAAACCGAGTGCGATAACAAAGCACTATAATACTATAATAAACAACAAACATTGCCATTTACATACATACCCGTTATGAACATATTTTCTCTTGTAAAGCCTTTTACTGTATACAAAGCCGACACCACGAGTTCCGCCTTCCCACAATGTATTTTTTGAACCACGTAGAGGTATATTACTGCCTGCTATTTGCGCAGCTCCGCCATTCTAAAATATTTCTTGAAAATATTACTTAGTCCCCTTGTCAAATGCATTTTTAACTAAGACAAAAAAGAAAATTTATTAAGTGTTAAGGAATTGAAATGAACATTTGGTTTTTTGACGATATAGCTTGAAACGGATTGCTTATCACACAATTTTTGTGTATCAAGTGTAGAATTACACACGCGGCCATTTCGTAGATTCTGGTGGTCTGTATTGAAAATCAGTTTTATAACAGTAATATCAGATTTACTATTGACAATTTTACACAACTTATGTTATAGATGCCCAACTTATAGATACACGCATTATAGACTGACGAACTCACTACCTATATTTTTGGCAATATATTTTTATCTATGTTATTACTAAAAAAATGAACTCTAGCAATTATAATAGGAGGTTAAGGATTTTTATTCATATAAATAACTCATTTATAAACTTGGTAAAAAATATCAATCTTATAATAAGAATGCCCTTGTGCTTTGACACAAATATACAAAAACAGTTGAGTGATTTGAAAATCTTTGAATATATGCATGTTGTAACTTTTTAAGTGATATAAATCATAAAAATATTTGTATCAATACTGAAAATCTGAACAGATAATGTGTTAGCTATGATCAAACAACAGTACTTACATCTGTTGTAAAGACGATAATAGAATTATGTAGCATTCGGTATTTTCTTAAAGCACTAATAATGGTTCCAATGGATTGGTCCGTAGCCGTGACCATTCCTGTACAAATATGCGAAACATTAAATATAATCAAAGAAAGAATTTAACTGAATAATTACCAAAAGATATTTTATAAACAGACGTCCCAACAGTAAGGGTAATACTGCTTGCAGAACTGTCTACTGCTCGAAAGAAGAACCCGATAAGCTAACTACTTAGAATGCATTGTTTTCTTGTTTATCTTATTTCCTGCTGGAACTATAAGAAATATAGATTCTTAAATTGTTTCCAGAGGATTATCGGATTTATCTAATCGCGATACAAATGTAGTTAAAAAAACATATCACACAATACCGAAATAAATCAAATTTTAGAGTCTGAGCCTTGGCGAGGAATTTAAAATTTGATAATTTAACTATTGAGATTAAATACATCCGATAATCCTAGAGTAACAATGTAGAATCTGTTTCTCTAGTTATTATTAAGTAAATTTTCGTATTAAAGGCGTCTGAATAATACGAGGGCAAAAAGTAAGGTACGATACGGAAAATTTTGCCATAAAAAAAGAAAACATTTGCTATAAATGCAATGACTACTGCAAAAATTCAATACCAATTGTATTATTCACAAACCCTATATTGTATCACAAAGAAAATGAATAAATTCAAAGAATAGCATACCATTTGAATACACAGTGAACAAACAAAAAAGCACGCCTAACGGTAAACATAAAATTTAACGACACTCAAAACTAAAGGAATGACCGTGAACTTCCTTGAAACTGGAAGTGATAGCAGGTGCTCATAGAGGGTAACCAAATCCTGCTCCACACACGAAAAAGGCAACAATTAGCTGTAAGGAATGATTGCAGTACCATAAGGTAGCTTACAAAATATAATGAATTTAACCCGTCTGTATTTCTTACTGCATTAAGAGGTAACATAAGTTAACCAAACTTTATCGTCATTTTACATCGATATTAATAATATCACTTACCATTTATCATTACTTTGCATTAACATTTATATTACTTACAATTTATCGTCACTTTACATCGATATTAATAATATCACTTACCACTAATCGTCACTTTACATCGATATTAATAATATCACTTACCACTTATCGTCACTTTACATCGATATTAATAATATCACTTACCACTTATCGTTACTTTGCGTCAAGGTTAATAATATCACTTACAATATGTCGTCACTTTACATCGATATTGATAATATCGCTTACAACAAATCGTAACGTTACATCAATATTAATAATATCACTTACCACTTATCGTCATTTTGAATAAATATTAATAATTTTACTTACAATTTATCGTCACTTTACATCGATATTAATAATATTACTTACCACTATACGTACGTCTATCTTTGTTTTTAATGTGATTGTACAAACGTTCATATTTTTTTGGAACCTATAATAAGAAAGGATAAACTTTTTCTCATAGATTTTTTTACTAATAATGTGTTGATGATTTCTGACTTAGTTTTCCAGGGTTTAATTATTTGATGATAGTAAAAAAAAGGAAGGAAGTATAATTCCTTTATACGAGGTAAATCTGGTACATGTATCATGGATTTGTATTTTTTACAAATAAGTATTGATACTAAAGGGTACGGTGGGTATATGAGAACATGTATGGAATAAATGTCTAAACAGCATCAAAATACATATTGTATATACTGACGAAGACTAGTTCTTGCCATCAGGTGTGTCATGTCAGAAAACAAACGAGTTTCTTGTACTACAGAAGTACACACTTGCATTTACTGCAAGATCGAGTCGGCTTACTATTTAAATTGCAAGACTAGCAATGAATATGTAAAAACCGATAAAGTGTTTCTGCAAAAAAATCATTTGAGCAATATAACTAAAGATATGAAATATAATACAAGTATTATAGTACTATCAAAGTGCAGAAACATAAATAAAATAAATTCAGAATATATAGGCATTTAATAAACAAATGGATTACATGATAAGATAATAAATAAATGTCATTGGTTCTGCCCTGTAAGAATTTAAAGAGTAATAAAAACTACATACCTGAAGAGGAGTATGAACAGATTGATACGAGAGGTATAGAAACATTGGATTATTCTTGTGCTTGTGTTGTTTGAATAGCTGGACTGCTCTTCTTGTAAATGTTTTCTGTACAAATAAATGACATACTTGAAGCATACTATATATAAGTTGCATATTACACCACGTCCTTTCAGAACACTGGAAAGACTTGATGTAAAAATCTGTTTACTATTCTTATGATTTTCTGCTGCTCTCCATTTGTAAAGTACCTGTATTTTCACCTGATACTTGTGCTTTATTTTTATTTTTGTTTCTGGCTTTAGATCTGTTATTTTTGTATCTGAATCATTTACATTTTTGGCGGTTGCTCCAGCTTTCAATATTTCTGGCTTTGAGCAATACAGTGGGAGTCTTTATTTGATAAAATATGCATGTAAGCGCACTTTTCTTCCAGTGTGCAGAAGTTCCGCGACATGATATATCCTAGCATATTTCTTCATTTAACTGATTATGTTTATTCCGTTGGAAATAAAATTCTAGTGTAAAACAGTCAGAATTTTTACCCTAGTGTATTTTTTCCAAAAGAAATCAAAATCGGTATATTCAAAATTTATTAACAGTACAACATAAGCTAGTATTTTATAAGCTGTTTACACATAAGTGTGTACAAAAAAAAATGATGTTATTTTGAATAATTCGATCATTGCTTATAATTTAATTCAAAACATTGTTGAAAGACTAAAATCAACTAAAACTAAATCAATGAGCGTGACGTCATGAAAACGTAAACATTTTGTTTATTGGAAAATAACATTAATAATTTCATGATCAGCCAATCAAAAGACGTCTCACAAACCAAATTAAATTATATAATAATAACGTCAATTCATTCTGCATTGCTTCGCCATATATACAAAATTTAAACAGGTTTCAAAATAAAGAAACTAACCGTTGAGTACTCCTTTCTTGGCGGATGGTAAACTGTTTCATTTAACCAGAAATCGTAAGCATTTTCTGTGAAAATAAAATGGTTATATAATAAGTATATAATGAAATGGCACATAAAGTCAATGATTATTTTCACTGTTGAAATACTTTGAAACAGTTGTTTTCAATATCCATGTGTTATTATCTCCAAGCAAGTGCATCTAATTTACAACACAGCTAGTCAAACAGTATGCAGCTGCATTTAACTTAGCATCAACATTGCAGAAAAATAAAACAAAAATCAAAACTAACATCGGTTTAAAGATTATCACAGACAGCGAAATCATTTTTTTTTTTTTGGTCTAAAAGCACGTTGTAACAATATATGAGGGTTAGGGCGGGTTTATATAATAGAGAAATTTTATATAATCGAAGAATCGGAAAAAAGCTTATGAATACAGAATATGAAAGCCCGTCCAGACCTTAAATTATACCTTACCTTTCTTATGATTATAGTAATCCTGTCCACCATTAAAGAACCCCATAAAACTATCAAACCCTCTCTGGGTAGGTGTATGCTTCCAGTTACAAAATCCCAAATGCCATCTGGATATACAAAAGTATGTGGTTAAAGAAATCCCCCCAAAAAAAGAAACCGAAAGACCATAACCGATGTAAAACCATGACAATTATGACACTAAGAAATATCAGAGTTTCGCACCAATCACTCAGACCATAGAAAGGTTTTTTTTTCAATTTTCGGATATGTCAACATGATTAATATATTCTAGAATAAAATCATCCTGTTGTTTGTGTGCCCTCATCTCCCCTGGCCATGGGGATCCCCTAGTGAAGATCCCTACCCATATTTGTTTTAACAGGGTTCCAGAAATAGAAGGTAATCAATGGGCATTCAACATATAATGTTGACATATATTCCGCCAGTATTTATTAAATATGACAATATCCGCACAGTGGAAATAAACATTTAAGATTTTAACAGAATCGTGTTGAGAAATATTTGAATGTGTACCCAATGTTCTTTTAAATATCTTACACCGTGCGGTAGCTGTTCTGCTTTTCATTTTATCTAATTTTAGTTTTAGGGTTTCTCTTGAACAGGTAAATATAATAAATGTGTTAAATTAGCTTTCAATGAATATAATAAAACTGACCAAATGTTTATAACATTTTAGTATTGCCTTTTATAACCTAAAATATAGAAATTATATATACATACTCTAAAAGAGACATACTTGGTATTTAAAGTACTTCGAATAAAGGTTTCATTAATGCGAAACTTTAGTTATACAGGTCGCATAAAGAAGCTTTTTATAGTTTATAGGTGTGAATTCAAAATTTACTGACCTCAATGAACCAAAAGAAAAAGCAAAACAGACACCGTCATCGTATATACAGTGAAAATTATCATCTGGTGTGACTTACTCTAATAAAAACTGGGTATTTCTGTTTAATGTTTTGGGTACAAATGAATTATAAAAAAATTATTAGCACATATCGTCTTTTCTGTTATTTCAATGTGTTACTGTATCCTAGTTACTTGTAATAGTTTAACTATCTCTTTGTTCAGACATTAGTGATGCTTCATTACCGCAAATCTTTTTTAAAATTAATCAGAGTATGGAATTCTTGTTTTAGTTCTTCCTGTATCAACTTTGAAAATGTATCTCAAAATGGGATATTTTTGTTTTTGTTTTTGTCAGAAGCATTGGAATCTTCGGAGGTAACATAATAAATATCTTAAGATAGTAATCAAACATGAAAAGTTTAATAACAAAGACGATATCAAGTACAAATGGTTAGAAGCTTAGGAAAGTGTTTTCTAAACATTTCAGATACTAGCCATTTAAATTATTAACAAGTCATAATGCTCACATTATCTTCGTTACTTAAAAAGTTACATTGACCTTTAGTTTGCTACAGTCAACATGTTAAGAGAAACACTTTGGCAACCGTTTCACTTGCACCATACCAGCGTTCAAATTAATATTTCTTTATATAGATTTTAATTCTCGGGTTCGAAATTCCATGAAAATATAGAACTTATGTCAAGAAGTATAAAGTAATGTAGAACTATATATAAATGTTTATGTTGAGAATCAAAACGGATTACAACAGAGTCTCATTTGAAATCCAGAGGACATCTTTAGCTTATTCCGTCATAAATGTACCCTGTTTTGGCGCACGGTTAAACTCCAAAATCCTTAACTTACAAACCGAATTTCGAATTCCAAATTATAAAATCAACTTCGATTTGAAGAAATTAACACCCATGCCTTCAAGATTACAAGTCTTTAGCTACTGAGACTGTAATTTCAAGATCCTTCAAAACACGAAGAACCGCCCCGGTGCTATCGTGGAAGAGTGCTCGCCTCGAGTGCAGCTGGTCGGTGGTTCGATCCCAAGCCGGGTTAAACCAAAGACTTTGAAATTGATATTTGCTGCTTCTCCGCTAGGCACTCTTGATCTTTTGGGGTGCCTCTTGAGCTAGCACGTTAAATCCTGCTAACCAAGTCGGTCAAGTAAAAAGCAAATTTCATATTCATATCATATCAACATACCGGATGAAATAATTGGCATGGGACTTTAAACAATAATCCATTAATTCATCAAAACACGATTATACCGAAGATTTACCTAATGATCACTGACATGTTCTTAAACCTACCTGAAAAGTGACCTAAACTGACCACAAATATATTCACCTGATGACCATACGTCTGGCCAATAGGTCATTGACATTTATAGGGCCACTCTTTCTTTGAAATGAAAATAAATACTTCGGCCAAAGAAAAACCAAATTAAACAAATGAAAATTAAGTTTAATACTAGTACCTAGGATGCAGGTTTCGATTTGTGCTTAAGGCAAACATATATGGAAAACAAAGAGTCTGGCCGAAATGTTGTACAGTAGATTCAAAGGCCAAAATGTTACACCACATACAATCCAAAATGGTCATGGGAGAGATACTCCTTTGTTACCAAAACATTTATCAACACCATCAGTGCTAATTACATACACATGTAGCTCAGTAAACAAAATTAAAGTATTTTCTATATGTTCCTCTGACCCCAAATCGCCTTTTTCAAACTAACGAGGACCGTTATATCAGGGGTCCAGTAAAATAAACAAAAATAGTCGTTTGAGGTCAGAAGAATCTCGGAGTATTTAAATTACTGAAATTACTACATTACTTACTTTCCAATCATGTGAGTGGAATACCCTAGATCCTTTAGTCTTTCTGGTAATGTCGGGTAATCTAGCGACATGTGTCTGGTATCACTTGGTACCAATGAACTGTGCTTTAAAGCAGAAAATTCCATGTTATTGAAATCAATCAAATACAGATTTTATGTACAGACTGACGAAATAAATGGTGATTTTCACTACTTGCATAAAGCTTTTTTTAAACTGAAAATCGACGTAAGTCATTGCGATATTGCCGATGGTTTGTTCTGCATTGCGTTGATGTACACCTATCATCTATCTATCTATCTAAATATTTAATTATTTATTTACTAGCTTACCGGACATTTGAAAAAAAGGTTAATTTAATGCTTACCTGTAGCCCCACTCTGAAAGGATAAATTCCTGTCAGCATGCTGTTACGTGATCTGTAGAAATAATATAATTTATTCAATTTTCAGAATGAAAAGAAAGTAATTTTTCATCATTAATCATAATTTAAATATTTCAATCAGAATCTTTGCTATTAACTATCTTACGAAATTGCATGTACTAATTTCGGGAAAATCTAATTTGATAATTTGTGCAATTGCTAATTTCCATTAAGACTTACAAATGTAACAAGCTATGGGACATACTTACGGAGAACATGTAGGGCTAACGTATGAGGAATTTAATATAACACCATTTCTAGCAAGTCTGTCTATATTTGGTGTCTTTAACTCTGGATTTCGCCATCCAACGTCGTTCCATCCTAAATATTCAAGTATACCACATGTATTACGAATAACCTTCATGAATTAGAAGTTGAATATTAGATCAGGCATACCTTATTTTGGTAGAAAAATATGATTTATTGCACTCTTTTAATGTGAATTATTACAAACTAAAACGTCCACCTCAACAACTTAATCAGCTATCATTATTGTGCCTAATATATTCTGCGTAAACATGTGCATCGAGTAATTAAAAAAAAATATAAATTTAACATAGTATTTCTGTAATTATTGGAAATCAGTTTGTTTTGCCGGATCAGCACCTTTTCTTAAATGACAGTTGTAAATCAAATTATTATTTAGGGGGAAGTAGTGAATTTTAATGAATTCGTTTTTGGGGGGGGTGGAGAGGGGTGGGGGGTTATACCACATCCTCCTCCTTTAACGCGTCCCTAGGTTCTGTTGTCCAAATTTCGGCTCAATTCACATCGATAAACATGTTGTCCAAATTTTGGTTCATTTCAAAGCGATAAATATTCTTCTGAATGTACATTGTAATCGTTCTCAACATTTATTACATTTTTAGTGGAGATTAACTTGTGAGATTGTTGATATTATCGCAAAGCAATTATTTCAAGTAATTTTATGCACAAAATTGCGGTCAATGTTCTCTTTTTAACCTAATTATTTCGATATTTTTTCTATGTAAAACGATCCTGAACGAGTTTACACTGATCTAGTTTGATATGAAATGTAACACAGTTCATTTACCAGTGAACACAGGGCATGATGTACATGATGTGAAAATAATGGGAATTTCGGCTATTTTAAGAAGAAAGATGTCTATAAATAAAAAAATATATAGCTACAGTTAAATATGCCTTTATGAAAATAACAAAATTGTACATTTAATATATATCGATTCTAACCTATATTGAAAACATAAATAATACTGGAAAGATTTCAAACATGGGCCCAGCTAGATATATGTATTTATGATTACAAAATTATGTAATAGTTTATGTATAATAAAGTAATAAATATCCCTGATATGGGAAATGTGTTGGAATAGAAAACTAGTTGAATGTATTAAATAAAGCATGTGTTATGTGCTTTTCAAATATGAAAATATTTTTTTACCGAGAAACTTAAAATTCAGAACGCTCACATGCCTTGCTAAAACTGGGTATGAAAAAAACAAGACGATTTTAAATTTTTCAACTTAAACTGTCATAAAAATTTCTTAACAGTTTCCCACTAAAAAAGCAAAAATAAAAAAAATAAAATAGAGAGAGGCGAAAACATAATCTAGCTATAATATTAAATAATACTTTTCTAACTAGAGTTAAATAATTAGAGGGACAAATTAAATTAATTATTAACATACCTAAATCGTCCACAACTATGAAAATTATATGCGGTTTCCCATAGGCACTAACTGTTGTAAATATAGTAGCTGTCATCAGAACAAAATATAGTATTTCCATGGTAATTAGTTCTTATTGAATTGTCATTGCAAAAAATCAACCCGAAAAATGTATACGTTCTTTTAACAAAGCAACTAAAGTCTTACTTTTTAAATCACATATTTACATCGCTAGATATATATAACCACACTTAATAATCACGGTTGATTTACGACAGAGGGTAGCGTGTTTACAAGAATGTATCTCCTGAACTTATGTTATTGCACTATACATATTATAAGAATATTATTATGTAAACTTGAACTCTCCGACCTACGGTAGACTGATACCCGTATAATTTTTATCTCGATACCTTTTAAAAAGCTATACGTCAAAATAACAATGATATCTTAAACATTTTTAGCGACATGTCTATTGTGATAAGTTTAACACGCAACCTCTTCAAATTTCAATAAGTGAACTTTGATTCGCATTTCCGTCTGAAATATGAATCAATACTGGAACATTTAGTAATTATCTCAACAGATACAAATGTACATTGTTCGCAGAAATGTCACAAAATATAATTGTTTCCGTTGTTTCCTATATAGTCTGTTTTGTGTCCACATATTTGTTTATCAATATGAAAGTAGTTTCTCTAATTTTGTCAATGATGCATTTTAACTGGTACTGACTGGTTTTTTTGTTAAACATGTTAAAACCACATGTTGATAAATTGCGACCTGGGACTATTATATAGTATAATAGTCCCAGTTGCCACGTAATATTTTGCGACAAATCGCAGTAAAATTCATTTAACAGTTTATCAAGTTGCTTTTGGGATTTATCTAGTCTGGGAAGTTTTTCTACAAAGGTCCACATTCTGAAGTTTGAAAAATTACCCTGTTACCATTGAGATTGGATAAAATAAACTCGGAATCATCAAATTCGGCTTTATTTATTAACACTCTCAGGTATGCTCCCGTCCAAAATTATAGAATGTCAAAAACATTGGGGGCCAGGGCCGTAACCACCGTTGAGGCAGACGAGGCAATATCTGGCAAAAAAAATTATAATAAGAAAAAAAATAAGTAATGCATACTTCGAATAGTAATTAATGTTGACGTGCAGGGTATCGAACTCTCTGCCTGATTACCATCGCCAGTAAACCGGTATTTGGTTCTGCAATTATTTATTTCCCGCGAAAAAGTCTCTTCGTCAGAGATTTTGGTTTACTAGAAGACTAAATTCAAAATAGTGGCACAAGAAAGGTCAAACTAGCATTCACAGACAGTGACTAGGTTCCACTCTTTGGGCTTTATTAAAGTGTTAAACATGAAATATGATTTCAACAGTTTATTTCTCATCGGTAGTGCGCAAGGCCGAAAATGTTGAAATTCTAAACAATAAACCAAAGAACTGTAGAGAAAATTCGGAAAAAAAATTAAAATGACCGAAAACGATCAAACCAATACCGTTTTAAATAAGCCATGCATTAGCCCGAGGAGATACGTCTTAATTTTCAAAAACATTCTGGTTTTATAGCAATACATTTTTTTTTTTAGAATTTTAATGTATGTATATATGGCATTTTCTATACTTTTATTTTTTAAAAATAATCGAGCCCTGTGAAACAGCCAAAAACCCAGTTAAAGTTTTTGCCTGGGGAAATTAAAACCTCAATTTTAACAGAGTTTATAGTAATCAATACTCTAATGTGATAAAATCTGTCTTAATGACTCATAAGTTCCATATCAGACAGCTAGAAAAATACGGGATTTGGAACTTAGAAAACTGAAATGAAGTTCCGAAATCGGCGAGACAAGGCGAGTCATACATGTATTCTATTAATAGTTTATTTTGGCTGCATATATATTTGCCATTCTATACTTCTTGAGTAGACATAATATGGTCTGATAGTAAACTATTACCTTTTTATCACCCAAATGGTACTTTCTGCTTGATATACTTCAGTTTGAACGAACAAACGTTCTTTTATACAAATTTTGAACAATTTATTGCTCGTCAGTAGTGCTCATTTCGAAAATATGGAAATCAAAAACAATAAACCAAAGAACTGTAAAGGATATTCTCGATACCATTTCAAATGACCAAAAAGTTACCGGCAACCAAAACCAATTTAAGGACAACCATGCATGAGAAAGATACTTCTTAATTTTCAAAATAAACCCTCTGCTTTTATTAATTTAACATTTGGTCGTTCTATATCTATTAATCCATAAGACTACTATCTTGGATAAAGTTTGCTAATTGTATTTGACATTCGATGTGTTCCCATTTCGCCTTAGCTGTTGAATCCAGGTGGAAAAAATACTAATGCGAAGTGGAAATCGGACTAAAGCAAAGTGGGACATAATAAAACAGTTAAAGCTGGTGGTCACGACAATATTCAACACGAACACTTGTTGTATGGTGGTAGCACTGTTATTAAATGTGTGACTAGCTTATTTAATCGTGTTATTAAAGATGGACGTATTCCTGAGGGTTGGAAATTAGGCCTTCCTGTTCCTATTTTCAAAAGAGGTGCAAAACCAAAGTCATCACCCGACAGTTATAGACCTGTTAGTTTACTGCCGTGTATATTGAAAGTTTGAAAATATTGTTAAGACTCGTTAAATGCAATTTATTCTTTGTGAGAAGAAATTCCCAAATCCTCAACAGCAGGGATTTCAGAAGTATCTCGGTTGTTTAACTGCATCGTTCAATTTGCATGAAATAATTTATCATAACTTAGAAATGTCTAGTAGAATATATGTAGCTTTTTTGGATAGCAGAAAAGCTTTTGACACAGTTTGGAGGAAGGATTTATTATTTAAATTGCATAAGTTAGGGGTCAACGGGAAAATATGGTCAATTATAAATGATTGCCATATAAACAAAATGAGTCCGTAGTTGCTAATCAGTATTAGTCATTATATTTCCCGTATTAGAAGGTGTACGACAAGGTGGTGTTTTGTCTGATTTGTTATATTTAGAATATATCGATAGTGTACTGTCGGAACTCGAGACATGTAACAATACATCTGGTATTTTTCATGTAAGTAGTTGTGGTGCCGCTCTCGCTGACGATGTTTCATGTATCGGCACATCTCCAGCCGGACTTCAACGTATGTTAGATTTGTGCGCTGAGTACGCTTCTAAATGGCGTTTTTATTTTAATGCGAACAAATCCTGTGTTGTTCAATTTTGGTTTATGTAAACTTGAACTCGCCGACCTATGGTATCCTTGGCATATTGGTAACGAAGCGATCAACTTGTCTGGTGACTATTCACACTTAGGCGTTGAACTAAATTCGAAATTTAAATGTAATGCAATGAATGAATGAATGAATGAATGAATGAATGAATGAAGGTAGAAAAAATACTAATGCGAAGTGGGAATCGGTCTAAGGCAAAATCGGATTTTAACAGAAAAATTTTAAAAAACTTTTGAGTTGTTTTTTCAAGTTAATTAAATTTAAGCTTGAGAAGAAGAAAACAAATAATAATTAAATTGCAATTATTAATTGGGAATGCTTCTGGAAAACCTTTTTTCAATCTGTCAATGTGACGATCTGTCAATGTGTCTTATAACTGTAAATGTGTCGATCTGTCAATGTGTCTATCTGTCAATCTGTCCATCTGTCCATCTGTCAATGCATGTGTCTTGTCTATCTGTCAATGTGTCGATGTATTGGGCATTCAATGTGTCAATCTGTCAATGTGTCTATATGTCGATCTGTCCGAATGTGTCTGTCTGTCAATGCGTTGATCTGTCAGTGTGTCAGTAAGTTAATGTGTTGATCTGTCAATGTACCAATGTGTCGGTCAGTCAATGTGTTGAACTGTCAATCTGTCAATTTGCTAACGTGTCGATCTGACAAAGTGTTAATGTGAAATTTGATTTTTAAATTTCTGTATTGTTTTACTGATTAATTTATTTTTGTAAATACATAGATTGTAATTTGCACAAGAACTACTTAATTAATCTGTTTATCCCAGTTGGCCAGTTAATATTAGGTAAAACACACCACATGGTGCCTGGGACAAATTTTATTAATTTGTTCACCACTAAGTTTGTTTTTTGTTAAAATCACATAAATGTTACTAAAAGCCATTCGCTTTTCTTGTGGGAAAAAAGATTAACAAAAACGCTTGCATCATCACCCTTAAATACATGTATGATTGCTATATTAATATAATAATGAATTTCATATTATGAATCATACAATCTTAACACCACATAACTAAATCATACACCCAGCTCCTTATAAAGCACTTAGCTCATATCGGAAGTTATATTTATTATCTACTTTCACATTTATACAATATAAATAAAAAAAAAATAACTTAACATTTGGGTTATCAATTTTTTTAAATATAATGAAGATATTGCGCTTTTTCTTGGCACGTGCTGAATTCTATCAAATTATCACCTGGAGTAATTACTTTAAAGTGCACGAATAAATACAATAAACAATTCACACAGGATATTCTCCAATTATTTGTAAATTGAAATTGTCTTTTTAATAATTGCTATGGAATTTTCTCAAATTTGAATAAGTAAAAATAATTAAAACTTATCCCAACTTTAGAAAGCTCCAGAGAGACCCAAATGAGTTTGTTATCAAGTTTACGGAGTTTTCAATTTGTAAATTCCGCCAATTCATTTCTCATAAGCAATGGTCAAGGCCCATACAAAATGTTGGAATCCGAAACAAAAACATGAATAAACCAGTGCGTCTTAAAGCAGATTAAATGGCTAAAATGACCGAAAAGATAAATGGGCAAAACTATGCATCAACAAGTTTTGTAATACGCGGACGTGTTTTAAAAAAAGGCGATAAATCACAAAATAACACAAAAAAAACATTTTCAAACTTTCAACATATATGCGAGTTTTGTATTAAGAATTCATTTCTATATATGAAATGTCAGTTAATTTCTGCCTTAGTCGAAACTACATGTATTTTGAAATTGCAAAAAAAGAATATATCATTGTCCAGAATGAACTATTTAGTACGATAAAACAACGACATGTTTCTGAAATGCGATTCTTCAAGATGAATTCCAATCCGTTAAATATATTTTGAAAATTGTTAATTTGTATTTATGTAAATGTTACAATGAAAAATAGTTCAGTATTCTTAGTGTATGAATATGATACCTATAGTTGGAACGTTTTAGATTTTAAAACTGATTGTAGTTAACATATATATTAATAAGACGTGCATGTGAATATTTCTGCAGCCTAAAGTATCCTTTTGTGGCTATGGATCCAACTTTTGAAAATAAGTGAATGTCAACCACTTGTAGTAAATAGTGCATAAAATTATTAATATAATAATAATTATTATACTTTAAATATTCAAAATTGCAGACAATAACGTACCGTTTGGGTTACATCAATATAAGCAAAATTATAACAATACACAAACACAAAGTCATAATAATGTTTTAAGTTGTATGTATGATAAATGTAACGAATGACACCAAGAGCCACCTGTCCTCAGTTCCAACGACTAATTTATGAAGGAGCCAAGTAATCACACCTGTTCATTGCTGCTATAGGATTTTATCTTCTTTTCATTTTTTCTGCATCATTTAAACAATAAAATGAATCATCGAAATACTTTTCATTATAAGGCTTTCTTCAACTATCGTTATTTTTACAATATAAAACGTGTAAAAGGAAATGTTTCTCAACCTCAATTACTTCATTAATTTATGTAGTTCTTACAAGTTCTCAAATCTTTCGGGATTTTATTTATACCTCCCCGTTTCAATTTAGAGCGGGTTATCACTAATTCTTAAATTGCATATAAGTTTCCTATACTCAAAATTTGGATGTGACAAGTAATTTTCCGGATCCAACTCTAAAGTATGATTTTTAACATTTTTAAATAAATAAAGTTTACTATTTTCATCTATGTTGGAGATTTTTTGGTCATGGACTTTCTTATACCAATCTTGCAGTGCATTTCTTTATCTTAGATTTAATACTTTATCTTTATTCATTTTTTTTATTTTCATTTTTTTTTAATGTTAGTATCACCTCTCATATCTAGTTAATCTTTAACAGGTTTTATGTATGTTTACCAGTAGTAGGTATACCTTTTTCATGAAGCTTCTTAGAAACTTGTAAACATTCATATAATAATGAATCTTTATTCAGTTTCATTATTCTATCAAAATAAATTAAGGACTGACATTTTAATAAAAATGTCGGTATCTTCCCAATTCAGCTCTTGAACCAATATTACTCATGTTACTCATGTGTTACTGGAGCATTCAAGTCTTCACCCCCAGTGTAAATTTACAAAATTGTGTGTGATCATAGACAAAACAAAGATATTTTTTTATTAAAAAGAAAACTCGTGTCATGTTTTTTGCGCATTTGCTATGGCACGCCGTTGTTATATTTATTCAATTTCGAGATATCTTATTCAGTTAAATAAGATATATTATAAACTAATTGAGATATCTTAATAATAAACTGAGATATCTTAATAATAAACTGAGATATCTTATATATTAAATAAGATATCTGATTTATTAAATAAGCCGGATATCTTATATATTAGATAAGATATCTTATAAACTTTATAAGATATCTAATAAAGTATGTGTTTAAAAGATATCTTTATAAAGAAGTAAGATATCTTATATACTTTATAAGATATCTTTTTAACTAATAGAGATATCTTATTAACTTATAGAGATATCTTATTAACTTATAAAGATATCTTATTAACTTATAGAGATATCTTATTTACTTTCAAATAAATAAGATATCTGTTTCGGTTTTAATGCTGCTGATGAGAGGTAACTCCTTGAAATGCGTCGTATACAGCATAATATAAATTTACTATATCTAATATTGGTATCTTTGGATTGTTATTTTGAAACTCCTGGGATGATGCCTCTGCTGGTGGACCCTAGGTCCCCGAGGGTATTCGCCAACCCAGTCGTCAGACTTGTCTGACATGATTATTCATTGATTTTTTACAGAAATTACCAGTTTTTAGCAAAATTCAAAAATAATAGAAATACTAAGGGTTCATTCCTTGTATTGCACATGGTAGATCTCCTTAGATGAAATTTGGCTTCCTATTTCGGTATTTTTGGTTGAGTACTTCTTGTTTAATACAAGTTTGGTTTTTGGTCTTCCAAATGTTTCGGTTTTAATGCTGCTGATGAGAGGTAACTCCTTGAAATGCGTCGTATACAGCATAATATAAATTTACTATATCTAATATTGGTATCTTTGGATTGTTATTATTATAAAAATTAAAGATACTTAATAAGATATCTTGTTAAATAAATAAGATACCTTGGAATTTGAATAAATATAAAAACGGCGTGCCATAATTTGCAGACTGAAAATCTATGTATGAAAAGTCCTGGCACCATAAACACATCCTCCAAAGTATTTTAACAAACAATGGTCTTAAGTATCATTTTTCTAGCATTAAGACTTTATATTATTATTTTTTTAATTACCCTTGACAAGCTACATCTTACAGTAAGAAAAAAAATTTCGGACGATATAGTAAGGTCCAATCCTCTATCTTGTCCGCATTGAAAAAGATCCATAGAATGTTCTATTCCGGCTTTTACAAAATTCCTGCACATTCGTTTTACTTTTGACTTACCTTACCCCCTTAGGATAAAGTCTTAAAAGCATTTAACATCGCCTTGTTTACAAATGGCGACTAAGTGACCAAGCCGAAGATTTTGAAAAATGAGTTGAATATAAAGCTGAACAGAGCAGAGTTTGTATCATTATTTTATTTCACAATTCATTAACAACAGTAGTAGTAAATTCACCTTTTGCATAAACAGTAAAGTTATGCACCGACATTGTCATTGATTGGAGTTGGGAACAAATCCTCAAATCAGGGTTTATCCCTTCAGTAGGGAATATTATCTCTTTTCTGAGGGTTACATTTCACGTGACCAAAAAAAAAAAAAAAATTAATTTTGAGTTTTTTATTCCAACGGGCAGTAATTCATTTAACCCTTGGACCGCCAAGTCAAATAATGGTGACCAATTTTTTACAGTCAGTGACTTTTCATTTGAAAATGGGTCATTTTTTGTAACGTCAATCACCTGCCAGTTTTTTTGGCCATACATGACGTATGGTTTGAGTTGGGTCTAAGGGATTGTATTAAATGGTTCTGAGAATATTTTCTTTTCATATTATTTTAAACAGATATTTTTAGCGTGCTTTTCCTACAAAATTTTACAATCAAAGTTGGCAATGATGCCGACGATTTCGTCACACTATTGGTCGGAAAAAGGACAATTTCTTCATTGTCAGATCTCGGGACGGGGATTTCAAATTCAGAAAAGGTGTGCTGTTACTTTTCTGACAAACAGTTGAAATATTTCTCCTCAAAACTGAGTGAAACGCAATTTGAGCAAGCTTTTTCTGTGAAAATTACGTGATAAAGGGGGATAATCAATGTTGACATTGTCAATAAAATGTAAAAAAAGAAGGTATGAAGGTAACGATCGATCAAAAAAGGAAATATAAATAAGTTTCTTGCTTGGTTGTCAAATGATATAATAAATATGTGTCAATAAAGATTAAAGATTTATGTGAACTTTGACTGACATGTTATCAAATTAGAATTTCTAATTATATTTATTGGTATTTTAATTCTTCATTTTTCATCTTGTATATTTAAAACTTTCATCATATTTGTATATAACTATGGAATATTTATTTCTGAAATAAATGATTATTATTATTAAACAAGCCATATTTCGGAATAAATAATTTACCAGGGAAAAGGGGGGGGGGGGGTGGTCAGGCAGGTGCTTCTACTAACTGCCATCATTTTCTTGTAGATGGGTTCAGAGATTTTCTGTTGAATGGTAGAATGTGCCCAAATGAATTTAAAATTATTTTCCGTAGAAATTAACAACTGAAAGCCTGGAGAGTAGCTGAAGTACTGCTATTGGCTCTAGTATAATGACAAATGTTTATATAGTTTTTTTAATATGGAAGTCTAACCCAAGATCCTTGATTTTTAAATTAAAGGCAAAGCACAAAAATGAGAAATTTTCAAAAAAATTTAAGTTAATAGGTCTTTTAATGCCATATACATGTACATAACATGGTGAAATTCAGGTGAATGTAATGAATATTCTTTGAATAAATAAACACAACCAAAATATAATAAAACTGAAAACAATACCTTAATTGAATCATAGACTCTTCTAAATAAATAGTCCCAGATGACACCAGAGGGTAAAAAATTAAAATCATTTAAATGAAAATAAATTAGGTAACCTTACTTACACATGTTACAAGTGGTTATAAAATTTGAACTGGAGTTGTAGATATTACAAGATTACTATTTTGACAAAAATTTAAGAAATTATACACTTAAAGACATAATATGAAAATCATACCATGTTTTCCATCCAAAGTAAAACATATCCAACAAAAAATACTTCAAACGTGTCATTATGTGAAAACAAGAAAAAACACAATTCAATTCTTTGCATATTTTGATACCCCTGGACATTGAGTAAGAACTATGTAACAGAATCTCAGAACAGCCTTTTTAACTTGCAAATGAAAGCCTGATACTAAATCTATTTGCAAAACAAAACATTAAAGGCTTCTCCCAGTGAAACGGTAAATGAGCATTGGCTAAAAAGTGTCAACATGTGTCTGGCCATTTTGAGGTGCACAAAAATACTCACTTTTGATGTCTCATACATTCATAATTTTCAGTGTCAGCTGAATCCAATAGGCCAGGGTGTTAACGAAATTAATTTTTACACTTATTTCCATCCATGTTATTTGAAAGGCAGAAACTAGCACACCAATATTACACATTTCACACCCGTCCTGTCAATCAAAAATTCGAGGCAGGACTAAAAGCGCCATCTAGTGTAAAAAAATCTGAAATTATCTCCACCTGTTTCTCTGTAAATAGAATGCACTAGTGTAATGGTCAAACTGGCACTTGGCAGTCCGGCTGTAATCTGCTTCAAGTTTAAAAAAAAATCATATATACCTGCATGCACCTGAACTATAATTTAGAATTACATGCCCATGAAATTACCAATATCATACTAATTTCCTGGAGATTTATTGCTTTTCTTAGATGATATTCACACAATGTTCTTTTTATGAAAATTAAAAGGCATTGATGTTCTATTTTGTTTACAGCATTTTGCTATTAGAGATAAAGATGTCTCTGAGAACAAAGATAAGAAGTTTTACAGCATGGATAAACATGAGGTTGTTACCTTACGACCAGTTGTTAAACAACTGCCTGATGGACCTTTTGACTGGTACCCACATGAAGGTTTTGATAGAAAGTATGACTGGTAACAGTATAAAAAGATTGGAAAGCTTTGACGGGTAAATATACCTTTATCTGGTTTGAAAACTAAGCCTTAATGGCTTTTAAAGACCCCTCGTCATATGGAATAATAGTTTTCTCCTCACGCAATAATTAAATATAATGCTACTTATAATAAAAACTGATATAGGTGTGTGCATTAACATGAACAATCCTCTTCATTTAAGGCAGACTTAAATACATTCAGGGATTTTGTTGTTACGGTTGATATAGACAGATTATTCCACTGATCCACTATCCTAACTGAAAACAAATGTAATGTCTGTGTTGTCCTACACTCTTTCTTAAAAACTTCAATGAGTGACCTCTAGTTGTATTTGACGGCGCAAATGAAAATAGCTTTATCCAATCGATATCATCAATCCCATGCAGGGCTTTGTAAACCAGAATCGTGTTATTTCAATCACGAAGGTATTGTAAAGTTGGTTACCCTAATGAACGGAGTCTTCCTTCATAATGAACCGCCTTAGTGGTCTCCTGGTAGCGTGCTCGGTTGGAATGCGAAAGGTTGCGGGTTCAATCACCGGCCGGGTCAAGCCAAAGACATTAAAATTGGTATTTGCTGCTTCTCCACCAAGCACGCGCCATCTAGGAGTAAGAGCAAAGATCTACATGTACTGGTCAGTATAATGTGTCCAAGTGGGGTGATTTGTATAATTGTTTATAGTAGTCCAAATTTCCTCTGACCCTGGAACCCTCCTTTTATATCAATATAATTCAAATAAAAATAGGAGGGTTGCAGGGTCAGAGGAAATTCAAACTATGGGTAGATTTATAGTACCAAAGCAACCATTATTCTTAAGAAATTTGCATTTATCATCAGTTTTATTAAGAAATCATGTAAGAACTATTTCAGCCTTTTTGTACATGTTTTGTTAAAACAAATGTTGTTTTTGTAGACTGACACAGCAGCAGAAACAGACACGTATAGACTGGATAGTGGATGACCTGAAAGCTAATGGTGTATTACCACAAGATGCTACCGTAGACTCCAGACTGTTTGTTATGAGAAGTGCTGACCAGGTTAACTACTTATATCATGTCAATTTTGAAAAAAAATCCATTTTACACAGGATCAGATACATTAACTTTCAGTGATCTGATTGGTCCATATATATGGTATAAGATTTTAGGAAAACCTCAAAGACAAAGATGAAATTTTTGTGAAACCTAAAGCAGATGCTCATATTAACATGTCAGATGTTTATTTTTAGATTTTCATTAACACAAGTCTTTGTACAGATGAAATTCAACAAAGCGATGTTGTCTAGAAAAGAATTTTTTTTTTTCAAAAATTTGATTGGAAAAAAATCCAAATTTTCTGTCAAAACCCTTTCCTGTTGTTTATTACCTTTTAAAGAAAATTGATGATAAAAAAAACAATTAAGAAAACATGTCCATTTCACATTTTTTTTATTTCCGAAAATTTTTCAAAGTTTTAAAATTTTAAGTTGATCTCTTTGATGTCATTACATACTTGTAGAAAGAGAAAGGACAGCCAGGGGTAAGAAATTAATTACCATCCTTTTGGGTTTTAAGTGCAATTTTCTTCAAAAACATAGTTGTTTTGAACATATGTAATAAAATTATTTATTTGTTTATTACATTTAATTTGGTTTTATTACTTTTAACTGAGATTTTAATGAAGCATATATTCAATTTAAAAAAAAATCGATAAATACATTTCAAATGGGTTGGACAACATGCTAGACCTATAAAAGTCCAGATATATTTAAAGGAAATGATTTTGTTTTATAGAGTAAAAATTTGATATTTCCGTAATACATGTATGTGGAAAAAGAATCTGAAATTTTTTTTTTTAAATTGACATTGTGTCATTTTAAAGTACAATATTATTAAATTGACAATGAATTACTAGAATTTAGCAGGGGATCTCTATGTAAGTTTCTGTGGATTAAAAAGTATTATGTTTTTTGTATGAATTGCCTGATTTTGGTGTAGGTTTTACACTGTGTGAAAGGCTGTACATATTGTATTCTTTATACCCAGTTATCAATTAACATTGAGAATTGCTTTATAAATGTATCCTAATAAGTCTTTTTTGAAGGTGGTGGTTGGATATGTCTTCATGATGCAAAATATTTTTTTTTGTCATCATTCAGTAGATGGTTTGGTGAAATATATTTTTTGTTTGTGTATTAATGAAATTCAAAACCTGTATGTGTTGGGTTTTAGTTGTGCTGAATATTTTTTGTATAAAAATTGATGATTTGGTAAATGTAACACAAGTTGTTAATTTTGGTGAGGGTCTGTGTTTAATAAATTCATGTTATCATACTTGTAAAATTTGTCATATATTTATGATGACTGATGTTTAAAATTATTTAGACTGCAGTTAGGAAAGGAAGGGTAGGTAGATACATTAATGACAAAAGATTCACGCATGAGTGTGACTAAAGTTTAAGCAAAGATTTTTGTGATCTTTTTCAAAAGCATGGGTTTGTTGGGAAGTTTAATTTTGTGCAAATTGGTTATACATGTAATGGAAGAGCCTGAAATATTCTTCACTCGGAAAGTTCCATTTTGGTATTTGATATACCAAAGGAAGATTTTCTAAATGCCCATTTTCTAATCTTGGAGGACCATCAACATAGTCATTAAGGAGTTGTCTTTTTAGGAAAGTTTGTCTCTCAGAAGGACTTTATTTCATACAAATAAGGTAGAGTTAAAACATTTTGAGTGATCTCTCTCAGCTGGGTCTTTAAATACATGTTTTACTCTATGATGGTTATTATTTTATAGCTCTTTGAACTTTGACTGGTATCACACCAATATTTTCAAGGAGAAGATACAATAATTTTAAAGGTGATTGAAATCTCAGATGCATAGAATATTGTATTTGATTGATGGTATTCTGCACTTTAATAAGGCTTAGTTTTATCAACATTGTATTTCTGTGTGTTGACTGTTTGTTACATTGTAATTCTGTGTGATTACTGTGACATTGTAATATTGTAAAGTGTACCTTTGTGATCATATGGAAGCTGATTTTGTGATTTCTATATGTTGAGTCAGTAATTGTTTTCTTGGTTTTAAACTGAAACTAGACTTACTTGTGAGTAACTTATTTATATGGATTGTTCATTTATTTTGTAATTTCTATTTGCTCTTCAACATTTTTTAAAATGTTTTTGTTTTTAACAATTTTGGCTTTGAGCATATTACTGATGAAATAAAATTAGACCAACTATAAAAATATGTCAGAATTGCTGTTTGGAATTACTCATAAGTGTTGCTATAGTTTTACATTGTATTTCTTTTTGAAAGTTTTGGGATACGAATATGACAAGAAGTGAGATATTTTTTATATAATTCAGTTTGTGTCAGTTTAAAAAGGATGTTGTAGATCTTATACCCACTAATTATTGCAAAATATGCCATAAAAGATTTGAAGAGTTTTTACTATTTTTTATTAATTTAACATACATTGTACATGTGTGTTTATATTAAAAAAGCGACTTGCAACAAAATAATAAGAGTATAATTGTGTATTTATTTATTATAATGTGAAAATAAGAATTAATTTATATTGCAAAGTTACACATCAAAAACTGCTTTCTTTACTTTTCACGTAGAAAAATCTCCAGACATAATCTGTCCTTTCACGATATAACATAAATAATGAAAAGCGTATATGATAAAATTCCATACAATATCAAAATTAATCTTTGAAAAAATTACTGATAAATATTAAAACAGCATTAACATTTTAAAGTTAAGAATTTGATTACGTTAGAGCAGGATCTGCAAGCGGAGTTTAGAGAATCAGATCGGAGTTGACATGTGGCAGTATCAAAATATAATTATATATCCCCTGAGACAGAAAATACTCAGATTTTATAAAAATTAATAACATTTAGTCTCGTTCTTTAAATTTGAAAACTTTACCAAGATCTTTCTTTCCGTACTCAGAACACATTCTTTTGCTAAATGAAATAGAGCCAAGGTTTTTGACATATTACCCCACAACACTCTATATGGTACAAATTTCTGCCTTTAGGTATTTGAAGTACTTTGGAGATTGGTTAGCCATGACATTTGGTTTGTGTGGGAAAGAGCTGAATACCTGCAACACGAGGATGAAGATATTCTTTGCCAAGTACCATTTAAGGTTTGAAGGCAAAATACTGTCAATTTGACCTCATATTTATATCTAAATTTTAATTTCCTACATAACTGAAATTTTGTATGATTAGGTACGTTTGTATAAATTAGAAATATTATGTATTTTTTATGAAAAGTAGAACATATAAGTTGACTTTAAAAACACAAATGTTACCTTGGGACACTTATGGATTCATAAGTTTTTGTATCCCAGTTTTCATGACTTGAATTGAAGAAACAGTTGTACGAATTTATATACATGACGTACAAAATGCATATTTCATTATGTATTAGTTTTAGATTACTGCCAGGAACTTTTTTTCCACAAAACAAAATACTTTCACCAAACCAAGACAACTAATGAAATAACAGCCTTTTCACTGTGACCATAAGTAGGATGAAGGTCTTATTATACAGAGAAATCAGTCAACAGTTCTATTTGTTGTTCTTTACGTTGCACATTTTTATTCAGAAAGGAGAAGTTTTTAAAATTACATTAAAAAAATGAAGATGGGTTGATTTCAGGGAAATACTCAGAACTTCTCCTGTGCATAATGTTGATTAGACCTTTGACAGCAGTATTTGTTTCATCACAACATATTACTGACAGATTATTTACTTGGTTGTATTTACCTTCAGTTCATTATTGTCATTATTTTAGTGGACACCAGAGCCACTGCCAGAAAAGCCAAAACCAAAAAAGTCAAAGAAGTCTCTACTAACAGGGTTTGGACCAGGTTCAGAACCAGAAGAAAAGCCAGCTGAAGTAAGTTGATAATTTAAATTTTTATACCCCACCACAAATGTGGCTGGGGTATATATATGTACCCTTATCCATCCATATGGGACAAGCCGCGCAATTGTTTTCCTGTTACAGAAGTCATGAAATAATAGGCTGCCATTATGTCTGTACGTTTCGTTGAAACATGGGAGATGGCTCAAAAGGATCGCCATACACTGGCACATATCTAGTTAAATTTTTGGGGTGTGAAGTCAGTCTACTTTTTCCGTAATTTGAGAAATCACGAGCCATGGTAAAAAAGTCTCCTTCCGCAAAGTAAAATGTACCTCTTTCATGCTATCCATGTAGAATAAAAATTTTCTTGGTTTTATTTATTTAATCCTTTCGATATTTCTATGTCAAATGCCTCAGGTAAATACAATTTTAAAACAATACTAGTTATTCAGTTATCATGGTTCGTTTTGTTACAGTAGGTCCATATATCATGGTGCAATTATAATTTTTTTTATGGACTTCTTTCGTATCCCTCAGGTCAAAGTTCATTGCAGGTCTTGAGCCATATGTCCGTACGTATGTCCCGATTCGGTTAAGTTTTGCGTTAAGCTCCATTTCTCAGAAACCTATAGTAATATATCAATGATATTTCACCATTACAGACCTCTTGTATAGTACATCACAATTCAGCAACACTTGGGTCACTATGACCTACATCTATGAATGTGGAAGGGGCATACATATTTACCTTATCTCTCCATTTGTACATTCTTGGTTAAGTTTTTGCATTTAGGTCAGAAATCCTTTGAGACACATGTATGATATTACACCACTAGAATCTTTTAATAACAAGGAACACAGTTTATCAACATTTGGCACACTTTGGCCTATATTAAATGCATGAATGACATTGAATGTTTGAATTAGAATTGCATGCATTAAGTAATGGAAGTGTATGTATGCCATAAATTTTTATTAAGGACCATCATTTATTTCCATAGATTTCCATCAACATCCAATCAAAATTGATTTTACATCAAATGTTGTAGTAGATGTAAGATTTGATTAATTTGTTGATTATTTACCTTTAGGATAGTGATGTTCAATCAGAAGATTCAACTTCCAGATTTCCTAATTCAGAATATGTTAAAAAATTTAAGAAGAAAAAGTTCAGTTTTGAGAATTATCCAAGTTCTGATGAATGCATTATGGAAATGGTTAATTATCAGCTTAAGGTAAGAACAGTCGGGAACAAGACATTAAAAAATTTGTCTTGTCATTCTTTATTTAAATTGAACATTTTTTATTGATTTTTTTTTTAAATTTTAGAAAGTAACTTATATATTGAATATGAGTAGGGCACAGACTGTACTATATACACTGTAAATGTCTTCCAAACATGACAGATGTAAATAATTATATCAAAAATATATTTCAAAATTAATAAAGAAATTGTAGCATATGTTTAGACTGTGTAAATAAGGAGTCACAAAAAATCATACCTTTGACTTAGTTTTGTACATGTATATAGGGTGTTAAGCAATTACATTACACTTATTGATTGTATATCCATGACATTATTTGTTATAGATTTATAGGTGATTATTATAGCTTGCATTTTTCAGATTGAAACTGTAAGTAGTGCAAAAAGCAAAAACTTTTGTCCAATTGGAAGGGTAGCAAAAAATCTTTATTTTCACTTCTATATAATAATTATAATGAAACCCTATAAAACCTAAATTCTGCTTTCCATTCTTGATCATACTGTTTCTTTCAGAAAGATATATTGATACCTGCAATTCTGAATTTTTCAAATTACTAACCATAAATTTATCATTTGTTGGAAATTATCTCCCTTTTTATTTTTTGAGACTACATTGTATAAATATCTATGATAATTATTTAGTTCAGTATGATTGAAAATCTTAATGACATTATCTTATTAATGTCATTGGTAGATATGCCCTTTAAAAAAAATGTCATAAATTGTCCTGAAATATAACCTGTATATTTTTATATTTTGTCTGTTAGAAAATACTTTGAACTTTAATTAATTTTGAATAGAGAAAAAGAAAAAGAAGTAAAATTTATAAATTTTCCCAAATAAAAACAGTTGGTCTCTTCATTAAACAGTCAATAGAACTGAGGGCAATGGAATCTTGAGTTAGTTACTTGTGTGTTCAGTGATATTTTAAATGTATTATTTTAATTTTCTTTAAATGTAAAAACTTTATGCACCGGTATTATGCTGATGTAAAGTACACATGAACAATTTAATTTAGTTCGAAATCACATTCATATTTATTTGGGTACAAATGATACGCACATGCACATGTGTTTTGGGTAAACAGAATGAATGGTTATGAATAATTATGAAGATATTTGTATAGAAATTAGAATTATTTTTGAAGAATTAAAAGATGTTTAAAAAAAAAATAGATTTTAGAAACAGAAGGTATACATTATTTAATATTGTCATTTGTTTTATTTAAATATTGTTTTCTGTTTAATGTTTATGTACAATCTCTTTATCATATAATTGCTTTACTCAAACTTATACTGACATGTTAACATGTGAAAAACACACAAATGATTTTCTAACACATTTAGCAGTTACAGTTACTGTGCTTAAAGTTACGCTTTATCCTCTTTTACAACTTTTTAGAATTATAGATTTATGGAGGGAGTTTGGTGTCCTTTTATAAATTCCACAATTAATATATGTGCAATTGAATCAGATCTTAATTTGTTGAAGAAAATTGTTTTCAATCTAAAAAATACTGGTAAGCTATTTAATAAAAAGTTCAGCATATCTGCAGTATATGTATATATTGTCTCGTCTGCGACGAAAAATCGCGGAGGTGAGATATAGGTATTACTTTCCGGCAGCGGAGGCGAAGTAAACTTTTGTAATACTTTAATAACTTTGCACATGTAATACCTACAATTAAGATTTATGGTCCCTAAGGAAGCTTATTGTATAAGGTTTGCCGCAGTATACTTGTCTTGTGACCTGACCTTATTTTCATGGTTCACTGACTTCATAAACATGGATTTAAAATCTGCGTCCAAGTTTCGTGGTTAAATCCATTTCTCAGCAACTGTAATACCTTAGCCAACCATATTTGGTCTATAGATATTTCTTAGTGGATACATGCCAGTCTGACATCTGGTTTGGGACCTTGACCTCAATTTCATGCTCGAGTGACTTTGTCAATTTTTCGTGGTTCAGTCCATTTTTCAGAAACTGTAATACTTATGCCCACCGTATTTGGTCAATGGATAGTTCTTGGTGGGTACATGTCAGTCTGACACCTGTCTTTTGACCTTGACCTCAATTTCATGCTTGAGTGACCTGCATCACATTTTCGTGGTTAAGATTATTTCTCAGAAACACTAATACCTAGACCAACCATATTTGGTCTATAGATAGTTCTTGGTAGGTACATGCCAGTCTGACACCTGGCTTGGGAACTTGACCTCAATTTCATGCTTGAGTGACTTTTTCACTTTTTCATGGTTAAGTCCATGGTTAAGATCGAAGTGATGTAATTATACTTATAAAATTATGTATGTTTATACTTGTAGACAACAAGAGATGGAAGAAATTTATATGCATATGTAAGTACTAAAGATTGATAGGTAAAACTTTAATAAATAATTTTATCTCTAAATATGTGTGTCTGGAATATGTGTATATGTTTTAAATATTTTTAGTCTCATTTATTTCTGTTCTTGGAAATTTTGAGTACTATAACTTCATCTCTATGTAGCTTAAAGGATTTTTCATGTTCCTTTGGTGTATGGATCTTAATTGACCTTTCATTTTTGAATGAGAGGCTTGAAAAATATAAAACATGACTCAATAAAAGCTCATCAGTACCCACTGACAGTATTCCTTATTTTTTGTTTAAGTCTGAATCGATTATAGAAGAAGTTTCAGTAATATTTTATACTAATATTTTTTGTATTACAGAAAGTAGATGATTTGGTAGATAGTCGTGTGTTATGTGCCTTAGTCAACTCATTTGTACCAAATACATTTACATCAGATTTATTGTTAAATGATAGGTAAGTATAAACACTAATCCACATCAAAACCATAGTTTAAAAATTCTGCATATTGGTAATTTTCAAGATGATTTTGGATACTGCAGTGCTTTGATGCCACATCACATTCTACTTCAGATGGTACGTCTATTTAAAATATTTTGGAATCTGTACCTCCACAAATTACAAATGTTAAAATAATACCATCCGAGGTTTAAAAAGCAATTTTATCATTTCAGCTCACTGACACTCATATTTTTCATTTTCAGAGTAATGTAGCACTTTTTTTTAATACATTCCTATTGCCTGAAATCAACTGAATTGTACAAGAGTTTCTTGATGTACTTAATAAAATATCTTATACAAATAGGCAAAAATATTCAAATACTGTTTTTTAGATGGACAATTAATCTTGCATTGAAATCAGCTGAGAAGATGTTTTATGCTGATACACCATTCAACTCAGAAGACTTAGTGGAGGTGATTTTATTTCAACTTCTATACAAGATGAAATTTATACCCAGCTTACTGTATGTCATACAAATTACCCTACTTTTGTAAAAGTGATTACATGTGGTAATTAGAAATAAATGCAAGAACAGGACAATATTTTTTTTGTATTTCTTAATAGTGGAATCAGTAGGTGAAAGTATGTTTGGTTCATTTTAAATATAGAAACTAATTTTGAAACACCTGTTAATGCTCATAAATTAGTAGTAGTAGTATGTCGGTTTGGGAGGCGACTTTCCAATTCTGGAATATATATATATTAACTGAAAAAATAGTTTATGACTTATTGACCCCTTGGAAGATGTTTTTGATCAATCCAGATATATTTTGATTGGATAAAATCTCATTTATGCATACTTGTATCGTTTATATGGAGGGTACCAAGTTTGTGTAATCAACTTGTTCTACAGTTTTTTACCCAGATCTTTGAAATTGCTGAATGTTTACAGATATATTGAAGATGTGCATGAAGGAGTAATATGCCATTTGAAAATTTTCCAGATTAGTTATGTTGTTGCATTTAGTTATTTTTTACAGAAATTCTTTCCCCCTCAATTTTTATCAGTTTTTTGTCTTGCATGTCACATTGATCTTGTGATTGGCCATCATAAACCTTCCCAGGATATGGGTTGGATATTACATGTTATCCATTTATACAAATTAAATGCAACCAGGCCTATTGACCCATATTTTACGAAAACCTAATTTTGGAATGTTATCCATATTTTTGTATTTTTAGGCTGATGCAGAATCTGTGTGTTCTTATTTTTGTTTTTTCTTCATGATGGGATACAAATTTAGACAGAGCAAAGCTGTAGTAAATAGATTTGTAAGTATTTTAGTGTAGAACAGAATGGTCATTTTGCAGACTCTTTTTCAAAATTCTGTCCAATTACCCTGTTCTATAACCAAAATGGCTGCCATAGCTAAATTTGATTAAACAAAAGACCATAACCTAAAAAACTTTTAACATGAATCTGTTCTAAAACCAAAATGGCTACCATAGCTAAATTTGATTAAACAAAAGACCATAACATGAAAAATATTTTAACATGAATCTATAGAAACAGCAAAGTGACAAAAAAAAAAGTATGAAAATTTTTCAGTTCAGGCAATTTAGGATATCCAAAGTGTTTTGGGTTAATAAAATACCAGTGACTAACATGACTAAATTGTACTGAAACTGACCTAAGACAATGATGAAATGTTCAGTGTCTGTTTAAAATCTGTCTGATGATATCATTAACATACCAAAATGCTACAAACCTCTTTTGCACAGGCTTCCTTGAAACATTCACCTTAAAATCTTCTTATCCTAAACCACTTGAACATTTTTACACAATTTTGATGGTGAACTTATTTTAAAATTGTTTAGCACCTGATTACTCCTTTGCAACCAAAATTGTTAGTGATAATGAAAAAGTGACAACTGTTTTAGCTGGCAGATTTAGACTTGGGTAATTATAGAGCATAATGCAGAAAACAAATGTGATAATTTTAGATAAACATTAATGGAATAAAGTATAAAAATACTACCAAACTTCAGACACAAATGTGAAATTATCTTTGAATTTATTTTTTTGTTAGAAAAATGTTAAACACTCTTCATCATAATATTCCCAACGAATGGTTTGGGTTCTTTCTGATAACTTGGGCGTCTTCCAATAAAAAAATGGCTGCCATGATTTATCAAAGGTGTAACTTGATGTATAGAGCAAAACACTGTTAAACAAACTTAAAAATGTGACCTTGACTTCATGTTCAATTTGGAAAATTTCGTGTATTGACCTACACCTATAGAATTATATTTATATATCAATAAAAAGGAAAAACATGTTATATTATACACTAGGTTTTATTGTACATCTACCAAACAAAGTTATCTATCTTGAATATTTTGGCATTTTCATCACTATCTTCATATGTATCACATCCAATATATAACAGCCCCGCATAATCAAATGAAAGAGCTGACGGTAGCTCTATCCTCAATGCCTTTGTATTGTAATATGTAAGGATCTCACCATTACTGGAAAGTATGTGTAGTGTATGGTTTTTGTAGTCAGAAATCACAAAATTGTCAGATTGTGTTGTAACAATGTTAAATGGTTTAAACGGATTATTATCTGTGTTGACATCTGGATGACCAGAATAAATGTTAATAATGGTTCCCTCATAGTCAAGTACAATGACCCTTCCTTTATCTTTAGATAACCAATCTACAATACAAAGTTCATTATGACTGGTACTAGTTACACGAACTGGAAGAGTAAATAAAGGTTTGTTATGACAATCATACTTGAAAACTTTATCCATTTGACCTGATGGATTGAATACCATAACCTGTCTAGGCCCAGTACTGGGGAACCATGGTCCTATATTCCGAGTTCCTATGATAACTTTCTTATCTCGTGTCACATGTATGGCAAGCGGTCGTAACGATGATACATTGTAAGGAGAATCCTTTACTTCTTCTGTTCCTGAAGGTATAACTTTCACTATAGATAGACCACGGACACAAAGAAGCACATCACCTGTGGGAGTTAGGGCCATGTCATTAATAGCAAGTTTGAAGGTGGATGCAACTTCCATGGAATTACGTTCTGGAAAAACTTGGTGAATCAGGTTCTTAATGCCATCATTTATCCAAAATTTACCGTCTGCACAAGCTATCAGATTGCTAGTACGATAAAAATCTGTATTCAATTTTTTAAGAACTTTGATTTCTGTGTTATATTGATTCGTGACCTTCTGAAGTTTACCGTGAAGAAGTGTTATCTTTGATGAATCTCCTGGTACAAATTTAAAAGCATAGCCATGCAATGTATGTGTATTCACTGTTTCAATTTTTGTCTTTATTGATTTTAGGAGATTCCACGAAGAGAAAATTTTCATGGCATCGTTAGACTGAAGTACTTCTTTTACGTTATTATTTTGTTGGAATAATGTCTTCTGATTCTCTCTTGATTCTTTGTCAGCTTTCTCTATAGAATATGCAATTTCATCCCATTTCTGATCAAGATCACTTAAAAGTTTATCACAATGTTTCTCAATGGATTCTATTAAAGATTTTTTATAATGTAGTATCCCTTCTTTTGATTTACTATAGTTGGATTGTTCAAGGAATTTTATTTTTCTCAGCTCCTCCTGACCTTTGGATAAAGTCATCAATCTGTCATCAATATCCTTCTGTAAATGTTTGATCTTATCCACTAGAGTCTTGTATCCTTCATTTATATCAGTCATATCATGTTTGTTGTGGGTGTTAATGACACAAATCTGACAAACTAATTCACCACAGATATTGCAAAATAGACAACACTTTTGACCATTATGCTGCATACACTTCAGTTGGGTAAAGTCTGGGTTTTCTTCTTCCTGATGTGTATAAACTGGTTTATTGAAATTTTTAATGTCTATTATGGTATGTTCTTTGGATAAAGCAAACTTAGAATGGACCTCATCTTGACACCTTTGGCATATCATTAGTCCACACTCCAAACACTTCCACTTTAGTTTAGAATCACTTTTACATAACTGGCAGACAATGGCTGCTTGTCCCTTCCTTACAGTACTTGTCACAGAATGAAAGGATGCCATTTTGTCAACTTTGCTTGACTTCCTCATTTCATATTTTAATGTAAAAGTCATGTCAGTGCAAACATTTTATAATTTTTAGTCATCTTTGACTTTTACACATGATATTACTTGAAATATTTCCTTATTTAACATTATCATATTATTGGGTCATTTATATATACTTAATATTTTTCTTTATGACAATAAAATTAGTAGGAAATTACAAAAATATTTAATATTTATTCTTGCAACTTAAAAAGAAATTGTCCAAAAAGAAAATTATTTAGTGTAGACATGACCTCAGACTTATGTGGGGCACCATTAGTAAAAATTTGAAATAAAAAATATTTTAAAATCTTGTATAAAATTATTGGGTTTAATTAAAAGACTGGGATGCCTCTCCAGTGGTCCCATTTCAAAATTATGACTATGGTCCCAAACTATGACCAGTATGGCCATTTTTACTGAAGAGAAAATTTAGCAAATAAGACCACTCCAGTTGTTAGTAAACTTTAATTGATTTGGCCTTGCAAGTAGTTTTCTATTGTAATAAAATGTCCAGGTGATGTGACCATCTTTGATAAAACTGACATTGCTCTTACTTAATATGATAGAGATCATATACATGTGTAATCTATAATACTAAATTTACGAATTAGCCGAATAGACGGCAAAACACGTGGTTCAAAATAAACGATGTATGGTTCAGATTATAAAGGTTATTATCGGATTTGACAATTTGCATTTATAAATTTAAACTGCAGTTTTGTTTATGTGCAAATGGAATCTGCATGGACTTTTCCGGTATGAATTCTCCCAACAAATCCCTTAGAAGGTTCTCGAATGCATCATTTTAACACATTCATTTAAATAAACAATTATGCACATATTTTAAATGTATTTTTGTTTGAAATTACGGAAGAAGAATAAAACAAATTAAAAACATTCTCCTTCGAGTGGGATGTTTCCGCTTCATGTATTCAGGATTGTTTTTTTGTCGAGCCTGCGACTTTAGTCGCAGAAAGCTCGACATAGGGATAGTGATCCGGCGGCGGCGGCGGCGTTAACTCACTTCTTAAAAGCTTTATATTTTAGATGGTGGAAGACCTGGATGCTTTATACTTTGTATATAGATGCCTTATGTTACGAAGTTTCCGTCTGTCATATGTACATTGTCCTTGACCTTATTTTCATGGTTCAGTAACTACTTGAAAAAAAAATCAGATTTTTTGTAATGTTAATTTCTCTGTTATTATGGGTAATAGGATAACTATATTTGGTATGTGCGTACCTTACAAGGTCCTCATCCCCACCAAACAGTTTTCAATTGACCTCGACCCAATTTCAAGGATCAGTGAACAAGGTTAAGTTTTGGTGGTCAAGTCAATATCTCAGATACTATAAGCAATAGGTCTATTATATTTGGTGTATGGAAGGATTGTAAGGTGTACATGTCCAACTGGTAGGTGTCATCTGACCTTGACCTCATTTTCATGGTTCAGTGGTTATAGTTAAGTTTTTGTGTTTTGGCCTGTTTTTCGAATACTGTATGCAATAGGTCTACTATATTTGGTGTATGGAAGGATTGTAAGGTGTACATGTCCAGCTGGCAGGTGTCATCTGACCTTGACCTCATTTACATGGTTCAGTGGTTATAGTTAAGTTTTTGTGTTTTGGCCTGTTTTTCGAATACTGTATGCAATAGGTCTACTATATTTGGTGTATGGAAGGATTACAAGTAAGGTATACATGTCCAACTGGCAGGTGTCATCTGACCTTGACCTCATTTTCATGGTTCAGTGGTTATAGTTAAATTTTTGTGTTTTGGCCTGTTTTCGAATACTGTATGCAATAGGTCTACTATATTTGGTGTATGAAAGGATTGTAAGGTGTACATGTCCAACTGGCAGGTGTCATCTGACCGTGACCTCATTTACATGGTTCAGTGGTTATAGTTAAGTTTTTGTGTTTTGACCTGTTTTTCGAATACTGTATGCAATAGGTCTACTATATTTGGTGTATGGAAGGATTGTAAGGTGTACATGTCCAAATGGAGGTGTCATCAGACCTTGACCTCATTTTCATGGTTCAGTGGTTATAGTTAAGTTTTTGTGTTTTGACCTGTTTTTCGAATACTATATGCAATAGGTCTACTATATTTGGTTTATGGAAGGATTGTAAGGTGTACATGTCCAACTAGCAGGTGTCATCTGACCTTGACCTCATTTTCATGGTTCAGTGGTTATAGTTAAGTTTTTGTGTTTTGGCCTGTTTTTCGAATACTGTATGCAATATGTCTGATAGCATTTACTTTCATTAGAAATGCACGACAGGCGAGACATTTTTGTGTGTCAACTCTTGTCTACAATAACGCAATTTCTCCTAACTATAAACATTATGAACTTTGAAGATTATGAAGAAGTAAGGCAAAGTTCAGAGGATTCCTAACTTAGTAGTTTTTTGGATTGCTCGGATGTTTACTTTGCACAAAGTGATAAAACCAGCCATTATCCATTTTTACATTATTTATCATGTGACCTGTCTAAATATATCTCTACCGTACAATTCCCTGTAAGCCCAAGATAAAAATATTTTTAACATCTTTATCATTAATGACGAAATTTATCTCGGACATCATTGACTTTGGTTAAAGTTTGCATTAACATCCATTTGTGGAATACTACAGCATATATAGTCATGAAACTATCAGTTGATACCACCTACTTGACAGGAAAGTTTATGGGAAGCCTGCCACAACATCGACTTTGAGTTCCTGTTCCACGAATACCATGGCCGCAAAAACTTTTTAAAGTCAATATGGCCACCACAAAAAAAAATGCTTATTTTCCCGCGCTCGCGCGGGTTCAATGTCTAGTCTGTATTAAGAATAGCAAATAGGCCTAATGTGAGCAGGACATGCAGTACACATGATGCTTCTACAACTTTTCATTGAAGTAGTTCATCACATTTTTACTGGCATACAAATTATGAGATGAATTAAATTACTGAAAAGTCAGAAAATTGTTGCAATTGTAACAATTTCTTGTAAACCCAGTTGGAAATTATTTTCTCGAATAATCATGAAATATGTGTACGATGATTATTATCCCTGGTTGGAATAAAGGAGATAGGATGATTTTAGATTCAAATTAATGATAGCTGAGAGTAAGTATTTTATTACTATTTTATTTTGGAATTCAAGGGCTAAACATCAGAACAAATCATACACTGTCCTTTAGGCTGTTGTTTCGTTAACAAAGTCAGTTAAGAGCTAATGCTCCCATCTATTTGTTAAGGACCCTTATTATCACATTAAAATGTCTTATTTGTATTCTCTATGCTTTAGAAAATACATATTTATACATATTAACATTATTTGCTCAAGACAGAGGAGACAAATTGCTTTCCAATGACTTCAAAGCAATTATAACGTAAAACAAACCATTTTGCGGAAAATTGAAATAACACCATAAGACCCTTTTCATTACAAAAATAAGATAAAACACAAAACTCAGGTTGGTACCCTAGGTACCATCCCCGACATGGAAAGGAGGGCCTTTTCTGCATCTGTTTAAAGGTGTAAAGAAATTTCACATTTTTCTTTGTTTTTTGTATTTTTGCAACAGAAAAGGCCAAACCAGGGATAAATCCGTTATCTTTGTTTAAAGCCGTGGGCATTGAGATTTTAACACCCTTCAGCACCACTGTACAGCCTTTGGCTCCACCTCAGGCTGCACAAAAGGGCTTCCAGGTGGTACAATCTCAATGCCTACTGCTATAAACATAGATAACTGATATTGTTTCTCTGCATTTTTAGCTCACCTCACGAAAGTGAGGGGGGCTTATGTGATACCCCCGGCGTCGGCGTCGGTGTCGCACCCACTTACAGAAGAATGGTTAAGATCCATACACGCTTCTTGACAAATGCCACATCAATCATATTGGTATGGTAGGTGCACCTAATGATGCTAAGCACAATGCATGCTTCGGATGCTGGCTCTGACCTATATTTTCCGCATGAATGACCACTAACAGAAGATTGGTTAAAGTCCATTCCTATTTACTGACACATGCCACATCAATCATATTGCCATGGTTGGTGCACCTACGGATGCTAAGCACAATGCATGCTTCGGATGCTGGCTGTGACCTACTTTTTCCGGATGGATGACCACTTACAGAAGAATGGTTAAAGTCCATTCCTGGTTACTGACACATGCCACATCAATCATATTGCCGTGGTTGGTGCACCTACAGATGCTAAGCATGATGCATGCTTCGGATGCTGGCTGTGACCTACTTTTTCCCAATGGATGACCACTTACAGAAGAATGGTTAAAGTCCATTCCTGGTTACTGACACATGCCACATCAATCATATTGCCATGGTTGGTGCACCTACAGATGCTATGCACAATGCATGCTTGGATGCTGGCTGTGACCTACTTTTTCCGGATGGATGACCACTTACAGACCTAAGAATGGTTAAAGTCCATTCCTGCTTTTGAAAAGTTCAAGTCAATTATGGCTTAGTGATAATAATGCGTTACGAGGTGAGCTTTGTAATCGATAGATTACCTATGTTTTGGTAATCTGTTTTGAAATTTTGAAACTTAGGTTTTAGGGTCCAGATATTGCTTATCTTATGAATTTGGTTTTGTGTTGATGGCCATACAATAGCTCCCAGAATATTGCTTGTCTTGTGAATTTGGTTTTGTGTTGATGGCCATACAATT
Source organism: Mytilisepta virgata (assembly GCA_028015205.1). NCBI lineage: Eukaryota > Metazoa > Mollusca > Bivalvia > Mytilida > Mytilidae > Mytilisepta > Mytilisepta virgata. The sequence goes on from CM051515.1 coordinate 38,574,684, forward strand.
ACTCCCAGAATATTGCTTGTCTTGTGAATTTGGTTTTGTGTTGATGGCCATACAATAGCTCCCAGAATATTGCTTGTCTTGTGAATTTGGTTTTGTATTGATGGCCATACAATAGCTCCCAGAATATTGCTTGTCTTGTGAATTTGGTTTTGTATTGATGGCCATACAATAGCTCCCAGAATATTGCTTGTCTTGTGAATTTGGTTTTGTGTTGATGGCCATACAATAGCTCCCAGAATATTGCTTGTCTTGTGAATTTGGTTTTGTATTGATGGCCATACAATAGCTCCCAGAATATTGCTTGTCTTGTGAATTTGGTTTTGTATTGATGGCCATACAATAGCTCCCAGAATATTGCTTGTCTTGTGAATTTGGTTTTGTATTGATGGCCATACAATAGCTCCCAGAATATTGCTTGTCTTGTGAATTTGGTTTTGTATTGATGGCCATACAATAGCTCCCAGAATATTGCTTGTCTTGTGAATTTGGTTTTGTATTGATGGCCATACAATAGCTCCCAGAATATTGCTTGTCTTATGAATTTGGTTTTGTATTGATGGCCATACAATAGCTCCCAGAATATTGCTTGTCTATCAATTTATACAAATATTTGCCTTCTGTGTTGATAAATTCAGAAATACATCATTAATATGTAAACTGTTATTGTAGGAATTTATGGGCAGACTAATCAGGGAATGTGATCACCAGTTGGATAAAATGCCTTCGGTGATTTCTAACATGCAAGAATTACAAAGAAGGAAAGACTTAAAACAAGAAATAGAACAGCATAAACTAGGTAATAAAAATGTTATTATATAAGAATTATGTTATTATATTATATTTATTAAAAATATCAGATGGGTATCATTCCAAGACCCAATACTAGACCCAAGGGTTTAGGTCCAAAATGGGTAAAGGGATGATGCTCAGCCCTGTATATATTAATCTATCATTTACTACCTAGGTATGGCATATCAGCCAGGGTATGATGGAATTGCACTTGAAAATGGGTTATTTGTCTCAGGTGCAAATTAACGGCAGTTTACTTTTTTTTGTACAAAGATGCAAGTTCAATCATGCTGATGATCAGAATTTTACAAGAGTGAAGTTCATAAATAGTAGAAAGAACAAGAAAAAAGCTGTTTAATAAAACTAAAGAAATACACTTTATTTGGTAAACCATATGAAGATGTGCATTACTGAAAGTAATTCTAGTCCAACTAAAAACACTTGAAACATATACATGTACAATAAAGTAGAAATAATGAAAGAAAGAAACTAGAGGCTCCATGGAGCCTGTCTCACTCACCAGATTTAATATATCATTCAAAAACCATGAAAGTAAACATCTTTAAAAAACTCAAATCAAAATTAAAAAAAACTGTGTAACTTTATAAGATATATAAATAAATGTGTCTGTCCTCGCAGCAGATAAACCAGATTATGTCTTTATGTATATAGTGTATATAGCTTGATATTGCATGTTTTGTCTATTGATGTTGTAAATATTGTTTATGTATTTGTCTGTATACCATTGTATTTACAAAGGTTTAACAGAATAAAGAATAATAATAATAAAAATAAAAAAACAAAACATGACATCCATGCTTTTTGCTGATTTATTAAAAGTTATGAATAAAAGTGATTTGTTTTGAAGTAAGTTTCTGTCATTATGGTACTCATGATCTGGCTAAATGTCTAGTTCTTTTCAAAAATAAAGTAGTGTGTATAATTTTCTTTCATTAATTTCATTCATTCCATAATTACTTAAAAATATGAAAATCTACATCTCTATTGACAAAATTTCAATGTAAAATTAATAAAAATGAATCATTATAATTTTGTTATTACCATTATGAGTTTTTTTTCAGCCCAAGAGAAGTTACAGAAGAAATTTAATATTAATTATTGTAAGAAATGGATACAACATGTAGAAGAAGTAAAAAGTGATGTAAGTTTACTGCAACATAAACTTTTAATTGACAAGATATAAACCATATGTGAATTATGTCCTTTGGTGTGCTATTTTCTTCCTAGTCAGATTTTCAGATTTAGAGAAAACTTATCAGTAGGCAGATGAATTATAACATTATAAAAAAAATTTTCAGTCGATCGGTATGCTGCTTTGAATGAGGTTGTAATTATACCATCTGCATATAACCTTTGGGGGAGAGGAGGGGATATATCACCATGTTCACTTGTCTATCTGTATATGAATCTTTTAAGAGTATCTCCTAAGTGTAAATGAATTCAATGAAACTTCACACAAAAATAGTAAATGAAATCAAGATATGCTTGAAGGAAAACAATTCATGTCCGTCATGTAGAAGGGGAGATAATTTGACACAAACAAAATAATATTTTGGAGTGGGGGATATCATTTTCTGAGCTTGCTCACAGCACCTGTAGTTTAGATAGATTCATTGACAATGGGGAAAACTTAGAGAAAAATACAGTTCTTATATGATTCAGTGACATATATTTTTTATATGGAAATACATTTTAATTATTACTGTAAGAATTTAATTGTTTTTTAGATAAGAAAACAGATACGTGAGAAGATGAAGGACAGATTTGATATTGTAGAAGTTCCACGTAACATCAGTGTTAATGATTTCTGTTTGTCATGTGTTATAAATCTGGTACGTAGATTACTCAGAATATACAAGTATAACCTGTTCCAAAATTTATAACAATCCATATAATTTAATTTTTAAAAAATTTTTCTGATCTAAATTCCAGGTAGAATCATTTGAATAACTTATTTAACCCAGGAATATTTAAATTGCAGACTGAGAAGTTATACATTGGTGACGTCACAGTAGTCAAAGAAGATTATACAATATAATATAACTTGCTCTACCATTCAACCAATCAAATTGAATTATATGCAAATAGATTAGAACTTGGGTTACCTGTGGATTGTTGGATTTTGGGAATTTAGATAAATTCCTTTTCAAGCTTTGATGAAAATGTTAAAAATTAACTTCTGTGGGCAGAGAAATCATAACCATGTAAGGATCTATTTCTTAAACTATTATGTTACTTTACATAAGTGTTCAAACGTTTATCAGATTTTTGTTGACATTGCATGCAGTGGCAGTTTGATGACATGAAAAAAGTAGATTTGAATTTTGAAGCAGCGCAACCCCCTACCCCCCCAAAAAAAACAATCATTCTTCTTAGAACAGTTGCATGTACTGGTTAGTACAATATTCTTAAAAAACAGTTTAAAAAAAAATTTGAAGTGTGTTGACTTTTAGGGTGTGCATGATATTTAATTAAAACGTGTAATGAGTTTAAACTGAATTTGATTATTTTACCTGACAAAGCTTTCTATCTTATGACATTTGGTTGACCAATTACTTTTCTCCCCAGACATTAACCAATGGATCTGGATTCTACTTGGCATTGGGTAAAGAATCACTCCCTGAAGGAAGGAAAGTTGTCCTCAGAAATAAAGATACCAAGGAGTTTCATGATGACTTTACTGGAAAGAGAGGTATAAAGAACTATTTCACTGAACACTGCTATGTTGAAATTCTTTGTCTTTAACATATATTTACCTTATATAGCTTTTGATTATGCTCTTTTTATGTATTTTTTTCCTTGGTAATCTATTTAATTGGTATTTTGTAATTTTGTTGAGATAAAATTGAATGAAAGGTCTCAAAAGATCAATTTAAAAGATCAAATATAATTTTAAGTAAGTATGTAAAAACACCAATAACTCATATACTTTTGGAGTGAATTTGACAATGTATGTTCAATCTCTTTAGCTTGATTATCAGTTGTTAAAAGGATCACTGAATGTGCCTTATTTGTTGAATCCCTAACAAAATTACATATATATTAAGCTATCCTGACCAAAATAGATCATGACCCTAAGGGACGAGATCAAAAGTTCAATGACGAATAAAAAACTTAATTCAAATAGTTTGGGGGGGGGGGGGGGGGGTTGGGGGGGGGGGGGTTAAAAATCGCTGCAAGTTTTGTTATTCGACATCGATTTTTGGATTGAAAAATACGGATTCAAGTGATGTCCAAGTCAATATACAGAACAAACATACATTGTTGAGGAAAAACAGGACCCATGATACAAAAAGTATACTCTCAAAGCATATGCCCATATTGGTCAATCAATTTTTCCCAAATTAAGTTGAGGGGGTGGGGGGGGGTTCAGTGAAAAAACTATGTGAATTAAGTTTTTTATCCTAAATTGAACTTTTGATCTCGTCCCTTAATACCTTAAACAGTCAGATTTGTGTGTAAATTATAATACATGTTTATATCATTTGAATGTAGATGATAGGTCTGATACAGACAGCAACGGTATGGCTTTTATCATCCTGTACATGAAATTATTTATCTTGTTTGTTTGTTTGTTTGTTTGTAATTAACAGTTTCTGTCCTTCCTGAATGAATCCCATATACCCATAGAAAAAAGTTTGTTTTGAGTCTTATTAAATAAGGCTGCTGGGGATCCTAACATTGTATACTTATCTCCCTTTAATCAGAAAAATAACTAAAATGGGTTATAATTGATTTAGCTGAAATTATAATTTCTTGCTTTTCCCAACTTATAATCTACATACACATATATTGTATTTTCAAAAATAACATTCAAAAGCCATAACATTCATTTTGAATGAAATGAATAAAACTCAAAACCAAAATTTTTTGTCACGTTTTGTTTGTTCTAGGTAAGTAGGACCAGTCTTAAGAATTGTTTGTTCTGTGTGTTTGTAAACAAAAATTAAGTGAAAACTATTACCTCTCTCATTCACAAATAATTTTGCAAAATTGATAGTTACAGATTTAATACCGGTACTAAATGGCCCATGTACATGTATCATCTATAGAATTCTATATTATCTGACCAAGGGCTTTTGCTAAGATAAACGTTTAATTGGGTTAAATATGTATAGTTTAATTCTTGAAAAACAGAAACTGAATAAAAAATTTTTATCGCTACCTGTTCAGTAGTAAAAAATTACATCACTCATAATCTAAAACAAAATATCATCAATTTGATCAGCTGTTACAAATGATATTAAAAACTCTACTTATGATTACATTCAGTACAGAAATAATGTTAATATTTATATTAATATGAAATTTATGACAAAATGCACATATTAACGTCACAATAATGAAAGCTTGTAAGCATTTCCAATTATTGTGTTTAAAACTGTTCTGTCTCAGTAATTGATCAAGCATTATTGGCAGTTTTCGGTTTGTTTCACAATAATGAATTTGAGAATTTATTTCTGAATTTACAGTATTCAAACAATTATAGAAAATTTCTCATGTATGAAATTATTTCTGTAGGAAAAAATATATACAGAGGTAAGAAATGTGTGTTGGCAGAAATCATATGTAGGTGATGGAGATTGCGTTTTTATTTTTTATCAGGATTATTTTATTTATCGAGTAATTGTTGGTTTTGTTTCAGTTTGGCATTAACACTGTGTACAACTTGTAATGCTTGGAAGAAGGCACAATGTTCAGTTTCTAATTTGCAAGGATAACAGATAGTGCATTTTGGTCTTTTCAGATTACTCTATATAATCATTTTTGATGTATGCTGAAAGACCAGATCCCTTTGTCAAACGTTATAGAATTATTAAACCTCTAACTGACCTGTTTACTGGCAAAACAAAGGGTCTTAAATATTTGTTTTCTATATTATGAAAGTTTATCATCTCCTGGTACCCTTGACTTCACATTCAGTGATAGTTTGTATTGCTTTTACAGTATCTATCAAATTATGTTTTCCCCAGATTCCCTCTATAACAGATAACAGTTTCAAATTGCATGATAAAAACAATATATGTAAATTGTCGGAAAATGTAATATTTATTTGTACTTGCCATAGAAAAAGTGAGAAATGATTGGTAAACCTTGCATTTCTACCTGTTTCTGAGGCTAATATACAAATAAGTATTTTCAGAGAAATTGAAGGCTGGGTTGTACATACGAGAAAACAGCCAATGTTCTAATACATATTAAAGGTGCTTTGTTAATAATTACCCTAAGGGATCCTTCAGCACAATAGTTTATCCTCAGCAAAAGAAGCAAGTTTGTGCTGAGTTTCTGGTGTTACTTTTTGTACACAGTGATTACATAGTCTTATAGTTTATTTATAAATATGAGTAATATTTATGTAGTTTGGAAACAAATATGTTAGTATATTAATTATACAGTCGTGATTGTATTATTTTGTTTTCTCTATCAAGTGATCCAATATGCCAAGACATTCAGCATTACAGAAAAACCACAAAAGAATTGGTCAAATAGTATCTGCCTACCAATATATTCATCATAATGGAAAAGGAACAAAATTCATTAAAAAAATTATACATAAACAAAATACTAGTGCTCTTTATTTAAGTACCCTGCTCATGTTGTATAGTGTTTTAATTTGCTGTTAGCTCCATGATAGGCTCAAGTGGTTTTCATTTTGTTTTGTGTTTTTTTTTTTTTTTAGGAAGTAGCAGATTTCTTATTTGTATAATAAATGGTGTTGTATTACAAGTATGACAATTTTAATCTTAAAGTTTTTGAGCCTGTAAATAAATGCACTTTCCTTTTACTCTTGTAATGCATAACCATCATTTCAGAGAAACCTGATGAATCAAAGACAGGTAACATTGTTTAGGGTCAAAATCACAGTTTTTTGGTTTTTTGTGGAATTGTGTTTAGACACAAATTTATGGTCTTAAATTATGTCAAAGTTGTGCACCAATTTAGGGCATAGAATAATTTCATGGGTTTTGTTTTTTTTATCATAATGGTTGGTGTATGGTTAGGGTGCACATAATTAATTAGACTGTTAAATTGCACTGTTGAATGTAGTCATTTTTGGCTTGGTTGCACAGAGTGCAAATCCGGGTTATAGTATGGTGAATGTCGGGCGGGCGGCGGGCAGCGGCAGGCGGGCGGGGAAAATGGGTACCTATTTTGCGAAATCAACTCCTCCTACAGTTTTTCAACCACATCCTTGAAACTTCATAGAATGTTTCTATATATATTGAAGATGATAATTCACTTTATGGAATTATTTCAGGAATTATTTCCCATTTTTCCAAACTTTGGAACTTAGTCGTTTTTTATTGACATCTTCAATAGAGGGTACCTTTTTTGCGAAATCAACTCCTCCTACGGTTTTTCACCCACATCCTTGAAACTTCATAGAATGTTTCTATATATATTGAAGATGTGCACCTCACTTTATGGAATTATTTCAGGAATTATTTCCCATTTTTCCAAACTTTGGAACTTAGTCGTTTTTTAGAGGGTACCTATTTTGCGAAATCAACTCCTCCTACAGTTGTTCACCCGCATCCTTGAAACTTCGCAGAATGTTTTAATATATATTGAAGATGTGCACCTCACTTTATGGAATTATTTCAGGAAACTAATTAAATTGATACATTGCTCATACACCAACATACAATGTGTCTGATTTTGTCTATATAAATATTCATGACTGCCAATGTGCAATATGATCTTGTAATCACCTTTGTCACCACTACAGTAAACACCCAGTAAAGCAACCCGGCCATTTGTGTCTTTGACCCATTTTTTTAAGTATTTAATTATTAAATAGACTTTTGAAATATATTGAATGAAAAAAAGCAAGCAACACATTTTTTACGTTACAAATATTTTCCTAAAAAAATGACAAAAAATACAAAGTAACAATGTCTTTATTTTGCAGATTCTATAAACCTTCTTTCAATCAATTAGATTATTCCCTGATTTGTATATTGACCAATACAAATTATGTTTTGAAAATTACCAAAGGTCACTTCTCCAGAAAGGACATCATTCCATTGCCAGTAAGACAAAAGCAACTTTTTTGTCATTGTTAGATGACCAGTTTTACAGAAAGATGGACAGAAAAAACAAAAAAAAATTACGTCTTTCTCAGCCCTGCTTTTTTCCTCAACTTTCTTTTCCAAAAATTGTGGGTCGTAAAGATAACATCTGCAAAATGATATCAAATGTGATGGAAATGTCTGTCAAAGTCAATAAAAAATTCATTTATGTAAAGAATATTTTGATTGCATAAGTGGTAAACCAAAAAAAAAATGTTCTTATTATAACCTCAAATTGTTTTTAATTTTGAGGGGGGGAGGGGAAGGGTTGATTGAATCTACTTGCTTTAAAATTTGTAGGTGTATTCCTAAGTAGTTGTAAAGTAAACAGAGAATGAAGACAGGAGTTATTAAGAAATATATTTTTATTTTAAGGTCCTACAGTAAGGGATTTGTTAAAGTTACCATCCTATGGTGTGGTAGATGTAGTTCCTAGTGATTATCCAGGATATGAGGTTTGTTAAAGATTGGTTTTATCGATGTATATTAGAATATTTAGTTTCTTGACTACATAGGTGAACAAAAAAAGCATTTCATATAAAAGATTAGTTTAAATTTCGTCTCATAGATGCACGAAGTAATAAAAATATTGGCTATCTTCTTCTAGTTCTTCCAAGTGACTCCTTTTAGTTGGAATACCATGGTTAAAATTTCTAGTAAATTGGTTGGCACGATAATTTTTGTGTTACTTTATTTCAGATTTATGTGGAGGCACCCAGCAGAAACAAAAATTTGAAAGCTGGACAGATGTTTTTGTACCAAGTTTTCCATGGTAACACAGTATCTTGGCAACGTTTGTTTATCAAGGCTGCCCGAGACAATGAGTACGAGACAGTTGAGAAGATGATAGTATTTTTCCAGAGTAATCAAGCATTTATAAATTCTAAAGAACCTAAATCTGCTAATACAGCATTACACTGGGCCTGTAGAAATGGACATTTTGTAAGTTGTGGAAACTGCTATTATAGTAGATAGTCTTATTTGAAATGAAATAATAATAATAATAATAGTAATCATTTATTTCAGACATAAATAGTCCGTAGTTATATAAAAATATGATGAAAGTTTTAAATATACAAGATGAAAAATGAAGAATTATAATACCAATAAATATAATTAGAAATTCTAATTTGATAACATGTCAGTCAAAGTTCACATAAATCTAGGTATACCATTTTCTGAGTAAAGACGAACTATACCATAAATCACTACCAAGAATAGTAAGATCAAGCTGATTATCAGACTGTTGCAAACGTTTATACAAACTATAGATAGTGTTTCAGCAAAGAGTATTATAAATTATTTTATAATTTCTTATGGAAACAATGACAACCTCGTATCTTTTTTGTAGATTTGATGCATTCTAACATAAGATTTGGAAATGACAATGTGTGTATTAATGGTCACATTAAAATATATGTAAATAGTAAGAATTCATCATTTGGCTTTGAAAAATAGTTTTGAAAGCTTTGAAAATATTAACAGAAAGATAATTTACATTTCAGGATGTTGTGCGACTACTCTTAGAGAATGGAGCCAATATAGATGCTAAAAATATCCTGAAAAATACACCACTGAACTCAGCTATAGAGGGTCTCCACAGGAGAATCTGCCATGTTAGTCATTACTTCTTAATTTTCATTTGATATTCTACATCAACAATTTCCTTCACTTCATCTTAAATATTGGATTTTCAGTTAAAATATTTAAATTAAAGATATAATGTTACCTTTTTGACCTTTTCCATCAGACTACATTCAAATTTTTTGCATATCCATCCATGGATGTGTGTCTTTTTAAGATCTGACATCCTGAAACCTGATTCTCCTATTTTAAGCTCACCTGACCCAAAGGGTCAAGTGAGCTTTTCTCATCACTTGGCGTCCGTCGTCCGTCGTCGTCGTCGTCCAAATTGAACCAAACTTGGCCACAAGCATCATTAGGGTATCTAGTTTAAAAAATGTGTCCCTTGACCCCGGCTGCCAACCAACATGGCCGACATGGCTAAAAATAGAACATAGGGGTAAACTGCAGTTTTTGTCTTATATCTCAAAAACGAAAGCAATTAGAGCAAAACTGACATGGGATAAAAATGTTCATCAGGTCAAGATCTACCTGTCATGAAATTTTCAGATGAATCGGTCAACCCTTTGTTGGGTTATTGCCCCTGAATTGTTAATTTTAAGGAAATTTTGCAGTTTTAGGTTATTATCTTGAATATTATTATAGATAAAGACCAATTGTAAACAGCAAAAATGTTCAACAAAGTAAGATCTACAAATAAGTCAACATGACCAAAATAACATGACCAAAATCGTCGATTGACCCCTTGTAGGAGTTTTTGCCCTTTAAAGACGGCATCCAGCGTAAACTTTCCTTCTCAAACCACTGGGCCAAATGAGACCAAACTTTGGTGGAATGGTCCTTGGGTGGCCCCCTTCCAAAATTATGTCTGGCATCCCCGACTTCCAACCGAGATGGCTGCTGTTACTAAAAATAGAAAAAAAAGGGGGGTGACTTTCAAAAATCTTATATGAAACTACAAGTCCAGTTGCAACCAAAGTTGGCAGTAATAGTTCTTAGGAGGTTCTCTTTCAGAAATATGTCCAATGACCCGGACTGTTAACCAAGATGGCCGCCACAGCCGAACTTAGTTTAACATAGGGCCCTATGGGAAAATTCATTGAAAATTCTTCTTGTCTTAAACCACTTGACCAATTGGAACCAGACTTGGCAGCAATGGTCCTTAGATGGTCCTCTTACAGAGGTGTGTCCGATGACCCGGACTGTCAACCAAGATTGCCGCCACAACTGAACTTAGTTTAACATAGGGCCCTATAGGAAAATTCATTGAAAAATTTTCTTGTCTGAAACCACTTGACATATTGGAGCCAGACTTGGCGGCATTGGTCCTTAGGAGGTCTTTTTTCAGAAATGTGTCTGATTTCGTGGACTGTGAACCAAGATGGCCGCCACAGCAGAACTTAGTTTAACATAGGACCCTATGGGAAAATCACTCAAAAATCTTCTCGTCTGAAACCACTAAGCCAATTAGAATAAGACATGGTAGCAATGGTCCTTAGATGGTCCTCTTTCAGAATTTTGTGCGATGACCTAGACTGTCAACCAAGATGGCTGCCACTTAGTTTAACATAGGGCCCTATGGAAAAATTCATTGAAAAATCTTCTTGTCTGAAACCACTTGACATATTGGAGCCAGACTTGGCAGCATTGGTCCTTAGGAGGTCCTCTTTCAGAAATTTGTCCGATCACCCGGATTGTCAACCAAGATTGCTGCCACACCGACCTTTGTTAAATATTGGACCCTATAGGAAAATTCATTTAAACATCTTCTAGTCTGAAACCGCTTGGCCAGTTGGAACAAGACTTAGCAGAAATGGTCCTTAGAAGGTTCTCTTTTAGAAATGTATCCGTTGACCTGGACTAAACCAAGATGACTGCCACAGCTGAAATTAGTTTAACATAGAATCCTATAGAAAAATCAGCCAAATTGACCGCAACACTTCAATTTTTAGGTCTGCTCAAGGTGAAAAGTTAAATCCAGGTGATCGATACAGGCTCTTGAGAGCCTCTAGTTGTAATAATGTATTTCTGTCATCTGATTTGCAACACAACTTTGTTTTTAGCTTGCCTTGCACAATGGGTTCTTTCTGTCTTCTTTGTAACACTTTTAACTTTCTTTAAAATTATTAGCCAAATAAATAAAGTTTATATAATTCCAATGCATATTCACACAGGTCTTTATAAAACTTGGTTTCCTAATGTCCATTATAGTTGTTCATTTTGTGAATTGAAATGCAGTGTGAATTAATTAGCATATGTCCAGTGTTATATGTTGATATACTTATAGGTCACCAAGTCGGCTGCATTAGGCTTATACTGTGAGCTGTATTACGGAAAACATTTTGTTTATTTGCTATATTTCAGTTGCTGATTGAATGGGGCTGTGATGTTCATTGTAAAAATGCCAAACAGTTGTCTCCCTTTGAGACAGTAAAAAATGATGACTTCAAAAGGTTCCTCATAGGTAAAAAATAACCATAATTAGCTGAATCAAAAATGCTTTATAACGATGTGAGATTTCTTTAACTTTAAACTTAACTTTGAATGCATAAAAGTCTTTCAGATTTGTGAAATTTACTATTCATTTCTAGATAAGTAATTGTAAAATAATTTATTTCAGGTATGTTTGTCATATGAATCTATGAGTATAAAAAATGTCTTTGACATTAAATAAAAAATAAAATTTCTTTACAGAACTGTATGAACATTATTCCAACATAGTCCCAAAGATCATGGCAGGAGATATGGACCTTCTAGATAAAACATTGTTGGACCATACAAGAGGAATAAAAGAATACTGTTGTGTAAGAAGCAGGTATATATTCATTTCTTACTGAATTGTGTTATGATTTCATTGTTTATTAATGTTTTTGACTTGATTCTCCAACAGAAAATTGGCTTGCCTGTGGTCTGGTTGCTCCAAAAAGTGACAAAGGAAAATACGGTTGTTGTTGGTCAGACAGCTGCTGGTTTTCAGTCACATTTGACACCATGTTGACATTATTTAGCAGCATAAAACATCAGCCAGTTTAACTAATAGAAGAATACAGATAGGAATTAACTACCAATTTTGTCAGATGAAAATAACATAAAATCTCTTTTCTGTGTGTCATATACAGTCAAACCTGCTTTGAAGGCCACCTTTATATAGCAAATCACTGTCTATAAAGGGCACAGAGTCCCATTCATGAACAAAGCATGTAACTCTATCTAGAGAGCACCTGCTCATAAAGGGAACCTTTTTCTGATCCCGGCCTTTATTCACAGATTTGACTGTAGTGATTTTTGTGGCAAATCTTCATCTTCATGTTTATAGGCCTATAGACAGAATATTCTTATTCAATTTAAAATTTAAATATACAGTTGAAGCTGAGGTCACCAGAACTGAGAATAATAGTTGATGTTTCATATTTCCAGGTGTATAAATGGTAGCACTTTACTCCACACAGCAGCCTACCATGGTCACATACAGGGTATCAGAGATATCCTAGCTTTGAGAATTGATGTTAATATTAGAGACTACAAAGGAGCCACAGCTGTACATAGATCTAAGGATGCTAATGTTTTACAGGTATGCTATTAGGAAAACAGTGGGTGTGGGGTTAATGTGTATCATAAACTAATCCATAATACAGATTGTGGATGAGCAGTGCTGCTATTGTAGTTCTTAATTTAGAAAGCAAGGTCTTCAGAAATGAGTCAAAATCTTACAATCTTGAATTAAAAAAATGTATAACTTATAAAACAACCGAATGAAGAACATTTCATTACTGTAAACCAGGAAATTTTTGCACACTCTTTTTTTTGCAATCTGCAAATGAATTCAACTTTACGGTGTTTATTCATGAATCAGAGTCAGTCGACAGGTATACGGTATCCACAGTCATTTTATTTTAGCGTTTTATATCTTACTGCAAAAATAGCGAAAATAAAACTGTCATGAAAATTTCCCAATTAAATTTATCTAGCTTCCTTTATACAAATGTATACTTTGGTGATATATATAGTATAATATTATGGTATAATGATATACAGTGTTAAAGTTTGTTTGGTAGAAGCTACATTATATGGTATAATAATTGGATGTCTATTTCTTCAGGAAATTCTTGATTCTGGAGCTTTAGTAGATGCTGAGGATTCTGAAGGAAACACCCCTCTGCATGTAAAATGTTACGGTGAGACAGGGAAACCATCAGAGATAGCCAGTATAGAAGTACTACTACATAAAAATGCTAACATTTGTAAGAGGAACAATAGGGTATGAAATTCTATAATCCTATAATGCCATATTTATCTTTTAGTATAAAATTCCAACAGCAATAAATATATTTTTGTGGTATTTTTTTACTTGATTTCTCAAATCTCATAACTTGACAGACATTATGGATTTTCAGAAGACCATCAACAATTTATATATATTCCTGTATCATATTGCTGTGCAGTACTTGGATATACAAAAGTAGAGATTTTGTTTTTATACATTTTATATAAAAGATTGTGAAAAAAGCTGTGGATTAATCCTATTTTAATGGTTTCATGAAGAGTCATACTGTTAGAGGGAAACTATATTTTTTGTTTTCAGGGCTTGTTGCCAATTCATTGCTGTGCTATGCAGGGTCGTACAGATGTGATGAGAATGCTAATTAAATTTGACCAGGATGGCGTGATGATTAAAGCTATAAATGCTGAAGAGGATATAAACCCTCCCAGTCTGCCACATTTAGCAATAGCTAATGATTTTATTGAATGTTCTAAGTGGTATGTTTATGATATGAATTTCATTATAAAAACTTTTTATTCCCCACAAAAGTTTAGAATACAGTTCAATAACATTTGGGACACTTTGACACACATTTTATGCATGAGTGATTGTAGTTAAATTCTGAAGTTAGATTCATTGGTCAGGAAACATTTCACTACTATAAATGTCTTGCATAGTACATCGAATCTCACCTTGTAAAGCAAATGACAAATAATCACCATTATTCTGAGGTTGTGACATACATTTCACACAACAGTGTATTGATTTACATTTATGACAGACCTCTGTTTAGATAAATCATATTTAACTCTTTTGAGTCACCATTACCAGTATTTCACGCTTTGGTTAAATGTGAATGTTTTTGGGGATGAGTCATCATTGTCTTACAGTTACAGTTTCTTTGTTTTCTTTTTTCATATTTAACTAAACGTTTGGTGACATTAATAAGTCATATTTTTTTGTTGTATGTTCATTCTTCAGCTTGCAAATTTAATCCAAAGTTTTCTCAATATGTTTGTCTTGCCGTGTAAATACGTTGTCCTTTTTATTAGGATTGCAAAAATGTATAGAACTACTATAAAAAAAGAAGATGACTCTTTGTATAGTATACAAACTTACTAGAAATTCTTAACAGTAGAAGCTGACATTTGTGCTTTAATCTTTGTATTTTATTTTAAGTATCAGTTAATAATATTTTACACTGGTATTTATAATTCTAACAGGTTAATTGAAAATGGATTTTATTTCAAAGAAAAAGAACAGAACATATTACTGAGAAGAATTCTAACGGAACAATTAAGTCTGTAAGTCATTTACACAAATGAAGTCTTTATGAAATTGGAGATGCAGTTTTGAAAACATCAGTTATACCTTGGTTTTTGTCTCGCCTTGACGGAGATTATTTGGCTCCGCCCCCTCAGTCATGGTCTATTGACTTTGAATGGTTTGCTTACTTTACATATATTAGTTTGTGATTAGGTCAGTTTATGGGGATCCACTAGTGGTAGGTCAATGATAATAGGTATGCAGATGTTATTACCATTGCTACATCTCATTGCCATGGAGATTATTTGGCTCCACCCCCTCAGTCATGGTCTTTTGACTTTGAATGGTTTGCTTACTTTACATGTATTAGTTTGTGATTAGGTCAGTTTATGGGGATCCACTAGTGGTAGGTCAGTGATAATTGGTATGCAGATGTATTACCATTGCTACATCTCATTGCCATGGAGATTATTTGGCTCCACCCCCTCAGTCATGGTCTATTGACTTTGAATGGTTTGCTTACTTTACATGTATTAGTTTGTGATTAGGTCAGTTTATGGGGATCCACTAGTGGTAGGTCAGTGATAATTGGTATGCAGATGTATTATCATTGCCACATCTCATTGCCATGGAGATTATTTGGCTCCACCCCCTCAGTCATGGTCTATTGACTTTGAATGGTTTGCTTACTTTACATATATTATGAGTCTGGTGAAGAGGAACCTTGAGGGATCCTGTACTGGAAATCAACTATAAGTAACTATAAGTAAACAAACAAAATTATATTTTATTGGACACAAAGCCAAGCAAAAAGATTTTTGTCTCGCCATGATGAGGTTGGGTTGAAAAGCTACACATAGGTATGCTAATTCGTGCATATTCATTGACTGAATATTTGCATAACTTACATGTTAAAGTATTGCTATCAGTGGCGGATCCAGAACTTTTTGTAAGAGGGGGGGGAGGGGGGGCACTGACTGACCTAAGGGGGGCCCCACTCCAGTCACGCATCAGTGATTCCCTATATAATCAACCAAATTTTTCCCACAAAATTTTTGTATTTAGGTTTGGGAACGACTTATAATAAGTCAATAGTATTTGGTATCCAGTTGTATTAGCATTCACACATCTCATTTAAATGGAGATTGTTTAACCATGTAACTCAGTCATGGTTCATTGACTTTGAATATTTGCATAACTTGTGTAAGATGTTAAGGTATTGCTATTATGATTTCAGCATTTGCATAATCAAAATTACAAAAAGGCGAGACATATCTCTGTGATAACAGTTTATCTGACTGAATTGAACTAAATTTTAACCCATGTTCAAGACAAATATCCCATGCATGTAATTTCAAGAATAATAGGTTCTTACACAAGTTCAAAGTGAAGACTGGAAAATCTTCAGCGATTTTTTAAAATTCACGTCTTTCCCAAGTGGAGCACAGCAAAACAAGGGGAAAGACGCTGAATTTTAAAAACAAGTTGAAGATTTTCCAGTTCTTCGCTTTTGAATGAGTATAACTACCTATTTCTTCCGTAAATACTAGACTTTTAGGTTTCCTGTACCTCTGTAAATTCGTTGAGCACAGTCGGTGAAGTTAAATAACGTTAGGCTTGGTTGGTCAAAAGGTATTACAAAAGAATTCTGATTGGAAGTCACATCAGTTGGAAATTAATGCTTGTGCAATGATCTTCCACAGGTAATCTCGTACTGAAAACAGCCATTTACGGAAGAACTTATCTGCCGTATCCCTTCTTTCATATTTACGTAAAATGTTTGTTACTACTGAAATTTTGAACATATTTCTACAACTTTAACTGGACACATTAGTCAGACAGGGATTAATGATAAACAATACTGAATTAACAGTAAAAGGATGGATGTATTATTCAAAATAGAGAAGGCATATTTTAATATAAATGTATATAATAAATATGTATTACTAGGTCTAGATATCCTCCCAAATTAAATAATCGATACATGTATATAGAGACACGGTAAGATACAGCACTTTGGTCAAGGTTTTTATGAGGCCATCATGAATGAATTTTTATGTTTGCTGTATTGCTCCAGCGTTCAAAGTTTTACAAAGGAATTACAAAGCCATTTTACAAATGTTTTTAATCTTTTCTTTCTTTTTTTTTAATTCCAAAAGATTATTATTTTATTTTCAAATTTTGTTCAGATTGAAAAAAATTGGTTACATGTATAGAAATTTTTGTTAATAGACCCGGAGAGAGCAAATCAAACATTCATGATTGGCCAAACATTTCAGTAGTTTATTATCTGGTATTATTCTGTCTGACTTTCAAAGTATTCTTAATAAATTAAAAATAATGGGTTCTATAGAAAATAATGGGTTCTGTAGAAAACAAAACTTTGTCTCAGACTATGTTTATGGGAATATGGTAATGTTTACAGGTAATTTTCGAAAATGTTTCCTCTCTTATCTCTTATGGTGTCAGGTTGTATAAAGGTATCTTGTAATTAGAGAAAAAATTTAACAAGAAACAAATCTGTATTATTTAAGACATGATTTTTTTTTTCAAAACAGAATTTCTGTATTCCACATCTTCAGCTGTTAACAATTTTATCATGGTAGTCCAGCTTTCTACCGGTTATCTCTATGAAATATAAAAACATATCGCCAGAGAAACGATACGATATTGAATGAACAAATAAATATATATATTTACACAAAGTCACATTTCGGGGCCTCGGTGGCCGAGTGGTCTAGGTAGTTCGTCATGACTACTACTGATCACTAGCCTGTCAACGCTGGGGTTGTGAGTTCGAATCTCACCTGTGGCGGGGTGTGTTCGACTCCGATCTTAATTGACAAGGATTGCCAATATTCCTACCGAAGGTCGGTGGTTCTCTCCGGGTACTCCGGCTTCCTCCACCAATAAAAACTGGCCGCCGCAAAATGGCCAAAATGTGCTGAAAACGGCGTTAAACCCCAACTAAACAAACAAACAAACAGTCACATATCAAAAATCAATGTAATGTACGGGTTTCAATTAAAATGGGTTTGATTATGGAATTTATTTTAGACTTTCCTACATTGTTTTGTTTTTTTATAATCATACTTCATAGTGACCTACTGTTTTGTTTACGAAGAAATAATTTAATAGGGCAATGTTTGGTTATTTTAACATGATAAACTGTATATGCATGTTTCAACCTTAGTAAGGTGTTATTTATGAAGATATTGCTTGTGGTTACTTGTCAATCAAACAGCTTCTAGTCTTAGCTCCTGCTTAAAGCTGCTTCAGAAAAAAATGATAACTTCTCTGAAGAAAATGCGTATTCAGAAAGATTTTTATAACACCCTATAAAAAGTGACAGAAAGTAAAACGAGAGAAAATGAAAAATTTTCTTTTCATTCCTATTTTTCCAAGTGATGGCAGTGACCTAAAGCAATATATGACACAAAACATTAATATTTGTCGTTTGCCTTAGAATTAACATTATAAAGTAGAAAAACATTTGAAATATATTTATAAATATTTTCAGTAAAAATGCTGTTGAAGCAGTCCGATTCTTATTAGAGAATAATGCAGAAGTAAATCCTAGATATCCAGGAGGAAACACGTAAGTTTGTAAAAAATTCTGTGGAAATGGACTAATTAAATTGGATTATCAAAAGATTGAACCTGCATACCATTCTTATCTCCATACTTGGATTAGACAGATATTTATTAAACAAGATGTGAATTACTTAAAAGAAATATTCATTTGATATTCATATATAAGAATTCAGCCCACACAGATTTTGTGTGTTCGACTGCAATCTTAATTGACAAGGATTGCCAATTTTCCTACCGAAGGTCGTGGTTCTCTTCGGGTACTCCGGCTTCCTCCACCAATAAAAACTGGCTGCCACGAAATAGCCAAATGTGCTGAAAACAGCGTAAAACCACAACTAAACAAACACAAAGATTTTGAGTTCACTATACTAATTTTTAATACGGAATAAATCATAGTTAGTTGAATATGCACATACTTTATTTTCTTTTCATGTAAATTAAGTCACCAAAACACCTATGTTATCTGAAAAATCTGTTTTCCTTACTAAAAATTTTTCACATCTCCATATGTCTTATGCAAGGAAATCAAATTCATTTTAATTTTTCTCCAATTTTTTCAGTGCACTTCACTATGCAGCAGGGTTAGATGGATCATCAGAGATCTTAGAACTATTACTATCATATGGAGCTGAAGTTGATCCTATTAATGATGAAGGAAGGACACCTTTGTTTTATGCTTCGCAGGCCAATAATCAGTTTGCAGCTTGTGTTCTTTTAGAACAAGGAGCTAATGTCAGACAGAAAGATTTCCATGGTATGTTTCTATCATTATCATTATGTAGCAGTTCTTATTTATATAGACATTAGATGCTTTTAGTAAAATTTATTAAAACCAAAAAGATTGAGTAATCAAAATCCACCTGCCACCAGCAAGTCAGATTCTGCTATGAAATTTCATGTGTTAATTAAACTTGAATAAGAGGTCAACTCTTAAACATTGTCAGTCACACAAATGCCTGTATTTATATAAGCTATTTCTCTTTCAAGACTTTATATTAAAAAATGTCTGTAAATGAATTTCTGGTATCTTTAATTAGTTTAAGTGCTAAATTGTTTTTATCATAAAGGTAGAATGTAGGAATTATAGTATAACTAACGGCTGAATTCAAAATCAATTACAAGTGTGGTTAGGTCACATGTTTTTTTCTGGTATTTCAACTCATCGATTAGTTATACTTTTTATTACATTGTACAGAATGTAGTATATTAGTAGAAATAAACTGAAATAAAACAGACCATGTATTTTGATATCTTTCCATAGCAATTGTGACATCACTTCCTAGAGTGAAATACCGGCTGTTCTTTTCACATGTGATTTACCAGATTTTATATCACTTGGATACTACGGTAAATCACCGGTTACAATGTAATAAAATCAATTTGTCACCTCAAAGGAACCATAAATATTTTTTTGTTATTGATTAAGATAACATATTTGAATGTTATGGACTGAAAAAAAGTCTGGATTTACCTCTTAAGTTTTTTAATCTTGGTTAAACAATTTGCAGCCACTTGACCTTTGTCCAAACTGTGACCATTAAAATTGAGTTTGACCAAAGAAGAACATTGCTTCCTTTATTAATATGACATTATGAGTTTTTCTCCTACAGACCTTTCTTTATTTTTCAGTGATAAGCTCTGTATTCTTGATGGACTAATTTCTTTTGTTTTCCTTCCTTGAAAGCTACAAGAAAAACATTGTTGACTATACTATAATAGGATAACTCCTATACAAATAAATTTATTTTTTATCTTTTAAAGGTCTGACAGCATTTGATTATATTGTGGATTATGATGAGTGGATAGATTGTGGATATTTTACAGATGATATTAAAGCTAGACTTAAAGGTAATTGTAGCAGTTTTAAATGTTTATGATCTATATATTACAATTTTTAGTAATGTGCAAAGTTTTGTTATTTTGTTACTATTCTTATTTTTTTAGCTCACCTGTCCTAAAAGGACATGTGAGCTTTTGCCATCACTTGGCGTCCGTCGTCCATCCGTCTGTAAACTTTTACATTTTCATCCTCTCCTCTGAAACCCCTGGATCTAACTGAAACTTGGCCTGAAGCTTATATGGAAGGTCCTTTACAAAGTTTGCATAAATCATCCCTGTCAGTGAAACAAAATGGCAACCATTAGCATTTACATGTTCTGATTGGTCCAAATTTAAAACTTCTTCTCCTCTAAAACCGTAAAGCCAAGTGAACTGATTTTTGGTATGGAGCATCTATGTAAGGTCCTTTACAAAGATTGCATAAATCATACCAGTCCATGAAACAAAATGACTGCCATTAGCATTTACATGTTCTGGTTGGTCGAAATTTAAAACTTCTTCTCCTCTGAAACCTTAAAGCCAAATGAACTGATTTTTGGTATGGAACATCTACGGATATTCAAGTATCTTAGAAATAGAAGTTAGATAATGTGTGTAATAAATAAATATCTTTAGTATTGGAAAAATAAAGTATATCACAATTCATGGCAGGATATTTTGTCAAAATTGGAGTTTTCTCCCATTGCCCATCTTTTTTTCAAAATTATATGAAAAGGTGATATATACTGAACCGCAAAAGAAACGTCGCTTTTTCAAAATGTTAGCAAAATTCAAAATAAACATTAATTAATGATTTTTATATCATCAGTATTACGATTACATCACCAGGTAAGATTAAATTACCTCTGAATTAAATTTTCGGTTGAATAATTTTCAGTTGATATCGTAGAGCGACCGTACCTAAAACCGCTCGTGGGACACACTTGGCGGTAATTTTTCTTAAATCTTAAATGTTTGTGAAATTCATGCTCCTTTATGGGTATAAAAGGCCGGAGAAAATTAAAGAGTGTTAGTATCAGTGTTGACACAGAAGCTATGCCACGTCTGACTCCACAACAGAGAGAACAGGCCATTGGTCGATTGGATGCTGGGCAATCTGCCAGAGTTATTGCCAACGACTTCAACTGTGCTGTTCGAACAATTGAACGTCTACGGACACGGTACAATGCAACAAACAGCACAAATGACCGTCCACGGAGTGGTAGACCCCAAGTCACTACCCCTAGACAGAATAGAGGCATTGTTCATCACCATTTGATGAATCGGTTCACCCCAGCTGCCGAAACTGCCAGAACACTGTTGGAACACATGGACGACCCATAAGTGATGATACGGTTCGTCGGCGATTAGCTGCTAGAAACATGAGATGTCGCCGTCCAGCAAGAGGACCTATTCTTACTCCTCGACACCGTCAAGCTCGTCTTCAGTGGGCCACTCAGCGACAGAATTGGCGAAATCGACAATGGCGTAACATCATCTTCTCTGACGAAAGCCGTTACTGCATTTCAACAGCCGATGGCAGAACCAGAGTGTGGAGAAGACGCGGGGAACGTTACGAAGACAGCTGCATTCTGGAAACAGACGCGTGGGGAGGACCTAGCATCATGGTATGGGGTGGAATCAGCCTTAACGTTAAACTTGGTCCAGTCATCTTTCAGAACCTTGGCCCAGGCAGAGGAAATGGCGTAACAGCTGCCCCTTACATCAACCAAGTCTTGACACCCCATGTTCAGCCCCATTTCGCACGTCATCAAAACAAGACTTTCCAACAGGACAATGCACGTGCGCATACCGCAAGAGCCACAAGAGACTTCCTACAGCAGAATAACATTAATGTTATGGATTGGCCGGCTTTGAGTCCAGATTTAAACCCTATTGAACATTTATGGGACGAAGTTCAAAGACGGTTGAATAATGAGCAGCCAAGTCCGACAACTGCAGCTGAACTTTCACAAGCGTTTCAGAGAGTATGGGCACGTATTCCGATGGCGTTTATTAATCGGCTCATCAACTCCATGTACCGAAGATGTGCCGCAGTAATTGGTGCCGGTGGAGGACATACACGTTATTAACGGACGTGGGAGCACAGCATTGAAAACATGTGACGTTGCGACAATTGTGACGTTTTTGTGAACATTGTAACCAAAAGACTGTAAAAATTATTTTAAAATATATAAATGTCACTTTGAAATAAATGTATGTGAACATGTCATTTTGTGCGACGTTTCTTTTGCGGTTCAGTATAGTTTAATTAATGAATTAATTAAAAGCAAACACTACTAATAATTTCTCTGAAATATGTTTTGGAGAAACATTGTAAGATTAATTTTCAAGAAGGCTTCATTTCAATTTCATATGAATTTCAAAAAATATATATATCCTTTTAATCACTGTTATTGTTAAAAATAGATATGTTTGTTCCAAAAATACATGGCTTAAAGACAAAATACAAGTTTTTTTATGGCTTAGAATATTTTTTATAAATAAAATCTGACCTTTAAATTTTGCAAAGACATTTTGATTTTTGAATAAGTGAATATATTGTATACACTTGTTGAAGTTAGACATAAAACATTAAATATTCAATTATTTTACAGCATTCAGTTTGAAACATGCCAGAGATTTGGTCAGAGCTATATCGAAAAAGGTAAAGACGAATCCATTCCATCCTCTACGTCAGAGAATGATGACAGAATCTACAATAGGAATGACCACTCCAGGCTCGGCCAGTCTGGTACAGACCAAACCTTTGTCCAGTGGCTCGGCAATTTCAGGTCACAGTCAACTCAGTCAGATACTACCACCAATAAACAGAAGACAGCCTGTAACTGTTGGATATATTCTGAACTGACACTGTTTTCTTGATATTTAAACAACTGAATTCGTTTAAAAATAATATCAGCTGATATCTTTATGAAATTTATGAAATTCAGGTGATTAGCCAAAAGTTATGCAAGTATTGGTACATTATAGAGTATTTTGATCCATTAAAACTTTATATTGTAAACTAATATTACATTGTTTCCAGAATAAGTGCAGTGAATAGCCTTTTATATTGACTAATTGTTGTCATATTATAAATTAGGTTAAACATTGTTTAATATACATGTATAGCCATTAAAGGTTTGACATGTGATTTTTTTCGATACATGAAATTAAAGTTATGCAAATTTATAAGTTTTACTAAATTGTGATTTATTTAAGAAAGTTTTAATTTCATTTTGTCTGTTGATTTTTTTCTCCATTGAACCATATAACTATCATATTTCATTCTATATCACAGGTATAATACCAGTAATATTTATTAAATTGACTGAATGCACTTATATACTGTAATAACGCTAATTATTGGACGGCCTAATTATTCGACACTTTTGAAAATTCAAGGAAAATTCAATTTTTTGATAACTCTATTTTTCGACGATTTCGAAATTGTCAAAGTTACGATCATTGTTCTCAGGTGGTGACAGTCAGTAATTTCAACTTCTTAGGTAAGTTAATTACTTTCAATCTTCATCAATTGTTTATTTTGTATTTCTAAACCATTTAAGCTATCAATCTTAATAAATTTGATTGAAACAAGATCGATTTTTAAGTAAATTTTATTGAATTATTCCTACCTGGAAGTTTACTTTTGAAAAGAAATCCAAAACAAGTTCAGAACGGAATTGTGTATTCACAATTCTCAGAGAAATAAATTTTAAAAATTTGAAATGAAATGAATAATGTTTTTACGAAACAAATCCTCTTATCATTGTTTATAAGACATTTAAAAGTTATAGTTATAATATGTTCTAAAAGACGATGAGACTACAAACGTGACATGTGTTATAAAAATCATTTGTGAGATGCTCCAAATCCAGATCGTAAAAATAATTTGTGAGATGTTCACATATTAGTCAACAACATGGCGGGTCATTTGAAGTTTGCTACTGTTTTCGTCTTCAACATTAAATTACCTTAATTTGAAGGTACAAAAAGATAAATCATGAAAGCAAAATCAAATAACAAGTATGAACCAATATTTTGATTGCCTATACTTAAAGTACATTGACCAGGTCGATCATATGGAGTCAAAAAATGACAGCGATGTGGACGGAAATACGAAAACTATTTTTTCGACGATTTTCCAATTTTCCTAAAAAATAGGTGTATTTTAGTGTCCAATAAATAGAGTAAGTACGGTAGGTAGACATATATTCGATAAATTTTGATACTGTGATAACAATAAAGGTGGTTCGCATCCTAGTTTTTTGTGTCTGAAAAGAAATGATCTTTTGGTAGATATTCTGACATTAGTTTTACATTGCCTATTTCTAGGTGCCATGTTTTGTTTTTGTTTATAGCAAATGCATTGTTTTTAGTGCCAATGATAGAAAATGTATTATTTTGTCTCTCTTTGAATATTTTATATTTTTTAATTAAATCTTGGGTTGATATAGATGTCTCAGGGTGATACGAGATGTGATATGATTTAAATTTGATTTTTTAGATGAAATCTAGATAAATAAACACCTTTATCATAAAATGAACAATCTAACATGAGCTGACAATTTTATATCAATTATTAAATTTTAAGATTTAAAATATCTGTGATAATGTATATTTTACATATTTGTTATTAATTAATGTTGGTATTTATGTTATATTTTTTTCTATTTGGGTTAGACATTGAAATGTCTGTGTACCCTTTTGTTGTTTTATAAGATAAATTTGTTATTTTATATTCAAATTTCAGTATTTAATACTGTTATAGTTGTATGCTTTTTTTCACGACTGCTGAAAACAATTTTTAGGGAAAGTAAATTCAGTAAAAATGTGCATTTACAGTTCATATTTTATATAAAATTTTATGTTAAAGGTGAAACTATAGTTGAGGTAGATTTGTTTTATGAATTAATTTCAGATGAATATTAGATAGAGAAATATTTTTATACAAATTTGTACAAATGTATTTCAGTTAATAGAAATTTTTTTTAACAGAATTTCTTCAAGTTAGTCTTAGATTTCACTAAAGTGACAGTCTTTTTCAAAGTGCTGGGACTATGAGATGATAGAGCCCACTCCATATATAAAACAATATTCTAAATTCCTGTGGAAGATCAGCATGTATCAGTGTTGTACGATTTTAAAATTTATTTTTATCAAAACCTTTTTTTAACCATTTGAAATTTTATTTGATTCAAAAGTTTTGAGCTTATATTTGTTCTATGCAGTGTAATATGGAAGAATGTTTCATTTACATACTTCACCCATACTCAAAATTCTTATCTTTCTATTTTGCTTAATAGTTTAACTCTATTACATTTTATTATGTGTGCATGTCTTAAGTCATGACCCTTTATAAGTGATCATTTGTTTCTTTTTGTTGGTTAAGTATTTTGGAGAATTGGTTTTATTTCATACATTTTGTGGTTTGAGCATATTTGGTCGTGGGTATTTGGTTTAAAACTTTCACAATGTTTTATACATCCAAAATTTTTAAACATGTTGAGCATATCTAAAATCTAGATCTTAGCCATATCTTCATCCAAGAATCAGTCAGAGGAGTGGGATATATAGTCAAGTCTAAAATAATCGTGTCTGGCCTATAACTTTCTTGTCTTAAGATAAAGACCTTAAATCTATGGTATGTGGATATGTCACCTCAAGACGATGTGTCATGTTTCAAAAATGTTGACCTATGACCTTGACCCTTGACCTTAGAGTGAATAAATAGGTCATTTTAGATCATCTTCGTGTCCGGCCTGTAACTTTTTTGTCTAAAGACCTAGGCCTTGGATCTTTGGTGTGTAGGTAGGTTACCTCGAGGCAATGTTTCATATTCCAAGGATATTGACCTTGACCCTTGACTTCATGGTCAATAAATTGGTAATTTTTGTAACTTTTTTGCCTTAAGACCTAGACCTTGGATATTTGTTGTGTACGTAGGTTTCCTCAAGATGATGTGTTGCATATTAAGGATGTTGACCTTGAACTTTGACCTCAAGGTCAATAAATTGCTAATCAAGTCCAGCCTATAACTGTTTTGTCTTAAAACGTAGATCTTAGATCTTTGATGTGTGGGTAGTGTACGTCAAGATGATGTGTCGTGTACTAAAGATGTTGATATCTGACCTTGACCCTTGACTTCAAGATCAATAGATAGGTCTTTTTTGTAAATTTTTTTGTCATAAGACCTAGGCCTCGGGTATTTGATGTGTCGTGTACTAAAGATGTTGATATCTGACCTTGACCCTTGACTTCAAGATCAAGATGATGTGTCATGTACTAAAGATGTTGATATCTGACCTTGACCCTTGACTTCAAGATCAATAGATAGGTCTTTTTTGTAATTTTTTTTGTCATAAGACCTAGGCCTTGGGTATTTGATGTGTCGTGTACTAAAGATGTTGATATCTGACCTTGACCCTTGACTTCAAGATCAATAGATAGGTCTTTTTTGTAAATTTTTTTTTCATAAGACCTAGACCTCGGGTATTTGATGTGTAAGTATGTTACCTCACAATGATTTGTCAGGTGTAAAGGATGTTGTCATTGACCTTTGATCTCAATTTTACTTTCAAAATAAATATATTCTAATATTTAGGCATATAGATAATGCTATAAGCAGTTTGTTTGAGAAAAGTTACCCAGTAAAAATGAAATAGAAGGAAAACCCGGTTTGCTGTCACTCAGACAGCTCTCTTGTTTATTATTTTCATCTTACATTGTCTTTTGTTCTGTGATAAATAAAGAACTTGTAACATCGGTGTTCAGTTTTTAAGAGGAAATAAACTATATATTAAAACACTTGTTTTTGTTCTGTTTTAATTATGCAATGAAAAAAATAATAAAACTCTTTTAGTATTTCTGGCAGAATTTAACCCTTACATTCTCAAAATGGCATATACTACCAATTGGTAAATTGTTGATCTTCTGTGAAGACTGTACCTTCTAGATGAAGAACAACAATATAAATGTCTGTTCACAGGTGTTGTTTTTCTGGCATCGTCGTTGTAGGCATCAACAATTGTTAAGTTTTCTGTTTAAGTCAGTTTGATAGGAACTAATTGTGATAGATCAATGATATTTTCTATAAAGTTGCATTACTATCAGTACATCTCAGTTTGCCGACCATTTCTATGCCCTGCACCCTAGGTCATGGTCCAGCAACTGTCAACTAACAATTTTCAATGTTAAGTTTTCTGTTTAAGTTAGTTTGATAGGAACTAATTGTGACAGATCAATGATATTTTCTCTAAAGTTGCATTACTATCAGTACATCACAATTTGACGAACATTTCGAGGCCCTGCCCCCTAGGTCATTGTCCAGTTACTCTCAATTAATTAGCAATTTTCAATGTACAGTTTTCTGCTTAAGTTAGTTTGATAGGAACTAATTGTGACAGATCAATGATATTTTCTATAAAGTTGCATTGCTATCAGTACATCTCAGTTTGACGACCATTTCAAGGCCCTGCCTAGGTCATGGTCCAGCAACTTTCAATTTATTAGCAATGTTGCTGTCCATCAGATTGCTTTTTTTTTAATTTTCTGCCGACAGTCGAGACATATTTCTGTGTCAACAGTTTATTTGTTTTAAACTCAAAATAAATTAAAGAACTTATTATTGTTTACAGGTTAACATATTTGAGTTTCAATACTTTGGTCTTTTAACCTTTGATCTTCATTGTTCCTTTATGCTAAACCATATGTCCAAAACATGTCATTTCGTTCTGTTCATTTAAAGGTCTCTTATTTTTATGCCCACGTGTGATAGTAAATCAAATGAAAATTTCGATGCCGATGACATACATGTATCTTTTATTTAAATATATGGACATAATTTTGAGAAATCAGTAGTATATATATAAAAAAACGAGCGAACACCATGCTCATTGATACTGCGAAAAGATACCAAGGGTGCTCGTTGATACTGCGAAAAGATACCAAGGGCGCTCGTTGATACTGCGAAAATATATCAAGGGGGCTCATTGATACTGCGAAAAAATACCAAGAGTGCTGATTGATACTGTGAAAAAATACCAAGGATACAAGATTACTCGCCCATAAAGATTAAAATGTTGCTGTCCATCAGATTGTTTTTTTTTAATTTTCTGCCGACAGGCGAGACATATCTCTGTGTCAACTCCCCCATAAAGATTAAAATTAAGATTAAAATGCTATGATAAATGAACACGGCCTTAATATTTCCGATGTTAGAATTTCAGAATAGGCTGTAGTTTTGAAGATTTTTATATCCTAATACAATTTTTTTATGGATCTAAAGATTTGAGGTTGGATTGCTACTTCAATAGTTACATATTCAGACTACATATTACTTTACAGAGGTATTAAATTTCAAGACTAAAATTTGTATGTCGTGAAGATCTATAATTATAGGGGTCAGATTTCACAAAATTCAAAATATTATACACGCTATGCTAACATGTGTCTGATTAGGCTTCGCTTCGGTTATTGCCGTATCTTTATCACGTTCCTGGACAGTGACAAGCTTATTAAAACATTATCATTGTTGAAATTTAGTATATTTCTTGATATTTCCAAACGACTGAAATGTACCTGTTATATGTACTTTCCGTAATCTCGTTCATGTTGATCAATTTGCATTGCTATGCAAAGGAAGCCAAGCCTGGTTGTCTGAAAGATCATCTCATCAAAGAGATTGAAAGAAATTTGGAAGATTTAAAGACGATGGAAGTGCAACCAGTTAATCAAAGAAGTAAGATTGACATTAAATCCAATCCTGTTGCCTAATGCTATAGCTGTTCATGGATCGTCTCATTAAATATTCTTGAATATTTCAAGCTTTTATGATTCCCTGTAACACTGTTTTAGATAGGTGTTTAACTCAAAATCTTATATTATGTACTATAGATTTTTTAATAGATTTAATAACAGTCGGTTTCTCTTTCCTAAAAAAGTTCCATTTTACTATTACGTCACGCATTTTCCAGTGAATTACGGATTAGTAAGATATGGGGAAATCATTATTGCAGAAACACTTTGGTGTGTTTCAAGTACAATTTTGCCTATATTGCCAAAATATTATATGAGTTGCATGTTATTAACACGGCACATACAATAAATATATCTACTCAAATTTTGTTCCAGGAAATTCTTTCACAGGCGAAACCTATATCAGATGGGGCAAATCATCTTGTCCAAGACATTCGTCTCTTGTTTATAAAGGTATGATAGTACAGCTGGTAATGGCTGTTGATGTTTGAAATTAGCAATTTCAATAATTTAGTTTATTTCAAGGAACTTAAACATTTTAAATAATTGGAAGAGGAGCTAATGATATATACATATACATGTATACACACGTCCGACCACTAACCAAGCTATATATGTCAGTCAAATCAGATTTCAATACTGTAAATTTTTTATCCGAGCTCTCACAGTTGAGACTGACACTAATTAAGACACATATTTGCTTAGCACTATGTCTAGCATCATACACCTCTCGGCCACATCGTTATATTATCTTCAGTGATCGAAATGTATCATGGGATGAACATAGCACACGTGTGGCGATGGACTTTTTATACCTCCAAGGCATGTATATAAAATAATAAACTATGCTAAGTTTGAATTATTGGTTTGTTTCAAACTTTATTTGTTCTATTTAGATGTTGTTTTGCGACTGTTTTGACCTTTATTTATTTTTTTTATAGTTTGCATTGAACCGTTAATTTATTATCGGTCTAATACCGAGTAAGTTCGAACGTTGGATGTTACTTTAGACGCTTGTGTGTGTTCTTGATGATGCTTTAATTTTCTTAATGTCTCCTTACAGTGGAGCTTTTAATTCATCTGTTTTCTGTTATCTTCAGGGTATGCTGCAGGGAATCATTATAAAATGGGAGGATCTGGATCAAACTTCCTCTGCCTGCCCCAAAAACCGGAATGGAAAGAATATGTGGACGGCTCAGATTCTTTGTCAGGTCATATATATGGCGTTGAATACGAAGTAATAAGAAATAAGCCCTACCCAAAATCATTTCTGGAAAAAGACATGCCATGTGCAGTTTGCCTTTCTCCTAGATCCACTGTTCTGATGGTTCCAGGCAAGATCACCTGCCATGATGGATGGAGAAAGGAATATTCCGGTTATGTAATGTCACAGACAAGCGACATTAACCGTACACCATCAGAATACATTTGTGTGGATGAGAAACTTGATGCTGTACCTGGCGGTGACAGTAATAGGAACCAGGCAGTAGTTTACCCAGTTGAAGCACACTGTGGAAGTTTAAAATGTCCACCATATGTAGCTGGTAGAGAGCTTGCCTGTGTTGTTTGTTCTACGTAATCATTTAAAGAAAATAAAAGATGAAATTTTATTTTTATGTATTTGTACTTAAAAAATAGAGGACATAAAGCATTTCTGTCGATTTTGTGTAATAATCGATATTTAGGACTATCCATCTCTATAAATAGAGAGGTATTTTTCATTTTTATTCGAAAGTAAAGTCTAAATGTATTCAATTCAAACAATATCACCACCAATTATTTTTTACCATACTTGTCATACTCACTAAATGAATAAGTAATAACAAGTTACTTTGTGGACGGTTTCTATTGATTTCTGGGTAACAAAATATTGTTCTTTATATAATGTATCAGTGACTGATGAGGTATACCGCACTGAATAAGACAAGTTAACTTTATCCTGACAGTCCAACAATGAATGACACAGAGAGAGTTATGATTAATGTATCCTTTCTTATGTTTTCCATATATTATTTGAAGCAAAGCACCATCTGCAAGTTTTGTAAAAAAAAAAATGTTTCTTCATTTTTCATTTTCTGAATAAAAAATTGTTTCGGTTTAATGCCAATTCTACGCACGTTGTTGGCTATCGTTGAGGCCATTTTTTCTAATGGTGTAAGAATCTGGATTACCAGAAGAGATTTTACGATCTTCGCTAGGATTTGACAATCATATCTAATTAAGTCAGGAGTCGAACATACTTTACTACGTTATTTTCCATCCCATGCGACACGTAATCATTAGCAAGCGCCAGTCGACCACCGAGGCCCTCGGCATATACATTTATTTAAATCTAACGTGTAAAAATTGTAAAACAATCTTTCTCATACCAAGGTTTTGGCGTTTAAAGCTTTTGACTATTTCCTTTCCCTGTGGTTAGGTATTCGTCCTGGAACATCCTTGGAGCTACATAATTTGCAAAAATGTGCTCGTGGTCCTTTAAAAGTATCGATTGTAGCTTATTTCTTAAGGTTAATTGAAAGTCAGCGAAATCAACATAGCATAAAACTTTAACCTCGAGAGTAAAAATTAAATTTTCAATTTCTTATTTCAAAAATTAACTTGTCGATTCTCCCCTTTTCCACACATTTATTAGAAATTCAACCAGACTTCAGTCAGAATTAAATCTTTTATTGAAATATAATGGGAAAATTTAGACTCCTTAAAGGCGATTTTAAAGCATTAACATTTAAAGTATTAACACACATTCTGGATTCCAAAATGTCAATTTTTTATGGTATACATTTAAACAGAATGTTGCTTTGTGACAAAATTATAGAACAAAAAACAAAGAAAAAATCAACAAAAAGATATTGTTGACTTCTTGATAAAGACAGACGATATTGTGTTCTGTTTTGAAAATAACAAATAATAATTGATTAAAATATTATGAAATGAAATTATTTTATTTTACAATTTGTTGCATACTATCATCAGATACGCTCGACATCATAATATTGGAAAGTTAAATTCATCAAAATATTTTAGAGGTTTATAATGGACCTGGGCGAACAGGAAATAAAAATGTTAGGTAAGATGAGGTACGAATTTGGCCTGCACGTTACACATTGAATTTATAACATAGAACAAATCAAACAGAACAAAATCCTGGTAAGGTCAACAAAATTTGAATGATTTGAAACCCAGCAGAATTGCAAAATTTTATCATGTGAAAGTTTCGATAGATACAATTCATAAAAACTGCGCCACTGTCAACTGACAAGATTATAACAGCAGTATATTCTCAACCCATGCCTCAGCTGCATGTGGAAAAATCCTATTAAGAAATGTTACAGCTTCATAACAATTTAAATTTTGTGATACAAATTTGTATGCACAAAATGCACATTTTGCCGAATTATTTCTCTTGCTGCTTGATCCCAAATATCACATATTTATAGAGGGCATGGCCCAATTTTCACAAACATTTCATTGTTTACGATTGAGACTGGCTAAGCGTCATCATATAACAAAGATACTGATGACCGGTCCAGAAATCAGATCACCCGTACGACTTATTGTAAGTTGTATTACGAATATTTGTGAAGCATGACCAGATATGTAAATGAATTTTAAACTGATAAACATATGGTATAGTTCATATTTTGCTACAGGAAAGATCAATCTGAAAAGACTTTGAAACACACTATAAAAAACATAAATATATCTTCTCAACGTTAGTACTAAACAGGCTTAATAGAAATTCTGTAAAATTAGCATATTGTTTAGGATTTTCGATATCCAGTCCATAAAAGATCATGCTATTTCTCTTTTAT
The DNA here is from genome assembly GCA_028015205.1 of Mytilisepta virgata. Classification (NCBI taxonomy): domain Eukaryota; kingdom Metazoa; phylum Mollusca; class Bivalvia; order Mytilida; family Mytilidae; genus Mytilisepta; species Mytilisepta virgata. The sequence continues at coordinate 38,607,668 of CM051515.1, forward strand.
CGAAAATAAATTGAACCAACATTGTAAAGCAGGAATGGCGTACGTGGATTTATCTTTCCCAAGTGGAAACCAATTTGTTTTTACATACGGCATCTACGAAAGTTTGTTTGGTGTACTGAGTTTTTACATACGGCATCTACGAAAGTTTGTTTGGTGTACTGAGTTTCCGAAGTTTCCCGATAATGACCGAGGACATTGGTTCAGGGTTCCTAATTATTCTAAAAATAGGGCTCGAAGATATAAAAAAAAATGTATAAAAAAAATGTACCCAAAATTTGGACATGGTGTAAATTGTTATCTTTTTACATAGGATAAAGTGCTTTTTTTATTCTGATAACTAGCCTCATTCCAATGTAGGAACAAAAATTTTAAATTGCAAAAAGCTTAGTTGAAGCTGAGTAATGATACATTATTTGGATTGGTCACCAAGGGGAGATCATTACAGGAAATCCCTATGTGAATTCGTGGGTTCCAGTTGGGTTGATTTTGTGAAAAATTTAATCCGACATGGTACCCAGAAAAGTCAGTCAAGGACTTTGTGATATTCAGTTTGAAGAAAATATACTGTCATTAGAGCCAACGAAACATAGGGTTAGAGCTATATGACGTCATGTTTGAGCCATTTTGGTTGAAATATTATAGAAGATAGAAGAAAAAATAGGAGCCCGGAACTATTTTCATTACGTTGTATTGAACATCCGGGACAGCCAGAAAAATCCCTCCGTAAAATAGATGCATTTCAGCAGTCGAAATGACCATAATTATTTACCGCTATTGGGTACAAAAGGTGATATAATACTTCTTACTTTCATCTCAAACATTTGAGATATTCCCGAAAAACAACTTGCAGTTTAAAAAAAAAAACCGTGACTGTAATCCAGATTGTGGCATCGTTACAATAACTCAAATGAAACTACACAATATCACTAAGTGAGAGTTTCTAGACTGTCAATATAGGGTGCAATAGTTCATAGACTGTCAATATAGGGTGCAATAGTTCATAGACTGTCAATAAACGGTCAATAGTTAATACCTATGGCACGCCGTTTTTATATTTATTCAAATTCCAAGATATCTTATTTAACAAGATATCTTATTAAGTATTAAGATATTTTTAATTTTTATAAGATATCTTATTTAATTTGAAATTAAATAAGATATCTCTATAAGTTAATAAGATATCTCTATTAGTTAATAAGATATCTCTATAAGTTTATAAGATATCTCTATTAGTTTATAAGATATCTCTATTAGTTTAAAAGATATCTTATTAAGTAAATAAGATATCTCCATTATTAACTATATAAAAGATATCTTATATAGTTAATAAGATATCTTATAAATTAATAGAGATATCTTATTAACTTATAGAGATATCTTATATATTTAATAAGATATCTTTATAAGCAAGTTACGTGTTCTTTGCCAAAACGATACAAATTAAACTCAATCCCAAATGATTTCGTAGCGTCGGATATGCGTAAAACCGCTTTGCAAACTTTGATATACAAAATAGAAACCACAAGAGAAAATCAGACTATTATGGATAATATATATTCAGATTTGTCAGTCAGGGGATCGACTTGTTTGAGTCAGAATTGTTCTGATGCAAAAAAATCAGAACTCACCTACGCATATACGTCATAAAAAATTTCGTCGATTTTCGCCGATGTAAAGATATTTCAAAGTTGTCACGTTACTATTGCCTCCAATAAGAAATATTGATAGTCAAGACTTCGGAGGTCACTTGCGCTATTACAAACTCTTGGACTTACACCATGAGTGAGTGGTTTATAGATTTTATTCCATGTTTTTGACGAAAAATCAACATTTTTTAGTCTGACTTTAATTCTTTGCACTGTCTTAAATCGGTTTTTTTCAACCTCTCTCATAATTTTTACGCAATCTTTACACATTTTTGCGTTAATCAGAAAATTTTGGTGTAGGTTCACGACCTATAAGAGAGGGTTCACGGCATCTAAAGATGGTAGCTGTCGTGTACATTTAATTGAATTCTGACGTGTGCAAGTAGCATGACAGGAAAATCGGAAAGAAGGAAGATAACTCCGTCCTCCTTATACATTTTTTCTACTGAAGACCGTAAGTTGTTCGTCGACCTCGACAAAGCCTGGAAATTTATTTGATTTTACCAACCAAAAAATTCCAAAACGATTACTGAAACCTATTTTTTTTTCTGAAAATTGTGCAAAAATATCTTTGAAGGTTGTATTTCTTTGTACAAAAAAAAATTTAAAAAGCTACTTTGTTATATTTTATTTTTAGTTACATAAGCTTAAATCTAAAATATTTTCGAATATTATAAAAATTCTAAATTGTTAGAAAAAGATAAAAAAAATGTTTTCTATCTATTTCACAATATCCTTATTTTAATATTGTTTGTACGATTTTATTATTATTTTTTTAAATGCTCAAATATTTTTCATTATATGTCATATCATCAATTTGTTTAATTTAGTAATGACACAATACATTTTTGTTTTCACTTTGAAAATTTCCAGATAAACTGGTTTTCATCTTATTATTTATCTTTTTGTCATTTTTAAAAACTACAATCCGCAAGAAGGTCACATTTTGAGGGGGAGGAAATCGATCCTGTAAGGGAAATGGTAAAAGCAATTGTAGGCATCTTGTTCTACATATTAAAGCGTAAACTATCATACATTCAATAATTTAAAAGTTCAATTCATATAACATTTTGTACTCCATTCTGCTTTTTTAAATTTTTCGATCGAGTTACTTTATTTAAGATTCTCAATTAATCAAGTGGGGGGGGGGGGGGGGTGGGCTCGCAGACCTCGGTAGCTTCGGTGGCCGGGTAGTCCAGGTAGTTCGTCATATTAGCCTGTCAACTTCGAATCTCACATGTGGCGGGGTGTGTTCGACTCCGATCTCAATTTATATGGATTGCCAATTTTTCTACCAGAGGTCGATGGTTCTCTCCGGGTACTCAGGCTTCCTCCATCAATAAATACTGGCCGCCGCGAAATAGCTAAATGTGCTGAAAACGGCGTAAAATCCCAACTAAACAAAAAAACAAGCTATTAATCCGATATATGTGTACTTTTATGTACAGGAAACTCACAGATCTCATTTACGAGTTTTATACATATATAAGGTATTTTGCTTTTATTTTGTTGCATTTGAAAGTTTTGTATACATGTAAATGTATGCTTTAAATACTGTTTTATGGTAAATGAAGTAATATTTCCTCAGAGTTTCTTTGCAGATAAGCATTGGAGCTTAATGTAGGGATCAGCGTAAAAAAGTAGTTCCGTAGGCATGTTAGGATGAAGGCCTAGTTTTGCTCCTTCTCATGGATGTACAAAATATTTCATCTGGTAAACAATGACTACTACTAACTTTAAAAAATAAACATCTAGATAACTTCCTTATTGCATGTTAAATTTGCTTTTATTTAAAGATTTTATTCACGGATACAGTAAGTTAACGTCTCGCATAATTTATCGAGTGCGTAATTGTCCCCGGATGGAAAGGGGGGTGTCTACTCCCTATTATTACTTGTTAGTATGAGTATGGCAAAATATAATTAAAGGGTGTGGTTTTGCTAGAAATCACTTAGTTAAGTAAACTCCGCCAACATTACCCGATTGGTATGCATAAAACGAGTCAAGTTAAAAATTTGCTTAGCAAAATCTTACTTCATTGAAACCCTGCCCGTTAAGATTTGACTTAACTCTAAAATAAATAGCGGGTAACTCTAAAATAAAAAATGGGTGACTTCAGTCGTTTCAAAACCCAATTAAATAATAAAACTTCTTTCAAACAAAAGGGCATGCATTTTAAACAAAATATCCAATTACCCCCTTTTATATTCTCTGTGAATATTTGATTTATATTAAAACTTTGTATCTTGGCTTATTCATACTTTTGGTTTAGGCGTATAGGCACATTTAATATGTGGTAAAGTTTAAAACTTATAAAATAAGATAAATTTGTAACAATAGGCTATCGTAAGTTTATCTCCTCAGTCTATATATAGATTTACCAAATATTTACTACGACACGCATGAAATTAATGCATTTAATGAATGATAATTGTTACTCATCAGTGTCTACCTTTATTGTTTCCGTATGATACATTAGAAGGGAACAGATTTTTAGAGATCACACAAATCCCATAGATACATGGATCGATCACCATCTGAGGAGCGTCAAAATATTCAAATTTGACAGAAATACAAATTTTACACGATTGTGTTCATTCAATTTGTATATCGAATGTTATGTCGTCAGGGCACTGTTATTGTCTTTATACTGCAATCTTTGGTGACATTAGTCGATATTACTACCAATTTTAAAATTATTTAAAACGTTTGTTACCTTCAAGATGCCCCAGTTGATTTGTTGCCCGGGGGAAGTCACCCTTTGAAAGATCGATGAGAAGGTGTACAATTGATAGTTGCATAAGATTATTCAAAATAAGGGAAAATTTGGCTGTAAATATTTTTTTCAACAATATAAAATACGTAACACATGTAATAAGAGAATACGTATTGATATTTTGTTTTAAGGATTTGTCAGTAGGTTTGTAAATTTTATTTTTTTTTGGGGGGGGGGGGGCTGAGATTTTTGTACTTGATAATATATTTTTTTCTGGATAAAATCAATTTGTTTTCACACTTCTAGCAAAGTAGTTTTTTTTTCGAGAAGAGAGTTTTTAGTTAATTTTATGCAGCATGAAGTATTGGATTAATCTTTAGTTGAAATAATCTAGCAAAATATTATAAGGATTTAATTTTTATTAGAACATCCATTGGCTATTGTAAGTTAACAACGCCCTTCTAGATCTACTCTGTACACACATCTTGAAGGTTCAACTAAAAACTCGGTGCCTTACCGTAATTTACGACCCATATATGTGACACGTGACTTCCAATTAACTTGCGTACAGTAAATGTATTAAATGGTTGCCACCAAACATAAATGAATTGACATGCCTATTTGCCTTTCAGGATAAAAAAATGGCGTACTGTACATCATGTTTATATTTTTTTAGTTATTTTCCTTCTTCAAATTAACACCTATTTTCATATTTCATAATGTTCTTGATTATTTAAAAAATATTTTATAGTTTGTTTTTATACTAAAAAATAAAAGATTTTAAAATAGTACACTTCCTTGATCTGCCACTATTTTTAGAATATTATAAAGATTTTTTTAATTACAATAAGTATGGTGTAATTTATTTTGATTTAAACTCAATTCAATTCAGCTAAAACTTTTTGCAAACATATAAAACTAAGCGGGTTATATCAATACAAATTCATCTCATGATAAATTCAACGAACACATACATGATATGAAAATAGCTTTACATCCTCCCTTCCTCGGTTCTAAAGACTGAAATACAAAATAAATCAAAATTTCTATATCATTGGGTGTTGATGGGTTTAAAATCTTTCCTCTGTTTCCATGTAGTAAATAATGGGATTTTTTTGTAAAAATATTTTAGAATAGGTTTTCTCAGTTCCAAATTTTCTTACAATCGAATGTAAAAAAAACACACATGTTAACAAGGACGTATAATTAACATATATACGTCCTTGATGTTAATAAGCAAATGTCAAAGTCAGGACTTATTAGTGCACTCGGGACACTTTGGGATTGTGAAATGATTTCATCTGTAGTATAATTTTGTACAATTTGCAATTTAAACGGTTTTAGAGATAGATGTCCTTTTTATCAAACAACGGACACAATCCATTTATTACTGAACAGATCAATCGAGAATGGACTGTTAAATCCCAGTAGATCTATTACGTTTGTAATTATAATGCCGTTATGGTCCATTGAATTAAAGTGGTCAGACTGAATTTTTCTTACATTGAAGTCTTTAATGTGTGAGATGTTTCTGAGTGAAAACGAGTTCTAAGATTGAAGATTCTACATTAATTTTTCGAAGAATCTATGTTAAGGTCGAATCGAACTAATTGAAAGTATCCTACAGTTTTCTGATTTTTCGAAGTAAAAGTCCATAAAAAGCATTGTGTAAATCCTCCAGTTTCGTGAAAAAGTAATATTATATTGCTACATACACGAAAGCTCTGATGATTTAAAAAAAATATATTTGTGTGTTCCCATGTTCGACTGTTGAAAATTACAAAAAAGCACCAATAGTGGGCAATTTTTAGGTAACGTCATGACGGCGTTCGTTAAACGTTGCAGATATTGTAACCTAAACTATTTACTTTGCAGACCAGTTACTTTCTTTCATTTTCTTATTTTTTACCATTTTACCATTTTTTACCTTTTATATAGGGGCCTTGGTGGCCGAGTGGTTTAGGTAGTTCGTTATGACTATTAGGTACTCCGGCTTACTCCATCAATAAAAATTTGCAGCCTCGAAATTGACGAATGTGCTGAAAATGGCGTATTTTATATTAAAAAAGGAGTACAATTATCTAAATTATTGTATTTTTACTGGATTATAAAATATATGGTAACATTGAATCCGCTTGTCAGTGCGAATAACAAGGTAAAACTTTACACGTAGAGAAAACAATTTATTTATTAAACTTTATCGTTGGGTATGCAACAGCATGTATAGCAATAAATAATATTTAATATTCAAATTGTTCTGCTCAAGCTAAAAAATCCAAGAATGAAGGGTATATAATTTCATAAGTGTGAGCGTTCTAAGCAAGTTATATTGTAGTCCGCTGCAAAATCCGCTGTGCGCTAATTTATAATATATTTCGTAGGCAATATTTGTTATAAATTTATCAACAATGTATCTAATACACTAGGGAACTATTTCATCAAATAACATTACCAAATGCTGAGCCATACATTTACACTTACCGGTATGTAATTTATAAAACCGTGCGTATCGTCATTATGGTAGACTAAAATATGAAGATTTTGTCCTAAAACTTCTAATAATATTTGAAATTTTATTCATCCGACTGAATGATTTGCCTTAATACTTACTGAAATAAATACGAATTCTCTGTAGAATTATAAAAAATGTGCGAGTCTTCCAAGGAAGACATGTGTCGCCTGCGGACGTCAATTTTTACAAAAGATATTAAAATTTTCTAAAAATGAATTATATATGCACACCTTTGCATTAACGTTAATGCACAGAGAAAGTTTCAGCAAATTCCTTTGAGCGGTTATGGAGAAGTTGAGGATAGAAGTTTTGACCCCCCCTTTTTTTCAAAAATGTCAATTTTTAGAAAAAAAAATTAAAATGTTCTAAAAATGAAATATATATGCACACCTGTGCATTAAGGTTAATGCACAGAGAAAGTTTAATCAAATTCCTTTCAGCGGTTATGGAGTAGTTGAGGATAGAAGTTTTGCCCCCCCCCTTTTTTTGCAAAAATGTCAATTTTTACAAAATTTTTTGAAAAATTTCTAAAAATGAAATATATATGCACACCTTTGCATTAAGGTTAATGCACAAAGAAAGTTTCATCAAATTGCTTTGAGCGGTTATGAAGTAGTTGAGGATAGAAGTTTTGAACCCCCATTCTTTCAAAAATGTCAATTTTTACAAAAAAAAATTGAAATTTTATAAAAATGAAATATATATGCACACCTGTGCATTAAGGTTAACGCACAGAGAAAGTTTCATCAAATTCCTTTGAGCGGTTTACGAGTAGTTGAGGATAGAAGAAAAGTGTGACGACGCAAGACGCAAGACGACAGAAAGTGATCCCTATGTGTCGACCATGCGTTCCGCAGGCGACACAAAAAGTAAGTTACGGTGAGTCAAAATACATGTATGTAGACATGTATACTTTCTTGTGAACCGTAATCTTCATTTCTAATTTCACATAGGCGGAGCCAGATGATCGACGAGTTGGGAGGGGGGGGGATGGAATTTCCAATTTAATCTTCTCCTGTGTTCCTAGTTAATGAAGATTTAAAGACTTTCTTTCAAGGTACAACATCTTATCTAGTTTAATTACCCAGATATGTTTAATTACCAATGAATTTCAAATAGTTGGTTTTAAAAAGACAGACAATTTTAAATAACCTTGTGTTTATATATGAATCAATGTGTAAGTCATTGTATATGAAGGGTGTGCGAGTCATTAAATACATGAAAATCTTCAACGGGCACTGATGGAAAAATTAATTTTACTTTCTTCGCTGCGATACATTTCCATCCAATTAACTCTTCGTCTTTTTTATTATCAGATTTGTAAAAAGTTACATACATGGTAATTTTCACATCTATTTTTCAATCAACCATTACAAAAGATCACTGCATATGTTATGGTCACTTTCTTAAAATTTTCGTTGGATAAATATGAAGATTTTCAACAATGTGAAGCTGTGTTTCTAGTAATTTTAGCACAAATTTTTTGGTTACCTCAAGGAGGGGGGGGGGGGGTGTCATCCTATAAATTCGCCAATGTTGCAGGTTTTTCTAACAAGCTTTTCAGCAACCATAAATCTGCCCTTACAAAATTCGGTTTTATATACTCAAGGAGGGGGGGGAGTGTCATCCTATAAATTCGCCAATGTTGCAGGTTTTTCTAACAAGCTTTTCAGCAACCATAAATCTGCCCTTACAAAATTCGGTTTTATATATTTATCGTAATCTGAACTACATAAACTGTGACGACAAAAGAAATATATGGAATACCAGCGGGATTACAAAGGAGATTTGCCAGTACGTAGACTAGGACTATTTCTGTATGGGGATGAACTACTCTCAAGGTATACCAGTCCGTAGGGCATACTTTACTTCTTTTTTGAAGGGGTTACAAATTTATTAATTTTGGAGATCTTTGGGATAAAACTTCAGACGCACAACGTATCTTTTGGGGGTAAAAAATTATGAGGCATTTTAAAAGGGATAAAAGATGTTTGACGTATATTTGGGAATATTAATATTTGAAAATTTTCATCTTTAGTGCATGTACCTGTGACTTATTTAGTCCAAAGTCTACAAAATGTATCAAAAAAATTTTACATTTTAAAATAAATAGCTCAAATCATACTAAGCTAAACATTTTATGTATTTGTTAAGTATTTCATATTCTGTCAACATTTAGGTGAGTTTATTATTATTAATATCATGCTAAAAACTTATTAAACCGTTGGTGGTTAAACGATATTACGCGCGTCATCAGTTTAATGAAATCTAATATTGCTGATTACGTTTAAAAGTAGTAAGGCCTTTTTCGCCATATTTATTTCACTTCTAGGGCCATTTTCAATAAGCCGTCTGAGGCCTATAAAAATTTCTGTGGGCATAGCCTAGTATGTGTTCCCTTAAGATTTGCTAATACATGTAATAACTAACATATAAGTTACTAAAAAAATTCTTCTTACCTAAACATGGGAGACATTTTTAACACAAATTTGCCAAATTAACTTCTTGAATACAATTTTTCCACGTGAAGGACACTCAGAACCAAAACTTGTTTTTGGTGTAAATGAGTTTATGAATCTCTTTGTATATGACAATAGAATGATTTTGGGTCTGAAATTCCTTCTTGGCAATATTCCAAAAATGATACAAATTTACCCAAATTGCCCATATATGCACACGACCTTTGCGGGTAAAATTTTTTTCTTATAAGGTGCATTGCTTACAACCGATTAAGATAAAAAGTAGAAAAATATTTCAGATTAAAAATCAATGTTTAAGAGTGAAACAAATACTGGGGAAAGTGGCCCTACTCATCTGTTTTCTCCATAAAGCCGAATTGGTGTTATTCACCTTGAAACTTGTAATCACAGATATAATATATATAACTATTCCTTCTCTCTACCAAGTATTAAAATAGCAAAATATCCTGATCCATGAAAACTGATTTGTGCATTGGAAAATGTTTGAAACCGAGATGAAAAAGCCAGTTCCTATACGACAGAACTTTAAAAGAAAAAAGTCAGTCTGTCTGTCGATCAGATGATTCGAAAAGGAGAAATGTCAGATGAATTTATTCAATTTCTTTCTCTTACACAATTTATTATCACTCCAGCAGGTCTCAATTTTTACGGATGAATCACACATTTTAACATATTACTGGAAATTTTGCCAATTAAAAAGATGGTCAATTCAATGCGTGCCATAAAAAAATTGGTAAAATTTTAAACCTTGCGATGACCAATTAATTTTGTAATTTAAAACAACTGTTACAGTGACTATAACAAGCGAGAATTTATACTGAAATTTACTGATTAAAATCACTTTGCAGGATATTATGTCATGAAAATATACAAGTTGACTCCAAAAAGTAATAATTTAAACCCGAAAGAGGGTGGTGTGTATAATACTTTATTTATTTATTTGGAAATGCGCCAAGAAAGGGCGAAAGGCTATTACTGGTTATCATCTCTTGCTAAATACGAGGTCATGACCTTCCTGATAAGGCTGCGGTACAATGTATGATTATTTAGATGTTGATTAATTACTATTGTATAAAATAAAAACAATTAGTGGAGGCATATTATGGCAGATAGGGGAATTAATAGTTGCCATCTTATAATGTTTACTATAACAAGTTTGCATTGATAAATCAACATTTTGATATAACATAATTCCTATAAATTTTCCAGAATTTAATTTTAGTAAAAGATATAATGGCAACTGGCATGACTGGGGGTATTCCTAAACTTTAGACCAGGCAAATCAAATTTGTAGACACGAGAGAGAGAGAGAGAGAGAGGGGGGGGAGGGTGACATATAATGGCATATAGAGGAATTGATTGTTACCATCTTATAATTCCTACCAATATTCCAGCATTTAGTTTTAGTAAAAGATATAATCAGAAGATCCAGAAAAATGTCAAACATTTTATCAAGAGTATGAAAGTATTTAAAATTGAAATTATTTCTCTAAACCTGGGACATTTTCTGAACCAGATCCTGAAAAAAGTTGTATTTTATGTAACTTGCAAAGCCAATTAGTCAAAAATTAAGCTGATTGAAAGTATGTAATCATTATTTTCATCAGTAAGTTATCTATTAATATAACACATTTGTTCTCGGATCAGTTTTATTAAAACATTGAAACAGAAGGTAAACATTTTTTTTTAAGATTTTTCGTCATTGGTCAAATTTTTTATTTCCCCAGTTTGATTATTGTATGATCCTTCTAGCTTTTAAAAAATACTGCAATTGTTTTACTTTTAAAAAATCAATGTTTTTTATCCATTTTTTCAGAAACAATGTGTATAAATGTGTATAAACAATGTGGTACAACGATAAGCACTGTAAAAGATAATAAAGTTTGTACCATATACAGATGGAGATAAGATTTTTGAAAGACCACTACTTATGACCAGCTGTGTTGAATGTCACAAGCAAATCATGTTAATTACCCTTGATATGTGGGAAAGTAATACCATCAGTACAGACAGATTAAGTGACTGTACTTCTCAGAATTTTTTATCGTCTCAAAAAATTTTGACCCCCCAAATTTTATTTCAAACATTTTGACCCCCAATAATTCTCAACCCCCCCCCGCCCCATATAAATATTGACCGGCCCCTAAGCTAACATGCCTTATTGTGTTGTATTTGGATTGTAATTCTATGGTGGTTAAGTCTGTTTCTTTTTGGGAGGTTTCCAAAAGAACAAGCCAGGTTTTTAAACATTTGGTACATTATTCTAGAATGATGGCTTCATAGCAAAGTTTTGTTAAAACCTTTCACTGAAGATCACAAGAGACTAGCCATGTTGGGCTACCCAGTCAATAAATTCACTGCCTATTCAAAGAAAAGCGTATGAAGAAAGGTGAAGACTTTAAAAAAGATACATAAATGTGGGGTAAAAAACTTGGTGATCTACATTTAAAGGGGGGGTTGATTATCTATAAAACCTAGGCAATATAAACAAAATATTAATTTTAATAATTAGTAATTTTAAGTTTTATCCCATGTATTTTTTAAATCCCAGATTTAGACCCATTTGATTTTCCTTGCACGTATTATACATTGTACACATCATAGACATACGTGAAATATTCTTGGTGCATTAAATTAAAATTAGAATAAAGCTTTACATTCAGGTTTGAAAAATTTTTCACTATCGATATCCTACAATAAAAATGGTTTAATAAATACTTTCATAATTTGGTGTCACCATTGGTGTTTGAAGCATGTTGGATCGACTTTTATAGTGTGTTATGATACTTTTCTTTTAGTTTCCTTGACCATATTCACAAAAAAGGGGGGGAGGGGGGCTCTTCGATTTAACTGCTTAACCATTTTATGCTCGTGTCCCAAGTTGGGAATCTCAGTTACCTTTCTGTTTACTTACTTGTTGATATTCTGACATGAATTGTACCGCTATGTCCGTTTTTCCTCAAACATACAGTTAAAAGTTTAACATGAATCATATATTGGATAGTGGAAATAAAGCATTTTCGGATACTCCACAATAAAACAATCCACAAAGTCCAGATTCTGTAAATTATTCAAAAGGTGCTTGAAGAACATTCAACAAAGCTTCTTATGCAGCTTGAAATGTAAATCCGAATGTCGCCGAACAACTTTAAAATATAATCTGTTTGTTAAGTTTGTGAAACGGTGAAACTTTAGCAAATCGGATGTTGATGATGTTTTCGTTTAATTTTTTTTTTTTTTGGTAAAATACTCATTAGAGCAAAGATACTTTGGTGACAGGAATAACAAAAAAAAAAAAAAAACAAATGAATAAAGGAAATGTAATGAAATAGAGATAAACGAAAATTACATAATAACGGAGTTACAAATAAAATTTACATTTACTACATTTAAATTCATATTTAAAACAAGTTGCTTTCTTTAAAAAAGGAAAGCAATACGTGAACCCACGACTGCTGACTGGTTACCAACATTTGTTGATTTTATTTGCTTTTGATTTGAAATAATTAGCTGTGAATTAGATATTGATAAATATTGATGAGTTTTGTTGTCACATCATCATTGAAAATATGTAATAGTGTGTAGATTATTGCACAAGTGAATAGGAATGTAGATAATTTTTACTTCGTGTTTAATGTAAAAATTCCTGATCCTATTGCAATTCCCAATTTCTGCAAACTCTAAAGTGACTAAGGCAAATTGCATTGACTTTGCCTCAGGTTGCTATATTTTCCGGCTCAATTCATTTTAACTTTCAAAATTCATATCGACTTAATTTGTTTCCTGGATGTTTTTAATTATCCTGCATAATTATTTGAGACTGTCTGTAACAATCATACATACTTTATTTGTAATGTAAGCAATGAGGACATATACTTAAGTGTAAATGATAAAGTTTTTGACCTCACATTTGAATATGGTTTTGGCTTTACCTATCAAAATACCTTTATATATGACTAATAATTGCTTTAATATTTTAAAGACTAAAGGAAACCAAATAAATATAAAAAAGAAGTTTGGTATGAATTTCGATGAGATTGTTTCACAAGAGACCTTATAACACCGAAATTAACAGCTAGAGGTCACCAAACAGCCTTCAACAAATAACGCAAAGCCCATACCACATAGTCAGCTATAAAAGGCCTTGAAATCACAACTATAAACAATTCAAACGAGAAAAGGAACGACCTGATTAATGTACCCAAAAAGGAACGAAAAATCAAACATGCAACACAGCAACAAACAACAACCATTGAATTACAGGCAGATGCATACAGAATGTGGCAGGGATATGTTTGATAAATATTGGTAACTCTATACAATTTAAATATGTCGCCAATGAAACAACTATCCACCAAACCAAATGAATAACCTCATGCAAAAAATAAAGACCACTTTTTTCAAATAAGATTTATAATACTGTAAATTCAGAAATTATTACGATGCTTTTATTATTTCAAAAAATGCGATAGGCTTATAATCGCAATTATTTATACTCACATTTTGAATTTTTTTATAAGAATTAAACAGGCTTTTTCACAATATCGCAAAAATAATATTGCATTTTATTCTAAAATGATAAAATCGCAATAATAAATGCAGGCAATAATTTCTGAAATAACATCTTATGTTGGCAATGAGTTGCCTATCCACCAAATCCAAATGTATGTATGCTTGGGAAGAAACAAAAAATTATTTCATGTTACATAAGTGACCAAAGTATCTGGGATGTTCATGTCCGTAATTATCAACTAATTTAATTTTAAAACAATAAACAAAGGCGATGTCTTCAAAGGATTATTTATTTATATACAATATTGACACATCATGCTTTCATGATCACACTTACGCAATTTACACATAAACAATGCAAATTATTCTCATAATTGCAACATATGTTAAAGATTGTTGAAGATTAGACTTTAACTGTTATTTAAAAACAAAAATAAAAAAATAATTGAATTTTAATGAACATAAATTCATATTTAAAAATCTTTTAAGAAATTTCCAAAAACTACCATCAATAAACCAAAACTAAAATTCAAGTTTTTGATATATTCGTTTATTTTATCAACATCATCTTGAAATCTTCCTTTCCCGTTTTATGGATATATTACAAAACAAAAAATTAAATAATAATTACTTATAAAACCTTACTAAAACTGTATGAATTAATTAACGCAGAAAAATAAATACTTTTAATAAAAATAATAATAATATTATCTTTCGGTTTTCCGATTTAATATAAATATTTAAACCAGAATGTTCTCTCCGAAGTTTATGATGAAAAATACACAGTATCACGTGGTTAAACCTTCAGACATAATTTAGTTTACATAATTGACCTAGATACATACACAGTGGACAGGGGTCGCATCAAAACAAATATAATAGCGTTGTTGTTTAGAAACTTTCACAGCGCTTATAAACATTCACATTATTAAAAAAACATATATTTTGTGAAAAGGCAAATAGGTTTAAATATTTAAACTAAGTCTTTATTGTTTAAGTTTGATTGTTGAAATATAGCCGTATCAAAGACGTAGATTACTACCTGTATAAATGATTGAAAACATTCGAGACATTCCGAGAATATCATTCCTACTTCCGGCCGAGAGATATCGAGTGGCCCATAGACACATCCAAAACTCGCCAATATATAAGCGTGAACCCCTCAGGGGGTTCACGCAAAAATATATAATTCTTTATCCGTCTTGTTTTTTTCAATAAAGATTACCAGTACTACATGTTTTTAGATAAAATACATAAAATCTTGATATCATCCTAACTAGCTATCCCGCCCGTTTATGCCTGTTCAGAATTTGTTCTGGACGATTAAACACAATAAACATGTGATAAGATAATTAACACGGGACTTATTGTTTACTCTGACACGTGCCGATGAAAAATATTTATGTATGAATCTAATAATAATGAGATTTTAAATTCATGGTTTTTTTTTGCATTTTGATTTTAATTTTATGACCTTTTTCTTCATTTCTCTCATTTTATAAAATTATAAAAAAATAAAATAAAATATGCCTCGATCGTCCACGAATGAGGAAAAGTAAAATAGACAAGATATGAACTTCTTGACAACAAAGATCATGGAAATAGGAATCTGTATTGTGGTATTCTCTACAATCAAAACTGCTGCAAGTACCCTCCCCCTTTCCCCAACACTTTCCTTACCGGGGAATTTAAGCCGATGCTTACATAGTAAGAAATTCTGATTACTCTTTAGTGGAAGAAAGCCAAACATAGTGAATCAAACTTTGGCTTATATATATATATATAGAAAAGGAAAATGACATTGTATGCGTAAAAAGTCGTTCTTGTGCATCGAAATTGGTATCAGAGAATATTATCGTTATCATGATCATTTTTAAATGAAATAAAAGCGTAAGAACGGAAATGGACTTTATTAATGCATACTACGTAAATGTACGTATGTTACAGTTTGTAATTCCGATATGGGAACGATTATAATACGGATGCAGTTTTAGGTTTTTTTTTCACCCACAGGTGTTTGAATGCCTTAATCTGACCAACAGAAAATATTAACTTGGAGTTGCCTTATCAGAGGCCCGAATTTTAGATCGTAAAATATTGTCATAGATTCATATCCAGCTCATACATGTCATATTCAAAGGTCTCACTTGGTAACTTCGTAGTTAAACGTATAATACTCACTTTTTAATGTAAGTTTCATTTCTTATTTTGTAGTCTCACATTTTGATGTGACAAGGGCGAATCTAGAATTTGGGGAGGGGTGACATCCACCCCACATTTAATTATTGCCCCTCGCTGCAACGCGACGGATGAATTTAGTAATGATCTGCGTCCGCCCGTGCGTTCGTCTGTGCGTCTCATAATTCTGAACAGATTAAACAAAAATAAAGAAATATTAAATGAAAAAGGAATGAAAGTGAACATTTTGTTTAAAATATTTTAAATGCCCTTTTGCACTAACACCAACCTAAACATAAAAAACAAGCTATACTTGTATGATTAATTTATACATTGTACCTATTTGAATTTCACATATACTGATTCAAATATTTAAATAAAAATGAAAGCAGATTTTAAAGTTTAAGCCATCGTCTGTGAAGAAATAAATGAAAATCTTCAATGCACGATGATGGAAAATTAATTTTACTTTCATACCTTTCCATCGCATTCTTCTTATTTGTATTATCCCGTTGTAAAACGTTACACGCGTGTTACTTTTCACAACTATTTTTCATTTATTATCAATTACATGTACTACAAGAGATCATTTGTAATGATCACTTTCGTAAGATTTGATTATTATAAACATAATCAAGGAATTCGATTTGTGTTTTTTTTTTATTTTTCATATAACATTTTTTAGTGACCTTAACTTAGGAGAGGGGGACACGTGCTCCCTGTGCTCCGTAAATCTGCCACTGAGTGATCTTTCTCAAATTTTCATAGTTTTATATAATGTATACATGTAATTAAGTTGAAAAGTTAAGTTATAAAAAGTGCAAAAGTGGCCGTTAATACATTTGGCTGGGTTACATATATCATGAACCAAGAAATTCTTATTTAGTTTAATTCTATATCCTCGAAACAGTTTATATTTTGATGAAATGCCCTCTAATAAAAAACTAACAGTTAACAAATCTTTGTGATGTCTATTTTTATCTTGCCTGACCAGAAATGACAAGCAACATTTTTAAAACTATTATTCAAAGGTGACCAAAGCAAAACGTTTTTGCAGCAGAAAATTAATTTGAAACCCTCAATTAATATCTGCAAATTCATTCCGAAATCGCATAGCTTAATGGACTAGAATATGACGTATGAGATCCCTAGTCATTAAAAATGCGTGGTTTGACTTCAGAGGAATCTTGGACCATCTACATAATTTATTAAGTTTAAAACTACATGTATTTTCATGATTTTGATTTGATTTGGCACCGGTGCACACCCTATCAGTTTCGTTTCTTTTTTTTAAACTCAGATTGCAAATAATCTTTATATAGTTTGACGGGGTGTGTTCGACTCCGATCTTAATTGACAAGGATTGCCAATTTTCCTACCGAAGGTCGGTGGTTCTCTCCGGGTACTCCGGCTTCCTCCACCAATAAAAACTGGCCGCCGCGAAATAGCCAAATGCGCTGAAAACGGCGTTAAACCCCAACGAAACAAACAATCATATAGTTTGATTTTAGTTTCTCAAAAAACTTTGTCTACTCAGTTTGAAAAAAATATCTTTCCCGGTTTCTGATGTCAGTATTGTATTGTTTTACCTCTTTTTTTGTTGAAATCAGACAGGAAGACATTCTGATTTAATGAAGGAAGTTTGTTACTGTTTCAGTTAAATTGAGGCCACTGATTTTCTCAGGTCAGTTTCATTTTTTATTTGTTGAAGTCAGATTCGGAACTATTCAGCTTATAATTCATACTCATGTAGATTCCTATTTGATCAAGTCAGTTGCATTTCTTATTTGTATTAGTCAGATTCGAATATATATCCGTCTCGCAGTAAAACAAATGAAGATTCTTATTTCATGAAGTCAGTTTGTTGGGGTCCCATGCCCAGTTACTCATCCCAAGTCAGTTTCATTTCTTATCTATTTAAATCAGATTCGAAAATACCCAGCTGAAAGTCATAAACTTGTAGATTCTTAATGGATTTAGTCAGTTTGTTCGGTCTCATTTAAATTGTGCGCACTGATTTTTTCAATTCGGTTTCATTTATTTTCGTTTAAATCAGATTGAAATTAAAGTCGAGAAATACGAAAGGGATATTCGAAGGAGGGGAAAATCGAAAACAACTGACATACTCCGAAGAACACCGAAGACAAGACCAAAACAATACAAACACTACACTTAAAACCTAAAAACATATGAACAACATGGATCCCACCAAAAATCCGGGGATAGTCTCTCAATTTTGCAGCGATGTCAGTTTGTTACTTTCTCATATTCTCATTTAAGTTATCCTTCATAAAATATACTAGTCAAGAGATTCCTCTGACGTCTGATGACCCTGTTTCTCAATTGACTAGCGTCAGAGATCACTCTATATACAAATTTGTCGACTCTCTCCAGATATTGTTAATTAGTTTTATATAGGGATTTTATTTCTTGTAAATGAACTTGAGTTGAGTGCTTTTTTTTATGTCAGCTAATTAACCCTATCTTTCACAGTTTTTTTCATCACTGCAGTGGTAAAAAAGAAGTCATGAAATATTTTTCATCTTTTAATTGAGTAGAATTTTAACATAATTTATATAATCTATTGTTCTGTAGATTAAACGGTCTAGATATTATATATTACTATGCTTTATTGAGCCAAGCATAATAGTGCTCAGATGTCAATATGAAGCTATCGTATTTAAATACTGTTCGGAGCATCCCTTTTGTGAAGATTACTGTGGTCCTTCTGCAGAAATTTTTCATCTTATCTTTTTTCGCAAAATGTATCTCCTCCGTGACCAATTCATATACCTGCTGTTCCTTGTCAGTTAACGTTGGGGTATGAAAGTAGGATATTGAGAAGGATTTTTTGTTAGAGAATGCTGTTTTTATCACACAATCCTTTAAAATTATATTAATATTCACAGCAGAATATAACAAAACATTCATTTTTATGGTAAATCTGTTATCATCATTTATGGTAAGATTTCCTCTGTTTAATTTGTTAAAAGGTGACCGAATTGTTTCACTGAACTCCCAAATGGATCAGCGAATGTATACATAACACGGGATCTTTAAATCATAAATTACACGTTTGACCTTTATTTTACAATGTTATTCCTGAAATTGTATATAATTACAATTTCCGGAAAAGGCTAAAGGCAGTTTTCGAAAATGAACAATAAGAAATTGAAAAAAAAAATCGGAACTTTCCAAAGAAGAAAAGATGTATTTTATTATTACCCGGCTCCTTTAGTTTTTTTTTATTTAGCAAGTTTATGCGCACATCATTTTCTGACTGTAACATGTAAGTTAAGAACAACGAGAAGGGAAGTTACTCTTACTCAAAAAATGTCTTGAATTGGATCAAGAAGAAAAATCTGAACTTGAACAGACTTACTTGTACAAGTCAGAATAATATACGATTAACTAAAGAGAGATAACTCTTCCCGGATTTTTTTCTGATAGTTAAGAGTAAGAAACATTCTGACTTAAATATGTAGATCCCCTGACTGTTTGTGTAACATAATCATTGACGAAATGAACGCTAAAATTCCAGTTTTCGACACTAGTAGGAGGATAAGTAAACGTTTTAAAATGGGAAAACCTTATTGGAATGACTATCTTGGCTCACTGTGGCATTCAATGCGTAATAAAGAAAAAAGATTTCTTCAATTCAGAGGTAACTTGTCCGTTAAACGTAAACTCCGTGAAGATTTTCATACTGCCCAAAATATATTTGACCGCACTTTAAAGCGATGTGAACGACAATTTAGACATTCGTTTTGTGTTGAAGTTGAAAACATGACAACATCGAACCCTAATGAATTTTGGGAAAAAATTAAAAAACTCGGACCTCGTAAACCCAAGAGAATTCCGATGGAGGTATACGGCGAAGATGGAACGATTTTCACAGATGATGAAACTATATTGAACAAATGGAAAACGGACTTTCAGAACATATACAATACGGATAATGCCGCTTCAGATTTCGACGATGAATTTTATAGGCAAGTTTCAACACACAAACTGTCATTAGAGGACAAAATGCTTGACCCGCTTTATAATGAAAATCAAGAAATAAATACGACTATAACCATCGAAGAAATTAGACGGATTGTGTACAAAACAAAAAACCACAAAAGTTGTGGTATAGATAGTATTCCATACGAAGTACTGAAATATGAACCTGTGTGGCCGTGATTCATTCATTGTTTCAACTGATTTTTGAAACCGGTATCATTCCGTCTGTTTGGAGACAGGCTATAATTTGTCCGATTCTAAAAGACAAATCTTCAGATCCACGTGTACCTCTCAATTACCGAAGAATTAGTTTACTTTCTTGTATATCAAAACTTTACAGTGCATTCATAAACAGTCGATTATCATCATATTTAGAGTCCAAAGATATTTTAGCAGACGAACAAAATGGTTTTCGCTCCGATCGATCGTGTGAGGATCATGTATTTACTCTTAATGCTGTATCGAGAAACCACAAGACTTCATTTGCAACTTTCATTGATCTTAAGAAAGCGTTCCATTTTGTTGACCGAGATTTGCTGTTATATAAGCTTATGTTAAATAACATTGATGGGAAATTTTACAACTCGATTAAAAACATTTACCTTAGTACCTCTGCTTGTGTTCGTGTGAACAAAAGACTTTCACAGTGGTTTGTATGTAGTTCTGGGGTTAAACAAGGGGATAATTTGTGACCGACGTTATTTTCGATTTTTATCAACGACCTGGTACAAGACGTAAACAGTCTCGGACTTGGTGTAAATATTGGCGACTCTACGCTTTCGTTACTTTTATATGCGGACGACATAGTCTTATTGGCATCGTCCGAAACTGACATGCAATCTACGCTTGATAAAGTCCATGAGCGGTGCAAGAAATGGCGTGTTTTGATAAATACAGAGAAATCAAAAGTTATGCATTTTCGTCCGTCCCGATCTAAAAGAAGTGAATTCCAGTTCAAAATCGGTGACAATCTACTTCAAATAACTGACACATACAAATACCTCGGTGTAACTTTTCACGACCTAAAGGACTTTAAAGATAATGCAAATAGACTATCGGAAGCTGGAGGTAGAGCTTTAGGAGGGGTTATCTCCAAGATTCATCATCTAAAAGACTTCGGAATGAAAACTTTTGAGAAACTTTTTACTTCGTGTGTAGTACCAGTGCTTGACTACAGCTCTTCGATCTGGGGATACAAAGACTTCGCTTGCTTGAATCAAATTCAGAACAAAGCAATTCGTTATTTTCTTGGCGTCCATAAATTTGCACCGTCATTGGCAATAACCGTGAAGTTGGTTGGGTGAATGCAAAGGAACGACGATGGTGCAATATGATAAGGTATTGGAACAAACTTGTATCAATGGACGACACTCGTATATGTAAACGCGTCTTCAATTGGGACTACGAAAAATGCACGAACAATTGGTCATCTGAAGTGAAAAACATTATGTCAGTTATAGGATTAGAGAGCAACTTTATTACAAAAAACACCTGCGATTTAATGATGTGCAAAACATTGCTAAAAGAAAAATGCTCCGCAGATTGGCAAAAAGGTTTAGCGAACTTTCCGAAACTACGAACATACAGGCTCATAAAATCTGAATACAGCTGTGAACATTACATTGAACTTAATCTTAACCGTAACGAAAGGTCCATAATAGCGCAACTCAGGTGTGGAATTCTTCCACTCAGGATAAAAACTGGTCGTTTTATAGGTGAAGAAGGTGACCGTTTGTGTAAAATGTGTAGTGATAACTGTGTGGAAAACGAATTTCATTTCCTCATAAACTGTAACTTTTACAACAACCTGCGACTGCAACATTTCTCACAAATAGAAAATTTATGTATACTATCAAAAGAAGAACAGTTTAAATATTTACTATGTCAACATCCGAGAAAAACTGCTAAATACCTATTGCAAGCTTTCAGTAAGAGAAAAAACTTTTTATATGAAAATTTTCGATAAAATTTATTTATTTTGTTCGTCGTACCATTGGCATTAATGTTTAAAGTGACTTTTAGACCCAAAGGGTCGGGTGTTCTAATTATTGTTTTTATATTTCACTGTATTATATCAAACTTTGTGGAAAACACATGTCACTATAATAAATAATTTACTTACTTAAATAAGATATCTCTATAAGTTAATAAGATATCTCTATAAGTTTATAAGATATCTTATAAACCAATAGAGATATCTTATAAACTTATAGAGATATCTTATAAACTAATAGAGATATCTTATAAACTTATAGAGATATCTTATTAAGTATTAAGATATCTTTAATTTTTATAAGATATCTTATTTAATTTGAAAGTAAATAAGATATCTCTATAAGTTAATAAGATATCTCTATTAGTTAATAAGATATCTTACTTCTTTATAAAGATATCTTTTAAACAAATACTTTATTAGATATCTTATAAAGTTTATAAGATATCTTATAAACTAATATAGATATCTTATTAACTTATAGAGATATCTTATATATTTAATAAGATGTCTTTATAACCAGTTAAATATATTTCTATTAATTTATAAGATATTTCAATTAGTTTATAAGATATCTTATTTAACTAAATAAGATATCTCGAAATTGAATAAATATAACAACGGCGTGCCATACATAACATGCATTACTGTTCAAAATAATTTGATATCGTCAAAACAATATTCAAGCAGAAGGTAAAGTGGAGTGTTTAAAAGTCAAATGCTGTTGACTTATAGCTGGCAGACTAGCAAAATGAAAAAAAAGCTGATGAGAAAAATTGTGCAAGAAGATTTCTGATCAAGGCCATATTTTGTAAATAATATCGTCGATATTCTTTTTCGACTTAGACATGCTAGAAGTAGAAAACCGTTTCAGCATAACTAGAGATTTTAGGTATGCAGGGTCAAAATCTGTAATAAACCCTCTACATGTATTTGTTCCAGAAATTCAAAATTAACACACATGTATCAAGCAGATGTTTTTAAACAAAATAATTGTATTCTTTTTCTCACAGAAGAAAAGGATCCATCTGAAGGAAGATGACTGCAGCATCAATAATAATTCAATCGTAAATGATTGACTCCGTAAATAACCTTCTATTATGCAACCTGATGTCATTAAGAGATTCCCTAAATCTATTATTTTCTGCTATTTGCTGAGAAACGATCTGCTAGATTTATGAGATCTACAAGAGGCAATAATTTGTAACTGTGATGTCAGCCTGGTGGAACTAATGACCGTAATCAAACAAATTGATCGCTGCACACATGATAAATGATTCTCTTGATTAATCAAATGTCTTTATACGTTTATTATGTAACATTTTTAGCATCTTAACTTAAGTCTCTTAAACTTGATGTAGGTCGTGAGCTTTTGCTTCTTGTTGAAAGTCTTACAGCGACTTTTAAAATGAAGGACGGCCGTAAGCGTTGTTCATGTGGGGTTAGTTTACTTTTAGGAAAAAGAACATTAAAACTATATGGACAAACGAAATCCAGTGAAAACCAAAAGTAAAGTTAGATACTTTTAAAGCGTAAATTCTCTTTTCCAGTAAAGGTAACTACACTTGATAAGTATATTATATTTAGGAAATACATGGGCGGGGGGGGGGGGGGGGCGGGGTCACTGATCCAAAAGCTATATCTAGTATATCCAGTATATATTTTTATATTTAAAATATGATGTACACTAAACAGAAAAATAAATACATTTTATTTCGATGTCACATCGGATTTTTATGGGAGTTTATATACAATATATTTACATTGTCAGAAAATTGACAGTTAATTTGTAAGTACATTTCTCACCTGCTTCGCGGCGAATACAAATAAACTGTATATTTGCCGACAACGTACATACATTTTCTTTTATCCTGCAAGATGATGTGTTATCTTTTTCCAGGAAAAGGTATGAAGATGGCATTCTATCCTATTTTTAGTAGGCGATTTTTCACGGCGCGTAATCCAGAGAGAACATGGCGTTTTAAACCCCCTGAACCAGAACAAAATACAAACCTTCATTACAAGTGAAGTCAAAGGGACCAGATAATATTATGCTACTAGACCAATATCCAAAAATATTCGACATCCTCTATTTTGCTAGTTAATATGCCAATTGTAGGATTAAAAAAATATTTGTGCTTTAGTTTTTGTCGGAGCTGTTTGGTCCGAATTTTCTTTGATTTGCTATGTGTTTTTATTCTTTTGATTATGTTTTTGTAGTATTTGTTTTCTGTATTGCATTGCTGTACTCATGATTTCGCCTTGTCTTCGGGTTTTGATCTCATGGACTTACACTTTTATCTTATTGCTTCGGACTCTTGGTAATATATTGAACTTCATTTGTATATACATTGTATATATATACACTTCAAAAATTTTGAAACACTTTTCAAGACTAGGCACTTTTTCATTTAAATATAACGTAATGTATATAATACGCCTTCTTCATTATGCATATAATTCAGAAGCATCACATACTTTCCCTTGTGCATAGGTCTGGTCATAGATGGTTTTGGCTTTACCCTTTTTGGTCATTTTGACATTTTATGAATTTGCTCTTCAACGTTTTGGGTTATTGTTTCGGTTTTCAACATTTTGGCCTTGAACAAAACCTAAGAGTCGTAAATCAACGAAATGTATATATCTTATTCATCAAAATTGGTGTCATAGAATTTATACATAATCACTAGGGTGAAAGCATAATCAAATCATCAGTAAGACAATATATATTGCCCAAGAAATTTCCATGTGTCAAATATACAGATGTGTGAGAAATCTCTACAGTGTTAATTTTGTCTGATGATTCCTAATGGGGAACTCTCTTGAGTAAAATCAAATCTTTACTCGACGTTCTTGACAAATTACTTGTACGAAAACGATATAAATTCATTAAGCCATTTGTCACGATGCTTTTACAACTCATTTATTTTAAATAACACTACAGAATTAAAGATTGTCTGAACATTAGATACACCAACAGGAAACCAGTTTAGATACTAAATAGTCATGCACCTTCGTAAAATATCGGTTAAAATAGATTCTCTACATTTCAATCAACTTGATGGCGAGGTATCATTAATCCTTATTTGTCAGTATTATTTTTGGACTGTTTTGTTTATATTGCGAGATTATCAATCCAACAGATGTGATTACCTAATCTACTTTTTAATGCATTTTAGAATTGATATATAAATTAAGTACAGCCCATCTCATTCTGATCATTTGATCGTTGAATACGAACCAGCTAACAACGAGTTCATTGTGCATGGGGTATAAAGGTTATTCCGCATACGTGAACAAACAGTTACGTGTACCTCTAGGATACGTGAACGACCTGTTACGCGTACCTCTAGCGTACGTGTAACAAAATGAATTATGACCCGAACGGCCCTTCATACATCTTATTCTGATCATTTGATCGTTGAATACGAACCAGCTAACAATGAAAGGTAGGATGTATTTATCTTCTGGAAAACTTGAGTCTGCTTACGCGTTTTCGTTTTCTTTTATATTGTGTTTGGCAGGGTCCATGTTGCTCATCCTGTTTTTAGCTTCTGTTTTTTGCTTTCGTCCTTACTTATCTCGGTTTGGCCTCAGTCTCTGAATTTATTATCGTTAATTGTTTTCTTGCATTTTACACGGTCCTATCCTGTAATTATATATATTAATGAATCAATTATCATCATTATTTAAAACTTTGTAGATAAATGAAAATAGGATAGCGAATTAGGCTAAAGATGTTGAAACAGAATAAACAACAGGGAAAAGTAGAATATAAAAAGTCCACCTTTTCAGTTAGCCTTCCTTGACATGCTTAAAAAGGAGGCGACACAGTTCATGAATGATTTTAAGTATTTATGACAATAACATATTTTTTATAAGTTTGTAAAGGCAAAATATTCTATGGTTTCTTGTGCTGTCTATTTCCTCAATTTTCCTTCAACAATGGAAAGACAACAAATTATTTTTTCTTTGAATATCAGCAGAGATTTAATATGTAAAACCTATTCATTTCTATCATGCAGCATTTTCTCTTTGATGAAATTAGCATCAGTTGATTAATTGTATCTCCACTAATATAAAAAACAAATTATTTCTGCAAACCCTTAACATTCTATATATCTGCTCATCTTGATTACTTTATGGCTGATGATATAAGGAAAACAATGGAAACTGTCAGTATAGTTTAAAAGATAGCTAACAACCCGGAAAATCATTCACTAACATGTAATCAAACAAAGTTTAAGAAAATAGATTCTCGCATTTAGATTATCAGGGCACGTTTTGTGTAATCGATATTGAACGGAATAGGAAATTTTATTATATGAACTCATCTTACAGTTTTATTTGTACGATATTAGACCCTCTTCTGGATTTTGGTTATTTAATTCAAGTTTCTAATAAAACAAGTTTTTTGTAATGAGCTTACCTGATTGGTGTTCATCCGAAGATGTGCTTTAAATTCACTAAATTGTATACAGAACTGTCTTACGTGTCAGAACGAGACTTTATAAAGCAGTCATTGGCATTGCGAAAATAAGGACCACCTCCGTTAAAGTAGAATTCAACAGTGCTTAAAATCTACTGTGCATAAAATTGTTTTATTTTGTCTATATAACCATGTTGTCGTGCTTTATCTGTACATGTATTGTATTGTGTTTGTTAAATTGTGTGTTTTGCTTTGATCCATATGGGTGCAATTTGCAAATAAATAAATAAATTAAATTAAAGACATATTAGAATTTGACAACTTTTACATTTCTACTTTCTTTATTCTACGATGACCGCATCTGGAAATACACTATCTCCAAATTAGAAAAAAAAAGTCATAAAACACATTCCCATTCTCAATAGAATAAATTTGTCAATCAGTTAAACACAACGATAGTAACGCCATTTTAGAATATTTCCTCAAGACACTTCCGGACCAGAGGATTTTAGAGACCGGCAAAAGAATACCGAAGTGACAAAACAATGGGAAAAGTCCGAAAGATCGAAATCAAAAGGCAAGATAAAATCATGAGAATGGAACACAACAAACAAATAATTTCCGCAAGATACATGTATAACTAAAAGAATAAAAAAAATATAACGAACTCAACAGAATCAGACAGTACAGCACAGAAACTAAAGCACTGGCAATGGGAGTGACATCATGTGCTCTGGAAGGGTTTGCAAGTCCATTAGTTTTAGCCACGACAACCATCTTTTCTGCTTTGCTTGTTTATCATATTTAAAAAAGACGAAATACCGAGGGCAGCAATTTAGAGGGACAAAACAAACACAAGAAAACAAATAAAGAACGTAAGATATAACATAAGTTTTTATTTTTATTTTCTATTTTTACTTTCGATTTTCTTAACAGTTACATGATCTTACCTGTTTCTGCATACCCTAATTGGATTTTTATCATACTTTTCACAATAGCAATAACTGTTCAATCTTGATGTAAACGTCTTCATCAATCATTTCACATTATGCAATCACTTAACTTCTGATCTAATATTCGATACGGTTTCAATCCTCATCAGAACTGTAAGATGCATGCATTTCTGATATTCCCGTGCTAAGATAATAGAAATTATTTTCAGAAGTCATTAAGTGTAGTTTTGTTATCTTGAAAGCCGAAAGACAAACCACGGGTGTTTCAGTTATGTTTAATACATATTCTATGATGCCAATCTGAATGCACCATTTTTGCCAATTTAGAATTGATCAGTTGTTTTTAAGGTCGAAAATATTGAGAGCCGAAACAATAACACAAAAGGACACAGATTTACAGGGGAACTGTCTGTCCCTAGATTGTTTTGGTTTTCAGCAGTACACTAGAGACAACACGAACTCCAACAAATACCCAGAGGTAAGTCTTCGTGCATAAGACGTGAAACAATTCCAACTCTGTGTACGATCATGTGATCATGGGATCCACTAACGTCACACCGATAGAAGTCGTATATCAGTGGCGAAACATGACGTGTGTCGACAGAAGAAATAAACGCATACTTTTAAGTGACATTGTTTCATCGTTAAATTTCCGTAGCGGACACTACAATCTATTCCTTACAAAACCCTTGTTTTCTGACAGCAATTGATGCCCTTTTTCAGAACGCCATAGTTCTGTAATATCGGAAAAGATTAGGAATTTAGACGTTATAGACACACAATGATGGTATATTGTCACTCAGAAAAGGAAAATTGACCATTGTGTTTTAAATAATTACATTTGATTTGTATTTCATTGAATACCTGAAATTTCATTAGAGGCCAAGAATCACCAGGGTAACATAAACAATAATTCATTACTCAATGAAACATATCAAAAACAACGCCATGGCATAACCTTCGGGAATTTAACTGAAAAATACCTACAAAATAATTTGAAATCCTGAAAGTTTTTAACTTAAAATTGTTGTCAGATGTTGTTATTAGAATTGAATGCTTCTTTTTGTAGTTTCATAGGGTTGTTAAAAACATTTAACGTGCACTCATTTTTAGTCTGAAGCGTGGTCAACGCTTTTAAACTCCAATGAAATTACTTGTAATGGCTTTTGGGGGCGCAGAGAGGAATAGGAATTACTAATTAAGATTCAATCATGTTTTAAAATATTTTTTTATGCACAAGGTGTACACATTTCGTCATCAGTTGTGCTCAAGGCCTACAATATTAAAAAAAGTTTGTTCTTCCAAATTTTGTTTTAGTTTTTTAGCTGTATACTTGTTTATTTTGTATTTCTTGTTTTTTATATCACCATGTTTTACATCTTTTATTGTTCTATGCGTATTACTGTCGACACAAGAAAGCTGTAAAAGAGTCTCTGATATAAAAACTCAACTGATCAAAATTATTCTCGGTCTTCTCAATTTACAATTTGTAAATGCTATGATACATTTATATGCATGTGTACTTCCAAATATGTATATATGTAACAGTTTAAATAAATTACAATTACATGTAGTCAGACTTTTTCCGTACAGTACGCTGTCAAAAATAAAACTCAGATAAAAGACTTGAGAAAATGTCTGTCCTTTTAGTCAATATTTTGCCTGCAAGAACTTTGATTTATATATAGTTTTTGACATTTACGAAAACTGTGATTTTCTTAATGCATCATTGCTTAATTACATCATCTCTTGTAAAATTTGTTAACAAGAATAAAACATTAACAAAATGAGTAGAACCATTTAAACACTAAATTGAAAATTAATATTTTTTCTCTTAATAACATTTTTAAGCGTAACATAATAAACGAAAACAATTTAAAATAATTGCAGTTGTCACTTGATCTTTATCCAGTAATTGAAGAAAAACCTGAAAATTATGACAGTACAAAGCTACTTTTACGGTTTTATGGTTCAATAATACTGTTTTCGGATGATAAATTGCGTTTGTTTTTAAATTAGTTGTATTTTGATTTAATGACATAATCTGAAATCAACAAATCCTGGCTGCTTTGGTTATACTATACGAAAGCAGTTTTCTTTTTCTCTCTTCAGTTTTTTTCTTATATATTTTTCTTTTTTTTTCTATTCAATTTAATAAAGATATAGATTTGATTTATTTCGACATCGATTAACGTGTGAAATTTTTGAAAACAAATAAAAATCTCTCACTGGCATAGTTTTGTCTTTAGATTGTATTTGCAACATCTGTGCCGTTGCCTTCTACGGTTAAGATTTTAAATATGCCCCACAACAATGAGGAACCAGAGTGAGTTATCTTTTCCTAACCAATGTAGGAAAGGGAGATAAATAAATTCTCTCCCTTTTGTCCTGAGGCTAAAAGGGAGACAAATTTATTATCTCCCTTACCTACATTGATAGGAAAAGATAACTCACTCTGGTTTCTCATTCAGATTATTTTTTTTATTATTTTTATTTATTTATTTATTTTTTTTTTTTTTTTTTTTTGGCTTTCAACACTTTTACATTAGGCTTTGAGCACAATTGGTGACACATGATTTGTTTGAATATGTAAACATACTTTATCGGAGCCGGTATCATAGAATGTTGACCCTTTGTAGTATGAAAGTAAAGGGTATGATTCAAATGGATAACATTCATTTCATTAAATATGCTAGGTTTGGGTACTCAAAAACACCGGTTTAAACCAACCACTGTTCAGTGCTTGAACCAAGTCTGACTATCCTGACCCTCTGCTGTGTTTGTGTTTTGTGCTCTTATATTTTATTGTTTGTCTGGGTCTCTGACTGTTGGGTGGCGTTGATTAATTTTCTCTCTCTATTTTTGTATTTTATAAATGAGTAATGACAAAACTGCGTCATACCTATACTTGTATTTAAACAGAGAAATCTAAACTATATGACAAAAGTGGTGATTGTAACTTTCCAATTGTGAACTTCCCCTTTCTTACCAGTAACAAACCATTCCTTACTGTGCATGTTGTATGTTCGACGACTTTCTCAACAGAGCGAAACTAATAAACTTCTAAGACAGGATTTCCCTTCTCACAAATTCGCTTTTCCTTGGATATTGGTTTTATGGAACTCTCAAATTGTCTTATT
Organism: Mytilisepta virgata; assembly: GCA_028015205.1. Lineage (NCBI taxonomy): Eukaryota > Metazoa > Mollusca > Bivalvia > Mytilida > Mytilidae > Mytilisepta > Mytilisepta virgata. The sequence goes on from CM051515.1 coordinate 38,638,232, forward strand.
GTTTCGGTATTCTTCTGTTGATATTTGAATGAAAATATTTCTCTTTGGTGTTTTCAGAATATCCAGTTTCAAAATGAAGAATCATATCAGGTAAGATAAGACCAGAGACTAAGACATCTGTAATCTCATCATGATTGTTTCCAAAAATCTAAGGATGTTAATAAAATGCAAAAGATTTAGACAATATGGATCTGACACTTAATCCAACTAGTTTTTGTTTCAAGATTATATAAATAATATAATTTAAAGGTCTTAAAAAAACTGTTGCCTATTATTTTTTTCATGGACGTAAATCGTTTAAATCAATGCTTTTAAGCTTTCTTTATTTTACAAGTGTACACTTGTTATCATGAACGAGTCCTAGTTTCTGCTGTAATATCGTGACTCAATGCAAGTCTCGCTGGTAAAACACAGAAACTTGGTAGTTACTCAATATTTTTCACAGTAAGGGCTACAAATATGAATTTATGTGCTATTCTCTAAAAATTGCCCTTCCCCCAATGGCTTGACGACTTTAATTTCATACTGGCCTCTCACGAATACTGCCGATTTTTATTGAACTCTTAAGTCGAGATAGCATTATACCCTTTATGGAAGTGTTATTTAAGATGTTTTCGTTTAGTAGAGCGACAGTATCCGACCTGCAGCTATGAGAGCCTTAGTTAGTTTTACAGTTATAACGAGCACATTCTGACCCTGCTATCTAAATTATGTACCGTCCACTGTAATTTTCCGTTCTAGCAAGCGGTCACCTTGTTGGTCATCATACTGTATTGGTTTTTATAGTGCGTTTTATACACCAGAGTGTCAGGATATATCAGCGGGAGAATTAGGTACCATAAAACCAGTTTAACCCCACCACTGTTCCGTTTCGGTACCAAGTCAGACTATCCCGACTCTCTGTTGTGTTCATGTTTTTTGTTTTGTACTGCGTTTTGCCAGTTGGGTTGCTTTGATTGATTGATATGTAATTGTTGAATTTTCCTGTTACATGTGTATCCATTTTGTTGTTTGCGTACTATTCATTGACTTTAAGTAAAAGGTGATATCAAACAAATGTGGAGTAGTTGTTTCCAAAGACCAATCTGGGGTTACTGGGGGGAAACTCATGCCATACTGGAAATAATACATGTACATGCAACTTTGGTAATCATCCTGTGTAAGGGGTAGGATTGGGTACACATAAAACCTGTTTAACCCTACCACTGTTCAGTTTGTGTACTAAGTCAGACTATCCTGACTCTCTATTGTGTTTATATTTGTGTATTGTGCTTCTTTAAGTTATTTTTTTGTCCGGGGTTCTGTCCGTTGCGTAGAGATTGATCGCCATGTCATTGGTGACTACAAATATATACAGAATAGTCGGTATGTCATTGACCTTTCCTTTCTTCAATTTTTATCCCCGCACTTCGAATTAAGTTCGAGAATATTTGTAATCGGTCCGTCTGTCCGTCTGTCCGTCATCCGTCCTTTAGATAATCTTGTCTCCAGAACCCCTCGTTCATTTTCCACGTCATGCATTTAATTTCTATACAGTATTGTCACAAACTGTATGTAGATGCGCAATAAGGTTTCAGAATTTTGATTTTCAAAAATTGGAGCCGACATTGGTCGAATTTCGAAAATTGGAAATTTAAGCTTGTGACCTAAACTCCCCATTCATTTTTAACTCCACCCATTAAATTTCTATACAGTATTGTCACATACTATATTTAGATGCGCAATAAGGTTTTAGAATTTTGATTTTCAAAAATTTTGGTCTACAGGGGTCGAATTTTGAAAATTGTAAACTTAAGCTTGTGACTTAAACTCCTTATTCATTTTTACATTTTATGCTTTCAATTTCTTTACAGTTTTGTCACATACTGTATGTAGATGCGCAATAAGGTTTTAGAATTTTGATTTTCACAACTGTGGTTGTATTTCCGAAATAGGGAATTTAAGCTTTCGACTTGAACTTCTCTTTCATTTTTCATTTAGATTTAGCAAATTTATTTGTATATTATATTGTTCCTTATTATCTGTAGATGTGCGAAAAGGTTTTGAATCTTGGAAATCGATTAAGGGTTCTAATTTTGGGACCGAAAATGGTGAAATTGCTAATTTTAACTGTCCCTTGAAATACTCATTCATTTTTTGTTTCAGTTGTTTTATTTGTTTATAATATTGTTCTTCACTATGTGTAGATGTGTAATAAGGTTTTCAATTTTGAAATTTGATTCAGGGTTCCAATTTTTAGACTGAAATTGTGAAATTGCTAATTGTTCACTGTTTGTGCAGTGCGGGGATAGACATTGTTTATGATGGTACCAATTTCTAGTGTTGTTTTTGTCACACAGCTGACTTTTATTACTTTAATTCTAAGAAACATTTTTTATACTTGCGATATTAACTCGGTAAAATTGTTTCCGTTGGAAGAGTACTTCTTGATTAGACAGTTTAAAATAAGAAAAAATATATAGGGAGCAATCAATAGTAAAACAAAGAGAGAAAAATAGGAAATTCCACTGAACATATACAAAATAAAACAATTTCATTGAGAACAGGAAGTATTTAAAACACCACGGGAGGTTGGAAGGCGAAGTTGATATATATAAATTTTCAAATGAAATGATATGAGTTGTGCGACTATGTATAGACAACATCAATATTCACAAAAAAATAACGCTTAACTTGTAACTGCAAAATAAACAGATAAAATAGTATTATTAGAACGTTCAAACCAAAAACATAAGAACAAAGTTTAGTCCATATACTACAATATATCTTCTGAAAGTAAAGACTTAATATTAGAGTATAATACATTTTGGACACAGCCAGCAAACGTTTAGTTTACCACGAAAGGATTACCAGAACAGGAATCAACTCCAGATATAGAAAAAAAATTAAAACTATGACTATTTACTGCTGGACGCACAGTTTGAAATATAGCACCCAGTCAAATACTTGATCTAAATAGAATGCCCATCATTTAATATCCGATTCCAACAGCAATTATTTTCTAATTTTAATACAAATCTTATTACATTGTCTAGTCTAGCGTTAATAGATGTATCCAGCAAATTTTAAAAGCTATCACGGTGTATTGTCTAATAGAGCAAAGTATTCAACGTATTAACGATAGATCCTCTGGATACCAATATTTTTCTTTCTCGGCGGAAATATTCCGGTCGTGTGGTGGTATAACTGGGAAAATAAAATTAAATTGAAATAACCTTAAAGTATGCAGTTACTTAAATGAATATAATTTGAAACCAAAAGCTGAATATGCTTTACTTAACGTATAAATTTTAACAAGAAATAAAACCAAACAATAGGAAAAAAACAACTGGTTTCATTTGGCGTGATGAAAATACATAAATGTATGTAGCGCACAATGAAGTAGTAAATGTTTTGTACTGGACTTTTCCATCTGCCATACATGAAGCTTTGTAATTCACCATCACCTGACATCACCTACTGCACTAAACTAAACTGGCATCTTCAATACACTTCCCGAGAAATCCCTTTTGCGAATATCTTTTTTCTTACTTCTTATATTGAAATTTGTTATTGTTATCGACCTTTGCCTTAAACTTGTGTACCTCTTTGTTTCCAGTTTTTATTTTTTCTTCCACAATAAACTTAAATTACCAAAATTTTTTTGTAACTACATGTATATTTTTCACAATAATAACCCCCCCCCCCACCCCCCAACCCCCCAAATTGATAAAGAGTAATTGCTTAGCAGAAAGTATCACATTTCTCTCCTTATTTATAGCCTTGTAATAAAAGTCGTACTGAAACTGACTTCAGGTATGAGTGAGTGTTTTGTATTTGTGTGATTTCTTTGAAACAAACGTTATTGTTAGATAGCAGCGTTTTCTAACAGCATTTTGTTTTTAAAAAATACTTTTGCCATTACGTTCATAGCCTCATATATTGTTCTCGACAGTTTCTAGAATCAAAATAGAAGTACGTGCAATGTTCGTAGCCTGCAGCCAAACATGCCTTCTACTGACCACAGTATACTTTGACGTTTCACTATTGACATAAAAAATCAATAAGGTAACGTTATACAGTAGACTTTGAGTAGCAGAAATCTTGTTTGTCATCGTTTACGAATATTGCTGCTAATTCAGTTTTAATTCTAATTGTATACAAAATATTCCTGATAAACATTTGAAGAAAAAATATTAGGTGAAGCCGTGTTGTACTAATGCAGCAGATTCCATCATATTATAAATTTTATCATCTGCAAAGCATCAGATTCATCCCCAAACAACAACTTTTTATCTGATTTACTGTAGGTGTTCCACATTACAACGAAATGAAAAATTGGATTGATGGGCCTATATAATACTATCTTTTGAATTAACAATTAAGCCTTGCATGTAAGTGCACATGTACACACAAATATGATACACAGTAATAAGCTGCAATAATCATTAGCAAAATGGAATTTGCACTATATGGAATGGGACAGTAATTATTCGCTAGGAATGAAATGGATATAGTATATATAAAGTACACCGTCGATCGAACAGTTTGATATGAAATATCAATCTGATGAAGTAGATTCAAATGTTTGTCCAATAAAACCTTTAATTAGTTTTCTATGTGATTTGTTTTTGAACTCGTCCATTTGTCGTAGTATTGTTGTTTGTATTGAAGGTACATGTAGCTGTAAAACCTTCAACAATGTTCCAAGGCTAACTTCTTATAGAAAAATCCATACAGCTTTATGATGGTTTTTTAAAGACATATTTATGTACAGCATATTGATAATACGCAATTATTTTATCGGGATTAGTTGCTGAAGTATACATGTGGGACACAAGTACATGTGGCTAAAATACACTGATGTATGATTTTTTTCACCATCTGTTCATATTTTGCTAAAGATAAATATATAAAAATGGTATGAACATTTTCTATGCATCTAGTCATAATATCTGTTTATTACAAACACTGTATACATGTTTTCATATTAAACTAAAGGTGCTTTAAAACACCATTCCAACTAAATTAACTGCCTCAAAGAATAACTCAGTTAAAACAAAAAACAGCATCTCCACCGATTATATGACTAATTAATTTCGACAATCTGTATCCTAAAGTACTTCAAACAAGTACATATAAGTGAAACGTAACATTTTCTTAAATATTTTCAATTAATTGACAAATTTGACATGACAAATTAAGTTTTTTAAATTTATTTTCATTTTATTTAAATGAAATGCCACTAAGCAGGAAAAACCAACAAGCGTATGGTGTTGATTCGTTACTATAGGTATGCTTTTGATTTCTACTGTGACTTCCTCTATAGAGAAATAATGCCACATGAACCATTATGTCATCGTTATTTCCATCCTCTGTTAATATTGTTAAGGTTTGATTGATAGGTCCAAAGTTTCCAACTCACATATCCTGCCTGTTTATCTCTCTCCTGCATAACAATTGATAATTCTATATGTCCACATTATTCAGCTTTATTTTAAAAAAATGCAGGAATATGTTTCAATGGTGTGTTTAATTCTAGTTAATAAAATAAATTTTGTGTACGAATATAGCTGTAAAATCCGTTCTTAACTTATTTTAAGTCTTTTCATAACAATAATTTGGAGTATCTAAATGGTGCAATACACATACTTCAGGCTGGAACTATTTCATTGAATCACATCCCTCAAAGTTTGAAATTATTCAGTAATACTATATAGTAAAAATTGAACCATAACCAATCATGATGAATGAGAGAGAAAAGTATACGTGCATATATACCTTACTGAAATTCCTGTACTGACTCTTCATCGGAATTATGTACTAGTAACATGACTGTGCTAACTAACATGTCCTTAAACACATGGTGTCTCTCTAGAATGCATTCTTTGATTTTTTAAGATATTTATCTGCCACTCATAGTTGTTTTAAACATCTAAGTAATATTTTATATTATTTTTTACATGATAAGTTCACTTTTTTTCTCGTAGTTTTGACAACTCTAATTTATTACATGTGCAGAACTACTTTGGCATTCACATTTCGTTAGAATATATATTGCTCATACTGACCGCAAGCCATCACTTGCTATTACTTCATGGGCCTTTTTGGTCCTACTCTGAACTTTAAAGCAAATAACAATTCTAATGCCCAGAACAGCAATAGAAGCACGATTAACTTGCTCTTTATATTGTTTTGCAGGTATTTTATAACCCTCTCTCTCTCTCTCTCTCTCTCTCTCTTTATTGTTATTTCCCATATTCGTGAATCCAATATAAAAGTTTTACCATATAGCATTTAAGTTGCATCATTAAAGATATGCAAGGATTTACTAATGTCCTTTGAGATAATCTACAACATTGTGTTATTGAACCTAATTGTATGAATATTAAAAGATCATAAATCTGAATCAAATGTGTAAAACAAATTCATTGTCTAGACATCTGGCATTATTTAACTTTAATTCATTCGCAGGGGACTACTAGAGTGTAAAGGGTAGTCAAGCAACATTGAATTATCAATTCCATATAATACTCTATATGTCAGATTGCTCTAATTCAAAGATAACTATAACTGTGAACTTTCAGTCAAGTTGCACTGCGAAATTTGTTCTGGAATGGTCAAAATAAAAGTATTTATCACTGGAAATATACATTTTGATAATATTCTCCCGTATTGATGCCACAAATGACTTTCTATGAAAAGTTGTGCAATAGGCGTTACCACATATCGTTGTATTATCACACATAACAAGAGGTTCATTGTAGGGTTTATATCAAATTCACTGTAAAACTAGGAAGCTACTGTCGGAATCGACTGTGATCACCGAAACCCCCGTAATTACTTGGGACACTTATCAAAATTTAAAAATCTAAAATTATTCCCAATTTACAGATTTTATGCAATCATCCTACGAAGAATTTGAATCACTAAATCCAATGAAAAAATGAACACAGCTTAGGTCACAAGCTTAAATTCATCCCTATTGGCCCCAAGGTTTGACATTTAAAATTCTAATACCGTATTGCAGATCTAAATATGGTGTATCGCAATACTATTAAAAAGCAGAATTCAAAAATTGAAGAATGAAAGAGGAGTTCAGGTCACAAGCTTAAATTCACAATTTGCCAATTTCGACCCTCCTGTGGGAATTAAAATTCTAAAACATCATTACGCGCTACATATGGTGTATGACAATACTGTATAGAAATAAAATGCTTAAATGAAAGAGGAATTATGTCACAAGCTTAAATTGATTTTTTTTTAAATGAAACCCCCAATTTTAGAAAATTAAAATTCTAAAACAGTAGTCCAGTTTCGACAATTGTGAATCTATGTATCTTGTGTCTTTCATGTTTCACTTTATGCATTTTATTTCTTTTCAGTATTGTAATACACTATATTGAGATGCCCAATAAGGTATTAGAATTTTGTGAATTCAAGCTTGTAACGTAAACTATTTCATTTTTCAATTCATGGATATTATTTCTTTCCACTATTGTTACACACCACATTTTGATACACAATAAAGTTTTAGAATTTTAAATTTCAAGTCTTAGGGCCCACAGTGGTCAAACTGATATTTGATTTAAACTATTATAAATTTCAAACTCCAAAACAATGGTGTTATTAGAGTGAATACTAGTAATCAAGGTCTGTTCTGTTAAATATTTCATTAGCAGACAGTGTTTCAACCATTCAGGCCATTGAACATGTGTTTAATAAACACAAAAAATGTATAACAAGAAAGATCAACAATGAAAGACCAATCAATCAAAGCCACCAAACAGATTGAACCACTGACAAAGAATAACACAAAAGAGCACAAAACACAAATATAAACATGACGCAACAGAGAGTCAGTGTAGTCTGACTTGGTAAACTATCTAACCAATAGATATTCTTTGAGACCAGTTTTTACGGACAAGATATCTACATTTCGTTCAATTACGACGCTTCACTAGCCCCCGAGGCCGAAAATGTTTAATGACGAACAGATTGATATGCCAAAATGACCAAGATGATACTATATCATAAATATCATATTAGATCTATTCAGTGGTTTCATTTTAAGACATTCATAGCCATATTCTTTCCTTGTATAAATAAATTTATTTATAGTGAGATAGTTATTGTCATGCATGTGTGATATTGTTCTGGAAAAAAATCAATGTTAATTTACTAACATTTTCTCGCAAATGTCTTTATTTGATTTGTGAAATATTTTATTGTTCTAGGTGTCTCCCTATGGGATATAAAATAATTTTTATATAAATCGTAACTATCTGGCAGATATATCATGACTATTTTTATAAGTTTGTTCTAAAGCAAGCTGGCGAACTGACTTTGATGTTTTACAGAAACAACTTCTTACTTGTTTTAGAATGTCAGACAATAAAATTAAATTTATTTACAGAAAATTTACAGCTGTATAAAATAGACAGTAATATCTTAGCAGCAAACTAAAAGGCCAAAAGGCGAAAAAATACATTACGTGAATATATCTTTACAGAGTCAAAACAGACATACTTGAAGCTAAAATCTGCAGACAACTCAGACTCCAATAAAAACCTGGAACAAAGTAAACTTCGGCACGGTTATAATCATACATTTATAGAATGTCATGAATATTAAAGACAAGGAATGAAAATCATGAGTCATTTCTAATAATAAATTATTACAGCAATTTATTGTTGATGAATAAATGATTATTCGCACACCGAGCTCTAAAACTGGCTAACAGTGAATAAAAAAAAATGTAAAATTGATCCCAAAAATGACATTAAACAATTAAGGTCTACAGGATAAAAGGCTCTATTTTTTGTCTAGACAGTCTTGATTACGAGTTCAAAGATGCAAACTGTTTAAAATCCCATCAATAACTAATACCACGCAACCCACCTTCAAAAACAAAATTCAGGTATTCTGGATAAAACTGGGATTAAAAAGTAACGGTGCAAAAACAACGGCCTTTCCGAAAATAGGGTAACTGACACATGAACTCAACTGTCAGACAAGCTGTAAAATAAAACGCCATTTACTGTAAATCCTGGTATTGTTAATTTAGAAAAGAAATTTAATTTTAATTAGGAAAGTTAACAGTCTGATGTGTGTAAATCAAAAAGCGTACAGTATGAAATCAAACAGACCACCAACTAGAACAATAAATATTGGGGGATCGTATTTATTTAAACAGTGGATACCTGTAATGTGCGCCAAATATTGATTGTATATAAGTATCAATAAGTACACTTAGACCAAATCATTAATTCATAACAAATAAGGCCAGCTACAGACAGAAGAACATGAGTTTTAATGTCTAGCTATTAAGATACATTTCGTCCGTAAGATGTTGACGGCGTGAGAAAATGAAAATGAGTTTTTAATGTATTGTTTATGAGATTTAATTTGATATATCCTAAGAAAACTATAATTAAGGTATAGATTCTATTGCTATGATAAAACTGACTGCTGTTCGATGTGTTTCAGATCTGTCTCTGGTATTGAGTAAGCATTAAATCAGTTTTATCTTAATTAAATTTCACAATAATTGAAGTTCTCTTTGATAAACATCAAATCAGCTATAAATCTGCAGCTTAATATCCGGTTTTACCGTAAATATAGTCTTGTATTTCAAAAGAAATGCTTTGTGAATCTGATATATTGAAAAATCTCATAGGAATTTCAAAATTTTACAGGTGTATTTTGATCCATCGTGTAACATTTAAATGTACTTTCAAAAGCCAACATTTAAAAATATTAAAATCAACATTTAAAACACTATATTTCAGTATATTAATTTATAAATTTGTTCAAACTGATGTCAGCAAAGTACGGATTCCCAAACTACTTGTGTACATTTTTAAGGCTCGTCATGCTACTGCAATTTAAAACAATATCATGTAATTATTTAGAAATGCTTCTTATCTTCTTATCGATTCTGTAATCTGTGAGCACTCGAATAATTTTGACTTATTAAGACTACGATGTGTTTCAAAGTTGAACAAAACACTTTTTGTATTACTTTACATTATTGGACGTCTTAGTGTTTACAAAGCCGCCACCTTCTTGGCCAATTTAAACCAAAATTGGTATATAATTTAAGAAGTTTTGGGTCACCTTTAGGAATTTATAGATCAGTACATTTCAAATAAAATGCTCCGCTGGGCGCAGCTTGATTCGACCGCAGTTTGGGCAATTATGGACACAACAATTAAGCTTGATACAGCACTGAATTTGGATTGTGAATAAATATTTGACACTGCATAGGTTTCTGACACAGAATTAATGTTTTCTAAGAACTTAAAAATTTTTAATTTACCTATTCAAACCATATCAGTATTATTTGCTTTTATATATAAATCAGAAATAACCAATTTAAAATTTTGGACCCTTTGGACCTTAATGTAGACCAATTTGAAAACGGGACCAAAAATTAAGAATCTAAATACACGGTTAGATTCGGCATATCAAAGAACCCCAATAGTTCAATTTTTGATGAAATCAAATAAAGTTCAATTTTGGACCCTTTAAACTTCAATGTGGACCAATTTGATAACCTGGCCCAAATATCAATTTCTTGCTATTGCGCAATACTGTGCAATTGAAGATTTCTTGCTATTGTGCAATACTGTGCAATTGAAGATTTCTTGCTATTGCACAATACTGTGCAATTGAAGATTTCTTGCTATTACGCAATACTGTGCAATTGAAAATTTCTTGCTATTGCACAATACTTATTATAATAATTTACACATCCTGTTTGGTGTGTATCTCTGGCCTTATCATTGTTATTTGCTTTTATATATAAATCATAAATTTAATAATAAAGTTTTTGGCAAATTTCCAATATACAAATCAAATAAAGTTCAATTTTGGACCCTCTAAACTCAATATGGACCAATTTGATAACCGGGCCAAATATCAAAAATCTAAATGCATGGTTAGATTCAGCATATCGAAGAACCCCATATATTCAATTTTTGTTGAAATCAAACAAAGTTTAATTTTGGACCCCGATTTGGACCAACTTGAAAACTGGGCCCATAATAAAAAAATTAAGTACATGTTTAGATTCAGCATATCAAAGAACCTCAAGAATTCATTTTTTGTTAAAATCAAACTAAATTTAATTTTGGACTCTTTGGATCTTAATGTAGACCAATTTGAAAACAGGACCAAAAATTAAGAATCTAAATACACGGTTAGATTCGGCATATCAAAGAACCCCAATAGTTCAATTTTCGATGAAATCAAACAAAGTTTAATTTTGGAACCTTTTGGCCCCTAATTCCTAAACTGTTGGGACCAAAACTCCCAAAATCAATCCCAACCTTCCTTTTGTGGTCATAAACCTTATGTTTAAATTTTATAGATTTCTATTTACTTATACTAAAGTTATTGTGCAAAAACCAAGAAAAATGCTTATTTGGGCCCTTTTTAGCCCCTAATTCCTAAACTGTTGGGACCAAAACTCCCAAAATCAATCCCAACCTTCCTTTTGTGGTCATAAACCTTGTGTTTAAATTTTATAGATTTCTATTAACTTATACTAAAGTTATAGTGCGAAAACCAAATGTCTTCGGACGACGCCGGACGACGACGACGACGACGCCAACGTCATACCAATATACGACCGCAAAAATTTTGCGGTCGTATAAAAACCGTTATACATACATATGTATAAGTGTTAGTAGTCGTAGTGTCGTAACATCATCCACGACTCACTCCATAGTTACTGCAAAAAATGGATAAAACGAGAAAAAGTTGACCAAAAAAATCCTTAGATTTCTTTTTCAATTCAGTACTGAAAATAGTTGATATTTGGATTAAATATTTTAAAGAACATTTTACTGAACAACCATAACAGCCCTATTTCTCGTATCAAACATAAGCTAAAAGAACTCGGAAAGGAATTTGTTTTCGTCCCAGCTGATAAGGATGCCAATAATATCGTTATTGTTTGACGTAAATTTTATATTGAGGTTCTGCAAAAGAAAATCACAAATTCACCTACATTCCAACTGACTCAATTTTCGGAAAATGACATCGTTAACACACATAAACTTATTGCTACCTCTTTACAAGAAGAATCGAATAACATGAAAGTTCCAATTATGTACTGGCTTCCAAAGCTGCACAAAACACGTTACAAATATAGATTTATTTCGTCTTCAAGCCATTGTTCCACCACTAAACTTTCTATTCTACTTACTAGTACACTTGTTAAAATCAATAACCCGGTAATAAATTTTTCAAATAAGGTATACGAAAATAGTGGTATTAATTACTTTTGGAGTGCGAAAAATTCGTTGGAAGTACTTGATAAATTACATGCTCATATTGGTGATTTCGAATCTGTTCAAAGTTTTGATTTTTCTACCCTATATACCACTTTGCCTCATAATCTCATTAAGAAAAAATTCACATACCTAATTAAATGGGCATTTAAAAAGTCAGAATGTGAATATATATGTTCAAACTCTTTTAGGTCATTTTTTAGTAACGACACACAAAGGAACTATGTCAATTGGACCTGCTTTGATATAACTGTACTTGAATTTTTGCTAGATAACATTTTTGTTCGCTATGGAGATTCCGTATATCGTCAAGTTATCGGAATTACAATGGGGACTAAATGTGCACCAGTTATGGGGACCTGTTTCTGTATTGTTACGAATCACAATTTATATCTAAAATCAGCAAAGACCCAACAGAACAACATTGGATACAAAAATTTAATAACACTTTTAGATATTTGGATGATACTTTGGCTGTCAATAATGGCGACTTCAGTATGTATAAAGCCAATACTAACAATGAACATTGTCCTTTCCTGGATCTTGATATCTATATCTCTAACAGGAAGCTTAGTACTAAAATTTACGATAAGAGAGATGATTTTTCATTTCCTATTGTTAATTATCCGTTTGTAGATGGCGACGTCCCCTTGCCACCATCGTATGGTTTTTATATATCTCAACTTCTTCGATTCGCTCGTGTATGTAACAACATATCTGATTTTAACGAAAGAAATCTCTGTATTACTGAAAAATTATTAAGCCAGTGATTTCGATATTACAAATTTGTCAAAACTTTTATTTAATTTTATCATCGGTACAAGGACCTCATTCGTAAATATAAATCAACGTGCAAACATCTTATATGTTCAGATATTTCACACCCCATCTTTTATGGTAATATTCTATACAAAGAACAATGTCAAGTCATTAAAGATGGCATTTTATGGCATTAATATTGATTCAATCATAAGGTTTTTGCATCGGAAATAAACACATTTATTCTAAAACCAGTTTTTGGCATGATACGGGTTATGTTCTTTTCGTATAATTTATGATGGCATGATACTAAAAACCTAACGGGAGGGACTGTGGCTGATATTCTATATGATATAGACATAATCTTTCGATCAGTTTAATTGAGGCCTGGAGCTGGCATGTCAGTAGCTGCTAGTTGTCCTTTGTTAATATATATTGATCATTGTCATTTTGCTTAGTTTCTTCTGTTACCTTTTTAACATCGGACTCGGACATCTTTTGACGCAGTCTTTTGATCTAATGCAGTAGCTACTGTCGGTTTTCACAAATTCATAGTACGGAGCTTTGACACACTGAGAAGGACATGTTTGTACTGTCATTGTTTTGAAATCATGTTATGTTGTTAAAATATGCATTGCAATTACATGTATTAAGAAGGTTCATTTCAAAAGCTAACAAGAATACAAATGTTCGTTTTATTATCGTCTTCGGCCAGTTATTATTCCTTAGGGTTTTGTCTTACATTAAAATGCAACAGCCATAGCAAACAGATAAACATACTTCTATTTAGCACTGATGGTATATGATTATTATATAATTATTTTTTATTTCAACGAGAGAATTTATCTTAAAGTTTTTTCTACATGCTTTATTGAAACCAACTGTTTAATAATAATACATTTCAACATATATTTTATATGTTCAGAATTATAAATATTTTAATTTTGCTTCTTCTATTAAAAACCATTGATTATATAATTACACCACATTTAATGCTATTTAACAGAAAACCTCCTTCATCTGCACAATAATATTATATAATTGAAGGCTTAGAAATGAACCTATTAACTGACTTTAAATATATTTCAGATACTTACAACATTTTATTTTAGAGAATAGCATGCTTAGAGTAGACTAAGACCGCATTAACCTTAAAAAATACAAACTTTTTCAATAAAATCAACGAATGAATTATGATTTTAGTAAATTAATTGCATATATGATCGTTTACAATGTGAAATACAAGATCTTATAATCAGTGATTTGATTCTGAAAATATGTGGCACCTCTCATATTTCGGGTTTATATATCTTTATCTCAGAAATAAACCTTTGCTGGCCTTCCTTATATATAGGGCTTTTTAATTACTCATGGAGGCTTTGTCGTTGCAAAAGTAAAATTTTGGAGGGGACGTTTCTCAAAGTTTCGATGTTGCACCGCTGTCTCTTCGATTCAGATATCATTTGATCAATTGAGATATCATTTGATCAATTGATTCAAGTGTTAGCGTCATTTTCTTTGCTTTTCTTTGCATAAAAATAATTTAAATGAAAGGGTATCACATGAGCATTTGTTAATGGGAATTACAATGCAATTATTTGTCCTTAAGGGTCCTTAATGGTGCTATAAATTGAACCAAGGACTTAAAAGACAAAACAAAAATAATTACGACGAACCTTAATTAACTATGCATCGAAACTGACATCAGAAAAAAGTACCCTTAATGTAATGAATTCTGAAACTAAGAAGACAAAAATATTGATAAAATATGTTATTGGTGTGGCCAATAAAGACAAGCGAAGGCAATGTCCATCTCCGAAGCGAAAAGTATATTTAACAGATCTTGATATAAGCATGTGTAGATTGCATGTGTATACCATACTGCCCAAAGCTTTTTCGAAAGACCAATATGTTCTAATCAGAGCTCGCTTTCTTTATACAAGTTCATTTAATTCTATTTTAAAGTGGATGCTTTAATCTTAGTAAGTAATATATAATTGGAAATATAATTATCTTAACATTGAAGATGCCTTCTTTTTATAAATGCCATTAATGATAAAAAAGTTTTTGATCCCAAGGGTATTCAAAATAATTGGAGATTAGATCAACTTTAATTTTTAATAGAAAATACCATTAATAATGGGTTTTTTTCCAAACATTATTGTGAACCTAGGGCTTTTATCACGCAAAAGAACAAAATTTTTAACATTAATTTATGCTCACTTAATTTCAACCCTGTTCATACTAATCTTTAACTACGGTATGTTTACTCACGAACAATGTACGAAATTCTATACGTAGATAATTTTTAAGTATTTCTTTACAAATATGGAGTGGAATACCTTCGTAGCACTTAACAAAGGGTCCGTGGTCGACACTATTTTTCCAAATGCACATGTAACATGTGTAGAAAAACGGATATGGAGTGAAGTTACAAAGAAAGCCCAAAATGACAAGTATATAATTTAAAAAATATTCAGAGTTTACATCATGATTTTAATGGAGGAAAACCACACCATGTCACAAGCCCTGAATGGCCCCAGAGTAATTCAAGAGAAGATGGATCTAGCTGTACAGTATCACGTCAGAATATCGACAAATAAATAAAGTTAAAAGGTAGCCGAGACAAAGACATTAGTGGCCATACTTTCCTGACATGGAAAAGGCGCATAAAATATAACGAAACAAGTTTCGTGGAGCTACAATCCTCCCAATTTTTAAAATGATCAGGAAAAACTAACAAATATGAAAACACACGATAAATGTCGACCCGAGATGATTCCAAAAAAAACCCAAATAAATACCATGTAAGTGCTCGCAGTGAACTGGAGCAAGCTCAGGTAGCATAACGGAAAGATTGAATCTTCAAGTAGGAAGCATTAGTCTGCTATACCACAAGCCAGCTGGTCATTTAGAATCAACGATGGCATAGCTAGAAGTTGTACAATGCCCAAAAAACTGGACTATGTAAAGAAAAAGATTCAAAACGATTAACAAATGATAATTGATAAATATCAAAACACTTATTTTTGAATTGTTAAATTTTAATTCCATGTTTCAGCAAAAAGACTAGAACAATAATTTCAATTCATTACATTTTACAATACCCATATACATATGTATATCTCCTTATTTATTTCTGAACATTCAATCTTCAAACATTAGGAGCTGAAACAGTTTACATATATTATATACATCTGTTATATGTAGATAGCATATTGTTTTAGAATAACATAATCGTGTGATCATTCACTATGTCCTTATAATTAAAATTTATGACAATGACAAAATAAAGCAGATTGTGTTGTGTCAGAAAGGACGGTGAACGAACGACTTTATACTATCAGTATCAATAAACACATTACAGGCAAGATGTAAAGTGATCCTGAATGCTTAGGAGCTGAGTTGCAGTAGTCCGTGTCACAGAAACAATAATAAGCTGTGTATCCATGTTCATCATTTGTCCAGTTTTTGCATCCGTTTGTTTCATTGATTCCTGGTAGAGATCCGAGTTGATAACATACTCTTACAATGCCAATCCAACCATCTGAAATGCATTTGGTTTTATGATCAAATATAAGTAAACTGAAACAGACGGTATTTAAGATAATACGATACAGTAGCAGGGATAGATAATGACGTCGCAAAGAGATACACATTGTGACGTCATAGTATCCTTCAAGAAAAACCCTTATACCATCCTAAAATTTGGGGTTTTTTTCAAATATCTCTGCAATAAGCACATGAACCCCAATTTTTTTCTTTTGCATATACAGAAGTTCATTCCTTCAACATAATTATACCAAAATCTGAGAGGAAAAAATCAGAAGAAAATTCTTTCTACATCCATCTAAAGTTACGAAGTTATCTATATTCCTTATTTGGCTTAAATTTGCATAATTTCATAATTAGTTTATCAATATTTTTCATAAATTTATTATCAGAAAACAATTTCTATGTAGTTGGAAATATTTAACAAAAGACCCTATGAAGTTATCTTTTTTCATTACAAAGTTAGACATTTTTTTTTGTGACTGTCTTGAAAAAGAACAATTTATGAGTTTTGGCTTAAATATACAATGCGCCTGTCCCATGTCAGGAACCTCTTGCCTTTGTTAGTCTTGTGTGTGTTTTTTAATTTTGGTTCACTTGTATGTTTCGGAGTTTAGTGTGCCGTCCATTTCGCTGAACTAGTATGCATTATTGTTTAAGGAACAGCTGAAGCCCGCCTCCAGGTGCGGGATGTTCTCGCTGCGTCCAAGACCCATTGGTAGCCATGAGCTGTTTTCTGCTCTTCGGTGGGGTTGTCTCTTTGACACATTCCCCGTTTCCATTTTCTATTCCAAAATCAGTATCAAATATCTTAATAACTAAGTGATGAAGGTATGTTTTTCTTTCCGCATTTGAAAAGTTTATATCAAAATTGACCTTCTGGTAAATTTTAAGCCAAAATTCAGTAAAAGAAACTTATTGTATCGTATTCCCCTAAAACAGAGCGAAACTCGTTATAGGGAATTTATACTCTGAATTCTCCAGGAAATTCAGTCAATCCGTACCAGAAATATTAACAGAAGAATGCTGAAGAACTAAGATTGAGGTAAATGTTCTATGTCCCTAACAATAGTTTCGCTCAGTTGAGAATGTCACCGTATATAATTTTCAAGACAAAAATTAATACACTCAGTGTGAAAACAGACACCGTGGGCTGTAGAGATTACTACTATAAATCTGAACTTCTTAGCTTTAAACGAAAGTTTGACACATAAACTGTTGAAATTTTTTTTGAAAGGCCTGAATTAACCAATTTTATTCCTCGTAACGGCTTACTTTACTACATAGAAAAATATTAAGGAGATAAATATAGTTAAAAAAACAAAATAGATAATAGGAAAGGTCAACAATGACATACCAATCAATCAACACCACCCAACACACAGAACCCCGGACAAAAAATAAATATATCTTTAGTACATAAAACTTCTACACACTTAAATGTCAACCAGAAGAAACTTACCTGTACTTGTTTGTCGTTGTAAGGCACATTTGTAGTCTGTTCCTGGACAGTGGAATGCCTTGAACTGATAAGCCTTAAAATACACCCCACAGGCAGGATTGAAATGGTTTTCACATATAAAACACTTTAAAGACAGTGCTGAAATTATAAAACAAAATTTCATTATTAATTTCTATTTCTAACCTTTGCTCTGTATTTTTTCCATAAACGTTTTTATTTTGCGTCGAATTCTTCATTCTATATTTTGTTTTTATTGTTTACAAATTTCAGGACTTTGTGTTTATCCATTTTCTCCCATTCTTTGATCGTTTTCAGACTATTGAATCGGTCGGAAGAAGCTCTTGCAGAATATTTTGACATTAAGAAATCTGAACATGTTAGTCACAAATCAAAATTCTGAATTAACTCTATGCAACAAGTGATCGAACCTGCTAGGAAAACCTGAAATATTAAGTGTTTAAGTATAATTAGTAAGTGAAGTTTTATTTTATCACAATCAAGGTATTATATAAAAAACATATAAGTACTCTATACTTTGATCTAATATCATTTCAGACGATCCATAGATACCAGATACAAGGTATAACTCTATTACGCAGTTTTGAAATGAGTCTATAATTTTCAACACTGTGATTTTAAGTTTCTGCTGCATAATTTGTTCCTTCTGTGTCCCGATTTTATCCCCAGCTCCGTTGCAAGTAATTCGATACTAGCCCAAAACTGATACTTCAAATTTACTGTAACCATTACAAAATTGTAAAATTGTGAAACTAAGGAGTATCTCCCTCGTGTATAGGTCTGTCCTTAGATGGTTTTGGCTTTACAGTTTTTTTGGTCATTTTGGTATTTTTTAATTTCCTCTTTAACTTTTTGGATTTTTGTGTTGGTTTTCAACATTTTAGGCCTTGAGCACAACTGATGAGTCGTAAATCGACGAAATGTGCACATTTTGTGCATCAAAATTGGTATCAAAGAATTGTAATTAAGAACCTTCGAGCAAGAAAATTCGATGCAATAATCATGAAGCATTTAAAATAACCAAGCATTTCATTTCTTTAAGTTTATTTTTTAATTCCAGAAAGTACATAAGATCTTTAGGCTAATGTGTTGAAAATAAGAATGACGTGCATTGCCTTTAGTTGACATTTTTAGCTTTGGTGAGAACCACGCATAATTTGTTTCGAATTACATGTGACAAATGACACTTAGACATCGGTTGTGAGAAATTGAAAGGAAAAACGATAGAATCATTAGTTCTTTCATTATTAATGGACATTAAATATTTATAGAGTCGTTCGAAAACACTTGTTAATATCATTCCTGATTCCAAAGTGTTTTTCTAAAGTAGTTGAGAGATAAATCGAAGGCAAATTAAAAGCAAAATGAGACAAGCGCAATATGCTGTTGTGAATTTAACACTTATACTCCTCTTATACTATCTCACTCTTGTATACCTCTGTCCTATGCTGATATTTTGCGTTACAGTCTTGTAATTTAATAGTGGATATAACGCGTCTTTTGGTTGGTTAATACTTTTTTGTCTATCTTATTACAGACTAAATGTTTCTTTTCTACTATGACGTCTTTAAGAGGAATCCCCACATTTAAGACGTGAAAACGACCGTTTGAATTAAATTCTAAGGATTGGCTGTATTTTTGTCGGAATTCGAAATAACCTTAATGCACGTGTTGCACATTTTAAAATAACCCAGTGTGCACCACGTGACTGAAGCCATATCTTTATAGATTTAAAATAAAAATAGTCAGTTCTTCATATAATAATTTCGTAAAGAACCAGTTCCTATGAATTCAATCAGTTTCTATTATAAACTTTAAAATATAAATGTTGGTCTTTCTTTAAAAAAACAAAATTATAATACTGCTGAAATCTCATGACATAACGTAAGGTATATTTACTTTAGCAACAGCATATACAATATTGTCTTACCATAAGTAAAAATTTTGCAACTGACTGCTGTAGTATTTTCTTGTTACTGTAAGGATTAAAACGTTGTGCAGACCAACGAATGAAAAACTCGGGGCAGCATATCGCTTAAATAACCTTGATGTTACAAGACTCAAAAACTGAACTAGAAATAAAAATGCTTAACAGCTATTATATAGTGCGATGATTACATATAATACCTAAGTATATCCCAACTGTCCCGCAATGACATCGGTAATTATCGACAAACTTCGGAAACAGTCGTGTTTAACTTTTTTACATTGACACCGTGAAGTGTAATATTTCAACTTGGAAAATATATGCATTGTATCTACGCTTCTCCCGCTTTTTGGTTAAAAAAAAACATGTGTCACGATCATGATCTATCATGATCGAGTTGTCATGTATGCTATAAAAATTGATAGGTCTTACCTGTTGTAACAAATAATCCTATGACCACAAACTGTCGAAGGAATCCCAGTCCACGAAGCATTTCATTTCCTGAATTTCAATGTAAGGCTTCAAATTTCATTTTACAGCGGTTCATATTAAGGCAGTCTTAGTACCATCAGTTTAATCTGTAAAAGAACAACGCCGCATGACATTATCCTGGAACTTTAGTTTTATTTATTGCTTTTTTGGATTAGCTACTTCTCCCGAGCTAATGATTCGGTATTATATTTTCTCAAATCTTCAAATGTAAATATAGTCTATTTATCGTATAGAAATAACTCATCAAGGCTTTTATCTTAGATTCGCAATCGGATATATTTAAAGGGTTTAAAATTACTAGAAAATATTTTCAATGGCTTTTTATGTGTGGTAAAGGTTATTTAAGCAGAAACAGAAACAAACAAAAAACAATACAGAAGCAAAGATAGCTGAATAATTTGTTTGAGGTTGTTCAGGAAAAACTAGAAACAAAAGCTCTTGAGAAACAGTGATAGCTGAATGACCTGTTAAAGGTAGTTTAGGAAAAACTAGAAACAAACGCTCTAGAGAAACAGGATAGATAGAGGAATGATCTGTTAAAAAAGGACAACTATACATAAGGAGCAATAAAGAAACATTGGACAGAAAAACCCGGGAAGTCAAACCAACACCGACAAGTACACCAAAAAAACACTGAAAACTAAAAAAACAATGAACAACACGCACTCCCCTAAAAACCAGGAGTAAACCCAAGTACCCCGGAAGGCTAAACAGTTTCTGCTGCTTATACAAAACCCGTCGTGAAGTTCAACGAGGTAGTTTAGGAAAATCTAGAAGCAGTGATAGCAGAATGATTTGTTAAAGGATGTTTAGGAAAATCTAGAAACAAAAGCTCTATAGAAGCAGTGATATCTGGTTGATCTGTTAAAGTTAATTTAGAAAAATAAATAACCAAAAGCTCTATAGAATCTGTGATAGCTGAATGATCTGTTAAAGGTAATATATGAAAATCAAGAAACAAAAGAAAGCTGTATCAGAAGTGGTGATAGCTTATTGATCTGTTAAAGTTAATTTAGGAAAATTTAGAAACAACAGCTCTAGAGAAACAGTGAAAGCTGAATGATCTGTTAAAGTTAATTTAGGAAAATCTAGAAACAAAATCTCGATGGAAGCAGTAATAGCTGAATGATCTGTTGAAGGTAGTTTAGGAAAATCTAGGAACAAAATCTCTATCAGAAGCAGGATGGCTGATTGATCTGTTAAAGGTAGTTTAGAAAAATCTAGAAACAAAATGTCTATAGAAGCAGTAATAGCTGAATGATCTGTTAAAGGTAAAGCAGTGGTTGTTGAATGATTTATCGATGCTAAGTTTCCCAAGAAAAAGGAATGCAATAAATATCGTATCTGCTTTATAATTTTGATACGTTAAATGTCAAATCATGTATGGAAAACTTCAATATATATCGAAACATGCTGCTTATACATTTAATCAATGCAATTAAATATTGAAACATGTCTGAAAGACAAAACACCAGAATACCTCCCTCGGGCATACGCCATGGCAAAAGAATAACGTCTGATTTTAGAATGATTTATGTATCTAATTATTGCTGAATACGAATTGTGTCAATTTAGAAAAAGCAGTCGTGGAATTTCTAATAAGGACAAAACATTTAGCAGTTTTCTTCGATATTCGGGGAAAACTACAATGGTACAATGATTGAATTGATAAAATAACTGATATCTTTACAGAGAATCAATGAATAAAATCATGAAGACAATAAAACATTAAATGATAACTATGAACCAAAGTGAATAGATACTTTATTATAACAAAACATGCATTATTTTAGAAATTGATGGGGCTTTTATGTTTTGATTAGTTATATGTATATTTCAGAAATATTACTCTAGAGCTATACGTTCAAATTTATATATCTTTAGTCAGAGTATTTTGTATAAAAATGTTTTAAAAAGTCTTCAATAAATACATTACTATCAATCACAGCGAAACTCGATTTATTACTAGATGACATTAGACGTACTATTAAACAAATTTGACAAAAATTACCAGAAATTTCTAAGGCTCTTCCTTTTGGTGCAGAAGTAACCCTTAGTTGAGTTTGAATTCCTGTTTGTTTGTTTTATATGTTTGGGTTTAGTGCATCAAATTTATTTAGGTATTTTGTGATACATTTTATTAGTACCACTGGGTCTATGTCACTGCTGGTGGACTGCAAGTCCCAGAGGGCATTATAAGCCAAGTAGCCAGAATTTTTATCCTGGCATGATTTATTACTCAAATGCCTTTAAATTTTCCGTTAAAAATTTGACGAAAATTACCAGAAATTTCTAACGCTCTTCCTTTTGATGCAGAGGTAACCTTAGCAGAGTTTGGGTTCCTGTTTGTTTTATTTGTATCGGTTGTTGATGGTTGTGCTTATTAATTCATCATTATATCTTCAACCGGATTTCCAAAACTTTGATCTCGAGCACTGCTGATGACGAAATGGCCATACAGTGCATCAAGTTTATTTAGGTATTTTGTGATACATTTGATTAGAAGTCTAAAAGTTTTTTTAACCTTATTATGTTTTTGCTCACCAAGGAAATTTTCCATAAAGTTTCAAGATACAAAATCTAAAACATCGTTGTAGTAATTTTTTTTATATACAGTTTAATATATAATTCACATCCTAATAATGAAAAAAAAAACCAACGTATATTCTCTGTTCCAACATATTTATAAAAATGTACATATTTATTCAGAAATTTTCGTTTTGTATGGGATTTCTATATTTTCGATGACTAAGGGGTCGACGTAATCGTAACTACATGTATTAGTGATCGAGAGCCTGTCAAAGCTGCGGCTATGAGTTAGAATCCAGCTTGTTATTCTGATTTTAACTGACACATATTGCCAATTTTCCAACTGAAGGACAATGATTCCTTTGTGTATTACAGCTTCCTTTATCATAAACATTTTCCTCTACGATATATTCATTTGCGTATGCTGAAAATGTCAAATATATCATACCAAGTTATATCATATATTGCAAATTTAATTTTGAGCAAATGGAATACACGAAATGTAGATTTATCAATTTCAACAATTTCTATTTGTTTATGGATTGTGTTGTGTTACTGGTAAATTGTCAACACATTAGCTTTAAGGATGTACACCTCTGAGGAGCCAAAAACTTCTAGTATTAAACTTTTTTCTGCACCCGATTTTTGGGTTTATATGACTGTTAGAAATTAATTTATGAAGAAAAAATCATAAGGTGGTGGACTTCTTTTTTGAAAGCACCCCATTTTTGATGATTTTCTCATTTTCATCAATTTTTACCCATTTTGGGTATTATCATGAAAAAAATCACACTTCCACTGTTAAACTTTTTTTCATACCTTCCCTTAAGATGAAGTGGACCAAACTGAATAAATTTAACTTAAAAAATTTATAGATACGTGTTTATATAAGAAAGTTTTATAAAATTTTGTTGTTTTTTGGTGTCAAAATGACCATGCAGTCAATTTAGTAAATTTGGGGTTTTTCTCATTTTTTTTTTAGAACAAAGAGCATATAATTTCAACTTCTTTGTCATAAATGATTGAAAAAATACAAATTAAAAAAAAATTAAAAAGAAAATATTGATATGGGACGTACATAGTTTTGGTAAAATCATTTCTTTGTACCCCTCACTCATTTTCTCAACATTTTGGCTAACCAGATAGGTTATAAAATTTGAAAATTTTATTACTCAAAAACTACTTATTGTAAGTACATAATTTTTTCACAGAGTTTAGTTGGATTATAATATTTTTGATTCATTAATATTTTCCACTTGTATCACATGTTTTGGAAAGAATTCCCAACGAGCATGACGAGATTTCAACGAGACTGAAACATCAGAAGAATACACCCTTAATGATACTAAACAAACCAAACGTGAAATATTCAGCGTGCTTAATAAAATGAATAAGGGCATATCTTAAATTCAAAATAATTTCTTCGAAGAGACAGATAAAACTAGGGAATACAGATTAAAAAATACAACAGACAGAATAAAAACACTGAAAACAAGAAAATAATAGCCAACATGAACCCCAATAAAAGACAACACTTAAACGAAGAGCAAACAGTTCCTACCCGTCGTGTCGTACAACAAAGTCAATCCAGTGGTCGTCCCAAATCATAATCACGCCAATACAGGTATTTCCAACTTATATATTCTGACCTTTTAGCAAATTGTAAGAAATGAACGTGTATATAAATTGTTGATTTCAACTGCGAGTATTTGGTTCGTTTTTGAAGATCTTACAATGACTTCCAAGATGAAGAACATCAATAAAAGAGCTGTTCTCTTGCATGTGGTATGATTTCCAGTATTACATTGGTAAATGTATCTACCTCACATCTGTCTTTAACCTTAAAGTATTGGTAACGATATTGGGAGATATCTAATGATGGGTGAATGGTTATAGATGCAGTTATGCGATGGTAAACTTTTTCGAACAACTGGTATTTCTGTTCTTAATAATTTCACTCATTTTATATTCCAATTAGATATTAAATATTTCGAACTACTTATTGAAAGAAGCTGGATAATATCACATAATTCAAATACAACTCACTCAATGTCTACTCGACCAGAAAAGCGTCATTTAACAATTATTAATCCAGAGACAACTACTAAAACGTGTTGGGAAGGAAGAGTAAAAAACAAATATCTGAAACACATCACCTACAATTTTAAAGAATAATGAACAACAATAATGAACAACATGGATGAGATAAAAAAAAAACAAACCAAATGCTACAATTTTTAATTTTTTTTATAGGACAAACATTTGAACCTACTTCATCAGATTGATCTCTCATATCAAACTTATCGATTGACAGAGTACTCTATATATACTACTATATCCATTTCATTCCTAGCGAGTTTTTACTGTCACATTCGATATAGTGCAAAATTCCATTTTGCTAATGATTATTGCTTTATCTTTTAAACGCAATTCATCCCAGCAGGTGCAGCATATTACTGCCGTATTAGACTTGTCTACACACTTACATGCAAGGCTGCAATTTGCTAATTCAATAGATAGTATTAGATAGGCATATCAATCCCATTTCATTTTGTTGTAAATTGAAAAATCTACAATAACAATCAGATAAAGATTTGTTGTTTAGGGATGAATTTGATGCTTTGCAGGTGATAGAATAGATAATGTAATTGAATCCGCTGCATTATAACAGCATGGCTACACTTAACATTTCACTACATTGTTTATCGGGAATATTCTGTATATAATTGAAATCAAAACGGAAATACCAGCAATATTTATAAACGATGACAAACAAGACCACACGCATAGTCTCTTATGAGCTTACGACAGAACAGCTTCAAAATGACCATTTTGAAACGTTGAAGTAGACAATGTGCAGTGAATTGTGTTTGCCAACAGCGAAGAACATTGCTACTGCTTCTATTTTGATTCCGCACAATATACGCGGTTATGTACGAAATGGTAATTCTTTTTAAATAAAACAAAGTGCAAAGACAGAAGTTAGAGAACGTATTACTTGACAGCAACGTTTGTTATAAAGAAACCACACAAATAAAAACAAATTCATTTAAAAAGAAGTGAGGAAAGATTATAAATAATCAATGAGACTTTCTCTTAAACAATCACTTTACTATGTATCAATGGTTTATTTTAAAAAGCACTGTTACAAAAAGTATTCAGTATTTTACACACTTTCTTGTAATTTTATTAATTTTAGTCCGAAAAAACTGGAATAAAAACCAAATATATGTATTGGTAATAAAGAGACACACCTGAATCCTGTTTTGTTTTCTATTGTTGCTTTTCGTATCTTGTTAAAAATATATGCGTTAAGCAAAGTCTGTTTAGCTTTTGATTGAAAATTATGTTCAACTTAGTACAAGTAATTGAATACTGTAAGGTAATTACAACTTAATTTTATTTTCCCAGTGATATTTAGTATCATACGACCGATATCTTTCCGCCCAGAAAGAAAAATAAGCTTATGCATAAGATCTAACGTTAATACATTATACATTTTGCTTTATTAGACTATAACTTGATAACATGTATTGGATGTATCTATTTAACGCTAGTCTAGACGATTGACTAAGACTTGTATTGAAATTAGAAAATATTGCCGTTGATATTAAATGATGGGCATTGTATTTAAATTAAGTATTTGACTGAGGACTTTATTTCTGACTGCGCATCCGGAAGAAACTATTCCTATTTTAAATTATATTTTTGTCTCTATATATCGTTAATTGTTTTTCTGCTAGTCTTCAATTTTGTGGTAAACTAAACATTGGCTGATTGTGTAATACACTTATTAAGTCTTTATTTAAAAAAAAACATTTAGCAATATGGACAACACTTTCTTATATTTTAAAAGCCTGAATAATACTATTTTATCTCTTCAATTAAAAATATGTGTTTACTTTTTTGATAATTGATATCGTCAAAAGTTTCTGTTTTCGCTGAATTTTTGTAGTCATACATGTATGCTTATTTCGTTTTTTCCGCTCATTGATTTACTTATTTTGATTGCTCCCCATGTATTCTGTCCTATTTAAAATGTCTGATCAAGGTTTAAAGGGGAACCACCGGTCTTAAATAACACTGTAATATCAGAAGTCAACCCGGAAACATACAATTCTTATGGTAAGTTTGAACAAAAGAATATATTCTTATACACTTGATTGGCATTTCATTTCGATATGCTTGGAGACTAATATGGATTTTAAAATCTATATACTTATGATCCAACTTAGTATATTGTTTAGTTTGTATTGAATGTTGTACCAGAATACAGAAACATGCATAAATTTTTAAAATGATTTTTATATTTATGAAAAATATTGATTTTTTTAAAACCTTATAACTAGTAGCTGATGATTTTTTTTTCAGGAAAAACTCTTCCTACGCATACAATTTTACTGAGTTAATGTTACATTGTAGAAAAAATGGTTTATTTTGAATGAAAGTAATAAAAATTGTATTCACGTTGTTGTAATAGAATTCCCGTTAATTTTGTTCTGTGTTTATACATGTGTTTTCTGTATTAAAATGTTTGAATTGATCTATGTACCAAAGGCAGAACATTCCTTTATTTTGTAAATGTCTGACTATTTCGTTTGATTAAACTGCAGTACACGACCAGCAGCTATGATAGCTATTTTGTACCGCATATCCAATTTTACCTACTTGATAATCATACTGATATTAGATTTTAAGTGTTTTTTATATACCAGAGATTGAGGATAGATTAGGGAAGGGTTGGTACTCATAAAAACCGGTTTAACCTAAACCACCACTCTGCGTCTGTACCACGTCAGACTATTAGGATTCTCTCTTGTTTCTATGGGGTATTTTTTGGTTCTCTGTCATGTGAATTATTATTTGTCAATTGCATGGCGTTAAATGATTGGTACGTCCTTGTCGACCTTTCCTGTTTTCCGTTGTATTATTTATACTGAGCTTTGTGTGTCAGTTCAGTATATTAAAAATCATTACCATAGTATACTGATAAAACAATCACTTAAATGCCAATTTTAATGCATATAGAACATTTTGTCTTGATTGTCGCAATTTTGTAGCTATGTTCAGGTGCGCTCGTTACCAAAACTTTTAAAAAATCATTAATTAAATATAAAATGTTCAAGGATATAGGTTTATGCGCTTGGTTTTTAAAGTAATAACTCTCAAATGGTTATACTTTTCGTTCAACCCTTATCCACATAGATATTGGAATTGATAATGACTTTCGCCTACTTTTCCCATTTATCATTTAAATTCAAACGTTCTCAAACATGAAACAATCAGTAGGACTTTCGCTGATTTCATCTGCCTTTGTATGATTATTTTTTTTTTAAATCACAAACATTTTTACATATATTTTTAAAAAATGTGTCATCTAATATCAAACTGAAAAACGTTAGATATGGAAAGAGAAGTCAATTATACAGTATAGATAACTAAGAATTTGTAAACAATATTTTCTCTAATTCAAAACTTTAAGCATGTAATATCCCGTCATATATGTTCGTAATAATTAGACATTTTCCGTCCATGGTTAAGAGAATAAGATTTTACAAAATACATTACTTTAAACCGATGGTAACGACATTTATCCATTCCCGATAGTTGAAATTTCAAATTTATTTTTTTCGATTTAATAAAGATCGTATTCAACAAAGCGACACGATATATTCTATGTTAAATTGATATCAGGGCTAATGTCTTTAAACTTTTAGGTTGAAAATCTTTTGTTCATTATTTATCAGTTTGTACTGTTCTAGCTAAATCGGGTTTCTTTTTTCAACCACTATACCTAATATTGTATTTCTTGTACCAGCTCATAATTTTTCCACTTCTTAAATGAAGTCGTTTTAACAAATAAATAAAAAAAGACATCGAGAAATGGAGCAAACGTAACACTGTACATTGTACTAGACTTCTATGAAATGCGCATCTAAGTATCTTTTCATGATGTTAACAGTGTTAGAATGTGCTGAATAGGACGGTGCTAATTTTTTCAGCATGCAATCAACAACTGTGTGATCATGCAGTGGGTAACAACTGTACCCATCTTCTTTGCTGATCATACAAAGTTGACATCATTAACAAACTTCTGGCACAAATAAAATACCTTTTATCTCATTTTTTATTAATTAGATGCAAGTTTCTAGTTAAAAAAACAAGACATTCCAAGAGTATATGCAACATATATATTTGTTCAATGAAACACCAGAGTTTTTTTTAAAAGCTTGCATTCTTTATTTTGATGACAAAATTGTTATGCTAGATTTTCCTGGTCATTTTATGTAACCTTTTTTGTAGGGTTCACGCTCCAAACTATTTCCAACATAACTTAAGAGTGATATTATTTTCGAAATGCACATGACATCTATGTTTCAAAAGTCAAAAATAACGTTAAAAGAGCAATATAATACGGTTTGTACCTAATATTTCGCGGCTATGTTTCCTTCATATCATAAAGGGATTATATGATCAGAATTTTAATATAAAAGAAATTAGTAAAATGTGTAATTATCCCCATTCAAATGTTAACATAACTTTATCTACTGAAGATGAGATAACAGTTTTTTATCATATAATGTTTGTATAAACTGCGTAGAATAAATAGTTGATTCTTCATGTACTTTAATTTTAGAATAAATTGGTAAACTGCGTTTTGTTCTCATGAGAGTGTAATATGTTTGATGGATAAATGATTGATATGAGCATCATGGAAATCGTAAAATTTTAATGCCATATTATCATGAATAATAAACTGCAACTTCCAGAACACATATTGTCGGAATATTGGTCAGTCTAATATCCTAAATTTCGTGTTAATATCGGTTGGTATACATGGTAACATTTTCACAATTCAGACAAGGATCATTATTGAAAATTGTTAATATCTAAAGTTTTCAATGCCTTCCAAAATTTTAAATATTAAAGGTATCATCCATTGTTTCCTTTCCACTAAAATACAGACAACCGTGGATCAAAATATAACGGAATACATCTACGTGGCATTTAAAATGAAATAAGGCCCCCA
The DNA here is from genome assembly GCA_028015205.1 of Mytilisepta virgata. Taxonomy (NCBI): domain Eukaryota; kingdom Metazoa; phylum Mollusca; class Bivalvia; order Mytilida; family Mytilidae; genus Mytilisepta; species Mytilisepta virgata. The sequence goes on from CM051515.1 coordinate 38,668,279, forward strand.
ATACATTGAAACAATAAAGGGCCCATTCAAATAATATTCTATCAAATCATAAGAAAATACCATATATATATATATATATATATATATATATATATGGTATTTTAAAAATTTTAAAATGTTTACCTGTTCCTCAAACCACGTAGATTTCATAAAATTTTACATTTTCATTGATCTTACAAGTAAGTGTCTGAGCTGAGGGAATACCGAGTTTTCAGATGGTTTCTGAAACATGTCCTGAAGATTTGACAGCCAAAGTTGTCAAAGAATTTTTAGGTAAATTCCCAAACTGGAATCAGAGTGACTCTGTCATGGATCTGGACTAATTGTAAAATGTAGAGAGTTAATTTATCCATGGATCCTACACTTTCCGAGATGTTCGCATGGACAAATGTCGTTTATTTATGGGATTTAGTTGTTTAGTTCCACACCGTTACAAAATGTACGCAAAACTAAATCCAAGTCATTCATGCAATTACGTTAGCATGTCAAAAGGAAAATAGTCAAAATACTTGAATAACTGTTAGAAAAAGGAAGCAATCGAAAGATGAAAAAATACAGAAAAAATCTTTTCAAATTGCTAAAATCGATGTTTTCGGTATTTTTTCATGAGGGGGTGGAATTGAAGGGTCAAAATTAATTGAACGTCAAATTAAAAGATATTGCAAAGCCGATTTGATTGAAAAAAGTACTAATTTTGTATTTTAGGGGGAAATTAAATGCACATTAGTAGACCCCCGGCTGTCAAGAATTCTTTTAAAGCTGTGTTTACATTGCTATAAAAGAAAAGAACTTTAAAGATTCCATGATCGAATACCTACCATGAAGAAGATCTATTTAACTATATCGTCAACAACTATCCACGCAGTGATATAATTCAGTATAGAAACAGTTATTCTTATCTCTAACCGAGTAGTAAATCAAACAAATACGTGACTATAAAAAATACCAATTACTATCAGAAATTTTATGCAAGTCTCTATCTTAACAGCTCATCAAATATTTCTGCATTTGCAATTCTTTCATTATCTGTCAACGAACATTGTAAGTTAAAGCCTTATGAAAGAAGCGAGATTTTGGTCACTAACAATCTCTATATTAAGCTTCTCAAAAATGACATTTGCTTGTTTCATCAGATAATTCTTTTTATCGCATGGAACACTATGTGACCCAAAACTTTAGAAACTGATTTCTAGATGAAAAAGCGGCTGAAATTCTGAACATTTCAATCAATGCCCAGTTATACCCTTAAATTTTAACTTGATTCAAAGCAAGCCTTATACTTGTCTAGCTTCATTCATATTTATTTGGATGTATCAGAACAGCTGCAAATCAAGATTTGGTAGAAGGACCCAATGATTTGTCTTGTATAATTACATTTATCAACAACTAATATGGATATATTCGTATATGATATAAACGTTAATGACCCTATAAATGAATACTGAGATAAGCAAGAACATCAAAAGCAATAAAATCGTCGCATAACTCTACTGGATAAATCATTTTCTTTGATTACTAACCATCAGTTCGTAGGTTGATGATTTCTTGATTATAACATGCATTAGCAAGATTCATCAAAAATAAAATTATCAGATAATGTGAACATAATAAATTTTACGATTTCAACTGTATAAATGAAAATGTTCAATAGTGAGATCCGATCAATATGAGCATTCTATTGTACCAATTTTAATGCATTGTATGTGCATATTTTCATCAATTTATGTTTCATCAGCTGTGCTGGAGGCCTGAATTATAACACAAAAACCAATCTGTACAGCACAGTCAAATGCATAAACGAACAAACACATTATTAAATAATCATAAGCACATATAAATTACGAGAGTTTGATCAATTTGCAAACATGGTAAATATTTTTCTATTAAATCCTACGTTTGTTCTTAATCAATGATAAACTATTGTACATGTATATAGTAACCGAAAGGTATATCTTGTCTGGTAGTTCGATGACTTTATACATGTATGATATCAGTTCTGATGCATTTTAGGGACAATTATAAAAGGTACATGTATCCAAGATGTCACATGGTGGATAAATTCTTAACAGATACCCATAACAAAAGTACAAACAAAGAAACAACATTTTGATTATTGTCCTTCATAGTAAGTCATAGTTGACATAGCTTTTTAGCTTCTGACAGCAAATATTAATGTAAATATGTCTGCGAACGGAAGAAATCACAATACATTTGTAAATATTAGTTAATGCTTCATAAGTATCTCCCTCCTGTAGAGTTAGATTGTATGTTATTTATATTTCATGATACATGAAGGCCAATAGTATGGAAAGCCAAAGTACCAAACCTTTGATAGAGCAGAATTAAATGCCTGAAACGTAATAGAAACCCGTGTAAGGATACAGCGATGCAAGAGAATGAAAAGTACCAATTCGGTTTCTATGTTAATCTCCATATGGGGGTACCAAGATATGAAAGAAAATTTCATAAAAATAAAAATTAATTTCTTGAAAAATAACAGCACCTCAATTAAGTGGAAATGTATCCGATTAATTTAATGCAACGAAAATGGTACGTTCCCATGGCTTTTCATCCCGAAAAATGAGGCCCAAAAAGGGGGGATAAATTTTTGCTAAAAATCGGGGGGTACCCACTTAAATCATTGAAATTACCCACATTCTTAAAAGCTAGTTTGAAATTGTTTTATCTCATATGTTTGGAAGGAAGAACCACTACCGTTTAAAATTATTTATTATTAAATTTAATATTTTAGCGTTAAATGTTCCCTTCACAAGATGTCTGCCCCCAGTATTTTATGAATTGGTACATTGTATCCAAGAGGGAGAGTCTACTTAGTTTCCGGTCATGAAAAGTTTTACAAATATCACCTACAAGACATTTAATTGTTGATAACCTATTGCGTCTAGAATGCATTAGGTAGGACATTGTGAAAAGCATTCTGATTGAATGATATTGAATCAGATATTGTTTCAATGTAGTGTAGATTCGTAAACAAGTTTATATATACAATGGTTTGTTTTAGATTTTGTGAGAACAAATTTATATATATTTACAATGGTTTGTTTTAGATATTGTGCCGCCTTGTTTTGATTCTCTTGGTTTGTTATCGTGTATGTGTTTGTGTTGGTTTGTTATTGTGCTTGTTTTTTGTAGTATTTGTTCTCTGCGTTGTTTTCGTCTGTCCTTTGGGTACATATTATATGATACCCCTTTGGATGCATGATTCGTTTTTATGGACTTCAAGGAGTCAGACAGATTGGACACTGGATAATTCTGGAACAGGCCAGCCCAAATAACAAAATATCAGTTTAGACACTACCGTTTTAAAGAGCGTATATTGAATGTGGGTAATTCTTCTATTTTTTTTTTTTTTTAGACCAACGTATACAGAAAGACAAATCATTGACCATTTTTGGTTTATCTTATTTAAGGATTAGTAATCCCTACAAGATGACTAAATTTAGAATCAAATGGGGAATATGAAGACTATTTATTGCAACTGTCATGGTGAAGCCCCCACTTTTCTTTTTATTTATCATCTAGATTTTATCTTTGGATAGTTGTTTTTCAATTATTGGTTAACGTCCAATGACAATTATAACATGCATATCAGGACAAAAACATGTTTATTTGATGTGAACATGAACCCGGGTTTGCACTAGACCACATACTGAGCCAGAGTTTAAATGTGCTAGCTCACAAGGTAACAGTTATGCATGAAAACATGTCACCCCACTCAGTCACTTTCTTTTACTCCAAGCCCACCACTTTTTGTCCTTACTCCTAAATGCCACTTGCTTTGCTGAGAAGCACGTGTACCTAATATCAGTTTAAAGGTTTTTTTATTTGACCGGCCGGAGATTTGACCTGCAACCTTCCACAAACGAGGCGAGCACGATGTTATGAGACCAGCGAGGCGGTTCTTGATAGTCGGCACGGTTGTAAATAGTGTTGAAAATGGAAATGACCATAAATTAATGTTAAAATAAACAATATTACAAACAGCAAATAAACGGCATTTTATTGTTGTTCTTCATCTTCAAAGTCGGTGTAATGTTCTCAAAAATGTATCAAAAGTCCATACCTTATTACAAGATCAGGACATTTTGATGATATTCGAAGGTGAACTGTAAATACCGGCAAAATAATACCGAAACGATAAAACAATAGGAAAATTCCGTAAGATCGAAATCCAAAGAAAGACAAACTCATAAGACAGGAACATAACAAACAAATGCTATGATATATGTATATGTTTATCTAAAAGAATTTAAAAAAAGCATATAATAAAATAAACAGAATTAGAACAATACAGCACAAACACTAAAACATTAGCAGTGTGAACTTACACTAAAATCTAGGAGTGACAGCAGGTGCTCCGGAAGGGTAAACATGTTCTGCTTGTACAAGTAACCATGCAATTAAGATATACATGATTTATATTGCCTTTTTTCTAGAAAATTACAAAGCTAAGAAATTCAGTTTCCACGAAATAATGAATTATCAGTGACCAAACGAATTTTGTACCTATGAAAATAAGTGAATTATAGTTTTTACCTCAATCAGTCGCGTCAGCACATTAATCTGTTCCCTTTCAAACTGCTACTTACCGTATACTAGGAACCTCTTGTTGATATTCCTAATATGAATTAATTGATCAGTCCTAATTTGACAAAAAGCCTTTCCGTTATCAGTAATGTTAAAACACTAATGAAGCGTCCGGTAAATATAGAAGTAATGATGTTTTCTGGGTTAAAACTCTCAACAAAAGTCATAACTCCGCCTTCTATAGAATGTTACTGACGGTTTATCTAATGATATAACACAATTCCTTTCCTGATTACAAAGCTGATATTTTCTGTATCGATGAGTTCTTGATTAATGGAACAGAACACATTACGATGTATGTAATCAGATAAGTTGCTAATGATAAAATTTATTGTTTCTATGAATATTAAGATATTTTATAGCAACGGTATAAATGAAGCTACAAAGATGCAGAGTTCTAAATATAATGGAGTCTTCTATATAATCTCAAAAAAAAAATTAACCTCTTCATGTATTTATATTACAATAAATAAGGCATATGATCATATTACTAAAATATGAATAACAATATACGTTAAACAGCTATCAATCAGTGATGTTGATATAGCGGGATTTTATCAACATTTCAATCTACCCTTTTCGACTTCTTACGACTAAGCAAACTAAGAAACCCTACATATATGAAATTAATATAATATTAATATGATATAAACTGTTGTATACTAATAACCGTCATCTGGTACAGGTGACAAACAACCTAGGAAGCTAAAACAACAATCATCAAAACATTGAAAGCAACAGAACCAATCGGGTCTAAGCAGAATGTACAGAATCCAGGTACCTTCAACTTTTCGCAAAGGAGCTAAAATCCTTATATTTGTTGGTGTCCTTTCTTCAAAAATTTAAAATTTGTCGTTTTCAAAATGGAGTTCCTATCTCACAAATGATATTAGACATGTTCAGTAAGACCTCACCTCATGTCTTACTTAACTCGACAGCCTGTCATGCTTGACATTTCATAGGATATTACCCACTTTTTATGTGATGGGTGTTGTTAACGGAGCATGACATGTTTACCCTTCCAGAGCACTTGATGTCATTCCCGTTTTTATCGGGCTAAGGGGAAAACCCATTGTCATTGTTTTATGACTCATTAATTTTGCATAAAAGGGTGAATTAATTGACAGAGCTATGATCGAGGGAGATACTCCTTAGTTTTAACAAAATTTAACATTTTTGTAAGAGTAAATTTAAACTATTAATATAGGGCTAGTACTGACATTCTGTAGCAACTGAGGCTGTGATGGGACTTTGAGTCCACCAGCAGAGGTATCGAGTCAATGGTAATAATAAATTCTGTGATATGAATTTTTTTTTTATCTGAAAATGAAAATGATAACCTCTGTATTTGCCCTTTTTACGAAATCTTCAGAGAGTAGACTTGCTTTGGAGTATCGAATAGGATTCAGGAAGGGAAGTAGGTTTACTTTTCGAATAATAGGAAGCTGATAAAGGGGGACACTGAAACCATTGCATTTATCAAGCATCTACGATTGCAGTAATTTTTTAGAGAAATTCTAAACAGTTCCAATAGGATCTTTTAGTTTTATTGGGGTGCTGTGACGTAAATACTCGCTAAAATAAAGATTGTTAGTGGAAAGAGGTTAATGTTATGTCCTTATCTCTTATGATGGTGCATTGTTATCTATTTCTCGCGCGAGGATCTTATTGGTCATAACTAATTCCCCATCATATGTTATGAACAAGTGTTACGAGAAATTCTTTTATTTGATTGGCCTTGATCCAAACGTCACTGTTTTCTGATTGGTTGAAATCTGCGCGGTCATCGTTGAAAGCCACCGTTGCATAGCCAAAGGTTCGTATATTATTATATGCAAATTAAACAACTCGATTTGATATCAAGCCTATAAATAGATTTTGAAAGGAATTGCACGAAGTTTTGGAAATGGTCCGAGTGGAGAAAACTTTGGAGAAGAAGATAGCCCTATTCCCAATGAATGGTTAAAACATTGAAATGAATAAATCGCACTAAAGACGGAAGAAATGGAAATAATAATGGGGGAAGTGAATTATATACTTCCTTCTATATCATTTATTTATTATATATTTTAGCTGACTGCAGGTAATGAGTTGAAGTTTTTTTTCCAATAATTAGGAAAATAATCTTTAGGCCAAGGCTTCATATTCCTCTTCACATCTGTAACATATTAGTCTGTTCTCACACAACGGATCAGAAATATGATATAACACCTGATAATCTTCCGGATTTGGGTTTTCCATTGTTCTCATTTTATTGTTATTAGTTTTGGTTAGAATTTGATTGTGATTATTAGACATAGAAATAAGGATATATCAAACCCTTTTGGGATTTATTATTAATGTTATTAATGTTTTTTTTTATAAGTTATTTGTAGCCAGTTTGTAAGTTGCCTGGTACGATAATATTTGTTTTGGTTTTTAAAATTTTTTGTTAGGGTCAACATTCGACGTTAAGAGTCTAATGATTGGTAATATAATTGAAAATTTTTGTGGTACAAAATCATAATTATCAAAGATAAACCAGGTACCACTTTGAAACTCTCTGACGATCCAACGTGATCAAAGTGAAAAAGAGCACAAATTTAATGCCTAAAATCAACCAGTTTTTACCAGTTTGTTATGAAAAAAGAGAGAATGATTTGTCTCCTAAAATTATCTACCGTACCAACCGGAGATCGAACCCGGAAGCGTTGGTTCAGTGGTATACCGCTCTACCAACTGTATTAAAGTTGTACTCCACCAGCGAAGTAAATAGAGAGTAGTTATAAACCTGTTACGGTTCTTTAACTCATATCGTACACGAGGAAAGCCAAGTTACACTTACACATAACAGAAATTTTTCCTGAAACTGAGAAATTATAAAACGCCATTCGGGATAACACTTTCCTCGTTTACCAATTAGTTTCCATCTTCGTTGTTCTCCGGAGTTTGTCAGTTGTTTCGATTTCCCCTCCTTCGAATATCCCTTTGGTACTTCTTGACTTTACTCACTTACAAACTGGTCATTGAGTCATGTGGATTTCATTAAGTTTGTAGGTTAATTTTTTGAGTTTACACACCGCAACTTTTATTACTATAATATCTTGACAAATTTAGACCAGTATTTTTAAGTATCAAGTCCAAGATAGTAAAGGGTGATAGAAAAAAACAGCCGGTTATATATTCAGAATATGAAGTCCACCAATAGAACTCCGTGGTAATAATACATATTGATGATGCCAGTGTTTAATATGTATTATACCCTCACTTCTAGACAAGTTGTCGACAATGTGGAAAGCCGAATGGTGTAAATATAACGATATGCCGTGCAAAGAAAGAACAAACAAAAAATGAACGGGCTAAGGAAATGTCAGAATTCAAAATTATTTGAATAATTTTGTGGAAAAAAAACATATATTTCACCAAAAACCAACATAAAAAATAGTTTTTTTCTCATAATCACTACCATGTCAATAATTTCTTTGTATATATTACTCCCTTTAATCAGAATTTTTTTCTCGTTACATACCATTTTGAGCTGATTATATTTTGTCGACATTTTGACTCATGTCATTGTATCAGAATTCATGATCTTCCTGACACTCATTGTTTCAATAATTATATAACATTATTACATTTTTTACCGGTTCGTGATTAATTATTAATTAATTTTATTAAGAAGTGTAATAAAAAAAAATGTAATAAATTTGGCGTCATCCAGCTATTACATCTGTTATGTCTGTAAATGCAATTCATCTATTGAACAACGTCGGAAAATGTATTTTTTAACAACAATTCTTTGCAAGTTTTCATATCCATTTTTTATCTCATTGACTCCAAACCGATTAAGCAATCATAGACCGATGATTAAATTCTTTTGCATAAAGATTAATACCAACCATGCCTATATACTGCACTTTGCAATTTAAATGAATTTTTTTACATGTCGCAATAGACGTGTTCACTAATGCCCATTGCAACTGATATTTACCATATCCATGCCTGTTTATTCCTCTCGTTCATAAATTGATAATGTTAACTTTTCTTTACAGTGGAACCTCTGTAAACCGAACAGCTATGGGACCGTAGAAATTAGCCAGTTTTCGTGGGTGCCGGTTTTGAAAGGTTCCGGACTGTACTGAAATCTGACCGGAAGTAAATTAATTGAAATATCGGAAGGCATGAAATTACATATTTACTACATTTGCATTGTTTCTTCTTTAACTGTTACTAAATCTTAGTCTTTAAGCTTCATCGTTTCATGTACTCTGCTTTATTTCAAAAGACTGGGAATGTAAATCAACGTAATATTATTTCATTAGTGTGTTTGTTCAATTCTGGCTAATTACATACAACCAAAGCTGCAAAATCCGACCTAGACTAATTTGCAAACTATTTTATAGCCAATATTTGTTCGAAACAGAATTTGTAACCATAACTGTATGTATGCAGTACTGCACACATTTCAAACGGGAACTATAATAGAACATTGATGATTCGTGTTATCGGTAGCTCGAATTACTAAAGTTTGTTTAGTATGATGATTGCCATTGCCATACAGTATGCGAGTTGGTATAGATGATTATATGCATGAAATAGTTTATAATTAAAAATTAAACACTTTTATTACTAAATAATCAACACTGATCATGACATCTTTATTGCATTGAACTGTATTTTTTTTCCATTCGGGTTAATCTATTTTTAAACACAACTGTAAGTATGGGGGAAACAGTTTTGTTCATTTAATTATTGAATTTCCATGGTAAAATACACAATTTTATCATTATCGGGACCAAAGCTTTTGTTCGACTGTTCGAGATATCGGTGTTCGAGAAAACCTGGCGTTTTTTCATGAAAATAAACGGACAATTAACGGTACGAGCCATCAGTAGTGTTCGAGTGATCCGAGTTCGAGAAATCGAAGTTTGACTCTACTTGATCGAATCCCATTCCCAAAATTTTGAACTAATTGCTCAGCCTATTGTAAAAATGTAACCATAAAAAATTGTTATTAAAGAAAAGGATGATTTTTCTTTTGGAAGCTATTCTCTCGGCTGTTTACATGTTCAATCTTTAGTACTTCTGACATCACAACTGATTTTCAGCATGTACATTAGAATTGAAATCACTGATGAATTGCATTTACAGAATGAAGTAACATGCAATACTTATGTGTATTCATGCACACTATAGCTTTAATCATCTGAAAATATAGATTATTGATAAATTTATTATATGTATCTTTTGGGTGTTACATAATGACAAATTTTATATAATCTTACAAAATAGTTAATATTTCTAATGGATGCGTTTCCTCGCATTCAAATAGTTCAAGGGAATAGATTAATATGAATTCGCTTGCATTACTAAATATATACCAGTACAAAGCAATTCAAATGGCTATACTTAAATGTACATAAAAACATACTCTTCAAGTATCTTATTTTCAGCGCAAAACTTGTTTTCACCAAAACTCGAGATATCTTTCTTAACTTTCCAAAGGTGTAATGCTCACTCCTTATTTGACACCAAAATATTATCAAGTTTTTTTATATATGAATTCACTTTTTCAAAATAGTGTGTTTCATATAGACTGAACTTTGGACCCTATCCTGATTTAACTGGTAATTTTCCATTTACCGAGATTTCATTTTTACGGTCAAAGTCTATTGCCAAAAAAAAATGAACTAATGATGCTATTTTCAATTTAAATCTTTCCCCCTGAAATAATTGATTTCAAAGTTGTTTATCGATCGTTGTTTCTTCTTAAATAAATGAATATGTTTAGAGTTGGCATAGTAATGTAATATAGAAAACAATATTAAGTCTATTGAAATTTTGACCGACTACCCTCTTGACAATAAAATTGCAAACATTTCATACTTTTTTTTTTGAACCACAAAATTAATAATAATAATAATAAATGCAAAAACATCTATTTTTACCTTTTGACATTTAGTGATACGCCAATTCTCGTTTCATTTCTTTACTCGTGTATGATTTCTAGATGATGAATCCCAATGGATTTTTTCCGCGTCTTTTTCAGATTGTTTTACAAAAACAAGTACTTAGCTTAGAAAGATAATACTTAAATGTGACATTTGCAATTGTTTTTTTTATTTTCAAAAGGAAATGTGAGAAATATGTATCCTTTTCACAGACTGTTGAATGTTTTCACATTTATGGCGTTCCTTGGTAAACATTCCTTAATCTTTAGTTTGACATTTCAACTTTTACGAACGGTTTTTCCCAATTTGATTTAACTGATATTGCAGAGGAAAAAAACAGGAAAACTCAATATTACATATTGGATTACCATTGCAGATCAAGAAAGGATTAAAAATGAGATGATTAAAAACGGTAAGATATCTAAGCTAACGGAAAGATTAACAAAGATTTGAAGCATTTATATATAGTCGTTGGTTTCTTGTATCTTAAACATGTAGTTAAAACCTACACCATGTCGTTTCCGCTAGCTTTACACATTGTTACGCTTTGAAAAGTGATTAAAATTTGTATAGTTTGTATTTCAGGGAACCTTGAGCACAGATGCAACATGATCGGCGTTCAGTAAAAAAAAAACTCCGCTCATATCGGTTTCGCTTGATGGGAGACAATTTTTTCTTTGTGTTGATGGCTTTCCTGCGACTTCAAGACAAAATAAACACCAAAAAAGTGTTGTTCCTATCTTTGAGCTTTTGTCATATGCGTGTGTGAATTGTGTGAAGATTTATAATATACCTTAATTATTCATATTTTCCACATTACCTCGAATCTACAGATCAAGCACAAATTTAATTACTTCCGCCAAATTCACGCTAAGTACCAGTACTCAGAGGGATACCTTAAATTACGTATGATATACAGAGTAATCCTAGACAAATATAACTTAATAATCAATTGTATGTGGTATATTTCCTCATTCATAATGTTTCATCTTATAAGAAAATGACAGAAAGAAATGAAAATACCGTACAGATTACTATAAAATGTCCCTATTTCTTGGTTTACTTTATTGAATTAAGTTAATTTATATTATATAATTTGGATGTTTTAGTAATCCAATAAGCGGAAATAATTTAATCTCAAAGTTCTAAGGTGAATTGGAAAAAAAAGCAAGTCGCAGAGAAAATAGTTGAAACACAAAGATTTTTTTATAAGTTTAACAAAACAAGACAACACAAAGACAAAAGCACCAGTAATGTGAACTCTGGGAGTGAAAAAAAGTGATCTACATGTACGAGGAAAAACATGACATTCTTATACTGAAAGTGTGTAAAGGCGTCCTGTGAGGTGACGATTCTAGTAAGAACTAGTAAGATCTAACTGAAATCATCTAATACCATTTATATAAGAACTCCGTACCAATTAATCAATTACTGTTGGCAGCCGATAATATTTTGGCATAATGATAGCGAAAAAGAAAGATCATTCTGTTGAGAAAGCGTATACCATAGCTCGACTGTTAAATGGAGGTAAAGTAGGCTGGACACGTTTGTATTCAGAACTGGGGCGGTAAAATTTTGATGCCGGAGATACGCAACTTTAGTCGATTTACGACACATTAGTTGTGCTTAAGTTCTGAAATATTGGAACGCTAAACAAAGTTGGATTTCATTCATTCATTTTTGTCTATATTGAAGTGAAATTCTAAATATGCAGCATAAATGGATTTGTCATTTCAAAATAAGAGGCAGGTATATGGTAGGCCGTTTTACTATTTATTCTAACTTCAAGATATCTCATGTAATATATAAGATATCTCATATAATATATAAGATATCTTATATAATCTAGTTTTTATAAGATATCTTATAAACTTTATATCTTATCTACTTTATAAGATACTTTATAAGATATCTTCTAAAGTTTATAAGTTATCTTATAAAGTATATAAGTTATCTTATAAAGTTTATAAGATATCTTATAAAGAAAATTATATGAGATATCTTATAAATTATATGAGATATCTTATAATCTATATAAGATATCTTATAAACTATATAACATATCTTATAGAGTTTAATTGATATCTTGAAGTTAGAATAAACAGTAAAATTGCTTGCCATACAGGAGATACATAAATCAGCATTATTTTGAGGTAGTACATAATCTACATAGCAAACACTGAAAATACATTAGGGGACTAGCTTCTTTTCTTTTATCTGTTCTTTAGTAACCGTTTTAAAATTTTGCTTCATACAAACACAAGAATTAATTGTTCTGTCCTCTTTGTTACACTTTTAGAAAATCGTATGGTGTTGATTGAATGATAAAAGGTTGTCACAGATGTGGTTGATATTTGTGTTTATGGAATGTAAAGTACACCACGTACAACCCACTCTTTGTAGTAGTGTGTCCGTTAATGATATTTACATGTGTAATTTTCTTTGTCTTCCAATCCAGGCACGTTACACTTGTGACCTTTATCAAGAACTTGACCACCCATTTAAATAATTTCCGAAGATTACTACTAAGATGTTTGAAATGTATTCGATTATACGTATTCGTATCAAAAACAGAAAAATCGTCTTTCCTCATTTTTTTATCTAACCTTTTTTTTTTTAACAGAAATGAAACTTGACCCTCTAAGGAAACAATTGAGTTAAGTTATTCTTTATATTTCTGGAACAGACATTTGACAAATGTTTTTCTCAGAATATACAGTGTCCATTGTTCTACTCTTAGAATATAAATTAGGTTTTAAGATTATCATGTCTTAAATATGCGACACTAGCCTGTAAATAACAAACGATGTAATAGATTTTCTTAATCATTTGAAAATAAAGACGTCTTAGCTGCCATTTGCATTTGGAATATGAACATACATGGAATAATGCACTGTTCCGGAAACAATACAGATATTACATTTGTCTTAATCTATTATTAATATTGCATAGTTTAAATTTAAATGAAATAATAATATACAATTATGGCCTTCAGAACAAGGTATTATACGAGGAAAAATAACCCTTTCGAGATTTAATAATTATGGATATTACCGCCTTCTGAAGACCAGACCATTATTGTTATACTGAACTAAACTCCTGGACAAAATATCAGTTATTTCGCTCTCGCCGATTCTCACGAGAAAGTTATCTTGCTCTCATTGATTATCGCGTGAATCGACGAGAGCAAGATAACTGGTTAGACATAACATTATTTATATTATAGTTAAGTATAATAATAATAATTGTACAGGAGTTCATGAATGATTTAAAGCAAACGCATTATAAATATATAGATCAATGTGAAATACAGATCCGTATGAAAAATGAGGAAATCGAATATAATTTAGGATTAATGTATGAACCACAATGGGTTCTCTGCAAATTTACCGAGTCAGCATCCAATTAAATTTAAAATTTTTAAGGGGAATAATAATTAAAAGGGCTATCGTAATGAACTAAAGTTTTACTTCATCACAAGTCGCCATAATACGATTTCAAGTAGATGTAACATAGAAACATAATTATTTCTTGCTTAGACCAACAATAGTACAAGGCACGAAAGACGGGGAAATTTTCAATTATCAAATTAGCTTAAGCATATTTATTCTAATAATAACAGACAAAATACATAAATAACAATAGCATTCGTAAACAAGCTAATAGCTTATATAGAATTCCGTTTCCTTATTTAAGGTCTTTCCCGTTTCCAACGGAAAGACCTTTCTGTAATTCGTCTGATTATTATTATTATTATTATTATTATTCTTTTCCGCCAACTTTGATGTCAAGAATTTTTTTTATTTCGCGACATATCGAAATGATATTTTGCAGGATGGTTTGTAATGATAAACCGCATCCTGGACTGACCCAGCGAATGACGAAGTCTTTATCGATTTATCTGCCCGAACACCGTAAATCTTGTTACCATATGGAAACCATTAAAGATAGAGGCAAACCTAAAGGTGGAAAATGTTCACATCTGAAGACACAAGTTTGTTTTCATTTGATCGAAACATTTTGACGACTCCTTATAAGAATTGCTTTCACTTGAACAGTTAACGAAACACCTTAAGGGTCAAAAGTCATGAACGGCTAGTCGTAGAGACTTCTGATTTCCACCAATGGCCATCACAGGTCATGACCTTAAAATTGACCTTAAGGTCAAAGGTCAAACCTGACCCCACACCTCAAACCTTGTAACCGCTATGTCTCGGAAACCGTAAAAGATAGCTGATTAAATATGTTGAGGAAAAAGTTTTTTCTTGTCAAGACGCAACTTTGTCGTGTTTTGGTAAAGGCAGTATCTCGACTCCTTATAGGAGTTATTGGCCCTTGAATATTTAACAGAACACGTAAATGGTCAAAACTCATAGACGGTTAGTTGTAGAGATTTGGGACTTGCACCAATGTTCATCTGAGATAAAAAAAAAAAAATCAAAATGACTCCAAGGTCAAAGGTCAAGGTCAAACTTGACATCTGACCTTAAACCTTGTTACCCCTCTGTCTCATAAACCGTAAAAGATAGCTGATGAAATGTATTGAGAAAAATCTTTAGAATTTCAAGATCTACATTTGTCTCATGGGTTCGAATCCGTTCAGCGAAAACTTATAGGGGTTAGTGCCCTTGACACTTTTATATTTTATTTTATATCTCGCGAAATATAATAGATAGGAAGAAAATGTCAGTACAAAAAAATGATCAGTTTAAAAAGATCTAAATTTTGGAACCAAGGTCAAAGGTCAAACATTAATGTCATTGAAAAAGTCCTTAGCAACCGATAGAAAAGTACCTAGCAACCATATATATATATATATATATATATATATATATATGTTCAGGACACTATAACTGTTCCAGTCAAAATGGAAGGTCCAGAGTCAAGGTCATCGATAAAGTCCTTAGCAACCGACTGAAAAGTACCTAGCAACCTTATATATTTATGTTCAGAGCAAATATACAAGCAAAATTGAAGGCCAAGAGTCAAGGTCATGGTTAATATCTTTAACAACCATGCAAACAACACCCTAGAAACTATACATGTAAATACAAACTTGAGATAAAAGGTCAATCTGACCGGGGAAAGACCTTGCAGTTGTTCTCTGAACAATTGTCTTTCTAGTAAAAATATAAAAATGATTTCAATGCTACGTGAACGTGTTGTGTTATTATTTAATAGGTATGAAAAGGAGAGGGAAAAAAATCGAAAAATAAGCATGTGATGAAATGCAGAGAAAGCTTCATCCATTAATAAATCTCTTACTTTTAACAATAAACTTAGGAACATTATAAAAAATATCTGAATTGTGTTCACAATTTAGACTCGCTGAGCCATACAGCATAATATTTGTATTAACAGGTTCATCACATACAATAGAAAAGATTGTTTCGTCACTCTATTTCGTATATTTTGGACAATACAACAGATAGTGAGAGGTTGACTCAACACGATCACATGTACAGTTCGATGAAACAACCAAATTGCTGTAGAACAGATGTTCATTTAATGAAGTGCTGTTTATTCTCAGTCTTCCATGTAAAATTTGTCTAATCATCAAATTATTTAATCAACGAGAAATCCTTACAAAGACTTTTTTCCTTTCATGACCACGTATGATATAATTTGAAATACTAGAATTATACACACCAAATGTATTAAACAAATTTCAAATTTACCGACCCTCTAGCACGAATTACAATAAATATATTATTTGTATGTTTCGGAATTTAGTGTTGTGTCCTTTTTGCTGAACTAGCGTGCATTATTGTTTAGGGGTCAGCTGAAGCCCGCCTCCGGGTGCGGGATTTTCTCGCTGCGTTGAAGACCCGTTGGTGGCCTTGGGCTGTTTTCTGCTCTTTGGTCGGGTTGTTTTCTCTTTGACACATTTCTAGTTTCCATTCTTTATTCTATTCTTGATCTAGAAGGTCACTTATAAATCCTCGTAATTATGGGCAGATTAACGATATTCCCTTGGCATATAATTAGACAGTCAATCAAATTAATCTTGACATTTTTTCTTGACTCCTACAGTCACGACATTAGACAGTCAATCAAATTAATCTTGACATTTTTTCTTGACGCCTACAGTCACGACAGTAGACAGTCAATGAAATTAATATTGACATTTTTTCCTGACTCCTACAGACACGACAGTAAGATGTCATTGAATCTACAAATGTATTGTATAGGTATGCCAAATGTATTTTATGACCTTGAAAACGTGTCAAATAGAAAGGCGTGGATTTTTATCTATTTTTTATTTTATTTACTTATTTATTATTAATCTTCATGTTGATGATGATTCATTATTATATATTTTATTCAGTGTTTTTGTCGAATATGTTTTGCTTCTTTTTTCAGTAGGCTGAATTTATCATTTGTCACTTTTAGGTTTTTGATGATAAATGCATTGCCCATGGCAGCTGAGTTCCTTCTTAATTTCGTGTCGTGTAAGTAATTTAACAGTCGTACATCATAAAAACTGACAAAGGAACAATTAATCTTAGAAGCTGGGTTAAACCAAAGACATTAAAATCGGTATATGCTGCTTCTCCGCCAAGCAGGTGGTATCTTACACTAATAGCAAAAACTGGTCGGATCGGAATCACTATAATGTGTCCGGTGTGGAGTGGTATGTCTTCCTGCGGACTGTTACCTCGTGAACTATCACATTAAGCATCTGGCTCAGCGTACCGCTCTAATACGAAGAAGGATTCATATTCATATAACATCAACACGTTCTT
Source organism: Mytilisepta virgata (assembly GCA_028015205.1). Lineage (NCBI taxonomy): Eukaryota > Metazoa > Mollusca > Bivalvia > Mytilida > Mytilidae > Mytilisepta > Mytilisepta virgata. The sequence goes on from CM051515.1 coordinate 38,685,563, forward strand.
GTCCTGATATGATTGTAATAATTGCCATTGGTTGTTAAACAATAATCGATCCATCCATCCATTTTTTAATATATGTCAAATTGACTTTTAGTTCTTTGGATTTCGCCGCTCCGATTTTCGGACTTTGTAAATTAACTTTTTTGCCGTTTCATTTTGAAAAATGCTGAAAATTCGCCCCAAATTCTTCATTTTTCAAGAAATTCAAAATAAAAAGTGTTCGCTCGCTCCTAAAATTTGTTAAAAAATAGAATTTTCTTCGATTTTATGCAATATTTCAGTTTAAAAAATTGTGCCGCTCGTAAATTTTATCTTCGGCTGAAAAAATCCAGCCCTTAAGAAAAAAAAGTAAACTTTAAAGCTCGCTCGCCCCCTTTTTTTTGCCATAAAAATCCAAAGAACTAAAAATCAATTTGGTGTGGCTCAAAAATTAATTTTTGGAAAGTAGGGTATATTTTAAACAGATATATCATTATCGAGAGGGATATTTGCGAAAATACTATTCGAGAGACGGTAAAATACCCCGAGCCGTTGGGATTGATTTATTACTATGGATATCATTTACCAAAACGCAGCGGTGAAGAGACAATTTTCGCAAATACCCCTCTGCAGATGTTAGAAAGGGAGAAATCCACACACTCGATAGAAATAGTGGGACATCAGGTGATTTGTGAACCATGCCCCGGACATCAACCAACCAGAATCATTGCTTATATACATGTGCTGTGTAATTATATCAATTAACTGTTGCATGAACCAAAACTTTTTTTTATAAAACACACTGAATTGTTTGATCATATTAGGAACGATTATTTTGTACTTGGAAGAACGTTAGGTTGAATTTGTGAGTAAAATGGCTCAGTTTAATGCTTACGCATGACTTAATAGAGCGAAATTATTGTATACCGTCTGATCCATTTCACCTAGATTGATGAATATTATTGTTTAGACTCCAAACGTATTGCTATTCCATAATAAGAGAATATTTTAGGTATCTGATAGCAACTTCTCCTACTCAAAACATAAATCTAAATATCTGATATTCAGTTAAATGTGTAATTTATGAGGTTTAGACGACAAGACATCGCTATATAAATTAAAGTTATCGGGTGAATAATTGATATGCTGTAACCAATATAAAACAATAAACGGGTTGAAATTCCATTTACATCTCAGTAACGAAATTTCCATTTACATCTCAGTAACTGAGAACATATGTATCAAACTACTTATTTGGTGTAAAATTAATATGTTTTCTGATCATACATAATAACAATCCAAAGATACTAATATTAGATATAGTAAATTTATAATATGCTGTATACGACGCATTTCAAGGAGTTACCTCTCATCAGCAGCATTAAAACCGAAACATTTGGAAGACCAAAAAAGGGTACTTATATTAAACAAGAAGTACTCAACCAAAAATACCGAACTAGGAAGCCAAATTTCAGCTAAGGAGATCTACCATGTGCAATACAATGAATGAACCCTTAGTATTTCTATTACATTTGAATTTTGCTAAATACTGTTAATTTCTGTAACAAATCAATGAATAATCATGTCAGACAAGTCTGACGACTGGGTTGGCGAATACCCTCGGGAACCTTTACTGGTTCTGTATATTCAGAACCGATATAGTGATACAAGCTAAAACAATAACCCAAAACTAAACGGCTAAAATACCAAGAGACACAAAAATCAAAGCAAAAGACATAACTTACAAAACTATGCATATGGGAGATACTCAATAATTTCCTGAATCATGGTTATCTATCGAAGGTCTGATATTTTCTTAGTGTACTCCAATCTTTTAGAACAATATCTATGTCCCTGTTACATGTGTTATAGAACACAGAATCCAAAGACCTACCTAACACAACCGTATGTGACGAATAGAAGAGACCATCTTGTTTGGTGTTGTCTGGAACCATAATATGTGTTCTGTTGGCAGAATGCCTCTCTTATTTCACGATGAAGACCTAAAATAGATTTAGAAAAATGGTTAATATCCGCTACATAAGGCCAATTCATCCGAACGTATGTACCGACCGAAAATCCATTCTTTTTTATGAAAATCAGAATTCTTGGCCCTAATGTCACGCCCCGATACGATTTTTAAATATTCCATAAAATACATGTGATTTTTGCAACGGGCATCTTTCCTTTACCAATAAATACTGAAGACATATTGATATTTGCATGAAACCCGACAAAAAATCAATTTAACGAGAGGCAGTTTTTTTATGAACTATTTTAAAGCCAGTGCTTAAATAATAGCAATTGAAATGGTAATACCATTTTGAACCTGTTCTACACTAGATGTATATGCTCAATGGAAGCAAATAACGTTTATTGAAATGTTTTAACGTGGTAATCTTCAGTAGGAAAATTGGCAATCCTTGTCAATTAAGATCGGAGTCGAACACTTCAAGCAATTAAAGAAAGACATTAAGTTTTGATACAGCCTAAATAAAACGTAAAATTACCCCAGCCTACTAACTTATTGACAAAACCCCGATGTGCAGGTTCCCGTTTTCTACACGATTGTTTTTAAATAGGACTTGCACGATTTAACTAAAAACTTCAATAAATAAAACGTAGGTTGGTTTCAGCGCGTCAAGAGAATTTAATATACATTATTTGAAAACTTGTAAACGTGTTATACTGAATTATCTTTCATTCCAGAAGCAGTAAAGCAAAAAGCTTTTATATCATTTTATTAGAAACGTCCTTCTATGATTCGTTTAAAAGTGTAACAGTGTAATAAAAGGCCATAAAACTGAATAAGTAATTAAATAAAAATTCTTTTCTACATCTTATGGAAAATGAAGGCCGTGAAAAATTTATATATCCTTTCCATGAATACTGTTTACGTATATTTTAAACAAATCAAGTCTCATATATATGTACACTTCTCAAGGCCAAATAGAAAGAAAGATGAAATAAAAAGATAATGACAATATTGTAGTTAACATTTGAAATTGGTTTTTGTATTTTCGTTTGTACTTGTTCATTTACATTTTAAGTTTTATCTTTTAATAAACAACAAAATGGATAACAGGAAAGTTCGACAATGACATATCAATCAATCAAAGCAATCCATGACTCCGGACAAAAAATAACATAAAGGAACACAAAACAAAAACATAAACATAACAGAGAGTCAGGATAATCGGACTTGGTACGGACACTAATTAGCGATGGGATAAAACATGTTTTAGTATGATTAGCATCCTATAGACTGCTGTCTGGAAAGTACATAATGCAAAAACGATGAGACACATTGTTTTACTATGCAACAATGTACATTATCATTTTAAAGCATTGTTAAGCATAATAATTGATGTAAGTCCATTTGTTCTCACTACAATGTAAAATAAAGCCAAAGAACGATATTGGTAGCAAGGAAGTTAACAATTTTCATGCGTACACCAACAGGAAGTAGGAAATAAAAAGCGACACTTTTCAGGAGCCGCAAATGAGAAAGATATATTAATCAACATTTTCTGGGTTGCTTTGTTGCCTGGAAAGTACATTTTTTCTCATTATCACGTTAAATGGAGCCAAAACAAACCTATGGTAGACCGGAAGGCGGCAAATTCAATTTTCTAACAGGAAGCGGGAAATAAAGTTAACAAGGAATGGGAAAGGTATAATAATACTAAAGAAATCTTAAACTCGAATCTAAAAAAAATCTCTAGCAATTATTTTCTCCTCTCGCATTTTTCCCTTGTGGTACAATTAAAGTCACGGTCTGCCATATAGGAGAGTTCCTGCTTCCTGGTCTTTGTAAACATTTACTTAGTTGCTTCTCATTACTTGCAGGGCTCTTTTGTATATTGTTTGAGCGTCAATAAGCATCCAAAGCCAATTAAATACCCGGTGGAAATAAATTTTGTTTGATTAATTCTGTATTGCAGCGAAACCACCTCGGTGATTTCGTGGTAGTGTGCTTGCTTTCATTGAGGAAGGTTGCAGGATCGATGACCAGCCATGTCAAAATTGGTATTTGCCGCTTCTTAGCAAAATATACGGCATCTACGGACGGTTGCCTCGTGAACAAGCATGTTAAAATTCCAGCTCAACCTGTCAGTCTTGTATGCAGCAGGTTTCATATTCATAACACATCAACGTGTTCTCGTCCTTATATTAGATGTTTGCAATAATTGCCACTCCACATATACAACACGTAATCCATCCATCCGTGTTGCATTTTTTTTTTATATATAACAGTGCACGATACTTATTATAACTGACATTATCAGCCTGTTGGATCAAAGGAAATGCACACGAATTACCTAAAAATGTTAGAAATATGAATTCATGTATGGTTTTGTTTGGCAAAAATACTTTTATTGAGTCCTTTTTTTTGTTCTTTCGAAATGTTTTAATCGTTATATTATTCAAGTTTGATACTTTTCTGTCTGTTTATATGTATGCTATTGTCTTACGCTTAAAGTGCCGTATCATCCTGGGTGCACAGGGAGACTACATTTTTCATTTGTTCATGTGTACAAATGTATGTCAGTATTTTTGGTGTGTTTTTAATGAATTTTGGAGTAGAAGTGATTGTTGTTGTAGCTGTAGTTGTTTATTGATTTTGAAGTAAAGGTGTTTGTTTCAGGATGTTATGGTTAACTCTCAGGCAGGTTACATCAGATGAAAAATCAAAATGATCGATTTGTCAAAATATCATTAAAGAAAAATCCTCTAAATATAGTGTGAAAATATTTATCTACTGTTAATTTAATTGTTCTGCTTCAGAAATGCACATTACCTTTATGATAACAAAAATAAACGTAATTTTATATTAAAGTAATTTGACATCAAAGACATTATGTAATATTTATTATTCGCGGAGGATGGAAATAATGTATATTTCAAAATAATTTCACAGTAGAAATACTCCTAAACGTCTGTTCTATCTTTAAAATTGTATACATTTTTACAGAACATAAATGGTGATCTAATCGTTTTTTATTTACAATGTATTTATTATGTTTAATTTTGCAAGAATTTATTGTTTTTTTTAAATATACGTTATACATGTAGTAACTTAGTTACCAAAAATATGTATTTTGAAGTTCTAATGAGATTAACTTTTTCAACTTTAAAATTGGTTTAACTAGTAAACCAAACGCACGATTTCTGTCAATGATCTAAAAATAATAGTATAGCTTATATTGTAAATGGGAGGGGTAAATGAAATGACCCCAAAATAGCAATTGAATAATCTAAAAGACAGAAGTAAGTTTATGACAAATCCGTGGATAGAAATTAACAGATATACATGTGTACAAACAATAACTCCTTAAATAAGAAGGAGTTTCTACTAAGGAAACAAATTTCTAAACACCATGTGCAAAAAAATCGGCTCAATATCTTTGGATGTTTTGGATTTCGGTATTTAAATGTGCTTTACAATAATACGTATTATTTTTTCCTTAAATTTTAGCTATTCATGAACAAAGCTAATGACACAGTGATTTTTTAAAGTAGAAAATTACAGTAATACTCGAAATTTTGAGAATTGATTACAAGCTCGGAACGTTTATAGTGATAAATAGATTCTCCTTCAGGTACGATTGAGTTATGAAATTTCTCCACCCGAGATAGTTAAATTTTCGATTTTCAAAACGCGAGCTTTCGCGAGCGTATTAAAATCTAAATTTAACTGTCAAGGGTGGAGAAATTCCATAACTCACGAGTAAATTGAAGGAGAATTTGTTTATCCTATGATTTTCGACAAAAACCTCAAGAATATGTCGTTGCTAAGTAGTTTGTTTACATAGACGTCATTTCGGAACTTCCCTAGTTTATCGTTCCAATAACTGCAGAAAAACCGGCGGTAATTCCCACGTAGAAATTTAATCACCGGGAAGTGGTTAAAAATATTATGTATTTTTATCCCACCGATTAAACACGTCAAGAATAGGAGAAACCACTTTAATGCACATGATATGAATATTTCGTCTCATCAGTTACATGCGCTAAAGTTACATTCTGCTTTACCTGCTTCATGTATCTTATGTTTAAGTTTAGATAAGGTCAAAAGTTAAAGGTATCCTGTGATGGCGACCATCTCTCTGCCATATCCTGTTCCTTCCAAAATAATAAAAGAAGATAAAGGTGTCGCCAGAATTGAACGAGACAACGCTTTCAGTCACCGCAGCTCGTTACTAAAGTTATCTCAATGCATATAAATCATTTTAAACCTATATTTATATATATTATAATTTATACATTTTACTAAATTACCTGCATGGACTAATTTTACTTCACTTCCAATCGCTTTATATCCTCCCATTTCTATGTTTTGTGTCTTCTCTTTTCTTTTCAGTCGTTTTCCCCCTCCGAGTTGTGATGAAACTAGTAAAAAGTTGGATTGGTATATCCCATTCCTTTATTTATAAAATTTATTTTTCATAGGATTATATATTTCATAATGGTAAAAATTTATTAAATAGGGGATGAACTTCCCGGGATTAACTTTTTTCTAGCTGCAAAATTTGTCAAGATAATACGGATTCTGTTCTAACCTTCCATTTCCAATCGAGTTTATCAGTTCTCGGTGCATCTAAGCTACCAAAATGCAGAAACAATCCTCAAAACCCATAATTATTTTCTCAAAATTAAACGATTCATTACTTTTATAGTCATTTGTTAGATACGATCGACCTAGCTTCAGTTAAAATAGCTGATAACAAATTGGACAATTTTCAGTTCAGCTAATTAAGTTTTATTACTGGGGTTGCTGAGATAACTCGTATCTTATTTAGCACAATTTTTTTAAATGTTATTTTAACAATTTCTCCCAGTATATTTGATATTTAAATTGCATGATCAATACCGTACTGTCAGCAAGTATCCTTGTCGCAAATCTAGTACGTGGACCAAACTTGTGAGCTACTTGGATATGGATATCTCAGAAATGATATCTCAGCAAAGTGGCACTGATCAATTTATGTATAAATAATATATGTTTGCTAATACATTTTTGTTATAGTTAAAGATTCCTCTGGCGTTAAACAGTCTATTGTTGTATTTTCACTAAGAATTAATTTGTTTTTTTAAGATATTCTTCATCACTTATTCATTTTTGTTTTTTGTTTTTTGTTTTGTTTTGTTTTTGTTTTTTTTTTTTTTTTTTTGGGGGGGGGGTGTTTTGTTTTTTCTGGGGGGGGGGGAGCGGGGGTGTTTTGGTTTTTTTTTTTGGGGGGGGGGGGCGGGGCGGGGATAGATGATATTTTAATATCCTTTTTTTTTCTTGTAAATGGTTTGTTTGTTTGTTTGTTTAGTTGGGGTTTTACGCCGTTTTCAGCACATTTGGCTATTTCGCGGCGGCCAGTTTTTATTGGTGGAGGAAGCCGGAGGGAACCACCGACCTTCGGTAGGAAAATTGGCAATCCTTGTCAATTTAGATCGGAGGTCGAACACACCCCGCCACAGGTGAGATTCGAACTCACAACCTCAGTGTTGACAGGCTAGTGATCATTAGTAGTCATGACAAACTACCTAGACCACTTGGCCATCGAGGCCCCGTAAATGGTTTGTAGAAAACTAACTTCATTCACAGACGTCAAGATCCACATACCCATTTGATTGCTCTCTAAAATATATCTTAAATGCAAATTTCATTCCATCCATTTTCTGAGAAGCTAGTCTTGGATGATATTTCGAACATCGCCTTTTTGTCCTCAAATCTATACAGGCAAAAACGCCACTCATGTGTTAGAGACATTTCATGCCAGTCATGAGACACATGTTTGCAAAACACATGTAATAAGCATTATTCAAACATATGATCATGCGTTTCACATGTGAATTTCATGCGAGAAAAAACATATCTGTCTCACATACGTTTTCAAACACATGCCATTTACATGTGTGTGTCACACATGCATTACATGCGTGGCATAAAGCGTGCCTGTCATGCATGTGACACATCTGTGAAACATGCGTTTCCAGGTTCATGCGTGACACCTGTGTGGCATTTTTGCCTGTGTAAAGTCCGATAAAACAGAAAACAATATAGACAATATAATTATACAAGCGTCAACTACTGAAAATAAAGGGTCTTGGCTTAGCACACGCACATACATAATGTATCGGAGTTAATTATGTTTTTGAGTTCTCAAATGTCCGCTTAAATTCTAAATAAACAAACGTCAACAACAAAAACATGCAATCTTAATAATTACATAATTCAGTAAGATTGGTTTCAGAACATACGAAACTAACAAGGATAAAGCGGTTTCGATCTTAATTAAAATGCTCGCTATTAACTGGTAGCTTGTAATATGTTCTCTTTGGTGGACTAATGAAAGGATAATGTTGAAATTTACAATATTACACTCCATAAACGTTATTTTTTCCTAGAATTTGGTATACACACGATATTTAGCTTTCTAAAAAATAATGAAACTAAATCTCTTTGACAGTTTAGAAAATAATAATCGTGACTAACATGACTATAGAAAAACAATGAAACTGACACTACAGATGTTGGAATTTTCTTGAAGGAAAAATTCAAAGACCAAACCTTAAAACTTTCTATTATAACTGCCGCATACTGACAACAAGTGCATGCATTAATTTCAATGTAGTAATACAAAAATGAAGAATGACATTAACTAAATTATTGATAGGGTGGAATAAAAGTGTCTCATTAGAATATATTTTGCACAAGTATGCAACTGTCATTGTCCAGTGGAAGTCATTGTGCTTTTTCCTTATTATGGTTAAACTTGTCACTTTTACTTATTGTAAACTTACACTGATTCATGGAGAATCATAAAAATATCTTTTCAATAAAAAGTTGTTTTTATATGGATGTGCTAAATTAACAACAGTCAGGCTTGTTTTCTTTGAAAGTTCTTGTATAGAGTTCACTGAACATTAGGTATTAAAGTTCAATTATTTCCGAACGAATTATTTTTCATTTGGGTTCATTTTGTTCACTTGTATGTGCATTTTTGAAATCTTCTGTGTTTTTCGTCGTATGTGCCCTTTCTTCTCCATATTCCAAATCATGTCTTCTAAGTACTCAGATTTTTTATTAGCCGTTTGGTATTCTGTCAATTCATCTTAACTTTCAATTTAGTAAGTAAAATGTCTGAAGGGTGATCATTGCCGTAAAAGTTATCTGTCATTAAATTTATATCATTTTATGTTTCTAAAACAGGAACTTAAAACATCTTAAAATCGTAAGCAGTCAATTTTAACGAAATGAATGGCTTAATTCAATTGATTCGTCTAGACGGTAACCACTTCCTTGATTGCATGTTGCTATAAAAATGTTAGTAATGAACATTTACGGCCAAAAAATCAGAATTTAAGTTATTCTAAACAATGTTTCCAGAATATTTCATGCAATTGTATGCATGTGATTTATTATTATTAAGGGGAGGTAATTATTTTCTGTAAGATATCTAATAGTCTCGAGACAAGTAAAAGAGGTTTAACAGAATATACTGATGATGGAAATGAAATTCTTTCATATTACGTAAAATTTCAATTCAGGCTAAGTTTTCTGGCAAAGTATGTACTCTATCCTAGAAAAAAATATTGAGGACAAAAATTGTGTAGATTGTAATTTCTTAAGTCAAGAATCCGAAGATGCTTATATACTAAAAATTGTCGTAAACAGAAGAGGCCAACCGAGACAAAACGATCAATAAATATACATATAAAACAATCTTCTTTAAAGTAAAAGGGAAAACACGTCAACAAACACACATGAATCGATTAAAATATAACAATCTCCTTTAAATATTGAAAATGAGAACATAAAAAAACACGTCTGGAGACTCCAACATCCTGCATACTATTAAAGTGGTGCTGTTAAACCTGTTTTATGGATATCAAAACCGCCTTCGTATTTTTCTGAGACGCGGCTTTTTTATAAAGATAACATTAAAAATGCTACACATAGTATAACTTCGACGTAAATCCAGCTGCTATTAGTCAATACCTGTTCATCACTTACAGAGAGTGGTCGGAAATAATATCTTACATAAGGCCTAATACCATTTTGACATGATTTTTCATGAAATCTAAATCAATTGCTAGGGATAGAAAAACAGAGGCTTTCAAAATGAAGTTGAAAAATAAAAATCTGTGTAATTTTTAGCTTTGCATGGCAACTACTCCATATCATTTTTACCTTATTATTGACTCCGATCAATACTATAGTATTATTGCGTAAGCCGAAGTCCAATATGACTTGCCTCGGACCAATAACTAAGTCAATATGGAAAACCTTGCGCAATTATACCTTTATTGACTAACCAGTCCAATAGGTCGTATTGACTAGTCCAGTATGATCCTTTAATGCCTTACCAGTCCAATATGTCATATTGACTAGTCAATACGGCATATTGGACGGGTATGTGTCGTATTGGCGTAATTTGATATTTTGAATTGTATTGACAGGTTTTATCATATTTAGGCTTATATTCTATTGTTAGTCAATAATGAATTTTACTCGTAGTGAATGATGTGTAGATAAAAATACAAGACCGAACTTATGAAAACTTAAAATGTTTGAACATTATAATTCCAAAGCATAAATACATATACATATAAGCAGAAACTCTAGATCTTGTGTCAGTTACTATGACTTTTAAGAGGGAGATTTATGCTTTCACAAAAGGTAACTTATTGACGGAAAATAAATTAATCCGTCAATTTAAACCAGGATTTGGGTAAACATATCATTTTGTAGTTTCTTTATGGTGTCTATGAAAATAAGCTTCATATATCGTGTTTCCGAAGTTTGCCGAAATTACCAAGTCCTTTTGACGTTACGTTCTATGGAACATCCGACGTGTTTATTATAATCACGCGGTCATTTATGGTCCGAATATTGTAACCAGAATTTCACCCGGATAGATTGTTTTCCAATATTTTGATCTCGAGCACTGCTGATGAGTTGTCAGTCAACGAAATGGCAATAAGTGCTTCAAAATTTATTTCGGTATTTTGTGATACGTTTTATTATTGTCACCAATGCAGATCCTTCACCATGAGCTGATTGGTGGTTACATGTGGAAAAAATTACGTATTCTCTTTTTTAGCACATAAAAACTACATACTTTGTTTATGTTGCTCTGCATGTGCCATATACCGACCAAAACTACCTCCTATTCCGAAGCACTCGTTCACAAGTTGTTTTCACCATGGAATTTAGTATTCAGTACTGCAGTTTACTGTCAATTGTAGCCACTCATTTAGTTTACCTAATTTGTCTGTTCCTTTGTTGTACTTTGGTTTGATTGCTCCCAAGGTCATCAGACTTAAATAAACTAGAAATGTAATTATTATTTATACTTTGATTTACAAAATATTAACCGTTATAAATATGCATGTACACACAGAAATTTGTTTTGTGGGATCTTTTTATATCAATTTTCAAACTCAATATTTGGATTTTTGCTTTCTTTCTTCTACTACACTTTATATTGTATTGGCACTGGTTTTGAATCATATAAATATTAAACAACCATTTCTAATTAAATAACAGTAGGTTTCCATTTTCCATTTATTTTCTGTTTTAGCACATGGCCCGTACTTTTCAAATGTGATTGATTAATTTGCACTACAAATTTATCATCGAATGGTAATTGAAAATAAACAATGTTAATATAAGTTACAACTCCGAAAGGTTATCAATCATTTCTCACAGTTTATTATAGAAATTGACAACACAGGATAGACCTCCAATTGTAATAAGTTTATCTTGTCACTGTAAATAACTCTGTCCTTGTTTTGGGGAATCCAACGGATCGTATGATTAAAAAATTACAGAAAAATTTAAATTAAGACAGTTTTGTTACATTCACATAATGCTGTGTTGACAGTTACCATTAACAATTCCGTATCCGTATGGAATTGTTACATCAAATCTTAAGGATTGGGTGTATGTCGACGAGACAATATAATATTCAGATACTGTTAAAAGATGCGACATACAAATTCTTTGTTCGTTGATATTCTACTTTCTATGCACATTATATATTTTGTATTGCATAATCTTTCCACGAGGGATTTATTTAACAGTTCTAGACATATTGAAGTAAAATTATCCCTATAATGCTTTCTTTATGTTCATTTAAATATCATGTCAAGGTTTTGTGACATAATTTCGACATGGATGAAACACATAACATTTTCTGCAGATTGTATGATATATATATTATACAACAATATATTTTGCATAGTAATAGTAATAGCTGAGGACATATACTTTTCTCGCTGCGTTGAAGACCCATTGGTAGCCTTGAGCTGTTTTCTGGTCTTTGGTCGGATTGTGGTCTCTGACAGCTTCCCCGTTTCCATTCTTTATTTTATTGATTATCAAGATCAAGAAACTTTATGACAACTTCTATCTTGATGCTGCATCTTGAATTACTGGAATCTTGACATATTAAAATGAATGAATTTCCATCAAGAAATCCTTACTTTGAATTATTATATACATATGAATATTGCTACAGCTTCAGTGAATAAATGATTGCCCAAAACAAACAAAAAATCATGCAAAACTGAAAACTGAAAAGGCAAGTGAATTTCTGAATTTCCCATTAGAAAATTCCCGCATACTCAGAGATTTTATGGTCGTCATCACGTCTTGATGGACAGATACGAATTTTCATATACGTGTTAAGCTAACATTTAAATTCTTTAATACCAATTTTGATGCACAAGATGTGCACATTTCGTCGATTTACTCGAAGCCTATAATATTGAAAACCAAAACGAACATAACATAACTTGAGCATAACGAAGACACTTTGTGTTTAAGTTTTTAAAACCTAGGTAATCTTTTGGATTTTCAATTAATTTTTTTTAATTGAGCACAATTGTCAAGTCGTAATTTATCGAAATTCAAGTACTATATACCTGAAATTGATATCATATTAATGTTGGTTGTTTATTCTCTATGAAATATATATTTGTAAATTGCTTATTAAAACGGAATTCTACAATAGTAATAATATAAAATAAATATTAACGAAACGAATTAATGTAGTTAGAATTAAAAACATCAGAAATATACATGCATTCACGATAGTGTTTTGAATCTTCTGCATGTTTCCTTTTTTTAACTTTTTTACGAAAATCAATCCGTAGGCACTGTAATATTGTAGATTTAATTGTTACAATTCTCTTGGATGATTTCTATTACCTGTGGATCATTTACAATCACTTTGAAATCTTTTGGGGACACTTAAATCCAACTTATATGGAAAAAATGAAAGTCTGTCAGCTAATAAAGCAATTACAAGAACTTTGGGAATATAGTTATTCATGGCTAACTTGTAGTTTAACCGACTTGTTTCTCGATAATTCAGTAATGTCGTAAAAAAGCGATAAAGATATAATTTATACCAGACTCAAGGTGCCATTTTTTCAAATTAAAGATACTGTTTCCGGCAGTGGGACTCCATCATGTCAGAATTTGCACTTGCGAGGTGTAAGAGTAAAGATGTCGTCGTTTTGGTGAATAAATTAAAATTAATGCATAAATGCATTACCAGACCGATGCTTGATGTAATTTGGCTTGAAATAAGAAACTTGCACCTATGAACAAAATAGAATTTCATAACATTATATATGTATGATGGTGGTACTGTAATTACAAAAAAAGTAATTCGAAACGATTGTTATCTAATTAAATATTATGAGGAAAATGCCGAGAAATATTGCACATGGAGACGGATATAAATTCTTGCAACATTGCCTGGTTCTTATCGATTTGTTATTTCTATTCGAGATTAATAAATTCTCGAAGTTTTAAGACTCGAGTTTCAGTAATTTTGAGCTTTTGAGAGGACGATAAAATATAGTTCAAATGGTTAAATACTTACAAACGTCAAATATTAAAAATCAAAAGAAGTAATATTCAATTACAACATTGCCAATTAGGACAACAATTAAAACATGGTCTTTGTCGGATCTTTGTCACGTAATAATAGTGCATATGCAGGTGAAAAATGTGGCGAGGTTTGCCATATTACTTCATGTCGGAAAAGACCTCAAATGAATATTAACTATTACCACGATTAATGAAAAACTAGGATTGTTTTTTATCGGTGTAGTTTTTTAACCCATTAAGCGAAATAATTCCATGCGTCATTACTTTCTTATGTGATTATGATAAAAGACTACATTTCTTCACTATAAAGACTTAATTTGAAATAGCGCGATAGATCAGTAATTTGGATTAATGTTGTAACAGATTGTCTGGTAATCACAGTCATCATGCCGCCTATAAACGTTCATTTACTTTTCCCCTGAAGAAATCATCCGTGCAATAAATCAAGAGTATTCTATTAAATGTTTCAGCTCCTTACCCTTAAACACCTGCTTATTATTTTGAATTTCCACTATCCTTCGAACGCCACTGACACGATGAAAGACGGAAGCGAGATTAAATGTACATTATGTACACGAGAAACTAACATATGCAATACCGGAAAATTTTACACGTGAACAAAACTCTGTTTGGTGTTTCCTTACAGTCGCTATAAGGTATTTAACAATAAGATAATAGGACACATCCTGGAATAAGATCGAGATATTTCATGGGGCATAAGGTTACGAAACAAGTTGTCAAAGGTATGCAGAAACACTGGCATCACACGGTGATTATATATGCTTATTTGTGTCTGATGTAGATATTATTGTATTATTAGTATTAGTATTATCATCATTATCATCATCACCATCATCATTATCATCATTATCATCATCACCATCATCATCATCATCATTATTATTATTTTCATCATTATTATTATTATACCCCCCGCAAACAAAGTTTGGGTGGTATATAGGAATCACCTTGTCCGTCCGTCTAACTGTCTGTTCGTCTGTCCATATATCTTGTAAGCGCAACTCTTCCTAGACCGCTCAATTGATTTCAACGAAACTTTACAGAAAGGAAGTACATCATCCAAAGATGTGCATGAAAAAAAATCTTTGCTTTCCAATATCGCACAAGGGAGATAATTGGACTTCAAAGCGGGGGGGGGGTATCCTTTGTGAGCTTTGCTCACAGTACATCTAGTTATTATTAGAATCATCATCATCAGCAACAGCAGCAGCATTATTATTATTATCATCATCTGACATCATCATCATCATCATCATCATCATCATTATTATTATACCCACCGCAAACAAAGTTGGAGGGGTATATAGGAATCACCTTGTCCATCCGTCTGTCCGTCTGTCCATATATCTTGTTAGCGCAACTCCTCCTAGACCGCTAAATGGACTTCAACGAAACTTTACAGAAAGGAAGTACATCATCCAAAGATGTGCATGATGAAAAATCTTTGCTTTCCGATATCAAACAAGGGAGATAATTGGACTTCAAAGCGGGGGGTATCCTTTGTGAGCCTTGCTCACAGTACATCTAGTTATTATTATTATTATTAGAATCATCATCATCATATCATCATAGTCGTCGTCGTCATCTGACATCATTATCATTATCATAATCATTATTATTATTATTATTATTAGAATGAACTCAAACAACAAAACAAATAAAAGAAAAGGTCAACAATGACATGCCAATCAATGAATGTCATCAAATCAACATAACTTCATATGAAATTAAATAAAAGAGAACAAAACACAGTCAGCATAGTCCATACACTGAGCATTGGTGGGGATGAACAATTTGAAAATGATATATCATTATAGTCTTGAACATCGGAAAAGAATATAAGTTATAAGCAATTCTAATATAACGTCATATATATCGTCAAACGATATATAACCCATATATTCACATCTAACACATGCATATATAGGCTTTTATGTAAACATGAATTGTGCGAATTTTAACAAGAAAAATTCTCCTTTTCACACGAAATTGTTTATCTTTACAAAGAAATCACACGATATAAGCGCAAAAGTTGTGTACCGTTACCGTGGTAAGTCTGTCAAACGTTTTTTTTTCCAATTTTTCTTGTGTAAATGATGATTTGCATAATTTTACTTTGCAAATGGTTATCTTATGAAAAAAAAGTTTGATTCAAAATACGCTCTTAAAAGGACAGAACATATTAATCACAAGAGAAATGGAAAGGCCAAAACAGTGTTAGATACATATAGGACAACTCAAATGAGCTAAATTAGTGTATTTGTCGTATTAGAATAGAAATAATTCATGGTGGTTATAGCTTTGGAGTCATTTAAGCATACGTTCGGAATAAAATATCCGAATATAAAGGCACAGGCCATGTGTAAATGACTACAACTCCACTGATAACCCCCATGAATTATTTCATTTATGTCATATATCAACTGGGGTACGTAAACGCCATACGCAGGGGCAGATTTAACCGATAGCCTACCAATGACAGATATAACGTTTTAGAAAAAGGTTTGGATATCCACATGATAGTAATAGAAGATATACAAAGAGAAATAGGATTATTCACCTTTTATTAACTTTACATCAGAACACTTTCCTAGTAGAGGAGGCCTTCTGCTGGGTTAATCCTTGGAGTGAACACGGACAATGTCATAAAAATTTGATAAACTACCAAAGAATATACATACACAAAGATTTTTTACCAGTAAATTATAGCATAGTTAAATTATCGAATTTTAAAGCCCAATCCTTGGCTAAATCCACAAACAATTAGAGAAATTGTATTTTTAGACCTATATTGTGTCTTAAGGTACGTCGGAGTTGTAAGGGCTAATTTATTAGACCTTTGAATTATAATAGAATTTTTGATGAGTAATAAAGTTGTTTTTCGTGAAAATCCTCTTTTTCGTTGGCAATATAAAACATTCGGTAATTTCTAAAATCTTAAAAAAGATTAGGTTTCAGTCATTAAAATTCTCTTCTCCAAAACAAATATATTTTTCATTCAATATACATGTACAGTAAAGGCAAAGTCCCTGTTTTGCTACGGTCAACATTAAAAATCCCATCAGGAAAAAATTTAATTTTTCGAACAACTGGACACGGCAGGCATCAATTTTGTCAAATTTCATTTCATTCCAATGAACTGTCGGAGATCTTGCAACGACAAATGCCCAAATATATAGAAATGTCAAAGTCCATGTTTTGCTATGAAAAACCCCAAAAATCAATTCGATACAAAAACCCTTTGTCTGGAAAGGGGGAGAGATAATTTGACTTCCAAAGTTATGGTCAGGAGCGTAATTGGTGAATGGGAAAGCAGAAATGTGCATTGCGCACAATATACATGTTTGTTTCAGCATATAAAAAATGCATTAATTACATAATAGTAATGTGAAATTAACAAAATAACAAATTACATAATTTACTTTATTTAAAGAACTTAAATTCAATTTCATTTTTGCTCAAAAGCTGAGAAATTCAATTAAATTTTTTTAAGTTATTCCCATTAGAGTTTAGAAGAATTATTTCCTTAGGAAACAAATTTTGTGGCAATTTTTCTGAGCATGAAGTAATATGAATATAACATTGAAATGACAAGTATTTAAAGGAAATAGTCAGTGTAACTGCCCTCAGGGGACCAACGTGGCAATAATTTATTCCCTGGAAATCCATTAACCTCCATAACTGGATGAGACTACTACCTTGTTTTACAACTAGGTTTAATTACAACTAATAGTGCAAACTTAACACGCTTGACGTATACGTTACAATATATGCAGTTCGTGAAAATTTGATATTGCAATATAAGATATAATTTATGATAAATATTATTACAAAGAATACGACCTTTATATATATAAAGTCAATATAAAGGAAAACGACGAACAATTGACACAATTATACAACGTCTATCTGTCCTGGTTGTATTTTCAAGGCTTTTACAAGAACATAATTGTTCTACATACAATGACATAAAACAGTGATAAAATAATATTACACGACATAAATATGGTTATTCCTCTTTGCTTGCGAGAATCCTAACCATAACTGAGGTGATATCAGCATTTTTTACATATAAAAATATTCATAATTTTGTTAAATAATTACTCAGTTAAATCTTGTTTTGAGAGTGCACTTGTACTGTAAATAACGGTTAAAGATAATACTGAAATTAAATGCTTAAATCAACAGAAGTAGTCGTTGTACAGATTTTATACTGACTACATTGTATATAAACAGCCTATAATAGATCATACATTGTAATAGCCAAACCATGTATAATTATACAGGTAAAAATTGACGTGCGGTCAACATTATTAAGACATCATGTCAAAATGTGCTTGTTTTGTTCTATCAGGCAAGTTTTTCATAGACTAATGGTTGAATATTGTCATACTATCAAAGTAAAAAAAATAAAAACCCAATATGGGTAATATGTCATGGTCATAAAGCATAATAGAAATCGACAGTATTCGTGAAAGGTGAGAATAAATCTCCCAGCCGTTTGGAGATAACTCATTTTCATAGAATACTTTCGTACCTACTGCCACATGACTGCCTTGTTTAAAATTATTTTCAACTTTTAGATTTTTCACGATGATTGAAAAGCTAAATAACAATCCTCTCATTTCATGCCTTTAAATCTGGTATTTAGTTAACAATATTGATAACTATCTTGCAAAGGCATTCAATAGCTAATGAACTTCATATCCCTTTAGTAAATCCATTTTCTGCCCTAGAGCCTTTTGAAGTCTATTTTCATAATTTAATTAAATCCTTAAGATAAAGAAAAGACATTAAAGGGTTTCATTTTTTTAATTATTCTCCACATCAAAATCAATAAATCACCTTTCAAATCCTTTACAATAAATATATTTCCTTCTTTTGGATGGACTCTGTTGTGATTGGATGGTAAATATACTTTTATTCTTCCTTTTATCCCTTAATAAGACATCCACGCTATCTGAAATGGATTTTCACTTTATCTTTTTAAAGTACAGCTAGATTCGAAATAACTTTTTTTGTAGAATCTTTGAAATTAAAAAATATTACTTTTAAAGATAATTTTTCTTTTATTATAAAGATTAAAGAAACTTAATCCTTTGATTATTATAGACTAAGATTTAAAAGATCTTTCAAGATCTTTAAGTTACACGTCATTGAAATGAAACTTTCACAGCTTATTTGTGAAATGAAAGGAAATGACAATTTCTCTTTTGATTGAGGTGCGTGTTTGCATCCGTTTTTTCCTCTATATCACGAGTGATAAATAAATCACTCGTCATCCTACACGTATTTGGATTCAGATATCGGAAAAAGAACACAGAAGCGACAAAACAGTGGTAAAAGTCTATAAATTCGAAATTAAAGGAAAAGATACATGAGAATGGAACATAACAAAATAACGCCACAAGAATACATGTATAACTAAAAGAATGAAAAACACATAATAAACTAAACAAAAGACAGAACAGCACAGCAACGAAACTAAAGCACTAGAAATGTTAACTCCCACTAAAAATCAGGAGTAACATTAGATGCTGCGGATGGGTAAGTTTGTCCTGCACCCGTCGCATTGCCAGTGAAGTTCGGTGACGTATCAATCCCAGAAGGACATGAACTCTAGCTGGCTGAGATATCTAGTCTCATTGTTGAGATTGAAAAACTTCATATCGGCCAATCAATTCGTGCTGACAAGCGTAAAATTTTTGATGAAATTAGCACAGACTGAACAAGTAGTTTTATGCAAATTGTAGTTGTGTCTAAAAAAAACAAACAAAAAAAATAATGTTATCTCTTTGCTAAAAGAAACTTTAGCCACAGAAATAAATTTACAACAAGGTTCTAAAATACTATATTGATAATATCGAAATTCCATTATACTCAACTTACACAATTTAATTAAAATTTCACATAAATTATTTGCTAGGAAAAATGACTGTATTGTACAAAAGTGCCTTTGAATGGTGTCAGATGTTTACTCCTTCGCTAGTTACTTTAAACAAACACAGCAAATTTAAAAGATACACATGAGAAACTTTGTTCGACTTGTATGTTATTAAGTTTGACTATTACTTATGTTTTAGTACTGTTTTGAATCCAAATTCATGGTAAAAATCAAAACAAAACAACATGTACTATCACTTGATAATCATAACTTTAAGGATTATCTACATTTTATATACCCCAATGAACTTGATATTAAAGAGACCACCGTCAATTCAAACTTAGATTTATTATATCCCCCGGGGGATAGGAGATTCCGTTCTTCTGTTTCTCCGTCCGCCCGTCTGTCCCTATTTACTGCAATCCTTCCTAAATCAGTTAATGGATTTCTGTGAAACCTACATGGTATCTTCAGTGTATTTTGTCATTGTGCACCATCTACTTTATGTTTTATCAGAATTATTTTTGGGGGTTTTCACAGACAAATATGGACTTTGCCATTTCTTCATAATATGGTAATGTAAGAGCGGTAGGCAGTAAATGGATTTATGTGAAACTTTCGGGGAATCCTCAGTTTACATTGCCATAGTGCACCTTTTATTTTTTTTTATCAAAATGATTTTTCGGGTTTCCCATAGACAAACATGAACTTATACACTTCTTTATATTATTGTACATATAGCGGGGGATATAAATTTGTGAGCTTTGCTCACAGTACTTATAGTCTTTTATACATAGACGACAAAGAACGATTAAAACCAAAACTTTATGACAAATGTAATGATTTTAAATTTCAAATTGTGAAGTTTCCATTTATTTGTAGTCACATACATGCACCAACGTTTCCATATTATGACAGCGTTTATTCGTTATGTGCCCATGCATGTGATTTGTACTTTGCCTTTTTTAACAGAAGGAGGCTATAGTATCATCACTACAACAATTTTAAGGTTTGTCCTCACTACTTAATTGACCGATTCGAAGTTTCTATCTCACAAATAAAAATATATACCGTCAGTTAGTTTTCATGTTTTACTAAAATCGACTCTTCATCGGACTTTACATTCTATCAGATTTTCCTCCCTTGTAATGTGACGGGTGCCGATAAAGGAGCAGACTTATCCTTCCGAAACATCTGATGTCACTCCCTCGTACGAATTCGCCTTGGTTTTTGCTGTTGTGGAATTGCCCACTCTCTTATTGCTTTGGTATTTTTTTCTCCATTTCATGATGAAGATTGAAGTTCTTTTGATACTTTTCCGATTCCTTCCAGAACTGTTGTTTTTGAGGGCTTGTTATGCAGCGTTTACATATATTTGAGCTGAACACGGCAGTTCTTTTTGTACTTTCAAGAACTGTTTGTTACGCAGCGTTTGCATAATATTATATTTCATGCTGATGACTGAACTATCGAGAGTTGTTTTCCTATCGACATTTGGCTCCATATCACTTTCCTATCTCGTGTATTGTTACAGTATTTTGATCAATGCAAATAGAATAACTTTGAAACTCATGAGATCTTTTCATGATCACTGAATTGCTTCAACAATCTGTCAAGTTTGAAGAGAAAAAAAATGTTTTAATGCATACTGCATAACAACACAGTTAGATGCTCGATCAAAAAATACGATTTAGACATGTTTGAAATATGGACTTAACAATATTATTGGAATGTTTTCAGTAATCCCTTCTGAACTGCAGTTAATTTCTTCACTATTTATCATTTCACTGCAGAGCTGCTGACATTTTTACTTCCGCTACTGAAGGATATACTTCATATGAAAATCTATTGCATAATTATCACGCATTGGTATTAAGGATGATCGCTGGTCTAATAGGAAATAAATACGATTTGAAATAGGTGTTTTAAATTGAGAGAACATATGAATAGTAAACAAATAATTAAGAAAAAAATATAGGTTCATGTGCTCATTTTAGAGCTATAAGGCCTTGAAAATTTACAGGAAATGGGTTTTCTCTGGATTTTTCAATGTCTTTGCATTGGCAACTTAAGTCTCTCAAAAATGTGTGAAAAAATAAACAAGATTTCATAAGATTTTGTCAAATACCATTTGAAGGTATAATGATTGAATTATAAAAGGAAAGTAGGGGTTCATGGGCAAATAAAATCATGTTTAAGAAATGAATAAAACCAGAATATACCGAAAATCTGACAAAAAGACCAAAACATCACCAGCGAGCATCCTTAATTATTGGTTTTAAAGTTCTTTCTTAACAACGATATCGCAAACAGAACAAAATACTCGAGTAAGTTTGTACAAGGAGTCTTAGGATTTTTTTTAATAGCAACAGTCATACTATACAGTCATGAATGGGGGAGGGGGGCTCAATTTCTTTATTTAGTTAATTTTTTCCAATTTTTATCTGCATTCAGTTGAAAATATGTTTTCTGTAAAATCTTCTGAGGTTGCAATTTTTAGGTCAGAATTCAAAACTGCAAAGTCAAACTTCAAAGGACAATCATGAATTTTGAGAAGATTGTTTAGCGTAATTTTATGTACTTTATATGAAATAATAGATTTTTTTGGATAGCAATTTTCTTTATTTGTACAGTTATTTACTTTAACTCTGCTTTAACTTTGCTCTTCAACTTTTTGGATTATTGTTTCGTTTTTTCCACATTTTAGGCCTTGAACACAACTGATGAGTCGTAAAAATACGAAATGTGCAAATCTTGTTCATCAAAATTGGTATCAAAGAATTTCAATTTTTACCACTGAGTCGATGCAGTTCAGTTGTTAGTACTTCGATATTAGCCTGAAATTGATACTTAAAATTAGCTGTTACAAAATTATAAAATTTGTGAAAACTAAGGAGTATTTCCCTCGTGCATACCTCTGTCATTTTGGTATTTTTGAATTTGCTCTTCAACCTTTTAGATTATTGTTTTGTTTTTTGTTTTTTTAACATTTTAGGGCTTGAACACAACTGATGAGTCGTAAATCGACGAAATGTGCACATCTTGCGCATCAAAATTGGTATCAAAGAATATTTATTTTATAGTCCTCAAATTCTTTATCCTTTTTTTAAATCAATCTTTATATGGTAGAACATCATTTTTCTTTTTTGTAGGTCATTATTCTCTATTCTATAAAGCCCATCCACATCCCCATACAACCAGAAACTGTCTGAGTTACAGCAAACCAGACTGGGTTTACCTTTATTAATATGTCTAGCCTCCCAAAAGCCTTACATAGCCAAGACAGTCACCCGGTAAAATGTTGGTTTTGTTTGTCAAAAATTAATATGAAAACACTATTTATCTTAGGTTAATATGTGTTATTTTAAATAATGTCATTTGTAAATTACAGGCCTGTTAATTATATGAAACTATCGTTTGAAATGCTGTTTTGTTTTCATAATCAACTTAATAAGATAATGGGTTGATACACAGAACGTACAGTTTTTTTTTCAAGAAGGCGTTTAGCAACAAGAAAATTATACGTAGAAAAATATATTGATATTCCTTTGTAGAGAGTTTTGAATTTCCACCATTTGAGTAGTGATGTTTGATATTCAAACCAATTCAACCCCACTAAAGCGATTTGACATTATTTATTTGTTTTTATTTGTTTTCTTGTATTGTGAATCTGAAGCTTTAATTTCACTGAAATATCGTGAGTTTTTTGTACCAAGTCTTGTTTCTAATGTGGACAATTATTTCTATGTGAATTTTATTCATGCCTTTACTATATACTTCTGTATTTAGCAAGAAACATAGATGGTTTCATTTACTCAATTGATTTACCTAATGACAATCTCACGATAAACTGCTCAGTAAAACAGTTCAGTGTTTATAAAAGGGTGTTTTTGTGAACTTTTCTACAATTAGTACATCTACTTCGTTATTTGATGTCTTTACTGGAAAATCAAGCACAGCTCGATCTTCAAAAAATAAATACATAATATAATCATCTAGAACATATAATCAGTAGGGACTTGTTTTCAGCTTCATCAATCTATACTTTTATCGAAGTCGTTTGTCAATGTAATACTGGAAATGTTACAGTTACATGAAAATTAAATTTTCTGGTGAACAGAAATAGATGCTTGTCAAGTAAAGAATTTAATATATATTATGTATATAATGTTGATTATATTAGGGTTAAGAAAAAAAAAGATTGAAAAGGACAAATGGGAAATCTTTAGGATATTGTAATATTTTGCATTGATCCACGTGGTTACCATGTGCCGTTTTGACATCGGGCACTTGTTCATTGATTTTTACTTAGCTCTAGGGCATTACAGCATTTGTGAACGTTTTCAGTGATTTACCTGTGCCCTCACGATCATTTGTGTTGATATTTTTCAGTGTTTAGTCATTTGTATGTCTGGATAAGTGAGAAAGTTTACTCTCTTGTCGTGTGTAACAACTTACATTTTCATGTTGCACGATTTCCGGTGAAAAAGTTGTGGAACGCATGCGCAAGAATTGTATGCAAATTTGTTTGTGGAATGTGACCTGACGTGACCTTGTATGTAAATTTTGTCGGAAAGCGAGTATGAATACGATCTGAGTGAATTTGAGCATTACGATTAATTTATGAATTAGAGTACAAATGATATTTATTGTCTAATTGCAATGTATTTTATGAACATTTTAGTGTTCCGTAAACATCTTGTTTACGCTGTATAATATTTTTATGTGATTGTCGGGGATTGTTTTTCTGTCATTTTCGGATGCTGAACCGATATTCCCGACGGTTGCTATGAACGCACGCTCGTTGCCCCGACAACATAGTACTTAATTTAATTAGTTCTCGCCGTGATATGGCTTCAATGTCGCCCACACGGCGTAAAACAATAATCAATCAATCAATCAATCGTTGCCCCGACTGTTCTAGGGGATATATAAAGGATTTTTCCGACAAATTCGGTTCTCCTTCCACGTCTTCTGGCTCATTATCAGTCTAGTAGCTTCAGATATTCAGTTTCCTACACATTTTGGTTAGTAATCATGTTTTTCGCGAATTTTGGAATGTTTTCCAAAGACCTTTCCTTACTTTTGGCATTTTCTATTCAAGTTTAATGTTCTCTTAAACTTGTATCAAAAATTAACAGGACAATTTAGATTTTTCCTGACTTTGAATCATTCTAGTGATGTTTAAAACTAGTCAGAGTTAAACTTTGAGTCAAACTGTATTTTCCCATTGATCTGAATTGCAAGTAGCACAAAATTTCTACTTGATCAGATTCGTTTTCACCCTATCAGTTATTTCATTTTATAGAAATAAAGTATTTGCCATTTTCCCATGCCCCTTTTTCATGTAAGGGTTAGGAATCATTTCATGGTTAAGATTTGGACATAGGAATCCTGATTGATTGCGTTTTCCTATAAATCAGAGAAACTCACAGTTTGCTAGGAATCCTGAAATATAACATTCATATTTCTAAACTTTCAAGTTCTCTTCAGATAGTCTAATCGGTATCAGCCTTAAGTTAGAGATCTCCCTCTGGAGTGTCGTTGGTCGTGCTTATACCATATTCTTGGAGAGTCACCTCCTCCACAGTTGGTATCACTTCCGTCGAACGCATAACAGAGTGTGTGTTTAATATCTCCACAGACTAAATTGAGAGAATAGGTCCTTTTCATAAGTTTATTCTTTTCAACTGAGATTGTAACATTGAAATTTGTCCGTATGTTAAGTGCCCTTTATACATATCAGTGTAAATGTTCAGAGACAAAATACACATAAAAACATAAATAACCTTGTTCTCAAAAACATTCAAGATTAGTTGTCTAATCTTGCATTCATTCACTGTGAATTAGTGTCACAGTAGTGCTGGTAACCTGAAAATAACAATCTATTGTCGCAGCAGTATTTGGAAAAACGAGTGGACCCCTCGCTTGACCGCTACATAAATTTGGCATCCTCGGCGGGATCCAAGACGACCATCGGTTGAATTGGTTTTTTATTCAGCCAGATAACAGATTGGATCCAGTGATTCGAACCTATTGAGAAGAATGGTTAAGAAGGGCCCACACAGAGAAAGTTGTAATGATGGAGAAGGTGACAGAGTATCAATAACAGAAGACAGCAAAATGTACGAGACCATGGAAACAGAAGACGATTTTGATGAACGTTTACCAGGTGCCAGCAGAACAGGGGATGAAACAGAAGTAGAACAGAATACTACAATGATTTTGAGACCAAGGTCAAAATTAAGAAGACCCCATAAAGAACCTACAACAGCAAAGAAGACTACTTCCAGACAGAAATTAATAAGAAAAGACCCAAGACTAAGGAAGATAATAGAAGACTCAGATGTACAAGAGCCAGCTATAGCAGATAAAAATGAAGGGATATATAAATACTTGAAGCAGGCTTTTACAGATATGACCACCCAGATTGTCACGGCAATCCAGGCAACATTTAGAGAAGGTTATTCCTCTCCTACATCAAAACACCTTAAAGAAGATATTATTTCTTGGCAGCCAAAAGAAAAGACTTCTAAAAAGAAAAGACTGACAGGAAGACAAAGATCATTATAGACCTCTAACCTCAGTGTTACCAGTTCATGTAACTCATCAGAGAGTGAGAGTAGCGATGAAGATTCTGCTAGTATTAGTATCAGTCAGATAGTATAAAGAAGACAAAGGAAACATTCAAGTGGCAATTTAAGCAGAATACCAGCATTTACTGGAAAAGAAAAATGGGAAGTCTGGATTAACCGGTTCGAAGCAGTATCAAGACTACAAAAGTGGGATGAAGTGAACAAACTTGAAGAACTGCTCCCAAGATTACAGGGACTGGCAGGAGAATTAGTTTTTGATCAACTGCCACAGAAATATTTAGATAGCTACCCCAAATTGGTGAAAGAGCTGACTAATAGATTTGGTACCCATGAAAGTAAGAAAAACTATAGATCCCAATTTACTCGTAGGAACCAAAAGGCAGAAGAGTCCCCAGAAGCCTATGCTGCAGACCTTAAGAAGATATATGATAAAGCATATACTAACCGTGACAGTCGAATCAGACAAGAAGACCTGTTACAGAGATTTTTAACAGGCTTATATGACGGGAAGGCTAGAATTCACCTTTAACTGAATAAAGAGCCATGTACAATAGAAGAAGCAGTTGAAGACGTTATTTTCTATATTGAAGTAAATGATAGCTGCAAGAATAAAACTGACAAGAAACAAGTTAGGCAAATAAAAGGAAACAAGACATAGACAAATTCAAGGAATGGAAAGTTAAATGGCAAGAAACAAGAAGAGACCAAAAAGGACAGCATACCTCTATGTAAAGAGGATATAGAGGAAATTTTTGAGAAGTTATATGTAGAAAAATTTAAGACTCAAACTAGAAATACAGACAGAAACTTTAATCAGATAAGAGGAAATACCTTTACCAGACCAAATGTGTCACAGAACTAGACAGGACCCCAAAATAGGCAGCCAATGTTGTGCTTCAACTGTGGTCAGCCATGACATTTTGCGAGACAATGCTATGCTGCTCAAAACAACGCACCTAGTAGACAAAACAGAGACCAGAAACCCAATAGGGGATGTTTTAATACTGCGAACACTTCACTGGAAAGTAATCCCAGTACAAGTGGCAAAACTCCCACCCCTCTACCCGGATTTGCATTAAACTAGAAAGGGTTGTTTCTAATGACCGAGAGCCAACCCCAGTTGAAGAAAACGGTCAAACTTTGGATATGGAGAATGAAAAGACAGTACCAAGTAGTAGTAACCCACCTATTATTCATACAGTTGGCGAAGTTGAAGCTTCTGTTAAAAGATAAAAAGAGGATCTTGTAACATCCAAAGAGGAGAATAATTTTCATTGTACAAACCTTGACGAAGGCAGTGTACAAGTTGCTAGCTGTAATATTATTGGAAGACAAGTGCTACGGACAGATGGGGTATATCTGAAAGGTTTTATTCAAGGAACAGGAGTAACCTTAACAGTTGATACAGGCGCCACAAGAACTGTCATATCAGAAAAGGTATACCACTGGATTCCTAAGGAAAAGAGACCAGTCCTACTTGAGTCCAATACATTAGCTAGTGCTGATGGTAAGCCCCTACAGGAGTTAGGAAAAGCCATCTTTGAAGTTAAATTAGGAGAATTGGAGTTCTCTATAGAATTGGTTGTAGCCAATATTGAAGATGACGTATTGTTGGGTTTAGATATATTGATGAATAGTAGATGGGGACCAGCTGAGATCAGATTGACTGATGGAACACTACTACTTGGTGATGTTACCATTCCTTGTACTCAAATTGGCCAAACAGTTAGACGAATCTGTGTTGCTGATAATTTTGAAATTCCCCCAAGATGTGAGATGATTGTTGATGTATTTGTAGATAAATTTGATTCTGATAGCATTACAAGTCCTACAGATTTTATATTAGAGGCAAATGAAGATTTTAACATAAAATATCCTGTTGTTGTTGCACCTACGCTAGTGAATATTAGTAATGAGGTTACCAATAAAGTACGGCTAATGAACCAATTTGATGAAGCCTTCACTTTATATCAGGATACTGTCTTAGGAGAGGCAGAACCCCTTTTACAGAAGCCACAATTATTGGCTGAAATGGAAGATAGTAATGAGATAAATAACTTGTCTTCAATACGAAGAGTGAAATTGAATACTGAAAAACCTGTGACATGGGAGACAAATACTGGTATAATCAGAAGTTTGTCAAAGAGAGGCACAGAGGATGGAGGGAAAGGAGGTATTGTTCCTCCTCATTTGACAGAAATGTATGACAAAGCAAGCAATTGTCACACTGAGAATGAAAAGACCATAATAGCCAACCTCCTGAATCAATTTGCTGATGTATTTTCAATGGACGAAACCGACCTTGGTTTGACTAACCTTGTTGAACATTCAATTGATACAGGAACAGCCAGACCAGTAAAACAACCCCCTAGGAGAGTCCCCTTGGCATACACCCAAGAAGAAAAGAAATTAATAGACCAAATGCAACACCAGGAAGTTATACAGAAATCTTCTTCTCCATGGTCAAGCCCTTTAGTACTAGTTTTGAAGAAGAATGGCAAGATAAGACCATGTGTTGACTATCGACACCTTAATTCTTTGACCTTCAAAGATGCCTTCCCACTCCCCAGAATACAAGATTGTCTTGATGCAGTGCATGGATCAACATATTATAGTACGTTCGACCTTATCAGCGGATTCCATCAGATTCCTGTTTCCCCCGTTGATATTCCGAAGACGGCTTTTGTGACAAAATATGGCCTTTTTGAATACAAGACTTTACCTATGGGTTTATGTAATGGTCCTGCTACATGCCAAAGACTTATGGAATTGGTGCTATATGGTCTTCAGTGGCAAAGTTGCCTCATTTACCTTGATGATATTATTGTATTTGCTAAGAGTTTTGACCAACATATTGAAAGGCTTGAAGAAGTTCTTCAGCGGATAAGAGATGCGGGTTTAAAACTTAAACCTGAGAAATGTGATGTTTTTAAGAAAGAAGTAACCTTTTTAAGACATGTTGTATCCAAAGAAGGTGTTCGTCCTGATCCAAGCAATGTTGCAAAAATAATTGCATGGAAAGCCCCTACCAATGTTACAGAAGTACGTCAAATATTAGGATTGGGAAGTTATTACAGACGTTTCATTAAGAATTTTGCTGGTCTGGTAAAACCTTTAACAGAGCTAACAAAGAAGTCCACCAAATTTGTCTGGTCCGCTGATTGTGAGAAAGCTTTCACTACCCTTAAGGAACATTTTATAAGTCCAGAGATAATGGCTTACCCCGAAGATGACGGGAAATTCATACTCGATACGGATGGGTCCGACCATTTAATTGGAGCTGTACTCAGTCAGGTTCAGAACGGGAAGGAATGTGTCATATCCTATGGAATAGAATAAAGAAAGCAATTATTGTGTAACTGATAAAGAGTTATTGGCTGTAAGATACTTTTTAGAATAATATCGCCAATATTTATTGGGCAGACGATTTGAAGTTAGAAGTGACCACCAAAGTTTGATCTGGATTTTCAGTCTAAAGGAAGCAAAGGGTAGAATTGCAAGATGGCTTGAAATATTATCCCCATTTGATTTTAGTATAGAACACAGACCAGGTCAAAAACATGGCAACGCAGATGCATTATCAAGATGTACGAACCCCCGAGATTGTGATTGCTCAGATACAGATAACCTTGAATACCTTAAATGCACAAAATGTAAGAAAAGAGCTGTGGATATGGTTAGTACCTTTCAAATAAATAAAAAGGAACAAATTAAGGCTGTAAAGACAAGACAGCAGACAAAAGAAGATGTTTGGAATCCTTGGACATCTGGTTCTTACTCCATAAAAGATTTAAAGACTATGCAAGAGAAAGATCCTGATATATCTCCCCTCCTGAATGGAAAATTGAAAATAAGGGACCTTGTGTGAATGATATTGAGTACATGAGCCCTGCAGTTCGACATTATTGGCTTTTATGGGAATCTTTAATGCTTAAGAATGGTTTATTGTTTAGAGATATTTGTGAAACATGATGGAACAGGAAAATATTTACAATTCATTACACCCCTTCAGTTAAAAGAAGAAGTTCTGAAACAAATGCACAACTCTATTATGTCAAGTCATCTTGGAAAAAAGAAAACAACTGAGAGAACTCTACAAAGATTTTACTGGTATGAGATGAGGGAAGACATCCGCCTATGGATTGTACAATGCCAAACCTGTGGTGCCATCAAACCACCTTTTTGAAAACCCAAGGCTCCTCTCGGAAGCATGACTGCCGGTGCTCCATGGGATCGTTTGGCTACAGATGTTTTAGGCCCCCTTCCCTTGACTCCAAGAGGAAATAGATACATTTTGACAGTAACAGATTATTTTACCAAATGGGTTGAAGTTTTCCCGATTCCTGAACAAACTGCAGCAACATGTTCCAATAAAATTTTAAATGATGTTATTTGTCGTTATGGTTGTCCCTAGCTATCCATTCGGATCAAGGCAGAAACTATGAGAGTGATCTCTTCAAAGAATTATGTAGACTACTGGAAATAAGAAAAACACGGACCAGTCCAAGAAACCCAAAAGGGAATGGCCAAGCCGAATGCTTTAACCGCAGTTTGTTATCCATGATCAAATCTTATTTGCGAGGAAAACAGACAGATTGGGATTTATATTTAGGTTGCCTAGCCGGAGCCTATAGAGCCTCACCAAATGAGTCTACAAGCCTTACCCCTAATCTCCTCCTACTTGGCAGAGAAATAAGGTTCCCCTTAGAAATAACTGCAAGCAGCTCAGCATTTGAAAATATCGAGTTAACATCAACCATTTTTGGCGAACATGTATTGAAAATAAGGGAGCGCATCCAGAAAGCCCATGAAGTTGCCCGTAAACATTTGGAAGTGACAGCAGAGACGAAAAGATCATCATGACTTACGATCCAAATTGTACTCATACGAAATAAACGACAGGGTCTGGTACTTAGACAAGAGTCGGAAAGAAGGCATTAGTCCAAAGTTGCAGCTTAACTATATTGGCCCCTGCCTAGTCACGAAGAAGTTCAACGATATTAATTATCAAATACAGACAGACGGACAAGGAACTATGAGGGTTGTTAACCATGACAAACTTAAACCTTATATGTCAGATGTTAATCCATTGTGGATCAATAAGAAGTTGAATAAATAGATATAACCTACATTCATGAGTTTATTTGTTCTCTTGTATTCTCATTAATCACCATGGTCCCCAGTATCCCATGTTCCCGCCAACAGTGTTCAACCAGTACCTATAACGTTATCATGATATTGGTAGTGATTACATGTACATAACAGTGATGCTGACCTGTTACTTATGATACTTTCTTACCTATTTTACAGCTATGGAATCAAAATCAGATAGAGGCCGGGTTTATGAGTGTCTGCTGTGTCCTTTTAAAGGAGAAAAGAAACTGGCAGGGAAACATTTTCTCTCAAAACATGTTCAGCCTGAGGAATCCAACTTCTTATGTCAACTGTGTAATTTTTACACAAACCAGGAACATCTGTACAACAGGCATGTAAAATTCTTCCAGACACATGTTCAGAAGAGGAAGCAAGCCATTGATGAGGGTTCTTTTGAGTCCGATGAATTATATAAAATCACCAACAAAACTCCCAGGAAAGTCAACTTCACTACAGATTTTAAGAGGTGGGAGGCAGCGGAGTCCAATGAGTATTGGCAACAGAGGAGGAGACCAGTTTTCAACTCCAGCTGTACCAGTTTCGCTGCCAGCCATATCTGTTCCATCTGTAGTCACTACTGCTACACCCGCTATTTTGCCAGCTTCATCCTATTCATCTACAGATACCAGAATTGTACTCTCTGATACCAACATAGTCGATGACATTCTTGACCTGCAAGATGAGTGTGAAGCCCGCCTCAGCCCTTCCTTTGACATTCCTGAACCTCTTCGCTCGCCTCCATGCACCGTGCCTCGTCCTATCCTTCCAGATATTACTTTTCCAGAATTATCAACCCAGAATGATGTTATTGAGGATCTTCGTGAACAGTTATTACCAAATGATGATGAGCAACAAGATCTCTCTTTCCGTTCCGTTGTTCTTTCCCTTGTTGATGCCATCAATGAAAACACCAGAGCTCAAAAGGATGTCCTGCATGAACTCAAACAGCATGGGGATAAGCTGCATAAGATTGAGATTGCCATCCGTCGTGGTTATAACCATACCATAACAACCCCGGTCAACTCCTGTCATACATTTAGAAGGCCGCCCTCTCCAAGACCACGTTGTACTCCCCGGTCGACATTTAGAAGATCGCCAATCAAGAGGAAGTTTGTTCCAGAAAGAACTTTGTCCCCTACAAGAAAGGTGAAGTCATCAATCTATAAATCATCCCCAAAGAAACTTACAAAGAGACCCCGTTATTGAACATTTCTTTATTATGGACATTTAATGTGTATACTAGTACATTTATTGTAATTTTTATGCATTTTTTTAAGGTAGAGTGTAAAATTTTTAAATAGTTTCAACTGTGTTGTCCAGTTGCTTTGCCATTTTTATTATACTTTTTATTGGTGCTATTGCGTATCTAGGGTCAATTGTATTATATTTCCCCTTTAACATTTAATGAGATATAGGTATTGTTCCTGTTATCTTGAAAACCGTGTCCGTACAAATTTAGGGATTAAATTTTGGGTGGATTTTATTGTATATTTAGTGACGATTTAAAATGTAGTCACTAATTTAGCAATCTAGAAGAAAGATTGCTGTAGTCTTTTGATTACTTCTTCAACACTATGTGTTTTTAATGTAAATTATGTCTTGTTATTTGAGAGACATATTTACATGATATCTCATTGATGTGCCAAGTTGTTAAAAATTGTTACTGAGGTTAAATTATTTAAATCTATGTTTGTTTTATCAGAAAACTTTCATAAGTTTTGAGCAGATTCTTGTTGTTTTCGTGAGGACACTGAAAACTTAAGTGGGGGCAAATGTAATATTTTGCATTGATCCACGTTGTTACCATGTGCCGTTTTGACATCGGGCACTTGTTCATTGATTTTTACTTAGCTCTGGGGCATGACAGCATTTGTGAACGTTTTCAGTGATTTACATGTGCCCTCACGATCATTTGTGTTGATATTTTTTAGTGTTTAGTCATTTGTATGTCTGGATAAGTGAGAAAGTTTACTCTCTTGTCGTGTGTAACAACTTACATTTTCATGTTGCACGATTTCCGGTGAAAAAGTTGTGGAACGCATGCGCAAGAATTGTATGCAAATTTGTTTGTGGAATGTGACCTGACGTGACCTTGTATGTAAATTTTGTCGGAAAGCGAGTATGAATACGATCTGAGTGAATTTGAGCATTACGATTAATTTATGAATTAAAATACAAATGATATTTATTTTCTAATTGCAATGTATTTTATGAACATTTTAGTGTTCCGTAAACATCTTGTTTACGCTGTATAATATTTTTATGTGATTGTCGAGGATTATATTTCTGTCATTTTCGGATGCTGAACCGATATTCCCGACGGTTGCTATGAACGCACGCTCGTTGCCCCGACTGTTCTAGGGGATATATAAAGTATTTTTCCGACAGATTCAGTTCTTCTTCCACGTCTTCTGGCTCATTATCAGTCTAGTAGCTTCAGTTGGTTAGTAATCATGTTTTTCGCGAATTTTGGAATATTTTTCAAAGACCTTTCCTTACTTTTGGCATTTCTTATTCAAGTTTAATGTTCTCTTAAACTTGTATCAAAAATTAACAGGACAATTTAGATTTTTCCTGACTTTGAATCATTCTAGTGATGTTTAAAACTAGTCAGAGTTAAACTTTGAGTCAAACTGTATTTTCCCATTGATCTGAATTGCAAGTAGCACAAAATTTCTACTTGATCAGATTCGTTTTCACCCTATCAGTTATTTCATTTTATAGAAATAAAGTATTTGCCATTTTCCCATGCCCCTTTTTCATGGAAGGGTTAGTAATCATTTCATGGTTAAGATTTGGACATAGGAATCCTGATTGATTGCGTTTTCCTATAAATCAGAGAAACTCACAGTTTGCTAGAAATATTGCGATATAACATTGTCTGATATCATGTTATGCAGAGCAATAATTTCATATTTCTAAACTTTCAAGTTCTCTTCAGATAGTCTGTCGGTATCAGCCTTAAGTTAGAGATCTCCCTCTGGAGTGTCGTTGGTCGTGCTTGTACCATATTCTTGGAGAGTCACCTTCTCCACAGTTGGTATCACTTCCGTCGAACGCATAACAGAGTGTGTGTTTAATATCTCCACAGACTAAATTGAGAGAATAGGTCCTTTCATAAGTTTATTCTTTTCAACTGAGATTGTAACATTGAAATTTGTTGGATTATTCCCCCTGTCCCTATGTTAAGTGCCCTTTATACATATCAATGTAAATGTTCAGAGACAAAATACACATAAAAAAATAAATAACCTTGTTCTCAAAAACATTCAAGCAGTATTTGGAAAAACGAGTGGACCCCTCGCTTGACCGCTACAATATCCTTAGGCAGCTTAAATGTTATTCTAAAGATGACCAAACACTTTCTCTTGAATTTGTTCTGACATAGGGGGATAAAGTTGCAGAAAAAAACCTGAAAATCCAAATGTATGACAAAAATAACTAGAAAAGGGTTCAAAACGTCCGAAATATAGATCGACTGTGGGTATAAACGTGATCGATGAATAAAAAACCCATTTAGAGTTCCAAGTGTTGGGACAAGAGTATTCTTTGTTGTGTGTTTTCTGCAATTTTATCATTGTTCACTTTTTTTCATGTATAGCAATTATTAAAATTTCAATCTTAATCATTTTTTTTAATTTTATTGATAGATTTTCAAATTCCACCAAAGGTACGATAATTATACTTAAACATTACGTCTAATATTTCCAATTCCTAAAAGAAGCAATACGCAGCAGAAAGCAGCTCAACTCAGACAGTACGTCTACCAGGACTTCATTTAAAAGTCATTAATTTCTCATTTGTTTTGCATAGAATAACTTTGATTTGTCAAGCATAAAGTAAAAACGAGTAAACAAAAACAATACAGTAACGGGAACAACTACCCAGGCTAATGAATAATGAATATAAACGTACACATCTCAATTATGTATAAATTTTTGTTCCCAAGAATGACAGGAGACTCTGTTTGGAACCCACTTAAGCGCAATGAAAGCAGCAGGTTTAGCGCGCTGTAAAACCTGGTTTAACCCACCATTTCCATCGGAAATTTTTGTACCAAGTCAGGACAATTACCCTTATTTCCCCTTTTCCGGTGCTTGCCTTGATATCACCTGTTATATGTGGACCAACAACCCTTTTTTACTTATCCTTTTGACAACTGCCTTGGAGTTCGGTAATTTGGTTATTACCTTTATTTAATTATTTGGATATCAATAATGGAAAATAAGACGAATAACCTGTTAATAATATAGCGTACTGTAAACATATAATTTAATGCACTGCTGATGAGTTGTCAGTCAACGAAATTGAAGAATGAAGATGGTCATAATTTTGTTTATATAAGGAGTATAAAACGGAATTGGCAGTAGAGATAAACAACAAAATGGATAACAGGAAAGGAACTATGACATGTCAATCAATCAACCCACCCAACAAACAGAACCCGGACTTTTTCAGATTTTATTCGCTTGCAGTGTAACAGATGACCTTAATGGAGAGGCCATGCTTACCCTAACAGACCACCTGATGTGAGTTTTGGTTTTTGCGGGACGTCTTATTGAAAATGCTTTAGTTGTTTTACTATCTTTTCCGGGTATGTTTGGTTTCCTATACGTTTTTTAATCTTTTGGTTAGTTTTACAGTGTTTGTTTTCAACTTAATCAGTCTGTATTTTTGTATAACTGCATTTCTTATTAGAGGATCGATGAATCCAGAGTAAAGAATTCCTTCTCTAAATTCAGCAAAAAATGATTAGTCAGCAATAACTTGAATCTAGATACATGCAAGGAAAAGGATTTTTTTGCATTTACATTTATATTGTTGTTTTCTGTGTGATTTTTCATGTATTTGCATTTTGACAGACAAAGCTGTTTGGCTGATAGGGAAGTTCATTAACTCGCTTTTTTTCTGAATATATTACCGTAGACGGTTCCTGGTTAAAATCGTCATAAACGGTAGTCGAAAGATCTATAATTTCTCCTTTAAAGGAGCCGTAAAGGATGATTTTAGCATAAGAAATGAAACTTTTTTTTTAAATTATCCAAATTGGCCAGTTAGGACACTCGATTGGCTATGATCGGTTCATCTGTCTGGGAGCTTAACTGCAGTATCCGGAATTCCTGCTATTTAATGATAAATAAACACACATTTTTTTATAGAATTTCTGCAATAATATTTTACATTCGAATCCTATTTTATTTTTCCTCGTTCTAAAGCAACAGAACTGAGCAGTCCTTCATATAAATAAATGAAGTGAAACGAGTGATCTGACTGGTTGGATTCAAAATTGAACCAATAAGACAGCTCATTTATTTATCTGACGAGTTGTTCGTTTGTTTTAAAGCAATAGAATTGAGATGTCCTTCATATCAATAAATTAAGTTAAACGAGAGATCTAATTGGTTGGATTCAAAATTGGACCATCAAATCGCTCATATATTTATTTGAAGAGAGTTTGGACCTTGTTGATGTATGAGTACCACATCTACCACATGTGCTATTATCTTGCATATACTGAATACTACTGGATAGACATCAGTATTGGAAACATTCTCATAAAAACAATCAAGTTAACATTAAAATTTATTCGTACGTCTTTTCTGAGATCTACGAATTGTTATTAATGCAGTCTTCTCGTTCTACCGTCACATCTACGTCTCGCAACCACTGGTTGGAAGTTTCTTCTGGTTTATTCAAGTAACCATGCGTGTGACCAGCTTAGTTGCTAATATTTCGGTAAATGTTGTGAAATTGATATTTTTTCACGAATTATTTTGGAAAGTAAGGAATGTCTCCATTCATAACTCTGTCCTTAGTTGATTATTGTGCTCTAAAATAATTTTTTTTTTAGTTCCGTTTCAGAGTTGATATCTGATATACCCCATACGACCTTGCCATTTCATTTAGGTCATTTGGAATTTACATTGGCTCTACAAATGTAAATCTGTGAGACATGGTTGTTGAAATATGCAAATACAATAGTGTAATAAATTCTCATTGATTTAAACTTTCGTTGATTAGAGAAATATTGTAGCACTGAATGTATTGGTGTCCAACAAAAAATTGGTACATCAAAATTTGTATGGTACACTATTTATTAAGTATTTATATAATAAAGTTGTCCTATCGGTATTTCAGATTTATATCTTACTTTTATTATGTTACTACTTGACTAGACCAAAGGTCTTTCATCATTCCTACTTATTTCTTTGGGTCTTCACATGATATGTTTCGGACGGAATCAATAATTCACGTTAATACGATATTCCGGTTTAGTGCTCTTATATTAAAGGATAGACAGTTATTATGGTTTTAAGATTTTAGAGTAATTAATTGATCATTTATTAATTAACCTTTCCTCCGTCTCCTTCACTGAAATATCGGTCAGAATTATATTTGATTATTTTTGCTGTTAACTCTATTCTTCATCGGTAGTTAATTTCGTATCAACCAATAAAACCTTAATTCGGATAGATGTGGAATAAATTGTCTTGTAATCAACAGACAGCTCGTCGTAAACATTCATATGTGTAGTATTTTTCCCCAAATAAAAGCTGATTAAATTCCCATCATTTATAATAGAGTGTATACTTCGACTGAATGGATCGATTTAAGATTTGTAAGTACAACTCAGATCCTTTTTCCTCCTCATATTTTTGCAAACCATGTAGTCTTAAACACGGGTCTAGATTTGCAGATTTTAATGAACAACTAAAAAACTTTTTATCCCACGGTTATTATCTTATATCATGGTTATTGTTATAGAACTTACAAGTTGATTAAGACTTTAAAATCCATTTGGAGTGGTTACCCACATGTACATCTCATTATTCAGTATTTGGTTAGCTTCTAATGTACTATTAGTAATAAATGAAAACGTTTAGTCAGTTATCTTTGAAACTTCAGATGCGAAACAGTTTGTAATTCACCTTCAAATAATAGTCGTATTGGCCCCTTGATCATTAGTACCATGGGTTCATATCAAACTAAATGATATACATGTACCATCAAACCCTATATTTTTAGTGGCAACAGTTTCCGAAAGCTCCGGAAGTTCTAATATATTCGATACTTCTTACGGTAACTAGTCGTCTCCATATATTTGTAGCATGTTCCGACTAGAAAGCCCTAGAGAAAACCTGCTGTAAAACAGTTTTGAACAACTTTGTAATCTTTACATGGTCGGCAGCTTTTATGAGAGGTTTAACCTGGTCGCAACTGTAAAAAGGTCATGATAAATATTCAACCAATACATGCAGTGAGATACGATATTTACCCACTCTACAAATTTACCTAAATTGATTGA
Organism: Mytilisepta virgata; assembly: GCA_028015205.1. Classification (NCBI taxonomy): domain Eukaryota; kingdom Metazoa; phylum Mollusca; class Bivalvia; order Mytilida; family Mytilidae; genus Mytilisepta; species Mytilisepta virgata. The sequence continues at coordinate 38,724,403 of CM051515.1, forward strand.
TTTAAAAAAAAGATTTTTGAAATTTAACTGTCGGTACTGGTTATATGTCATAACGCACAAGTTAGAGTGGTAGAATCAGTTTCTGTAACGACTTATAGACGATATGTATGCAAATGTTGACGTTCCTTTCTGCAAAATTTAGATCTTCGTGTGTGAACTTCACTAGCATTGTCGTCTTTATTCATTTGGTCAAAGTAGCAAACTCAGATAATGGCAAGGAAATTTGTATAATTACATTGCGACCACTGAATAGCTAAAAACATGGGAACTAACACAGAAACAACTGTCTGGGAAAAGTGCAAACTTGCTAAGAATTAGAGAAAAGCGATTATTACACATGACATGTCCAGAATATTGCCATTAATTATAATGTTTTCTTTAAACACTAGTTATTATCTGGTAAACATGATTTAATTGTTATTTCGACTTTGTACTCATATTGATTAATGTCTAATAAATTTCAAAAAATATTTTCCAGAAGCTGAAAGCCTAATGTAATCCACACTATTCTCTATAGGGAATCATTTCATTAGAATACTGGAAAAACATTAATTAGAATTTGCAAGCTTATAGGCAGAACTGATGTTCAGTTTGAAGGCTTAACGTAAAGCAAATTATATAAATTTATCTCATTAAGTTCACACTTCGTGATCAATTAAAACGGTTTTTAGATGTTAAATGATTTGATATCATCATTTGAAAGTGGCATGCTAGGATCAGCTGTCAGTAACAGTAGTAATTTCCATTTAATTGTTTTACAAATTACTAGGAGTATAAATATATTTTGTTGTTGTAGCGTTCTTTCAGATAGAGATTCTTCCAATCGGTACACACTCGGACCTTTCCGTCAATACCCGGGAAAGTGCCTATTATCGACTTTGGTCGGAAATGGTCGAGTGATGTTCCGATTGAGATTCTCCGTGAAGTCTTTTCAAGAATTTCTTTTAGGGAATATGATTTTAACAAACAAACCTAACGATTGCCAAATAGCCACAAAAAACTAAATACTTTCAAAAATTTACATTAAAGTTACAGTAATAGATTATTATAAACGTCCTAGTCTTAACTTAAGGATGCTCTCTGGTCATGTTTTGGTTTTTTTGTCAGATTTTTGGAATCCTCGGGTTTTACCCATTTCTTAAACATGAAATTTTTTGCCCATGAACCCCCACTTTTTCTTTTATAATTCAATCATATATACCTTAAAATGGTATTTGACAAAATTTTATGAAATCCTTTTCATTTTTTAATACACCTTTGAGAGACTGAAGTTGTCAATGCAAAGACAATGAAAAATCTAGAGAAAACCAATTTCCTGCAAATTTTCAAGGCCTCATAGCTCTAAAATGAGCACATGAACCTATATTTTTTTTGCTTTTTTGTTTACTATTCATATGGTCTCTTAAACTAAAACACCTATTTCAAATCCTATTTATTTTCTATTAGACCAGCGATCATCCTTAATGTAAATGACATATCAGTACCCCTTTACAATGCAATCTGGTGTAATGTACAAAAATGAGTCTCACTAGAGGCTTTAAAAGAGAATTCTTACGTCGTTCTGTAAGATCTTTTAATCAAGCTTTATATCTGATGGTGAACTTACAATCCACCCCTTTTTTAGTTAATTAAACATTGAAGTGAATAATAAAATTCTAAAAATTTTCTTTGTCGTCTGTTAAACTTTTTATAAAAATCTTATGGATGCCTTCATTTCCGATCTTTAATCAGAATATAGAAAATTTTTCCGAAATAGGTGAATGAAAGTACAAGTTGTTGGTCTGCGGGCTTCCTTAAAGTACATAATGATAGATGAGAATTAGCTTATAATTAAGTACATATGGAAAACAACCGGCCATCGTTTCCTGATAATATTGTTTGTTTCCTGGAAGAATCTGTACAAATGAAATGAATCACAATAGACCAATTTGTCACTGATATTCAAAACCGAAGATTTAATGAAGTACCTACGTATGCACTATTGTGACGAAATTATGGATTCTTGTTAAAAATTAATGGTTTCAGTGTTCTTTAAAAACACAATTTTGTATCCTGATTTCAATATTTTTTTTTCATGTACTTTAATTACATTTCTTTTTTTTTCTCGTTTATATTAGAGATTTCCACTTTATGAATAAATTATAACTGGTACGAGTGTATGAATTAAGGATGAGGATGAGTCCACAGGGTTTATGTCACTTTTGAACATTGTACACGTATGTTTAAAACATCTTTTTGTCTTGTCAACCGTATTTTAGTTTGTTTATACCTCTTTTTTGTAGCTGTATATTAACGTTTAGATATTTTCACAATAGATTTGATAGTGCCACACCAAATCAATTTTCATTTTTTTGGATTTAGCTCGCTCGCACCTGTTTTTGCAAAAAAATCCAAAGAACTAAAAATATATTTGGTGTGTCCTAATATCCGTTTGATTTTTTCTCCATGTCTTTTTGTATTTTCATTATGTCCTTGGCCATAATTTTCTTTTTTTTTTGGGGGGGGGGGGATTATCAAACAGAATTTTTTTCACCTCAGTAAGAAATAATTTGGTTACTGGCATGTATCGTCAATTTAAGTTCTTAAGTTTCTCACCTTTATTTGGTGTTGTTTGAAGTAATTTATATACTTTAGCCACATGGGCACTTATTGACGATCGTGTGGTTACCACCTAATGTAAATTTTTAGTCTGTTAAATTCGTAAATGGGATTTTGTCTCCTTGATATTTTTTATATATCCATTCTTTTTCGTATTTATATACAGACATGTTTATTCTTACCAGTAAGTGAATGTTTTCCCAATTTAGAATGTGTTACATTTTTTCTTTAAGTAGCGGTGTTGTACCTAGTTTCGCATATTATGTATGATAAAAAGAATATCATAGGGTTAGAGACGACTGTACAATCTTTTCCTGTGAATAGGTCTAATATCGAATACAAAACTAAAAAAAAACCTCTTTTGTTTTCTCGTATAAACAGGGGGTTTCCCAACATCATCTAAATTGATTGCACATTAATATCTAGCCTGGAATAATTTCACACAGAAAATTGGAAAACTAGATCCAAGTGTACATGTCGGGTAAAGTACCTTTCATTCAAATGAAATGTGTCGCTGGAATGGGTCAGTTTTCCTAGTTGTCAATAGATTAGATTACATTTCATTATCAAAGCGTGTTGTCTTTTAGAATGAATGGGTCCAATTTTCGGTGTAATACACGAATAAACTGCACGATTAAGTGGAAGTATACTCATAGTTCAGAAACTATCATCTTCCAATATATAGGGTAGCTACCTACACCTATGAACCCATTATACAAAAAAACCTATAGCTTTTTATAATGGGGATTGTATTATATTACGAAATTTAATATAAAAATATAAAGCTATATCAGGAGAAAAATCACTGCCTATCAGATTGAAAGGTCGAGTACCTAACATCTTGTACAAGGCAATCATTATATAATATTTATAGCAAATTTCTTTCTGTGACACAGCATTAACTAAAGTATTTTAGTCAATTTCATTTCATTATTGAATTCAATAAAAAGAAAAACTGCAAAAGATCTTTTGAAATTGAATTAATTACTGATAAGTCAACAGGGAGTTAAATTATAAATGGGACTAGCTCTGAAATGCCAGGAGCCACCATTGTATATCACAACCATTGCATATCACAACTCGTACAATTTATCAAACTTGTAATTATATAATCAATACAATTAATCGACAATCAGATGTTCTAGAATACGAATAATCCTTTAGTTTACATTATTTTCTATAATTACACTACAAAAGTTTTTAATTTATATCCCTTGGGTGTAGTTATTGTTCCCTAACCAGACATCCATTTTTCGGTTCTTTTGTCAGCGCAATGTGTTAAGTGGTAATTATTGATTCTGGAATATTAATATATTATTTTACAGTGTTATGTACCATACGGAAAAATATTGTACGAGTCGGTATTGTATTGAAAACCGTATTGGACGAGACGCCGAGTCCAATACGGTTTTCGATACAATACGGATGAGTACAATGTTTTCCGTATTGTACACTGTAAATAACATATTTATTATACATTTCAACATATTTCAAGAAAACACTAATTAAAAGTGAAAACTTGTAATTATATTACCAAACAGATAACAGTATTTTATAAAGAAATAATATTCATTATTGAGGTTTGAGTTTCTGTAAATTAAGAATGAAGGTTAACATATCAGTGAATGTAGGTTCAAAAGATAGGGAATAGTTCATAGAAGAGTTTCATTCAGAATTTATTTAACATACACCCATCCATCCATATTAAAATCATGATTTGCCCGAGCATTGTCTCAGAGTGTATATCCCAATCTGTTGAACGTTTTACCAAAGGGATGTTTATAATTAATCTTTTAGAAATGAAATCTGTATAAAGTGAGGATTTCATACATATATACATTTATATTTGAAAAATCAAGATGCCCAAAGCCAGTTTATTGTGAGCATGTGTGTTTTGCTTTCAAAAGTATGTTTTGAACGTTATGACGTCATTTGCTACTACCTTAGCTGGATGATAAATAGGTACCTAAAAGCAAGATGGCGTCTGCCGTCCAATATGGAAAAAATACGGCATTTTCTGTGCGTTTCCGGTTTATACAGTATCTATGTAAAAGATGGTGTCGTACTGTACAATACGGAAAAAATACGGCCTTTTGTTCCTTACAAAAAAAACATATTGTACGGTCAAGTGTCATGAATAAGGTTTTCTCATTGGATTTTAAATATAGCTGTATGATAAGTTTTCTTTTCTGTTTTTCCCCCTTTTTTCCTTTTTTTTTTTTCTTGTTCTTTATTAAAGTTTTCTAAACCTGCTTTTGGAAGTTCTTTAACTGTTCGCATCGGCTGTGGGATTCTGTAGGCCATATTCACACAATTTTGTTGTTGGTTCTTTCCTTATTCAGTGCCTTTCTTCATTGATCTGACTGATGTATTATATTCTTGGTAGGAATCATTATTTCATGTTTATTCGGTTATTTTTTTTTAATTTAGCTATTCGGGTTGTGGATGTTTAATCTAAAATCAAACGATAAAGTCTGCATTCTGATCAACTGAAAAAATATTCTAGTGTAACTATAGTAAATAATGTCAACTACAAGGATTAATACGTATTCAAGAACATTTAATATCGTAAAATTTGCATATCTAAGTAATAAATTTGTATTAAACTGCTTTAAAAGCGATATTATATGGTACTTTAGTTTATCGATACTTTTGATTAAGTCAATAAACTTCTAAAACACAAAAAGTGTTGTAAAAATTGCTAAATTGAATTATTAAATAACTAGTATCACTATTTGTTATGTGGTTTTCACCGACCGTTACATTTAAGAGAATCACTGATAAAAATTAAGTAGGTTGCAAGTTTAACTTTCTAAAAAGCAAAGTAAGATATCGAAACTTGAGGGCCTTTTGGAAAACTGTTAATTAAGTTTTTTTTATCCTACATTGAATTTTTTATGTCTATCTGTTTGGACATTCTTCAAAATGCGCCTTTTCATATTTCGTTTTAAAGTTGTTTACCCATTTTTGTAAAAAAAAAATTAAATTTTGAAAACCGAAAAGAAAAAATTTCCGCGTGCATATATGTCTGTCCTTGGATTGTTTTTGGTTTTTGGTCATTTTTCTATCAAATTTACCGAAGGAACAAATAAAAAAAAACCAATCAATTAGACAGAAAAACCCGGGAAGACAAATGAACAACCACAAGCACAACAAATAAACACTGAAAACTACAAACGATTGAACAACACGAATTCCTATAAAAACCAGGAGTGAACTCAGGTGCTCCGGAATGGTAAGCAGTTCCTGCTTAGTTATTATTATCATTTTGTCCTTCCGCGTTTTAACGTTTAAATCCAGTAGAATTTAAAATTTTCATCGATGAAATTTTACATGAATTGAATATTACCCAATCCCTAAAATTTACCACCTACATCATTTCATTTTGCGTGTTTGTAACAACTTTTGGCTTCTTCACATACTGCTTCCGTTACTAATCTTCATGTTTGATGCCATTGATTAATTCCAATATCAGTTTATAATTAAAGACTCAACAATGATGTAAGCCTTCATACAATTTTTAATACCATGAAAATGTCAGATATTTAGTACTATAGATGATGTTCATTGATGGCTAATTAACTGATCAGGGATAAATCTCTCCTTACTCTATTTTATACGGAAACAGTCGTCAATCAAAATTTCCTGATTGGCTTTCGCCGCTTTGAGAGATATTCCGTGTAAGTAATGAAGCAACGAGGGAAGCATTTTTTAACACGATATTGCGTCAAGCTAGTGGCGAGAAATGCCATTACCATTTTTTACCTTTTTTAAAGAAATGAAACAAACAATATATATATTTAAAAAACTAAGTATGTTGCGAAACAGCTCATGCGACAATAGATAACAAGAAAAATAAATGGAAATGGTGAGCTGTCAAAAGGGGCGTAAAACGACTAAAATGTATGAAATACACAAGTCGAACAAAACCAAATATAAAATCGTAAAAAAACAACAAAGTAAAAAGTTAAAAATACCCAAAGTTTCGACCAATATGGTGTTGATCACGAGCATATAAAAAATAAAAAAATAAAAAGGTGTTGACTCTTTGAAACCAAGAGCGAGACTGAGTCCGTATATAAAATGTAAACAAAAACAAAAAAATATTTGACGTGGGTGTCGATCAGTAAACGTACTTCATAGAAAATACATAAATGGCAAGGTAGATAGTAAAACTATATAGTAAAAATAAGTGAAATATTATCTTTGACGTATTGATGTATAGAAAACGAACCATAAGTATTAGTAAAGGAATTGAAACTAAGAATTTTTTACATTAATTCCACGGGGTCGGAGTGTCCCCAGGTTAAAAATTATTTCCTGTTAAGGCGTTGTCTGTATTGTCTTCCTCCGTTAACTGTCCTTAAAACGGTTACGCGGACGTCTGACGAGCTGTGACCAGGCAATCGAAAGTGATTGCCAACTGGACAATCAGTTCCATTCTTTATAGAATGCAAGTGTTCCGCAAAGCGGTCACCAAGGCGACGACATGTCTCTCCGATATATACCTTATCACAATTCGTACAGACGATTGCGTAAACCAAATTTATATCAGTACAGATATACCCATTTTGAATTATGTATTTGTTGTCAGGGCCCAAGATCTCTTTAGTATCCATGGTGTAGGGACATGTCACACATTTGGACCTTTTACATGGCCTGGTTCCCCGGTAGTCAGTTTTTTTCTGAGGAAATGTTCGACATGATTGAACTACTGACTAAGTGGTTTATTAGACTTTCCCCCCTACGGTAAGCAGTGATTGGAACAGTCTCAAAAATTTCGCACATCAACGGATCTTTCATAACGATGTTGTTAAAATTGTTCACAAGGATGTTACGGATGGCGACATTGTGGGGATGGTAAGTAAGGATCAGTGGAACACGTTTGTTGTTAGATTTCCGACCAGACTTTAAGGCGTTGGATCTGGTCACAATGGAAAAAGATTCAAATGCCCGGTCAATGGCCGTTTGGGGATAACCTCTTCTTCGGAAGAAGGTGGACATCTTGTCACATTGCTCTATGAAATCCTCTTCATTGCTGCAGATGCGTCTAAGTCTAAGAAACTGAGATTTAGGGATGGCATCTTTGCAAGACTTAGGATGACGTCGAAAGATTCAGGAAGGGATCTAAGGAAAATATGACACTTTTGAAACATTTTTGTCTATTTTATCAAAATGTAATTAACAGTATAACTAGTTATCCTATAATTATTGTACAGCAACGTACCATTCCATGTAGACGAGCCAAAATATACCTTGCAATATTCTATGATATATATTGCCTTAAAATTGAGAATTTTTACTTTTAAAAAATCTTGCTATACAATAAAAGGGTTATTGCAAAACCCTATTATATCCCTTTTGTCCCACTGTTTAAATGGAAACGTACCAGTAACAATATACATGGGATGAAAGTCGATGAGACAACATTCCATAGGACTGAACATGGAAAGCAGTTCCTTTTTTCTTTCTTTTTCATAAACATTGCATAGTTCCTGTTGTGGACTTTTCCTCCTTATCCTACTGGTTTCAACACTGGGATTTCGTTGCAAAGTCAAGGTGAATGTTTAACAATTTTAAGACAGTTTGTCAATCATTCAAAGGAACTGTCTTTTCAAATAAGTTTTTAAAGCCATGATTAAAGATTCAGCATGGTCATTATTATAGTCAGTATATATAATGGGATTTTCTACTGGGTTGGTAACTTTTCAGAACAAAGGAAATACAACTTTGATTTGTATTCAGTAACTTCATTAAAATTTGATTTCTTGGAGGCCATTTTTGTAATACATGCATTGACATTTGACTTCAACAGTTTCGCAGCCTAATATAGCAAACATTTCAATGGAAAATAAGTTACAAATGAGTCCATGTATAGTCAATATACTACATCGTCCGATTATTCTGTTATTTTGGAACTTTATATATTCTTTAGTGGCATGGCCAATTGAACAGTTTGTGATTCACAGTTCCATTAATTTCAAGAATTAGGAATACGCCTGAGCGCCTTAGACCTACAGGCGTATATCCTATCACAATGTTTTGACTTTAAATGGCGAAATATTGTGACAAAATAAATAAATTTCTCAGCTTATATTCCTTTTGTATTTCTTGACTTTACTTATTTTGTCATTTAATGTCAAGGTATTTTATTCTTATTTATAGCATGATACTACATGTATATTTAGTACAAAATATAGACTTGAACAATATTAGGAGGTTTTTCAGGATTTAGAACTCATTCTCAGATTAAGTATAAAAAGTGCAGAATATAATTTGCATGTTGCAAAGTCAAATCATGTATATGTCAATCCACATATCTTCTTAATTAAACCTTATGTAATAATTACTAGGGTGTCAGTATACACCCATGCAATAGATGATATAATCACTCCTACGTACGCTTGGTGTTAATGAGAGATTGATCTGAAAAATTTATATTAGCAGATAACTAATGAATCTGAAATCACATATGTCTTGTAATAAGAAATTTGTATGTTTTCCCTGGTGCAACGTATATAGATACAACTATAACCACTATGTCCATGTTTGAATGTAAAGTTTTATTTGTGTTTATGATTTATGTCCTCTAGGCACCTACATTAGCTTTTATCATATCAACTCAACGCTGTTAGCTTTTGGGATAACTTGACCTCGAACTTTCAATTGTTATTCTAAAATTCAAATCTTCTCCTGAAACCCCTGAACAAAATAAAGTGAAGATGGTATGAATTATCTTCTTTCCGATTGGTCACATTACTGAAATTTGATATGATGCATCAATGAGAGACTCAAACCTTTTCTCCCGGCAGCATTACTTGCATGCTACTGTTAGCATGTGTTTGGTTGGTTATAGTACAAGTCATCTTTAAATTTAAGATTGCTGGATCAAATGCCCCAAGAGTTGATTCGACGCATTATTTTTATGGCGTTTTCAAAATTTGTTCCGGTCAAATTATTAACATGCTACTAAAGCCATTTTTTTCTTATTTGTAAAATTATAGAAAACATCTCCTTTAATGTTGTTTATGGTACTGGGAGCTAAACGATGGAATTCAAACGGTTTTGGACATATATGTTTTTCTCTTTAAGTAACTTTATTAAACCTATCCTCATTATTTGGAATAAACATTTTTTGTTTTGTTTTACCAGAACGTATCATCCCTGTTATTCAATAAAATGTGTGTTTTCTGTCATTTAATATGAAATAAATACGAAACTGATCACCAATATTCTCCATCTAGACAAATTAAACTTGATTTTAAGTAGATACTTCTACTCAACTACAGAAAATATTATTCCAACTCGTTAATTTCTGAATAATGTGTTTTGTTTTTTTTGTAAGTTTGTAAAAACAGAAAAAATATTTGAAAAGTTCATATAAACATTTTGTAACGTTTTATCATTATAAGTTATTGATAAATAATCTTCAGTTAAACAACAACAAAAATGCATGATGGATTCTCGTTTTTTTATAATTATTTAGATATTTGGAAAAATTTAGGCATACTTTTTTTAAATCTAATTTGTCATTTCATTCCATCATTCAAATAGACGGTTGTTCCATTTGCAAGACACGTTTTTGACTCTCCTTAAATTTTTTCCCTTAAATATTATGAAAATAAATGTTTTTTAACATTCATTTATAAAATTACTCCTACGTGTCTCTGTAATTGGAATATTCGTCATTATTATATTTGATTATTCTTACTAATAAAGCCATTCTATGTCTCTGTTTAATCTTAAGCAATCTGATATAGCCTTAACGAAATTAAATCAAAACAAATTGTCTTGTAATCGTTTTTAACTGATGTCAACCAGAAGGAAATGTTTACATATTTCTGTACAAAATTAATTAAAGACCTGTTAATAAGTTTTTCCATGTAATATTTGAAGTCAGTATTGTTTAAAATTATAATCATTAATTGTATTGAATTTTACTATTACATAATATTTCATTTAAACGTTAAAAAAAATAGCGTGCAGTTTTCTAGTAGACAGTTTTGTGTAACAGCTGGTTTCTTCTACCAGTTAGCTTTTTTCTGGTTACTTTTTTTCAGGTTAAATTTTATGGTTCATTTTCCCAAGGATAATTCAGAAAAAAGAGATTCTGTTTGATGTTCAAGGAATAAAGTCCAGTACAAAATTAGACGGTTATTAAACAAGCATAAATATCGGATAATAACATTTGAAGACGCCTTTAAACATCCAATGACAACTCCCATCCCTGACAAAAATTGATAAAGTATCATCAGGGACAGCAATAATGATCATTTTCGAAAGAAACGATAACTTACACAAGGACTCAAGCTGAAGTACTATTACAGCATCATTTAAATATCGTAATGTTCATATGATTTTGGATAATTATTTTTTATGTGTTTTATTGTAATAAGTTTTTGAGGTAGTATATTTGCAGCCCTTCTTTAGTAAGAGAGAGAAGACTGGCGCATCTGGTATCCATAGGAATGTTGATTGTAAGTTACCAAAGCCGATTTTAACAAGTATGTCCAAATGTGACCTTATATTATGTCAGAATCAAAAAGGTTATTGACATAGCATTTTTTCTCAAAATTAGGAAAGTTGGATTAATGCCATTTATAGTCCTCTATTCTATTTCGATGTTTTGCAGCCAATATGAGAAGAGATTTTAGCCTATGTAAACTCTACGAAATGTATTTTTTGTGTTGTACGTATTGTTTTCCAAACCTAACAATCTTGTCTCAGATTAAAGAAGATTTTTGTTGTAGATGTGTTTCGGTCTATCTGTCTGTGAGATAAATCATTCCCGATTTTTAACTGAAACGTGAACATTTGTAGGATATTTATTCGATTATTTCCAGTAATATAGCCATTCCTTATCGGTGTTTAATCTAAAATTCTCCAATAATGTATATACCGAGATTACGAAAAAACAGATTGTAGTGTAATCATGATAGACGATGTCAATTAAAACAAAGGACATATTGTTGAGTACTCTGAGAAAAAATTAACCTTGACCTCATTCAAGGATAGGACAACTTCTACCGCTTTTTCTGTATTAACTTTTTCCGGCTGGCTTCATGACAACTTTTTAAAGCTGAACTCATTGCGAACACATAATTCCTATATAGGACAGCCAAAGTCATAAATAGGTCATCTTTGCAACTTTCATAAACTGTGAAATTTATTCATTGCAGATTTTAAACACATGTAACATACATGTATATTCATGCATACTGAGGAATAATACTAACCAATCTTTATCCTCGACGGGCTAGAATCGAAATATCTGAGACAACCAATTAAATAGTTTACGTACAAAATTTATTTTGAATTCACCTTCATCTTGTGCACAGGAACCGAATTTATGAAAAAAAAGGTCATCAAAACGTTGCTTGAGCGAATTAAAACTACATCTTTGACTTTGTTAGACATACTTGCAAAATTATTGCTCTCAGATATTACAGTTAACCCAAGTAATAGTTACATAAATTAAGATAAAGAATTTATTGTCCGAAATTCCTTTTTCTAAATCACTATTTTTTCTGTGCTTTCGTGTCAAAATTTCTTACCTAAGTTTAAATATACACATCTGCCATAGACCTTAACCTGCAAAATAACCAACAAACTAGTAGGCATCGGGTTTGAATTTCCTGTTACAATTATGGGCTACTCTTTAACTTATGCAAGTAATCCGATAAAATGTCAGATGAAACGACTATTTTATAAATAAAATACCTCAGTAAACAACAAATTCTTTTCCCATTTTTTTTTTCTATTGGTAGTTTTATCTGATCAAGGGGAAATAAAAGCATTTCTTTAGCTCTGAGAACCAAAATTAAAACTATCTATCCTTTAACTTATGAGGGGATATAACAGACAAATTTATAATTATACAGGATTATCACTCCTACTAAGACAGTAATAATCACATTAAAAATACACCATATATATATATGTGTGTGTGTGACCTTTATGAAAAATATTTAAATCCAAATTGTGGAATTGTGGGACTTTCTCTACATTTTTTTATATTGGTGCCATTAAATACTTCTTGTACAGTATATTTTGATAGAAGGCGACCTTTTACATACTTTTTTTGTTCCATATAGGATTGTTTTCTCATTCATTCCATATAACAGCCCTTTTCTGTGAATAAAAAGCAATTTCCATATGAGTTTGTTAAACTGCGTTAAAAAAAATCAGACTTTAAAATGCTGTTATCTTTATCTCAGAGTGTTTTATTTTGAAATAACAGGACATAAATGAAAGTATCATAATCCTCCAGAATAGCACAAAGACAAACATAAAATCAACAGTTAGGATAGTTTGACTAAGTACAGGTGCATTGCAGTGGTTGGTTTATGCGTCTCCAAATGACCTTTATCCATACCTGCTCCCCGGTGTATAAATCACACACACACACACACACACACACTGTAAAAGTCAACATATTGTTATTACCAACAAGATAGGCGCTATGGAAAACTGGTAGACTACAGAGGACGGTACTTAATGTTAACAGCAGAGTTTTTATTTTAACACTAGCTACGCTTCTCGTTGGTGCTGGTTGGATACATTTGGACTATTTGTTTTTAAACAATTACAAAATAATCATGATACGCATTATCTAGATGTATAAAAAAAAAGCCAATTCTGTGATTACTGTTGCGCATATTGCGTCTCTTCAAAACGTCCAAGTGCATGGAGCAGAAATAATACAATGTTGCACAAGTGAAGAGTCGTAAGTCGACGAAATTTGCACATCAAAGTTGGTATCTAAGAATTTGTTTTTACCGCTGAATCGATACTGCTACTGCGGGTGGACTCCAAGTCATCGAGTGGATTACCAGCTCAGGTGAAGGTATTTCGATATTAGCTGAAAATTTATACTTAAAATTTACTGTTACAAAAATGTAAAATTTGTGAAAACGAAAGAGTATCTCCCTAGTGCATAGCTACATGTATGTCCATTGACGGTTTTGGCTTTATCCCTTTTGGTCATTTTGGCCTTTTGAATTTGCTCTTCCACTTTTTGGATTTATTGTTTTGTTTTTGAACATTTTATGCCTTGAGCACAACTTACGAGTCTTAAGTCGACAAAATGTTCACATCTTCTGCATCAAAATTGGTAGCAAAGAGTTTATTATTTGTATTTTTTATCAGAACGAGATGCTAAATCTTATTTTTAGTCTGAGAACGCACCAACAAGAGAAAACGAACATAATTTATCTAACTTGATCGTGTTTTTGCGTACTTGAGTTTTGTTTAGGTAATAAATCATCAATCATGTTATATTAACTTCTCTTGGGTTGTTTTCAGGGTAAATCCGTAAAATAAACAATTTCCATGGCGTTTTATGTCTAATTCCTAGGACACCTTTTGACGATTGGGTTTGTTAATTAGATTTTCATCCATCTGTTCAAAGTAAAATACTGAAAAATGACTGTAAACAAAATAATTGGATCCAAGGACGTCTTGATAATATGAAACTATTAATGCAACAGAAAAAGGGAGATATGCTGTCAAATTTTATTGTGTGTTTTATGTTATGCTGAAGGCACCAGTTGAACATTTTCGCTGCTAAATCGATAGAAGAAACATAAACTCTTATTTCCATATTAAATTTAAACCGTATTTCAAAGAAGAATAAATAAAATTTTCTCAAACGAATAAATACACCTGAAATGTATAATATTTCCGAGAGTCCCAATGAAAAATTTTATAAATAGTTTCCCTTTTTTATTCTCCATTTAAAGCAATAAAATGGTTTTTTCTGTGACGATGATTGGATAAAGTAAGCAGATGATTTTATCAATAGGGGTTGGATTGGGTACCAGTAATATACCTTACCACTTTTAAGATGCTGTACCAAGTCGGACTATCCTGACTCCCTGTTGAGTTTTGTTTTTCTTCTGTGCTCTTTTATTTTATATTCGTCTGGGAGGCGTATATGTCAGTTTTGTGATTTTGTCCTTTTCTGGTATTAATCTTTGCTATACATCAACATGGTTTATTTAATATGATATTCAATGTTTTTTTTTTCTTGGAACCCTATAAAAATCAAATGGTTAATCCCTACTATATTACCATCAAAGGAACAAGTTTTTAGTAAGGGGATATTTATTAGTTTCCACAACAGTTTCTCAATTCAAGACTTAAGATTATAATACGTATATGATGAAGAATTCAATACACCTCGTCGCTTCCTAATAACGCCGAAAATGTGAAATAACCGAAAAAAAAGTTGTACAATCAAATGATTTGGACATAAATTGTAATGCATGAAAAGCAGTATTTTATGTAGTCAATTTACGGATATTGAAAAATTATTTGTTATTTTTCATTATTATAAAATTGCGATTTTTGTGTTGGTATCTTAGTGGTATTTTTCGCTTCCACGGTAGTGTAACGCGTAAAGTCCGGTATGGTACGTTGCCAACATCAAGTTAAAAATGCTATTTCAAAACACCTACAGTTTTAACAGTATGCGTAGAAATAATTTTATAATTTTTACTATTGCCATCAAGTTACAAAATTGACGAAAGTGAGCGTTACTTTCGCTTCCAGTATTCGTAACGGAAAATGAAATCCCTTTTTTTGGCCATAACGCGTCTTATTTACTATGGAGACGTGTTTCATCGAAATCTCGCGTGATTGGGTATTTTTTACAATGTCTTCGTTTTACTGTAAGTATAAATTATACTTTTTGATAGAAAATTATTTTCAGTGTTCATAACGAGCGTTACTAGTAACGCAAAACAAAAGTATCCATAAATTAATTATTCATTTAATTTTTTGGCTGCTTCCGGTCATAAGTGATTTACACGTGGGTGACATTGATACAAGCATCATGGCCGATTTGGAGGACAGCGACGATGAAGGAAAAGTAATTTTTGTTTCCAACTTGCGATCAAATTGGGTAACATTCAAATCGAAAATACTTTAAAAAAACACGAAAAGCACTAAATGACAAAAATCAAATTATGGAATAGTTGTCTTCGGTCTATTTGCTGTCTCTCGAGTTTGGTCTAAAACGAAACCCTCCTCTGATACGAACACAATTTATAACATAAAACTCATAGAATGTTTTGAGAGCCTTCGCTTCCACGTAACGCTGAAAGTGTATTGGTTAAAAAGCTGATCGACAGTGTCCATTTCTTACCATTTGTCTTATTTAATCCTATGCAAAGATGCAACACACACATTCTTTACGTGTGCCTTTAAAAATGCCATTTATAAAATCGTCACAAGAAACAACTATAGTGGTATCTCACTGAATAGAATTTGAAGTAATATTTCTTAAGATCTTGTCACAAGGAAACAAAACTTATTATACCCCCGCTCCGAAGGAGTGGCGGGTATACTGGTTTACCTCTGTCCGTCCATCCTTCGTGCAAGTAATTTGTAGCTTTATAATGAGTTAAAGTATATTGATATTTTTAGCTTCCAACAAATTTGGTATCTTTTGGTTTCTTGTCACAAGGAAAAAAACTTATATATTATACCCCCGCTCCGAAGGAGTGGGGGGTATACTGGTTTACCTCTGTCCGTCCTTCGTGCAAGTAATTTGTAGCTTTATAATGAGTTAAAGTATATTGATATTTTTAGCTTCCAACAAATTTGGTATCTTTTGGTTTCTTGTCACAAGGAAAAAAACTTGTATATTATACCCCCGCTCCGAAGGAGTGGGGGGGTATACTGGTTTACCTCTGTCCGTCCTTCGTGCAAATAGTTTGTAGCTTTATAATGAGTTAAAGTATATTGATATTTTTAGCTTCCAACAAATTTGGTATCTTTTAGTTTCTTGTCACAAGGAAAAAAAACTTGATTATTATACCCCCGCTCCGAAGGAGTGGGGGGTATACTGGTTTACCTCTGTCCGTCCTTCCGTCCGTCACAAATTTTTTGTCGCAAAATACTTCGGAGCAGGGGGTATACTAGTCAAAGCAATAATAACATCAGTTGAGGCCAACATTTTTAAAGAATCTCTCTTACGGGAATACATTGGGGCGAGGAGTCAAAAATGAAAATAAAAGTTTGGATATTGTGAAGTGGACGAAATAGAACTATTCTTTTTCAAAAGTGGTCAGATACATGCTAATGAATCAAATAAAGGAAATAAATACCTGATCAGGCAAAGTTATAGATATATATACAAATGTTTTACATGAAATTCACTTATCATTAGGCTACATGTATATATTATTATTTTTAATTTCTTTTCAATCTTATTAAAATACAGATACTCTGCAAATATCCTGTTATTCTCTTACTTTTTACAGGTTGTCAACGTTGATGAAGATATCCATATTCAGTATATGAAAAGAAATGGAAAGCATTATACTCTAACAGATGAAACTGACATAATTGAAGAAGACGATATAGGAACTTCTAGTTTTAATTTTGCTAAAACAGGATTTGAAACAGGCAAAAATTTATTGCTTTAAATGAATTCAAAGTAGCATTGAAGAATACATGCAATGTAAAAAAATATTTTCTGAATGATTTTTATTCTAAAATTATCATCTGATATTTTCCTAAAGCAAACTTGGTTTGTCCAAAGGGCCAATAGCATTTGATTTGAATTATGATTTATTGTTTGGAATTGTAATTGTTGTTGCGTTCAAATTTGCTGTTGTAATCCTTGAAAATTGTTGATTAAACTATATTGCATTAGAAATGTAGTTGTGTATCATTTGTTCTAGTTTTCTTTTGTGCAGTTAAATGATATATTTATTAAAGATTCAGGTTTAATTTCTACCAGCGTAGCATGCTAGATCTATTTTGTGACACCTGAAAAATTTTAATTTTATTGATGGAGCCCACATTGATTTTGATTGAAAAATCAATTTTGTTGTCAGATAATTGTTCCACACAAAATTGTATGATTTTGTACAGAGTTGGCATTTGTTAATTGGTTATTTGCACTAAGTTTTCCTGCTTTAAATGATACTCCGTAGCAATGTTGTCTGGCATTATTTGTATCTACCAGCTGATCAAACTATGTATTTAAGTCCAGCATCTGGTGGTAGGGTTCTCGGCGAAAGGAAATAGCTAAGCAACCATTTATGTAATATGACCACCTGTCTTGTGCGACAGAAATTAAATTTTGTCTTTGTAGTGCATTTCATGTTGATTAAACAAGTATCAAGCCACCACCTGTCATTATGTGACTCTTTTTCAGTTTCCTTGGAGGATTACTTGAGACATTTAGAGGCATATATGTATGTTGCTGTTTTTCACCTATCGCAGAGTTAAAGGAGCATGGAAAAAGTAATTGTAAATCTATCCCTCCGTTGTGTCTGCCTGTCTCTCTGAAAATGCGATTCTCTTCCTAACATCTCAAAATTAGCCTTGAGAAAACATGATAACTGAAAGCTAATCCAAAGGAATGCTTATAAGGCAAAACTTTTTGGAAAAGGGTATACAAGTGCAAATCCAGTATGGATATTTAGCATAATCATATATCACGATCCTTGTATCTGTTATGAAGCATATAATAGTATCTGTGGTCCTTGTATTTTCTTCTGGGGATTTTTATCTTTAGTTTGTTATCTATATGATGAAATATATTCCTATTTGATTTGGTAGAAGGCATTATATGTCATACAGGAACTTCTGTCTTGAGTTTTTACAGCACATACGTATGAAGAAAGTAAACAGTCTATAAAAAAATTAAAAAAATGAGCAGAAGGAAAACAGAACTGTATCTGCATAGAATTTATTTATTACTAAAATTTTCGAGGGAAGTCGGGAATAGTCTTAGTTAATACATATTGGCATCTTGTGGTATCTTGTCACACAGGCGTATATAGGTTTGTAAGCTTTATCAATACAACACTAGTAAGTTCTAAGTTAATGAAACTATTTCAAATCATTTGTTAACAACATTGAATAGTTCGATTGATAATTAAAACTTTGTTATCTAAAGAATCGGTATCTTATGGTATCTTGTCACGGAAAAAATACTCAATAATTTTTAGAATTTAAGCATATAGGAATTCACTTATGACGACTGCCGCTAAGAACAAAATAAAAAACCATAGTAAAAGCTGATATTTTCGTGTAGCTTCTTTTTAGGTTCTTGTCACAGTCTATCTGAGAAAAAAAAATGGACTCGTCACTGGTCATAAATTGACGTTTTTATAAACTTGGGTGGAAATACCTTGATATCACAAACAAAATTGTACATTAGCAAAATATTAATATTTGGAAACCAAAGAACCCAAATTAGCTGTACTGAATTCTTCATCATATCTGTCAGATAAATAAGTTGATGTGTTAGATATTTAACAGCTAAGTCGACTTATTACGATTTTATTATGACCTGTATAAATTAATATCGTCAAAAGAATAGGAAAACCTGAAGACAAGCAGGTGAAAACACAAACACAGCGAACAAATATTACAAAGACAAAACCAATATAAAGAAATCACGTACCAAACCAAATATAAACAGAACAAGACAACGCAAAATCACAAAAAAACTGGGTGAAATCGGGTGATAAGAAAAGGTAAGCACGTCATGCTCCGATAGGTAACAAGAAAGTGCATTTATTTCTCTAATTCTTTCTCTGTTTTCATGGTATCCGATCATTTGGAGAAAATTTGATAATCCACATATGGTCGATGAAAGTTCCTTTCGAAATTCTCGATGTTTTTCGAATATTCCGTAGTAACCTAACCAAATGACCCCTAATGGCTGCTATGTCTGTGTATTTAAATATAGATAACGATAACTTACATCAGTCAGAAAAAGTGAGGCTTTTGAAGTTTTTTTAATTTTATATTCCCTTGACCTCTTTACTTATGTACGTGGTGTCACGCTAAAAATAAAACATCAATTTCGCTATATATTTTTGAAGAAAACATATATATATATTCTACCATTTATATTTTGATAGTTGTGTCAACATAAAATAAATCTAGGCAAGAAATTCATAACGTCGGTGGCAATTGAATAAAATTTACCTTTTAATATGTACATTCGGTTTATTTATAAATGAAAAGACAAAGAATCTGTATTTAAGGAGTGTACATATAGTTTTATTTTCATGCAAGTATTATCGGGATTCCATTTATTCCAATTTCACACCTCAGAAACACATAAATTCTCATTAATAACAAATTGCTGGACAAAGAAATACTGCAACATCTACTATATCAATAAGAATTGTCTTTTCGCTCCTGTTCATCTTTATCACGGTGTTATCCAAGCGGAATTATGTGAAAATTCCATTACTGATTTAGTTTAAACATATATATATGCAATCTGGATTGTTTCAGATTGGGGATTTTCTTTGCTCAAAAACTAAATTAAATCGCCCAAGTTTGAGAAACGGAAATTTTACAAATTTAAAGTCTCATGGGACACGATTCTGATGCTTTTTTTTTTCTTAAGAGGAAAATCCAGAATTAATTATTTCATATTTGTTATTACTTCATATTATTTGCTTATAAATATATATATAATTTTGATGGAGCTACAGGAATATTAAGGCCGTGCAAGGCGTGGGAAAATTCTCAATGGAGAATAAGAAAAAGTTGTATAATACTGAATTACTAAAAAATCGAAATTCGCATAAAAGCGTTATTTTCCAACTCGAATTTGTTTTGTTTATAAACTACTAGAATGTTAACTTAATAACGAAGTCTTAAAAAGGCAAGTTTTCTATATTTCTTGAAAGTAAAAAAAAGTGCTTCTGGTTTTTTGTCGGTTTTTCTTTCTTTCTTTTTTTCACATCTATTTTCAATAAAATGTAATTCAGAAGGTGTTAATGTTTTTAATTTCATTGTTAGTGTTATATTTCCCATTTTGTAGATTATAAAATGTATATATATATACATTTTGAAATTTATAATTTAAAAAATGGGAAATATTACATTAGTACTTTATTATTATTATCGTCAACCCCCAATGAGATTGTCGACTGCTGTCAACGTTAACTGAGCTGAATATTATGGTCTTGTATTTTGGTATATTATTTTATGGATATACTGAATTTTATTGTATTGTTTCAAGTTAATCCATGCATTCTGAACATAACATCAGTTGAGTTGGTAGCCTTTTTGTGAAAATGTTTAACTAAAAGTACCTCCGTGCAAATAAACCACTCAAGTTTGAAGTATAGCATTAGCAAATAGTTGGATTAAGATTTGTTTTGTGAAATACTATTTACAAATGAGGTTAGTAGTATATAAACATTGTAAGAATTGATTTTTGGATTCAAAAACACACATGAAACTCAAACCAAGCAATGAAACATCCATTACTTGATGTATTGAAGTATAAACTCAATTTTTTAGCCATTCAAAAAGCCTTTTACATTCCAAATTTAATCAATATTGTATAATATCTACTAATACGACTGATGTAGAATTCTTAACTTTGTATTCTTATGAAATTGTTCTATTTCCATGTGTAGTGGGAATAATTCGTACAATGAAGCAGAGTATTTTTGAAACTTTTGCAAATTATTAATATTAAACTAATATATGTGTTTTTTGTAAATATAATTGTTAGCAAAATACTATAACATTTTACAGTTTTCATAAAATCGTTTTATTTCATTTATTCTTTATTTTTTCCTTATGTTGAGAGGGACAACTATCCAAGATTTATGATGAAGAATATCTCCTCTACATTTCTTGTATTACAAAAGAACGGTTTCCATTGTAACAAATACACTATTTGGCTAATTGGTTGGGTCTAATAAAAATTCATGTTAAAATAAGAAATTTAATATATAGAATTTAAATTTTGTATTACCCAAGCGTATGGTTGCAAATATTTTGGTCTTTCTTATAGCTAGTAGTAGAAGTAAAGCATCATGTGGCATCGTAAGATGAACAACAAGAAAGTCTACACGACAAGCACTGATCTGAAACAGGTTATTGTGTTACCCCATCGAACAGATGTAAAATTTTCTGTTGCATATCTCATGTCATATATTATACAATTATGGTACTTTGCTGAGTGCAATATCATGTTTTATGGACTACTTAACAACAAATATTGCCCAAGGCCAACAGCGGCGGGCAATATTGCTTTCAGTAGTCCATAAAACATGTCATTTAATAATAGATATATAATTTAATAGAAAAATTGCATAGACAAAATTTTAAAATAAAACAGGATTTTCACCAGGCAAACAGGATATTCACCTGTCGAAATCGGGAAACCATTTATTTTTAGGATCATGGAAAGTCCCTATTTTTAATTTTGGCGTCGCGTGCTTTTAAAGCATCGTATGTGTACCGGAGCGGAAGTAAAGCACTGTCCGAATCACCTCATCATGGCATCTTGTAAACAACGACTACAGAAAACAGAAAAAATAATGGATATTGCCATATGACAATTTTCAAACTAAAATGTTTATTTGCATTATTGAATAAAGCAATAACTATATGTTGATTCTATAAATCTGTGGAGTTATTGACTTTTGAGAAACTGTCATTCACCTCGACGGTTGGGCTCGGTGAATAACATTTTTTCAAAAGTCCACATATTTACCTAATCAAAAGACATAATTGTATAATTAACAAATAGTTCATGACACTGAGGGTCATATGGCAGTATATGGACCGATTGATCGCCCGACAAAAATTATATAGACCGAAGCGAAGCTGAGGTCTATATAATTTTTGGAGGACGACCAACCGGTCCATATACTGACATTTGACCCGAAGTGTCATGAACTAATTGTTATATTATAGTTTTCAGGAATTTAATCGAATTTAATCGATCTCGCCAAAACGAGGCGGTCCATATAATGTACAGCCAGTTCATATAGCATTATATGGACCGGCTTAGATAACATAGATAATTAGAGTAGTAAAAATGTAAAAGTATAATATTAGTTAATACTGAAGTGCTATATTTCACTTTAAAGAGCATGAATTGGAAATCACCTGTTTCTAAAAGTAGTTCATCTTGCAATATCACTTTAACCGTGCAATATGGACTAGTTTGAAACACACTGTTTCTATATAAATCTAAAAGTAATAAAAGTCAAAATGGCACGTTTTAAAAACGAAAAGATCTTTCAATTTGCCTATCTAAAGAACAAATTTGATAATAATATTTTTTTAGATTTTCTATAAAAGTGAAATATTAAAGTTTTTCTTGGCAAATGATTAACCTGAATGTCCAGATATATTAGTAAGTAATATTCTAAATATTTCCCAGTTTTATTTATGGGGTGCGTTCTGACATCCAACGTTCCCAGCCAATTCTAAAACTGGTCGTTTGACGTCACAGTAAGATTATATAAAATTTTATTTTCAGTATTGCTAACGGCGTAGTATCATAGCATAGTGACATTTAATATGCAATAATTTAATTTAATAAAAATCAAGATTTCAACTCTTCACGCCGAGTACACCATACCCACATTTAGGTTTGCTCACAGTGTTCTGATTATTTTGGCTTCCAAACGTTTTGGTCATAAGCTAATGAAAATTAATCAAAGACACTGCTTTGTTATCTGAGTTTATATCGTCTTGATAAATATCAACACATATTGACATGATTCAATTATTTTAGATTTCACACTTCACCAACGCAAAAAAAATCTCATAAATTACGGTTTATTGAACAAAGGCATATGTCGATATCTTTTATGATAAAAAGAATTGCCCATATATATTCATTTTGTAGCTCTATGATGATGTAATCCACGCGTAAAATTCGACGTCTTAATTATTGCTTGACTTGAACTTTCATATAAATATATGATCAGACACTATTCTGAATTAATAAATCTTGTTTGTAAATACCTATTCTCGGATCGATTTATTAAGCACGCGTCGCGTCATTTCTGTAGTTTGATATGTCAAGGTTATAATTACGTACAATTATACAAAACTAGAAAAAAACGACGATTTATTGGGGCAACGCCGTCTAATTTCAACTACCGTATGTGTGTGTTATGCTAATAAAGAAAACAGAAATAGTTTAGGGTTACTCTACACCAGAAACTCATGAAATACTAGAACGTAAAACAAACTGTAAATCATCTTTGTTGTTGTTCCTAATAGTTGAAGAAGATAGAAAGTCTATAAAATTCAAACAAAGGTTAACTCCTTACAACATTCATCGTCGGACCTCCACTATTTGCTTTTATTATGTTTCGTAGTTATTGCATAGATTTTGAATGTCTAATATAAAAGCTTAGCTGAAACCTGTATCGCATACCCTTTATCAAGTTTTTAGTTGAAATATATGATAAAGTGAACAATACATATCAAAATCCGTATCACATTCCATATCATCCTAGAACCAATATCAGCCCTCGGGCGTTCGGCCTTCTGGCTGCTATTGGTTACTTGCGTTGATACGGATTTTGGCATGTATTATCACATATTTTATTCAAATAACGCGGAGTTTGCATATGTAATAAAAGCATAATTTGATGCATGTTATTTGCCCCCGGGGCAATAACATCATACGAGGGCAGATAACATGTTATCTGCTCTCTCGTGGGCCTCAGCGGCCACACTTCCTCTCAGCTGTAAATAATCGTCTGATTATTATTTATGGTGAATTAACCGTTCATGAATGTTCTAAGCAGTTTCAAATAGGGGCTTATAAAATCTATTTGTAGATCTCGGGGGAAAAACACGGAACTGAAGTTGCGTCCATTTCTTTGACTTATACTCCAAGTGAAAGAAAACGGCATTGTGCATGTGCAACTTATATTCAGCGATATCGAAAACATGACAAACTTGCTTGAAGACTGGAAAATCTAATTCAACAGTAAACTTATTTCTTGGTAGTGGCAAAATATGTTATAAATAGATTTAATACATGGTCTTTTTTATATTGCCCGTGTTATCATCCCTGGACTGATATCGTCCCTCGGGGCCGATATCAAGGTCTCGGGCTGATAACAAGGGGCAATAGAAAAAAGACCATGTATTAATCTACAATTATTATTTGTTACACACGTACATATTGATCAATAAAACAAAGAATAAAACTACAAATAAAGTGTCCATGTTAACTCCTTTGTTGACTAAAAGAAAAGTTGAAATATATGATAAAGTGAACATTCCATATCACCCCAGAACCAATATCAGCCTCTTTGGCTGATATTGGTTACTCGTGTTAATACGGCATATTATACGGATTTTGCCATTTATTATTATTTGTTACACACGAACATATTGATCAATAAACCAAAGAATAAAACTACAAAATAAAGTGTCCATGTAAACTCCAATCGTTTGCTTGCTAAAAGAAAAGTTGAAAAATATGATAAAGGGAACAATACATATCAAAACCGTATCACATGACGACAAGAAAAAAGTTGCTGAAGTAAAAAATGTATGTGGGACACAGAGTGGGCAACCAGAAGGAGCTGTCAGAAAAATACAGTTCTAAACATTGGACGAAATGAATCCGTGGCAGTTGAGAAACATAAGAGTTTCTTTCCATGCACTATGTCTAGAGTCGACACTTATCGGTGGTTTAAGACTAAAACATTTATTTTTTACCAAGTGAATCTAACATTTTTCACTTCTACAACTTTAATTCTCTTTTAAAAAGTTAATAAATGTAATGGCTCTGACTTATTAAGGACTTTTCCAATAAAAACGACTTGGTTGTGTTATCTACGTTCGTGTTGCCAAAAACAACTGTTTCCAATTGATGAAAACAGGTTTAGAGATACTTAATCAACTGGTTACAGAAGTAACATAAAATTTTGTATCTTTGACAAAAAATATAATTAGAAAAACAATGTCGTTCTCAATATTTATCAGCTATATATATACTACGCTCTGTTCCACGGCCTACCTAATTCTAAACAGGTCGTATGACGTCAGGGGAATCTCAGACTAGAACATTGCAAACCCATTTCAAAACATGTAGTAGTTTCCGTGGAAGAGAAAGGACAAGACAAGACAAGACGCGTTTATTAATCCAATCACGGAGCCCCAAAGGGAGCGGTATAATTATTTATAAAATAAAATACTGTAGAGAAATATTCACTAGTAGGAAATAAAACGCAATTGTTTATGATTGATTAAAAGTAAGTGGGGTACACATGTACACCTGCTACTTTTGTGTCGAACTGACAATGCGTTAAATCTGGTAGCAGTCAAAATAAATGTAAGATAGAGACCGATATTACAAAAGTAACATACCTGTTACCATTTACACAATGTTGTATGTAACAAGATATCTGTCTCTTAAATTTACTAATTAAAAATCTCTATAACTTCGTGTTTTATATGTTTTGCGTGTGCGTGTGTGCGGTCATTTTCAGTTTTGCCGCGTGTGTGCCACATCTACCATAATTGTGGAAAAATAACTGGTTTATCAAAAAAATATTTTCTAAAATATATAACTTATCATGAAACATTTAAATTATCAATTGTAAAGCTGTATGAATGTTTTCATCTTTTGCAACTTTCCATCAGCATAGATAAATTACCATTATTCTGGAGAAAACAAGGTTACATTTATATATATAAATCACATTTTAAGTCTAGCAATAAAACTACCGGATTCAAAACGAATAAATTTTACGTAGTTAAATGTGTATGCTCAGAAATAGTTGGTTGGACAATTAAATTGGTTGTTTCATTGCATCCACGAGAACCATGAAAATTGATATTCACCGATTGATAGTGATAAACATAAAAATTAGTTCAAAATGTCCGGTAATTATTTTTTTAATTCAAATCAAAATCCTTAAGGTTAATGCTAAGATCAGTTTTGGAGAAGAAATAAATATCGTTGCCATAATAACATAATATTTTGTTTAGTTATTGGGTTTTACGACACTATCGCGACCAGTTTTTATTGGTGGAGGAAGCCTGAGTACCTTGTGATTGACTTTTGGCTTGAAGGCTGGCAATCCTTGTCAATTAAGCACATAGTATTCAAATTCTGTCTTACGATTGCTGGAAGCACGCACGACACTCACAACAATGGAATATTCCTTAAACTCCGTAGAATTGTATTGGAATAAAGAACTCTATAATGCTTATTGATTGCAATAAAAGTTGTTCGTTGAAAGGTGAGCTGTCAGTCGTAAAACTATTGAGAAATTCATTTATGTCCTCAGGTTGAACGAATCCTTAGCTATACAGAAAACATATAACGAGGGTGACAAACACAAAACGTATAGCATTTGGTATCTTTACTCCAATTCAGCCGTTAATTGCATTTCTAGAATCAGGAAATTGTATCTCGGAATCATTATAACTTGTCAAGCAGCTAATCTTTCTAACAGAACAGATTAGTTCTAAGTTTCGACTTGTGCGCTTTTAAGGAAAAATACTAATTGTAATAATGTTATAATACTTTCCAGAATCAGTTTGCAAAGGATTTTTATATTTATCAGAAAAATAAAAGAAAACAATGAAACGTTGGAAAATAAAGTGAAATATAAGAAATGAAATGCTTCGAAAGTTGGATTTATTATTACAGATTGTAGTTCTTGGACTTATGTCAAGCACAGGTAATATCTAATTTAGTTTAAAAAATTCCTTAATTTTCTTTTATTTCAATAAATTTATATCATTTGTAATATACGTGTCTTTCTTTGTAGATACCATAAAAATTGAAAATAAGTAGGTATTTTAAGTTTATCGGTGTTTTATCATCAGAGAAGTTCATTTGGAAATCTTCAGTATAGAATTATGAAAGTTTAAGGGAAACAAATCTTCAATTGGCCAAAATATATGATAGAACATTCCACCCAAAGTTTAATAAATCGTTCCAATAGTTTATTAATTTGTGACCAAAGTTACTAAATCCTGGCAACGGTTTTTTTACTAATTGTGGCCTCGAATTAAAATTGGTAAATTAATAATTCTTAACCACGATAAAGAAAATACTGGCAAGAAATATATAAAAAATTGTCACGATTTTTGTCTTGATAAATAAATTGTGACCATTATAATTATTGGTGAAAGAGAGCCATACATTTGTAAAATTAGTGATAACAAAATTAAAAGAACTTTTTAAAACGACAATATCATTTCGTAATTAAAGGATTTTTCACATTTTTAAACAGGTTATACGATATGACTTGGTTTGTGTCAGCTTCGTGGACTTTTCCAAAAAAAATTTATATCTTTAATTTTAAATTTTTTTTTAACAAAATACTGATTTTCTGCTTTAAATTACAAATTTAGTTTGGAAATATTTGAATTTGCTACTCAGGGTGATATGTTGGAACATTGCCAACGCTGGTTATACCGTTCCCCAACTAATGAGATCTATCGTTACATCCCAAATCAAATTATAAGAGAATTCCTAGCTGAAACAAAAAATACAAATGACTAAAATCAACATAGTTAAATAAAATTCATAACACACAAAAACTATTTAAAAAAATGTGCAAAAGTGGATGTGGATCCTCGGACGAATACCAATCATCAAGATAGAGGAGAAAGTCAAAAGCAAATTCCAATGAGAAAACAAACTCGTGAGAACAACAAAATAGGGAAAAAATATCACAAAAAACACTAAAAGAACAGCAAAAACTGATAACAAACCAAAATGAACCAGAACAAGCCTGCACAAAAAACAAAGCACAAACAATGTGAGCTCCAACAAACAAACGGGAGTAACATCACATTCTTCGCAGGGTTAAACCAAAAAAATGAAGTACCCAGAGTGTAAACTCGTGCAAGAAAATATTGACATTTAAATATAAGAGAAACATATATATTATCCTGCAATTACATGTACGCTTTTAACTGATCAATATAGCCTGCCCAATATTGTATCAGTAGCCCAATATAGTCTCCTGGTACTTTTGTCCTCACATTCAACGATATTTTGAATTGCTTTCTGGTTCACAGTGATTATGACTTCGTGTTTCCCTAGATTACGCGACAAAAACGGCCCTACCTCAAATCAGCTATAAATTGAGAAATTATTCATGGTGGGTTCAAAATATCCTGATTTTATCACGGGTATGCTATTTATGCCAAATATTTTGCCACGAGTACATATATTGTATATTTAAGCGTATAGTGCTCTGTTTACAGCCCACATCACACTGGAAGTGTGAAACCTTGTGAATAAAGTGCTGTGGGGTCTATTCTTTCAAGAAGAAAAATCTAAGAGAATTTGAGGTATTTAGTCTCAAGAAAACTTTTATTTCGGGTTTATAACCCCTCGCTAAATCAAAATTATTAATCTTATAATTTAAAATATATTTTCTTTTTTTTAATGTTTCCTAGCAAGTGTGATATATATCGATTATAACATGGCATTTTTCATATCGCACCTATATTATCAGCTCTAGGTGAAGGTATCAGCCCGAGAGCCGTCAGGCTCGAAGAGTGATTTTGACCATGGGCTGATAATGGGTCTGATATGAATAATGACATGTTATGATACTTCAACATTGGTGTTTTATACGTCTCCATGAAAATTTTTATCTCAATGATTTCAGGCGCTGCAAATCGTCGTTGTCCCTCGTCCATTTAGTTAAAATGTTATGTTCTTTTGTTTGTATTAACTAATTTTGAGCGAATTAATATAATCCACAGTTTCATCCAGCTATCGTCTGCTGTATTTCTATGTGCTAGTAATAAAACGTATACCGAAATAAATTTGATGCACTGTACGGCCATTTTGTTGACTGACAACTCATCAGCAGTGCTCGAGATCAAAGTGTTCGAAAACCGGTTAGATAAGTTTAGAATCGATTATGGAAACAACTGATTTATAACACGATTACTAATTAAGGGTGTGATATAAAACGGAAGCAGTTGGTAAGAAAGTCATATCAGCCCGCTAAGCTGTTTGAAAATGTTGAACAAGGATTGGTCTCAATATATACTCTATCAAAAGCATAAATTTACATCAGGTAACATTGTACTATTATCGACGTAGTCCGAGAACAAAAGCTGTTTTGTTTGACCATACAAAGCGACATTGTCATAATGCCGTAAATCAATGAAAATGACGTCATGATTCGAAATTCTGTGAATCCAATAATAAGATTTAGGTTACTTTTATAACTAGTATATAGATATACAAAAAAATATGAAAAATTCAAAAGTTTTGGTAATTTTGGTATTTTTGAATTTGCTCTTCAATCCTTTGGATTGTTGTTTTGGATTTCAACATCTTAGGCCTTGATCATAACTGATGAGTCGTAAATCGACGAAATGTGCACATCTTGTGCATCAAAATTGGTATCAAAGAATTATTTTTACCACTGCAAGAGTCGATGCCAATGTTGGTGGACTCCAAGTCCCCGAGGGTATCTATCCCAGCTCAGTTGCTAGTATTTCGATACTAGCCCGAAACTGTTACATTAAATTTACTGTAACAAAATTGTAAAATTTTTGAAAACTAAGGAGTATCTCCCTCGTGCATAGCTCTGTCCTTAGATTGTTTTGGCTTACCCCTTGGGTCATTTTGGTAGTTTGGTATTTGCTCTTCAACCCTTTGGATTGTTGTTTTTTATTTCAACATTTTATTCCTTGAGCAGAACTGATGAGTCGTAAATCGACGAAATGTGCACATCTTGTACATCAAAATTGGTATCAAAAAAGTATTATATACATTTGGCTGTTGTAAAATGCATAATACTAGAAATTTTGAATCTTTATTAAAATAAATGTTGACTCCAGATAAACTTGGTCTGGATTTGTTTAGTTCGTTCTCTTTATTTGATGCTCACACTGAAATTTTTTTCTGCAGCTGTCTTCCAAATTGTTTTTGTAGATAGGCGTACGTGTACCCGATACAATAATCAAGTGAAATCACTTTAAATTTAGTATTGATTGAAACTTAAGCTTGTGGTACATGATATTTGGAAGTATGAAATAAAAAAATATATTTTGTGTAAATTTATAATTACATGTATTCAAAATGATATCTGCATATTCAACTGAGAATTGGTAACTTTTAATAATTTGGAAAAACTATGCTACATGTAAATAAAATCCCTGTCCGATCGAGAGTAAAATTAAGAATATTAATGTTAGCACTTTTACATTTACTTCAAATTTATATATCTCATAGGATCACCAATATTAGTATTTATATTTATGTTCTCTTCTGCTAATATCGTTTGTTTTATGCTACCGTGGTTTTCAAAGTAAAATCATCCCCATTCTAACGATGTAATGACCTACCAATATTTTTTTTTATGTAGAATTTTACATATCTTGCATCAATATATCTTATTCATATACAAAACCACCGTTTCTTTAAAATTCTGTTCATTATTCAAAAATCTATTTTCACTATAGTTAATAAAAAAAATCGTATTAAGATTGTACAATCTTCAATATAGTATAGCAAAGTTGTCATCTCTTAACAGATTTTTCACCAAGATAAAATGAACCTATAAAACAATTTTATATGGAAATTAAGACATTTACCTCATGAAATGCGTATTTATAACGACTAAACCAAGCGAACAAAACAAAAATTGAAGGAAGAAGTAGCTTTTGTTGGGTACTTTTAGTGAATCCTGTATTTACATTGATATGGAATATGAGTATTGATCTGGGGAACAATTTGTGATGGTCATGGACATAAAATGATTAGTTAGGGTTATATAGAATATTAGATCTACTTGATCAATCCCGACACTAAAATATGGTTGTCATGTTTGATGAATTTTCTTCAGACTGTATACAAATATAATCAACTTTTGCTTTGCTTGTTCGGGCCACCATATAATTTTTACATCTCGGTTAATCTCATTTTTCATTGTTTAATAATTACTTACATCTATGATAGATTTATCAGAGCGAAAACAACCCTGAAACAGAGTCTGAAAAGTATAAAAGAGCATCCACTAATCCAAGGTATCTGCTCTAACGGCATAACAAACTCCTACTGTTAAAATTTTGTGATTAGACCTAAACCACAAGATACCTAAAATAAAACGTACCTACAAAACTTTAACCACATGAGACAGACACATGAAAATGTTGGTTTACCAAGTGCTCAACTCTCCTTCGTTACAGTTGCAGGACAAATCAGCGAAGAGAGACGGATACAACCAATCCTTCATATATCAATCTCATTAATCATAAGATTTAAATATATGGTAAAAACCAGTTCAGAACAGCCACAAGCTCATACAGTATCTGGCACTTAAAATAGAAACAATTAAATAACCGGACCCTTTAAAGTGTTAATTGACAGCAAGCTAAAATTGTACTTAGCGTTACCTTGTGTATTTCACATTTGCGCTTAATTTAAAGTAAAATAGAAAGTACAGTGCCAAAATATTACAACTTGATTAATTGCACACACCCAAAGTCATGTAAAAACTGACAGCAGTTGATATAAAAAACACGACAAACAAGGAGTTTGATATTAAGAATTTAGAAATATTAAGTACAGAAAAATGCAGATTTTATTATGAGCATTAAAACTCTAAACGTGTTTCACCACAAAATTAAAACTATTTTATCATGGTTATTTTTATTTTAAAATATATAATATCAGTTTTATACCATTTCTAGACAAAAGTGATTTGACGAAAATATAAATGCGTGTGTTACTTTGTATTAATATCTTTTACTCAGGCAACAGTTAGTTCCCATGGGGTATCATCCTTTCAACAGCCATGGCTTTGATATTTAAAAAAAAAATACATTGGTACGTAATAAAAATCTGTGGAACGTGATAAGTTTGACTTTTTCTGAATACAGGCTACCATGTACACCCCTGTTTACACTTCTTAACGTGCATTTTGTGTCATGAGATCATTTGCTAAAAGTTAATCAGGCAATTTACTTTTTACATCTTTCAAGGTCATTGTCATGGTATACCCGTTTTAATTATACTCCCAAATGGTCGTAAGCATATAATTAATCAAGTTTATTAATATTTGTAGATGTGGGAGATTGTGTGAAGGCGTTATAGAAATCTTGGTTTCTACAAGAACACGAAGTAGTGTAAAAAAATATAGTGTCAGATTTGTGTAAAAATTTTCAGTCTAAAATTGCCTCGTCGTATCTTTTAGATGAAGATCTGAACAAATGTCTATTACTACGGTTAAGCTTTTACTTTTTAAACATCCAGTAGTATTATAATCACAAGGCCAAATAATACAAATCTGATTTGACAGCTTCTTGAAATAGGATATTCTGAAGAAGGTGGAAAATATGCTTTCTATTGTGAAAAGATGACATGTTCAATATATATGCAGGAAATTAAAGATTGTCAGAGGTCTTTAATGAATTTACTTATAGTGATCTTTCGGTAGCAACATGGGATTTTTTATTTATTTGTGATATGGTTGTATATGAGAACACCAACATTGTTAGCTATATCGGTGCTGTAGAATATAATTCAGCCCATTCAGATTGTCTTTGATGGCAATAAACTTGTATTTCAGTGTGTCGCGTGTTCATTAAATTTAGTGAACTACGTAAAACTATAATTAAAAAATATAATAAAAGTAAAAATAGCACTTGCGTGTTTCCTTTCAGCCATTTGATAACAATTTAATATAATGTTTAAGGTAATTAGTATACTAAAAGAACAAGGTTGACGTTGAGACTGAGTATGATGAAATGTGTTTCAGACAAATTAACAAAGTCTGACGTATGAGAAGTTTGATTACAGGTCGTGGCACCAATCAAGCTTACACTGTTACTAAACAACTGAATGGTCGTTAGGATGATGAATTGAACTTGAAATAGATTGTATGTCTGTTAACAAGTTAATCTTTAATTGGACTATGTTCATTAAGACAAACAACCTTTTACAAGAATTGTATTTATCACACTTATAAGTCATTGCAACACTTCAAAATCAGATTGGCTATACATGTGTACATATCGGTAAAAAGATGTAAAACCTACATTAGGGGTTTCAAAGAAGTGAAAAAGGAACAAACAGCAAAAATCTTAATAAAAAAAAATAACCTAGTAAAAAAGTGTGATTATTATTAATACTTTACGAATTTATTTAAACTATTTTAATTCTTGCTATTTATGAAGAAAAGGTACTTACTTCTAAAAACGGATATATATATGTATTTTCTGTCTTTAGAAACTGTGAGATAAATAAAAAATAATAATGGGTAGTGTGAAGATTTTAACTTCATTTACATAGATTTATATTCGTGACAAACAATAATTATAAATTATTATCACATATTTAGTATGTCACATGTGATTTTGCATGGCAGATATGACCGGAAATGAGTGTCCATATTTGCCCCATATCGTTAAAATCCATATTTGCCCTCGAAAATCCACACTCGAAAATCCATATTTGCCCTCGAAAATCCACACTCGAAAATCCATACTTGCCCTCGAAAATCCACACTTGGCCTCGAAAATCCATACTTGCCCTAAAAAATCCACAATTGCTTATATTCTGAATTTAGATAAATAAAATTATTTCTGTGATATTTTTTGTTAAAAATACATTCCAGTTGAATTTACATTCTGATTATTTTCTTCAGCCTGAAATTATAACATGACATTTTCCGTATTGACACTGGTATCAGCCCTCGTTAATAATCTGTAAATATATGAACTAATCCCTATTGGACCTGGTATCATCCCGAGTTTCCCATGTCAGACAGAGGGCTTGACCGAGGTGCCGCACACGTCATTTATACGACGACATTCTCCACAGGGCGAGATTGCTGTCACATAAACTTCTAAGACATGGTTATGTCCAGTCTATGTTAATTCATTACTTAAAAAGTTTTAAGTTCGTCATCACGAGTTGATTGACCGATATGAAGTTTCTATCTCGCGTATGAGACTAGATATCTTCAGTTAGAATTCACGTCCAACTGGGGAATTGACACCTCACCAGACTTGCAATGTGACGGGTGCCGTTAATGGAGCGGGACATGCTTACCCTTCAGCAGAGCTAGTGATGTCACTCTCGGTTTTTAATGGGAGTTAACATTGCTAGTGCTTCAGTTTCCGTGCTGTCTTGTTCTAGCTTTGTTTAGTTTATTGTACGGTTTTTTTTTATTCTTTTAGTTATACATATATCCCTGTGGCGTTTGTTTGTTGTGGTCCATTCTTCTGACTTTGTCTTTTCCTCGGACTTCGAATTTGTGGACTTTTCCCACTTTTTGTCGCTTCGGTATTCTTTTGTCGATATTCAATATATTAAAAACCTCATATTTCTTTATATTGTCATTGTATGAATGTACAAACTTTGGAAACAGAGTTTATTTTATTTTTGATATGAATGAGTATGTATATGCACTTTATAATTATCACCCTTCAAACCCATATTTGGTCATCTGTTAGAGAGATATAACCCTCGAATGTTATTCATGAAAGATATTTTATAAAAACCATACCATTTTTATTCATTTCAGTATTTTCTTTAAAGTGTTTTAACTGTGAAAATCATGTCAACCCTGCCTGTGGAGTATACTTCAAAGCTTACCAGTTCAAAGCAGAACCGTGTGTTGGGGAAAACGTCAAATGTGCCTTACAACGACAACCAAAGGAAGGTAGATATTAAAGCAAATTAATACAGAATTAATTAAATAACAACTGAAGTAGCGAGGAGTATAATATATATATACATATAAAATGTATGGTGGAAAAAATCTTTAAACAATAAAGACACAAGCACGTGACAAAGGTTGGATCAAAGTAATTGCACTTTGATTGATGTTCTTTATCTTAAAGTCTCGGAAACACTTTCAACACTGCGAAGAGTCTCGCACTAAATAATCGATCTTTTAAGCAGGAGAAAACCAATCACAGTTTCGGATTATCTACATTAAAGAGCTGAATTAAATAAAATAACTGCTGGTAACGGCAGTATCACGCACGGATATGTAATTATACATGTATATGTGAACAGAAAAGTTTTCTTCACAAAGTCCACATCTTTTTCTATCAAGAATATAACTGAAATATGTCCTCTGACCAATAAAAATTGTTGTAATATTAATCCACATCAATAATAGATTTTTTATCAACCCTGAACATTGAAATTAAGTTTATTGTTTTAAGGCAGGATATCTATAGATATGTAATAAGTACAAAACTCATTAACCCCAGATAGAAAAATAGAGGTTGGAAATTCTGGAATAAGTTTTAAATCTAAGCCGTTTCACAGATAGTCGTAAGAGTGATCGGATTCCCGATCTTTAATGTTTGTTCTATCACTAATGTGCTTGCATGAAACCACTCGCCGATCGTATTAGTATGAATGCCTGCGAAACTGGGTCCTGGTACGTCAACAGAGGAACAGACAACAATTAATCTGGTTTGTCTTTGGTTAATGATCTGTAAACTTTAATAATAATAAATGTAGTTTGACAAGACAGTTTTAAGTCATATCTTTTACCTGCCATTTTTGTATCTCCTGGTCCCATGTCAAAATAAATTGCACGTGTTGAGAGGGGGGTGTAGGTTTGTTGTTTCACCGACTTTTACCACATTTCTCCGTTCATTCTTCTCTATGAAACTCTACATAAACTTGTAGAATAAAGAATGGAAACGGGGGATGTGTCAAAGAGACAACAACCCGACCAAAGATAAGATATTATACTATATTTGATTTTTTATGAATAATTTTCTGTCAGATTTTACAAATACATGTACCAGCAATTGTCGATAGGTTTAGAAGAGAAAAACAAAAGAAAAAATATTACTAAAAATCTCTTATAATTGGTAAAAGGTTATATGATGAAAGTTGGAAGTATAACTGTACATAAATTGCCATGTTTCTCGTGAATTATGGAAATTGGCTGTCAAATTTACTTAATATAAGAGAAATATTTTTTCAGTCCCAGAGATATATTTATCCGACTACTGGGCCGACATATATTTTCAATTAAATGATTACAGTTCTACAGAATTGACATGCATATATCAAGTAAATCTGTGAGATTGTTTACGGCTTACTAAAGAATACATATATAAGACTGTAATAAACAATAAATCAAGAGAGCTTCGAACAGATTATTTCGAAGTAATTAATTAGTCAGAAGTGGTGAGTAGGGCAAATATGTGGGACTTTTTTTTTGTTTTATTCGACATTGAACAATAAATTGAAAATAACCATGGAGCATTGATACTAGTCATTTATAACGGAGATTCGGAGAAAATGTTATGGAAAAGGAAAATTAAATGTTTAATGAAAATTGGCAACTTTTATTCATCTTATTTTTATTTCATAACAATAATGTACTTTGAAACAATGGTTGCGTTCCTTGATCCCAAAACCATTGGCTACCCTGTTTCTAAAGGCGTGTTTGATTTTGTTGTAAATGTGTTTATTATATTTGCTGTCCAAAGACTTGGTTTAGGGTCCAGGTCCCGTTATCACAAACAGTTTTACGACTACGACCTAGACTGGTTCCATGACGTCAATAGAACAAGGACACAAAATACCGGAAATCAGCTTACACTTACAAATATTTGTGAAACGGGGCCCTGATGAAAAATAATCCAAGCATGCGCATTGTATGGAGCAGATTAAGTTTACACCTAAGTGGACAGTACCATGCCCACGCCAGTTTGTATAGAAAAAGGGTCTTTTCCTGTTTCATACATTATGAGCTAATTTTGTAATTTATGGAATTTCATTAAACAATTGTATTTCAAAATTAGATTTCAGACATAAAATATTTTATCATTAAAAGAAAAAACTCCATGTTGATCAAATATGATTAAGAATATCTCCATGTCAACGAAATTGTCAAGGGATATTTCCGAAAACGGAAATATTTAGTCTTTCAGTGATTTTTCCCATTAGCCCGCTCTGGCGGACAGGGTCATCGGATAAAATTCTGAAAGATGACTAATTAAGAAGCATTGTTGCCAATCTTTGTTCCAAATGGCCCAGTGGTTTAAGACAAGTAGATTTTTAAGTAAATTTCCAATAGGGTTATATGTTTAACAATGTTCGGGTCTTGCCGCAATTTTGGACGGCCGTCGGGGTCATCGGAAACAACCACTAATGGACCATTGTTGTCAGGCTTTGTTCCAATTGTCCAATCGGATTCAGGCAAGAAGATCTATTAGTAAATTACCCATTGGGGCCTATGTTAAAATATGTTTGGCTCTGGCTATCATCTTGGATAGTGCACAGGATCATCGGATATACAGTAGAATCTTGGTGTCTCGAACTCGGGTCACTCGAACACCATGGATTTCTCGACCTTTTACGAAACTCCGGTAATTTTTTCCACCATGTAAATTAACTCTCGGTTTCGAACATCGATTCTCGAATTCTCGAACTAATTGTCTGGTCCCTATAAGAGTAATATAATGTAATTTACTCTCAGTAACTCGAACATCATTTATAATTAGAGTACGTGAAAAATATTAACAAATGTGAAAACCAGAGGTCAGATCCATAATTGACAAGAAGGTCATTGATAATCCACTTCAAGTGTATCAGTGGTTTATTCTTATAATTTCCACATAAAGATTTGATGAGTGGATGTTGGTTTAACGATCGTATACATAAAAGGATGTAATTTAAATTAAAAATTTATTGCTGGTTCGTAACCTGACTTTTCCTAATTTCGATGGCTCGAACTACCGATGCCTCGAACTAATTTTACAGACCCCTTCGAGCGGCCATCTTGGATGAAGGGAGGGTCACAGAAACAATTTTGAAGACGACCTTCTAAGGACCATTGCTGTCAAGATTTGTCCCAATTGACCCAGTGGTTTCAGAGGAGAGGATCTTTAAAGAAAAGTTTACGACGACGACGACGGACGACTGACGCAAAGTGATGGCTAAAGCTCACATGGCCCTTTGGGAGGTGGAGTCAAGTAACACTAAAATATTTCTGTGCCTGTTCCAAGACAAGACATAGTAATTCGATTGTTATCATATATATTTTTTATTTATTTAGTTATTCTGTTTTTAAGGGCTTTGTTTTTCACCAGAAAATGTCTGTAGTGTTTGTACTTTGTTAAAGGCCACACTAGATGTTTTGATGTCACCTTGTCAGTAAATGTTTTTAATTTTCCTTCAATTGGTACCCACTATAATTCAATTTTAGATTGAAGCACGACGTTTCCCTTTATATTACACAAAACAAACTTCTACAAACTAATTTAATTTATTTCAGACGGGTGGATTGGTATTGTGAGAATATGTTATCATTCAGGATCTCTACCAGGTATGAATGAAACAAACGGATGCAAATATTGGACAAATGACAAACTGGGATATACAGCATATTATTGTTTCTGTGATTCAGACTACTGTAACTCAGCCTTAATACCAAAAGGTTTATTATCCATTCCAGTGCTAGTGTCTGTCATCTTATCAATATTGTAGTTCCACAAGTACTGACTGCATCAGTATTTTTTTGCATTGCTCTATGTATTCCGTGTCTAATGATGAGTTCTTTTTGTGAACATTTTGTATTTTACCTCTATATATATGTTGTATTGAAATTTTAAGTAAAATGTTCTTTTAAATCCGTATTGCGACTTACATCCAATAACAGGTGTTTTTAATATGTAACAGTTAATTATTATACGTCAAACGAAAGAGCATATCCCTCTCTTACATCTATGTTATTGGATGGCTTTGGCTATACCCTTTTGTTCATTAACAATTCTAATATAGTGTTTCACATTTTGGGTGCTTGGCTTTCATCATCTTCGGCCTTGAGCACAACTTCGACGAAATACTTACATCTTGTACATCAAATAATTATTACAGAATAGTAAAAAGATGCATTGAAATTGAAGTGTCCATTAAGATGAAAGGCGGATATGGGGTTAAGGTAACTATTTGAGAAAATTACTCATGAAATACTGAAATATGATATAAAACGCAAGAGCACAACACATATATTGTTGTTATTCATCTTGAAGTTCAACACACGTCACACCAAGATCAGGTTAGTCATTTCCTGGGTTTCATTAATGGAATTCAAAAGTATGGTGTTTTAGTCTTTGTGCTATTTTGTTTCGGAAGTTTATCCTTGCTTTGTTCTGCTTTTTCTGCGCTGTTGTTTTCATCAATCCGTTTTTTCTTTAGAGTTTGATCTTTTATTTTATTGGTCCGTTTAATTTTTTACGAAATTTAGCTTTACATTTGTAGTATTCGTTCACTGTGTCACTGGTCGATGAATTCTTTTGAATTGAATACAAATATATTTTACCAATATCAAGAATACAAATATATTTTATCAATATATAGTCTTGTGTTCATTGATCTCACTTATGTTTTTCTCAATATTACAAAAAAATATAAAATAATAAAATATATTTTACCAATATCAAGAAAAAACAATATTTTGCAGATATTTATTCTCTGATTTTCATTAATCCCAATTATCTTTTTCTCATTATTACAAAGAAAGCTACATATTTTCATTTATTTTGTTAATATTTAGTCTCTAGTGAACATTGACCCCTTATTTTTTTCTCATTATCACATAGAATACAAATATAGTTTACCGATGTTTAGTCCCTCGTGTACATTATGTTCGTTTATAATTATTTCATCATTCTAAAGAATATAAATATCTTTTTTCGATGTTTAGTATATCGAGTACATTTATCCCAGTTATTGTTTTTTTTTTTTTTTTTTTTTTTTTTTTTTTTGTATACTGTCATCAAGAATATAGATATCACTCAATTAATTTATAATGTTCGACAAAATTCGCCATTATAAAAATGAGATTTAGACTAAACAAACCTATTTTTCAACTACCAATTATCATTACAATTTTCAAAGACATTACATAATCGTCTCATTCTTAAATTAAATTCTGTATAACAGGATTATCAAAGATAAATTTGAGAATGAAACCTATTTATAATAACATGAATTGTTAATTAAATGCTATCAATCTGGTTGTAACACGAATCGATTTAATTGGCATGCATTTTCACTACAGTTTTTTATTTTTAGTTTTGATGAGAATCCAATTGAGAATATTCATAAAAGTTCATTAAATTGTTTCCATGATTTCTAACATGTATAATGGTTTTTATAAAGAAAAGAATCAATGTAGGAGTGTGTTATAGCAGTTTTACAAAAGATAAATACCGTAAATTGTTTTATAATAATATGCATTTCATCAGAAACACTTTAATTTGCTGTTACAATGCGCGCACGCATGTAAAAGTGTACATGAAAGCGACACGCTGGTTGGCCATCAGATTTCTGTCATGGGACCAATGAGACTGCCTAATTACTAGTATAATAATGCAAGGAAATGTCATGTATTAATCTGTTTATCATATATACTACCTAAGTTCGTATGTCCGAACTCATCATGTCTGGTATGGCCATGCCAGTCTGCGTGACGCATCTGATATGGCCATATCACGTGACTCATCCGGTCTGATATGGCAATGTCACGTGACGCCACCGATCTAGTTTCAATAGCACTTGTATGGTGGTTTATTAAATATGTGTTTTTCACTTCTGATGATTACATATAATATTTAGTTCTAAGTATATGATAAAAATTTCGTCATTGTTTCTTTATATAGTTATGTTACTCAGCAGCTTTTTTCTTTTACGCATGTATTTCCAATCCTGTAATGCTGTACATCTTTAGGCGGACGGTTTGTATCCT
This sequence comes from Mytilisepta virgata, assembly GCA_028015205.1. NCBI lineage: Eukaryota > Metazoa > Mollusca > Bivalvia > Mytilida > Mytilidae > Mytilisepta > Mytilisepta virgata. The sequence goes on from CM051515.1 coordinate 38,765,490, forward strand.
AGGGAAACAACAATATCTATTGTCTATTCTTCTTTAAGGTGGTACCCAACACTTTCACTAAAATTAATTTGGCTCGTTTAATTTTCATAAAATTTTGACAAAGTATTTACTTTGACCCATTGACAAAAATTTTTAAATTTCAAAACATTTGAACCAACCAATTCATCAGAAAAATTACACTGATTGTATAGCAGTTCGACAAACACTAATATTGATCATTGGAAAGCTTTATATTCCCTTAACAACACAACGTTATTAAAACGTTTAGCTGATTTTACAGAGTTATCTCCCTGTAGTGTTAGGTACCACCTTAACAAAGTAAACAAAATCTTTAGATACTCCGCTTGTTACATATATCATAACACTTATGAAACATAAAAGTTTCAAAGAAGTAAAAAGAAACAAAAAGCAATAAAGTTAATAAAACAATAAAAATGAAAAAGCTTGATAATTGTTAATATTTTACAACGCTTTTTTTTCATTGTTTAAAATCACGTAGGAAGTAATGTATCTATCTTGTAACAGTCAGTTTTGTTTGTCCAAATCCCAAATGAACAATAAAAATAGCTTTAATTTTTTCATCTTTGTAGTTTGTGTTTTCTGTCATTATAATTGGCATGAAAAGTTAATAAATTTACGTTTTTATGTTGCAAAGAAACGTTTCACCGTCTTGTACACCATATACCAATAAATAAAACCACCATCAAACTTTTGTAATGAAAAATATCAAAGGCTTTAAAATAATCGTTCTGTAGTATGTATGCACATTGTAAACTTATGCCTTTACAGCAGAGCTCATTGATGGAAATGTGGAAAACCAGAAGAAAATGTGTGCTGTACCTGCTTAAAACGAATTACTTATTGATTCTGTTCCTCCAGAACAAGGAATATATTATGATTCTTCTCTACAGATTCTGTATATGTTGTATTATACTCTTAGGTAGAAATTTGAAATATTAGTTATTTGTAAATAAACCGCTTCAATTTTAGTGTACCAAATGATATAGTTTTTTATCCCTTAATTAATTTTCAATATAGACGATCACATATAATTAATATTCTCTAATGATTGACCAGTATATTCTCACATTTCTATGTGTTTGGGACAGTTATATTCCGTGTGAGACACCAGTGTGAGATTCATGCATCTCACATCACATGACCTACTTTGACGTAACAATGCGAAAAAACGTCACGTCACAATGCCAGAACGTCAGAAAACACACAACTTTGCAAAAATGGTACGACAACGTCGAAATTAACATCGCTTCAATTTGACAACCCCTGAAGAGCAACCTAAAAGATATCTTTTCAAAACGCATGCGATCTTTTCAAATATCTAATTTATTTTGCCCTAGGTTGCCTAGTTTAATAGAGCGCATTTTCGTGTCATGGCGGCCATGTTTATTTCTTTAAATATTCGGCCGAGAAATGTGAGAAAAATAATCAGTCATGGTAAAAAATGTGAGACTGGACAATTCCACCCTCGGGTTCACATTTTCTATCAGAAACTCGGCAAGCCTCGTTTCTGACTGGAAAATGTGAACTCTTGGGTGGAATTGTCCCATCTCACATCTTAGACCATGACTGATTATTATAATCTAACACTCGGACGGACAGGGAAATTTGATATCACATCGTGTACAATGTGATATGAACTAGTGATATCAAAAATTTGCCCATTTGATTGGTCAACGCGTGATTTGATAGGAAAATTAGTATATTTTTATTGGTCAACAATTGTGCTACACAATGGCGCCATATTTGAAAGCAATTGTTGCATAGTAACATTTGACGTCACAGAAAAATGAACGTTAAGATTTCTCGCGGGTCGGACGCCGAATCACAAACAAACAAATATCCCTGAAGAATCATAATAGGTTTAACAACTCGTAAAAGTTAGATGTCGCTTCATATCAATTCTCGTCATTTAATTTGGACTTAATAATAAACTCGCTAAAGGCTCATCTATTACTATATTTAAATTAAACAACTCGAGTTGATATCAAGCGATATCTAATTCTCACTCATTGTGAAACCTATAATTCTAATGAACAAGATATACATAATTCGTCGGTTTTCAACTTATAATTCATTCTCAAGGACGAAATTGTTGAAAGCTGAAATACTGAAGAGCTGATTCAAATGCTAAAATGACCAAAACCATCTAAAGACAGAGCTATTTCCCCATTTTGGTACATATGAGTTGTCTGCCATTAGCGGAGTTATCTGCTCTTCGGAAAAGGTGTCTTCCATAGAAATCAATGTACAAATTGTAATTTGCCTGCAAAATATTTTTTCTTCCAAACAATATTCTTGCATAGTAGTGATATGTTTTTGGATATATTTCTCACATTATTCAATGTATGATGAAAGTCTTCCCTAATTCAATATCTTCAGACAAAAATATAAGTGCCCTTCTTGTCCTTCTGTCTGGAAAGATAACTCATGCATACGGTAGACAACTCCAACTTGCGTAAATAGGAAATATATACAAGAGGGTGATACCAAAGATTTGGGATAAAAATACATTCTTCCGAATTTGTACTTATGTTTAGAAAACTAACGTTTGACAACTCACAAGGCGTAATCATCTTTTTAAATCTCTGATGATGAAGTAACTTGCGACCATCCCTAATGTTCTTGAGACATTACATCTTATCTACTCCCGTGAGTCTGGAATTAACAAAGCTAAAGACAAATCCGCTTCTGCTTTACAACTGGAATTATACAATAGCCGTGTGATGAATCTACACTTCCAAATGAAATAGTTTTAAGAATTCAGTTAAGAATTGTGGAAATATAATAAAATACCAGATATTTGGTGTCTACATTCTATAGACGTCCAGCTGCAGTTGTTCGGTTAATTTATACAATGACATTTTAATTAAACAAACAGACTGTCGAATAAACTGAATTGGTAGCGTGGCTTCTGGAAAAATACACGGTTTTCTATTTTCTTTTATCTAGTATGATTTTAATGTTTGGAATAAGTTGTTCAAAACAGACCAATATCATACATGTGCAGTTGTGCTTTAAAAGTGGATAATATATGGAATTTCCTGTTAGATGTTAAACATTTTCCCCATCAATACCAACAGGAGAAAGTTTGACTGAGTTACAAGAAAAGCAACCAGTAGACATTATGTAAATACATCACCTATGATAAATAGCTATGGCTTTATATATCCGTCAGTAAATTAAAATTGGTAGTATTGACATTCTATCATCAAAAAGACCCCGTTTGTGTGGACATGTAATTGTTTTCCTGGTAACTGTGTCATTTTCTTTGATTATTTTTAAATAGAGATGCCAATCACAAGTTGGTAATAATTTCCTGTTATACACCAGCAACGATCGTCAAATATCTTTAAAACGTCGAAAAAAACTTGCATAACAATCATAACAAATGTTTATTGCTTTGCTGGAGTCACTTTCAGTTGTTTCCTGTCGTTGTTCATTTTTTCGATACAATCACGAAATTGTTGGTTAGTTAGCAAATACAATTGGTGCCTACATTAATAAAGCTTTTCAACCCACAAACAGAGCCCAGAATATTACCAGTGGAGAAATAACAAGAATGTACATGCTGATCTGATGGATGTGGTTTTCATAACATAAAAGGTAACCAAATAACGAACAATTCAACAAAATATTTCTAATTCCAATGATATGAGTATTTTATAGTAAGTAATTATTTAATATTATTTTATTATAGTGAAATGTTTGCAATAGCGTTGAGTTGAAGTTTTTACGTTTTTAACACAAATGGTTGATAGCACGTATTTAGTAACGGTTCGCACATTAGTAGGGCTACATGACGACATCAGAAGAACTCATCAATCTTTCAACCTGACCTGATGCAAGGTCGACTCTAGGAATTTATGTCATATTTTGCTGCAAGGTTGAATAATTTAATTTGAATTGAACAGCTAGATTATATTGGGTACTTTGACGTCACCGACGTATTACTCCGCAGTCCGCACTTTAAATATTCTAATGATGCCACATGAATTTTATATCAGAATACGTTTGAAAATTAAATAATAAGGATTGTCTTAAATTTTGGAACAGGTTATACTTTTAAGTTTACCCTTACAAGTAAACCGTTTATGAAGCGTAAACTGCTTCAAAGCAAGTTATATCGTATAACATATTCCAAAATTGAAAGTAATCCTTAAAACCTAATAGCGACTCTGTAGATTTTTTCACGAGCAACTAATTATAAAGCGTAATAGCGACTCTGTAGATTTTTTCACGAGCAACTAATTATAAAGCGTATTCATTTTTCTAATATCTTTTTGTGTTAACTGTGCTTTAGTAAACTCAAATTTACTTCATAGTATTTAATCATTAAATAATATCAAGTAGTCAATAAAGTGGTGTATTTTATTTGATCCTTAGTATCCGAGAAGATGACTATCTCAACTCCTTAAACATTTCGAAGTTTTGGGTTATTGTCTCGATTTCCACATTTTACGTCCTGGGCACTTTTGACGAGATATAAAAATTTAAAATATGATATAAATCAAATGCATTACACTCGTCTTAAAAGATACACGTAGATAGTTCCAAAACTAATATCCCCCCTCTAAAAAACATTATTAATGACCAGTCTTTTGGAGAAACTGTATATGAGGACAACGAGAAATGTAGCATCCTAAATAAATATTTCTGCTTAATGTCGAAACTTGAGGATGAAAATCACCCCCTTCCTGAATTTCAAGCAAAGACCGAAAACATAATTTGTAATATCCAAGTAGAGCTGAGTGAAATAATAGACATTATAAAGATATTAGATCCAAATAAAGCATCGGGACCAGATACCATTAGCCATAAAATGCTCAAAATCAGCCCTGAAAAAATTGCAATACCCTTACAAATCATATTTAATAAATCACTCCAACAATGTAAATACCCCTCAAGCTGGAAAATAGCATTTGTCATACCTATTTTTAAAAGCGGAGATGCTGCATTGCCTTCAAATTACAGACCGATCTCCCTTATTAGTTGTGTTGGAAAAGTAATGGAGAGAATCATTTTCAAACATGTATTCAATCACTTAATTTTCGATAATTTGATTTATCAATATCAATCAGGATTTCTTCCAAAATACTCTACTGTTCACCAACTACTGGAACTTTATAATTGTATACTAAATTCAATGGAGAAAAAAGAAATTAATTGTTTTGTTTTTTGTGATTTTTCAAGGGCATTTGACAAAGTTTGGCACCAAGGATTATTACTAAAATTGAAATCGTATGGTATTCATAATGACCTTCTTAAATGGTTTGAAAGCTACCTCCAAAATAGGCAGCAAAAAGTTGTTATTAAAAATACATCATCTTCTTTATGTTATGTTCCAGCTGGAGTTCCCCAGGGTTCTGTATTAGGTCCCTTACTTTTTATTATATATATTAATGATATATCAGATAACCTTATCTCCTTAACTAGACTCTTTGCTGATGATACATCTTTTGGATATTCTGGGCAAGATGATGAACATATCAAATATGTTATCGATCATGATCTAAAAGAACTAAATGAATGGTCCAAAAAATGGTTAATGTGTTTTAATCCTAAAAAAACAGAAGTCCTCGTGATTTCAAATAGAGAAACCCCTCAGTTGGAATTTTCTTTTAATGGACAAAATATCCCTATTGTTAATTCTCATAAACATTTGGGTGTTACTTTAAGCAATGATGGCAAATGGAATATGCATATCGACAATATTGTAACAAGTGCCATGAAACATATCAATGTGTTGCGGAAAATAAAGTACAAAATTTGTAGAACGACTTTAGAAAAATTATATTTAACTTATATCAGGCCAATCTTAGAATATGCAAGTGAAGTGTGGGATAATTGTGGTATAGTATATACCAATAAATTAGAAAATGTACAATTAGAAGCAGCCAGAATAATAACAGGACTGCCTGTTTTTACAAAAAAGGAAAGAATATACGACGAAATTGGGTGGGAAACATTAAAAGAAAGACGCAGTCGAAGAAAATTACAAATGTTTTATAATATAAACAACAAAATAGCTCCACGTTTCTTATGCGATTTAATTCCCCCTACAATACAAAGTACTACCATATATCCGCTTAGGAATGGAGAGGATATTATATTACCATTTTGTAGATTATCTTTAACAAGTGAATCATTTATTCCATCTACTATTAGAGAATGGAATAAATTAGACCACTCAATCAGAAATTTAGATTCACTGTCTAAATTTAAATCTGTTTTGAGACGGAAAAATAACAAACATGTCCCCTCTTATTATTCATATGGTCCTAGAAAGTTGAATATCATCTTAACGCAACTTAGATGTCAAGCATCGTTTCTTAATTATGACCTGAATAGAGTCAATATAATACCAGATTCTTCTTGTCGGTGTGGCAATATTCGAGAAACTCAGTCGCACTTCTTCTTAGAATGTCCCCATTATATCCTTTTAAGAAATGATTTATTTGAAAGTCTTTCCTGGTTACCTAATAACATAAAAGTGGATATCAATCTTCTCCTTTGTGGAAACGAAAGCCTCTCAGAGCGAGAAAATAAGCTGATTTTCAATTCCGTGTTCGATTATATAAAGAAATCGAAAAGATTCCTTGCTGTGTGAATTGAAACGAACCACACATAACACACAGACACACACACATCTATGTTACAGTTTTTTTCGTGTATTAATTTATGTATATATATATTTGATGCATGCTCATTGATATAATTGTATTGATAGTTGGGAGAAGACCATGTAAGTACGATGTACTTGTGTCTTATCCTTTTTGATGCTATTTTCATCAAATAAAATATGTTTAAACTAAACTAAACTATATACTCCAGTTTCTAAAGTTATAATCATATCTTTAAACAACAATTCTGTCAATAGTCCTTTGGTATTTAAAAACACACAACACAATACAAGAATATTTATTTTGATTAATTTGTTTCTAATTTCTCATGGGTGCTTATGAGTAAATATCATTGCAACATGAAAAGACAAATTCAATGCATCAAGAATCTAATTATACCTTTCATGAAAATCTACCATCAACGTTCTCCTGAGAGGTCATTAGCAAAATTCTCTTTTAATAGTAAAATTCAAAGTATCGTGTTATTCAAAAAGGTTGTTCATTTATAGATATGAAATTGAAATCATCTCTGGTTAATGGATTGTATCACTGTTTGTGGTCTGCAAGTCCCTAATGATATACATCATATGTACACCAATTGCTGTTGTGCTGAACTGGTTTCAGGCTGATATAGTACATGTACAACCATAAACGGTGAAAGATCGGCATGATTTTTAGTTTCTCGATCACGCTACTTGCAACAAGTATAAAATATCGGAAGTATACTGCTTGGATGTTTGATAAACGACTAGATTACTCAAATGCATCAAAGATGAATTGTGTAGATTACTTGCCCAAGGTCCAAATGCACTAGATCTTTATCTTGCATAAAGCTAGGTTCACACTGCCGATTAGATCAACTCAATGATCCCGATTGCCAAACTTTTCCGGACCACGCGCTACCAAATTCTTTATTCTTCCTGTTTACGACTTTTACCCGACCACTAATTGGACATCTATTCGATTATCCCGACCAATGCACGATCTCTACACGATCTTTACTCGACTAGCTAGACCAAATCAAAATTTGCTCGATCTCAGGCCGACCGATTAATCTGTCTTGAGTTAATCAGATCGGCAGTGTGACTGCCGATCTGATTAACTCGATCAAGACAGATAAAGCGATCGGGAGACTGGTCTGACTCGCTCGGCAAGATTGTTCAGGTGTTCTACCTAGCTCGGCATCGCTCCGACTTTCTACCCGACAATTTTTGACATGTCAAAAAAATTTGTGTTGAGATCAGGAAGCAAAGCACTCGAGAAGAGAACGGATATTCGTCGAGTAGCAGTCGAATTGATCAGCAAAAGATCGTGTAGAGATCGAGTTTACAAATATTTTACCAATCAGTACTCTATCATATCGACCTTTCCTCGACCAATGTCCGATCGATTCCCGATCAACGCCATCATGTTTCATCTGTGGTCCAGATCAACTCTACCAATGCTCGATCGCTTCCCGATCACTACGACTACTATTATATTTGATGCCCAGAGCAACTCGACCAACACCCGATCTCTACTCGACCACACTCCATCACTTCTCGATCTCTACTCTACTACACTCGATCACTTCTCGATCTCAACTCGACCATATACGAGTACACATTACCGCTACAAGATTCTATAAAAGGGAGTGCACCTCTAAGCACCTTGCCCACAACTGTAACTGCTCTATCTCCATGTAGATATTTTAGATATATGGTTTCACTCAGAGCTTCTGCGATCTACTGAATGCTAGTCAAAAAACACGGACGTTTTTATACTGAAATTGTCCATACCCGACCAATTCCCGACTATCCCTACGACCCCTATACGATCAGGTCGATCTGGTGTGGTCGAGATCGAGCAACCGTTGATTTGGTCTAGCTAGTCGAGTAAAAATCGTGTAGAGGTCGTGCATTGGTCGGGGTAATCGAATAGATATCCAATTGGTGGTCAGGTTGAAGTCGTGAATGAGTCGTGAATGGTCGAGTTGGGGTCGTGTTTGGTTGGAGGGGGGGTGTAAATGCAAAATGCAGAACACAACGCAAATAAACTATTTTTTTGTGTGGAGAAGTGGAAAATACTAAAATTGGCTTAAAGAATAGTACACAGTTTAGTGAAAATTAATCGGATATTATATTGTTATAGAGTGTCTTTACTCTTTACACAACTTTCTTTCCGATCACGTTCATATTAAAAGCCATGTCTGTCGTCTTTTATTGGCTTTCATGTCTTAATTTACTCCTTCGGATATATCATTAAATTAAGATTTTTTGATAATACGTTTAAATAAAGACAACAAAATGCCTTCACTTAAAATCGTATTTTGCGACTGCTTTAATTGAAAGTTTATGACCTCGGGAAGTATTGAAATCAAATTAATGAGGAATTTAACAGGCCTACGCTTTTATCTTTATGCTAAAACTCCCTCAACAAACGTAATCAATACCGATATGATAAAGGGCTAATAATATAGCAGTGCTATAAATGTTTTGATGTTGTCAACGTAATCGACAAAAAACTGACAGCCATTTTCATCGAGTTTGTCTTGAGGGTTACATTCAAACATTAGATAATATATAGTCAGAAGTGCGTTCGGTACAGAAATTTTTCAGTTATAGCAAGGATTTAAATCCTTGGTTATAGCTTGATACGGAATTATACGTGTCTTCCACTTTTTTCTGTAAATAGTACGTATAAAAATTCTAAGTCGTGCGTTCGAAAATCAAGAATCAGAGGGAAAAACCTCTTCTTATGGTGGCCGGTTAAGACCATTGCGCGTTTTCGCCCTTCATATTCTATAGTATGGTATATTATGAAAAAGGGTTTTCTTTCTATTAACCGAATAAAAGACATAGGTTGTCACAATAAGGCATCTTTTACCCAAATATGGTTGGTCTTTACCATTACAGTGGTTGAAGAAAACTGAGCTCTGAAAATGTGCCGCATGTTGCTAAAGCATGAAATTGAGGTCAAAGTCTGATGATAAGGTGTCAGTCGCCGTTGACCTACCAAGAACTATCTGTGGAAATAATATGAACGTTTTAGAGCTGTACTAACAATATTCCTGCTGGTTTTCGGACTACCGGGCCTTTGGACTACTGGGCCTTCAAACTACTAATCTTTACAATTCACATTTCAGCTATAACTACTCTTCGAAATTCAATTCCGAGAAACTACGAATCTACAACTCTTGATCTAGCAAAAGTTATAATTCACCCGTGCTCTATATGCACTGTTAAATATCCTGTTTGGTCAGTGGAAACTTTTTCAGCTTTTTATTTATACACTGTATTTGTTTTCTTAACGGTTTCACTGCCTCATCGCTAGTCAGTCCGAAATAACTTAAGCCAGCTGATAACGGAACTAAACATGGTCATTTTCTCACACAGACAATGTTCAAAACACGCTGAAAACATGAAAATGTTCTTGTCCCATTATCTGATTATTATAATAAATGGGTATCCATAACTCTTACAGTCGAAAACGTGAAAACGCGATGTGGAAAACGCAAAAACTAGAAGCGAAACCATTTTCCGTTTTCGCGTTTTTACGTTTTCCCGATTTCGACTTCGCGTTTTCGCGTTTTCGCCCTATAGAGTATGAAGGGCGAAAACGCGAAATGGCCTTAACCGGCCACCATAGTTTTTTTTCTTTTTGGGAGCATTTTCTATAACAGACAGGTACACGCGACCGTGTCTGCCGTTGGTGGTCAGACCAATCAAAATTATTCTGACCAATCAGGCGTAACCTTATTTAACTTCGTCGACTATGCTTAATGAATTTACCTTGGTACAGGAAACCTAAAAATCGAGTACTTACGGAAGAAACAGTACTTATGATCTTTCAAAAGAGAAGAATTTGAAAATCTTCAACTCGTTTTTCAGTGTCTTTAAAGTCAAGAAATACCAACGGGATATTCGAAGGAGGGAAAAATCGAAACAACTGACAAAGTCCGGAGAACAACGAAGACAAGACCAAAACAATACATGCATTACAATTAAAAACTAAAAACATATGAACAACATGGATCCCACCAAAAAAACGGGGGTAGACTCAGCTGCTCCGGAAGAGTAAGCAGTCTCTGCTTCCTGCAGGACACCGCTAAAAAAAAACAAATGTTCAACAGAACTGAATGCAAAATAAAAACAAAACAAACAACTTTAAAAGATACAATTTCTCAACGTTTCGGCCTTGTTCACGAGCAGGTAAAAATAAAGGAATGAAGACTCTTTGAAACCCAGGGCAAGACTGAATCCGTACATAAAATACCGGTGACTACCTACCTATCATAAACGTACCTTCCAGTTTCTTTTTATTTACCTTTAATGTACAGATTCAGTCTTGAACAAGGCCATAATGACAGAAACGTTGGTCAGTTTTATCTTTAAACCTGTTTTTATTTTGCTTTCAGTTGTGTTCAGCTTTGTATTTTATACGTTTTAGATTTTCTATGCCGTTTTAACGGCTCACAATTTTCGTTCATTTTCCTTGTATTTATTGTCGTCTGAGCTGTTCGCAACATATGTACATTCTTTATTATTTGCACTACATTGACTTCTTATAACTCAAAATTCATGTTATGTCATGGTCTCTTCGACACTTCGAGTCAAGTGTGTAGAGAATATTGAAAAGCAAATTAATTTTAATCTTTCTCGATAATAGTACCGAATCGATACTTATTTCCTGTAATTTTATATCTACAATTATGTATAAATAATTATAAATGAAAAGAAGGAAATTTTAACTATTAAAATTGCGGCTTGAAAAAGATTGCAGTAGATACACAAGGGAAAAAATTCCAATGAAGTGTACCAATGGTTGTAAGGATCAACAATGATTAATGTATTCGTTATAGTTTCCGTTCTCTAAGAAATGTTTTATATAAGTCATTTTAATATAAACCCTGGTACATGTCGGAGAGGAGTTTTATATAATTCATTTTAATATAAACCCTGGTACATGTCGGAGAGGAGTTTTATATAATTCATTTTAATATAAACCCTGGTACATGTCGGAGAGGAAGTTATTATAACTTTAATGTTATAATAGTCTTTATTTTATAGTTCTCTTGATACTGGTTGAAATAAGGTCTATGTTGTAGTTTGGGTCATCAAGGATATACATATTAGTATTAAGTAGCACATTCTGTAATTTTGTATTTAAATTAAAGTTAATAACCGTAATCAAAGTCAAACACGATAATCCCTTTTCTTCTGTGAGGGAGAAATCAATCCTTACACGCAATTAAGTTGGTCACAGGAAAGCTGTAATCGAGTTTACAAATATTTTACCAATCAGTACTCTATCATATCGACCTTTCCTCGACCAATGTCCGATCGATTCCCGATCAACGCCATCATGTTTCATCTGTGGTCCAGATCAACTCTACCAATGCTCGATCGCTTCCCGATCACTACGACTACTATTATATTTGATGCCCAGAGCAACTCGACCAACACCCGATCTCTACTCGACCACACTCCATCACTTCTCGATCTCTACTCTACTACACTCGATCACTTCTCGATCTCAACTCGACCATATACGAGTACACATTACCGCTACAAGATTCTATAAAAGGGAGTGCACCTCTAAGCACCTTGCCCACAACTGTAACTGCTCTATCTCCATGTAGATATTTTAGATATATGGTTTCACTCAGAGCTTCTGCGATCTACTGAATGCTAGTCAAAAAACACGGACGTTTTTATACTGAAATTGTCCATACCCGACCAATTCCCGACTATCCCTACGACCCCTATACGATCAGGTCGATCTGGTCTGGTCGAGATCGAGCAACCGTTGATTTGGTCTAGCTAGTCGAGTAAAAATCGTGTAGAGGTCGTGCATTGGTCGGGGTAATCGAATAGATATCCAATTGGTGGTCAGGTTGAAGTCGTGAATGAGTCGTGAATGGTCGAGTTGGGGTCGTGTTTGGTTGGAGGGGGGGTGTAAATGCAAAATGCAGAACACAACGCAAATAAACTATTTTTTTGTGTGGAGAAGTGGAAAATACTAAAATTGGCTTAAAGAATAGTACACAGTTTAGTGAAAATTAATCGGATATTATATTGTTATAGAGTGTCTTTACTCTTTACACAACTTTCTTTCCGATCACGTTCATATTAAAAGCCATGTCTGTCGTCTTTTATTGGCTTTCATGTCTTAATTTACTCCTTCGGATATATCATTAAATTAAGATTTTTTGATAATACGTTTAAATAAAGACAACAAAATGCCTTCACTTAAAATCGTATTTTGCGACTGCTTTAATTGAAAGTTTATGACCTCGGGAAGTATTGAAATCAAATTAATGAGGAATTTAACAGGCCTACGCTTTTATCTTTATGCTAAAACTCCCTCAACAAACGTAATCAATACCGATATGATAAAGGGCTAATAATATAGCAGTGCTATAAATGTTTTGATGTTGTCAACGTAATCGACAAAAAACTGACAGCCATTTTCATCGAGTTTGTCTTGAGGGTTACATTCAAACATTAGATAATATATAGTCAGAAGTGCGTTCGGTACAGAAATTTTTCAGTTATAGCAAGGATTTAAATCCTTGGTTATAGCTTGATACGGAATTATACGTGTCTTCCACTTTTTTCTGTAAATAGTACGTATAAAAATTCTAAGTCGTGCGTTCGAAAATCAAGAATCAGAGGGAAAAACCTCTTCTTATGGTGGCCGGTTAAGACCATTGCGCGTTTTCGCCCTTCATATTCTATAGTATGGTATATTATGAAAAAGGGTTTTCTTTCTATTAACCGAATAAAAGACATAGGTTGTCACAATAAGGCATCTTTTACCCAAATATGGTTGGTCTTTACCATTACAGTGGTTGAAGAAAACTGAGCTCTGAAAATGTGCCGCATGTTGCTAAAGCATGAAATTGAGGTCAAAGTCTGATGATAAGGTGTCAGTCGCCGTTGACCTACCAAGAACTATCTGTGGAAATAATATGAACGTTTTAGAGCTGTACTAACAATATTCCTGCTGGTTTTCGGACTACCGGGCCTTTGGACTACTGGGCCTTCAAACTACTAATCTTTACAATTCACATTTCAGCTATAACTACTCTTCGAAATTCAATTCCGAGAAACTACGAATCTACAACTCTTGATCTAGCAAAAGTTATAATTCACCCGTGCTCTATATGCACTGTTAAATATCCTGTTTGGTCAGTGGAAACTTTTTCAGCTTTTTATTTATACACTGTATTTGTTTTCTTAACGGTTTCACTGCCTCATCGCTAGTCAGTCCGAAATAACTTAAGCCAGCTGATAACGGAACTAAACATGGTCATTTTCTCACACAGACAATGTTCAAAACACGCTGAAAACATGAAAATGTTCTTGTCCCATTATCTGATTATTATAATAAATGGGTATCCATAACTCTTACAGTCGAAAACGTGAAAACGCGATGTGGAAAACGCAAAAACTAGAAGCGAAACCATTTTCCGTTTTCGCGTTTTTACGTTTTCCCGATTTCGACTTCGCGTTTTCGCGTTTTCGCCCTATAGAGTATGAAGGGCGAAAACGCGAAATGGCCTTAACCGGCCACCATAGTTTTTTTTCTTTTTGGGAGCATTTTCTATAACAGACAGGTACACGCGACCGTGTCTGCCGTTGGTGGTCAGACCAATCAAAATTATTCTGACCAATCAGGCGTAACCTTATTTAACTTCGTCGACTATGCTTAATGAATTTACCTTGGTACAGGAAACCTAAAAATCGAGTACTTACGGAAGAAACAGTACTTATGATCTTTCAAAAGAGAAGAATTTGAAAATCTTCAACTCGTTTTTCAGTGTCTTTAAAGTCAAGAAATACCAACGGGATATTCGAAGGAGGGAAAAATCGAAACAACTGACAAAGTCCGGAGAACAACGAAGACAAGACCAAAACAATACATGCATTACAATTAAAAACTAAAAACATATGAACAACATGGATCCCACCAAAAAAACGGGGGTAGACTCAGCTGCTCCGGAAGAGTAAGCAGTCTCTGCTTCCTGCAGGACACCGCTAAAAAAAAACAAATGTTCAACAGAACTGAATGCAAAATAAAAACAAAACAAACAACTTTAAAAGATACAATTTCTCAACGTTTCGGCCTTGTTCACGAGCAGGTAAAAATAAAGGAATGAAGACTCTTTGAAACCCAGGGCAAGACTGAATCCGTACATAAAATACCGGTGACTACCTACCTATCATAAACGTACCTTCCAGTTTCTTTTTATTTACCTTTAATGTACAGATTCAGTCTTGAACAAGGCCATAATGACAGAAACGTTGGTCAGTTTTATCTTTAAACCTGTTTTTATTTTGCTTTCAGTTGTGTTCAGCTTTGTATTTTATACGTTTTAGATTTTCTATGCCGTTTTAACGGCTCACAATTTTCGTTCATTTTCCTTGTATTTATTGTCGTCTGAGCTGTTCGCAACATATGTACATTCTTTATTATTTGCACTACATTGACTTCTTATAACTCAAAATTCATGTTATGTCATGGTCTCTTCGACACTTCGAGTCAAGTGTGTAGAGAATATTGAAAAGCAAATTAATTTTAATCTTTCTCGATAATAGTACCGAATCGATACTTATTTCCTGTAATTTTATATCTACAATTATGTATAAATAATTATAAATGAAAAGAAGGAAATTTTAACTATTAAAATTGCGGCTTGAAAAAGATTGCAGTAGATACACAAGGGAAAAAATTCCAATGAAGTGTACCAATGGTTGTAAGGATCAACAATGATTAATGTACTCGTTATAGTTTCCGTTCTCTAAGAAATGTTTTATATAAGTCATTTTAATATAAACCCTGGTACATGTCGGAGAGGAGTTTTATATAATTCATTTTAATATAAACCCTGGTACATGTCGGAGAGGAGTTTTATATAATTCATTTTAATATAAACCCTGGTACATGTCGGAGAGGAAGTTATTATAACTTTAATGTTATAATAGTCTTTATTTTATAGTTCTCTTGATACTGGTTGAAATAAGGTCTATGTTGTAGTTTGGGTCATCAAGGATATACATATTAGTATTAAAGTAGCACATTCTGTAATTTTGTATTTAAATTAAAGTTAATAACCGTAATCAAAGTCAAACACGATAATCCCTTTTCTTCTGTGAGGGAGAAATCAATCCTTACACGCAATTAAGTTGGTCACAGGAAAGCTGTAATCTGATACTAGAATCTGCACTCAGCGATGGCTGTAATGATAGGATATTCTGAAATTTGACGTAGAAAAGTCTGGGTCACCTTGACTCCTGAACCAACGTCAAAATTCAGTACACCTTACTATATATCTAGTTACTGTTTAAAATCCTAAATATAAAATGATGGAGTTCAAGGGGCATGCCCTAAATACTAGTACAAAACATTTGAGACCACAGTTTTTACCATTTGGCAAAAGTCAAAATAAAAAAAAATCTACGAGTCATATACAACAATTCTACAAGATTTTAAGCCCAACCCCAAATGTAGTAGGAATTCCAGGAACATGTCCAAAATAAGTCAATGACCCATTTGGGACCTTTCTGACTCTTGCATATATTGAAATAGAAATCCCCAAAACTTACCGCAAATCATATGAAAAACCTGCTTTTCTAAATAATACAAAAAGGCGTTATTTTGAAATGGGTGAATGATAAACGGATGTAACGACAAAATACCCGAAAAAAAATATCCACGAGTATAAGCCTAAATGTCATACGAGTATTGGCCTGTTTGTTTTAATAAATCCTCCTGCATCACGCATGAATTTTAGAATAAAATTGGGTAAACCTAATCAGGGGCGGTTATCATATACATTAATTAAACACATACTCTAAAATATATATGCTCCAAGTCAGGAACCGTTACATTAGTGCATTTCACAATTATTTCATGTTTTTAGCAAAAAAAGGTCCAAAAAATTTTATTATACGTCCCCCCCTTTCAAATATCCTGGAAACGCCCCTGTTAATTTATTATTTACATACCATTCTGTATGATCATGTGGACATATTTAAAATGACGTAGATAATGGCTTAAGTCAACAGTACTAAGTATATTCTGTGTAACATACATTAAATTTTCTATCTTTTGTTTTTCTGTAACTAAACAAAAAGAACAAATTAAATTCTTTGTTACAAGTTCCTAAATGAAAAACTATCAGTGTACATACTGGCAACTTAACTTTCTCACTTTTTTTTCACTATGTTGTCATGCTAACAAAAAGTGGCACTCCGGTAGTCTTAAAAGGTCATTATTCTGTTACAAGAACAACACCGTTATCTCCAGATCTGGTATTTAGAATACAAAAAGATCAACTAAGACCAACGTGTTGAATAAATAAATCAATAAGATACTGTTTAATCTTGATGGTAATTTCCTGTTTCTATAACCGATAGACCGTTAAACTGTAATTAACCCTACCGGGTTTCTATTAGGATTAGAAATTTACAAGACCTTTTGGGGCTTTAAAGCAAAAAACATGAGAATACTCTTATCATTCGAAAGCTTTATTTATGAACTGTGGAAACATGCACAGTTTTAGCTCAAAAGTTCTTTCTTTAAATCTAAATGTGTTGTTTCTTTGACCATTAAAATACCGCCGATTTGTGCATGTAAGAATTAATGTAATTTCATAATCACAAAAATCGTCCCAAACTCATCAGTTTGGTGATATGAAGGTTTCAGTGTTGTAACTTTTATTTAAGATACAGAACAACAATAATAGCCCTACTCATTTCCTCAAAGTTTTGTAATGTATATGCAGAGATTGATCTACCATAATTGTCTTCATATTGATCTCTTTTATCTCAACAAGTAATAAATTTTCTAAAAAGCTAGCCGTCTCTTAGCTTTTTATTAATAAAGAGTATTTTTTGTTTATGTACGTATTATTAAATGTTCGTAATGTCATCACATTAAACTTTCCGAAGGTAAATATGGACCCTTGATGAATGTGGCCTTGTGTACAAGAAGCCATTTTTATACCTTTCTACTTCGTTGTCTAATTTCTTCTCTTCAATCTTCTGATGTTTGTAAACAAACACACCGCGAAATGATAACGCTTCGGATTTTTAGGTATCTTCCGAAAATAACCGCAGCTAATAATTGGCATGATTTATTTCGACAAATTGTAAACAAACATTTTAATTACACTTAAGCTTTTTATTCAAAGTCAGCATGACAAATAATTGTTTTAAAATTTATGGTTTTCAACAATTATGCCTAGTTTTGGTAGTCAATCCCATATACATGTACGGCGTTAAATCCAGTTTTCAGCTCTTTCATATGAAAGACAAAACAGTGGTCTTGGGTTAGCCAATCAGATCTATAGTTATTCTTATTCCAAATTAATGCCCTTAAAAATGTATCTCGATATGTATTCAGTCAATGTGTCTATAAATAGACCGCTATTTGTCTATTAATAGAATGCAGATGTACAGGTACGACAGTTTGAAACGCGCTTTTTAAAGCAACAAACTAAAAGCGCCAAATGAAGTTCTGTGTTTTATTAGACACCCAGCGATAAGTTTAAATCTTTATTACGGTAAACTGAACAAATATTGTATGTTGTACAGCCCGTGACGATTTTCCCTAGTTTAGGCGATGCTATCCCGTAATCATGTACGGAGTTGCATCCGCAGATCAGCTATTCCAGTTGCCTGACCAATCAGAGGCCGTTGATCATGCATGTGTCAATCTCATGATGTTGGGACGGCCAATTAGGAGACTTATTCTGATCCTTTTTAACGACTGGTTCCCTCTGTTTAGCTTTTGGTTACTTATCCCGTCTCTATCGCATGCGAGACGGGAATTAGGGAATCCAATGGGTAATCGAGGAAGGAATTTGGAAAATAAGACGGGATCCAGATGAAAAAAAACTGGCTCCGAATTGTATTGAAAAAGACTGGATTAAATATCATATGGAATCAAAAAATGGTAAATTTTGGAAAAGGTGGGCCGCAAGTTTCTTGCGGATCAAACAAAAAATGCAGGCTCATGGTTACGGAGTATTCAAGATCATTTTCTTGACAACTTCACTCCCGCAGTCGTTAAAACCCCAAAATGGTTGCTCCCTTTTACCAAACGAATAACAGTTTTGTTCTATAAATCTAAACTACTAAAATTAATGGCTTAATTATCGATAAAGGTCAAAAGGAAGGGATAAATCCAGGGAACACGTTTTTTTACTTGTGTACCCAAAGAAATGAATGATATGCAAATAAAAGTGGATGCCATGCTGTTTAGTCTGCGGACAAAATATGCAAATTTTCTGGTTCCTGTACACTTTTGTAAACAGTCATGACAGTTGAACAGAAAGGTGGTCACGGGTATTTTTGGCAGTTATTTTTATCTTTGTCACTGAATGTTCTCACACAGAAGACACATTGTTACTTCAAGTTTTTGCTATAAAGAGGTGAAATTCTTAAAAATGTTACTATTGTCAGCTATGGCCAAACAAGTCTTCCATTTGACCCAAATTAACACGATCCGAACCAATCCGACATTTTTCCATGTTTCGTAATTCGTCCTCACTTCCGTTTTAGGTATACTTGTTCAGCTATAAGGTGACCAGAGGTAGCCGTACACATAGTAATTATACTGCAGATGAATTAAGTTATTAATAAACTACTTTCACTTCTAATTATTGAAAGAGCGGGTGTTTTTGACATTTTTTATATATAGAGATGACATAGAGATTATGCGCTGAATATTTTTACACAATTCTGACTAATAATCGTGATAATGCAACACTTATGTAAGAAAACTTTATTTCATACTTGAATAAAACATAGATCGAATCATAAGTTTCAGTGAGCTTTGTTTTAAAACGGACACACTTAATAAAGATATGACAAGCACATGACAAGAGATCTTTTATTTTGAAGAGAATTAAAGTATTTCGTTTTACTTTTGAATTTTGTTTTAACTTATTATAATAAAATGGTACCAATAAATGATTATCGTTACAGGGAAAAGACAAGTCTTAGTAACAACAAAGTACAAATGTAATACATATAAAAGCAATATCATGTTTTTTTTTCATCCACTGCCTTAAAGCCCACTTCAGACTGGTTGAAGACTCCGCTACGCTCTCCACGACCTCCGCGACCTGCAAGATCGTAGCGAGATCGTGGAAAAACTGGAAAACCACAAGTATCACGTCAGTACTGTGAAGGTTCCACGACCTTGTTACGATCGATGGGTTTTTATTATATATATGGGATGTTTCTGGGCTTTTGGCATCAGTTTTATTCTTGCTTTGGAGAAGGAAACACAAGAAAAAAATGAAGTCATTTGATTCACCTTGCGCTATATCAAGGTCAACAAGCCGTCCTGCAAACTTAGACGGCAATGGCCTCTGCGCAGAACCCTGTCCACGTCCACCCTTATTGCTTCCTCGCAAAGCTGGACCAGAATACAAATAAAGGACTGCTGAGCTGACTACATTATTTTTTACTTTAAAATAGCTTTGTCTTTTCTTACGGTTGTATGTTGCTTTGCATGCAATGCTTATTTCCTGGGTCCTGAAAAACTGGAAAAATCACCTTCACTGTGAAGGCAATCACGACGCTGCTACGCTTCCCGTACGCCCAAAGTAGCTACTACTACGCCATCCGTTTGTGATCACGCGCGCTCTATACGTCAGCGGTAAGTTCCTGCTATGGTCCTACCACGACCACATCACTCGCCAAGCCCGATATTGCACGACTTCTTACGACTGTGTCAAGATACAGCTACGTGCTAGAAGATCGTATCACGCTTGAAATACGCTGCTACAACGGGTATCACGTCAGTACTGTTACGATCGGTGGTTTTTTATTATATATATATGGGATGTTTCTGGGCTTTTGACATCAGTTTTTTTCTTGCTTTGAAACTTTTCATCTTGAGCAGGACTAAAGATTTCGCTGGTTTTTCTATATGGTTCTCTGTTAAACTAAGTTCGGATGTGGCAGCCAAGATGGTTGACAGTCTAGGTCAATGGACACATTTCTAAAAGAGAACCATATAAGGACCATTGCTACCAAGTCTAGTTCTAATTGGCTTAGTGGTTTCAGACCAGAAGATTTTTGAGTGAATTTCCCATAGGGTCCTATGTTGAACTAAGTTCGGCTGTGTTGGCCATCTTGGTTCACAGTCCACGAAATCAGACAATTCTGAAAGATGATGTCCTAAGGACCATTGCTGCAAAGTCTGGTTCCAATTGGTCAAGTGGTTTCAGACAAAAAGATTTTCAATGAATTTTCCGATGGGGCCTTCTGTTAAACTAAGTTCGGTTGTGGCAGCCATCTCGGTTGACAGTCCAGGTCATGGGACACAATTCTGAAAGAGGACCATATAAGGACCATTGCTGCAAAGTCTGGTTCCAATTGGTAAAGTTGTTTCAGACAAGAAGATTTTTCAATGAATTTTCCCATAGGGTCCTAACTAAGTTTGGCTGTGGCTGCCATCTTGGTTAACAGTCCGGGTCATCAGACATCATTCTGAAAGAGAACCTCCAAAGAACCATTATTGCCAAGTTTGGTTGCAACTGGCCTTGTAGTTTCATAGAAGATTTTTGAAATCCATCCCCCACTCCCCATTTTCTATTTTTAGTAACAGCAGCCATGTCAGTTGGAAGTCCGAGATGCCGGGATAAGTTTGGAAAGGGGCCACCCAAGGACCATTCCACCAAAGTTTGCTTCTAATTGGTTCAGTGGTTTCAGGGGAGTTGACGAAAAAGTAACAAAACAAAAAATTCCCAAAGCCTCAATGTTAAACTAAGTCCAGCCATGGCGGCCATGTTGGATGGCGTTCGGAGAAACCAAACACAGATTTTAAAAGGGGCCTCCCAAGGACCATTCCACCAAAGTTTGGTTCAAATTGGCCTAATGGTCTCAGAGAAGATAACGAAATTGTTAAAAATTCCCATAGGGTCCAAGGTTAAACTATGTCCGACCATGGCAGTGATATTGGATGGCGCCCGGGAAAACCGAACACAAATTTTAAAGGGGACCATCCAAGGACAATTCCACTTAAGTTTGGTTTAAATTGGTTCAGTGGTTTCAGAGGAGTTGATAAAAATGTGAAAAGTTTACGACGGCGACTGACGCAAAGTGATGAGAATAGCTCACATCGCCTTTTAGGCCAGGTGAGCTAAAAATGAAGTCATTTAATACACCTTGCGCTATATCAATGTCAACAAGCCGTCCTGCAAACTTAGACGGCAATGGCCTCTGCGCAGAACATAATTAACCCTGTTCATGCAAAGCTGGACCAGAATACAACTGAAGGACTGCTGAGCTGACTACATTATTTTTTAATTTAAAATAGCTTTGATTTGTCTTTTCTTACGGTTGTAGGTTGCTTTGCAATGCTTATTTCCTGAGTCGCTGTGTTCGCGTATTCAACTTATTTCTGGATTTTTATTTGTTTTTATTTGTTTTTTGTATTTTGTTTTTGTTTTTGTTTTTGTTTTTGTTTTTGTTTTTGTTTTTGTTTTTTTTTTTTGGGAGGGGTGGTGGTCGATTCATTATTGCCTAACTTAGTATTTTTTCAAATATTCTTTGACATGAAAATGGCAAGATATTTATTACTTTGTAAGACAAATAAAGACATAATTTCTTAGATCTTAAATTAAATTTCCGCCCAAATATAATTGTACCATGGAAAGTCAACAGGGATTTTTAGAACTATTATTACGTCTATTTAATCTTCTGAAGAGCTTGGCATTGGATTGAATTGAAATGGCTATCATTAAAATAATTTGACTATATGCAACAATAAAGAAAAATTAATGTTTGTATAGCAGTTAATTGTTGGCGTTTATGACATCGAGAAAATATTGTTGCCTTCTCATATTTCATTGTAATGTCTGAATCATTATCACATCTGATGTGTCACTACAGATCTAGACGTAGTAACACCAATTAGAATGATTTCAGTATACTCTAGAACTTGGGAATCATATGTCTTTAGTTGTAAATAGTAAGGATTTGCAGATTGGGTGGTATAATATACGTTTTTTTTACCATCAAAGGGTTTATTATTTGGAATACGATTGAAATATTTTAGTATTATGTTTAAATTGTTTTAATTTAAGAAACATAAAACATAGCGATGATATTTTCAGTATTGAAAATGGTATCCAAACTCAGCTAAGGGTTACCTCTGCATCAAAAGGAGGAGCCTTAGAAATTTCTGGTAATTTTTATCAAATTTTGAACGGAAAATTTAAAGGCATTAGAGTAATGAATCATGCCAGGACAAAAGTTCTGGCTACTGGACTGATAATGCCCTCGGGGACTAACTTGAAAAATATACACTGTAAACGATTGTGATCTTCTATTTTCTGGCCAAAGGTTACCAATGAACTTCATTTTTTGACAGCTGGCATCCGACCGGGGGCTATTAGAGTCTCAGCTAGTCATGCAGTTTAAACGAGCACAATCTGACCTTGCTATCTAAATTATGTATACTCCAACCCATATTTTCAGATCTAGAAAGCGTTCGTCTTGTTTGTAATCATACCTTGTTGGCTATTATAGTATGTTTTATATTCCATAGTTTCAGGGTAGATAAGGAGGAGGTGTGGGTCCCCAAAAACCGGTTTAACAGAGAGTTTTTCTCTTTAAGTTTCATCACTCACATAATCGATGGAAGTAACCAATCAGAAGCCGTAGTTTAATGTTTCATCAACCATAGCTTCGGTGAGATCTCGGGGTTTTTCCTAATTATAATTATAATTTATTTATTTAAATTTAAAATAAAATATTAACTGATCGAGTGATCAAATTTCTTCCTAGCCGTGAAAATCTAAACTTAAGTGATTTAGATATGAAAAAGATATGTAAATTTTGAGTTTTACTTAAAAATATCGCGTTGGTTTCGACTGGGAGTCCCAGGTTTCGATTAAATTGGGAATAAAACCGTTAAGTTTCATAATTGATGTCAGTCAATTATAAAATCCGAGGTTGCTGCATTGCTTTTATCTCGAGGTGTTTTAGCCCTGTAGTGCCATCAATATTTTATATACAAATTATTACAATTTCAAGGAAAATTTTATTGACTAGATTTTATTTCTTCTCGGCGAACTTCGTAAACTGAGAAAAACTTATTTAAATCCTTGATTATCTAAACGTTAGACAACGAAAGATAACTCTGATTTATCAATGGAATAATTATTTAAGATGTATTTTTACCTTAGTTTCACATTTACAAAAAAACCTCTCACAGATCAAATATATTTCCGTCTTAAAATAGGACAAAAAAAATTAAATTTCAAAACCGTACAATTACGCAATCGGATCATCCTCGGTCGACAGTCGAGAAACAACTTACATATGTGGTTTCCGGTCTAGTATTTGAACCTGTTGAAGAGTTTGAATTAAACATCTGATATGGTAATGATATCTCAAATTCTCAATGCTGAAGAGACAACATATATGATACAGATAAATGTGTACATTTTTTGTACCCAATTGTATTGTATGTACTGAAAGTCAGCCTTTCAAGGCGAACCCCTCGATTGACTGCAAGGATACAGCCGATCCATGACCATGTACACTCCCTATAGGAGGGTCGGTAGGACCTTTTTCCGGACGTCGGGATCCCGAATTTCAGTGAACGGGAATTCGGGATTGGACTATTTCAACTTTGGGAATATGGGATGGAAATGAGGCAGGATCCGGGAAAATGCAATTTTTCGACTTGGGTATTCGGGATACAAATTTGGAGGGATGAATTTTTTAGGTTGAATAAATCTGTCTTATTCCTAATTCTGTATAAAATTATCAACCGATTAAATTAATATAAAGTTGAACAATTTATCGCAGTAGAACGGGAAGTTACCAAATTATACATGTATATATAATTATCAGACTGAGAAATTAAAATTTATAATCAGAACAAGACAACCTAGGGCTAGGGTCACAGTATATAGCTCGTCCAATAAAAGTTTAATTGTGTATGTACAAATGTATTATGCGATTTTGGACACATTGGCAGTCCAAATTCAATGCGAATTTGGGATAAGCTCTTTTTTCCCTGTGATTTGAGGATTTGCTATTTTTTTCAACGGGAAGTGTGGATCAGAACCCCTCCTACCTTCCCCTCCTATAGCCCTTTTCAGAAACTAATTTCCGGTATCATGAATCTGACTCAAAAATTAGAATTTGAAGGAAGTTATATCCCTTGCTTGGACGTAGTACTGATTCGCTGCAGTGCAGAGAAACCAGAAGGAAGTAAATAGAAATTATTTATTACTTTAATATACAAATATTTCCAGATTTATAATCAAGTTTAATGACAAGTATGTTGGAAGCAAAAAGATTGCAAGTAGTTTCCAAATTTATATAAACAAAACATTTAAATTAACAAGTTTTAAAAACAGCTTATCCTTTACTCTTCATTGCAGCGAACCAGAACATCCCAGCAAGCGAAATAACTTGGTTCAAATTATAATTTTAGAGTCAGAATCGTGATGCTGGAAATGAGTTTCTGAAAAGGGCTATAGGATCAAATACCAATTAAGATATGTCTAAATTTTTAACATAAGGGCTTACATGTAGGTATAAGTTCAATACGCCAGCTCACATCAAAGAAAGTCTTGGGCTCCACCCTTGACTTTTACAGTACAGTTTATCAGATAATGATATAGTGCTTTCCCCAGAAATTTGTGAAGGCCAGGTAAATTTCGTATTTTGAAGGCACTCAATGGTTAAAAAAGATAATATTGGGGGCACCAAACCTTGACACAAGGGCAGTATATTTATCAAAATAAGCAATAAACAGCCTTCACCCTAGTGTGACGGTGGAAAAGTGTCATAAAAGTTTGCCAACACAACAGGGGTACATGATTAAATGAAGATCAGTTTCAAAAAGATAATATTAAACTAAAAATTGAAAGTTAGATTTGGCTACCTGGGGGCACATTGTAAAATTCATGATGAGGGCAGCATGGTGCTTGAAGATGGAGGCATGGGGCAGCACCATGCTAAATTGGTCTAGGGAAACCTCTAATGATATCATGTTTTTTGGCATAACAGATCATCAGATGTAGAGAGAGTTAATAGAAATAATGGCCTTCTTTTACTGTCTTTAGCCATTTTTAGGGCTAGGGTTAGAGTACCCACATTAATAAGTATTTATTTTATAATACAGTTTTAAAATCTATAAGGCAAAATTCTGACGTAGTATGAAGTTGGAACAAATTGTCTACAGACGTTGGTACCAATCTGAGTTGGAACAAATCATCCAGATAATATGTTATCCAATGGAAAGCCACAATAACACCCCATTTGTTCCAAATGGCAATGAAACTCTGTACTTGTCAAATTGAAGGTTACATCAATAAATGACAAATATTTTGATGAGACAATATGTGAAACAATTAAACAATTCGGTTTTAGAATGTATTTTTCTGTTTAAATTCAATTGTTCTAGTTAAACTATTATTAGTTTTGTAGATAAGTGACAACTTAACAGTAAGGCCAAAAAAAAATTTGTGTTTCCTATTACATCAGTTTTCAAAATAGGGTCAGTAGGTCGGCTTTTTTTTTTCTTTTGGAGGCAGGGAAGCCTAAATAGATTTGACATACAACATATATGTATGGTTTCCATTCCACTCATAGAATGTGCGGTGGTCTGATAGCAACATGAATCCAAATGATCTTGGATCCTCTGGATTGGTTTAATAGCAGATCCTGTTCTGTATGTGACGACGCGACTCCTATTAAATATGTATAGATATGGCAACATTTGTGGTGAAGCAATCATTATTGCAACAAGCTTCAAGTTTATAAACTACTGGCCGCCAGCAGGTGGGCCGGTAGTGATTGTTTTGATTAATGGAAAACCCTACACGTCGACGGAACAGATTTGATTTATTTTGGAAAGTTAAAAAAGTGTTCAAAATCGTGAAAAAAACCGTCGGCAAAACAGCTGCAAAAAAATAGGGTCGGTCGGGTAAACAGAAACACACATATTTTTTTTTGCCTAAGAAGTCCTTTCTGTACAGTACATGTATGTATTGTCATTACTGTGGTACAAACAAAGTACCGATATGCCCATAATCAACTTCGCTTAAGAGAGTAATGGTGGTATGATTTTATTTCATTCTAATCAATGAGGTGTCAGATACCAAGATATGTCTAAATTTTTTACATAAGTGCTTACATCTATGTATAAGTTTAATACACCAGCTCACATCAAAGAAAGTCTTGGGCTCTGCCTTTGACTTTTATTGATGCTCATGGTGTATTATACACTTGTTTAGGTCAGTTATCAGAGAGGTGAATTGCTTCTAATCAATTGATCATGTTGATAGAATATCATATATATATTATAAGGCTTTTTCTGAAAATTCCAACATTCTATTTTCTAGATATGATGTACCAAAATGATGCTTGAAGACCCTGAAAGAACTGACATTGTAAAGCAAGAATGTAGTGATACTTTATCTGGAGTCAAAAGCTGGCAACAAAACACTCAAACAGATTCTCATCTTGTTCAGATCAAAGCTTCCAAATCAGAGGTAAAAATTATTCTACTAGCATAGGAACACAGTAGTTACTGAAAATTACTTACAATCACTAGCTTATTAACACCGAGATTATGGGGTTGAGCCCTATTTGTGATGAAATGTATTTTATTCAGAAGTACCATTTCTACTCTTATTACATGGTTGTCAAAATGAGGTCTCCAATGAGATACTAACTTTTGTAAACAATGCAATGAAGGCAACCAAACAATAACCTGTGAAATCCAGATGGTCGCCTATTTTAAAAATGAAGATGTTGTTTTACGACAATAAAACTATATTAAAAGAAAGAGGATAATTAACGACATAACTATCTGCCTTATTTTTACATTGTTCATCAGTTCCAGTATCAGAATCTTGGATTGCATTTGTGAAATAAAAATGTAGAATCATTATTTTAATTTTAACCTTCACTCAAATATATGAGATCAAAAATAAGTGTTCATGTTCCTTTTCAGATAGACAGAAGGATTAATGCTTTTATTGAACAGAAAAGACAAGAAGTTGATGAATACAACAGGAAGGAGTTTTGTTCTGTTTTCACTGATGAAGGTAAACTGTAAGATTGTAATTTACTCATGTCATTAGGGGACCACCTGTAGTAGGTCAGACTATCCTGACTCTATTGTTTGTGTTTTGTACGGCGTTTTGTCAGTTGCTTTGATTGATTGGTATGTTATTGTTGACCTTTCCTGTTATCCATTTTGTTGTTTATTTGAAATATACTAATATGAAGAAAATCCTTATACATTGTACATGTATCTTTTGTTTTGTTTTTTTTTTTTTTTATCAATATCACCTTTTCATACTGATCAGTCCATGAATTATTTTTTTCCCTACAGGATAACATATAAGGATCATTATATATGTTGTTGGAAAAATTGGAGTCATATATTATGTGACCTAGCTTACTATGCAGAGCACAAGTGTTCCTTATATTTTGTTTTTCTTTAATTTTTCTTTTTATGTAATCTTTTTTGATGGTCACTGTGAAGCATGCAATTTATTTCAGTATTTATAGTCTTCATGAGTCAAAGAGCATTTCTAAGAATTGACTGTTGCAAATACTTGCTTTTTCCAAGGTAAATCATGGTGAGCAAATAAAATTTTGAATTGGAATGCATTAAAAACAACAACAAATAAATACATTGTTGACAATTTTAGACCCAGAAGACAGTTGTGCAAGAGTAAATGCCATTTTCCTATCAAGACCTGATGGCAAGAGTCATATCAAAGGTATATATCATTGCAGTAGAACATATGTGGAGCAAAAATTAAAACCAACCAACAATAACAATAGTCCAAATAATCAAAAGTCTATAGCTGTGAAGGTTCCTTTATCTGTACATACTTATACTTAGAGCATGCTTGTTAGTTGTTAAGAAATTGAGCTTTAAATAGTCACATTAATTTCAGAAATACATTATATAGTATTATGTAAATCATTCCTCATTGTTTTCTTAAAAGAACACAAAACTGTATTTCTACTATTCTTGGCACATTTCCACACTTCTCAACCCAGTGGTTGAAAATTATTTAATTACCACCGGGATTAAAATGTCTTGTGCAATTTTATCGCTGTTCACAGATTTTACATTTATCAGAACGATAGACTAGAGAAGTTCTGATATGACGTTCATGTAAACAAATTGTGTAGCAATAGCATTTTCTTGAGGTTTTTGTTGAAAATCATAGGGGAAACAGATTATCCTTCAATTTACTCGTGAGTTATAGAATTTCTCCACCCTCAATAGTTAAATTTTAGATTTTAACACACTCGCTAAAGCTTGCGTGTGGAAAATCAAAAATTTAACTATCTTGGGTGGAGAAATTCCATAACTCACTCGTACCTGAAGGAGAATCTTTATTTATAGTATATATCAGGGTATTTACATGTATCTGTTTATAACAATTTATATGGATATACCTGTACATATTAGTGCACTCTTGATTGGTCAACAAAATATCTTGTGTTGCAGTGTCAAAAGTAGTGAATTTATATGGACCACAGACACAAACTGTCAGCCCATTAAAAATAAAGGAAGAAAAAACTGAAGAAGAACTACCGGGAGTGGAAGAAAGACTCAGAAATATCGAAGAACATCTCAAAATTAAAACTGGTACGTGTATTATATATTTACAAGGCCCTGTTATTCGACTTTTTTAACTGGTTATTAAATTTAATCGTTGATTGAATGAACTACAATTTTTCATTTTGTAATGAAATGATGTGGTCTATGCAGTAATTAGATAACATCCAATGAGATGTACTTATATCCAGTGAAGTTATCATATTGTGGTTGAATGAAGGTTTCATTAACTTGAATTGGTGCCACGTACAAGTTGGACAACTTAAAGGAGCCTTCACAGTTCGAAATTATAAATTTCTGTGAGGGGACCAAAATACCCATGGTAAGTTTTAGGGAACATGCCATTGATCTTTCTTTTGGGGAGGAATGGAAGGAATTTTGGATTTGCTGAAAAAAAGGCAGGATAGGATGATACCAGGAATAAGATAGTGATATATTTTGAAGAAAAATCAAAGCTTTTGGTTGCCTAGGGTTGTGACATAACACTTTTTTATAACCCTTTACTTCTCTTTGAAAATATATACATGCATGTACTTGAACAAGTACTTCCAAATGATTCTACAATTTCATTAAAACATAAACATAAAAATTCAAATGATTTCTATCACAACAAAAGCATAAATGACAGTAACACATGATGAATCAGTGAAAAAAGGGCATTTAGTTTTTAATTATGGACAGAATTTTAGCATATATTGTATAATTGAAGGTCCAAAGGTAGATAAGGCTGACATATATAGCAGATTAAAACAGATGGAAGATAGAATATTATACTTGGAAGGAATTTCTCCAGAATACTTTGATCGCAGTGTAAGATTTATGTTACTTGAAATATGATGTTTTTATATGTTCAAAAATGCAAAAGGATGAGCATTGCAGTAACTCGAAATTCAAAATTTTACTGTAGCAAAACTCCTTTTGTACTCAATTATAAAATAAACGTGTACGTGATAATTGTATGTCAGAGGTAATCTTGGATTATTGTCAATTTGTGAAGATTTGTAATTACACACTCACTTATCTCTCTAATACATAACAATTGATTATGGTTAAATTATTAACAACATGAATTCAAGAATTGGGTAATGTGATTAAATGAAATACTTCCCATGTGAAGTGTGTATATCACCAGGTTTAGATACATACAATTAAGGCTGCAAAATCTGTTCTAAACAAATATTGGCTGTGAAAGGGATTGAAAGTCCATGTAGTTCAGAGTGGATTTTGCCGCTACACTTATACATTACAGTAAAACCTGTCTTGAGAGACCTCTCCCATGAAAGACCATCCTCTTTTGGGAGACCAGTCGGAATTTTCCATAACTGTAACATTCTTTATAATAAACATCTCTATTGAGAGACCACCTGTCATGAAAGACCAGATTTTCCTGGCCAAAGTTATGGTCTCTCAAGACAGGTTTCACTGTATTAATAAAAATTGATCATACACACTAAGGAAATAATAGTACTTCAAAAAAGGGGGACGGGTGGGAGGATTTTATCTTACACATTTTTTATCTATTACATGTGTGTCAAAGAAAGTTTACAAGAAGTACAGCTTACAGGAAGTGTACTTGCAATGCATTTTCAATTATCTTTAATGTCCTAAGAAATGTATGCAATTATTAATAAAACAATTTTTACAATTTGGTTAAAACTAGAATGTCAGACAAAAAACAAAGGAACTAAAGTAGTGGTATAACATAAAAAATAAAAGATAAAAATGAGTGTGCAAATGCTAAAAACACTAAAAAGTAAACAATAGAAAAAATATTGAGGATATGAAAAAGGAAAACTAATAACTACACCCAGTATTTTGATAAAAGGATCTTCATCGGGGGTTAATACCACTACTTTGGTCCCTTTGTTTTCATCACAGTATGTTGATATGAAGACACAAGCTTTGGCTTTTTGGCATGTACTTACATATTCATATCAGATCAATATCGGTACTCTGTAATATTATATCAAGTTTCTGGACTCATTTGTCAACTGTCATGATATAGTAAATATTTTATGCCAGCTCTTTGAGTTTGATATAAAAATTTTCTTAAAAAATACACTTTTCAGGATTAGAAAAGCTTCATTTTTGTCCGCCTGCGACAAAAAGTCGCAGAGGCAAGATATAGGTATTACTTTCCGGCAGTGGCGTCAACTTTTGTAATACTTTAATAACTTTGCATATGTAATACCTACAATTAAGATTTATGGTCCACAAGGTAGCTTATCGTATAAGGTTTGCCACAGTATACTTGTCTTGTGACCCTGACCTAATTTTCATGGTTCACTGACTTCATAAACATAAATTTAAAATCTGCATCCAAGTTTCGTGGTTAAATCCATTTCTCAGCAACTGTAATAGGCCAACCATATTTGGTCTATAGATAGTTCTCAGTGGGTACATGCCAGTCTGACACCTGGCTTGGGACCTTGACCTCAATTTCATGCTCGAGTGACTTTGTCAGTTTTTCCAGAAACTAATACCTAGACCCACTGTATTTAGTCTGTTGATAGTTCTTGGTGGGTACATGCCAGTCTGATACTTGTCTCTGGACCTTGACCTCAATTGCATGCTTGAGTAATTTTCATCCAAATTTCTTGATTAAGTCCTTTTTTTAAGCAACTGTAATACCTAGAACCATCTGTTTTTGGTCTATAGATAGTTCTTAGTGGGTACATGCAAGTCTGACACCTGTCTCTGGACCTTGACTTCTATTGGATGCTTGAGTGACTTTGTCACATTTTCGAGATTCGGTCCATTTCTCAGCAACTTTAATACCTAGACCCACCATATTTGGTTAATAGATAGTTCTTAGTGGATACATGTCCATATGACACCTGCCTTTTGATCTTGACCTCAATTTCTTTTAACACATTTTCCTTTGACTTGCAAAATGTCGAGTATCAGATAATCATTATTCTGTGTCCATGTGCATACTCAGGCGAGACATGTAGTGTGTCCACTCTTGTTGTATATGTATGTCCCAATTATCCACTCTAAATATCATTGAAAATGTGCTGAATGATGATTTTTTTAGATACCTCCCCCAAAGCAAAGAAAAGTGGATAGATTTATCAAAAGAGAAACAGTGATTGAACAGGTAAAAAGCATTAAATGACTTAAATATAATAAGAAAAGTAAAGTCATTTTGCATGTCTTAAAATTCAAGATATTGCAGACTGATGAAGGTTTTAAAAAGATTTAACAAAACATAAAGTAAGATGAAATTATATCCATGTATGCATCATTTGCTTGCTTTTACTTTGAGATTGCCGTTTTTACTACAAATATTCCTTTCAAAATTATTGTAGATGTTATGAAATGAAAATGAGATGTTGAGTAAATGTCAATATGAAACAGAACCTGTAATACACTAATGCAGGTCACTTTACAGCTTTTAGAAAAGCTGGATATATATACATTTTTTTATAATCACAGTTATCTAAATGTGAACAAGGAATAAAGGAGAAAAGTTCAAAATGTATGACAGTATCAAATTGGATACACATTTTAAAAAGAAAATTATATGTTTATTAAGCATCTCGTCAAATAGTATAAACTATTATATCAATGCAAGAAATGACACTTTTTGATTAAAATTACTAAGACATCATATTTTATTTCAGGATTTAAGCATAACAGAAATTGATGAAAAGATGGCTTGCTTGAGAGAAAAACTAAAGAGGAAAGCTGTCAGTTGATGAAATTTAAGTTCACGAAATATATGCATGTATTTATGATTTTATTGTGGCACATGTGTTAGGAGGTGATCAGCCACAGAGATGATAGATTTTTAACCAGGCTTATGTCGCAACTGATTTAGGACATATTAGTTATTTATTGTAAAATAAATGCTATAATGACTGTGATGATAGTCCTAAGATATTTACATATTTTTTGCAAAAGATCTCAATAAAAACAGCTGCTTGATCTGTTAGTGCAGACAGAGTATATAAACATCAATATTGTACCATTGACTGAAAAATGTATAAAAAAAAACTTAGAAAATAAAAAATTGTCGGACTGTTATATTTTTTACTACAAAATATTACGGATGTTCCGATTATATATTATAATCGAAAATCGATCTTTTTTTTTCTGGCCATAATCGATAATTGGTCACAACAGACTTTTTTAAACAAAATGCAGAAATCGTGGTATTTGGTTCAGTTATTAGAGAGTCAAATCATGTCCAGAAAATGCTTAAAAATAAAAGCACATTATTTCATCCAAGATATTGACATAGTGCCTACTTAAACATTACAGATTCTGGTCAAAGAGACAATTAAAACATGATTTTATATCAAGCTGGTAATAAATTTAGTTTCATCTTACAATTAAGATCATAATCAATGATCGAATCGGTTAGGCCTCCCGATTATTTCAATTAATCGATTATTGTTTTTCAGCTGATTCCCAACACTACAAAATGTTATTGAATGGGAAGAATGAAAGATTTAGATGACCAAGAAAAAGGGAACTTTTTTTTATATTACCTTAATATTTAAGTTTGATTTACATTTCTATCACCAATATTATAGGAATATTGTATACAGACTCAAGACTCCATGCCAGGTTTCCTTTCAACTCATATTTTACCCTGATCACCCCTCAGAAATTGATTTATGTGCATACCTGCATACCCTAACAAGTACTTCTGCCAAGTTTCATCCAAATCTGAAGTAGGATGCACGAGTTAAGAGTGATGACAAAATGTAAGTCCATTATTTACCCCGGTCAACCCTGAAAAATTGATTTATCATAAAGTCAAGAACACATGCATATCTGCATACCCTAACCAGTATTCCTGCCAAGTTTCATCAATTTCCAAAGTATGATGCTTAAGACAGAGCGATGACAAAATTTCTTCCATGTAGTCCTAAGGCAAAATGGCTAAGTCTATAATTTACCCCGGTAAGCCATTAAAAATTTTATCGTAAAGTCAAGAACATATGCACATCTATATATCCTAAAAAGGTATTCCTGCCAAGTTTCATCCAAATCCAATGTATGATGCATGAGATAGAGCGATGACAAAAATTTTGTGACAGACAGACAGATACAAAAACACCTTAGTGGGGGGGGGGGGGAGACATTATAGGGATGTAAACTATACACCGGTTTTGCTTTCCAGTTTGTATTTTTAGCTCACCTGGCTTGAAAGGCCATGTGAGCTTTTGCCATCACTTTGTGTCCATCGTCTGTATATCAGCTATTTTCATTACTGAATTGAAAAAGGAATCTAAGAATTTTTTGTCAACTTCTTCTCATTTTATCCATTTTTTGCAGTAAGTATGGAGTGAGTCGTGGATGATGTTGAGATTTGTTTGTTTATGTTATTTATTTTCGATCAGATAATTTGGATTAATTTCTTGCAATTGTTTTCACAGTGTGGGAGCGGAAATGAACATGTTTTCTGTCTGTTGTTAAGTTGCGATTTTGTATAGCAGCAAACCGGTCACTTGCAATGAAGATCACTCATACTAAATAATAGATTTTTGAATTTTACACAGATTTTTTGGAAATTTTAGGTGTGTTTGCCTCCTTTGATACTTGGCCGTTTACATGCCTATAAAATTACATGAACATTTTTTCACAAATATGATTAATATAACTTTTATCAAGCTTTGATCACGATGCTTCTTACATTTAGTGTTTGAAATTTTGACTTTAAAACTGAATAAGTAAAAAATGGTAAGAAATAAGAAGGTATTCTTTAGGTTATCCAGAAGTCAATTCATTTTTATACCCTAAAACCAAATTTTATCGAATTATTTTGCCTATAAAATGAAGTAAATTACTTGCAAACAAACAACACATCATTTCTCTGACTGTATAGGTGTTTGTATTTGTACTGTATGGGCGCTTGCAATTTTTTTATATAGTCACTTGTTGCAATATAATGTACTTGGACTATAATATGGGGTTATTTTATGAATATTAGGGAACACTGTCCATAGTAGAATGTAATATCGCAAGCGCTTGCGGGTGTGATACAATGTCCTACGAAGGGACATTATTTCCCAATTTTGTGTAATAGCGCCTTCATTGTATATCAAAGCAAATAAGACCTTCCAACCAACCAAGAAAACTACCGATGAGCACTCAGTGCAATATAAGCGCTAATTTTTGGTTGTATTTAACAAGGAATATTACATTGCTATACAACAACAATTCATATAGTGATAGAGTATTATGCGAATGATAACATAAAATAGTCATTTCGGTGACATAGAATAATTATTTAAGGAATTTTTCCAATTTTTGAACAGTTTATACAATATAACCTGGTTTGGGTCAATTTACGCATAATAAACCAGCGGTTTATGAATGCCATAAACTGATCCAAACCTGGTTATTGAAGAATAACCTGTTCAAAAATTGGAAACATTCCTTATAATTTATTTCCAAACAGAAGTACAACTTGAATCAATAATGACATTGGAATTAATCTACAGGTGGCGGATTAATTAAAGACTAAACCAGGTTATACAGTATAACCAATGTTGGTCTAAACTGTTCATCCAATCAATTAAATTAATAGACACTAATGGTTTTTGATACTGCCTTTATCACGTTGAATATCGGTCGAGACGAAGACGAGACCTATATTCAAATTGATGAAGTCAATATTTAGTACATTGGTGTCTATTATTATTTATCGGCGAAGCATCCGCTTTTGACGTCATAATGTATTGCATGATATTTTCGAGTGTCATGTAATGAATACTGAAAAATGTCTGACTATTACGTCAAAAGGAAAAAGTATGAATTGCCGATAAACTAAATTTCTCGACATTTAGACATTAAAAGAAGGTTAGTCAAATTTACTGATATCTTTATTTGCTATGCCCATTTGGGCCACGAAAATACTGAACAAAGAAACAAACACAGGTCAATGGTAGAAAGTATTTATAAATGTAAAACTCAATTTCTCGATTGGAATCCGATTAACACGCTTGCAAATTAATATAAGAGGTTTTCTGGAAATTAAAGACTAGGAGGTGAGAAGGAGTGAGCCATCTTCAGCAAATTTTTAAGACCCTGGTCTTTGATTTTAATTATCATAAGCGTATTCATTTCATGTACCTCCACCGATTTGTGACTACGACCGGATTGACTTTGTTGGACTTCACGACGGATGTCGTATACGGACCAGGAACTGCCTGCCCTTCCGGGGCACCTGAGTTCACTCATAGTTTTTATAGGAGTTCGTGTTGTTCATCGTTTTTTAGTTTTCTGTGTTTATTTGTTATTTGTCTTCCCGGGTTTTGTCTGTCTAATGGATTACGTTTTTGGATTGCTCCTTAGGTATATTTGTCCTCTTTTAATAGATCATAGTATTACACTCACAATTACACGATGTGTGTTGCGAGCAACCTGAAACCTTGAGTGTGTGTCATCTCATGACGAAATATGCATTAAACTTTTCACACAAGATGTCAGGCAACTATACAGTGCTATCGCAAGCAACTATACAGCAAAACTTTTTGTCTCAGCAAAAGTTGCATTGTTTCACATTCATTTCAATATAGGGAATTAACGAATCAACATAGGAAATTCGTATTTAACCTGAAGATTAGCTGATCAATTTAGCATTCAAATAAATATTATTGATAGGAAGGGATAAAGAAATCACGTTTACAAAGCATTTGACCAACAATAGATGATTTCGAAGCATTTTTTATTTGATATGTCTATTATAATGAATAAATGTAGGATTTAACAAGCATGAATGAATAACATCTTATTTTAAATTCTTATCGATTTATTTCATTGAAAAATATTTTTGTAAACATGGAAAATAGTCAAAAGCTTACCTTCTCCAAAGCGTTTATCCTTATCTAGAGCTTGACAGAATCGCAACTGAAATGTTGAAAAAAATACTAAATACACTTCCGATCCCACACTGTGGTTTTGTTCATTGCAGTATTTTGTCACTTTGAATTGTTTCGTTTTGTTTAGGAGTATTTTAAAGCTTGCTTTATGATATTGACCTTGTCTATTACTGGAGGCATTACAGAAACATGTTGATGTTGCAATGTTTGTGTTTTTAATGAAATCATGAAAAATATTCCGAAATAAATTTTACGATTTTCTTTAGTGAAATATATACCAGAATAAATTTTACGATTTCCATTTGAAAAAATTTCACGCTGGAAGAAATGTTTTGTTACATATGAAGGAGTATGATGTCATTTGAATAATTTTCCCTAGATTTTTCATGTTGTGGAGCTAATTCATTTTCACAAAAATTGTATTCTTCCAATATTTTTATTACACATACGTATACAATGTTTGGTCTTGCATTGTCACATTGATTTCGTTACTGGTCATCATAAACGTACATGTAATATGGGCTGGATATTACAAGTAGACACAATGCAACCCAGTCTATTGACTCCTTGTCCCTTATAAAAAATTACCTACAGTTGATGGAGGAATATAACATCATTGAATATTATGATAAGAAAACATTTGTTGTTGTTTTTTTTTTTCACTTCTGGAGAGAAAATACAATGACTGCAATTTTTTATTTGAAGACCACTATTTACAGTTTTCCAGTAATCTTTTAAATATGTACATGTACTACGTAATAAGTCAATCAGCATGATCGTGGAATATTTACTAGCCAAATAAGGGTTTCAATTTTTTTTTCAATATTCTGCTAGTAGTATAATTATCTCCTGGTACCATTATCTTCACTTGCAATGAAATTTTGTATTGTGTTCTGGTTCACATTGTTTATGACATCATGTTCTCCGTAGATTATGTGCCAAATATCACCTTCTTCACAATACTAAAAATGTGCCCTTTTCTTCATGTTTCCTGATAAATTATATAATTTATTTTTGCAGGATAAAAAGGTCACATTTTAAACAGTTTCTAAGGCTTGTACAAATAAACTGTTTATTTAAGGATTGTTTTCAATTTTGGAACAGGTCATACTATATAACCTACTTTGAGGTAGTTTACACTTCATAAACTGCAAAACGGTTTATGTTAAAGTATAAACTGACCAAAGTAGGTTATAAAAGTATAACCTGTTTTAAAATTTATGACAAACCTTATTATTTAATTTTTCAAAAAATTCTGATGCAAAATTGCAGGTAGAATCAAAGTAAATTATACTATATTATGTACCTTGCTCAACCATTAATAACCAATCAAATTGTCCGTTACAATTCAAATTAAATTATTTTCCAACAATATACATATATACGTATTCCTCCATCAGTCCATCACACCTTTTTTTACTTGTCATTTGGTTAAAGAATAATGATAGAAAGAACAAACATGTTGCAATTCAAAACACCAGAATTTCTGGAAACCTCTTAGATATAAAACTAGAGGTACTGTGATAAAAACTCACAAAATGATACCCCACCACTTGCAATGTCCCATAGTTTGGTAAGGAAACTCACAGAAACAATATGGACTAGACATCAAAATAAGACAAATGAACAGATAGACAGATACTCCTATCACAAAATATGACCAACTTTACTAGAAATAAAAAAAAACAACCATATTTTTTCATAAATCAATTTATTCATCTTTGAACAGCATTCAATAACATTGCTCATATTCTTAAACGCACAGATAGTCAATGGTAAAACTATAGTGCTAATTGAACATACAGATTATAAGTGGTTAAGGAGGATTTGCGGATACAAAATGGATCCCCCTTTCTAAAAGTAAAACAGTTCCCAACTAGAGGCTCTGAAGATCCTGTATCGCTCACCTGAATTTAATTTTTCACAAGTGTAGCAGTCAATTTGGCTGGTTTTTGTATAGGGTTCTATGTTAAACTAAGTTCGGCTGTGACAGCCATGTTGGTTGACAGTCCTGGTCAATGGACACATTTCTAAAAGAGAACCATCTAAGGACCATTACTGCTAAGTTTTGTTCCAATCCTTACCTTTATTCTATCCGCGCCAGAAGTCGCATAAGGCCTCCACGCTGACATTTCACCCTTTTCTATCTTGTGCCGCTGTTCTGGCCACGTTCCAACTTATCCATCCTTGTTGGTTTCTTTCTTTCGCTGTTGTTCTTCTCCATGTAGTTTCTCGCCGTGATATTGGCTGTAATATCGCCAGCTCGGCGTTAAAAAATATTCAATCAATCAATCCATGTAGTTTTTGGCCTTCCTCTTGCTCTTTTCCCTTCTGGAGCCCATCGTAGTGCTACATTACTGTTGTTATTTCTTTCACGCTTTAATATGTGTCCTATACATGTCCACCGTCTCCTTCTGATTTCACAACTGATGTTACTGGTGTTAGAAATTTCATTTACTGTCTTGTTTGATGTTTTACTTTGTCATCTTATTTTTAGGATCTTTCTTAGGCATTGATGTTGTACAGTATTTAGTTTCTTTTCTTCAAGGTTTGTGAGTTTCCATGTTTCACATCCATACAGTAGTACAGGTATTACCAATGATTTATACAGGTGTGATTTTGTTTTTCGACCAATCCCTATTGCATACCATATGTTTCTTAGGCGATGGAATCCCCCTCTTGCTTTCTGTATTCTGTTTTTGATGTCGCTACTTCCTCCTCCATCTTTGTCCATGACGGCTCCCAGGTATGTGAATTAGTCTACATCCTCTACTTTCCCGTTGTATAGGGTTATCAGCTCTTTGCTCTTTGTATGCTGGGATCTCAGGGTTTTACATTTTTGGGTGTTTAGTTTCATTCCAACTCTCTCAGCTTCTGTTGTTAATTTCTGCGTTTTCTCATCAATGTCGTAAAGTTTTGAGGAAAGAAGTGCTATGTCATCAGCAAAGTCAAGATCTTCTAGAA
This sequence comes from Mytilisepta virgata, assembly GCA_028015205.1. NCBI lineage: Eukaryota > Metazoa > Mollusca > Bivalvia > Mytilida > Mytilidae > Mytilisepta > Mytilisepta virgata. The sequence goes on from CM051515.1 coordinate 38,805,550, forward strand.
CGGTGGTAAAGTTCCATCTTATCACTCTGGCTTTGTCTGGAGTTGTTCTTTCCATGATCCAGTCTATAACTAGAAGGAAAAGAAACCCTGACATTAAACAACCCTGCTTCACATCTGATTTTATTTTGAACCATTTCGACGTTTCATTTGTTTGCTCAAGTATGTTTCGAAGGATAAAAATCTGCTCGGTTGTTCCTCTATTTTGGTCTAAAACCTGCCCGCTCATTCCTTAATCTTTTGTCTATTCCTTCTTTAATCCTTTCTATATCAGCATTCTGCAGAATACTTTTACTGAGCACAGGTAAAAGAGTCACTTCCCTCCAGTTGTTACAATCTATCATATCGCCCTTCTTAAAGATCTTGCAAATCATTCCCTTTCTCCAGTCTGATGGGCGTTTTTCTTCTTCCCATAGGCTGTTAAATATTTCTGTCAATTTCTCTGCTGTTCTATGTCGGCCTTTATTAGTTCTGGAGTTATACTGTCTATTCCTGCTGAATTCCCATATTGTGTCTTCTTCAATGCTCTTTTAACTTCAGCTACTGTCTATGGACCAATGCTGCAGTTAAAAGATCTTCCAATTGGTTCAGTAGTTTCAGACGAGAAGATTTTTGAGTGAATTTCCCATTGTGTCTTATATTAAACTAAGTTCAGTTGTGGCAGCTATCTTGGTTCACAGTCCACGAAATCAGACACATATCTGAAAGAGGTCCTCCTAAGGACCATTGCTGTCAAGTTATTTTATACAAGAAGATTTTTCAATGAATTTTCCCATAGGGCCATATGTTAAACAAGTTCTGTTGCGGCGGCCATTATGGATGACAGTGCGGGTCATCGGACACAATTCTGAAAGAGGACCATATATTAAGCACCATTGCTACAAAGTTTAGTTCTAATTGGCTTAATGGATTCAGATAAGCAGATTTTTAAATGAATTTTCCTATAGGGTCCTATGTTAAACTAAGTTCGGCTGTGGCGGCCATCTTGGTTAAAAGTCCGGCTCATCAGACATATTTCTGAAAGAGAACCTCCTAAGGACCATTACTGCCAAGTTTGGTTCCAAATGGCCTTGTAGTTTTTTAGAAGATGTTTTTTTTTTAATTCATTCCCCCTTTTTTCTATTTTTAGTAACAGCAGCCATGTCGGTTGGATGTCGGGGATTCCGGACACAAGTTTGGAAGTGGGCCACCCAAGGACCATTCCACCAAAGTTTGGTCCCAATTGGCCCGGTGATTTCAGAGAAGATCTTTAAAGGATAGTTTACACCTGGGGCCGTCTTTAAAAGGCAAACGCTCCTATAAAGGGTCAGTCAATGATCTTGGTCATGTTGACTTAATTGTAGGTCATATTTTGCTGAACCTTTTTGCTCTTTACAGTTTGTCTTTATCTATAATAATATTCAAGTTAATACTAGTAACCTCAAACTGCAAAATTTCCTTAAAATTAACAATTCAGGAGCAATAACCCAAAAATGGGTTGACCAATGTGTCTGAATTTTCATGTCAGGTAGATCTTGACCTCATAAACATATTTACTTTTGTCAGTTTTGCTCTAACTGCTTTAGTTTTTTCAGATATGAGCCAAAAAGTGTTTTTTCACTCGTGTTCTATTTTTAGCCAGGGAAGCATGTTTCTCGGTGGACAAGAAATTAAAACACAAACTTTATACTAGATACCCTATTCTTTATCATATAAAGCCATTGTGCACCTCCTATTTTGTTTGTGGCCAAAATCATCAAAATCATTTTTAGCTCACCTGCCCTAAAAGGACATGTGAGCTTTTGGCCACTAACAAAATAGGAAGTGACTTTATATGATAAAGAATCTGAGAAAGGGTCATTCAATTATAATAAGTGGTTTAGGCGGACTTGCAGATACAAAATAGGTATCACACAACCCCCATATAAAGAACTGACAAAGTTCACGTTTTGGAAAAGGAAACCCCAAAAATCAATTTGACCATAAAACAGAATAGGAGTTGCACAATGACGTTGTATAGTTAAGAATCTGAGGAAGTTTCATTAAATTATAGAATGTGGTTTAGGATACAAAATGGATACCCCCATATAATATAGGGAATTGCAAATGCCATTTTTGGGAAAGAAAGCCCAACAATAATTTTTACCAAATAAAAAATAGGAGGCGCACACTGGCATTATATAAATATCTGAGAAAGTTTCATTAAATTATAACAAGTGATTTAGAAGGAGTTGCGGATACAAAAGTGGAACATATTATTAGAGGACAAACAAATGGACAGATAGACGACTCCCCCATCACTATTTACCTCCGATTTACAAAGCGGGGGGTATAATTAGGGATATGTGGACTAATTCTTTACACAAAGTACCTACATGAATGCACAAAAGTGCAAGCAAAGGAACAGCATAGATCTCTTACTTTTTGGAAAAAGGCCTAGCAACCAAATATTACCTGAATAAAGAGAACAGTAGCAATTCAACAAGAATGCTATATTTTCAATTCCATCTTGTTATTTCCTAAAGAATCTTAGACCTTATATTTGCAAGTTTGTTTGAAGTCTTGGAAGATTTGTATTGGAATCAGTAAGCGCAATTAAATGTAACTATTTTCTTTTTATTGTTTTGTCTCCGAAAGCTTTACTGTTATTCATTTCCAACTGACAGAGCATAGTAACAGATACACTTCTGAAAAGGGAACTTTAAGACTGCTGCCAAGATTTGCTCCATTAACCTCAGTAGTTTCAGACAAGTAGATCTCTCAGCAAGATTCCATACTTATTCTATCATAAAAACAGAAAAAGAAGCAACAGAAATCCACATAAAAAGCACACTTTTGGTCTGGAAAAGTAAAGTACATGTATGCAGTACGACTGTTTAAGCATGGTTTATTTTATGTTGACTAAATAGGCATTTATGAACAATATTGCATTACTGGGAAGGTAACTTGTACAAGTTCCCTGGAAATGATGGTAATCTGACTAACAAGATGCTCTGTGAGCTGAGCCTGTATTGCTCATCTGGCAGTCACAAACTTTTGATTTGATTTGACAGACTAGATTAATTTCTTGAAACTTTGTAAATGATCTTCTGTAAATGCTTCATACCAAGTATAAGTTCATTGACCAAACAGTTTCAGAGAAGTTTTAAATTTTGACCAATCAGAACATATAAAAGTTTCTGGTGGACATTTTGTTTCACAGACTAGAAAGATTTAAGCAAAGTTTGTAAAGGACCTTCAGTAGATGCTCCATACCAAAAATCTGTTCATTTGGCTTTACGGTTTCAGAGGAGAAGAAGTTTTACATTTCGACCAATCAGAACATGTAAATGCTCATGATGGCCATTTTGTTTCACGGACCGGGATGATTTAGGCAAACTTTGTAAAGGACCTTCCATAGATGCTCTATAACAAAAATCAGTTCACTTTGCTTTACGGTTTCAGAGGAGAGGTTTTAAATTTCGACCAATCAGAGCATGTAAATGCTCATGGCGGCCATTTTGTTTCACCGACCAAGAAGATTTATGCAAACTTTGTATAGATGCTCCATACAAAAAATTAGTTCATTTTTTTTTTACGGTTTCAGAGGAGAAGTTTTAAATTTCGACCAATCAGAACATGTAAATGCTCATAGCGGCCATTTTGTTTCGTGGACCAGGATTATTTATGCCTTTGGCCAGGTGAGCTTAAAAAGCTTTTAAACAAAACCAAAAAGACCACAAAATTGTGTATTTTTTTTATTAAAGCTCTGATTGTCAATATTGTAATGTGAAGGCATTGTGGTTTTGATTAAATAAATGACACTAACCACTATGTCATACTAGATGTGCAGCCATTCCGATGGCCACTTTCTAGGCATTTTTTTATCCAATTGTAAAAAGGCTTCTTGTTTAAAGTGTCAGAAGATCTAAATCAAGTTTCAAATATTATATTTGAAACATAATTCGGAAACTACTTACATACATGAAAATAGTTCAAATTATCCTTTTTAAATGCTTTTCTTCTGTACTTCTTAATATGACATAGTGGGTTTTGTCTTATAATTTGTCAAATAAATTTGCGATATAAAAAATAAATTTGTGCTTACAATCAGGTTTGGGGATTATCTGTATATGTAATAAACTGTATGTCACAAATTTTAAATTCCTGCTTTACTCTCATTTATCATTGCATGTATACAACTATAAATCTTAATCTTATCAACACAAGCAATTTTATCTATTAGTAAACCAAATGCCAATAATGGGTCAAAGACACAAATGGCCGGGTTGCTGGGTGTTTACTGTAGTGGTGACAAAGGTGATTACAAGATCATATTGCACATTGGCAGTCATGAATTTTATATAGACAAAATCAGACATATTGTATGTTGGTGTACGAGCACAGAGGCAGCCATCAATTTAATTAGAAATAGGTGAAGTAAGCAATATTTGATTTGATTACATGTTGATAAACACTTGTTTGGAAAAATGGGAAATAATTCCTGAAATAATTCCATAAAGTGAGGTGCACATCTTCAATATATATAGAAACATTCTATGAAGTTTCAAGGATGTGGGTGAAAAACTGTAGGAGGAGTTGATTTCACAAAATAGGTACCCTCTATTGAAGATGTCAATAAAAAACGACTAAGTTCCAAAGTTTGGAAAAATGGAAAATAATTCCTGAAATAATTTCATAAAGTGAGGTGCATATCTTCAATATATATAGAAACATTCTATGAAGTTTCAAGGATGTGGGTGAAAAACTGTAGGAGGAGTTGATTTCACAAAATAGGTACCCTCATTGAAGATGTCAATAAAAAACGACTAAGTTCCAAAGTTTGGAAAAATGGGAAATAATTCCTGAAATAATTCCATAAAGTGAGGTGCACATCTTCAATATATATAGAAACACTCTATAAAGTTTCAAGGATGTGCGTGAAAAAATGTAGGAGGAGTTGATTTCACAAAATAGGTACCCTCTATTGAAGATGTCAATAAAAAACGACTAAGTTCCAAAGTTTGGAAAAATGGGAAATAATTCCTGAAATAATTCCATAAAGTGAGGTGCACATCTTCAATATATATAGAAACACTCTATAAAGTTTCAAGGATGTGGGTGAAAAAATGTAGGAGGAGTTGATTTCACAAAATAGGTACCCTCTATTGAAGATGTCAATAAAAAACGACTAAGTTCCAAAGTTTGGAAAAATGGGAAATAATTCCTGAAATAATTCCATAAAGTGACGTGCACATCTTCAATATATATAGAAACATTCTGTGAAGTTTCAAGGATGTGGGTGAAAAACTGTAGGAGGAGTTGATTTCACAAAATAGGTACCCTCTATTGAAGATGTCAATAAAAAAACAACTAAGTTCCAAAGTTTGGAAAAATGGGAAATAATTCCTGAAATAACTCCATAAAAAGAGGTGCACATCTTCAATATATATAGAAACATTCTATGAAGTTTCAAGGGTGTGGGTGAAAAACTGTAGGAGGAGTTGATTTCACAAAATAGGTACCCTCTATTGAAGATGTCAATAAAAAACGACTAAGTTCCAAAGTTTGGAAAAATGGGAAATAATTCCTGAAATAATTCCATAAAGTGAGGTGCACATCTTCAATATATATAGAAACACTCTATAAAGTTTCAAGGATGTGGGTGAAAAAATGTAGGAGGAGTTGATTTCACAAAATAGGTACCCTCTATTGAAGATGTCAATAAAAAACGACTAAGTTCCAAAGTTTGGAAAAATGGGAAATAATTCCTGAAATAATTCCATAAAGTGAGGTGCACATCTTCAATATATATAGAAACACTCTATAAAGTTTCAAGGATGTGGGTGAAAAAATGTAGGAGGAGTTGATTTCACAAAATAGGTACCCTCTATTGAAGATGTCAATAAAAAAACAACTAAGTTCCAAAGTTTGGAAAAATGGGAAATAATTCCTGAAATAACTCCATAAAGTGAGGTGCACATCTTCAATATATATAGAAACATTCTATGAAGTTTCAAGGGTGTGGGTGAAAAACTGTAGGAGGAGTTGATTTCACAAAATAGGTACCCTCTATTGAAGATGTCAATAAAAAAACAACTAAGTTCCAAAGTTTGGAAAAATGGGAAATAATTCCTGAAATAATTCCATAAAGTGAGGTGCACATCTTCAATATATATAGAAACACTCTATAAAGTTTCAAGGATGTGGGTGAAAAAATGTAGGAGGAGTTGATTTCACAAAATAGGTACCCTCTGTTGAAGATGTCAATAAAAAACGACTAAGTTCCAAAGTTTGGAAAAATGGGAAATAATTCCTGAAATAATTCCATAAAGTGAGGTGCACATCTTCAATATATATAGAAACATTCTGTGAAGTTTCAAGGATGTGGGTGAAAAACTGTAGGAGGAGTTGATTTCACAAAATAGGTACCCTCTATTGAAGATGTCAATAAAAAAACAACTAAGTTCCAAAGTTTGGAAAAATGGGAAATAATTCCTGAAATAACTCCATAAAGTGAGGTGCACATCTTCAATATATATAGAAACATTCTATGAAGTTTCAAGGGTGTGGGTGAAAAACTGTAGGAGGAGTTGATTTCACAAAATAGGTACCCTCTATTGAAGATGTCAATAAAAAACGACTAAGTTCCAAAGTTTGGAAAAATGGGAAATAATTCTGAAATAATTCCATAAAGTGAGGTGCACATCTTCAATATATATAGAAACATTCTATGAAGTTTCAAGGATGTGGGTGAAAAACTGTAGGAGGAGTTGATTTCACAAGATAGGTACCCTCTATTGAAGATGTCAATAAAAAACGACTAAGTTCCAAAGTTTGGAAAAATGGGAAATAATTCCTGAAATAATTCCATAAAGTGAGGTGCACATCTTCAATATATATAGAAACATTCTATGAAGTTTCAAGGATGTGGGTGAAAAACTGTAGGAGGAGTTGATTTCACAAAATAGGTACCTATTTTCCCCGCCCGCCCGCCGCCCGCCCGACATTCACCATACTATAACCCGGATTTGCACTCTGTGCAACCCGGCCAATAATGACAGCTCTTTTAACAAATAAGGTCACTAAAACTGTTCATTCTCTCTAACTGATTTACAGATTATATCAACCATGTAAGGGTTATTTTCCTTTGAAATGGTAATTTTGTATCCAAGATTGAAATATTCCTTACCTGCAGATATTTCAGTTGTCTCCCATATGCATTATCTTTCCTGACAAAAGGTATCATGTATTAAAGAGCAAAAATGCTTATAATTTGTTCTGGAAATATTTAACTAAGAAAGGCCTAGTCTGACATTAATATGTGGGAAAATACATCCGAAAACATTATATCAACATTTGTGGAAAATATTATTAGGAAGGAAAAAGATTTTGAGGCAAAATGACAATTAGTCCATTGAAGACACCTTCTCTAAAGAGCAGATAACTCCATAAATGGGAAACAATTAACATGGGGAATAGATGTGAAAGTGTACATTTAATTTCTAAAACAAATTTATTTCTTGTTTTGAGCAAAAAATTGATATCTCTATGAATTTTCAAATGAAAGGTACCCTTTATTATTCTAGCAAGCTAAAATGGGGGATAACTCCAGTACATGGGATTTAATCTATACAAATAAAAAAACCCACAATTCAGCTTAAAAATAAGCTTCATTAAATTGAATCAACTGAAATTGGAATAAAAAAATTGTGACAATTAAGTAAAAAAAAAAAAGATATGTGTAAAAATATCACAGTATAAATATAAAACTCCTGAGGTTGTTTAAAACAACATAACAATATAATATGGGACTAGTTTGTCTTTTGAGGCACCGAGAACAATAATCATCCTTAAATAATCCTTTTCATCACAATTCCAAATTGGTCATACCATATTCCTAACTGATCATTAAAGCAAACAATTTTCTACTTCATCAGAGATATGCAAGCAAACAAATATTCTCTATTCAAATGTCATTTTACTATGAACTTGCATCAGTTAATCATTTATACCCATTTGGAAATAAAAAATTCTTCGGTTTACATTATCAATCACCACTACAAGTATTCAGGATGATTCAAGGATTGATTCAATTTCTAAGAAGCATGGCACATTTCACATTTGTCATATTTCAACGATACTATCTGGACTAAACACTACTTTGATAATATTAAATTAATAAAACTATCTAAAAAATCATAACATATCTGCATAATCTAACTGATTAAAATATACAATATATATCCAAAATCAACAGATTTACCATTACAATAGAGTTCCATTGTTTAAGTTTTTACAAAGGGATTTAACTCTTTCAAATAATAAAATACATGAAAATTTCTATTATCTCTACTGATCTTAAATCCCCTCACATCAATAAATCTGCATTTCTTGGATATACAATAAAAGCAAAATAAAATCATTAATCAAATAAAAATTACCACCACCATAAAAGATTAGATACTATGATATATATATATATATAAATAGTACTGACTCTTGTTATATCAAATTCTTGATATCTCAAAGGACTTTTGAGGTCCCACGGACTTAGATATAACAAGAGTCAACTGATTATCAATGTGCTGTTTTGATTATTAATTTGGCAAGAAGTGCACACTATAAGGTGATTTGTTTTATATATAAGTATATTGTGAAGCATGACTATTATGATTAAAACAACCTGTGATTACTGACATAATAGATGATTTATCGGATTTTAAAATTACTTCAATATTTGAAAGCATTATCTATTTCCTACTAAAAGTATTTCTACTGTAATTTTATAAAAGACTTATGTTTGTTTTAAATTAAAATTACTTATTTTTCAATTGAATTGGTTTTTTTTTAATTTAATTTTATTTTATTTTTCCTAATCAAATACTCAGGCCTGACAAACTGTATTCTAATCTCAACTACTCTCGTTCAAAAATATATATTATGCCTTATTTAATCTCTGAAATATTGCATACTTTAAAATATATCTCTAAATCATTCTTTTTTTTTCAGTAATCAGTGATTTATCTTCTATCTTCACTATACTACAAATAAACTTTTCTTCCACAATATATTCTACAATTCATATTACCAACTACAAAACATAACAATTTTTAAACATAGGTTCAGCTGGAAAACCCATTTATATGAACACATTTACTGGTAGTTACTCTTGTAAGAAAAGTATGATACGAGTATCCACAAGTTGTAACAAAATATGATATCAAGACTCACTAAATAGATGCAGACTGAACAAGACTCACTAAATAGATGCAAATTGAACAAGACTCACTAAATAGATGCAGACTGAATATCAGTTACAGTTTAATAATATTGAATGTGTGATTATGTCAAAAGTTTACAAGAGTGGAAAATCACTGTTTTTTTCTCCTCATAAAATTTAACAATTTTGAAACGACAAAAACTACAATTTTTGAAAATTTTGCATTTGTTAGGGCTGAGATTTATTTTATTCCAATAATATAAGTCCAATACATGACAGTGTGCTAGTTTCTTTCACAGTATTTCAACTTATGTATTATAAGGTTTTTCCTTAAATATTATAAATTAAAATGTACAGAGGAAGACTAGAATATAATTGTGGAAGAAATGTTCACAATTTTATTTTTCGTTGTTCAATTCTTGGTATTATTTGATGATCAAAATCTTAAAACAAAAACTGTACATATGCTCTTGTATTGGTCATACTGCAAACTGACTTTTTAAAATAATTTAAATAAATTCATTTCCAGATGTATAGCAATCACAATTTGTTTAATAAAAATATTTATCTCCAATTAAAATTTGTTCATTGACTTATTACTTTTATATTAAAAAAAATATGCTTTACATTTAAAAATAAACAATATTTTTTGCAATATTTATTTTAAAAATTGGACAAAAATTTCACAGTATAACCAGTACAAAGCACAACCCTGAAATAATTTTACCTTTAGTCATAAAATGTAATTATCTTTGTAGGTAAATATTTCTGCTGCAATAAATTTGCTGTGCCATTCAGATTTTTGATTTCTCTAAATTATACATTTATCAATTCCTTTGTATATACACTTACTGCTTTCTTTGTTCACAATAAAGTTAACTTGAATATATTTGTAAACCTTTTTATGAAACTCTAACAGCACTTTGTGTATAAAATATTCAGGGCTGTGCTGAGCAGTTGGCTAAGAAAGACATTTGGCACAGTTGTTCACCACATATGTGGATCTTCTAAAAAAAGATCATGTTTTCAAATTTAAACTAATCAGGCATAACTATAAGATGTCATTATGGTTTTCATTGAAACTCTATCAAATATTGTTAAAAAAACATAAAAATATGTCAGAAAAAGTTAAAAAGAACACAATTATACTTTCAAAACATCCAACAAAACCATGCAACATGTAATAACTACATAACACCTTGAGAGTACTAAACAAAATTAAAAATTTCAGCACCATATTGGTCATGGTTTACAAAAACAATATCCTTGAATAATCAGCCTAAATATTGTTATCAAACAATGTAAATGTAATCATTTTTAAGGAGAATTTGTTATGTGACAATATAAAACAATACATGGTTTTTTGTTTAAACAGCTGACTACTTATTTAACAAATTATCTGTTTGTCAGCTTTTTTATTATATGTAAAACATAAAAGTATACATACATGTATACACTGCACTGTGTGAAAAATGAGGATACATGTGCGTAAATAAAACATTAAAAAACCACTTCTAATATGCTGTGCTTTTCAATTAATAAAATGAACTGAGGATAAATGAAGTTTACATAATGGAAATAATTGTAATTGCTTGGTTAAAAATGAAAGCCTTTCTATTTGCATAAAGTTGTTTTTAAGATCCAAACTTTGTTGCTGCATCAATATGATGCTTACTGCACTAGAACAAAACATACGTGTCAAGTATATTGCATGATTAACCAAAGTTTGTGTTTTTAATCCAAATCATCCTTTCAGTATGTTTATCAATAAAATGTGTAGCATATCCTAGACTGTAGTCATGTATTATATTTATCAATAAAATGTGTAGCATAGCCAACGGATTGTAGTCAATTATTATGTTTATCAATAAAATATGTAGCATATCCTACAGATTGTAGTCAAGTATTATGTTTATCAATAAAATGAAGCATAGATACAGATTGGAGTCAAGTATTATGTTTATCAATAAAATATGTAGCATATCTTACAGATTGTAGTCAAGTATTATGTTTATCAATAAAATTTGTAGCATATCTTACAGATTGTAGTCAAGTATTATGTTTATCAATAAAATATGTAGCATATCTTACAGATTGTAGTTAAGTATTATGTTTATCAATAAAATTTGTAGCATATCCTTCAGATTGTAGTCAAGTACACATGTATTATGTTTATCAATAAAATATGTAGCATATCTTACAGATTGTATTCAAGTTTTATGTTTATCAATAAAATGTAGCATATCCTACAGATTGTAGTCAAGTATCATCTTTTTCAATAAAATATGTAGTATATCCTTCAAATTGTAGTCATGTACACAAGTATTATGTTTATCAATAAAATGTGTAGCATATCCTACAGATTGTAGTCAAGTATTATCAATTTCTGGTGTACTCTACACCAGGTGATATTAGCAGTTCAAACATTAGTGTTTCTTTGCACTGAAAATAATAATGTAAACAGCCCTCTCAATCTAAAACGTATTTGTGTAAAAATTCAACTCCTGATAAGGAATGGTGTTTATGGAATGCTTCCTCATAGATAATGTAATATATCTACATACAAAACAATAAGAAATAAACACATGTCAGTAACAAGCGAGTAATCAATACTCCATTCTAGAACAACCCAAATATTATGGAATTACTCAAATAATATATGGACATCCAAAAGTTTTGTACTCTTTTGACTAAAATTCCACCTTTTAATATTTCACATAAAAAATCAGAAAGATAACAAAATAATTACAAAGACTTCAAATCATTAGGTTTGTATTCATAATGTATATGAAAAAAATATTTAGAATTACATACATCTTTAAGAGAAGTTATTGTCCATATATATTACAAAAAATGACTGTCTGGCTAAAACAAAAAGTTTTTCTGTCACAAAAATAATTCCAGCAATCCCATAATACTTCCAACAACTTTCAATACACACAACTGATAAAAATAACAACTTTCTGAATAACAAATATTCTGTATAGAATATATAACAAAATGTGTGCATAGCACTATTTAAATAACTACATTAACATTTAAAAACACAAAAAAATATGCATGCAAAAAGTAGATTTCCAAAAATTTCTACTCCAATGCTGAGCCCTAAGTATATGTAAAACATAGACCAGAGACTTCCTGTCTTTTCTTACTACAATATATTATCAATTTAGTACCTTTGTATGAACCAATTTGAAAATTTTATACCTAAAAGTAAAACTTCTTCTGGCAGTTTATTGATCATGGTCCCAAATTCAAAATTCACAGATATTACACTGGAAAATTGACATTTCCTTCAATACTAATACCCAAATTTCTATAATAAATACAACGTTCTTTTGACTTTCAATTTGTAACATTTGCATTATACATTTGTGGGATGGAAAAAATATGTGCGATAAAATTAATTTTAAACCAAGGAAACCAATGCACTGTCATTTTTCTTTCAATTTCAAGACTGGAGGCCTTTATACAAATCCTGCAGTTTGGTGAGCACTCCAATTTGTAAAGCAGTTTTAGTAAGAACAGATACAATTTTTTCTTGGAACTGGCTGTTGTTTTTTTTATACTAACAAGCTTTCAAGCTAAGAATAAAACATCAGTTCTGTTTTAACTGTACTGTCCAAATTCATATGGCACTGAAATAAACAACATTTCCTGTGTTATTAAAATCTGACTTTTATAAAGAAGTAGTAAAGTGTCATGTAAATTATTTTCTCTAATGAACTTTATTTTGAATTTTCCTTCGTTACATTTTGTCAATATAGCAGAGCTTCAGATAAGATTTTATCAATTGGTTATTTACTCCTGTCTTTTTTAATAAAATTGGTGAAAGCTTTTTCCATTTCCTTTGTGATTTCAGGTTCACTCCTCTGATAAATTTTTAATGGTTTTTTTCATCCCCGCAAGCAGATATCTATCGGGTGACTTAGACGACTTTCAATTTCAATGGTAATCATGGGAGAGTTGATGTGATAAATGTTTCTAATACACAACAAAATCATTGAAAATATAGATATTTGATAATGACATAAATAATGTCACCAACATATTCCAATTCAAATTCAAATTAAAATTCTTTATTGATTTAAAATCCAACAAAGGATTGTGATCAGCAAAAAAAAAACAAGACAGAATAACAAATATACATTACACAAATGATAAAATATATCAGTATACATTACAAATCAAATCAAAATCAAAATTACAGTAAATGTTACATCACAGCTGAGGACCCACAAATTACCAACCAATCAATAGAATACACATTCTGCTAGCTAGTCCAGATAATTCTGAGGCCATTTATCATTTGGACTTTTTTACACCATCATAGACGTTGCATAAAAAATTATAAATAACCTACTTTGGACTATCTGCTACCAGAAACTGATTTTTAAAGTGTATGCTAAAACTATTTGTAACTTAGTTGTAGACTAAAAAAAAATAAACCTTGCATTTGATTGAAAATCTATTACTAGTAAAGGAAATTCACAGTAGCAGATCCAGGAATTGTGTGGGGCGTGTATATAAACAAGGGGTCTGGGGACGAGAGGATAGAAACCCCTGGAAAGTACTGGCATTTGATTTTTTACATGCTAATTTCATTTCAATTTATATTCTTCTACTTTCCCCTTACATGCCTTTTAAAATTAGAAAGAAATAGAGGGAAAAACTGGCATCTACTCAGTAAAAATACATGTAGGTAATGTATCGATTTCAGAGCTCACAGCTTTCTGCAACAAAGTTCTTGTGGGGCTATTTAGTAATTGAGAATAACGAGGGGCGACAGGGCCGTTTTCAGGACGTCGGGATTGGGTGGTTGTCAGCTGGGAAATTCCGGATTTAATACGTTAGTGGTCCAGGATCCAGGATGCTTTTAGGGATTTTGGAATTTAGTATTTATTTGGATGTGAATTCATGATTAGACATTTTTCTGCAGGAATTAGATCAGACCCCCTCCCACCCACCAATTGAATTGGAAAACATAGGTCACAGCCAGTATCTGATACATATGTGACATTTATAATGAGACGAAAAATTGGTTACTGGAGAACCAGATTCAATCATATTTAAAATTAAATTTCTTCGTTTAACGGAGCACATGGTTTGAACCTTGGTAGACAAAGTTGGTCCCGAGAGATTCCGAAAGTCTTAATTGTTTACTTCCGATAATTTTTAAAAATGTGTTTTTTAACGCCAATTAAAGTGAAAGAAATGGGTTAAAACGTATGAACCTAATGTGTAACTGGTCAAATATAATGGGTCATCAAATGCTTGACCATAATTTTTATTGCGTTTTATCAATTTTTAATTGTGTATTTATGCAAATATGCAGCTTATCTAGAGCTCTGATATAACATCGGCTTAATCTGTGGTTATCAACACTTACAGTTGCATTAACTTTGTTTAGGCTAATGTTTGAGTGTTTTAGTTTTTGGGTGATGATTTCTTTTATGGCAATGACCAAATTCTTGTATTCCTGAAATCATCTATAACTAAGTGGATGTTGCTAAGCTAAGAATGAAGTAAAGGGCATTTGACAATAACTGGCTGACAGGGTGTATAATTCACAACATTATACAAGTTTTAGTTATACATTGTTATTAACTAATGCGTTGAAATACAGTAAAAACTGTCCAGTTAATACAAAACCGGAACTGGTCATTAATACAGGTCTAATACAGAATTTTCTGTATTAGACCTGTATTAATGACCAGTTCCGGTTTTTCTGTATAAAAGTTGTCATAAAATGGGTATTTTTATATAAAGCCCATATTATGTCCTCGTACAGTTGTATTGGGTCTCGATCAGCTGTATAGGACCTCAGCGTTGCCTCACTAAAAGGTCACAATGTTTATAAGTTTGTATCTGTACCAAGGATCCAGAAAGCCATCTATTTTCCGGACATGAAATTTTTATTTGTCTGGTCTTAAAAAGGATCAAACTGATGTCCAAAATTTCTATTTTTAAATAAAAAGATGCACTGAAAAGTCACAATGCCAAAATTTCGTAGTTTAACAGATGGTTACCTCATTCCGGTCATTTCCACTTAGTTGACTGATCTTTTCAAACTGTTTTTACAGCAATTACTATTGTCAATACGGTAATTTACAAAGGTGTCTGTGTTTTTATGATGCTTAATTATAATTAATGTACACCTGTCAACAATTTCCAAAAGTTCAATCGAGGTCAATCATCAGTGACAATCAATCAGGCGGTTTCACCCCTTTCTACTTTGAAATTGAAAAAAAATCATTACATGGTATGTTTCGGACGATCTAACAGTTCACAATCATAAACTTGAGAAGATAAAACGCCTTACACAAAACATTTATAAATCGTGCAAAACAACATTTGTATGAAATAAGGTCGTGTGTTGAGATTGCTAAAAAGAGTGTAAATTTACAATTCATTTCCATCAAAAAAATCGAACAGTGTTCCGAAGTCCCCCGCCACTAGAGCATCAGAAACCCTTGGACAAGTGAAACATAACAAAATTTTCTCAAAGAGAGAGAATAGAAGGACAAACAATTTGTGGTTATTGCTAAAGTTTTTTACAAGTTAATGAGTGTTATGAAGACATTTATACAATATGGGTATAGTGTTGAAGTCTTATTTTATCATGTGTATTGAGAATTTATACAAATGTACATTTACTCCTTTTCAATAAACAGAAATGCTTTGATCAAAAGTATTCCGCCTAACAAACTCTTAAAGACAGTATTTTTCAATTTTATAAGTTTCGATAGGAGTTTGTGTATAAAACCTCCCTTTAGGTCCAAGTGTATAAATATTATTCCAATGCAAGGAGAATATAAATTTTCTAGAAAACTTAGATGAACATTTTGTCAATTTTCTAAGTTATTAAGGGGCATAACTCCTACAAAAATATTTCGACATGACCCATCTTCGAACTCCCTTGAGGTATCATTGAGTTAAAGCTACTGTATAAATATTATCCAAATCAGTCAAGAAATAAATTTGCTAGAGCGCTTACATGAAAATTTTGTCAATTTTCTAAGTTATTAAGGGGCATAACTCCTACAAAAATATTTCGACATGACTCATCTTCAAACTCCCTTGAGGTATCATTGAGTTAAAGCTACTGTATAAATATTATCCAAATCGGTCAAGAAATAAATTTGCTAGAGCGCTTACATGAACATTTTGTCAATTTTCTAAGTTATTAAGGGGCATAACTCCTACAAAAATATTTCGACATGACTCATCTTCGAACTCCCTTGAGGTATCATTGAGTTAAATCTACTGTATAAATATTATCCAAATCGGTCAAGAAATAAATTTGCTAGAGCGCTTACATGAAAATTTTGTCAATTTTCTAAGTTATTAAGGGGCAGAACTCCTACAAAAATATTTCGACATGACTCATCTTCGAACTCCCTTGAGGTATCATTGAGTTAAAGCTACTGTATAAATATTATCCAAATCGGTCAAGAAATAAATTTGCTAGAGCGCTTACATGAAAATTTTGTCAATTTTCTAAGTTATTACGGGGCATAACTCCTACAAAAATATTTCGAAATGACTCATCTTCGAACTCCCTTGAGGTATCATTGAGTTAAAGCTACTGTATAAATATTATCCAAATCAGTCAAGAAATAAATTTGCTAGAGCGCTTACATGAAAATTTTGTCAATTTTCTAAGTTATTACGGGGCATAACTCCTACAAAAATATTTCGAAATGACTCATCTTCGAACTCCCTTGAGGTATCATTGAGTTAAAGCTACTGTATATATATTATCCAAATCGGTCAAGAAATAAATTTGCTAGAGCGCTTACATGAAAATTTTGTCAATTTTCTAAGTTATTAAGGGGCATAACTCCTACAAAAATATTTCGACATGACTCATCTTCGAACTCCCTTGAGGTATCATTGAGTTAAAGCTACTGTATAAATATTATCCAAATTGGTCAAGAAATAAATTTGCTAGAGCGCTTACATGAACATTTTGTCAATTTTCTAAGTTATTAAGGGGCATAACTCCTACAAAAATATTTCGACATGACTCATCTTCGAACTCCCTTGAGGTATCATTGAGTTAAAGCTACTGTATAAATATTATCCAAATCGGTCAAGAAATAAATTTGCTAGAGCGCTTACAAGGTGGACGGACGGAAGCACGAACGGACGGACGCCCGGCATTACCATATCCCCCGCATCGCGTTGCGGCGGGGGACAAAAATGTCTGGCAGAGGCTGATGAAATTTCCGGATCCCTGATCTGTACATCTAGTGTTTTAGAACATTAATGAAATTGTAAAGTATTTTGGGTAATATTTGCTTCACTGTAGATATGTAAAGATATTTATAACAGAAGGTCAAGGTTATTAACACACATTAGCAATGAATGGATTAATCCCAGAATGACAACATGTTTATTATCAATGAAATTTAAACAAAAGTCAACATCCAACTTTTTATTAACATAGTGTAGATATAACTAATGCATGTTTTTCTTTTCATGCCAATACACAAAAGTGGGTCACTGACCTGGTTCACCTGAAAAACGTCGAATATAAGTACACTATTATAAACTGGTTAAGATATGCTGTGTGATTACATTGAACTACAATTTCAAAGGCCTTCCATGACCTAAAAATGAGGCAAATGGCTAATCTAATATCCTGGGTTATCGAATATTTTTTACTGACATTTTGTGGATTTGATTTGCCGTAGTCTACTGTGCACATGAATCACCAGGTAAGACAAAAACCTATCAGCACTCTTTACCATTGTGCAACATAAATATATTAATAAACACATATCTGATATAAGGATTTATTTTTTTACAGGAGCACAGTACTTACTCTGAGGACCAGGAGGTGGAGGAATTGTCATTTTCCCTGGAGCTACAGTGCTAACATAGGTTGGTGGCGCACTTGTAACCATTGGTATGGAAGCATAGGCAGGGATATCTGATCTGGGCAAACCATTTGTCAATGCATAACCTGCTGGTCCAATAGGTCGTCCTTGGTATATACTTGCAGCAAGACTTGCTGTTTCTGTACACATGAAATGAATAACAACAAGATTTCTACATTTGCCCCCCGTGGAAATATATAAATCAGCAAATAAAATTTGTCCTCACCAATATGAAATATGACGTGTGGAAAATACCAAAGAAAAGTTCAATTTATGCATCAATATACTTCCATCAGTTCTATTACATGTAATATAAAGGTCATTTTTGTGGAAATCATTTGGGATCTGACTATAAATCAAAGATCTTTGAAGGTAAATTCTCAATACTTTCCAATAAGGTCCCTTTTCCTGACTGTACTTAGGATACATTTATTTGCTTTTATTACTGTAAAGCAAATCATTTTAACAAAGATTTAATGCACTCTTTAAGTTATAAAATTGTATTCAAATTACTAACAATCCCCATTCCCATTATTTCAAGCTAATTCTGTTAATCAAAACTTTCCTGAGATCAACATATCACTAATATAATACAAATGTAAGCCTTTTGTTGTAAAGAGCCAAAAGTTTCTCCATAATAATTATTCCATCAAGAAATAATTTTTCCACAGAAAGAATTATTACAATATTTGTCTGTAACAGAATAAAGAGTAAAGAATATCTGTTCCATTGAAAATTTATATCAGTATAATAAAGTGTCTTGAGGAGGAGCAAATACATGTCGATATAACAACTGTTTATTACCAACATGAATGAATATGTCTTACCACTATCAAAAGGAATTCCTAACTGTGCCAGCACAAATTCTGCTCCAAAATTTCTTGCTGTGTCAATAGTCTTTGACAACTTGTTAGGTTGGAATGGAGAACTAAATGCTGGAATGGTTACCTAAAATTATGTTTAAATATCAATTAGAAATTCTGTAAAAATACTCGATCTCTTATGATTGAACAGTATTACACTGGACGGTTAGGAAAATTTTGTAGCACATCATGTACAGTGTTATATGAACTAGTGATACAGAAAATCTTCCTATTTGATTGGTCAATGCATGTATGAAAATTTGTATATTTTGATTTGTCAACAATTTTGCTACACAATGACGCCATATTTGAAAGCCATCTTTGCATAGCAACATTGAACTTCACAGAATAATGATTTCCCGTGGCCTGGACATTATTTAATTTAGATTTAATAATAAACTCACAAAAGGCTTGTTTATTATTATATCCAAATTAAAATAATTCAAGTTGATTTCAAACGATATCTAATTCTCACTCATTGTGAAACCTATGAATAAATCTAATTCATTAAACTAGTAGCCTTTAGATTAGGGATATTCTTTTCAAAGTACATTTTTTTTTGTAACTGTAATTAGTTAACATGTCAATATATACCTTTTAGTTTTATCTGTAAAACTTGTATTAATAGTATTTGATTTATGTCTGAAAGACTGCTTTTTGTGGTAAGGTCATGCATTTCTCTTTAATAGCTTTTGATTTGAAAGCAACGAATATCACAAAATTCTCAAATCTTGTAATAAGTTCTTAATTCTGACTAAAAGTAAGAAGTTTGTTTTGGTAACTTTTTTGAAGCTTTCAAACTTTCATTTATCAATTTTAATGTTTCTCTTTTTGCAAATAGCAAAAAATTAATTGTGTAAATTTACATTAAGTTGCATCTTGAGATCTGCCCATGCATTGGTATAGTCGATGAATAAATATATTCATTACCTTGTATAAGAAAAGCTGAGAACTGTCATTTGCTAATGTAGAATGGAGCTGATAGATAGGATTTCCCCATCCATTCTTTTGACACACTTCTTCAAGCAACTAAAACAGAATACTGGTAGAACAAGGAAGTAAAAAAAATACAACATACTAAATAATTAAGTTCTAGAGACTAGGGACCACAGAATTACAAGTTTGAAGCCAAGTTTTTATGTAACAGTTTCAGAACTAAATAATCTGCTATAAAATAACGAGCAACTTAAATAATAAATTTCAAGAAGAATATTGCAATATGATATATAAAAGAAAAGTATGGGAATGATAAATAAATATTTCCATGCAAATTATCAATTTCATTTTTGTTACAGTGAGGCCTCTAATAAGCAAACAATACAATACATATATATTAACTTATCAAAACACTGAAATGGTCAAAATCCAGAAATATCAAGTTTCCTTATCAGACCATCAGAGAAATGAAGAGGACAACATGCACTATATAATTATAGAAAGAGCACAAATTTACCTCTTCTACAAAATATGCTAGTTTTATATACTCATTAACCACTTAAAAATTTTTTATAGCGAATTATTTTGGATATCAGACTAACCAATCTTCAGTTTCAAAATGTTTAATACTTTTTTTGACATTATGTGAATGGAGAATGCCATGCTTTTCTGTAAAATGACTTCATGTTAAGATACACATGGGATCAATATAGATCTGTTAACATAAAACAGAGCACTACTGCTTAACATCCATAATTCTTTGCAAAGAAGATCTTGTAAATATAAATAGAATAAAAGAGCTGTAAGCTTAGAGCTAAAAAACACCCCCGCTCAAAGACAATTTTGATAGGTCCAAAATTTAACATGGCATTGCTAAAAAACTAGAAAATGTGTCTATAAGATACGGATGCCCCACCCTAGGACTGTAGTGGTGAAATATCATTGATATATTACTATAGGTTTCTGAGAAATGAACCGAAGTGCAAAACTTAACGAAAGTCACTGATGCATGAAATGTAGGTCATAGCTACCCAAATGTTACTGAACTGTGTTCTCCTATACAAGAGGACTGTAGTGGTGAAATATCATTGATATATTACTAAAGGTTTCTGAGAAATGGAGCTAAACGCAAAACTTAACCAAATCGGGAAGTACGCAAGGAGAGAAGGACAGACAAAGGTAAATCTGTATGCCCCAGCTACATTCGCGGCGGGTCATAAAAATGTAACACAAGTAACTGAAGCATGAAATTGAGGTCAAGATCCAGAGACAGGTGCGAGACTGGCATATATCCACTTAGAACTATCTATTGACCAGATATGGTTGGCTTAGATATTAGTTGCTAAGAAATGGACTTAATCGTGAAAATGTGACACAGGTCCCTAACCCATGAAATTGAGGTCAAGTTCAAAAGGCAGGGGTCATACCAACATGTACCTACTAAGAACTATCTATTGACCAAATATGGTGGGTCTAGGTATTAAAGTTGCTGAGAAATGGACCCAATCTTGAAAATGTGACAAAGTCATTCAATTATGAACTTTCTATTGACCAAATATGGTTGGTCTCGGTATTACAGTTGCTGAGAAATGGATTTAACCACGAAACTTGGACGCAGATTTTACAATTATGTTTATGAAGTTAGTGAACCACGAAAAGTAATACCTATATCTCGCCTTCATGACTTTTCATTGCAGGCGAGACAAAAACTCTTCTCTGCTAAAAATATTTAATCTTTCTTCATGAGAAAAGGAATTCTTATTCTCACTTTGTCAATTTGTTTCCAGGCAAATCAAAACCTTCAAAGCATTTTATTGTCATTTGAATTATATTGTTATCTTGCAGAAATAGCTGTTTGCATACATGTAGATAAAAGTGCTGAGGAAAACTAACATCTTTAAAAATAAATCAAAGAAGAAAATGAAGAACATTTTACCCTTGTTTACCTGAGTTGGTAGTTTATAACTTTGTGGTTTGAGAGTGACTGGGTTAGTAGGTGTCAATTCCATGCCAGGCATTAAATCAACAAGAACATCCTACAAATTTATGTTAGTACATGTTAGTCATGCAAAGATTAATTACCATCACCTCAAAAATTAACAACAAAATAATTGTATCGATTGTCCTAATTCTGCTAATATCATTATAATATAACAAGGTTGACTGAAATACTGAATACTTTAGTTAATGTCCAACTGGCTTGTATAAATTATATATAAAAAAAAAGTTTTCCTGTTGATTTTTGGTACTTTTCAATTATACAACCTGCAGTTATATATTTTGAAAAAAATGAAGTTAGAGAAATTTTGAAAATGTACTGTATCAATTATCACTTTTGTCAATTACATTCTTCCTGTCTGGTTTTAACTGAAAAATCAGATTATTTAAACTGATTGAATGACTGTTGCTTTACGCCCACTTGATGCAAATGATCATATCAAAGCGAAAACTAATTTTATGAAAACTTAAAAAAACCACAGCCACAGGTGAATTGGAAATAATAACTATTAATTACATATATTTATATACCAACTTAAAAAAGTAAGAATACAAGTCCTTTGTTTAGTTCTATTCCAAACTTTTC
Source organism: Mytilisepta virgata (assembly GCA_028015205.1). Taxonomy (NCBI): domain Eukaryota; kingdom Metazoa; phylum Mollusca; class Bivalvia; order Mytilida; family Mytilidae; genus Mytilisepta; species Mytilisepta virgata. The sequence continues at coordinate 38,827,996 of CM051515.1, forward strand.
ATGTAAATGATATTTATGACCTTATTTCAAAATCTGATATTGCTTTAAAAAATATCAGTAATTTTGAGAAACTGAGTGATGCAATTAATCTTTTAACTTGTGACAATGAGAATTTCTACAGGGTATAGATGATAGATTCTTCTGGCCAAGGAATAGTAATTGCAAGCATCTAACAATGTTTGTGCATGTTGAAGCCAAGAATGTCACCTAGAAAGGGATATTTTATTTGGACAAGTTGTTTGTCTTAGCATAGAAAACAAGCCAATTAATGAACATCTTTTAAAAAATTCTGGATATATTTCATGAACTATTGATGATTTTTCATGAAGGTTTTTAACAAATATTCATGCTGACTTTATACTTGTCTTCATAACTCTTTCAACATAAAGCTTACTTAAAAGATACCATAAAACAATGAAAAAACTGCAATTAGCAGAGTGCTTTTTAAAAACTATATTTTCCAAATATTTGCTTGACAAATGAAAATAGAAATTTCCAGCTGAGTTTTATATGAAATACCTTTCAAAAATTTCAATGGACAACAATAAATAGGAAGAGATTCTACAAGAATGTATTTTATACTTCTGTGCATTTTTTACCTCTGAAGGATACTTTTTAGGTGATAGGCTACCACTGAGCATGCCGTATCTCAGTACACCTGCTCCCCTAGCCCCAGCTGCTCCACGCCCTCTTCCTCTCAATGCACCTCTTATTCCAACTGCAGTACGACCTGTAAATCCCCTTAAATCAGAGAGAAATTTATTTCCATAAAAAAAATTTCACTGAACGTTCTTTGATAACATAAATCTAAATACTGTTACTTTCTTTATGGTAATTTGTCAACATGTATCTTTGCTAACCTGCATCCTCATATCCTACTATTTTATTACATGGTTTTAAGCCTTGATGATGAATATTAGTAATAACAGTCTTTCTACACAATCATTTATGATTGGAAAATTCATGGTTGTGATGGCATATAAACCAGAACTTTTAAGTATAAATTCATCAGTACATGTATTAAATTTTTTTATTGGGAGCAGTGCAACAAATAATATTTTATATGGATACCCTTAGAAATCAGGTCTTTATTCATGACTACCATTTTTTCCAATACTGACTAAGGTAGAACATATTTATAAATACACACAAAAAAACCAATTTGAGTAACTGAAGTTCTCAATAAAAATTGCTGTGACAGGCTAGGACTTAAAACCAGTTTTTGCTGAATTTATTAGAAAATTTCTAAACAAAAATATGACACATATATCAATACTTCTATATCTGTTTACACAATTAAATTGTTTGCACAAATACTTATAGCAAATTGTATCAAACAAAATCTAACTAATTACGGTCTATTTGTTAAAATATTTAACTCTGTTCCATTGTTTCAATTTTTAATCCTACATATTTAACTCTATTTTTTATCAAATTTAACTTCAATAAACAACCTAGCAATTCCTTGAACTCCTGGATACATCTGTCCCAAAACTGAAGACGCATCACCATACATTCCAGAGGCATAGGCACCATATGCCTGAAATGAAATACCACAAAGTTATGATGATACCCAACAAAACTTTAGAAGTAGGCAATATCAAAATATTTATTACCTTGTAGAAGATCACAATATTTCAAACACAGTATGGTTATTTCCATTCAAGTTTAGAAACATAATTCTGCTTGATCAATAATTTAACTCAATAGAAAGTAAAAGAAAATAATCCACTGAAAATATCATAAACAATATGATGACTCAAATGGACTTAAACAGAATGTCTTCAAATAACAAAGAGATAACTCAAACTGTATAATGTTAATCATTTCTAAGGCTTTACTAAGATGCAAAACTTGTGCATAATCCTACTTTGTCTTTTGAACAATAATATTTTTAAACTAATTATTTATAAATTTAGTGATTCAATGACCACATTTGGAAAACTGAGTTCAAAATATACATATAAAAAAGAGTTTAAAGTAGGGGTGTTTTTTATAATTTACTTTTAGGCATTTTTTCTTTTTAATTTTGGCCTCACAGAAAATTTTGCAGTAGCACAGTTTGTTTCAACTGGCTTATTACTAGTTAATAAACTTTAATACTGAGACACTGTTAATCTAAGCATGTTCATGCATTATAAAGTGTATAACAGGTGACAAATAAGATGCATATGCTTCCCAAATAAATCTGAACTGAATACATTAAAAAACCAATATGCAAATAATGTTACAATTACATGCAAGTAAAATTAAAAGTTTGTGGACTATACATGTAAAATGTGTCTTTCCCTTTGGAATGTTGCTGACATTGTGTGACAATCTTAAAATGGACATTAGCCAAAACAGTACATGTACCAACTTATTTATCAAATTAACACAACAGGAAAAATTGGTTTGAAATACAAGTCAAATAAGAAGCTTGGTTTGAAATACAAATCAAATATGCAGCTTGTAGTTGTAAGAATTTTATAGTGACAGAATATTCAAATAAAACAAGACAATATGTCTGTAAGACATGGATCCCCATCCTCTAAAACATAGAACTGGCATTGATCTATTATTTATGATGATAAATCATTTTCAAAATTATTTTAAATATATGAAAGTTTCATAATATTTTGTTCCTTTTATATCCCATAAACAATAATGAACCCTCATTGCTGAATTCAGCTTCTGACATAAAGACCCAAATACTAAAATTTAACAGAGTCCTTCAAGCATGAAATAGATGGCCATGTGCACTCATATATTTTCTTATCTGTGTTGAAATAAAATGGATGATTTTAATAGTAAAATATCACTGATATATCATCACAGGTTTATGAGAATTAGACTAAAATGCAAAATTTAATCAACAATAAAGATCAACAAAGGCAGTAAGAACTTTACTCAGATTATAAATTATTGTCTTGAAATTTGAAAGTATATTGTTAAAGCGTATTTCATTTATACCCACATCATAAACGGGGCAAAATTCTGAAGTGACAAACAAGAAATACAAATATTACTGGGCTAAACAACATTTCAAATAAGCCCAATAAACCATTTTCACTAAACAACCATTAAATCTGATATTATCAATGGCCTAACTAACTACAACTAAAGTGAAATATTTAACTGTTATAAATAATATTTCCATTATGTTTTAGTTGTAGCAAACAACAGTTTAATTCAGCAAAATCTTCAATTCTGCCTATGTTTCTTTCTTTGGAGGGGTATTGATGTTTGTGAAATTAGTTTCAAAGAAAACAATTGCTGAAAATTTTCATTTTTTCAGTTCTACATTTCAATGCATGCTAATTGTTAGTAAAAATGATATATAACATTTCATCCCATCACTCATTAACCTGTAGTAAAGCTAAAGTTCCTGAGTTGTCCTCATTATCATCATCTATATCATCCTGAAAATTTTATGACATAAAAAATTATTTGTATTTTAATCTTTTAGTGAAATTTTTCCTTTAAGGCCATGCCAAATTAATTACTTGTTCTTTGGATATTTTGTGCAAATAAGAGTGCAAGCGAGCAATATTTCTTTATTTTCCTTTTTCCAACTGAGGGGTTATCTCTTTTATGAGAATAATTTTCAAATGCACTTAAAGTAATTTTTTAAAATTCTAATTTTACATCTGCACACAATTTGCCACAACTTTTTCAAAAATACCACTATATGTATCACTTCAATGGACATGAGGTGTCTTCCTTATATTTAGATACAAATATTTTCTTTGGAAGAAATTGAAGAATTTTACCCTTTTAGACAAAAAAAAAGTCAAAATTAAAAAAATTCATTTTTATCATTTGAAATTTTCTCCTCATGAGAGGGACATTCCCTCTGTTAGGGGGTTACCCCTCGTCTGATGGTTTGCTCCCAACTTTTTAAATTTTAATGTTTGTTATATCAAATTTCAAATCATTGCAAGACAAATATTCTTGTATTGTTTTGAATAGGTCAATGAATATATCGCCGAGATCACATTGAATGGCCATGTTAGGTTGCAAAACCCTGACTTTGGGGACAAAAGAGGCCAAATATACTCGATGGTCTATCATTTTGTTACTATTTAGGTCATTTTAGTGCTCAAATATTGTGATTACTGACGGCTTCATTCAAACTTCCGAGTGTGTCAAAATCCAGAATTGGATGCGGGTGGCAGAAAAAAGTATTTTTTTCTTACTGATCGTTTTTAACATACAGGCGGTCTGATGAACAAGTAATTAATTTGGCGTGGACTAAGTGTACATTCATCATTAGTATTTTTTTTCTTGAAAGCAGTACAAAAAATAACATCCGATATGAATACTAGAATTCATGTCTTTATTCATGACAATAACAGATCATGGTAGAACTAATAAATACAGGTAAAAAAAATGTACATAGTAATATGTTCAACCCGATCATGTCAGTGTTCAATAACTAAGATCCAGATCATAATCAATCAATAATTTTAATATTTTTAACTAGAGGCTCTCAAGAGCCTATATCGCTCACCTGGATTTAACTTTTCACCCTGAGCACGACTACAAATTTAAGTGTTGCAGTCAATTTGGCTGGTTTTTCTATAGGGTTCTATGTTAAACTAAGTTCAGCTGTGGCAGCCATCTTGGTTGACAGTCCAGGTCAATGGACACATTTCTAAAAAGGGTCCATCTAAGGACCATTACTGCTAAGTCTTGTTCCAACTGGCTAAGACAATTCTTAAAGAGGATCATATAAGGACCATTGCTGCAAAGTCTGGTTCCAATGGGTAAAGTGGTTTCAGACAAGAAGATTTTTCAATGAATTTTCACATAGGGCCCTATGTTTAACTAAGTTCGGATGTAGCTGCTATCTTGGTTAACAGTCCGGGTCATCGGACATCATTCTGAAAGAGAACCTCCTAAGGACCATATATACTGCCAAGTTTGGTTGGAACTGGCCTTGTAGTTTCATAGAAGATTTTGGAAATTCATGCCCCCTCCTTTTCTATTTTTAGTAACAGCAGCCATGTTGGTTGGAAGTCAGGGATTCCGGAAGAAGATAACAAAAATGTTAAAATTCCCATAGGGTCTAAGGCTAAACTATGTCCAACCATGGCAGCTATATTGGATGGTGCCCCAGAAAACCAAACACACACTTTAAAGGGGACCATCCAAGGACCATTCCATTTAAGTTTGGTTTAAATTGGTTTAGTGGTTTCAGAGGAGTTGATAAAAAAGTAAAATTCCCATAGGCTCAATGTTAATTTAAGTCCAGCCATGGCAGCCAAAAATTTTAAAAGGGGCCACCCAACGACCATTCCACCAAAGTTTGGTTAAAATTGGCCTAATGGTCTCAGAGAAGATAACGAAAATGTTAAAATTTGCATAGGGTCCAAGGTTAAACTATGTCCGACCATGGCAGCTATATTGGATGGCACCCTGAAAAACCGAACATAAGTTTTAAAGGGGACCATCCAAGGACCATTCCACTTAAGTTTGGTTTAAATTGGTTCAATGGTTTCAGAGGAGTTGATAAAAATGTGAAAAGTTTACGACAACGACGGACACAAAGTGATGAGAATAGCTCACATGGCCTTTCACGCCAGGTGAGCTAATAATTTATTACTTTTGATGTCCTTTTAACAGTCCAATTAACTTTTTATATAGTAATTTGAATTGTGCGACATCGCACGTCTGTCTCACAATGCCATCTTTTTGTGTGTGTCAATTTCTGCTTTTTTCTTCAAAATCAACTTTCATTTGTTTCAAGCGCAAAGCTGACCTGGAATAAACCTTAGATTGCAATGCAATCATCACAATACGTATCATCAAAGGATAAGGATAACTGCCAAAATACCCCGAACTCTCAGAGATTTGTAAATAAAAATTATGATATGAAAATGACATATCTCGCAAAGACGTCTTGTCATGATTTTGAAAATTTGGAAAATATTTCTCTTTAAGAACGGGGCCGAAATTCGGACCCAAAATGAGGGTTGGAAAATCAGTGGGATCCCTATACTATATGTAAACTATTGAACAAGAGGCTTCTTTTCCTTATTATACATTGTTTAAAAGTGATAAAATCTGATACCAAATGCACTGTATGAAAAGGTATATTTACCTTTTACGAAAATCCTGTTGCAAATATAAATATTTCTTTTGTTTTTTTTGTAACTTTAAAAAAATTCTTTTTAGGGATTTCCAATTCTACTTAATTTAAGAGGCATCTATTATACCTGCTGAAGAGCTGTTTTTCCTCTTGCATAGATCCTGTAGTCATTCTTATCAACTGGCTTGGCAAGGACTACCTCAACCTTTGAACCATCAATAGACTGATCTGCAACCATAAGAAAATGATACTTACAATAAAAACGAAGTTTCAGTTTTTGAAAAGCTTAAACCAACACAAAAAAGTCTAGAAGCTCCCAGAAGCCTCTAACACTCACTTGGGTTCAATTTGACTTTCAAAGGACATAAAGTCATGCTGATACTGACATCTACATATGAAGCCAACCTTCATATCAAAATGAATTGAACAGTTTAGGAGGAGTTGTGCTTACAAGCCTAAACATGAAAAACCCTGAAGATGAATTATCTCCCTTTGCAAGCATCCAGTGATAATTATATTGCTTCATGTGTAAGCCAAAATAATGGTGTCCGCCCGGAGTTTTTCACAGAATTATTCTAACAAATAATGTCCTTTGCCATGAAATCTTGTCCCTTAAGTGGACAGAATTTACTGCAATAGTTATGAAATAGTAATCTCCCACAGACAATATTTCATAGCAGTTAATTAATTATTAAATTCTGTCTTCCAAGGGAGGTAATACAAAGGCTATCAAAATGTTTTGTTATATAATTAATAAAGGTGTATTTGAAATAGATGAAGTAAAACATAAAAAATGACTTGATGGATGGCTGTGAATACCGACAAATTTACAATTATCCAAGTTCCAAGAAATACCCAAAAAACTGTAGGAGGAGTTGATTTCACAAAATAGGTACCCTCTATTGAAGATGTCAATAAAAAAAACGACTAAGTCCCAGATTTTGGGAAAATGGGAAATAATTCCTGAATTAATTCCATAAGGTGAGGTGCACATCTTCAATATATATTAAAACATTCTGCGAAGTTTCAAGGATGCGGGTGAAAAACTGTAGGAGGAGTTGATTTCACAAACTAGGTACCCTCTATTGAAGATGTCAATAAAAAACAACTAAGTTCCAAAGTTTGGAAAAATGGGAAATAATTCCTGAAATAATTCCATAAAGTGAGGTGCACATTTTCAATATATATAGAAACATTCTATGAAGTTTCAAGGATATTGGTGAAAAACTGTAGGAGGAGTTGATTTCGCAAAATAGGTACCCTCTATTGAAGATGTCAATAAACAAGAGGCTCACCAGAGCCTGTATCGCTCACCTGGAGTCTGGTTTTCATTGGACAATTAATCAACTATTTGACCAAGTTTGTTGCAATTGGTTCAATTGTTCAGGGAAAATTTGTTGAAAATTTATTTTTCATAAATTTAATGTTAAAATATGTTCCCTGATGGTGGTAGTCCTAGCAGGAAGTTGACAAAATTGACCAGGAATAAGGGTGAACCTTAAATAAATGTGACAGAACCCGACCTCAAATTACACAAACCAATAACTCCTAAATAGAATTTGGGATTCCCTTCAAAATTTCAGGGTGTGTAGATCTCAACATGGCAAACATTTTTCAAATTTACATTTCACTTCTATCTCAAATAGTTTTGGAGATAAATGACGAAAAATGTTAAATTATGAAAATTTGATGAAAAAGGGCAATAACTCCTAAATGGGTTTTAGGATTTCCTCCAAAATTTCAGGTTAGGTAGATCTTGTCATGCTGATCAATTTTATCTCATGTCAGATTTTTGATATCTGTAACGGTTTTTATGTTATAAGCCGAAAACAACACATGCACCCTATATTCTATTTTTAGTTACGACAGCCATGTTTTATGTCAGATCAAAATAAATTGAAGATCGTTTGTAGAGGACATGTCATAGATCATTCCTATTAAGTTTCAAACCAATCGGCCAAGCGGTTTCAGAGGAGAAGATTTTTAAATAAAAAAATTTTGGAAATTTGACAAAAAAAAGGGCAACAACTCCTAAATAGATTTGGGATTTCCTTTAAAATTTCAGGGTAGGTAGATCTCAACATGGCAAACATTTTTCAAATTTACATTTCACTTCTATCTCAAATAGTTTTGGAGATAAATGATGAAAAATGTTAAAATTTTGAAAATTTGACGAAAAAAGGGCAATAACTCCTAAATGGGTTTTGGAATTTCCTTCAAAAGATCAGGGTACGTTGATCTTCTCATGCTGATCAATTTTACCCCGTCAAATTTTTTATATCTGTAACGGTTTTTGAGTTATTAGCAAAAAACAGCAATTTACCCCTATGTTCTATTTTTAGTAACAGCGGCCATGTTTTTCGACGAATCAAAAATCCCCATATCAGTTCTATGCAGGGTACCCCAAGGAACATTCATACCAAGTTTGGTTCTAATTAGTCAAGTAGTTTCAGAGGAGAAGATTTTTGAAATAATAACATAAAAAAAGCCAAAAATGTCAAAAAAGGGCAATAACTCTAACATCAGTTGACAGATTATCACGAAAATCAGCATACAGGTAGCTCTCATCATGCTGAACACTTTCAACCTGCCAGAATTTGCCATAACCTAATGATTTTTGAGATATTTGCGAAAAACTGTTGTCTGAACCCTATGTTCTATTTTTAGTAACAGCGGCCATGTTTTTCAACGGATCAAAAATCCCCACATCAGTTCTATGCAGGATACCCCAAAGAACATTCATACCAAGTATGGTTCCAATTGTTCAAGTAGTTTCAGAGGAGAAGAGTTTTGAAAAATTGTTAACGACGACGACGGACGACGACAGACGACGGCGGATGCCAAGTGATGGCAATAGCTCACATGGCCTTCGGCCAGGTGAGCTAAAAAAACGACTAATTTCCAAAGTCTGGAAAAATGGGAAATAATTCCTGAAATAATTCCATAAAGTGAGGTGCACATCTTCAATATGTATTAAAAATTCTGCGAAGTTTCAATGATGCGGGTGAAAAACTGTAGGAGGAGTTAATTTCACAAAATAGGTACCCTCTAAATGGCTCTATTGAAGATGTCAATAAAAAACGACTAAGTTCCAAAGTTTTGAAAAATGGGAAATAATTCCTGAAATAATTCCATAAAGTGAGATGGACATCTTCAATATATATAGAAACTTTCTATGAAGTTTCAAGGATATGGGTGAAAAACTGTAGGAGGAGTTGATTTCGCAAAATAGGTACCCTCTGTTGAAGATGTCAATAAAAAACGACTAAGTTCCAAAGTTTGGAAAAATGGGAAATAATTCCTGAAATAATTCTATAAAGTGAGGTGCACATCTTCAATATATGTAGAAACATTCTATGAAGTTTCAATGATGTGGGTGAAAAACTGTAGGAGGAGTTGATTTCGCAAAATAGGTACCCATTTTCCCCGCCCGCCCGACATTCACCATACTATAACCCAGATTTGCACTCTGTGCAACCCGGCCAAAAAACAATAATTTTCTATTCAAGTTTTAATAAGATGGCACTAAATTCTATAAAATTTATTTAGAAAATATATTAATATTTTGGATAAAACATTATATATACAACTTGCATAATAATAGAAACTAGAAGTACTGGGAGAATAGGTCTCAAAATGCTACCCCAATCCCTTGCATAGTGCATTATTTGCACAGGAAAAAATCCCAAATTATTTATACAAAAAGGAAATAGGCACTATGGCATTATAGAAATAAAAATATTGTGAAAAAGTTTGAATAAATGGTAATACAACATATGTGATTTCAAAGAATTTGCAGATACAAAATTGGTGGACTCAAGACAAAAGAAAGCAATGGCAAAGTCCCTGATTTGCCATGGTTTAGGAGGACTTTAGGATGTTTACTATAGTATTCTGATATGTTAAAGTTCATGTCCCTGTTAACTGAAAAGGTTACCACAAAAATAATTAAAATGCAGAAAACATTCTTTAAGATTTTTTTGCTGTAACCTGCTTTACCTTCAGATACAAATAAAAGGTGTTCTGACGGAGTTATCCCTGCTTTTATTATTTGAAAAAGCATTGATGTTAAAAATACTTTATAACAACAACATTATCACGGTGTAGAATGGTAACGGACTTATCGGGTTTTTTTCGGCATTTCCGCACTTATCGGGTTCGGCAACGGACTTATCGTGCTTTGTTTCCAGACATTGTGTAACAAAAATGAACCAAATAGACGAAAAGAAGTCGTAAGTGTTTATTTTATATGATCACGGAAGGCACCGATGATCTAAGTTTGCGAAATTTTTCATTTTACTTCGGTACAACTCATGTTTTTTTCAAAGAGCTCCACACTAAACAGGACAACCGGCCGAACACTGTTACTAATGGTGTGGTTTCCGTTCAAATATGCAGTATATTAGAATGTGGACTTTTTGGGCTCATTAATTTCATGAAAAATACATATTAGAACCACTTGTGTGAAATTAAAGACTAAAAATATCACATATCAAAGCTTTTTCAAAATTCTTTGGCAGCGGACTAATCTGGTTTCCAAAAAACGACGTGTTTTTTGGCACCGAACTGTTGGGGTTTATTGAGCACAGGACTTATCGTGTTTTTTATTGTTTTACCAGGGTAAAAAGCAAAAATTTACAATAGCCTTCCTAGACGTCATAATTATTTGGACTAGAATGCTATGTGCTATGAGGACGAGATACTGATAGAATCCCACACATTTGTTTGTGGATTAATAAAGTATATTATTGTGTGATTAATGTATAAAGAAAGAAGTGTTGAACAACACAGGAGGAGTAAACAGATAGACTGACTTAGAAGATATGAGTCTTCCTATTCATTTTCGCACAAAAATTCCGATGCCAATAACACAAAAAGTCCGGTGCCAAAAATTTTCCAAATTAACCATCATCTAAGACCTTAATAGTGCAAGAAACAGTTCCGAAAGGGAAAATGTCTACATTTAATGAATAATCACCAAAAATTTACTTGGAAAAGAAAACAGCATGCTTACAAAACGCTTCAATTGGACATTTTTTCATGAAAAATTTTTGTTTCCAAGTTCAGGTACCACATTGGTGGAAAGAATTTGAAATAAATCGTATCTTCCCATGAATATATGATTAGATATCCAACAAAATAAATAATTTCCCCATTCCGTGACATTAAGCTGATTTAGAAATGTCTATGCTGCTTTAATACAAGTTGAAAGAAATAACTACTTACGCCAAATGTTGTCATCTAAAAACGCGATAAGTCCGTTGCTGAACACGATAAGTGCGGAAACGCCGAAAAAAACCCGATAAGTCCGTTACCATTCTACACCGTGATTATCTACACATCACAATATAAGCTTGAAATATACTACCAACCATAAATAAGATATGACAATTTAAATAAAGGTGTTTTTTTTTTTTTTATCATTTTGTGTCACCAGTTGCGTAATATGGTACATGAGATACCCTCTTTCAGTTAAAAATAAAAGATGAATTCAATTAGAGTTCTACAACAAAATCTTATATCAATAATTAAACACATGGATAACAAATACTTGTACCTTAATATATAATATTGTTATTTCCTAATTGCTCTGGACAAATTTAAAACACAATTGTTCATACAACATGTATAAGAACATTACAAAAGTTTGGAAGGCAGCTAGCATATGGCAGTTTTTATTTTTGAAGGTTTTGAACAAGAGAAAAGACGATCAAATATGCTTCTAAATATTAAATTTCAAGTTCTTTCATAAAAGGAATATAGAATTACATTTGTATATTGTTGACTTTGAAGTACCAAACGATAGGGTATCTGAAATACGATCTCTCAGTACTTCATGAACACCTACCTTCAACCTGAACCTTAACCTGAATTCTAATATTGAAATTCTATAAAGAAATTCAAAGTCTATGTCCCATGAGCTCAAGGTCACAGCATCCATTCTGCATCAAAATGCTGCTGTTCATATCATAAGCTATCCATATACAAAGTTTTATGATAATACCATAACTCCTTCATGAAAAACTATACCTTAAACCTGAACCTTAACCTGGATTCTAATGCTGAAATTCTATAAATAATTTCAAAGTAGATGACCCATGACCTCAAGGTCACAGCATCCGTTTCACATCAAAATGATGCTGTTCATATCACAAGCTATCCATGTACTAAGTTTCATGATGATACCATAACTCCTTCATGAAAAACTACCTTAAACCTGAATCTTAACCTGGATTCTAGTATTGAAATACCACAAAGAAATTCAAAGTCGATGACCGATGACCTCAAGGTCACAGCATCCATTTCTCATCAAAATGCTGCTTTTCATATCACAAACTATCCATTTACAAAGTTTCATGATGATACCATGACCCCTTCATGAAGAACTATACCTTAAACCTGAACCTTAACCAATTGAAATGTTTGTTCTTTTAATTGATCTTGAAGGATGCTTTCACTAGTATGCCAACAAATTTTTACTATCTTTTCTGTGAGTTAAAGGGTGTTTAAGGTGCAAAAAACCATGTAGCAGTTGTATCATGCTGTTTAAAATATAAACAAATACAAGGCCTTACCATGTTAAAATAACCATAGAGCATGGCACCAATGAATTATTTCTTAATCGGAGATGATTTGAAACAATGGGGAAGGTGCAGCAGCAGGGACTCAGGAGTATGTGCTCCATCTTCCTCATAAACATTTGATTAGAATGAAATTTGGACCAATGAAAAGGGGGAGCTGCAGCAACAGAGACTCAGATGATGTGCTGCAGCTTCCCCATTCCATCATCAAACCATATCTTATTTAATTATTCAATATAGTACTTCATAAAAACTACCTTCAACTAAATGGAGGCATAATTAACAGTATCCATGAATATTTCTATTGATTTAATCATGTTTATAATTAAGTTATTGAATGTTCTGATATGTACTTTAGACAATGAAAGACTGATTTCCTCTTACTGCTCTTTGATTGAAAATTGTTATGTACATGTATATATATATATTTGGATATAATGAATTCATATACATGTATACCATGCTTCTTAGGTTTCACTTCATTTTATTTTAACCAATATTTCCCAAACTGCTTATATAAAATGAGATCACCTTCAAACTATACACTAATTTGTATGAAACAGTTAAAATTACTTGATTAGGTACAGGCACAGAATGTCAGAATTGTCACATGTATACTGTTCAAGGACCAAATTTAATGGTAAAAAGTGTGTTTATAGCTTAGGACATTTTTTCATAGGTAAATTGTGTCTGGGACACATTAAAATAAGTAAATATTGTCCATTACTATGAAATAATGTCCGGCAGACATCATTTCATGGGGGACATTATTAAATCCTACATATGGACATCTACATATGATGCCCAACCTTCATATAAAGTGTCATCAAAATCCATTGAACAGTTTACAAGGAGTTGCACTTACAATGTACATGGACAGACAGACAGACGGACGGACAATTCTTATATACCCCCCCAAAAAAAGTGTTTGCAGGGGGTACAATAAATGGTCCATTCTGACATTTTCACTTATTCAGTAATTCACTAAAATAACTCATGTAACTGTTAAGTCAGAACTTTCAAAGTGAAACATCAGCGTTGTCTGTTTTCGTGTGCCCAAAGTTTCCACCAATATGGCCTTGATCACGAGCATGAAAAAAAAACAAAAAGATGTTGACTCTTAAACTAATCGTTCTGCAATTTGTTTTATCTCCTAAAGACATATAATCGCAACTTAAGAAATGCTTGGTGAACTTTGAAATGCCATTTAGCTAGTCGAAATAAATTGTTAATTTCCCGTGTTTAAAGTTCAACTGTACCGATCTTAAAAACTACAACAGTTACTTGATTATTTTTATGATTTTTTTTTCAAATTCAAATTCAATTTTTAATAAGCTCCACTCACAAGTTCTGTAAGGTGATAAATATGCTTCAGGCCAGTTGTAACTCATTTATTGGAATTCATTGTTTTGAATGGTATGAAACAATAGGATAATCCCTTACTAAGAACATGTTTTACATTCTTTTTCACAATTAAGAAGCATCAAATCCTATAATTTCATTGTCGAGAGCACTTTGCTATATTCTAATGTCATTTTATGGAAATGGAGTAAGAAGAATATGATGAAATTTCCTTGTGATCCAGGGACTAAATTTTCTAGTAAAATTCAAAAGAAGGACCTGCTTTACTAGGAAACAAAGTCCGGGGGGACACATTTTACAACGGGACTACATTTACTGTTACAGTTACAGCATGCTTAGATGCATTTGCGTATATTAATCAAATTAGCTATAAATCGGGAATAAAATACTATTATATGTAACAAGAATATGAAATATTATTATTAAGTTGAAAAAACACTAATAAATATTATTGACTTCAGTCAAAAACACATTTTTACTTTAATATGAAACTTTTCATTCTACCTGATGACATCATTACCTAAAGTGTAAGTGAAAATAGAATAATCGATTAAACAGATTTCTGATCGAGCACTTCTGCTTGAATTTTCCTTACAATCGTCTGATTTTCAATGATAATCTATCATTGGGAAACACTAGGAGCACAGGTCTGAAAATTTTTTATTTTATACATGTTTATTTGAAAAAAATTGTCATGGCTACTCCGCCGCAGAATCATTGTATGTACATATGTAACGGTTTATTTCTTCCTCTGTGATATTTTTTCCGGCGGAAGATTTGTCACGGTAAATAGTTTCCAGACATGGTATTTCACAGTTAGATTTCTTCCGGAGGAGTGAAATTCTTTCCATCTTATATGGAAAGTATTTAATAGTAAATCCTTTCCGGTTAAAATTTCACATAAGCTTGTGAAATAGAATCCCACTGTCTACTATATAAGGTACTCACAATCTATATATACCTACCCATAATGATAAATGTGTCACTAAGGTAGAACATATTTGCATAATTTATCAATCAAAGGGAGGTAATTATGAGAGATTTTCATTTTATGGATACTATATTCCGGAATAAATTTCATAGTGAAATTGTTTCCTTTTTTCTTAATTTATTAAATATAAAATGATGACTTTAATTAAAAATTAAATAGTCGGAAAATATTTCACAGATAAATACTATCCAGCTGTGAAATATTTTCCTGGGCACCATTGCGAAGTAAAGTATTGTAGGGAAAGTATTTACCATTAAACAGTTTCCAAAATATATTACACATGACAAAATGCCCTCATATCACATAGGTGAAAACTAATTATGAATATATCATCATACTCTGATTCCTCCATTACTGTAGTGATGCAACTATATTTCTACCTTTACTTTTTTAATTGTACTCACATCTGAAAACAACTCACTTGTACCTGTATTTCACTTACCTTATTTTCTTATTGATCAGGATATTATTTCACAATTAAGATCTGTGAAATTATTTCTGGTTTTGTTACATATTTTTCATTATAATTTTCTTCCTTTTTATATTGTGATTATGAAATAGAAAATTTTGGTTTCAAAAGGATGATATTTTACTGTAAAATTATTTCCGGATATTATTTTACAATTAACATCTATGAAATTATTTCCGATTACAATACAATTGTTTGGTTTTTTTATCTCTACTTTAGCTTTTATTTAATTACTCCATTATGAGTCCATAGTATTTGCAAAGATTTAGTTTTTTATTAACTTTTCTATATTAATCTTTAAATATGACTACTTTGGCTCAAAACAACAATTTCACACCTTCTATCTGTAAACCTTTTCCGGTAAAAATTTCATGTCAATGGAAAATATCTCACAGTGAAATAATTTCCACCGGAAAGAATCTTACAATATCATATGTAATATTTTTTCCGCCGGATGTTATTTCATCCGGAAAGAATTATGCTTTACAACTATTATCAGGCTTTCTGCAAACGTATATCGTAAAATATCAGCCGTGAGACACAATGTGAAGCTTTTTCTGCAAGTGAGCGTAGCGAACGAGCTAAAAAGCTTCATATTGTGTCGAGCGGCTTATATTTTACAATATTTGTTTGAAGAAAACTTGATGATAAATTTATCATATTGTTAACTAGCAATCCTAATGGAATTTCTTACTTTTCAATGGCCATCTGCCTATAACCGGATGTTTTCCTGATATATTCGGGTCAATGTTGGGTCAAACATTATGACGTCGCTGATATATTCAGGTCAGCTCATATTAGGGTCGGGTCAACTCTTTACGACGTCACAGTGCCGAAATACCGCTCGATATAGGCATGGGGAAATACGATAATAAGTTTTAGCAAATACATGTAGCTGTGGTCTAAGTATTAAGTAGCGTTGAAATCCTTAAGTAAGCCGGGTACCCATCAATATAAGTAAATTACTGAATTTTGACAATGTACAAAATGTAATGACTAATGTTGCAATTTTGCAGAAGAGCCTTCTGACCTAATTGTCTTTAAATGGAACAGCATTCAGAAAGAAGAATTCAAGAACATGAAATATTGCACAATTGAATCAAGAATATTTTGTTGTATTTTGCCAATTGAAGTACCAGTATCCAAATGCAGAAAAAATTTCATTCTATGACAAATGATTCTGCAGTGGCCATCTGTGCCATCCATTTTGGAAAGCAAAAAATTTTAAAAATATTTCATAATTTTTAATTCAGCACTTCCATAAGAAAATAATTCATAGTTCTTATAAATATAAATCGAACAGCGTTCCGAAGTCCCCCGCCGCTAGAGCATCAGAAACCCTTGGACAAGTGAAACATAACAAAATTTTCTCAAAGAGAGAGAATAGAAGGACAAACAATTTGTGGTTATTGCTAAAGTTTTTTACAAGTTAATGAGTGGTATGAAGTCATTTATACAATATGGGTATAGTGTTGAAATCTTATTTTACCATGTGTATTGAGAATTTATACAAATGTACATTTACTCCTTTTCAATAAACAGAAATGCTTTGATCAAACGTATTCCGCCTAACAAACTCTTAAAGACAGTATTTTTCAATTTTATAAGTTTCGATAGGAGTTTATGTATAAAACCTCCCTTTAGGTCCAAGTGTATAAATATTATTCCAATGCAAGATGAACACTTAGATGAACATTTTGTCAATTTTCTAAGTTATTAAGGGGCATAACTCCTACAAAAATATTTCGACATGACTCATCTTCGAACTCCCTTGAGGTATCATTGAGTTAAAGCTACTGTATAAATATTATCCAAATCGGTCAAGAATAAAATTTGCTAGAGCACTTACATGAAAATTTTGTCAATTTTCTAAGTTATTAAGGGGCATAACTCCTACAAAAATATTTCGACATGACTCATCTTCGAACTCCCTTGAGGTATCATTGAGTTAAAGCTACTGTATAAATATTATTCAAATCGGTCAAGAAATAAATTTGCTAGAGCGCTTACATGAAAATTTTGTCAATTTTCTAAGTTATTAAGGGACATAACTCCTACAAAAATATTTCGACATGACTCATCTTCGAACTCCCTTAAGGTATCATTGAGTTAAAGCTACTGTATAAATATTATTCAAATCGGTCAAGAAATAAATTTGCTAGAGCGCTTACATGAAAATTTTGTCAATTTTCTAAGTTATTAAGGGGCATAACTCCTACAAAAATATTTCGAAATGACTCATCTTCGAACTCCCTTAAAGTATCATTGAGTTAAAGCTACTGTATAAATATTATCCAAATCGGTCAAGAAATAAATTTGCTAGAGCGCTTACAAGGTGGACGGACGGACGGACGCCCGGCATTACCATATCCCCTTCATTAGGTCCTGTATTTGAACGTCTTGTGTGTCGGGAATGAACTATTTTCATTAGTTGCTTCTACAGGTAAAAAAAGAATCTTTTTGTGTCCTAGGTAGAATTTTTTAGGTCACACACCAGGCGGCAATGTTCGACTCACTAAATATGAATGAGTGTTGTTAAAGGGTTTGTAGGAACGAACTACCACAAACTTTCTTGTCAGAAAGAGACAAATTCTCAACATCCAATAAAGATACAAGAACCAGGGACAGTGTTAGTCCAGTCAATCTAGCATAAATTTTACCCTAACCTTAAAGTAATTGCAAAAGAAGATTTTTAAGTTTTAATCTGTAGCATTATACCCCAAATATACACAGAAAAAAGTCCAACAAAATCTAACTTGAGGAAGACTAAAAAATCTCGATTCTAAAATTCCTATGGAGATTTGCATTGAAAATGGGAGATAACTCTGCAAAAAAGGCAGAAATATCAATAAAAATTTATACAAAATTATAACTTTACCGCTTCTAGTCAGCAAAATGTATTGATTCTTGATATTTTAGCCGTTTTTAGAGTATAACAAACAACTCTAAAGGTGTTTTCATATCTTTTATCAAGCTACAACCTAGATTTCGTAATTCATTAGTTGACCATTTATTAAATTTTTCAACATGTCAAGGTAAAGAATCTCAAATTTAATAAAAATGATTAAGCATATATTCTTCTTTTTGTGGTTTAAAGTTTCTTTAAACAAGGTAGATTGCTGAACAAATATAATTTACAGATATAAACAATACCAAATTTTCACATTATTTTTTCAAAATGGTCACAAAGCCACAAATTTGCAATTTCGTTAATGAAAAATGTGCAAAAAAAATTAAAAATACCCATAACACTTCGGTTTTGTACATTTCATGAGCAGAAGATTATATAATATAGTCAAATACGAACTTATAACCCCATCAAAGTATCATACTTTACATGAATTTTAAGAAAATCAACTCAAAACTGACAAAACGGACTAATTTTTGCAGAGTTATCTCCCCTTTCCAATGTTAATTTCCATAGGAAATTAAAAATGCTGATTTTGAGTTTTCCTCAAGTTAGATTTTATGGGACTTTTTTCTGTGTATATTTGAGGCCTAATGCTATAGATTAGAACTAAAACATTTTCTGTTGCAATTAGTTTGAGGTTAAAACTTAGTTTGACTGGACTATGTTCATGATTGGAAATATTACACTTGCAAATTGGGGGAAAAACAGGTATTTTTTCATTGGGAATGGGTTCGTACACCGGACCTTATTGAATGGTAGAAAAATTCATGTTGGGTGCAAAAAATAAGGTCAGTAGGAAAACCATTAAGTAAACACACCTATTTTTTTTTGGGGTCTTAAAAAATTACTTACTATTCATCACATTCAGTGCTTGTAATGCATCCTCTCTCTCCCTAAAATGGATAAAGGCATAGTCTCGAATCTTTTTTGCTCTTTCAACACCATTCTCTTTACCACAAGCCTTTGAAAATACCTGATGCAAAGTCTCTTCAGTTGTATCCAACATCAAGTTTCTGACATAAAGAATCTTTACCTATTTAAGGTAAAATAAAGCAGTAAGTCATCTGAGAATATATCTCACTACTTAAGCAAATCAACTTTATATAACATTTAATCAGTTCATCTTCCTTGTATTTGTAAGAAACACTCTTCAATGAGGAAAAATTTTAGGTATTCTTAATTCATCTGATAATGTGAAAATGGCCCAAAAGTATAAGAACTTATTGAATACAAATTTTACAAGACATTTGTGTTGTCTAAATGTTTAGACTGTTATTAGACTTTCAAAGAAATATATGTTATTTATCTTTTAAATTGCACTGAAAAAATATTAAAACAGATAAATAATCATACCCTTCAAATTCTGCAAATGAAGGGAAATAACTCTATGTCAAAAAGACCAAATCAAATTATAAGATCTGTAATTTTAATGTACAACTCTTCCTACATGTATCTTCCTCCTATTATTGTTCACTTAAAAAAAATTGTTTGGTTAATTTCATATTATATATAATTAAAGATTAATTTTGTGCATTTTAAAGAGTGACAAATTTTATTTCAGGGTAAATACCACATAACCTTAGGATTTTTAAAAGGAACTTTGAAAAAAAATAATTTCAAAGTTCTCATCCCACCATAAAACTGTCCTGAAAAACATAAAATCATTTGGATATACAAGAAAAGTAAATTTGGTTTGATTTAATTTGGGGGGGGGGGGGGGGGGGGGGGGGGCAGGATTGGAATTTTTGCAAAATACAAAGCAAGGATCATTTCAGGTGTGGCAAAAAATATTGGACCTGTGTCAATCAGAAAATAGAAAATTATTTGGTTTAAATGAAAAAAACATTTAGGCTGTGATAGCTCCCGAAACAAGATCCAGTTCCTAAATTTCGGCAAAAAAAGAATTTGGCAGGATCAAACATTTCATCCTAACCCCTCCATAAAATCAAATGGGTGCTCCCTTCAAATGATCATTAAAACTTATGACTTTCATCATGGATCTGAGAATTTAGCATTGCTTTCACCTTAATGTTTTACCCCCTGTGGTGCCAAAATATCTCCTATACGCATGTTTAGTAAAAATATAGACAAACTCAATGAATAAAACACGTTGGAGGTAAGCAGAGGTTAACCTTTCAAATTGGGTGGCCTATGTCATGAAACATCCAAATTAAAATTAAATTTTACATAAATATTTGAATGGTCTTCAACTTACTGAACACATTGTGTCTTCATCAACTTCCTGCTCTGGTTCTGCCCAATCCACTGCAATCTGATGTCCCCAGAGCTGGATTCTACCAGGGATTAACTTCCTTCTAGCCATTGCAGCTGCTCTGTGATTCTCATATTCAACAAATGCAAACCCTCGGTTTTTTGTTTTATCTACAGCACTGGGATATACTATCACATCTACTACGCCTTCTGTAACTTTTGTCATTTCTTGTAGAATCTCATGCCTCCCTTTTGTTTTTGGAATACCACCTACAAATAACCTGCAATTGTCAACTGACATGCAAACACCAATTAATCTCCCCTTGCGTATTTCATAGTTATTCAATTCTTTTACTGCTCTTTGAGTGTCAATACGATTTGTAAACATTACAAATGCATAACCACGATTTGACCCACTAAAATCCATCATTAACCGGAGTTCATATAACTTCCCTATCTTTTCAAAAACTGGAACGAGTTCATCCTCGAAGCAATCACGGGGTATTTTTCCTACGAATATCTCACATCCCCGTTGAGGTGTTGGTCCTTTCCAGTCGGGGGGAGGCCCATATTTTCTCTGTCCATTTTCTTGAACCATTGGATAACCGGTTCTTTCCATTAATCGCAGAAGATTTTGTTCATTCGGAGCACCTGCTATTCCTTGTTGGTTTTTCTCGGGAGACTGTGTTGCCATTTTGTTTCAGCTCCGAAAGCGTAAAAAATGCAACAGCTCTCACCTTAAAAATTACAAGTGTTTCTAGCAGACGGATTTTCCAAGGGTCAAAGTGTGCTGACACATGCGTATACATAATTTACCAATTTCCGGTTTTTGATAACGGGATGCAGTAAAGATTTTCATTGGAAGATCAAAATAGCACGTGGCTTATGTGATTATTAGCTTAAGATCAAAGTCAATATTCACCTGTAAAAATTTATGACAGTTAAGATAACTGTAATGTCTTATCAGCGTTGATACAAAATTGTATGCGCTTAAAAACTGGTCAAAAGTCAAAGTTTATCTTTGTTAAATTAAATATAGGTAAAATGCCTACCCGTTTAATCTACTTCCCGTATTTTAACTTTAATATTTTTTATGAATTTGTTGCAACGAAAATATTGGTATAATCCAGGAAATGTCTGGTTGAAAAATAAAACTATAAGCCATTTTGTTATATATCTAGTTAAAATGAATATATTGTCCCTAAAGCCGTATAATCGCAACAGGGTTTTATTTCAGTACATTTGAAATCTGCTATTTGGAAATTGTAACATTTCTGAGAACTTTCATACGAATGTTCTTTACCTGGCCTGTCTAATAAAATCATTTTTAAGAGCTGGATTGCCATAATAAAAAAAATCAGCCTTATAAATCATTCAAGAGTAGATTTGTTATTCATATATGTTAATGTGCAGAACTGCAAGGTAACTCAAATGTCCACATATACGACATTGTTTCCAAACAAATAGTAAATTATGATAGGATTGTTTAGAATAAAGATCAATGGTATTGAATGTTTGAGTTTGTATTTATTAGTTGACATTGCAAGTTGAATACAATATATAAATTAGGTGTATAACATTATTTGTTTAATTTCGTAAACTTTTTGATCCGGAAGTGAAATTTACAAACATTTGACATTTTCTCACGTCAAAAATTTATGGTCTGGGAATCACAGACTAATCGTTCTGCGATTTGTTTGATCTCGGCAGTGATGTGACAAGTTTTTTTAAAAATAAGTCCGTGCATCAAAACGTTCAAAGTGAAACGTCAGCGTTGTCTGTTCTCGTGTTACACCAGCCCTTTTCCGGATAGTAGCAAACTTAAATGAACATTCTTTTTAGAATACGAGGAAAATAAATGGAAATCGTGAGCTGTTAAAAGGGACATAAAACGATCTAAATGTACAAAAAAATACAAAGTCAAACAAAACCAAATACAAAATCATAAAAAACAACAAAAGTTACGTCAAAATTGCCCAAAGTTTCGACCAATATGGCCTTGATCACGAGCATGAAAAAAAAACCAAAAAGATGTTGACTCTTAAACTAATCGTTCTGCAATTTGTTTTTATCTCAACAGTGTTGTGACAAATTTTCAACAGCAAGTCCGTGCAGTAGAGAGTTCAAGGTGAAAGCTCTCGTGTGGCCAAATAAAATTACAACAGCGATTTTCCGGATAGTAGCATTAACTCATATGAAAATTAGTTTTTAGAATGCGTGGAAAAATAAATGGAAATGGTGAGCTGTTAAAAGGGGCATAAAAAGATTTAATTGTACAAAAAAAATACAAAAGTCGAACAAAACCAAATACAAAATCATAAAAAACAACAAACAATAACCACAAAAATTAAGACAAAATTGCCCAGTTTCGACCAATATGGCCTTGATCACGAGCATGAAAAAAAAACAAAAAGATGTTGACTCTTAGAAACCCAGAGCTATACTTGGTCCGTACATGTAAAGTAAAAAAAAATCGTTTAAAGTTCCACTTGCACAGTAAACGCACCGTGACTATAGGAAGTCCTCTTCGATCATTGCTACAGATGCGCCCAAGTCTAAGAAGCTGAGATTTAGGATGGCATCTTTGCAAGACGTATACGTCATCTGAGATTTCGGAATTTGCAAATCTTTAAGTTACATATGAACCTTGTAATTGTGTTGTATGTTCGTGGAAAAAATGTTTGTCAAAACTCGTAATTTCTTTTATGTAGGTGGAAATATTATGTACACTGGTGGTCCATTTTTTGCCCTGAAAATATTTGGTAAGATCATAATAATCATTCTCAAATCAACGACCAGGGATGTTTAAAAAAAATAACAAGCAAACGAGGCATACGTTGTACTTTTCAAATTCCATGAATTTATTTCTTCAAGATATATATGTGAATGTTTTATTTCGTCAGTAAATTTGCATTTATCCAAAATACAGTCTGTGGGCAATTTTATGTTTCTTCCAATCCAACTTAATTTTTCAAAATCTTATTTTTATTTTCACCCATATGGTTGGTATACACTAAAGATCCTATCCACCGGCGCCAATGGTTCAATACATGTAGTGATTTTGTGTCGAGAATTAACCTACCACAGCTCTTCTTTCATGCAAGTGTCATCAAATAATTGGCTGTACTTACCAAACAAAATCTTTACACTTAAGTGCTTCATTGTTTATGCAGAAATACAAATGTTTCTTTAAAATTATGCAAATTTATATGAAAACAGAATATTCATAGTGCAGATTATAAAGCAACATTTTACGCTTTAAGGTGTAGGTGGGTGTTGTGTCATTACAGAATTCATTTCCCAATACTACAGGTACTCATTAGTGGCAAATTTGGACCTTTAAACTGGGCTTTAACCCTAACTACCAGGAGTGTTGGTATGAAACTTTGCATGCATACACTGTACTTCATATTTGTTAGAATTGAGAGGTCAACTGAGTTTTTTTTGGTAGATACATCTGATTCAATGTGTAATCATGAAAACTCATTGTTGCAAAAGTTAACATATTTAGTAATATTTATGCAAATTGATTCATAGCTGCCACACAATTGGGGTTTGGCCATCAATTTGACCAGTGGCAGTGCATACTTTGATATCTTGAAATCATCTTTTTCCAGAATTGTTCCTGAATCTATGACACAGTAGTACATCAGGAAATCTTGAAGACCCATCCATTCAAAAGTACAATTTTTTTCTCTCTGGTCACATGACATCCCTTGGATGCTGCCAAAAGGGCTCAAATTGAGTTATCATTATAAATTTGGGGAAAACTTCTTTTGGACATGTATTTGGACACCAAGCAGAATATATATCTGAGAAAGTCATAGAAGCTGCATTTGTAGGTGATATATTAAAAGTTCCAACTTACTATTAATTTCAGACAAGAACATCTTGAACCAAGATGTTTTAAAAGTGGATCCAGTATGATGAAGTAATGAAAACATCAAATATACATTGCCTGCCTCCATGTATCACTCCCAGGAATCTTTACACAATTCTGACTAACCTTACCAGAATAAAAACAAGAAAGTAAGAAACATTTCTCTAATACAAATATATTCCACCCATGTTTTTGTTGAATCTTCTACTGTTAGTGAAGATTGATATATTGAAAATTTTTTGACAGCCACAACCATAACAATTCTGAAAATTGATCCTTTATGGGTCATTATTTTGACAAGGGTCACCATCACTCAACAAGTTTTAAAGGAGACCAACAAAAGACCATTCCAGTGAAGATTTTTAAATAATTTTTTGCTTATTCTTCTAGCCACAGTGACCCATGGACACAATTTCCAA
This sequence comes from Mytilisepta virgata, assembly GCA_028015205.1. Taxonomy (NCBI): domain Eukaryota; kingdom Metazoa; phylum Mollusca; class Bivalvia; order Mytilida; family Mytilidae; genus Mytilisepta; species Mytilisepta virgata. The sequence continues at coordinate 38,852,893 of CM051515.1, forward strand.
AAGAGACCCCACACAAGAACCAAGCCTTAAAAGTTCCAACTGAGTCAATAGTTTCAAATGGAACTATACATATTTTGTACTGATTACAACACCCATAATGGTCCAAAGTCCAGAGTATGCTATACAATTTTGAAAGGGACTATCCAAAAAGACACTTTATCAGAGTTTGGCTACAATTGGCCAAGTATTCTAAAAGGAGCTTTTAATTTTTAGCTTTTGATTTATAGCTGTTTAAGGATCAAGTTCTTCACTTAAAAAATACTGTGGATTCATAGATTTTTGTTAGATACATTTTTGATAATTTTTGTCAGGCAGTGGATTCTATTGTTACAAGTGTACTAGAAATTTACAAAACTACAAAATCTGCTACCATCAGAGCAGCCAGCTTTCAGTAAAACTAATACTGACAAAACTGTAATAAAACTACATACTAAAATCAGCATTATATACTGCAAACATAACAGCAAAGTCTGGACTGATGTTGTATTTTGAGTAGTAGTAGCTTCAATAAAAAATATTGTGCAAATGGTAACTGGCAAAACATTTTAGAAAACAGGACAATAAAATGTTTGTCTCTTAACCCAAATGTTCACAAATAAATAAGTCACAATGTTTCAGCTTTTTTTTTAATGATTCAAAATGCACACTGATAATTTTATGTATCTGCCATATACATGTATATTGTATAATCTGCTTGAATGCAGTTTTTAGCTGAAAACTGTCATTTTTCTCTATTACAATTCCATTTCAATCTGATTATATACTTTTTCCTTCAGGAAACAATGACGTTATGTCTTATACTCATATTTAATGATATCAATGAATGTCACTTTAATGATGCTCTCTTTTCTTGTAATTTTGCAGCAGCCTTTTTCTTCATCATTTGTAGTTTCTTTTCAGCATTGACAACAGCACTAGCACCTCCTTGTGACTGGTGGGGCTTAGCAGGGGGAGCAGATATAGGTTTACTCATAATTGGTTTGTTAGGTTCTGCTGACTTTGGTGTAGGTGGTTTCATATTTGCCTTTATCGTATCTGGAGATAACTTTGAAGATAAAGTTTTCATAAAGTCAAGTTTTGGAGTAGAGGTTGGTTTTGAGGACTCTGGTTTTCCTGAAAACTTAGTTCCACTCAAAAGAGAAACCTTTTCCATCTGATCAAATTTTGAGAAAATGTTTTTTGTTTGACTAGACGACTTTGATGGATCTGACTTCCCTGATTGACTGAAAGATTTAGACTGATCTGACTTTCCTGATTGGCTAGATTTGGACTGATCCATCTTCCCAGATTGACCATGTGACTTGGACTGTTCTGATTTCCCTGACAAATTAGCTGCCAAACTTGCCAGTCCACTTAATGGTTTTGCCCCAGAATTGTTAGTAGGGTCCTTGCTGCTAGAAACCTGTAAAAAACATGCACAAAATACCATAAAATAGGTACATGTACATGTAACAAGATGCTTTACAGTGATGATGGTTATATCCTTACACTGTAATTCTGCTTTTTAATAAAAAGTTTATCTTTTTCTCTGCTGAACTGAAAATAACCCTTAAGATATGAAAGAGACATGATTATTAGACAAGCAATGATAATTGCAAATTTTTGCAAAATATCTAAAGAGTTTATACTGTAATTTCAAGCTGGCTGTGACAAAAAAAAAATGGATAAAAAACTCCAGAAACGGTTTCTTAGGTCACATCAAATTGATCATTAGTTCTTTGGATTTCACCACTCCAATTTTTTGACTATGTAAATTTTAAGAAAAAATATTTTGCCACTAAAATTCACCTCAAATTCTACATTTTTAAAGAAATTAATAATAACAAGAGTGGACACACTAAATGCCTTGGCTGAGTATGCACATGGACACAAAATAAAGATTATTTGGAAGCCAACAAAACTATGGTCAAAGTAAGGTGTCCGACACCAATTTGCCAAGAAGATTCTGCAGACCATATACAGTGGATGGTATTACACTTACAGAGAAATGGACTTAATCATAAAAATTCTGGTGAAGGTCTCAGACAGCTATGTACCTACCAAGGACTATCTATGGACCAAATATGGTCGGTCTATGTATTGCAGTTTCTGAGAAATGGACTTAATCTCCAAAATTTGAAAAAAAACATGAAAAAAGTTACTCAGCATGAAATTGTGGTCAAGTGTCATACCAACATGTACCCAGTAAGAAGTATATATTGACCAATTATGGTAGGTCTAGGTATTACAGTTGCTGAGAAATGGACTTAATCTCGAAAAATTTACAAAGTCACTCAAGCATGAAAATTTCGTCAAGGTCTGGAGACAGGTCTCAGACTTGCATGTACTGATTAAGAACAATCTATAGACCAGATAGGTGGGTTCGGGTATTTCAGTTGCTGAAAAATGGACTTAATCACGAAACGTGGATGCAAGTCACTCAACCATGAAATTGAGGTCAAGGTCAGACTGGCATGTACCCACTAACAACTATCAATAGACCAAATACGTTGGGTCTATGTATTACAGTTTCTGAGAAACTGACCTTATCACGAAATTGTAACATAAGTCACTCAAGCATGAAATTGAGGTCAAGGTCCTGAGACACGTGTCAGACTGGCAACAATCTATTGACCAAATTGATCAAATATGGTGGGTCTAGGTATTATAGTTGCTGAGAAATGGACCTTGAAAATAAGACAAAGTCAAGCATGAAATTGAAGTCAAGGTCCCAAGCTAGGTTTCAGACTGATATGTACCCGCTAAGAATCATCTATAGACCAAATATGGTTGGCCTAGGTATTACAGATGCTGAGAAATGGATTTAACCACAAAACTTGGACACAGTTTTTACATTTATGTTTATGAAGTCAGTGAACCATGAAAACAAGGTCAAGGTCAAAAGACAAGTATACTACGGAAAATTTTATACAATAAGGTAATTGTGGACCAAAAATATTGTTTGTAGGTATTATGTGTGAAAAGTTATTAAAGTTTTAAAAAGGTTTACGCTGCCGCCAGAAAGTAAATTGTTTGCCCACTACTACAATTTTATAAAAATATGGATTTTTTTGCAAATTTAGTTAAAAAATGTGTGCCACGTGTAAATCTGCCCAAAAAACCCAGCCCTCAAGGAAAATAAATAAAATTAAAATTTTGCTTGCTCACACCTATTTTTGCCATCCAAAAATCCAAAGAACTAAAAATCAATTTGATGTGGCCTTAGACGATCAGCTCTGATTTGCCAAGAGTTTCTCAGCAATCCTAAGCTAATCAATATAGGCCAATTAGAAGCCAATCTGAAGTTATAAAAAAAAAAGTCTGACAGGATCACAGAGGATTGAAATTTGAAAGATCCGAAGTGTGTACCAAAGTTTACAAAATGGTTTCAGACACAATGTCAAAATTATGTCTTTCAGAGATCAGGCTCAGTGGCATAGCATAGTGGAAGCAAATAACAAAAACAAACTCGAGGCTGTATCACTCATCTGGAATAAATTTACCAAATCACCTTAGAAACAAAAGTCTGGATTATTGGACATAATTCTGAAATAGGACAATATAATAACCATGGCTGCCAAGTCTGGTTCAAACTGGCCAAGTGCTTTCAGACAAGAAGAGTCCTATGTTAAACTAAGTTTGGCTGTGGTGGCCATATTTGTTGACAGTCACATGCCCTTTTCACAAAATATCTTAAGAGTAAAATCACTCGTAAGTCATACTAGATCTTGAATTACATTCCGGGTCATCAACAAAATTCTGAAATAGGACCATCTAAGGACTATTGCTGCCAAATTGGTTCCAATTGGCTCCATAGTTTCAGACAAGAAAATTTTTTTCATAGGGTGCTATGTTAAACTAAGTTTGATTGACATTCTGAGACATCGGACATAATTATGACAGAAAAACTATCTAAGGACCATTTGATGTGACCTAAGAAAAAGTTCCTGACCAAGTCTGGTTCCAATTGGCTAAGTCTGTGGTTCCAATTGGCTCAGTAGTTTCAGACAAGAAAATTTTTTAATGAATTTTCCCAAAGTGTCCTACATGTATGATAAACTAAGTTCGACTGTGGCAGCCACCTTGGTTGACATTCCAAGTCATTGGACATAATTCTGAAAGAGGACCATCTGAGAACTATTTCTGCTTATTTTGGTTCCCATTGGCTTAGTTGTTTCAGACAAAAAGATTTTAAATGAATTTTCCAATAGGTTCTATGTTAAACTATGTTTGGCTGTGGTGGCCATCTTTGTTGACAATCTATGTCATTGCACATAATTATGAAAGAGGACAATTGCTACTAAGTTTGGTTCCAGCTGGCCATGTAGTTCCACAGAAGAAGATTTTTAAAATTCATCTCCCCATTTTCTATCTTTAGTTACAGCAACCAAGTTGGTTTAAAGTCTAGGATGCCAGATATATAATTTTAGAAGGGGATCATCCAACGACCCTTCCATCAAAGTTTGGTTCTAATTGGCCCAGCGATTTCAGAGATAGATCTTACAAGGAATGTTTATTAGGAGTGATAACAGATGCAAAGTGATGGCAATAGCTCACCTGGACAAAAGGTGGCCATGATAATTTTTAAAAGGAAACATCTTGAATCATTTCTTTTCATCCCCATCTGGCTGATAGAGATCTGGATACTCTCCTCCTAGTTGCTCCCATGTCACTAGTTTATTTTCTTTTAAGCCTTCTTCAATAGCAGGAGTGGCCCACGTGCACAGACCCCCTTTTTTTCTTCCAATTCAAATTTGTCTAGCTATGCCTCTGCCCATTAAGAATATCACACAATTTTATGAGTGAGTGTTTAACATTATAACATAAAGAAACCAAAGGAAATTTGAGATCCATGTCCATGAGACAACACTCAAAATAACAGAATACAACTAGACAATGTGATGCCCAACAGTGCAGTTAACATCAATTAAGGACAGCTTTTAAAGTGTTGCAGAATAATCGAAATTCATTTTGTGTCTGGGAGACACAAATGATACCCCCACATATCTATTCTTTTTTTATACCAGGTTGAAAGTGAATAACAAAATCTGAAAGTTCAATGATAACATTTAAAATAATTTAGCACTTGTCAGATGACCAGTATTGTATCATAAAACATGTACCTGTCTGTAAAGGGCTCCCAAGGGACAAGAAAAAATTGACCTTTATGAGCAGGTGCCTCTATACAGAGGTTAATTGTACATACTTTGTTCATGAATGGGACTTTTTCACTTTGTCCTTTATAGACAGTGATTTGGTATATATGGATGCCCTTTAAAGCAGGTTTGACTTTTAAGATATACAGCCAACCTCAAATACTGATTCTCACAAGTTTTAATATAGAACAATGTTAACTATTTTATGACAAAATTTTAATCTCTCACAATATGCAACTCTTCAATATGTGTACAAACACCCTGCAAAGTGAGGAGGTCCTAGCATTAAATCTGTAGAGGGAGTTATTCCGACAAGTTATATACCCTCAATGCCAAAATTTGCCCCAAAAATGACTATGTTCAACTACCCTCCAAAAAGTTAAAAATTCACAAAAATTTAATTCCTGACAATAAGCACCTATTCAATATGTGTACAAACAACCTGCAAAGTGAGAAGTTCCTAGCATTAAATCTGTAGGAGGAGTTATGCAGACAAAACACATACCCTGAATGGGACAGACCGATGAACAAACGGATGGACAGGGGTAAAACAATATGCCCCCTACTTTTAGTTGTGGGGGCATAAAAATTAGCCAATCAAATATCAGTGTGCAGAGGTTATACAAGTATGCAGTTGGGTCTTGAACTTCATGGTATCAATTATTGCATATTAATCTGTGTTGTTCAAAATACAGTCAACTCTCATTGTCCCAAACTTTGTTTCATATAATTACATGATGTGTTGAAATTCAGTGAATTTAAATTTTGGTTGTCTCAAAATAAAATTATGGTCCCTATATTAACAAATGCATTTAAATTGTGTTTGTTATCTCGAAGTCATACACACATATCAAGTTATTACCACAGGAATAATAAATGGCTTCAATAGATAATCCAAAAATCAATAAATCAACACCAGTCATAACCACTGATTGATGCATGACAGTTCCGTCTTTGACACACGTTTCAATTCTGAATTAACGGTGTCTTCTGGCTATTCCAACATTTTAAAAAATAGTATTCTGGCTATTCCTACATGCAAAGAACAATAGGTGTTGTTGTAGTGGGTTATGTTGTTTTAGTAACTAGTCACTAATTAATTTTACAGGTAAATTTACCTGAGATTTGTTGGATTCCAAATATTTACCTACATTTTTAATTGATTAAGATAAATAATCATATGATAAATGATGTCTGGGTAGAGACTAACCGCGACCTTTGGAACCACTACGCAACAGGTGGGCCTAGAACTACAACTCATCTTGAAGGCTGGCATGGGAATTTAAAGAAAATTGTAAAGGCCCCGCACCCAAACATCTTCAGCATGATTTCATTACTACAACGCGAGAGAGCTGTCCATGCCTGCACTTTATTACAGTACCAAGCCGGGGGAAAACGTGTACCAAAAAAACGCAAGTACAGAGAAATCGACTCAAGACTAACCACACTCATGACCCGCCTACAGAACCAGGAGATTACACCTCTTCAGTTTGCTGATGCTGCATCCCATCTTCTGCACTTAGACTAACTTGAAATTTGAAATTTGAAATAGTGCTCTCTCATATGTGCTTTGACATTTTAAAGACTTTAATATATAATTAATATATTAATATGTGCTGTAAATGTTCATTGTGCTCCATAGATATGAATGTCATTTTATTTGTATTAAAATAAAGATATCTATAATTTACTCTTGTATTTGTTATAATGAATAAGAGAGATTCAGAAACCAGTGTAAGAAAAATGAATTATTCCCAAACACCATGCATGTCAACACACATTTACCTATGAAAACATCACATCTTACAGTACAAACAGTTATAATCCATTGTTTATACAAACATTCTGGCTATCCCTACATGAAATTCTTACTAATTAAGGTCTGGAATTTGAAATGTTGGAATAGCCAGAATAAACCGAATTAACTTGTTATTATGTTTAATTGACATGATAAACACAAGCTAATTAGAATTAATTAAATATTTAATGTACATGTACTATATGTACTCAAAAATGCTCAATCAGCTTTTTTATGTTTAATAAAGTCATTAGGCAAATGCTTATATAAAAGTAAATGAAAGACAAACCGAAATGTCTAAAATTTGAGAAAATATTACCCTTTAAAACAAGATGCAATTTTATCAGAAAAAAAATATACAAAATACATTGTTGTGAACTCCAAAAAGCAAACATCAATTATCAAACAAGAATAAGTCATACTGGTTTTTGGCTTTCATTGCTTCATTCTGGAGTTGTGTCCCTTTGATCAAACACATTTACATTCTCTGCTTCAATCGAACTACGGATGTGTCAAACTTTTCTATGTTCCAAACAACTTTGACTTAACGAGAGTTGACTGTACCTCAAATCAAGAAATGCAGGACATTTAATGTAGATTCAAATTTCATTAAATTACTCAAAAGTTTAAATCTAAATTTAATGTACCAAAAATTACGGAAGGATTGGGTGTTATCCATATTTAAATTGAAAAGACACCAAAAATTGTTACATAAAAAAGTCCTACCTTTGGATCGACACGTCTGAAACTGAACAATGAAGTTGGATCTGATTTGGATGATTTGTTACTAGGAGCTGTAGAATCTTTAACTGATGTTGTACTTGGAGGTCTCGACTTTGTAGTCTTTGACTGTACCTGAAAAAAATTTAATATTTGTCTTCATGTGTAAAATATTTATATGATTAATGAATAATTAATATTTTGTATAGCCTAGTAGTGGCTATAGAAGATGCAAAAGTGTAATCCCTTTTGGGATTCTGTGTCTGGTGCTATTTTTCTGACTTGGCTGTCCAGCTGACACAGAATCCCAAAAGGAATTAGCAGAAGTGAGGGTCAAGATTAAACCTAGGTTTAATAAATAAAACTTTATACATCATTCTTTTCATTATTAGAAAAAACGTTATTCTCCCATATAAAATCAGTTAATAATAATAGAAAAGTAAAGCGATATGGGGATAAACTTCAATGAGACAATCAAAGTACAAAAGGTCATCATACAGCCTTCAACTGGGGGGATTTGCCCACACTTCTAAACAAGCTCTTAAAGGCCCCAGATAAAACTATGAAATAAATATAATAAAAACTGCAAAATGTCTGTTATAAAAACTAAGCCTACCATTTTCTTCATGTTTTTGGAACATCTACAACAATACCATACAAATCTAGGGTCATTAACATCTTGTTCTGTGACAGGTGGTTTATGGCATTCCTACAATCAACATAAAATACATAATTACAGCATCAAAATACAAACAATATGAAAGTGATCTTTAAACTATAAAATAAATTTATAGCCCCTGTAATCACAAATTAATGGTGATCTAGGTGTACTGTATCTTTTAGCAGCCTGATTTTTTGGTAAAAAGTTGTGTCAATTATTTACGGTATTTTATAGAAATTGTGTTAATAATATTAAGAGATCAGTGCACAGCATGGGCTACTATAAATTCTCATAAAAAATATGTGCATTGTTTTATTGGAAAACTTCAATAGGCCAAAACAAAATATATGTCTGTTTAAGGTTACATTGTGACAAAAAAATAGGGTAGGTAGGTAGGTAGGCAAAATCATTTTGTTTAAAAAAATTATTTTACATAGACAGCTACTGGAGATAAAATAGTCAGCGGATGTTTTATTAGGGAAATAATTATATTCAGCGACATTTTTGTCCTAAAACGGGAATAAAATGGGTTAGGGTAGGCACAAAAAATAGAGTAAGTAGGGTAACCTTAAACCCACACATATTTTTTTTGGCCTAATTGACTATGTGTCAGATTAATTTGTTCAAATTCTATTCCTGTTGTAATAGTATACCACTAAAAATCATAATGCCGGATGTCCACCCTGCCACATTTTCATATAAATACACACTTTACAAATTTATGAATTTATAGTAACTTGACAGAAGAGAATTTTATATTACTTATCGTAATTGTTGAGAAGATTTTATACAATTGTGTCAGTGACTTAATTACCTGATGATAAAGACTGTGACATTCTTGACATTCTACAAGTTGATTTCTAGATGTCACATCAAATGACCTGAAAAATAAAGATATTTCTGTATCCTGACACTAATTACAGCTGAAACATGAATAAAAACCACACGACCAACAACAATAGTAAAGCGCAATATGCACGTTTTTCAAAAGTTTTTTTAATTAGTGGTAAATGAGACTTAACAATGCGCTACAAGGGTAACATTAACCAGAATTAAAACTTTACAAATGAGGACTTGATTTAAATTTTTTTCAGATCTGTGTATGAGAAGCTTTTTCTTAGATGCCAACAGTACTTACTTGCAAACAACACATGAAATTCCCAATCCAAACGCAAACTCATCAGCATCCATATCATCATCTTTCTTTTTTTCTGATTTTGGTTTTTCGTCTTTTGCTTCTTCCTTAACCCTAACATCATATGATGGACTTCGACCAGATTGCGGGGAGTCCTTCTTCGGCTTTGGTAGACTATCAGGTTGTAACAGATCTTTCTTGGGTTTACTAACTGGTTGTGGTGACACATGACGCGCTTTTTTCTCTGGAATTAAATCCTCATCGGGGTCTCTTGGTTCTTTTTTTACCTGAAAAAAAGACAAATGCATAGTTATCAATAGCTTTAATAGGTAAGAAGTATATAAGAGGTAGATTCTTAAAACAAAATCAATAAATGTCCATGACAAAGTTCAACAAAAGCAACAACACATTTTTATGGCTTATCTTCAAGTTACCTATCAACAGTTTGCAAGTAATTCCTTGCTTAAAATCAATCATGCTATATTTGACTATTTAGGGATACTTGGAACAGTTTTGTTCTATATACCAGGATTCTCACTAAGATGTTTTCATGATGAGCCCTGGGACTCATTATTTTTCAAAATGGTGAGTCCCAGCTGATTTTGTTGAGTTCACTTTTTTTAATATACATTGTTTGTAAATTGATGCATGATTTTGACAATACCGTGGTAGGTCTATTGAACTGTTGTTAAAGTTGAACCAAGTGTCTTTTAAAGTTCAACGAGTTGAAGGTTTAAGCAAGCAGCATCTTTTGCTATTTTCATTAATTAGTTTTCATTCTAAAGCCAAAAACATGAAAAACGCTATTTTTTACCTTCAAAGGGCGATAACCCCTAAAATGATCATCTGACAATGTCAAACTTACAGAGACTTTTGTAGAGGTGTTGTATGAACAACTTTTCAATAAATGTGTTCTGATATGAACAATATCTACTGAAAGCGCCATATCGCCATAAAAAATCAACAAAGTTTACAAATGGGAATGAAAATGAGGTCCACCAGATTTCTGATTCTTTTTATTTTTTTGAAGTAGGAATATTACAAAAAAGTTTGAGGTACTTATAGGGTTGGCTATCCAAACACAACACTTTTTTCTAGGCCTTAAGTTCTTATGTAGAGAAATTAATCTGTTAGAACGGATGATCTTAAAGTCATGCATACTGTTAAAGGTAACATCAGACAAATTGCCTGGATTGTTTTTTTACAATATATGTATGAACTGATAAAAAAATGGCCTGGTATCATTAGGATGACCAAGTTATGAACTGAACCATTTACAATAGAATTGTTATATGAAAATAGACGGTATGTATCATATACTGGCATGAGTGTATCCTTTAAACGCAGGAATCTGTTTCAAAGCCATGATGTTTTGAAATCATAAAAATTTATTAATTTGTGTACATCAGTAACCAAAATACTTACAAGTTTTCATATGGAAGTCAAGTGTCTGCTTTTACGAGACACGCATATTCAACATTTATAATCTGTCTGGAGTCAAGTTATTACAATTTACATTAATGCATTAAGCTTTACGTGACAATATGAAAAAATAATTTATTGTTCAATTATTATTTCCTCAACAAAACATCAAGCAAGAGTCACATGCAACACAAAATATGTTTTTAACAGCATTTACCCTTTATATGGTCATCAGAGACCTGTAATTTAAAACACAACTTTGCATACATGAAGCAGGGCTTTCAACACTTTCTCAAGTAAACATTTCTTATTCAAGAGTAGTCGGCTATTTCCCTATTGGATTAATAGAAATTTCTCAAAAGTAGGCGGCTAAATGCCAAAAGTATACAGATAAAATAGCCACCTTCTGGCTTATATTGAAAGCCCTGATGCACTCTTTTAATAAGTTAAGGATGTTATTGATAATTCCTGTCAGACCGAAAGCAAAAATCTACAGGACGGATTATATATTTCTATAGTAAATTTGACAACTTGTTGAAACAAACGCTAATTTCCAAATTTTAAATCTGACTAGTCCATCGGTCAAGCACATTTCCTAAATACATTCAATTTGTTTTCAAAGAACTTGACATCATCCTTGTTAACTTGGTCACATGCCAATTATATCATCAAAGGAGAGTGAGATGTGCTCAAGTCAGACCTGGTTGCACACATGTTAACGTCTGCTAATACAATAGAAAATTCAAGAAAGCTTTGTCACTGCAGAGGCATTTAACAAGACATCATTTTTTATAATTTGAAAGATGCTAAAACATATAGCTATGATATCACTTCTTTTGAATGATATATTTAGAAAATGCCTTTATTTTATAGAAGTCAGAAAAATTGATTCAAAGCTTTGTATACCTGATTTCAGGCATTTGCTCTGGACAACCTGTGCAATGTTTTGGTTATAAATCTGCATCAAAAATATTAACATGAATGGACTTTTATGGAAGTAAAATTGATTCTGGACAATTGTGGCAAAGGACAATAATAAATAAGCACGATGTAAATGGAAAATTGTGGTAAAGGACAATAATAATGATATAAACAAGAGTGAAAAGTTTACCTGATTTTGCAGGAAATGACATGGAAGTGAAAATAAAATGCTAAAACCTTGAGTATGGTCCCTCACTCGGCACCAAAGCTCACGAGTACATCAATGAAAAAATAATTATTGTGAATTGAATGTTGATGAAATATTCAAAACATTAAACAGAATTTCAATAAAAATAATTTCAAGTAGCAATAAAATATAAATAAACAACATCCTGATTAAAAATGCTAAACTTGAACATATGTGAAAATCTGAAAAAAATTAAATTTCCAAGGGCAATAACTCTAATATAGGCTGTCTGATTGACCTGAAAATTGGCACAGTGATAGATCTTAATTAACTGAACAACTTTTATTCTTACATTGATTATTTATCTCCTTTCACAATAATTGCACAAAAAGGGAAAATCTGCAAACAAAATTGACATTTTCAAGGGCAATAACTCTAACATGGTATGTCTGATTGACCTGAAATTTTGAACATTCATAGATCTTTATTAACTGAGCAACTTTTGTTCTTACATTGATTATCTATCTCTTCTCATTTTCATAATAATAGCCTTGAAAAACGAAATATTGCCAAATTTGACATTTAAAGGGCAACAACTCCTACATCAGTTGTAAGATCGTAACAAAAATTTGCACACTGGTAGATCTCATCGTGCTGAACATTTTGACCCTATGTCAAAATTTTGATATCTGCTTTCGTTTTCAAGTTATTTGCAGAAAACTACTGATGGACCCCTATGTTCTATTTATAGTAACGACAGCCATGTTTTCGACATTTCAAAAATTTTAAACGATAGAAATTTTCCAGATGCCCTAAAGAACAATTCTGCAAAGTTAGGTTGAAGTCGGTCCAGTAGTTTAGGACGAGTTAACGTTTGAAAAAGTTTACAGACGACAACGACAGACGACGACGACGGACGCCAAGTGATGGCAATAGCTCACATGGCCTATGGCCAGGTGAGGTAAAAATGAACATATGCCGTGGTGCTCCAACCTTGGAAGAAATTTTCTGTTAGAGATATGACCAAAAAATTTGCACATTACTGTTTAGCATAACTTATCATTATCATTATTTAACTTTTTATTATTTATTTATCTACAAACTTTCTTATTATTTTTTTATTAAACAGACTCTTACTTTCTTCCAATTGATCTTGTTTTAACATCTTAATAATCAGTATTGACAAAATTTCTATTTGTGCATATATGTATATTATATCAAAAAAGCGAAGTCAAAGTCTGCTAAACTTATTTTTAAATGAGGTCTACATATCATTACTGGTCAGTAAAAAGCAATGAAAAATCGCCAGATTTCAGAACACCGCCATTTCTAGCTTACTATTTAGTAGTTTCCTTTCCCTTCCCATTCTGATTTCCATGAAAACAAGGATTTTCAGATGCAGCTGATTTAATCTACAGGCGTCTCAGGGACGAACTGGTTTGAAGGATAGACACATCAAGTCCAATTTTCGTGCATCCAGGATGCATGTACGTGATTAGCGAGAACCCTGAAATACAAGACCTTTTCCTATTTTCCTGGTATTAACAATAAATGTATCTTTGCTGTCTACTCTAAAAACCCATAATTACTGACATTATTATTGGACTTGTACCATAAATTTGAATTATACATGAAAAGTAGAACAACTCCTACCTTTTCAATGGATCGTTTCTCTGCTTCCTTTTTCTTATCTCTATCATAATCAGACTTATGTGATTTCTGTCGCTCTATCTCAGGTTTACTTGACAACTTACTGCTGCTTTGTTTACTTTCACCTGAAGATGCCTGTAACAGAAAGTTGTCCCAAATTTCATCTGATCAAATTTACTTGTTTAAATGTAAATAAACAAATATAACTTTTTCTTGAAAATATAATGACTTAATTTTTTAAAACTTATAACAATAAAAAAGGACATAAAAGAACATTTTACATAGTAAAATACCACATTCTCAATTAACATATCGATTGAAACTAGTTCATCAATGTTTTTTCAAGAAAAATGGCACACGCAGGTATAAATTTCTAGTTTTAGGTAGAGAAAGGCTTATTTCGTTAAGAACCATTCTGATTCTGACAAAAAGTATTCTGAAGATGAAATTACGAACATGTTAGATTTTCTCATAGACAACATATTTGTTGAATTTAGCAGTCAAATTTTTTAACAAACAATCGACATTCCAATGGGATTCAAATGTGCTCCTCTCCTAGCCAATCTGTTTCTGTACTCATATGAAGCAGACTTCATTCAAGGAAAACAAAAAGAAACTAGCCCAATCCTTTCATTTCCTTTTTCGTTATATAGATGACGTGTTGTCGTTAAATAATGATAAATTCCAAGACTTTCTACATCTCATCTACCCCAGTGAACTTGAAATTAAGGATACAACAGATACATCAAAGTCCGCTTCATATAATTATTTGGATTTGTTTCTCGAAATAGTCAATGAGGGATATCTGAAGACAAAACTTTATGACAAATGTGATGACTTCAACTTTCCTATTTTTAACTTTCCCTTCTTGAGTAGCAATATACCATCATCACCTGCATATGGTGTCAAGTTTCTCAGCTTATCCGATATTCAAGGCCATGCACGAGTTACCATGACTTTTCATTTGTCTTCCCGGGTTTTGTCTGTCTAATAGATTACGTTTTTTGGATTGCTCCTTAAGTATATTTGTCCTATTTACATAAAAAATAATTTCAGAGAAAAGGGCCTTACCCTTTGTTTTTTCCTTTCAACTATAACATCATCTAACAGTTTTTTAAGTTGTGCACCAGAATCTTTGGCTTTAGAATGGAGTAGTCTGTGGGCTTTTATAAAAAGAGGGTCTAATTCAACAACTGCCATTTCATGTATTCTGAAATTAATAATAAATAAATCATAAACATATCCATTTAAAAAACGACCAATATCAAGGAATAAACAATATCAATTTAAATAAAAAATATGGAATTGAAAGAAGTAAACAATGATAAAAAAAATTGACAAAAAAAATATGCTTTTCTGAAATTATAAAATAGAAATCCCATTGCCTTCAGTTTAATTCTTTAAAATGCCAGCATTTGACAGTTATAGTTTATGTATTTTTAATGAGAATTATTGACTTTATTCTGCAATTATGTGGTGAAATGAGCAATTAATATTACTGCAAATATTTCCCTTTCCAAAATAAAATCATGTACAGGTTTGCCTATTATTATTTAATGGGTGAATGACATACATTATATAATGAACATAGTTATCCTACATGTACAGAGGATAAAGCAAAAGTTATTAAATAAAAAGACTGGGCAAACTGACCACGAGGGGAACCTACTTTAACTGATTAGCTATTCCTCTACAGTATAACAGTTTCAAATTTTAATCTTTAACTTTGATGTTTTCTATTGAAAATGGCAAATATTTATCAAACATTTATACATCTTTTCTAATAGTAGTATGTATTTATTTTCAAATCTATAATTGAATATGATTTATTTTCTTGGAGCAGTAATGCTTTGAAAGAGAAATTAAAATATCATTCTTTTCAGAATGGTACATGTATATTTCATTACTATGTGCCATTTTTTTACTCAATTTTTTTCCCTCACTGAGAAATAAGTCTTTAAATGAAAGTTTACAATGACGATGGACAAGAGGACACAAAAGAAGCTTACATGCCATATAACATTGGCCTTTGGTCCAGGTGAGCTAAAAACAAACATTTTGCTGAACTAGTATACATTATTGTTTAGGGGCAAGCTGAAGCCCGGTACGTCTAAACACCACACAGGACTCTTTAGTGCACTAAGGACCCAAAATGTGCACTAAGGACACGATGCATTTGTTTTAGATTAATAAAAGACCTGTTAATGGTTTCTAATCATTATAAATAACATAAATCGAAAGTTTTGTAAAGATATTATTATCGGTTTTTAAGTTATTAAGGATTTTGTAAAAATCCTTTGATGTTCCGCGGCAAGATCCCGCTGAGATCCGTCAAATCGAGCGTGAAAATTCAATAAGCATAGAATTAACAATTATATTAATACAGGTAGCAAGGAAATTAGTATATAATTTAAAATTAGATATATATAAAAAAAATATCGAAAAACAAGTATAATATATATAAAAAATATATTAAATAAATAAAAGATTTTTCCCCTCGGATTATAAAAGGTTTGTAAGAATCTTTGAAGTCATTTTTGACATGGGTAGGTTAAATAATTATTTGTTATTTGTTAAATTGTTATCAAAACAACCGTTTTGGCTGTAAACCAACCGTTTGAAATTGAAAGTGCTAACAAAACATCCCTTTTGTGACAGTTTTATTGCTAAAATAACAAAGAAAACCTATATGCACCGTGAAACCATTTGAGTCCCTATGACATGTATAATGTATAAAAATATACGAATTTGTTCATTTTGATCATTTTACAATAATTCTTCAATAACTCAACATCGTAATATATCAACAATGTTTCGTCCTTGGTTAGCACCAACTACGGGCTTCAACTTCATTGAATCCCTTTGCAGATTGGGAGAGGTATAATTTTTTACATATTTATTTTTTTTCAACATTTAATTTGAAATGCTCTAGTATTGCTTAAAGTACGTTTACTTCAATTGAAATTTTTACTTGAAAGTAAGTTTTTATTCTGTAAGATAATGAAATTAACATATAGTTGTTTTAGACAATTGCGGAAACATTTTTGTTATCTCATTTTTTCCATCAATTTGTACAATAAATTGAATCATGAATGCAAAAGATCAAGTAGCGAGAAATACACGTTCTTTAAAGTTCCTTGAATTATGCATAAACTTTCCATTTTTCGAAAACTACTTTCATACCAGAGTTAAAGACAGACTTCTAGAATACGTAGTAGAACCAAAAGTCCAGCTTCAACACGACCGACTCTGGACGAACAACAACTGCGAATCCATTAATCATGTATTCAAAAGGGCTGTAGACTGGACACCATTGCCGATTCCAGAGCTTACAACTAAGCTTATGAACATTGTCAAAGTTCAACACGTAGACTTAAAGCGGGCTATTTACGGTACCGGTAACTACAAACTTTATGGCAGGTACAAGAAACATAGCGTTTCCCAGCAGTGTTGGGCTTCGAAAACCCTCGAGCAGCAGGAGCGTCTCTTCCAAAGACTCATAAACGATCATGTTCCTCTATGTACTGAAGTCAAGTCAACATGTGCCAAATTTACACTGCCTAAATCGCAGAAATTAGCCAGAAAACCCCATCAAAAGAAGCGACCAAGAATCGTTAGGGCACAACCCAGATATTAGTAAAAACTGTTAGTAACAATGACATGCATAATCTGAAATTATATACTTTAATTATTTATTATTCAATCTGGAATTAATTAATTATGTTTGTAATTTATTTCTTTAAAAAAAACATTTGAGGGTGCGCTTGCATGTTTGTATTAAGAATTTTTATTGTTTGTTATTTAATATATGATTTCAACAATTAAATTATCTATCTACAATAGAGTTTTATTTTATTTATATTCTTAACTTATTTCCTAATGACACAATGTTAACAAACTCAATGATCCATGACCTTGTTTATTGACTTGACTTTGTTTATTGATTTATGGTAGACGATCCCACCACCAGGATAGCGCGGAACATCAAAGGATTTTTACAAAATCCTTAATAACTTAAAAACCGATAATAATATCTTTACAAAACTTTCGATTTATGTTATTTATAATGATTAGAAACCATTAACAGGTCTTTTATTAATCTAAAACAAATGCATCATGTCCTTAGTGCACATTTTGGGTCCTTAGTGCACTAAGGAGTCCTGTGTGGTGTTTAGATGCACCCGCTGAAGCCCGCCTCTGGGTTTGGGATTTTCTCACTGCTCAGAAGACCCATTGGTAGCCTTGAGCTGTTTTCAACTCTTTGGTCGGGTTGTCTCTTTTCCATTCTCTATTCTATTTTTATTTGTGAGATTACTTCCCATTTAAAGGACTATTCCCCATTTGGTTAGATGTAGCAGGACTATTTAGTTTATTTCATCCCTCTTTTTGTAACATTTTATCTTCATTGTCAAAAAATGTTTGTAAATTTATGAAAATAAATTATACATCACACTAATTTACATTGTAACAAAGATTCTGTTACCACATTTTAATAAATTCTGCAACAGCAATCATCTATGTTTTTTAATCTATGCTCCTTATCGGTTTCTTCAAATTCAAAATCCATTACTATTAACTTTGTGCAAAGTTATTTCTTTTATAAAATGAAGAAAAATAAACTGCTTTTTTAATGAACTGTTGCCCAGAAAAGAGAGAGGAGAGAGAGGATGAAATAAGCAGAAGCCTTCTCCATTTGACTTGGTGTCACTGTTAAATTATCTATAAAGTCAAAGATTTTATCAGAGACATATATTGTTATAATTGTTATATATGTCTCTGATTTTATTGATATAAAATCCAAAATCTGGATTGTCATCAACACAAGAACAAAGAACAAATCTTAATCATTATAAGCAATTTATGTACATAAAAAGTAGTATATGTATGGTTTTGTATTTTTTTCTTTCTATTATTTGACTGAGGATGTGCAATTTTGGAACTTGTTAATGCTTTGGACCAGTAATGTCCCTATAGAATAAATATTATTTGACTGAGGATGTGCAATTTTGGAACTTGTTAATGCTTTGGACCAGTAATGTCCCTATAGAATAAATATCCGAATAAATATAATTTTTGTAAGCATGTCCTTTTTTAAAATACTACACAGACCATAAACACTGAATAGTTTTGGGCTTCAACACTGACAACAGAGAAAAATTTTCGATAATCCTAACCGGAAGTTTCAGTTGTAATACATACCCTGAAACGGTACACGCCGAAAAAGATCCGCTTGAAATACCGTACATTGATTGATAAGATAAGAAAACTTTATTTTGTTTCAGCATGGTATAAAACATATATAAACATAAGCTCTGGTGAGCTTTTTACCGAATATAAAAACGAATACAAAACAAATAAAACAAAGCATCATGCACATTCAAAACATACAACTAAATAAAGCCATGCATCAAACAAAATTACAGGTCTCTAGCAATCTTAAATAAAAAAAATTATAAATTCATTAAATAATTTAAATAGAAGTGTTTGACAGAAACAATCAGCAGCTCATGTGGCATGCGCCTCTATGGGTCACCTGATAGCATATCAGCAGTGGTAAAAATCGAAAAGCTTAAAAATAAGCACTAGATAGCAAAGCAATTTATATAAGCTAAAAAATTTGAGTTAATAAATATATTAAGAAAGCGCTATAATACTAAATGATCACGGATTTAGGGCCGGGATTTTTTTAAAATTTATTTATTTATTTTCGTTTTCATTATTTGGACTTATTCATAATATGTCTGGCTTGTTTTCTTTTGATTTTGTTATGTCTTATATTTGTTTCCGTATACAGATAGGCATTATACATGCATGTTCAACACGTGAATGTTGAGCCTTTTATTGTAGTTGATCTGTTTGCATATGTATTTTACTTTTAAGTCCATTCGGTAGCTCCTTGATAGACCTTTGCCAGTTGTTTTTATTATACGAGCTGTACGTTTCGCAACATTCTCAATTTCAGTTATAAGAATATGAATATCCGTTTTTCCCCGTCAAGGGCCCAGCTAGGAACAAAGTATTACAAGTTTCACACGAAAAAAATTTTGAAGTAAAACATTTTGAAAGATCCATAGAGTCCACCTCATGACAAAGGCACATGGGACGATAAGAAATCCAGATTCAGAGGTCACCAAGGGTCAATGCTACAGGACTATACATTTGTATGTTCATAGATCTTCAACTTAAAAGAGAGAAAAATATGGATATACAATAAATGTAATAAATGGGTACACTTAAGATTGTCCTCCTCATGATCAATTCACAAGGACAAATCCTTTATCAATTGTCACCCAACTGAAGGTGATTATCAATGAGTAGATGTTTAAAGACACTCAATATCCCAATTGCACAAGCTCACTGAAAATACTGAAGAAAGGTGTAATAGCTATAACTATAACTATAACATTTTATTTCCAATCAAAGGGCCCTAAAAGGGTAATAAGTATAAAGGATACACAACATTACAAGACAAAAAGGAGGGAAAAAATATTCGTTGATATAGTTCACAATAATTAAACCACACGTAGCATATATGACACAAATATTTTTCAAAATAAATATAATACTGATATGATGGTATGGAAACCAGGGCATATTATCATGCAAAAACCTGGCAACAGAGTATAAAATTTCTTGATCCTCAGAGTTTAGAATAAAAACAATTCTGCCAATCAGATAAATTGTAAAAAAAACTTTAACTTTAGATGATGCAATCTAATGTAATATATTTTCTCTGGTCTTTATATTGCTGCACTTTATAAGAAAATGTATCTCGTCTTCAAGTTCATGGTAGGAGGAATTTTTACAAATACTTTCATGGCGAAGCGTTTTATTGTAGCGCCCAGTTTCTATAAGAAGTCTGTGAGCTGGTATTCTGAATCTACAAAGGGACTTTTTAAGAGCAATTTTTTTATGATAGAAAGGTAATTTTCAAATCTAAATTTTTTTTTGATATTAACATGTGGCTAATTTGCCCTCTTTAAATAATTGACTTCTCTTTACCCATCTGCATATACTTTTCAGAGAGACTTTTTCTAAGCAAAATAAACGAATTTGCTCTTACTCTGAGTTAAAGCATTGCATTTTAATCCTAAAATTTTAAAGAGTAACTTAATAGTTGAGAACCAAGATTTTCTGTTCATAGCATCTAGCTCTTTGCAACATAAATATGCATCTTTCAATAAAGGAAATTCTGTTGCCAAATTTTCTAGTCTGTAACAATAATTTAATTATATCATAATGAAGTGGATGTCTACCTAGTTCAGAAAGAGAAGCATGGTTAGCACTTTTTCTATTTACTCCAAGTATATTTTTACAAAATCTAATTTGTACCTATTAATTAAAAAACATTTGAGGTTTTTGTAACAAAGATCAAGTGATATATCATAATTATCTAATTTTTTATTGTTTACATTAAGAATCTCAATATAAGAGCACAGGCTTGACTGTATGATCAAAAACATTCAGACATAATTTTATACCTGGATTTAAACTAAAAAAAATCTTTTTGTAATTTAAAGTAAGCCTTCAGTCCTTTCTTGTAGAAACAAAAAAGGAACAACTTAAACAGCTAGTTCTATAGTTGCTTAGAATATATTGTAAAGAGACATGTTATCTGATACAGCTCTATCATTCAATGTACAGAGGTGTTCCAGAACAAGTCAACTTTTTAATTAATAGGTACAAATTTTAAGAATCTAAGACCTTAGTGTTTTAAATATTTAGCAACCAACAAAGTTTTGCCTTATGATCTATTGTCGTAAAATTAGCACCGTTCTTGACGGTCTATGGGGAGTACCAATTTATTGAGGTTGGTTAACATACCCATACCGTCACAATGAAAAATACATGTATAGAAAAGGAATTTCGTCAAATTCATTCTTTGAGCACCGAGGAAAAGCTCTATCACGTTGGGGAGTGTATTTAGATCTGCCAGTCTATGTTCTGATATACGAAATCTAGTCAGTATCCTTCTCTGTTCATAAATTTTAATAAGTAACAGATACTTTTAAAATCCAAAATGCCCTTTTAATAAGTGCATAATTTACTCATATGCATGTCATTTAACTGTTGAGTCCATTCTACTGAAAATTATTCTTTAAGACAGCGCATAGTAAGTTTACCAATACTAAATCTTAGAGACATGGATATTTTTTGAATGAAAGTTTGTACAACAGAATCATGAGAATACCAGTAATTTTGAATATCATGCAGAAATATAGATTCAGAAAATACATCAAACAGAAGTTGAAAAGAGGAGTCAGATCTATAACAATATTTTAGCATGTCTTTTATTATATTATAGTACAAAGGGAATCTTCCGAGTTCTGGTAAGACTGCAAAATTTGTATATTTTTTTATGAACTTCCAGTATAAAATTTACAAATCGCATTCAAGCAATAATAATTTAGCTTTATTTGTTGAATAAATCTGATGAAAACGAAGAGAATGTGTATCTGGTCGAAACCTTGATTCGGAGGAGTTAAATGCACCCATATCACACCCACACAATATAGGTTTAATTGTATGCTAAAAAAACAGGCATATATACTTGCGGGCAATTTAGGGTTTAATTACAAAAAATCTAAGACAATTTAAAATATGCTTTCAGAGATTTCTTATACAATTCCTCTTGTGCACATGACTGAAGGGGTCTGGTGCAGAAAACATAAGATCTAAATACTTGTTCTTGTTTACACATTCCAGGACTACATATTCTAACTTAAAATCACAGTTTGTCAGTTTGCTTGCTTTATTGAATACCATAATTTTCGTTTCTTGAGTGTTTACAGGTCAGCGCCAGTCAGTTTCTTGTAAATCCAGTCTGATGATCATTATTGATCTAGAAATTTAACTAATCTTTCATTTAAAACACGATTAGGCATAATGTATTCTTTGACTTCAGTCGTTTCTTGCTATTTCATTTTCCTTTGGATTCAGTTTGACGAACTACTCTGTTACGGTTGTGTTCAGAAACATTCGTGTACTTCAGTTTTTTTCAATTCCAAAAAAAATTAGGCTACCATTTTACAGTGATAATTCAACAATGGTTTATTACTCATTTGTAACAATTATTCGTTAAGGGTATTTCTAGCACAAACTTGCGACGATTTTTTTATTAACAGATCGATCCTTGGGACGCTATCAGAGATGTAAAGTAAAATAAAGTAAAGTAAAGTAAATTTTATTATTCAATCATGAGCCCGTGAGGGCATAAATCAATACAGCGTACATAAAATATAACTGTTTAAACTCTCATACATCACTCTCATTCATAATCATTCATTCCCTTTTCATCCTGATTTGGTTAATTGGTGAACAATACAAAACATTTAAATTTAAGGATCAATACTGTAGAAGGGAAGAGTTAACAATATCAATAGAGAATACATACACATGCTGTCAAGCGTTTTTTTTTTAAATAGTATATATATAAATAAATAAATAAATAAATTGCACTAGGACTTATAACCTATGCATTCATTAAATGACAAGGTACTGTATTAACAGTTACTTAAATGTATAAAATAAAGTACATGTACCTGTATATATATGATCAAATTTGGCATTTATCATTTCTCTATTCTGTCATTTTATGGTTTTTTTCGTAAACTGAAGCATGAAAATAAATAGTTACTTAATTTATTTAGCGTTGCCACATCGAGATGTGTATGTAGTTCATTTTCTATGTTTTTCATAAATGTACAGCCCTTATTAAAGTTCATTGACGGGAATGCTGAGAAAGGTTTGTAGGTCTGTCATTGTGTAAGACTCCATTCGGTTTCCAGTACCTTTTCGTTATGACGTAATGGATTGATAAAAACTCTTTGGTATCTTTGGATGAAAAGAGTACGAGAAGTTACGTGCCAAGTTTAATGCAATTGGTTTTTTTTTCCATGCCAGTTTAGGGCCTTGTCCGTAGGTGATGGGACTAATACTAATTTTTAGTCCCATTTTGTAGGAGGTCTTCCGCAGCTTTAAACTTTGTACAATTCGTTATCCTTTGATATTTCATATGTATCACCACCAACATCACAGGCAGTTGAATAGACATTCTGGTGCACTAGATTGGTCTTTTCGTCCACAGTACTAAAAAACCGAAAAACGTTTATAGCCGAAGGAGCTGACGCAAAACGAGAATCATATTCCTTAGGGAGCAACCATTTGATTTTTATTGGGGGTGGGGGCTAGGATCAAATATTTGATCCTGCCTATTTTTTCCCTCGAAATTTTGGTCCTGGGCTTTTTTACGGGCGCTGTTGCGGCCGAAATTTTAATTTAAACAAAAAAAAAAAAAAAATTGACACAAGTCCTGCATTTTTTCCCACACCTAAAATGATCCTGTCTTTTTATTTTGCCAAAATCTTGGTCCTGCCTTTTTATTTCAGATTTGAACATATGCCCCCCCCCCCCCCCAATAAAAATCAAATGGTTGCTCCCGTAGTTTCCAAATTAGAAATTATTTAGGTATCAATTTCATGCCAACTTTTAAAAATAAAATCTATTCAATCAATTTGTGTGAGAATGAAATGCAGGGGATATATTTTTTCGGTCTTACTCTCTTTGTAATTTATTGGGAGTCAGAAATCATGAGGTATATATATTAACCATAAAATTACTGGTGTAATAAAATCATACAAACAAAACAGACTCCAGGTTTCTGAATTGAAGCATATATACACAGTATATGGTGGGAAGCATCTAGTAAACATTAAACTGTAAGGAGCCTGGATTGAAGCATATATATACTCAAGATATGTTGTGGGGAGGCAAAACTAGTATTATGAGGCCCTTCCTCTACCCTTAAACTTTCAAGGGTTAAACAAAAACAAGATAAACATTGAAAATGAATCATTTCCATTAAGTATTGAATTTACTTATGCAAACAGCAAAATAACAAGATGAAAATGTACATTTTCTGAATACTTTTGTTAAATTGCTCAAACTACTAATGAGACAAATTTAAAGCACCTGCTATGGTACTTTGGAAACAATTTCATATATAAAATATTACAAAATGTTTTATTTTTAATGATTTATGGTACACAAAAATTGTAGTGTTCAAAATCCAAAATGGAATAGTAATCACTGTCACATGTGCATGTTCAATTGTTTCCTTTCCTTTTTATCGATGTTCTTGTTGCAAAACTACTTGTGGTAGTAATTAGTCGTTAGGCCAAATGTATGTGACTTTTTGCTTTTTTTTTTCAAACTTCTGATATCTCGTATTTAAAAATCTTTAGTTGAGGAAGTTGCATCACTGTAATATATAAGAGCTTCTCCACTGTTATTGCTGATGTTTTCATGTTTTATTGAAAGGATGTTTGTCAGAACTGAAATTTTCATTAAACACCATTACAAAGCTTAATGCAAAAAAAAAAACATGCATCCATCTGTTATGTTAGAATATATAATGAGATACTGCAAGCTTTCATAACCTTACATGGCTTTGACTTTAGAAGTTCAAGAAAAGTTTGGTTGATTGAAGACACATAATGTTAGATTACCAACTCAGTCAAGACCAATCCTCTAGTTTGGATGGTATTGAAAGTCATAAAAACTTTACATCAAAAGCCAATTCTTCTTAACATAAAAAGGAAATCTGTCAGCCACTATTATTTCAAACTTTTCTATTAAACCAAAAATGTACCATAAGGTAAAACATACATCAATGAAATAAGAAAATATCTTTAATTTATGTCCAAGGTAAAAAGTTTGAAAACATCAAAGTACCAATAACAAAATAACCTATAAAATACAAAATGATACATTTTATGGACTTGTTTTGATTTTTATAATTATATATATGAATAAATAGATTTTCTTCAATGATGTTGGCATATTTTGCTCTTCTATCTTTATCATTTGAACTTGGACACGAGGAAATGACCTTGGCTGTAAACCAGTATGGAACAGGAGAAGATGAAAACACTATTCTGGTTAGTACCTGGAAAACATGAAAAAGATCTTGTATTGAGAACAAAACAGTTTAAGTTATGGGAAATGCATATTAAAAACAGTTCTACATAAAATTAGAAACAAACTGAGTAGAAATTGTGTTAAAATGAAACAAAGAAACATCCATGAAGTAACAAAACAAGACTGTACTTTTTCAGAGATTAAAGGCCACACCAAATTAATCTTTCCTTCTTAGGATTTCACCGCTCCAATTATTGTACCATGTAAATTTTAAGGAAAAAATATTTTGCCGCTTCATTTTGCAAAAATGCTGAAAATACACCCTAAATTCTTCACTTTACAAGAAATTAAAAATAAAAATTGTTCACCCACTCTTAAAATTTTGTAAAAGTCAAGATTTCCACCCATTTTTGCAATATTTTATTTGAAAAAAATGTGTGCCGCACGTAAATTTGATCTTCGCCCGAAAAAACTAGTCTTCAAGAAAAAAAAAATTTTGTCCGCTCGCACAGGTCTATTTTTACCATCCAAAGAACTAAAAATCAATTTGGTATGGCCTAACTGTTCAAATATTCTGTGTGATACAATATTGTAATAATAAATGCAAGATAAATTGGCCACAAAAAAATGTCTGTTCAGTTATGAGAAAATATCCTATACAATATTATGTCCAAGGGAGATAACCAAGTGTACATGTATTCTTACAGAATGAATATTTTAGGGTATTGCAAATTCATGGGATACAACTCTGCTTTTTGAATGAGTCAAAAACCGTACTGTAATATTGCAGATAAATACAGATCTTTTAAAACACATAGAGATCTCAAAGAACGTATCTGATGCACCAGTATCTTGAGTCCATGGGAGATAAGCAGTAAACTTTTCACAGATTATTTCTGATAAACAACATGTATTTTAACCCATAGTGGATAATTTTTTTTTTCACTGAATAGATTATTATAATCCATGGGAGATAAGTCTGTTCACACAGTATCATACAGCATTAAACCTATGGCAAATAGGTTAATTTACTGAACAAAATTATTTCCGATACTGTTTCATTCATGGCAGAAAACTTTGTTCACATAAAAAAATATTTCTGATGAATTGTGTTTTAGATAAATTTATTCACAAAATAATTTATTTCTGATAGTTTTGTAACCCATCAGGGACAGACACCTTTGTTTACAGAATAAATCACTTCTGAAACAGTATTGTAATCCACGTGAATGATGTTTTTTGTGGAATAAATTATTTCTGATACAGTTTTGCTACACTGAAACAGTTCTGTTATTCATGTGAAAGAATTTTTTCATGGAATAAATCATTTTGTTTACAGAAAAAAAGATTTCTAATTAACATGGGAGATCCAATTGTGATAGCTTTGTTCATGGAATAAAAATATTGCAATCCATGGGAGATAACTTTGATAATCTAATTCAGTATTTTAGACCGTAATTTTGTTTACAGAATTCTGATGCAGTATACTAAACCAATGGAAATAATTGTGTTTGCAGGATATGTCTTATGCAGTACTGTAACTTTTATAGAACATTGCTAATTGAATGTGTCCGATACAGTAGTTCTAAAATGTATCTAATGGGAGATAACTCATTTCTTAAAAACTATATAGTAACTTCAATTTTGGAAAATATATCATATTTTCAAAATTTGACAGGTTTAATACATTTCCTTTTTAAGTCTGAGAATTCTGTACCTTTGATGAATTTTAATAAAATCTATTTTATAATCATTGTAAAAGCTATGATTGTTTCTACTGATTTTAAAAATGTTAATCAAAAACAATGATACAACTAAAAAACATTATGACAAATTACTTAGTATATCTATTTTTACCTGAATATGTATAAAGCACCATCCAAATATAGTAATGAATAACAAACCTGAATATGTATAAAGCACCATCCAAATATAGTAATGAATAACAAATATGCTATATATGGTAACATTCTTCTGCTATTGAAACCATATTCCTTCTGTACTCTCCAATCATCTTCAGGAATTAATCCTAACATCAAACATCTTCTTCTGTTTTTATTATAGTAATATATTACTGATAAAATTGATAGTATAGTAACTGGCAATGCTAATACGAAATTAGGTATCTGTTTAATTTCATAGTATTTTAAAAATCCAACATTCCAGTGCGAACTCTGAACATGATTATACGAAAATGAAATTGTTTCTTTGCACCAAGTAAAATTTGTTTTTCCTCTTAAATTATAATTCCTTTGTATTCCATACTGAACAAGAAATTCTGGAATGTCAGCATTAACAGTCTGATTGCAAAATATATCGCTGATATAAAACTGGTACAAAACAAATGGTAAGAAAAACAAAATGAAAAATACTCCCAATTTGGCAAGCTGGTTCAAAGTATCGACAACTTTCACAATGTATCCTGAATTTTTATTAAAAATTAAACTAAATATTATTTGGCATGTCCTGTGAAGTTGAAAACCACAAGTTAGTAATCCATTAGAACGTGTGACAAAACTCAAGCTAGAAAATATTAACGATTCTTTATAGTTTTTATATTCAAAATTCCACATAGCACTAAACACCAAATACGTGAATAAAATTTCTGAATAAAATGCTGACATAAAAATACTGGCAGGATTAAAACAGAATAAGATGGCTGATTGAAAAGCTATAGCTTCTGAGTCAAACATGAGTTTACTTAGTTTATATAACACAATAGCAGTTTTTGTAAAAAGAATGAAATTCAAGACAAATCCTGATAATACTAATACTGTCCTGTATTGAAGTATAAACTGGCAGGGATAAAACAGACTATTTGCTACAATTCTAACAGTCCAAGGAAACAACGGAAAGAACGCCAAACAATTCTCATATGTGTATCCATATTGAGCAATGTGGAGAAAGTAAACTCCATCCCATCTTATAAATCCACCAAGCAATAAATGGATAGCTTTGTCTAGCATGCTGTCATTGTCAAAGTTATATGGAGGATTAAATGTATCTGCATTGTGGTCTGGTATCAAAAGATTGAATACAACCTGAAAAATAACAGAAATTACTTTATTAATTTTCAGTTTTATCATGTCTCCAACATGAAAAGATAAAACACGGCAGAAAGTTGATAGGATTAAGCACCCAAGTAATCATTAATGTGATTTCAGAAAAAAGTGTTATAAGTGACCTCTTTCCATCTTAAATTCTGCATCTTCTAACTAAAATATTTCCTTCACTTTTTACATTCAGAATAGTGAAATAACATGTTTTCTGGGTAAACAAATATCAAATAATTCATAACTGAACAGAAAAATTGAATAGGAAGTGATGGGACAATATTAATAGCTTTTGTTAATAATGCTACTATACAAACATCAACATTTAAACACATAAAAAACATAATAGCTCATGCTTTGTATTATTAAATAGTTACTTTGTTTAAGTAATAAGCAGAATAAGTAATCGTGAAATTTGGATATGAAAAATCTAACAACTAAACAATTCAATCATGATTTCTTCACAATTTTGTGGATTAATAGTTTCCTTGGTTAATTTTTAATTTTTTTATTCCAAAGCTATAATTCTAACCTAGTAACATATACTTGGACTAGAATTTTGCCATATCTGATAAAACTATTCCCTAAATTGTGTAAATAGTGATGTCACAAAACATTATTTATACTTATTCAAATAAGCAGATGTGGGTGACAATTCATGTATTGACTTGATGAGTCTCAACATTCATAAAATATCTACTCTAAAAATAATAAAATCTAAATATACATGTAGAAGTTCAAAAAGAGGTCTGCAGATATGGTCAGAGGTTTGCAAGAAATGATCTGTAACTGGCTTCCCTTGAGAAATATAGAAGTTATAGAACCGTAACAGGTTTATAACTACCCTCCATTAGCTGTGCTAGTGGAGTACTCTTTTAGCTCAGTTGGTAGAGCAGTGGACTACAGAACCAAAGGTTCCGGGTTCGATCCCGAGTTTGTGTGGTACATAACTTTGGGAGACAAATCATGCTCTACTGTTACATTGGCACCCAACTAAAAAACCCACATTTGTCAAAAAGGGCTAGTTGGCAAATGGGTTGAAGTTGGATATCGTCATCATAAGACAATGACTCTTGAGGTAGGGGAAGTGTAACAGGCTTCCCTTGATTAATATAGAAGTTATAGAACCGTAAAAGGTCTATAACCCCCCTCCATTAGCTGTGCTAGAGCAGTACTCCTTTAGCTCAGTTGGTAGAGTGGTGGATTACTGAACCAAAGGTTCTGGGTTCGACCCCCAGTTGGTGCAGTAGGTAATTTTGGGAGGCAAATCATGCTCTAGCTCTACTGTTACAGATCATTCTGGGGGTGAATGAAAGTTTTAACTTTAATTGTTACTAATTTCATCCTATTTTTAAAAAATGTAATTCAAATTTGTAGTTCTTGAAGTATGACAAAAAAAATCCTTAAAATTTCTTTTTAAAATAAGGTTAAATGATCTTGATCAAGTTGATGTTCCCAACACTAAACGGACTGAGATGATGTTTAGTTTTATATAGTCCATATTTATTTTTTATCAGCTCAAGATTTTGAGTACAACATATTGTCCCATATTGATTATGACATCTATTTAACATGAAAGTAATGTTTATTTAACCTGTAGAATAAAAATGAGTGTTCTGGACAGAAATGAATACTTCAGTATTTCACTTTTAATGGGGGCGTCCATCTTTGCATATTTACCTAATACTTTTTAACACAACAAATGTGATTGGTTTATTTGTGTTGAGATTTAGTAAAGCTTACTGTGATTGGTTAATTGAGCGTCCTGAATTCTGACAAATGAAGCCAAAAATATTTTTTGTTTTGAGATATTGAAAGCAATGGTTAAATAAATTGGTAAACATTCAAATAAAATAAATCCCTGTTTGAAAGAACATATATATCGTAGTCTTACGTCAATATATTGAAAAAGAAAAACAAAATACAGAAAAACTGATAAGTTATAATTTTTTGTAACGTTTGCAGTTACAATCATGATAATTGATGAAAACACTACATTACCTGATAAAAAATATCTGGTGTCTTTGTAAATTTTTATCCATGTTGACAAAGGAAATTACATATACAATTATGCATTTCTAAATAAAGATTAACTTGTTCATCAAAATTATCTGTAGTTGCCCTTTATAAATAAGTTGTCAGAGTTATCTTCAAAGCGTGGTTTGAATTGTCTTAAAAAAAGTATAGTGTCTGGACACCTCAGTTCGTAAAATGGATTTTTCAGAATTTGAATACCTTAATCAGTGTAAAATGTTTAGTCGCTTGGGTGAAAGATGCAATGAGCTGTCATAACTGAAACAATTGAACGTTCAATCATGTCTTCTAGAGAAACAAATAAATTCTGCCTATGGAATTTTCCATGTTAAAGGGAGATATCTCTTCCTATGAGGTTTTATAAAATTAAGTATTACAACTCTGTGATGCATGAAATATACATAAAGTTTAGTATAGGTATGAGTTGATAAATTTAATTTATTAATTGGAAATTCCCCATTTAGAATCATTTATGGGGTATACAAACATAACCCTTATAAACAACTTTACATTTTTCTGCAGCGCTGCTGCAGCGAAGATAAGCTTTAGCTTATCTAGCTGACGCTGTGCGTAAGATTGTTAACACGCTGGCAATAACTTTGTACTGAGCCATCTAACCTCTTTCTATGAATGCTTCCGCATTTTTTACTGTTTGCGTATTGATACAAAGTTTGAAAGTAGTGCAGTTTCCATTATCAGGGCCCCGTTCAACCTGAACCAGTCTCAATTGTAGGCTTGTGCATTACCTGGGGACATTTTGATCTCTTTCTTTTTAAATAGATTTAATTACATAATTCTTGTACAATACGACTCTTTATAAGACTTTAATTTCGATGTTTACAATCCAGAAAGCGGGTATCAAAGATAGGTCAAGTCCATCACCTAATCTATTAATACGATTTGATGCTACGTCACATCGACCAGTTGAAAATTTAAACAAGTTCATGGTCAATATCGGTCGTCACATATATGAATTCCCATGCTAAGGTGTGCTGTTGCGAGTAATTAATACCTTAATATTTTCACGAATATTTTTGCGTATGACCAAAAAATAAATAATCGTTTGTTTCCCCAAACCGGGCGGTATCAATTTATCAGGTTCGTCAGGGATCATATAATACTAATTTCATATACAGTTCCTGGGTTCGTACACATCTTTCTAGACTATTTAGTGTTTTTCGGAGAGGACTTATATAGGTTTAGCCTGTTGACCAATCTTATTCATGATAACTTTGATGAATAAAATAGTGTTTATATTAAATAATTATAAACAAATTTGCCTTAAAGACGGGTTTTGCAGGCGTGCATTTTAATCAGATCGCAGACAATTCATCGCACATGCTCAGAAATAGTAAGTACACAGGAATTCACAGAGAATGTCTAAATATAAATTCTCATTATATGAAGAAGAAAAAATATGCGAAGTGTGCAGTACATTCTTATTTTAGAAAGGTACACTGTTTTATACGGAATGGAATAAAAGAAACCAAAATATAAGGTGAAGGAGAGAACACGAGGATTATTAATAAAGCACATGTATTGTTTTTATAATTATTAATTGACCAAATTTATTTTTGTCGATTCCATACTGGATTCATCTAATTTGACCCTCACGAAGTCGTTCGGCTATTTTCGACAATTAGTAGAGCATATAAATTATCTGAACAGTGTTTGGTCGTAATATCGATAATCTGGGAACATGGGAAATTCCTATGGAGCGACCATTTGACTCGATGGGGTGGTTTTGGATGACGATATATATATCCAAGAACAAGACTTATCAATCGTTTTTGAAATTATTATTTGTTATTGAAAGATTTTGGAATGACGTTACATCAGAGACATATAAAACGTGTCTCTGGTTACATTTATCAAATTTCGTTCTCACTTATCCTCGGCAAAAACAAAATAGGCTATATCGTCAATTTTCCCTGTCCCAAATACGGGGATATTTTAAAAAAATGCATTCAGGATCTTAATAAATCTGAAAATGTCTTATATACTGTTCCTCAAATATTCCCGTGTATCTCTGAAACACTGTCTTAAATATACTGTTCCTCAAATTTCCCTGTTTAACTTTTTAACGCTGTCTGTCTTTTATTTCGTTATTTTCTTCAAATTAGATTACAAATTATTACGAAATAAATGTCATCAATTGAGATTTTTTTTTTTGTTTAGTCTGTAGTACTTTTTTCTTAATGCATATAGTCAAATTGCACGTATTTGGTTATTAAAAATGTTATCTTTTGAAAAAAAATGTAATAACAGCACTTTATATGCTTCCTATACTAATACATTTTGTACATAACGGAATACATGTCATTGATTAATCTTTATTTCGTTCTAAGATGAAATCAAATTTTGCCGTCTGTTTACAAAATGTATCGTTTCATGTGTTTGGAATTTTCCTAAAGTACAAATACAACAATTAAAAAAAAAACTATTGACAATTTATCTATTATCCATTTCATTCGTTCTTGGTCGGTCTGCAATAGGTCATATAAAATTTTCCCATTGACGATATAACCAAATTCAATATTTGTTCAGAACATCCATAAGTCTACCCTTTTATGGCATACATTAATTATTTTCCAAATTGTATTAATTGAAGATTTTATCGTACCGTGGTATATTTTCCCGCCAGTTTTTGCACGAGATTTTTGTGATCTAGTCAAAGACACACGTACATACTTTGACACCGTCAATTAATGTTACACAACCAAGTTCATAATACCCTGACCCGTTACTTCAAACGACATACCGCGGTCAAGATTATTGTCAATCATTCTCTCGTCTACAGGTGACCCATATATTTATGCTGACACTGATGTTGGACAAATCAGTTATTACGAACGTAAAAAAACACTCCCGACTGTATAGAAATAAAACGTATCTCAAAATACCGAAATAAATTTGATGCACTGTATGGCCATTTCGTTGACTGACAACTTAACAGCAGTGCTCGAGATCAAAATATTGGAAAACCGGTTTAAGACATAATGATGAATTAATAAGCACAAACCATAAAAAATCAAAACAATTAAAACAAACAGGTATCCAAACTCACCTAAGAGTTACCTCTGCATCAAAAGGAAGAATTATAAAATTATGAAAAGGATTGGAATTAAGTTAATAAGAAACCATAACGTTAATTTTTAACCGTTTTATTATATCGATCTGCTGACAATCCACCATGTTTTTCCACAGTGAAAGCGAAGTTTCACCAGAAAAAGGATGCCCACGTTCAACGAAGTCAATAACAATCCGACGTGGATAGGATAGTTGGTGGGCAATTCTAAAAAAACTTTGGCATTGCGCGGTCCGTTATACTTATTCCGATTGCTCCTACGGGAAATTTCATACAAAAATCTTCCTCTAGGAAAACACAGAATGGATTGAAACGAAACATAGCATGAATGTTCCTTATGACGTTCTGGCCAAGAGTTGTTACTTTGGTGCCGATCTGTTATCCATGACCTTCTGCGGAAGACTTAGTTCAACATAGGACCTTATGAAAATACATACAGACGGCTTCTTCTTGAAAATATCTGAATGGATTGAAACCAAACATGGCATGGATGTTGTTAATCTCAAGGTCCCTTATCGATGAACAAATGGAAATATCAGGTGAGCGAGGTGGTTTATTTACTTGCACATGTGATGTTTTGGATGCCACTCAATTTAATTATCTATGTTAATTCTTTGTTTTACATGAACTCTTTTCATTATAGTATCTCCCTTTTGGCATAACCATTTTGGTCATTTTGGTGATTTTGAATTGCTCTTCAACCTTTTGAAATGTGCTCATCTTGTGCATCAAAATTGGTATCAAAGAATTTTATTTTTACCATTGGAGTCGATATGCCACTGCTGGTGAATTTCAAGTCCCCGAGGATATCCCCAGCTTAGTTGCTAGTATTTTGATACTAACCTGAAGCTGATACTTAGATTATACTGTTGCAAAAATGTAAAAAATTGCAAAAACCTATGGAGTATCTACCTCGTGCATGCTATGTCATTAAAAGGTTTTGGCATAACCCCTTTGTTATGTTGTACGATAGTTTAAACGTTGTTAGCCTTTTGTTATACCCCCCCTGCAAACTTAGTTTGGGGGTATATAAGAATCAGCCTGTCTGTCTGTCCAGAATTTTTTTTACCCGCAGTTTATCAAACATGCCTTATCAGAGGTTAATGAAACTTTGCATACTGTTAGATCCTAGAACAGATGTGAGCATGCGAAGTATGTCCTGGTCCAATACTTTTTTCCATAATTTTATACCCTTTTAGATTTAGAAATTCAGTCTATCCCCCAATTTTTTTTGTACCCAGTTTCTCAAACATACCTTATCAGAGGTTAATGAAACTTTGCATACTGTTAGATCCTAGTACGTAGATGTGCGCATGTGTAGTATGTCCTGGTCCAATACCTTTACCATAACTTTATACCCTTTTGTTTCCTCAGTTATACCCAGTTGGACTTAGAAATTGTGAGACAATTCACCATGATAAGGATGCCCTGGTCCATTAAATTAACAGCAGCAGGGGGTATTGTTAGTGAGGTCCCCTCACAGTTCTAGTTTTACCTGTTTTTGAAAAAAATATTGAACTTTATTACTTGTTCCAACTTCACAGTTACATGAGTTATTTAAGTGAATTACTGAATAAGTGAAAATGGTCAGAATGTAGCATTTATTAAACCCCCTGCAAACACAGTATTTGGTTTTTTGGGGGGTATATAGGAATTGTCCGTCTGTCTGTCTCTGTCCATGTACATTGTAAGCGCAACTCCTTCTAAACAGTTCAATGGATTTTGATGAGACTTTATGAAGGTTGGACTTCATATGTAGATGTGCTTGAAGCAATATAATTATCACTGGGTGCTTGCAAAGGGAGATAATTCATCT
The DNA here is from genome assembly GCA_028015205.1 of Mytilisepta virgata. NCBI lineage: Eukaryota > Metazoa > Mollusca > Bivalvia > Mytilida > Mytilidae > Mytilisepta > Mytilisepta virgata. Next base: position 38,888,432 of record CM051515.1, read on the forward strand.
TAAGGGTTTTACATGTTTAAAGCTTATAAGCGCAACTCCTAAACCGTTCAATTCATTTTGATGAAACTTTATATGAAGGTTGGGTATCATATGTAGATGTTTATGATGCAAGATAATTATCGCTGGATGCTTGCAAAGGGAGATAATCAAACTTAAGGGTTTTAAAATTTTAAATCTTGTCAGCGTAACTCCTTAACCGTTCAATGCATTTTGATGAAACGTTATATGAAGGTTGAGCAGCATATGTAAATATACATGAAAGAAGACAATTATCGCCAGTTGCTTGCAAAGGGAGATATTCCAACTTGTAGGTTTAAAGTTTGTAAGCGTAACTCCTAGTATTGCAAATGGGGTATCACTCAGTGAGGTCATTCACAGTTCTAGTTATTCCTGGATTGTGATGGTCTTTCATCAACCATTCAGCTTATCCATTAGTTGAATTTCTGGTTAAAGATATCCGTTCTAAATGGAATAGTGTAAATGTCTCCGAATTTGTTCAATGATCAATTATTCTATTGCACAATGGTATATTTGAAGTCAGTTTATTATATGTTAGTGTCAGAAACCCTGTTAAGACTCAAAAGAACAATAAGGCATAGGAAAATGAGGTTAGGGCGAAAAATTTAGCAGCAGCGCTGCAGATCAGCACTTCAGTGCTATGTTTAATATTTTCTTGGACAACTCAATAAGGTTAATTAATCAACAAAAGATTGTCTAATACTTCTAACTTCTAACTTCTAGACTTTCAAAATGCGAAAAAAATCCATTTTATGAATTGAGGTGTCCAGACAGTAGGCCTATATTCAACAAAGTGTGAAGTTGTCTGATATAAAGTGTTCCCAATTATTTCACACAAAAAGAGTTGAATTTCTCATTTTTTTTCTGCATGAACAAACATGAACAGGAAACCCAAAGGAAATGTGATTTGAACTACAGATAAAGGAAATGAAAGGCAAAGGAAAGGGAATAGCAGACAAGGATTGTCCTCTTTTGTTCCCTGACCTAGAGCCAGTAGACCATGAAACCAAATGTCCTAAGTATACAGCAAGTAAGTTTATTTCTGTTGAAATAAAATTTTTACATTCATATTCTATAAAGTTGAACTTTGGTAGCTCAAACTTTGAAACCTCAAACACCACTGATGGCTTGAGTCATTTTGAAAGTCCCATTTCAATTTTTCATTCATTTTCATGTTCAAAAAGCCAGGTTCTTTGAACAATGATTTCCTGAAAAGTTAAAAAAAAAAAAACCTGGTCCTGACAATAATTAAATATGTGTATTTCACAATATGGATAAACTCAAACTTAAATGGACAATGTTACCTGATACAGGTGTTCATCTAAGAATCACATTTAGATATAATAAAGATGTCATTATAGCTGTTAATTAGTTGTCAACCTGTTAGATTTCGTACACAGTATGGCAGTGAAAATTTTTCATACTCAAACAAAGTTCAATAACTCAGACTATGGATAACTTGAGTAGATTTTGACGGTCCCTTGGAGATCAATGTTCTACTGCACAAATTATTTCATAAATTTATCAAAAGTTCCAAAAGTATGAGGAGTTTAATTTGAGTGTGGTTTGTAGATGCAGTGTACTTCACTGTATGATACCCATTACTTTGTACAAAAGAGAGAATTATTAAGAGTTATGGGCGTGAAAATGATTCCTGCAAAAAGTTATTTGAGTGACATACATGTAGATTTGTTTGGCATCCAGATAAGAATGCCATGAAAAGCTTGTTGAATATAGAACATGGTGTATACTATCCATGCTTTTATCAAGAATTGGTTATTTACCTGTGAAATGTTTTACTACATGAAGGCATTGTGTTTTACAGCTGATCGGAAAAAAATAAACTGTACATTCTAATATAAACCTTATAAGGTAAACGCTGATCTCCACCAATAAAATTGAACTTTTGCAGCTATTTTTTGCTCGATAATATTAGTTGGAGGTATTTATTTGAATTGTATAATTGAATTTATAGAAGAACATTGATTCAACCTTAAAAATCTTTTTTGTGTGTATAAAGTATACTAACCTCCTGTAATATGTATCAAAGGGAGAAGATGGATGGATTGTCACATTTGATTTTGTTTTGGTTTCACTTCTGTTTCACAGGTGTTTGTTTTATACAAAAAACAGCCCATACACTACTATACAGTAGTGTATGTGGCAGTTATTTGTAATATGCTGTTGGCGTGGCCAATGATGTGAGCACAACAATAGCCCTTTCCAGAAACACATTTCCAGTATCATGATTCTGACTCTAAAATCATAATTGAAGCAAGTTATTTCCTTTACTTTACTTACTCTCGTTTCCAGCGAACAAAACTTTTTGTAGCCTTAGTATGTAGCACTAATTAAACAAAGACTTTTCTAAATGACCCATATGTAGAAAATGCATATGCTCCTATAGCGCTCGTTGCGCTTGCTATAAAACAAAGACCTGTGTTTTGTTTGCTATATTACTGAAAAGTTATCCAAGATTTTTTTAATGAACTTAGTAATATAAATGTAATCAACTGTGAGCTGCAAAATATGAACTGTCACAACTTGTGGCTCATGTTATTGTATCATTTGTTCATTCAATAGTTTTATCAAGAACTGAAGAAGAAGGAATTGCAGTGGAAGAGTTAGATCCCATCCAGGTTGATGTAGAAACTTTATTAGCAGCAGTTGGACTTCGCTTAAAACAGTTGGAGGAAGAAAAAAATACCCTTAATAACTGGCAAGATAAAAAAGATGGAAAATTAATCAAAACTGTAAGTTCAGTTAATGTTTTAATTTACATTAGGGGTTTTAGGAAACTGAATTCTAGAGAAAAAAATGATGAAGTTGTGAAATCTCATGAAATCAGTGTAACTAATAGTATTCTGGTTCCTGTAAAAAAAAAAACTTTCCATAGCCGTGTATGTTTAAATACTCAATTTAAGCAAAAAATAAACAACCCATTCTAAAGAGGGTCATATCTCTCAGTTGTGACATTAGATGAAGTATGTCATTAAAAATTTCACTTTGATTTTAAATACAAGAAAATATAAAAACACACTGTAGTCTAACTGTAGTTGCTCAAATGCTCAAACAATTGGCAAATCATTTCCAGCTAAAAATTAGTGAGAGTACTTGAAATTGTTAACTAGTATTAATTTCATTAAGTCACTTTATTAAATGAACCTTGAGAAATTTAAGCCCCTGAAGCTGCACTTCAATTTAGGAAGGAAGTAAATGGTACTGAATCAAACTAATATGGCCTTTTAAGGTTTTACTTAGCATTTCATTATTAACTTGACTTACTGTTTCAATTTTACTTAGCAGTTTATTATTATCTTGACTTAATATGTCAATTTTGTGATTGTGTTTAGGATTAGAAGAGATTGTGAAGCTTGTACATGTAAGGACAGTTACCATACATATAAACAGGAAAAATTATGGTTGTGAAATTAACACTGTAAAAGGATATTTCTGAACAGCTGAGGGATATTTTAAGTCTGTGATTTTCAGACTGGACATGGTAAAAATCAAATTTATGTACACTTAAGACTATCTAAACTGTATAGTTGTATGATTTGTATTTCTTCTTCCTTTATGTAGCAACCAGAAACTCCACCACCATCACTTAAGAGAGGAAAAACTTCTGATGAAAAACCAAGTAAAAAGTTCAAAGGCCAAGGGTCAGAGGTTTCTGGAAAAGCAACACATTCAACAACTCCTGCAAAACCTAAGGGAAAAATAGCACAGGTATTTTTTATCATTCAGAAACAAAGCAGTAACAGGAAATAAAAAAGAAAAATGAGAGTCCATAATTTTTCATGTTTTTGTTTAAAATACAGTGTATCATCAAATATGTACATGTATTAACATATCAAGTTTTTAGTAATACCTTTCTAAAAAGTAGTTCATGAATTCATGCCATAATGGTATCTCCCCATGATATAGCTGAAATACCACCAACACAGTGTTAAACAACATTGATCAATCAATCAGTTAATGGTATCACTTTATTGCGATTGTTATGGATATGAGTTCAGATAACCTTATTACTATCACTGTGAATTCAAAACTAGATTCATTGATATACATGTAAGTCCTAAAAATGCGAAAGTTTTTGGAAAGGGATATACCCTAGAATTTTCAGGTTTTGCTTACTTTTGGTTACATGTGGTACGATTACACAATGTATATTTTGTTTCTTTTTAAAACTGTACATTAAATTAGATCCAATCAAATAAATATAATTTAATAGCGTATCTGTGATATTATTTGGGAAATTACATCTGTGATATAATTTTTCATATTGAAAGTTTCTCTTATTTGTTTTATTGTTTTACTTTCTCATTAAAAATTTTTTGTAAATAGTTCAATCCTTTTAGATAGTATTTGTTTTAATCAAACTTAATATAATTAGTTCTCGCCGTGATATGGCTTAAATGTTGCCCACACGGCATAAAACAATAATCAATCAAATAAATATATCATATATTTCAGGTTAGATCTGAACTTGAATTTGCTGCAGATTCACCAGAAATCTTACCAAGGCTTCATAAAAATGACATGGTGAACAAATTCTGGCAATCTGTTGAACCATATTGTGCTGATATTACCAATGATGACGTAAAAGTTCTGGAAGATCTCCTCAGATCACATGAAAATGATGACGATTATTTCAGGATACCTCCACTTGGAAAAAATTATACAGAAAAATGGGCAGAGGAAGATTTACTGGAGGAACAAAGAGATGGTATAGTTATGACAGTAAACTTTATATATATTGTCTCAAATTAAAGTGTTGACTACAAGTATATTAAAACATATTAAAATTTAAAATTTGAATAACATTGATGATAAAATCTCTAGGAACAACTCCCATACAGCAGTGAATATATTATTTCATAGTTGTTTCATCATTGTTTTAATCTTCAGGTCTGTAATTTACATGTACAATTATAGCCTTCTTTACAGGTTGAAAAAAAAAATTATATATATATATATATATAATTTATATACTGAAAAGTTGAAAGAATTGTCATCTTGGACGAGTTATTTTCCAAAGAGCTTGCTGAAGGAAATAATATCCTCACAAGTTGAGAAATCTATGTCCATTGACATGAAGGCCATAGTTCTTTTATTTAACTAAACACGCTAGTGCTTTGTGTAAAGAATCTTCTGATACCGTCTAAATGGTCCCATGATCCAGACTGTCACATGATGTGTTAACTCCCCAATCACTCTAAAGAAGTACAATTTATCTTTCGAGTCACATATATATATATAAAATAATCAGAAAGATGTGTTTGATGACTCTGAAGGAAAATTCTGTAACTGTTGCATGGAACTGCTGACTAGTTAAATTTAGTTTTATCACTCATCTAGACTTTCCCAGCTTTAATTTTATTTTAAAAATTGTATCTCACACAACACAAGAGGATAATTTTCTATTTTAGGTGCAAAGATGAATGGTAAAACAAGGAACACAAATAACAATCATTATAGTAACACAGAGGAGAGTACAACTTTACTGAAAAAGGCAGAACAGAAGTATGATATTTGGTTAATGTATACCATTTTTGAAGATCAATTTTTATACCCCCACAAACAAAGTTTGGGGGGGTATATAGGAATCACCTTGTCCGTCCATCTGTCTGTCTGTCTGTCCGTCTGTCCATATATCTTGTAAGCGCAACTCCTCCTAGACCGCTCAATGGATTTCAACGAAACTTTACAGAAAGGAAGTACATCATCCAAAGATGTGCATGAAGAAAAATCTTTGCTTTCCGATATCACACAAGGGAGATATTTCGACTTGTATTTTTTTTGGCTTATACATTATATGAACCTCGTAAGCGCAACTCCTCCTAGACTGCTCAATGGATTTCAACGAAACTTTACAGAAAGGAAGTGCATCATCCAAAGATGTGCATGAAGGAAAATTTTTGTTTTCCGATATCACACAAGGGAGATAATTCGACTTGTATTTTTTTTGGCTTATACATTATATGAACCTCAAAAGCGCAACTCCTCCTAGACCACTCAATGGATTTCAACGAAACTTTACATAAAGGAAGTACATCATCCAAAGATGTGCACGAAGGAAAATTTTTGCTTTCCGATATTACACAAGGGAGATAATTGGACTTCTATTTTTTCCAGTCAACCTACATGTATATAATCATTTCCAATATAACTAACTATATGCTTAAATTGATGCAAATATCTTATGAAACTTTACCCTGGGCAAGGCAAAGCGGGGGGTATCCTTTGTGAGCTTTGCTCACAGTACATCTAGTTTTTCCTACAATCAACTTCTTTACCTATAAATTTTGTTTTGTATTCATCCTATATTTTCTAAGCCTCATATGAAAAAATGTATATTTTGTTGAAGTGTTTAAATATATATATATTTACAAGGTCAATGGTAATGTTTGAATTGTTTTAATTGAGTGTTTAAATCAGTATTTAGTATTTTGTCTTACCAATTCATATAACTTTTATCATGGTTTGCAAATGAACATAATTTAATTATTTGGTGATGAAAATTGTTGTGTTTTCAAATTGTTGTTATTTACATGTATATGTATACCCTGTTCCATATAAAGATTTCAACACCATATTTGGCATAAATAGAAAAGGATAATACATGAATAATAAATTATGGCACGGAAATTTGGTAATTTTCTGGTGGTGAAATAAATAGCAGTAATTCATATTAAAGTGAAATAAAGAGTTTCTTCAACTGTACTAAGATGTTTAGTCTCATTAAACCTTGGATTTTCTAATCTAATTTTTAAATTACTAGATGTGATAAATAAACTGCTGATATACATGTGTGTGGATACTGAAAATTTGGAACATAAAATAAGATTTTACATTTTCAGATAACTGTGGACTCAATTTTATGGATATCAATTTTTGTGGTTTAGTGAATTTTCTTGTGTTTGTAAATTTTAAAGTAATAACACTGAAATATCCATTTTGCCCAATACTCAGTTTGACCATACTCTCATGAAATCCATGAAAATTTGTATTTAACATAGTTCAACAAATCCACAGTAATGTGACTGGTAGATTATTAGTCTTCAAATTTCCTCAAGACATTATTTCACTTTTAACTGGATTTTTCAATGTAAAAATGTGTCAAGTGGGACTGGAAGTACCAAACATTGATAATGAAAATCTGGATTGCTGTTACTTAGAGCTTCTTTATTTTAATGCCTGTAAATTTTTCCAACAAATAATGTTGAAATTACATCCCCTGATATGCCTGTCCAGTTCTTAGTATCTGATATTAAATATATTTCATTTTTGATGTTTTAGTAATATAGATGAATCTCCATTTGGACCACTGACACAGCGATTGGTATCAGCATTGATAGAAGAGAATATTATGACATCTATTGATGATGTGATGACTGATGTAAATGGAGGATCAGAGGCATCTGCTATATCTCCCAGAGCTCTAGCAAAACAGTTAAATATAGGTGATAAATAATTATGAAAAATGAAAGGATATGTGGTATGCATCAATAAGGCAACATTTCATTAGAATCAACCATGTTAGTAACAATTGGGGGTAATTGTATGGTTTCAGTGATGAAAAACAGACTTAATTACAAGATAAGCCCAAAACAACTGAAAAACGTTCCCTAAAAAACTTGGTAGAAATTCAAGAAAAGTATTAAAAAAATCCTAAACATAGTTTTTCCATATAGAAATCATTTAACAGTGGGATAGGCACATAAAGAATTTGGTAGCATTAAAGTTTTATTTATTTGACACTGAGCTAGCAAAATGGGATAAGGATTCATGTTTCAGCCAGCCAACCCTATCACAAGTTAATTTTAGAGCAAATTTATTAAGATATTGCATTAAATGGAAAAGCAATCTAAAATTTTAGGGAATCCTGTTCATTTGGAAAAAAGAATCAAACGGGAGCTTGAAGAGCAAGGCTTGCTTGACAGTGAAGATAAGGTCGAGGATGACCCAGACGATGAAATATTAATGGAACTTAAACAAAAACAGCAAGAGTTAAAAACGTTATGTCAGCATAACATCAATATGACTAAAAACCTTCTGGAGAAAGCCAGGGAAGAAATGAAAAAACAGGAACAAAAGAAAAAATTGGCAGCTGTTGATTCTGAGGTACATGTAGTTATCATACCAACCAACATTTTTCTGACAGATGTTTTGTTGACCAAATATATTTGTATGTTTGAAATAGCACATACATGTATACCAAAACCTGCATGCAGGTATCATATCCGCAGAACAATCTGCAGACGGCCGTCAAAGTGGAAAAAAATTTGTACCGATTTATTTCCACCGGAATCATGAACAGTACCCTGGCAAACAGTCTAGGGAAATATTTCAAAATCCAAGATGAATGCGATGTTCAAATGTCCGCCATAAATACATATAAAAAATCTAACTCATGCGGATATGGATGAAACTGGGTATTTTGGGTTACTGTGACAATGGGGGTCATTTGGGGGACATCCTTAGTGAGGATTTATGTAATTTTGTTGATTTTTTAAAAATTTTACACCGAAAAGTAGGCGGTCAGTTTTAATGTTGGAGGAAACCAGAGTACCCGTAGAAAACCACCGACCTTATCACATACAAATCAAACAGGACCCTACAAAGCGGGATTCAAACTCACATCTGTAACATGGTCATTGGAAGTAGTATTTTAAACCAGCAACCTAGACCACTCGGCCACCCAAACCCAGATGCATTAACAATAAAAGGGGCCTGGGTGGCTGAGTGATCTAGTCAGGAACATTGATGAAATTTAAATTTATGAACCTTTCATATAACTTCAATTTTTTAATGTCATCACATAATATTCATGCAATACCTCTGTCCTAATAGCTCATAAATTCACACAGATTTTTAGGTGAAGTGCGGACACTTGTTTCATACAATTTAAGTGATACACAACAAAAAAGTGTATGAAACAACTGCCCGAGGGCTGAACATAATACAAAATTGCCGTTTTGATCAAACACAATCTTATATATATTACAAATATATATGTTTCATTGCTGAAAACTCCGCGGTAAGTTGATCATATGCTCCGCGAACAACATGTCATTTTGAATATGTGGTCTGCGGTAAGCAAAATCCATTTTCCGCTTAATTTGTTCTCTGTAAGTGATATATCTCATCGAAAAGAAATGTTTGGATGGTAAAATTTAGATAAAATATGGCGAAATGATTATGCTTAGAGGATTTAGAATGATATTTAGATAAAACATAACAAAAACGAAGTTTGAAGGGATAATACATGCTGATGTCAGAATATGATTATGAAATTGACAATAAATCCACATTTACGTTAGTTGACATTTGAATTAAATTTTTACCTCATTCAGAAGAGAAATTATTACTGAAAATGATATTGTAGTCATTTGAATGAAAGGGTACAGTATATTTGACAAAATAAGAAAATTGCAGCTCATACCTTTTTCTTTGTTCTGATATCTTGCTCTGCGGTCTGCAGATCGTTCCGCAGACATGATACCTCTATGCAGAGTGTGTATACTCGCAGACATGATACCTCTATTGAGAGTGTGTATACTCGCAGACATGATACCTCTATGCAGAGTGTGTATACTCTTGAATTGATCATTCAATTGACTTTATTCTGAAATGAAAGTGCACATTAAAGAATTAATGTACAGGTGTTTTTTTTTAATTGACCTAGTTATACATGTATATTGAAGATGTATGATTATGTTCTGAGTTAGGCAGTATTAACCTATGGCAACAGAGTTAATGCAGCCTCTTGAGTGTCATTATCAAAGAATACAGATATCAGGGCCATTGTGAAAACACCAAATCCTAAACCACCCAATTCTAAATACTTTTATAAGCCACTCTATTGAAGAGAAATACAATGTAAAAATCAGTCTTTTCTTTTCTTGTACATAGTGGAATAACATTGTCGTTTCTATAATACATGTACTGAGTTTGTACAACTCAATCATGTAACATCACTTGTGACCATTCATTATATCTAGCTTTCTGATGATCATGCAGCAACACCACAGTTTTCTTTTAATAGACAGTTTCTATACAAAACTAAACCAAGTGTAATGGCTAATCTAATCTAATACATGTATATAACTTACATATATATCCATTATGTTGATTCAGAAAACTCACAGTTCTGTAATATTTCCTTCAAAAAGTTACTTTTCAAAATATTTACAAAATAATATTTACCAAGTTCCTAGAGTCAACATTATTATATTTCACATTTTTCAAAAGTATTACAGAGACAGATTAGCAAAAAATATTTTCAGTTCAAATGAGATGAAAATGAAAGATGAATCTTTCACTGAATATATGAGAAATTCTGTAAAGGATCTGCTTATCCACAATCACAGCAATGACCCTGCTTATCCATAATCACAGCAATGACCCAGCTTATCCATAATCACAGCAATGACCCTGCTTATCCACAATCACAGCAATGACCCTGCTTATCCACAATCACAGCAATGACCCAGCTTATACATAATCACAGCAATAAACTGGCTTATCCATAATCACAGCAATGACCCTGCTTAACCACAATCACAGCAATGACCCTGCTTATCCATAATCAAATTAATGACCCGGCTTATCCATAATCACAGCAATGACCCTGCTTATCCATAATCACAGCAATTACCCTGCTTATCCACAATCACAGCAATGCCCCTGCTTATCCATAATCACAGTAATGACCCTGCTTATCCATAATCACATTAATGACCCGGCTTATTCATAATCACAGCAATGACCCTGCTTATCCATAATCACAGCAATGACCCTGCTTATCCACAGTCACAGCAATGACCCTGCTTATCCACAATCACAGCAATGATCCTGCTTATCCACAATCACAGCAATGATCCTGCTTATCCACAATCACAGCAATGACCCTGCTTATCCATAATCACAGCAATGACCCTTCTTATCCACAAACACAGCAATGACCCTGCTTATCAATGGCCAGGGTGGTTTGATTTATAAGGACCAGTCACTTGTACTCATACTTTCGATTAATTATCCAAACAGCAAATGTATGATCTTTATGACCCGTGTGATATTGTGGTTCTTTATTAACACAGTGCTCTAGGATGAAGAACAACGATTTTACTTTTTTCTTCTAGTATTGCATTTGTTGGTTTCTCATGTTTTTTCATCTTATTGATATCAAAATATTTGAAAAAATATTTTCTCCGATGAATGGTATAAGTAGTACGACCTAAACATTCACAGGCATATTTACATGTATAAGGAGTCATCTTTATAAATTTTGCAAAGCTCTGCAAAGGTGATTGAAAAGAAATGGAAGCTACAGATGCATTATTTTAGCTTGTATTGTTATTTTTAAGACAGCATCTATGATTTTGTTTTGTAGATTTTAGATGCCTATAGAAAGATCCAGTTAGCCAAACAGAAAAAGAAAACACCGACAAAGAAAGAAAGAGATGCTGTGTGGAAAGCACTAAAGGAGAGAGAAAATTTTGTGAAAGTTATAGAAGGAAGTGATAAATTATAAACAAAACGAAATTAAGATCAGGTTTTATCCCCTTTAAATAGATTCATTTGTTCTCAGATCACAATACAGATAATGACTAATGTTTAACAAAGAAAAGATAATTTTAGATCATTAGTGGAAAGATGATTTAAGCTGTTATCTGTATTATAGTGTTGTGTTTTATTTATAAATACACCTTCTGTAAGAAACAAGGATTCTGATTGGTTGATAGAGTATTTATCACCAATCATCTCAGTTTCCCTGCAGGGTATTTGTCATGTTACCCCCTGCAGAGGGGTTTTTGTGAAAAATTTTCCTTTCATCTTATCATCTCTGTGTTTTAATAAATGATATTCATTGTTATTGAACAGATATATCTTTAAGGGTCAGGATATTTACAAAAATAATAGTCTTGAGACTTCATGCATAGTATTTTTTGCAGATACATGTTAACTCTCCCTATCATCTGTTAAATATCCTTCTGTTTTAAGAAGCGATAAATTATTTCTCATACATTGAAAATGAGGTTTGGTATTTCTTATATGAAACAGGTGTCAGCTGGAAAGCAAATGAACTATGAGGTCAATACTTTATGCCAATGAAAGGCCTTAAAGAAACTTTTTTTCTCACATTCATTTATTTGAGGGCTGTAAATATTAACTTTTAATATTGCAAACGAGATCAAAAGTAAATGCATTTCAATTGTACGTTTAAGTCATAATTGCTAATTCTGTAAAATGTCTTGCATTTATAGAGTAGCTTTTTAAGTTAAAAATAAATATTATTAAAATATATTATTCTAAAAATAATTCACTCATGCACTATACACATTTACATGGGTGAATAACTGTGTTCCTTGGTCACTTGTTTTAGGTTTTAGGTATTCAAATTTAAAGATTACTGTAGGTATGTTATAAAATGCATTTGACTAAATATACCAACAATATAACAATGTTGTTTTATACTGAATGTTGATCTAACTTGATAGTTAACATATTTTTCAAGACCAACTTTGTGTTAGTAAAACCAACATTTCATGTCAGTTAAAGAAAACACTCATTTAATAATTTCATGTAGTGTAAATGGAAGTACATGTATAAGTCTCAGTGTAAATGGATAGATGTTGTTAGATGTGTATATTATTGTCATATTGTATATTATGTATGTTGATTCATGTAAATGTAATGTACTTATTGAACCACCTGCTTGTAAAATAAACATTTTATACAAAGTGGTATGTCTGACTCTTCTATTACTCCTTAAGAGGGATCACCTGTCTGATATCTGCAAGGTTAAAGTTAGAAATATCAGTTCAACTTTATGTACCTCTTATCACAACGTTGAATTTTGTCAGATTATTAAACAGGAAAGTGGCAATGTTAAATTTTGGAGCTAAACAAATTATGCAGATGTTATTGTCAGAGGTTTGTCTAGATATTTAAGAAATGTTTAGAGCTATTTTGGTTCTATAACAGAATTTACCATTTAACCATGTTTAACAAACCAAGATCGTTGGTTTTAGTAGTTTTCAGTCATGAAAAATAGCTAATCAATTTGATTAACAGCTCACGGGTTCGATACCAGGCCAGGTAAACCAAAGACATTAAAATTGGTATTTGCTTCATCTAGGAGTAAGCGCAGACTGGTCGGCTCGTTAGTCAGTTTAATATGTCAAAGTGAGGTGAAATGTCTTCCTGCGGACAGTTACCTCGTGAGCTAGCAGATTAAAAATTAGATTTAGCGTGTCTGTCTAGTACAAAGCAGAGATCATATCCATTATCATATAAACATGTTCTCGTCCTGATATGCACCTGGTTGCCACTGGACGTTAAACAATAATTCATCCATCTATTTGGTCTAACAGTTTCAGAGAATTTTTTTGTTTTTAAATCAACCAATCAGAAACAAGAATTGCCCATGTTGCCTGATCTGGACAAAAGGAAAATTTGTAAAGAACCTCCCATAGATGCTTCCTGTCAAGTTTTGTTCCATTTGGCCAAGTGGTTTCAGAGATTTATTTAAATTAGCCAGTCAGAAACAAGAATTGCCGATGGCAGCCATGCTTGTTGTCCAATCAGGATGACAAAAATTAATTTCATAAAAGAATTTCCATATATCTTTCTGTCAAGTTTGGCTGACAGTTTTGGCCAAGCAGTACCAGATAAAAAATTGTTTTTTTAATCAACCAATGAGAAACAAGATTTGCCCATGACGTCCATGTTTGTTGCCTGTCCGGGACAAAATGAGGAAAATTTGTAAATAACCTCCAATAGATGCTTGTCAAGTTTCGTTCCATTTGGCCAAGCAATTTCAGAGATGATTTTTTTATATCAGCCAACCAGAAACAAGAAATGCCCCATGGCAGCCATATTTGTAGTTCAATCGGGACAAAATGAGGAAACTTTGTAAAAGAACTTTCCATAGATGCTTCCTGTCAAGGTTTGTTTCATTTCGCCATGCAGTTTCAGGAGACTATTTTTGAAAACTCAGCCAATCAGAAACAACAATTGCCAATGGAGGCTATGTTTGTTGTCCGATCGGGACGAAATGAGCAAACTTTATAAAGGACCTTACACAGATGCTTCCTGCCAAGTTTAATTTCATTTGGCCCAGTGTTTTCAGTGGAGAAGATTAAAATGTGAAAAGTTAACAGACGGACAGACAACAGGTGAGCTAAAAATAGGTATCAAACTCTCCCTATGGCAAAAAATATATAAACTTTTCAAATTTTAATTCTTTTATTTATAAATATAACTTCAGTTATTGTTTCTGTTACCAAAAAACAGATTACACTGTTCAAAACGTTTTGTTTCAAATTACTAACAATAATTTCCATCAGTATTATATAAAGTTAACAAAGTAGAAGTAATGTAATAGAAAATATTCTTGTATTTGGTTCTCCCTTTCAAAAAAATATAAACATGCATCTGGCAACATAATTCTAGAAAAATGCAACAAAAATGGAGAATATTTGCCAATTGTATATGCCTAAAAGACATCTTAAAAATATCTCACACTGAAGGCAGAGGAGTTTAAATACATGTAAAAGAAATTTTTTATGACTAAGGCAAATATTGTTCACTGCTGTGAAAAAGATGAATTTTGATCAAACATACTTTTCAGAGTCAGAATGACTACTTTTAATAATAATAACCAAAATAACCATAAATACATAAACAAAATTTCAGATGTTGAGATTCATTATTGAAAAAAATTGTATATACATGTAAATATGCATTTTTCTAAAATACAGACACATATTTAGGTGTATGTCAAAATAACAATTTTTAGAAAATTTAACAAAGTGATGTAATTCCACTCCAAATAATAAAATACAAAGAATACAGAGAAACAGAGTGATAGCAATAAAGATTCAACAGAAAATAAAACAATTCATGTACAATGAACAAGTTCATGACTGAAAACAATTTCAACATGATTTCCAATGGACAAGTGCATGACAATCACACTCCAACAATCTAATTCTTGCAGATGATAAATAATGGCACCATTCATACAGCACTTATAAAACAATTTTTTTCTACTCATAACATGCTGAACTATTATATCAATTGTCTTTCAGATTCAACAATCACACATTTAAAATGATATTTTTTTTCTAATTGCAAGAATGCTTTTAATAGAAAAAAAAATCATTTACTATTTAAGACTATGGTTAGAAATTCATCAGAGTCCTTCATTCAAAGACTTGTAAACTTTGATTTATAGAATGTTACAAACTTTTTCTCTTCAATAAAAATTGTTAGAATTTTTCTTTGACAAACCACAGAATAGTCCAAACCTAATATTTGATTTTTATATATATATATAAAGAATGCAAATCTTTAAGAATTAGGTCAATAAGGGGCACAGTACTTGTAATGGTTCCCTATCCTCTCCATAACAACCATAAAAATCATGAATTTCACATGAATATCCAAAACAAGTGATTGTGGTATTCCACTGTCACCTAATTTGTGTTAAAGAAATATTGGCATGACTGATCTTTACCAAGAAACAATATATGCAGAAATTTCCACAGAAAGTAAACATTTGATCTAAACTGATTTAATATAAACATTGGCTATATGACCTTCCATGAGAAAGTACATGATTATACAAGTACTGGAACATCCCCAATACATACAAATATTATAATAAGTCATGATCCTAGACATAATCCCGCACTGAGATAACATTATTTGGTGATGAATTTATCACAACCATGTTTGACTAGGAGGTAGACGGAACAGCTGATCGTACACGGCCAGATCCTGACGATTTTGATGTCATCAGTCTTTCGACCATTGTCTTAGCATATCGGAGACGACTTGATAGTTCTTTGGTGCATCCAAACTTCTCAATTAGTGAAGTTTTAAAAATATGGAAGTCTCTCTTCTCATCAATGTATGTCACTGCTTGCATTATTGGACAAAGAATTATTTTCGTGTGGTCTTGGAAGAAATTTATCTGTAAAAAACAAGTTTCATTGACTGAGGGAAATATACAGAATCTACAGTATCTTCGCAAGCGAATTAATGTTAACAATTCTTGTAAATTTAAAATAATACATGAAACATTCCTGCCAGAGCTTGTTCTAATTTCTGATTGGTTAAACTTTAAACAACATAATATTCCATGTAGAATGTAACCAAAATTTAGCATGTAATAATTCTCATTATTACATTGTGTGTGGTGAAATATCGGGATTTCCGAGTGAAATCTAATCCGATAATTCACCCAGTGAAATCGAAAGTCATATTTCACTCTAGGAAGTGATGTTAACAATAGCCGTCGCCAACGCTGTTGCTATACAAACATAATCCCTTGTATTTTCTCGTTAAATTTTATGAATACACGAAATAAGTCAATGTAATAAACAGAATAAATAATCTCGAATACCAAGGATCTACAACTTGTGACCAAAAAACACTAATAATTCACTTGTGCGCTATGCACACTCGTGAATTAATGTGTTGTTCGGTAACTTGTAGATTTTTAGGTATTCACATTTCAAAATTAGTTATACTATAAATATTAATGCAATAAACTTATATCTGTCTTCATACATTATGTACATGGATGATGGTGAAATACTAAGATTTTTTAGTTAAACATGTTAGTATCATTGGTGGAAATATGAACTGTTTGTTTATAATTAGAACTTCCCATCATTTTCTGTTCAGGAAAGCCTCATACTTCATACTAAAGTTGGCCATAAATGTCAAATGTTTAAAGTCTACAAGAAGATTTTTAAAAATGATCACACAATACAGCCAAATTGGCCATGTGGTTAGAAGTCAGAAGTTAGATTAACAGTTGATCATGGCAAAATATTTTGCATAAAGGGCCTACCCATGGTAAAATCAGGATATTTTATTTCTCAATTTTACAACTAAGAGCTGGTGCAATATTTTGTTTGCAATAGTTATTTTATATATTAAAATACTTGTTGATAAACTTTCCACACATAATGTATCTTCAAATCACAAACTGGTCCAAAGCATTTTTTCACAAGCAAATAAAAAATCTGCAAACATGTCACAGAACATTTGGCTATACTTTTATTTACTTGTATACTTTTACATGTATACTTCATTTTTTGTATGAAAATAAATACCTGTAACGTTCCATTACTGAGATGTAATACTATTGCACTGCGAGTTCTAAACCAAGTTCTAAGGAAAGGAAGTCTTGTCATGTCATCACCTTCTCTTGGCACCATATTGGCTCCAGCCTGTATTGAAATATTATCATTACATATTAAAAAGTTCTAAACCTGAATTTTAGATTATTAAAATTTTCATCAATAAAACCTTTTATTTTAACAAGGGCATTCTATTTTAATTTGGAAGTCGGGACTAAAAGAAAGCATTAGAATTTCATTTTCTTCTAAGAATGTGTTTAAGGATGATGCATGATATATAGAACTGCCTTAATGAATAATGGTGCAGGGATATTCACATTCAATGAAGTTAAGTCAATTTTCAAAATTTTCGTAAATGTTGTTGCTTAACCACAAATCTAAACAAGAGGCTCTCAAGAGCCTGAATCGCTCACCTGGCAAACAATGACTATAAACTAAATTAATATATTAATGTTTTTTTGTAAATTAAACTGAGTATTTAAGGTCACATAAAATGCTGAAAATACCTTTAAAAGCCTTTCAAGAACCTCTGGAAAGAAATGGGCATGAGTTCTCCCTATGCTTGATTAAGATACAGTCATGGTCAATCTGATGATTCACAATACAAAATACAAGCTTTAATTCATCTTCAAATACAAGTATAAATCTTTTGGTCTATATGTTGTCTTCGTTTTTAAAATGTTTGAAAGAAGTTATGTAAAAATTGTGGGTTAAGGCTTTTTATTGTACTTGAAAAGGAAATATTGCAGGAACAATCACGCTAAGTTTCATCCAAATCCCCCTAGTAGTTTCAGAGGAGAAGATGTTTGAAAATTTGTTAACAACGATGATGACAGACACCAAGTGATGGCAATTAAAATCTCACATATTATGAAGTTTAATCATTGTTATACAACATTCTCATCATCACCATTCACTAAGGATACCATGTTTACTTTAACAAGAGTTGACACACAAAAATGTCTCGCCTGTCGTGTATTTCTAATGAAAGTAAATGCTGTCAGACATATTGCATACAGTATTCGAAAAACAGGCCAAAACACAAAAACTAAACTATAACCACTGAACCATGAAAATGAGGTCAAGGTCAGATGACACCTGCCAGTTGGACATGTACACCTTACAATCCTTCCATACACCAAATATAGTAGACCTATTGCATACAGTATTTGAAAAAACAGGCCAAAACACAAAAACTAACCTATAGCCACTGAACCATGAAAATGAGGTCAAGGTCAGATGACATCTCCCAGCTGGACATGTACACCTTACAATCCTTCCATACACAAAATATAGTAGACCTATTGCATACAGTATTCGAAAAAACAGGCAAAAACACAAAAACTAAACTATAACCACTGAACCATGAAAATGAGGTCAAGGTCAGATGACACCTGCCAGTTGGACATGTACACCTTACAATCCTTCCATACACCAAATATAGTAGACCTATTGCATACAGTATTCGAAAAATCAGGCCAAAACACAAAAACTGAACTATAACCACTGAACCATGAAAATGAGGTCAAGGTCAGATGACACCTGCCAGTTGGACATGTACACCTTACAATCCTTCCATACACCAAATATAGTAGACCTATTGCATATAGTATTCGAAAAACAGGCAAAAACACAAAAACTTAACTATAACCACTGAACCATGAAAATGAGGTCAAGGTCAGATGACACCTGCCAGTTGGACATGTACACCTTACAATCCTTCCATACACCAAATATAGTAGACCTATTGCTTATAGTATCTGAGATATGGACTTGACCACCAAAACTTAACCTTGTTCACTGATCCTTGAAATTGGGTCGAGGTCAATTGAAAACTGTCTGACGGGGATGAGGACCTTGTAAGGTACGCACATACCAAATATAGTTATCCTATTACTCATAATAAGAGAGAAATTAACATTACAAAAAATCTTAACTTTTTTTTTAAGTAGTCATTGAACCATGAAAATGAGGTCAAGGACAATGTACATATGACGGACTGAAACTTCGTAACATAAGGCATCTATATACAAAGTATAAAGCATCCAGGTCTTCCACCTTCTAAAATATAAAGCTTTTAAGAAGTGAGTTAACGCCGCCGCCGCCGGATCACCATCCCTATGTCGAGCTTTCTGCGACTAAAGTCACAGGCTCGACAAAAACCAAATATTGTTGAAATCCGAGCAAGTGTAAAAAATGGAGGGAAAATGGCAGCCATTTTAAAAATGGCCGTCCAAAACAAACTTTCATCATCACCATTCAACTCGGGATACCATGTTTGCCATCAAAGTAGCTTTCATCTTCATTTCATTTCTATAATTCAGGAAAAAATAGCAAAAAACAGCATTTTGACTCCTATGTTCTATTTTTAGTAAGGGCGGACATGTTTTTCGACCAGTCCAAAATCCAAGCATTAACTTTTTGCAGGATACCCTAAGGAACAATCTTACCAAGTTTCATTTGATTTTGAATAGTAGTTTCAGAGAAGAAGATTTTTGAAATAATAACATAAAAAAAAGCCAAAAATGTCAAAAAGGGCAATAACTCTAACATCAGTTGACAGATTTTCACGAAAATCAGCACACAGGTAGCTCTCATCATGCTGAACACTTTCAACCTGCCAGAATTTGCCGTAACCTGATGATTTTTGAGATATTTGCGAAAAACTGTTGTTTGACCCCTATGTTCTAAATTTAGTAACAGTGGCCATGTTTTTCGACGGATCAAAAATCGAAGCATAAACTTTGTGCAGGATACCGTAAGGAACAATCATGCTAAGTTTTTTCCAAATCCATTCAGTAGTTTCAGGAGAAGATTTTTGAAATAATAACATCAAAACAAATTTACACGCAATCAAAAGCTTTTTTTCATTTTCTACAGTTTGCCATCTATAAAGCATCAACAGTTATTTTGACATTTAAGGGACAAAACTTTAACTCCTAAAGGGCTCATTTAAACATTTTGCAAACTAAGGGAAATGCTGTGAAAATGGTCAATTTTGATGTTCTAAGGGGAATAACTCCTAAAAGGAATGATCATACAACTTAATAAGTACAAATTTCAAAAAATCAAGAAAAAGGGCAATAACTCCTACATGGGTGGTTACATCTTCTTCAAAATTTCAAAGCAGGTAGATCTTGAGGTGTTGAACACTTTAGCTTCCCATCAGAATTTTGATATCTGTCACCATTTTTGAGTTATTTGCAAAAAACTGCAATTTACCCCTATGTTCTATTTTTAGCCATGGCAGCCATGTTTTTTTACAAATCAAAAATCCAAACGATAGTTTAGTAGCACTCATGCCAAGGAACAACTACACTAAGTTTGGTTGCAATTAAACTTATGGTGTAAGAGGAGTTAACGATTTTATTACAATGAATAAAGACTGCAAAAATGGTCAATTTTGACAATCTAAGGGGAATAACTCCTAAAAGGAACGAACCTACAACTTCGATCCTGTTACAAATTTTGTAGATCTTTGTGTGCCTAACAATATGATATTTAAATTTTTCAAATTTCCTTTATAGTATCCAAGATATTGAGCTTAATAAGTGCAAAATTTGGAAAAAATGCAGAAAAAGGGCAATAACTCCTACATGGGTCGTTGGATCTTCTTCAAAATTTCAGGGCAGGTAGATCTTGAGGCGCGGAACACTTTTACCCTATCCCAGAATTTTGATATCTGTTATGGTTTTTGAGTTATTTGCAAAAAACTGCAATTTACCCCTATGTTCTATTTTTAGCCATGGTGGCCATGTTTTTTTACGAATCAAAAATCCAAACGATAGTTTTGTAGCACATATACCAATAAACAACTGTACGAAGTTTGGTTGCAATTGGTCTTATGGTGTCAGAGGAGTTAACGTTTGAAAAAGTTTACGGACGGACGACGGACGCCAAGTGATGGCAATAGCTCATATGACCCTTCGGGTCTGGTGAGCTAAAAATATAAGACCAAACAACTGACTTCTCTGAAATAATAATTTTATGACAAGGTTTATTTTGGGAAAAAAAGTGTTAAAAAACTTATGAAATCAAATTGTTTTGGTATGTACTCCATTTTGATTGTCAGTTTATTGAACTTATTTAACAAATGACACAATAAGCTGACAATTTAATTAGGTTTATAAATATATTTTTATGTTTTGGAATGAAATACATGTATAAAGTAGCTCTCAAACTATTCTCTATGAATTACCTTAAGTAAATGTTCATTCATGTAGTTCCTGAAGTATTTAAGCAATGTGACCTTCTTGGTGAGAGTTTCTGGAAAGACTTTAAGGGTATGATAATGTTCTGTTCCATCTCTTTCTATATACTGTATATTCCTAACAAATATAAACTATTTTAGATGCAATGTATCTTCTGATTGGTTAACCTTTTACATGTAAGTCTCTCTCTTCATACTAAGTAATTTTTTCTTACTACAGTGGAACTCCCCTAAACCTTCCCCTCTGAAAACCGGGAACACTTTCTTTTGGTCCGGAATTTACACCTATGTTTTCAAGTATATAAATCCTCCAAAAACCGGCCCCTCTGAATTCCGAATACCAGAGATAATTTCCGGTCCAAAACATATATATTCCTGTCAAATACACCTCTAAAAACCGGCCGAACTCTAATTCTCTTCATTGAGTAGCGTATGTTAAACAAAGCCTCAATAATGTGTACAGGAAAGAATTTGTTCTAATAAAGGATTTGAACTTGCTGTTCTACCAAAAACTAATGATGAAACTTAAAGACTAAGATTTGGTAAAAGTTAAAGAATTTTGTTTGTTTAGTTGGGGTTTTACACCGTTTTCAGCACATTTGGCTATTTCGCGGCGGCCAGTTTTTATTGGTGGAGGAAGCTGGAGTACCCAAAGAGAACCACCGACCTTCGGCAGGAAAATTGGCAATCCTTGTCAATTAAGATCAGAGTCGAACACACCCCGCCACAGATGAGATTCGAACTCACAACCTCAGCGTTGACAGGCTAGTGATCATTAGTATTCATAATGAACTACCTAGACCACTCGGCCATCGAGGCCCCTAGATAAAGAAGAAACAATGCAAATGTAGTAAATATGTAATTTTCATGCCTTTCGATATTTCAATTTACTTCTAGTCGGATTACAGTACAGTCCAGAACCTCTCAAAACCAGCCAATTTCTATGGTCCAATAGCTGTTCAGTTTACAGAGGTTTCACTGTATTGTGAAGTTAAAGGAATCCCTGTAAGAGTTGATTGGAATTTTGTTTTCGGTTATGCACATTATTACAATCATTCCTCAGTTCTATTTCTCACTACCATTTGCTAAAATATCAACCCTGTTGTATTTAATAACCTTTTCTTTTATACACCCCATAATGTTAATGGAGTAATACAATTATCTTGATATTTTACCTATAAGAAAACATTACTTTTGAAAATAAGAGAATTAGAGTTCGGCCGGTTCCTCTACTCATTTTTTACCAGATAAATTTTTATGTATACTACAGAAAGAAAAACGTACCTATTTGAGCCAAAAACCCTAAATTTTTCATTATTCAAGACAGTCAATAAAAACTGTCCAACTTTTTAAGGTAGAAAGATAACTTCACAGGGTCTTTTGTAAAATATTCCCAACTACATAGAAATTGTTTTCTGATAAATTGATGAAAAATATTTGATAAATAATTAAGCCAAGTAAGGAATATGGATAATTATTTGGTTACTTAATTACATGCATGTATCTTCCCCTTGCTATAGTATGTATTCCATAAGGAATACTGTATAGTAGCAAGGAGAGATAAAGACGTCGCCAAGGGAAATGCATTGTGATGTCATAGTATTCTTCAAGAAAAACCCTAATACCATCCTAAAATTTGAGGTTTTTCTCAAATATCTCTGCAATAAGCACATGGACCATAACCTTTTTCTTTTCCAAACAGAAGTTCATTATTTCAAGATATTTATACTAAAATTTAAAGAAAAAATCAGTAGAGGATTTTTTTTCTACATGCATCTAAAGTTACCAAATTATTATCAATATTCCTTATTTGGCTTGAATTTGCATAATTTCTTAATTAGTTAATCTTTTTTATCAATTATTTTTCAAAAAACAATCGCTATGTATAGTTGAGAATATTTTACAAAATACCCAGTGAATTTATCTTTTTTTGTTAAAAAGTTTTTTGTGACAAAATTATGGTTTTTGCTCAAATATCCCATCAGTGTCAAATATCTTAAAAACTAAGTCATGAAGGTGTGTTTTCTCTCCGTATCTGAAAAGTATATCTAAAAAATTGACAATCAAGTCAATTTTCGGGAAAAAATCAGTAGAGGAACCATATTGTATCGTATTCCCTCAAGGTGGCATGAAAAATGGCAAAATGCTTTACATTAAGATTAATCACAATGTCAATGCATCATCACCAGCAAAAAATGATATCACTACAGCAATAGTGTGAGTTATGAAATAATTCTCAGTGATGTTATTGTGACAAATCCCACCAAATTTGCACCCAATTAATGTCATATTATTACTTTAAAGCCAAAGGTATAATTCTGCCAGCTTGGAAAAGGACAAAAATCCTGTATCAGAAGCAATATTACTTAAGTGTAATAAATGAAACCATAATGAACAGATCTGCACTACAACAAGCAAAATTCCACTAAAGACACAGAATAAAATCATCTCTGATGCCCAGACTATAAACCCAGCTTCACTTTTATCAGCAGAAAGTTTCTACAATGTTCTGCTGAACTTTCAAGCAGAAAATTCTTTTAAAATTTTAAAATATATATGATAAATACATCTGTGCTCAAATGAATCTACATTTTAATTAAAATCTATAAACTGTTCACAAGATAATAGCAGTGAATTCAGAGAACAAGTATTCTAACATACTTTTTCAGAAGAACGAAAGTCTGATATTTTCTCATCATTATGCACTGTTTTTTAACAGACGTGATTTTGACAACAGGGAAAACAGACCGGAAATCACACTTCAGCAGCCATTTTACTATGTATAATAAAGGAACCGTAATGGAAAAATCCGGACTTCCAAAAGCGGAAGAAAATCAGGTCTGTGTTAAATAATATTTTCAAACAGAAAAATTTGTACTATTGGACAAGTAGATCGCATCTGGGCAGCTGGCTCTAAATAGTGGTGGACAGCTTGTCAATTATTCAGATTATTTTGTCAGCCAAAAATGGAATATGCTGTATTTTCTTTGTTCCCTTTTTAAACCAATTCTAATATGACCTTCAAATGCTTTCAATCTACATCCGTGGTAAAATACCTGGCATAAGGAACCTACCCTTGGTAAAATCAGGATATTTTGAAGCAACCGTGAATTATTACTCAAACTTACTCTCCATTAGCCAACAGTATAAGCCTAGTTGAATCATTAAACAAAACTCCAACGCTGTTGTCACACAATTGATATCCTAGTCCATATTTGTCTGAGTAATCCACCCATTTACTGACCCAGTATATAGGAATCAATGCTGGATCTTCAGCATCCTCTACAATAAAAATAAACCATTACTAATTAAAGTAACAATCTATTGTTGAAACTTTACAATTTTCTCTTACATCAACTTTCACTGCATCAGAAAAGTTTTTTTTTTTTATCTAATAATTACCAATATTGGAACAATAAACACTATTTGGTAATATATCTAATGAAGAATGTTTTTCACTTTAAGGTAAATTGTTTTGATAAATTCTTGTTAACCAATAATGACAGCTGCAACAACAACAGCTTCTACTTCAGGTCTTTTTAGATTAGTTTGGGCATTTTTCAACATGTTAGAAATGCAGGATAAAATCAACATATATTTAAAATTTCTACACTGTAATGTAAAGCAAATCCTAATCCAATGGTTTAATATGTTTTATTCACTTAAGTTTTCAATCAGCGAAATTGTACAATTCAAAATGATGAGTAAAATTCAAGACGATAGCTGCTCTCTTATTGAATGTCATCTGAACCTAAATAATACAAACGAGTGGGTTTAAGATTTTTTAGTGTTTAAAGACCTAATTGGAACCTTAAAACTAAAGAACAGCAATAAAAGTAATGTTCTTTTGCTTGGACTTTTACCTTGTACATGTAAGCGATTTTGTGTAAAGAGTTTATCCACAATATCCCTTTTTTTATATTATATCTATATTGATCTATATACATGTACCTTCCTGTATGACGATTCTCTCTGATGGTTTAGATGCTACAACTGCAGACAACTGTCCAAACATATCTGACAGATAATAATCTGCTGGCTCATCACCTATAATAAAAAAGATATCAAAAGATATCAATAAATATGATAGCTCTTGAAAATAAGATCAACAATAATCTTTAGTTATTTACACATGTATTTTTATAAGATTCAGAACATTGAGATGAACAATTACTTACAGAACACTTGCAAACAGTCAATAAAACTACATTTTATGCTAATGATTGCAAATATTTCAGTCTGGAAAGATATAAAGTAAAATAATGTTTTACTTGGTTTTCTTTGTCCCTCATCTTCTCCACCCTCTGCCATTTGTCGATCATACATCTTAACGGCTTCTGGAACTGCTGTCTGTGGTCTACCATTTCCATCTGTAATTAAAAATCCAAAGATCTACAATGTAATTAAATGCAGAAAACCATGCAGTACATTCCATAAGACTTTAAAATGTAACTTCTACTCAACTGAAAGACAAACCTGAAATAGCCCTTCTAAATGATCTGTAAAATGGAAAAATAGAAAACAAATTTTTTTATTACATCAAGTGTTAGCACTAAACAATAGACACTTTGCCGAATGCTATAGAAAATGACAATTGGCTAATGAAAATCGCGCAATGGTCGCCACAGTGGTGAAAAAAAATCGTCAGCAACATGGACATAAAATAATTTACAGTATGGAGTGCAAATATCCAGAATTTTTCTTTACGTAACTGCCGGATCGATTTTATCCATCTCTCACATTTGTTTTTACTTTTCCTTTCGCCACTTTTGCTAATGGAAATTTTTGCCTACCGAAAACAGTAATTATTGCCATTTGTCACTGGGCAGATTATTGCACTCCAGTTTGCATCTTACATGTTAAACAATTGTCATTAAAATGACTTGAAAAAAATACCTTGTCCTATTTTTTTTACCTTTGTAAACTATTGGACATTTTTCAGTTTAAAGTCAGAATGAGTCACAGAAATCAGTTATATTTCTATAAAGAATTAATTTTGTGTATTAACTACCAACCCCCAGGTAAAGTTTTTAATATCTTTTCAATAGTTTTCTGAATAATTTGAATATTCTTCCTAAATCTCTAGTATCTACTATCATGGAATCCTCTATAATCTACTAGTAACACACTGAGAATGCTATATTTACCTGGTCTGTTGAGTTCTAATAAAGGTTTCCTAGACTGCAGTTCTGATTTTGCTAATGTGTCAAATCTAGGAGCCATTGTCAAACAACTAGTTGGGAGTCTGGCTGGTAGATATCCTTAAAAGAATAAAATTACTCTAATGATACTTGTACAATTTATTTGTAATAACTTTTACAGAAACTGTAGATCATTTACAACTAATAAACTAGAGGCTCTCAAGAGCCTGTGCCGCTCACCTGTATCTAATGTGATTTTGGAAATTATGTAAAATTATATAATGATTGAGACCAAGATTGGTTTAATTTGACACAGTATTTAAAATTAAAAACAGGTCATCTTAGTGTAGTCTTACAATAGCTACTGAAGACATCTTATCATTATTATTTTTGAATATGTGGTCAAGTTGTGACCATTCAGAATTTTTTTTACAATTTTCTGATAGACTTCTAAACATCTTGGATGATGGATTGGCAACAAAAAACAACACTTGGTCAGCACCTCATAAGGAACATTCATGCTATGTTTTGTTACATTCCATTCAGTGGTTCTCTAAAAGAAGTCATTTGTATGCATTTCCCATAGGGTCCAATGTTAAACTTAGTCCCCTGCTGGCGGCCATCTTGGATGATGGATCGGCTACAAAGTAACAACACTTGGTCAGCACCTCATAAGGAACATTCATGCCAGATTTAGTTTCATTCCATTCAGTGGTTCTCTAAAAGAAGTCATTTGTATGCATTTCCCATAGGGTCCTATGTTAAACTAAGTTCCCTGCTGGCGGCCATCTTGGATGATGGATCAGCTACAAAGTAACAACACTTGGTCAGCACTTCATAAGGAATATTCATGCCATGTTTGGTTTCATTCCATTAAGTGGGTCACTAAAAGAAGTCATTTGTATGCATTTCCCATAGGGTTCTATGTTAAACTAGGTCTCCCGCTGGCAGCCATCTTGGATTATGGATCGGCTACAAAGTAACAACACTTGGTCAGCACCTCATAAGGAACATTCATGCCATGTTTGGTTTCATTCCATTCAACGGTTCTCTAAAAGAAGTCATTTGTATGCATTTCCCATAGGGTCCTATGTTAAACTAAGTCCCCCTCTGGCGGCCATCTTGGATGATGGATCGGCTACAAAGTAACAACACTTGGTCAGCACCTTATAAGGGTTCATTCATGCCAGATTTAGTTTCATTCCATTCAGTGGTTCTCTAAAAGAAGTCATTTGTATGCATTTCCCATAGGGTCCTATGTTAAACTAAGTTCCCGCTGGCGGCCATCTTGGATGATGGATCAGCTACAAAGTAACAACACTTGGTCAGCACTTCATAAGGAATATTCATGCCATGTTTGGTTTCATTCCATTAAGTGGGTCACTAAAAGAAGTCATTTGTATGCATTTCCCATAGGGTTCTATGTTAAACTAAGTCCCCCGCTGGCGGCCATCTTGGATTATGGATCGGCTACAAAGTAACAACACTTGGTCAGCACCTCATAAGGAACATTCATGCCATGTTTGGTTTCATTCCATTCAACGGTTCTCTAAAAGAAGTCATTTGTATGCATTTCCCATAGGGTCCTATGTTAAACTAAGTTCCCCGCTGGCAGCCATCTTGGATGATGGATCGGCTACAAAGTAACAACACTTGGTCAGCACCTCATAAGGAACATTCATGCCAGATTTAGTTTCATTCCATTCAGTGGTTCTCTAAAAGAAGTCATTTGTATGCATTTCCCATAGGGTCCTATGTTAAACTAAGTTCCCCGCTGGCGGCCATCTTGGATGATGGATCGGCTACAAAGCAGACCTGTTTACCCCATTTAAGCTAGTAGTGTAGTTTATACATTTAGAAAGTGTAGTTTTCAATATTAAGGTGTAGTTTTAGATTTTACAAGTCCTAAAAATTACTATCGCCGATGAGCCGCGCAACGCGCCGCGAACTTGCTAGGGGGGTCTTTGGGCATGCCCTCCCAGAAATTTTTTGAAAAACTAGATGCAAAATCCTGCATTCTGTGAGCTTTTAGAGTCATTTTTTGAAGATACCAAATATATAAATTCAATAGGATTAGTTATATTGAACACAATAATGATATGTGTTTTCTTCCTAAATTTTATTAAGTCATTCTCTTGTAAATCCAAAGATACAACCATGGTCTGTCCTTGGTCCAAACATCAAACAATTTATGTTCTCTGACCTCTTGCTCGTATTTGCGTTTTGAAATATGTCTGGCATCACAATATGTAACTAACTGAAAACTTTTGAACAGTTCAAATTATTTCAAACTTTGAAAAGTCCGACTGACACGATTTGCAGTGAACATACTCATGATACTGGTCCCCTTTCTGTGAAGAATCAAGGCATTTCCACATTTCGGCATACTCCTGCCTGAAACGCTGACATGGCTTCTTCAGCTTGTCAGTGTTACCTTCAACAACATTCTTTCGTTTCGGCATCGCCCCATGTGTCAAACTTGACAGTCAACGATCACCAGAGCGTTTGTAATACATACTTATATATTCTTTATCAAGCGCGTAAAAGACAAAGATTCCGTTTTGCGTTCGGATAACTTCCTTTAGACTCAAAATTACATACTGCCGATTTTTTTTACTGTAACATCTTTGAAAGCGTAGAAATGACCTATTTGGGCGTAGAGCGTAATTTGAGTACAAAAAATCGTAGAAACTACGCCAAAATCGTAGTGGTAAACAGGTCTGACAAAGTAACAATACTTGGTAAGCACCTCATAAGGAACATTCATGCCAGATTTAGTTTCATTCCATTCAGTGGTTCTCTAAACAAGAAGATTTTTGAAATTTCAGCCAATCAGAACACATTATTGGGCCTGGCAGCCATGTTGAATATTCGATCAGCACCAAAATTACAAATTCTGTAAAGGACCTTCACAGGAACATTGCTGCCAAGTTTGGTTCCATTTGGTTCAGTGGTTTTTTAGAAGAAGATTGAAATGTGAAAAGTTAACGGACGGACGACAGACGACGGACGGACGGACGACGGACGCAAAGTGATGGCAAAAGCTCACCCTGGCTTTTAGCCAGGTGAGCTAAAAATTAAATAATTTAATACCTTTACATTGGTAAGGTTTTGAAGTCTATCAATCCATGGACTAACTTTTTCTTTGATGACAGAAAGTACTATCCTACATTAGGCAACAGTACAATACTGAGGATCAAGTTTATACAACAACAAATTGTGTTTTTGTCCATTCAATTAATATAAATTTTCTGTAGTTGCATTGTGTGTAAGAGTTGAACAAAATGCATTTTGTATAAAGCGTGGAAACAACCCCTTAGCACCTTATGAAAGTACTAAAAGAAGGTTCCAATATTAATTACATTTGACACCAATTAACTTTAAAGTGTTCTTTTATGCAAATTATGTTGTCTGGAATTTTCCTTAAATTAGTTACTCAATATTGTAACATTTTAAGCATAGGTTAGTTTGTGTGTACCATTGAGGTTATTTCTGCACAGAACCCATTAATTTTTCATAAAGCAAAGCTTTTCCTAATAGTATACAGTATGAAAGGAAGAATACTACTATAATATGGAACACATTCTGTCCAATACCAAAAGATCATAATGACATGCTTAATATTTTTTCTCTGCAAACCTATCATAGTCTCAAACTCAAACTGGGGAGGTGATTTTGCTCTGAGTGATCAAAATATATATTAGTAGAATTACTGAAGATTCTCAAGGACTGAAAGTAAATCAACATCAAGAACATATCATCCACAATGCAGAAAATTAGTAAGGTGTGTCTGCTTTTTAAGCATGAACAGTGTATAAATTTTATTTATTTATTATACAAATTTCTGGATATCAAACACCTATCAAATCTATGACTGACCAAACCAATAACTCAGAAATGTAAATATCACATAGAAGAATTATCAGTGTTTGGTCTCGAGTTGCAAATCTGTGGTATTTGAATTTAAGATTTTTCTGCATTCCAGTTTAAAAGATAAAAATATGAAGGATTATTAAAGCATCAAGATTTTAATTTCCAAAATGTTGGCTTGAATGTTACGCCATTTTACAAAATGAAAAATATGATTTATTTCACTCATGAATTGTCAGATTTTCTTTCACTCTAAAATTATTTTATTCAAACACCCAATTTTATTATAATACATTATACAATTACAGCCCTCATTTGAGGTAGACATGGGTTGCCAAATCTGAATGTCTACCTCAAATGAAGTCCGTTATTGTTTTATTATTTTTTCCATGAGTTTTAATGCAGAGAAATTACGCAGTTGTCTCCCTTGTGGGGGAAAATTGGGATGTTTGGAGGTGAACAATAGGGCTGTTTCCTGGGATGTTAAATTTTCGTAAAAACATTCAGTTTATTTTTGAATCATATGACAGTTTTCTTCCAATGACAGTATTTTAAAATATCTAAAAAATAATAATTACATTTGTTGCAAGCCCTATAATGTGTTACATTATGCAGATTATCATAATCAGGTCAAATTAAAATATTGTAAAAGGACAGTTCAACTTTTCCATTCTTACCACAATGCAAAAATTCATCATCTAGAATCTGGTCCATATTAGGTCTATCAGTAGGGTCTGCTTTCAGTAACTTAGCTATGAGGGTAGCTGCAGGTTTACTAATTCGTGATGGTATATGGTATTCATTCTTTTTTATCCTCATGTAAGTATCTTTTAAACATGTGGTCTCAAATGGAGGCTTTCCAACTAGTAATGTGTATCTGAAAACATATGTAATATAGCTTTTCTGAAAATATGAAATGTGTATTTAAGATTTATTTTCAAGTTTTACATGTGAAATTATTTTGCTGAAATACTACCATGTTTTGTGCATTCTGTTGTATACGTTTAGTGAGGAATTTAGACAAAATCATATTTTTCAGAAGACTGACATGTAAAAATTATTCTTTAATACATTTATTTATTTAGATTAAGACTAAACGCTCAATTATCAACACTACTTAGACACAAATGTGACTTGAATTTCTAAATTGTTAAATTAATTAAAAAACACATTTTCACACCTTTTTATCTGTCTCATGCATTACAAATGATAATATTAATTTTCACTTTATTCTGACTTTGTTCAAATTAGAATGTTATTCAACGTAAAATTATTTTATTAGTCTGCTTGTTCAATTCTAGTTAATTACATATGTAATATATAATTAGCTTTAAAATCTGCTCAGAGTTTTCAATGTCTTTCATCGCCAATATTTGTTCGGAACAGACTTGCAACCAAATTTTGTATATTGAAATGGGGTATTACACATACATCACATGCCAACATGATACTATTTCATCGAATCACATTCCCCAAATTTTGAAATTAATCAGCATCTTAACCAACCATTGTTATGAATTAGATAAGTGGGTGAGATATAGAAACATCTATAAATGTTTATACATGTAAAAATCTTCAAAATATGACTTACATTATGCAACCTAAAGACCAAACATCAACTTCATAACTGTGTCCTCTTTTACCTAAAACCTCTGGAGCAATGTAGTTTGGAGTTCCACACAAAGTTCTAATAAAAAAAAGTTCATTATCTTGTTATTCATGTCATGTGTCATGAATTATTAATCACTGCATTTCTATGTTTGTATTGTATCTAGAAAGAGAAATTTTCTTGAAATAACTAAGACAAGAAAAAAATACACAACATCTTACTGTTGACTAGGCCCTTTACAAAACAGGCATATTTAACAGCAATCCAAATACATTGTAGTTAATAAACAGGACAAGATCAGCTCCTGATTGTGAATATTAAAAACATCTGGGTCCAAAAATTATATTAAGCATTAATTCCCACATATAGATTGATGGATTGATGCTTAACGTCCAGTGCCAAATATTTCATGCTTCTTCAGGACGAGAACCAGCTCAACTTATAAAACAATTCAAATAGGGGTGGGTCAGGACACAAAGGGTAACCAGTTTTGACTGCCACTGTAAAAGGAGGATGGTTGGGTAGGGCCGGCTAATTTAGCCTTCTGTAGAGGCATTAACACACTCTTTTTCGAATACAGAAGGGGTCTTTAGCGTGCAGGGAGTGTGGCATTCTCCAAACATGTTACCCACTATGGTCCGTGATCAGGCTTTCTTTATTATGACCTGACAAACCCCCAACGAGAGCGTCTCCCCTATCCGCCAATCGGGGACGGGCTAGGCAGCTCTATGAGTTGAGCCCCCTGTGATCCATCACAGGTGCCTAGCCCACATATAGACCTTTTTGGTGATTAGAATTAATTATGTAATAATTGTATATAATCAAGAGTATTAACACATTACCTTTTTCTCTCTCCATCATAATCTAATCGAGTTGCCAACCCAAAGTCTCCTATTCTTATTTCCATTTCATCATTTATAAACAGATTTCCTAATTTTAAGTCTCTGTGGATTATCTTATTGTTATGGAGATACTGACAAGCTAAAAGGACCTGACGTACAAAATATTTTGTCTCTGGCTCTGTGATTGCCTTTCTTCTCTTGTGTAATTCCATTAATGACTGAAATGTTAAAATATATATCTACAACTAAAACTACAAAATGTACTAGACTTAATAAATTCAGATATTCTATGCAGGTATTAAAAACACTAACTCCCCTAGTTTTCCATATATATATATATATATATATATATACATACATATATATATATACATACACACACAACAGTTTTTGTCTTTTGTAGTCATTCAACTTAAATTACATGTAATTTTAAACCCCTTTTTATATAAAATTAACATTTGTTTATACAGAAACTATTTTGTCTCTAATATATATGTCTATGTACTTACTCTCCTACGACACAATTCCAGAAGAATAAAAACATGTTCTGAATCTTCAAAGAAAGAGTGGAACTTTACGATGTATTTGTGTGAAATACTTCTGTGTATACTAATCTCCTGTGTCATCTGAAATGCATAATAAAATGTTTAATAATGCATACTGAACAACATGTCCATAGCACTTCAACTGAGGCAAATCAAGGGAACCATTAAATATTTCTACTGGGGAAAAACTACATATATACACATATACAGATAGCAGAAGCTTATTGTATCCACATTGAAATAAAAATGTTCCTTCTTGATTTTTTCTTCCAAAAAAAGTTATAACAACATCTTTACAAACTTATATTAACTTCTAAACTGAAATATCAAAAGCAATTTTTCTATTTAAAATACCTTGTCCTTTTGGTGTTGTTTCACCAGCAAGGACTTAGGAACAATCTTTCCAGCAAAAATTTCTTTTGTTTCAACATCTGTCAGTTCATAACATTTGGCAAATCCACCCTGAAATATAATAAAAATGTATAATGAAAGCAATTATATTTTGTGAAGTATTGCACCTTCTTCACTCAAAGCTTCCAACTAAGGAAAACTGTGGTGTAT
Organism: Mytilisepta virgata; assembly: GCA_028015205.1. NCBI lineage: Eukaryota > Metazoa > Mollusca > Bivalvia > Mytilida > Mytilidae > Mytilisepta > Mytilisepta virgata. Next base: position 38,922,393 of record CM051515.1, read on the forward strand.
AATACATGTACATACTTGATTTTCAACTTAGTCCGGAATAACCACGTCTGGGGAAGACACTATTATTCCGATCATGTGACTTTAGTGTTTTGTTAGGCATGAGAATGGTGCTTTCCAGGTTACGAGAGTGAAGGGAAATTTGAGGATAATGCAAGTTGAGCAGGTTTTAGCTTTCTGTTTTCATGGCATGATATACCCATCTGTGACAGAAATGGTCACAACTCCGGTACAGTTTGTTGCAAAATTTACCAGGCCTGCCATATTGTTATGGTTTATATGCCTAACAAAAAGTCATGTGACAGTCTGTACCTTTAGCCACTAGCCTGAAGCCCCTGTCTAGTAAAAATGTGTTTGGGCTAGTGAAAATTTTCAAAAAAATTTGGTTGGACAAATAGAAATATGTTCTTGAAATTGGCTTTCGGGCTAGTAGCTGGAAAAGTTTTTGGCAGAGACTGACATATGTTATTCCTTACCTCCATCGCAAAGAGCGATCGATCTCAAAAAAGTCTTCCCTTTTTATTTTCAAAGTACAATTCATGTAAAGGTTTTAAACATTGCTTATTACTTAATATCATTCAACTTGTGCAAATTTGCTAAACAGGAAATTTATTCTGGAATCATTGTAAATTTAAGAAATAATTAATGGATGCCTGTTGGAGATATTACCACAGGTGTGCCATATTTCTGTCAAAATTGAGGGGAAACTACTGAAAAACATCTTCAAATTGTCGATGACATTGAACAAAATATGATTATTTTGTGGTCGAAACACATAGTGACGTCGTCACTTTGTGAGGGCCATGATTTACATGTATTGTTAATTTTACCACTGTTTAATTCGATGACGTTTTCAGCAGCCCACATTAGAATCTACACTATTTTATTTTCACATCAGCTGACTTACTGGACAAATGCCAAAATGAATTCATTTTAGCGAAAACAATTTCCAAACCACTGGACAAAAAGGAAATGACATCAATTTTAAAATTCACCAATTTTTATTTTTAACACCTTTTGGATATTTAAAATAATTACAGTCACAGACGTTGTGTTTTGTAATCTTTGCATGTCTAAACATGCAAAATCAATTAAAAGACACAATGTAAAATGTAGATAAATATTTCAACCACGTAATATTGGGGTAAATTTATTGTCCACAAATTCAACCTGCTCAATAGTTCATTTTATTGGGTCATCTTTACCTTCCCAAGAAATCTTCCCTTCAAATATCTTTTCCCTGAACTTGGATCTATAACCATGTCAGGTACGGTATCTTTCTTCATTTCTTCTCTTCTAGCGCTAGACATTTTTCAATTTTAAATCCTAAAACGTGCAAAAATGAGGTGACGTCTTTATCAATATTTCACTTTTGATATGAAGAAAAATATATTTATTTTTCAGCATTCGTTAATTCCCATTCATGTCTCTCTCGGACGAATTTCAAATTTGTGTGCTTCGGAATATATTCAAATCAACAAAAATTTGATTGGACAATTGATGAAAATTACAATTTGATTGGCTAATTCACACCGCCAGGTGGACATGTCTTTGCTTGTTTCTGTTTGGAATCTTTCGGGTGTCTTCTTTAAATTTGAAAACGTCGCCTCTCCAAACCTTGATTGGACAGAATTTCATAAATCGCCCAATCGTGTACTAGTAGCCAAAAATAGAACCGGAAGTGGGACAGCAATACACAAAAATGTCCATGTTGGCCGAGCCTCGACGAAAACAAAAATTATCCAGTGACCCTAGAGGTTCAGTTTGGAGTAAAGGTAAATAATGATATATTAAGAACCTTCCAATTTCTAGTTTCCATAAAATTACACTGAAATAAGTATCAGTATTCTATAATTTAAGTTGTAAGAGTGAGTACTTTCAAAACCACGTGGTCGTAGCTCCACACTGTCACTGGAGAATGTTCGTTTCACACATGTAATTTATGAATCGATGTACACATTTTCAGTAAAACTGTGCATATTTGGTTTGCTTATATCGTAATATCAACTGAACGCAGTTTTATTTGTCAACCTATTGCAGGGATCATATAATTTTAGCTAATATACAGTTCCTACCTATTGTTAATAATATTCTCATTTAACAATTATCATTTATAGATGCAAATGATTAAAAAATAAAGACTATAATACAGTGATTGCATATTGCTGGCTGAAGACTTCAGTCTGAAGTAGTGTCTAGACTCTAGCGAAGTCTGAAGACAGGGTACATCGAATCACCAAAACTATCTAATAATCCATATATAGAAATGTACGTTAGGCTAGCGGTTTACTTTTTGGAACACCTTTTTTAACATTGATGAAAAAAATGCTGCTGTATTGCTCAGGGGTAGCTTTGGGTTTTATTCCTTTTCTGTGGGTCTCATGGCAAAGAGGTTTTTCTGTCCTCGCAAATATGGCAAGAAATTAATCCAAGTCAATTTTAATATACTTGTTTTGTAACCAATCACAAAAAAGCTAAAATAAAACATAGCTCAAGTGACAACTTTTGACTCGGCAGAGCTACAAAGCGGTCCCATAACTCATAAGGGAGCAGCCAGATGTGATTCACACCTGGGGGTTTTAGGGATATTTTTCACCTGTTTTGGTTCAAAAACTGTAAAAATATTATATTTCAAACATTATCAGATAAAATAAAGCAACATACCATAACAGGTGATTTCCAATTCAGAAATCTGGCATTCAAAATTTTTCATCCATGTTTTGAAATTTCAAGTTTCGGCAGTCACGTTCCAAATACATGTAGAAAGTTTCCATTGACAAAATACTGTTTCCCGCGTCATTGGCAGTCATAGTAAGGATATATCTATTTAAGGTCAGGACACGCCTCCTGTGATCTTTGTCTTGACTAAGAAAATATTGAAACCGACAAAATAACAAGATGTGCAAAACAATTTCAGCATTAATAATGAAGTAATTAATATGCTGGAAATTAAACAGTTCAACGATATATTTCAGATAAAAACGACCACTTATTGCCATACATAAAAGTTATTTTTGCTCCATTGCAAGTAATGGGACCACTTTGTAGCTCCACCTAGTCGAAAGTTGTGTCAGGAGCTACATAATTATACCCCCTAGTTTCAGGGGGTGGGGGGGGGGGGGTATATAGGAATCAGCCTGTCCGTATGTCTGTCCAGATTTTTTTTGTACCCGCAGTCTCAAACATGCCTTATCAGAGGTTAATGAAACTTTGCATAGTGTTAGATCCTAGTATGTAGATGTGCGCATGGGAAGTATGTCCTGGTCCAATACTTTTTCCCATAAATTTATACCCTTTTGGACTTCGAAATTCTGTTTATCCCCCAATTTTTAGCTCACCTGGCCTAAAAGGAATATATATGACATGTCCTCCACAAACGATCCTCATTTTATATTGATCCGATGAAAAACATGGCCACTGTTGCTAGAAATAGAACATAGGGGTAAATTGCTGTTTTTTGCTAATAACTCAAAAACCGTTACAGATATCGAAAATCTGACATGGGTAAAATTGATCAGCATGACAAGATCTACCTACCCCGAAATTTTGAAGGAAATTCCAAAACCCATTTAGGAGTTATTGCCCTTTTTTCATCAAATTTTCAAATTTTTAATATTTTTTGTCATTTATCTCCAAAACTATTTGAGATAGAAGTGAAATGTAAATTTGAAAAATGTTTGCCATGTTGAGATCTACATACCCTGAAATTTTAAAGGAAATCCCAAAACCCATTTAGGAGTTATTGCCCTTTTTTTGTCAAATTTTAAAAATTTTAACATTTTTGCACTGTCATCCGTTGCCCGACAAAAGGACCAAAAATAATACCAACATATAAACATCCACATGGAATTCATAAAAAACTCAGAAACCACTGAACCAAAGTTGCAATAGTCTTTAGGTGATCCCTTGAAGAATACCATGGATTTTTCTACCATTCAGCTGGGTCCGGTAAAAGGACCCATTCCCAATGGAAATTATTTTAAAATCATGCAGAATTCCCAAAAATGTTAACTTACACCTCTAATTTTTGTTCCCAATTGACCAAAATTTTTCCCAAAATAGGCCAAAAACAACCCTTCCCGATAACCCTGGATAAACCCTAGAATACTGTCCAGCATGTCAGCACTCCAACCAGGACTACCACCATCAGGGATCATATTTTAACATTAAACCTTATGAAAAATAAATCTTCAACAAATTTTCCCTGAACAATTGAACCAATTGCTACAAACTTGGTAAAATAGTTGAAAAATTGTCCAATGAAAACCAGACTCCAGGTGAGCAATACAGGCTCTGGTGAGCCTCTTGTTTTTGTACCCGCACTTTCTCAAACATGCCTTATCAGAGGTTAATGAAACTTTGCATACTATTAGATCCTAGTACATAGATGTGTGTATGCGAAGTACGTCCTGGTCCAATACTTTTTTCTATAATTTTATGCCCTTTTGGACTTCGAAATTCAATGTACAATGTATAAATTAGTATTACTAAGACAGCTGGTTGACAAAACAGAATTTTAATAAACAGTAACGAATTTGTTCGTTGACAAAAAGGAATATATGTAAAATTGATAATATGTGACCCATTTTTAAACACTGCAGATTTACTTGTTAACCCCATTCTTGAATAACTTCTTTTCAACCCCAAAACAAAAAAATCCAACACAAAAAACTGAAACGAAGTTCATTGCTGAACTACTGCAACATCAATATGCACCGTTTTATTGAAAATGCGCCCTTCACATTTTTGAGTGCTAAAAGTTAGAAAAGTAGGAGAGCAGCCAAATGATTTTTTTTTGGAAGTGATGAGGGTGGTAGTTTTATTTTTATGTATGGATAATGATACACATTGATTTTTACTAGTTTACAGAAAAAAAGTAGTCATTTCCATAAAGTTAGCCAATCCAATTTAGTACAAATTACTTCTGATGTTTACTATGTTTATCAGGCCAAATAAATACAGTATTCTCAAATCTAAGTGTTTATTCTTGCAATAAACATTACTCTCTATTCACTCAAATGGAAACAATTTAATGTACCCTTTCACTTGCTTGAGTGTAAATGAGGTTTATAGAATAGAAAATAATGGCATAAAAAGTATAGATTAGAGATTATTACATTGTAACCAGTATTAACAATAGTAATTAGTATCTGAGTGAAAGAAAATCTGGTAAATCACATGTGAAAAGAATAGCTGGTATCAAACTCTTGGAAGTGACGTCACGAGGAATTTCCGTGGAAATGCTAAAATGCAAGATTCTGTATAATGTCAATATATAAATAAAAATTATAACTAATCGTTGAATTGAAATACCAGAAATAAACAATTTGTGATGGAACTATAGCTGCAAATAACTTGTGTGCTCTGCACACTCATGATTTAATGTGTAGTTCGGTCACACATTATTTATCTCAGGTATTTTAATTCAGCGATTAGTTATACTATAAATAATAATGTGCTAAAGTTATAATTCAATTTAAAAATGATTGTCATGATTTAAGAAATTTTGGAATAAATACTGATTACAGAAAATACGACTATAGAAACCTACAGAGTAAAGAAAAATTGCTCTACAAATCTATCATTTCATATATTTTGCATTTAATCACTTCAATCAACCTTTTTGCTTCAGTGTATTGTTAACGTTGCAGTTTTGAATTACTGACTTAAAAATTGCAGCCTTACAAGATTTTACAGAATAAGCGTATTTTTCAACTAAATGCAGAAAAATGGGACAAAAATTTAACTAAATGCAAAATTTTAAAGACATAAATCCACACTCTCCTGTATGGCTTAAGTGCTAACGGATGATATACAAAATGTCTCACTTACATAATAGGTCTTACAAAATTTGAACAGGTAAAATTTTGCATGTATATTACATTGTACATGTTCCACTATATACTGAGGCAAAGAAATTAGATGAGGTTATAACAGAATAAGTCATGAATAAAATTTTTCTTTGAATATACAGTGTATGAAAAGAACACACAAAAAATTATATCTGTTTCAAAATATAAAAAAATCAGTAAAGAAACCTTACTATATATAACATTTATTCTTCATATGAAAAAGTATTTTGGGTTATTATTTGGTACTATGAGAAAGGACATAAAGTTTTATGACGAATGAAAAATTAACATAGACTTACATGTAACTCTACCTCACAGAACTCCAAAATACCTCACAATGAAAAAATGCAGATTTATAATGGCACATCTACAAACATTGAAAACGATTCAAAATCAGATCAAATATATTTTATAAGCCAGTCATATGAACTCGAGAAATCGTAGCAAAAGAGTTAATGATTAGTGAGGACAAACAAATTTAGTATTTAACAAATTTAAAGATAAAATTTGATTATTTGTAACAGGTAGTAATATTAATTTTGAGAAACTAAATAAACTAAACCACAATATTTATATTGGGATTGTTTGTTTGTTTAGTTGGGGTTTTACGCCATTTTCAGCAAATTTGGCTATTTCGCGGCGGCCAGTTTTTATTGGTGGAGGAAACCAGAGTACCTTGTTAATTAAGATTGGAGTCGAACACACCCAGCCACAGGTGAGATTCTAACTCACAACCTCAGCGGGTTTCATATTAGGAAAAAAACAACTTACAGTAAATGAGAATACTGAGATACATACTCTTCAGAACAGTAAAGACTATAAAATTTGTTCAACAATATCATGGATGAAAATTAGTAGTCTCCTGTGGTGACTAAAATTTCAGCGGGTGATAAAAAAATCCATTTTGATGTTCAGGTTGCAATTAAATTTTGAAGGTTCAGTCAGCTGAAACTTAATTCAAAGGTTTTCCAATAGTTGTTTATTAAATGAATAAGTGTTTGCTGTCAACATTGACATGCAGATGACTGGTCCTAGTTTTACAATTTCAAATGAATATCAAAAACGTTGATGTTTGCATCCAGTTATGGGTGGGTATATTTTGCAGAATGGAACTGAATCAAGATATTTCATATTATGTACATGAATACCACACAATGAGTGTGATAGTATTAATTATGTTCTTTCTGTGGTGTTAGTAAAGAAATGTAAATTTTTATTTATGATTGAAAACGAATTACAGGGCTGGAATCTATTCACACCTTGGTCGATTTTGGGGTCGAATATTAATGATTTATTTCCGGTAAAAAAAAATTCTGTAAAAATATTTCAATAAGATTTTTATATCAATAAAGTATTTATATCAGGGCTTTTGCGTTTATTTCTTGGCCCCAAGATTTAGAATATTGCAGCCCAGTTGGCTACTAAGATTCTAATTTTCATCCCTGAATATGTGTGAACAAAATTTCTGAAGTACTTTGTATAGCTGTTGATTTGACATAATATAAATATGATAAATAACACATGTTTGAGAAGGTAATTGAGCTGATTGTTACCCTGAGAAATTCATTGTCAACCAAAGTGAAGCTGAGGTAGATGATGAATGTTTTAGTATTAATAAAAGAACGCTTCACCCTCTCACATACATGTATATGTTATTTATTTTATATACTGAATACGTTATAAATGAATGTTTAATTGGAGAGTGTAGCAGTATAAACATACTGCCTTTAGATGAAGCTATTATAGTAGATTACCACACCTGTAGTAATCTACCACAATAGTTATGTACAATGTAACATACTAACATGACTCTAACACGGGTCAGCAGGTAATGATTTTTTGTATGTCACTCTTGTGGATGGAGCCTATATTAATTCAGATTCTTACCTGGTTTTTATGATAGGCTCGTCCCACGAGAATGAAGTACGAAACATTATTATCCAATAAGCCACACTGCGGATAATCAGTTGATATTTTAAGTTAAATATTCCTGTTTGGATCTTCTATAGTTGGTGGTAAAAACATTGACTGACTTATCCACTGCTTTGATAAAGGTCTGCTAAAAAATCCTGATCACATTGTAGATGGATTACAGAAAGAAAAATATGAAAGTGAATCTGAAGATACCACTGACTCTGAAGAAAGTATATACTCTGAACTGGAAGAGGAATCTGACACATCTGAAGATCCGAATGGTGAATTGGATGATAAATCAGATGTAGATGAAGAAAGGCACAGCAAAGAGATTAACAGTGAAGATGAAAATGACCATGTAAACGACGAGGATAAGAACACCGTAAATGTAACAGCTAAGAATAAACAAAATGTGAAAAAATCACAAACAGTGGAAGATGAATATTATTATGATTCTTCTGATGAAGAGGATATTCGTAACACAGTTGGAAACATACCAATGGAATGGTACAGGGAATATCCACACATTGGATATGATGTCGAAGGGAAAAAATTGATTAAACCTAAGAAAAGAGATGAACTGGATGAGTTTCTTCAGAGAATGGACAATCCAGACTATTGGAGAACAGTCACTAACAAAATGACAGGACAGAATGTCAAAGTGTCAAAAGAGGATCTAAACCTTGTACAGAATATCATGTTACAGAAAACACCAGGTGGAATACAGGAAAGTTATGAGCCATGGATAGATTTCTTCACTAATGAGACCATGATCCATCCAGTAACCAACAGACCAGCAGACAAGAGGAGCTTCATACCATCAAAATGGGAAAAATTAAAGGTTGGTCAAATGGTTCATGCCATTAAAATGGGATGGATGAAAAGAAGTACAGATCAAAAGGAAAAGAAAGAGGATGAGAAATACTACATGTTATGGAAGGAACAGGAAGAATCAGAGATCATCAGAAAATATAGAGCACACATTCCTGCTCCGAAAGCACCTCTACCAGGTCATGCTGAATCGTACAATCCGTCACCAGAATATCTATTTACAAAGGAGGAGGAGGAAAAATGGATGTCACAAGAACCTGAAGAAAGAAGAATAAATTTCATACCTAAAAAGTATTCCAGTTTGAGACAAGTACCAGCCTATCCTAGATTTGTTAATGAAAGATTTGAAAGATGTTTAGATTTATATTTATGTCCAAGGCAACAGAAAATTCGAATGAATATAAATCCAGAAGATCTCATTCCTAAGTTACCTAAACCTAAAGACTTACAGCCGTTCCCTACACAAACGGCAGTTATATATAAAGGACATGATGACATTATAAGATGTATATCAGTAGATCCAACTGGGCAGTGGCTGGTATCAGGCTGTGATGATCAGACAATAAAATTTTGGGAGGTTTCTACAGGAAGATGTTTAAAGACAATAAAAGTTACAGGTACCCCAAAGAGCATAGCATGGAATCCAAATCCAGCCATTTGTCTCATTATAGTGGCAATTGACCGAACATTGAAAGTTATCAACCCTAAATTAGGTGATAAAGTAAAAATAAGTAATACTGATAATATGTTTCAGTTCGTTGAACAAACAGAATCTGCAGATAAAAAACCAATCATTGACTGGATTACGTTTGAAGGTGATGAGTATGATGAAGGATACAGATTTGAACTCAACCATTTGAAGGAAATATCACAGGTATCATGGCATGGAAAGGGAGATTACTTTGCAAGTGTGATGCCAAAAGGTGATTCCAAGGCAGTTCTCATTCATCAGATATCAAAACAAAGATCACAGAATCCATTTTCTAAGTCCAAAGGATTGATTCAGTGTGTGTACTTCCATCCTATCCGACCATTTTTATTTGTAGCGACTCAAAGATATGTAAGGGTGTATGATTTATTAAAACAGGAACTGACAAAGAAATTGATTACAAATTGTAGATGGGTTTCTAGTATGGCCATTCATTCAGGAGGTGATAATTTAATTATCGGCAGCTATGATTGTAAATTAAGTTGGTTCGACTTGGATTTGTCTACAAAGCCATACCAAACTCTTAGACATCATAAAAAAGCAATTAGACAAGTGAGTTATCATAAGAAATATCCATTATTTGGATCAGCATCTGATGATGGGACCGTTATTGTGTGTCATGGCATGGTTTATAATGACTTACTCCAGAATCCTTTGATTGTTCCTGTCAAAGTTTTACACGGACATAAAATAACAAAAGGCCTAGGAGTTATGGACTGTGCATTTCATCCCACACAACCGTGGATATTTTCCAGTGGAGCTGATGGAACAGTTAGATTATATACATAAAAGAAAATGTTTCTATCTCTATCGGTTCAAAATTTGTATTTGATATTGGGAAATAAATTCATACATTTTACTGTTAATCCTTAGCAACTGATAATAATGCAAAACTAATTAAGGCCATAATAAAAAAGATCCTAGATTATCATTCCTGCCTGTCCTTATTTTTACCTCTGCTCCGATTTTTTTTAAGTTTTGAAATTTTGAAAAAAGATTTTGTTTTGATGTTCGGTCAGAAGTTGGTGCTGTGAATAGAATAATACAAGCAAAACTTAAAATTCAAGTGGTGTTCATTCTGTAACATGGATCACATTGATGAAAGTATCATATTGATGTACGGAAAAAAAATGAACCAGTATATTAAGATGGTTGCCATGTTGTAATATCGGCAAAAGAATACAGAAGAGACAAAACAGTGGTAAAAGTTCGTTAAATTGAAATCCAAAGGAAAAAGTGTCATGAGAATTGAGTGTATATAACAAACAAATGCTACAAGGATACATGTATAATTAAAAGAATAAAAAAACATATAAATAGAACAAGACCACACTGAGACTGAAGCACTGAACTCCCACTTAAAACTAGAGTGACATTAGGTGCTCCAGAAGGGTAAGCATGTCCTCCTTCACATTGTCAGTGAGTAAAATCCAGTGAGGTATTCAATTCCAGAAGGACATGAAATCTAATTAAAGATATCAAGTCTGGACTTGTACGTGAGGTAGAAACTTCGTATCAATCAATCAATTCATGAAAACTACCATAAAACTTTCGGAATGATCAAATTAACTTAGACTGAACATAACTGTTTTAGAAGTTTATGTGTCAGCAATCTCACACTGCTAAGAAAGTTAATATGAAATTTACACTCCATAGGTTTGAGACCTTGGTATATTACTGCTGAGAAAGGGAAAGTTGACAGTCGAAAAAATAAAATCATCATGATTTCAGTCGCCCATTATCTTATTTATTTAGTTGGGCTTTTACGCTGTTTTAACCTCATTTGGCTATTTTGCGGCTGCCAGTTTTTATTGTTGGAGGAAGCCGGAAAGAAGCACTGACCTACAGTAGGAAAAATTGGCAATCTTTGTCAATTTAGATCGGAGTTGAACACACCCTGCCACAGGTGCGATTCTAACTTGCAACCTCAGTGTTGACAGGCTAGTGATCATTAGTAGTCATGATGAACTACCTACACCACGCAGCCATCACGGCCCCCTGCCCATTATCATCTATGTTCAAGTACAAATCTAGATATGAAGCAGAAGTCAGAAGAGGATGTGTCTAAGGTCTCTGTAAATTCAGGTTCACTGGGAAAGATGAGGCGTACGTGATCTTAAAGTTAGGATTATTAAGTGAAAGAACATCATCTTTATAGCTGAATCTGAAATTAAAGGACTTGGCTAGTTTCTTTTCTTTCCACTGTAGAAGCCCCTATAAAAATTTAGCCTCACATGCAAACAAGAACAGATTGGCCTAAAGTGAAGAACAGTTTGTCCCCATTGGAATACTGATCGTCTGTTGAAAAATCTGTCCTCCATACTCAACAACACATGAACAAAGATGATGTCTGAGAAACTCCAGCATGTTAACAAGATCAGTCTCAGAGTAATTTGTTATAACCAGTGTTTTTTGACAAAATAAGCCTTATCCTTACCCAATATCAGATAGGCATATCTTTCAGTGTTCTCTCTGGGCCCTTTTAGCAACTTGGTACTGAGACTATCTGGATTCGCCGAGATCCTACCCAAGTCCCGGAGATGCTCTCCGATTTTTAGCTCACCTTGTATACAGTGCCATTTGAGCTATTGCCTTCACATTGATTTCATCGTTGACTGGCTTTAAAGATCTCCTCTGAAACCACTGGTCCTGTTGGAACCAAAATTTGGTTGAATGGTTCGTGGGTGGCCCCTTTCCAAAAATGTGTCCGGCATCCACAACTAGAAATCTACTGTGAAACTGCATGACCAGATGGAACAGAAATTGGCAGCAATGGTCCTTAGGTGGTCCTCTTTCGGAGTTGATTCTGATGACTCCTACTGTCAATCAAGATGGCTTCCACAGCCGAACGTAGTTTTACATAGGACCCAATGGGCATAATCATTTAAAAATCTTCTCTTCTGAATCCATTGAGCCAATTGGAACTAGACATGGCACAATGGTCCTGAGATGGTCTTTTTTCAGAATTGTGTTTGATGAACTGACTAGCGCAGTGAAAAATTCATTTAGAAATCTTGTCTGAAAACAATTGGCCAGTTGGAACCAGATTTGGTGGCAATGGTCTTAGATAGTTCCCTTTCAAAATTTTGTTGGGTGATCTGGACTGTCAACCAAGATGGCTTCTTCACCTAGTAATAGGTATTTGTTCAAAAAAACACAAGTTCTTTCAGATTTTGACAACCCTTACAAGATAGTGTTGGAGTGTTTTATGATTTCCAGGACGATATGTGCATGTATCTTCTTGTATGAGAGTTATGCTGAATTATTTTTTTGGTCAAATACGGAATTTAAAGAAATCTGCAAGCAAATGCCAACATACCTCTTTTTGTCTGCTTCAAATCCATGTCCCCATTCAAACATGATCATCATTCCCACCTGTGGCTTTGGACATGGTGTAATTGTAAAGGTAAATTTTACAAATTTGTAAGTATGTTCATGTACATGTAATTGTTGTAATACCAAAAATGTTTTATGTCACTTAATATTTTTTGAAAATGTCACATTATTAATTTGTCACTTTCAATCAAATTATGGATATTTATACATGTATAATGAATGTAAGGGGTCTGTTTTAAATACAAAAAAAACATTCACAATACAGTTGAACCTTATTCTTTTCCAGAAAAATAAAACAGAAAAGACTTCTTACTTTTTTAGTAACTGAACATTTTTTTTCTTTATGAAAAATGTCAAAATAATCCCAGGTTATTAAAGACAGAAAAAAGTCAGGAACTATTATTTTGGCAATAATTCCTATTTCAAAGGACGATAATTATCAGATCAACATGAAACTCAAACTTGATCTGTAACTCACCATTATAAAGTGACATACCATAATTAAGATCATTTGGTGAAACAGTTTAAAATAAAGTTCAGAAAAATGTAGTGTGACTGATGGACTAACACTTAGACAGACAGACGAAGTGCAAACCTATAGTCCCCTACCATGTTGCCGGAAGGAGACTAATAAATATACTTGAGTTAGAAAATAAAAGAGGGTTTAATAATTAGTTCACAAGCAAACTGGCATGAAAATGAAAAAAAATGTACCAATTATGAATATTTTTGAAAACATAAAAATTTATTCAGAAAAACGTTACTGATTTAATATCTAACAAAGGTACCCCCTATACAAATATCTGATCAATCTTTGATTCTACAAATGTATCTTTGCAACAAAATTTTTTATAAAACTTTTTACTCAAAAGGAAACTTCGATTGTAAAGATTTATCTTATCTTATTTTATTTTAGAGGCTATCTGGTTGTACATCCATAAATGAGGCTTTTTAAAACTTCATAAACTGTTTCAATAATACATGTACTATCGGAGTGTAATCACTGCAAAAGAATAAATTGGTATGAAAAAAAAATTATACATTAAAATTATGTGACATTGTTTTATAGATGACTCCAAGTTTGGACAGAAAATGTTGGAGAAATTTGGATGGTCAAAAGGAAAAGGACTTGGGGCTAAAGAAGATGGAAAAGTTGATCATGTTAAAGTTTCCCTGAAGAATAATAACCATGGTAACTATGCAAGAACTGGAGATTGATTTGATTTCATGTACAACATGAAGGTCTGACCAATATGCATGATATGCATGTTGACTCATTCTAATTCACATAAATGAATTTGGGAGGAGTCAGGACAACAATATTAAGACACTGAATTTTTAGCTCACCTGGCCAAGGCCATGTGAGCTATTGCCATCACTTTGCGATCATTGTCCGTCCGTTAACTTTTCACATTTCAATCTTCTTCTCCAAAACCCCATGGCTAATTGAAACCAAACTTGGTGGGGATGTTCATTGGATGGTCCTCTACAAAGTTTATGTTTTTGGTGCTGATCTAAAATTCAACATGGCTGCCAGGGCCATTTAAGCACTTTGATTGGCTGAAAAGTCTTCTTCTCTGAAACTACAAAAGCAATTGAATTGTTATTGCAGGAATGATCCGTACATGGTCCTCTACAAAATTTATGTTTTTGTGCCGATCTGAAATTCAAAATTGCCACCACCACAGGATACATTTAACAAAGGATCCTATGGGAAATACATACAAACATCTTGTCAGAAACCGTTTGACAGAAGTAATATTATACCTGAATGACCAGATAATGGTCCCTAACAAAATGGATGTTTTTGGTGCCGACCCGAAATTCAAAAACATGGCTGCACGGGCCATTTATGCACTCTGATTGGCTGAAATTTAAAAAATCTTCTCTGAAACTACAAAAGCAATTGAATTGTTATATTGCAGGAATGATACTTACATGGTCCTCTACAAACTTTATGTTTTTTGTGCCGATCTGAAATCCAAGATGGCCACCACCACGGGTACATTTAACATAGGATCCTATGGGAAATACAAACATCTTCTTGTCAGAAACCGTTTGACAGATGGAAGTAATATTAGGCCTGAATGATCAGATAATGGTCCCTAATAAAATGGATGTTTTTGGTGCCAATCTGAAATTCAGCATGACCCAAAATGTCAACCCAGATGGCCACTACAGCCGAACATAGTTAAACAAAGGACCCTATGGGAAAATTCATTAAAAATCTTCTTGTTTGAAACCATTTAACCAATTGGAACCAAACTTGGCAGAAATGGTCCTTAGGTGGTCCTCTTTCAGAATTATGTCCTATGACCCGGAATGTCAAAAAAGATGGCATCACAGCTAAACTTAGTTAAACAGGACCCTTTGGGAAAATTAATTAAAACGTATTCTGATCTGAGACCAATTGGCCAATTGGGACAACACTTGGCATAAATAGTCATTAGATGTTCCCCTTTCATACTTCTGTCCGCTGACCTGGCCTGTCAATCAAGATGGCCACCAAAGCTGAACTTAGTTTAACATAGGCCCCAAGGGAAAATTTAAGTTGCAGTCACCATACCTTAAACTATTAGTTTGGACACCAAACTAATACCAGCAATGGTCTATTTCAGAGTTGAGTTTGATAACCTTGAATGTCAACTAAGATGACTACCACACCCTAACTTTGTTTAACATTGAACCTATGGGAAAACTAGCCAAGATAACTGCTACACTTAAACTATCAGTCCTGCTGAAGGTGGACAAGTTAAATCAAGTTGAGCGATACAGGCTCTTGAGAGCCTGTAGTTAAAATAATAATGTTGACTGTGTATCTTGTTTAATACATTTCAATGGCTTGGAAACGTGACATAAAATATGTACTGTTATGCACTGACCATTTTATGACCATTGCCTTCAATTTTTATGTTCGATACAAAAAAAAATTCTGCTTTGGTCACCAATATTTTATTTTTTCAGAGAACAACCAGAAATTTGAAATTTTTGTTGGAATTCATACATAAAAATCTTTCTCAAAACCTTTAGAATTTTTTTTGGTCACAGAGGGAGAGAAAAATCCTAGGCCCCCCCGTCCCTCAGTAATAAAATGATTGGTGCCTTAGATTCTTTAATGTGGGTACTTTGTTCCTGAGTGATTGATTTTTAAACAGGGATATGTAATACATGTGTATTATGTTATCCAGATTCTTCAAGATGTCCAAGATGTTCCTTCCAACCGTAGATCTTTAGCAATATATTTACTTCGATGTTTTTGTTAAATTACAGTTTATGTTAGAATAGGAAACAGTAGAAAATTATAATGGAGGGGTTTCTCTACTTTTTACTGTAAAATCATTTTTCTTTAAAAGGAAAACAATTGATGTTGCATTTTAAATAATTTTATTAATTTTGTTTTTACCCATGGCAGGTTTAGGATGTTCAAAAAGTAATGTAGATAATTGGATAGCACACCAAGATGATTTCAACACATTGTTAGCAAACCTGAATCAGTCAAGCAGTCAGGATAGTCTTCTAAATAATATGGAGACTGATAAAGTCATTAGCCTAGAAAACAAGTCAAAAACATCTAGAAGTCGTGTGCAGTAAGTACATTGTAGAATCATATTTTAATATAGAATTATACAATTTTTTTCCAGATTTTATTGATGCCAGTTCAACCACAATCGAATATAAGTCGAGAGGACTTCTATGTAAACGTTTTTCAATGAATTGATCCAGCTTATACCTCAATAAACCCTGAAAAAAATGTTCAATTTTTATAATTCTTCAACTAATTATCTGATTATCTAATTATTTGTTTTGAAAGTATATCTTCCTGTGATAACTCAAGAATGTTCAATATTTTTCAAACTTGGATGAGTTGTTTCTAGTACAATGTAAAGATGAACTTTGATTTTGGTAATTATTGTCTTTTTTTTATTCTTCAGTTACGGGACTTTGAATGTGAATATGTTTATTCTTGTGACAAAGGAAGGCAGAATTTAATTTTTACAATTATAAATATTGTGTTTCTGGAGTTATCCATATTGATTGAAAGAGTAGTTGTACTTTAGTTTCCATGCAATAACTCAATCCAAGTTCAACAAATTCTTCATGAATTCAATTTGCTTCAGTGTTGTTTATAGTGATACAGTAAATGTGCAGTGTGGATTAAACAATTATCACTATTTTCATTACAGAGTTATCCCCTTGATTAGGAGAAATTGAATCTGAATGGTCAAGGGATTTTTTTACATTTTTGAATATATGGTTTATAGTGACAAGGTGAAGGAAAGCTTATATGCTTATATTTTGTTATTTTCAAAAATAATAGGATACCCTTTAAGAGTACATGTACATGTACCTGTATTATCATTTCTTCCTGTGTATTCACATCATACATTTGTACATGTATGAAAAATATAATTTCTCCCACATTGATTTGAATATTTGCCTTGTTGATAAAGTTTAGTTTTCAGCTTGCATTTCAAAAAGTTGTCTACTAAAAGTGAATACATTTTGTAGTCATTAGATTTAAGTGATAGAATCTGTTTCTCTATTGTTTGAATTGAAAATGATTATTTCAAAATTTAGTTTCCATAAATCATTTTCTTTTATTAGATAGATTTAGTATTTGTTTTCTATGAAAATATTTTGCATTGAAAGCATAAAATTTCCAGAATCTCTTATCACTTTTATTTCCTTTCATTTTATAAACTACTTCTCATGAATTATTTTTTGTTTGTTAATTTTAGCTACCAAAAGTTTACCAAAGGAAAAGACTTATCTTTAAAGTCAGCAAAAGACCTAGATTGTATATTTGGAAGAAGAAATACCAAAACAGAGGACTCAACGCCTTCAGTAAGAAATCTTTAAATTCCTTAGTTATCAATAACTCCATACAGTAAATTATGTGCGAACCACCTGTATACTGTAAATTCAGAAATTATTGCATGCATTTATTATTGCGATATTGTCATTTTAGACCAATATGCGATTTTATTTTTTGCGATATTGAGAAAAACCCTGCTTTATTCATATAAAAAATTCAAAAATCCAGGTTTAAATTATTGCAATTACAACCCTGTCGCATTTTTCACAATAATAAAAATATTGCAATAATTTCCGAATTTACAGTATAGCGAGTTTACTGGTTTCTAATTTCTTCCTCATAAATGCATTATGCGTTTGTTTTGCCTGACATGAAAATGTTCAAGACATGAGGAAATAAGAATAAATGAATACTTCAGGATTTCTGGTTTGTGTTACATCTACAGTCAAATATCGATTTCTCTAACCGGAATGGCATGAATACCACCAATTTCTCTAACCATTTTCTTAGTCCCACAAGTGAATATTCCATTTTTTGTTTGCAAAGCAATTACTCAAACACCATGTATCTCTCAAACTAATTTGGACGGTCTCTCCGAGTTCGAGCTACTGAGGTTCTACTGTACATTATTTATAGTAATAACAATAACCCTTGGTGACATTATGTGCCTAAAAATAGAAAGACAAATGTCTTTTTGTATTTGTCTTACATTTACTTCAATGGTTTCAAAAAAGAGACAAAATACATATTTCAAGTTCAAAAAATTAAAAAAAAAAAAAAATCGTAACAATATTAATATTCATATAGAGATATATTGTTTAGAGGTGTACCGATACGCTTCAGATACAAATGATATGTATTGAAATATTTGGTAGCAATGTCAGTAAACGCCAGGTGGAGCTGTTTTTGGGGAAGTTATTTGAAAACTGGATTCCGCTTCTTTACAACCTTTTCCAGCCTATTGTGGGACCAGTATACTGTAAACAAACTGTGGTTTCCGCCCAGTGGCGCCCCTAGTGTTTACTGACGTTGCTATATTTGGGGCCTAAAATATAATTTATATTTTGTTTGCCGTTTCCGCCGGAATCACGAAATTGATTGTGACCTGAATTATTTTTTTTATTCATTTTAAAAATTAAATTTTTTTTCCTCTGACAATTTGCGTTAAAGTCAAGTCCACTGCTGTGCGTTCTTTGCTTTCTTTGTGAATTGTTATTTTAGTCGTATCGGCAAGTAATCACATTTTTTCTTCCTTAAATGGCTGTCTACAGAAGGAGATCGTTGCACAGGAAGCATTTTTACGCTTGCTTCATCGTTACTTTGACATCTCTACCTGAAACTATTTGAAATTTTATTCATCATGTTCATAGTTATTAAGAAATATACCCCAAATTCATGAATTCATGATTGTTGTAATCATCATAGCAGTAAAAATGATCATCACATATGTCAAATTTTCTTGGGGAAAAAAATGTTCTATCTACCAACCCACCACTTTGAACAATGAGTCGGAAACGGCAAACAAAGAATATTTTAATGATGGCCTAGTAAGATAAACAATACATATTGTAGAAAAAGTGGTCCGTCCATTTCAAATTCAATGTTTTGTGAAGGCTCCATTCGTATTTGAGATCAGCTAGCACAATTTTTGCAATCAGATAACTGCATAATTTATTAATTTTAGAAAAAAATTATTAATAAATTTTGAAATTATAATCGCATATGTTTTGATATAAACCTCATTGCACTATATCATTCGTATTGTAAGCGACCCAATTGACAATGTTTTGAACCATGGCCGAACATACCATGATTTAGTATTCTACAGTGAATTGTTATGCCTCTAGATTGTTACACCACAGTCTACTGTGTCATTACACCGATTGTTTCTTTTGTGACGTAACATTTTTGAAAGGCTGTTGCTTCCAGATAACTAAACTCTAACATTATAGGAGACTATATGCAGTAAAAATCTTCTCACTGGTTAAAAATATAGTAACTGTTTCTGTTTTGATCCTAATTTGAAACAATGCATCCTTTACTAGACTTCTCCTACTCTAATCTATTTTGATTATTAAACAGGAAAGCCCTGATGAAGAAGAGGATGTTAAAGATCAGAAAATGGACAGTGGATTTATAACAGTGAAAAGTCAGGATAATATTCAAGACTATTTTGCAAAAAAGATGTTAAATTTTAAACAAAGTCGAAGTTCTAGTCAGCCAGAATTACATTCAATACTGAAAGATAAGACCAAAGAAAACACTTGTTTTAATGATAATGATACATTAGACAGATCTGTATCAAAGAGGGTCAGCTTCATAATAGGAGATAGTAGTGAACAGGAAAACTCTGAAGATAGTAGGGGAGATAACTTTGAATGTAGAAAATCTAAAAAGAAGAAAAGTAAGAAGAGAAAAAATGAGAATCTTTCTGAAGAATGTTCTATAGAAGTTGTTAATGATTTGAATAGTATGGAAAGTGAGAATAACTCTGTAGAAAGTGTACAGCCAGCTAAAAAGAAAAAGAAAACTGGTTCACAATCTAATGAAGATTTAAAGTATGAAAATACAACAACCGATATAAATGGTGAAGTAGACAAAACTGAAAAGAAAAAAAAGAAAAAGAAGTCCAAATCACAGTCAGATGAAGAGGAGAATCTTGTAAATGGCAATTCTTTGAGCAGCATCATGAATGAAAATATTGAGAAAAAGAAGAAGAAGAAAAAGTCTAGGGTTAAAAAGGAAAAGGATGATATTGATACACAGTCCAACGTAGAAAACGATGATATTAATACACATTCTATGAAGAATGATGATTCTCAAGATAAACCTGTTGAAAAGACTGATGATCAGGACTTGAACTTCAAGGAACAATGCAGCAGTGTTAGTACTTTAGATGAAAATGAAAAACAATCCAATAGAGAAAAATTAATGTCTGCATTGGAAGAATTGGGGGAAGATTTAACTCATGATAAAAACAAGAGAAAGATAAAAAAGAAGAAAACTAAAGATATGTCAAGTAGCGAGAAGACAGAAACAGATAAAATGAAGAATTCTGATAAACAAGATAAAAATATTGTGACTGTTTCCAACGTGGTTGATGAACTTGCAAGTGCATTCAAGGGATCAAATGTGTCACAAATTAAAGGCTATGCCACACATACAGGATATGGAATAGATATTCAGAGGAAATTAAAAAAGAAAAGCAAAAATAAAGTAAAAAAGCAGAAAAAATTAGGAAAGCACAAAAAAAGATGATGAAATATTATTTAATAAATTATGTTTTAACTGGATGTTTGTATTTGGCAAATTAGTTGATATTTAAATGAAAAATTTTAATTTATACCACAAAGTTTTGATTTGTGTATTGAAGGGATCCCTAGAAGAACAGATAAACAACCTAGACCCTTAACCTCTAAGAGTAAAATGGAAATCCATTGGATATGAGAATAAAAATATAGTGTATGCATTAGAAAGGCATAATCCAATCAATAACTAAAAACATAGGGTTCGTCAATTTTAATGTGCCAAAGCTTAAACCACTAATACTACACAAGCACAATACTTTCCCTCAAAAATTGTCAAATATACATAAAATATTAGCAAATATCATGAATAAGTGCAGGATTTCCAATTTAAACATTCAACAGTTACCTTGATATATTATTTGAATGATTGGAAATTTACACAGGCAGTTTAATTTTAAAATGAAAAATTGTTTAATAGAAGGTGTACCGGTAGGTTGTTTGTCCCATTCGTAAACATACTGGTATATTTTAATACTCTAGTCTGAAACCACTGAGCCACTTGGAACCAAACTTGGCAGTAGTGGTCCTCTTTCATTGACCTGGATTTCCAACAAGAATAACCCGCCTTGCTGGTCATGTGGTAGCATGCCCACCTGACTGCTGAAGTTCATGCAATTGATCCACGGCTGGGTCAAACCAAAGACTTTAAAATTACTATTTGCTCTTCTCCACCAAACACACAACATTAAGAGTAAGAGTATAGACTGGTCAACTTGGAGTCAGAATGATTTGTCCAGGTGGGGTGAAATGTCTTCCTATAGACTGTTACCTCATGGATGGATGAATACTGTTTAACGTCCAGTGGCAATCAGGTGCATATCAGGACGAGAACATGTTGATATGACAATGAATATGATCCCTGCTTTGTACTAGACCGACACTGAGCAGGATTTTGAATGTGCTAGCTCACGAGGTAACTGTCTACAGAAAGACATTTATAGACTCTATATACTGACTCGAGATGCTGCGTGCTTGGCGGAGAAGCAGCAAATACCAATTTTAATGTCTTTGGTTTGACCCAGCCAGGGATCGAACCCGCGACCTTCCGCACTCAAGGCGAGCATGCTATCGCGAGACCACCGAGGCAGTGTGTTACCTCATGAGCTAATGTTAAAATCCAGCTCAGTGAGTCAATCTAATAAAAAGCAGGGGTCATATTGATATCACATCAGCATGTTCTTGTCCTGATATACATGTAAAAATTGACACTGGATGTTAAACAAAATCCATCGAACCAAGATGGTTGCCACAGCCAAACTTTGTTTAACATAGACGCTTAAGATCTTGTATGAAACCACCTAACCAGATGGAACCAAACGCATCAGCATTGGGCCTTAGGTTTCTGTGTACAACCATTAATGCTGGAAAGATTGACAGCTGTCAGCAAGAGTGAACTTAGTGCAATTGGATCGTAAGGAGTTATTAAACATTAAAACATATTTTCAGTATCATGGAATATACACTATAAATGATTAACTTGGAGCCTGAATCTCTGCCCTGGAATTTATTTGCCGTTTCAGTTAATATTTTGTCAATGGGGGACAATAATAAGTTAAACCACTGCTGTGACGTCAGCCTATTCATTTACCGTGGTTTCTTTTTCTAGAATCAACGCTTTAATCCGTCACTGAAATAAAGTCATCAAATTATATTCAATTGTTCCTTTTGTGTACTTAATGTCATTAAGTTTGAATTGGCTAATTTACTGATTTCTGTTCACAGCTGGTATTAGTTTAAAAACTTACCTTTGATTTTTGCAAATTTTTATTTGCCGTGACTGGGGTTCGAACTCCCTCCTTCAAGTAAATTGTGTGTCATAGTTCAAGAACACATCGATGAAACCTCTTGGCTACCAATCGGATGATATGTAAATGTCATTTTTACATATATCAATATGATACGGTACAGTATATACATAAGGCTTTCGCCTTTATATATTTAAAAACAACGATTTTATAGTATAAGATGGTAGCCGCAAGGTTAGGATGAGTTGAAAGTAACACTTGTAGACATGGCTCGAATCTCTGTTTCGGTGTTCCCTTTTTTCTAAATCTTTGTGTTATCATTGATATAACTTAGTAATAAGAAAAGATCTTTATTTTTTTTTTTATTTGATTATTATCGACAATATATATTTCATATAATTCAATAAAAAATTATTTTGATGTTTATGGCAATTTCATCTGTTTCACTGCATATTTTGACATATTTTTAAAATATAAAAAGTGTAAATCGAGTTGATTTAAACTATTTTTTCTTTCAGTAACATTATGTTTTACTGGAAAATTATTTGGACTATGCTTTATTTGGTCAATAATGGACAAATTTCTGAATCATATGCCTTATACTGTAAGTCCATACAGTTTTGTATTAATTTTCATTTACCATTAAAATCATCAACAGGACTATATATATATATCTAATTGAATAGTAGTATAGAGAATTAAGTTAATTTAAACTCACACATAATAGGGTCTAATTAAGAAAGGAAAGGTAATTGGGAAAAGTCGTCACAACAATAGTTTAATTAAGAGATACAATGGATAAGCGTTGTTTCATGAAAAACAATCCATTCGCCCTCCGGGCTCATGGTTTCTTTTTCAAGAACCAATGCTTATCCATTGTATCTCTAATACAGAAACGCCTACAGTCAATGTTAACTACATGTTAAGCCCATTTTCAGTCTCGGTCATCTTGGATTTTGAATCTGTAACAAAGTAACAACTCTTGGAAGTGCCTTGCAAAATTATCATTCATAAGTTTCAATGCCATGGGACAAGTCAATTCAGAAAAGGTGATCTAGGAAATCTAACCAGTTGAAAAAAAGCCAATATTGTTAGCAGAACGGCACTACAAAAAATTGAGTCTTCATAGATATCAGTTTCACAAAGTTCAGTATCAATTTATTTAATTGTTCTTCAGAAAATTTTTTTAATACATTTCCCATAGAGTTCAATAAGAAAGTAGTCTCACAAAAGATCTTTGAAATTTATCCATCAGAAAAGTCCTTTTCTGGGCCTAATATTTGTCATATTTGGCACCAAATTTTAAAAAAAAGTATTCACCTCTTTTAAGTATAATTTCCACCAGGTTTTGTACCAATCTAATGTATGGTTCATCGTCATAAGAATTTTAAATACATTTCCCATAGGATCCAATATAATATCAAAGTCTGACATTGGCAGCCACATTGAATTAATGATGGGCATCAAAGTAATATCTTGCAATGATCATTCATAACCAGTTTCAAATCCATTTGTTAAGTGGTTTCAGAGTCCGAAAAGCCAGTTTTTCGGTAGAATGGTACCAAAGTAACAATAATTGATGATGTCCTCATTGGTATAAAATCCGGCAAATTTGGTAGCAAACTGTTGAATTGTTCTTCAGAACAAAAATTTTTAATACATTTTTCCACAGGTCTAATGTTAACCGAGTCGGATGATGGTGGTCATCTTGGAGTTCTGATCGGAACATTAGTAAGAGCACTTGTCAACCATTATACAAACATATTGGACACTACCAAACTAATCTTGATTTTTATAATGGAAAACCCTTTACCAATATTTTGTAGTGTAAATTAAAAATTTACTATAGGGAAGATTATGGGATACTGTATGCATTAATGAGATGAAATCCACAAATATACTGTATGAATCCATCTATCAAAGATGAATAAAATCCCAAAATGCACACAATTATTTGTACATGTACGTAGACATACAGACAAGATACTAATTTTGAACTTCCTGTACTTTGCTGCCTTCAAATTTTGTCTATATGGTCTATTTTATGGTTGGAGAGAACCATCAACCAATATCATCATGTTTGTAATACATCTGTGTTTTCATTTGTCTCTGTGTTAATTTCTATGAGAAATATATATAGATATGAAGCAGATTTCATGTGGTATATTTTGTTTTGTTTTGGCAAGAAAATTGAGTATCTTTAATACAGGCATTCAGGAAGACAAAGGTCAATAATTCAAAACTACAGGAAGTTTTGATATGAAGTCAGAGTGAACAAATTATTTTTAAACTGGAATTTATGTTAAGTAAAATACTAATTCAACCAGTTATATGATTGTTGAAGTACTCAAATAATAAAAGTAAAACAATTTGAGTTATCTCACTTTTTACACAGATTGGTCATTATTTACAAAAAACACTTTGCAGAATTTGACTTAAGTGAGGGAAGTGAAAGTTTAATATAATTAATTGATGAAGGTTGCAACTGAAATATGCATATTTCAAACAGCTTCAATCTCCAGATTGTGAAATAAATCATTTCTGAATATCATTATATAAATGTATAATAGTGAATAAGAGTCTCTGACCAGACCAATTAGCCACCAAGTCAACTACTTTGTATTGCTGTTAATGACTTGACACAAATACTTATCACAGTTTATTTTAAAGTGTCATATAAATACACATACAATTATAACAACAGTACAAAAACACAACAATCTCAGCCTAACTTGGAATGTATACCACAACAAATGTTTTCAACAAAAATCTAAATTTTACATTTTGTGCTGGCTATGACATGGTGCACTTCTTTCACTATTGCTATATTTTAGCTAAAATAGCAGTATAATGTTTACAATACATATCACATTCTTTGTTAGCAATTAAAACTTTCATGTAAAGTTCAATTTAAACTAATGTCATCTTTTTGCATAATAATTATTTCATTCCAAAAATTCTTTAATTCAAGTTACCCTCTGGATATACAGATATACTAATTCTATTGTCTCCACATATAACAAACGGGAAAGTTATTTTAAAGTTAATGCAGAGAGATGAAATGTTAGACTCTCATTGCACACGTACCAAACTTGCGTCTTTAAATTAACTCTCAAAAATCTTGTACAAACTTGTTTCAACATGGTTTGTATCACTTTCAGGTTTCAAATCCATCATTGATAAAATTAATTTTCATGCAAAGAATGATTACTGTCACAAGCTTATCATTGAACAGAATAGAGAATGGAAACGGGGAATGTGTCAAAGAGACAACAACCAGACCAAAGAGCAGAAAACAGTTCAAGGCTACCAATAGGTCTTCAACGCAGCGAGTAAATCCAGAACCCGAAGCCAGGCTTCAGCTGGCCCCTAAACAATAATACACACTAGTTCAGTGAAATGGATCCCACACTAAACTCCGAAACATAAAAATGAACCAAAATTAAAAAAACACACAAGACTAACAAAGGCTAGAGGTTCCTGACTTGGGACAGGCGCTAAAATGCGGCAGTGTTAAACATGTCTTGTGAGAGCTCAACCATCCCCTATAAACCTCTAAAAAGTTTGTTTATAACTTGTGTTAATACTATAATATTATCTGATATGTTTAGGATTGTTTAGAATAATATAGAAATTGTTGTTGTATCATAATATGACTTCCAGTTTAAAACAGATTCACTTTGGTTTCTTTAAAAATTGAAAAAAACTACAACAGTACTGTTTTTTTTCAACTGTTCTCACTATTCATAAAACATCAGGAAAATCTGATTTGTTGTATTACTAATTTCACAATACAATCTACTAGAATTGTAAAGGTGACAACTTAATTTCATTGATATTATGCAGCTGAGTGATTAAGAATGTCCTTGACCTTTCCTGCAATCTACTGATTCATGATAACGTAGTGTATATAAAATTACTCTCCAGATGCCATCATATCTAAAATTCTTAATTTATAGTACATGTAATACACAAGTTAGCAATCTCTAATAGGTCTTAGAAACTTAATAGCAATCTCTAAGAGATCTGAATAAATTTTGCATCATTTTGCAATATAAAACATTTTTTTCAAAGACTAACATGTAAACGAGTATTGCACTAATCATTATGTTTCAGCATAATTATAATACTAAATACATAAACTAGCATTAATCAGTTATAGTATTACTACCTTGCATCACAATCTGCTAAATGCTTTTCATGTGTGAAAAATTGGAAAAAAAGATTTTACAAAAACTAAACAATGAAAAACAAAAATTAAAATTATGCATGTAAATATGAGTCTCTAGTCTGCTGAACAATACAAGTTTGTTCTAAATAAATTAATAAAAATTTCACCAACTTGGCATATTTAACAATGTTAAAAAACTGATGCATAGAAAATAAACTTCCTAATTTACTACAAAAATGTACTGATCAGAGTTGACATTCAAATTGGTTATTTACTGTCAGATTCAAAGATTTTATCATTGTCTTTATGATACTTCATGTGTAATATTATGGATTTTGTATATTTTTTTTTAGATTTTCATATTTCAAGAAAAACATTTTATGTTTCTCTATCTATTTTAAGAATTTTATGTTTTCATTAATAATTAAGTTACAACCTTTAACAGAAATAAAATCAGTGAAATCATTGTTAGGTTACTATATATTGAGAATTAAATAAATGCAATGTTTTAATTGATTTAAAAATGTAACATGATAATCCTCATAATCCTAACTAGCATTTTAGTTGTTGATATTATTTTTAAAAAATGCATAAATGAGTATGTGGTTGTTCCAGATGTCCTGGGTGTTCCAAAATATGTAATGGCAATGACCTTGTTAATGAGGAACCAGAGTGAGTTATCTTTTCCCAACCAATGTAGGTAAGGGAGATAATTAAATTCTCTCCCTTTTGTCCTGAGGCTAAAAGGGAGACAAATTTATTATCTCCCTTACCTACATTGGTTAGGAAAAGATAACTCATTCTGGTTTCTCATTATCGGTAAAACAGAAACACAATATATATCTAACTTACTTTCGTAGATGCTTTATACAAACAACGAAGTGTGTTTCAACTTGAAAAAGATATATGTACACACCGCCTGCTTTAAACTTTTGTTTAAAGTTATTTTAGGTAAAAAAGAAATATATTGTGCAGTCATGATCTATTATTTTCAAAATATCTTAATTAAGAATACACTTGTCAATTATCAAGGACTGACATAAATAACTCCATAAATTAAATTCTGAATTTTTATAACTTCAAGCATTCTGGGTAATATTACCAAAACTGAATTACAAATGATTGATTTAAAGCTTAAAGACAAAATGAAAATTTCAGCCAATTGTGTTCGAACATTTTAGCTTCGTTGCAGGAACAATCACATTTTTTTGTGATTACTGTGATCAGCATCATGTCCTGTTTGCCAAATTATGTGTTATTTGTATATTACAATTTTACAAATCTTGTAAACCAATGAATTGTCCTTCAACAGCAAAAAATGTTTTTTCCAATGTTTGCAATTTTTAATAAGACAGTTGGTGTAAAAATGGTGGTGTTACCCTACATTTTACAAGAGTAATCATTATGTATTATTTTACTTTAATAGGTTCATTTAGTATGAAAGAATTTATCTACTTCAACCACATAAAATAGTCTCCCGAATAAAAAAAAACACTTTTGACATTATTGACATGTAATGTTTGATTCTCATACATATATAAACCTGAATTCCTCTAAAGTTCAGAATACTCTTTGTGTAAAATTTGTCAGAAATAATATAACGCATATCTAAATTTTAGTATAGCATCCAAATGGAAACTCAGCAGGAATATAAAACCATAAAAATTAGACTTGTTAATTTACATATATGAATATCTTCTCCAAGCACTACAAATTTGTCAGTTTAAGTTCCAAATCTGCATATAAATACATGTATGTGAAAATTAATTCCTTGGTGGTACAGGTGGCAGATTTCTATTTGGAACTGTAGGCAGATTTTCTGGTATAGCAGCCGGTGGTCGTGACGGTACAGCAGGGCGTGATGGGACAGGGGGTAGATTTGATGGAGGACCATCTACAGGTCTAGGGGGTGGGGGTGGTGGTAAATTTGGAGGAGGATGAGATGGAATATTTTGATCGCTTAGCCTTGGTGATACATTCATATCTTCTGATGAATCATTTACTGCTGGTGGTAATGGAGGTGGAGATTCTGGAGGAGGTGGTCCACTGGGTGGGCTAAAACTTGGTTCTGGAAAACTTTGATTTGCATCATAAAAAAATTCATCATCAGTCCCATTTTGTTCACTAGAGTCCTTCTGAGCACTCACAGCTTGATTTATAAACTTTGTATGTATATTACTTGTATCAAATGGATCAGACTTTGGCATTGAAACAGGAGATAATGGTGCATCCAAAAGTGACTTTGGTTCACTTGACGAGTTTGGTTCTTCATGATTTAATCCAAATTGAATATTATTTACTGTATTCTGATTTCCAGTACTGTCAAAACTATTTCCTTTAAATTCATTAACACTGGAAGGTACAAAAGCACTCTGGACATCTCTTCTTGGTGCTGCTCTAGGCTTGGGAGCAGTTACACTTTCATCATTTGACGGACTATTTCTAGGCCTTGGTACAGGAACTTTCCGATCGTCTGTAGGACTTTCCTTAGCTCTAGGAGCAGGAACAGGATTAGCTGAAAAAGCAGCTGCAATATTTCCTGTACTTCTAGCTCTTGGTACTGGTCTAGGAATGTCCAGTCCATTTGTACCTGGCTCAGCTATTGAAGACAGAGCATCTGAAGTTTTACTCTGTTGCATCTGAGAAGGAGCCTTTAGTCCATCTGAAATTTTACCAACACAGGATTAATGTGATGTATAATAAGTATTAAACAAAGTCAATTATAAAACCTAAGTTACTAAGTCCTTAAAACAGGAAAATGAAGTTAAGGTCAACTGACATGTTTCAAGCCAACATGTTCACCAGATGAATATGGGGAGCAAATATGGATGCTTTGTGATGTATGCTTAACAAAAAAATAAATTTATCACAAAACTTAAAATTACTGCTGTCATGATTGCTGCCTTAATAAGAAAGTTTATTAACTCTCTTTTCAAATGAGAAAATTATATTTTTACCGTTTTTTTAAAGCACTTTTACCAAAAATGATTCCATATTAAAGTACAGTTGACTCTCAATATCTCAAAACTCCCGATATCTCAAAGTAATGTTTTGGGCCCGAGATTAAACTTTGCAATATATTCCTCCTGATATCTCAAACTCCCGTTATCTCAAACTATTTTTGTTGGTCCCTTCGACTTTGAGATAATGAGAGTAAACTGTATATGCGCAAATATATAAACTATGATAAACATTTTAGTCACATTTTCAGAGACAATTTTCCCAGCCAAGACAAACAAGAGGTTCACCAGAGCCTGTATCGCTCACCTGGAGTCTGGTTTTCATTGGACAATTAATCAACTATTTGACCATGTTTGTTGCCATTGGTTCAATTGTTCAGGGAAAATTTGTTGAAGATTTATTTTTCATAAGGTTTAATGTTAAAATATGTTCCCTGATGGTGGTAGTCCTGGTTGGAGTGCTGAGATGCTGTCTGGTGTACATTTACTCAATAAAATAAGTTCATATATTTAAAAAGGGTAAAAGATATAATGGTATGCTGCTTTATATGTTTGTAGTATTAACGAAATAAAAAACTGAAAGGATATTTGTCCTTGTGTAAATGCACCTACCAACAGGAAGTTGATAAAATTGACCAGGAATAAGGGTGAATCTTAAATAAATGTAACAGAACCCGACCTCAAATTACACAAACCAATAACTCCTAAATAGAATTTGGGATTCCCTTCAAAATTTCAGGGTATGTAGATCTCAACATAGCAAACATTTTTCAATTTACATTTCACTTCTATCTGAAATAGTTTTGGAGATAAATGCAAAAATGTTAAAATTTTGAAAATTTGACAAAAAAAGGGCAACAACTCCTAAATGGGTTTTAGGATTTCCTTTAAAATTTCAGGGTATGTAGATCTCAACATGGCAAACATTTTTTAAATTTAGACTTCACTTCTATCTCAAATAGTTTTGGAGATAAATGACCAAAAATGTTAAATTTTGAAAATTTGACGAAAAAAGGGCAATAACGCCTAAATGGGTTTTGAGATTTCCTTCAAAATTTCAGGGTAGGTAGATCTTGTCATGCTGATCAATTTTACCCTGTCATATTTTTGATATCTGTAACAGTTTTTAAGTTATAAGCCAAAAACAACACATGCACCCCTATATTCTATTTTTAGCTACGACAGCCATGTTTTATGTCAGATTAAAATAAATTGAGGATCGTTTGTAGAGGACATGTCATAGATCATTCCTATTAAGTTTCAACCAATCGGCCCAGCGGTTTCAGAGGAGAAGATTTTTTAATGAAAAGTTTACGACGGACGGACGGACGCAAAGTGATGGCAAAAGCTCACCCTGGCATAGCCATGTGAGCTAAAAAAAACGGAAATGCTGTACTGGACGCCATATTGCTATGTATAAAGAAACCATAATGGACAATTCCAAATTTAAAAAATCAGAATTCCATTTTAAAATGGAAAAAAATCATGCCTGCATTTTTTACAAGAATTTTTTCCATGCACAATACTTTACTCCTGATTTGTCTCTATATAACATCTTACACCTACCAGTTGGCATGAGAGGTTGTGGTAATGATGCATCAACACTTTCTCCCCTGATTAACTTTTCTATTACATTTTGAGCATCTGTCATACTTGTTGCATGTCCATGGTGCATAACATTGGTAGGGAGACCTATTGATGATATCTGTAAACAACAATAAAATATGGATTATATCCTTTATAGGTCATGAAAACATATTTCCAAGATTCTCACTTTTATAAATATTGATATGGGTTGGGATTTTTATTTCAATTTTTATTTTACTGTTTTCACTCTTTTTTTTCCAAAATGTAATTTTTTATAATACATAAAAAATACATTCTTTTAGTAACTGCTTACGACAAAGGTGACATGCTTAAAATTAAGAAATAATTTATTTCTGTCATATTTTATTGTTATTTACATATGGGTAGGCATTATATTCATGAATATTTAACCCCGAGCGATAGCGAGGGGTTAAATCTCATGAATATAATGCCTACCCATATGTAAATTCATGAATATTTAACCCCGAGCGATAGCGAGGGGTTAAATCTCATGAATATAATGCCTACCCATATGTAAATAACAATAAAATATGACAGAAATAAATTATTTCGATTCTAATAGGACATTACGGTAATTTTTATACTGGTAAATACGGTATAGATGTGTGATTATCAAGTGGCTGTTCCAACTTCCCAGAATCCAACGACTCAATGATGTATTGATTAACAGAGTTCTGGGGTCTATAGTAATTAATAATTTTGTAGTAACTGCCCTCATGTTCAATTTTCAACGGCGTATTCCCTACAGCGGCCATTGCAGACGACAATTCTAATGTGCTTTTACGTGGGGGTATGCTGGAACAGCCACAACAATGTTGTGGAAAAGGTCACGAACATTGAAAATATCACATTTTAATATTACACATTTATGTTTTTAGCTTTAAGATTATAAGATTAGGCTTTTATTCGACGCTAACGCTTAAATTTTCATAAGAATATTGCTCAAATGAAAGTTATGTAGGAAATGTTGAATGGCATCATTGCGCAAGTGCTAACTATATTTTATTGTTGTTTACGTATAGTTTTATTTATATAGCGAATGCAGGGCGTCATATTAGAATGTTCAGTATTTTGATGACCGTATTCTACATCTGATTTACTTTTAAACTGATGGTTCAAGGTTTCAAAGAAAATAAATTTGGGTCATATTAATTCAGTCAAGGAAATACAGGATTTTACACCAAGATGTAAAACTTGTACACTCGACTGAACCAATGTAATCTGATATTATCTCCCTTTGGTCTTTGGGCTTAAAGGAGGTAATTTTATCATCTCCATTTGGTAATTCAGCTAAGGGTGATAACTAGTTTTATTCTGGTCTTTACTATTGTTATTTTGTTTGAAAGATACTGCCTTAGTGATGTACACATGTAGTTTATCTTTTGAATTATTTTGTTTTATAACTAGTTGCACAAAAGCAACAAAACTTTATGTAGTTAAAATTTGGTTTAGAACACAATGAAAATTCTTATTTGTATTTGTTCGAGTTTTCCAGTTTTGTATTTGTTTATTTTTTTTAAATTTTAAATTGAATATCTCCGGAGTGGATGGTTACATCAAATAATTTTCTGCAAACAAAATTTGAATATTTTATCATAAAATCAAAAAACTTTTGTCACATAAATATAAACTGTTCATACCCTTGCTTGCTTTCTTGATTTTATGTTACTGATAGACTTTGAACCCAGTGGCTGTCGGACTGGTGGCATTTTCTTCAAAGGAGCTAATAAAGGTAACATATGTTAATAATCAAAGACTGATATAAAATGTTCATATTTTAACCCAATAGTAGTGGAATTACATTTGTATACTGACAAATCAATAAATTTTCCAGGAAAACAATACAGATTTTTTGTGTATATTGAAAAAATTTCAAATTACAGTGTAACAAAGTCACGTGGAATTAAATTTAAATATCTGACAACCTTCAATTACTCACCTTTAATGA
This sequence comes from Mytilisepta virgata, assembly GCA_028015205.1. Classification (NCBI taxonomy): domain Eukaryota; kingdom Metazoa; phylum Mollusca; class Bivalvia; order Mytilida; family Mytilidae; genus Mytilisepta; species Mytilisepta virgata. Next base: position 38,955,588 of record CM051515.1, read on the forward strand.
AAAGGAAGCATTAAAATATTTGTGCTTTTCTTTGGCCATTATTTTTTGTTTAAATGGCCATAAACAAATGAATTATTTTCAAATTAAATTTGACAGAATTCCTAGTACATGTATTCATATTTGTATTTCCCCCTCTTTATTTGCAATACATGTAGTTTTCATGAAAAGTGTGTTTGTTTGACAGTTTCATGTGTATCAAGTTTTCATAGTTTTGTTAGCATACTGCAAAGACTTATTCTAGCTTACCTGTCTGTTCTGATTTTATGGGCTTAATTGGACCTCCTGGGGGTCTCTGAGGAGGAGGTGGCTTTACTGGTGGAGCTGGTCTTTGTGGAGGTTGTTTAATTACGGCCTGAAGAAAAATAAATTTACACGTTTTCACATAAAGATCATATTATGATACTTAGACCTCAAATATTATTACTGGCTTGGTTTATAGGAGTTTTTATGCAATTATCGACTCAGCTGGCCATATTGTGGCACCCTGTTTGTGCATTTCTCCCTTGCTTTTCACCACTTTAGAAATATATTTTAAGGTTGGATTTTAAATATTATTTCAAATGTCTTTAAAATATGTGGAGCAACCTCTTCCATTTTGAAATAAAGAATATTTTACCATTGTCATTGATTCTGCAGATTTTTGTTTACCAGTCACAGAAAAAACTTTTGTATGCATTTACTGTTTTGAAGAAATTATGTGTGTTGAAACATTAACAGAAAGAACTGAAATTCTTTTTAAACAATATACTGTTCCACTGACAACACAAATTTTAATATCCCACAAAATGCATATGCAACATGGGTTGTTATTTTAAAATTACAAATCCACAAAATTCAGTATCCTCAAAACAAGAAATGTTCATTAGTACACCAAAATTGATACCCATAAAAGTAAATGAATCCACAGTAATTTTACTTGAACAACTAAACTTTTGTCTCAACTTTTTATGGAAGTTGCTACAATGTTTTGCTGCTTTTTTTTTTTTTTTTTTTTGGTTTTCCAAAAATATGACAAAGACCATACCCAGTGAAGGTTTATCCAGAAATGTTTATCATACACTAGGAATTTAGTTATCTGAGCTTATTTTGTCTCCACCAATATCTCTACTTTATCCTACATCTAGCCTATTAACTGGCCAAATATTTGTTGTCTATGGCCCTTTCCAGAAACTTATTTCCGGCATCACAAATCTGACTCAAAAATTATAATTTGAAGCAACTTATTTCCGTTGCTGGGACGTATATTGGAAGCAAAAAGATAGTAACTAGTTCCCAAATTTATATAAACCAAAAATTACATGCAAAATAACAAGTTTTAAAAACAGTTACCGGTAATCCTTAACTCTTCATTGCAGCGAACCAGTACTACGTCCCAGCAAGGGAAATAACTTGCTTCAAATTATAATTCAAGAGTCAGAATTGTGATAAAGGAAATGAGTTTCTGAAAAGGGCTATATGATGCTAGTAGCATAATATCTCCGGGTATACTTGTTGACTGGGTCCTAGGACAACAGCTGTTTTGTTTGACCAGAGGACTGAACTTTTCTCTGAACCACAGGGTAAAAAAACAGCTATTGTCCAAGGAACCAGTGAATAACTGTTTTGTTCTTCCAATGCCTTAAACCTCTAGATTTTTATTCTGTTATTGTTTTACTGCTTTATCGTGACCAGTTTAAGGACTATTTTGACAAGTTAATTTAAATTTCATGAAAAAATAAACTTTTTAAAATCTTTAATTTTTCGTCACTTGGGAAATTTTCAAATCACGTTCATCGTGAAGTCAGGACTTTTCAAAATTATTCCAGAACTGAATTAATTCTGGTCATCACCGAATCTTGAATTACTTTCAACAAATAAGATTATTCATCCAACACATGAAAATAAATGTTATAAAAATAAAATTTTACTCAAATTTAACCAATTTTTCGCGCCTGGAAGTTTGTTGAAAAAAGTAATAACAAAATAAAGTTTTGTATAATTACGCTTCCGATTTAATATTAGCTAACGAGGAATAAATTTTTAATTTTATTACAAAAATTAAACAAATTTTACTTCTAAATTCTTTTTCTTGCTCAGTAATCCTTGCATTTTTACCTATTTCTAAGGCTCGTACCAATAAACTGTATATTTTCCAGCATATGTTGTATATAAACACCATTTCTATCAAGAAATAACTATAAAATGCTCTGGTATTTTACCTCTTTTGGCTTTGAGTCTTCAATTACAGCAGGGTTTACATCTGGTCTGGCAGGAGGTACGGGTCTACTTGTGGGAACGGGAGGTGGTCCATCCAGTAATCCATCATCTGATAAAGCAGGGCTATTTCTACCTACGATAACATTCAAGCCTTGTATCATTTATACAGGAACAATTTCAAATGGTGCAATAGCTTGAAGATCAAACTTTGAGTTTTTTGGGGGAAAACTATTGATTAATTCTTGAATAAAATATTTTAAGTATATACAATTTGCATTATGTTTGTTTTTATTTCAGTAAATAAGTTGAAATGATTCATCCCAAAATGATCTGTTTTCAGATGAAAACTAAGTCCCAAATTTCAACTGAACATCTAATTTTCTTCAAGCTTTTAAGTCTTTCACTATTAAAGTTTGTGAAAAATGTCTGAGGAAATAAATTTAATTGAATATAAAGTTATAACAAAATGTCTGCCTTAAGCCATTGCCAACAGTTAATTTGTAAATAATTAAATTGTCCCAATTTCTAGTACATGTATTGCTAAGCATTAAGAAGATACATGTACTTATTTCAAGGAAAATATCAAATACATGTAATTCAGAAGCGAAAAGCTTGCACATCCATAAGAAGCTCACAAAAAGAAACAAAAATTGACAACGAATGGTTTTTGTACTTATGTGTAGTTTTTAATAAAAAAATCAGTTCAATATAAGGTGTTAAGATGATATTCACATAAAAAAAATCATAAAGCATTAATTCTACCATAAAAGTAAACTGCAGTTATTTCACCTACTACCACATCATAGATAACTCGCACCAAACATGATGTTTCTTGAGAATGAAGAGATTTGTGCTTGTAAATTTAAGGTAAATTTCTTACCCTAAATTTGTTACAAAAAACAAATTTTGCAAGTTTGAGCAATTGTCTCTCTTTTACAAAAAAACAGAAAGATACAGGTTTGCCATACTTTAACAATGCAAACTGAAATACTTATTTTGTCAAAATGGCTCTCTGTTTTAATCTGCTGAATTTTTTACTCTGTTTTTGCAATTAATTCTGGTTTTTTATGGACACATTAAGCTGAAGAAATGAAAAATTGATTATTGCTTAAAATCTGAAATAATTCTAAAACTAAGCTTTCCATTAATTATAGTATATCTAATCTTGAAATGCGAATACCTAACCATCGACAACGAATTACCGAACAACACATTACATGTAATTCACGAGTGTGCGTAGCGCACGAATGAATTATTAGTGTTTTTCGGTCATGAGTTGTAGATCTTTGGTATTCGAATTTCAAGATTAGTTATTCTGTTTATTACATTGAAATATTCCATGTATTCAGAAATTTTAACGAGAAAATACAAGGGGTTATGTTTTAATATGATTATGCGTCGACCACTGTATAGCAACGTTGTTGGCAACGGCTATTGTTACGTCACTTCCTAGAGTGAAATATGACTTTCGATTTCACTGGGTGGATTATCAAATTTGATTTCACTCAGAAATCCCGATATTTCACCTAACTCAATGTAATAACCAGAAATAATTAATTGAAATATTTCATTGTCTGACATAACAGGAAAATATTTACAAATTACTGTCCAATTCCAATTCAATTTCCATGAATTCAAATGCATACAAAATAGCTGTTACTGATGCAAAGTAAATTATAAATGAAAAACTACCTTGAAATTTTTTAGCTGTAATAAAAGATGATTTAGATGAGCTAAATGTATATATTAAGTGATCCTAAAAGTAGAAATAAAATAATCAAAATACGGTTGAATTGAATGAACTATCTTCTACTTTCCCAATTTCCTTAACACAAAGATATTACAAACCTTACCTGAATGTGTTGGTGTGTTATTTCCTGATACTGTGAGTTTGTCTGTTTGTTGGTCATCTTCATCATCTTACAAAAAAATAAATGAAATCTAAGTTAAGTACTTCAAATTGTTCTAGAAGCACAAAATGCAACAACCATGTTCATAAGGACTTTACCTAATCCTTTTGGTCATATTTTGTATTTGTGTGCTCTTCAGCATTTATGGTCAATGTTTCAACTTTCAACATTTTTAGCCTTGCACAAAACTGATTTGTAATAATATGTCAAAATACCGGTACATATATGCATTTCATTCAAATTAAAAGTGGTCTTCAAAAAAAATTTATGACAACTCCTTGTTACAAATTAAGGATTTCATCAAAGGTAAATCCCACCATGAACTCTGTAGGTATATGTCTTAATAATTTTTGTCAAGTCTGATGTTTTTTTCTTTAAAGGATGTTTCCAATGGGTTTGGCAGATTTCGGTACTCCTCTAATTTAATCCATTTTATGTTAAACAAATTTTTACTTATTGAACCTAATTTTCTTTAAATAGCATACCATCAGAATCAAAATCATAAAGTCCAGTGAAATCCTCTCCAAGCAAGCTATTACTAATAGTATTGAACAGGGCACCAGTATTCATTGTACACAATTCCATTTCTTTGTTTATCTGTTGTTTCCAGTCTAATGTTTTTAACTTGACTTGTATCTTTTTCCCATTTATCTGAAAAAAGATAGCCCTCTTATAAAATGTCATTTTATAAGAGCTGCAAATTACTCAAAATGTCTAACTCTTCATGATTTTGATACATTAATATCAAAATGAAGGGATATGGGGAATAATTCACTGAACAATATCCCATTATATAATCTGTTTTGTTTTTACCTCTGTATTATTATACTGTAATGCATCTATTGCACATCTCCCATCTTTAAAAGTTAACCACATATCTTCATCAACAAACCTGCAGAATAAAACAATCTGTCTAATTCATAGTATATAAATTCAGAGGTATAAATCAACACAATTTAAAGTACTGTAAACTTGAAATTGATTACTGATTGTAAAAATTTGACAGGATGAACACTGCAATAATGAAATCTCGCATCATAATTTTTGTAGTCATAATTCATTACAATTTGTACATGGCATTCACTATGCTAACATTATTGTCAGTTTCTCAAAACTTGCAATAATTTCCAGATTTACATTATTTGAAATAATCAAGAATTTCAAAAAAAATTTTGATTGGCAAGAGTTTTGGGAGAATTTGGAATTAACTTTCTGATTTTTACTGGTTTAAAAAATTAGAGAAACATATTCTTATTCTTGCCAAGGCTATGACTTAAAATTTAATAATTTAACGAACTGGATGGTAGAAAGCCAATAATCTATTTGTAACGATGCAAGAAGCTACTCAAACTCACACCGTTGAGACACTATGGCACCTATTTGCCAAGCACCCACTCGGCCAAATCTGCTATAAAATATAGCTTCAGTGACCGAGGTGAATCTTGGGATGAACATGGTACATGTGTTTATGCCTGTGGTGATGGAATTTTATTACCTCTCTGGCATTTATTTGGCAGCAATCTGATTTAGCTATTTCTTGATACATTATATGTGATGATAATGTTTTATTATCATATACAGTCACAGTAAATACAGTATCTAACTAAACGTCTTAATATTGTGACAACCATATAATGTATATATCATAAAATGTTAGACTATCAGATTATAATATATATCAATCCAAAAGGTTGAAAAGCAAATTCACGAACTCCAAAAAGACCAAAAGGAGTAAAGCCAAACCGTCTATGGACAGAGCTATGCCCAAGAGAGATACTCCTTAGTTTTCACAAATTTTACATTTCTATAACAGTAAATTTTAAGTATCAATTTCAGGCTAGTAAAGAAATTCTTGCAACTGAGCTGGAGATACTCTCTGGGACTTGGAGTCCACCAGCAGCTGCATCCACTCAGTGGTAAAAATATCTTTGATACCAATTTTGATGCACAAGATTTGCACATATTGTCGATATATGACTTATCAGTTGTGCTGAAGACCTAAAATGTTGAAAACCAAAATACCAATCCAAAAGGTTGAAGAGCAAATTCACAAATACCAAAATGACCAAAAGGGATAAAGCCAAAACCATCTAAGGACAGAGCTATGCAAAAGGGAGATACTCCTTAGCTTTCACAAATTTTACAATTTTATAACAGTAAATTTATAAACAATCACTTGATGGTATATTCTGTGGACATTCTATTCACATTTTTTTCAAATTATTTCTCTGAAGTACATGTACGTATATACCTGACTAGAATAATATCACCAACATCTGTAAGACATTCTACGATGGAGTCAATCAAGTCATCTTCAAAATCTCCATCTACTAAGGAAACTATCACAGTGCCATCTGCTGGTCCCTGTTGACCTATGACCTTATCCAGTACTCCCTCTTTCTTATCCTCTATAACCTCTAGAACATCAACATCTATGACAGCAACAACTGGTCTGTAAAAATGTTTCATATTCCAGTCAATTGTTGCATTGTACAAAAACTGAAGGCATATACTGTGGATTCAGTATATTTCACTGAATTCAATTTTTCGCTGTTTTCATGGGTGCAGGCAAAACACGAATTTTAGTATTCCACAAAATGTAAAATTCATAATGTATTAACAGGTTTAAATGACAAAACCATGAAATTTGGTATTGTCAAAAAGACATTGACTTTTAATTTATAAAAGTCTGTTTTGTGATTTCTCAATAGGATTATCCTTAAAAGATCTCATTAAGACACTTACTGTTATCACTTTTGTTAATTTTCCAAAACTAACAGTACATACAAATAGTCAATATAGAATATTTCTAAATAGTGAAAAACTTTCTGAATAAAAATATTGCTGTGTAGATTTCTGTGGAAATAGGAATCAACAAAAATTTAAGATTTTTACAATATTTCAATTCTGCAGGTAAAAAAAATCCTGAAAATACACAATGTCATGGATACTTACCTATGATCTGATGTCTTAAGTTCAGATCTGTTGTATAAAATTAAATGACCAGATTCATATGGGTTTTCTTTCTCTAACACTGAAAAAAATATGTACAGCAAAAATATTCTAAAAAAATAAAATTACACCTGTTAGATAAACATGTACCTATTCTTTCTTATATCTCAATTTTACCATTACCAAGATGAAGCATTTGTTAATTGTGTATGGCAAGAATTGATTTCAAGCTATTTTTCTCAAATTTTAGTTGCAATTTAATTCTCTTAGAAAAAAAAAACATCTCTGACAATTTTTTTTAAACTTTAATAGAAGAATTAGATTTTTGTCCTTTCACTGATTACCTTACATAAATTGAATTTAAATTTTTTAAATATACATAAAACTGAAATATAATTTTTTTTAAATTTATAGACTAGTATATACATGTATGTCAATGTGTTATATGTTATTGATACAACTTCAATAAATAATCCAAACACACCAAACTTATATCCATATCTATCAAAAAGATGACAAAAGCTCCCATAGCCAATTTATATATGTAGTCATAACTTTATGTATTAGGTACATGTATCATTACTGTTTCTATGCAACAGGGGAGATAACTCACAATTGGTTTCTTTTTTCCACCAAATATTACGTTTCCAGAGAACTCTGTCTGTCCAAGCTGGTGTCCTACACTTATCACTAGTATCATAATCATCACAGAACAGATCGTACTTGTATGTGGGTGCAAAATTCAACTTCCCTTCAATGAATCCTTGGAAGGCCTACAGAACAATCCAAATTGTATCATTGTTCAATCTTTTGTAAAAGAAACCAATAAACATGTTCAGATGGCTTGTAGATATCTATAGTTCAATAACAAAAAGATTTTATAAAATTCAAGTTATTTTAATTTAATTTGCTTCTTATTGTTCAGTTCACAACAACCCTTTTTTGTAAATCACAAAAGGGATTAGACTCAAGTTTTATACTATAATTATGAGAAGTTATTTTTTTTAATTTTATATATCCATCATACAGGCAACTTGGAATATTTTGTTACCATTTTGTTGTTTTTCTAACAATCAAAAACTGATTTCTGACTACCTTATTAGTAAGTGACAGTTTCTCATACATATTATCCTACCTTGCCTGCCTCTTTCTGAAGGAACAGCTGGTCACACTGTTGTAATGCTCCCCAGTTCTCATCATCTATCAGCTTCTTGACTTCTTCATTAGGAAGGTCAACTCTATAGTTAAAATCACCACACCAAAAGACATAGTCATGTGACATTATACTTCTTCCCTGAAAATAAAAATATAAATACATTAATTCATGAATAAATCTAAATTAACTGTAGGCCAACAATCCAAGGGAACAAAATAACACCCATTTCCCATAAAATGGCATCAAAATGGCTTTCAAATGGGACATTAGCATTACTACTTGAATATGTATCATTTTGTTGTCCCTAAATATCTGGCTCACAGTTTGCTGAAATATTCTATTTAAAGAGTACTATGAACTAGTTATAACATTAATTCCTGAGCACCACTAAACCTACAACAAAATTCTTCTATAGTACTAGTATATGTATTTTAATAAACGAGAAAAGTAATATTCTGACACCTCAAATGAATATATAAAATAATCAAAAGATTTCCTTACATGGAAAAAATGTAGCTGTTTTCTGTGCTAGTTACAGTGGTGGTTTTGGGAAAATGTGAAAAATATCTAGCAACAAATAACACCACTACCAGTTAAGGCTACTTTTCTTTTGTTAAGAGTTAATTATTTTCAGCAATCCCCTGACCATTATGCCTAATTTTGATTAATTTTCCTATTTACATGTATATATGAAATTTAAAATTTTCCTCAGAAAACTTTTGCACAGCAAGGAGTTAAGCTGAAATAAAGCATGGTATTTTGTAGTGCAGTCTAACTACCTTGTCTAATACTCCATGTAACTGCAATGATATAAAAGCTTGATAAGATATTATTGATTTAATAATGATCTATGACAAACACATAAATATCCTTATTTGAACACTGAAAACTGAAAGAATTTGAACTTGATCAGGCTGCCATCAAAACACATCTTTCCAAATATAAGTTTAATCAAAATCCGTAAATAAATAAAGGTGTGAGAGCGATTACAATGGGGAGGACGGACAGTATTTCTATATCCCTGCGTCACATTGTGACGGAGGATAAAAAATGAAGTGATGAAATATTTATGGCCAACTACTGTACATTAGAATTTAACTAAATAAGGGGAAATTAAATATAATTGAATCTTGATGCTCAAATCAAAATTGTATGAATGATATCCATTTATCAAATCTATTTTACAGTCCTGCCAGTGTATTTTTCTTTTTACATCAATCAATATGATAATGACATGTTATGATTTCAGTATGTCAAGTAGTTTCAGATGAGAAGATTTTTGAGTGAATTTCCCATAAGGTCCTATGATAAAGTAAATTCAGCTGTGGTGGCCATCTTGGTTCACAGTCCACAAAATTGGACACATTTCTGAAAGAGGAGCTCATAGGGACCAATGCTGCCAAGTCTGGGTCAAATATGTCAAGTGGTTTCAGACAAGAAGATTTTTCAATGAATTTTGCCATAGGGCCTTATGTTAAACTAACTTCGGCTGTGGCGGCCACCTTGGTTAAAAGAGGACCATCTAATGACCATTGCTACCAAGTCTAGTTCTAATTGGCTTAATTGGCTTAGTGGTTTCAGACAAGAAGATTTTTGAGTGAATTTCCCATAGGGTCCTATGATAAACTAAGTTCAGCTGTGGCTGCCATCTTGGTTCACAGTCCTCGAAAATGGACACATTTCTGAAAGAGGACCTCCTAAGGACCATTGCTGCCAAGTCTGGTTTCAATATGTCAAGTGGTTTCAGACAAGAAGATTTTTGAGTGAATTTCCCATAGGGTCCTATGTTAAACTAAGTTCAGCTATGGTGGCCATCTTGGTTCACAATCCACAAAATCGGACACAATTCTGAAAGAGGATCTCCTAAGGACCATTGCTGCCTAGTCTGGCAATTGGTCAAGTTGTTTCAGACGAAGATTTTTCAATGAATTTTCCAATAGGGCCCTATGTTAAACTAACTTCGGCTGTGGCTGCCACTTTGGTTGACAGTCTGGGTCATCAGACGAAATTTTGAAAGAGGACCATGGATACCAGATCTAGTTCTAATTGGCTTAGTGGTGTCAGACAAGATTTTTGAGTGAATTTCCCATGGGGTCCTATGTTAAACTAAGTTCGGCTGTGGCGGCCATCTTGGTTCACAGTCCACAAAATCGGACATATTTCAGAAAGAGGATCTCCTAAGGTCCATTGCTGCCAAATTTGGTTCCAATTTGCCTTGTAGTTTCATGTCGGTTGGAAGTCTGGGATGCCAGACATAATTTTGGAAGGGAGCCATCCAAGGACCATTTCACCAAAGTTTGGTCCCACTTGGCCCCATGGTTTCAGAAAAAAAAGATCTTTAAAGGAAAGTTTACGTTGGATGCCGTCTTTAAAGGGCAAAAACTCCTATAAGGGGTCAATCAATGATTTTGGTCATGTTGACTTATTTTTAGATCTTATTTTGTTGAACATTTTTGATGTTAACCGTTTGTTTTATCTCTAATAATATTCAGGAGAATAACCATAAACTGCAAAATTTACTTAAAATTAACAATTCAGGGGCAATAACCCAACAAAGGGTTGACCGATTCATCAGAAAATTTCATGGCAGGTAGATCTTGACCTGATGAACATTTTTACTATAAGTTATTTAGTTTTTGAGATATAAGACAAAAACTGCAGTTTACCCCTATGTTCTATTTTTAACAAAGGCCGCCATGTTTGATTATGGATCAAAAACTCGGTAATAATTTATAAACTAGATACCCTAAGGAACATTCACTTAAAGTTTTGAAGTATTTGGCCCAGTAGTTTCTGAGGAGAAGATCCTTGAAATAATTTACGACAGATGCCAAGTGATGGCATAAGCTCACATGGCCCTTTGGGCCAGGTGAGCTAAAAATAAAAAGACTTTTGCATAGATGACCCATATTCCATGCAATAGTATATGGTATTTCTGTATCCAAACATGCTAAACATAAATATTATTGCATACATGACAGTCCATATCAAATAAGTTCAACTTTACAGTACTGCTTATGTTTATTTTTGTAGCAAGGCCTTGGGGTAATAGGTGGGGCTGCTATATTTACTAAGCAATGCGTTCGAGTAAAAAATATTTAGTTTTTTCAGCCAATAACATAAAACTTCAAATGTGTGAAAAAGATAACAATAATATTGGCATTCCATATCTAGACACTGCATTTAAATTATATCTTTATATAAATTCTTTAGGACAAGATATTAAATGGAAAGGCAAAAAAAATAATATGTTTAGCATTACAGTAGAATCTCAAGGCATCGGTAGTTCGAGCCATAAAAGTCTGGAAAAATTCCCGTTTCGAACCAGCAATTTCAAAATTTAATTAAGATCCTTTTGTCTATCCAATTGTTGAAACAACACCCACTTATCAAAACACAATGTGGAAATAATAAGGATAAATCACCGACAAACATCATGATGATTATAACAATTACCTATAATTGATAAGCAATCACCTGCTTGTCAATTACTGATCTGACCTCTGATTTTTCATACTGATTTATATTGGTCACTTATGCCAATTAAAAAATAGTGTTTGAGTTACTGAGAGTACATTATGTTATATTACTCTTATTTGACCCAGAAAAAAGTTTGAGAATTGGAGAAGTTGGTGTTCGAAAAACCGAGAGTAAATTTACATAGACATAATGGAAAAAATTAACGGACTTTTGAATAGGTCCGAGAAATCCATTGTGTTCGAGCGATCCGAGTTCCAGCCACCGAGATTCTATTGTAACTATTGGAACAGAGAGTAGAGGTCAAACTCATAGCAATCAAAATTAAAAGAAAAAAAGAGTTACATTTCTTTCTTCAAAATGTCATAAACAAGATATGACAATATAAAACATATCATCGAGCATTCTATTACAGTTAACTATATATACATTCATCGTCATAGAATATACACTTTATTGTACAAGCCTTCCAATCATGTAGAATAGAAATGCAATGTTTACAAAGAATTTTGTATTTAACAGCAATTACAAATAAACTGTATATTTTCCAACAATGTACATGTATATATATATTGATTTTATCCTGCAGTGATCAGTTTGCTATTTGTTATCGAGAAAAAAGGCGCAAAAATGGGACATTACAATCCTATTTGAAGCATGTTTTGTGTAATATAAGGAGATCATGACTGATAAAACTATAAACTAGGGCACAATACAGAATATGATGATATTATGGTAAAATTTCACACCTTTCATTTGGTTAGTACACAAACCAGTTGCAGGATAAAAATAGATATCTAATGGTTATATATAAAAACTTCTACTCTGTAATGAAACACAAATTTAAGTGATTCCTTTAAAAACAACTATGGGTCATTCCTAACTGTAAAGGAGCATAATTCAGGTTTTTTTTCATGTCTTTTAAAAGATGTCCACTTGTTTGATACTTTCAAATGAAAACACTCAATAAATGGTGTTGGCCCTACATATAAAGTATTAAAAGTAACTACAGACTCTTGTCCTTGGTTTATCCTGACTTTATTTTAAACTCTAAAATCATGCAAATTTACTATCTATCTTCCCCCAGTTAGATATTTCTATATCTGTTGTATATTAATATATCTGACGACATTTAACATGCAACATTAAAATGACAACATAATGCTGAAGTAATAAATATCCTACCAAGCATTGTTCCTGTGAAAAACAAGCAGAAATATATGACAATAGAAAAACAGATGTGTATTTATATGATGAAGAATTTCAAAATGGCAGATGATATAAATATAAATAATCAGATGTTTATGTATTGTTAAGATGAAAAAAATGTTAAAGTGAAACTTTCAAAAAATTCACTTCAATAATTTGTTAATGATTTTTACAAACATAAATTTCAGTTAAATATTATTTTTTTTTAAGTAGACTATACAACTTAGGTTCATGTAAAATACATAATAAACTGATGTGAACTTTAAATATGGAATAAAAACATTTTTCTTAACTTCACAAATTGATGCTTTTGAATTTTTGCTTTTTTCAATAATAAGCTCAACAATTGTGGTAAATACATATGTCAAGAAATATTTATCTATATTTGTATATACTAGGAATTTTTCTAAAGTTGGTCAAGTAGCAAAATGAGAATAATTATATAATTTTTTTATACATAGACATTAATATAAGTAATAAGTTAAATGTAAATGAATACTTTTGGTTAAATAAAATGAAGATTACTTTAATAGGTCAGGAATTTTAGAAATATAACGTACATACTTTCTTAATTTCTTTAGATTCATTTATTTTTATTGAATATCAATTTTTGCAGTTTAATTTGAAGTCCTGATACCATGAATTTAATTATTTGACAAAATATGTACCTTGTTATCTGTTTTCACTAAAAAATACCAAAACTACAAAATTTAGTATCTTCCAATGAGGGCTATTCCGGAAAAAAATGTATGGGGGGGTTGGAAGGCACTTTATATAAAATTGTATGGGTGGTCGGGGGTCTGGAAAAAAATTGTAAAGGAAGCATAAGGAAATTTTATTTTAAATTATATGGGTAGTGGGTGCTAAAAAAAAATGCCTTCCAACCCCCCCATACCATTTTTTCTGGAATAGCCCTGACAAAATTTCGCTAAACTGTAAACATTGATACCAACAATACTGATGAATCCACACAATGTACACATCTTCCATCTTTAACAATTGTTAAATTTTATATCAACTTACCATAGGGAAGGATATTTTACGACTAATTTCAGCATAGTCACTGTTTCGGTCATTCACCTGAGACTGTCCAGCAGCAAGGTGAGCGCAGACAAAACAGAGTGATGTCCCATGCACCAGGAATCTGATGGCCACACCCCCTTTGTTACCAGCAGCTCCACCCAAACCTGTCTTAGCTGAATCAATTGCCACATCTCTGAAATTTTTAAAATATTAAAGTAAATTTGAAATATAACAGGAAATTTGGATGGCTTAAAGTAATATTGTCTACATGTATATTGTTTTAACTCTTTGGTATAAAATCACAGTCATCTTAGAAGGACTAGTCTCATGTACATAAAAAGAAGATAAAAAGCTCATCAAAACCCAATTCTAAATAAAATGCTCCGCTGGGCGCAGCTAGATACGACCGCAGATGTCGAACCCTGAATAGTTGGGGCAATTATGAACACAACATTCAAGCTTGATACAATACTGAATTTGGATTGTGAATAAATATTTGACACAGCATAGGTTTCTGACACAGAATGAATGTTGTCTAAGAACTTAAAAATTTTTAATTTACCTATTCAAACCATATCAGTATTATTTGTTTTTATATATAAATCAGAAATAACCAATTTAAAATTTAAAATTGGGCACACATATCAATTTCTTGCTATTGCGCAATACTGTGCAATTGAAGATTTCTTGCTATTGTGCAATACTGTGCAATTGAAAATTTCTTGAAATATTTTACACATAATAGGTTTCTGACACAGAATAACTGAAATCAAAGAACTTAGAATTGGTCATATGATTTGAATTTATATTCAATTTTTTTGCTTCTTGTGCAATAAAATATGCTGTGGAGAATTGCCCCCCCCCCCCCCAAAAAAAATAATAATAATTTACCACTTTTTTTAGCTTTTGTGCAATACACTATGAAGTTGCACATTGACCCCCTCCCCTTCCCAAAAGAAAAAACAAAAAACAATAAAATTTATTGTAACCGCCCCCCCCTTTTTTTGTTAAAAAAAATTTGAAATTTTCTTTTTAATTTATGAAATATGAAATGAGAAAAAAATTGCCCCTCCCCAATTTCTCATTTACCCCCCCCTAAATTTGCTTTTCAACCCCCCCCCCCCCCCCCCCATTTAATTATACTTTGCAACCATAACAGCCCATTTAAATACACCATAACGTATTAAAATAGAAAATGACATCATAGTCATGGATGGCAAATTTTAAATATACATAATTTAAAAGCAGTTTAGATGAGATAAACAAAAAAGCTTCATCAGCACATTTTATATTGGCAAATTTCCAATGAAGTTCAATAAACTAAAGTTATTGGCAAATTTCCAATGGAATTTGTTAATAATAAAGTTTTGATAACAGGGCACAGATATCAATTCTTGCTATTGCGCAATACTATGCAATTGAAAATTTCTTGAAATATTTGACACATACTAGGTTTCTGACACAGAATAACTGAAATCAAAGAACTTAGAATTGGTCATATGATTTGAATTTATATTCAGTTTTTTGCTTCTTGCGCAATACAATATGCTGTTGAGAATTGCCCCCCCCCCAAAAAAAAATAATTTACCCCTTTTTTACCTTTAATTTTGGACCCCAATTTGGACCAACTTGAAAACTGGGCCCATAATAAAAAAACTAAGTACATGTTTAGATTCAGCATATCAAAGAACCCCAAGAATTCCATTTTTGTTAAAATCAAACTAAGTTTAATTTTGGACCCTTTGGACCTTAATGTAGACCAATTTGAAAACGGGACCAAAAATTAAGAATCTAAAAACACGGTTAGATTTGGCATTTCAAAGAACCCCAATAGTTCAATTTTCGATGAAATCAAACAAAGTTTAATTTTGGACCCTTTTGGCCCCTAATTCCTAAACTGTTCGGACCAAAACTCCCAAAATCAATCCCAACCTTCCTTTTGTGGTCATAAACCTTGTGTTTAAATTTCATAGATTTCTATTTACTTATACTAAAGTTATTGTGCAAAAACCAAGAAAAATGCTTATTTGGGCCCTTTTTTAGCCCCTAATTCCTAAACTGTAGGGACCAAAACTCCCAAAAACAATCCCAACCTTCCTTTTGTGGTCATAAACCTTGTGTTAAAATTTCATAGATTTCTGTTTACTTATACTAGAGTTATCGTGCGAAAACCAAGAAAAATGCTTATTGGGCCCTTTTTTGGCCCCTAATTCTTAAACTGTTGGGACCAAAACTCCCAAAATCAATCCCAACCTTCCTTTTGTGGTCATAAACCTTGTGTTTAAATTTCATAGATTTCTATTAACTTATACTAAAGTTATAGTGCGAAAACTAAATGTCTTCGGACGACGACGCCGACGACGGACGACGCCGACGACGCCAACGTCATACCAATATACGACCGCAAAAATTTTGCGGTCGTATAAAAATTAAATTTTGGATATAACGCGTCATTTGATTGGTCAAATTGTTTCGTCTATCATATCATATACTAAATTTTTGTTTTTGTTTTTCACTATGACGTCACTAAAGGGAATCCCAATGTTTTAGACGTCAAAACAACCATTGGAATTAAATTATAAGGATTGACTGTAATTTTGTTTTCAGTCTATTTGAAATAACCTCAATGCACATGCTGCACACTTTCAAATATCCTGCTGGTTATTTAGTGTGCACCACGTGATTGAGGTTATTGTTTTGAAACAGTTTTTATTTTAATTTATCTTTTAAAAATAAAATCCTGTACAGATTATAAACAGATTTTGTTTCTCTTGTGATTGGGTCACAATATTTCTACACTGGAAATAGTTTAATTTAAATTTGAATGTTCAAATCAAAAAGTTAATCTATAAGGATGAAAAAAATGGAAAACTCGACTAACAATGAAAGAAAAGGCATAACCTATTTGTTAGTTGCTATTCTTTACTGCTTTTATTTAGTACTGCCAATGTAACAGATGCTTGGGATGATACTTGAGTACTTGCTAAACTAGTTTTACATAGTTTGGAGTATTTCAGACATTTTGCACGTGTTCAATTTATTCACTATGGCACAATAAAAAGCTTATTATACAGTTAGTGCAAATCCCCTTATTGTATGATGACCTCTTTTTGTACTTTTAAAATTCTATTTCTGGGTTGTTGTTCATCGACAGTTGTCCCATATCTCCATTCATTCTCATAGTCCAAAGCAATAAAAAATAAAATGCTCCGCTGGGCGCAGCTAGATACGACCGCAGATGTCGAACCCTGAATAGTTGGGGCAATTATGAACACAACATTCAAGCTTGATACAATACTGAATTTGGATTGTGAATAAATATTTGACACAGCATAGGTTTCTGACACAGAATGAATGTTGTCTAAGAACTTAAAATTTTTTAATTTACCTATTCAAACCATATCAGTATTATTTGTTTTTATATATAAATCAGAAATAACCAATTTAAAATTTAAAATTGGGCACACATATCAATTTCTTGCTATTGCGCAATACTGTGCAATTGAAAATTTCTTCAAATATTTGACACATAATAGGTTTCTGACACAGAATAACTGAAATCAAAGAACTTAGAATTGGTCATATGAGTTGAATTTATATTCAATTTTTTGCTTCTTGTGCAATACAATATGCTGTGGATAATTGCCCCCCCCCAAAAAAAAAAAAATAATTTACCCCTTTTTTTAGCTTTTGTGCAATACACTATGAAGTTGCACATTGACCCCCCCCCCTCCCAAAAAAAAACAAAAAACAATAAAATTTATTGTAACCCCCCTTTTTTGCTAAAAAAATTTGAAATTTTCTTTTTAATTTATGAAATATGAAATGAGAAAAAAATTACCCCCTCCCCATTTTCTCATTTACCCCCCCCCTCTAAATTTTGTTTTCAAACCCCCCCCCCCCCCCCCATTTCTTTATACTTTGCAACCATAACAGCCCATTTAAATACACCATAACATATTAAAATAGAAAATGACATCATAGTCATGGAATTTGTTAATAATAAGGTTTTGATAGCAGAGCACACATATCAATTTCTTGCTATTGCACAATACTGTGCAATTGAAAATTTCTTCAAATATTTGACACATAATAGGTTTCTGACACAGAATAACTGAAATAAAGAACTTAGAATTGGTCATATAATTTGAATTTATATTCAATTTTTTGCTTCTTGTGCAATACAATATGCTGTGGAGAATTCCCCCCCCCCCCCCAAAAAAAAAAAAAAATTTACCCCTTTTTTAGCTTTAATTTTGGACCCCGATTTTAATCTGAAATTTCCTTTTTAATTTATGAAATATGAAATGATAAAAAAATTGCCCCCTCCATAATTTCTCATTTACCCACCCCCCTAAATTTTTTTTCAAACCCCACCCCCCCTTTCGTTTGATACTTTGCAACCATAACAGCCCATTTAAATACACCATAATTTATTAAAATAGAAAATGACATCATAGTCATGGATGGTAAATTTTAAATATACATAATTTAAAAGCATTTTAGATGAGATAAACAAAAAAACTTCATCAGCAAATTTTATATTTCCAAATTTCCAACGAACTTCATTAAACTAAAGATATTGGCAAATTTCCAATGGAATTTGTTAATAATAAAGTTTTGATAACAGGTCACACATATCAATTTCTTGCTATTACACAATACTGTGCAATTGAAAATTTATTGAAATATTTGATACATAATAGGTTTATGACACAGAATAAGTGAAATCAAAAAACTTAGAATTGGTCATATGATTTGAATTTATATTCAACTTTTTTCTTCTTGTGCAATACAATATGCTGTGGATAAATGCCCCACCCCCCCCCCCCCAAAAAAAAAAAAATTACCCCTTTTTTATCTTTAATTTTGGACCCCAATTTGAACCAACTTGAAAACTGGGCCCATAATAACAAAACTAAGTACAAATCTGAAATGAGAAAAAAATTTTCCCCACCCCCCGCCAATTTAATATTTACCCCATAAATTTTGACACCCCCCCCACTTTCCCTTTTTCAAAAAAAAAAATCTTTCCCTCAAGATAATGTCATAATCCCTATTCAAAATTATCATGAAGTTTGCAAACATAATTAAACATTTAAATACATCATTGAAGTCTTAAAATAAAAAATGACATATGGCTAAAATTAATATTAATTCATAGTAAGTTCTAAAAATAAATTGACAGCTATAAATCACCCCAAAAACAATCAACATTTCTTTATACATAATTGAATCATACACAATATTTTACTTTAAATGTGTTTGGAATGTGTTTGGATTACCTTCCTTAGCCCACCAAGCTAATATCATAGATTTCTATTTATTTATACTACAGTTATTGTGCAAAAACCAAGAAAAATGCTTATTTGGGCCCTTTTTTAGCCCCTAATTCCTAAACTGTTGGGATCAAAACTCCAAAAAATGATCATAAACCTTGTGTTAAAATTTCATAGATTTCTATTTACTTATACTAGACTTATTGTGCGAAAACCAAGAAAAATGCTTATTGGACCCTTTTTTGGCCCCTAATTCTTAAACTTTTGGGACCAAAACTCCCAAAAACAATCCCAACCTTCCTTTTGTGGTCATAAACCTTGTGTTTAAATTTCGTAGATTTCTATTAACTTATACTACATTTATAGTGCGAAAACCAAATGTCTACAGACTCCGACGGACGACGACGACGACGACGCCAACGTCATACCAATATACGACCGCAAAAATTTTGCGCGGTCGTATAAAAAAAGAAGAAAAGTCATTCACGAAACAGATTGGTTCTACTATATACCTGATAAATGGGGCAAGCTGTGGTCTGACAAAAACATACAATATAACACCCACTAACTGAACACTTGTCAGGACTACATATTTATTATCTCTGGATATTACTTTCAGTATATACTTCTGCCATTCTCTAGCATTTGTGGTACTGTAAAATACAAAACATCATATATTATGATTAGAAATTTCTATAGAAATAAACACTCATGACATTTGAACACAAAAAACATAATAATATTCTCTCGAACAAATATTGGGTTATCAGTTTAAACTTAAAAGGTCATTCACTTTGAAAAAAAAAATTCAATGCTGAATGAAGATACTTTTTAGCTGTGTATTTCAAAATGCAAGTCAAAGTAAGAGCTGTAAAAAAATGTAAAAAAATGGCCGCCGGAGTAGGTGGTGTGTTAGCAACTCTCTTAGTATTTTTGCATTTTCCTTCAACTTCAAAGTGTTCTTTACTACCAAAAATTGGATTATGATGCAAACTACCAACATGGATTAATTTACCCAGTTCATACGACAAAAGTTTTGTGTTATGGAAAGGATATTTTGCAAAAACTAATTTCAAATAGTCAAAGAAGTGAAAACCGTTCACAATACAAAGAAAATATGAAAACATTACCCTTGATTGGATATATTTGTCTACTTTTATCTGGGGATATACATTTGAACCCGGGGCCGTTATGCCTTGGATGTAAGGAGGACTCACAAATGCCTAAAGGAATAACGTTTTCTAATGACATGGAATGGATTTGCGATCAATGTGTTAATTATATTTCTAACAACTTTGAATTGGATCAATCAACTGATGATTTCTTAGCCAACTTACCAAAAGGAATACTTTTTGGACATATAAATGTTTGTGGATTACTTAGTAAAATAGACCAAATTAAAATCTTGATCAGGAAACAAACTTTTGATGTTTTGGCAATAACTGAAAGTAAACTTGATTGTAATATTGATGATGCTGAAATTAACATTATTGGGTACAAATTGTTTCGTCGGGATCGAAATAGACATGGAGGTGGAGTTCTCTTCTACATTAAAGACAAATGGTCGGTAACAAATGTTATCTCACATGAAAACTTGGAATTCCTATCTCTCGATATAAAACAATTAAACTCTCCAACCTTTAAAATGGGAGTTGTTTACAGACCTCCAGACTCCGTAGTACAGTGGTATAGCGATTTTGAAAGTTGGGTAGAAAATCTGATTTCACAAAAGGACAATATAATTATTATGGGCGATTTCAATATTGACCAACTCAAAAACGACAAAATGAAAGTTTTAATGAATACGCTTAATCTGAATCAGTTGGTTAAAGAACCAACCCGAGAAACTAAAGACACAAAAACATTAATCGATCACATATATGTATCAAATGAAAGCAACTTTACAACCACCGGCATTGTTCCACTGGGGATCAGCGACCATCATCTGATCTATACTATAATGAAAAAGAACAAAAGCGGCCCGAACAAACATACCACCATAAAATACAGAGACTACAAACATCTAGACGAAACGAAACTGTTGGAAGACATGAATAAAATCGATTGGGAGTCTATCAAATCTATGAATGATGTAAACGAAATGTGGACTTTCTTTAAAAACAGTTTTATAAAAGTTATTGACGACCATTTGCCCTTTAAAGAAAGGAGGATCAACATAAGATCAGAACAATGGATAAATGATGTTATTCTAACTGATATGCATCAGCGTGATTATCTTCACTCTCAAGCTTTAAAAACAAACTCGGAATATGACTGGGCATTGTACAAATATGCTAGAAACAAAATCGTCTCGAAAATCAAAGAAGCAAAACAATCGTATATTGATGAAGTCATAGACCAAGCATCTATCAAACCAAAGGATATGTGGAAACGTCTTAAAGAATTTATTCCTTCGAAATCTAAAAATATGTGTACTTCGTATTTAAAGAAGGATAATCAAACTGTGTCCGAAAATGACGAGATTGCAGATATATTTAACAACTTTTTCTGTAGTATCGGTAATAATTTGGGTAAAAATTTTGACGATTCCTTACCGGATATTGGACAATCAATGCCACCTGGCTCATTCAGCATACCAAAAATGACTAAAACTTTTGTAGAGAAGGAAATATCTGGAATGTGTACAGCAAAGGCTACGGGATTAGACAATATATCTGTTAAATTGCTGAAGTTAACATCAAGTGCCATTGTTGAAGTTTTAACATTTATTTTGAACTTTTCTTTAGAAACAAACTTTGTTGAAAATGACTGGAAAAATGCCAGAGTTACACCTATTTTCAAATCTGGAGATGAACATATTGTGAACAATTATAGACCTGTTTCAGTATTGCCTATTGTAAGCAAAATTCTAGAAAGACATGTTTTCAATACATTTTACGAATATTTATCGGATAATAGAATTATAACCACAAGTCAGTCCGGTTTCAGACCAAAACACTCGTGTGAGACAGCATTAAATAGTTTAGTTGATCGTTGGCTCAAACATATTGACGATGGTAAATTAACGGGTGTATTATTTATTGACTTGAGTAAGGCATTTGACACTGTTAACCATAATGTTTTATTGTATAAATTAAAGTCTTTTGGTGTTTGTGAAAACTCTATTTTGTGGTTTAAGTCATATCTCTCAAATAGAGAACAATGTGTTAGCTGGAAAGGCATTTTTTCAAAGCCTCAGAGTATATCTATGGGTGTACCTCAAGGTTCAATACTTGGGCCACTATTTTTCATATTATATGTAAATGACTATCCAAAATGTTTAAAATATTCATATGCAACTATTTATGTGGATGACACTTCACAGGATGTTTCTGATAAGTCAATCGATACCATTGAAAATAAGTTAAAAGAAGATCTCCACAATTCTATGCAATGGATGAAAGACAATAAATTAACAATGAATCTCAAGAAAACACAATGTATGGTAATTGGTACAAAACAACGACTGTCAAAATGTAGAAAAATGAATATAAAAATTAACAATATTGTAATTGAAACTGTTGATGTAGCTAAACTGCTAGGAGTAAACATTGATTGTTCATTATCTTGGTCATATCATATTGATTGTATAACTAAAAATATATCTAAGAAAATAGGTGTTTTGAGACGTTTGAAATATTTTATGTCTAGTTCAGCATTACTCAAAGTTTATAACACTGTAATTTTTCCACATTTTAATTATTGCTGTACTATTTGGTCAGGTGCCAAAAATGCCTCCAATATTGATAGAGTTTATAAACTACAAAAAAGGGCGGCTCGAATTATTTTGAACCAGCAAAATTTTATGACGCCTTCTGTTGTACTTTTTAACAGGTTGAAATGGATGCCATTGCCAGATTATTTTGTTTATAGAAAGGCAATTCTTGTTTTTAAATCAATAAATCAAATGGTTCCAGATTATTTAAATGTTTTTAAATATGTTCATCAAATTAGCTCTAGATCAACAAGACAAAGTTCTCGTAATTTATTATATGTTCCAAAATCAAAAACAGAGTATTATAAAAGATCTTTTGTTATTTCTGGTAGTTATCTTTGGAATGATCTTGATGAAAATTTGAAAAATTGTACAAATATTGAATCATTCAAATCAATGTATTTACGACAATATCATGGTCAGTAGTTTACATTGTATTGTTAGTTGAACATCATATATATTTTAGTGATATTTTGTAACTTTTATATTTTATGCTGTAAATATGTATATAATGCAGGACCATATTGTAAACTAGCTGATTGACTAAATATGTTATCCTGTTTAAATAAAGGAGATTATTATTATTATAGCTGATAGCATTTCATGTCTATTTTGCAGCCCCAAACCCCAATAAAAAATTTTGATTAACTAGATGTACTGTGAGCAAAGCTCACAAAGGATACCCCCCGTTTGAAGTCCAATTATCTCCCTTGTGTGATATCGTAAAGCAAAGATTTTTCTTCATGCACATCTTTGGATGATGTACTTCCTTTCTGTAAAGTTTCGTTGAAATCCATTGAGCGGTCTAGGAGGAGTTGCGCTTACGGGGTTCATATATAATGTATAAGCCAAAAAAATAGAAGTCCAATTATCTCCCTTGTGTGATATCAGAAAGCAAGGATTTTTCTTCATGCACATCTCTGGATGATGTACTTCCTTTTTGTAAAGTTTCGTTGAAATCCATTGAGCGGTCTAGGAGGAGTTGCGCTTACGAGGTTCATATATAATGAAAAAGCCAAAAAAAAAAATAGAAGTCCAATTATCTCCCTTGTGTGATATCGTAAAGCAAAGATTTTTCTTCATGCACATCTTTGGATGATGTACTTCCTTTCTTTAAAGTTTCGTTGAAATCCATTGAGCGGTCTAGGAGGAGTTGCGCTTACGAGGTTCATATATAATGTATAAGCCAAAAAAAATAGAAGTCCAATTATCTCCCTTGTGTGATATCGGAAAGCAAAGATTTTTCTTCATGCAAATCTTTGGATGATGTACTTCCTTTCTGTAAAGTTTCGTTGAAATCCATTGAGTGGTCTAGGAGGAGTTGCGCTTACAAGATATATGGACAGACGGACAGACGGACGGACAGACAAGGTGATTCCTATATACCCCCCAAACTTTGTTTGCGGGAGGTATAAAAATCCCTAATTCCTGCTATTTCAACTGATACATGTACATCATGACCTGCAACTAAATGGTTATAGTCTTAAAAATGTAGAATGAAGTCCACAATATACATGTACTTTAGATATAGGTATAGAAAAAAGCAAACAAACACTGTGAATTTCGACATTTTAAATTTTTAAAAAAAGACAGAATAAAAATTATGAATCACAAATAAAAATACAATAGTTTACTCCATATGATCTTACCTGACACTGACAATATTACTGGCATTTAAATCTACTATTTCTTCAAATCCTATAGCAAATATATCTATAGGTCTGTCTAAATTGGCATCTGGTGACACAGTACCTGAAAAAAGACCGAAATCTTAGTTTAAGATATTATGACTATAAACCAAGAGTTTAAACTAGGAAATGTGTGGATATATCTTTCTCATGTGCAAACACTGTTCATTGTTTGCATGTGGAATCTACCAAAATAAGTTAGGTATATAGGATTTCACAGTTTGCTAATAATTACCAAGATCATTGTCATATATAGACATTGAAGAATCTTGAGGTAATTTATATGCTGGATACCTTAAAATAAATGGAAATTAGACAATTCTAAAAATAAAGCATTAATCTTCATAATAAGGCTAAAAATAGAATGTGCGATTATGATTTAATCATGGTACGTAGGTAGGTCAGGATTTTTTTTTAAAAATTGTCACAAGACAAAAACTTTTTGCATTTTCAGATAGTCCAGTGCTACTACTATATATACATCATTTGACTGGAAGTTGATAGCTTGCAATTTTTAATCCATAATCTAAAAACATTGAAAAAAGGGTATCCCTAAGCACAGCATAATTGACCGCAAAATGCTTTTTTTGGCACCCTGTTTCTCAAGAACTGTAAAAGATAGTAAAAATTTGTAGACATACTACTGAAAGAACTCATCAAGATGTATTTAAAAGAAAAATCTCCATTGAACACGTGGAAATTAAATAAAATCTCAGAAACAATAAAAGATAGAAAAAAGTTGTCGGTATAGTAATGAAAGATGCACCAAGGTAAACTAAAAGAAAAAACCCCCAGTAAAATTGGATGAAAAATAAAAATTTTAGGCGTCCTGCAAAATGGATAATATTGGCTCCTTGAATCCCTTTTATTTCTGCAATGACAAAAGAAACAAAAACATGTCCTGAGGTACTTTTATTGTATTTCTTATGAAGAACCATTGAAAAAATATCATCAAAATCAGAAAAGAAATAAAAAAGTTTAAAAAATTAAGGAGTGTGACTTTTTTGGCCCCTTATATCTCTAAAACAATAAGTTTTCCATTTTTAACAGGGAACATTATAAACCAAAAACCATAAAAATGGAATAAAAATTTAAAAAGTTACACCAAAATTATCAAAAAAACCCTTATTGACCCCGAGTAAAAAATGGGAGGGGCCAGATTTCCCAAAATCAATCCCAATCTGTATTTCTTATGGGGGACCATTGTGGTAAAATTTCATAAGCATAAATCTATTAGAACAAAACCTAACTGTCTACGGACACCTACGACGACGACAGGCTCTTACCATAATACGAGCACAAATATTATCAGTCGTATAAAAAGGACATTAAATGTACTGTTTTTCTAATGTCAGTAATATCACTATTTACATACCTGTATCAGTTTCCACTGATTTTGTGATTGCATCTAATAACCAATCTGTCATAGACTGATGTTTGAATGCAATACTACGGAAATGTTTTCCTCCGTTTACATTCCAAGTACCAATACAGATACGTAAGGAGTTGTTCTTTGTGTATTCCGGATGTTGTTTTATCATAGAATGCAGAATTGGTGCTGGAGCTAAAATAACAGAAAAAATATGAAGGAATGCAAATGTTTTAATATCATATACTACATGCACATGTTACCTGTAAGTAAATATCACAACAAATCTACAGTTTACATTTTTTCCTGCAATCCTGATTTGTTCATAAAAAATTTTTCCTTGTTAATTTCAGGAAATAAGACCATGAAAATAAACCTATTTAGTTTTCATTTATTTTCAGTCCCCCCCCCCAAAAAAAATGAGCCTTCATACAAAAAACATGTGTGAAAAGCAGCTTATATTGACATTTCTATGCTTCATTCAAATGTACTGACAATAAGTTGAAATTAAAAATTATCTTCATTGTTCATTACTCCAATTAAAGTTAATTGGTATACATGTATTATCATCCAGGCCCATGCCAAATTTTTTTTTTTTCAATAAAATAAAATTTATTATTTCCGAAATTTCTCAAGTCTGTTTCCCTTTAAGATATCCGGACCATAATAGATCATGATCGAAAATTGTATCTCTTTTTGACCGTAAATGGCTGAACCAAACAATTTAAAGCTGGAATTTTGTATATATATTTTCCTCAAGTTGAAACACACTTTGTTGCTTATATGCAGTCCGTAAAAATAAGTTAGTTATATAGGCATTTCTGAAGTTTGCCGATAATTACCGAGGTCATTTCAATTGCTTTGTATGGAACCTTCAAGAACTTTTGAATAATCATGTGGTTATTTATGGTCCAGATACCTTAAAATCTATACAAATATACAATGACTTTGTTAGTAGCCAAATCAACCACAAGGTCCCTATCCCAGACATGCAGACAGTGAGAATTTTCACGCATTCTGACCTTGCCAAACATGCATTGACAACAGAATCTGATCCATGTAATAAAAAATAAAATCATACCAACCCATATTTTTTAATATATTAATTAACATGAATTGGCCTTAAATATTAATTCAAAAGGACAAAAAAATAAAACATAGTTAACAGCTATAAATATTTATATATCAGAAATAAAAATAGCTATCTTAACTAAAATACTTAATATTTATACCATGTAGAACCCTTGTTGATAACAATGCTCTGACTTTATCAGCTAACTCCCCACGTAATGTACTGCCTAGCAACAACATGTCTATAGCTTCCTGTTTACTGCTGTCAAGGAAGTTGTTCTGTATTGTTCTAGATGCTGACCTTGCTGCATCAGAATACTGCAAAGACATGAAAGAATTTTACCAGGAAAAATAGCATCATTTTCATAATTTGTTTGTCTCTTTTCTTATCTATAATTGTATTTAAAACAATGTATATGCAATAGTCTCAGACAACTGAAAACTATGATTAAATGAAACCACTTTATACATCCCTTTTAAGAAATTTCTATTTTTTAGAATTTCCCTCAATGAAATTTTTTGCCAATCACTAGTATGTCAATAAAAGTCTTCTGTAATCTGAAAATATTGTTACAAAATAAAACTCACCAGTATAAATAGCATATGAGAAAAGAACACATTTGTCATTATGACAATATCTCCATATATTTTTCTTTCAAGTCATACCTATTACAAACATACTATATATACCGGTATTTTAACTAAAAAATACTGAATTGTACAGAACATGGAGCAATGAATTTTTATTATTGTTTAGAATATTTTACATCAGTTGTGTTGGTATCATTTTCTAGTCCTATTTGAAATAAAAGAATTTGGTTTACCTTTGACCTGCCTCCCCCTAATGCCCCTGTTCCTGTGTAGATCCTGCTACAATGGTCTCCATTCAATGTCCATATCTGTTTGTAAATTTCCTCAAATCTTGAAATCATCTGTGGTTTGTTGGACAATCCTAGACACTCTAACTGCTTTGGCAAAATCTGTTTATATGAAAATATAGTCTAACATGTGCATAAAAGAACACATATGGTAAAATACAAATTAGTTGATTACCCAGGATTCATTGTTGAAATGACTGTAAACCATTTAATACAAAACCTTATCCTATGAACCACATTAAAAAGTAATAACCCTAATTATTAGATGGCCTAATTATTTGAAACTTTTGAAAATTCAAGGAAAATTGAATCTTTTGATACCTCTATATTTTCGACGATTTCAAAATTGTCAAAGTTACGATCGTTGTTCTCAGGTGGTGACAGTCAGAAATTTTAACTTCTTAGGTGAGTTAATTACTTTCAGTCCTCATCCAGTGTTTATTTTGTCTTTCTAAAACATTTAAACTATCTATCTTAATAAATTTGATTGAAACAAGATCGATTTTTAAGTAAATTTTATTGAATTTTTCCTACCTGGAAGTTTACTTTTGAAAATTATTCGCGTTTCTCAGATAAATAAATTTCAAAAATTTCAAATGAAATGAATAATGTTTTTACAAAACAAATTCTCTTATCATTGTTTATTTGACAATTAAATGTAATAGTTGTAATATGTTTTAAAAAGATGAGACGTAACATGCATTGTAAAAATCATTTGTGAGATGCTTCAAATCCAGATCCTAAAAATAATTTGTGAGATGTCCACATATTAGTCAACAACATGGCGGGTCGTTGGAAGTTTGTTACTGTTTTCATCTTCAACATTAAATAAACTATTAATTTGAAGGTACAAAAAGATAAATCATAAAAGCAAAATCAAATAACAATACCGCAAGTATGAACCATTATTTTGATTGCCTATTCTTAAAGTACTTTGACCAAGTTGATCATATGGAGTCAAAAAATGAAAAGAATGAAAAAATTTGCAATTTTCTAAGTTATAATGGGGCATTACTCTAAAACGGTAAATGACTCACTGCCCAAATTCAACTTCTGTCTGCGTGTTGTGATACTAAGCATTGTGTATGATTGTCATTAAATTTAGATGAGGCAAACTAAAGTTAGAGTGCAGAAACCAAAATCGGACTGATTGTTAAGGGTAACACTGAATGCCGACTTCACCTAAAGATGGAGCATAAAAATGATTTAATAATATACCCTGAGACTGGTTGAAATTGTTTTAAGGACTTCAGAAAGAATAGAGTAAGACAGATAAGATACATGTACATTACCTCTGCACCAATCATAGACTGTGTAGCATTAGTTCTGTCTAAACAATCTAAACAGTTGGTTCTGATTGTCCCTGTCTGAAATCTACAACAAATTCAGTTTTTTTCTTTTTTTATGATCATATTTATTCAGTATATAAACAGTTAACTTATCGCTAATTTGTATAATTTTTCTCTGATCATTCTGTATACATATAATTTTCAAAATGCTTCTCACTTGATATTCCCTACTAGTTGATAAATTTTTTGATACTAATATGGTTGATTAAATTTTTCAATGATTTCATGAGATGAAAGACATTACTTTTTGAAAAAAGTGATAAAAACATCATTTGGTCTCTACTAGATCTCTCAATTCTATCTTGACGTTAATGTGGCCATTGATATTTTTTATTTCACAAAGAAACCCAGTGACATCATCTTCATCCACATATAAAGAATGCATTATACTTACTTTTTGTTTTCTCCATTTTCTACATAAAAGAATTCAAAATTATCCAGATACTTTTTTATCCTGTCTTTCAACTTGGACAAATTCTTCAGATTCCCTCCTCGACACTCAGAATGGTAGTCAAAATTTATTAAAGGTTGGTCCTTCCCATAAGCTGAAGCCTTATGATGACTCTGAAAGCAGAAATTATATTATCATCATATACATATATTAACTAGAGGCTCAGAGGAACCTGTAATTCTCAGCTGGTTTTCAACTGCAGATTTCAGAAAAGAATATGTTTCAGTGAATGTTTTGCATAGAGTCCAATGTTAAACTAAGTTTGTCTGTGGTGGCCATCTTGGATGGCAGTTTGGGTCACTGGATACAATTCTGAAAGAGAAATAATGTTTAAAAAAGTACACTCATTGTACAGACGACTACATCATGAATCCCCACCAAGTACTCAATTGTTTTCTCCAAGCATTAAAAATTCAGTGATCTACTGTCTTTGAGTAAGGTGTGTGTACAAAAAACATGACTCAACATTTCCATTTTTGTATTAATTTACCTGAAATGCTTGACTTAGCATATGTTCTCCTTCTTTCCTGCCCAGCAGATTTATGAGGACTTGTTCTCCATATAACTGTTTTATCATCAATAGGTGTCTCTCAAATGCTGGTGCTGATGCTTCATGACCTCTTGACATTCGAACTTTATGTGAACCAACCTAAATATTGAATATTTTGTAATTGTGACAATTTATTGTAATAATGATGTATCAATGCCTTTCACTCATACATAATAATTGCAATGCACAACAAATCTGATCTAGAATGAAACTGTGTTTCAAATTAAGGTATCCGGACCATAATAGATAATGATCGAAAATTGTATCTCTTTTTGACCGTGAATGGCTGAACCAAACAGTTTAAAGCTGGAATTTTGTATATATATTTTTCTCAAGTTGAAACACACTTTGTTGATTATATATGCAGAGTCTGTAAAAATAAGTTAGTTATATTGGCATTTCCGAAGTTTGCCGATAATTACCAAAGTCATTTCAATTGCGTTGTATGGAACATCCAGGAACTTTTAAATAATCACGTGGTCCGGATACCTTAACCTGAATTTCTTGGAAACTTTATAGTTTTTTAAGATCCTGAATATCTATTGTGTATTCATTTCTTCTGGAGGATCTACACGTTTATTGCATAAAAAGAAACAAAAATAAGAGGGAAAAAATGCCATCATAATAACTATACATCATTGAAATGAGTTTTGGATTTACTCCCAGGATTCACCTTGAAATCAGGACTATTGTACTTTAAAAGGATATCTAAGGACAAAAAAAAACTGTTTGATAGACAAACAGCAACCAAGCTTTTTTTTAATTTTTGCTGTATCTAATGATTTACTTTTTACATTATTAGCCTTCATGATTATCCTTAACAAAGAAATTCAATATATGTTTAAATACTACTTATATACATACTTGGATTCCGGGTTGCTCCCAGAACAAAGGAACAGAGCCTCTAGTCTGTATAAATGATGAAATCTGTTCTTCCAAAAATATTACCTACAACAAATAAACACTTATTTACATGTGACTGAATTTAATGCCACATACATTACATTTTTATTCCCTGTGGAAGGGACATACAGATTTATCCTTGTCCATCCGTACGTATGTATATTGTACATGCCGTTCAATAACATCTAGGGTCAATCAAATGGCCTTATAAAACAGTGAGACAAAGGCTCTATAACAAGATTAGCATTAAATGGACTTTAAAAAAGTAGTTTCAAAAATTAAAGAATGAATATTAGTATCTCATATAAACTCAAAATGCTGGGTACTTTCTTTGTATTTTCTTTGAAAATTAAACAACTACCTGTTCTGTCTCTACAAAGTTTGCCACATGTCCATCATCATTAACACCACGTACATTAAATCTGGTACCAGCTCTCTCACAACTGAGTCTTGAAATCAAACAAGCCTTGGCCTGTCTATGTGAAGCATAAATAGTACGGATTTCAACACCCCCACAGATCACCTTAAACAACCACTGGTCACAGTTTATCCCAAATCTTTGAAAATGTACATGTAACATACGATTCCTGAAAAAGACAACACACTGATAAATAATGAAATCAAAGGTGTCACCTCTCTTGTTAATAACATAGATATCTATTTGCAATCAAATATTTTTAAACTGACAAGGTTTAACTGTAATTTATACTCACCAGAAAAATCTATTATCAGTAGCATGGTCTTGTAACTTTTTTTGAGCACACAATGTTAAATCCCAGGGAACAGCAGAATTTGACCATGAAAAGTAAAATGTCCCAGAATTCAACAGTTTTTTTATTTCCTGTATTCTCTCTTCATCCCCTTGGACATTACGTAATGAGATAAAAGCAGTGGTTGTTATTTTGAAAATGTCTGATTCTTTAATTTTACCAACTGACAAACAACCTGTCACAAGTACTAGATAGGAAACACTTTCTTGTCCTGTAAGTAAAAAATAATTGATTACAGCATTAATGTTACAAAGTTTCTTGAATATTTTAAATTCATATTTGTGCACGAATTAACAGTTGTTGTAACGTGGACTGATTTCTTTTTGAATACCACTCAAAACACATGAGCTGAATCACATTCTGTTACATGTATTTGGAAACCAACGTAGTTTTATATTAATGCAAAAATGTGACAGAGAGAACATTGTATTAATCAAAACACCAATTGATTTTTGTTAGTTATAATTAATTACAAAAGAATATCAAACACTAGAATTAATTTTGAAAAATTTCTGTTAATGAAGATTCACAATAATAAATTCATGCAAAAAATTCTGAATTCTAAATCAGAAATTGGTCATAACAATCTCTGGGTCAATTTTGTTCTTTTTGATAATGTATTAATAAAATTTTACAAATATAAAGATAACAAATCACAAAATAACTGTAGTATAACAATTTTGGTATCAGATATCTCATTGGTCAACAATTTTGGTATCAGATATCTCATTGGTAAACAATTTTTTACACTGTTGAAATAAAGCTTATGTGAACTGATCAAGACTCTAATATTTAAAAGAATTATGACTGACATCAGCACAAAACAAGTTTAATGTAAATTATTTATTAGATGAACAGAAAAAATATTGCGAACATAATATATGATCTCAATTAAATTTGAAAATAATACATATTGAAAAGGAAGTTGCAAAATTTGTTCATCCATGGACATGATTTAGTTGATGAAGATACTGCATTTATTATCCAAAACCAGACAGCAGTATACATGAATATACAGTAGAAAAATATTGAGGTTGTCTGAGTCAATAAATAAATTCAGAAAAATTAATTTAGGCTACACAAAGAGCTATCCCAGTATAGAAGTAATGGTCCCAGATTGGAACTAGACTCCCATTAACCATCGCATAAGGAAAACAACCAAATACAAATAGCACTGTGCTGTTGTGCAGCGCAAAAACTGAAATCTCTATTCAAAATACTGAACTGTGTCTCAGGTGATTACAAAGAACATGTATAATTTATCAATGCTAAAAGGAAGAATCTTTTTATTATCCCCGCACTTTCGAAGAAATTTTTGGGATATAGCGATCCGTAAAGCTGTCCCTCACACTTTCTTGCGACATCAACTCCTCCTTCACTTTTTGGTTTAGGAATTTGATTTCTATATAGAATAGCTGCATACCATCTGTAGATGTGCAATAAGCCATAAGGTTTTCCAAACAAGGGGCCCACATGGCTTCAACTTTGAAAATCTGGAATTCAAGCCTGTGACCTAAACTTGTCTTTCATTTTTTTATTTATGCATTTTATTTCTATACAGTACTGTCATGCACTATATGCAGATGCGCAATAAGATTTTAGAATTTTGATTTTCTAAAATTGGGGCCCACATGGGTCGAAAGTCAAAAACCAGTCAGTTTAAGCTTGTGACCTTAACTCCTCTTTCATTTTACAATTTATGCATTTTATTTCTATACAATATTGTCATACACTATATGCAGATGCCCAATAAGGTTTTAGAATTTAGATTTTCTAAAATTGGGGCCAACAGGGGTCAAATTTTGTAAACTATCAATTTAAGCTTGTGACATAAACTCGAGTTTTGTTTTTCAATTTATGCATTTTATTTCTATACAGTATTCTCAAACACCATAAGCAGATGTGCAATCAGGTTTTAGAATTTTAATTTCCTAAAATTGGGGTCCACAGGGGTCGAAATTTTCAATTTTCAATTTAAGCTTGTGACCTTAACTTCTCTTTCATTTTGCTTATATATAGTTTGTCCTACACTATATTTAGTTGCACAATAAGGATTTAGAATATTGATTTTTAAACCGGGGGCTCACTCGGGTAAAATTTCAAAACTGTCATTTTACCGGTAAGCTTGTGAACTAAGGTTTTTTTCATTTTTCATTAGGTTTATTGATTTAATTTCTTTATTGAATGACTGCATACTATTTATGGATGGGAATAAGGTTTTAAATTTTTGACTACAGGTAAATGGCACAACTACTTACAGGGGCTGCAGGGATTACTGTTGATTCCGACAGTACAGATTTCTAGTTAAATTTTTCCAATGATTTAAATTTTATTTTTCATAAAAAAAACTGCAAGAATTAAAAGAAAGTTTATAAGATGAACCTGTAAGTGTATGAAAGGCACTTATTTCATATCCTTCAGGTGCCTTGCAGGATTGACTCTAGACATCACACTGTTACAATGAATTAATATGCGAATGTGTTTAATTTACCTATATTATAGTTCAAAACTCCTAGACAACCATAAGCATCTAAAATCTTCATATAATTCTTCTTAATGCTATCTGTTTCAGCAGCAGCTACAAATAACAGAAATATCTTCAATATTGTCCAAATGTCAATACAGCAAAAAAATATGTTTGTGCCTTCATGTTAATGTACATCACTTTTTTGTCCTTATTACATTACAAGATCATTTTTATAAATCTATAAGCATTCTAAAATATTTTGATACAATTATTATGCTTTAACAAGTATGATCATAAGTAGGGTTCACAATAGAGATGATTGAAATGAATGTAGGACATTTCGGCCAATGGACATTTTGGCCTAGGACAATTTCGGACTACATTTTGGCCAAATTTTAAATTTTCAAATAAATAATCTTTTCTATAAACAAAATTAGTAATATTAATGTAATGTAATTATATTTTTTTTTATTTTTTATTTGGCTTATTCTTTTAATTAAAAACTTTTAACTAAAATTGAAAATAATTATTTTAAATGTTGTGTGATTTTAATTATTATTTTTTAATCCACTTCATATTTTAAAATTAGATAATTATATTTAATAATTATTCTAATGTTCTCAAAACTGATAAGTATTATTAATTAACAGCAAATTAAGGTAATTAATATCAATTAATTAAATGGGCAAAAACATCAAAAGCAATCATCACCTTATATCTATTGTTTTTAACATTTTTGGCTGTTATCTTTATATTTTAAAAATTTACTCATATTTGTATGGCTTCTTTTGCTTAAACATTAACAAGCTCTGCAAAAAGCGTCCTAGGTAACACAATTTAAACTTCATAAAAAAAATGTGTGAGTCTTCCAAGGAAGACATGTGTCGCCTGCGGACATCAATTTTTACAAAAAATATTAAAATTTTCTAAAAATGAAATATATATGCACACCTTTGCATTAAGGTGAATGCACAGAGAAAGTTTCTTCAAATTGCTGTGAGCCGTTATAGAGTAGTTGAAGGTAGAAGTTTTGCCCCCCCTTTTTGCAAAAATGTCAATTTTTAGTAAAAAAATTTGAAATTTTCTAAAAATGAAATACATATGCACACCTGTGCATTAAGGTTAATGTACAGAGAAAGTTTCATCAAATTCCTTTGAGCGGTTATGGAGTAGTTGAGGATAGAAGTTTTGACCCCCCCTTTTTTTTTCAAAAATGTCAATTTTTAGAGAAAAAAAATTAAAATTTTCTAAAAATGAAATATATATGCACACCTGTGCATTAAGGTTAATTCACAGAGAAAGTTTCACCAAATTCCTTTGAGCAGCTATGGAGTAGTTGAGGATAGAAGTTTTGAACCCCCCCTTTTTTTACAAAAATGTCAATTTTTACAAAAAAAAAATTTAATTTTTAAAAATAAAATATATATGCACACTTGTGCATTAAGGTTAATGCCCAGAGAAAGTTTCATCAAATTCCTTTGAGCGGTTATGGAGTAGTTGAGGATAGAAGTTTTGCCCCCCCCTTTTTTTTGCAAAAATGTCAATTTTTACAAAAAAAAAATTTAATTTTTAAAAATGAAATATATATGCACACCTTTGCATTAAGGTTAATGCACAGAGAAAGTTTCATCAAATTCCTTTGAGGGGTTCAGGAGGAGTTGAGGATAGAAGAAAAGTGTGACGACGCAAGACGACGCAAGACGCAAGACGACATATAGTGATCCCTATGTGTCGACCATGCGTTCCGCAGGCGACACAAAAATGGCCGAAAATGTCTGCCTTGAAAAAAAAAATTGGCCGAAATGTCCATGTCCGAAATATCCTAGTCTGAAATGTCCTGCCAGAAACGGCTGCGCACCAATTGAGATGAAGTAAAGTAAAAAGGGGGACATCTTGTTAACTGGTGGTTTGAATGCCAGGACTGGTTCAGAACCAGATTTTATTGTTGATGATTCAAACATCCACATTCCTATCAATGATATTAGCTATGATACTGATTTTGTTATGGAAGCGAGAGTCAGTCAAGACAATGTGGTAGATAAAAGAGCCAAGGAATTACTAGAAAAGTGCAAATATAATCAAATACGCATCTTAAATGGTCGATGCCAAGGTAATAGTACTGGAAAATACACTTGCTATAAACCAAATGGATCCAGTGTAGCGGATTATTTTCTAGCATCTGATTCATTACTCAAACAGCTTCTCTATATGCATGTAAGCAACTTTAAAGCAAAAATTTCTGACTGTCATTGCAAACTATCCTTAAAACTGTTAGCCTATTTTGGTCATGAGTATAACAACAGCCACTTAGTTGAATTTCCTACTCGCTACATTTTGAATCAGGAAAACGTCATACCCTTCCAAGAAACATTTTCGCTACCTTGTATAAAAAATGAGTTAAAGTTATTTCTGGATAGCAATATCATGCCAAACAATGAAGGTATAAATGAAGTGACCAATAAAATTCATTCAATATTTGAAAAAGTCTGTAAAATATCATTGAAAAAAAAAGAAACAGACCTATTTCAGAAAGAACAAAAAATGGTATGACCAAGAAATTGGAGCAATGAAAAAAAGGTTAGAGAAGAAGGCTGAGCTTATGAGTAAATATCCTAATCATCCAATTGTTCGTGGATCCTTCTTCAAACTGAATAAAATTTACTCCAAACTTAGGGAAAAGAAAAGGAAAGATTTTAAACAATATGTTCTAGACAAATTAGACAACCTGCAATCAGACAATCCAAAAGAATATTGGTCACTAGTAAACTCCTTACGAGAACAAAAAGAAAAGCCGGAAAACAGTATAGAACCTGATGCATGGTTAACATATTTTTCAAACTTGAGTTCAACTCCAAATATCATTTCTGGTAAAGTTAAAAGCATAGAAGAAAAAGTAACACTTTTGGAGACAAAAGCTGAATATTCCCCAGGACTTAATAATGACATAACATTATCAGAGCTACAAAAAGCTTTTTCAAAGCTAAAAACTGGAAAAAGTCCTGGACTGGACAACATTAGCAATGAAATATTGAAACTATCACAAACTTATATTAACCCTATTCTGCTTAAACTATTTAATGCTGTTTTCAGGTCTGGTCATTACCCAGGAAAATGGTCAGAAAGCTTTCTCTGCCCAATATTTAAGTCTGGGGACCAAAAATCCACAGAAAACTACAGGGGTATAGCCATTAATAATAGTATTGGTAATTTATTTAAAATTGTTTTAAACAAAAGACTTGAAAAATTCCTCTCTCAAAATGATATTATTGATGAAACACAGATTGGTTTTAGGAGGGGACAGCGAAAATCGGATCATATTTTTGTATTGAAATGTATTATTGATAAATACATTTGTACTTAAAAATTCGGATGCAAGAAATTATATGCCTGCTTTATAGACTGTCATAAGGCATTTGATACTGTTATAAATGCTGGTATTATGCTCAAACTATTGAAATATAACATAAATGGACATTTTTACACAATTTTAAATTCTATGTACAAATCTGACAACTTATGTGTCAAGATAGGTCAGAAACTGACAGGGTTGTTCACATCTGAGGTTTCGTATGTCAAGGGGATGTACGAAGTCCCAATCTATTCAACATATTTATTAATGAAATACACATGTACCAACCCTATTAGAACAGGAAACTGAATGTCTAAAATTGAATGGCAAACATACCCTGCCTTCTATGTGCTGATGACCTAGTTCTACTCTCTAACACAAAACAGGGACTTCAAAACAAACTGAATACCTTATATAACTACTGTGATGATTGGTGCTTACAGATAAATGTGAAAAAAACAAAGTGATCATTTTTAATAAGACTGGTAGACTTCTAAAAGAAAAGTTTACAATTGGAAAAAATTATGTTGAATGTATCAAATTGTACAAATATTTAGGAATAACCATGAGTAATACTGGTAAATTTAATGAAGCCAGAAATAACCTGTATGAAAAAGCACTAAAAGCTAGCTTCAAGTTATATAGAGATCTGAAATCATCGTCACCGCCTGTCAGCAGTCTACTTCATATATTTGACCACACTATAAAACCTATCATACTTTATGGCTGTGAAAATTGGGCGGATAAATATAACTCCAAAGGGGGAAAATCTCCCACTCTACAAAATATTCAAAGACTGGGAACATGAAAAATTAAATGCAAAGTTTTGTAAATATTTATTAGGGGTATCAAAACAGAGCTCTAATTTGGCTGTTATATATGAACTTGGAAGATTTCCACTATATGTGGACATAATAACACACATGTTCATGTACTGGTATAGACTGACCGGTTAAATAATGCATATAACGAATACAAAAATGGAGACCAAAAAGACAACAATTGGTACTCCAATGTAAAATTCTTCAGTCAAAAACTAAATATTGACCTTACTATATGTAAAAAACCAAGCAAGAACAAATTTAAATTACCAAAAAAAAAAGATTGAGAAAAGATTTCCTTAAATTTTGGGAAAATACTAGAGACTCACAACCTGGTGATCAGGGTAAATTAGACACTTATTTTAAATTTAAATTGATTTTCAACTTTGAACCATACCTTAACCTGAAAAAGACAATTGACAGAATAATACTCACAAAATTTAGAATAAGTAATCACTGTCTTAGGATAGAGACTGGGAGGCATGAACGAAAGAAAAATCCTATAAACAAGAAATATTACCCTGGTGTGAACGTCTCTGTCAACTCTGTAATTTAAACCAAGTGGAGGATGTGACTTTATTAACGATAGTCTTGCAGAAAGAAAAAAACAGCAATCCTGAACTGATCCTCTACGTGTTATACTGTTGAGTTATCTCTCTTTAGTTGTTACTTTGTCACACTCTCTCTTCAATTACGTGTTATCCAATCATTTTAATCAGAATGTAAGGAGTGAGAATGTTTTATTTGTGTGGAAGTGTGTGTGTAAGGATAAAAATTTGTTATTCCTGAAAGGGCCCTGTGATTAGGAAAATAAAGAATTTGAATTTGAATTGAAGAATATCAATATCACATATATAAAGATCTACAAATATTTTGATTTCTAAATGTCAGAAATGTCCCACATATGTTGCAGATTAGGCCTTGGGTGCTCAAACATAATTCACAATCTTTGTGAACTTTGAATTTTTATATATATGTTAAAATCATTATCTGTGGATAAAAAAAACAACAGAAAATGAACTTGTTGATGCATTTAAAAATAAATTGCAAAGGAAAGTGGAGCTTTAGATATGAGAAATAAAACTACAACCAGCTTTGATATTTTTCATTCTTTTTATCGTACACTTCTCAGTGTAAAAAGGCCAAGACTGGAATTAAAGAAATACCATTTAAAAAGATTTCATTACTTTAATTTTTTCCCAATTCTGAAGAAAACCCAATTCTTGCAAATTTAAAAATAGGGAGAATCAAAATTCTCCCATTAAAGTAAATGGGGAGATTTTGATTCACCCTATTGAAAAAGCCACAGCCATAAATAATTATTTTTGCTCAATATCTAGCCTTGATAGAGAACTGCAATTGCCTAATGTTCCACCTTTGGCACCCTATGAGCTGTCTGACATAGTGATAACAGAGCAGGACGTGATTGACCATTTCAAAATTCTAAATATAAACAAACCAGCTGGACCTGACAAGCTACCTCCAAAATTCCTTAAGGCAATTTTCCCATCACTGGTTACACCCCTAACATACATATTTAATAAAAGCTTACAAACAGGAATAGTTCCCAGTGATTGAAAACTTGCAAATGTATCAGCTATCTACAAGGGTAAAGGAGATCAGGACAATGTTTCAAATTATAGGCCTATCTCTGTTACTAATTGTTTTAGCAAAATATTGGAGAAAATTATTTTTCAGTATGTACACAACTATATACATGATCATGCAATACTAACTGATCAACAGTCTGGGTTCCGTAACAAGGACTCTACTATTAACCAGTTACTTATATTATATGATGAGATTGTAAAAAATCTTGATAAAGGGAAAGATGTGCAATTTATTTTTTGTGATGTCTCAAAAGCATTTGATCGTGTTTGGCACATGGGACTTTTGTATAAATTAAGAAAATATGGGATAAAGGGTAATTTGCTTAACTGGTTCAAAAGTTATCTCTCTGATAGACAACAAAGGGTTGGAGTAAATGGTTATTTTTCAAATTGGAATACTGTAAAGGCCGGAGTCCCTCAAGGCTCCATCTTGGGCCTTTTTCTATTTTTGTTGTTTGTAAATGACATGGTAGATGTAGTTACAAACAAAATAAAACTGTTTGCAGACGATACTTGTTTATATTGTGTTGTTGACGATGAGAAATCAGCAGCTGAGTCATTAGCGCAAGATCTAGAGTCACTAGATCTGTGGGCAGAAGATTGGGGTGTAACTTTCAATGCAGACAAAACAAAATCTATTTACTTTACGAGAAAAAATAATGTTGATGTCACATCGTTATGCATGAACAATACACCTCTAGAAAATATATCAGAACACAAGCATCTTGGCATAACCCTATCATCTAATGCCAGATGGGCAAGTCATATACAGGATATTTATACAAAAGCTTGTAGACGTCTTAATATTATGAGATATTTAAAAAATAAAATCGATCGACAGTCTCTAGAAAGACTGTATATTGCCTTTATTAGACCTATTTTGGAATATGGGAACATAATTTGGGATAACTGTACAAAAGAAGAATCAGATCTAATTGAATCTGTACAATTAGCTGCTGCTAGAAAAGGAACACCTAGATGGAAATTATACAAGGAATTAGGTTGGGATTCTCTCCAGAGTAGGCGACAGAAAAACAAATTATTGTTTCTTCATAAAACTATCTCTGGAGATATTCCTAATTACATTGCTGCAGAAGTCTTGTCTTATGCAAACACTAATGTCCAGTATGGTCTGCGAAATCAAAGGGAATTTACAACTCCTCAGTGTCGAACCACAGCTTATAAAAACAGTTTTATCCCACATACCCTTGAAAAGTGGAATTCACTTGATAGAGAAATAAAAAATATTGTAAGCCTTACAGAATTCAAAAGAAGGCTGAATGAGGATATTAGTCCCTGCCCAGTTTTCTTTTCCACTGGTTCACGAAAAAATAATATAGTTCACTGCCAGTTGAGAAATGAGGCTAGTGATCTAAAACATCACCTCTTCTGTGATCATTTGTCGGACAGCTCTGTGTGTGCTTGTGGAGACCAGATAGAAGATAATTTTCATTTCTTTTATGTTTGTCCATTTTACATTTATCAGAGATATGAGCTCTTTCGAAAACTGAGGATATTTAACAATATCACTCTTGATGTCCTACTACAGGGTTGCTCAGATTTAAGTATTGATGAAAATATAGAGATATTTACATATGTCCAACAATATATTCAAGAAACTGGAAGATTTTTATAATATCTGATGTAATAATATAACTGTTTAAAATTAGTCTATAACTACAGTGTACCACTTTTTAGTCTTAATAAAAGACAAATCTAACATCTAATACAAAAAACAATAATCAATTGTGTTAGCATCTTTTGGCAAATATTTATATCAATATTTTATTTTATTTTTTCTATTAATACTTATGTAATAAAAAAAAATCATGAAATTAACTAAGTTTTGTAATAAGATGGTATACTCTTTTACTATGTATTGCAAAATAAGGGGCAATAATTCTTATTATTCACATAAATAGAACAACTTTATTGCAATGAGTGAGGGAATTTGAGTAAATATCACTTAAAAGATTTTATTTGATTCTTTACCATTACTTACTAATATGGTATAAAATTTGACATTATTATTTTAAGTAATGAGCTGGCAAGGGCTCACTGATAATTATTTATTATATATAAAATTGGGAATGGAAAATGCATACCCAATAAAATAAAATATTTCAAGAAGTGGGGGGTCACCTCCCCTGACTCATTGCAATAATGAATGATCTATGAATTATCAGAAAGATATTATATAGTATCAGATTATTCAATCCATCTTGTATGGGAAAGGATTTGTATAGGCTTTGCCTTTTGTCTTATCCCTTTGTTTAAATGTACTTTTGATATTTGAACAATAAAATATTTTTGAAAACCCAATTCCCAATCTTATGACTACAGGACCCAGTATACACCTATTGACAGTAATGTCCAATCCGGATATTTGTATTAAACAACTTCTGCTTGGGATCAAGTGGAGTTAGAATTAAAGGTCACAATAAAGAGCCAAGGGAAAGGATAACTTTCAAAGGAAAATGCTTTAGGTTGATGATAATTCTGAACCATCATGTTGACGCCTAGCTACACAAATGTACTTATTATATAAAAACATTATTGGAAGTGTTAACGATCATTTAAATATGCCTCCTTGTAAAGTTTCTTTCACAATGCCATGTTACAACCAGGAACTAGTTGGTCTCAACTGGTTTGTGTAATTTCAGAATAATTCCAGATTGGACATGTACTGTCAATAGGTGTGTACAAAAGGTCAGCTTAACCACTGATTTATAAAGTTTTTCAAGCAAATTTCAACCAAATAAATTATGTATAACTCAGTGTGAATAACACTTTGCTGCTACAATCCTGTTCAATCCTACCACACTGTAGCTCCAGTGAGATAACAAATCATCAGAGTTACATACTGGAAGTGTATATATGTGTAAGTTACTGTAACTGACAATATAAACTTTTACAAAATATAAATTTCTTTAATGAAATCTTTGATAATTTTGATATCTAGTTATGATTTCAAACAATAAAATTATATATATAATGCAATAAATTTTGAGCAATGTCAAAATGAACATAAAAGGGAAACATGCTAAATGAGATATTGATTTTTTTCTAAAAAGAGATCAACTGATTTATTAATCGTTTTATTGGTCGGTTTACACATACATAATACAGCAAGTGCGTTAGATTCAAGCATCAATGTTTCCTCATTATTTCTGTTTTCTAAAATAACACTGTAGGGCGGTTCTAATTTGTGGAAGACTCGAAAATTTTTAATCATCGCCATCTTCTTTGCAGAGTTATTTCCCTTATTTCCGTCTGCTACATTTCCGGTACAATATGACTGAAGACCAATAAGATAACAAGACGAAACAACCTTACGATTTTGATCATATTTTTCAGTTGATGAAAGATCTCTGTTTCCATCAAAATACAACTATGGATAAGAGATTAATTTAGATGTATTCGGAAGGCGGGTTAAAACAGATTGATTTTGAGTGATTTCTTCCAACGGTTTAAAGTAAAACTAATTTCCAGATAAAAATGTCTGTTCCGACTACCGCGGTAGATAGTTTACTCGAGCTACGAACTCGTCGAAAAATCTCCTGGCTGAAGTGAGACTCAGTATGCAGTGTAATCCTGCAACCTTTGCTTACCGATTATTCATGAAAGAAAAACTTGGAGTATATATAACTATATATATTTCGTACGAACGCTTC
This sequence comes from Mytilisepta virgata, assembly GCA_028015205.1. NCBI lineage: Eukaryota > Metazoa > Mollusca > Bivalvia > Mytilida > Mytilidae > Mytilisepta > Mytilisepta virgata. The sequence continues at coordinate 38,999,455 of CM051515.1, forward strand.
ACATAGTGAATACAATGCTTTAAATGACACGGATTTGGACATACTATGTCCAGTGGGCGTAGGAATAAAATAAGGTGTAAAAATTATAGTGGAGAACACGACAACACGACGGTAGACAATGCACAGCTGATACTCTGAACTGAACAAACTGTACTGTTAATCACCCATTTTCCAGTCAGAAGGAACGCCCAAAATGATAGAAACACAGAAAGTAATAAAGAGGCTAGTTAAGGAAAAAATATCCCCGTAAAAGAAGCCCAAGAACGAAGCTAAAAAGGTTGAGAAAAAAGAAACTGTGGAAATTAAAGATAACTTAACATTTGTTGACAAAATAATATTATTTTTTTTATATCTAGTACTACAGGAGTGTCAGATACTACAGTTATTAACTAGTACTCAGGTGAAAGGAATTTGTGAAAAGGCCTCGATCGTGCATCTTTAATACAAAAATAGACATTGAATTAATTTCTAGTAAGTTTCCTTGAACGTATTTAAATATATTTCACATTTGTTGTTTTTAATGGATTTAATATATTTATTTGTGCTTTTAATTATATACCGGATTTGACACGGGCAGCATGCATGGCGGGTGTCCTGCAGGAAAAAAGCAGATACTGCTTACTCTTCCGGAGTACCTAAGTCTACCTCCGGTGTTTTTGGTGGGGTCCATGTTGTTCATATGTTTTTTGTAGTTTTTAATTGTGATGCATGTTTTGTTTTGGTCTTGTCTTCGTTGTACTCCGGAGTTTATCAGTTGTTTCGATTTTTCCCTCCTTCGAATATCCCTTTGGTATTTCTTGACTTTACTAATGAATTATACATTTATTTTTAGTCTACTAGTATGGAATTGACAGAATTTTAAAATTAATTGGTCAGAATTTATTTGGGATTTAATATGGGTAATAAAATGACTAACATAATATGTTTACAGGAAATATGGTTTTCATCCAAACAAGACATAATAGAAATAGATGGATATAGACTAGCTATATTTTCTTCCAGAGGAGTAAAATGTGTCGGGACAGCTATCTATTGTAAAACATAATGTAAATTTTACAGTAGTTAATTTAGTTTTTTATGTTTAAAGAAAAACAGTTATTCTGTAGAAATTTCCTACGGAAAACACAACAAGAATATTGGGAAAATCATTGTACAACATTAAATAGTGATACAAAAATCACAAAAGATACACTGAGTTAACAGTGTTTGTTTGTTAGGGTATAATTAAGGCATAAGTAACTTAATGCTAATATAAGAAGACTCAAATAAAAGTTTTCTGTATTTGGAACAGTTAAATTCTCTTTATTCCGGGTATCTCCCAAATTCCTTATTTATTTTTTATCCAAATATTAATTGAGAAATACTTCACGGGTGCTTCAAAATGTCACGATTTTACAACGGGTAGGCCCTTTATTCCAAATATTTTTACCACGGATGTAGACTGGAGGCATTTGAAGCAGCTGGGTCATATTAGAATATTTATTATCATAATTTTTCTGTATTTATATCTCAGCACTTTCGGGATATTGCGATTGTATCCGTCTGTCGGCGTCCGTCACACTTTCTTGTGACATCAACACTTCCTAGCTCTCCTTTTGTTTTGCTTCGTTAATGCCCTACTATGACGTTTAGTCCGTCGTTAGAAACGAAATTAACTCTGAACAGGAATGCATCTTTCATATCGATAAAAAGTGAGTAAAATTTGCATCTTATAGAATTTGTTATTCTGTAAGTAAAACGAACATTTATAAATCTGTCACTGTCATTGATAATTGTTCTTATTATCAAACGGATGTTCCAACGAAAAAGTCCGGTTGTAAGTTTAGTGGTGTACAGTTGGCACCCAGCTGGTCCTATGGGGAGCGGGTGCGACACCAAACAATGACGAAGGAAAATCAGTTTGCTGTCAAATCAGTCAGTTCTTGCTTCTTATTGAAGATATTCAATAACTGTTCAATGGATACTTGGAACTTGTGGATATTTAAAGTCTATCATAACAGTGATGACCAAAAGACTAACTTTAAGATAGAGAAAAATAGGTCACCACTGATTTTAGCTCTGTGTATACGAAATTCTATTAACAATGCCTATCCGAAAGAAAATGACATATACCAATTATTCCGTTGAAAGAAATTCGGTTATATTTCTTCCACTGGAAACTTCTATTAAATCATAATGCACTAAACTGGTTTCTGTACATGGAAGTAAACCACAAACTTTAAATTCCAAAATTTTTAATATTTACTACAGATAATGCAAACTGTTGCTTTTTTTTATAAATTGATTGATTTACTTATTACAATAAATAATTCAGGTGCCATGAGTATTTGCATTTACTAATTCAAAAATGACTAAATGATCAAGGCTTGGTATGGGTTATACATTTCTGCTACAGCTGTATTAACGATATATGTCATTTACTGTGACACAAATTACATGTGTAGTTTCTGTGAAAAATTAAATAGAATTGAATTTAAAAAGATGTCAACAAGGATAAATCCGTAGAACTTATTTCCATGAGAAAATATTTTATTCCTTTTAACTTTATCTCATTATTAGAACACTAAAATTCTGACAACTTGTCAAGGTATTAAAATCTCATGTACTGCGGCTTCATCAACCAATAAACACTGGCTGCCAAGCACTGAAAAATACGTAAAACCCCAGCTCTCTATCTTCTTGTTCTAGTAAAATAATACCTTTACTTATTTCCATTACATATTTCTCAGTGAACGAGGTTTACTTAAATGGCAAGACCACGAATACAGAAATTAATATTACAGCCAGAATATGAAGAATTTAAAGACACCGTTCTAGCTGAGGCGCCATTCATAGAATTGGACAAGTGTGGAGAGGGCATACGGCAGGTATTTCTAGCATTGACAGAACACTGTTTCATCGTTGCCGTTGAGGACCCTACGGATTACGTAAAGTTTCCGTATGTTAAATACGATACAGACGTGGATCTCGATACAGATTGTTTGGAATTGGAATGGATTGTTCCTGTTGGATTCGTTGAAATCACGTCTCAGTCTGGTGATAGAATCGTAAATGTTGATTCTAGAACCGGAAGAATAACCCACTATTTGATATCAGATATCTGGGGTAGCGCTAAAAAGGATTGGTTGCTATGGAAGGAAGCCCTGACGGAAATTCAAAACGACCCATATAGCTATACTAAATGTTTATTCAAAGATTTTAAAATTCCTGATAACGTTTATGACTCCGCGATAATAACTAGAAGAAACAATCTGTATTACCAGAAAAAAGCCATTAGTCTTGAAGCACTTACAAATAAAGTCATGAATAAAATGTACGAAATTCAAGACGAATTCGAAGGCAAGAAAAACGAGAGAAGTAAACACAAATTCACTAGAGATAACGGAAGTCAAACTTTTATTACGCATGGTAGTAATGAAGATGTAAAACATAGGAAGAGAAGACATACGAGATTTTCCTTCAAACGGTTTATAAGACAGTTATGTTCAAGCGGAAAACCCAAACAACGTCCAAAATGATTATTATGTCTATTCATATTTTAGTAGCAGATTTCATTTATTCATGAACTCAAAACTGACACACTTGTTTATTCGTGTTTGAAGGAGCATTTGTTTATATGTAAAAAAAAAACATAGTATTTGGTTATTATGGTTACAAGTTTTATGTATTTATTGCTTTAAAATTACATTTGTTAAGGTTAATAAAATAAAATTAAGTGAACACAGTAGTACCCCGTATGTTATTGTCGGATTTTAAGTATTTTTCCCTCTGAACTTAGTAGCTAATAGTATTTTGTAGAATTATCCAGTCTTCAGTTTAAAGTAAAATTTCTAATAAAGTAAACCAAAACATTGTTTCATAATGTAGACAGAGAACAACAAATATTTTATAATCAGGTAACGTCTTTTTCTTTTTTTTTTTTTCTCATTGATATTTGTTTGATATAGACCAATGATTGCATATTTATGTTTTATTAAACGAATTATGTGTAAGTCTACACAATCAGTTCATAAATTATTTATTTTACATACTTTATTAAATAACTGAGTTTGAAGAGATAGATATTTTGTAATTTAAAAAATATGCATAGTTCCTAAAATTATAACTCATAAACTGTACTCAATTAAGGTCGGACATGTATGTTAAAAGACAAAACAATAACCAAACATTTTGTAAAGTGACTCAAATTTTATAACGACCTAAATGTTATTTTAAGTCAAAACCACCAAAGTTCAGAGGGATATCAAGTTGGTTACTTATTCCCGTTTCCCGTTTCCTTATTCAATAAGGAATAAGTAACTGGTTACCAGTTCCTTATTTGAAAACGGTGTGCCGGGAAAAAAGTTTGTCAACAGAATAGGAAGAAGAAATGAACTTTTTTGTCTTTCCCTAGGCAGGAAAAAAATAAATTCTCAAACACAAAAATATTATGACTGATCTTTACCTCCTCATTTTTATATATGCAATTAATGTCGGACCACCTGTTATTAGCGTAATTTGATATATCTATTCTGGTGGAAGAATTAGTTACTTACTATATCGTTGTTATTTTTTGTTGTTTTTGTTTTTGTTTTTGTTTTGTTTTTGTTTTTGTTTTTTGTTTTTTGTTTTTTTTTTGGGGGGGGGGGGGGGGGGTAATTTAATCTTGTAAATTGAACATAGATATCTCCTATTGATATTAAGTTTATCAATTTCCTAAATGCTGAACCTTAATGAGTAAAATATTGATTTGAAAAATGTCATCAATTAGGGATTTTTTTTATAAAGGATTATGTTTTTTTATATGATTTAAATTTTTGAATTTATTCTAAATACATCGATATTTAGTTAATAAAATTATATGTATGGTTTACTTCTTTGATATAAATTTTATAAAATTTTGATAATACTATAAATTTGATACAACTGACACTGTAAGATTAAGTTTTCAACAAAATAAATTCTATCATAATTAAAGAAGCATAACAATGACAGTCCGAGATATATTACCCGTTATTATGGGTTTCCCTGAAGGTTATATAAGCAAATGAGGTCGTTCACGTTCCACTTTGATAAAGACACATATCCTTTGAATTCTAGCATTATTTCGATATCACCAATTTAGTTAAATTATTTAGTCAAAACTACAAAAGAAATTACATGGTCTGGTTGAAGATAAAGTATACGTTCCATCTTGGAAGATTTTTAAAGAAAACCGATGAGACATTTGCAGAGCGTTGCCTTATAAAACAAAATGTTCTTTTTGAATATTCTCCTTCTGTCAAAAATTTGTGTAAAAAATCGAAATCGCGTTTGAACCTCCTTTTACACAAAGCGAACTAAAAAATTGTCTAGATAAGTTCGCACGAAAATCGTGTCCCAAAATTAACATTATGGCCTAAAAGATACTCCTTGTGGACCCATCCTGAGACCCAAAGATATATGATTTTTATAATTTTTTGTCATAAATCAGAATGGTATTGGACCCTCTTGTCATACAAAGAGAACTAAAAAATTGTATAGATTAGTTCGCACGAAAATGGCGTTCGAAAATTAACATTAAGGCATATGTATTAGTCTCTGTTGACCCTCTAGAACCCCTATGATAAATGATTTTTTTAAATTTTATTTGATAAATCGAAATTGTATTTGACCCTCTTGTCATATAAAGAGAACTAACAAATGGTATAGATTAGTTCGCTCGAAAATGACGTCCGAAAATTAACATTAAGGCATATGTAATAGTCAATGTTAACCCTCTAGAACCCCTATGATAAATGATTTTTTAAAATTTTATGTGATAAATCGAAATTATGTTTGACCCTCTTGTCATACAAAGAGAACTAACAAATGGTACAGATTAGTTCGCTCGAAAATGACGTCCGAAAATTAACATTAAGGCATATGTAAAAGTCCCTGTTAACCCTCTAGAACACCTATGATAAATGATTTTTTTCAAATTTTATCTGATAAATCGAAATTGTGTTTGACCCTCTTGTCATACAAAGAGAACTAAAAAATTGTATAGATTAGTTCGCACGAAAATGGCGTTCGAAAATTAAGATTAAGGCATATGTAATAGTCCCTGTTGACCCCCTAGAACCCCTATGATAAATGATTTTTTTAAATTTTATGTCAGAAATCAAAATTGTGTTTGACCCTCTTGTCATACAAAGAGAACTAAAAAAATGTATAGATTAGTTCGCACGAAAATGGCGTTCGAAAATTAACTTTAAGGCATATGTAATAGTCCTTGTTGACCCTCTAGAACCCCTATGATCAATGATTTTTTTAAATTTTATCTGATAAATCTAAGTTATGTTTGACCCTCTTGTCATACAAAGAGAACTAAAAAATTGTTTAGATTAGTTCGCACGAAAATGGCGTTCGAAAATTAACATTAAGACATATGTAATAGTCCTTGTTGACCCTCTAGAACCCCCCCTATGATAAATGATTTTTTAAAATTTTACGTCATAAATCGAAATTGTGTTGACCCTCTTGTCATACAAAGAGAACTAAAAAATTGTATAGATTAGTTCGCACGAAAATGGCGTTCGAAAATTAACATTAAGGCATATGTAATAGTCCTTGTTGACCCTCTAGAACCCCTATGATAGATGATTTTTTTAAATTTTATGTGATAAATCGAAGTTATGTTTGACCCTCTTGTCATACAAAGAGAACTAAAAAATTGTATAGATTAGTTCGCACGAAAATGGCGTTCGAAAATTAACATTAAGGCATATGTAATAGTCCTTGTTGACCCTCTAGAACCCCTATGATAAATGATTTTTTTTAATTTTATGTCAGAAATAGAAATTGTGTTTGACCCTCTTGTCATACAAAGAAAACTAAAAAATTGTATAGATTAGTTCGCACGAAAATGGCGTTCGAAAATTAACATTAAGGCATATGTAATAGTCCTTCTTGGCCCTCTAGAACCCCTATGATAAATGATTTATTTAAATGTTATGTGTTAAATAGAAATTGTATTTGACCCTCTTGTCATACAAAGAGAACTAAAAAATTGTATAGATTAGTTCGCACGAAAATGGTGTTCGAAAATTAACATTAAGGTATATGTATAAGTCCCTGTTGACCCTCTAGAACCCCTATGATAAATGATTTTTTAAAATTTTATCGATGAATCGAAATTGTGTTTGACCCTCTTGTCATACAAAGAGAACTAAAAAATTGTATATATTAGTTCGCACGAAAATGGCGTTCGAAAATTAACATTAAGGCATATGTAATAGTCCTTGTTGACCCTCTAGAACCCCTATGATAAATGATTTTTTTAAATTTTATGTCAGAAATCTAAATTGTGTTTGACCCTCTTGTCATACAAAGAGAACTAAAAAATTGTATAGATTTGTTCGCACGAAAATGGCGTTCGAAAATTAACATTAAGGCATATGTATTAGTCTCTGTTGACCCTCTAGAACCCCTATGATAAATGATTTATTTAAATTTTATGTGTTAAATCGAAATTGTGTTTGACCCTCTTGCCATACAAAGAGAACTAAAAAATTGTATAGATTAGTTCGCACGAAAATGGCGTTCGAAAATTAACATTAAGGCATATGTATTAGTCTCTGTTGACCCTCTAGAACCCCCATGATAAATGATTTTTTAAAATTTTTTGTGATAAATCGAAATTGTATTTGACCCTCTTGTCATACAAAGAGAACTAAAAAATTGTATAGAATAGTTCCCTCGAAAATGACGTCCGAAAATTAACATTAAGGCATATGTATTAGTCTCTGTTGACCCTCTAGAACCCCTATGATAAATGATTTTTTAAAATTTTATGTGATAAATCGAAATTGTATTTGACCCTCTCGTCATATAAAGAGAACTAACAAATGGTATAGATTAGTTCGCTCGAAAATGACGTCCGAAAATTAACATTAAGGCATATGTAATAGTCAATGTTAACCCTCTAGAACCTCTATGATAAATGATTTTTTAAAATTTTATCTGATAAATCGAAATTGTGTTTGACCCTCTTGTCATCCAAAGAGAACTAAAAATTTGCATAGATTAGTTCGCACGAAAATGGCGTTCGAAAATTAATTTTAAGGCATATCTAATGGTCCTTGTTGACCCTCTAGAACCCCTATGATAAATGATTTTTTAAAATTTTATCTGATAAATCGAAATTGTGTTTGACCCTCTTGTCATACAAAGAGAACTAAAAATTTGTATAGATTAGTTCGCACGAAAATGGCGTTCGAAAATTAAATCGAATAAATCGAAATTGTGTTTGACCCTCTTGTCATCCAAAGAGAACTAAAAATTTGCATAGATTAGTTCGCACGAAAATGGCGTTCGAAAATTAATTTTAAGGCATATGTAATAGTCCTTGTTGACCCTCTAGAACCCCTATGATAAATGATTTTTCTGCAGCGCTGCTGTAGCGAAGATAAGCTTTAGCTTATCTAGCTGACGCTGTGCGTAAGATTAACACGCTGGCAATAACTTTGTACTGAGCCATCTAACCTCTTTCTATGAATGCTTCCGCATTTTTTACTGTTTGCGTATTGATACAAAGTTTGAAAGTAGTGCAGTTTCCATTATCAGGACCCCGTTCAACCTGAACCAGTCTCAATTGTAGGCTTGTGCATTACCTGGGGACATTTTGATCTCTTTCTTTTTAAATAGACTTAATTACATAATTCTTGTACAATACGACTCTTTATAAGACTTTAATTTCGATGTTTACAATCCAGAAAGCGGGTATCAAAGATAGGTCAAGTCCATCACCTAATCTATTAATACCATTTGATGCTACGTCACATCGACCAGTTGAAAATTTAAACAAGTTCTTTGTCAATATCGGTCGTCACATATATGAATTCCCATGCTAAGGTGTGCTGTTGCGAGTAATTGATACCTTAATATTTTCACGAATATTTTTGCGTATGACCAAAAAATAAATAATTGTTTGTTTCCCCAAACCGGGCGGTATCAATTTATCAGGTTCGTCAGGGATCATATAATACTAACTTCATATACAGTTCCTGGGTTCGTACACATCTTTCTAGACTATTTAGTGTTTTTCGGAGAGGACTTATATAGGTTTAGCCTGTTGACCAATCTTATTCATGATAACTTTGATGAATAAAATAGTGTTTATATTAAATAATTATAAACAAATTCGCCTTAAAGACGGGTTTTGCAGGCGTGCATTTTAATCAGATCGCAGACAATTCATCGCGCATGCTCAGAAATAGTAAGTACACAGGAATTCACGGAGAATGTCTAAATATAAATTCTCATTATATGAAGAAGAAAAAATATGCGAAGTGTGCAGTACGTTCTTATTTTAGAAAGGTACACTGTTTTATATGGAATGGAATAAAAGAAACAACAATATAAGGTTAAGGAGAGAACACGAGGATTATTAATAAAGCACGTGTATTGTTTTTATAATTATTAATTGACCCAATTTATTTTTGTCGATTCCATACTGGATTCATCTAATTTGACCCTCACGAAGTCGTTCGGCTATTTTCGACAATTAGTAGAGCATATAAATTATCTGAACAGTGTTTGGTCGTAATATCGATAATCTGGGAACATGGGAAATTCCTATGGAGCGACCATTTGACTCGATGGGGTGGTTTTGGATGACGATATATATATCCAAGAACAAGACTTATCAATCGTTTTTGAAATTATTATTTGTTATTGAAAGATTTTGGAATGACGTTACATCAGAGACATATAAAACGTGTCTCTGGTTACATTTATCAAATTTCGTTCTCACTTATCCTTGGCAAAAACAAAATAGGCTATATCGTCAATTTTCCCTGTCCCAAATATGGGGATATTTTTAAAAAATGCATTCAGGATCTTTATAAATCTGAAAATGTCCTATATACTGTTCCTCAAATATTCCCGTGTATCTCTGAAACACTCTCTTAAATATACTGTTCCTCAAATTTCCCCGTTTAACTTTTTAACGCTGTCTGTCTTTTATTTCGTTATTTTCTCCAAATTAGATTACAAATTATTACGAAATAAATGTCATCAATTGAGATATTTTTTTTTGTTTAGTCTGTAGTACTTTTTTCTTAATGCATATAGTCAAATTGCACGTATTTGGTTATTAAAAATGTTATCTTTTGAAAAAAAATGTAATAACAGCACTTTATATCCTTCCTATACTAATACATTTTGTACATAACGGAATAAATGTCATTGATTAATCTTTATTTCGTTCTAAGATGAAATCAAATTTTGCCGTCTGTTTACAAAATGTAACGTTTCATGTGTTTGGAATTTTCCTCAAGTACAAATACAACAATTAAAAAAAAAACTATTGACAATCTATCTATTATCCATTTCATTCGTTCTTGGTCGGTCTGCAATAGGTCATATAAAATTTTCCCGTTGACGATATAACCAAATTCAATATTTGTTCCGAACATCCGTAAGTCTACCCTTTTATGGCATACATTAATTATTTTTCCAAATTGTATTAATTGAAGATTTTATCGTACCGTGGTATATTTTCCCGCCAGTTTTTGCACGAGATTTTTGTGATCTAGTCAAAGACACACGTACATACTTTGACACCGTCAATTAATGTTACACAACCAAGTTCATAATACCCTGACCCGTTACTTCAAACGACATACCGCGGTCAAGATTATTGTCAATCATTCTCTCGTCTACAGGTGACCCATATATTTATGCTGACACTGATGTTGGACAAATCAGTTATTACGAACGTAAAAAAACACTCCCGACTGTATAGGAATAAAACGTATCACAAAATACCGAAATAAATTTGATGCACTGTATGGCCATTTCGTGGACTGACAACTCAACAGCAGTGCTCGAGATCAAAATATTGGAAAACCGGTTTAAGATATAATGATGAATTAATAATGGGCAAACCATAAAAAATCAAAACAATTAAAACAAACAGGTATCCAAACTCACCTAAGAGTTACCTCTGCATCAAAAGGAAGAATTATAAAATTATGAAAAGGATTGGAATTAAGTTAATAAGAAACCATAACGTTAATTTTTAACCGTTTTATTATATCGATCTGCTGACAATCCACCATGTTTTTCCACAGTGAAAGCGAAGTTTCACCAGAAAAAGGATGCCCACGTTCAACGAAGTCAATAAAAATCCGACGTGGATATGATAGTTGGTGGGCAATTCTAAAAAAACTTTGGTATTGCGCGGTCCGTTATACTTATTCCGATTGCTCCTACGGGAAATTTCATACAAAAATCTTCATCTAGGGAACCACAGAATGGGTTGAAACGAAACATAGCATGAATGTTCCTTATGACGTTCTGGCCAAGAGTTGTTACTTTGGTGCCGATCTGTTATCCATGACCTTCTGCGGAAGACTTAGTTCAACATAGGACCTTATGAAAATACATACAGACGGCTTCTTCTTGAAAATATCTGAATGGATTGAAACCAAACATGGCATGGATGTTGTTAATCTCAAGGTCCCTTATCGATGAACAAATGGAAATATCAGGTGAGCGAGATGGTTTATTTACTTGCACATGTGATGTTTTGGATGCCACTCAATTTAATTATCTATGTTAATTCTTTGTTTTACATGAACTCTTTTCATTATAGTATCTCCCTTTTGGCATAACCATTTTGGTCATTTTGGTGATTTTGAATTGCTCTTCAACCTTTTGAAATGTGCTCATCTTGTGCATCAAAATTGGTATCAAAGAATTTTATTTTTACCATTGGAGTCGATATGCCACTGCTGGTGAATTTCAAGTCCCCGAGGATATCCCCAGCTCAGTTGCTAGTATTTTGATACTAACCCGAAGCTGATACATAGATTATACTGTTGCAAAAATGTAAAAAATTGCAAAAACCTATGCAGTATCTACCTCGTGCATGAGTGCATGCTATGTCATGAAAAGGTTTTGGCATAACCCCTTTGTTATGTTGTACGATAGTTTAAATGTTGTTAGCCTTTTGTTATACCCCCCCCCCCTGCAAACATAGTTTGGGGGTATATAAGAATCAGCCTGTCTGTCTGTCCAGAATTTTTTTTACCCGCAGTTTATCAAACATGCCTTATCAGAGGTTAATGAAACTTTGCATACTGTTAGATCTTAGAACATAGATGTGAGCATGCGAAGTATGTCCTGGTCCAATACTTTTTCCCATAATTTTATACCCTTTTAGATTTAGAAATTCAGTCTATCCCCCAATTTTTTTGTACCCAGTTTCTCAAACATGCCTTATCAGAGGTTAATGAAACTTTGCATACTGTTAGATCCTAGTACGTAGATGTGCGCATGTGTAGTATGTCCTGGTCCAATACCTTTATCATAACTTTATACCCTTTTGTTTCCTCAGTTATACCCAGTTGGACTTAGAAATTGTGAGACAATTCACCATGATAAGGATGCCCTGGTCCATTAAATTAACAGCAGCGGGGGTATAGTAGTGAGGTCCCCTCACAGTTCTAGTTTTACCTGTTTTTGAAAAAAATATTGAATATTATTACTTGTTCCAACTTCACAGTTACATGAGTTATGTAAGTGAATTACTGAATAAGTGAAAATGGTCAGAATGTAGCATTTATTATACCCCCTGCAAACACAGTATTTGGTTTTTTGGGGGGCACATAGGAATTGTCCGTCTGTCTGTCTCTGTCAATGTACATTGTAAGCGCAACTCCTTCTAAACAGTTCAATGGATTTTGATGAGACTTTATGAAGGTTGGACTTCATATGTAGATGTGCATGAAGCAATATAATTATCACCGGGTGCTTGCAAAGGGAGATAATTCATCTTAAGGGTTTTACATGATTAAAGCTTATAAGTGCAACTCCTAAACCGTTCAATTCATTTTGATGAACCTTTATATGAAGGTTGGGTATCATATGTAGATGTTTATGATGCAAGATAATTATCGCTGGATGCTTGCAAAGGGAGATAATCAAACTTAAGGGTTTTAAAAATTTAAATCTTGTCAGCGTAACTCCTTAACCGTTCAATGCATTTCGATGAAACGTTATATGAAGGTTGAGCAGCATATGTAGATATACATGAAAGAAGACCATTATCGCCAGTTGCTTGCAAAGGGAAATATTCCAACTTGTAGGTTTAAAGTTTGTAAGCGTAACTCCTAGTATTGCAAATGGGGTATCACTCAGTGAGGTCATTCACAGTTCTAGTTATTCCTGGATTGTGATGGTCTTTCATCAACCATTCAGCTTATCCATTAGTTGAATTTCTGGTTAAAGATATCCGTTCTAAATGGAATAGTGTAAATGTCTCCGAATTTGTTCAATGATCAATTATTCTATTGCACAATGGTATATTTGAAGTAAATTTATTATATGTTAGTGTCAGAAACCCTGTTAAGACTCAAAAGAACAATAAGGCATATGAAAATGAGGTTAAGGCGAAAAATTTAGCAGCAGCGCTGCAGATCAGCACTTCAGCGCTATGTTTTTGAATTTTTTGTCAGAAATCGAAATTGTGTTTGACCCTCTTGTCATACAAAGAGAACTAAACAATTGTATAGATTAGTTCCCACGAAAATGGCGTTCGAAAATTAACATTAAGGCATTTGTATTAGTCCTTGTTGACCCTCTAGAACCCCTATGATAAATGATTTTTTAAATTTTATGTCAGAAATCGAAATTGTGTTTGACCCTCTTGTCATACATAGAGAACTAAAAAATTGTATAGATTAGTTCGCACGAAAATGGCGTTCGAAAATTAACATTAAGGCATATGTATTAGTCCGTGTTGACCCTCTAGAACCCCTATGATAAATGATTTTTTTAAATTCTATGTCAGAAATCGAAATTATGTTTGACCCGCTTGTCATACAAAGAGAACTAAAAAATTGTATAGATTAGTTCGCACGAAAATGGCGTTCGACAATTAACATTAAGGCATATGTTATAGTCTTTGTTGACCCTCTAGAACCCCTATGATAAATGATTTTTTAAAATTTTATGTGATAAATCAAAGTTATGTTTGACCCTCTTGTCATACAAACAGAACTAAAAAATCGAACAGCGTTCCGAAGTCCCCCGCCACTAGAGCATCAGAAACCCTTGGACAAGTGAAACATAACAAAATTTTCTCAAAGAGAGAGAATAGAAGGACAAACAATTTGTGGTTATTGCTAAAGTTTTTTACAAGTTAATGAGTGGTATGAAGACATTTATACAAATGTACATTTACTTCTTTTCAATAAACAGAAATGCTTTGATCAAAAGTATTCTGCCTAACAAACTCTTAAAGACAGTATTTTTCAATTTTATAAGTTTCGATAGGAGTTTATGTATAAAACCTCCCTTTAGGTCCAAGTGTATAAATATTATTCCAATGCAAGGAGAATATAAATTTTCTAGAACACTTAGATGAACATTTTGTCAATTTTCTAAGTTATTAAGGGGCATAACTCCTACAAAAATATTTCGACATGACTCATCTTCGAACTCCCTTGAGGTATCATTGAGTTAAAGCTACTGTATAAATATTATCCAAATCGGTCAAGAAATAAATTTGCTAGAGCGCTTACATGAAAATTTTGTCAATTTTCTAAGTTATTAAGGGGCATAACTCCTACAAAATTATTTCGACATGACTCATCTTCGAACTCCCTTGAGGTATCATTGAGTTAAAGCTACTGTATAAATATTATCCAAATCGGTCAAGAAATAAATTTGCTAGAGCGCTTACATGAAAATTTTGTCAATTTTCTAAGTTATTATGGGGCATAACTCCTACAAAAATATTTCGACATGACTCATCTTCGAACTCCCTTGAGGTATCATTGAGTTAAAGCTACTGTATAAATATTATCCAAATCGGTCAAGAAATAAATTTGCTAGAGCGCTTACAAGGTGGACGGACGGACGGACAGAAACACGGACGGACGGACGGAAGCACGGACGGACGGACGGACGGACGCCCGGCATTACCATATCCCCCGCATCGCGTTGCGGCGGGGGACAAAAATTGTATAGATTAGTTCGCACGAAAATGGCGTTCGAAAATTAACATTAAGGCATATGTAATAGTCCTTGTTGACCCTCTAGAATCCCTATGATAAATGATTTTTTTAAACTTTATGTGATAAATCGAAGTTATGGTTGATTCTCTTGTCATACAAAGAGAACTAAAAAATTGTATAGATTAGTTCGGAGGAAAATGGCGTTCGAAAATTAACATTAAGGCATATGTAATAGTCCTTGTTGACCCTCTAGAACCCCTATGATCAATGATTTTTTAAAATTTTATGTCAGAAATCGAAGTTATGTTTGACCCTCTTGTCATACAAAGAGAATTACAAAATTGTATAGATTAGTTCGCACGAAAATGGCGTTCGAAAATTAACATTAAGGCATATGTAATAGTCCTTGTTGACCCTCTAGAACCCCTATGATAAATTATTTTTTAAAAATTTTATGTGATAAATCGAAGTTATGTTTCACCCTCTTGTCATACAAAGAGAACTAAAAAATTGTATAGATTAGTTCGCACGAAAATGGCGTTCGAAAATTAACATTAAGGCATATGTAATAGTCCCTGTTAACCCTCTAGAACCCCTATGATTCTATGATTTTTTTAAATCTAATGTAATAAATCGGAATTGCATTTGAAGCTCTTGTCATACAAAGAGAACTAAAAAATTGTAGATTAGTTCGCATGAAAATGGCGTTCCAAAATTAACATTAAGCCATATGTAATAATTCCTCTTGACCCTCTAGAACCCCTATGATAAATAATTTTTTTTAAATTTTATGTAAGAAATCGAAATTGTGTTTGACCCTCTTGTCATACAAAGAGAACTACAAAATTGTATAGACTAGTTCGAACGAAAATGGCGTTCGAAAATTAACATCAAGGCATATGTAATAGTCTCTTTTGACCCTCCAGAACCCCTATAATAAATGATTTTTTAAAAATTTTATGTGATAAATTGAAATTGTGTTTGACCCTCTTGTCATACAAAGAGAACTTAAAAATTGTAGAGATTAGTTCGCACTAAAATGGCGTTCGAAAATTAACATTAAGGCATATGTAATAGTCCCTGTTGACCCTCTAGAACCCTTATGCTAAATGTTTTTTTTTCAATTTAATGTAAGAAATCGAAATTGTGTTTGACCTTCTTGTCAAAGAAATAGAACTATAAAAATTGTATAGATTAGTTCGCACGAAAATGGCGTTCGAAAATTAACATTAAGGCATATGTAATAGTCACTTTTTACCCTCTAGAATACATATGATAAATGATTTATCATAGGGGCTCTAGAGGATCAACAGGGGCTATCACCTATGCCTTAATGTTAATTTTCGAACGTCATTTTCGTGCGAACTAATCTATAATTTTTTTTAGTTCTCTTTGTATTACAAGAGGGTCAAACACAATATCGATTTCTCACATAAAATTTTAAAAAATCATTTATCATAAGGGTTCTAGAGGGTCAACAAGGACTATTACATATGCCTTAATGTTAATTTTCGAACGCCATTTTCGTGCGAACTAATCTATACAATTTTTTAGTTCTCTTTATATGACAATAGGGTCAAACACAATTTCGATTTATCAGATAAAATTTAAAAAATCATTTATCATAAGGGTTCTAGAGGGTTAACATTGACTATTACATATGCCTTAATGTTAATTTTCGGAAGTCATTTTCGAGCGAACTAATATATACAATTTTTTAGTTCTCTTTGTATGACAAGAGGGTCAAACATAACTTCGATTTATCACATAAAATTTTAAAAAATCATTTTTCATAGGGGTTCTAGAGGGTCAACATGGACTATTACATATGTCTTAATGTTAATTTTCGAACGCCATTTTCGTGCGAACTAATCTATACAATTTTTTAGTTCTCTTTGTATGACAAGAGGGTCAAACGCAATTTCGATTTATCAGATAAAATTTTAAAAAATCATTGATCATAGGGGTTCTAGAGGGCCAACAGGGACTATTACATATGCCTTAATGTTAATTTTCGAACGCCATTTTCGTGCGAACTAATCTATACATTTTTTTAGTTCTCTTTTTATGACAAGTAGGTCAAACATAATTTCGATTTCTGACATAAAATTTTTAAAAAATCTTTTATCATAGGGGTTCTAGAGGGTCAACAGGGACTAATACATATGCCTTAATGTTAATTTTCGAACGCAATTTTCGTGCGAACTAATCTATACAATATTTTAGTTCTCTTTGTATGACAAGAGGGTCAAACACAATTTCGATTTCTGACATAAAATTTTAAAAAATCATTGATCATAGGGGTTCTAGAGGGCCAACAGGGACTATTACATATGCCTTAATGTTAATTTTCGAACGCCATTTTCGTGCGAACTAATCTATACAATTTTTTAGTTCTCTTTGTATGACAAGCGGGTCAAACATAATTTCGATTTCTGACATAAAATTTTAAAAAATCTTTTATCATAGGGGTTCTAGAGGGTGAACAGGGACTAATACATATGCCTTAATGTTAATTTTCGAACGCCATTTTCGTGCGAACTAATATATACAATTTTTTAGTTCTCTTTGTATGACAAGAGGGTCAAACATAACTTCGATTTATCACATAAAATTTAAAAAAATCATTTTTCATAGGGGTTCTAGAGGGTCAACAAGGACTATTACATATGCCTTAATGTTAATTTTCGAACGCCATTTTCGTGCGAACTAATCTATACAATTTTTTAGTTCTCTTTGTATGACAAGAGGGTCAAACGCAATTTCGATTTATCAGATAAAATTTTAAAAAATCATTGATCATAGGGGTTCTAGAGGGCCAACAGGGACTATTACATATGCCTTAATGTTAATTTTCGAACGCCATTTTCGTGCGAATAATCCATACATTTTTTTAGTTCTCTTTTTATGACAAGCAGGTCAAACATAATTTCGATTTCTGACATAAAATTTTTAAAAAATCTTTTATCATAGGGGTTCTAGAGGGTCAACAGGGACTAATACATATGCCTTAATGTTAATTTTCGAACGCAATTTTCGTGCGAACTAATCTATACAATATTTTAGTTCTCTTTGTATGACAAGAGGGTCAAACACAATTTCGATTTCTGACATAAAATTTTAAAAAATCATTGATCATAGGGGTTCTAGAGGGCCAACAGGGACTATTACATATGCCTTAATGTTAATTTTCGAACGCCATTTTCGTGCGAACTAATCTATACAATTTTTTAGTTCTCTTTGTATGACAAGCGGGTGAAACATAATTTCGATTTCTGACATAAAATTTTAAAAAATCTTTTATCATAGGGGTTCTAGAGGGTGAACAAGGACTAATACATATGCCTTAATGTTAATTTTCGAACGCCATTTTCGTGCGAACTGATCTATACAATTTTTTAGTTCTCTTTGTATGACAAGAGGGTCAAACACAATTTCGATTTCTGACATAAAATTTAAAAAAATCATTTATCATAGGGGTTCTAGAGGGTCAACAAGGACTATTACATATGCTTTAATGTTAATTTTCGAACGCCATTTTCGTGCGAACTAATCTATACAATTTTTTAGTTCTCTTTGTATGACAAGAGCGTCAAACATAACTTCGATTTATCACATAAAATTTTAAAAAAATCATTTATTATAGGGGTTCTAGAGGGTCAACAAAGACTATTACATATGCCTTAATGTTAATTTTCGAACGCCATTTTCATGCGAACTAATCTATACAATTTTTTAGTTCTCTTTGTATGACAAGAGGGTCAAACACAATTTCGATTTATCAGATAAAATTTAAAAAAATCATTTATCATAGGGGTTCTAGAGGGTTAACATTGACTATTACATATGCCTTAATGTTAATTTTCGGACGTCATTTTCGAGCGAACTAATCTATACCATTTGTTAGTTCTCTTTATATGACAAGAGGGTCAAATACAATTTCGATTTATCACATAAAATTTTAAAAAATCATTTATCATAGGGGTTCTAGAGGGTCAACAGAGACTAATACATATGCCTTAATGTTAATTTTCGGACGTCATTTTCGAGCGAACTATTCTATACAATTTTTTAGTTCTCTTTGTATGACAAGAGGGTCAAATACAATTTCGATTTATCACATAAAATTTAAAAAAGTCATTTATCATAGGGGTTCTAGAGGGTCAACAGAGACTAATACATATGCCTTAATGTTAATTTTCGAACGCCATTTTCGTGCGAACTAATCTATACAATTTTTTAGTTCTCTTTGTATGACAAGAGGGTCAAACACAATTTCGATTTCTGACATAAAATTTAAAAAAATCATTTATCATAGGGGTTCTAGAGGGTCAAGACAGACTATTACATATGCCTTAATGTTAATTTTCGAACGCCATTTTAGTGCGAACTAATCTATACAATTTTTTAGTTCTCTTTGTATGACAAGAGGGTCAAACACAATTTCAATTTATCACATAAAATTTTTAAAAAATCATTTATTATAGGGGCTCTGGAGGGTCAAAAGAGACTATTACATATGCCTTGATGTTAATTTTCGAACGCCATTTTCGTTCGAACTAGTCTATACAATTTTGTAGTTCTCTTTGTATGACAAGAGGGTCAAACACAATTTCGATTTCTTACATAAAATTTAAAAAAATATATTTATCATAGGGGTTCTAGAGGGTCAAGAGGAATTATTACATATGGCTTAATGTTAATTTTGGAACGCCATTTTCGTGCCAACTAATCTACAATTTTTTAGTTCTCTTTGTATGACAAGAGCTTCAAATGCAATTTCGATTTATTACATTAGATTTAAAAAAATCATCGATCATAGGGGTTCTAGAGGGTTAACAGGGACTATTACATATGCCTTAATGTTAATATTCGAACGCCATTTTTGCGCGAACTAATCTATACAATTTTATAGTTCTCTTTGTGTAAAAGTAGGATCAAACACGATTTCGATTTTTTACACAAATTTTTGACAAATCATATATTATTGGGTTCAAAATTGGTAGACAAGGAATATGTCTCATCGGTTTTCTTTAAAAATCTTCCAAGATGAAACGTATACTTTATCTTTATCCAGACCATGTAATTTCTTTTGTAGTTTTGACTAAATAATTTAACTGAATTGGTGATCTCGAAATAATGCTAGAATTCAAAGGATATGTGTCTTTATCAAAGTGGAACGTGAAATTAAAGACCTCATTTGTTTACATAACCTTCAGGGAAACCCATAATAACCAGTAATATATCTCGGACTGTCATTGTTATGCTTCTTTAATTAGGATAGAATTTAGTTTGTTGAAAACTTAATCTTACAGTGTCAGTTGTATCAAATGATCCAAGAGATAGCTTTAAGCTTTCAAAAGGAAAATGGGGGGTTTCCATATTATGGCCAAATTCATGGACTAATAATGTTAAAAAACTAAAGGATGGCAATGAAAGAGTAATAGCAATTGAATTCTAATAACAACGTCTCAAGATATTTGTATTATAAACGCATACATGCCAACATATAACACAGACTCCCAATATGAATATAGAGAATGTCTAGACATAATATTCGATATTATACAAAAATATCAAGAAACTGATAAAATTATACTCTGTGGAGATCTAAATGGAACACTACTAGATTCAAGGAACAATAAGCATGATAAGATACTTAAAAGCTTTGTGTCCGAAATGGGACTATCTACAGGAGTAAATAAAGATAAAAGACATACTTTTTTCACCATGCTTGGTCATCTTCATCGCAGATTGACTATATACTGGTTAATGACAAAAATGTTATCTCAGAATATAATATAGATGAAAAATCAAGTATCAATCTATCAGCACATACTTCAGTGACAGTGAAAACTACAATTGAGATACCAACAAATACAAAACCTGCAAATAAGAACAAAAAAGCAAAGTTCAACTCCGATGGGATAAAATGGATAACCTCATTCAGCAGGATTCAAAATCAATTATTGCAGAAAACAATATCAACACTCAGATGGATATGATTACAAACAGCCTTATAAGAGCAGGGAATATTACAATTCCAAAAAAATACTGCAGCTGAAGGGACCAAAATGGAAAGCATCTCCAGAGGTACAAATACTGCTAAGATCATGCAGAGACTTATATAAGCAATGGCAAGAAGTTGGTAAACAGAAAGATCATCCTACGGCTACTACGCTAAGAAATGAGAAAAGAATACTGCGTAGTAAAATAAGAATGGAACAAGCTGTTAGTCGGCAAAATCTCTACCAACAGATAATGGACAACACAAATTCTCAACTTTTCTACAGACTCATAAATAGGAATCGCAGCAATCAACAAACCTCAACAAATTGTTTGAAAATTGATGAAGCTTATAATTTTGTACCAGAAGAACAAAGGAAAAATTTTGCCAAATATTATAAAGATTATCTAAGTGTACCAAAAGAGAATATATATGAAAATGGCTATCTGAATCTCTGCAAAATTAGGCAAAAACTGTACGAACAAGCCATGAACAATGAAGTTGAAGACCCAGAACAGTTTACAGAGACTGAAGTCATGAACGCAATGCTAAAAAAGTGCAGATGAATCTGGAATAACAGCTGAGCATTTACAAAGCTCAAAATCAACTGTCTCTCCTGTGCTAACCTCAATATTTAACAACATAATATTGAAAAGAACAGTACCAGTATCATTTAAATTTGGCATACTTACTCCAGTACTGAAAAAAGAAAAAGATCCAACCATAATGAGCAATTACCGGGGTATAACAGTTACACCTACTATTGGAAAAACTTTTGAATATGCCTTTCTGGAAAAAATTAATCTAAAATCAAAAACACAACTACAGTTTGGATTTACAGAAGGACTGTCACCAATCATGTCAAGTTTGCTCATATCAGAAGCTCGATACGAAATAAAAAAATCAACTGAAAACTTCTTTATATCTGTTCTGGATGTACAATCAGCATTTGATGTTGTACAGCATATTATCTTAATGGATAAGGCTCTTGACCAAAATATACATCCAACTTATTGGAAAATTCTAACAGAGCTATATGATGGGCTTAGTTCCAAAGTAAAATGGATGAATGAAGTGAACCATTCAAAATTAAGCAAGGTGTAAGACAAGGTGATATACTTTCAACACACTTGTACAAAATATTTGTACAAGATCTACTAGTAGAGCTAGAGCAGAACGCATTGGGATATCATTTGGGAGACATATATGTAGGGGCTCCAACTTGTGCAGATGATATAGCCTTTATCTCAAACAACGAGTATGAACTACAAATAATGTTGAACGTAATAGATAGATATGCTAAAGAGCATCAGTATAGAATACACCCTACCAAAACAGAAATAATCGATTGCTCAAATCATAAATCTAGCTACAACTGGACATTGGGAGGCAAAGTAGTAAAAACAACTGATCGTAGTGAACATTTAGGAATAAAGAGAACCGATGGAAAAGAACATAACTTCAACATAAATGAAAGAATACAAACAGCTAGAAGAACAAAGTATGCACTTATGGGTTCTAGTGTGCACGGTACAAATGGACTTAACCCTGCAATCTCATACCAAATATATAAAACCTATGTAATACCAAGACTGACATATGGTCTTGAAGTACTACCTTTAACAAAATCAAATATAGAGGAACTAGAGATATTCCACAGGAAAAGCTTGAGGCACCTGCAGTCGCTACCAGAAAGAACATCAAATGCCGTGGCCCTGCTATTACTAGGAGCATTGCCTATAGAAGCTGAAATACATAAAAGACAATTATCACTTTTATACTCCATAGTATCATGTGACAACAGCAAAATTAAATATGTTATGAATAGACAAATTGCCACTAATTATGACAACAAGAAAAGTTTTTTCAGCAGGATACTGAATATACTTAAGATGTATGATCTTCCTTCCATTAACTATTTACAGAAAAACCTTCCAAAAAGAGATATATGGAAAGAAGAAACTAAGAAAAAAGTAAACCAATATTGGAATGCTCAATTAAAATCTGAAGCTCTTGGTAAAACCAGTCTAAAAAAATATGAATATAGAAAACTTAGAAATTGGAAAAACAGCTCAAGTATGGAATCTACAAAATCAACCAAGACTTGAGCTAAGAAAAGCAATTATAAAAGCCAGAATGATGACTGGATCATATATATTACAGTCAGACAAACACAAGTTCACACACTTTATAGCAGAACCGTTATGTCAATTGTGCAATACAGAAAATGAAGATATTGTTCATATGGTTACCTCTTGTCCGGTGCTAAGTACTGTAAGAGAGAAATACTATGTAGAGATGAAAAAGGAAATACTGGATAGTATTGATCCAATTAAATGGAATACTTTCTGTTACAACAAGATGGAAATATCCCGAATGATACTGGATTGTAATAATTTCAAAGGAACACTGAGCATGAGTAGCGAACTCATAACCAAGATAGAGGAAAAAGGTAGAAATCTATTATTCCAACTTCATGCAAAGAGAATAGAAGCAATGGATGCATTAAACAACAAATAATATGTGGCAATGTATACATATTGATAGTTAAAATAGTGTATAGTTTTGAAACAAACATATATAAATTGCATTCACTAAAAAGTTAAAAAGGGCATTGAATGTTATATTCTGATAATAATATCACATGAAGGTGAAAATCACCCGTGTACAAGCACAACAACAATATATATCGATCATGCTATTGGTAAAATAATCTTAAAACTACAAATGAATCATATAAAGTCTTAACTTTTAACATCACCATCTCAGATGATAATGAATGATCTTAGTTTTTCTTTAAGTCACTGTTATTTTTTATCCATTTTAATATCCTATTTTTATGGTAAACTGGCTAGGAAATTTTTACAGTGTAATCCATTATATTTTAAAATAGTACAAATATCTTAAAATATGACACAAAATAATATTTTTAAATTTAATATATAATTGTAATACAATTTTTTTATCATACTGAGCAAAGTCAGATATCATATCTAGATGAAAGGAATGAGTGTTTTAGATTTTAAACATTGACTAAGTTTGATATTTTAACAAGTTGCCAAATTCAAATTCATCTAATATGTAAGCCTAAGCTGCTTATTTTAACATCATAAACTCCCTATGTAAAATAAACCCATATAAGCATCTATTATTTTTATAATCTTATTGTCACTGACATGCATAAGATACACACATCATCGTCACATGTAAATAAGATAAGCTTATAATTATAAACAAGTTAAAAGCAATATCTGTATATATAACTTAAAAAGTCACAACAACTAAAAAAAACAAAATATATATATTAACAATCTTCCACACAGTGTGCTGTACATAGTTATATAAAACAAATCAAAAATTCTCCACAAAATTACCCTTATATATACACTAATATTATTAGAGGTGTTCCTGTCTATAGGAAGCTTATACAAAGAAGAAGAAGAAGTATTATCAAAATTTTATAAAATTTATATCAAAGAAGTAAAACATACATATAATTTTATTAACTAAATATCGATGTATTTAGAATAAATTCAAAAATTCAAATCATATAAAAAGAAAATAATCAGTAGTATAATCCTTTAGAAAAAAATCCCTAATTGATGACATTTTTCAAATCAATATTTTACTCATTAAGGTTCAGCATTTAGGAAATTGATAAACTTAATATCCATAGGAGAATCTCTATGTTCAATTTACAAGATTATATTACCCCCCCCCCCCCCCCCAAAAAAAAAAAAAAAAAAAAAAAAGAAACAACAAAAAACAACGATATAGTAAGTAACTAATTCTTCCACCAGAATAGATATATCAAATTACGCTACTAACAGCTGGTCCGACATTAATTGCATATAAAAATGTTTGAGAATTTATTTTTTTCCTGCCTAGTTAAAGACAAAAAAGTTCATTTCTTCTTCCTATTCTGTTGACAAACTTCTTTCCCGGCACACCGCTTTTGAATAAGGAACTGGTAACCAGTTACTTATTCCTTATTGAATAAGGAAACGGGAAACGGGAATAAGTAACTAACTTGATATCCCTAAATTTCACATCATACTTTATTTTGAACACTTAAATATTATGTCATTTTATATTCATTAAACATGACAAATACTATACCTCTCCAATTATATGATTTTTGTGATCACTGTTTTTAGGGATGGTAATTAGGTATACATGTTTCAATCTTATATCAATTTTGCCGCTAATTTGTGATCTAACAAGCGAAGACATTTTTTCTCTGTCATGACTTGTGTGTGTCTGTGGAAGCTGAAATAACATACTCATTTTAATAACAGGGGCTCAATGGGATTAGCCAATGTCGCATAATGCAATTTTTCATTCATTCTGGCAACAAAATTTCATACTTGGTGATATTTCTGGCACCCAAATTGAAAAAATCTAACACACAAATAAAAAACATAATAAATATGCATACCTTTATCGCTTTAAATGCATGAAATCATAGTTTCCATTCTGCAAGGATTGTGATCAGAGGTTTCAATGTAAACAAATACAACGGAAATCTTTGTTTTATTGCTTGCAATGATTTATGTTTAAAAGGGAGGGAGGGTAACTTTAAATAGCAAATTTTAAAACTGGCAACAAAAAATATAATTCTGAATACTTTTGTAATCATTTGATAAATACAATTATTTGGCTCTCAGCAATGTGAATATTACAAAGCCTTTTAAAAGAGTTTCACAGTTATTTCCATTACTATACTGGAAAAAATAAAATAATTGTTACCTTGAAATCAACAAATTTGACTATATGTCTGATTTTTATCTTTGCCAGACATCACTTTTTCTTGGTTGTCTTGGTTAATCTCCTCCTTTTTTTAAAGTCATGGTCCTCCTTTAAAACAAAAAGTAATCATTTTTTAATGTAAAATTTGAAATCTGAAAGACTCAGAAAAGAATATCTATAATTTAAAGGAAAAATTCTGTTTCATTTATGAGACCAAAATGACAAACACATACTTAGCCAGCTACTAGCTAACATTCCATTAACCCTAATACTTGTACTGTGCAGACAGTAATGAAATATCAGTGCTTACTTTTGAATTTCTTGATGCAATTTTTGCAGATTCTTTTTTCTTAAAATCTCTGTCTTTGCCTTGATGGCATTCTAATATCTTTCTATCACGAATCATAAATGGTATGCCATCAAAGGGAATAGGAGGCTCTGCATTTTTTTGTGTATCTTCATATCTTATAGTGAAATTTAGGTTGGCTAATGCTGAAATTAAAATAATTTACTAAAAAATCATTATCAAAACATGGGTAACTCTGACAATACAGTTGTATAATTGGAATAAATAGATAAAATGAATTCTGCTTAATATTCACAAAATTAATTTATCCAAAAAAAAATTAATACTGAACATATAACTTCATAGTTCTCATTCAAACACTGTTATTAACCTTGTACATGTATATGGCACGCCGTTGTTATATTTATTCAATTTCAAGATATCTTAATAATAAAATGAGATATCTTATATATTAAATAAGATATCTGATTTATTAAATAAGATATCTGATTTATTAAATAAGATATCTTATATATTAAATAAGATATAAAGTATGTGTTTAAAAGATATCTTTATAAAGAAGTAAGATATCTTATATACTTTATAAGATATCTTATTAACTAATAGAGATATCTTATTAACTTATAGAGATATCTTATTTACTTTCAAATTAAATAAGATATCTTATAAAAATTAAAGATATATTGATAATTAATAAGATATCTTATTAACTAATAGAGATATCATATTTACTTAATAAGATATCTTATAAACTAATAGAGATATCTTATAAACTTATAGAGATATCTTATTAACTTATAGAGATATCTTATTTAACTGGTTATAAAGATATCTTATTAAGTTTATAAGATATCTCTATAAGTTAATAAAATATCTCTATTAATTTATAAGATATTTTATTAACTATATAAAATATTTTTTATATAGTTAAGAATAGAGATATCTTATTTACTTAATAAGATATCTTATAAACTTATAGAGATATCTTATTAAACTGGTTATAAAGATATCTTATTAAATATATAAGATATCTCTATAAGTTAATAAGATATCTCTATTAGTTTATAAGATATCTTATAAACTTTATAAGATATCTAATAAAGTATGTGTATAAAAGATATCTTTATAAAGAAGTAAGATATCTTATATACTTTATAAGATATCTTATTAACTAATAGAGATATCTTATTAACTTATAGAGATATCTTATTTACTTATAAAAATTAAAGATATTTTTATACTTAATAAAATATCTTGTTAAATAAATAAGATATCTTGGAATTTGAATAAATATAAAAACGGCGTGCCATACATGTATTCTCGGGGATCAAAACTCGTTTTTTTCACCTTAGTCGCTAACTTGGTTCCTAGTTTTCAACATTTAGGATCCCACTCAAAAATTGAGGCCAGTATAAATTTTCATAATTATTTTAGGGGACGGCCATTTGATATTCTGGGGGGGGGGGGGGTAGGAGGATTTAGAAAATAAGTAGCTCAGCCTTGATAATAACAAAAAGAATGGTTTGTTCTGTGGTAGTTTGAAAATAAATAACCTGACCTACAATGTATTGACAATAAATAACTCGGAAGGTCTTTTAAACCATTTTATAAATGCATGTTTTAAAGCATGAGATGGCACCAGATTCTACCAAAATTCGTCTTTTTTCATATTTTTTTCGGGAAAAACTTCCCAAATCTTTTAATAATATATAAACTACACCATACAGAATCAGAATAAGAATTTTTTATTTCCAATTAAGGGCCCATTAAGAGCAAGCAATCAAATACAAATGATTTATATCATTGGAGGTACATATACAGTTTACATATATATATTTAAACCCACAATAACCACAGTCAGGTCAGACTATATGCACAATATCTATATTATCATAATATATCAATTAAAATATTTGCATGTTATTATATAAAATTTCTTATTTCTAAACACTTATTTATAAATATACCCAATGTTTTTAGGACATTAATATTTTCATTAGTCAATAGGCAAATAAACTTTGCTGTTTTATTCAGGTTCCCAAAATTATTACAAAATAAAGATATATTTTCATAAAATACTTTTCTTCCATTTTCATACAATGGACATTGAGCTAAAAAGTGTTCCTCGTCTTCAACCTCTCCGAGTATGCACTTAGTACATAGTCTTTGTGAACGTTCAATATAATTTTAGCATATCTATCAGTTTCTATTTTTAAACAACGAGCAATAACTCTAATTTTACAAATTGATTGTCTAATTTTAAAATCATTTAAATCAAGATATTTCTCTCTTTCAAAACATCTTTTGACAGTGAAATATGTTAATAATTTCCCTTTGTCGGAATTCAAACTACATTCTCTAAAGCCATCCCAAAAATTGAGGAAACTTTTTGATAGTTTATTTTTAACAATTTTCCATAAACGACCTAATTCAAGTTCCTTTAAATTTGATATTGGTAAATCTATCTCTTTCAATATGAACATAATACTAGAATACCAAGTATTAACTTTACAAGAATGCAATTGCCTATTACACACATAGGCATTATACAATAGACCTTCCTTTAAATTTTCTAGGTATATGAAAATATTTCAACATTGACAGAAAATATTTCAACATTGACAAAATAATAGTAAAATATACAGGGATTCTGCCAAGCTCAGACATAATTGCTATCTTACTGGATTTTTTATAAACAACAAGGATATATTAATGTTTTTGAAATGTCTGAAAATGGGTTTCATTTCACTTGAGGTATATTGTCTCATGAACATTTACCTCACTTTAATACCTTTTCCCATTTTAACCTATATTGCTTTTTGTACGTATGCAGTTTTGAATTCAGAAGATTCACTTCCAGAGGATGATGATTTATTTTGATTAAATGGTACATATTATATGAACTTGGTGCACAGATTTATGGCAATGGTGGCCATTTTTATGCTAGCATCAAACACAACAACAAATGGCATGATCTTTATGATGGTCTTAAAGAATACCACAGTGCTGGGCAGGGACTGAGACTGCAAGGTGGAAAGCCAAAATTCCGAACAGATACAACCTCGACTATGTTATTTATTTAAGAATAAAAACATGAATTTAAAAATTGTGTATTTTCAAATATTATAAATATAATTGTGAAAATAAATAATTGTTTTTTTTGTATGTAATCAGTCCCTTGTTTTACTGAAAATGAAAAATCATGCTTCAACGGTGCAGAAAATAAATAATCTGTCTTTATTTTCCACAAAAATAAATAACCCATCCAAAACAAATCCTCCTGCCCCCCCCCCCCCCCTCCCCCAGAATATCAAATGGTCGTCACCTTAGTGTACCATTTCAAGTCCTGAATAAATTAGTTAGGCTGGTTTTTGTAGTTATATGTAGATAATTATATCTGTTTGTATGTTACTTGCCCCTTGTGGATCCTTGGGTGAGGAATTTTAATGATTTTCGCTGACCGACGGATAATCTGTCGGTCCCCAGCATCTCATGTAGACTGAAGTGCTTCCTCGCATATGTTCTCTTGATTCTCGATCATGTTAACTTTTGATCTTAATTATTTATCAAAGAAAAAAAATCATAACTTTTAAAATATATCCGATATTCTTGAATGATTTGAAGTGAGTTGTATATACAATTCAACCTTTTGCACTTTAGAATTCCCTTGATAATTGAACGTCAAATAAAACAGATAAAAAAAAAATCTAAATGAATTGTTCGAGATTGCCTTTTCCATGTTTAATAGGATGAATGTTTTAAGAGATAAACTAACTATTAATATCCACCTTTAAGGTATATCGATCAAACCTATCAAATAATATGTATATTTTTATATTTAAAAAATCAACTCAATCAAGGACGTATAACTAACATACGTCCTTGACTCAATGTACTTATTTTTTGTATATTTAACCCGCTGGCGGTTGACCTCAGTGAGTAGATTTCGAGTGAACCCAACCTTCCCGCTTCGCAGATTATTTTTGGTAAGCGTTGTGGATGGTCGTATTTTTATTCTTCTCCGATAATATTTATAAAAATCGCGTAAATCGAGCCCACAAGACCCTGAGAATCAACAAGTACTTCAACAATAACACAAAGCTACAGCCTAGGATGTTGTTGGATGATTTGATGTTTCAGTGGGTGGCAGATGAGAGAGCAGGCAGACATGTCCCATATGTCTTGGTTTGTTGTTGTCTTGATTTCAGATGCTTATAAATTGTTATTTGTGCATTTGTAATCGTGGCAATGTAAATTTAGGCTGTCCAATAGTTTATGAGAAACATAAGATTTGTAGAAAAGTTATTTTTTCTCTGCCCAGGAATTATAAACTGTTAGTCACTACAAAAACAAATGCTTTGCCAGGAGAATTATTGACAGGTCATAAATTGTTAAATACATTCTTGAAGTAGTAGTATAGTTTTAATCAAAATGAAGGAATTTAAATACAGTAACTATTAATTGGTAGATTTATTATTTAATGTGTTTGTCGATTCATAAGTCAGATTTACAGGCTGGCTGCTTGGAGATGACTTTCAGACTACCAACAGGTTGTCATGGTAGCATTACTCCCAAGATGGTTTTATGGTAACAATTATCCTTGCAAGATCTCAGGGTAACAAACATCAGCCTACCAGGATTTCATGGTAACAAACCTCTGAAGATTTCATGGTAATGTTAGAAAATACTTAAACTTGCTATTAAACAAAAATGTAAAGAAAAACAGGGATAATGTCATTAAATGCTGGATACTGGTAGTCAACATCATTAAATGCTGAGTACCGGTAGACAACATCTGCAGTGTCAAATCCTTGCAGAAAACTGAAAAAAACCTTAAAATTGTAATTTATGAAAAAGGATTTCATACGCGACTTTCAATAAAAATTTCACTATAACACATGGAAAATAAGTAAATACAACAAGACAAGTGTACATCATGGACTTCAAATAAGGCAACAAATTCAAGTAAGCATGTCGGCTCACAGCCGAAGACGTAAAGCAAATTAAATACTTAAAAAGAGAGATAGGAAACAGCTTAAAAATCGTTATTGACCTTCAGAGTAGATGTAAGAAAATGGATTATGTTGATTTTTAGCACACATATATAAAAAAGATCAATTTTGAAAATTGTATCTTTTGTGAAAGAAAGTGTATATATGTGAATAATGTGTCAATAAAAAAACATATCAGTAAGTCACAAGGTCATAGTGTTATTTTCAGTAACATCAAAGCTCATCATAATTAAAACCGGTTTCATGTAAAATAAAATCTAATTTATATAATTTTCTTTTTGCGATAAGCTGTTTTTGTAACTGTTTTGTTTTTTAGCTCCCCAAAGTGTTACAAAGTGATTTCGAAGTGTACTGAAAGATGGCTGTTATCCAGTAAGTTGTTTTTTTTCTTTTTGTATGTTATCATTGCTTAAATGATTATCAGTGTTGAATTGCATGGCCAGAGTATGTATTTTCAGTCTGAAAATGCTTTTTATGTTCCTTGCTGAGGCAGAAAAGTAAAAATAGATTTTCGCCTTTGAGATCAGGAAATGATATTTTTATCCTTTATATATGGCCAGGTTATCAATTTTTACCATCACCTCCCAAGTCAAATTGAACTGCTATTATTAACTGTTTTTTAGCTGTTATTTACCAGTTCTTCATATTTTTAGTAGTTTGTTAGCTGTTCTTAGCAGTCCATTTAATAGCAGTTTGAAAAACTGCCTTGTTTCATCATTTCTTAGCATTCACCCTTAGCAGTTTGGATACCTTGAAACTATTATTGACATCAGTTGTATAGAAGTTTTGGTTTTAATCTTTGTTATAAAAATGCTTGGATCTGGCTGTGTTTTCAGCTTGAAAGTAAACCTTTATTTGAAGATTATTTGATCATTTTCAAATGTGCATTTTGGCTCCAAGATGTGTATAAATATTTGCTGGTGAAAAACTGTATTCATGTCAATTATAAAGTTTGATTTAGGCTAAATGGAATACTTTCACACACCTGCAGTACAGTATGTTGCAGTTACAGTTGATGCATGTGTATTTTCTGACATAATTTTGGAGGGGAAAACAGAAATCATACCAGACAGCCATAAAAAAGGGGGATAGTTGTTTATTCACCTAGAATATGTTTACAGAATTATAATGAAATTCTAGCATAGACTTACAGTGCAAGAAGTTATTTAAAAATAAAAAGATGAATATTTTGATATAATTTTGTAAAAAAAACCAAAAAAAATCATATTCAAGAGTTGAAAAAGGGGGGGGGGGGGGGGAAGGAATATTAGGGAAACCTAGGCTGCAAATGGCGGATTGTTTTATGTTGACTTGGCTAGAAGTATAGGGGGAGGGTTGAGATCTCACAAAACATGTTTAACCCCACCGCATTTTTGTGCCTGTCCCAAGCCAGGGGCCTCTGGCCTTTGTTAATCTTGTATGTTTGTTTTAATTTTAGTTCATTTATATGTTTCGGAGTTTAGTGTGACGTCCATTTTCACTGAACTTGTACACATTTTTGTTTAGGGGCCAGCTGAAGCCCACCTCCGGGTGCGGGATTTTCTCGCTGTGTTGAAGACCCATTGGTGGCCTTGGGCTGTTTTCTGCTCTTTGGTCGGGTTGTTGTCTCTTTGACACATTCCCCATTTCCATTCCCAATTTTATTAACAATTGTTTAATATTGACCTAACAATCCATTTAAGGAAGTTTAAATCTATGTAACATTATTTTGTATCAGAAAGTCAAAACATAAGAAAATTTTTTTTTTTTAATCCAAAAGCAAAAGAGAAGATAACTGTTGTCTTTTGGTCCACATAAAAAATATATATATTGAGAAACTAGTAGTACACTTAATAATTGAATAATAATTAAAAAGGAATAACTTTTAATCTGAAAATCACTTTGTCAAGATAATTAATACAGTCTCTAGTAACCCCTCTTATTGAATTAGTTGCTTTTTATAAGCACTGATTTTTAAAGTCCATTCTTTATTGTTCCTATTATTAGGCCACAAACATAATTAATAAGGGTTCTAAGGCCAGGTTGAGTACTCACAAAACATGTTTACAACCCCCTACATACAGTAAATTATTTCTACATTCATAACTTGTACTGATCTGTATATTCATGTACCTTTGCATTCAAACTTTTGACAGATCCAATAGCATTCCATAGCAAAATGAACTGCTAAAGAACAGATGTCAAGTAAGAACTGTGAATGCTAATAAACTGCTTAAGAACTGCTGTCCTCTTTGACTTGGGCTGGGGCAGATTATTTCCAGAAACTTGAGCCCCCCTCAGAATCAAGTGGTTGACGCCAAAAAAACTTGACAGTTAAATCATATAATTTAGATCTAGCTGGTATAGGCCAAATAAAAAAGTTTGAGTTGTCTTTCTTTGGTTATTAGCAGTTTTGAAAACCATATTAGGATGTACAACTTAGCAGTTTGTATGAATATTCATTATTAACAGCTGTTATTATAATAGCTGTTCTCATGAATATTCAGAGAAGATAGCAGTTTTGGGGTATCTCATTTAAATTTTTCGTTAAAAATAACAGCTAAATAACTGTGAAGGCTAAATAAACTGCTGAGAAACTGCTAAGGAATGCTATTGGAATGCCTATATGCAAATTAACCATTGCCTTGAATTGGGCAACTGTGAATGCTAATGAACTGCTAAAGAACAGATGTCAAGTAAGAACTGTGAATGCTAATAAACTGCTTAAGAACTGCTGTCCTCTTTGACTTGGGCTGGGGCAGATTATTTCCAGAAACTTGAGCCCCCCTCAGAATCAAGTGGTTGACGCCAAAAAAACTTGACAGTTAAATCATATAATTTAGATCTAGCTGGTATAGGCCAAATAAAAAAGTTTGAGTTGTCTTTCTTTGGTCAGACTTTTTGGGTCCAAAAAACATTTAGCTCACCTGACCTATAGGGCTATGTGAGCTATTGCCATCTCTTTGCATCCTCCATAAACTTTTGATTAAAGATCTTCACTGAAACCACGGGGACAGTTGGGACCAAACTTTGGTGGAATGGTCCTTTGGAGGCCCCCTTCAAAATTTACTTCTGAAACAGTTGTTGTTACTAAAAGTAGAAAAATGGGGAGTGAAAAAATCTATGAAACTGTAACACGGCCAGATGGAACCAAACTAGGCACCATCCTTAGGTCCTTTTTCAGAATTGTGTGAAATGACCCTGACTGTTAACCAAGATGGCTGCCACACTCGAACCTAGTTTCGAAGAAAGTTTGGGGATATAGTGATTGTCTCTGTCCATCTGGCCATTCTGAACCTCTTATTTGGTTTTTGGTCCAAATTATTTTTCGGGTTTCTTTTTCCAAAACGTGTGACTTTTCCATTGCCTTATAATGGTGGGGGGGGGGGGGGAGGGGGGGACGGGAGGGGAGGTATTTTGTATCTGCAACTCCCCCTAAACCACTTATTTTAATTTAATGAAACTTTCTCATGTTCTTAATCGTATAGCCATTCTGCACCTCCTACTTGCTTTTTGGTCAAAATTATTTTTCGAGTGTCTTTTTCCGAAACAGACTTTGCCATTGCCTTATAATGGGGATGGGGGCAATTTTGTGTCCACAACTCCTCATAAACCACTTATTATAGTTAAATGAAACTTTCTCAGAATCTTTATCGTGTAATGCCATTGTACACATACTTTTTTTGGTAAAAATCATTATTGGGGTTTCTTTTTCCAAAACATGGACTTTGCTGTTGCCTTATAATAGGAGAGGGGGTACCCATTTTGTATCCGCAGCTCATCCTAAACCACTTATTATAATTTAATGAAACTTTCTCCAAATCTTTATCATATAATGCCATTGTGCACTTCCTATTTTTTTGTGGGGTAAAAACATTTTTGGGGTTTCTTTTTCCAAAACCTGGAGTTTGCCATTGCCTTATATGGGGGTACCCAATTTTTGTATCCACAACTCCTCCTTAACCACTTACTATAATTTAATGAAACTTTCTCAGATATTTTATCATATAATGCCATTGTGCACCTCTTATTTTTTATTTGGTAAAAATCATTTTTTGGATTTATTTTCCTTCCCAAAACATGGAGTTTGCCATTCCCTTGGGCAAAAGAAATGTTTCCGGTTTCCCGACTGACCGTGTTTTTTGGTGGGTAAAAAAATAAATTTTGTAATTGATCCTGTTTTTTTCCTGGAATAAAAATTTTATTGACCAAAAACTTGAATTGTCGAACATTGTATTTAAAATCACAAAAATGCAATATTGTGAAGATATAAACACCGATTTTGATATGCTAATTAAACTTAGACCACACGGATGCATTCCTATTTAGGGTCGCTGAAGCATATCGTGCACTGTGTGGACTCAATTTTTTTTATTGACAGAAAAATATACAGACTCTTTCATGGAAAGAATAATGAAAAGGCATCCAATCAGTGAAAAAAAAATATCGACTTTATTTTTAGATCACGGAATCGAGCTAATTAGATATGCAGGCAGCATGCGTGATAGTTACTTTCACCCAGGACAGTGTGGTTAATTTGTACATTTTGCCGAAAAGATCATATTTTTTGAAACCCGGATAAGGATTAAACAATGGTGGATCTTTTACAAACAACATGTGAAAAGACCAGAATTTGAGGATTTTATGGGATTTTAAAGTTAGGAAAATGAATTTTAGAATTTTTTTGGCAATATTAGATGCCAGGAAAGTAACTATTTCGTATCAAACGTGCCAAATTTGTACAAAATTGATGGGAGTGGACATCGATGATTGGAAGTTTATTTCTTGAAATAATTTTTATAATTTTTAATGACAAAATTGAAAATTTTTAGCGATTTTAACAATATTTGAAGAATTTCAAAATATCCATCCGCGGAAGCCCCTGTTTGCTACTTAATCTTCGCATTTTCATTCAAAAACTAAAAAGATCGCGAACAGAACATATTTTATTAACATTTTTATTCAAATAAAAAAATAAATGACCCAAAATTAATGCTTTAAAGGATTAACAAAGAAGTAGCCAATCTAGTCTACCATCGTGCAAGGGTTATTTCCTGAGGGGACTCAATCCGTGAAAGGCTTAATACACTAGCAGTCATAAATTTCTTTAATTTTCTTTAAGAAAATTTTTTTTGTTGTCAAGAATTGGCCTAATTAGGGTTCAGAGCTCAGCTATCAAACAAACTGGGCCATTTGGTGTTGCACAAAAATAAAGAGTTGCTCCCCTTTTATAATTTTGTCAATTAAAATTTTTTTAACGAATTATTAAATTCATTATTTATTGTTGAATAACATTTAAAAATAAATATCAAGAAGAAAATGTACGAGTCTATTGTAAAAAATATAAATTACAAACTTTTTTTGTACAATTATAATTTTGTGTAAGTTACCTTTGTAAAATTTTATGTCAACAACTGACACATGGTATTGAAATTATGACCCTGTAAGGGACAGCCATGGATGTAACATTAGCTTTCCTTATCCATTATGACCAAGGAAAAAAAATGTAGAATGTAAATGGAAAGCTACATATTTATAATTAAATATAACATTTTTAGTTCGTCTCAACAAAGTTGAGGGGGACTATTGGAGTACCCCCAGCGTCCACATCGGTGTACACGTGTCCAAAGCCAGTTCTTACTTACTAGCTGACATAGGGTCATCTATTTTTGTGTGCAGGTGCATGATCAAGAGACTGACCATGTGACATAGGATGAAGATTACATGACCCATATTACACGGTTGACTGGTTTTTAGTTTTATGTCAAAAATCAGTTTTTAACATACAAAGTGACCTACAATCATATTACTTGTCTTAGGGAGTAACATAGCCTCCCACCAAAATTAGGTCACTGACCTTCTTATCGCACTTCATTGACTTAGATTCAGTTTTTCGTCCGAGTTCAGTTCTCCAATACCAAGCTTGGATCTACAGTCATATTACTTGGTGTGAGGGTGCATCTTAGGAAGTTTCACAGCCTCCCACCAAAATTAGGTCACTGATATACTTATCACACTTCATTGACTGAGGTTAAGTTTTACGTCCGAGCAGTTCTCAGATACTAAGGGACCTTCAATCATAGTACTTGATGTAAGGCTTCATCTCAGGGAGTAACACAGCCTCCCACCAAAATTAGGTCTCTCTGACCTACTTAAAGCACTTCATTGACTTAGGTTAAGTTTTACATCCGAGTTCCACAGGACTTTCCAAAGTAGCCGGTAGACGGCGGAAATCCGCCGTTTACGGTGGATACAAGTGCCAGCTACTTCACTGATAAAAAAAAAAAATAAATTCAAAAAGAAAAAAAATCTCTTTAAAATATGTAGAAAAGCGTCGAGAATCGTATTGTCGCGATAAACAAGTATGTAAAACCTGTGTTGTAACCTTTAGCTAAATATAGTTCACGTGAATTCCGGTCACTGATTGGTCGTCTATAAAAAAAAGTGTAAATTTACGTCATCTCTAATCGGAAAGCATCGTATTTTTGCAAGGATAGTCAAAGAGAAGTTCCGATGGTCAACAAAAAAAATTAAGTAGTAGGCTAAAAATTTAAATTTTATAACAATAATATTTGTTATTATTATAAAAAAAACATATGAATTATCAGCATAAGGGAAAGAAAATAATGAAGAATTGAAGGTTACACAATCCTGCACAAAAAAAAAATTGAAAGCGGCCCCCAGACCCTCAGCCGTTCAGGTGCCAAGCTTGTAGTATGGCGCGGCGGCCAGCTTTGCCGGCCGCATGTCACAGCCGCCTACTTTTAGATTTCAGCCTACTACTTCAAATTGTATGGAAAGCCCTGGTTCCACTCTCTGATACCATTAAGGACCTACAATAATATAACTTGGTGTGAGTGTGCAGCCTCCCACCAAAATTAGGTCACTCTGACCTACTTATAGTGCTTCAGTTTTACGTCCGAGTTCAGTTCTCCAATACCAAGGGGCCTACAATCATATTACTTGTTGTGAGGGTGCATCTCGGGGAGTAACACAGCCTCCCATTAAAATAAGGTGTGAGGGTGCATCTTAATATATAGGGAGTAACACACATTATCACACTTCATTGACTTAGGTTAAGTTTTACGTCTGAATTGAGTTCTCAAATACCAAGGGACCTACAATCATATTATACGTGGTGTGAAGGTTGCATCTCAGGGAGTAACACAGCCTCCCACCAAAGTTAATTCATTCTGACCTACTTATCACACTTCATTGACTAAGGTTAAGTTTTATATCCGAGTTCAGTTCTCAAATACCAAGGGACCTACAATCATATTACTTTCTGTGAGGGTGCATCTTGGGGAGTAACACAGCCTCCCACTAAAATAAGGTCACTCTGACCTACTTACTGCACTTCATTGACTTAGGTTAAGTTTAACGTCTTAGTTCAGTTCTCCGATACCAAGCAACCTACAATCATATTATTTGCTGTGAGTGTGCATCTTGGGGAGCTACATAGCCCCACACCAAAATTAGTTGGAGAACGAGAAAAACTATGTAATCGTAGATTTCTCGTAAATTTCACAATCAATGACAAAAGAGTAATGAAAAAAATATTCAGAAATCAGTGGCTTGTAGGCAGGTATAAAACACCAGCCAGCTAGCTGTTTGTAGGATTTCTGTCATTTAAACAGCAAGAAAATTAAAACAAAAATACAAGGTTTAATTTATTTATTTGTACCGAATAAAACGTTATGACAATTTCTAGTAAATACATGGCATA
Organism: Mytilisepta virgata; assembly: GCA_028015205.1. Lineage (NCBI taxonomy): Eukaryota > Metazoa > Mollusca > Bivalvia > Mytilida > Mytilidae > Mytilisepta > Mytilisepta virgata. The sequence continues at coordinate 39,038,201 of CM051515.1, forward strand.
CATGTTTAGTTGGAAATCCCAGAAAGAAAACCAAACACATGGTAATATTGATATACAATACACAATGTGCGTAATCTGAATTTATGATGCACACATTAACATCAGTATTATTAGCTCACCTGGCCAAATGCCATGTGATCTTTTCTCATCACTTTGCGTCCGTACATTAACTTTTCACATTTTAATCTTCTTCTCTGAAACCACTGGGCCAAATGAAATTCAACTTGGCAGCAATCATCTGTGTAAAGTCCTTTATAAAGTTTCATGTTCATTTCGTCTTGATCGGGGAACAGACATGGCCGCCATGGGCAAGAGTTTTCAAAAATCTTCTCCTCTGAAATCGCTTGGCCAAATGGAACTAAACTTGAGAGGAAGCATATATAGGAAGTTGTTTACAAAGTTTCCTCATGTCGTCCAGATCGGGCAACAAACATGGCCGTCATGGGCAATTCTTGTTTCTCATTGGTTGATTGGAAAAAAAATTCTCTGGAACTGCTTGGCCAATTGGAATGAAACCTGACAGGAAGCATCTATGGGATGTTCTGTACAAAGTATCCTCATTTTGTCCTGATTGGACTACAAATACGGAACGCATGGTCGACACATAGGGATCACTATCTGTCGTCTTGCGTTGTCTTGAGTCGTCACACTTTTCTTCTATCCTCAACTACGCGTAAACCGCCCAAAGGAATTTGATGAAACTTTCTCTTTGCATTAACCTTAATGCAAAGGTGTGAATATATATTTCATTTTTAGAAAATTTTAATATCTTTTGTAAAAATTGACGTCGACACATGGCGACACATGTCTTCCTTGGAAGACTCGCACATTTTAGAAAATTACAATCCAAAGATACTAATATTAGATATAGTAAATTTATACTATGCTGTATATGACGCATTTCAAGGAGTTACCTCTCATCAGCAGCATTAAAACCGAAACATTTGGAAGACCAAAAACCAAACTTATATTAAACAAGAAGTACTCAACCAAAAATACCGAAATAGGAAGCCAAATTTTAGCTAAGGAGATCTTTCATGTGCAATACAAGGAATGAACCCTTAGTATTTCTATTATTTTTGAATTTTGCTAAATACTGGTAATTTCTGTAACAAATCAGTGAATAATACTTGGATCCAGAATGATTTTACAGTGTAAAGAAAAAACAGATTAATGCTGTAAACCTCAGTAAATCATAATAATTAAAACAATTCATTTATAGATCTACATGTATATGTTTTAAGGTTTTTTCTTTTTCAGCCTAAGTTCAAAATTTACTATAAATAGAATGATCTTTTTGATCAGAGCCACACATGGAATAAACATCTAAAATGATTTTAATTATGTTTGCAATTTCTTATGACAAAGAATATCAGGAATTTTCCAAGGCTTTTTCACATATTTCCACCATTCCTTATTGCCGGTAGCTTACCGGTATATATATAATTTTGACCACATGTCTGAACCATGCAAGTCCGTTGCCATTCCTGATCAGAGGAAGTAAATATCACTTAGACATTTAAACATTCTGTCACTGACTGGTAAAGTACGTTTTATTTAAATTTCACTATGCACTGTGTAAAAAAAATATACAGTAAAAATACTGACAATTAAAATCGTCCATAGGGCAATGTTTATGTCTCATAGTGACATCTACAGAGATTTTAATGGTGTATTGTGTCGCCTGCGGAACACATGGTCGACAGATAGGGATCACTATCCGTCGTCTTCCGTCGTCACACTTTTCTTCTATCCTCAACTACTCGTAAACTGCTCAAAGGAATTTGATGAAACTTTCTCTGTGCATTAACCTTAATGCACAGGTGTGCATATATATTTCATTTTTAGAAATTTTCAATTTTTTTCAGACAGTTTTCAGTTGACCTCGACCCGATTTCACGGATCAGTGAACAAGGTTAAGTTTTGGTGGTCAAGTCCATATCTCAGATACTATAAGCAATAGGTCTAGTATATTTGGTGTATGGAAGGATTGTAAGGTGTACATGTCCAACTGGCAGGTGTCATCTGACCTTGACCTCATTTTCATGGTTCAGTGGTTATAGTTAAGTTTTTGTGTTTTGCTCTGTTTTTTGAATACTGTATGCAATAGGTCTACTATATTTGGTGTATGGAAGGATGGTAAGGTGTACATGTCCAACTGACATCAGTCATCTGACCTTGACCTTATTTTCATGTTTCAGTGGTTATAGTTAAGTTTTTGTGTTTTGCTCTGTTTTTTGAATACTGATATTTACTTTCATTAGAAATACACGACAGGCGAGACATTTTTGTGTGTCCACTCTTGTTTTTGTAAAAATTAATAAATTTTTACAAAAAAATTGAAAATTTCTAAAAATGAAATATATATGCACACCTGTGCATAAGGGTTAATGCACAGAGATAGTTTCATCAAATTCATTTGAAAAAGTGGGGGGGGGGGGGGGTCAAAATTTCTATCATCAACTACTCCATAACCGCTCAAAGGAATTTGATGAAACTTTCTCTGTGCATTAACCTTAATGCACAGATGTGCATATATATTTCATTTTTAGAAAATTTTTGTAAAAATTTACATTTTGGAAAAAAAAGGGTTGGGTCAAAACTTCTATCCTCAACTACTCCATAACCACTCAAAGAAATTTGATGAAACTTTCTCTGTCCATTAACCTTAATGCAAAGGTGTGCAAATATATTTCCTTTTCAGAAAATTTAAATATCTTTCTTAAAAATTGACGTCCGCAGGCGACACATGTCTTCCTTGGAAGACTCCCACATTTTTATTTGATTGGCTGATATAAAACAATCTTTTCCTCTGAAGTCGCTTGGCCAAATGGAACGAAACTTGAAGGTAAACATCTATGGGAGGTTCTTTACAAAGTTTCCTCATTTCGTCCTAATCGGGCAACAAACATGGCCGTCATGGGCAATTCTTGTTTCTCATTAGTTGATTAAAATCAAGTTGAGAACTTGGCTAAGTTCTATGGAAAGTCTTTTATGAAATTATTTTTTTCATCCTGATTGGACGATAAGCATGGCTGCCATGGACAATTTTTATTTCTGCCAAGTGAGCGATACAGCACTCTGAGCCTCTAGTTACCCTTAAGAATGGACCGCCTCGGTGGTCTCGTGGTAGCGTGCTCGCCCCGAGTGCGGAAGGTCGCGGGTTCGATCCCCGGCCGGGTCAAACCAAAGACATTAAAATTGGTATTTGCTGCTTCTCCGCCAAGCACGCGGCATTTAGGAGTAAGAGCAAAGACTGGTCGGCTCGGAGTCATTATAATGTGTCCGAGTGAGGTTATATGTCTTCCTGCGGACAGTTACCTCGTGAGCTAGCACATTTAAAATCCGACTTAGCGTGTCGGTCTAGTACAAAGCAGGGATCATATTCATTATCATATCAACATGTTCTCGTCCTGATATGCACCTGGTTGCCACTGGACGTTAAACAATAATTCATCCATCCATCCTTAAGAATGGTTATTGCGATGAAGTGCAATTAAAAATGGATGTCTTGTTATTAAGTGCCCTTTACCAGCACCCTTCCATTTTCATTTTCAAGCTGGAGTACTGTTACAATACAGTATTGGTCAGCTATCAGACAACATAAAACATGGATAATTAATGATACTACAATACAATACGAAATAAATTTTCTGATATTTTACAACAGCACAATACAAAATAAATTTTCTGATATTTTACTACAACACAATACGAAATAAATTTTATGATATTCCGGGAAAAAAACCTACCTACCGGCTGTAACCGAAAACACATTTTTTTTTCCTCATATTGTATCCGTCCTTAACCGCACGCTATAATTTAACGAAACTTTCTTAGACTATAATATAATGCCATTTTGCACCTCCTGTATTGTTTGTGGCCAAAATCATTTTTGTCTCGCCTGCGACAAAAAGTCGTGGAGGCGAGATATAGGTATTACTTTCCGGCCATGGCGGCGGCGTATACTTTTTTAAAAACTTTAATAACTTTGAACTTGCAGGGTTCGCACGGGTGCTTGTAAACCTGGAAAGTAACTTGAAATTGAAAATTGGAAATTAAGGCCTTGAAAGTACTTGAAATTCAAAGGAGGTCATTGAAACTCCTTGAAAAACTGTGTTTTTGAAGAATCAAAAAAATTGGTTAAATTTTCTGTCATAAAAGTGTTTTTAATTCGTTTTCAGATCACTCGGTCTCGCGTTTATCGGTATTTTTGTCAAGACTTTATATAAGTTACGCGTATTTTCCCTTTTCTAAAAAATAGCTACTTTTCTGTGAAACCGGTGCGTAGTTATTTCTGTGATGCGGTCAAGAAATAAATCTGACTTTGCGTAAAAATTTTAGTAATTAAACAATCCAGATTGATTTTTTGGTAACTTAAATTAACTTTAACTAATAAAACATCTTTCATTTACTTGATTAAATGTATTTTGCCCATGAATTTTAGTCACAGTGAGCAAACCGAAACTGAAAGTAGTTCGAAAGAACTACTACGACATTCCTGGGAAATGTAAATTCTCGGATGTATGGCTAGAAAAGCCACAGTATAATGCATGGCTGAAGAGAAATGTTATATCTGTGAACAAAGCGAAGTGTGAAATATGCAAAAAAGACTTCGATATATCAAAAATGTTCCAAATTAAGCCTTTAATTAAACTAAAGAATGTTTGCTCTCTTACAATTACATATAGGTCATAACCATATGGATTTAAATTGTCCATATCAGTTGATTTCTGGTCCTTGAAAATTTGGAAATTGGTCCTTTAAAGTCCTTGAATTTTGTGGTAAAAAATGTGTATGAACCCTGAACATGTAATACCTACAATTAAGATTCATGGTCCACAAGGTAGCTTATTGTATAAGGATTGCCACAGTATACTTATTTTGTGACCCTGACCTCATTTTCATGGTTCACTGACTTCACAAACATGAATTTAAAATCTGTGTCCAAGTTTCGTGGTTAAATCCATTTCTCAGCAACTAATACCTAGGTCAACCATATTTGGTCTGTATATAGTTCTTAGAGGGTACATGCCAGTCTGACACTTGCTTGGGACCTTGACCTTGACATGGCTAAAAACGGAACATAGGGGGAAAATTGCAGTTTTTGTCTCGCCTGCGACAAAAAGTCGAGATATAGGTATTACTTTCTGTCTATGGCGGCGTAAACTCTTTTTTAAACTTTAATAACTTTTCACGTGTAGTCCCTACAATTAACATTTATGGTCCACAAGGTAGCTTATTGTATAAGATTTGCCGCAGTATACTTGCCTTGTGACCCTGACCTCATTTTCATGGTTCACTGACTAAATCATAAATGTGAATTTAAAATCTGCGTCACATTTTCGTGGTTAAGTCCATTACTCACAAACTAGAATACCTAGACCCACCATATTTGGTCAATAGATAGTTCTTGATGGGTACATGTCAGTCTGACACCTGGCTTGGGACCTTGACCTCAATTTCATGTTTGAGTGACTTTGTCACTTTTTCGTGATTAAGTCCATTTGTCAGAAACTGTAATACCTAGGCCAACCATATTTGGTCTATAGATAGTTCTTGGTTGGTTCATGCCAGTCTGACACATGGCTTGGGATCTTGACCTCAATTTCATCTTTGAGTGACTTTGTCACTTTTTCATGGTTAAGTTCATTTCTCAGCAACTAGAATACATCGACCCCCCATATTTGGTCAATAGATAGTTCTTGCTGGGTACAAGTCTGGCAACTGGTTTGAGACCTTGACCTCAATTTCATGCTTGAGTGACTTTGTCGCGTTTTCGTGGTTAAGTCCATTTCTCAGCAACTAGAATACCTAGACCCACTGTATTTGGTCTCTTGATAGTTCTTGGTGGGTAGATGCCAATCTGACACTTGTCTCTGGACCTTGACCTCAATTTAATGGTTGAGTGACTGTCATCCAAATTTCTTGATTAAGTCCTTTTTCAGCAACTAATATCTAGACCCATCCGTGTTTGGTCTATAGATAGTTCTTAATGGGTACATGCAAGTCTGATCCCAGTCTCTGGACTTTGACCTCAATTGCATGCTTGAGTGACCTTTGTCACATTTTCGAGATTAGGTCCATTTCTCAGCAACTTTAATACCTAGACCCACCATATTTTGTCAATAGATAGTTCTTAGTGGATACATGTCGGTATGACACCTGCCTTTTGACCATGACCTCAATTTCTTTTAATGAATTTTCCTTTGACTTGCAAAAGTCAGGTATTAGATAATCATTATTCTGTGTCCATGTGCATACTCAGGCGAGAAATGTAGTGTGTCCACTCTTGTTGTCTTATATTTCAAAAACTAAAGCATTTAGAGCAAAACTGACAGTGGTAAAAAGTTTCATCAGGTCAAGATCTACCAGCCATGAAATTTTAAGACAAATCAGTCAACCCTTTGTTCAGGTTTTTTTGCCCCTGAATTGTACATTTTAAGGAAATTTTTCAGTGTTAGGTTATTAACTTAAAAATTATTAGATAAAGACAAACTGTTAACAGCAAACAAGTCAACATGACCAAAACTGTCAATTGACCCCTTAAAGGAGAATTTGCCCTTGAAAGATTATCAGTAAAAATAATGGTCTGACATTGTCATAGATGTTTAAAACCATAACTTGAAATAAATTATATGGTAGCTGTACAAGTAAAATGGAGGGTCAAGAGTCAAGGTCATTCAAAAAGTCCCTGGCACAATTTAGATTCAGAACCCTATAATTTACCTGTACAAGTCAAAAAGAAAGGTCAAGAGTCAATGCCATTGAAACTATCTATATATAGCAACAGATGAAAAAGCTCAAGCAACCATATATATTTGGGTTCAGGATTCTATAATTTAGCTGTACAAGTCAATATTAAGCTCTTGGGAGCTTGTTAAATTACAAATCTTTCCCAAGTGGAGCGCAGCGGAGCGAGGGTAGACAACGAACTATAAAAATGAGTTGAAGATTTTCCAGTTCTCCACTTATGAAATAGTATAAGTCCATACCAAATTTATCTTTAGTTTTTTGGACAATGTGAATTTTAAACTTTGCAGCAATGGTACTTAGGAGGTTCCCTTTCAGAAATGCGTCCAATGACCTGGACTGTAAACCAAGATGGCCGGCACAGCCGAACTTGGTTTAACGTAGGTCACTATGGGAAAATTCATTGAAAAATCTTTTTGTATGTAACCACTTGACCAATTGGAACCAGACTTGGCAGCAATTGTCCTTAGATGGCCCTAATTAAGAATTTTGTGCAATGAGCCGGATAGTGAACTAATTAAAATGGCGGCCACACCTGAACTAAGTTAATTTACTGTATCTAATACTATAGTATCTTTGGATTGTTATTTTGAAACTCCTGGGATGCATGATGCCTCTGCTGGTGGACCCTAGGTCCCCGAGGGTATTCGTCAACCCAGTCGTCAGACTTGTCTGACATGATTATTCATTTTGATTTGTTACAGAAATTACCAGTATTTAGCAAAATTCAAAAATAATAGAAATACTAAGGGTTCATTCCTTGTATTGCACATGGTAGATCTCCTTAGCTGAAATTTGGCTTCCTATTTCGGTATTTTTGGTTGAGTACTTCTTGTTTAATATAAGTTTGGTTTTTGGTCTTCCAAATGTTTTGGATTTAATGCTGCTGATGAGAGGTAACTCCTTGAAATGCGTCGTATACAGCATAGTATAAATTTACTATATCTAATATTAGTATCTTTGGATTGTTATTTTTAACATAGAACCCAATGGAAAAATTCATATTAAAATATTCTTATATGAAAACACTTGACCAGTCTGAACATGACTTGTCGGTAATGGTCCTTAGATTGTTTTCTTTCAGAATTATGACTGATGACCATGACCGTCAAGTCAAGATGGCCAACACAGTCATACTTAGTTTAACATAGGACCCTATGGGAAAACCAGTAAAATTGAATGCTATACTTAACTTTTAGTCCTGCTCAAGGTGGACAAGTCAAATCCAGGAGAGCGATACAGGCTCTAGTTAAATTCCCCCCCCCCCCCCCACCCCGCAAACATAGTTTGGGGGGTATATAGAAATCAGCCTGTCCGTCTGTCTAAAATTTTTGTACCCACAGTCTCTCAAACATCATAGCCTTATCAGAGGTTAATAAAATTTTGCATACTGTTAGATCCTACAATCTAATTGACATGCAAATGAGTTGACTTCCTATCAGTAAGCCAATCAAAAAAGTTTATGAATTCTGGGGACTGACGATTTCTTCGTAATCAACTTACAAGATCGCGTAAGCCGCAATTTCATTGGTCGAACAGGACACATCTACGAGGTCACTCACATGTGACCTCAAAGCGGGTTTCGTTAGATCTCCCACGCGACATATCAGAAAACGGGAGCGATGAGAGATCGGTTTTTAATTAGATTGTTAGATCCTAGTACGTAGATGTGCGCATGCGAAGTATGTCCTGGTCCAATACTATTTCCCATAATTTTATACCCTTTTGGACTTAGAAATTCTGTCTATCCCACAATTTTTTTTTGTAATATACCAAAATTATGTCTCTTTTTAAGAATTATTCTGTTCAGTTATACCCAGTTGAACAGCATTATAATGTACATGTACTTGTGCCCATTTAATTATACCCCCGGCAAACATAGTTTTGGATATATAGGAATCAGCATGTCCGTCTGTCCATCTGTCTGTCTGCCTGCGTGCCCATATTTTTTTTGTACCCGCAGTTTCTCAAACATGCCTTATCAGAGGTTAATGAAACTTTAGTGTTAGATCCTAGTACGTAGATGTGCACATGCGTCGTTATAAACTATTTCAAGAATCTTCTCCTCTGAAACTACTGGGCAAAATACCTTTAAACTTTTACAGGATGTTCCTTATGGTATCAAGTTTATAAATTTTATCTGAAGTTTTGATCTGTCAACAAACATGGCCGCTGTTGCTAAAATTAGAACATAGGGGTCAAATGCAGTTTTTGGCTTATGTCTCAAAAACCAAAGCATTTAGAGCAAAACTCACGAGGTAAAAATGTTTGACAAGTCAAGATCTACCAGCCATGAAATTTTCAGATGAATCAGACTGCTTTTTGTTGGGTTATTGCCCCTGAATTTTTAATTTTAAGGAAATTTTGCAGTTTTAGGTTGTTATTTTGAATATAATAAGACAAACTGTAAACAACAAAAATGTTCAGCAAAGTAAGATCTAAAAATAAGTCAACATGACCAAAATCATCAATTGACCCTTATAGGAGTTTTTGCCCTTGAAAGATTATTTACATGTAAACAGAAAATAATGGTCTGACATTGTCACAGATGTGTAGGGGGTTACTTGAAATAAATTAAATGGTAACAGTACAAGTAAAATGGAAAGTCAAGGGTCAAGGTCATTGAAAAAGTCCCTAGCAACCATATATATTTGGATTAAGGACCTTATAATTTACCTGTACAAGTCAAAAAGAAAGGTCAAGGGTCAAGGTCATTGAAAAAGTCCATAGCAACTGATGAAAAAGTCCCTAGCAACCATATTTATTTGGATTCAGGACCCTACAATTTACCTGTTCAAGTTAAAATGGGAGGTCAAGAGTCAATGCCATTGAAAAAGTCCATAGAAACCGATGAAAAAGTCCCTAGCAACCATATAAATTTAGGTTAAGGACTTTATAATTTACCTATACAAGTTAAGAAGAAAGATCAAGAGTCAATGCCATTGAAAAAGTCCATAGCAACAGATGAAAAAGTCCCTAGCAACCATATATATTGCGGTTCAGGACCGTACAATTTACCTTTTCAAGTCAAAATTGAAGGTCAAGAGTTAATGCCATTGAAAAAGTCCATAGCAACTGATGAAAAAGTTCCTAGCAACCATATCTATTAGGTTCAGGATTCTATATTTTAGCTGTACAGGTCAATACTAAGGAAAAAATTGTGACGGTATACATTAAATAGCAAAATAATCATTGATGCAAGATCTACTGGTACACAAAAGATAGGTGAGCGATTCAGGCTCTTGGGAGCCTCTTGTTGTGTCGCCTGCGGAATGCATGGTCGACACATAGGGATCACTATCTGTTGTCTTTCGTCTTGCGTCGTCACACTTTTATTCTATCCTCAACCCCTCCTAAACCGCTCAAAGGAATTTGATGAAACTTTCTCTGTGCATCAACTTTAATGCACAGGTGTGCATATATATTTCATTTTTAGAAAATTTCAAATTTTTTTGGGTAAAAATTGACATTTTTGCAAAAAAAGGGGGGGCAAAACTTCTATCCTCAACTTCTCCATAACCGCTCAAAGGAATTTGATGAAACTTTCTCTATGCATTAACCTTAATGCACAGGTGTGCATATATATTTTATTTGTAAAAATTTTAACTTTTTTTTTGTAAAAATTGACATTTTTGCAAAAAAAAAGGGGGGGCAAAACTTCTCTCCTCATCTACTCTATAACCGCTCAATGGAATTTTATTAAACTTTATCTGTGCATTGACCTTAATGCAAAGGTGTGCATATATATTACATTTTTAGAAAATTTTAATTTTTTTTCCTAAAAATAAACATTTTTAAAAAAAAAGGGGGGGGGGGTCAAAACTTCTATCCTCAAATACTCCATAACTGCTCAAAGGAATTTGATGAAACTTTCTCTGTGCATTAACCTTAATGTACAGGTGTGCCTATATATTTTATTTTTAAAAATTCAAAATTTTTTTTGGTAAAAATTGACATTTTTGATAAAAAAAGGGGGGGATTCAAAACTTCTATCCTCAACTACCCCGTAACGGCTCAGCAATTTCATGAAACTTTCTCTGTGCATCAACTTTAATGCAAAGGTGTGTATATATATTTCATTTTTAGAAAATTTTAATATCTTTTGTAAAAATTGACGTCCGCAGGCGACACATGTTTTCCTTGGAAGACTCACACATTTTTTTTTGTACCTACAGTTTCTCAAACATGCCTTATCAGAGGTTAATAATACTGTAAGATCCTAGTACGTAGATGTGCGCATGAGAAGTATATCCTGGTCCAATACTTTTTCCCATATTTATACTCTTTCAGACTTAGAAATTCTGTTCTAATCCATTACTTTAGTCTTTTTGTCCCCCTCCGCAACGCGATGCGGGGGATATGGTAATGCCGGGCGTCCGTCCGTCCGTCCACCTTGTAAGCGCTCTAGCAAATTTATTTCTTGACCGATTTGGATAATATTTATACTGTAGCTTTAACTCAATGATACCTCAAGGGAGTTCGAAGATGAGTCATGTCGAAATAATTTTGTAGGAGTTATGCCCCTTAATAACTTAGAAAATTGACAAAATTTTCATGTAAGCGCTCTAGCAAATTTATTTCTTGACCGATTTGGATAATATTTATACAGTAGCTTTAACTCAATGATACCTCAAGGGAGTTCGAAGATGAGTCATGTCGAAATATTTTTGTAGGAGTTATGCCCCTTAATAACTTAGAAAATTGACAAAATTTTCATGTAAGCGCTCTAGCAAATTTATTTCTTGACCGATTTGGATAATATTTATACAGTAGCTTTAACTCAATGATACCTCAAGGGAGTTCGAAGATGAGTCATGTCGAAATATTTTTGTAGGAGTTATGCCCCTTGATAACTTTGAAAATTGACAAAATGTTCATCTAAGTGTTCTAGAAAATTTATATTCTCCTTGCATTGGAATAATATTTATACACTTGGACCTAAAGGGAGGTTTTATACATAAACTCCTATCGAAACTTATAAAATTGAAAAATACTGTCTTTAAGAGTTTGTTAGGCAGAATACTTTTGATCAAAGCATTTCTGTTTATTGAAAAGAAGTAAATGTACATTTGTATAAATTCTCAATACACATGGTAAAATAAGATTTCAACACTATACCCATATTGTATAAATGTCTTCATACCACTCATTAACTTGTAAAAAACTTTAGCAATAACCACAAATTGTTTGTCCTTCTATTCTCTCTCTTTGAGAAAATTTTGTTATGTTTCACTTGTCCAAGGGTTTCTGATGCTCTAGTGGCGGGGGACATCGGAACGCTGTTCGATTTTATTAGATATGCACATAATAAGAATTTTATTGATCAATTACCTCCTCATAGCTTTGTTAAATAGGGCCTCAAAATTTTATAAAACAGATTTGATATCAGGTGTGTTTTTGAAAATTAACAGCAGCATGGGGTATAGTTAGTGACAGTTCTAGTTGTTTTTGTTGTTCAAAATTTTAGACCCTGAGCACAAGTGATGAGTCGTAACTCGTCAAAATCTGCACATTTTGTGCATCAAGTTTTATATCAAATAATCCTGCCATGATTTTAAGGGTAAAGTTGTGCGAGAAATTATGACTATGTTCTAGACAGCAACTTCGTTAAAACTCCACCCTTTACTGCTACACTATAATACTGTTGGAATGTTTGGGAGTAGCCCCCACCCCCTTTCCCAAGGTGTTGATATTTTATATTTGTCCAATAATACCAAATTTTAACTTACAATGATAAATAAAGTCCAGGTGAGCCAGACAGGCTCCTGGGAGCCTCTATTTATTATTATTAAATGATAAATTCATTTCAGCAATTGAGGCCCTAAGGAGTCTCTACTTAATGTAATTAGATAATGCATTAAAACTACGGTTGTAATATATTCAGATATTTTGGTGTAGGGATTATTTAGCTTTAATTTTGGTACATTTGCAACATGCCAAAATATCCCATTTTGAGTTGAAATTAAAGATAATTTTTTTTTTCAGGAAGAAACCACGAGTTTATGTTGACAATGAGAAGAACAGAATGCTGAACAGGGTTGGTAAGCCCTATGGTTATGTTGCTGCAAGACCTATGTCTGAACCTGTGCGGTGGTCCAGACGAGTCCGAGGTCTGGAACCTGTTCCTGACATTCCCGCACCCCCTCCTTCTCCAGAAGTGGCTAGAGAGGCTCCTGAAGTCTCAATAGAAACTTCTGGTGAGTTAACTTTCTCAGTAGTCTTCTCTTCTGCATCAGAAGTTTCTGATATGGAAGAAGAGTCTAAAGAGAATGTTACACTGGAGGTGACCATTGGGCGTCTGCCAGAGAATTTGATGGCCAGTTTTTCAGTTTCTGAGGATTTGCCATCTTATCCTTTGGCAGAATCCACGCCTGCAGCTTCTGAAGCACCATCACCACAGGAAGTGTTATTTAGGGATGCCACACTTGTTTTGTCCGACTCAGATGAGATGATAGAGACGAGTGTTGACTTATTTAACACAACTGTGGAGGTGATTGTTTCAGGGGAACAGGCCTGCACTTCTGTGACACCATCACCACGGATGGCGTTATTTAGGGATATCACACTTGTTTGGTCCGACTCAGATGAGATGATAGAGACGAGTGTTGACTTATTTAACACAACTGTGGAGGTGATTGTTTCAGGGGAACAGGACTATGGAGCAACATCTCCATGGGAAATTGTAGGGTATGGGGCTGTTTTTTTGCAGTGGTGCAAGTATTTAATATTTTTGTTTTTGTTTTGTTCGTTAAAAGATTTTTATATTTATCATTTTCAAAATTAATTTGCTTCAAAAACTTTTAAGGATTTTTTTTTGTTTCCAAAACTTTAGTAGGGATTTAGTAGTAACTATTTTTTTAGAGAATACATTTATTTTTCGCTCACCTGGGATATAGGCTGTCGTCTGTTAATTTTTCACATTTTGATCTTCTCCTCTGAAACTACTTGGCAGATTGTAACCAAACTTGGTAGGAATGATGTATTGAAGGACATCTATAAATGATCCACCATTGGTTCCGATTGGATAAACAACATGGCCAACAAAGGCCATCTTCTATTTTTATTGGCCAATTTCCAAAAATCTTCTCTGAAACTACATATTGAAATGTTTTGAAACCTACCCTCTACAAACAATCCACTTGATGACAGCTAGGCTGTTCAAAGTTTCCATTGAATCTATATATGGGAAAAGACTTTTTTGTCGTTTGCCCAGGAACTAATAGGCAGACTTTAACCAAGTTGGCAAGTATCTCATATTGAAAGATAGATGCAAATGATCCACCTATTTTTAGGTCAGATGTCAAATATCAAGATTACTTTTGACATTTAATGTGTTTCTTTAAAAGCCTTGTGGATACAAAAGAGCTTACGTTTTATAATGGCCAAATAGATGCCAGGTGAGCCTCTAGTTTTTATTTTTATTTTTATAAAGGATTTTGGTGTAATATTGCCTTTAAAGTTAATGTGCATTAGTTCAAAATACTTTAAATTTTTTAAATAATATTTATACTCAATTAAATATTAAATAAAGATTATCTAAATTTTCTGATTGCACAACAGATTTACGAAGAACAAAATTTTTGTATCTCAAGTTGGTTTTGATACATCATGAGTTATCTCCCTTCTGTTGAAGCCTCAGTATTATGAGATGTTAGTAATCTGGTCGTACTAATAATCTCCTTTTGATCATTTGGTCATGATTTTGTCAAAGGCAAGAGATTACCCAGCTTATGGCCAGTATTTGCAAAACTGATAGAAAATTTTCTCAGTTCAATCAGAATGGGCAGTTCATAAGAATGTATATTTCTGAAACTTTATAAAATTCAGTATATGATATTTGTAAAATTGGTTCCTTACCTGTAATTTAAATTATGTGACGGTTGCAAGGCACCATGTGAAAAGATGTGTATGCATAATTCTTTCTGAGGATTTGAACAATTGTCATTCCATAGTTGTGGGACGATTAATTGCAAATTATATGCAGTTGTTCAGAGATGAACATAGCTTAACTTACAACCCTATAGGAGCTTCATGTTTGAAACCACAAAGCTAATTGGAACAAAACTTGACAACAATGGTCTTTAGGTAGATCCTCTTTCAGAATTATATCTGATTACCCTAGTGCCTGCTGTCCAAGATTGCTACCAGAGCCAAATAACATTGGATCCTATCGGTAATTATTTTTAAGATCTTTTTCTTGTCTGAATTTACGAAGTCAATTTGAACAAAACTTGGCAGAAAGTCCTGTAAGAATTGTATGTGATGACCCCACCATCCAAAATAGTGCCAGATCCAAACATAGTTTAACATAGGATCTTGAGGCAAAATTCATTGAAATATCTTATTTTAAACCAGTGAAGAATTTCACAAAACCAGTGAGCCATGTCCAATGTAATCTCTGTTGATTACAGAAGGTCCATCCTCTTTCAATATCCATTGTAATCTTTACTGATTTTAGGAGGTAAGTCCATCGTTCATAAACTGTAGTTGTTCAAATTTTCCATTGAAACCATATGGGGAAAGACATTTTTGTCAATTACTCAGGAACTAATTGGCAGATTGTAACCAAACTTGGTATGAATGATGAATGGAAGGACCTCTACAAACGATGTACCATTGGTTCTGGTTGGATGAACAACATGGCCGCCACAGGCCGTCTTTGATTTTTATTGGCCAATTTAAAAAAATCGTGGTTCTCCTCTGAAACTACATTATGAAATGTTTTGAAACTTTGCAGGATTGATGACAACAAATGATCCACTTTTGATATTCATATGATCAACCAACAGCTGGAAAAGGACTTTTTTGTCTATTTATCAGGAACTAATGTACCAAAGTTAGCAAGGCATATTCAAATGATCCGTCCTTTTTTTTTTGGGTCAAAAGTAAAATATCAAGGTTTCTTTAGCAGCAAATGGCCTAATAAAAGCCACATGACTTGTATAGGCTCACCTCCTGAAGAACCTCTTGTTTGATATTATTTTTATTTTATTTTATTTTTTTAATAAGAAATAAGAATGGTTTCATCAAATTAACCATTTAGAATATTAACTTAAGTATTTTTGCTTTTTCAACAAAAAACAAAAAATCAAAAAGGAAATAAAAATGAAACATTGTGTGTAATAATTTGGCTTATAATCATTATTTCGCATTTGTTTTGATATTTAATTAAATATTTAAAGAAAAATCATTAAATATGTACAGCAGTAAACAAAAAATTAATTTTAAATTTGATAAACATCTTTTGATGTCAGATGATAAGCAGAAAAAAGCTTAATTTATTAAACTTTTTTAAATTTCATTTTTCTTTTGTGTTTTGATTAAGAGATGCTCAGAATTAAATTAATAATAATTTTGTTAACTCAACACTCAAACACTTGAAAATAATAATTCAATAACTAATTGGTAAAATTATTAAAATCTAAAAATTTATTTGGCTGATATGTAAAGTATTATTTTAAAAATAAAATTGGACATGATTGACCTATAGACTTTTCCCTCCTTCTTGTTATGGATACAGTTTGGTTTGATTGGTTGTTATGGAGACAGTTTGGTTTGATTGGTTGTTATGAAGACAGTTTGGTTTAGTGATTGATAGTTTTTGTTGTGTTGTTTTTGTTACCAGAGTTGTTCAGGTATTTGTGTTTCTTGGTTGTCATTCATCCCCTCCCATTCAAAGACAAACTGCAGACATAAAAAATGACAGATTTTTAAATAAAAATTTTTTTAAACTTAAAATTGTTTTTCAGAAATCAGTTTTTTAATTAAAAGTGGTAGTGTTGGTAATTAACAATTATTGTAATTTGATTTTGGCATCTCTCAATGATAACACTTTGTTCTCGAAAAATTGATGAAATTATTTTTGAAAATATAATTGTTTGGAAAATTTGATTGTCTTTATTTCAATTGGTCTTCTATATTTTACAATTTTTTTTAGGTATCTGATGAAACCATTTTTTTCCAATCAGTTTTGCAAGTAAAAATATTTTTTGTTTAAATTTTTTTTTTTTTTTAAAAATTGAAATTACATTTTTAGAAACGGAGCATAACATATTTTTTAAAAACCTCTGAAACTACTGAGCGGATTGTAACCAAACTTGGTAGGAATGATATATGGAAGGAGGTCCTCTACAAACAATCCATTAATTGGACAATTTTCAAAAATCTCTGGAACTAAATTATGAAATGTTTAGAAACATTAAGGTTATTTTCACAGTTTGCATTTCTTTACCAGCCTTGTGGAGGATAAAGGGAAAGGGCTTACCTTCTGTAATTGGTACAGTTTACACTGGATGTGTGGAAGGGGCTAACTTTCTCCAATCAATACAGCGTGCATTCATCGTATGTGGGGAAAAAGCTTACCATCTGTAATCATTGCTCTAGCTTTACTGGACTCATCCTCTGTGCTGCATGATATCATTCAACTGAAACTGCATGAGGCATAGACTTTCTATGATAGGGAATAAAACTCACAAAAACCAATTCTGATTTGTTAATCGTGTTTCTAAATACAAATGCTCTACCATTCATTTTTGGCATACAATAAAAGTTTTTTTTATTTTACTACTAGGGCTTTCACTGCTGCTGCAGAACTTAGGGTACATTTGTATAGATAGATATACATTGTTTTAAGGACTCACATCATATATAGATATTCTTTTTTTTTTATGTCGCATCTATATATAGAAACATACATGGAGATACATATACTATGTAAATATAGATATATAATCAAAGACATCTAGATAGATGCATTGTTAAATGATTTCACATCTATATATAGAAATATAGATAGATAAGAATAGAAAAAGAAAGAGATAGGTGAAGATGCACATTGTTTGGTGACGTCAGTTACATAGATAGAAAAATACATGTAGAGAGATACAAATTTACATTGTTTTATGATGTCACATCTATAGATAGAAAAATAGGTATAGATATAGATATATACGTCACATCAAAATATATAAATAAATTTATTATGACGTCAATCTATTTATAGAAATAGATAGATATATAAGAAATAATATTTGATGGTTGTTTTTATATTGTTTTACCATAGTATTTTCCAGATTTCCATTGGAGTATCATAGAAGATTATTGACTGTTACACAGTGCAGTGAGTTGTTGATTTGATTGATTGATTGTGATTTATCTCCAAGCAGGCAAAAGATTAAAAAAAATGTTAAATGTTGAAATGCATATATAACTGCCACTCATTTCAGTAAGGGACAAGACATATTAAAATTTTATATTCATCTTAAAGAACAATTTGAGATATTCCAGAAAAAAATCGAAATTCTGAGTTAAAAATGACACACAGACAATTATTTGAATAGCACTCACTTGTGCAGAAGATTTAAAAGACGGAGATCATTCATACATGCAAACAAAGTAAGGTAACCTTGAGAAGAAAAAAAAGTGGTTTCTGCAGAAGTTAAAGTAAGACCAAATTATTATGACTTTGCAAGTCACAAGTAGATGATGCATGTAACTTTTCACTTAGTTTTGCAGGTTTCAGAGAAAGAAAGAAGCCAAAGTTTGGTATATCTTTAGGAGCCTTGCTGATTGAAGAATGGTGAAGTATTTCAACCAAGTAATGTATGTGGCAGATTTTTTAAGAGTCCAGGTTTTCAACTTTCATCAATATCTTGTTTCATAGATGACACATCTGTACCCCAGATTCATTTACATCCAGGAATTTATCTCTATCAGCTTATTTTTGCAGAGATAGGCAATGAATTTTTCATTTTTGGGAGAAATTGTGAATATTCATATTCAGATTTTTGGCTCATCTGGCCTATATAAAATTGTTGTTTCTGAAACTTTTATATTACACATGAAGTGAACCCTTTAGTACCCGCACATGCTGATTGAACATGAACTCGGAGCCCTTGTACTCACATGTGTAGAAAGTTTTATGTTGCATATATTTGGAGTTCTGAAACTTCTTAGGCTGGGTATATAAGAGACCAGTTGGTACCACATGTGCACTGTACATACCCAGAAGTACTGAATTAGCTCCTCTTGTGTTGTTAAGTTTAGGTTGGACATGTCCTGAAACTTTTTAGATAGGACAAATATTGAGACTATTTGGTCCAACAAGTGCTGAAACTTTTACATTTTACATGTCCTGATGTGCTGAACCGTTTTGTTCCTCTTGTGCTGAAAAGTTTAGGTTGGACATGTCCTGAAACTTTAGTTAGGACATATATTGAAACAATTTGGTCTAACAAGTGCTGAAACTTTTACATTTTACATGTCCTGAAGTATTGAAACTTTGTTATGAGATCATTTTATTGCAATTATCCTCGTGTGCAGAATTTCTTTAGTTTTGACATTGATAAAGGCTTTCAAAAAATCATTTTCAGCTGACAGTTAATTTTCATCATGAAAATGTCTGAAACTTTATAGAAATAGACAATTAGTGAACCTACGTTAATAGCTAGGCTTAAATTATTAAATTATTGGTCTGAAACTGTAAAAATGTTGGTTCAAACGTGAAAATCTCTGAAACTTCATGTCAATAGACAGTGAACCTAAGTTCATAAGTTTACATTATTAAATTATTGGTCTCACTAATGTAAAAATGTTGGTTCGAACATGAATTTATGAACCACTGTTTTATCTTTTGACAAAAATATAACTATTTTGTTTCATAAAATGCAGTCCAGTAGATTTTTTAACTATAATTTCCTTTGTGCATATGTCACTGTAAAGTTTAAAATATTTTGCAAAATTATCAGTTTTTAACTTCAGGGTCATATATTGGCAATGGACTATTTTTTTTTTATCTCTTTCTATTTTGCATTTTACAAAATTGGTTGAATATTTTTTTTAATGATTTGAAGTCTCAGGAAATTTCCAGTTTCATCAGATTCTAAAGGTTTAAGCAAATGTTTCTTTTAGTATACAATAATTTAAATTGAAAAATTTTACAATTACTTTCCATTGAAGGATACTAAACTCTGTACTACACTAATACCTGCACTTTCCCCCCAAACAATCCTACACATTTAACAGTTTAAATATAAAAAATATAAATACAAAAAATAAAACCATTTTATAATGTAGGAATATGCAACACAAATGAAATCTAAAATTTTTTTAAAAAAAAAGAAAAAAAGAAAAGTACAAAAAAACCCCAAAAAATCTTAACAATAAAAACCAAAACAAAGCAATAAATAAAAATAATCAAAATACTCAGCCCAAAAATATTACTAACATTTATGGAAAGTATTTGTAAAATGCTAAAATGGGAGAAAGACTATAAAGCATGGTTTCAAATTTCAATTTTTGTTTCATAATGACATTTTACACTGATCTCATAGGTTTGAATATTTAGTTAAGTGTAGTCCATTGTTTAATAAATGACATTTTTTTTTAACAAAACTCCTCTGAAACTGATTTTAGACAGAAATATTTTAAAATGAATATTTTTGTCCTCTAAAGAAATATTTGATTTTTTTCAAAAGCTTCAAGAAAATCCTTATTTTTATTTATTTTCTGGATGAATTTTAATTAAAAAAAAAGAAAACAACATTTCATTTTTCCAATTATAATACATTATAGCCTTTGAAACTTTCATGTACAGTAACATGCTTTGGTCATGTCATTTGGGCATGTATGACTTGCAGAAAATGATCACATATCTTCAGATGAAGTTCACTGTATTGTAGGTCACTAATTTGTCTAAGGACAAGGTCACTGTAACTAATTATGACAAATGATTATTTTGTGTAGTTATAAACACCTTATGTCCAATCAGTTTTGGTTATGAGTACTTCTTGTTTTAAAATAAGTTTGTTTTTTGGTCTTCCAAATGTTTCTGTTTTAATGCTGCTGATGACAGGTAACTCCTTGAAATGCGTCGTATTTACAGTATAGTATAAATTAACTATATCGAATATTAGTATCTTTGGATTGTTATTTTGCAAAGTTGAATATGGTTCAGTCACAAAAAAGACGGACAATAGTATAGGAAAATTGTATCAGCACCAGTACATTTCTCCAGTGTTCATTTCTATAGCATTTTACATCTAAATCCTTATATATTTATTTTTTTTTTTTTATAAAATTGGTAATTTCTGTTCTGGGTAAAAAGCACATTCAGTTCAGTTAAATCCTGAAGTGAAGATACATAGCTAAACATAATGACAGGAAAAAGGCAAATTCATGAAATAGTGGTTTAGGGAAGTAGAGTCAACATTGGTTCTCAATGTCCCATTTAATCTGGGAAAAAAATTCCACGTGTTCGATTGTCTCAATGATGTTTTAAACCCCATATCTTTATATTTTGATAAGATTTGTTGATAATATATGTCATTCATGGTAATAGAGCACATTACCTCATGTTAAGGGCCTTAGGCATATTGACAGCACACTACATAAGGGAAAAGAGAATTTCATGGGAAAAAGTGGTTTAGGGAAGTTACATCTACATTTGTATGTGACAAAATTTAATAAACGTTGTTACTATCAATTGTTCTGGGTAATTGGGCAGTTCAAGCATACTTTATCCTCTATACAGTCTCTATTATAAGAAATATCATGAAAAATAGTGGTTACAAGAAGTTAATCAGCATTGATACATGTACAATTTTGCTTGAAATTTTGTAGAATTATTGAACTCAGGTCAATTTCTAAATCAGTCCTTTATGAAATATTGTAAAGAAACTTAGATTTTATTCATTAAATCAATTTTAAAAGTGGGATCTTGGTAGGCGAGTGCTAGGTAGTTCGTTGTGACTACTGATGATCACTAACCTGTCAGCACTGAGGTCAGTTTGAATCTCACCTGTGGCAAGTGTGTTCTCAAGGATTGGCAATTTTCCTGCAGAAGGTCAGTGGTTCTCTCCAGAGGTACACTAGCTTCCTCCACCAATAAAACTGGCTGCCAGGAAATAGCCAAATGTGCTGAAAACGGCATAAAATCCCAACTAAACCAAACCAATTTTAATAGTAGGATTTTTGGTTAATTGTTACGTATTTATTTGTTGGTGACTATTAGCTTTTTAGAATGACAGGAAATGTAAATTTTTTTTTTCTTTTATTGTTAACTGAATTTATAAAATATATTTTACTTGCAATGTTTTGCCCAGTATTTCTTTAGATCAGTTAAAATTGTGAAGCCGAACTTTTTTTGATAATTAAGAATGTTGATTGTGGTAACAGTTTTAACATTTTTAATGCTGCATATAAAATTGATAATTTAAAAGCACAAGTTACTTACCAGAAATTTGCCCATCTGTTTTTTCCCCTTCTTTTTGAGTACATCAGTTGAATATTTGTTTGGCTTTTTACAGATATTTACAATTAAAAAAACTGTGTAATGATTGAATGTTAACAATTGGTCATCTGACTTTCATTTGGAAAATTATTTTGCAATTTCATTTCGGTTTTTTTTTTGTGATTTGTTTTATTATTTTTATTTTTTTATTTTTTCTTTTAGATTTTATTATTTTTTTCTAGGTACCTGTGATGTTTCACAGGGGCTCAACACCCAGAGCTGCCTAGCGCGTCCCCAGGTGGCGGATAGGGGATGCCCTCTCATTAGAGGGTTGTCAGGTCATAATAAGAAAAGCCTGACCGCGGACCATAGTCGGTGACGTGTTTGGAGAAAACCACATGTCCACTCCATGCACACTAAAGATCCCATCAGTAGATTTCAGGCTAAAGCCACTACAGAGGTTTAATTATCAGCTTATGAAGTATTTGCAAAACTGATAGAAAATTTTCTCAGTTCAATCAGAATGGGCAGTTCATAAGAATGTATATTTCTGAAACTTTATAAAATTCAGTATATGATATTTGTAAAATTGGTTCCTTACCTGTAATTTAAATTATGTGACGGTTGCAAGACACCATGTGAAAAGATGTGTATGCATAATTCTTTCTGAGGATTTGAACAATTGTCATTCCATAGTTGTGGGACGATTAATTGCAAATTATATGCAGTTGTTCAGAGATGAACATAGCTTAACATACAACCCTATAGGAGCTTCATGTTTGAAACCACAAAGCTAATTGGAACAAAACTTGACAACAATGGTCTTTAGGTAGATCCTCTTTCAGAATTATATCTGATTACCCTAGTGCCTGCTGTCCAAGATTGCTACCAGAGCCAAATAACATTGGATCCTATCGGAAATTATTTTTAAGATCTTTTTCTTGTCTGAATTTACGAAGTCAATTTGAACAAAACTTGGCAGAAAGTCCTGTAAGAATTGTATGCGATGACCCCACCATCCAAAATAGTGCCAGATCCAAACATAGTTTAACATAGGATCTTGAGGCAAAATTCATTGAAATATCTTATTTTAAACCAGTGAAGAATTTGGCAAAACCAGTGAGCCATGTCCAATGTAATCTCTGTTGATTACAGAAGGTCCATCCTCTTTCAATATACATTGTAATCTTTACTGATTTTAGGAGGTAAGTCCATCGTTCGTAAACTGTAGTTGTTCAAATTTTCCATTGAAACCATATGGGGAAAGACATTTTTGTCAATTACTCAGGAACTAATTGGCAGATTGTAACCAAACTTGGTATGAATGATGAATGGAAGGACCTCTACAAACGATGTACCATTGGTTCTGGTTGGATGAACAATATGGCCGCCACAGGCCGTCTTTGATTTTTATTGGCCAATTTAAAAATATCTGGGTTCTCCTCTGAAATTACATTATGAAATGTTTTGAAACTTTGCAGGATTGATGACAACAAATGATCCACTTTTGATATTCATATGATCAACCAACAGCTGGAAAAGGACTTTTTTGTCTTTTTATCAGGAACTAATGTACCAAAGTTAGCAAGGCATATTCAAATGATCCGTCCTTTTTTTTTTGGGGTCAAAAGTAAAATATCAAGGTTTCTTTAGCAGCAAATGGCCTAATAAAAGCCACATGACTTGTATAGGCTCACCTTCTGAAGAACCTCTTGTTTGATATTATTTTTATTTTATTTTATTTTTTTAATAAGAAATAAGAATGGTTTCATCAAATTAACCATTTAGAATATTAACTTAGTATTTTTGCTTTTTCAACAAAAAACAAAAAATCAAAAAGGAAATAAAAATGAAACATTGTGTGTAATAATTTGGCTTATAATCATTATTTCGCATTTGTTTTGATATTTAATTAAATATTTAAAGAAAAATCATTACATATGTACAGCAGTAAACAAAAAATTAATTTTAAATTTGATAAACATCTTTTGATGTCAGATGATAAGCAGAAAAAAGCTTAATTTATTCAACTTTTTTAAATTTCATTTTTCTTTTGTGTTTTGATTAAGAGATGCTCAGAATTAAATTAATAATAATTTTGTTAACCCAACACTCAAACACTTGAAAATAATAATTCAATAACTAATTGGTAAAATTATTAAAATCTAAAAATTTATTTGGCTGATATGTAAAGTATTATTTTAAAAATAAAATTGGACATGATTGACCTATAGACTTTTCCCTCCTTGTTGTTATGGATACAGTTTGGTTTGATTGGTTGTTATGGAGACAGTTTGGTTTGATTGGTTGTTATGAAGACAGTTTGGTTTAGTGATTGATAGTTTTTGTTGTGTTGTTTTTGTTACCAGAGTTGTTCAGGTATTTGTGTTTCTTGGTTGTCATTCATCCCCTCCCATTCAAAGACAAACTGCAGACATAAAAAATGACAGATTTTTAAATAAAAATTTTTTTAAACTTAAAATTGTTTTTCAGAAATCAGTTTTTTAATTAAAAGTGGTAGTGTTGGTAATTAACAATTATTGTAATTTGATTTTGGCATCTCTCAATGATAACACTTTGTTCTCGAAAAATTGATGAAATTATTTTTGAAAATATAATTGTTTGGAAAATTTGATTGTCTTTATTTCAATTGGTCTTATATATTTTACAATTTTTTTTAGGTATCTGATGAAACCATTTTTTTCCAATCAGTTTTGCAAGTAAAAATATTTTTTGTTTAAATTTTATTTTTTTTTTAAAAATTGAAATTACAGTTTTTTGAAACGGAGCATAACATCTTTTTTAAAAACCCCTGAAACTACTGAGCGGATTGTAACCAAACTTGGTAGGAATGATGTATGGAAGGAGGTCCTCTACAAACAATCCACTAATTGGACAATTTTCAAAAATCTCTGGAACTACATTATGACATGTTTAGAAACATTAAGGTTATTTTCACAGTTTGCATTTCTTTACCAGCCTTGTGGAGGATAAAGGGAAGGGGCTTACCTTCTGTAATTGGTACAGTTTACACTGGATGTGTGGAAGGGGCTAACTTTCTCCAATCAATACAGAGTGCATTCATCGTATGTGGGGAAAAAGCTTACCATCTGTAATCATTGCTCTAGCTTTACTGGACTCATCCTCTGTGCTGCATGATATCATTCAACTGAAACTGCATGAGGCATAGACTTTCTATGATAGGGAATAAAACTCACAAAAACCAATTCTGATTTGTTAATCGTGTTTCTAAATACAAATGCTCTACCATTCATTTTTGGCATACAAGTTTTTTTTATTTTACTACTAGGGCTTTCACTGCTGCTGCAGAACTTCAGGTACATTTGTATAGATAGATATACATTGTTTTAAGGACTCACATCATATATAGATATTTTTTTTTTTTATGTCGCATCTATATATAGAAACATACATGGAGATACATATACTATGTAAATATAGATATATAATCAAAGACATCTAGATAGATGCATTGTTAAATGATTTCACATCTATATATAGAAATGTAGATAGATAAGAATAGAAAAAGAAAGAGATAGATGAAGATGCACATTGTTTTGTGACAGTTACATAGATAGAAATATACATGTAGAGAGATACAAATGTACATTGTTTTATGATGTCACATCTATAGATGGAAAAATAGGTATAGATATAGATATATACGTCACATCAAAATATATAAATAAATTTATTATGACGTCAACCTAATTATAGAAATAGATAGATATATAAGAAATAATATTTGATGGTTGTTTTTATATTGTTTTACCATAGTATTTTCCAGATTTCCATTGGAGTATCATAGAAGATTATTGACTGTTACACAGTGCAGTGAGTTGTTGATTTGATTGATTGATTGTGATTTATCTCCAAGCAGGCAAAAGATTAAAAAAAATGTTAAATGTTGAAATGCATATATAACTGCCACTCATTTCAGTAAGGGACAAGACATATTAAAATTTTATATTCATCTTAAAGAACAATTTGAGATATTCCAGAAAAAAATCGAAATTCTGAGTTAAAAATGACACACAGACAATTATTTGAATAGCACTCACTTGTGCAGAAGATTTAAAAGACGGAGATCATTCATACATGCAAACAAAGTAAGGTAACCTTGAGAAGAAAAAAAAGTGGTTTCTGCAGAAGTTAAAGTAAGACCAAATTATTATGACTTTGCAAGCCACAAGTAGATGATGCATGTAACTTTTCACTTAGTTTTGCAGGTTTCAGAGAAAGAAAGAAGCCAAAGTTTGGTATATCTTTAGGAGCCTTGCTGATTGAAGAATGGTGAAGTATTTCAACCAAGTAATGTATGTGGCAGATTTTTTAAGAGTCCAGGTTTTCAACTTTCATCAATATCTAGTTTCATAGATGACACATCTCTACCCCGGATTCTTTTACATCCAGGAATTTATCTCTATCAGCTTATTTTTGCAGAGATGGGCAATGAATTTTTCATTTTTGGGAGAAATTGTGAATATTCATATTTAGATTTTTGGGTCATCTGGCCTATATAAAATTATTGTTGTTTCTGAAACTTTTATATTACACATGAAGTGAACCCTTTAGTACCCGCACATGCTGATTGTACATGAACTCGGAGCCCTTGTACTCACATGTGTAGAAAGTTTTATGTTGCATATATCTGGAGTTCTGAAACTTCTTAGGCTGGGTATATAAGAGACCAGTTGGTACCACATGTGCACTGTACATACCCAGAAGTACTGAAAGCTCCTCTTGTGTTGTTAAGTTTAGGTTGGACATGTCCTGATGTGCTGAACCTATTTGTTCCCCTTGTGCTGAAAAGTTTAGGTTGATCATTTCCTGAAACTTTTTAGATAGGACTTATATTGAAACAATTTGGTCCAACAAGTGCTGAAACTTTTACATTTTACATGTCCTGATGTGCTGAACCGTTTTGTTCCTCTTGTGCTGAAAAGTTTAGGTTGGACATGTCCTGAAACTTTTTAGTTAGGACAAATATTGAAACAATTTGGTCCAACAAGTGCTGAAACTTTTACATTTTACATTTTACCTGTCCTGAAGTATGGAAACTTTGTTATGAGATCATTTTATTGCAATTATCCTCGTGTGCAGAATTTCTTTAGTTTTGACATTGATAAAGGCTTTCAAAAAATCATTTTCAGCTGACAGTTAATTTTCATCATGAAAATGTCTGAAACTTTATAGAAATAGACAATTAGTGAACCTACGTTAATAGCTAGGCTTAAATTATTAAATTATTGGTCTGAAACTGTAAAAATGTTGGTTCAAACGTGAAAATCTCTGAAACTTCATGTCAATAGACAGTGAACCTAAGTCTATAAGTTTACATTATTAAATTATTGGTCTCACTAATGTAAAAATGTTGGTTCGAACATGAATTTATGAACCACTGTTTTATCTTTTGACAAAAATATAACTATTATGTTTCATAAAATGCAATCCAGTAGATTTTTTAACTATAATTTCCTTTGTGCATATGTCACTGTAAAGTTTAAAATATTTTGCAAAATTATCAGTTTTTAACTTCAGGGTCATATATTGGCAATGGACTATTTTTTTTTTATCTCTATTTTGCATTTTACAAAATTGGTTGAATATTTTTTTTAATGATTTGAAGTCTCAGGAAATTTCCAGTTTCATCAGATTCTAAAGGTTTAAGCAAATGTTTCTTTTAGTATACAACAATTTAAATTAAAAAATTTTACAATTACTTTCCATTGAAGGATACTAAGATCTGTACTACACTAATACCTGCACTTTCCCTCCAAACAATCCTACACATTTAACAGTTTAAATATAAAAAATATAAATACAAAAATAAAACCCTTTTATAATGTAGGAATATGCAACACAAATGAAATCTAAAATTTTTTTAAAAAAAAAAGAAAAAAAGAAAAGTACCAAAAAACGACAAAAAATCTTAACAATAAAAACCAAAACAAAGCAATAAATAAAAATAATCAAACTACTCAGCCCAAAAATATTACTAACATTTATGGAAAGTATTTGTAAAATGCTAAAATGGGAGAAAGACTATAAAACATGGTTTCAAATTTCAATTTTTGTTTTATAATAACATTTTACACTGATCTCATAGGTTTGAATATTTAGTTAAGTGTAGTCCATTGTTTAATAAATGACATTTTTTTTAACAAAACTCCTCTGAAACTGATTTTAGACAGAAATATTTTAAAATGAATATTTTTGTCCTCTAAAGAAATATTTGATTTTTTTCAAAAGCTTCAAGAAAATCCTTATTTTTATTTATTTTCTGGATGAATTTTAATTAAAAAAAAGAAAACAACATTTCATTTTTCCAATTATAATACATTATAGCCTTTGAAACTTTCATGTACAGAAACATGCTTTGGTCATGTCAGTTGGGCATGTATGACTTGCAGAAAATGATCACATATCTTCAGATGAAGTTCACTGTATTGTAGGTCACTAATTTGTCTAAGGACAAGGTCACTGTAACTAATTATGACAAATGATTATTTTGTGTAGTTATAAACACCTTATGTCCAATCAGTTTTGGTTATGAGTACTTCTTGTTTTAAAATAAGTTTGTTTTTTGGTCTTCCAAATGTTTATGTTTTAATGCTGCTGATGACAGGTAACTCCTTGAAATGCGTCGTATTTACAGTATAGTATAAATTAACTATATCGAATATTAGTTTCTTTGGATTGTTATTTTGCAAAGTTGAATATGGTTCAGTCACAAAAAAGATGGACAATAGTATAGGAAAATTGTATCAGCACCAGTACATTTCTCCAGTGTTCATTTCTATAGCATTTTACATCTAAATCCTTATATATTTATATTTTTTTTTTTATAAAATTGGTGATTTCTGTTCTGGGTAAAAAGCACATTCAGTTCAGTTAAATCCTGAAGTGAAGATACATAGTTAAACACAATGACAGGAAAAAGGCAAATTCATGAAATAGTGGTTTAGGGAAGTAGAGTCAACATTGGTTCTCAATGTCCCATTTAATCTGGGAAAAAAATTCCACGTGTTCGATTGTCTCAATGATGTTTTAAACCCCATATCTTTATATTTTGATAAGATTTGTTGATAATATATGTCATTCATGGTAATAGAGCACATTACCTCATGTTAAGGGCCTTAGGCATATTGACAGCACACTACATAAGGGAAAAGACAATTTCATGGGAAAAAGTGGTTTAGGGAAGTTACGTCTACATTTGTATGTGACAAAATTTAATAAACGTTGTTACTATCAATTGTTCTGGGTAATTGGGCAGTTCAAGCATACTTTATCCTCTATACAGTCTCTATTATAAGAAATATCATGAAAAATAGTGGTTACAAGAAGTTAATCAGCATTGATACATGTACAATTTTGCTTGAAATTTTGTAGAATTATTGAACTCAGGTCAATTTCTAAATCAGTCCTTTATGAAATATTGTAAAGAAACTTAGATTTTATTCATTAAATCAATTTTAAAAGTGTGATCTTGGTAGGCGAGTGCTAGGTAGTTCGTTGTGACTACTGATGATCACTAACCTGTCAGCACTGAGGTCAGTTTGAATCTCACCTGTGGCAAGTGTGTTCTCAAGGATTGGCAATTTTCCTGCAGAAGGTCAGTGGTTCTCTCCAGAGGTACACTAGCTTCCTCCACCAATAAAACTGGCTGCCACGAAATAGCCAAATGTGCTGAAAACAGCATAAAATCCCAACTAAACCAAACCAATTTTAATAGTAGGATTTTTGGTTAATTGTTACGTATTTATTTGTTGGTGACTATTAGCTTTTTAAAATGACAGGAAATGTTAATTTTTTTTTTCTTTTATTGTTAACCGAATTTATAAAATATATTTTACTTGCAATGTTTTGCCCAGTATTTCTTTAGATCAGTTAAAATTGTGAAGCCGAACTTTTTTTGATAATTAAGAATGTTGATTGTGGTAACAGTTTTAACATATTTTTAATGCTGCATATAAAATTGATAATTTAAAAGCACAAGTTACTTACCAGAAATTTGCCCATCTCATTCTTTTTGAGTACATCAGTTGAATATTTGTTTGGCTTTTTACAGATATTTACAATTAAAAAAACTGTGTAATGATTGAATGTTAACAATTGGTCAGCTGACTTTCATTTGGAAAATTATTTTGCAATTTCATTTCTGTTTTTTTTTTTTTTGTGATTTGTTTTATTATTATTTTTATTTTTTTATTTTTTCTTTTAGATTTTATAATTTTTTTCTAGGTACCTGTGATGTTGCACAGGGGCTCAACACCCAGAGCTGCCTAGCGCGTCCCCAGGTGGCGGATAGGGGATGCCCTCTCATTAGAGGGTTGTCAGGTCATAATAAGAAAAGCCTGACCGCGGACCATAGTCGGTGACGTGTTTGGAGAAAACCACATGTCCACTCCATGCACACTAAAGATCCCATCAGTAGATTTCAGGCTAAAGCCACTACAGAGGTTTAATTATCTGTCTCTACCCAACTACCCTCACATTTCTGGTCGGAGTCAAAAGATTTTGCCCTTATTTTTGTCCCACCGCAGTTTTATCATTCCCTAAATAAACATTGCTAAAAGAAGAAAAATCAGCAAATATTTTTTATAAATCTGCTTTTAAACTACTGAGTGTGAGTTAAGATAAAACTCTGGGTCTGAACCATCAACAGATATGGCCATTGTTACTAAAAGTAGATAATTCTGTAAAAAAAAAAATCTTTAATAATCTACTGTAGAACTTTAATATTGCTAACATTACTCAAAATATAAAAAATCTCGTATGAAACGAAAAAGACAATTGAAACCAAAGATGGACAAAATGGTTTGACTAACTGTGTAAGGTAGTCCGCTTTAAAAATTGTCTGTTGGTCCAAACGTGCGGGCTGCGACGAATACAGATACTATCACTGAACATAGAAAAATATGCAAAGATATATTAATTTTATAAGATTTATAGGGGCAGTTGAGAGCAACTTTTGATGGTGTGGTATTTTTTTTTAAGGTTACAAACTTTTTTATTTTAATCCACCTTTTACAATCAGGCTCACATGTACAGGTGATGTATGTGAGCGATAACAATCATAATAATGTCACAATAGTTTAACAATTACAATCTCCAAATTAAATATCAACCGTATCAAAATTCTTGTGAAAGTCAATAAATATGAAGCATAAAGTATGTAAATTTTGAGAATTAATAATTTAGTAATTTATATAAATATTCTAAATGGTTTTTGTCTCGCCTTCTACGAAAAGTGGCGGAGGCGACATATAGGTATTACTTTCCGGCGGCGGCAGCGTAAATATTTTAAAAACTTTAACAACTTTACCCATGTAATGCCTACAATTAAGATTTATGGTCCACAAGGTAGCTTATTATATAAGGTTTGCCGCAGTATACTTTTCTTGTGATCCTGTCCTCATTTTTATGGTTCACTGACTTCATAAACATGAATTTAAAATCTGCGTCCCAAGTTTCGTGGTTTAATCCATTTGGTCATTAGATAGTTCTTGGTAGGTACATGTTGGTCTGACACCTGCCTTTTGACCTTGACCTCAATTTCATGCTTGAGTGACCTGAATCACATTTTCGGGTTAAGTCCATTACTCAGAAACTAGAATACTTAGAACCACCATATTTGGTCAATAGATAGTTCTTGGTGGATACATGTCAGTCTGGCTTGGTTTCTTGACCTCAATTTCATGCATGAGCGACTTTGTCACTTTTTCGTGGTTAAGTCCATTTCTCAGAAACTGTAATACCTAGGCCAACCATATTTGGTCTATAAATAGTTCTTGGTGGGTACATGACAGTCTGACACCTGGCTTGGAACCTTGACCTCAATTTCATCTTTGCATTACTGTTACTTTTTCATGGTTAAGTCCATTTCTCTGCAACTAGAATACCTAGACCCACCATATTTGGTCAATAGATACTTCTTGGTGAGTACATGTCAGTCTGAAACCTGGTTTGGGACCTTGACCTCAATTTCATGCTTCAGTGACTTTGTCACTTTTCGAAGTTGTCCTTTTCTCAGAAACTGTAATATCTAGACCCACTATATTTGGTCTATCGACTGTTCTTGGTGAGTACGTGCCAGTCTGACACTTGTCTCTGGACCTTGACCTCAATTTCATGCTTCAGTGACTTTGTCACTTTTCAAAGTTGTCCATTTTTCAACAACTGTAATACCTAGACCTACTGTATTTGGTCTATTGACAGTTCTTGCTGGGTACATGCAAGACTGACAACTGTCTCTTGACTTTGACCTCAATTGCATGCTTGACTAACTTTGTAACATTTTCGAGATTAGGTCAATTTCTCAGCAACTTTAATACCTAGACCGACCATATTTGGTCAATAGATAGTTCTTAGTGGATGCATGTCGGTCTGGCACCTGTCTTTTGACCTTGACCCTTAATTTCTTTTAACACATTTTCCTTTGACTTTTAAAATGTCGGGTACCAGATAATCATTATTCTGTGTCCATGTGCATATTCAGGCGAAACATGTAGTGTGTCCAATCTATCAATCAGGTCTAATCTCGTACATTATCTTTTCTCAAAACTGTTTTATATCAAAAGGAATTTTGATGCAATGGCCGTTAATACAATGTTCCCATTTTACATAATAAGATCTTGAGAAATCACACTGTACAAATGATATATCACTCAAAAAGAGCTACAGTTTTTAGCTAAGATATCAATCTAAACATTCCAGTACGTACCCTTTTAATGATTGTCTGCAAATCTTCATCGTAATATTTTGTTTTCTTTAGAAAATTTAACTCTGTTTTAAGACTAAATTTTAAAAGGTTATTAAGGAATTTGACAGTTGATTGTGATATTTAATCTTATTTTGAATTTTCCATATTGACCATTTTGACAAGTAAATAATTAGGTTTATAACAGTAAAATTATCTCCTGGTTCATTTATTCCAAATAAAAGGTGTTGCAAACAAAACTACATCCGTTGCCATTACATATTTTAATGTCATGTTCTATCTTTAGTACATCAAGCACGTGTACAATGTGAGGAACATCTCAGAATATTTAAATGTCTATATGTATATATTGTGACATCTCTTCTTTTTTAGCTTACCTGGCAAGGCTATGTGAGCTATTGCCATCACTTTGCGTCTGTTGTCCGTCTGTCGTCCTCGTTAACATTTCATATTTTGATCATCGTCTCCTCTGAAACTACTGGGCCAATTGGAACCAAACTTTGCAGGAATATTGTACTAAAGGTCCTCTGTGAAATTCCTCGTTTTATTTTGATTGGACAAAAATCATGGCCGCCATGGGCAATTCTTGTTTCTGATTGGCTGAAATGTCATCTCCTCTGAAACTACAAGTGCAAATAATGTTTCTGAGGTCCTGTACAAAAATTCCTCATTTTGTCTTGATCGGCAATAAACATGGCTGCCATGGGCAATTCTTGTTTCTGATTGGCTGAAATTTCTCTGAAACTACATTAATGCAAATGATTTGTAAGTTGATATAAATGATGTGAGGTCTTCTATGAAGATTCGTCATTTCGACTTGATCCGGCAAAAACAAGGCCACAATGGGCAACTTTTTCACTGTTGCCATGGAAACACAAAAAAGGGAATTTTTGTTAAAACTAGATGTGTCTCCCCAACTTTAGGGTTTCAAAATTTCCAAAATGGCTGCCGTTGTCATGGAAACGAAAAAAGGTTAAATTTTCAAAAATTCAAAATTTTACACCAAAATTATTTAAAGTTTACAGTAAGGACCTTTAATGTGTGCACAAGTTTCTCTAAAAGTTTAGGGCAAACATCAAAATAGCTGCCAGGGGCGACATCTGCTATTTCTCGCAATGCCCATAGACGTAGTCGGGACGACATATTGTTATTGTTTCGTTTCTTTGCTTTTTTTTCTTCCACCTAATATTGTTTGGATGAGTTCTCAGAGATGGCTGGAACCATCTTTATGAAACTTCACAGTTATGATGATCACCAAGTCTAATTGTGCATGTAACATTAAAAATTTTCAAAATGGCCACAGTTGCCATGGGAACGGAAAAAGTATGAAAATATTTGGAAAACTTAAATTTTATTTTTCTCAGTACCTGCCAAAACAATCTTTTTGAAACTTTGAAGGATAATTCCTTGCATCAAGTCAAACTGATTTCTGTAAAAAATCAGTTGGACAAACTTTCACTGTTGCCATGGAAACAAAAAAGGGATTTTTGTTTAAATTTGATTTTTTTCTCCAAAGGTATTTGAAACTGCATAAAATGGATATGTAAGCTGTCTCCCCCAACTTTTGGGGTTTCAAAATTTCCAAAATGGCTGCAGTTGTCTTGGAAACCAAAAACTTTCAAAATTTTACACCAAAATTATTTAAAACTTCACAGTAAGGACCTCTACCAGTTTAAGGGGTTCAAAATTCCATAAATGGAAAATTTGAATAATTTTTATTGTTTCAGAAGCAATGATTATTGTTTATGCATTAATTCCAAAGCACAGCAAATCAATTATTTTTGTTCCATATTATAATTTATTATACTATACAATTTCAGTATTTAATCCATTTAAGTCAATACTTTAAATTACTATAAACTTTAGAAATATTTATTGAACAAAACCATTGCCTTAGGTCCACAAATGTTTTTAACAGCAATCCAATCCTTTCATTTTAAAACTCAACATTGTCTGATTTCCATGAAAATTTATATCTAGGCTAATTTTGGTATGGCGAACAAGATGCAACCATCGAAATAGCTGCCAGGGGTGACATCTGCTATTGCTCCAATGGCAATTCTAATTATTATTATTCTTTCTTTCATTCTTTCTTAGATATTTGTAAGTCCAATATCTATGAAACTTAGGGATATGTTAGATATGCATCTCTCGATGTGCAGTCAATAATATTTTTTTTCTGGGAGTCTAGTAAGGTTATATTTGTGGGGTCCAAATAGGGTTTACTATAGAAACCTATGGGGAAAACACTTTTCCAGCAACATGTTCATTACATATCAAACTTTAGGATATATTCATTATGTATCTAGTCGAACCCCTGCCTAATATTTTTTAAAACGGGTCTAAAAATAGGTGCAGAATTAATTTTGGGGCCCAAGAGGGGATACAATTCACTTCAAAATTAAACAAATGCTTTCTTTTCAGCAATTTAGAATGGGTGTATACCCCCTGACCCGGCCGGTATAGGCTTGGCATGGGAAAACCCCTGCCCAAATGTTTTTAAAACGGGGTCCAAAAAAAATGTGCAGAAGATATTTTGGGGTTCAATTGGGGATATAATTCACTTGAAATTTAATAAAGAGTAATAAAAAGTTGTTTTTTTTGTTCAAACAAATGTTTTAATGGGATATGTTGCATATGCTTTTTCTGTAAGGAGTCTTTAAGGTTTTTTGGGTGTTTTGGGGCCCAAGAGGGGATACAATTCACTTCAAAATGGAACATATGCTTTGTTTTCAGCAATTTAGAAATTGGTGTATACCCCCAGTCCAAGCCAGAATAGGCTGGGCACGGAAGACCCCTGCCCAAATTGTTTTTAAAGGGGGTTCAAACAAAGGTGCAGAAGATATTTTGGGGTTCAATTGGGGATATAATTCACTTGAAATTAAAAAACTAAATGCATTTAAGAGTATAATTATTTTTTTTTATTTTTCTGTTCAAACAAATGTTTTGATGGGATATGTTATATATGCTTTTTCTGTGGGGGTCTTTAAGATTGGTTTTGGGGGTCTTAGTAGAGGTGGTGTTACTATAGAATCATTTTGAAAAATTTTGTTTTCAGCAATGTAGAATTGGGCAAATACCCCCAGACCCAGCTGGGATAGGCTGGGCATAGGGAACCTTGAATTTATTTAAAGGAGGTCCAAAAGGGGTGCAGTTATCAATTTTTTTTTTATGAAGACTGTTTGAAAAGGTATTTATCATCCCACAAAATCCCCATTACCGAGTTTTTTTCAAACTTGAATGAAATAACAGAACACTGCTCATGTTTGATTTACCCTGTTACGTTGTTGAATGTCATGTTATTATGATTAAAATTGGTTATATTTTTGTTCTAGTAAATTATTCTCTCAGAATATGAGTACCTTTTTGAACAATTTCGAAGAGAAATGTATTTTTAACCACCAAATGTGCCTGTTGTGGAAGTATTAAAAAATGGGGGGGAGGGGGCTTTTCTGAAAATACAGAGTACAGTTCACCACCTTGTGTATCTACATTGTAAAATAATGATAATACATGTATGTACCTCTTAAAAATAAGATTAGATACCAGAGGCTTGAGTCGCTGATGAATGGGTACGATCTTGATCCTATTGGGGAGATTTTGAGAAGGGATCTTTGCTACATGTATGTCATTAGAACTTAGCTAAAACAATCCTGAAACACCGTTAGTTAAAAATTATATACTTCTAGTTAAAAGACAATTGAGTCTTTACAACTCTATAAAACGGTGTCAAGTCTTGAGGTTTTAGTATGTTTTTTAGTGATCGGAATCCCTGCATTTGTGGAAAGTTTTACCCAAATGTTTGTAAATTGCCATCTCCCCACATCTTCAAAATAGCGAGAGTCAACTATTACAATTCTTGTATTATATTTTATACTTCAGAATTTCAGGACAAAATAAAGCTACATGTGATTGAGTCATGTGACTTAATGGTTGATGCAACTCAACAGTATCAGGAAAACAGGAAAGAGAAGTTGGCTATTTTATAGTTAGAGAAGAACTACATGTAGCAAACTCCAGAGACCAGGGACTCTACGCTTCCAAAGAGGGGGGTTCAGGCCAACCCTTGACAAATCCAAGGTCACAGTGAAAGGTTTGTATATATACACATTAACGAAGTCTTCACAAATGATTTTTTTCATGAATCTGGTATTAATAAAATTATGTTTGAATTGAACCAACCCATAAACAGTAGTGAGAATAGCTCACACATGTAAAAATACAGCCAAATTTTAATTGTTTAAATTTTAATGAGCAAATCCTTGTAGTTGGTCTTTATAAGGAAATTCATCTAACATCAACATATTATTTTTCATAGAATGAATATCACAATCATATTTATGCCATTGTATTTAGATTAGAAATCCTTTTTTTTCAGACTATGCAAGAGGCTGGAGTAAACTGAATAAAAAAAGAATACCAGACGAAGATCAACTGAATAAAGGTGTCCCAGAAGCAGTCGGATATGCCAGGAAGAAAGTGAACAAATAAACGTTAAATATAAAAACAGATAATTTCATTATGGACATGTGATAGATTTTGTAAATGGAAAAAATTAAGAAGAAATAATACTAATTTATTGTGTGGCTTTATTTCTACTGCCTAAGTAATATCTACAGTGAAAACATGATGATTCCAGGAAAGGCTGTAATTTTCAAGGGGAGGGGATATTTGCAAAAAATCTCACCAGCCTAAAAAAGTATGGTTGAAATTTTCAGGCAAAGAACTCTTTAAATGTGAAAATGCCAACCGGACTTCTTTAACAGGAGACAGTAATAGGGCCAGAGGTAAATTCTATGCAATAACTTTCATAAAATTTGACTATTTCTCCTCAGTTGGACGGCTAACTGGTTCCATGAACAATTCCTTAATTTTGCTCTAGTTAAAAAAAAATCACAAACTAAATAGATAAATGAACAAAAATGTTGAAAAGGATGGCAGGTGAGCGATACAGGCTCACCACTTGAGTCTCTAGTTCTCAGTATTTTTTCAAAAATTATTTCAAAGAAAAAAGAAATACAACTTGCAAGGAAACTTATTAGCACATGAATGTATAGTCCAGTCAAACTAGCAAAAATGGACCCTTAATTGCATCACAAGAAATTAATTTTTTTTGAGTCAGGAAATGTAAAAGGATTATTGTTCCCGCGCCGCAACGCGATGCGGGGGATATGGTAATGCCGGGTGTCCGTCCGTGCTTCCGTCCGTCCGTCCACCTTGTAAGCGCTCTAGCAAATTTATTTCTTGACCGATTTGGATAATATTTATACAGTAGCTTTAACTCAATGATACTTTAAGGGAGTTCGAAGATGAGTCATGTCGAAATATTTTTGTAGGAGTTATGCCCTTTAATAATTTAGAAAATTGACAAAATTTTCATGTAAGCGCTCTAGCAAATTTATTTCTTGACCGATTTGGATAATATTTATACAGTAGCTTTAATTCAATGATACCTCAAGGGAGTTCGAAGATGAGTCATGTCGAAATATTTTTGTAGGAGTTATGCCCCTTGATAACTTTGAAAATTGACAAAATGTTCATCTAAGTGTTCTAGAAAATTTATATTCTCCTTGCATTGGAATAATATTTATACACTTGGACCTAAAGGGAGGTTTTATACATAAACTCCTATCGAAACTTATAAAATTGAAAAATACTGTCTTTAAGAGTTTGTTAGGCGGAATACTTTTGATCAAAGCATTTCTGTTTATTGAAAAGGAGTAAATGTACATTTGTATAAATTCTCAATACACATGGTAAAATAAGATTTCAACACTATACCCATATTGTATAAATGTCTTCATACCACTCATTAACTTGTAAAAAACTTTAGCAATAAGCACAAATTGTTTGTCCTTCTATTCTCTCTCTTTGAGAAAATTTTGTTATGTTTCACTTGTCCAAGGGTTTCTGATGCTCTAGCGGCGGGGGACTTTGGAACGCTGTTCGATTTTTAACCAAGAAAAAATCACCATGAAATGAATGCAAGCAGATAAAATTACAGCTGAAATAAATTTCCTATGGGAATTTTTATTGAATAAGGGGAATAACTCTGTAAAAACTAATTGAAATTTGGTCAAAATCTCAACAAAATAATAATAACTGATTTTCCTGTATAAAATACTTTGCCAAAAAACATGTTTAGCATTAAAAAAGGTTAAAACCAATTATTCTAACAGAGTTTTGATATTTCAATTCAAGTTTTGAATTAGATTTTTCTCCCTCATTTCCTAAAAATATAGGATATCAAGTTTATGAATTGTTAAATCTTTATGAAAATATATGTAGCACTTACACATTTTTGTGGATTTAAAAATTCTTTTAACCAAGTTTAAAGTATTGATGTATAATAAAAAGGGAGAACCATTAACAATTATTTTAATTATTTTTTTCAAAATCGAAATATGGTTCAAAGTAAGCATTTTCTGTGATTTTAAACAGTCATTAAAATCAAACTACAAATAAAATTATGAATATTCTTGTATCATAAATAGATGAATATATAACAAGTTAAATTAAGCCAGTTTAGTCTATGAAAGTATCTTTCTTAACAAGCAGAAGAAGAAATTTGTTGAAAAAAAAAACGTTTTAGCAAGAGTTACCTCCCCTGTTCTATTGGAAATCCAACAGTATATTTGAAAGTAGTTTTGAAGTTTCCCATGGTCAGATTTTCATGGAATTTTATCTGTGTACATTTAAGATATAATTAAGCAATTTAGATTCAAAATACCTTTTGTTGCAATTAGTTGGGGGTAAAATTTTATTTTGACTGGACTAATATGGTTATGTTGTAACACAAGTTAAAATGAATAAGGGGAAAACAGTATCTTTGGTTGCTAAGTGGATCATCCTTCTGTCCATCCATGCGGAAAAAAATATATTTTAATAATATTTTCTGATATTATACTGAGGTGATTGTTATAAGCTTTCTTTCGGGGAAAAATGCCTTGGTGGTCTCGTGTTAGCATGCTCGCCTTGAATGCAGAAGTTCACCTGTTCGATGCCTGGCCGGTTCCTACCAAAGACATTAAAATTGGTATTTGCTGCTTCTCCGCCAGCACATGGCATCTAGGAACAAGAGCAAAGGACTGGTTGGCTCGGAGTCCATATAATGTGTCCAGGTGGGGTGAATATGATTTCCTGCACGTTAAAAATCTGGTTCAGCATGTCGGTCTAGCACAAGCAGGATTCATATGAATATCATATCAACATGGTCTCGTCCTAATATTCACTTCATGGTTTCCACTAGATGTTAAACAATAATTCATCCATTTATGAAAAAACTTCATGGCTGTAAAATATTATAACCCAACTAAACTGTGAAAAAATTATGTACTAACAATAAGTAGTTTTTGAGTAATAAAATTTTTCAAATTTTATAACCAATCCGGCCAGTGTCATCAGCCAAAATATTGAGAAAATGGGTGAGGGGTACAAAGAAATGATTTTACCAAAAATATGTACATCCCGTGTCAATGTTTTCTTTTTAAAATTCTTTAATATGCATTTTTTCAATCATTAATAACAAAGAAGTTGAAATCATATGCTCTTTGTTCTAAAAAAAATGAGAAAAATCTCAAATTTACTAAATTGACTGCATGGTCATAAATATTTTGACACAAATTTTTTTTTATAAAACTTTCTTATATTAACACAGAGACATCGGAGTCTGTTGATTTTGTTTTTAGCTGTTATTTTGCGTTGGAGTCTATTGATTTAATCTTAAGCTGTTCGTTTAACATCGTCGTAGTCCTATGACTGTGCATTATTTTTCCATTTTTAATGTTTTCATGATGATATTTTCATTTTTTATTTTTTTTGGAATTTCGGGGCCGCATATTGATAGTAAAACAGAAAATGAAAAATTATAAATAGCAAAATAAGTAAAAAGAAAATATCGGAAAACAAATATGAAAAGACAAATGTCGCCCCTCAGGTCCTATTTTATAAGACTAAACATGGTCGATGATTTTGCTTCAGAAAACTTGCATTTGTAGGTAATTAGACTTCTGTCCCACCTTTCGAAATTTCAAAATTATCGTACTCACGTGACATAACAAGACTTATAACAGCAATCTGTAATCTGTAGACGGAGTTCTGCCATTCAAGACTCACCTCCACTTCACATAGACAATGATAGAGGAACAACAAATATTAAAACACAATGATGCAATACAAGTAGTCCATTACCAACATATATATTACACGAGGACTTCCATCACCATAAATAATTCAAATGCAAAATTTATTTGGGTTGGTATGACGGAACCAAATAAGATTTAGAGCTTAATTGGCTTATTCAAATAACAGCCCAACATGTATACCCAAAGACACAAAAATGAAATAATTATTTGCAGGTTATATTTAGCCTTCTACTGTCCACTCTATCTAGATCAGCCAATAAAGCATAGCGTTTATTGTGCAGTTTAAATATTAACTGTCTACACAGAGTCTCCACAAAGTTATTAACTCTATCCTCAACACTTTGATTTTCCTCTAGGGTTATGTAATAAAATGGATTGATTATTACCTGTAGAATGTCGACTGGTTTATTCAAGTTACTTTTAGCTAAGAAAAAACTTCCCTCAGTGAAAATTTTAGTAATAAGTGCGCTCCTAACTGACTCCAGTTTTTCACAAATAAAAATGAAGTGTAATATCGTCTATTCGGATTTGTTTCATAACTTGCATATTGCACTGACTGATTTCTTTGAAAATAAAGCTTTATGTGATTGTAAGATGTAATTTCCTGTCACAACTTTGAGACGAATAGGAATTTTTCTAATATCTTTTATCTTAACAGCCAGAAATCATGAAGGATATTATCAGTCCGCGAATTCAAAAGTTATTCTTTCTTTAATTATTTAAGCGTACTATTCTTATATACAATACTTCAAATCAATGATAGATTTATAACTTAATGTTTAAAGATTTTTTTTTTCTTTACAATCCTTTGATAAAGTGTCCAATCAACAATGCGTTTTTTTTAATTTATTTAGGGAGGAGATCAAAAGTTCAATGTAGGATAAAAAACTTAATTCACATAGTTTTTTCACTGACCCCCCACCCATCCCCCCTCTTAACTTAATTTGGGAAAAATTTATTGACCAATATTGGTATATGCTTTGAGAGTATACTTTTTGTATCATGAGTCATGTTTTTCCCCAATAATGTATGTTTGTTCTGTATAATGACTTGGATCACTTGAATCCGTATTTTTCAATCCGAAAATCGATGTCGGATAACACAACTTGCAGCGAATTTTACCCCCCCCCCCCAAACTATTTGAATTAAGTTTTTTATCCTACTTTGAACTTTTGATCTCGTCCCTTAGTAAGAGAGTTATTAATTAATAAAAATCAGATAACATGTTATCTGTCCTCGTATGGTGTTCAAGTATTGTCCCGGGGTTACGTAACATGCATCAAATTATGCTTTTATTACGTATGCAAAATCGGTGTAAAATATGTGATAAATGCATTTTAAATACATTTAAAATGTACTCAATAAGGCCAATAATGATTTTTTTTGTCCTCTTTTTCGGTATTGACCCAGTTCCATTCAGTCAATTATTATATATAGGCCAAGTAATCACACCGGACTGTAAACGTTTACACGAAGTTTTTAAAAAATGATGAAAACACCTAACGTTGGCCCAACGTATGCACTATGTTGGAATATACCATATTCTTTTAAAGTTGGCCAACACTGAGTGACCAAGTATACCATCCAAAAGGATGGCCAACGTTGGGCCAAAGTTAGCATACAATCCCCAACGGATGACCAACCTAAGCATACCAACGCCAACGGATGGCCAACCTAAGCATATCAACCACCGCGGATGGAAAACGTTGGGCCAACGTAAGGATACCAACGCTAACGGATGGCCAACGGTACAACCAATTCTCAACTTTGCCCAACGTAAGCATGCTGTCTGGGGTATACGGAGCAGGAACTGCTTACCCTTCCGGGGCACCTGAGTTCACTTCTGGTTTTTATAGGAGTTCGTGTTGTTCATTTTTTTTAATTTAGTTTTTTAGTTTTCAGTGTTTATTTGTTGTGCTTGTGGTTGTTCATTTGTCTTTAATGGATTACGTTTTTTGGTTTACTCCTTAGATATATTTGTCCTCTTTCAATGAATTGTGTTTAGTAAACATTATCTTTATCAACTTATCAATTTTATGTATAACACTTTCTCCAAACTCCTTTACTTGTTTAACAGAAATGTAGTGGTGGACGTGTAACCCCCCTTCTTTTATTAATTCATATTATTGTTGTTAGCAGCATTCCCAGTTTCCTGTTTCACCGGTTCATTTGGCGCAGGAACCGGCCGGTTTCCCGGGACTATATTAAGGAATTTCACCGGTTCTCGGGTTAGCCCGGATTTTACACAGCAGACGACGTAGAAGTCATTAAACAGCTCTACTATATACTTTACTAAATTGGGATTTCCGGTAAGAATTTACCGTCCACCACAGCATCATTTCTTTGTAAATGTTCATGTAAACATATCGGCTAAATAAAGCCATTCAATCGTACATAGGATTGCTATATTAACACGATAGATCCTGGAACCACGGGAGTAGGTGTAAATGAGGTAAAATACACCCGATTACATTGGAGGCTACGTCCGCGGGATATTGAGAAATTTCCACATAAACGGATATAAAATTAAATTTATTTCAATATTTACAAAATGTCGTCTTGGATCAACAACATAAGTACAGGATTTTACGGGCTCAAACAATTTTTGACTCCGAGTTTCACAAGGAATCACAAACCGGAAAAATTATTTGTAAACAAAACAGTGGACGAAAGGGAACAAACATGTAAACAAAGAAAACATAATTATGAAAATAACTTACCCCTAGACATGTTAGACTCCAAACAAAATAAAGTTATCCCAGATCTGAAGCACAATATGAACAAATGTCATCCACACGGCAATACACAATCCGCCATTGAAACTCCAAAGGATCACACTCGCACACTTAACTTCGCACAATCGTTGGATTTTACAGGCGACCAATGCCTTCACACACTAACAGGCAATAACAGAATGCCTAGGCAACAAGTAATTATGCCATATAATGACGACGATGAGTTTTATGATTCGACATCCTTGAATTTTGAAATGGAAACCAATGACCTTGGGTCAGTTCTTCGTGATCATGAAAGTTTTTCTCCTGAATTTTTCGTCTCTAACCACAATAGCAAACAATTTTTACGGAATAGATGATAATCATAGCGAATCTAACACAAACACACCAAAAAAATCCACTAATGTCATGAACAAAGATCATATTTCTGGGA
This sequence comes from Mytilisepta virgata, assembly GCA_028015205.1. Classification (NCBI taxonomy): domain Eukaryota; kingdom Metazoa; phylum Mollusca; class Bivalvia; order Mytilida; family Mytilidae; genus Mytilisepta; species Mytilisepta virgata. Next base: position 39,082,242 of record CM051515.1, read on the forward strand.
AACAGTCAGACACAAAAACGTCTGCCATTTGCATTGAACCGCGTTCAAACTTCAAAAGACCGGAATACACAACGTCAGGTCACGTGCTGACGCCAATGGAAAGGGGCACAAAATAGGTAGAAATGGTGATTTAAAACACCATGAGTCAAAGGATCCTATTTCTAATTATCCAAACAATTGGCAAAAGCAGTCCCAACATGATCATGAGAATACATGCAATTACATGCATTGTCAAGGAAATGAAAGGAATAAATGTACGAGAGACCCCAGACCAGCTTATAACTGTGGCCAACAACCAGAAATAAAGTTTCAATGCCTAACCCCACAACCAAGAAAAATAAAAGAGCCTGCTTTATATGATGGGGACACAATAGAATGGACGGATTACATCTGTCATTTTGAACAGGTTGCAAGATGGAATCAGTGGTCTGCGTCCGAAAAGGCTGCACAATTAGCGATGAGCCTTCGTGGTGTCGCCCAAAGATACTAAGCGAATTAACGCCTAACGTTCTTGACAATTATGACGCCTTCAAAAACTCGCTGATGCAGAGATTTTGTCCACCAGAGCGAGAGGTGTCGTATCGCTGTGAATTTCGAAACCGTAGAAGAAACCGGGATGAAACCGTAATTGATAACGGGCATGCAATAAAGCGTTTAGGAAGTAGAGCCTTTCCATTAATATCTATAGAAATGGGAGAGAGCTTAGTCGTCGAGCAGTTTATCTCAGGCTTAAATGGCGCTGAACTTAAGCGCCACGTCCAGTTTGCTCACCCGTCAACGTTGGACCGAGCAATATCGTTAGCCGTTGAATTTGAGGCTTTCGAGGGGACCCAAGTATCTCAACGTAAACCTAGGGAAAGCGAGCAAGCGCCCGTACTAGCTCTGACTCGCGATAGAGACACAAAGCCAAATACGGGAACGAACTTGAGTGATTCTAGGATAAATGAAATTGAGGAAACTATAACGGAAATGAAAAACTCGCTTCAAGAGGTGATGAAAAACGTCGCGATTCGCGACAATCAGCATAACAAAAGCTCCGACGTCGCAAATATGGATCCTAAAAGCACAGAATGCTTTCTCTGCGGGAAGGAGGGACACATTCGTAGATACTGTCCCGATCGACGAAATGACAATTTTAATAAACGGCGGTACCATCAACAAAGACCGACGCAATCAAACTCATTTAAACCTGCTGATTTAAACTCGAAATGACTGTACTTGAGGCCGACAGTACAGTCAAACAATTTTCAGAAAATAAGGAATTGAATGAAAGGCCCGCTAAAATACAGTTGGCCACCGTAAGGCAACATTGTTGGTTTGTAAATATGTTTATTGATAAAACTTGTATAAAAATGTTAATTGACACGGGTTCCGCTGCGACACTTTTGTCTACTAGTGTTTTTGAGAAATTAAACAATGACGGTCCGGATGTACTTAATTTTTAGCGTTTTGAACCCGACGCCCGAGGCCGTTATAGTTAAGAATGACGTTCCAGTAGCATCGCCACAGCCGTACCAAGAAGTCTGTAAGGGTAATCTCGGTAGGTCACACACGCGACAAACTGTTTTATTGCCGGATCATTTAAAGCCTCTCTTGAAAGACATGTCCGATAAGTTAACGGAGAAACATCGGGAAATAGAATCGGTTTTAAGTCAGTATTCCGACATCTTCGTCGGACCGGATGGGAAAATAAGACATACTGACTTAGTTAAACATCGCATAAATCTTGAAACAAATCGACCTGTTAAGGTACCACCAAGACGGCTACCGATGAACAAACGTGAAGTCGACGAGGCAGAAATTGACAAAATGCCCCGCGGCGGGTTAAATGAGCCTAATAACTCGCAATATGCCGCGCCTATTGTCTTAGTGAAGAAGAAAGATAACACCACGAGATTCTGCGTAGATTATTGCAAGCTTAATCAAATCACGATAAAAGATAGCTATCCAGTGCCTAGGATTGACGAGTATTTGGACTCTTTATCAGGTGCAAAATTGTATTGTACTCTTGATCTCAAACAAGGATTCTTTCAAGTCAAAATGAACCCCGAAAATAATTATAAGTTCCGTGTAATGCCTTTTGGACTCGGTAATAGCCCAAAAACATTCGAGCGTCTCATGGAGCTGACTCTTTCCGGACTGCAGTGGGACCGCTGTCTAGTTTATCTGGACGACGTCATAGTGTTCGGCAAAACGTTTGATGAGACTGTCGGGAACCTAAAGTTAGTATTTTATAGGTTAAGGGACGTAAACTTAAAACTTAAACCATCTAAATGTACTTTCTTCCGTGACGAAGTCCGCTACTTAGGACATGTTGTCTCTGCAGACGCCATTAAATGTGACCCAGATAAGGTTAGCGCTGTAAAGGATTGGCCTATACCGGGGTCAGTCTCCGATGTCCGAAGTTTTCTGGGAATAGCGTCATATTATAGGAAGTTTATCGAGAATTTCTCGACCATTGCTTTCCCCCTGACACAGCTGACTCGGAAAAACAAGAGGTTCATTTGGACCAACGATTGCGAGAAAGCCTTTCTTAGCCTTAAGGATTTGTTAATGTCAGCTCCGATCCTTGAGTACCCGACAAGTTTGTACTAGATACGGATGATAGCAATTTCGGTGTAGGTAGCGTCCTATCGCAAATCCAAAACGGCGAGGAAAGAGTCGTTGCCTATGGGAGTAAAACGTTATCTAGAATGCAACGTGGATATTGTACCACATATAGAGAACTTCTCGCAGTGGTAACGTTCGTGAAACAATTCCGGTACTATCTGCAGGAACTTATTGTTACGTACTGACCATTCTTCGCTAAAATGGCTAAAGAATTTCAAAGAACCAGAGGGTATGATCGCGAGATAGTTATCGTCATTAGACACCTACGACTTTGATATAGAACATAGGCGAGGACATCTTCACGGAAACGCTGACGCGTTGTCAAGAATACCAAGACGAAAATCCAGACGAGAAGAATGTCAACAATGCGCACCGGAACTTAGTTGCCCTTATAACGTCATTGCCGTCACTGATTCGGACCGACCGGAACTAAATATCGATCAATCTACGGATTCCTCAGCCGACAAGGAGAATGTAGACGAATGTCTAACCGATAAAACCGATTCCAATTGGTTAAGCCAATGGACTGTTAAGGATTTATGGGAAGCACAGGCCGCCGATAAAGTCTAGGTTTTATTGGGCTGGTTTTACTCGTGATATATCGATGTGGTGCAAGTCCTGTTTGTCGTGTCAGAAACGGAAACCCGGTCCGGGAATCGGAAAGTCACCTATGAGGCATAATACGGTATATGGTCCAATCGACTGCATCGCGATAGACATTATGGGTCCTTTACCCACGACTGAGAACGATAACAGATTTATTATGGTCGTCGGCGACTACTCGAAATGAACTGAAGCGTACGCACTAGAGAATCACACCGCACAAACCGTCGCCGATAAACTGGTCACGGAATTTATTTGCCGTTTTGGCACACCTATTCGTATTCACAGCCACCAAGGACCAGAATTTGAATCAAATTTATTCGCAAATATTTGTACACTCCTCTCTGTTAAATCCCGCAACACACCTTATCATCCGCAATCGGACGGAATGATTGAACGTTTCAATCGAACGCTCCAACAAATGCTCGCGATGTTTGTACAAGAGAACAAAGATGACTGGGATGACCACCTTCCCTACTTATACATGGCATATCGCGCTAGCATCCAAGATACCCATTGTACCCCGAATCTTATCGTGTTCGGTAGAGAGATCAGCCTTCCGATTGATGTGATGACAGGAAATCCGACATACAGACCTGATGTCTGTTGCCCGGTCACCTATGTTAAATGGGTCCGACAAGCATTGCAATCAGCCTTCAATTTCGCCCATGATACTATCGGGAAAAGTTTCCGCAGACAGAAGCAATACTACGATGCTAAGTTAAGGGTACGGAAATTCGAAGTAGGCCAGCGAGTACTAAGATGGTACCCGCCAGAGGCCAATCAGAAACTAGGGTTAGGATGGACCGGTCCTTTTAAGGTGACCAGGAGAATTTCAGACATAACATACGAAATCGAGAGATATTCAGACTCAAAACGCAAGATCGTGCACGTTGACTACTTAAAACCGCTTATTGAACCGTTAGAGGAAGAGAGTCAATAAGATGACTCCGCTAGAGGCGAGGACTCAGACCCTAAGGATAAAACCGTATTGTATGATTCGGAAATCGACCCTGATGAAATTTTCCACGACTCCGAAACCGATCCCGTAGAACCTCAAGTCTTATCGAAATTTAGTATGACAGGAAGACGAATTACACCGCCATCACGATTTTCTCCATAACTTCAGATATTTACAAAATGTATTGAAAAAGATATTTTGTCCGTTGCGAAATCCACTATTCGTTTAATCCACTGATTCAATCTGACGACAAGTTCTTCAGTTCAGCTTCCACTTATTCGTTATGCGTATAAAATGTAAGGTATAGGTTGTATATGCACATTTCATTTAACCATGGGCGTGTTGCTTTCGGTGATGTGCATATACTGGGATGCCTATACAAAATTCGAGTTTTATATGGTTTGCGCTAACGTACGGCCCAACGTTGAGGCGCATGTAGTATCAGGGATATCAAGTTAGTTACTTATTCCCGTTTCCCGTTTCCTTATTCAATAAGGAATAAGTAAATGGTTACCAGTTCCTTATTCAAAAACGGTGTGCCGGGAAAAAAGTTTGTCAACAGAATAGGAAGAAGAAATGAACTTTTTTGTCTTTCCCTAGGCAGGAAAAAAATAAATTCTCAAACAAAAATATTATGACTGATCTTTACCTCCTCATTTTTATATGCAATTAAGGTCGGATCACCTGTTATTAGCGTAATTTGATATATCTATTCTGGTGGAAGAATTAGTTACTTACTATATCGTTGTTATTTTTTGTTGTTTTTGTTTTTGTTTTTGTTTTTGTTTTGTTTTGTTTTTTTTTTTTTTGGGGGGGGGGGGTAATTTAATCTTGTAAATTGAATATAGAGATTCTCCTATTGATATTAAGTTTATCAAATTCTTAAATGCTGAACCTTAATGAGTAAAATATTGATTTGAAAAATGTCATCAATTACGGATTTTTTTATAAAGGATTATTTTCTTTTTATATGATTTAAATTTTTGAATTCATTCTAAATACATCGATATTTAGTTAATAAAATTATATGTATGGTTTACTTCTTTGATATAAATTTTATAAAATTTTGATAATACTATAAATTTGATACAACTGACACTGTAAGATTAAGTTTTCAACAAAATAAATTCTATCATAATTAAAGAAGCATAACAATGACAGTCCGAGATATATTACCCGTTATTATGGGTTTCCCTGAAGGTTATATAAGCAAATGAGGTCTTTCACGTTCCACTTTGATAAAGACACATATCCTTTGAATTCTAGCATTATTTCGATATCACCAATTCAGTTAAATTATTTAGTCAAAACTACAAAAGAAATTACATGGTCTGGTTGAAGATAAAGTATACGTTCCATCTTGGAAGATTTTAAAGAAAACCGATGAGACATTTGCAGAGCGTTGCCTTATAAAACAAAATGTTCTTTTTGAATATTCTCCTTCTGTCAAACGAAAGGAGTTACTCTTCTTAAAAGAAAAATTGTGTGGCACAAAAATGGCGTCCACGACTTAACATTAATGAAGGGATATTACTTGTCTACCAATTTTGAACCCCAATGATATATGATTTGTCAAAAATTTGTGTAAAAAATCGAAATCGCGTTTGATCCTCCTTTTACACAAAGCGAACTAAAAAATTGTATAGATAAGTTCGCACGAAAATCGTGTCCCAAAATTAACATTAAGGCCTAAAAGATACTTCTTGTGGACCCATCCTGAGACCCAAAGATATATGATTTTTATAATTTTTTGTCATAAATCAGAATGGTATTGGACCCTCTTCTCATACACAGAGAACTAAAAAATTGTATAGATTAGTTCGCATGAAAATGGCGTTCGAAAATTAACATTAAGGAATATGTAATGATCCCTGTTAACCCTCTAGAACCCCTATGATAAATGATTTTTTTTTAAATTTTATGTGATAAATCGAAGTTATGTTTGACCCTCTTGTCATACAAAGAGAACTAAAAAATTGTATAGATTAGTTCGCACTAAAATGGCGTTCGAAAAATAACATTAAGGCATATGTAATAGTCCGTGTTGACCCTATAGAACCCCTATGATAAATGATTTTTTAAAATTTTATGTGATTAATCGAAAATGTATTTGACCCTCTTGTCATATAAAGAGAACTAACAAATTGTATAGATTAGTTCGCTCGAAAATGACTTCCGAAAATTAACATTAAGGCATATGTAATAGTCAATGTTAACACTCTAGAACCCTTATGATAAATGATTTTTTAAATTTTATCTGATAAATCGAAATTATGTTTCACCCTCTTGTCATACAAAGAGAACTAAAAAATTGTATAGATTAGTTCGCACGAAAATGGCGTTCGAAAATTAACATTAAGGCATATGTAATAGTCCTTGTTGACCCTCTAGAACCCCTATGATAAATGATTTTTTTAGATTTTATGTCAGAAATCGAAATTTTGTTTGACCCTCTTGTCATACAAAGAGAACTAAAAAATTGTATAGATTAGTTCGCACGAAAATGGCGTTCGAAAATTAACACTAAGGCATATGTATTAGTCCCTGTTGACCCTCTAGAACCCCTATGATAAAAGATTTTTTAAAATTTTATGTCAGAAATCGAAATTATGTTTGACCCTCTTGTCATACAAAGAGAACTAAAAAATTGTATAGATTAGTTCGCACGAAAATGGCGTTCGAAAATTAACATTAAAGCATATGTAATAGTTCTTGTTGACCCTCTAGAACCCCTATGATCAATGATTTTTTTAAAATTTTATCTGATAAATCGAAATTGTGTTTGACCTTCTTGTCATACAAAGAGAACTAAAAAATTGTATAGATTAGTTCGCACGAAAATGGCGTTCGAAAATTAACATTAAGGCATATGTAATAGTCATGTTGACCCTCTAGAACCCCTATGATAAATAATTTTTTAAAATTTTATGTGATAAATCGAAGTTATGTTTGACCCTCTTGTCATACAAACAGAACTAAAAAATTGTATAGATTAGTTCGCACGAAAATGGCGTTCGAAAATTAACATTTAGGCATATGTAATAGTCCTTGTTGACCCTCTAGAACCCCTATGATAAATGATTTTTTTAAATTTTATGTGAGAAATCGATATTGTGTTTGACCCTCTTGTCATACAAAGAGAACTAAAAAAATTTATAGATTAGTTCGCACGAAAATGACGTTCGAAAATTAACATTAAGGCATAGGTGATAGCCCCTGTTGATCCTCTAGAACCCCTATGATAAATCATTTATCATATGGATTCTAGAGGGTAAAAAGTGACTATTACATATGCCTTAATGTTAATTTTCGTACGCCATTTTCGTGCGAACTAATCTATACAATTTTGTAATTCTCTTTGTATGACAAGAGGGTCAAACATAACTTCGATTTCTCAAATAAAATTTAAACAAAATCATTTATCATAGGGGTTCTAGAGGCTCAACAGGGACTAATACATATGCCTTAATGTTAATTTTCGAACGCCATTTTCGTGCGAACTAATCTATATAATTTTTTAGTTCTCTTTGTATGACAAGAGGGTCAAACACAATTTCGATTTCAACAAAATCATTTATCATAGGGGTTCTAGAGGCTCAGCAGAGACTATTACATATGCCTTAATGTTAATTTTCGAACGCCATTTTCGTGGGAACTAATCTATACAATTTTGTAATTCTCTTTGTATGACAAGAGGGCAAACATAACTTCGATTTCTCACATAAAATTTAAACAAAATCATTTATCATAGGGGTTCTAGAGGGTCAACAGGGACTAATACATATGCCTTAATGTTAATTTTCGAACGCCATTTTCGTGCGAACTAATCTATACAAATTTTTAGTTCTCTTTGTATGACAAGCAGGTCAAACATAATTTCGATTTCTGACATAAAATTTTAAAAAAATCTTTTATCATAGGGGTTCTAGAGGGTCAACAGGGACTAATACATATGCCTTAATGTTAATTTTCGAACGCCATTTTCGTGCGAACTAATCTATACAATTTTTTAGTTCTGTTTGTATGACAAGAGGGTCAAACATAACTTTGATTTATCACATGAAATTTAAAAAAATCATTGATCATAGAGGTTCTAGAGGGTCAACAAAGACTATTACATATGCCTTAATGTTAATTTTCAAACGCCATTTTCGTGCGAACTAATCCATAGAAATTTTTTAGTTCTCTTTGTATGACAAGAGGGTCAAACACAATTTCGATTTCTGACATAAAATTTAAAAAAATCATTTATCATAGAGGTTCTTGAGGGTCAACACGGACTAATACATATGCCTTAATGTTAATTTTCGAACGCCATTTTCGTGCGAACTAATCTATACAATTTTTTAGTTCTCTTTGTATGACAAGAGGGTCAAACATAATTTCGATTTCTGACATAGAATTTAAAAAAATCATTTATCATAGGGGTTCTAGAGGGTCAACACGGACTAATACATATGCCTTAATGTTAATTTTCGGACGCCATTTTCGTGCGAACTAATCTATACAATTTTTTAGTTCTCTATGTATGACAAGAGGGTCAAACACAATTTCGATTTCTGACATAAAATTTAAAAAATCATTTATCATAGGGGTTCTAGAGAGTCAACAAGGACTAATACATATGCCTTAATGTTAATTTTCGAACGCCATTTTCGTGCGAACTAATCTATACAATTGTTTAGTTCTCTTTGTATGACAAGAGGGTCAAACACAATTTCGATTTCTGACATAAAATACAAAAACATAGCACTGAAGTGCTGATCTGCAGCGCTGCTGCTAAATTTTTCGCCCTAACCTCATTTTCCTATGCCTTATTGTTCTTTTGAGTCTTAACAGGGTTTCTGACACTAACATATAATAAATTTACTTCAAATATACCATTGTGCAATAGAATAATTGATCATTGAACAAATTCGGGGACATTTACACTATTCCATTTAGAACGGATATCTTTAACCAGAAATTCAACTAATGGATAAGCTGAATGGTTGATGAAAGACCATCACAATCCAGGAATAACTAGAACTATGAATGACCTCACTGAGTGATACCCCATTTGCAATACTAGGAGTTACGCTTACAAACTTTAAACCTACAAGTTGGAATATTTCCCTTTGCAAGCAACTGGCGATAATGGTCTTCTTTCATGTATATCTACATATGCTGCTCAACCTTCATATAACGTTTCATCAAAATGCATTGAACGGTTAAGGAGTTACGCTGACAAGATTTAAATTTTTAAAACCCTTAAGTTTGATTATCTCCCTTTGCAAGCATCCAGCGATAATTATCTTGCATCATAAACATCTACATATGATACCCAACCTTCATATAAAGTTTCATCAAAATCAATTGAACGGTTTAGGAGTTGCGCTTATAAGCTTTAAACATGTAAAACCCTTAAGATGAATTATCTCCCTTTGCAAGCACCCGGTGATAATTATATTGCTTCATGCACATCTACATATGAAGTCCAACCTTCATAAAGTCTCATCAAAATCCATTGAACTGTTTAGAAGGAGTTGCGCTTACAATGTACATGGACAGAGACAGACAGACGGACAATTCCTATGTACCCCCCAAAAAAACAAATACTGTGTTTGCAGGGGGTATAATAAATGCTACATTCTGACCATTTTCACTTATTCAGTAATTCACTTAAATAACTCATGTAACTGTGAAGTTGGAACAAGTAATAAAGTTCAATATTTTTTTTCAAAAACAGGTAAAACTAGAACTGTGAGGGGACCTCACTACCTATACCCCCCGCTGCTGTTAATTTAATGGACCAGGGCATCCTTATCATGGTGAATTGTCTCACAATTTCTAAGTCCAACTGGGTATAACTGAGGAAACAAAAGGGTATAAAGTTATGGTAAAGGTATTGGACCAGGACATACTACACATGCGCACATCTGCGTACTAGGATCTAACAGTATGCAAAGTTTCATTAACCTCTGATAAGGCATGTTTGAGAAACTGGGTACAAAAAAATTGGGGGATAGACTGAATTTCTAAATCTAAAAGGGTATAAAATTATGGAAAAAAGTATTGGACCAGGACATACTTCGCATGCTCACAGCTATGTTCTAGGATCTAACAGTATGCAAAGTTTCATTAACCTCTGATAAGGCATGTTTGATAAACTGCGGGTAAAAAAATTTCTGGACAGACAGACAGGCTGATTCTTATATACCCCCAAACTATGTTTGCAGGGGGGGGGGGTATAACAAAAGGCTAACAACATTTAAACTATCGTACAACATAACAAAGGGGTTATGCCAAAACCTTTTAATGACATAGCATGCACGAGGTAGATACTCCGTAGGTTTTTGCAATTTTTTACATTTTTGCAACAGTATGATCTATTTATCAGCTTCGGGTTAGTATCAAAAGACTAGCAACTGAGCTGGGGATATCCTCGGGGACTTGAAATTCACCAGCAGTGGCATATCGACTCCAATGGTAAAAATAAAATTCTTTGATACCAATTTTGATGCACAAGATGAGCACATTTCAAAAGGTTGAAGAGCAATTCAAAATCACCAAAATGACCAAAATGGTTATGCCAAAAGGGAGATACTATAATGAAAAGAGTTCATGTAAAACAAAGAATTAACATAGATAATTAAATTGAGTGGCATCCAAAACATCACATGTGCAAGTAAATAAACCACCTCGCTCACCTGATATTTCCATTTGTTCATCGATAAGGGACCTTGAGATTAACAACATCCATGCCATATTTGGTTTCAATCCATTCAGATATTTTCAAGAAGAAGCCGTCTGTATGTATTTTCATAAGGTCCTATGTTGAACTAAGTCTTCCGCAGAAGGTCATGGATAACAGATCGGCACCAAAGTAACAACTCTTGGCCAGAACGTCATAAGGAACATTCATGCTATGTTTCGTTTCAATCCATTCTGTGGTTCCCTAGATGAAGATTTTTGTATGAAATTTCCCGTAGGAGCAATCGGAATAAGTATAACGGACCGCGCAATGCCAAAGTTTTTTTAGAATTGCCCACCAACTATCCTATCCACGTCGGATTGTTATTGACTTCGTTGAACGTGGGCATCCTTTTTCTGGTGAAACTTCGCTTTCACTGTGGAAAAACATGGTGGATTGTCAGCAGATCGATATAATAAAACGGTTAAAAATTAACGTTATGGTTTCTTATTAACTTAATTCCAATCCTTTTCATAATTTTATAATTCTTCCTTTTGATGCAGAGGTAACTCTTAGGTGAGTTTGGATACCTGTTTGTTTTAAATGTTTTGATTTTTTATGGCTTGTGCTTATTAATTCATCATTATATCTTAAACCGGTTTTCCAATATTTTGATCTCGAGCACTGCTGTTGAGTTGTCAGTCAACGAAATGGCCATACAGTGCATCAAATTTATTTCGGTATTTTGTGATACGTTTTATTCCTATACAGTCGGGAGTGTTTTTTTACGTTCGTAATAACTGATTTGTCCAACATCAGTGTCAGCATAAATATATGGGTCACCTGTAGACGAGAGAATGATTGACAATAATCTTGACCGCGGTATGTCGTTTGAAGTAACGGGTCAGGGTATTATGAACTTGGTTGTGTAACATTAATACGCCACTTTCGAGTTCGTTGCAATTCCGTCAAAAACTCTGGTTTTAGTGAACGTCTTTAGTGCGTTTAGGGGCATCGTCACTTCCGTCTCCGTGTTGAGCGAACGGTTGAAAAAAAAAATGATGCTATGTTGCATGAAATATTTGGCAAATTAAATTCTTATAAGTGATAATCAGTACTGCAGTCATGAAGAAATTGTGATAAAGTACCTACGGAGCAAAATATATTTCTAGATCATCCTGCATAATGACGATCACGAAGACGCTTGATGAACTTTAATAGTGTAGGGATACAGGCGTGCCCCACAATCTGGTAAATGACGTCATAAAGGCGCGCATAATTGACGAACTTTTCCGGTGATGGATATAACACGAAACTTCTTTATTGACTGTGTCAAAGTATGTACGTGTGTCTTTGACTAGATCACAAAAATCTCGTGCAAAAACTGGCGGGAAAATATACCACGGTACGATAAAATCTTCAATTAATACAATTTGGAAAAATAATTAATGTATGCCATAAAAGGGTAGACTTACGGATGTTCGGAACAAATATTGAATTTGGTTATATCGTCAACGGGAAAATTTTATATGACCTATTGCAGACCGACCAAGAACAAATGAAATGGATAATAGATAGATTGTCAATAGTTTTTTTTTAATTATTGTATTTGTACTTGAGGAAAATTCCAAACACATGAAACGTTACATTTTGTAAACAGACGGCAAAATTTGATTTCATCTTAGAACGAAATAAAGATTAATCAATGACATTTATTCCGTTATGTACAAAATGTATTAGTATAGGAAGGATATAAAGTGCTGTTATTACATTTTTTTTCAAAAGATAACATTTTTAATAACCAAATACGTGCAATTTGACTATATGCATTAAGAAAAAAGTACTACAGACTAAACAAAAAAAAATATATCTCAATTGATGACATTTATTTCGTAATAATTTGTAATCTAATTTGAAGAAAATAACGAAATAAAAGACAGACAGCGTTAAAAAGTTAAACGGGGAAATTTGAGGAACAGTATATTTAAGACAGTGTTTCAGAGATACACGGGAATATTTGAGGAACAGTATATAAGACATACTCAGATTTATAAAGATCCTGAATGCATTTTTTTAAAAATATCCCCGTATTTGGGACGGGGAAAATTGACGATATAGCTTATTTTGTTTTTGCCAAGGATAAGTGAGAACGAAATTTGATAAATGTAACCAGAGACACGTTTTATATGTCTCTGATGTAACGTCATTCCAAAATCTTTCAATAACAAATAATAATTTCAAAAACAATTGATAAGTCTTGTTCTTGGATATATTTATCGTCATCCAAAACTACCCCATCGAGTCAAATGGTCGCTCCATAGGAATTTCCCATGTTCCCAGATTATCGATATTACGACCAAACACTGTTCAGATAATTTATATGCTCTACTAATTGTCGAAAATAGCCGAACGACTTCGTGAGGGTCAAATAAGATGAATCCATTATGGAATCGACAAAAATAAATTGGGTCAATTAATAATTATAAAAACAATACACGTGGTTTATTAATAATCCTCGTGTTCTCTCCGTAACCTTATATTGTTGTTTCTTTTATTCCATTTCGTATAAAACAGAGTACCTTTCTAAAATAAGAACGTACTGCACACTTCGCATATTTTTTCTTCTTCATATAATGAGAATTTATATTTAGACATTCTCCGTGAATTCCTGTGTACTTACTATTTCTGAGCATGCGCGATGAATTGCCTGCAAAACCCGTCTTTAAGGCGAATTTGTTTATAATTATTTAATATAAACACTATTTTATTCATCAAAGTTATCATGAATAAGATTGGTCAACAGGCTAAACCTATATAAGTCCTCTCCGAAAAACACTAAATAGTCTAGAAAGATGTGTACGAACCCAGGAACTGTATATGAAGTTAGTATTATATGATCCCTGACGAACCTGATAAATTGATACCGCCCGGTTTGGGGAAACAAACAATTATTTATTTTTTGGTCATACGCAAAAATATTCGTGAAAATATTAAGGTATCAATTACTCGCAACAGCACACCTTAACATGGGAATTCATATATGTGACGACCGATATTGACCATGAACTTGTTTAAATTTTCAACTGGTCGATGTGACGTAGCAGCAAATCGTATTAATAGATTAGGTGATGGACTTGACCTATCTTTGATACCCGCTTTCTGGATTGTAAACATCGAAATTAAAGTCTTATAAAGAGTCGTATTGTACAAGAATTATGTAATTAAATCTATTTAAAAAGAAAGAGATCAAAATGTCCCCAGGTAATGCACAAGCCTACAATTGAGACTGGTTCAGGTTGAACGGGGCCCTGATAATGGAAACTGCACTACTTTCAAACTTTGTATCAATACGCAAACAGTAAAAAATGCGGAAGCATTCATAGAAAGAGGTTAGATGGCTCAGTACAAAGTTATTGCCAGCGTGTTAACAATCTTACGCACAGCGTCAGCTAGATAAGCTAAAGCTGCAGAAAAATCATTTATCATAGGGGTTCTAGAGGGTCAACAAGGACTATTACATATGCCTTAATGTTAATTTTCGAACGCCATTTTCGTGCGAACTAATCTATACAAATTTTTAGTTCTCTTTGTATGACAAGAGGGTCAAACCCAATTTCGATTTATCAGATAAAATTTTAAAAAATCATTTATCATAGGGGTTCTAGAGGGTCAACAAGGACCATTACTTATGCCTTAAAATTAATTTTCGAACGCCATTTTCGTGCGAACTAGTCTATACAAATTTTTAGTTCTCTTTGTATGACAAGAGGGTCAAACACAATTTCGATTTATCAGATAAAATTTTAAAAAATCATTTATCATAGGGGTTCTAGAGGGTCAACAGGGACTATTACATATGCCTTAAAGTTAATTTTCGAACGCCATTTTCGTTCGAACTAATCTATACAATTTTTTAGTTCTCTTTGTATGACAAGAGGGTCAAACACAATTTCGATTTATCAGATAAAATTTTAAAAAATCATTTATCATAGGGGTTCTAGAGGGTCAAGACGGACTATTACATATGCCTTAAAGTTAATTTTCGAACGCCATTTTCGTGCGAACTAATCTATACAATTTTTTAGTTCTCTTTGTATGACAAGAGGGTCAAACACAATTTCGATTCATCAGATAAAATTTAAATAAATCATTTATCATAGGGGTTCTAGAGGGTCAACAGAGACTAATACATATGCCTTAATGTTAATTTTCGAACGCCATTTTCGTGCGAACTAATCTACACAATTTTTTAGTTCTCTTTGTATGACAAGAGGGTCAAACACAATTTCAATTTCTGACATAAAATTTAAAAAAATCATTTATCATAAGGGTTCTAGAGGGTCAAGACGGACTATTACATATGCTTTAATGTTAATTTTCGAACGCCATTTTCGTGCGAACTAATCTATACAATTTTTTAGTTCTCTTTGTATGACAAGAGGGTCAAACACAATTTCGATTCATCAGATAAAATTTAAAAAAATCATTTATCATAGGGGTTCTAGAGGGTCAACAGGGACTTATACATATGCCTTAATGTTAATTTTCGAACACCATTTTCGTGCGAACTAATCTATACAATTTTTTAGTTCTCTTTGTATGACAAGAGAGTGAAACACAATTTCGATTTATCAGATAAAATTTTAAAAAATCATTTATCATAGGGGTTCTAGAGGGTCAACAGGGACTTATACATATGCCTTAATGTTAATTTTCGAACGCCATTTTCGTGCGAACTAATCTATACAATTTTTTAGTTCTCTTTGTATGACAAGAGGGTCCAATACCATTCTGATTTATGACAAAAAATTATAAAATCATATATCTTTGGGTCTCAGGATGGGTCCACAAGAAGTATCTTTTAGGCCTTAATGTTAATTTTTGGACACGATTTTCGTGCGAACTTATCTATACAATTTTTTAGTTCGCTTTGTGTAAAAGGAGGATCAAACGCGATTTCGATTTTTTACATAAATTTTTGACAAATCATATATCATTGGGGTTCAAAATTGGTAGACAAGTAATATCCCTTCATTAATGTTAAGTTGTGGACGCCATTTTTGTGCCACACAATTTTTCTTTTATGAAGAGTAACTCCTTTCGTTTGACAGAAGGAGAATATTCAAAAAGAACATTTTGTTTTATAAGGCAACGCTCTGCAAATGTCTCATCGGTTTTCTTTAAAATCTTCCAAGATGGAACGTATACTTTATCTTCAACCAGACCATGTAATTTCTTTTGTAGTTTTGACTAAATAATTAAACTGAATTGGTGATATCGAAATAATGCTAGAATTCAAAGGATATGTGTCTTTATCAAAGTGGAACGTGAAAGACCTCATTTGCTTATATAACCTTCAGGGAAACCCATAATAACGGGTAATATATCCCGGACTGTCATTGTTATGCTTCTTTAATTGATAGAATTTATTTTGTTGAAAACTTAATCTTACAGTGTCAGTTGTATCAAATTTATAGTATTATCAAAATTTTATAAAATTTATATCAAAGAAGTAAACCATACATATAATTTTATTAACTAAATATCGATGTATTTAGAATAAATTCAAAAATTTAAATCATATAAAAAGAAAATAATCCTTTATAAAAAAATCCGTAATTGATGACATTTTTCAAATCAATATTTTACTCATTAAGGTTCAGCATTTAGGAATTTGATAAACTTAATATCAATAGGAGAATCTCTATATTCAATTTACAAGATTAAATTCCCCCCCCCCTCCCCCCCCCCAAAAAAAAACAAAAACAAAAACAAAACCAACAAAAAATAACAACGATATAGTAAGTAACTAATTCTTCCACCAGAATAGATATATCAAATTACGCTAATAACAGGTGGTCCGACATTAATTGCATATAAAAATGAGGAGGTAAAGATCAGTCATAATATTTTTGTGTTTGAGAATTTATTTTTTTCCTGCCTAGGGAAAGACAAAAAAGTTCATTTCTTCTTCCTATACTGTTGACAAACTTTTTTCCCGGCACACCGTTTTTGAATAAGGAACTGGTAACCAGTTACTTATTCCTTATTGAATAAGAAAACGGGAAACGGGAATAAGTAACTAACTTGATATCACTAAGTTCAGAGCTATAAAGGAGAAAGATACACCTTGATTTTCCAAAATTTTATAGTTTCGATTCCATTACTAGCAATTGAACTGGTTGACATGAAACATTCACTCATCAGTGGCTGTAATGGATGGGAATTTAATAAGGGTAATAAAATGACTAACATAATATGTTTACAGGAAACATCGTTTTCATCCAAACAAGACATTATAGAAATAGATGGATATACACTAAAGTACGTTGAACCGAACTGAGTATCTCACATTTTCTATATTTAACGCAAGCTTTAGCAATACCCGTTCGAAAAAATTAGGAAAAGGTGTTCTTCAAAACTACCGGTAACTTTTACTCGCCTCCCTTTTATCCTATACCCACCAAATTTTGTGGTATACAGTATAAAATTCAACTTTCTAACGGTTAGCAGTTGGACTGACCCATTATTCAAAAGGGTACTCGGATAAATACAGGTACATGTAACTATGGAAGCGGGGTTGCCAAATTTACAATCAAAATAGTTTTTACAATTTTCTCTTCGTTTTCCCATGTAAAATACAATATCAAGGGGTGAAAATAAATTGTCAATAACGACAGAACGGTTTTTAAAGAATTTGCTTAATTATGAAAAAATGAAACTAACTGGCGTATATATGCCTCAGCGGGTATATTTATATTAAACACGTTGTTTGGAGTTTTTTCCCTTTTTTATCAAAGTATATAATAACAATATTTCCTAAATTCAGATTTACATATAAGGAAGTAACCTTTCAATTTTCGGGGGTGAGCGGTACGTGGTGGGCGCAAAAAAGTGACCCTGTAACCTTTAATTTTTCCCTGCACGTATTTTTTACAAAATTTTTCATTAATTTTGAAATCAATTTTGTTATGAAAGAAAAAGTGCAAAATATAGCATGATATTAATTGGTATCTATTTTTTTAAAGATTGTTGATATTAAACAATATCAAGCAAAATGTTAATTGAAATAAAAATGAAATACCATTTAAAACAAGAGGCTCAAGAGAATTGAGCCTGTATAGCTCACCTGACAGTTCCACAATCAACCCATTTTATTTCAAGCCAAAATTGTAATGGACCTTCCATAGATGTTTCATACCATGTATCTGTTCATTTGGCTATATGGTTTCAGAGGAGAGGAGTTTTGAAATTTTGACCAATCAAAAATAAGAATTCATCATGGCCGCCATATTAGTTTGTCCGACTGGAAACAAATATTCAAACTTCATAAAGGTCACAGTTCAGTTGGCTTTGCGGTTTCAGAGGAGATCAAAATGTACAGACGGACGGACGGACGACGGACGCCAAGTGATGACAAAAGCTCACATGGCCCTTTGGGCCAAGTGAGCTAAAAAAAAAAAAAAAAAAAACTCAGAAAGACACTGCAAAATGCCGGGTGTGACTAAACATCGAGTTCGAGTTCGAGTTAAAGTTAGAGTTAGAGTTCGAGTTAGAGTTCGAGTTAAAGTTAGAGTTCGAGTTAAAGTTCGAGTTAGAGTTCGAGTTATAATTCGAGTTCGAGTTGAAGTTTGAGTGAACTCGAGATATTGATTCTCTTATGTCATTTATCGAGTTACATTACGAGTTAGAGTTACAGTTCGAGTTAAAGTTCGAGTTAAGATAAAGGCACTTGTTTTTTTTCTAATACGGATATCAGTGACGAATTGGAAGTGTTGTTCAACAGACATTTTAGCCAAAATTCACATGATAAAATGCTGCTACGTATAGAGTGCTTTTGCTAATAATTTTTAATTTTTAATTTTTTAATAAAATTTCAATGAGAATTTATGCCTTCTTTTATTCCGGGTGTAGACCATCAATCCTAGCAAAACAAGTCACGACATATCAAGCATACAAGTACTCTTTACTACAAACAATATTTCAAACAAGCCAGAGGCTGCAAGGAGCATATATAAGCTCGCCTGTAAGGGAACCACATTTAACTTCAAAGGGGGGGATGTTATGTTTTTTTTAATATTGGTTTGAAATTTTTTTTTTAAAGTATGGACACAATTTTATTCTTTTTCGACTACAATCAAACCAAATTATTTTTTTTCTTACCAAGTCGAATCAGAATTTTTTTTTGAGCAATGCCCAGAAAGTAAAAGGTGTATTTATTCCTATGAAACCACTAGCAGTAAATAAAACTGGTATATACTATGAATTTGTTTTTATAATAAAACATTTGCATATTTCTGATATGTTAATGACTTTTATTTCGTTTTTTTATATTAATTATTTAAGAAATGGAATATAACAACATTTTCTCTGTACTTTTTATTTTATTATAACAATCATAATTCCACACAGAATTGTCCATGATGGCCATGTTTGTTGCCCGATCGGGACGAAATGAGAATATTTTATAACGAACCTCCCATATATGCTTCCTGTCAAGTTTAGTTCCATTTGGCCAAGCAATTTCAGAGGAGAAGATTTTTTTTATTCAGCCAATCAGAAACAAGAACTGGCCAAAAAAGGAACAATGCTTTGATTGTCATGATTGTTGCTCTTCTTCTTGATGGTTAATCACTGAAAGGTCAAGTATGACTGAAAAACTAAGGAAAATCTTATATTATGTTCAAAATAAATCAAGTCAGGTTTGTATTAAATAATGATCTTAAGCTTTTCATGTAATGCTTGTGATTTATTAAATCAAGTTTCGGATCCAAATATTTATTTTGGAAAAAATATATCTAAACCAGAAATTATTTTTCTCTATAGTTTTGTAAAACAGAATTTTTTTTTTAACCCTTGCTGCAAAAGATTATTTTTTTCCCTTCCCTTTGGAATCAGAATATCTTTTTTCACAAAAAAAAAAACATAATCCCCCCTCCCCTTTTGAAGTTAAATGGTTGTTCCCTAAATTTTATTGGTTCGGTGCATCCTTCGACACAATATTGAAACTGGACACCCCTAATGATGAATTAGGCCAAATTGCCCAGTGGATTTAGAGCAGGCCACCGCGGTAGCAGAGGTCGGAATTAGCTGACACCGTTTTGGAAAGGGACCATCTTAAAATCATTAAGGTAAAATTTGGTTGATGTTGACTTTGTATAGGTTCAGAGGAAAAGATTTTAAAAATTTCCTTCCCGCTTTTCTATAATTAGCTCCGGCAACCTTCTTGGTTGAAGGTCGGGGACAACAGACATATTTTGAAGGGGACCACCCAAGGAATTTTCCACCGAAGTTTGATTCCAATAGGCCTAGCAGTTTCAGAGGAGATCTTCAAATTGTATTCCCCATAGGATCCTATGTTTAATTATGTCGGGCGGTGACGGCATCTTGGATGACGGACGAACACAATTTATTATCACAATTTTTTGGTTGCAATTGGCCCTGTATTTTAGAGGAGAAGTTTTTTATATTAAAAAACAATAACAAAAAGCTAAAAAGTTAAAAAAGCTAAATTCAGGGGACAATAACTCCAAGACGGGTAGTACGATTTCTACAAAAAATTAAACGCAAGTAGATCTTGTCCTGATCGTTTTTAAGTTGCCAGATTTTCTCTAAAAGAAATTTCTTCTGATATAATTTTCAAAACTACTGTCTGACCCATATACTCTGTTTTTAGTAACATAGGCAATGTGGTTTGGCTTCCGCGTCAGTCAAATACGCAATATAAAAAAAACAATAAACAATAAAATGGTTTCTAAACTATTCACGTTTATATTATTTTGAAGGATATAGTTTTGTATCACAACTTTAAATCCCACAATTCAGTGTACGGATTATTTTAAGGAAGTATTGAAAAAAAAACTTTTTTTAATTATACAGGATCCACATGCATTTGATAGCTATATTCTGTGTCCAGATGATTATAAACGGTATGATTTTTTTGAGCCTATGTACAGGAAATTTTTTTACCTCCCTCCCCCTAAACTTAATCCGTAACTCGAATTTTAACTCGACATGCAACTCGATAAATGACATTAGAAATCAATATCTCGAGTTAACTCGAACATTAACTTGAACTCGAACTGTAACTCGAACTCTAACTCGAACTTTAACTCGAACTCGAACTCTAACTCGAACTGTAACTCGAACTCTAACTCGAACTTTAACTCTAACTCGAACTCGAACTCGAACTCGATGTTTAGTCACACCCGCAAAATGCCGTTGGCATTCGCTACTGGTACAAATGAATTTGTCTGCTTTAATTAATCTGAATTCAATTAACTGATAATCTTCCCAATTTTTTTTTTCGTACTACTGATTCAGCAGTGTTTTACGATCTCTATTGACATTCACAGGCATACCTTCTAGATACCCTTTAATGCTATAATAAGGTATCATTTTGCAATGCCGTCCAATCGTCATTTAAAGATTTAAAAATAAAGCCCAAACTTCAACTAGTTTGAAAATGAGTAAATAGGAACTCACGAAATACAATGAAAGTGCACCGGCGAACCGCTAGAGATAAATCGAATTCACTGAACTTTTCTTACCTACAGAACAATGGACTATTCGAAAGGTTAGTAAATGTCATAAAATGTTTCCCTTTGTTTATAATGGACAAAGTTAAAAAGTTAGGAAAAAGAATTAAATGAGAAAGCTTATTGTTCACATTTAAAACATAGTTGCCTATGGCAAGCCGTTTTACTATTTATTCTAACTTCAAGATATCTAATAAAGTTTATAAGATATCTCATATAGTTTATAAGATATCTTATATAGTTTATAAGATATCTTATATAGTTTATAAGATATCTCATATAATTTTCTTTATAAGATATATTATATATTATATGAGATATCTTATATATTATATGAGATATCTTATAAACTATATAAGATATCTTATAAATTATATGAGATATCTGATAAAGTATATAAGATATCTTATATAAAAATATTTATAAGATATCTTATAAACTTTATAAGATATCTTATATACTTTATCAGATATCTTATATACTTTATGAGATATCTTATATACTTTATAAGATATCTTATAAACTTAAGAAGATATCTTATAAAGTATATAAGATATCTTATAAAAACTAGATTATATAAGATATCTGATATATTATATGAGATATCTTATATATTATATGAGATATCTTATATACTTTATAAGATATCTTATATACTTTATAAGATATCTTCTAAAGTTTATAAGATATCTTATATAGTTTATAAGATATCTCATAAAGTTTATAAGATATCTTATATAGTTTATAAGATATCTTATATAGTTTATAAGATATCTCATATAATTTATAAGATATCTCATATAATTTTCTTTATAAGATATCTTCTATATTATATAAGATATCTTATAAACTATATGAGATATCTTATAATCTATATAAGATATCTTATAAATTATATGAGATATCTTATAAAGTATACAAGATATCTTATATAAAAAATATTTATAAGATATCTTATAAACTTTATAAGATATCTTATATACTTTATGAGATATCTTATATACTTTATGAGATATCTTATATACTTTATAAGATATCTTATAAACTTTAGAAGATATCTTATAAAGTTTATAAGATATCTTATAAAAACTAGATTATATAAGATATCTTATATATTATATGAGATATCTTATATATTATATGAGATATCTTGAAGTAAGAATAAATAGTAAAACGGCTTGCCATAGTTGCCTGTAACTCCTGTTTTCAGAATTTAGTCAGTAATTTTACCCATTAAGCCTCCAAACGCTTGCTATTTATCGAAAACCGAGAGACCAGTTCGTTGCAACGTACTTTAGCTAATTTTTCTCCCAGAGGAGTAAAACGTGAAGGGACAGCTATCTTTTGTAAAAAATAAATGTAAATTTTACAGTAGTTTATTTCTTGTATTTGATACTTCAGCAATAGGAAGTTAAATTATATGGTAAAAAACTCCTTGTAGTAAATCTATACGATCCTAAGTATGAAGCTACCCAGAATGATAATTATGATAATTTATTTTCTCAGTTTTATTGTGATTATTTACGCACATCGTCATTTATGGAATGGTATAAAAATAAGTACAAAGGGAAAACAGTTACATAATTTAATTGTAGAAGATGATACTTGTATTATGAAAGATGGTTCAGCGAAACGTATAGACCCCATACTTTACAAATGTACTGTATTGATTTATGCATGTATAAACCAAATATTGAACACAAGTACTTGTGGTTGTGATAATTTCTCCATTATTTTGAATAGTTGTAGAAATATTTCTACTGATAATAATTTAGATATTCCTAGTTGGAAATGCACACGACAGAATATACCGAATATACAGAAATTACAAGTTATTTAATTTCAAATATTGTAGACGACACAAATAGTCGTATCACTGAAAAGATATTGATAATCAATATACATGTATACCTACTAAGAAATTTAATAAGATAAATAAAACTTGTGTGCCCGGGTGGAATGAAAAGTCTTTAGTAGCAATTAATGAGCGTAACAAGAGTAGAAACAAAGCTCAACACTACGATAAAAGGGGGAGGGGGGAGGGGGTTATGATGTTTAAAGAAAAACAGTTATTCTGTAGACATTTCCTACGGAAAACAAACCAATTAAGAATATTGGGAACATTATTGTACAGGATTGAATAGTGATACAAAAATAACAACAGATACACTGAGTTAACAGTGTAGGTTTGTTATGGTATAATAAGGAGATTCAAATAATAGTTTCCTGAATTTGGAACAGTTATATTCTCTTTATTCCGGGCATTTCCAAAATTCCTTATTTATTTTTTATTCAGTTATTAAGGTTTAATAACATATTTTTTCTGTATTTATATCCCAGCACTTTCGGGATGTTGCGATTGTATCCGTCCGTCGGCGTCCGTCACAATGTCTTTTGACATCAACACTTCTTTTACTTTTGGGTTGCTCCGTTAATGCCTACTATGACGTTTACTCCGTCGTTAGAAACTAAACACTCTGAGCAGGAATGCATCTTTCATTCCAATAAAAAGTGAGTAAAATTTGCATCTTATAGAATTTGTTATTCTGTAAGTTAAACAAAATGTTTTCTAAATCTGTCACTGTCATTGATAATTCTTATTTTCAACCGGATGTTCCAACGGAAAAGTCCAGTTTTTAGTTTATACCCCCATCACACTCACGGATTTTTCTTACGAATCATTACGGATGGCCAACTCGTAGTCAATTGCAAGCATCCGTACATAACTCGTTGGTATCCGTTGCAAACACTAGTCGTGAGGAACCGTGAAAGTGGAGGCAAATTTTTTGACATGTCAAAAATTTTCTTGCGATTTTCCACGGATTATATTTTCCGTAAATAACTTGTACCAATACGTAAGTATCGCAAACCGGTCTCAACAACACGTAATCCTCCGTAAACTACTCGCAATAATCCGAAATGTCTCGTAAACAATTTGTTTTACGATATGTTATGGGTTATTACGGATTAGTTTACGATTTGTTTACGGATTATTACGAATGCTTAAGGTTTCATTCACGTCGTGTTAGAATGGATTTACGGATTGTTAAGAGTTATTACGAGCACTTTACTTATATTTACGAGTACTTTACGAATACATACGTATACTTTAGGATTTAGGAAATGTATAAAAATTGTCAGGCTGGATGGATGTCAGTTGTCGAGTGATGATACACAGAGAATTTGCTATTTTTTTTTTTTGCAAAAAGGATAAGGACTCGTAAATACTCGTAACTAACTCGCAACTATTCGTAACAACACATTAAAAGGTCGTAAAAGATTAGACGAATCGTAACATTCCGTAATATACTCGCAACAGTCCATAAAAAGCTTGTAAAATATCGTAGCTTGCTCGTATTTATCCGTAGTAACTCATAACACATTCGTAGATCTTTTCCGTAAATACATCGTAATAACTCGTAATAACCATAAATGGCTCGTAATTACTCGTAACCACTCTTAAATCGGTCGCCCCTTTTTACTACCTGGTGTTGTCCTGCCTTTTTTCGGGTATCCTGCCTGTTTTCCCACTACATTTTCCATCCTGCCTTTTTTTTTGAAGATTTTTGGTCCTGCCTTTTTCACCAAATTTTACATCCTGCCTATTTTTTCAAACTCCTTCCATGCCCCCCCCCCTCCCCAATAAAAAAATCAAATGTTTATTCCCGAAAAAAAAAAAAACCTAGTATGTGGTTATCATGGTTAAAAGTTCTATGTATTTATTGCTTTAAAATTACATTTGTTAAGGTTAATGAAATAAAATGTTTTTATTATGGTCAAATATGATTGTGTTGTTTGTAAAGTGAACACAATAGAAACCTCCCGTATGTTATTGTCGGATTTTAAGTATTTTTCCTTTGAGACTTAGTAGTTAATAGTATTTTTTTAGAATTATCCAGTCTTCAGTTTAAAGTAAAATTTCTAATAAAGTAAACCAAAGTTTGTTTCATAATGTTGACAGATAACCATTTATATTTTGTGGTCAGGTAATGTCTTTTGTTTTTATATTAATTTATTAATTTGTCTATCATGACAGCGATGCCGACCACAAGGCTAACTTTGAGAGAGAGAAAAAAATAGGTCACCACTGATTTTAGTTGTATGTACATTGTATATAAAACTCTTATCAACAATGCCTATCCGAACGAAAATGATATATACCATTTATTCCATTGAAAGAAATTCGGTTATATTTCGTCCACTGGAAACTTCTACTAAATCATAATCCACTAAACTGGTTTCTGTACATGGAAGTAAACCACAAACTTTAAATTCCATTTTTTTTAATATTTACTAAAGATAATGCAAACTGTTGCTTTTTTTATAAATTGATTAGTTTCTTACTACAATAAATAATTCTGATGCCATGAGTATTTGCATTCACTAATTCAAAAATGAATAAATGGTCAAGACTTGGTATGGGTTTATCAATTTCTGCTACAGCTATCTTAACGATATATACCATTTACTGTGACACAGATTACATGACTGTGTAGTGTCTGTGAAAAATTAAATAGAATTGAATTTAAAAAAATCTCAGCAAGGATAAATTCAATGAGAAAATATGTTGATGCCCTTTAACCGTAATATACTCGTTAACATAATCAAACTGCAGACAAAATATAAAATCATTCCCTTCTGTAGAAGTATCTTTCATTAATAGAACACTATAAAATTCTAAAAACTTGTCAAAGTATTAAACTTCCCTGTACTCCGGCTTCATCAACCAAACTGGCTGCCAAGCACTGAAAAATACGTAAAACCCCAGCTCTCTATCTACTTTTTCTAGTAAAATAATACGTTAACTTATTTCCATTACATATTTCTCAGTGAACGAGGTTTACTTAAATGGCAAGACCACGAATACAGAAATTAATATTACAGCCCGAATATGAAGAGTTTAAAGACACTGTTCTAGCTGAGGCGCCATTCATAGAATTGGACGAGTGTGGAGAGGGCATACGGCAGGTATTTCTAGCATTGACAGAAAACTGTTTCATCGTTGGCGTTGAGGACCCTACGGATAACGTGAAGTTTCCGTCTTTTAATTACGATACAGACGTGGATCTCGATACAGATTGTTTGGAATTAGAATGGATTGTTCCTGTTGGATTCGTTGAAATCACGACTCAGTCTGGTGATAGAATCGTAAATGTTGATTCTATAACCGGCAAAAAAACCCACTATTTGATATCAGATATATGGGGTAGTGCTAAAAAGGATTGGTTGCTATGGAAGGAAGCCATGAAGGAAATTCAAAACGACACATATAGCTATACTAAATGTTTATTCAAAGATTTTAAAATTCCTGATAACTTTTATGACTCCGGGATAATAACTAGAAGACAAAATATGCATTACCAAAAAAAAGCCACTAGTCTTGAAGCACTTACAAATAAAGTCATGAATAAAATGTACGAAATTCAAGACGAATTCGAAGGCAAGAAAAACGAGAGAAGTAAACACAATTTATTGACCAGAGATAACGGAAGTCAAACTTTTATTACGTACGGTAGTAATGAAAATGGAAAAGCACGGAAGAGAAGACATAAGAGATTTTCCTTCAAACGGTTTATAAGACAGTTATGTTCAAGCGAAAAACCCAAACAACGTCCAAAATGATTTTTCTTTCTGTTCATATTTCATGTATTTTAGTATCAGATTTCATTTATTCATGAACTCAAAACTGACACACTTGTTTATTCGTGTTTGAAGTAGCATTTATTTATAGGTAAGGGAGCAACCATTTGATTTTTTTTTGGGGGGGGCATGGAAGTAATTTTAAGTCCTGCCTTTTTTTCAGCAAAATTTCGAGACTGCCTTTTTTTTTATTACCTGGTGTCCTGCCTTTTTTTCTGGGTATTTTGCCTTTTTCTCCACTACATTTTTCATCCTGCCTTTTTTTCTGAAGATTTTTAGTCCTGCCTTTTTCACCAAATTTTACATCCGGCCTATTTATTTTCAAATTCCTTCCATGCCCCCCCCCCTCCCCATAAAAAATCAAATGGTTGCTCCCTAAAAAAACTTAGAATGTGGTTATCATGGTTAAAAGTTCTATGTATTTATTGCTTTAAAATTACATTAGTTAAGGTTAATGAAATAAAATGTTTTTATTATGGTCAAATATGATTGTGTTGTTTGTAAAGTGAACACAATAGAAACCACCCGTATGTTATTGTCGGATTTTAAGTATTTTTTCTTTGAGACTTAGTAGCTTATAGTATTTTTTTAAATTATCCAATCTTCAGTTTAAAGTAACATTTCTAATAAAGTAAACCAAAGTTTGTTTCATAATGTTGACAGATAACCACAGATATTTTGTGGTCAGGTAATGTCTTTTGTTTTTATATTATAATTTTTTCTCATTGATATTTGATTGATATAGACCAATGATGGCATATTTATGATTTTTTAAACGAATTATGTGTAAGTCTATATAACTAGTTCATAAATTATTTATTTTATATACTTTATTAAATAACCGAGTTTTGAAGAGATAAATATGCATATTTCATAAAATTATCTTATCATCTGTACTCAATTAAGGTCGAACAAGTTAAAAGACAAAACAATAACCAAACGTTTTGTTGACTCAAATTTTAGACCGACCAAAACAGTATTTTAAGTCAAAACCGCCAAAGTTCAGAGCCATAAAGGAGGAAGATACAGCTTGCTTTCCAAAATTTTATAGTATCGATTTCATTAATAGCAATTGAACTGGTTGATTTCAGCCCAACACCATGTGGCTGTAAACATTTAGGAAGCCAGGTCTCGTAAACGTTTGTTTTGATATAATGTACTTTTTTCTTTTTTTATTTGCATGAAAAAACCCTGTTGGGTTAAGCAATACACATATACACATATTATAGAATAAACAACAAACACAAATTAAATGGAATGCAACATATACTACACTAACAAATATAGAACTATATTTTTGGCCAATGAGAACCTCGTGCTCGCGCTTCTAATGATCGCTTTATAAAGTTACAAACATTGGGCAAAAACTTCTGTACCAGCATTAAGATTAATTTTTCAATAGAGTCGAATTGATCAAATTGAGGAAACTTAGTTTTCATAAAATCGATAAAAGGAGAACGGAAACTATCATTAGTTTTACAATAACATAAAAAGTGATATATATTCATCGTGCAGAATTTTACAAAATTTACAAATTCTTTGATTCCGATGAATATTTTTGTAACGTCCAAGTTCTATTTCCAGATTATGATCGCTTATACGACATTTTATTAATAATTGACGACTCGTGGAATTTCTCTCCCTTTTTAAATATTCTTCAAGTTTGATTTCAGATTTTAAATATAGAAACAGTTTTGAGGAATCATTAGTCAAAGAAAGTTTTTCCAATAGCTCTTTTCATAATGTTCATGAACAGCTGTTTATGTATTTTTTAAAGTAGTTTTTGTAAGATGAAACGGCCTATTACAGAATTCAAAATAATTTTCATCTAACTGAAATTCGGCAAATATTTCTTTTTCAAGTGTACCAAGTGAAAATACCATCTTCATGTAAAGATTTATTTAAATTTAAATTATTTTACTGATTTACCAATGACGTGAACAACTATCGTCAGAGTAATTCCGAGGCTTGGCCAGGACTATTCAAAATTAGTAAATACAAAAGGGATAAGTGACATAAATTTTCATGAAAATTCATCAGCTCACTTGCCAGTGTTCCGATATTTGCATAAATCTGTAAAATCGTTTAAATTAAGGAGAATCAAACCGTACAGAACTATGTCTTTGGATAGCCTTTGATGCCATTTTACAACATTGGGATTTTCATTTGAAAGGAAGAAAACTTTATAACAAAACCGGGTCTGGACCCGCGTGGCAGCATGCAATTCATTGATCGACAAACAGGATTTGGCTGCACGACAGATCCCAAAATAGCTTACACGCTACAACTCAACATAATCAAGCTGCAGACAAAATATAAAATAATTCCCTTTTGTGGAAGCCAAGAAAACTTTCACGAAAAATTTTCTAGTGTTTTGAGTATTGTTGAATTTTTAACTATCGGCAGTAGGAAGTGGATCCAAAAATTGCTTACACGCTACAACTCAACATAATCAAGCTGCAGACAAAATATAAAATCATTCCCTTCTGTAGAAGCCAAGAAAACTTTGACGAAAGTTTGATAACCAAGGTCTTTCGGAAGGACGGACAGAGTCAAGCGGTTACTAGACCTGCTTTCGCCGTTGGCGACGCAGGTTAAAATGGGGAACGAAACTAGTTCATTAATAATTGTATAAAAAACTTAAAGTGTAAAGCAATGTATTCGAGAAATATAATTTGGATTGAGTATCGTTCTGTTCTAATTTGTATTCGAACTTTAAGTATTTGAACAGACAACTTTATCAAAGAGCGAATAAATAATGCTTTTCATGTATATTTATCAAAGTCTACTAAATGGCCATCTAAGTGTATGTCAAACTTATTTGAAGACGTATGTATAGTTTATCTTAAATTATTTTTTAATGTTGATCATTTTCTGAATGCAGATGGTTTGTATGGTTTTATTGGCTTTACTTATTTGGTCAATTTTGACTAATGAATCTAATCTACAATATTTTTGGGTTATTATATTTTCTTTTTTTGCATTTTTGTCACGAAGCACCACTGAAAAACGCAAGTTGCCGAATTACTCACATTCGGAAACTCGACAATGGAGTGATAGATTGAATGATGAAAAGTGAGTTATATAAACAGTAGGAATTGGGGGAGGGGCTCTATAACTTTAAAAAGTTAGAAAGGGTATATATATATATAGAATAAAATCTTGACACAAATCCTTACACACTTGAAAAAAGTTAAACTAAAGAGTGATCTTGCATCTCACTGCAAGCTAAAAACGGCGCACATGGATATTATCCCCGAACAATTTACTTTTGGCACATTCAGGTTTACAATCAGGGTTATGAAAAAAATCTTCTGCTGACCTGTATCTGATTTATTACAAATACGACTTAAAATCTTAGAGCAACAAAATATTCCATGACAACATTACCTCCCGCGCTATATTTTGTACAACTTATTATATTTATAACCAAATGGTGCGTACTTGTATCCTTTTCTTACAAGCTTGTATTGCAACGTAATAGAATCTATTCTCACTCGGATATCCCTGAATTTTAGGGAAAACGGTGGGCCGTGATTTCCCTGCGAAAGGCCGAATCTGTCGGCGATTTCAACAGCATCCTCCTGATGGCCTACGTATGAATTGGCAGTCTTGTCCTTACCGACACATATTTTTTTTGTTCGATGACAGAACAAGGCTATGCTGTCAGCGCACTTTGGACAAGACGGTGTCAGTTTATAGTCAACCAGATTTGCAATTCTATTCGAATATCCATCTGCGTTAAGATACCCTGTTATGCCGCGGGCCTCATCGTTTGGAGATTGACCAGTTATATTTGTCGGTACAAAATCAGTTGCTGGGTTTATTCCTAAAGTTTTCTGTCTTGTGCGGAATAATTCCCAAATATAGTCAACAAAGGAGTGATGAGACCAGAAAACTGGGTCAAATGGACTATATGCTAAATTGTTCATCTGTCCATCAACCCAGATGTGGACCTGTCCATGCTGAGCTTCAAGACTATCATCATCGGGTGCTGTATCTTCTGATATCTCAAACAGTCGACTTCTTGACAATAGCCTTCGGATTCCAATTTTCTGAAACAAAGAACCGTCTGACCCAATGTTTCTAATTAGGGCCCCAATCGGTGTTTCAAACCCACTGAATGGCCCAGATTCAACTACTCCAAAACCATTTCCGAAGAAATCTTCTGTCCATATTTCTGATTCTACTGGATCTTCCATTTCATTGTCAATAGTCGAATCCCAATATGGAATGGCTATCCCAACGGCAGTTTCAAATCTGAATGATAAATGTGGTAATATGACTTTATACAAAACATAAAATTAAACTTTGTTAATCCATCGCACTGACAAAGTAAACCATCTCATCACTTGCCATTTTTACACAGAGTCTTTACAAATTTTAAAAGAAAATTCTGTTTCAACTTTAAATTAAATATGTGTTGATTTCAATCAATAAATAAAACTGAAATATGTAATCCAGTCAATCTAGCATAAATTTGACCCTAACCTTAAAGTAATTGCAAAAGAAGATTTTTAAGTTTTAATCTTTAGCATTATACCCCAAATATACACAGAAAAAAGTCTAACAAAATCTAACTTGAGAAAGACTAAAAAATCACGATTTTAAAATTTCTATGGAGATTTGCATTGAAAATGGGAGATAACTCTGCAAAAAAGGCAGAAATATCAATAAAAATTGATACAAAATTTAACTTTACCGCTTCTATTCAGAAGAATGTATTGATTCTTGATATTTTATCCATCTTTAGAGTATAACAAACAACTCTAAAGGTGTTTTCATATCTTTTATCAAGCTACAACCAAGATTTCATAATTCATTAGTTGACCATTTATTAAATTTTTCAACGTGTCAAGGTAAAGAATCTCAAATTTAATAAAAATGATTAAGCACATATTCTTCTTTTTGTGGTTTAAAGTTTCTTTAAACAAGGTAGATGCTGAACACATATAATTTACAGATATAAACAGTACCAAATTTTCACATTATTTTTTCAAAATGGTTACAAAGCCACAAATTTGCAATTTCCTTAATGAAAAATGTGCAAAAAAAAATAAAAATACCCATAAAACTTTGGTTTTGTAAATTTCATGAGGAGAGATTATATAATATAGTCAAATACGAACTTATAACCCCATCAAAGTATCATATTTTACATGAATTTTAAAAAAAAATCAACAAAAAACTGACAAAAAAGACTAATTTTTGAGGAGTTATCTCCCCTTTCCAATGTTAATTTCCATAGGAAATTAAAAATGCTGATTTTGAGTTTTCCTCAAGTTAGATTTTATGGGACTTTTTTCTGTGTATATTTGGGGCTTAATGCTATAGATTAGAACTAAAATATTTTCTGTTGCAATTAGTTTGAGGTTAAAACTTAGTTTGACTGGACTATTGGTCCCGGGGAGATAGTGTAACCAGCCAGTTGTTGTTTCAGAGAAAACAAAATATTTCAACAAAACTGTTTCCCCAGGTTAGGTAATTCTGAGATAAGGTGAAGCCATGAATGTATCCATATTCATATAATATTTACTTATTTACTTATTCAATTATTTATTTATTTGTTTTTCCTAAAATTAATTTGTCTCCCGTGTTTATTATTGCATTTTATGGATGTTTGGTTTACAACACAATAACATTCTGCTCACCCTTCCGGAAACATTAGTTCATCCGTTTTTTTTGCGTCCGTGTTTTATTTTTCTATATATATATATATTTTTTTTGTCCTTCGCCATCCTTTGTTTGTGGAATTTTTA
This sequence comes from Mytilisepta virgata, assembly GCA_028015205.1. Lineage (NCBI taxonomy): Eukaryota > Metazoa > Mollusca > Bivalvia > Mytilida > Mytilidae > Mytilisepta > Mytilisepta virgata. The sequence goes on from CM051515.1 coordinate 39,115,026, forward strand.
TTGATTAGTCTTAAATAATGAAATAACACATGAATGATACAAGAAAAAATCGTTTGTTATTTTTTTTTTTTCAGTCTTGGTTTAGAAAATTCATGATATATATAAACTGGTTAAAAAAGACATAAATACAGTAATGAGGTATAATTGTTGAAATAATTTGTCAATAGTTTCTTGTACGAAATAAAAATACGTTAGGAAAATCAAGTTTTACTTACATTAACAAGTATAATCTATGCCATGGTAGAAAGTTGGGGCCTCCGTGGGCCTCAGCAACTGCGATCCTGTGAAGATCTGCAATTGTATCGTATCGACTTTTGCCGGTGCCCTCACTCTGAAATAAAAGGAAACCCAACACGGTATTAGTCTTGTAATTTAGTAGAACTACCATAAACTTACATTGATATATATATATATATATAAAATATGAGGCAGGTGTTACCTGAAGAAGTCCCTCAGTTTTTTTTTTAGAAGGGTATATCAAAAAATGTGTATCCATATTTCCCATGAAAAATTATTCAACAAAATATCTTAACAAAGGCTTTAAACGGATCCAGGGGCGAAAATACGTACACTGGGGCGAACGGACCCACGGTCGTGTCTTAGCGCAAAGACCGGAAGTGTCCGGAAGTTGGTTTCAACTTCCGATTGAAAAAAAAAAATCTCCTTAAAGTACAGAAGCCAAATCGACACTTCTACCATAATAGCTCCCTTCGGGAGTTTAATATTGTTTTAGATTCCAAAGTTTGAACATTTACCTCTTAGTATATTGCCACTAAATATATTTAGGAGACATTTTTTATATTGTTATAAATGTAACAATGCTACCGTTTCCATTCTCTATTCTACACTACTACTTAAATGACAAAATGACGCACTTGATCCAGAAATTACTGAAATACTGGTACGTATGCTTTAGTAGTTCTGGAATACTAAGAAAGCTGGTATTGAATGAACACATTTTCTGAATGAATATATTTTCCGATTTCCCGAAAGCTCTCTGTACATTATACATGTTATATATTGTATCGCTAGAAACATTGAGGTTTATCGAGAGACCAAAAAAAAAAGCAGCCATGTACTCAGATCTTGTTAAAAAAAATAGCTTATTACTCAAATCGACTAAAATAGGGCAAATCATAGTTGCAAGATGTGTATAATTACAAAGTCAAATGTAAGTGTTTCATATAAAATAAAAGCTAAAAAGTTTTAGAGTGAAGGAGTGCAATATCATGCAGCGGTTTTTGGTAAATGGGAATTATGGTACAATAAAAGCGCTGTTCACTTGCTTTTTGAATTGTTGACCAGTATTGCATCAGTTAAAATCGAATGGTACCCTTTTTACCTGATTTGAAAATCCCGGTTTCATACAAACAGATGTCCGCCTTAATTACTTTAGATCTTCTTTCTAAACACCGATGTACTGAAATAAAAGATATTAATATGTGCAACCTCTACTTAATACCCAGTGCAAATGAACAACAAAATATATCATCGAGTAGTTACCATGGTTACGAAAGCAGCGTTGTGATACACATTTCATTTTTACTTTGTTAGCTGTATGACTAATAAATAATAATGCCACAGTGGCGATATAATGTAGTGACGGAATCGACCCAAATAGTACGAAAATTGTTCTTATCCGATCGAAATGTAAGATAAAAGTGTCGCTCACCTGGATCTACAATGGTAATGGAAAATATGTAAAATAAGGTTAAAATCATAATAAGGAGCAATAACTCCCTAAGGAGTCAAAATGATGATTTCACACATTTGACAAATTTGCTCATGTCAGATTTTCCCCATCTAAATAGACAAAATATACATTTAACCCATATGTTTTATTTTTATCAATGTCCGCCGTGTTGGTTGGCAGGCAAAATCATCTGAGGCACTTTTTAAACTATGAAGATACATGTACCCTAATATTGATTGTGGCCAAGGTTGGTTTAATTTGAAGTTAACCTTTGGGTCAGGTGATTTCAAAAAGACATGTATTTAGATATATGGTTCCCAACCTGAAAAAGAGCTATGCCTAAAGTCTTATATTTATTGCAGAAAAATACTGAATGACCGATACTAATTTATATTCTTCAAGTTTGATTTCAGATTTTAAATATAGAAACAGTTTTGAGGAATCATTAGTCAAAGAAAGTTTTTCCAATAGCTCTTTTCATAATGTTCATGAACAGCTGTTTATGTATTTTTTAAAGTAGTTTTTGTAAGATGAAACGGCCTATTACAGAATTCAAAATAATTTTCATCTAACTGAAATTCGGCAAATATTTCTTTTTCAAGTGTACCAAGTGAAAATACCATCTTCATGTAAAGATTTATTTAAATTTAAATTATTTTACTGATTTACCAATGACGTGAACAACTATCGTCAGAGTAATTCCGAGGCTTGGCCAGGACTATTCAAAATTAGTAAATACAAAAGGGATAAGTGACATAAATTTTCATGAAAATTCATCAGCTCACTTGCCAGTGTTCCGATATTTGCATAAATCTGTAAAATCGTTTAAATTAAGGAGAATCAAACCGTACAGAACTATGTCTTTGGATAGCCTTTGATGCCATTTTACAACATTGGGATTTTCATTTGAAAGGAAGAAAACTTTATAACAAAACCGGGTCTGGACCCGCGTGGCAGCATGCAATTCATTGATCGACAAACAGGATTTGGCTGCACGACAGATCCCAAAATAGCTTACACGCTACAACTCAACATAATCAAGCTGCAGACAAAATATAAAATAATTCCCTTTTGTGGAAGCCAAGAAAACTTTCACGAAAAATTTTCTAGTGTTTTGAGTATTGTTGAATTTTTAACTATCGGCAGTAGGAAGTGGATCCAAAAATTGCTTACACGCTACAACTCAACATAATCAAGCTGCAGACAAAATATAAAATCATTCCCTTCTGTAGAAGCCAAGAAAACTTTGACGAAAGTTTGATAACCAAGGTCTTTCGGAAGGACGGACAGAGTCAAGCGGTTACTAGACCTGCTTTCGCCGTTGGCGACGCAGGTTAAAATGGGGAACGAAACTAGTTCATTAATAATTGTATAAAAAACTTAAAGTGTAAAGCAATGTATTCGAGAAATATAATTTGGATTGAGTATCGTTCTGTTCTAATTTGTATTCGAACTTTAAGTATTTGAACAGACAACTTTATCAAAGAGCGAATAAATAATGCTTTTCATGTATATTTATCAAAGTCTACTAAATGGCCATCTAAGTGTATGTCAAACTTATTTGAAGACGTATGTATAGTTTATCTTAAATTATTTTTTAATGTTGATCATTTTCTGAATGCAGATGGTTTGTATGGTTTTATTGACTTTACTTATTTGGTCAATTTTGACTAATGAATCTAATCTACAATATTTTTGGGTTATTATATTTTCTTTTTTTGCATTTTTGTCACGAAGCACCACTGAAAAACGCAAGTTGCCGAATTACTCACATTCGGAAACTCGACAATGGAGTGATAGATTGAATGATGAAAAGTGAGTTATATAAACAGTAGGAATTGGGGGAGGGGCTCTATAACTTTAAAAAGTTAGAAAGGGTATATATATATATAGAATAAAATCTTGACACAAATCCTTACACACTTGAAAAAAGTTAAACTAAAGAGTGATCTTGCATCTCACTGCAAGCTAAAAACGGCGCACATGGATATTATCCCCGAACAATTTACTTTTGGCACATTCAGGTTTACAATCAGGGTTATGAAAAAAATCTTCTGCTGACCTGTATCTGATTTATTACAAATACGACTTAAAATCTTAGAGCAACAAAATATTCCATGACAACATTACCTCCCGCGCTATATTTTGTACAACTTATTATATTTATAACCAAATGGTGCGTACTTGTATCCTTTTCTTACAAGCTTGTATTGCAACGTAATAGAATCTATTCTCACTCGGATATCCCTGAATTTTAGGGAAAACGGTGGGCCGTGATTTCCCTGCGAAAGGCCGAATCTGTCGGCGATTTCAACAGCATCCTCCTGATGGCCTACGTATGAATTGACAGTCTTGTCCTTACCGACACATATTTTTTTTGTTCGATGACAGAACAAGGCTATGCTGTCAGCGCACTTTGGACAAGACGGTGTCAGTTTATAGTCAACCAGATTTGCAATTCTATTCGAATATCCATCTGCGTTAAGATACCCTGTTATGCCGCGGGCCTCATCGTTTGGAGATTGACCAGTTATATTTGTCGGTACAAAATCAGTTGCTGGGTTTATTCCTAAAGTTTTCTGTCTTGTGCGGAATAATTCCCAAATATAGTCAACAAAGGAGTGATGAGACCAGAAAACTGGGTCAAATGGACTATATGCTAAATTGTTCATCTGTCCATCAACCCAGATGTGGACCTGTCCATGCTGAGCTTCAAGACTATCATCATCGGGTGCTGTATCTTCTGATATCTCAAACAGTCGACTTCTTGACAATAGCCTTCGGATTCCAATTTTCTGAAACAAAGAACCGTCTGACCCAATGTTTCTAATTAGGGCCCCAATCGGTGTTTCAAACCCACTGAATGGCCCAGATTCAACTACTCCAAAACCATTTCCGAAGAAATCTTCTGTCCATATTTCTGATTCTACTGGATCTTCCATTTCATTGTCAATAGTCGAATCCCAATATGGAATGGCTATCCCAACGGCAGTTTCAAATCTGAATGATAAATGTGGTAATATGACTTTATACAAAACATAAAATTAAACTTTGTTAATCCATCGCACTGACAAAGTAAACCATCTCATCACTTGCCATTTTTACACAGAGTCTTTACAAATTTTAAAAGAAAATTCTGTTTCAACTTTAAATTAAATATGTGTTGATTTCAATCAATAAATAAAACTGAAATATGTAATCCAGTCAATCTAGCATAAATTTGACCCTAACCTTAAAGTAATTGCAAAAGAAGATTTTTAAGTTTTAATCTTTAGCATTATACCCCAAATATACACAGAAAAAAGTCTAACAAAATCTAACTTGAGAAAGACTAAAAAATCACGATTTTAAAATTTCTATGGAGATTTGCATTGAAAATGGGAGATAACTCTGCAAAAAAGGCAGAAATATCAATAAAAATTGATACAAAATTTAACTTTACCGCTTCTATTCAGAAGAATGTATTGATTCTTGATATTTTATCCATCTTTAGAGTATAACAAACAACTCTAAAGGTGTTTTCATATCTTTTATCAAGCTACAACCAAGATTTCATAATTCATTAGTTGACCATTTATTAAATTTTTCAACGTGTCAAGGTAAAGAATCTCAAATTTAATAAAAATGATTAAGCACATATTCTTCTTTTTGTGGTTTAAAGTTTCTTTTAACAAGGTAGATGCTGAACACATATAATTTACAGATATAAACAGTACCAAATTTTCACATTATTTTTTCAAAATGGTTACAAAGCCACAAATTTGCAATTTCCTTAATGAAAAATGTGCAAAAAAAAATAAAAATACCCATAAAACTTTGGTTTTGTAAATTTCATGAGGAGAGATTATATAATATAGTCAAATACGAACTTATAACCCCATCAAAGTATCATATTTTACATGAATTTTAAAAAAAAATCAACAAAAAACTGACAAAAAAGACTAATTTTTGAGGAGTTATCTCCCCTTTCCAATGTTAATTTCCATAGGAAATTAAAAATGCTGATTTTGAGTTTTCCTCAAGTTAGATTTTATGGGACTTTTTTCTGTGTATATTTGGGGCTTAATGCTATAGATTAGAACTAAAATATTTTCTGTTGCAATTAGTTTGAGGTTAAAACTTAGTTTGACTGGACTATTGGTCCCGGGGAGATAGTGTAACCAGCCAGTTGTTGTTTCAGAGAAAACAAAATATTTCAACAAAACTGTTTCCCCAGGTTAGGTAATTCTGAGATAAGGTGAAGCCATGAATGTATCCATATTCATATAATATTTACTTATTTACTTATTCAATTATTTATTTATTTGTTTTTCCTAAAATTAATTTGTCTCCCGTGTTTATTATTGCATTTTATGGATGTTTGGTTTACAACACAATAACATTCTGCTCACCCTTCCGGAAACATTAGTTCATCCGTTTTTTTTGCGTCCGTGTTTTATTTTTCTATATATATATATATTTTTTTTGTCCTTCGCCATCCTTTGTTTGTGGAATTTTTATTGATTAGTCTTAAATAATGAAATAACACATGAATGATACAAGAAAAAATCGTTTGTTATTTTTTTTTTTTCAGTCTTGGTTTAGAAAATTCATGATATATATAAACTGGTTAAAAAAGACATAAATACAGTAATGAGGTATAATTGTTGAAATAATTTGTCAATAGTTTCTTGTACGAAATAAAAATACGTTAGGAAAATCAAGTTTTACTTACATTAACAAGTATAATCTATGCCATGGTAGAAAGTTGGGGCCTCCGTGGGCCTCAGCAACTGCGATCCTGTGAAGATCTGCAATTGTATCGTATCGACTTTTGCCGGTGCCCTCACTCTGAAATAAAAGGAAACCCAACACGGTATTAGTCTTGTAATTTAGTAGAACTACCATAAACTTACATTGATATATATATATATATATAAAATATGAGGCAGGTGTTACCTGAAGAAGTCCCTCAGTTTTTTTTTTTAGAAGGGTATATCAAAAAATGTGTATCCATATTTCCCATGAAAAATTATTCAACAAAATATCTTAACAAAGGCTTTAAACGGATCCAGGGGCGAAAATACGTACACTGGGGCGAACGGACCCACGGTCGTGTCTTAGCGCAAAGACCGGAAGTGTCCGGAAGTTGGTTTCAACTTCCGATTGAAAAAAAAAAATCTCCTTAAAGTACAGAAGCCAAATCGACACTTCTACCATAATAGCTCCCTTCGGGAGTTTAATATTGTTTTAGATTCCAAAGTTTGAACATTTACCTCTTAGTATATTGCCACTAAATATATTTAGGAGACATTTTTTATATTGTTATAAATGTAACAATGCTACCGTTTCCATTCTCTATTCTACACTACTACTTAAATGACAAAATGACGCACTTGATCCAGAAATTACTGAAATACTGGTACGTATGCTTTAGTAGTTCTGGAATACTAAGAAAGCTGGTATTGAATGAACACATTTTCTGAATGAATATATTTTCCGATTTCCCGAAAGCTCTCTGTACATTATACATGTTATATATTGTATCGCTAGAAACATTGAGGTTTATCGAGAGACCAAAAAAAAAAGCAGCCATGTACTCAGATCTTGTTAAAAAAAATAGCTTATTACTCAAATCGACTAAAATAGGGCAAATCATAGTTGCAAGATGTGTATAATTACAAAGTCAAATGTAAGTGTTTCATATAAAATAAAAGCTAAAAAGTTTTAGAGTGAAGGAGTGCAATATCATGCAGCGGTTTTTGGTAAATGGGAATTATGGTACAATAAAAGCGCTGTTCACTTGCTTTTTGAATTGTTGACCAGTATTGCATCAGTTAAAATCGAATGGTACCCTTTTTACCTGATTTGAAAATCCCGGTTTCATACAAACAGATGTCCGCCTTAATTACTTTAGATCTTCTTTCTAAACACCGATGTACTGAAATAAAAGATATTAATATGTGCAACCTCTACTTAATACCCAGTGCAAATGAACAACAAAATATATCATCGAGTAGTTACCATGGTTACGAAAGCAGCGTTGTGATACACATTTCATTTTTACTTTGTTAGCTGTATGACTAATAAATAATAATGCCACAGTGGCGATATAATGTAGTGACGGAATCGACCCAAATAGTACGAAAATTGTTCTTATCCGATCGAAATGTAAGATAAAAGTGTCGCTCACCTGGATCTACAATGGTAATGGAAAATATGTAAAATAAGGTTAAAATCATAATAAGGAGCAATAACTCCCTAAGGAGTCAAAATGATGATTTCACACATTTGACAAATTTGCTCATGTCAGATTTTCCCCATCTAAATAGACAAAATATACATTTAACCCATATGTTTTATTTTTATCAATGTCCGCCGTGTTGGTTGGCAGGCAAAATCATCTGAGGCACTTTTTAAACTATGAAGATACATGTACCCTAATATTGATTGTGGCCAAGGTTGGTTTAATTTGAAGTTAACCTTTGGGTCAGGTGATTTCAAAAAGACATGTATTTAGATATATGGTTCCCAACCTGAAAAAGAGCTATGCCTAAAGTCTTATATTTATTGCAGAAAAATACTGAATGACCGATACTAATTTGAAGTCTGCAATTCCATTTCCCCTCATTTGTTTTTTTTTTTTTTCAAATTCTGTGATATGAAGTTTTAAAACACTGATGTATCATTATACTGAAGATATGACAGAAGAACACGGAAAACCCATTCTTCATGTAATCTGCAAATTCGGGCAATTAAAGTTTCTTGTATTTGACAATTCTTGTGAATTCCACACAATTACATAGTTCAACATGTTCAAGAATACAGTTTCCAACATGTAAACCCTGAAAACCAGACTTAACATTATCAAACATTTGAAGGTATAAAATAGTGTTCTAAGATTGTTCATTTAAAAAAAAAGTTTACACAAATAAAAAAAATTTTGCATAATATTTAGAACATTCAGCTTACCATATCAAATTTTAGTCTTCTGACTGCTGCTGAATATTTAGCCCAATTACTTCTCGAATCTCTGACTTCTCGTCTGATCCGTCTTGGGAACACCTCCAAAAGTTTGGTATACCTCTTAACTCTTCTAATATGATTATCTCCAAACGCTTCAGATATTATTTTACGAAATATGCCATTCAGATAATTAACTTCATCAGCTGTCATATTTCTGCGTACTTCTGAATTCAAAACCATATCTAGACAGTGTTTCTGTATTTTCTGAGCCAACAGTTTTCCTTCTGGACTGTTTTCTATCTTGCGGTCGAAACATTCCGAAAGTGATTTAGGGACATTGTTAGCTTTTACCGATGTCAAATCCACAACCAACAGGATGGTAACTACCAAGACTAACAACGTGTTCATCTGCGGAAAAAAAATATCCTGAGATATTCTGGAAAACTAACCCAAACAATGGATGAAATCATAAAAATGTTGTAAAGTTTCGTTTATAAATATAACACACCTATGCTGGGTACTATTTTGAACTTGCATTGGAAGCGGAGAATATTTCCCCTTATTGAAGGGCTCGCGGTGTGGCGTCAATAAGCACTGAACATTCTTTTGCTTAAAAGTTTGTTACGTATAGGTAGGGATATCTGTTAAGAATTCACAATATCCCTTCATTCATATTAGAACTTTGATATCTCGAACTCGAACCCACTGTGTATCTCGAACCTTCGTAAAAAAGTAGGGCCACTTACCCTATAATTATTTGTTTCACTCATAACTACAGTGAACCATTTTCAATACGTTAACAAATTTCCATCGTATAGACGTTACGCACGATGTTGCGTTCTTGGTGTAAAATGTGCCGGTCTTCAAAATAAAGAGTATATTCTAAAGTTATTTTTCGGTATGATTTATACAAATGTACCTTTTTATGTTTGGAATATAGCAATATTTAAATATTTAAAGAAAAAATACTTTTGATAGTTAAAAAAATTTAATCCCGATAATTAAATATCAACAATATGCTTATTCAGTTGCTGTGTGGCACCGTTAAAGTCCACAACATTGCTAAAGTCCACAACAAATTTCCGCTAAAGTTCTCAAACTTTCCGCTAAAGTCCACAAAATGACGTCCGCTAAAGTCCACAAAAAAAAAAAAACAAAACGCTAAAGTCCACAGTAACAATTTCCGCTAAAGTCCACAAAATTTTACGTTAAAAACCACAAACAAAAGGTCGAGAGACTGATATTTTTGCATGTTGTATGGTTTCGATATAATGGTTTTTAAAACACAGTATTATTTTATAAAAAAAATATATAAGATCAATTTTTAATAAGTATCGAAGTCTACATGCATATTATGGTAACGACTTATATATTAAAGCGTAGATGTATAGTAATTAAGGATTGTCATTACTGCATCCTTCGTTCGTCAAGTAAAAATAAATCTCCCCTCTGAAACCATTTGGACCAAACTTTGATAGAATGGTCCATGAATGGTCCCCTTCCAAAATCGTGTATGGCATACTCCGTCCGACAACCACGAATTTAGTTCAAAATAGGACCATATGGGAAAGTCAATTTGACATCTTCTTAAATGAAACTGCGTAGCCAGTTGCAGCAAAATTTTGGCTTCATTTCTCAGCAACTTTAATACCTAGACCCACCATATTTGGTCAATAGATAGTTCTTAGTGAATAAATGTTGGTATGACACAGCTCCTTTTGACCTTGACCTAAAATTCTTTTGCAAAACGTCGGGTATCAGATTAGCCTGTGTCCATGTGCATACACAGGCGAGACATGTAGTGTATCCACTGTTGTTCGTTTATTAATCATGCCCATCAAACCAAAAATTGAAAGTAATTTTGATTTCCTTTCAAGTTGTACAGATTTAGTTTGATACCAAACAAATCAATGGAACTAATAAGACACAAGAAGCCACTTTGATTTGTTTTATATTTCCTGACAAATTTGAAATCCGGGTTAAGTGTATATTTTTACTATAAATCTGAAGGTATTAACCTGGTTTATTCAAATCCAACCAATTTCAATAGGAGTATTTGGATCTAATTTTCATCTTCAAAATGTTTTTACAGTGACCTAGCATTGTTGAAATAAAATATCATTTGGCAAGGGGTCACACATTTTAAAAAAAAAATTCATATCTGCGAAATATGTTTTCAACAAAGATTCCATCATATTTGATATTATATGTTTTATCTATGAATAAAAAAAATCATTCGTAAACATGTATATCCAATGTCGAAAATCCTCAACATTTTGACGGAGCAAATACGAATTTAGACGTGTTTAAAAGTTATAATCGTACTTCCCTACGTCTATCACCCTGCTCAGCCGCTCTGCAATCTCTGTATTAAGGCTTTGTGACGTATTAGGAGACATTATCCGCGACAGCAGGACTTATCAACGACGTCACAATATGAGAGCAGGACTTATTAGCGACGTCACAATGTGACAGCAGACGTTATCAAGCTTACCTCCAGGTGGACAAAAAAGGCGTAAAAATGTCTTACAAGTGCGACTAAAATGTACGGAATTTGTACGATAAACAGATTATCGGGTTTTCTGCGTAAATATATAGTAAAATATCAGTCGCTCGACACAATATGAATATTTTAGGCTCGTTCGCTGCGCTCACTCGCCAAAAATCTTCATATTGTGACTCGCGGCTATTTTACGATATCAATGTGCAGAAAACCCGATAATCTATACTTATCAGACTCCTACATTTAAAAAAAATTACGTTTTCAACATTAGTTCCGTTATAATCGTTATTTCATGTTCTAGCTGGGATTAATAAATTTATTTGTAAATATGTTTGTAAAATGAAAATGTCCAAAATTGAAAATTCTCAAACAATGTATGTTTTTCGACAAGATTCAGAAGTTGTTATCAGACATACATGTATATCTAACTTTTTATCATACTAGTTTCAGTTAAGATAATTATTTGTAAAAGTGGTTGTCCAACGAACATATTGAACTTGCATGTCAAACTTAAAAATGTTTGATTTTTTACTTTTACGTCCTCTGTATTCACCACAAAAGCATCTCAACAAAATTAATATAAAAAATAATAACTTGATAGAACACCTTTTTATTTTTATTTTTTACATGCTCGTGATCAAGACCGTTGGGTATTTTTAACTTTTTAGTTTGTTGTTTTTTACGATTTTATATTTGGTTTTGTTCGTTTTATGTCCCTTTTGACAGCTCACCATTTCCATTTATTTTTCTTGTTATTTTTTGTCATATGAGCTGTTTCGGAACATACTTAGTTTTTTGTACGTTTTAACAGGTTTTTGATAAATTGCATGTGTGCATTTTTTTAAAAAAAAGGAAAAATTGCCTACATGTATTTTAAAAGGAACAGGAATAAAACTTAACTTTTCAACTAATGACAAGCTGTTAAATAGAATTCAAAGCGGTATTTTACATTTTCACAAAGAAATTATCATAAAAGTTTAATAATGATACAAAGTTACAGTAATTTTGATAAAAATATAAAGAGGAGGCACCGTAAAGAGCTTAAGTCACTGTTAAAAACTAATTGTCATTTTTCAGACTTTGCAGTTCTCAATAAAAAAGTCGAATTTTTAATGTTAAATTGATGTAACGCAACATCGTCATAATGTTTTTGAATTTTAGAAAACAGAAATTCAACAATTTATCCTATATAAGTTTAAGTTTTCTATCTGAATGGCGGATAGCTGAGAGTTTTGTCAATTAATTGTCAGTCATTTTGTATATTTTTTGGAATATCGTTTATACGTCCTTCAATAATTTCAATTACACAAAATAAAACAAAATATCCGGCAAACAATACATTCATAGTTAAATAAAGAAACTGTAAAATTTCGATAACAGATTATAAGTTTTACTTTTCGAATCAACGTTTTAAAAAGTTAGTTGACAGAAAAATTGGAAATTTATTTGAAAAACTCAAAATTGTTTCTACAAAGAATGGTCTTCCTACCTTGGAATTCACACCCTTTCTGATCATTAACATCGATATCACATCTGGTTTATTTATTGGCGTATTATGTATATATTTAGTGAATGAATGAATAAATAAATATATATTTTATGGTGACGGACGATGTTTTGTGTTATTTTGGATATTTGGCCTATATATAAAAGGGGCCTTTCAGTCTTCATTTAAACTACAGAAATTTCTTTAAATTTATTTTATGGAAAAATTAGCTGTTTGGGTGGGGAATTCTGTAATAATATTCGGAATGCTCAAGACAAAAGATAAGCGAACAATTAATTGCAAAAGATATCCATGTTATAATTAGGAAAAATATGATAATTGTACACAATAAAGCTGAGTAATGTATATTTATTACTTCACATTCTGTCACATTATTATGACCTTAGATCAGATATCTGTCATTTGTAACAATAGAAAAAATTTACATGACTTTATTAGCTAGAGAGGCAGTATTTCCGTGTGACTACCAAGTGAAACTTTGTGTAACCCAAAATTGAAGAATAGTAATTTTAAGACAAGCAAAGGATAATTTAACGAAAAAAAGAAATGTTTTTTCATATGTCTAGCAAATTTTACAATATCGTCGATGATGGGAAGGAGAATAACAAGGATTTAGCGAATAATTATAGAATAACTAATTCAAGAATTTGAATATCGCAAAATATTCAACAAGTGACTGAAAAACACCTTAATTCACGGATGCGCGCAGCGCATGAGGGAATTATTAGTTTTCCGGTCGCGAGTTGAATATTTTCGGTATTCAAATTCTTGAATTAGTTATATTGTTTGTGACATTGATAAAATAGACAGAAAATGTTTCAAAAGTGTCATATTTTCCTTACATCCCTTCCCGAATCTTTCGACCCCATAAACGTCATTTGTTAGTAACTCCCTTGACGACGTTAAATAAAAACCGATCTTATCGAATTTATTTTCACTAGAAATTACGATAAATCACCATCATCAATGTAATAATATGTGTATCACAATCCAATGTTAAGTGTGTTTGAGATTCTAACTAATTAAAGTTTCAGAGGTGGGAAACACACGCCATTAAACAAGACAAAACCAATGTGAATGACATGGTATGAGAAAACAGAATTTAAGGTATGCATTCGTCTTCAACAAAATTCGGTTCCATACCGTACGGTGTATATTGTAAATTTGTTTTATGTTCAACTAATGCAGTATTTTCGCACGCCGGGAGAACCATTAACCAGAGGCTCTCAAGAGCCTGTATCGCTCACCTGATATATCAAAAACAAATTTTGTAGAAGACTCTTAAATGAGCTTTCCAGCACATTTTTTTTAAATGCTTAAGTGGTTCAGAGAAGGAAGAATTTTAAAACATTTCCCCCATATGGTCCAATGTTAAAGATTATTCTGTGGTGGTGGCCATCCTGAATTTCAGATCAGCACAAAAAACTCAAAAGTAGAAGATAACCACCCTAGTATTATTTGTGTACGATTTGGTCTAAATCTGTGGAATGGCTTCCGAGAAAAATCTTTTTGTATGTATTTCCCATATGTTAAACTATGTTCTGCGGTGGTGCCATCTTGGATTTCAGATTGGCACCAAAACTCAAAATTAGTAGAGGACCATCCTAGTAACATTCCTGCATGAATTGGTTTAAATATTTGAGACGTTTTCTGAGTATGGTTCTATGTTAAACAATGTTCCACGGTAGCCATCTTGGATTTCGATTCAGCACCCAAAACTCAAAACTGGTAGAAGACCACCCTAGTATCATTCGTGCATGATTTTGTTTAAATGTGTGAGACTGTTTCTGAGAGGAAGCTGTTTGTATGTATTTCCCATATGGTTCTATGTTAAACTATGTTCTACGGTGACGGCATCTTGGATTACGGATTGGCACCAAAAACTCAAAACTTATAGGGACCATTTCGCATGATCTGGTTTCTATGTGTGAGACGGTTTCTGAGAAGATGTTTGTATGTATTCCCCATAGGGTTCTATGTTAAACTATGTTCCACGGTGGTGGCCAGCTTGGATTTCAGATCAGCACCAAAAACTCAACATTAGTGGACCACCCTAGGATCATTTGTGCATGATTTGGGAAGTTTGTGTGAGACGGTTTTTGAGAAGCTATTTTTATGTATTCTCCATAGGGTTCTTTGTAAAACTATGTAAAACGGTGGCGGCCATCTTGAATTTCAGTTCACCACCAAAAACTCAAAATTAGTTGAGGACCATCCTAGTATCATTTGTGCATGATTTGGTTTAAATGTATGAAACAGTTTCTGAGAAGAAGCTGTTTGTATGTATCTCCCATAGGATTTTCTGTTAAACTGTGTTCCACCATCATGGATTTCGGATCCGCACCAAAAACTTAAAATTAGTCGAGGAGCATCTAACGAAAGTTCCCACAATATCACAATTCAATCTGCCAAGCTGTTCTTCATCAGAAGATTTTTGAAATTTCAGCCAATCAGATGGATGATGGATGAATTATTGTTTAACGTCCAATGGCAACCAGGTGCATATCAGGACGAGAACATGTTGATATGATAATGAATATGATCCCTGCTTTGTACTAGACCGACACGCTAAGTCGGATTTTTAATGGGCTAGTTCACGATGTAAATGTCCGCAGGAAGACATATCACCTCACTCGGACACATTATACTGACTCCGAGCCGACCAGTCTTTGCTCTTACTCCTAGATGCCGCGTGCTTGTCAGCCAATCAGAACGCATTATTGGCCCTGGCAGTCATGTTGAATTTCAACTCAAACTTTGTAAAGTACCACCAAATGAACATTCCTGCCAGTTTTGTTTCAATTGGCCAATTGGTTTCAGAGAGGATGATTAAAATGTGAAAAGTTAACGGACGACTACGACGACGGACACAAAGTGATGACATTACCTCACATGACCCTTTGGGTCAGGTGAGCTAAAAATGTACTTATAAAGTTATCATTTATAAAATTCGAGACGATATTAGACGAGATGTAATATTTCCTTATTAATTTTTTGATGCAGCTGGCCGAAACCTTATGAAAGTTATCACATCAGGAAAATGATCACCATTGTCCGAAGAGGAAAACAAGATGCTCAAACAAAATCTTTTTACAGATTCTGTTTATTTGTCTATAGTTTGTCAGTTGTTTTTGATTTTCCCCTCCTTTGGATATCCCTTTGGTATTTCTTGACTTTACTTATTGCCACAAGAGACTTTTCAAATTTATTGGTGATGTACAAGTTTGCAAAGGAAATAACCTGTTCATTAGTTCTTTTAATAAAGTAACAGACTTTCCAATACACGTTAGTATAAACGATACTATCAGTAATTGGAGAGAGGCTTAAGATACATGGAAAGTCCTTGCTTTCAGACGTGACATTTTTTTCTCTAGTTTTAGCCAATACTTCCGAATGAATGGCTTTATATACAGTACACATTAGAATATACATGCATATTCATAAAGTAATTATACTAAAATCATTAAATATGAAAATATTTTTATTGCAAACATAACAAATAACAAAATTTAGCTGCCAACAATTCATCTATGCATAACATACATTTCTAAAATATCTATAACTAGATTATATTATAATGTTTTGCTTTGCTGTGCATGTGTTTTTCTCTCAATATGAATGTAAGTTTGTAGGACTATGAACACATGCAGTTGCCTGATATTTACAGTATCAATAACCATTTAAATTTAAATGTAAGTAAATATTAATATTGTATACCAAGATAAATGGTAGTTCTGTCTTTCTCAATGAGTTTTAGTACAACAAATATGTACAATATTACATTAGGTGAGTAAATAAGAAATGACTTGTCAAACTGACAGAAAACCAGATCTCTTTCGTCATTGTTTCCTTCCTACTATCTGTAAACCTCAGTCTTTGGAATAGATTTTTCAAAATTTGAGCACTTTTATCAATGTGAATGGTCTTAATACTTGGCTGACAGATGAAATTAGGTGAGTCATAACTAAAACAATTTAACTCACCTGATTATTTTCAATAATGTTTTCAAGACAAACAAAAACATTTTGCCTGAAATTTCAGTGTAAAAGTGAGATAACTCTTACAAGATTTTATTAAATTAAGTATTAAATCCCTGTGTTGCACAAAGTACATTAAAATTATTTAAAATAATTATTTCACAAATTTTAGGATAGGTCTGAGTTATTCAATTCAAACTTTTTTCAAATTTTAAAGTGCACTGATTTTTCTATTGGTAATTTCTATTCAGAATCAGCTTTTAGGTGTACAAATATAACCTTTATAAAAGAAATTGCTAATTCTTTATGTTTTCTTGGATGAATAAACAAGGTTAATTAGCCAACAAAAAAATGTCTTATAATTTTTACATTTAGATTTCCATTCCATGAACTGAGGTTTACACACATAAGCTTCCAAGGTACATTGCCAATCTAATACTACTTGCCACATTTTTCAGCTAAAAGTAAGACCACACCTTTGGGGGATATATGAATATTACATTATGCCATAATTATTCACAGATTTTCATCCTCACTTGACCCCATTTCTGAACTCATAAAATATAAATTATGCTGACTTTACTTTTTATAGATATTTTCATATGGAAAAAATTGATAAATAATAAACTGCAATTATTAATAGGTTTTCATTCTCACCTTCCCCTGGTTTTCAACTAAAAAAATAGAAATTATTCTGAATTTACACTTTCTAGATTCACACAGAAAAAATTTATATAAAAAAAAATAATATAAATGATAATTAAATGAAAATATAAACTCTTTTCCACTAAATATTTCACAAAAACTTTTTGCATTAAATTCACTGCCATGGATACATGCATAGTGTAACAAATCTCATGTAAATGAAGAGTGCAGAAATGGTGGAAATATCAACATCATCATAAAAATGTTTATGAAAAAAAACTTTAGTTATCTCCTGAACCAAGTTACAAAGGGGAGAAGTGCAAATAGCATTTATAATTTCAAACTGTAAATTGTGTTAAACATATTTTATGATTTCTATTCTCAATTTTTTCTAAGTTTATTTAAAAAAATATGGGAGCTGGTTTATGGGTATAATATGAGAGTGAAAAAGTTTGTAATTTCTATGCATTATTATTCAATTATGATCTCTTTTCAAAACATTCAGATGTAATTTACAAAAAATGGCAGTTAACTTTTATGTGCCTTTTTGCAAAATTATTTTTCATGAAGCATAGTCAAATTGCATTTGTTTTGCACTTGCCAAAAAAACCCAGATGAAACCAACTTAAAAAATCTGTATCCACCCTAGTGTGTTAGATATTATAGCTCCAAGACACATTAATGAAAGTTCATACTGCATTTTTCAGTAATTAAAGAATCTGCCAGACAAAGTGTTCATCTATTATTCAACTATACCGTCTCTGTACCTTGCTACATGTAGCTGTTAATTAAGAGTTTTCTAGTCATTTTATTCAATAAATATCATATAGCCCCAGCAACATGAAGTAAATTATAGTCATTTGGTTTAATAAATATCATATAGCCCCAGCAGCATGAAGTATGTTATGTTTTGTATAATTTAACCAGATAACTGTAGCAGATTTAGTTGAGTATGTACCAATCATTTCAGCACTGGTGTGACCATCAACTCTGAAATACATCAAATGTTATCTACTAAACACTCGTGAAATTTATTGTTTTATAATATTCAGAATTACATGAGTGTGTTCAAGATTAAGAATATTTACAAAAATGTGTCAAGAATTAATGATTTTTGTACTGTTCCAGTATGCCTCTTTAAACAAATAACTAGGGTCTAAAGATCCACATAAATGTATCTTGCAAATCTTTTTTTTTTCAAGCAATGAGATCACATTTAAGTTTCTTCACTGAGTGGTCAGTACATGAGCAGTTTTAAATATTCATTACAAATTTTAACCCTGATTGTCTTCTGAGACTGGAACTTAAAAATATTTTCTATGGAATTTTCTTTTAACTTTTCACTGTACAATATAGTAGCGTACTTTAATTTGTAATTGTAAAATACAGGCAAAAAAACACAAAAAACTTACACAGTGTTGTTATTATTAACACCTTTTCTCACATCCCAAATCTTTATACAACAATCAATTCCCCCTGTAATAAATCAATACGTTTGTGAAACATTCGATAACCATGGAACTTTTTACAACAGAGATTTTAATCTTTTACCTACTAACCTCAAAATCAATAGAGTTATTTCCCTTCCTCATTGACTACCAAATGATTTGGTTTATTCCAGTTGGTAAAAAAAAATCTCAAGTCATCACATGGAAATCATTTTTTTTTTAAATTTGATGTTTACATAAATGTTTCTTCCTCCTCACTATTTACTTTATTCGCACAATCTTTCATTACTTCATATGAATAATTCCTTTTTTTTGTATGGATGATGGATGGATGAATTATTGTTTAACATCCAGTGGCAACCAGATGCAACCAGATGCATATCATGACGAAAACATGTTGATATGATAATGAATATAATCCCTGCTTTGTACTAGACTGACACGCTAAGTTGTGTTTTTAATGGGCTAGCTCACGAGGTAACAGTAAAGACCCCACTTGGACACATTATACTGACTCCGAGCCGACCAGTCTTTGTCCTTACTCCTAGATGCCCCATGGTTGGCTGAGAAGCAGCAAATACCAATTTTAACGTCTTTGGTTTGACCCGGCCAGGGATCGAACCTGCGACCTTCCGCACTCAGGGCGAGCACGCTATCATGAGACCACCAAGGCTGTCCTTTTTTATTTTTTGTTTTGGAAACAGCAAGTTTGATCCCCATCTCAAGATCAATATACACATGTATATAAAAGGTTCTGGCTGTTTCTAATTCTGTTCTGAGGAAGCAGTTTTCCCAGTCAATAATATCTTGTGTTATAAAACAAAAATCAAAAATCCAAGACAATTTTTTGGAATATCTTCTTCAGAAATCAAATGGTTTGAATTCCCTTAAAATTACATGTAGAATATTCCAATTATCTGAACACAATCCCATTAATGGTTAATACAATTAAATTATAATGGGTGGATTACAGTATTTATGGACATTTCAGTGAAAAGGGTGACTTTTTGACTTTAATATATATTTACCTGAAGCTAATAATGAACTATCTTTATTAAATGCCAAAGCATGCACTGTTTCTGTGTGACCTCTTAATTCTTTAAAAAGGGTACCAGTATTCAAATCCCATACTCTTATTCTTCTATCATCTCCTGAATGCAAAATACGTAGTTTAATAATTTAAGTTAACATTGTAACATACATGTACCTCATCTAATAAGTTTTACATGCTAAGATAGAATTTTTATAATAAAAGTTGACATTTAGTAGTGAATTAAAACCCACTAATTCACTCAAAGAAAAGCTGTAACAAACACTATTGCCACTAAAATTAAATATTTTGTCCTTCAAATATTTTACAGATTTAATGAACCAAAAAGTTGAAATTTTGTTTTATAAAAGGGACAACAAGATCTAAATTGCCATTTACCTGCAGAGGCAAGGTACTGTCCATTTGGTGAAAATGCTAAGGCAAGTATAGTCCCTCTGTGTCCCTGCATGAGTCTGACACTCTTCCCATCCTGTAAACTCCACAGACGTACCGTTTTATCACTGGAACCAGTTGCCACATAGTTTGTATTAGGATGGATCCTTACACACTGAAAGAAGACATATTCTTCGATACCTACATTACCTATAAATCTTTCTTGGTCTATTACAAATGTACAATATGGTTGAAATTTAACAATACATTTATTATCTCCCTTGATTTCCAACTATAGCTGTCAAGCCTTTTAAATGTTACAATAACCCAAAATATCTTATTATTGCTATAACATCCAAATTAATGTTTTTCTTATTATTACTTACTGCCTAGGGTGTTTTGATATCATGTAAACTTAAAGCATAGTATTAATACACACGTGCAGCTGAAAATCTTAATGTAACTCATATATCTCATTAAACAAGGGGCCTCGGTGGCCGAGTGGTCTAGGTAGTTCGTCATGACTACTAATGATCACTAGCCTGTCAACACTGAGGTTGTGAGTTCGAATCTCACCTGTGGCTGGGTGTGTTCGACTCTGATCTAAAATTGACGAGGATTGCCAATTTTCCTACCGAAGGTCCGTGGTTTTCTCCGGGTACTCCGGCTTCCTCCACCAATTAAAACTGGCCGCTGCGAAATAGCCAAATGTGCTGAAAACGGCATAAAACCCCAACTAAACAAACATTAAACAATAACATGAGCTTAGATGCAGTTAGAAATCAGGAGAGGTTAATAACTGATTAATTAAAAAGTGATAAACTGAGGGTAAAGCTGCAAACATGTTCTTAAATCATCTAATTCAGGTTTTTGTTTAAAAATAAGACCATTTTACCATGAACAATGTAATGTCACAAGATTAATGTAAGATATATAACAAATAAAAATAGTGCTTACATCTACATCTGAAGTATGACCTATAAATGACCTCAGAGGGTATATTCTATCTGTTGTCCAAAGTTTGGCTGTTTTGTCCTGAGAACAACTGACAAAATAATTGTTCCCACTGCTGGAAATACATAATTATACATTAATAAAAACATTGTATCTTGAATACATATTTATCTTGAATGCATATTTATCTTGAATGCATATTTATCTTGTATACATATTTATGGAACAGTAATGAAATATATATATTAAGTTTGTTAATTTTTACTGTGACAAGCTTCAAATAATCATTTACATATCATTATGAAAAATGTTTAAGGAAATACATAATCTCTGTATGTGCTTTGTCATATCTGGGAACACATATTCATTATCACCATGATGTCTTCAAATTAATGTACTTTCATAAGCGAGCCAAGTTCGCTCTTTAAGGTAGAGATGTCAATCGAATTATTCCCACTACTACACTATGCCAGCTAAAAAGTTTCAGCAACATGGTGACAGCCATGTGAAATCTCGTTCCGCCATTTCCTTCCAACGTGATTAGGTGAATAAAGATTGCAAGTGTCACATTTTCCCGCCATTATGAAGTTTTCACTAAATACCAACAAAGCAAATGTAAAAACCTTACGCTATGCTCACTTTCCAGGTCACACCCGTTTCATATTAGTTATTTTTTTGTCACAAAAAGTATGGATTCACAGTAGTTATAATTTTGTTAACATAATTTAAATCTTCCAGTGGTTCAAATGCTAAACACTTAATTAATAAATAAGTATTCATCAAGTAGTTTTAGAAAAAAAACCAAAATACATGAAACACATATGTAGATTGCCATACCTTATATCAATATCCCAAACTGGGTAGTTATGACCTCTGTACATCACTTTATTGGTATAACTATCAAGATCCCATAGTCTGACTACAAGCATATTATCAAAGTAATGAAATAATTAATATTTGTACATTGTGCACCATTAATACCATTAATACCATTATATTCAATCCTTTGGTATGTTTTTCATAAGATAATGTTACCATTAATATAATCTTAAGTGTTCTTATTTTACCACAAAATGGTTTGCTCTAAGAGGTGTGCTAAAATTTCTGAGGACGAAATGCGAAAGTTATTAAAGAAACAAGCCTATGTGTTTCTTTATTGCAACAACTCTTTCAACTAAGAATTAAATATGCAGTTTTCTATAAACTCATTACATACAATAATTCTTTACATATCTCACCTTTCCAGTTTAACCATATATATGGTTACTACGGATACTATACTGAACCGCAAAAGAAACGTCGCTTTTTCAAAATGTTAGCAAAATTCAAAATAAATATTAATTAATGATTTTTATATAATCAGTATTACGATTACATCACCAGGTAAGATTAAATTACCTGTGAATTAAATTTTCGGTTGAATAATTTTCAGTTGATATCGTAGAGCGACCGTACCTAAAACCGCTCCTGGGACACACTTGGCGGTAATTTTTCTTAAATCTTAAATGTTCGTGAAATTCATGCTCCTTTATGGGTATAAAAGGCCGGAGAAAATTATAGAGTGTTAGTATCAGTGTTGACACAGAAGCTATGCCACGTCTGACTCCACAACAGAGAGAACAGGCCATTGGTCGATTGGATGCTGGGCAATCTGCCAGAGTTATTGCCAACGACTTCAACTGTGCTGTTCGAACAATTGAACGTCTACGGACACGGTACAATGCAACAAACAGTACAAATGACCGTCCACGGAGTGGTAGACCCCAAGTCACTACCCCTAGACAGAATAGAGGCATTGTTCGTCACCATTTGATGAATCGGTTCACCCCAGCTGCCGAAACTGCCAGAAACACTGTTGGAACACATGGACGACCCATAAGTGATGATACGGTTCATCGGCGATTAGCTGCTAGAAACA
Source organism: Mytilisepta virgata (assembly GCA_028015205.1). Taxonomy (NCBI): domain Eukaryota; kingdom Metazoa; phylum Mollusca; class Bivalvia; order Mytilida; family Mytilidae; genus Mytilisepta; species Mytilisepta virgata. The sequence continues at coordinate 39,138,039 of CM051515.1, forward strand.
TGAGATGTCGCCGTCCAGCAAGAGGACCTATTCTTACTCCTCGACACCGTCAAGCTCGTCTTCAGTGGGCCACTCAGCGACAGAATTGGCGAAATCGACAATGGCGTAACATCATCTTCTCTGACGAAAGCCGTTACTGCATTTCAACAGCCGATGGCAGAACCAGAGTGTGGAGAAGACGCGGGGAACGTTACGAAGACAGCTGCATTCTGGAAACAGACGCGTGGGGAGGACCTAGCATCATGGTATGGGGTGGAATCGGCCTTAACGTTAAACTTGGTCCAGTCATCTTTCAGAACCTTGGCCCAGGCAGAGGAAATGGCGTAACAGCTGCCCGTTACATCGACCAAGTCTTGACACCCCATGTTCAGCCCCATTTCGCACGTCATCAAAACAAGACTTTCCAACAGGACAATGCACGTGCGCATACCGCAAGAGCCACAAGAGACTTCCTACAGCAGAATAACATTAATGTTATGGATTGGCCGGCTTTGAGTCCAGATTTAAACCCTATTGAACATTTATGGGACGAAGTTCAAAGACGGTTGAATAATGAGCAGCCAAGTCAGACAACTGCAGCTGAACTTTCACAAGCGTTTCAGAGAGTATGGGCACGTATTCCGATGGCGTTTATTAATCGGCTCATCAACTCCATGTACCGAAGATGTGCCACAGTAATTGGTGCCGGTGGAGGACATACACATTATTAACGGACGTGGGAGCACAGCATTGAAAACATGTGACATTGCGATAATTGTGACGTTTTTGTGAACATTGTAACCAAAAGACTGTAAATCATTCATTAAATTTTGTAAAAATTAATTTAAAATATATAAATGTCACTTTGAAATAAATGTATGTGAACATGTAATTTTGTGCGACGTTTCTTTTGCGGTTCAGTGTACTTTTAAAAAAAAAAAATTGTTGTGACAAGAGCATCAATAATACTACTGTCCCCTGAACCTTTTTATGTGCACACATAAACTTTATGTCAAGAAATATTCACCATATCTCATCTTGCCTTTTACATAAAATTAATTTCTGACCTTTTACTGTAACCAACTTACCTGACCCGTCTTCTGACCCTGACAACAGATTCGGAGAATCCTTGAAGAAACAAGTTTTATATACTGAGCCATTGTGACCTCTTATTGTTACTACTTCTTCATATTTAGGTGAACTATAAAGAAAATGATGAAATCTTTACATTAGATATCAGTTACTTAGAAATAGATACATACACACTTTATTGTGAATATTTAACAATGGAAAATGAAATTTCACATCATTCCTGCAAAATAATTTTAAAAAAAATATCACTAGCGCAAAGTACCGGTAAAATTAATATTTTTAAAAAATTTTTATTGTCATATATTTTTTTTCTGCATCAATAAAAAAAGATATTCATTTCCGAAAATTATCAACAGAAATACACATTTATTTACATTTTACTTTGATAAAATACCTCCTAAAAACATTCACAGGGCACTATAAATATGGCATGTGCATGTTCTTGTTATGCATACTTATGTTGACCAAAAAGTGATCTGCTATTAGAGGTGTGTGAAAAATCCTGCAAACAATAATTTTTTGAAGAACCAAACCCTATTTGTTATACAGTAAAACATGTTTACACAAACAAATAAAAATTCTTTATTAAAATATCCTGTGCAAATTAAAAAATTGTGAGTCCCAAAGGGTTTCGTTTTAGACTGGTTTCACTATTAAAAGGAACATTTTTTACAGAGCATATAACTCTACCTGTCTTCTGAATCAATATTCCAGGAATCAGCAGCTATATGTAACTTGGATGGATCAATATCTGTCTGCTTTTTTAGTTGTGTACCGGGAGACACCCTCCATAACTTGATGGAGGAGTCTTCAAATCCAGCACCGATTAGACCTTCATCTGATGATATATCTACTGTACAGAGTCTACAAATGAGACATTCTGGTAAATAGTATGATCTTATGATTTTAATCTAACCAGATAGAGTGTTCTTTCATCAAAACCTTTTCTGTCAAGTATGAAAGAAAATAATATATACAATAATGACACACCATCACATCTAAATAGGTGTCACATATTTAGTTTAAAATAGGCAACAGGTGACAAACTTTTATCTGATCACAGTTGAAATTTCCAGGTGACAACAGAACAATTTACAGTAAGAACATAAAATCAGGGCTCACCACACTTGAAAATAACAGGGAGACTCAGAGTCTCCCTCAGGATAGCAACAGGGAGACTTCATGGCATGACAGAGAGACTTCCAAATCTACAATGGAGACTGTGTTTTTCCCCAAATTTGTCGCCTGTCGAGTAAATACCTGTTATTTTGTGTCTTATAGTGTATACTATACATTCCTTTATTGTGTTTTATCCTGTATTGTTTGAGATTTTATCCATATTTACTCCATATCCTTCCATTTTAGTCATAATCTGAGATTTTGTCTCATGTGCATTTAATCAATATCCTTTGAGAATATTTCATGATGAGTCCTGGGAATGGTGAGTCCCAGCTGATTTTGATGAGTCCCAGTCCCAGGACTCATCACCACTTTTTTAACATACATTGCTGCATGATTTTGACCATGGTAGGCCTATTGTACTATTGTTAAAGTTTAATTTAAATCATGTGCTGCCTTAAAATACTGACGAATATAATTTGAAATAAAAAAAAATTAAAAAAAATGAAATTATGCAGTGGTGCTCCGAACTTGGAAGAAAATTTCTGTTACAGATATGAGCAAAAATATTTGTATCTTTTGACACAAGTTATTTATTATTTCCATTTTATTTTTTAATATTTATTTGTCTATACTCTTTACTATTATTTTTTCTCAAACATACTCTTAAAATCTTCCCATTCACCTTGCTTGAACACCTTTCAATACATGTATTGACAAAATTTCCATTTATGCATAGATATGTCAAAATCCGCTAAATTTATTTTTAAATAAGGTCTATATATTGTTACCGGTCGGTAAAAAACACCGTGACCAATGAAAAATCAAGAGAATTCTGATTGCCGCCATTTCATTTTCTAGCTTACTTTTTGTCGTTTCTTTCCCCTTCCTCCAAGAAAACAAAAAATGGCGGCTCGAGATTTTTAATGAAAATAACAGTCTTCAGACGCAGCTGATTACGTACGTTGTTCGGAGGCGCCTTACTTAAAAACACAGGGCGACTCATTTATCGCTCTGGAGCCGATGACAGGGCGACATTGGCGAGCATCAGGCGACTTAATCGCCCTAATTGCCCAGTTTGGTGAGCCCTGAAAATATTTTTAAAAATTAAGTGATTCATTTTGGATCTATAAATACACAAAAATTTAATGTGTGTGAACATGGAATAACTGTTATTCCAAGTCTTTACCCTTGATGTGCATTGATATAAGTGTAAAAACATATTGAAGACACTGATGGTTGTCCATGGCGCACATTCTGTATGGCCTGTTTTAAAAGTTTTAGTGAGTCCGATTTGGACTGTTGATCATCTGGTTCCTCTTTAATGCCAATTTCACCATTCTCCCTTAGCTCTAATTGGCATTTTCTTGTATCTTGTTCAGCAACTACAAAAAATTTACAAAGAAATCAAACAGAATTTAAAAATAACAATCATGGAAATTTATGTTTACAAAATAAACAAGTGTCAGTATTTGATCATGTATTTGTTAAATGAAAGGATATAGAGCAGATCAGAAAAGTTTAAATTCAGCATCAAAAATATCTACAGGTCCAAGTTGCTTCTTCAACAATGAGCTTAAACTCTCAACTTGACAAAATGGTAAATGACTTCAATGCAATAATCACTAGTTTTTACTTTTATTAAAAGAAATAATTTAATTATGATATAAAAATGTTCTTGTTTAAAAGTACATGTATATACCCAATAAATAATAAATTTTGTAATTTTTTTTTTTTCTGTAAAGGCTCCAAAACTAAATATAGACATGTTTTACTGAAAAGAAATGATGTTTTATTTAAATTTAAGATATGAATTCCTAATATGCACTTGAGTAAGGATCAAGCATAGAAAAAAGCTTTTACTGCAGAGATGCAGATAATTTTTTTTTCTTGCTGGACATTGGGGCCATTAAATTAATTTAAAAAAAAACACTTAACAATTATGAACCTTTGAGAAGCTACATCTCTGTTACTGTTGTAATACTATCATTATTTCTTTAACCTAGTTAGTAACTACACAGTAGATATGTGTAAATGCCATTTAACAGAGAGAAATGTAATGAAAGGCAATTTTTATGAGAAAAAGTGTCTAAAAATATCAGTTAATTATAATGGGACATTATACTAACCATCTACTTTAATATATCTGTTAAATATTTGTACAACAACTGTATTTTCTTCTTGCTACAAAAAATTGTGAATTATTTAAAGGAATTTTTACAGAGGTAATCAGATCCTACAATTTGTAATTTGAGTTCGACTCAACAAGACTAATAGGTTCTCACACGAGTTCAAAATGAAGACTGGGAAATCTTCAACAATTTTTAAAATCACGTCTTTCCCGTCTTTTTCCTTTGAGGGCAAAGACGCTGAATTTTAACAAGAGGCTCACCAGAGCCTGTATCGCTCACCTGGAGTCTGTTTTCATTGGACAATTAATCAACTATTTGACCAAGTTTGTTGCAATTGGTTCAATTTTTCAGGGAAAATTTGTTGAAGATTTATTTTTCATAAGGTTTAATGTTAAAATATGTTCCCTGGTGGTGGTAGTCCTGGCAGGAAGTTGACAAAATTGACCAGGAATAAGGGCGAACCTTAAATAAATGTAACAGAACCCGACCTCAAATTACACAAACCAATAACTCCTAAATAGAATTTGGGATTCCCTTCAGAATTTCAGGGTAGTTAGATCTCAACATGGCAAACATTTTAAAATTTATATTTCACTTCTATCTCAAATAGTTTTGGAGATATTCAAAAATGTTAAAATTTTGAAAATTTGACAAAAAAATGGGTTTTGGGATTTCCTTTAAAATTTCAGGGTATGTAGATCTCAACATGGCAAACATTTTTCAAATTTAGATTTCACTTCTATCTCAAATAGTTTTGGAGATAAATGACGAAAAATGTTAAATTTTGAAAATTTGACGAAAAAAGGGCAATAACTCCTAAATTGGTTTTGGGATTTCCTTTAAAATTTCAGGGTATGTAGATCTCAACATGGCAAACATTTTTCAAATTTAGATTTCACTTCTATCTCAAATAGTTTTGGAGATAAAAGACGAAAAATGTTAAATTATGAAAATTTGACGAAAAAAGGGCAATAACTCCTAAATGGGTTTTACGATTTCCTTCAAAATTTCAGGTTAGGTAGATCTTGTCATGCTGATCAATTTTACCCCATGTCAGATTTTTTATATCTGTAACGGTTTTTAAGTTATAAGCCAAAAACAACACATGCACCCCTATATTCTATTTTTAGCTACGACAGCCATGTTTTACGTCAGATCAAAATAAATTGAGGATCATTTGTAGAGGACATGTCATAGATCATTCCTATTAAGTTTCAAACCAATCGGCCCAGCAGTTTCAGAGAAGAAGATTTTTTAATAAAAAAATTTTGAAAATTTGACAAAAAAAGGGCAACAACTCCTAAATGGGTTTTGGGATTTCCTTTAAAATTTCAGGGTAGGTAGATCTCAACATGGCAAACATTTTTCAAATTTACATTTCACTTCTACCTCAAATAGTTTTGGAGATAAATGACGAAAAATGTTAAAATTTTGAAAATTTGACGAAAAAAGGGCAATAACTCCTAAATGGGTTTTGGAATTTCCTTCAAAATTTCAGGGCAGGTAGATCTTGTCATGCTGATCAATTTTACCCCGTCAGATTTTCGATATCTGTAATGGTTTTTGAGTTATTAGCAAAAAACAGCAATTTACCCCTATGTTCTATTTTTAGTAACAGCGGCCATGTTTTTCGACGAATCAAAAATTCCCACATCAGTTCTATGCAGGGTACCCCAAGGAACATTCATACCAAGTTTGGTTCTAATTAGTCAAGTAGTTTCAGAGGAGAAGATTTTTGAAATAATAACATAAAAAAAAGCCAAAAATGTCAAAAAAGGGCAATAACTCTAACATCAGTTGACAGATTTTCACGAAAATCAGCATACAGGTAGCTCTCATCATGCTGAACACTTTCAACCTGCCAGAATTTGCCAAAACCTAATGATTTTTGAGATATTTGCGAAAAACTGTTGTCTGACCCCTATGTTCTATTTTTAGTAACAGCGGCCATGTTTTTCGACGGATCAAAAATCACCACATCAGTTCTATGCAGGATACCCCAAAGAACATTCATACCAAGTATGGTTCCAATTGGTCAAGTAGTTTCAGAGGAGAAGAGTTTTGAAAAATTGTTAACGACGACGACGGACGCCAAGTGATGGCAATAGCTCACATGGCCTTCGGCCAGGTGAGCTAAAAACGAGTTAAAAATTTCCAGTTCCTCATTTTTGAACGAGTGTAGGTACCCATTTCTTCCGTAAAAACAAGGGTTTTAGGCCTCGCACACATATGTATTTTCAGTATGAACAATCGAAAAGGTATAGTGACGTTACGTTTGATTGGCCAAGAGTCACAATAAACGAATGTATTAAGGATTCTCATTGGACGTCATACCAAGTTAAGACGAGTGCACTAGAACTCGTCTTCAGTTGGTCGTCTCAACTCGAAAACGCCCATTTACGTAAGAAAATATGATTCTTCAATACCATTACACAAGATACATCGGAAAGATGAAGGGTGGATTCAATTGCCAAATTGACAAGATGGGTTAAACCAACACAATCCAAGGACATATGCTATATTCATCAAACCTTTACAGCTTTTGATTTAAAAGTATTATTCTCAAGCTAGTATAAAACTTCTAGCAAATGAACACAATGATCACTTGGTAGATTAGAGGTAAAACAAATTCATATCTCCTCTGTATAAAGTATATTCATTATTATTAATATTTATATATTGTCATAGGAAACGCCACCTAAAATAAATTCTCTGGTTCTCAAACAAATGATTTTTAAAAAATGGCAAGGCAGGGTAAGAAATTTATTTTTTATCATACCCATCCGTCTGTCTGTCCTGCCACACTTTCTTGTGACGCTACAGTAACTTCTATGACAGTTCAATACCCTAAGATTTTATAGTCGCATCACTGATTTGCTACAGCAAATAAGGCCCTAGACATGACCCACAAGTGGCTGCAGTTAGATCTCCCAAATGCGACATATAAACAACCGAATGAAAATAAGGAGCAAGTGTGGAGAACTTATTTTAATAAGATTGTTGCCATGATTGTTTATCAGATGTGCATTTACTTTTGTTTTGACTTGATCAATGTCACACAATGCTTCAAAACTGAGTTTTTGTTGGCAGATGCTTGAAAAGTTTTTTTGGCGCCAAATTTCAAAGTTTATTTTTACTGACAAATACCAGGACGGCAATAATTTTTTTCTGGAGATCAAATATCGTTTTGTCAGCATCTTTTCAAGTGGTGCAGAGGTGTCAGAGAAGCAGATATTTACATTCATTTGGCCTTGTCATCAAAATATTATCCCCCCCCCAAATGACTCATATCATTGATTATCTCCCTTGTCTGGTGTAACAATCTTACCTTTATATATCTTCTTATATATTCTAATGCTTCTTCACTTAGTTTTATGTTATATTTATTATCCCTGAAATAGATACAGCTAATCAGAACTTAAATTAAACAGACAGTCAGTGTTCTGTTCTCCCAATAGACAGAATTAAAGATCCCTACCAAAATTCTACACCTAAAAACATTTTGACTTCTAATAAAAACACCTCATATTTTGGGTAAAAAAATATATTTACACCCACTTAAAAGAACCTTACAAATAAAGTAATCCAATGCTCATGGAAAATCTCCTGAAAACCAATAATGTCCACACACTCATAATTCCATACCGTTCTGTATCAACAGTTTGTTTAAACAGCCTTAGGCCAGTAAAGAAAGTAAGAAGATTGAGTCAATGGGAATAGAATTCTTCGGCAATAAATGTTTTATAAATCCTGAATAATTATCATGTATGTTGAATAGTCTTTCCTGGATAAAATCAAAATTAACTGCTCATAAATACATTATGAAATGTTGACAATCCATGCAGTATACTAGACTTTATTGTATTTTCAATACCGTTTTTCTTTCTTGTTGTATTTCATTACATTTGTCACAAATCAATTTAAATGACAATAAAAGTTTGATTTGATATAAAACCAATGTAGCTACAATTGATCACAATATGATCCTTTAGACTTAAATCAAAATTGTACAAAGATTCTTACCTTAATTCGGTTATCTCCTTAGATGATAATATGTCTGTTTTATTATTTAATTTACCAATCTGTTCTAATGTAGGTTTACAATTTGTTTTATGATCAAACAATTTGGAATGCCTGCTGTAAAATTTGTGGGCTGCAACAGAGAGATGAAAATTACTTATGTTAAGAACAAAGACAAATTATCAGAAGTAACTCTACATGTAGGTGTTAACATTTTAAATGATCAAAATTTACTTTTAAGGTGTCAATTTTAAAACATATAAACAGTGGAAGGTATGCCATTGAAATTTCTGCCCCAAAAAAAAATAACAAAAAAAAAGACAGCACGACAGACATGGAATTTCAAATTCACTTGACTGGTTTTTACTATAAATTCATTATTTCAGAAATCTAGGGTTTCGCTTCTAAATAAATGAATTTTAATCCAATTTTTAACAATAATATGATCTTAAAATATCTCAATAGACAAATAAACTAAATTAGATCATACTTACCTTGTGCTTTGTGATTGTTTAGCAACAATTCTAAAAATACTTGTACAAACATAGGAAACAAAATCTGTTGTAAATCTTGTCTGAATGGTTCTGGAGAATCATTTATATATTTCCTTAGTCTGAAATAAAATATTGAAAAAGTAAAAAGTAATCAATAAAAATATAGAATTGTATATGCCTTGCATGCTTCACAAAGACAGACATAAAAACAAGAATGAAACTGTTGCCTTTTACCAAGAAATGTCATCATAATATCAATATTTTAATCAAACTATTAATAACATTTTTTAAAAATTCAATTGTACAGGCCTGGAAAATTACTTTTTTCAAGCCCACCTCTTAGTTAATTTTATCTAAAGTAAGAATAAAATATCAACAAAAACCAAACCTGTTAAATTGGTGTTCACAGTGAGTTGCCTCCCCTGACTGACTACTAAGGGACAACATATTTTCTACTGTTGTTTCACTTCTTATGAAATCTTTCAAAGCCATATCATCTACATTATGAACCAACTTATTTTCCTTCCTTGAAAGTTGTTCTGGTGACTTAAAAATAAATAGAAAATTTTACTGACATTTTTCAGTTGTTTTTTTTACATTAGTTTCAATATTTTCCAGCTATGTTGTTCTTTTTTATTATTATTGATCACTAGCTTGTATGTGCTGAGGATTAAAGTTTAAACCCTTGATTTTAGCCATTTTCACTCAGTACACAAATATTTAACTAGCCACCATAAATATCACAGTGACTTAATGTTAAATAAAACATATTGAAACATTCCAACTTTTATTCTGCAAATAATTAAACTGGCATTTTTTTTTTGTCAAAAAAGCACCTTAATCTGGAAAAGGCACATATGATTTTTCCAATTTAAAGTTTTCATTAAAACTAAACACGATTAAAAATAATAAAATACTTCAGTATGTTACTAGTATGACAAATTTTGATTTAAATGTTCTAAAATTACAATCTATTATTTTCTCAGAATTAAAGTCCTGTTATATGTGTAGTAAAATGATTTTATTCAATACACATGTGATCAAAATGTTTTTTTTGCATTCATACATGTATGTTGGGACTATTGTAACAATGCTTCAGATGTACTCATTATCCTTTCAAATGTACGATACAATTTTTTTTTCGCATCACTGTTTATGGTTGGTCAACAATTTAAACATTAAATGGGTTTTCCATCCATCATGCCTGGAAGAAAATATTGTTTCCTGTTTCCCGACTAATCCTAATCTTTATATTGTACAATGTAGCCCTGACTGTAAAACATTTTATTCACGAATAAACTAAACTTTTCTGTTCCCAAATTTTAATCTTCCAAGCAGTAGTACAATAGTGTTTTCCCCAGGAATTAGGTATGGCATGGTAAAATGTCAGTCTGGGGGCACTTTTATGCGGAAACTTTTGTTTCGGAGGCACATTCATAGTTAACTTAGTCATCTATATTGGCACCCATATCGCATGTTATCTGTCATTTTTATACACGTTTTGTATGTGTCTAATGCATTAGAGTGTTTGTAGGTTTTCCATGTAAAACAGATACTTTGTATTACTTGCAACAGGTTCAATTTCCCTTCCTGGAAATATATTCCTTGCATATTGACAAATAAAATATTTTATATTTTTAGCTTTGTTTTTTATTTATAAATTGGATAAACATAGGGCAATTAATACCATTTTCATTCATCCTGGTCAGGAAAAATAGTGTGTAAGAGAATTTTATTGTATGTGTTTGTTAATTACACAAAAAACATCTTTATGGGAAATGTGAAAAAACTGAGCAGCATGATAATTGATGGATAAACAAGGATGAAAATTTATAAATTGCATGACTACCATGACTGTATATCTATATAATATGGCAGCAATAACTGGGACTACATGACAATCTTAAAAAAATCCAGTAAAAGTTAAAATTGTTGGTTCATTTAAATTTTGTTCTTATCAAAGTTAATTATTTAATGGAATAAGCGGCGGTTTTCCCCCGGCTGCTTTCTAAAGTATTCTATGCAGGTCTCAAAAATATCACTATCCATTAAGTTTATTCTTCGAACGTGTGCAATTGTAGTTATTTACGATCTTTATTTCACAAACTATACAACTTGCTGTCGTTGTTTTCTCGAGCACGTGTTACATTTCGCAAAATTCAAACTAAACCATTCCGTTAGCAAAACGAGTATTATAATAATCAAATGTGTATCCCCCGTTTACAATTTCTTTCGTTTATATAATATTTAGACCTGTCGACTATTAAAATGGTCACAATAAAATTAAACTGTATTCAAAATCAGCAGACTTTATGATCGAAGGACATTGTGCGCATAATTAAGTTGACAACCCTCAAAATGTAATAATGGAATCGCCTTACCTACAAATCGACACGCTTCAACTACATTTACTGATGATGTGAAATTCGACTAAATTGGACATGAAATACAAGAAATAAAGACTATTATATCTAAAATACATACAAAGAATTCAAATTTTGTTTAGAGTCACCGGATCCAGAATATTCTGCAAAACTTCGATTGTTCACGTTTCGGCATTAATTTTTGCAAGAATGTCGTTCATATCGAAAATAGTAAAAGATGGGAGGAATAATGTGCAATAAAACGTAACAGTTAAACTGATTGGCCACTGCTCTTTGTTTTCCAACAAGAAAATGATGATTCTCCTCCATCATTAATTAGCGACAGACCGTTCTTTGTCGGTCTCTTTCAACTTTCGATCATGGAAATTATCATGTTTTTATTATGTCTTAAATTCATAATTTATGAAGGCAGGACCAGCATGGCGCCGATTGAGGGCAGCATGGCGCTAATGAGGGCACGGCATGGCGCCGCGCATCGCCAAAACGTATTAGGGAAACCTCTATACAAGTATTGATATGTTTAATATAAAAATGCTTTAATAGTGACCATGATAAAAAATACATGATTGGTTGTCTGACTTTGTCTCACTAAAATTAGTAAAAGACAAAAAGTAATATAGATTTTTCCCCAGATGATAACTTTATCCCGTTCTATACACCTATTGACAGTACATGTCCAATCAGGAATTATTCTGAAAATACACAACTTTTTCATGACGTGACAAACCAGTTGAGACCAACTAGTTCCCGGTTGTAACATGGCATTGTGAAAGAAACTTTACAAGGAGGCATATTTGAATGATCGTAAACACTTCAAATAATGTTTTTATATAATTAGTAGCTATGTTTGATCAAATTAACTTTGAATACTGTGGAAATAGAATAGTGACCCTAAACCAGGATACTCGCTGTAAGGTACTTAAAATAAAAGTTTGGACAAAATAAACTTTTGATAATGAAAGATTAATATGGAGTAGGCTTTAGCCTAAAATCGGGCGAAGCCCATATCATTTATCTTTTATTTCAATATACGTAGCATTATTTTTTAGTCCGTCGTCATGTAAACACGGCCATATTGGAAGCCGTTGTTATGGTGTCATATTTGTAGGTCATTAAAGAAATTTTCGTTCGAATAAAGTTCCCAATGCGCACAAAAACTAGAAAAAAAGTCGGTGGAAAATTATGTTTTGGCTATCGCCAAAACATAATTTCTTTTTAAGTTTGTGCAAGTGCGAAAATATTTTAACCGGAAGTCGCGCTGAATTTTTGAGGGTTTCTGGGATAGATTTACAAATGCTACTTCCGGTTTGAAACTACAGTCTACTTGATATCTGGATTTGAGACCTATATTCTACACTTAGTCGGGCTTTGCCCGATAGTAACATGTATACTTATTTGTAAAGGTTTGATTCCAATTTGATGCACATAAAAGGTGTAAAATGTGTGGGCATGAATCACACACTTGGCTGTGGCAACTAATGGAACTTTTTTGAAGCTCCGCAAAGATCAAAAACTGTTAGCAGAGTTAAATAATTATTGTAGGTAGTGCTGTAGGCTGCAGGTCGTTTCGTACCTACAGATTTGTAACCTGGTTGTTTCGTACCTTTTGAAAAGATTACTTATACTGACTTTAATAATTATAATAGAAAAAATGCTTCTGAAAGGGGGAGGGTGACTTGGCAAACGAATTATGAAACTGGCAACAAAAATGATGCTTTGGTAATTTCTTTTTTGGCGACAAGTTGCCAGCGCGAACCCCGGGAACACGACATACATGTGTATGTGTATTATTGAATCACATCATACAGTTAATTTATTTAAACGTAAAATTTTATAATCTAAAAAGATACTTTCACAGAATAAATTAAGGGGAAGAATTTGTCGTTTTTCTACATTTCTAACATTAACACCACTGCCATTGGCATTGTGGTCTGTGAAAATTAAAATTTTCATGCAGAACAGTGACTGAACACGGAAGAGCTTATGAGCTTTATCTAGCGTTTTTCGTGCATTGTTTCATACCAAATATTGACGTCTTTTCAAGTAATGTTGAACTGTTGCACCAATTTGTTCGTGACGAACTCTCTTCATTCTCGATTTCTTTCATCTGGAAGAGTTAATTGCCCTTTTCTGTGATACAGTTCCGGTAAACATAATTTTCGAATACATATCCCGCAACGATCCGGTATTTCTGGCAGTAAATGACAAGAAAAATGTTCGTGTTTATGATTTAAGACTTGTTTTTTTAACGATTTAACAATCCAATATAAAAATTTCTCTAACAATAAAATGAACTAGATGTATTGTGAGCAAAGCTCACAAAGGATACCCCCCGCTTTGAAGTCCAATTATCTCCCTTGTGTGATATCGGAAAGCAAAGATTTTTCTTCATGCACATCTCTGGATGATGTACTTCCTTTCTGGTTGCGCTTACGAGGTTCATATATAATGTATAAGCCAAAAAAAAATAAAAAATAGAAGTCCAATTATCTCCCTTGTGTGATATCGGAAAGCAAAGATTTTTCTTCATGCACATCCCTGGATGATGTACTTCCTTTCTGTAAAGTTTCGTTGAAATCCATTGGGCGGTCTAGGAGGAGTTGCGCTTACAAGGTTCATATATAAGGTATAAGCCAAAAAAAAAAATAGAAGTCCAATTATCTCCCTTGTGTGATATCGGAAAGCAAAGATTTTTCTTTATGCACATCTTTGGATGATGTACTTCCTTTCTGTAAAGTTTCGTTGAAATCCCTTGAGCGGTCTAGGAGGAGTTGCGCTTACGAGGTTCATATATAATGTATAAGCCAAAAAAAATAGAAGTCCAATTATCTCCCTTGTGAGATATCGAAAAGCAAACATTTTTCTTCATGCACATCTTTGGATGATGTACTTCCTTTCTGTAAAGTTTCGTTGAAATCCATTGAGCGGTCTAGGAGGAGTTGCGCTTACAAGATATATGGACAGACGGATAGACGGACAGACGGACAGACGGACGGACAAGGTGATTCCTATATACCCCCCCAAACTTTGTTTGCGTGGGGTATAAATATATATCTAAATCCAACTACTAGCAAGCAAGAAAAATCTTTAGGCTCCTTTATTAAACAATCCATGGAACTGAGGACAGGGCCCGGGCCACTTGAGGTAATTTCTTGTGGGTAACTTTTGACGTTCGAGGTAGAGTTCGAGTTAAAGCTCGACTTAGCGTTCGAGTTATCATTCGAGTTCACGTTATTCTTCGAGTCAACTCGAGATATTGATTTCTAATGTCATTTATCGAGTTGCATTTCGAGTTAAAATTCGAGTTACGGATTAAGTTTAGGGGAAGGAAGATCAAAATTACCTGTACATAGGCTCGTATAAAAAAAATACGATACCCCCATAAAGATATTTCTATTTTTTTTTCTCAGAAAAATACTTTCATTTTACCTGAGACTACTATAACATAGTTATAGTAGTCTCAGATTTTACCCGGCCGTAAAACAGGTTAAGTTATCATTGTGCGTTGATTTTTATTCTTTGTCGTTTAATCATCTGGACCATATCTGGACACCAGATATAGGTATTAATGAATCTAGATTGACTGCCTCCTCAAGCAGGGCACATGCCGAAACGTCTCCGACTTCGTTTCCTCACGCGTTTTCCTTTTCTCTTTCTCCTTCTGTCCCACTGGCGAATTTGGAAGAGACATACATATAGTTTAACTCTTGTCCATTTAATTACGCTAATTATTTTCATAAAATCACAAACTGAAAAGGAAACCTGCTACCCCCAATATCCGATATACGTGTATTTATATTGTTCAACCCGCCTTAAAGTGCTAGTATGACTTCCTCCCTAAATCGAAATGCATGTGGATCTTGTATAATTTTAAAAAGTTTTTTTTCAAACCTTCCTTAAAATATTCCGTACACTGAATTGTGAGATTTATAAAGTTGTGACACAAAACTGCGGTATAAAATAAAAGTTTAGTTATGAATGAAAATGAATGGATATGGAGTAGTGTACATGAGACAAAATCCCAATTAATTAGTTCATGGTAAACAAAGCAATGGAACAACGCTCTTATTGTTGTTCTTCATCTTCACCATTAGTTTGAATTTTTTTTATATTAATATTAATAACAAACAAAAATACAGTGTAGCATGTTTATACCAACGCATAGTAATCGGGATGTCCTCCCGTCCGAAATAAAATCTTTCTTCAAAGTTTTCTTGGCTTGTACATATCGGTTTGATTTTATATTAGGCCAGGAGCTTGATAATGATGATTGAGTTGTAATGTGTACCATAAACTTTAACGCTTTTCTCCTAGAGAGGCAGGGATATTTGTGGCCCACTAGGCCACAGTACCTATATTTTTCATTGCCACGACAAACACGGCAAAACTGTAGGGAATATACTGATCTGTCTGCCTTTCTGTCTATTTGTTTGCTTGTTTCTTAATCCCAATCATGTTTATATTTTTGTATTGCACTTTTTGTAATGGGGGTATGTTTATTGAATAAAAGAATTATTATTAAATCGTTATTTCATATGATTATTTTCAATTTCTTGGATGAATCCACAGTTTGTTGTATAAAGATTTCTAAGAAATTGATATCAGGATATGGAATTTTAAGATCTAAACGGTTATGTATACCAGTATAGTAGGAAATTCGTTCTTGGATTAGCTCTTAGATGGTATTGGCTTTAATTGTTTTGTCATTGTTATCCCCGCACTTCGAAGAAGTTCGGGGATATTGTTATTGCCCAGTCCGCATGTCCGGCCGTCCGTCCGTCTGTCGTGCCGTCTGTCTGTCCATCTATCCATCCGTCCGTCCGTCCGTCACACTTTCTTATGACCTAAACCCCTCGTTCATTTTTAATTTCATGCATTTGATTTCTATACAGTATTGTCATATACTATATGCAGATGTGCAATAAGGTTTTTGAATTTTGATTTTCAGAACTCGGGGACCCACAGTTGTTCAATTTTGAAAATTGTGATCTAAACTCCTCTTTTATTTTTCATTTATGCATTTAATTTCTATACAGTATTACCAAAAACTGTATGTAGATGTGCAATAAGGTTTTAGAATTTTCATTTTCAAAAACTGGGACCCACAGGGGTCGAATTTTGAAAATTGGGAATTTAAGCTTGTGATCTAAACTCCTCTTTTATTTTTCATTTTATTCATTTGATTTCTATACAGTAATACCAAAAACTGTCTGTATATGCGCAATAAGGTTTTATAATTTTGATTTTTAAAAATTGGGACCCACAGGTGTCAAATTTCGAAAATGAGGAATTTGAAGATTGTGACCCAAACTCCTCTTTCATTTTTGACTTCATGCATTTAATTTCTATACAGTATTATCACATACCGTATCTAGATGCGCAATAAGGTTTTAAAATTTTGATTTTCAAAAAATTGGGGCCCAAAGGGGTCGAATTTCAAAAATTGGGAATTATAAGTGAGTGACTGAAAGTTTTCTTTCATTTTTCATTTTATATATTTTATTTCTATACGGTATTGTCATATACTGTATGCAGATGTGCAATAAGGTTTTAGAATTTTAATTTTCCAAAATTTGAGCCTGTATTCAAAGGTATAATCGTGAAGAAGGTACACAGCAACATCAGAAAGGGATGAATCTCAACCAACAGTTCATCATTTGTAGAGGGCATTTCTCTCGTTAACTTTGGTTACAATCTGCCCATAAGTTCCTGAGCAAATGACAACAAAGTCCTCTCCCATATGGTTTTCATGGAAATTTTGAACAGCCGCAGCCACCAGGTAAACGGATGAATCTCAACAAAAAGTGGATCATTTTTAGAAGGTATTGCTGTCATCAATCCTGCGGATTTTTAAAACATTTCATAATGTAGCTTCAGAGAAGATTTTTGAAAATTGGCCAATCAAAATCGAAGATGGCCTCTGGCAGCTATGTTGTCCATTCAACCAGATCTAAAGTTTGGTAGTTTGTACTAGTCCTTCCATACACCATTCCTGCCAACTTCGGTTACAATCTGCCCATTAGTTCCTGAGTAAATGACAAAAAGTCATTTCCTATATGGTTTCCATGGCCGGGTGAGCGGAAGAATCTCAATCAAATGTGGAATATTTGTTAATGGTATTGCTGTCGTCAATCCTGCAAAGTTTCTAAACATATCATAATTTAGTTTCAGAGGAGAAAATTTTTTGAAAATTTGGTCAATCAAAATCAAACATGGCCTCTGGAAGCTATGTTACCCGTCTAACCAGAACCAAAGTTGATTACTTTGTAGAGGTACTTCCATGCATCATTCCTGTCAACTTTACGTACAATCTGCCCATTAGTTCCTGAGTAAATGACAAACAAGTCATATCCCATATGGGTTTTTCATCCAACTGGAACCAAAGGTGGAAAATTGGTAGATCTCCTCCCATATATCATTCCTACCAAGTTTGGTTACAATCCGCCAAGTAGTGTCAGAGGAGAAGATCAAAATGTGAAAAGATTACGGATGACGGACGACGGACGACGGGTGCATTTAGTGATGACATGAAATCACATGGCCTATAGGCCAGATGAGCTAAAAAGTTAAAGTAGACATAGACAATCATGACCATACTTTAGGCGCAAATAATACAACGGGGTTAAACCATTTTCGTGGAGCTCTAACCCTCCTTCTTTAACATGACCAAGGAAAACTTTTAAATATCAAAACACAAGAGGTGACGGAGACATAGAAACAAAACAAGTAATCACCATATAAGTGCTCGCAGTTATTAACAAAAAGCAAGCTCAGATAGCATAATGGATAGATTGACTCTTCAAGCCTACCAATATAAAAACATTAGGAAGCATTAGTCTGCTACACACTCAGCCAGTTTCGAAATATCATAATCCAAATTGGTATAGTTAGAAGTTGTACAAGGCCATAAATTGGCCAATGTAAAGCAAAAGATTCGATGGTTTGATAAGACCCAAAGGGCAATTTTTAAGTTTATGAGTTTTGTAAACTATACGTTACCATAAAATGTGGGTTGTGATATACCTTGTTTAAGTTTGTTTTGTACTTGTTCCGTTAAATTTACCCCCCAGCGTTGTTGAAGACCTTATGTAATTATGGCAAATTTCAAAATGAAGGAGAGCAATAAAAAGCGCTGTTTTCACTTGATTTATGTATTATAACATGGGTAAATTTCTCATTTACATCCGTATTTTAACTTATTGTATACATGTGTTATGCAATGTAACATTATTCATTCATTTCTCTTTTATATGGAAATATGCATTTTTTTTCACTTCAAGAAATCATATTTCCCCGAGGAAAATATGATTTCCACAAGTGAACAAATTTTCATATCTCCCTATAAAAAGGGAAATCAATGTTTAATCCCACCACAGTACATGTACTTTTTAAGTCTTTTATCAGTTGCCATGATTTACAATTTGTCCACATTTATATCACGTTTATGGAACATTGTGTTGTTTTGTTACTTTTGTTATCATGTTGTGAAATGGTGTTTCCTTTTGTATGTCTATTGATGCATGCTAATCGAGAGTTGATTAAAGTTTAAGTGCCAGCACACCAAGTCTACTCCAAAGATGAGTTAATTTGAATCTGTAATATTTGAGTTTGAAAAAGGAGATAAATTTTACAGTAATTTATATTTCAACAAGAATAAATTTTTATGAAAATTAAACAATAATGAAATAACATGAATAAAACATGGAAATCGAGAGGGTGACACGATGCAATTTGGCCGGGAGGATGACACGATGATTTGTCACATGTCACGTGGGTTGCTGTAGACCAATCAAATGATCTCAATACTAGATTTAAATTTATATAGTGGAATAATGGTAAAAGTTTCCTATGTTGGAGGTGTACACGCCATACATTTTAAACATGCCGCTGTGGAGCTCTTGTTCATGACAGAATTCTTGTAACAAGACTCTTAATCTTTATTTTGACTATATTGTGTATGCAATCTACCATTTTTGCACATCCTACTTCTCCCCAATTCCTTTTGTCAAACATTCCTATTATTTTACCTTGATTGTGTCCAGTGGCTGACTTCACCTTTTTCTTTTTAAGTATGATTTTTTATTGGACAAACGCATAACAGGAGTTTATGCATTAACACTTACTATAAATAGTTCAGTTTTATTAATTATTCCCACAACCCCGCAAGTGTATCAAAAACGCAAACATTTAGCGGTTATGATAAAATGGAACAGAGTACCACTTAATTCAAAGCTATAGGGGCCGTCTCAGTTTTGCTGAAAGATTTCACCTTTTGGGGTCATTGTTGAAGATAATTACAGATGAAGAACAGCAATAAAGGTGTTGTTCATTTGAATTTTAAAGTATTATGTAACATTACTACCGGTAGTATCATATACTTAATAGTAGTATAAATGCAACCCATCGGTGTGATATGAGAGTCTCGGGAAGATACCGTCCTATATGGGAGTCTTGGGAAGATACCCTGTCCGATATGGGAGTCTTGGGAAGATACCTTGTCCGATATGGGAGTCTCGGATGAAACCCTGTGTGATTTATGAGTCTTGGGATAATACCCTGTCCGATATGGGAGTCTCGGGAAATACCCCGTCCGATATGGGAGTCTCGGGATGATACCCAGACTGATATGGGAGTCTCAGGATGATATCCTGTCCGATATGGGAGTCTCGAGATGAAACCCTGTCCGAAATGGGAGTCCCGGGATGTTACCCGGGCCGATATGGGAGTCTCGGGATGATACCCGGACCGATATGGGAGTCTGGGTATGATACCCTCTGCGATGTGGATTAGGTCATGCATTATACATGGGTTTTATTTTTTCACGTATATCTACATCCGTCTTTTATCTTATTGATTTATACAGAAAAACTAAGCGTCACTGGTGAGTTGTAATTTTGCGAAATATAAATTTTTGTTGGAAAAGCAGATTAATGGACTTAGCCGATTTAGGACTTGATTCAACAACGAATCAACAGCTCAAACCAAGACAGCAAGATCAACGTGCCTAGGGTTTATAACATTTATAGGTGGTACTACTTTACAGTTACCGTTATCAATTTACTCCGCATAAAATTAAACTTTAAATCTGAAGTGTCTCTTAATCAGGTAAAATTTATTTCTATTTTGAAGATGTATTCTTCTGATGTTTCAGTCTCGTTGAAATCTCGTTCGGGAATTATTTCCAAAACATGTGATACAAGTGGAAAATATTAATGAATTTAAAAAATATTATAATCCAACTAAACTCTGTGAAAAGAATTATATACTTACAATAAGTAGTTTTTGAGTAATAAAATTTTCAAATTTTATAACCAATCTCAGGTCAGTGTCATCTGCCAAAATGTTGAGAAAATGGGTGAGGGGTACAAAAAAATGATTTTACCAAAAATATGTACATCCCATATCAATTTTTTCTTCTTAAAATTCTTTAATATGTATTTTTTCAATCATTTATAACAAAGAAGTTGAAATTATATGCTCTGTGTTCTAAAAAAAATGAGAAGATAACCCAAATTTTCTAAATCGACTGCATGATCATTTTGACACGAAAAAAAACAACACAATTTTATAAAAATGTCTTATATTAACACCTACCTATAGTTTTTTAAGTTAAATTAAGTCAAATTGGTCCACTTCATTTTTAGGGAAAGTATGAAAAAAAGTTTAATTGTGGAAGTGTGATTTTTTTCATGATAATAGCCCAAAAATGGGTAAAAATGATGAAAAATGGGAAAATCACCAAAAATGGGGCACTTTCAAATGACCGTAGCAAAAAAAAGAAGTGCACCACCATATGAGTTTTTCTTCATAAATTACTTTCTTACAGTCATATAAACCCAAAAATCAGGTTAAGAAAAAAAGTTTAATTCTAGAAAATTTTGGCTTCTCAGAGGTGTATATCATTAAGCAATTCAGATTTGCAAAAATTTACTATGTTTCAGGGAATTCTGAATACGTATTTTTTTCTGATGTTATATGGCACACTATACTTTTATGATTTCTTGCTTTCCTGGTTTGTGGTAAAAATTCTTATGGACGCATGTCTTATAGGTCTAATCTATAAAAAAAATTAAATAATAACATTAATATAGGTTCTATAAGCATTTTGGGTTTGTAAACTAGGACAATAAAAAAAGAACCCCTTGAATGATGGTTTTGAACACATATTATATGATATAAAGTGGCTTTGACAGAAAACAAACTTAGTTTCACAACTGGTCTTTACTGTCTGCAAATCCTTTCAGTATAGGCCTAACATTTATATATACTATTATAGTGAACATACATTCTTTAATCAGTGCATATTAATTGTACACAATCGCAACATCGTGAAACAGTCATTTTGTGCTCTTGAAATTTAAATCCGGAGCCTTTTGGATCAAAACAGAAAACATAGAATGGTATGTCGACAAATCCAGAAATCTGACATCTGTGTTTTACCACCGTCGGTTTTGAAGCATCTTTTAAGCCAGAACACCGAAACCTAAAAAATAACAACTCATTGCAAGTTAATCTAACATGCAGTAAGTGCAAGAATAAAAGCACATATGCAGAAAATAAAAAAGAAAATTATCAATTTTTTGTAATAAACAAGTTTTTTTAGTGGTAAATAAACAACTAATCGGACTTATTTTTAACTTGAGATTCAGTCTTATTAAATTACCACCGGTTTAATTTATTGTGATTTTACGCCACTTTTTCTTTTGGTCGTGTGGAATACATAGCGACTTCGTTGGCACATTCGTTTGTACTGGAGCCAAAGGTAATAAAAGTATCTCTGAAACTACAAGCCATAATTACCAGAAATCGTGAATGGAATGTTCTAATCGGCTAATTCTTGTATGTTATCTGCTTCAATATCAATGTAAGGCTTACATGAGCTTTTAGTTTTAATAGCTATAAAAAAAAAACAAAAACAAAAACAAAAACAAAAACAAAAACGTTTTAGTGTGTTAAGGTTGTAATCGTCCATTTGCATCCCATATGATTTTTTTGGCCACACCAAATTGATCTTTCGTTTTTTGGATTTCGCCGCTCCAATTTTTGGACTATGTAAATTTAAAAAAAAAAAATTTTGCCGCTTTATTTTGCAAAACTCTTTGTTCGCCCGTTCCACTGATGAACTACATGTGTATTTGGTTAAAATTGGGAAATTTTCCCATTTTCGCAAAATTTTTGTTAAAAAATGTGAGCCGCACAACTGATCTTCCACCGAAAAAACTAGTACTCCAGAAAAAAAAAATAGAATTAAAATTTGGCTTGCTCACACCTATTTTTACCATCCAAAAATCCAAAGAACTAAAAATAAGTTTGGTATTGAATACTAACTTTCGTTGTTTTTTTTGTGTAGCGAAAACATATAAAATTAAGTAATAAACGAAATCTAAATTTCACATTGCGTTATTAGACAAAATAACAATTTGGTGTCCTCAAATATTTTTATAAAACCACGAAAATAGATGAATCCAACGTATTCTTTTTTTTAAATGAAGTTTGTGAAAACCAAATACTTACTGCTTGCAGTTATAAGTTGGACATCTTAATTTCCCAAAATTGGGCAAAGTCCAACAATTCCACTTAGTTTTCGGATCTTGATAATACAATGGGATTCTTCGAGTTGTCCAAGAACCTTCGCAAATTTGTGTTTTCTGGAAGTTTTTAATTGTGAATCCAGGAAATTTTGACGAGAATCGTGGCTTCCTGAAATTGAAATAAAGAACAATGATCCGTAACTAAAAATTATAATTGCCTTTGTGCATTGATTATTCACAATTGTAAACTTTAAACTCACATCTTCCGATAGTTGTTTTTTTTCTTCTAATGAACCTTGAACCTTCAAACTATCTCCTAAAATTGTGAACTTTTTGTCAAATATTAAATAAAGATCTTCTCCTGATATGGATCTGGCCCTTGCTTCACAAACATACGTACGACTACAATTAGTGGTAAGTTTGATGTGATTTAACTTTGTTTGTGAAACATTGTGTCCTAAATGGGTTTTAGCCTATGGCCATTTTTAAATTGAATCCTGTCTGCAATACTGTTGTTTCTGTTTTCCGAACTTTTGACCTTGAGAAATGCAGATAAAACATAATTTATTGAAATATGTGTCGAGGTTCGTCGGAAATTTTGTGTATTTCTCGATTGAAGGCATCAATTGCACTTGTGAATTAAATTTGGCAGCAATGGTCCTTAGGTGGTCCTCGTTCAAAATTGTGTCCAATGAATGACTCGGTCGGCAATCCAACATGGGCGCCATAGCCAAACTTGGTTTAACATAGGAGTCCTATGAGAACCACTGAGCCAATTTGAACCAAACATAACAGCATTGGTCGTCTTACAGATTTTTTTTTAATGATGGCCGCCTTTGATGAACTAAGTTAAACATAACACATTCTTCTTGTCCTAAACCACTTAGCCAATTTGAACCAAACTTCGCTGCAATTGTCCTGAGATTGTCCTCTTTCAGAATTGTGTCCGATGACCCTGTCCGAGATCCAAGATGACTGCCATAGCTGAACTTAGTTTAACATAGGACCATATGGAGAAAATCACTAAAATTTCTTCTTGTATGAAACCACTGAGCCAATTTGAATTAAAATTGGCAGCAATGGTCCTTAGGTGGTCCTCTTTCAAAATTGTGTCCAATGAATGACTCGGTCGGCAATCCAACATGGGCGCCATAGCCAAACTTGGTTTAACATAGGAGTCCTATGAGAACCACTGAGCCAATTTGAACCAAACATAACAGCATTGGTCGTCTTACAGATTTTTTTTAATGATGGCCACCTTTGATGAACTAAGTTAAACATAACACACTATGGAAAAATCACTTACATGTGTCTTGTCTGAAATACTTGAAAAATATGTATCAAACTTTGAAGAAAGTTCCTTGTTTTGAATTATTATGTTATGACCCTGAACTACAACCAGAAGATTCTGCCATGTTGCTCATGCAAAATGGCCATCAGCAGAGTATATAGTTTAAGATACGACCCTATGTGAACTACATTAAAAAATCCTCCATAAAATGACTAAATTGACATCATTAAAATCTTCTTGTCTGAAACAACTCTTATTAAAACCACAAGTCAATTGTGAACCAATTTTGGCAACCATAGTGCTCAGGTTCACAGGTGAACGATCAGGCTCCAAGGAGCCTCTGGTTCAAGCATAATTTTATGTATTAAAATGGGGTAATAAAGTACATTAGAGGGGAAATATTTCATCAGATTCTCCAAATTTTGAAATTACTCTGCATATTATAAAACAATGACAATAATTAATTGTTATCAATTAAAGAGATACGTGGTGGTGTGTTTATACAGAGTCTGTTCTCATGATACCTCAGCTGCTGGAGGACTCGGTGGTATCACCATCTCAGTTGCTAGTATTTCGATACGAGCATATTATTTACAGTTTTAAGCATGTTAAATTTTGTGAAAAATAAAGTGTATCTCCCTCATACATACATCTGTCCTTCAATTAACTTTCAATTGCATTTTGGTAATTTTTGCTCATCAACGTTTTGGGTTATTATTTCAGCTTTTGAAGTTTTTAGGCCTTTAGCACAACTGCTGAGTCGTGAATCGACAAAATATGCCCATTATGGTAAAAACTGGTATCATAGAACATTTTTTCTTTTGAAGTTTTCTCAGCTAATTTGACTCGAAACTTATTTTCTTACTTGCAATACGACGAAGCTTTCTTGAAGGCTTTCTTGATGTTGTTTGAAAGGGAAGATTTACCGGCATGAACAGATTTTACGGCTGCTAAGACCTGAGAACTGAAAAAAAAGTACATGTATGGTTTTTCTGAGTATATTGGAGATGCGTGTTTGTCTAAGGGAGCAACAAAATGATCTTTATAAGGGGGGGGGGGGGGGCTAGGATGAAATGTTCGATCCTGTGGTTACTTTTTCACCGAGAATTTGGTCCTACATCTTTTTTGCGCGCTATCGTGGCCTAAATTTTTATTTTCATTTAAACCAAATAATTATTTTGATTGAAACAGGTCCTGCATTTTTTTTCACACCAAAAGTGACCATGGCTTTTTATTTTGCCAAAATCCTGGTCCTGCGTTTTTATTTCAAATTTCATGCTAGCCTTACCATAAAAATCAAATGGTTGCTCTCTAAATTTTTGATATAGCAGAATCAACTTAAGACCAAAAAATGCACCTCTACTATCCATACTTATTTTGATACTAGTATATATATGTATCGTGTAATTTTTCATATCTATAACTTGGTCAGTGGTGGCCTGTATATAGGGTTCAACAGAAAATGAGAACAAAAAACCCAAAAACCAATAAGTCCCCTCCAAATAAAATAAAAAACTAGCATATAACAAAACGAAAAGTCGAATTTATAGAAACATTGCTGGAGAAGAAATTCTGAACGAGGAAGTAGGTGCAAGATATAGCCGAAATAATTCAATGATTATTTCATACAATACAAGTAATAGCATTTCAGTTTCCAAAAATATTGTTTCTTATCTTTTACATTTTATGGGAATTTTGATAAAAATTTTGGCATAGTCATGGCTGTGAGAATTTAATTTTTATATACTTACGGAACAGAAGTTCTGGGTCTAACGAAAGTAATTCCCTCTGAAATTGGAGTAGATCGTGAGCGAGTCCACTTTCCTTTTCTTTCGTTGGGCAAAACACAATCACCTTGTACATAGACCGTGGCTTGCACAAGTAAGATAAACATATATATCTAAAATAAAATTGTACTTAGAATATATCCGATCATAGCTGATATGTAAATATTTCAAATGTTTCACAAAAAAAAAAAAAAAAAAAAAAAAAATCATTAGTTCTAATAATTACTTGTGATCAAAACGAAAATTCCAATGTCGATTGTAGATTTTTAAATATTTACCCAAAATGAACTGACGACTTGGATTGGTTGTAGTCAGACATAGAACACAAAGTTAATCTCTTACATCATCATAAACCGCAGTTTTATAATAGAAACGAATGTTGAATGCTAGGGAAATTTATATTTTTAAGTTCGCAGACAAAATAGTCGCAAAGAACATTCATTTTAATAATTAAAAAAAAGCGCTAGATATACGTCGAGTATTTATAGCATATTAAGTGACATAATAATTATGCACTTAAACAAAGGGATTTGAACTTATCACCACTTGTCAAAATATTAACATTATGGAGATTCTTAAGATACATGACTTTCTTTGCATAAAAATGGAAATATATTTGAAATATTTGATGATCTCTGATGGGGGTTGGCCTAAAAAACATTGTAGAATGCAAACATATGGTACAATACGTAATGTAAGGACAAAGATAGATGCGATCCATACCATGAATGGGTGGATTTATGATCATTAATATATTATAATATTAGAATTTCCGCTGTACTATGTAAGGCTTATTACGGTACAAAAGCAAATTCTACGCAAAACTTGCTTGAATAGTATCCACCATAAGTAGAAAATATATGAAAAAAAAATTGTGAATCCTTTATTTTTACATTATATTACCAAGTGATTAAATCTGTTCCTCCGGGCGCAGAACTGATTTGAAAATTGTATCTTTAACCTTTTGTCGCTCAATCCGTTCCCGAAAAAAACTTGGTCTTACGATTCGACAGCTGTATAGTAGGGTGGATTAGAACACACGAAATTGGGATAAGGAATATGTTTGTATTTGCCAGTTGTTAATTTTGTTTCTTTTTTAGCTACTATTATGTTAATCATATCTTTTGATTTTAAAATGTTCCATAATATACCGTATGTATAATATCTAACTAGTTGGAAAATACTTCCCAAATAAAATATTTGAATAACAATTTACTGACAAAACTAGAAAAAAAAACTGACGACTATTAACCGTATGAAATAGAATACTTCTGCATGTATGTTTCTCGAACCAAAAATAACATAGTTCCCTAATTATTTTTATTCTTATATAATTACTTGTGCTTTGTACCATAATTCACTTGAAAAAGAAACTTAAAGTTGGCAACAAATATAATTTGATTCTTGGCATTGTTCCGCACTAGCAAATACATCAGTTTTTATTTAGCATCAAGTAACTGTACGGGGTTAAAAATAATTGCCGTTCTTACTTCCTGAACCGTATATTACAACATCTTTATTTTCAATCAAAATATTGGAAGTAAAATTTTCTTGAAAAGATACAGAAACTCCTACCTTGTATTTCATTTTTGGTGTCCCCTGTACCTGATACAAAAATGTCCATTATACATTCATATTTCAACATATGTTTCATATTAATCTCAACTGTTACAAAATGCAAAATTTATAATAAAAAAGGCTTATTTCTTAAAAAATTAATAATACCTTATATGAAATATTCGGTGCATTAGACAAAACAGGAAATCATAACAAATCCTGATAAATGTTATTACTGCACTTCACACTTGTTAATGTTGAACTCACGGAACAAAAATCGTAAATATGTCTGTAAATCGTATGACTTGTTTAATATTTAATAAATGTTGTATATATTTTATAGACTTGGCAGAAGTCTCTGTATAATAGTTTGTCCCTTTACAATTTCATTTTGCCTAAACAAAATGCACCTCTACTATCCATACTTATTTTGATACTAGTATATATATGTATCGTGTAATTTTTCATATCTATAACTTGGTCAGTGGTGGCCTGCATATAGGGTTCACAGAAGATAAAAAGTATCTCAAAATTTATCAACTAATTTAGGCTAAGTTTAGAGTCCAACATTCCCTTTGTTCTGTTTTTGTCTGAAGTTTTGGTTCGTTGCACTCAAAGTTCAGCACTTTATCATCAGACGTCGAGCATTATTGTTAAAGACCTAATACATGTAGCGACTTTCCAGTTGAAAAAGAACTAGAAAAGCGTTGTTCACTTAAAACTTTGTTTTATGTTCTAGTCTCGGTTTTTCTTTATGGCATATGAAATGTTACAATTTATCACTCTCTGATTTATTGCTGGTGTAACAGTTCAATCTCTCATAGTTGGGTTTTGGGTTTTCTCCAGGTAGATATACATGTATACAATTATTACATTGACTGTGGTGAAATACCGGGATTTCCGAGTGAAATCAAATCCGATAATTCACCCATTGAAATCGAAAGTCATATGTCACTCTAGGAAGTGACGTAACAATAGCCGTCGCCAACGATGTTGCTATACAAACGTCGTCGCGTAGTCGCAAAAAGAAAAAGTAATCCCTTGTATTTTCTCGTTAAATTTTATGAATACACGGAATATGTCAATGTAATAAACAGAATAACTAATCTCAAAATTCGAATACCAAAGATCTACAACTCGTGACCGAAAAACACTGATAATTCACTCGTGCGCTACGCGCACTCGTGAATTAATGTGTTGTTCGGTTACTCGTTATTTAATTTGGACTTAAAGAAATTGTTTATACGTACATCTAAGCGCATAAGTATTGTTCCATAAAACGTCTATGACGTTGATAGAAAATCCGCGAAACGGTGTTTCACATTCGCGTTATTTTTGAAAAGCTAAAATGGCGTCGCGCTTGAAAGGGCGTTTCATTAAAACTAGTGAAAGGAAGCGCCGAAAAGACTGCCGAGAGCGAATGTCTGAAGTTAAAAGGAGGAAAAACAGATTTTTATTATCTACAAGAAACTCAAGATGCAAGCAAAATATAACTGTCGAAATGGCAATACACGGACAGCAATATCGGTATTGTGTTGTAGTTTTAGGGTTCTTGTTTTCTTTCAATGTAATGGTTTTTTAACAAAAATGTGGACAGTTCCTAGCATAGATGTTGACAAACTTTTTCCAGCACAGAAACTAGTTATGCAATAAACACATAAAAATTGGCAAAATATTCTTGGAATTTTTGCAAACACTATAAATTTACTTTTTGTCAAAATAAAATGTCGCAATTATTCCCAAATGAAATCATTCCCTGGATTGATTCTGTGAGATATGATCTAAGTTTGGTTCTCGATGACTTCGACAAACCTATGTTTATTTGTTTTGTTTGGTTGCTGTGACTTTATAGTTAACACTTTAATGATTGCAAATTGAAGTTTGGCTTTATAACTGGAAAATTCGAATCAAAATTCGAAGGATAACCTGAACTCAACTTTTATCTAGAACTCATTAACTGAAGCACGAACTCGAACTCTTAGGTTAGTGTTGAAGCATCTACAAATGATAAGCGCAGCAACAAGATCAAAAATATTTTACCATATCCATGATATCATTCCAACCAATAACAAAATTGGTTTGAACGAGGCTTACACTATGTACATCGCCGGCGACACGGTGACTTGAAGGGAAAGTTCTTTTTTGCTTATTGTGACGTCATGTTTATTGAGAAAACAAAACTAAGCTTGGCGTAGCTGAATATGTCATTTTTTCGACGTTAAATCTGTTTTATTTTTCTTATGAAGTCGGTGACCTATAATTTTTTTTGTCTTATTCTGACAACAATGAATAACTAAACACAGTATAAAAATTTAAGAAAAAAATCAATTACAGATTTTTCAAAATTCAATAGAATATGCAGTAAAAATTGGCCCAAATTTGCGCGGGAAAGGCCTTTAGAGCAGAATACGTGGTCATTGCGTTATGAGAAACCGTTTTCTTTGTTACAATAAAAAAATATATATATTCTGGAAGCCAACACAAAAGTCCGTATAAAAATTCGACTTTCACGACGGAAATGGCATCATTCGAAAAATATGCATCTGGCTGAATGTAAGCATTTTTTGCGGTACTATAGCAACGAAACGAATTCGGTGACCTATCTTTTTTATTCGCTAATATCGTTCAAAAAACCACCAAGAACGAATATGTTGAGTTTCAAGAAAAAATCAATTACAGAAATGACTAGTTGGTTTGGTCTTTAATAATAAACTCGCCAAAGGCTCGTTTAATATCATACCCAAATTAAACAACTCGATTTGATATCAAGAGATGTCGAATTCTCACTCATTGTGAAACCTATAATAATCTAGCATGTTGATGAGGTTGATACATGATTTTATCGCACTGAACAAGAACAATATCGACCAAAAACAACATTTTACAATTGTTTTATTATTTTTCAAACTTCATCATTTCTGAAAGGGCTTTTAAATATTCAAATTAAGTTTTAAACAAAACATTACTTAAGTAACAAGTTTACAATAACAATTAATTTTTAAAAAAAAATGACGTTGACTTGTTTTGCTAGTTTTATTTCAAATAAAATTATAAAGTTATAAATTACGTTTTGTATTACAAAATCCCCATTGGTCATAGGTCATAGACGATCATAGACTGATTGTCGGTGGGATATTCAAATATGGTTATTTTTGGAATTCCCCAGTCCGTAAAAATTGTATAGCATGCTACACGTTTCTCTAGTTTGCCACGTGTCATGTGCGAATCCAATAGAAAAACAGGAATTATTTGGGAAAATAACTATGTAAAATATCACCGCACGCTACACTCACACCCCCTCCTCCCCCCCCCCCCCCCACACACACACAAAGGTTCGTATAATGTGACTAGTGACTGATATTTTACCATATAAATCTGCACACAAAAAAAACGATGATCCATAGTAATATAGGTCTAATTTGTTGTTCGATCAGTTAAAAAAAATGTTAAAGTTAAATTACAGCTTTAAACTTAACATTGGTTACGATAGTAACTGAAGGCATTTGTGTAAACACTTTTTTCTTTGTTTTTGCACCATAAACTTTTTCAGTTTTTTTTAAAACTTAAATTAATAAAGAATTTAGTCATAAAGTTACCCTATATGTGTGTGTAAAACTTAAATGAGTAGGTAGAAATGTTGTTACGAATTTAAGTTTATACAATGTAGTTATACCAGACATGCCGAAGTAGAAGATTAACGTATTAACTGCAACGTGCAATTGCTCATAATAGTAATGATATTCGTCTCTGTGTATAGCAGAAGCATATTCGAAGCCACAAATCTCCGAGGAAAGGCTGAATTTCTAGTTCGACTGCTAAAAACCTTCATATAGTAAAAATCAACATTATATATAAATTGTCTAGAAAGAAGGCATGCAATTAATTAATAATTAGATAAACATTTTGATGCACTGTAAGAGCACATTTCAGCAATTTGTCGCACGGACAGCTAATACGGCCGCCATGATAAATTCTTATTTCTGATTGGCCAACTTTCAAAATTTTTCTCCTCTGAAACCACAAAGCCAACAGAACTGTAACATGGTATGAAACATCCGTGGAAGGACCTTTATAAGGTTTCCATATTTCGTTCTGGTGGGATAACTAATAAGGCCGCCACGATGAATTCTTGGACACATTTTTAAAATCTTCTCTTCAGAAACGACATAGCTAAATCAACTGAAACTTGGCATGAAGCGTCTATGGAAGGACCTCTATCAGGTTTGCATATTTCGTCCCGGTCAAACAGTTAATATGGCCGACATGATGAATTCTAATTTCTGATTGGTCAAAATTTCAAACATTTTCTCCTCTGAAATGACATAGTTAAATGAACTATAACTTTGTATGAAGTATCTGCGGAAGAACCTTTATAAATTTAAAGTTTGCATATTTCGTTCCGGTCGGACAACTAATATGGCCGCCATGAGGAATTCTTATTTCTGATTGGAAAAATTTTAAAAGTCTTCTCCTCTGAAATGACATAGCTAAATAAATTTAAACATGGCATGAAGCCTCTATGGAAGGACCTTTATAAAGTGTGCATATTTCGTCCCGGTCGGACAGCTAATATGGCGGCCATCATGAATTCTTATTTCTGAGCGGTCAAATTTTCAAAACCCTTCTCGTCTGAAATTACATAGACCAATTAACTGATACTTGGTATGAAGCGTCTATTGAAGGTCCATTAAAATTTTCACTTTATATGAAATAAAATGGATCGATTGTGGGATGGTCAGGTGAGCTATACAGGGTCAATTCTTTTGAGCCTCTTGTTTATTGTAAGCCCGCCCAATTGCAAGTCGGTTAAGATTATTTTACATTGACTGCCACAACACCAAGGTCATTGATGCTTGATTGTGTTATTTATAAATGTCCCGCCATCTTGTTTACGTCAATAACAGGATAATAATGGATAATAACTAATATATACAAGTATTTTAGTGTCATAACTGATTGTCTGTTGAAGGTCTCGCTGTGGCAGATGAAGAACAGCAATTAAAGCTTTGTTCCTTTGCTTTGACTTCAGTCACTTATATGTACCGATTTTGTTTCAACAATTTATCCACAATGTCCTTTCTTCCATACTTCATATGATTACGTCTTACATAAAAGACTGTTGGTAGGAACTAATAAGTAAAACAAAGATCATTTTCTATAATGTTTTATTTATGCAGTACAAGTAAACTTAGAGCACTCGCAGCACCTGGACAATGTCATTGTTTCCTCTACAAATTGGAAGTCCAAACCTTTGAAGCAGAATACATAGAAGGGAACATCGACGAAGTTGGATATTTGACACATGTAAATCACCCTAGGCACAGCCTTTGGATCTGGTTTCTGGCTGCCTAGATCGCACTGTCCACTAGAAAAGATGAACATAAAGTTCTTAACTGCAGATTTATGTATATAAAAAATCAGATACTATATTAGTTCTGAAATTCTTGTTCAACATTCATCAGGTACGATGTTGATCAGAAGGAGCAAAATATAATATATGATTTTGAGCATAGTAGGCAAAATCCAGGTAAAGTCTGGATACTTTAACAAATGCAGCTAAAAAACTCGCTCCGTTACCAACGCATTTAATACCGATAATACTCTTGGGTTCTTATAGCCTTAGAGCAACTATATCGCTGAGCGTGTGTAAAAAAAATTAAGTTTGTTGTTATCGTTTTGAAAATCGTCCTGTTTGATTTTGAATTATATATTTTTTTATATTAGAATTGAGATCAACTATGAAGGAGTGGTATACATTTTGAATGTTTTTCGTCAGTTTTCTTCTAACCATGCAGTGTTGGATTTCTATTTGAGACCGTTCCTTACTTAGGAATCGACCATTTGATTTTCACGGGGGGGGGGGGGGGGGAAGTTATCTTGGACTCTTGGATTTTTTCCGAACCATTCATGAGTGGATATTTTTCAAAAATTTCAAATCCTTGAATTCCCATAAAAATCAAATGGTTGTTCCCTTAACAGAGCATTTCTATTAAAATGGAACTATATGTAGCATCTTTAGTTTAATCGGTTAATTTAAACTATCAAAACTTCAAGATCACAATGAACCTGAACCTCAATTGTTGCCCTTTATATCAAGTATTTTTCTTGAAAGTGTAATTCTTTCATTTTTCGTCCCTTTTCATTACAATTTTATCAATTTTTTGAATCCCTAAACCAGGGGTAAGGGATGCACCGAATCATATAAAAAATATTACACATGTGGTGTTTTTCCTGTTTTTTCAATGGTTAGTTTGGTCACATGATTACCGGGATATTTCATTTATTGACCTCTTGTTAAAGCATATTGACTCCGTAAAAGAATATTGACTCCATATTACTAAAATTAGATCCAAATTTGTTCGTGAAATTTCTAAATATTGTCAAAATGTTGATATTCTTTGTGCTGGGCAAGGTTTCTTGATTGAAAACAGACAGTGCATATGTAAAATAATAATTAAAGACTTTAATCGGTCAATACATTATATGGACCTCATCCATAATTGATAATATCACACACCGGTAAATTCTACCGGTTGACGCCAACCTTGAAAATTATTTCGTTTCTGGGTAGCCAATGGAGTTTATATATAGATTCTCCTTCAGGTGTGAGCTATGGAATTTCTCCAACCAAGATAGTTATTTTTTTTAATTTTCAACACGCGAGCTTTAGCGAGTCTGTTAAAACCTAAAATTTAACTATCGAGAGTGGAGAAATTCTATAACTCACGAGTAAATTGAAGGAGTATCTGTTTCTCCTATGATTTTCGACAAAAACCTCCATAAAATGCCATTGAAGTAGAAAGCACTATGCAATTTGTATATATAAATACATGAACGTCATTTCGGAACTTCTCTAGTTTATCGTTCCGAAAAACTTAAATTCCGTGAACAGCGGTGGGGAAATTGCACGAGACTTTCTAGTCCCCATGGGAATTAAATAAATTTTTTGAGAAGTATGGAAATGCCTCAAGAATGTGAGAGACACCAATAAATCTTAATAAACTTACCCGATACAGTTATAAGTTGGACAATCATATTGTAAGAAATTCTTCAGAGTATAACACTGCCGTCCTTTATCATCAATGTAAAATTTGGGGACTTTTCTGATGGTCCATTTTCCAGGGCATAAGACTTTCTTCTTAAAATTTTTAATGTTAAATCCTTGAAATACTGACGTTGATGGTGCCCTATAGTTATTTCAAAATAATTAAAAATTACCAATTATTTTGTCTTGAATGTGTGTTTCTGCAGCAAACAGAACTATTGTGAAATATCATAGTGTTTATGTTTGTTACTTTGTCTTGATGTAATAATGTTGAAAAATAGTAACAGATGGTTTCTGGTTTTCAACAGAAAACCTCCAATAAGAATAAGATAAACATATTATGACGTTCTATGCAGACAGATTGAGTGCACTATGTCAAATAGCACATCAAAGTTACACCTATACCAAAATATCATCTGAATGACTACTGCACGACAATTTTACAGAAAACAGTAATATCTATATTTTGATATACTATATATATGTCAACTTTTTGTTGTGCTCAGAGTAAAAAGAGTGTTGAAATTTGAAACAATACACGAACATGTTGTACAATTGATTAAAACGTGAAATTGCCCAAAACAGGTATTTTAGATTTATATTTTTATGGTTTTGATCAATAATCAAAGCAAGCACAATAAATACTTTACAGAAAATATCTGGTTAAACATATCTACAATAAGATATAATAAATGCTATTAAAGTATTATTAAATGGGTGTTTTGGTATTGATCCTGTATTATGTCCAAGTACAGTCGTATTGGGTCGAGTATAGCTGTCGAGGCAGCATCGAGGACCAATACGACTATACGAGGACATAATACAGGATCAATATCAAAACAACCATTTTATAAAGTAACCAATGACTTAAAATACATTATTAGTTGTCTATTTAAGACAATTCCATGTGTCTGAGAATGGGTCATTAATACAGGTTTTATACAGAAAAACTGGAACTGGTCATTAATACAGATCTCATACAGAAAATCCTGTATTAGACCTGTATTAATGACCAGTTCCGGTTTTGTATCAACTAGACAGTTTTTACTGTATTTCAACACACTGGTTAATACATATATATATAAACAAAGGGATAACAGATCTAGAACAGGTCAACAATTACATACAAATCAATCAACACAACCCAACAGGCAGAACCCCGGTCAAAAATAACATAAAAGTGCACTAAACACAACAGAGAGTCAAGATAGTCTGACCTGGTACAAACACTGATCAGTGGCGGGGTTAAACCGGTTAAACAGACACCCAAACCCCCAACTTATCTATCCTGATACTCTGATAGAAAACAGATTATAAAGCTAAAATGCAATATGATTACAAACCAGAGGCTCCCAGGAGCCGGTATGGCTCACCTGATATTTCCATTTGTTCATTGCTAAATGACCTTGAGATTAACATCCATGCCAGTTATTTTCAAAAAGAAGTCGTTTGTATGTATTTCCCATGGGGTCCTATGTTAAACTAAGTCACCCGCTGGTGGCCATCTTGGATGACATATCAGCAACAAAGTAACAACACTTGGTCAGCACCCAATAAGAAACATTCATACTATGTTTGGTGCCAATCTATTCAGTAGTACTCTAGAAGAAGATTTTTGTATGTATTTCCCATAGGGTCTATGTTAAACCAGAGTTCCCTATGGCAGCCATCCTGGATGACAGATCGGCAACAAAGTAAGACCACTTGTTCAGCATCTCATGAGAAACAATCGTGCAATGGTTGATTTCAATCTATTCAGCGGTTCTCCAGAAGAAGATTTTGTATGTATTTCCCATAGCGTCTTATGTTCAACTAAGTCCCCTGCTGGCGGTCATCTCGAATGGCGGATCGGCCACAAAGTAACAACACTCGGTCAGCACCTCATAAGAAACATTTGTTTAACAAGGAATATTTGTGCCATGTTTCGTTTCAATCCATTCAGCAGTTCTCTAGAAGAACTTCAAAATGTGAAATGTGAACGGACGGATGGACGGACGGACGGACGACGGACAACGAACGCAAAGTGATGGCAACAGCTCAAAATATCCTTTAGGTCAGGTGATCTGAAAAAGGTGACTGCTTGATTGGACGGTACATAATTTAGATGGTTGGAACAGATTGTGCACGTTTTAACTTCATATGGCAAAATGCTGGGTACATTATTCATGGCATTTGCATCACGTGACTTCAGCCCTTTTAAGCAAATTACCTCCCTTAGTTGTAGATCGAAAATGATAAAATTGTTTGAATTACGGATAATCGAGTCTTTTTCCGTCTCGGCTCTTAAACTAATGTGTCTATGAAAACTTCCTTTGGCGGCTATTTACAAATTGTTTGTTTAATTCTGAGGGGAAAGGCTTCATATTTGAAGGATTACGCTATGGGAGACTTGAAATTATCATGTTTTAAAAACATTTTGGCCGAAAAGTTATGAAAGCAGGTGAGATAAAACTTATTTCCTCATTAAATTCATCCTCCAAAGTTGTTCTCTATATGCGGACAATTTATGTATGATCTCGCCTTGTATCTGTATCTGTAGTTTGAATTTGCATTTTTAACTAATTTTTGTTAATTCATATAGCAGTTATACTACGGTTACGCTTCAGTTTTTTAAACTGAATTGGCCGAAAGTTTTCAATGCTGACAATGTTTATTTGCACACAAAAGGAAAGCTAATATTATGTAGAATGTACCTATATGCGGACAAATTGCTTATGAGTTATAAGAATTTGAATATTTGCATTTTTATTTTTTGGGGCAAGTTTAATGCTTTGTAATGAATGTCGTCAGAGAAATCCAAAGTGGCTGCTATGCAAATTACCAAAGTACCCGCAATTTTGCCATATGTTAAAACTAGCCAAGCCTCTCATAGCTCCTGGTCGGATACTGTCGCTCCATTAATCGTAACAATCAGAAATAAATTGACACTCATTCAGACTTTCAGGTTAACCCGTCATAGAGTCAAATGGAAATTTTTAGATTCGCGAGACGCCAAAATAAAGTATTTAAGTTAACAAACTAATGTATAAGACTTTTTATCTTGGAACTACGTCTTTTCTTTAGCTGATTAGTATTGTTTTCGGTAAATATCATAATAAAGTCTCCTGCTATCGTTCGCCTCACATTCAACAATAGTTTGTATTGCATTCAATAACGTAGCAGCTAGGCTATTCAATAGTAAAACGCTACGTAGCCCTACGTAACAGAGCTACGATAATGAACCCGCCCATGGTTCACGATGTTTATGACGTCATGTTTCCCTATGATTACGCGCCAAAAACGTCCCTTCTTCAAATCAGCTACAAATGTTAAATTTTAATGCCTTTTCACTTAAACAGATTAAAATTTAATGTAACAATATATGTACATTGTGAGAATATAACACTACCTACACATACATTGTAGGACTAACACTTACCGACAATATCTTTCAATTTGCCTTTGTGCGGTTTTGATGCCCCTATTCACTGAGCGTACTTTTCTTAGAAATGTCAGCTTTTTGAAACCATCAGCTATTTGGTTTCTGTAAATAACAAATACAACTAATAATACTGTGTTTCCAAGCAAGACACAAAAGTCGCCTGGCTGACTTATTTTTATAAGAATATAAGTCGCCCAAAACGGAGTTTGGAATACTTATTATTATTATTTTTTTAATATCCCTTAAGAGCTCCTTAATTAATTCCCCCTTTGGGGCCTCTTAATATTTACCATGTGGGCGCCTTTTTGACCTTCATTTAATAAATACAAATGAACAAACCTATATCCCAAAAAAGCAGAACATAAATAAATGTCCTAGATATTGACCACACACACCCCTTTTCTAGCACTCTCCCAATACCAGATCGGCCCCTTGTTTATATAAACTATATTGTTTCTTCATCTATACATATTTGGCCCAAGTTTCAGAGGAGAAGATATTTACCTAGGATAAGCAGAACATAAATGTCCTAGATATTGAACCCACACACCCCTTTTCTAGCCCTCTCCCAAATACCAAGTGGGACCCTTGTTTATATAAACTATATTGATTATTTCTCTATACATACATATCTACTTTCATATGAAATTTGAAGAATCCCCTTAATAAACCCCCCCCCCCCTTTTGCGGCCTCTAAATATTAACCATGTGGACCCTTGTTTGATTTTCATTTAATAAATACAAATAAACAAACCTATATCCCAAAAATAAGCAGAACATAAATGTCCTTAGATATTGACCCCACACACCCCTTTTCTAGCCCTCCCCCCAAATGCCAATTAGGCCCCTTTTTATATAAACTATATTGATTCTTCATCTATGCATACATATCTACCTTCATATAAAATTTGAAGTGTCTAGGACTAATAGAAACTGATGTTCTAGAATGTTCCATGAAAATCTGAGCCCCCTCAAAAAAGTGCGAAGGAGACCCCCGGTTCAAATAAAATGTGGGCACTGAACTCCTCATGGTTCCAATCTATCATCATATTAAATATTAAAATTCAATCTCCTGTTGTTTAAGAGAAAACCTAGCAAAAACAATGTCTCCCAAACTCCGTTTTGGGCGACTTAATAATCAAACATTTTCAAGAGACAACGCACTACTAAATCTATGACGCGGTATGTGCGTCATAAATATTTATTTATGCCTAAGCATAAATCGATTTATGCCAAGGCATCAATCATTTATGCATAGCCTTAAATGGATTTATGCCTAGGCATAAATATTTTTGCCTAGGCATAAATAAATATTTATGACGCACATACCGCGTCATATAAATCGCCCAAAAAGTCTTTAAATTTTAAATTTATTCAAATTATTCACCTGCATATGTTATTACAAACCAATCAACCCATTGACCAAAATATAGCTTAAAGACAAATCCTACTATTGTTTCTGCGCATATTCTTTTTGAACATTATTGTTTCGCAATTTGTCTATGACGGGATACGATATTCAGCGAAATTACCATTTCTGGTAGCCATCATGCAAGGGTTGCCCGTATCCGCCACTAGTGATAGTGCTCTGTGCGGAACATCTTTTTAAATATGGCCAGACTTAACAGCCTGCTTGTTGGTTGTTTTTTCAAAGAGATTTAAAATGAGAAGTTACTTATGGCACGTCAAACGGTTCAATATTCAAAAAAATATATTGATTTAAAAAAAAATAATTTATGTTCAAAACTTACAAATACATATGCAATATTTTTCTATTTATATTCATAAAATAAAAAAATGTGTTCAAAACTTACAAATATATATTTAAAAAATAAAAATTTATGTTCAAAACTTAGAAATATATATACAATATTTTTCTATATATATTAAAAAAAATAAAAATTTATGTTCAAAACTTACAAATAGTCCAGTCAAACTAAGTTTTAACCTCAAACTAATTGCAACAGAAAATGTTTTAGTTCTAATCTACAGCATTAAGCCCCAAATATACACAGAAAAAAAGTCCCATAAAATCTAACTTGAGGAAAACTCAAAATCAGCATTTTTTTCCATAGGAAATTAACATCGGAAAGGGGAGATAGCTCCGCAAAAATTAGTCTTTTTCTGTCAGTTTTTGGTTGATGTTTTTTAAAATTCATGTAAAGTATGATACTTTGATGGGGTTATAAGTTCGTATTGACTATATTATATAATCTTCTGCTCATGAAATGTACAAAACCGAAGTGTTATGGGTATTTTTATTTTTTTTCCACATTTTTCATTAAAGAAATTGCAAATTTGTGGCTTTGTGACCATTTTGAAAAAATATTGTGAAAATTTAGTATTGTTTATATCTGTAAATTATATTTGTTCAGCATCTACCTTGTTTAAAGATGCTTTAAACCACAAAAAGAAGAATATGTGCTTAATCATTTTTATTAAATTTGAGATTCTTTACCTTGACATGTTGAAAAATTTAATAAATGGTCAACTAATGAATTACGAAATCTAGGTTGTAGCTTGATAAAAGATATGAAAACACCTTTAGAGTTGTTTGTTATACTCTAAAGACGGATAAAATATCAAGAATCAATACATTCTGCTGAATAGAAGCGGTAAAGTTATAATTTTGTATCAATTTTTATAGATATTTCTGCCTTTTTTTGCAGAGTTATCTCCCATTTTCAATGCAAATCTCCATAGGAATTTTAAAATCGTGATTTTTTAGTCTTCCACAAGTTAGATTTTATTAGACTTTTTTCTGTGTATATTTGGGGTATAATGCTAAAGATTATAACTTAAAAATCTTCTTTTGCAATTACTTTAAGGTTAGGGTCAAATTTATGCTAGATTGACTGGACTATAATCAGCATATAGGTAGACGTAAATCCCACGTAATTAGTTAAAAGTAGCATTACATCAATCAATTGCATTTACAAAAATGAATAATTGTACAGCTTGGTTTCTTATATTATTAAACTGACAAAATTTTCTGTATTTTGCCCTAAACTTTTTATTACATATTAAAGCCGTTTATAGAACTTTATTTTAATTTGTTTTAAAGCAGAAATTTAATATATAATTATTTCATTAACATTAAACCATATTTACCTCTGAAAACCAGTTTTCCAAGGGAAGTAACCAAACAAATCATTTAAATATGGTAATTACATGCCAAGTAAAAACATATTTTAGATAAAATCCAAAACTATATTTATGTCCAATTAATACAATATTTATTTTCATCTCGGCAAGACTTCCTTTTGGCACCCCTTGCGCATATGTCTATGCTTATTCCGTCAACCAAAGGGTGCCAAAAGGAAGTCTTTCCTTCATCTCATTTAACCAAAAGTAATGATAAACTATAACTTTCATTTTTAAGATTTTTGTATATGAACTAGCAATCAAATTTAAAAGATTCAAGAACGATAACTCAAAAGTACCTCGGTTACAAATGAAGAACATGCATTCATACAAGCGCAAACCGAAGGGGCGACTTGTCCTGATGACAGATGGGTTGACATGTATTATAGAGGGTTCGACTTGTCCTACTACTTAAAGGGCGGATTGTCCAGCATGCACACATATTACCCAGAATGCAATATTATTTTAGTATATTAAAAAAAAATTAAGTTTTGAACATAATTGTTTCATCTTTTGAATATATATAGAAAAATATTGCATATATATTTTAAGTTTTGAACATAAATTATTATTTTTTTTTTGAATATATAAATAGAAAAAAGTATTGCATATATATTTGTAAGTTTTGAACATAATTTTTTATTTTTTGAATATAAATAGAAAAATATTGCATATATATTTGTAAATTTTGAACATATATTTTTTTTGAAATATATATATATATAAAATATTGCATATATATTTGTAAGTTTTGAACATAATTTTTTTTTGAATATTGAAACGTTTGACGTGCCATAGTTACTAACAACCCAGAAAATGCTATTTGTATAAAAAAAAAAAAAAAAAAAAAAAAAAAAAAAAAAAAAAAAAAAAATTTATATTCTCTATCTGAAGAATAGGTATGTCTCCATCTTCTGTAAAAATTTATTTATATTACTCTTGGTCGATTTTTCGCGATCAGCGATTTTGCGTACATTGAGTCCTCAACAAAAATGGCTGGAAGTTATTAATACCACTTTGTGTCAACACCATGCATTTTATTTATTTCATTGTGACATATTTTTGTTACATTAGTCATGCCGCCTTCAAAACAATCTGTGTATATCCCAAAACCAATCTTGAAAAAAATATAGGCCAAATAAAATATAAGCGGCAGGTAATAAAGATGACGTCATAACTCTGTAAAATTGTCGGTGAAACCATATTTTTATTAGCTTAATTGAAAGATGATACCATTAAGAATATATGTACCAGATATCAACAATTTATTATTGGTAAATCTGAATAGTAGGATATGTCTTTAAATCAATTCCTCTCTAGTAGTACTATAGCAAAGGTTATATAAACAAAGTTTTAGCTTTCTAAAAAGCTGTGGACGGCTTCGCTGTATCTTAATTTATGGTAATATGTGAGTATGTGGTTGTTGATTTAGTATTGGAATTGTGGTATTCTTAGATATTGATTGATATGAAATACAACAAATAGACACGACTCTGGAGGTGTGCCTAGATTGGCAGAAGTTATAAAGTAGAGAGCATGCATTTTTTGTTGTAAACATAGGATTATAGTGTATACGATTAAGCAAAACAAACCGTGTGTATTGCTGATTAACAAAGCAAATATACACGTATTAATAATTGATTTCAATAATGAATTTCAGAATATATGAATATTACAAAAACGTAATGACAGTTGATCGGAACTGATATACACAGAGTTAATTTTCCGGCTTTTTATTTCCTGAACGAGTAAAGTCTGTAATTATTTATCTCATATGAACCAATGGCTGTTGCTGTATCTCAGCCGCATCATAAAGTAACCAATAAGCGATCAGTAATTATTTCAACATGGCGTATATGTCTGCTGAAACTAATAGCTCCGCACCGTGATGCGAAACAAAAATTGATATTTATGTTATTTTATGTAAACTAAACAACATGTATTTTCTTGGAGGTCTATATCCCTGGGTCTTTAAATTAAACAAATGTCTAAT
Organism: Mytilisepta virgata; assembly: GCA_028015205.1. Lineage (NCBI taxonomy): Eukaryota > Metazoa > Mollusca > Bivalvia > Mytilida > Mytilidae > Mytilisepta > Mytilisepta virgata. Next base: position 39,181,028 of record CM051515.1, read on the forward strand.
GGATTTCTTATTAATAGCCTCCTTTATATAACCGCCTCGGTTTTTTGGTGGTAGCGTGCTCGCTTCGAGTACGGTAATACGCGGGTTCGATCCACGGCCGGTTCAAACAAAGGACTTTTAAAGTGGTATCTGCTAAGTCTCCTCTAAGCACATGGATAGTCAGAAGCAAGAGCAAAGAAAGACTGGTTTGGAGTCAAATTTATGTGTTTAGTTGAAAATTATTTATTTATAGTGTATTGGGAAACATTTTATTAATACTCCCATGTAGCGACATTTTAACCGTACCGCTTTTCAAAATCTACCCTTAGGGTGTTAATCTCACTTAACATGGTACAGTCTTTTTTTGTCCCTATCCGAGACCATCCTCACAAACGGTATTCATAGTGAAATTTTCATTACTAAAGGCGATTTAAATGGCATATGTTTCTGCGAATTGTAACCTTGTAAGGTAGCACGTTAACAATCGGGATCAGCGTGTCGGTCTAGTAAAACATAGGGTCATATTCATATCACATCAACATGTTCTCGTCCGGACATGCATATAATGAAATCGATTGACGTTAATCTATGATCAATGGGTCAATAAAATGTTTCTGCTACAATAAGATTTACGAATTTTCTACTTCGCTAGGTAAAAATGTGAAAATATAGAAATCTAAAATGTAGAAATCTTGATATTTACATTATAGACTATACTTACTCAGGATATACATATTCACTCCTTGGTTGAATCTGGAAACCAATAGCTGAAGCACTTCTAAAACTTCGCTCACTCGGCAGTAAACATTTGTCACTTGCATAAACTTGAATGGAGAAAACCGCCAGAAATAGAACTATTGTCTGAAATAAAATTATTTCGTCTTTTCTACCATTAATTAGTCGGTCTAATAATGATAAAGCACGTGATCTCTTTATATGTTCATCCGCCTGAATCTTAGCCACTGGTAAATGCATGTTATATGAATACACAAGTTACTTGTATAAGACACGTTACCACAATGTCAGACAGAACTGAAGTTCAGCTGATTCTGTACTTTGGGATAACAAGAATTTCGATGCAAATATATGATATAGTACAAAGTTTATCTGGGGACCAGTTAATTACATTATCAGGAGCTGTTGATTACGAGATGCAACTGTATGAAGACTTTTCAAAACTATATAGTCAGCAGTTGGAACACATGGCGTGTCTAAATGTGTGTTTTATCTGCAGGAATGTCAATACACAGGTGCTAGACATTTGAGTGTATAAAATCGCCTCTAGCATTTTTGAGTTTATACATATCATAAAAAAAAGGGTTTAGGATCTGTGTGTCAGACCTATTATCTATTTTTACGGCTAAATTATGTTTTAAGTTACAGTGGTGCTGTATGATAGTATTTAATTAATTAATTTATTTATTTATTATTTAAAAAAAAAAAAAAAAACGAACCTTAAGATAGCTATAAAGTAAAATATTTCAAAATAACATAATTTTACCTTCAAAGCCATCTTGCCGTTCAGCAGCCTATCTCTGGTATTTAACATAGAATTACAATGAATGTAGCATATTCTAATTCAAATATGCATTCCTGTATGTAGAATTGATTCCGGAGGACTTAGAGCTATAAAGTTACATATAACTTAATAGAATTATGCAAAGCCTTTTTAACATGATTATTGGGGAATTATTTAAGGAAACAAGCCGAATGTTATTTAATATTTTAAAACCTTTATTATTAAATGTAAATTGTCAAATATCATGTAAAAATCAAGAAAATGGAATAAAATACAAACAGCTGTCGTTTTAAAAGTGATTTTTTTTTTCAATTTGATGTATAAACGCTATTTCAAAGAAATGTTTGATACGACTTTTGATGCACCAGTGATGTTTACTGTACATGTAAAACATATCGAAGAGCCTGACTTGTTAGAAAATAGTATACAAGTATAGCTAAATCCGAATTACAATGTAATACAGAGGTCTTATCTTGATTTGGAATTTAAATATTCTTTTGAATTCTTTTTCTATTCTGATTTCTTGATGAAAAACTCCAGACTTCATTAAAATTTTGTACCTTTAACATGACAATTCGGTAGGTGTTAAAAGCTAAGGACCAACTTCCTCTCATGCATAGCTTTGTATACGCTTTGTACTACAGCGTATGTTAGACGGTTAATGTTACACTATGTATTAGGGCATATGAATGATGATTTGTGTTATTAGGCAATGTACTAAAGTGAATTTTGGACAGCTAGTGTTGTTAGGCAATGTACTAAAGTGAATTTTGGACAGTTGGTGTTGTTAGGCAATGTACTACAGGGTATGTTGGACGGTTTGTGTTGTTAAACTTTATGCTACAGGGTATGTTGAACAGTAAGTGTTGTTACACTTTGTACTAAGGGTATGTTGGACGATTAGTGTTGATACACTTAAACTACATGGTATGTTGGATGGTTATTGTTGTTACACTTTGCACTTCAGGGTATGTTGGGCGGTAAGTGTTGTTGCACTTTGTATTACAGGGTATGTTGAACGGTTAGTGTTGTTACACTATGAACTTTAGGGTATGTTGGATGGTTATTGTTGTTACACTTTGCACTTCAGAGTATGTTGGGCGGTAAGTGTTGTTACACTTTGTATTACAGGGTATGTTGGACGGTAAGTGTTGTTACACTTTGTATTACAGGGTATGTTGGGCGGTAAGTGTTGTTACACTTTGCACTTCAGGGTATGTTGGATGGTTATTGTTGTTACACTTTGCACTTCAGGGTATGTTGGGCGGTAAGTGTTGTTACACTTTGTATTACAGGGAATGTTGGGCGGTAAGTGTTGTTACACTTTGTATTACAGGGTATGTTGGGCGGTAAGTGTTGTTACACTTTGTATTACAGGGTATGTTTGATGGTTATTGTTGTTACACTTTGCACTTCAGGGTATGTCGGGCGGTAAGTGTTGTTACACTTTGTATTACAGTGTATGTTGGGCGGTAAGTGTTGTTACACTTTGTATTACAGGGTATTTTTGGCGGTATGTGTTGTTACACTTTGTATTACAGGGTATGTTGGGCGGTAAGTGTTGTTACACTTTGTATTACAGGGAATGTTGGGCGGTAAGTGTTGTTACACTTTGTATTACAGGGAATGTTGGGCAGTTAGTGTTGTTACACTTTGTATTATAGGGTATGTTGGACGGTTAGTGGTGTTACACGTTGTATTACATGGTATGTTGGGCGGTAAGTGTTGTCGCACTTTGTATTACAGGGTATGTTGGGCAGTTAGTGTTGTTACACTTTGTATTATAGGGTATGTTGGACGGTTAGTGTTGTTACACGTTGTATTACAGGGCATGTTGGGCGGTAAGTGTTGTTGCACTTTGTATTACAGGGTATGTTGAACGGTTAGTGTTGTTACACTATGAACTTTATGGTATGTTGGATGGTTATTGTTGTTACACTTTGCACTTCAGGGTATGTTTGGCGGTAAGTGTTGTTACACTTTGTATTACAGGGTATGTTGGACGGTAAGTGTTGTTACACTTGTATTACAGGGTATGTTGGGCGGTAAGTGTTGTTACACTTTGCACTTCAGGGTATGTTGGATGGTTATTGTTGTTACACTTTGCACTTCAGGGTATGTTGGGCGGTAAGTGTTGTTACACTTTGTATTACAGGGAATGTTGGGCGGTAAGTGTTGTTACACTTTGTATTACAGGGTATGTTGGGCGGTAAGTGTTGTTACACTTTGTATTACAGGGTATGTTTGATGGTTATTATTGTTACACTTTGCACTTCAGGGTATGTCGGGCGGTAAGTGTTGTTACACTTTGTATTACAAAGTATGTTGGGCGGTAACTGTTGTTACACTTTGTATTACAGGGTATTTTTGGCGGTATGTGTTGTTACACTTTGTATTACAGGGTATGTTGGGCGGTAAGTGTTGTTACACTTTGTATTACAGGGTATGTTGGGTGGTAAGTGTTGTTACACTTTGTATTACAGGGTATGTTGGGCGGTAAGTGTTGTTACACTTTGTATTACAGGGTATGTTGGACGGTTAGTGTTGTTACACTTTGTATTACAGGGTATGTTGGGCGGTAAGTGTTGTTACACTTTGTATTACAGGGAATGTTGGGCGGTAAGTGTTGTTACACTTTGTATTATAGGGTATGTTGAACGGTTAATGTTGTTACACGTTGTATTACAGGGTATGTTGGGCGGTAAGTGTTGTTGCACTTTGTATTACAGGTATGTTGACCAGTTAGTGTTGTTACACTTTGTATTATAGGGTATGTTGGACGGTTAGTGTTGTTACACGTTGTATTACAGGGCATGTTGGGTGGTAAGTGTTGTTACACTTTGTATTACAGGGTATGTTGGGCGGTTAGTGTTGTTACACTTTGTATTACAGGGTATGTTGGACGGTTAGTGTTGTTACACTTTGTATTACAGGGTATGTTGGGCGGTAAGTGTTGTTACACTTTGTATTACAGGGAATGTTGGGCGGTAAGTGTTGTTACACTTTGTATTATAGGGTATGTTGAACGGTTAATGTTGTTACACATTGTATTACAGGGTATGTTGGGCGGTAAGTGTTGTTACACTTTGTATTACAGGGAATGTTGGGCGGTAAGTGTTGTTACACTTTTATTACAGGGAATGTTGGGCAGTTAGTGTTGTTACACTTTGTATTATAGGGTATGTTGGACGGTTAGTGTTGTTACACGTTGTATTACAGGGTATGTTGGGCGGTAAGTGTTGTTGCACTTTGTATTACAGGTATGTTGGGCAGTTAGTGTTGTTACACTTTGTATTATAGGGTATGTTGGACGGTTAGTGTTGTTACACGTTGTATTACAGGGCATGTTGGGTGGTAAGTGTTGTTACACTTTGTATTACAGGGTATGTTGGGCGGTTAGTGTTGTTACACTTTGTATTACAGGGTATGTTGGACGGTTAGTGTTGTTACACTTTGTATTACAGGGTATGTTGGGCGGTAAGTGTTGTTACACTTTGTATTACAGGGAATGTTGGGCGGTAAGTGTTGTTACACTTTGTATTATAGGGTATGTTGAACGGTTAATGTTGTTACACGTTGTATTACAGGGTATGTTGGGCGGTAAGTGTTGTTACACTTTGTATTACAGGGAATGTTGGGCGGTAAGTGTTGTTACACTTTGTATTACAGGGAATGTTGGGCAGTTAGTGTTGTTACACTTTGTATTGTAGGGTATGTTGGACGGTTAGTGTTGTTACACGTTGTATTACAGGGTATGTTGGGCGGTAAGTGTTGTTGCACTTTGTATTACAGGGTATGTTGGGCAGTTAGTGTTGTTACACTTTGTATTATAGGGTATGTTGGACGGTTAGTGTTGTTACACGTTGTATTACAGGGCATGTTGGGCGGTAAGTGTTGTTGCACTTTGTATTACAGGGTATGTTGAACGGTTAGTGTTGTTACACTATGAACTTCAAGGTATGTTGGATGGTTATTGTTGTTACACTTTGCACTTCAGGGTATGTTGGGTGGTAAGTGTTGTTACACTTTGTATTACAGGGTATGTTGAACGGTTAGTGTTGTTACACTATGAACTTCAGGGTATGTTGGATGGTTATTGTTGTTACACTTTGCACTTCAGGGTATGTTGGGTGGTAAGTGTTGTTACACTTTGTATTACAGGGTATGTTGGGCGGTAAGTGTTGTTACACTTTGTATTACAGGGTATGTTGGGCGGTAAGTGTTGTTACACTTTGTATTACAGGGAATGTTGGGCGGTAAGTGTTGTTACACTTTGTATTACAAGGTATGTTGGACGGTTATTGTTGTTACACTTTGTATTACAGGGTATGTTGGGCGGTTAGTGTTGTTACACTTTGTATTACAGGGTATGTTGGGCGGTTAGTGTTGTTACACTTTGTATTACAGGGTCTGTTGGGCGGTAAGTGTTGTTACACTTTGTATTACAGGGTATGTTGGGCGGTTAATGTTGTTACACTTTGTATTACAGGGTATGTTGGGCGGTTAGTGTTGTTACACTTTGTATTACAGGGTAGGTTGGGCGGTAAGTGTTGTTACACTTTGTATTACAGGGTATGTTGGGCGGTTAGTGTTGTTACACTTTGTATTACAGGGTATGTTGGGCGGTTAGTGTTGTTACACTTTGTATTACAGGGTATGTTGGGCGGTAAGTGTTGTTACACTTTGTATTACAGGGTATGTTGGGCGGTAAGTGTTGTTGCACTTTGTATTACAGGGTATGTTGGGCGGTAAGTGTTGTTACACTTTGTATTACAGGGTATGTTGGGCGGTAAGTGTTGTTACACTTTGTATTACAGGGTATGTTGGGCGGTAAGTGTTGTTGCACTTTGTATTACAGGGTATGTTGGGCGGTAAGTGTTGTTACACTTTGTATTACAGGGTATGTTGGGCGGTAAGTGTTGTTACACTTTGTATTACAGGGTATGTTGGGCAGTTAGTGTTGTTACACTTTGTATTATAGGGTATGTTGGGCGGTAAGTGTTGTTACACGTTGTATTACAGGGCATGTTGGGCGGTAAGTGTTGTTGCACTTTGTATTACAGGGTATGTTGAACGGTTAGTGTTGTTACACTATGAACTTCAGGGTATGTTGGATGGTTATTGTTGTTACACTTTGCACTTCAGGGTATGTTGGGTGGTAAGTGTTGTTACACTTTGTATTACAGGGTATGTTGGGCGGTAAGTGTTGTTACACTTTGTATTACAGGGAATGTTGGGCGGTAAGTGTTGTTACACTTTGTATTACAAGGTATGTTGGACGGTTATTGTTGTTACACTTTGTATTACAGGGTATGTTGGGCGGTTAGTGTTGTTACACTTTGTATTACAGGGTATGTTGGGCGGTTAGTGTTGTTACACTTTGTATTACAGGGTCTGTTGGGCGGTAAGTGTTGTTACACTTTGTATTACAGGGTATGTTGGGCGGTTAATGTTGTTACACTTTGTATTACAGGGTATGTTGGGCGGTTAGTGTTGTTACACTTTGTATTACAGGGTAGGTTGGGCGGTAAGTGTTGTTACACTTTGTATTACAGGGTATGTTGGGCGGTTAGTGTTGTTACACTTTGTATTACAGGGTATGTTGGGCGGTTAGTGTTGTTACACTTTGTATTACAGGGTATGTTGGGCGGTAAGTGTTGTTACACTTTGTATTACAGGGTATGTTGGGCGGTAAGTGTTGTTGCACTTTGTATTACAGGGTATGTTGGGCGGTAAGTGTTGTTACACTTTGTATTACAGGGTATGTTGGGCGGTAAGTGTTGTTACACTTTGTATTACAGGGTATGTTGGGCGGTTAGTGTTGTTACTTTGTATTACAGGGTATGTTGGGCGGTAAGTGTTGTTACACTTTGTATTACAGGGTATGTTGGGCGGTAAGTGTTGTTACACTTTGTATTACAGGGTATGTTGGGCGGTTAGTGTTGTTACACTTTGTATTACAGGGTATGTTGGGCGGTAAGTGTTGTTACACTTTGTATTACAGGGTATGTTGGGCGGTAAGTGTTGTTGCACTTTGTATTACAGGGTATGTTGAACGGTTAGTGTTGTTACACTATGAACTTCAAGGTATGTTGGATGGTTATTGTTGTTACACTTTGCACTTCAGGGTATGTTGGGTGGTAAGTGTTGTTACACTTTGTATTATAGGGTATGTTGGACGGTTAGTGTTGTTACACGTTGTATTACAGGGTATGTTGGGCGGTAAGTGTTGTTGCACTTTGTATTACAGGGTATGTTGGGCAGTTAGTGTTGTTACACTTTGTATTATAGGGTATGTTGGACGGTTAGTGTTGTTACACGTTGTATTACAGGGCATGTTGGGCGGTAAGTGTTGTTGCACTTTGTATTACAGGGTATGTTGAACGGTTAGTGTTGTTACACTATGAACTTCAGGGTATGTTGGATGGTTATTGTTGTTACACTTTGCACTTCAGGGTATGTTGGGTGGTAAGTGTTGTTACACTTTGTATTACAGGGTATGTTGGGCGGTAAGTGTTGTTACACTTTGTATTACAGGGTATGTTGGGCGGTAAGTGTTGTTACACTTTGTATTACAGGGTATGTTGGGCGGTAAGTGTTGTTACACTTTGTATTACAGGGAATGTTGGGCGGTAAGTGTTGTTACACTTTGTATTACAAGGTATGTTGGACGGTTATTGTTGTTACACTTTGTATTACAGGGTATGTTGGGCGGTTAGTGTTGTTACACTTTGTATTACAGGGTATGTTGGGCGGTTAGTGTTGTTACACTTTGTATTACAGGGTCTGTTGGGCGGTAAGTGTTGTTACACTTTGTATTACAGGGTATGTTGGGCGGTTAATGTTGTTACACTTTGTATTACAGGGTATGTTGGGCGGTTAGTGTTGTTACACTTTGTATTACAGGGTATGTTGGGCGGTTAGTGTTGTTACACTTTGTATTACAGGGTATATTGGGCGGTAAGTGTTGTTACACTTTGTATTACAGGGTATGTTGGGCGGTAAGTGTTGTTGCACTTTGTATTACAGGGTATGTTGGGCGGTAAGTGTTGTTACACTTTGTATTACAGGGTATGTTGGGCGGTAAGTGTTGTTACACTTTGTATTACAGGGTATGTTGGGCGGTAAGTGTTGTTACACTTTGTATTACAGGGTATGTTGGGCGGTTAGTGTTGTTACACTTTGTATTACAGGGTATGTTGGGCGGTTAGTGTTGTTACACTTTGTATTACAGGGTATGTTGGGCGGTAAGTGTTGTTACACTTTGTATTACAGGGTATGTTGGGCGGTAAGTGTTGTTACACTTTGTATTACAGGGTATGTTGGGCGGTTATTGTTACACTTTGTATTACAGGGTATGTTGGGCGGTAAGTGTTGTTACACTTTGTATTACAGGGTATGTTGGGCGGTAAGTGTTGTTGCACTTTGTATTACAGGGTATGTTGGTCGATTAATGTTACACTATGTATAAGAGCATATGAAAGATAATTATTGTTGTAAGGGAATGTACTGCAGGGTAAGTTGGACGGTTAGTGTTGTTACACTATAGTATAGATAGTATGGGTATGTTGGACTGTTAATGTTATACTATATTAGAGATAGTACGGGTACTTTGAACGGTTAGTGTTGTTATACTATGTATTATAGGGTATGTTGGACGGTTAGTTTCAACAGCTACAATGCATAACATAACACTGGTTTCTTATCAGCAAAAGCCGAATACAAAATGTTCTGGTATGAGAGTATTTTATTTGGTGGAGCAAACATTTCTAAAAGTATCTTGGAAACAACATTTTTATACGTTTCTGTTTTGATGATACAAATAACCAGTTTCCTTTGACACATTACTGGATCCAAAAGATTTGTCCTGGACACCCAAATTTCCCAACAATAAATTCGTACGTGTTATGTTAATCAAACTCATCTTGAAAAAGATGTTATAAGGCCCCGGCTTGGATTTTCGGAGCACGCTCTTTTCTAAGACGGAAGACAATACAATGCATCTGAAATTGCAAAAAAAAATAGAAAATTCAACATTTTATTTAAAAAGAAAAGAATTATTATAAAACCGAACTGATTTTCAACAATGGACGGTAGTGTATGTTTTGGCAAACGGCTACTGTGTCATTTTGAAATTAGTAATAAGAAAACAAAGAATTTATCACAGAACTGTACCGGACGTTTTGTTGATGACTAAACTGATGTTGAAGGCACTATTTCAGAGAGAGGCCATTTATTTTTCTCATCGCTGATACCCCTGTCAAAAGTATGTGACGGTGAATTACAGTTTCTATTACTTGTACCATTCATTACGCCAATATGATTTCTTCGTCCAAATGCAGATATGTTTGTTATGGTGTAAGCTTCTCGTCTATAACACTGCATATTCGACATACAGAACACTTCACGACATCCCCGGCGAAAATTAGAATTGTAACACATGTATAAAGCTGGCTTCAAAGCACAGGAAGAAAAATTCAAAATCACACATGCGTTATACCAAAATGGATCAACGTTATTTGGTTGCACGAAACCAACAATGAGCTCCAACAAATATATTGGAGAAATCAGTAAAATAACTATTAATGTTGTGATCATTAACATTCGTACCATTTTAACTTTTGTTCTGGGAACGGAATTCATTGTTCTTTGGAACTGAAGACAAGTATTTTCTGAATGGCGCCATATATAGCGAAAGACTTTTGTATATAAAACAACCATTATAATAACAGGAGAAGCATACTGGATGATCAGGAGCGAGACAGTATAAGCGACTCCAGCCCACTGTGTTCTTTTTGTTTGAGCAAATGTGGGACATAAGGAAAGAGTAAGATTGTCCTTTTCTATCACTATTTCTTCATAAAAATACAAAGAAAAGCTAGAAAATATAAGCGAAACAAAACAAGCAACACTGATCATTTTCTTCGATGTTCCTCTGGTCACTTTAAACATCAACGGGTAGATGATAGTGTAAAATCTATCGATACAAATTGAAGTTAGTACAAATGTCGTAACTCCTAACGTAAAGTGCTGAAGAAACCGGGTAACACGGCACATGAAATCTCCGAATGGCCAACTTCCGGCTAAGATTCGACCGGTAATCCAGGGAATTGTGGCACAGGCGATAAGAAGATCGGTACAGGCAAGGCATACGATGAAATAGTTCGTAGTGGACTGAACTCTCCGACTGCGAGAAATAACCAAACACACCAAAACATTTCCTAGAATACATAATATCCATAATATACTGACAACAAGTGTCAGAAAAACTACTTGTCCTTTGTGAAGATCTTTGTCTAAACCATACACATGGGTTTCCATAATATAAACTATTAAATAATATCTTTCAACATTTTGAAACTAAGAAGACTTTAGTTTTTCTTCTTTTTACAATTTCATTTCTTGGTTTGTTGACGATACCAACTAAAGTCACAGTTCTGTCAAACGGTGAATTCAAAGTTCATCGAACCTGTCAATCTGAAAAAATAAAAGATATTTAAGAAATTGAAAACTGTTCTTTTACTATATGACCGATAATTTTGGAAGGCTAATGGGTTCTTACACGAGTTCAAAAAGATAAGAAAAATCTTTAAAAAGTTTTAAAATTACCCAAATGGGTGACCCATGTAAAAGAAGTAGAAATTGTTTAATGGATCTAAAATTTAAGCATCACTCTTTCCCAAAATGTTCACTGGTTCATGGTATATTTTGAGATCATCATTTGCGACAGTCTGAATTTTAATTAGATTATACATGTATAAATAAGACATTAAAACGCACGAGTTTGATAAACGAATTAAGTAATGGAGATATATTGATTTTATATAAAATGCATACTTAATATACGCATTTCACCTTGTTTTGAAATACCAAATCAACAAGAATAGGTGAACCGTGGAAAAGTTGCTAATAACAAAATGAATATCATAATGAGAAAATCAAAAATCATGCACTAAATTATTCAGATGAAAAAAAAATTGGGTTGTCGTTTTGACTTTTCACGTTGTGTTACGTTGAGACATGATTTGTTGAAAATATGAATATTCAGTGCATCGACAATTTCAATAAAAGTTTTGAGCAAAAAGTACCTGCAACCTTATTCACAGAAAATCATGTTAGACGTAAATTCAAATGACAATAAACTTCTATGGACAGCCACATATGTAAAGAATATGCAGCTAATAATCTACAAATTATGATGGATGTGCTTTATCATGGTTAAAAGGTCTATAGGTTTGCACTCCGCCCGTCAGTCACACTACAGTTTTCCGGACTTTTTTTTCAGAAACCGTTTAACCAAATGATCTTATTTTTGGTATATGAGTTTATAATGATGAGCTACAGACCAATTTTGACTTTCACGCTGATCGGATACTTATCGTGAGAGTTACTGCGCTTGGTAATAGGAATTATTGTCAAAATAAGTTTTCTGGACTTCTTTTGCAAATCCTTTTACCAAGTGATCTTATTATTCGTATGTGAACTTATAATGATGAGATACAGGGCAAGTTTGAGTTTTCGACTGACCGGGTAATTATGGTGTACCCGTTGCAAACATAGGTTCAGGATTCACTCTGTCCATACGTCTTCGTCCGATTCACATATTCAAGGATATTTGGTGTGTTTTCTCACAGCTCAAGCCGGTAGGGGACATTGTATTGCCCAGCAATACTTTCAGAATGCTTGTTAATTTTAACTCGTTATAGCTTTACTAATGCAAAACACAATCCCAAGGATATAAGCATCCAGTGTACAAAATAAAACATAACACACAAATGTGACAATAAAAAAGAATATATACAAACAGTTAATTGTTATGATAATCCTATTTCCTCAGTTCTAATGACTGTTTTATAAAGCATGTAACAGTTTTAATATATAGCGACTTAACTCTTTATAACGACGTAGTAACTCGTTATAACAACTTAGCTAACTCGCTAAAATGATATCAAATAATTTATTATTACCACTGCGCGGATGCCTCTGTTGGTGGACTCCAGGGACAAACAGCTCAGTTGCTAGTTTTGCCGACACTGATGTTCCTAATTTGTTAAATTCTGTTAAACCCAAGGAGTATCTCCCTCCTGCGTAGCTCTGTCCTTGGATGGCTTGGGTTTACCCTTTTGGTCATTTTATCATTTTTGAATTTGCTCTTCAACATTTTGGATTGTTGTTTTGGTTTTCAAAATTGTAGGCCTTGATTACAACTGGTGAGTCGCAAATCGACGAAATTTGCACATCTTGCGTAGCATATTTGGTATCAAACATTCTGATATAGGCTGCAGAAAACGTCATTGAAACAAATCCGTGGTAAATTTACAATAAACCACGACCCTCACGAAATGACGACGTCACAGTATGTTGGAACGCAAAAACGTCATATTTTGTTCAGTGGTTTTTCGCTATTAGAATCAAAATAATTCATGGAAACATGTGGTTTGTGGTCGATTTTACCAAGGGATGACCATATTTCTGTGCATTTTACCCCTCACTTCGCTGCACTACGCTCAGGGTTAAATTTGACAGAAATATGGTGCACCTGTGGCAAAATCTCCAACAAACCACGGGCCTCCATGGATTATATTTTAAATTTATTATTTGGTAGCTACGTGTATTATAAGCACACATCAGGCTTGTTTGATAGATTTTGAAAGGTATTAGACAACTGACCCAGGAAGTGAAAAAAAAATCAGGGGAACATGGCCCTAATACTTTAATACTTTAAACTGATTGTTATCACGAACACTCAGAACTTCAAAGACATTTTACTGTCCTCTGAAAGGAGATACATGTACTCACAGAAAAAAAACTATTTGGGTTTGGTGTGCCCTTTATGTTGAATAGCCAGTTGGAAGAACCTACAATAACAGATTTATGTCAAATATTAAAAAACCAATACAGAAACAATATGATAAATGAAAAATTCACAAGATCAAAATCCCAAAGACAAGTCTATTTTTATCATATTGTTAGATTCATTTTCAAGGTCATGTTGTGATGGTATTCATGTAACATACGTGGAAACATTAAAACAGAAAAATTCTACAAAAAATACCATACATTAAAACATTAACACAGAAAAAATTCTGCAAAAATTAATATATTAGAACATTAACACAGGAAAAATACCATAAGGAAATACCAAAAAGAATCAGAAAAAGAAATCAAAAATACTAAAGCACTAGCTAAGTAAATTCACAAAAACGGAGTGACATCAGCTGCCACGGAGTGTGTCCTGCTACTTTAAAGGTGTTGAAAAAGATAATATGGTACTAAGTAATTGGGATATTATTTGATACTCATTCATAGCAAAGTTTTAAAGCAAAACTTACAGGGCTACACTCGTCACTCTAGTAGATAGTTAAGGATCGTTGATGATGTTTGTTCAGAAAATAAAATAAAAATCAGGGGAAAAAAGTCCTACTTGGTTATTTTTTTTCCACATCCATTTGACGACTTTCCGTTCCAAAAGTCAATTACCCAAATTCCAGCAAAGTACGCACACGATCATTAAAACTGTTTGGTCCGGCGAACTGTCATAATAACCATGTATCTATGTGTGATCTGTTTCAAAATTACCCAATATCAATGCAATGGCTACTTCCAATTCCACTGAATGTTTGTCCTCTTTTGAAGTCAAATGCCTTACTCTTGGAAGTAAGACAAAAATATTAACAGTTTCCTTGTATCTTATCATTATTCAATAATTTCCGATATCTGGATAATGGAGTTTGTCGGAAAACTGTGATTTGCGGCAGCTGTTATCTGTGAAGAAGTCAGGTGATAAAGAATCTCACTGTCGCGGAAAATAATTGTTGTTGTAAGATAAAGAATCTCACTGTCACGGAAAATAATTGTTTTTGTAAGAATCGTGTGCAATACATAAAGTCAGGTGTGGGCCAACTGTCACGGAAAATAGATAAAACATTTTCAACAAGAAAACCAGAGGTGCCTAAACTAAGTAACCAGGGATATTACTTAACCTTTAAAGAAAATTCTTTTAACTGTAAAATTTCAGTATAAAAGCAATATGAATACTAAGGGATCAACCATTTGATTCTTAAGGGGGAGGGGGGCTAGGATCAAGTGTTTGATCCTGCCTATTTTTTCGCCGAAATTTTGGTCCTGGATTTTTTTCTCATTTTAACCAAAAAAATCCTGATTGACACACGTATGGCATTTTTTTTCACACCTACTGTGATCTTGTCTTTTTTTGACAGAAATCCTGGTCCTGCCTATTTATTTAAAATTTTATCGTAGCCCCGTATCTTAGATATGCTTGTAAATTGTAGGTAGGCTGGTGTTCCAATATATCAATTTTGATGCGCAGGATGCAGTGCATATTACAATGGGACAGCAAGGGCGTCTGGAGGGGATTTGTCATTTTAAAATAACTGCTCCACGTGATGTTATGCTTTTAAATCAAATGCTCCTGACATCAAAATTAACCGTTCTAATATTATGACATTGTCATTTTAGACTATTTTAGATTTTATTGAAACATTATATAAAATAATGAATTTTTGTATTGTCTTTTAAAATACAAGAGATAAAGCGGAAAATATATTTACATTTGGTTTATTTTATAAAAAAAAAATCCATGATACTAAGGGACGAGATCAAAAGTCCAATATAGGATAAAAAACTTAATTCACATAGTTTTTTCACTGACCGATCCGGTTCAACTTAATTTGGGAAAAATTGATTGACCAATATGGGCATATGCTTTGACAGTATATTTTTTGTATATGGGTCCTGTTTTTCCTCAACAATGAGTGTTTGTTCTGTATATTGACTTGGACATCACTTGAATCCGTATTTTTCAATCCGAAAATCGATGTCGGATAACAAAACTTGCAGCGATTCCCCCCCCCCCCCCCTCCCCACCCCCAGACTATTTGAATTAAGTTTTTTATCCTACATTCAACTTTTGACCTCGTCCCTAATTTCCATGCAAAAAAATTAAAAGTAAAATTTTCAATTTCAAGACTTTGGATGACAAATGTAAGATGGAATGGACAGGTTGGTAAAGACTATCTGTTAAGATTGGTTCCAGGTGAGCGAGTTTTGTTAGAATAAAGAAGTGTTGAGTGTGTTGTTCCTTAAGCAAGCTTGCGCCATTGTGCCAACTGAACTGAAAGGTGACGACTTACAAAAAAAGATAACTTTTGCAAACAGAAAACTTAAAGTAAAACTTATTAATACATTTATAATCTTTCTATTATTTTTTTTATAATTTTTGTAGTGATCAACTTTTTAAGAAGTTTTAAGATATAGATCCGGACTAATTGTAATATCAAGACCTTTTATACGCTTTTGATACGAAGACTTAAACAACGTAGCATTAACAAGATCGAAAATTACTTGCAGTTTTTTTTCAATTTCTATACAAATATTACCATATATAAATATGAACAATGAGTATTTGACACGTTGCTAAGGATATTTCGATCAAAATGTCTTGTCACAATTACATGGTTTGCACATTAATTCAATACACGGGATATATCAGCTATGTATAATTAATAAAGGTCACTTAAAATGAAGAAGCGAGAGGACTTTTAACGAAAATGCTTTAAATAGATGGTAATAAATTGAGAATATCGATATGGCAAACACTTTCTACCAAAGTCATTAAAAAAACCGGAAAAGAACAAGAAAATCAAATAATAGATAAGGGTAGTAACCCAGCAGTACTTAAAGTACCCAAAAGTGATAATTGTGAATTGTAAGAATTCGTACAACTGTAAAAGAGAGAAAATTTCAAGATGCACTTAAAACCATCCACTGCACGAAGAAGGGAATTTAATTGTCTGTAAATACAGACTCCATTTACTGTTCAAACAATTCATGAGGAAACATCAAACTCGTTTTAAGTCTTTCCGGAAATAACTAGTAATGGTGATAGGTCTTTAAAAGTGGAATTTACATTAATACTAAAATGAAAATGTTCTTTAAGGCAATAACTTGTAAACGTTGAAATGTTCTGAGTGATCTCACCAAGCATCTTAATGATCTACATGTATATGTAACTTGATCAACATGTCATCTTTACGTACAACAAAATAAAAATACGAAATTTGTTACTGGTATTATTATTCATATCTTCCAGTATCTTAAAATTTGGAAGATACAGGAAAATACTGGATTCCAGTATTATCCTGTAATTTTCGTTTTCTCTGAAACTGGAAAACACTGGTAATACCAAATTTATAGATACTGGAAAACACTGGTAATGCCAGAGTTACAGATACTGGAAATAATGGTAATATCAGTAATACAGATACTGGAAAACAATGGTAATATCAGCGTTAAAGACACTGGAAATATTGGTAATATCAGAGATAAAGATACTGAAAACACTTGTAATACCAAAGGTATAGATACTGGAAAACACTCGTAATACCAAAGATGTAGATACGGGGCTGGAAAACACTGGTAATGCCAGAGTTACAGATACTGGAAAACACTGGTAATGCCAGAGTTTACAGATACTGGAAACACTGGTAATATCAGAGATACAGATACTGAAAATAATGGTAATATCAGAGTTACAGACACTGGAAAAAACTGGTAATATCAGAATTATAGATATCGGAAATACTGGTAATATCAGAGTTACAGATATTGGAAATACTGGTAATATAAGAGTTATAGATAAAGGAAATACTGGTAATAATTCAGAGTTACAGATAATGGAAATACTGGTATTATCAGAGTTATAGATACAGGAAATACTGGTAATATCAGAGTTACAGATACAGGAAATAATTGTAATATCAGAGTTACAGATACAGGAAATAATTGTAATATCAGAGTTACAGATACAGGAAATAATTGTAATATCAGAGTTACAGATACCGGAAATACTGGTAATATCAGAGTTACAGATACAGGAAATAATTGTAATATCAGAGTTACAGATACAGGAAATAATTGTAATATCAGAGTTACAGATACCGGAAATACTGGTAATATCAGAGTTACAGATACAGGAAATAATTGTAATATCAGAGTTACAGATACAGGAAATAATTGTAATATCAGAGTTACAGATACCGGAAATACTGGTAATATCAGAGTTACAGATACCGGAAATACTGGTAATATCAGAGTTACAGATACTGGAATACTGATAATATCAGGGTTACAGATACCGGAAATACTGGTAATATCAGAATTACAGATACTGGAAATACTGGTAATATCACATTTACAGATACAGGAAATACTGGTAATATCACATATACAGATACAGGAAATACTGGTTATATCAGAGTTACAGATACTGGAAATAATTGTAATATCAGAGTTACAGATACCGGAAATACTGGTAATATCAGAGTTACAGATACTGGAAATACTGGTAATATCACATATACAGATACAGGAAATACTGGTTATATCAGAGTTACAGATACTGGAAATAATTGTAATATCAGAGTTACAGATACCGGAAATACTGGTAATATCAGAGTTACTGATACCGGAAATACTGGTAATATCAGAGTTACAGATACTGGAAATAATGGTAATATCACATATACAGATACAGGAAATACTGGTAATATCAGAGTTACAGATACTGGAAATAATGGTAATATCATAATTACAGATACTAAATAGCTAGTATTACAAGTATTATAGGTCTTGGAAAACAGAACTTATTCTAGAATTATTGGAGGTTAGTTTTAAGTACTTATCGTACCAGTATTCCGGATCTTGAAGACACTGGTAATACCATAATTAGACACTGGAAAATACTAGTATTACCTACACTATAGGTATTAGAAAATATTGGTAATACCAGAATTACATTTACTGGAATAAAGGAGTTCTACGGGTATTGTAGATATTGGAAACACTCGTGATGCCTGAATTGCAATTATTAGCAGCAATATCGTTTACAGAAAATACAAAGTCTTACATTTGTGAATTCAGTATGAATTCAGTATACAAAAATAAAAAAAACAGGTTCTTCATCTCGAATTTCCAAATTTTACAATATGGTCAATTTTTGTGTGTTATTTTCCTTCACGGTGCAATCTTTAAGATATATGCCACTGAACTTATAATGTATAGACAATGATCTCTGATAAAACGTCGTTGGCAATGATATGCAGATATTACTTATAATAAACTATTGAAAATTCAACAATACTGGAACTACTAGTATTATAGATACCTGAATTCCTAATACTCTATGCACATATATTAATGTAACGTAATGTAATGCTTTATTTATATATATAGGAATACTAATAGCCAGAAAGCCACCAGTAACTCACCTTAACATGAACTTGTAAATTGCACAAAACTGTTATTAACTGTTAGTGAATTATTAGTATTGGACTGAGTCCACAATACCAGAATTCCTGTTCGAATGGACGTATTTTGTCTACTATTATATCTGGGTGATAACGATAGTATCAACAATGAATAGTCTATTATATCAGTATTAATTCTCAATTATGTACTCTTAATGAGGTCAATACATTTTGTATGTCTGTTTTCATTCAAAAAACCGTAATCAGCACTTTGAAACCAGAATATGTAAAATGTGGATTTTGATAGTCCTCAACTTTCCGTAAAACAGGTAGACAATGAAACATAAAGTTAAACAGATTTAATCAAAGAAATTAAAAAAAATCAACATTTTGACAATATTAGGAAATTATACGAACGAATCCTGATCTAGTTTTAGTAATATGGAGTCAATATTCTTTTACGGAGTCAATATGCTTTTACAAGAGGTCAATAAATGAAATATCCTGGTAAACATGTGACCAAACTAACCAATGTGAAAACAGGAAAAACGCCGCATATGTAATATTGCTCTATATTTGCATATTTCAATAAATTATACCTCATCAACAGAGCTTAACTGTCAAAAATGTAGGAATCCCGAAACAATAGACCCAAAACCTTGTAGAACAGATTCTAATACGATACGACCAAAAAAGCCAAGGTATCCCGAAACAATAGACCCAAAACCTTGTACAACAGATTCAAATACGATACGACCAAAAAGCCCAAGGTATCCCGAAACAATAGACCCAAAACTTTGTAGAACAGATTCAAATACGATACGACCAAAAAGGCCAAGGTATCCCGAAACAATAGACCCAAAACTTTGTAGAACAGATTCAAATACGATACGACCAAAAAGGCCAAGGTAGCCCGACACAATAGACACAAAACTGTGTAGAACAGATTCGTATACGATAGGACCAAAATGGTCAAGGTAAAAAAATCATCTAAGTACAGAGCTATGAAGGATGGGGGAGGGGTTGGTAATTACTGCTCAATACCCAAACACTTAACAATTTTGCATGGATGAATTGTATGTAGTACGAAGATACTAGAAACCAATACTCGAGGGAATTTTAATCTACAAAGATTTAACTGAGAGTTGAATTTTTATTATTTGTCTTTTGTTCATTTGATATTTGACAACAGTATTTTGGGTGTGTTAGTTAAGTCAATTGCGTTTAGTATTAATTGCATGCATATATCTTAATAAGGAAATAAACTTTTAAACGTAATTAGAAAACACTAGTCTTTCTATTATTATGGGAGCAAACATTTCATTTTTAGGGGTTGGACAAGGCAAGTTTTATTCGCCACATTTTTTAATCTTACTTTATTTCTACCGGGATTTATTTGTTAATTTCTTGGACCATTTGAAAAAGTCGCTTTACTTGTGTCTTTTAAAATTTATCGTCGCATACTCTGCTGTGTATTCTCTTGCAAGAGTAATTTTACACGAAGGACAATCATAATTAAACCAATGCTTGTTGTAAGTATGTGTTTTATGTGAAATTGGATTGTTTAAGCTCTGAATGTTCCTCACGGCATGCTTGCGATTTCACCAAAACCAAAATATAAAGGTTAAAGATAGAATAAGTTGCTATATCTAACAAAAAAACTGGAATACCTGCGCTTGACAAAACTTATTATTAATTTTTATTTCATGCATTCCTTAGACAACTTGGACATTCGGCCATTGACCCAGGAAAACTCGGACAGCTGGCCACTTATCCAAAACAATTCGGACTGCCGATCATTGATAAAAAACAGCATGAATAATTTATGTATATAAGTCGGAAACAATTTATCATTAATCAAATCATAATTTTCGTGGTCATACATTGTATTTTTGTTTGAAAAAAAATACCGATTATTTAGCTACTACGCATACGTTTGTATATATATTTAAAAAATATATAAAAAAAATATTGAAAATAAATGCAAAACATTCCAGTATTATCTATTCATCACTAAGATCATCTCAGAATGAGAATATTGTGGACGATATAATCGAGTAATATTCTACTTTATAAGAGCAATTAACATGATACAAAAGCAACTGGTGGGTCTTACAAAAACAACAGTTACATTGATTCTGTAGTCATGCCATCATACTGACATTCTCGGATTATACCGTAATTAATTCACATTATGACCGTTAAACAAATTAGTATTTCCGAATAAGACGATTTATCTAAAGATATTGTCTCAGACAACACAATCAGCGAAGATTAGGTGTTCAGAATGAAAATGCTTACCTGGATCGACATGAACATGAAGATTTTCGATTGCTAATGTTTCCCAAATTTTATGCTTCTTTTCGCTCTTTCAATCCAAAATCAATTTTTAATAACCCGAATATTGTGAATGAGAAATATATCAATATTCGATTTCATTACGTCAAGATATAGTATTGTCATGGCAACGTGACAAGTAGAAATCAGGAAAATATTGTCAACAGGTAAAAAGATCAATACTGTTTCTACCTATAAAAGTTAATGGATGTCTTATTTCTTGATAAAACGCTTTAATTTCAATAATGTCACGAAAATAAAAATCTACATGATCTGTTCTTTTACGATTCATCAATTTCAAAGTACACGTTTGTTGGAATTCCAATCAGGAAACATTTAAAATTCATTAGTATCGTTTCTATCAATCTTATTTAACAAGTATTGAACTTAAGCGATAATAGCTTCCAAATTAAAAGAAGATAATTAATCATTAATTAATGAGTCTACCCCCGGTTTTTTGGTGAGATCCATGTTTATACGTTTTTAGTTTTTAGTGTAGTGCATGGTTGTTTTTGGTCTTGTCTTCGTTGTTCTCCGGAGTTTGTCAGTTGTTTCGATTTTCCCCTCCTTCTGGAATTTCTTGACTTTACTTAAAGAAATCCTGCATTTGGGCTGAAAACGGGTACTGAACAGCATATTCCCTATGGAAACTGTTTTCCCGGAGAAATGGATCGACATCCAGAATTCGGTTGAAAGAAAGTTATTCAAAAGAGAATTTCGTACCTTTTCATAATAACTATTCTGTTGTATTGACATCCAGCCATTAATTAATTACTGTACAACAAATTAAACATAAACAATTTGATGCACTGTATGTGCACATTTCGACAATTTAGGTCTCACCAGCGGTGTTCAATGCCAAAAAACACGGAAATCTAATATAAAAGTAAGGAGCATTCTGATTTTTATTGCTATCTTTGTTTTTATTAGCGTATTTGATGAATATTAATCCCAAACAACTCATTTCCTGTTCTCAGGTCTCCTGGTTTAAACTACACTTTTATGCAATTTGCATAAATGTTGACCCAACTACAGAAAAATTAAAAATGTATATATCCATCAAATTAAATAAGAATAAAACCAAAGTTAATGAATTTTCTATCAACCGATTGCAATCACAATTAATAAACACCATTTTCTTGAAAGATGAGAAAAAGACATTCAGGCTTAAAAAATAACATGCTATTCACACTTTCGATGTTTGTAGTCTGTCAGGTTATGTACAAGTTTCTATAGATACTTATGAATGGACTCACCTCGGTAAATGTCTTATTCAAATAAAGTTTATCGGTGTTAAAGTTAATGAATAGAATGAGAAAAATGAAGCATAGACAGTGTTCACAATATGATCTGGTTTTGCTCATCTGGTATATGAAAACATACATTTTCTGTTGATCTTCAGGTACTAATTATAAAACTTTAATGATAATTCTAATTTAAATTGTAGCTAAAAGAAGTTTTACACGTAAATTTGGATTATCTGAACTGTCATCTGGTTTTTGGAAAAGGGTGACTTGACAAAATTTTTAGCGATGGAACAACACAGTTATTTGATTTTTCTGAAAAAAAATGGTGTTTTCAGCCTGCACAAGCTAACAAAAATTCCGCAGAATCAAGATTAACTTTAAACAGTTGCCAGGAAACACTTTTAATAAAAATTATTGTTTTAAGTGTTACAATGACAAATTTGTTTGTGTTTTTCAGCCATGTTTCAATAAAAATATTGACTGCCACAGTAGAAAAACATATGTATTTTTTTATTTAAAAAGACGGAAAAGGGTATGAATTCACACAAATAATTTTTCTGGTTAATTTTTAACGTTTGACTAAAAACTGTGAACCTAGACACGTTGCAAAGTAATAACAATAGGATGAAAGTTCGGCTAGAGAGAGTATAAATGTGAAGAGATTTGGGGTAGAATATCGACGAGACAACCATTTAGAAACAGAGTTTAAAAAGTCAATAAAGGTTTTTCCATTCAAAGTTACTATGATAAACTACAGGATCCTATGTATTCAGTAGTTTTATTTTTTTTACTAATTGTCAAATGTTTACTGTTTTTGGAATATATAAGCCGAGTTGAGTTTTTGACACAAGTAATTTATGGAGTCAATTCGTATTTATATTGCAGTAGAATTATTGACCCTAAATGTTCAGTGTCTGTACCAAATCAGACTAACCTTACTCTCTCTTCTGTTTATGTTTATGTTTTTTGCTCTTTCATCTTATTTTTTGTCCATGGTTTTTTTTCTGGGTGGCGTTGATTGATATATATGTTATTTTTGACCTTTCCTGTTATCCATTTCTGTTGTTTAATTACACAATATCATTTCAGTTTTATAACTGCTAATACGATAGTTCTGATACATACTCTGTAAAACTGTACAATACAATTTCATATTTCTAAATGAAAACACTAAATGAAATATGTTGAAAGTTTGGGATAAACATTCATGAGAACATTTCTGAAATTTACATCTCAGATTATATTTAAAGTATTTAACAATGATAAAATTTGTGCACAATTTGAATTTCATGTTTGCACCCTCCTCCGTTAGCAATGCCGTAACAATACAATTTTAGTTGGGACCACCTACATTCCAGCGGATGCAGGTTTGTTGGGCCAGGAATATGTATTTCCGATTTATTAAGTCAAGGGATGTTTGAGTTTACATGTTGCATTAGAGTGTTTTTAGAACTCATATGCAAAGGAAAAGACAGTTTATCGCCCCCTGCAACTATGGAATTGAGAGCATTTTTCTCCATTCTTATCTTCGGATTTGTTGCTACAATTGGGTAAAATTCCATTCTTATCTTCGGATTTGTTGCTACAATTGGATAAAATTCCATTCTTAGCTTCGGATTTGTTGCTACAATTGGGTAAAATTCCATTCTTAGCTTCGGATTTGTTGCTACAATTGGGTAAAATTCCATTCTTATCTTCGGATTGTTGCTACAATTGGATAAAATTCCATTCTTAGCTTCGGATTTGTTGCTACGATTGGGTAAAATTCCATTCTTATCTTCGGATTTGTTGCTACAATTGGATAAAATTCCATTCTTATCTTCGGATTTGTTGCTACAATTGGATAAAATTCCATTCTTATCTTCGGATTTGTTGCTACAATTGGATAAAGTTCCACCAAAATCCACCAAGAGATACAAGAAAGGCTTTTAACATTGTTTAATATAAAAAAAGTCGGAATTTTAAGTGAGACAATTGCATCGCTTGCTTCAATGGTCTTACGGCCTTGGTTAGCCAGATATAACATCTTCAAACATGAATTTTATATTTTATATCTGTTGACTAGAGATGGAAGTTTGATATTGTGTTTCCATATAATTGTCCAGTGAATGAATAATTTTTTACACTCAGATGTATTACATAAGAGGCACAATTATTGACAGCCATTTCCATGATCAACAACCGTCTTAAGTTGACATTTAGTTCTTTGGATTTAGCTGCTCTGATTTTCGGACTTTGTAAATTTTAAGAAAGGACTTAATTTTGTAAAGATGCTGAAAATTTGCTTCAAATTCTCCATTTTTCAATAAATTAAAAATAAAAAATGGTACAAAACAGGATTTTTTCGATTTTTTGCTGTATTTTAGTGAAAAAAAATTGTGCCGCACGTAAAATTGATCTTCATCTGAAAAAATCTAGTAAAGAAATTTTTTTTTTTTTTAAATATCGCTCGCTCACACCTATTTTTGCCAAAAAAAAAATCCGAAAAAAAATCCAAAGAGGTAAAAATCAATTTGATGCGGTGTGGCACCGTTAAAGTCCACAATTCCTCTAAAGTCCACAACACCGCTAAAGTCCACAACAAATTTCCGCTAAAGTCCATAACGCCGCTAAAGTCCACTGTGGCACCGTTAAAGTCCACAATTCCTCTAAAGTCCACAACACCGCTAAAGTCCACAACAAATTTCCGCTAAAGTCCATAACGCCGCTAAAGTCCACAAACTTTCCCCTAAAGTCCACAAAAAAACGCCGTTAAAGTCCACAAGAACAAGTTCCGCTGAAGTCCACAAAAAACACCGTTAAAGTCTACACATGTTTTTGATGTTGCTGTTGAAAGACATGCCAATACAACAAATTCGACAAAGAATGTATGAAGAAGATTTTTTAGATTTAATTAAATTGTTATTTAACATAAGCATAGGAAGATTGGGTCATGGTGATGTATCATGCCCTCCCCTCCAGCTATTTTTTTTCGACTTAATATAGGTTGCCAACATAACAAAAAAAAGCTAAAATTTTGACTTAAGATGGCACGGAATAGATAGTTAGAAGTTATCTATATAAAAAATAACTTCCAATTAGAATTTTGTAAACAGTATTGCCTCGGAAAAATTAAAAGGGGTGAACAGTAACAGTGACCCAATATACCTGCAACAGGTGTAAATCAGAGATGTAGACTGAGTGTGAATGAGACAATTCTAGATCAAATACTTTTTATTGATTATTGCTATCGGAATAACGTCCTGAGGAATCTGTATATTGAACGTATTATAACAAGACTTAACACACTTAATGTTTTGCATGTGTTAGACTTAGTGTTTATTATTGAATTTCAAACAGAGAGATTTTACTTCAAGCATTTCAACAAATTAACATTTCAATTATCAATTTCCATGAAGTCAAGGTTAGATAAATCTTTTCAGACAGATATGGAGGCCGCACAAAATTAATTCCATACATCAAATTAAGTAAACTTCTTGTTTAAAGTATCTCAGAAGCAAGCACCATCACGAAAAAAAAACCTGTGACAAATTAAAAAGGTCAAGGAAAGATGACACCGTCCAGGCAGACAGTCATGCATACCATGTATACATGACTTTACTACCACTTATATACATCTTCGGATTTCAAATGTTTGGCTTTGAGCGTTCCTGATGAAGGTAAATCCAGAAAAGCGCTTCGGACGCAAGAAATTATTAAACGTGTTGTTTTCAATTTTTTTTTATAGTATCTGAGAAATTCTCCAAACTATATATTAAAAAAGAAATAATTTTATGAACAACTGACACACGACAAACGGACAAATAAGCATTACAAATACTTTGTCTTGACTGACTATGACGTATTTACACTAAATCCATTGGATGTTGGATGTTTACGGATTGATAATTTAATCTCAAATGCATGTTTTTTTTTATTAGTTGGTAGTTGTTAGTGGCTTTGGACTAGCTGTCAGTTAACAGCGAGTTCGGATCTCTCTGATCTGTACCCAACGTCCTTTTGTTGTTGGGATGTACAAATACCCGGCCACGTCCACTTGCAATGTATTTTCGTCCATCTGATGAGTTAAGCGTTTTTCAACTGATTTTTATAGTTCGTTCTCATGTTGTTCTGTTATACCACTGTCCCAGATTGGTGTAGGGTTAGGATCCCGCCAACATCTTTAACCCCGCCACGTTCTGTATGTATGTGCCTGTCCCAAGCCTGTAATTCAGTGGTTGTCGTTTGTCGTTTGTTTACGTGTTTCATATTTGTTTTTTTTTCGTCCATTTTTTGTACATGAATAAGGCTGTTAGTTTTCTAGTTTGAATTGTTTTACATCGTCATTTCGGGGCGTTTGGTATCTGACTATGCGGTATGGGTTTGTGTTTTTTTTTCTATTTTGACCAAACTTTTATATAAGTCTACGATTGCTGCTCTTTCAAAATTGAATCTGGTTAACTACCAAATGTATTTTGTTTCGATGGACTAAAATATCATTTTTCTTTTTGCTTATACATGTGAGTTTTTGCCAACACTGAGCGACCGTCATTGTCGACGTATAAACATCAGTTCGTCGTATTTTTTTCTGTTTTGAAAAAAAATCCTCTTAAAAGGGGGGGGGGGCTGGTGTCTTCTTTCAAAATACGTTCGATAAAACAATACGACAATATGAATCACTCTTTTAATATAATCTCCTTTTAGATTCGTATCCAATAGCATCCAAGATGACCACCATTGCTAGAAATATTTTTCAAAAGATAATTAAAACTTTTGTACTAACCCTCAGTAGGGTGGGTGTGAATTTTTTGTTGAAAGAAATGCATGTCCAAGAGGCCAGAGCACTGGAGCTCTAAAGTTTAGAAAACTTTAAACTATATATCATGTGTTTTCTTAAATCTTAATTTATGTCAGGGAGCGATACAACCTTAAGATCACATGCTTCCCGAGGTTTAAAACGTTTAAGATCTATGTATATATTGTACAGAATTTCCTTTTCGTTTATTAAATTTTGATTTCTTACGTTTTTGTTTATTATCAATTCTCATAAAACACAAAAAATTATGTTGATCACCTTTCCTGTCATTGATACTATATTTTCGTGTTGTGAATTCAACAGTTTTGCTCATCAGGTTACTCGGATCATCGTTCGAACTCTTTAACTGGTTAACCGAAAGTAAAGTTGTTGTTCAATATCAAAAAAAAAAGAAGAAGTGGTATGATTGCCAATGATTTAACTCTTCACAAGGGGACCAAATGACACAGAAATTAACAACCATAGGTCACCGTACGGCCTTCGACAATAAGCAAAGCCCATACCGCATAGTCAACTATAAAAGGCCCCGAATGACAAATGTAAAACAATTCAAACGAGAAAACTAACGGCCTGATTTATGTACAAAAAATGAACGAAAAACAAATATGTTACACATGACACACGACACCACTGAATTCCTGACTTGGGACAGGTTCAATTCCTGTGTAAAGGACTCTATAAAAATGATTGGTATTATAGTCTGATGAATTTCACATCTAAATCTTAAATCTAGTTTATGCAAGTTTAACCGATTTCCATTAGGGCTGTGTTTTAATCAAACTAACAACTTTAAATTGTTTTCATAGTACCCTACAACATATATCATGGTTGAAATAAAACCTTTAATTCTATTACTCGTCATTGGTAAAACACAATGAAGAGCATCCACACATTTTTTTTTTTCAAATCATCTTCAACACATTCTCAAACAAATATCTATTTCTTGTAGCAAACCAAACAAACATACAAACCAATCAGTGAACGAAATCTGCTTAGCACCACAAAATATTCTGCAATTGTGGAATTTTAAAATTTATTATCATTGTGATTTCAAACGTGAACATTATGGTTTGAAGTCTATCTTTGAGGCTTATGGACCGTTTTTGCTGCTGGGAAGCATGACAGAAACTGAATGGGTTTCGATCTTATGTTTATAGATAAAACCAGATAACTTTTCATAAATGGTAGTTTATACAAATTTCTCCTATTCTTGACGTGTTTAATCGGTGGGATAAAGATACATAATATTTTTAACCACTTCCCGGTGATTAAATTTCTACGTGGGAATTACCGCCGTTTTTACATCAGAGGACCGTCAGGGCCTCGGGTGTATTGCCATCGCCTAAATTTCCCGCTTATTTGCATATATGCATATATTTAAATTAGTTTTGGAATGATAACCGACCTATAAAAATTCCTTATCGCTTGTTTTAAATTCATGTTTTCAATGAATACTCAGATTTTTTTTTTAAATCCAAATTAATAATATGAAAATGTTTTGTCGTTAGAAATATTAGTATATTAATCAAACAATCTTTAATATCAATGACGTACCAAAAAATTGTTGTTGCGGATGAATATATATATATAGATTTTTGAACTAAAACTGTATGCTATGAACTACTGTTTGGATATATATATGTAGACAAGATTGTCAATGCATGAATAATGCTAGCTCAGCATACAGATAAATGATTTGAAAACATAACAGATATGCTAAATAAATAATAAAATGCTCAATTCTGTTCATATAATATAGTCCTACATTTGAAAGTCATTATAACTGTATGCTTAGCATATATATAACTGGATTAAATCAAATATATGGGATCATGTAAAATGTTTCTCGTTAAATGTAATATAAAAAAATGTATTTTGGTATATGTGAATATTTTAAGGAATACCAAATAGAAATTTACGACATATTATAGGAAAAGTGAGGTTCACGAAGGGTTAGAATGGCCCTAAATTAGTCAAGCGATTACAAATTTCAAATAGAAATACTTGTGATAATTCTATTAAGACTAAAATATACTATTTTGGCACCTACTATTAAATATCTAGAAGCTATGACCCCATAATTATACATTATTTGTATTTTTGGTAAATTTTGTCTGAAATTTATATGTTTTGGCATAATTAACCATGGCTGCAATACAATTCCGAAAATTTTTTATTTTGATGAATTCTTTATCAAATTTTGAGTCTTTTGGTTACAAAACATTTTGGATTGTAGATGGGGCCAAATTTTCCTAAAGCTTTCATGTCTGAAAATTGCACCAAATCATTATATTTGGACAAAATGGGCCTAATTTGGAGAATGTAATGTACTATTATGAAAGAACTGATTTATTGAGCGTTAATACATTTGAAATCGACCAATTTACGAACCAAATTGTGAACTATTTGGAGTTTAATTGTAAGATTTATATTTTAGACCGTTTTGGGCTATAAATTAACTGTGTCCTTTGAATAAGTGATATCACAATAACCATAATACTAAGTACCTGTTAGAAAATAGCACTTTTACAGTACATTGTTAAAAATGAATACATTCCAACAATGACCAATATTAATGATGTAATATGAGATTATATATATACTGTTTTATGTTGTTACATATATAAATGAAAATTGAAACCAAACTGTTGTCATTATTAAAAAAAAAGAAACGAAAAGGGAGGTATGATTGGTAATCAGACACAGAAACAAAATGATGAAAAAGAAATAAAGCTAACCATACATTATCTTTACAATCAGAAAAAAACTATACTAAAATCAGTTAGAAATAGCCATGAAATGACAAATATTAAACAATATAAATCAGAAAACTAATGGCCACATCAATGTACAAACAGAAAATCAAAAGATATACACCAAAGAATTACAAGCCCTGTTTTACAGGCCTCTAAGGACCGACATATTCATATTGTAGTTGTGATCTATATGTATGGTGCAAAATCATCTCATTGCTACTACCCATCCAGAGCACTTGAGATCACCCCAACGTTTGGTGGGGTTAAGTTGCTCAGGCTTTAGTTTTCTATGTTGTTTCTAGTGTACTCTTATTTGTCTTTTTCGGTTTTAGACATAATATTATCGATATATGAGTTTACTGTTCATGTGGTATCTTTCACCCAAATATTACAATTTATCTGTTTTAATATGATTGTCTTGACCTCTTTCTCATAATTCAGTGACTAGTCAAAAAAATATTTACTATGTTGATTCTCTGTCATAAGTAATAAGCTAAAGATTTTTGCAAGTGTGCAACTATACGGTCATAATGCCAATCTAGCAGTTCTCATTTGACCACGTCAACATTTCATGGATAATTCACAAAGATAAGTTTCTTACTATAAGACAGTATCTCAAATATGATAGCAAATTATATTATGTGTACTATATTGTAAGGTGAACATCTGTCTGGCAGGTACTATATAAACACCTGTCATTTATCAATAATCCAACATAACTTGAGGTCCTCTGATGTTCAGTACTTCAGTACTTTGATTTCTACAGTTATTGGAACGATAAACTAGAGAAGTCCCGAAATGACGTCTATGTAAACAAACTACATAGCAACGACATTTTCTTGAGGTTTTTGTCGAAAATCATAGGAGAAACAGATTCTCCTTCAATTTACTCGTGAGTTATGGAATTTCTTCATCCTCAATAGTTAAATTTTAGATTTTAACACGCTCGCTAAAAGCTCGCGTGTTGAAAATCGAAAATTTAACTATCTCGGGTGGAGAAATTCCATAACTCACTCGTGCCCGAAGGAGAATCTATATTTATTCATAGTGGATTAAAAAACAAGTTTGCTACTTATATTAATTCCTTTCCACTTTGCGGGTGCGAGTGCTGCCTTGTAGCGACATTAGACTGCTCTTTTTCAAAATCATAAATGTTGATTCACAAAAATTCACAATACATGATAGATCAAATTATGAGGATCAAAATCTTCTGCAGATACATGTAATCTTCATTTATTAAATATATAAATCAGATCGATAAGAAAAAACTGCCAAGAACAAAAGTCCATGCTTTTTACTATAATACCGGGATAAAAAGAAAAGAATTATTTTTTTCAATAACAAATAAAAGAGCTGTGTGGACTTTAACGGCGTTTTTTTTTTGTGGACTTTAGCGGAACTTGTTCTTGTGGACTTTAACGGCGTTTTTTTTGTGGACTTTAGCGGAGGTCATTTTGTGGACTTTAGCGGAAAGTTTGTGGACTTTAGCGGCGTTATGGACTTTAGCGGTGTTGTGAACTTTAGAGGAATTGTGGACTTTAACGGTGCCACATTCGGGTTAAACAATATTTAAATTAATCGAATAACCACAAAAATATTTATGCATTTCAACTAAAAACGATAAAGAAAGTAAATCAGACAAAAGCAATAATGTGACGGGTGTTAACAGAAAAGGATTTCCTTGTGGTTGGTCACATTGCTAGTATAGTTTTTGTGCTGTTTTGGTCTAACTCTGTTTAGTTTAATTGATATGTGTATTTATTCAAATTCTTTTGGTTAAATCATTGTAGTAGTTTCTTGCTCTATTACTGTCCCCACGAATTCGACTTGTATTTGGACCTTTCCCCACTATCTTATTGTATCGGTATTTGGACCTTTCTCCACTATCTTATGGTATCGGTATTTGGACCTTTCTCCACTATCTTATCGTATCGGTATTTGGACCATTCTCCACTATCTTATCGTATCGGTATTTGGACCTTTCTCCACTATCTTGTCGTATCGGTATTTTTATAACAATAAATACGTTACCACTATAAATTCTGAGATAGTCCCTAAGCGACTTAACCAGCAGGAAAGAAAACAAAAAACTCTTGAGATGACCCCCTGCCAGCCTCGAACCAACTTCTTTTATAATCATCCATTCAATTTCCTGCTGCGACGGAAACCTCACGTGTTTTTTGGTTGAGAAGAAATTGACACAGAGAAAACGATTTTTTTTTGTTACTAAGTATATTTTATATAGAGTATTAATAGACAACAGGTAATAATGGACAATTTAAATAATATTTCTAGTCCATTTTATCCCGTTTCTGGAAATGGTGATACTTTAACGTAATCCCTTTGAAGTGGTCCCCATCTCCAGTGTTCCTCCAGACAACTTGTTCACTCAAATGTCACCTGAGAACTCCCCCGTAGTTGCAGGTCCGAGTAACACGTCTAGGGTGGACCTTGTCCAAGCTAGACAGGAGGTCCCTGTTTCGGGTTCCACCACTGTCACTCACAGTTCTTCAGGGGTTACACATACATATACCAGACCTGTTGATACAGTTGTCTCTACAGTTTTTTCTCCCTCGTTTTTAACTGGAGTTAATGCTGTCTCGAGACCCGTTCAGGCCCCTGCCGCCTCGTTTGGTCAGTTTCCTACCACTTGGTCTCGTCCTCAGTGGCCGTTTCCAACTCCACCCTTTGGAAACTTTGACCCTTCTTATTTTTGGGGTTTTTCTGGTTTTCCTCCTAGAGTTAGGACGGATACCCCTGTGACAGTCCCTCAGTCACAACCGGTCTCTCAACCTTCAGTTGTTTCTGAGGTGAAGGATATGTTAGGTTCATTTAAGGAGGCTATTAGTAAGGACCCCGGTTCTTTTTTTAATAGAGTTGAGGCTCTTGAAAAGGCTTATCAAGAGTCCTCCAAGTCTCACCCTCCTTCTCTTTCAAGTACTCCTGTTTGTGCTGTTGTTCAAGAGTCTCATGCTGTTCAGGATGATGAGGACTCAGTGTCTGTTGCACCTGACAGTGCAGAAGGTTCTTTTTTGGTGGAGGAGGAACCCCCTGAAAGCAGACCAGCTGCCTTGGTCAGCCAATCTGCTGTAGGGGAGGGTTCTGAGTCTGAATCGGAGCCCGATCATGAGGATGTTGTGTCTAAAGATCAACTCAAGGCTAAAGTCTACTCGCTACTGAGGGACAAGGCTAAGGTTTCCTTATCCTCTCCTCCCAGGGTCAAGAAATCCCTGTCAACTTTTGAGGCATCTTGTGGTTTTTCACAAGAATCTTCTACGTCATACAAGTCTTTTCCAGAGTCTAAGCATGTTACCTCTGCTCTTCAGGTCATTAAGGAAGGTTTGTCTTCTCCTTCAAGTCGGTCTTCTGGGAAATTCCAGACAGGTTTAGGAGCAAGGATTATGAAATCCACCAATCCTCGATTGGTAAAACTGCTCCTACTTGTGACAAGACTTTAGCCGCTACCATAGGCTCCAAGAGCACTGATGGTCTTAGGCTTTCTCAGTCAGTTTGGCATAAATCTGAAAACTTACTTAGGAGTACGTCTCATGTCCTTGGCAATGCCGAACACTTTCTGTCAGCGGCTGGTACCCTTCTCCAGAATAAGGAGGGTGAAGAGTTCTCTGAACTTAAATCCTTTCTTCTTCAAGTTGATCAAGCACTTGGTGTCTCTCAACTTCTTTTGATGGGTACTCTTTGTAAATTCACCCTTTCTACAAGGAGTGAAATTTTGGAGAAATCAACAATTCCATCCTCCTTACAGGATTCTCTTTTGTTTTCTCCTTTGACTGACAAAATTTTTGGACTCTCAGTTAAAGAGGTTCAGGAGGAAATTCAGAAGCTACCTCAACCTGTCAAGGTTAATGTACAGCTCTCTCAGGGCAAGCGTTCTGTAGTTTCTACTCCTGTTTCTTCCTCTTCTGCTCCTTCATACTCAGCTCCCAAAAAGAGGAAAGTTGCCGAGTCAACCGACTCTTCTGCTTCTAGGCCTCCTAAATTTTCTCACAAGAAAAAAGGTGGCAAGAAGCAAGGGAAATGAGTTTAGCAATCTGCCCCCTCGTTCGTTACTGACAACCCCCTTGGGAGAGGAACAGTTTCCTGTCCCACATCCACAGATTCCTGTAGGGGGGAGGCTTACCCACTTTTTGAGTCAGTGGGAAGAAATAACCCAGGATTCTTGGGTTTTGTCAGTAATTCGGGGGTCTTCATCTCAAGTTTCTGAACAATCCTCCTCTGTCGGTGGACCCACTGTTTTTGTCTCACACTTCCAACCCAGAGAAGGTTCTGTTGATGTCAGAAGAGGTTCAGGCCTTGCTGCGCAAGGAAGCTATAGAGATTGTTCACAATCCTTCAGCCATTCCAGGTTTCTATTCTCGCCTTTTCTTAGTACCGAAGAAAACAGGTGGAATGCGCCCAGTTTTCGATCTCTCGATCTTGAATACTTATCTTATTATCCCTCATTTCAAGATGGAAACCAATCGTTCCATCAGGGGTTGTATTCGCCCTGGTATGTGGACTACCAGCTTAGACCTTACGGATGCATATTTCCATGTTCACATAGCTCCTCAGTTCAGGAAGTACCTTCGCTTTGTATGGGGCGGGACAGTATATCAGTTTCGAGCGCTCCCATTCGGCATCTCTGTTGCGCCTCTAACATTCACCAGAATTTTTCAAACAGTAGTTGCCCATCTTCATACGTTGTCGATCCAGATTCACTCCTATCTGGACGATTCTCTGATCAGGAATTTTTGTCATCTAGATCTGGTTTCTCAAACCAGGGTGGTCATCCAGTTGTATCAGAGGTTAGGTTTTCTAGTGTCATGGAAGAAGTCGGAACTTCATCCTTCTCTAGATTTTCAGTTTCTAGGGGAACATTACAGAACAGATCTGGGACTTGTTTCTCCACCGGAGGAAAAGTTTCTTTCTCTAGTCCAGAGAATTGCTCTTATTCAAAATTCCCAGTCTGTGACAGCAAGGCAATTTTCTCAACTTCTGGGTTTTCTAAATTCTCTGGCAGATGTGGTTCCCTTGGGTCGTCTGTTTATACGTCCTCTTCAGTTTCATCTTCTCCAGCACTGGTGTCCTGCCTCTCAGGATTGGAAAGCTCCAGTTCCTATTCTCCCAACTTTAATTCCTCACCTTCATTGGTGGTGTCAGCGGGAGAATGTTCTGAAGGGAGTGTCTCTGTCAGTTCCAGTTCCTTCCCTCACTCTCTACACAGATGCAAGCCAACTAGGTTGGGGAGCTTATCTGGAAGGCAAGTCCATTTCGGGTCTGTGGTCTCCTACTCAACAGCAGGAACACATCAACCTCTTAGAGTTGAGAGCTGTATCTCATTTTCTGGACCTTATTTGCCTAAAGACTCTGGTGGTAGCCACAGACAACACTACAGTAGTGGCTTACCTCCAGAATCAGGGAGGAACTCACAGTCACAGTCTGTTCTTACTTTGCAAGGAAGTTCTTCTTCTATGTTTCGAGAACCAGATTCAGTTAGTAGTACGTCACATTCCAGGTCACCTCAATGTGCTAGCAGACGGACTAAGCCGTTCACTAGCACCAGTGAACACGGAGTGGGAATTACTACAAGTGATTTTCGAGGTCATCACTCTCCATTGGGGTCGTCCTCTTTTAGATCTGTTTGCCACAGCTCTGAATCACAAACTGGACACTTTCGTTTCTCCAGTTCCAGACCCTCTGGCATACGCAGTCGATGCTGTCTCTATCTTGGGAGGGAATGTTCGCCTACGCTTTCCCTCCATTCAGATTCCTGTCTCAAGTTCTTCAGAAGATTCATCAGGAATCATGCAAGATTATTCTTATTGCACCAGCTTGGCCCAGACAAGCCTGGTTCTCAGATCTTCTGCTTCTGTCGTGTGCCAATTCCCTTCTTCTTCCTCTCAGAACAGTCCTTCTGTCTCAGTTCAAAGGAAGAGTTTTGCATCCTCATCCGGAGAATCTTCATCTGCACGCTTGGTTACTCTCCGGGAAGGTCTCAGACAGAAAGGATTTTCTGCTGGGGCTTCCAGACACATCTCTAAGGCTGTCCGACAGTCTACAGAGAAAGTATACGATGCAAAATGGGGAATCTTCTGTCATTGGTGTGCTGAAAGGGAAATTGATCCAATCAAAATCTCTGTTCAGCAACTAGCTGATTTTCTAGTTTTTCTCTTTGAAGTTAAGGAACTGTCTCCTTCTACTATCAAAGGATATAAATCAGCTATTTCTCGCACTATTTATATTTCGGGTGGCCCAGACTTAAGTAATAATGAACACTTGTCTTTGCTCACTCGGAATTTTGACATTGAAAGGCCTAAACAGAAGAGATTGGTTCCCCAATGGGATTTGAGTCTGGTCCTATCAGCTCTCAAAATTTCACCCTTTGAACCAATCTCCAAAGCAGATCTGAAATTTGTTTCTTACAAATGCTGTTTTTTATTAGCTTTAGCCTCAGGCAGGAGAAGGAGCGAGATTCATGCCTTAACCGTGTCGGAATCTTGTCTTCGTTTTTCCAGAGATGAATCCTCTGTTACCTTGTTAACGGATCCATCCTTTCTCGGAAAAAATCAAATTCCTGATAAAGGTGCAGTTCCTATTGTTATACCTGCATTACCTTCAGATTCTCCTGACTTGATGCTTTGTCCTGTCAGAACACTAAAAGTGTACCTGAATAGGACCAAACAGCTTAGATCTGCCTCTTCTTCCAGACTTTTTCTTCCTTTGAAGAAAGGGGTGTCTGATTTATCTGCTAAGTCCATCTCCAGATGGATTTGTGATACTATTTTTATGGCATATAAAGCTTCAGGTGACGAAACCTTATCTCGTCGTTCGGTTAAGGTTCATGAGGTAAGAGCCATTGCCTCTTCATGGGCTCTTTTTAATTCCGCTTCTATTTCTGAAGTCTTGATGGCAGGTTATTGGAGGTGTCAAAACTCTTTTACTGATCATTACCTGCGTTCCTTGGCTTCTTTTGCTGATAATCTTTTCTCATTGGGACCTATTGTAGCTGCTCAAAGGATTAATGTCCCCCCAGCAACTTCTTCAGCGGATTCAGCTATGTGTTAGATTCTGTAATTCTCAGAATTTATAGTGGTAACGTATTTATTGTTATAAAATTGTAAATTTTTGAAGTAAAATTAATTTTTATTAAATAAATACTTACCACTATAAATTATAGGCCCCGCCCATTCTTTTTCCTCCCCTTCATCCCATGTTTTTGTGGGAGTTTTTATTGTTTTGAGGAAATTGAATGGATGATTATAAGGGAAGTTGGTTCGAGGCTGGCAGGGGGTCATCTCAAGAGTTTTTTGTTTTCTTTCCTGCTGGTTAAGTCGCTTAGGGACTATCTCAGAATTTATAGTGGTAAGTATTTATTTAATAAAAATTAATTTTACTTCAAAAATTTACAATTTTGCGGATATTCAACATGATGGACAAAACGAAACGATTTCTTTCTGTAAGTGCATGCGAGTAATCAAAAATCGTTTTGGCTCTGAGTGTCCTTCATGGCTACAATGTATATTCCAAAAAACTGACACAAAAAGTTAAAAAATGCTTGAAATTTTGGATAAATATTTCTATTAGCGACCTTTATTGGTAAAAAACTTGAATTTATTAACGATTAAGCGTTTTTTTCCCAAATAATATCTATAAAACACTGCAAAGTAAATATACTACAAAAGATGGACTTTTGAGAAAGTCGCCGTACATATAACATGCATGATGGCATGGGCTGCGAGATGTTGGTATGTTACTGCTAAGATATGTAAAGTAACTTGGACTGGTGAAAATCATCACGTTGGTCATTAAGTTTTTTAATCATTATCACCTTTTCAAATGACGTCAATTCTAAGATCCTGTTTGTAGGAATGTCCCTATCATGTATTACAGATGGAAACTGAATGAATACGAAATTAATCTCTCAGCATGACTTATACAGCTGCAAATAGTTGTCAAAGTCATGGACGATATAGTTACGTCTTTTTAACATTGACAAATGCTTCAAATTTAAGTATCACGGCCTTCGGGCGTACATACAGACGATACTAAAAAACCAGATAAGATGGAAAACAAACATTTAGGATTAGAATTAAAGTTGGTCTCCGTCTAAGAAAATAACAAAACTGTCTTATTACAACACGTATGAAATTTATTTGAAGGAGCTTTTTTCAAGGAAATGTAACCTTTCACAATCCAAATGTGTATAAAAATAACAATCCAAAGATACTAATATTAGATACAGTAAATTTATACTATGCTGTATACGACGCATTTCAAGGAGTTACCTCTCATCAGCAGCATTAAAACCGAAACATTTGGAAGACCAAAAACCAAACTTATATTAAACAAGAAGTACTCAACCAAAAATACCGAAATAGGAAGCCATATTTCAGCCAAGGAGATCTACCATGTGCAATACAAGGAATGAACCCTTAGTATTTCTATTATTTTTCAATTTTGCTAAATACTGGTAATTTCTGTAACAAATCAATGAATAATCATGTCAGACAAATCTGATTTTTTCATTTTCTCAAATATGTACGTATTATCAGGTTTTCTGCAAACGTATATCGTAAAATATCAGCCGCGAGACACAATGTGAAGTTTTTTCGGCGAGTGAGCGTATGCGCCCAGTTTTCGATCTCTCGATCTTGAATACTTATCTTATTATCCCTCATTTCAAGATGGAAACCAATCGTTCCATCAGGGGTTGTATTCGCCCTGGTATGTGGACTACCAGCTTAGACCTTACGGATGCATATTTCCATGTTCACATAGCTCCTCAGTTCAGGAAGTACCTTCGCTTTGTATGGGGCGGGACAGTATATCAGTTTCGAGCGCTCCCATTCGGCATCTCTGTTGCGCCTCTAACATTCACCAGAATTTTTCAAACAGTAGTTGCCCATCTTCATACGTTGTCGATCCAGATTCATTCCTATCTGGACGATTCTCTGATCAGGAATTTTTGTCATCTAGATCTGGTTTCTCAAACCAGGGTGGTCATCCAGTTGTATCAGAGGTTAGGTTTTCTAGTGTCATGGAAGAAGTCGGAACTTCATCCTTCTCTAGATTTTCAGTTTCTAGGGGAACATTACAGAACAGATCTGGGACTTGTTTCTCCACCGGAGGAAAAGTTTCTTTCTCTAGTCCAGAGAATTGCTCTTATTCAAAATTCCCAGTCTGTGACAGCAAGGCAATTTTCTCAACTTCTGGGTTTTCTAAATTCTCTGGCAGATGTGGTTCCCTTGGGTCGTCTGTTTATACGTCCTCTTCAGTTTCATCTTCTCCAGCACTGGTGTCCTGCCTCTCAGGATTGGGAAGCTCCAGTTCCTATTCTCCCAACTTTAATTCCTCACCTTCATTGGTGGTGTCAGCGGGAGAATGTTCTGAAGGGAGTGTCTCTGTCAGTTCCAGTTCCTTCCCTCACTCTCTACACAGATGCAAGCCAACTAGGTTGGGGAGCTTATCTGGAAGGCAAGTCCATTTCGGGTCTGTGGTCTCCTACTCAACAGCAGGAACACATCAACCTCTTAGAGTTGAGAGCAGTTCTCTTGGCTGTATCTCATTTTCTGGACCTTATTTGCCTAAAGACTCTGGTGGTAGCCACAGACAACACTACAGTAGTGGCTTACCTCCAGAATCAGGGAGGAACTCACAGTCACAGTCTGTTCTTACTTTGCAAGGAAGTTCTTCTTCTATGTTTCGAGAACCAGATTCAGTTAGTAGTACGTCACATTCCAGGTCACCTCAATGTGCTAGCAGACGGACTAAGCCGTTCACTAGCACCAGTGAACACGGAGTGGGAATTACTACAAGTGATTTTCGAGGTCATCACTCTCCATTGGGGTCGTCCTCTTTTAGATCTGTTTGCCACAGCTCTGAATCACAAACTGGACACTTTCGTTTCTCCAGTTCCAGACCCTCTGGCATACGCAGTCGATGCTGTCTCTATCTTGGGAGGGAATGTTCGCCTACGCTTTCCCTCCATTCAGATTCCTGTCTCAAGTTCTTCAGAAGATTCATCAGGAATCATGCAAGATTATTCTTATTGCACCAGCTTGGCCCAGACAAGCCTGGTTCTCAGATCTTCTGCTTCTGTCGTGTGCCAATTCCCTTCTTCTTCCTCTCAGAACAGTCCTTCTGTCTCAGTTCAAAGGAAGAGTTTTGCATCCTCATCCGGAGAATCTTCATCTGCACGCTTGGCTACTCTCCGGGAAGGTCTCAGACAGAAAGGATTTTCTGCTGGGGCTTCCAGACACATCTCTAAGGCTGTCCGACAGTCTACAGAGAAAGTATACGATGCAAAATGGGGAATCTTCTGTCATTGGTGTGCTGAAAGGGAAATTGATCCAATCAAAATCTCTGTTCAGCAACTAGCTGATTTTCTAGTTTTTCTCTTTGAAGTTAAGGAACTGTCTCCTTCTACTATCAAAGGATATAAATCAGCTATTTCTCGCACTATTTATATTTCGGGTGGCCCAGACTTAAGTAATAATGAACACTTGTCTTTGCTCACTCGGAATTTTGACATTGAAAGGCCTAAACAGAAGAGATTGGTTCCCCAATGGGATTTGAGTCTGGTCCTATCAGCTCTCAAAATTTCACCCTTTGAACCAATCTCCAAAGCAGATCTGAAATTTGTTTCTTACAAATGCTGTTTTTTATTAGCTTTAGCCTCAGGCAGGAGAAGGAGCGAGATTCATGCCTTATCTGTGTCGGAATCTTGTCTTCGTTTTTCCAGAGATGAATCCTCTGTTACCTTGTTAACGGATCCATCCTTTCTCGGAAAAAATCAAATTCCTGATAAAGGTGCAGTTCCTATTGTTATACCTGCATTACCTTCAGATTCTCCTGACTTGATGCTTTGTCCTGTCAGAACACTAAAAGTGTACCTGAATAGGGCCAAACAGCTTAGATCTGCCTCTTCTTCCAGACTTTTTCTTCCTTTGAAGAAAGGGGTGTCTGATTTATCTGCTAAGTCCATCTCCAGATGGATTTGTGATACTATTTTTATGGCATATAAAGCTTCAGGTGACGAAACCTTATCTCGTCATTCGGTTAAGGTTCATGAGGTAAGAGCCATTGCCTCTTCATGGGCTCTTTTTAATTCCGCTTCTATTTCTGAAGTCTTGATGGCAGGTTATTGGAGGTGTCAAAACTCTTTTACTGATCATTACCTGCGTTCCTTGGCTTCTTTTGCTGATAATCTTTTCTCATTGGGACCTATTGTAGCTGCTCAAAGGATTAATGTCCTCCCTGCAACTTCTTCAGCGGATTCAGCTATGTGTTAGATTCTGTAATTCTCAGAATTTATAGTGGTAACGTATTTATTGTTATAAAATTGTAAATTTTTGAAGTAAAATTAATTTTTATTAAATAAATACTTACCACTATAAATTATAGGCCCCGCCCATTCTTTTTCCTCCCCTTCATCCCCTGTTTTTGTGGGAGTTTTTATTGTTTTGAGGAAATTGAATGGATGATTATAAGGGAAGTTGGTTCGAGGCTGGCAGGGGGTCATCTCAAGAGTTTTTTGTTTTCTTTCCTGCTGGTTAAGTCGCTTAGGGACTATCTCAGAATTTATAGTGGTAAGTATTTATTTAATAAAAATTAATTTTACTTCAAAAATTTACAATTTTGCGGATATTCAACATGATGGACAAAACGAAACGATTTCTTTCTGTAAGTGCATGCGAGTAATCAAAAATCGTTTTGGCTCTGAGTGTCCTTCATGGCTACAATGTATATTCCAAAAAACTGACACAAAAAGTTAAAAAATGCTTGAAATTTTGGATAAATATTTCTATTAGCGACCTTTATTGGTAAAAAACTTGAATTTATTAACGATTAAGCGTTTTTTCCCAAATAATATCTATAAAACACTGCAAAGTAAATATACTACAAAAGATGGACTTTTGAGAAAGTCGCCGTACATATAACATGCATGATGGCATGGGCTGCGAGATGTTGGTATGTTACTGCTAAGATATGTAAAGTAACTTGGACTGGTGAAAATCATCACGTTGGTCATTAAGTTTTTTAATCATTATCACCTTTTCAAATGACGTCAATTCTAAGATCCTGTTTGTAGGAATGTCCCTATCATGTATTACAGATGGAAACTGAATGAATACGAAATTAATCTCTCAGCATGACTTATACAGCTGCAAATAGTTGTCAAAGTCATGGACGATATAGTTACGTCTTTTTAACATTGACAAATGCTTCAAATTTAAGTATCACGGCCTTCGGGCGTACATACAGACGATACTAAAAAACCAGATAAGATGGAAAACAAACATTTAGGATTAGAATTAAAGTTGGTCTCCGTCTAAGAAAATAACAAAACTGTCTTATTACAACACGTATGAAATTTATTTGAAGGAGCTTTTTTCAAGGAAATGTAACCTTTCACAATCCAAATGTGTATAAAAATAACAATCCAAAGATACTAATATTAGATACAGTAAATTTATACTATGCTGTATACGACGCATTTCAAGGAGTTACCTCTCATCAGCAGCATTAAAACCGAAACATTTGGAAGACCAAAAACCAAACTTATATTAAACAAGAAGTACTCAACCAAAAATACCGAAATAGGAAGCCATATTTCAGCCAAGGAGATCTACCATGTGCAATACAAGGAATGAACCCTTAGTATTTCTATTATTTTTCAATTTTGCTAAATACTGGTAATTTCTGTAACAAATCAATGAATAATCATGTCAGACAAATCTGATTTTTTCATTTTCTCAAATATGTACGTATTATCAGGTTTTCTGCAAACGTATATCGTAAAATATCAGCCGCGAGACACAATGTGAAGTTTTTTCGGCGAGTGAGCGTATGCGCCCAGTTTTCGATCTCTCGATCTTGAATACTTATCTTATTATCCCTCATTTCAAGATGGAAACCAATCGTTCCATCAGGGGTTGTATTCGCCCTGGTATGTGGACTACCAGCTTAGACCTTACGGATGCATATTTCCATGTTCACATAGCTCCTCAGTTCAGGAAGTACCTTCGCTTTGTATGGGGCGGGACAGTATATCAGTTTCGAGCGCTCCCATTCGGCATCTCTGTTGCGCCTCTAACATTCACCAGAATTTTTCAAACAGTAGTTGCCCATCTTCATACGTTGTCGATCCAGATTCATTCCTATCTGGACGATTCTCTGATCAGGAATTTTTGTCATCTAGATCTGGTTTCTCAAACCAGGGTGGTCATCCAGTTGTATCAGAGGTTAGGTTTTCTAGTGTCATGGAAGAAGTCGGAACTTCATCCTTCTCTAGATTTTCAGTTTCTAGGGGAACATTACAGAACAGATCTGGGACTTGTTTCTCCACCGGAGGAAAAGTTTCTTTCTCTAGTCCAGAGAATTGCTCTTATTCAAAATTCCCAGTCTGTGACAGCAAGGCAATTTTCTCAACTTCTGGGTTTTCTAAATTCTCTGGCAGATGTGGTTCCCTTGGGTCGTCTGTTTATACGTCCTCTTCAGTTTCATCTTCTCCAGCACTGGTGTCCTGCCTCTCAGGATTGGGAAGCTCCAGTTCCTATTCTCCCAACTTTAATTCCTCACCTTCATTGGTGGTGTCAGCGGGAGAATGTTCTGAAGGGAGTGTCTCTGTCAGTTCCAGTTCCTTCCCTCACTCTCTACACAGATGCAAGCCAACTAGGTTGGGGAGCTTATCTGGAAGGCAAGTCCATTTCGGGTCTGTGGTCTCCTACTCAACAGCAGGAACACATCAACCTCTTAGAGTTGAGAGCAGTTCTCTTGGCTGTATCTCATTTTCTGGACCTTATTTGCCTAAAGACTCTGGTGGTAGCCACAGACAACACTACAGTAGTGGCTTACCTCCAGAATCAGGGAGGAACTCACAGTCACAGTCTGTTCTTACTTTGCAAGGAAGTTCTTCTTCTATGTTTCGAGAACCAGATTCAGTTAGTAGTACGTCACATTCCAGGTCACCTCAATGTGCTAGCAGACGGACTAAGCCGTTCACTAGCACCAGTGAACACGGAGTGGGAATTACTACAAGTGATTTTCGAGGTCATCACTCTCCATTGGGGTCGTCCTCTTTTAGATCTGTTTGCCACAGCTCTGAATCACAAACTGGACACTTTCGTTTCTCCAGTTCCAGACCCTCTGGCATACGCAGTCGATGCTGTCTCTATCTTGGGAGGGAATGTTCGCCTACGCTTTCCCTCCATTCAGATTCCTGTCTCAAGTTCTTCAGAAGATTCATCAGGAATCATGCAAGATTATTCTTATTGCACCAGCTTGGCCCAGACAAGCCTGGTTCTCAGATCTTCTGCTTCTGTCGTGTGCCAATTCCCTTCTTCTTCCTCTCAGAACAGTCCTTCTGTCTCAGTTCAAAGGAAGAGTTTTGCATCCTCATCCGGAGAATCTTCATCTGCACGCTTGGCTACTCTCCGGGAAGGTCTCAGACAGAAAGGATTTTCTGCTGGGGCTTCCAGACACATCTCTAAGGCTGTCCGACAGTCTACAGAGAAAGTATACGATGCAAAATGGGGAATCTTCTGTCATTGGTGTGCTGAAAGGGAAATTGATCCAATCAAAATCTCTGTTCAGCAACTAGCTGATTTTCTAGTTTTTCTCTTTGAAGTTAAGGAACTGTCTCCTTCTACTATCAAAGGATATAAATCAGCTATTTCTCGCACTATTTATATTTCGGGTGGCCCAGACTTAAGTAATAATGAACACTTGTCTTTGCTCACTCGGAATTTTGACATTGAAAGGCCTAAACAGAAGAGATTGGTTCCCCAATGGGATTTGAGTCTGGTCCTATCAGCTCTCAAAATTTCACCCTTTGAAC
This sequence comes from Mytilisepta virgata, assembly GCA_028015205.1. Taxonomy (NCBI): domain Eukaryota; kingdom Metazoa; phylum Mollusca; class Bivalvia; order Mytilida; family Mytilidae; genus Mytilisepta; species Mytilisepta virgata. Next base: position 39,225,764 of record CM051515.1, read on the forward strand.
CAATCTCCAAAGCAGATCTGAAATTTGTTTCTTACAAATGCTGTTTTTTATTAGCTTTAGCCTCAGGCAGGAGAAGGAGCGAGATTCATGCCTTATCTGTGTCGGAATCTTGTCTTCGTTTTTCCAGAGATGAATCCTCTGTTACCTTGTTAACGGATCCATCCTTTCTCGGAAAAAATCAAATTCCTGATAAAGGTGCAGTTCCTATTGTTATACCTGCATTACCTTCAGATTCTCCTGACTTGATGCTTTGTCCTGTCAGAACACTAAAAGTGTACCTGAATAGGGCCAAACAGCTTAGATCTGCCTCTTCTTCCAGACTTTTTCTTCCTTTGAAGAAAGGGGTGTCTGATTTATCTGCTAAGTCCATCTCCAGATGGATTTGTGATACTATTTTTATGGCATATAAAGCTTCAGGTGACGAAACCTTATCTCGTCATTCGGTTAAGGCTCATGAGGTAAGAGCCATTGCCTCTTCATGGGCTCTTTTTAATTCCGCTTCTATTTCTGAAGTCTTGATGGCAGGTTATTGGAGGTGTCAAAACTCTTTTACTGATCATTACCTGCGTTCCTTGGCTTCTTTTGCTGATAATCTTTTCTCATTGGGACCTATTGTAGCTGCTCAAAGGATTAATGTCCCCCCTGCAACTTCTTCTTCAGGGGATTCAGCTATGTGTTAGATTCTGTAATTCTCAGAATTTATAGTGGTAACGTATTTATTGTTATAAAATTGTAAATTTTTGAAGTAAAATTAATTTTTATTAAATAAATACTTACCACTATAAATTATAGGCCCCGCCCATTCTTTTTCCTCCCCTTCATCCCCTGTTTTTGTGGGAGTTTTTATTGTTTTGAGGAAATTGAATGGATGATTATAAGGGAAGTTGGTTCGAGGCTGGCAGGGGGTCATCTCAAGAGTTTTTTGTTTTCTTTCCTGCTGGTTAAGTCGCTTAGGGACTATCTCAGAATTTATAGTGGTAAGTATTTATTTAATAAAAATTAATTTTACTTCAAAAATTTACAATTTTGCGGGTATTCAACATGATGGACAAAACGAAACGATTTCTTTCTGTAAGTGCATGCGAGTAATCAAAAATCGTTTTGGCTCTGAGTGTCCTTCATGGCTACAATGTATATTCCAAAAAACTGACACAAAAAGTTAAAAAATGCTTGAAACTTTGGATAAATATTTCTATTAGCGACCTTTATTGGTAAAAAACTTGAATTTATTAACGATTAAGCGTTTTTTTCCCAAATAATATGTATAAAACACTGCAAAGTAAATATACTACAAAAGATGGACTTTTGAGAAAGTCGCCGTACATATAACATGCATGATGGCATGGGCTGCGAGATGTTGGTATGTTACTGCTAAGATATGTAAAGTAACTTGGACTGGTGAAAATCATCACGTTGGTCATTAAGTTTTTTAATCATTATCACCTTTTCAAATGACGTCAATTCTAAGATCCTGTTTGTAGGAATGTCCCTATCATGTATTACAGATGGAAACTGAATGAATACGAAATTAATCTCTCAGCATGACTTATACAGCTGTAAATAGTTGTCAAAGTCATGGACGATATAGTTACGTCTTTCTAACATTGACAAATGCTTCAAATTTAAGTATCACGGCCTTCGGGCGTACATACAGACGATACTAAAAAACCAGATAAGATAGAAAACAAACATTTAGGATTAGAATTAAAGTTGGTCTCCGTCTAAGAAAATAACAAAACTGTCTTATTACAACACGTATGAAATTTATTTGAAGGAGCTTTTTTCAAGGAAATGTAACCTTTCACAATCCAAATGTGTATAAAAATAACAATCCAAAGATACTAATATTAGATACAGTAAATTTATACTATGCTGTATACGACGCATTTCAAGGAGTTACCTCTCATCAGCAGCATTAAAACCGAAACATTTGGAAGACCAAAAACCAAACTTATATTAAACAAGAAGTACTCAACCAAAAATACCGAAATAGGAAGCCATATTTCAGCCAAGGAGATCTACCATGTGCAATACAAGGAATGAACCCTTAGTATTTCTATTATTTTTCAATTTTGCTAAATACTGGTAATTTCTGTAACAAATCAATGAATAATCATGTCAGACAAATCTGATTTTTTCATTTTCTCAAATATGTACGTATTATCAGGTTTTCTGCAAACGTATATCGTAAAATATCAGCCGCGAGACACAATGTGAAGTTTTTTCGGCGAGTGAGCGTATGCGCCCAGTTTTCGATCTCTCGATCTTGAATACTTATCTTATTATCCCTCATTTCAAGATGGAAACCAATCGTTCCATCAGGGGTTGTATTCGCCCTGGTATGTGGACTACCAGCTTAGACCTTACGGATGCATATTTCCATGTTCACATAGCTCCTCAGTTCAGGAAGTACCTTCGCTTTGTATGGGGCGGGACAGTATATCAGTTTCGAGCGCTCCCATTCGGCATCTCTGTTGCGCCTCTAACATTCACCAGAATTTTTCAAACAGTAGTTGCCCATCTTCATACGTTGTCGATCCAGATTCATTCCTATCTGGACGATTCTCTGATCAGGAATTTTTGTCATCTAGATCTGGTTTCTCAAACCAGGGTGGTCATCCAGTTGTATCAGAGGTTAGGTTTTCTAGTGTCATGGAAGAAGTCGGAACTTCATCCTTCTCTAGATTTTCAGTTTCTAGGGGAACATTACAGAACAGATCTGGGACTTGTTTCTCCACCGGAGGAAAAGTTTCTTTCTCTAGTCCAGAGAATTGCTCTTATTCAAAATTCCCAGTCTGTGACAGCAAGGCAATTTTCTCAACTTCTGGGTTTTCTAAATTCTCTGGCAGATGTGGTTCCCTTGGGTCGTCTGTTTATACGTCCTCTTCAGTTTCATCTTCTCCAGCACTGGTGTCCTGCCTCTCAGGATTGGGAAGCTCCAGTTCCTATTCTCCCAACTTTAATTCCTCACCTTCATTGGTGGTGTCAGCGGGAGAATGTTCTGAAGGGAGTGTCTCTGTCAGTTCCAGTTCCTTCCCTCACTCTCTACACAGATGCAAGCCAACTAGGTTGGGGAGCTTATCTGGAAGGCAAGTCCATTTCGGGTCTGTGGTCTCCTACTCAACAGCAGGAACACATCAACCTCTTAGAGTTGAGAGCAGTTCTCTTGGCTGTATCTCATTTTCTGGACCTTATTTGCCTAAAGACTCTGGTGGTAGCCACAGACAACACTACAGTAGTGGCTTACCTCCAGAATCAGGGAGGAACTCACAGTCACAGTCTGTTCTTACTTTGCAAGGAAGTTCTTCTTCTATGTTTCGAGAACCAGATTCAGTTAGTAGTACGTCACATTCCAGGTCACCTCAATGTGCTAGCAGACGGACTAAGCCGTTCACTAGCACCAGTGAACACGGAGTGGGAATTACTACAAGTGATTTTCGAGGTCATCACTCTCCATTGGGGTCGTCCTCTTTTAGATCTGTTTGCCACAGCTCTGAATCACAAACTGGACACTTTCGTTTCTCCAGTTCCAGACCCTCTGGCATACGCAGTCGATGCTGTCTCTATCTTGGGAGGGAATGTTCGCCTACGCTTTCCCTCCATTCAGATTCCTGTCTCAAGTTCTTCAGAAGATTCATCAGGAATCATGCAAGATTATTCTTATTGCACCAGCTTGGCCCAGACAAGCCTGGTTCTCAGATCTTCTGCTTCTGTCGTGTGCCAATTCCCTTCTTCTTCCTCTCAGAACAGTCCTTCTGTCTCAGTTCAAAGGAAGAGTTTTGCATCCTCATCCGGAGAATCTTCATCTGCACGCTTGGCTACTCTCCGGGAAGGTCTCAGACAGAAAGGATTTTCTGCTGGGGCTTCCAGACACATCTCTAAGGCTGTCCGACAGTCTACAGAGAAAGTATACGATGCAAAATGGGGAATCTTCTGTCATTGGTGTGCTGAAAGGGAAATTGATCCAATCAAAATCTCTGTTCAGCAACTAGCTGATTTTCTAGTTTTTCTCTTTGAAGTTAAGGAACTGTCTCCTTCTACTATCAAAGGATATAAATCAGCTATTTCTCGCACTATTTATATTTCGGGTGGCCCAGACTTAAGTAATAATGAACACTTGTCTTTGCTCACTCGGAATTTTGACATTGAAAGGCCTAAACAGAAGAGATTGGTTCCCCAATGGGATTTGAGTCTGGTCCTATCAGCTCTCAAAATTTCACCCTTTGAACCAATCTCCAAAGCAGATCTGAAATTTGTTTCTTACAAATGCTGTTTTTTATTAGCTTTAGCCTCAGGCAGGAGAAGGAGCGAGATTCATGCCTTATCTGTGTCGGAATCTTGTCTTCGTTTTTCCAGAGATGAATCCTCTGTTACCTTGTTAACGGATCCATCCTTTCTCGGAAAAAATCAAATTCCTGATAAAGGTGCAGTTCCTATTGTTATACCTGCATTACCTTCAGATTCTCCTGACTTGATGCTTTGTCCTGTCAGAACACTAAAAGTGTACCTGAATAGGGCCAAACAGCTTAGATCTGCCTCTTCTTCCAGACTTTTTCTTCCTTTGAAGAAAGGGGTGTCTGATTTATCTGCTAAGTCCATCTCCAGATGGATTTGTGATACTATTTTTATGGCATATAAAGCTTCAGGTGACGAAACCTTATCTCGTCATTCGGTTAAGGCTCATGAGGTAAGAGCCATTGCCTCTTCATGGGCTCTTTTTAATTCCGCTTCTATTTCTGAAGTCTTGATGGCAGGTTATTGGAGGTGTCAAAACTCTTTTACTGATCATTACCTGCGTTCCTTGGCTTCTTTTGCTGATAATCTTTTCTCATTGGGACCTATTGTAGCTGCTCAAAGGATTAATGTCCCCCCTGCAACTTCTTCTTCAGGGGATTCAGCTATGTGTTAGATTCTGTAATTCTCAGAATTTATAGTGGTAACGTATTTATTGTTATAAAATTGTAAATTTTTGAAGTAAAATTAATTTTTATTAAATAAATACTTACCACTATAAATTATAGGCCCCGCCCATTCTTTTTCCTCCCCTTCATCCCCTGTTTTTGTGGGAGTTTTTATTGTTTTGAGGAAATTGAATGGATGATTATAAGGGAAGTTGGTTCGAGGCTGGCAGGGGGTCATCTCAAGAGTTTTTTGTTTTCTTTCCTGCTGGTTAAGTCGCTTAGGGACTATCTCAGAATTTATAGTGGTAAGTATTTATTTAATAAAAATTAATTTTACTTCAAAAATTTACAATTTTGCGGGTATTCAACATGATGGACAAAACGAAACGATTTCTTTCTGTAAGTGCATGCGAGTAATCAAAAATCGTTTTGGCTCTGAGTGTCCTTCATGGCTACAATGTATATTCCAAAAAACTGACACAAAAAGTTAAAAAATGCTTGAAACTTTGGATAAATATTTCTATTAGCGACCTTTATTGGTAAAAAACTTGAATTTATTAACGATTAAGCGTTTTTTTCCCAAATAATATGTATAAAACACTGCAAAGTAAATATACTACAAAAGATGGACTTTTGAGAAAGTCGCCGTACATATAACATGCATGATGGCATGGGCTGCGAGATGTTGGTATGTTACTGCTAAGATATGTAAAGTAACTTGGACTGGTGAAAATCATCACGTTGGTCATTAAGTTTTTTAATCATTATCACCTTTTCAAATGACGTCAATTCTAAGATCCTGTTTGTAGGAATGTCCCTATCATGTATTACAGATGGAAACTGAATGAATACGAAATTAATCTCTCAGCATGACTTATACAGCTGTAAATAGTTGTCAAAGTCATGGACGATATAGTTACGTCTTTCTAACATTGACAAATGCTTCAAATTTAAGTATCACGGCCTTCGGGCGTACATACAGACGATACTAAAAAACCAGATAAGATAGAAAACAAACATTTAGGATTAGAATTAAAGTTGGTCTCCGTCTAAGAAAATAACAAAACTGTCTTATTACAACACGTATGAAATTTATTTGAAGGAGCTTTTTTCAAGGAAATGTAACCTTTCACAATCCAAATGTGTATAAAAATAACAATCCAAAGATACTAATATTAGATACAGTAAATTTATACTATGCTGTATACGACGCATTTCAAGGAGTTACCTCTCATCAGCAGCATTAAAACCGAAACATTTGGAAGACCAAAAACCAAACTTATATTAAACAAGAAGTACTCAACCAAAAATACCGAAATAGGAAGCCATATTTCAGCCAAGGAGATCTACCATGTGCAATACAAGGAATGAACCCTTAGTATTTCTATTATTTTTCAATTTTGCTAAATACTGGTAATTTCTGTAACAAATCAATGAATAATCATGTCAGACAAATCTGATTTTTTCATTTTCTCAAATATGTACGTATTATCAGGTTTTCTGCAAACGTATATCGTAAAATATCAGCCGCGAGACACAATGTGAAGTTTTTTCGGCGAGTGAGCGTATGCGCCCAGTTTTCGATCTCTCGATCTTGAATACTTATCTTATTATCCCTCATTTCAAGATGGAAACCAATCGTTCCATCAGGGGTTGTATTCGCCCTGGTATGTGGACTACCAGCTTAGACCTTACGGATGCATATTTCCATGTTCACATAGCTCCTCAGTTCAGGAAGTACCTTCGCTTTGTATGGGGCGGGACAGTATATCAGTTTCGAGCGCTCCCATTCGGCATCTCTGTTGCGCCTCTAACATTCACCAGAATTTTTCAAACAGTAGTTGCCCATCTTCATACGTTGTCGATCCAGATTCATTCCTATCTGGACGATTCTCTGATCAGGAATTTTTGTCATCTAGATCTGGTTTCTCAAACCAGGGTGGTCATCCAGTTGTATCAGAGGTTAGGTTTTCTAGTGTCATGGAAGAAGTCGGAACTTCATCCTTCTCTAGATTTTCAGTTTCTAGGGGAACATTACAGAACAGATCTGGGACTTGTTTCTCCACCGGAGGAAAAGTTTCTTTCTCTAGTCCAGAGAATTGCTCTTATTCAAAATTCCCAGTCTGTGACAGCAAGGCAATTTTCTCAACTTCTGGGTTTTCTAAATTCTCTGGCAGATGTGGTTCCCTTGGGTCGTCTGTTTATACGTCCTCTTCAGTTTCATCTTCTCCAGCACTGGTGTCCTGCCTCTCAGGATTGGGAAGCTCCAGTTCCTATTCTCCCAACTTTAATTCCTCACCTTCATTGGTGGTGTCAGCGGGAGAATGTTCTGAAGGGAGTGTCTCTGTCAGTTCCAGTTCCTTCCCTCACTCTCTACACAGATGCAAGCCAACTAGGTTGGGGAGCTTATCTGGAAGGCAAGTCCATTTCGGGTCTGTGGTCTCCTACTCAACAGCAGGAACACATCAACCTCTTAGAGTTGAGAGCAGTTCTCTTGGCTGTATCTCATTTTCTGGACCTTATTTGCCTAAAGACTCTGGTGGTAGCCACAGACAACACTACAGTAGTGGCTTACCTCCAGAATCAGGGAGGAACTCACAGTCACAGTCTGTTCTTACTTTGCAAGGAAGTTCTTCTTCTATGTTTCGAGAACCAGATTCAGTTAGTAGTACGTCACATTCCAGGTCACCTCAATGTGCTAGCAGACGGACTAAGCCGTTCACTAGCACCAGTGAACACGGAGTGGGAATTACTACAAGTGATTTTCGAGGTCATCACTCTCCATTGGGGTCGTCCTCTTTTAGATCTGTTTGCCACAGCTCTGAATCACAAACTGGACACTTTCGTTTCTCCAGTTCCAGACCCTCTGGCATACGCAGTCGATGCTGTCTCTATCTTGGGAGGGAATGTTCGCCTACGCTTTCCCTCCATTCAGATTCCTGTCTCAAGTTCTTCAGAAGATTCATCAGGAATCATGCAAGATTATTCTTATTGCACCAGCTTGGCCCAGACAAGCCTGGTTCTCAGATCTTCTGCTTCTGTCGTGTGCCAATTCCCTTCTTCTTCCTCTCAGAACAGTCCTTCTGTCTCAGTTCAAAGGAAGAGTTTTGCATCCTCATCCGGAGAATCTTCATCTGCACGCTTGGCTACTCTCCGGGAAGGTCTCAGACAGAAAGGATTTTCTGCTGGGGCTTCCAGACACATCTCTAAGGCTGTCCGACAGTCTACAGAGAAAGTATACGATGCAAAATGGGGAATCTTCTGTCATTGGTGTGCTGAAAGGGAAATTGATCCAATCAAAATCTCTGTTCAGCAACTAGCTGATTTTCTAGTTTTTCTCTTTGAAGTTAAGGAACTGTCTCCTTCTACTATCAAAGGATATAAATCAGCTATTTCTCGCACTATTTATATTTCGGGTGGCCCAGACTTAAGTAATAATGAACACTTGTCTTTGCTCACTCGGAATTTTGACATTGAAAGGCCTAAACAGAAGAGATTGGTTCCCCAATGGGATTTGAGTCTGGTCCTATCAGCTCTCAAAATTTCACCCTTTGAACCAATCTCCAAAGCAGATCTGAAATTTGTTTCTTACAAATGCTGTTTTTTATTAGCTTTAGCCTCAGGCAGGAGAAGGAGCGAGATTCATGCCTTATCTGTGTCGGAATCTTGTCTTCGTTTTTCCAGAGATGAATCCTCTGTTACCTTGTTAACGGATCCATCCTTTCTCGGAAAAAATCAAATTCCTGATAAAGGTGCAGTTCCTATTGTTATACCTGCATTACCTTCAGATTCTCCTGACTTGATGCTTTGTCCTGTCAGAACACTAAAAGTGTACCTGAATAGGGCCAAACAGCTTAGATCTGCCTCTTCTTCCAGACTTTTTCTTCCTTTGAAGAAAGGGGTGTCTGATTTATCTGCTAAGTCCATCTCCAGATGGATTTGTGATACTATTTTTATGGCATATAAAGCTTCAGGTGACGAAACCTTATCTCGTCATTCGGTTAAGGCTCATGAGGTAAGAGCCATTGCCTCTTCATGGGCTCTTTTTAATTCCGCTTCTATTTCTGAAGTCTTGATGGCAGGTTATTGGAGGTGTCAAAACTCTTTTACTGATCATTACCTGCGTTCCTTGGCTTCTTTTGCTGATAATCTTTTCTCATTGGGACCTATTGTAGCTGCTCAAAGGATTAATGTCCCCCCTGCAACTTCTTCTTCAGGGGATTCAGCTATGTGTTAGATTCTGTAATTCTCAGAATTTATAGTGGTAACGTATTTATTGTTATAAAATTGTAAATTTTTGAAGTAAAATTAATTTTTATTAAATAAATACTTACCACTATAAATTATAGGCCCCGCCCATTCTTTTTCCTCCCCTTCATCCCCTGTTTTTGTGGGAGTTTTTATTGTTTTGAGGAAATTGAATGGATGATTATAAGGGAAGTTGGTTCGAGGCTGGCAGGGGGTCATCTCAAGAGTTTTTTGTTTTCTTTCCTGCTGGTTAAGTCGCTTAGGGACTATCTCAGAATTTATAGTGGTAAGTATTTATTTAATAAAAATTAATTTTACTTCAAAAATTTACAATTTTGCGGGTATTCAACATGATGGACAAAACGAAACGATTTCTTTCTGTAAGTGCATGCGAGTAATCAAAAATCGTTTTGGCTCTGAGTGTCCTTCATGGCTACAATGTATATTCCAAAAAACTGACACAAAAAGTTAAAAAATGCTTGAAACTTTGGATAAATATTTCTATTAGCGACCTTTATTGGTAAAAAACTTGAATTTATTAACGATTAAGCGTTTTTTTCCCAAATAATATGTATAAAACACTGCAAAGTAAATATACTACAAAAGATGGACTTTTGAGAAAGTCGCCGTACATATAACATGCATGATGGCATGGGCTGCGAGATGTTGGTATGTTACTGCTAAGATATGTAAAGTAACTTGGACTGGTGAAAATCATCACGTTGGTCATTAAGTTTTTTAATCATTATCACCTTTTCAAATGACGTCAATTCTAAGATCCTGTTTGTAGGAATGTCCCTATCATGTATTACAGATGGAAACTGAATGAATACGAAATTAATCTCTCAGCATGACTTATACAGCTGTAAATAGTTGTCAAAGTCATGGACGATATAGTTACGTCTTTCTAACATTGACAAATGCTTCAAATTTAAGTATCACGGCCTTCGGGCGTACATACAGACGATACTAAAAAACCAGATAAGATAGAAAACAAACATTTAGGATTAGAATTAAAGTTGGTCTCCGTCTAAGAAAATAACAAAACTGTCTTATTACAACACGTATGAAATTTATTTGAAGGAGCTTTTTTCAAGGAAATGTAACCTTTCACAATCCAAATGTGTATAAAAATAACAATCCAAAGATACTAATATTAGATACAGTAAATTTATACTATGCTGTATACGACGCATTTCAAGGAGTTACCTCTCATCAGCAGCATTAAAACCGAAACATTTGGAAGACCAAAAACCAAACTTATATTAAACAAGAAGTACTCAACCAAAAATACCGAAATAGGAAGCCATATTTCAGCCAAGGAGATCTACCATGTGCAATACAAGGAATGAACCCTTAGTATTTCTATTATTTTTCAATTTTGCTAAATACTGGTAATTTCTGTAACAAATCAATGAATAATCATGTCAGACAAATCTGATTTTTTCATTTTCTCAAATATGTACGTATTATCAGGTTTTCTGCAAACGTATATCGTAAAATATCAGCCGCGAGACACAATGTGAAGTTTTCTCGGCGAGTGAGCGTAGCGAACGAGCTAAAAAGCTTCATATTGTTTCGAGCGGCTTATATTTTACAATATTTGTTGGAAGAAAACTTGATGATAAATTTATTTGTTTATATTGTTAACTAGCAATCTTAATGGAATTTCTTACTTTCCAATGGCCATCTGCCTATAACCGGATGTTTTTCTGATATATTCGAGTCAACGTTGGGTCAAACATTATGACGTCGCTGATATATCCGGGTCAGCTCATATTAGGGTCGGGTCAACTCTTTACGACGTCACAGTGCCGAAATACGGGAAATTGTGAAGGCCTCAGAAGGTCGATATAGGCATGGGGAAACGATAAGTTAAATCTACATTACCAAAAACCATTTTATTTATTTTATTATACTAAACAATGGCATACTCAGTACTAGATACAGAATAAACACGTCTTGTGTCAACTGGAATGTTCCATTTGTTGTACAATCGTGTCATTGAGAGATAAGTTGTTAAATTGTTAGCTGCAACAAATTCACTTGATTTTTCATTCTCAACCGGATGTGAATAAATAAGATCCTCTCCTTCCGGAATATGCGATGTCAGGCGACAGAACAGGGCCTTTGCTATAACAGGACTGTTCGCAAAAAGTGGATACATCTTATGACCAACATCGGATGGACGAAGAACGCCATAACCTACCACGTGACCACTTTTTAGGGCAACATATGTGTTTGCACTACCGTGTTGAGACCAATTAGAAAGATAAACCGGTCGTGGAACTGTATGGATTTCTGTGTCATAAGCAACAACATCATTGAAATCAACGTCTTGTAGCGGAACTATTTCAAAATCACCGGTTGGTACATCGCTAATAAACGATTGACTAACCTTTCCTTGGTTGTAATGAATGGTGAATGATTTTATTGTCCAACCAAACTGCGCGTAAAACGTAATACGATTAGATAAAGATGTTCCACCGACATTTCTGCCCGCCATTACTTCCATGACGTTATGGAAAAGTTCACGGCCAATGCCAAGCTCTCTGTATCCGTCTTTTACAATGTTCATACCAGAAGACGCAATCTTATCACTGTGTGCTAGAATCCCGTTATGGCCTGGAAATAAAAATAGACATTTAGCTTTCAAGATATGAGCCATGTCAGACAACAAATAAACTAAACTGTTAAAAGTTTGACCTTCGATTCCAGCAAGGATTTGAATAGTATTTAATTCCTTGATTCCAGTAAAATATTACAAACCTTCGTTTTTCTGTGTATACACAGAAATTAAACATTCTATACCAGTTTTGATGAATTCTTTGATACCAATTTTAATGCACAAGATGTGCACATTTCGTCGATTTACCACTCAAGGCCTGAAATATTGAAAACCAAAACATTGAAGAACAAAATACCAAAACGACCAAAAGGATAAAGCAAAATTAATACCTATGCGAAAACGCGAAGTCGAAAATTCTTGATTGTGATATTTTAACACCGTCTGATTTTATGTTTTCTGCCTTGAAATTGTTACCATTTACAAAGAGAGTACAATTTCAAAAGTCTATTTTGATGAACAAAGTTCACCGAGTGTACATGGTTTAGTTCCGGAATACATGATTCTACAAACAGGAAATGGTGAACATGTTCAGAAATATAATTTGACATCTGTTTCTGATAATAATTTATTTTTACCTAGACCTAATACGAATTTTCTAAAGAAACGGTTTCAGTTTTCTGCTGTCAAAATATGGAACGATTTACCTTATAGTCTTAAAAATTGTGCTAATTTAAATCTGTTTTGAATATTTTCTAAAGCTGTGATCATTTATTGATATATTTATTTATATAAGACCATTATTTGATATATTTATTTATATATGACTATTATTTGATAATTTACATTGTAATATGCATGTGTATATTATAATATATAAAAATTAGACTTCCTCTAATTGAATCACCCTCTTTAAATAAAGAATTTATTATTTTTATTATATTATTATAAACGAGAAGCGTAACCATATCTCGTTTTCGCCCTATAGAATATGAAGGGTGAAATGGTCTTATATCCGGCCATCATAAAAACCATCTAAGGACGGAGATATGCACGGGGGAGATACTCCTTAGTTTCACAAAATTTTACATTTTGTAACAGTAAATTTAAAGTATCAATTTGTGGATTCAAATAAGATACGTACATCTTAAATTAATTTATTTAGTTCTTTGCTATTTGTTCTCTGGTATTGTTATAATTATTCTTATAAATGACTATTGAAGAAGAAATCAAACCCATATTTGTGATACTATTCAGTTTTTTGTCTTCATCTTTTTTAGTATTTATATTGCTATTCTACAATACCTTTGCTTAAGCCTCGAGAATCGCTGAAAAGTAATATTGCAGCTTGTTAAGGTCCATGTATGTTTTTTTTGTACGCAATCAATTGACATCAGAACAGCATGCATTTTAATATCTATACATCTTCATTAGAATCATGTCTCATCAAAACAAAATGATATATGTATTGCATTTCAATACTAGTAGTAAATCTGAATATAACCACATTACTTTGAACTTGAAGCACTGAGTTAATTTTATATGACTGTGTCGTAAAGAAGGTAAATGGAGAAGAATGGCAGGATAGGGGAAATCTAGGAAATTTAATCAATTTTTACAAATGAAATTGAAATGTTTTATAAAGTATACTTTCTGAATGATTGTGATGTAAAAGCAAAATTGAAATTTCATGAATTTTCTGAACTAATGGACGAATGCGATTCTAAAAACGAAGCTATATCTTCTTGGTTTACGTACATGTACTAGTATATGACAAAATGTTTGTATAAAAAGATCCTTATTTAAAATGGCATCTGCTGCAATTCGTTAAATGGGTTGCTGATTTCTAAAGAAATGTACATGTATATTACAAGGGTGATGAGATTCATTGACCCGAAAGAATCAAACTTAATTCTCATGTAATTGTATACAGTATTTTCCGACGTTTTTCCATTGTTACGTGTACGTATACTTATAAAATTATAATACTTTCAGAATCAAAGGTGTATCTCCTTCATGCATTACTTTGTCTTTTTGACTTTACCTTTTTGGATATTTTTTAAATTTAAATCTGTCCTTTTACTTGCTGTCGCGTTTTCAGTCTTTGGTACTACTAATGAGACATATTTGTCAAAATGTGCACATTTAGTACACATTTACAAAAATTTCATACAATTTTCTATAAGTCACTTAACCTATTATTTCTCCATCATCTTTGACTACTACCACAAGTCCCGTGGGGTCCGTATTAAACACACACTCCAGGTAAGATTTCTCCATGTTCCACTTGTTTTCTGCTAGTAGTTCATAGAGACCTTGTATGTCTGATCGTCTCATGGGTCGTATCTCGTAGTTAATTTGTGGTTTAGATGAGCTATACTGTCTTCTTGTAAAGAAAAATAAAAAAGATATGGTTAACAAGTGTGAAGTCGTTTTTGTAAAAAAAGTAATTTCTCAAAGATTTCGTTGAAAGGTTAAATAGTGGGAAGTCAAATACATATTTTTTATATGTTTTAACACCCTGTATCTATAATACTAAATTTACGAATTAGCCGAATAGGCGGCAAAACGCGTGGTTCAAAATAAACGATGTATAGTTCAGATTATAAAGGTTATTATCGGATTTGACAATCTGCATTTATAAATTTAAACTACAGTTTTGTTTATGTGCAAATGGAATTTGTATGCACTTTCTCGATATGAATTCTCCCAACGTATCCCTTAGAAGGTTCTCGAAGGCATCATTTTAGCACATTGATTTAAATAAACAAGTATGCACATATTTTTATTTAATGTATTTCTGTTTGAAATTACGGAAGAAGAATAAAAAAAATTAAAAATATTCTCCTTCGAGTGGGATGTTTCCGCTTTATGTATTCAGGATTGTTTTTCTACAATAACGCAATTTCTCCTAACTGTAAAGGTTATGAACTTTGAAGATAATGAAGAAGTAAGGTAAAGTTCAGAGGAATTCCTAACTTAGTTGTTTTTTTGGATTGCTCGGATGTTTACCTTGCACAAAGTGATAAAACCAACCATTATCTATTTTTAAATTATTTGTCATGTGACCTGTCTAAATATATCTCTACTGTAAGCCCTAGATAAAAATATTTTTAACAAATGGTCATCTTTATCATTAATGACGAAATTTATCTCGGACATCTTTGATAAATATAAACGTGGACAACACAAGCAGCCACACACTAAAAATGCTTTCATCTTCTGATTATTGGATAAATTTGTGAAATTAAGCCTCGCTTGCCCTGCCCATGATGACAATGGAACAATTGGAACAATTATTTTCCAAAAATATGCTCTAACTAACTCACGGCATCTTTCGAAAAATTCATCCGTCACTAAGGAAATGTTTACATCTACAATTTCATTTTCATATTTATTCTGAAGGAAAAAGGTAATGCATTATGAAATGTGTATTTAATGAAAGCTTTTCATCAAGTTCCAGTTCAGAATTAATTATAACACTAAAAATATTGACAATTTATGTGGTTGTGTTTTCGTCATAGATTTTGACTTTGATGGCACCTTAAGGTCCATTTTGGTAATTCTACGTGGCATACAGTCTACTGCATCAGTGGATACATCTTCGGTAGTAACGAACAGCCATGACAATTGGGTCACGATGACCTACATTTCACGCTTCATTGACTTTGGTTAAAGTCTGCATTAAAATTCATTTCTAAGAATACTACATGCAGCACATATAGACATGAAACTATCAGTTGATACCACCTACTTGACAGGAAAGTTTATGGAAGCCTGCCACATCATCCATATTGAGTTCCTGTTCCATGAATGGCATGGCCGCAACAAATTTTGATAGTCAATATGGCCACCACAAAAAAAGCTTATTTTCCCGCGCTCGCGCGGGTTCAATGTCTAGTAACATTAATGTTTATTAACATGTTTAACCGTAGCTTATTCATGCTTTAGTGTGTTAAGAATAATCATACGTGATTCGAAATTCATTAGATTCCATAGTGTATATTTTAGATGTGCAATATTTTTGGAAATTCCCGGGTTTTCCTATTTTTTTCTTAAGAATATAGTTATGTAACATTTATTTTTATGTTAACTTTCATTGTTGATTTTCAATGATACTGAATTGCTTCATAATTTTCCTTTGTAGTTAATGGATTGTATAACAGAGCCGCAGGTGTATTTGCAGACTGGAGCTATATATATTATAAGAATCCTTTTAAACAAAGTAAGCATGTATGTCATCTCAGACTAGTCTTTGTATAAATACATGTTTGCACTTAAAATGCACAACTAGATGAACAAAATATAACAAGCTAACACATTCAGAACATCCAGACTTATTTTCTAATAATTACACATTAGATTGCTTACTGTCCAATTGCAAAATTATGCGTGCACATGCACCTTCGATCATATGGAACAGTTTAGTGTTAAATAAAAAATGTGTGGGACTGAACCGTCTGTAGAGGCCACAGTTTACGCTTATACTGATATGATATCGTCGTATGTTGACACATACCGTCATTCTTTTAATCCTCCACAATCAAATCAAGCAAAAAAGTGTTTATTTGTTTTATTTGGGTAGGCCCAATTAGTTATATCGTGGATTATATTTTTTATTTGCTGATTGAGCCAGGTTACCTGGTCTAAACCGCAGATACATGTGCCAACAGAAAGTACCAAGAACCGCACATGTTCAATTCAAGCAAAAAAAAAAAAAAAAAAAAAAAAGCAACAGAAGACTCAATTAAGCAGTATAGAAAACAGCTAGGTCGAACAGAATTGACTCATTGCGAGATGTCCACGTCTTTGGCAATTAAATTAACCAGTCGACGAATTGTGGTTGGGAAAACGATCAAGTGCATATTGTTTTAGAACTTACTCAGCGTTATCTCATTATTAACTCACATATAACATTTGATGAACGGCTGTTTGGGACTAATTTTCATCAGTCACCCTCAAAACAAAAACTTTGTAAAGCCGGTGATAAACATCTGTAATCATAGATTTTCAAAATGCCCAAACAATAAAAGCAGATAAGTGTTGAACTTTATTTTGAATAATTCCCCCCCCCCCCGCAAATTTCAAGATGTGATTAAAAACGAATAAATAAAGATAAAATTATGATACACACCTCATGTGAAAACAATTACAAAACGCTGAGATCTTTATACAGTTCACATTAATAAGACGGGTTGCAAGTTTCCTGCAAGCTGCCATGTTCGTATAATTCTTGAACTCTACTGTGAGAATGAGACACGTGGTTGACACAGGTTGATAAATATACTAACTTTAAGCAGATAATTTTAATATGATTAATTTATCGGATAGTCTTATAGATAAGACGTGCATATTTGTAGTTGAAATTTAAGATCATTCTAGATAAAAACTAGTCACACTGAACAGACTATCAAAGTACACAATTTTTTGCCGTTCTATACAATACATTACCGATACACATGCGACATTGTGAGCCGCAAAATATAAACAAGACTGAGGCATTCGGAAACGACAGCTATCCTCGCAGTCCCCAAATTTTGTATCCCTGTGCACCTTTTTCACAATTATACCTTTGAATACAGGCCCAAATATTGGACAATTAAAATTATAAAACCTTACTGCGCATCTAAATACAGTATGTGACAATCCTTTATATACATTAAATACATAAAATGAAAAAAGAAAGAGGAGTTAAGGTCACAAGCTTAAATTCACCTTTTGTCGAAAATCGACCCCTGTGGGCCCCAATTTTTGAAAATCAAAATTCTAAAACCTTATTGCGCATCTAAATACAGTATGTGACAATCCTTTATATACATAAAATACTTAAAATGAATAAAGAAAGAGGAGTTAAGGTCACAAGCTTAAATTCACTTTTTTTTGAAAATCGACCCCTGTGGACCCCAATTTTTGAAAATAAAAATTCTAAAACCTTATTGCACATCTAGATACAGTTTTTGATAATATAGTCCAGTCAGACTAAGATTTAACCTCAAACTAATTGCAGCAGAAAATATTTTAGTTCTAATCTAAAGCATTAAGTCCCAAATATACACAGAAAAAAGTCTCATAAAATCTTACTTGAGGAAAACTCAAAATCAGCATTTTTAATTTCCTATGGAAATTAACATTGGAAAGGGGAGATAACTCCGCAAAAATGAGTCTTTTTTGTCAGTTTTTGGTTGATTGTCTTAAAATTCATGTAAAGTATGATACTTTGATGGGGTTATAAGTTCGTATTTGACTATATTATATAATCTTCTGCTCATGAAGTGTACAAAACCAAAATGTTATGGGTATTTTAATTTTTTTTGCGTATTTTTCATTAAAGAAATTGCAAATTTGTGGCTCTGTGATCATTTTGAAAAAATAATGTAAAAATTTGGTATTTTTTATATCTGTAAATTATATTTGATCAGCATCTACCTTGTTTAAAGAAATTTTAAACCACAAAAAGAAGAATATATAATTAATTATTTTTATTAAATTTGAGATTCTTTACCTTGACAAGTTGAAAAATTTAATAAATGGTGAACTAATGAATTACGAAATCTAGGTTGTAGCTTGATAAAAGATATGAAAAAAACTTTAGAGTTGTTTGTTATACTCTAAAGACGGCAAAAATATCAAGAACCAATACATTCTGCTGAATAGAAGCGGTAAAGTTATAATTTTGTATCAATTTTTATTGATATTTCTGCCTTTTGCAGAGTTATCTCCTATTTTCAATGCAAATGTCCATAGGAATTTTAAAATCGTGATTTTCAAATCTTCCTCAAGTTAGATTTTGTTGGACTTTTTTCTGTGTATAATTGGGGTATAATGCTAAAGATTAAAACTTAAAAATCTTCTTTTGCAATTACTTTAAGGTTAGGGTCAAATTTATGCTAGATTGACTGGACTAATACTGTATAGAAATTAAATGCATTAAATGAAAAAAAAGAGTAGTTTAGTCACAAGCTTAAATTCTTAATTTTCGAAATTCCAACCCTGTGGGTCTCAATTTTTGAAAATGAAAATTCTAAAATCGTATTGTGCATCTACATTGTGCTGTGACAATACTGTATAGAAATTAAATGCATGAAGTTAAAAATGAACGAGGAGTTCAGATAACAAGAAAGTGTGACGGACAGACGGACGGGGGCGATAACAATATCCCCTAACTTCTTCGAAGTTCGAGGATAAATGTAGAAATAATCATAATTACTTTCCTGCCAAATATTAAACTTGTCCGAAACATTTTTTTTTTTATATAAAAACAAATCCTCGAACTGCTGAAGTGGTTTGTAACATTTTTGGCCCAAGACGCTTACGACATAACGTTGTACAATGCACATAGCATCACTTCATTGTTAGGATTGCCAATTTTCCTACCGAAGGTCGGTGGTTCTCTCCGGGTACTCCGGCTTCCTCCACCAATAAAAACTGGCCGCCGCCAAATAGCCAAATGTGCTGAAAACGGCGTTAAACCCCAATTAAACAAACAAACATTGTGATGAAGATTCAACGATGTCGATTTTATTACAATATACATTAGGGATTTCGATATCACAAACTTGTAAAAACTTTTACTAAATTTTATCATTCGTAAATATAAATCAACGTGCAAACATCTTATATGTTCAGGTATTCCACATCCCATCTTTTATGGTAATATTCTATACAAAGCACAAAAATGTCGTCATTCACCTGAAAAGCTAATTAAACAGACTTCGCCACAAGAGATATAGTTATGATACTGTTGTCAAGTCATTAAAGATGGCATTTTTTAAAAATTAATATTGATTCACTCATAGGGTCTTTGCATCGGAAATAAACACATTTATTCTAAAACCAGTTGTTGGCATGATAGGGGTTATGTTCTTCTCGTATAATTTATGATGGCATGATACTAAACCCCCAACGGGAGGGATTGTTGCTGATTTTCTATATGATATAGACATAATCTTTCGATCAGTTTTTATTGAGGTCTGGAGCTGGCATGTCAGTAACTGCTAGTATTCCTTTGTTAATATATATTGATCATTGTCATTTTGCTTAGTTCTTCTGTTACCTTTTTCAACATCGAACTCGGACATCTTTTGAACTGAGTTTTAGTGTGTGTGTCGCTGTGTGTTTGTTTATTCCACATTAGCTAGAGGTATAGGGGGAGGGTCGAGATCTCACAAAACATGTTTAACCCCTCCGCATTTTTGCGCCTGTCCCAAGTCAGGAACTTCTAGCCTTTGTTAGTCTTGTGTGTTTTTTGAATTTTGGTTCATTTTTATGTTTCGGATTTTAGTGTGCCGTCCATTTTGTTGAACTAGTTACATTATTATTTAAGGGCCAGCTGAAACCCGCCTCAAGTCGCGGGATTTTTTCCCTGCGTTGAAGACCCATTGGTAGCCTTGAGCTGTGTACTGCTCTTTGGTTGGGTGGATGTCTATTTGACACATTCCCCGTTTCTATTCTCCATTCTACAGATGTATTTCGGTAATTTACGACTCATCAGCATAACAAAAGACTGAAAATGGGGAATTCCACCGGGAAACAATAGCACGAAATTGTACATTTTTAAAATAAAATGAGATTTTATAAAATAAATACCTACCATAATAAATTCTGAGTTAGTCCATCTGCGCATGTCTGACAGGCGGAATAAAAATATAGCATCCAATGATATAAGGAATTACCTTGTGCCCATAAATACCTGCCTTTATAACTTCCATTTAATTTCCTAAGGAAGCATGAAACCGTAGGGAAGAATCAGGGGATGAAGGGAAGGCTGGGAGGGACCTTTAATTTATGATGGTAAGTATTTATTTTATAAAATCGCATTTTACTTTAAAAATGTACAATTTTATTACAATAAATACGTTACCATCATACATTCTGAGTAATAAATAAAAGAACACAGAATCTAACGCAAAGCTGAATCGCCTGAGACATGAGGAAAAATAACTCTTTGTGCCGAAATTAAAGGTCCCAATGAATACAGACTCTGGGCGTGTGACGACAAAGATTGCAGATAGTGAGAAATGAAGGAATTTTCAGTTCTCCAGAAACCTGCAGATAAAAGCATTATTGAAAAATGGGCCTTAACATTCAAGCTATTTAGAAGTTCTTCATTAGAAGAACTGTAAGCTAATTGGATAGTTTTACATATCCAAGTGGAAATGGTTTTAACAGACAAATCTTGTTTTCTTTTATCATTTGTTAATTAATAGGAATAAATAACTTGGAATTTGAGGAGTTGCGACGACTACGAGTTCTCTGAAGATATAAGAGTAAGACTCGAATTGGACATAGCACCTTGAACCTGAATCCTGAGGAAGGGCAAGAATTACTATTGGTTCTGAACCTCAACCAGGAATTTGGTTTTTAGCCAAAAAGGCTGGATGAGTCAAGAGTGTAACAGAAGATTTATCTCTGCTGAAACGAAGACAGGAATCAGAAGTGGAAAAAACACGAATTTCACTTCTTCTTCTACCGGAAGCCAAGGCTAGAAGAAAACAGCACTTATAAGATAAAAACTTGATATCAACCTTCTCGGCTGGTTCAAAAAGGAAGAAATTTCAAGGCAGACAAAACCAAACTCAAATTCTAATATGGAATTAAAACCCTCTGTCTTGGACGTTCAAGACTGAAATTCTTAACAAGTAGAGGAAATGAACTCATCACTACCAACAACTGGACCTCCAGACAAGTGAATAGTTCTTGAAATAGCAGAACGATAGTCCTAAATAGTAGAGGTAAATAAACCTTTCTCTTCAAAAAGGAAGATCAGGAAATCTGCTAGCTGTTGTACAGAGATTTGTAAAGATCAACTTCCTTCTCACTATACCAATTAAAGAAGATTGTCCACTTGGCATCATAGACGATGTTAGTGGAACCTCTAACTGCTCGGGAGAGGTGTCTGCCTGCGCCCTCAGAAAAGCCTCTCTTTTTGAAGCTATCCCTGAGAGAAGCCACGCGAACAGATGTAGCTTCTTTGGATTGGGATAAAGAATCTTGCCCTTGAACTGGGAAAAAAGATTGTGTAAAACCAGTGGGTCAGCACAAGATAGGTGGAGAAGATCTGGAAACCAAGCTTGTTTGGGCCAAGCTGGAGCAATAAGAAGGAACCTGAGTGGAGGGAAAGCGTAAGCGAACATTCCTTCCCACGGGAAACTCATGGCGTCTACCGCATAGGCTTTTGGATCTGGATTTGGAAAAACAAACACTTGGGAGTCTGTAATTGAGGCTTGTCGCAAACAGATCTATATTCGGAGACCCCCATTGAAGGGTTATTGCCTGAAAAACTGATTGCAGAAGTTCCCACTCTGTATTGACTAGGGTTAGTGTTCTCGAAAGAGAATCTGCTAAAACATTGAGTTTTCCTGGAACATGACTAACTACAAGATATAGACGAAGATGATAGCAAAGAAGAAGGATTTCTCTTGCTAAAAAGTACAGTTTGTAACAATGAGTTCCTGTGTCCGATGCAAGAACAAGAGATTTGTTCTGCAGAAGGGACTGGAAATGAGACAGTGCAAGAAGAACTGCCCTCATGTCTAGGATATTGATGTGTTCCTTCAGAAGATCTGGAGTCCATACTCCCGAGACTGAAAGAACGTTCAGATAGGCTCATAGGCTCCCCAACCTAGATTGGAGGCATCCGTGAGCATAGTCTGATTTGGAACTGGGGAGGACAAAAGCTGGCATCTCAAAACCATAAAAGATGAGGAGACAAGTCCTGATGAATAATCGGAATTGGAAATTCCAATTCTGAGAAGCCGGACACCAGTGATGGTGTAGATAAAATTGAAGTGGACGAATGTGAAGGCGTCTAAGGGAAACAACGTCCGCTAGAGAATTCAGAAGACCTAGCAGTTGTGAAAATTGGCGAGCCGTGACTGTTTGCTGAGACAGAAACAGATGAACTTTTGAACAAAGATTCTGAAACTTTTTCTGTGGTGGAAGAACTAAGCCCTGTTGGGTAAGGAAGTGTTCGCCTAGAAAAATGAAATCCTGAGAAGGAATCAGGACTGACTTTTTCCATGAGATGAGAAAACCCAGAGAGAGCAACACTCTGATCACTAAATCTGTGTTGAGACTGAGTTTCGTGGGAGAGAGTTCCTTGATCAGAGAATAGCCTGGGAATGAAGATGAGCTATGGCTGCCTGCATTACTTCGGTAAAAGCTAATGGTGCAGTCGACAGGCCGAATGGACGAGCTCTGAATTGGTAGACTCCGAAGGTATCTGCGTTATGAATGGCAAATATGAATATGAATATGGAAATAAGCATCCGAGAGATGCAAGGAAATGGTCCACATACCTGGAAGAATCGAGGCTCTGATAGAATATAATTGGTATCCATTTTGAAATGGGGGAACAACCAAAAAATTGTTGAGGATGGACAAGTCGATGACTGGTCTCATTTCCTCCTGTCGTCTTCGGAACAAGGAAGAGACGAGAATAAAAACATGGATCTATCAATGATACAGGAACTTCCTCTACTGTCCTCTTTGCCAAAAGAGTGTCTATTTCCTTCGACAGAAATTCAAACTTCTGAGGGTTTGGTGTATGAGACAGAGGAATAGGAACTGACGAAAGAGGAGGATGTTCGTTGAATTGAAGAGTCAACCCTCCTCGAATTACTGACAGAACCCAACAATCTGAGGTAATATTTGTCCATTGTTTTAGAAAATGAATTAACCTCCCCCTACTGGAATGTGTGAAAGAGGGGTTTTGTAATATAGCTTTGGGTTGGGATCTGACAGTAACGTACGAGGGGGCAACTTCCTAGGTAGGATTGGCCCCCCTGCCACCTCTAAAACTGTCCGGTTTAGACCTGGGAACTGAGGACTTCTTAGGGCCACCTTTATTGCCTCCAGCAATAATCACTTTCCTTCTCTTCTTTTGAGAAGAAAAGGAAGAACCTCCAGCAGAAAATGCACAGTTAGTCCCCATTGGAATTCCGATAACTTGGCAATATATGGATGACGCGGATATATATTTACTACTAGGATTTAGGCCCCTTTCCCCTTTGTTTCACTCTTAAATATTTATTTCTTAATCTTAAATATTTTCCTTTTATCATAATCGATTGTATGCAATGTAATTTTATGTTTACAAACATTTTATGCTTACTCATTAATAAGTTCAAGTTTTCTACCGGCAGAGGTCTTGTATAGAGGCGATTTAGGTAAAGTTTGTACATCTTTTGGAATATTGCCAAGAGGGACAAACAGAACCAAAACCATTCTACTGTCACATGAAAAAACATACATAAACTTACTTAGAAGTGAAATAAATGTAGGGGAAATGGCCCTAAAAGTAAAAAGAAAAAATGTTTACTATAATATTAGATGGAAAATAACTGTCTTGTAATGTTTGCTAGGCATTTTTAGATACAATCAAGAATTGACCTTCACAAGCTTAGAATCCAATAGAGTTATCTCCTCAGAGATATTCTACCAAAATTCTTTGCAAGGACTTTAAGCCAAAAGAAAACCTTAAATAATACTAGAGGCTCACCAGAGCCTGTATCGCTCACCTGGAATCTGGTTTTCATTGGACAATTAATCAACTATTTGACCAAGTTTGTTGCAATTGGTTCAATTGTTCAGGGAAAATTTATTTGACAAAAAAGGGCAATAACTCCGAAATGGGTTTTGGGATTTCCTTTAAAATTTCAGGGTAGGTAGACCTCAACATGGCAAATATTTTTCAGATTTACATTTCACTTCTATCTCAAATAGTTTTGGAGATAAATGACGAAAACTGTTAAATTTTGAAAATTTGACGAAAAAAGGGCAATAACTCCTAAATGGGTTTTGGGATTTCCTTCAAAATTTCAGGGTAGGTAGATCTTGTCATGCTGATCAATTTTACCCCATCTCAGATTTTTGATATCTGTAACGGTTTTTAAGTTATAAGCCAAAAACAACATATGCACCCCTATATTCTATTTTTAACTACGACAGCCATGTTTTATGTCAGATCAAAATAAATTGAGGATCATTTGTAGAGGATATGTCATAGATCATTCCTATCAAGTTTCAAACCAATCGCCCCAGCGGTTTCAGAGGAGAAGATTTTTGAATGGAAAAATTTTGAAAATTTGACAAAAAAGGACAACAACTCCTAAATCGGTTTTGGGATTTCCTTTAAAATTTCAGGGTATGTAGACCTCAACATGGCAAACATTTTTCAAATTTACATTTCACTTCTATCTCAAATAGTTTTGGAAATAAATGACGAAAAATGTTAAATTTTGAAAATTTGACGAAAAAAGGGCAATAACTCCTAAATGGGTTTTGGGATTTCCTTCAAAATTTCAGGGTAGGTAGATCTTGTCATGTTGATCAATTTTACCCCATGTCAGATTTTTGATATCTGTAACGGTTTTTAAGTTATAAGCCAAAAACAACAAATGCACCCCTATATTCTATTTTTAGCTACGACGGCCATGTTTTATGTCAGATCAAAATAAATTGAGGATCGTTTGTAGAGGACATGTCATAGATCATTCCTATTAAGTTTCAAACCAATCAGCCCAGTGGTTTCAGAGGAGAAGATTTTTGAAAATCAGCCAATCAGAAACAAGAATTGCCTCTGGTGGCCATGTTTCTTGACCAATCAGAACTAAATGAGGAAACTTTGTTGAGGACCTTCCATACACCACTCATGCAAAGTTTGGTTGGAATTGGCCAAATGGTTTCTGAGGAGAAGATGTTTGAATGAAAAGCTAACGACGGACGGACGACGGACGGACGACGGACGATGGACGGACGACGGACGCAAAGTGATGGCAAAAGCTCACCCTGGCCATAGCCAGGTGAGCTAAAAAAGTTTAGAATTTTAAATGCTTTAGTCTTTAGGCCTAAGGAAAAGCCATAATCAAGCATTACCCCCTTCTTCCCTGTTTGTTGTTTAGACCCCATGAGACTATGCATATTTAAAAAGTCAAGATTTTTTGTAGCGAGTGTCTCTTGTATCTGTGGTTTAAATTTTCACAATTCAACTTAAAATCAAACCCTTTAAAGGCATTATTTAATAAACAAGGAAGTGAATTAAAATATTCATAATTTATTAACAAATACTGTATACATATAAACAACAACAATTCTGTTAACAATAGTGTAATATAAACTATATCATGTGAGCCAATGTCATCTATCTCTCCCCTACATCCACACAAACATATACACACACTATATAAACTTAGTGTGATATAAACTTTTCATGTAAGCCAATGTCATCTTTAAACATACATCCATCTACACACACACACACACACCAACATTATAATCTGAAAGCAAACAATACTTCTATATGAATCCCTATCTTTGTTGTATACCTTGCTTTAGTGGTTTGTCCTAGAAGGTTCAAAAGGACTGTAGAATGTCAGGATATATGAGGCAAACTGGGTTTATGGAGGGGGAGGGGTGGTGTGGGGATGGGTGACATCCATAAAACCAGTTTTATTACATCAGTTTCAGATATCTTTATACAGATCTAAACTATCTTTAGTACAATCATGTATTTTTATTTATATATCCTTTTTTTATGTATACATAGTTGAGCCAAAGGGTTTTATGTGGTCTGCTAATTTGTGTTGTATTGTTAAATCTTTGCTGTTACTTTTAATTTTTTCTTTTCTAATACAAAACATAAAAACGGTTTAATGACAAAAGACAAAAAAAGAATTGATACAAAGTAAAATAAGTCTGAAAAGAAATATAGTTCAAACGAGATAATCTAATGAGTGTAATGTGAACACTGTAATATGAGGCTACATTTCATTCACATTGTTTTTCTCATAAAAATTTTATCCAAACTTTATATCAAATTCAAATAATATACAGAGGATTTTTTCCAACAGGTACTCTTTGATAATTTTAATTTTCACCTCCTTTGTAAAATATCTAATATTAATCAGTTTTCAATTATCACATGTTTTTATTAAAAAAAAATATCAAGTAGGAGGTGATACAGTGCATCTAATATTAATCAGTTTCAATTATCACATGTTTATATAAAAAAACCATCAAGCAGGAGGTGATACAGTGAATCAGATTTTTTTTTACATTTTGGGAACTACCAAATGATTTTATGTGGGTTCATTGAAGAAATTTGAAGAGGCAGGCTAGGAAAATTTGGCACCAAAAAAATTGCTGGCCATAAAATAAGGCGAAAAAATGCAGGATTGAACATTGTCCATAAAAAATTCTCTGAAAGATGAAAATTAAAGTAGATAACACAATTTTCTTTTAAATTTAAAGAATACAAACATAATTTTATATAAAATCACATAAAAATATTTAAATATTGATAAGCAATTAGGTGCATCTCTTCTCATATAGGATTAATTACATAAAATTATGCTAAGGCACAATGACTCTCATACACACAAAAAAACATATTTCTGTTCAAATATGATTAGTGATTCAGTTTAAGGCACAACTCTAAAATATGGATGCATGATGTAGTTTAAAGAAAATACCTGGATAGAACCACTGAGACTAAACAGGAAACTGGCAATTCTTGTCAACTGCAATCAGAGTCAAACACGTCATGCCATTATTTGGATTTGAATGCAAAACACCAGTATTGACAGACTAGTGATCACTCACAGTTAAACAAACTAATTAAACCATTCAGTCAAAGATACACCCCCACTATTCCAAAAAATAAAATGATTGATAGATCTACTGCAGTTTTAATATGTAAAGTTTTATCCTGACGAGAGGATGAAATGAAATACATGTAACTAAGCATCCTTTATACTGGTACCTCATTTTAATAGTCCATTTACCTAATACTCATCTAAATGACCTGAGTACAAAAATACAACCAGTAATGTTTAAATTACAATATACATACTAGTGTTTCATTTAAACATAATCCTCATTGTTAAAAAACATGTCCCAAAACAACTGATTACAAAGAATATTAGCATGATTTTAAAAAATCACAAAATAGGACATAAATTTCATGATAATTTAAGTACAATGAACATCAAACTGGCATTAAACTTTAATACTGCAAATTTGGAAATTACCATATGCAATTATTATTGTAAATCTTTGCAAAAAGGCAACAATTCCAGTTTAATTAATGTTTATAATTTTTAACAGAATGTAAACACAAACTTCATCCTGTAAATCTTGTGATGTAAAACATAAAATAAGACATTTATATCCAAATTATACAGTTATAGTGATTGTCTTGTTGAGGCAAAAATTGTATAGTGCATGTAGCTATTAACATCTGAAAATTAGAATATGTGAAGTTTGAAAAAAATTATGAAAATTAAAGGGAAGGGGGTTAGTAGTATGCATTGCACTTCATGTTTGCAATCTAACGGGCATGTCCATGGATGAAAGTACAGAATTTGTCAAAAAAATCAGAAATCACCTATGTTTTCGTAAGAAATATATATATGCATAATTTACAAAAATTTGGAGATCCAGCATATTCAAGAATTTTTTTCACTTATGCGAGTCCCAAATAAAATAGTAGAAGAGTACTTGTAACAGTATATTACTCCCTGAATAAAGCAATATATATACAATACATAGTCATTGTCAGAAAATATAAAATTTATTTTGGCTAGCTTTAGCAAGCCTTTTTCTCATGTTTCGCAGCGAGCCTAAATGAATTTGATATTTTCCAACAATGACTATGTATTGGCTTTTTCCTGCAATCAAAAAATTTACCCTTTAGATGCATAAAATGCCTTAAAATTATGTTTGACGTTGAAATCCAGCTGCCGTAAAAACGTGGGAAAAGTCTTGATGTAATTGGGTACATTTACTATGCTCCTCACGCTATTCATGTAAACAAGTACCAGTAGACTTTATTTGGTCATTGACTTAATACGACTAAATTTTATTCTACCACTAATTTTAGACCAGAAATGGCTTGATAGTGCAGGATAAAATAAAATTTTGATTATTATTTTTTCAGTTAAGATTTAAATAGTATTAACGATCTCCTATTGTGCTCACTGTTTTCTAAACCATTTCATTTGTGGTAGTAAAATAATATAGTGTTATTAAATGGGTATTCTCATATAAAGCCTGTATTATTCCAAGTCAGTTGTATTGGGTCGAGGTCAACTGTATAGGCTGCAACGCCGAGGGCATATACAGCTGATCGAGACCCAATACAACTATACTAGGACATAATATAGGCTTTATATAAAAATACCCATTTTATGATATCTTTATTAACTAATGATTTAAAATTACAATACTTTTATTAACCAATGACTTACAATACATTATAAATTGTCTATTTAATACAATCCCATGTGTCTGAAACGGGTCATTCATACAGGTTTTATACAGAAAAACCAGTTTAGTTAATAAAAGTGAATATTCCTACCCTCCTCATGTTCCAGATACTAGTATGATATTTTACACAGGACAATATAAAGCTGCCAACCCTCCATGTAAAAATATTCAGAACAGGCCCAAAGAAATGTGGCAAATCCATGTAACTGCATATGAAATCTGTGAATGCTTGCAAATAAATTTTTATACTTTCATTTTGCTGCAAAATCAACACTTTTAAGGGCAATACCTGGTATTTGATTAATTTGGGACAAAAAAAATTAATTGGAAAAAAGAAAACGTGGTTTCAAAAGTTGGTTAGAAAGCAGGTTTTAAACATGATGAAGAAAATCTGGATTTGGTATTATCTGGAATTTCTGAAGAAAAATTGTGCATGACTTTACTTGGAAAAAAATTAGGCTCATGAATGCCATGAAAATAAACATTCCAGGGCCGTTTCTCTAATTCATTAAATTCTGGTAATGGGGGGGGGGGGGGAAGAATTAGAATTCTTAAAATGAATCATAATATTATTTCAGATATATCAAATATTATTGCTATGTAAAATTCCTAAAATTCCTAAACAGCTCTCAATTTGGATGGTAACATACAAACATTTGCAAGGAGACACATGCAAAAAGTTAAGCTTGCATTTCAATATAGTAATAAAGTCCAAAGGACCTAATGCAAAGTTTGTGAGTGATAAGCCAAAGTTTACACAATGATAAATTCTGTAAAAATAACCTTTATTACTTACATGTATAATTCCAACTAATGCTGAAATATGACGTTTTCCAATTGAAATTAACATTTTCCTCATGCACTATATGGATTCATACGCAAAACATCATGAAAGGATAGACTTTTTACCAGCAGTTGCTGTTGGCCAATGAAATTACTGCATTTGATGTTTTGAAAACAACATTGGAATTATTGGAAAATGAATAATCAATGGTTAAATTATGATCTATCTATGTTTCACATAATTTTCAAAAATACATATTTCTGACCTGAACCTGTTTAATTCAACCAATATTCTCAATTCCTGGAATGACCAGTTTTGAGAGGATTCACTACTTTTATTGTGTTCATTAAAAATAAAATTCAAATATCTATAAAATTGTAGCTATAAACATATATCTTTAAAATTCTACAGAAAAGTGTATTGTAAATAATTTATCTATCTCAACGAGTGATTTACAACACCTGTCTGATTTAAACATCATAAATGAACCATTTAAGAGAAAAAATGTTTGGAAGATTTGAGAGTTCTTTATTTTTCAAAGAACCATACCATAATCTCTTATCTGGATCTGAACAACTAGTAGTAACAAAAATTCAGAATGCCTTTTGATTAACTGAAATTATAAATTTTAGAATGCCTTCCCAAAGTCATTACCTAGAAAAGACCTTAGCAACAAATCTTCTTAAAATTCAGACAAAAGATAACCTGTATTAAAACCCATAATGGTACATTTTACTTTGTATTTTATCAAAGAATATACCTTTACTGGACAATAAAAATAATAAAAAAAATACTGGCCAAAATCAAACCTATAACATTTTTGGGATATTTTAGGAAGCAATCAACGTTTTAATATATTTTTTAAATTTTTTAAAGAGAAGTTAGTACTAGTTTTACAGACTATATATATATTAACTAGACACAACTGGTCAATGTTATTACACAAATAAAAAAAAACTGACAAAATTTGTTTGTCTAAGAATTCTATTTAGATATATCCTATAACATAAATTGAAGAAGTTTTATTTTTCATTGTTTACCTGTATTATAATGAGAGATTATTTATGATATTTTACATCAGTGTGTGATACTGATGAAGGATTTTATTTCTCAAAAAAAGTTTAATTTATATTCTTTCATGTTTATGTTTGTGATATAATAAATATTCTATGCATATACCAGTATCTATGATTAAATAAGTTTATAAGAGTGACCTATGACATATTTTTATATATTTGATAATTCTTCAGATATTGTAACCATAAAAAAGTGAAAATATTTCGACTTATTTAAAGATATCATTTTGTAATAAGTTTTGATATACATTTCCCACACTATCAGAAATTAAAGATTAACAGTTAATATTGAAAATAACATTTAAACTATATATATAATAAATAACAACTTCTATAATTAAAGAAACACAACCAGATATTACATTGAACAGCAATGTAACTTTTTTCTCAAATTTGAATACCATCATGCATTACAATTTAAAAAAAATGCAGATTATGAATGGAAATATTAGGACTGATCATATAAAACATTTCTGACAAATAACCAACTAATTTTCAAGGCAAAAACATTCATTTTCATTATGATAAAAGCTTTCTCAACTGTAAAACTCCTTTTCGCCTCAGTAAAGAAATAGTTGTATTAATAATTTTAATCAGAAAATATGTTTAAGAACATTTTTCTTGTGTAAGATTCTCCACAATCCAAATAATTATCGGCACAAAGATATCATCCTTGCACCAATGAGAAACCAGAGTGAGTTATCTTTTCCTAACCAATGTAGGTAAGGGAGATAATAAATTTGTCTCCCTTTTAGCCTTAGGACAAAAGGGAGAGAATTTAATTATCTCCCTTTCCTACATTGGTTAGGAAAAGATAACTCACTCTAGTTCCTCATTAATAGGGTAATGTTTCCTGAGAATGGAAAAAGAAACTTTTTTCATGACAAAACAATTTTTTGTTTGACACAGTTTTTATATTCATTGAAGTGTAATTTGTCTTATTAGATATTTCATATTTAAATGAGATATCTGATATATTTTCTAAGGTTATTGAGATATGTTGTCAAATTATTTCATATAAGATATTTCATATACTTTGAAAAATATCTTAAAAATGCAAAAGACAATTCATAAATGGTACATCATATCTTAGTCTTTTTTTTAATCTGATATCCAATTCAGTTTTATCAGATATCTTATTAATTTTTAATCTTATGAAATATCTTAAAAAAAGTGTGATTACAAAATAATAAAGTCTCTGATTAATGTAGTAATATTCATAGTGCAATTTCTAGTTTTTTATTTACTTCAGAAGAGAATACTTTGGTGAGCATTTCTTTCTAGTAAAATAATTGAATTTACAGTACATCTGCCATTTTTTTTCTACTCACAAAACCTCTGTTGAAACTACCTTGACATGACTTTTTAAAAATTACAAGATCAGTGACCTTGAGGACAATTTTAATTAAGAAATCCTTTGGTATAAAAATAAGTAACTGTGACCAATTAATCATAAACATAAAATATAAAATTATGTGTATTGATGAGGAATACAGATCTAAAATGCTCGATGAAATGAAGAGTTCCTGAGTTTGAAACACAAGACAAAACATAGACATTACAAACAATTTATCACATAGGTACCAGTTCATAACTAGATGCAACAAGCTATCACATTCTCCTGAAGCATATGAAAATCTTAATATGGAATTCTTTATAAGGCAAATGTAACAATATTAATATAAATTAGGCCCATTAAAATTAATGTAGAATTTCTTCCTTATGAACAAAGAAATAAAGAGTTTGCAGTATGCTTTCATTTTGTTCTTTCTTCTCCCTGTCTTGAGGTTATGTTTTTTGATACACTTTTGTGCTCCTTTGGTTTTTCCCATTTCATATCATTAATTTTTTAACAACAAGTCTCTTTTCAATTCTTAAATCTTAAAAGTCTAATGATATTTTATGAAATCATTATTTACACTTCTTCATGGTTTTTGACAGAAGAATTATATCCATACCAAATTTACATAAGATCAAGACAGTTGAGTTTTGTCTAAACTGAACTGCAAACAAGCAGAAAAGATTAAAGATCAATAAACACGCATTCCTATTTAACTGGTGAGATTTCTATTCATAAACTTCATAATTATTTTATATGTACAAGGAAATAAAACAGCATTTTTGTTTTAAAAAGCTGTATATTTTATCATAAGGAAACTGTAATTTTTGTAAGCTCACCAGGAAGAAATTCTTACATGATATAGGTGCTGTTGATACTTAGTTGATTGTACAGATCAAGGGGAGATAACAAGCCATATAAACTTACTCGTCAAAGATAGATGTGATCAATTTCTAAAAATTGCACTTCTAGAAAACTAAGGAAAAATGGTAAAACATGTATATTTTTTAATGATGAAGGTGGGAATAAAGAATTAAGAAATTAATTTGAACTGGCCTCAGTGGAATTCTAAAACTATAATGCTATTTACTATGCAAGGCCACATAAAATTATTTAGATTCTCATCCACAATATTCTCTAAATATCCTGGGTTGAACATAAAAAGTTATATTCTTATCTTTCCAGACTGTAATGTTTTGTTTTTATGCTGTGATAGCAGTGGGGCATATAGTCTCTCGGTCTGTGTGTGTGTCGGCCCGTATGTACATCTTTCCAGATTTCGGTTAAAGTTTAGTTTGAAGTTGTTTTAATGGGAAGAAGATGTCATACCAGCATGAAACTGTCATTAAATACCACAAGATGGGATCTATTCAAAACTTAGGTCAAAAAGGTGGTGTGACCTCAATGTCACATTTGACTGATCATGATTTATGTGTTTTTTTGGAAGTGGGGCACAGTGAACATTGGACACATATTCTTGTTTTTTATTCATATTATATGTAAACTTTGAATCAAATGGTAAAAAATACCTGTTATTAAATCTGGTACAAATGTAATGCAAGACTGGTTTTGCGAGATTAAATATCCAAAAGTTACTCTATAGATTCAGAATTCTGGTTGGTTAGAAATAGATTTGTTTCGTAATACTGTTAGCAATGTTCATGACAATATACAAATGGCTGTCATCCAGAACAATATATTTCCACTTGAAGATTTAAATTATGATGGGAGAAAAAAATTCTCCTTCTGTTTGTTCATGGGTTTCAACATTTCTACACTCTGTAATTAAATTTTAGATTTTAACATGCTCACTAAAGTTTGCAAGTTAAAAATCTATAATTTAACTATCTCAAGTGTATAAATATTGTAACCCACTCATATCAGAAAGAAAATATTTATACAGATAATATTTTTTTAATTGTATAAGCAGTTCTAATACAGGAAGAGTACATAAAATACAGGCCAAATATAAGTTGCCATTGAAGGAGCATGTGTCACTCGCCTGGATTTAATTTATTATTCAAGGAAAAAAAATGAATTGAACAACATCATTGGATGGAAAGCTTCATCAGTGCTTTTTGAACAAAATTTTGAAAGGGTACCTAAGGACAATTTTATCAAAGTTTGATCTTAATTACCTAAGAAGTTTCACACAAAAAGACATTAAAGTATTATATCAGACTTTATATAAGGGGACCATCAAAGAATTGTTTCAATTAGCCAAGTTTAAGAAAAGAAATTTAAAGGACATTTTAAGAGGATAACGAACAGCAAGTGATGATAATTCCTCAATTGGTCCTCTGGGCCATGTGAGCTAAAGATAATTTATAAATTACCCCCCACCCCCACCATCTGTTCTAAAGGGAGAGGATGAGAATCTAACAACAAATTTAATGTAGCTATACCTATTTTCTTGCATTTATTAACATAGCTACTGAAAAATCTCACACAATTTTCACACTTTTAACATAAGATTGATACTGTAGTTGTGTAAATTAACTTTCCAAATTTACTTCGATATAAACCATACAATTTTGATTTAGTTACACCTATTAAAACAATCTATAAACTTATATAATAACTCTATAACAATCTGTAACTTTCATGTGCAGTCCCGCTGCAAAATTTCTCAACAAATTAGCCATTTTATATCACTTATCAGTCAAAGTCTTTCAAACAGTGACATATATGTATCTTAAACAAGTGCTGAAACTTCAATTTTGACACCAAAAGTGTATTTGATTTTTGATTTGATAAAAGACATGTACATGTATTACTGTTTATAACAGTGTATTATTCTTAACAAAAGCTATGCTCCATCTTTGAGAAGTACCGAATTTTTAACACTGGAATGAAATAGGCTCTTGAATATGATTGGACAATATCACAATGGCCATGGTAAATCATTGAAGTCTATTGGACCGCCAAGTCCAGCGTCTGCTTCTAACAAACTCATAATGATAGACATGGCTGCCTCGTCATTCCCATCATTTCCTGAGATATTGAGGTCTTCAAACACCTGCTGCTCGGCTATTACATTTTCAAGTAAGTTTGTTTCTACTGGCATAGCGGCAGATGAAGACGCTACAAAAAAGTTTTATATCATTATTATAAAAACGTACAACATTATATTACTGAAAATGGTTTGTCCTTTTTTTATTGACTGGTTTTTCAGATCAGTTTAAGCACAATTAACAATATATCAGAACAAAAAAATTTTATTGGTGGAGGAAATTACAGGAACAGAGGAGAACCACTCACATTCAGTAGGAAAAATTGATAGACCAAAGCATATGAACTTAAATGTTTATTCTAAAGATTGTCAGCAGTTAAAACAAACTAGCAAGAAACTTTTGCTACACATATAAATGATACAAACATAATAAATTTTAAAGAAACTGAACATGTTGACATGCTATGATACTCCCACTTGCTGCACATCGGTCAAAATGTGAACAATGACAACCAAAAGATAAAGGACCAGTTCCATACAAAAATATGGGTATGGACAAACAAACAGAAGACTTAAAATTCTGCAACTCATGACTAAAAAACACAAATAATTCACTTACGGTCGATACACTTTCGTGAATTAATATGTTGTTCTGTCACTCATATTGTAGATTTTATATATTCTAATTTCAAGATTAGTTATATTCTGATTTACATTTTTTATATGATAATCATTTACAACATGTGCATCACATGAATTACTCTTGCATTTTACAGATTTTCTAAGATTGAATGCAATAATTTCTGAATTGGTAGTGCCTTTAAAAGCAGTCAAACCTGCCTTACATGATCTTCAAAAGGGATTATTGGAATAGGGTCACATATGACAGGTGGTCTCTTAATACAGGTCGAATTTATGAAATGCACTGAAAAGGGATATACATAAAGGTCAATGAATATAGTTATTGCTTAATATAAATTGACACTATGGTATATTTCACTATCAACAAAAACAAATTTGAGATGATCTGATAACCTACCTGTATGTGGATGCTGTGTCAGACCATTTCTTGGACAGATTCTAGGACTTATTCTACCATTACCTGTAATATAATGTTAATATTATTAGTATCATTAGCTAACTAATTTTTCACTTGATAAAATATACCATAAGTTTACTATGTTACTGTCAACCAATACATCAATTGTCGTTTGTATAAATTAAGTCAAACAAGTAATATTGGGTTAATGTACATAACAAACTAACCCATACAATTAATGGAACACTTCCTTGTTTTTTATTGATAAGATGTCTTCAACAATGAGCCAAATGCTCACACCTTACATCAAGATTGGTACAGCCTCGAGCACTGACATTTGTAATAGTAATTCCCATTAAGGATGCTCGCTGATCATGTTTTGGTCTTTTTGTCATATTTTCGGAATCCTTGGGTTTTATCCGTTTCTTAAACATTAAATGTTTTTGTCCATGAACCCCCACTTTTTCTTTTATAATTCAATCATATATACCTTAAAATGGTATTTGACAAAATTTTATGAAATCCTTTTTATTTTTTCATACATTTTTGAGAGACTGAAGTTGCCAATGCAAAGACAATGAAAAATCCAGAGAAAACCTATTTCCTGCAAATTTTCAAGGCTTTATAGCTCTAAAATGAGCACATGAACCTATATGTTTTTTCTTGCTTATTTCTTTACTATTCATATGTTCTCTCAAACTAAAACACCTATTTCAAATCCTATTTATTTCCTATTAGACCAGCAATCATCCTTAATAACCTTTACACAAGCTACTGTGTTAAACTTCTGATTCAGGTGAATACTGAAGTCAACTCAATCATATAAAATCTGAAGCTACCAATATACTAACTAGTACAACTGAAGACAGGGAATACAAAGTCTTACAATGTAAACCTTACTAAACACTAAGCTTGAATATTATTTTCTTTAAATAAACTTTATTAACCTGAAAAGTAAAGAGAAAATGTGAAAAACTAGAAATTGGAGTATCCATGATTTTTTTCTGTATTTTATCAAATAACATATAGATGCAGAATTTAACAAATTCCTACAAAACTTACTTGGTGCTGCTAAACTATTTCTGGACTTTGGCTGGAAAAAAAAGTTTATACATGACAACTATGTTTTTATGAATAACTTAAGTTATCTCGGACAAAATGGAAATTATGATCAGAAACACAGCATGTCTGATAAGGCAAGATGTGGGAATATGATGACTTCAGCCAGGACTATTAAAACTAATCTTATTCTTTTTATGGGCAATGCCATGTGGACAATTCTATTTCCTGTGTCACAGCCTGTAGGCTGGAGTGTCTGATAATGAAAAAAAGACCAGATAGGAGGATCAAAATTAAAATGTTATAAATTGTTAGACAATCCAAGTTTATTAAGATACTTAAATTTACTTAAATTATAAATATGTTTTGTGAACTAATGTTTACAGACAGTAGGTCATTAACCTAAAGATATGATGTAGGCAATTTTCAGCAATTTTTAAGTTGTATTTTGGCATAAAGCATTTAAGGGCTGAAAAATATTCAAATTACTCATCCGTGTCCAAACTTGCAACATAATATCTGACTAATTGATAATGTGTAAAAGATACCACTAACACAGAGGTTTTCCATACTTTGATAATGGTAAAATTTACTTACCATATCTGCGACAGAGGTCTGTGCTGTTGTATTAGTACTATCTGCTAATGGGGAGTTTGGAATTCTGAAAAAAAGTATTTATTTGGAAAAAAAATCTGACCTAGTTTGCATTTCTCTAATTCAATTACATGTCCTGTACACACATATTCAAACTATCAGAGACAAAACTGCTGAGAATTGTTTGCCATTAGAATAGTGTAAAAAATTTCATGTATATCAAAAATTTTGTTTTGTAATACATTGTAATTTAGTTATACATTTTGACAGCTGAAAACATTTACTGAACTGGCACTGATGTTGCTTTAAGCTGATTTTAGAAAATCATTCATATCAATAAAATGCAATAATCTCCTAACTTTTACTTTAATTTCTTCCTCTCAAGGTAAATTTAAGGGTGCACGTGTGGTTTTATAAGCTGTAGATGTAGCCATCTCTTCTTATACTTTACCTTTGCATATCAATGATTTCTTCTGCTATCTGACGACCAATTCTAGCCGGCGCTAGACGTACATTTGCAGGTAAACCTGTTTTCTTTTTCTCCTTTCTATCTGAAGCTGTCAGACTTGCTGTATAATAGTAATAAAGTAATATGTGATTATGTACGTAAATTGAGGATTATGAAATAACTTAAGAAGTGAAATCAAGCTCAACAATTCACTAGTGAAAAAAGAATCTGTCTTTTCTTTTGTGAAAATATTAAATGACATATTTAAAAACTATTATCACCTGGCATCAAACATCATGTGACTGAAAAAGATTTAATTACAAATATTCATTTAAAATTATTGACTGATTGACTGTTGTCTAATGCCACATGAATGGTATTAGTCATGTTATAATCACAAAAGGTCATAAAATATATCTTACAATCGCTATCTTCCCATGCATCAGTGATTGATTCCATGGAAACAGCTCCTGCATCTGCTGCCTGTCCTGAACTGCTGACTTCTTGCTGACTGTAGTACACAAAATATAAAACTCATATTTTATCCATTTGAGAAATGCTGTTTAATTTATGTGCAAATTAATCAACTTTATACTTATTTCACCTTTTGATTTTCCTGTTTTTGTATTTTTTTAAAATTCATTATATTATTGCTTGAAAAATTATTAAATATATTTCACTCAAGCAAATAAGAAAATATAAGCAAAAGAATGCTGGAAAGACAATTTAGCATATATTCATTGCTGAAGAAGATCTGTGTATTTCTACAGTATACCTTCATATTAATTTGACAATAACAAAAGATTAGCAGGAGAGTGCTGAAAACGCATAATGGACCTATAATCAGCAGGAAGTAGATAAACAGATAAAGCTAATTCAACAGATAGCCATACTTACGGAACTATTGTATTTGAGCTGACTATATATTCTACATCTTTGGTCCATGGATTTACAAAACTAAAAATTTCTGAACGTAAATGTATAAAGGAACCATTTTTTGCTTTGAATCTGTAAACATTCGTTGTGAATTTCTCTTTGGTTCTTAAAACTGTAAAAAAGAAATTAATGGGTCATGTTATATGAATAAATAAGTTTTCTACCGGTCAATTGGTGATCACATGATTTCCCATTTTTCCTTTAATTGCATTGAGATTTTGCTTTTTAAAATCCATAAATTCTCGTATTGCACTCGCGTGAATTGGTTTTATGAATGAAATCGAAGCAACCAATCAAACCTAATGTTTGATTCTGTATGAACCAATCAGACATAAACCAGTATAATGTATGCATGCAATATGAATATGGTTTTTATATTTACCATAAATGGTGGAAAAGTTATATTGTAATCAATTTATGGTTCATTGTGTATTTGGTATAAAGAAAACCCCAAAAGTTGGGATAATGTATGTAATGTCAGGGTATCCAAATCACCCAGTGTACCCAGATCACCCACCCCCTTTTATTTTGTCACTGTAAACATTGCTGGAAAATTTTGTTGTGCGGATGAGAGAAAAGTGTTGTAGCTTTAACAGATAGGAACGAATTTTGTGCACTGAAGTTTCGTTTGATCTAATCACTACCTGGGCGATTTTGGTTCCCCTCCAAAATCACGGAACCACGCGACCTTTGAGCCGCTGCTGGCAGAAAATCAATAAGTATATACATGTCAAATGTATGTGTGGAAAATCAACAATGTTTTTGTAACAGTTTCTCCGCAATGGTTGGAAACCACCCTCCGAACTGGGCGAATTGGGTACCCCGACATTAACAAGATTGCTACAGATTAACCAATTGTTCCCCAACACTATTGGCAATACAAAAAGGCTCATAGGAATGCTACCTATATTGTAAATAACAATGTATGGATACAACACCAATATCATGCCCTACATACTGTGTTGAACTAAGTTTATTGACAGCACTAATAAGAAGTTAATAGGAAAATCTGAGAGTGCTTGTTTTCAACCTGATCAAGGTATAGTAAATATACACCTTCCATATAAATTTTGTTAAAATCCAATGAGAAATGTAGAATTGAGAGCGCTAACAAGAAGTTGATAGCAAAAAAAAACTAAGCCAAGAACATTAACTCTCACAAACATTATCTGCGAGCACTCATTTGTAACTTGATCAAGGTATTGTCAAAATACACCTTCAATATAAATTTGGTTAAAATCCATTGAGAAATGTAGAATTGAGAGGGCTAAAAAAATATGGTCGCGAGCAAATGGACGAACAGACACCTGTATTTCTATGTCCCCAACAAAACGTGTTTGGCAGGGAAAAATATAACAATTATCTCACTTTAACTCGATCAATATGAGCTCGGACAGATGTACTGAACTCGGCATTTCCTCATTCAATATTGCTGTCCTCAGCTCATAAAACATCATATTGAATTCCTCAAAGTGCAATAATTGTATATTATATAGTTGTCTTAATTTGATGGCTTACATCTGGAGGTCAATAATATTTAATATTGACCCGGTTGACTTTTAACATAACACTGTTACATCAAATGTCTTTCACTGCACAACTCTAACACATACATTTTCACATATCAATGCCTTTAAACTGAGGCCAGAATCGTAACATTCAAATACTGATGTCTCTAGTTGTGACTGTGGTTATTACCAATTATTACGGGTGAAAGTATATTTTGTGAAGGAATATATAGGGACTAAAATTGTTATAATCCAGAAATCTTACCAATTCTATGAAAACATTCAGGCACCAATTAATTATTTCACCCTCAAAAACAGGACAATCTACTTACCTTGTCTGTGAACCTCTGCCATCTCCGTCATATCATCTTGATGATAATATTCATATACTGATGTCCCTAATAATTCTTGTGGTAAATAACCTATTAATTCTGTAGCTCTAAAAAGAAGTGGCATAAAAGTATTTAAAAAAAATAACTAGAGGCTCCTAGGAGCCTGTATCGCACACCTGGACTATGTCCATCTTGACTGGCAACCTGTCAAGTTCCAACTGGTTTCAAACAAGATCTTTCAGTGATTTTCCACTTAGGTCCTATGTTAAACACTGTTCGGCTTTGGTGGCCATCTTGGATCACGGGAGGGGTCATAGTTCTGAAAGGGGACCACCTAAGGACCATTGTTGTCAGCTTTTGTTCCAATTGGCCAAGTGGTATCAGACAAGAATATCTTTAATTCCCCATAGGGTCCTATGTTAAACTATGTTCGGCTCTGGCGGCCATCTTGGATGAAGGGCCAGGTCATTGGATATATTACTGAAAGAGGACCACGTAAGAAGCATTGGTGCTAAGTTTTTTTCTAATTGGCCAACTGGTGACAGACAAGAAGATCTTTAATTAAATTCCCCATAGGGTCCTATGTTAAACTATGTTTGGCTCTGATGGCCATTCTGGATGACGAGCAGGGTCATCAGATATATTTCTAAAAGAGGACCACCTAAGGACCATTGCTGCTAAATTTTGTTCCCAGTGGTTTCAGACATATATTTTGTGTGTTTATATTGAATGAATAATCAGTGATGCAAAAGTTTATGGGAAGTCATTCTAGACTCCCAAAATGTTTTGATCAATTGACATATTCACTCTTTGAAACAGACCTAATTTTTTTTCCTCTTTGTGTAAAAAAATATATATACTGGTTATATTTTTATAATTTAATTTGATTTGAATACTGCATTTTAACTGGCTGAATGGCATAGAGCAACATTGGTTATACTGTATAACCTGGTTTGGTCTTGTGACGTCACCAATGGATTAATCTGCTACTTGTAAATTCAAATAGTCCCATGTCATGATCGATGGTTGAATCGAGGAATCATTGTATACTTCTGTTTGGAAATTACATTATAAGGAATGTCTCCAATTTTTGTACAGGTTATGCTTCAATAACCTAGTTTCGGTCAGTTTACTGCATTCATAAACCGCTTTGCGGGTTTATTATGCGTAAAATGACCCAAACCAGGTTATATCATATAATCTGTTGAAAAATTGGAAACATTCCTTAAGTACATATAATCCTAATCCTTAAAAAAAGTTTATTTACAGGATATTTTATCTGCAACATCACAAACAATTTGTTTTACACTTGATTTTCTTTCACAACAATCCTAAGACTTTTATTTCCCTGTACATTTACCATTGTATAACTACATGATGGGAATGAAAGAACACAGTGGACTGATTATCGACACAATACCTTTACATTCACATGACAAAACTTCATTCATTTTTTGTTGCTATTTATATAAGTTACAATGATCTTAAACACGTAAGAAATATTTCAGAGCTTATTGCAAATTCAAGATTGCCACTATCACTATTTTTGAGAGGAATTCATTACCAATGACAATCATGTCATTTCTACAATATGGCTATTTATTAAACTTACCCCTGATCTATATATGTATATTTTCCATCTAAGCTATGACGAGACACATATTTCACAAGCCGCACATCAATAGATTCATTGTCTTTCAGAATTTGTTGTTTAGAACCCGTTTTTACCCGGCCCACAGCCACAAGGCAACTTAAATTACAGTCCTCAGAATCATCCTGTTCATTAATGTCCATTTTTGACGTGGGCCAGGATTTTAAATATCCAGTACAATGTATCACACTAAAAGATTTCCTATCTGAAACTATAGATTTATCAGTTTTCTGAACATTGTAAAGCAATTCATTAACAAGGACCCTAACAAGAAGATGTGTAAGTGACAGCATACTGGAGTTTCCTTTATGACTGTTTGAAGATGTCAGCCAAGCAAAACTAATAACTTTCTATTAGAAAATATATTTTATAAATAATATATAATAATTTTATATATTATAATTTAATCTCATCTAAAAGTAAAAATCTGAGAACATCTAAAATATTGATTTGTCAGACGACAAAGGACCCCTCCAGTGGAGCTATTTGCTTCCCTTTCGAGGAGGATTAACAAGATATATTAGATGACAGTGATGCAAAAAACACAAAAAATGTAATAAGGCATCAGTTAATTTTCTTTTGGTATAATAACACACTTATTGAGTGAATATATTTTCGGGGAATAGTAAGTTTATTGTCCCCTTGGCTACGCCTTGGGGCAATAGTAAGTATCTCAGGAACAAAAAACTTACTTCTC
Source organism: Mytilisepta virgata (assembly GCA_028015205.1). Classification (NCBI taxonomy): domain Eukaryota; kingdom Metazoa; phylum Mollusca; class Bivalvia; order Mytilida; family Mytilidae; genus Mytilisepta; species Mytilisepta virgata. The sequence goes on from CM051515.1 coordinate 39,269,160, forward strand.
CTCTCATACCTAGTCAGTAAGTAAATATTATTTGGTGTTTAATAAGGTTTTCGGCAACATTCATTGCATCTGACTCTACATTAGCAACCAGTGTTTAACGGTGGAGGTAACAAGACTGTGGCAGCGCAATGGAACTTCAGAAGGAAAAACGACTCCATCATACCTAGCCACCAGCATGATCCAAAATTAAAACCTGTTTTTTATAATTGGTATTAGTTATAAGTTGTGAAGGTTTAAATAGGGCTCTCTGCCATGAGGGCACCTATTATAAATGAAAATCATGACCTTTCCCTTAAACCTAATGTTTTTTTTGATGATTTTTGCAATAATGACAAAATGGTACACAATTATAACATATATATTCAAAGTATTCTAGACAGTATGTTTGTTTGTTACTTTATTGGGCTACATGTCCCTTTCAGTTTATCTGACTATATTTTTGACAGTATGTTTGTTTGTTACTTTATTGGGCTACATGTCCCTTTCAGTTTATCTGACTATATTTTAACCCTCCAAAACTGAGAGATTTTACAGTACATACAGTAATTTCAATCATCTAAATAAATAGTTTTTAAAACACCTTTATCTTGAATAAATTAGTCCTTACAAATATAGAAATTTCTATTTCCATAAAACTTTCATTAAACTTTTTTTTGGAATAACCTGAAACTGAACATAATTCGTAGAAAAACAAAATTTCAAAATACTAAATTTCTCAATTTTTAAAAAAAATTTCTGTTTTTATGATTTCACCCAGTTTCTCGATTTTGGTATTTTGGACTTCTAGTTTCTTTGGTATTGTTTTGCCAATATTGAATCGACATATACTAGGTTTCTTACAAACATATCTTACCCAAAGGCCATATTCATATAACAATTATGGGTAGGTAATCAAAATTTTTGTATATTTTTTCTATTAAAAGTAGCATCTTTCAGACGTTTCGGCCAAGAGCCTTCTTCAATTTTTTTATTACTGTCCTCAACTACATGGCTCTTTTAATACAATAATATAAAGTATTAATTTGGAATTTTCCACACAAGAACACATTTAGTTTTAACCACTGAAATTTATTTTCTATAAAAAAAAGAAACTAAAGAATAGTCTTACATACTTAACAGAATTTTCTTGAATATGAAAGTCTCCTTAGAATATAACTCTTAACTGTGAAAATCTCATGAGAAAATAACTCAAAATATGAAAATATCTTGAAATGTTTATTATATAAAAATACTATAGTATTATGTAAGTTGTGTTTTGGGAATACATTCATCTCCATGATCAGTTAGAAATGATAATTGTTTCCGTGTAGATCTGAAATCAAAGGCAGAGAAATAGGCATAAATTTAACAATATCTCTGTTGAATGGCAGATTATATAAATTTACATGCAAGTCGAGGTTATTTTCATTTCATAGAACTAATTTCTTTTGTAATTTTTTTTATTATTTTCCCTATCTTTACAAAGGACTGTACAAAGGAACATCTTGTTAATTTCATAAGATGAAGGTTTAGGTGATTCTGATTTTGAAATAAAATTGATTTCATATATTTTTCAAACTCACCAGATTTTTTCTTTCGAGATAAATTATCACACTCGTCTTTTTCCATTTTCATTTGGGAACACATATCGAATTTATTGCCAGTTTTCATACGACAGAAAAATGACCGCCGAGCACCAGAACACAAATGTGTAGGTCGTTGAAGTAGTTCTGTCTTAACGGGCATCATTGCTGAAAAAAATATGTGTGCATTTAATTTAATTTTTGCCTTTTTCTCAATTCAAAGAAAATATTACTCACAGAAGATAAAGATCTTGGGAAATGAAAATTAGTACTGCTCTCTGTGCATTAATAAAAATGCTGAAACGGCAGTGATGGAAAGATTGGATTGACAGCAGTGTGAATATATGTTAATATAAAACATAATATATATCTATATGGTAATGGTTCTAAGTCAATCTTTCACTAAAAAAACGATAAGGTAAAAAAATAAAAAAAGTCGTCAAACAGGAAGTTGATGCCGCTCGTCAAACAGGAAGTTGATGTCGCCTTGGTCCTAAAATGTATTCCACGATATGGCGTACCTATAGAAGGCTTGAGATAAAATATCTAGTGGCTGTGATGAGTAGTTGAAGAGAAAAATGTGTCGAAAAATTTTGTTACGGATAGACCGATGCACGCACAGACGGAACCACAAGGATAAAACAGTATACACACTCTCCTTTGGAGTAGGGACATAATAATAATGAACTGTGGGTGTTCCAGTTGATTCCTGAATTGTAGATAACATTCAAGGAAAGTCAGTCCCAGTTTTTTTTGTCATGTTTATTCTATTTGGGGGTTATCAGCTGATTATACAGTACCCTTGTGAACCCTTTCATAATTATCCAGAATGTGATTTCAGTAGAGCAAAAATAACAGAAATTAAAGAGGAAAGTTGCAATTGATTGCTTTCCTAGTATATATTGGTTTTATGTAACAATAGTACATACAAAGAAATACATTTTGGTTTATCAATGTCAAGGTAACCGGTTAACAGACACATTGAAACAAAAAAGGAAACAACATAACCTTTACAGGGATGGCAATGGCATTCAAAAAATTTGTGGTAAACAGAAAAAACATGGATGGGACATAGATGTGCACAATGGACAAACAAATTTTTCATATTTGAAAATTATTGGAGAAAAACAATGTTTCTTTTCCTAATTTTCTTCACTTTCTACACTCTATGTGTTACATAATATTTAAACCAACTTCTTCCCAATAATTATATATACTTACTTCGAGAATCAATAAATCGTTCCCGTGGGGACATGTCAGATGATGACAATTGTTCCTTTACTTTATTCATGTCTTTTGGATGTAAATAATCAAATAAACTTTGACCTATTAAATCATTCTGAAAAAAACCAAATGTCTTTTTTTTCAGAGTAATTCATAAAACGATTTACAAGCAGATATGAAAATCACTTACAAAGAACTTATTATAAAATTTTATATCAAATATTAATTACTTATATTCTGTGCATAGGAAAATATTTCATTGAATCAGATTCCCCAAATTTTGAAATTACAGCATATTGTAAAAATTTAACCACAACAAACTGTTATGAATTAGAGAGATAAGTGAGCATGCTAAAGTATATATTGTGATACATTTTTTGTGATATTTCAAAAATCTGGGATGTCTTTTATATGACACACACAGCAACAGGTGCTTGATTGCAAAATCTCTTTGATATTTCATGTACCCTTATTGTTGCCACCTGTAGCACTACCGATCCTTCTAACATTATTTTCCAAAGAATATATTAAATAAATCAGAGCACAGAATACTGAATGTATTATCTTCTGATATGAATAAATACACAATATATGTATACTAATGGAAATTATATACACTTTATTGCTCAGCTGTTTTGGGGAAAATATATGTAAACTGTATATTTTCTGTTTTTGTCCTGCAATCTGTTTTTTAGCCAATTTGAAGGAATTTCTGAAGTGTCATCCTGGAAAGCCTCAAATACTGTGAACTATAAGTCAATGCAAACTTTTCATTGATTTATCAGTAAATAGGCCAAATACAGAGTTAATAAAATAAACTTCATAATACTCTATGTTATTACACTCAATCCTAAAAAGTATTTTCTGAATATTTCACTTAAACCATATTAGAATCTGTTCTAACCGTACATGATCCTTAGTTCAGTCTTTGTTTGATTACTATTTCACCAAGTTTTTTTGGAAATTCCCCATTTTTCTTAAATAGAATTCTCAATTGCATATGAAGCATAAATTTTTAACATGTCTAGAAAAGAATTTGAACACATACTTTAAGTTACTGACAATTTATTGTCAAATTCCCAAGTCACTTTAAGTTTTTCTAACAAATGTTTATTGTAAGTTTCATTTGTTCACAGAAAATTAAAAAAAATATTCTTTAACAAATTCCGACATCTATAAATTCTCTGTCAGATTACAATATTCTCTTGAATACTTTATGATGAACTAGTGAATTCTAAAATCATAAGATCTTTCTTAAAATTGATAAAGGATTAATAACATGTTTTGATGAGAAATAAATATCTTACTACCAAAACCACTGATAATAAAAAAATGTTTTTCATTTCTCTGACACAGGTCTAATTTCATTATTCTTGATGACTTAATGTTTTACTAAATATTTTATGGGATATAAAATTTTGACAATATTTCAAAGTTAAGGATTAATTCTGACATTAATTTCCCTTACCCGTGAGTAATTTAAAGATTCTCTAACAGATTCAGATACATATAATATTCTTGCTCTATCACAGCTAACAACAAATAAAAAACCATCTGCAACCTGTAAAAATACCAAAAAAACAAGAGGCTCTCAAGAGCCTGAATCGCTCACCTGGCAAACAATGCACTATAAACTAAATCTCATCATCACCATTCACTAAGGATACCATGTTTACTTTAAAAACGAAATATTGTTGAAATCCGAGCAAGTGTAAAAAATGGCGGGAAAGTGGCAGCCATTTTAAAAATGGCCGTCCAAAACAAACTTTCATCATCACCATTCAACTTGGGATACCATGTTTACCTTGAAAGTAGCTTTCGTCTTCATTTTCTTTCTATAATTCAGGAAAAAATAAGCAAAAACAGCATTTTGACCCCTATGTTCTATTTTTAGTAAGGGCGGACATGTTTTTCGACTAATCAAAAATCCAAGCATTAACTTTTTGCAGGATACCCTAAGGAACAATCTTACCAAGTTTCATTTGATTTCGAATAGTAGTTTCAGAGAAGAAGATTTTTGAAATAATAACATAAAAAAAAGCCAAAAAATGTCAAAAAAGGGCAATAACTCTAACATCAGTTGACAGATTTTCACGCAAATCAGCACACAGGTAGCTCTCATCATGCTGAACACTTTCAACTTGCCAGAATTTGCCGTAACCTAATGATTTTTGAGATATTTGCGAAGAACTGTTGTTTGACCCCTATGTTCTATTTTTAGTAACAGTGGCCATGTTTTTCGACGGATCAAAAATCGAAGCATAAACTTTTTGCAGGATACCCTAAGGAACAATCTTACCAAGTTTCATTTGATTTTGAATAGCAGTTTCAGAGAAGAAGATTTTTGAAATAATAACATAAAAAAAACTGTTGTTTGACCCCTATGTTCTATTTTTAGCAACAGTGGCCATGTTTTTCGACGGATCAAAAATCGAAGCATAAACTTTGTGCAGGATACCCTAAGGAACAATCATGCTAAGTTTTATCCAAATCCATTCAGTAGTTTCAGAGGAGAAGATTTTTTAAATAATAACATAAAAAAAAGCCAAAAATGTCAAAAAAAAGTGCAATAACTCCTACATGGGTCGTTGGATCTTCTTCAAAATTTCAGGGCAGGTAGATCTTGAGGTGCTGAACACTTTTACCCTATGCCAGAATTTTGATATCTGTGACCGTTTCTGACTTATTTGCAAAAAACTGCGATTTACCCCTATGTTCTATTTTTAGCCATGACGGCCATGTTTTTTTACGAATCAAAAATCCAAACAACAGATTTGTAGCACCCATACCAATTAATAACTGTACCAAGTTTGGTTGCAGTTGGACTTATGGTGTTGGAGGAGTTAACGTTTGAAAAAGTTAACGGACGACGGACGGACGGACGGACGACGGACGGACGGACGACGGACGCCAAGTGATGGCAATAGCTCACATGACCCTTCGGGTCAGGTGAGCTAAAAAAGGTTAAAATGTGAAATTTGACAGATAGAAGTTAGCCCATATAGGTAAGATAATGATAAGAGCAATGTGAGATTGGCATTTACCATAAAAGGTTTGCATTAGCATTTTCCATTCAGCTATTTAATGTAATGCCTTCTCATAGTAAACTATTTCACAGGTGAGCAACCAAATCATGAAGAAAGTGTAGATAGTAAACAGCATATGCTATTTTCAACACACCTTTTATGTTAATCTTAACTGCATGATAAATTTACTATGTCACTTAGGTGACTTTTTGCAATGATTTTTTTCACACCAGTAAGACTAATAGCAGTTACAAGCGTCATGGGCACCCGGGGGGTTACTTCCTATATTTTTAGTGGTACGAGTGTGCCGCAAAACAGGGTCGCTTTTTCATGTCCTGCTGGTTAGAACGGTCTTTTTTTTAAACAAATTATTTTTCTAGAACAGGATCGCTTATTTAACTGTTTAAGATACAGTCTAGAACCCGGGTCTAGAACAGCATCTATTTTATACGGTCTAGAACAGGGTATGTTTTTCAATATTTCTGTTTAGAACAGGGTATGTTTTTCAATGTTTTCTTGTTAGAACAGGGTACAGGGTATGATTTGGCAAGTGCTATCGGCACAGTTATACCCGAAAGGACAGTCAGTAACCCCCCCGGGCATGGGCAAAAGTAATATAATTTTCAGGATTATACTGAGATAAGGTTTTTCTAGTATGAATTATTTTACATAACAACATGTTATCCCAAGAGTAACGAGAAAGAAATGAAACACATCTCTTAGTTGAAAAAGCCTGAATTCCTCTGATTTCAACAATTTCTGAATTCCTGTAAAATAAATGATTAAATAAATGGTTCTCCCTGCATGCTATTAGAAAGTAATTAACTGAAAGTTAGAATAATGTAAAACTGCACACTTACATGTTTCCTACCAACCATATCAAATTTCAAATGAATAACTTCTAAATGTCTTTCTTGTAGATATTGTTTAAGAAAACAAATTCAAAGCAAATTAAAATTGAAATAACTGGATCTTACGTCTAGTATTAAATTTTTCAGAACGTCCTCTGATAGGAATGAAGGTCGTTGACTAGCTTCTGTAATGGTTGTAGTCGCTCCTGTAAAAGGTCAATAAATTACTTAAGGATGCTCGCTGGTCACGTTTTGGTCTTTTTGTCCGATTTTCGAAATCCTCGGGTTTTATCCATTTCTTAAACATGAATTTTTTTTGCCCATGAACCCCTACTTTTTCTTTTATAATTCAATCATATATACCATAAAATGGTAATTGATAAAATCTTATGAAATCCTTTTTATTTTTTCATACATTTTTGAGAGACTGAAGTTGCCAATGCAAAGACGAGGAAAAATCCAGAGAAAATCCATTTCCTGCAATTTTTCCATGCCTTATGGCTCTAAAATGAGCACATGAACCTATATTTTTTTCTTGCTTATTTGTTTACTATTCATATGTTTTCTCAAACTAAAACATCTATTTCAAATCCTATTTATTTCCTATAAGACCAGCGATCATCCTTAACTAGTTAATTATATTTTTAATTACACATATACATGTATTACTATAAAAATTTCAGAACATTGTTTTGCTGAGGTGGCAGCACAAAGAACATCCCAGTATACTTTGGCCTTCATATTTTAGGAAAGATAATTTTTCCAAAATCCTTTTAACAAATTTTCTATTTTCCTTGACAATGGCTGTGTTGTTTCAAACTTATGTACATAGTGCAAGAGTGTTACAATGAAAAGAAATAACGGCAAAAGCTACTCGATTGCAACAGGCACATAAAAATGTAGGGCTAAACTGTTCAAAACATTTTATACTGTATTTTCAGAAAGGATTTTTGAAAATTGGCCAATAAAAATCAAACATGCCCTCTGGTGGCCATGTTGTTCAATCAACCCAAATGTTTGTAGAGGTCCTTCCATACATGATTCCTACCAAGTTTGGTTACAATCTGCCAAGTAGTTTCAGAGAAGATCAAAATGTGAAACATTTACGGACGTCGACGGACGACAGACACAAAGTGATGATATAAGCTCAAATGGCCTAAAAAATGGGCTTTTATGTCACTTTCCTAGTAGATGGCCATATCACCGAGGCATTTTTCTTGATAGAGAATGCTGACCTTCAGGAAGAAAATTGGCAATATTTTTCAAATACTATAAGAGTGGAACACACCAGGCCGTGGCCATTTGAACTCACAACCTCAGTGTTGACAGGTTAGTAATTTGTTATTATGTGTATTTACTTGGCCAGATTATCTTCTTTTCAGAAAAAATTAACTCATAGAACATCTCAGCCCTAGATAAGAATTAGGGAATAACAGAATTGTATTTGATGTGGTTTCTGCGTAAAAATATAGACTTTACTGTTGCAAATTGAGATTAAGGGATATTCATGACAGTAAAATCAAGTTTTATGCACATAAACCACATAAAAAAAACCAGAGTTATTCCCATTCTAATGCCATCTAATGAATAAAGTTTTTAATATTTCTAATTCATAAGTGAAAAACAAACATTCAAGGAAATAGTGAGTGCAAAGTTCGTGCAAAACTTCGTGCAAAACATCATGACGTCACTGAGAGACTGAAAGTTTGAACAGAGGAAATGGATAATTTTAGAACGTCATCCTTGCTTCAAAATCGAAGAAAATTTACTTGAATAGCATTTCCAAAGCACAGCTTTCCAATTATGTTTTCTTGTTGTCCAATGTTATATTCCTTCGAAATACCCCGATTTCAAAATGGCAACCATGCTTGGTTACACACAGGTAGAACGTAGATTTAACGCAGTCTCTTAGCCAATTAAATTGTTTGTTACATTTTCATTGCATTAGAATTAAATCTAATGTTTCAATATCCTACTGTTAAATTCCCATGACAGTTTATTGCTTGAAAACTTAGATTTTCCTTTCTACATAGTTTGTCGAATATGAGAACAGCAAAATTTTGATTAAAATCAATATTTTCAGACACAAAAGCATAGTTTCATAATACAAACAAAAAAAGAAATAAAATTCAAGGATATTTATAATCAAAATAATTAAACGAAGGAAGAAGTACCTAGCAATAAAAATTTAATGGCTGTGTTTGAATGAATATTGTTATTTTTACAGAATAAAAGACAAAGCCAGTCGCTCTAGAGACTTTGTAATATCTTCAGAAATCTATTTGCCAATTACTAACTCAACACAGTCCAATGTTGCTATTTTTTCAAGGCCATTCATAGAACCATAAATACTGTCACACAAACCATATGGCGCATGAAGATACACTAAAAATAATAAAACTTAATGATCCTCTATGATAAAGTGAAGGTTGTATGACATCCAGTCAAACCTTGATAAATCAAAGTTGAAGGTACTACAAAAATGTGTTATCCGAGGTTCAAGTCATCATAAGTTAAATGTGACCTTGTAAAGGTTAAAACCGTCATACAAATATTATTTGTGTACCAGGTAATTAAAAATTGACATAAAAAGTGTCAAAAGATTTTCTCATTAATGAAATTCAAGATTTTAACACATACAGGAAAATATGTTAAGTATTATATCTGATTTTGGACTTCTCTGGGATAAAAACATTTCTAAGCTCCACACATTGAGGTAAAATTACATTGTATTTTTTTCCAGGGACCTCTAAACCTACTCGATTTATCCGAGAATTCGATTCATAAGAGATATAAATGCATAGGGCAAATGGGAAATTTACTGGGACTGCACAATTACTTGGACACATCCGAGATTTGACTGTATGTCAAAGTGATGTGTACATCTGATAGTTTGGAGCAAGTGAAGGTTGTATGACATGTGTCAAAGTGATATGTACATCTGACAGTTTGGAGCAAGTGAAGCTTGTATGACATGTGTCAAAGTGATATGTACATCTGACAGTTTGGAGCAACTCTCACTGCATTGTTACAGTTGTTACAAAAAAATCAGAACACCTGTGGTTTCTTGGAGATTTGTGTACAGGTGTGCCATATTTCTGTAAAAATTTTACCCTGGCTGTAGTGCACTGGAGTGAGGAGTAAAACTTACAGAAATATGGTCATCCCGTGGTAAAAATCAACCACAAACCAAGGTAGTCCATGAATTATTTCGATTCTAACCACTTAAAAACGTCTTCAAATTGCTGAAGCCATTGAACAAATCGTGATGTTTTTGCATATGAAACATTCTTGATTTAGCACATATCATGACGTAACTGTTGCATCATTGGAAGAAATTTTGTACAATGATTGATAGTTTGTAAAAGTTTGATCATTATTCAATCAAAATGATACAATTTCAAATCTGAATTCTTAATTTGAATATTTTTTGAAATCATACCATCTTCTTTTCCAATGGTTTGTTTCAATGACATTTTCAGGAGCCAATATTGGAATTAAGAAATTATTAATGGACACTCGTAGTTTGTTCCATATTTTACTATGAGTGTGTCATATATTTTTGTCCAAATTTTATCCTGAGTGTAGCGAGTGGAAAAACTCATAGAAATATGGCCATCCTGTAGTAAAATCAACCACAAACCACAGATATCCATGAATTATTTCGATTCTAATAGGGAACTAGAGGATCCATGAGCCTGTATCGCTCACCTGGAGATCATTTGCAGAATACATTGTTTGACTATGTCCATCTTGACTGGGAGTCTGGAACATTGCTGTCAAGTTCCAATTGGTTCACTGGTTTCAAACAAGAACATCTTTCAGCGAATTTTCCAATAAGGTACTTTGTTAAAATATATATGGTTCTGGCAGCCAACTGAAAGAGGACCACTTAAGGACCATTGCGGCCAAGTTTTGTTCTAGACAAGATCTTTAAGTAAATTTCAAACAGGGTTCTTCATGTCTACTTTCTGAGAATAAGACCCAGTAAACTATGAAAATAAGGTAAAGCTCAAGTGAAATGTATTAAACCAACATATACACCTTGATATAAGGGTGAACTAAATCTACATTCTTCATGGGTATAGTTTTTAAAGAGTTGTCAAAAACAAGAAATCAGAAAATAATCTAAGTTATGTTAAGAGTTACATGATCAAATCTGGAAATTCAGCATATTCCTGGAAAATGTAACTTATCATACTCTATGATTAATGGTTATAGAGATTCAGTTACCCAGTTAGGCAGTACATTTTGTCAAAAACTGCATTAGCACATATAACACCTTAACTCTGGGGTATAGTTTTTTTAATATTATTTCACACAGTTTAAGGCTCTAGTTGAATTTCTTCTCAATATTTTTATATGGTGCCATTAGGAGCTAGATATGTTGAAGCCTCATGCTGAAGGTTGTACAAGTGTAACCTTTTTGTACTTTTGAATTTTATTCAAAAATTTAACATGATATAACCCATATCACCACTTACTTTCATAACATTAGTTGCAGGAGGCAAAAAAAAATAATTAACACTTGAACAAGATTTCTTAAGTGGTTTACCTCTCAATGATTTAAGATGCTGGACGGCCATTCTGAGAACAGTTAATTTATCTAGTTTCCGGTTCATTGCATTACACATGGGAAGTAACGAAGATAACTCTGTAATATAGGCATTCATTTTGTCTCTTCTCCTTTTTTCAATTTCACTGTGATTTTGCCTGTAAAATATTGTAAAAAATCTTATAAATCTATGGCAGATTGTGTTTACTTTTATTCTTATGTAGAATTATTTTGGAAAACAATGAAGTCTTCAAAACTGCTCCATTATTAACTTTCCACAGTCTTATTATTGAAATATTTCCAAGCCGGCATCATCAATATTTTTAGAAAGAAGAGAATATATACACATGTATATTATCAATCAAAAAATAGCTGCAAAATGTCAAACCACGTGCCGATGTTAAATTTTAGTGGTGGAGATTGGCGTTTACCATAAAAGTTTGTATTAGCACATGTTGTGTACTATTTTCCATTCAGTTGTACAACTTAATGGGTTCTCGTAGCCAAATATTTCACAGGTAAGTTAAACCAAATCTTGACGAAGCATGGATAGTAAACATTACATGCTATATACAACAAGCCTTTCATGGTAATCTTGACGAAGCGTGTATATTAAACAGTACATGCTATATACAACAAGCCTTTCAGGTTAATCTTGACGAAGCGTGGATAGTAAACAGTACATGCTATATACAACAAGCCTTTCATGGTAATCTTGATGAAGCGTGGATAGTAAACAGTACATGCTATATACAACAAGCCTTTCATGGTAATCTTGCCGAAGCGTGGATAGTAAACAGTACATGCCATATACAACAAGCCTTTCATGGTAATCTTGACGAAGCATGGATAGTAAACAGTACATGCTATATACAACAAGCCTTTCATGGTAATCTTGACGAAGCATGGATAGTAAACAGTACATGCTATATACAACAAGCCTTTCATGGTAATCTTGATGAAGCATGGATAGTAAACAGAACATGCCATATACAACAAGCCTTTCATGGTAATCTTGACAAAGCGTGGATAGTAAACAGTACATGCCATATACAACAAGCCTTTCATGGTGATGATATTCAATATTTTATTGTCCTTCAACTGATAATCAACTTATTAACTTGTTACCAACCACTTCAGATAGAGCAAGCATTAAGTTATTCATTAAGAAAACTTTTTACTCTTAGTCTGAAACCTAATTGGACCTAAATTCACAAGACTCAGCACATTTATATGTAGTATTATGTGTATTCAATCTAAGAAATTCCATTAAAGAAATACAACGCTAAAACCATCAGAACAATAAGTTTGAAATGTATATGCTTTGCCTTACAATGTAATTTATAAATACTGAACATGAAAATACCAGCAGGAGACAGAACCCAATAATAAATACAATAAAATGACATAATTCCATCAGAATAATCCTACTAATGATAGAAAATACCAACGTTAGATTTAAATTCATTCCATATCAACATCCAAAGACAGTCACAATGAAATCAATTGAAAGGTTAAGTATCAACAGAAAATAGAACAGAGAAGAAAATATGTCAACTACCAGCTGTGAACATTAAATAGTTGTTTAAACTGTTTCATAAGGAAAAAATATTACTTTTTGAAATGGCAGAAAACACTGAGTGTCACACATATTATCATATGAATAAATAGCATCTTTACTACAATTCTCTCTATTTCAAATAATAATTTGATACATCCCAATATTCAACATGGACTTCTAAAAATGTAAGTTGCTAATTTAACACAATAACACAACATATTTATTTGTAGTCATGTCATATTTTATTCAAAATCAATGCCTTCTAAAGACACACTAAAAAAATGGAAAATTTAAGCATCAAATTCATAAAACAATAGACAAAGTTTTCCTTCATATTTTCTGTTCAACACTATTTATTGCATGGAAAAAAGTCCAATTTTTCTCTCAATAAGGGGAACAACTCTAGATTAAAGCTTTGCTTGCTGTAAATCACCAAATAAATAACAAAAGTTTTGTTGGAAAATTGACTCAAACAGGAAATAATTAATGATGATTAAACGAAAGCATTAGGACATTTTTAACTGAAATTTAAGAAAAAATTAACTACTTAAAAAAAATCAAATGAGTTCCAGTTATTGGAGAGAAAACTTTGATCAATAAGCAAGGTAAGATTGATGTTCTGATTATCTTATCAACTCAACTTACTAATGACTTCACAATACTCTATAGGTTTACATTTGTCAGAGCCGTCTTTTTCAATTACTTACTCATGAGACATATTATTTAGGTAATTACTGAATTCAGATGCACCGAGTGTCACATGACAGAAATTCATATAAACTCTAATTGAATTTGGAACTAGAAGAATTTTTTTTCTCTTCAATTAACTCTGTAAATACCCATCTAGGGATTAATAAGTAGAAATCTACAATTCTAAATGATGTCAAGGAAAAAGCAATTATAAAACAAGGTTATTGAAACTCCTTCATTTCACATTGACTTATTTATAATTCGTTCATCTGTACACCAGTCTATCTTTTGGTCCAGACAAGTCCATAACTAACAAGAATATGTGTTCACAGGACATGATGCCCCACTGCACTATCATTCCACATGTTCAATGAACCATGAAATTGGGGCCAAAACCCCAATTTGACATGCAATTGAGAAAGATCACATAATAATGAACATATGTACTAATTTGATGTAACTACAACTTTATCCTAAACTACCTTCACCAAATACTTTCACCTGAGAATTAAATGTTTCCATACTATCATATTTCTATGTTCAATGAACCATGAAAATGGGGACAAAACCCCAATTTGACATGCGAATTAGAAAGACCACATTATAATGACCATTTCTACTAAGTTTTAAGCAACTACAACTTCACCCTAAACTACCTTCACCAAAAACTTTAACCTTATTCAGGATGAACAGACAGACAGATACTCTATAAAACATAATGTCCTTCTTCTATGGTAGGCGTGGCATAAAAATTACACTTTATACACAGGGGCTTGTTACAATTGATACAGTAGGTCACCTACTGTGTCAAATGTAAAGAGTCCCTTTGCTTTATATTAAAATAAAATTAAATTGAAAAAAATAAAACCAGAATATGATTGAAATAAAATAATTTTATTGCTTGGATCAATATCACAAGAGATTTCATCATATATTTTTTTGAACATCAACTTTCTGAAAATACTGATGGTGATCTAACATCAGAAAAGATGACCCGCTCATTGATGTTAGCATGTTTTAAATTAAAACAGTTGTATAACCTAGTTAAATCAACTGTTGATAATATGTGTGACCTTAACCTCTTCAAGGTCATGTTGATGAAAAATTACTTCCAATTCATAATTCAGAATAAGTAGACTCACCGTGAAAATTTCACATCTCCTGAGTCAACAGATTCCTCTTCTTCTTCAAAGTCATTAAACCCAACCCTAAATCATACAAGTTTTAAAATGAAATTTAGATAAATTAAATCAAAGCAATTAAAAGATCTCCAGTACCAATGATTAGATAAATGAAAATATTTTTTTTAATTTTTCACACTGAAATATCTTTTTCTTACAGTTCCACTTATTTGAACTCATTATTTTGTCACTGGTTCTCTATGTGTTCTTAATTACCGGTATGGCATAATCAATCTTGAAATTCGAATACCTAAATCTCCAATCAGTAACCCATTGTTGTTTGGTCACGAGCTGCAGACGTTTGATGTGTGAATTTCAAGATAGATACATGTATTCTGTTTATTACATTGTAAAATTAGGATTTAAGAAAATCTGAAGGATTAATGTTTTTTGTGTGATGATGTCAATGTTCGCATAATAACAAAGTTCAGGTTTAATGACAGCAAAATACATGAAGGTGAACCTTTGGTCCAAGTGAGCTAAAAATTTGTAACCAAAGAATAATTACCAATGAGTATATACTTTTTAAAAGTAGATAAATCTTTCTAACATAATTACAGTATCACAACATTAAGTACTGTTGAAGCTATTTTTGTTTTAAAACATTCTATGTCAACTTTTTGCATTCCATGTATAACAATTAAACAATTGTTTAAATACTTATAATTATTTCCTGTCATCAATATTGTTTTGTTTCATAATGAGTGAAAACTGAAAATACCAAAATAACACTCAAGTAATTTAATTTAAAAAAAAAAACAATAAACAAGCCTCTGGTAATTTTGTTAATTTACAGATATTACAGGCTCACAATAGATAATGACTGTAAATTAAATTTCCTTTTGATGGAAAATAAATTAAACAAAAAGTTTGATGCAGAAATTGCATAGATATATCTTTCCCCAAGTTGAAACCCATTACATTGTTAGTACATAGCGTTTCTGAAGTTAGCCGAAAATTACTGAGGTCATTTCCAGTATATTTTATGGAACATCTGGGAATCTTGTAGTCATTTATGGTCCGGATATCTTAAATAGCGAGAGTCAGTTATTCAATTTCAAAAATATTACAAACCAGCCTGTGGTGAGTTTGATATTTTGAAATTGAACAAAAAAGTTCATATCAGTCAATAATCAATTTCCATGAGCTGTTAACCTTTTTCTCTTATGATTTCTTTGGGATATTTTTGTTTGCTTGCTGGATGGCTTCAACATGATACAAATTTTAATGTTCATTTGCTAGTGATATCTACTATTGCAAAAGAGGAAAGAAATTCCTAAATGTCAATGCTGATTAATGAAAAACAACCAAAATTAAACTTATTACACAAAAAATAAATCCATGTTTTCATATGGGAAACCCCAAAAATCATTACCGCAAAAAAAAAAAATATAATACCAAGTGCTGAAGATTCTCTACTTATTTCACTGGTTTAGATGGATTTGCTGATAAGGGATATCTACCTACTATTAGACCATTACAGGAAAAAATGACAAAAGTCAATGTATTCAGAAACCCCAATATCAATGTGATCAAAAATATAAAATTGCAGCAGCAGATTCTTAGTAGCTGAAGATTCCATGAAAGTTTCATGGAAATCAATTTACTTTTTTGGGAGAAGTTGTGAAAGAGAACTTAACAACAACACTATAGACAACAAACATTGGTCCATATGTGTCACCGCTGCTATGCAGGACACACAATCAAATTCGTATCTTACTCTAAGGAGCTTTTCCTCTTCTTGCTGGGTGTGTGTGTCAGCTCCATGTCTGGAGGGTAAAATTCAGAGGCCAAAGGTGACGGAAGCACTATGTTGTTGTCAAACAGACTGAAATCTGAAAAAAAGAAATTTATGGGATTAATTTAACTTATAAATTGACTACTTGCTTCAGTTATGTAAAACTGTACTCTAGTGATATTATATGGGCTATTATTCATTTATTGCATGGTTGTAGGGAAAATTTTATTCATACTAGAAATATCATATTCCACAAAGGCTTGCCTGAGAGTAAATTGTATAAATAAATCTTCATATTTCCCCCATTACCATGCTATAAATGTTTTATTATCACATGATCCAAATAACCAATCAAATTATAGTTTTACATAAAATAATTCATATGAGGTATAATTATTTAACATGTTTTCCTTTAATATTCCCTGAGTGCCTGGCTAGGAAAATATTGGTTATCATTATCATAGGGTATATGAGCCTGTATTATCTTTTTAAAATTTACTAAATTGATGGTTATTTTGGTGGGATAAATTTGAGAACTCTGATGCTAAAATAATGCCAAATAACTTTGCATTTTAACTTTTTGCACAATGAATTGTTTACAATTTAACTACGATTCCAAATATAGCTTGGTGGAATAAGCAAGAATTAGCATCCCACAAAAATTACCAATTAAATGGTATATAAATAATTTGTAATAATGCAATAATTTGCTGGGAAACAATGAAAAATATTAGCCAATTATCTCCCTTAACTAAGTTTTCCACGGGAAATAATTGAAAGTTTTAGCCAAATTTCAAAAGTCAGCATGAACGTGTAGATGTATAGTTCTACATGAGACAATCCTCAATGCAAAGCACAAGAATCGCAGATCTTAGATCTGTTGTATACATGGTACGATGTTTCATTTTTTCACAAAATGAGTCTGAAGGTAAAGTTTCCTTGATCACCATGTGCTTTAATTTTGGAGACAAACGAAAAAGGGATGGACAATAGAAATTATATTACCTCATGTACAATATAATCCTATGCATGGGTGGAAAATGACAGTTATTTCTATAAAATAAATATTCTCAGATTTCATTTAAGCCCTTAAATGTTACTTTTACCATTATTGCATTTTATTAATTTACTCCAACAAATTTACTTCAAAGTTTAACTTTGACAACTGACAATTGACATGGAAGTGTATAACAAAACCTAAAAGGAGGTAAGTTTATTATGTCCCTGGTTATGGGTTAAGGGAGGTAACTGACAAATGTTTCATTGCTTACATTCGTTAAAATAAGGCCAGCTATTGCTTGTTACTTATATATTTGTCAATGTCCAGTCAAATCAGTCTCATCTTCTATGCATTAGCACATTCATGCAAGAGTCATAATGATTTACTTATTACATAAAACTGATATTTCAGAACAGGTATTTGTTAATTTGCATGCAAGTTTTATTCTCTGTGTGTCATTAGCAATGTTTGTTATTATTCCTTGTATACTGCATTTAGTAAATCCAATCAGAATCTAGAGCTGCAAGTTGTTAATACAGACCCTCTCGTAGATCTTTGATGCCAAATATTAGACCTAAGGAATTATTCATTGTGACCATGTTGGTTTCCAAAATGGGATGAAAAATGCAAATTTATTAAGGTCTTCCATGGATAATTCTCACCAAATTTCATTTCATTTGCCCCAAGGCTTTAAAAGAAAAAGATCAAAATGTGAAATTTGAAAAGTTAACTGGCAATAAATGCAATTAGTGATAACTATATACATGTCATTAACCCAGAAATTCCTAAATCCAAAAAATTTCAGATAAGAAAAGCCAGGTAAAAAAGACAGCATTGTAGCAGCAAAAATCGTTTTGTTGATTTTGAGACAGGTTCATATGAGATACAATGACATAACAATATTTAATCAGGGTATATTATTCATGGAAATAGAAGTCTTAAGTTATAAACTACAGACATTTATATTGGAATAAAATTCTACAAAATGAGATTTCTACAGACAAAATTTTTTTTAATGTATAAATAATCTTATTTACTGTCAAATATGTTTTAATTCTAGACTTATTGACATTTATTATGTTTCAGACCTATGGTTCATTTGATCTTTCAGACACTTATGTAATACTGAATCAATGAACAAGAGGCTCCCAAGAGCCTGAATTGCTCACCTGTTATCTTTTGTGTACCAGCAGATCTTGCATCAATAATTATTTTTGCTATTTAATGTATACCGTCACAATTTCCTCCTTAATATTGACCTGTACAGCTAAAATATAGAATCCTGAACCCAAAGAGATATAATTGCTAGGGACTTTTTCATTGGTTTGCTATGGACTTTTTCAAAGGCATTGACTCTTGACCTTCAATTTTGACTTGAACAGGTAAATTGTAGGGTCCTGAACTGAAATATATATGGTTGCTAGGGACTTTTTCATCAGTTGCTATGGACCTTTTCAATGGCATTGACTCTTGACCTTTCTTTTCGACTTGTACAGGTAAATTATAATGTCCTTAATCCAAATATATATGGTTGCTAGGGATTTTTTCATCAGTTACTATGGAATTTTTCAATGAACTTGACCCTTGACATTCCATTTTACTTGTACTGTTACCATTTAATTTATTTCAAGTAACGCCCTAAACATCTGTGACAATGTCAGACCATTATTATTTTCTGTTTACATGTAAATAATCTTTCAAGGGCAAAAACTCCTATAAGGGGTCAACTGACGAGTTTGGTCATGTTGACTTATTTGTAGATCTTACTTTGCTGAACATTTTTGTTGTTAACAGTTTGTCTTTATCTAATATTATATTCAAAATAACAACCTAAAACTGCAGAGAAGAAGATTCTTGAAATAGTTTACGACGATGACGACGACAGACACCAAGTGATGGCATAAGCTCACATGGCCCTTTGGGCCAGGCGAGCTAAAAAAGGGGAAATGTCAATGTTATACATTAAAAGGACAGAATATAGGAAAATATACATCATCTAGAACCTGGAAACATCTTGTATTATATAAGAAACATACATGTACAATCACCTACAAAATCTTCTGATTTGGGAAAATCACATAAAAATATGGTTAAACTGGTACCTTCCACCTGAATGATTTAAATAATATGACCCAAAAGTGCCAAGAAACAGACAACCACCCACAAAAGCTCATATGATTATAAATAAATGAACTACAATGAAAACTGCAAATGCTATGCCCAAAATCAAGTAAAAACTGAAAGACAAATAATAAGATTGAATTTGAAGTCGATAAAGAATTTAGAAGAAAACAATATTCCATTTCATATCATACGTTGTACCATTTAGCAATGAGCTGATTATACCCCATGCTTTACAAAAAGTCAGGGAATAAGGTGGAGGGAGGGGTTATAACATTGCTGTCTGTACATACAGGATTTATGGATTAAATGAAATCAGAGTTTTAATCAATTCTGAAGAATTCATTAAAAGATTTGATTTACGTAATATCATGGAATAAAACAGAAATCCTAAACTGTACACCATTTTCAAGTTTATTGTATTATATTCTGTCCTGATTTTAAAAATCTGGACAGGGAATCAGGTTGTACAATTTTGCATTACTGTAAATTTGAAAATTAACACATTAATTTGCTATCGTAATTCTTGAACAAAGCATCATAATTAATTGATGGCATTCAAATACATGTTTGACATGTAGTTACATATATTTCTTTCTGAAGGAAAATAAATTTAACTAAAAGTTAAAGGTAGGAAAGTTCTTACATACAGTCAAACATGTGTACAGAAGGCACCCTTAGGACCAAAGAAATGTGTCCTTTATGAGCCCTATATTCAGAGGTTATTTTTACAAGTTTTGTTCATACTTCTTAGTCTGTATGTAGCATCCATGAATATAAGTAATTTATTATATGGTATATACATGTATATATAGTGTTTCTGAAGACTTCCAATTACGGAGACTGCTGCCAGTACTTTGCATGAAACAACTGAGGTGCTAGAAATTATTATGCTGTCTATTATGGTAAAGATCATTCTTAAAGGAATATATAGCACAAAAATAATTTCAATTTTTGCAATGTTGCCGCTATAAAATGGTTAAATATTCTGTCTGAAATACTTCCAAATGGCAATAATAAAACCAATTCTAAATCTTGTTTATTTTTCTCATTAAATCCCATTTCTTACCTATGTATTTTTCTATGATTTTATTGACATTAAAGAACTCGGACCATTGTATATTTTTAGTAACTGAAAACAAAAATCAATCCTGACTTTACTCATGTTTATTTTTGTATCAGGTGTGCACATGCTTGACAAGATAAATACCTATAACTATTTTTGATATTTTAATTATAGCAATACTTTATCCTCTTATCTACAACACCTGTCATCAGCTTATTTATAACATCAAATGTCATGCATGACTTTATCATTAGTCTAGTCTGAGATTTTCGGGACGTCAAATTTCTTGAGTTTGCAGTACATCGGTGCAAAACACATGTTCAAAACCAGGAAATTTTCTGATTGCCTTTATAACATTTTCCATGAATTAAAGATTTTATTTCCATGTTATGTGATATAATAATTAAAATTTGTGTACATTATAACAGTTTGGCTTAAATGGTTTTAGTTTTGTGGTGTACTGTCATTTCAAGAGGGGTATAGTGACAAATACGTCAACAATAAATCATCGGGAAATCAAATGCTAGTATATCAGTTTTTCATTTAAGGGCAATTTTAAAAATACTTGTAGTAAAAAAGAGAATCTTCGATGTCAGATAAATGTCAGATTTTTTTTTTTATATTTACATGTAAGTCCATGTCATGTGAATGCTTAAAGAATTATCTAAAAAATATTTGTACATTCATATCCCTATAATCAGGTCAAAGTATAATGCACCATGTAATCGAGGAATGTCTTTAAGAATCCTAATACAATATTTTTTCACTTTGATTCTCACTTCACTTCATCTGCTTTTTCTTTAATTTTACATTTAAAAATTAAGTTTTATTTTTTCTAAGTTTTTTAATTGAATTTTCATTTCTCTTGCTATAACTATTGTTAATTTTTTATATTTTCACTATTTTCTTTGTTTTTTCCACAAAATTAAAAAGGCTATAATAAAATAAGCCTTTGCTATTTAACTGGTTTACACTATTCGCAATGAACAAATCAAATGTCATCTACCAATATCATATACATAATAAAATATTTTGAAATATTGCACAAATATATATTTACCACACACTGTCACTGACTGAAACCTTATTTGTCCATTAATGGTATTAATCTACTATCGTGCAATTCTTGAAAGGATTCATATCATATATCGTTTTTTTTTATCCTGAGAAAATTATGGTGGACATCACACTGGTAAGATATCAAACATTTGTCAATCAAGTCCCACCTGTCTGTCACCTGCTCAGAGTATATTGTAGTTAAGGTTTTTCACACTTAGTTAATTGTCAAACTGTTTTAACAAAGAAAACTTTATATTACTATAATGCAACACACTTATTTTACTGTAATTTCTGCAAAATCTTCTAACCATAGATATGTAAATGGCATTAAATAATGGCTTCTGATTTGGAAAAATTACATAAAGATATGGTTAAACTGGTACCTTCCCTTAATTCATTTAAATACTAAGACCCAAAGGTGCCAACAAAGAGACAATCAGCCACAAAAGCTCATATGATTATAAATAAATGAACTAAAATGAAAACTGCAAATGCTATGCCCAAAATCATGTAAAAACTGAAAGACAAATGCTCAAACAACATAAACTACATCATTGACATTAAACACCAAAGCTATATGTTAGTTTATATTATGCAAATGTGCTAATTGGATATACGGAATTCTGCTCATTACACAACTGATGGCACTTATAAATGTTTTGTGCAAAATGTTGAAAACGATATTAAAGTTTTAATATTTGTTCATCATGTTCTGAAACAAAAAAAAATCATTATTGTTAAATGTAGAGTTCCCCCTGGGCACCTAATTTGGAAATAAAATATCTTATATCTTGTATCTTGTTGTCAATGCTCATATTCCCGCTTTACAACCCCAATTTTTTCACTGGTGCTGTTAATTTTTCTGGGAGAAACCACTATAGAGTAATCTGAATATATATGTACACGAGGATCCAAAACGAAAACCCTGTATATAAATGACTGAGTACCATGCAAATAAACAGTGCTCTACTGCTATTCTACAACTGAAAGTCACTGAAGAGCTTGAAAGAAATTAAATCTTGCATCTATATGCAGGTTAAGATGGCCAATAGAAGAAATTTGAAATGGAACCATTGACACTATACAATAGAACTGTTTATTCATAACATAACCAGTGTGGCCAATTGTTGAAGGCCACATGACAATTTAACCATTGGATTTCTATGTCTCTATCATCTAGAACACCATTAAAACTCAAGTTATGATTCACTGTTAATTTTTTAGGGTAGGCATAATTTGGCAGTTTTTGATAAATAAATGGTTGTTTAAGTTTTTATATGTTAAAATTTGGCACTTTCTATCAGTACTAGTCTTTTTATTTTAGCACTTACAGAAGGAACAAAACTAAAATTCACTGACATGAAAGTATAATCTGGCATGTTAATAAGTGGTAGCTTGTGTCACTGGCATAATATTATCACTGTAAGCTGACAATAACAGTAATGAGCCTGGTGTTACTGGTATAATATTATCACTGTAAGCTGACAATAACAGTAATGTGCCTGGTGTCACTGGCATAATATTATCCTTGTAACCTAACAATAACAGTAATGAGCCTGGTGTTACTGGCATAATATTATCACTGTAAGCTGACAATAACAGTAATGTGCCTGGTGTTACTGGCATCACTGTAAGCTGACAATAACAGTATAACTGTAATGTGCCTGGTGTTACTGACATAATATTATCACTGTAAGCTGACAATAACAGTAATGTTCCTGGTTTTACTGGCATAATATTATCACTGTAAGCTGACAATAACAGTAATGTGCCTGGTGTCACTGGCATAATACATGTATTATCACTGTAAGCTGACAATAACAGTAATGTGCCTGGTGTTATTGGCATCATTGTAAGCTGACAATAACAGTAATGAGCCTGGTGTCACTGGCATCACTGTAAGCTGACAATAACAGTAATGTGACTGGTGTTACTGGCATAATATTATCACTGTAAGCCGATATAAACAGTAATTAATGTGCCACATGTTACTGGCACAATACTATCACTGTAAGCTGACATTTACGGTATATTTAGAATGACAATTAATAATAGCTTTGTTAACAATTTAAACAGTTAAATTATATGTGATTTCTGTATCAAGATACCTTGCATACTATAACTTTAAAATGACTAAATATTTGTATAAAACTAAAAATTGTTAATTATATAAAAAGGAAAAAACATAAATTCTAGGACAACTGTACATTTGTATTTATGTACTTCAAAAAATTCTACTGTAGACAAAATTTTACTGGTTAAAACCATTGGAAAAAATATCACAATATACAACAGTTTGAATAAATGAAGTTCTAACCAATAGAAGTTAGAGATGACGACACTCAAATGACTATTGAGTTTGAGATGAAGGTTCCATAGTATTATCTAATTGTAAATTTTCTTCCTGCAAATAATACCCGTCCAATCAAGGTACAACATGTTTAGATATGATATCAAACATCAAAACAATACACTATGACATGAAAATATTTAGACAATATTCAGATGAGAAGCTAAAGATGACCCTTTGACCAACGAAAAAACTGGAAATATTGAAAAAAATGGGGGATTTCAATTTTTATCCATTATAAGCCAATGGCAGAATAAAATAATAATTTGATGAAATTTATTTCGGTAAATATTATTTCTACATCTAGATCATGTAGTAATATTATATATATTTATATAGCTTACCCATGTAGCTGGAGCGGTATGGATCCATACTTGTTAATACTACAATCACGAATCAAAGATTGGAAGTCTTCACATTATATGATTCAAATGTAATTAATAAAAAGTACTGCCATCTGATTATCAGGTGAATACTTAGTGTGTCCACACCTCCAATTATTTCTCTTCGAAATCAATATGACAAAAATCCTCCAACCTAACAAATTAGAACACTTGTGCGACATTATAATTCTGTTAACAATACAGAAAAGATTTCTATAATCCAAGGATAAATACTCCTATATTCGCTTTCTGATTCCAATAGTTTCCAATTTTCCCCACTATTTTTATATTTTGTTCTTTTTCATTTATTAATGTTATTGATTTTCATCGAGCATCTTGTCAAAATAAATTTATTTAAGGCAGCAACTTTAAACAATAAAGATACATAAATATCTGTGAAGGATTGACATAGAAGAAAAAAGTCTTCTCTTTAAGAACACGTCAATGATTAAAACAACAAAGACGATGCCAAAGAAGACTGATTTGAAGTTTCCATGAGGACCACTTCACTGACATAAATAATAATAAATTTTAAGGTCGTACATGTACATGCAAGAAAAAGATCCTGAAAGTTTATATCTTAACTGTATAGTCATTTTCTGCATGAATTTAAATAATGAAAAGCAAATACATGTAAGTCATATAATGTTATTTGTTTTTACTATAAACAGACATACTGATTTATCTATGAACAAAAAACTAAATATATTGCGAAACAGCTCGTACGACAATTGAAATTGAGGAAAATAAATGGAAATAGTGAGCCGTTTCCAAGAGTCAACACCTTTTTATTTGTTCATGCCGTGACTGAGGTGGTTGCAATTTCATAAAAGATTTCATTAAAACAAACTGACTAATCAAAGTAAGGGTATATTTACTGGAAATGTTGACCATGTTAGTTATTTAAATTACACCTATACTTGTCTCATTAGGTACAACAACAAAAACTTGGAAGGCTCACACATCATAAAGCTTACGACCAAAAATACTGCTGCAAATAATAAACAGTCAAACCAACAAGGAATATTATAATTTAAGTTTGTTTTGGCATACATCTTTGCCTTTATTTTTTAGATGTCAGTCTTCAATAAATAAAAATATGACGCAAACTGTGGAAATAGAATTATTTTGAAAGTTTGATGAGTCATACATAAGTACACTTGAAAATGAATCAGTTTGCTTTGTGAACTCCAGAAAAACATCAATAAGTATGAAGCAACTCTTTCATGTTCAGTTTCATTCAAATATAACCTGAAGGAGATTTTATGTTCACTAACTTAAACATAGGAGAAAATTGGAAAGTCCATGTTTCACTACAGGGAAACCCTAAGAATCAGTTTGACAAAAATAACCTTTATGTCTTCTACAACTACAAACAGTGGGCAGCAATTCTGTCCAAGTAATGTTTCATTCTAATATAAACTGTATGAGATTTTTGCAAACACAAACTTAGTAATATACACTAATAGCAAAGTCCATGTTTTGCTATGGGGAACCCCAAAAATCAGTCTGATCATAAAACTTTTATGTCTTGCACAACTACACAATAGCAGGTAATAATTCTATTTCATTTCATTTCATTGCAATGTAAAGTGTCAGATATTTTGATATGACAAACTTAGTGAAGGACATACAGACAGAACAAAAACACAATGTCTCCCGAGTCATAATTTCATTCAAATCAGTCTAGAATGTTGTTATCCTGAACTTTCAAATTTAACTTAATATTAATATATGAAGATCTTATTAAATGTATCTTTCAAAATTATCCAATTTTAAAATTTTCAGTTGGATTTAAAAATATTAAGTGAACACAACATTTAAAATAATTATTTTCTATTTTACATTACTTTGGAACATGTTTCCATTTTAGTTAAAATAGTATGTACGGACAGACAAGGATAAATCAATATGCTCCTCCCATGCTATGTGAGCAAGGTGAGAAAAAAATGAAAGAATGGACTGAGGAAACTACTTTCAAATTTTTGTCAATGGTTATACTGGTACTGGAAAAAAAATCAACAAAAAGATACCAGCAAGTGAAACATTTCCTGACCCTGATTCTTTGTCCTTTGTCAATAAACTCATTAATTGACCTAATCATAAAGCAGGAATTCTATTAAGATGACCTCATCAAACATCAATTAACTGTCTAATATCACCTATCTATGACAAGTTTTCAATAGATTTACCTTTACATGTATGTAAATAAATATACCTTTCCTTATTTTGACAGTAATCAAGTGACCAGATATTAAATATCAATACTAAGTTCAAGACAAATTACATGTGCTTGCTTGAAAAGTATATGTGTATTGACCATAAGGCTGTCGAAAATTGTCCTGTCAAAAGTATGTTAATAAATATTTAAAAATAGTATTTCAGTTCAAAAAGGGATAATATAACTAGCAAATCCAGGAATCGGAGGATTCATGACCTCATTCCCTCCCACAATTGTTTTGTACTTGTTATATAGAGGGAAAATATCTCTGAAGAATTCCAAGATAAATTAGAGATTATATCTATAAGACAACATAATTCTTCTAAAATATGTAAACTCAAGTACCAGACAAAAATAATATCAAGTGGCCTATGACTTGCTATGAGGATTTTGAAGTCTCAAAAACTGTTAGCCCACATTCCAAATCATCATAGCAAACACAAGGCTGCCTGACAATAAAATTGTGGGCTATTGTTGTTATGTTAGCTGTCCTATTTCTATCTAATTAGCAAATTTCACAGAGACCCTCTGACTGATGCACTATATAAAATTTTAGTTTATTTTGGCTGCTAGTCTCATCAAACAGCAACAAGAATTGGCTATTGCCACCATATTTCTTGCCTTAACAGCATGAAATTAGAAACTTCATAAAGGCCCCTTCCATATGTGATTCACACTACATGTTAGTTCCAGATCAACTGCCAAAGTAGTTTATAGGGAGATTTTTACATGAGATTTAAAAGACAGACAACAAATACAGACTTGATGTAAATTCTACAACTCACACAACTAAAAATTAAGCAAGGACCACTATATTCTAATATGGTAATCACTATTATACATGTATGCACCAGAAAGTCTAATTCTTTGCTTGTACATTTCCCTTTATGATCCTACTGGCTGTAAACCTCAGTTCCTGGAATGTATTTTTGGAAATTTGAATGTCTAAATTTACATGTATCATAAAAAGACTTTGATTTCATTGGTCAAGTAACTTTGTTGAGATGTCCAATATAACAAAACAAAAACAAGAATTTTTTTTTTACCTAGCTCAAATACGATTCTATTGGTGAATTTCCAATCCTAAAATACAGCACTTAGAAATTTGAAAATATCAAAAATATGAAATAAAAAGCCTTTTTAGTTACACTGAAAATTTCATAGGCTAACTATTTTTAAATATCTAAATTATAAAAAAAACAAGAAATTGTATCTGTAAGACACGATGCCCTGCCTAAAATGTAGGTCATCATCTATGAATGTTCAGTACTATCCAAGGCACATCCACTGACGAAGTTTAGTTGATACACTATGCCTAGTTCCAAAGAAATGAACCTAAACACAAAACTTAACCAAAGTCACTGAAGCATGAAATGTAGGTCATAGCAACCCAAGTTTGCTGAAATGTGTTGTACTATACAAGAGGACTGTAGTGGTGAAATATCATTGATATATTACTATAGGTTTCTGAGAAATGGAGCTAAGCGCAAAACTTAACCAGAATCAGGACGGAAAGACAAGGGTCAATCTATATGCCCCGGCCACATTCTTGGCGGGGCATAAAAAAATCTACCCAGTGAACTGAGGTTTAAACATAGTAAATATAATGACTTCACAATATAATTGCTTTATTATTAAACTTGCTTTGAGAAATTATGTCGTGGCAGTTATATAGAAAATTATAATGTTTTCTAATTCAACAAAAAGTAACAGGAAACAGTTATAAATAAATAAATAAAATGAAAATTCATAGCATTAGATATATCAATTAAGCATAAAGCGTCTTTACCGTTTCCCATGTTGACTGTTGAAAGGGAGATAACTCTAATTCTTTATATAACTTTTGTTATATAACTTTACATAATAGTTATATAACTGCCACATCCTGAGGTCATTTAGGTCATCATCTACTAGAAAGTTTAGTGATAGTAAAAATTATAATTTCAACAATTTAGGATTTAATGAAATGCAAAATTATCAATTGAACCTTGAAAATGGTTCAGATTGCTTACAACATGTATAAAAAAAGCCGTTTTCATTAAATTCCTAATTAAAATGAACTGAAGCCATATAATTCAGTATGCTGTGTGAAAATTTTAAGTT
This sequence comes from Mytilisepta virgata, assembly GCA_028015205.1. Lineage (NCBI taxonomy): Eukaryota > Metazoa > Mollusca > Bivalvia > Mytilida > Mytilidae > Mytilisepta > Mytilisepta virgata. Next base: position 39,297,851 of record CM051515.1, read on the forward strand.
TAATTGGAAAATTTAACTCAAAAAATTGAAACACATTATATCCACGTTTTTTCTCAATATAGAATGAAAAAGCAGTAAAACTTAAATTCATGAAAATTAAATAAATATGGAACCAGCTAATAGTAGTAGGGATACAGTTAGCTCAATTGCACTTCTCATAAAAGTATCTTCAATTACAATTGAATATCTGTCAACTTGGTAGAAAAACTAAGTTTAATAAATTGACTTTCCAAATTTAACTAAATTGCCAAAATGCAAAGGTTTCTGCAATTTTTTTTTCTTGCAAACTTTTAACAAATCTATAAATTCCACAGAAACAATTTTAAATTTTTCAATATCCAAAGTTTAATTCACGTGAATTTACTCTAATAAAACAAAAATTTGCCGTAATTTTTCGAAATTTCACTAGGAAAATAAATCATTGATTTAAAACAATGAACTCTTATCAAAAAAGTTATTTTTCAGTATATTTCTGAACATTATCCTTAAAACAGTAAATAGTTGTACTGATACTAGGGCAAAATACTACACAATTTTTCTTTTCTTTTCTCTCTCTTCTCCTTTTCAGTATCAACATTCAGAATAGTCTAATTGTATCAAATGATAGCAAATGATCCAACAGTATCAAAAAATTACATTTTAACCTTTATAATTACTCATACATCCCAATTCTGTTTTTATGCCATTATAAGAGTATCTTTAATTGATACAACTCATATATTCTACATCTTAAGAATAATTAAGTGAATGCATCAAAGAACAAGATTAAACTGTACCTCAAGATAAAGGTCATCAACAAAAGAACTTTTCCTTTGGTTGATCTTCTGCAATGTGCATTTGTTGATTTTGTCCATTGTCATAAAGTAAATAATTATAGTATACCAGTAACTAATATTTAAATTCGAATACAGGTCTACAAATCTACAACCCGTTACCAAACATTAATTCTAAAATGCACAAAGCGCATGAGTGAATTATTAGTATTCTTCTGTCACAAGTTGTAGATTTTTAGTACCATATTTTCCTGCCTATAGGTCAAGACTTTTTTTTACTTTAATATGACCATCTTACCATTATAAGTCTATGGAAAAAGTATAAATTCGACCTATAGTCCACGTAGACTTATAGTCCAGAAAATACAGTATTCGAAATTCGATATTAGTTATTCTGTATATTACATTGACATATTCAGTGTATTCATAAAATTTAACGAGAAATATGTGACTACGTGTCAACCTTTGTATAGCAACATCGTTGGCGGCAGCTATTGTTATGTCACTTCCTAAAGTGAAAGATGATTTGAGATTTCACTGGGTGAATTATCGAATTTGATTTCACTCAGAAATCCAGGTATTTTACCACACTCAATGTAATAAAAAGCAACTGAAATCCTGTGTTTATTAAGTTTCAGTTTTAAATTTTTTCTTTCTTGCCACAGTCAAGTTTGTATAAAGTGCACCTCTTTATACAATCTCCATAAGGCATTGTGAAAATGTTCCAATCAGGAAGCTTGTAAAATAAACCTCATAAAGGACACCTTTTTTTCATCTGACAGGCGTGTCCTTTATACACATGTTAGACTGTATTTAGATTTAAGTCTATTAATTTATACCTACTGACCTTGATATGAGATCATTGTAAATATGATAATTATCTGTCCAGTTTGAGTGACCAATTGATAGACCTAGGGTCACATTTGTCCACAAGATAAGTGTAAACAAAATCTGTATCTGACAAAGGTCAAATATTGTACTGTTTGTAAACAATGAAAGAAAAATTCCATCTACATTTACGAAATATTCCTACAAAATTTTCACAACAAATACATTTTTATTTCAATGAAAATCATATTTGTTTATAGCTTCAATAAAATCAATTTGTTAAACAAAGATTAAGATGATAAATTCCATTCTTTGTGAAAAACTCAATGAATCATTGAAAATGTTTACCACAACTCAAAATTTTTAACTTTTGTAAATTTTATAAAATCAATAAGTGTTTCATTTAGAAGAAAAATGATAGAATTATACCAGTAGTAATTATAATTTTCCATTTTGATCAAGTTTACCCTTAGTGCTTAATTTAATTGTTTAAGAAAATTTTTTTCTTCCAATGTTTATTTTATGATTATCTAGTCGAGAATAAGAGATGATGTATTTTATCTAATAAAATTCTATACATGAAATACTTCATATAAACTAGATATCTACCAAGTTTCAGTTTAATTGGCTATAGAGGCCTCGGTGGCTAAGTGGTCTAGGTAGTTCGTCATGACTACTAAAGATCACTAGCCTGTCAACACTAAGGTTGTGAGTTCGAATCTCACCGGTGGCAGGGTGTGTTCGACTCCAATCTTAATTGACAAGGATTGCCAATTTTCCTACCAAAGGTCGGTGGTTTTCTCCGGGTATTCCAGCTTTCTCCACCAATAAAAACCAGCAAGATAGCAAAATGTGCTGAAAACGGCATAAAACCCCAAGTAAACAAACAAACAAACAATCAATTGGCTATATGTTTTCAGAGGAGAAGAGTTTTTAAATCTGAACAGTGAGGAAATAGGATTTGTTCATGGTGGCCATGTCAGTGGTCAGATCAAGACAAAATATGCAAATTTTATCACGGTCCTCCTGTACACGATTCATACCAAGTTTCAGGTCATTTGGCTATATGGTTTCAGAGGAGAAGAGTTTTCAAATTTGACCAATGAGAAAATAGGATTTGTTCATTGCGGCCATGTTAGTTGTCCGATCTGTACAAAATATGCAAACTTAATGTATAACAGGTCCTTCCATAGATGCATCATGATCATACCAAATTTCAGTTTATTTGGCCCAGGGATTGCAGACGAGACGACCATAAATGTTAAAGTTAATGGGTAAATGGATTGACAGATGACAGATGAGATGGACCATGGGCACCAAGTGATGACAAAAGCTCACATTGTCCTTTGGGCATGATGAGCAAAAAATTGCAAACAATTCCAACATTAATTCCTCATCAGGAACAGAATTTGTTTTGGCATGGCCATGATGGGATGGATGGATGAATTATTGTTTAACATCCAGTAGCAACCATTACGTGCATATCAGGATGAGAACATGTTGATTTGATATGAATATGATCCATGCTTTGTACTAGATTGACACGCTGAGCTGGATTTTTTACGTGCTAGCTCAAGAGGTAACTGTCCTCAAGAGGACATATCAACCCACTCGGACACATTATACTGACTCTGAGCCAAACAGTCCTTTGCAATACTTCTAGATGCAGCGTGCTTGGCAGAGAAGCATCAAATACCAATTTTAATGTCGTAGGTTTGAACTGGTCAGGGATCGAACCCCCGACCTTCCGCACTCGAAGCAAGCACGCTACCACAAGACCACCGAGGCATTGTTTTGGCAAGGGCAATTGGTAAAACTATACTATCTTGTTTTGACAAACTGTCCTCTTTGGAAATCAAGCATAAAACAAGAGCTGTCTGAGTAACAGAAAACCAGATTTTACTTTGTCACCGCTTCAAGCTGCATGCCAGCCACTCACCTGCCTGCCTAGAGTACCTAGCAGAACTAATTTTACTTTTTGGCACCACAATATACAATTGATAACTACAGAAAGTCCACAAATTATGATTTTTTAACTTGTGCCACTTTCACAAAGCTAAATTCAGATTCTGGACAGTCTATAGCTACTGACAATATCCTTGATGTTTGTATGAAGGTCAGTAATATCCTCAATGATTTAAGGAGCATATTTTCAAAAATATTTAATAGTTGGCTTGAAAGTCTGAGAAAGCAACAGACTTTCTGAAACAGTGAAAAGGCCTTGTATCATTTGCGACATTTCCGAACAGATATTCATTAAATCAAGTTTAAAACAAAAATCTGTAAACTCACTAGCCCAGGGCTGTTGGGTTTGGTAATTTATTAGCCTGATATGTGAAAGTACTAGCCATGAATTTGTATGGTACAGAAATTTAACAGCTTAGGATGCAAATGATCAATAGCATTATCCCTAGATTGCCAAGATTACCATCCAAATATAACTTGGATTGTGATAGGCATGAGATGAAAATTCAGTAAGCCATCGGGTATTTAGTATCATGAAATATGTTAGACCGCCAATAAAAACACCAGCCTTGGGAGTCGTGCTTGTGCTATTTTCAAGCCCTGCAGTGCTGACAAACAATACTTGATATAACAAATAACATTTTCATTGATGTGCTATAAAACTAGAGGCAGGCCAGTATTATAATTCAAGAAATAAATCATCCATTAGTCATCGCTGTGTTTAGGTTGAGAAGTTAAGTCGCACAATGAAAGAAAGAAAAACACAAATGAAGCATACAGGTACTTATACAAAGTTATTTGAGGATTTACATGTATCTTACAGAAGAATTTTGGTTGCACAATTGGAACAACCGATTAAAGAAGTCTGCATACTGTACAGTGTAATATGAATATTCAATGGTTAAACAACAGAAATTTTGATAGATGAATAAGGTAATATGAGTGTCTCAAAAATTCTCACCTAGGAGTTATTATTGCTAGAAAAAATATAATAGGCTAAATGTAGTCACAATTACTGTATGCAGGTGGATTGGAAAGAATTACACTATGTACATGAGCTCTAATGCATGTTTGGAAATATTTTCAAAGTCAAGCCAATCCTAATACAAATCAATGAATCATACAGTGTGGTCTGGCTGGTAACCTTGAAGCATAAATATAGCTTTAGTCTATAACTAGAGGCTCCCAGGGGAATTATATTGCTCAACCACCGGTATTTCATTTCACATTTAAGAGTGCAATTTTGTGTCACACTTAACTGACAAACTATACAAGAGAAACACCTAAGGTCAATGTTAAATAAGTCTTGCTGCCTGAGTAAATGTGGTTTTCAAATCAGTACCATGCAAATTCATAAAAAGAACAAGTAATTTCCAAATCTTTCAAATTTTACCATACTGTGGATTCACTTATTTTCGTGGATACCAATTTTCTTGGATAGAGGGAAAAAGGCATTTCGTGGGATACCAAAATTCGTGGATTGCTGGCTTAGAAAAAATATAAAAAGTTGTTGAAATACTTAAATTCGTGGCTTGGCACATCAGATATCATGAAAATACTGCGACAAAACGTACCGATCAGACTTGATATTGTACAGTAAGGGACGAGATCAAAAGTTCAATGTAGGATAAAAAACTTAATTCACATAGTTTTTTCATTGACCCCCCCCCCACCCCCCTCTAAACTTAATTTGGGAAAAATTGATTGACCTATATGGGCATATCCAAAAATCGATGTCGGATAACAAAACTTGCAGCGATTTTTACCCCCCCCCCCCCCCCCCCCCCAAACTATTTGAATTAAGTTTTTTATCCTACATTGAACTTTTGATCTCGTCCCTAAGGTACTGATTTAAAGCGCCCATTAAACGAAAGTCTAACAAACAGATTCTTTAAATCTGTAACGGAACAATTAAAGCTTGTCATGAATTTAACAGATTAACAAAATCCGTAATTATTTACTCGTTAGGTTAAACAGGTGTGAAATATATATTGACAAAATTGCAATCACTTGTCACCAAATACCTCGGGGCATATACATACATATTTTTAATCGGATTACGATCAATAATTTCTTCTTTATTATCTTTTGACAAGATGTTTTTACTGTAATTTAGGAGAAAATCTGTATTGTTTAGGTCTACTTAGGATTAAGATTTTTCTTGAATGTTTGAATAAAAAAAACGGAAGTGAATTCCGCGACAATTTACACAGTCAAAATCTTTTTAAAGAAAATTGTTTGAGCATTTATATGTTACCACAGACAAAATTACATGAAACACTGTATCCTCTGTGGATATAGCTAACTCATCATATGTCAGAATTCAAGTACATGCTTTGTAAAAACGCAATTGTTCAAAACTCTGTGGTTTCAAACTTCAGTGCATTTAAACAAGAGTAAAAATATTATTTTTCGTTGGATATTTAAATTCGTGGTTTACTGGGACCCACGAAAACCACGAAAATTGGTATACAACGAATATTAATGAATCCACAGTATGAGAAAATCCCATGGCCATCAGGTTAGTTTTCAGAAACCTTAATTAAATATTCTAATTTAATTAATTTGATTCAAAATCTATAATTTCAAGAGTTATTTCGCTTTAAGGATAATGCATTATAGCTGGTGGCAATATATATGGGGTCAAGGATAGGAAATTTTTTAATGGCTGTTGTCTTGGACATATTATTTACTGTGGCGTAGCTTGCACCTTTCATAAGGTGAGGCAAACACTTTCTTAAACTGGTGGAGAACCAAGGGTTTATTTTTGTAGTTGGTACGATTTTTTTTATACAAGTTTGTAAGTGTTGAAATGAAATGTTCAGTTGATAAATTTGGTATCCTATAAGAAGTGTGTTTTCAACTACATGTACCTCACTCACAGTTGACCTTACCTAGATTTTGTCTAACCTGTTCAAGGGAAATCAGAAAACCCCACACGCTGAAAAAAAATTTAAACTGATCAAAGATTTTGGTTCATGTTCAGCAGAACAGAATGAAACTTACTATATTATTTTTAACTTTAAAATATTTCATTAATAAGACCTATGGCAGACATGTATATGCATTTTACTTTTGACTAGTATCCTTAAATGTAATTTTTACCTACCTTTCTAAACTCTAAAATGTTACTGCAGAAAATTACACTTAACATGATCTTCTTATAATACTTCATTTTACCTACAATATATTAATACCAATATTAGCTATTTCCTCAACAATTACAATATCTAATTGATACCCAAGTATTTGTTGATTTGGGTTTGATGCCACTTCCAGCAATTTCTATAAATAGAACATTAATCCTGGAATTCCAAAGGAAACCAGTTTTTAATGGGTGGCGAAGGTTGGAGTACCAATAGAAATCACTTGGAATTTTGATGTGAAACTTAGTAGGTCCTTGTTGTCTTTGGATTGTTAAATAGAGAGTCACTGCCTTCATTGTTTGGTCAAGTGTTGTCCACTCCTATTCAGGTCCCCTCTGACATAATCAACTTCTTAATACAGGTCATCAAAATAAGTTCTGCCAAATTTGTGTCCTGTTTCTGTATATGTCTCTCTGTCTTGACCAAACTTGGTTGTGTATTTATAATAAATTCTATCATTATGCCTAGTACACTGTCATATATCAATAAATGTACGGCTGCAAATTGTTTTTTTGGCACCTTTGATCCCCCTGTTATCTCAAGAACTGTAAAAGATAGTAAACATTTGAAAGTACTTATCAAGATGAATTAAAAGAGAAAAGTCTCCATTGAAATCGGATGACAAATAAAAATTGTATGCTTCCTTCAATATTACTTGTATTTCAGAAACAATTAAGATAGAAAAAAATTGACAAACTAATATAAGAATTCTCCAAGGTGAATTAAAAGAAAAATTCCCTATTAAAACTAGATGAAAAATTTAGAAAAATTTACATATCAAAGCACATTGCTTTTTTGTCCATTTTAACCCCTTATATCTCAAAAACCTTAAAAGATAGAAGATAACTATGGACATACTACTGGAGACACTCATCAAGATGAATTAAAAGAAAATTGGATGCAAAATTAAAATTTTGAAGTCTTGCAAAATGGCTGATTTTGGAGCCTTTAATCTCTTTGATCTCTGCAATGACAAACGTAACACAATAATGCCTTGAGTAATTCTTATTGTATTTCTTATGAAGTACCACTGAAAAAAAATCATCAAAATCATATAAGAAATAAAAGTTTCGAAAATTAAGGTGACGTCCCCTTTTTGGTACCTTATATTTCTAAAATGGTTAGAGGTAGTGAAAAATGGATATTATACAGGTTTTTCAATTTTTATCACGGAACATTATAAACCAAAAATCATAAAAATCAGATAAAAATTTTAATTTACTCCAAAATTATCAAAAAACCCTTAATGACCACCAGAAAACTGGAGGGGCCAAAATTCCTGAAATCGTTCCCAACCTGCATTTCTTATGGTAGAATATGGTGGTAAAATATCATAAGGATACATTCAGTAGACCAAAAGTAAATGAGCGGAAACCTAACTGTCTAAGGTCACTGACGATGACAGGATGACAACCTAATACATGTACCATAATATGACCACAAGTATTTGCGGTCGTATAAAAAGCTAATTATATACAAGTTGTTATCCATCATAATGCTGAGTAAGCTGTTATCTAGCATAAGTTCAATAAATGATATCTATCAAAAAATGAATAAGTTTAGTTATTGTTTTATGTACAGTTTCTTACCAGACTCTCTGACTGCATGAAATAAACTATCAGCTCTAATTAAAACCACAGCTATATTAAACTACCCAAAAATGCTGTTATCTACTGCTACTTAACTATTATAGGCTATTACTGTCTTGATACAAGGTCCTGAATAAATCATTCACTTTTAAAAAAATCTTCCCTCTAAAGCTACAATGTATGTATACTTGAATAGATGGATTGAACTGTATTCTTCCAAAAATATCCTTAAAGAACTAGCTGAACATATATATCTTACAGCTACTAATTTTAGTCTGTCCAAAACGATTTTCTCTAAATTTACCACACAGAAATATATCAATATTACGACTACATGTATATATTAGGGACTATTGCAACTTTTACATAATTCATGACAAAAAGTATATCAATTTATATAAAAAATGTCAAATTTATCAATATTACTCCAGATAATTTTGTCATAGCAATAAACCACAGGAGCATAAAATGGAAATTCATGTCAATAAAGACACCAAAGTTCTAGTTTTTTCACCTGTCCCACATACCTTTTTGTACCTACTGGCTACATATGTAGGTGACATACACTCTAAGTATTGTTGCAAGTTACATTATCATAAATATCAATGATCATAGGTTTGGACCTGCATAGATCCCTTCCCTCAAACATTGTTTATCACATAATTGCTTAGCAAGGCTCCCTCCCTCTCAGAAATTATAGTAAATATATAATTTCTGGCTGGTTGTATAGACTGTTTCTTATTGATAATGATTTGGAATGAAATTTTCAATAATGCGATATATTAACCAAAATTTAACAATGACTGCACACAGCAAATATTTTTCACATTTCATGTGTAGTTACTGAGAAACTGAGCTAACCCAAATAACTTGACCTAAGTCAGTGAAATTGAGGTCTAAGTCAGGCAATAAATGTCAGACAGACATGTATATATTATTGATCTACCTTGTACATTGTATCTCTTCTGATAAACTGAACTAATCACAAAAAAAACTTGACCTAAGTTAGTAAAGCATGAAGTAAAAGATGTCAAGATGTGACATCGTCACCTAACAATCACTTCACAATTGATACTTTAAATTTACTATTCTAAATGTGTTCAGTTTTGTGAAAATCTGTAGATGGTTTTGGCTTTATCCTTGTCTAGTCATTTCATCATTTGTTTTGGGTTATCTTTTCAACTTTTTCACCTTGAAAAAGAATGAATAGTCATAAATCGATGAAATGTGCAGAAAAACTGGTCTCTCGGAATATTCAAATATTGTTAACCTACCATGATTACAAATTGATAATACTGTAGGCCAGGTTGCTTTTAATTTGTTCGTTTAGTTGGGGTTTTAATATGCCGTTATCAGCACATTTGGCTATTTCGCCGCTGCCAGTTTTTATTGGTGGAGGAAGCCGGAGTATCTGGAGAAAAACCTGCGACCTTTGGAAGGAAAAGTGTTGCATTTAATATGTATAAAAAGATTACACGTAGTATCCAAGCAACCCATACCACGGGTAGGTTTATGGATGACCCATTGCAGTAACAAAATCAATGCGACATGCAAGACCAAACATTGTACAAAACAATAGATGTATGTACAATAAAAATTTGGAAGACAGAATATATTTTTGTGAAAAATAAAAGTTCCACAACATGAAAAATCTGGAAAATCTTCAAAAAGCATACTACTCCTTCGTGCATATACATATATTCAATATGTTTGTAAAAATTCCACATGTACATGTAACACAATATGGAAAATCTGGAAAAATTCTTCAAATGACATCATACTCCTTCATGCACATCTTCAATATTTCCATAAATATTTTTAAAAATTTTAAAGGTATGTCCATAAACATTTTGAAAATTTTCATAGATCCGGATTAAAAACTGTAGGAGGATTTGTACCCTCCATACACGTTTATTTAAAAAAGTGACTAAGTTCCACATCATGGAAAATCTGGAAAAATTTCTAGAAGTGTCTCATACTCCTTCATGCACATCTTCAATATGTCCATAAACTTTCTGCAAAGTTTCAAAGATCTAGATGTAGGAGGAGTTGATTACACAAATACAAATTTGTGTCACTAAGTTCCACATAATGGAAAATCTGGAAAAAGTTCTTCAAATCACATTTGATGCTCCTTCATACCCATCTTCAATATGTCTATAAACATTCTGCAAAGTTTCAAAGATCTGGCTTAAAAGCTGTAGGAAGAGTTAATGTTGATTACACAAACTACATTTCATACACATTTGTTGCAAAAGGTGACTAAGTTCAACTATTTGGAAAATCTAGAAAAACTTCTTGAAGTGACTCATATTCCTTCATGCACATCTTCAATATGTCCATAAACTTTCAGCTGGTTTTAAGCTGTAAGAGGAATTGATTACACAAAATTGGTACCCCCATTCCACATATCAAATTAATAGTCAGTGTCTAAATGAACAAAGAAAACGAGGTTAAGGTCAGATGACCAGTGACAGGTTTATATCATAAGCTATATTATGTCCATTATAATTCTGATTTTTCTAACCCAAAGGAGATTTTACTTGATTAGAGATTTTGGCTTTGGGCTAAAGTGAAAACTGCTTATTCTGAATTAATAACAAAATTCTGAGTTTTTTTAAAAAGAGTTTGTTACTTTTTTATCACTTTCACTTTGATGTGACCTGAGCAGAAAAAAAAACTGACATAAACAATGATAAAATTTGCAATGAAGAAACAACCATTTGATTTTTTAAGGTAGCAACCATTTGACTTTTATGGGGGGAGGGAGAGTGGTTAGGATGGAATTTGAAATAAAAAGGCAGGACCAGGAAAATCCAGGACATAAATTTTGGCCAAAAAAAAAATAGGCAGGATCAAACATTTCATCCTAGACCCCCTCCTTAAAAATAAAATGGTTGCTCCCTAAGATGAGACAGAGAAAGAAATATTGAGCCAAAAATGTAGGCTGTAAATTAAATGGCAACCAAAAACAGTAGATAAAAAAGTCCAAAATCTCATATGACTTACAATCATATAGTTCGGATATCTAACAAAAGGAGAAGATAAATTGTGAATGAATAAGCACCCTTCTACACATTAACCCATTTTTCGAAAGGCATAGACTAAGTCCAAAGGAACACTTTTTTCTTATTCTTGAAAAGACAAAACAAAATAAATAGAAAACAAAATCAATAAAAGTCAACAAAAATTTAAATATTAAACATGTTGGATCTATTAATAATAATTAATAATTATATTCTCAGAAATACAGTGTAACATTGATGTTAACCAACATTTTAGAAATGAATATTTTTAATATTTTAATTATTAAAATAAATTCAGTAACATTCAATAATTTTTGAATAAAAAAATTTAATCTTTAATATTTTAGTGTTTATCTATATTGTACATGTATAGGTGGTAAATGATTTTTTGTCCAACAGAACGGATATTGAGCTCTATGGTTGTATAAAAAGAATCATAGAAGCACTTGATCAATAATTATAAAAGTAGGACAAAGTTATGTCTGAAGGTGGATGATTTATAAAGAATATTTCACATTAAATATCATGTCTGTCACAAAAGGTACAAATAGGAAAGATTCAATATTGATTATATTTACTTTTAATATTTCACTGACTGTTTCAAAGACTTTCTGTTAAGTGAAAATGAACATTTCAATCCTGTTATGGACTTTTAAGGATATGCAGCAAGAGGACAGTTTTTCCAGCATGTTGCATGCTTTATTGTGACATTAAGATCAAAGAACAACAAAAAATTACTTTCAGTGCTCATTTTTGCCCTTCTGTGCTCTCTTCTCTATGCTCCCCTCTAGGCCATCACCTTTTTCCATTATTTAAGGATTGCTTGTAATTTTTTTTCATGTAAACTGATAAAAATGCAACATGCAGGTCAATAATTTTTACTTTCAATTCTGGCATTCATCCTGAATGATAGTCCATTCAATCTAGCATAAATTTGACCCTAACCTTAAAGTAATTGCAAAAGAAGATTTTTAAGTTTTAATCTTTAGCATTATACCCCAAATATACACAGAAAAAAATCCAATGAAATCTAACTTGAGGAAGATTAAAAAATCACGATTTTAAGACTCCTATGGACATTTGCATTGAAAATGGGAGATAACTCTGCAAAAAAGGCAGAAATATCAATAAAAACTGATACAAAATTATAACTTTACAGCTTCTATTCAGCAGAATGCATTGATTCTTGATATTTTAGCCATCTTAGAGTATAACAAACAACTCTAAAGTTTTTTTCATATCTTTTATCAAGCTACAACCTAGATTTCGTAATTCATTAGTTGACCATTTATTGAATTTTTCAACTTGTCAAGGTAAAGAATCTCAAATTTACATTTGTAATAAAAATAATTAAGAATATATTCTTCTTTTTGTGGTTTACGGTTTCTTTAAACAAGGTAGATGCTGATCAAATATAATTTACAGATATAAACAATACCAAATTTTCACATTATTTTTTCAAAATGGTCACAAAGCCACAAATTTGTAATTTTTTTAATGAAAAATGTGCAAAAAAAAATAAAAATACCCATAATACATGTATTTCGGTTTTATACATTTCATGAGCAGAAGATTATATAATATAGTCAAATACGATCTTATAACCCCATCAAAGTATCATACTTTACATGAATTTTAAGAAAATGAACCAAAAACTGACAAAAAAGGACTCATTTTTGTAGAGTTATCTCCCCTTTCCAATGTTAATTTCCATAGAAAATTAAAAACGCTGATTTTGAGTTTTCCTCAAGTTAGATTTTATGAGACTTTTTTCTGTGTATATTTGGGGCTTAATGCTATAGATTAGAACTAACACATTTTCTGTTGCAATTAGTTTGAGGTTAAAACTAAGTCTGACTGGACTATGACATTTTAATTTCCAATTTAATATCAATTTAATATCAATATGTAGACCCTTAAGTACATGTAATACACAAAAAGCAACCAGTTCTTTGATGAAATCTATGAAGACAGCTTATATATAAAGATGTCATGTACAGGTGCGAATTCAGATGTGGGGAAGTCAGGGTGGAGATGAGGAGCCTGTGCGTGCCTCCTCTAAAGTTGACTATAAAATTGAAAAATCCACATTTTTCTACTAAGGCCAATCTCAAAAATGTGCGGTTGATAGAAGGATTTTATTCTTTATTTCTTATTTTTCCTCAGTTGGATGAATTTTTGTTTAAAGTCCAGTGTCCATATCAGGACGAGAACATGTTAATATGATAATGAATATGATCCATGATTTGTACTACACCAACGCGCTGAGCCGGGTTTTTAATGTGCTAGCTCACGAGGTAACTGTCCACAGGAAGATATATCACCCCACTACGACACATTATACTGATTACGAGCCGACCAGTCGATCTTTGCTCATACTCCTAGATGCTGTGTTTGGCGGAGAAGCAGCAAGTACTAATTTTAATGTCTTTGGTTTGACCTGGCCGGGATCGAACCCGGGACCTTCTACACTTGAGACGAACCCGCTACCACGAGACCACCGAGGCAGTTCTCCACAGTTGGGCCAGGGTTCTCACTAAGAATTTTTCATGATGAGTCCTGGGACTCATCATTTTTCAGAATGGTGAGTCCCAGCTGATTTTGATGAGTCCCAGGACTCATCGCCACTTTTTTAACGTACACTCCTGCATGATTTTGACCATGGTAGGCCTATTGTACTATTGTTAAAGTTTAATTAAAATCATGTGCTGCCTTAACATACTGACAAATATAATTTGAGGCAAGACGCATGTGTATGAAAAAAAATTGTCTGCAAGTTCGAAAAATGGGACTTGTGGTTCCCTTTCCATCATTTTTATATAAAAAAGTCTAACACGAGTTGTATAATTTCTTTTATGTATTACATTATGATATTATCATGTGAATGTTCTGTTTTTGTAATATCATTTATAGTAAAACTAATCTTGAAATGCTAATACCTAAACATCTACAACATGTTACTGAACAACACATTAATTCACGAGTGCGTGTAGCGCACAACTGAATTATTAGTGTTTTTCGATCACGAGTTGTAGATCTTAAGTATTTGAATTTCATGATTAGTTATTCTGTTTATTACATTGACATATTCTGTGTATTCATTAAATTTAACGAGAAAATACATGGCATTATATTTTTATGCGACTACGTTTGTATAGCAACATCGTTGACGACGGCTATTGTTACGTCACTTCCTAGAGTGAAATATGACTTTCGATTTCACTTGGTGAAATATCAGATTTTATTTCACTCAGAAATCCCAGTATTTCACGACACTCAATGTAATAAAATGTGTATATATATATATATATATATATATATATATATGTGTGTGTGTGTTGGAAATAAAAATATAAATTAAAAAAAAAAAACAACATACAAACAGTAATGATGGATGGATGGATGAATTATTGTTTAATGTCCAGTAGCAGCCAGGTGCATATAAGGAAGAGAACATGTAGATATAAGGCCAAAAAAAAATATAGCCTTGTTTCCTGCTACCAGACCGACCCTGTTTTTTCATGCCCGACCCTAAAGTTTTTTTTGACAAAATCAGAATAAAAAAATCAATTTTCCAAATTACCCAAACTCCGATTTAGGTTTTTCCTAATTACCAAACTCTGATTTAGGTCTTTCTCTAACAACCTGGCCCCTTCCCATGCCTGTATCGCTATTGTGCTCGGTAGCTCTAGTGTATTGCAGCTTACTTTTCATGAATGTAAACATTATTCAAATAAAAGACATTATTATGTCACAGAAGTCCATACCTAAAAAAGATTAAATGAAAAAAAAAATAAAATCCTTTTCCGACCTACCTACCCTATTTTATTCTGGCCAGTAGCAGGAAACAAGACTACATTTTTTTTTTGCCTAATAAATATGATCCCTGTTTCGCACTACACTGACACGCTGAGCCGGATTTTTAATGTGCTAGCTCAGGAGGTAACTGTCCTCAGAAAGACATATCACCCAACTGACACATTATAATGACTCCGAGCCGACCAGCCTATCTTTGATCAACTCCTAGATACAGAGTCCTTGGTGAAGAAGCAGCAAATATCAATTTTTATGTCTTTGATTTGACCTGACTGGAGATAGAACCCAGGACCTTCCGCACTTGATGCAAGCACACTACCATGTGGCCACCGAGGCGGTTCAAACGGATATGAAAGCCATGAATTAATCATACAACTTACAGGAAACAGTCATAAAAATGTATGATAATCACTTTCCAAGAAACTACAAAAATTGGGGTGGGCCACTTTTAAATGGATGGGCAGGGATAATAATCGACTCATTAACATGAACTGGCCAAATAGGTGCAAAAATGGCCCTGATAAACTATATATTTCTAAACAGCAAATCAACCTTTATTTTGTATCCAGCCATAATGTTTATAGTAGTAAAATATATGTACTGGTAGCTCACTTTATCGCGGTACTTAACATCAAAATGGTGTTGAATTTACGTTGAAAAAGCATGTGAATAGCACAATATAATGAAACCAATGATACAATGAGAAGGGAGAACACATATAATATACAAATTTAAAGCCATATGAATCCAAAACTGGGTTAGCAAGCTGGTTAGGATAATTAGTTTGTGTGTATTTACATGTAGTGTCACTACTGATGTAGCCTATTTTAGGTTTATGCCAAGGTTAAAACTGGACTACGGTTTGTATTGCTAATTACTACCAAACATACATCAGTGTTGAGAACGAGTACATTATGGCCTTTTTACCTCCGATGACTGATGACACGAAACCAATTTGGGTGGCAGAAATACTATAAAATTGACTGTCATTTGTTTACCTTTTTATAGGAAAATTCATATTTTATAACAAAATCTTCTTTTTGTCTTTTACAGTGAATACTTACGTAAATAACCGATAAAGCCTTCGTGTAGTTCTGCATTTTATGTTATTATCCCGCATAGTTATAGTATCCGTTTTTCATAATCTGACTACGGCCTTCACCTTATTGAGATTATCTCCCTTGCTAGTACTTTTAAACTTATGTAATTTTCGGGTCGTTGACCGGACACTAGAATTAAGTCACTATGACCCAGTTTTTGGATAAATAGGAATGGAAACTGGTTAACATGCAAGATCTTAGTCTAAGAGAAAACTTTAATTACTTCTAATACTTGCCAACTTATTATATTCCAGAAGCGCCGGCATATGGAGTATATATTTCACCAGGGGGGTTTACTGACTACCATTTCGGGTATAACTGTGCCGACAGCACTTGCCAAATCATACCCTGTTCTAACAAGAAAACATTGAAAAACATACCCTGTTCTTAACAGAAATATTGAAAAACATGCCCTGTTCTAGACCGTATAAAATAGGTGCTGTTCTAGACCCGGGTTCTAGACTATCTTAAACAGTTAAATAAGCGATCCTGTTCTAGACAAATACTTTGTTTAAAAAAAAGACCCTGTTTTCACCAGCAGGGCATGAAAAGGCAACCCTGTTCTAACCAGCAGGACATGAAAAAGGGATCCTGTTCTAACCAGCAGGGCATGAAAAAGCGACCCTGTTTTGCGGCACACTCGTACCACTAAAAATATAGGAAGTACCCCCTCCCCCGGGATATTTCACAACTCATACGTTATTCCAGAGCTTGTGACATATACAATGACTTCCTGGACAGAGCCCAGCTTCTGACAGAAAAGTTGCTCAGACAGGGGTACGTTGCTCCTAAGCTGAAGTAATCCTTATTAAAGTTTTATGGGCGTCATCATGACTTGGTTGACAGGTATAAAAAAACCGTTTCCCAAATGAAAAAAAAACCTATTCCATTGATATTATCCTTTCCTCATATCGGATTTGACATGGACAGCATGGCGGGTGTTCTTGCAGGAAGCAGAGACTGCTTACTCTTCCGGAGCATCTGAGTCTACCCCCGGTTTTTTTTGGTGGGGTCCATGTTGTTCATATGTTTTTAGTTTTTAATTCTAGTGCATGTATTGTTTTGGTCTTGTCTCCGGCGTTTGTCAGTTGTTACGATTTTTCTCTCCATCGAATATCCCTTTGGTATTTCTTGACTTTTCTTATCCACAGCTAGTCTGGACCTTTGAACAGAACTAGACCACCTAGCTTCCACTTTGCCAAAGTTAATTTTGTCCAAATTGCCATAAATAGCTCAAGAGTTAAAAGATATTTTAGAATATTAAATATTTGATAAAAAATAGCCTTGATATGGCAATTTTTTTACGTTGTCCTGGTCTTTATAAATACATATGAAAATTTATCCGGTTAATAATTTAATACAGTTTTTCGGCCCGGGGCGATACGAAAAGTCATATATTGCCCCGTTATGCATTTACAGCTTCCAAACAAGCCAGTATGGAATTCCATACGGACCGGTTTTACAGTCAGGTTTATAGTGTTATTAACTGGCTGTTTCTGTATTGGCACTGGTATAAATTCAAGGTTTGCTGTATTGGCCTCGAGACCCGTAGGGTCGATGGCCAATACAGCTGACCGAGAATCTATACCAATGCCAATACAGAAACAGCCAGTTCATAACACTTTTATTAAATAATCCAACTTTTTCAATACAGACTTGTTCTGAATGCTGTATTACATACATCAAATGTGAATATAGGGCCAATATTTCCAATACGGACTGGCAATGAATACTGAATTACATGCACAATATATGTTTACAGGGCCAATGATTTTAATACTGACTTGCTTTTTCAGTATTGGACCGGGCCGAAAAGCAATATAGATCACGTGATTTATATGACCAGGACGACGTCACCAGTATGACACATGCCGTAGTGGTAGTATTAGGGCTGTTTTAATCGTATTATTTAATAAAATAATTTAATACATATTTTCGGCCCTCGGGACTAATACAGCTAACACTGAATCAATCATGACAAGGGCCAATACAGAATCAGCAAGTTAGTAAAGCTATGATCTTTTTTAAAATTTTTGTTACAACAGCCATATTGGTGGGGCCGTATATATTGTAAAACCTATAGTGAATGGGCTATAAATAATCGTAAATTACACCTTAATTACCTAAGATTGAATACTGATTAAAGGTGGAAACGAATCATCAAAGAAAGACCGTTTAAAAAAGCAAAGAACATACAAATTATTTTTTATTGTAAAACAGATAAAATCAGTTTTTTTTGCAAGAGGTATTCGAAAATAGTTGATAAAAATTGATGACAAATGCGATAAAAACTGTATGTTCTAATGAAAACAAAAGAAACCACCTCAAAAAGAGCCCCTAGTATGAATTTTCAGGAATAAATATTTTTTTCTATATTAATTGCTTTTATTACTCATAAATTTTCATTTCCTCAAATACTACATTTTTTTAGTTTATAATATTTTGGAAGACAAACGTCTTATAAACTTTACTTTGTAAAATGAAAAAAGGATTTAAGGAAAGTTTTATCCTGGTTTAATCATCCTTTTATTAAATTTAAAGTGTAAATATCTAAAACGACAAATTTTAGAAAAATATATTTGTCTTTTCCCGCGAAATTTTTGGAGTTTAAAATCTTTCGAAAAAAATTATGTTATGAGGTCGTTAATAAAAATAATCAGAAAAGAACCATTAGAAAAACTTCGTGATCTTCTTTCAAATATGCCCATTTCTAAAGTAAACACCTTGTCGGCATTTTTTTTATACGAAACGAGTGTGTTGGTATTTGTTAAAAAAAGGCAACTTAATTCAAACGTGAAATTATATACTAGAGAAAATATTTTAAAAAGTTACGAACTTCAAGATGTAAGAAAGAAGATAGGATATGTATGCCGCCTGTGCTTTTACAATATATCAATATTTTTATTAAACATTCCTCGATAGAAACACCAAAATAATGTAAGCTCGCTATGTTGACGTGTATGTACTTCATACTATAGAAATAATTTATAAAATATATCCACATATACGCTAACGAATTTATACTTTTTTCAGGAAAAAATTTTTGACTTTTAGTCATAGTTCTTCCTTAAATTGTAATGGATCCGGAATAAAGTGACAACGATTTGTTCAGTTACAAAAAGAGTTTCATATAAAACAAGAATAAATCATGTGACTTATACATGTTTTTGGTTTATTGACACTTGGTCTACTCCCACCTGGTCTACTCCCATTTGGTCTATGACTGTACCATATTCACATCAGGTCTATGATTGTACCGTATTCACATCAGGTCTATTCCCATTTCTTCAGTATAGACTTTGATTTGAATTTGATCACAAAAGAAAACAATTGAGGGAGAGAATATGAAAAAATATATTTTTCGGTGTAATTTTTTGTTTAATCAAATTAATTAATTTACGATCTAATTAATTAACCCGGAAGAATTTAAGGTTTACACACAACATTTTGAATACACACAGGTGTCATATAGATAATAAGCGCTGCATTTCAGCATTTCCGTCATTTTTTTTACATATGCGGCATTTTTTTTATTAGTAAGTTTATTTAGCAATTTAATGTTACCTCTTCTGTTAGCCATGTTAAACTTGTTGCCCACTGCTCACCACGGGGAGCAGTGGGCAACAAGTTTAACCTGGCTAACAGAAGAGGTAACAGTGGGTTTAAAAAAAAATTAACAAAATCAAAACATTACAACATATATACAAACAACACTAGTTGAAAAGTTTTGCATGATTTAAAAAGTCAACTATGCTTGTACTACATGTATGTCCGTCATTTGAAACACCAAATTGATTTCCAAATAGAAAGTGAGAGTTTAACTTAGAATGAAATGATTTATTTTTAAAGATTTTAATACGGAAAGTCTTCACTTTATTTTTTTTGCCGGAAAAGTACTATTCAATAAATGCCGGAAATTAAAAGTAAAAAATTCCGGAAAAGAAAAGTAATAAGATGTGATATCATATAGGTATTTGGACTTGTTATGTGACTGAATTCCGTTAGCAGGTCAATAGAAAAGATCGAATAAAATACACACTAACAACGTTATAATTATTATCTGAAAAGTTTGTCTTTTAATATTCAAACGTATTATAAATTCTATACTTCTATGGAAATAATACACATCATGGAACTACTGACCAACCAGGCAAATCAACGTGACTTTGGAATTTCGAAAAGGTCAATATAAGTAACATATTCCATTAAAGTTTCCTATACAGAATATCGAAAGAACCACGCATGCCCACCCTCCATTCAACCAAAGTTTTATCTCGAATGTAGCAGTACTTTCTGGGGGAAATATTTCAACTTTTTGTTTGGCTGATTTTGTAGTTATAGTGGACATATTGGCCCATATCTTGACCAAGTTCTTTCAGAGGAGAAGATTGTTAAATGTTTAATGGCTGATTTTTCTAATTTTAATAATGGTGGCCGTATTTGTTGTAGGTTTGGGGCCGTATGCATAAATTAAACTACTTAAGTTAAGATTTTGCTAATAAATGACTTAAGTAAACTCCGCCCGCATTGCCTAAGTAGTATGCATAAAACAACTTAAGTTAAGAATTTGCTAAGCAAAATCTTAGTTTATTGAAACCCCGCCCACTCCATTTAAGTCATATGCATAAAACAACTTAAGTTAAGAAATTGCTTAATATTTGACTTAAGTCTAAAACACCTATGGAGGTGTCTTAAGTCGTTTCAAAACCGATTAAATCATTTATCTGTGCGACTTAATGAATTGCAGAAACTTAAATACTTACAATACAAGCAATTAAGCCATGAATTTTGTAATATTTTGAAGAAAAACATTCTTATTTGTTTTACTCATATACATCATACATGTACATGTATTTAAATTTGGTTAAAATCTACTCGCTCAATATTTTTTTTATATATTTACACATGTGCTGTCTAATTCTAAAAACAGTGCTTACTATTATCTATTATGACACGCACGAAATTAATGGGTTTAATGAATGATAATTGTTGCTCATCAGTTACTTTCTTTAAAAAGCAGTAATACTGAGCATTGTTCGATACCCTATAAGACTAAGGAAAGAAAGAAAGAAAGAAAGAAAGAAAGGAGCGGATTTTTAGAGATTGAACAAATCCCATAGATATCTATCACGATTCTGAGGTAAAGAGACTGACAAAAAGTTATATATAGAGAAATGTGCCTTAAAAAATCGCGTCCACACACAATATAAAAATCATAACGTTATATAATGTGAACCTTAGGAATATAAGAATGCAAGCATTGTTACATTTGTGTATAAACTATTAAAAAGTCTTTTTCCGATACCCTTTATGACTTATTTTTATGGTTTGTATTTGGATTAGAATTAAAATTTCACTATGTTTCTTCGTGAAACTTCTTGCACATTTGCCGTATAATATGAACCTTTATTTCTTAAAGTTTTGCAATGAAGCGACACCTTTTACAGAATTAAAATAAATTATCAGAAATTACTCCATCTCGAATCTCTCGTTTGTCACTTAATTGGTTAAAAATATAAACAATAAAAACATGGTTTAAAACAAGTCAGCTTAACAATTAAATTCATCAATGAATACATGCATGTAGGTCAGTAGGACAAGTGTATAGCAATCCAAATAGATGTCTGACAAAGAACTTTCAAAAATCCCTAGTGATATTCGTTTATACTTCTTACAGTTTCATGTTCCACCAAAAGTGACAATTATTTCATTGCTTATATTAGAGAAATCTTTTATAGTACGCTTCCTAAACGTTTTACTCAAAATTCAAACTTTAAAATTAAATATTTGTAGATATAAATAAACATCTATGATTTTTTTTCATAAGATATATCAATATCTGACATTGCAAAACATGATTTGCGCGAAAACCGTTTCAATCGAGCTCTAAATAAATTTGGTTTGTCGTAAGTAATTGTAAGGCTCTAAAATATTGACCAATTTTTACTGGATCAGTACTATTCAAACACGCCATGACTCCTTTTTAACCCATTAATAAAAAGTTATTCGTACGAGAGTTATTTCAGAAACAACGGCTAATTGGATGAAATGATATGATAAAAAGTGAGGGTTTCCGATGTAATATAACTTAAGTTTTTCTTAGTTAAGTAGAAACTTAAGTCGCTTTATGGATACGACTTAAGTAAATTGCTTAGCTAAGTCAATTCTTAGCAAAATCTTAGTTTAAGAAATACTTAAGTTAAGTTGTTTTATGCATATAGGCCCTGACCACCTCCCACTTACACAATTTTGCCAAAGCGCAACACACATATGTTTGTTCTTATCAGCTGCCAGAGTAATTTAGAAGAAAATATTTTATGATATTATCTTGCTTATTATCCTTTTTTTTAGTAACGGTTTTAGTCCGGACCAAACTGTCAAAGGTCCGGACACACAATTTTGAAAGAGGACGATTCCACAAATATTTGGAAAGCAAAATTTAAAAATCTAATTTTTGAAACTTTATTGAGCATCTACATCCGGTATGCCAATATTCTATCAAGAAATTTAATTATTTTAACCCCAAAATTGAAAGATGAGTTGAGACAGTGACAACGACAATATCCCGGAACTTTCTTCGAAGCGGGCCATTTAGTTTGGGATTATTTCTTCATAGAAAAAAACATTATAGTCAATTCTTAAGAAGCAAAATCTTACGCAAATCTTACAGGAAACAATAATTTAAACATTGATATTACAACCCCGCTAATGTTAAATTTCTATGATATTACAACCCCGTTAATTGAGTCTATTAACAATTCTTATGCTTACCAAGCAACTTATATTCCCTCAGAAGTACAGAAATAAAATAACAACACACTCCATATAATTACCATGCAAAATTAGGCTATATAAAGTGACACCGGATATAAAAAAAACATACGTAACCTCTAGTCATTGGAGGACGTCAACAGTTTTTTTCTCGTGTTTGTCCTGGTAAGTTTCTTATAAACATGATAAACGTTATCATTTCCGCTTAATATTTTCCGCTTAGCTTAGATTGCATAAAAGATGCAAGATTTTTTTACTGAATGCTGTGGTATTAAAACAAATCACAAAGAGTAATAAGTGGAGAATAAAGGAACACGGAAAATACAGAAAAAAGATTCTACGCACAGTTCCTCTGCTCGGATGTCGCTTCAGAGGATACAGATGTTTTATAAAAAGAAATCAAGCAATCAGAAAACAGTATTTTACACGGTGATTGGTTTCTTACCTGCAGATTTACTTAGTAATTTAAAAAAACAAATTGGTTTATCAATAATTACCTACCATAATAAATTTGGATAACACTATACTGAAGCACGTTCTGGAGACTGAGCCCAAATTGGTTTGAAAGTGTTTAAAAAGGAAAATAAAAGCTTGATTGAGTGATAATCTGATTTAATTCCCGAAATTATAAAACTCCGAATTAGAAGCAATTGAATGTCTGAACGGATATGATCATCCGAAAAACAATGAAAAGGATTCTTTATTCAGATAAGAATGAATGAATACTTACTGGGTGTCAAGATGAGCAATCACAGACAGAAATCCTCGTGAATATCAGAGAAGCAGTAGATGTCCGAGGGTCATTGGCTTACCGTTTACCTTGTTCTCAATCAAGTCATTCTAAGACTGAATTTTGGAGAGAAGGTGAATGAATAGGTACGTGGAAAAGTGATTCTGATATATCTGTGTCGTCCATTTTTAAATGGGAAATTTCAGAGATACGACTCTAGGCTCAAATTCCCATTTTTCTTGGCATCAAGAAAAAGCTGGAGATGAAAACCATGGTCGAGACCGATAACCTCTAGCACTTTTGAGAATAAGAATTGAAGCCGGTTTCCTATAACAGTAGATTATTCTATATGGACAAATTTATCGGACCAAGCCAGGGAAAACATGTTGATCAAAAACCAAATTACTGAAGGAGTCTGTTCAAAACCTTTTGTGAAAACCAAGATCCTTGCCAACAATCAGAGAGAATTCATTTAAATCTCTCACGTCGTTCTACAAAAGATAACTAGTCGCTACTAAAAATGTTCAGATGTTTCTAGAATATTAGCAACATCTTGAAATTATTCTCCGGCTTCGTCAAAACAGTTTACGAGTTTAAGAACTTCGACAATTAAGAGCCAAAAGCAACATAGAGGGCCTTATCACAAACAGTAGTCGATGAACTTAGAGAGGATCATTCTATGAATTTAAAAACAACTTACCCCAAATGAGGATGCATATTTCGTAAAAAGACGTTCTTTGAAATAATGTTTTGAAAGTTGATGAAATCAATATTTGACCAAAATTTAGATAAAAAAAAAGTATTCCATTAATTGTTCATTTGAATTATTTGAGGTAGCTTTTGCGTCGATGTCAACCTTCTTCCGAAAGAGAGGTTATCCCGAAACGGTCATTGACAAGGTTTTTTATTCTGTTTCCAAGGTGACTTTAAAGCCTGGGAAGAAATCAAACAGCAAACGTGTTGCACTGGTCCTTACTCACCATCCTAAGAAACATCCTTACGAAAATTTTTCAAAATATAGTAATGAAAGATCCGTTGATGCATATTCAAAATGAGTATATCTGTACTGATCAATATTTGGTTTACGCAATCGTTTGTACGAAATACGATAAGGTATATATCGGGAGTCATATCGTCGCCTTGGTAACAGCTTTGCGGAACACTCACATTCTATAAAGAATGGGACTGATTGTACAGTTGGTAATCACTTTCGGTTGCCTGGTCACAGCTCGTCAGACGTCCGGGTAACCGTTTTAATGACAGTTAACGGGGGGACGCACTGAGCAGAAAATAATCTTCAGCCTGGGGACACTCCGACCCCGTGGACTGGTCGGCTCGGAGTCAGTATAATATGTCTGAGTGAGGTGATATGTCTTCCTGCGGACAGTTACCTCGTGAGCTAGCACAATAAAAATCCGACTTAGCGTGTCGGTCAAGTACAAAGCAGGGGTCATTCATTATCATATCAACATGTCCTCGTCCTGATATGCACCTGGTTGGCACTCGACGTTTAACAATAATTCATCCATCCATCTATCTTATACATAAAACGTTTTCTATATGACTTTTTCTGTACATGTATAATAAACAGGACATTCTTCTCGGCCGGATGTTTTCTGCTTTATCTCCAAGCACAGACTAGTGCTAATGTCACTTCATCATTAACACATAGCAAGTACCTGGAAATACCTCAGATTTTCTCATGTCTGCATGTATGTTTTTCGCTTCTTTTGTTTTACTTTTGTGATGTTATTTTCTGACTCCTCTCCAAGCACAGACTAGTGCTAATGCTAGAATATCATTAGCACACAGTAAGTACTCGGAAAGACTTCAGACTTCCCCTTTGTCGGTATTTTCGTTTTTTTCGATTGACTCTCTGATTTATATCCGACGGCTTTCCAAGCACAGGCTAGTGCTAATGTTTTATTGTCATTAGTACATAGCAAGTACCTGGGAATATATCGGATATACATAAGTCTAATTTCTGTCGTCTTTATCATTCTTTGATGTTATTTCCGACTCCTCTCCAAGCACAGGCTAGGGCTAATGTTTGTTTTCCTATTAGAACATAGCAAGTACTTGGGAAGACATCAGAGTATCTCTGCTCTTCTTCTTTACGAGGACAAGTTTGATGTGAAGTTTCTCTCAATAAATCTTATATTTATATCCAAAGTGTCAAATTTTGATAAGTGTCAGACGGATTCTCTTACTATAAGATGAGCTTCGATTGTTTTGAAAAGACATCAGAAAAATCGTCAAATTTCGATTGGTGTCATAATTGATCAGATCAGATGTTTTCAGTCCAAGCTGTGTACAAAGGGAGATAACAACAAATTATTTGACCTACTTAATGAAAGTAACAAAAAACTGTTTCAGTCAATAATAAAAATAAAGCTACAAATAACTTGCAAAAAAGTTGATAATATAAAAACACTAAGAAAGAAAAAATCTTACTATTCTTTTCTCTCGGTCTATTTTGTTGATGCTGATAAAATATCCGATTTCTCTCCAAGCACAGACTAGTGCTAATGCTGACTTATCATTAGCACATAACAAGTCCTCGGCAAGACATCAGACTTTTTCTGTACATGTATAATAAAGAGGACATTCTTCTCGGCCGGATGTTGTTTCTGCTTTATCTCCAAGCACAGACTAGTGCTAATGTCACTGCATCATTAGCACATAGCAAGTACCTGGAAATACCTCAGATTTTCTCATGTCTGCATGTATGTTTTTCGCTTCTTTTGTTTTACTTTTGTGATGTTATTTTCTGACTCCTCTCCAAGCACAGACTAGTGCTAATGCTAGAATATCATTACCACACAGTAAGTACTCGGAAAGACTTCAGACTTCCCCTTTGTCGGTTTCTTCGTCTTTTTCGATTGACTCTCTGATTTATATCCGACGGCTTTCCAAGCACAGGCTAGTGCTAATGTTTTATTGTCATTAGTACATAGCAAGTACCTGGGAATATATCGGATATACATAAGTCTAATTTCTGTCGTCTTTATCATTCTTTGATGTTATTTCCGACTCCTCTCCAAGCACAGGCTAGTGCTAATGTTTCTTTTCCTACTAGAACATAGCAAGTACTTGGGAGGACATCAGAGTAGCTCTGCTCTTCTTCTTTACGAGGACAAGTTTGATGTGAAGTTTCTCTCAATAAATCTTATATTTATATCCAAAGTGTCAAATTTTGATAAGTGTCAGACGGATTCTCTTACTATAAGATGAGCTTCGATTGTTTTGAAAAGACATGAGAAAAATCGTCAAATTTCGATTGGTGTCATAATTGATCAGATCAGATGTTTTCAGTCCAAGCTGTGTACAAAGGGAGATAACAACAAATTATTTGACCTACTTAATGAAAGTAACAAAAAACTGTTTCAGTCAATAATAAAAATAAAGCTACAAATAACTTGCAAAAAAGTTGATAATATAAAAATATTAAGAAAGAAAAAATCTTACTATTCTTTTCTCTCGGTCTATTTTGTTGATGCTGATAAAATATCCGATTTCTCTCCAAGCACAGACTAGTGCTAATGCTGACTTATCATTAGCACATAACAAGTCCTCGGCGAGATATCAGACTTTTTCTGTACATGTATAATAAAGAGGACATTCTTCTCGGCCGGATGTTGTTTCTGCTTTATTTCCAAGCACAGACTAGTGCTAATGTCACTGCATCATTAGCACATAGCAAGTACCTGGAAATACCTCAGATTTTCTCATGTCTGCATGTATGTTTTTCGCTTTTTTTGTTTTACTTTTGTGATGTTATTTTCTGACTCCTCTCCAAGCACAGGCTAGTGCTAATGCTAGAATATCATTAGCACACAGTAAGTACTCGGAAAGACTTCAGACTTCCCCTTTGTCGGTTTCTTCGTCTTTTTCGATTGACTCTCTGATTTATATCCGACGGCTTTCCAAGCACAGGCTAGTGCTAATGTTTTATTGTCATTAGTACATAGCAAGTACCTGGGAATATATCGGATATACATAAGTCTAATTTCTGTCGTCTTTATCATTCTTTGATGTTATTTCCGACTCCTCTCCAAGCACAGGCTAGTGCTAATGTTTCTTTTCCTACTAGAACATAGCAAGTACGTGGGAGGACATCAGAGTAGCTCTGCTCTTCTTCTTTACGAGGACAAGTTTGATGTGAAGTTTCTCTCAATAAATCTTATATTTATATCCAAAGTGTCAAATTTTGATAAGTGTCAGACGGATTCTCTTACTATAAGATGAGCTTCGATTGTTTTGAAAAGGCATGAGAAAAATCGTCAAATTTCGATTGGTGTCATAATTGATCAGATCAGATGTTTTCAGTCCAAGCTGTGTACAAAGGGAGATAACAACAAATTATTTGACCTACTTAATGAAAGTAACAAAAAACTGTTTCAGTCAATAATAAA
This sequence comes from Mytilisepta virgata, assembly GCA_028015205.1. Taxonomy (NCBI): domain Eukaryota; kingdom Metazoa; phylum Mollusca; class Bivalvia; order Mytilida; family Mytilidae; genus Mytilisepta; species Mytilisepta virgata. The sequence goes on from CM051515.1 coordinate 39,326,010, forward strand.
AATAAAGCTACAAATAACTTGCAAAAAAGTTGATAATATAAAAATATTAAGAAAGAAAAAATCTTACTATTCTTTTCTCTCGGTCTATTTTGTTGATGCTGATAAAATATCCGATTTCTCTCCAAGCACAGACTAGTGCTAATGCTGACTTATCATTAGCACATAACAAGTCCTCGGCGAGATATCAGACTTTTTCTGTACATGTATAATAAAGAGGACATTCTTCTCGGCCGGATGTTGTTTCTGCTTTATTTCCAAGCACAGACTAGTGCTAATGTCACTGCATCATTAGCACATAGCAAGTACCTGGAAATACCTCAGATTTTCTCATGTCTGCATGTATGTTTTTCGCTTTTTTTGTTTTACTTTTGTGATGTTATTTTCTGACTCCTCTCCAAGCACACGCTAGTGCTAATGCTAGAATATCATTAGCACACAGTAAGTACTCGGAAAGACTTCAGACTTCCCCTTTGTCGGTTTCTTCGTCTTTTTCGATTGACTCTCTGATTTATATCCGACGGCTTTCCAAGCACAGGCTAGTGCTAATGTTTTATTGTCATTAGTACATAGCAAGTACCTGGGAATATATCGGATATACATAAGTCTAATTTCTGTCGTCTTTATCATTCTTTGATGTTATTTCCGACTCCTCTCCAAGCACAGGCTAGTGCTAATGTTTCTTTTCCTACTAGAACATAGCAAGTACTTGGGAGGACATCAGAGTAGCTCTGCTCTTCTTCTTTACGAGGACAAGTTTGATGTGAAGTTTCTCTCAATAAATCTTATATTTATATCCAAAGTGTCAAATTTTGATAAGTGTCAGACGGATTCTCTTACTATAAGATGAGCTTCGATTGTTTTGAAAAGGCATGAGAAAAATCGTCAAATTTCGATTGGTGTCATAATTGATCAGATCAGATGTTTTCAGTCCAAGCTGTGTACAAAGGGAGATAACAACAAATTATTTGACCTACTTAATGAAAGTAACAAAAAACTGTTTCAGTCAATAATAAAAATAAAGCTACAAATAACTTGCAAAAAAGTTGATAATATAAAAATATTAAGAAAGAAAAAATCTTACTATTCTTTTCTCTCGGTCTATTTTGTTGATGCTGATAAAATATCCGATTTCTCTCCAAGCACAGACTAGTGCTAATGCTGACTTATCATTAGCACATAACAAGTCCTCGGCGAGATATCAGACTTTTTCTGTACATGTATAATAAAGAGGACATTCTTCTCGGCCGGATGTTGTTTCTGCTTTATTTCCAAGCACAGACTAATGCTAATGTCACTGCATCATTAGCACATAGCAAGTACCTGGAAATACCTCAGATTTTCTCATGTCTGCATGTATGTTTTTCGCTTCTTTTGTTTTACTTTTGTGATGTTATTTTCTGACTCCTCTCCAAGCACAGACTAGTGCTAATGCTAGAATATCATTAGCACACAGTAAGTACTCGGAAAGACTTCAGACTTCCCCTTTGTCGGTTTCTTCGTCTTTTTCGATTGACTCTCTGATTTATATCCGACGGCTTTCCAAGCACAGGCTAGTGCTAATGTTTTATTGTCATTAGTACATAGCAAGTACCTGGGAATATATCGGATATACATAAGTCTAATTTCTGTCGTCTTTATCATTCTTTGATGTTATTTCCGACTCCTCTCCAAGCACAGGCTAGTGCTAATGTTTCTTTTCCTACTAGAACATAGCAAGTACTTGGGAGGACATCAGAGTAGCTATGGTCTTCTTCTTTACGAGGACAAGTTTGATGTGAAGTTTCTCTCAATAAATCTTATATTTATATCCAAAGTGTCAAATTTTGATAAGTGTCAGACGGATTCTTTTACTATAAGATGAGCTTCGATTGTTTTGAAAAGACATGAGAAAAATCGTCAAATTTCGATTGGTGTCATAATTGATCAGATCAGATGTTTTCAGTCCAAGCTGTGTACAAAGGGAGATAACAACAAATTATTTGACCTTCTTAATGAAAGTAAGAAAAAACTGTTTCAGTCAATAATAAAAATAAAGCTACAAATAACTTGCAAAAAAGTTGATAATATAAAAATACTAAGAAAGAAAAAATCTTACTATTCTTTTCTCTCGGTCTATTTTGTTGATGCTGATCAAATATCCGATTTCTCTCCAAGCACAGACTAGTGCGAATGCTGACTTATCATTAGCACATAACAAGTCCTCGGCGAGATATCAGACTTTTTCTGTACATGTATAATAAAGAGGACATTCTTCTCGGCCGGATGTTGTTTCTGCTTTATCTCCAAGCACAGACTAGTGCTAATGTCACTGCATCATTAGCACATAGCAAGTACCTGGAAATACCTCAGATTTTCTCATGTCTGCATGTATGTTTTTCGCTTCTTTTGTTTTACTTTTGTGATGTTATTTTCTGACTCCTCTCCAAGCACAGACTAGTGCTAATGCTAGAATATCATTAGCACACAGTAAGTACTCGGAAAGACTTCAGACTTCCCCTTTGTCGGTTTCTTCGTCTTTTTCGATTGACTCTCTGATTTATATCCGACGGCTTTCCAAGCACAGGCTAGTGCTAATGTTTTATTGTCATTAGTACATAGCAAGTACCTGGGAATATATCGGATATACATAAGTCTAATTTCTGTCGTCTTTATCATTCTTTGATGTTATTTCCGACTCCTCTCCAAGCACAGGCTAGTGCTAATGTTTCTTTTCCTACTAGAACATAGCAAGTACTTGGGAAGACATCAGAGTAGCTCTGCTCTTCTTCTTTACGAGGACAAGTTTGATGTGAAGTTTCTCTCAATAAATCTTATATTTATATCCAAAGTGTCAAATTTTGATAAGTGTCAGACGGATTCTCTTACTATAAGATGAGCTTCGATTGTTTTGAAAAGACATGAGAAAAATCGTCAAATTTCGATTGGTGTCATAATTGATCAGATCAGATGTTTTCAGTCCAAGCTGTGTACAAAGGGAGATAACAACAAATTATTTGACCTACTTAATGAAAGTAACAAAAAACTGTTTCAGTCAATAATAAAAATAAAGCTACAAATAACTTGCAAAAAAGTTGATAATATAAAAATATTAAGAAAGAAAAAATCTTACTATTCTTTTCTCTCGGTCTATTTTGTTGATGCTGATAAAATATCCGATTTCTCTCCAAGCACAGACTAGTGCTAATGCTGACTTATCATTAGCACATAACAAGTCCTCGGCGAGATATCAGACTTTTTCTGTACATGTATAATAAAGAGGACATTCTTCTCGGCCGGATGTTGTTTCTGCTTTATTTCCAAGCACAGACTAGTGCTAATGTCACTGCATCATTAGCACATAGCAAGTACCTGGAAATACCTCAGATTTTCTCATGTCTGCATGTATGTTTTTCGCTTCTTTTGTTTTACTTTTGTGATGTTATTTTCTGACTCCTCTCCAAGCACAGGCTAGTGCTAATGCTAGAATATCATTAGCACACAGTAAGTACTCGGAAAGACTTCAGACTTCCCCTTTGTCGGTTTCTTCGTCTTTTTCGATTGACTCTCTGATTTATATCCGACGGCTTTCCAAGCACAGGCTAGTGCTAATGTTTTATTGTCATTAGTACATAGCAAGTACCTGGGAATTTATCGGATATACATAAGTCTAATTTCTGTCGTCTTTATCATTCTTTGATGTTATTTCCGACTCCTCTCCAAGCACAGGTTAGTGCTAATGTTTCTTTTCCTACTAGAACATAGCAAGTACTTGGGAGGACATCAGAGTAGCTCTGCTCTTCTTCTTTACGAGGACAAGTTTGATGTGAAGTTTCTCTCAATAAATCTTATATTTATATCCAAAGTGTCAAATTTTGATAAGTGTCAGACGGATTCTCTTACTATAAGATGAGCTTCGATTGTTTTGAAAAGACATGAGAAAAATCGTCAAATTTCGATTGGTGTCATAATTGATCAGATCAGATGTTTTCAGTCCAAGCTGTGTACAAAGGGAGATAACAACAAATTATTTGACCTACTTAATGAAAGTAACAAAAAACTGTTTCAGTCAATAATAAAAATAAAGCTACAAATAACTTGCAAAAAAGTTGATAATATAAAAACATTAAGAAAGAAAAAATCTTACTATTCTTTTCTCTCGGTCTATTTTGTTGATGCTGATAAAATATCCGATTTCTCTCCAAGCACAGACTAGTGCTAATGCTGACTTATCATTAGCACATAACAAGTCCTCGGCGAGATATCAGACTTTTTCTGTACATGTATAATAAAGAGGACATTCTTCTCGGCCGGATGTTGTTTCTGCTTTATCTCCAAGCACAGACTAGTGCTAATGTCACTGCATCATTAGCACATAGCAAGTACCTGGAAATACCTCAGATTTTCTCATGTCTGCATGTATGTTTTTCGCTTCTTTTGTTTTACTTTTGTGATGTTATTTTCTGACTCCTCTCCAAGCACAGGCTAGTGCTAATGCTAGAATATCATTAGCACACAGTAAGTACTCGGAAAGACTTCAGACTTCCCCTTTGTCGGTTTCTTCGTCTTTTTCGATTGACTCTCTGATTTATATCCGACGGCTTTCCAAGCACAGGCTAGTGCTAATGTTTTATTGTCATTAGTACATAGCAAGTACCTGGGAATATATCGGATATACATAAGTCTAATTTCTGTCGTCTTTATCATTCTTTGATGTTATTTCCGACTCCTCTCCAAGCACAGGCTAGTGCTAATGTTTCTTTTCCTACTAGAACATAGCAAATACTTGGGAGGACATCAGAGTAGCTCTGCTCTTCTTCTTTACGAGGACAAGTTTGATGTGAAGTTTCTCTCAATAAATCTTATATTTATATCCAAAGTGTCAAATTTTGATAAGTGTCAGACGGATTCTCTTACTATAAGATGAGCTTCGATTGTTTTGAAAAGACATAAGAAAAATCGTCAAATTTCGATTGGTGTCATAATTGATCAGATCAGATGTTTTCAGTCCAAGTAGTGTACAAAGGGAGATAACAACAAATTATTTGACCTACTTAATGAAAGTAACAAAAAACTGTTTCAGTCAATAATAAAAATAAAGCTACAAATAACTTGCAAAAAAGTTGATAATATAAAAATATTAAGAAAGAAAAAATCTTACTATTCTTTTCTCTCGGTCTATTTTGTTGATGCTGATAAAATATCCGATTTCTCTCCAAGCACAGACTAGTGCTAATGCTGACTTATCATTAGCACATAACAAGTCCTCGGCGAGATATCAGACTTTTTCTGTACATGTATAGTAAAGAGGACATTCTTCTCGGCCGGATGTTGTTTCTGCTTTATTTCCAAGCACAGACTAGTGCTAATGTCACTGCATCATTAGCACATAGCAAGTACCTGGAAATACCTCAGATTTTCTCATGTCTGCATGTATGTTTTTCGCTTCTTTTGTTTTACTTTTGTGATGTTATTTTCTGACTCCTCTCCAAGCACAGGCTAGTGCTAATGCTAGAATATCATTAGCACACAGTAAGTACTCGGAAAGACTTCAGACTTCCCCTTTGTCGGTTTCTTCGTCTTTTTCGATTGACTCTCTGATTTATATCCGACGGCTTTCCAAGCACAGGCTAGTGCTAATGTTTTATTGTCATTAGTACATAGCAAGTACCTGGGAATTTATCGGATATACATAAGTCTAATTTCTGTCGTCTTTATCATTCTTTGATGTTATTTCCGACTCCTCTCCAAGCACAGGTTAGTGCTAATGTTTCTTTTCCTACTAGAACATAGCAAGTACTTGGGAGGACATCAGAGTAGCTCTGCTCTTCTTCTTTACGAGGACAAGTTTGATGTGAAGTTTCTCTCAATAAATCTTATATTTATATCCAAAGTGTCAAATTTTGATAAGTGTCAGACGGATTCTCTTACTATAAGATGAGCTTCGATTGTTTTGAAAAGACATGAGAAAAATCGTCAAATTTCGATTGGTGTCATAATTGATCAGATCAGATGTTTTCAGTCCAAGCTGTGTACAAAGGGAGATAACAACAAATTATTTGACCTACTTAATGAAAGTAACAAAAAACTGTTTCAGTCAATAATAAAAATAAAGCTACAAATAACTTGCAAAAAAGTTGATAATATAAAAACATTAAGAAAGAAAAAATCTTACTATTCTTTTCTCTCGGTCTATTTTGTTGATGCTGATAAAATATCCGATTTCTCTCCAAGCACAGACTAGTGCTAATGCTGACTTATCATTAGCACATAACAAGTCCTCGGCGAGATATCAGACTTTTTCTGTACATGTATAATAAAGAGGACATTCTTCTCGGCCGGATGTTGTTTCTGCTTTATCTCCAAGCACAGACTAGTGCTAATGTCACTGCATCATTAGCACATAGCAAGTACCTGGAAATACCTCAGATTTTCTCATGTCTGCATGTATGTTTTTCGCTTCTTTTGTTTTACTTTTGTGATGTTATTTTCTGACTCCTCTCCAAGCACAGACTAGTGCTAATGCTAGAATATCATTAGCACACAGTAAGTACTCGGAAAGACTTCAGACTTCCCCTTTGTCGGTTTCTTTGTTTTTTTCGATTGACTCTCTGATTTATATCCGACGGCTTTCCAAGCACAGGCTAGTGCTAATGTTTTATTGTCATTAGTACATAGCAAGTACCTGGGAATATATCGGATATACATAAGTCTAATTTCTGTCGTCTTTATCATTCTTTGATGTTATTTCCGACTCCTCTCCAAGCACAGGCTAGTGCTAATGTTTCTTTTCCTACTAGAACATAGCAAGTACTTGGGAGGACATCAGAGTAGCTATGGTCTTCTTCTTTACGAGGACAAGTTTGATGTGAAGTTTCTCTCAATAAATCTTATATTTATATCCAAAGTGTCAAATTTTGATAAGTGTCAGACGGATTCTTTTACTATAAGATGAGCTTCGATTGTTTTGAAAAGACATGAGAAAAATCGTCAAATTTCGATTGGTGTCATAATTGATCAGATCAGATGTTTTCAGTCCAAGCTGTGTACAAAGGGAGATAACAACAAATTATTTGACCTTCTTAATGAAAGTAAGAAAAAACTGTTTCAGTCAATAATAAAAATAAAGCTACAAATAACTTCCAAAAAAGTTGATAATATAAAAATACTAAGAAAGAAAAAATCTTACTATTCTTTTCTCTCGGTCTATTTTGTTGATGCTGATCAAATATCCGATTTCTCTCCAAGCACAGACTAGTGCGAATGCTGACTTATCATTAGCACATAACAAGTCCTCGGCGAGATATCAGACTTTTTCTGTACATGTATAATAAAGAGGACATTCTTCTCGGCCGGATGTTGTTTCTGCTTTATCTCCAAGCACAGACTAGTGCTAATGTCACTGCATCATTAGCACATAGCAAGTACCTGGAAATACCTCAGATTTTCTCATGTCTGCATGTATGTTTTTCGCTTCTTTTGTTTTACTTTTGTGATGTTATTTTCTGACTCCTCTCCAAGCACAGACTAGTGCTAATGCTAGAATATCATTAGCACACAGTAAGTACTCGGAAAGACATCAGACTTCCCCTTTGTCGGTTTCTTCGTCTTTTTCGATTGACTCTCTGATTTATATCCGACGGCTTTCCAAGCACAGGCTAGTGCTAATGTTTTATTGTCATTAGTACATAGCAAGTACCTGGGAATATATCGGATATACATAAGTCTAATTTCTGTCGTCTTTATCATTCTTTGATGTTATTTCCGACTCCTCTCCAAGCACAGGCTAGTGCTAATGTTTCTTTTCCTACTAGAACATAGCAAGTACTTGGGAAGACATCAGAGTAGCTCTGCTCTTCTTCTTTACGAGGACAAGTTTGATGTGAAGTTTCTCTCAATAAATCTTATATTTATATCCAAAGTGTCAAATTTTGATAAGTGTCAGACGGATTCTCTTACTATAAGATGAGCTTCGATTGTTTTGAAAAGACATGAGAAAAATCGTCAAATTTCGATTGGTGTCATAATTGATCAGATCAGATGTTTTCAGTCCAAGCTGTGTACAAAGGGAGATAACAACAAATTATTTGACCTACTTAATGAAAGTAACAAAAAACTGTTTCAGTCAATAATAAAAATAAAGCTACAAATAACTTGCAAAAAAGTTGATAATATAAAAATATTAAGAAAGAAAAAATCTTACTATTCTTTTCTCTCGGTCTATTTTGTTGATGCTGATAAAATATCCGATTTCTCTCCAAGCACAGACTAGTGCTAATGCTGACTTATCATTAGCACATAACAAGTCCTCGGCGAGATATCAGACTTTTTCTGTACATGTATAATAAAGAGGACATTCTTCTCGGCCGGATGTTGTTTCTGCTTTATCTCCAAGCACAGACTAGTGCTAATGTCACTGCATCATTAGCACATAGCAAGTACCTGGAAATACCTCAGATTTTCTCATGTCTGCATGTATGTTTTTCGCTTCTTTTGTTTTACTTTTGTGATGTTATTTTCTGACTCCTCTCCAAGCACAGGCTAGTGCTAATGCTAGAATATCATTAGCACACAGTAAGTACTCGGAAAGACTTCAGACTTCCCCTTTGTCGGTTTCTTCGTCTTTTTCGATTGACTCTCTGATTTATATCCGACGGCTTTCCAAGCACAGGCTAGTGCTAATGTTTTATTGTCATTAGTACATAGCAAGTACCTGGGAATATATCGGATATACATAAGTCTAATTTCTGTCGTCTTTATCATTCTTTGATGTTATTTCCGACTCCTCTCCAAGCACAGGCTAGTGCTAATGTTTCTTTTCCTACTAGAACATAGCAAATACTTGGGAGGACATCAGAGTAGCTCTGCTCTTCTTCTTTACGAGGACAAGTTTGATGTGAAGTTTCTCTCAATAAATCTTATATTTATATCCAAAGTGTCAAATTTTGATAAGTGTCAGACGGATTCTCTTACTATAAGATGAGCTTCGATTGTTTTGAAAAGACATAAGAAAAATCGTCAAATTTCGATTGGTGTCATAATTGATCAGATCAGATGTTTTCAGTCCAAGTAGTGTACAAAGGGAGATAACAACAAATTATTTGACCTACTTAATGAAAGTAACAAAAAACTGTTTCAGTCAATAATAAAAATAAAGCTACAAATAACTTGCAAAAAAGTTGATAATATAAAAATATTAAGAAAGAAAAAATCTTACTATTCTTTTCTCTCGGTCTATTTTGTTGATGCTGATAAAATATCCGATTTCTCTCCAAGCACAGACTAGTGCTAATGCTGACTTATCATTAGCACATAACAAGTCCTCGGCGAGATATCAGACTTTTTCTGTACATGTATAATAAAGAGGACATTCTTCTCGGCCGGATGTTGTTTCTGCTTTATTTCCAAGCACAGACTAGTGCTAATGTCACTGCATCATTAGCACATAGCAAGTACCTGGAAATACCTCAGATTTTCTCATGTCTGCATGTATGTTTTTCGCTTTTTTTGTTTTACTTTTGTGATGTTATTTTCTGACTCCTCTCCAAGCACAGGCTAGTGCTAATGCTAGAATATCATTAGCACACAGTAAGTACTCGGAAAGACTTCAGACTTCCCCTTTGTCGGTTTCTTCGTCTTTTTCGATTGACTCTCTGATTTATATCCGACGGCTTTCCAAGCACAGGCTAGTGCTAATGTTTTATTGTCATTAGTACATAGCAAGTACCTGGGAATTTATCGGATATACATAAGTCTAATTTCTGTCGTCTTTATCATTCTTTGATGTTATTTCCGACTCCTCTCCAAGCACAGGTTAGTGCTAATGTTTCTTTTCCTACTAGAACATAGCAAGTACTTGGGAGGACATCAGAGTAGCTCTGCTCTTCTTCTTTACGAGGACAAGTTTGATGTGAAGTTTCTCTCAATAAATCTTATATTTATATCCAAAGTGTCAAATTTTGATAAGTGTCAGACGGATTCTCTTACTATAAGATGAGCTTCGATTGTTTTGAAAAGACATGAGAAAAATCGTCAAATTTCGATTGGTGTCATAATTGATCAGATCAGATGTTTTCAGTCCAAGCTGTGTACAAAGGGAGATAACAACAAATTATTTGACCTACTTAATGAAAGTAACAAAAAACTGTTTCAGTCAATAATAAAAATAAAGCTACAAATAACTTGCAAAAAAGTTGATAATATAAAAACATTAAGAAAGAAAAAATCTTACTATTCTTTTCTCTCGGTCTATTTTGTTGATGCTGATAAAATATCCGATTTCTCTCCAAGCACAGACTAGTGCTAATGCTGACTTATCATTAGCACATAACAAGTCCTCGGCGAGATATCAGACTTTTTCTGTACATGTATAATAAAGAGGACATTCTTCTCGGCCGGATGTTGTTTCTGCTTTATCTCCAAGCACAGACTAGTGCTAATGTCACTGCATCATTAGCACATAGCAAGTACCTGGAAATACCTCAGATTTTCTCATGTCTGCATGTATGTTTTTCGCTTCTTTTGTTTTACTTTTGTGATGTTATTTTCTGACTCCTCTCCAAGCACAGACTAGTGCTAATGCTAGAATATCATTAGCACACAGTAAGTACTCGGAAAGACTTCAGACTTCCCCTTTGTCGGTTTCTTTGTTTTTTTCGATTGACTCTCTGATTTATATCCGACGGCTTTCCAAGCACAGGCTAGTGCTAATGTTTATTGTCATTAGTACATAGCAAGTACCTGGGAATATATCGGATATACATAAGTCTAATTTCTGTCGTCTTTATCATTCTTTGATGTTATTTCCGACTCCTCTCCAAGCACAGGCTAGTGCTAATGTTTCTTTTCCTACTAGAACATAGCAAGTACTTGGGAAGACATCAGAGTAGCTCTGCTCTTCTTTACGAGGACAAGTTTGATGTGAAGTTTCTCTCAATAAATCTTATATTTATATCCAAAGTGTCAAATTTTGATAAGTGTCAGACGGATTCTCTTACTATAAGATGAGCTTCGATTGTTTTGAAAAGGCATGAGAAAAATCGTCAAATTTCGATTGGTGTCATAATTGATCAGATCATATGTTTTCAGTCCAAGCTGTGTACAAAGGGAGATAACAACAAATTATTTGACCTACTTAATGAAAGTAACAAAAAACTGTTTCAGTCAATAATAAAAGTAAAGCTACAAATAACTTGCAAAAAAGTTGATAATATAAAAACATTAAGAAAGAAAAAATCTTACTATTCTTTTCTCTCGGTCTATTTTGTTGATGCTGATAAAATATCCGATTTCTCTCCAAGCACAGACTAGTGCTAATGCTGACTTATCATTAGCACATAACAAGTCCTCGGCGAGATATCAGACTTTTTCTATACATGTATAATAAAGAGGACATTCTTCTCGGCCGGATGTTGTTTCTGCTTTATCTCCAAGCACAGACTAGTGCTAATGTCACTGCATCATTAGCACATAGCAAGTACCTGGAAATACCTCAGATTTTCTCATGTCTGCATGTATGTTTTTCGCTTCTTTTGTTTTACTTTTGTGATGTTATTTTCTGACTCCTCTCCAAGCACAGACTAGTGCTAATGCTAGAATATCATTAGCACACAGTAAGTACTCGGAAAGACTTCAGACTTCCCCTTTGTCGGTTTCTTTGTCTTTTTCGATTGACTCTCTGATTTATATCCGACGGCTTTCCAAGCACAGGCTAGTGCTAATGTTTATTGTCATTAGTACATAGCAAGTACCTGGGAATATATCGGATATACATAAGTCTAATTTCTGTCGTCTTTATCATTCTTTGATGTTATTTCCGACTCCTCTCCAAGCACAGGCTAGTGCTAATGTTTCTTTTCCTACTAGAACATAGCAAGTACTTGGGAAGACATCAGAGTAGCTCTGCTCTTCTTCTTTACCAGGACAAGTTTGATGTGAAGTTTCTCTCAATAAATCTTATATTTATATCCAAAGTGTCAAATTTTGATAAGTGTCAGACGGATTCTCTTACTATAAGATGAGCTTCGATTGTTTTGAAAAGACATGAGAAAAATCGTCAAATTTCGATTGGTGTCATAATTGATCAGATCAGATGTTTTCAGTCCAAGCTGTGTACAAAGGGAGATAACAACAAATTATTTGACCTACTTAATGAAAGTAACAAAAAACTGTTTCAGTCAATAATAAAAATAAAGCTACAAATAACTTGCAAAAAAGTTGATAATATAAAAACACTAAGAAAGAAAAAATCTTACTATTCTTTTCTCTCGGTCTATTTTGTTGATGCTGATAAAATATCCGATTTCTCTCCAAGCACAGACTAGTGCTAGTGCTGACTTATCATTAGCACATAACAAGTCCTCGGCGAGATATCAGACTTTTTCTGTACATGTATAATAAAGAGGACATTCTTCTCGGCCGGATGTTGTTTCTGCTTTATCTCCAAGCACAGACTAGTGCTAATGTCACTGCATCATTAACACATAGCAAGTACCTGGAAATACCTCAGATTTTCTCATGTCTGCATGTATGTTTTTCGCTTCTTTTGTTTTACTTTTGTGATGTTATTTTCTGACTCCTCTCCAAGCACAGACTAGTGCTAATGCTAGAATATCATTAGCACACAGTAAGTACTCGGAAAGACTTCAGACTTCCCCTTTGTCGGTTTCTTCGTCTTTTTCGATTGACTCTCTGATTTATATCCGACGGCTTTCCAAGCACAGGCTAGTGCTAATGTTTTATTGTCATTAGTAGATAGCAAGTACCTGGGAATATATCGGATATACATAAGTCTAATTTCTGTCGTCTTTATCATTCTTTGATGTTATTTCCGACTCCTCTCCAAGCACAGGCTAGTGCTAATGTTTCTTTTCCTACTAGAACATAGCAAGTACTTGGGAAGACATCAGAGTAGCTCTGCTCTTCTTCTTTACGAGGACAAGTTTGATGTGAAGTTTCTCTCAATAAATCTTATATTTATATCCAAAGTGTCAAATTTTGATAAGTGTCAGACGGATTCTCTTACTATAAGATGAGCTTCGATTGTTTTGAAAAGACATGAGAAAAATCGTCAAATTTCGATTGGTGTCATAATTGATCAGATCAGATGTTTTCAGTCCAAGCTGTGTAGAAAGGGAGATAACAACAAATTATTTGACCTACTTAATGAAAGTAACAAAAAACTGTTTCAGTCAATTATAAAAATAAAGCTACAAATAACTTGCAAAAAAGTTGATAATATAAAAACATTAAGAAAGAAAAAATCTTACTATTCTTTTCTCTCGGTCTATTTTGTTGATGCTGATAAAATATCCGATTTCTCTCCAAGCACAGACTAGTGCTAATGCTGACTTATCATTAGCACATAACAAGTCCTCGGCGAGATATCAGATTTTTTCAGTACATGTATAGTAAAGAGGACATTCTTCTCGGCCGGATGTTGTTTCTGCTTTATCTCCAAGCACAGACTAGTGCTAATGTCACTGCATCATTAGCACATAGCAAGTACCTGGAAATACCTCAGATTTTCTCATGTCTGCATGTATGTTTTTCGCTTCTTTTGTTTTACTTTTGTGATGTTATTTTCTGACTCCTCTCCAAGCACAGACTAGTGCTAATGCTAGAATATCATTAGCACACAGTAAGTACTCGGAAAGACTTCAGACTTCCCCTTTGTCGGTTTCTTCGTCTTTTTCGATTGACTCTCTGATTTATATCCGACGGCTTTCCAAGCACAGGCTAGTGCTAATGTTTTATTGTCATTAGTACATAGCAAGTACCTGGGAATATATCGGATATACATAAGTCTAATTTCTGTCGTCTTTATCATTCTTTGATGTTATTTCCGACTCCTCTCCAAGCACAGGCTAGTGCTAATGTTTCTTTTCCTACTAGAACATAGCAAGTCCTTGGGAAGACATCAGAGTAGCTCTGCTCTTCTTCTTTACCAGGACAAGTTTGATGTGAAGTTTCTCTCAATAAATCTTATATTTATATCCAAAGTGTCAAATTTTGATAAGTGTCAGACGGATTCTCTTACTATAAGATGAGCTTCGATTGTTTTGAAAAGACATGAGAAAAATCGTCAAATTTCGATTGGTGTCATAATTGATCAGATCAGATGTTTTCAGTCCAAGCTGTGTACAAAGGGAGATAACAACAAATTATTTGACCTACTTAATGAAAGTAACAAAAAACTGTTTCAGTCAATAATAAAAATAAAGCTACAAATAACTTGCAAAAAAGTTGATAATATAAAAACACTAAGAAAGAAAAAATCTTACTATTCTTTTCTCTCGGTCTATTTTGTTGATGCTGATAAAATATCCGATTTCTCTCCAAGCACAGACTAGTGCTAATGCTGACTTATCATTAGCACATAACAAGTCCTCGGCGAGATATCAGACTTTTTCTGTACATGTATAATAAAGAGGACATTCTTCTCGGCCGGATGTTGTTTCTGCTTTATCCCCAAGCACAGACTAGTGCTAATGTCACTGCATCATTAGCACATAGCAAGTACCTGGAAATACCTCAGATTTTCTCATGTCTGCATGTATGTTTTTCGCTTCTTTTGTTTTACTTTTGTGATGTTATTTTCTGACTCCTCTCCAAGCACAGACTAGTGCTAATGCTAGAATATCATTAGCACACAGTAAGTACTCGGAAAGACTTCAGACTTCCCCTTTGTCGGTTTCTTCGTCTTTTTCGATTGACTCTCTGATTTATATCCGACGGCTTTCCAAGCACAGGCTAGTGCTAATGTTTTATTGTCATTAGTACATAGCAAGTACCTGGGAATATATCGGATATACATAAGTCTAATTTCTGTCGTCTTTATCATTCTTTGATGTTATTTCCGACTCCTCTCCAAGCACAGGCTAGTGCTAATGTTTCTTTTCCTACTAGAACATAGCAAGTACTTGGGAAGACATCAGAGTAGCTCTGCTCTTCTTCTTTACCAGGACAAGTTTGATGTGAAGTTTCTCTCAATAAATCTTATATTTATATCCAAAGTGTCAAATTTTGATAAGTGTCAGACGGATTCTCTTACTATAAGATGAGCTTCGATTGTTTTGAAAAGACATGAGAAAAATCGTCAAATTTCGATTGGTGTCATAATTGATCAGATCAGATGTTTTCAGTCCAAGCTGTGTACAAAGGGAGATAACAACAAATTATTTGACCTACTTAATGAAAGTAACAAAAAACTGTTTCAGTCAATAATAAAAATAAAGCTACAAATAACTTGCAAAAAAGTTGATAATATAAAAACACTAAGAAAGAAAAAATCTTACTATTCTTTTCTCTCGGTCTATTTTGTTGATGCTGATAAAATATCCGATTTCTCTCCAAGCACAGACTAGTGCTAATGCTGACTTATCATTAGCACATAACAAGTCCTCGGCGAGATATCAGACTTTTTCTGTACATGTATAATAAAGAGGACATTCTTCTCGGCCGGATGTTGTTTCTGCTTTATCCCCAAGCACAGACTAGTGCTAATGTCACTGCATCATTAGCACATAGCAAGTACCTGGAAATACCTCAGATTTTCTCATGTCTGCATGTATGTTTTTCGCTTCTTTTGTTTTACTTTTGTGATGTTATTTTCTGACTCCTCTCCAAGCACAGACTAGTGCTAATGCTAGAATATCATTAGCACACAGTAAGTACTCGGAAAGACTTCAGACTTCCCCTTTGTCGGTTTCTTCGTCTTTTTCGATTGACTCTCTGATTTATATCCGACGGCTTTCCAAGCACAGGCTAGTGCTAATGTTTTATTGTCATTAGTACATAGCAAGTACCTGGGAATATATCGGATATACATAAGTCTAATTTCTGTCGTCTTTATCATTCTTTGATGTTATTTCCGACTCCTCTCCAAGCACAGGCTAGTGCTAATGTTTCTTTTCCTACTAGAACATAGCAAGTACTTGGGAAGACATCAGAGTAGCTCTGCTCTTCTTCTTTACCAGGACAAGTTTGATGTGAAGTTTCTCTCAATAAATCTTATATTTATATCCAAAGTGTCAAATTTTGATAAGTGTCAGACGGATTCTCTTACTATAAGATGAGCTTCGATTGTTTTGAAAAGACATGAGAAAAATCGTCAAATTTCGATTGGTGTCATAATTGATCAGATCAGATGTTTTCAGTCCAAGCTGTGTACAAAGGGAGATAACAACAAATTATTTGACCTACTTAATGAAAGTAACAAAAAACTGTTTCAGTCAATAATAAAAATAAAGCTACAAATAACATGCAAAAAAGTTGATAATATAAAAACACTAAGAAAGAAAAAATCTTACTATTCTTTTCTCTCGGTCTATTTTGTTGATGCTGATAAAATATCCGATTTCTCTCCAAGCACAGACTAGTGCTAATTCTGACTTATCATTAGCACATAACAAGTCCTCGGCGAGATATCAGACTTTTTCTGTACATGTATAATAAAGAGGACATTCTTCTCGGCCGGATGTTGTTTCTGCTTTATCCCCAAGCACAGACTAGTGCTAATGTCACTGCATCATTAGCACATAGCAAGTACCTGGAAATACCTCAGATTTTCTCATGTCTGCATGTATGTTTTTCGCTTCTTTTGTTTTACTTTTGTGATGTTATTTTCTGACTCCTCTCCAAGCACAGACTAGTGCTAATGCTAGAATATCATTAGCACACAGTAAGTACTCGGAAAGACTTCAGACTTCCCCTTTGTCGGTTTCTTCGTCTTTTTCGATTGACTCTCTGATTTATATCCGACGGCTTTCCAAGCACAGGCTAGTGCTAATGTTTTATTGTCATTAGTACATAGCAAGTACCTGGGAATATATCGGATATACATAAGTCTAATTTCTGTCGTCTTTATCATTCTTTGATGTTATTTCCGACTCCTCTCCAAGCACAGGCTAGTGCTAATGTTTCTTTTCCTACTAGAACATAGCAAGTACTTGGGAAGACATCAGAGTAGCTCTGCTCTTCTTCTTTACGAGGAAAAGTTTGATGTGAAGTTTCTCTCAATAAATCTTATATTTATATCCAAAGTGTCAAATTTTGATAAGTGTCAGACGGATTCTCTTACTATAAGATGAGCTTCGATTGTTTTGAAAAGACATGAGAAAAATCGTCAAATTTCGATTGGTGTCATAATTGATCAGATCGGATGTTTTCAGTCCAAGCTGTGTACAAAGGGAGATAACAACAAATTATTTGACCTACTTAATGAAAGTAACAAAAAACTGTTTCAGTCAATAATAAAAATAAAGCTACAAATAACATGCAAAAAAGTTGATAATATAAAAACACTAAGAAAGAAAAAATCTTACTATTCTTTTCTCTCGGTCTATTTTGTTGATGCTGATAAAATATCCGATTTCTCTCCAAGCACAGACTAGTGCTAATGCTGACTTATCATTAGCACATAACAAGTCCTCGGCGAGATATCAGACTTTTTCTGTACATGTATAATAAAGAGGACATTCTTCTCGGCCGGATGTTGTTTCTGCTTTATCCCCAAGCACAGACTAGTGCTAATGTCACTGCATCATTAGCATATAGCAAGTACCTGGAAATACCTCAGATTTTCTCATGTCTGCATGTATGTTTTTCGCTTCTTTTGTTTTACTTTTGTGATGTTATTTTCTGACTCCTCTCCAAGCACAGACTAGTGCTAATGCTAGAATATCATTAGCACACAGTAAGTACTCGGAAAGACTTCAGACTTCCCCTTTGTCGGTTTCTTCGTCTTTTTCGATTGACTCTCTGATTTATATCCGACGGCTTTCCAAGCACAGGCTAGTGCTAATGTTTTATTGTCATTAGTACATAGCAAGTACCTGGGAATATATCGGATATACATAAGTCTAATTTCTGTCGTCTTTATCATTCTTTGATGTTATTTCCGACTCCTCTCCAAGCACAGGCTAGTGCTAATCTTTCTTTTCCTACTAGAACATAGCAAGTACTTGGGAAGACATCAGAGTAGCTCTGCTCTTCTTCTTTACGAGGACAAGTTTGATGTGAAGTTTCTCTCAATAAATCTTATATTTATATCCAAAGTGTCAAATTTTGATAAGTGTCAGACGGATTCTCTTACTATAAGATGAGCTTCGATTGTTTTGAAAAGACATGAGAAAAATCGTCAAATTTCGATTGGTGTCATAATTGATCAGATCAGATGTTTTCAGTCCAAGCTGTGTACAAAGGGAGATAACAACAAATTATTTGACCTACTTAATAAAAGTAACAAAAAACTGTTTCAGTCAATAATAAAAATAAAGCTACAAATAACATGCAAAAAAGTTGATAATATAAAAACACTAAGAAAGAAAAAATCTTACTATTCTTTTCTCTCGGTCTATTTTGTTGATGCTGATAAAATATCCGATTTCTCTCCAAGCACTTATCATTAGCACATAACAAGTCCTCGGCGAGATATCAGACTTTTTCTGTACATGTATAATAAAGAGGACATTCTTCTCGGCCGGATGTTGTTTCTGCTTTATCCCCAAGCACAGACTAGTGCTAATGTCACTGCATCATTAGCATATAGCAAGTACCTGGAAATACCTCAGATTTTCTCATGTCTGCATGTATGTTTTTCGCTTCTTTTGTTTTACTTTTGTGATGTTATTTTCTGACTCCTCTCCAAGCACAGACTAGTGCTAATGCTAGAATATCATTAGCACACAGTAAGTACTCGGAAAGACTTCAGACTTCCCCTTTGTCGGTTTCTTCGTCTTTTTCGATTGACTCTCTGATTTATATCCGACGGCTTTCCAAGCACAGGCTAGTGCTAATGTTTTATTGTCATTAGTACATAGCAAGTACCTGGGAATATATCGGATATACATAAGTCTAATTTCTGTCGTCTTTATCATTCTTTGATGTTATTTCCGACTCCTCTCCAAGCACAGGCTAGTGCTAATGTTTCTTTTCCTACTAGAACATAGCAAGTACTTGGGAAGACATCAGAGTAGCTCTGCTCTTCTTCTTTACCAGGACAAGTTTGATGTGAAGTTTCTCTCAATAAATCTTATATTTATATCCAAAGTGTCAAATTTTGATAAGTGTCAGACGGATTCTCTTACTATAAGATGAGCTTCGATTGTTTTGAAAAGACATGAGAAAAATCGTCAAATTTCGATTGGTGTCATAATTGATCAGATCAGATGTTTTCAGTCCAAGCTGTGTACAAAGGGAGATAACAACAAATTATTTGACCTACTTAATGAAAGTAACAAAAAACTGTTTCAGTCAATAATAAAAATAAAGCTACAAATAACATGCAAAAAAGTTGATAATATAAAAACACTAAGAAAGAAAAAATCTTACTATTCTTTTCTCTCGGTCTATTTTGTTGATGCTGATAAAATATCCGATTTCTCTCCAAGCACAGACTAGTGCTAATGCTGACTTATCATTAGCACATAACAAGTCCTCGGCGAGATATCAGACTTTTTCTGTACATGTATAATAAAGAGGACATTCTTCTCGGCCGGATGTTGTTTCTGCTTTATCCCCAAGCACAGACTAGTGCTAATGTCACTGCATCATTAGCACATAGCAAGTACCTGGAAATACCTCAGATTTTCTCATGTCTGCATGTATGTTTTTCGCTTCTTTTGTTTTACTTTTGTGATGTTATTTTCTAACTCCTCTCCAAGCACAGACTAGTGCTAATGCTAGAATATCATTAGCACACAGTAAGTACTCGGAAAGACTTCAGACTTCCCCTTTGTCGGTTTCTTCGGCTTTTTCGATTGACTCTCTGATTTATATCCGACGGCTTTCCAAGCACAGGCTAGTAATAATGTTTTATTGTCATTAGTACATAGCAAGTACCTGGGAATATATCGGATATACATAAGTCTAATTTCTGTCGTCTTTATTATTCTTTGATGTTATTTCCGACTCCTCTCCAAGCACAGGCTAGTGCTAATGTTTCTTTTCCTACTAGAACATAGCAAGTACTTGGGAAGACATCAGAGTAGCTCTGCTTTTCTTCTTTACCAGGACAAGTTTGATGTGAAGTTTCTCTCAATAAATCTTATATTTATATCCAAAGTGTCAAATTTTGATAAGTGTCAGACGGATTCTCTTACTATAAGATGAGCTTCGATTGTTTTGAAAAGACATGAGAAAAATCGTCAAATTTCGATTGGTGTCATAATTGATCAGATCAGATGTTTTCAGTCCAAGCTGTGTACAAAGGGAGATAACAACAAATTATTTGACCTACTTAATGAAAGTAACAAAAAACTGTTTCAGTCAATAATAAAAATAAAGCTACAAATAACATGCAAAAAAGTTGATAATATAAAAACACTAAGAAAGAAAAAATCTTACTATTCTTTTCTCTCGGTCTATTTTGTTGATGCTGATAAAATATCCGATTTCTCTCCAAGCACTTATCATTAGCACATAACAAGTCCTCGGCGAGATATCAGACTTTTTCTGTACATGTATAATAAAGAGGACATTCTTCTCGGCCGGATGTTGTTTCTGCTTTATCCCCAAGCACAGACTAGTGCTAATGTCACTGCATCATTAGCATATAGCAAGTACCTGGAAATACCTCAGATTTTCTCATGTCTGCATGTATGTTTTTCGCTTCTTTTGTTTTACTTTTGTGATGTTATTTTCTGACTCCTCTCCAAGCACAGACTAGTGCTAATGCTAGAATATCATTAGCACACAGTAAGTACTCGGAAAGACTTCAGACTTCCCCTTTGTCGGTTTCTTCGTCTTTTTCGATTGACTCTCTGATTTATATCCGACGGCTTTCCAAGCACAGGCTAGTGCTAATGTTTTATTGTCATTAGTACATAGCAAGTACCTGGGAATATATCGGATATACATAAGTCTAATTTCTGTCGTCTTTATCATTCTTTGATGTTATTTCCGACTCCTCTCCAAGCACAGGCTAGTGCTAATGTTTCTTTTCCTACTAGAACATAGCAAATACTTGGGAAGACATCAGAGTAGCTCTGCTCTTCTTCTTTACCAGGACAAGTTTGATGTTAAGTTTCTCTCAATAAATCTTATATTTATATCCAAAGTGTCAAATTTTGATAAGTGTCAGACGGATTCTCTTACTATAAGATGAGCTTCGATTGTTTTGAAAAGACATAAGAAAAATCGTCAAATTTCGATTGGTGTCATAATTGATCAGATCAGATGTTTTCAGTCCAAGCTGTGTACAAAGGGAGATAACAACAAATTATTTGACCTACTTAATGAAAGTAACAAAAAACTGTTTCAGTCAATAATAAAAATAAAGCTACAAATAACATGCAAAAAAGTTGATAATATAAAAACACTAAGAAAGAAAAAATCTTACTATTCTTTTCTCTCTGTCTATTTTGTTGATGCTGATAAAATATCCGATTTCTCTCCAAGCACAGACTAGTGCTAATGCTGACTTATCATTAGCACATAACAAGTCCTCGGCGAGATATCAGACTTTTTCTGTACATGTATAATAAAGAGGACATTCTTCTCGGCCGGATGTTGTTTCTGCTTTATCCCCAAGCACAGACTAGTGCTAATGTCACTGCATCATTAGCATATAGCAAGTACCTGGAAATACCTTAGATTTTCTCATGTCTGCATGTATGTTTTTCGCTTCTTTTGTTTTACTTTTGTGATGTTATTTTCTGACTCCTCTCCAAGCACAGACTAGTGCTAATGCTAGAATATCATTAGCACACAGTAAGTACTCGGAAAGACTTCAGACTTCCCCTTTGTCGGTTTCTTCGTCTTTTTCGATTGACTCTCTGATTTATATCCGACGGCTTTCCAAGCACAGGCTAGTGCTAATGTTTTATTGTCATTAGTACATAGCAAGTACCTGGGAATATATCGGATATACATAAGTCTAATTTCTGTCGTCTTTATCATTCTTTGATGTTATTTCCGACTCCTCTCCAAGCACAGGCTAGTGCTAATGTTTCTTTTCCTACTAGAACATAGCAAGTACTTGGGAAGACATCAGAGTAGCTCTGCTCTTCTTCTTTACCAGGACAAGTTTGATGTGAAGTTTCTCTCAATAAATCTTATATTTATATCCAAAGTGTCAAATTTTGATAAGTGTCAGACGGATTCTCTTACTATAAGATGAGCTTCGATTGTTTTGAAAAGACATGAGAAAAATCGTCAAATTTCGATTGGTGTCATAATTGATCAGATCAGATGTTTTCAGTCCAAGCTGTGTACAAAGGGAGATAACAACAAATTATTTGACCTACTTAATGAAAGTAACAAAAAACTGTTTCAGTCAATAATAAAAATAAAGCTACAAATAACTTGCAAAAAAGTTGATAATATAAAAACACTAAGAAAGAAAAAATCTTACTATTCTTTTCTCTCGGTCTATTTTGTTGATGCTGATAAAATATCCGATTTCTCTCCAAGCACAGATTAGTGCTAATGCTGACTTATCATTAGCACATAACAAGTCCTCGGCGAGATATCAGACTTTTTCTGTACATGTATAATAAAGAGGACATTCTTCTCGGCCGGATGTTGTTTCTGCTTTATCTCCAAGCACAGACTAGTGGTAATGTCACTGCATCATTAGCACATAGCAAGTACCTGGAAATACCTCAGATTTTCTCATGTCTGCATGTATGTTTTTCGCTTCTTTTGTTTTACTTTTGTGATGTTATTTTCTGACTCCTCTCCAAGCACAGACTAGTGCTAATGCTAGAATATCATTAGCACACAGTAAGTACTCGGAAAGACTTCAGACTTCCCCTTTGTCGGTTTCTTCGTCTTTTTCGATTGACTCTCTGATTTATATCCGACGGCTTTCCAAGCACAGGCTAGTGCTAATTTTTTTTGTCATTAGTACATAGCAAGTACCTGGGAATATATCGGATATACATAAGTCTAATTTCTGTCGTCTTTATCATTCTTTGATGTTATTTCCGACTCCTCTCCAAGCACAGGCTAGTGCTAATGTTTCTTTTCCTACTAGAACATAGCAAGTACTTGGGAAGACATCAGAGTAGCTCTGCTCTTCTTCTTTACGAGGACAAGTTTGATGTGAAGTTTCTCTCAATAAATCTTATATTTATATCCAAAGTGTCAAATTTTGATAAGTGTCAGACGGATTCTCTTACTATAAGATGAGCTTCGATTGTTTTGAAAAGACATGAGAAAAATCGTCAAATTTCGATTGGTGTCATAATTGATCAGATCAGATGTTTTCAGTCCAAGCTGTGTACAAAGGGAGATAACAACAAATTATTTGACCTACTTAATGAAAGTAACAAAAAACTGTTTCAGTCAATAATAAAAATAAAGCTACAAATAACATGCAAAAAAGTTGATAATATAAAAATACTAAGAAAGAAAAAATCTTACTATTCTTTTCTCTCGGTCTATTTTGTTGATGCTGATAAAATATCCGATTTCTCTCCAAGCACAGACTAGTGCTAATGCTGACTTATCATTAGCACATAACAAGTCCTCGGCGAGATATCAGACTTTTTCTGTACATGTATAATAAAGAGGACATTCTTCTCGGCCTGATGTTGTTTCTGCTTTATCTCCAAGCACAGACTAGTGCTAATGTCACTGCATCATTAGCACATAGCAATTACCTGGAAATACCTCAGATTTTCTCATGTCTGCATGTATGTTTTTCGCTTCTTTTGTTTTACTTTTGTGATGTTATTTTCTGACTCCTCTCCAAGCACAGACTAGTGCTAATGCTAGAATATCATTAGCACACAGTAAGTACTCGGAAAGACTTCAGACTTCCCCTTTGTCGGTTTCTTCGTCTTTTTCGATTGACTCTCTGATTTATATCCGACGGCTTTCCAAGCACAGGCTAGTGCTAATGTTTTATTGTCATTAGTACATAGCAAGTACCTGGGAATATATCGGATATACATAAGTCTAATTTCTGTCGTCTTTATCATTCTTTGATGTTATTTCCGACTCCTCTCCAAGCACAGGCTAGTGCTAATCTTTCTTTTCCTACTAGAACATAGCAAGTACTTGGGAAGACATCAGATCAAAAAAAAAAAAAAAAAAAAAAAAAAAAAAAAAAAAAAAAAAAAAAAATGGCGACAGAGAGTGGAGGTGATGTTTTGCGGAGCGATAAAAGTGTTGATTTCATGGATTCGCAAGAAGATTTGACTCAAAACTGTCATACAGGGCAATGCATATTGCAAAATGGTTTGTTAAATGGTACTTTTACAGAGTATTTACCCGCACATTCAGACATTGTCAGTGTTCTTACTGAGATAGGGACCCCATGTACTGAGAATGTAAACAAAAATCTGAACACTGATCACGAATTGTTCGATTTCACGTCTACACAATCATCACAAGAAAGTGAATCCAATTTTGTTCCCCAGCAAGAATATATCGCAAAGCTTGATATTGAACTACTAGATCTTCCGAAAGAACTGTACATTACTAAACTTATTGATATAACAAACAACTCTGAAAATTGTATAACGTGGTACAGAAGTGTTCTAGCTAGTCGAGCGAAATCCTTACCAGGGTGCCCCTCGGGAAAATTATTAACTAGAAAGTCAACTAGAGTGAGCACTTCTTTGTCAAAATACGCTAAAGATTGTTATTTATTATACATGTTCCTACAAGGCGACAAGTCACAAGTAGAGGAAGTCTTCAAGAAAGACGATACGAAATCCGTCTCGTCCACAGCACAGATCACTGAACCCCCTATTATACAAGATGTAAATATCCGTGTAAGTGTGCATACCCTGTTAGAGAGAGTTTCTGTCCTTGAAAAATTAGAACAGAGTAACACTAAAATCATTGATACCCTCAAGTTGGAAAATAAAAATCTTCAAGATAAATACAAAGAAGTAAACGATCGATTTGATTCACATCTAGTGGAGTGTGAACGGAAAAATATTCAATACGATTCTAAATTCAAAGTCATATCTCATCAAACGAAGTCCTTAGACAATATTGATTTGATTTCTCTAACTGAAGGAGTTAAGCATACTCGTTCAGAATTAGACAGACTCAATAGAGTACAATCGATAATGCAGAAGACCTTAAATGACCTTAAGGTAAAAGTTAAATCTTCGTACGCTTCAAAGATTTTACCTGAAAAAAGGTCAATTGATCTCGATAATCCGTCCCAAGCCAATACACCTGATAGATCGCAAGCGACACATGCGAGTGATAGCAGTAATTCTCCATTGTTTAGTGAGCTCGTGAATAAAAGTGACAATTCGAAAGTCTTAAGCAACGATCGGTTGGTCTTATCGAACCCGAAACGAGACAAAATGGCAGTTGACTCAATTGTGATAGAAGAAACAGAAAGCGTACAACCTATTAGATTTAAAATACCAGTGCGCGTTGACGGAAATACCGAAGAGCCTAAACCTACAGTTGACGTGTTCGTAGGAGTCAAACCGAGGAGACGCTCTAAAAGATACTATTTATCGGGAATAGATGGAAGATCGACACGTGCTGGTATTATACACTTTTTAGAACAGAAAGGCGTTCACACGTCATTCTTACAATTGTTTAATGACAAATATAGTCACGGTCGATTAACAGCAAAACTCAATGTAACAGAGGAGTCTTCTGATATTCTAGAGACTGATTTTGTATGGCCGGCAGGAGTACGCTGCAGACGTTGGTACAGTAATCGAGAATGGCAACAGAGATGGAATGATGATTCCGGCAATGACTAAAGCTATTAAAACATTAATTATCATGACAGTGTTAAATTTATTGTTTATTTATTTTTTAAGTTATCAATATTCCCTCATTATGAAACTAAAACTTTTATCATGGAATGTGAGAGGTATAATGTCCTCTACTATGTGTCTTTTGAACTTATTAACCCTGACTGGGTGTGATATAGGGGTAATTTCTGAACATAAACTTAAACCAAACTTCTTGTCCTACATGGACAGTATTGATAGGAATTTCAAGTCTGTGTCCAAAACTGATAACTTAGATAATGGCTATAGATGCACACATGGTAAAGGTGGCATTTCAATTATGTACAAAAAATCATTAGAGTATTCAGTACATGAAATTTTAGATACAAACTCCGACAGAATTGTTGGTATCGAACTTAGAAGTAAGATGTATGAATCTGTATATATTTTTGGTGTATACCTACCCGCTTGTGGGTCCATTGATTTTTACAGGCAAGAGTTAAATGCCATGGATGATTTATATACATACTATAGTAATCATGGCAAGGTCATATTAGCTGGCGACTTTAACGCCTCTTGTATAGATAAAAATAGAATGTTCACAAATACAATGAAATCCAATGAGCTATCAAAATTTGTTGAAAGACATTCCCTTTGTCACCCATATACGAATATATGTAATATCCCAATGAAGGGTTCTGATTTTACATTTGTACTTAAACAAACTATGTTAGACTACGTCTTTGTAAATGACGTACTAGCCAGGCAACTGAAATCTTACGAAATCCTTGAGGAGGGTTCGTTTAGCTCTACATCAGACCACTTACCCATAATTGCTGACTTCGACATTCCAGGCGTTTACTACAGTTCAGAGCAAAACTTTAATAAACTTCCGGCATGGCATAAAGCTACAGAAGCTGATATTCAAGCATACCAAACTAGTCTTAACGAATCGTTAGAACTGTTGTTACGCACTCCAAAATCGAGTAACCATGATATAGAAGCCTTTTATAGTGAATTTATAACTAAACTTAAATGTGCAGCTGATCAGAACATTCCAACCTCTACATACAATCCCTATACGAAACCGTATTGGAATAGTGATGTCAAAAGTGCGCATAAAAAGGAACGCGAGCTTCGCAATATATGGGTCAAAGAAGGAAGACCGCGAGGAATGGAATTTAAATCTTACTCCCAATACAAAAGAGCAAAACGAGATTTTAGGAACATCCAATCACTTGCCTATGAAAAGTATACTTCTGAAACATACGAAGATTTGAACAATTTTGCAGAATGTGACCTACGCTTATTCTGGAAGTCAATTAAGCGATACAAACCCACGCGATCTAAAGTGTGCACTGAAATAAAATATAATGATATAATATACAACACCCCACAAACTATATGTGACGCTTTTGAGGAATATTTTCACGACTTGTATAGTCCTGCTGAGCAGGATAACTTTGACACTGAAACATATGATAATGTTAATATAAACTACGATAAATTCAAAACGGTGTGTGAAAATTCTGAAGTTAGTCATTTTCCAGGAGGCCCAATACTTGAAGACGATATAATTTCTGTTATAAAGCAGTTAAAGCGTAGAAAAGCGTGCGGTAGAGATTTAGTACAGAATGAACACATACTATTCGGTGGCCAAAAAGTTGTGGAATGCTTAAAAACAATGTTCAATATGATTATAAATAGAGTACAAATTCCTAGCGAATGGCGGAAGGGTCTGATCGTCCCGATATTTAAAGGTGGAGACAAAGTAAAGTCTGACCCAGATAGCTACAGGCCAGTCAGCTTATTGTCGAGTCTAATGAAAATATTTGAAAGAGTTATACTAAATCGGATACAAACTTGTGGTGATATTCCTAACACTTTTCCTTCTAACCTTCAACAAGGTTTTCGAAAGAATCTCAGTTGTCTGACTGCTTCATTTTGTCTGCTGGAAACGATACATCATAATGTTGAGTTAGGAAGTAAAATATATGTAGCTTTCTTAGACACTAAAAAGGCATTTGATACTGTCTGGCGTAAAGCACTTATGTTCAAATTGTTTAAACTAGGTATTAAAGGTAAATTATGGAACCTTATTAATGAGTTTTACAGTAATACACAAAGTGCAATTATTATTAACCAATGTACCTCTAGATTTTTTGATGTCACAGAAGGTGTACGACAAGGTGGAGTGTTGTCAGGTTTTTTGTACCTTGTCTTTATAAATGATATATTAACTGAATTAGAAAGTAGCAAAAATGTTACAGGTATAAATAATTTGAAGTGTTGTGCATCAGCACTAGCTGACGATATTGCATGCATTTCTACTACTCCACGAGGCTTACAACGCATGCTAGATACCTGCGCTTCATATGCTCGTAAGTGGCGCTTCCAATTTAATGGAAAGAAATCATGTGTAGTTCAGTTTTCTAAATCAAAAATACGAACTGACTTTGAATGGTCAATAAACGGAGAATCTATTGTCATATCCGAAAGCCATGTGTATCTCGGAATTGAGCTTAACGGGAGATTCTCAGCATTACAGAGAACGTCGAACGCCTGCAGAAAGGGACGAAATACGTACTTTGCTATAGCTAACATTCGAAATGAACATACAAATCCACTTGTTATAATTCAACTTTATAAATCTATAGTTATCCCAACAATATTATACGGCTGCGAAGTCTGGAACGATCTTAAAAGACAGGATCTAAACCTGTTGAACAAATTCCAACATTTTATTGTAAAAAATGCACAAAGACTGAAATTGAATACGCGTTCGGATATATGTGAAAGTATGGTTGGGCTAAGGAATATACTCTGTGAAATTGATAAGCGGAAATTATTCTTCTTTGGCAAATTATGCCTTTTAGATCATCAATATCTACCGAAGCAGATTCTCTTACAGAGACTTTATACTTGCATACCAGATTATAAAAATCATACCGGATTTATTCCTGACATTTTAGAAATTATACAGAATTATGGTCTATCAGATTATCTTAATCAATTTATAACAGATGGATATTTTCCGACTAAAACACTTTGGAAACGTATTGTGAACGATGCAGTAAATATTAAACATGACGAAGAGTGGTCAAACCGAGTGACATCTAATAGTGACTTTATCAGATTCCGTGATGTTCACGACAAAATAGTGAAAGCTAAGATTTGGACGTTTGCGAAAAATAGCTCAGATCTACGAACTGCTTACTTTGTGGCGAAACTTATATCTACCGTACCAAATACATATGAACAATTGTGCCAGCTTTGTACAAGACCATTCGACGACTTAATAGTACATGCATGTACCAATTGTCCAGCCTCGCTGGACCTTCGTAATTTATGGTGGGAAATAATATCAGAAAACTTCCCTGTGGAATTATACGTTGAATTGAGTGAGCTTGATGATGAACAACTCCTACGCGTGATGCTAGGAAAACAACCACAGTCAAATATAAGTGAAAACGAACTCCTATCACTTCAGCGCCTGTCATACATTCATCTTGTCAAATCAGCTACCGTATATAACAGAATATGCATGTAATATCGTCAGTTACTCAGGTTTACTATATTTATGTATACAGCATTTTTACTTACTTTCCATAATAATATTTATTTTCTCTCCCTCATTATGTAAATATGTTCTTGTAATGTTGTTGTGAAATATTGTATAATTCGTTGTAATCTCTAACTTAGAGGAATTAAAGAATGAATGAATGAATGAATGAATGGATAAGTGTCAGACGGATTCTCTTACTATAAGATGAGCTTCGATTGTTTTGAAAAGACATGAGAAAAATCGTCAAATTTCGATTGGTGTCATAATTGATCAGATCAGATGTTTTCAGTCCAAGCTGTGTACAAAGGGAGATAACAACAAATTATTTGACCTACTTAATAAAAGTAACAAAAAACTGTTTCAGTCAATAATAAAAATAAAGCTACAAATAACATGCAAAAAAGTTGATAATATAAAAACACTAAGAAAGAAAAAATCTTACTATTCTTTTCTCTCGGTCTATTTTGTTGATGCTGATAAAATATCCGATTTCTCTCCAAGCACAGACTAGTGCTAATGCTGACTTATCATTAGCACATAACAAGTCCTCGGCGAGATATCAGACTTTTTCTGTACATGTATAATAAAGAGGACATTCTTCTCGGCCGGATGTTGTTTCTGCTTTATCCCCAAGCACAGACTAGTGCTAATGTCACTGCATCATTAGCATATAGCAAGTACCTGGAAATACCTCAGATTTTCTCATGTCTGCATGTATGTTTTTCGCTTCTTTTGTTTTACTTTTGTGATGTTATTTTCTGACTCCTCTCCAAGCACAGACTAGTGCTAATGCTAGAATATCATTAGCACACAGTAAGTACTCGGAAAGACTTCAGACTTCCCCTTTGTCGGTTTCTTCGTCTTTTTCGATTGACTCTCTGATTTATATCCGACGGCTTTCCAAGCACAGGCTAGTGCTAATGTTTTATTGTCATTAGTACATAGCAAGTACCTGGGAATATATCGGATATACATAAGTCTAATTTCTGTCGTCTTTATCATTCTTTGATGTTATTTCCGACTCCTCTCCAAGCACAGGCTAGTGCTAATGTTTCTTTTCCTACTAGAACATAGCAAGTACTTGGGAAGACATCAGAGTAGCTCTGCTCTTCTTCTTTACGAGGACAAGTTTGATGTGAAGTTTCTCTCAATAAATCTTATATTTATATCCAAAGTGTCAAATTTTGATAAGTGTCAGACGGATTCTCTTACTATAAGATGAGCTTCGATTGTTTTGAAAAGACATGAGAAAAATCGTCAAATTTCGATTGGTGTCATAATTGATCAGATCAGATGTTTTCAGTCCAAGCTGTGTACAAAGGGAGATAACAACAAATTATTTGACCTACTTAATGAAAGTAACAAAAAACTGTTTCAGTCAATAATAAAAATAAAGCTACAAATAACTTGCAAAAAAGTTGATAATATAAAAACACTAAGAAAGAAAAAATCTTACTATTCTTTTCTCTCGGTCTATTTTGTTGATGCTGATAAAATATCCTATTTCTCTCCAAGCACAGACTAGTGCTAATGCTGACTTATCATTAGCACATAACAAGTCCTCGGCGAGATATCAGACTTTTTCTGTACATGTATAATAAAGAGGACATTCTTCTCGGCCTGATGTTGTTTCTGCTTTATCTCCAAGCACAGACTAGTGCTAATGTCACTGCATCATTAGCACATAGCAAGTACCTGGAAATACCTCAGATTTTCTCATGTCTGCATGTATGTTTTTCGCTTCTTTTGTTTTACTTTTGTGATGTATTTTCTGACTCCTCTCCAAGCACAGACTAGTGCTAATGCTAGAATATCATTAGCACACAGTAAGTACTCGGAAAGACTTCAGACTTCCCCTTTGTCGGTTTCTTCGTCTTTTTCGATTGACTCTCTGATTTATATCCGACGGCTTTCCAAGCACAGGCTAGTGCTAATGTTTTATTGTCATTAGTACATAGCAAGTACCTGGGAATATATCGGATATACATAAGTCTAATTTCTGTCGTCTTTATCATTCTTTGATGTTATTTCCGACTCCTCTCCAAGCACAGGCTAGTACTAATGTTTCTTTTCCTACTAGAACATAGCAAGTACTTGGGAAGACATCAGAGTAGCTCTGCTCTTCTTCTTTACGAGGACAAGTTTGATGTGAAGTTTCTCTCAATAAATCTTATATTTATATCCAAAGTGTCAAATTTTGATAAGTGTCAGACGGATTCTCTTACTATAAGATGAGCTTCGATTGTTTTGAAAAGACATGAGAAAAATCGTCAAATTTCGATTGGTGTCATAATTGATCAGATCAGATGTTTTCAGTCCAAGCTGTGTACAAAGGGAGATAACAACAAATTATTTGACCTACTTAATGAAAGTAACAAAAAACTGTTTCAGTCAATAATAAAAATAAAGCTACAAATAACTTGCAAAAAAGTTGATAATATAAAAACACTAAGAAAGAAAAAATCTTACTATTCTTTTCTCTCGGTCTATTTTGTTGATGCTGATAAAATATCCTATTTCTCTCCAAGCACAGACTAGTGCTAATGCTGACTTATCATTAGCACATAACAAGTCCTCGGCGAGATATCAGACTTTTTCTGTACATGTATAATAAAGAGGACATTCTTCTCGGCCTGATGTTGTTTCTGCTTTATCTCCAAGCACAGACTAGTGCTAATGTCACTGCATCATTAGCACATAGCAAGTACCTGGAAATACCTCAGATTTTCTCATGTCTGCATGTATGTTTTTCGCTTCTTTTGTTTTACTTTTGTGATGTATTTTCTGACTCCTCTCCAAGCACAGACTAGTGCTAATGCTAGAATATCATTAGCACACAGTAAGTACTCGGAAAGACTTCAGACTTCCCCTTTGTCGGTTTCTTCGTCTTTTTCGATTGACTCTCTGATTTATATCCGACGGCTTTCCAAGCACAGGCTAGTGCTAATGTTTTATTGTCATTAGTACATAGCAAGTACCTGGGAATATATCGGATATACATAAGTCTAATTTCTGTCGTCTTTATCATTCTTTGATGTTATTTCCGACTCCTCTCCAAGCACAGGCTAGTACTAATGTTTCTTTTCCTACTAGAACATAGCAAGTACTTGGGAAGACATCAGAGTAGCTCTGCTCTTCTTCTTTACCAGGACAAGTTTGATGTGAAGTTTCTCTCAATAAATCTTATATTTATATCCAAAGTGTCAAATTTTGATAAGTGTCAGACGAATTCTCTTACTATAAGATGAGCTTCGATTGTTTTGAAAAGACATGAGAAAAATCGTCAAATTTCGATTGGTGTCATAATTGATCAGATCAGATGTTTTCAGTCCAAGCTGTGTACAAAGGGAGATAACAACAAATTATTTGACCTACTTAATGAAAGTAACAAAAAACTGTTTCAGTCAATAATAAAAATAAAGCTACAAATAACTTGCAAAAAAGTTGATAATATAAAAACACTAAGAAAGAAAAAATCTTACTATTCTTTTCTCTCGGTCTATTTTGTTGATGCTGATAAAATATCCGATTTCTCTCCAAGCACAGACTAGTGCTAATGCTGACTTATCATTAGCACATAACAAGTCCTCGGCGAGATATCAGACTTTTTCTGTACATGTATAATAAAGAGGACATTCTTCTCGGTCTGATGTTGTTTCTGCTTTATCTCCAAGCACAGACTAGTGCTAATGTCACTGCATCATTAGCACATAGCAAGTACCTGGAAATACCTCAGATTTTCTCATGTCTGCATGTATGTTTTTCGCTTCTTTTGTTTTACTTTTGTGATGTTATTTTCTGACTCCTCTCCAAGCACAGACTAGTGCTAATGCTAGAATATCATTAGCACACAGTAAGTACTCGGAAAGACTTCAGACTTCCCCTTTGTCGGTTTCTTCGTCTTTTTCGATTGACTCTCTGATTTATATCCGACGGCTTTCCAAGCACAGGCTAGTGCTAATGTTTTATTGTCATTAGTACATAGCAAGTACCTGGGAATATATCGGATATACATAAGTCTAATTTCTGTCGTCTTTATCATTCTTTGATGTTATTTCCGACTCCTCTCCAAGCACAGGCTAGTGCTAATGTTTCTTTTCCTACTAGAACATAGCAAGTACTTGGGAAGACATCAGAGTAGCTCTGCTCTTCTTCTTTACCAGGACAAGTTTGATGTGAAGTTTCTCTCAATAAATCTTATATTTATATCCAAAGTGTCAAATTTTGATAAGTGTCAGACGGATTCTCTTACTATAAGATGAGCTTCGATTGTTTTGAAAAGACATGAGAAAAATCGTCAAATTTCGATTGGTGTCATAATTGATCAGATCAGATGTTTTCAGTCCAAGCTGTGTACAAAGGGAGATAACAACAAATTATTTGACCTACTTAATGAAAGTAACAAAAAACTGTTTCAGTCAATAATAAAAATAAAGCTACAAATAACTTGCAAAAAAGTTGATAATATAAAAACACTAAGAAAGAAAAAATCTTACTATTCTTTTCTCTCGGTCTATTTTGTTGATGCTGATAAAATATCCGATTTCTCTCCAAGCACAGACTAGTGCTAATGCTGACTTATCATTAGCACATAACAAGTCCTCGGCGAGATATCAGACTTTTTCTGTACATGTATAATAAAGAGGACATTCTTCTCGGCCGGATGTTGTTTCTGCTTTATCCCCAAGCACAGACTAGTGCTAATGTCACTGCATCATTAGCACATAGCAAGTACCTGGAAATACCTCAGATTTTCTCATGTCTGCATGTATGTTTTTCGCTTCTTTTGTTTTACTTTTGTGATGTTATTTTCTGACTCCTCTCCAAGCACAGACTAGTGCTAATGCTAGAATATCATTAGCACACAGTAAGTACTCGGAAAGACTTCAGACTTCCCCTTTGTCGGTTTCTTCGTCTTTTTCGATTGACTCTCTGATTTATATCCGACGGCTTTCCAAGCACAGGCTAGTGCTAATGTTTTATTGTCATTAGTACATAGCAAGTACCTGGGAATATATCGGATATACATAAGTCTAATTTCTGTCGTCTTTATCATTCTTTGATGTTATTTCCGACTCCTCTCCAAGCACAGGCTAGTGCTAATGTTTCTTTTCCTACTAGAACATAGCAAGTACTTGGGAAGACATCAGAGTAGCTCTGCTCTTCTTCTTTACCAGGACAAGTTTGATGTGAAGTTTCTCTCAATAAATCTTATATTTATATCCAAAGTGTCAAATTTTGATAAGTGTCAGACGGATTCTCTTACTATAAGATGAGCTTCGATTGTTTTGAAAAGACATGAGAAAAATCGTCAAATTTCGATTGGTGTCATAATTGATCAGATCAGATGTTTTCAGTCCAAGCTGTGTACAAAGGGAGATAACAACAAATTATTTGACCTACTTAATGAAAGTAACAAAAAACTGTTTCAGTCAATAATAAAAATAAAGCTACAAATAACTTGCAAAAAAGTTGATAATATAAAAACACTAAGAAAGAAAAAATCTTACTATTCTTTTCTCTCGGTCTATTTTGTTGATGCTGATAAAATATCCGATTTCTCTCCAAGCACAGACTAGTGCTAATGCTGACTTATCATTAGCACATAACAAGTCCTCGGCGAGATATCAGACTTTTTCTGTACATGTATAATAAAGAGGACATTCTTCTCGGCCGGATGTTGTTTCTGCTTTATCCCCAAGCACAGACTAGTGCTAATGTCACTGCATCATTAGCACATAGCAAGTACCTGGAAATACCTCAGATTTTCTCATGTCTGCATGTATGTTTTTCGCTTCTTTTGTTTTACTTTTGTGATGTTATTTTCTGACTCCTCTCCATGCACAGACTAGTGCTAATGCTAGAATATCATTAGCACACAGTAAGTACTCGGAAAGACTTCAGACTTCCCCTTTGTCGGTTTCTTCGTCTTTTTCGATTGACTCTCTGATTTATATCCGACGGCTTTCCAAGCACAGGCTAGTGCTAATGTTTTATTGTCATTAGTACATAGCAAGTACCTGGGAATATATCGGATATACATAAGTCTAATTTCTGTCGTCTTTATCATTCTTTGATGTTATTTCCGACTCCTCTCCAAGCACAGGCTAGTACTAATGTTTCTTTTCCTACTAGAACATAGCAAGTACTTGGGAAGACATCAGAGTAGCTCTGCTCTTCTTCTTTACCAGGACAAGTTTGATGTGAAGTTTCTCTCAATAAATCTTATATTTATATCCAAAGTGTCAAATTTTGATAAGTGTCAGACGGATTCTCTTACTATAAGATGAGCTTCGATTGTTTTGAAAAGACATGAGAAAAATCGTCAAATTTCGATTGGTGTCATAATTGATCAGATCAGATGTTTTCAGTCCAAGCTGTGTACAAAGGGAGATAACAACAAATTATTTGACCTACTTAATGAAAGTAACAAAAAACTGTTTCAGTCAATAATAAAAATAAAGCTACAAATAACTTGCAAAAAAGTTGATAATATAAAAACACTAAGAAAGAAAAAATCTTACTATTCTTTTCTCTCGGTCTATTTTGTTGATGCTGATAAAATATCCTATTTCTCTCCAAGCACAGACTAGTGCTAATGCTGACTTATCATTAGCACATAACAAGTCCTCGGCGAGATATCAGACTTTTTCTGTACATGTATAATAAAGAGGACATTCTTCTCGGCCTGATGTTGTTTCTGCTTTATCTCCAAGCACAGACTAGTGCTAATGTCACTGCATCATTAGCACATAGCAAGTACCTGGAAATACCTCAGATTTTCTCATGTCTGCATGTATGTTTTTCGCTTCTTTTGTTTTACTTTTGTGATGTATTTTCTGACTCCTCTCCAAGCACAGACTAGTGCTAATGCTAGAATATCATTAGCACACAGTAAGTACTCGGAAAGACTTCAGACTTCCCCTTTGTCGGTTTCTTCGTCTTTTTCGATTGACTCTCTGATTTATATCCGACGGCTTTCCAAGCACAGGCTAGTGCTAATGTTTTATTGTCATTAGTACATAGCAAGTACCTGGGAATATATCGGATATACATAAGTCTAATTTCTGTCGTCTTTATCATTCTTTGATGTTATTTCCGACTCCTCTCCAAGCACAGGCTAGTACTAATGTTTCTTTTCCTACTAGAACATAGCAAGTACTTGGGAAGACATCAGAGTAGCTCTGCTCTTCTTCTTTACCAGGACAAGTTTGATGTGAAGTTTCTCTCAATAAATCTTATATTTATATCCAAAGTGTCAAATTTTGATAAGTGTCAGACGAATTCTCTTACTATAAGATGAGCTTCGATTGTTTTGAAAAGACATGAGAAAAATCGTCAAATTTCGATTGGTGTCATAATTGATCAGATCAGATGTTTTCAGTCCAAGCTGTGTACAAAGGGAGATAACAACAAATTATTTGACCTACTTAATGAAAGTAACAAAAAACTGTTTCAGTCAATAATAAAAATAAAGCTACAAATAACTTGCAAAAAAGTTGATAATATAAAAACACTAAGAAAGAAAAAATCTTACTATTCTTTTCTCTCGGTCTATTTTGTTGATGCTGATAAAATATCCGATTTCTCTCCAAGCACAGACTAGTGCTAATGCTGACTTATCATTAGCACATAACAAGTCCTCGGCGAGATATCAGACTTTTTCTGTACATGTATAATAAAGAGGACATTCTTCTCGGTCTGATGTTGTTTCTGCTTTATCTCCAAGCACAGACTAGTGCTAATGTCACTGCATCATTAGCACATAGCAAGTACCTGGAAATACCTCAGATTTTCTCATGTCTGCATGTATGTTTTTCGCTTCTTTTGTTTTACTTTTGTGATGTTATTTTCTGACTCCTCTCCAAGCACAGACTAGTGCTAATGCTAGAATATCATTAGCACACAGTAAGTACTCGGAAAGACTTCAGACTTCCCCTTTGTCGGTTTCTTCGTCTTTTTCGATTGACTCTCTGATTTATATCCGACGGCTTTCCAAGCACAGGCTAGTGCTAATGTTTTATTGTCATTAGTACATAGCAAGTACCTGGGAATATATCGGATATACATAAGTCTAATTTCTGTCGTCTTTATCATTCTTTGATGTTATTTCCGACTCCTCTCCAAGCACAGGCTAGTGCTAATGTTTCTTTTCCTACTAGAACATAGCAAGTACTTGGGAAGACATCAGAGTAGCTCTGCTCTTCTTCTTTACCAGGACAAGTTTGATGTGAAGTTTCTCTCAATAAATCTTATATTTATATCCAAAGTGTCAAATTTTGATAAGTGTCAGACGGATTCTCTTACTATAAGATGAGCTTCGATTGTTTTGAAAAGACATGAGAAAAATCGTCAAATTTCGATTGGTGTCATAATTGATCAGATCAGATGTTTTCAGTCCAAGCTGTGTACAAAGGGAGATAACAACAAATTATTTGACCTACTTAATGAAAGTAACAAAAAACTGTTTCAGTCAATAATAAAAATAAAGCTACAAATAACTTGCAAAAAAGTTGATAATATAAAAACACTAAGAAAGAAAAAATCTTACTATTCTTTTCTCTCGGTCTATTTTGTTGATGCTGATAAAATATCCGATTTCTCTCCAAGCACAGACTAGTGCTAATGCTGACTTATCATTAGCACATAACAAGTCCTCGGCGAGATATCAGACTTTTTCTGTACATGTATAATAAAGAGGACATTCTTCTCGGCCGGATGTTGTTTCTGCTTTATCCCCAAGCACAGACTAGTGCTAATGTCACTGCATCATTAGCACATAGCAAGTACCTGGAAATACCTCAGATTTTCTCATGTCTGCATGTATGTTTTTCGCTTCTTTTGTTTTACTTTTGTGATGTTATTTTCTGACTCCTCTCCATGCACAGACTAGTGCTAATGCTAGAATATCATTAGCACACAGTAAGTACTCGGAAAGACTTCAGACTTCCCCTTTGTCGGTTTCTTCGTCTTTTTCGATTGACTCTCTGATTTATATCCGACGGCTTTCCAAGCACAGGCTAGTACTAATGTTTTATTGTCATTAGTACATAGCAAGTACCTGGGAATATATCGGATATACATAAGTCTAATTTCTGTCGTCTTTATCATTCTTTGATGTTATTTCCGACTCCTCTCCAAGCACAGGCTAGTGCTAATGTTTCTTTTCCTACTAGAACATAGCAAGTACTTGGGAAGACATCAGAGTAGCTCTGCTCTTCTTCTTTACCAGGACAAGTTTGATGTGAAGTTTCTCTCAATAAATCTTATATTTATATCCAAAGTGTCAAATTTTGATAAGTGTCAGACGGATTCTCTTACTATAAGATGAGCTTCGATTGTTTTGAAAAGACATGAGAAAAATCGTCAAATTTCGATTGGTGTCATAATTGATCAGATCAGATGTTTTCAGTCCAAGCTGTGTACAAAGGGAGATAACAACAAATTATTTGACCTACTTAATGAAAGTAACAAAAAACTGTTTCAGTCAATAATAAAAATAAAGCTACAAATAACTTGCAAAAAAGTTGATAATATAAAAACACTAAGAAAGAAAAAATCTTACTATTCTTTTCTCTCGGTCTATTTTGTTGATGCTGATAAAATATCCTATTTCTCTCCAAGCACAGACTAGTGCTAATGCTGACTTATCATTAGCACATAACAAGTCCTCGGCGAGATATCAGACTTTTTCTGTACATGTATAATAAAGAGGACATTCTTCTCGGCCTGATGTTGTTTCTGCTTTATCTCCAAGCACAGACTAGTGCTAATGTCACTGCATCATTAGCACATAGCAAGTACCTGGAAATACCTCAGATTTTCTCATGTCTGCATGTATGTTTTTCGCTTCTTTTGTTTTACTTTTGTGATGTATTTTCTGACTCCTCTCCAAGCACAGACTAGTGCTAATGCTAGAATATCATTAGCACACAGTAAGTACTCGGAAAGACTTCAGACTTCCCCTTTGTCGGTTTCTTCGTCTTTTTCGATTGACTCTCTGATTTATATCCGACGGCTTTCCAAGCACAGGCTAGTGCTAATGTTTTATTGTCATTAGTACATAGCAAGTACCTGGGAATATATCGGATATACATAAGTCTAATTTCTGTCGTCTTTATCATTCTTTGATGTTATTTCCGACTCCTCTCCAAGCACAGGCTAGTACTAATGTTTCTTTTCCTACTAGAACATAGCAAGTACTTGGGAAGACATCAGAGTAGCTCTGCTCTTCTTCTTTACCAGGACAAGTTTGATGTGAAGTTTCTCTCAATAAATCTTATATTTATATCCAAAGTGTCAAATTTTGATAAGTGTCAGACGAATTCTCTTACTATAAGATGAGCTTCGATTGTTTTGAAAAGACATGAGAAAAATCGTCAAATTTCGATTGGTGTCATAATTGATCAGATCAGATGTTTTCAGTCCAAGCTGTGTACAAAGGGAGATAACAACAAATTATTTGACCTACTTAATGAAAGTAACAAAAAACTGTTTCAGTCAATAATAAAAATAAAGCTACAAATAACTTGCAAAAAAGTTGATAATATAAAAACACTAAGAAAGAAAAAATCTTACTATTCTTTTCTCTCGGTCTATTTTGTTGATGCTGATAAAATATCCGATTTCTCTCCAAGCACAGACTAGTGCTAATGCTGACTTATCATTAGCACATAACAAGTCCTCGGCGAGATATCAGACTTTTTCTGTACATGTATAATAAAGAGGACATTCTTCTCGGTCTGATGTTGTTTCTGCTTTATCTCCAAGCACAGACTAGTGCTAATGTCACTGCATCATTAGCACATAGCAAGTACCTGGAAATACCTCAGATTTTCTCATGTCTGCATGTATGTTTTTCGCTTCTTTTGTTTTACTTTTGTGATGTTATTTTCTGACTCCTCTCCAAGCACAGACTAGTGCTAATGCTAGAATATCATTAGCACACAGTAAGTACTCGGAAAGACTTCAGACTTCCCCTTTGTCGGTTTCTTCGTCTTTTTCGATTGACTCTCTGATTTATATCCGACGGCTTTCCAAGCACAGGCTAGTGCTAATGTTTTATTGTCATTAGTACATAGCAAGTACCTGGGAATATATCGGATATACATAAGTCTAATTTCTGTCGTCTTTATCATTCTTTGATGTTATTTCCGACTCCTCTCCAAGCACAGGCTAGTGCTAATGTTTCTTTTCCTACTAGAACATAGCAAGTACTTGGGAAGACATCAGAGTAGCTCTGCTCTTCTTCTTTACCAGGACAAGTTTGATGTGAAGTTTCTCTCAATAAATCTTATATTTATATCCAAAGTGTCAAATTTTGATAAGTGTCAGACGGATTCTCTTACTATAAGATGAGCTTCGATTGTTTTGAAAAGACATGAGAAAAATCGTCAAATTTCGATTGGTGTCATAATTGATCAGATCAGATGTTTTCAGTCCAAGCTGTGTACAAAGGGAGATAACAACAAATTATTTGACCTACTTAATGAAAGTAACAAAAAACTGTTTCAGTCAATAATAAAAATAAAGCTACAAATAACTTGCAAAAAAGTTGATAATATAAAAACACTAAGAAAGAAAAAATCTTACTATTCTTTTCTCTCGGTCTATTTTGTTGATGCTGATAAAATATCCGATTTCTCTCCAAGCACAGACTAGTGCTAATGCTGACTTATCATTAGCACATAACAAGTCCTCGGCGAGATATCAGACTTTTTCTGTACATGTATAATAAAGAGGACATTCTTCTCGGCCGGATGTTGTTTCTGCTTTATCCCCAAGCACAGACTAGTGCTAATGTCACTGCATCATTAGCACATAGCAAGTACCTGGAAATACCTCAGATTTTCTCATGTCTGCATGTATGTTTTTCGCTTCTTTTGTTTTACTTTTGTGATGTTATTTTCTGACTCCTCTCCAAGCACAGACTAGTGCTAATGCTAGAATATCATTAGCACACAGTAAGTACTCGGAAAGACTTCAGACTTCCCCTTTGTCGGTTTCTTCGTCTTTTTCGATTGACTCTCTGATTTATATCCGACGGCTTTCCAAGCACAGGCTAGTGCTAATGTTTTATTGTCATTAGTACATAGCAAGTACCTGGGAATATATCGGATATACATAAGTCTAATTTCTGTCGTCTTTATCATTCTTTGATGTTATTTCCGACTCCTCTCCAAGCACAGGCTAGTGCTAATGTTTCTTTTCCTACTAGAACATAGCAAGTACTTGGGAAGACATCAGAGTAGCTCTGCTCTTCTTCTTTACCAGGACAAGTTTGATGTGAAGTTTCTCTCAATAAATCTTATATTTATATCCAAAGTGTCAAATTTTGATAAGTGTCAGACGGATTCTCTTACTATAAGATGAGCTTCGATTGTTTTGAAAAGACATGAGAAAAATCGTCAAATTTCGATTGGTGTCATAATTGATCAGATCAGATGTTTTCAGTCCAAGCTGTGTACAAAGGGAGATAACAACAAATTATTTGACCTACTTAATGAAAGTAACAAAAAACTGTTTCAGTCAATAATAAAAATAAAGCTACAAATAACTTGCAAAAAAGTTGATAATATAAAAACACTAAGAAAGAAAAAATCTTACTATTCTTTTCTCTCGGTCTATTTTGTTGATGCTGATAAAATATCCTATTTCTCTCCAAGCACAGACTAGTGCTAATGCTGACTTATCATTAGCACATAACAAGTCCTCGGCGAGATATCAGACTTTTTCTGTACATGTATAATAAAGAGGACATTCTTCTCGGCCTGATGTTGTTTCTGCTTTATCTCCAAGCACAGACTAGTGCTAATGTCACTGCATCATTAGCACATAGCAAGTACCTGGAAATACCTCAGATTTTCTCATGTCTGCATGTATGTTTTTCGCTTCTTTTGTTTTACTTTTGTGATGTATTTTCTGACTCCTCTCCAAGCACAGACTAGTGCTAATGCTAGAATATCATTAGCACACAGTAAGTACTCGGAAAGACTTCAGACTTCCCCTTTGTCGGTTTCTTCGTCTTTTTCGATTGACTCTCTGATTTATATCCGACGGCTTTCCAAGCACAGGCTAGTGCTAATGTTTTATTGTCATTAGTACATAGCAAGTACCTGGGAATATATCGGATATACATAAGTCTAATTTATGTCGTCTTTATCATTCTTTGATGTTATTTCCGACTCCTCTCCAAGCACAGGCTAGTACTAATGTTTCTTTTCCTACTAGAACATAGCAAGTACTTGGGAAGACATCAGAGTAGCTCTGCTCTTCTTCTTTACCAGGACAAGTTTGATGTGAAGTTTCTCTCAATAAATCTTATATTTATATCCAAAGTGTCAAATTTTGATAAGTGTCAGACGAATTCTCTTACTCTAAGATGAGCTTCGATTGTTTTGAAAAGACATGAGAAAAATCGTCAAATTTCGATTGGTGTCATAATTGATCAGATCAGATGTTTTCAGTCCAAGCTGTGTACAAAGGGAGATAACAACAAATTATTTGACCTACTTAATGAAAGTAACAAAAAACTGTTTCAGTCAATAATAAAAATAAAGCTACAAATAACTTGCAAAAAAGTTGATAATATAAAAACACTAAGAAAGAAAAAATCTTACTATTCTTTTCTCTCGGTCTATTTTGTTGATGCTGATAAAATATCCGATTTCTCTCCAAGCACAGACTAGTGCTAATGCTGACTTATCATTAGCACATAACAAGTCCTCGGCGAGATATCAGACTTTTTCTGTACATGTATAATAAAGAGGACATTCTTCTCGGTCTGATGTTGTTTCTGCTTTATCTCCAAGCACAGACTAGTGCTAATGTCACTGCATCATTAGCACATAGCAAGTACCTGGAAATACCTCAGATTTTCTCATGTCTGCATGTATGTTTTTCGCTTCTTTTGTTTTACTTTTGTGATGTTATTTTCTGACTCCTCTCCAAGCACAGACTAGTGCTAATGCTAGAATATCATTAGCACACAGTAAGTACTCGGAAAGACTTCAGACTTCCCTTTTGTCGGTTTCTTCGTCTTTTTCGATTGACTCTCTGATTTATATCCGACGGCTTTCCAAGCACAGGCTAGTGCTAATGTTTTATTGTCATTAGTACATAGCAAGTACCTGGGAATATATCGGATATACATAAGTCTAATTTCTGTCGTCTTTATCATTCTTTGATGTTATTTCCGACTCCTCTCCAAGCACAGGCTAGTGCTAATGTTTCTTTTCCTACTAGA
This sequence comes from Mytilisepta virgata, assembly GCA_028015205.1. Lineage (NCBI taxonomy): Eukaryota > Metazoa > Mollusca > Bivalvia > Mytilida > Mytilidae > Mytilisepta > Mytilisepta virgata. The sequence goes on from CM051515.1 coordinate 39,369,457, forward strand.
ACATAGCAAGTACTTGGGAAGACATCAGAGTAGCTCTGCTCTTCTTCTTTACCAGGACAAGTTTGATGTGAAGTTTCTCTCAATAAATCTTATATTTATATCCAAAGTGTCAAATTTTGATAAGTGTCAGACGGATTCTCTTACTATAAGATGAGCTTCGATTGTTTTGAAAAGACATGAGAAAAATCGTCAAATTTCGATTGGTGTCATAATTGATCAGATCAGATGTTTTCAGTCCAAGCTGTGTACAAAGGGAGATAACAACAAATTATTTGACCTACTTAATGAAAGTAACAAAAAACTGTTTCAGTCAATAATAAAAATAAAGCTACAAATAACTTGCAAAAAAGTTGATAATATAAAAACACTAAGAAAGAAAAAATCTTACTATTCTTTTCTCTCGGTCTATTTTGTTGATGCTGATAAAATATCCGATTTCTCTCCAAGCACAGACTAGTGCTAATGCTGACTTATCATTAGCACATAACAAGTCCTCGGCGAGATATCAGACTTTTTCTGTACATGTATAATAAAGAGGACATTCTTCTCGGCCGGATGTTGTTTCTGCTTTATCCCCGAGCACAGACTAGTGCTAATGTCACTGCATCATTAGCATATAGCAAGTACCTGGAAATACCTCAGATTTTCTCATGTCTGCATGTATGTTTTTCGCTTCTTTTGTTTTACTTTTGTGATGTTATTTTCTGACTCCTCTCCAAGCACAGACTAGTGCTAATGCTAGAATATCATTAGCACACAGTAAGTACTCGGAAAGACTTCAGACTTCCCCTTTGTCGGTTTCTTCGTCTTTTTCGATTGACTCTCTGATTTATATCCGACGGCTTTCCAAGCACAGGCTAGTGCTAATGTTTTATTGTCATTAGTACATAGCAAGTACCTGGGAATATATCGGATATACATAAGTCTAATTTCTGTCGTCTTTATCATTCTTTGATGTTATTTCCGACTCCTCTCCAAGCACAGGCTAGTGCTAATGTTTCTTTTCCTACTAGAACATAGCAAGTACTTGGGAAGACATCAGAGTAGCTCTGCTCTTCTTCTTTACGAGGACAAGTTTGATGTGAAGTTTCTCTCAATAAATCTTATATTTATATCCAAAGTGTCAAATTTTGATAAGTGTCAGACGGATTCTCTTACTATAAGATGAGCTTCGATTGTTTTGAAAAGACATGAGAAAAATCGTCAAATTTCGATTGGTGTCATAATTGATCAGATCAGATGTTTTCAGTCCAAGCTGTGTACAAAGGGAGATAACAACAAATTATTTGACCTACTTAATGAAAGTAACAAAAAACTGTTTCTGTCAATAATAAAAATACAGCTACAAATAACTTGCAAAAAAGTTGATAATATAAAAACACTAAGAAAGAAAAAATCTTACTATTCTTTTCTCTCGGTCTATTTTGTTGATGCTGATAAAATATCCGATTTCTCTCCAAGCACAGACTAGTGCTAATGCTGACTTATCATTAGCACATAACAAGTCCTCGGCGAGATATCAGACTTTTTCTGTACATGTATAATAAAGAGGACATTCTTCTCGGCCTGATGTTGTTTCTGCTTTATCTCCAAGCACAGACTAGTGCTAATGTCACTGCATCATTAGCACATAGCAAGTACCTGGAAATACCTCAGATTTTCTCATGTCTGCATGTATGTTTTTCGCTTCTTTTGTTTTACTTTTGTGATGTATTTTCTGACTCCTCTCCAAGCACAGACTAGTGCTAATGCTAGAATATCATTAGCACACAGTAAGTACTCGGAAAGACTTCAGACTTCCCCTTTGTCGGTTTCTTCGTCTTTTTCGATTGACTCTCTGATTTATATCCGACGGCTTTCCAAGCACAGGCTAGTGCTAATGTTTTATTGTCATTAGTACATAGCAAGTACCTGGGAATATATCGGATATACATAAGTCTAATTTATGTCGTCTTTATCATTCTTTGATGTTATTTCCGACTCCTCTCCAAGCACAGGCTAGTACTAATGTTTCTTTTCCTACTAGAACATAGCAAGTACTTGGGAAGACATCAGAGTAGCTCTGCTCTTCTTCTTTACCAGGACAAGTTTGATGTGAAGTTTCTCTCAATAAATCTTATATTTATATCCAAAGTGTCAAATTTTGATAAGTGTCAGACGAATTCTCTTACTATAAGATGAGCTTCGATTGTTTTGAAAAGACATGAGAAAAATCGTCAAATTTCGATTGGTGTCATAATTGATCAGATCAGATGTTTTCAGTCCAAGCTGTGTACAAAGGGAGATAACAACAAATTATTTGACCTACTTAATGAAAGTAACAAAAAACTGTTTCAGTCAATAATAAAAATAAAGCTACAAATAACTTGCAAAAAAGTTGATAATATAAAAACACTAAGAAAGAAAAAATCTTACTATTCTTTTCTCTCGGTCTATTTTGTTGATGCTGATAAAATATCCGATTTCTCTCCAAGCACAGACTAGTGCTAATGCTGACTTATCATTAGCACATAACAAGTCCTCGGCGAGATATCAGACTTTTTCTGTACATGTATAATAAAGAGGACATTCTTCTCGGTCTGATGTTGTTTCTGCTTTATCTCCAAGCACAGACTAGTGCTAATGTCACTGCATCATTAGCACATAGCAAGTACCTGGAAATACCTCAGATTTTCTCATGTCTGCATGTATGTTTTTCGCTTCTTTTGTTTTACTTTTGTGATGTTATTTTCTGACTCCTCTCCAAGCACAGACTAGTGCTAATGCTAGAATATCATTAGCACACAGTAAGTGCTCGGAAAGACTTCAGACTTCCCCTTTGTCGGTTTCTTCGTCTTTTTCGATTGACTCTCTGATTTATATCCGACGGCTTTCCAAGCACAGGCTAGTGCTAATGTTTTATTGTCATTAGTACATAGCAAGTACCTGGGAATATATCGGATATACATAAGTCTAATTTCTGTCGTCTTTATCATTCTTTGATGTTATTTCCGACTCCTCTCCAAGCACAGGCTAGTGCTAATGTTTCTTTTCCTACTAGAACATAGCAAGTACTTGGGAAGACATCAGAGTAGCTCTGCTCTTCTTCTTTACCAGGACAAGTTTGATGTGAAGTTTCTCTCAATAAATCTTATATTTATATCCAAAGTGTCAAATTTTGATAAGTGTCAGACGGATTCTCTTACTATAAGATGAGCTTCGATTGTTTTGAAAAGACATGAGAAAAATCGTCAAATTTCGATTGGTGTCATAATTGATCAGATCAGATGTTTTCAGTCCAAGCTGTGTACAAAGGGAGATAACAACAAATTATTTGACCTACTTAATGAAAGTAACAAAAAACTGTTTCAGTCAATAATAAAAATAAAGCTACAAATAACTTGCAAAAAAGTTGATAATATAAAAACACTAAGAAAGAAAAAATCTTACTATTCTTTTCTCTCGGTCTATTTTGTTGATGCTGATAAAATATCCGATTTCTCTCCAAGCACAGACTAGTGCTAATGCTGACTTATCATTAGCACATAACAAGTCCTCGGCGAGATATCAGACTTTTTCTGTACATGTATAATAAAGAGGACATTCTTCTCGGCCGGATGTTGTTTCTGCTTTATCTCCAAGCACAGACTAGTGCTAATGTCACTGCATCATTAGCACATAGCAAGTACCTGGAAATACCTCAGATTTTCTCATGTCTGCATGTATGTTTTTCGCTTCTTTTGTTTTACTTTTGTGATGTTATTTTCTGACTCCTCTCCAAGCACAGACTAGTGCTAATGCTAGAATATCATTAGCACACAGTAAGTACTCGGAAAGACTTCAGACTTCCCCTTTGTCGGTTTCTTCGTCTTTTTCGATTGACTCTCTGATTTATATCCGACGGCTTTCCAAGCACAGGCTAGTGCTAATGTTTTATTGTCATTAGTACATAGCAAGTACCTGGGAATATATCGGATATACATAAGTCTAATTTCTGTCGTCTTTATCATTCTTTGATGTTATTTCCGACTCCTCTCCAAGCACAGGCTAGTGCTAATGTTTCTTTTCCTACTAGAACATAGCAAGTACTTGGGAAGACATCAGAGTAGCTCTGCTCTTCTTCTTTACCAGGACAAGTTTGATGTGAAGTTTCTCTCAATAAATCTTATATTTATATCCAAAGTGTCAAATTTTGATAAGTGTCAGACGGATTCTCTTACTATAAGATGAGCTTCGATTGTTTTGAAAAGACATGAGAAAAATCGTCAAATTTCGATTGGTGTCATAATTGATCAGATCAGATGTTTTCAGTCCAAGCTGTGTACAAAGGGAGATAACAACAAATTATTTGACCTACTTAATGAAAGTAACAAAAAACTGTTTCAGTCAATAATAAAAATAAAGCTACAAATAACTTGCAAAAAAGTTGATAATATAAAAGCACTAAGAAAGAAAAAATCTTACTATTCTTTTCTCTCGGTCTATTTTGTTGATGCTGATAAAATATCCGATTTCTCTCCAAGCACAGACTAGTGCTAATGCTGACTTATCATTAGCACATAACAAGTCCTCGGCGAGATATCAGACTTTTTCTGTACATGTATAATAAAGAGGACATTCTTCTCGGCCGGATGTTGTTTCTGCTTTATCCCCAAGCACAGACTAGTGCTAATGTCACTGCATCATTAGCACATAGCAAGTACCTGGAAATACCTCAGATTTTCTCATGTCTGCATGTATGTTTTTCGCTTCTTTTGTTTTACTTTTGTGATGTTATTTTCTGACTCCTCTCCATGCACAGACTAGTGCTAATGCTAGAATATCATTAGCACACAGTAAGTACTCGGAAAGACTTCAGACTTCCCCTTTGTCGGTTTCTTCGTCTTTTTCGATTGACTCTCTGATTTATATCCGACGGCTTTCCAAGCACAGGCTAGTGCTAATGTTTTATTGTCATTAGTACATAGCAAGTACCTGGGAATATATCGGATATACATAAGTCTAATTTCTGTCGTCTTTATCATTCTTTGATGTTATTTCCGACTCCTCTCCAAGCACAGGCTAGTGCTAATGTTTCTTTTCCTACTAGAACATAGCAAGTACTTGGGAAGACATCAGAGTAGCTCTGCTCTTCTTCTTTACCAGGACAAGTTTGATGTGAAGTTTCTCTCAATAAATCTTATATTTATATCCAAAGTGTCAAATTTTGATAAGTGTCAGACGGATTCTCTTACTATAAGATGAGCTTCGATTGTTTTGAAAAGACATGAGAAAAATCGTCAAATTTCGATTGGTGTCATAATTGATCAGATCAGATGTTTTCAGTCCAAGCTGTGTACAAAGGGAGATAACAACAAATTATTTGACCTACTTAATGAAAGTAACAAAAAACTGTTTCAGTCAATAATAAAAATAAAGCTACAAATAACTTGCAAAAAAGTTGATAATATAAAAACACTAAGAAAGAAAAAATCTTACTATTCTTTTCTCTCGGTCTATTTTGTTGATGCTGATAAAATATCCGATTTCTCTCCAAGCACAGACTATTGCTAATGCTGACTTATCATTAGCACATAACAAGTCCTCGGCGAGATATCAGACTTTTTCTGTACATGTATAATAAAGAGGACATTCTTCTCGGCCGGATGTTGTTTCTGCTTTATCCCCAAGCACAGACTAGTGCTAATGTCACTGCATCATTAGCACATAGCAAGTACCTGGAAATACCTCAGATTTTCTCATGTCTGCATGTATGTTTTTCGCTTCTTTTGTTTTACTTTTGTGATGTTATTTTCTGACTCCTCTCCAAGCACAGACTAGTGCTAATGCTAGAATATCATTAGCACACAGTAAGTACTCGGAAAGACTTCAGACTTCCCCTTTGTCGGTTTCTTCGTCTTTTTCGATTGACTCTCTGATTTATATCCGACGGCTTTCCAAGCACAGGCTAGTGCTAATGTTTTATTGTCATTAGTACATAGCAAGTACCTGGGAATATATCGGATATACATAAGTCTAATTTCTGTCGTCTTTATCATTCTTTGATGTTATTTCCGACTCCTCTCCAAGCACAGGCTAGTGCTAATGTTTCTTTTCCTACTAGAACATAGCAAGTACTTGGGAAGACATCAGAGTAGCTCTGCTCTTCTTCTTTACGAGGACAAGTTTGATGTGAAGTTTCTCTCAATAAATCTTATATTTATATCCAAAGTGTCAAATTTTGATAAGTGTCAGACGGATTCTCTTACTATAAGATGAGCTTCGATTGTTTTGAAAAGACATGAGAAAAATCGTCAAATTTCGATTGGTGTCATAATTGATCAGATCAGATGTTTTCAGTCCAAGCTGTGTACAAAGGGAGATAACAACAAATTATTTGACCTACTTAATGAAAGTAACAAAAAACTGTTTCAGTCAATAATAAAAATAAAGCTACAAATAACTTGCAAAAAAGTTGATAATATAAAAACACTAAGAAAGAAAAAATCTTACTATTCTTTTCTCTCGGTCTATTTTGTTGATGCTGATAAAATATCCGATTTCTCTCCAAGCACAGACTAGTGCTAATGCTGACTTATCATTAGCACATAACAAGTCCTCGGCGAGATATCAGACTTTTTCTGTACATGTATAATAAAGAGGACATTCTTCTCGGCCGGATGTTGTTTCTGCTTTATCTCCAAGCACAGACTAGTGCTAATGTCACTGCATCATTAGCACATAGCAAGTACCTGGAAATACCTCAGATTTTCTCATGTCTGCATGTATGTTTTTCGCTTCTTTTGTTTTACTTTTGTGATGTTATTTTCTGACTCCTCTCCAAGCACAGACTAGTACTAATGCTAGAATATCATTAGCACACAGTAAGTACTCGGAAAGACTTCAGACTTCCCCTTTGTCGGTTTCTTCGTCTTTTTCGATTGACTCTCTGATTTATATCCGACGGCTTTCCAAGCACAGGCTAGTGCTAATGTTTTATTGTCATTAGTACATAGCAAGTACCTGGGAATATATCGGATATACATAAGTCTAATTTCTGTCGTCTTTATCATTCTTTGATGTTATTTCCGACTCCTCTCCAAGCACAGGCTAGTGCTAATGTTTCTTTTCCTACTAGAACATAGCAAGTACTTGGGAAGACATCAGAGTAGCTCTGCTCTTCTTCTTTACGAGGACAAGTTTGATGTGAAGTTTCTCTCAATAAATCTTATATTTATATCCAAAGTGTCAAATTTTGATAAGTGTCAGACGGATTCTCTTACTATAAGATGAGCTTCGATTGTTTTGAAAAGACATGAGAAAAATCGTCAAATTTCGATTGGTGTCATAATTGATCAGATCAGATGTTTTCAGTTCAAGCTGTGTACAAAGGGAGATAACAACAAATTATTTGACCTACTTAATGAAAGTAACAAAACACTGTTTCAGTCAATAATAAAAATAAAGCTACAAATAACTTGCAAAAAAGTTGATAATATAAAAACACTAAGAAAGAAAAAATCTTACTATTCTTTTCTCTCGGTCTATTTTGTTGATGCTGATAAAATATCCTATTTCTCTCCAAGCACAGACTAGTGCTAATGCTGACTTATCATTAGCACATAACAAGTCCTCGGCGAGATATCAGACTTTTTCTGTACATGTATAATAAAGAGGACATTCTTCTCGGCCTGATGTTGTTTCTGCTTTATCTCCAAGCACAGACTAGTGCTAATGTCACTGCATCATTAGCACATAGCAAGTACCTGGAAATACCTCAGATTTTCTCATGTCTGCATGTATGTTTTTCGCTTCTTTTGTTTTACTTTTGTGATGTATTTTCTGACTCCTCTCCAAGCACAGACTAGTGCTAATGCTAGAATATCATTAGCACACAGTAAGTACTCGGAAAGACTTCAGACTTCCCCTTTGTCGGTTTCTTCGTCTTTTTCGATTGACTCTCTGATTTATATCCGACGGCTTTCCAAGCACAGGCTAGTGCTAATGTTTTATTGTCATTAGTACATAGCAAGTACCTGGGAATATATCGGATATACATAAGTCTAATTTCTGTCGTCTTTATCATTCTTTGATGTTATTTCCGACTCCTCTCCAAGCACAGGCTAGTACTAATGTTTCTTTTCCTACTAGAACATAGCAAGTACTTGGGAAGACATCAGAGTAGCTCTGCTCTTCTTCTTTACCAGGACAAGTTTGATGTGAAGTTTCTCTCAATAAATCTTATATTTATATCCAAAGTGTCAAATTTTGATAAGTGTCAGACGAATTCTCTTACTATAAGATGAGCTTCGATTGTTTTGAAAAGACATGAGAAAAATCGTCAAATTTCGATTGGTGTCATAATTGATCAGATCAGATGTTTTCAGTCCAAGCTGTGTACAAAGGGAGATAACAACAAATTATTTGACCTACTTAATGAAAGTAACAAAAAACTGTTTCAGTCAATAATAAAAATAAAGCTACAAATAACTTGCAAAAAAGTTGATAATATAAAAACACTAAGAAAGAAAAAATCTTACTATTCTTTTCTCTCGGTCTATTTTGTTGATGCTGATAAAATATCCGATTTCTCTCCAAGCACAGACTAGTGCTAATGCTGACTTATCATTAGCACATAACAAGTCCTCGGCGAGATATCAGACTTTTTCTGTACATGTATAATAAAGAGGACATTCTTCTCGGTCTGATGTTGTTTCTGCTTTATCTCCAAGCACAGACTAGTGCTAATGTCACTGCATCATTAGCACATAGCAAGTACCTGGAAATACCTCAGATTTTCTCATGTCTGCATGTATGTTTTTCGCTTCTTTTGTTTTACTTTTGTGATGTTATTTTCTGACTCCTCTCCAAGCACAGACTAGTGCTAATGCTAGAATATCATTAGCACACAGTAAGTACTCGGAAAGACTTCAGACTTCCCCTTTGTCGGTTTCTTCGTCTTTTTCGATTGACTCTCTGATTTATATCCGACGGCTTTCCAAGCACAGGCTAGTGCTAATGTTTTATTGTCATTAGTACATAGCAAGTACCTGGGAATATATCGGATATACATAAGTCTAATTTCTGTCGTCTTTATCATTCTTTGATGTTATTTCCGACTCCTCTCCAAGCACAGGCTAGTGCTAATGTTTCTTTTCCTACTAGAACATAGCAAGTACTTGGGAAGACATCAGAGTAGCTCTGCTCTTCTTCTTTACCAGGACAAGTTTGATGTGAAGTTTCTCTCAATAAATCTTATATTTATATCCAAAGTGTCAAATTTTGATAAGTGTCAGACGGATTCTCTTACTATAAGATGAGCTTCGATTGTTTTGAAAAGACATGAGAAAAATCGTCAAATTTCGATTGGTGTCATAATTGATCAGATCAGATGTTTTCAGTCCAAGCTGTGTACAAAGGGAGATAACAACAAATTATTTGACCTACTTAATGAAAGTAACAAAAAACTGTTTCAGTCAATAATAAAAATAAAGCTACAAATAACTTGCAAAAAAGTTGATAATATAAAAACACTAAGAAAGAAAAAATCTTACTATTCTTTTCTCTCGGTCTATTTTGTTGATGCTGATAAAATATCCGATTTCTCTCCAAGCACAGACTAGTGCTAATGCTGACTTATCATTAGCACATAACAAGTCCTCGGCGAGATATCAGACTTTTTCTGTACATGTATAATAAAGAGGACATTCTTCTCGGCCGGATGTTGTTTCTGCTTTATCCCCAAGCACAGACTAGTGCTAATGTCACTGCATCATTAGCACATAGCAAGTACCTGGAAATACCTCAGATTTTCTCATGTCTGCATGTATGTTTTTCGCTTCTTTTGTTTTACTTTTGTGATGTTATTTTCTGACTCCTCTCCATGCACAGACTAGTGCTAATGCTAGAATATCATTAGCACACAGTAAGTACTCGGAAAGACTTCAGACTTCCCCTTTGTCGGTTTCTTCGTCTTTTTCGATTGACTCTCTGATTTATATCCGACGGCTTTCCAAGCACAGGCTAGTGCTAATGTTTTATTGTCATTAGTACATAGCAAGTACCTGGGAATATATCGGATATACATAAGTCTAATTTCTGTCGTCTTTATCATTCTTTGATGTTATTTCCGACTCCTCTCCAAGCACAGGCTAGTGCTAATGTTTCTTTTCCTACTAGAACATAGCAAGTACTTGGGAAGACATCAGAGTAGCTCTGCTCTTCTTCTTTACCAGGACAAGTTTGATGTGAAGTTTCTCTCAATAAATCTTATATTTATATCCAAAGTGTCAAATTTTGATAAGTGTCAGACGGATTCTCTTACTATAAGATGAGCTTCGATTGTTTTGAAAAGACATGAGAAAAATCGTCAAATTTCGATTGGTGTCATAATTGATCAGATCAGATGTTTTCAGTCCAAGCTGTGTACAAAGGGAGATAACAACAAATTATTTGACCTACTTAATGAAAGTAACAAAAAACTGTTTCAGTCAATAATAAAAATAAAGCTACAAATAACTTGCAAAAAAGTTGATAATATAAAAACACTAAGAAAGAAAAAATCTTACTATTCTTTTCTCTCGGTCTATTTTGTTGATGCTGATAAAATATCCTATTTCTCTCCAAGCACAGACTAGTGCTAATGCTGACTTATCATTAGCACATAACAAGTCCTCGGCGAGATATCAGACTTTTTCTGTACATGTATAATAAAGAGGACATTCTTCTCGGCCTGATGTTGTTTCTGCTTTATCTCCAAGCACAGACTAGTGCTAATGTCACTGCATCATTAGCACATAGCAAGTACCTGGAAATACCTCAGATTTTCTCATGTCTGCATGTATGTTTTTCGCTTCTTTTGTTTTACTTTTGTGATGTATTTTCTGACTCCTCTCCAAGCACAGACTAGTGCTAATGCTAGAATATCATTAGCACACAGTAAGTACTCGGAAAGACTTCAGACTTCCCCTTTGTCGGTTTCTTCGTCTTTTTCGATTGACTCTCTGATTTATATCCGACGGCTTTCCAAGCACAGGCTAGTGCTAATGTTTTATTGTCATTAGTACATAGCAAGTACCTGGGAATATATCGGATATACATAAGTCTAATTTCTGTCGTCTTTATCATTCTTTGATGTTATTTCCGACTCCTCTCCAAGCACAGGCTAGTACTAATGTTTCTTTTCCTACTAGAACATAGCAAGTACTTGGGAAGACATCAGAGTAGCTCTGCTCTTCTTCTTTACCAGGACAAGTTTGATGTGAAGTTTCTCTCAATAAATCTTATATTTATATCCAAAGTGTCAAATTTTGATAAGTGTCAGACGAATTCTCTTACTATAAGATGAGCTTCGATTGTTTTGAAAAGACATGAGAAAAATCGTCAAATTTCGATTGGTGTCATAATTGATCAGATCAGATGTTTTCAGTCCAAGCTGTGTACAAAGGGAGATAACAACAAATTATTTGACCTACTTAATGAAAGTAACAAAAAACTGTTTCAGTCAATAATAAAAATAAAGCTACAAATAACTTGCAAAAAAGTTGATAATATAAAAACACTAAGAAAGAAAAAATCTTACTATTCTTTTCTCTCGGTCTATTTTGTTGATGCTGATAAAATATCCGATTTCTCTCCAAGCACAGACTAGTGCTAATGCTGACTTATCATTAGCACATAACAAGTCCTCGGCGAGATATCAGACTTTTTCTGTACATGTATAATAAAGAGGACATTCTTCTCGGTCTGATGTTGTTTCTGCTTTATCTCCAAGCACAGACTAGTGCTAATGTCACTGCATCATTAGCACATAGCAAGTACCTGGAAATACCTCAGATTTTCTCATGTCTGCATGTATGTTTTTCGCTTCTTTTGTTTTACTTTTGTGATGTTATTTTCTGACTCCTCTCCAAGCACAGACTAGTGCTAATGCTAGAATATCATTAGCACACAGTAAGTACTCGGAAAGACTTCAGACTTCCCCTTTGTCGGTTTCTTCGTCTTTTTCGATTGACTCTCTGATTTATATCCGACGGCTTTCCAAGCACAGGCTAGTGCTAATGTTTTATTGTCATTAGTACATAGCAAGTACCTGGGAATATATCGGATATACATAAGTCTAATTTCTGTCGTCTTTATCATTCTTTGATGTTATTTCCGACTCCTCTCCAAGCACAGGCTAGTGCTAATGTTTCTTTTCCTACTAGAACATAGCAAGTACTTGGGAAGACATCAGAGTAGCTCTGCTCTTCTTCTTTACCAGGACAAGTTTGATGTGAAGTTTCTCTCAATAAATCTTATATTTATATCCAAAGTGTCAAATTTTGATAAGTGTCAGACGGATTCTCTTACTATAAGATGAGCTTCGATTGTTTTGAAAAGACATGAGAAAAATCGTCAAATTTCGATTGGTGTCATAATTGATCAGATCAGATGTTTTCAGTCCAAGCTGTGTACAAAGGGAGATAACAACAAATTATTTGACCTACTTAATGAAAGTAACAAAAAACTGTTTCAGTCAATAATAAAAATAAAGCTACAAATAACTTGCAAAAAAGTTGATAATATAAAAACACTAAGAAAGAAAAAATCTTACTATTCTTTTCTCTCGGTCTATTTTGTTGATGCTGATAAAATATCCGATTTCTCTCCAAGCACAGACTAGTGCTAATGCTGACTTATCATTAGCACATAACAAGTCCTCGGCGAGATATCAGACTTTTTCTGTACATGTATAATAAAGAGGACATTCTTCTCGGCCGGATGTTGTTTCTGCTTTATCCCCAAGCACAGACTAGTGCTAATGTCACTGCATCATTAGCACATAGCAAGTACCTGGAAATACCTCAGATTTTCTCATGTCTGCATGTATGTTTTTCGCTTCTTTTGTTTTACTTTTGTGATGTTATTTTCTGACTCCTCTCCATGCACAGACTAGTGCTAATGCTAGAATATCATTAGCACACAGTAAGTACTCGGAAAGACTTCAGACTTCCCCTTTGTCGGTTTCTTCGTCTTTTTCGATTGACTCTCTGATTTATATCCGACGGCTTTCCAAGCACAGGCTAGTGCTAATGTTTTATTGTCATTAGTACATAGCAAGTACCTGGGAATATATCGGATATACATAAGTCTAATTTCTGTCGTCTTTATCATTCTTTGATGTTATTTCCGACTCCTCTCCAAGCACAGGCTAGTGCTAATGTTTCTTTTCCTACTAGAACATAGCAAGTACTTGGGAAGACATCAGAGTAGCTCTGCTCTTCTTCTTTACCAGGACAAGTTTGATGTGAAGTTTCTCTCAATAAATCTTATATTTATATCCAAAGTGTCAAATTTTGATAAGTGTCAGACGGATTCTCTTACTATAAGATGAGCTTCGATTGTTTTGAAAAGACATGAGAAAAATCGTCAAATTTCGATTGGTGTCATAATTGATCAGATCAGATGTTTTCAGTCCAAGCTGTGTACAAAGGGAGATAACAACAAATTATTTGACCTACTTAATGAAAGTAACAAAAAACTGTTTCAGTCAATAATAAAAATAAAGCTACAAATAACTTGCAAAAAAATTGATAATATAAAAACACTAAGAAAGAAAAAATCTTACTATTCTTTTCTCTCGGTCTATTTTGTTGATGCTGATAAAATATCCGATTTCTCTCCAAGCACAGACTAGTGCTAATGCTGACTTATCATTAGCACATAACAAGTCCTCGGCGAGATATCAGACTTTTTCTGTACATGTATAATAAAGAGGACATTCTTCTCGGCCGGATGTTGTTTCTGCTTTATCCCCAAGCACAGACTAGTGCTAATGTCACTGCATCATTAGCACATAGCAAGTACCTGGAAATACCTCAGATTTTCTCATGTCTGCATGTATGTTTTTCGCTTCTTTTGTTTTACTTTTGTGATGTTATTTTCTGACTCCTCTCCAAGCACAGACTAGTGCTAATGCTAGAATATCATTAGCACACAGTAAGTACTCGGAAAGACTTCAGACTTCCCCTTTGTCGGTTTCTTCGTCTTTTTCGATTGACTCTCTGATTTATATCCGACGGCTTTCCAAGCACAGGCTAGTGCTAATGTTTTATTGTCATTAGTACATAGCAAGTACCTGGGAATATATCGGATATACATAAGTCTAATTTCTGTCGTCTTTATCATTCTTTGATGTTATTTCCGACTCCTCTCCAAGCACAGGCTAGTGCTAATGTTTCTTTTCCTACTAGAACATAGCAAGTACTTGGGAAGACATCAGAGTAGCTCTGCTCTTCTTCTTTACCAGGACAAGTTTGATGTGAAGTTTCTCTCAATAAATCTTATATTTATATCCAAAGTGTCAAATTTTGATAAGTGTCAGACGGATTCTCTTACTATAAGATGAGCTTCGATTGTTTTGAAAAGACATGAGAAAAATCGTCAAATTTCGATTGGTGTCATAATTGATCAGATCAGATGTTTTCAGTCCAAGCTGTGTACAAAGGGAGATAACAACAAATTATTTGACCTACTTAATGAAAGTAACAAAAAACTGTTTCAGTCAATAATAAAAATAAAGCTACAAATAACTTGCAAAAAAGTTGATAATATAAAAACACTAAGAAAGAAAAAATCTTACTATTCTTTTCTCTCGGTCTATTTTGTTGATGCTGATAAAATATCCGATTTCTCTCCAAGCACAGACTAGTGCTAATGCTGACTTATCATTAGCACATAACAAGTCCTCGGCGAGATATCAGACTTTTTCTGTACATGTATAATAAAGAGGACATTCTTCTCGGCCGGATGTTGTTTCTGCTTTATCCCCAAGCACAGACTAGTGCTAATGTCACTGCATCATTAGCACATAGCAAGTACCTGGAAATACCTCAGATTTTCTCATGTCTGCATGTATGTTTTTCGCTTCTTTTGTTTTACTTTTGTGATGTTATTTTCTGACTCCTCTCCAAGCACAGACTAGTGCTAATGCTAGAATATCATTAGCACACAGTAAGTACTCGGAAAGACTTCAGACTTCCCCTTTGTCGGTTTCTTCGTCTTTTTCGATTGACTCTCTGATTTATATCCGACGGCTTTCCAAGCACAGGCTAGTGCTAATGTTTTATTGTCATTAGTACATAGCAAGTACCTGGGAATATATCGGATATACATAAGTCTAATTTCTGTCGTCTTTATCATTCTTTGATGTTATTTCCGACTCCTCTCCAAGCACAGGCTAGTGCTAATGTTTCTTTTCCTACTAGAACATAGCAAGTACTTGGGAAGACATCAGAGTAGCTCTGCTCTTCTTCTTTACCAGGACAAGTTTGATGTGAAGTTTCTCTCAATAAATCTTATATTTATATCCAAAGTGTCAAATTTTGATAAGTGTCAGACGGATTCTCTTACTATAAGATGAGCTTCGATTGTTTTGAAAAGACATGAGAAAAATCGTCAAATTTCGATTGGTGTCATAATTGATCAGATCAGATGTTTTCAGTCCAAGCTGTGTACAAAGGGAGATAACAACAAATTATTTGACCTACTTAATGAAAGTAACAAAAAACTGTTTCAGTCAATAATAAAAATAAAGCTACAAATAACTTGCAAAAAAGTTGATAATATAAAAACACTAAGAAAGAAAAAATCTTACTATTCTTTTCTCTCGGTCTATTTTGTTGATGCTGATAAAATATCCGATTTCTCTCCAAGCACAGACTAGTGCTAATGCTGACTTATCATTAGCACATAACAAGTCCTCGGCGAGATATCAGACTTTTTCTGTACATGTATAATAAAGAGGACATTCTTCTCGGCCGGATGTTGTTTCTGCTTTATCCCCAAGCACAGACTAGTGCTAATGTCACTGCATCATTAGCACATAGCAAGTACCTGGAAATACCTCAGATTTTCTCATGTCTGCATGTATGTTTTTCGCTTCTTTTGTTTTACTTTTGTGATGTTATTTTCTGACTCCTCTCCAAGCACAGACTAGTGCTAATGCTAGAATATCATTAGCACACAGTAAGTACTCGGAAAGACTTCAGACTTCCCCTTTGTCGGTTTCTTCGTCTTTTTCGATTGACTCTCTGATTTATATCCGACGGCTTTCCAAGCACAGGCTAGTGCTAATGTTTTATTGTCATTAGTACATAGCAAGTACCTGGGAATATATCGGATATACATAAGTCTAATTTCTGTCGTCTTTATCATTTTTTGATGTTATTTCCGACTCCTCTCCAAGCACAGGCTAGTGCTAATGTTTCTTTTCCTACTAGAACATAGCAAGTACTTGGGAAGACATCAGAGTAGCTCTGCTCTCTTTCTTTACGAGGACAAGTTTGATGTGAAGTTTCTCTCAATAAATCTTATATTTATATCCAAAGTGTCAAATTTTGATAAGTGTCAGACGGATTCTCTTACTATAAGATGAGCTTCGATTGTTTTGAAAAGACATGAGAAAAATCGTCAAATTTCGATTGGTGTCATAATTGATCAGATCAGATGTTTTCAGTCCAAGCTGTGTACAAAGGGAGATAACAACAAATTATTTGACCTACTTAATGAAAGTAACAAAAAACTGTTTCAGTCAATAATAAAAATAAAGCTACAAATAACTTGCAAAAAAGTTGATAATATAAAAACACTAAGAAAGAAAAAATCTTACTATTCTTTTCTCTCGGTCTATTTTGTTGATGCTGATAAAATATCCGATTTCTCTCCAAGCACAGACTAGTGCTAATGCTGACTTATCATTAGCACATAACAAGTCCTCGGCGAGATATCAGACTTTTTCTGTACATGTATAATAAAGAGGACATTCTTCTCGGCCGGATGTTGTTTCTGCTTTATCCCCAAGCACAGACTAGTGCTAATGTCACTGCATCATTAGCACATAGCAAGTACCTGGAAATACCTCAGATTTTCTCATGTCTGCATGTATGTTTTTCGCTTCTTTTGTTTTACTTTTGTGATGTTATTTTCTGACTCCTCTCCAAGCACAGACTAGTGCTAATGCTAGAATATCATTAGCACACAGTAAGTACTCGGAAAGACTTCAGACTTCCCCTTTGTCGGTTTCTTCGTCTTTTTCGATTGACTCTCTGATTTATATCCGACGGCTTTCCAAGCACAGGCTAGTGCTAATGTTTTATTGTCATTAGTACATAGCAAGTACCTGGGAATATATCGGATATACATAAGTCTAATTTCTGTCGTCTTTATCATTCTTTGATGTTATTTCCGACTCCTCTCCAAGCACAGGCTAGTGCTAATGTTTCTTTTCCTACTAGAACATAGCAAGTACTTGGGAAGACATCAGAGTAGCTCTGCTCTTCTTCTTTACGAGGACAAGTTTGATGTGAAGTTTCTCTCAATAAATCTTATATTTATATCCAAAGTGTCAAATTTTGATAAGTGTCAGACGGATTCTCTTACTATAAGATGAGCTTCGATTGTTTTGAAAAGACATGAGAAAAATCGTCAAATTTCGATTGGTGTCATAATTGATCAGATCAGATGTTTTCAGTCCAAGCTGTGTACAAAGGGAGATAACAACAAATTATTTGACCTACTTAATGAAAGTAACAAAAAACTGTTTCAGTCAATAATAAAAATAAAGCTACAAATAACTTGCAAAAAAGTTGATAATATAAAAACACTAAGAAAGAAAAAATCTTACTATTCTTTTCTCTCGGTCTATTTTGTTGATGCTGATAAAATATCCAATTTCTCTCCAAGCACAGACTAGTGCTAATGCTGACTTATCATTAGCACATAACAAGTCCTCGGCGAGATATCAGACTTTTTCTGTACATGTATAATAAAGAGGACATTCTTCTCGGCCGGATGTTGTTTCTGCTTTATCCCCAAGCACAGACTAGTGCTAATGTCACTGCATCATTAGCACATAGCAAGTACCTGGAAATACCTCAGATTTTCTCATGTCTGCATGTATGTTTTTCGCTTCTTTTGTTTTACTTTTGTGATGTTATTTTCTGACTCCTCTCCAAGCACAGACTAGTGCTAATGCTAGAATATCATTAGCACACAGTAAGTACTCGGAAAGACTTCAGACTTCCCCTTTGTCGGTTTCTTCGTCTTTTTCGATTGACTCTCTGATTTATATCCGACGGCTTTCCAAGCACAGGCTAGTGCTAATGTTTTATTGTCATTAGTACATAGCAAGTACCTGGGAATATATCGGATATACATAAGTCTAATTTCTGTCGTCTTTATCATTCTTTGATGTTATTTCCGACTCCTCTCCAAGCACAGGCTAGTGCTAATCTTTCTTTTCCTACTAGAACATAGCAAGTACTTGGGAAGACATCAGAGTAGCTCTGCTCTTCTTCTTTACGAGGACAAGTTTGATGTGAAGTTTCTCTCAATAAATCTTATATTTATATCCAAAGTGTCAAATTTTGATAAGTGTCAGACGGATTCTCTTACTATAAGATGAGCTTCGATTGTTTTGAAAAGACATGAGAAAAATCGTCAAATTTCGATTGGTGTCATAATTGATCAGATCAGATGTTTTCAGTCCAAGCTGTGTACAAAGGGAGATAACAACAAATTATTTGACCTACTTAATGAAAGTAACAAAAAACTGTTTCAGTCAATAATAAAAATAAAGCTACAAATAACTTGCAAAAAAGTTGATAATATAAAAACACTAAGAAAGAAAAAATCTTACTATTCTTTTCTCTCGGTCTATTTTGTTGATGCTGATAAAATATCCAATTTCTCTCCAAGCACAGACTAGTGCTAATGCTGACTTATCATTAGCACATAACAAGTCCTCGGCGAGATATCAGACTTTTTCTGTACATGTATAATAAAGAGGACATTCTTCTCGGCCGGATGTTGTTTCTGCTTTATCCCCAAGCACAGACTAGTGCTAATGTCACTGCATCATTAGCACATAGCAAGTACCTGGAAATACCTCAGATTTTCTCATGTCTGCATGTATGTTTTTCGCTTCTTTTGTTTTACTTTTGTGATGTTATTTTCTGACTCCTCTCCAAGCACAGACTAGTGCTAATGCTAGAATATCATTAGCACACAGTAAGTACTCGGAAAGACTTCAGACTTCCCCTTTGTCGGTTTCTTCGTCTTTTTCGATTGACTCTCTGATTTATATCCGACGGCTTTCCAAGCACAGGCTAGTGCTAATGTTTTATTGTCATTAGTACATAGCAAGTACCTGGGAATATATCGGATATACATAAGTCTAATTTCTGTCGTCTTTATCATTCTTTGATGTTATTTCCGACTCCTCTCCAAGCACAGGCTAGTGCTAATCTTTCTTTTCCTACTAGAACATAGCAAGTACTTGGGAAGACATCAGAGTAGCTCTGCTCTTCTTCTTTACGAGGACAAGTTTGATGTGAAGTTTCTCTCAATAAATCTTATATTTATATCCAAAGTGTCAAATTTTGATAAGTGTCAGACGGATTCTCTTACTATAAGATGAGCTTCGATTGTTTTGAAAAGACATGAGAAAAATCGTCAAATTTCGATTGGTGTCATAATTGATCAGATCAGATGTTTTCAGTCCAAGCTGTGTACAAAGGGAGATAACAACAAATTATTTGACCTACTTAATGAAAGTAACAAAAAACTGTTTCAGTCAATAATAAAAATAAAGCTACAAATAACTTGCAAAAAAGTTGATAATATAAAAACACTAAGAAAGAAAAAATCTTACTATTCTTTTCTCTCGGTCTATTTTGTTGATGCTGATAAAATATCCAATTTCTCTCCAAGCACAGACTAGTGCTAATGCTGACTTATCATTAGCACATAACAAGTCCTCGGCGAGATATCAGACTTTTTCTGTACATGTATAATAAAGAGGACATTCTTCTCGGCCGGATGTTGTTTCTGCTTTATCCCCAAGCACAGACTAGTGCTAATGTCACTGCATCATTAGCACATAGCAAGTACCTGGAAATACCTCAGATTTTCTCATGTCTGCATGTATGTTTTTCGCTTCTTTTGTTTTACTTTTGTGATGTTATTTTCTGACTCCTCTCCAAGCACAGACTAGTGCTAATGCTAGAATATCATTAGCACACAGTAAGTACTCGGAAAGACTTCAGACTTCCCCTTTGTCGGTTTCTTCGTCTTTTTCGATTGACTCTCTGATTTATATCCGACGGCTTTCCAAGCACAGGCTAGTGCTAATGTTTTATTGTCATTAGTACATAGCAAGTACCTGGGAATATATCGGATATACATAAGTCTAATTTCTGTCGTCTTTATCATTCTTTGATGTTATTTCCGACTCCTCTCCAAGCACAGGCTAGTGCTAATGTTTCTTTTCCTACTAGAACATAGCAAGTACTTGGGAAGACATCAGAGTAGCTCTGCTCTTCTTCTTTACGAGGACAAGTTTGATGTGAAGTTTCTCTCAATAAATCTTATATTTATATCCAAAGTGTCAAATTTTGATAAGTGTCAGACGGATTCTCTTACTATAAGATGAGCTTCGATTGTTTTGAAAAGACATGAGAAAAATCGTCAAATTTCGATTGGTGTCATAATTGATCAGATCAGATGTTTTCAGTCCAAGCTGTGTACAAAGGGAGATAACAACAAATTATTTGACCTACTTAATGAAAGTAACAAAAAACTGTTTCAATCAATAATAAAAATAAAGCTACAAATAACTTGCAAAAAAGTTGATAATATAAAAACACTAAGAAAGAAAAAATCTTACTATTCTTTTCTCTCGGTCTATTTTGTTGATGCTGATAAAATATCCGATTTCTCTCCAAGCACAGACTAGTGCTAATGCTGACTTATCATTAGCACATAACAAGTCCTCGGCGAGATATCAGACTTTTTCTGTACATGTATAATAAAGAGGACATTCTTCTCGGCCGGATGTTGTTTCTGCTTTATCTCCAAGCACAGACTAGTGCTAATGTCACTGCATCATTAGCACATAGCAAGTACCTGGAAATACCTCAGATTTTCTCATGTCTGCATGTATATTTTTCGCTTCTTTTGTTTTACTTTTGTGATGTTATTTTCTGACTCCTCTCCAAGCACAGACTAGTGCTAATGCTAGAATATCATTAGCACACAGTAAGTACTCGGAAAGACTTCAGACTTCCCCTTTGTCGGTTTCTTCGTCTTTTTCGATTGACTCTCTGATTTATATCCGACGGCTTTCCAAGCACAGGCTAGTGCTAATGTTTTATTGTCATTAGTACATAGCAAGTACCTGGGAATATATCGGATATACATAAGTCTAATTTCTGTCGTCTTTATCATTCTTTGATGTTATTTCCGACTCCTCTCCAAGCACAGGCTAGTGCTAATGTTTCTTTTCCTACTAGAACATAGCAAGTACTTGGGAAGACATCAGAGTAGCTCTGCTCTTCTTCTTTACGAGGACAAGTTTGATGTGAAGTTTCTCTCAATAAATCTTATATTTATATCCAAAGTGTCAAATTTTGATAAGTGTCAGACGGATTCTCTTACTATAAGATGAGCTTCGATTGTTTTGAAAAGACATGAGAAAAATCGTCAAATTTCGATTGGTGTCATAATTGATCAGATCAGATGTTTTCAGTCCAAGCTGTGTACAAAGGGAGATAACAACAAATTATTTGACCTACTTAATGAAAGTAACAAAAAACTGTTTCAGTCAATAATAAAAATAAAGCTACAAATAACTTGCAAAAAAGTTGATAATATAAAAACACTAAGAAAGAAAAAATCTTACTATTCTTTTCTCTCGGTCTATTTTGTTGATGCTGATAAAATATCCGATTTCTCTCCAAGCACAGACTAGTGCTAATGCTGACTTATCATTAGCACATAACAAGTCCTCGGCGAGATATCAGACTTTTTCTGTACATGTATAATAAAGAGGACATTCTTCTCGGCCGGATGTTGTTTCTGCTTTATCCCCAAGCACAGACTAGTGCTAATGTCACTGCATCATTAGCACATAGCAAGTACCTGGAAATACCTCAGATTTTCTCATGTCTGCATGTATGTTTTTCGCTTCTTTTGTTTTACTTTTGTGATGTTATTTTCTGACTCCTCTCCAAGCACAGACTAGCGCTAATGCTAGAATATCATTAGCACACAGTAAGTACTCGGAAAGACTTCAGACTTCCCCTTTGTCGGTTTCTTCGTCTTTTTCGATTGACTCTCTGATTTATATCCGACGGCTTTCCAAGCACAGGCTAGTGCTAATGTTTTATTGTCATTAGTACATAGCAAGTACCTGGGAATATATCGGATATACATAAGTCTAATTTCTGTCGTCTTTATCATTCTGTGATGTTATTTCCGACTCCTCTCCAAGCACAGGCTAGTGCTAATGTTTCTTTTCCTACTAGAACATAGCAAGTACTTGGGAAGACATCAGAGTAGCTCTGCTCTTCTTCTTTACGAGGACAAGTTTGATGTGAAGTTTCTCTCAATAAATCTTATATTTATATCCAAAGTGTCAAATTTTGATAAGTGTCAGACGGATTCTCTTACTATAAGATGAGCTTCGATTGTTTTGAAAAGACATGAGAAAAATCGTCAAATTTCGATTGGTGTCATAATTGATCAGATCAGATGTTTTCAGTCCAAGCTGTGTACAAAGGGAGATAACAACAAATTATTTGACCTACTTAATGAAAGTAACAAAAAACTGTTTCAGTCAATAATAAAAATAAAGCTACAAATAACTTGCAAAAAAGTTGATAATATAAAAAAACTAAGAAAGAAAAAATCTTACTATTCTTTTCTCTCGGTCTATTTTGTTGATGCTGATAAAATATCCGATTTCTCTCCAAGCACAGACTAGTGCTAATGCTGACTTATCATTAGCACATAACAAGTCCTCGGCGAGATATCAGACTTTTTCTGTACATGTATAATAAAGAGGACATTCTTCTCGGCCGGATGTTGTTTCTGCTTTATCTCCAAGCACAGACTAGTGCTAATGTCACTGCATCATTAGCACATAGCAAGTACCTGGAAATACCTCAGATTTTCTCATGTCTGCATGTATGTTTTTCGCTTCTTTTGTTTTACTTTTGTGATGTTATTTTCTGACTCCTCTCCAAGCACAGACTAGTGCTAATGCTAGAATATCATTAGCACACAGTAAGTACTCGGAAAGACTTCAGACTTCCCCTTTGTCGGTTTCTTCGTCTTTTTCGATTGACTCTCTGATTTATATCCGACGGCTTTCCAAGCACAGGCTAGTGCTAATGTTTTATTGTCATTAGTACATAGCAAGTACCTGGGAATATATCGGATATACATAAGTCTAATTTCTGTCGTCTTTATCATTCTTTGATGTTATTTCCGACTCCTCTCCAAGCACAGGCTAGTGCTAATGTTTCTTTTCCTACTAGAACATAGCAAGTACTTGGGAAGACATCAGAGTAGCTCTGCTCTTCTTCTTTACGAGGACAAGTTTGATGTGAAGTTTCTCTCAATAAATCTTATATTTATATCCAAAGTGTCAAATTTTGATAAGTGTCAGACGGATTCTCTTACTATAAGATGAGCTTCGATTGTTTTGAAAAGACATGAGAAAAATCGTCAAATTTCGATTGGTGTCATAATTGATCAGATCAGATGTTTTCAGTCCAAGCTGTGTACAAAGGGAGATAACAACAAATTATTTGACCTACTTAATGAAAGTAACAAAAAACTGTTTCAGTCAATAATAAAAATAAAGCTACAAATAACTTGCAAAAAAGTTGATAATATAAAAACACTAAGAAAGAAAAAATCTTACTATTCTTTTCTCTCGGTCTATTTTGTTGATGCTGATAAAATATCCGATTTCTCTCCAAGCACAGACTAGTGCTAATGCTGACTTATCATTAGCACATAACAAGTCCTCGGCGAGATATCAGACTTTTTCTGTACATGTATAATAAAGAGGACATTCTTCTCGGCCGGATGTTGTTTCTGCTTTATCCCCAAGCACAGACTAGTGCTAATGTCACTGCATCATTAGCACATAGCAAGTACCTGGAAATACCTCAGATTTTCTCATGTCTGCATGTATGTTTTTCGCTTCTTTTGTTTTACTTTTGTGATGTTATTTTCTGACTCCTCTCCAAGCACAGACTAGCGCTAATGCTAGAATATCATTAGCACACAGTAAGTACTCGGAAAGACTTCAGACTTCCCCTTTGTCGGTTTCTTCGTCTTTTTCGATTGACTCTCTGATTTATATCCGACGGCTTTCCAAGCACAGGCTAGTGCTAATGTTTTATTGTCATTAGTACATAGCAAGTACCTGGGAATATATCGGATATACATAAGTCTAATTTCTGTCGTCTTTATCATTCTGTGATGTTATTTCCGACTCCTCTCCAAGCACAGGCTAGTGCTAATGTTTCTTTTCCTACTAGAACATAGCAAGTACTTGGGAAGACATCAGAGTAGCTCTGCTCTTCTTCTTTACGAGGACAAGTTTGATGTGAAGTTTCTCTCAATAAATCTTATATTTATATCCAAAGTGTCAAATTTTGATAAGTGTCAGACGGATTCTCTTACTATAAGATGAGCTTCGATTGTTTTGAAAAGACATGAGAAAAATCGTCAAATTTCGATTGGTGTCATAATTGATCAGATCAGATGTTTTCAGTCCAAGCTGTGTACAAAGGGAGATAACAACAAATTATTTGACCTACTTAATGAAAGTAACAAAAAACTGTTTCAGTCAATAATAAAAATAAAGCTACAAATAACTTGCAAAAAAGTTGATAATATAAAAAAACTAAGAAAGAAAAAATCTTACTATTCTTTTCTCTCGGTCTATTTTGTTGATGCTGATAAAATATCCGATTTCTCTCCAAGCACAGACTAGTGCTAATGCTGACTTATCATTAGCACATAACAAGTCCTCGGCGAGATATCAGACTTTTTCTGTACATGTATAATAAAGAGGACATTCTTCTCGGCCGGATGTTGTTTCTGCTTTATCTCCAAGCACAGACTAGTGCTAATGTCACTGCATCATTAGCACATAGCAAGTACCTGGAAATACCTCAGATTTTCTCATGTCTGCATGTATGTTTTTCGCTTCTTTTGTTTTACTTTTGTGATGTTATTTTCTGACTCCTCTCCAAGCACAGACTAGTGCTAATGCTAGAATATCATTAGCACACAGTAAGTACTCGGAAAGACTTCAGACTTCCCCTTTGTCGGTTTCTTCGTCTTTTTCGATTGACTCTCTGATTTATATCCGACGGCTTTCCAAGCACAGGCTAGTGCTAATGTTTTATTGTCATTAGTACATAGCAAGTACCTGGGAATATATCGGATATACATAAGTCTAATTTCTGTCGTCTTTATCATTCTGTGATGTTATTTCCGACTCCTCTCCAAGCACAGGCTAGTGCTAATGTTTCTTTTCCTACTAGAACATAGCAAGTACTTGGGAAGACATCAGAGTAGCTCTGCTCTTCTTCTTTACGAGGACAAGTTTGATGTGAAGTTTCTCTCAATAAATCTTATATTTATATCCAAAGTGTCAAATTTTGATAAGTGTCAGACGGATTCTCTTACTATAAGATGAGCTTCGATTGTTTTGAAAAGACATGAGAAAAATCGTCAAATTTCGATTGGTGTCATAATTGATCAGATCAGATGTTTTCAGTCCAAGCTGTGTACAAAGGGAGATAACAACAAATTATTTGACCTACTTAATGAAAGTAACAAAAAACTGTTTCAGTCAATAATAAAAATAAAGCTACAAATAACTTGCAAAAAAGTTGATAATATAAAAACACTAAGAAAGAAAAAATCTTACTATTCTTTTCTCTCGGTCTATTTTGTTGATGCTGATAAAATATCCGATTTCTCTCCAAGCACAGACTAGTGCTAATGCTGACTTATCATTAGCACATAACAAGTCCTCGGCGAGATATCAGACTTTTTCTGTACATGTATAATAAAGAGGACATTCTTCTCGGCCGGATGTTGTTTCTGCTTTATCTCCAAGCACAGACTAGTGCTAATGTCACTGCATCATTAGCACATAGCAAGTACCTGGAAATACCTCAGATTTTCTCATGTCTGCATGTATGTTTTTCGCTTCTTTTGTTTTACTTTTGTGATGTTATTTTCTGACTCCTCTCCAAGCACAGACTAGCGCTAATGCTAGAATATCATTAGCACACAGTAAGTACTCGGAAAGACTTCAGACTTCCCCTTTGTCGGTTTCTTCGTCTTTTTCGATTGACTCTCTGATTTATATCCGACGGCTTTCCAAGCACAGGCTAGTGCTAATGTTTTATTGTCATTAGTACATAGCAAGTACCTGGGAATATATCGGATATACATAAGTCTAATTTCTGTCGTCTTTATCATTCTGTGATGTTATTTCCGACTCCTCTCCAAGCACAGGCTAGTGCTAATGTTTCTTTTCCTACTAGAACATAGCAAGTACTTGGGAAGACATCAGAGTAGCTCTGCTCTTCTTCTTTACGAGGACAAGTTTGATGTGAAGTTTCTCTCAATAAATCTTATATTTATATCCAAAGTGTCAAATTTTGATAAGTGTCAGACGGATTCTCTTACTATAAGATGAGCTTCGATTGTTTTGAAAAGACATGAGAAAAATCGTCAAATTTCGATTGGTGTCATAATTGATCAGATCAGATGTTTTCAGTCCAAGCTGTGTACAAAGGGAGATAACAACAAATTATTTGACCTACTTAATGAAAGTAACAAAAAACTGTTTCAGTCAATAATAAAAATAAAGCTACAAATAACTTGCAAAAAAGTTGATAATATAAAAAAACTAAGAAAGAAAAAATCTTACTATTCTTTTCTCTCGGTCTATTTTGTTGATGCTGATAAAATATCCGATTTCTCTCCAAGCACAGACTAGTGCTAATGCTGACTTATCATTAGCACATAACAAGTCCTCGGCGAGATATCAGACTTTTTCTGTACATGTATAATAAAGAGGACATTCTTCTCGACCGGATGTTGTTTCTGCTTTATCTCCAAGCACAGACTAGTGCTAATGTCACTGCATCATTAGCACATAGCAAGTACCTGGAAATACCTCAGATTTTCTCATGTCTGCATGTATGTTTTTCGCTTCTTTTGTTTTACTTTTGTGATGTTATTTTCTGACTCCTCTCCAAGCACAGACTAGTGCTAATGCTAGAATATCATTAGCACACAGTAAGTACTCGGAAAGACTTCAGACTTCCCCTTTGTCGGTTTCTTCGTCTTTTTCGATTGACTCTCTGATTTATATCCGACGGCTTTCCAAGCACAGGCTAGTGCTAATGTTTTATTGTCATTAGTACATAGCAAGTACCTGGGAATATATCGGATATACATAAGTCTAATTTCTGTCGTCTTTATCATTCTTTGATGTTATTTCCGACTCCTCTCCAAGCACAGGCTAGTGCTAATGTTTCTTTTCCTACTAGAACATAGCAAGTACTTGGGAAGACATCAGAGTAGCTCTGCTCTTCTTCTTTACCAGGACAAGTTTGATGTGAAGTTTCTCTCAATAAATCTTATATTTATATCCAAAGTGTCAAATTTTGATAAGTGTCAGACGGATTCTCTTACTATAAGATGAGCTTCGATTGTTTTGAAAAGACATGAGAAAAATCGTCAAATTTCGATTGGTGTCATAATTGATCAGATCAGATGTTTTCAGTCCAAGCTGTGTACAAAGGGAGATAACAACAAATTATTTGACCTACTTAATGAAAGTAACAAAAAACTGTTTCAGTCAATAATAAAAATAAAGCTACAAATAACTTGCAAAAAAGTTGATAATATAAAAACACTAAGAAAGAAAAAATCTTACTATTCTTTTCTCTCGGTCTATTTTGTTGATGCTGATAAAATATCCAATTTCTCTCCAAGCACAGACTAGTGCTAATGCTGACTTATCATTAGCACATAACAAGTCCTCGGCGAGATATCAGACTTTTTCTGTACATGTATAATAAAGAGGACATTCTTCTCGGCCGGATGTTGTTTCTGCTTTATCTCCAAGCACAGACTAGTGCTAATGTCACTGCATCATTAGCACATAGCAAGTACCTGGAAATACCTCAGATTTTCTCATGTCTGCATGTATGTTTTTCGCTTCTTTTGTTTTACTTTTGTGATGTTATTTTCTGACTCCTCTCCAAGCACAGACTAGCGCTAATGCTAGAATATCATTAGCACACAGTAAGTACTCGGAAAGACTTCAGACTTCCCCTTTGTCGGTTTCTTCGTCTTTTTCGATTGACTCTCTGATTTATATCCGACGGCTTTCCAAGCACAGGCTAGTGCTAATGTTTTATTGTCATTAGTACATAGCAAGTACCTGGGAATATATCGGATATACATAAGTCTAATTTCTGTCGTCTTTATCATTCTGTGATGTTATTTCCGACTCCTCTCCAAGCACAGGCTAGTGCTAATGTTTCTTTTCCTACTAGAACATAGCAAGTACTTGGGAAGACATCAGAGTAGCTCTGCTCTTCTTCTTTACGAGGACAAGTTTGATGTGAAGTTTCTCTCAATAAATCTTATATTTATATCCAAAGTGTCAAATTTTGATAAGTGTCAGACGGATTCTCTTACTATAAGATGAGCTTCGATTGTTTTGAAAAGACATGAGAAAAATCGTCAAATTTCGATTGGTGTCATAATTGATCAGATCAGATGTTTTCAGTCCAAGCTGTGTACAAAGGGAGATAACAACAAATTATTTGACCTACTTAATGAAAGTAACAAAAAACTGTTTCAGTCAATAATAAAAATAAAGCTACAAATAACTTGCAAAAAAGTTGATAATATAAAAAAACTAAGAAAGAAAAAATCTTACTATTCTTTTCTCTCGGTCTATTTTGTTGATGCTGATAAAATATCCGATTTCTCTCCAAGCACAGACTAGTGCTAATGCTGACTTATCATTAGCACATAACAAGTCCTCGGCGAGATATCAGACTTTTTCTGTACATGTATAATAAAGAGGACATTCTTCTCGGCCGGATGTTGTTTCTGCTTTATCTCCAAGCACAGACTAGTGCTAATGTCACTGCATCATTAGCACATAGCAAGTACCTGGAAATACCTCAGATTTTCTCATGTCTGCATGTATGTTTTTCGCTTCTTTTGTTTTACTTTTGTGATGTTATTTTCTGACTCCTCTCCAAGCACAGACTAGTGCTAATGCTAGAATATCATTAGCACACAGTAAGTACTCGGAAAGACTTCAGACTTCCCCTTTGTCGGTTTCTTCGTCTTTTTCGATTGACTCTCTGATTTATATCCGACGGCTTTCCAAGCACAGGCTAGTGCTAATGTTTTATTGTCATTAGTACATAGCAAGTACCTGGGAATATATCGGATATACATAAGTCTAATTTCTGTCGTCTTTATCATTCTTTGATGTTATTTCCGACTCCTCTCCAAGCACAGGCTAGTGCTAATGTTTCTTTTCCTACTAGAACATAGCAAGTACTTGGGAAGACATCAGAGTAGCTCTGCTCTTCTTCTTTACGAGGACAAGTTTGATGTGAAGTTTCTCTCAATAAATCTTATATTTATATCCAAAGTGTCAAATTTTGATAAGTGTCAGACGGATTCTCTTACTATAAGATGAGCTTCGATTGTTTTGAAAAGACATGAGAAAAATCGTCAAATTTCGATTGGTGTCATAATTGATCAGATCAGATGTTTTCAGTCCAAGCTGTGTACAAAGGGAGATAACAACAAATTATTTGACCTACTTAATGAAAGTAACAAAAAACTGTTTCAATCAATAATAAAAATAAAGCTACAAATAACTTGCAAAAAAGTTGATAATATAAAAAAACTAAGAAAGAAAAAATCTTACTATTCTTTTCTCTCGGTCTATTTTGTTGATGCTGATAAAATATCCGATTTCTCTCCAAGCACAGACTAGTGCTAATGCTGACTTATCATTAGCACATAACAAGTCCTCGGCGAGATATCAGACTTTTTCTGTACATGTATAATAAAGAGGACATTCTTCTCGGCCGGATGTTGTTTCTGCTTTATCTCCAAGCACAGACTAGTGCTAATGTCACTGCATCATTAGCACATAGCAAGTACCTGGAAATACCTCAGATTTTCTCATGTCTGCATGTATGTTTTTCGCTTCTTTTGTTTTACTTTTGTGATGTTATTTTCTGACTCCTCTCCAAGCACAGACTAGTGCTAATGCTAGAATATCATTAGCACACAGTAAGTACTCGGAAAGACTTCAGACTTCCCCTTTGTCGGTTTCTTCGTCTTTTTCGATTGACTCTCTGATTTATATCCGACGGCTTTCCAAGCACAGGCTAGTGCTAATGTTTTATTGTCATTAGTACATAGCAAGTACCTGGGAATATATCGGATATACATAAGTCTAATTTCTGTCGTCTTTATCATTCTTTGATGTTATTTCCGACTCCTCTCCAAGCACAGGCTAGTGCTAATGTTTCTTTTCCTACTAGAACATAGCAAGTACTTGGGAAGACATCAGAGTAGCTCTGCTCTTCTTCTTTACGAGGACAAGTTTGATGTGAAGTTTCTCTCAATAAATCTTATATTTATATCCAAAGTGTCAAATTTTGATAAGTGTCAGACGGATTCTCTTACTATAAGATGAGCTTCGATTGTTTTGAAAAGACATGAGAAAAATCGTCAAATTTCGATTGGTGTCATAATTGATCAGATCAGATGTTTTCAGTCCAAGCTGTGTACAAAGGGAGATAACAACAAATTATTTGACCTACTTAATGAAAGTAACAAAAAACTGTTTCAGTCAATAATAAAAATAAAGCTACAAATAACTTGCAAAAAAGTTGATAATATAAAAACACTAAGAAAGAAAAAATCTTACTATTCTTTTCTCTCGGTCTATTTTGTTGATGCTGATAAAATATCCGATTTCTCTCCAAGCACAGACTAGTGCTAATGCTGACTTATCATTAGCACATAACAAGTCCTCGGCGAGATATCAGACTTTTTCTGTACATGTATAATAAAGAGGACATTCTTCTCGGCCGGATGTTGTTTCTGCTTTATCTCCAAGCACAGACTAGTGCTAATGTCACTGCATCATTAGCACATAGCAAGTACCTGGAAATACCTCAGATTTTCTCATGTCTGCATGTATGTTTTTCGCTTCTTTTGTTTTACTTTTGTGATGTTATTTTCTGACTCCTCTCCAAGCACAGACTAGTGCTAATGCTAGAATATCATTAGCACACAGTAAGTACTCGGAAAGACTTCAGACTTCCCCTTTGTCGGTTTCTTCGTCTTTTTCGATTGACTCTCTGATTTATATCCGACGGCTTTCCAAGCACAGGCTAGTGCTAATGTTTTATTGTCATTAGTACATAGCAAGTACCTGGGAATATATCGGATATACATAAGTCTAATTTCTGTCGTCTTTATCATTCTTTGATGTTATTTCCGACTCCTCTCCAAGCACAGGCTAGTGCTAATGTTTCTTTTCCTACTAGAACATAGCAAGTACTTGGGAAGACATCAGAGTAGCTCTGCTCTTCTTCTTTACCAGGACAAGTTTGATGTGAAGTTTCTCTCAATAAATCTTATATTTATATCCAAAGTGTCAAATTTTGATAAGTGTCAGACGGATTCTCTTACTATAAGATGAGCTTCGATTGTTTTGAAAAGACATGAGAAAAATCGTCAAATTTCGATTGGTGTCATAATTGATCAGATCAGATGTTTTCAGTCCAAGCTGTGTACAAAGGGAGATAACAACAAATTATTTGACCTACTTAATGAAAGTAACAAAAAACTGTTTCAGTCAATAATAAAAATAAAGCTACAAATAACTTGCAAAAAAGTTGATAATATAAAAACACTAAGAAAGAAAAAATCTTACTATTCTTTTCTCTCGGTCTATTTTGTTGATGCTGATAAAATATCCAATTTCTCTCCAAGCACAGACTAGTGCTAATGCTGACTTATCATTAGCACATAACAAGTCCTCGGCGAGATATCAGACTTTTTCTGTACATGTATAATAAAGAGGACATTCTTCTCGGCCGGATGTTGTTTCTGCTTTATCTCCAAGCACAGACTAGTGCTAATGTCACTGCATCATTAGCACATAGCAAGTACCTGGAAATACCTCAGATTTTCTCATGTCTGCATGTATGTTTTTCGCTTCTTTTGTTTTACTTTTGTGATGTTATTTTCTGACTCCTCTCCAAGCACAGACTAGTGCTAATGCTAGAATATCATTAGCACACAGTAAGTACTCGGAAAGACTTCAGACTTCCCCTTTGTCGGTTTCTTCGTCTTTTTCGATTGACTCTCTGATTTATATCCGACGGCTTTCCAAGCACAGGCTAGTGCTAATGTTTTATTGTCATTAGTACATAGCAAGTACCTGGGAATATATCGGATATACATAAGTCTAATTTCTGTCGTCTTTATCATTCTTTGATGTTATTTCCGACTCCTCTCCAAGCACAGGCTAGTGCTAATGTTTCTTTTCCTACTAGAACATAGCAAGTACTTGGGAAGACATCAGAGTAGCTCTGCTCTTCTTCTTTACCAGGACAAGTTTGATGTGAAGTTTCTCTCAATAAATCTTATATTTATATCCAAAGTGTCAAATTTTGATAAGTGTCAGACGGATTCTCTTACTATAAGATGAGCTTCGATTGTTTTGAAAAGACATGAGAAAAATCGTCAAATTTCGATTGGTGTCATAATTGATCAGATCAGATGTTTTCAGTCCAAGCTGTGTACAAAGGGAGATAACAACAAATTATTTGACCTACTTAATGAAAGTAACAAAAAACTGTTTCAGTCAATAATAAAAATAAAGCTACAAATAACTTGCAAAAAAGTTGATAATATAAAAACATTAAGAAAGAAAAAATCTTACTATTCTTTTCTCTCGGTCTATTTTGTTGATGCTGATAAAATATCCGATTTCTCTCCAAGCACAGACTAGTGCTAATGCTGACTTATCATTAGCACATAACAAGTCCTCGGCGAGATATCAGACTTTTTCTGTACATGTATAATAAAGAGGACATTCTTCTCGGCCGGATGTTGTTTCTGCTTTATCTCCAAGCACAGACTAGTGCTAATGTCACTGCATCATTAGCACATAGCAAGTACCTGAAAATACCTCAGATTTTCTCATGTCTGCATGTATGTTTTTCGCTTCTTTTGTTTTACTTTTGTGATGTTATTTTCTGACTCCTCTGCAACCACAGACTAGTGCTAATGCTAGAATATCATTAGCACACAGTAAGTACTCGGAAAGACTTCAGACTTCCCCTTTGTCGGTTTCTTCGTCTTTTTCGATTGACTCTCTGATTTATATCCGACGGCTTTCCAAGCACAGGCTAGTGCTAATGTTTTATTGTCATTAGTACATAGCAAGTACCTGGGAATATATCGGATATACATAAGTCTAATTTCTGTCGTCTTTATCATTCTGTGATGTTATTTCCGACTCCTCTCCAAGCACAGGCTAGTGCTAATGTTTCTTTTCCTACTAGAACATAGCAAGTACTTGGGAAGACATCAGAGTAGCTCTGCTCTTCTTCTTTACGAGGACAAGTTTGATGTGAAGTTTCTCTCAATAAATCTTATATTTATATCCAAAGTGTCAAATTTTGATAAGTGTCAGACGGATTCTCTTACTATAAGATGAGCTTCGATTGTTTTGAAAAGACATGAGAAAAATCGTCAAATTTCGATTGGTGTCATAATTGATCAGATCAGATGTTTTCAGTCCAAGCTGTGTACAAAGGGAGATAACAACAAATTATTTGACCTACTTAATGAAAGTAACAAAAAACTGTTTCAGTCAATAATAAAAATAAAGCTACAAATAACTTGCAAAAAAGTTGATAATATAAAAACACTAAGAAAGAAAAAATCTTACTATTCTTTTCTCTCGGTCTATTTTGTTGATGCTGATAAAATATCCGATTTCTCTCCAAGCACAGACTAGTGCTAATGCTGACTTATCATTAGCACATAACAAGTCCTCGGCGAGATATCAGACTTTTTCTGTACATGTATAATAAAGAGGACATTCTTCTCGGCCGGATGTTGTTTCTGCTTTATCCCCAAGCACAGACTAGTGCTAATGTCACTGCATCATTAGCACATAGCAAGTACCTGGAAATACCTCAGATTTTCTCATGTCTGCATGTATGTTTTTCGCTTCTTTTGTTTTACTTTTGTGATGTTATTTTCTGACTCCTCTCCAAGCACAGACTAGTGCTAATGCTAGAATATCATTAGCACACAGTAAGTACTCGGAAAGACTTCAGACTTCCCCTTTGTCGGTTTCTTCGTCTTTTTCGATTGACTCTCTGATTTATATCCGACGGCTTTCCAAGCACAGGCTAGTGCTAATGTTTTATTGTCATTAGTACATAGCAAGTACCTGGGAATATATCGGATATACATAAGTCTAATTTCTGTCGTCTTTATCATTCTTTGATGTTATTTCCGACTCCTCTCCAAGCACAGGCTAGTGCTAATGTTTCTTTTCCTACTAGAACATAGCAAGTACTTGGGAAGACATCAGAGTAGCTCTGCTCTACTTCTTTACGAGGACAAGTTTGATGTGAAGTTTCTCTCAATAAATCTTATATTTACATCCAAAGTGTCAAATTTTGATAAGTGTCAGACGGATTCTCTTACTATAAGATGAGCTTCGATTGTTTTGAAAAGACATGAGAAAAATCGTCAAATTTCGATTGGTGTCATAATTGATCAGATCAGATGTTTTCAGTCCAAGCTGTGTACAAAGGGAGATAACAACAAATTATTTGACCTACTTAATGAAAGTAACAAAAAACTGTTTCAGTCAATAATAAAAATAAAGCTACAAATAACTTGCAAAAAAGTTGATAATATAAAAACACTAAGAAAGAAAACATCTTACTATTCTTTTCTCTCGGTCTATTTTGTTGATGCTGATAAAATATCCGATTTCTCTCCAAGCACAGACTAGTGCTAATGCTGACTTATCATTAGCACATAACAAGTCCTCGGCGAGATATCAGACTTTTTCTGTACATGTATAATAAAGAGGACATTCTTCTCGGCCGGATGTTGTTTCTGCTTTATCTCCAAACACAGACTAGTGCTAATGTCACTGCATCATTAGCACATAGCAAGTACCTGGAAATACCTCAGATTTTCTCATGTCTGCATGTATGTCTTTCGCTTCTTTTGTTTTACTTTTGTGATGTTATTTTCTGACTCCTCTCCAAGCACAGACTAGTGCTAATGCTAGAATATCATTAGCACACAGTAAGTACTCGGAAAGACTTCAGACTTCCCCTTTGTCGGTTTCTTCGTCTTTTTCGATTGACTCTCTGATTTATATCCGACGGCTTTCCAAGCACAGGCTAGTGCTAATGTTTTATTGTCATTAGTACATAGCAAGTACCTGGGAATATATCGGATATACATAAGTCTAATTTCTGTCGTCTTTATCATTCTTTGATGTTATTTCCGACTCCTCTCCAAGCACAGGCTAGTGCTAATGTTTCTTTTCCTACTAGAACATAGCAAGTACTTGGGAAGACATCAGAGTAGCTCTGCTCTTCTTCTTTACCAGGACAAGTTTGATGTGAAGTTTCTCTCAATAAATCTTATATTTATATCCAAAGTGTCAAATTTTGATAAGTGTCAGACGGATTCTCTTACTATAAGATGAGCTTCGATTGTTTTGAAAAGACATGAGAAAAATCGTCAAATTTCGATTGGTGTCATAATTGATCAGATCAGATGTTTTCAGTCCAAGCTGTGTACAAAGGGAGATAACAACAAATTATTTGACCTACTTAATGAAAGTAACAAAAAACTGTTTCAGTCAATAATAAAAATAAAGCTACAAATAACTTGCAAAAAAGTTGATAATATAAAAACACTAAGAAAGAAAAAATCTTACTATTCTTTTCTCTCGGTCTATTTTGTTGATGCTGATAAAATATCCGATTTCTCTCCAAGCACAGACTAGTGCTAATGCTGACTTATCATTAGCACATAACAAGTCCTCGGCGAGATATCAGACTTTTTCTGTACATGTATAATAAAGAGGACATTCTTCTCGGCCGGATGTTGTTTCTGCTTTATCTCCAAGCACAGACTAGTGCTAATGTCACTGCATCATTAGCACATAGCAAGTACCTGGAAATACCTCAGATTTTCTCATGTCTGCATGTATGTTTTTCGCTTCTTTTGTTTTACTTTTGTGATGTTATTTTCTGACTCCTCTCCAAGCACAGACTAGTGCTAATGCTAGAATATCATTAGCACACAGTAAGTACTCGGAAAGACTTCAGACTTCCCCTTTGTCGGTTTCTTCGTCTTTTTCGATTGACTCTCTGATTTATATCCGACGGCTTTCCAAGCACAGGCTAGTGCTAATGTTTTATTGTCATTAGTACATAGCAAGTACCTGGGAATATATCGGATATACATAAGTCTAATTTCTGTCGTCTTTATCATTCTTTGATGTTATTTCCGACTCCTCTCCAAGCACAGGCTAGTGCTAATGTTTCTTTTCCTACTAGAACATAGCAAGTACTTGGGAAGACATCAGAGTGGCTCTGCTCTTCTTCTTTACGAGGACAAGTTTGATGTGAAGTTTCTCTCAATAAATCTTATATTTATATCCAAAGTGTCAAATTTTGATAAGTGTCAGACGGATTCTCTTACTATAAGATGAGCTTCGATTGTTTTGAAAAGACATGAGAAAAATCGTCAAATTTCGATTGGTGTCATAATTGATCAGATCAGATGTTTTCAGTCCAAGCTGTGTACAAAGGGAGATAACAACAAATTATTTGACCTACTTAATGAAAGTAACAAAAAACTGTTTCAGTCAATAATAAAAATAAAGCTACAAATAACTTGCAAAAAAGTTGATAATATAAAAACACTAAGAAAGAAAAAATCTTACTATTCTTTTCTCTCGGTCTATTTTGTTGATGCTGATAAAATATCCGATTTCTCTCCAAGCACAGACTAGTGCTAATGCTGACTTATCATTAGCACATAACAAGTCCTCGGCGAGATATCAGACTTTTTCTGTACATGTATAATAAAGAGGACATTCTTCTCGGCCGGATGTTGTTTCTGCTTTATCTCCAAGCACAGACTAGTGCTAATGTCACTGCATCATTAGCACATAGCAAGTACCTGGAAATACCTCAGATTTTCTCATGTCTGCATGTATGTTTTTCGCTTCTTTTGTTTTACTTTTGTGATGTTATTTTCTGACTCCTCTCCAAGCACAGACTAGTGCTAATGCTAGAATATCATTAGCACACAGTAAGTACTCGGAAAGACTTCAGACTTCCCCTTTGTCGGTTTCTTCGTCTTTTTCGATTGACTCTCTGATTTATATCCGACGGCTTTCCAAGCACAGGCTAGTGCTAATGTTTTATTGTCATAAGTACATAGCAAGTACCTGGGAATATATCGGATATACATAAGTCTAATTTCTGTCGTCTTTATCATTCTTTGATGTTATTTCCGACTCCTCTCCAAGCACAGGCTAGTGCTAATGTTTCTTTTCCTACTAGAACATAGCAAGTACTTGGGAAGACATCAGAGTGGCTCTGCTCTTCTTCTTTACGAGGACAAGTTTGATGTGAAGTTTCTCTCAATAAATCTTATATTTATATCCAAAGTGTCAAATTTTGATAAGTGTCAGACGGATTCTCTTACTATAAGATGAGCTTCGATTGTTTTGAAAAGACATGAGAAAAATCGTCAAATTTCGATTGGTGTCATAATTGATCAGATCAGATGTTTTCAGTCCAAGCTGTGTACAAAGGGAGATAACAACAAATTATTTGACCTACTTAATGAAAGTAACAAAAAACTGTTTCAGTCAATAATAAAAATAAAGCTACAAATAACTTGCAAAAAAGTTGATAATATAAAAACACTAAGAAAGAAAAAATCTTACTATTCTTTTCTCTCGGTCTATTTTGTTGATGCTGATAAAATATCCGATTTCTCTCCAAGCACAGACTAGTGCTAATGCTGACTTATCATTAGCACATAACAAGTCCTCGGCGAGATATCAGACTTTTTCTGTACATGTATAATAAAGAGGACATTCTTCTCGGCCGGATGTTGTTTCTGCTTTATCTCCAAGCACAGACTAGTGCTAATGTCACTGCATCATTAGCACATAGCAAGTACCTGGAAATACCTCAGATTTTCTCATGTCTGCATGTATGTTTTTCGCTTCTTTTGTTTTACTTTTGTGATGTTATTTTCTGACTCCTCTCCAAGCACAGACTAGTGCTAATGCTAGAATATCATTAGCACACAGTAAGTACTCGGAAAGACTTCAGACTTCCCCTTTGTCGGTTTCTTCGTCTTTTTCGATTGACTCTCTGATTTATATCCGACGGCTTTCCAAGCACAGGCTAGTGCTAATGTTTTATTGTCATTAGTACATAGCAAGTACCTGGGAATATATCGGATATACATAAGTCTAATTTCTGTCGTCTTTATCATTCTTTGATGTTATTTCCGACTCCTCTCCAAGCACAGGCTAGTGCTAATGTTTCTT
The DNA here is from genome assembly GCA_028015205.1 of Mytilisepta virgata. Taxonomy (NCBI): domain Eukaryota; kingdom Metazoa; phylum Mollusca; class Bivalvia; order Mytilida; family Mytilidae; genus Mytilisepta; species Mytilisepta virgata. Next base: position 39,407,975 of record CM051515.1, read on the forward strand.
TTCCTACTAGAACATAGCAAGTACTTGGGAAGACATCAGAGTGGCTCTGCTCTTCTTCTTTACGAGGACAAGTTTGATGTGAAGTTTCTCTCAATAAATCTTATATTTATATCCAAAGTGTCAAATTTTGATAAGTGTCAGACGGATTCTCTTACTATAAGATGAGCTTCGATTGTTTTGAAAAGACATGAGAAAAATCGTCAAATTTCGATTGGTGTCATAATTGATCAGATCAGATGTTTTCAGTCCAAGCTGTGTACAAAGGGAGATAACAACAAATTATTTGACCTACTTAATGAAAGTAACAAAAAACTGTTTCAGTCAATAATAAAAATAAAGCTACAAATAACTTGCAAAAAAGTTGATAATATAAAAACACTAAGAAAGAAAAAATCTTACTATTCTTTTCTCTCGGTCTATTTTGTTGATGCTGATAAAATATCCGATTTCTCTCCAAGCACAGACTAGTGCTAATGCTGACTTATCATTAGCACATAACAAGTCCTCGGCGAGATATCAGACTTTTTCTGTACATGTATAATAAAGAGGACATTCTTCTCGGCCGGATGTTGTTTCTGCTTTATCTCCAAGCACAGACTAGTGCTAATGTCACTGCATCATTAGCACATAGCAAGTACCTGGAAATACCTCAGATTTTCTCATGTCTGCATGTATGTTTTTCGCTTCTTTTGTTTTACTTTTGTGATGTTATTTTCTGACTCCTCTCCAAGCACAGACTAGTGCTAATGCTAGAATATCATTAGCACACAGTAAGTACTCGGAAAGACTTCAGACTTCCCCTTTGTCGGTTTCTTCGTCTTTTTCGATTGACTCTCTGATTTATATCCGACGGCTTTCCAAGCACAGGCTAGTGCTAATGTTTTATTGTCATTAGTACATAGCAAGTACCTGGGAATATATCGGATATACATAAGTCTAATTTCTGTCGTCTTTATCATTCTTTGATGTTATTTCCGACTCCTCTCCAAGCACAGGCTAGTGCTAATGTTTCTTTTCCTACTAGAACATAGCAAGTACTTGGGAAGACATCAGAGTGGCTCTGCTCTTCTTCTTTACGAGGACAAGTTTGATGTGAAGTTTCTCTCAATAAATCTTATATTTATATCCAAAGTGTCAAATTTTGATAAGTGTCAGACGGATTCTCTTACTATAAGATGAGCTTCGATTGTTTTGAAAAGACATGAGAAAAATCGTCAAATTTCGATTGGTGTCATAATTGATCAGATCAGATGTTTTCAGTCCAAGCTGTGTACAAAGGGAGATAACAACAAATTATTTGACCTACTTAATGAAAGTAACAAAAAACTGTTTCAGTCAATAATAAAAATAAAGCTACAAATAACTTGCAAAAAAGTTGATAATATAAAAACACTAAGAAAGAAAAAATCTTACTATTCTTTTCTCTCGGTCTATTTTGTTGATGCTGATAAAATATCCGATTTCTCTCCAAGCACAGACTAGTGCTAATGCTGACTTATCATTAGCACATAACAAGTCCTCGGCGAGATATCAGACTTTTTCTGTACATGTATAATAAAGAGGACATTCTTCTCGGCCGGATGTTGTTTCTGCTTTATCTCCAAGCACAGACTAGTGCTAATGTCACTGCATCATTAGCACATAGCAAGTACCTGGAAATACCTCAGATTTTCTCATGTCTGCATGTATGTTTTTCGCTTCTTTTGTTTTACTTTTGTGATGTTATTTTCTGACTCCTCTCCAAGCACAGACTAGTGCTAATGCTAGAATATCATTAGCACACAGTAAGTACTCGGAAAGACTTCAGACTTCCCCTTTGTCGGTTTCTTCGTCTTTTTCGATTGACTCTCTGATTTATATCCGACGGCTTTCCAAGCACAGGCTAGTGCTAATGTTTTATTGTCATTAGTACATAGCAAGTACCTGGGAATATATCGGATATACATAAGTCTAATTTCTGTCGTCTTTATCATTCTTTGATGTTATTTCCGACTCCTCTCCAAGCACAGGCTAGTGCTAATGTTTCTTTTCCTACTAGAACATAGCAAGTACTTGGGAAGACATCAGAGTAGCTCTGCTCTTCTTCTTTACGAGGACAAGTTTGATGTGAAGTTTCTCTCAATAAATCTTATATTTATATCCAAAGTGTCAAATTTTGATAAGTGTCAGACGGATTCTCTTACTATAAGATGAGCTTCGATTGTTTTGAAAAGACATGAGAAAAATCGTCAAATTTCGATTGGTGTCATAATTGATCAGATCAGATGTTTTCAGTCCAAGCTGTGTACAAAGGGAGATAACAACAAATTATTTGACCTACTTAATGAAAGTAACAAAAAACTGTTTCAGTCAATAATAAAAATAAAGCTACAAATAACTTGCAAAAAAGTTGATAATATAAAAACACTAAGAAAGAAAAAATCTTACTATTCTTTTCTCTCGGTCTATTTTGTTGATGCTGATAAAATATCCGATTTCTCTCCAAGCACAGACTAGTGCTAATGCTGACTTATCATTAGCACATAACAAGTCCTCGGCGAGATATCAGACTTTTTCTGTACATGTATAATAAAGAGGACATTCTTCTCGGCCGGATGTTGTTTCTGCTTTATCTCCAAGCACAGACTAGTGCTAATGTCACTGCATCATTAGCACATAGCAAGTACCTGGAAATACCTCAGATTTTCTCATGTCTGCATGTATGTTTTTCGCTTCTTTTGTTTTACTTTTGTGATGTTATTTTCTGACTCCTCTCCAAGCACAGACTAGTGCTAATGCTAGAATATCATTAGCACACAGTAAGTACTCGGAAAGACTTCAGACTTCCCCTTTGTCGGTTTCTTCGTCTTTTTCGATTGACTCTCTGATTTATATCCGACGGCTTTCCAAGCACAGGCTAGTGCTAATGTTTTATTGTCATTAGTACATAGCAAGTACCTGGGAATATATCGGATATACATAAGTCTAATTTCTGTCGTCTTTATCATTCTTTGATGTTATTTCCGACTCCTCTCCAAGCACAGGCTAGTGCTAATGTTTCTTTTCCTACTAGAACATAGCAAGTACTTGGGAAGACATCAGAGTAGCTCTGCTCTTCTTCTTTACGAGGACAAGTTTGATGTGAAGTTTCTCTCAATAAATCTTATATTTATATCCAAAGTGTCAAATTTTGATAAGTGTCAGACGGATTCTCTTACTATAAGATGAGCTTCGATTGTTTTGAAAAGACATGAGAAAAATCGTCAAATTTCGATTGGTGTCATAATTGATCAGATCAGATGTTTTCAGTCCAAGCTGTGTACAAAGGGAGATAACAACAAATTATTTGACCTACTTAATGAAAGTAACAAAAAACTGTTTCAGTCAATAATAAAAATAAAGCTACAAATAACTTGCAAAAAAGTTGATAATATAAAAACACTAAGAAAGAAAACATCTTACTATTCTTTTCTCTCGGTCTATTTTGTTGATGCTGATAAAATATCCGATTTCTCTCCAAGCACAGACTAGTGCTAATGCTGACTTATCATTAGCACATAACAAGTCCTCGGCGAGATATCAGACTTTTTCTGTACATGTATAATAAAGAGGACATTCTTCTCGGCCGGATGTTGTTTCTGCTTTATCTCCAAACACAGACTAGTGCTAATGTCACTGCATCATTAGCACATAGCAAGTACCTGGAAATACCTCAGATTTTCTCATGTCTGCATGTATGTCTTTCGCTTCTTTTGTTTTACTTTTGTGATGTTATTTTCTGACTCCTCTCCAAGCACAGACTAGTGCTAATGCTAGAATATCATTAGCACACAGTAAGTACTCGGAAAGACTTCAGACTTCCCCTTTGTCGGTTTCTTCGTCTTTTTCGATTGACTCTCTGATTTATATCCGACGGCTTTCCAAGCACAGGCTAGTGCTAATGTTTTATTGTCATTAGTACATAGCAAGTACCTGGGAATATATCGGATATACATAAGTCTAATTTCTGTCGTCTTTATCATTCTTTGATGTTATTTCCGACTCCTCTCCAAGCACAGGCTAGTGCTAATGTTTCTTTTCCTACTAGAACATAGCAAGTACTTGGGAAGACATCAGAGTAGCTCTGCTCTTCTTCTTTACCAGGACAAGTTTGATGTGAAGTTTCTCTCAATAAATCTTATATTTATATCCAAAGTGTCAAATTTTGATAAGTGTCAGACGGATTCTCTTACTATAAGATGAGCTTCGATTGTTTTGAAAAGACATGAGAAAAATCGTCAAATTTCGATTGGTGTCATAATTGATCAGATCAGATGTTTTCAGTCCAAGCTGTGTACAAAGGGAGATAACAACAAATTATTTGACCTACTTAATGAAAGTAACAAAAAACTGTTTCAGTCAATAATAAAAATAAAGCTACAAATAACTTGCAAAAAAGTTGATAATATAAAAACACTAAGAAAGAAAAAATCTTACTATTCTTTTCTCTCGGTCTATTTTGTTGATGCTGATAAAATATCCGATTTCTCTCCAAGCACAGACTAGTGCTAATGCTGACTTATCATTAGCACATAACAAGTCCTCGGCGAGATATCAGACTTTTTCTGTACATGTATAATAAAGAGGACATTCTTCTCGGCCGGATGTTGTTTCTGCTTTATCTCCAAGCACAGACTAGTGCTAATGTCACTGCATCATTAGCACATAGCAAGTACCTGGAAATACCTCAGATTTTCTCATGTCTGCATGTATGTTTTTCGCTTCTTTTGTTTTACTTTTGTGATGTTATTTTCTGACTCCTCTCCAAGCACAGACTAGTGCTAATGCTAGAATATCATTAGCACACAGTAAGTACTCGGAAAGACTTCAGACTTCCCCTTTGTCGGTTTCTTCGTCTTTTTCGATTGACTCTCTGATTTATATCCGACGGCTTTCCAAGCACAGGCTAGTGCTAATGTTTTATTGTCATTAGTACATAGCAAGTACCTGGGAATATATCGGATATACATAAGTCTAATTTCTGTCGTCTTTATCATTCTTTGATGTTATTTCCGACTCCTCTCCAAGCACAGGCTAGTGCTAATGTTTCTTTTCCTACTAGAACATAGCAAGTACTTGGGAAGACATCAGAGTGGCTCTGCTCTTCTTCTTTACGAGGACAAGTTTGATGTGAAGTTTCTCTCAATAAATCTTATATTTATATCCAAAGTGTCAAATTTTGATAAGTGTCAGACGGATTCTCTTACTATAAGATGAGCTTCGATTGTTTTGAAAAGACATGAGAAAAATCGTCAAATTTCGATTGGTGTCATAATTGATCAGATCAGATGTTTTCAGTCCAAGCTGTGTACAAAGGGAGATAACAACAAATTATTTGACCTACTTAATGAAAGTAACAAAAAACTGTTTCAGTCAATAATAAAAATAAAGCTACAAATAACTTGCAAAAAAGTTGATAATATAAAAACACTAAGAAAGAAAAAATCTTACTATTCTTTTCTCTCGGTCTATTTTGTTGATGCTGATAAAATATCCGATTTCTCTCCAAGCACAGACTAGTGCTAATGCTGACTTATCATTAGCACATAACAAGTCCTCGGCGAGATATCAGACTTTTTCTGTACATGTATAATAAAGAGGACATTCTTCTCGGCCGGATGTTGTTTCTGCTTTATCTCCAAGCACAGACTAGTGCTAATGTCACTGCATCATTAGCACATAGCAAGTACCTGGAAATACCTCAGATTTTCTCATGTCTGCATGTATGTTTTTCGCTTCTTTTGTTTTACTTTTGTGATGTTATTTTCTGACTCCTCTCCAAGCACAGACTAGTGCTAATGCTAGAATATCATTAGCACACAGTAAGTACTCGGAAAGACTTCAGACTTCCCCTTTGTCGGTTTCTTCGTCTTTTTCGATTGACTCTCTGATTTATATCCGACGGCTTTCCAAGCACAGGCTAGTGCTAATGTTTTATTGTCATAAGTACATAGCAAGTACCTGGGAATATATCGGATATACATAAGTCTAATTTCTGTCGTCTTTATCATTCTTTGATGTTATTTCCGACTCCTCTCCAAGCACAGGCTAGTGCTAATGTTTCTTTTCCTACTAGAACATAGCAAGTACTTGGGAAGACATCAGAGTGGCTCTGCTCTTCTTCTTTACGAGGACAAGTTTGATGTGAAGTTTCTCTCAATAAATCTTATATTTATATCCAAAGTGTCAAATTTTGATAAGTGTCAGACGGATTCTCTTACTATAAGATGAGCTTCGATTGTTTTGAAAAGACATGAGAAAAATCGTCAAATTTCGATTGGTGTCATAATTGATCAGATCAGATGTTTTCAGTCCAAGCTGTGTACAAAGGGAGATAACAACAAATTATTTGACCTACTTAATGAAAGTAACAAAAAACTGTTTCAGTCAATAATAAAAATAAAGCTACAAATAACTTGCAAAAAAGTTGATAATATAAAAACACTAAGAAAGAAAAAATCTTACTATTCTTTTCTCTCGGTCTATTTTGTTGATGCTGATAAAATATCCGATTTCTCTCCAAGCACAGACTAGTGCTAATGCTGACTTATCATTAGCACATAACAAGTCCTCGGCGAGATATCAGACTTTTTCTGTACATGTATAATAAAGAGGACATTCTTCTCGGCCGGATGTTGTTTCTGCTTTATCTCCAAGCACAGACTAGTGCTAATGTCACTGCATCATTAGCACATAGCAAGTACCTGGAAATACCTCAGATTTTCTCATGTCTGCATGTATGTTTTTCGCTTCTTTTGTTTTACTTTTGTGATGTTATTTTCTGACTCCTCTCCAAGCACAGACTAGTGCTAATGCTAGAATATCATTAGCACACAGTAAGTACTCGGAAAGACTTCAGACTTCCCCTTTGTCGGTTTCTTCGTCTTTTTCGATTGACTCTCTGATTTATATCCGACGGCTTTCCAAGCACAGGCTAGTGCTAATGTTTTATTGTCATTAGTACATAGCAAGTACCTGGGAATATATCGGATATACATAAGTCTAATTTCTGTCGTCTTTATCATTCTTTGATGTTATTTCCGACTCCTCTCCAAGCACAGGCTAGTGCTAATGTTTCTTTTCCTACTAGAACATAGCAAGTACTTGGGAAGACATCAGAGTGGCTCTGCTCTTCTTCTTTACGAGGACAAGTTTGATGTGAAGTTTCTCTCAATAAATCTTATATTTATATCCAAAGTGTCAAATTTTGATAAGTGTCAGACGGATTCTCTTACTATAAGATGAGCTTCGATTGTTTTGAAAAGACATGAGAAAAATCGTCAAATTTCGATTGGTGTCATAATTGATCAGATCAGATGTTTTCAGTCCAAGCTGTGTACAAAGGGAGATAACAACAAATTATTTGACCTACTTAATGAAAGTAACAAAAAACTGTTTCAGTCAATAATAAAAATAAAGCTACAAATAACTTGCAAAAAAGTTGATAATATAAAAACACTAAGAAAGAAAAAATCTTACTATTCTTTTCTCTCGGTCTATTTTGTTGATGCTGATAAAATATCCGATTTCTCTCCAAGCACAGACTAGTGCTAATGCTGACTTATCATTAGCACATAACAAGTCCTCGGCGAGATATCAGACTTTTTCTGTACATGTATAATAAAGAGGACATTCTTCTCGGCCGGATGTTGTTTCTGCTTTATCTCCAAGCACAGACTAGTGCTAATGTCACTGCATCATTAGCACATAGCAAGTACCTGGAAATACCTCAGATTTTCTCATGTCTGCATGTATGTTTTTCGCTTCTTTTGTTTTACTTTTGTGATGTTATTTTCTGACTCCTCTCCAAGCACAGACTAGTGCTAATGCTAGAATATCATTAGCACACAGTAAGTACTCGGAAAGACTTCAGACTTCCCCTTTGTCGGTTTCTTCGTCTTTTTCGATTGACTCTCTGATTTATATCCGACGGCTTTCCAAGCACAGGCTAGTGCTAATGTTTTATTGTCATTAGTACATAGCAAGTACCTGGGAATATATCGGATATACATAAGTCTAATTTCTGTCGTCTTTATCATTCTTTGATGTTATTTCCGACTCCTCTCCAAGCACAGGCTAGTGCTAATGTTTCTTTTCCTACTAGAACATAGCAAGTACTTGGGAAGACATCAGAGTGGCTCTGCTCTTCTTCTTTACGAGGACAAGTTTGATGTGAAGTTTCTCTCAATAAATCTTATATTTATATCCAAAGTGTCAAATTTTGATAAGTGTCAGACGGATTCTCTTACTATAAGATGAGCTTCGATTGTTTTGAAAAGACATGAGAAAAATCGTCAAATTTCGATTGGTGTCATAATTGATCAGATCAGATGTTTTCAGTCCAAGCTGTGTACAAAGGGAGATAACAACAAATTATTTGACCTACTTAATGAAAGTAACAAAAAACTGTTTCAGTCAATAATAAAAATAAAGCTACAAATAACTTGCAAAAAAGTTGATAATATAAAAACACTAAGAAAGAAAAAATCTTACTATTCTTTTCTCTCGGTCTATTTTGTTGATGCTGATAAAATATCCGATTTCTCTCCAAGCACAGACTAGTGCTAATGCTGACTTATCATTAGCACATAACAAGTCCTCGGCGAGATATCAGACTTTTTCTGTACATGTATAATAAAGAGGACATTCTTCTCGGCCGGATGTTGTTTCTGCTTTATCTCCAAGCACAGACTAGTGCTAATGTCACTGCATCATTAGCACATAGCAAGTACCTGGAAATACCTCAGATTTTCTCATGTCTGCATGTATGTTTTTCGCTTCTTTTGTTTTACTTTTGTGATGTTATTTTCTGACTCCTCTCCAAGCACAGACTAGTGCTAATGCTAGAATATCATTAGCACACAGTAAGTACTCGGAAAGACTTCAGACTTCCCCTTTGTCGGTTTCTTCGTCTTTTTCGATTGACTCTCTGATTTATATCCGACGGCTTTCCAAGCACAGGCTAGTGCTAATGTTTTATTGTCATTAGTACATAGCAAGTACCTGGGAATATATCGGATATACATAAGTCTAATTTCTGTCGTCTTTATCATTCTTTGATGTTATTTCCGACTCCTCTCCAAGCACAGGCTAGTGCTAATGTTTCTTTTCCTACTAGAACATAGCAAGTACTTGGGAAGACATCAGAGTAGCTCTGCTCTTCTTCTTTACGAGGACAAGTTTGATGTGAAGTTTCTCTCAATAAATCTTATATTTATATCCAAAGTGTCAAATTTTGATAAGTGTCAGACGGATTCTCTTACTATAAGATGAGCTTCGATTGTTTTGAAAAGACATGAGAAAAATCGTCAAATTTCGATTGGTGTCATAATTGATCAGATCAGATGTTTTCAGTCCAAGCTGTGTACAAAGGGAGATAACAACAAATTATTTGACCTACTTAATGAAAGTAACAAAAAACTGTTTCAGTCAATAATAAAAATAAAGCTACAAATAACTTGCAAAAAAGTTGATAATATAAAAACACTAAGAAAGAAAAAATCTTACTATTCTTTTCTCTCGGTCTATTTTGTTGATGCTGATAAAATATCCGATTTCTCTCCAAGCACAGACTAGTGCTAATGCTGACTTATCATTAGCACATAACAAGTCCTCGGCGAGATATCAGACTTTTTCTGTACATGTATAATAAAGAGGACATTCTTCTCGGCCGGATGTTGTTTCTGCTTTATCTCCAAGCACAGACTAGTGCTAATGTCACTGCATCATTAGCACATAGCAAGTACCTGGAAATACCTCAGATTTTCTCATGTCTGCATGTATGTTTTTCGCTTCTTTTGTTTTACTTTTGTGATGTTATTTTCTGACTCCTCTCCAAGCACAGACTAGTGCTAATGCTAGAATATCATTAGCACACAGTAAGTACTCGGAAAGACTTCAGACTTCCCCTTTGTCGGTTTCTTCGTCTTTTTCGATTGACTCTCTGATTTATATCCGACGGCTTTCCAAGCACAGGCTAGTGCTAATGTTTTATTGTCATTAGTACATAGCAAGTACCTGGGAATATATCGGATATACATAAGTCTAATTTCTGTCGTCTTTATCATTCTTTGATGTTATTTCCGACTCCTCTCCAAGCACAGGCTAGTGCTAATGTTTCTTTTCCTACTAGAACATAGCAAGTACTTGGGAAGACATCAGAGTAGCTCTGCTCTTCTTCTTTACGAGGACAAGTTTGATGTGAAGTTTCTCTCAATAAATCTTATATTTATATCCAAAGTGTCAAATTTTGATAAGTGTCAGACGGATTCTCTTACTATAAGATGAGCTTCGATTGTTTTGAAAAGACATGAGAAAAATCGTCAAATTTCGATTGGTGTCATAATTGATCAGATCAGATGTTTTCAGTCCAAGCTGTGTACAAAGGGAGATAACAACAAATTATTTGACCTACTTAATGAAAGTAACAAAAAACTGTTTCAGTCAATAATAAAAATAAAGCTACAAATAACTTGCAAAAAAGTTGATAATATAAAAACACTAAGAAAGAAAAAATCTTACTATTCTTTTCTCTCGGTCTATTTTGTTGATGCTGATAAAATATCCGATTTCTCTCCAAGCACAGACTAGTGCTAATGCTGACTTATCATTAGCACATAACAAGTCCTCGGCGAGATATCAGACTTTTTCTGTACATGTATAATAAAGATGACATTCTTCTCGGCCGGATGTTGTTTCTGCTTTATCTCCAAGCACAGACTAGTGCTAATGTCACTGCATCATTAGCACATAGCAAGTACCTGGAAATACCTCAGATTTTCTCATGTCTGCATGTATGTTTTTCGCTTCTTTTGTTTTACTTTTGTGATGTTATTTTCTGACTCCTCTCCAAGCACAGACTAGTGCTAATGCTAGAATATCATTAGCACACAGTAAGTACTCGGAAAGACTTCAGACTTCCCCTTTGTCGGTTTCTTCGTCTTTTTCGATTGACTCTCTGATTTATATCCGACGGCTTTCCAAGCACAGGCTAGTGCTAATGTTTTATTGTCATTAGTACATAGCAAGTACCTGGGAATATATCGGATATACATAAGTCTAATTTCTGTCGTCTTTATCATTCTTTGATGTTATTTCCGACTCCTCTCCAAGCACAGGCTAGTGCTAATGTTTCTTTTCCTACTAGAACATAGCAAGTACTTGGGAAGACATCAGAGTAGCTCTGCTCTTCTTCTTTACGAGGACAAGTTTGATGTGAAGTTTCTCTCAATAAATCTTATATTTATATCCAAAGTGTCAAATTTTGATAAGTGTCAGACGGATTCTCTTACTATAAGATGAGCTTCGATTGTTTTGAAAAGACATGAGAAAAATCGTCAAATTTCGATTGGTGTCATAATTGATCAGATCAGATGTTTTCAGTCCAAGCTGTGTACAAAGGGAGATAACAACAAATTATTTGACCTACTTAATGAAAGTAACAAAAAACTGTTTCAGTCAATAATAAAAATAAAGCTACAAATAACTTGCAAAAAAGTTGATAATATAAAAACACTAAGAAAGAAAAAATCTTACTATTCTTTTCTCTCGGTCTATTTTGTTGATGCTGATAAAATATCCGATTTCTCTCCAAGCACAGACTAGTGCTAATGCTGACTTATCATTAGCACATAACAAGTCCTCGGCGAGATATCAGACTTTTTCTGTACATGTATAATAAAGAGGACATTCTTCTCGGCCGGATGTTGTTTCTGCTTTATCTCCAAGCACAGACTAGTGCTAATGTCACTGCATCATTAGCACATAGCAAGTACCTGGAAATACCTCAGATTTTCTCATGTCTGCATGTATGTTTTTCGCTTCTTTTGTTTTACTTTTGTGATGTTATTTTCTGACTCCTCTCCAAGCACAGACTAGTGCTAATGCTAGAATATCATTAGCACACAGTAAGTACTCGGAAAGACTTCAGACTTCCCCTTTGTCGGTTTCTTCGTCTTTTTCGATTGACTCTCTGATTTATATCCGACGGCTTTCCAAGCACAGGCTAGTGCTAATGTTTTATTGTCATTAGTACATAGCAAGTACCTGGGAATATATCGGATATACATAAGTCTAATTTCTGTCGTCTTTATCATTCTTTGATGTTATTTCCGACTCCTCTCCAAGCACAGGCTAGTGCTAATGTTTCTTTTCCTACTAGAACATAGCAAGTACTTGGGAAGACATCAGAGTGGCTCTGCTCTTCTTCTTTACGAGGACAAGTTTGATGTGAAGTTTCTCTCAATAAATCTTATATTTATATCCAAAGTGTCAAATTTTGATAAGTGTCAGACGGATTCTCTTACTATGAGATGAGCTTCGATTGTTTTGAAAAGACATGAGAAAAATCGTCAAATTTCGATCGGTGTCATAATTGATCAGATCAGATGTTTTCAGTCCAAGCTGTGTACAAAGGGAGATAACAACAAATTATTTGACCTACTTAATGAAAGTAACAAAAAACTGTTTCAGTCAATAATAAAAATAAAGCTACAAATAACTTGCAAAAAAGTTGATAATATAAAAACACTAAGAAAGAAAAAATCTTACTATTCTTTTCTCTCGGTCTATTTTGTTGATGCTGATAAAATATCCGATTTCTCTCCAAGCACAGACTAGTGCTAATGCTGACTTATCATTAGCACATAACAAGTCCTCGGCGAGATATCAGACTTTTTCTGTACATGTATAATAAAGAGGACATTCTTCTCGGCCGGATGTTGTTTCTGCTTTATCTCCAAGCACAGACTAGTGCTAATGTCACTGCATCATTAGCACATAGCAAGTACCTGGAAATACCTCAGATTTTCTCATGTCTGCATGTATGTTTTTCGCTTCTTTTGTTTTACTTTTGTGATGTTATTTTCTGACTCCTCTCCAAGCACAGACTAGTGCTAATGCTAGAATATCATTAGCACACAGTAAGTACTCGGAAAGACTTCAGACTTCCCCTTTGTCGGTTTCTTCGTCTTTTTCGATTGACTCTCTGATTTATATCCGACGGCTTTCCAAGCACAGGCTAGTGCTAATGTTTTATTGTCATTAGTACATAGCAAGTACCTGGGAATATATCGGATATACATAAGTCTAATTTCTGTCGTCTTTATCATTCTTTGATGTTATTTCCGACTCCTCTCCAAGCACAGGCTAGTGCTAATGTTTCTTTTCCTACTAGAACATAGCAAGTACTTGGGAAGACATCAGAGTGGCTCTGCTCTTCTTCTTTACGAGGACAAGTTTGATGTGAAGTTTCTCTCAATAAATCTTATATTTATATCCAAAGTGTCAAATTTTGATAAGTGTCAGACGGATTCTCTTACTATAAGATGAGCTTCGATTGTTTTGAAAAGACATGAGAAAAATCGTCAAATTTCGATTGGTGTCATAATTGATCAGATCAGATGTTTTCAGTCCAAGCTGTGTACAAAGGGAGATAACAACAAATTATTTGACCTACTTAATGAAAGTAACAAAAAACTGTTTCAGTCAATAATAAAAATAAAGCTACAAATAACTTGCAAAAAAGTTGATAATATAAAAACACTAAGAAAGAAAAAATCTTACTATTCTTTTCTCTCGGTCTATTTTGTTGATGCTGATAAAATATCCGATTTCTCTCCAAGCACAGACTAGTGCTAATGCTGACTTATCATTAGCACATAACAAGTCCTCGGCGAGATATCAGACTTTTTCTGTACATGTATAATAAAGAGGACATTCTTCTCGGCCGGATGTTGTTTCTGCTTTATCTCCAAGCACAGACTAGTGCTAATGTCACTGCATCATTAGCACATAGCAAGTACCTGGAAATACCTCAGATTTTCTCATGTCTGCATGTATGTTTTTCGCTTCTTTTGTTTTACTTTTGTGATGTTATTTTCTGACTCCTCTCCAAGCACAGACTAGTGCTAATGCTAGAATATCATTAGCACACAGTAAGTACTCGGAAAGACTTCAGACTTCCCCTTTGTCGGTTTCTTCGTCTTTTTCGATTGACTCTCTGATTTATATCCGACGGCTTTCCAAGCACAGGCTAGTGCTAATGTTTTATTGTCATTAGTACATAGCAAGTACCTGGGAATATATCGGATATACATAAGTCTAATTTCTGTCGTCTTTATCATTCTTTGATGTTATTTCCGACTCCTCTCCAAGCACAGGCTAGTGCTAATGTTTCTTTTCCTACTAGAACATAGCAAGTACTTGGGAAGACATCAGAGTGGCTCTGCTCTTCTTCTTTACGAGGACAAGTTTGATGTGAAGTTTCTCTCAATAAATCTTATATTTATATCCAAAGTGTCAAATTTTGATAAGTGTCAGACGGATTCTCTTACTATAAGATGAGCTTCGATTGTTTTGAAAAGACATGAGAAAAATCGTCAAATTTCGATTGGTGTCATAATTGATCAGATCAGATGTTTTCAGTCCAAGCTGTGTACAAAGGGAGATAACAACAAATTATTTGACCTACTTAATGAAAGTAACAAAAAACTGTTTCAGTCAATAATAAAAATAAAGCTACAAATAACTTGCAAAAAAGTTGATAATATAAAAACACTAAGAAAGAAAAAATCTTACTATTCTTTTCTCTCGGTCTATTTTGTTGATGCTGATAAAATATCCGATTTCTCTCCAAGCACAGACTAGTGCTAATGCTGACTTATCATTAGCACATAACAAGTCCTCGGCGAGATATCAGACTTTTTCTGTACATGTATAATAAAGAGGACATTCTTCTCGGCCGGATGTTGTTTCTGCTTTATCTCCAAGCACAGACTAGTGCTAATGTCACTGCATCATTAGCACATAGCAAGTACCTGGAAATACCTCAGATTTTCTCATGTCTGCATGTATGTTTTTCGCTTCTTTTGTTTTACTTTTGTGATGTTATTTTCTGACTCCTCTCCAAGCACAGACTAGTGCTAATGCTAGAATATCATTAGCACACAGTAAGTACTCGGAAAGACTTCAGACTTCCCCTTTGTCGGTTTCTTCGTCTTTTTCGATTGACTCTCTGATTTATATCCGACGGCTTTCCAAGCACAGGCTAGTGCTAATGTTTTATTGTCATTAGTACATAGCAAGTACCTGGGAATATATCGGATATACATAAGTCTAATTTCTGTCGTCTTTATCATTCTTTGATGTTATTTCCGACTCCTCTCCAAGCACAGGCTAGTGCTAATGTTTCTTTTCCTACTAGAACATAGCAAGTACTTGGGAAGACATCAGAGTGGCTCTGCTCTTCTTCTGTACGAGGACAAGTTTGATGTGAAGTTTCTCTCAATAAATCTTATATTTATATCCAAAGTGTCAAATTTTGATAAGTGTCAGACGGATTCTCTTACTATAAGATGAGCTTCGATTGTTTTGAAAAGACATGAGAAAAATCGTCAAATTTCGATTGGTGTCATAATTGATCAGATCAGATGTTTTCAGTCCAAGCTGTGTACAAAGGGAGATAACAACAAATTATTTGACCTACTTAATGAAAGTAACAAAAAACTGTTTCAGTCAATAATAAAAATAAAGCTACAAATAACTTGCAAAAAAGTTGATAATATAAAAACACTAAGAAAGAAAAAATCTTACTATTCTTTTCTCTCGGTCTATTTTGTTGATGCTGATAAAATATCCGATTTCTCTCCAAGCACAGACTAGTGCTAATGCTGACTTATCATTAGCACATAACAAGTCCTCGGCGAGATATCAGACTTTTTCTGTACATGTATAATAAAGAGGACATTCTTCTCGGCCGGATGTTGTTTCTGCTTTATCTCCAAGCACAGACTAGTGCTAATGTCACTGCATCATTAGCACATAGCAAGTACCTGGAAATACCTCAGATTTTCTCATGTCTGCATGTATGTTTTTCGCTTCTTTTGTTTTACTTTTGTGATGTTATTTTCTGACTCCTCTCCAAGCACAGACTAGTGCTAATGCTAGAATATCATTAGCACACAGTAAGTACTCGGAAAGACTTCAGACTTCCCCTTTGTCGGTTTCTTCGTCTTTTTCGATTGACTCTCTGATTTATATCCGACGGCTTTCCAAGCACAGGCTAGTGCTAATGTTTTATTGTCATTAGTACATAGCAAGTACCTGGGAATATATCGGATATACATAAGTCTAATTTCTGTCGTCTTTATCATTCTTTGATGTTATTTCCGACTCCTCTCCAAGCACAGGCTAGTGCTAATGTTTCTTTTCCTACTAGAACATAGCAAGTACTTGGGAAGACATCAGAGTAGCTCTGCTCTTCTTCTTTACGAGGACAAGTTTGATGTGAAGTTTCTCTCAATAAATCTTATATTTATATCCAAAGTGTCAAATTTTGATAAGTGTCAGACGGATTCTCTTACTATAAGATGAGCTTCGATTGTTTTGAAAAGACATGAGAAAAATCGTCAAATTTCGATTGGTGTCATAATTGATCAGATCAGATGTTTTCAGTCCAAGCTGTGTACAAAGGGAGATAACAACAAATTATTTGACCTACTTAATGAAAGTAACAAAAAACTGTTTCAGTCAATAATAAAAATAAAGCTACAAATAACTTGCAAAAAAGTTGATAATATAAAAACACTAAGAAAGAAAAAATCTTACTATTCTTTTCTCTCGGTCTATTTTGTTGATGCTGATAAAATATCCGATTTCTCTCCAAGCACAGACTAGTGCTAATGCTGACTTATCATTAGCACATAACAAGTCCTCGGCGAGATATCAGACTTTTTCTGTACATGTATAATAAAGAGGACATTCTTCTCGGCCGGATGTTGTTTCTGCTTTATCTCCAAGCACAGACTAGTGCTAATGTCACTGCATCATTAGCACATAGCAAGTACCTGGAAATACCTCAGATTTTCTCATGTCTGCATGTATGTTTTTCGCTTCTTTTGTTTTACTTTTGTGATGTTATTTTCTGACTCCTCTCCAAGCACAGACTAGTGCTAATGCTAGAATATCATTAGCACACAGTAAGTACTCGGAAAGACTTCAGACTTCCCCTTTGTCGGTTTCTTCGTCTTTTTCGATTGACTCTCTGATTTATATCCGACGGCTTTCCAAGCACAGGCTAGTGCTAATGTTTTATTGTCATTAGTACATAGCAAGTACCTGGGAATATATCGGATATACATAAGTCTAATTTCTGTCGTCTTTATCATTCTTTGATGTTATTTCCGACTCCTCTCCAAGCACAGGCTAGTGCTAATGTTTCTTTTCCTACTAGAACATAGCAAGTACTTGGGAAGACATCAGAGTAGCTCTGCTCTTCTTCTTTACGAGGACAAGTTTGATGTGAAGTTTCTCTCAATAAATCTTATATTTATATCCAAAGTGTCAAATTTTGATAAGTGTCAGACGGATTCTCTTACTATAAGATGAGCTTCGATTGTTTTGAAAAGACATGAGAAAAATCGTCAAATTTCGATTGGTGTCATAATTGATCAGATCAGATGTTTTCAGTCCAAGCTGTGTACAAAGGGAGATAACAACAAATTATTTGACCTACTTAATGAAAGTAACAAAAAACTGTTTCAGTCAATAATAAAAATAAAGCTACAAATAACTTGCAAAAAAGTTGATAATATAAAAACACTAAGAAAGAAAAAATCTTACTATTCTTTTCTCTCGGTCTATTTTGTTGATGCTGATAAAATATCCGATTTCTCTCCAAGCACAGACTAGTGCTAATGCTGACTTATCATTAGCACATAACAAGTCCTCGGCGAGATATCAGACTTTTTCTGTACATGTATAATAAAGAGGACATTCTTCTCGGCCGGATGTTGTTTCTGCTTTATCTCCAAGCACAGACTAGTGCTAATGTCACTGCATCATTAGCACATAGCAAGTACCTGGAAATACCTCAGATTTTCTCATGTCTGCATGTATGTTTTTCGCTTCTTTTGTTTTACTTTTGTGATGTTATTTTCTGACTCCTCTCCAAGCACAGACTAGTGCTAATGCTAGAATATCATTAGCACACAGTAAGTACTCGGAAAGACTTCAGACTTCCCCTTTGTCGGTTTCTTCGTCTTTTTCGATTGACTCTCTGATTTATATCCGACGGCTTTCCAAGCACAGGCTAGTGCTAATGTTTTATTGTCATTAGTACATAGCAAGTACCTGGGAATATATCGGATATACATAAGTCTAATTTCTGTCGTCTTTATCATTCTTTGATGTTATTTCCGACTCCTCTCCAAGCACAGGCTAGTGCTAATGTTTCTTTTCCTACTAGAACATAGCAAGTACTTGGGAAGACATCAGAGTAGCTCTGCTCTTCTTCTTTACGAGGACAAGTTTGATGTGAAGTTTCTCTCAATAAATCTTATATTTATATCCAAAGTGTCAAATTTTGATAAGTGTCAGACGGATTCTCTTACTATAAGATGAGCTTCGATTGTTTTGAAAAGACATGAGAAAAATCGTCAAATTTCGATTGGTGTCATAATTGATCAGATCAGATGTTTTCAGTCCAAGCTGTGTACAAAGGGAGATAACAACAAATTATTTGACCTACTTAATGAAAGTAACAAAAAACTGTTTCAGTCAATAATAAAAATAAAGCTACAAATAACTTGCAAAAAAGTTGATAATATAAAAACACTAAGAAAGAAAAAATATTACTATTCTTTTCTCTCGGTCTATTTTGTTGATGCTGATAAAATATCCGATTTCTCTCCAAGCACAGACTAGTGCTAATGCTGACTTATCATTAGCACATAACAAGTCCTCGGCGAGATATCAGACTTTTTCTGTACATGTATAATAAAGAGGACATTCTTCTCGGCCGGATGTTGTTTCTGCTTTATCCCCAAGCACAGACTAGTGCTAATGTCACTGCATCATTAGCACATAGCAAGTACCTGGAAATACCTCAGATTTTCTCATGTCTGCATGTATGTTTTTCGCTTCTTTTGTTTTACTTTTGTGATGTTATTTTCTGACTCCTCTCCAAGCACAGACTAGTGCTAATGCTAGAATATCATTAGCACACAGTAAGTACTCGGAAAGACTTCAGACTTCCCCTTTGTCGGTTTCTTCGTCTTTTTCGATTGACTCTCTGATTTATATCCGACGGCTTTCCAAGCACAGGCTAGTGCTAATGTTTTATTGTCATTAGTACATAGCAAGTACCTGGGAATATATCGGATATACATAAGTCTAATTTCTGTCGTCTTTATCATTCTTTGATGTTATTTCCGACTCCTCTCCAAGCACAGGCTAGTGCTAATGTTTCTTTTCCTACTAGAACATAGCAAGTACTTGGGAAGACATCAGAGTGGCTCTGCTCTTCTTCTTTACGAGGACAAGTTTGATGTGAAGTTTCTCTCAATAAATCTTATATTTATATCCAAAGCGTCAAATTTTGATAAGTGTCAGACGGATTCTCTTACTATGAGATGAGCTTCGATTGTTTTGAAAAGACATGAGAAAAATCGTCAAATTTCGATTGGTGTCATAATTGATCAGATCAGATGTTTTCAGTCCAAGCTGTGTACAAAGGGAGATAACAACAAATTATTTGACCTACTTAATGAAAGTAACAAAAAACTGTTTCAGTCAATAATAAAAATAAAGCTACAAATAACTTGCAAAAAAGTTGATAATATAAAAACACTAAGAAAGAAAAAATCTTACTATTCTTTTCTCTCGGTCTATTTTGTTGATGCTGATAAAATATCCGATTTCTCTCCAAGCACAGACTAGTGCTAATGCTGACTTATCATTAGCACATAACAAGTCCTCGGCGAGATATCAGACTTTTTCTGTACATGTATAATAAAGAGGACATTCTTCTCGGCCGGATGTTGTTTCTGCTTTATCTCCAAGCACAGACTAGTACTAATGTCACTGCATCATTAGCACATAGCAAGTACCTGGAAATACCTCAGATTTTCTCATGTCTGCATGTATGTTTTTCGCTTCTTTTGTTTTACTTTTGTGATGTTATTTTCTGACTCCTCTCCAAGCACAGACTAGTGCTAATGCTAGAATATCATTAGCACACAGTAAGTACTCGGAAAGACTTCAGACTTCCCCTTTGTCGGTTTCTTCGTCTTTTTCGATTGACTCTCTGATTTATATCCGACGGCTTTCCAAGCACAGGCTAGTGCTAATGTTTTATTGTCATTAGTACATAGCAAGTACCTGGGAATATATCGGATATACATAAGTCTAATTTCTGTCGTCTTTATCATTCTTTGATGTTATTTCCGACTCCTCTCCAAGCACAGGCTAGTGCTAATGTTTCTTTTCCTACTAGAACATAGCAAGTACTTGGGAAGACATCAGAGTAGCTCTGCTCTTCTTCTTTACGAGGACAAGTTTGATGTGAAGTTTCTCTCAATAAATCTTATATTTATATCCAAAGTGTCAAATTTTGATAAGTGTCAGACGGATTCTCTTACTATAAGATGAGCTTCGATTGTTTTGAAAAGACATGAGAAAAATCGTCAAATTTCGATTGGTGTCATAATTGATCAGATCAGATGTTTTCAGTCCAAGCTGTGTACAAAGGGAGATAACAACAAATTATTTGACCTACTTAATGAAAGTAACAAAAAACTGTTTCAGTCAATAATAAAAATAAAGCTACAAATAACTTGCAAAAAAGTTGATAATATAAAAACACTAAGAAAGAAAAAATCTTACTATTCTTTTCTCTCGGTCTATTTTGTTGATGCTGATAAAATATCCGATTTCTCTCCAAGCACAGACTAGTGCTAATGCTGACTTATCATTAGCACATAACAAGTCCTCGGCGAGATATCAGACTTTTTCTGTACATGTATAATAAAGAGGACATTCTTCTCGGCCGGATGTTGTTTCTGCTTTATCTCCAAGCACAGACTAGTGCTAATGTCACTGCATCATTAGCACATAGCAAGTACCTGGAAATACCTCAGATTTTCTCATGTCTGCATGTATGTTTTTCGCTTCTTTTGTTTTACTTTTGTGATGTTATTTTCTGACTCCTCTCCAAGCACAGACTAGTGCTAATGCTAGAATATCATTAGCACACAGTAAGTACTCGGAAAGACTTCAGACTTCCCCTTTGTCGGTTTCTTCGTCTTTTTCGATTGACTCTCTGATTTATATCCGACGGCTTTCCAAGCACAGGCTAGTGCTAATGTTTTATTGTCATTAGTACATAGCAAGTACCTGGGAATATATCGGATATACATAAGTCTAATTTCTGTCGTCTTTATCATTCTTTGATGTTATTTCCGACTCCTCTCCAAGCACAGGCTAGTGCTAATGTTTCTTTTCCTACTAGAACATAGCAAGTACTTGGGAAGACATCAGAGTAGCTCTGCTCTTCTTCTTTACGAGGACAAGTTTGATGTGAAGTTTCTCTCAATAAATCTTATATTTATATCCAAAGTGTCAAATTTTGATAAGTGTCAGACGGATTCTCTTACTATAAGATGAGCTTCGATTGTTTTGAAAAGACATGAGAAAAATCGTCAAATTTCGATTGGTGTCATAATTGATCAGATCAGATGTTTTCAGTCCAAGCTGTGTACAAAGGGAGATAACAACAAATTATTTGACCTACTTAATGAAAGTAACAAAAAACTGTTTCAGTCAATAATAAAAATAAAGCTACAAATAACTTGCAAAAAAGTTGATAATATAAAAACACTAAGAAAGAAAAAATCTTACTATTCTTTTCTCTCGGTCTATTTTGTTGATGCTGATAAAATATCCGATTTCTCTCCAAGCACAGACTAGTGCTAATGCTGACTTATCATTAGCACATAACAAGTCCTCGGCGAGATATCAGACTTTTTCTGTACATGTATAA
Organism: Mytilisepta virgata; assembly: GCA_028015205.1. Classification (NCBI taxonomy): domain Eukaryota; kingdom Metazoa; phylum Mollusca; class Bivalvia; order Mytilida; family Mytilidae; genus Mytilisepta; species Mytilisepta virgata. The sequence goes on from CM051515.1 coordinate 39,429,810, forward strand.
TAAAGAGGACATTCTTCTCGGCCGGATGTTGTTTCTGCTTTATCTCCAAGCACAGACTAGTGCTAATGTCACTGCATCATTAGCACATAGCAAGTACCTGGAAATACCTCAGATTTTCTCATGTCTGCATGTATGTTTTTCGCTTCTTTTGTTTTACTTTTGTGATGTTATTTTCTGACTCCTCTCCAAGCACAGACTAGTGCTAATGCTAGAATATCATTAGCACACAGTAAGTACTCGGAAAGACTTCAGACTTCCCCTTTGTCGGTTTCTTCGTCTTTTTCGATTGACTCTCTGATTTATATCCGACGGCTTTCCAAGCACAGGCTAGTGCTAATGTTTTATTGTCATTAGTACATAGCAAGTACCTGGGAATATATCGGATATACATAAGTCTAATTTCTGTCGTCTTTATCATTCTTTGATGTTATTTCCGACTCCTCTCCAAGCACAGGCTAGTGCTAATGTTTCTTTTCCTACTAGAACATAGCAAGTACTTGGGAAGACATCAGAGTAGCTCTGCTCTTCTTCTTTACGAGGACAAGTTTGATGTGAAGTTTCTCTCAATAAATCTTATATTTATATCCAAAGTGTCAAATTTTGATAAGTGTCAGACGGATTCTCTTACTATAAGATGAGCTTCGATTGTTTTGAAAAGACATGAGAAAAATCGTCAAATTTCGATTGGTGTCATAATTGATCAGATCAGATGTTTTCAGTCCAAGCTGTGTACAAAGGGAGATAACAACAAATTATTTGACCTACTTAATGAAAGTAACAAAAAACTGTTTCAGTCAATAATAAAAATAAAGCTACAAATAACTTGCAAAAAAGTTGATAATATAAAAACACTAAGAAAGAAAAAATCTTACTATTCTTTTCTCTCGGTCTATTTTGTTGATGCTGATAAAATATCCGATTTCTCTCCAAGCACAGACTAGTGCTAATGCTGACTTATCATTAGCACATAACAAGTCCTCGGCGAGATATCAGACTTTTTCTGTACATGTATAATAAAGAGGACATTCTTCTCGGCCGGATGTTGTTTCTGCTTTATCTCCAAGCACAGACTAGTGCTAATGTCACTGCATCATTAGCACATAGCAAGTACCTGGAAATACCTCAGATTTTCTCATGTCTGCATGTATGTTTTTCGCTTCTTTTGTTTTACTTTTGTGATGTTATTTTCTGACTCCTCTCCAAGCACAGACTAGTGCTAATGCTAGAATATCATTAGCACACAGTAAGTACTCGGAAAGACTTCAGACTTCCCCTTTGTCGGTTTCTTCGTCTTTTTCGATTGACTCTCTGATTTATATCCGACGGCTTTCCAAGCACAGGCTAGTGCTAATGTTTTATTGTCATTAGTACATAGCAAGTACCTGGGAATATATCGGATATACATAAGTCTAATTTCTGTCGTCTTTATCATTCTTTGATGTTATTTCCGACTCCTCTCCAAGCACAGGCTAGTGCTAATGTTTCTTTTCCTACTAGAACATAGCAAGTACTTGGGAAGACATCAGAGTAGCTCTGCTCTTCTTCTTTACGAGGACAAGTTTGATGTGAAGTTTCTCTCAATAAATCTTATATTTATATCCAAAGTGTCAAATTTTGATAAGTGTCAGACGGATTCTCTTACTATAAGATGAGCTTCGATTGTTTTGAAAAGACATGAGAAAAATCGTCAAATTTCGATTGGTGTCATAATTGATCAGATCAGATGTTTTCAGTCCAAGCTGTGTACAAAGGGAGATAACAACAAATTATTTGACCTACTTAATGAAAGTAACAAAAAACTGTTTCAGTCAATAATAAAAATAAAGCTACAAATAACTTGCAAAAAAGTTGATAATATAAAAACACTAAGAAAGAAAAAATCTTACTATTCTTTTCTCTCGGTCTATTTTGTTGATGCTGATAAAATATCCGATTTCTCTCCAAGCACAGACTAGTGCTAATGCTGACTTATCATTAGCACATAACAAGTCCTCGGCGAGATATCAGACTTTTTCTGTACATGTATAATAAAGAGGACATTCTTCTCGGCCGGATGTTGTTTCTGCTTTATCTCCAAGCACAGACTAGTGCTAATGTCACTGCATCATTAGCACATAGCAAGTACCTGGAAATACCTCAGATTTTCTCATGTCTGCATGTATGTTTTTCGCTTCTTTTGTTTTACTTTTGTGATGTTATTTTCTGACTCCTCTCCAAGCACAGACTAGTGCTAATGCTAGAATATCATTAGCACACAGTAAGTACTCGGAAAGACTTCAGACTTCCCCTTTGTCGGTTTCTTCGTCTTTTTCGATTGACTCTCTGATTTATATCCGACGGCTTTCCAAGCACAGGCTAGTGCTAATGTTTTATTGTCATTAGTACATAGCAAGTACCTGGGAATATATCGGATATACATAAGTCTAATTTCTGTCGTCTTTATCATTCTTTGATGTTATTTCCGACTCCTCTCCAAGCACAGGCTAGTGCTAATGTTTCTTTTCCTACTAGAACATAGCAAGTACTTGGGAAGACATCAGAGTAGCTCTGCTCTTCTTCTTTACGAGGACAAGTTTGATGTGAAGTTTCTCTCAATAAATCTTATATTTATATCCAAAGTGTCAAATTTTGATAAGTGTCAGACGGATTCTCTTACTATAAGATGAGCTTCGATTGTTTTGAAAAGACATGAGAAAAATCGTCAAATTTCGATTGGTGTCATAATTGATCAGATCAGATGTTTTCAGTCCAAGCTGTGTACAAAGGGAGATAACAACAAATTATTTGACCTACTTAATGAAAGTAACAAAAAACTGTTTCAGTCAATAATAAAAATAAAGCTACAAATAACTTGCAAAAAAGTTGATAATATAAAAACACTAAGAAAGAAAAAATCTTACTATTCTTTTCTCTCGGTCTATTTTGTTGATGCTGATAAAATATCCGATTTCTCTCCAAGCACAGACTAGTGCTAATGCTGACTTATCATTAGCACATAACAAGTCCTCGGCGAGATATCAGACTTTTTCTGTACATGTATAATAAAGAGGACATTCTTCTCGGCCGGATGTTGTTTCTGCTTTATCTCCAAGCACAGACTAGTGCTAATGTCACTGCATCATTAGCACATAGCAAGTACCTGGAAATACCTCAGATTTTCTCATGTCTGCATGTATGTTTTTCGCTTCTTTTGTTTTACTTTTGTGATGTTATTTTCTGACTCCTCTCCAAGCACAGACTAGTGCTAATGCTAGAATATCATTAGCACACAGTAAGTACTCGGAAAGACTTCAGACTTCCCCTTTGTCGGTTTCTTCGTCTTTTTCGATTGACTCTCTGATTTATATCCGACGGCTTTCCAAGCACAGGCTAGTGCTAATGTTTTATTGTCATTAGTACATAGCAAGTACCTGGGAATATATCGGATATACATAAGTCTAATTTCTGTCGTCTTTATCATTCTTTGATGTTATTTCCGACTCCTCTCCAAGCACAGGCTAGTGCTAATGTTTCTTTTCCTACTAGAACATAGCAAGTACTTGGGAAGACATCAGAGTAGCTCTGCTCTTCTTCTTTACGAGGACAAGTTTGATGTGAAGTTTCTCTCAATAAATCTTATATTTATATCCAAAGTGTCAAATTTTGATAAGTGTCAGACGGATTCTCTTACTATAAGATGAGCTTCGATTGTTTTGAAAAGACATGAGAAAAATCGTCAAATTTCGATTGGTGTCATAATTGATCAGATCAGATGTTTTCAGTCCAAGCTGTGTACAAAGGGAGATAACAACAAATTATTTGACCTACTTAATGAAAGTAACAAAAAACTGTTTCAGTCAATAATAAAAATAAAGCTACAAATAACTTGCAAAAAAGTTGATAATATAAAAACACTAAGAAAGAAAAAATCTTACTATTCTTTTCTCTCGGTCTATTTTGTTGATGCTGATAAAATATCCGATTTCTCTCCAAGCACAGACTAGTGCTAATGCTGACTTATCATTAGCACATAACAAGTCCTCGGCGAGATATCAGACTTTTTCTGTACATGTATAATAAAGAGGACATTCTTCTCGGCCGGATGTTGTTTCTGCTTTATCTCCAAGCACAGACTAGTGCTAATGTCACTGCATCATTAGCACATAGCAAGTACCTGGAAATACCTCAGATTTTCTCATGTCTGCATGTATGTTTTTCGCTTCTTTTGTTTTACTTTTGTGATGTTATTTTCTGACTCCTCTCCAAGCACAGACTAGTGCTAATGCTAGAATATCATTAGCACACAGTAAGTACTCGGAAAGACTTCAGACTTCCCCTTTGTCGGTTTCTTCGTCTTTTTCGATTGACTCTCTGATTTATATCCGACGGCTTTCCAAGCACAGGCTAGTGCTAATGTTTTATTGTCATTAGTACATAGCAAGTACCTGGGAATATATCGGATATACATAAGTCTAATTTCTGTCGTCTTTATCATTCTTTGATGTTATTTCCGACTCCTCTCCAAGCACAGGCTAGTGCTAATGTTTATTTTCCTACTAGAACATAGCAAGTACTTGGGAAGACATCAGAGTAGCTCTGCTCTTCTTCTTTACGAGGACAAGTTTGATGTGAAGTTTCTCTCAATAAATCTTATATTTATATCCAAAGTGTCAAATTTTGATAAGTGTCAGACGGATTCTCTTACTATAAGATGAGCTTCGATTGTTTTGAAAAGACATGAGATAAATCGTCAAATTTCGATTGGTGTCATAATTGATCAGATCAGATGTTTTCAGTCCAAGCTGTGTACAAAGGGAGATAACAACAAATTATTTGACCTACTTAATGAAAGTAACAAAAAACTGTTTCAGTCAATGATAAAAATAAAGCTACAAATAACTTGCAAAAAAGTTGATAATATAAAAACACTAAGAAAGAAAAAATCTTACTATTCTTTTCTCTCGGTCTATTTTGTTGATGCTGATAAAATATCCGATTTCTCTCCAAGCACAGACTAGTGCTAATGCTGACTTATCATTAGCACATAACAAGTCCTCGGCGAGATATCAGACTTTTTCTGTACATGTATAATAAAGAGGACATTCTTCTCGGCCGGATGTTGTTTCTGCTTTATCTCCAAGCACAGACTAGTGCTAATGTCACTGCATCATTAGCACATAGCAAGTACCTGGAAATACCTCAGATTTTCTCATGTCTGCATGTATGTTTTTCGCTTCTTTTGTTTTACTTTTGTGATGTTATTTTCTGACTCCTCTCCAAGCACAGACTAGTGCTAATGCTAGAATATCATTAGCACACAGTAAGTACTCGGAAAGACTTCAGACTTCCCCTTTGTCGGTTTCTTCGTCTTTTTCGATTGACTCTCTGATTTATATCCGACGGCTTTCCAAGCACAGGCTAGTGCTAATGTTTTATTGTCATTAGTACATAGCAAGTACCTGGGAATATATCGGATATACATAAGTCTAATTTCTGTCGTCTTTATCATTCTTTGATGTTATTTCCGACTCCTCTCCAAGCACAGGCTAGTGCTAATGTTTCTTTTCCTACTAGAACATAGCAAGTACTTGGGAAGACATCAGAGTAGCTCTGCTCTTCTTCTTTACGAGGACAAGTTTGATGTGAAGTTTCTCTCAATAAATCTTATATTTATATCCAAAGTGTCAAATTTTGATAAGTGTCAGACGGATTCTCTTACTATGAGATGAGCTTCGATTGTTTTGAAAAGACATGAGAAAAATCGTCAAATTTCGATTGGTGTCAAAATTGATCAGATCAGATGTTTTCAGTCCAAGCTGTGTACAAAGGGAGATAACAACAAATTATTTGACCTACTTAATGAAAGTAACAAAAAACTGTTTCAGTCAATAATAAAAATAAAGCTACAAATAACTTGCAAAAAAGTTGATAATATAAAAACACTAAGAAAGAAAAAATCTTACTATTCTTTTCTCTCGGTCTATTTTGTTGATGCTGATAAAATATCCGATTTCTCTCCAAGCACAGACTAGTGCTAATGCTGACTTATCATTAGCACATAACAAGTCCTCGGCGAGATATCAGACTTTTTCTGTACATGTATAATAAAGAGGACATTCTTCTCGGCCGGATGTTGTTTCTGCTTTATCTCCAAGCACAGACTAGTGCTAATGTCACTGCATCATTAGCACATAGCAAGTACCTGGAAATACCTCAGATTTTCTCATGTCTGCATGTATGTTTTTCGCTTCTTTTGTTTTACTTTTGTGATGTTATTTTCTGACTCCTCTCCAAGCACAGACTAGTGCTAATGCTAGAATATCATTAGCACACAGTAAGTACTCGGAAAGACTTCAGACTTCCCCTTTGTCGGTTTCTTCGTCTTTTTCGATTGACTCTCTGATTTATATCCGACGCCTTTCCAAGCACAGGCTAGTGCTAATGTTTTATTGTCATTAGTACATAGCAAGTACCTGGGAATATATCGGATATACATAAGTCTAATTTCTGTCGTCTTTATCATTCTTTGATGTTATTTCCGACTCCTCTCCAAGCACAGGCTAGTGCTAATGTTTCTTTTCCTACTAGAACATAGCAAGTACTTGGGAAGACATCAGAGTAGCTCTGCTCTTCTTCTTTACCAGGACAAGTTTGATGTGAAGTTTCTCTCAATAAATCTTATATTTATATCCAAAGTGTCAAATTTTGATAAGTGTCAGACGGATTCTCTTACTATAAGATGAGCTTCGATTGTTTTGAAAAGACATGAGAAAAATCGTCAAATTTCGATTGGTGTCATAATTGATCAGATCAGATGTTTTCAGTCCAAGCTGTGTACAAAGGGAGATAACAACAAATTATTTGACCTACTTAATGAAAGTAACAAAAAACTGTTTCAGTCAATAATAAAAATAAAGCTACAAATAACTTGCAAAAAAGTTGATAATATAAAAACACTAAGAAAGAAAAAATCTTACTATTCTTTTCTCTCGGTCTATTTTGTTGATGCTGATAAAATATCCGATTTCTCTCCAAGCACAGACTAGTGCTAATGCTGACTTATCATTAGCACATAACAAGTCCTCGGCGAGATATCAGACTTTTTCTGTACATGTATAATAAAGAGGACATTCTTCTCGGCCGGATGTTGTTTCTGCTTTATCTCCAAGCACAGACTAGTGCTAATGTCACTGCATCATTAGCACATAGCAAGTACCTGGAAATACCTCAGATTTTCTCATGTCTGCATGTATGTTTTTCGCTTCTTTTGTTTTACTTTTGTGATGTTATTTTCTGACTCCTCTCCAAGCACAGACTAGTGCTAATGCTAGAATATCATTAGCACACAGTAAGTACTCGGAAAGACTTCAGACTTCCCCTTTGTCGGTTTCTTCGTCTTTTTCGATTGACTCTCTGATTTATATCCGACGGCTTTCCAAGCACAGGCTAGTGCTAATGTTTTATTGTCATTAGTACATAGCAAGTACCTGGGAATATATCGGATATACATAAGTCTAATTTCTGTCGTCTTTATCATTCTTTGATGTTATTTCCGACTCCTCTCCAAGCACAGGCTAGTGCTAATGTTTCTTTTCCTACTAGAACATAGCAAGTACTTGGGAAGACATCAGAGTGGCTCTGCTCTTCTTCTTTACGAGGACAAGTTTGATGTGAAGTTTCTCTCAATAAATCTTATATTTATATCCAAAGTGTCAAATTTTGATAAGTGTCAGACGGATTCTCTTACTATAAGATGAGCTTCGATTGTTTTGAAAAGACATGAGAAAAATCGTCAAATTTCGATTGGTGTCATAATTGATCAGATCAGATGTTTTCAGTCCAAGCTGTGTACAAAGGGAGATAACAACAAATTATTTGACCTACTTAATGAAAGTAACAAAAAACTGTTTCAGTCAATAATAAAAATAAAGCTACAAATAACTTGCAAAAAAGTTGATAATATAAAAACACTAAGAAAGAAAAAATCTTACTATTCTTTTCTCTCGGTCTATTTTGTTGATGCTGATAAAATATCCGATTTCTCTCTAAGCACAGACTAGTGCTAATGCTGACTTATCATTAGCACATAACAAGTCCTCGGCGAGATATCAGACTTTTTCTGTACATGTATAATAAAGAGGACATTCTTCTCGGCCGGATGTTGTTTCTGCTTTATCTCCAAGCACAGACTAGTGCTAATGTCACTGCATCATTAGCACATAGCAAGTACCTGGAAATACCTCAGATTTTCTCATGTCTGCATGTATGTTTTTCGCTTCTTTTGTTTTACTTTTGTGATGTTATTTTCTGACTCCTCTCCAAGCACAGACTAGTGCTAATGCTAGAATATCATTAGCACACAGTAAGTACTCGGAAAGACTTCAGACTTCCCCTTTGTCGGTTTCTTCGTCTTTTTCGATTGACTCTCTGATTTATATCCGACGGCTTTCCAAGCACAGGCTAGTGCTAATGTTTTATTGTCATTAGTACATAGCAAGTACCTGGGAATATATCGGATATACATAAGTCTAATTTCTGTCGTCTTTATCATTCTTTGATGTTATTTCCGACTCCTCTCCAAGCACAGGCTAGTGCTAATGTTTCTTTTCCTACTAGAACATAGCAAGTACTTGGGAAGACATCAGAGTAGCTCTGCTCTTCTTCTTTACGAGGACAAGTTTGATGTGAAGTTTCTCTCAATAAATCTTATATTTATATCCAAAGTGTCAAATTTTGATAAGTGTCAGACGGATTCTCTTACTATAAGATGAGCTTCGATTGTTTTGAAAAGACATGAGAAAAATCGTCAAATTTCGATTGGTGTCATAATTGATCAGATCAGATGTTTTCAGTCCAAGCTGTGTACAAAGGGAGATAACAACAAATTATTTGACCTACTTAATGAAAGTAACAAAAAACTGTTTCAGTCAATAATAAAAATAAAGCTACAAATAACTTGCAAAAAAGTTGATAATATAAAAACACTAAGAAAGAAAAAAATCTTACTATTCTTTTCTCTCGGTCTATTTTGTTGATGCTGATAAAATATCCGATTTCTCTCCAAGCACAGACTAGTGCTAATGCTGACTTATCATTAGCACATAACAAGTCCTCGGCGAGATATCAGACTTTTTCTGTACATGTATAATAAAGAGGACATTCTTCTCGGCCGGATGTTGTTTCTGCTTTATCTCCAAGCACAGACTAGTGCTAATGTCACTGCATCATTAGCACATAGCAAGTACCTGGAAATACCTCAGATTTTCTCATGTCTGCATGTATGTTTTTCGCTTCTTTTGTTTTACTTTTGTGATGTTATTTTCTGACTCCTCTCCAAGCACAGACTAGTGCTAATGCTAGAATATCATTAGCACACAGTAAGTACTCGGAAAGACTTCAGACTTCCCCTTTGTCGGTTTCTTCGTCTTTTTCGATTGACTCTCTGATTTATATCCGACGGCTTTCCAAGCACAGGCTAGTGCTAATGTTTTATTGTCATTAGTACATAGCAAGTACCTGGGAATATATCGGATATACATAAGTCTAATTTCTGTCGTCTTTATCATTCTTTGATGTTATTTCCGACTCCTCTCCAAGCACAGGCTAGTGCTAATGTTTCTTTTCCTACTAGAACATAGCAAGTACTTGGGAAGACATCAGAGTAGCTCTGCTCTTCTTCTTTACGAGGACAAGTTTGATGTGAAGTTTCTCTCAATAAATCTTATATTTATATCCAAAGTGTCAAATTTTGATAAGTGTCAGACGGATTCTCTTACTATAAGATGAGCTTCGATTGTTTTGAAAAGACATGAGAAAAATCGTCAAATTTCGATTGGTGTCATAATTGATCAGATCAGATGTTTTCAGTCCAAGCTGTGTACAAAGGGAGATAACAACAAATTATTTGACCTACTTAATGAAAGTAACAAAAAACTGTTTCAGTCAATAATAAAAATAAAGCTACAAATAACTTGCAAAAAAGTTGATAATATAAAAACACTAAGAAAGAAAAAATCTTACTATTCTTTTCTCTCGGTCTATTTTGTTGATGCTGATAAAATATCCGATTTCTCTCCAAGCACAGACTAGTGCTAATGCTGACTTATCATTAGCACATAACAAGTCCTCGGCGAGATATCAGACTTTTTCTGTACATGTATAATAAAGAGGACATTCTTCTCGGCCGGATGTTGTTTCTGCTTTATCTCCAAGCACAGACTAGTGCTAATGTCACTGCATCATTAGCACATAGCAAGTACCTGGAAATACCTCAGATTTTCTCATGTCTGCATGTATGTTTTTCGCTTCTTTTGTTTTACTTTTGTGATGTTATTTTCTGACTCCTCTCCAAGCACAGACTAGTGCTAATGCTAGAATATCATTAGCACACAGTAAGTACTCGGAAAGACTTCAGACTTCCCCTTTGTCGGTTTCTTCGTCTTTTTCGATTGACTCTCTGATTTATATCCGACGGCTTTCCAAGCACAGGCTAGTGCTAATGTTTTATTGTCATTAGTACATAGCAAGTACCTGGGAATATATCGGATATACATAAGTCTAATTTCTGTCGTCTTTATCATTCTTTGATGTTATTTCCGACTCCTCTCCAAGCACAGGCTAGTGCTAATGTTTCTTTTCCTACTAGAACATAGCAAGTACTTGGGAAGACATCAGAGTAGCTCTGCTCTTCTTCTTTACCAGGACAAGTTTGATGTGAAGTTTCTCTCAATAAATCTTATATTTATATCCAAAGTGTCAAATTTTGATAAGTGTCAGACGGATTCTCTTACTATAAGATGAGCTTCGATTGTTTTGAAAAGACATGAGAAAAATCGTCAAATTTCGATTGGTGTCATAATTGATCAGATCAGATGTTTTCAGTCCAAGCTGTGTACAAAGGGAGATAACAACAAATTATTTGACCTACTTAATGAAAGTAACAAAAAACTGTTTCAGTCAATAATAAAAATAAAGCTACAAATAACTTGCAAAAAAGTTGATAATATAAAAACACTAAGAAAGAAAAAATCTTACTATTCTTTTCTCTCGGTCTATTTTGTTGATGCTGATAAAATATCCGATTTCTCTCCAAGCACAGACTAGTGCTAATGCTGACTTATCATTAGCACATAACAAGTCCTCGGCGAGATATCAGACTTTTTCTGTACATGTATAATAAAGAGGACATTCTTCTCGGCCGGATGTTGTTTCTGCTTTATCTCCAAGCACAGACTAGTGCTAATGTCACTGCATCATTAGCACATAGCAAGTACCTGGAAATACCTCAGATTTTCTCATGTCTGCATGTATGTTTTTCGCTTCTTTTGTTTTACTTTTGTGATGTTATTTTCTGACTCCTCTCCAAGCACAGACTAGTGCTAATGCTAGAATATCATTAGCACACAGTAAGTACTCGGAAAGACTTCAGACTTCCCCTTTGTCGGTTTCTTCGTCTTTTTCGATTGACTCTCTGATTTATATCCGACGGCTTTCCAAGCACAGGCTAGTGCTAATCTTTTATTGTCATTAGTACATAGCAAGTACCTGGGAATATATCGGATATACATAAGTCTAATTTCTGTCGTCTTTATCATTCTTTGATGTTATTTCCGACTCCTCTCCAAGCACAGGCTAGTGCTAATGTTTCTTTTCCTACTAGAACATAGCAAGTACTTGGGAAGACATCAGAGTAGCTCTGCTCTTCTTCTTTACGAGGACAAGTTTGATGTGAAGTTTCTCTCAATAAATCTTATATTTATATCCAAAGTGTCAAATTTTGATAAGTGTCAGACGGATTCTCTTACTATGAGATGAGCTTCGATTGTTTTGAAAAGACATGAGAAAAATCGTCAAATTTCGATTGGTGTCAAAATTGATCAGATCAGATGTTTTCAGTCCAAGCTGTGTACAAAGGGAGATAACAACAAATTATTTGACCTACTTAATGAAAGTAACAAAAAACTGTTTCAGTCAATAATAAAAATAAAGCTACAAATAACTTGCAAAAAAGTTGATAATATAAAAACACTAAGAAAGAAAAAATCTTACTATTCTTTTCTCTCGGTCTATTTTGTTGATGCTGATAAAATATCCGATTTCTCTCCAAGCACAGACTAGTGCTAATGCTGACTTATCATTAGCACATAACAAGTCCTCGGCGAGATATCAGACTTTTTCTGTACATGTATAATAAAGAGGACATTCTTCTCGGCCGGATGTTGTTTCTGCTTTATCTCCAAGCACAGACTAGTGCTAATGTCACTGCATCATTAGCACATAGCAAGTACCTGGAAATACCTCAGATTTTCTCATGTCTGCATGTATGTTTTTCGCTTCTTTTGTTTTACTTTTGTGATGTTATTTTCTGACTCCTCTCCAAGCACAGACTAGTGCTAATGCTAGAATATCATTAGCACACAGTAAGTACTCGGAAAGACTTCAGACTTCCCCTTTGTCGGTTTCTTCGTCTTTTTCGATTGACTCTCTGATTTATATCCGACGCCTTTCCAAGCACAGGCTAGTGCTAATGTTTTATTGTCATTAGTACATAGCAAGTACCTGGGAATATATCGGATATACATAAGTCTAATTTCTGTCGTCTTTATCATTCTTTGATGTTATTTCCGACTCCTCTCCAAGCACAGGCTAGTGCTAATGTTTCTTTTCCTACTAGAACATAGCAAGTACTTGGGAAGACATCAGAGTAGCTCTGCTCTTCTTCTTTACCAGGACAAGTTTGATGTGAAGTTTCTCTCAATAAATCTTATATTTATATCCAAAGTGTCAAATTTTGATAAGTGTCAGACGGATTCTCTTACTATAAGATGAGCTTCGATTGTTTTGAAAAGACATGAGAAAAATCGTCAAATTTCGATTGGTGTCATAATTGATCAGATCAGATGTTTTCAGTCCAAGCTGTGTACAAAGGGAGATAACAACAAATTATTTGACCTACTTAATGAAAGTAACAAAAAACTGTTTCAGTCAATAATAAAAATAAAGCTACAAATAACTTGCAAAAAAGTTGATAATATAAAAACACTAAGAAAGAAAAAATCTTACTATTCTTTTCTCTCGGTCTATTTTGTTGATGCTGATAAAATATCCGATTTCTCTCCAAGCACAGACTAGTGCTAATGCTGACTTATCATTAGCACATAACAAGTCCTCGGCGAGATATCAGACTTTTTCTGTACATGTATAATAAAGAGGACATTCTTCTCGGCCGGATGTTGTTTCTGCTTTATCTCCAAGCACAGACTAGTGCTAATGTCACTGCATCATTAGCACATAGCAAGTACCTGGAAATACCTCAGATTTTCTCATGTCTGCATGTATGTTTTTCGCTTCTTTTGTTTTACTTTTGTGATGTTATTTTCTGACTCCTCTCCAAGCACAGACTAGTGCTAATGCTAGAATATCATTAGCACACAGTAAGTACTCGGAAAGACTTCAGACTTCCCCTTTGTCGGTTTCTTCGTCTTTTTCGATTGACTCTCTGATTTATATCCGACGGCTTTCCAAGCACAGGCTAGTGCTAATGTTTTATTGTCATTAGTACATAGCAAGTACCTGGGAATATATCGGATATACATAAGTCTAATTTCTGTCGTCTTTATCATTCTTTGATGTTATTTCCGACTCCTCTCCAAGCACAGGCTAGTGCTAATGTTTCTTTTCCTACTAGAACATAGCAAGTACTTGGGAAGACATCAGAGTGGCTCTGCTCTTCTTCTTTACGAGGACAAGTTTGATGTGAAGTTTCTCTCAATAAATCTTATATTTATATCCAAAGTGTCAAATTTTGATAAGTGTCAGACGGATTCTCTTACTATAAGATGAGCTTCGATTGTTTTGAAAAGACATGAGAAAAATCGTCAAATTTCGATTGGTGTCATAATTGATCAGATCAGATGTTTTCAGTCCAAGCTGTGTACAAAGGGAGATAACAACAAATTATTTGACCTACTTAATGAAAGTAACAAAAAACTGTTTCAGTCAATAATAAAAATAAAGCTACAAATAACTTGCAAAAAAGTTGATAATATAAAAACACTAAGAAAGAAAAAATCTTACTATTCTTTTCTCTCGGTCTATTTTGTTGATGCTGATAAAATATCCGATTTCTCTCTAAGCACAGACTAGTGCTAATGCTGACTTATCATTAGCACATAACAAGTCCTCGGCGAGATATCAGACTTTTTCTGTACATGTATAATAAAGAGGACATTCTTCTCGGCCGGATGTTGTTTCTGCTTTATCTCCAAGCACAGACTAGTGCTAATGTCACTGCATCATTAGCACATAGCAAGTACCTGGAAATACCTCAGATTTTCTCATGTCTGCATGTATGTTTTTCGCTTCTTTTGTTTTACTTTTGTGATGTTATTTTCTGACTCCTCTCCAAGCACAGACTAGTGCTAATGCTAGAATATCATTAGCACACAGTAAGTACTCGGAAAGACTTCAGACTTCCCCTTTGTCGGTTTCTTCGTCTTTTTCGATTGACTCTCTGATTTATATCCGACGGCTTTCCAAGCACAGGCTAGTGCTAATGTTTTATTGTCATTAGTACATAGCAAGTACCTGGGAATATATCGGATATACATAAGTCTAATTTCTGTCGTCTTTATCATTCTTTGATGTTATTTCCGACTCCTCTCCAAGCACAGGCTAGTGCTAATGTTTCTTTTCCTACTAGAACATAGCAAGTACTTGGGAAGACATCAGAGTAGCTCTGCTCTTCTTCTTTACGAGGACAAGTTTGATGTGAAGTTTCTCTCAATAAATCTTATATTTATATCCAAAGTGTCAAATTTTGATAAGTGTCAGACGGATTCTCTTACTATAAGATGAGCTTCGATTGTTTTGAAAAGACATGAGAAAAATCGTCAAATTTCGATTGGTGTCATAATTGATCAGATCAGATGTTTTCAGTCCAAGCTGTGTACAAAGGGAGATAACAACAAATTATTTGACCTACTTAATGAAAGTAACAAAAAACTGTTTCAGTCAATAATAAAAATAAAGCTACAAATAACTTGCAAAAAAGTTGATAATATAAAAACACTAAGAAAGAAAAAAATCTTACTATTCTTTTCTCTCGGTCTATTTTGTTGATGCTGATAAAATATCCGATTTCTCTCCAAGCACAGACTAGTGCTAATGCTGACTTATCATTAGCACATAACAAGTCCTCGGCGAGATATCAGACTTTTTCTGTACATGTATAATAAAGAGGACATTCTTCTCGGCCGGATGTTGTTTCTGCTTTATCTCCAAGCACAGACTAGTGCTAATGTCACTGCATCATTAGCACATAGCAAGTACCTGGAAATACCTCAGATTTTCTCATGTCTGCATGTATGTTTTTCGCTTCTTTTGTTTTACTTTTGTGATGTTATTTTCTGACTCCTCTCCAAGCACAGACTAGTGCTAATGCTAGAATATCATTAGCACACAGTAAGTACTCGGAAAGACTTCAGACTTCCCCTTTGTCGGTTTCTTCGTCTTTTTCGATTGACTCTCTGATTTATATCCGACGGCTTTCCAAGCACAGGCTAGTGCTAATGTTTTATTGTCATTAGTACATAGCAAGTACCTGGGAATATATCGGATATACATAAGTCTAATTTCTGTCGTCTTTATCATTCTTTGATGTTATTTCCGACTCCTCTCCAAGCACAGGCTAGTGCTAATGTTTCTTTTCCTACTAGAACATAGCAAGTACTTGGGAAGACATCAGAGTAGCTCTGCTCTTCTTCTTTACGAGGACAAGTTTGATGTGAAGTTTCTCTCAATAAATCTTATATTTATATCCAAAGTGTCAAATTTTGATAAGTGTCAGACGGATTCTCTTACTATAAGATGAGCTTCGATTGTTTTGAAAAGACATGAGAAAAATCGTCAAATTTCGATTGGTGTCATAATTGATCAGATCAGATGTTTTCAGTCCAAGCTGTGTACAAAGGGAGATAACAACAAATTATTTGACCTACTTAATGAAAGTAACAAAAAACTGTTTCAGTCAATAATAAAAATAAAGCTACAAATAACTTGCAAAAAAGTTGATAATATAAAAACACTAAGAAAGAAAAAATCTTACTATTCTTTTCTCTCGGTCTATTTTGTTGATGCTGATAAAATATCCGATTTCTCTCCAAGCACAGACTAGTGCTAATGCTGACTTATCATTAGCACATAACAAGTCCTCGGCGAGATATCAGACTTTTTCTGTACATGTATAATAAAGAGGACATTCTTCTCGGCCGGATGTTGTTTCTGCTTTATCTCCAAGCACAGACTAGTGCTAATGTCACTGCATCATTAGCACATAGCAAGTACCTGGAAATACCTCAGATTTTCTCATGTCTGCATGTATGTTTTTCGCTTCTTTTGTTTTACTTTTGTGATGTTATTTTCTGACTCCTCTCCAAGCACAGACTAGTGCTAATGCTAGAATATCATTAGCACACAGTAAGTACTCGGAAAGACTTCAGACTTCCCCTTTGTCGGTTTCTTCGTCTTTTTCGATTGACTCTCTGATTTATATCCGACGGCTTTCCAAGCACAGGCTAGTGCTAATGTTTTATTGTCATTAGTACATAGCAAGTACCTGGGAATATATCGGATATACATAAGTCTAATTTCTGTCGTCTTTATCATTCTTTGATGTTATTTCCGACTCCTCTCCAAGCACAGGCTAGTGCTAATGTTTCTTTTCCTACTAGAACATAGCAAGTACTTGGGAAGACATCAGAGTAGCTCTGCTCTTCTTCTTTACGAGGACAAGTTTGATGTGAAGTTTCTCTCAATAAATCTTATATTTATATCCAAAGTGTCAAATTTTGATAAGTGTCAGACGGATTCTCTTACTATAAGATGAGCTTCGATTGTTTTGAAAAGACATGAGAAAAATCGTCAAATTTCGATTGGTGTCATAATTGATCAGATCAGATGTTTTCAGTCCAAGCTGTGTACAAAGGGAGATAACAACAAATTATTTGACCTACTTAATGAAAGTAACAAAAAACTGTTTCAGTCAATAATAAAAATAAAGCTACAAATAACTTGCAAAAAAGTTGATAATATAAAAACACTAAGAAAGAAAAAATCTTACTATTCTTTTCTCTCGGTCTATTTTGTTGATGCTGATAAAATATCCGATTTCTCTCCAAGCACAGACTAGTGCTAATGCTGACTTATCATTAGCACATAACAAGTCCTCGGCGAGATATCAGACTTTTTCTGTACATGTATAATAAAGAGGACATTCTTCTCGGCCGGATGTTGTTTCTGATTTATCTCCAAGCACAGACTAGTGCTAATGTCACTGCATCATTAGCACATAGCAAGTACCTGGAAATACCTCAGATTTTCTCATGTCTGCATGTATGTTTTTCGCTTCTTTTGTTTTACTTTTGTGATGTTATTTTCTGACTCCTCTCCAAGCACAGACTAGTGCTAATGCTAGAATATCATTAGCACACAGTAAGTACTCGGAAAGACTTCAGACTTCCCCTTTGTCGGTTTCTTCGTCTTTTTCGATTGACTCTCTGATTTATATCCGACGCCTTTCCAAGCACAGGCTAGTGCTAATGTTTTATTGTCATTAGTACATAGCAAGTACCTGGGAATATATCGGATATACATAAGTCTAATTTCTGTCGTCTTTATCATTCTTTGATGTTATTTCCGACTCCTCTCCAAGCACAGGCTAGTGCTAATGTTTCTTTTCCTACTAGAACATAGCAAGTACTTGGGAAGACATCAGAGTAGCTCTGCTCTTCTTCTTTACGAGGACAAGTTTGATGTGAAGTTTCTCTCAATAAATCTTATATTTATATCCAAAGTGTCAAATTTTGATAAGTGTCAGACGGATTCTCTTACTATAAGATGAGCTTCGATTGTTTTGAAAAGACATGAGAAAAATCGTCAAATTTCGATTGGTGTCATAATTGATCAGATCAGATGTTTTCAGTCCAAGCTGTGTACAAAGGGAGATAACAACAAATTATTTGACCTACTTAATGAAAGTAACAAAAAACTGTTTCAGTCAATAATAAAAATAAAGCTACAAATAACTTGCAAAAAAGTTGATAATATAAAAACACTAAGAAAGAAAAAATCTTACTATTCTTTTCTCTCGGTCTATTTTGTTGATGCTGATAAAATATCCGATTTCTCTCCAAGCACAGACTAGTGCTAATGCTGACTTATCATTAGCACATAACAAGTCCTCGGCGAGATATCAGACTTTTTCTGTACATGTATAATAAAGAGGACATTCTTCTCGGCCGGATGTTGTTTCTGATTTATCTCCAAGCACAGACTAGTGCTAATGTCACTGCATCATTAGCACATAGCAAGTACCTGGAAATACCTCAGATTTTCTCATGTCTGCATGTATGTTTTTCGCTTCTTTTGTTTTACTTTTGTGATGTTATTTTCTGACTCCTCTCCAAGCACAGACTAGTGCTAATGCTAGAATATCATTAGCACACAGTAAGTACTCGGAAAGACTTCAGACTTCCCCTTTGTCGGTTTCTTCGTCTTTTTCGATTGACTCTCTGATTTATATCCGACGGCTTTCCAAGCACAGGCTAGTGCTAATGTTTTATTGTCATTAGTACATAGCAAGTACCTGGGAATATATCGGATATACATAAGTCTAATTTCTGTCGTCTTTATCATTCTTTGATGTTATTTCCGACTCCTCTCCAAGCACAGGCTAGTGCTAATGTTTCTTTTCCTACTAGAACATAGCAAGTACTTGGGAAGACATCAGAGTAGCTCTGCTCTTCTTCTTTACGAGGACAAGTTTGATGTGAAGTTTCTCTCAATAAATCTTATATTTATATCCAAAGTGTCAAATTTTGATAAGTGTCAGACGGATTCTCTTACTATAAGATGAGCTTCGATTGTTTTGAAAAGACATGAGAAAAATCGTCAAATTTCGATTGGTGTCATAATTGATCAGATCAGATGTTTTCAGTCCAAGCTGTGTACAAAGGGAGATAACAACAAATTATTTGACCTACTTAATGAAAGTAACAAAAAACTGTTTCAGTCAATAATAAAAATAAAGCTACAAATAACTTGCAAAAAAGTTGATAATATAAAAACACTAAGAAAGAAAAAATCTTACTATTCTTTTCTCTCGGTCTATTTTGTTGATGCTGATAAAATATCCGATTTCTCTCCAAGCACAGACTAGTGCTAATGCTGACTTATCATTAGCACATAACAAGTCCTCGGCGAGATATCAGACTTTTTCTGTACATGTATAATAAAGAGGACATTCTTCTCGGCCGGATGTTGTTTCTGCTTTATCTCCAAGCACAGACTAGTGCTAATGTCACTGCATCATTAGCACATAGCAAGTACCTGGAAATACCTCAGATTTTCTCATGTCTGCATGTATGTTTTTCGCTTCTTTTGTTATGTTATTTTCTGACTCCTCTCCAAGCACAGACTAGTGCTAATGCTAGAATATCATTAGCACACAGTAAGTACTCGGAAAGACTTCAGACTTCCCCTTTGTCGGTTTCTTCGTCTTTTTCGATTGACTCTCTGATTTATATCCGACGGCTTTCCAAGCACAGGCTAGTGCTAATGTTTTATTGTCATTAGTACATAGCAAGTACCTGGGAATATATCGGATATACATAAGTCTAATTTCTGTCGTCTTTATCATTCTTTGATGTTATTTCCGACTCCTCTCCAAGCACAGGCTAGTGCTAATGTTTCTTTTCCTACTAAAACATAGCAAGTACTTGGGAAGACATCAGAGTGGCTCTGCTCTTCTTCTTTACGAGGACAAGTTTGATGTGAAGTTTCTCTCAATAAATCTTATATTTATATCCAAAGTGTCAAATTTTGATAAGTGTCAGACGGATTCTCTTACTATAAGATGAGCTTCGATTGTTTTGAAAAGACATGAGAAAAATCGTCAAATTTCGATTGGTGTCATAATTGATCAGATCAGATGTTTTCAGTCCAAGCTGTGTACAAAGGGAGATAACAACAAATTATTTGACCTACTTAATGAAAGTAACAAAAAACTGTTTCAGTCAATAATAAAAATAAAGCTACAAATAACTTGCAAAAAAGTTGATAATATAAAAACACTAAGAAAGAAAAAATCTTACTATTCTTTTCTCTCGGTCTATTTTGTTGATGCTGATAAAATATCCGATTTCTCTCCAAGCACAGACTAGTGCTAATGCTGACTTATCATTAGCACATAACAAGTCCTCGGCGAGATATCAGACTTTTTCTGTACATGTATAATAAAGAGGACATTCTTCTCGGCCGGATGTTGTTTCTGCTTTATCTCCAAGCACAGACTAGTGCTAATGTCACTGCATCATTAGCACATAGCAAGTACCTGGAAATACCTCAGATTTTCTCATGTCTGCATGTATGTTTTTCGCTTCTTTTGTTTTACTTTTGTGATGTTATTTTCTGACTCCTCTCCAAGCACAGACTAGTGCTAATGCTAGAATATCATTAGCACACAGTAAGTACTCGGAAAGACTTCAGACTTCCCCTTTGTCGGTTTCTTCGTCTTTTTCGATTGACTCTCTGATTTATATCCGACGGCTTTCCAAGCACAGGCTAGTGCTAATGTTTTATTGTCATTAGTACATAGCAAGTACCTGGGAATATATCGGATATACATAAGTCTAATTTCTGTCGTCTTTATCATTCTTTGATGTTATTTCCGACTCCTCTCCAAGCACAGGCTAGTGCTAATGTTTCTTTTCCTACTAGAACATAGCAAGTACTTGGGAAGACATCAGAGTGGCTCTGCTCTTCTTCTTTACGAGGACAAGTTTGATGTGAAGTTTCTCTCAATAAATCTTATATTTATATCCAAAGTGTCAAATTTTGATAAGTGTCAGACGGATTCTCTTACTATGAGATGAGCTTCGATTGTTTTGAAAAGACATGAGAAAAATCGTCAAATTTCGATTGGTGTCATAATTGATCAGATCAGATGTTTTCAGTCCAAGCTGTGTACAAAGGGAGATAACAACAAATTATTTGACCTACTTAATGAAAGTAACAAAAAACTGTTTCAGTCAATAATAAAAATAAAGCTACAAATAACTTGCAAAAAAGTTGATAATATAAAAACACTAAGAAAGAAAAAATATTACTATTCTTTTCTCTCGGTCTATTTTGTTGATGCTGATAAAATATCCGATTTCTCTCCAAGCACAGACTAGTGCTAATGCTGACTTATCATTAGCACATAACAAGTCCTCGGCGAGATATCAGACTTTTTCTGTACATGTATAATAAAGAGGACATTCTTCTCGGCCGGATGTTGTTTCTGCTTTATCTCCAAGCACAGACTAGTGCTAATGTCACTGCATCATTAGCACATAGCAAGTACCTGGAAATACCTCAGATTTTCTCATGTCTGCATGTATGTTTTTCGCTTCTTTTGTTTTACTTTTGTGATGTTATTTTCTGACTCCTCTCCAAGCACAGACTAGTGCTAATGCTAGAATATCATTAGCACACAGTAAGTACTCGGAAAGACTTCAGACTTCCCCTATGTCGGTTTCTTCGTCTTTTTCGATTGACTCTCTGATTTATATCCGACGGCTTTCCAAGCACAGGCTAGTGCTAATGTTTTATTGTCATTAGTACATAGCAAGTACCTGGGAATATATCGGATATACATAAGTCTAATTTCTGTCGTCTTTATCATTCTTTGATGTTATTTCCGACTCCTCTCCAAGCACAGGCTAGTGCTAATGTTTCTTTTCCTACTAGAACATAGCAAGTACTTGGGAAGACATCAGAGTAGCTCTGCTCTTCTTCTGTACGAGGACAAGTTTGATGTGAAGTTTCTCTCAATAAATCTTATATTTATATCCAAAGTGTCAAATTTTGATAAGTGTCAGACGGATTCTCTTACTATAAGATGAGCTTCGATTGTTTTGAAAAGACAAGAGAAAAATCGTCAAATTTCGATTGGTGTCATAATTGATCAGATCAGATGTTTTCAGTCCAAGCTGTGTACAAAGGGAGATAACAACAAATTATTTGACCTACTTAATGAAACAAATAATGAAAGTAACAAAAAACTGTTTCAGTCAATAATAAAAATAAAGCTACAAATAACTTGCAAAAAAGTTGATAATATAAAAACACTAAGAAAGAAAAAATCTTACTATTCTTTTCTCTCGGTCTATTTTGTTGATGCTGATAAAATATCCGATTTCTCTCCAAGCACAGACTAGTGCTAATGCTGACTTATCATTAGCACATAACAAGTCCTCGGCGAGATATCAGACTTTTTCTGTACATGTATAATAAAGAGGACATTCTTCTCGGCCGGATGTTGTTTCTGCTTTATCTCCAAGCACAGACTAGTGCTAATGTCACTGCATCATTAGCACATAGCAAGTACCTGGAAATACCTCAGATTTTCTCATGTCTGCATGTATGTTTTTCGCTTCTTTTGTTTTACTTTTGTGATGTTATTTTCTGACTCCTCTCCAAGCACAGACTAGTGCTAATGCTAGAATATCATTAGCACACAGTAAGTACTCGGAAAGACTTCAGACTTCCCCTTTGTCGGTTTCTTCGTCTTTTTCGATTGACTCTCTGATTTATATCCGACGGCTTTCCAAGCACAGGCTAGTGCTAATGTTTTATTGTCATTAGTACATAGCAAGTACCTGGGAATATATCGGATATACATAAGTCTAATTTCTGTCGTCTTTATCATTCTTTGATGTTATTTCCGACTCCTCTCCAAGCACAGGCTAGTGCTAATGTTTCTTTTCCTACTAGAACATAGCAAGTACTTGGGAAGACATCAGAGTGGCTCTGCTCTTCTTCTTTACGAGGACAAGTTTGATGTGAAGTTTCTCTAAATAAATCTTATATTTATATCCAAAGTGTCAAATTTTGATAAGTGTCAGACGGATTCTCTTACTATGAGATGAGCTTCGATTGTTTTGAAAAGACATGAGAAAAATCGTCAAATTTCGATTGGTGTCATAATTGATCAGATCAGATGTTTTCAGTCCAAGCTGTGTACAAAGGGAGATAACAACAAATTATTTGACCTACTTAATGAAAGTAACAAAAAACTGTTTCAGTCAATAATAAAAATAAAGCTACAAATAACTTGCAAAAAAGTTGATAATATAAAAACACTAAGAAAGAAAAAATCTTACTATTCTTTTCTCTCGGTCTATTTTGTTGATGCTGATAAAATATCCGATTTCTCTCCAAGCACAGACTAGTGCTAATGCTGACTTATCATTAGCACATAACAAGTCCTCGGCGAGATATCAGACTTTTTCTGTACATGTATAATAAAGAGGACATTCTTCTCGGCCGGATGTTGTTTCTGCTTTATCTCCAAGCACAGACTAGTGCTAATGTCACTGCATCATTAGCACATAGCAAGTACCTGGAAATACCTCAGATTTTCTCATGTCTGCATGTATGTTTTTCGCTTCTTTTGTTTTACTTTTGTGATGTTATTTTCTGACTCCTCTCCAAGCACAGACTAGTGCTAATGCTAGAATATCATTAGCACACAGTAAGTACTCGGAAAGACTTCAGACTTCCCCTTTGTCGGTTTCTTCGTCTTTTTCGATTGACTCTCTGATTTATATCCGACGGCTTTCCAAGCACAGGCTAGTGCTAATGTTTTATTGTCATTAGTACATAGCAAGTACCTGGGAATATATCGGATATACATAAGTCTAATTTCTGTCGTCTTTATCATTCTTTGATGTTATTTCCGACTCCTCTCCAAGCACAGGCTAGTGCTAATGTTTCTTTTCCTACTAGAACATAGCAAGTACTTGGGAAGACATCAGAGTAGCTCTGCTCTTCTTCTGTACGAGGACAAGTTTGATGTGAAGTTTCTCTCAATAAATCTTATATTTATATCCAAAGTGTCAAATTTTGATAAGTGTCAGACGGATTCTCTTACTATAAGATGAGCTTCGATTGTTTTGAAAAGACAAGAGAAAAATCGTCAAATTTCGATTGGTGTCATAATTGATCAGATCAGATGTTTTCAGTCCAAGCTGTGTACAAAGGGAGATAACAACAAATTATTTGACCTACTTAATGAAACAAATAATGAAAGTAACAAAAAACTGTTTCAGTCAATAATAAAAATAAAGCTACAAATAACTTGCAAAAAAGTTGATAATATAAAAACACTAAGAAAGAAAAAATCTTACTATTCTTTTCTCTCGGTCTATTTTGTTGATGCTGATAAAATATCCGATTTCTCTCCAAGCACAGACTAGTGCTAATGCTGACTTATCATTAGCACATAACAAGTCCTCGGCGAGATATCAGACTTTTTCTGTACATGTATAATAAAGAGGACATTCTTCTCGGCCGGATGTTGTTTCTGCTTTATCTCCAAGCACAGACTAGTGCTAATGTCACTGCATCATTAGCACATAGCAAGTACCTGGAAATACCTCAGATTTTCTCATGTCTGCATGTATGTTTTTCGCTTCTTTTGTTTTACTTTTGTGATGTTATTTTCTGACTCCTCTCCAAGCACAGACTAGTGCTAATGCTAGAATATCATTAGCACACAGTAAGTACTCGGAAAGACTTCAGACTTCCCCTTTGTCGGTTTCTTCGTCTTTTTCGATTGACTCTCTGATTTATATCCGACGGCTTTCCAAGCACAGGCTAGTGCTAATGTTTTATTGTCATTAGTACATAGCAAGTACCTGGGAATATATCGGATATACATAAGTCTAATTTCTGTCGTCTTTATCATTCTTTGATGTTATTTCCGACTCCTCTCCAAGCACAGGCTAGTGCTAATGTTTCTTTTCCTACTAGAACATAGCAAGTACTTGGGAAGACATCAGAGTGGCTCTGCTCTTCTTCTTTACGAGGACAAGTTTGATGTGAAGTTTCTCTCAATAAATCTTATATTTATATCCAAAGTGTCAAATTTTGATAAGTGTCAGACGGATTATCTTACTATGAGATGAGCTTCGATTGTTTTGAAAAGACATGAGAAAAATCGTCAAATTTCGATTGGTGTCATAATTGATCAGATCAGATGTTTTCAGTCCAAGCTGTGTACAAAGGGAGATAACAACAAATTATTTGACCTACTTAATGAAAGTAACAAAAAACTGTTTCAGTCAATAATAAAAATAAAGCTACAAATAACTTGCAAAAAAGTTGATAATATAAAAACACTAAGAAAGAAAAAATCTTACTATTCTTTTCTCTCGGTCTATTTTGTTGATGCTGATAAAATATCCGATTTCTCTCCAAGCACAGACTAGTGCTAATGCTGACTTATCATTAGCACATAACAAGTCCTCGGCGAGATATCAGACTTTTTCTGTACATGTATAATAAAGAGGACATTCTTCTCGGCCGGATGTTGTTTCTGCTTTATCTCCAAGCACAGACTAGTGCTAATGTCACTGCATCATTAGCACATAGCAAGTACCTGGAAATACCTCAGATTTTCTCATGTCTGCATGTATGTTTTTCGCTTCTTTTGTTTTACTTTTGTGATGTTATTTTCTGACTCCTCTCCAAGCACAGACTAGTGCTAATGCTAGAATATCATTAGCACACAGTAAGTACTCGGAAAGACTTCAGACTTCCCCTATGTCGGTTTCTTCGTCTTTTTCGATTGACTCTCTGATTTATATCCGACGGCTTTCCAAGCACAGGCTAGTGCTAATGTTTTATTGTCATTAGTACATAGCAAGTACCTGGGAATATATCGGATATACATAAGTCTAATTTCTGTCGTCTTTATCATTCTTTGATGTTATTTCCGACTCCTCTCCAAGCACAGGCTAGTGCTAATGTTTCTTTTCCTACTAGAACATAGCAAGTACTTGGGAAGACATCAGAGTAGCTCTGCTCTTCTTCTGTACGAGGACAAGTTTGATGTGAAGTTTCTCTCAATAAATCTTATATTTATATCCAAAGTGTCAAATTTTGATAAGTGTCAGACGGATTCTCTTACTATAAGATGAGCTTCGATTGTTTTGAAAAGACATGAGAAAAATCGTCAAATTTCGATTGGTGTCATAATTGATCAGATCAGATGTTTTCAGTCCAAGCTGTGTACAAAGGGAGATAACAACAAATTATTTGACCTACTTAATGAAACAAATAATGAAAGTAACAAAAAACTGTTTCAGTCAATAATAAAAATAAAGCTACAAATAACTTGCAAAAAAGTTGATAATATAAAAACACTAAGAAAGAAAAAATATTACTATTCTTTTCTCTCGGTCTATTTTGTTGATGCTGATAAAATATCCGATTTCTCTCTAAGCACAGACTAGTGCTAATGCTGACTTATCATTAGCACATAACAAGTCCTCGGCGAGATATCAGACTTTTTCTGTACATGTATAATAAAGAGGACATTCTTCTCGGCCGGATGTTGTTTCTGCTTTATCTCCAAGCACAGACTAGTGCTAATGTCACTGCATCATTAGCACATAGCAAGTACCTGGAAATACCTCAGATTTTCTCATGTCTGCATGTATGTTTTTCGCTTCTTTTGTTTTACTTTTGTGATGTTATTTTCTGACTCCTCTCCAAGCACAGACTAGTGCTAATGCTAGAATATCATTAGCACACAGTAAGTACTCGGAAAGACTTCAGACTTCCCCTTTGTCGGTTTCTTCGTCTTTTTCGATTGACTCTCTGATTTATATCCGACGGCTTTCCAAGCACAGGCTAGTGCTAATGTTTTATTGTCATTAGTACATAGCAAGTACCTGGGAATATATCGGATATACATAAGTCTAATTTCTGTCGTCTTTATCATTCTTTGATGTTATTTCCGACTCCTCTCCAAGCACAGGCTAGTGCTAATGTTTCTTTTCCTACTAGAACATAGCAAGTACTTGGGAAGACA
Source organism: Mytilisepta virgata (assembly GCA_028015205.1). Taxonomy (NCBI): domain Eukaryota; kingdom Metazoa; phylum Mollusca; class Bivalvia; order Mytilida; family Mytilidae; genus Mytilisepta; species Mytilisepta virgata. The sequence continues at coordinate 39,456,709 of CM051515.1, forward strand.
TCAGAGTGGCTCTGCTCTTCTTCTTTACGAGGACAAGTTTGATGTGAAGTTTCTCTCAATAAATCTTATATTTATATCCAAAGTGTCAAATTTTGATAAGTGTCAGACGGATTCTCTTACTATGAGATGAGCTTCGATTGTTTTGAAAAGACATGAGAAAAATCGTCAAATTTCGATTGGTGTCATAATTGATCAGATCAGATGTTTTCAGTCCAAGCTGTGTACAAAGGGAGATAACAACAAATTATTTGACCTACTTAATGAAAGTAACAAAAAACTGTTTCAGTCAATAATAAAAATAAAGCTACAAATAACTTGCAAAAAAGTTGATAATATAAAAACACTAAGAAAGAAAAAATATTACTATTCTTTTCTCTCGGTCTATTTTGTTGATGCTGATAAAATATCCGATTTCTCTCTAAGCACAGACTAGTGCTAATGCTGACTTATCATTAGCACATAACAAGTCCTCGGCGAGATATCAGACTTTTTCTGTACATGTATAATAAAGAGGACATTCTTCTCGGCCGGATGTTGTTTCTGCTTTATCTCCAAGCACAGACTAGTGCTAATGTCACTGCATCATTAGCACATAGCAAGTACCTGGAAATACCTCAGATTTTCTCATGTCTGCATGTATGTTTTTCGCTTCTTTTGTTTTACTTTTGTGATGTTATTTTCTGACTCCTCTCCAAGCACAGACTAGTGCTAATGCTAGAATATCATTAGCACACAGTAAGTACTCGGAAAGACTTCAGACTTCCCCTATGTCGGTTTCTTCGTCTTTTTCGATTGACTCTCTGATTTATATCCGACGGCTTTCCAAGCACAGGATAGTGCTAATGTTTTATTGTCATTAGTACATAGCAAGTACCTGGGAATATATCGGATATACATAAGTCTAATTTCTGTCGTCTTTATCATTCTTTGATGTTATTTCCGACTCCTCTCCAAGCACAGGCTATTGCTAATGTTTCTTTTCCTACTAGAACATAGCAAGTACTTGGGAAGACATCAGAGTAGCTCTGCTCTTCTTCTGTACGAGGACAAGTTTGATGTGAAGTTTCTCTAAATAAATCTTATATTTATATCCAAAGTGTCAAATTTTGATAAGTGTCAGACGGATTCTCTTACTATAAGATGAGCTTCGATTGTTTTGAAAAGACATGAGAAAAATCGTCAAATTTCGATTGGTGTCATAATTGATCAGATCAGATGTTTTCAGTCCAAGCTGTGTACAAAGGGAGATAACAACAAATTATTTGACCTACTTAATGAAACAAATAATGAAAGTAACAAAAAACTGTTTCAGTCAATAATAAAAATAAAGCTACAAATAACTTGCAAAAAAGTTGATAATATAAAAACACTAAGAAAGAAAAAATATTACTATTCTTTTCTCTCGGTCTATTTTGTTGATGCTGATAAAATATCCGATTTCTCTCTAAGCACAGACTAGTGCTAATGCTGACTTATCATTAGCACATAACAAGTCCTCGGCGAGATATCAGACTTTTTCTGTACATGTATAATAAAGAGGACATTCTTCTCGGCCGGATGTTGTTTCTGCTTTATCTCCAAGCACAGACTAGTGCTAATGTCACTGCATCATTAGCACATAGCAAGTACCTGGAAATACCTCAGATTTTCTCATGTCTGCATGTATGTTTTTCGCTTCTTTTGTTTTACTTTTGTGATGTTATTTTCTGACTCCTCTCCAAGCACAGACTAGTGCTAATGCTAGAATATCATTAGCACACAGTAAGTACTCGGAAAGACTTCAGACTTCCCCTATGTCGGTTTCTTCGTCTTTTTCGATTGACTCTCTGATTTATATCCGACGGCTTTCCAAGCACAGGATAGTGCTAATGTTTTATTGTCATTAGTACATAGCAAGTACCTGGGAATATATCGGATATACATAAGTCTAATTTCTGTCGTCTTTATCATTCTTTGATGTTATTTCCGACTCCTCTCCAAGCACAGGCTATTGCTAATGTTTCTTTTCCTACTAGAACATAGCAAGTACTTGGGAAGACATCAGAGTAGCTCTGCTCTTCTTCTGTACGAGGACAAGTTTGATGTGAAGTTTCTCTAAATAAATCTTATATTTATATCCAAAGTGTCAAATTTTGATAAGTGTCAGACGGATTCTCTTACTATAAGATGAGCTTCGATTGTTTTGAAAAGACATGAGAAAAATCGTCAAATTTCGATTGGTGTCATAATTGATCAGATCAGATGTTTTCAGTCCAAGCTGTGTACAAAGGGAGATAACAACAAATTATTTGACCTACTTAATGAAACAAATAATGAAAGTAACAAAAAACTGTTTCAGTCAATAATAAAAATAAAGCTACAAATAACTTGCAAAAAAGTTGATAATATAAAAACACTAAGAAAGAAAAAATATTACTATTCTTTTCTCTCGGTCTATTTTGTTGATGCTGATAAAATATCCGATTTCTCTCTAAGCACAGACTAGTGCTAATGCTGACTTATCATTAGCACATAACAAGTCCTCGGCGAGATATCAGACTTTTTCTGTACATGTATAATAAAGAGGACATTCTTCTCGGCCGGATGTTGTTTCTGCTTTATCTCCAAGCACAGACTAGTGCTAATGTCACTGCATCATTAGCACATAGCAAGTACCTGGAAATACCTCAGATTTTCTCATGTCTGCATGTATGTTTTTCGCTTCTTTTGTTTTACTTTTGTGATGTTATTTTCTGACTCCTCTCCAAGCACAGACTAGTGCTAATGCTAGAATATCATTAGCACACAGTAAGTACTCGGAAAGACTTCAGACTTCCCCTTTGTCGGTTTCTTCGTCTTTTTCGATTGACTCTCTGATTTATATCCGACGGCTTTCCAAGCACAGGCTAGTGCTAATGTTTTATTGTCATTAGTACATAGCAAGTACCTGGGAATATATCGGATATACATAAGTCTAATTTCTGTCGTCTTTATCATTCTTTGATGTTATTTCCGACTCCTCTCCAAGCACAGGCTAGTGCTAATGTTTCTTTTCCTACTAGAACATAGCAAGTACTTGGGAAGACATCAGAGTGGCTCTGCTCTTCTTCTTTACGAGGACAAGTTTGATGTGAAGTTTCTCTCAATAAATCTTATATTTATATCCAAAGTGTCAAATTTTGATAAGTGTCAGACGGATTCTCTTACTATAAGATGAGCTTCGATTGTTTTGAAAAGACATGAGAAAAATCGTCAAATTTCGATTGGTGTCATAATTGATCAGATCAGATGTTTTCAGTCCAAGCTGTGTACAAAGGGAGATAACAACAAATTATTTGACCTACTTAATGAAAGTAACAAAAAACTGTTTCAGTCAATAATAAAAATAAAGCTACAAATAACTTGCAAAAAAGTTGATAATATAAAAACACTAAGAAAGAAAAAATCTTACTATTCTTTTCTCTCGGTCTATTTTGTTGATGCTGATAAAATATCCGATTTCTCTCCAAGCACAGACTAGTGCTAATGCTGACTTATCATTAGCACATAACAAGTCCTCGGCGAGATATCAGACTTTTTCTGTACATGTATAATAAAGAGGACATTCTTCTCGGCCGGATGTTGTTTCTGCTTTATCTCCAAGCACAGACTAGTGCTAATGTCACTGCATCATTAGCACATAGCAAGTACCTGGAAATACCTCAGATTTTCTCATGTCTGCATGTATGTTTTTCGCTTCTTTTGTTTTACTTTTGTGATGTTATTTTCTGACTCCTCTCCAAGCACAGACTAGTGCTAATGCTAGAATATCATTAGCACACAGTAAGTACTCGGAAAGACTTCAGACTTCCCCTATGTCGGTTTCTTCGTCTTTTTCGATTGACTCTCTGATTTATATCCGACGGCTTTCCAAGCACAGGATAGTGCTAATGTTTTATTGTCATTAGTACATAGCAAGTACCTGGGAATATATCGGATATACATAAGTCTAATTTCTGTCGTCTTTATCATTCTTTGATGTTATTTCCGACTCCTCTCCAAGCACAGGCTATTGCTAATGTTTCTTTTCCTACTAGAACATAGCAAGTACTTGGGAAGACATCAGAGTAGCTCTGCTCTTCTTCTGTACGAGGACAAGTTTGATGTGAAGTTTCTCTAAATAAATCTTATATTTATATCCAAAGTGTCAAATTTTGATAAGTGTCAGACGGATTCTCTTACTATAAGATGAGCTTCGATTGTTTTGAAAAGACATGAGAAAATTCGTCAAATTTCGATTGGTGTCATAATTGATCAGATCAGATGTTTTCAGTCCAAGCTGTGTACAAAGGGAGATAACAACAAATTATTTGACCTACTTAATGAAACAAATAATGAAAGTAACAAAAAACTGTTTCAGTCAATAATAAAAATAAAGCTACAAATAACTTGCAAAAAAGTTGATAATATAAAAAGACTAAGAAAGAAAAAATATTACTATTCTTTTGTCTCGGTCTATTTTGTTGATGCTGATAAAATATCCGATTTCTCTCTAAGCACAGACTAGTGCTAATGCTGACTTATCATTAGCACATAACAAGTCCTCGGCGAGATATCAGACTTTTTCTGTACATGTATAATAAAGAGGACATTCTTCTCGGCCGGATGTTGTTTCTGCTTTATCCCCAAGCACAGACTAGTGCTAATGTCACTGCATCATTAGCACATAGCAAGTACCTGGAAATACCTCAGATTTTCTCATGTCTGCATGTATGTTTTTCGCTTCTTTTGTTTTACTTTTGTGATGTTATTTTCTGACTCCTCTCCAAGCACAGACTAGTGCTAATGCTAGAATATCATTAGCACACAGTAAGTACTCGGAAAGACTTCAGACTTCCCCTTTGTCGGTTTCTTCGTCTTTTTCGATTGACTCTCTGATTTATATCCGACGGCTTTCCAAGCACAGGCTAGTGCTAATGTTTTATTGTCATTAGTACATAGCAAGTACCTGGGAATATATCGGATATACATAAGTCTAATTTCTGTCGTCTTTATCATTCTTTGATGTTATTTCCGACTCCTCTCCAAGCACAGGCTAGTGCTAATGTTTCTTTTCCTACTAGAACATAGCAAGTACTTGGGAAGACATCAGAGTGGCTCTGCTCTTCTTCTTTACGAGGACAAGTTTGATGTGAAGTTTCTCTCAATAAATCTTATATTTATATCCAAAGTGTCAAATTTTGATAAGTGTCAGACGGATTCTCTTACTATGAGATGAGCTTCGATTGTTTTGAAAAGACATGAGAAAAATCGTCAAATTTCGATTGGTGTCATAATTGATCAGATCAGATGTTTTCAGTCCAAGCTGTGTACAAAGGGAGATAACAACAAATTATTTGACCTACTTAATGAAAGTAACAAAAAACTGTTTCAGTCAATAATAAAAATAAAGCTACAAATAACTTGCAAAAAAGTTGATAATATAAAAACACTAAGAAAGAAAAAATCTTACTATTCTTTTCTCTCGGTCTATTTTGTTGATGCTGATAAAATATCCGATTTCTCTCCAAGCACAGACTAGTGCTAATGCTGACTTATCATTAGCACATAACAAGTCCTCGGCGAGATATCAGACTTTTTCTGTACATGTATAATAAAGAGGACATTCTTCTCGGCCGGATGTTGTTTCTGCTTTATCCCCAAGCACAGACTAGTGCTAATGTCACTGCATCATTAGCACATAGCAAGTACCTGGAAATACCTCAGATTTTCTCATGTCTGCATGTATGTTTTTCGCTTCTTTTGTTTTACTTTTGTGATGTTATTTTCTGACTCCTCTCCAAGCACAGACTAGTGCTAATGCTAGAATATCATTAGCACACAGTAAGTACTCGGAAAGACTTCAGACTTCCCCTTTGTCGGTTTCTTCGTCTTTTTCGATTGACTCTCTGATTTATATCCGACGGCTTTCCAAGCACAGGCTAGTGCTAATGTTTTATTGTCATTAGTACATAGCAAGTACCTGGGAATATATCGGATATACATAAGTCTAATTTCTGTCGTCTTTATCATTCTTTGATGTTATTTCCGACTCCTCTCCAAGCACAGGCTAGTGCTAATGTTTCTTTTCCTACTAGAACATAGCAAGTACTTGGGAAGACATCAGAGTAGCTCTGCTCTTCTTCTTTACCAGGACAAGTTTGATGTGAAGTTTCTCTCAATAAATCTTATATTTATATCCAAAGTGTCAAATTTTGATAAGTGTCAGACGGATTCTCTTACTATAAGATGAGCTTCGATTGTTTTGAAAAGACATGAGAAAAATCGTCAAATTTCGATTGGTGTCATAATTGATCAGATCAGATGTTTTCAGTCCAAGCTGTGTACAAAGGGAGATAACAACAAATTATTTGACCTACTTAATGAAAGTAACAAAAAACTGTTTCAGTCAATAATAAAAATAAAGCTACAAATAACTTGCAAAAAAGTTGATAATATAAAAACACTAAGAAAGAAAAAATCTTACTATTCTTTTCTCTCGGTCTATTTTGTTGATGCTGATAAAATATCCGATTTCTCTCCAAGCACAGACTAGTGCTAATGCTGACTTATCATTAGCACATAACAAGTCCTCGGCGAGATATCAGACTTTTTCTGTACATGTATAATAAAGAGGACATTCTTCTCGGCCGGATGTTGTTTCTGCTTTATCCCCAAGCACAGACTAGTGCTAATGTCACTGCATCATTAGCACATAGCAAGTACCTGGAAATACCTCAGATTTTCTCATGTCTGCATGTATGTTTTTCGCTTCTTTTGTTTTACTTTTGTGATGTTATTTTCTGACTCCTCTCCAAGCACAGACTAGTGCTAATGCTAGAATATCATTAGCACACAGTAAGTACTCGGAAAGACTTCAGACTTCCCCTTTGTCGGTTTCTTCGTCTTTTTCGATTGACTCTCTGATTTATATCCGACGGCTTTCCAAGCACAGGCTAGTGCTAATGTTTTATTGTCATTAGTACATAGCAAGTACCTGGGAATATATCGGATATACATAAGTCTAATTTCTGTCGTCTTTATCATTCTTTGATGTTATTTCCGACTCCTCTCCAAGCACAGGCTAGTGCTAATGTTTCTTTTCCTACTAGAACATAGCAAGTACTTGGGAAGACATCAGAGTAGCTCTGCTCTTCTTCTTTACGAGGACAAGTTTGATGTGAAGTTTCTCTCAATAAATCTTATATTTATATCCAAAGTGTCAAATTTTGATAAGTGTCAGACGGATTCTCTTACTATAAGATGAGCTTCGATTGTTTTGAAAAGACATGAGAAAAATCGTCAAATTTCGATTGGTGTCATAATTGATCAGATCAGATGTTTTCAGTCCAAGCTGTGTACAAAGGGAGATAACAACAAATTATTTGACCTACTTAATGAAAGTAACAAAAAACTGTTTCAGTCAATAATAAAAATAAAGCTACAAATAACTTGCAAAAAAGTTGATAATATAAAAACACTAAGAAAGAAAAAATCTTACTATTCTTTTCTCTCGGTCTATTTTGTTGATGCTGATAAAATATCCGATTTCTCTCCAAGCACAGACTAGTGCTAATGCTGACTTATCATTAGCACATAACAAGTCCTCGGCGAGATATCAGACTTTTTCTGTACATGTATAATAAAGAGGACATTCTTCTCGGCCGGATGTTGTTTCTGCTTTATCCCCAAGCACAGACTAGTGCTAATGTCACTGCATCATTAGCACATAGCAAGTACCTGGAAATACCTCAGATTTTCTCATGTCTGCATGTATGTTTTTCGCTTCTTTTGTTTTACTTTTGTGATGTTATTTTCTGACTCCTCTCCAAGCACAGACTAGTGCTAATGCTAGAATATCATTAGCACACAGTAAGTACTCGGAAAGACTTCAGACTTCCCCTTTGTCGGTTTCTTCGTCTTTTTCGATTGACTCTCTGATTTATATCCGACGGCTTTCCAAGCACAGGCTAGTGCTAATGTTTTATTGTCATTAGTACATAGCAAGTACCTGGGAATATATCGGATATACATAAGTCTAATTTCTGTCGTCTTTATCATTCTTTGATGTTATTTCCGACTCCTCTCCAAGCACAGGCTAGTGCTAATGTTTCTTTTCCTACTAGAACATAGCAAGTACTTGGGAAGACATCAGAGTAGCTCTGCTCTTCTTCTTTACGAGGACAAGTTTGATGTGAAGTTTCTCTCAATAAATCTTATATTTATATCCAAAGTGTCAAATTTTGATAAGTGTCAGACGGATTCTCTTACTATAAGATGAGCTTCGATTGTTTTGAAAAGACATGAGAAAAATCGTCAAATTTCGATTGGTGTCATAATTGATCAGATCAGATGTTTTCAGTCCAAGCTGTGTACAAAGGGAGATAACAACAAATTATTTGACCTACTTAATGAAAGTAACAAAAAACTGTTTCAGTCAATAATAAAAATAAAGCTACAAATAACTTGCAAAAAAGTTGATAATATAAAAACACTAAGAAAGAAAAAATCTTACTATTCTTTTCTCTCGGTCTATTTTGTTGATGCTGATAAAATATCCGATTTCTCTCCAAGCACAGACTAGTGCTAATGCTGACTTATCATTAGCACATAACAAGTCCTCGGCGAGATATCAGACTTTTTCTGTACATGTATAATAAAGAGGACATTCTTCTCGGCCGGATGTTGTTTCTGCTTTATCTCCAAGCACAGACTAGTGCTAATGTCACTGCATCATTAGCACATAGCAAGTACCTGGAAATACCTCAGATTTTCTCATGTCTGCATGTATGTTTTTCGCTTCTTTTGTTTTACTTTTGTGATGTTATTTTCTGACTCCTCTCCAAGCACAGACTAGTGCTAATGCTAGAATATCATTAGCACACAGTAAGTACTCGGAAAGACTTCAGACTTCCCCTTTGTCGGTTTCTTCGTCTTTTTCGATTGACTCTCTGATTTATATCCGACGGCTTTCCAAGCACAGGCTAGTGCTAATGTTTTATTGTCATTAGTACATAGCAAGTACCTGGGAATATATCGGATATACATAAGTCTAATTTCTGTCGTCTTTATCATTCTTTGATGTTATTTCCGACTCCTCTCCAAGCACAGGCTAGTGCTAATGTTTCTTTTCCTACTAGAACATAGCAAGTACTTGGGAAGACATCAGAGTAGCTCTGCTCTTCTTCTTTACCAGGACAAGTTTGATGTGAAGTTTCTCTCAATAAATCTTATATTTATATCCAAAGTGTCAAATTTTGATAAGTGTCAGACGGATTCTCTTACTATAAGATGAGCTTCGATTGTTTTGAAAAGACATGAGAAAAATCGTCAAATTTCGATTGGTGTCATAATTGATCAGATCAGATGTTTTCAGTCCAAGCTGTGTACAAAGGGAGATAACAACAAATTATTTGACCTACTTAATGAAAGTAACAAAAAACTGTTTCAGTCAATAATAAAAATAAAGCTACAAATAACTTGCAAAAAAGTTGATAATATAAAAACACTAAGAAAGAAAAAATCTTACTATTCTTTTCTCTCGGTCTATTTTGTTGATGCTGATAAAATATCCGATTTCTCTCCAAGCACAGACTAGTGCTAATGCTGACTTATCATTAGCACATAACAAGTCCTCGGCGAGATATCAGACTTTTTCTGTACATGTATAATAAAGAGGACATTCTTCTCGGCCGGATGTTGTTTCTGCTTTATCTCCAAGCACAGACTAGTGCTAATGTCACTGCATCATTAGCACATAGCAAGTACCTGGAAATACCTCAGATTTTCTCATGTCTGCATGTATGTTTTTCGCTTCTTTTGTTTTACTTTTGTGATGTTATTTTCTGACTCCTCTCCAAGCACAGACTAGTGCTAATGCTAGAATATCATTAGCACACAGTAAGTACTCGGAAAGACTTCAGACTTCCCCTTTGTCGGTTTCTTCGTCTTTTTCGATTGACTCTCTGATTTATATCCGACGGCTTTCCAAGCACAGGCTAGTGCTAATGTTTTATTGTCATTAGTACATAGCAAGTACCTGGGAATATATCGGATATACACAAGTCTAATTTCTGTCGTCTTTATCATTCTTTGATGTTATTTCCGACTCCTCTCCAAGCACAGGCTAGTGCTAATGTTTCTTTTCCTACTAGAACATAGCAAGTACTTGGGAAGACATCAGAGTAGCTCTGCTCTTCTTCTTTACGAGGACAAGTTTGATGTGAAGTTTCTCTCAATAAATCTTATATTTATATCCAAAGTGTCAAATTTTGATAAGTGTCAGACGGATTCTCTTACTATAAGATGAGCTTCGATTGTTTTGAAAAGACATGAGAAAAATCGTCAAATTTCGATTGGTGTCATAATTGATCAGATCAGATGTTTTCAGTCCAAGCTGTGTACAAAGGGAGATAACAACAAATTATTTGACCTACTTAATGAAAGTAACAAAAAACTGTTTCAGTCAATAATAAAAATAAAGCTACAAATAACTTGCAAAAAAGTTGATAATATAAAAACACTAAGAAAGAAAAAATATTACTATTCTTTTCTCTCGGTCTATTTTGTTGATGCTGATAAAATATCCGATTTCTCTCCAAGCACAGACTAGTGCTAATGCTGACTTATCATTAGCACATAACAAGTCCTCGGCGAGATATCAGACTTTTTCTGTACATGTATAATAAAGAGGACATTCTTCTCGGCCGGATGTTGTTTCTGCTTTATCCCCAAGCACAGACTAGTGCTAATGTCACTGCATCATTAGCACATAGCAAGTACCTGGAAATACCTCAGATTTTCTCATGTCTGCATGTATGTTTTTCGCTTCTTTTGTTTTACTTTTGTGATGTTATTTTCTGACTCCTCTCCAAGCACAGACTAGTGCTAATGCTAGAATATCATTAGCACACAGTAAGTACTCGGAAAGACTTCAGACTTCCCCTTTGTCGGTTTCTTCGTCTTTTTCGATTGACTCTCTGATTTATATCCGACGGCTTTCCAAGCACAGGCTAGTGCTAATGTTTTATTGTCATTAGTACATAGCAAGTACCTGGGAATATATCGGATATACATAAGTCTAATTTCTGTCGTCTTTATCATTCTTTGATGTTATTTCCGACTCCTCTCCAAGCACAGGCTAGTGCTAATGTTTCTTTTCCTACTAGAACATAGCAAGTACTTGGGAAGACATCAGAGTAGCTCTGCTCTTCTTCTTTACCAGGACAAGTTTGATGTGAAGTTTCTCTCAATAAATCTTATATTTATATCCAAAGTGTCAAATTTTGATAAGTGTCAGACGGATTCTCTTACTATAAGATGAGCTTCGATTGTTTTGAAAAGACATGAGAAAAATCGTCAAATTTCGATTGGTGTCATAATTGATCAGATCAGATGTTTTCAGTCCAAGCTGTGTACAAAGGGAGATAACAACAAATTATTTGACCTACTTAATGAAAGTAACAAAAAACTGTTTCAGTCAATAATAAAAATAAAGCTACAAATAACTTGCAAAAAAGTTGATAATATAAAAACACTAAGAAAGAAAAAATCTTACTATTCTTTTCTCTCGGTCTATTTTGTTGATGCTGATAAAATATCCGATTTCTCTCCAAGCACAGACTAGTGCTAATGCTGACTTATCATTAGCACATAACAAGTCCTCGGCGAGATATCAGACTTTTTCTGTACATGTATAATAAAGAGGACATTCTTCTCGGCCGGATGTTGTTTCTGCTTTATCCCCAAGCACAGACTAGTGCTAATGTCAGTGCATCATTAGCACATAGCAAGTACCTGGAAATACCTCAGATTTTCTCATGTCTGCATGTATGTTTTTCGCTTCTTTTGTTTTACTTTTGTGATGTTATTTTCTGACTCCTCTCCAAGCACAGACTAGTGCTAATGCTAGAATATCATTAGCACACAGTAAGTACTCGGAAAGACTTCAGACTTCCCCTTTGTCGGTTTCTTCGTCTTTTTCGATTGACTCTCTGATTTATATCCGACGGCTTTCCAAGCACAGGCTAGTGCTAATGTTTTATTGTCATTAGTACATAGCAAGTACCTGGGAATATATCGGATATACATAAGTCTAATTTCTGTCGTCTTTATCATTCTTTGATGTTATTTCCGACTCCTCTCCAAGCACAGGCTAGTGCTAATGTTTCTTTTCCTACTAGAACATAGCAAGTACTTGGGAAGACATCAGAGTAGCTCTGCTCTTCTTCTTTACCAGGACAAGTTTGATGTGAAGTTTCTCTCAATAAATCTTATATTTATATCCAAAGTGTCAAATTTTGATAAGTGTCAGACGGATTCTCTTACTATAAGATGAGCTTCGATTGTTTTGAAAAGACATGAGAAAAATCGTCAAATTTCGATTGGTGTCATAATTGATCAGATCAGATGTTTTCAGTCCAAGCTGTGTACAAAGGGAGATAACAACAAATTATTTGACCTACTTAATGAAAGTAACAAAAAACTGTTTCAGTCAATAATAAAAATAAAGCTACAAATAACTTGCAAAAAAGTTGATAATATAAAAACACTAAGAAAGAAAAAATCTTACTATTCTTTTCTCTCGGTCTATTTTGTTGATGCTGATAAAATATCCGATTTCTCTCCAAGCACAGACTAGTGCTAATGCTGACTTATCATTAGCACATAACAAGTCCTCGGCGAGATATCAGACTTTTTCTGTACATGTATAATAAAGAGGACATTCTTCTCGGCCGGATGTTGTTTCTGCTTTATCTCCAAGCACAGACTAGTGCTAATGTCACTGCATCATTAGCACATAGCAAGTACCTGGAAATACCTCAGATTTTCTCATGTCTGCATGTATGTTTTTCGCTTCTTTTGTTTTACTTTTGTGATGTTATTTTCTGACTCCTCTCCAAGCACAGACTAGTGCTAATGCTAGAATATCATTAGCACACAGTAAGTACTCGGAAAGACTTCAGACTTCCCCTTTGTCGGTTTCTTCGTCTTTTTCGATTGACTCTCTGATTTATATCCGACGGCTTTCCAAGCACAGGCTAGTGCTAATGTTTTATTGTCATTAGTACATAGCAAGTACCTGGGAATATATCGGATATACATAAGTCTAATTTCTGTCGTCTTTATCATTCTTTGATGTTATTTCCGACTCCTCTCCAAGCACAGGCTAGTGCTAATGTTTCTTTTCCTACTAGAACATAGCAAGTACTTGGGAAGACATCAGAGTAGCTCTGCTCTTCTTCTTTACGAGGACAAGTTTGATGTGAAGTTTCTCTCAATAAATCTTATATTTATATCCAAAGTGTCAAATTTTGATAAGTGTCAGACGGATTCTCTTACTATAAGATGAGCTTCGATTGTTTTGAAAAGACATGAGAAAAATCGTCAAATTTCGATTGGTGTCATAATTGATCAGATCAGATGTTTTCAGTCCAAGCTGTGTACAAAGGGAGATAACAACAAATTATTTGACCTACTTAATGAAAGTAACAAAAAACTGTTTCAGTCAATAATAAAAATAAAGCTACAAATAACTTGCAAAAAAGTTGATAATATAAAAACATTAAGAAAGAAAAAATCTTACTATTCTTTTCTCTCGGTCTATTTTGTTGATGCTGATAAAATATCCGATTTCTCTCCAAGCACAGACTAGTGCTAATGCTGACTTATCATTAGCACATAACAAGTCCTCGGCGAGATATCAGACTTTTTCTGTACATGTATAATAAAGAGGACATTCTTCTCGGCCGGATGTTGTTTCTGCTTTATCTCCAAGCACAGACTAGTGCTAATGTCACTGCATCATTAGCACATAGCAAGTACCTGGAAATACCTCAGATTTTCTCATGTCTGCATGTATGTTTTTCGCTTCTTTTGTTTTACTTTTGTGATGTTATTTTCTGACTCCTCTCCAAGCACAGACTAGTGCTAATGCTAGAATATCATTAGCACACAGTAAGTACTCGGAAAGACTTCAGACTTCCCCTTTGTCGGTTTCTTCGTCTTTTTCGATTGACTCTCTGATTTATATCCGACGGCTTTCCAAGCACAGGCTAGTGCTAATGTTTTATTGTCATTAGTACATAGCAAGTACCTGGGAATATATCGGATATACATAAGTCTAATTTCTGTCGTCTTTATCATTCTTTGATGTTATTTCCGACTCCTCTCCAAGCACAGGCTAGTGCTAATGTTTCTTTTCCTACTAGAACATAGCAAGTACTTGGGAAGACATCAGAGTAGCTCTGCTCTTCTTCTTTACGAGGACAAGTTTGATGTGAAGTTTCTCTCAATAAATCTTATATTTATATCCAAAGTGTCAAATTTTGATAAGTGTCAGACGGATTCTCTTACTATAAGATGAGCTTCGATTGTTTTGAAAAGACATGAGAAAAATCGTCAAATTTCGATTGGTGTCATAATTGATCAGATCAGATGTTTTCAGTCCAAGCTGTGTACAAAGGGAGATAACAACAAATTATTTGACCTACTTAATGAAAGTAACAAAAAACTGTTTCAGTCAATGATAAAAATAAAGCTACAAATAACTTGCAAAAAAGTTGATAATATAAAAACACTAAGAAAGAAAAAATCTTACTATTCTTTTCTCTCGGTCTATTTTGTTGATGCTGATAAAATATCCGATTTCTCTCCAAGCACAGACTAGTGCTAATGCTGACTTATCATTAGCACATAACAAGTCCTCGGCGAGATATCAGACTTTTTCTGTACATGTATAATAAAGAGGACATTCTTCTCGGCCGGATGTTGTTTCTGCTTTATCTCCAAGCACAGACTAGTGCTAATGTCACTGCATCATTAGCACATAGCAAGTACCTGGAAATACCTCAGATTTTCTCATGTCTGCATGTATGTTTTTCGCTTCTTTTGTTTTACTTTTGTGATGTTATTTTCTGACTCCTCTCCAAGCACAGACTAGTGCTAATGCTAGAATATCATTAGCACACAGTAAGTACTCGGAAAGACTTCAGACTTCCCCTTTGTCGGTTTCTTCGTCTTTTTCGATTGACTCTCTGATTTATATCCGACGGCTTTCCAAGCACAGGCTAGTGCTAATGTTTTATTGTCATTAGTACATAGCAAGTACCTGGGAATATATCGGATATACACAAGTCTAATTTCTGTCGTCTTTATCATTCTTTGATGTTATTTCCGACTCCTCTCCAAGCACAGGCTAGTGCTAATGTTTCTTTTCCTACTAGAACATAGCAAGTACTTGGGAAGACATCAGAGTAGCTCTGCTCTTCTTCTTTACGAGGACAAGTTTGATGTGAAGTTTCTCTCAATAAATCTTATATTTATATCCAAAGTGTCAAATTTTGATAAGTGTCAGACGGATTCTCTTACTATAAGATGAGCTTCGATTGTTTTGAAAAGACATGAGAAAAATCGTCAAATTTCGATTGGTGTCATAATTGATCAGATCAGATGTTTTCAGTCCAAGCTGTGTACAAAGGGAGATAACAACAAATTATTTGACCTACTTAATGAAAGTAACAAAAAACTGTTTCAGTCAATAATAAAAATAAAGCTACAAATAACTTGCAAAAAAGTTGATAATATAAAAACACTAAGAAAGAAAAAATCTTACTATTCTTTTCTCTCGGTCTATTTTGTTGATGCTGATAAAATATCCGATTTCTCTCCAAGCACAGACTAGTGCTAATGCTGACTTATCATTAGCACATAACAAGTCCTCGGCGAGATATCAGACTTTTTCTGTACATGTATAATAAAGAGGACATTCTTCTCGGCCGGATGTTGTTTCTGCTTTATCTCCAAGCACAGACTAGTGCTAATGTCACTGCATCATTAGCACATAGCAAGTACCTGGAAATACCTCAGATTTTCTCATGTCTGCATGTATGTTTTTCGCTTCTTTTGTTTTACTTTTGTGATGTTATTTTCTGACTCCTCTCCAAGCACAGACTAGTGCTAATGCTAGAATATCATTAGCACACAGTAAGTACTCGGAAAGACTTCAGACTTCCCCTTTGTCGGTTTCTTCGTCTTTTTCGATTGACTCTCTGATTTATATCCGACGGCTTTCCAAGCACAGGCTAGTGCTAATGTTTTATTGTCATTAGTACATAGCAAGTACCTGGGAATATATCGGATATACATAAGTCTAATTTCTGTCGTCTTTATCATTCTTTGATGTTATTTCCGACTCCTCTCCAAGCACAGGCTAGTGCTAATGTTTCTTTTCCTACTAGAACATAGCAAGTACTTGGGAAGACATCAGAGTAGCTCTGCTCTTCTTCTTTACGAGGACAAGTTTGATGTGAAGTTTCTCTCAATAAATCTTATATTTATATTCAAAGTGTCAAATTTTGATAAGTGTCAGACGGATTCTCTTACTATAAGATGAGCTTCGATTGTTTTGAAAAGACATGAGAAAAATCGTCAAATTTCGATTGGTGTCATAATTGATCAGATCAGATGTTTTCAGTCCAAGCTGTGTACAAAGGGAGATAACAACAAATTATTTGACCTACTTAATGAAAGTAACAAAAAACTGTTTCAGTCAATAATAAAAATAAAGCTACAAATAACTTGCAAAAAAGTTGATAATATAAAAACACTAAGAAAGAAAAAATCTTACTATTCTTTTCTCTCGGTCTATTTTGTTGATGCTGATAAAATATCCGATTTCTCTCTAAGCACAGACTAGTGCTAATGCTGACTTATCATTAGCACATAACAAGTCCTCGGCGAGATATCAGACTTTTTCTGTACATGTATAATAAAGAGGACATTCTTCTCGGCCGGATGTTGTTTCTGCTTTATCCCCAAGCACAGACTAGTGCTAATGTCACTGCATCATTAGCACATAGCAAGTACCTGGAAATACCTCAGATTTTCTCATGTCTGCATGTATGTTTTTCGCTTCTTTTGTTTTACTTTTGTGATGTTATTTTCTGACTCCTCTCCAAGCACAGACTAGTGCTAATGCTAGAATATCATTAGCACACAGTAAGTACTCGGAAAGACTTCAGACTTCCCCTTTGTCGGTTTCTTCGTCTTTTTCGATTGACTCTCTGATTTATATCCGACGGCTTTCCAAGCACAGGCTAGTGCTAATGTTTTATTGTCATTAGTACATAGCAAGTACCTGGGAATATATCGGATATACATAAGTCTAATTTCTGTCGTCTTTATCATTCTTTGATGTTATTTCCGACTCCTCTCCAAGCACAGGCTAGTGCTAATGTTTCTTTTCCTACTAGAACATAGCAAGTACTTGGGAAGACATCAGAGTAGCTCTGCTCTTCTTCTTTACGAGGACAAGTTTGATGTGAAGTTTCTCTCAATAAATCTTATATTTATATTCAAAGTGTCAAATTTTGATAAGTGTCAGACGGATTCTCTTACTATAAGATGAGCTTCGATTGTTTTGAAAAGACATGAGAAAAATCGTCAAATTTCGATTGGTGTCATAATTGATCAGATCAGATGTTTTCAGTCCAAGCTGTGTACAAAGGGAGATAACAACAAATTATTTGACCTACTTAATGAAAGTAACAAAAAACTGTTTCAGTCAATAATAAAAATAAAGCTACAAATAACTTGCAAAAAAGTTGATAATATAAAAACACTAAGAAAGAAAAAATCTTACTATTCTTTTCTCTCGGTCTATTTTGTTGATGCTGATAAAATATCCGATTTCTCTCTAAGCACAGACTAGTGCTAATGCTGACTTATCATTAGCACATAACAAGTCCTCGGCGAGATATCAGACTTTTTCTGTACATGTATAATAAAGAGGACATTCTTCTCGGCCGGATGTTGTTTCTGCTTTATCCCCAAGCACAGACTAGTGCTAATGTCACTGCATCATTAGCACATAGCAAGTACCTGGAAATACCTCAGATTTTCTCATGTCTGCATGTATGTTTTTCGCTTCTTTTGTTTTACTTTTGTGATGTTATTTTCTGACTCCTCTCCAAGCACAGACTAGTGCTAATGCTAGAATATCATTAGCACACAGTAAGTACTCGGAAAGACTTCAGACTTCCCCTTTGTCGGTTTCTTCGTCTTTTTCGATTGACTCTCTGATTTATATCCGACGGCTTTCCAAGCACAGGCTAGTGCTAATGTTTTATTGTCATTAGTACATAGCAAGTACCTGGGAATATATCGGATATACATAAGTCTAATTTCTGTCGTCTTTATCATTCTTTGATGTTATTTCCGACTCCTCTCCAAGCACAGGCTAGTGCTAATGTTTCTTTTCCTACTAGAACATAGCAAGTACTTGGGAAGACATCAGAGTAGCTCTGCTCTTCTTCTTTACGAGGACAAGTTTGATGTGAAGTTTCTCTCAATAAATCTTATATTTATATTCAAAGTGTCAAATTTTGATAAGTGTCAGACGGATTCTCTTACTATAAGATGAGCTTCGATTGTTTTGAAAAGACATGAGAAAAATCGTCAAATTTCGATTGGTG
This sequence comes from Mytilisepta virgata, assembly GCA_028015205.1. NCBI lineage: Eukaryota > Metazoa > Mollusca > Bivalvia > Mytilida > Mytilidae > Mytilisepta > Mytilisepta virgata. The sequence goes on from CM051515.1 coordinate 39,475,179, forward strand.
TCATAATTGATCAGATCAGATGTTTTCAGTCCAAGCTGTGTACAAAGGGAGATAACAACAAATTATTTGACCTACTTAATGAAAGTAACAAAAAACTGTTTCAGTCAATAATAAAAATAAAGCTACAAATAACTTGCAAAAAAGTTGATAATATAAAAACACTAAGAAAGAAAAAATCTTACTATTCTTTTCTCTCGGTCTATTTTGTTGATGCTGATAAAATATCCGATTTCTCTCTAAGCACAGACTAGTGCTAATGCTGACTTATCATTAGCACATAACAAGTCCTCGGCGAGATATCAGACTTTTTCTGTACATGTATAATAAAGAGGACATTCTTCTCGGCCGGATGTTGTTTCTGCTTTATCCCCAAGCACAGACTAGTGCTAATGTCACTGCATCATTAGCACATAGCAAGTACCTGGAAATACCTCAGATTTTCTCATGTCTGCATGTATGTTTTTCGCTTCTTTTGTTTTACTTTTGTGATGTTATTTTCTGACTCCTCTCCAAGCACAGACTAGTGCTAATGCTAGAATATCATTAGCACACAGTAAGTACTCGGAAAGACTTCAGACTTCCCCTTTGTCGGTTTCTTCGTCTTTTTCGATTGACTCTCTGATTTATATCCGACGGCTTTCCAAGCACAGGCTAGTGCTAATGTTTTATTGTCATTAGTACATAGCAAGTACCTGGGAATATATCGGATATACATAAGTCTAATTTCTGTCGTCTTTATCATTCTTTGATGTTATTTCCGACTCCTCTCCAAGCACAGGCTAGTGCTAATGTTTCTTTTCCTACTAGAACATAGCAAGTACTTGGGAAGACATCAGAGTAGCTCTGCTCTTCTTCTTTACGAGGACAAGTTTGATGTGAAGTTTCTCTCAATAAATCTTATATTTATATCCAAAGTGTCAAATTTTGATAAGTGTCAGACGGATTCTCTTACTATAAGATGAGCTTCGATTGTTTTGAAAAGACATGAGAAAAATCGTCAAATTTCGATTGGTGTCATAATTGATCAGATCAGATGTTTTCAGTCCAAGCTGTGTACAAAGGGAGATAACAACAAATTATTTGACCTACTTAATGAAAGTAACAAAAAACTGTTTCAGTCAATAATAAAAATAAAGCTACAAATAACTTGCAAAAAAGTTGATAATATAAAAACACTAAGAAAGAAAAATCTTACTATTCTTTTCTCTCGGTCTATTTTGTTGATGCTGATAAAATATCCGATTTCTCTCCAAGCACAGACTAGTGCTAATGCTGACTTATCATTAGCACATAACAAGTCCTCGGCGAGATATCAGACTTTTTCTGTACATGTATAATAAAGAGGACATTCTTCTCGGCCGGATGTTGTTTCTGCTTTATCTCCAAGCACAGACTAGTGCTAATGTCACTGCATCATTAGCACATAGCAAGTACCTGGAAATACCTCAGATTTTCTCATGTCTGCATGTATGTTTTTCGCTTCTTTTGTTTTACTTTTGTGATGTTATTTTCTGACTCCTCTCCAAGCACAGACTAGTGCTAATGCTAGAATATCATTAGCACACAGTAAGTACTCGGAAAGACTTCAGACTTCCCCTTTGTCGGTTTCTTCGTCTTTTTCGATTGACTCTCTGATTTATATCCGACGGCTTTCCAAGCACAGGCTAGTGCTAATGTTTTATTGTCATTAGTACATAGCAAGTACCTGGGAATATATCGGATATACATAAGTCTAATTTCTGTCGTCTTTATCATTCTTTGATGTTATTTCCGACTCCTCTCCAAGCACAGGCTAGTGCTAATGTTTCTTTTCCTACTAGAACATAGCAAGTACTTGGGAAGACATCAGAGTGGCTCTGCTCTTCTTCTTTACGAGGACAAGTTTGATGTGAAGTTTCTCTCAATAAATCTTATATTTATATCCAAAGTGTCAAATTTTGATAAGTGTCAGACGGATTCTCTTACTATAAGATGAGCTTCGATTGTTTTGAAAAGACATGAGAAAAATCGTCAAATTTCGATTGGTGTCATAATTGATCAGATCAGATGTTTTCAGTCCAAGCTGTGTACAAAGGGAGATAACAACAAATTATTTGACCTACTTAATGAAAGTAACAAAAAACTGTTTCAGTCAATAATAAAAATAAAGCTACAAATAACTTGCAAAAAAGTTGATAATATAAAAACACTAAGAAAGAAAAAATCTTACTATTCTTTTCTCTCGGTCTATTTTGTTGATGCTGATAAAATATCCGATTTCTCTCCAAGCACAGACTAGTGCTAATGCTGACTTATCATTAGCACATAACAAGTCCTCGGCGAGATATCAGACTTTTTCTGTACATGTATAATAAAGATGACATTCTTCTCGGCCGGATGTTGTTTCTGCTTTATCTCCAAGCACAGACTAGTGCTAATGTCACTGCATCATTAGCACATAGCAAGTACCTGGAAATACCTCAGATTTTCTCATGTCTGCATGTATGTTTTTCGCTTCTTTTGTTTTACTTTTGTGATGTTATTTTCTGACTCCTCTCCAAGCACAGACTAGTGCTAATGCTAGAATATCATTAGCACACAGTAAGTACTCGGAAAGACTTCAGACTTCCCCTTTGTCGGTTTCTTCGTCTTTTTCGATTGACTCTCTGATTTATATCCGACGGCTTTCCAAGCACAGGCTAGTGCTAATGTTTTATTGTCATTAGTACATAGCAAGTACCTGGGAATATATCGGATATACATAAGTCTAATTTCTGTCGTCTTTATCATTCTTTGATGTTATTTCCGACTCCTCTCCAAGCACAGGCTAGTGCTAATGTTTCTTTTCCTACTAGAACATAGCAAGTACTTGGGAAGACATCAGAGTAGCTCTGCTCTTCTTCTTTACGAGGACAAGTTTGATGTGAAGTTTCTCTCAATAAATCTTATATTTATATCCAAAGTGTCAAATTTTGATAAGTGTCAGACGGATTCTCTTACTATAAGATGAGCTTCGATTGTTTTGAAAAGACATGAGAAAAATCGTCAAATTTCGATTGGTGTCATAATTGGTCAGATCAGATGTTTTCAGTCCAAGCTGTGTACAAAGGGAGATAACAACAAATTATTTGACCTACTTAATGAAAGTAACAAAAAACTGTTTCAGTCAATAATAAAAATAAAGCTACAAATAACTTGCAAAAAAGTTGATAATATAAAAACACTAAGAAAGAAAAAATCTTACTATTCTTTTCTCTCGGTCTATTTTGTTGATGCTGATAAAATATCCGATTTCTCTCCAAGCACAGACTAGTGCTAATGCTGACTTATCATTAGCACATAACAAGTCCTCGGCGAGATATCAGACTTTTTCTGTACATGTATAATAAAGAGGACATTCTTCTCGGCCGGATGTTGTTTCTGCTTTATCTCCAAGCACAGACTAGTGCTAATGTCACTGCATCATTAGCACATAGCAAGTACCTGGAAATACCTCAGATTTTCTCATGTCTGCATGTATGTTTTTCGCTTCTTTTGTTTTACTTTTGTGATGTTATTTTCTGACTCCTCTCCAAGCACAGACTAGTGCTAATGCTAGAATATCATTAGCACACAGTAAGTACTCGGAAAGACTTCAGACTTCCCCTTTGTCGGTTTCTTCGTCTTTTTCGATTGACTCTCTGATTTATATCCGACGGCTTTCCAAGCACAGGCTAGTGCTAATGTTTTATTGTCATTAGTACATAGCAAGTACCTGGGAATATATCGGATATACATAAGTCTAATTTCTGTCGTCTTTATCATTCTTTGATGTTATTTCCGACTCCTCTCCAAGCACAGGCTAGTGCTAATGTTTCTTTTCCTACTAGAACATAGCAAGTACTTGGGAAGACATCAGAGTAGCTCTGCTCTTCTTCTTTACGAGGACAAGTTTGATGTGAAGTTTCTCTCAATAAATCTTATATTTATATCCAAAGTGTCAAATTTTGATAAGTGTCAGACGGATTCTCTTACTATAAGATGAGCTTCGATTGTTTTGAAAAGACATGAGAAAAATCGTCAAATTTCGATTGGTGTCATAATTGATCAGATCAGATGTTTTCAGTCCAAGCTGTGTACAAAGGGAGATAACAACAAATTATTTGACCTACTTAATGAAAGTAACAAAAAACTGTTTCAGTCAATAATAAAAATAAAGCTACAAATAACTTGCAAAAAAGTTGATAATATAAAAGCACTAAGAAAGAAAAAATCTTACTATTCTTTTCTCTCGGTCTATTTTGTTGATGCTGATAAAATATCCGATTTCTCTCCAAGCACAGACTAGTGCTAATGCTGACTTATCATTAGCACATAACAAGTCCTCGGCGAGATATCAGACTTTTTCTGTACATGTATAATAAAGATGACATTCTTCTCGGCCGGATGTTGTTTCTGCTTTATCTCCAAGCACAGACTAGTGCTAATGTCACTGCATCATTAGCACATAGCAAGTACCTGGAAATACCTCAGATTTTCTCATGTCTGCATGTATGTTTTTCGCTTCTTTTGTTTTACTTTTGTGATGTTATTTTCTGACTCCTCTCCAAGCACAGACTAGTGCTAATGCTAGAATATCATTAGCACACAGTAAGTACTCGGAAAGACTTCAGACTTCCCCTTTGTCGGTTTCTTCGTCTTTTTCGATTGACTCTCTGATTTATATCCGACGGCTTTCCAAGCACAGGCTAGTGCTAATGTTTTATTGTCATTAGTACATAGCAAGTACCTGGGAATATATCGGATATACATAAGTCTAATTTCTGTCGTCTTTATCATTCTTTGATGTTATTTCCGACTCCTCTCCAAGCACAGGCTAGTGCTAATGTTTCTTTTCCTACTAGAACATAGCAAGTACTTGGGAAGACATCAGAGTAGCTCTGCTCTTCTTCTTTACGAGGACAAGTTTGATGTGAAGTTTCTCTCAATAAATCTTATATTTATATCCAAAGTGTCAAATTTTGATAAGTGTCAGACGGATTCTCTTACTATAAGATGAGCTTCGATTGTTTTGAAAAGACATGAGAAAAATCGTCAAATTTCGATTGGTGTCATAATTGGTCAGATCAGATGTTTTCAGTCCAAGCTGTGTACAAAGGGAGATAACAACAAATTATTTGACCTACTTAATGAAAGTAACAAAAAACTGTTTCAGTCAATAATAAAAATAAAGCTACAAATAACTTGCAAAAAAGTTGATAATATAAAAACACTAAGAAAGAAAAAATCTTACTATTCTTTTCTCTCGGTCTATTTTGTTGATGCTGATAAAATATCCGATTTCTCTCCAAGCACAGACTAGTGCTAATGCTGACTTATCATTAGCACATAACAAGTCCTCGGCGAGATATCAGACTTTTTCTGTACATGTATAATAAAGAGGACATTCTTCTCGGCCGGATGTTGTTTCTGCTTTATCTCCAAGCACAGACTAGTGCTAATGTCACTGCATCATTAGCACATAGCAAGTACCTGGAAATACCTCAGATTTTCTCATGTCTGCATGTATGTTTTTCGCTTCTTTTGTTTTACTTTTGTGATGTTATTTTCTGACTCCTCTCCAAGCACAGACTAGTGCTAATGCTAGAATATCATTAGCACACAGTAAGTACTCGGAAAGACTTCAGACTTCCCCTTTGTCGGTTTCTTCGTCTTTTTCGATTGACTCTCTGATTTATATCCGACGGCTTTCCAAGCACAGGCTAGTGCTAATGTTTTATTGTCATTAGTACATAGCAAGTACCTGGGAATATATCGGATATACATAAGTCTAATTTCTGTCGTCTTTATCATTCTTTGATGTTATTTCCGACTCCTCTCCAAGCACAGGCTAGTGCTAATGTTTCTTTTCCTACTAGAACATAGCAAGTACTTGGGAAGACATCAGAGTAGCTCTGCTCTTCTTCTTTACGAGGACAAGTTTGATGTGAAGTTTCTCTCAATAAATCTTATATTTATATTCAAAGTGTCAAATTTTGATAAGTGTCAGACGGATTCTCTTACTATAAGATGAGCTTCGATTGTTTTGAAAAGACATGAGAAAAATCGTCAAATTTCGATTGGTGTCATAATTGATCAGATCAGATGTTTTCAGTCCAAGCTGTGTACAAAGGGAGATAACAACAAATTATTTGACCTACTTAATGAAAGTAACAAAAAACTGTTTCAGTCAATAATAAAAATAAAGCTACAAATAACTTGCAAAAAAGTTGATAATATAAAAACACTAAGAAAGAAAAAATATTACTATTCTTTTCTCTCGGTCTATTTTGTTGATGCTGATAAAATATCCGATTTCTCTCTAAGCACAGACTAGTGCTAATGCTGACTTATCATTAGCACATAACAAGTCCTCGGCGAGATATCAGACTTTTTCTGTACATGTATAATAAAGAGGACATTCTTCTCGGCCGGATGTTGTTTCTGCTTTATCCCCAAGCACAGACTAGTGCTAATGTCACTGCATCATTAGCACATAGCAAGTACCTGGAAATACCTCAGATTTTCTCATGTCTGCATGTATGTTTTTCGCTTCTTTTGTTTTACTTTTGTGATGTTATTTTCTGACTCCTCTCCAAGCACAGACTAGTGCTAATGCTAGAATATCATTAGCACACAGTAAGTACTCGGAAAGACTTCAGACTTCCCCTTTGTCGGTTTCTTCGTCTTTTTCGATTGACTCTCTGATTTATATCCGACGGCTTTCCAAGCACAGGCTAGTGCTAATGTTTTATTGTCATTAGTACATAGCAAGTACCTGGGAATATATCGGATATACATAAGTCTAATTTCTGTCGTCTTTATCATTCTTTGATGTTATTTCCGACTCCTCTCCAAGCACAGGCTAGTGCTAATGTTTCTTTTCCTACTAGAACATAGCAAGTACTTGGGAAGACATCAGAGTAGCTCTGCTCTTCTTCTTTACGAGGACAAGTTTGATGTGAAGTTTCTCTCAATAAATCTTATATTTATATCCAAAGTGTCAAATTTTGATAAGTGTCAGACGGATTCTCTTACTATAAGATGAGCTTCGATTGTTTTGAAAAGACATGAGAAAAATCGTCAAATTTCGATTGGTGTCATAATTGATCAGATCAGATGTTTTCAGTCCAAGCTGTGTACAAAGGGAGATAACAACAAATTATTTGACCTACTTAATGAAAGTAACAAAAAACTGTTTCAGTCAATAATAAAAATAAAGCTACAAATAACTTGCAAAAAAGTTGATAATATAAAAACACTAAGAAAGAAAAAATCTTACTATTCTTTTCTCTCGGTCTATTTTGTTGATGCTGATAAAATATCCGATTTCTCTCCAAGCACAGACTAGTGCTAATGCTGACTTATCATTAGCACATAACAAGTCCTCGGCGAGATATCAGACTTTTTCTGTACATGTATAATAAAGAGGACATTCTTCTCGGCCGGATGTTGTTTCTGCTTTATCTCCAAGCACAGACTAGTGCTAATGTCACTGCATCATTAGCACATAGCAAGTACCTGGAAATACCTCAGATTTTCTCATGTCTGCATGTATGTTTTTCGCTTCTTTTGTTTTACTTTTGTGATGTTATTTTCTGACTCCTCTCCAAGCACAGACTAGTGCTAATGCTAGAATATCATTAGCACACAGTAAGTACTCGGAAAGACTTCAGACTTCCCCTTTGTCGGTTTCTTCGTCTTTTTCGATTGACTCTCTGATTTATATCCGACGGCTTTCCAAGCACAGGCTAGTGCTAATGTTTTATTGTCATTAGTACATAGCAAGTACCTGGGAATATATCGGATATACATAAGTCTAATTTCTGTCGTCTTTATCATTCTTTGATGTTATTTCCGACTCCTCTCCAAGCACAGGCTAGTGCTAATGTTTCTTTTCCTACTAGAACATAGCAAGTACTTGGGAAGACATCAGAGTGGCTCTGCTCTTCTTCTTTACGAGGACAAGTTTGATGTGAAGTTTCTCTCAATAAATCTTATATTTATATCCAAAGTGTCAAATTTTGATAAGTGTCAGACGGATTCTCTTACTATAAGATGAGCTTCGATTGTTTTGAAAAGACATGAGAAAAATCGTCAAATTTCGATTGGTGTCATAATTGATCAGATCAGATGTTTTCAGTCCAAGCTGTGTACAAAGGGAGATAACAACAAATTATTTGACCTACTTAATGAAAGTAACAAAAAACTGTTTCAGTCAATAATAAAAATAAAGCTACAAATAACTTGCAAAAAAGTTGATAATATAAAAACACTAAGAAAGAAAAAATCTTACTATTCTTTTCTCTCGGTCTATTTTGTTGATGCTGATAAAATATCCGATTTCTCTCCAAGCACAGACTAGTGCTAATGCTGACTTATCATTAGCACATAACAAGTCCTCGGCGAGATATCAGACTTTTTCTGTACATGTATAATAAAGAGGACATTCTTCTCGGCCGGATGTTGTTTCTGCTTTATCTCCAAGCACAGACTAGTGCTAATGTCACTGCATCATTAGCACATAGCAAGTACCTGGAAATACCTCAGATTTTCTCATGTCTGCATGTATGTTTTTCGCTTCTTTTGTTTTACTTTTGTGATGTTATTTTCTGACTCCTTTCCAAGCACAGACTAGTGCTAATGCTAGAATATCATTAGCACACAGTAAGTACTCGGAAAGACTTCAGACTTCCCCTATGTCGGTTTCTTCGTCTTTTTCGATTGACTCTCTGATTTATATCCGACGGCTTTCCAAGCACAGGATAGTGCTAATGTTTTATTGTCATTAGTACATAGCAAGTACCTGGGAATATATCGGATATACATAAGTCTAATTTCTGTCGTCTTTATCATTCTTTGATGTTATTTCCGACTCCTCTCCAAGCACAGGCTATTGCTAATGTTTCTTTTCCTACTAGAACATAACAAGTACTTGGGAAGACATCAGAGTAGCTCTGCTCTTCTTCTGTACGAGGACAAGTTTGATGTGAAGTTTCTCTAAATAAATCTTATATTTATATCCAAAGTGTCAAATTTTGATAAGTGTCAGACGGATTCTCTTACTATAAGATGAGCTTCGATTGTTTTGAAAAGACATGAGAAAATTCGTCAAATTTCGATTGGTGTCATAATTGATCAGATCAGATGTTTTCAGTCCAAGCTGTGTACAAAGGGAGATAACAACAAATTATTTGACCTACTTAATGAAACAAATAATGAAAGTAACAAAAAACTGTTTCAGTCAATAATAAAAATAAAGCTACAAATAACTTGCAAAAAAGTTGATAATATAAAAACACTAAGAAAGAAAAAATCTTACTATTCTTTTCTCTCGGTCTATTTTGTTGATGCTGATAAAATATCCGATTTCTCTCCAAGCACAGACTAGTGCTAATGCTGACTTATCATTAGCACATAACAAGTCCTCGGCGAGATATCAGACTTTTTCTGTACATGTATAATAAAGATGACATTCTTCTCGGCCGGATGTTGTTTCTGCTTTATCTCCAAGCACAGACTAGTGCTAATGTCACTGCATCATTAGCACATAGCAAGTACCTGGAAATACCTCAGATTTTCTCATGTCTGCATGTATGTTTTTCGCTTCTTTTGTTTTACTTTTGTGATGTTATTTTCTGACTCCTCTCCAAGCACAGACTAGTGCTAATGCTAGAATATCATTAGCACACAGTAAGTACTCGGAAAGACTTCAGACTTCCCCTTTGTCGGTTTCTTCGTCTTTTTCGATTGACTCTCTGATTTATATCCGACGGCTTTCCAAGCACAGGCTAGTGCTAATGTTTTATTGTCATTAGTACATAGCAAGTACCTGGGAATATATCGGATATACATAAGTCTAATTTCTGTCGTCTTTATCATTCTTTGATGTTATTTCCGACTCCTCTCCAAGCACAGGCTAGTGCTAATGTTTCTTTTCCTACTAGAACATAGCAAGTACTTGGGAAGACATCAGAGTAGCTCTGCTCTTCTTCTTTACCAGGACAAGTTTGATGTGAAGTTTCTCTCAATAAATCTTATATTTATATCCAAAGTGTCAAATTTTGATAAGTGTCAGACGGATTCTCTTACTATAAGATGAGCTTCGATTGTTTTGAAAAGACAAGAGAAAAATCGTCAAATTTCGATTGGTGTCATAATTGGTCAGATCAGATGTTTTCAGTCCAAGCTGTGTACAAAGGGAGATAACAACAAATTATTTGACCTACTTAATGAAAGTAACAAAAAACTGTTTCAGTCAATAATAAAAATAAAGCTACAAATAACTTGCAAAAAAGTTGATAATATAAAAACACTAAGAAAGAAAAAATCTTACTATTCTTTTCTCTCGGTCTATTTTGTTGATGCTGATAAAATATCCGATTTCTCTCCAAGCACAGACTAGTGCTAATGCTGACTTATCATTAGCACATAACAAGTCCTCGGCGAGATATCAGACTTTTTCTGTACATGTATAATAAAGAGGACATTCTTCTCGGCCGGATGTTGTTTCTGCTTTATCTCCAAGCACAGACTAGTGCTAATGTCACTGCATCATTAGCACATAGCAAGTACCTGGAAATACCTCAGATTTTCTCATGTCTGCATGTATGTTTTTCGCTTCTTTTGTTTTACTTTTGTGATGTTATTTTCTGACTCCTCTCCAAGCACAGACTAGTGCTAATGCTAGAATATCATTAGCACACAGTAAGTACTCGGAAAGACTTCAGACTTCCCCTTTGTCGGTTTCTTCGTCTTTTTCGATTGACTCTCTGATTTATATCCGACGGCTTTCCAAGCACAGGCTAGTGCTAATGTTTTATTGTCATTAGTACATAGCAAGTACCTGGGAATATATCGGATATACATAAGTCTAATTTCTGTCGTCTTTATCATTCTTTGATGTTATTTCCGACTCCTCTCCAAGCACAGGCTAGTGCTAATGTTTCTTTTCCTACTAGAACATAGCAAGTACTTGGGAAGACATCAGAGTAGCTCTGCTCTTCTTCTTTACGAGGACAAGTTTGATGTGAAGTTTCTCTCAATAAATCTTATATTTATATCCAAAGTGTCAAATTTTGATAAGTGTCAGACAGATTCTCTTACTATAAGATGAGCTTCGATTGTTTTGAAAAGACATGAGAAAAATCGTCAAATTTCGATTGGTGTCATAATTGATCAGATCAGATGTTTTCAGTCCAAGCTGTGTACAAAGGGAGATAACAACAAATTATTTGACCTACTTAATGAAAGTAACAAAAAACTGTTTCAGTCAATAATAAAAATAAAGCTACAAATAACTTGCAAAAAAGTTGATAATATAAAAACACTAAGAAAGAAAAAATCTTACTATTCTTTTCTCTCGGTCTATTTTGTTGATGCTGATAAAATATCCGATTTCTCTCCAAGCACAGACTAGTGCTAATGCTGACTTATCATTAGCACATAACAAGTCCTCGGCGAGATATCAGACTTTTTCTGTACATGTATAATAAAGAGGACATTCTTCTCGGCCGGATGTTGTTTCTGCTTTATCTCCAAGCACAGACTAGTGCTAATGTCACTGCATCAGTAGCACATAGCAAGTACCTGGAAATACCTCAGATTTTCTCATGTCTGCATGTATGTTTTTCGCTTCTTTTGTTTTACTTTTGTGATGTTATTTTCTGACTCCTCTCCAAGCACAGACTAGTGCTAATGCTAGAATATCATTAGCACACAGTAAGTACTCGGAAAGACTTCAGACTTCCCCTTTGTCGGTTTCTTCGTCTTTTTCGATTGACTCTCTGATTTATATCCGACGGCTTTCCAAGCACAGGCTAGTGCTAATGTTTTATTGTCATTAGTACATAGCAAGTACCTGGGAATATATCGGATATACATAAGTCTAATTTCTGTCGTCTTTATCATTCTTTGATGTTATTTCCGACTCCTCTCCAAGCACAGGCTAGTGCTAATGTTTCTTTTCCTACTAGAACATAGCAAGTACTTGGGAAGACATCAGAGTAGCTCTGCTCTTCTTCTTTACGAGGACAAGTTTGATGTGAAGTTTCTCTCAATAAATCTTATATTTATATCCAAAGTGTCAAATTTTGATAAGTGTCAGACGGATTCTCTTACTATAAGATGAGCTTCGATTGTTTTGAAAAGACATGAGAAAAATCGTCAAATTTCGATTGGTGTCATAATTGGTCAGATCAGATGTTTTCAGTCCAAGCTGTGTACAAAGGGAGATAACAACAAATTATTTGACCTACTTAATGAAAGTAACAAAAAACTGTTTCAGTCAATAATAAAAATAAAGCTACAAATAACTTGCAAAAAAGTTGATAATATAAAAACACTAAGAAAGAAAAAATCTTACTATTCTTTTCTCTCGGTCTATTTTGTTGATGCTGATAAAATATCCGATTTCTCTCCAAGCACAGACTAGTGCTAATGCTGACTTATCATTAGCACATAACAAGTCCTCGGCGAGATATCAGACTTTTTCTGTACATGTATAATAAAGAGGACATTCTTCTCGGCCGGATGTTGTTTCTGCTTTATCTCCAAGCACAGACTAGTGCTAATGTCACTGCATCATTAGCACATAGCAAGTACCTGGAAATACCTCAGATTTTCTCATGTCTGCATGTATGTTTTTCGCTTCTTTTGTTTTACTTTTGTGATGTTATTTTCTGACTCCTCTCCAAGCACAGACTAGTGCTAATGCTAGAATATCATTAGCACACAGTAAGTACTCGGAAAGACTTCAGACTTCCCCTTTGTCGGTTTCTTCGTCTTTTTCGATTGACTCTCTGATTTATATCCGACGGCTTTCCAAGCACAGGCTAGTGCTAATGTTTTATTGTCATTAGTACATAGCAAGTACCTGGGAATATATCGGATATACATAAGTCTAATTTCTGTCGTCTTTATCATTCTTTGATGTTATTTCCGACTCCTCTCCAAGCACAGGCTAGTGCTAATGTTTCTTTTCCTACTAGAACATAGCAAGTACTTGGGAAGACATCAGAGTGGCTCTGCTCTTCTTCTTTACGAGGACAAGTTTGATGTGAAGTTTCTCTCAATAAATCTTATATTTATATCCAAAGTGTCAAATTTTGATAAGTGTCAGACGGATTCTCTTACTATAAGATGAGCTTCGATTGTTTTGAAAAGACATGAGAAAAATCGTCAAATTTCGATTGGTGTCATAATTGATCAGATCAGATGTTTTCAGTCCAAGCTGTGTACAAAGGGAGATAACAACAAATTATTTGACCTACTTAATGAAAGTAACAAAAAACTGTTTCAGTCAATAATAAAAATAAAGCTACAAATAACTTGCAAAAAAGTTGATAATATATAAACAGTAAGAAAGAAAAAATATTACTATTCTTTTCTCTCGGTCTATTTTGTTGATGCTGATAAAATATCCGATTTCTCTCCAAGCACAGACTAGTGCTAATGCTGACTTATCATTAGCACATAACAAGTCCTCGGCGAGATATCAGACTTTTTCTGTACATGTATAATAAAGAGGACATTCTTCTCGGCCGGATGTTGTTTCTGCTTTATCTCCAAGCACAGACTAGTGCTAATGTCACTGCATCATTAGCACATAGCAAGTACCTGGAAATACCTCAGATTTTCTCATGTCTGCATGTATGTTTTTCGCTTCTTTTGTTTTACTTTTGTGATGTTATTTTCTGACTCCTCTCCAAGCACAGACTAGTGCTAATGCTAGAATATCATTAGCACACAGTAAGTACTCGGAAAGACTTCAGACTTCCCCTTTGTCGGTTTCTTCGTCTTTTTCGATTGACTCTCTGATTTATATCCGACGGCTTTCCAAGCACAGGCTAGTGCTAATGTTTTATTGTCATTAGAACATAGCAAGTACCTGGGAATATATCGGATATACATAAGTCTAATTTCTGTCGTCTTTATCATTCTTTGATGTTATTTCCGACTCCTCTCCAAGCACAGGCTAGTGCTAATGTTTCTTTTCCTACTAGAACATAGCAAGTACTTGGGAAGACATCAGAGTAGCTCTGCTCTTCTTCTTTACGAGGACAAGTTTGATGTGAAGTTTCTCTCAATAAATCTTATATTTATATCCAAAGTGTCAAATTTTGATAAGTGTCAGACGGATTCTCTTACTATAAGATGAGCTTCGATTGTTTTGAAAAGACATGAGAAAAATCGTCAAATTTCGATTGGTGTCATAATTGATCAGATCAGATGTTTTCAGTCCAAGCTGTGTACAAAGGGAGATAACAACAAATTATTTGACCTACTTAATGAAAGTAACAAAAAACTGTTTCAGTCAATAATAAAAATAAAGCTACAAATAACTTGCAAAAATGTTGATAATATAAAAACACTAAGAAAGAAAAAATCTTACTATTCTTTTCTCTCGGTCTATTTTGTTGATGCTGATAAAATATCCGATTTCTCTCCAAGCACAGACTAGTGCTAATGCTGACTTATCATTAGCACATAACAAGTCCTCGGCGAGATATCAGACTTTTTCTGTACATGTATAATAAAGAGGACATTCTTCTCGGCCGGATGTTGTTTCTGCTTTATCTCCAAGCACAGACTAGTGCTAATGTCACTGCATCATTAGCACATAGCAAGTACCTGGAAATACCTCAGATTTTCTCATGTCTGCATGTATGTTTTTCGCTTCTTTTGTTTTACTTTTGTGATGTTATTTTCTGACTCCTCTCCAAGCACAGACTAGTGCTAATGCTAGAATATCATTAGCACACAGTAAGTACTCGGAAAGACTTCAGACTTCCCCTTTGTCGGTTTCTTCGTCTTTTTCGATTGACTCTCTGATTTATATCCGACGGCTTTCCAAGCACAGGCTAGTGCTAATCTTTTATTGTCATTAGTACATAGCAAGTACCTGGGAATATATCGGATATACATAAGTCTAATTTCTGTCGTCTTTATCATTCTTTGATGTTATTTCCGACTCCTCTCCAAGCACAGGCTAGTGCTAATGTTTCTTTTCCTACTAGAACATAGCAAGTACTTGGGAAGACATCAGAGTAGCTCTGCTCTTCTTCTTTACCAGTACAAGTTTGATGTGAAGTTTCTCTCAATAAATCTTATATGTATATCCAAAGTGTCAAATTTTGATAAGTGTCAGACGGATTCTCTTACTATAAGATGAGCTTCGATTGTTTTGAAAAGACATGAGAAAAATCGTCAAATTTCGATTGGTGTCATAATTGATCAGATCAGATGTTTTCAGTCCAAGCTGTGTACAAAGGGAGATAACAACAAATTATTTGACCTACTTAATGAAAGTAACAAAAAACTGTTTCAGTCAATAATAAAAATAAAGCTACAAATAACTTGCAAAAAAGTTGATAATATAAAAACACTAAGAAAGAAAAAATCTTACTATTCTTTTCTCTCGGTCTATTTTGTTGATGCTGATAAAATATCCGATTTCTCTCCAAGCACAGACTAGTGCTAATGCTGACTTATCATTAGCACATAACAAGTCCTCGGCGAGATATCAGACTTTTTCTGTACATGTATAATAAAGAGGACATTCTTCTCGGCCGGATGTTGTTTCTGCTTTATCTCCAAGCACAGACTAGTGCTAATGTCACTGCATCATTAGCACATAGCAAGTACCTGGAAATACCTCAGATTTTCTCATGTCTGCATGTATGTTTTTCGCTTCTTTTGTTTTACTTTTGTGATGTTATTTTCTGACTCCTCTCCAAGCACAGACTAGTGCTAATGCTAGAATATCATTAGCACACAGTAAGTACTCGGAAAGACTTCAGACTTCCCCTTTGTCGGTTTCTTCGTCTTTTTCGATTGACTCTCTGATTTATATCCGACGGCTTTCCAAGCACAGGCTAGTGCTAATGTTTTATTGTCATTAGTACATAGCAAGTACCTGGGAATATATCGGATATACATAAGTCTAATTTCTGTCGTCTTTATCATTCTTTGATGTTATTTCCGACTCCTCTCCAAGCACAGGCTAGTGCTAATGTTTCTTTTCCTACTAGAACATAGCAAGTACTTGGGAAGACATCAGAGTAGCTCTGCTCTTCTTCTTTACGAGGACAAGTTTGATGTGAAGTTTCTCTCAATAAATCTTATATTTATATCCAAAGTGTCAAATTTTGATAAGTGTCAGACGGATTCTCTTACTATAAGATGAGCTTCGATTGTTTTGAAAAGACATGAGAAAAATCGTCAAATTTCGATTGGTGTCATAATTGATCAGATCAGATGTTTTCAGTCCAAGCTGTGTACAAAGGGAGATAACAACAAATTATTTGACCTACTTAATGAAAGTAACAAAAAACTGTTTTAGTCAATAATAAAAATAAAGCTACAAATAACTTGCAAAAAAGTTGATAATATATAAACAGTAAGAAAGAAAAAATATTACTATTCTTTTCTCTCGGTCTATTTTGTTGATGCTGATAAAATATCCGATTTCTCTCCAAGCACAGACTAGTGCTAATGCTGACTTATCATTAGCACATAACAAGTCCTCGGCGAGATATCAGACTTTTTCTGTACATGTATAATAAAGAGGACATTCTTCTCGGCCGGATGTTGTTTCTGCTTTATCTCCAAGCACAGACTAGTGCTAATGTCACTGCATCATTAGCACATAGCAAGTACCTGGAAATACCTCAGATTTTCTCATGTCTGCATGTATGTTTTTCGCTTCTTTTGTTTTACTTTTGTGATGTTATTTTCTGACTCCTCTCCAAGCACAGACTAGTGCTAATGCTAGAATATCATTAGCACACAGTAAGTACTCGGAAAGACTTCAGACTTCCCCTTTGTCGGTTTCTTCGTCTTTTTCGATTGACTCTCTGATTTATATCCGACGGCTTTCCAAGCACAGGCTAGTGCTAATGTTTTATTGTCATTAGAACATAGCAAGTACCTGGGAATATATCGGATATACATAAGTCTAATTTCTGTCGTCTTTATCATTCTTTGATGTTATTTCCGACTCCTCTCCAAGCACAGGCTAGTGCTAATGTTTCTTTTCCTACTAGAACATAGCAAGTACTTGGGAAGACATCAGAGTAGCTCTGCTCTTCTTCTTTACGAGGACAAGTTTGATGTGAAGTTTCTCTCAATAAATCTTATATTTATATCCAAAGTGTCAAATTTTGATAAGTGTCAGACGGATTCTCTTACTATAAGATGAGCTTCGATTGTTTTGAAAAGACATGAGAAAAATCGTCAAATTTCGATTGGTGTCATAATTGATCAGATCAGATGTTTTCAGTCCAAGCTGTGTACAAAGGGAGATAACAACAAATTATTTGACCTACTTAATGAAAGTAACAAAAAACTGTTTCAGTCAATAATAAAAATAAAGCTACAAATAACTTGCAAAAATGTTGATAATATAAAAACACTAAGAAAGAAAAAATCTTACTATTCTTTTCTCTCGGTCTATTTTGTTGATGCTGATAAAATATCCGATTTCTCTCCAAGCACAGACTAGTGCTAATGCTGACTTATCATTAGCACATAACAAGTCCTCGGCGAGATATCAGACTTTTTCTGTACATGTATAATAAAGAGGACATTCTTCTCGGCCGGATGTTGTTTCTGCTTTATCTCCAAGCACAGACTAGTGCTAATGTCACTGCATCATTAGCACATAGCAAGTACCTGGAAATACCTCAGATTTTCTCATGTCTGCATGTATGTTTTTCGCTTCTTTTGTTTTACTTTTGTGATGTTATTTTCTGACTCCTCTCCAAGCACAGACTAGTGCTAATGCTAGAATATCATTAGCACACAGTAAGTACTCGGAAAGACTTCAGACTTCCCCTTTGTCGGTTTCTTCGTCTTTTTCGATTGACTCTCTGATTTATATCCGACGGCTTTCCAAGCACAGGCTAGTGCTAATCTTTTATTGTCATTAGTACATAGCAAGTACCTGGGAATATATCGGATATACATAAGTCTAATTTCTGTCGTCTTTATCATTCTTTGATGTTATTTCCGACTCCTCTCCAAGCACAGGCTAGTGCTAATGTTTCTTTTCCTACTAGAACATAGCAAGTACTTGGGAAGACATCAGAGTAGCTCTGCTCTTCTTCTTTACGAGGACAAGTTTGATGTGAAGTTTCTCTCAATAAATCTTATATTTATATCCAAAGTGTCAAATTTTGATAAGTGTCAGACGGATTCTCTTACTATAAGATGAGCTTCGATTGTTTTGAAAAGACATGAGAAAAATCGTCAAATTTCGATTGGTGTCATAATTGATCAGATCAGATGTTTTCAGTCCAAGCTGTGTACAAAGGGAGATAACAACAAATTATTTGACCTACTTAATGAAAGTAACAAAAAACTGTTTCAGTCAATAATAAAAATAAAGCTACAAATAACTTGCAAAAAAGTTGATAATATAAAAACACTAAGAAAGAAAAAATCTTACTATTCTTTTCTCTCGGTCTATTTTGTTGATGCTGATAAAATATCCGATTTCTCTCCAAGCACAGACTAGTGCTAATGCTGACTTATCATTAGCACATAACAAGTCCTCGGCGAGATATCAGACTTTTTCTGTACATGTATAATAAAGAGGACATTCTTCTCGGCCGGATGTTGTTTCTGCTTTATCTCCAAGCACAGACTAGTGCTAATGTCACTGCATCATTAGCACATAGCAAGTACCTGGAAATACCTCAGATTTTCTCATGTCTGCATGTATGTTTTTCGCTTCTTTTGTTTTACTTTTGTGATGTTATTTTCTGACTCCTCTCCAAGCACAGACTAGTGCTAATGCTAGAATATCATTAGCACACAGTAAGTACTCGGAAAGACTTCAGACTTCCCCTTTGTCGGTTTCTTCGTCTTTTTCGATTGACTCTCTGATTTATATCCGATGGCTTTCCAAGCACAGGCTAGTGCTAATGTTTTATTGTCATTAGTACATAGCAAGTACCTGGGAATATATCGGATATACATAAGTCTAATTTCTGTCGTCTTTATCATTCTTTGATGTTATTTCCGACTCCTCTCCAAGCACAGGCTAGTGCTAATGTTTCTTTTCCTACTAGAACATAGCAAGTACTTGGGAAGACATCAGAGTAGCTCTGCTCTTCTTCTTTACCAGGACAAGTTTGATGTGAAGTTTCTCTCAATAAATCTTATATTTATATCCAAAGTGTCAAATTTTGATAAGTGTCAGACGGATTCTCTTACTATAAGATGAGCTTCGATTGTTTTGAAAAGACATGAGAAAAATCGTCAAATTTCGATTGGTGTCATAATTGATCAGATCAGATGTTTTCAGTCCAAGCTGTGTACAAAGGGAGATAACAACAAATTATTTGACCTACTTAATGAAAGTAACAAAAAACTGTTTCAGTCAATAATAAAAATAAAGCTACAAATAACTTGCAAAAAAGTTGATAATATAAAAACACTAAGAAAGAAAAAATCTTACTATTCTTTTCTCTCGGTCTATTTTGTTGATGCTGATAAAATATCCGATTTCTCTCCAAGCACAGACTAGTGCTAATGCTGACTTATCATTAGCACATAACAAGTCCTCGGCGAGATATCAGACTTTTTCTGTACATGTATAATAAAGATGACATTCTTCTCGGCCGGATGTTGTTTCTGCTTTATCTCCAAGCACAGACTAGTGCTAATGTCACTGCATCATTAGCACATAGCAAGTACCTGGAAATACCTCAGATTTTCTCATGTCTGCATGTATGTTTTTCGCTTCTTTTGTTTTACTTTTGTGATGTTATTTTCTGACTCCTCTCCAAGCACAGACTAGTGCTAATGCTAGAATATCATTAGCACACAGTAAGTACTCGGAAAGACTTCAGACTTCCCCTTTGTCGGTTTCTTCGTCTTTTTCGATTGACTCTCTGATTTATATCCGACGGCTTTCCAAGCACAGGCTAGTGCTAATGTTTTATTGTCATTAGTACATAGCAAGTACCTGGGAATATATCGGATATACATAAGTCTAATTTCTGTCGTCTTTATCATTCTTTGATGTTATTTCCGACTCCTCTCCAAGCACAGGCTAGTGCTAATGTTTCTTTTCCTACTAGAACATAGCAAGTACTTGGGAAGACATCAGAGTAGCTCTGCTCTTCTTCTTTACGAGGACAAGTTTGATGTGAAGTTTCTCTCAATAAATCTTATATTTATATCCAAAGTGTCAAATTTTGATAAGTGTCAGACGGATTCTCTTACTATAAGATGAGCTTCGATTGTTTTGAAAAGACATGAGAAAAATCGTCAAATTTCGATTGGTGTCATAATTGATCAGATCAGATGTTTTCAGTCCAAGCTGTGTACAAAGGGAGATAACAACAAATTATTTGACCTACTTAATGAAAGTAACAAAAAACTGTTTCAGTCAATAATAAAAATAAAGCTACAAATAACTTGCAAAAAAGTTGATAATATAAAAACACTAAGAAAGAAAAAATCTTACTATTCTTTTCTCTCGGTCTATTTTGTTGATGCTGATAAAATATCCGATTTCTCTCCAAGCACAGACTAGTGCTAATGCTGACTTATCATTAGCACATAACAAGTCCTCGGCGAGATATCAGACTTTTTCTGTACATGTATAATAAAGAGGACATTCTTCTCGGCCGGATGTTGTTTCTGCTTTATCCCCAAGCACAGACTAGTGCTAATGTCACTGCATCATTAGCACATAGCAAGTACCTGGAAATACCTCAGATTTTCTCATGTCTGCATGTATGTTTTTCGCTTCTTTTGTTTTACTTTTGTGATGTTATTTTCTGACTCCTCTCCAAGCACAGACTAGTGCTAATGCTAGAATATCATTAGCACACAGTAAGTACTCGGAAAGACTTCAGACTTCCCCTTTGTCGGTTTCTTCGTCTTTTTCGATTGACTCTCTGATTTATATCCGACGGCTTTCCAAGCACAGGCTAGTGCTAATGTTTTATTGTCATTAGTACATAGCAAGTACCTGGGAATATATCGGATATACATAAGTCTAATTTCTGTCGTCTTTATCATTCTTTGATGTTATTTCCGACTCCTCTCCAAGCACAGGCTAGTGCTAATGTTTCTTTTCCTACTAGAACATAGCAAGTACTTGGGAAGACATCAGAGTAGCTCTGCTCTACTTCTTTACCAGGACAAGTTTGATGTGAAGTTTCTCTCAATAAATCTTATATTTATATCCAAAGTGTCAAATTTTGATAAGTGTCAGACGGATTCTCTTACTATAAGATGAGCTTCGATTGTTTTGAAAAGACATGAGAAAAATCGTCAAATTTCGATTGGTGTCATAATTGATCAGATCAGATGTTTTCAGTCCAAGCTGTGTACAAAGGGAGATAACAACAAATTATTTGACCTACTTAATGAAAGTAACAAAAAACTGTTTCAGTCAATAATAAAAATAAAGCTACAAATAACTTGCAAAAAAGTTGATAATATAAAAACACTAAGAAAGAAAAAATCTTACTATTCTTTTCTCTCGGTCTATTTTGTTGATGCTGATAAAATATCCGATTTCTCTCCAAGCACAGACTAGTGCTAATGCTGACTTATCATTAGCACATAACAAGTCCTCGGCGAGATATCAGACTTTTTCTGTACATGTATAATAAAGAGGACATTCTTCTCGGCCGGATGTTGTTTCTGCTTTATCTCCAAGCACAGACTAGTGCTAATGTCACTGCATCATTAGCACATAGCAAGTACCTGGAAATACCTCAGATTTTCTCATGTCTGCATGTATGTTTTTCGCTTCTTTTGTTTTACTTTTGTGATGTTATTTTCTGACTCCTCTCCAAGCACAGACTAGTGCTAATGCTAGAATATCATTAGCACACAGTAAGTACTCGGAAAGACTTCAGACTTCCCCTTTGTCGGTTTCTTCGTCTTTTTCGATTGACTCTCTGATTTATATCCGACGGCTTTCCAAGCACAGGCTAGTGCTAATGTTTTATTGTCATTAGTACATAGCAAGTACCTGGGAATATATCGGATATACATAAGTCTAATTTCTGTCGTCTTTATCATTCTTTGATGTTATTTCCGACTCCTCTCCAAGCACAGGCTAGTGCTAATGTTTCTTTTCCTACTAGAACATAGCAAGTACTTGGGAAGACATCAGAGTAGCTCTGCTCTTCTTCTTTACGAGGACAAGTTTGATGTGAAGTTTCTCTCAATAAATCTTATATTTATATCCAAAGTGTCAAATTTTGATAAGTGTCAGACGGATTCTCTTACTATAAGATGAGCTTCGATTGTTTTGAAAAGACATGAGAAAAATCGTCAAATTTCGATTGGTGTCATAATTGATCAGATCAGATGTTTTCAGTCCAAGCTGTGTACAAAGGGAGATAACAACAAATTATTTGACCTACTTAATGAAAGTAACAAAAAACTGTTTCAGTCAATAATAAAAATAAAGCTACAAATAACTTGCAAAAAAGTTGATAATATAAAAACACTAAGAAAGAAAAAATCTTACTATTCTTTTCTCTCGGTCTATTTTGTTGATGCTGATAAAATATCCGATTTCTCTCCAAGCACAGACTAGTGCTAATGCTGACTTATCATTAGCACATAACAAGTCCTCGGCGAGATATCAGATTTTTTCTGTACATGTATAATAAAGAGGACATTCTTCTCGGCCGGATGTTGTTTCTGCTTTATCTCCAAGCACAGACTAGTGCTAATGTCACTGCATCATTAGCACATAGCAAGTACCTGGAAATACCTCAGATTTTCTCATGTCTGCATGTATGTTTTTCGCTTCTTTTGTTTTACTTTTGTGATGTTATTTTCTGACTCCTCTCCAAGCACAGACTAGTGCTAATGCTAGAATATCATTAGCACACAGTAAGTACTCGGAAAGACTTCAGACTTCCCCTTTGTCGGTTTCTTCGTCTTTTTCGATTGACTCTCTGATTTATATCCGACGGCTTTCCAAGCACAGGCTAGTGCTAATGTTTTATTGTCATTAGTACATAGCAAGTACCTGGGAATATATCGGATATACATAAGTCTAATTTCTGTCGTCTTTATCATTCTTTGATGTTATTTCCGACTCCTCTCCAAGCACAGGCTAGTGCTAATGTTTCTTTTCCTACTAGAACATAGCAAGTACTTGGGAAGACATCAGAGTAGCTCTGCTCTTCTTCTTTACCAGTACAAGTTTGATGTGAAGTTTCTCTCAATAAATCTTATATGTATATCCAAAGTGTCAAATTTTGATAAGTGTCAGACGGATTCTCTTACTATAAGATGAGCTTCGATTGTTTTGAAAAGACATGAGAAAAATCGTCAAATTTCGATTGGTGTCATAATTGATCAGATCAGATGTTTTCAGTCCAAGCTGTGTACAAAGGGAGATAACAACAAATTATTTGACCTACTTAATGAAAGTAACAAAAAACTGTTTCAGTCAATAATAAAAATAAAGCTACAAATAACTTGCAAAAAAGTTGATAATATAAAAACACTAAGAAAGAAAAAATCTTACTATTCTTTTCTCTCGGTCTATTTTGTTGATGCTGATAAAATATCCGATTTCTCTCCAAGCACAGACTAGTGCTAATGCTGACTTATCATTAGCACATAACAAGTCCTCGGCGAGATATCAGACTTTTTCTGTACATGTATAATAAAGAGGACATTCTTCTCGGCCGGATGTTGTTTCTGCTTTATCTCCAAGCACAGACTAGTGCTAATGTCACTGCATCATTAGCACATAGCAAGTACCTGGAAATACCTCAGATTTTCTCATGTCTGCATGTATGTTTTTCGCTTCTTTTGTTTTACTTTTGTGATGTTATTTTCTGACTCCTCTCCAAGCACAGACTAGTGCTAATGCTAGAATATCATTAGCACACAGTAAGTACTCGGAAAGACTTCAGACTTCCCCTTTGTCGGTTTCTTCGTCTTTTTCGATTGACTCTCTGATTTATATCCGACGGCTTTCCAAGCACAGGCTAGTGCTAATGTTTTATTGTCATTAGTACATAGCAAGTACCTGGGAATATATCGGATATACATAAGTCTAATTTCTGTCGTCTTTATCATTCTTTGATGTTATTTCCGACTCCTCTCCAAGCACAGGCTAGTGCTAATGTTTCTTTTCCTACTAGAACATAGCAAGTACTTGGGAAGACATCAGAGTAGCTCTGCTCTTCTTCTTTACCAGGACAAGTTTGATGTGAAGTTTCTCTCAATAAATCTTATATTTATATCCAAAGTGTCAAATTTTGATAAGTGTCAGACGGATTCTCTTACTATAAGATGAGCTTCGATTGTTTTGAAAAGACATGAGAAAAATCGTCAAATTTCGATTGGTGTCATAATTGATCAGATCAGATGTTTTCAGTCCAAGCTGTGTACAAAGGGAGATAACAACAAATTATTTGACCTACTTAATGAAAGTAACAAAAAACTGTTTTAGTCAATAATAAAAATAAAGCTACAAATAACTTGCAAAAAAGTTGATAATATAAAAACACTAAGAAAGAAAAAATCTTACTATTCTTTTCTCTCGGTCTATTTTGTTGATGCTGATAAAATATCCGATTTCTCTCCAAGCACAGACTAGTGCTAATGCTGACTTATCATTAGCACATAACAAGTCCTCGGCGAGATATCAGACTTTTTCTGTACATGTATAATAAAGAGGACATTCTTCTCGGCCGGATGTTGTTTCTGCTTTATCTCCAAGCACAGACTAGTGCTAATGTCACTGCATCATTAGCACATAGCAAGTACCTGGAAATACCTCAGATTTTCTCATGTCTGCATGTATGTTTTTCGCTTCTTTTGTTTTACTTTTGTGATGTTATTTTCTGACTCCTCTCCAAGCACAGACTAGTGCTAATGCTAGAATATCATTAGCACACAGTAAGTACTCGGAAAGACTTCAGACTTCCCCTTTGTCGGTTTCTTCGTCTTTTTCGATTGACTCTCTGATTTATATCCGACGGCTTTCCAAGCACAGGCTAGTGCTAATGTTTTATTGTCATTAGTACATAGCAAGTACCTGGGAATATATCGGATATACATAAGTCTAATTTCTGTCGTCTTTATCATTCTTTGATGTTATTTCCGACTCCTCTCCAAGCACAGGCTAGTGCTAATGTTTCTTTTCCTACTAGAACATAGCAAGTACTTGGGAAGACATCAGAGTAGCTCTGCTCTTCTTCTTTACCAGGACAAGTTTGATGTGAAGTTTCTCTCAATAAATCTTATATTTATATCCAAAGTGTCAAATTTTGATAAGTGTCAGACGGATTCTCTTACTATAAGATGAGCTTCGATTGTTTTGAAAAGACATGAGAAAAATCGTCAAATTTCGATTGGTGTCATAATTGATCAGATCAGATGTTTTCAGTCCAAGCTGTGTACAAAGGGAGATAACAACAAATTATTTGACCTACTTAATGAAAGTAACAAAAAACTGTTTCAGTCAATAATAAAAATAAAGCTACAAATAACTTGCAAAAAAGTTGATAATATAAAAACACTAAGAAAGAAAAAATCTTACTATTCTTTTCTCTCGGTCTATTTTGTTGATGCTGATAAAATATCCGATTTCTCTCCAAGCACAGACTAGTGCTAATGCTGACTTATCATTAGCACATAACAAGTCCTCGGCGAGATATCAGACTTTTTCTGTACATGTATAATAAAGAGGACATTCTTCTCGGCCGGATGTTGTTTCTGCTTTATCTCCAAGCACAGACTAGTGCTAATGTCACTGCATCATTAGCACATAGCAAGTACCTGGAAATACCTCAGATTTTCTCATGTCTGCATGTATGTTTTTCGCTTCTTTTGTTTTACTTTTGTGATGTTATTTTCTGACTCCTCTCCAAGCACAGACTAGTGCTAATGCTAGAATATCATTAGCACACAGTAAGTACTCGGAAAGACTTCAGACTTCCCCTTTGTCGGTTTCTTCGTCTTTTTCGATTGACTCTCTGATTTATATCCGACGGCTTTCCAAGCACAGGCTAGTGCTAATGTTTTATTGTCATTAGTACATAGCAAGTACCTGGGAATATATCGGATATACATAAGTCTAATTTCTGTCGTCTTTATCATTCTTTGATGTTATTTCCGACTCCTCTCCAAGCACAGGCTAGTGCTAATGTTTCTTTTCCTACTAGAACATAGCAAGTACTTGGGAAGACATCAGAGTAGCTCTGCTCTTCTTCTTTACGAGGACAAGTTTGATGTGAAGTTTCTCTCAATAAATCTTATATTTATATCCAAAGTGTCAAATTTTGATAAGTGTCAGACGGATTCTCTTACTATAAGATGAGCTTCGATTGTTTTGAAAAGACATGAGAAAAATCGTCAAATTTCGATTGGTGTCATAATTGATCAGATCAGATGTTTTCAGTCCAAGCTGTGTACAAAGGGAGATAACAACAAATTATTTGACCTACTTAATGAAAGTAACAAAAAACTGTTTCAGTCAATAATAAAAATAAAGCTACAAATAACTTGCAAAAAAGTTGATAATATAAAAACACTAAGAAAGAAAAAATCTTACTATTCTTTTCTCTCGGTCTATTTTGTTGATGCTGATAAAATATCCGATTTCTCTCCAAGCACAGACTAGTGCTAATGCTGACTTATCATTAGCACATAACAAGTCCTCGGCGAGATATCAGACTTTTTCTGTACATGTATAATAAAGAGGACATTCTTCTCGGCCGGATGTTGTTTCTGCTTTATCCCCAAGCACAGACTAGTGCTAATGTCACTGCATCATTAGCACATAGCAAGTACCTGGAAATACCTCAGATTTTCTCATGTCTGCATGTATGTTTTTCGCTTCTTTTGTTTTACTTTTGTGATGTTATTTTCTGACTCCTCTCCAAGCACAGACTAGTGCTAATGCTAGAATATCATTAGCACACAGTAAGTACTCGGAAAGACTTCAGACTTCCCCTTTGTCGGTTTCTTCGTCTTTTTCGATTGACTCTCTGATTTATATCCGACGGCTTTCCAAGCACAGGCTAGTGCTAATGTTTTATTGTCATTAGTACATAGCAAGTACCTGGGAATATATCGGATATACATAAGTCTAATTTCTGTCGTCTTTATCATTCTTTGATGTTATTTCCGACTCCTCTCCAAGCACAGGCTAGTGCTAATGTTTCTTTTCCTACTAGAACATAGCAAGTACTTGGGAAGACATCAGAGTAGCTCTGCTCTTCTTCTTTACCAGGACAAGTTTGATGTGAAGTTTCTCTCAATAAATCTTATATTTATATCCAAAGTGTCAAATTTTGATAAGTGTCAGACGGATTCTCTTACTATAAGATGAGCTTCGATTGTTTTGAAAAGACATGAGAAAAATCGTCAAATTTCGATTGGTGTCATAATTGATCAGATCAGATGTTTTCAGTCCAAGCTGTGTACAAAGGGAGATAACAACAAATTATTTGACCTACTTAATGAAAGTAACAAAAAACTGTTTCAGTCAATAATAAAAATAAAGCTACAAATAACTTGCAAGAAAGTTGATAATATAAAAACACTAAGAAAGAAAAAATCTTACTATTCTTTTCTCTCGGTCTATTTTGTTGATGCTGATAAAATATCCGATTTCTCTCCAAGCACAGACTAGTGCTAATGCTGACTTATCATTAGCACATAACAAGTCCTCGGCGAGATATCAGACTTTTTCTGTACATGTATAATAAAGAGGACATTCTTCTCGGCCGGATGTTGTTTCTGCTTTATCTCCAAGCACAGACTAGTGCTAATGTCACTGCATCATTAGCACATAGCAAGTACCTGGAAATACCTCAGATTTTCTCATGTCTGCATGTATGTTTTTCGCTTCTTTTGTTTTACTTTTGTGATGTTATTTTCTGACTCCTCTCCAAGCACAGACTAGTGCTAATGCTAGAATATCATTAGCACACAGTAAGTACTCGGAAAGACTTCAGACTTCCCCTTTGTCGGTTTCTTCGTCTTTTTCGATTGACTCTCTGATTTATATCCGACGGCTTTCCAAGCACAGGCTAGTGCTAATGTTTTATTGTCATTAGTACATAGCAAGTACCTGGGAATATATCGGATATACATAAGTCTAATTTCTGTCGTCTTTATCATTCTTTGATGTTATTTCCGACTCCTCTCCAAGCACAGGCTAGTGCTAATGTTTCTTTTCCTACTAGAACATAGCAAGTACTTGGGAAGACATCAGAGTAGCTCTGCTCTTCTTCTTTACGAGGACAAGTTTGATGTGAAGTTTCTCTCAATAAATCTTATATTTATATCCAAAGTGTCAAATTTTGATAAGTGTCAGACGGATTCTCTTACTATAAGATGAGCTTCGATTGTTTTGAAAAGACATGAGAAAAATCGTCAAATTTCGATTGGTGTCATAATTGATCAGATCAGATGTTTTCAGTCCAAGCTGTGTACAAAGGGAGATAACAACAAATTATTTGACCTACTTAATGAAAGTAACAAAAAACTGTTTCAGTCAATAATAAAAATAAAGCTACAAATAACTTGCAAAAAAGTTGATAATATAAAAACACTAAGAAAGAAAAAATCTTACTATTCTTTTCTCTCGGTCTATTTTGTTGATGCTGATAAAATATCCGATTTCTCTCCAAGCACAGACTAGTGCTAATGCTGACTTATCATTAGCACATAACAAGTCCTCGGCGAGATATCAGACTTTTTCTGTACATGTATAATAAAGAGGACATTCTTCTCGGCCGGATGTTGTTTCTGCTTTATCCCCAAGCACAGACTAGTGCTAATGTCACTGCATCATTAGCACATAGCAAGTACCTGGAAATACCTCAGATTTTCTCATGTCTGCATGTATGTTTTTCGCTTCTTTTGTTTTACTTTTGTGATGTTATTTTCTGACTCCTCTCCAAGCACAGACTAGTGCTAATGCTAGAATATCATTAGCACACAGTAAGTACTCGGAAAGACTTCAGACTTCCCCTTTGTCGGTTTCTTCGTCTTTTTCGATTGACTCTCTGATTTATATCCGACGGCTTTCCAAGCACAGGCTAGTGCTAATGTTTTATTGTCATTAGTACATAGCAAGTACCTGGGAATATATCGGATATACATAAGTCTAATTTCTGTCGTCTTTATCATTCTTTGATGTTATTTCCGACTCCTCTCCAAGCACAGGCTAGTGCTAATGTTTCTTTTCCTACTAGAACATAGCAAGTACTTGGGAAGACATCAGAGTAGCTCTGCTCTTCTTCTTTACCAGGACAAGTTTGATGTGAAGTTTCTCTCAATAAATCTTATATTTATATCCAAAGTGTCAAATTTTGATAAGTGTCAGACGGATTCTCTTACTATAAGATGAGCTTCGATTGTTTTGAAAAGACATGAGAAAAATCGTCAAATTTCGATTGGTGTCATAATTGATCAGATCAGATGTTTTCAGTCCAAGCTGTGTACAAAGGGAGATAACAACAAATTATTTGACCTACTTAATGAAAGTAACAAAAAACTGTTTCAGTCAATAATAAAAATAAAGCTACAAATAACTTGCAAGAAAGTTGATAATATAAAAACACTAAGAAAGAAAAAATCTTACTATTCTTTTCTCTCGGTCTATTTTGTTGATGCTGATAAAATATCCGATTTCTCTCCAAGCACAGACTAGTGCTAATGCTGACTTATCATTAGCACATAACAAGTCCTCGGCGAGATATCAGACTTTTTCTGTACATGTATAATAAAGAGGACATTCTTCTCGGCCGGATGTTGTTTCTGCTTTATCTCCAAGCACAGACTAGTGCTAATGTCACTGCATCATTAGCACATAGCAAGTACCTGGAAATACCTCAGATTTTCTCATGTCTGCATGTATGTTTTTCGCTTCTTTTGTTTTACTTTTGTGATGTTATTTTCTGACTCCTCTCCAAGCACAGACTAGTGCTAATGCTAGAATATCATTAGCACACAGTAAGTACTCGGAAAGACTTCAGACTTCCCCTTTGTCGGTTTCTTCGTCTTTTTCGATTGACTCTCTGATTTATATCCGACGGCTTTCCAAGCACAGGCTAGTGCTAATGTTTTATTGTCATTAGTACATAGCAAGTACCTGGGAATATATCGGATATACATAAGTCTAATTTCTGTCGTCTTTATCATTCTTTGATGTTATTTCCGACTCCTCTCCAAGCACAGGCTAGTGCTAATGTTTCTTTTCCTACTAGAACATAGCAAGTACTTGAGAAGACATCAGAGTGGCTCTGCTCTTCTTCTTTACGAGGACAAGTTTGATGTGAAGTTTCTCTCAATAAATCTTATATTTATATCCAAAGTGTCAAATTTTGATAAGTGTCAGACGGATTCTCTTACTATAAGATGAGCTTCGATTGTTTTGAAAAGACATGAGAAAAATCGTCAAATTTCGATTGGTGTCATAATTGATCAGATCAGATGTTTTCAGTCCAAGCTGTGTACAAAGGGAGATAACAACAAATTATTTGACCTACTTAATGAAAGTAACAAAAAACTGTTTCAGTCAATAATAAAAATAAAGCTACAAATAACTTGCAAAAAAGTTGATAATATAAAAACACTAAGAAAGAAAAAATCTTACTATTCTTTTCTCTCGGTCTATTTTGTTGATGCTGATAAAATATCCGATTTCTCTCCAAGCACAGACTAGTGCTAATGCTGACTTATCATTAGCACATAACAAGTCCTCGGCGAGATATCAGACTTTTTCTGTACATGTATAATAAAGAGGACATTCTTCTCGGCCGGATGTTGTTTCTGCTTTATCTCCAAGCACAGACTAGTGCTAATGTCACTGCATCATTAGCACATAGCAAGTACCTGGAAATACCTCAGATTTTCTCATGTCTGCATGTATGTTTTTCGCTTCTTTTGTTTTACTTTTGTGATGTTATTTTCTGACTCCTCTCCAAGCACAGACTAGTGCTAATGCTAGAATATCATTAGCACACAGTAAGTACTCGGAAAGACTTCAGACTTCCCCTTTGTCGGTTTCTTCGTCTTTTTCGATTGACTCTCTGATTTATATCCGACGGCTTTCCAAGCACAGGCTAGTGCTAATGTTTTATTGTCATTAGTACATAGCAAGTACCTGGGAATATATCGGATATACATAAGTCTAATTTCTGTCGTCTTTATCATTCTTTGATGTTATTTCCGACTCCTCTCCAAGCACAGGCTAGTGCTAATGTTTCTTTTCCTACTAGAACATAGCAAGTACTTGGGAAGACATCAGAGTAGCTCTGCTCTTCTTCTTTACGAGGACAAGTTTGATGTGAAGTTTCTCTCAATAAATCTTATATTTATATCCAAAGTGTCAAATTTTGATAAGTGTCAGACGGATTCTCTTACTATAAGATGAGCTTCGATTGTTTTGAAAAGACATGAGAAAAATCGTCAAATTTCGATTGGTGTCATAATTGATCAGATCAGATGTTTTCAGTCCAAGCTGTGTACAAAGGGAGATAACAACAAATTATTTGACCTACTTAATGAAAGTAACAAAAAACTGTTTCAGTCAATAATAAAAATAAAGCTACAAATAACTTGCAAAAAAGTTGATAATATAAAAACACTAAGAAAGAAAAAATCTTACTATTCTTTTCTCTCGGTCTATTTTGTTGATGCTGATAAAATATCCGATTTCTCTCCAAGCACAGACTAGTGCTAATGCTGACTTATCATTAGCACATAACAAGTCCTCGGCGAGATATCAGACTTTTTCTGTACATGTATAATAAAGAGGACATTCTTCTCGGCCGGATGTTGTTTCTGCTTTATCTCCAAGCACAGACTAGTGCTAATGTCACTGCATCATTAGCACATAGCAAGTACCTGGAAATACCTCAGATTTTCTCATGTCTGCATGTATGTTTTTCGCTTCTTTTGTTTTACTTTTGTGATGTTATTTTCTGACTCCTCTCCAAGCACAGACTAGTGCTAATGCTAGAATATCATTAGCACACAGTAAGTACTCGGAAAGACTTCAGACTTCCCCTTTGTCGGTTTCTTCGTCTTTTTCGATTGACTCTCTGATTTATATCCGACGGCTTTCCAAGCACAGGCTAGTGCTAATGTTTTATTGTCATTAGTACATAGCAAGTACCTGGGAATATATCGGATATACATAAGTCTAATTTCTGTCGTCTTTATCATTCTTAAATGTTATTTCCGACTCCTCTCCAAGCACAGGCTAGTGCTAATGTTTCTTTTCCTACTAGAACATAGCAAGTACTTGGGAAGACATCAGAGTAGCTCTGCTCTTCTTCTTTACGAGGACAAGTTTGATGTGAAGTTTCTCTCAATAAATCTTATATTTATATCCAAAGTGTCAAATTTTGATAAGTGTCAGACGGATTCTCTTACTATAAGATGAGCTTCGATTGTTTTGAAAAGACATGAGAAAAATCGTCAAATTTCGATTGGTGTCATAATTGATCAGATCAGATGTTTTCAGTCCAAGCTGTGTACAAAGGGAGATAACAACAAATTATTTGACCTACTTAATGAAAGTAACAAAAAACTGTTTCAGTCAATAATAAAAATAAAGCTACAAATAACTTGCAAAAAAGTTGATAATATAAAAACACCAAGAAAGAAAAAATCTTACTATTCTTTTCTCTCGGTCTATTTTGTTGATGCTGATAAAATATCCGATTTCTCTCCAAGCACAGACTAGTGCTAATGCTGACTTATCATTAGCACATAACAAGTCCTCGGCGAGATATCAGACTTTTTCTGTACATGTATAATAAAGAGGACATTCTTCTCGGCCGGATGTTGTTTCTGCTTTATCTCCAAGCACAGACTAGTGCTAATGTCACTGCATCATTAGCACATAGCAAGTACCTGGAAATACCTCAGATTTTCTCATGTCTGCATGTATGTTTTTCGCTTCTTTTGTTTTACTTTTGTGATGTTATTTTCTGACTCCTCTCCAAGCACAGACTAGTGCTAATGCTAGAATATCATTAGCACACAGTAAGTACTCGGAAAGACTTCAGACTTCCCCTTTGTCGGTTTCTTCGTCTTTTTCGATTGACTCTCTGATTTATATCCGACGGCTTTCCAAGCACAGGCTAGTGCTAATGTTTTATTGTCATTAGTACATAGCAAGTACCTGGGAATATATCGGATATACATAAGTCTAATTTCTGTCGTCTTTATCATTCTTTGATGTTATTTCCGACTCCTCTCCAAGCACAGGCTAGTGCTAATGTTTCTTTTCCTACTAGAACATAGCAAGTACTTGGGAAGACATCAGAGTAGCTCTGCTCTTCTTCTTTACGAGGACAAGTTTGATGTGAAGTTTCTCTCAATAAATCTTATATTTATATCCAAAGTGTCAAATTTTGATAAGTGTCAGACGGATTCTCTTACTATAAGATGAGCTTCGATTGTTTTGAAAAGACATGAGAAAAATCGTCAAATTTCGATTGGTGTCATAATTGATCAGATCAGATGTTTTCAGTCCAAGCTGTGTACAAAGGGAGATAACAACAAATTATTTGACCTACTTAATGAAAGTAACAAAAAACTGTTTCAGTCAATAATAAAAATAAAGCTACAAATAACTTGCAAAAAAGTTGATAATATAAAAACACTAAGAAAGAAAAAATCTTACTATTCTTTTCTCTCGGTCTATTTTGTTGATGCTGATAAAATATCCGATTTCTCTCCAAGCACAGACTAGTGCTAATGCTGACTTATCATTAGCACATAACAAGTCCTCGGCGAGATATCAGACTTTTTCTGTACATGTATAATAAAGAGGACATTCTTCTCGGCCGGATGTTGTTTCTGCTTTATCTCCAAGCACAGACTAGTGCTAATGTCACTGCATCATTAGCACATAGCAAGTACCTGGAAATACCTCAGATTTTCTCATGTCTGCATGTATGTTTTTCGCTTCTTTTGTTTTACTTTTGTGATGTTATTTTCTGACTCCTCTCCAAGCACAGACTAGTGCTAATGCTAGAATATCATTAGCACACAGTAAGTACTCGGAAAGACTTCAGACTTCCCCTTTGTCGGTTTCTTCGTCTTTTTCGATTGACTCTCTGATTTATATCCGACGGCTTTCCAAGCACAGGCTAGTGCTAATGTTTTATTGTCATTAGTACATAGCAAGTACCTGGGAATATATCGGATATACATAAGTCTAATTTCTGTCGTCTTTATCATTCTTAAATGTTATTTCCGACTCCTCTCCAAGCACAGGCTAGTGCTAATGTTTCTTTTCCTACTAGAACATAGCAAGTACTTGGGAAGACATCAGAGTAGCTCTGCTCTTCTTCTTTACGAGGACAAGTTTGATGTGAAGTTTCTCTCAATAAATCTTATATTGATATCCAAAGTGTCAAATTTTGATAAGTGTCAGACGGATTCTCTTACTATAAGATGAGCTTCGATTGTTTTGAAAAGACATGAGAAAAATCGTCAAATTTCGATTGGTGTCATAATTGATCAGATCAGATGTTTTCAGTCCAAGCTGTGTACAAAGGGAGATAACAACAAATTATTTGACCTACTTAATGAAAGTAACAAAAAACTGTTTCAGTCAATAATAAAAATAAAGCTACAAATAACTTGCAAAAAAGTTGATAATATAAAAACACCAAGAAAGAAAAAATCTTACTATTCTTTTCTCTCGGTCTATTTTGTTGATGCTGATAAAATATCCGATTTCTCTCCAAGCACAGACTAGTGCTAATGCTGACTTATCATTAGCACATAACAAGTCCTCGGCGAGATATCAGACTTTTTCTGTACATGTATAATAAAGAGGACATTCTTCTCGGCCGGATGTTGTTTCTGCTTTATCTCCAAGCACAGACTAGTGCTAATGTCACTGCATCATTAGCACATAGCAAGTACCTGGAAATACCTCAGATTTTCTCATGTCTGCATGTATGTTTTTCGCTTCTTTTGTTTTACTTTTGTGATGTTATTTTCTGACTCCTCTCCAAGCACAGACTAGTGCTAATGCTAGAATATCATTAGCACACAGTAAGTACTCGGAAAGACTTCAGACTTCCCCTTTGTCGGTTTCTTCGTCTTTTTCGATTGACTCTCTGATTTATATCCGACGGCTTTCCAAGCACAGGCTAGTGCTAATGTTTTATTGTCATTAGTACATAGCAAGTACCTGGGAATATATCGGATATACATAAGTCTAATTTCTGTCGTCTTTATCATTCTTTGATGTTATTTCCGACTCCTCTCCAAGCACATGCTAGTGCTAATGTTTCTTTTCCTACTAGAACATAGCAAGTACTTGGGAAGACATCAGAGTAGCTCTGCTCTTCTTCTTTACGAGGACAAGTTTGATGTGAAGTTTCTCTCAATAAATCTTATATTTATATCCAAAGTGTCAAATTTTGATAAGTGTCAGACGGATTCTCTTACTATAAGATGAGCTTCGATTGTTTTGAAAAGACATGAGAAAAATCGTCAAATTTCGATTGGTGTCATAATTGATCAGATCAGATGTTTTCAGTCCAAGCTGTGTACAAAGGGAGATAACAACAAATTATTTGACCTACTTAATGAAAGTAACAAAAAACTGTTTCAGTCAATAATAAAAATAAAGCTACAAATAACTTGCAAAAAAGTTGATAATATAAAAACACTAAGAAAGAAAAAATCTTACTATTCTTTTCTCTCGGTCTATTTTGTTGATGCTGATAAAATATCCGATTTCTCTCCAAGCACAGACTAGTGCTAATGCTGACTTATCATTAGCACATAACAAGTCCTCGGCGAGATATCAGACTTTTTCTGTACATGTATAATAAAGAGGACATTCTTCTCGGCCGGATGTTGTTTCTGCTTTATCTCCAAGCACAGACTAGTGCTAATGTCACTGCATCATTAGCACATAGCAAGTACCTGGAAATACCTCAGATTTTCTCATGTCTGCATGTATGTTTTTCGCTTCTTTTGTTTTACTTTTGTGATGTTATTTTCTGACTCCTCTCCAAGCACAGACTAGTGCTAATGCTAGAATATCATTAGCACACAGTAAGTACTCGGAAAGACTTCAGACTTCCCCTTTGTCGGTTTCTTCGTCTTTTTCGATTGACTCTCTGATTTATATCCGACGGCTTTCCAAGCACAGGCTAGTGCTAATGTTTTATTGTCATTAGTACATAGCAAGTACCTGGGAATATATCGGATATACATAAGTCTAATTTCTGTCGTCTTTATCATTCTTTGATGTTATTTCCGACTCCTCTCCAAGCACAGGCTAGTGCTAATGTTTCTTTTCCTACTAGAACATAGCAAGTACTTGGGAAGACATCAGAGTAGCTCTGCTCTTCTTCTTTACGAGGACAAGTTTGATGTGAAGTTTCTCTCAATAAATCTTATATTTATATCCAAAGTGTCAAATTTTGATAAGTGTCAGACGGATTCTCTTACTATAAGATGAGCTTCGATTGTTTTGAAAAGACATGAGAAAAATCGTCAAATTTCGATTGGTGTCATAATTGATCAGATCAGATGTTTTCAGTCCAAGCTGTGTACAAAGGGAGATAACAACAAATTATTTGACCTACTTAATGAAAGTAACAAAAAACTGTTTCAGTCAATAATAAAAATAAAGCTACAAATAACTTGCAAAAAAGTTGATAATATAAAAACACTAAGAAAGAAAAAATCTTACTATTCTTTTCTCTCGGTCTATTTTGTTGATGCTGATAAAATATCCGATTTCTCTCCAAGCACAGACTAGTGCTAATGCTGACTTATCATTAGCACATAACAAGTCCTCGGCGAGATATCAGACTTTTTCTGTACATGTATAATAAAGAGGACATTCTTCTCGGCCGGATGTTGTTTCTGCTTTATCTCCAAGCACAGACTAGTGCTAATGTCACTGCATCATTAGCACATAGCAAGTACCTGGAAATACCTCAGATTTTCTCATGTCTGCATGTATGTTTTTCGCTTCTTTTGTTTTACTTTTGTGATGTTATTTTCTGACTCCTCTCCAAGCACAGACTAGTGCTAATGCTAGAATATCATTAGCACACAGTAAGTACTCGGAAAGACTTCAGACTTCCCCTTTGTCGGTTTCTTCGTCTTTTTCGATTGACTCTCTGATTTATATCCGACGGCTTTCCAAGCACAGGCTAGTGCTAATGTTTTATTGTCATTAGTACATAGCAAGTACCTGGGAATATATCGGATATACATAAGTCTAATTTCTGTCGTCTTTATCATTCTTTGATGTTATTTCCGACTCCTCTCCAAGCACAGGCTAGTGCTAATGTTTCTTTTCCTACTAGAACATAGCAAGTACTTGGGAAGACATCAGAGTAGCTCTGCTCTTCTTCTTTACCAGGACAAGTTTGATGTGAAGTTTCTCTCAATAAATCTTATATTTATATCCAAAGTGTCAAATTTTGATAAGTGTCAGACGGATTCTCTTACTATAAGATGAGCTTCGATTGTTTTGAAAAGACATGAGAAAAATCGTCAAATTTCGATTGGTGTCATAATTGATCAGATCAGATGTTTTCAGTCCAAGCTGTGTACAAAGGGAGATAACAACAAATTATTTGACCTACTTAATGAAAGTAACAAAAAAACTGTTTCAGTCAATAATAAAAATAAAGCTACAAATAACTTGCAAAAAAGTTGATAATATCAAAACACTAAGAAAGAAAAAATCTTACTATTCTTTTCTCTCGGTCTATTTTGTTGATGCTGATAAAATATCCGATTTCTCTCCAAGCACAGACTAGTGCTAATGCTGACTTATCATTAGCACATAACAAGTCCTCGTCGAGATATCAGACTTTTTCTGTACATGTATAATAAAGAGGACATTCTTCTCGGCCGGATGTTGTTTCTGCTTTATCTCCAAGCAGAGACTAGTGCTAATGTCACTGCATCATTAGCACATAGCAAGTACCTGGAAATACCTCAGATTTTCTCATGTCTGCATGTATGTTTTTCGCTTCTTTTGTTTTACTTTTGTGATGTTATTTTCTGACTCCTCTCCAAGCACAGACTAGTGCTAATGCTAGAATATCATTAGCACACAGTAAGTACTCGGAAAGACTTCAGACTTCCCCTTTGTCGGTTTCTTCGTCTTTTTCGATTGACTCTCTGATTTATATCCGACGGCTTTCCAAGCACAGGCTAGTGCTAATGTTTTATTGTCATTAGTACATAGCAAGTACCTGGGAATATATCGGATATACATAAGTCTAATTTCTGTCGTCTTTATCATTCTTTGATGTTATTTCCGACTCCTCTCCAAGCACAGGCTAGTGCTAATGTTTCTTTTCCTACTAGAACATAGCAAGTACTTGGGAAGACATCAGAGTAGCTCTGCTCTTCTTCTTTACGAGGACAAGTTTGATGTGAAGTTTATCTCAATAAATCTTATATTTATATCCAAAGTGTCAAATTTTGATAAGTGTCAGACGGATTCTCTTACTATAAGA
Organism: Mytilisepta virgata; assembly: GCA_028015205.1. Lineage (NCBI taxonomy): Eukaryota > Metazoa > Mollusca > Bivalvia > Mytilida > Mytilidae > Mytilisepta > Mytilisepta virgata. Next base: position 39,513,668 of record CM051515.1, read on the forward strand.
TGAGCTTCGATTGTTTTGAAAAGACATGAGAAAAATCGTCAAATTTCGATTGGTGTCATAATTGATCAGATCAGATGTTTTCAGTCCAAGCTGTGTACAAAGGGAGATAACAACAAATTATTTGACCTACTTAATGAAAGTAACAAAAAACTGTTTCAGTCAATAATAAAAATAAAGCTACAAATAACTTGCAAAAAAGTTGATAAATATAAAAACACTAAGAAAGAAAAAATCTTACTATTCTTTTCTCTCGGTCTATTTTGTTGATGCTGATAAAATATCCGATTTCTCTCCAAGCACAGACTAGTGCTAATGCTGACTTATCATTAGCACATAACAAGTCCTCGGCGAGATATCAGACTTCTTCTGTACATGTATAATAAAGATGACATTCTTCTCGGCCGGATGTTGTTTCTGCTTTATCTCCAAGCACAGACTAGTGCTAATGTCACTGCATCATTAGCACATAGCAAGTACCTGGAAATACCTCAGATTTTCTCATGTCTGCATGTATGTTTTTCGCTTCTTTTGTTTTACTTTTGTGATGTTATTTTCTGACTCCTCTCCAAGCACAGACTAGTGCTAATGCTAGAATATCATTAGCACACAGTAAGTACTCGGAAAGACTTCAGACTTCCCCTTTGTCGGTTTCTTCGTCTTTTTCGATTGACTCTCTGATTTATATCCGACGGCTTTCCAAGCACAGGCTAGTGCTAATGTTTTATTGTCATTAGTACATAGCAAGTACCTGGGAATATATCGGATATACATAAGTCTAATTTCTGTCGTCTTTATCATTCTTTGATGTTATTTCCGACTCCTCTCCAAGCACAGGCTAGTGCTAATGTTTCTTTTCCTACTAGAACATAGCAAGTACTTGGGAAGACATCAGAGTAGCTCTGCTCTTCTTCTTTACGAGGACAAGTTTGATGTGAAGTTTCTCTCAATAAATCTTATATTTATATCCAAAGTGTCAAATTTTGATAAGTGTCAGACGGATTCTCTTACTATAAGATGAGCTTCGATTGTTTTGAAAAGACATGAGAAAAATCGTCAAATTTCGATTGGTGTCATAATTGATCAGATCAGATGTTTTCAGTCCAAGCTGTGTACAAAGGGAGATAACAACAAATTATTTGACCTACTTAATGAAAGTAACAAAAAAACTGTTTCAGTCAATAATAAAAATAAAGCTACAAATAACTTGCAAAAAAGTTGATAATATCAAAACACTAAGAAAGAAAAAATCTTACTATTCTTTTCTCTCGGTCTATTTTGTTGATGCTGATAAAATATCCGATTTCTCTCCAAGCACAGACTAGTGCTAATGCTGACTTATCATTAGCACATAACAAGTCCTCGTCGAGATATCAGACTTTTTCTGTACATGTATAATAAAGAGGACATTCTTCTCGGCCGGATGTTGTTTCTGCTTTATCTCCAAGCAGAGACTAGTGCTAATGTCACTGCATCATTAGCACATAGCAAGTACCTGGAAATACCTCAGATTTTCTCATGTCTGCATGTATGTTTTTCGCTTCTTTTGTTTTACTTTTGTGATGTTATTTTCTGACTCCTCTCCAAGCACAGACTAGTGCTAATGCTAGAATATCATTAGCACACAGTAAGTACTCGGAAAGACTTCAGACTTCCCCTTTGTCGGTTTCTTCGTCTTTTTCGATTGACTCTCTGATTTATATCCGACGGCTTTCCAAGCACAGGCTAGTGCTAATGTTTTATTGTCATTAGTACATAGCAAGTACCTGGGAATATATCGGATATACATAAGTCTAATTTCTGTCGTCTTTATCATTCTTTGATGTTATTTCCGACTCCTCTCCAAGCACAGGCTAGTGCTAATGTTTCTTTTCCTACTAGAACATAGCAAGTACTTGGGAAGACATCAGAGTAGCTCTGCTCTTCTTCTTTACGAGGACAAGTTTGATGTGAAGTTTATCTCAATAAATCTTATATTTATATCCAAAGTGTCAAATTTTGATAAGTGTCAGACGGATTCTCTTACTATAAGATGAGCTTCGATTGTTTTGAAAAGACATGAGAAAAATCGTCAAATTTCGATTGGTGTCATAATTGATCAGATCAGATGTTTTCAGTCCAAGCTGTGTACAAAGGGAGATAACAACAAATTATTTGACCTACTTAATGAAAGTAACAAAAAACTGTTTCAGTCAATAATAAAAATAAAGCTACAAATAACTTGCAAAAAAGTTGATAAATATAAAAACACTAAGAAAGAAAAAATCTTACTATTCTTTTCTCTCGGTCTATTTTGTTGATGCTGATAAAATATCCGATTTCTCTCCAAGCACAGACTAGTGCTAATGCTGACTTATCATTAGCACATAACAAGTCCTCGTCGAGATATCAGACTTTTTCTGTACATGTATAATAAAGAGGACATTCTTCTCGGCCGGATGTTGTTTCTGCTTTATCCCCAAGCACAGACTAGTGCTAATGTCACTGCATCATTAGCACATAGCAAGTACCTGAAAATACCTCAGATTTTCTCATGTCTGCATGTATGTTTTTCGCTTCTTTTGTTTTACTTTTGTGATGTTATTTTCTGACTCCTCTCCAAGCACAGACTAGTGCTAATGATAGAATATCATTAGCACACAGTAAGTACTCGGAAAGACTTCAGACTTCCCCTTTGTCGGTTTCTTCGTCTTTTTCGATTGACTCTCTGATTTATATCCGACGGCTTTCCAAGCACAGGCTAGTGCTAATGTTTTATTGTCATTAGTACATAGCAAGTACCTGGGAATATATCGGATATACATAAGTCTAATTTCTGTCGTCTTTATCATTCTTTGATGTTATTTCCGACTCCTCTCCAAGCACAGGCTAGTGCTAATGTTTCTTTTCCTACTAGAACATAGCAAGTACTTGGGAAGACATCAGAGTAGCTCTGCTCTTCTTCTTTACGAGGACAAGTTTGATGTGAAGTTTCTCTCAATAAATCTTATATTTATATCCAAAGTGTCAAATTTTGATAAGTGTCAGACGGATTCTCTTACTATAAGATGAGCTTCGATTGTTTTGAAAAGACATGAGAAAAATCGTCAAATTTCGATTGGTGTCATAATTGATCAGACCAGATGTTTTCAGTCCAAGCTGTGTACAAAGGGAGATAACAACAAATTATTTGACCTTCTTAATGAAAGTAACAAAAAACTGTTTCAGTCAATAATAAAAATAAAGCTACAAATAACTTGCAAAAAAGTTGATAATATAAAAACACTAAGAAAGAAAAAATCTTACTATTCTTTTCTCTCGGTCTATTTTGTTGATGCTGATAAAATATCCGATTTCTCTCCAAGCACAGACTAGTGCTAATGCTGACTTATCATTAGCACATAACAAGTCCTCGGCGAGATATCAGACTTTTTCTGTACATGTATAATAAAGAGGACATTCTTCTCGGCCGGATGTTGTTTCTGCTTTATCTCCAAGCACAGACTAGTGCTAATGTCACTGCATCATTAGCACATAGCAAGTACCTGGAAATACCTCAGATTTTCTCATGTCTGCATGTATGTTTTTCGCTTCTTTTGTTTTACTTTTGTGATGTTATTTTCTGACTCCTCTCCAAGCACAGACTAGTGCTAATGCTAGAATATCATTAGCACACAGTAAGTACTCGGAAAGACTTCAGACTTCCCCTTTGTCGGTTTCTTCGTCTTTTTCGATTGACTCTCTGATTTATATCCGACGGCTTTCCAAGCACAGGCTAGTGCTAATGTTTTATTGTCATTAGTACATAGCAAGTACCTGGGAATATATCGGATATACATAAGTCTAATTTCTGTCGTCTTTATCATTCTTTGATGTTATTTCCGACTCCTCTCCAAGCACAGGCTAGTGCTAATGTTTCTTTTCCTACTAGAACATAGCAAGTACTTGGGAAGACATCAGAGTAGCTCTGCTCTTCTTCTTTACGAGGACAAGTTTGATGTGAAGTTTCTCTCAATAAATCTTATATTTATATCCAAAGTGTCAAATTTTGATAAGTGTCAGGCGGATTCTCTTACTATAAGATGAGCTTCGATTGTTTTGAAAAGACATGAGAAAAATCGTCAAATTTCGATTGGTGTCATAATTGATCAGATCAGATGTTTTCAGTCCAAGCTGTGTACAAAGGGAGATAACAACAAATTATTTGACCTACTTAATGAAAGTAACAAAAAACTGTTTCAGTCAATAATAAAAATAAAGCTACAAATAACTTGCAAAAAAGTTGATAATATAAAAACACTAAAAAAAAAAAAATCTTACTATTCTTTTCTCTCGGTCTATTTTGTTGATGCTGATAAAATATCCGATTTCTCTCCAAGCACATAATAGTGCTAATGCTGACTTATCATTAGCACATAACAACTCCTCGGCGAGATATCAGACTTTTTCTGTACATGTATAATAAAGAGGACATTCTTCTCGGCCGGGTGTTGTTTCTGCTTTATCTCCAAGCACAGACTAGTGCTAATGTCACTGCATCATTAGCACATAGCAAGTACCTGGAAATACCTCAGATTTTCTCATGTCTGCATGTATGTTTTTAGCTTCTTTTGTTTTACTTTTGTGATGTTATTTTCTGACTCCTCTCCAAGCACAGACTAGTGCTAATGCTAGAATATCATTAGCACACAGTAAGTACTCGGAAAGACTTCAGACTTCCCCTTTGTCGGTTTCTTCGTCTTTTTCGATTGACTCTCTGATTTATATCCGACGGCTTTCCAAGCACAGGCTAGTGCTAATGTTTTATTGTCATTAGTACATAGCAAGTACCTGGGAATATATCGGATATGCATAAGTCTAATTTCTGTCGTCTTTATCATTCTTTGATGTTATTTCCGACTCCTCTCCAAGCACAGGCTAGTGCTAATGTTTCTTTTCCTACTAGAACATAGCAAGTACTTGGGAAGACATCAGAGTAGCTCTGCTCTTCTTCTTTACCAGGACAAGTTTGATGTGAAGTTTCTTTCAATAAATCTTATATTTATATCCAAAGTGTCAAATTTTGATAAGTGTCAGACGGATTCTCTTACTATAAGATGAGCTTCGATTGTTTTGAAAAGACATGAGAAAAATCGTCAAATTTCGATTGGTGTCATAATTGATCAGACCAGATGTTTTCAGTCCAAGCTGTGTACAAAGGGAGATAACAACAAATTATTTGACCTACTTAATGAAAGTAACAAAAAACTGTTTCAGTCAATAATAAAAATAAAGCTACAAATAACTTGCAAAAAAGTTGATAATATAAAAACACTAAGAAAGAAAAAATCTTACTATTCTTTTCTCTCGGTCTATTTTGTTGATGCTGATAAAATATCCGATTTCTCTCCAAGCACAGACTAGTGCTAATGCTGACTTATCATTAGCACATAACAAGTCCTCGGCGAGATATCAGACTTTTTCTGTACATGTATAATAAAGAGGACATTCTTCTCGGCCGGATGTTGTTTCTGCTTTATCTCCAAGCACAGACTAGTGCTAATGTCACTGCATCATTAGCACATAGCAAGTACCTGGAAATACCTCAGATTTTTTCATGTCTGCATGTATGTTTTTCGCTTCTTTTGTTTTACTTTTGTGATGTTATTTTCTGACTCCTCTCCAAGCACAGACTAGTGCTAATGCTAGAATATCATTAGCACACAGTAAGTACTCGGAAAGACTTCAGACTTCCCCTTTGTCGGTTTCTTCGTCTTTTTCGATTGACTCTCTGATTTATATCCGACGGCTTTCCAAGCACAGGCTAGTGCTAATGTTTTATTGTCATTAGTACATAGCAAGTACCTGGGAATATATCGGATATGCATAATAATTTCTCTCGGTCGTCTTTATCATTCTTTGATGTTATTTCCGACTCCTCTCCAAGCACAGGCTAGTGCTAATGTTTCTTTTCCTACTAGAACATAGCAAGTACTTGGGAAGACATCAGAGTAGCTCTGCTCTTCTTCTTTACCAGGACAAGTTTGATGTGAAGTTTCTTTCAATAAATCTTATATTTATATCCAAAGTGTCAAATTTTGATAAGTGTCAGACGGATTCTCTTACTATAAGATGAGCTTCGATTGTTTTGAAAAGACATGAGAAAAATCGTCAAATTTCGATTGGTGTCATAATTGATCAGACCAGATGTTTTCAGTCCAAGCTGTGTACAAAGGGAGATAACAACAAATTATTTGACCTACTTAATGAAAGTAACAAAAAACTGTTTCAGTCAATAATAAAAATAAAGCTACAAATAACTTGCAAAAAAGTTGATAATATAAAAACACTAAGAAAGAAAAAATCTTACTATTCTTTTCTCTCGGTCTATTTTGTTGATGCTGATAAAATATCCGATTTCTCTCCAAGCACAGACTAGTGCTAATGCTGACTTATCATTAGCACATAACAAGTCCTCGGCGAGATATCAGACTTTTTCTGTACATGTATAATAAAGAGGACATTCTTCTCGGCCGGATGTTGTTTCTGCTTTATCTCCAAGCACAGACTAGTGCTAATGTCACTGCATCATTAGCACATAGCAAGTACCTGGAAATACCTCAGATTTTCTCATGTCTGCATGTATGTTTTTCGCTTCTTTTGTTTTACTTTTGTGATGTTATTTTCTGACTCCTATCCAAGCACAGACTAGTGCTAATGTTTCTTTTCCTACTAGAACATAGCAAGTACTTGGGAAGACATCAGAGTAGCTCTGCTCTTCTTCTTTACGAGGACAAGTTTGATGTGAAGTTTCTCTCAATAAATCTTATATTTATATCCAACGTGTCAAATTTTGATAAGTGTCAGACGGATTCTCTTACTATAAGATGAGCTTCGATTGTTTTGAAAAGACATGAGAAAAATCGTCAAATTTCGATTGGTGTCATAATTGATCAGATCAGATGTTTTCAGTCCAAGCTGTGTACAAAGGGAGATAACAACAAATTATTTGACCTACTTAATGAAAGTAACGAAAAACTGTTTCAGTCAATAATAAAAATAAAGCTACAAATAACTTGCAAAAAAGTTGATAATATAAAAACACTAAAAAAAAAAATCTTACTATTCTTTTCTCTCGGTCTATTTTGTTGATGCTGATAAAATATCCGATTTCTCTCCAAGCACAGAATAGTGCTAATGCTGACTTATCATTAGCACATAAGAAGTCCTCGGCGAGATATCAGACTTTTTCTGTACATGTATAATAAAGAGGACATTCTTCTCGGCCGGATGTTGTTTCTGCTTTATCTCCAAGCACAGACTAGTGCTAATGTCACTGCATCATTAGCACATAGCAAGTACCTGGAAATACCTCAGATTTTCTCATGTCTGCATGTATGTTTTTAGCTTCTTTTGTTTTACTTTTGTGATGTTATTTTCTGACTCCTCTCCAAGCACAGACTAGTGCTAATGCTAGAATATCATTAGCACACAGTAAGTACTCGGAAAGACTTCAGACTTCCCCTTTGTCGGTTTCTTCGTCTTTTTCGATTGACTCTCTGATTTATATCCGACGGCTTTCCAAGCACAGGCTAGTGCTAATGTTTTATTGTCATTAGTACATAGCAAGTACCTGGGAATATATCGGATATTCATAAGTCTAATTTCTGTCGTCTTTATCATTCTTTGATGTTATTTCCGACTCCTCTCCAAGCACAGGCTAGTGCTAATGTTTCTTTTCCTACTAGAACATAGCAAGTACTTGGGAAGACATCAGAGTAGCTCTGCTCTTCTTCTTTACCAGGACAAGTTTGATGTGAAGTTTCTTTCAATAAATCTTATATTTATATCCAAAGTGTCAAATTTTGATAAGTGTCAGACGGATTCTCTTACTATAAGATGAGCTTCGATTGTTTTGAAAAGACATGAGAAAAATCGTCAAATTTCGATTGGTGTCATAATTGATCAGACCAGATGTTTTCAGTCCAAGCTGTGTACAAAGGGAGATAAGAACAAATTATTTGACCTACTTAATGAAAGTAACAAAAAACTGTTTCAGTCAATAATAAAAATAAAGCTACAAATAACTTGCAAAAAAGTTGATAATATAAAAACACTAAGAAAGAAAAAATCTTACTATTCTTTTCTCTCGGTCTATTTTGTTGATGCTGATAAAATATCCGATTTCTCTCCAAGCACAGACTAGTGCTAATGCTGACTTATCATTAGCACATAACAAGTCCTCGGCGAGATATCAGACTTTTTCTGTACATGTATAATAAAGAGGACATTCTTCTCGGCCGGATGTTGTTTCTGCTTTATCTCCAAGCACAGACTAGTGCTAATGTCACTGCATCATTAGCACACAGCAAGTACCTGGAAATACCTCAGATTTTCTCATGTCTGCATGTATGTTTTTCGCTTCTTTTGTTTTACTTTTGTGATGTTATTGTCTGACTCCTCTCCAAGCACAGACTAGTGCTAATGCTAGAATATCATTAGCACACAGTAAGTACTCGGAAAGACTTCAGACTTCCCCTTTGTCGGTTTCTTCGTCTTTTTCGATTGACTCTCTGATTTATATCCGACGGCTTTCCAAGCACAGGCTAGTGCTAATGTTTTATTGTCATTAGTACATAGCAAGTACCTGGGAATATATCGGATATACATAAGTCTAATTTCTGTCGTCTTTATCATTCTTTGATGTTATTTCCGACTCCTCTCCAAGCACAGGCTAGTGCTAATGTTTCTTTTCCTACTAGAACATAGCAAGTACTTGGGAAGACATCAGAGTAGCTCTGCTCTTCTTCTTTACGAGGACAAGTTTGATGTGAAGTTTCTCTCAATAAATCTTATATTTATATCCAAAGTGTCAAATTTTGATAAGTGTCAGACGGATTCTCTTACTATAAGATGAGCTTCGATTGTTTTGAAAAGACATGAGAAAAATCGTCAAATTTCGATTGGTGTCATAATTGATCAGATCAGATGTTTTCAGTCCAAGCTGTGTACAAAGGGAGATAACAACAAATTATTTGACCTACTTAATGAAAGTAACAAAAAACTGTTTCAGTCAATAATAAAAATAAAGCTACAAATAACTTGCAAAAAAGTTGATAATATAAAAACACTAAGAAAGAAAAAATCTTACTATTCTTTTCTCTCGGTCTATTTTGTTGATGCTGATAAAATATCCGATTTCTCTCCAAGCACATACTAGTGCTAATGCTGACTTATCATTAGCACATAACAAGTCCTCGGCGAGATATCAGACTTTTTCTGTACATGTATAATAAAGAGGACATTCTTCTCGGCCGGATGTTGTTTCTGCTTTATCTCCAAGCACAGACTAGTGCTAATGTCACTGCATCATTAGCACATAGCAAGTACCTGGAAATACCTCAGATTTTCTCATGTCTGCATGTATGTTTTTCGCTTCTTTTGTTTTACTTTTGTGATGTTATTTTCTGACTCCTCTCCAAGCACAGACTAGTGCTAATGCTAGAATATCATTAGCACACAGTAAGTACTCGGAAAGACTTCAGACTTCCCCTTTGTCGGTTTCTTCGTCTTTTTCGATTGACTCTCTGATTTATATCCGACGGCTTTCCAAGCACAGGCTAGTGCTAATGTTTTATTGTCATTAGTACATAGCAAGTACCTGGGAATATATCGGATATACATAAGTCTAATTTCTGTCGTCTTTATCATTCTTTGATGTTATTTCCGACTCCTCTCCAAGCACAGGCTAGTGCTAATGTTTCTTTTCCTACTAGACCATAGCAAGTACTTGGGAAGACATCAGAGTAGCTCTGCTCTTCTTCTTTACGAGGACAAGTTTGATGTGAAGTTTCTCTCAATAAATCTTATATTTATATCCAAAGTGTCAAATTTTGATAAGTGTCAGACGGATTCTCTTACTATAAGATGAGCTTCGATTGTTTTGAAAAGACATGAGAAAAATCGTCAAATTTCGATTGGTGTCATAATTGATCAGATCAGATGTTTTCAGTCCAAGCTGTGTACAAAGGGAGATAACAACAAATTATTTGACCTACTTAATGAAAGTAACAAAAAACTGTTTCAGTCAATAATAAAAATAAAGCTACAAAGAACTTGCAAAAAAGTTGATAATATAAAAACACTAAGAAAGAAAAAATCTTACTATTCTTTTCTCTCGGTCTATTTTGTTGATGCTGATAAAATATCCGATTTCTCTCCAAGCACAGACTAGTGCTAATGCTGACTTATCATTAGCACATAACAAGTCCTCGGCGAGATATCAGACTTTTTCTGTACATGTATAATAAAGAGGACATTCTTCTCGGCCGGATGTTGTTTCTGCTTTATCTCCAAGCACAGACTAGTGCTAATGTCACTGCATCATTAGCACATAGCAAGTACCTGGAAATACCTCAGATTTTCTCATGTCTGCATGTATGTTTTTCGCTTCTTTTGTTTTACTTTTGTGATGTTATTTTCTGACTCCTCTCCAAGCACAGACTAGTGCTAATGCTAGAATATCATTAGCACACAGTAAGTACTCGGAAAGACTTCAGACTTCCCCTTTGTCGGTTTCTTCGTCTTTTTCGATTGACTCTCTGATTTATATCCGACGGCTTTCCAAGCACAGGCTAGTGCTAATGTTTTATTGTCATTAGTACATAGCAAGTACCTGGGAATATATCGGATATTCATAAGTCTAATTTCTGTCGTCTTTATCATTCTTTGATGTTATTTCCGACTCCTCTCCAAGCACAGGCTAGTGCTAATGTTTCTTTTCCTACTAGAACATAGCAAGTACTTGGGAAGACATCAGAGTAGCTCTGCTCTTCTTCTTTACGAGGACAAGTTTGATGTGAAGTTTCTTTCAATAAATCTTATATTTATATCCAAAGTGTCAAATTTTGATAAGTGTCAGACGGATTCTCTTACTATAAGATGAGCTTCGATTGTTTTGAAAAGACATGAGAAAAATCGTCAAATTTCGATTGGTGTCATAATTGATCAGACCAGATGTTTTCAGTCCAAGCTGTGTACAAAGGGAGATAAGAACAAATTATTTGACCTACTTAATGAAAGTAACAAAAAACTGTTTCAGTCAATAATAAAAATAAAGCTACAAATAACTTGCAAAAAAGTTGATAATATAAAAACACTAAGAAAGAAAAAATCTTACTATTCTTTTCTCTCGGTCTATTTTGTTGATGCTGATAAAATATCCGATTTCTCTCCAAGCACAGACTAGTGCTAATGCTGACTTATCATTAGCACATAACAAGTCCTCGGCGAGATATCAGACTTTTTCTGTACATGTATAATAAAGAGGACATTCTTCTCGGCCGGATGTTGTTTCTGCTTTATCTCCAAGCACAGACTAGTGCTAATGTCACTGCATCATTAGCACACAGCAAGTACCTGGAAATACCTCAGATTTTCTCATGTCTGCATGTATGTTTTTCGCTTCTTTTGTTTTACTTTTGTGATGTTATTGTCTGACTCCTCTCCAAGCACAGACTAGTGCTAATGCTAGAATATCATTAGCACACAGTAAGTACTCGGAAAGACTTCAGACTTCCCCTTTGTCGGTTTCTTCGTCTTTTTCGATTGACTCTCTGATTTATATCCGACGGCTTTCCAAGCACAGGCTAGTGCTAATGTTTTATTGTCATTAGTACATAGCAAGTACCTGGGAATATATCGGATATACATAAGTCTAATTTCTGTCGTCTTTATCATTCTTTGATGTTATTTCCGACTCCTCTCCAAGCACAGGCTAGTGCTAATGTTTCTTTTCCTACTAGAACATAGCAAGTACTTGGGAAGACATCAGAGTAGCTCTGCTCTTCTTCTTTACGAGGACAAGTTTGATGTGAAGTTTCTCTCAATAAATCTTATATTTATATCCAAAGTGTCAAATTTTGATAAGTGTCAGACGGATTCTCTTACTATAAGATGAGCTTCGATTGTTTTGAAAAGACATGAGAAAAATCGTCAAATTTCGATTGGTGTCATAATTGATCAGATCAGATGTTTTCAGTCCAAGCTGTGTACAAAGGGAGATAACAACAAATTATTTGACCTACTTAATGAAAGTAACAAAAAACTGTTTCAGTCAATAATAAAAATAAAGCTACAAATAACTTGCAAAAAAGTTGATAATATAAAAACACTAAGAAAGAAAAAATCTTACTATTCTTTTCTCTCGGTCTATTTTGTTGATGCTGATAAAATATCCGATTTCTCTCCAAGCACATACTAGTGCTAATGCTGACTTATCATTAGCACATAACAAGTCCTCGGCGAGATATCAGACTTTTTCTGTACATGTATAATAAAGAGGACATTCTTCTCGGCCGGATGTTGTTTCTGCTTTATCTCCAAGCACAGACTAGTGCTAATGTCACTGCATCATTAGCACATAGCAAGTACCTGGAAATACCTCAGATTTTCTCATGTCTGCATGTATGTTTTTCGCTTCTTTTGTTTTACTTTTGTGATGTTATTTTCTGACTCCTCTCCAAGCACAGACTAGTGCTAATGCTAGAATATCATTAGCACACAGTAAGTACTCGGAAAGACTTCAGACTTCCCCTTTGTCGGTTTCTTCGTCTTTTTCGATTGACTCTCTGATTTATATCCGACGGCTTTCCAAGCACAGGCTAGTGCTAATGTTTTATTGTCATTAGTACATAGCAAGTACCTGGGAATATATCGGATATACATAAGTCTAATTTCTGTCGTCTTTATCATTCTTTGATGTTATTTCCGACTCCTCTCCAAGCACAGGCTAGTGCTAATGTTTCTTTTCCTACTAGACCATAGCAAGTACTTGGGAAGACATCAGAGTAGCTCTGCTCTTCTTCTTTACCAGGACAAGTTTGATGTGAAGTTTCTCTCAATAAATCTTATATTTATATCCAAAGTGTCAAATTTTGATAAGTGTCAGACGGATTCTCTTACTATAAGATGAGCTTCGATTGTTTTGAAAAGACATGAGAAAAATCGTCAAATTTCGATTGGTGTCATAATTGATCAGATCAGATGTTTTCAGTCCAAGCTGTGTACAAAGGGAGATAACAACAAATTATTTGACCTACTTAATGAAAGTAACAAAAAACTGTTTCAGTCAATAATAAAAATAAAGCTACAAAGAACTTGCAAAAAAGTTGATAATATAAAAACACTAAGAAAGAAAAAATCTTACTATTCTTTTCTCTCGGTCTATTTTGTTGATGCTGATAAAATATCCGATTTCTCTCCAAGCACAGACTAGTGCTAATGCTGACTTATCATTAGCACATAACAAGTCCTCGGCGAGATATCAGACTTTTTCTGTACATGTATAATAAAGAGGACATTCTTCTCGGCCGGATGTTGTTTCTGCTTTATCTCCAAGCACAGACTAGTGCTAATGTCACTGCATCATTAGCACATAGCAAGTACCTGGAAATACCTCAGATTTTCTCATGTCTGCATGTATGTTTTTCGCTTCTTTTGTTTTACTTTTGTGATGTTATTTTCTGACTCCTCTCCAAGCACAGACTAGTGCTAATGCTAGAATATCATTAGCACACAGTAAGTACTCGGAAAGACTTCAGACTTCCCCTTTGTCGGTTTCTTCGTCTTTTTCGATTGACTCTCTGATTTATATCCGACGGCTTTCCAAGCACAGGCTAGTGCTAATGTTTTATTGTCATTAGTACATAGCAAGTACCTGGGAATATATCGGATATACATAAGTCTAATTTCTGTCGTCTTTATCATTCTTTGATGTTATTTCCGACTCCTCTCCAAGCACAGGCTAGTGCTAATGTTTCTTTTCCTACTAGAACATAGCAAGTACTTGGGAAGACATCAGAGTAGCTCTGCTCTTCTTCTTTACCAGGACAAGTTTGATGTGAAGTTTCTCTCAATAAATCTTATATTTATATCCAAAGTGTCAAATTTTGATAAGTGTCAGACGGATTCTCTTACTATAAGATGAGCTTCGATTGTTTTGAAAAGACATGAGAAAAATCGTCAAATTTCGATTGGTGTCATAATTGATCAGATCAGATGTTTTCAGTCCAAGCTGTGTACAAAGGGAGATAACAACAAATTATTTGACCTTCTTAATGAAAGTAACAAAAAACTGTTTCAGTCAATAATAAAAATAAAGCTACAAATAACTTGCAAAAAAGTTGATAATATAAAAACACTAAGAAAGAAAAAATCTTACTATTCTTTTCTCTCGGTCTATTTTGTTGATGCTGATAAAATATCCGATTTCTCTCCAAGCACATACTAGTGCTAATGCTGACTTATCATTAGCACATAACAAGTCCTCGGCGAGATATCAGACTTTTTCTGTACATGTATCAAGTTTCAAGTTTCAAGTTTCAAGTTTTTATTTCTCAAGACCCTTAACCAGGGTATGTGAACAAATACAATTGAACATAAATTAATACAATATAACAAAATAGGTTGATTCAATGAACAAGTTAACATATATATACATGATAGGTATTTCCAAATATATGGAAGGCGGACATATTATATAAATATAAAAATCATATTTGAATAAGTGTATGAATATACAGTAACTTCAATCATTTTACTAAAGAAAGTATGATTTTACAAAATTTTGCAGCTTTGAAAATAACATTATAATTGTCTGAGTTAAATAAAGCATGAAATTTATCAACATTTGGATTTGTAGTGAATTCTTTTGGCAATAACATTTTCCTCTCGTTTTTGAAATAAGAACATTGGAATAAATAATGAAATTCGTCACCTAATGAGTTACAGTCACAAATATCACAAATTCTATCATCTCTTGCTATTCCCCAAAACCTGCCCTTTTCAACTGGCAGTTTATTATTAACACATCTAAAATTACATAAAGATTTCCTTAAATCTGTAGGAAGTTCTATTAAATATTTTTCAAAACAATGGTTTCTTTTAAAAATTCTATAATTGAGACATTTAGGTGATTCATACACAGTAGCACACCATTTTTGTTTAAATTGGTCACATAACCTTTGCTTTACAATCTTAGCTAGGTTGACAGATTTAGACACATTTTGAGTTAACCAATATTCAGAACAACCACATTCATTTAGAGTATTTTCAACACAACGTATCCATTCTGAATGGTACACATTTCTGTTATGCATGGTGTATAACAATTTATACAAAATAGATGAAATCTTATCTTGCTTACTGCACATGAATCTTTTCCATAGACCAATCATCCTGCTTTTAATAAATACATCAATAGGATATCTACCTAGTTCTCCATATATTATACAATTTGGAGTTGACTTCTTAACATTTAAAATAATCTTATAAAACTTTAAGAATAAAGATTCAACAATATTATTGTTACTAAAACCCCAAACTTCACACCCATATAACAATATAGGTGCTACCATTGTGTCAAACATTTGTAATTGCAAATCAATAGGTAATCCTAGACTTCTACATTTTCGTAACATACTGTACATGGCTTTGCTACCTTGTTCTAACAGTTTATTCTGGTTATTTTTAAAGGAACCATTATACATAAATATAATACCTAAATAAGCAAATTCATCAACAATATTCAAAACCTCCCCATTCAGTGTAAATACAGGTTTATCAGGGGATTTACGTTTTCTAAATACAACAACTTTTGTTTTTGTAGCATTAATTTCAAGTTTCCATGTCTTACAATATAAATACATGGAATTAAGTGCAGCTTGTAACTCAGCCTTAGATTCAGCAAGTATAACAGTGTCATCAGCATATAATAATAGATACAATCTTAAATAGACAGAAATTTCATCAGTATCAAGAGCAGTATGAACAGCATTACAAACATCTGACAACCCATCATATGCATTAGATACAAACTGGACTAAATCATTAAGAAACAGCGAAAAAAGTACAGGAGACAGGTTTTCTCCCTGTCTAACACCAACATTACTTTGAAAATAATCTGACATTTGACTACCCTGTCGTACACAAGATTTAGCATTGTCATACATAGCATGTATAATATTAAACATTTTACCATCAATACAGTTTTGCAGTAACTTATTCCATAAAGCTGTTCTATTAATGGAGTCAAAAGCCTTACGATAATCAATAAAGGCACAATATAGTGGTTTATTCTTGTGTAAGTACAAATCTATTAAACATTTAAGATTGAATATATGATCATAAGTTCCATAATTCTTTCTAAAACCTGCCTGTTCTTCACAGAGAACATTCATATTTTCAAGATAAACATTAAGTCTGTTATTTAGTACAGCAGTAAAAAGTTTACCATAACAACTAAGTATTGTAATCCCCCTGTAATTATCAGGGTTAGTGACATCACCTTTGTTTTTATAAATTGGACATATAACCCCAACCGACCATAAGTCTGGCACAATACCAGCTTCAAAAATAATATTAAACAGCTTTACAAATATAGGAAGCATTTTATGACTTGAATGCTTTAAAAACTCATTCAAAATTAAATCTGTACCACATGATTTGTTATTTTTCAAACTCTTAATTGCATTTACAACCTCTTGTTCAGTGATAACAGCATTTACATTATTATTCAGATTAGTAACAGTATTTTTATCAACATCTACAAAATCACAATCATTGTCCTCTTGTGTATTGCTTAACTTCTTAAAATGCTCAAAAAAACATTCATTCGACACTTTTTCAAGTACCTTATTTTTACCATTACAATTTCCTGACCTATTTACCAATGTCCAGTAAGACTTTGGATCATTCCGACTAAGATTTCGGAGTTTCTTGACAAAGTTTCGTCTATACTCATTATATTGACAATTCAATACCTTTTTATAATTTTTACTACATCTGACTAAGTTATTCATACTATCATCAGTTTTGACACGCCAATTATAACATTTGGCTTTGTGATAATCACTCCTTTTTCTTTTACAATCTGCCTTAAACCATGGTTTATTAACCTTACACTTAGGTTTTTTTCTACATTTTTTCTCAGAAACATTTATTTCTTTTAACATATTACTATCAGTAGCAGCATGAATAATAATATCATTACATTCAACGACAAGGTCATTAATCATAACTTTTGTAACAGATGTAATATCAAGTGAATCAAGTCGCTCATACAAGTCATTGATACTATCAGCATTTAAAGCATCATTAAACAGTTGACAGTTATTATTATCCCATTTAGGTTTGACAATATTGTTTTCATCAATATTTTCAATGTCACATGTAACAATTGAATTACATAACAGTTCAATGTGTAAAGCATTATGCACATCACTGATCATATGATCAAAAGGTAAAATATGAAAGTCAGAAACAAAAGAAAACAAATCAGGTGATAAAACACAATAATCAACAGTAGAACAATTTTTACATGTCGAGGCTCCTTTTTCCTTATCTGTACCTAATCTACCATTTGCAATAAGAATTTCAAAATTTTTACATAATTGTAATAGTCTGTTACCATAGTTATTAACATTTTTGTCATAGTTATAGCGAGAAGTTTTTACATCAAAATTTTCCAAGTTTACAACATCAACAATGTCATCTAACTGGACAGTAAATAAAGAGGACATTCTTCTCGGCCGGATGTTGTTTCTGCTTTATCTCCAAGCACAGACTAGTGCTAATGTCACTGCATCATTAGCACATAGCAAGTACCGGGAAATACCTCAGATTTTCTCATGTCTGCATGTATGTTTTTCGCTTCTTTTGTTTTACTTTTGTGATGTTATTTTCTGACTCCTCTCCAAGCACAGACTAGTGCTAATGCTAGAATATCATTAGCACACAGTAAGTACTCGGAAAGACTTCAGACTTCCCCTTTGTCGGTTTCTTCGTCTTTTTCGATTGACTCTCTGATTTATATCCGACGGCTTTCCAAGCACAGGCTAGTGCTAATGTTTTATTGTCATTAGTACATAGCAAGTACCTGGGAATATATCGGATATACATAAGTCTAATTTCTGTCGTCTTTATCATTCTTTGATGTTATTTCCGACTCCTCTCCAAGCACAGGCTAGTGCTAATGTTTCTTTTCCTACTAGAACATAGCAAGTACTTGGGAAGACATCAGAGTAGCTCTGCTCTTCTTCTTTACGAGGACAAGTTTGATGTGAAGTTTCTCTCAATAAATCTTATATTTATATCCAAAGTGTCAAATTTTGATAAGTGTCAGACGGATTGTCTTACTATAAGATGAGCTTCGATTGTTTTGAAAAGACATGAGAAAAATCGTCAAATTTCGATTGGTGTCATAATTGATCAGATCAGATGTTTTCAGTCCAAGCTGTGTACAAAGGGAGATAACAACAAATTATTTGACCTACTTAATGAAAGTAACAAAAAACTGTTTCAGTCAATAATAAAAATAAAGCTACAAATAACTTGCAAAAAAGTTGATAATATAAAAACACTAAGAAAGAAAAAATCTTACTATTCTTTTCTCTCGGTCTATTTTGTTGATGCTGATAAAATATCCGATTTCTCTCCAAGCACAGACTAGTGCTAATGCTGACTTATCATTAGCACATAACAAGTCCTCGGCGAGATATCAGACTTTTTCTGTACATGTATAATAAAGAGGACATTCTTCTCGGCCGGATGTTGTTTCTGCTTTATCTCCAAGCACAGACTAGTGCTAATGTCGCTGCATCATTAGCACATAGCAAGTACCTGGAAATACCTCAGATTTTCTCATGTCTGCATGTATGTTTTTCGCTTCTTTTGTTTTACTTTTGTGATGTTATTTTCTGACTCCTCTCCAAGCACAGACTAGTGCTAATGCTAGAATATCATTAGCACACAGTAAGTACTCGGAAAGACTTCAGACTTCCCCTTTGTCGGTTTCTTCGTCTTTTTCGATTGACTCTCTGATTTATATCCGACGGCTTTCCAAGCACAGGCTAGTGCTAATGTTTTATTGTCATTAGTACATAGCAAGTACCTGGGAATATATCGGATATACATAAGTCTAATTTCTGTCGTCTTTATCATTCTTTGATGTTATTTCCGACTCCTCTCCAAGCACAGGCTAGTGCTAATGTTTCTTTTCCTACTAGAACATAGCAAGTACTTGGGAAGACATCAGAGTAGCTCTGCTCTTCTTCTTTACGAGGACAAGTTTGATGTGAAGTTTCTCTCAATAAATCTTATATTTATATCCAAAGTATCAAATTTTGATAAGTGTCAGACGGATTCTCTTACTATAAGATGAGCTTCGATTGTTTTGAAAAACCATGAGAAAAATCGTCAAATTTCGATTGGTGTCATAATTGATCAGATCAGATGTTTTCAGTCCAAGCTGTGTACAAACGGAGATAACAACAAATTATTTGACCTACTTAATGAAAGTAACAAAAAACTGTTTCAGTCAATAATAAAAATAAAGCTACAAATAACTTGCAAAAAAGTTGATAATATAAAAACACTAAGAAAGAAAAAATCTTACTATTCTTTTCTCTCGGTCTATTTTGTTGATGCTGATAAAATATCCGATTTCTCTCCAAGCACAGACTAGTGCTAATGCTGACTTATCATTAGCACATAACAAGTCCTCGGCGAGATATCAGACTTTTTCTGTACATGTATAATAAAGAGGACATTCTTCTCGGCCGGATGTTGTTTCTGCTTTATCTCCAAGCACAGACTACTGCTAATGTCGCTGCATCATTAGCACATAGCAAGTACTTGGAAACACCTCAGATTTTCTCATGTCTGCATGTATGTTTTTCGCTTCTTTTGTTTTACTTTTGTGATGTTATTTTCTGACTCCTCTCCAAGCACAGACTAGTGCTAATGCTAGAATATCATTAGCACACAGTAAGTACTCGGAAAGACTTCAGACTTCCCCTTTGTCGGTTTCTTCGTCTTTTTCGATTGACTCTCTGATTTATATCCGACGGCTTTCCAAGCACAGGCTAGTGCTAATGTTTTATTGTCATTAGTACATAGCAAGTACCTGGGAATATATCGGATATACATAAGTCTAATTTCTGTCGTCTTTATCATTCTTTGATGTTATTTCCGACTCCTCTCCAAGCACAGGCTAGTGCTAATGTTTCTTTTCCTACTAGAACATAGCAAGTACTTGGGAAGACATCAGAGTAGCTCTGCTCTTCTTCTTTACGAGGACAAGTTTGATGTGAAGTTTCTCTCAATAAATCTTATATTTATATCCAAAGTATCAAATTTTGATAAGTGTCAGAAGGATTCTCTTACTATAAGATGAGCTTCGATTGTTTTGAAAAAACATGAGAAAAATCGTCAAATTTCGATTGGTGTCATAATTGATCAGATCAGATGTTTTCAGTCCAAGCTGTGTACAAAGGGAGATAACAACAAATTATTTGACCTACTTAATGAAAGTAACAAAAAACTGTTTCAGTCAATAATAAAAATAAAGCTACAAATAACTTGCAAAAAAGTTGATAATATAAAAACACTAAGAAAGAAAAAATCTTACTATTCTTTTCTCTCGGTCTATTTTGTTGATGCTGATAAAATATCCGATTTCTCTCCAAGCACAGACTAGTGCTAATGCTGACTTATCATTAGCACATAACAAGTCCTCGGCGAGATATCAGACTTTTTCTGTACATATATAATGAAGAGGACATTCTTCTCGGCCGGATGTTGTTTCTGCTTTATCTCCAAGCACAGACTAGTGCTAATGTCACTGCATCATTAGCACATAGCAAGTACTTGGAAACACCTCAGATTTTCTCATGTCTGCATGTATGTTTTTCGCTTCTTTTGTTTTACTTTTGTGATGTTATTTTCTGACTCCTCTCCACGCACAGACTAGTGCTAATGCTAGAATATCATTAGCACACAGTAAGTACTCGGAAAGACTTCAGACTTCCCCTTTGTCGGTTTCTTCGTCTTTTTCGATTGACTCTCTGATTTATATCCGACGGCTTTCCAAGCACAGGCTAGTGCTAATGTTTTATTGTCATTAGTACATAGCAAGTACCTGGGAATATATCGGATATACATAAGTCTAATTTCTGTCGTCTTTATCATTCTTTGATGTTATTTCCGACTCCTCTCCAAGCACAGGCTAGTGCTAATGTTTCTTTTCCTACTAGAACATAGCAAGTACTTGGGAAGACATCAGAGTAACTCTGCTCTTCTTCTTTACGAGGACAAGTTTGATGTGAAGTTTCTCTCAATAAATCTTATATTTATATCCAAAGTATCAAATTTTGATAAGTGTCAGACGGATTCTCTTACTATAAGATGAGCTTCGATTGTTTTGAAAAAACATGAGAAAAATCGTCAAATTTCGATTGGTGTCATAATTGATCAGATCAGATGTTTTCAGTCCAAGCTGTGTACAAAGGGAGATAACAACAAATTATTTGACCTACTTAATGAAAGTAACAAAAAACTGTTTCAGTCAATAATAAAAATAAAGCTACAAATAACTTGCAAAAAAGTTGATAATATAAAAACACTAAGAAAGAAAAAATCTTACTATTCTTTTCTCTCGGTCTATTTTGTTGATGCTGATAAAATATCCGATTTCTCTCCAAGCACAGACTAGTGCTAATGCTGACTTATCATTAGCACATAACAAGTCCTCGGCGAGATATCAGACTTTTTCTGTACATATATAATGAAGAGGACATTCTTCTCGGCCGGATGTTGTTTCTGCTTTATCTCCAAGCACAGACTAGTGCTAATGTCACTGCATCATTAGCACATAGCAAGTACTTGGAAACACCTCAGATTTTCTCATGTCTGCATGTATGTTTTTCGCTTCTTTTGTTTTACTTTTGTGATGTTATTTTCTGACTCCTCTCCACGCACAGACTAGTGCTAATGCTAGAATATCATTAGCACACAGTAAGTACTCGGAAAGACTTCAGACTTCCCCTTTGTCGGTTTCTTCGTCTTTTTCGATTGACTCTCTGATTTATATCCGACGGCTTTCCAAGCACAGGCTAGTGCTAATGTTTTATTGTCATTAGTACATAGCAAGTACCTGGGAATATATCGGATATACATAAGTCTAATTTCTGTCGTCTTTATCATTCTTTGATGTTATTTCCGACTCCTCTCCAAGCACAGGCTAGTGCTAATGTTTCTTTTCCTACTAGAACATAGCAAGTACTTGGGAAGACATCAGAGTAACTCTGCTCTTCTTCTTTACGAGGACAAGTTTGATGTGAAGTTTCTCTCAATAAATCTTATATTTATATCCAAAGTATCAAATTTTGATAAGTGTCAGACGGATTCTCTTACTATAAGATGAGCTTCGATTGTTTTGAAAAAACATGAGAAAAATCGTCAAATTTCGATTGGTGTCATAATTGATCAGATCAGATGTTTTCAGTCCAAGCTGTGTACAAAGGGAGATAACAACAAATTATTTGACCTACTTAATGAAAGTAACAAAAAACTGTTTCAGTCAATAATAAAAATAAAGCTACAAATAACTTGCAAAAAAGTTGATAATATAAAAACACTAAGAAAGAAAAAATCTTACTATTCTTTTCTCTCGGTCTATTTTGTTGATGCTGATAAAATATCCGATTTCTCTC
The DNA here is from genome assembly GCA_028015205.1 of Mytilisepta virgata. NCBI lineage: Eukaryota > Metazoa > Mollusca > Bivalvia > Mytilida > Mytilidae > Mytilisepta > Mytilisepta virgata. Next base: position 39,536,173 of record CM051515.1, read on the forward strand.
CAAGCACAGACTAGTGCTAATGCTGACTTATCATTAGCACATAACAAGTCCTCGGCGAGATATCAGACTTTTTCTGTACATATATAATGAAGAGGACATTCTTCTCGGCCGGATGTTGTTTCTGCTTTATCTCCAAGCACAGACAAGTGCTAATGTCACTGCATCATTAGCACATAGCAAGTACTTGGAAACACCTCAGATTTTCTCATGTCTGCATGTATGTTTTTCGCTTCTTTTGTTTTACTTTTGTGATGTTATTTTCTGACTCCTCTCCACGCACAGACTAGTGCTAATGCTAGAATATCATTAGCACACAGTAAGTACTCGGAAAGACTTCAGACTTCCCCTTTGTCGGTTTCTTCGTCTTTTTCGATTGACTCTCTGATTTATATCCGACGGCTTTCCAAGCACAGGCTAGTGCTAATGTTTTATTGTCATTAGTACATAGCAAGTACCTGGGAATATATCGGATATACATAAGTCTAATTTCTGTCGTCTTTATCATTCTTTGATGTTATTTCCGACTCCTCTCCAAGCACAGGCTAGTGCTAATGTTTCTTTTCCTACTAGAACATAGCAAGTACTTGGGAAGACATCAGAGTAACTCTGCTCTTCTTCTTTACGAGGACAAGTTTGATGTGAAGTTTCTCTCAATAAATCTTATATTTATATCCAAAGTATCAAATTTTGATAAGTGTCAGACGGATTCTCTTACTATAAGATGAGCTTCGATTGTTTTGAAAAAACATGAGAAAAATCGTCAAATTTCGATTGGTGTCATAATTGATCAGATCAGATGTTTTCAGTCCAAGCTGTGTACAAAGGGAGATAACAACAAATTATTTGACCTACTTAATGAAAGTAACAAAAAACTGTTTCAGTCAATAATAAAAATAAAGCTACAAATAACTTGCGAAAAAGTTGATAATATAAAAACACTAAGAAAGAAAAAATCTTACTATTCTTTTCTCTCGGTCTATTTTGTTGATGCTGATAAAATATCCGATTTCTCTCCAAGCACAGACTAGTGCTAATGCTGACTTATCATTAGCACATAACAAGTCCTCGGCGAGATATCAGACTTTTACTGTACATATATAATGAAGAGGACATTCTTCTCGGCCGGATGTTGTTTCTGCTTTATCTCCAAGCACAGACTAGTGCTAATGTCACTGCATCATTAGCACATAGCAAGTACTTGGAAACACCTCAGATTTTCTCATGTCTGCATGTATGTTTTTCGCTTCTTTTGTTTTACTTTTGTGATGTTATTTTCTGACTCCTCTCCACGCACAGACTAGTGCTAATGCTAGAATATCATTAGCACACAGTAAGTACTCGGAAAGACTTCAGACTTCCCCTTTGTCGGTTTCTTCGTCTTTTTCGATTGACTCTCTGATTTATATCCGACGGCTTTCCAAGCACAGGCTAGTGCTAATGTTTTATTGTCATTAGTACATAGCAAGTACCTGGGAATATATCGGATATACATAAGTCTAATTTCTGTCGTCTTTATCATTCTTTGATGTTATTTCCGACTCCTCTCCAAGCACAGGCTAGTGCTAATGTTTCTTTTCCTACTAGAACATAGCAAGTACTTGGGAAGACATCAGAGTAACTCTGCTCTTCTTCTTTACGAGGACAAGTTTGATGTGAAGTTTCTCTCAATAAATCTTATATTTATATCCAAAGTGTCAAATTTTGATAAGTGTCAGACGGATTCTCTTACTATAAGATGAGCTTCGATTGTTTTGAAAAAACATGAGAAAAATCGTCAAATTTCGATTGGTGTCATAATTGATCAGATCAGATGTTTTCAGTCCAAGCTGTGTACAAAGGGAGATAACAACAAATTATTTGACCTACTTAATGAAAGTAACAAAAAACTGTTTCAGTCAATAATAAAAATAAAGCTACAAATAACTTGCAAAAAAGTTGATAATATAAAAACACTAAGAAAGAAAAAATCTTACTATTCTTTTCTCTCGGTCTATTTTGTTGATGCTGATAAAATATCCGATTTCTCTCCAAGCACAGACTAGTGCTAATGCTGACTTATCATTAGCACATAACAAGTCCTCGGCGAGATATCAGACTTTTTCTGTACATGTATAATGAAGAGGACATTCTTCTCGGCCGGATGTTGTTTCTGCTTTATCTCCAAGCACAGACTACTGCTAATGTCACTGCATTATTAGCACATAGCAAGTACTTGGAAACACCTCAGATTTTCTCATGTCTGCATGTATGTTTTTCGCTTCTTTTGTTTTACTTTTGTGATGTTATTTTCTGACTCCTCTCCAAGCACAGACTAGTGCTAATGCTAGAATATCATTAGCACACAGTAAGTACTCGGAAAGACTTCAGACTTCCCCTTTGTCGGTTTCTTCGTCTTTTTCGATTGACTCTCTGATTTATATCCGACGGCTTTCCAAGCACAGGCTAGTGCTAATGTTTTATTGTCATTAGTACATAGCAAGTACCTGGGAATATATCGGATATACATAAGTCTAATTTCTGTCGTCTTTATCATTCTTTGATGTTATTTCCGACTCCTCTCCAAGCACAGGCTAGTGCTAATGTTTCTTTTCCTACTAGAACATAGCAAGTACTTGGGAAGACATCAGAGTAGCTCTGCTCTTCTTCTTTACGAGGACAAGTTTGATGTGAAGTTTCTCTCAATAAATCTTATATTTATATCCAAAGTATCAAATTTTGATAAGTGTCAGACGGATTCTCTTACTATAAGATGAGCTTCGATTGTTTTGAAAAAACATGAGAAAAATCGTCAAATTTCGATTGGTGTCATAATTGATCAGATCAGATGTTTTCAGTCCAAGCTGTGTACAAAGGGAGATAACAACAAATTATTTGACCTACTTAATGAAAGTAACAAAAAACTGTTTCAGTCAATAATAAAAATAAAGCTACAAATAACTTGCAAAAAAGTTGATAATATAAAAACACTAAGAAAGAAAAAATCTTACTATTCTTTTCTCTCGGTCTATTTTGTTGATGCTGATAAAATATCCGATTTCTCTCCAAGCACAGACTAGTGCTAATGCTGACTTATCATTAGCACATAACAAGTCCTCGGCGAGATATCAGACTTTTACTGTACATATATAATGAAGAGGACATTCTTCTCGGCCGGATGTTGTTTCTGCTTTATCTCCAAGCACAGACTAGTGCTAATGTCACTGCATCATTAGCACATAGCAAGTACTTGGAAACACCTCAGATTTTCTCATGTCTGCATGTATGTTTTTCGCTTCTTTTGTTTTACTTTTGTGATGTTATTTTCTGACTCCTCTCCACGCACAGACTAGTGCTAATGCTAGAATATCATTAGCACACAGTAAGTACTCGGAAAGACTTCAGACTTCCCCTTTGTCGGTTTCTTCGTCTTTTTCGATTGACTCTCTGATTTATATCCGACGGCTTTCCAAGCACAGGCTAGTGCTAATGTTTTATTGTCATTAGTACATAGCAAGTACCTGGGAATATATCGGATATACATAAGTCTAATTTCTGTCGTCTTTATCATTCTTTGATGTTATTTCCGACTCCTCTCCAAGCACAGGCTACTGCTAATGTTTCTTTTCCTACTAGAACATAGCAAGTACTTGGGAAGACATCAGAGTAGCTCTGCTCTTCTTCTTTACGAGGACAAGTTTGATGTGAAGTTTCTCTCGATAAATCTTATATTTATATCCAAAGTGTCAAATTTTGATAAGTGTCAGACGGATTCTCTTACTATAAGATGAGCTTCGATTGTTTTGAAAAAACATGAGAAAAATCGTCAAATTTCGATTGGTGTCATAATTGATCAGATCAGATGTTTTCAGTCCAAGCTGTGTACAAAGGGAGATAACAACAAATTATTTGACCTACTTAATGAAAGTAACAAAAAACTGTTTCAGTCAATAATAAAAATAAAGCTACAAATAACTTGCAAAAAAGGTGATAATATAAAAACACTAAGAAAGAAAAAATCTTACTATTCTTTTCTCTCGGTCTATTTTGTTGATGCTGATAAAATATCCGATTTCTCTTCAAGCACAGACTAGTGCTAATGCTGACTTATCATTAGCACATAACAAGTCCTCGGCGAGATATCAGACTTTTTCTGTACATGTATAATAAAGAGGACATTCTTCTCGGCCGGATGTTGTTTCTGCTTTATCCCCAAGCACAGACTAGTGCTAATGTCACTGCATCATTAGCACATAGCAAGTACCTGGAAATACCTCAGATTTTCTCATGTCTGCATGTATGTTTTTCGCTTCTTTTGTTTTACTTTTGTGATGTTATTTTCTGACTCCTCTCCAAGCACAGACTAGTGCTAATGCTAGAATATCATTAGCACACAGTAAGTACTCGGAAAGACTTCAGACTTCCCCTTTGTCGGTTTCTTCGTCTTTTTCGATTGACTCTCTGATTTATATCCGACGGCTTTCCAAGCACAGGCTAGTGCTAATGTTTTATTGTCATTAGTACATAGCAAGTACCTGGGAATATATCGGATATACATAAGTCTAATTTCTGTCGTCTTTATCATTCTTTGATGTTATTTCCGACTCCTCTCCAAGCACAGGCTAATGCTAATGTTTCTTTTCCTACTAGAACATAGCAAGTACTTGGGAAGACATCAGAGTAGCTCTGCTCTTCTTCTTTACCAGGAGAAGTTTGATGTGAAGTTTCTCTCAATAAATCTTATATTTATATCCAAAAGGTCAAATTTTGATAAGTGTCAGACGGATTCTCTTACTATAAGATGAGCTTCGATTGTTTTGAAAAGACATGAGAAAAGTCGTCAAATTTCGATTGGTGTCATAATTGATCAGATCAGATGTTTTCAGTCCAAGCTGTGTACAAAGGGAGATAACAACAAATTATTTGACCTACTTAATGAAAGTAACAAAAAACTGTTTCAGTCAATAATAAAAATAAAGCTACAAATAACTTGCAAAAAAGTTGATAATATAAAAACACTAAGAAAGAAAAAATCTTACTATTCTTTTCTCTCGGTCTATTTTGTTGATGCTGATAAAATATCCGATTTCTCTCCAAGCACAGACTAGTGCTAATGCGGACTTATCATTAGCACATAACAAGTCCTCGGCGAGATATCAGACTTTTTCTGTACATGTATAATAAAGAGGACATTCTTCTCGGCCGGATGTTGTTTCTGCTTTATCCCCAAGCACAGACTAGTGCTAATGTCACTGCATCATTAGCACATAGCAAGTACCTGGAAATACCTCAGATTTTCTCATGTCTGCATGTATGTTTTTCGCTTCTTTTGTTTTACTTTTGTGATGTTATTTTCTGACTCCTCTCCAAGCACAGACTAGTGCTAATGCTAGAATATCATTAGCACACAGTAAGTACTCGGAAAGACTTCAGACTTCCCCTTTGTCGGTTTCTTCGTCTTTTTCGATTGACTCTCTGATTTATATCCGACGGCTTTCCAAGCACAGGCTAGTGCTAATGTTTTATTGTCATTAGTACATAGCAAGTACCTGGGAATATATCGGATATACATAAGTCTAATTTCTGTCGTCTTTATCATTCTTGGATGTTATTTCCGACTCCTCTCCAAGCACAGGCTAGTGCTAATGTTTTATTGTCATTAGTACATAGCAAGTACCTGGGAATATATCGGATATACATAAGTCTAATTTCTGTCGTCTTTATCATTCTTTGATGTTATTTCCGACTCCTCTCCAAGCACAGGCTAGTGCTAATGTTTCTTTTCCTACTAGAACATAGCAAGTACTTGGGAAGACATCAGAGTAGCTCTGCTCTTCTTCTTTACCAGGACAAGTTTGATGTGAAGTTTCTCTCGATAAATCTTATATTTATATCCAAAGTGTCAAATTTTGATAAGTGTCAGACGGATTCTCTTACTATAAGATGAGCTTCGATTGTTTTGAAAAAACATGAGAAAAATCGTCAAATTTCGATTGGTGTCATAATTGATCAGATCAGATGTTTTCAGTCCAAGCTGTGTACAAAGGGAGATAACAACAAATTATTTGACCTACTTAATGAAAGTAACAAAAAACTGTTTCAGTCAATAATAAAAATAAAGCTACAAATAACTTGCAAAAAAGGTGATAATATAAAAACACTAAGAAAGAAAAAATCTTACTATTCTTTTCTCTCGGTCTATTTTGTTGATGCTGATAAAATATCCGATTTCTCTTCAAGCACAGACTAGTGCTAATGCTGACTTATCATTAGCACATAACAAGTCCTCGGCGAGATATCAGACTTTTTCTGTACATGTATAATAAAGAGGACATTCTTCTCGGCCGGATGTTGTTTCTGCTTTATCCCCAAGCACAGACTAGTGCTAATGTCACTGCATCATTAGCACATAGCAAGTACCTAGAAATACCTCAGATTTTCTCATGTCTGCATGTATGTTTTTCGCTTCTTTTGTTTTACTTTTGTGATGTTATTTTCTGACTCCTCTCCAAGCACAGACTAGTGCTAATGCTAGAATATCATTAGCACACAGTAAGTACTCGGAAAGACTTCAGACTTCCCCTTTGTCGGTTTTTTCGTCTTTTTCGATTGACTCTCTGATTTATATCGACGGCTTTCCAAGCACAGGCTAGTGCTAATGTTTTATTGTCATTAGTACATAGCAAGTACCTGGGAATATATCGGATATACATAAGTCTAATTTCTGTCGTCTTTATCATTCTTTGATGTTATTTCCGACTCCTCTCCAAGCACAGGCTAGTGCTAATGTTTCTTTTCCTACTAGAACATAGCAAGTACTTGGGAAGACATCAGAGTAGCTCTGCTCTTCTTCTTTACGAGGACAAGTTTGATGTGAAGTTTCTCTCAATAAATCTTATATTTATATCCAAAGTGTCAAATTTTGATAAGTGTCAGACGGATTCTCTTACTATAAGATGAGCTTCGATTGTTTTGAAAAGACATGAGAAAAGTCGTCAAATTTCGATTGGTGTCATAATTGATCAGATCAGATGTTTTCAGTCCAAGCTGTGTACAAAGGGAGATAACAACAAATTATTTGACCTACTTAATGAAAGTAACAAAAAACTGTTTCAGTCAATAATAAAAATAAAGCTACAAATAACTTGCAAAAAAGTTGATAATATAAAAACACTAAGAAAGAAAAAATCTTACTATTCTTTTCTCTCGGTCTATTTTGTTGATGCTGATAAAATATCCGATTTCTCTCCAAGCACAGACTAGTGCTAATGCTGACTTATCATTAGCACATAACAAGTCCTCGGCGAGATATCAGACTTTTTCTGTACATGTATAATAAAGAGGACATTCTTCTCGGCCGGATGTTGTTTCTGCTTTATCCCCAAGCACAGACTAGTGCTAATGTCACTGCATCATTAGCACATAGCAAGTATCTGGAAATACCTCAGATTTTCTCACGTCTTCATGTATGTTTTTCGCTTCTTTTGTTTTACTTTTGTTTGACTCCTCTCCAAGCACAGACTAGTGCTAATGCTAGAATATCATTAGCACACAGTAAGTCCTCGGAAAGACTTCAGACTTCCCCTTAGTCGGTTTCTTCGTCTTTTTCGATTGACTCTCTGATTTATATCCGACGGCTTTCCAAGCACAGGCTAGTGCTAATGTTTTATTGTCATTAGTACATAGCAAGTACCTGGGAAGATATCGGATATACATAAGTCTAATTTCTGTCGTTTTTATCATTCTTTGATGTTATTTCCGACTCCTCTCCAAGCACAGGCTAGTGCTAATGTTTCTTTTCCTACTAGAACATAGCCAGTACTTGGGAAGACAACAGAGTAGCTCTGCTCTTCTTCTTTACGAGGACAAGTTTGATGTGAAGTTTCTCTCAATAAATCTTATATTTATATCCAAAGTGTCAAATATTGTTAAGTCTCAGACGGATTCTCTTACTATAAGATGAGCTTCGATTGTTTTGAAAAGACATGAGAAAAGTCGTCAAATTTCGATTGGTGTCATAATTGATCAGATCAGATGTTTTCAGTCCAAGCTGTGTACAAAGGGAGATAACAACAAATTATTTGACCTACTTAATGAAAGTAACAAAAAACTGTTTCAGTCAATAATAAAAATAAAGCTACAAATAACTTGCAAAAAAGTTGATAATATAAAAACACTAAGAAAGAAAAAATCTTACTATTCTTTTCTCTCGGTATATTTTGTTGATGCTGATAAAATATCCGATTTCTCTCCAAGCACAGACTAGTGCGAATGCTGACTTATCATTAGCACATAACAAGTCCTCGGCGAGATATCAGACTTTTTCTGTACATGTATAATAAAGAGGACATTCTTCTCGGCCGGATGTTGTTTCTGCTTTATCTCCAAGCACGGACTAGTGCTAATGTCACTGCATCATTAGCACATAGCAAGTACCTGGAAATACCTCAGATTTTCTCATGTCTTCATGTATGTTTTTCGCTTTTTTTGTTTTACTTGTGTTTGACTCCTCTCCAAGCACAGACTAGTGCTAATGCTAGAATATCATTAGCACACAGTAAGTACTCGGAAAGACCTCAGACTTCCCCTTTGTCGGTTTCTTCGTCTTTTTCGATTGACTCTCTGATTTATATCCGACGGCTTTCCAAGCACAGGCTAGTGCTAATGTTTTATTGTCATTAGTACATAGCAAGTACCTGGGAATATATCGGATATGCATAAGTCTAATTTCTGTCGTCTTTATCATTCTTTGATGTTATTTCCGACTCCTCTCCAAGCACAGGCTAGTGCTAATGTTTCTTTTCCTACTAGAACATAGCAAGTACTTGGGAAGACATCAGAGTAGCTCTGCTCTTCTTCTCTACGAGGACAAGTTTGATGTGAAGTTTCTCTCAATAAATCTTATATTTATATCCAAAGTGTCAAATTTTGATAAGTGTCAGACGGATTCTCTTACTATAAGATGAGCTTCGATTGTTTTGAAAAGACATGAGAAAAGTCGTCAAATTTCGATTGGTGTCATAATTGATCAGATCAGATGTTTTCAGTCCAAGCTGTGTACAAAGGGAGATAACAACAAATTATTTGACCTACTTTATGAAAGTAACAAAAAACTGTTTCAGTCAATAATAAAAATAAAGCTACAAATAACTTGCAAAAAAGTTGATAATATAAAAACACTAAGAAAGAAAAAATCTTACTATTCTTTTCTCTCGGTCTATTTTGTTGATGCTGATAAAATATCCGATTTCTCTCCAAGCACAGACTAGTGCTAATGCTGACTTATCATTAGCACATAACAAGTCCTCGGCGAGATATCAGACTTTTTCTGTACATGTATAATAAAGAGGACATTCTTCTCGGCCGGATGTTGTTTCTGCTTTATCTCCAAGCACGGACTAGTGCTAATGTCACTGCATCATTAGCACATAGCAAGTACCTGGAAATACCTCAGATTTTCTCATGTCTGCATGTATGTTTTTCGCTTCTTTTGTTTTACTTTTGTGATGTTATTTTCTGACTCCTCTCCAAGCACAGACTAGTGCTAATGCTAGAATATCATTAGCACACAGTAAGTACTCGGAAAGACTTCAGACTTCCCTTTGTCGGTTTCTTCGTCTTTTTCGATTGACTCTCTGATTTATATCCGACGGCTTTCCAAGCACAGGCTAGTGCTAATGTTTTATTGTCATTAGTACATAGCAAGTACCTGGGAATATATCGGATATACATAAGTCTAATTTCTGTCGTCTTTATCATTCTTTGATGTTATTTCCGACTCCTCTCCAAGCACAGGCTAGTGCTAATGTTTCTTTTCCTACTAGAACATAGCAAGTACTTGGGAAGACATCAGAGTAGCTCTGCTCTTCTTCTTTACGAGGACAAGTTTGATGTGAAGTTTCTCTCAATAAATCTTATATTTATATCCAAAGTGTCAAATTTTGATAAGTGTCAGACGGATTCTCTTACTATAAGATGAGCTTCGATTGTTTTGAAAAGACATGAGAAAAATCGTCAAATTTCGATTGGTGTCATAATTGATCAGATCAGATGTTTTCAGTCCAAGCTGTGTACAAAGGGAGATAACAACAAATTATTTGACCTACTTAATGAAAGTAACAAAAAACTGTTTCAGTCAATAATAAAAATAAAGCTACAAATAACTTGCAAAAAAGTTGATAATATAAAAACACTAAGAAAGAAAAAATCTTACTATTCTTTTCTCTCGGTCTAGTTTGTTGATGCTGATAAAATATCCGATTTCTCTCCAAGCACAGACTAGTGCGAATGCTGACTTATCATTAGCACATAACAAGTCCTCGGGGAGATATCAGACTTTTTCTGTACATGTATAATAAAGAGGACATTCCTCTCGGCCGGATGTTGTTTCTGCTTTATCTCCAAGCACAGACTAGTGCTAATGTCACTGCATCATTAGCACATAGCAAGTACCTGGAAATACCTCAGATTTTCTCATGTCTGCATGTATGTTTTTCGCTTCTTTTGTTTTACTTTTGTGATGTTATTTTCTGACTCCTCTCCAAGCACAGACTAGTGCTAATGCTAGAATATCATTAGCACACAGTAAGTACTCGGAAAGACTTCAGACTTCCCCTTTGTCGGTTTCTTCGTCTTTTTCGATTGACTCTCTGATTTATATCCGACGGCTTTCCAAGCACAGGCTAGTGCTAATGTTTTATTGTCATTAGTACATAGCAAGTACCTGGGAATATATCGGATATACATAAGTCTAATTTCTGTCGTCTTTATCATTCTTTGATGTTATTTCCGACTCCTCTCCAAGCACAGGCTAGTGCTAATGTTTCTTTTCCTACTAGAACATAGCAAGTACTTGGGAAGACATCAGAGTAGCTCTGCTCTTCTTCTTTACGAGGACAAGTTTGATGTGAAGTTTCTCTCAATAAATCTTATATTTATATCCAAAGTGTCAAATTTTGATAAGTGTCAGACGGATTCTCTTACTATAAGATGAGCTTCGATTGTTTTGAAAAGACATGAGAAAAATCGTCAAATTTCGATTGGTGTCATAATTGATCAGATCAGATGTTTTCAGTCCAAGCTGTGTACAAAGGGAAATAACAACAAATTATTTGACCTACTTAATGAAAGTAACAAAAACCTGTTTCAGTCAATAATAAAAATAAAGCTACAAATAACTTGGAAAAGAGTTGATAATATAAAAACACTAAGAAAGAAAAAATCTTACTATTCTTTTCTCTCGGTCTATTTTGTTGATGCTGATAAAATATCCGATTTCTCTCCAAGCACAGACTAGTGCTAATGCTGACTTATCATTAGCACATAACAAGTCCTCGGCGAGATATCAGACTTTTTCTGTACATGTATAATAAAGAGGACATTCTTCTCGGCCGGATGTTGTTTCTGCTTTATCTCCAAGAACAGACTAGTGCTAATGTCACTGCATCATTAGCACATAGCAAGTACCTGGAAATACCTCAGATTTTCTCATGTCTGCATGTATGTTTTTCGCTTCTTTTGTTTTACTTTTGTGATGTTATTTTCTGACTCCTCTCCAAGCACAGACTAGTGCTAATGCTAGAATATCATTAGCACACAGTAAGTACTCGGAAAGACTTCAGACTTCCCCTTTGTCGGTTTCTTCGTCTTTTTCGATTGACTCTCTGATTTATATCCGACGGCTTTCCAAGCACAGGCTAGTGCTAATGTTTTATTGTCATTAGTGCATAGCAAGTACCTGGGAATATATCGGATATGCATAAGTCTAATTTCTGTCGTCTTTATCATTCTTTGATGTTATTTCCGACTCCTCTCCAAGCACAGGCTAGTGCTAATGTTTCTTTTCCTACTAGAACATAGCAAGTACTTGGGAAGACATCAGAGTAGCTCTGCTCTTCTTCTTTGCCAGGACAAGTTTGATGTGAAGTTTCTCTCAATAAATCTTATATTTATATCCAAAGTGTCAAATTTTGATAAGTGTCAGACGGATTCTCTTACTATAAGATGAGCTTCGATTGTTTTGAAAAGACATGAGAAAAATCGTCAAATTTCGATTGTACGGTTATGCAGTTGTAAACTTGAATTCTACTGGCTGCCTTGCCATCTGCTAAATAACCATGTTCGCCATACACAACCCAATCAAATTGCCCCCAAAAAGAAAACTTCTTACAAAACTGTAGCCAACCAGCAATCGCGTTGTAATATGTTGACCTTTAATCATGTGTGCTCAACCTGTTGACCTTAAATCATGTGTTCTATAAAAAGAACAAAGTAAGGAACACGCTGTCTTGTGATAACCTTAGTGTATTGCCCTACATAAGACCTGTTAACCGGTCGGCGAATGGAAAATTCCACTGGTTGACATCTATACATGCATGACGCAATCCAGGGCTTTATCGATCTAGAGAAATTCAAATGAAATATATTTATTATACTTCTCTGTAATATATCATACAAAATTAAAAGTGATAACACATGTAAAAAAAATGTTTTTCGTCCAGAAAACCCTTAAAAATCTAAATAAAAACAATATAAGATGGAATCAAATAAAGTGAAATGCTCCCGAGCACATTAAACCAAACTCTAAATAAAAATATGTTCTAAAACAATCAAATCCGTTCTTGTTCTAAAAATGAAGTCATTCTTTTTTATAAACAATAGTACATCAACTATGCGCTACATGGAAAATCAATAGATCATCAGGTTACACGATCAGTGGGCGGAGCATACACATTAAGAGTGAGGGTCAAACACGCGGTCAGTGGGCGGAGTAAACGTGTGAATTTTGCGAAGTGAAATCTAGGACATTTGTGTGTTTAACGTTTAATTAATTATATACTCAATACGGTTAGCATAACCGCACAAAAATGTTATCATGCTTTGACCCAACTAGCATGATTATTTAGACAGTGTAGAAAATTGTTGAACGGTTCGGGCTTTCGCCCTCACCGTTCAACAATTTTCGACACTGTCTAAATAATCATGTTAGTTGGGTCAAAGCATGATAACTTATATTGGTGTCATAATTGATCAGATCAGATGTTTTCAGTCCAAGCTGTGTACAAAGGGAGATAACAACAAATTATTTGACCTACTTAATGAAAGTAACAAAAAACTGTTTCAGTCAATAATAAAAATAAATCTACAAATAACTTGGAAAAGAGTTGATAATATAAAAACACTAAGAAAGAAAAAATCTTACTATTCTTTTCTCTCGGTCTATTTTGTTGATGTTGATAAAATATCCGATTTCTCTCCAAGCACAGACTAGTGCTAATGCTGACTTATCATTAGCACATAACAAGTCCTCGGCGAGATATCAGACTTTTTCTGTACATGCATAATAAAGAGGACATTCTTCTCGGCCGGATGTTGTTTCTGCTTTATCTCCAAGCACAGACTAGTACTAATGTCACTGCATCATTAGCACATAGCAAGTACCTGGAAAAACCTCAGATTTTCTCATGTCTGTATGTATGTTTTTCGCTTCTTTTGTTTTACTTTTGTGATGTTATTTTCTGACTCCTCTCCAAGCACAGACTAGTGCTAATGCTAGAATATCATTAGCACACAGTAAGTACTCGGAAAGACTTCAGACTTCCCCTTTGTCGGTTTCTTCGTCTTTTTCGATTGACTCTCTGATTTATATCCGACGGCTTTCCAAGCACAGGCTAGTGCTAATGTTTTATTGTCATTAGTACATAGCAAGTACCTGGGAATATATCGGATAGACATAAGTCTAATTTCTGTCGTCTTTATCATTCTTTGATGTTATTTCCGAGTCCTCTCCTAGCACAGGCTAGTGCTAATGTTTGTTTTCCTACTAGAACATAGCAAGTACTTGGGAAGACATCAGGGTATATCTGCTCTTCTTCTTTACGAGGACAAGTTTGATGTGAAGTTTCTCTCAATAAATCTTATATTTATATCCAAAGTGTCAAATTTTGATAAGTGTCAGACGGATTCTCTTACTATAAGATGAGCTTCGATTGTTTTGAAAAGACATGAGAAAAATCGTTAAATTTCGATTGGTGTCATAATTGATCAGATCAGATGTTTTCAGTCCAAGCTGTGTACAAAGGGAGATAACAACAAATTATTTGACCTACTTAATGAAAGTAACAAAAAACTGTTTCAGTCAATAATAAAAATAAAGCTACAAATAACTTGCAAAAAAGTTGATAATATAAAAAACTAAGAAAGAAAAAATCTTACTATTCTTTTCTCTCGGTCTATTTTGTTGATGCTGATAAAATATCCGATTTCTCTCCAAGCACATACTAGTGCTAATGCTGATTTATCATTAGGACATAACAAGTCCTCGGCGAGATATCAGACTTTTTCTGTACATGTATAATAAAGAGGACATTCTTCTCGGCCGGATGTTGCTCCTGCTTTATCTCCAAGCACAGACTAGTGCTAATGTCACTGCATCATTAGCACATAGCAAGTACCTGGAAATACCTCAGATTTTCTCATGTCTGCATGTATGTTTTTCGTTTCTTTTGTTTTACTTTTGTGATGTTATTTTCTGACTCCTCTCCAAGCACAGACTAGTGCTAATGCTAGAATATCATTAGCACACAGTAAGTACTCGGAAAGACTTCAGACTTCCCCTTTGTCGGTTTCTTCGTCTTTTTCGATTGACTCTCTGATTTATATCCGACGGCTTTCCAAGCACAGGCTAGTGCTAATGTTTTATTGTCATTAGTACATAGCAAGTACCTGGGAATATATCGGATAGACATCAGTCTAATTTCTGTCGTCTTTATCATTCTTTGATGTTATTTCCGACTCCTCTCCTAGCACAGGCTAGTGCTAATGTTTGTTTTCCTACTAGAACATAGCAAGTACTTGGGAAGACATCAGGGTATATCTGCTCTTCTTCTTTACGAGGACAAGTTTGATGTGAAGTTTCTCTCAATAAATCTTATATTTATATCCAAAGTGTCAAATTTTGATAAGTGTCAGACGGATTCTCTTACTATAAGATGAGCTTCGATTGTTTTGAAAAGACATGAGAAAAATCGTTAAATTTCGATTGGTGTCATAATTGATCAGATCAGATGTTTTCAGTCCAAGCTGTGTACAAAGGGAGATAACAACAAATTATTTGACCTACTTAATGAAAGTAACAAAAAACTGTTTCAGTCAATAATAAAAATAAAGCTACAAATAACTTGCAAAAAAGTTGATAATATAAAAAACTAAGAAAGAAAAAATCTTACTATTCTTTTCTCTCGGTCTATTTTGTTGATGCTGATAAAATATCCGATTTCTCTCCAAGCACATACTAGTGCTAATGCTGATTTATCATTAGCACATAACAAGTCCTCGGCGAGATATCAGACTTTTTCTGTACATGTATAATAAAGAGGACATTCTTCTCGGCCGGATGTTGCTCCTGCTTTATCTTCAAGCACAGACTAGTGCTAATGTCACTGCATCATTAGCACATAGCAAGTACCTGGAAATACCTCAGATTTTCTCATGTTTGCATGTATGTTTTTCGTTTCTTTTGTTTTACTTTTGTGATGTTATTTTCTGACTCCTCTCCAAGCACAGACTAGTGCTAATGCTAGAATATCATTAGCACACAGTAAGTACTCGGAAAGACTTCAGACTTTCCCTTTGTCGGTTTCTTCGTCTTTTTCGATTGACTCTCTGATTTATATCCGACTGCTTTCCAAGCACAGGCTAGTGCTAATGTTTTATTGTCATTAGTACATAGCAAGTACCTGGGAATATATCGGATATACATAAGTCTAATTTCTGTCGTCTTTATCATTTTTTTATGTTATTTCCGACTCCTCTCCAAGCACAGGCTAGTGCTAATGTTTTATTGTCATTAGTACATAGCAAGTACCTGGGAATATATCGGATATACATAAGTCTAATTTCTGTCGTCTTTATCATTGTTTGATGTTATTTTTGACTCCTCTCCAAGCACAGACTAGTGCTAATGCTAGAATATTGATTGAACCTTGGTTCTGTTGATTTTCATCTATCCCACAAATATTATCTGGAAAAGACTATCTCTGAGAGACGTGACCCGTTTTTGGAGGTTAATGGTATATTTAACAGAAAAAGATTTTGACATCAAGTCATTTTCAATATATATTGTTCTAGGTAGCGCCATCTTGATCGTAAAACTGCGTGAATAGATCAAAGTTTAGAAATAATGTGTTGAATCGCGACATCTCCTTTTGTCTTTGAACCTTTTATAAATAACACAGAAAAGTGTCCGTAGGAACATAGACATATGTAGCTCGAGACTCCTCTGATGTCAAAAAGCCTGTTTCGGAATTGGCTGTAATGTCTCATACAAAACTTGGAAATATGCTGATTCTGTCTAGAAGTGGCACTATTCAGTTTAACGAAACAAACAAACAAATACTTTATTTGCCAATCACGGCGCCCAAAATGAGCAGAATAATTACAACCTTAATTTTCAAACATTATATAAAATAAAATAAAAATAGATTAAACAAAGTATAACATGATTGGTTTTGTTTTCATTGAATAAAGTAAATGAAAATATGTACACGACTAGTGTATTTATTTTTAACCAAGAAAAACTTCTATAATTCACTTATATAAACCCTTTCCCTTAGAAAAAATTGTGGTATTACGTACCCACCCCCACCCCACCCCCTTTTATTTTTTAGGACTTGATTAATAACAGGTTCTTATCTATGCACTAGTATATCATATCAAATTTATGTCTTTCTTTGATTCCAACTGGTTACAAACGTCAATTTTAAGTTGAAAGAATGTATGTAAATAATCATTCGGATGGTTTAAAAGGTTTTCTGGACAAATTTTTCACTTGAAATTCGAAAAATATTTATATATAATGTTTACAGTTTCCTAGTTTTATACATATACAGTGCATGACAAAAAATTTGAAATTGAAAAAACCTTGGTAACTAATGCATGTAATGTTCGAAATATTTCAAAGTTTTATATACACATGTATATGGAAAACTAATAGAGAAGTCAGAGTAGTCATGGAATATGCAACAACGTAGTTAAATTTTAATTGTTTCATTTTCTAATGGGGCTTTTTCTTTTTCTGTAATTTATTAGATAAAAGATCGATGAAAAATCATTTTTCTGCAAACAGTTTTCTCTCTTTTATGAATGCAAAGTGCCACTATATATATATAAATCATAAAAGTTACACAAGATTAGAAGCAACTAAGCACTAAGAATATAACAGAAATTTAATTTGATACATTCAGTCATGCCATTCGGATTATGTTATATACAGATAACACATTTACATTCTTTACCTGTATAATTTGATCTTAATTGTTTAAATTTGTTAAAATTTTGACAAATCCTAAAATTTCAGGTAAAGAATTCCATAAAACAGGTGCGCAGCATAACTGAATGAATTCTGACCACAATGCGTTATACGAACTTAGTAGGACCTGTAAGATATTTGTATATCTAAAATGATATCTACTATCTCGCTTTTGAACAATACTTTCTAAAATTTGGGGAGTCATGCCATTTAAAATCTTGAATGTTTCAGTTACCATTAACCTTGATCTTCTTACGTGTAATCTGGACAATTTTACTTTAAACAATAATTTATCATTGTGGAAACATAATCGCAATACACAAAACGCAATGCCCGCTCTTGACTTTTTGTTGAACTGATTGTTTTTCTTCTATATTTGTCTTTTTTATTTTTATATGCTTAGCGTTAATTTCGGTTTGAAAAATATAATTTACGAGTTTTCCACGCAATAATAGTACGTAAAACAACTTGTTTTTGTAGGAATTACGTTTTTAAAATAGGTCGAGAAGAAAGGAACATTTTAAAGAATATAGAAGAGACCCATGTACGCGTCGACTATTCAAAACTGCATTAGTAAAATCTTGCCTTTTCTATACAGACGTCATTGAAAATTGACTGTTTGTATTGATAGATAGAGTAGCACTAAGATTCTTCCAGTCATTTTTCAAAACGGTTTCCTTTTCTCTTAAACTTCATAAATAACGCTTTCAAACCATAAAATGATATTTATTTGAAGAGTTGAATTCAAACGTTTTCCTCACTGCGTAAAAGAACCATATATATTTATTAAACAGCGGCAATTCAAAATGGATCTTTTATTCCTTACATTTTTTATCACTTCTTAGTAAAGTTAACGTAAAAAGCTTGTCTTTTGGGTGATGTTACATGCTCACTGGCTAGCAAAATTGAAGAAAAACTAAAAGTTATTGAAAAAAGAAATCCAGGTTTCACATCTCTTGGTTTTAAAATATCAATATCTGAATTAAATACAGCTTTTGGTATGTTAAAATCAAATAAAAGTCCAGGTCTTGACAATTTTAGTAACGAAATGTTAAAATCTTCTAGGTGTTTTGTTGATATTGCTTTGTTGAAACTTTTCAATGCTGTGGAATACCTCAGGAATGTATCCAAACAAATGGTCTGAAATTTTTATTTTCCCAATTTTCAAAGGGGAAGATAGAAACAAACCAGAAAACTACAGAGGAATTGCAATAAATAACAGTATAGGAAAACTTTTTTAATATAATACTAAATAATAGATTTAATAAGTATTTATATGATAATATTATTATTCATGAAACTCAAATTGGGTTCTCAAAAAAAGCACGCACCTCTGACCATATATTTGTACTAAGGTGCATCATAGAAAAATACTTGAAGTCTGGTAACAAAAAACTATTTGCATGCTTTATTGATCTTCGTAAAGCATTTGATAAAATTATTCATGTTGGCATTATGTACAAGCTGCAATTATGTAATATTAATAACCATTTTTATAAAATATCGAAATAAATGTATACAAATGACAGATTATGTGCAAGGTAGACTGTAAAATGACAGAGTTTTCCACATCTGAAGTCGGGGTAAGACAAGGCGGTGTTTGAAGTCCAAATCTATTTAAATTTTTCTTAGATGACCTTCCAAGTTTATTAGAAAATACAATAGATTTAGTAAGTTTAGATAATAAGAAAATACCATGCCTGCTATATGCAGACGATTTGGTCATATTTTCAGATACAAATTCTGAACTTCAAAATAATCTTGACACTGTTTATAAATACTGCAGTGAATGGTGACTGGAAATAAATATAAATAAAACGAAAGTGATAATATTTAATAATAATGATAGATTGCTTAGTGATGATTTTCAAATTGGTAATGACACTATAGAATGTGTTAAACAATATAAATACTTAGGAATTATCTTTGAAAACTCAGGGATATTTAATGAAACTAAAAAAACAGTTATTTCAAAAAATCATGAAGGCCAGTTTCAAATTTTATAGAGATCTAAAGTCATCAATTCCTAATGTCAATACGATGCTGCATTTATTTGATCATTGTATCAAACCAGTAATATTACATGGTTGTGAAAACTGAGGGTCATAAACATAACATAAAAAAGAAAATCAGCTGATTTGTATGATATTTTTAAAGACTGGGAAATTGAGAAGCTGAATTTAAATTTTGTAAATATATACTTGGTGTAACCAAGCTATGTACAAATACTGGTGTTATTACTGAACTTGGTAGATATCCTTTTTATATAGATATATTGAAACATATATTTATGTAAATGGCATAGACTTGAAAACTCGGAAGACAGGTACATTACTAAAATTGTGCTTACAATGAGTACACACATATTTCTAAGGGCCATCTATAGTGATAAATTAGGAATTAAACTTCCTCTATGCAAAAATTCAAGCAAGTGTAAATTAAAATTTTCCTTAAAAACTGGTTTACAAAGAAACTTTATTGATACATGGGATAAAATTCGGGACTCATATTTGCAGGATAAAGGAAAACTAAGTACCTTTTTTAAATTCAAGTCCTCTTTCATGGCTGAAAATTATTTATTTACAAAAAAATATTGAAAAACAGTGCACCCTGGCAAGGTTTAGACTAAGTAATCATGTCCTTAAGGTTGAAACTGGTCGTCATGAACGCAGGATAAACTTGTCCGGCAAAAATGAAATTATTCCAAGATGTGAAAGACTCTGCCAGAATTGTCAGAACAGTAATTCTGCAGATAATTCTGGATAATGGTAACTGATGATATAAATTTTATTTCATCACTATATGATTATATAGATTTAAACTATGATATAAGGGAAAAACATAATACTGATAAAGCAAATTGAGTTATCTCCCTTAGCCCTTAGTCCAGCTTCTCTCTCCCAACACTTTTTTGTCATATATATGAACACATACATATTTAATTCAATATTATATTGTCTTATCATCTCAAATGTTTAATTGTCTCTTTTTTCTGTTTTTTTTTTCTTTTTTTCCTTCTTTATACTATTTTATTGTAATTATACCTACCTACCTACCTTTCTTTTATATTTTATTGTAATTATACCAACCTACCTACCTACCTTTCTTTCTTTCTCTCTTTTATAAAGGATGTAACGGTTTTAATATCACATGGTGTTGACGGATTCAGATGCTTTTAAATTTAAAGTTTCTCAACGTTATTAAAATTAATAAAACTATTTCCCACTTGAATAAAATAATTGAACAATTTTACACGTAGATCATGGGTTACATCGCAGAACAGAAAGAAATGAAATTCGTCATCAATTTCATTTTACAGTACATGCAATAAACATATAATCTTTCTTCTCTTGGTATTTTTTTTTTTTTGTATCTGCCGATCCGATTTCTATTCTGTCCTCGGGGAATTTACTGGCTCAAAAATGTGGTTAAAAATTAAGGCAGTCTGGCAAGGTTTTGAAAAAGTTGGTATCCCCAAAAAATTCTTAGATTCAAGATCAATTACTTGCCACTTTTAAAAAATCACCTTGTTACTCTGTGACAAAAATAGCAAACTTAAACTAAAATATGAGACTTTTGAGTAGTTCGTACTAACCCGCCAATTTTTATATTACCGAGAGTAGTTCCCCTTGAGCAGGGATGTCCCGGAAGTGCAAGTATACACAAGATGGCGACAATGTGATGGGAATGCAAATAGAAAGTGAAACTTTTTGGTATTTTATGCAATGTCTCGATTGGCCGACTACTTTGTAGTAGTAGCATACGACCACGAGAAAGACAGTAAGTGTTTCAAAAAGCATTTGATACATTTATCGATGAATGGGGAATCAAACGACGAACTGTAAAAAATGCGTCTGCAACATCTCTCATAACTCGACACAAGTCAAAACAAAAACCAGACATTTTTAGAAATAGGCTTTTTGTTGAACAGTTCCCTCTTAATGTTCTATGATTTTACTTCAAGATACTATAAAATTACAGAGGAATACTTTTAAAGTATCATATTAAGTTATACTTCCAAAATTCTTACCAATGGCAATGCCAGTAGTGAATACTGCAATACTCAGGCAATAGCCATCTTAGTATGAGATTGCTCTGACAGCCTTGTTTGTGATATCTTGGGCTGTGGGACGTCAGAGCGGACACCATATAGAAAAAAAGGAAATTGCCGACCCAGACTTGGGGCGGCAGTATTTAGACTCCAAATCGTAACATAACTAACAAGTAGACAAATCATACATCAATTGATTCCTTATTCATTTTTCTGTAAGAATATGTACCAACAGTCTCCCTGTACCACAAACAAAAGCTTTATTCCCTTCAACCCACTATTTTCGTCATTTCACTTTCACTTTGAACAATTTTTCACATGACTGCGTTACTTCATATTTTGTGTAGTAAATTTATGCATATTACCCCGGTAACCTGTGTATATTTTCTAACCAGAAGTCCTTTATATATTCTTAGAAAAAAATGAATAAGGAATTGATTGATGTATGATTTATCTACGTACATTGTATAATTGGATATATTACGATTTCGAGTCTAAACTACCGCCCCAAGTCTGGTTCGACAATTTCCATGTTTTCTATATGCTCTTACGTCCCACCGCCCCAGCATATCACAAATAAGGCCGTAAGACGTCGGAGCAATCTCGGACTATACTCATCTGAATATGAACCAGGCCAGGGTCAATTGCACGACAGATTCTGCTCAACTTAAAATATAGTTTGTGTAGGGACATGAGGCCATTGTAGTTCCATTTGGCATTAAAATATTAGTTTTCTATTCCTCAGCATGAACTTTAATGGGAAGAATTGCAAAAGGAGTATTTGTAAATGATGGATCAATACATTGTACTTTCTGTTTCAAGTGTTGTGGTCTGTTTATACATTTGTATAGTCATAAATTTGAGTATTTATATCTTTACCTGGTGGTGTATTGTTTTACACATAACTCAAACTCAGAGTACCTGTAACACGTGTAAACTACCACATATTCTTAAAAATTCTTCATATCAGTTCATTTATGCTATCTACTTTTTGTAGTACTGTCCCTTGACTTACACATGTTACAAGTAAAGTCTTCTGAAAATTTGAGTTTTCATTTGAAAATAGAGATTCTAGAGTGGATTTAATTGCTGAATTCTATTGGGACTTTCTAAATTGTAAAGAAATTCTTGGAACATTGAGAGTTGATTCCCTGTAAATATTTTATTTCTTTTGTCAGTTTTGCTTAATGTGAAATTAATTTTTATGAGTTATTTCCTATTTGAAAGGCTCTGGATTACATGTATGTCCTGTCATGTTCTTCTTGCTATAACAAACAAGATAATTTGTATCGAAGGCTGGGGATTTCGGGGTCATTCCCTATATTAATTATAGCACATAAGTTTGAACAGAGGTCTTAATTTCAAAATTCTGTATGAGAAAGATATACATCGTAAACAGAAACACTTGAAATGGGATTTATACAAATATTCTAGAATGGAGTTTTAAACTAATTAATTTAAACTGAAAGTAGTCTCTTATTGATGCAGAGATTCTTTTTCTTGTGTATTTCTTTTTAGGTGAATGTTATATATCTAGATAGGGTTAATTTTTTTATTACTTCCTTTTAATGTAGAGGAATTTCAAATTTATCATTCTGTGGAAGTGGTACTTTAATTGTAAAAAATTTAGCTGTTTTTACATGTCAATGATAACTTCAGTTTGCATATTCATTAGTTGTCCTGAAATTTTAACACAACATTGGGATTGAAGTAAGAAAGTTTCCTTTAGATTTTTAATAATTTTCTAATACAAATTGTATGTCATGCATCTGTTCAGTAGTTTTTGGAAAAATTGCAAATTGTTCCTATGGCATCAAAACCGAAAGTGTGACCTCTTCGATACCACCGGACATTAGTATATAAATTGTAGTTCCAATGATGACAGCATTTTTTAATTTACGAGTACTTTATTCTTGTTGATCATGTTGATAATATCTGAACTAATATTTTAACTTACATAAAACTTTATCGCTCACCGAAATTACCAAGGAATTAAAATGAAAACGCAGACAGCTGATGAATGTATCTATCATAACGAATCTACAAAACACAGCTTCTGTTGTTGGGAACTTTACTTTTTAAATTAATTCATTGTCAAAACTAATTGCACATTTACAAAATGACGATTATTACCCATTATTTGAGAAAAAATACATTAAGATTATCTATTAGACATTTGCTTTCAGAATCTAAATGTTTTATGCAGGGTTCGGAAATTTTCAACAGCCTGTGTCTAACATTTTTTTGATAGACATTAATTGTCAGTTTTAACTCTTTTTAGCATTCCAACACACAAATTCATTTCATACAAATGTTGTTATGCACGATTTATTAATGTTTTGGGTACGACCTGAAATAAATGTCATGTGTATCAACTCTTTAACATTCTGTGTGGCGTTGTTTGTGTTTGATAATTTCGATGTTATAGGTGTCTTCTTTGAGGTCCGCATTTGGTACATGTAAGTATAAATAGATCAACATGATCAATAGAAAAATTGACCACACAACGACGTAGAATGAATTAAATAAATGAATAAAATAAATTCAAGTTTAAATACTTTGAAATGAGTCTATGAAAGTCTTCCCGAAAGATGAAATTTTTATTCCTTTTTCATATTTAACTACAAATATTCGCGCATGCTCAATTGATTATTTACTAAACTACACTTGCAAAAAATGGAAACAATGTGGACATCTTCAAGTTTTGTCGAGTTAAATCTACCAAGGCGTTTCTAATCTTCTCCAGTTTATGATTGTGAACTGTTAGATTGTCCGATACATACATGTACCTTGTAATGGATTTTTTTTTAATTTGAAAACAGAAGGTGTGCAAAATGCCTGATTGATCGTCATTGGTGAATGACCTCGATATTGAACTTTGGAAATTGTTGATAGGTCATAAGGTGTACAGTAATTATATTTAAGCATAATAAAAGCACAGACACCTTTAATGTAAATTACATTTATGCCATGCGAAGTAAACTTATGATTTAATAACAGAAAGTGTTGGTGACAAGAAAGTCTGACGGGTTGTCATATCCTTGTGGAGATTTTCTTTAGTTTCTGTTGGGAATTTAATGTGGATGACATTTGTTTATTTGTACATTCATTCGTAGGATTTGTTAGTTTGACTTTATTTTGTTTTGTTTACACTCTGTACAATGTTCAAGACAAACTGTAGCAGGAATCTACAATTACTCTCAATTATATTTTTTTTCCAATTAAAAAATGTTTCTTTAATACAATTTTTGTCACGGCTGCGATGAAAGGTCGTGAAGGCGAGATACAGGTATTACTTTCGGGAGGGGGGTGGGGGGCGATGGCGGTGTAAACTTTTTAAAAACTTTAATAACTTTGCACACATAATGCCTACAATTAATATTTTTGGTCGACAGATACCTTATAGTATAAAGTTTGCCGCAATATTCTTGTCTGGTGATCATGACCATGACCTTGTTTTCATGGTTCACTGACTAAATGTAAAATCTGCATTTCAGTTTCATGGTTAAATTCATTTCTCAGCAACTGTAATATCTAGGCCTACCATATTTGGTCTATAGATAGTTCTTAATGGGTACATGCATGTCAGTCTGACACCTGGCTTGGGACTTTGATGTCAATTTCATGCTTTAGTGACTTTGTCACACTTTCATGGTCTAAGCAACTATAATACCTAGACCCACCATATTTGGTCAATAGATAGTTTTTGGTGGGTACATGTCAGTCTGACAATTTCATGGTTGAGTGACCTGCATCACATTTTTGTGGTAAGTCCATTTCTTAGCTACTGTAATACCTAAGCCCACCATATCTGGTCAGTAGATAGTTCTCAGTGGGCACATGCCAGCCTGACACTTTCCCCTGGATTTTGACATAAATTTCATATATGAGTGACTTTGTCACATTTTCATGGTTAAATCCATTTCTTAGCAACTGTAATACCTAGACCCACCATATTTGGTCAATAGATAGTTCTTGGTTGATACATGTCAGTCTGACACCTGCCTTTGACATTGACCTCAATTTCATGTTTGAGTGACCTGTGTCACATTTTCGTGATTAAGTCCATTTCTTAGCAACTGTGGCACCTAAGCCCACCATTCCTGGACAAGAGATAATTCTTAGACTGCAATGTCTGACACCTGTCTCTGGACCTTGACTTCAATTTTATGCTTGACTGACTTTGTCACATTTTCGAGATTAAGTCCATTTCTCAGAAATGTAATACCTAGACCACCATATTTGCCAATAGATAGTTCTTAGTGGGTGCAAGTCGGTATGGCAACTCAGGGCCTAATCTAGGATTTTGAAGAGAGAGAAGTGACTTCTCCTTCCAGGATGGATTAGGGAGAAGTGGTCATTTTTCTGGCGAAGTGGACTTTAATTCACCGTATCGGTTGCGCTTTTTCTGTGTGTCTGTTTTCAATGGCATATATATAAATAAAAGTTTGATAAACTATAAAAAAAAATTAGGACAGTTATATACAGTTTGATTTTCTTTTGATCTACTAATTTTGAGTAGGCCTACTTGAGTAATTTAATTTTCACAGCTTACCAATATATTTTATTATCAAATGGTAAGTTGTCAAAACATTGTGTCATTGTAACTCGAGATTCTCATACTGTGTCACCCAAGCCAACTTTCATTCACATAACTAGCCTATTAACGGCTAATTATCTTTCATCATAGGTGTTTCCTTGTAATCTTAACCGTAGAACAAAACATCAATCAGTTGATCATATAAAAATATAAAATTAGTTGACTTCGTGATTACGCAACATCGTCCTGACGCCATACATCTTCAATTCATAACAAACGAATGAAACGATATTTCGATTTCCCTTAAATAGTTTTGAATATAAAATTCAAATAGGTTTAAAGTCGCCGTTGTATTTATTTCAATCAAACATTGACAATATAAGTCATGGACCACTTCAAAATTCCGATTCTTGATGGTCGCCATTTTGTTTCAAAAATTTACCTGTGCTAAAAATTTCGCGAGTTATCTCCCATTTACTGATATTTCGATAGCGACTTCACTTCGCCAAGAAATGAATAGGCCGGCGAGATTTAGCGATTTTGAAAATTCTTTGGCGACTTAAATCGTCATTTCGCCGGCAAGATTAGGCCCTGGCAACTGTCTTTTGACCTTGACTGCAATTTCATGCTTGAGAGACTTGTTTCATGTTTTGGGATAATGCCCATTTCTCAGCAATAGCAATACATAGACCAACTGTATTTGATCTATAGATAGTCCTTGGTGGGTACATGGCTGTCTGAGACCTCCACTAAGATTTCGATTATCGACACTAAAACCTGACTGTTGCTAAAAGCTAAGTCTTAATACACATTGAACTCTTACTGAAAATGATGTCCTGGTTTCCATACCACGGAATGTACATCAATTTTGAAAAAAACCTTCAATATTTCAGGAAAAAAAGGAATACATTCACTGTAATTGATCTCACATAACAGAACAAATCTGTAATAAAATTCAATTTGAAATTATACACAACTATAGTTGCAATCTTTCCAAAACTGCTTTCCAGCATTTTGAATTCATTTGTCATACAAACCTAAGAATTACCTTCATTTGTTTTCCTGAGATACTTACACAGCAATAGGATAGACAGAAAAAGGGACCTTTTGATTTTTTATCATGTTTAAAACAAGTAGAAATGCAGTTCATTGTTATTATCTACACACATTGTCTCAAAGTTGATTGGAAAGTCAAAAAGACTTGGATTTGGACCAACTGATTCGACATATTAGGAATTTGAAGCTTAAAAAGTTTGAGTTTTGGGATTTTATCTATATTTGACCACTGTTGAAACCCCCCTTATTTCTGGCAACTTTAAGCTGACTTATTTAGCAGTGTTTACAATTACTAAGCATATAATATAAAATAGTAATTGACCAGTGTTCTCCCCAGAAATATATCATCACCTTTGACATAAATATTTCCTGAGATACCACTTTGGACGGCGTCACAGATGTATATGTATGATGTATTGAATTTATATTATTATATATTAAATGTAATAATTTGTTCTAGCTGAAAAATGAAGAAATGTTTATAGTTCAAATATTCAAAGATATGTATATGTAACAGTAGTACATGTAGTTTGTCAAACAACCAATCCACATTACATGTATACATGCTATGGAATGATACTATCATTCAGCATTGTCCTAGAAGACATTGGTATCATTTGTTAGGCACTATCAATATTGGAAAAGTATATTTTGGCGGCCTTTTGGTTGGTATTGAAATAACCAATGTTATTTTTCAAGTTTCATTCATTATTGGCTTTTCCATATATCGAGTAAGAAAGTCAGATGTTTTGTATACATTTTTTATTTTCCCAGTCACCATTGATTTTGACCTTTGACATCGACCTTTTCAATGACAAGCTTATGAGTGTCAGCTTGGGATTGTTAAGTTCTGAACATCCCTAGGGCAATTAACACTTATTTAATCACTATTAAAATGCATTAAGGACTAATTAAAGGTGCAAACAATCAAGGGAAAGATGTTCCGTTTGATCATACACTGTAAGAGGCAATTAGGTCGTATTCTAGTTCTGCGATATTTCAAGGTTAAAAAATAAAGCAGTTTGACTGAAACAGATCTCTGTGACGTTGATAGGGTCTTGGAGATTTCTGATAGTGTCTCGGTAACGAGATGCTAATAGGGCCCAGGGAGAACACTGTTGACCACTTTACCCTTTATTTCTAACTTTGGCTATCAGGCCTTATGAATATGGTACAATAAGCCCACATTAAGTAATTCATAGTCCTGTTTGAAACCTTGATGTTCTGCTAGTTCTGCAGAGCAATAGTAAATATTAAACAGAAAATTTGTTATACCCTTATATACATACATATTTTAAAGAAATTAAGGTATAGAGTGTAAAATATTTTTATTCATTTCTGTCAAAGTGCAAGAATTTTGGGATCTTAGTTTTATGTTGTACCTTTCTTTTTGGAAAATACACCTTTAAATTTTTTCCAAATGGCGTGATTAAAGATTGAAAATTAAGTTTCAGTGTAAAATTTATTTTTGAATTTATACCAAGAAGAGTAAATTATAAATACATAATTTTTGTGCCTTCAGAATTTTACAGGGAGATTAATAATTACTATGTATACAGATTAACCATGCCAGTGGGTAATGTTAAATTTAAAATTGGTCAACTACTTCATCCAATCATCTGCGAAAAAGGGCAAAGGTTTTTAAAACAGTTGTGGTGTTAACTAAGTAATAAATTCTTTGATACCCCAATAAAGGAATGAATTTATCTAAACTCAGATAAAAACTAAGACCATCGTAAATGATAAAAGTCTTTTTGAATAACATTTTACTATACAATTCTTTAGCTACAATATTATTGTATAATAATAACTATTTTTATTACTGGTAACAGCTGTTATGAAATCTATAGATTGTCTTTAAGTTACCAGATATTGATATGACACAAGAGTTAAAATTTAGACTTTATTGATGAGAATGTATATAGAAAAGTAGAAATTAGATACATATTTTCCCTTCATTTGGCTTGAACAGTACCTCAGTTTGCAGATTCAAGTATGCTCTTTTACAAACTGACAACAACAGACAAACTTCCTTCCTACATTTTATAAAATCACTTTATTTCATGATTCAATTTTGTCAGCTTTTTTGTCTATGTTACTGACAAAGATTTCGTATTTAGTAATTTCCTATTTCCTGCTGTCCTGGAAATTTTACTGAAAAAAAATGTGATTTCCTACAAAACCATTTTTAATTTCACACATTTTTATACGACCGCAAAATTTTTGCGGTCGTATATTGGTATGACGTTGGCGTCGTCGTCGTCGTCGTCGTCGTCGTCCGTCGTCCGTCGGAGTCTGTAGACATTTGGTTTTCGCACTATAAATGTAGTATAAGTTAATAGAAATCTACGAAATTTAAACACAAGGTTTATGACCACAAAAGGAAGGTTGGGATTGTTTTTGGGAGTTTTGGTCCCAAAAGTTTAAGAATTAGGGGCCAAAAAAGGGTCCAATAAGCATTTTTCTTGGTTTTCGCACAATAAGTCTAGTATAAGTAAATAGAAATCTATGAAATTTTAACACAAGGTTTATGATCATTTTTTGGAGTTTTGATCCCAACAGTTTAGGAATTAGGGGCTAAAAAAGGGCCCAAATAAGCATTTTTCTTGGTTTTTGCACAATAACTGTAGTATAAATAAATAGAAATCTATGATATTAGCTTGGTGGGCTAAGGAAGGTAATCCAAACACATTTCAAACACATTTAAAGTAAAATATTGTGTATGATTCAATTATGTATAAAGAAATGTTGATTGTTTTTGGGGTGATTTATAGCTGTCAATTTATTTTTAGAACTTACTATGAATTAATATTAATTTTAGCCATATGTCATTTTTTATTTTAAGACTTCAATGATGTATTTAAATGTTTAATTATGTTTGCAAACTTCATGATAATTTTGAATAGGGATTATGACATTATCTTGAGGGAAAGATTTTTTTTTTTGAAAAAGGGAAAGTGGGGGGGGGGGGTGTCAAAATTTATGGGGTAAATATTAAATTGGCGGGGGGTGGGGAAAATTTTTTTCTCATTTCAGATTTGTACTTAGTTTTGTTATTATGGGCCCAGTTTTCAAGTTGGTTCAAATTGGGGTCCAAAATTAAAGATAAAAAAGGGGTAATTTTTTTTTTTTTGGGGGGGGGGGGGGTGGGGCATTTATCCACAGCATATTGTATTGCACAAGAAGAAAAAAGTTGAATATAAATTCAAATCATATGACCAATTCTAAGTTTTTTGATTTCACTTATTCTGTCATAAACCTATTATGTATCAAATATTTCAATAAATTTTCAATTGCACAGTACTGTGTAATAGCAAGAAATTGATATGTGTGACCTGCTGTGTCAGAAACATATGCTGTGTCAAATATTTATTCACAATCCAAATTCAATGTTGTATCAAGCTTGAATGATGTGTCCATACTTGCCCCAACTGTTCAGGGTTCGACCTCTGCGGTCGTATCAAGCTGCGCCCAGCGGAGCATTTTATTACACATTACAAGCAGTTGCATTTTCCAAGAAAATCATAATAAACATGTACATGGAAGATAAAATCTATATTTTTTTTTTGGTTGTGGGGCTTTTGGTGATTTCATTCCAATTGATGGTGAGCCTATAGCTATTGGAAAATAAAATTCCATGCGATGTGGTTAAAATTCAAAACTATTTGTGGATGATAAAACAGTTTCAACAAATGTTTTCGTGATAAGTTGGTTAAATAATGCTTTTCCATTTTAAGAAGATCTAAAATTTAATAATGGCACCCCCATGGGATGTAGATTTGAATGTAATAACCCTAAAAAAATTCTTGCAGTAGAAAACATTTTATCTAAAAGAGGAAACAGATACTATGCTTTGTTTCAATTGAATTGGTACTAAAAGTAGTTGGTATTAAATTAAGAGGAAATGAAAACTCGAATTTTACCACACTCCTTTTGTAATATCAGTTATCAAATTTCAGGGTTAAGTATTTTTATTAATGAAAACATTTCATGAATGTCATTGAAGTTATGACCCAATGACACAGTGTCAAATTTTGTAGTTATGAAACATACTTAAGGCAAATACAGGATAGGAAATTGCAGTTGTAAAATGATGAGATTGTTAAGTACATGTACCTATATAAATTGCAGCTGAACTAATAACATGCAGAACTTAATTTTGAAACTGATTGCTCACAAGATGAAATCTATTATATAGGATGCAGGACTTTCAGTAGTAAGCAGTAGATATCAAATTTTTAGAAGCTACTCCTGTGTTTTAGCTGCCAGCTTTGGTAAAATTTTGGTTGGTACATGTAGCTGTCTGGTGTCTCAGTTTGATAATTATAAAGTGACTTTAAAACTTTTGAAGGACTGAGGATGTGAACAGTATGATACTTGCTGGAAATATGGTTTAGATAAAATGGACACCTTTTGACATTTATGGCTTATGAGCAGTGCTGCTGAGGTGAAAATTGTGTAAAAAGATACATGGACGTGATTTATATGTTTTTGCTTTATTCACTTAGAAAAGAAGACAATTGCTCTTTTCATCCATTATATTTTTAAATTGTTGGTCAGTTTACAAAAAGAAAATTAAAAAAAAAATACTGGGTTTATCATAGCATTCATTTTGTACTGCTTCATTAAATTGATTGTAATTGAGATAATTATTTTATAGATGGAATGTATAAACCAGATGATACAGCTGGCTAACTGTTTACTGACCAATTTGATTGTTATGATAAAGTTGAATTCCATACATTTATCTAGAAATTAAAGCCTTGAGAAAACAGGACAGTTGTATACTCTTTTCAGTGGATTTTATCTTAGCTATATATCTGTTACTTTCAGCACATTCCTAGACAACACCAAATGACTTTTTAATTAGCTACAAGTTTTTGTGAAGTACACATGTATGAGTTTACTTCTATTTTAAAGTAATTTAAGTTTTATGAATCAATTACATATACAGTTCCTGATGTAAGTGATTTTTGGAAACAGAGATTAAAAGTACACATATATTCCAGCTTTCCTTTGCCAAATGTTAGACAGAAACAAGAATTTAATGAAACCACAAACATGTATTTTTGGAAATGCTTGTAAATGTGTACATGTACAGGGTAGTGTTGGGAATCCACTAATTGAAATAATCAGGAAGCCTAACGGATTCGATTATCCAATATAATGAGAATTGTAAGATGCAACTAAATTATTGCCAGATTGATATAAAATCAAGTTTTAATTGTCTCTTTGACCAGAATCTGTAATGTATAAGTAGGCACTTTGTTAATACCTTGGATGAATTAATGTGTGTTTATTTTTAAGCCTTTTCTGGACTTTATTTAACTCTCTAATAACCTCCTAATAACTGAACTAAATACCAAAATTTCTGCATTTTGTTTAAAAAAACTGTTGTTAGTAAACGATAATAGATTATGAAAAAAATAATTTCAATTACATGTATAATCGATAATCGGAACATCCCTTGTACAAGGTATTTTAAGCTTCCAATTTGTATAAATTTTGTACATTTTCCTAATGCCTTAATAAAAGGATATGCAGAAAATTCTTCCATGATGTTGTATAATCAAAGAAGGTACCTGTAGCACGTATAGTAATGAGGATATTATTGGTTGACAGTCTGGTACCCAGTGTTTTTTGTAATTCTTTAGTAGATCAGTTTATAGTTTCTCCAAGTGTGTGACAAAATAGCTTTTTCAAAGAAAAAAAACATTCAGAGAACATTTATGAGATATATGCATAATTTTTGCAAAGCTTATATTTTCCAAAAGTATCTTTAAGGGAAAATGGCTAAAACAACTAACAACACCGACATTTTAAATTGTTATTGAGTGTATTTTATATCACTTTCATCAAAATACTTATACTGAAATTATAAAATACCTAGAAAAAGTATTGCAATACTTGTGTTTAAATACCACAAATTTAAAGTAAAATAGGGTGGTTAAATGTAGAATCAGTCTCATGTGTCTAAAGAGAATTGCATTTAATTTGTTATCAAAATACTTGACAAATATTATAATGTTATTTTGACTTTTTGAGTCCAAATCGCACATTTTTCTGGACTTCACTTTTTTCAAGCTTGCCAATACTTAGACATATGGCATATTTTTCACAAAAAACATTGTTTATAAACTTACTGAAGTATTAGATTCATCACAGAAATTTTTGTCAATGTTCCTTGTCTGTTTTAAAATTTCTTCAAGTTATTAAAATTACAATTGGGCTTTAAAGAAAAGTTTTATGGAATAACAAACATTCTGTTAAAAATTGTATAATGAATAAAGAATATGAAGAATTGCAGTGGCTTTTTGTAGATGTATTTAACATCAGTAAACTCTGGCTTGCTCCAGACATTTTCAGGATCTTTGGTTGAAATACATTAATTCATATATACATTGCACATTGTGTTACTCATCATAATTAGTATCATAGGTTTTTTTTAATGGATATGAAAAAAAATCTATGCTGAGGTTCACAATGACCTTCTCAGAAGTAAACACAGAAAATCAGTTGATTACATGAATCTGTATGTAAATATGTAATTATCAGTATATTGTTACCAGCTGTGATAGTAGTTTATCCTAACTTCCTATGAGAATGTAATGACATGAAATAGTTTCATCTTCACAAGTTAACCTGCAGGTTACAGAGGTGGATATAATTTCCTATAGCTACTTTGTAAATGTTATTGATATGTTTAAAAACAAGTGGTGTAGCTTTTGATGTTAACATTTTTATCATATTTTCACTTCATATTTCATAATACTGGAAGAATCTTTAATGTAAACATTTTAATTCACCAATTATGTTTAATTAAGTTATGGATATGTTGAAAAACAAGTGATGTGGCTTTTGAGGTTAACATTCATATTTTAAATTCAAATTTCATAATACTGGAAGAATTTTTCATACTTTTAATCCTTTTGAAAATTCAATTTCCATCCTTTGTTTTAATTCTGAATTTTAATTAAGTTGTGTGTGCAGTTAAACAAGTGGCGTGGCTTTTAATTCAGAATGAATTTGGGGGGCTAATAATGATCACTAGCCTGTCAACACTGAGGTTGTCAGTTTGAATCGTACCTGTGGTGGGGTGTGTTGGACTCCAGTCTTAATAGACAAGGATTGCCCATTTTCCTACCGAAGGTTGATGGTTCTCTCTGGGTACTCTTACTTCCTCAACCAATAAAAAGTGATCACCGCGAAATAGTCAATTTTGCTGAAAACAGCGTAAAACCCCAACTAAACAAACAGAATGAATTAGCTTGGTTATTTTAGTAATTAGATTTTAATTAGATAGCATTGATTTGAAATATTAATTGATTTACTTAGTAGATTAATCTTTTCCATGATTTCTTAATCATAGTTAAAATCGATTGAAAAATTCCTTAGATGACAACAACAGCAACAAAAGAAAAGAGGGATATGTCTGGATATATGTAATGTCATATTAGCTACATGTAAACCGTAGTACAGCTAGAATTTAAGGAGAGATAATTATTGGCATATATTTAGGATAAGGGGGGATAATTTTAAATGATATCAGTTATTCAACTGTCTTCTTTAATTTCGTCCTTTCATCTATTTTCAATTCATTGAGTCTGGTTAAGTGTTGTGTAGTGTGTTTATAAGTAATTCAGCTGGAAAAAGGCAGTACTATAAGGGCAAAGTAGTGTTGCTTTTATTTATTTTGCAAACTGAAGGCTTATTTGAAAGACCACCCATGGATATCTATGAAAGAAAATTTTCTTTGAATTTACAATGGTTCAGTTTGAAATCATTTTGTGTATCTAAACACATTGCAGAATCTTATATAATCAGGAATCTTATTGATGCATTGTTTCTAATTATCTCTGCACTTTCTCTTCATGTGTTTTATGGTTTAATTGCTTCAGGAAAGCATGTGTTCTATCTTTGGAAGTTTCAGTGAGACTGTGTAAGATATTTTGCATTACATGTAAAGTGATGTAAGCCAGAAAGAGGAATTTAGAGGGGTTGTTTCTAGATGTTTAAATTTGGGATATGTAGATTTATAGGATATAAAAAAGAGAGTTTTGATTACCTATAAAACCAGTTTAACCCTACTACTGCTGGTGTACATGTATTATTATACACATTGTTGCTTTTGTCTGGTGAGCTGTTGATTGAATAGCATTTATTGATTGAAGTGTCATTGTTGACCTTTCCTATCATATTTCTTACTATTTACATATGTTTAATCAATATATCAGTTTAATTTACCCACATTTTGAAATGAAAAAAAATTGAAACAATATCCATGATATAAGAGTTAACTTACAGAATATGACGAAAAAGCAGGTGTAAATTTTTTGTTAATTGACAAATTTTGACCAATACAGAATCAGAATACTTTTATTTCCATAAGAATGGACCCACAAGGGACATGTTACAATACACATATGGACAAAGTAGACAGTACAATACAAAAGTCAATATTCAAATATTTGTATAAATACAAACAAAGAGTAATTTAATCAGTATCATATGTCCCAGGCACAGCACAGATGAGGCGTTCTACATAGATGAAAAAAAAAGTGAATAAAATACCAGGGGGAGAAAATAACCCCCCCCCCTTCCAAATCTACACACAGACTTTTTAGAATACATATACAAGCAGAAATATTTTGGCATATTATCAGTTTGCAAGTTTTTACACTTTATTCTCTCTGAAGCGATATAACTTTAAAAAGGTGAACCATTATATAGATGTAGAAGTAGTAACTTTGTTTTCTACACATATAATACGTGTACCTTTAACTAACAAATATTATTCATAATGGTAAATAGGAACGGTAAACAATGATGTATATACCAATCAATCAACGCCACCTAACAGACAGGACCAGGAGACCCCTCACCCTGGACAAAAAATAAAATAGAAGACAAAACACAAACACAGAGTTGTGATAGTCTGAATTGGTTTAGACACTGAACATTGGTGGGGTTAGACTGTTTTTATGGGTAACCAAACCTCCCCTTATCTATCTGATACTCCTACTCTATATAAAACATACTATACAGTGTAAAAGCCTATACAGTATGACATCCAACAAGGTGATCATTAGCTGGAGCTGCAAAAAATGGCTGGACTGTACATAATTTAGATAGCACAACTATCTAAATAATTTAAATTTTGATAGCAAACTACTTATAGACAAACTGAAAATATTTTCCATGTTATTTTTATTCAGAATCAAAGAATCTTGACAGTTGAGTAGATTTGCCATTTTTATGGGAGGAGGGGGACGGTAACAATATTAATTTTACAGTTTCCCTTTACTGTTCTGATGTGACCTATAGACAGAAATTCCCTACAGAGATTCATGTAAAGTGTATCTTTTTTATGTTTGTAATGATAGGAGAACAATCCAGTAACAACTTCACACAATAATAACTGGCCAGAAGTCTGATAAGATAAGGAATAAATACCTGAATGAAGATTTCTCAACTCTTATCTGTAACCATTAATGGCTTTAAAGTATATACACTTAACATTTATTGATTTGGTGTACAAATCATATTGTTATGGGTATTATCAATATGTAATTTGTCTTAGAAAAACTTTTGCCAACAGCTTTAATAGTATATATACGTATTTTGTTTTTTTCATAAAAGATTGAACTGCCATTTCTGATGTTTTGGTAGCATTGTATGCTTCACTTCTATGACTTTTAGAAATGTTTGTAACATACTTGTGTAACTGTAATAGGATATGGTACTATGTAGCAGTTGAAAGGAACTAATTGTTTAAGTCTAATTAATGGTTTGTTTGTTAGCATTATAGGAGCATATGCATTTTCTACATATGGGTCAATTAGAAAAGTCTTTGTTTAATGGGGGCGGCCATATTGTGCTACATACTAAGGCTTGAAAAAGTTTCATTCGCCAGAAGTAAGTAAAGTAAGGGAAATAACTTGCTTCAAATTATAAATTTTATAGTCAGAATCGTGATACCGGAAATGAGTTTCTGGAAAGGGCTAATATTGCTGTGCTCGCATCATTGACCACGACAACAGCGTATTAGTTGTTTGTTTACAGTTGTCTCATAAATTTTCCAGTTACTTTCAAGTTAAAATTATGTGTTTGTGTTTTTGTTTGTGCACATTAACTTAATTTTGGTATTTATTTTGGTTTCCAGTTTGTATTATAAAGGTATTGCAGTTGACATTGATGAGTTAGCATTGAAGCATGATATATTGATGTTTAAATACTTTTAACATTCTGTATAAATGATTTGTAAAACATTGTGACAGTTGAATAGAAAAAGAATTTAATTGAAGGATGAATTAAAAATATTTTGCTTTGTTTATATGTTCATATAATGACACTTCATAAACAGAGCATGTCATGCAGAGTTTAAATTCCATTGACTGGCTCTTTGATAATGTGAATAATAATATTTTATTTAAAAATCCATACAGTATAAAATTTATGTAACAGGTGTGTACAAATTTGAATGCAAACTAAAAATTTAATAACTCCCATTTGATTTGTAAGGTTTTGGTTGAATGCTGTTGTAAATAGACATTTTGGCTGATATCCGTATAAATTTTATGGCACGAAATAAAATAATTTTAGAAATAAGGAGTCAGAAAAATGAAAATATCTTTTACAAGGTCAGACAAATGGTGCATAATTTTTACTGGATGATTGCTTTCACCTAGATTAGCAATTAAAGCAATATAATTTACCACTAAACCAATTATATGTGGAAACCATCTATTTCTAGTACATTTCAACTCAGACTGATGGATGGGCTAGTTAATAAAGCTTATAATCAATATCTCTGTCAGAAGTAATCATTCCTTACGTGAGAATGCCTTGAATTCCTGGTCTTATTTAAAGTTTCATAACACATCTTAATTTTGAGGATTTCTGCAGCTTACTAAATATATATATTGCAATGGTCAAATTGTAATTTTTAAATTTGTTTTGGCAAAACTGACTATGTTGTGAGGAGGTTTTACACTTTGCAATTTTTCTATGAAGTTAAATATATATGTTATAGATCTTTTAATTTTTGCCAATTATTATGAGTATTTGTGAAACATATAATTCACCTCATTGTCCACCAATCTGCATATATCTGTCTGTCTGTCTGATGATGTATCTGCTGTCAATTGTTACATTGTACATACCTAACATTGTTACCTACATGTACTACTAGCCTGATTATATAAGGATGTCACTTAATGTATGTATAGTTTCAGAATTAATCACTTTTTTTCTTGAAAAGTATAATAGCTGTAGCTTAAAAATTATTCTTACAAATGGTAGCTGCTTCCCATATTTTCTTAGCTCCATTAATTTCTAAAATAATATGTAGAAATGATTGGAAACTAGTACATGTATCCACTTATTGGATATGGTAGTTGAGTGGAATGTTTATTGCTGGCTAAATACATGTACTGTGCAATAGATTGATTCGAATGTTTATTGCTGGCTAAATACATGCAGCTTGATTTGAATGTTTATTTCTATTGCTTTATTAGTTGTGCTGCTTGATTATTGCTACCAGCTAATGGGTGTGCTAGTTGATGCAATTTCCTGAGGTCTCTTGGCATGAAATTTAAATAATACTGAAATTTAGTAGAATTCTAAATTGTATTGGCATTCAGTACATTTGTAATATAACTCTATCCATATGTACATTCGGTGCATCAAAATTGGTATTCTACACATTTAGCCTTATTTTCAGCAATGGCCTGTTGTCTAGTAAGCATTGTTTGTTTTTATTATCCCAAATGAGTACTTAATAGAATGCATTGTTCAAGTACAGCGTTCTTCACATAAAATGGTTACATGTATCTTTAAAAGTTAAAAGATTTTAGAGAGATTGTCACTGGTTACAGAGTTGTTTAACTTAGGATTTCCAGTTTTTATTGCTTGATTAATTGCAAGTTGTTTGATTGAGGCAAACAGTACAGTTGGTTTGGTTATCAAAAACTGAGGTTCAGGTGGCAATATTGTGTGACTAGTTTTCAATGGTTGAGAAAGTCAGAGTACCTTGAAATTACCATAGACAGGAAAACTGATAGTCAATTGTTATTCAGGATCATAGTCTAGTACATAATACCATGAGTTAGGATTGAGTGAAAGATAAGTGTTTATTTTTATCTTGAACTCTTGGCCACCCATTCCCCATTTTATAAACACTGAGATCCTCATGTTTCTACCTTCATATTTCAGGAAGTGAACAGAATGTTGGAAAAAGTGTACAAAAAATTCTTGAGCAATACATTTTATTTGTACTTAGATATTTTATTTTTATATTTCAGGAAATGGACAGAGTGTTGGGAAGATTATACAAAGATTTCCTGAAAAAGAATGGGATAACTGTCCATTCACTCAAGGCATAGAACTGGTAACTAGTTACTGTTCCATTATTTTACATGTGTACAAGTAATTTGTTGCTTATTATTACTTTCATGTGATATATATATATAATATATGTATATGTAGAATTTTGGGAAAGCAGATACATATGTATATTATTATGTAAATATTAAAAAAGAATGTGAAAGAATTTGAGGAACTTTAACTCTAAAACTGTCCAAAAAAATGCCTTGATATATTGATACAGATCTCGCACTGTGGTTTTCGGAAAAAACATGATTTTACTGTGGCAATTTGACCATGCGACCCTTGTTTTATCGTGGCAGTCAATGCTGAAAAAATTGTGGTGACATCGTGGCATGTTGTGGTGGCTATTATCGTGTTTGCATGTCATACAACGATTTTCACAAAGCCATATACACAACGATCGAAAGCTGAAAGTAAATATATATAAAAACTTTGAAATACATGTACAAAAGGGTTTATATTTTTTTTCCAAACAGATTTTATACTTATTGCTAATGTTAGTTAATTATATCCCGGTACACATTTCCATGGCAACCCGAAGATGAGTGAGTTTGTGGAAAAATAAATTTTACTTAGACTTTTTAATTTCACTTTTGGTGCATTTCATCTGAATGTTTGGTAATAAATATAAGAATTATCCAAAATTAGATGTTTTGCGTACTAAAGTATGAAGCGATTTCGATATGTACATGTAGTAGTTTTTTTAACAACATGAAACATAAGTATAAAATTTCTTGGGAGGCAACACTGTTTGCTGAAAAAGAAAGGGTAAACATATTCACTATCACTTGTTGATGAAATTAGTACTGATATTTGGAAAACAAAATGTCAGGAGAGGGCAGCAAATTTTAGAGATAAATTAAAATTGCACAGTTATTATGATTTTATTTAGATATGGGGGTGATTTAAGAAATAAATGTCAAATTTATCATTTGCTAAACTGGGAAATTTGTTTCACCTGGCATTTCTGAAATATTGTACAGTTATTCTGACCACTTACATGTAGAACACATACCTATTTTGTGTAATTAAAATCTGATGCCTTTAACTCAGCCCTTGTGAAAATTTAGCATTTCAATAGAGCCAGATATAGTGGAACACACCGGTATTAATTTTTTGTTTGTTTTGCTTCTGCATATCCTTTGAGGAAATATTTCTCTTATTTGCAACAGCAGGTTCAGACATCTAATTGGTTTTGTTTAGTTTATTCCACTGTTGTCTACATGCATATGCAATGATTAATTTGTATGTCTCTATACCATTGTATCTACAGCAGTTTAACAGAATAAAGCATAAATATATTATAGACTCAAGGAACACTAGCTGTTTCTAGCTGACAGATTGTGATAATTAATTGAATTGTTATCCCTCCCCATTACGCCCCCTTTTCAATATACATATGCTATTGATGGTAATTACCAGTAA
Organism: Mytilisepta virgata; assembly: GCA_028015205.1. Taxonomy (NCBI): domain Eukaryota; kingdom Metazoa; phylum Mollusca; class Bivalvia; order Mytilida; family Mytilidae; genus Mytilisepta; species Mytilisepta virgata. The sequence continues at coordinate 39,576,916 of CM051515.1, forward strand.
TTGTTGTAGAGATTTTTGGCTATTAGCCACTTCTCTAGTACTTCAGGATACATCAGAATACAGGTGTTTGATTTTAATTTTACTGAAATAATTTTGGCTTTTCTTCATAAGTTGTCAATTACTATTATATATCTACATAATAATGTATGTCTTTAAAAATAAATATTTGTTGAAAGATTTACATTCCAAAAAATATTTGTTGAAGATTTACAAAATTCAACATGGCTGCCAGGGCCATTTATGCACTCTGATTGGCTGAAATTTAAAAAATCTTCTTCTCTGAAACTACAAAAGCAATTGAATTGTTATATTGCAGGAATGATCCTTACATGGTCCTCTGCAACCTTTATGTTTTTCATGCCAATATGAAATCCAAGATGTCTGAAACTACAGAGCCAGTTAGAACCAAACTTGGCAGAAATGGTTCTTAAATGGTCCTCTGTCAGAATTGTGTCCTATGACCCAGAATGTCAACCAAGATGGCCACCACAGCCAAACTTAGTTAAACAAAGGACCCTCAAGGAAAATTCATTATAAAATATTCTGATCTGAGACCAATTGGCTAATTGGGACCAGACTTGGCAACAATGGTCATTAGATGTTCCCCTTTCATAATTGTGTCTGCTGACCTGGCCTGTAAATCAAGATGGCCACCATAGCTGAACTTAGTTTAACATACATGTAGGACCCTATGGGAAAATTTAATTTGCAGTCACCATACCTTAAACTTGGCCATTTGGACACCAAACTAATACCAGCAGTGGTCTCTTTCAGAATTGTGTAGGTTAACATTTAACCTATGGGAAAACTAGCCAAGATAACTGCAACACTTGAACTATCAGTCCTGCTGAAGGTGGACAAGTTAAATCAAGGAGAGTGATACAGGCTCTTGAGAGCCTCTAGTTTTTCATGGCATTACTTATATCTGCTTTTAAAGGATATTTTTTTCAACATGTTCAAAGCAAATTTTTTTTTAAGAAATTAAACAAAAAAATGTTTAAATTAACCATGATAAGTTAGTGGGTTATAATGTATGATGGATGTATTTTGAACTCTTTAATGACCAGAAAACAGAATTTACATTTACAATGTACATGTGTAGAAGACATCTCTACATGCATGTAACAATTCCCTTTTGTAACATTCTGTTAACATTGTTTTATATTTTCCAGTTCTGTCAGCCATCAGGATGGAAATTGTCACCACAGAGATGTCCTCCAGAATTTTTCATTTCTGTATTAACAGACATGGATGCAGATCGCCATTACTGTGCGTGTCTGTCATTCAGCGAGGCTGTATCTGTTACAATCCCACAGCCAGATGATGACGTGGACATTGATGAAACAGAAAATAATGCAGCTCAGCAATCTTTAATGTTCTCACCAAAATGTCTTGTTATAGTATCAAGACTAGATTATTTTGATACATTTAGGGTGAGTTACTTAAAGGGATTGTTGTATATTATTGTTGAAAACAGCAGTTATGTCACATTTAGCATCATTGCATCATATGGCAGTTTATGGATTTGTTTCTTTATATAGACAAATAGAGAGACAAAATCTTAAATGTATACATGTAATATGTACAAATAGAATTATTATTTTTTTAATAAGGATATCACAGGAATATTTCCAAACCAGTGAAAAAATTTGTTTATAGATCTCAATGAAGAATCTGCAAAAATTGATATAATATTCTGATGGCATTTTAATGCCATTTCTTTCTCACCTAACCACAGTACAGCATGAGCCATTGCCACCACTTGGTGGATCTGTTGTTCATCATCAATAAATTTTTCACATAATGATCATCTTCATAAAATCCCCTGAACAGATTTTAGCCAAACTTGGGAGACATTTTCCTAATAAGGTCCTTTCCAGTTCTTAATTTGGTGCCTATTAATCAAGATTCATGGCTGCCAGGACATATTTTTTTCTGATTATTACAACTTCGAAAAACTTCTTTTCAAGAAGGACCTACCTACCTATTTGAAACCAAACTGAATAAAAGTTTCAGGGTGGAATTTTGTTAACATTCTACCTGTAAGCAAATTCATTAAAAAATATTTTCTCGGAAGAACAATTGAATGGATTGATACCAACTTGGCAGAAGTAATACTTGTGACGACCCACTAAAAGTACAGTTTAGTGTGTTGTCATTAACAAACATGGCTGCAAGCCCAAAAGGAGTTTTTCTGACTGGTTGAATTTTGAAGATCTTCTCTAAAACTGATTGACCAATAGATTTGAAACTTGTCATGAATACACTTTTCAAACATATCTGAAAATTTTATGTCAGATTTTATCAAAATGTGTTAAAGAAGGATAAAACTGACTGGAAGACACTTTTGGAGAAGCTTGTGGAAAATGAAAGTGAATTGAAGTTTAGGTTATATTTCATTTGAATAAACTTCTAGCAGTGTCATTATATAGTAATTAAATTATTTTATTTTTATCCACAGAATTGTTTAGGAATAATATATACAGCACATGTAGACAGATTAGATGCTCAATTAGAAATCCTGGTAGGGAACATTATAGGCAGTGTGTATGTACCCCCTCCTGGTTAGTATACATTAATATATATAGAATACACTGCTTACTTATTTATTCTCATGGAATTACTGTTACCAAAAGCAAAAAATCTGTCAAAGATAAGTATCTTCTTATCTATATATGATACTGGTACACACATTTTTTACCCATCATATAAAATACATTTCTTGTGAATTAAATGCATACACATACTTCTGAGTCACACATGTCTTCAATCTCAGCAAACAGTAGTGTATATGTGTATTATCAGTCTTTTGCATTTCCTGCTTTCAGTCAGATATATATTAGTTATAAATTATTCGAAGCGTGTGAATTGGATGCCTTTGTTATAGAAAATTATATATAAAAAGAAGAGTTGAAGTTATGTATTTTTTTTCTTTTTTCAAGGTGGACCACAGGTCAGATTTTCAATAGGGGCTGGAGACAGACAAGCTTTACAACCTAAACTAAACAGTTCATTACCTACATCTAGGAACTGTGTATCTTTACTGTTTCATCAGTTAGGTAAGATCTCATTCAAGGTCAACAATAATATTATACCTGCCGCTGGGAATAGTGTATCTTTATTGTTTCATCAGCTTAGTAATGACAATAATTTTACCAAAATTTACCAGGCCAGGGTCAATGCCAATTTATTTACTTGGAACATGGAGGAAATTTGTATTTATCATGTATTCATAACAAAATTATGTAGTTCTGCAAATGGTATATCCAAATCTGTGCCCAGGGCAGATAACTGATATCTTGCCCTGCGTGCATAATGATGTTAAATCGGAAGTAAACAATATGGATGATGAGGAAGGCTCTCAGTTTCGATCCATTGACGAAACTGAAATGGTGAGGTTTACGGACATGATAAAATAATGTTAAACTAAAATCTCTCTGTATCTTTGATTGTTATTGTTATAATAATTTTAAGTTGTATTCTGATTTTTTTTTTACCTCTTCTGAGAAAGCGAAATTTGTTGTAAACATATAATATCATGCCTATTTTAATATTTCCCCTGATAACATCCTTCAACCTATATCTGCCCTCGGCTGATGCCTGGGGCAGATATGAAAGTTTCAGGATAATAGCAGGACAATCAGTGATAATTTACATTAATAATATAGTAATTAATGGTCTGGATATCTTAAATGCTGTTAATTACAATTAGGCAAATGCCAACTCTCTCAAGCAAAAATTTTATCAAGAAAAAAACTATGCAGAAAATTTATGCGTGTGAACTTTGAACCAAATTTTTCACTTGAGAGACAGAATTAAACAGTTTTCTAGATGAATTGAAAGTAAATGCTCTCATGAACTATGATAAGCTAAGTTATGGTTGAATAAATTGATGTAAGTTATTTTTCACTCAGATTCTGAAAATAGACTGAATTACTCTATTGTTAAGTTTTGTTTTAGAAAAAGATTTATTTTATTTGTGACAAAATTTGTTATTTTTTGTACATCTGTAATTTTATATACACTTTAATCCAACAGGTATCCACAACACACTGGTGCTATTTTGTGCTGCTCTGACAGACCATAAAATTTTATTCCATTCCCAGAGTTACTCCAGATTAACAGATGCCTGTCAGGCCATTGTTGTCCTTCATTATCCACTTAAATTCAGGTAGTTATTTTCATATAATTATGTTCTCTTTCTTCTCAGTCTTGCTTAGATCTCAGTGGTTAAGTTTTCTAGTCAATGTAAACTTAGAATGTAATGTAAACATTTATTACCAAGTAGTACTGGTAATCTGAGATCATGCCATTACATGTTTAAATGGTTAAATAAAATAGTAAAAAACAGACAAAACAAAATGCAAGAGAACTTAAAATATTGTAAAATAAGAGAAAAAAAGATATTAGAATTTTAGTATCTTTATCCACCTATTGCCACGATATAGCTGAATACCTTGGAAGTGGTGTTAAACCCTGAAAAGGTTCTGAGTTATCTCACCTGTGGCGGGGTGTGTTCAACTCCGATCTTAATGGACAAGCATTGCCAATTTTTCTACAAAAGGTCATGGTTACACATTAGCCCAATGGGAATTTATTTTTCTTGAAGCATATAATTTTTGGTTTCATTTTGGTAAAAATGTATGTATTATTCCATACTCTGATTTCAAGAAGAATTGTAAATGTATTCTAAATAAGCCTTCTATATGATGTTGTCTATAAGCTCAAAATGAAACAAATTTTTTTATTTTCCAGAATTGAAATAAATATATAAATTATGCGATTTTGATGATGTTTTGTAATGGCTACTGTAAAATCATTATATTGCAGTTATGTATATATACCCATTTTACCTGCTCATCTACTAGAAGTATTAAATTCACCCACTCCATTCATGGCTGGAATTCATTCATCATTAGAAGACTATACTGTTGAATTGGTAAGTATGTAAATATGTAGGAAAATTTGGAGTGTTTTTCTGTGTTGAAAATTTCTTTTTTGGGATGATTTTGAAATCTTCTGACTATAACAAAGGATGAAATATGCAACATTCATTTATGGTTTAGTGGTATGGAAGAAAAACATCAAAAATTATAACTTTACAAGATCATGAGATATATTGAATCCACATTAATGATTAAAATTTACTGTGATGTCCTTGTATTGTATGGTAAATTAAGAATCTCAGACTTTGACAGAATCTTTATAGGAATCAACATCAGTGATGGTATTTGACCTTTCATAAATTAATAACTAGAATTTCTAACATGCCTCATAATTTAAAAAAAATATTTTTATGTTTTAATTAGTATATTAAATATTCTGTTTATGATATGTCATTTGTGCATTTTGCAGTTGGATGTGATTATTGTTGATTTGGACGGAGGCAGTATAAAGATTCCAGAGTGTGTAAATATTCCCATGATCCCTGAACCAATACTCAGTCGGACCAAAAAATCACTTCATTTGGTAATTAAGATAGTTAAATTTCATTTAATTGATGGATGAATTATTGTTTATCTTCCAGTGGCAACTCATTTAATTGAAAATCATCAAGATTTAACTGAAGTATTAAAATGAAAAGCAGCGGCAACATAATTAAAAAATCTTTATATTTAGTAGTGATTTGAGTAAAGATATCAGTTTCCAGGTAATTAATTTTATGTTATTAACAAAATTAATATTTAAAGCCAAAACATTGTAAAAGAAGGAATATTCTTCGATTATTAAGGCGATGTCATTTCTTTGTTCTTAGCAGAATCTTTTAAATTCAAGAATGTATGCACTATATCAAATTAAAAGCTTACATTCTCTAAAATAAATAGCTAGTATAATTTATCCTTCATATGTTTGTTTTATCTATGTATATCTAATCTATGTATTGAAATGATTGGCTTATGGTTATGCATAAATACATGTATTTGACGCTTAGTGGTAAGATGAAATGAACACTATAAGACAGGATCAGAGTTCCATCCCAGAAACCCCCAGTTAGTGAATAATTATTCCAAAATAAAAAGATCCTAGATGATCAGTAAGGAAAAATACAACAACTACTGAAAATACAGGATCTTGGTTCAAAATATAATTGTTAGTGTCTGTATAATTATAGTTCATTTTAAATCACTAGATCTGTGATGTAAGTATGTTAAAACTACAACTGTATGCCTTATTCCTGCTTTAAATTTTATCATTAAAAAGCATGTAGGAAAAAAATGTAAAAAAAAAAAAGAAGTATGCTTTCTGATAAAAAATGTCTTTCTATATGCAAATTTCAATCAGTTTGAAGGCTTTAAAAATAACAATTCAAAGATACTAATATTATATATAGTAAATTTATACTATGCTGTATACGACGCATTTCAAGGAGTTACCTCTCATCAGCAGCATTACAACCGAAACATTTGGAAGACAAAAAGCCAAACTTATTTTAAACAAGAATTACTCATAACCAAAAATACCGAAATAGGAAGCCAAATTTCAGCTAAGGAGATTGGTGTTACCATGTGCAATACAAGGAATGAACCCTTAGTATTTCTATTATTTTTGATTTTTCTAAATACTGATAATTTGTGTAACAAATCAATGAATAATCATGTCAGACAAGTCTGACGACTGGGTTGGCAAATACCCTCGGGGACTTTGTGTCCGCCATGCAGAGGCATTGTCCCAGGAGTTTCAAAATAATCAAAAAGATACTAATATTATATACAGTAAATTTATACTATGCTGTATACGACGCATTTCAAGGAGTGACCTCTCATCAGCAGCATTAAAACCGAAACATTTGGAAGACAAAAAGCCAAACTTATTTTAAACAAGAAGTACTCATAACCAAAAATACCGAAATAGGAAGCCAAATTTCAGCTAAGGAGATCTACCATGTGCAATACAAGGAATGAACCCTTAGTATTTCTATTATTTTTGATTTTGCTAAATACTGATAATTTGTGTAACAAATCAATGAATAATCATGTCAGACAAGTCTGACGACTGGGTTGGCGAATACCCTCGGGGACTTAGTGTCCGCCATGCAGAGGCATCGTCCCAGGAGTTTCAAAATAATCCAAAGATACTAATATTATATACAGTAAATTTATACTATGCTGTATACGACGCATTTCAAGGAGTGACCTCTCATCAGCAGCATTAAAACCGAAACATTTGGAAGACAAAAAGCCAAACTTATTTTAAACAACAAGTACTCATAACCAAAAATACCGAAATTGGAAGCCAAATTTCAGCTAAGGAGATCTACCATGTGCAATGCAAGGAATGAACCCTTAGTATTTCTATTATTGTTGAATTTTGCTAAATACTGATAATTTGTGTAACAAATCAATGAATAATCATGTCAGAAAAGTCTGACAACTGGGTTGGCAAATACCCTCGGGGACCTAGGGTCTACCATGCATAGGCATCGTCCCAGGAGTTTCAAAATAACAATCCAAAGATACTAATATTATATATAGTAAATTTATACTATGCTGTATACGATGCATTTCAAGGAGTTACCTCTCATCAGCAGCATTAAAACCGAAACATTTGGAAGACAAAAAGCCAAACTTATTTTAAACAACAAGTACTAATAACCAAAATACCGAAATAGGAAGCCAAATTTCAGGAAAGGTGATCTACTGCTAAAGCCACTGCAAAAATTTTACTCTTACATGTACTTGACTTTAGTAAAGTATTTAAGTCAATAATAAAAATGTGTTTTAAATTTAAGAGTTACATGTTTGAATTATGTAATATCTCTTATATAAGCTCATTCATGGACAGTTTCTGCAAATGTATGAATTAATTTAAAAACTGATCACACATTTCATGTGTATGTAAGAGTGCATTAAAAAAGAAGTCATTGTTCATATGTTTCTGTTGCCAATTATTTTATCAACTAAAAAGCAATAGTATTACATCAGCTTAAGTTCTTTCTGTTCGTATTTTTCATGAGATGCAGAGGTGTTTACTATGACGGAATTTCCATAATTGTCCCGGATTTTAAATTCAAAATGCGCATTACGGTTTTGCACCAAAATTTTATTTTTTTTATTCTCGGTTGTGTAAATGCTTTGTAATTGAAAAGCGTTTTAATGACAATGATGTCGAATACTAGGATTGTTTCTAGACTTGACACAATATAAGATGCTTTGATGGTGGGTCATCGTGTTTCTCTGTGGTAGTTTTCATGCTGAAATTTGAGATACTGACAAAGGGCACAAATTACTGACAAAAATCATTAACATTACTGAAAGCACCTCTGGAGATGTCGTAGAATAAATTAAGTTCAAATTATTCTAGCTTAGTTAAATCTTAAAACTCTTTGATAGGTGCAATTCCAGTGCATGCATATACATGTATTCCAAACAATTCATATCTCTGACTCTGTTTCAACCCTATCATAAAACTGGTTTATATTAGCCACATCTCTTAGCTTTGATGACTGAATACCTTACCAGATTTCTGTCAAATGCTACTGTTTGGAAAACAGAACTGAAGTCACACAATCTTAATACAACACATTAATATACATTAGAAAAATATTAAATGTGACGTTAATGAAAAATCTTCAAAATTACGGATTAATTCAACCAAAGTTATTGTTGACAAAGGAATGATGTTAGAATATGTGTGTTTTTATTTGATTTTAACAGGCCAAAGATCAGCGATATTGTTTTTTATATTACAGATTTTGAACATTGATCTTTTTAATGCTGACATGGCATTTCCTCCTCCACCACAGAAAAAACCGACCAATAATGAAATGAAGGTAAGAGTCATCAGGTCAATCTATATAGATTTGAAGAAGATGGGAGGGAGATATCCCAAAAAAATGTATGGGGTCTGCAGGTCTGTTCCAAATAAATGAATCTGCCTTTAGTTTTAAGTCACATATTTTATAATGGTTAACAAAGTAGAAAGGCATATCTGAATCATTTAAAACACTTGAGTTCCAACAGGTAACTTACATGAAAGGTTTTTGTGACAACCATTCAATGCGATAAACTTTTCACTCTCAGAATAGAAGCATGATACATACTTGAATGAGAAAAAACGTATTCTAATGGATCAGAAAGGCTATGGTTGATAAGTATGTCTACACATGCATGTGATAAAAAAACTTGATGACAAAAAATTTCTAAATATATTCTTTTGTAAACACAAAGAATAAAAGTCACTTGATACACAATTATGAAGATTTTCGTGTATTCTTTTAGGACAAAGAAATTCGTGCAGTATTTATCCGATTATTTGCTGAACTACTGACAGGTTACAGAACATGTCTCACAGTAATTCGTATTCATCCAGAACCATTTATCACATTTCATAAGGTAAGTTCTACAAACTGGGTATTACCACTTACTTCTAAAGTGTTTTCTGTTTTTAATAAGGGTGTAAATAATCAGACTTTATTTAAGGGACGGGAGGTTCAAAAGTAATGTACAGCTCATTTCATATGTTTTTTTTAAATTGAATGATTCATTTTTACTTTTAGGCCAATTTTCTGAGTAACAGAGGTTTTTTTGAAGATGATTTTCTAGTCAGAGTTTTAGATTGCATGGCATTTGGTGGATTTGTAGCAGAAAGAGGTCCACCCTATCGTGTCTGTGATATTTTTGATGAGGTAAGTGGATTGTGTTTGATTGATATCACAGACATAGATGTCCATATCACCATATCTGTGATATTATTGTGACAAGTATGTGGACTGTAGGGAATTATTATCAGAGTGACATCCACATTTGTCTGATAATTTTTATGAGGTAAATTGATTGTATCTGACAATTCAATGATGTTTAGGATTTTTATGAGTTGAGATGATTGAGATGGATATATGTATACAACCTGATTTTATAATTTATGGTGATTTTAGGTGTATAAGTGAATGTCAGAGAGAAATATATAAAAGTAATTCATTGTGTTAAATCATAATACATATTGTGCAAAGGCATAAAATTTTACAAGTTTGTAATTCACATAGGTCAAAAAAAGATACTTTAAGTTATTTTGATGTTTCCAAAACTATTTCAGCATCTTGAAGAAATAAATCAGAAAGAAAAATGTATATCTTCTCCTTGTTTCATATGATCAAAAATATTCTTCTTGCTGTAGAAGATATATATTAATTTGATTTATGAGATAATGTATTGATGGAAAAAGACTGTGGACAATTGGATTCCAGAATGAATGATATAGATATAAACATGTAATTGGTGATCTTTTTAATATAAAGTAAAGAAATTATAAATAGTATTCAGAATTGTTGTTTTACAATATTTTCATTTCAGATCTATGCAAATATACAAGATGTGTTAACTGAAGAAAAAACTAATCCAAATAAAATGTTTGAAAATATTAAAGAATTGGCAACACAGCTGCATACAAATGTAAGTTATGACAGATTACAAAGCTCAACAAGAAATAGCTGAAAGTCACAAATAAATTTTATGTCTCCCCTTTCCAGACCCAGACAACGATCTATATGTCTAATATACAGGAGTCAGTTTTAATTTCTTAGTGAAAACTTTTGTTTTGAGGATACCAAATTTTCATGGTTTCAAACTTTTCTGATATTGGTTATGCATTTTGTCTAGCTTTTAAAAAATTTTATTTGAATTCCATCCACAAAAGCTGTGATAGTTGGTAACCAACAAATCAAAATGAATCTGCATTTCTGCAAAATTAACAAATTTAACAAATTTAAACAAAAACATTAGTGGACACCTTTCTGCAATACCCAATTATCCAATACAGAAGTGACTATTACATTGTTATTTATGTGCATATAAAAAAAAACTTTTATATTTTTATACATGTAAAACAGGAAATAACATGTGAAGTCTTTTAACAAGAATCCGGACAGTTGACAAGGCACTTGTATTTACTATTGATTTTTGCATTTAGCATTAAAAATTCCTTAGAGTTCTAATCTGCTACTGACTTGAAATCTAAAGAACAGTTTTGAAATACCTATAAATTTATATTCATAGGAAAATCCCAATCCTCAGCCTTATGTTCAGAAGATACCAAAACCTACAGATGGAGCCTACAGTCGGATTCATCAACAACCGTTTCCTTACTTAGACTGGTTACATGTACAGGAAATTATAGATGAGGGCATTGCAAAAAACAATCAGAAGTCAAAGTAAATATTTTATTATAATTTGTTTATAAGGGAACTTTTGTATCATGCTGGTCTATAATGAGGTACATCCTAAAATTTGTTCCTACATGTATTTATAGAAATAATGGCACATCATGTAAGAATTTTTTACTCTAAACTGGTGTTTTACAATTATAATGGTAGCTTTAATAATTTACAGTACAATTGATAAGTTGTCCTTTGAATCTGATATATGCCAAAATAAATCTTGGAATAAAGTTGAAAAAATTTGATATGTAATCTAATGGAAAGAGCTGCATTGTTTCCATAATTACCTCAGAAAGCTTTTTATCTGAACTTTGTCACCATGGCACTAATAAGTATGCCATTAATAATGTGAGAAACGAATTCAACAAATGAATCCAAAATATTTCACATACACGATAAGAATTCTTTAATTTCAAGTCAAGTCATACATTTATAGTAACATTGAAAATATTTTATGTATAAATACATTTAGATAGGTATAGTAACTGCTGATAGATGTAGTCTTCCTGTTGTCACAGATTCCAGTATCATTGTCCAATCAAAACAAAGTACTTATTTGTTGAATTACTTATAACATATATGTACCGAATTACATTTACCTGTATGTTTGACATTTTCCCTCACAGATTTTCAAACATAAGACCACAGCAGTTAAGAATAGTACCTATAGGACCCCCATCTGCCACACTGACAGAGAGACAGAGAATTGTAGATAACAATGCTAGAAGACTGGAAGTTCTCAGGAATTGTGTCAAATTTATTTTTGAAAATAAAATATCAGATGGCAGAATTGTAAGTTACATTTGTAAATGGTAGAATTGTTTGGTTTGGCCTGAAGAAAAATTTGGAAGTTTTAGGTTGGTTTGTTGTTCATTTACTGTTCTGATACTTACATGTAAACTATCATATTTCGTTTTCCATAAACCAACCAATTTCTATGTTACCCTTGTTGTTATCTTTACAAAGTTTCTTATATAGACACATGGACCCTCTTTTCAGTAGATAATGTTGTCATTAAGAATTTATATGTCACTATGAGAGATGGAAAGAAAGAAGTCAGTTTCATTGTTGATTTAAATTGGGAGAAAAATAGGTTCTCAGCAGTGAAATGTATTTACTTTTGCAATCATTCTAAGTCTAGAGATGCATATATAAGTGGATGAAGTTTCTGAACTAAACATAGTGTACTTTATGCCTTGCTTGTGTTTGTAGATATTTCCAGCAGTACTGAGAGCTCTGAAAAGTAGAGTGGCTAGGACTGCCCTTACACAAGAACTTGGGTACCATGTACGAAGTAACAGGGCCATGTTAGAAACTCAACAGTTTGATCTGGTTGTCAAACTTCTCAATTGTGCTTTACAGGTATTGTGTCATTTACAGTGTATTCTAATGCACAAAAATGTAAAGGATATATGGGTAGATGTAATAAATCAAAAATTGTTTCCTTGATATTTTTGATAACTTGGACATATCTTATGAAAGACCAGATTTTCAACTTTATGTCAAAAGTGGCAGATGAATTGCAAATTTTTGATTACCTCAGATGATGAATTATTCAGATTACAGAACACAGGAGCAATTTTGGGCCCCATTTTATTAGCTGTTTAGTTTAAACTTATTTATTTATAGTGGATTGGGAAACAAGTTATAACAACTTATACTAATCCCTCCCCACTTGGAGAGTGCGAGAGCGGTACCTGTAGTGGCATTTAGCCTACTCTTTTTTCGACATCTACAAAGGAGTCTTTAATGTGCTAAGGATGTTCCTCTCTCTTTCACAGGACAGCCATTTTTCATCTGCAACCGACGGACCATTATCTTTTACCGAGACCATACTCTCAAATGGTGTCAATAGGGTGTCGCAAATTTGATCCCTGAAATTTTCATCCCAAATGGGAATCGAACCTTGGTTTCGTACTCCTCATCAGATAACGAAGCCAAAGGTCCCTGGTTCGATTCCCGTTTGGGATGAAAATTTCAGGGATCAAATTTGTGACGCCCTATCGACTACATATATATATTGCTGTGTTTATCAGCAATGTGAAATAAATTTGTAATGCAGGTGAACTTGCAAGAGATCAAATTAAATAGCTAAATATTAGTTCGTGAAATAAATAAAAGGAAAAAGAAAACTGTAGTGAAAATTGGATACAGTCATATTAAATGGCCGAAAATTAGTGGAAAGAATTCAACAAAGTTATCATCAACAAAAGAACACAAGAGACAATCCACAATTAGAAAGCCTCCTGGCATGTTTCAGGTGCATGCAGTATATCACCTAACATTTAGTTGAAGAAAAATGTAATCGCCGATGTTCACATTATTTTTAATTTTATCCAGAATGATTCCAGCATGGATGAGAATGGTATAGCTGCTGCTATTTTACCCCTTGCTACTTCTTTCTACAGGGTAAGTGAAGATATTTGGTAATGATATTTGAAGCAGGTGGTTAATAAGGTTTTTTCTCAGTAAGGATTTTTTATTTGGCTTGTGTTATGGTAGTGCAGGGGTATATTTTTGCATTATGATTTGAAGCTTGAAATGGAAATAATGCATCTTCTTATCCTTCTCCCCCTGTCTGTAGCGGTATTGGAAAGTAAAAATATTTTAGGATATGCAATACATTGTATTTATTTTTATTCGTAAGGGTTACAAATTATTTTGATGATATACTCTAGATATAGCTCAAGTGATTGTTAGATAAACTGATATGCATTTTATCAAAATCTTATTTCTTACTGTTTATGTCATTCCATCAGACTAAAAATTTGGGTCATAACCTCCAAACTAAAATTTCATGGTGAAATACATGTAATTTGATTGATTTCGTTTCAGAAATTATGTACAGGAGTTATACAGTTCGCCTATACCTGTGTACAGGATCATGCAGTGTGGGGAACTGTACAGTTTTGGGAGGCAGCATTCTATCAGGATGTACAAAAACAGATCAGACAGTTGTATGCCCCTCAGTATGAAGAACATAATATGTCTAAAGATGGCGCTACTAGTCCTACATCAGGTGTAAGTGGCTAATACGGTCAAAATCAAAATATTACATTTGTTTTAAACCTGAATAATCATTGTCATGAACCCTAGTATTTTATGTATAGATGTGAATTTTTACATACATGTATGAAGTAGGAAATAGGTGGAACATTGAATAGTAATGTTACATAAATCAGTGTCTTCAGTTGAGTTCAGATCATTTAAAATATTTAGTATCAGTTTGAATCTGACGTGTCACAGTTTTCAACGTTGGATAATGCAGAAAATTTAAAGTTCTGTCATTACATTTTCAGTCAAATGAATTAAGTGTTAACTGGAACAGAGGATCATCTACTACTCCTGACACAAAGAGAAGATCAGGTGTCAGACCTAGAGAAATTGGTGCCCTAGAAATTGCTGCTGAACAGGTGGGTAATTACATAGAATTAGATGAATGAGTCTATAGAGAAAAAATAAAAGATTCTCAGAATGCTGAGCTTTTGCAATTAATTTTTGACAAATGGTGTTAAAATTATGTTTTTAATGAACAAAAGAAAAAACTGTTTGAGTCAATGCATATATTGAGGCAGAAACTCAAAGTATGAAAATTAAATTTTTAAAATTACATACTGGTGGATTTTTCAATACAAATGAAATCGCAGATTGAAAAACACACATTCAGAGATACAGGTATAATATCAGGCCATACTGAATTGATTTGAGTAAATTCCTTTACAGCTGAGAATATGGCCAAATTTAGCGAATGAACAGAAACAGGAGATGATCTTTAATGAAGAGTCTACCGTATACAGTCAAGCAATACACTATGCTAACCAAATGGTATATATGAGAGTACCATTAGATACAAAAACAAGTCTGAAGACATACTCTGACTGGGAGAGTAATAGTAATAGCAACATTACAGCTAGGTTTGTATTATTCCTCTGGTTATCTCCCCTGTGAGAAAAAAACAGAATGAATTTACAATTAAATGTTTCTGTTTATGTAATTGGCTATGCTAATCTGATTATTGAAAGATACTTTTGTTATTTTTGGGTAAGTTTTTTCAGAGTTATTTTGATAAATGGCATTACTATAATTTTTGTTATAGAAATGATGGGGACTCATAGGTTTCACATTTTCAGAAAGTTTAATTACATACATGTACATGTGTAACAGTTTTCCTGTTTGAAACATAAGTGGTATATTGATTACCTTAATAAACTATAATTGTCTATGGGGTTTCTAAAAAAAAAAAAAACCCAAAAACACCATATTTTCATTATTCTTTGGTGTCAGATAGAAAATTAAAACAATTTTTAATTACCACAGTTATTTTGTTTAATTTTATTTATAGCCTGGCAGAAAGTGATAGTGTGGATGCAGAGAGTGGATTTGATGAAACAGAAGTTTCTGATGTTGGGGCAGGTGTTATCAAATTTGTGACAAGATTTGTTGACAAAGTCTGTAGTGATAGTAAAGTCACACAGGACCATATCAAAGCTTTACATGCAATGGTGCCAGGTAAATTTATTTGTTATAACAACTTGATGAAAATTGTAATGAATATGTGGGGCAGGAGATACTTATCATATATAGAATATCATATCCTATATCAACCCCAAGTTTCATGCCGTTAATAATACGGCAAGTTCACTTCCGTTTGTATATCATACTACATACTGTATATCAATGTTAAACATATGGTAAATAAAAATATTAAAATTCATTGACAGCATTTTGAAAAGCAGGAATACTTCATCAGTAATTATCCCCTCGCCAATGAAGTTGCAAAGGGATATAGTAACACTACCGTCTGTCCATAACACTCTTGTGAACGTTCTAGACTCAACATCCTTCAAGGGATTTTGACCAAACTTGGCACATACTTAGTCTTATGAATATCTAGAACTCTATTGATTTTCAAGGTCATAGGTCAAAGGTCAAGGTCACAGTGGAACTTGTAAATTCTTTACACTCTTGTGAACACTTATACATGTACAAATTTCAGGGTCAAATTTTTTCACTTGAAGGGATGCCATGCATTGCCCTTGTTCCATTGTGTTTTGTATTGATATAAACTAATCTATGTGAAAAAAATAAAAACACAATTTTTGGGTATAACAAATCCGGTCAAATCATTTTTTTACAGTCACTGTTGGGACAAAAAGTGGCTGCTTATAACAGGAGAACATTTAATCCAGAGCAGCAAATCTGGATTTTATTTCCCAGTCTCTAATGGTTGATATATTATAATAAGCAAAAACAAAAAACATAAAACATGATGGTTATTTTTAAGTAACAAAATAGTTTTTCTACATATCTTTAATGAAAAAAAAAAAAGGTTGATTCATGTAATTTGATGGCAATATCACTAATTAAAGATAGAAAGTCAATTACCAATTACCAATGTTTTTAAGAAGTCAGAAAAGAAAAATTGAGGCTTAATGCAGGCAGATCTTTTCAAGGTGGGAAAAATTTGTGCGTCTACTTACCACATTAGGAAGGTGACATCTTATTTAAGTTTAATTAATGCATAGAAAGTTTTGATAACCTTATACAATTAAAAGGTTGAATTTTTAGGTGTGGTAGCTATGCATATAGAAACATTAGAAGCAGTCCACAAAGAAAGTAAGAGATTACCACCCATACAGAAGGTAGGTATAATGAATTAGTCTTATTTAGGACTAAGCATTATTTCTTCTAGGTAGGGGATAGAAACAGATGATAAAAATTATGGTGAACAGACTTTTAAAAAATACAGTCAATATAAAGTGTTTATATAAAGTGATACCTACATACAGACATATTATAGGAAAAAATAGAAAAAAAAATCATTTTGAATCATAGACTATACTTAGTAATAGTGTTGGGTTTACTGATGTAAACAAATTAAAGCACTTTCTTTTGGTATATTTTTTACAATCAACTGCAACTAAATTTTGACTAAAGATAAAAACTAAAATGCAAGACTTTACAGGTTTTATTCTTTTGCATTTTAAAATATGCAATAATAATAATAAAAAGTTCATGTAGTAAAACATGTATTATAATCTGTTCTAATTTCAGCCCAAGATACTGAAACCTACATTATTACAAGGAGAGGAAGTTGTTATGGATGGCCTCAGAGTTTACCTGTTGCCAGATGGCAGGGAGGAAGGCACTGGTGGAAATCTGGGTGGGCCTACTTTATTGCCGGCTGAGGGGGCAGTGTTCCTTACTAATTACAGAATTGTATTTAAAGGAATTCCTTGTGATCCTCTGGGTAAGATCTTATTATATTTGTGATTCAAAGTCTGTGTATTTATTATATCAAATGAAATGGACATTCTTCATCACTTGTCAAAAGAATCTATTTCTTCAATATAGATATATGGAAAGTCAGTACTATCAGTCTTCTACTACTTCAGTACTGGTTCATACTGTCCCAAGCAGAAATTAATGCATGGAATAAATTTTTGAATTACGATGACTTTGAAAAAAAGTTCTAAATATGTATACAAACTTTTGAAGAAGTTATGTTAAGGTCACTAAATATGATCTATAAAATTAAGTGTTTAATAAACTACGTTTTGTTGTAATAAGTAAATAAAAAACATGTATGATGTAATTTACATATATTGTATTTTTAGCTTGTGAACAGGTGGTTGTGAGGTATTTTCCAGTATCTACCATGACAAAGGAAAAACCATTCAAATTAGGTTATACACCTCACATAGATCAGATTCCTAAGGATGGAATTCAGATCAGGTCAAATGTGTTTCAGGTAGGTTTACAGCAAGACTTAATATGAATTTGAAATTTTAGATACACATAGAGGAATTTGAGATTAAAATTTTGATTGAATTAAATGATAAAAGTTATTTTTGTTAGAGCTGCTGAAGTTTGAAGTGAATAATATTTCATATATATTAAAATTATTGCTATTTGTATAGCTACACTTGAATTGGTTCTGTGGTAGGCACTTGTAGTAGACTTTTAAATTTTTTGACATCAGCCATGATAATTGTATTCAAAACTTTATGATTGAGGTAGAAATACAATGTGTAAGTGCCTTTTGACCCTTCCTACTCAAACATACTTATTGTTGGAACAGTCCTGGTTAGTTTAACGATATTCCCTGCTTAGATGTTAATTTTCACCCCAAAACATTAATAGAGATATCTATTCCCAGTTGATGAAGTTGGCATTTGATGAAGAAGTGATACCAGAAGATATTGATACGTTTAGGAAGTTGGCTAACAAATTCAGAAATCCAATATCAGTCTTACAGACTTTCGCTTTTACTGGTCATGTCATCATACAGCCTGCACCATCACATAAACACAAGGAGAAAAATGCTTCACTAAAGTAAGTTGTGATATTGATTCAGATTAAAAAATAACGAGTATTAACTGTAACAGTGAACTGTTACAAAGTCTCCCAAACGAAGTAACTGATATCTCGAATGCCTTACACTACATTCAATAAATTGTTTTCAGAGACTGAAATGGGGAAATTGTTCTTATAAAGTTTATGCATACTTAATGGAGAGGTTACTTGAAAATCGTGATATGTTTTGTGACTCGAGTTTTAGTCATACAATGTCACACTTGATCAACTTTTGCTTGTCGACATGCTGCATTGACATATTCTAATATTTCTGAACCGTTTACAAGAACTGATTTTATTGTATGGTGTAATAAAATGCATTCCGTTTCATTAAATAAAAATAATAATAAGACTTCTTACCTGCCGTGATAAGTCCTCCCAACATTAAGTCAGTGTAATTATACCCCCTGCAAACAAAGTTTGGGGGTATATAGGAATCAGCCTGTCTGTCTGTCTGTCTGTCTAGAATTTGTTTGTACCCGCAGTTTCTCAAACATGCCTTAACAGAGGTTAATGAAACTTTGCATACTGTTAGATCCTAGTACGTAGATGTGTGCATGCGAAGTATGTCCTGGTCCAATACTTTTTTCCATAATTTTATACACTTTTGGACTTAGAAATTCTGTCTATCCCCCAATTTTTATTGTACCCGCAGTTTCTCAAACATGCCTTATCGGAGGTTAATGAAACTTTGCATACTGTTATATCCTAGTACGTAGATGTGCGCATGCGAAGTATGTCCTGGTCCAATGCTTTTTCCCATAATTTTATACCCTTTTGGACTTAGAAATTCTGTCTATCCTCTCAATTTTTTTTTGTATCCGTAGTTTCTCAAACATGCCTTATCAGAGATTAATGAAACTTTGCATACTGTTAGATCCTACAATTATGGCCTTCAAAAGAAGGTAATATACATAATTATTACATAGAGGAAGGGTTATTTTTCCAAGGGCCTCGGTTTATGAGATAATTGAATATTTTTGATTTGATGGGAGTGGTGATAACCCCCTGGGGAAGCGAGGTATGTGTCATTTGGTGCGTCTTACCATGGGGAATAAGAAAATATATGTTTTAGGGGTGGAGATTTTAACGGTTTATGAGATAACTGGACATTATTGATTTATTGGGGGGTGAGGATCACCCTACTGAAAGAATGAGGTACATGTCATTTAATGCGTCTTTGTTACAGAAAATAATAAAATATATGATTTAAAGCTATAGATTTTAATTGCATATGATATATTTCAAAATTATCGACTTTGGGGGTGTAGATAACCCTCCTAGAGGAACGAGGTATATGTCATTTAATAGGCGTGGTCACTGTGTATAATAAAATATATGATATGACATGGTTATTGGTCACTCTC
Organism: Mytilisepta virgata; assembly: GCA_028015205.1. Classification (NCBI taxonomy): domain Eukaryota; kingdom Metazoa; phylum Mollusca; class Bivalvia; order Mytilida; family Mytilidae; genus Mytilisepta; species Mytilisepta virgata. The sequence goes on from CM051515.1 coordinate 39,596,791, forward strand.
GTAGAGAAAATTTCTCCATAGGGTCCTATTGTAAACCCCTAACCTCATTGAACTGCTCATTATACGTCTCAGTGATCCCCATCAAAAAATGAATAGTATTAGGCATATATAGAAACATTGATCTTTCATCATGGAAAATCTCAGATCCATATCTCTGACTGTTATTGAGAACTCGAACGAACAAAATCGGAGAGAAAGAAAAAAAATGTTTGATAAAAGTCGCAAATCAAAATCTATAAGTCTCCCACTTCATTTGGGAGACTTTAATTATAACATTTGGGGAGATGCTTGTGGCAAAGGACAGCTTGTAACAAATAGTTAAATTGTCCTTAACTGGCACACAGATTTTCACTTTCACACAAATAACAAGTGTCTATTTATTAAATCTTGAGTCTCCCTTTGGGTAAAAAATCAACTTCAATAATATGTTTAATCATTGAGGTTGGTGCTTTAGACTGCAAATGAACATAAAAGAATACAATATACATGTAATGGATCAATTTTCAAAATGCTTGTTCTAATAATTTTGCTGTAAAACTTAACTCTTTTGAAAATGTGATGCATAATATTTTTGGAAACTCTTGATAGGGTAATTTTTAGTTATCTTCAGGATATGTTACTGAAATTAGACCCTGGAGGTCTGTGTTGAAGCAAACATTTGATGGTCATCTTACTTAAGTAATGAAAGTAATAAGTGATATAATTTCTCCATTGTTAAATGATTTCTTTACAGAAATTTTGCAAAGAAAACATTGATGAAAACTGCAAGAAAAGCAGGGATAAAAACGAAGCAGCATTCACCTAAACAAAAGTATGTATTGGCCAATCCACACATGAGTAGACGTAGCATGTCACCCAGATCATCGACAGCAGGGTCCGACAGTGACTCAGAAAGACCCAACAGTGAACTATTTGATGATTTGTCAAGTAAGTTATACTTTTGATAATTTAATAAAATCATGAAAAAATGGAACATAGTTTTTATGCAGCAAAAATATATAGAATATTAATTGCAGCAGGAATGTAATGTTTCTAATGACAAAACAAAAACAAAAAAATCAAAAACAAATTCCTATTTTAAAAAAGAATTCCTTATGGTTATGTAAAATATTGCATTTGCTCATGGACTACATGTAGAATTGTTGAAATAAGCTTTCAAGTGTATGCATGTACATTGTATACTAGCTTAAATAATTTTCCTACCGAAGGTCGGTGGCTCTCTCCAACTTCCACCAATAAAAACTGGTCGCCGAGAAAAAGCCAAAATGTGCTGAAAACGGCATAAAACCCCAACTAAACAAACAAACAAACCAGGTAAAATAGGGTCATGACCAATACAACTTTAGTTTGCTAATATTTATTGTATTTCTTTCATTCTTCACAACAGTGGTAGATGAGTCAGAGTATGTTTCCTCTTGGACTGCAGATCCAAAAATGGTGGAGAAGTTACTACAGCGACCTGGTTACAGTGATTATGACAGACTTGGACTGAATAGCTTGGCCTCCTCACATCATAATCAGGAACCAAAATCAGAACAATTTAGGATTTCTACTGTTAATGCTAACTTCTCTCTCTGTAGAAGGTACAGTATAGAATGCATAAAAATTCAGAATTATATAGTACCAAAAGTACGTTTTCCTCTATTCTTGTCACTTCCAACAGAAAAAGTGTCGGTTATTCCTAAAATATTAAGTAAAATTCCCATTGCTGTCAAAATTATCAAACTGTGCACAATTCATTAATAAATATGTCACTCAATAGAATTTCTTAAATGAACTTATTGTGACTTTACAAATCCCTATAAGAGCTAAAAAAAAAACCTTTGAAATAAAGAAAAAAAAAATGACAATTCTGTTTTGACAAGTTTTTTTCATTTTGAAAGAAATAGTTACTTGCAGGAAATATTTTAGATCTTGGTTGCCTAAAGATATGTTCATTTTAAATATAATGTATCTTACTGCATATGTCAAGCTTGAAACTGAAAAAAGATCTGAGAGAATTCTTTAGTTTAAACATATTTTATTTGATGAAAATAGCATCAAAAAGGATAAGACACAAGTACATCGTACTTACATGGTCTTCTCCCAACTATCAATACAATTATATCAATGAGCATGCATCAAATATATATATACATAAATTAATACACGAAAAAAACTGTAACATAGGTGTGTGTGTGTCTGTGTGTTATGTCTGGTTCGTTTCAATTCACACAGCAAGGAATCTTTTCGATTTCTTTATATAATCGAACACGGAATTGAAAATCAGCTTATTTTCTCGCTCTGAGAGGCTTTCGTTTCCACAAAGGAGAAGATTGATATCCACTTTTATGTTATTAGGTAACCAGGAAAGACTTTCAAATAAATCATTTCTTAAAAGGATATAATGGGGACATTCTAAGAAGAAGTGCGACTGAGTTTCTCGAATATTGCCACACCGACAAGAAGAATCTGGTATTATATTGACTCTATTCAGGTCATAATTAAGAAACGAGAGAATTCTTTGATCATTCTTACATTTGTAAATACTTTTTATTTTTTTATTTTTTGGTAGGAAATTAATTTTTTTATTAAAATTTGTAAGAAGGAAATAAAAAGTTTATCAAAAAGAAACACTGTTCATAAAAACACTCAAAATTACCAAGGCAGCTAGATTAAAACATACATGTACAAAATGTATATAATAGTAAAAGCATACATGTATGAAAAAAATGACATTTATTTAATGTTTTCAGTTATCCAGCTTTGATTGTGGTACCACTAGGTGTTACTGATGATAGTATTAAGAAGCTGGCACGTACACACAGACAGTACAGGTGAAATTAATAATCTATGTTGACATATTATTCATCAGTAATGAATCTGGAAGAAAGATATTGATTGAGGAGGAAGTCAAGCATTGGTCCCATTTTAACATGTCTGTATTAAATCTATTGACCATGTAAACAGGGCTCAGTTTACTTGTAGAACTGAAAGTAGCCAGATCTTTAAGAACATTGTGTCAATAGAAGATAAAGATAGAAAATGCAATGTTGATTTTAGTTGACAGTATTTAGGCAATGGAGAAACAGAAAACTCACACCACATGTAAAGTAAAGCAATAAGATTTTTAGTAAACTGCATTTAATATATTTGTTAATACACAGTAGGCTATTAAATATTCAAATGAAAAGCACTGAAATGTGTTTTTGTCAACAGCCAAGGAAACACATTTAAGTACATGTACAAGTATTTGGAAAACCTGTTTGAGCCAAGATTGGTCTTAAGATTTATAATTTGACTTTGCATTCTTAACCAAATTTAATGTAACAGTTTTTTGTAAATCAGATTGGTGCAGTAGAGTTTGACATGACCACACCAATACAATACATTATTGTACTGTTGGACTGAAGTTGTAAATCATAATGCATATTGTGAAAAAAAACCAGAAAATCTTGTTCACTTTTTTTATGAAAAAATATATTTATGTAAAAATACTTTATTGAACATCTATCAAAAATAATCTGGTCTGAATTTTAGATTTCCTGTGATAACTTGGCGACACCCTAGAACAAAAGCTTTACTTATCAGAGCCAGTGGATTCCACAGTAGAGGTTTAATGGGAATGTTAAAACATGACACTACATCAGGTAATGTGTTTGATATAGGCACTTTAAATTCAGGAATTAATGGATATTTTAAATTTGCTGTGAAAAAAAAATACAGAATTGCATTGCAAGAGTTCAACCTTTTAATAATTTTTCATAGTTCTGTAACACATGTCCATAAATCAGTCAAACAATAATATTTAATTTTATAGAATATGTATACTTTGTACAATAAAAGAAACATCAGGATGATCGCTGGTCTAATAGGAAATAAATAGGATTTGAAATAGTTTGAGAGAACATATGAACAGTAAACAAATAAGCAAGAAAAAAATATAGGTTCATGTGCTCATTTTAGAGCTATAAGGCCCTGAAAATTTGCAGGAAATGGGTTTTCTCTGGATTTTTCATTGTCTTTGCATTGACTTCAGTCTCTCAAAAATGTATGAAACAATAAAAAGGATTTCATAAAATTTTGTCAAATACCATTTTAAGGTATGTATGATTTAATTATAAAAGAAAAAGTGGGGGTTCGTGGGCCAAAAATTTCATGTTTAAGAAATGGAGAAAACCTGAGGATTCCGAAAATCGGACAAAAAGACCAAAACATGACCAACGAGCATCCTTAAAAGAAAGATAACATTGCAATTGACATTTTCTGATGTTGAAATAATCTGTTAGATAATATGAACGGAGGAATGTAGTGGATTACATCTTGTCACAAAATCCCTACATATATGTAACAAAAGGTATTTTATTGCTGTTTTTCATCATAGTGTCACAGTAATGCCTGCAGCAGTTTGTTATGAAATATTAACTTTTTTCCTTTAATCTGCTTTGATAATTTCATAAATATTTTATATAATTTCCAGGTACAGTTGGAAATGAAACTACATCAAGTATCGAACAGGAAAGGTACTTCTCCTGTCTAGTGTCAGCTACACCAAACAGTGAGAAGTATAGACCATCTTGTAGTGACTCCCTGACAAGTCTCGACTCTCTCATGATGGCTGGTATAAATGTTCCCGATACACCAGAAATGGGCAAGAGAGCTCTTAAAACTGGCAGTCTACAGCGTGTCACTAAACCTAAATCTGCATCATGTAAGTTTATATGGAACTGTAGGATTCTCGATGTATTTGTGTGGTTTTATCTGTAAAGGATATCTACCTGTACCAAGTTAACACATTTGGAAACAAGGGAGATAATTCATGTTTTGAAAAAGTATTTTGATGCAGATAAAGAATTATCTGTCCTTATGTCATGTATGGCAACTTTTAAACAGTCAGATCATGCCAAAATTGTTTGTCATTACAATGTAATTGAAATCTTTATTGTCTTTACATTGATGAGATTTGTTTGTAATTCACAGTATAATTTTAGCTCTGACATCAATGTTTGAATGTTTGCTCGTCCGTTTTACATAATTGCAACTTAATTTGAATTGTTGTGTCTGTTTTTTAAGTTATGCCAGTTCCAAAGTGTATGTACCCATTATAAATGTATTTTCTTGGTGACTGTTCTTGCTTTTATTTTTAATTTTGCAAATTTTTTACTTTCTTTTTATTTTTGAATGTTTCATGCTTATATTTTTTTTTGTTTTTTGGATATTTTGTGGTTGTCATGGAAAATTTATAGACTTAAGTAGAACTGATATATTGTCTCTCATATGGGAATGTTTCAGTAAGTGGTGTTTGAATATTAGGTGATTTAATTTTTTGTGAGGAGGGGGGTAGTATAAGAAGTAAGACTGCACCATTCTATGTCTGTTGTTATTAATGTTTAGTTTTTGTGCTATAAGTTATTCAGTATTTTACAATGTCTCCTTAGATGATTATGAATATGATTATCACAGTAAGTATCAGCCCTGCATCGTATTTATATCCCAAGTTCACTTCATTGGTTTATTAACTGCTGTGGCCACCATCATGCATATCTGATATAAGCTTTTAAAAATTTGTAGAACTTATTGATTGATGTAAATTAAGCATTATCAATTTACATTAATCACCAAAGTATTGCAGATTTATTACATTCAGGAAAGGAAACAGAGTGGTCTGCAGTAAAGTTTTGTAATTAATTACATGATGGCTTCATGTCAGTTAATTAAACATTTTATTAACTCTCTCTCAGTTTTGACATGGCCATTTGTGCACATTATACATTATTTCAGAGCTCACATTGACAGTTATTGATAAGTAACAGAGATTTTAATTGGAATCTAGCATGTCATCGCTGAATGAGAATTACCCTAGTGCACAATTTTCTGTATTACTGGTCAGATTATAAGATTAGATATTGGCTTCCATATTTTACAGCGTGTGAGCTCATATTAGCAGCTTATAGGTAGATAATTATATCCCTACTCTGGAGGAGAGATAGTCTACTGGTTTAAACATGTCTGTCCTTCTATAAAAAAATGTGTTGGTCACAAAATTCTTAGCAACTGTAGGCCACAACGAATTATGAAGTTCTAAGCAACTACAAGCCAGAACATATTCACATTTAGTTTGAAGCATAAACATAATTTCATAATTGTGACACTCCTACATGTACTTATCGTTTAAAGATGCAGCCATACATTTTTCCCCAAGTGAAAAAAAATATTTAGTTGCAAAATTCTTAGAAACTTTAGGTCAGAACTTATTGATATTTGGTGTGAAGCATACCTATTATGAATTGTAATGTGGGTACCGATTTTTTACCTGGGATACAGTTAACTATGCTCCCTTGCATTTTTCAGCAGATGGACTATAGAAATTTATGGTTGTAAAATTCTCAGTAACTATTGACCTCTAGTAATTCATCGTGTTGGTAAGCATGACAATGAGTTGTAAGATAGATACTGATTTCATACCTGTGATGCAGCAGTTTCCCGTTTCTACAATGCACCATTACATTTTTCACCATAAGGACTAAAGATAGTTTTGGTCACAAAATTCTCCGCAACTATATGCCACAACTACTTAATTTATTGTTCGAAATTTGACTGTGATGAGTTGCAAGATTTGTACTGATTTTGTACCTATTATTATGACACAGCTACTTTCTGTTCAACAATGCTGTCTTACATTTTTCACTGTATGGTTTCAAATTCTCATCAACTAAAGGCCCCAGTAATTCATGGTTAATGTGAAGCATGACCATGAGGAGTTGTGTGTAACAATTTCTTACCATTGGAACCGTTACTTCCTGCATAACGATGCGATCTACAATATTGTACTTGTGAGTAACAATTTCTTACCGTTGGAACTGTTACTTCCTTCATAACGATGCCATCTACAATATTGTACTTGTGTAAAATGTCTTTGAAGTTAGTATTTGTAGGCTCTTAGATTACAGCTCTTACTTTATCACATATCTATATAAAGCTGTTGATAACACATGTAGTGAAGTTGGTATTTACAACATGTATATACAGTGTCTTCCTGTAAAGTACTTCATATAAAAACAAAAGGTTGTTCTTTTGAAATTTTGCCAGTTAGCTAAAAAAAAGTAGAAAGTTATAGTTTAGTGTAAAACTGTTTGATTTTTTATCGTAAACAAACAAAATCTAGTTAACTGTTTTCCAATGAGAAGTTAATGGAACTGGAAGGTGTGTTCATAATTTATGGTATACTTTGAAAAAGTGTAGATATAAAAATTTACATTGATGAAAGAGAATATTTTTTTCTATCATAAAAGTATTTCAGTAGTTTTAAAAACATTTATATATGTGATAAAATTATGAAGTTACGTATATTTAAGGGTATTTTGAAGGTATGCTATGGCTTAATGCTTTGTATTATTGGGTATGGGATAGGTTGGGAAGGGTAGGTATTGTGTATCCCACATATCTCTGCAACTGATTGAATAAAATAGAAACTTGCTTCATTGAAAATTCTATGTTTCAATGACCTGGTATATTCCTGGTTCAAACTTGGAAACATAATTTGTGCTTGTGCAGCAATGTCACATTTTACCCAGTACACAGTGATTAACCAAGAACACATAGAAAATTGCCCTTGTGGAAGATTTGAGGCATTTAATTAAGCATTGGAAAAGGCAATATTTACTTATCACTAATGGAAAAACAGTTTTCGTTAATACGGATGTATTAGACATTTTTTTTTTCTTCGGAAAAATGAGTTAGAGTTAATGTGGGACACACAGCAGATGAGAATATCAATATAATCAGAGCTTTCTGGATCGTACAACAGTAATATCATAATTGTCAGTGTATTTATAAATTTTTTTAGTTTTAATCAAATTTCTTTTTACAAACAACCTATAATTAATAAAAATTCTGAATAAGTCACAGACTGATTTTGAAATTAAACTTACCTGACAATGATGAATTTAATGAATGTTGTTTCTCTGTAAAAATCTTGAACTGAATAATTAAAAAAAAGGTAATAAGAATTTTATGTGGAATTAGAATTCAGTGGCCTAACAGTGGTCTTGCAGCTAAGAGTTCAGACAGTTCAGGATTTCAAATTTTGAATGCAGTGAATCATTGCATCAGAAAGGGGATAACTGTGTATCAAGGTCCTAGACCACAACAATGCCTCAGTTCAAATATAATGTGAATTATCATCAAGTTACTATGAATAATGATCAGTGTCTTCATTAATTTGATTGTTGGCATTCACATTTTGAAAACTAAACACAGTCATTTCCTAATTCAGTGTTGTATTTGTTGTTTGTTTTTGCTTATTTAGCAAGTCATGATTCCCTTGAATCAATCAATGAAGATAAGACGAGTGCTCCAAACCGAGGAAGTACTATGTTCACTCGAGCTGCCAATGTATTTCGTTCAAGTGGTTCATGGAGAAGTTCAAGTATGTTTGTCTGTGTGAAAACTTGGTGATGTGGCATGCTTTCACAAATCATTGAGACTTCTCCTGAAGAATCTTTCCTCATCATGACCTAGTATTAATAGTAGCAAATATTACGTAACAGGCAAAATAACATATCTTATTCACCACAAGCTTGTAATATTCAGTCAAACTGGGTGTAGTTTTCTTTCTTTGCTTAGGGGTTTATGTTATTATATGGTCTAGAGATTTAGAGAAACACCTATGGGTGCATAAGAGTTTTAAACGAAAAAATATCTGAGAAGAGATGCTCATATCCATGGACAGGCTTGTCATTTAATGTGTAAGATTTAAGAAAAACAAATTCAGGTAGTTATTATGAAATATTTGAAAAGTTCGATTAAGTTGAGAACACTGTTTAAAGAAAAGTTAATTTTGTTTAAATGGAATCAGCAAAAATTGTTAAGTTTCACTGATGATTGATATAAACCTTTCTTTATGCCGTTGATAGAAAAATTGTTCAGCTTTGCCCTTTTTAATTGACTGCTATAAATTCTTTGATACCAGTTTTGATGCGCAAAACATGTGCATATTTCAGTGAGTAACAACTCATCAGTAATTTAAAACATGTACTTTCAAAATTTGAGTAAAAATATGCAGGAATTTTGTCCAGAAAATCTTTTGCAATAAAGAAAATTCTTACAGAAAAGCTCTCTGACTGTTTGAAAATTATTGATTAACTTCAGCTTTATAACTGACACTTAGGTACACTAAAGGGTGATGGGATTTTGTCTTTGTTTTTAGTTTTTCTATTCTCTAAAGTTTGACTAATTGCTTATCTCTTGTAGCATGGAGGATTTTAGGGAACATTTTTATCGCAAAGATATATATGTTAACATACACATTAAGTAGATAGATTGTATGTCAGAAAATCATATTAAAAGAAGTTTGCTTTGCCTTGATGCTTTTGTAATATATATTTTACAATAACTTATTAAAAGGATCTATTTGCTGGATTTTCCAATGGAAAATTTCAGTACCGTATTAGTTCGGTAATGTGAGCGGTTATGTGGTCAGGTGAGGGGACAGTCGTTTCAGACAGGGTATAAAGGAAATCTAGTTTGCAACTTCTTTCTTCATTGTAAACATGCAAATTTATCTCCTCCATCATTCTGCCTCAATTATTGTAAAATCTGTGTTCTTTTAGGCTTTATGACCCTATCAACCTTGGAAAGGTGGTACTGTCTTCAGACAGATTTGAATTTTGATTTCAGTATTTAGGTACATATTTGATTAGATTTATTTATCAACAAAATACCAAAATTTAATAATTTTAGTAAAGTATAGTAAATGCAGATTTACCTGCATTAAAAGAGTTTACATACCAAAATTACAAGTTCATGTATAGAATATAATTATTGCAGAAAATATTCTGTTGTCCTCTTCAATAGCTAGACACTTTCTTAATTCATATCTGGGTATTATCATTTATTTACAGCCATATTTATATATATGTATTTATTTTTGCAAAATGTGTAAGCATTTTTTTATGTTGATAAAATTGAAATTTTTACTATGACATGAATTTGTAGCTTGCATTTTTTTTTTATATCTTTCAGACAATAAATATCTATTTCATAAACATTTACTGCATTTCAAGAGCCAAGCTGTTTTAGTATTTGTTGTTTATAATTATAGTGGTATTATTTAAAATTAATTCCATGGAGCATTTTTATAATATATAACTATAACCAAATATATGAGGTATATAAAATGTATATTTCAGTTTTAACACTACCTAGAAGAACAAGGTCTAGAGGGTCTTGGCAAAGTATATGCTTTCTGTATATCGCTGCATGCTTTTGAGTGATCGAGATTTATTGTACAGAGTTGTCTGCTCTTTACACCCAGTAGACCATTGTGTGTTATGCTTATATAAATATATAAACACCAGGTCTTCTTGCTGTCTGCCAGATATCAAATATTAGATTTTCCTTTATATAAAGCAGAGTTATCCCACTTCTAAATTATAAATAGAAATATCACATTAATCAGTATGAAATTGATATGAAAAGTAAATATATTGATTTTCACATTAGAATGCAAAATAGAATTTACACATGCTTATCATGATTAAGCACAGAAAAGCATCTTCTATTCAACGTAAACATTCCTAAACCTATATAAATATGCAAGAAATCACATGGATTCAGCATACATTACTTACACAGCATTTTTGTGACTTGATTGATGTTGGTTGGTTGTTGATGTATTTAATAACAGTACATTTAGTGTGTTGTTGCAAAACAAGTTCATGTTCTTGTTGAAAATGTAAAGAAGAATAATATCAGCTTTGCTTATTGAGTGTCAAAACAAATTGATTGACATGTTATTCATAAACCAAATTAGCTTAAAAATATTGACTAACTGTTTATGGAGAAGCATGGAGAAATATTAAGAATGTTTGGAAATTATCATTATAGTAGAATGAAATGTGATTATAATTGAAAAAGGATGCAAAATGCAATAACTCATTGTTTGTTACTGAGGATATTAATTTGGCCTAGTTTAGCATTTACTAAACACACTATTATAAGTTATGTTTTGAAATAAAAGAGAAAGATGAGAAGGCTGACATGTGTATAAATTAATAATTCATCTGAATTGTTAAAAAATTATTTCATTATGTTTTTATTTTTATTTAAAGATTTATTATTTTAGATTTATTGAAAATTTTTTTTTTAATCGATGTTAAGTTTTATAACAGAATATAATCGTATTTTTTTATCCATATTTAAAGATGGCAGTAAACTAGTTTTGTAGCATTATTTGATTCAATCAAAATATAGCAAGATTTTATATTCCCTGAAAATGTGTTTTGGATTGTGTAAAGTATCTTATACAAAATATCTAAATTAGTATGATGTTTTTTTCCCAGCTTTTGGCAGAATTGGCAGTATTAAAGAAAAGACGCGTACAACAGTGGATCCTTCACGACTGTCTCAGTCAGCAGGGTTTTCAGACACTAGAGGCGATATGATCAATACATCAGTACAAAGTTTTAAGAGAGTTTCTCTCTATGTGTTAGGAGAAAAAGCCCAGATGAAGGTAATTTCTGTGAATGTTATTTTAATGAAGGTAATGTACAATATAGTTTCATTTTATGTTGGCATACAAATGAAACTAGTCTGGGTTTATAAATTTGATATTCAGATGCTGCTCTTGATGCACATTTCCAGTCTCCTGGCCAAAATATGAAAATTTCAACACAGTTTCTTATGAAAAACACAACTTTACTATAGTCTACTGATATGAAGACTAAAGTCCTGACTGAAATTTAATTATCTTCTGATTTGGGGTTTGAAGTTTTTTGTCACATGTATATTTTGGTTTGTTGACAATATACAGAGGTGACATTTTTTTGGTAATTTTCCAGAAGTAAAACATGATACAGTATATATATCTTTTTACTTGTAGTCTTTGCTCTAATAATGAAATAAGCACAATATGTGACAGTAATTTTCAGATAATAAAAATTTTACATGGATTGAAAATCTTTGTTGCTGTCATCATGAATATTTTAGACTGCTTATTAATCATACAGTTAAATATTTCAGGGTATAAAGATGGAATCATTTCCCAAATGTGATTTTATACCAGTTGACTTCTATGATGTAAGACATGTTAAAGCAAGTTTTAAAAAATTGATGAGGGCATGTGTACCCAGTGGTACTCCAACAGCAGATGCTCCATTTTATAAGGCAGTAGAAGAGTCAGAATGGCTGTTACAGGTAACAAATAAATGAAATTATTCTGCTTTTTTAAAAAAAAAATCTAGAATTTTGATTGCAAAGATGTATCTGAGATATTACTAGATAGGGATCTACTGAAGGTACAGGTAAAAAGAATTCTTTATCCAGTCTTTTAGACATTATTATTCAGTGTGCTGAGTAAATACAAATCTATTGAAATTCTGTGTAATTCCTGTGTTGTTTCTTCTCAACCTTGATTTTCTTTAGTTCAAATTATCTTTTATACAATTGTAAACAATCATGGTAGACTTTTTTCACTCATATTCGCTATATATCCATACAATTTCATTATAACAAACAGTTAAGTTTTAACGATAATGGAAGGAAACTCTATCTGAATTTTCGGGGATGCTGTGGCCGAGTGGTCTAGGTAGTTCGTCATGACTACTAATGATCACTAGCCTGTCAACACTGAGTTTGTTAGTTAGAATCTCACCTGTGGTTTTTTTTTGTGTTCGACTCCGATCTTAATTGACAAGGATTGCCAATTTTCCTACTGAAGGTCGGTGGTTTTGTTCGTGTACTCCAGCTTCCACCGATAAAAAAACTGGCCGTCGCGAAATAGCCAAATGTGCTGAAAACGGTGTAAAACCCCAACTAAACAAACAACCAGTCTGAATTTTCAGTTTTTATACTTACTTTTTCAGGTACAAAATGTAATGCAGTTAGCAGGTGCTACAGTAGATCTGATAGATGTACAGGGATCATCTGTGATGATTTGTTTGGAGGATGGATGGGATATTACCACACAGGTAATTATGCTAGTTAAAATTCACCAGTTTCAAATTTATTACCTTCTTTATTAACTGTGGTAACTGTGTTAATATGAATATGTAATAAATATGTAAATTTGTATGTGTGTGTGTGTAAAAACTTTTCTGTATGTTACTTGATGTAAATGTACCTAGGTAAGTAGTAATCTCATATTTTGTGTTTGTATCAATAAATAACACATTTGGGGTTATTTATAATGCCTGATGTGCCTACTTAGAAATCAAGGGAGGTAATATACATGTATGAGAAGTTTTAAGTGGTCAATTAAACTCTATGTAATTTTATGGCAAGCATGCTGCAACAAATTATATTTCTTTCTAACAATTAATGTTGCTTACAATAAAATTAAGAATGAAATCCATAGACTTTTTATTAATTTTTTAAAAATTTAATGAGTAGTTAAAGTTGTTAATTAAAACATTTTGATCAGCATTGTTAGATCAATTGGTAACTATAACTAAGGTAAAAAGTATTTGATAATTTGTTCAGTTAGAATTATAGCATTATTGTCTCTTTTACAGGTGGTGTCAGTTTCTCAGGTACTGCTAGATCCATTTTACAGAACTATCGAAGGTTTTAAATGTCTAGTTGAAAAAGAATGGTTGTCATTTGGACATAGATTTACACATCGTAGTAACCAGACAGCAGCAAACCAGGCCAGTGGGTTCGCTCCCTTGTTTTTACAGTTCTTAGATGTAGTTCATCAGGTAGGTACATGTATTTGTTTACAATATGTTCATTAAATTTAGTGAATCAGTACCAGTGTCAGCCGGAAGTAAAGATTTAAATTTTGGTTTATACTTTGTTATTGAAAAAAATCTGAGGACAAAGAAAGGGGTAGTTAATTAAAGTGTTGGAATGTCATAGAAGTATAGAAATTTTGTGTGTTTTATGATGGTACTGCTTATATTTAACCAATGAAAATTTCGATACTAAGTACAAATGTATATAGGGTATGTTTCAATGCAGTAGGCAGTATTTATTCAGATAAATGTTTAATTTTATTTACAGATTCACAATCAGTTCCCATTGTCATTTGAATTTAACCAATTCTTCCTCAAATTTCTGGCATATCACTATGTGTCCAACAGATTCAGGACTTTTATGATGGACAATGAATTTGAACGATTTGAGTCAGGATGGGTTTTGGATGAGAAAAAGCCGTCAAAGTTTGATGAGTTGGATGAAGAAGGTATAATTTGACTTTTATATTTTGTGGTGTTTCACCTTATTGCTTCAAAATTCAAAAAAACACTTGAGATATAGAAGTAAATAATGAAAAACTGAATTGTATTTAAAGTGTAAAATCAGTATTTATTAAAAATGATGGTATATTTGAATGTTTCAGTTCTAATTTGTATTTTAACAGCTTATGATTATGAAAATGTATGATGTATCTTACTCTCATTTTTAAGTAAAACTTATTATTTTCTAGCAATGTTCTCGTATAGACATCAATCTAACCCTGGCATGTCAGTATGGGAATATATAGAGAAACACAACAGACGATCTCCAGTTTTCTGTAACTTTTTGTATAGTGTTCAAGATCAAGAAATGGTAAGAATGAATTATTACTAAAATTCATTATGCCTATTATGGAAAAAAAAATACATGGAAAAGTCTACCAAAGTTACTATGGCAAAGAACAATTGCTGTCCATTACATGTTTCAAATGACCACATATTGAAGACATCATTGATAGTAAAAAACAAGTGGTAATAGAAGCCCCCAATGGTAATTGCAACTGCCTTTCTATGTGAACTTAGGCTTTTCCAGGTATTAGTTTCTGCTCACTATTTGGCCGGTGGACATATTGGCATATTCAAAGATATATGAAAGTATAAATTATGAAATTTTAAAAGCATGATAAAAGGATTAATGAATTGATACAAAATACCTTATTAAACAGTTTGACTTATTTGAAGAAATTTATTGGTTTCTTTCATTAGGAAAAGGAAGCTACAGATATTGTTTTAATAGTATTCAGAAATAGAAGGCTAAAATTTTAAATCATTTGAAGTCATGTAAGATTCCATTAAAAAAATGCATTAATTTCATTCGTCACGATCAATGGTGTCAAACTTTGTGTAAATTTATTAATGCAGACAATGTAATCTGTTCAAAAAGTGGCAATTTATGACAAGTTAATCTATGTATGTTTAGGTGTTACGACCATATTCAAATCTGGCAAACATGAAGATATGGGACTATTACATAGATGAAGATTTAGCACATGGTCCAGCATTTGAATTGGAGCTAGTACAGAAAGAAATAGCTTTAAATGAAGATGTTACCATTGAAGAGACCAAAACTTCCAGGAAAGTGATCAACATTTGTTTTGACGATATTCAAATCCAGGAACCAGAATCTTTCAAAGTTTTGTTACTGGTAAGTAATTGTATAGAGATTTCATAGAAATATTTCATTTTTAGTGGTCTTGGCCAGTCTTAAAGTATCGTTATCAATTAAAATTGACAACTGCGAGTATATTTCACAGTATATTTCATATTCTTGTTATCTCAAATTGTTTTTGTTGGATCTTTCATATTCAATGTAATATTAGTCTTGCCATTTCATATAAATTTTATCTGTATTTCATGACTTAGAAATTTCATCTCTTAAACTAAAGTTAAATTTAAACACAGGTTAAACATAGTAAATTTTTATACAATTTAACTGTGGGTAAAATTAAGTTTAACAACTGTGCCCATGATACTTGATGATATATGAAAAGTACTTTTGGCCATTATATGATAATTTCTACAGGCCTGAGACAACAATAATTTATAAGTGCGTTTTCATATTAGCATGTAGTCAAATTAAAAAAAAATTCACTAGCTCAAACTTTATAATCTTTCCCTTATTCACTGAAAATTAGGTCAAAATTATCAAAAATCCTATCATTTATTACTGAAGAAAATGCTTAAATAGGGCCATTTTGATAGCTGCCAAATTATAACAGTAACTTTACATACATCTGATAAGAAAAACTATTTAAGAATAAGTACTATGATGCTTATGCTTTATATCATTAATAAGATAATTGAAAAAAGGCAAACAGAAAAAGGGAAAATTGAAAAAATACACTATAAACAAGTTGATGTGCATTAATTGTGGTTTTGGGCCGACACTTTGCCCAGTTGGTGCATTAATTGTGGTCTTGGTCCTACACTTTGCCCAGTTGGTGCATTAATTGTGGTCTTGGGCCTACACTTAGTCCAGATGGTGAGAACTAATTTAATTCCAACAGGAGATTTAATTGTCTGATGCAACAATATCTGAATTTGGAACTCTGGTTGCTCACATTGATTGGTGATGGCAATGTAAGAGTGTAGTTGTCTGTCCTCCACAGGGGTGGATCCAGGATTTGTGGAAGTGGGGGCATAAAATTTAGAATTGAAAAATGTAATGTAGAGCGGAGCGAGGAACATTTTTTTTGACAATTTTATGCTAAAAAAAATCATATATATCGATAAAAAAAATTTTTTTGGGCAATCAAAGCGGGATATGCGTCCTTTATGTCCCCATCTGGATTTGCCACTGCTCCATTACAGTATTAAGCTTTCATGTAGAAATATCATAACCTACACACAACAGAAAGGGAATCTTTATCTTTATTGATATTTTACAAATTTTATTTACAGGACTTACAACGGACACAAATGGATTTAGGTCACCTTCAGCAAAAATGGAGAATTATATGGGACAAATTGGAAGGTCTGCCACAAGATCCTGAGAGACGACGTCATATATCAGTTTCAACACAAGCTGTTAGATCTCACGGAAGATCCATACATAAACGATCTACATTAGAAATTTTAGTGAAAGGAAAAATGTTAGGTGAAGCAGCAAAAAGATTCAGTCAGCCACATCGATTTGAGAAATTTACATACTCTACACCAGCTTATTGTGATTATTGTTCTCAAGTATTGTGGGGTTTTCTCAAAACAGGTAGACTTTTTTAAACTTATTGATATAATGGCTTGACATTCAAAAGATAAAAAAGTTTTAATATAAATAATATGTTTCATATTTCCACAAGTATAATCAGTTTTAATTTGATTACTGTAAACCTTAGAAAATTCTATGTGTACTTAAATATCAGTAAACCTGAAGTCAAAATTTACAAGGTATATGTATAGTTATTACTAGAAAAAAAAAAAATTAAAATACAAATCATACAAAGACATGTAAATAGAAAACTAAAACTATCTTGTATGTCATTGTGAGGACACCAGTAAGTAACATGTTGAAATGAGTTCAATTTTGACAACTTTTTCACCTAAAAGTTTTAACTGTATTCATTTTCTCAGATTACTGTGTATGATTTTTTATTAATTTATATACAGCCTTAATGGTTTAATTTGATGTTTACAGGAATGCATTGTGCTGACTGTGGATATAATTGCCATGAAAAATGTATGTCTCATGTTCCCAAGAATTGTACAAAGTTAAAAATAGTAGCAGAGAGTAGTAACAGTAGCTCTAACGTATCCAGGACTGGTGGCTCAGAAACAAGCTCAATAACAGGGGGTATGATGATATGTATTATAGCAGATTACCACATCAGAAAAAATGTTTATTAGATAAATATTGAAATATTAAAAGAATTTAAGTTTTGAATTTGCAATTTCTCCATGTGGAAGACATCACTGCCACTTTAAGATAAAAAAAAAAACAGCAGTAAAAGTGCTCCTATTTCGCTTGAACTTTTGTCATATGTGGATTTGTGTCCATAAATAATCCACAACATCATTTCTTACCCATTAAATGAAAACTTGTGTAGAAAATATTCTTGTACATTCAGAGATTTTAGACTCGGTTGGTTGAAAAAAAAAGCAATTTTGTGCAGAACATTACGAAAGAAAAATCCCTACATATATTTAAAAGTATTGTAAGTAGTGTTTTTATTACAGTTATTCATCTAATTGTCACAGTGAGGCCTTCTGGAAGTCTTAGCCCTACTTTTGGGTATATCTTTTGCCAAGTGTAAAACGATAATACAAAATTTATGTGTTGGTTTGTTTGTTTAGTTGGCATTTCATGCTGTTTTCAGCGCATTTGGCTATTTTGTGGTGGCCAGTTTTTATTGTTGAAGGAAGCCAGAGTACCCGGAGAGAACCAACTTCCTTGGTAGAAAAATTGGCAATCCTTGTAAATTAAGATCGGAGTCAAACACACCCTGCCACCAGTGAGATTCGAACTCACCACCTCAGTGTTGACAGGCTAGTGATCAGTAGTAGTCATGATGAACTACTTAGACCACTCGGCCTCCGACACCCCTTTATGTGTTTGTTAAACATGTATTAATGTCATCAAACTGAATTTAAAAAAAAATTAAAAGAACAATATACCACAACAGTCAATAAATCACAAATCATATACATGTATAATTAAAAAAACTAAGAACAAAATGGTTTTTTCAGGAGGTGGTACATTAGTAGGACCTCATCCAAGTTATGAAACTTTTACCAGTTCTAATAATAACACAGAACATCGAACATTAGAAGGATATCTGTATAAAAAGGGAGCATTATTGAAAGGATGGAAACAGCGATGGTTTGTGTTAGATTTAACAAAACATCAGGTAATTCAGAAAATAATGTGAGAATACTTATAATTGAGAATACATGAATAATATGCTTTAAATTCAGAGATTGCTTTAGAATTAAAATTCACAGCTTGGCAAGCGGGCATCTCCAAACATTAATGGATTGAAAATCTGGTTTGCTGTCATGTATCATATGTCATAAAAAACAACCTGCATTTTAAATATGTACATTTATGAAGGAAGAAACATTTGAGTTGCAAAAAATTAAGGGGTTCAAAGAGGACCCATCTACTTAAAAATCTTTTGTTTAAAAGTTTATGCATTATTGCCAGCCCTTGCTAATTGCATATAATCTATCTTGATTTTCAATCTATTTCACATTTCATATTTAATGCTGGCAATCCCAAAGTTTGGTCAAAAATGCAAAAAAATTATTTTGGGAAAATTAGAAAATAAATGTATTTTTATGGTTTACTTTACAGATGCGTTATTATGATTCAGAAGAAGATCCTCATTGTAAAGGATATATAGACTTACTTGATGTCCAGGCAGTTCATCCTATTAAAAATGTACAGGGTCCATTGAGAAAATCAGATGAAAATGCAGCTTTTGAGGTTTGTAAATATTCTTTAGAACAATTCCAAAATTTAAAGATATATTTATGAAAAGATAAAAAAAAACTTAAATCATGAGCCGGTAGTTTTTGTCAGAATTGTTGCTATTCAATTTCTTTATGTAATTGATATTTATGATTTTCTATCTGTACAACACACTTTGGCCACTCATTTCTTGATGATCTGTAGGTATTAGAATTATGTACATTTCAAATAACAATTTGGTATATAGCAAAATTATTTTTTGAAACATGTTTATTAATGTCACATTTATTTGTGGGGACATCATACTTCAAAATGGAAAATCCACTCTTGTAAAATAATTGAGGCATTTCACCAGTGAAAAAGACAATTAATTGCGACAATTTGAAACAAAATATAGAGGAATACTTTTTACTCTCACTTTAATGAAATATATGAATATTCAGGAAAAATTACTTTCAGACACACAATAGAGCTGTATGCCCTATAGTAGACAATTTCATTTTTTGGTGAATTAGATATTTTCACTGACATTTTATTTATTGTTGGCTCCAGAGTATCCATAGGATTACCTTTAACACTCAGCATAAAAGATAGCAATCCAGACCATATGAACCACTATGATCTTATCCATTATGTGAACATGCTATTGATGATTTTTTATAAAAGGTGTTCTAGGTTGGGAAGCATTATTGTTATATAGAGGTCAAGGTGAACAAATACATTTTGTGAATAAAAAGAATTGTTTTTTTTCTTTTTCAGCTGAAAACCAATAAAAGAATGTACCATTTTTATGCCAGTGATGCAAAAACAGCACAGGAATGGATAGACAAAATTCATAGTTTTATATGATATCAATTTTAGGTGACATTTTTAATCTGTGCAGCTTTTTTTTAACTAAATGAGAAGACAATTTTTATATGGAAAATGGTTTTGGGGTCTAACATGATTATCATTATTTATGTTAGTGATGATCATAGAATGAATAATCAGATGTGAAGGGTTATCATTAAAATTTCAACGCTGATCACAGCCTTTCATCTAGTTTCATACACTCTGTCTTTGACTGGAAATACTAGGATTAAGGACAAAGAATTACTGGTCAGTAACTACATTTAAAGAGTTTTTCATCATCACAACCACCCATCTGTTAGAAATTACATTATTTATATAATATATTGATTATTAATAAGTACAACAAGCACCTGTCTTTGACTGGAAATAAAGAATACATACCTGCAGTTGGACAGAGACACTAATACAGTAACTGCAGTCCAAAAAAAAAAAACCAAATGACAGAGATATGCAAATGCTGCATAAAAGCCTGTTCAGAAATATGAATAAGATGGGTTTCTTGTTTATATTAAGGACAAATTTGCTTTATTTTACTTAATATATCTGTACAGACTTCAGCAGATGGTGTTCTCGACCATCATGATTTTGTCATTTTCATCAGTATTCTGTTATAATTGCTTCCTTTAATTGTATTTATGTACATGTTTATATTAATTTATATAATACCAACAAATAATTTCGTTCAGAAGACTGTGAATTGTTTTAGAAAGTTTTAAAAATTATGTTTGTGTTGTGTGCATTTTAATGAGGTTTAATCTCATAATGTTTTTAAGATCTTAAATATGCAAATTAGATGTGCTGATTAATTAAGATGCAAATTTTTATGATGCTATTTAATTTTGTTGTTCATGATTTTGTTATTGCAATGTGATAAACCTGAATCATTTAACCTTGTCCTGTGTTTTCAATTTTCATAATGAAATTAATTTATATATGTGTGTCACATAGGATTTAATCCTATACTTAAATACTGATACTCATTAGGGTGAACTACAATAATTCTGTAAAAGACAATGTCTGATATGTGGTCAGCACACACACTTGCCACAAAAATTGAGTCATATTTTCTCTGGCTGTACCTCCATTGGCAAATCTTATCTTTTTAAGAAAGAAATATGCAAGTTCTATTTTAAATATGAGGTATAATTAAACTTTATCTAATTATATTAAATGATATTAATATTTACACAATTTTGAGAGTTTTCCTCAGTAATCCTAAACTTATGTCCCATGATAATTTAATTAGAATGTCATTCCTTTCAGATGTGTTTTTTTTCAATGTAACAAAATAACTGAGACCACTTTTAAGTCTACCTCCCTTTCTTACACATTCATTTAGAAATATAATTTATTTACATTTGAAATTTTAATTTAATAAATGATCTCTCTTTTACTTTGTTGTATTTTTCAGTTTCTTTGTTAAAATTTGTGAAATATTTGAACTTGCTGTGGGAAACAAAGCTTCATATAATGCACAGCTGTAGATTAAATAAAATGCACCTAATACAATAGTTTGGGAGAGGGTTTGTTTCATATTCAAGGGTAAATTTATTTATCTATAATACATAAATTAGGAGCAAATGGAATTTTTTTCAGCAATTGATAATAATTATTCAGTTATATCCATTAACAGTTACTCAAGGGAGATAATAAAATTACCTCCCTTAATCACTTAGGACCAAAAGGGACATAATCATAATAGGGCGATAGTTGACACGTATTTCTCATTACATGTGTGTTTGTAATTCAAATACAAATAGAAAGGGCTATTTTTTCATAGATTTGTTTATTTTAATCAATTAGGAGTAGGGATAGATTTTAGTATCATAGGAAAATACAAAAAAAATCATTGTGGAGAAATATTTATGATGTGCCAATTTTTGTCTAGAAAAATTTAGTCATTCAGTAATTTAAACTAAATATTTTAACACTTAATTTCACACTCGCACATAGTTTATTATGCTCATATTGGACAACCATTACATTTCTTGTTATTTTGTGTGTTTTGGCAATGTTGGAATATCAAATTTTGCAGTTTTTCGTTAGTTCTATTTTCGTGCTTGCTATATCTTGCAGAATTTTGTTCCATAAGATTTTTTTTCTTTGGTTTCTTAATTCTACATTTCTTTTCGAGATAATAGCAATATTTGGTATTCTAGATACAAAACACATTTATTTACAAGTTTTTTTTTTACAAAAAGCTTAGGAAACTGTTCAAATATCTTAACCTCAAATATTAGATCTAGTGATGTAATTTTTATACTGTGCAATATTTCTCTTGTAGCAATACAATGATAAGTCCCTACTAGGATTAGAAATTATATAATACTATAAGAAACCATTTAGTTTTACCTATAGCTGCAGTCAGGTACCCTGTTTTAGGAGGAAATGTTTTTAATTAAACATTTTGTAAAAAGAGACAACCTTATGAAATCAGTAATACAATATTGACCAACAGCCTTTTGTAATTGATAGAAAATACAAATTATACAAAATCATTTCTGTTTCTCGGATGTACAAGATCTGGTTAATTTATCCATGACAACATCTGTAGGCTATAGATTTTCATCTCATTTGTAGATTTTTCATGTGATTTCCATACATTTCAGTTATAAATTTTAACCACACCAAGTTACAAATTTTGTTGATAAATTTATATTCAGAACTTGCATTCTTTCTCTGTTTGAAATAAATGTCATTGTAATGATAATAAATTGCTTAGGTATATAAATTTATTTGAAAAATTATCTCGGTTTAGACAAATATACTGAAACTAAAATTTTTTTTCTATTTTGAGAGTATTTAGAATTTGAGAGAATAGTTCAACTGTTTTCTTTGTTAGGTTTATCATTTATGGACAAAAATTTAAGATAAAATAATAGAACTATTTTTAAATTTATGGCTACCTTCTCTAAAAAAAGTGTCCATCCGGATATATCCAATTTTACTGATGTGGCATAAAAAATCCCAATAAACCAAATCTGATAACATATCTTACGTCCACAATAGATTAATACATTTTTATAAAAAAATCTGAACGATTTACATGTACAATGTATGTCTATGGGAAAATTTACTTGCATGTATACATTGAACATATGTATCAGTAAACGTATACATTTAAAGCCATTGTATATCTGTGAAGTAAATTTTCCAAAAATAACCTTGTGCAAAAAAATATTTCTTTTAAGTTTTTCACAGATTTATCAGTACAGGTAAGAATGATGTTCTTTAAATACTAGAAGTCAGTTCTTTCCATGCCATAAATGTGCTATAAACAGTTTGAATAAAGATAAATTAAAATGGTTCTGTAATAGAAACAAATGTTTACAAATTTTTCACCTAACAAAGGTAACAGCAATGATGTGAGAATTACCAAATACCAAGAAGCCCCCCCTTCCCCGGGAGTGATTTCCGTGAGTAACTTTACATTGATATTTTTCTTAAACAGATAAGGAATGTATAATATTTACTACACCTACCTCTCCCAGTATAACTATCAATATATTGTAACTTTTACATTCTATATATATATTTTTTGGTCTGTAATCGTTTTGTATATATTGAGTGAATAAACTTTTTATGTAAAAATTATTGCAAAGTGGATTTGGGACAAACTGAATTTTTTTTTGAAGCATTGAAACAGGTGCTATTTTAGTGATTGTAATTTTGTATTCAAGATTAACAAAATTCAATTAATAAAGCTTGACCTTCTTGTTATAAAGCTTTAAAAATTGAACAGACGGTAAAAAAAAAATCTTTTCACTAAACATTACTGACAACTTTTTCCAATTGTCTGTTTTCGATTCAAATATATGTTATAGGGTCAATTAGAAGGTGAATTATCCTGATGTGACACATAAATCTTACATTAATTATAATACAGAGAAATTTGGGTTTTCTGACCTAGTTACATTTATATAAATGGCTTAAAAATTTCATAGGGTAAAATGCAGGTAAAATGTCTCTATTATAAAAGAACAAATAACCATTTTCATAATCTATAATCATAATCTGTCATTATTTATTTTTTACAATTTGTTACCATGGTTACTGTGTTGTTGCTTTGTGAAGTTACAGTTGTTTATGTTGTCATATGTTTATTATAACTTCGTTAAATGTTTTGAATATTTGTGAAAAGACAAGAGAAAATAAATGAACAGAAATAATGTAATTTAAAAAAAAAAAAAAAAAAAAAAAAAAACTTTGAAAAGATGAAAGAAAGAATTTAGTCACCATACATACCAAGAATATTGTTATAAATAGAAGTGAAAAACAAGTCAAACATTTTACTTGAAATTTAAGTTTGAAAAAATATAATTAAGCTTCATATTAAATTTTTCAATGAATTGTAGTTGATTGAGGTTATCTTTGTCTTAAAATTTCAAATGTGTCAAAGCAATCTGCTGGCCCCAATATAACAGTTTCTACTGATATCTCTTAATTCCTGTTGTTGCAGGATTTACATAGATTCATTAGATTTGAGAGAGCAAGGATCAGCAGTAAATAAACAATACTAAAACAAACCATATATTTGGCAAAATCTTGGAAAGATTAGAGATAAACATTATATATGACAACACGGTAGCTGGAAACTTGGCATAAGTTTTGTTATTGTATGCATTTTGCAGTGTGATGTCTGATTGGTCGGTTTTTATGTAGTCTCAGCCAATAAATGATAAATATTTTGTTTATTGGTTCATAGTAAAAAGCATAATAAATGACAAGAAAAAAGATTTTGTGTTTTCAGTCTTTTTATTATGAGCTTCCATCAACAGTATTATTAATGGAATTTAAAGTGTTTATTTAACATTTATCAGCACATATTATAAAAGGATGGATAGGGTCGATTATTTCCTGATGAAAAAAATTAACATGAGTTTAAGCAAAAGAACAAAACTTTTATTGGTGTTCTTTATTTTAAAGACACAAGGGGCCTTTAACAAAGAAAAAATCTTGTGCTCACTGCAAATTTGAGACATTCCCTGGCGCTGGTTTCAGAGAATTTTTGTTGAATTTTACATTTGTGTTATGGAAGAACACAATTGCAAGGTTAGAGGAATGGTATTTTATTTAGAAATTCAATTCAAACCGTATTTTATTTGATTATATAAATGAATTTTAAAGTCTCTCTGGATTTCATTATAAGTGTTCCTCTAAACTTTTTTGTAAACTGATATCAAGTCTGTATGCTCACCATGGCAAAGAAAGAATATTAACTTGCGGATATAATTTCAATTCAAACCGTATTTTATTTCATTAAGGAATTTTAAAGTATCGCTGGCATTCATTAAAATTGTTCCTCTAAACTTTTTTGTACAGTATGCTCACCATGGCAGAGAAAGAAGATTAACTTACGGGACTTCATTTGGTAATTGGTCTTTGTACTTCTAGTTTGTTGTTGCTATGTTGATCATTAGCAAATGTGTCAGTTTTAATTTACAACAGAACACAATTCATGGCCAGGTGTGTTGTTTCTGATATAGATTGACCAGGAGTGCAAATTTTCTTGGTAGAGGTAGGGGATATCTCTGCCTATATTGGGTTTCATCAAAGTAAATCTAAAATGCATCAAATAGACCATTAACGCAAGTAATACTTGAGAAACCAAATAAAGTGAATATAAGATGCTCTCTTTAGCTCATCTGGCCAAAGACCAGTGTGAGCTATCACCATCACTTTCACGTTTACCATTTGGTTCTTCCTGAGAACCACTGAACAGAATTTGACCAAACTTGGCAGATATGTTCCTTGTATCAGTGTAAGGGTTTTTCCAAGTGTTGTTACTTTGGTGCTAATTGGTCAGGAAACACGGCTAATTTCTCAAGCCGAACAAAACCAAATACAAAATCGTAAAAAACAACAACCAAACTAAAAAGTTCACATTACCCAACGTTTCGACTGATATGGCCTCGATCACGAAAAAATAAAAAAGGTGTTGACTTTTGGAAACCCAGAGCCAAACTGAGTCCGTACATAAAATGTACACAAAAAGAACTTTCATTTGTAGTAAACAATTTTTGTTACATTCCAAGGGGTCGGAGTGTCCCCAGGCTAAAAATTATTTTCTGCTCAATTGACTTCCCCTGTTAACTGTCCTTAAAAAGGTTATGTGGACGTCTGAACTTTTTCGGATGTAACGAGACAGCTTTATAGTTATCAAAAATATTTAGTGCATGGGTAGTGTCCTTGACATGTGTAGGTAGATTCTCCACAATGGGTATAACTATTCTGTGGAGAAAGCTAGAAATATTTATGTAGGACAGCTACATACAGAATCTATGGGTCTTCCCTGGTTCTTTGTTTTATGAATTTTAGGTTAACACATAAAATCTGCAAGTGCGTGGTTCAGAGGTGATGAGAATTTTGGCCAAAGATGGTAAGATTCCTTCATCGATAGACGAGGAAATAATGCCCTTCACATGTTTATGATTTTCCTTAGTTTTGTCAGAAAAGAGTGTTTGATGTAGAAAGTATAATTAAATAGCTGAAACTCTCGCTCTCTAACATAAGTATTGGCGTCCCAGGCAACTACAACACTGCCCTTATCAACCGGCCTTATGACAATGTCTCGATGGAGCTTCAGCTGTTTGAGTGCTGTTTGTTTTTCAGGGTTGAGGTTCTGTTTTTTGAGAGGACGAGTTTTGAGATTTTTTATCTTGTCCAAACAAGTAGTGACGTAATTGTCAAAAGCAGGGAAGACTTTGGTGTATAACTTAAATCACTCTTGTGAAATTTAACAAGGAGTCCAGAGATGGTGATTGGTTGCTATCCTTATCAAATTATGAAAAAGGCTTTCAGAAGAAGCCTCTACATTAATGTGGTTCTGAAAACGGTCGGCAGTAGGAGTTGTAGGTACGGAATTTATACCTTTAGACAAATTACTCTTTTAAACAGGGAAAAGATTGACCAAAGATGGCACACACCGGACAGTGTTTTCAGTACGTGAACTAGATTCGGATGTATTTTGAGTAGTTGGCTGATTAGAAACGGGGATGCTGTTTCATGAGAAACCATGGGGTGGCTTTTTTAAACTTTTATTTTGATTAAAAAATGTGAAAAATTTTGAATTTAAAGAACGGATGTAGGATATAATGTCATTAGCGATGCAGTGAATGAAACAGGAAAACAGTTTATTCTTGTAAAATAATTTGTTCTGTTGAAATATATTCAACTTGGTTTGTAAAGCCTGAACAGTAAGCCGTCCAAATGAAAGGGAATATTTTGAATATACTTTATACATTTGAGACAGAATGTTATGTTGCTATTTATTGTTCTGGCATGATTCATTACTCAAATGCCTCTAAATTTTCCGTTCAAAATTTGACAAAATTATCAGAAATTTCTAAGGCTCTTCCTGTTGATGCAGAGGTAACCCTTAGCTGAGTTTGGATTCCTGTTTGTTTTAATTGTTTTGGATTCTAATGGTTGTGCTTATTAATTCATCATTATATCTTTAACCGGTTTTCCAACACTTTGATATCGAGCACTGCTGATGAGTTGTCATTCAACGAAATTGCCATACAGTGCATCTAATTTATTTCGTTATTTTGTGATACGTTTTATTATTAACACATTGTATGGGATTGAACTTGTGTTGGAACCCTTTTGGGACTACATGTTGTCGAGGGCAGAATCTCAAAAAGTTGAGATGAATGTTATATCTAGTGATTTCTG
Source organism: Mytilisepta virgata (assembly GCA_028015205.1). Classification (NCBI taxonomy): domain Eukaryota; kingdom Metazoa; phylum Mollusca; class Bivalvia; order Mytilida; family Mytilidae; genus Mytilisepta; species Mytilisepta virgata. The sequence goes on from CM051515.1 coordinate 39,624,439, forward strand.
TGATAGTCTTGAACAATTGGAGAGAGTAAGTATGGACAAAGTCAGGGTGGGGTGAAACAAATTCCGCTAATTTTTGAACAATTTGGATGTAAGTAATTTTAGAGAGGGCAAGGTCGCAACTTGTATGAAATGAACAAAAAACTAAAGTATGTTGCGAAACAGCTGATACGGCAATAGAAAACAAGGAAAATAAATGGAAATGGTGAGCTGTCAAAAGGTGCATAAAACGACTTAATTGTACAAAATACACAAGCCGAACAAAACCAAATACAAAATAGGAAAAACAACAACCAAACTGAAAAGTTTAAATTACTCGATCACGAGCAAGAAAAAATAAAAAGGTGTTGACACTTTGAAACAAGACAGAAAAATACAAATGGTAGATCTCGATGTTAATTTGTATTTGTAGTGTATGGAAGAATACGAGATGTACATTTTTTAGGCTCGTTTCAATGAAACAAGGTACAATCAATGAAAACAATTTTATTACACATGTAAATTTCTTCAATTTTATGATTTATCGGTAGTGCTCCAGGCTTACATTGTTGCAAATTGAAACAAGACAATAAAATTAAAAATTCTGTAAACCAAAAACAAAAAATAACACAATGGAAAAGTAAAAAAAATTAATTAAATTTTGGAAATTTAACAAAATTTTATATAACAATAAACTTACAGGCTTCACTATCACGTCATCATTGAAAACTTGAATTGCATTTATTTGATCAGGTATCAGGTTAATGTTCTATATACATTGAATAAAAAAGATATTAAACATATTACTATAAGATAAATTAGAGAAGTTCCGAAACGGCTTTCATGTAACCAAAATTCGTAGCAATGGCATTTTCTTGAGATTTTTGTTGAAAATCATAGGAGAAACAGATTCTCCTTCAATTTACTGGTGAGTTATAGAATTTCTCCACCCTCGATAGTTCAATTTTAGATTTTAACACGCTCGCTAAAATCTCGCGTGTTGAAAATCAAAAATTTAACTATGACATGAATCTCGGGTGTGGAAATTCCATAACTCACTCGTACCTGAAGGGAGAATCTATATTTACAAGTAGACTTATAATAAAAACCAGAACCGGGGTATCTACCAACACTTGAAAAATGTCACAGGAATAAGTCAATTTCCACGTGCAATGCCGTCACTAATTCTATCCAGAATTAACGAGTAATACAGTTGGGCTCAGTTCTAACCTCTCTAGAACGGTAATAACTTTCACTATATATCAATAATGGTAATCCGCACCAATGCTTAAAGGACCAACGCCATCATACTATTTCTTACAAACTGAACCTAATCTTTTAAAAAGATTTTTTGTGTCTCTAACCAGTGTTGGAATATCTATAAAAATCAGCAGTCCTACTACAACAGTCAAAATTACTACGCCTACATAACCAATACTTTGAGCCGACACTCTATTGTCTGGTGCACTTGTTAATTTTCTTTTATACGACGATGTTTCCTTTTTATTAACGGTAAGTTCCGTTTGTATCTGCTCAATTTTAGCTTGCAGTTCCTCGGATGTAATGGTACTACTTGATAGCGCAAGGGTACATGGACAGTAGCAAGTTGACGATGTAGTTCCATCTACAACGAAAGTTGTCGTCAAAATTGGATCGACTGACGAAGAAGCTAGAAATTATACAGAAAAAAATAACTTGTAAATATGATGTTTAAAATAGTTATTTTAAATGTATAGCATATCTGGTAGCATTTGCAAATATTCTGACTGTGGGTTCATCTTTCGTATACATTACGATTTTCATGGAAGCTCCCGGAAATTTAAATACACGACATCTATATCTCATCTTTCGTTATTACCAAGTATTTTCAACACTTAGAAAATTATTATTTATGGAAAAGTAATTTTCCTCTAAGCCACGAAACTGATATCAACGAAAGATAAATAATTCACAGTATAATATTACTATACACAAGGACGTATAACTAACATACGTCCTTGCTATACAGAATGCATTTTATTTTCTGTTATTCAAACCTCTGTTAGTGAGTCACACTTATCACAGGGTTCATTCTATCTATTCCAACATTTTGATAATTACAGGTAAAAGGGTAAAATGTTGTGTTGGACTAGGAAGAATATTTGTGCAAACAGATGATTTAGGGTGATTATGTTAGAAAAATATATACATACGGGGATAAGTTAATTAAGGTCAATTAAACTAAATAATGTTTAATAATTAATAGAAAAGATAGGTTGGTGTCTTCCCGTTTTACCAGGTATAATACAATATTCCCGTTTAGCCAACTTTAGATTGTAGTTAATTAGTGGGCTGTTTATTTAGTAATTAATAGGTGTCATCTTAAATTGTGACTGAAAATTTGTTCCTGTTTGGATTAACGTTATATGTAAATAGAACAGTAATATGGGGGAAATTGTTAGGATTTGATTCAAATATATATATTGAAATTATTTTAAAATTAATTGAAGCAAATGTTTGGTGAATTATGATATTATTACATTTATAAAATATTTTTGAGAGTTTAAATGTGATTTAAGGGTATTTTTTTTACAGTTATCTTCTGTAAAATTAAATTAAAAAAGAAAGAAAAAAAAATACATTTTTTTATGAAATTGTGAGAAAACTTGCGAAAGTGTGGCTATGAGTAACTAGACATGAGTAACTTTAGACAACCTTCGAAACCTCAGCAACGCCGACGCTATGTTCGCCGATGGAACCTTCTACGCCAGCCCAGTACTTTTCAAGCAACTGTACACCATCCATGCCCTCATCGACAACGAAATGTACCCACTTTTCTGCCTGACAAATGCCAGACCACGTACCAACGACTCTTCACTACTTTGAAAGCAGCTGCAACTGTCAACAGCACACCACTCAACCCAACTACTATCTTTATGGACTTCGAATCAGCAGCACGCAATGCAGCAGAGACAGCATTCCCCACAGCAACACTCAAAGGTTGCTTGTTTCACTTCTGTCAACGCATATGGAAAAAGGTACAGACCCTGGGACTCACATGCAGAACAGTACAACAACAACAACGAACTACACTATCACGTAAGAAGAGCTTCCGCACTACCTTTGGTACCTCCTCAACAAGTAGAAGAAGTATGGTTCAATGCACTCGACGACTGCCAAACCGACGACGCAAAGACCACCAGTTTCAACTACTATGTTACCGAACAGTGGGTTGACAGAGAACCAGCGAAATGGAACCACTACTCCTCAACCAGTGCACAGACGCTGTTTCCCACCTACTCGGATGAAGATACAACTTACAGAATAAAGAACAACATTTGATGCACATTTATGAAAATGAAATTGGTCACTTAACAACAAGAAATAAAAAATAATTATAACAAATATGTTATCTAGTTACAATAAATGTCTGTATCAAGTTAAACACTTGAAACAAAATATATTTTTTTAAAAATCACCCAAAAATCCTAAAATTCGCATAGTCAGTAGTGCATTATATACTTATATACTTAAGAAATATGTTCCTGGAATAATTTTTAGTCCATTATTACCTTTGTCATCCAACCCAAGCCCTAATCAAGAATCCTTTATTCCTAATTACCTTTGATCTCATCTATCCAACTTTCATTTTTTACCTGTAATACCTAAAAATTCAAAAAGTTGGCTAAACGGGAATGAACCGATAGGTTGTATGTTCAGAATTTTAAATGAGAATTAAATTCAATATAATTTAAAAAGTAACACATATGAAACAGATATTGCAACATTAATTCACGCACTAAAGCATTATAGAAGAAAAAGGATCAATTAATTATATATAAACATCAACATATTATTGAAAATGTGACAGCTTCTTCAATTTGCTGTGCCAACCTTCCAGGAGATAAGTAGTCCTGGGAATAAAAAAATAAAAATGAATATTAAATACACATGCATAACATTGAATATGGCGATTTAAAAGAAAATTGTTGTATTTACAGTTAATATTGTCCTTTTTTTTCTATATTTCAAAATAGTATGAAGTATTATACTTTGAACATTACATTAAATGGAAATTTTTGTAACTTTAAAGCTAAAATATTTCAATGAAACATATTTTAGTTTCAGTTCAAATCTATACAGAAAAGAAAAAAAATATATTGCAGTTCTGGAATAGAAAATTTCTACTATATAGGAAGTGAGGATTCTTTTGGATTTGGATATTAAAATACTCACAAAATAATTGCAACACAATTATAAGTTTACCTATCAAATAATTTAATTCTCAAGACCACCTGTCACCCAAGCTAGTAATAATTTCTAAAACAAGAGGCTTTCAAGAGCCTGAATCGCTCACCTGGTAAACAATGCACTATAAACTAAATTAATATATTAATGTTTGTTGTAAACTAAACTGAGTATTAAAGGTCACGTAAAATGCTGAAAATACCTTTAAAAACCTTTAAGAACCTCTGGAAAGAAATGGGCATGAGTTCTCCCTACGCTTGATTAAGATACAGTCATGGTCAATCTGATGATTCATAATACAAAATACAAGCTTTAATTAATCTTCAAATACAAGTATAAATCTTTTGGTCTATATGTTGTCTTCGTTTTTAAAATGTTTGAAAGAAGTTATGTAAAAATTGTGGGTTAAGGCTTTTTATTGTACTTGAAAAGGAAATATTGCAGGAACAATCATGCTAAGTTTCATCAAATTCCCCCAAGTAGTTTCAGAGGAGAAGATGTTTGAAAATTTGTTAACAACGATTATGACAGACACCAAGTGATGGCAATTAAAAGCTCACATATTATGAAGTTTAATCATTGTTATACAACATTCTCATCATCACCATTCACTAAGGATACCATGTTTACTTTAAAAACCAAATATTGTTGAAATCCGAGCAAGTGTAAAAAATGGCGGGAAAATGGCACCCATTTTAAAAATGGCCGTCCAAAACAAACTTTCATTATCACCATTCAACTCGGGATACCATGTTTGCCATCAAAGTAGCTTTCATCTTCATTTTATTTCTATAATTCAGGAAAGAATAGCAAAAAACAGCATTTTGACCCCTATGTTCTATTTTTAGTAAGGGCAGACATGTTTTTTGACCAATCAAAAATCCAAGCATTAACTTTTTGCAGAATACCCTAAGGAACAATCTTACCAAGTTTCATTTGATTTTGAATAGTAGTTTTAGAGAAGAAGATTTTTGAAATAATAACATAAAAAAAAGCCAAAAATGTCAAAAAAGGGCAATAACTCTAACATCAGTTGACAGATTTTCACAAAAATCAGCACGCAGGTAGCTCTCATCATGCTGAACACTTTCAACCTGCAGAATTTGGCGTAACCTAATGATTTTTGAGATATTTGCGAAAAACTGTTGTTTGACCCCTATGTTCTATTTTTAGTAACAGTGGCCATGTTTTTCGACGGATCAAAAATCGAAGCATAAACTTGGGCAGGATACCCTAAGGAACAATCATGCTAAGTTTTATCCAAATCCATTCAGTAGTTTCAGAGGAGAAGATTTTTGAAATAATAACATAAAAAACAAGAGGCTCACTAGAGCCTGTATCGCTCACCTGGAGTCTGGTTTTCATTGGACAATTAATCAACTATTTGACCAAGTTTGTTGCAATTGGTTCAATTGTTCAGGGAAAATTTGTTGAAGATTTATTGTTCATAAGGTTTAATGTTAAAATATGTTCCCTGATGATGGTAGTCCTGGCAGGAAGTTGACAAAATTGACCAGGAATAAGGGTGAACCTTAAATAAATGTAACAGAACCCGACCTCAAATTACACAAACCAATAACTCCTAAATAGAATTTGGGATTCCCTTCAAAATTTCAGGGTAGGTAGATCTCAACATGGCAAACATTTTTCAATTTATATTTCACTTCTATCTCAAATAGTTTTGGAGATAAATGCAAAAATGTTAAAATTTTGAAAATTTGATAAAAAAAGGGCAATAACTCCTAAATGGGTTTTGGGATTTCCTTTAAAATTTCAGGGTATGTAGATTTCAACATGGCAAACATTTTTCAAATTTACATTTCACTTCTATCTCAAATAGTTTTGGAGATAAATGACGAAAAATGTTAAATTTTGAAAATTTGACGAAAAAAGGGCAATAACTCCTAAATGGGTTTTGGGATTTCCTTCAAAATTTCAGGGTATGTAGATCTCAACATGGCAAACATTTTACAAATTTAGATTTCACTTCTATCTCAAATAGTTTTGGAGATAAATGACAAAAAATGTTAAATTATGATAATTTGACGAAAAAAGGGCAATAACTCCTAAATGGGTTTTAGGATTTCCTTCAAAATTTCAGGTTAGGTAGATCTTGTCATGCTGATCAATTTTACCCCGTCAGATTTTTGATATCTGTAACGGTTTTTAAGTTATAAGCCAAAAACAAGACATGCACCCCTATATTCTATTTTTAGCTACGACAGCCGCCATGTTTTATGTCAGATCAAAATAAATTGAGGATCGTTTGTAGAGGACATGTTATAGACCATTCCTATTAAGTTTCAAACCAATCGGCCTAGCGGTTTCAGAGGAGATTTTTGATAAAAAAATTTGGAAAATTTGAAAAAAAGGGCAACAACTCCTAAATGGGTTTTGGGATTTCCTTTAAAATTTCAGGGTAGGTAGATCTCAACATGGCAAACATTTTTCAAATTTACATTTCACTTCTACCTCAAATAGTTTTGGAGATAAATGACGAAAAATGTTAAAATTTTGACAATTTGACGAAAAAAGGGCAATAACTCCTAAATGGGTTTTGAAATTTCCTTCAAAACTTCAGGGTAGGTAGATCTTGTCATGCTGATCAATTTTACCCATGTCAGATTTTCGATATCTGTAACGGTTTTTGAGTTATTAGCAAAAAACAGCAATTTACCCCTATGTTCTATTTTTAGTAACAGCGGCCATGTTTTTCGACGAATCAAAAATCCCCACATCTGTTCTATGCAGGATACCCCAGGGAACATTCATACCAAGTTTGGTTCTAATTAGTCAAGTAGTTTCAGAGGAGAAGATTTTTGAAATAATAACATAAAAAAAGCCAAAAATGTCAAAAAAGGGCAATAACTCTAACATCAGTTGACAGATTTTCATGAAAATCAGCACACAGGTAGCTCTCATCATGCTGAACACTTTCATCCTGCCAGAATTTGCCGTAACCTAATGATTTTAGAGATATTTGCGAAAAACTGTTGTCTGACCCCTATGTTCTATTTTTAGTAACAGCGGCCATGTTTTTCGACGGATCAAAAATCAAAGCATAAACTTTGTGCAGGATACCCTAAGGAACAATCATGCTAAGTTTTATCCAAATCCATTCAGTAGTTTCAGAGGAGAAGATTTTTGAAATAATAACATAAAAAAAAGCCAAAAATGTCAAAAAAAAGGGTGATAACTCTGAAATGAGTGGTTGGATCTTCTTCAAAATTACAGGGCAGGTAGATCTTGAGGTGCTGATCACTTTTACCCTATGCCAGAATTTTGATATCTGTGACCGTTTCTGACTTATTTGCAAAAAACTGCGATTTACCCCTATGTTCTATTTTTAGCCATGACGGCCATGTTTTTATACGAATCAAAAATCAAAACAATAGATTTGTAGCACCCATACCAATTAATAACTGTACCAAGTTTGGTTGCAGTTGGACTTATGGTGTTGGAGGAGTTAACGTTTGAAAAAGTTAACGGACGACGGACGGACGGACGACGGACGGACGACGGACGCCAAGTGATAGCAATAGCTCACATGACCCTTCGGGTCAGGTGAGCTAACAACATAACTAAAACAGCGCCTATTGTTTTCACTGTGTTGGAATAGATAGAATAGGTAAATTTAAAATGTTGGAATAGCTAGAATACAACTATCACAGAACCGTTATTTCAGTTTCTCTTTGGTTTTCTTTATGTAGTAGTTTGCAGGGTTTTTGTAGGACTTAGTTCTTATCTTATCGTATTTTATTTCCTTTTTTGCTTGTCATATGCGAAACTTTTCACGTTGTACTTTGTGGTGTTTTTGTGGTCCCAATATTTTCGCTCATGTTTTTGTTTATTTTTATTTGAAGTTTCTTGAATTTCTTCAGTTTGTTTCTGATGTTTATTTTTGCAAAGATTCTACAAAATAATTAACCAAATATGGTAGAATGTGCAGTCCTTTATTAAACACATTCTCTCCGATCTTACCATATGCAATATTTACACGACAGTGAGTTTTGCAAGATAAGGAGAAGTCTGGGTACCCATAAAGCCGGGGTTCATAGTGTGTTTTTGGTCACTGCTTCAAACATGTTTTTGTTGTAGTTTCGTTAATTGTTTGATAAGTAGTATGTCATTGTTAAAATTTTGTGGTTTGTTTTTATTTTCTTCATTCTGATATATACCAACAGATATTGGGGGGGGGGACGGGGGTGGTTAAGTATCAATGAGACAACTGCCCAAAGGAAAGAACACGAAAAAAGATTGATTGTACAACAAACAACAGCAGACACAAAACAAGCACTCAATGCTCCAGCTAAAGACAACCGAGTCTTGATTATGACCAGACACATACAGAATGCACTGGAGTTACACATAATTAAATAAAGGCAGGTGAAAAAATACAAATCATTCCAAATAAGTACTTGCTACGATAAGTTAATTATAACATACCTATAGACAAACTTGTGGACAAAACTGTTGTAATTGAATCAGAACTGTACATTAAAACAGTGGTATCATCGCTTTGTTCCGACGACGAAGTTGGCATTATAGTGGTAAATGTTTCTGGACAGTAATAATTTGAAATAACTGGTATATTACTTGGTTGTTGATCGGTATATACAAATAAATCTGAAAATGTCATACTATGTTATAATTTTAAAAACTAATTGTTAGATATGTAACTGTTGAATTTGAAAAAAACTTCATTAATTGCATAATTATCTTAATTAGTTCACGCTTTGACGTGGTTGCAACGTCGCCAAAACGACTTGAAACACAACAAAAAGATCGACCAATCAATTAAACAATAGCTACTTACAAAGAAAACGATATAGATCTGAAATTTTGTAATAAATTAAATAAAAGCTACACTTGGTTTTGCTACAATTGACTTTTATTGTCAGGTTAACAAAATAATCACCAAATCAGCTGCAAGTGTTTCGGTACTTATCGCGAAAATAAATCTGTTATTCTTTTTGAAACTAAGGAGAAACTCCATCACTCATAGTTCTTTAAAATTATTTTTCTTGAAATTTTTGGCAATTTTCCATCTAAATCTTATGCTCATTATTGTGGGTTATTAATTCAGCTTTCCAGTTTGGGCAGCGAGGACTACTCACTACTACATTTGTCAAAATTTACTCGTATATTATACCCGCACCTCTTCATGGTATTGTGCCTTTTTAAAGGGAATTCGACACCATTATGACATGATTAAGTACCTTCGATATTGTGAGCTACCAGTATGAGTGTATTACAATCTAGTATTAAGTGAAGAAAGTGGTCGTAATAGAAAATTGGTAATGATGGGAAAAACACAATCTGAATGACTTTACATGTTTTAAAGATGGTTTTAATCTGTTTGAGATAAACGATCTGTTACGATATAAAAGACTAGCAAGTTACTTATGACCTATATTTTACAAGTTATTTAATATACGAATACAAAAAACATACTTTTAACATATATGACTGCTGGAGTTCTTCCTAGTTGTAAGCCCTGCGTTCCATCGTAATAATTTCTAAAACAATCAAATAAACCGCCACCTTTGTCTTTGGCTTGAAAAGCTGCGCAAAACACATCACCATAACATATGTTTGCACACTCCTCGAAAGAGTTGGCACCATCTGTACTTCCGTCAGACTGTATACCTGCAGGCGGATTATCAACGGAAATCGCGGTATAGCAGTCTCCAACAGCTGAAAATGGACAAAGGAAACAGTAACTGATACATTTAAAGATAATCTAAGACATACGTGTCAATGGTCAACTTGGTCTGTTTCTAAATGATAACATAATGGGACAGGAGAACGTCTAAATATGTTTCCACCATTATTTTGAAAATGTCTAGTCCTCGAAGAAGAAAACACGATAAGTCCTAATTCTACGAAATATACGGTAGATGGTATACAGTTACTGACGAATATTCATTGTTTAATTTATACTTTTTGGACTTACTGTTCGCCCCAATCTAATTAAAAACCGATCTCTCATCGCTCCCGTTTTCTGATATGTCGCATGGGAGATCTAACGAAACCCACTTTGAGGTCACATGTGAGTGACCTCGTAGGTGTGTCCTGTTCGACCAATGAAAGTGCGGCTTAGGCGATCTTGTAAGTTGATTGTGTGGTAAAGGGATGTAACTCATTTTATTAACGAAAAAATCGTCAGTCCCCAGAATTCATAAACTTTTTTGATTAGCTTATTGATAGGAAGTCAACTCATTTGCATGTCATTATAAATTCATAAGTTCAAGTTCACTCACATGTGACCTCAAAGGGGATTTCGTTAGATCTCCCACGCGACATATCAGAAAACGGGAGCGATGAGAGATCGGTTTTTAATTAGATTGTGTTCGCCCGTTTAATGTTTAGGCTACAACAAATTGATCTTTAAGAAATTTTAAGAAAACATAATTTTGCCGCTTCATTTTGCAAAAATGTTGAAACTTCACCTCAGATTCTACATTTTTCAATAAAATTTGTTTGCCTGCTCTTAAAATTTTATAAAAATTGGGATTATTTCCCATATTTATGCAATATGTTATTTAAAAAAAAATTGTGCTGCACGTAAATTTCATCTTCGCACGAATAAACCGTAGTCCTCAAGAAAAACAATTTATAATTAAAATTTCACTCGATCGCACCTATTTTGCCATCCAAAAAATCCAAAGAACTAAACATCAATTTGGTGTGTCGTTAAGTTTACTAGTCTACTAGATTTTGTATTTGAGATAAGTGTCCAGCTCTAACGTACCTTCAGTAACATCTTCACAAATAAATGGTTGAGAAACATTACAGTTCTGAACTGAATACGTGTTGTATGTCGTATTAAACAGTACACATCCTTCTATGGACCCTGCTGGAATGGACCAATGGTTAGGTTCAACCGTGTATTCGTTACAGTCATCCCAAAGTAGTCTTACAGGATTAACTTCCTGGTGAAGTCCTACCCAGAACGTAGAACTGAAGTAAGAAAATTAAAAGGTTTTAAAATAATGTGGATTTAAAGGTAAAACCTCTATTTTTATGAAGAAAGTGATCAGTATAAAGTCTAGAATTGTTTGGCTCTTTGATAAACTAATAATATTTGACATGTATATGCGCTATTAAGTGATTTCTTCACTGCATTCGAATGATAAATTAGTGAAAGGAACTGTAAAGCATTAATTATATAGTACATGTTATTACTATTCCAAGAATCCTGTATTAAAAATTTATGTGATGTTTCAGCTTGTGCCGATTTTTCTGACCTATGATGTCTTTAACTGTCTTATTTCCACTCTAATTTCTAAACCATTACTTTTATCACAAAAATAATGAGGGATTAAACCGCAACTTTGTAACCGGCAAGGACGCTCATTACCTTCATTATTATTCTATATACAGTACATGTATATGAAAAATTATACATAATTTAAATGAATTTAATCAATTTAATTTATGACCCCATAATACAGATCTCACTAACAAAACCTTTTTCCAAATTTCTGCATCCATCACTGGACCGTACTTTGAATTATATATACCTGATTGTTACAGCATCTGGTCTTATTTTTTCTACATGTGGCATGACTGTGTTGGATATGTTTGTCATCTCACTCATACTATTAATAATTAATAATGATTTGTTCGTGCTTTCACACACATTACGAGCGGAAGTCCACGTCATTGCTGTGTAATGGTACTGATATCGACACCAATATCCGCTATCTGAAAGCATCATTGATAAACAGTTCTATCATGCTGATTCGGTGCAAATATTCATCAAAAGCTTTATTAATGATAGAAGGTAGAAATTATTATTTTATGTAATAATTTATTGCATGGAATATCATATCTTTCATTTTCTCGAATTATTTTTGATCCGTTTCGTTAACTGTCCTTGAAATTAGTCACGGATTATTCCTTTTTTGGTTTCGAACACTATGAGATAAAAAATAGTTAATGTGTTGTGATAATTCATCATTTTCACATTACTTTTAAGAAATCTTCTTTCAGTGTAAAAATTTCACTGCTCATTCTAAGACGTCATTACAACGAGGTGCATTTCACACTTTGACAAAGGAATCATTAAAAGCTGGATTAAGTTGTCTTTAGCATAATAAAATAAGAAATTATTAGGTTAGAAGACCTTAATAGAATAAGTTACCAGGAAAGCAATGTAAAAATATTGCTCAAATCAATTAAGTAAATGTTTCTATCAAACTTGATATAATGTAGATTTTTTCGCAAATCTGCTGTGCATATAGACCGCGTGTAACCGGTAACGCCGAATATTCGGATTCAGATTCACACCGAATTTTTCAGAAATCATATTATTTAATTAGCAATAAACGAGGATCAGTCGGTCGAACGACTCCAAACAGTTTTGGAGCGTAAAATGTGAAGCATTCATCATACATATATCTTTTTTTTTAAATTTGGATATGCTGTTTCTAGTAAGAAGGTCAAATATGATTATCAATAAATTTCATGAGTTACGCATATTGATTGAGAGAATTGTTGGTTCTGAGTCTGTTCTTCGATGTTTCCCGGAACTTTAAAATATGTATGCACGGCAATGACCCTAAGAATAAAGCTTCTGTGTGTCTCAAATGTTCGAATTGGTTACCATCTGGTGCCACCAATGTCGATGTTTCGATAATTTAACGAATATGATGATCCTTCGTCCAGGGTTTGAGGAACTAACGGTATTGACTCATAGCTTTCTTTACTCTATTTTACTTATCCTATAATGTTTTTCTTTGCTTTTTAAAGTATTACCGGTATTAGAAAATTATGTTAATAAAGATATAAACAACATTGAGATGTATTATTGTATATATTTACATATCATTAGAGTCTTGTGACGCTTATATGCGAAATATTTGCCACGTCTGAGTAACATATTACCCGACGCGAAGCCCTACAGTTATCAATATCATTACAGTTTCAAGCATGAAGTATAATAATGATATATATAAATTTATCTAAAAAACACACTTTTGCAAAGTTTATCGAATAGGTATCCGGCTTGTCATGCTCGTGTGCAAACAATGATAACTTCTGTTCGTAAATTATATATGTTTTAATTAAGCAGGCCTGGAAAAGGTTAGAAGAATTCAAGTATCTATAATCATAAATAAATTACTTACAATCTATCATAGCAATGAATTCTATACACAGTGTAAAAACTATCAAAGTTCTGCCTATTACCATTATCTACAATTACAAAAACAATGAAATATGAAATTTTAATGTCTCACAAGTATCATCGAGACAGATTCTAACAGATATTACAGCTCGAATTCGCAGCATGATTTCGTTGATCACCTTATAACAACGTCTACAACATGGATAAAGGATTGTCAGGTATTCATTAGAGATATATAGATTCTATTTCAGTTTCGAGTGAATTACAAGATTACAAGATTTCTACACTCGAGAGAGTTAAAATTTTAACATGCGAGCCTTGGCGAGCATGTTAAATCTTAATTTTAACTCTCGAGAGTGTAGAAATCTTGTTATTCACGAGAAATTGAAGTAGAATTTGTTTCTCCCAATACGCTTGTACCAAAGAATCTAGGTCATCCCTAATTGTACCCCGACATTTGTTTTTGTTATCGTTTACGCTCGACCGGATATCGCTTGACGATTTGTTTAGTGCGAGGTCGCGACCCTTAGGACGGCCAACAAAATTCCGTTTCCGCACGAGACTTTTTAATTGCTCTTGAGCATTAAATTATTTTTATTCAATGGGCTGAACGGTATGAAAATACGCACACCCATGGGAGAAAACTAAATAATTCAATCTAACTTTTGTTTAATTAACCGGTTTTTGAATAAAACGAATTTCGCAGTTTGTGCGATATTTTATCTTTGTTACTCCTTAATTTCAGTCTAATAAATGAATTTAGAAGTACTTTTCAGCACAACCTAAACATGATTAGATCCCGAAGGCAAACCTAACTTTTTTTACACTGTTTAGACAAACTTATCAGTTGTTTCCTCAAATAAATGTTCAAATCAGTAATTGTATTATTTGTTGTTACTTCTTAATGACAATTCTAGGTATATATTGATTTTTAGATGCACAATATGCATAATATTAAGTTTAACGCAATGTTTATTACAAGATAAGACAGAAAAAATAACAAATTCTCCCAAATTTAAAAATTACGATTGATATACACATCATAGGTCTACAAATAGAATCTTCCTGACATTTCCAACAGCTTCCCTTTTATCAGTTATGTATTTTTTTGAATTCATCATTTATATTTGCATTTTATCTATTAATTAATATTCCACAGTTATTGAAATTTGACACGTTGTCAATAAGATATCGAAAAACGCAAAGCGTGTCAAAAGCATCAGATACGTCAGAACAAAAAGCGATTATATTTACATAAATCTACCTCCAAATGTTTAGTAAACTATAGTCAATTAAGTAAAATCAATTTTATGCAAAATCAAATTTTATTAAGATTTTATCACGTAAAATCGACATTCCATATACTTACTCCATCCATACTAACAAAAAAAAAAAAAAAACGTTAGGTTTGGTGTTGTAATCAATTGTTAAGAATGAAAGTTTAACTTATATTTGTCTGGAATACTTAAAATAAACATATCTACACATTTTAAGTTGTTTAAATTTTTAATATTTTCCTTCCTAATCTTCCTATACTGGGTTTATAAAAGTTGAACCATTTCCCCTGCATTTATTTCACTTACAGGGCCATTTTCTAAAATTAACCTTATGCCTTTAAACATCTCTTGAAACACAGCCTGGTATGTGGTCTCTTCGGATTTGCTAATAATAACTAACAAAAAGGACAAATATACCTAAGGAGCAATAAAAAAAAAACGTAACAAATAAGTTACTAAAATTTTTTTTATAAACTTGAAAATCGCTTTAGGAGACAGTTTTAACACCCATTTACGAACGTAAATTTATAGTGTGTATATAAGGCAGTTTTTTCAACGTGTAAGTTATTTTATGTATCTCCTTTTATATGACAGTAGAATGATTTTGGTTCTGGATGTCCTTTTTGGTGATATTCCCCAAAAGAAATTAGGTAAATATTGAAGATTAAATGAGTAAAACAAATAGAAAGTGGCCCTACCCCTTTATATAAAATTCTAGCTGACGATAATGGTCATATAAAACAGACCATCAAAGAGAGTACATGGAAGAGGTAAGAAGTTAATCGGACAGAGAACGAATAAAACGAATCAAATGTGAGCGTCAAATAAAACTAATTAAATTTACAAACAACGACAATGACAAACTTTAAAAGTTAAAATAATCCAACGTTTCGGCCAATATGGTCTTGTTCACAAGCAGTTAAAATGTAGTGAACAGTATGAAATCCAAACAAGACTGAATAGTTTTATTTGACACTTGACAGTTCAATATTTCCATGTTAATTTCTTTGTTTATATTGTCGTATGAGTTGTTTCAAAACATAAACAATTAATTTAAATATTCGATGAAATACTTAATTCATAATATGTTATTATTAGAAAACATGAAATTAATCATCCTCGAGATCAAACTTTTTTCATTAAACCACGAAAATTAATACTCACAAAAATACATTATTCTGCAGTATATGATAAACTTAAACAGTAACCTGACATTCAATATGCAATATTCCAATCGTTTAAGAAATGGGTAGGAAAAAAACTCAGAAACTAAATCTGATATACACAAATGTATACTATGAACATTTCTTAATTACATTTCTTAATTAAACTCCATAAGGTACACTAAAACTTTGATAAGCCGAAAATTCTTAAAATGTAGTGATAAACAGTATCAACCGGGCCTAAAGATGATAGCCAAAGTCAAGATTAGGTAAATTTTGCCTAAAGGGAAGCTAAAACCTTACAATAAACAGAATCTAAAAAATATGCCTTATAAGATTAGAAGCTATATAAATACAATTACATTTTACCTTCATTGTAAGACCTTCACCACATTAGTATATTTTCCATTCCCAGTAAATACTTTACGGCAGTTAAGTTATATTAAACACACTCAGTTATAATGTTCATTTTAAAAAAATGGATTTTGTTGCTAGTGTAGATCATAGGCTGAAGCCGTATACAAAATGGTCATAATATTCAAGTACCAAAAAACCAATGCACACATAATCTATAAACCATATTTTTACCAAGTTAAACCAAATAAAGAGTGCAGAATTATTCTCGCTACAGCTACCCCGGTTAGACACGACTGCTCATTAATAAAAGATAATTAATCGATTGTAAAACTGTCTGTTACCTTATGTTTGCTCTGTTGGTCTCTAGGTCTTAGAAATTCCCAGCAGCAATGAACATTTAAATGTGATTCCTGGAACACGATAGCTATTTAATTAAAGGCACAATAATACTGATCAAAGATACTATATTCCCTATGTAAATATCCTCTTACCAAATGCATATATAAACAGTATCAGATGAATACAAAATCCATGCTTGAACTTTATTATATGATCATGCTTTGTTAAGTCAACAAACATTTTATTTAAAGGTGATTTTGAGTACATAAACCAATTTGTTTAATGAGCTCTTACATGGTGTTGTGTTTGAGGAACTGCTGGTCTTATCTAAATCTTCTGTTATAATTACATGTTTGAAATAATTTTAATATAAAACGGATTTCTACATTAACTCCACATCAGCCTTCTTAGACCTTATTTTATATTCAATTTTATCCTATTTTCCCATGCCTATATCGACCTACTGAGGCCTTCAGATTTTCCCGTATTTCGGCACTGTGACGTCGTAAAGAGTTGACCCGACCCTTATATCAGCTGACCCGAATATATCAACGACGTCATAATACCCTTGAGAAGTAAGAAATCCCTTTTAGATTGATAGTTTTGTGAGTTGTTTCGATTTTTCCCTCCTTTGAATATCCTTTTGGTATTTCTTGACTTTATTTAGTTAACAATACGATAAATTTATCATCAAGTTTTCTTCAAACAAATATTGTAAAATATAACCCACTCGACACAATATGAAGCTTTTTATAATTAGCTCGTTCGCTACGCTCACTGGCCGCAAAAGCTTCACATTGTGTCTCGCGGATATATACGTTTGCAGAAAACCTGAGGCCTGTTTATCGAAGCTCTCTTATGACTAGGACATGTCCTAAGACCATCTTAGGACATATGCTAATCCTAAATGGGTTTATCGAACATGTCGTAACTTAGGATTTTCCTAAGAATTGTCCTTAGTTTAGGAAACCAAACTTGTATCAAATTAGGTGACTTAAGATGGTCATAGGATGGTCCTAACTTTTGGAAATATTTAGTCTACTGAAAAGAAGAGATTTGATCTTTTCCACTTCACCCAACAGTGTCTGTAATTGTGCATCTGTAAAATTTGGATTCCTTCTCTTGCTCATATTCATACGTGTATTGGTTTTTTTCTTAATAAAGTATGTTAAAGATCTTCTTATTTATATGAAAAGATGCGCAAGATTTGCCTTTGAACTCTTTGAAGTATGAAAACGAGTATGACACTTCGAATTCAACTCATTGAAAGACATAATGATATATTTAGTTGATATATTTTGAATTCTTTTAAAAAACGTTTTTTTTTTTATTATTTTGTTTCGTTTTTTTTTTAATAAAGTTTAAATGTATAATTACTATAAAATTATTACCTTTGTATTATCCCTTTGTATTTCTTGACTTTACTTATCTAGATTGTTGTCCTGTGGTTGTTGCAACAATTGTTTTATGCTACTTTTTTGTTTGGCAAATGGATGACAGTTTTTGCAGGAACAGTTTACATAAGTGTCAGTGTAGTCAATCCTGGTTGCCGCTTTGAACTTTCTGTAATGTACAATTTTCGCTCATTATTAAAGACCTCACAGTGACTAACAAGATTAATAACAGCAATAAAGCGCTATTATCTTGATATTTGTATCTTATTATAGTATTATATGGGTTAATATCTCATGTAAAAGTAAACATACATCCGGGTTTTACGTTATGACAGCAGTAAACATTCCGTTATGTCATGTATATTCAATTTTGGAGGAAAATAAATTATAAGAGCTGATTTGTCATTTACGTTTGTACGGCATTATTTAAATTTTATTTTAAAATTGAACATTTTTAATGAACACGTAATAACTGACAATTGAACACACATACAAAATACATTTCATATAATTCAAATATTAAACAGAATTCCATGAGATGTTTCTTACTGCATTGTTATAATTATAAGCATATTTATTCCAAATCATAAATCTCCTCTATAAAGGTTAACGTACGGTGACAATTCCGATCTGTGCTGTGAATGGAAAGACATCGCCAGTTGGATATCTTTAGAAATGAATGCACAAAAAATTAAACCACAAGAAGTCTGTAACATAGTCCATTGAACAAATTAATAGTGTTGGTAAACTTCAATTTGAAATATGTAAGTACACGTTTTGCATGAGGATTCATGCATTTTCAGCATTTGGGCTGAAAGACCCCGGAGAACAAATCTGTCAGTTTAGATCGAGGTCGAACAAACCTCGCAACGGACTCACGATCTAATATTTTCATGCATGTTTATATTTTAAATATAGCCTTTGCAAAGCAGCAATTGCCTTGTCTGTCATTAAATATGTTAATATGGCGTGTTTTATTTTTGACAGTGCCGGTTCAGCCAAATTATTTTGAGAAATTTCATGAAATCATTTCCAGCGACCTCTCAACAGGATGAGAAAATCATTTTCAAGGGAATATAGCGAGGAAAAGAATATTTGCTTAGAAGGATCAAAAGCAAAATTGCACAAAGCGGCGATAAAATAAAATGAGCATCTGTCAGCTGAGAGTTCTCAAATCCTTTCCGGCCTAATATTTACCTAACGTCATCCTCGTATAAGAATTTAAAAGGCTAAGTAAACTTTATATTTGCTTTTCTCAGATATTGATAATTTTACAAATATATCTGAAGTTCTATTATTTAGATTCAATGAATTCTTAAACTGATGCTATTCAATTAGTACGTAAAGCAGACATTGACGAATATTGCGATGACGCCATTTCCATTTGAGTTTAATAAAATTCAAAAAGAAATAAAAATTCACAATTAACTGCAGGAAAAAATGATGGGGTGCGGCATTTTAATACAAATATCAATAACTCTCAAATGAATAATGGTTGTCATTTTTCAAAAGCAATCGTTTTAATTTGTAAAATGCAAACATTTAATTCAAGTACAGCAAATTGCATTACAATATAAAATTTTTAATAGACATAATATACAATAATAATATACATGTCCAAAACTAAATCATGAATATAAAAAAATGATAGGATAATGGGTGTCCAACATTTTATAATTTAACAGATTAAACTTGAGAAAGGTGATACTGTCTAGTTGCAATCAAAAATGTTCAACTGCCAAAGTAACAATAAAATCCCAAAATTCTTTCCGATAAACGATTCATAACAATCATTAAATAACCTAAATAAACTCAGTGTTCCATATACATTTGTGTGTACTTGTACATGTATACGTGTTTAACAATAAGTTGAATACACCAATCTTAAAACGGAGGTTTCTTTCTTGAGACTGACATACATGAGATTTTATCCTTGCTTAAATCCAAGTCAGAAGACAAACAACAAAAACAAAACACAAAAAATATTAGCAAACACCCAAGTCCGAACTTACAGAGAACAACACAAAAATGCAAAAAACAACATTTACTATAAAAAGCGTTATACTATGGAGCATTAAGACTCTTACCAGCAGCGGTTTTAAATCTGTAGAAGTGACTAAAATACAGTTTCAAAATTTTTGCGTAAGAAGGTCGCAAATCTTGTGCATTAAAATAGGTATCAAATAATTTATTGATATAACTATGATCAGCGATAGCTATTCCATGATACACTTTCTGATGGTCTAAGTTTAAAATTAGAGGCGAACACATGTAAATACATTGATTTAACTTTTTTCACTTGGATGCTTTTAAATAGCGAATTCCTATTAAATCAACTTGAGATTGCTCTAAATCTAGCAATCAGACAGAGCGAAAAATGTGTCTTAGAATGTTAACTTCTCCCCTGAGTGATTCATTGATTCCAACCTCAGCCCAACTAAATCCACTTTAAGAAACTCGATTTACGATTATAGTTCATTTGTAAGAATTTGCAATGTAAAGTTCATAGGAACCATATGGTACATCGTATGTAATCGAGTAAAGCTGTTTATCTGAATTTAGGAGTCTGAACAACACTACATATTTTCTTAGTCATTTCAATTACAATTTTCTGTTTTTATTTCAGAAAGAAATGCACCACACTGGGGTGTAAAATCGCCTGGTTACGTTATTTTTGTGGCTTGAAAATACTGTGTTGATTATATGAGGGTGTCACTTGGTTATTTTCGTGTAACGTGTTTGCAGTTTTCTTATGGTACATCTTGTTTTTGATACAATTAAAAATGTAGAAGTCCATAATATATTTCACTAACAGTACATGTGTTTGGAGTTTATTTGACCGTTGTCGTTGTGACATGTATATTGATATCGCCCCTTTTTATATTTTCACATCCGCTCCAATGTATAAATTTTCTCCGCCCAATTGTATTGTTTTTTTGTCGCCCAATTTTATAGAAAGCCACCCAAACGTTGAACGCCGTTCTGTACGGCATTATAGAGAGAGTATATTATGAGTAATTCAAGAATAAACAATTTACATAAAACCCAAACAATTGTGAGGATTTTCACTTGTCTAGTAAAATATATTTTAAAAAAGAATTAGTTCAAAATATATTTTCCATTATTTATGTACATACAGTTTAATTATTAATTGATATAAATTCGACAGTACTTTCCGCCTTGTCCATACCGACATTGTGATAGAATCTTCTTTTTCAGAACAATTTTAAATTTCGGTATCCCTAGTAAACATCATACACACCAGTTTAACATAAGTAAAAATCAGCATTTTTTTTTATATGAGATTTAAAAATTGCTAATAGAGGAACACAATATATAAAATATTATTATCTGGGGATATGAAAGATTACGCGGAGATATTTAAGTTTTAAGGATGCTCACTGGTCATGTTTTGGTCTTTTTGTCAGATTTTCGGAATCCTCGGGTTTTATCCATTTCTTAAACATGAAAATTTTTGCCCATGAACCCCACCTTTTCTTTTATAATTCAATCATATATACCTTAAAATGGTATTTGACAAAATTTTATGAAATCCTTTTTATTTTTTCATACATTTTTGAGAGACTGAAGTTGTCAATGCAAAGACAATGAAAAATCCAGAGAAAACCAATTTCCTGCAAATTTTCATGGCCATATAGCTCTAAAGTGAGCACATGAACCTATATTTTTTTTCTTGCATATTTGTTTACTATTCATATGTTCTTTCAAACAAAAACACCTATTTCAAATCCTATTTATTTCCTATTCGACCAGCGATCATCCTTAAAATGGCCCTTCCTCAGTCAGTCTAAAGAAACAGTTGGGTTTTCATGACCTGTTTAGATAAGAAAGAAATAAGGATATGCCTTGAAATAATTTTGTGAAAGACTTTCATTCTGATTAGTAGAAATCATCTATAAGTCATGTATTTAACAATATATTCAAACTTTCAGCACGAAATGGTAAATAGCTAACAAGTTCCATCTCTATCAAAACTCAGGACAGTTGTCTCATTTTTCTAGTATACGTGTTGTTATATGTTTAGCTTTGGTAACATTGTTGAATTGTTGACACCATAACTTCGGAGGCCATGTATACAATTTTCTTGTGGTTTAGTCTGCCTGTTTAAAACCACAGGATTAACCTTGACGTAATCAACCTTTTACTAGTAGGTTGTCTCATAGAAAATCGTTTTAATTTTACAACTTTTTTTTTACTGCTAATCAAAATAATCATTTAATTTTATTGTACAATCTACTTATTTTCAAAACATTAGGGGTTAGGTTTGAACATTCTAGGACCATATTAAGATATTCCTAGGACTCTTATCTTTTATACATATATAACTATCAATTTGTTATAAC
This sequence comes from Mytilisepta virgata, assembly GCA_028015205.1. NCBI lineage: Eukaryota > Metazoa > Mollusca > Bivalvia > Mytilida > Mytilidae > Mytilisepta > Mytilisepta virgata. The sequence goes on from CM051515.1 coordinate 39,646,669, forward strand.
TTATTGTAATATTTTATATCGAATAACTGAATGAAAAAAAAAATAATATAACAAAAAAAAAATTATTGTCATAATGATAAAAACTTGGAGATTGATAATAACAACAATAATAATTCTTATTATTTTTATGATAATTTATTATAAAGACCTTTATTTTTAACAATATAGTTTTTCCCGTTAAATACATGTTCAATGTATATGTGACATATTTACTGACCAGCAATATGGACATCTCTTGCAAGTACATATTTAACTTTGGCGCAATCAAACATAACATATATCCTAAGACTATCTTAAGACCATCTTAAGACACACTTTAGTCCTGAGATGCCTCTGAAAACCTGGACCCAGTATATTAAAATGTGACTTTTACATTGAAAACAACAATAAGAGCTGCACTTATGACAAGTGCAAGCGAGATCTTGCTTCAAAAATCTATTCAACACACCCCAGTTAACCATTTAAATTAGTAGAATAAAGAAAAGAGGCATCAATACAACAGCTTTAATGTTTAACACGCACCCCCTTTAAGATCACAGGCAGTTTATCGACTTAGACTTACCTTCTGGTATAAAATAGGTTATGTCTTCCCAAAATAATGGTCCTTTCATAAAATATACATGACTCTCTTATTCTGTTACTGACACAAATTTAATTTCAAAGATATTGATCATCAAAATCTGATTTAAATCAATTTAATTTACATCCAATATTAATTTGAAAAGAGACAGATAATAGGAAAAAATGAGACGATTCCATAATCATCTATATAGATCTGATAAATTCATGACCACATGTAAATCGTCATAACATCACGTAATTTGAGACAATTATTAATCGAGTTGGACCGAAACATTTACTGACTATAATGCAATGATTACGGTCTGATAAAACGGTTTTAATATGTAATCGAACAACACTATAGAAATAATTTGCATACAAATGCAGTTTTAGTATTTAAAGCTTGTTCCACATCAGAGATAACCGTAGCAACTATAACATTTATAATGAACTTTTTTTCTTTTTTTTTAAAAGCACTAAATTTAAATGTGATACAAATAAAAAAAATCTTTCTTCCTCTCTATAAAACCAAATTTAATGAATTTAGACAAGTTATATCTTATTAGCAGTCCGAATATTGAAAATTGGGAAAGTCCAAACAGTAATCCATAGAGTTTGCTTGCAAATTCAAATGAACAATGACCCGCCGTATAAGTGAACCCAAAACACATTTAAGGAAATAGTTGGTTAGTTAAGTAACTTTTTTAATGATATTTGTGAGAAACTGGGGGCAGGTTTTCGAAAGTATCGTAAAATTGATCGTAAGACATATATTATGACATTACTTGCGACTAAGTTAAGATGGTCTTACGACCTATAGTATGATGTAGAACAAAGGTATCCTACGACAATCATAGTTACGACGATCGTATGACCATCGCAAGTCAGTAATGACAAATAATGAAAGTTTAAATGATTTAAGAAAGTATGCAATTTAATTTTTGAAAAGTACATGTAACTAAAAGAAGAAAAAATAAAAAAGAATAACCTTTAATCAATTTTAATTTTAATAGCATTTTAAAAATGATTAATGTATATACGTTTACTGTACATGTAACATGCATTTACATGTAAATCAATTATGGAATGTGACACTCTTTTAACATGGATCAATAAAACCATTGTAAAAGTTTATCGGTCTACTCTATTTTAATATGAATAAGAAATACCTAGGTTTCGAACATTCAAATTCCCGCTTAACGAATTATTCGTGCTTCTATACATATACGATCATTATAAGACCATCTTACGACACCTTCTTTGGTGTCGTAACTTTGTGACAAATTTTATGACATGTCATAAGTTGCGACCCTTTCGAAAACACATTTTATGACTGCAACAATTCGTAAGACTATCTTACGATATGTCGTAGTCATAAGACATCTTCGAAAACCTGGCCCCGGTTTTTTAATGTTTGCTGGCATCAATTGTGGATTTAATGGTTCCAAATTAACGCCTCGCCAGCAAACGGGCATTTGCCACCATCAAATCAAAACTGATGCAAATATTGAAATACAATACTGTTCTCTCCATTCAAATATTATATATATAAGTGCACAAATTTTATATATTTTAAAAGTGATGTTTGAAATCGACGTGACGCTTTGCGTGTGCCGTTATGTCAGAAGTTATCAATTGCAGAATTGATGACCTGAAATTTTACATTCAATGACAATAAACGTTACAACAATATTGAGTTATGGAATTTTGAAATTAATATTTTCAAGTTTTAATTTCATACCAACACCATTATATCTACAAAATACATACGATTCGACAATGTCGTGCATTTCATAATACACGCAGTGGACGGACAATGTATTAAAATTGAATTGTTTGTTAGAGACATTACTTAATAAAAAAGAACTTATGTTTCAAATTCACCGAATTTAATTTCAGGTCTGTAAATCCAGCTTTGGGTTATTTGGTTTTAAAAGGCAGAAGCGATAACGATTTAGGTACTGAAGCAGAACAACACATGATAAGGAAAAGACTTAAGGACATATGGTTCAATTCTAAATACCACCTACTACGGAGAATTATGGATTTTACAGCTGAAGCATGGCGATAAGACATTTTTTGTTTCAGTTTGCTTAGACAAACTATGTTTCAATTTATAATCGGATTGAAAATTATTGTCTAATTTAACAAGAAAAAAAAAAAAACAGCACTTATTACCCGAAATGATACATTAATTGATTACCACATCAAATTGAATAAGTTTCCTATGTTTAATAATTTACTATAAGACAGGTTGTATTTTACAATGTTCAGTCACACAATGAGGTAATACTTAATCACATCTTCTTCATTATTAATTAACGATAGAATATGTTTTCACATAGTCGGAAATTAAGTAAGGATGCTCTCTACATTAAATTGTTTATGTCGTTGTTAGGTTTGTCGGAAACTGTGAAATGTACTATCACCTAGGTTAAAATAAATGGTTTTTTTTGTTTTTTTTTTTTATAAAAGATATAATTGAAAAATGATAAAAATATGTTTTTTCAAGATTTATAATTTTTTTTTATAAAGACAAACATAAAAATCATTAAGGTAATGAAGTTTTAAGGGAATACATTGACACTAAGGTTTCTTTACTGATTTCTTGGTTGAAATTTTAATGCCATGTCGATTTTGTGCAATCTTTTCATACTAATAAAGAAAAAAAGGCCTTTATATTGAATTACTTTTATATCATTGACACTTTTTGGTATATGTCACCAAGAAACCTTATTTATGTTTTAAAAACTTTTACAAAAAATTGCACAACATATTCACGTACCAGCTCTTTTCTAAAATTTTCCAAAATACCTAGACACTGATCTCCGACAAATTTGCGACAAAAACTATGTAATAAAATAATAACAAAATTATGAAAATTTTGAAAGAATTATTGGTTTATATGGTTACTTTAAATGAATATAGAAATAATACATTACTACTTTTTTTTATTTAATTATCAATATAATAATCTTCAAGTAATGGACATATGTTTAAATTTTATGATGTTAGGAGGAAACTACAACGTTACAATATGTAACATTTGGTGACATCATTTTCTCCCCTGCTACAATATCGTATTTCATTGAAATCAACACATTCTGTGCCAATAATAACTTCTTTAAAAGCGTATGTTTTATACCCTACGAAACCACTTTTAGCATTATCTTAAATAACAACCTCACATTTATTTTTCAGTCATAATTTTAAAAGTTAATGAAAAGTACATCGATTTTCGTCATTAATTATCAAAAAAGAGAATCATAATAAAACGAATGGTTGATGTTTCAAATTACGTAATTAATGATTGTCATCTTACAAATACCCAATGTAAACTGATACCTTTTTAAATCAGTAGTTAAAAAAACTAAAAACAAGCGCTTTACACGATTTAATCTACAGTTATTGCTTAAAGTCACACTATATATTACTTGGTTGATTGAACAGATATCTTATTGTAGTAATATATTGGAATATCAAAAGTTTATTATAATAATCTTTATTTGATCTTAACTCGTATTGCATGTAATTTCGCCAGAAGATGCCTTACTGCTTTGATGTTAAGGATGCAAACGCATCTTAATATTAAAACTATAGTCATAACATTTCACACAATAATTCAAAAGACAAACTTAAACTTTATCAAAATCAATATACATGTAATTTTCAGAAAACAATTTTCAGTTTGAATCTATTTTTCAATCGCATAGGCCCACGGCTGGTATTATTGCTAATGACAAAGAATTGACCCTTAGATGTTTCAGTAAATTTACAATATTTGACGAGAAATTTTGCTTATGACGCATATGCCATATCCTGTCACATTGCTAATGGTACATTTGTTTCACAAGAACTAAAAGAGAACGGGTATGGAGTACATTTGGTTAAACTTCAAACAATCATATTTAATAATAGAAATAATGTACATTTAATTGTAATTTTCTAAATTGTTATTAAGTCAGATTTTCTGCTTATTAACGAATTTTTCCTGATGAGTTGAGGTAAAGCGGTGCAAATGGTACTTTCCCTGGTGAAGTTGAGCTTAAAAAGAACAATTATTCTTATACATAAAGGACAAATGGAGGTCAAATCTTTTTTGACAAAAGTGATGATTTAACTTTTCCATCTGTGGTTCGTCTCTTTCTTAGCAGCAATAACTGAAAGCAACAAAGCTATGGTGTCTGATTTTGCAGTTGGTTTGTCATTGTCATGTTAAATATTTGTTATAGACAGACAGTATTCAATATCACATAAACGTCTGAAACTGAAATATGTTCGAGCCACCATCACTCAAATATTGCATGGTCATCATCTTTACCGTTGATTGACTGATACGAATATTCTGACTCACAAATGAGTCCAATAGATTTTACGTCCTACTGGAATTGACACTTCATCAGACCTGATATTTTTCCTGATTTTCCTCCCGTTCAACTGTTAACGCAGGACATACATTCCGGAGCATCTGATATCACATTTTTTAATGGAGTTCACATTTCTAGTGCTTTAGTTCGTTTGTGGCTTTTGGATTTTTTTTTTATTTTTGACATGAGCTTACCCCTGATCCCCTCTTTCATTGTCTGTCTCATTTGGTTGGTATTTTCCTGATGTTTAGATATTCTTTTTTATAACAATGTATATTGCAAGTGCTTTATATTGTCTTCTTGAACATATGTTTTACCCCCTTTTCGATATACGATGTTATTTTAATATCAATTCTATGTAAGTATCAAACAACCAGTGTCCAAGGGAACCCAGACAAATTGCTTGATACATTAATAGAGTCTGACCTATAGTACCCTACTAACCAAGGACATTATTTTCTCTAGCAATCATACTTTCAGTATGAGGAAAACTGTAAAAAAAATAACAAATTTTGGATTGCATGATAGTATGAAAAGGGTAAATGCAATGTACTGATTGTTTAGGAAAATCTGTCATTACCTTTTAACAATCAATGGATAAAATAAATGGCTATCAAACTGCATGAGCGTCAATATGTTACTAAAAATAGCCATATCATTAGAAATCATGCAAATCCTCAGTTTCATTAAAACACTTAATTAATGAACTACATGCACATGCGTGACACATGTGTGTCACCATATGTTTCATGCCACGCATGTGACACATGTTTGCAAAAAGTATGTAATATGCGTGATTCACACATGTGATCATTCGTTTCACATCCGAATTTCATGCGTGAGAAAACACACCTGTGTCACATGCGTGGACATGCGTTTTTAGATACATGCTATTCACATGTGTGTGTCACACATGTATTACCTGCGGGGCATAAAGCGTGAATATCACGCATGTGACACACCTGTGACACATGCGTTTCCAGGTTCATGCGTGACACATGTGTGGCATTTTTGCTAGTGTACGTCAGTGTTTTTTCACATATTGTTGATTTGTCTCTGATTTTTTTCTGTTTTCGGTATTCTTTTTATCGAAATTCGAAATTTAACCTTTGGATATAACATCATAGATTTCTCCACAATAACATTGGTATTTCTCTTTTTTTTACCGTAGACTATATCAAATAGTTTCCACGAAAATGGTTCTTTTTTCACACAGAATCACTACAGCTCTGTTCATATACTAAAGTAGTCGTCCCAGAGTTTTAATATTTGTTAGAATATATTCAAGCTTGTTTAATTTGGCGAGATAACAATCTTTGGATAAAATTGATTGTCACCGTAAACCAATTAGAAGTCCATTAATACAACATTCAGTTAATTTTGCGTTAGTGGGAACCGTTTATTTTAACAATGGGATGTTGATCCCGTCATTGACGCATTTCAAAGGAAAATAAATCAAAACTTGTTTATTAACCTTTAAATAAGCCTTGACGTGAGCTGGGAGGAGTGAAAAATCACTTTGAACGATTTACAAAAGTTTGTTTATACATTTTTCAAATTAAAATACATTGAACATATTATTTTTTTAAAATTTGGATTCATATTTATTCATATTTGAAAAAAAAACACTAAACAACAAATACAGCCTTTTAAAACTTAAACAGAAAATTTCATAGTTACTTTTTCTTGTCTATTATATATATAAAAAAAAATAAAATAAAAACGAAAACAGCAGCTCAAACAAAGAATGGGCAGTTCAATTAGTAAATTAGATATAAAAAGTAATTAACATTCAACCTGATAGTTGTAAAGTGAGAAAACCCAGAATACCTATTCAATATTCGCAATCCAGAAATAACAACCGCCAATCAATCATTTATTTAAACTATGCTGAGGCAACCTACGCTTTGAAAACTATGAAAATTGGTATTCAACAAAAAGGTAATAAATGAAAATACAACGATATCGAGAAAAGGTAATTTTTGGAGACAAATCATACTCTACCGTTACAATTATGTAGATTCATGAGAAAATTGAACACTGCATGGTTAGTGAATAGTCCCCTCACTAGATTAGACCATTCTCTTAGAGTACACCCTCCTTTATCTATTCGAGCGAGATGAGGAACAGTATAGTATGATTTTATCCTGCAATCGAGCAATTTCCGGTCTAATAAAAGGGGTAGAATAAACTTTAGTCGTATTAGGTCAATGACCTAATAAAGTCTACTGCTACTTGTTTACATGAAGAGCGCGAGGAGCGTAGCGAATGTAACAGATGACGTCGTGGCGTTTCCCGCCTTTTCACTGCAGTTGAATTTCAACTTCAAACGCAATTTTAAGGCATTTCACGCATCTAAAGGGGATCGCAGGATAAAGACAATACAAAATCATTGTCGGAAAATATAAAATTTATTTGGGCTCGCTGCGAAACATGGGGAAAAGGCTCACTAAAGTTCGCCTTTTCTCATGTTTCTAAAGCTCGCCCAAATAAATTTTATATTTTCCGACAATGACTATGTATTGTATATGTACTATGATAGGGAATAGTATAAACAAACACCATCATGACGACGACGACGACGACGACGACGATGAAAACAACAATGAGAACAACAATTACAACGGATCACTACTAACTGAGATTACGCCAAATATTTTGCCACGAGCGGCAGCAAGTGGTAAAATATCGCCATAAGGTCCTACCCATAGTAAGATCATTATATTCTATAGTCGATGCTAATTATTTCTATTCTAATATAACAGTTTGTTTGACATTTGGAAAGGCCGCAACATAGGTATTCAGACACGAAGACGCCATTACACAATGCAAGTTAAAGGTTGTGGGGAAACTTTACTATAACGTTGCCAGACAAGCCATCTGGTTAAGCATTTAAATGAATTGAGATATGGAGGTAATTTGGATTCGACAACATTACCACTCCCTTCCCAAAAAGGAGAAAAATTAGAGAAAGATGATGACTTTTTATATACCTTTTTCTTTCTTTTTATATTTTGATGTCTATGAATCTGCGAAATGATGTGAGATTTGATGACTAATTCAGGTGATTACTAGGTTGTAAAATATTCAACGAAGCTGTCATTTGCATTAACGTAATGTAGATCTTTTAGGAGGCATGCAGAGATATTGCTGCGAGTTTCACGAGAGTGTAAAATTAGTAGATAATTCCTGTGTGAAACATAATTAAAATTATTTTTCAAGTTCCTAGTTTCATTGCTTCGAAATATGTGCAATTTCAAGGAGTGAATATAATTTGATGTTTGTTCTACGTTTTTTTTTTTTTTTGAATCCTCGATACAAACTATATACTCTCTCAAAAAAGAAACGCAACATCAGATTATCTTTTTGAAATATTATTTTTCCGGACAAATAACCAATAAATATCAAAATATATGTACACATGATCATAATTACACCTTCATAAAAAGTTTCCAGGTACAATCATTTAAATTCATCCACCCGTAAACGACTTTGGTCGCAATCTGGGACACCCTACGATTTACGCATTGCCAAAAACTGGGTCGACTTTCACGTGCAAATCATGGGTTATTTTTTAGCTCAGTCAGTCGGTATAAAAACCCGGTATTTCTTTTCATGAATGCATTCGTAAAATAAAATTCTGATGAGGTGACGCTATGCCAAGGTTAGACGCTGCTACCCGGAATATCGCTATCGGACGACTAGAGGCCGGAGAATCACAGAATGCTGTTGCTGTAACGTACAATGTTCATCGTAGCACAATTTCACGCCTTTGGGGACGCTACCTGCAGCTTGGTACTACGACAGATCGGCCACGTTCAGGGCGCCCGCGTGTTACAACCAGGGCGCAAGATCGTTACATCAGACTTTTCCATCTGCGGAATAGGACTATTGCTGCAACAGAAACAGCTGTAAACGTCCCTGGGTTGCGCCGTATATCATCACAGACAGTACGCAATCGGTTACGTTCTCATGGATTGAGGGCAAGAAGACCTTACTTTGGAGCAACACTGAGACGCCAACACCGCCGAGCGAGGGTTAGATGGTGTACTACAGTTCGTGCATGGAATTTACAGAACTGGAGAAGAGTATGGTTCAGCGATGAGTCACGTTTTCAACTGGAAAAGCGAGATGGTCGCATACGTGTGTATAGGCGCCGAAACGAACGTTTTGCGCAAAACTGTGTTGTGGAGAGAGACAATTTTGGCGGAGGCAGTGTTATGATGTGGGCCGCTATTTCTTATGCCAGAAACACACAGCTGATACATATCCAAGGCAATCTGAACGCTGTTAGGTATAGAGACGAAATTTTACGACCTCATTTATTGCCCGTAATTGACATTCGGAGAGAAATTTTTCAGCACGACAATGCCCGACCACATACAGCACGTGTAACAGTAGACTTTTTAGAACAACAGAATGTCAATGTGATCCGTTGGCCGTCACGATCACCCGATCTTAATCCAATTGAACATTTGTGGGATGAAGTGGATCGGCGCGTGCGCCAACGACAACCACCACCGCAAAATCTGCAACAATTACAGCAGGCACTTCAGTTTGAGTGGCAAAGGATACCGCGTGTTCGAACTCAGCGTTTAATTCAATCTATGCCAAGAAGAGTCGGGGCTGTGTTACAAGCAAATGGTGGACATACCAGATATTGACAATTTATGAGTGATTTATTGACAATATGTGACAAACTGTGATATTCCAAGGTAAAAGAACTCATGAACAAGAAGTGTGCCAATTTTTGCATTCCTGTGTAAATTATTTATATCATAAATTATGAAAATAATATATGAAGTAAATTTCCTATTTTCTGTATGTTGCGTTTCTTTTTTGAGAGAGTATATATGCCGCCATGAACTTTAAGATGAATGAAATATATATTGTACTAAATCAATTCAATACCGGGTGTAGGCAGAATACCAGATGACTGATTAATAATCTCCAATAACACACGTTTAATAAATTATTTGATACCAATTTAAATGCGCAAGAATAAGGTAATATCAGATTTGACCAGTTTGTTAAAGTGATTTTTTTAATAATTAAAATATTAGATTGATTTATTATAAAATGTTTATCCGGGGAATACACAAAACGATTATCATACGTAATTTGATCAAAATTTAGTTCAAACTTACCCAGCAGTACAATATTTTTGCTTTTTTTGTAATTAGTACATGTGCAATGTATCAAGTTGTTGAAAGGTTTGAACTGTGTGGAACCAATGTCGAAAGGACTGCCAATTTAAATAGATTTACTCCAAAGGGTAGTCGGGTTTGAATTCATTCATTAGTTAATTTATACAATACAATTACATAACAAAGTAGCCTCATTGCTAAAAAGGAAAAAAAGTATATAAGGTTTGAGATACAAAAACTTTGAAACAACTACAGTGTGATGGCCAAATCGATACTGATTTGCGATGAATATAGGCAAAAGAAATAAAAATTAATAGGACAGAGGTGATCAATACCCAAATACAAGATGAATTCGTGAGAACAGTAGCACAGGGAACTACGTCGCCGGTATAACTAAAAGAATAAAAAATACCCGTGAAAATTTTAAAATAAACTGCCCGAGACATTACGTATCCCGGAAGGGTATGTCCTGTCCCGTAAACGGCATTCGTCATTTTATACAGTCAAACCTGTGTATAAAAGGATCCCGGGACCCAGAGAAAATTTCCCTTTTATGACAATATCCCTTTATACAGATGTTAATTTTACAATCCGACATGACATGAACTTCTTCTCAGTGCATTTTATATGCAGTGATTTGCTATATAGAGATGCCGACAATATCGACATTTGTACATAAATATTTGTCAAGGACAAAAATACAAAATAGGAGACAAAGAACGTGTTACTGAGTACTCCGACTTTCCCTTTATTCTTTATTAACACAGCAGAGTATTGAAAAAATAATAAAAGATGCATGAACGTGATTTCAACAAAATTGGGTTTATATACTTAGCGACTTTGGTGTACCACTTCGCTAGATTGACATCCGTTCTACATCTAATGCTAGATATCCTTATCTTTTGTACTTCTTGGTCTTAATGACATCAAACAATCGAACAAAACTAAGATTACCTTTAGAGCTCATTATTACTTCTACTATACAAGAAGTGAGATCACACAAAAGCCAACAAATGGATTCAGTTTTTTAATCATTTTAAATTCAGAGATATAAGATAAGAGAGTATTAAATAAAGAAATACAATATTATTATTCTTTATATTAAATTCGACTGTTATATTATTGATTGGTACTAATATAGTGTAAGCATGACATACACTGCTTTGTTATTTTACGAGTCTGAAGGGGGACTGCCATGGTAAAATATTATTATTCTTTATATTAAATTTGACTGTTGTATTACGTATAGGTACTAAATGACATATAGTGTAAGCATAACACACACTGCTTTGTTATTTTACCAGCTTTTACGGGAGAACAATGGTAAAATTAAAAAAAAAAAACTAAGATAAACAAAAGCTGAAGTTGTGTGCAGTTTAATGAATAATTTGTTTTGATATTCCATTTAATATGAAATTATGGACTTATTGGCAAAATGGAAAACCATTGTTTCTTGTAAGCTGCGTTTTAATGTAAAAATAAATCGAAAGCAAAGTTACACACGTAAGATCGGGTTAAGAAAGACCGTTATGGTAACATTAAAATTCTTAACAGGGAAATTGTTCATAAATATAACAACTTTAAAAAATTGTGTCTGTTCGTTTTTTTTAATTTTTATGCGTTTTACACTACTTTCAGCGTCATTGTAAGTATGGTTGCAATCAGCTTTTATTGTTGAAATATCCAAAAGTAACCAGATACCCACTGATTTTTGTCACGAAAAAAATGTCAATCCTGGACACTTGTAAACTGAAGAAATATATGATTTAAAGTCTATGGGTCTTTTTATTTACATCTACCAATGTTTCTGCTACCTCAGTTTTATAAATATCGAGTATATATGAAAGTGTCTATCCGAAAATAAAGTTCCTAATGTCTTGTTTACACCGTAAAGCGTCATCCGATTGAATCTGCTTCTTACGTGTATACTGCCTGAAATTAGGCCAACGTACTTTGTATCCTCTTGACAACCATAGTGACCTAATACCACATCACCACTAGAGATAAAAAGTGCTAATTTTTAGCGTATTCTGAACTGAAATCTAGGGAAAAAATAAAAATAAAGTATAATTTCTTGTACACGTACCAGCTTGAAAGAAACAATACATAACTTGTATACTGTCAATTATAAAATGAAGCAAAAACAATTAAAACGGATTTATATTAATTAAAACTTACCTTTCTTTATAAAATCCTATTGCCAATTACTTCATCGTCAACCGATGTGGCTTATTTAAACCATCGAAAACTTGATCGTCGAATCCAATCTACCCATAATATCAACAACATATATTCTGTGCAAAAGATTCACATGGATGGTTTTTACAGGAATCTGTTAAAATATCGGAAAATGGTCATGTCCCTTTGTGGGATAGTTCAAATATTTTGATAAAATTATAGTATTGGATTAAGAGCAGTCTGTTGGAAGCTCTTTAGAAAATGCTTCAGTATACAATGGTAAATAAATGAAATGATCGATTTTAATTAATAAACCATTATACCTGAACATCTAATACTTTTTATTAGACAACCAATAATCTCAAACTGAGACCTCAGCTGAGAATATGATAAAAAAACAATTAAGGACCGAACTTATCCTGTTTTTGCAGCTCACGTTAAAAATATCAGTCCTATTCAGTCTTCTGTGTGGGATAATAAAACAACTTTTTATATTTCTATGTAACGTGCAATTTGCGTCAACCAGGTGTACAAAATTCTACAGATGATGATCCACAATCCACAAGATTTGTTCAGACATTGTAACCTTTTCATGTCATTAAAACAGGTTAATGTAACATATTACACAGGTATATATACTGTCATGACTAAATTTCGCTATAAACAAAATATGTCATCGTCAAAATCAAAAGATTATACCGTAATGTATTTGAATATTTACAAGCTGAAATTTACTGTTTAACCATCAATACATTGTTGTAGGTTTGTGTTTCCTATCAGTAAATAGGCCTAGAAGATATTTTGTAAACTGGAAATTGTTTTGTACCAATGAACTGGAATAAAACCTTGAACTGTCATAACCAAAATGTTTTACAGTCACTTATAATGGATATGTACCGGTTTTGGTCTACAGCAGAACTTTGGTTTTGGATCTAACTGTCAATCAATTTGAACAACTGTCTTAGAACCCCTTTTAAATCTAAATTTGTGTTAAAACTTTTAGAACATTAGAATTGAAAAAGGTTTAATCTCCGCAGCAATGTTGACCTTACTAGGAATTATGCTACTTTAATTAGACCATATTTATTTATTTATTTACATGCATTTAATTGTTTTTATTGCTCACAAAGATTTGATGATTCTTTGCTTAAAAATGTTATGGTCTCGATCATAGCTAATAAAAATTAATCAAGAAATGTACATGGTATGTAACAAATTTATTATGCGAGTTCTTAAAAAAAATATACATAGCGGTTGTCTTAATCTTGCCCTCGAATGAAGAACAGCAATAGAAGCGCCACTGCTTTATTGTACGATTGTATGTCAGGGTAAGACTCCGTTCATTGAAGTTACACGGCAAACAACTGTCCTCCGAAGTCAGTATCGTTCTTCAAAATAATTTAAATATAAAAAAATTAATATTTAGGACAAAGAAAATATTTAAAAAAAAGAACCGCACTTAAAAGTCGCCTTCCATGAATAGTTGCATGTAAACCCCTTAACCTTAGATACGAACTAGATTGCCCGATGTCTGCATTAATATTTTATGATCTTTTTCTAAAAATTCATGCGCATGCAGCGAATTTACTAACCAGTTAAAACCATGCATAGAAAGTAATTTTCACAACTATTATGCAATTCTTCTGTAATAAGCTGTTTTCTATTATTTTTTATTTATAAGATTTCAGTTAATTAGTTGAACTAGTACATAAATATTGAAAAAAGGCTCCCTGCTATACCAAGTCTACAGCGAGGGGCATTCAAGTACAACAAAAAGTCTGATGGAATAATAGAAAAATAATCATAATATCATATTTTCCCGGTCCACTGATCAGTACAGATTTATATCAAGGTGCGTTAATAACAAGTGATACAATATTTAAAGGAAAAATATAAAATTTATAACTAAAATTATATTATTGACTGTTTAATGTAAATTGAAAAATTAATTATTCAATACTTTTGTGATATCATATCAAATACTTTTAAAGTTTTTATGCTAAAAAATACAAATGTACACAATTCCGGTTTCAAATTTCTGACATCAATGACTGAAAGTGATACATGGCAGAAATTTGAAGCCGGAATTGTGTCCCTGGTCAAAAACACATTCAGAAATTTTATTCCGAAATCGTTGTTTAATTTTATCATATGACCTTTTCTATTCATTTGTACTGTTCACATCATCGATATCTTCATAAATATGCTATAATTGGAACTTTTCAGATTCTATTTCAGTTTTCAGGTATGTTCATTGTTCTTTGCTGATGACCCTTTTGATCCTTCGGCCAACGACATTTTCGATATTGTGTTATATAATTCTGCAAGGATAACTGATTGGTATTGTCTACTATTGATTATTTCCCATTGTCTGAAAAACAGATTTTATTACCGAACATCGGTGGACGATTGTTTATTGGGCGACGTCAATTTACTCGACAATAACTAAGTCTACACTTATTTGGCAACATGTGAATATGGTATTATCCAGACTTTAGAACAAACGCGTAGTTTTGTTTTCATTTTTTCTTCTTTTTTATAACTTTCGCCACATGCATTCATTGAGATATGTTTTGTCAAGAATTCACCAACCATATCCCTAACTTAAATTTCATTTTACCGACTTTTTAACTATCAAATTACCTTTAGAAGATGAATCGGTGATCATTTTCGTTTCCTTTCTTTTTATATATGAAAGTGGTAACCCATTTTATCGCAAAAAGTTACGGTCTTTCTAACTACAAACATTTTAAGGAAAGGCGAAATTGGATTAGAGACTGATACTAGATATATTTTGATATTCGGGGGTCATATTTTCCTCTTTTGGAAAGAAAAAATATTACAATACATATTCTATGGTGTGGCTGTTTAAATGTACAATATGTACACAATGTGTAGATTTATAACTCATCAGTTGTGCTCAAGACCTACAATGTTGTAAGCCAAAACAATACTATGGCAGATTTAAATGTCAAAACATTGTAACAATACAATTCTGACATAGTTTATAATATGAAACTGTTTACCAATTGGGTTTGGAATTGTATTTCTTTTGGGTATAAATTGCCAAAAGTCACCTGTTACCATATTTTGATTAAATCAAAGGCAAAATAGTCAGGTACATTTTGAAATAGGAATATGGAGACATCTGGTACGGTAATTCTATCTGAAACGTTCAGAGATTAAGTTTAGAATTTAATGCCTTAGTGGGGTATAAATTTCAAGAAAGATTTATGTTTCAGGACAATAAACATATATAAAATGTTAAGAACACAAGTTAGTGAGAGCAAATGAACAACATCGCCATAGTGCTTAAATGTAAGTAAGATTCAATTTCTTTTGTATGTTTTAAATATTGGGGGTTGGGGGTGGGAGGTTCATCTACTTTGATTTATATAAACATACATTCTAGACTATTGCACCACTTAAATACAAGTCATTCTTTCAACGACTCGATATTTTATCAGCAGTGTTCACAATTGACGAATATGTAATGTTAAAAAACTTACCGAGAATGTGGAAGAGCAAATTCAAATGAAAAAAAAAAATAATGGCCAAAACCCGTCAAAGGACAGAGATTTCGCATGCGCAAATTGTCATTGAAATCATTAAACACTTCACGACTATCTTGGAAGGGTTGTTAATTAAATCAGAAAGAACCGTTGTTTTTTGAAAGATTACAGCTTACCTGTAGCAGTTTATTTGTATCTCTGTTGTTATATAGTCTGTCGCTAACAGGAATATTACTCAATTATGATGCCTCTGCTGGTGGACCCTAGGTCCACAAGGGTATTCGCCAACCCAGTCGTCAGACTTGTCTGACATGATTATTCATTGATTTGTTACAGAAATTACCAGTATTTAGCAAAATTCAAAAGTAATAGAAATACTAAGGGTTCATTCCTTGTATTGCACATGGTAGATCTCCTTAGCTGAAATTAGGCTTCCTATTTCGGTATTTTTGGTTGAGTACTTCTTGTTTAATATAAGTTTGGTTTTTTGGTCTTCCAAGTGTTTTGGTTTTAATGCTGCTGATGAGAGGTAACTCCTTGAAATGCGTCGTTTGGATTGTTATTTTATTAATAATTACTACGGCAAACTATGCTAATGTTGTTTTTTGAACCAATATCTTATGTGGCGTATGGAGACACAGATTCTTCGTAACAAGGAGACAGTGTTATATTTTATAAAAAAGTTTAAACTGACATTGTTTCACCTCCTTTGCCATTTAATTTATTATTTGGACCATTTTACTTATTTTGACATTTAGATCTGCTATTCAACAGTTTTGGGTTATTATTTACTTTTTAAAAAGTGTTTGCCTTCATAATCACTGATGAGCCGTGCTTCAGTGAAAAAAATGCATCCTTTTTTAAAAATAAATCTATATATATAGAAAAACAATATTCAATGATACCAATTTTGATGCTCAAGATATGCATTCTTCGTTGAAGTAAGATTCATCAATTAAACTGAAGCCCCAAAATGTTGAAATCCGAAAAGATCACACTTTCTGTTGAAGAACATATCCAAATGTCAAAATGACCAAAACCTTTATCTGTTGTAGTGCTAAACATTGAATATACAACACCAATTGTGGTCCACAACGATCTAAACAACAAGGTAATTGTATGTAAAGAATGTAAAACAGCGTCAGTTGAACCGTTTTAATAAAATTGATTTCTGTCCCCTTGTTGCAAAAATCTGTATCGTAAAAAGCCACATCAAAAATTGGTTAAAACAACATTAGCATATTTTGCCAGAGTGATGATTTTAAGTCAGTAATATTCCTATTAGCAATAAACTACATAACAAAAGGCACACAAACAACGTGTTACACATAAGCCGTAATGCTGCGAAAATCACCGGCACTTCGGATTCTCACAACCCTACCAAAATGAATATAGTGTCGGAGGGTTTAATAATTTCCAGGACAATATTTTCATGTGTAACCATAGTATTCTGCTAAGTTTTTTGGTTTTGTTCAAACAAGTAATCTTTTGAAGAAATCTACAAACAAACACGAACTTATCTCTTTAACGTCGATTCAAATGTGTCCCCAATCAAACTTGATACTGTCAACACATACGGCATTTGACACGAAGAAACATACTTTTTAAAACATATCCAGAATCATAAGCAGTACCAAAGCCGTAAATGTCAATAGGCACAGACCAATATATATAAAAGCAAGTTTCAAAAGAAAACAATAGTGATGAAATAAGGTGTTGTTGAAAGTTAAAAAGTATAAGATAAATAATTAAGTTGATTCAAGTACGAATTGTAAGAATCATATATATGTAGATCAATATCCATCCATTTAAAATTATTTTTTGCAATTGAAAACTCGTTCAGGTGCTTTATAAACCTCGAAGTAAGTCTTATGTTCAGACAATATACTTCTTTTAATGTAGTACATTTGTAGCAATTGTTATTTCATTGTTTTTGTATTTGGTATCTCTTTTGATAATCAGTGGGAGGCAGTTGCCAAGTTGTCTCGGCAGTTCGTCGAAACTACAAATGAGCGATTCATCAACCTATCAAAAAAAGGTTGTGAGCTCGAACCTACCCCCGTTCGACCCCGATCTTAATGATATGGATTTCAAGTTTTGCCTGTCAGAGGTTAGGTTATATAGGATTAGAATCTCATAAAACAAAACTTATCATTTGCTTACCAAAACGTCGACATTGGTTTCAATATATCATGAAAAAATAATTTTATTATTCCATCATATCTGTTGTCTTAATTCAGTCACAAGGATGTTGGTGTCATGTGATTTTGTGGTGCGTGGTTTGCTAACGGTGATATTAATTGTAAATGTGATTAGAGGGGAAACGTTATCGTATACAGATCAGGAAATATTGAAGAAACTCGATAAATTTCTTGAAGAATCTGAATCAGGTAAATGTATATGAACATAAAACAAATAGACATTTCCCAGGATTGAACAAAGGAAATTTATTTTTCCATACGTTCAAAAAATGTAAATTTTGTGTCATTAATTATTTACTTTATCAGTAAATGTAACTAAAAGCACCATAAAAGAAACTAAATATACCAATGAAAAACAAGGTCCCGAAATTAACAATAACATTTAACCATGAGATAAATAAACATAACGTCTCAATTATAATTTAAACTTGTTTAACAACTGGGTTAACTATTTCCCTTTCAGACACATTGTTTTTTGAAAAATAATACCCGGATATTAAAATGCTATTTTTGAAACGAGTTCAAAACGGAATATACTTAATAAATATTTCAGATGTCCATTTGTTTTTGTATAGAATTGTTTGAACTGTTCTACTTATAGGAGTAACATATACAAGGTGGGGAAAGAGTAAATGTCCGTATTGGGCAGAAACAGTCTATTCAGGTACATGTACATTGTATATAAAATTATCTAATGCCATTATACATTGATTCTGTATATAGTTGTAGTTGACTAATTTATGAACTACTGCTTAAATGTAAGTAAATTCAAGAAATACCAAAGGGATATTCGAAGGAGAGAAAAATTGTTACAACTGACAAACTCCGTAGAACAACGAAGACAAGACCAAAACAATACATGCACTACAATTAAAAACTAAAAACGTATGAACAACATGGACCCCACCAAAAAACCGGGGGTAGACTCAGGTGCTCCGGAAGAGTAAGCAGTCTCTGCTTCCTGCAGGACACCCGCCATGCTGCTCATGTCAAATCCGGTATGGGGAAGGGATAATATCAATGGAACAGGTCCATTTTCATTTGGGAAACGGTTTTTTCATACCTGTCAACCAAACCATGATGTAAGCTATTTTTTGTTAATGTTGATGTTTTTACAAATGTTTAATGTCAGTCTGTTTTGGGATTCTTTCTTCTATAACAATATGTAAAGTCAAGGAATACCAAAGGAATATTCGAAGGAAGGGAAACTCGAAAAGACTGACAAACTCCGGGGATCAACGAAGACAAGACCAAATCAATACATGCACTACAATTAAGAACTAAAAACATATGAACAACATGGACCCTACTGAAAAACCGAGTGTTGACTCGGGTGCTCCGGAAGAGTAAGCAGTCTCTGCTTCCTGCAGGTCATCCGCCATGCTGCCCATGTCAAATCAGGTATTAGGAAGGGACAACATCAATGGAACATGTCCATGTTAGCTTTCCAATGGTATGTACAGGGCGTTGAATTTAGTATGATAGATTTATTTTCCTTGAAAAAAATCCACTGATTAGATATACTCATACAGATGGTTGAGCGTATAATGCACAAAACCACATTCACACGATTCACACGTTACACGCACACGATTCGCACAATACGCGCACACGATTCGCACGATACGCGCACACGATTCCCACGTTACACGCAAACCACACGATGCACGTTACACGAAACACGATTTCCGATCGTGCGATTTCTAACAATTGTGTTTGTTAGATACGAACGGAATATAATGAAATTATTATAATTAAATTTATGCCGGATATGAAGAGCAATGAAATATTGAAAATGCATTTGATTTTAAATAAATAAGTACGATGAAAGGAAGTCGATTTTGAACGGTCCGCATTTAACTATTTTCATAAATAAAAATGTATCTGCAATTCAATTTTTTTTGAATGGGAACTTTATCAAACTTTAGAACAGAACTGTGAAATTATATTTTTAATGTATTAAAATTCAATAAACCTTTTCATGCTGTTATTACCTAATTAGCTATGGCATATTAACCATTGATATAATAAGAATAAAGTTGTCACTAAAATAAACAATATTTTATTGCTTCTCTCAAACAAAGGCACCATGTCATAGGGATGTGTTCCACGAACGACTACTAGGCTACTAATTTACTTGACTGTACATTTACCTCAGATATACTATGCTAAATTGTTTAATTATAAGTTAAATTTTAAAAATATTGCATTTATTATTTATAATACATGTATAATATATATAATATAAAATATTAACTGTTAATTTATATTAATATATAGTTGATATCAATATAATTTATTTTTATTTATTCATTCAAATTATAACTAAACCATAAGTGAATAAAAATATCTAATATTCTGTATGTAAAATATTTGTACATAAAGTATATTTATAATATAAATTAAAGTTTATCTGAAAATGTAACTCTAAATTTATAAATAAAAAAAATCACAAATCTTTAGAGGCATGAATGAAATGAATGAATGAAGATTTCGTAGGTAAATTAACAGATAAATAGACCTCTTAATCCCTTGTCTAATTAGATGTTTTATCCTGATCAAACAATTACTCATGTAAAAGATGTATTATAAAGATATAAATTGGTAAATGATATTTGTCAAAGGATTAAAAACGTCGGCATATTTTAAGAGTAATCTAAAATAGTTTTTTTTACCGACAAGTTAAAGTTCAAATTTATGTTTAATTAGCAAATGTTGCATGCAAGTTGTACCATCGTGTAATTTAGGGAACATTTTATTTAATTTATTCTTATCAAACCAAATAAATTGAATAATTTAAATTAGTAATAGAAAAAAAAAGAATCTGTTGCGGGATTATTAATATCAATATTTTCAAATATTTGACACCGATGAAGGTTCGTTCCAACAATATTTTAATTCGAGTTCGAAATTTGTTCCGATTTGAATTCACACATTTTAATATCTGTTTCGACCAATGAAATCTCATACACGTTACACGATTCAAATCGTAAGTTATTACCACACGCAAACCACACGCACACAATTCGTACGATTCAAATCGTAAGTTTATTACCGCACGCAAACCACACGCACACAATTCGCACGTTGCACGCACACGATTCACACGTTACACGCACACGTTACACGCACACGATCCACACATTACACGCACACGTTTCGCACGTTACACGAAGTTTTTGGTAATTTACACTTTCAACCAAGTGTATACGATGCATATAACTCATATAGTTTTCTGTTTTCTACAAGAGCAGATTTCCCGTTTTTTCTGTGCAATTTATGCATATTTGCTTCAAATATGACTTTGTCACTAATTTTTGTTAGGTTAAATTTATCTATTTATAATAGATTGAAGTGCGATAGGACCCATGTAGCGGCATTTTAGCCTACTCGTTATTCGACATCTACAGGGAGTCTTTAACGTGCTTTCTACCTAACACAACATATCCATTTTTCGTTCGCATTTGACGGACTACAATCTTTGCAAACGGTGCTGATAGGGCGTAGCAAATATTATCCGTACAATTTTCACCCCGAACGGGAATCGAATCAGGGATCTTTGGCTTGGAAGTCCGATGCGCTAACCACTACACCACGGTGCCCTTATTGTTTTTTAAAACCAAATACCAGCTTGAAATGTTTGTAGGTCAGGTTGGAGGTAATCACCACCACACTAAAGGTGGAGGGGTAAATTATTTGTGCCTCCCAAACGACCCAGAGAATGGTGAAGTTTTGCACTACGAGAATAATCAGGTGTACGGAGCGGAATACCTTATACATGGCAGAACGAAACCTTCCACCCACTGGTCCAACAGTCTTTATAGTAAAAGAGTTCCATGTGCTGTCTGTCTAAGAAAGCAGAGGAGGAATTCGATAATGATTCCAGGTACTATTTATTTTAGTAGATTTGTCTTAAAAAAGAATAATGATTAAAAAAAGGACAAATATACCTAAGGAGCAATCAGAAAAAACGTAATCCATTGGGCAGACAAAGCCGAGAAGACAAATGAACAACCACAAGCACAACAAATAAAGACAGAAAACTATAAAACAATGAACAACACGAACTCCTATAAAAACCGGGAGTAAACCCAGGTGCTCCGGAAGGATAAGCAGTTCCTGCTCCGTATACGGCACCCGTCGTGAAGTTCAACAAAGTCAATCCTTGGGAAGTCGCAAATCGGTGGATGCACATGAAAGGTTACGACAGTGGGAACAGGTCCAACATCATCTTAGATATTGGAACACTGTAATGGTCAATCAATTCGTGATGACGACCGTAAAATTTCCTAAGTGATGACATCAACTTATCCCTGATAAAACCCTGGTTAAGAAGCTTTTGTGACAGCAGTAATCCTCTTTGTCGAAATTCAAGGTAGCTCACGCATGCGCTTGAAAATCGGATAAGATGAAAAACGTAGACGCCATATCCAAGAAGGGAAAATTAACAATAGGAAAGTTGAAGTCATCACGTTTGTCATAAAGTTTTGTCTTCAAATGTCCTTCATAGTCTATTTCAAGAAACAAATCCAAATATGAAGAGGACTTTTGTGTATGTTTGGTGTATCAGTAGTATCCTTAATTTCAAGCTCACTGGGGTAGAAAAGATGTAGAAAGTCTTGGAATTTGTGGTTATTTTACGACAACACATCATCTATATAACTAAAAGTGAAATTAAAGGATTGGGCTAGTTTCTTTTTGTTTTCACGTAGTAACCCTTGAATGAAGTCCGCTTCATATGAGTACAGAAATAGATCGGCGAGGAGAGGAGCACAGTTGGTTCCCATTGGAATGCCGATTGTTTGTTGAAAAAATAGACCGCCAAATTCAACGAATATGTTGTCTATGAGAAAATCTAACATGTTTGTAATTTCATCTTCAGAATACGTTTTGTCAGAATCAGAGTGGTTCTTCACGAAATACACCTTTTCTCTACCTAGAACAAGACATTTATACCTGCGTGTCCCATTTTTCTTGAGAAAACATTGATGAACTAGTTTCTTTAAGCGATCTTTTAATTCAGAATGTGGTATGGTTATGTAGAGTGTAGAGAAGTCGAATGTTTTTGTACTGTTGCATGTAGCCAAAGATTTTGATTTTAGATATTGAAGTAAATTTTTGGAGTTTTTAAGAATCCACATCTGATTGACGCCACTGGTGGAATATGATGTTTCACAGTAATTCTGAAGGCCCTCTTTAATACATGTCAATACGAATGTTAAAATCTTTGAAAGAGGTTTTGTAGAGCAATTAGCCTACCCAGCAATGTACCTTTGTTTAAACGATTTCTTATGTAGTTTAGGAATCAAATAAAGAGCAGGAGGGTCCATTTCATCACCCTTTGTAGAAATGCCAAAGGAATGAAGAACGGTCTTGTGGTTATCAAAGATTCGGTATATCTTCCAACAGCTGAATTAATAAGTTTGTGGAATTATATGCTGGAAGTGAGTATTCAGCGAACATAACATTTCACCAGATTTTCCTCAGTTGCAGTGTTACGGGTGCCTTCTTACCTTCCAGAGCACCTGTTGTCACGGAGTTCACATTGCAAGTGGACTAGTTTGTGGTATATTTTTTACTTCTTTTGTTCTGTCTTTGTATGATGTGTTAGTACTCTCGAGAGCTCGCCTGGTTTTTGTATTTGGTATTTTGGAATTAAGTAATTTCTTACTGAACTTCATCTTTAATGTTGCTGTAAGGAAGAGTTAAAAGCTCACACCTAATAGTGAACTCGCATCTTAATGTTTGTACGGAATGGCCCTCAAAACTGAAAAACTAAAGCCCCGTTCTCGTGACCAAATGTACACATTCGTAAATTATTTTGCATATTTGTAAATGTACACACGGATGCCAATTCTTCCATGTAAACGCATTTACTCACGTATGTAAATTTATACCATATGTAAATTTACACTTGGTCGGAACCAAGTGCAAATTAACTTTTACACACGTGCAAATGTATTTGGGTGAATATTTTTGTAAATTGATTACCATGTGAACGGATAGCAAATTTACACATTCCTAATTTTACACCAATAACGACATAATACCGATTGGATTAATTCATGGAACGGATTTAACCTTGACCTATTGATTGTCTAAGCTTATAACTGTACATGTCTCAATAACAATATGGTCAAACCAATCAGTAGAACGTTCTTTTTCCATATCCTTTTTTCATGACCCCATCCAAAGACCAAATTCGTTCCCACAAAGTATGGTAAAATTCTGCTTCTTTGCATCGTAAGATGAGAAACGTAGACGCCATATCCAAGAACGGAAAATTAACAATAGGAAAGTTGAAGTCATCACGTTTGTCATAGGTGTTTAGATATAAAAAAATCATATGAACGCTTTCCATACGTAAGCAAATCTCAGGTAAACTTGTGCAAATTGAAGAAGTTTGCAGACGACAAGTGCAAGGAGGGATTGTCTTACCAACATAAAGTGGCAATGATACAATGTACATGTATTGTTCTCCCTTGATCGTTTTGGGAAAAATAAAGATTGATCACTCTGCCGTATAGTCTGATATTCCGTAGCAGTAATCGG
This sequence comes from Mytilisepta virgata, assembly GCA_028015205.1. Taxonomy (NCBI): domain Eukaryota; kingdom Metazoa; phylum Mollusca; class Bivalvia; order Mytilida; family Mytilidae; genus Mytilisepta; species Mytilisepta virgata. The sequence goes on from CM051515.1 coordinate 39,671,187, forward strand.
CTTTTTTATGTTGATGAAATATTTGATACACCTAACCTACCATGCAAATGACATAAAAAACTCAAAGTTTGATGAATTGGATATGGACATGAGGAGATTTTTTGGTCTTGTCAGTAACGCGAAAGGCCGTCATTGTGAGAGATAAAAAGATATACGCACCCTTGATAGAAAGTTTTTTTAGTTTTACAAAAGATAAATACTTTCATGATAGTATCGTTTTTAAAGATTAAATTTTGGAACCTTTAAACTAAAAATTCATTCGGTATATGTCGAGGATAAAAAAATTGATTTTGGATTATTACAGGACGAAGAACCTGCTACTCTGGTTGGACGTCTGAATATACGGGATACCTCATGAGCGAACATAACGGCCACAGTAAAAGGGACTTCGCGTGTGTAGATATCAACGCAGGACCTTATGATGGAAGGACTGGCAACAGAGATGGTCCACTGTTTTATCCAATCAGGACGCGATGTGGCAGCTTGAAATGTCCACCTTACAGAGACTACACACAGCTCTTGTGTGTAGTTTGCAGCAAGTGAACTATTAAAATGCAGGAATATGTTATAAATTGATTATACGTAGAATTAAAAATACTATCAGTATCGCCAATTTCATAATCTTTAATAAAACAGACATATTTGGTATTTTTTCCTGGTATAAATTAAAAATAAAATGTACTACAAAATACCGAATAAATTTTGGTCAAATTTAGAGCAGACAATCTAAAAGTATTTAAGTAATGAATCATGCTAGAACAAACACACTGGCTACTGGGATAATAATGCCCTTGGGTACTTACAATAACTTTAGAAAACCTAAAATTGTCAAAAAACAAGGGATTACGCAAGAAAGGTCTAAATAGAATAGTTTAAATCCTGGTTGGTAAATATGAAAAAGATGAAAAGTTAGTTTCAAAGAATAACGATTAACGAGTTAATGATCATACTCTAGCGAAAACATGCAATCCACAAGCAAAATATTTTAAACTTACGTTTTAATGCTGCATTTTATCTACTAAAGTAAGGACTTTGGTAATTCTCGTCGCTACAATTTAGATTAAGAATAATTTTGTAAATCATTGGTCGGTTTTGAACATTAAAGTCAAGAAATACCAAAGGGATCTTCGAAGGAGGGAAAAATCGAAACAACTGACAAACTCCGGAGAACAACAAAGACAAGATCAAAACAATACATGCACTACAATTAAAAACTAAAAACATATGAACAACATGGACCTCACCAAAAAAAAACGGGGTAGACGCCGGTGCTCCGGAAGAGTAAGCAGTCTTGAAAACTGATGAATACAATTGAGCTGCATTGTACGTCAGTTATTGCATACAATACCAAACTTTTTGTAAACCCATGAAGATAATATTTAAACATTGAGAGCGATGGACTCGAAGCAAATTAGCTACAATTCTGTTATGGTTAGTTTTGCCAAATAACCTAAATCCCCTATATGCTTCTAATCGGTCACGGAACCCCAAGACGATGTTCTTGTGTAATCGTATTAGTCAATGAATGTATACACATGTGTAGCTCAAATAAGTACATGTATCAATGGGGAAATCATGGAATCCGAAACAATAACACAGATCGCAAATTTGCAAATAAGTCACCATGATTTACTAGGATGTGAAGTATAAAATACATGTAATATATTATACCAAATGGAATTCACTGTGTTAAGCGACAAATCAATTCTCAGCATCGCTGCTTAAGGCCTAAATAATTATTTTGATCTTTTAGCCTTTTGACTCTCTTGTTTTGGCAGACTGGTTTATTTCTTTTTATAAGATTTATGCATTTTCGACTATCAAGATTGTTGGCGAGCCATGCATTGTCATCCTTATCCAGTGCATAGCTATAGGAATTGGTGTAACAGAATGTCTATCCTATGCTTAAAAATTAGGATTATCTCCATTATACATAGCTCTTAAATGTTCTTAAAGAGGTTTGTGGTCATTTTTGCATCATAATCTTCTCTTCAAAGTTTTGATTTAGATTTTCATCTTGAGATCTGCTGATGGGAATGTACACACTAAAACTGTTATCGCAAAATGTTTTTGATTATTTTTGGATTTGGATTATAATGAGTCAATATCTATTTCATGTTATTCTGAAAATGAAATTAAAAGCTTTTACAATCTTTAAAATGTCTCATTGGTTAAAGCACATTCTATCCTTGGGGATACTGATATGACAAACCCGAGCGATAGCTGATTACAATTCGGAAATTCTGTAGTTGAAGGAGAAGTCAAGCGTCCTTTCTACTAATATTTAGATTAGTTTCACATTTTCAGTATTTACCTTCGTATTAACCGGATGTTAATAGGCTTTGGGGGATTTGTGTCCATTTCGCAGGGATGAATAGTCAGTAATAATACTATTAATATGCCTCACAGTCAATAATAATACTGTCTATCACCATATGCTTCAGAATCATGAATGCAGTTATATTTGACGCAAATACTGTTATTCTTCGGTGTTGCTCTTTGTGTCCAGTTGCCCTTTAATTCTACAACACAGTTTCTATATCACGCATGTACGAAACACAGGAGAATCGTTGTAAATATTGTTTATCAGGGGCGCTCAAGTCAATAATAATTTCTAAAAATATTTTTAGGCAGATCCCTGGTAATCGTACAGGATTTTTCGGAATGTAAACACGATATTGAAATGTATGTGGTATATTTAGTATCAGCTAGTTTCTTGTTAGTAGCCGAGTCCATCTTGAAATTTCAGTTGTGAAGGTATGGGAAGTTCAGATACAGTAATTTCTTTTTTTTATAACTAAAGATGTTTATACATGATTAACAAGTGTTTTTCTAAACATTAATTATTTCTTAAAAATAACACAGTTAAAGGATATGTAATATTTAAACTTCCGTGACAGCTGATACGGATATTTTAGATATATATTTGGTTATCAAAAGACAGATGTACAGTTTGACATAACTACTTCCTTAAAGTAATGATTTTGATAGATATAAGAGAAAGAATTATTTGATAGATCCGGAAATTTATATGAAACTATGCAATGATTTAGTATATCATTGGGCACTCACCCTAAATTTTATATTAAGTTTATATTACAAACAATTAATATGTATAACACTCTATACTTTAGAAAAAATAAACAAAAAAATAAAAAATAAGTATATAAATAAAAAAAATAAAAAAAATGAAAATTTGTGTAGTCCTTAATATAAAAATTCTTTTTTAGATCTTATTATTTCATTTTTACCCAATTTTGGAACGATTGTTTAAAAAATAAGAGCAGACACGGATTTGTTCTAGGTTAGGATAAATTTACAAACGAAACCATACAAATACTTAAAAATGTCTATTAGAGGGTATAAGATTTCATAATCTGCTTAATTCTGTCAAACATCTTTTAGCCTTAATACCCGGCTTCTAGAAAAGCACTTTCCATGAACAGGTTTTCCCACCCTAGCTTCTATTGTAATATATTGAGTGTAAATGTCTTGCCAATTACTCATAGAAACTCAAAGTACCTTAACAACTTTCATATTACGAAGCAAAGTGGTATATAGGGTAGAAAAATCAAAACGTTGAACAGATGAAATCACCAATGCATTTAAGGAGAGTCATGTAACATTTCTAAATTAATAAAACTTTTGGTCATGATAAAGCTTCATTACTCTGTATTAACTCTCTAAAACTGTGTACATCTTTTTCTGACATAAATAACTTGAAACAAAAATCCATTTTTAGATCAACTGCCCTAAAAGAACTTGTGGGCTTTTGCCATCACTTGGCGTCTGTCGTCCGTAGGTGGGTCGTCAACTTTTTCAAATATCTTCTTTGAAACTACTGAACCATTTTCACCCAAACGTACGTGGAATAATCCTTATGGTATCAAGTATAAAGTTTATTTTTATTTACTTAACCGTCAAGAAAGATGGCCGCCATGGCTAAAAATAGAACATAGGGATAAACTGTATTTAGAAGAAAACTGACGTAAAAATGTTCATGGGGTCAAGATCTACCTGTCATAAAATTATTAGACCAATCCGTCAACCCATTTTCGGGTTATTGTCCCTGAATTGTTATTTTAAGGAAAGTTTGCAGTTTTAGGTTATTATCTTGAATATTGTTATAGATAAAGACAAACTGGAAACATAATAAATGTTCAGCAAAGTAAGATCTACAAATAGGTCAACAAGACCGAAATCGTCAATTGACCCCTTATATGAGTTTTTGCCCTTTTAAGATCATTTACATATAAACAATATATATGTGCAAAAATAATGGTCTGGCATATTGTCACAGATGTTTAGAGCATAACTAATAATAAAATTCCTGAAAAATGTCAACTGAGTGACGTATTGAATTTATTTGGCGGACTGTTGAGATTAGTTGTGTGTATAGAATTACTGTCAAAGCTTTCTAACACGCCCATACCAACTAAAAGATATAACAAGGATACATAACTATTATAAATGAACTAAATTGTCATTTTATCAGTGAAGGACTTGACACTTGCTACGCAGATTGGAATGTTGGATATCATGGATGCCTAATCAGCGAACACAATGGTCATAGTAAAATGGACTATGCATGTGTTGATGTTGATGCTGGAACTTTTGATGATCAAACTAAAGAAACAGATAGTGCCCTGTTATACTCATTAAAGTTAAAAACAATTCACCTTTGAGATGGTGCAACAGTTAAACTGCACGGAACTTTATTGTATTTTTTATATTGTATCTGCTTTACGCAGAAATACACTTGATAAAAGGTTGATTGGATTCTCTATGTCAGACCATTTACAGCTGCTTTTGTTCTGCTTAGATGGCCCATTTTCTTCTTATTTTCATGAAATTTTCACCTTTTATAGGCCCAATAGTTAAACTGCACGATGACCTTTCTTGTATTTTTGATATTTTATATCAGCCTTACGCAGAAATACATTTGATACAAAATTGATGAAATTCAGAATTTTTTAAATGAACGCAGAAATACATTTGATACAAAATTGATGAAATTCAGAATTTTTTAAATGAAGTTAATCTGAAGAAAAAATCAGTTCAGAAAATGTCATATCACTGGACACAAAATATATAAAGAGACAGTCAAACAATCCAGAGGAAAGACAATAAAATAAGTATACAGTCAACTTTACAAAAACTGAAATGTAAGTACATACACGACAATTATGTTGGTATTCTCCTAATCAAATCACTTTGATATTTTTAATAACACCAAGATTTCAAACCTCTCAACGTAAATAAGGTCTAATAAATATTTTGTATCACGAAATTAATGTTTTGCTGTTCGCCGTACGTACAAGTGAACGTAATGTCCAGGATTACCTCAGGAACATAAGAGATAGAAAACTTACACTTTGGTCATTGTTAGCATTGTTGATGTAGATTGTACCGAAGGTTTCGGAATTTTGGAATTTGCCCTTAGGGCATAATTATGAGCAAAACAACGGATTTCGCGATATCCTTTAAATAGTGAATCTTCTAAAGTATTTGGACTATAATGCTGAAACTGAAACCATGACTAGTATTACATATGGCAAATTCAAAAGTGGCATGAGAATTGTTCTGAAAGCCCATGGGGCATAGCAACAAAAGAGTTAAAAAAATCCTAAAATCGATTGTCACAGAACTCCTCTTACACCCTAAGCGGTAGAAACATAAAAATTGGTGCATTACTAGCACTTTAAAAGTTGTCTGGCAGAAGAGTCTCAGACTTATTAATTTTTGAAAAAAATAATTCAAACTTTGGTAAATTTCCTGAAAGACTCTATGACCTTCATTTTTTTTTTGGAAATGTATCTAGCTACCATGTATATTAATAACCATTAATATCACAAGAGTTAAGGTAACCATTCAATTTCCAAAAATGAAATTCCCACTTTGATAAATTTCCTGAAAGACTCTAAGACCTTTATTTTTTGGAAACGTATCTAGCAACCAAGCATATTAATAACCATATGTGGTTCATTAACTAACTTTTCAACCTCCAATCAAATTCCTGAGCCATTAGTGAAACTTTGTATGAAACATCTACAATAGGATCTCTAGGAACTATGCACATTTCGACTTTATTTGATTGGTGTATTTTTTTTTGTCAAACTATTCTCCGAAACTGTATAGTCAAGTGAACCGGAACATCGCATGTGAGTGCAATTCGTGAGTTTAGGTTTTCCACAAACTATTGGTACATTAATATAGAGTTATTTAACAGTATTGAAGGATATAGCATTGACTATTTTCCCGAGTTGTCCTGAGCCACTGACTATTTTCTCGACGCGTAGAGGAGGAAAATAGTCAAGGTGTCGAGGAGACAAAGAGAATGGCTATATCCCGAAATGACTGATAAATAACTGTTTTCCAATATTTTGATCTCGAGCACTGCTGATGAGTTGTCAGTCAACGAAATTGCCATATAGTGCATCAAATTTATTTCGGTATTTTATCGGTCATTAGTTTCCAGTACTAATCACCGGTCACTATTTACCGGTGATTAGTTTTGGAAACTAATCACATGTAAATAGTAACACAAAATAATAAAATTAATGTCTGGATTTTTATATAGAAAAAACATACTGAGGTATAAAAATGGATATTATGTGCACCCTCTACTTGTCGATAGGGTTTATATCCAGTAAAAATGATTTCACTCAAAGACTACATTTACTCTTCAAAAACGAAAAAAGTATTTTTTTATCAATTCTATTTCGGTATTGTATTTTCCCTTTCTATTCATAGATGTACTTTATAATTTAAAATTTAAAATTTTTAATGAAGTTGTCTAATGAAGTTGTCTAATTTAATGGAGAACATTTGAAGACAAAACGTTATGACAAACGTGATCAATTCAACCTTTCTATTGTTAAATTTCCCTTCTTGAATAGCAACATACCAGCATCACCTGCATATGGCGTCATCGTTGCCCATCTTCTCGGATATTCGAGGGCATTCGTGAGTTACAATGACTTTTCACAAAGAGGATTACTGCTGTCACAAAAGCTTCTTAATCAGTGTTTTATCAACAAGATATCATATCCATATCTTACTGCAATATTGCAAAGGAGAACAGTAACAAATGAAATTATATGGGGTATTCATGTAATAATCCTTTGTTTTGTAAAATAGTATTAGTAGTGATTCTCATATAAAATATTCTAGAACATCTAAAAATTTCTTATTGGTCTATGCCGACCAAATGCTTTTCTGTATACGTGTCTGAGAACATTTAACAAGAGAAAAAAAACCTGGCAAATTTTGTGCAGTTTTTCTGGTCTCAAAATATGAAAACGCAATTGTTTCTGCATGAATTCAAATATATCGAAATTAGTTCAGTTTAAACTTTTTAATTTATAGTGGATTAAGAAACAATTTCAGACCACTCTTTTTCGACATCTACCCCTTCTGAGTTCGGGAAATTAAACAGTCAATTCTGCCGAGAAGCTTTATCCTCCAAACTGGCGGTATTGCCTTTTAACAATTTAAAACTAGAAGTGGTGCCATCATAAACGATGTCAGTCCCTGCACTGCACAAACCCATATAATCAATTAAGAATTTTCAGTCAAATATTGGACTCCCTCAACAAAATTTGAAATACAAAATACGTGTTCACATAGTAAAATACAATCCAATAAATAATAAATACACTGAAACAAAAAATGAATGCGTATTTCCAGAGACAAGGCAAATTTAGCAATTTCACCATTTTCGGTCCCAAAATTGGAACCCTTAATCGATTTTCAAAATTCAAAACCTTTTTGCACATTTACAGATAATATGGAACAATAATATAGACAATAAATTTTGTTAAATAGAAAGTATGAATGAGGAGTTCTTGAGACAAGACCAAATTAGCAATTTGTCAATTTTCAGTCCACAAATTAGAATCCTGAATCAATTTTCAAAACTAAAAACCTTTATGCACGTCTACAAACAGTGATGAGCAATATTATAAGCAAACAAAACCACTGAAAACTGTACTGTCAGAATCGACAGTAATCCCCGAACCACCTGAATGTACTATAGTCAAACATCTAAAACCTTATTCCCATCCCAAAATATTGTGCAATTATTCTATAAAGAAATTAAATCAATAAACATAATGAAAACATACGATCACAAGCTTTAATTTACAATTTTCGAAATTTGACCCGTTTGGGCCCCTGGTTTAAAAATTGAAAGTCAAAATCCTTATTGTGCATCTACAAATAGTGTAGGACAATTCTATATATAAACCTTTCATAATTGAAAACCTTATTGCACATCTACACATAGTGAAGAACAATATTATAAACAAATAAAACCACTGAAACAAAAAATGAATGAGTATTTCCAAAGATAAGGAAAAATGAATAAGGAATTTAAGTCACAAGCTTAAATTTACAATTTCGAAATTCGACCCCTGTGGGCCCAAATGTTTTAAAATCAAATCCCAAAACATTTTTGCGAATCTACATACAGTATATAACAATATTGTTTAGAAATTAAATGCATAGAATGAAAAATAAATGTAGAGTTTAGGTCACAATATTTAATTTCTAATTCTCGAAATTGGACCCCTATAGGTCTCAAATTTTCAAATCCAAATTCTAAAACCTTATCTCACCTCCACATACAGTATGTGACAATACTGTATAGAAATTAAATACATGAAATTAAAAATGAATGAGAAGTTTAGGTCACAAGAAAGTGTGACGGACGTACGGATATACGGATAGACGGACGGGGGCGATAACAATATCCCCAAACTTCTTAAAAGTGCTGGGATAAAAAATCTGTGAATTCAGAAATAATTGCCATGTTTTTATTGAGGCGAAAAATGTGACGATATTCATTAAATAGCAAAAACAGGTGAGCGATTTAGGTTTTTTTGGACGCCTCTAGTTTTTATAAGCCAGTTGATTGACTTTAAGAAATTTATGTAAATAATAACAAAAGTACACGTATCAAAATATTTCGGAATAAGACAATAGAGTTACATGTATTTTTATTAGTCTTTGTCCCCTGATTTATGATGGTGTAAGGCCCTTTGAATTTTCCTCACTTTGTCAGCAACCAAAATATCCAGAAAATTGTCAGCCAATACTTATAAGTCGGTTTTAAACGACTGGAAATACAAATATACATACATTTGGATTTTTTAAATGTCATGACAGATAAAAAAATAAAATTATGTTATAATTTAAATTGATAAACTTTCGGATATAAGTAATTTTCTTATAGTTGTAAGAAAAATGGCGTATAGTTATTTCAAGATCTTTTATCATTTATTAAATGTCAAGACCAAATAAAGTAACAAAAGACAATCATTGAGACGTGTTTGTATATTTATAAAGAAACAATAACTTTTCATACATTTTGTATATTATTTCAACACATTGAAGTGATACGATCCCCAATCTCTCCTTCGCCCAATGCTTAATCTCTTTGGTATATGTGGGAGTGATAATCAAATTCATGAAAAATTTCAACTGATTGACGTATTGAATTTATTTGGCGGTTGTTGAGATTACATTAAAAGGCTTGTTTTGTGCCGAATTTGAGGTTTATAAAATGGTTGTCCAAGTTTTCATACAGGTTTGGTTTACCTGTGAAATATGATACTACGAGAAGGCATTACGCTGTTCAACTGAACTAAAAATAGTTAACAGCAAACGCTGATTCAAAAACTTTTATCTGGTATATACTGATATCCACTAATAAAATTTCGAGCTGATTGGGATAGATGAGATGCAAGAAATGCTATAAACATTTGTTTGTTTGTTTAGTTGGGGTTTTACGCCGTTTTCAGTAGTGATCATTAGTAGTCATGACAAACTACCTAGTCCACTCGGCCACCTGATATAAACGTGAATTTTTGAGTGATCATGTATATAGCGGAAGCTGAAATTAAAGGTACGGGCTAACGTCTTCCTCATATAAGTAAAGAAACAGGTCGACCAGGAGTGCCGCACAATTAGTGCCCATATGCATGCCAATAGTTTATTGGAAAACACGTTCACCAATCGAAAATGTCTTTTAAAAAGGTTTTGATTTTTAATACTATATTCAATAAGTAATTTCTATTACAACCATTTTTTTTTAATTTTAAGCATTTGTATCATATTGCATCCAGTCAAATTTATTTGACACACATGGGCATTTTAGAAACTGGCGCCTGTGTCCATTTTCGAGTGGCGCAAATGTCCATTCATATCTTTAAGAAAATCCATCGCCCTCTGATATATATTTATTAAGTTTCTCCAGACTATATTTTGCTTGGACATAAAATTTGTGGACTTTTCCCACTGTTTTGTCGTTTCGGTATTCTTTTGCCGGTATTTCATTATTTTATTTATCAAACGGAATTAATTGTATATTTAATACATACATTATATAAAATTGTACATGACATCATGATAATAAAGTCTAATATGAAAAACCATGAATTCAATACTAAGATACTTTCGTGTCACTATATTTTGAAAAAAAAACCACTTAGGTCAGTATGGATGTAACCATCATCAAAATACAGGTGGCCGTGTTAATTTTTTGTGTCTTTCAAATGACCCTACAAATGGTGAAGTACTGCATTTCGAGGAAAGTCAGGTGTACGGAACGAAATATATGACCGCTGATAAACAGAAACCTGCATGTGACAAGTCCAATACCATGTATACAAAGAGAGTTCCATGTGCTGTGTGTTTGAGGAAGGAAAAATTGACTTCGCTAATGATTCCAGGTATTTCATTAAATTCACAATACTTTGCTATTTTACTCCAGATTTTAACTAAAAGCCTGGTATTTTACGCGTACATTAAAGATTTAGCACTATATTTAATAGAAAAAACTATACATAGCAATTTATATATAATAGCACTAGAAACATAATGAACCATGGTACAATTTCTATACAAGGTGTAAAACAAGTGCTTTGATTTTACAATAGATTCATCACATGACAAAGTTTATAGATATGGTTGTATAAAAAAAGTGTTATGTGTAAATTTATATATAATTTACCTTTTTGTCATCATTCTTTTTTTAAGATAAACTAAAATAAGGTGGGAAATTTTCATACATGCACCCACCAACTGAAAGATATAACAAGGATACATGTACATAACTATAATAAATGAACTAAGTTGTCATTTAATCACTGCAGGACGTGACACTTGCTACACAGGTAGGAATGTTGAATATCCTGGATACCTAATGAGCGAACATAATGCAAAGAACTGTGCATGTGTAGATGTTGATGCTGAAACCTTTGATGATGAAAAACTAAGAACAGATAGTGCCCTGTTATACCCATTAAGAGTGAAATGTGGCAGCTTAAGATGTCCACCATAAGAGGCATGGACCCAGGTTCTCTGCGTAGTTGGTACCAAGTGATATGTATCTCTGCAACTGATCATTATTAAATTACTCTAAATATGAATTTTACACTTTTATTTTTTTTCGCAAAGTGAATATTATATACACAAAAAAGGTTTAATGGTTCTAATTCGCAGCATATCATGTTAATTTATGTTACTGAATGATAGCTGATGTACTACTACCAAAGAGTATATCAGCTGTCTGGGGGGTATTCCTATAAAACGGAGATATTCAACTTATAAATTCAGTGTTACCACCTTCGATTCGCATTTCGACTAAACATTTGTGCTCAAGGTATAAAATGTTGAAAATCAAAACCATTATACAAAACAATGAAGGGCTAATTCAACTTAAACCATCTTAGAATGACACATATAATTCTTAATTTTCATAAAATTCATAAAATTTGGCTCTGAGTGTGCATAAGAAATAAAACTCAATATCAGCATAAAATATTTAGTACAGACATCTAGCAAGGTTGGGAAAGTTTACAGACGGACGGACGACGGACGACGGACGCCAAGTGATGACAAAAGCTCAAATTGCCTTTGGCAAAGTGAGCAAAAGATATTTATTTGCATATTTATTTTTTTTAATGGGAAATTTATCAAACTTTATAACAGAACTGTGAAATTATATTTTGAAGTTATTAGAAATCAGTAAATCTTTTCATGTCATTTTTACGGAATAAGCTATGGCATATAAACCAAAATTTATGTATAAAGGCAAAAGTTGTCAGTAAAATAAACGTTACGCTACAATGTTTATGGCCTCTTTTAAAACAAACATAGGAGTGTGTTCCACTACTGGGCTACTTATTTACCTGTACGTCTACCTCAGAAACACAATGTTTAATGGTTTAATTATAAGTTAAATTGTAAAAATATTTTATCTATCTATTTATTTATAATATAATATATAATATCAAATGTTAACTGTAAATATATATTAATATATAATTTATGTAAAGAAAAATTATTATTATTTATTCTTTTAAATTATAATTAAACCATGAGTGAGTAAAAATATTTAATATTGTCTATGTAAAATATTTTTTGATAAAATATATTCAAAATATAATTTGAAGTTTATCTGAAAATGCAAGAATAGTAAATGCTGTTCTGTTTTACATCTCACTATAAATATCGAAAAGGGAGAGATCAGTTCTAAAATTTATGATAAAAGGGACGATTTTAATTTTCCAATTACTAACTCCCCCTTTTTGGATGGAGATGTGCCTTTGGCACCATCGTATGGAGTGTACATATCACAGCTTGTATGTTTTGCACGAATTTGCTCTTGACTAGAACATTTAAACGAGCGAAACCATACGATTACTAAAAAACAATTTTTACAGGGTTATAGATTCCACAAGCTGCTTAATGCTTTTAAAAGTTTTTAAAATAGATATCAACATCTTTTATCTAAATATTCAGCTTCCAGGAAGTAGTTATCATCATAGTTTCTACTGTAATATCGTGGATAATGCAAACGTCTCGCTAGTAACCCACAGAAACTTGGTAGTTACTAAAGATCTTTTCACAGTAAGGTCTAGAAATATGAAATTATGTGCCATTCTCTAAACAATGCTCTTCCTCCTAATGGCATGAAGACTTTAAACTCATACTGGCCTCTCACAAATACTACTGATTTCTATTGAACTCTATAACGAGATATCATTAAAATCTTTATGGGAGTGTTATTTCAGATTTTCTCGTTTAGTAGAGCAACATTATTCGACATGCAGCTATGAGAGGCATAGCCATTTTTACACTTAAAACGAGCACATTCTGACCCGGCTGTCTAAAGTATGTACCGTCCACTCTATTTTCAGCAAGCGGTCACCTTGTTGAAAATCATACTGTATTGATTTTTTTTATAGTGTGTTGTATGCACAAGAGTATAATGATAGATAAGGGGGAGGTTTGGGTATCCATACAACCGGTTTAACTCCACCACTATTCAGTGACTGTACCACGTCAGACTATTCTGACTCTCTGTTATATTCGTTGGGTTGCTTTGATGGATTGGTATGTTATTGTTGACCTTTTCTGTTATCAATTTTGTTGTTTATGTATAAATTTGTATACATGTATAATATTTATTTTGACAATAAATTGTTTTTTAATGATCTATTTAATTTTCAGGAAATGCAGGTACACTTGACTTTATCAAGAAAATATTAAACTTCAGATTATAGGTAACAGACATATTATCTTAGGACCTCTTAATCCCTTGTCTATAAGACGATGTTTTAGCCCAGTAGCTCTGTCGACAGGCAATCATACAACACTTATATATCAAACTAATCATAAAAGCAGCCTGCCGACCTGTGAACATGTCAAACCGTCAACTTGTCTGTTAGTCAATCCGATGACATGTCAACCTGTCAACCATCTACCTGCCATTCACACAACACTAATATATCAAACTCATCATAAAGTCAACATTTCCACCAATCAACTTGTCAACCCGTCGACGACTTAGCATATCTACTTATCAATCCAATCATACAACCCTATCCATAAAGTCAGCCTGTCGGCTCTTCAGTCTATCTAGTCGCCAAATGGTACAAATATGTACCACTATGTCTAACCAATCTGTCGACATGTCAAATTCTTCAAAGGAAAAGATGTATGATATTGTGATAGGGTGGGTTTATGTATATAAAACTCCAGTATGTGTTCGTTTGTTTTATTCCAGCAAAATAAATTAGTCCTGCAATATACAATATAATAAGTTTTAAATACAAAAATTGTGAAATACAGTCAAAATCCCAACATGTTATGTTAATTTAATCGAAGACGATTAAATATATAATAAATGTTATTACAAATATAATCTAATACAAAATGTTGTGTAAAATAACAAAGGTGGACTCTCAGACATAACACCTCAAAATTATGTTAGATACACCATTCACAATTACAATAAAACGTCACAACGTCTTTAACATGTTTCTAGATTTAGTTTTATGAAACTAAATGCAAAAGTCAATATCTAAAATATTATTTCAAGTCAAGTTGATAAAAATATACCAGTCAAGGGAGGTAATACAATACTAATTCTAAGTTCTCAAAATGAACTGTCTTAACTTACACAAATCAGTCGATCGATAAGTAATAAAAACAATGTGTTACCACTTGTGGAGTGAACTAAATGCTAGAAAGAACCAGTCGCAGCTTATAATCTTTACAATATCATACGAGTCCTGAAACCAAAATACAACTTATAAATATAGAACTCAAATAGTTAATATTAAAATACGGTCTAATATTGAGACAACTCTGACCCAATACATATTTTGACCATTACATAATAACGTTTTACCTTCTGTAACATAATAATACCTTTTAAAATAATTATATATTCAGATCAGGAGAAAATTACCTGATTACATTAAATGTCTCGCTCTCTAAAATATATCTTTCATACATATGTTAACTTGGAGGACATGCAAGCGGATTTTACGGAATGATCGAGAATTTACCAAAACCTTTTTATTACCTTTAAAAGATATAGAAGAGGTGCAAATATAACTTACGTTTGTCAGTCAATGTCTTGTCCAAGATAATTGAAATGTTCCAAAGAATTGAACTGGTATAAAGAGTAGAATATCAATGAAACTTCAGAAGCCATATAACATCAACATATCGCCATTAAATCTTTCTCTCTCAAGCGAACTTCAAAACCAAGCGGCAATTCAAAAGTAACCAATCAGAAGAGAAGAATACCGAAATACTCATGAATATGCAATAGTAAATCAATCAAAGATTAATTCAAGGAACGCATTGGTTGAAATGTAAAATTCAAATGATTTTACTGATTTATTATAAAGAAACAAGTATATAATGCACAATATTACAAGAATATAAAGATACATAAAATTTCACACTACTACAATAAAATTCATTGATGCAACATTCATATAAAATTTAACCAGACTTGCACATCAACAAATGCACTTCTAGAATAAGTATGCTGAAAATGTACGATTCTTTGTTTATACTGTACTTGAAGCGGAATTCCCCCATATATAGTAACGGAATGGTTCAACGGCTATGTTCTTTTTAAATATGACATACCCATAGCCTGATTCCCCGGAGGGGAGGGGACTTCCTATATAGCAGTTTATATTGAGAATAAATAGGATATCACTGCGTTAAAATTTGTCGATGAGAAAATAACCTTCTGCCTGAATGCTGTATCAATTGTGCTCCAATTGCAGGTGGAATGCACAATACAATTGCATGCATAGTTGTACACAAACATTACTTACAAAGACTGATAAATGTTATATTGTGTACAGAATCCTTATTATATGAATGGATCTTATGTTGAAGTATCTAGTATATGAATAGGTCTGGTTTTGAAGCATCTAGTATATAAATGGGTATGGTTTTAAAAAATTCAAGTATATGAATGAGTACATCTGTGCACAAACTTAGGTCAAGTTACCTCCCAGGGCCTGATTAGTAACGCAAAAAACTTTCCAATGAAGACAGAAATGTGTAAGTTCACAGTCTGAGGATTTAAACATAAGCTAGCATTTTTCAGTTTGAATCCGTACAAAAAATGGCCATATCACGTAAACCATATTGATTCAGGTCAAGACAAAAAATAATTACAAGTACCAGTGTTTCAAATGTTATCACCTTTGGTTTTATCCTGTTCATAAGAAAACGAAATCCTTAACAACTGTAAAAAAAAATCATTTTTCACATTTTTATTCAAAGACTTTCTACATCTCATCTACCCAGTGAGCTTGAAATTAAGAATACTACAGATACATTGAAGTCCGCTTAATATTTGGATTTGTTTATTGAAATAGACAATGAGGGGCATTTGAAGACAAAACTTTATGACAATCGTGATGTCTTCGACTTTCCTATTTTTAACTTTCCCAACTTGAGTAGCAATATACCAGCATCGCATGCATATGGTGTCTACGTTTCTCACCTTATCCGATATTCCATATTACCATGCCTTTCGACAAACAGGATTACTGCGATCACAAAAGCTTCTTATCCAGGGTTTTATCAGGGACAAGTTGATGCCATCACTAGGACATTTTACGAATTGATTGACCGTTACAGTTTTCCAAGATGATGTCCTAACATTTCATGTACCTCCGCCGACTTGTGAATACCACTGGACTGACTTTGTTGAACTTCACGAAGAGTGCGGTATACGGAGCACCTGAGTTCTTTCCATGTTTTTATAGGAGTTCGTCTTGTACATTTCGTTTGGTTTTCAGTGTTTGTTTGTTGTGATTTTGGTTGTCTTCCCGGGTTTGTCTGTCTAATGGATTGCGTTTTTTAGTTTGCTCCTTGGGTATGTATGTCCTCTTTATGAAAATTCTTATGACTTCATATCCTGTTTAGAGTTGTAAAAATAGAATTCAAATATGTTTTCATGCTCGTGATTAAGGCCATATTGGTCGAAAAGTAGGGTAATTTTTTCTTTTAGTTCATTTGTTGTTTGTTTTACCATTTTGTATTTGGTTTTATTCGGCTTGAGTATTTTGTACATTTAAGTCGTTTTATCCCCCCTTTGCAGATAAAAATTTCCATTTATTTTCTTTGTTTTCTGTTGTCGTATTAGCTGTTTCGCAACATACCTAGTTTAATATACATAAAGATAAACAAGAAAACGAATAAAAGGAAAGGTGAACAATGACACGCCAAACAATTAGCACTATCCAATAGACAAAACCCTCATACCGGGTTTGGTCTGTCTAATGGATTGCGTCTTTAGGATTGCTCTTTAGGTACTGTGGATTCATTTATTTTCGTGGATACCAATTTTCGTGGATAGAGGGAAAAAGGCATTTCGTGGGATACCAAAATTCGTGGATTGCTGTCTTAGAAAAAATATAAAAAGTTGTTGAAATACTTAAATTCGTGTGAAATATATATTGACAAAATTGTAATCACTTGTCACCAAATACCTCGGGGCATATAGTATTACATACATATTTTTAATCGGATTACGATCAATAATTTCTTCTTTATTATCTTTTGACAAGATGTTTTTACTGTAATTTAGGAGAAAGTCTGTATTGTTTAGGTCTACTTAGGATTAAGATTTTTCTTGAATTTTTGATTAAAATAAAACCGGAAGTGAATTCTGCGACAATTTACACAGTCAAAATCTTTTTAAAGAAAATTGTTTGAGCGTTTATATGTTACCAGAGACAAAATTACATGAAATACTGTATCCTCTGTGGATATAGCTAACTCATCATATGTCAGAATTCAAGTACATGCTGTAAAAACGCAATTGTTCAAAACTCCGTGGTTTCAAACTTCAGTGCATTTAAACAAGAGTAAAAATATTATTTTTCGTTGGATATTTAAATTCGTGGTTTACTGGGACCCACGAAAACCACGAAAATTGGTATACAACGAATATTAATGAATCCACAGTATATTTGTCCTCTTTGTGAAAATAAAACATGTCATTATGAGGGAGGAAATTGTAAAAATATAACTTAATATTGGAATCAATAATAAGAGGACATTTACTAATTATTTTCCTTTCTATGTAGGATTAATCAAATGTTCTTCCGGGATATTACTGGGAGCATATTATTGTAATGCCTATTTTAATGTGACATATGCCGCATGATATATTTTAACACCTCCGTTTTCCGTGTTATAAAAATGAAGTTATCGAATAAAACTTGAAATTTCATTCTTTTTATTCATAATGGTTTTCCCTGTTATATCGGGTATCAGTTTAGAAGAGATCAAATTAATGGAGAAAAAATATATAAAAACTGCAAGCTTAAGGGAGGACAACAAAATTAGTATACTGTCAACTGAAGGAAAACTGAAATGTAAGTACTTACAAAATTAATTTGTTAATATTATACGAATCAAATAAGTTTGAAAGTTTTTATAACACTACGATTTCGAACCTTTTATCTTCAATAAGCCCTAATAAATACTTTTTATATTTGTAAATCTATTTAGGAGCTGCATGTTGGCACCTGTCCCAAGTCAAGAACCTCTAGCCTTTGTTGGTCTTGTTTTTTTTTTTTTTAATTTTGGTTCATTTGTATGTTTCGGAATTTAGTGTGCCGTCCATTTCGTTGAACTAGTATACATTATTGTTTAGGGGCCAGCGGGATTTTCTCGCTGCGTTGAAGACTCATTGATAGTCTTGAGTTTTTTTCTGCTCTTTGGGCGCGTTGTTGTCTCTGACAAATTCCCCGTTTCCATTTTCTATCCTATAAGAGAAAACAGTGTAAATAAACAGGATGCGTAAACTGATGAATGAACGAGTCGTAAACTTTAATTCACAATTTTGGAAATTTGTCCTATGTGGGTCTTACGATTTGAAAAAAAATCTGAAAGCTTTCTATGCAGTATATAACCATACTGTATAGATATTTAATCCCTAAACCTAAAAGTGAAAGATGAGTTGATGTCACAAGAAAGTGTGCAAAGAAAAGGACGGAGACAATCGCAATACGAGAAAGTTCAGGGATATTGTTACCTCCCCTGGTCTGTCTGTCCGTCACTCTCTTGTGATCTAAACTTTAGATTCATTTTTAACTTCATGCATTTTACTTCTATACAGTATTGCCATACACAACATGATTATGTGTAACAAGGTTCTGGAGTTTTGATTTGCAAACCTTCAGACCACAGAAATCGAACTTTTAATTAAATTTTGGCTTGTAACCAAACTTTTCTGTCGATTTTATCATTATGCAATTTAATTCTATACAGTAATGTCATACACTCTACTTTATTCAAACAAATGTGCCCATATTGAAACATTGGATTGTAGAAGTGGAGTACAGGAACAAAATGGATAGTGCGGGGATAGCTGTCTTTTTCGGTTGTCTCAATCTAGTCGACATTGACAACGACGAACAATTGACGACAAAACTGTACAACAAATGTGACGAATCAACTTTCCCGTTGATAATTTTGAGTGAGCAATATAACAACAACATTTATATGCGATTCACATTTCTCAGCTTATCCGATAGTACAGAGTAACTACGATTTCCTAGAATGATGACGGTGCTTCCACTTATGTTAATGAAGGTTTTGTCAGGGATTGGTTTTGACACCACTGTGGTTATTGTACCGTCGGCATCGCATTTTGATTGAAAGATGACAAATGTTGGACGTGTTTTAATATAAGTTCCTCCGCTGAATTGCGACAATTACAAGGCGGTTTTATTATGATATCAGAATACATGAATTTAAAAAAAAATATGAATGGATACGGAGTATTCGTCAAATGAGACAATATTACATTCAATTTCATGTTTAACTTTCAACATTGAAGTCAGTGTATTCTAAAAGATAGTGTCAAAAATCATTCTTTTTATTATATATACATTTGAGTATTATCTTTTAACTTAATTTCAGTTAAAAAGATGTTTCTGATGTCACGTAGTTTTCTGATACATTGCTTGCTTACTGCAATGCTCAGTATTACATGTGCATATACCGGACAGGGCCTGTCATCCGACGACAAGAAACTATTGGAAAAACTTAAGCAGTTTCTTGGAATAGCTGATTCTGGTAAAATATTTGAATTATTGTTCGAGAATAATTTCGAATGCAGTCATCTTAATTCGCGTTGCATGTAGAAAATGGTTTACAAAACGCACGGACTAACCATACAGTTCAATACGTCGAATTCGATATTCGAAATCCATAAAGTAATATATGAGCCAAAAAGTAACACATTGGGTTGATAATTATCAACTACTTTTGATGAATGCAACGAAGTCTTAATGATTTCCTCTGTGTCCAAAACAACCGTAAAGTCGTTTTACCTTTTAGGGGAAGGGAAGGGTGAAGATATTGTAAAATATACGATAAAAAAATTGAAACGTGTTGACGTCTTGGAAGTTTTTTGAAGTTTTTTTTATTGAACTTGTGTACATTTAAGATAGTTGTAATACGCACTAATTATTGCATTGCACACATATTTCACTGAAATCAGCATGGTATGGAAGAATTATTTCTCATATCCCAATAAACTAAATGATTACACCTGCTTTCCATGACAACTTCAATCAGGCTAAACCAGACTAGGAATATAGAAAAAATGAAAAATTCCCTTTAACTGCACATGGTCCAGTTTAATAAGAAAATTGTACATATAAAAAACAATATACCATTTTTTCTTTTGATATTTTGAAAGAAAATAGCAAGGAGGTTCTTCCATGTATGTCCAAATTTCATGAAAATGTCAATGGTAGATCCTTACTATATCGTATTCCTTTAAGTGACGAGTCATAAATTAACAAAATGTTTAAATGTTATGCATCAATACTGAGTATCGTAGAATATATATGCTGATAATGTAGAGATATACAGCTGGGATCAGTTTTAACATCTCTTTACAACGGTTCTACAACGGTATTGGAACTGTAATCCTGACACCTGTACATTTAGAACCATTTATGACAGGTGTGTCATGACCAAGTACCGTCCTTTACAGTTCTACCCCAGGACCACTTTGGACAGTTCTACCCTAAAACCGGGGTATTAGAGATAGTTTATTTAGTTGTGTTATATTAAAAACGACAGAGAAATGAAACAAAGGAAATTTAATTTCACATACGTTCAAAAAATGTAAATTTTGTGTCATTAATTATTTACTTTATCAGTAAATTTAACTAAAAGCACCATAAAAGAAACTTAATATACCAATGAAAAACAAGGTCCCGAAATTAACAATAACATTTAACCATGAGATAAATAAACATAACGTCTCAATTATAACTTAAACTTGTTTAACAACTGGGTTAATTATTTCCCTTTCAGACACATTGTTTTTTGAAAAATAATACCCTGATGTTAAAATGCTATTTTTGAAACGAGTTCAAAACGGAAAATGATATATACTAAATAAATATTTCAGATGTCCATTTGTTTTTGTATAGAATTGTTTGAACTGTTCTACTTATAGGAGTAACATATACAAGGTGGGGAAAGAGTAAATGTCCGTATTGGGCAGAAACAGTCTATTCAGGTACATGTACATTGTATATAAAATTATCTAATGCCATTATACATTGATTCTGTATATAGTTGTAGTTGACTAATTTATTAACTACTGCTTAAATGTAAGCTATTTTTTGTTAATGTTGATGTTTTTACAAATGTTTAATGTTAGTCTGTTTTGGGATTCTTTCTTCTATAACAATATGTAAAGTCAGGAATACCAAAGGAATATTCGAAGGAAGGGAAACTCGAAAAGACTGACAAACTCTGGGGAACAACGAAGACAAGACCAAATCAATACATGCACTACAATTAAGAACTAAAAACATATGAACAACATGGACCCTACTGAAAAACCGAGAGTTGACTCGGGTGCTCCGGAAGAGTAAGCAGTCTCTGCTTCCTGCAGGTCATCCGCCATGCTGCCCATGTCAAATCAGGTATGAGGAAGGGACAACATCAATGGGACAGGTCCATGTTAGCTTTCCAATGGTATGTACAGTGCGTTGAATTTAGTATGATAGATTTATTTTCCTTGAAAAAAAATCCACTGATTAGATATACTCATACTGATGGTTGGGCGCGTAATGCACCAAACCACACTCACACTATTCACACGTTACACGCACACGATTCGCACGATACGCGCACACGATACCCACGTTACACGCAAACCACACGATGCACGTTACACGAAACACGATTTCCGATCGTACGATTTCTAACAATTGTGTTTGTTAGATACGAACGGAATATAACGAAACGAATTATTATAATTAAATTTATGCCACATATGAATAGCAATGAAATATTGAAAATGCATTTGATTTTAAATAAATAAGTACGATGAAAGGAAGCCGGTTTTGAACGGTCCACATTTAACTTTTTCATAAATGAAAATGTATTTGCATATTCAATTTTTTTAAATGGGAAATTTATCAAACTTTATAACAGAACTGTGAAATTATATTTTTAATGTATTAAAAATAAATAAACCTAATTAGCTATGGCATATTAACCATTGATATGATAAAGAAAAAATGGTATCAAATCAGTAAGGTGGAAAGTCGCGTTTTTGGGAATATCTCAATTTTTTTTTTATCAAAGACCCTTACTTTACCCTTTGATTCCTTTAGTTTTAAGTAGAGTCGAGAAATACTAAATTCCGGAGAACAACCACGACAGGACCGAAACAATGCATGCACTACAATTAAAAACTAAAAACATATGAACAACATGGACCCCAGCAAAAAACCGGGGTAGACTCAGGTGCTCCGGAAGAGTAATTAATTATTATCTTTTCAGATAGTTTTCTGTTTTCTACAAGAGCATATTTCCCGTTTTTCTGTGCAATTTATTCACATTTGCTTAAAATATAACTTTGTCACTAATTTTTGTTAGGTTAAATTTATCTATTTATAATAGATTGGTGTGCAATAGGACCCCTGTAGCGGCATTTTAGCTTACTCGTTTTTGACATCTACAGGGAGTCTTTAACGTGTACAACATATCCATTTTTCGTTTGCATTCGACGGACTACTATCTTTGGAAACGGTGCCGATAGGGCGTAGCAAATGTTATCCGTAGAATTTTCACCCCGAACGGGAATCGAATCAGGGATCTTTGGCTTGGAAGTCCGATCGGCTAACCACTACACCACGGTGCCCTTATTGTTTTTTTAAAACCAAATACCACCTTGAAATGTTTGTAGGTCAGGTTGGAGGTAATCACCACCACAATAAAGGTGGAGGTGTTAATTATTTGTGCCTCCCAAACGACCCAGAGAATGGTGAAGTTTTGCACTACGAGAATAATCAGGTGTACGGAGCGGAATACTTTATACATGACAACACGAAACCTGCCGCCGACTGGTCCAACAGTCTTTATAGTAAAAGAGTTCCATGTGCTGTCTGTCTAAGAAAGCAGAAAAGGAATTCGATAATGATTCCAGGTACTATTTATTTTAGTAGATTTGTCTTAAAAAAGAATAATGATTAAAAAAAGGACAAATATACCTAAGGAGCAATCAGAAAAACGTAATCCATTGGACAGACAAACCCGGGGAGACAAATGAACAACCACAAGCACAACAAATAAACACAGAAAACTAAAAAACAATGAACAACACACTCCTATAAAACCAGGAGTGAACCCAGGTGCTCCGGAAGGGTAAACAGTTCCTGCTGCGTATACGGCACCCGTCGTCTTAAATTCAACAAAGTCAATCCTTGGGAAGTCACAAATCGTTGGAAGCACATGAAAGGTTACGACAGTGGGAACATGCCCAACATCATCTTAGATATTGGAACACTGTAATGGTCAATCAATTCGTAATGACGACCGTACAATTTTCTAAGTAATGACATCAACTTATCCCTGTTAAAACTCTGGTTAAGAAGCTTTTGTGACAGCAGTAATCCTCTTTGTCGAAAGTCAGGGTAACTCACGCATGCCCTTGAAAATCGGATAAGCTGAGAAAAGTAGACGCCATATGCAAGCGATGCTGGTATATCCAAGAAGGGAAAATTAACAATAGGAAAGTTGAAGTCATCACGTTTGTTATAAAGTTTTGTCTTCAAATGTCCCTCATAGTCTATTTCAAGAAACAAATCCAAATATGAAGCGGACTTATACGTATCTTTGGTGTATCAGTAGTAGCCTTAATTTGAAGCTCACTGGGGTAGATAAGATGTAGAAATTCTTGGAATTTGTCGTTATTTTACGACAACACATCATCTATATAACGAAAAGTGAAATTAAAGGATTGGGCTAGTTTCTTTTTTTTTCACGTAGTAACACTTGAATGAAAACCGATTCATATGAGTACAGGAAAAGATCGGCGAGGAGAGGAGCACAGTTGGTTCCCATTGGAATGCCGATTGTTTGTTGAAAAAATAGAGCTCCATATTCAACGAATATATTTTCTATGAGAAAATCTAACATGTTTGTAATTTCATCTTCAGGATACTTTCTGTCAGAATCAGAGTGGTTCTTCACGAAATAAGCCTTTTCTCTATCTAGAAAAAGAAATTTATACCTGCGTGTTCCATTTTTCTTGAGAAAACATTGATGAACTAGTTTCTTTAAGCGATCTTTTAATTGAGAATGTGGTATGGTAGTGTAGAGAAGTCGAATGTTTTATGCTGTTGCATGTAGCCAAAGATTTTGATTTTAGATATTGAAGTAAATTTTTGGAGTTTTTAAGAATTCACATCTGATTTTACGCCACTGGTGGAATATGATATTTCACAGTAATTATGAAGGCCCTCTTTAATTCATGTCAATATAAATGTTAAAATCTTTGAAAGAGGTTTTGTAGAGCAAGTATCCTACCCAGCAATGTACCTTTGTTTAAACGGATTCTTAGGTAGTTTAGGAATCCAATAAAGAGCAGGAA
The DNA here is from genome assembly GCA_028015205.1 of Mytilisepta virgata. NCBI lineage: Eukaryota > Metazoa > Mollusca > Bivalvia > Mytilida > Mytilidae > Mytilisepta > Mytilisepta virgata. Next base: position 39,695,938 of record CM051515.1, read on the forward strand.
GGTCCATTTCATCACCCTTTGTAGAAATGCCAAAGGAATGAAGAACGGTCTTGTGGTTATCAAAGATTCGGTATATCTTCCAACAGCTGAATTAATAAGTTTGTGAATTATATGCTGGAAGTGACTATTCAGCGAAAATAACATTTCACCAGATTTTCCTCAGTTGCAGTGTTACGGGTGCCTTCTTACTCTCCAGAGCACCTGTTGTCACCGAGTTCACATTGCAAGTCGACTAGTTAGTGATATATTTTTACTCCTTTTGTTCTGTCTTTGTATGCTGTGTTAGTACTCTCACGAACTCGCCTGGTTTTTGTATTTGGTATTTTTGAATTAAGTAATTTCTTACTGAACTTCATCTTTAATGTTGCTGTAAGGAAGAGTTAAAAGCTCACACCTAATAACATCCTAATGTTTGTACTGAATGGCCCTCAAAATCTAAATCTAAAGCCCCGTTCTCATGACCAAATTTACACATTCGTAAATTATTTTGCATATATGTAAATTTACACACGGATGCCAATTCTTCCATGTAAACGCATTTACTCACGTATGTAAGACATGAGGAGATTTTTTGGTCTTGTCAGTAACGCGAAAGGCCGTAATTGTGAGAGATATAAAGATATATGCACCATGGATATGAAAGTTTTGTTAGTTTTAGAAAATATAAATACTCTCATGATAGTATCGTTTTAAAAGATTAAATTTTGGAACCTTTAAACTAAAAATTCATTCGGTATATGTGTAGGATAAAAAAATTGATTTTGGATCATTACAGGACGAAAAACGTGCTACTCTGGTTGGACGTCTGAATATACGGGATACCTCATGAGCGAACATAACGGCCACAGTAAAAGGGACTTCGCGTGTGTAGATATCGACTCAGAACCTTATGATGGAACGACTGGCAAAACAGATGGTCCACTGTTTTATCCAATCAGGACGCGGTGTGGCAGCTTGGAATGTCCACCTTACAAAGCCTACACACAGCTCTTGTGTGTAGTTTGCAGCAAGTGAACTATTAAAATGCAGGAATATGTTATAAATTGATTATCCGTAGAATTAAAAATACTATCAGTATCGCAAATTTCATAATCTTGAATACAACAGACATATTTGGTATTTTATAATATTCTTGTTGCCCTATTTAAAACAACTAAAACGAATTGTTATTATGACTTTGGTTAGCAAGGATGTTGTTAGAATTACTTTACTGTTATCAAATTATGAAATATTTTGGAATCAAATTAATAATATCTCGTTCGTTCTACGATCTATTTTGGATTATAATTTTTGTACATTATTGGCCTTGGTCATCGTTTTTCTGGTATAAATTTCATCAGGTACACTAAAAAATAAAATGTATCACAAAATACCGAATAAATTTTGGTCAAATTTAGAACGGACAATTTAATGGTATTTAAGTAATGAATCATGCCAGAACAAACATACCGGCTACTGGAGTGATAATGCCCTCGGGGACCAAAAATTACTTTAGAAAACCTAAAATTGTCCAAAATAACAAGGGATTACACACGAAAGGTCTAAATAGAATAGCTCAAATCCTGGTTTGTTGAATATGAGAAAGAGGAAAAGTTAGTTTCAAAGAATAACGATTAACGAGTTAATGATCATACTCTAGCGGAAACATGCAATCTACATGCAAAAACATTTTAAACTAACGTTTTAATGCTGCATTTTATCTACTAAAGTAAGGACTTTGGTAATTCTCGTCGCTACAAAGAATAATTTTGTAAATTATTGGTCGGTTTTGAAAATTCAAGTCCAGAAATGCTAGAATTTAATATCCTGTATGAATTAAATTCCGTTATTGGCATTACGACCTTTAAACTTTTTATTGAATAAACCCGTTGGTTGTTTAATTTATGTAAATTAGTTGAACAGAAGCCCGCGAAATTTAGTCCGTGCAAAGAAACAAAACCGGAGGCACACCATTAAGCCCAAGTTTGAAGAGACCAGACGTATCAAATATCTTGAAGCTTTTCTTACGAAGAGACGTGAAACTGTTCAAAGATAAGTATTTAGTTTACATGTTTAATTTAAATATTGATTTATGGAACTTAATAACCTTACAGCTGAATTTCCTTTTTTAAATTAGCATGTGAAGCCGATGGTTTAAACATTTATACTTGATTTTTAATACTTTGTTTGAAGGATAAATTATTTTCATCCGAAATGATCTTAAGTTAAATTGATTTGTAACAACAGTAGTGTACCTTTAAATCCCAAAGTTGCTTAAGATTTGTATTATTTGGAATAATTTGATTGTTTGATTATATCAGTGTTTGCGAATAATAAGCAACTTGCCATTTACACAATAATTGCAGTGCTGCTGTACATGTAGGACTGCGGTGAGTTGTAAATATGTATTTTATGTATTCCGAGTAAAATTCGCGAGAGCTAATTTAATTTGCACATAAAAAAAACAAAAAAAAAAAAACAACAACAACAACAAACAAAACGAAAACTAACATTCAAACACTACGCAGACGCGGAACGAGACATTTTTCATAAGTGGGTGTTTACAGCATAATTGCCTATTTTATCTTCAATTGTTATAAATTTAGCGAAGAGAAGGGGGACGACCCTGGAACACCCCTTTTTCGATCCGCTAATCGATTAGAGGATATTTTAATAAATTAAATAATTTTTATCCACCTCCGGGACATGAATATATAATTATTGTTTATTATCCTGCAAAGCTTAAGTGTATTCCGTATACTATATATATGTAATCATTTTATGATAATTTGTTTAGATAAGATGCCCCGTGGAAGAAGGAGAAATTTACCCAGAGCTAGGCAGGATCCAGTATCTCGTAGAGGAAGGCCCCAGAGACGACGACAGGAAGTGCAAGATGTACAACCAGCTGGTATTCCACAGCCCATTCCATTGCCTCGGGACCAGCCTGTACAACCCCCGGCTCCAATTCCTGCACCAGCTGCAATTCCTCAACAGCCTATTGCCCACGCCAGTCAAAATGTTGAGGTTTTATTACTTCCAACCAAGAGCGACATTGACATTTTTGTTTCTCAAAAAGTAATTAATCAAATATGGAATTTAGAATATATTGATCTATCCACTTTATTACAAAAGAATTTTATTTCAAATATAGATTTGATAAGTTACATGTCTGTTATTAGGGGGACTGGCGTGCCATTTGATAGTATGTATAAATATGATCAGCAGTTTCGTTTACGGATGGAAAGAGACAACAACCGTTCGTGGGCCATAATCGATGGCCAATTATGGCTTCAATATGTCGCAATAGGCATAAATAGAAATCCTCCTACTTTTTCACAAGATAAACCGTGCTATGATTTTAATTTCAAAGGTTTTTGTAATCGCATAAATTGTCAGTATAAGCATTCGTGCTTAAAATGTGGGTTGTTCCATCCCGTGTCTTATTGTTTTAACAATCAATTGGCTATAAAAAGTCAGGGTTATATGCGTATGCCTGGTAGTTATCAACAAAGACCATATCAGACCTCAAGGGTGCCTCAAAACTCATCCAAGCATCGCTTTAGTCGACCAGTCATTAGAAATACTTATACTCCAACTGTTAATCAGAATTTTCGTTTTCAACAAAACCGTTTTCCCGGTCAGAGGATTGGTTTACCTCGGATGCAATTTTAATACATTGATTTAATTCTATTACAGCAAATGGTAGACAATTTGTTGTTTGGGGCATGGGATTTTCTCCAATTAATTTGAATGTTTTAGATAATATGTTGGCTTCGTACCCAGACAGGCTTTCTGCTGAAATTTTATCAGAGGGTTTCCGAAAAGGTTTTTATTTAAATTATTCCGGACCTAGGGTTTCTTATGAGGCTAACAATTTGAAATCAGTTTTCCATCATCCGGACGTTGCAATTGAAAAGGTTATGTCAGAAGTTAAAATTGGGCGTATAGCGGGGCCCTTTAAGAATAGACCAATTTCAAATTTGAGAATATCGCCAATTGGCTTGGTACCGAAGAAAACTGGTGGATTCCGATTAATTACTCATTTATCTTCACCACGTTACAGTAGGGTTAATGATTTTATTGACGAAAGTTTCACTTCTGTTAAATATTTCTCTTTCGATCATGCAGTTAAAATGGTAAAAAACTTGGGTTCTAAAGCTGAACTTGCAAAAATGGATGTTAAATCAGCGTTTAGATTATTGCCAATTTACCCAGGTGATTTTGATTTATTGGGTTTCAAAACTGCGGAATGGTATTTTATTGATAAAGTTTTGCCTATGGGTTGTTCAATTAGCTGTTCATACTTTGAATGCTTTTCTACATTTTTGCATTGGTCTGTAGAATTCAAGTCCGGACTTCATGACACGGATCATTATTTAGACGATTTTTTGTTTGCTGGTGCTTATAATACAAATAATTGTAAAATTTTGATGGAAACTTTCACTGACCTATGTTTGAAATTAGGCGTTCCTATTGCGGACGATAAAACTGAGGGTCCTTGTACTAAAATTACGTATTTAGGTCTTACAATTGATACGGAGAAGATGGAAATTGAAATCCCAGAATCAAAATTAAATGAATTGTTGCAACTGTTAACAGAAATGTTAGGTCGGAAAAAGGTGACATTGAGACAGTTACAATCGTTATGTGGCTCGCTTGCCTTCTGCACAAGAGCATTACCAGCCGGTCGTGCTTTTAGTAGACGCTTATACTTAGCATGCCAGAAAGCTAAAATGCCGCACCATTTAATTAGGGTTTCAGAGGAGATGTTGCTTGACATTTTGACTTGGAAAACCTTTCTGGAAAATTTCAATGGCACTTCGTACATTTTAGACGATATTTGGCAATCTAACAAAGTATTGAATCTCTATACTGACAGTGCAGGTGGTTCCGGTCTAGGGAGTGCTGCCATTTATAATAACAAATGGTCCTTTTTAAAATGGCCAAATAGTTGGGAAAATACGGAGATTCTTAAGGACATCACATATTTAGAAATGATCCCGATTGCGCTTTCCGTTTTCTTGTGGGGGAATTTATGGTTAGGGAAACAGATTTTAATCCATTCTGACAATCAAGCTGTAGTTAATATAATTAATACATGTACCTCCAAATCAACCAGAGTTATGGTGCTAGTAAGGCACATAATTTATTGGTCCTTACTCGGGAATTTTCATATTAAGGCTCAGTATATACCAGGTTCAAAAAATGTCATCGCAGATTAAATAAGTAGAGGTAAATTTCAGGCATTGAAGTTGATATGTCCTCTGGCAGAATCGTCCCAGACAGCAGTTCCACTGGAATTTTGAAAGATTATAGACATCAGGTTTTAGACCTGCTACAGGCGTCAAATTCCTCAAATACATGGAAAACTTATCATAACGGCTTGACCTCTTTTAATAATTTTAAAATTCTATTTGGATTTAAGGATCAATGGCCATGTCCTCCCGTACAATTGATCAATTATATAGCATACATGTTTTCCGAGGGCTATTCACACTCTACAGTAAAAGGTTATTTGGCGGGACTTGCTTATTATATGCAAATGATGGGTCATTCTGATAACACAAAAGATTTTGTCGTTCAAAAGATGCTGAACGGAATGCATCGTTTAGATAACAGAGTTGATGACCGAAAGCCTATCACAATAGCCATACTAACAAAAATAATTCATGCTTTGGACTATGTTTGCAGCTCCTTGTATGAAACCAAACTTTTTCGTGCTGCGATATCTATTGCATTTTATGGGCTTTTAAGGGCTAGTGAATTTACCTTAACCGGCAATAATAAGGATAGAATCATAAAGAAGTCCAACATACAATTTGGTTCTAATTTTCAATCAATTATTGTGACTGTCCCATTTTCAAAAACTGACCAGCTTGGCAAATCGACTTCAATTACCATTGTAATCAACGACCTTGATCTTGTACATGTATGTCCTGTTGGGTTAATGTCGGACTACTTGCAAGCCAGACATAAATTTGAAGGGCCGCTATTATGTCATTTTAATACGACAACGTTGACTTATTATCAGTTTTCAACCATTTTGAAAAGGGCTTTGGAATTTATTGGTCTAGATTCAAATCAATTTAACACGCATTCCTTAAGAATAGGGGCAGCTACTCAATTATATTTAGACGGCATGAATGAAGAAAAAATTAAAGCTCAGGGTAGATGGAAGTCAGTGACTTATAAGCGCTATATAAGACCTCAAATGATTTAATTCGTATTTTCAGGAGCTCTGAGTGAAATTTGGGTAGTGGGATCCTCTATTGTTTTAAGAGCGGCTGAACATGCCTCTATTAGACCGACAGGTTCCCATTTAGGGTTTGATAAAGTAGGTTGTCAAGTGGTTTGGGCTGGATCTTCGGGAATGAAATAGTGCAATGTGGTTCCGACAGTTAACAGCCTCATCAATTATAGAGGTACAATTCCTGAAGTATTGATTATCCACTGTGGTGGAAATGCTACCAGAGAGACCCCTAACGGTGCTCTATTATACCATATGAAGTTCGCAATTTACATTTTGTCAAGGATGGTTCCATGTACATCAATTGTTTGGTCATATATACTTCCTAGAAGTAAATGGAGATTTTCCGGGAATGTTAGTGCTATGGAAAACACAAGAAAAAGGATAAATAGAGGAATAAGATCTCATATGCTAAGAATAGGCGGGTATCTGATTAAACATTCCGATTTTGATGACAAACACCCAGGCTTATTTGAGGATGACGGCGTACATTTATCTTTCATTGGAAATGACATTTTTCTAAATCAATTGCAGGGGGCAATGGAAACCTTTTTGAAGTTCCCCCACTGCTTAGAATATCCATTTAATTAAGTACTGTTGGATAGCCCTTCAGTAATACTTGAATATAAACATTGATTTGATTATATTTTAATTTGTTGTGCATTTAAGTTGAAGACAGTTAATTGGATTGACAGTTGAAGTTGAGTTTATTTCTTCAGTTGGAAGAACAAATTGTGTTGAATTAATAGTTGAATATTTAGGCTGTAAATTGTCATGAGGTAAATTTTGTGTGGCGGATTTCCAATGTACAAGTTGTAAATTGGAAATTTGGCGGAATTTACCGTTATATTGCTGCTATGGATCGCCCAGCAGCTATGGATCATTACACTTTTACTGCTGGATTGCCCTTCAGTAACTTTATCAAAGCGTCATCAATTTCTTTGATTGACAAGTTTGTTGTTTTGCTTGTTTTGTTGAATATATTTATTATTAAATGCCATAACATATTTACAGCCAAACCTATAGTTCGTGTTTGCTTATTCCATATGAGTATATTAAGGTCTTCACCTTGACGTTTGGTGTATCACTTTGTATGTACACATTTCCAAGTCCGCTGTTCGTTGATTCATACATGTATATACAATAATAGAATTTAATATCCTGTATGAATTAAATTCCGTTATTGTCATTACGACCTTTAAACTTTTATTGAATAAACCCGTGGGTTGTTTAATTTATGTAAATTAGTTGAACAGAAGCCCGCGAAATTTAGTCCGTGCAAAGAAACAAAACCGGAGGCACACCATTAATCCCAAGTTTGAAGAGACCAGACGTATCAAATATCTTGAAGCTTTTCTTACGAACCCTCCCTCCTACTACCTATTTCGAATATGTGCTGCTGTTTTTTTTATTTTATTTTGTAGAACATGTTCCAGGCGATTTACCTTCCCTGTAGCGTCATGGCATTTGAACAAAAAGTTCCAGCTGATATATTGGTTAAATTTAGCATCATATAGCTCATTCGGACTATGTCCAGCGAAATATACAACTTGACGATATTCGTACAATGATCCAGTTTCTGATTGCGAAATTGTATTCCGTTTTATGGCAGTGTTTCGGACTAAGCCAGCTTGATATAGTGCTGGCGGAATTTACCGTTATATTGCTGCTATGGATCGCCCAGCAGCTATGGATCATTACACTTTTACTGCTGGATTGCCCTTCAGTAACTTTATCAAATTTCTTTGATTGACAAGTTTGTTGTTTTGCTTGTTTTGTTGAATATGTTTATTATTAAATGCCATGACATATTTACAGCCAAACCTATAGTTCGTGTTTGCTTATTCCATATGAGTATATTAAGGTCTTCACCTTGACGTTTGGTGTATCACTTTGTGTGTTCGTCGTCTCTCTATTTCAAATGTTTGCGGACAAATTTCCAAGTCCGCTGTTCGTTGCTTCATACATGTATATACAATAACAAAGGGATATTCGAAGGAGGTAAAATCGAAACAACTGACAAACTCCGAAGAACAACGAAGACAAGATCAAAACAATACATGCACTACAAGTAAAAACTAAAAACATATGAACAACATGGGCCTCACCAAAAAACCGGGGTTAGACTCAGGTGCTCCGGAAGAGTACGCAGTCTTGAAAACTGATGAATACAATTCAGCTGCATTGTACTTCAGTTATTGCATACAATACCAAAACTTTTGTAAACCCGTAAAGATAATATTTAAACATTGAGAGCGATGGACTCGAGTGTAAGCAAATTAGCAACAATTCTGTTATGGTCAGGTTTGCCAAATAACCCAAATCCCCTATAGGCTTCTAATCGGTCATGGAACCTCAAGACGATGTTCTTGTGTAATCGTATTAGTCAATGAATGTATCCACATGTGTAGCTCAAATAAGTACATGTATCAATGTGGCAATTATGGAATCCGAAACAATAACACAGATCGCAAATTTGCAAATAAGTCACCATGATTTACTAATAAAAGTGGCTAGGATGTGAACTAAAAAATACATGTAATATATTATACCAAATGGAATTCACTGTGTTACGCGACAAATCAATTCTCAGCATCACTGCTGAAGGCCTAAATAATTATTTTGAACTTTTAGCCTTTTGACTGTCTTTTGTTTTGGCAGACTGGTTTATTTCTTTTTATAAGATTTGTGCATTTTCGACTTTCAAGATTGTTGATGAGCCATTCATTGTTATCCTTATCCAGTGCATAGCTATAGGAATTGGTGTAACAGAATGTCTATCCTATGCTTAAAAATTAGGAGTATCTCCATTATACATAATGTTCTTAATGCTCCTAAATGTTCTTAAAGAGGTTTGTGGCCATTTTGGCATCATCATCTTCTCTTCAAAGTTTTAATTTATTTTCATCTTGAGATCTGCTGATGGGAATGTACATATTAAAACTGTTATCGCAAAATGTTTTTGATTATTTTTGGATTTGGATTATAATGAGTCAATATCTATTTCATGTTATTCTGAAAATGAAATTAAAAGCTTTTACAATCTTTAAAATGTCTCATCTATTAAAGCACATTCTATCCTTGGGGATACTGATATGACAAACCCGAGCGATAGCTGATTACAATTCGGAAATTCTGTAGTTGAAGGAGAAGTCAAGCGTCCTTTCTACTGAAATTTAGATTAGTTTCACATTTTCAGTATTTACCTTCGTATTAACCGGATGTTAATAGGCTTTGGGGGATTTGTGTCCATTTCGCAGGGATGAATAGTCAATAATAATCTATCACCATATGCCTCACAGTCAATAATAATACTGTCTATCACCATATGCTTCAGAATCATGAATGCAGTTATATTTGACGCAAATACTGTTATTCTTTGGTGTTGCTCTTTGTGTCCAGTTGCCCTTTAATTCTACAACACAGTTTCTATATCACGCATGTACGAAACACGGTAGAATCGTTGTAAATATTGTTTATCAGGGGCGCTCAAGTCAATAATAATTTCTAAAAATATTTTAAGGCAGATCCCTGGTAATCGTACAGGATTTTTCGGAATGTAAACACGATATTGAAATGTATGTGGTATATTTAGTATCAGCTAGTTTCTTGTTAGTAGCCGAGTCCATCTTGAAATTTCAGTTGTGAAGGTATGGGAAGTTCAGATACAGTAATTTCTTTTTTTATAACTAAAGATGTTTATACATGATTAACAAGTGTTTTTGTAAACATTAATTATTTCTTAAAAATAACACAGTTAAAGGATATGTAATATTTAAAAACTTCCGTGACAGCTGATACGGATATTTTAGATATATATTTGGTTATCAAAAGATAGATGTACAGTTTGACATAACTACTTCTTTAAAGTAATGATTTTGATAGATATAAGAGAAAGAATTATTTCATACATCTGGAAATTTTTATGAAACTATTCAATGATTTAGTATATCATTGGGCACTCACCCTAAATTTTATATTAAGTTTATATTACACACAATTAATATGTATAACACTCTATACTTTACAAAAAATAAAAAAAAAAAAAAAAAAATAAGCATATAAATAAAAAAAAAAATGAAAATTTTTGTAGTCCTTAATATAAAAATACTTTTTTAGATCTTATTATTTCATCTTTACCCAATTTTGGAACGATTGTTTAAAAAATAAGAGCAGACACGGATTTGTTCTAGGTTAGGATAAATTTACAAGCGAAACCATACAAATACTTAAAAATTTCTATTAGAGGGTATAAGATTTCATAAGCTGCTTAATTCTGTCAAACATCTTTAAGCCTTAATACCCGGCTTCTAGAAAAGCACTTTCCATGAACAGGTTTTCCCATCCTAGCTTCTATTGTAATATATTGAGTGTAAATGTCTTGCCAATTACTCATAGAAACTCAAAGTACCTTAACAACTTTCACATTATGAAGCAAAGTGGTATATAGGGTAGAAAAATCAAAACGTTGAACAGATGAAATCACCAATGCATTTGAGGAGAGTCGTGTAACATTTCTAAATTAAACTTCAAACTTTTGGTCATGATCAAGCTTCATTACTTTGTATTAACTCTCTAAAACTGTGTACATATTTTTCTGACATAAATAACTTGAAACAAAAATCCATTTTTAGATCAACTGCCCTTTTTGCCATCACTTGGCGTCTGTCGTCCGTAGGTGGGTCGTTAACTTTTTCAAATATCTTCTTTGAAACTACTGAACCATTTTCACCCAAACGTACGTGGAATAATACTTATGGTATTAAATATAAAATTTATTTTTATTTACTTAACCGTCAAGGAAGATGGCCGCCATGGCTAAAAATAGAACATAGGGATAAACTGTATTTAGAGGAAAACTGACGTAAAAATGTTCATCGGGTCAAGATCTACCTGTCATAAAATTATTAGACCAATCCGTCAACCCATTTTCGGGTTATTGCCCCTGAATTGTTATTTTAAGAAAATTTTGCAGTTTTAGGTTATTATCTTGAATATTGTTATAGATAAAGACAAACTGTAAACATCAAAAATGTTCAGCAAAGTAAGATCTACAAATAGGTCAACAAGACCGAAATCTTCAATTGACCCCTTGTAGGAGTTTTTGCCCTCTTAAGATCATTTACATATAAACAATAAATATGTGCAAAAATAATGGTCTGGCATATTGTCACAGATGTTTAGAGCATAACTAATAATAAAATTCCTGAAAAATGTCAACTGAGTGACGTATTGAATTTATTTGGCGGATTGTTGAGATTAGTTGTGTGTATAGAATTACTGTCAAAGCTTTCTAACACGCTCATACCAACTGAAAGATATAACAAGGATACATAACTATCTATAATACTAAATTTACGAATTAGCCGAATAGGCGGCAAAACGCGTGGTTCAAAATAAACGATGTATGGTTCAGATTATAACGGTTATTATCGGATTTGACAATCTGCATTTATAAATTTAAACTACAGTTTTGTTTATGTGCAAATGGAATTTGTATGCACTTTCCGATATGAATTCTCCCAACACATACCTTAGAAGGTTCTCGAATGCATCATTTTAACAAATTGATTTAAATAAACAAGTATGCACTTATTTTAAATGTATTTCTGTTTGAAATTACGGAAGAAGAATAAAACAAATTAAAAACATTCCCCTTTAAGTGGGATGTTTCCGCTTCATGTATTCAGGATTGTTTTTCAACAATAACGCAATTTCTCCTAACTGTAAAGGTTATGAACTTTGAAGATTATGAAGAAATAAGGTAAAGTTCAAAGGAATTGCTCGGATGTTTACCTTGCACAAAGTGATAACACCAACCATTATCTATTTTTACATCATTTGTAATGTGACCTGTCTAAATATATCTCTACCATACAATTCCCTGTAAGCCCTAGATAAAAATATGTTTAACAAATGGTCATCTTTATCATTAATGACGAAATTTATCTCGGACATTTTTGATAAATATAAACGTGGACATCACACGCAGCCACACCTAAAAATGCTTTTATTGTCTGATTATTGGATATATTTGTGAAATTAAGCCTCGCTTGCCCTGCTCATAATGACAATGGAACAATTGGAACAATTATTTTCCAAAAATATGCTCTACGGAACTCACGGCATCGTTTGAAAAATTCATCCGTCACTAAGGAAATGTTTACATCTACAATTTCATTTTCATATTTATTCTGAAGGAAAAAGGTAAGGCATTATGAAATGTGTATTTAATGAAAGCTTTTCATCAAGTTCCAGTTCAGAATTAATTGTAACAATAAAAATATTGACAATCTATGTGGTTGTGTTTTCGTCATAGATTTTGACTTTGATGGAACCTTAAGGTCCATTTTGGTAATTCTACGTGGCATATAGTCTACTTCATCAGTGTTTCCATCTTCGGTAGTAACGAACAGCCATGTGACAATTGAGTCACGTTGACCTACATTTCACGCTTCATTGACTTGGTTAAAGTTTGCATTCACATCCAATTCTGGAATACTACATCATATATAGACATGAAACTAACAGTTGAAACCACCTACTTGACAGGAAAGTTTATGGGAAGCCTGCCACAACATCCATATTGAGTTCCTGTTCCATCAATGACATGGCCGCAACAACTTTTTATAGTCAATATGGCCACCACAAAAAAAAAAAAAAAAAAAAAAAATGCTTATTTTCACGCGCTCGCGCGGGTTCAATGTCTAGTTATAAATGAAATAAATTGTCATTTTATCAGTGAAGGACTTGAAACTTGCTACGCAGATTGGAATGTTGGATATCATGGATACCTAATCAGCGAACACAATGGTCATAGTAAAAAGGACTATGCATGTGTTGATGTTGATGGTGGAACTTTTGATGATCAAACTCAAGAAACTGATAGTGCCCTGTTATACTCATTAGAGTTAAAAACCATTCACCTTTGAGATTGTGCAACAGTTAAACTGCACGGAACTTTCTTGTATTTTTGATATTGTATCTGCCTTACGCAGAAATACACTTGATAAAAGGTTGATGGAATTCTCTATAGCAGACCTTTTACAGCTGCTTTTGTTCTGCATAGATAGCCCATTTTCTTCTAATTTTCATGAAATTTTCACCTTTGATATGGCCCAACAGTTAAACTGCACGGTGAACTTTCTTGTAGTTTTGATATTTTATATCAGCCTAACGCAGAAATACATTTGACACAAAACTGATGAAATTCAGAATTTTTTAAATGAAGTTAATCTAAAGAAAATATCAGTTCAGAAAATGTCATATCACTGGACACAAAATATATAAATTGACAGCCAAACAATCCAAAGGAAAGGCAATAAAATAAGTATACAGTCAACTTTACAAAAACTGAAATGTAAGTACATACACGACAAATATGTTGGTATTCTCTTAATCAAATCACTTTGATATTTTTAATCACACCACGATTTCAAACCTCTCAACTTAAATAAAGTCTAATAAATATTTTGTATCACGAATTTTATTATCCCGCGCTAGCGAAGCAGCGGGGATAATGTTTTGTTGTTCGCCGTACGTACGTGTGTACGTAATGTCCAGGATTATCTCAGGAACAATAAGAGATAGGAAACTGAAACTTTGATCATTGTTAGCATTGTTGATGTAGATTGTGCCGTAGGTTTCGGAATTTTGGAATTTGCCCTAGGGGCAGAAAAAATTTTCTGGAAGAGTCTCAGACTTATTAATTTTTCAAAAAAAAAAAATTCTAACTTTTGTAAATTTCCTGAAAGACTCTAAGACTTTCATTTTTCTGAAAATGTATCTAGCAACCATGTATACTAATAACCAATAATTTCACAAGAGTTAAGGTAACCATTCAATTTCCAAAAATGAAATTCCCACTTTGGTAAATTTCCCGAAAGACTCCATGACCTTCAGAATTTGGAGTAAAATGACAGGAAATCTGAATGTTTTGGTGATAATGTAATTCTATTTTTGCAGCACGAAAGGATTGCTGCAACAGTTGTCAAACGGCGTATGCTGCATAATTTATGAGTCATCTTTACAGCCAACATAAAACAGACTATGCCTGTATAGATGATGACATCAAAGAGTCTGTATGAGACAGAAATTTCAAGCATTTAATTGATCATCAATGAAACGAAATGTTTCATCATGGTCCAGATTTTATTTTTTAAACATATTTTAGAAATAAATTCATCCTACGAGCTTTAGTTGTAAATCAATTTTGGATACTACTTGGGTGCGACAAAAATATATAGTATATCATGTAGGATCGTAAGTGATTCATCCTTAGTTATAACATAACAATTGTCATTTGGTCATTTTCTAAACACCACGAACTGCAGACCATTATTCGTTTATCCACTGACCGTTCGTCTGTTACATATCCTTGTGAGTAATATTTTGAAGTGTTCCGTTTTTCTATTTGTAGAAGACAGTAGCTGTATATATAAGCATAAGAAATGGGAACTATTGGTTTTTGACAGGAAACTTTGGTTTGACAAAAATATGTCTCCTCCCTTTCCCTCTGTTGTAATTCTTCACTTGATACATGTATGATGCGTACAGTGGAATACATCAAAGTGTGATGAGACATATGTAATTACATGTGCATGAACATGTTGATGAAACAATTCGTTACGTAAAAACCATACAACTACACGTGTTATTAAGCAGCGATGTTAAATGTTGAGATGTTATGTTGACAAACTTATATATATGTAAAAATAGTAACTAAAAACTCAAGCAAATAAGAAAACCCTTGGTTTGAAAAAATAAACCCAAAAATCAAATTGATGACGAAAATTTAACTTCACGCAACTGCACATGGTAGGCAATTATTATGTCAGTTTCGGTTCATTCCAATGTAAACTGCGGAGATTTTGCAATAAAAATGTTCTCCATATCCCGATCTGTTAATTCAAAAATCCATGGAATGATATGATCACCTCAAATATAGTTCTATCTACTTCAAAACTAATGACAATGAAGATTCTCCAAAACGGTAAGCGATGTCAAGCTGACTCATATATTTCAACGAGCTACATGATTCTCAATAAATGTTCAAATCTCATTCGCAGGACATAAATCTAGCACAACGTCATTCTGTCCATTTTTAACACTTCGACTTGTCAACTCGTCAATCTATCTACCTCTCAGTCCAACAACATGAACTTATCTTTACAATGGGTCAAAGTGTAAACCCGTTGACATGTCAACTTGTAAACCTACCCATCAACTTGGCAATTAGTCAATCCGATGATATGTCAAGTTACACTTGGTTGAGCGTGTAGCGCACAAAACACAGGCACACGATTCACGTTACACGCAAACCACACGATGCACGATACACGATTGCCGATCGGGAAATTTCTAAAAATTGTGTTTGTAAGATACGAAACGAATTAATTAAATTTTATGCCGGACATGATTGACATTTGATCTTAAATAAATTAGTACGATGAAAGGATGCGCGTTAAAACGGTCCACACTAAACTTTTTTCA
The DNA here is from genome assembly GCA_028015205.1 of Mytilisepta virgata. NCBI lineage: Eukaryota > Metazoa > Mollusca > Bivalvia > Mytilida > Mytilidae > Mytilisepta > Mytilisepta virgata. Next base: position 39,711,659 of record CM051515.1, read on the forward strand.
TATTTTAAAAATGTATTTATTTTTTTAATAGGAAATTTATCAAACTTTATAACAGAACTGTGAAAATATATTTTGAAGTTATTAGAAATCAGTAAACCTCTTCATGTCATTTTTACGGAATAAGCTATGGCATATTAACCAAAATTCATATGATAAGGCAAAAGTTGTCAGTAAAATAAACGTTACGCCACAATGTTTATGGCTTCTTTCAAAAAAAAAAAAAAAAAAAAAAAAAAACATGTCATAGGAGTGTGTTCCAGTACTGGGCTACTTAATGAGGAACCAGAGTGAGTTATATTTTCCTAACCAATGTAGGCAAGGGAGATAATAAATTTGTCTCCCTTTTAGCCTCAGGACAAAAGGGAGAGAATTTAATTATCTCCCTTTCCTACATTGGTTAGGAAAAGATAACTCACTCAGGATCCTTATTACCTGTACGTCTACCTCAGAAACACAATATTTAATTGTCTAATTATAAGTTAAACTGTAAAAATATTTTATGTATTTATTTATAATATACTATATAATATTAAATTTTAACTGTAAATATATATTAATATACAATTTATGTAAAAAAAAATAGTATTTAATCATTTAAATTATAATTAAATCATGAGTGAATAAAAATATTTAATATTTTCTATGTAAAATATTTTTGGATAAAATATATTCAAAATATAATTTTGAAGTTGATCTGAAAATGTAAGAATAGTAAATGCTGTTGTTTTTAACATCTCACTATAAATAAGTTCTAAAATTTATGATAAAAGATTTTAATTTTCCAATTACTAACTCCCCCTTTTTTGATGGAGACGTGCCTTTGGCACCATCGTATGGAGTATACATATCACAGTATATTACGTTTTGCACAAATTTGCTCTCGACTAGAAGATTTTAACGAGCGAAACCATACGATTACTAAAAACTACTTTTACAGGGTTATAGATTCCACAAGCTGCTAAATGCTTTTATAATAAATATCAACATCTTTTATCTAAATATTCAGCTTCAAGGAAGTAGTTATCATGAACGAGGTTTCCCATCATAGTTTCTATCGTAATATCGTGAACAAATGCAAAGGTCTCGCTAGTTATCCACAGAAACTTGGTAGTTACTTAAGATCTTTTCACAGAAAGGTCCATAAATATGAAATTATGTGCCATTCTCTAAAAATTGCTCTTCCTCCTAATGGCTTGAATACTTTAAACTCATACTGGCCTCTCACAAATACTGCTGATTTCTATTGAACTCTTTGACGAGATATCGTTAAAATCTTTATGGGAGTGTTATTTCAAATTTTCTTCTTTAGTAGAGCAACAGTATTCGACACGCAGCTATGAGAGACATAGCCATTTTTACACTGAAAACGAGCACATTCTGACCCGGCTGTCTAAAGTATGTACCGTCCACTCTAATTTTCAGTTCTAGCAAGCGGTCACCTTGTTGAAAATCATACTGTATTGGTTTTTATAGTGTGTTGTATACACCAGAGTATCATGCTATATAAGGGGGAGGTTTAGGTACCCATACAACCGGTTTAACTCCACCACTATTCAGTGTCTGTACCACGTCAGACCATCCTGACTCTCTGTTGTTATCGGTTGGGTTGATTGGTATGTTATTGTTGACCTTTCCTGTTACTCATTTTGATGTTTATCTAAATGTATAAATTCGTATACATGTATAATATTTACTTTGTCAATAAATTGCTTTTAGTGATCTTTTTAATTTTCAGGAATGCAGGTACACTTGACTTTATCAAGAAACTATTAAATCTCAGATTATAGGTAACAGGCATATTATCTTCATAGGACCTCTTAATCCCTTGCCTTATTGTACGATGTTTTAGCCCAGTAGCCCTGTCGACAGGCAATCATACAACACTTATATATCAAACTAATCTTAAGGTCAGCCTGCCAAACCGTGAACCTGTCAAACCGTCAACTTGTCTGTTAGACAATCCGATGACATGCCAACCTGTCAACCATCTACCTGCCATTCATACAACACTGATATATCAAACTCATCATAAAGTCAACCTGTCCAGCAATCAACTTGTCAACCCGTCGACGACTTAGCATATCTACTTATCAATCCAATCATACAACACTATCCATAAAGTCATCCTGTCGGCTCTTCAGTCTATCTAGTCGCCAAACGGTACACATATGTACTACTATGTTTAATCAATCTGTCGACATGTCAAATTCTTCAAAGGAAAAGATGTATGATATAATTCATTGATGCAACATTCATATGAAATTTAACCAGACTTCCACATCAATAAATACACTTGTAGAATAAATATGATGAAAATGTACGATTTTTTGTTTATACTGTACTTGAGGCGGAATTTCCCCATATATAGTAACGGAATGGTTAGACGGCTATGTTCTTTTTAAATATAACACACCCATTGCCTGATTCCCCGGAGGGGGGACTTCCTATATAGCAGTTTATATTGAGAATAAATAGTATATCACTGGGTTATAATTTGTTGACGAGAAAATAACCTTCTGCCTCGATGTTGTAATTCAAGTATATGAATGGGTAGAGTTATAATAGTTCTGGCCGCACATCTGTACACAAACTTAGGTCAAGTTACCTCCCAGGGCCTGATTAATAACGCAAAAAACTTTCCAATGAAGACAGAAATGTGTAAGTTCACAGTCTGAGGATTTAAACATAAGCTCGCATTTTTCAGTTTGAATCCGTACAAAAAATGGCCATATCACGTAAACCATACTGATTCAGGTCAAGACAAAATAATTACAAGTACCAGTGTTTCAAATGTTATCATCTTTGGTTTTATTCTGTTCATAAGAAAACGAAATTCTTTTTTTTTAACAAAATTATATATTTATTCACCAAATATGGTTGTTACATTGTTACACTAAGAAACCAAGCTTTTCTTGATGCATCCTGTTATATTCCACTGATTACCCAGGTTAGTAATCAGCTTCTGATATATATGTATATATTATAATAATATGTATAAATTTCTTGAAATACAATTGTACAACATTTTAATACACTATGTTTTATTCTATCAATCGTCTAAACTTTTTTTTAGTGACTTCAGTAATGGATTAAGTTTCATTGTACTGTTTTCGTTATATCTTTTTATGTATTCTCGAACAAAAATTTGATAAACATTTACCTTTGTCAATTTCTGATTAGATACATAATATGATTTGTATATACAAAAACCTAAGATTGTTAGGAAATAATTCAGACCAAAATAATTTTTGTCAAAAATTTTATATCCAAAGACTAATTGCTTTAATGATACTCTAAAATTTAAATTTGATTTTATCATTAACCCATAAATACTTTTCCAAAAATTTTCTAAAAATCGACAAGAAATAAAAAAGTGGTTATAATCTTCTTCTTCATTGCATACACTACATAGACTGTCATTCTTCTGTTTCCATTTAAACAATAATTGTTTTGTTTGTAATATGAATCGTAAAAGTTTCCATTTATATATTTTTAACTTATTTTCTTCTAAATAATGAAACATGAAAACATATTGTTGGTTAATACTAAGGTTCTCATTAATATGTAAAATGCGCAACCATTTGCTAACACCAATTAATAGTTCAGTTTTATCTTTACAAATTGACTTATATAATATATTTGTTGAAAAGCGTGAAGCCTCAATGTAATTACCTTTCCAGATTAGTTTCTGTTTAAAAATATTTACAATACTTTTTATAGAACTTTCAGACTGTAACATCTGAAGCCAGTCTTTTGGGATGGCTTTTTTTTAAATATTTATTTCTGCAATCCAATTATCATTGCGGTCTAATTTTTCCATAATAAAATGTTGAGATATATTACCAGTGTCATCTATAATATCATTGACAAATATCAAGTTACTCTTAATCCAATTTTCAAAAATAATAGTTTTATTTTCAAACTTAATCAGTTTGTTCCCCCAAATTACCTGTTTCCTTACTTCTGTGAAGTTTGTAGGTTTTTTTGTCTGTCCACCGCCTGATATTACCCAACATTTAAATTCTTCTCTATAAAATTCAGGGATATGTTTGATATATTCTAGAATTTTCTTCTTTTCAATATTCATCTTAAAAATTAACCAATTAATACCAACCACGCTGAGATATTTTAATGGAATCAACTTCCAGTTTGAAATATCATTACTAATGAGCTTACTTACCCAAGATGCTTTTAGAGACATAAAATAACTTTGTATGTCGATCATTTGTAATCCCCCTTCTTCGTTTGACTTTATCATGGTATTTCTTTTAACCTTATCTGGTTTACCATCCCAGATGTATTTATAAGATTTACTTTCTATTTCTTTTCTGAATTTCTCCGGAACTGTACAGGCACTTGCCAAAAATGTAAAAAGTGGTAAAACTAATGTTTTTATAATAAGAATTTTCCCGATTAAAGTTAAATTACATTTCCCTCATAAATGAAATAGTTTATTCATTTTCTCAATTTTATTCTCCCAGTTTAATTTTTCACATTCTCCTCTGTTATGACCAAAATATATTCCCAATGCTTTGACTGGTTTGTTTGTCCAATTAATCCCAGCTATCTTATCTTTACTATTTTTCAGTTTTCCTATCCATGTACCCTCTGTTTTATTTTTATTCAAAGTTAACCCAAAAAATGATCCAAAAATTTCTATTTCATTCATAGCAGCTTTGATTTCTTTCTTATTACTGAGAAATAAAGTAGTATCATCAGCTAATTGTGTAATTTTAATGCTAGGATTTTTATTATCTAGTTTAACTACGAACCCTTTGATATCTATGTTTTTTCGAAGTCTTAAAGCCATGATATCTACGGATAAGACGAAAAGAAGAGCTGATAAGGGACAACCCTGCCTTATTCCTCTTGAGTTATGAAATATTTCTGAAAACGAAATTCTTAACAACTGTAAAAAAAATCATTTTTCATATTTTTATTCAAAGACTTTCTACATCTCATCTACCCAGTGAGCTTGAAATTAAGGATACTACAGATACATTGAAGTCCGCTTAATATTTGGATTTGTTTATTGAAATAGACAATGAGGGACATTGAAGAAAAAACTTTATGACAATCGTGATGACTTCGACTTTCCTATTGTTAACTTTCCCAACTTGAGTAGCAATATACCAGCATCGCATGCATATGGCGTCTACGTTTCTCACTTTATCCGATATTCCATATTACCATGCCTTTCGACAAAGAGGATTACTGCGGTCACAAAAGCTTCTTATCCAGGGTTTTATCAGGGACAAGTTGATGTCATCACTTAGGAAATCTTACGAATTGATTGACCGTTACAGTTTTCCAAGATGAGGTCCTAACATTTTATGTACCTCCGCCGACTTGTGACTACCACTGGACTGACTTTGTTGAACTTCACGAAGAGTGCCGTATACGAAACATGAACTGCTTACCCTTCCGGAGCACCTGAGTTCACTCCAGGTTTTTATAGGAGTTCGTGTTGTACATTTCTTTTGGTTTTCAGTTTTTGTTGTGCTTGTGGTTGTCTTCCCGGGTTTGTCTGTCTAATGGATTGCGTTTTTAGTTTGCTCCTTGGGTATGTATGTCCTCTTTATGACTTCATATCCTGTTTAGAGTTGTAAAAATTGAATTCAAATATGTTTTCATGCTCGTGATTAAGGCCATATTGGTCGAAAAGTTGGGTAATTTTGTCTTTTTAGTTCATTTATTGTTTGTTTTACCATTTTGTATTTGGTTTTATTCGTGTTGAGTATTTTGTACATTTAAGTCCTTTTATGCCCCCTTTGACAGATCACAATATCCATTTATTTTCTTTGTTTTGTGTTGTCGTATTAGCTGTTTCGCAACATACCTAGTTTATTATACATATAGATAAACAAGAAAACGAATAAAAGGAAAGGTGAACAATGACACGCCAAACAATTAGCACTATCCAATAGACAATCCCTCATACCAAAAATATTTAAAAAAGAGCCAAAAACACAAACATAAACAAAAAAAAGTCAGCAGTGTCTGACTTGGTACTGAAACTGTTAGTGGTGGGTTAAACAGGTGTTCTTGTACCCAAACCGATATGTACTTATTTTTATGGATAGGTATTTGTGTGTAAGAAAGGTTAATTTGTCTTCCCGGGTTTTGTCTGTTTAATGGATTGCGTTTTTAGGATTGCTCCTTATTTATATTTGTCCTCTTCGTGAAAATAAAACATGTCATTGTGAGGGAGGAATTTGTAAAAAAAGGACAAATATACCTAAGGAGCAATCAATAAAACGTAATCCATTGGACAGACAAACCCGGGAAGACAAACGAACAACCACAAGCACAACAAACACAGAAAACTAAAAACAATGAACAACACGAAGTCACAAATCGTAGGAGGCACATGAAAGGTTACGACAGTTGGAACAGGTCCAACATCATCTTAGATATTGGAACACTGTAATGGTCAATCAATTCATGATGACGACCGTAAAATTTCTTAAGTGATGACATCAACTTATCCCTGATAAAACCCTGGTTAAGAAGCTTTTGTGACAGCAGTAATCCTCTTTGTCGAAAGTCAGGGTAAAAATATAACTTAGTATTTGGAATCAATGATAAGAGGACATTTACTAAATTATTTTCCTTTCTATACAGGATTAATCAAATGTTCTTCAGGAATATTACTGGCAGCATATTATTGTACTGCCTATTTTAATGTAACAGATGCTACATGATATATTATAACCCCGTTTTCCGTGTTATAAAAATGAATTTATTGAATAAAACTTGAAATTTCATTCTTTTTACACATAATGGTTTTCCATGTTATATCGGGATATCAGTTTAGAAGAGATCAAATTAATGGAGAAAGCATATATAAAAACTGCAAGCTTAAGGGAGGACAACAAAATTAGTATACTGTCAACTGAAGGAAAACTGAAATGTAAGTACTTACACAATTAATTTGTTAATATTATAAGAATTAAATAAGTTTGAAAGTTTTAATAACACTACGATTTCGAACCTTTAATCTTAAATAAACCCTAATAAATATTTTTTATATTTGTAAATCTACATAGGAGGAGGGTTAGGATCTCACAAAACATGTTTAACCCCGCTGCATGTTTGCACCTGTCCCAAGTCAGGAATCTATAGCCTTTGTTAGTCTTGTTTTTTTTTAAAAATTTTGGTTCATTTGTATGTTTCGGAATTTAATGTGCCGTCCATTTCGCTGAACTACTATACATTATTGTTTAGTGGCCAGCTGAAGCCCACCTCCAGGAGCGGTATTTTCTCGCTGCGTTGAAGACTCATTGGTAGCCTTGAGCTTTTTTCTGCTCTTTGATCGGGTTGTTGTCTCTTTGACACATTCCCCGTTTCCATTCTCTATCCTATAAGAGAAAACAGTGTGAAAAAACAGGATGCGTAAACTGATGAATGAACGAGGAGTTCAGGTCGTAAACTTCAATTCGCAATTTTGGAAATTTGTCCCATGTGGGTCTTAAGATTTGAAAAAAAAATTCTAAAAGCTTTCTGTGCATTGACAGGTAGTATATAACTATACTGTATAGAAATTTAATCCCTAAACCTAAAAGTGAAAGATGAGTTGATGTCACAAGAAAGTGTGTCGAAGAAAAGGACGGAGACAATCTCAATACAAGAAAGTTCGGGGATATTGTTACCTCTCCTCGTCTGCCTATCCGTCACTCTCTTGTGATCTAAACTCTAGATTCATTTTTAACTTCATGCATTTTACTTCTACACAGTATTGCCATACACAACAAGATTATGTGCAACAAGGTTCTGGAGTTTTGATTTGCAAACCTTGAGACCATAGAAATCGAACTTTTAATTAAATTTTGGCTTTTAACCAAACTTTTCTGTCGATTTTATCATTATGCAATTTAATTCTATACAGTAATGTCATACCCTCTACTTTATTCAAACAAATGTGCCCATATTGAAACATTGGATTGTAGAAGTGGAGCACAGGCACAACAGGTGGTAGTGTGAAAATATGGTATTATCCAGACTTTAGAACAAACGCGTTGTTTTTTTTGTTTTTTTTTCCATAAATTTGGCCACATGTAATCATTGAGATCTGTTTTGTCAAGAATTCACCAAGCATATACCTAACTTAAATTTCTTTTTACCGACTTTTTAACTATCAAATTACCTTTAAAACTGAATCGGTGATCATTTTCGTTTCATTTCTTTATATATGAAGAAGTAAAAAGGACAAATATACCTAAGGAGCAATCAAAAAAACGTAATCCATTGGACAGACAAACCCGGGAAGACAAACGAACAACCACAAGCACAACAAATAAACACAGAAAACTAAAAACAATGAACAACACGAACTCCTATAAAAACCAGGAGTGAACCCAGGTGCTCCGGAAGGGTAAGCAGTTCCTGCTCCGTATACGGCACCCGTCGTGAAGTTCAACAAGGTCAATCCGGTGGAAGTCACAAATCGTAGGAGTCACATGAAAGGTTACGACTGTGGGAACAGGTCCAACATCATCTTTGATATTGGAACACTGTAATGGTCAATCAATTCATGATGACGACCGTAAAATTTCTTAAGTGATGACATCAACTTATCCCTGATAAAACCCTGGTTAAGAAGCTTTTGTGACAGCAGTAATCCTCTTTGTCGAAAGTCAGGGTAACTCACGCATGCCCTTGAAAATCGGATAAGCTGAGAAACGTAGACGCCATATGCAGGCGATGCTGGTATATTGCTACTCAAGAAGGGAAAATTAACAATAGGAAAGTTGAAGTCATCACGTTTGTCATAAAGTTTTGTCTTCAAACGTCCCTCATAGTCTATTTCAAGAAACAAATCCAAATATGAAGCGGACTTTGTTGTATCTGTAGTATCCTTAATTTCAAGCTCACTGGGGTAGATAAGATGTAGAAAGTCTTGGAATTTGTCGTTATTTAACGACAACACATCATCTATATAACGAAAAGTGAAATTAAAGGATTGGGCTAGTTTCTTTTTGTTTTCACGTAGTAACCCTTGAATGAAGTCCGCTTCATATGAGTACAGAAACAGATCGACGAGGAGAGGAGCACAGTTGGTTCCCATTGGAATGCCGATTGTTTGTTGAAAAATTAGTAACCCATTTTATCGCCAAAAAGTTACGTTCTTTCTAACTCAAACATTTTAAGGAAAGGCGAAATTGGATTGGACACTGTTACTAGATACATTTTGATATAGGGGCACACACTGAGTCCTCTTTTCCTCTTTTGGAAAGAAAAAAGGGTATACAATACATATTCTACGATGCGAGTTTAAATCCACAATATGTGCATAATGTGTAGATTAAAGACTCTTCAGTTGTGATCAGGACCTAACATGTTGAAAACCGAAACAATACTATGTCCCACAACGTTGGGAAGATTAAAAAATCAAAACATTGTAACAATAAAATTCTGACATAGTTTATGATATGAAACTTTTTACCTTTACCAATTGGGTTTGGAATTTTACTCCTTTTGGGTAAAAACTGCCAAGAATCAAATGTTACCACATTTTGATTAAATCAAAGGCAAAATAGTCGGGTACATTTTAAAACACTATTCGTTCATTTCGAAAAATAATTTAAGTTAATCGCACAAAATAGTGAGAGCAAATGAACAACATAGTGCTGAAATGTAAGTTGGATTCAATTTCTTAAAAAAAAATATTTGGGGTGGTGTGATGTATTTACATGTAGATTTTAAAATATTTTGATTTATATAAAGCCAACATACATTCTAGACTATTGGACCACTTAAATACAAGTCATTCTTTCAACGACTCGATATTTCATCAGCAGTGTTCGCGATTGACAAATATTTAATGTCAACTAACTTACCCAAAATGTGGAAGAGCAAATTCAAATGAAAATAAAAATAAAAATAATGGCCAAAACCAAAGATATCCTTGAGGTAGATGGTCCTTAACTAAACAATGTCTATGTATCAATATCTCGCTAGCATTGGAATACTAAAAACTGGGCTGGTAATACAGTTCAACTCGGTGGTAGGAACGAACATTAAATGATACCAACATTGATGCATTGTACACATGTATTTTCGCCATGTCCAATACCACATGCGGGGATAATGATCATCTACGACTCGGAACAGGGATTTGAAGCGGATAAAAATAAGTTAGCGTTTTCGTTCGGATTTCTTCAAAATGTAACTTATTTAAACAAAACAAATAATTAAACGGAACACTATGGTTATACAGGACGATGCTCATCCCATTTCGCATGCGAAAATTGTCATTGAAATCATCAAACACTTCGGGACTATCTTGGAAGGGCTGTAATTAAATCAGGAAGAACCATTGTTTTTCCAAAGATTACAGCTTACCTGTAGCAGGTTATTTGTATCTCTGTTGTTATATGGTGTGTCCTAACAGGAATATAACTCAATTATTAATCATTACTGCGGCAAAATATGCTAATGTTGTTTTTTGAACCAATATCTAATGTGGCGTATGGAGACACAGATTATTCGTAGCAAGGGGACAGTGTTATATTTTATAAAAACTGACATTGTTTCACCTGCTTTGCCATTTAATTTATCATTTAGACCATTTTACTTATTTTGACATTTAGATCTGCTATTCAACAGTTTTGGGCTATTCTTTAGTTTTTAAAAAGTGTTGTCTTCATAATCACTGATGAGCCGTGCTTCAGCGAAAAAATGCACCCTTTTTTTAAAAATAAATCTATATATATAGAAAAACAATATTCATTGATGCATGTACCAGTTTTGATGCTCAAGATATGCATTCTTCGTTGAAGAAAGATTCATCAATTGAACTGAAGCCCGAAAATGTTGAAATCCGAAAAGATAACACTATCTGTTGAAGAACATATCCAAATGTCAAAATGACCAAAACCTTTATCTGTTGTACTGCTTAACATTGGATATACAATAGCGATTGTGGTCCACAATGATCTAAATAACAAGGTAATTGTAAAGAATGTAAAACAGTGTCAGTTGAACCGTTTTAATAAAATTGATCACTGTCCCCTTGTTGCCAAAATCTGTATCGTAATAAGCCACATTAAAAATTGGTTAAAAACAACATTAGCATATTTTGCCACAGTGGTGATTTTAAGTAAGTAATATTCCTATTAGCACTACAATTAAGCCGTAATCGTGCGAAAACTTTCGGATTGTGACAACCCTACCCATATAGTGTCGCAGGGTTTAATAATTTCCAGGACAATATTCTCCTGTGTGACCATAGTATTCTGCTAAGTTTTTTGTTTTTTTTTCAAAAAAGTAATCTTTTGAAGAAATCTACAAGCAAACACGAACTAATCTCTTTAATGCCGATTCAAATGTGTCCCCAGTCACACTTGATCACTGTCAACACATATGGCATTTAACACGAATGAAGACTTTTTAAAACATATGTAGCATAATCAGTACCAAAGTCCAAAATTTCAACAGGCCAAACACAGACCAATATATGTAAAAGCAGGTTTCAAAAGAAAAAAATTGTGATGAAATAAGGTCCTGTTCAAAGGTAAAAAATATAAGATATATAACTAAGTTGATTCGAGTACGAATTGAAGAATCATATATATGTAGATCAATATCCGTCCATTTAAAATTATTTTTGTAATTGAAAACTCGTTCAGGTGTTTCATAATCCTCAAAATGAGTGGTCTTATTTCTAACAATAGACTTCGTTTAATGTAGTACATTTGTAGCAATTGTTATTTGGATGGTTTTGAATTTGGTATCTCTTTTGATCATCAGTGTGAGGCAGTTGCAAAGTTGTCTGGGCAGTTCATCGTAACAACAAATGAGTGATTCATCAACCCATCAAAAGGAGGTTGTGAGCTTGAATCTAGTTCGTTTGGGCCCCGATCGTAATGGTATGGATTTCCAGTTTTGCCTGTCGTAGGTAGGTGATTTAGGATTAAAAACAAAACTAATGATTTGCTAACCAAAAACGTCGACATTGGTTTCAATATATCATGAACAAATAATTTTATCATTCCATCATATTTGTTGTCTCATTTCAGTCACAAGGATGTTGGTGTCATGTGATTTTGTCGTGCATGGTTTGTTAACGGTGATATTAATTGTACATGTGATTAGAGGGGAAACGTTATCGCATACCGATAAGGAAATATTGAAGAAACTCGATAAATTTCTTGAAGAATCTGAATCAGGTAAATGTATATGAACATAAAACAAATAGACAAATCACAGGATTGAACAAAGGAAATTTATTTTCACATACGTTCAAAAAATGTAAATTTTGTGTCATTAATTATTTACTTTATCAGTAAATGTAAATAAAAGCACCATAAAAGAAACTAAATATACCAATGAAAAACAAGGTCCCGAAATTAACAATAACTTTTAACCATTAGATAAATAAACATAACGTCTCAATTATAACTTAAACTTGTTTAACAACTGGGTTAATTATTTCCCTTTCAGACACATTGTTTTTTGAAAAATAAGACCCTGATGTTAAAATGATATTTTTGAAACGAGTTTAAAACGGAAAATGATATATACTTACTAAATATTTCAGATGTCCATTTGTGTTTGTATAGAATTGTTTGAACTGTTCTACTTATAGGAGTAACCTATACAAGGTGGGGAAAGAGTAAATGTCCGGATTGGGCAGAAACAGTCTATTCAGGTACATGTACATTGTATATAAAATTATCTAATGCCATTATACATTGATTCTGTATATAGTTGTAGTTGACTAATTTATGAACTGCTGCTTAAATGTAAGCTATTTTTTGTTAATGTTGATGTTTTTACAAATTTTTAATGTTAGTCTGTTTTGGGATTCTTTCTTCTATAACAATATGTAAAGTCAGGAATACCAAAGGAATATTCGAAGGAAGGGAACTGGAAAAGTCTGAAAAACTCCGGGGAACAACGAAGTCAAGACCAAATCAATACATGCACTACAATTAAGAACTAAAAACATATGAACAACATGGACCCTACTGAAAAACCGAGAGTTGACTCGGGTGCTCCGGAAGAGTAAGCAGCCTCTGCTTTCTGCAGGTCATCCGCCATGCTGCCCATGTCAAATCAGGTATGCGGAAGGGACAACATCAATGGAACATGTCCATGTTAGCTTTCCAATGGTATGTACAGTGCGTTGAATTTAGTATGATAGATTTATTTTCCTTGAAAAAAAATCCACTGATTAGATATACTCATACTGATGGTTGGGCGCGTAATGCACCAAACCACACTCACACTATTCACACGTTACACGCACACGATTCGCACGATACGCGCACACGATTCCCACGTTACACGCAAACCACACGATGCACGTTACACGAAACACGATTTCCGATCGTACGATTTCTAACAATTGTGTTTGTTAGATACGAACGGAATATAACGAAACGAATTATTATAATTAAATTTATGCCAGATATGAATAGCAATGAAATATTGAAAATGCATTTGATTTTAAATAAATAAGTACGATGAAAGGAAGCCGGTTTTGAACGGTCCACATTTAACTTTTTCATAAATAAAAATGTATTTGCATACTCAATTTTGTTTAAATGGGAAATTTATCAAACTTTATAACAGAACTGTGAAATTATATTTTTAATGTATTAAAAATAAATAAACCTTTTCATGTTGTCATTACTTAATTAGCTATGGCATATGAACCATTGATGTGATAAAGAAAAAATGGTATCAAATCAGTAAGGTGGAAAGTCGCGTTTTTGGGAATATCTCAATTTATTTTTATCAAAGACCCTTACTTAACCCTTTGGTTCCTTTAGTTTTAAGTAGAGTCGAGAAATACTAAATTCCGGAGAACAACTACGACAGGACCAAAACAATGCATGCACTACAATTAAAAACTAAAAACATATGAACAACATGGACCCCAGCAAAAAATCGGGGTAGACTCAGGTGCTCCGGAAGAGTAATTAATTATTATCTTTTCAGATAGTTTTCTGTTTTCTACAAAAGCATATTTCCCGTTTTTTTCTGTGCAATTTATTCACATTTGCTTAAAATATAACTTTGTCACTAATTTTTGTTAGGTTAAATTTATCTATTTATAATAGATTGGTGTGCGATAGGACCCCTGTAGTGGCATTTTAGCTTACTCGTTTTTGACATCTACAGGGAGTCTTTAACGTGCTTTCTACCTAATACAACATATCCATTTTTCGTTTTTATTCGACGGACTACAATCTTTGCAAACGGTGCGGATAGGGCGTATCAAATGTTATCCGTAAAATTTTCACCCCGAACGGGAATCGAATCAGGGATCTTTGGCTTGGAAGTCCGATGCGCTAACCACTACACCACGGTGCCCTTATTGTTTTTTAAAACCAAATACCACCTTGAAATGTTTGTAGGTCAGGTTGGAGGTAATCACCACTACATTAAAGGTGGAGGTGTAAATTATTTGTGCCTCCCAAACGACCCAGAGAATGGTGAAGTTTTGCACTACGAGAATAATCAGGTGTACGGAGCGGAATACTTTATACATGGCAAGACGAAACCTGCCGCCGACTGGTCCAACAGTCTTTATAGTAAAAGAGTTCCATGTGCTGTCTGTCTAAGAAAGCAGAAAAGGAATTCGATAATGATTCCAGGTACTATTTATTTTAGTAGATTTGTCTTAAAAAAGAATAATGATTAAAAAAAGGACAAATATACCTAAGGAGCAATCAGAAAAACGTAATCCATTGGACAGACAAACCCGGGGAGACAAATGAACAACCACAAGCAACACAAATAAACACAGAAAACTAAAAAACAATGAACAACACACTCCTATAAAACCAGGAGTGAACCCAGATGCTCCGGAACGGTAAACAGTTCCTGCTCCGTATACAGCACCCATCGTCTTAAATTCAACAAAGTCAATCCTTTGGAAGTCACAAATCGTTGGAGGCACATGAAAGGTTACGACAGTGGAAACATGCCCAACATCATCTTAGATTTTGGAACACAGTAATGGTCAATCAATTCGTAATGACGACCGTACAATTTTCTAAGTAATGACATCAACTTATCCCTGATAAAACCCTGGTTAAGAAGCTTTTGTGACAACAGTATTCCTCTTTGTCGAAAGTCAGGGTAACTCACGCATGCCCTTGAAAATCGGATAAGCTAAGAAAAGTAGACGCCATATTCAGGCGATGCCGGTATATCCAAGAAGGGAAAATTAACATTAGGAAAGTTGAAGTCATCACGTTTGTTATAAAGTTTTGTCTTCAAATGTCCCTCATAGTCTATTTCAAGAAACAAATCCAAATATGAAGCGGACTTATACGTATCTTTGGTGTATCAGTAGTATCCTTAATTTCAAGCTCACTGGGGTAGATAAGATGTAGAAAGTCTTGGAATTTGTCGTTATTTTACGACAACACATCATCTATATAACGAAAAGTGAAATTAAAGGATTGGGCTAGTTTCTTTTTTTTCACGTAGTAACACTTGAATGAAGTCCGATTCATATGAGTACAGAAAAAGATCGGCGAGGAGCACAGTTGGTTCCCATTGGAATGCCGATTGTTTGTTGAAAAAATAGACCACCATATTCATCGAATATATTTTCTATGAGAAAATCTAACATGTTTGTAATTTCATCTTCAGGATACTTTTTGTCAGAATCAGAGTGATTCTTCACGAAATAAGCCTTTTCTCTACCTAGAACAAGAAATTTATACCTGCGTGTTCCATTTTTCTTGAGAAAACATTGATGAACTAGTTTCTTTAAATTGAGAATGTGGTATGGTAGTGTAGAGAAGTCGAATGTTTTTATACTGTTGCATGTAGCCAAAGATTTTGATTTTAGATATTGAAGTACATTTTTGGAGTTTTTAAGAATTCACATCTGATTGACGCCACTGGAGGAATATGATATTTCACAGTAATTATGAAGGCCCTCTTTAATACATGTCAATATAAATGTTAAAATCTTTAAAAGAGGTTTTGCAGAGAAAGTATCCTACCCAGCAATGTACCTTTGTTTAAACGGATTCTTATGTAGTTTAGGAATCCAATAAAGAGCAGGAAGGTCCATTTCATCACCCTTTGTAGAAATGCCAAAGGAATGAAGAACGGTCTTGTGGTTATCAAAGATTCGGTATATCTTCCAACAGCTGAATTAATAAGTTTGTGTAATTATATGCTGGAAGTGACTCTTCAGCGAACATAACATTTCACCAGATTTTCCTCAGTTGCAGTGTTACGGGTGCCTTCTTACCCTCCAGAGCACCTGTTGTCACCGAGTTCACATTGCAAGTCGACTAGTTAGTGGTATATTTTTACTCCTTTTGTTCTGTCTTTGTATGCTGTGTTAGTACTCTCACGAACTGTATGCTGTGTTAGTACTCTCACGAACTCGCCTGGTTTTGGTATTTGGTATTTTTGAATTAAGTAATTTCTTACTGAATTTCATCTTTAATGTTGCTGTAAGGAAGAGTTAAAAGCTCACACCTAATAACATCCTAATGTTTGTATTGAATGGCCCTCAAAAACTAAATCTAAAGACCCGTTCTCATGACCAAATTTACACATTCGTAAATTATTTTGCATATATGTAAATTTACACACGGATGACAATTCTTCCATGTAAACGCATTTACTCACGTATATAAATTTACACATCGTCGGAACCAAGTGCAAATTAACTTTTACACACGTGAAAATGTATTTGGGTGAGTATTTTTGTAAATTGATTACTATGTGAACGAATAGCAAATTTATACACCCCTAAGTTTCCATCAATAACGTCATAATACCGATTGGATTAATTCATTGAACGGATTTAACCTTGACCTATTGATTGTCTAAGCTTATAACTGTAAATGTCTCAATAACAATATGGTTAAACCAATCAGACCAAATCCGTTCCCACAAAGTATGGAAAAAATCTGCTTCTTTGCATCTATAACGAACGAAAGCGTCCATGTTTCACCGTTAGGTGTGTACACATAAAAAAATTATATGAACGCTTTGCACACGTAAGAAAATCTCAGGTAAACTTACACATGTGCAAATTGAAGAAGTTTGCAGACACCAAGTGCAAGGAGGGAATGTCGTACCAAAATAAAGTGGCAATGATACGATGTACATGTATTTTTCTCCCTTGATCTTTTTGGGAAAAATGAAGATTGATCACTCTGCCAGTATAGTCTGATATTCCGTAGAAGTAATTAGGTTTCTGATGTTGATGAAATATTTGATACACCAATCCTACTATGCAAATGACATAAAACATTCAAAGTTTAATGAATTGGATATGGACATGAGGAGATTTTTTGTCTTGTCAGTAACGCGAAAGGCGGTAATTGCGAGAGATATAAAGATATATGCACCATAGATAAATACTTTCATGATAGTATCGTTTTAAAAGATTATATTTTGGAATCTTTAAACTAAGAATTCAGTCGGTATATGTCGAGGATAAAGAAATTGATTTTGGATCATTACAGGACGAAGAACGTGCTACTCTGGTTGGACGTCTGAATATACGGGATACCTCATGAGCGAACATAATGGCCACAGTAAATGGGACTTCGAGTGTGTAGATATCGACGCAGAACCTTATGATGGAAGGACTGGCAAAACAGATGGTCCACTGTTTTTTCCAATCAGGACGCGGTGTGGCAGCTTGAAATGTCCACCTTACAAAGACTACACACAGCTGTTGTGTGTAGTTTGCAGCAAGTGAACTATTAAAATGCAGGAATATGTTATAAATTGATTATCCGTAGAATTAAAAACACTATCAGTATCGCGAATTTCATAATCTTTAATAAAACAGACATATTTGGTATTTTATAATGTTCTTGTTGCCCTATTTAAAACAACTTAAAAACGATCAGTATATATAATAAAGCGAATTATTATTATGACCTTGGTTAGCATGGTTGTTAGAATTACGTTACTGTTACCAAATTATGAAATGATTTGGAATCAAATTAGTATCTCGTTCGTACTACGATCTATTTTGGATTATAATTTCGGCTTTGTACATTATTGGCCTTGATCACTGTTTTTCTGGTATAAATTTCATCAGATACACTAAAAAATAAAATGTATCACAAAATACCGAATAAAGTTTGGTCAAATTCAGAACGGACAATTTAAATGTATTTAAGTAATGTATCAACACAGAACAAACGCACTGGCTACTGGGATAATAATGCCCTCGGGGACTTACAATAACTTTAGAAAACCTACAATTGTCCAAAAAAAAACAAAAAAAAAACAAGGGACTACGCATGAAAGGTCTAAATAGAATAGCTTAAATCCTGGTTGGTAAATATGAGAAAGATGAAAAGTTAGTTTCAAAGAATAAAGATTAACGAGTTAATGATCATACCCTAGCGAAAACATGCAATCACAAGCAAAATATTTTAAATTTAAGTTTTAATGCTGCATTTCATCTACTAAAGTAAGGACTTTGGCAATTCTCGTCGCTACAAAGAATAATTTTGTAAATCATTGGTCGGTTTTGAAAATTAAAGTCAAGAAATACCAAAGGGATATTCGAAGGAGGGAAAATCGAAACAACTGACAAACTCCGGAGAACAACAAAAACAAGATCAAAACAACACATGCACGACAATTAGAAACTAAAAACATATGTACAACATGGACCTCACCAAAAAACCGGGGGTAGACTAAGGTGTCCGGAAGAGTAAGCAGTCTTGAAAACTGATGAATACAATTGAACTGCATTGTACTTCAGTTATTGCATACAATACCAAAACTTGTAAACCCATGAAGATAATATTTAAACATTGAGAGCGATGGACTCGAAGCAAATTAGCAACAATTCTGTTATGGTCAGTTTTGCCAAATAACCCAAATCCCCTATAGGCTTCTAATCGGTCATGGAACCCCAAGACGATGTTCTTGTGTAATCGTATTAGTCAATGAATGTATCCACATGTGTAGCTCAAATAATTACATGTATCAATGTGGAAATTATGGAAGCCGAAACAATAACACAGATCGCAAATTTGCAAATAAGTCACCATGATTTATTATGATGTGAACTATAAAATACATGTAATATATTATACCAAATGGAATTCACTCTGTTACGCGACAAATCAATTCTCAGCATCACTGCTTAAGGCCTAAATAATTATTTTGAACTTTTAGCCTTTTGACTCTCTTTTGTTTTGGCAGACTGGTTTTTTTTATTTTTATAAGATTTATTCATTTTCGACTTTCAAGATTGTTGGTGAACCATGCATTGTCATCCGTATCCAGTGCATAGCTATAGGAATTGGTGTAACAAAATGTCTATCCTATGCTTAACAATTAGGAGTATCTCCATTATACATAGCTCCTAAATGCCCTTAAGATGTTTGTGGTCATTTTGGCATCATAATCTTCTCTTCAAAGTTTTGATTTAGATTTTCATCTTGAGATCTGCTGAGGGGAATGTACACATTAAAACTGTTATCGCAGAATGGTTTTGATTATTTTTGGATTTGGATTATAATGAGTCAGTATCTATTTCATGTTATTCTGAAAATAAAATTAACAGCTTTTAGAATCTTTAAAATGTCTCATTGGTTAAAGCACATTCTATCCTTGGGGATACTGATATGACACAGACATAATCAATGGTGATAGTTTCTGTGCAAACCCGAGCGATAGCTGATTAGTATTCGGAAATTCTGTTGTTAAAGGAGAAGTCGAGCGTCCTTTTACTGAAATTTAGATAAGTTTCAGATTTCCAGTATTTACTTTCGTATTAACCTAATGTTTATAGGGGATGTGTCTCCATTTTGCAGGGATGAAAAGTCAATAATAATGCTGTCGCCAAATGCCTCACAATCAATAATAATAATGTCTATCACCATATGCTTGAGAATCATGACATGCAGTTATATTTGACGCAAACACTGTTATTCTTTGGTGTTGCTCTTTGTGTCCAGTGTCACGGACCGACAAGTAAACAGGGTAGTCTATGCTTGAATTTTGTTCAATAATATCAAACAAAATTAAGTTTAAATTTAATAACAAAATACAGTAGAAAAAAAAAACACATAGATACATATATATATAACAATTATCACGAGAATATTGAAAACGTCTACACACGACAGTCATACAGCACAAGACTGACTATCCACCTGGCGATCCCTGTATTTGTCAAGTTATATAAGTTGAAATATCGCATAAAAGTATCTAAAGTAGATGCTGTTTAAACACGGGTTAAACATCTAATAAATGAGCTGGTTAAACGCACGACCACTGTATCTTATTAATCAAAACTAACGAAAACTGATACTATCCTTTTCGTAAGGTTTCGGCTGCTACTATTTGTCAATACGGCTTTCCATAGACATCACTGGAAATTACATAGTCTACACATAATAATGAATACCAAGTTCCGTAGTTGAAATTAATGTTGATTATGTTGAACCATACCTTACACCGTCCTGGTACCCCAAGGGGCCTACAGATTACATAAATCCAATAAATTCTTCTATAAATGCAAATTTCAATCCAACACGTATTAAAGCAATAATTCAATACACAGATATATCACATATATATCACGTAATATTAAATATTACAGTAATTAAATTGTAATCGTTTCAAAACGAGCCTTCACGTTTATAAATTTATAAACTACTGAAAACACAGTTACACTTATTAAATGTACATTATTCTTGCCAATAAACACACCTTCAATACACACGTACTTGTTGAATTTACACATTCATCAGTACACACGTACTCAATAATTATAAGTACTAGTAATCACGTACAAAAGTACAACGACTAGTAATCACGTACAAAAGTACAACGACGGCTTTACCGATACACACCATTATGTTCAACAAATTCAGAAGCCTTTTATATTAATAAATACTTAAGAAAAATACAATTTATTATATTTCCCGACAGAATTCTGAAAGTTTTAGGTTACACTTTATATTAATTAGAAACATACCTCAGATTTCCGCAAATGCTGCGCCGACAAAATCATATGCATGCCTATTCCGCTAAAACAGAAAACTGCATAAAATGACCTATCAGAATTAGTAAATTGACATGTTACTCTGTCGAAAGCCAACGCGGAAGTGACTAGGTGAGGACAATTAGCTGATTTACAGGTAGATATTTTACCTGTACATGAAATCGACACGACGGTCTACTCGATAAACCATCAAAATTAATTATTTAAAATTAAGAAGACCAAAGCAATTGTATTTTGCGCAATTCAGCCTAATCTTCTACAGGACGAACAAATTGATATGTATAAGAAAAAATTATCTATAAATGTAATTAAAAAACAAAAATTGTTAAAATTACACATATACCGTGATGTTCAAATTCACCTCCGAATTTACATACAAAAAATCTATATTAACACAATGTGGAGCAACAGTAAATTTATGTGGCAAGTGCCGCTCTATATAACTGCATGAATCCCAACAAAAGGTGTAAGATCGCAACAATACCTTCCCCTTTTCTGAGAAAGTAGCATACTTTCTAACATCGATCTTATATTTTACATTCGACTCAAATAGTCTGCACCTACATTTTCCTTACCTCTGATCGCTTTTATTTTAAAACAATATGGTTGTAGCAACAACGCCCAGCGCATCAATCGCACATTCGCAACTTTTGATCTTTGCAAATATTGTAAAGGCTGGTGATCCGTTTCAAGAACGAATTATTTTCCATACAAATATTTTTGAAATTTTTGTATAGCTCATACTATCGCTAGGCATTCTTTTTCTATAGTCGCATAATTACGCTCACTCATTTTTAGTTTACGACTTGCAAATGCAATTGACATATTTTTGCCATCTTCTTCTTGCAATAAAACAGCGCCAATGCCCTTATCAGATGCATCTGTCTGAATAATAAAAATTGACTTCATATCGGGAAGTTTCAGAATTGGAGCCTCAGTTAACGCTTTCTTTAAAGAATTAAATGCTTTTTCCTGAGCGTCACCCCAGATTACCTGATTCGGTTGACCTTTTTTTGGTAAGATCTGTCAACGGACACGCTATGTGCGAAAAATTTGGCACGAACTTTCTATAAAACTCAGCTAATCCTAAAAAACTTTTTACCTGTCTCTTTGTCATCGGTCTTTCTGCTTTGCTGATAACTTCCACCTTTTCTGGATTAGGCATCAATCTCTCATTACCTATTATATGACCTAAACAGTCTAAGCTGTCATAACCGATAAAACATTTATTCGGTTTTGCTGTCAAGTGAGATTTCCTGTCTGACCAAGAGATTTTCCAAAACCTCGAGATGTTGTTGAAAAGTCTCTGTATATACAATAATATCGTCCACAAAATTATCTACGTTTGACATATCTTCTAATAACTTCCTCATCAATCTACAAAATGAGGCTCCACTATTAACAAGTCCAAATGGTAAACATCTGAATTGGAACAAACCTTTTTCTGTCTGAAAAGCGGTCTTCGGTTTAGCCAATTCAGATAAACTGATTTGCCAATAACCCCATTTAAGTCAACCTTTGAATAGAATTTATATCCAGATAGTTTGGAGAACATATAATCCATGTTCTTCATTGGCTCAGCATCAAAAATGGTTATTCTATTTATAGCTCTGAAATCTATACAAAATCTGTTAGAAGAATCTTTCTTCTTTACAATTAAATAAGGAGACGAGTAAGGACTCTCTGATCTCTCGATAATACCTAGTTTCAACATGTCTTCAATCTCTGCATTCACTGTATCAACCATTGCATAAGGTACAGGGTATGGCTTAAGTCGTATTGGTTCATCACTTGTGAGCTTAATGTCATGTTCCATCATATTGGTACAGCCTGGAATGTCTGATAAAACATCTGGAAATCTACCTAACAAGTAACGTACCTCATCTTGTTGTTCGGAATTCAATTCCTCATAAATGTGTACATCATACGGAGACTGCGTTCCTTTACATGTAGGAGTTTCTATTACTTCATTTTGTATACCAACTGTGTCGTTTTGGTCTTGGTCTTCACAATCAATGACAGCTACTGATACTGTATTCTTACATATATTACTTACAAAACCGGCATCATCCCGTTCAACATAGTGCTTAAGCATATTAATATGGAACAATTTTAACTTACCATTCATATTTATGCGATAATCCAGATCACCTAATTTCTCAACTACTTCGAACACACCTTTCCAGTGCATAAGTAACTTGTTGTTCTTTGTTGGCAACAACACTAATACCTTTTCACCGACTTTCAACTTCCTACCTCTAGCACGCCTATTGTAAATTATGGATTGTTTATTTGAAGATTTCTCAAGATTTTGTTTGACAATTTCACATGTCATTTCCAGACGCTCACGGAGGTCAATAACGTACTCATACATCGAACGAATTTCCGGATCACTAATATCTTTAGTCCACAATTCTTTCAAAATTGTTAATGGACCAAGAACTGGCCAGCCGTACACAAGTTCAAATGGCGAGAAGCACGTGCTCTCTTCAGGAACTTCGCGATATGCAAATAACACGGGACCAATATATCTATCCCAATCATTCGGTTTCTCTGCACACATGCGCTTGAGCATTTGTTTCAATGTACCATTGAATCTCTCGCATAAACCGTTACAAATAGGATGTTATGGTGTAGTAGTTAATTGTTTCAGGGATATAAGCCTACTAATTTCTGCCATCAAATCGGATGTAAATTGCGCCCCCATATCAGTAAGCATCTCGCGCGGAAAGCCTACACGACAAAAAATATCAATAAGTGCCTCTGCGACACGTTCCGTCTCAATAGAAGGTAAAGCGATCGCCTCCGGATATCGCGTCGCGTAATCAACTAAAGTTAAAATGTATCTATTTTTTCTATCAGTTGGTGGACTCAAAGGTCCTACAATATCCACTGCAACGCATCTAAACGGCACATCTATTATAGGATGGTTGCCTAAGGGTGCTCTTACCTGTTTGCCTTTTGGAAAAGTTTTCTGACATATATCGCATGATCTACAAAACCGTTTGATATCAGATTGAATACCCGGCCAATAAAATTCTGTTGTAACTCTATTAACTGTCTTTCTAGTAGCAAGATGCCCAGACATTATAGATTCATGTCCTAATTTCATTACATAAACCCTAAATTTACATGGGACAATTAACTGCGAAAAATCTTACCTTGACAGACTTTTGGCGATTTAAACTCTCTATAAATCAAGCCACTTTTTGAAATAAATTTTATAATGGTTCCATTATCTTTCTTAAATATTCTACCATTCCTGACATTGTCTCTAATTTTAGATAAAGACTGATCCTCCTGTTGACCTACTTTTATGTCGTCTATCCGAACGTCTTTAATACTTTCCGGTACCTTTAATTTAGGGTACGGTTTATCCTTATTTCTAGCCTGCTGTCGTGTAACAACATTCACTGAAAAACTTGGGTCTTTATCACAAGGATCTCGTGCCCCCTTTATATTACCTATCAACAAATCATAAATCGGGTGCTCCATACACCATGCTTCTACTTCACCGGAGTAAAAAGGAGTACTTACTTCCAATTTCGCTATTGGTACATCTACACTAGAACCATCAGCAAGTAAGCATTTTTGGTACTCGCCTGTAAATTGATCTTCATTTACTAGGGCTTTCTTTATCACTACCCCACTGCATCCTGTATCCCGTAACACTGAAACTATAATCCCTCCTACCATACCTTCACTAACTGGCATACTGTTTACAGAATTTCTCCCAAACGATGACAACAATAAAGGTTCGCCATTTTGTACAATCCCTGAACTTGAAATTATTTCGGTAAAGATAGTACACGCTCCATATCCTTTCACATCAATACTCTGGGCAGTCTTCTGACTTTTATACTCACCTGAATTCCTTTTTCTAAATTTATCACTACTCTGTACATTTCCCACACTATTTCTTGATGGACAATTATTTACAAAGTGTCCTGTTTTTTTACACTTGAAACATCTTCTATCAGATTTGTTAACCTGTCTGTCATTTTGTTTACTCACCTCTGGTCGTTTTGATGCAGAATTGGTACTTTTATTACTACTATATGAATTATCACCTCTATGAGTTGATTGTTGATTTATAAGTGATACAACATTAACCCTCCTAGCTTCCTTAAACTGATCAGCTATTCGCGCCATATCCCTTAATCAACCTGGAATTCTCTCTTTCAGAAACAATGCTAAATCTTTGTTACAGACATGTAAAAATTGGTCCCTTAAAACCAAATCACTTAAGCCATCAAAGGTTTTATTTGCCTTGGACATTTCAATCCATCGGCTAAAATAACTAGATAACCGAACACTAAATTGTTGAAAGGTTTCTCCAGATTCAGGGTGGCAAGTACGAAAACGAAATTTAAAACCATCCTCCGTCATATCAAAACGCCTCAATAAAGCACTTTTCAAGGTATCATAATTTAAAGCGTCATCTGACGGTAACAAAGAGTAAACATTCAAAGCGTTTCCTCTTAGCAAAGCACTTAAATGCGTAGCCCATAAAGTTTTGTTCCATTTTTGACCAGTTGCAAACCTTTCGAATCTGCGTAAATAAGCGTCCATTTCATCAATTCCTTCTTCAAAATGAGGTAATTTGGGAATTCTATATGAACCACCAAAACCACTTACTTGTTCTTTACTTTTCAGTAATTCCATCTGATGGACATGGTCAATTTCTTTCAATTTTAATTCATGTTCTCTATCTTCGCGTTCCTTGTCTCTCCTCTCCTGTCTCTCATCACACATTTTTGCTTGTTGTTCCTCAATAAATTCCAACAATTTCTCATCCCCTAACCCAAGAGACTTACCATAATCTCTTAATTCTTGTAAACTCTCCATCTTAACTACTGAGATATACAGATAGTAATTTTGCTGAAGCAAACACGTATTTCGGGTATATAATGAATATCTAATGTGTCACAAGTAAACAATGTTTACAGTAATTGACCTGTATCAAGTAATACTGAAATGCACAAAATACAATTCAATATCCTCACATTACATGAAAGGTTTCAAGGATCCCCTATAGTTACAAATACCCAAAATACCTACATATGATTCCGTCAACTCCAACACAAACCGAAACTCTGAGCTATGCTATCTGAAAAGCCGGAAAATATGGGTCCCATACTTTCAGTTCTCCATCAACATTACAATTGTCTGAAAATATACAACACTATGTAAATTTCTTGGTAATAAAAAAAAAATACATCTGATGTCTACTTCATGAACTTGGTTTTTTTGAAATTTTTATTTATTATTAAACTTGCATAGACTTTATCCCACTTCTGACACCAAAATGTCACGGACGGCCAAGTAAACAGGGTAGTCTATGCTTGAATTTTGTTCAATAATACCAAACAAAATTAAGTTTAAATTTAATAACAAAAATACAGTAGAAAAAAAACACATAGATACATATATATATATATAACTATTATCACGAGAATATTGAAAACGTCTACACACGACAGTCATAAAGCACAAGACTGACTATCCACCTGGCGATCCCTGTATTTGTCAAGTTATATAAGTTGAAATATCGCATAAAAGTATCTAAAGTAGATGCTGTTTAAACACGGGTTAAACATCTAATAAATGAGCTGGTTAAACGCACGACCACTGTATCTTATTAATCAAAACTAACGAAAACTGATACTATCCTTTTCGTAAGGTTTCGGCTGCTACTATTTGTCAATACGGCTTTCCATAGACATCACTGGAAATTACATAGTAATTTATACCATTATAATGAATACCAAGTTCCGCAGTTGAAATTAATGTTGATTATGTTGAACCACACTTTACACCGTCCTGGTACCCCATGGGACCTACAGATTACATAAATCCAATAAGTTCTTCTATAAATGCAAATTTCAATCCAACACGTATTAAAGCAATAATTCAATACACAGATATATCACCTATATATCACGTAATATTAAATATTACAGTAATTAACTTGTAATCGTTTCAAAACGAGCCTTCACGTTTATAAATTTATAAACTACTGAAAACACAGTTACACTTATTAAATGTACATTATTCTTGCCAATAAACACACCTTCAATACACACGTACTTGTTGAATTTACACATTCATCAGTACACACGTACTCAATAATTATAAGTACTAGTAAACACGTACAAAAGTACAACGACGGCGTTACCGATACACACCAAAGAAGCCTTTTATATTAATAAATACTTAAGAAAAATACAATTTATTATATTTGCCGACAGAATTCTGAAAGTTTTAGGTTACACTTTATATTAATTAGAAACATACCTCAGATTTCCGCAAATGCTGCGCCGACAAAATCATATGCATGCCTATTCCGCTAAAACAGAAAACTGCATAAAATGACCCATCAGAATTAGTAAATTGACATGTTACTCTGTCGAAAGCCAACGCGGAAGTGACTAGGTGAGGACAATTAGCTGATTTACAGGTAGATATTTTACCTGTACATGAAATCGACACGACGGTCTACTCGATAAACCATCAAAATTAATTATTTAAAATTAAGAAGACCAAAGCAATTGTATTTTGCGCAATTCAGCCTAATCTTCTACAGGACGAACAAATTGATATGTATAAGAAAAAATTATCTATAAATGTAATTAAAAAACAAAAATTGTTAAAATTACACATATACCGTGATGTTCAAATTCACCTCCGAATTTACATACAAAAAATCTATATTAACACAATGTTGAGTAACAGTAAATTTATGTGGCAAGTGCCGCTCTATATAACTGCATGAATCCCAACAAAAGGTGTAAGATCGCAACATCCAGTTGCCCTTTAACTAAACAACACAGTTTCTATATCATGCATGTACGAAACACAGGAGAATCGTTCTAAATATTGTATATCAGTGATAATTTCTAAAAATATTTTTAGGCAGATCCCTGGTAATCGCACAGGATTTTCGGAATGTAAACACGATATTGAAATGTATGTGGTATATTTAGTATCAACTAGTTTCTTGTTAGCCACCGAGTCCATCTTGAAATTTCAGTTGTGAACTTATGGGAAGTTCAGATACATTAATTTCTTTTTGTATAACTAAAGTTGTTTATACATGATTAACAAGTGTTTTTGTAAACATTAATTATTACTTAAAAATAACACAGTTAAATGATATGTAATATTTAAACTTCCGTGACAGCTGATACCGATATTTTATATATATGTTTGGTTATCAAAAGACAGATGTACAGTTTGACATAACAACTTCCTTAAAGTAATGATTTTGATAGATATAAGAGAAAGAATTATTTTATACATCCGGAAATTTATATGAAACTATGTAACGATTTAGTATATCATTGGGCACTCACCCTAAATTTTCTATTAAGTTAATATTACATACAATAAATATGTATAATACTCTATATTTTAGAAAAAATAAACAAAAAATTATAAAATAAGTAAATAAATAAAAAAAAAATGAAAAAGTTTTGTAGTCCTTAATTTAAAAATTCTTTTTTAAATCTTATTATTTCATTTTTACGCAATTTATGAACGATTGTTTAAAAAATTAGAGCAGACACGGATTTGTTCTAAATTAGGATAAATTAGTATGGTTAAACATTTCTATTAGAGGGTATAAAATTTCATAAGCTGCTTAATTCTGTCAATTTTTTTCTTTTAGCCTTACTACCCGGCTTCTAGAAAAGCACTTTCCATGAACAGGTTTTCCCACTTTAGATTCTATTGTAATATACTGAGTGTAAATGTCTTGCCAATTACCCATAGAGACTCAAGGTACCTTAACAACTTTCATATTATGAAGCAAAGTGCTATATAGGGTAGAAAAATCAAAACTTTGAACAGATCGAAATCACCAATGCATTTAAGGAGAGTCGTGTAACTTTTGTTAATCAATAAAACTTAACTATTTTGGTCATAATCAAGCTTCATCACTCTGCATTAACTCTCTAAAATTGTGTACATCTTTTTCTGAAACAAAAATCAGTTTTTAGTTCAACTGTCCTAAAAGGACTTGTGGGGTTTTGCCATCCCTTGGCGTATGTCGTCCGTAGGTCCGTCGTCAACTTTTTCAAAGATCTTCTTTGAAACTACTGAACCATTTTCAGCCAAACGTACGTGGAATGATCCTTATGGTATCTAGTATAAAGCTGATGTTATTCACTTAACCGTCATGAAACATGGCCGCCATGGCTAAAAATAGAACATAGGCATAAACTGTATTTAGAGGAAAACTGACGTAAAAATTTTCATCGGGTCAAGATCTACCTGTCATGAAATTTTTAGACGAATCCGTCAACACATTTTCGGGTTATTACCCCTGAATTGTTAAAATTAAGGAAAGTTTGCAGTTTTAGGTTATTATCTTGAATATTGTTATAGATTAAAGACAAACTGTAAACAGCAAAAATGTTCAGCAAAGTAAGATCTACAAATAGGTCAACAAGACCAAAATCGTCAATTGACCCCTAATAGGAGTTTTTGCCCTTTTAAGATTATTTACATGTACACAATAATTATCATCAGAAATAATGGTCTGACATATTGTCACATATGTTTAGAGCATAACTAATAATAAATGTGCTGAAAAATGTCAACTGAGTGACGTATTGAATTTATTTGGCGGATTGTTGAGATTAGTTGTGTGTATAGAATTACTGTCAAAGCTTTCTACAGGCTCATACCAACTGAAAGATATAACAAGGATACATAACTATTATAAATGAACTAAATTGTCATTTTATCAGTGAAGGACTTGACACTTGCTACGCAGATTGGAATGTTGGATATCATGGATATCTAATCAGCGAACACAATGGGCATAGTAAAAAGGACTATGCATGTGTTGATATTGATGCTGGAACTTTTGATGATCAAACTCAAGAAACAGATAGTGCTCTGTTATGGAGTTTAGAGTTAAAAACCATTCACCTTTGACATGGTGCAACAGTTAAACTGCACGGAACTTTCTTGTATTTTTGATATTGTATCTGCCTTATGCAGAAATACACTTGATAAAAGGTTGATGGAATCCTCTATATCAGAACTTTTACAGCTGCTTTTGTTCTGCATAGATAGCCCATTTTCTTCTAATTTTCATGAAATTTTCACCTTTGATATGGCCCAACAGTTAAACTGCACGCTGAACTTTCTTGTAGTTTTGATATTTTATATCAGCCTTACGCAGAAATACATTTGACACAAAACTGATGAAATTCAGAATTTTTTAAATGAAGTTAATCTAAAGAAAATATCAGTTCAGAAAATGTCATATCACTGGACACAAAATACATAAAGTGACAGTCAAACAATCCAGAGGAAAGGCAATAAAACAAGTATACAGTCAACTTTACAATACTGAAATGTAAGTACATACGCGACAATTATGTTGGTATTCTCCAAATCAAATCACTGATATTTTTAATCACACCAAGATTTCAAATCTCTGAACTTAAATAAGGTCTAATAAATATTTTGTATCACGAATTTTATTATCCCGCGCTAGCGAAGCAGCGGGGATAATGTTTTGCTGTTCGCCGTACGTAGGTGTGTACGTAATGTCCAGGATTATATCAGGAACCATAAGAGATAGAAAACTGAAACTTTGATCATTGTTAGCATTGTTGATGTAGATTGTGCCGAAGGTTTCGTAATTTTGGAATTTGCCCTTAGGGCATAATTATGAGAAAAAAAACGGATTTCGCGATATCCTTTAAATAGTGAAATCTTTTAAACTATTTAGACTACAATGCTGAAACTGAAACCATAACTAGTATTACACATGGCAAATTCAAAAGTGACATGAGAATTGTTCTGAAAGCCCATGGGGCATAGCAACAAGAGAGTTAAAAAATCCTAAAATCGATTGTCACTCCTCTTACACCCTAAGTGGTAAAAACATAAAAATTGGTTGCATTACTAGCACTTTAAAAGTTGTCTGTGCCAAAGGTTTCGGGATTTTGAAATTTGCCCTTGGGGCAGAAAAAATTTTCTGGAAGAGTCTCAGACTTATTCATTTTTCCAAAAAAAATTCCAACTTTGGTAAATTTCCTGAAAGACTCTAAGACCTTCATTTTTCTGGAAATGTATCTATCAAACATGTATATTAATAACCATTAATGTAACAAGAGTTAAGGTAACCATTCAATTTCCAAAAATGAAATTCCCACTTTGATAAATTTCCTGAAAGACTCTAAGACCTTCAGAATTTGGAGTAAAATGACAGGAAATCTGAATGTTTTGGTGATAATGTAATTCTATTTTTGCAGCACGAAAGGATTGCTGCAAGAGTTGTCAAACGGCGTATGCTGCATAATTTATGAGTAATCTTTACAGCCAACATAAAACAGACTATGCCTGTATAGATGATGACACCAAAGAGTCTGTATGAAACAGAAATTTCAAGAATTTAATTGATCATCAATGAAACGAAATGTTTCATTATGGTCCAGATTTTATTTCTTAAACATATTTCAGAAATAAATTCATCCTACGAGCTTTAGTTGTAAATCAATTTTGGATACTACTTGGGTGCGACAAAAATATATAGTATATCATGTATGCTTCAGTGATTCATGCTTAGTTATAACATAATGATTGTCATTGGGTCATTTTCAAAACACCATAAACTGCAAACCATTATTCGTTTATCCACTGACCGTTCGTCTGTTACATATCCTCGTGAGTAATATTTTGAAGTGTCCCAATTTTCTATTTGTAGAAGACAGTAGCTGTATATATAAGCATAAGAAATGGGAACTATTGTTTTTTTACAGGAAACTTTGGTTTGACAAAAATATGTCTCCTCCCTTTCCTCCTGTTGTAATTCTCTATTTGATACATGTATGATGCATACAGTGGAATACATCAAAGTGTGATGAGACATATGTAATTACATGTGCATGAACATATTGATGAAACAATTCTTTATGTGAAAACCATACAACTACACGTGTTATTTAGCAGCGATGTTAAATGTTGAGATTTTATGTTGACAAACTTAAATACATGTAAAAATAGTAACTAAAACTCAAGCAAATGAGTAAACCCTTGGTTTGAAAAAATAAACATGGTCTTCAGCAATCCCAGAGAGTTTGCAATCAGAGACTACCCTATATAAAGCAATGGCAAAGTGAATGCTTTGTAATGGGAAACCCAAAAATCAATTTGATGAAGAAAGCTAGGTTTAACTTCACGCAACTGCACATGGTAGGCAGTTATTATGTCAGTTTCGGTTCATTCCAATGTAAACTGGGGAGATTTTTGCAATAAAAATTTTCTTCATATCCCGATCTCTTAATTCAAAAATCGATGGAATGATATGATCACCTCAATTATAGTTCTATCTACTTCGAAACTAATGAGAATGAAGATTCTCTTAAACGGTAAGCGATGTCAAGCTGCCTCATATATTTCAACGAGCTACATGATTCTCAATAAATGTTCAAATCTCATTCGCAGGACATAAATCTAGCACAACGTCAATTCTGTCTATTTTCAACACTTCGACTTGTCAACCCCGTCAATCTATCTACCTCTCAGTCCAACAACATGAACTTATCTTTACAATGGGTCAAAGTGTAAACCCGTTGACATGTCAACTTGTAAACCTACCCATCAACTTGGCAATTAGTCAATCCGATGATATGTCAAGTTACACTTGGTTGAGCGTGTAGCGCACAAAACACAGGCACACGATTCACGTTACACGCAAACCACACGATGCACGATACACGATTGCCGATCGGGAAATTTCTAAAAATTGTGTTTGTAAGATAATTAAATTTTATGCCGGACATGATTGACATTTGATCTTAAATAAATTAGTACGATGAAAGGATGCGTGTTAAAACGGTCCACACTAAATGTTTTCATATTTTAAAAATGTATTTATTTTTTTAATAGGAAATTTATCAAACTTTATAACAGAACTGTGAAAATA
This sequence comes from Mytilisepta virgata, assembly GCA_028015205.1. Taxonomy (NCBI): domain Eukaryota; kingdom Metazoa; phylum Mollusca; class Bivalvia; order Mytilida; family Mytilidae; genus Mytilisepta; species Mytilisepta virgata. The sequence goes on from CM051515.1 coordinate 39,744,580, forward strand.
TATTTTGAAGTTATTAGAAATCAGTAAACCTCTTCATGTCATTTTTACGGAATAAGCTATGGCATATTAACCAAAATTCATATGATAAGGCAAAAGTTGTTAGTAAAATAAACGTTACGACACAATGTTTATGGCTTCTTTCAAAAAAAAAAAAAAAAAAAAAAAAGCATGTCATAGGAGTGTGTTCCAGTACTGGGCTACTTAATGAGGAACCAGAGTGAGTTATATTTTCCTAACCAATGTAGGCAAGGGAGATAATAAATTTGTCTCCCTTTTAGCCTCAGGACAAAAGGGAGAGAATTTAATTATCTCCCTTTCCTACATTGGTTAGGAAAAGATAACTCACTCAGGATCCTTATTACCTGTACGTCTACCTCAGAAACACAATATTTAATTGTCTAATTATAAGTTAAACTGTAAAAATATTTTATGTATTTATTTATAATATACTATATAATATTAAATTTTAACTGTAAATATATATTAATATACAATTTACGTAAAAAAAAATAGTATTTAATCATTTAAATTATAATTAAATCATGAGTGAATAAAATATTTAATATTTTCTATGTAAAATATTTTTGGATAAAATATATTCAAAATATAATTTTGAAGTTGATCTGAAAATGTAAGAATAGTAAATGCTGTTGTTTTTAACATCTCACTATAAATAAGTTCTAAAATTTATGATAAAAGATTTTAATTTTCCAATTACTAACTCCCCCTTTTTTGATGGAGACGTGCCTTTGGCACCATCGTATGGAGTATACATATCACAGCTTGTACGTTTTGCACAAATTTGCTCTCGACTAGACGATTTTAACGAGCGACACCATACGATTACTAAAAAACTACTTTTACAGGGTTATAGATTCCACAGGCTGCTAAATGCTTTTAAAGCTTTTATAATAAATACCAACATCTTTTATCTAAATATTCAGCTTCAAGGAAGTAGATATCATGAACGAGGTTTACCATCATAGTTTCTATCGTAATATCGTGAACAAATGCAAAGGTCTCGCTAGTTATCCACAGAAACTTGGTAGTTACTTAAGATCTTTTCACAGAAAGGTCCATAAATATGAAATTATGTGCCATTCTCTAAAAATTGCTCTTCCTCCTAATGGCTTGAATACTTTAAACTCATACTGGCCTCTCACAAATACTGCTGATTTCTATTGTTCTATTGAACTCTTTGACGAGATATCATTAAAATCTTTATGGGAGTGTTATTTCAGATTTTCTTCTTTAGTAGAGCAACAGTATTCGACACGCAGCTATGAGAGACATAGCCATTTTTACACTGAAAACGAGCACATTCTGACCCGGCTGTCTAAAGTATGTACCGTCCACTCTAATTTTCAGTTCTAGCAAGCGGTCACCTTGTTGAAAATCATACTGTATTGGTTTTTATAGTGTGTTGTATACACCAGAGTATCATGCTATATAAGGGGGAGGTTTGGGTACCCATACAACCGGTTTAACTCCACCACTATTCAGTGTCTGTACCACGTCAGACCATCCTGACTCTCTGTTGTTATCGGTTGGGTTGATTGGTATGTTATTGTTGACCTTTCCTGTTACTCATTTTGTTGTTTATCTAAATGTATAAATTTGTATACATGTATAATATTTACTTTGTCAATAAATTGTTTTTAGTGATCTTTTTAATTTTCAGGAATGCAGGTACACTTGACTTTATCAAGAAACTATTAAATTTCAGATTATAGGTAACAGGCATAATATCTTCATAGGACCTCTTAATCCCTTGTCTTATTGTACGATGTTTTAGCCCAGTAGCCCTGTCGACAGGCAATCATACAACACTTATATATCAAACTAATCTTAAGGTCAGCCTGCCAAACCGTGAACCTGTCAAACCGTCAACTTGTCTGTTAGACAATCCGATGACATGCCAACCTGTCAACCATCTACCTGCCATTCATACAACACTGATATATCAAAACGGTACACATATGTACTACTATGTTTAATCAATCTGTCGACATGTCAAATTCTTCAAAGGAAAAGATGTATGATATAATTCATTGATGCAACATTCATATGAAATTTAACCAGACTTGCACATCAACAAATACACTTGTAGAATAAATATGCTGAAAATGTACGATTTTTTGTTTATACTGTACTTGAGGCGGAATTTCCCCATATATAGTAACGGAATGGTTAGACGGCTATGTTCTTTTTAAATATAACTCACCCATTGCCTGATTCCCCGGAGGGGGGACTTCCTATATAGCAGTTTATATTGAGAATAAATAGTATATCACTGGGTTATAATTTGTTGACGAGAAAATAACCTTCTCCCTGGATGTTGTAATTCAAGTATATGAATGGGTAGAGTTATAATAGTTCTGGCCGCACATCTGTACACAAACTTAGCTCAAGTTACCTCCCAGGGCCTGATTAATAACGCAAAAAACTTTCCAATGAAGACAGAAATGTGTAAGTTCACAGTCTGAGGATTTAAACATAAGCTCGCATTTTTCAGTTTGAATCAGTACAAAAAATGGCCATATCACGTAAACCATACTAATTCAGGTCAAGACAAAAAATAATTACAAGTACCAGTGTTTCAAATGTTATCATCTTTGGTTTTATCCTGTTCATAAGAAAACGAAATTCTTTTTTTTTTAACATTATATATTTATTCACCAAATATGCTTGTTACATTGTTACACTAAGAAACCAAGCTTTTCTTGATGCATCCTGTTATATTCCACTGATTACCCAGGTTAGTAATCAGCTTCTGATGTATATGTATATATTATAATAATATGTATAAATTTCTTGAAATACAATTGTACAACATTTTAATACACTATGTTTTATTCTATCAATCGTCTAAACTTCTTTTTAGTGACTTCAGTAATGGATTAAGTTTCATTGTACTGTTTTCGTTATATCTTTTTATGTATTCTCGAACAAAAATTTGATAAACGTTTACCTTTGTCAATTTCTGATTAGATACATAATATGATTTGTATATACAAAAACCTAAGATTGTTAGGAAATAATTCAGACCAAAATAATTTTTGTCAAAAATTTTATATCCAAAGACTAATTGTTTTAATGATACTCTAAAATTTAAATTTGATTTTATCATTAACTCATAAATACTTTTCCAAAAATTTTCTAAAAATCGACAAGAAATAAAAAAGTGGTTATAATCTTCTTCTTCATTACATACACTACATAGACTGTCATTCTTCTGTTTCCATTTAAACAATAATTGTTTTGTTTGTAATATGAATCGTAAAAGTTTCCATTTATATATTTTTAACTTATTTTCTTCTAAATAATGAAACATGAAAACATATTGTTGGTTAATACTAAGGTTCTCATTAATATGTAAAATGCGCAACCATTTGCTAACACCAATTGATGGTTCAGTTTTATCTTTACAAATTGACTTATATAATATATTTGTTGAAAAGCTTGAAGCCTCAATGTAATTACCTTTCCAGATTAGTTTCTGTCTAAAAATATTTACAATACTTTTTATAGAACTTTCAGACTGTAACATCTGAAGCCAGTCTTTTGGGATGGCTTTTTTTAAAATATTTATTTCTGCAATCCAATTATTATTGCAGTCTAATTTTTCCATAATAAAATGTTGAGATATATTACCAGTGTCATCTATAATATCATTGACAAATATCAAGTTACTCTTAATCCAATTTTCAAAAATAATAGTTTTATTTTCAAACTTAATCAGTTTGTTCCCCCAAATTACCTGTTTCCTTACTTCTGTGAAGTTGGTAGGTTTTTTGTCTGTCCACCGCCTGATATTACCCAACATTTAAATACTTCTCTATAAAATTCAGGGATATGTTTGATATATTCTAGAATTTTCTTCTTTTCAATATTCATCTTAAAAATTAACCAATTAATACCAACCACGCTAAGATATTTTAATGGAATCAAACTTCCAGTTTGAAATATATTACTAATGAGCTTACTTACCCAAGATGCTTTTAGAGACATAAAATAACTTTGTATGTCGATCAACCCCCCTTCTTCGTTTGACTTTATCATGGTATTTCTTTTAACCTTATCTGGTTTACCATCCCAGATGTATTTATAAGATTTACTTTCTATTTCTTTTCTGAATTTCTCCGGAACTGTACAGGCACTTGCCAAAAATGTAAAAAGTGGTAAAACTAATGTTTTTATAATAAGAATTTTCCCGATTAAAGTTAAATTACATTTCCCTCATAAATGAAATAGTTTATTCATTTTCTCAATTTTATTCTCCCAGTTTAATTTTTCATATTCTCCTCTGTTATGACCAAAATATATTCCCAATGCTTTGACTGGTTTGTTTGTCCAATTAATCCCAGCTATCTTATCTTTACTATTTTTCAGTTTTCCTATCCATGTACCCTCTGTTTTATTTTTATTCAAAGTTAACCCAGAAAATGATCCAAAAATTTCTATTTCATTCATAGCAGCTTTGATTTCTTTCTTATTACTGAGAAATAAAGTAGTATCATCAGCTAATTGTGTAATATTAATTCTATGATTTTTATTATCTAGTTTAACTACGAACCCTTTGATATCTATGTTTTTTCGAAGTCTTAAAGCCATGATATCTACGGATAAGACGAAAAGAAGAGCTGATAAGGGACAACCCTGCCTTATTCCTCTTTAGTTATGAAATATTTCTGAAAACGAAATTCTTAACAACTGTAAAAAAAAATCATTTTTCCTATTTTTATTCAAAGACTTTCTACATCTCATCTACCCAGTGAGCTTGAAATTAAGGATACTACAGATACATTGAAGTCCGCTTAATATTTGGATTTGTTTATTGAAATAGACAATGAGGGACATTGAAGACAAAACTTTATGACAATCGTGATGACTTCGACTTTCCTATTGTTAACTTTCCCTTCTTGAGTAGTAATATACCAGCACCGCATGCATATGGCGTCTACGTTTCTCACTTTATCCGATATTCCATATTACCATGCCTTTCGACAAAGAGGATTACTGCGGTCACAAAAGCTTCTTATCCAGGGTTTTATCAGGGACAAGTTGATGTCATCACTTAGGAAATTTTACGAATTGATTGACCGTTACAGTTTTCCAAGATGAGGTCCTAACATTTTATGTACCTCCGCCGACTTGTGACTACCACTGGACTGACTTTGTTGAACTTCACGAAGAGAGCCGTATACGAAACATGAACTGCTTACCCTTCCGGAGCACCTGAGTTCACTCCAGGTTTTTATAGGAGTTCGTGTTGTACATTTCTTTTGGTTTTCAGTGTTTGTTGTGCTTGTGGTTGTTTTCCCGGGTTTGTCTGTCTAATGGATTGCGTTTTTAGTTTGCTCCTTGGGTATGTATGTCCTCTTTATGACTTCATATCCTGTTTAGAGTTGTAAAAATTGAATTCAAATATGTTTTCATGCTCGTGATTAAGGCCATATTGGTCGAAAAGTTGGGTAATTTTGTCTTTTTAGTTCATTTATTGTTTGTTTTACCATTTTGTATTTGGTTTTATTCGGGTTGAGTATTTTGTACATTTAAGTCCTTTTATGCCCCCTTTGACAGCTCACAATATCCATTTATTTTCTTTGTTTGTGTTGTCGCATTAGCTGTTTCGCAACATACCTAGTTTATTATACATATAGATAAACAAGAAAACGAATAAAAGGAAAGGTGAACAATGACACGCCAAACAATTAGCACTATCCAATAGACAATCCCTCATACCAAAAATATTTAAAAAAGAGGCAAAAACACAAACATAAACAAAAAAAAGTCAGCAGTGTCTGACTTGGTACTGAAACTGTTAGTGGTGGGTTAAACAGGTGTTCTTGTACCCAAACCGATATGTACTTATCTTTATGGATAGGTATTTGTGTGTAAGAAAGGTTAATTTGTCTTCCGAGTTTTGTCTGTTAAATGGATTGCGTTTTTAGGATTGCTCCTTATTTATATTTGTCCTCTTCGTGAAAATAAAACATGTCATTGTGAGGGAGGAATTTGTAAAAATATAACTTAGTATTTGGAATCAATGATAAGAGGACATTTACTAAATTATTTTCCTTTGTATACAGGATTAATCAAATGTTCTTCAGGAATATTACTGGCAGCATATTATTGTACTGCCTATTTTAATGTGACAGATGCTACATGATATATTATAACCCCGTTTTCCGTGTTATAAAAATGAATTTATTGAATAAAACTTGAAATTTCATTCTTTTTACCCATAATGGTTTTCCATGTTATATCGGGATATCAGTTTAGAAGAGATCAAATTAATGGAGAAAACATATATAAAAACTGCAAGCTTAAGGGAGGACAACAAAATTAGTATACTGTCAACTGAAGGAAAACTGAAATGTAAGTACTTACACAATTAATTTGTTAATATTATAAGAGTTAAATAAGTTTGAAAGTTTTAATAACACTACGATTTCGAACCTTTAATCTTAAATGAACCCTAATAAATATTTTTTATATTTGTAAATCTGCATAGGAAGAGGGTTAGGATCTCACAAAACATGTTTAACCCCGCTGCATGTTTGCACCTGTCCCAAGTCAGGAATCTCTATCCTTTGTTCGTCTTGTTTTTTTTAAAAATTTTGGTTCATTTGTATGTTTCGGAATTTAATGTGCCGTCCATTTCGCTGAACTACTATACATTATTGTTTAGTGGCCAGCTGAAGCCCACCTCCAGGAGCGGTATTTTCTCGCTGCGTTGAAGACTCATTGGTAGCCTTGAGCTTTTTTCTGCTCTTTGATAGGGTTGTTGTCTCTTTGACACATTCCCCGTTTCCATTCTCTATCCTATAAGAGAAAACAGTGTGAAAAAACAGGATGCGTAAACTGATGAATGAACGAGGAGTTCAGGTCGTAAACTTCAATTCGCAATTTTGGAAATTTGTCCCATGTGGGTCTTAAGATTTGAAAAAAAAATCTAAAAGCTTTCTGTGCATTGTCAGGTCGTATATAACCATACTGTATAGAAATTTAATCCCTAAACCTAAAAGTGAAAGATGAGTTGATGTCACAAGAAAGTGTGTCGAAGAAAAGGACGGAGACAATCTCAATACAAGAAAGTTCGGGGATATTGTTACCTCCCCTCGTCTGCCTGTCCGTCACTCTCTTGTGATCTAAACTCTAGATTCATTTTTAACTTCATGCATTTTACTTCTACACAGTATTGCCATACACAACAAGATTATGTGCAACAAGGTTCTGGAGTTTTGATTTGCAAACCTTGAGACCATAGAAATCGAACTTTTAATTAAATTTTGGCTTTTAACCAAACTTTTCTGTCGATTTTATCATTATGCAATTTAATTCTATACAGTAATGTCATACCCTCTACTTTATTCAAACAAATGTGCCCATATTGAAACATTGGATTGTAGAAGTGGAGCACAGGAACAACAGGTGGTAGTGTGAGAATATGGTATTATCCAGACTTTAGAACAAACGCGTTGTTTTTTTTAGTGTTTTTTTTCCATAAATTTGGCCACATGTAATCTTTGAGATATGTTTTGTCAAGAATTCACCAAGCATATACCTAACTTAAATTTCTTTTTACCGACTTTTTAACTATCAAATTATCTTTAAAACTGAATCGGTGATCATTTTCGTTTCATTTCTTTATATATGAAGCAGTAACCCATTTTATCGCCAAAAAGTTACGTTCTTTCTAACTCAAACATTTTAAGGAAAGGCGAAATTGGATTGGACACTGTTACTAGATACATTTTGATATAGGGGCACACACTGAGTCCTCTTTTCCTCTTTTGGAAAGAAAAAAGGGTATACAATACATATTCTACGATGCGAGTTTAAATCCACAATATGTGCACAATGTGTAGATTAAAGACTCTTCAGTTGTGATCAGGACCTAACATGTTGAAAACCGAAACAATACTATGTCCCACAACGTTGGGAAGATTCAAAAATCAAAACATTGTAACAATAAAATTCTGACATAGTTTATGATATGAAACTTTTTACCTTTACCAATTGGGTTTGGAATTTTACTCCTTTTGGGTATAAACTGCCAAGAATCAAATGTTACCACATTTTGATTAAATCAAAGGCAAAATAGTCGGGTACATTTTAAAACACTATTCGTCCATTTCGAAAAATAATTTAAGTTAATCGCACAAAATAGTGAGAGCAAATGAACAACATAGTGCTGAAATGTAAGTTAGATTTAATTTCGTAAAAAAAAAATATTTGGGGTGGTGTGATGTATTTACATGTAGATTTTAAAATAGTTTGATTTATATAAAGCCAACATACATTCTAGACTTTTGGACCACTTAAATACAAGTCATTCCTTCAACGACTCGATATTTCATCAGCAGTGTTCGCGATTGACAAATATGTAATGTCAACTAACTTACCCAAAATGTGGAAGAGCAAATTCAAATGAAAATAAAAATAAAAATAATGGCCAAAACCAAAGATATCCTTGAGGTAGATGGTCCTTAACTAAACAATGTCTATGTATCAATATCTCGCTAGCATTGGAATACTAAAAACTGGGCTGGTAATACAGTTCAACTCGGTGGTAGGAACGAACATTAAATGATACCAACATTTATGAATTGTACACATGTATTTTCGCTATGTCCAATACCACATGCGGGGATAATGATCATCTACGACTCGGAACCGGGATTTGAAGCGGATAAAAATATGTAAGCGTTTTCGTTCGGATTTCTTCAAAATGTAACTTATTTAGACAAAACAAATAATTAAGCGGAACACTATGGTTATACAGGACGATGCTCATCCCATTTCGCATGCGAAAATTGTCATTGAAATCATCAAACACTTCGGGACTATCTTGGAAGGGCTGTAATTAAATCAGAAAGAACCATTGTTTTTCCAAAGATTACAGCTTACCTGTAGCAGTTTATTTGTATTTCTGTTGTTATATGGTGTGTCCTAACAGGAATATAACTCAATTATTAATCATTACTGCGGCAAAATATGCTAATGTTGTTTTTTGAACCAATATCTAATGTGGCGTATGGAGACACTGATTATTCGTAGCAAGGGGACAGTGTTATATTTTGTAAAAACTGACATTGTTTCACCTCCTTTGCCATTTAATTTATCATTTAGACCATTTTACTTATTTTGACATTTAGATCTGCTATTCAACAGTTTTGGGTTATTCTTTAGTTTTTAAAAAGTGTTGTCTTCATAATCACTGATGAGCCGTGCTTCAGCGAAAAAATGCACCCTTTTTAAAAAAAGAAATCTATATATATAGAAAAACAATATTCAATGATGCATTTACCAGTTTTGATGCTCAAGATATGCATTCTTCGTTGAAGAAAGATTCATCAATTGAACTGAAGCCCGAAAATGTTGAAATCCGAAAAGATAACACTATCTGTTGAAGAACTATCCAAATGTCAAAATGACCAAAACCTTTATCTGTTGTACTGCTAAACATTGAATATACAACACCGATTGTGGTCCACAATGATCTAAATAACAAGGTAATTGTAAAGAATGTAAAACAGTGTCAGTTGAACCGTTTTTATAAAATTTATCACTGTCCCCTTGTTGCCAAAATCTGTATCGTAATAAGCCACATTAAAAATTGGTTAAAAACAACATTAGCATATTTTGCCACAGTGGTGATTTTGAGTTAGTAATATTCCTATTAGCAATACACTGCATAACAAAAGGCACAAACAATAACTTGATACAATTAAGCCGTAATCGTGCGAAAACTTTCGGATTGTGACAACCCTACCCATATAGTGTCGGAGGGTTTAATAATTTCCAGGACAATATTCTCCTGTGTAACCATAGTATTCTGCTAAGTTTTTTGTTTTTTTTCAAAAAAGTAATCTTTTGAAGAAATCTACAAGCAAACACGAACTAATCTCTTTAATGCCGATTCAAATGTGTCCCCAGTCACACTTGATCACTGTCAACACATATGGCATTTAACACGAATGAAGACTTTTTAAAACATATCCTGTAGCATAATCAGTACCAAAGTCCAAAATTTCAACAGGCCAAACACAGACCAATATATGTAAAAGCAGGTTTCAAAAGAAAAAAATTGTGATAAAATAAGGTCCTGTTGAAAGGTAAAAAGTATAAGATATATAATTAAGTTGATTCGAGTACGAATTGAAGAATCATATATATGTAGATCAATATCCGTCCATTTAAAATTATTTTTGTAATTGAAAACTCGTTCAGGTGTTTCATAATCCTCAAAATGAGTGGTCTTATTTCTAACAATATACTTCGTTTAATGTAGTACATTTGTAGCAATTGTTATTTGAATGGTTTTGAATTTGGTATCTCTTTTGATCATCAGTGTGAGGCAGTTGCCAAGTTGTCTGGGCAGTTCATCGTAACAACAAATGAGTGATTCATCAACCTATCAAATGGAGGTTGTGAGCTCGAATCTAGTTCGTTGGGGCCCCTATCGTAATGATATGGATTTCCAGTTTTGCCTGTCGTAGGTAGGTGATATAGGATTAAAAACAAAACTAATGATTTGCTAACCAAAAACGTCGACATTGGTTTCAATATATCATGAACAAATAATTTTATCATTCCATCATATTTGTTGTCTCATTTCAGTCACAAGGATGTTGGTGTCATATGATTTTGTCGTGCATGGTTTGTTAACGGTGATATTAATTGTACATGTGATTAGAGGGGAAACGTTATCGCATACCGATAAGGAAATATTGAAGAAACTCGATAAATTTCTTGAAGAATCTGAATCAGGTAAATGTATATGAACATAAAACAAATAGACAAATCACAGGATTGAACAAAGGAAATTTATTTTCACATACGTTCAAAAAATGTAAATTTTGTGTCATTAATTATTTACTTTATCAGTAAATGTAACTAAAAGCACCATAAAAGAAACTAAATATACCAATGAAAAACAAGGTCCCGAAATTAACAATAACATTTAACCATGAGATAAATAAACATAACGTCTCAATTATAACTTAAACTTGTTTAACAACTGGGTTAACTATTTCCCTTTAAGACACATTGTTTTTTGAAAAATAATACCCGGATATTAAAATGCTATTTTTGAAACGAGTTCAAAACGGAATATACTTAATAAATATTTCAGATGTCCATTTGTTTTTGTATAGAATTGTTTGAACTGTTCTACTTATAGGAGTAACATATACAAGGTGGGGAAAGAGTAAATGTCCGTATTGGGCAGAAACAGTCTATTCAGGTACATGTACATTGTATATAAAATTATCTAATGCCATTATACATTGATTCTGTATATAGTTGTAGTTGACTAATTTATGAACTACTGCTTAAATGTAAGTAAATTCAAGAAATACCAAAGGGATATTCGAAGGAGAGAAAAATCGTTACAACTGACAAACTCCGGAGAACAACGAAGACAAGACCAAAACAATACATGCACTACAATTAAAAACTAAAAACGTATGAACAACATGGACCCCACCAAAAAAACCGGGGGTAGACTCGGGTGCTCCGGAATAGTAAGCAGTCTCTGCTTCCTGCAGGACACCCGCCATGCTGCTCATGTCAAATCCGGTATGGGGAAGGGATAATATCAATGGAACAGGTCCATTTTCATTTGGGAAACGGTTTTTTCATACCTGTCAACCAAGTCATGATGTAAGCTATTTTTTATTAATGTTGATGTTTTTACAAATGTTTAATGTCAGTCTGTTTTGGGATTCTTTCTTCTATAACAATATGTAAAGTCAAGGAATACCAAAGGAATATTCGAAGGAAGGGAAACTCGAAAAGACTGACAAACTCCGGGGATCAACGAAGACAAGACCAAATCAATACATGCACTACAATTAAGAACTAAAAACATATGAACAACATGGACCCTACTGAAAAACCGAGTGTTGACTCGGGTGCTCCGGAAGAGTAAGCAGTCTCTGCTTCCTGCAGGTCATCCGCCATGCTGCCCATGTCAAATCAGGTATTAGGAAGGGACAACATCAATGGAACATGTCCATGTTAGCTTTCCAATGGTATGTACAGTGCGTTGAATTTAGTATGATAGATTTATTTTCCTTGAAAAAAATCCACTGATTAGATATACTCATACAGATGGTTGAGCGTATAATGCACAAAACCACATTCACACGATTCACACGTTACACGCACACGATTCGCACAAAACGCGCACACGATTCGCACGATACGCGCACACGATTCCCACGTTACACGCAAACCACACGATGCACGTTACACGAAACACGATTTCCGATCGTGCGATTTCTAACAATTGTGTTTGTTAGATACGAACGGAATATAATGAAATTATTATAATTAAATTTATGCCGGATATGAAGAGCAATGAAATATTGAAAATGCATTTGATTTTAAATAAATAAGTACGATGAAAGGAAGTCGGTTTTGAACGGTCCGCATTTAACTATTTTCATAAATGTATTTGCAATTCAATTTTTTTTTAATGGGAAATTTATCAAACTTTAGAACAGAACTGTGAAATTATATTTTTAATGTATTAAAAATCAATAAACCTTTTCATGCTGTTATTACCTAATTAGCTATGGCATATTAACCATTGATATAATAAGAATAAAGTTGTCACTAAAATAAACAATATTTTATTGCTTCTCTCAAACAAAGGCACCATGTCATAGGGATGTGTTCCACGAACGACTAGTAGGCTACTTATTTACTTGACTGTACATTTACCTCAGATATACTATGCTAAATGGTTTAATTATAAGTTAAATTTTAAAAATATTTTATTTATTATTTATAATACATGTATAATATATAATATAAAATATTAACTGTTAATTTATATTAATATACAGTTGATATCAATATAATTTATTTTTATTTATTCATTCAAATTATAACTAAACCGTAAGTGAATAAAAATATTTAATATTCTGTATATAAAATATTTGTACATAAAGTATATTTATAATATAAATTAAAGTTTATCTGAAAATGTAACTCTAAATTTATAAATAAAAAAAATCACAAATCTTTAGAGGCATGAATGAATGAATGAAGATTTCGTAGGTAAATTAACAGATAAATAGACCTCTTAATCCCTTGTCTAATTAGATGTTTTAGCCTGATCAAACAATTACTCATGTAAAAGATGTATTATAAAGATATAAATTGGTAAATGATATTTGTCAAAGGATTAAAAACGTCGGCATATTTTAAGAGTAATCTAAAATAGTTTTTTTACCGACAAGTTAAAGTTCAAATTTATGTTTAATTAGCAAATGTTGCATGCAAGTTGTACCATCGTTTAATTTAGGGAACATTTTATTTAATTTATTCTTATCAAACCAAATAAATTGAATAATTTAAATTAGTAATAGAAAAAAAAGAATCTGTTGCGGGATTATTAATATCAATATTTTCAAATATTTGACACCGATGAAGGTTCGTTCCAACAATATTTTAATTCGAGTTCGAAATTTGCTCCGATTTGAATTCACACATTTTAATATCTGTTTCGACCAATGAAATCTCATACACGTTACACGATTCAAATCGTAAGTTATTACCACACGCAAACCACACGCACACAATTCGCACGATTCAAATCGTATGTTTATTACCGCACGCAAACCACACGCACACAATTCGCACGTTGCACGCACACGATTCACACGTTACACGCACACGTTACACGCACACGATCCATACATTACAAGCACACGTTTCGCATGTTACACGAAGTTTTTGGTAATTTACACTTTCAACCAAGTGTATACGATGCATATAACTCATATAGTTTTCTGTTTTCTACAAAAGCAGATTTCCCGTTTTTTCTGTGCAATTTATGCACATTTGCTTCAAATATGACTTTGTCACTAATTTTTGTTAGGTTAAATTTATCTATTTATAATAGATTGAAGTGCGATAGGACCCATGTAGCGGCATTTTAGCCTACTCGTTATTCGACATCTACAGGGAGTCTTTAACGTGCTTTCTACCTAACACAACATATCCATTTTTCGTTCGCATTTGACGGACTACAATCTTTGCAAACGGTGCTGATAGGGCGTAGCAAATATTATCCGTACAATTTTCACCCCGAACGGGAATCGAATCAGGGATCTTTGGCTTGGAAGTCCGATGCGCTAACCACTACACCACGGTGCCCTTATTGTTTTTTAAAACCAAATACCACCTTGAAATGTTTGTAGGTCAGGTTGGAGGTAATCACCACCACACTAAAGGTGGAGGGGTAAATTATTTGTGCCTCCCAAACGACCCAGAGAATGGTGAAGTTTTGCACTACGAGAATAATCAGGTGTACGGAGCGGAATACCTTATACATGGCAGAACGAAACCTTCCACCCACTGGTCCAACAGTCTTTATAGTAAAAGAGTTCCATGTGCTGTCTGTCTGAGAAAGCAGAGGAGGAATTCGATAATGATTCCAGGTACTATTAATTTTAGTAGATTTGTCTTAAAAAAGAATAATGATTAAAAAAAGGACAAATATACCTAAGGAGCAATCAGAAAAAACGTAATCCATGGGGCAGACAAAGCCGAGAAGACAAATGAACAACCACAAGCACAACAAATAAAGACAGAAAACTATAAAACAATGAACAACACGAACTCCTATAAAAACCGGGAGTAAACCCAGGTGCTCCGGAAGGATAAGCAGTTCCTGCTCCGTATACGGCACCGTCGTGAAGTTCAACAAAGTCAATCCTTGGGAAGTCGCAAATCGGTGGATGCACATGAAAGGTTACGACAGTGGGAACAGGTCCAACATCATCTTAGATATTGGAACACTGTAATGGTCAATCAATTCGTGATGACGACCGTAAAATTTCCTAAGTGATGACATCAACTTATCCCTGATAAAACCCTGGTTAAGAAGCTTTTGTGACAGCAGTAATCCTCTTTGTCGAAATTCAAGGTAGCTCAAGCATGCGCTTGAAAATCGGATCAGATGAGAAACGTAGACGCCATATCCAAGAAGGGAAAATTAACAATAGGAAAGTTGAAGTCATCACGTTTGTCATAAAGTTTTGTCTTCAAATGTCCTTCATAGTCTATTTCAAGAAACAAATCCAAATATGAAGAGGACTTTTGTGTATGTTTGGTGTATCAGTAGTATCCTTAATTTAAAGCTCACTGGGGTAGATAAGATGTAGAAAGTCTTGGAATTTGTGGTTATTTTACGACAACACATCATCTATATAACTAAAAGTGAAATTAAAGGATTGGGCTAGTTTCTTTTTGTTTTCACGTAGTAACCCTTGAATGAAGTCCGCTTCATATGAGTACAGAAATAGATCGGCGAGGAGAGGAGCACAGTTGGTTCCCATTGGAATGCCGATTGTTTGTTGAAAAAATAGACCGCCAAATTCAACGAATATGTTGTCTATGAGAAAATCTAACATGTTTGTAATTTCATCTTCAGAATACGTTTTGTCAGAATCAGAGTGGTTCTTCACGAAATACGCCTTTTCTCTACCTAGAACAAGACATTTATACCTGCGTGTCCCATTTTTCTTGAGAAAACATTGATGAACTAGTTTCTTTAAGCGATCTTTTAATTCAGAATGTGGTATGGTTATGTAGAGTGTAGAGAAGTCGAATGTTTTTATACTGTTGCATGTAGCCAAAGATTTTGATTTTAGATATTGAAGTAAATTTTTGGAGTTTTTAAGAATCCACATCTGATTGACGCCACTGGTGGAAATACATGTTTCACAGTTATTCTGAAGGCCCTCTTTAATACATGTCAATACGAATGTTAAAATCTTTGAAAGAGGTTTTGTAGAGCAATTAGCCTACCCAGCAATGTACCTTTGTTTAAACGATTTCTTATGTAGTTTAGGAATCAAATAAAGAGCAGGAGGGTCCATTTCATCACCCTTTGTAGAAATGCCAAAGGAATGAAGAACGGTCTTGTGGTTATCAAAGATTCGGTATATCTTCCAACAGCTGAATTAATAAGTTTGTGGAATTATATGCTGGAAGTGAGTCTTCAGCGAACATAACATTTCACCAGATTTTCCTCAGTTGCAGTGTTACGGGTGCCTTCTTACCTTCCAGAGCACCTGTTGTCACGGAGTTCACATTGCAAGTGGACTAGTTTGTGGTATATTTTTTACTCCTTTTGTTCTGTCTTTGTATGCTGTGTTAGTACTCTCGCGAGCTCGCCTGGTTTTTGTATTTGGTATTTTGGAATTAAGTAATTTCTTACTGAACTTCATCTTTAATGTTGCTGTAAGGAAGAGTTAAAAGCTCACACCTAATAGTGAACTCGCATCTTAATGTTTGTACGGAATGGCCCTCAAAACTGAAAAACTAAAGGCCCGTTCTCGTGACCAAATGTACACATTCGTAAATTATTTTGCATATTTGTAAATTTACACACGGATGCCAATTCTTCCATGTAAACGCATTTACTCACGTATGTAAATTTATACCATATGTAAATTTACACTTGGTCGGAACCAAGTGCAAATTAACTTTTACACACGTGCAAATGTATTTGGGTGAATATTTTTGTAAATTGATTACCATGTGAACGGATAGCAAATTTACACATTCCTAATTTTCCACCAATAACGACATAATACCGATTGGATAAATTCATGGAACGGATTTAACCTTGACCTATTGATTGTCTAAGCTTATAACTGTACATGTCTCAATAACAATATGGTCAAACCAATCAGTAGAACGTTCTTTTTCCATATCCTTTTTTCATGACCCCATCCAAAGACGAAATTCGTTCCCACAAAGTATGGTAAAATTCTGCTTCTTTGCATCTATAACGAACGAAAGCGTCCATGTTTCACCGTTAGGTGTTTAGATATAAAAAAATCATATGAACGCTTTGCACACGTAAGCAAATCTCAGGTAAACTTGTGCAAATTGAAGAAGTTTGCAGACGACAAGTGCAAGGAGGGATTGTCTTACCAACATAAAGTGGCAATGATACAATGTACATGTATTGTTCTCCCTTGATCGTTTTGGGAAAAATGAAGATTGATCACTCTGCCGTATAGTCTGATATTCCGTAGCAGTAATCGGCTTTTTTATGTTGATGAAATATTTGATACACCTAACCTACCATGCAAATGACATAAAAAACTCACAGTTTGATGAATTGGATATGGACATGAGGAGATTTTTTGGTCTTGTCAGTAACGCGAAAGGCCGTCATTGTGAGAGATAAAAAGATATACGCACCCTTGATAGAAAGTTTTTTTAGTTTTAGAAAAGATAAATACTTTCATGATAGTATCGTTTTTAAAGATTAAATTTTGGAACCTTTAAACTAAAAATTCATTCGGTATATGTCGAGGATAAAAAAATTGATTTTGGATCATTACAGGACGAAGAACCTGCTACTCTGGTTGGACGTCTGAATATACGGGATACCTCATGAGCGAACATAACGGCCACAGTAAAAGGGACTTCGCGTGTGTAGATATCAACGCAGGACCTTATGATGGAAGGACTGGCAACAGAGATGGTCCACTGTTTTATCCAATCAGGACGCGATGTGGCAGCTTGAAATGTCCACCTTACAGAGACTACACACAGCTCTTGTGTGTAGTTTGCAGCAAGTGAACTATTAAGTACTGGTGTCTGTAATTATCATGCAGGACCAACATAGAGGGTGGCACATGATACATTTTTAAATTGGTCAGTATTCACTGTAATAAACCAGTTTTCATCCCTTTTTACGAATACATTTATTTCTCTATGTTTTCTTAACTATAAATTAATAAAATATTGATTTCAAAATAGGAGTATTTTGCTTCATTTTCAATTGATTTCAATGTTCTACCAGGTTGGTTATTTTTTTTATCCGCCATGTCCTTCTGGAATATTTTTTGGCTCAAAATACTAAGAAATATGATCATTTTAATTTGTGAAACAATTGACTGTGTTTTTTTTTCATCATAAGTACACAAAAGGCATTTCAAAAACGGCAAAAATCAAAATCTGGCGCGAAATAGTTATCTCCCTTTCACCAATTGTTTACATCCGCCGGTCGGCGCTGTGGTCACACCAACAGAAATGGCGGACTTTTCAGATGGGTTGAAATGTTCTGTCGCCGCTTTTGCAAGAACATCGTGTACATTACATGATAAATACCCAAAGGAAACTGAAGTAGAACTATGATCGGATTGCACCAAAGACATTTCCTCGCATTTGAAAACAATGGACTGAATTCCGGGTACAGAAGTCGTTACGAAGGTCGTCCGATTGCCAGCCGTGTGGGAATATTTTCCGAAACATCTTTAGAGCAGATGACAGCTAGCCCATTCCATCGGTACTCGCTTGGGTTGTTTTGGAAGAGACAGAAAGCCACAAAATGCTCGCACCCGCACCATACAGGAAAACGTAAACCGCACAGAGGCATTTCGTTGGAAATATCCAGAGACACCTTGAGGGAAACGGTACACTTGTACAAGTTGGATCAGGTAAAAAAAAATCTTTACAATTGCAATTAACACATATAAAATTTTCCCTCAAGTGATTTCAACTTATCCAGGTGTCTACTTTTGCTGTAAATAATAACAGAATATTATGTCCTGACCCCCTTAGAATCCATTACAAATCACCCCACTGACGAACCGCCCCACTTTTGTTTACCAACACGCCCCATTTATGAAAAATGGTAAAAATCCCTCTGAACTAAGGTCTGCCAACTCACCGCACTTCAAGGCACTTGCGAAAAAAAATCTTGGTCCTTTCGCCGAAAAAAACAAACTTTGAACTATTCAGTTATAAAATTAGGGCATGCTGTGGAGGAATTTTCCCCTCCCAAAAAATTGATTGTGTCATAGTTCTGTTTCAAAGGGAGACTTTGCATATTCAGCTTTAATATTATACAAACTATGGAAAGCAAAAATGACAATAATGTCATGGGTTTGGGTAGCGTGTACGTGACACATTATCTCTACTTATAAAATGAGGTTTGTTCATGGGATGGGGAAAATATACGTTAATCAAAACGAGGAATAATGTAATACATGGATATAATATTATAGATGATTTATTGAACTTCTAATGCTATTTTTTGATGACAGAATTTCCAAGAGTTACAATAAAGTTAATTTGTTCTTTAGTTGCCTTTTCCTTTACTTTAACTTCATAAATCAATCCTTTCAAAACGGGTTACCCTGCCTTGTACCAAGTATTCGAGTTTTGATAAATCAACATATCGGGATGGATATACATAAACGTGCTCTTTTCGGAATTATGTCCGACTAGAACTTATTTTAAATGTTGAAATTAAAAACATCCTTAATAGCTTGTTTCTCCTTAATAGTTATAATAAATTGTGAGAATCACCTCAGTAAAGCAATTGCAAAGCTTAAATAAGCTATAAAAATAAATATTGCTTTTAGACCTAAAAAAATATATATTTGTGTTTAGGGTAACCCGACCCTACCTAATTTTTAGTGCCTACCCTAAATATTTTATAACCTTTCTTCAACAAGCACTGTTAAAGTCAAGGTGACTCCAGTATACGACCTAACTAAAAAATTAATGTGAAAAAAAAATTTCCCTACCTACCCTACCTAACTTTTTTCAGTGTGTTACCCTAAACACTTGTATTTTTAGCTCACCTGACCCGAAGGGTCAAGTGAGCTTTTCTCATCACTTGGCGTCCGTCGTCTGTCGTCCGTCGTCCGTTAACTTTTACAAAAATCTTCTCCTCTGAAACTACTGGGCCAAATTGAACCAAACTTGGCCACAAGCATCATTAGGGTATCTAGTTTAAAAAATGTGTCCGATGACCCCGCCTGCCAACCAACATGGCCGACATGGCTAAAAATAGAACATAGGGGTAAACTGCAGTTTTTGTCTTATATCTCAAAAAATAAAGCAATAAGGGCAAAACTGATATTGGGTAAAAATGTTCATCAGGTCAAGATCTACCTGTCATGAAATTTTCAGACGAATCGGTCAACCCTTTGTTGGGTTATTGCCCCAGAATTGTTAATTTTTAGGAAATTTTGCAGTTTTAGGTTATTATCTTGAATATTATTATAGATAAAGACAAATTGTAAACAGCAAAAATGTTCAACAAAGTAAGATCTACAAATAAGTCAAGATGACCAAAATCATTGATTGACCCCTTATAGGAGTTTTCCCCTTTAAAGACGGCATCCAGCATAAACTTTCCTTTAAAGATCTTTTCCTCTCAAACCACTGGGCCAATTGAGACCAAACTTTGGTGGAATGGTCCTTGGGTGGCCCCCTTCCAAAATTATGTCTGGCATCCCCGACTTCCAACCGAGATGGCTGCTGTTACTAAAAATAGAAAAAGGGGGGGGGGGGGTGACTTTCAATATATGAAACTACAAGTCCAGTTGGAACCAAAGTTGGCAGTAATAGTTCTTAGGAGGTTCTCTTTCAGAAATATGTCCAATGACCCGGACTGTTAACCAAGATGGCCGCCACAGCCGAACTTAGTTTAACATAGGGCCCTATGGGAAAATTCATTGAAAATCTTCTTGTCTTAAACCACTTGACCAATCGGAACTAGACTTGGCAGCAATGGTCCTTAGATGGTCCTCTTATAGAGGTGTGTTCAATGACCCGGACTGTTAACCAAGATGGCCGCCACAGCCGAACCTAGTTTAACATAGGGCCCTATGGGAAAATTCATTGAAAATCTTGTTTTAAACCACTTGACCAATTGGAACCAGACTTAGCAGCAATGGTCCTTAGATAGTCCTCTTACAGAGGTGTGTCTGATGACCCGGACTGTCAACCAAGATGGCCGCCACACCTGAACTTAGTTTAACATAGGGCCCAATAGGAAAATTCATTGAAAAATCTTCTTGTCTGAAACCACTTGACATATTGGAGCCAGACTTGGCGGCATTGGTCCTTAGGAGGTCCTTTTTCAGAAATGTGTCTGATTTCGTGGACTGTGAACCAAGATGGCCGCCACAGCAGAACTTAGTTTAACATAGGACCCTATGGGAAATTCACTCAAAAATCTTCTTGTCTGAAACCACTAAGCCAATAAGAATTAGACTTGGAAGCAATGGTCCTTAGATGGTCCTCTTTCAGAAGTTTGTGCGATGACCCAGACTGTCAACCAAGATGGCCACCACACCCGAACTTAGTTTAACATAGGGCCCTATGGAAAAATTCATTGAAAAATCTTCTTATCTGAAACCACTTGACATATTGGAGCCAGAATTGGCAGCATTGGTTCTTAGGAGGTCCTATTTCAGAAATATGTCCAATCACCCGGATTGCCACACCGAACTTTGTTAAATATTGGACCCTATAGGAAAATTCATTTATAAATCTTCTTGCCTGAAACCGCTTAGCCAGTTGGAACAAGACTTAGCAGAAATGGTCCTTAGATGGTTCTCTTTTAGAAATGTATCCGTTTACCTGGACTAAACCAAGATGACTGCCACAGCTGAACTTAGTTTAACATAGAATCCTATAGAAAAACAAGCCAAATTGACTGCAACACTTAAATTTTTAGGTCTGCTCAAGGTGAAAAGTTAAATCCAGGTGAGCGATACAGGCTCTTGAGAGCCTCTAGTTTTATTTGGCCTTATATTAAATAAAATAAATTCTCTATCTTTTCTTTTTGTATAATGTATATTTTTGTCATACGTCCTTTCCACTTTGACTGCCAAATTGCATGTAAAATAAAAACCAGGAAACACGAAGCACTGGAAATAAGTTCATAATGGTTAAAAGAATAAGTACTTGAAGTTATTATTTAGCCATTCTTGACATTCTTAAAGATCATGCAGGCATTGTTAATAGAGGTAGAGACCCTAAAGTCACCTTTTAGCTTCTGGGCTGACTTTTGATTAATTCCAGTTTTCTTTTCATTCAAATGTGGGATAAGCAGAAAAAACTAAGCTTACTGGCACAAAACACAGGAAATAAAAAAAGGGAAACACGAAGCACGAAAAAGAAAAGGTTGCAGGAAAATATCCCTTTACCACCTAAAAATTGGCAGTGGGGGTATACCTTCACAGTTTATCCTTGTTTCATCTTCAAAACTGTCATTTATCATTCCCATGTATTAAATCTACAAAAAAGTTGGATTTAATTATGGTTTTCCTCTTGACATTTTTTTTATTTTAAGACCTGAAGACCATTCATGTACATTTGTGTGTATGGTGATGTATTGATGTCTTTGTGTCATTGTCTCACATTAAATAATACTGTTCAGGCCATCCTACATTTATGAAAAATTTTCAGGAATATGCCAGAAATGTCTTGAACAGTATAGAGGTGAAAGTCATGCAGTAGAAGTAGAGAATGATCAGGAAGATACCAAAACGACTGAAGAATTATTTTTTTGTGTACTGAAGATACGCATGTGAGTATACTAAATTTGCAAAAGAAGAGAATCTGATCTGGTTATGGGTTGCAAAATAATGTGTTTATGTCCCTGCCACAAAATGGATGGGACATACATGTATATAGTTTAACCCTTGTCTGCAAAATAGTCTGCATTCTGCAATAAACAAGTTTCCAGAGGTTTTTTTCTAAACTGCTTGAAATATTCAGCCTATTTTTGGTATGCAACAGGGAGACTTCAGAGCATGACAGGGAGACTGTGTTTTCCAACAATTCGTCGCCTGTCAAGTAAATACCTGTTATTTTGTGTCTTATAGTGTATACTATACATTCCTTTATTGTGTTTTATCCTGTATTGTTTGAGATTTTATCTACATTTACTCCATATCCTTCCATTTTAGTCATAATCTGAGATTTTGTCTCGTGCATTTAATCAATATCCTTTGTCAGAGATTGTGACGAATATATTTTAAAATAAAAAAAAATTAAAAAAAATAAATTTTGCAGTGGTGCTCCGAACTTTGAAGAACATTTCTGTTACAGATATGAGCAAAAATATTTGTACCTTTTGACACAACTTATTTATTATTGCCATTTTATTTTTTAATATTTATTTATCTATAATCTTTACTATTATTTTTTCTCAAACATACTCTTAAAATCCTCCCATTCACCTTGCTTGAACACCTTAATAATCAATACATGTGTTGACAAAATTTCCATTTGTGCATAGATATGTCAAAATCTGCTAAATTTATTTTTACATAAGGTCTACATATTGTTACCGGTCGGTAAAAAACACAGCGACCAATGAAAAATCACAAGAATTCCGATTGCCGCCATTTTCTAGCTTACTTTTTGTCGTTTCTTTCAGTTAACTGGGCGTAAAGTTGAAGCCATTGACGTTGTACACGGTATGCGATCTGCTGTCACTGAAGATGGAAATAGACGATTTGACAGATCTGATTGGCTGCAAGTGACCCAAATTACAGTCTTTTTTCTAGACTGGCACATACATCATGTTCGTCTTCTAAGAAAGATGATGCCTTTACACTGGATGCTTTAGTGGCAGATGATGACGACGATTTAAGGGCCATTGTGACAACTTTAGATGCACAGAATATAAACCAAGAATTGGAAACGTTGGATTTTTATGATTAACAGTCATGAAAGACTTTACATTGTATACTTGTACATCTGATGATTTTGATTTTTAACATAAAACTTTTAATTCCTTTCATCAAATAATCACAGATTAAAAAGTGCATAAATTCTCTCCTTACTCAACTTTATTAGATTTAATTAGACTAATACTTGTATTAGACAATTTTTTTATACAGTTTTGTCAATCTGTTTGTGTATTGAAGAACATAGCTGTATTCATGTGATTGTTTAATACTCTCTTGACATTGACTCAAATTTTCAAAAACTATAAATTTCATATATTGGCATTATATACATAAAGATGGTCCAACAAGTACATGAAGTAATAGAACTGCAATAAATTTTTAAGTTATTAATGATGATTTATGAAGGAGTTGTTGCCCTTGAAATGAAAAAAGGGTGAAAGTATTTCTAATAGTACTGCTGAACTGCACATGATTGATTGTTTATTGTATGGTGAATTGAATTTTTGACTTGTTTGTTAAAAATAGAGTCTATTATCGTACTTGTGTTTCATATGCTCACAAAAGACTTCAACTTGTATGATTTTAATAAAAAGGCAAGGAGGCTACTTTCTGATAACAAATACATGTACATGTATGTACTTGTATGATTTTAATAAAAAGGCAAGGAGGCTTCTTTCTGATAGCAAATACATGTACATGTATGTATGGTACAGAGTAAGACATCCTGTTACTGTCATTTAGATCCAATATGATCTAACCAAATAAATAAAACCTGAGTATGGCATCAGACCTGGATTTCTTGACACAAAACTTTTAAGTCAAAATTGAGACTTCAGTCTGAACTTTTTGTCAACTTCCATAGCAACGTGAACAGTTTTATTTTGATTGGCTTAAATCAAAATATTTAACCCAACATCAGCTGATTTTTTTGTTTGAATAATCCAAGCAAATGTAAGTCCACGTTCTATAATTCTAGGAAAAACATAGTGTGTTGCCATCCTTTACAATGGTAGAGAGCGTTTTTTTTCTGCTCTTTTCAAACCATTGGTCTGTTAGTCATCTTGTAACATTTTATGTGTCTGCATTTCTTGAGAGTGATTTTACCTTTGTATAAATTTGTCAATTGATTTAGTTCATATATAAGCACAAATATTGTAGTCAGATTTACATTTTTTTTTGTATATAGACTTCGAAGTGAAACTTGGGTCTGTCAGTTTTTTTAAGAGTTATTCCCTTCAAATGACTTTAAATTTGACAAATGCATATACATTAATGTCAAATTTTTAATTGTTGACAGACAGAGTCTATACAAGCATTTTAAAAAAGAATATTAAGACCAACTTTTAATTAAGGTTCGATCAATGAAAACTAAGAGAATTATTTCCCTTGAAATTTTCATAAGTTGTAAAATTGGCTATTATATAAGGTCCTGAATGTATATATATACATTGCTTCTCTGTGACAACCTTGTTCAATATGGAAACATATACAACAGGAACTAACTGATACATTTGCACATTTTTCTTCTATAAGTGTCACTATTCACAGTTGTAAAATTGTGGGAATTTTTCAAATATTTAAAAAAATTATGGACTTTACTTAGATTGTTTATTTGTTTTTTTTTATAAAAACAGCACTGTTGCCATAGAAACCATTGTTTCTAAATTTTTTAAATACCTGACACAGGGAATAGCATTTCTTTCCTTGGAAATGCATTAAAAATTAACTTTGGCCAAGTTCCTTATTTGAAATTGTCTCAAAATTGAGCAAAAAATATTGAAAATTGACATTTTTAAAATAGGGGCTAAAAAAATTAAAAATTAAAAAAACGCACTCCTTTTTCTTGATTATTAAGAAGAAGTAGATACTTTTTCATTAGAAACTTAGGTAAACTCTGATAGTACCGGGGGATGTACAAAAAAAAATACAAAATATAATAATTTTTTTCTGATATGGAGAAATTAGTGAAATCAGTGATTTCTTGTTGGTTACTATGGCAACAGAGCTTTTTTTGTAAATGTCTTAATCATATCAGTTTTAAACAATAAACTATATCCAACAATATGTACTAATTATTTATGCATAAAAAGATATTATACTATCAGAATAAAGTGTAGAAATCATACTAGTTTAGCCTTGAATCAGCAGAATTTACATCGTAACCAAGTACCTAATTGTGACCATGGCAACCAGATGGATAATGGCCCAAACAATAACAAAAATGTGAATGATATAACTTATAACACTCAAAAACTGAGAATGAGCTAAATCTAAAATCCCTCATGTGCCACTGCCTGCTTGATTCTTACAGATACCAATACTTAAAATGCAGGAATATATTATAAATTGATTATACGTAGAATTAAAAATACTATCAGTATCGCCAATTTCATAATCTTTAATAAAACAGACATATTTGGTATTTTTTCCTGGTATAAATTAAAAATAAAATGTACTACAAAATACCGAATAAATGTTGGTCAAATTTAGAACAGACAATCTAAAAGTATTTAAGTAATGAATCATGCCAGAACAAACACACTGGCTACTGGGATAATAATGCCCTTGGGTACTTACAATAACTTTAGAAAACCTAAAATTGTCAAAAAACAAGGGATTACGCAAAAAAGGTCTAAATAGAATAGTTTAAATCCTGGTTGGTAAATATGAAAAAGATGAAAAGTTAGTTTCAAAGAATAACGATTAACGAGTTAATGATCATACTCTAGCGAAAACATGCAATCCACAAGCAAAATATTTTAAACTTACGTTTTAATGCTGCATTTTATCTACTAAAGTAAGGACTTTGGTAATTCTCGTCGCTATAATTTAGATTAAGAATAATTTTGTAAATCATTGGTCGGTTTTGAACATTAAAGTCAAGAAATACCAAAGGGATCTTCGAAGGAGGGAAAAATCGAAACAACTGACAAACTCCGGAGAACAACAAAGACAAGATCAAAACAATACATGCACTACAATTAAAAACTAAAAACATATGAACAACATGGACCTCACCAAAAAAACGGGGTAGACGCCGGTGCTCCGGAAGAGTAAGCAGTCTTGAAAACTGACGAATACAATTGAGCTGCATTTTACTTCAGTTATTGCATACAATACCAAATTTTTTGTAAACCCATGAAGATAATATTTAAACTTTGAGAGCGATGGACTCGAAGCAAATTAGCTACAATTCTGTTATGGTAAGTTTTGCCAAATAACCTAAATCCCCTATATGCTTCTAATCGGTCATGGAACCCCAAGACGATGTTCTTGCGTAATCGTATTCACATGTGTAGCTCAAATAATTACATGTATCAATGTGGAAATCATGGAATCCGAAACAATAACACAGATCGCAAATTTGCAAATAAGTCACCATGATTTACTAGGATGTGAAGTATAAAATATATGTAATATATTATACCAAATGGAATTCACTGTGTTAAGCGACAAATCAATTCTCAGCATCACTGCTTAAGGCCTAAATAATTATTTTGATCTTTTAGCCTTTTGACTCTCTTGTTTTGGCAGACTGGTTTATTTCTTTTTATAAGATTTATGCATTTTCGACTATCAAGATTGTTGGTGAGCCATGCATTGTCATCCTTATCCAGTGCATAGCTATAGGAATTGGTGTAACAGAATGTCTATCCTATGCTTAAAAATTAGGATTATCTCCATTATACATAGCTCTTAAATGTTCTTAAAGAGGTTTGTGGTCATTTTTGCATCATAATCTTCTCTTCAAAGTTTTGATTTAGATTTTCATCTTGAGATCTGCTGAGGGGAATGTACACACTAAAACTGTTATCGCAAAATGTTTTTGATTATTTTTGGATTTGGATTATAATGAGTCAATATCTATTTCATGTTATTCTGAAAATGAAATTAAAAGCTTTTACAATCTTTAAAATGTCTCATTGGTTAAAGCACATTCTATCCTTGGGGATACTGATATGACAAACCCGAGCGATAGCTGATTACAATTCGGAAATTCTGTAGTTGAAGGAGAAGTCAAGCGTCCTTTCTACTGAAATTTAGATTAGTTTCACATTTTCAGTATTTACCTTCGTATTAACCGGATGTTAATAGGCTTTGGGGGATTTGTGTCCATTTCGCACGGATGAATAGTCAATAATAATACTATCACCATATGCCTCACAGTCAATAATAATACTGTCTATCACCATATGCTTCAGAATCATGAATGCAGTTATATTTGACGCAAATACTGTTATTCTTTGGTGTTGCTCTTTGTGTCCAGTTGCCCTTTAATTCTACAACACAGTTTCTATATCACGCTTGTACTAAACACAGGAGAATCGTTGTAAATATTGTTTATCAGGGACGCTAAAGTCAATAATAATTTCTAAAAATATTTTTAGGCACATCCCTGGTAATCGTACAGGATTTTTCGGAATGTAAACACGATATTGAAATGTATGTTGTATATTTAGTATCAGCTAGTTTCTTGTTTGCCAAGTCCATCTTGAAATTTCAGTTGTGAAGGTATGGGAAGTTCAGATACAGTAAACAGTAAACGTAATTTCTTTTTTTATAACTAAAGATGTTTATACATGATTAACAAGTGTTTTTGTAAACATTAATTATTACTTAAAAATAACACAGTTAAAGGATATGTAATATTTTATGTAATATTTAAACTTCCGTGACAGCTGATACGGATATTTTAGATATATATTTGGTTATCAAAAGACAGATGTACATTTTGACAAACTACTTCCTTAAAGTAATGATTTTGATAGATATAAGAGAAAGAATTTTTTATACATCCGGAAATTAATATGAAACTATCCAATGATTTAGTATATCATTGGGCACTCACCCTAAATTTTATATTAAGTTTATATTACACACAATTAATATGTATAACACTCTATATCTTAGAAAAAGTAAACAAAAAATTATAAAATAAGTATATAAATAAAAAAATGAAAATTTTGTAGTCCTTAATATAAAAATTCTTTTTTAGATCTTATTATTTCATTTTTACGCAATTTTGGAACGATTGTTTAAAAAATAAGAGCAGACACGGATCTGTTCTAGGTTAGGGTAAATTTACAAGCGAAACCATACAAATACTTAAACATTTCTATTAGAGGGTATAAGATTTCATAAGCAGCTTAATTCTGTCATTTTTTTTATAAACGCTATCAACATCTTTTAGCTTTAATACCCGGCTTCTAGAAAAGCACTTTCCATGAACAGGTTTTCCCACCCTAGTTTCTGTTGTAATATACTGAGTATAAATGTCTTGCCAATTACCCATAGAAACTCAAAGTACCTTAACAACTTTAACATTATGACGCAAAGTGGTATATAGGGTAGAAAAATCAAAACGTTGAACAGATCGAAATCACCCATGCATTTAAGGAGAGTCATGTAACTTTTCTAAATTAATAAAACTTAACTATTTTGGTCATAGTCAAGCTTCATTACTCTGCATTATCTCTCTAAAACTGTGTACATCTTTTTCTGAAATAAACAATTTTGAAACAAAAATCAGTTTTTAGTTCAACTGTCCTAAAAGGACTTGTAGAGTTTTGCCATCACTTGGCGCCTGTCGTCCGTAGGTCTGTCGTCAACTTTTCAAAGATCTTCTTTGAAACTACTGAACCATTTTCAGCCAAACGTACGCGGAATGATCCTTATGGTATCTAGTATAAAGCTTATGTTTATTTACTTAACCGTTAAGAAACATGGCCGCCATGGCTAAACATAGAACATAGGGATATACTGTATTTAGAGGAAAACTGACGTAAAAATGTTCGTCGGATCAAGATCTACCTATCATAAAATTTTTAGACGAATCCGTCAACCCATTTTTGGGTTATTGCCCATGAATTGTTAATTTTAAGGAACGTTTGCAGTTTTAGGTTATTATCTTGAATATTGTTATAGATAAAGACAAACTGTAAACAGCAAAAATGTTCAGCAAAGTAAGATCTACAAATAGGTCAACAAGACCAAAATCGTCAATTGACCCTTTATAGGAGTTTTTGCCCTTTTAAGATCATTTACATGTTAACAATAAATATGTGCAAAAATTATGGTCTGGCATATTGTCACAGATGTTTAGAGCATAACTAATAATAAAATTCCTGAAAAATGTCAACTGAGTGACGTATTGAATTTATTTGGCGGATTGTTGAGATTAAATTAAAAGGCTGGTTGTGTGCAGAGAATTACTATCAAAGCTTTCTAACAGGCTCATACAAACTGAAAGATATAACAAGGATACATAACTATAATAAATGAACTAAATTGTCATTTTATCAGTGAAGGATTGACACTTGCTACGCAGGTTGGAATGTTGGATATCATGGATACCTAATCAGCGAACACAATGGTCATAGTAAAATGGACTATGCATGTGTTGATGTTGATGCTGGAACTTTTGATGATCAAACTAAAGAAACAGATAGTGCCCTGTTATACTCATTAGAGTTAAAAACAATTCACCTTTGAGATGGTGCAACAGTTAAACTGCACGGAACTTTCTTGTATTTTTGATATTGTATCTGCCTTACGCAGAAATACACTTTATAAAAGGTTGATGGAATTCTCTATATCAGACCTTTTACAGCTGCTTTTGTTCTGCATAGATAGCCCATTTTTATCTAATTTTCATGAAATTTTCACCTTTGATATGGCCCAACTGTTAAACTGCACGGAGAATTTTCTTATATTTTTGATATTTTATATCAGTCTTACGCAGAAATACATTTGACAAAAAATTGATGAAATTCCGAATTTTTTAAATGAAGTTAATCTAAAGAAAATATCACTTCAGAAAATTTCATATCACTGGACACAAAATATATAAAGTGACAGTCAAACAATCCAGAGGAAAGGCAATAAAATAAATATACAGTCAACTTTACAAAAACTGAAATGTAAGTATATACACGACAAATATGTTTGTATTCTCTTAATCAAATCACTTTGATATTTTTAATCACACCAAGATTTCAAACCTCTCAACTTAAATAAGGTGTAATAAATATTTTGTATCACGAATTTTATTATCCCCACGGTAGCGAAGCGGCGGAGATAACGTTTTGCTGTTCGCCGTACGTACGTGTGAACGTAATGTCCAGGATTATCTCAGGAACCATAAGAGATAGAAAACTGAAACTTTAATCATTGTTTCCTGAAAGACTCTAAGACCTTCATTTTTCTGGAAATGTATCTAACAACTATGTATATTAATAACCATTAATGCCACAAGAGTTCATTAACCATTCCATTTCCAAAAATGAAATTCCCACTTTGATGAATTTTCTGAAAGACTCTAAGACCTTCAGAATTTGGAGTAAAATAACAGGAAATCTGAATATTTTGGTGATAATGTAATTCTATTTTTGCAGCACGAAAGGATTGCTGCAACAGTTGTCAAACGGCGTATGCTGCATAATTGATGAGTCATCTTTACAGCCAACATAAAACAGACTATGCCTGTATAGATGATGACATCAAAGAGTCTGTATGAGACAGAAATTTCAAGCATTTAATTGATCATCAATGAAACGAAATGTTTTTGACAAAAATATGTCTCCTCCCTTTCCTTCTGTTGTAATTCTTCATTTGATACATGTATGATGCAGTGTACATATCACAGCTTGTACGTTTTGCACGAATTTGCTCTCGACTAGAAGATTTTAACGAGGGAAACCATACGATTACTAAAAAACTACTTTTACAGGGTTATAGATTCCACAAGCTGCTTAATGCTTTTAAAAGGTTTTATAATAAATATCAACATCTTTTATCTAAATATTCAGCTTCCAGGAAGTTGTTATCATGAACGAGGTTTCCCATCATAGTTTCTACTGTAATATCGTGAATAAATGCAAAAGTCTCGCTAGTAATCCACAGAAATTTGGTAGTTACTTAAGATCTTTTCACAGTAAGGTCAATAAATATGAAATTATGTGCCATTCTCTAAAAATTGCTCTTCCCGCTAATGGCTTGAAGACTTTAAACTCATACTGGCCTCTCACAAATACTGCTGATTTCTATTGAATTCTATGACGAGATATCATTAAAATCTTTATAGGAGTGTTATTTCAGATTTTCTCGTTTAGTAGAGCAACAGTATTCGACATGCAGCTATGAGAAACATAGCCATTTTTACACTGAAAACGAGCACATTCTGACCCGGCTGTCTAAAGTAAGTACCGTTCACTCTAATTTTCAGTTCTAGCAAGCGGTCACCTTGTTGAAAATCATACTGTATTGGTTTTTATAGTGTGTTGTATACACCAGAGTATCATGCTATATAAGGGGGAGGTTTGGGTACCCATACAACCGGTTTAACTCCACCACTATTCAGTGTCTGTACCACGTCAGACTATCTTAACTCTCTGTTGTGTTCGTTATTGGTTGGGTTGATTGGAATGTTATTGTTGACCTTTCCTGTTATTCATTTGGTTGTTTATCTAAATGTATGAATTTGTATACATGTATAATATTTACTTTGTCAATAAATT
Organism: Mytilisepta virgata; assembly: GCA_028015205.1. Classification (NCBI taxonomy): domain Eukaryota; kingdom Metazoa; phylum Mollusca; class Bivalvia; order Mytilida; family Mytilidae; genus Mytilisepta; species Mytilisepta virgata. The sequence goes on from CM051515.1 coordinate 39,776,585, forward strand.
GTTTTTAGTGATTTACTTAATTTTCAGGAAATGCAGGTACACTTGACTTTATCAATAAAATATTAAATTTCAGATTATAGGTAACAGGCATATTATCTTCATAGGACCTCTTAGTCCCTTGTCTAATTGGACGATGCTTTAGCCCAGTAGCCCTGTCGACAGGCAATCATACAACACTTATATATCAAACTAATCTTAAGGTCAGCCTGCCAACCCGTGAACCTGTCAAACCGTCAACTTGTCTGTTAGTCAATCCGATGGCATGTCAACCTGTCAACCATATACCTGCCATTCATACAACACTAATATATCAAACTCATCATCAACTTGTCAACCCGTCGACGACTTAGCATATCTACTTATCAATCCAATCATACAACACTATCCATAAAGTCAGCTTGTCGGCTCTTCAGTCTACCTAGTTGCCAAACGGTACAAATATGTACCACTATGTTTAATCAATCTGTCGACATGTCAAATTCGTCAAAGGAAAAGATGTATGATATAATTCATTGATGCAACATTCAAATGAAATTTAACCAGACTTGCATATCAACAAATACACTTGCAGAAAAAATATGCTGAAAATGTACGATTCTTTGTTTATACTGTATTTGAGGCGGAATTTCCTCATATATAGTAATGGAATGGTTAGACGGCTATGTTCTTTTTAAATATGATAGCCCATAGCCTCATTCCCCGGAGGAGGGGGGACTTCCTTTATAGCAGTATATATTGAGAATAAATATTATATCACTGGGTTATAATTTGTAGATGAGAAAATAACCTTCTGCCTGGATGCTGTATCAATTGTGCTCCAATTGCAGGTGGAATGCACAATACAACTGCATGCATAGTTGTACACAAACATTACTTACAAAGACTGATAAATGTTATATTGTGTACAGAGTCCTTATTATATGAATGGAACATATTTTGAAGCATCTAGTGTATGAATAGGTCTGGTTTTGAAGCATCTAGTATATGAATGACTCTGGTTCTGAAACATCTAGTATATAAATGAGTATGGTTTTGAAAATTCAAGTATATGAATGGGTAGGGTTATAATAGTTCTGGCCGCACATATGTACACAAACTTAGGTCAAGTTACCTCCCGGGGCCTGATTAGTAACGCAAAAAACTTTCCAATGAAGACAGAAATGTGTAAGTTCACGGTCTGAGGATTTAAACATAAGCTCGCATTTTTCAGTTTGAATCCGTGCAAAAAATGACCATAACACGAAAACCATATTGATTCAGGTCAAGACAAAAAATAATTTCAAGTACCTGTGTTTCAAATGTTATCACCTTTGGTTTTACCCTTCATAAGAAAACGAAATTCTTAACAACTATAAAAAAAATCGTTTTTCATATTTTTATTCAAAGACTTTCTACATCTCATCTACCCAGTGAGCTTGAAATTAAGGATACTACAGATTCATTGAAGTCTGTTTAATATTTGGATTTGTTTATTGAATAGACAATGAGGGACATTTGAAGACATAACTTAATGACAATCGTGATGACTTCGACTTTCCCATTGTTAACTTTCCATTCTTGAGTAGCAATACACCAGCATCGCATGCATATGGTGTCTACGTTTCTCAACTTATCCGACATTCCATAATACCATGCCTTTCGACAAAGAGGATTACTATGGTCACAAAAGCTTCTTATCCAGGGTTTAGGAAATTTAAGGAATTGATTGACCGTTAGAGTTTTCCAAGATGAGGTCGTCACATTTCATGTACTTCCGCCGACTTGTGACTACCACTGGATTAACTTTGAGTGCCGTATACGGAGCGGGAACTGCTTACCCTTCCGGAGAACCTGTGTTCACTCCAGGTTTTATAGGAGTTCGTGTTGTACATTTCTTTTGGTTTTCAGTGTTTGTTTGTTGTGCTTGTGGTTGTCTTCCCGGGTTTGTCTGTCTAATAGATTGCGTTTTTTAGTTTGCTCCTTGGGTATGTATGTCCTCTTTATGAAAATTCTTATGACATCATACCCTGTTTAGAGTTGTAAAAATAGAATTAAAATATGTTTTCATGCTCGTGATTAAGGCCATATTGGTTGAAAAGTTGGTTAATTTTATCTTTTTATTTCAGTTGCTGTTTGTTTTACCATTTTGTATTTGGTTTTATTCGGGTTGAGTATTCTGTACATTTAAGTCGTTTTATGCCCCTTTTGACAGCTCACAATTTCCATTTATTTTCTTTGTTTTCTGTTCTCGTATTAGCTGTTTCGCAACATACGTAGTTTATTATACATATAGATAAACAAGAAAACGAATAAAAGGAAAGGTCAAAAATGACACGCCAAACAATTAGCACTATCCAATAGACAATCCCTCATACCAAAAATAATACAAAAGAGCCCAAAACACAAACATAAACAAAAAAGAGACTCAGCAGTGTTTGAGGTGGTAATGAAACTGTTAGTGGTGGGTTAAAAAGGTTTTCTGGTACCCAAACCGACATGTACTTATCTTTATGGAGAGGTATTTGTGGGTAAGAAAGGTTAAACTTTGCTCATTTGTCTTCCCGGGTTTTGTCTGTCTATTAGGATTGCTCCTTAGGTATATTTGTCCTCTTTGTGAAAATAAAACATGTCATTGTGAGGGAGGAATTTGTAGAAATATAATTTAGTATTTGGAATCAATAATAAGGGGACATTTACTAAATTATTTTCCTTTGTATACAGGATTAATCAAATGTTCTTCCGAGATATATTACAGGGATCATTTATTGTACTGCCTATTTTAATGTGACAGATGCTACATGATATGTTTTGCGTGTTACAAAAATGGAGTTATCGAATAAAACTTGAAATTTCATTCTTTTTATTTAGAATGGTTTTCTTTTTATATCGAGATATCAGTTTAGAAGAGATCAAATTAATATAGAAAAAATATATAAAAACTGCAAGCTTAAGGGAGGACAACAAAATTAGTATACTGTCAACTGAAGGAAAACTGAAATGTAAGTACTTACACAATTAATTTGTTAATACTATACGAATCAAATAACTTTGAAAGTTTTAAAAACAGTACGATTTCAAACCTTTAATGTTACATATACCCTAATAAATATTTTTAATATTTGTAAATCTACATAGGAGGAGGGTTGAGATCTCACAAAACATGTTTAACCCCGCTGCATGTTTGCACCTGTCTCAAGTCAGGAACATCTAGCCTTTGTTAGTCTTTTTTTTAAATTTTAGTTCATTTGTATGTTTCGGAATTTAGTGTGCCGTCCATTTCGCTGAACTAGTATACATTATTGTTTAGGGGCCAGCTGAAACCCACCTACTGCGTTGAAGACTCATTGGTAGCCTTGAGCTTTTTTCTACTCTTTGGTCGGGTTGTTGTCTCTGACACATTCCACGTTTCCATTCTCTATCCTATAAGAGAAAACAGTGTGAAAAAACAGGATGCGTAAACTGATGAATGAACGAGGAGTTCAGGTTGTAAACTTCAATTCACAATTTTCGAAATTTGTCCCATGTGGGTCTTAAGATTTGAAATAAAAATTAAATTCCAGAACCTTTCTGTGCATTGACAGGTATTATATAACCATACTGTATAGAAATTTAATCCCGAAACCTTAAAGTGAAAGATGAGTTGCTGTCACAAGAAAGTTTGACGAGGAAAAGGACGGAGACAATCGCAATACGAGAAAGTTCGGGGATATTGTTACCTCCCCTCGCCTGCCTGTCCGTCACTCTCTTGTGGTCTAAACTCTAGATTAATTTTTAACTTCATGCATTTTACTTCTATACACTATTGCAATACACAACAAGATTATGTGCAACAAGGTTCTGGAGTTTTGATTTGCAAACCTTCAGACCAAAGAAATCGAACTTTTAATTAAATTTTGGCTTGTAACCAAACTTTTCTGTCGATTTTATCATTATGCAATTTAATTCTATACAGTAATGTCATACACTCTACTTTATTCAAACAAATGTGCCCATATTCAAACATTGGATTGTAGAAGTGGAGCACAGGGACAAAATGGATAGTGCGGGGATAGTTGTCTGTTTCGGTTGTCTCAATCTAGTCTACAATGACAACAACGAACAATTGACGACAAAACTGAATAACAAATGTGACGAATCAACTTTCACGTTGATAACTTTGAGTGAGCAATATAACAACAACATTTATATGCGATTCACATTTCTCAGCTTATCCGATAGTACAGAGTAACTACGATTTCCTAGAATGATATTTGTGCTACCACTTATGTTAATGAAGGTTTTGTCAAGGATTGGTTTTGATTCCACTGTGGTTATTATACCGTCGGCATCGTATTTTGATTGAAAGATATGACAAATGTTGGACGGGTTTTAATATAATTTCCTCCGCTGAAGTGCGACAATTACAAGGCGGCTTTATTATTATATCAGAATACATGATTTTTTTAAAAATGAATGGATACGGAGTATTCGTCAAATGAGACAATATTACATTCAATTTCATGTTTAACTTTCAACATTGAAGTCAGTGTATTCTAAAAGATAGTTTCGAAGATCATTCTTTTTATTATATATACGTGTAAGTATTTTCTTTTAACTTAATTTCAGTTAAAAGGATGTTTCTGATGTCACGTAGTTTTCTGATACATTGCCTGATTACTGCAATGCTCAGTATTACATGTGCATATACCGGACAGGTCCTGTCATCCGATGACAAGAAACTATTGGACAAACTTGATCAGTTTCTTGAAATAGCTGATTCTGGTAAAATATTTGAATTATTGTTCGAGAATATTTTCGAATGCAGTCATCTTAATTCGCGTTGCAAGTAGAAAATGATTTACAAAAAGCACAGACTAACCATACATATATTCGAAATCCATAAAGTAATATATGAGCCAAAAAGTAACACATTGGGTTGATAATTAACAACTACTTTTGATGAATGTAACGAAGTCTTAATGGTTTCCTCTGTGTCCAAAACAACCGTAAAGTCGTTTTACCTTTTAGGGGAAGGGAAGGGTGAAGATATTGTAAAATATACGATAAAAAAATTGAAACGTGTTGACTTCTTGGAAGTTTTTTGAAGTTTTTTTTCAAGTATTTCTATTTTTTATTGAACTTGTGTACATTTTAGATAGTTGTAATACGCACTGATTATTGCATTGCACACACATTTCACTGAAATCAGCATGGTATGAAAGAATTATTTCTCATATCCCAATAAACTCAATGATTACACCTGCTTTCCATGACAACTTCAAGCAGGCTAAACCAGACTGTGGGAATATAGAAAAAATGAAATATTCCCTTTAACTGCAGATGTTCCAGTTTAATAAGAAAATTGTACATATAAAAATCAAAAGCTTCCTTTTGGTAGAGGTGTAAAAATGTTAGTTTTGTCATTCTACGGAACAGGAACTGCTTACCCTTCCGGAGCACCTGGATTCACTCCTGGTTTTTAAGGAAATCGTGTTGTTCATTGTTTTTTAGTTTTCAGTGTTTATTTTTTGTGCTCGTGGTTTTTTATTTATCTTCCTGGGTTTGTATGTGTAATGAATTACATTTTATTATTTGCTTCTCAGGTATATTTGTTCTTTTTAGTAGGAACAAAAGTTCCACAATTGCATGAAAACAGAAGTACATGTATCTTCCACCCATAACTGGAGCTGTATTTTTGTGTTCAATACATTTTGAACGGAGCAATGTTTATTTTAGCAATGAGTTAATGTTTGTACTGGTACCTATCACGAGAATATCATCAATGCATTAACTAGAATTTCTGTTATGTCATGAAATTAACACTGAAAGGTCGCCAAATATACAAAGGATAATGAAATGAATTCACGAGCGATTGTAAAGTAATCTTGTGCATTATTTATCTAGAAAGGTTCCATTAACACCAAAACATTATTTATGTTGTTGTTTTAGGGATATTAATTATAATTTATTTTAACATTTTATTTTGGCTTTGTGTAATAGACTAAAATTAGATAACGTTAGGGAGTAAATCTTCAAAATAAAATAAAATAAATGAAAGAATTAAAATGTCATAGTGAAGAAAGTAAAAGAAAAGAGCCATGAACATGATTTTTTCATTTAGTAGAGCGACAGTGACAGCTATGAGTGCATTAGCTAGTTTTACAGTTAAAACGAGCATATTCTGGCCCTGTTATCTACATTTATCGTCCACTCTAATTTTATTGAGCACTGCTGATGAGTTTTCAGTCAAAGCCATACAAAGCATCAAATTTATTTCGGTATTTTGTGATAAATTTGATGTACCAATGAGTTGATGTAAGCCCCCGAGGGCATTCTCAGCCAAGAATTTCTGTCCTGGGATGATTCATTTCTTAAATGCCTTTAAATCTTCCGTTCAAAATTTGAGAAAAATTACTAGAAATTTCTAAGCCTCTTCATTTTGATGCAGAGGTAACCCTTAGCTGAGTTTGGATTCCGGTTTGTTTTAATTGTTTTGGTTTTTGGTGGTTATGCTTAATAATTCATCATTATATCTTTAACCGGTTTTCCAACATTTTGATCTCGAGCACTGCTGATGAGTTGTCAGTCAACGAAATGGTCATACAATGCATCAAATTTATTTCGATATTTTGTGATACATTTTATTTTAGTTTTAGCAAGCCGTCACCTTGTTGGTAATCATACAGTTTTGGTTTTTATAGTATGTTGTAAACACCAGAGTGTCAGGATAGATAAAAAGGAGAATTAGGTACCCATAAAACCGGTTTAACCTCACCACTATTCAGTTTCTGTACTATCCTGACTTTCTGTTGTATTCATGTTTGTGTTTTGTACCCCTTTTTTTGTACGGCGTTTTGTCAGTTGGGTTGCTTTGATCAAATAGTATGTTATTGTTGACCTTTCCTGTTATCCATTTTGTTTTTTACTAACATAACTATACCTGGGGCTCGATTAGGGCCTTAAAAGTGTGGACATGATGCAAAAACAGCTAGATAGCGTGCAGCGATTTAGGAATTAAAAAACGAATGTCATATTTTTGAGTTGGAAATATTCTGACTTTATCAAATATTTTCATTTAAACTTTGAAACGTTAAAGGGGTCTAATTTTCAAGTAAGGCCTTGTCCCAAGAATGACTGGTTCTTGTTTTCTTCTGGCAAATTTACATATCTACGATTTATTACATGTAGATGGAATTTTGAAATATGAACTATGGTTAAGGCTTCAATTTAAGATACAAACGGTTAAATGCTAATTTTTCCTTCTCAAACAAACTTTCGCATTATTTTTTGTGTTCTAGCAGTTACATTTTTGCATAGTATTCTCCCTTGTAGTATTATGTGTACATAAAGGTTTTAACATTTCAATTCAATACTTAATAAGGGGTCCATTTTCCGCACCGAAATTATTAAAATAATAATATTGAGTATTCTCCAAAACTCTTTAATGACATCTTGTGTTCGCAGTGTTTTTTTATACTATATGTCAAAATGTTAATTCCTTGCAAAGTTATACAAGGTTTTGTGAACGACTCGAAAATACAAAATAGTGCAATTTGGGATAAAAATGCATAAAAATCCAACGTAATATAACTCGAAAGTTATACATGAATTATGAAGATACTTTTTTCTTTTGATATTTTGAAAGAAAATAGCAAGGAGGTTCTTCCATGTATGTCCGAATTTCATGAAAATGTCAATGGTAGATCCTTACTATATCGTATTCCTTTAAGCTACGAGTCATAAATTAACAAAATATTCAAATGTTATGCATCAATACTGACTATCATAGAATATATATGCTGATAATGTAGAAATATACAGCTGGGATCAGTTCTAACATCTCTTTAAAACGGTTCTACAACGGACCATGTAGGACAAGGTGTGTCCTGACCAAGTACCGTCCTTTACAGTTCTACCCCAGGACCATCTTGGACAGTTCTACCCTAAAACCGGGGTATTAGATATTTAGTTGTGTTATATTAAAAACGACAGAGAAATGGATTTATGGTATTTTATAAATTTAATACAGCAAGAATTATATGACTTCACTTATTGCAAAATCTAAAATTTATCTTTTCGACATACTAACAAAAAAAAAAAAAAAAAAAAACAAATGGAGCAAAAATTAGAAGTTGCATATGATAAGAAAGGAAATTTTGGTACTTTATCATTTTGAATATAAAAAATATAAGAAGTAAGATAATTTCCTAGTTTATAATTTTGAATATCAAAAATAAAAGATATAAGATAATATAAGAAATGAAATGTTTTACTTGTTTCAATACCTTAAAATGCATTTTTTACACACCATAATAGTTTTCAGAGTAGAAAACCAAATTAAATTTCAATCGAAATGAAAAGCAATTTTAGTTTTTGCTAATTAAAAACATAAAAATCTGAAGAATTTAGATATTTAAATTGTGGCGATATATTAGAAACTAACTTTTTGAGATTCCATAATAACTCATAGAGTCTGAAATTAAAAATCTTACTTGTAAAGATAGGAATTTTTGGAATTTTATAAATTTAATACATCAAATATCAAGAATTTTATGACTTCGCTTATTAAAAAATATCAAAAATCATCTGTTCAACCTAGAACAAAAACTACAATGTAATGGAGCAAACACTAGAAATAGAATCTGTTCAGAAAATAAATTAATTTTGAAGATAAAAAAATTATAAGAAATACATAGTTATCTTGCTGCGGTAACTTACAAAATGTTTAACACACCCTAATATATCAAGGAGTACAAAAAAGTAAATTTAACTTGCACATGCATTGGAACTTAAGTTTTTAGTGATCCAAATTTTAGAATATTCAGTAAGTCTGATGAGATATTTTTCTATGCCAAATTCTTTTTTGAAAATAGAATAAAAATGACCACCTGATGAATTTTCTATGTCACTAAACCATTTTTGAATAAATTGATCGCATAAAATAGTCATTAGTAAATTTTTGTCATAAAAAGGAAGCTGATGTGTAAAAAACATACCCCATTCCTGTATCATTTAAGATTGATTCTACAAATCGTATCTATTTGAAAGTATACAATTTTTTATCTTTAACACAAAACATAAATCTGTACAAAATACTGCTAAGTTTCACATCATTTTGAACCAATTCACTCCAAAAAGGTATCATCCTTAATTTAATATTAATCTCAAGGAGATATCTACCCAATTCACCGTACATCATAAAATTTGGAGATGTATTTCTAACTTTAAGGATACGCATGCAATATTTCAAATGAATCTGTTCAATTATCTTTATTAGTATTTTCGTCACCCCAAATCTCAGTACAAGAAGATTGGCTATATCATATACTTTAATGCTATGTCAACAGGAAAAGACTCGTTTGAAATCAGTTTATATAAACAATACATAGTCTGTTTTGCTTGGTCCACTAACTTCTTTTTTGTATCAGAAAACGAACCATTATATCTAAAATACGAGTACGAGTCAACAATTTCTAAATATTTCTCGTCTAATGTGAATCTAGAACGTTTCTATGACAATCGTTGCTGACAGAATAGTAGAGAGGTTAGAACTGATCGCATCTGTACATTACTGTCGACCACAGTGTCTATTTTGTGTTAAATTTTCAGTCGTACTATTAATATATTCTAACTATTTCAAATTCATTTTCAGGAGTTACATATGTACGGTGGGGAAAAAATGCATGTCCCTACGGAACTGAAACAGTTTATAAAGGTATCTATCAATAGTTTTGCTTTGAATATTCTTAAGTGAAGTCTTGATTTTGTTTCATGTTCTTATTTTATTCATTTTCCCTATCCAATGAATGTATGTCTGTCTGTTGTCCGTCCATTATGCCTTTTACTGAAACTCCTCCGTATCTTTCTTGTGAAATTCAATGTACTTCAGTCAAAGGTAGTTCACTATATGAAAATTCACACAAGGCAGAAAATATCTAGTTCACAAATAACATGTTAAATAAAAAATGGAAAAAAAATTGGTGTCATTTCCCTCTTCCCAAAACAAAGTTTGATGCAAAAAAGCAAAGCAACCCAACGGGTGTTTGTAAAGAAAATAGCCCGTAATGTAATGTTGGATAATAAATTGGTGAAAGAGTTATTTACAGAGTCGATTTAAGGCCCAAAAAACTGTGCAAAACGTTTACATCTTCTGTACTAGGCTTAGAAACTAGATTGAAATTTGGCCACTTGGATTTATCTTGTTTAATAACAAAACAAAAATATTTTGTTTTTCTCAAAATGTCTTTTTAATAAGTATTCATCAATGCAGAACATTGCAACCAAAATAAAAATCTCTTTACTTTAACCCTTTAACAGTAAATAAGCTTAATTGTAGGATAAAAGTAAAACAGACTGTATAAATTAATCGATACTGATTTCAAGGTTAATGTTTTTGAAGGGCAGACCGGAGGTAACGCATATACACATAAAGGAGGTGGTGTTAATTACCTGTGTCTTCCAAACAACCCGCAAAATGGTAATGTATTGTACTATGGAAACAACCAAGTTTACGGAACGGAATATCAGACAAAGGATAAACAAAGACCCATTCAAAATGGCGCATCTTGGTCAAATGGTTTGTATGATCAGGATGTTCCGTGTGCTGTTTGTCTTAGGAAGAGAAAACTAACATCAGTTATGATTCCAGGTATCGTATTACTTTGTTCACTTGAAAAAATTGAGAAACATAGAGTTTAAAGACACCATTTGACAAATTAAAACATTCACAAGGAGAGAACATTCAAACAAATCTGCTTGAACAGGATCATCAGATCAAGCCTGGAATTTGTTGGCCTTTCCAGTTGAGTTCATATAACAGACTCATGTTGAGTTCATATAACAGACTCATGTTTCTCTTCAAGATCAGTCGTAGAATTTGTTGGCCTTTCCAAAACTGAGTTTTCATATAACAGACACAGGTTTCTCTTTAATATCAAACCCCAAAGAGAAAATTGATAAATTCTATATTAAAATAATAATAATAATTAAAAAAATAAATAATAAACTGAGCCCATTTAGTCTTTTTAATGTAAAGTACATTGTAATTTGTGTACAATTTGACAACACCACAGGTATTTTTGACGTCTTATAACTTACTACATTTGTAGTTTGAAGATAAACAGTAAGTTGTCATTTGAAATGTACGAAATTCTATTACAGTTACTATTTTTTTCACCAAGGTACATGGAAAAGAATAGTTAAATATTTACTATCGAACAGGTCTCGATTCAAATTAATAAAACAAAACAAATTAGATAGCCTTTAAGTAGGCAAAATTAGAGATTACAACCAAATACAGCCCTTAAATTAACAAACAAAAAGGGGATATGATATAGTCTGACTTTGAATATACATCTGAAATGTTACCCGAACCTCTCATTATTTATCATGACCCTCTAATGTATATTAACCCGATTAACCCCAATACAATATGATAAACAACAAGATGACAAAAATCTACAACAACTACACAGAAGGTAAATTGATATTAAAAAGACTAATAATGTTGAATTAGGGATGTATTCTTCTGATGTTTCAGTCTCGTTGAAATCTCGTTAGGGAATTATTTCCAAAACATGTGATAAAAGTAGAAAATATTAATCAATTCAAAAAATATTATAATCCAAGTAAACTCTATGAAAAAATATGTACATACAATATGTAGTTTTTGAGTAATAAAATTTTCAAATTTTATAACCAATCTGGTCAGTGTTATCAGCCAAAATGTTGAGAAAATGAGTGAGGGGTACAAAGAAATGATTTTACAAAAATATATACATCCCCTATCAATTTGTTCTTTTTAAAATTATTTAATATGTATTTTTCCAATCATTTATAACAAAAAAATTAAAATCATATGCTCTTTGTTCTACAAAAAATGAGAAAAACCCCAAATTTACTAAATTGACTGCATGACACGAAAAAACAACACAGTTTTATAAAACTTTCTTATATTTACACGGACCTATAGTTTTTTTTTAAGTTAAATTTATTCAGATTGGTCCACTTCATTTTTAGGGAAAGTATGAAAAAAAGTTTAATAGAGGAACTGTGATTTTTTTCATGATAATAGCCCCAAAATTGGTAAAAGTTGATGAAAAATGGGAAAATCATCAAAAATGGGGTACTTTCAAATGACCGTGGAAAAAAAGAAGTCAACCGCCATAAGATGTTTTCTTCATAAATTACTTTCTTACAGTCATATAAACCCAAAAATCAGGGTAAGAAATTTTTGGCTCATCAGAGGTGTACATCCTTAAATGATAGGATACCTACATGAAAACTTGCGAATTTTCTGGTGATAATTTCATTTTATTTTCACAGCACGCAAGGACTGCTACAGAGGTTGGCAAACAGAGTATACTGGATATCTTATGAGTTCTCACAACAACCACTATAAAAAAGACTACGTCTGTGTGGATGTTGACGCCGAACCATATGGATACAGACCTAAGAACGATGATGGTGCCCTGTTCTATCCTCTCAGAGCGCGATGTGGCAGCTTGAAATGTGGCAGAAACTCGTACACGGACTATACACAGATTCTCTGTGTAGTTTGCAGCAAGTAGTCTCAATGAATCTGCTAATATCAAGTACTTAATTTATTATCAATAAAACGAAATGTTTCATCATTGTTCGCATTTTTATTTTTTTTAAATATTTAAGAAATAAGTTCTACCTAGAAACTATATTTGTAATTAATTTTTTTCTGCTTGGGTCAGAAATAACTAATATTATGAACTGATTAGTAACTATCGACAAGAGAAGCATCATGGTTAAGTTATAACTAATTATCACTATTCTAGCTTGTGAGTTCGAATACTGCTCGAGACGAGGTGTGTTCGACTCCGGTATTTATTGACAAGTGTACAGTTTTCATAATTGTTTTAAAGCCATGCAGAAGTACATGTATTTAAATAATGTTTCCGATTTTTAACACTGAGTTCAAATATATTACCAGATTTCGATACAAAATTAAACCCTTTTCTTGAAAATATAGTACATTGTATATCGTGTATGCTTCAGTCAGAATTCCCTAACTATAACATTATAGAGTTGTCGTAGGTTCTACATCATCAAGACACCACAGCCTCCAGACATGTATTCATTCATCCATTTCCCAGTCGCCCGTACACATATCATCGTGTTTAACTCTCTTCGAAGTTTTCCGGAATTATATTTAAAAAGACAGTCGCTGTATATACCAGAACAAGAAATCGGGACGGATTGGTTTTTGACATGAAACTTTGTTTTGACACAAACACATATAAATATGTCTCCTCATTCGGTCTGTTGCAATTATTCATTTAATCTGAAGTGTAATGATGCATATGTTAGTACTTAGCCTGTATCTGCACGAACATGTTTATGAAACAATTTTGTATGTGACCCCAGAAAAACACACGCAAAACTACACATGGTATGTGGCAATTCTTGCATTCCAATGTTTACCGTAGAGATTTCAAATTAAAAAATTACATTTGAAAGTGGTAATGTCCATGCTTTGCTATGGAAAAACCCAAAAAAACTCAATTAAATCAGAAAACCTTTATGTTTTGCATAACTCATTATGGTACGCATACATTCTGCAAACTTGTGTTTAATTCCAATGTAAAATGTAGGAGAGTTTGCGCTAACAAACATACTGCAATATCTGTGTTTTGCTATGGGAAACCGCAAAAATCAATGACATGAAAAATATTTAATATCTTTCACAATTAAACAATGATTTGTTGCAATCAGAAACTTCCATATATATAACAATGTCCGGTTTGGGAAGCCCCAAAAAATCAATTTGGTAGCCTGCAATTCTGTGAAGTTTTGTTTCACTCCAATATAAATTGTCGGAGATTTTGATATCATAAACTTTGGGACGAACAGTAAGAAAATCTTTGTCAAAAAGACAAATAGAACGGTATTGTAATTTAACCTTAGCCTACATGTATATATATAATAAAAAAAGTGATCAAAAACAGGAAGCTAAAATGATATCAGTTGTCTCCCCTTTTCAAAATAATTACAGCATTACATGCATAAAAACCGCAGGATATTTCCAAACTCTTAACCAAAATTTTACAAAAGCATAAATTAGTTTTCTGTCGACAAAGAGACTTTTATTTATGTCTGACTGTCACTAAATGGTCGAAAATGGATTGTATAGTAAAAACAAACAACAAAATGGCTAACAGACAAGGTCAACAATAACAACCAATCATTTAAGGCAACCCAACTGACAGAATAAAACACAAACATGAACACAAGAGAGTCGGGATAGCTGACTTGGTACAGACACTGAATAGTGCTGGGGTTAGACCGGTTTTATGGGTACCCAAACCTCCACGTTATCTATCCTGACCTTTGGTCTATAAAACACACTATAAAAACCAATACTGTATCATTACCAACAAGGTGACCACTTGCTAGAACTGAAAATTAGAGTAGTCGGTACATAGTTTAGATAGCAGGGTCAGACAGTGCTCTTTTTAACTGTAAAACTAGCTAAGGCTCTCATAGCTGAGGTTGGACATTGTCGTTCTACTAAACGAAAAAATTTCAAATAACGCTTCCATAAAGGGTTTATCTCGTCATAGAGTTCAAAATTTCTAGCCTCGAGCAATTTCGTGTAAAACGTACAAGCTGTGATATGTACACTCCAAACGATGGTGCAAAAGACACGTCTCCATCACGAAAGGAGCATTAAAATCGTCCCTTTGAACATAAATTTTAGTACGTTTCTCTCCATGTTTTTTAGCCTTTAGCTTTGTTCAAATATAGCTCTTTTGGATAAATGTCTTTTGCATATTAAGAAACTCGGGGTTACCAACATTATGTATATCATCAAGATATCTGCAGTTATTGTTCAAAATGTCAATTAATTTATCATGATTCTGCATTTTACCCATAAGGAGTTTTTTTCCATGAAAGACTGTTCATAACAATATAAAAATAAGTCGGCATTTAGAGGAGCACAGTTTGTACCCATAGAAATTCCAATGACCTGTCGATACACATTATTGCCGAAACGAACAAAAATGTTGTCCAGCAAGAAGTGTAGGGCCTTTACCATGTCATTGATTTTCTTGCAACTGTAATTTGAATACTTTTTATTACTAAACAATGCCTTGAACTTGTTACAACACATATAATAATTTAAACCAGAAGATTCGAAAGACCATTTAAAAAGTGAACTCAATTTTTCGTTGATAAGATCGTGAGGAAGGGTTGTATATAATGTAGAAAAATCATAACTGTCCACGGCAGTTACTTGATGATTTACTGTTTGGAATTTATCCACAACGTTGAGAGAATTTTTCACAGTCCTGTATGCCTGAATTTTCATAAACTTTGTTACAATAATTAATGACAAGTTCTTCTATACAAGTAAGAGAACTTGATAAATGAACGAACAATTTAATGGTGGTACATTTGTTGGAGGCAGAAATAATTTGCATGAATTTTTATGTAATTTAGATAACCAGTATATCGTAGTAACATTGCAGTATTGGGTAGGAGCCTTGATCTGTTCAGTCGCTTTAATGTGTTGTTTACGAAAGTGCTAGAATCTAATTCCTCTATTAATACACCAATGTAATGCATTTTTTAGATAATAACAACGTTATTAGCTGCCTTATCCGCTGGAACAAAGACAAACCATTCACCTAAGTTACTGATTTTGGTTTTTATTCTAGGTAGAGATAATTTATTACCTGACTCTGTATAGTGTATTGGATAGTACTAAATAATTTTCTCTACAATACTCATAACTTTATTCTTGAATGCGTGTCAGCACTTTCTCGACCATTTATTGACCATTCATTGTTAGGCATTCAAGTGACTGTGGTGGAAAGTCCATTTTGACACTGTGCTGTTTCTATGAATTCTCTTTATATTAACTGAAATATTATAGTTGCATGTATTCTACTATTTTTTTTTAAACCTAAATTGTCTTTGACATTAGTTTCTCATATCCACAACAAAAATGAAATATTGAGAATCATTGGCTGAAAAATAAATTGTGATGTTTTTTACAATGTTAACCAAATATTAACCAGCACTATTAGATCCTGGTATTTTAATAAATAATTAAATGATTAATAAAACTTAACTATTTTGGTCATGATCAAGCTTCATTACTCTGTATTAACTCTCTAAAACTGTGTACATCTTTTTCTGACATAAATAATTTTGAAACAAAAATCAGTTTTTAGATCAACTGCCCTAAAAGGACTTGTGTCTTTTGCCATCACTTGACGTCTGTCGTCCGTAGGTCCGTCGGGTAATTGCCCCTGAATTGTTATTTTAAGGAAAATTTGCAGTTTTAGGTTATTATCTTGAATATTGTTATAGATAAAGACAAACTGTAAACAGCAAAAATATTCAACAAAGTAAGAGCCACAAATAGGTCAAGACCAAAATCGTCAATTGACCCCTTATAGCAGTTTTTGCCCTTTTAAGATTATTTACATGTACACAATAATTATCAGCAGAAATAATAGTCTGGCATATTGTCACAAATGTTTAGAGGGTAACTAATAATAAAATTCCTGAAAAATGTCAACTGAGTGACGTATTGAATTTATTTGGCGGATTGTTGAGATTAAATTAAAAGGTTTGTTGTGTGTATATAATCAATATCAAAGCTTTCTGACAGGCTCATACCAACTGAAAGATATAACAAGGATCCATAACTATAATAAATGAACTAAATTGTCATTTTATCTGTGAAGGACTTGATACTTGCTACGCAGGTTGGAATGTCGGATATCATGAATACCTAATCAGCGAACACAATCGTCATAGTAAAAATGACTATGCATATGTTGGTGTTGATGCTGGAACTTTTTATGGTCAAACTCAAAAACAGATAGTGCCCTGTTACACCCATTAAAGTTAAAAACAATTCACCCTTGAGATGGTCCCACAGTTAAACTACACGGAAATCTTTTTATATTGTATTGCCTTACGCAGAAATACACTTGATAAAAGGTTGATGTACTTCTCTATGTCAGACCTTTTACAGCTGCTTTTGTTCTGTGTAGATAGCCCATTTTCTTCTAATTTTCACCTTTTATATGGCTCAATAGTTACACTGCACGGTGAACTTTCTTGTATTTTTGATATTTTAAATCAGCCTTACGCAGAAATACATTTGACACAAAACTGATGAAATTCAGAATGTTTTAAATGAGGTTAATCTAAAGAAAATATCAGTTCAGAAAATGTCATATCACTGGACACAAAATATATAAAGTGACAGTCAAACAATCCAGAGGAAAGGCAATAAAATATGTATACAAGTACATACACGACAATTATGTTGGTATTCTCTTAATCAAATCACTTTGATATTTTTAATCACACCACGATTTCAAACCTCTCAACTTAAATAAGGTCTAATAAATATTTTGTATTACGAATTTTATTATCCTGCGCTAGTGAAGCGGCGGGATTAATGTTTTGTTGTTCGCCGTACGTACGTGTGTACGTAATGTCCAGGATTATCTCAGGAACAATAAGAGATAGGAAACTGAAACTTTGATCATTGTTAGCATTGTTGATGTAGATTGTGCCGAAGGTTTCGGAATTTTGAAATTTGCCCTAGGGTCAGAAAAAATTTTCTGGAAGTCTCAGACTTATTAATTTTTCAAAAAAAAAATTCCAACTTTTGTAAATTTCCTGAAAGACTCTAAGACTTTCATTTTTCTGAAAATGTATCTAGCAACCATGTATACTAATATACTAATAGTCATTAATTTCACAAGAGTTAAGGTAACCATTCAATTTCCAAAAATGAAATTCCCACTTTGGTAAATTTCCCGAAAGACTCCATGACCTTCA
The DNA here is from genome assembly GCA_028015205.1 of Mytilisepta virgata. Classification (NCBI taxonomy): domain Eukaryota; kingdom Metazoa; phylum Mollusca; class Bivalvia; order Mytilida; family Mytilidae; genus Mytilisepta; species Mytilisepta virgata. Next base: position 39,794,381 of record CM051515.1, read on the forward strand.
GAATTTGGAGTAAAATGACAGGAAATCTGAATGTTTTGGTGATAATGTAATTCTATTTTTGCAGCACGAAAGGATTGCTGCAACAGTTGTCAAACGGCATATGCTGCATAATTTATGAGTCATCTTTACAGCCAACATAAAACAGACTATGCCTGTATAGATGATGACATCAAAGAGTCTGTATGAGACAGAAATTTCAAGCATTTAATTGATCATCAATGAAACGAAATGTTTCATCATGGTCCAGATTTTATTTCTTAAACATATTTCAGAAATAAATTCATCATACGAGCTTTAGTTGTAAATCAATTTTGGATACTACTTGGGTGCGACAAAAATATATAGTATATCATGTATGCTTCAGTGATTGATCCTTAGTTATAACATAACAATTGTCATTGGGTCATTTTCAAAACAGCACAAACTGCAGACCATTATTCGTTTATCCACTGACCGTTCGTCTGTTACATTTCCTCGTGAGTAATATTTTGAAGTGTCCCGATTTTCTATTTGAAGAAGACAGTAGCTGTATATATAAGCATAAGAAATGGGAACTATTTTATTTTTACAGGAAACTTTGGTTTGACAAAAATATGTCTCCTCCCTTTCCTTCTGTTGTAATTCTTCATTTGATACATGTATGATGCAGTGTACATATCACAGCTTGTACGTTTTGCATGAATTTGCTCTCGACTAGAAGATTTTAACGAGGGAAACCATACGATTACTAAAAAACTACTTTTTTTTTTTTCAAAACAAATTTATTGCACTAAAGCTGTTAACAATGACTTTGCTGCTTACAGCTTTTACCAACAAAGTACCCTGCTGTATTAATATCTGTATGTTCAGGGTTTCATACAGATAACAATAAATGTAATAAATTGTTAGTTTTACAGTACATTTTTACATTTATATAATTGCAGATTAGGCAACATTTAAAGTATATAGATTATAAATATGTGAGAATGTTTGTAGTATATAGATAAAGCTTCAAATTTGTGATAACCTTTTTACTAAATTGAATTTTTGAATTTAAGAATTAAACTTTTTTTACCAAGGCTGATATCGTAAAAGTATATGTAATCCTTAAATTCCTTTTTAAAGACATTGTAGATATTTACTGTTTTACTTCGCTGTTCCGAAATATAAAAGGATTTATAAATTGAGAAAGCTATAATTGTTAGAATCATATTAAAATCCCAATATGTATGGTCACTAATTTTATACCCTATCACTAAATCTTTTAGTGTTATGTTTTGCCCAAAATGAATAAGTTTTAATTTATCCATAACATTAGTCCAAAATTCGGTTAAGAAAGTGCAATCTAAAAGAAGTGTTGATAATTGTCTACTTTGTGACAAAGTTTACAAAAAGAATTTACACTGATTTTCTATTTATATAGGTTTTCTTGGTTTGCAAGAATATAAGATAATAATTTCCATTTATATATTTTTAGTTTATTCGATTGAATTTTGTTAAAAATGAAATCAAAGGTATTCCCCCAATTGACACTGTCAATGTTTAATTTTGTACGCCAAATATTTAATCCTATGTTAGGTAAAAATTTAATTTTTTTGTGTTTTTTGTAAACGTCTGTATTGTCTATCTCAGTTATTTCTTTTAGTTTGTTTTGTATCTTGACTTTATGTTTATTTAATTCTATATTCAATTTAGTATTTTTAGATTCTTCTGACTGCAGACATTTCATCCAACTTTTCGGAATCGCTTTTCTTATAATACTAAGTTCCGAGATCCAATTTCGTTTTATTTTGAGTTTATTAAGTATTACATTTTGTGAAATTTCCCCGTTTTCATTAATGATGTCATTAACATAAATTATGTTACTATTAATCCAACTTGATATAAATAAAGGTTTGTCTTTGAATTTAATATTTTTATTTCCCCAAATAATTTCTTTTCTTACATCCCTAAAATGTGTTTTTGTTTGATATGTATCTATCGTTTCAAACCAGCTTTTTATAATTTCTTGATAAAATTCTGGTATTTCTTTTATTTGACTAATGTTTTTTAAATCTTTAACATGCATGTTCATTTTAAATATTAAGTATCCTTCCCCTAATTTATTAAAATAAAATGTTGGTATTGCCGACCAATTTTCGGTAGTTGATTTTATTAGTCTTTTGACCCACTTAACCCTTAATGTTTTGAAATAGCTGTCAATATCTATCATATTTAACCCCCATCTTTATAATCTTGAATAATTGTGTGTCTTTTCACTTTTTCTCTATTACCTCCCCATATAAATTTGAAGATTTCTGTTTCAATTTCTTTTATTTTAGTTTTATTTATGATAGATACACTCGTAAATAAGTAAATTGCGGAATGATTAATGTTTTAACAATTAAAATCTTACCTATCATACTTAAATTTCTTTTTTCCCAAGATTTTAAAAGATTTCTTGCTTTTTGTATTTTGGCTTCCCAATTGAATTTGTCGCATTCTGTTCCATTCTGTTCCATTAGTGCCAAAAAATATACCCAAAACTTTAATGGGTTTGTCTGAAAATTTTATATCTCCTATCTTATCCTTACAGTGTTTTAGTTTTCCTATCCAAATTCCTTCAGGTTTTGATCTGTTTAATTTTAAACCTGAATATGTACCGAAAGTTTTGAATGATATTTAAAGCTATGTTAATTTCAGTTTTAGATTTTAAAAATAATGTTGTATCGTCAGCTAGTTGAGATATTTTTATGTTATTTGTTTTCCCGTTTAATTTTATTTCAATACCCTTTATGTCTTTTGTATTTCTAAGTCTACTTGCCATAATTTCTACACACATAACAAAAATTAGCGATGAGCAAGGACATCCTTGTTTTATTCCGCGTTCAGGTTTAACTGGAGCCGAAATACAACCATAGTTGGAGATTGAAATAGAAATATCAGTATACAAAGTTCTGATCCAATCAATAAAGTTGTTGTTGAAGCCAAAATGTTCTAAAGTTTCATACATAAATTTCCAGTTTAAACTATCAAATGCTTTAGTGAAATCTAAAAACAAAATTGCTCCTTCAACATTAAATTTATCTGCATAGTCTATAACATCTTGTATTTGTCGTAGATTGAAACCGACATATCTATTTTTGATGTATCCTGTTTGGTCAGAATTTACTATTTTGTGTATTACATTTTTAATTTTCGTCGCAAGCGCATAAGAAAGAAGTTTATAATCGGTATTGATTAAAGAAATCGGTCTATAGTTTGCTAAATCTAATGGATCATTTTTTTTTATATATAAGACTAAGAACACTTTGTCTTTGTGTAAAGGGAAGACATTTTTTATCGTAACTACTGTTAAATACTTTCACTAGTAATGGGCCTAAAAATGTCCAAAAAGTTTTATAAAAATTTGTACTTAAACCATCCAATCCCGGGCTTTTATTGACTTTTAAACTATTAACTGCTTTTGTAAGTTCATCTAACGTGATATATCCATCACATAATTTACTTTCACTTTCTGATAACTTATATCATAATTCCGTTGTTTTTATGTATTCGCTTGGATCATTAATATTGTTTTCGTTTATTGAATATAGATTTTGATAAAAAGTTCTCTCTATTTCTAATATTTTATTTTCGTCCGTTACAATTTGCCCCCCTTGGTCCTTCAATTTTATTATAGTTTTCTTTGTTTGATTACTTTTTTCCAATCCAAAAAAGTATGCACTATTTTTTTCTCCCTTCTCTACCCATTCCTGACGCGAACGTATTTGAGCCCCTTTTATTTTAAATATATAATGATTTTCTATATTTTTTTCCAATTGTGTTATTTTTGTTAAAAGTGTAATGTCATTTGTCTCATCATACTTAACTAAAACATGTTTCAATTCGTTTTCTAGGTTAATTATTTCTTTTTTCCTTTGTTTTGATTTATTTTTACAGTATGCTAAAGATATGTCCCTAATTTCCAGTTTAAGCTTCTCCCACCAGAAAGACGAGTCTTTTGAATTTTGTTCTATAAATAATTTATATTTGTTTATTAACTCTATTATTATATTACGATAATATTCATCTTCTAGAGTTGAATTATTAAGTTTCCAGTAACCCGGACCCTTTTTATTTGCTTTTGCATTTTCTAATTTTAATGAAACAGCTTGATGATCTGTTGATTTTATTAAAACAGGTCTTATGTCACAAGATTTTACATTTGGTACTAAATTTTTATTTACAAGAAACAAGTCTATTCTACTAGCTTGCGAGGGATTTAATCTTCTCCATGTAAAACTACTTTTACAGGGTTATAGATTCCACAAGCTGCTTAATGCTTTTAAAAGGTTTTATAATAAATATCAACATCTTTTATCTAAATATTCAGCTTCCAGGAAGTTGTTATCATGAACGAGGTTTCCCATCATAGTTTCTACTGTAATATCGTGAATAAATGCAAAAGTCTCGCTAGTAATCCACAGAAATTTGGTAGTTACTTAAGATCTTTTTACAGTAAGGTCAATAAATATGAAATTATGTGCCATTCTCTAAAAATGCTCTTCCCGCTAATGGCTTGAAGACTTTAAACTCATACTGGCCTCTCACAAATACTGCTGATTTCTATTGAACTCTATGACGAGATATCATTAAAATCTTTATAGGAGTGTTATTTCAGATTTTCTCGTTTAGTAGAGCAACAGTATTCGACATGCAGCTATGAGAGACATAGCCATTTTTTCACTGAAAACGAGCACATTCTGACCCGGCTGTCTAAAGTATGTACCGTCCACTCTAATTTTCAGTTCTAGCAAGCGGTCACCTTGTTGAAAATCATACTGTATTGGTTTTTATAGTGTGTTGTATACACCAGAGTATCATGCTATATAAGGGGGAGGTTTGGGTACCCATACAACCGCTTTAACTCCACCACTATTCAGTGTCTGTACCACGTCAGACTATCCTAAATCTCTGTTGTGTTCGTTATTGGTTGGGTTGATTGGTATGTTATTGTTGACCTTTCCTGATATTCATTTGGTTGTTTATCTAAATGTATGAATTTGTATACATGTATAATATTTACTTTGTCAATAAATTGTTTTTAGTGATCTACTTAATTTTCAGGAAATGCAGGTACACTTGACTCTATCAATAAAATATTAAATTTCAGATTATAGGTAACAGGCATATTATCTTCATAGGACCTCTTAGTCCCTTGTCTAATTGGACGATGCTTTAGCTCAGTAGCCCTGTCGACAGGCAATCATACAACACTTATATATCAAACTAATCTTAAGGTCAGCCTGCCAACCCGTGAACCTGTCAAACCGTCAACTTGTCTGTTAGTCAATCCGATGGCATGTCAACCTGTCAACCATATACCTGCCATTCATACAACACTAATATATCAAACTCATCATCAACTTGTCAACCCGTCGACGACTTAGCATATCTCCTTATCAATCCAATCATACAACACTATCCATAAAGTTAGCCTGTCGGCTCTTCAGTCTACCTAGTCGCCAAACGGTACAAATATGTACCACTATGTTTAATCGATCTGTCGACATGTCAAATTCTTCAAAGGAAAAGATGTATGATATAATTCATTGATGCAACATTCATATGAAATTTAACCAGATTTGCATATCAACAAGTACACTTGCAGAATAAATATGCTGAAAATGTACGATTCTTTGTTTATACTGTATTTGAGGCGGAATTTCCTCATATATAGTAACGGAATGGTTAGACGGCTATGTTCTTTTTAAATATGACAACCGATAGCCTGATTCCCCGGAGGGGGGACTTCCTATATAGCAGTATATATTGAGAATAAATATTATATCACTGCGTTATAATTTGTAGATTAGAAAATAACCTTCTGCCTGGATGCTGTATCAATTGTGCTCCAATTGCAGGTGGAATACACAATACAATTGCATGCATAGTTGTACACAAACATTACTTACAAAGACTGATAAATGTTATGTTGTGTACAGAATCCTTATTTTATGAATGGGTCTTATTTTGAAGCATCTAGTATATGAATGGGTCTGGTTTTGAAACATCTAGTATATAAATGGGTATGGTTTTGAAAAATTCAAGTATATGAATGGGTAGGGTTATAATAGTTCTGGCCGCACATCTGTACACAAACTTAGGTCAAGTTACCTCCCGGGGCCTGATTAGTAACGGAAAGAACTTTCCAATGAAGACAGAAATGTGTAAGTTCCTAGTCTGAGGATTTAAACATAAGCTCGCATTTTTCAGTTTGAATCTGTACAGAAAATGTATCACGTAAACCATATTGATTCAGGTCAAGACAAAAAATAATTACAAGTACCAATGTTTCAAATGTTATCACCTTTGGTTTTATCCTGTTCATAAGAAGACGAAATCCTTAACAACTGTAAAAAAAATCATTTTTCATATTTTTATTCAAAGACTTTCTACATCTCATCTACCCAGTGAGCTTGAAATTAAGGATACTACAGATACATTGAAGTCCGCTTTGGATTTGTTTATTGAAATAGACAATGAGGGACATTTGAAGACAAAACTTTATGACAATCGTGATGACTTTCGACTTTCCTATTGTTAACTTTCCCTTCTTGAGTAGCAATATACCAGCATCGCATGCATATGATGTCTACGTTTCTCACCTTATCCGATATTACCATGCCTTTCGACAAAGAGGATTACTGCGGTCACAAAAGCTTCTTATCCAGGGTTTTATCAGGGACAAGTTGGTGTCATCACTGACGAAATTTTACGAATTGATTGACCTTTACAATTTTCCAAGATGAGGTCCTAACATTTCATGTACCTCCGCCGACTTGTGACTACCACTGGACTGACTTTGCTCAGCTTCACGAAGAGTGCCGTATACGGAGCAGGAGGTGCTTACCCTTCCGGAGCACCTGAGTTCACTCCAGGTTCGTGTTGTACATTTCTTTTGGTTTTGAGTGTTTGTTTGTTGTGCTTGTGGTTGTCTTCCAGGATTTGTCTGTCTAATGGATTGCGTTTTTTAGTTCGCTCCTTGGGTATGTTTGTCCTCTTTATGAAAATTCTTATAACTTCATATCCTGTTTAAAGTTGTAAAAATAGAATTCAAAATATGTTTTCATGCTCGTGATTAAGGCCATATTGGTCGAAAAGTTGGGTAATTTTGTCTTTTTAGTTCATTTGTTGTTTGTTTTACCATTTTGTATTTGGTTTTATTCGGGTTGAGTATTTTGTACATTTAAGTCGTTTTATGCCCCCTTTGACAGCTCATAATTTCCATTTATTTTCTTTGTTTTCTGTTGTCGTATTAGCTGTTTCGCAACACACCTAGTTTATTATACATATAGATAAACAAGAAAACGAATAAAAGGAAAGGTGAACAATGACACGCCAAACAATAAGAACTATCCAAAACACAAACATAAACAAAAAATAGAGTCAGCAATGTCTTACTGAAACTTTTAGTGGTGGATTAAACAGGTTTTCTTGTAGCCAAACCGATATGTACTTATCTTTATGGAGAGGTATTTGTGTGTTAAACTTTGTTCATTTGGCCTTCCGGGTTTTGTCTTTTTTAGGATTGCTCCTTAGTTATATTTGTCCTCTTTGCGAAAATAAAACATGTCATTGTGAGGGAGGAATTTGTAAAAATATATCTTAGTATTTGGAATCAATAATAAGAGGACATTTACTAAATTATTTTCCTTTGTATACAGGATAAATCAAATGTTCTTCCGCGATATTATTGGGAGCATATTATTGTACTGCCTATTTTAATGTGACAGATGCTGCGTGATATATTTTAACACCTCCGTTTTCCGTGTTATAAAAATGAAGTTATGGAATAAAACTTGAAATTTCATTCTTTTTATTCATAATGGTTTTCCATGTTATATCGGGTATCAGTTTAGAAGAGATCAAATTAAAGGAGAAAAAATATATAAAAACTGCAAGCTTTAGGGAGGACAACAAAATTAATATACTGTCAACTGAAGGAAAACTGAAATGTAAGTACTTACACAATTAATTTGTTAATATTATACGAATCAAATACCTTTGAAAGTTTTAATAACACTACGATTTCGAACCTTTAATCTTAAATAAACCCTAATAAATACTTTTTATATTTGTAAATCTACATAGAAGGAGGGTTGAGATCTCACATGTTTAACCCCGCTGCATGTTTGCACCTGTCCCAAGTCAGGAACCTCTAGCCTTTGTTAGTCTTGTTTGTTTTAATTTTGGTTCATTTGTATGTTTCGGAATTTAGTGTGCCGTCCATTTCGCTGAACTAGTATACATTATTGTTTAGGGGCCAGCTGAAGCCCACCTCCGGGAGCGGGATTTTCTCGCTGCGTTGAAGACTCATTGGTAACCTTGAGCTTTTTTCTGCTCTTTGGTCGGGTTGTTGTCTCTTTGACACATTCCCCGTTTCCATTCTCTATCCTATATGAGAAAACATTGTAAAGAAACAGGATGCGTAAACTGATGAATGAACAGGGAGTTCAGGTCGTAAACTTCAATTCGCAATTTTGGAAATTTTTCCCATGTGGGTCTTACGATTTGAAAAAAAAAAATTCTGAAAGCTTTCTATGCATTGACAGGTAGTATATGACCATACTGTATAGACATTTAAGGAGTTGATGTCACAAGAAAGTGTGACGAAGAAAAGGGCAGAGACAATCGCAATACGAGAAAGTTCAGGGATATTGTTACCTGCCCTGGTCTTTCTGTCCGTCACTCTCTTGTGATCTAAACTCTAGATTCATTTTTAACTTCATGCATTTTACTTCCATACATTATTGCCATATACAACATGATTATGTGCAACAAGGTTCTGGAGTTTTGATTTGCAAACCTTGAGACCACAGAAATCGTACTTTTAATTAAATTTTGGCTTGTAACCAAACTTTTCTGTCGATTTTATCATTATGCAATTTAATTCTATACAGTAATGTCATACACTCTACTTTATGCAAACAAATGTTCCCATATTTAAACATTGGATTGTAGACGTGGAGCACAGGGACACCAGGTGGATAGTGCGGGGATAGCTGTCTTTTTCGGTTGTCTCAATCTAGTCTACATTGACAACAACGAACAATTGACGACAAAACTGTACAACAAATGTGACGAATCAACTTTCCCGTTGATAATTTTGAGTGAGCAATATAACAACAGCCTTTATATGCGATTTACATTTCTCAGCTTATCCGATAGTACAGAGTAACTATGATTTCCTAGAATGATATTTGTGCTACCACTAATGTTAATGAGGGTTTTGTCAGGGATTGGATTTGACACCACTGTGGTTATTATACCTTCGGCATCGTATTTTGATTGAAAGATATGACAAATGTTGGACGGGTTTTAATATAAGTTCCTCCGCTGAATTGCGACAATTACAAGGCGGTTTTATTATTATATCAGAATACATGAATTTTTAAAAAATAAATGGATACGGAGTATTCGTCAAATGAGACAATATTACATTCAATTTCATGTTAAACTTTCAACATTGAATTCAGTGTATTCTAAAAGATAGTTTCGAAAATCATTCTTTTTATTATATATACATGTAAGTTTGATCTTTTAACTTAATTTCAGTTTAAAGGATGTTTCTGATGTCACGTAGTTTTCTGATACATTGTCTGCTTACTGCAATGCTCTGTATTACATGTGCATGTACTGGACAGGTCCTATCATCCGATGACAAGAAACTATTGGACAAACTTGATCAGTTTCTTGAAATAGCTGATTCTGGTAAAATATTTAAATTATTGTTCGAGAATATTTTCGAATGCAGTCATCTTAATTCGCGTTGCAAGTAGAAAATGGTTTTCAAACGCACAGATTAACCATACAGTTCAATACGTGGACTTCGATATTCGAAATCCATAATGTAATATATGAGCCAAAAAGTAACACATTGGGCTGATAATTTACAACTACTTTTGATGAATGCAACGAAGTCCTTATAGTTTCCTCTGTGTCCAAAACAACCGTAAAGTCGTTTTACCTTTTAGGGGAATGAAAGGGTGAAGATATTGTAAAATATACGATAAAAAAATTGAAATGTGTTGACTTCTTGGAGGTTTTTTGAAGTTTGTTTTCAAGTATTTCTATTTTTTATATTGAACTTCTATACATTTTAGATAGTTGTAATACGCACTAATTACTGCATTGCACAAACATTTCATTGAAATCTGCATGGTATGGAAAAATTATTTCTCATATCCCAATAAACTAAATGATTACACCTGGTTTCCATGATAACTTCAATCAAGCTAAACCAGACTGTAGGAATATAGCAAAAATTAAAAAGTAAATTTAACTGCACATGTTCCAGTTTAATAAGAAAATTGTACATATTAGAATCAAAAGCTTCCTTTTGGTAGAGGTAGGGGTGGGAAGCGTTGACAGCATAAATATTTTAGTTTTGTCATATACGGAGCAGGAACTGCTTACCCTTCCGGGCACCTGGATTCACTCCTGGTTTTTATAGGAAATCGTGTTGTTCATTGTTTTTAAGTTTTCAGTGTTTATTTGTTGTGCTCGTGGATTTTTATTTATGTTCCTGGGTTTGTCTGTCCAATGGATTACATTTTTTTATTTGCTTCTACGGTATATTTGTTCTCTTTAGTAGGAACAAAAGCTCTACAATTACATGAAAACAGAAGTACATGTATCTTCTACTGAAACTGGAGCTGTATTTCTGTGTTCAATAAATTTTGAACGGTGCAATGTTTATTTTAGCAATGAGTTAATGTTTCTACTGGTACCCATCACAAGAATATCATCAATGCATTAACTAGAATTTCTGTTATGTCATGAAATTAACATTGATGAGATCGCCAAATATACAAAGGATAATGAAATAAATTCACGAGCGATTGTAAAGTAATCTTGTGCAGTATTTATCCAGAAGGGTTCCATTAACACCAAAACATTATCTGTGTTGTTGTTTTAGGGATATTAATTATAATTTATTTTAACATTTTATTTTGGCTGGCTGTGTGTAATAGACTAAAATTACATAACGTTAAGGAGTAAATATTCAAAATAAATAAAATAAATGAAAGAATTAAAATGCCATACTGGAGAAAGTAAAATGAAAATATGCAATATAATCTTATTGTGTGCTTGCAAATTAATTTTCTGAACTGCTACTTCTAGGTGCAATCGATTCAGAAATGAATGTACTTTATTTTTCAAAGGAAGACATTTCTTGTATTTTTTCTGAAATTATTTGATGAAACATTTATTTTGTAAACTTGTATATAAAAAATATTAAAATAAGTATTGGGTTTTGCGGTTTCAATTAGTATATAAGAATTCATATTGGCCTCTCACAAATACTGTCGATTTCTATTGAACTCTATGACGAGATAGCATTAAACCCTTTATAGAAGTGTCATTTCAGATTTTTTAGTTTAGAAGAGCGACAGCTATGAGTGCCTTAGCTAGTTTTACAGTTAAAACGAGCACATTCTGGCCCTGCTATCTACATTATGTACCGTCCACTCTAATTTTCTTGAGCACTACTGATGAGTTTTCCGTCAACGAAATGACCATACAAAGCATCAAATTTATTTCGGTATTTTGTGATAAATTTTATGTACTAATGGGTTTATGTTACAGCTGGTGCACTGTAAACCACCAAGGGCATTATCAGCCCAGTAGCAAGAATTTTTGTCCTTGCATAATTCATTTCTTAAATGCCTTTAAATTTTCCGTTCAAAATTTGACCAAAATTACTAGAATACAGAGGTGACCCTTAGCCGAGTTTAGATTCCTGTTTATTTTAATTGTTTTGGTTTTGGTGGTTGTGCTTATTAATTCATCATTATATCTTTAACCGGTTTTCCAACATTTTGATCTCGAGCACTGCTGATGGGTTGTCAGTCAACGAGATGGTCATACAGTGCATCAAATTTATTTCGGTATTTTGTCAGTGTCAGGATAGATACAAAGGAGAATCGGGTACCCATAAAATCGGTTTAATCTCACAACTATTCAGTTTCTGTACTAAACAGGACAAATATACCTAAGGAGCAAGTCAGACTATCCTGACTTTCTGTTGTGTTCATGTTTGTGTTTTGTACCCTTTTATTTTATTTTTTGTACGGCGTTTTGTCAGTTGGGTTGCTTTGATTGAATAGTATATTATTGTTGACCTTTCCTGTTATCCATTTTGTTGTTTACTAACATAACTATACCTATGGCTCGATTAGGGCAAGATAGCGTGCAGCGATTTAGGATTTAGAAAATTATTGTCATATTTTAGAATTGCAAATAGTCTGACTTTATCAAATATTTTCATTTAAACTTTTAAACGTTAAAGGGGTCTAATTTTCAAGTAAGGCCTTGTCCCAAGAATGACTGCTTCTTGTTTTCTTTAGGCAAGTTTACATATGTACGATTTATAACATGTAGATGGATTTTTGAAATATGAACTATGGTTAAGGCTTTAATTTAAGATACAAACGGTTAAATGCTAATTGTTCCTTCTCAAACAAACTTTCGTAATTTTTCGTGTTCTAGCAGTTACATTTTTGCATAGTATACTCCCTTGTAGTATTAGGTGTACATAAAGGTTTTAAAATTTCAATTCAATACTTAATAAGGGGTCCATTTTCCGCATAGAAATGATTAAAATAAAAGTATTGACTATTCTCCAAAATCTTTAATGACATCTTGTGTTCGCAGTGTTTTTTTTTTGTACTATAATGTCAAAATGTTAATGCCTTGCAAAGTTATACAATGTTTTGTGAACGACTCGAAAATACAAAATAGTGCAATTTCGGATGAAAATGAATAAAATTCAACGTAATATAACTAGAAAGTTATACATGAATTTTGAAGATATGTTTTTCTTTTGATATTTTGAAAGAAAATATCAAGGAGGTTCTTACATGTATGTCCAAATTTAATGAAAATGTGAATGGTAGATCTTTACTGTATCGTATTCCTTTAAGTGACGAGTCATAAATTAACAAAATGTTCAAATGTTATGCATCAATACTGACTATCATAGAGTATATAATTATGCTGATAATGTAGAGATAAACAGTTGGGATCAGTTCTAACATCTCTTTAAAACGTTTCTACAACGGTACTGGAACTGTAATCCTGACACCTGTACGTGTAGAACCATTTATGACAGGGTGTGTTCTGACCAAGTACCGTCCTTTACAGTTCTACCCCAGGACCATCTTGGACAGTTCTACCCTAAAACCGGGGTATTAGAGATAGTTTATTTAGTTGTGTTATATTAAAAACGACAGAGAAATGGATTTGCGGTATTTTATAAATTTAATACAGCAAGAATTATACGACTTCACTTATTGCAAAATCTAAAATTTCAATACCTTAAAATGCATTTTTTACACACCACAATAGTTTTCAGAGTACAAAAAAATTCAATCGAAATGAAAAGCAATTTTAGTTTTTGCTAATTAAAAACATCAAAATCTGAAGAATTTAGATATTTAATTTGTTGCGATATATTAGAAACTGGCTTTTTGAGATACCATAATAACTCATAGAGTCTGAAATTAAAAATCTTACTTGCAAAGAGGAATTTTTGGAATTTTATAAATTTAATACATCAACCTAGAACAAAAACTACAATGTAATGGAGCAAACACTAGGAATAGAATCTGTTCAGAAAATAAATTTGGTATTTTATTAATTTTGAAGAAAAAAAATTATAATTGATTCGATAATTATCTTGCTTCAGTGACGTACAAAACAATGTTTAACACACTCTAATAGATCAAGGAGTACAAAAAAGTAAATTTCACTCACACATGCAGTTTTTAAAATCGGAAGAATTTATCTATTTAATTTCTTGCGACATATTAAAAACTGGCTTTTTGATATATTATAGAAACTCATAGAGTCTGACATTAAATTTACCCACAAAGGCAGAAATGTATTTTATTTTAAAAATTTATTGTTAAAGAATTTACGAATTTACTTAAGAAAAAAAAATGATACCAATTTTGATGTACACGATGTGCGGAATAATCTTTTTGACTTGTGGTAGAAAATAACTTATGAAGCAAAATATATAAATTCCATTTAAACAACCGTCTTCATGCATAGTCTAAATCATATTATAAATCCTTCCTGCGACGTCATTTAGAACCGTTCAGGAAAGTCATGGCCTTAAACCATCCTTGACAGTTCTGCATAAGAACCATTTATAACAGTTCTACCCGGACCTAGAACAATTCTTGGCAGTTTTACCCTAGAACCATCTATGCCCGAGTGTGTCGACCTAGAACCATTTACGTCCAAGTGTATCGGCCTAGAACCATTCTGGACAGTTTTACCCTAGAACCATTCTGTACAGTTTTACCCTAGAGCCATTTATGACAGTTTTATCCCAGAACCATTTATATCAGTTCTATTTTATAACCATTTATGTCATGGTTGGTTCTACCTTAGAACCGTTCTAGAACGTTTATATGACAATCTTTGCTGACAGAATAGTAGAGAGGTTAGAACTGATCCCATCTGTACATTATTGTCGACGACAGTGTCTATTTTGTGTTAGTAGATTTTCAGTCGTACTATTTATGTATTGGAACTATTTCAAATTCATTTTCAGGAGTTACATATGTACGGTGGGGAAAAAATGCATGTCCCGACGGAACTGAAACAGTTTATCAAGGTATCTATAAATATTTTTGCTTTGAATATTCTTAAGTGAAGTCTTGATTTTGTTTCAGGTTCCTGTGTTAGTAATTTTCCCTATCCAATGAATGCATGTCTGTCTGTTGTCCGTTAATGATGCCTTTTACTGGAACTCCTCCGTATCTTTCTTGTGTAATTCAATGTACTTCAGTCAAAGGTAGTTCACTATGTGAAAATGCGCAAAAGGCATAAAATATCTAGTTCACAAATAACATGTTAATAAAAAATGGAAAAAATTTTGGTGTCATTTCCCTCTTCGCAAAACACAGTTTGATGCAAAAAAGCAAAACAAACCAACGGGTGTTTGTAAAGAAAATAGCCCGTAATGTAATGTTGGATAATAAATTGGTGAAAGGGTAATTTACAGAGTCGATGTAAGGCCAACAAAACTGAGCAAAATGTTTACATCTTCTGTACTAGGCTTAGAAACTAGATTGAAATTTGGCCACTTGGATTTATCTTGTTTAATAACAAAACAAAAACATTTTGTTTTTCTCAAAATGTCTTTTAAATAACTAAAAAAGACATTTTTAACATGGAACCATGTTTTTGTCTTTTTAATAAGTATTCATCAATGCAGAACATTGCAATCAAAATAAAAATCTCTTTACTTTACCCCTTTAACAGTAAATTAGCTTAATTGTAAGATAAAGTAAAACAGACTGTATAAATTAATTTATACTGATTTCAAGGTTAATGATTTTCAAGGGCAGGCCGGAGGTAACAGATATACACATAAAGGGGGTGGTGTTAATTACCTATGTCTTCCAAACAACCCGCAAAATGGTAATGTATTGCACTATGAAAACAACCAAGTTTACGGAGCGGAATATCAGACAAAGGATAAACAAAGACCCATTGACAATGACGCATCTTGGTCAAATGATTTGTATGACCACGATGTTCCATGTGCTGTTTGTCTGAGGAAGAGAAAGCTAACATCAGTTATGATTCCAGGTATCGTATTATTTTGTTCACCTGAAAAAATTGAGAAACATAGAGTTTAAAGACATCATTTGACAGACTAAGGAGAGAGCATTCAAACAAATCTGCTTAAACAGGATCATAAGATTAAGCCTGGAATTTGTTGGCCTTTCCAAAACTGAGTTTATATAACAGACTCGTGTTTCTCTTCCAGATCAAGCGTAGAATTTGTTGGCTTTCCAAAACTGAGTTTTCATATAACAGACACATGTTTCTCTTCAATATCAAACCACAAAGAGAAAATTGATAATTGTATATTAAAATAATAATAATAATTTAAAAAAAATAATAAACTTAGCCCTTTATGATATCATTTGGCCTTTTTAATGTAAAATACATTGTAATTTGTGTACAATTTGACAACACAACAGGTGTTGTTTGAGTCTTATAACCTACATTTGTAGTTTGAAGATAAACAGTAAGTTGTCATTTGAAATGTACGAAATTCCATTACAGTTACTATATTTTTCACCAAGTTACATGGAACAGAATAGTTGAATATTTACTATCGAACAGGTCTCGATTCAAATTAATAAAACAAAACAAAAAAATAGATAGCCTTTAAGTAGGCAAAATTAGAGATAACAACCAAATACAGCCCTTAAATTAACAAACAACAGAGGAATATGATATAGTCTGACTTGGAATATACATCTGAAATGTTACCCGAACCTCGCATTATTTATCATGACCCTCTAATGTATATTAACCCGATTAATCCCAAAACAATATGATTAACAACAAGATGACAAAAAGCTACAACAACTACACAGAAGGTAAATTGGTATTAAAAAGACTAATAATGTTGAATTAAGGATGTATTCTTCCGATGTTTAAGTCTCGTTGAAATCTCGTTAGGGAATTTTTTCCAAAACATGTGATAAAAGTGGAAAATATTAATGAATTCAAAAAATAATATAATCCAACTAAACTCTGTAAAAAAATTATGAACTTACAATAAGTAGTTTTTGAGTAATAAAATTTTAAAATTTTATAACCCATCTGGTCAGTGTCATCAGCCAAAAGGTTGAGAAAATGAGTGAGGGGTACAAAGAAATGATTTTACCAAAAATATGTATATCTCCTATCAATTTGTTCTTTTTAAAATTCAATATGTATTTTTCCAATCATTTATAACATAGAAGTTGAAATTATATGCTCTTTGTTCTAAAAAAAAAATGGGAAAAAACCCAAATTTACTAAATTGAATGCATGGTCATTTTGACACGAAAAAACAACACAATTTTATAAAACTTTCTTTTATTAACACGGACCTATAATTTTTTTAAGTTAAATTTATTCAGATTGGTCCACTTCATCTTTAGGGAAAGTATGAAAAAAAGTTTAATAGAGGAACTGTACTTTTTTTCATGAAAAATGGGAAAATCATCAAACATAGGGTACTTTCAAATGACTGTAGCAAAAAAAAGAAATCAACCACCATATGATTTTTTCTTGATAAATTACTTTCTTACAGTCATATAAACCCAAAAATCAGGGTAAGAGAAAAAGTTTAATACTAGAAATTTTTGGCTCCTCAGAGGTGTAAATCCTTAAATGATAGGATATCTACATGAAAACCTGCGAATTTTCTGGTGATAATTTCATTCTATTTTTACAGCACGCAAGGACTGCTACAGAGGTTGGCAAACAGAGTATACTGGATATCTTATGAGTTCTCACAACAACCACCATAAAAAAGACTACGTCTGTGTTGATGTTGACGCCGAAGCATATGAAAACAGACATATTAGCTATGATGGTGCCCGCTTTTATCCTCTCAGAGCGCGATGTGGCAGCTTGAAATGTGGCGGAAACTCGTACACGGACCATACACAGGTTCTCTGTGTAGTTTGTAGCAAGTAGTCTCAATGAATCTGCTAATTACCAATAAAACGAAATGTTTCATCATTGTCCGCATTTTATTTTTTAACATATTTAAGAAATAAGTTCTACCTACAAACTGTATTTGTAATTCAATTTTTTCTACTTGGGTGGGTCAGAAATAACTAATATTATGAACTGTTTAGTAACTATCGGCAAGAGAAGCCTCATGGTTTTGTTTGTTTGTTTAGTTGGGGTTTTACGCCGTTTTCAGCACATCTGGCTATTTCGCGGCGGCCAGTTTTTATTGGTGGAGGAAGCCGGAGTACCCGGAGAGAACCACCGACCTTCGGTAGGAAAATTGGCAATCCTTGTCAATTTAGATCGGAGTCGAACACACCCCGCCACAGGTGAGATTCGAACTCACAACCCCAGTGTTGACAGGCTAGTGATCATTAGTAGTCATAACGAACTACCTAGACCACTCGGCCACCGATGCCCCCAACCTCATAGTCAAGGTAGTTCGTAGTTGTAACTAATTATCACTAGCCTAGCTTGTGAGTTCGAATACTGCTCGAGACGAGGTGTGTTCGACTCCGATATTAATTGACAAGTGTACAGTTTTCATAATTGTTTTAAATCCATGCAGAAATACATTTATTTAAATAATGTTTCCGATTTTTAACATTGAGTTCAACTATATTTCCAGATTTCGATACAACATTAAACCCTTGCTTCAGTGAGAATTCCCTAACTTTAACATTTTAGGGTTATCGTAGCGTCAACATCATCAATACACCACAGCCTCCAGTATTCATTCATCCATTTCATAGTCGCCCATACACATATCATCGTATTTAACTGTCTTTGAGGTTTTCCGGAATTATATTTAAAAAGACTGTCGTTGTATATACCAGAACAATAAATCAGAAAGTATTGGTTTTTGACAGGAAACTTTGTTTTGACACAAAAACATATACATATGTCTCATCTTTCAGTCTGTTGCAATTATTCATTTAATCTGAAGTGTAATGAGGCATATGATAGTACTAAGCCTGCATCTGCAAGAACATGTTGATGAAACAATTTTGTATGTGAACCCAGAAAAAACATGTCGTGGTATGTGGCAATTCTTGCATTCCAATGTTTACTGTAGATATTTTAGATTAAAAATTACTTACATTTGAAAGTAATGTCCATGTTTTGAAAAACCTAAAGAACTTAATTAAATCAGAAAACCTTTATGTTTTGCATAACTCATTATGGTATGCATACATTCTGCCAACTTATGTTTAATTCCAATGTAAAATTTTGCGCTAACATACTGCAATTTATGTGTTTTGCTATGGGAAACCGCAAAATTCAATGACATGAAAAATACTTAATATCACAATTAAAGAAGATTTGTTGCAATCAGAAACTTCCCTATATATAGTAATGTCCGGTTTGGGAAACCTCAAAAATCAATTTAATAAAAATAGTCTTTCCGCACACAGTCAACTATACATGGTAGTTAGCAATTGTGCCTGTCAAGTTTCCTTTTCTTTATTTTCCTATTGAAAACCCCCATAAGCAGTCAAAACAACAAACCTTTAAGTCTTGCACAACTACAGGTGGTAGGCTGCAATTCTTTGAAGTTTTGTTTCACTCCAATATAAATTGTCGGAGATTTTGATATCATAAACTTTGGGACGAACAGTAAAAAAATCTTTGTCACAAAGACAAATAGAACGGTGTTGTAATTTGACCTTAGACAATTATGTATATATCTAATAAAAAAAGTTATCAAAAACAGGAAGCTAAAATGGATATCAGTTGTCTTCCCTTTATCAAAATAATTACAGTATTACATGCATAAAAACCGCAGGATATTTCCAAACTCTTACCCAAAACTTTACAACAGCATAAATTAGCTTTCTGTCGACAAAGGCTTTTATGTCTGACCGTATGAGGGAATATGATTACAAGTTTGTGGTAGGGCATTTGTATTATCTAATAGGTGGATGCACAGTCACTTGAATTTCTATCAATAAATGGTCGAAAATGGATTGTATAGTATAAAAAAAACAAGAAAAAACAGACAAGGTCAACAATAACAACCAATCATTTAAGGCAACCAAACTAACAGAACAAAAGACAAACATGAACACAAAAGAGTCGGGATAGCTGAATTGGTACAGACACTGAATAGTGCTGGGGTTAAACCGGTTTCATGGATACCCAAACCTCCCCGTTATCTATCCTGACATTTGGTCTATAAAACACACTATAAAAACCAATCCAGTATGATTACCAACTAGGTGACCGCTTACTAGAACTGAAAATTAGAGTAGTCGGTACATAGTTTAGATAGCAGTGTCAGACAGTGCTGTTTTTAATTGTAAAACTAGCTAAGGCTCTCATAGCTGAGGTTGGATACTGTCGCTCTAATAAACCAAAAAATCTGAAAAAACACTTCCATAAAGGGTTTAATGCTATCTCGTCATAGAGTTAAACATTTCTAGCCGCGAGCAATTTCGTGCAAAACGTACAAGCAGTGATATGTACACTCCATACGATGGTGCAAAAGACACGTCTCTATCACGAAAGGAGAATTAAAATCGTCTTTTTTAACATAAATTTTAGTACGTTTCTCTCTATTTTTTTTTAGCTTTCAGCTTTTGTTCAAATGCAGGTCTTTTGTATAAATGTCTTTTGCATACATGCATATTAAGAAACTCGAGGTTATCAACATTATGTATATCATCAAGATACCTGCAATTATTGTTAAAAATGTCAATTAATTTATCATGATTCTGCATTTTACCCATAAGTATTTTTTTCAAGAAAGACTGTTCATAACAATATAAAAATAAGTCGGCATTAAGAGGAGCACAGTTTGTACCCATAGAAATCCCAATGACCTGTCGATACACATTATTGCCGAAACTAACAAAAATGATGTCCAGCAAGAAGTGTAGGGCCTTGTCCATGTCATCGTTTTTCTTGCAACTGTAATTTGAATACTTTTTATTACTGAAAAATGTCTTAAAACTGTTACAACAAATATAATAATTTAAACCAGAAGATTCGAAAGACCAGTTAAAAAGTGAACTCAATTTTTCGTTGATAAGATCGTGAGGAAGGATTGTATATAATGTAGAAAAATCACAACTGTCCACAGCAGTTACTTGATGATTTACTGTTTGGAATTTATCCAAAACGTTGAGAGAATTTTTCACAGTCATGTATGCCTGAATTTTCATAAACTTTGTTACAATAATTAATGACAAGTTCTTCTATACAAGTAAGAGAACTTGATAAAAGAACAGACAATTTAGTGGTGGTACATTTGCTGGAGGCATAAATAATTTGCATGGATGTTTATGTAATTTAGGTAACCAGTACACAGTAGTAGCATTGCAATGTTAGGTAGGAGCCTTGAACTGTTCAGTGGCTTTAATGTGTTTTTAGTTATGTGTTTTTCTAAAACTCTAGTTTCAACGAAAGTGCTAGAATTATCTAATTCCTCTCTTAATACACCAACTAGAAGGAAACCGCGATTCTCGCGGGAGAGGTAATGGAGTCGATATTTGATAGGTAAAAAAGTGGGGAAAAGCTGAAGTCAGTTAACAATACTGATGCTGCAGAGTAAAAAAATGTTAAGAGGGGGATTGCGAACTAAAACCTATATCATTGATTGCACAGTTTCAATTTTATGCGACAATCTCGTCGGGTGTTTTTAAGGAGAAGACTCATACTTTGCTGGTGCATCTGATTTTTATGGATGCGTGTTTATTGTGTATCCCCGTACACCAAATATTGCTATTTAATGGTAACCAATGCATTATCTCAACAATAGAATTGTATCGTCAATTGCCCCTAGTGTACCGTTAATTGCATATTGTTGCCATTTACGGTACACCTACATGTATACTATTGCAATAGGTACCAGAAAAGAGCAATATATATCTGCGGTAAGGGGATGCACAGTGGTGTTAGTCTCAATGTGTTTTTTCTTCAACAATTTTATATTGTCATTATGTCTTTGTTTGTTTCCTAATCTTTGTCCTTTCCCTTGGACTTTAGTCTTTTAATACTTAGGGGACAATCCGGGGGACGACCATTCCATTCTGAGCATTTATCATGTACACGCCACGTGAAGACCATACACACCGTACATGTAGGTGTTCAGCCTGTGATCATTTTTTTTTATTTAAATGAAAAACTAACATACTGTAAATGTTCATTGTACACAACGGGACCTATTATTTATTTATTAGTCAAGATAATCACGGCGTCTCAAAGGTATAATTATTATTTTTTTTTTGGATCCCTCATCGATGGAATATGTGTCGAAGTAAAAATTTTCCAAGACAGATTAATTATTTGGACTAACCTATTATGTACTATCGAAATTGTGTACACGCCATGTGATATTTGGAAACGCGTTGAGTTGTAAATCACACATTAAAATGCTGAAAGATGTACATTGACTGAATCACGCGTTTCCTGTGACGGTGATCAAATAAAATGGGGGCTTTCATATGTTTAAATCTATTTTATCTACTATTAATACTGTGTAAACAATATTTTCATTCAATGTTTGACGGCGGTATTACTTGTTTTGTACGAAAAGGAAATGTAACAGGATGGTCTGACAGCTATGCGTTTCCAAACCCCGCTGTGTATTTAAATGTCTATAATTGCAACAAACCTCAAATAAAAGTTTCACAATAAACCACCAATTTACTGCCAAACAAATGGACAGACAGACGGACAGTAGCAATTAAGACATGCAGTTCGTTCCACTGGGACTCCAAGCTGTTTATATAAATGTTTTAAAAGTTTTCATATTTTATTAACCATGTTAACATAGGACAAATATTCGAAACATAAAATTCAAAAATATAAATAGGAATTCATTACAAAAAGTAATAGTTCTATAACAAACATAATTATAATTTGGGAAAACCAAACCTGGCAAAGTAAAAATGACCCCAGAAATAATAATTCTAGAAAAACATACTTGGTGGTAAAGACATTAAGCGGAAATTTTTAACGTAGTCTCCATTTTAATTTAAAAACTGAAATCTTCGATTAAACTTCAAAAATTTAAATCGTACCTTCTAGGATGGGAACTTGAATATTCAAATAAGCAAGCTTTAAACCAAATGGAGAAAGTGTGATTCTTAACAGATTAGCGAATAAGTATTAACAATAGGCTTTAAATCAAATATACTAATCATTAATCATGGTACCATATAACTATATCTTTTGCAAAATATTTAAGTTAAACCGAATATCTAATCATAATAATTTTTTTCTATGTTAAATGATTATTCCCGTTCTATAGAATGTTAAATTTTACCAAAATAGATACTATCACAAAAATGAAATATTTTATTTTAAAAGGGGAGATAATAAAATATTAATCATGCGAATAATGCTCTTCCCAATGACGGGCGTTTTGTTATAACATTTTTACACAAAACTCAGTTTTCTAAGAAAAAGAAATTCTCCTGAGGGCAAACCTGGGAACTACTGAATGTCACTATTATATGTTATAGCTCAAACATTTCCAACATTTTATGGTTTCAGAGTTTTTACCGCTCAAAGAAAACGGTCTCTTCCTTTAGTATTAATGATGTAATGCATTTTTTTTAGATAATAACAACGTTATTAGCTGCCTTATCCCCTGGAACAAAGACAAACCATTACCCTAAATACTGATTTTGGTTTTTATTCTAGGTAGAGATAACTTATTACCTGTCTCCGTATAGTGTATTTGATAGTACTAAATACTTTTCTCTACAATACTCATAACTTTATTCTTGAATGTGTGTCAGCACTTTCTCGACCATTTATTGTTAGGCATTCAAGTGACTGTGGTGGAAAGTCCATTTTGACACTCTGCTGTTTCTATGAATTCTCTTTATATTAACTGAAATATTATAGTTGCATGTATTCTACTATTTTTTAAACCTAAATTGTCTTTGACGTTAGTTTCTCATACCCACAACAAAAATGAAATATTGAGAATCATTGGCTGAAAAATAAATTGTGATGTTTTTTACAATTTTAACCAAATATAAACCAGCACTATTCAATCGTGATATTTTTTACAATATTACCCTCTACCCATTTAAGAATATAAATCGGCTGTTTCTCAGAAAGGTCAATATACTTTTTTGTAAAAGACGGAAATGATGCATAGGCAAACAAAAGTTATCTTTCTTTACACGCACATATTAAATTAAAACCTTCAAATCATGTTGACATGGCTAATAAGCGAGATAATAGAACCTAAAAACGAGAAAAATAAATGGAAATGGTGAACCGTCAAAAAGGCGCATTAAAACGACTTAATTAAATGTACAAAATACACAAGCCGAACAAAACTAAATACACGATCGTAAAAATAAACAACAACAGAGAAATAATTACCCAACGTTTCGACCAATATGACCTTCATCCCGTGCTGGAAAAAAATTAAAAGGTGTTCACTCTTGGAAACCCAGAGGAAGACTGGCTGTAAACTTTCCCAGGTTAATCCATGTACATATACATTTAAATATAAAATCTTATAACAGTTCAAATAAGTGTACTTTATTTTAATGATTTTGCAACAAATTTCAAATTTCAAATAAAATGCTCTTCAGAAAAATTGTTTCACAAGCTTAGTTCGTAAGAACATTTTTTAAGTTCAAGATAATTGCTCCCCTGCTTTTGGTTATCGAAGTAATACTGAACTTTTCAATAGGACTTAAAATAATATACATGTACGTTGTTGAATTTTATTACTTTTCATCAATTTTGGAAGTGTGAAATTTGATTGCATATCCTTTCGTCAGTAATGTAATCAATCAAAGTTTGAGAAGAGGTTTTTAAGAAGATGTTAAATGAATAGATACATTTGTATGGGATATGAATAAATGCGAAAAAACATCTAATTACACAACATTTTTTCCGCTCATGAAATATCAATCCGTTCAATGAAATAACACTCCCATAAAAAGTAAATACTTTATCAGTTGAAATCGGCAGTAATCATGAGATCCAAGTATAAACCGAAAGTCTTCAGGATATTGGGAGAAAAAACAATTTTAACAGAATTACCTACAATTTTATATTATATTTTGTAGCCCTAACTATGGAACGATCAAATTTCTCTGGGTTTTCGTCAGGATGATTGCATTAACTTTATTCACTTTTTTGAAGCCGAGTATATAGCTTAAAGATGCTTATAATATTAGAAAACTTTGATATCATTAAGCAGTTCGTAAAATCGGCAACTTCTTATTCTAATATCTTTCACCCATTATATTTTTAACAGCCAAATTATTTGTTTAAAAGCAAAATTTGTATAATGTGAGAAGGCGACAAGGATGCTATTGGAAACATACTACTACTGTTGCAAACGAAATTATCAACAGTTATAGACAGTTCAGGTAAATAAGGAAGAACATATTATGTCTCGCAGCTGATCTTTTACTATATAGATACAAAGGTATCCTGAAAAGTTGATAATGTATACATTTTAATAAAGCCTGTGTTAATCAAGCATTTCCCTTACACTAAATACCGTCTATATTCAGAAAGGAGTGAATTATACAAAAGAAAAGAGTAGTGAATAGGTCACAACAAACATCATCACCTCTCTTTACAAAATGCACATGAAGCGAACAAATAATAACAAGAACAGTACAAGGAGTACAAGTGTATGTAATGGCATTTTCAAGAAAAAAATATTAAAAAGACCCTGAAACACTAGTTTTGAAAACAGATGTAACATGTGTGATCATAGGAACGAAGGTTTGGTATTCTCATACCAAATACAAACATTTGCGTGACAATATGATTTATCTTTTTCCTAATATACAAAAAATACTGTCAACTGTTTTTGTTAAATAAAATTATTTTAATGGTTGCAAAACCAGATATGAAAAGTCAGCTTTTCTCCCTAATGATGTCAGAGGGATATTTACATCAAATGGGATGGGATTGTTAAATTTCGAGTTTCTTAAAACACTCTGTGTTTGTCTTTGAAGTGTTCGATTGATGTTTTAACCGTTTTGAATTCGTAGAGATTTATAGCCTGTAAACTTGTTTCTTTTACTACAAACAACGTTCATAAATATTCATGGCGTAGGTTGATGTTTGTTGTTAATTTGACGAGTGTCTCCTAAAACCAAAGCATCAAAGATATTCAGTAGTATATTACGTTAATCACAGGCTTCAATGGAATCATCAATTAAAACTATATATAAAGATATTTGATCAGATAGTTCATAGGGGCCACTTTTTATTTATGTGCCATAAAGTAGAGGGTTATTTCAAGAATAATTCTTTTATCGAACTTTTTTTCTACTTTCTTGAAAACCGTCCCATTTGTTTTGTTTTAATTCTTATTATCATGACAGATGAAAAAGAATATATATAACAAGATATGTAAGATACGTTTAAAAATAGAATATGTTGTAATTATTTATATAATCTAGTCCAACAGCTATATACTTAAAGTTTGTATTTTGGTGTAGGTTGCTGCTTCTTGATAAAGATCAAAGGACGACCACTAGCTGTAATTATAAAAATATGAAACGTCGCCCCATTCACGTGTACCACATTCCCTTACTGTATAACACACATGCATTTACTACTCTGTTGAAATAATTCCTAAGGAAATATTCTATCAATCTTCCAAATAAATTATACAATCATATTTAGGGATGAAGAACTTCATTTCTCCTATTCTTGACGTGTTTCATCGGTGGGATAAAAATACATAATATTTTTAACCACTTCCCGGTGATTAAATGTCTACGTGGGATTACCGCCGTTTTTTCTACAGTTATTGGAACGATAAACTAGAGAAGTCCCGAAATGACGTCTATGTAAACAAACTACATAGCAAAGACATTTTCTAAAAGTTTTTGTCGAAAATCATAGGAGAAACAGATTCTCCTTCAATTTGCTAATGAGTTATGGAATTTCTCCAGCATCAATAGTTAAATTTTAGATTTTAACACACTCGCAGAAACTCCCGAGTTGAAAATCGAAAATTTAATTATCTCGGGTGGAGAAATTCCATAACTCACTCGTACCTGAAGGAGAATCTATATTTGATATATTTAATATATTTAATATACATAAACATGTACTCGACATGTCTATTTTGGAGATACATTATTACAGGACTGTGAATTATATTATCGTGCCAAAAATGCTGCAAAGCCCCGACGTCTTCAACTATTCATGGTGGCAATCATCATAAAAGGCTTCTGTTTTCACGCGATTTTCTGTGTGTTATTTAGAGCAATAACAATTACCATAAAAGACTTGTTGTATAGCCCGCGCTTTTTACTATCCATACTTTCGTCAAGATTTAGTTACTCACCTGTGAAGTATTTTATCACGACAAAACAAACGATTTAAACATTGAAATGCGACGTAATGCGTGCTCAATATAAACGCCTTTTGTGCAAATTAGGTACAACAGGTCGTTCACGTACCCTAGAGGTACACGTAACACTTTGTTCACGTAACGTAGAGGTAAACGTAGCACTTTGTTCACGTACCCTAGAGGTACACGTAACAGTTTGTTCACGTACCCTAGAGGTACACGTAACTGTCTATGATGTTGACACAGATAATCCATTATTCAGGGAAAGGGATGACATGTTTTCTGTTGCGGTTAGCTGCATGAGCAAACAGTTACGCGTACCTACAGGGTACGCGAACAAACAGTTACGTGTACCTCAAAGGTACGTGAACAAACTGTTACGCGCACCTTCAGGAACGTGAATAAAGTGTACACAAAAAAGAATAAATCAGATTTCTTGTTCGTTTATAAATACCCAAAACAACATTTAAAAACATGAAAAAACATAAAGAGTACAGACTCTGGAGTTGTTAGTAAAATTTGATCTTGTAAAATTACTATAAAGGCTCGGGGAATATTACGTTTTCTTCGATTGATAAATCCGAATAGCGACCTACATTGTATGTCAAAATCAGTACTCATGTACAAGTTATATATGAATTTAAATACTAAATAGTTTTAATTGCAGATGTGTCTATGATGATTTTATCTATTGAAAAAAAAACACTTTCTGAGGTAATTAAATGATATTTATATTTATGGTAGGTTATTCCTTGCCATATGATATTTGCCCTTTCATAGCACAATACAACACATATCGTTTATTCTCTACTATGTCACGTTTCTAATCTGTCAAATATATATTAATACTGAGGAACATTTGTATAAAAATCAAATTCAAATACAACTGGGTTATAATGCAAACGGTACTGTTTATCCTGAATTCTACCAACGGACAAACTGATTTCAATAGTACTACAATGTTCCCTCCTTTACGGACGAATTTGTCATATCCATGTATAGTGTTTCAAACACGTTTATTAACAAACACATAACTGATCATTTTGGAGACTATGAAGGACTATATAATTGGGTTCGATCACTGATTAAATTATTGCTGATGTCAATTTATTCAATTCTATTTAAAAAAAAAACTTTTAAATAAACAATTCACTTTCATCTTTAACCCGTTGAGAAATTACGGTCATGCGTGTTGTCAAATCATAAGAAGTTTCCAATATAAGGAAAAAGAAGCTTAAATGTAATGTGACACCTGCATCAAAAATCAAAATTAGTGAAGTATAATAGTATTATCAAATTATGTTTCAAATGCATGTTTTTTTTAAACTTCCCAAGATAGTAATTACATGCATTTAGTAAAATGAAATAACTGGGTTTGTTCTAAAGTACATTTATATAGATATG
The DNA here is from genome assembly GCA_028015205.1 of Mytilisepta virgata. NCBI lineage: Eukaryota > Metazoa > Mollusca > Bivalvia > Mytilida > Mytilidae > Mytilisepta > Mytilisepta virgata. The sequence continues at coordinate 39,822,630 of CM051515.1, forward strand.
ACATTAAACATGTTAAATACCGGGATGGTTCGTATCAGATATCAAAATGAAGATGTATAATGAAAACATTATTTTACAGTTATTACAATTTTACAGGCGGTTACTGATTTGTAATTGTTATAGTTTCGAGCCAATCAAAAGGCATGTAGCAAAAAGGACAGTCTTGTCAATTTCAGTGTTCAATTTATTGCTATATAGGTGGGTGTTTTATTACCAATTAAGTTTAGTTGACACCGGTTCAAATATCAATACAGGAGAGATATAGCTCAATCAAATATTGAGATATTGACAGTTTTTTTAAAGCTTTGAATCGATTTATCACTTCCTGTAGTCCCGCATAAAGAACTAAAAAGTGCGTGTATGTCCATGTTGCCGATATATCTTTTGTCCATGTTACCAATATATCTTTTTTTTAAGTCAAATGGAAAAAAGTTTAAATATCCATTTGTCGGAATTATCATAATATGACCTTTGCCGAACATACATTTTCAAATAGAAACTTCAATGAAATTACAGCTTAGAAAAGCCTTAAATGTAACAATTTCTGACTTTGCTATTGTTTCTTATCAGTACTTTGGAACTGTATACCTCCATTTGATTGGGTCAAAGAAAAACTATAAATGTACATGTGTATCTGCTCACAGTGTAACAAGTTATAAAATGTTTAGGTACATAATAGAAAATTTTTTAATTTTCGTAGAAATCTCAACTGTTTTAATTCAGGTTGACATTATATAGTACTTACTGAAACATGACAGGCTAGCGAAATCATATTTACTTTTTAAGCCGTTAGTGCATCCAAAGTATGGAAAAAATGAACCCCAAGATAGATTATTGAGTGAATATGCAGATGGTTAACTTTTGTTCCATATGAGATTGATACAGCAGAACTATGATTTATTTCAATATATTAGTGGCTAATACATTTGAACATCACTTCTACATCTCGCTGGCCGAGTGGTCTAGGTAGTTCCTCATGACTACTAATGATCATTAGCCTGTCAAAATACTGAGGTTGTGGATTCCAATCTCATATATGGCGGTGTGTGTTCGACTCCGATCTTAATTGACAAGGATTGCCAATTTTACTGCCGACGGTCGGTGGTTCTCTCAGGGTACTCCGGCTTCCTCCACCAATAAAAGATGGTCGCCGCGAAATAGCTAAAATGTGCTGAAAACGGCGTAAAATCCCAACTAAACAAACTAAACAATCTCTTCAAAAATCATTATCGTAACGTCGTCTTATCATCATGAATTTAATGAGGAACCAGAGTGAGTTATCTTTTCCTAACCAATGTAGGAAAGGGAGATAATTAAATTCTCTCCCTTTTGTCCTGAGGCTAAAAGGGAGACAAATTTATTATCTCCCCTACCTACATTGGTTAGGAAAAGATAACTCACTCTGGTTTCTCATTGATAACAACTGCTTGGTATTAGTGATAAATACTTAGTCAAAACGGCAATTTCAAGTTGAGGAAAATGATTTATGGATATAAAATTATTCGAATGGTTATAGAAATGAAACATGCAAAAAAATAATTGGCAAAAATGTATATTTGATATTTGGTAAAGTAAAGGCTTTTTATCGATTCTAATAGGTCGTACGATGAGGAAGATATCGTTAACATGTTGGAATTTTTATTGGACAATATGCATGTGCAATATTTCCAATTTTGTAAATCATAAATTTCAAAATATAATATACATTTTGGCAGTTTCTAATTTACAAAATGGGAAATATAACAAACGTAAATATTGAACAGACTCCCGCTATTACTACAGCGACAAACTGTGCGCCGCATTTGGTAGATCTGTTTTGTTTTTTTGTATGAAGCTAAGCCAAATTTTTAAATGGGCTATTACAGAGTAAAGAAAAGAAATTACCCCTGTCCTTTAATTTTTGTTTTTACAATATTGATGATGTATGTACGGTCTCTCAATAACTCTAACTGTAAGGATTACGTGTTTCACTTCTAAAAAAACTTGAAATTAAAGAGAACACGGACATACCAATCCTACACTTTAATTTAAACATGATGATTGTAACATTTTGATTGTGAATCTCCCCATTGATAAAGGTCTCTAGTGTATGGTGTCTGAATTTCACAGGTGTTTTGTTACTTTCGTGTATGTTTGATGTCCGATGAATGTCTAAACAGAGCCAAGTTACTGTCCGATTAACTTCTGAAGACACAATCGAATTGTCTCATGTACCCATGTTTTCAATTTTTACTCCTTTTATAGTGTATCTTGGTTAAGTACTATTAACAGAACTTTACTTCCCTGGGGATTGCTTTGAGAATTAGATTCAATTAAAAAAAATCTTTATTGATTGTGAACTTCTGTACTGTTTCTTTTTTGTTCTTGTATAGCTTGACGAACTGGTCATCGATATGACTGTTTCTTTTCTAAATGTTTCTTCTAAAATGCCAAATGTATTATTTTTTCATAAGGAGCCTGTATTGATCTTGTCAAGTTAGTATATCGATATAATTTAATGTCCGTCCAAAATAAAGAAAGCGACATTGAAAAATCCTCTACGAAATGTTAATAGCTGTTTGAAAGATAAATTGAAATTTACACTTCATTAATAACAAAGTAGAAAACCCTTTTCATCTGTTTTTTTCTCACATACAACATTTTTACACTAAGTAATTAAGGAATTTTTATTTGTTTCCTTAATAATTCGAATTTCAGAAATATAAATTATTTATAATAAATGTCATTTCGAGTTTGTGATGTTTAAAAGACTGGTCGATATAGTATAACACTTAATGACAAATTAATTAAAATAAAGTACTTAGGAAAAAAAAACGACAATAAACAAACAAAATAAAAAATACACTTAATTTTGGTGAGTAAATTATCTCTACCTGCTATCGACCTCAACCCGTCTGGAAAATTTTGAAAATTCCCCTAAATACATGGATTAATAGTTTAAACATTTAGCTCGATGTCCGGGCATACCAAAATACATAACAATCCTAAATAAGTACTTTTTATAGTCGTAATATACAAAATGCAAGGTTGGAACATGTCATTTAGAATTTTTTGTTTCCATTTGCAACAAAATTATTGACAAATCACATTCAGCTATAAAGATGGTCCGTGTATAAAGCGACCAAATATTTGCCACTTGTTTTTTCATTTTTCATTTTTCAATTTTAATTTGAAAATTGAAAAATGAAATTTGCAACTTGCTTTTTCACTTTTCATTATTCAATTTTGATTTGAAAATTTAAAAATAAAATTTGCAACTGGCTTTTTCATTTATCATTTTTCAATTTTGATTTGAAAATTGAAAAATGAAATTTACTACTTGCTTTTTCATTTTTCATTATTCAATTTTGATTTGAAAATTAAAAAATGAAATTTGAAACTTGCTTTTTTAAATTTCATTTTTAAATTTTGATTTGAAGGTTGAAAAACGAAAGTTGAAATTGTGACGTTCAAATTTCATTTTTCCTTTAATGAATATACATACCTTAATAACTCACCTGGCCCAAAAGGCCATGTGAGCTATTGTCATCACTTGGCGTCCGTCGTTGTAAGCTTTCCTTTCAGGTCTTCTTGTCTGAAACCACTGGGCCAATTAGAACGAAACTTGGCAGCAGTGGTCCTTAGGTGGTCCACTTACAGAATTGTATCCTATTACCTGGTCTGTCATCCAAGATGGCCGCCAGAGCTAAACATAGGACCCTATGGGAAATTTACTAAAAGATCTTGTCTGAAACCACATGGCCAATTGGAACAAAACTTTGCAGTAAAGGTCCTTAGGTGGTCCTCTTTCAGAATTATATCCGATGACCTGGTCCGTCATCCAAGATGGCCGCCAGAGGCGAACATAGTTTAACATAGGACTCTATGAGAACTTTACTAAAAAATCTTGTCTGAAACCACTTCGCCAATTGGAACAAAAGTTGGCAACAATGGTGCTTAATTTGTCCTCTTTCAGAATTATATCCGATTGAAGATGGCTGCCAGAGCGGAACTTAGTTCAACATAGGACCTTATAGGAAAGCTCACTGAAAGATCTTTTTTTGAAACCAGAGTCATTTGGAACTTGATAGCAGTGTTCCAGGCTTTCAGCCAAGACGGACATAATCCATAATAATTGAAAAATTAAAAATGAAAAAGCAAGTTGTAAATTTCATTTTTTTCAATTTTCAGATAAAAATTGAAAAATGTTTGGCCGCTTTATACACGGACCAAAACTTTATACACGGACCAAAGATAGTAACTTTATTCTTAATTTATGGTGAGGGTCAAACGTGCGATTAAAAAATCAAGGCTGTCATCAAGCGATGTCCGATTAAAGTTGTTCATTTAATAATTTTGTAATTTACACACAGAAACAAGCAAAGACAATTTTTTTTATTTACGATAAGGGTACACCTTTTTTAGTTACACTGTAGTTAAATCTTACATTTACAACGCCAAAAGCATACAAATGTACATAAGACAGGGTTCTACGTACCATTGCACACCCTTAAGTGAAAGTTATATATTTTTCTTAGTTTAAGAATTTTTTTTGCATTCCACTTTTTTGTTGGTAGAACTTTATGCACTTTTCTTAAGCTAAGATTGCTAAGCCTCTTAAGTAGTTTTATACAAAACGGACCTAGACGATTTGCCTCGTTCGCAGTACTGGAAAAAAAATTAAAACTAATATCTTTTTGATACAAGTGTAAAGCTTTAGCTAGTGGAACAAGGCAGAGCAAAGAATAAAGATAAAAAGCAATCTTTTTGTTTCCTCCGATAAAATGTTTGACAAATGTAGAATTTGGAAGTAGTATAGCCAAGAATTATTTTTTTTTAACCAGAATAACAATATTATTGGACACTTGGTGTTACAATGCAACAATTATACCAAGAGTACAATATTTCTCTAGGTATCCCTGCAAGAACTATGTGTACATGTATATACGTTAAACGTTCCGAACAAGTTGCGCTATCTTACCTTCTCACACAACATTTTGTCACTGTATATATCTTGTCAATAATAGCCGAACACAAGAGATAAAACCAGGAAAAAAATACCTACATAAATCCATGTGACGTATCCAAATGTTCATAGGCCGTGGCGATTATCATAAACAAAAAGAACGGATATGGAATAAACGTAAAAGATACAACATCCGATAGTATAACTTACGCCCGGGTTAGCACGCGTTTTTTACAAAGTGAGTTCGACTGCTGTTCCACGCAGAGCTTTCTATACGTAAAATACTTCGCAGAGATGGCGACAATGTTGATACCTTTACGGTCCCCGCCACTGCAAATTAACTAACTTTTGTACGTAATTTTGTCTCGCATATGGTTGATAAGAGTTGCCCATTGTCCAAGACGTAAAGTTATATAATATTGAATTTTAACATTTTCACTGTTGTTTATGTAATGGGAAACTTGGTAGGAGTACGAGCTGAGATCATGCTTCTTGGTCGAGCTTTTAAAATTGTGATTTTTTCAATTCTGCTTTGATTTTTTCCAAATCGGGTTGGGTTTATTAATTTTTATTTGAAAGTGCGTAACTTTTTCACGCCAGGTTGATATACTTGCCTCTATTGTAAAAGTTGTTTTGTACTATAAATTGGTACATATGAACTCAAGTATCATAAATGTAATGAATTTACATACCTTCATCCGGTTGAATATATAGCAAATAAAACATCAATTAAATCATTTTCCTTTTTAGTTTGGTCATTAAAACAACTGACAAAGATAATGTAACATTACTTTAAATTCAAATGTTGTAAAAGAAGGAAGTATTATAGTTATCGTTAATCAATAGTTAAGTACATGTACTACATATTTGTACGCATCTATTAGCGTAACTACAAAAAGTATCTTGGATATGTAACCCAATTATTGCTTCGCATCACGGTGCGGAGCTGTTAGTTTCAGTAGACATACACGCCGTCTTGGAATAATTACTGATCGCTGATTGGTTACTTTATGATGCGGCTGAGATACATCAACAGCCATTGGTTTAAATGAGATAAAGAATTACAGACTTTACTCGTTCAGGATAAGTCATCAAAAGCCGGAAAAGTAACTATGTTATATCAGTTCCGATCAACTGTCATTACATGTTTTTGTAATATTCATATATTCTGAAATTCATTATTGAAATCAATTATTAATACGTGTATATTTGCTTTGTTTATCTGCAATACATACGGTTTGTTTTGCTTAATCGTATACACTATAATCCTATGTTTACAACAAAAAATGCATGATCTCTACTTTATAACTTCTGCCAATCTAGGCACACCTCCAGAGTCGTGTCTATTTGTTGTTTTTGCGCGGAAAATTCTACTGGTAAACAGAGAATTCCAATACTAAATCAACAACCACATGCTCACATATTACCATAATTTAAGATACAGCGAAGCAGTCCACAGCTTTTAAGAAAGCTAAAACTTGTTCATCTGTAGTTTCGGAGCATTAACAAAACATCGTATTTACTGGAACATGAAATTATACAACAATGTTAAATTTAAATCACTACACGTAATGAATGAGTTTCCTATCTTTGTTTATGAAATGTACGAAACCTGTGCCAAGTTTGGTTCCAATAGGCCAAGAGGTTTCAGACAAGATTTAAAATATTTTTTTCCATAGGGTCCTATGTTAAACTTAATTGCGGCCATCTTGGTAGAAAGTCCGGATCATCGGACGTAATTCTGAAAGAAGACCATCTGAGGGCCATTGCTTTTAAATCTGGTTTCAATTGGCCCATTTGATTCAGATAAGAAGATTTGTAACATTTCCCCGACATTCTATGTTAAACTAAATTTGCTGTGGCGACCATGGCCATATTGTTTACCACCCGGGGTCATTGGACAGATGTGTGGACACATAAGGCACTATTTTAGAAAGGAGCTACCCAAGGACCAGATTTGGGAGCAATGGTCCCAACTGTCACAGTGGTTTTAGAAGAGACGATCTTTAAACGAATGTTTACGACGACAAAACAAAGTGGTGGTAATAGCTCCGGCAGTCATCACATTTGTATCCAGTGGATAGTCTGCGTACGAGTTATGTACATTTATCTTCATGTTCAAACCAAATACTTCTGCAACTTTCTTTTCTTCATATGAATTCAGTCGATTAGTCAAGGTCAGAAATATTGGGATAATGGTCTTGAAAAACTTCTTCTTTAAAACCTATAATCAAAAATAGGAAATGGGTTTAGGTGCACTGTCGCTCGTCGAAGGCGAATAGGGCAATCGTTTGTCACTCCAAATAAAATGTAGACGAGAGAATTTTAATATTGCTTTGCTTAGAAATGTGAGATACTTTGGTACTTTCTTGAAAGTTAAAATACTTAATAAACTGAAATAACTGATGATCGTTGTGTGCCATCAGATAAATAAATCAATGAATAAAGGAAAATTGATGACAAACAAAAATCAAAAGAGCTGTTTTTCTCAGATAAAAATTCACGAAGATGAAAACCCACAAAGGGCAGAATTTTCTTTACAACATAGATTTATTGATACAAAATTATTAGTATCCTTCTCGCTCATAGCTCTGTTCGGATGGTTTTGGATTACGTTTATGTCATTTTGGCATTTTGCTCTTCAACGATTTGAGTTATTGACTTAGTTTTCAATCTTTAAGGCCTTCAACACAACTGATGAGTTGAAATGAGCAACACAATTGGTATCAATGAATTTATTAATAAAGGATCATTTAGATCTATGAAGTGGATACATGAAGGCTGTACGCTGACCTCTTCTGCAAACATAACCCAAACAAAATTGCGACAATAAAAGAACTCGAAAATCATCTAACAAAAACCATCTCACGAGGGAGATTCTACTGAACATTGTTGATTCATTTAGGTTTTACGACACTTTCAGCACATTTAGCTACATTTCGGTGGCCAGTTTTTTTATGGATATAGGAAGCCAGAGTACCTACGGCAGAACAAAAATTGAAATTATTGTCAACTGACAAAGGAGATGAATACACCTTGCAGCGAGCTTGATTCGAATTTTCAAAGCATTGATAGGTTATTGCACTTTTTGAAAACAGTTTCCGGGTTGTTGTATTATAGGAAATTACCCTATAACTCCTTTCATTTCTGTTGAATTTCACTTTAATGATATTGCATAAAAGTAATATATACATCAAACCTTCTATAGAGCATTTAATTTTCTGGCTTAGTAAGATTGTTTCATTTCAAATGAATTTTAAATTTTGGTAACATGTTTTTGAAAGAAAACGAGTTATTATTTATCCTATTAAATCTGAAGTTCACATTTATTTCCAGGAAATAAAGTATCATTATTGTGTCGTGTAATTTTTTTTCTGCATATTTAAATATATTTATACAAAATTTGAAAAATAGAAAATTGAATAAAATGCATTTAGAGAAAAATAAATCGTCTTCTTATGACTTTTTTATTATCAATCGACAGCAAATATCGCAAAATAGTTCAACCATCGACTATACTGATATAAATACCTCATGATACCAAATTTGAAGCACGAATGGATAACAAAAAAGGTCGACAATGACGAGCCAATCCATCAACACCACCCAACAGACGGAATATAACTTAAAATACAACAGAGCCAGGACAGTCTGACTTGGTACAAACACTGAACAGTGGAGGCTAAAATGGCTTTATTGGTACCCAATTTCGATTTACGACTCATGGTTTGTGCTGTAGGTCTAAAATGTTATAAGCCAAAACAATAACCAAGAACGTTGAAGAACAAATTCAATTGCCAAAAGGTAAAACCAAAACCATTTAAGGACAGGCCTATGCATGAGGAAGAAAGAAAATGAATACACAGCATGTTATGAAGTGATGATAAAAAATCGACCTGTTGTTATAGGGTTTAAAAATATCGATATTTGAAAAAGAGATATTTTCTCTCTACTTTACAGTGAAAGGAAAGTTGATGAACTTTTGTACAACTTACGCATTATGATTAACTCTATCTATAACAATATGACATGAACTATTATGTTTAAAATTGCAAAATAATTGAATATGAGATGCGTCTAATGATCGATATATCATCTGTTAGCCTAAATTTTTCTTTCCTAATGTGACGTCATGGAAGTTAATCGATATGTTTTAGGTTCTAAAACAACATTAAATAAGGGGTTAAATTATAAGAACTTCCTGTAATTTTGCTTCAGTCTATTCCAAATAACCTCAAAGAAGGCGTTTCACTAGAGAATATATCAAACCCGTTACCTGTATTCGTGTTATTCAGTGTGCATCGCGTGATTGAGGTTTTTTCTTCATACACAGAAAAAAGAAATACTGTCGATTATTAAAAAATTAACATAGAACCCTAAAAGGATCTTGGAATTATTGGATTATATGTATTATAACACAACAGAAACATAAGTTGGAATATTCGATTTGAAATCAGGGCAAAAATAGGGTTTTAATTCCCTGTTGACCTTACATGGGTTTTTGCCAAAGTGTTAAGGCCCTGAAATATCCTACCTGTATATTGCACTGAAAACTATTATTTATCATGGCTAGGATTTCAATGTTACACGTTTTCTATTTTGTTGTTCATACAAATAACACAGTCAAAATAATACTAAAAAGTTTCAACTTATCCATGTATACCGAAGAATTAATGCAGTTTCGCGTTTTTTTTTCACTCGGTGAAGCACCAGGATTGAAAACAACAAAATTAAAAAAGATTTCGCAAATACCATTTATTATATAAATTTAAAGGTGAAAAAATCATCAATCGATTTGTTGGAAACTAACACAATATTTACATGTTGAAAATTGAAACTGCATTTATTAATTGGTATAATTCAATTAAACTTATGTAAATTACCCCGTGTTATTAGATTAATGAAATTTAATGCTTTAATAGCGAAAATAATATTTGCGATACAATATCATTATAGTTACTTTATTTCTGAGTATTGTTTTTGTTTAATTTTCTCTGTGTATGACTCAGATTGTTAACGTGCAGGAAAATGTCACTGTTATCTAGAAAATCACCAAAGTACATCATGTAAATTAGTAGGAAAACTGATAGGTTGGTGATGTGAACGGGAAACCAACCCATGTAACCTTGGTATGATACAAAAACTAGAGGCTGACCTGGCTTCTATTTGCCATTTGAAAAATATGTAGTCTCTGTTGTATTTACACGCTGTTAAAGAAATGCAATATGTCAAAGTGACCTTGACATGTGACCTTTCACTTAAAATAAGGTGGATCATGTGCATCTGCCCTTCCATATGAACTTCCTGCCAACATCGGTTATAATCTGCACGATAATTCCTGACCAAATGTATAATAAATCATTTCTTGTGGCCATATTCATGATCCAACTGGAAACATAAGCGAATAGTTCGTAGGAGTCAATCTATAAATCACTTTCCTCAACGTTGGTTAAAATCTTCCGATACGTTCCCGAGCAAATGACAAAAAAGTCATATGGTTTTCATGCAGACTTTAAACAGCCGTAACCGGAGGAGCAGATGAATCTCAACCAGAAATGGGTCGTTTGTCAAGGGTATTGCAGTCATCAGTACTGCAAAATTTCAAAAAAATTCATAATGTAGTTTCAGAGGAGAAAGTTTTGAAAAGATGGCATCTGGCGGCCATATTGTTCATCCAACCGGTACCAAATTAGACAGTTTGTAGATGTCCTTCCATTTCTGCCAACTGTGTTACAATCCGTCCAGTAGGTTCAGAGGAGAAGATCAAATACGAAAAGCTTACGAACGATGCCCTTGAAAATCAAGCTGAGAAACGTAGACGCCATATGCAGGCGATACTAGTATATTGCTACTCAAGAAGAGAAAGTTAACAATAGGAAAGTTGAAGTCATCACGTTTGTCATAAAGTTTTGTCTTCAAATGTCCCTCATTGTCTATTTCAAGAAACAAATCCAAATATGAAGCGGACTTTGGTGTATCTGTAGTATCCTTAATTTCAAGCTCACTGCGGTAGATGAGATGTAGAAAGTCTTAGAATTTGTGGTTATTTAACGACAACACGTAAACTATATAACGAAAAGTGAAATTAAAGGATTGGGTTAGTTTCTTTTTGTTTTCACGTAGTAGCCCTTGAATGAATTCTGCTTCATATGAGTACAGAAACAGATCGGCAAGGAGAGGAGCACAGTTGGTTCCAAATTGGAATGCGGATTGTTTGTTGAAAAATTAGACCGCCAAATTCAACAAATATGTTATCTATGAGAAAATCTAACTTGTTTGTAATTTCATCTTCAGAATATTTTTTTGTTAGAATCAGAGTGGTTCTTCAAGAAATAAGCCTTTTCTCTACCTATAACTAGAAATTTATACCTGCGTGTGTCATTTTTCTTGAAAAAATATTGATGAACTAGTTTTTTAAACGATCTTTTAATAGAGAATGTGGCATGGTAGTGTAGAGTGTAGAGAAGTCGAATGTTTTTATACTGTTGTATGTAGATATTGTAGTAAATGTTCTGAGTTTTTAAGAATCCACACCTGACTGACGCCACTGGTGGAATATGATGTTTCACAGTAATTCTGAAGACCCTCTTTAATGCATGTCAATACGAATGTTAAAATTTTTGAAAGAGGTTTTGCAGAGCAATTAGCTGATCCAGCAATGTACCTTTGTTTAAACGGATTCTTATGTAGTTTAGGAATCCAATAAAGAGCAGGAAGGTCCATTTCTTCACCCTTTGTAGAAATGACTTGTGGTTATCAAGGACTTCCGGCTTAGTGAGTCTGGTCGGTGTATAAGTATGGTTACCCGCTGTGTTATCTATTCCCAACTCGTTCCTAAGACATACAAAATAATAGTTCTTGCTGACAAAAACGATGTTATTGGGGGCTTTGTCCGCTGGGACAACTACATATTTGTCATGCAGGCGAGTCAAATTTTAGGGTTTAAAGATGGATTTAGCTTTAATACTCATAGAACCTTGCGGATGTTTTATTCGGAGTTGTATCATTGACCTAATAGCCTTCACCCACTCCGAAAGTATGTCAGCAGGTTCCTGTTCCATTGGAGGCCATTTTCTGGAATAGTCCTCAACAGAATCCATTAGCAATTTGAAATTATATTTCAAACTAATTGGCTGAGGTTCTCGGTATTTGGGACCTTTAGCTAGCATATTGTTTAGCTTTTGATTATCAACTAGATTAAGATCCCCAGTGATAACATGACCCACAGGACTGTAATTGAATGGAAATGTCGAACAGGAGAAGTCAGGGGATTTAGACTTCAGGTCATCGGAATTAAGGTCCAGCAATGCCCGTTTGTAATTGAAAATCTTGGTTGCAATGGGATTTGTATAAGAATAAGAAATATTGAATGTGATGGAGTCCTAAAGGTTTTTGTATATATACGGCAATAGCGCATTAAAGAGATGTAATGATCAATAGGGGAAGTGTAATGTTGATGACCATGACTGCGTCTACGGCGTGGAGTTGTATTGAAAATATTCATCACATTGATTTCGATGTATTTTTTGAGCTTGAAATCATCAAAGCTATGTACGTGTAAGGTATTTACTTATTATGTCGTATCTTTTTGGTGTGTATATCTGTTATCTAAGGAGTATCTCCCTCGTGCATAGATGGTTTCGACTTTACCCTTTTGGTTATTTTAGCATTTTTGAATTTGCACTTATTGATTTTGTTTTCCACATTTTAGACCTTGTGCACAACTGATGAGTCCGTATATTTACGAAATGTGCACATCTTCTGCATCAAATTGGTATCAAAGAATTTTAAAATTTATCATACTATTTCGGAAATTATTAAACAGTGTTTAGAAAAGAGATATAGTACATTAAATCCCTATATATACGTGACTAAAATCCAAGTAAAGGTACATCATTCTTATAGCAGTCCGTGTACACACTCTTTTGGACGCCACTGAAATAAACCTTTTACATTATAAGGGTGTGTTTCACTTTCAAGGAAGTGGACTTTGACGTCACGGTAACACGTACCACCCATTAAACTTTTCATGCAATGAATGTGTGTTTCACTTTCAAAGAAGTGTACTTGGAAGTCACGGAACCCGCCGGTAATAAAGGTGTGTTAGTGCACTTCGAAGAATATATCAAAAGTCGCACAGAACTACTACGATCATACACAATGTATGTAAAAAAAGAAAGTAACTTTTTACATGTATAACTTAATATTGCACGACCTTTTGGGCCTCTAGTATCACTGAGGAACGTAAATTATATTTGCGCATCTTCAATTTACAATTATTGCCAATGAATGTTTGAGCACCAATATCAAGTCTTTCATATTCTTGAAATATGCTTTAATAAATAACATTTTCAACTAGTACTGATTGTTACCCGCTCCAACATTGCCACTCTATGCCAAAATATAAATTTTTACGCAAGTAGGAATTTTTATGATTTTTCTCCGATTTTTTTAACATGATCTTTGATTTTTCAAAATGATCGTCTATACCATTTCTGACGGTGCTGAACATTTCTACGCTGAACATTGCAGCTGTCCCTAATTTTTTTTTCTATTTTTTAAGAATATTTTTAATCTTTGAAGGCGGTAATTTTGAAAATGGTTGCCATCTTGGATTTTTCAGTATGATGTGGCACAACTATCGTCTTTTCGGAAAATTAAAATACATTCGGACAATATATATATGCAAGAACATTTTTTTGACAGGGTCTCGAGGCCAACGAAGACCGATGTGGGACCAAGGCAAATCCCTGGTAGAAACCCTCCTGGCCGAAAATGGATTTCAGGAATTTTACCATGGTTTGGAGGACTCTTGATGCCAAATGCACATTTACAGAAGTAAAAATCATAACCCCTTTCAACAACTGAAATGGGTCAGCTTGACAGCATGGGATCAGTAAAATTTCTCGCTAATGAGTAGATCGTTTTTTTAATTTGAACATTTTGTGTAATATCCAGCATATACTGCCATCTCTTCTGAATCAGTAAGTTTGATCTTGTTACCAACGGTTTTGAGTCATAAAAACAAACACCATGATATATAGTTCACAATTCGATAAAGCTTTTATTCCTATAAGCAGCAATACTAACTCTTACGAGGAATGGTTAAATCAAATTGTGAGAATTTTTCAGCCATACATCTCTTCTCAGAAGACAGACGAAATAAATCTGATATCTTCACAGACTCTATCGTTGACCAACATATTCAAGGCAGCAACTCAGATCTACATGTAAAATACATGCATAAACATTTTCAACTCATATATTCACGACCGATAGCTTTGAAAATCAGCCTTGTGATTACTATTTTAATACAAAAATGCAGTATAATTGTTTTAGCGTAATGATAATGTGGTCAGTTTACTTATTACATGTTTTGTTAAATTTTTATTTGTTAAACTATTTGTCGCTATATTAATTCTTTCTGTGATATAACTAGAAATGACAAATATTGATTACATTGTAACATTTGGTCAATGCATTTGTAATTTGATGTGTACATTATACGATAATAAAAATACTAAAATCTGCCATTTATTACACGGTAGGTTAGATGATATCTGATCACCACGCATGACTTGCTTGAATTAATATTGTTTCCATGTGAGGAGTGCTTTTCTTCATAGAATATGAAATATTTATTGCGCACTTAGTTCGGCACTTACGGTTACCTTTGTGAAGGTAAAAAGATAGATTTGTTCTGTTTAGAAAATTAAATAAAATAAAACAAAAACTAAAATATGTGACTTAAAATTTTAAATTATTCTGGCTACTCCTACATTTTGAATTTTATAGGTAAAATAGTAAAATTTTATGTTGGAGTTCCCAGAATTTTTATGTAAACAATGGGATTATGTTGTAACAACACTAAACTAATGAACCAAGGTAAATCCAGGTAAATCTTGTGGAAAATAAAGAATAGTTTATATCATAATATTTTATTTAATAATTTCATAGCATATTTTGTGTAAATAATATTCAAAAGCACAATATGAATTTATAGGCACAATGTTATTCACAAGCAATTGAAATTATTTCGGTGAAAACGTTAATATATACAAGTCAATAATATCAATTGAAATATAAATATATTAAAATTGTAGTAATTGCTCTTTGAAACAAAGTACTAAATTTTGAGTTACACTACATATTCATTGAAACAAAGCACCGAAAAGTACACTAAATTGACAATAAAACAGAGCACTAACACAGTAATACATTGCACTAAATTGAACACACAAGAGAATACAAAGTCTTAATCAATGTGCAGGAAATGAGAAGCAGCACCTCCATACTGGATTGGCGTAAGTTCATCATTCTGTAACCTTGTTTTCAGTGTTTGATGTCTGTTCTCCCTGTATTTTCTCTTTCTTGGAACACGTTTATTTTCCAGACTACTAAATGCTTTTACTACCTTTTCTTTTAATAATTTTATTTTTAAGAATTCCATATTAGAAACACTTGATACATGTTTTCCAACAAAAACAAAAACCCAATTTTTTGCATAAATTTACATAAATTTCATATAAATAATTATTTTTATTCAATTTCCACAGGTAAATTTACCTGTGACCTAATTAGACACTAATGACTAAAAACAACATATTTTGCAATAACAACATCTATTGTTCTTCCCATAATCTTCCATGGAGGAATAGCCAGAATAGTAAAATACAAAATGTAGGAATAGCCAGAAGACACCAAACAGCATAACACTTCTAGATGTATCAAAATGCACAAGTAACTCACTGTGAAATTCCTTTGAAGTTGTTACTATTTTTGGCCGAGTGGTATAACTACTAATGATCGCAAGCCGGTCAACTCTGAGTGGCAAGGTTTGTTCGACTCCTTATCAATTGACAAATATTGCAGTTTTTTTTCTGTCGTATGTCCTCCTGCGTCCTCCACCAATGGAATGTGGTCTCCGAAATATAGCCAAATTCTCCGAAAGTGGCGTAAAACCCCAATGAGTCAATCAATGTTTAGTAGAATGTTCCTCATGAGATGGTTTTCGAGTTCAACCTTTTTGTTGTCCTTTTGTTTGGGTTATTATTTCGGTGTTCAAATAGTTTTAGCTTTAGCTCCACTGATGAAACATAATTTGTTGAAATATGCATACACATTACATCGAGACTGGTATGATCAAAGGCTTGTTGAATCTGTTAGTTCAATACAGTAAAAAAAATATCTGAATGTATCCGGACCATAAATGACCACGTGATTTTTCCAGATGTCCGGGATGTTCGTCCAACGCAATGGCAATCACATCGTTAATTATTGGCAAGTTTCGAAAACGCTATATACATTTTACCTACATGTACCTTAGGCGCCACATACATACAAAGAAGTGTGTTTCAACTTGACGAAGATATATCTTCATGCTTTTAACTTTGGTTCAAGTTATTATAGGTCCAAATGAAACACAATTTATGGGCACGAGCTATTGTAGTCCGGATACCATAGTTCAAGTCATTTGTTGGTGCTTTATTCGTACATATTATCAGGTTTTCTGCAAACGTATATCGTAAATATCAGCCGCGAGACACAATGTGAAGCTTTTTCGGCGAGTGAGCGTAGCGAACGAGCTAAAAAGCTTCATATTGTGTCGAGCGGCTTATATTTTACAATATTTGTTTGAAGAAAACTTGATGATAAATTTATCGTATTGTTAACTAGCAATCTTAATGGAATTTCTTAATTTTCAATGGCCATCTGCCTATAACCGGATGTTTTCCTGATATATTCGCGTCAACGTTGGGTCAAACATTATGACGTCGCTAATATATTCGGGTCAGCTCATATTAGGGTCGGGTCAACTCTTTACGACGTCACATTGCCGAAATACGGGAAATTGTGAAGGCTCAGCAGGTCGATATAGGCATGGGGAAATACAACAAAACATTATACAACCTTTAAACCGATAAGGACTGCTTAATTTCAGTTATACATATTAAAAATAAGTTGCAAAATTTACTTACATTTGTACATGCATGTGTTTACACAGATTTGCTATTTTGAAATCATTTAGAAGGTTAAACAGTTTAACATCAGGGTAAAGCAGAACCAAACACACTTTTTGCTATACTGAGTACGTATATCCGCTTTCATTAAACTGGTTTTGGTACTGAGTGTTTTTTTATTGAGATATAAAAAATATGGTAATTAACAAAAACAGCCCTCAATCACGATCTTCACGACTTGAAGTTAATTATGATAAAGCACTAAATCTCTATTTGTTAACATTTAGATAACGTACAATATTTATACTGCCGTATACGAAATACGAACATTAAAAATCTTTAAAATAACAGATAACGTAAATACCCAAATACGGGAAAATTGACCCTTTTTGACGATAACAACTTAACAACGTTATAGGGAACATTATTGAGAAACTTAGATATTTTCGAAGATCAATGCATAGATTCTGATAAAGATTTGTTTTTAATTCTAGAATTTAAATATTTCACAATTAACTGATGTAATATTTTTACAATTCTATTATTCGATTGTTTGTCATAATTGAAGTAGAGTGTACATAAACATTCCACCATAACATATATAAAAAATGATTTTTGAAAATCGTATGACATCCTTTAATTATTATGTCAGATTTCACTAAAAAACATCGAGGGGGCGTTGTGAAATTGAAACGGAAAAGTACAATTGACAGGAGTTCTAGAAAACAAATATAGCCGATGGGACGGATTGGCAACAGTTTGAAGTGACACTTGTAGTATATCTTAATATTGTTTTAGCCTTATCATATGATCGCTAATTAAATTACACAGAAATGCACAAATATACTTCAAAATTGTCTATTAAACTTAAACTAAACTATTTTAAAAGCACTAGTCTGTGTTGTATGCAAGTAAATAAAACATTTCTTATTTATCGACAAGAAAACCGCTAAGTCATGATTTTGTCTCGTCCCATTTGAATTCAAAGTTTGTGTACAGTTTGTAAGATTCCTATATCTATATCGGTCAAAACAATGGGAAAAGTCCATAAATTCGAAATTGAAGGAAAAGACAAAGACATGAGAATGGAACACAACAAATAAACCCAACAAGGATACATGTATATGTATAACTAAAAGAATAAAAAACATATAATAAACTAAACAAAATAGAACAAGACAGCACAGAAACTAAAGTACTAGCAGTGTGAACTCCCATAAAAACCGAGAGTGACATCAGGTGCTCCGGAAAGGCAACAATGTGCTGCTCCGTTAACAGCACCCGTCACATTGCCAAAGAGTAAAAGCCAGTGAAGTGTCAAGTCCGGTGAGGTGTCAATTCCAGAAGGACGTGAAATCTAACAGAAGATATCTAGTATCAAATGTGAGATAGAAACTTCGTATTGGCCAAATCAATTCATGATGACGACCATAAATCTTTTGGAGTGATGAAATTAACAGAAACTGAACATAAACCTGTCTTAGAAGTTTATGTGACAGCAATATCGCCCTGCCGAGAAAGTCGCCGTATGAATCACATGAAAGGCAGTAACGAATAAACTGTGGAATGTACACTCCATACGCTGGAGACCTGGGTATGTTACTGCTAGTAAAGGGGCAGTTCACAATTGGAAAATTAAAATCATCAAGTTTGTCATAAAGTTTTCATTTCAATCGGTCATAATTATCTATGTAAAAGTACAAGCAGAAGTTGATGTGTTTGTGATCAATTTAATTTCAAGTTCATTGGATATATGAGATGTAGGTTACCTTAAAGTTGGGATTATTAAGTGACAAAACATCATCTATATAGCGGAAACTGAAATGAAGGACTTGGCTAGTTTCTTTCTTTTCCGTTTCAGTAGCCCCTGTAAAAATTTAATCTCGTATGAAAACAAGAACAGGTCGACGAAAAGCGGCGGAAATTTTGTCATCATGAATTGTAATGCCCATCGAAAAAAAAAAATCGAACGGATCCGTTAAGAACGTCTGCAACGTAATTGGAACGTAGTGGGAACTGATAAGGAATTGTCATGGAATTGATGGCAGGATAGATTCTGCAAAATTTTGAACATGTTAAAAATAACATAGGCCGTAGTACAAACAATTTATAATAAAGACCGTGTGGACGTAAGATGAACGTAACAAAAACTTAGCATAGTCTTCATTGACTTTGTACTAACGGGGAATACTTTTAGGCCGTTTACAGTGCGTTGACACTGCATTTCTGCTACGTCCATCGAGTTTCATAAAAGCCCTTCTAAAGCTTCCGTTGCGACTTTAGTACATTTAGTACATTCATGCTACGTTGTAGGAGTCAGCACTATATGTACGTTTTTTTATACGCTCTATCTGCTCTTAACAAGTCTGCCTGAATTTCGCAGTAGGTTCTATCAGCATTTGTGCAATTTTCTTATTGGCAGTATAAATGCTGGTTATCTTTATTTTATTGGAGATGTACTAGTAATAAAACCAAGTAAAAGGCCAAATATACATGTCAAATCGTTAATTAATTACATGAAATAAGCTTATGGCGCCGAGAACAAATTTGTTTATCTGTAAATTGATTTCAGATAAAAATCACATTAATTTTAACAATAACTACTTCACTTTCCTGATGTTCCTTGTTGGTACAAGAACTGGAAACACAGCCATAATGTTAAACTAAGTCTTCCGCTGATGGCCATCATGGATGACAGATCGCCACCAAAGTAACAAAATCTGGTCAGAAACTCATAAGGAACATCCATGCCATGTTTGGTTTCAATCCATTCAGCGTTTCTCTAGAAGATTTCTGTATGTATTTCCCACTGGGTCTTATCTTCAACGAAGTCCCCCGCTGACAGCCATCTTGGATGACATATCCAAAGAAACAACACTTGATCAGCACCTTATAACAGACATTCATGCCATGTTTGGTTTTGATCCACTCAGGGGGTCTCTGGAAGACGATTTTTGTACCTATTTCCAATTTTAATTTAGGACCCTCCCTGACGGCCACCTTAAAAGATGGATCGGTACCAAAGTAAAAGCACTTGGTCAGCACCTCATAAAGAGCATAGAATACTAGTATACAGAAATATGACGTCAAATCAAAAATGATTTTTAACATAAGTTTCAATCAAAATGAGAAGTCAAAATGATACTTCAAGGCTTACCATAAGGAAAACTTCTCAAAAGTGTACAAAAGTGACAACACTGTTGATGATTACTTAAGAGATATATCTGTATTATGTTTGATTTCAATTTATTCAGTGTTTCTCAAGAAGAAGAAGAATTTTATGCATTTCCCATAGGGTCCTATGTAGTTTATGTATGTACAAGTATTTTCCATAGATTCCTATGTTAAACTAAGTCCCCGCTGGTGGCCATTTTGGATGACGGATCGGCATCAAAATAACAACACACTTGATCAGTACCTCATAAGGAACATTCATGCCATGTTTGGTTTAAATCCATTCAGCGGTTCTCTAGAAAAAGATGATGGCAAAAGCTCGCGGGTCAGGTGAGCTAAAAACTGTATTATATATATTTTTGCCACGTTCGTATAATATTGTAATAAATTTCGAATTATGAATTATTGTCATAATTTCATGTATTGAAATTACAATTGGTGTGAAGTGTTACTACACGTTTAAAACAAAGTTTTAAAAAGCCTGAAAGAGAGTATACATAATTAATACAGAGTTAACGGACATGAACATGATCGAAATAGTTGGGTATGATGGAAATGTGATTGTTGTTTAATTTCGATTTAAAATCATATTTTTATTTTGTGAAACTTTACTTTGGGGCTATTAATCTTTTATATTTTATTGTGGGCTTTTGTACACCGTTGTCAAAGCCAGCTGACGATGTTAATGTGTTTCGTATTAGTTCATAAATGAGATGTCACATGCAAGCATTTCAAAAAAAGGAGAAAAAAGAGAAAAGAAAAAACACAGGTAGTAAACGAAAGAACGAAAAAATTAAAATAAGTGGCAATAAACTATTTTTTAGTTCAAAATACATAATATGTATACAATTGTAATGATTTTGAGAACTCATGAAATAATCTGTTTATTATGGTAGTATAAATATAGTTCGCTGTTGTCTCAGGAACTATTATACTACATAATGTACCATCACCTAAAGTTTATATGTTTTTAATTCTCTAATGAAATTCTACAATTATATTACATGAACATGATTTACGGGAAAACATGATACCATACAAAAATGAATATGTTTCATACTTCAAACTTTTGGACTATAACATACATGATTTTTTATGTTAAAACTAAAACATCACAACAATTCTGTTTTAAATATTTTTCTTAATTATACATGTATCTTGGAACTTTTATAATTGACTTTCAAGCAAACATCTGAGAAAAAAAAAGAATTCTAAATAATACTTCAGACAGATACTTCTTTGTACTTTTAATAAACTATTATTGCCTTATCGAACTATATATACAGACTAAATTCACAAGCGGAATAAGTACTGAGTTATGAAAATCTCACACATGCTGCATTTACATGTATTTTATTCATCAAAAATATATTCTTTATGTTTATGTTCGTATATAGAAATTCACAGTAACAGATATGTCCCTGTTCCGATCATATCTATTACGATTTTCTGTATCATCACACGAGATATTAACCATTTTAATAATACCCTTGACTCCGAAAAAAAAAATACCTATAACTCCATAGAGAAATTTCAGGAATGAAAAATAATGTTATATCTTCATGTCAGGTATTATACTAGTAATACCTATAAATAAAATATTTTTTATATATTCTCTCTCTATGTTATACACTGTAAAGGACTCATAAAAAAATCATAACTCCATAGAGAAATTCCAGAATTAAAAATAATGTTATATATTCATATCAGGTATCATACTTGTAATGGCTATAAATAAAATACAATGTTTTTATATATATATATATATATTCTCTCTATCTTATACACAGTAAAGAACTCATAAAGGACTTACAAAATATAAGGAAAAAGTTTTATCTTTTTAACAAACCCTGAAATTACGAACATTCAGAAGGCCTTTGAGAGGTTTCTGGAATATTTCTTATGAGGCATCTTTCTATTGGCTGTATTGATGTAAGGTGATTAGTTCCTGATACACATATAATATTAGCCTTGTTAGGAAGCCACTAGGGGTCGGTTAATTGCTTAATACGTCTTACTAAAGCATTCGGCTTTCTTTCACAAAAGGAATTGGATGTACAAAGAATAGAGACTTGACAAGAACGTTGATTAAATTTTAAGTTTTTTACTCCTTTGATCACAATTTATTCTAAACTTTGCATTTATTTGACAAACCGAATTGTTTATTGGTGGATGTTGCTTTTGATACCAGAAAAACCAACTATCATTAATTTCAAAACCGCGTCATTAACTAGTGAATCAAACATCGGAATACACCTGTGAAAAATCCGGTGTAAAATTTGTAGCCCAATCCTGTAAAGGACACCTGTATCGGCGTATGATGTCATTAGCAACGAAGACCTACACAAATCAGCGTTTACTTAACTAGCTCCGATATTTCCAATATAATAGGCGAGAGAGATCCACTTCAGAGTTCACTTGAGATACGGGTAGCAATGCTCATCAACTTGGCAATTTTACACGTAGTGGCCTTAATCTTAAAAGGTAAGAATTAAATTAATTTTTACTTATAGTTGATTTGAAAGTGAAAAGTTTATCGATATGTGTTAATTTGTTCATTCTGTTAATTGTATGTCCTTTTCTATTTAATTAATCGTATTAATTTTGAATTTTATCGTTTTAATTACGAAGGAAAAAATATTTATTTTAAAAGATGTTCAAATGCATGCATGCCTTTCAAAATGAATAAATGTTTTGTCAAGATAAAAATAAATAAAAAGATCAAATCAGTCTTCTTTAAACACTAACCTCTTCCTTAAAAACAATAACAATCATTTTTATATTTTGATCTTTATGTATTATGTATTTAATAACGTCAAATTCTATTGACAGAAAAAAAATGAATAAAAAAAGGCAAATAAATGCACTCTTACATAATAAATTAAGTACAATCATTTATGTGTGGATTTATTTTCTTTTGTACATTTGTTACTTTAAAGAATAAAACCTGTTAAAATCACGATAAAAGAATATAAATTGGCAGAAATGTTCATACCTTTTCACATGGATGGCAAAAGGCAAATCATGTTTGATATTGCCATAAAATTGCAAGGTAATATATAGTCTAAATATTGTAAAATAAACCATAACTTTAAGACATCTCATAAAAACCCCCTGATACTTGCATTTTTTTCCATTTTCTTTTAGCATATACTTTCTTTTCTTTTCAGTCGACTTGAATAATTTAGAAATATTTCACTTATGGTTATCTAGCTAAATCATATTTTTGCTTTTTATTTTTATTAAATTTATGTCTAGTGTTTATATTTTAATTGCGATAGTGCACAGCATGTAGTTATAATATGCTTATTAATGTGTTTTTTTTTATAGCTTAGACTTAATCCCATGTTAACATGTAATAAAAGTAAATAATGCGTAAAATTAGGTATGCCTCAGCTGGCCAATTAGGCCAGGTACTTTTATTTTTAGTTTAAATAGAGACAAAACGAAATTGTGAAAATGTGTAGAATACTCTCCTTAGATAGTCATGATAGTTTTGTCTTTATAATTTTGGTCATTTATAGGTATTTAGTTTAGATCTATACATTCAGATTTTTTTTCTTCTGAAAGTTTGGAGTTTTACCATCGGAAATGCGAAATGTACATGGCAAAAGTCAATTTCACAGTATACACGTATCTCGTTAGTGTTTATAGCTACGGTGGTAATAAGTTGCTAATTATTTACTCATTTTTGAAAATTACTTTTGTAGTTCATCGCAAAATTAGCTTAATGTTCGAAACGTGTGTAATGAACTTTTACTAGTATTTGAATGCAATATTGTGAAGAAATAACAGGTTAGAATGTACCACGATACACGTATAAACGATAAAGCTATAATATATATAGGGACAATTAAATAGTAGAAATATTTGTTATAATCTAAGTCATTAACATTTTCTGTAAATGGTCCATTAGGAGTTTATCCTTATATTTTTCATATATGACATCAAAGTTGTTACTATATCCGTGTGACTGTTAAATAAACTTGAACAACAATAATTATTAATTAATTAGTGTATTATTGGTTTCAATACAACTAAAACTGCCAATTCAATACAGAATCATTAACTCGGCCAATATCGAAAAACCCGGCCATTACAGATTTTTTGCTGTATCGGCCGATTTGTACCCGGCCAATATAGGGCAAGTCGATTTTCTCTAGATTTTAGTTTGAATACATATGAAAACTCCGAAATGTTTACATTTTATCTAAATTTATGCATGGTCTATGATTAAAGGTCCTTCAAAATTGATAATTATAAATTATTCAGTAATAGCTCTGACTAAAAAAAATACTTTCATAACCATCATTCCAATCCTTCAATGACTATACTTAAAAATTTTCAAAGTGTTAACTCAGAAAAAATCCATACAGAATATGCATTGTGAAAACTAGTTAATTCGTAACGATATCATTTGGCCTTGTTATTGGTCCTCGGCCTCGCCTCAGCCCAATACAAGGCAAATACAGAAACAACCATGTAATAATATCATGATATATATTTCCAATAGTTTTTTCTGAACATTTATGTATACAAAAAGTGTTTTGGTAATATTTGATATATAATGTGGATTGTTATATACAGCCGGACACCGAATTTCGTTATTTTATATGGAAAGGAATCCACAAAATTTAAGTTTTTAGTCTAAACGTATATTTCACTATGCGTAATTATGAGAAATGGAAAATACTACGAAATTTAGTATGCTTGAAGCATTAAATTTTCCGAAATCCGTGAAAATTTATGCCCATTAAAATGATATCCACAGTAGTCTTGCTTTAAAGAAGTTCTACTAATCTGATTAAATCATCGTTTACCGTCACGTTTCTCATTTTATATTTAAAAATAGGAATTCACAATTTAACTCATAATGTTACATGTGTTAAAATATTTAATGGCATAATAAGTTGATTCATCTGATAGAAACATAATGAATTTGACAATATAACAAGTTATCTACAAGACAAAAAATACCTGGCACCTTAAAATGTGCTTCTTACCTTTTTATATCATTAAAAAAATGAAATGTAGTGCTTGGGCTTTCATGAAAACTGGTACATATGTATAAAGACTGAATTAAATTTAAAAAAATAGAACTTACATTTTGTATTTTTACTATTTCAAAAAGTTGACAGGTGGGTTCTTCCAACACATTTGAACCCCGACCCCTTTCCAGAAAAAACTGACCATGTTACATACCCCATTACAGACAATATGTGTCTAAAATAATACCCCTTTTTAACAAGCAATCAAAATGTAGCACATTGACATCCAGATTTGGCTTCAACTACTTGTCTTATGTTTGTTTTCCCCATGTAAGTATGCAAGTTTTTTTTTAAATGTGATTGTGCCTGAAATTCCTTCAAATTATAACCCCGTTCTAGATGTTCTTGACATATAACCCCATTCCAGATAGTCACATATTACCCCTTTGTAGAAAAGAGAACAAGTATACCCCTTTACAGTCGTTTTGCGAAACAACGGCCCCTTTTATCAGAACATACCTAACACCTCATATATAGTGAGTGCCCCCCCCCCCCCCCCCCCCGGGCCATGATAGGGCGATAGCACCACTAGTGTGCGATAACATCCTGAGGGTATCATTCTGGAGATTGTATTATTTTTTGGACTTTCCAAAATTTTGGCGACTTTTGAAGGTTTATCCAAAAGTACACATGGTATGAGAAGAAATTAAGTATCCGGCTGACTTTACTTATGGCATATTTATATAGAAAAAAATTATTTCTGGCAAATAACTCTGTTTAAAACGATATCTTCTGTTTTCTGTTTGGACTATATTGCTATATTTTTTAACAGAAACTCGTAATGCAACCAACCTAACACTTTTAGTCATTTTTTTAATTTGCTGAAAAAATTTAAGATTATTTTTTGCTTTGTTTTCAACATTTAATGGGTCGTAAATCGACGAAATATGCACATTTAAATTGTTATCATAGATTTTTTTATTCATATTACATCTATAACTGCTACGTACAACTTTAATCCAAATAGTCTAACGTCTCTAAAAAATTCCACGTTTGATCGGGCCTAAAACTATTGTTATTAAAGCACTAATTAGGATAAACAAAAGCACAGTCACGTCCATTCTAACATTTCGAAAGATTTGATAAATTGGTAGTACATTTGAAAAAAGTACAGATGTTCATACATTGTTTTAACTTTCTTAGCGACTTGGTAAATAGACAGTACATTACAAAACAATCACATCTATAATATTCTTTGTGTGTATTTTCGGATAGATTTATTCACAGCTTTTTTTAATTGAAACTATTGAAAATTGGCCATACAGTGTTGGCAAAGACGTTTTTAAAAACGTTCTAGGTTGTTTTTACCTGTGTACAACTGTTTCTGTGTAGGTCCAATCCATGCAAGGCGTGAATTAGTTACACACTAATATATTTTTCTTATATTTGTTTTTCATTGTGAAATACGTACTCAAAAATTTTAAAATAATTCCCGAAATATCAAATAAGCTTTATATTGAAAAATTTAATGAGATCCAAGAAAAGATTGTAAATATAACCTCTGAAAGTGTGGACGTTTGTTTTTAAAAATAATTGTCTTTTAGTTTTTTGGAGTGGGGGGACATTGAATTTCATAATTTCCTTGATAATGAAATCATGGTTAAGGAAGAGCCTCAGCAGGCAGGCTTCTAATGATATCAATATGGAAAATTAATGCCAGATACAATACCACAATTCACTATAGACTTATATGTGCACATGGATAATCAGTAAAGTGTATAAAATTATACAAATCACATTAGATAACAAAAGACCATATTTATCGTTGATTCATTTGTAGATTTCCTGAGGGTGAAATGTAACATATCAACATCGGTACGGAAAGTTCTATAATTGCCATTGGAATTCTATCGCAATTTTGTCTTGCTCATTTGATCAGGAGACTTAAAATGAATGACTTGGGTATTCCCCTATCGTTAGTAGGACAGATAATGACGACATGGGATCGTACTTTCATAAAGATTTGTGCGAAACTCAAGGCAGATTACAACAGTCTACTACCGATACTAAGTCAACGACGTATATAAACAATTTCTTCTACCCTGTCTAAGCGTGTACACGGAAGCTTTGATTTTTATTTAATCGGATAATTAACATCCTGATCTAAGTTGTCGTATAAATAATTACATGTATACTTTATTTACAAATTTTCTCTTGCTTATTTGAAACGCGGAGATTAATTAGCTATAATTAAGTACAACTGTACTTTGCAATGTTCATCCATTGACTTTTGTGATAATTTTACTGACTGCGGTAATTTCACCACATTATTTTGACCATACTGAGTATTTGGGATAAAAAAGACTTTCAAATGTTATAAACCTTTCATACATTAACTCGTTTGTAATCATACGATGTTTGCTTTCTCGTTATAAATATTTATTGCTCAAATGCCAGAATATTTACAAAGAATATCATATTTCCTTCCTTTCTAAATATAAAGCCGTGAAAACTAAGTTTTGTGTCAGTTGTTTTAAACTGCCATTAAATTGAATAAATATTTGTTTTTTTTTATAGATAATTGTAATTCAGTTCTACCTGGAAAATTATTATTTTCAGTAACTTGTACATTTGGATCAAGTGTTTTTAGTCCTTCTGATAAGATTTTTACCAATAATCAGATTTCATGACAAATAAAACATTCCGTAACTAAAATTTAAGGACATTTGAAAATGTGTTAAGCAGCTCTACTGACATAGAGGATCTATTTTTCTAAGGCTTGGGGTAGTATTACCAATTTATCCATACAGTTTTGTAATTAGAAGAATACATTTCAAATATATTGAATAATATCAAATCAAATATAATACACGATAAAGCGTGATCACTTGTTCGTCACTATAATTTGATGACACTATAGTCTAATCTCTAATACTACAGATTCGTCCGCCATTTTTTTTAAGTTCGCGTTTTGGGTGTTTAAATGAACTTACGTGGGTGACTATGACATGTAACTACTAAGTATTTCGCATTAAATCAAGTATTTTTTGACCATGTATTGTTAATAATCGGCTTTTTCTTTTCTGAAATGCCTCAATTTTTTCAGGAAAACATATTTTCTATTTTCCAAAACTCATTTAATTTTTGCACACGGTATGACGTGATAACAAGTGTTTTTGAAAAGTTGGATGTGTGTGTGTAAAGCCACGAATTTGTCGTCAAGAAATCGGTCGCAGAAGCATATCGGACATAAAATAGGTCATTTTCATCAGGAAGTGTTTAATATTAGTCACATTTCAAAGCAAACGTCAAAACATTATTTTTTATTAATTTTTGAGAATTGTACCATTATAAAATATCAGAATACACTTTCGAACAAATCTGTTTCATTTTGAGAAGCGGCAAGATTTTATGTTTACTGGCCATTGTAAATTTCTTTAATAAGCAGCGTAACATTTAAAAAGCTTTTCGATTATATGAATTAACCCTTACGTTTTTTGTATTTTCATTGAAAGCAGACAGACATTATTTTAAAAGAAAAACCAGCTATTTCTGTTTAAACACATTATGGCATTTCAAGATACTTTTTATAATTGTTATGAACGTTTTCTGTTGTAAAGAATATATCCTTTCTGGTTTTTTCGATTATCATAGGACCATAGTGTTTGGAGTTTGTTTTATTTTCAAATCGGGAAGCGTCTGTCTTCGATAGAATTGTTTTTGTTATTTTATAAAGTTTCAAACTTTTTGGTAATACACATTAGCACATATAAGTAGAAGGTATATATTTTTTTCATATATAACAAAAACAGAAGCTTCCAGTTGTTGCATATAACATCCCCCTTGTCAAACAATGTAAAGCTACAAATGTTGGTTCTCTCTGCCAAATATTACGTCACTTCCGTTTAAGCAGCAGTGACAGTGATGGAGGATGATCGGTCAGAATCGGGAGAGTATGGTCAGTTTATCCACGTTTCTGAACACGATACCAACACATTCATTATATATTCGGTAATGTTCAAATATGTAATAAACAGTCGAATATGAAAGGTACAGATTCTTAACACTGACAAAACAGGTTTCTCCATGGACTCATGTTAATTATACATGTATTCTTACATCTTCATACCTTGAAAAGGAGACGTCAAGTGTAGATCTTTACAAACTGTCGTGCTTTATATTATTATCAGTGTCTTTATATTGGCTGGTCAGTTGTGTATAGGTTTACGATGGCTCTATTTCTGGTAGAAAGAGAAAGCTCATATTAACAACTGGAATAATAATTGATTGTTCATGATAAAAACTACCTAAAAATCTATAATTTCTGGAATTCTGTAGTTTACAGATTAAGTTATATTTTATGTGTTGAATGATATTTATCCAATGAGTTCTATGAACATTTTTCAATTTAAACATTGTAAAAGTTCTGCCATAAAGAAACGGTTTTAGTGGCTGAGTATCAGTTTCATGTCGTTTATAATTTGATAACATCACACAGTCAATAAAATTACACGGCAGATTACCATATCAATTAAACTGATCTGAATTATACCGCTGTGGCAGTAGAAACGTAGACCATTAAAGTTTTTAATGGCCAAAATGATCTTTTTAATAACAATGTTGTAGAAATCGAAATTAGTAATTTTACCTGTTATTTTTATGTGTTGTATTATACGATTTCTTAGGGGGAATTCATGGAAAATATTACACCGGAAATATAATTTATATAACATATCGACTGACTGATTGCCAAATTATATTTTATGTACATATCACACACCATGAAAATACTAGTTACAATTCTCCTACTCCTTGAAAACTAAAATGAATGCAGAATCAGATTTCTTCGCCAAATGTAATATCGACTTCAAATGTGTCGTGGTCTTTATTTTAATGAAATATGCAATAGTTAATCCTACTGTTAGAAATTTTGGGAGTTTCTACCAAAAAACGAAGTTTGTTGGACTTTTCATAACTGATAAATCGTTGATTTAATATGACGTTTTATCCTGCAATCAAGTCATTTCCGGTCTGAATAAACTTAAGTCGTGTTAGGTCAATGACCTTATAATGTCTACTTGTACATTGTTTACTTGAAGAGCGCGAGGAGCGTAGTGAATGTACCAGATGACGTGGTGGCGTTTCCTGCGTTTTCATGGCAGTTGGATTTCAACTTCAAACGTAATTTTAAGGCGTTTTACGTACTTATCTAAAGGGGATTACAGGATAAATACAATACAAAGTCATTGTTGGAAAATAAAAAATTTATTTGGGCTCCCTGCGAAACACGAGGAAAACGCTCGCTAAAGCTCGCCTTTTCTCATGTTTCTAAAGCTCGCCCAAATAAATTTGATATTTTCCGACAATGACTATGTATTGTATATATATACATGTACATTTGTTCAGAAGCTTTTTGCAGGACAAAATACAAAGCTATTCCTTAAAAATGTTAAACAAATGCAAATTACGAGAGAGCAAGTGAAACATACATGTTTTGATTCTTTCTCCTGGGTGCCAACATTATGGGTTACTTTTATATTTTTGATCAGATTGTGAAAGAATATTAAACACCATTCTATTGTCTGAATCGATAACAAGTCCATGTTTTTTGTACTACAATAAAAAAAACTTGGAACATTTTATTGATGTTGATATAATTAATATTGTATTAGTTTATTAGTTATTTATTAGTTATCCTCCATTATGGGTAGGTTCTATTTATAGCATTCTGTCTAAATTTTTCTTAGTAAATATTAAGGTTGTCTCCTCGTTAAACCGTGCCCTGCATTATGTGTTAAAACGATTTTACCGATATATCCCTGGTTTATTCTGACAGCTATTCCTTACTTACTTCGGCAAGTCAGTGTAATGTGATATGTAATGAGATATACACAGCCATATGTTTTATTTAACCGAATTGAAATATATTAGATTAAGTGGTATATAAATACAATATGTGTTCCTTTTTGTATTGATATACAATTCGTCTTGGTTCGATATCACTGCAATTTATTACACAAGACACAAAAATTTAAATGTCAGACAAGGCATTTATAAAGATTTTATTTAATTTTAAATGCAATGTGCTGTATATAAGATTTTTTTTCCAGCTGTCTGACAAGTAAAATCATGACCATATAACGACAATTAAAGTTTTATCTGCTTCAGAGGACATTCGGTGAATTAATAAATGTCTAACATGAAAGGTACGGATTCATATCACCGACAAAACATAACATTTCTATATATATATATATATATATATATATACTTTGTAAATTACTGCAATAGATTAGCGATAGCGAGGATTTTACTCAATAACTCAGGAGGTAGAACAGATCTCAATGCTGTTTTCTTTGTCTCCAACATTTTTAGTTCTAAGCTAGTGCAAACTCTGATCCACTTTTGAAATGTATATATGAATGGATCATAGGTGTAAGACGGGAATTGTACTAACAGTATCATACTTCAACCATTAAACCAATTTATTTGATAAATTTAGGGTTGTGTATACGTTTAATTGCTTTGAAGACTGATTCGCCCTATAACTACTACGATGTGAAATGCGATCCGATGATTACGCCAAAGTATTCAATTTATTCTTTCTTTGTGAATAGTAATTAAATCTGAAATTTTAAAAAGTGCATTTTCCTGGGCACCAACTTTTCTTTAATCATTTGCTTTATTAGAAACTGAATAAATACTACCGATAGGCAAAAACACAAGGCCGAAAGAAAATGATCATTACCGAAAGACAGTTCTAATGAAAATTACCGATTGTGGGAACTTTTTAATTGAATCGTCTAAATGCTTTAACACTAATTTATATCTTCAAGAGGAAGTTGATTGGAATAAACAATATATTTATTGTCATTTGGACATCTTAAACTAATCTATAAATAGAAACTGATGGTGATCAACAAAATGTAATGGATGGCCTTTTGAAGCTTAAGTCCGAAAAGTAATACAGCAAGATTGTCTGTTTATGCCTAAATCTAATAACAAGCAATTAATCTGGAGCTTTAATATATTTTTTATACCAATTATGATGCAAAAGATGTGCACATTTCGTCGATTTACCACTCATCAGTTGTGCTCAAGACCAAACATTTTGAAAATCAAAACAACAATCCAAAAAGTTGAAGAACAAATTAAAAAATGCCAAAATTAATCAATTTTACAATTTAGGCAAGTTTGGTAAGGGATACAGGTAGACTTACCATTGACAAAGTTACATAGCGGCTCTTGATTATAGATTACTGATTATCATTTTTTTTGTTTTGAGTAAAGGTTACCTTATATTTCACATGAAAATAAATAGATTTTTAAAAAAAATTCTTTAGACAGGACAACTCATAATCTACGAAGAGTCGATCATTGTTTTTTTTTTTTTTAAAGTTTTGCGTGCAGTTACTTTGTTGTATTCTAGTTTTGTTGTGTCACCGTGTTTTATTGTAAAATCATTTCAACTAGCTATATAGACCAATTTTATGTCAGGTTCTATGAATCTGTAACAAAAGTTACAAGAAACAGACACGAGATTCTTGAAAAGTCTTCATGTCATTTCTTACATAACATTGTTTATATTATCGTTTGCATTAACCACACAGTGTGGCTATTAAAACAAACTGCGTCACTTTTTAATGACACAAATTTTCCGATATGTTATGTGCTGATCACAAGAGCTTTTGTCGTGGAAGAGTAAACAGACATCCCATTTTTAAATTTAAAGATTGCACTTTTTGTGTAAAAACTTAATTTGTTTGATGTTTTTAGCATTTTATGAGAAAGGTATAATGAAGATTGCTATTTATTTTCGAATAAAAAGGTAATGAAAAGAATATAAATGTATTTCAGGAAGTATTTCCTTATTCTAAATTATGCGTCCTGCATTTTCAAATATTAAAGTACACATGTATAGGAAATACTTCTAAACCATTTTTAGAAACTCTTAAAATAACCAAGGAATTAAATAAAAACATTGTACAGATATCAACAACAAGAAATTACTGTGATAAAGTAATTCATTTCTGGATATTTATATAATGCACCACAGGAGCATCTGAATTTATACAAAATGGCAATAGATTAAATAAATTTACATATTTATTGATAAATATACTTATCAAAATAAAACTGTTACAATGAACAAAGGTTATTAGGAAGCCAGGTTCTAAATGTTCAATATAAATACAACAGAGTTGTACCTGACTTTTCAGAGTCAACATCTTTAATTTATAAGCTAACTTTCGAAATATCAATTTTCTGATCTTTGTTTTGATTTATATTAAAATAATGTCAATAATATGATGTGAATGAAAATAAATAACTTTTAGCCAGTGTGTGGGATATATGTTAATGCATGCATCATTTTTTGTTTTTTTTAGAAAATAAGGCGAACAATCATTCATATTACATAATCTGTTACATACATATTTTACAACGATACCAGTTTATTATGAAAGTTATCAACTCGAGATAACCAAATTTTAATTTTTAAACTGCAAGGCTCGTCCGAGCAGTTTAAAAAATGAAAATTTAATTATCGAGAGTGGATAAATTTCATAATTAACACTTCAAGAATTTTAGAATCTTTTTCTCTAATGACAATGTAAAACTCCGAGAGGTCTTCCGAACTTTTTAGGAAATAGTGACAATGTATATGGACGACTTTCTGATTGGTACAAAAAAAATGTACGTCACAAATCATAATTTTTACGTCATAATCTTCAATGACACCAAGTCAAAAAGGTTAATTTACTAATAAATTTATTTATAATGTTTAGTATCTGTTTGAGAGAGAGAGAGAGACAGTTTCCATCCTACGTTGTATCGTTATGCGTATTCAAAAGATAAATGACACAGAACCCTTAATATATCACAAAAAAATTCACGGACGCAAACACGGAAATACGTCAATCAAATTAGAATACCAAAATTAAATCCTGAAATCCAACTCGGGTCTTTATGTGTAAGAAAACGTGAGAAAAGAACATAAATAATTAAAGAGTTATGAGACCTAATTTACCAGCGGTTTGGTTTTTGTGTTAATTATTTACTCAATCTCCTTTAATTCGTTTTCTTAAAGAAAATGCAATTATTAACGAACACAAACCACCTTACTAACATCATACATGTACATTGTTAGTGTGATTGAATTTCTTATGTTAAAATTAGATTTTTATATGTCAAACCCCCCAAAAAGGCAGAAATTAAATATTTTTGATGAGAAGAAAAATATATGACTAACCTTGGTCTATTTTCAGCAGAATTGAATAAAATATAAATATGATAAGTGGATACAAGTATCCTGCCCTTTAATCAAGTACCCACTGTACAAGACAAACTGCCTCTAGTTTTATGTTGAGTTCTTAGAGTGGGAGACAGAACAGTTTTAAAGCATTACCATGCAGTGTTTCCGAGCACTCGAAATGACCTTACATTTCAGATGGGAAATAACGATCACTTTGTAAAACCAAATGCATTGTTTTTTTATTACATAAAGACGTCATTTCCCTATTTTTCTACAAATAAAAATCTAAAAACAATTCAATATCGTTTAACACGTTTAAGTGTAGATAATTTAAATGGCATTTGATCGCGATCAAAGGCTATTGCTATCAAATAAATTCAGTGCGAATCTAACGTAAGACAACTATCCCGCAGTAAATCACTTCAGTAATGTAAACTATCAATTTTTACAGCTCAGGTCAATTCGTTGGTACATAAAACATAAACAATATATTCAAAAGCTGGTTTGATCTATCAGATGCCAGACCATTTGAAGAATTTTCCATTACCGTGACATGTTAAAGGTGGAACACCATCAAAGACATTTGTTATTAACATGAACAATGTTGGAAAAATAGCATTTTCTATTGCAACGCTAACGATCATATTAAAAGTGTAGGCAAGTGGAAGCTTTTCATGAAAATAACACATTTGAATCCAAAAGACAGAATGGCGATCAGAAAATAGTCAGTTTTCATTTCTGAAAGTTATAAACCTATTTATTTGTAGTTCAATAACAAGCACAGAAAATATACAGCTGAAGAAATTAATATTTTGATTTTCGTAATGTAAAATCCTTCGTTATGAAAGAGTAATATGAAACTCGTAAATTATAAAGGAAAGCCAAATTGAATAAAAATCCATTCATTTAGTAATGAAAACAATGAGGTTATGTTAAATTCAAATCTCTTCCAACTCTAGAGAACTATAAAAGCTATAATTGCACCTAGAGTATGCCGAGATGATTAATACCTTCAAGAAAAAAACACTTCCACGGCAACCTTTTAGTGTTCTTATTGGAGTTTTGTATGCTTATAAATCTTTGCTATTACATTTTATAATTTGTATTATTATTTTCGAAAGCCCCTTTGAATAATACCTTTTGTGTATTCTTGTCACTATTTTTCAAATTTTATTGACGAGCTTTTGGATATCCTTTGAATGCAGTAACATTTTACATTATTTTCAGCAACCTCTTTCAATTTCATCTTTTTCTGATCACATTTTTCCAAATTTTATTGATGAATCTTTGCATAATATGTTGCAAAACAGAGAAATAATCAATAAATGACAATACTTTCATTATTTACATGTATTTGCTTATTTCAGCTTTATCTCCCTATAAGCCACGAGCTTTGGGCTCATCGTTGAAGATCATCTAACATACTTTGAAGATGTGGAAAAGCAATAAAAACGCTTTTCACATGCTTTCTGTATTATTTCAATGTTACATGAATTGGTCTCTAATGTTCGCTTACTCGACATATGTTTTAATATAATCAATGGTTTATTTTTGAAACATACATAAGCTTTACAATATGACTTCATTAACATTTTATAACTAATGATATCATTCAGAAATTTGACATATTTCGTTTGATCACGTGTTATTTAACGGGAGTTTTAATCTACAAAGTCTTGTAAAACATTGAAATCCACTTCTCGATTTGTAGGAACGAATCTTTTTAACATCGTGTAAATTATTTTCTTCCCTTAATTGACCAGATAAAAAAGATTTAAATGGTGGAACGGCGCCACTGGTTTAAGATAAATTCAGAAAGTAATCTGTATTAGAACAGATTTCTGTCATCGGATATGCTTATTTCAAATAAATCGAATATATAAGATTAAATATTAAAATGTTTTGTAGCAGAACTACATTTTTGTACATGTATAATACTGTTATGCTTTATCTGCTGATAGAGTGTATCGTGCATATACAGAATAAAACTATAGGTACATATGGGGTAAATTCTAAGAAAATCTAAGAAACACCTCGTCCGCTCTCAACGGAGGTTCGCTTGGATGTAGGGTTCCTTTATACATTTGACTAGAACTAGACAAACATGAATGAGTACATTTAGGTGAACTAGCACTTACTGGTCTGCTCATTACTTTCAAATTTTAATTTTTGTTTTACTTTTAACAAATTTTCACTTTAAAATTGCCAGATACCTATTATAGGCGCAGCCTACATAGCTTCTTAGCTCTTTCCCAGGTTGCGGATAGGGAAAAACCTCTCATGGGATTGTAAGGTCATAATGGACGACAATTTGGAGAAATGTTAACGGACCCTTTTGTAGATTTTGAAAAAGAGAGTATGCTTTGGTCCGCTCATTCGTCTCTATTCAGCTCCCCACACCCTTCCAAAGCCTGTCGAACTTTACAGTCCATAGTTTCCATTCCCAATCAAGTTTATAGATTAACATGATATATTGTTAACTGGTTTCCTATCAGAAAATGCATACTGTTTTTGCAACTGGACATGAAAAAATTAACCAAGAACATTTATAATTTGAAAGAAAATGTTGCATAGTCTTGTAATTAATTTGTATAATAAATCCAACGAAATTTCAATAAGCAATTTTTGTGATTCCCATGGAGTGTATCAATAGATCGTAATAAATACTTTGACATACACGTAACGATATACGAAGCCGGTATTCAATCAACGCTTTAAAGCTTAAAAAGGTAACATAATTTTCAAAAATTGTACTGTCCCTCCCAAAGCCCTAAACCGGATCAATCTAAACCGCGTTAGATTTGAAACTATTTTCCTTTCTTTAAAATTAACAGAAACTTAATCGGTTGTAAACATTCTATCTCTGATGCAAATTTCCCAAAATATTGAAAGAAGTTGGAAGTAATTATAACAAACAAATTATTGTTTTCAAATTTGATTGTGCTCTTTCAAAATTACATTAGGCTCTTTTAATTCTCAATCCGAATGTTTCCAATAGTATATTATGTGGATGCCATCTGAATATCTTTTTTCTCATATTCATCTCTGCTAAAGAAACCTTTAATAATTAACATTAATAATAATGTCTGACAAGTTCGGTTTTAATGTAAATTTTCATTGTTTTTCATACGTATTAATTCAAAATTATTGTGTCTAAATGATTGTTGCCCTTTACAATTGTTTGCTTACATTGACTTATGTTTATTTTCAACACGAAAAATCACTTAAGTTTCTTTTCATGAACGATCCAACAGACTTGCAGACAGTTTGATGTTTTACTGCAGTCAGTGTTTGTTATTAGGGTAGAAATGGGCTATCTTCCTTTTGTATATTTTATCTCTCAAAGGAATTAATGAAATTTGGTAAGCGTTGAAACGTATCCATTAGAATATCACGATATCATATCTCTCACTTGTACTATAATTGTGCCAACATTGTATTTAGAAAATGAACATGTTAACATATTACTTTATACGATGTACACTTTAACCAAACACTATCGTTTTTAGCAAATACTGAACAAAAACGTTTTTTAGATCTAATATGATTGTTTGAATACATAATATTAAAATCAAACACATGCAATGCCATACATGCCATATGCTTAAGAGCACTGAACTCAGTCATTGTAAAAAAGACATACTATTTTTTTCTCTAAATGTCCGATTCCTCTTAAATCTTTTTACCATGCATATGTTGATTTTGTTTCAAGAACTCTTTCAGCATATACTTTTAGTCATGTTTGACACCTTTGTCTTCAAATTCCTTGTCTTGGGGTGGTCAGTCTTTTGAGTTATTCTCTTATTGAATTGTTCCCTATATAGTTAGATTTTAAGAATCAGAATATCTGTATGTTACAGTGTAAGAGTGTTATTAAAGGTGATTTTATAAACCCTATTCAAAAATGTATTTTTTTAATAAGTAGATAAATGCTTCCCGGGTAATACAAACAAATATGATGCCCAACAGATCATTGTCTTGTTGTTAGCATCAGAAATACTGGTAACATCCCTTATATGAAACACATTACAAGGGAATATTCTACCACCATGCATTAATTAATGTTTATTAATGATATATGTCAAGACATAACTAAATGAAACAAAGAACAGCTGAACAATAAATATGACGCCTTCCATTCAGCTAACACGTGACTTGACAGAAGATAACTAATCAGCCTAATGTCTTAAAGGATCAGTGTCATTAGCTGTTACCATTTAAGACCTATAATGATTGGTAAATGAATGGAAAAAAACATAGGAATTTCCCAATGATGATTCTTATAAAGTATTTTCCGTCTGATTTAAAAATAAATGTCTTTCTAAAAGTGCATTTTAAGGGTACTTTTACGTCACAAGATTTTTCCAGAAAAAAAAAAATAGGATGAAACTAAATAAAGTTCAAAATAAAAGCTATATTTCACAGAAGTATTCATATTGTTACTTATTCACCAAAGCAATAC
Organism: Mytilisepta virgata; assembly: GCA_028015205.1. Taxonomy (NCBI): domain Eukaryota; kingdom Metazoa; phylum Mollusca; class Bivalvia; order Mytilida; family Mytilidae; genus Mytilisepta; species Mytilisepta virgata. The sequence continues at coordinate 39,861,412 of CM051515.1, forward strand.
GTATATATTATCTGCATTTTGACAGCTAGATATCGTAAAATATTCCGTGAGCCAGAATATGAAGTTTGGGACGAGTGAGCGTAGCGAACGAGTCCCAAATCTTCATATTCTTTCGAGCGGTGTGATATTTTACGATATCTAGTTGACAAAATGCAGATAATATTTTTATCATCCTAATTACTTATCTGAAACGTAAATATTTGTAAATGTTCTGAATTCTCCCAAATTTTCTGGTGAAAAGTATGAATTCTTCATCGCAACAACAAGTTTTCCGTTGCGTTGTATACCATATCAGTAAGTATATATTTCCTGAATGTTCATGTAAAATATCTTATAATCGATATAAAAACCGACATTAAGGTGTATTTTCATGTTTTAAAAAACAAAAACAGTCTGGAAATCTTTGTTCATGATTTTCCGGGAAACTAAAGCACTCGCTTTTAAACTTGCAACCTCGTTGACGTCATAGTCCGTCTCCATTCGCGAACAACTTCTGACTAAAATATGCGTAACGTAAAATAATCACTCAAATTTAACCAAAGAGATGACATATTTAAACAACATTTAGTCGTTATTGTACTAATTCAGGCGAAAATATGGACATATAAAAATAAAGCGTAGTTTAAAAATTTGATTTAATCGCAAATAATGAAATGCAATGGAAAGAGCGGAGAGAAGTCCCAGCAGACATTATCAACATCGAGGAAAGACACTTTTTGTTGATGTCACTTTTAGAAATCTCTTCATCATTCATTTAAATAAAATGCCATAATATAAAAAAAAGGAACACCAAATCTTGATATATTTATTAAATTTTTTGCAATTTTGAAAGCTATTTAATAAGTTGCTAAGCTGCTAAATTTGTTGATAAGTCCTGCTGACTGTTGATAACTCCTCCACAGTGCACGCGCTTTTTGATACGAATTTTCGGAGCTGCTCAACAAGGTGATAGAATCACAGGTAGGATGATAAATATATCGAACCTGGATGAATTTTGATTGATATTTAATAAACAACGAAACGGAGGAGGAATGGTCCACAATGACTTACCAATAAATAAACATATAAATCGATTAGTATTTATTTATATGTTTAATACGATATCAGAAATAAACATGTTTGAAATAAGTTCTGATAAACAGTTCTGCCAAAGATTTTCAACTCGTCGGTTCGTCTAGTGAAAATGTAAGGATAATGTATATGATATCACAGATGTCAATCAGCTTTTATAGAATTATTTTGGTTTGTGGCACATTTCACAATAAAAAAAAACTTGAAAATATTCAGTTCTCTCAAAGATTTTTAAATATAAATGTTTTACTATTTTAATTATTATTTTCTACGTTAAAACCATACAATGTTCTACTTTTTGTCTTCAGTCTGAAAAAACTCACTGTCGTTTCAGAAAAAAGGTTCACAAAAGCAAACGAAATTTTGTTTTGAAAGAAAAGTAAATTAATTTTAATATTGTAAAACAACTCTGAGTACCGAAACTCGATAGAATTGGCAAATATCCCGATTTTAAATATGAAGCGGGATATCATCCCACTGCCCAAGCCAATTCTAAAATTAAACAGGCATCAAAGGAGCTTGGACAAGATATATATCCCAGTAATTTATATCACAAATAAGTTGAAGATCTGCACTATGTAAAACTGTTTTTCAAGAAGCCACAAAAAGCAATTAAAATGTAGGGTTAAAGGGTAACTGTCAATGATAGGATTGAAAAGATTTATCTCACCTAGTCCACACAAAAAAAAAAAAAAAAATGATAAAAATAAAATTTAAAAAAATCCATTAAATTCCCAATAATCCCCCAAAATACGGTAATATATAACAATAAAAAGAAGTAGCGGAGGACAATCACTGACAATACAACAGCTTAGCTTTGGACACATTTGCATGGAGAAAGTGGCTGAGTAAAAACTTGTTTATGGGTATACTTGTTCGGGATCAAATACGACAAACAAATGTAATAATGAATGGAAAGCTTTAATGAAAGAGTCAGCTGCTTAGCTTCGGGGAACTGCTAATCATGTAATATATTGCATCGTTAACACAGATCAATATTTTCAGTTTGAATTGTGGACTTAGGTCATTTGTCGACTTGTTTCTACTTTTTTCTTACATTTGAAAACAATGCTTATGATAAATGGAAAAGACTTAGGTCATTTATCGACTTAAACTAGTTTCAACATTTGTACTTTGAAAGCAATGATTTTGATAAATGGAAAAGTTCTTTGCAATCTTTAACCGGAAGCAATCATTTAGATTTCACTCCAAATGTATGTGGACATAGAACTTCAGACAAAATTCCACATCATTACATTTACGTCATTATGTCAAAATTTTGATTTTCTTTGATAGTGATGGTATTTGCAAATTTCAATATTAAATGAAATATCAGAGACAGAATTTGCTTTTCTACAAAAATTTCAATATGTATACAGCTTTTTAATGCTAATGTGGAAAACCAATTCCTTAAAATAATTAAAATATTGTTGAGTAAATCAACTGTTGGATTGTTAGCTGATATATGTTTTTATCGTGTTCTCATCTGACATAAATCATTTTAACTTTGATATTTTAGTTCCGACTTAGCAAATGATAAAATTCAATCTACATGACATGACCTAAATGCAGTTTTATTGACTAACAATAGAATATAAGCCTAAATATGATAAAACCTGTCAATACAATACAAAATGTCAAAGTACGCCAATACGACACATACCCGTCCAATATGCCGTATTGACTAGTCAATATTCATATTGGACTGGTTAGTCAATAAAGGATAATATTGGACTGATTAGTCAATAAAGGTATAATTGCGCAAGGTTTTCCATATTGGCTTAGTTATTGGTCCTTGGCTAGCCATATTGGACTTTGGCTTCGCCTCAGTCCAATATGGTTTGCCTCGGACCAATAACTAAGCCAATATAGAAAACCTTACGCAATAATACTATAATATGTGACGTGTGATAGTTGTATTACTAATAAAAAAAATCAAATTTGGTGTTATTGGACTTTTGAAAACAAAGGAGTATGTGCCTTGATATTTAAGAAACAAGGATTCTGATTGTATGACAGTCGGGTTTTTTTCACAAAACATCTCATTTTATACAAGCGGGTTATTTTTTACCGTTTTACCATCTGTGGAAGGGTATTTACCCAACAATTCCTCTTCAGTGGGGTACTTGTGTAATCTTTATCATCGCTGTGTTCTAGTAAATGATATTCGGTGTATAAAAACTGATAGATATATAATAAGCGGTTTGGATATTTTCGAAAAATCGAAGTATGGAACCTATGTGCTCTGGATATATTGCTGTCTCTAGCAAATTTCTCTTCCCATCATGATATATCTGTTTAAATCTTTCTGTTTTTGTTTTTGCATTTTTGCCATTTTGGCATTCGGGTCTGCTGTTTTGATACATAGTTTCAGCATTTCCGGCCTTGTGCACTAGTGTCGAGACATGGTTGCTAGCATATGGTTTTTTGGTGTCTTTGTGTCTGTTTCATAGAATACATGTACTTTATAAATGAATTTTCCACTCTGTTCTTTCAGTGTATTTCAAATATGCGAGTGCTTTATTTGAAATGAGGTTTATATAGAAAAATAGTAAAGTAGTTTCTATATTCCACTGATAAGAAAACTGCAAATGCTTAGGTAATTTGGAGTTTACATTTACTACAGAGAGAAGCAATGTGGGTGGAGTTCGAAATTTTATTTCTTTATTGTATCGATTTTTAAAAAAAAAAGTTATTTGTATTACTATAAATCTAAAAAAAAATATAAATTTTCAAGTAAAAACCTTCACTGAGACAGACAATAGGCTTAACATAAAAAACACGTGGATTATACCAGCTGGTAAATCATCTAAATATGGTATATTTCTTGAATATTTATCACATATTAAAATTCTATAGTTAGTCCTTAACTACATCTATATATTATAAGAATTATACCATAGTAAGGTGACTAGTGTAGTATCCGGCATAAAATATGAAAGTAGAATATCGTGTGAACTCCAAACGGAGCTAAACCAGAAGGGTGAAAAGGTTTAGTCATTTTTTTGCATTGTATCTCTTGTTGTGTAATTCAAAACCAATATCCAGCAAAGTTTTCGAAATACAAAATAAAAATATACACGAATGTAAAATATGATGTAAATTACTCTTTTTTTTTCTTAAATGTAGTACAGCTAGACATTCTGTGACAAGTACAGTTAGGTGCAGAAATAACCTCTCACCAAGTTAACTTAGATCAGTTCTGCTGACTGCTTTAGAACTGCTCTAGAATAGAATCCTGACTGCTCTAGAACTGAATCCTGACCGATTCTGACTGCTCTAAACTATCATGGTCAAGAACAGCTCTAACCTGTCATGGTCTAGAACAGATCTAACCTGTCATAGTTTAGAACAGATCTAACCTGTCATGATCTGGAACAGTTCTATAACATTGCTATAGAATTGATCATGTTACCCACCCATTCATGGTATGGATCGCATCACTGACCTGATATTTTTCTTTTAATTTTAATTTTTTTTTCAATTTAATTTTAATTTTATTATTATCATTTTTTTTTAATTTTAATTTAATTTTATAAAAGAATGTTTATATTTTAATTTTATTATATTTTTTTTTCCAAAAAATAAAAAAAAGGGGATGCCCTCTGATGATGGGTTCTATAATGACGATGATGATGAATTCTATAACAATTGATGAAATGAAGCGATATCGTCGCAAAAGCAGTCGTGGACTGCTCTGATTCTAGACTAGAATCCAGTTAACTTGGACGAGAGGTTATGACAGGTCGCAACTGTAGTACTGACGTTCTGCTTGTGCAGTTTTCATATAACGAATGTCAGATCAGGTGTTCTCAAGGCCCAAAATATGGGAACAAGAAAATTTCCAACTGCCAAAGCGACAGGATGAGGTACCCCCCCCTGTCCTCCCCCACCAAGAATTGTATGATATTAAATCTTCTTTTAAATAATTTAAATTAAACACACTGTCATATTAGCTGTTTTGTATTGTACGACATGGCGTTATAAAAAATAATATTTATACAATTGTTTTACAACCTGTCTGTCATACAAGCCATATTACGTCCAGACTTTTTATAATTTGTAATCCACCCACAACACGATAAAGTAATGGGCATGAAGTATCATCAACGGACATGAAGTATCATCAGCAAGGATATCATTACAAAAGTACAATTAGATGATACAATTGATTTGAAGGCACATGGGGGTAATAAGTTACTTCTATTTTGCATTTTATTCAATTACAATGCATAATTTAGGTATTCAGTTTAGATTTTTAAAATATTTTTTTATACATCCTTCTAAGTATTTGTTTTTTCGGTTACTGCCAGTGGTAAAGCTGTCTTTTTGATAGAATGGTTATAAATGTCATATTTGTTTATTTTTTTTAAAATTGTTTGTAGGCAAGACTGTTTTATGTCGAACTTCAAAAATTATGTCAGTGACACGCCCGAGGAAGCAACTTTCCCCTGTATAAACTTGTGGACTTATTTTGTAGTTTATTCCCTGTGTTACTGCTTTCAAGAATTTTGCGTGTCTTTAGATATTGCTCTTATAAATTAGACTGATTGTGTTTATGTTTGTGTTTTGTCCTCTTAAATGTTATTGTTTGTTCGGGGTTCTGACTGTTAAATAACGTTGAATGGTCGGTATGTCATTGTTGACCTTTTCCGTTAGGGAGCAACTATTTTATTAGGGGGGGAGGGGGGGGGGTGCTAGGATGAATTTTGAAATACAAAGGCAAGACCAGGATTTTGGCAAAATAAAAAACCGGGATCACTTTAGGTGTGATAAAAAATGCAGGACCAGTGTCAATCAGGATTTTTGTTAGTTTAAGTGAAAATAAAATTGTAGGCCGCGAAAGAAATCCCCTGGAACTAAATTTTGGCCCTAGCCCCCCTCCCCCCCAACAAAAAATCAAATAGTTGCTCCCTTATGCATTTTGCTCTTTGTTTTTCTTCTGTTCTAATGCTTCTGTATATTTCGTAGATATTTGAACTATACTTAGATAAGGTAAGGTGTATGTCAGCGATGTACACTTCGCAGATATTTGATCTTCTTAGACAAGGTAAGGTGTGTGCCAGCGATGTATACTTCGCAGATATTTGTCCTACTTAGATAAGGTAAGGTGTATGTCAGCGATGTATACTTCGCAGATATTTGTCCTACTTAGACAAGGTAAGGTGTGTGTCAGCGATGTATACTTCGTATTTGTCCTACTTAGATAAGGTAAGGTGCATGTCAGCGATGTATACTTCATGCACTTTCCTTTTATTTTATTATGTAATGGAAAATGAAATAAAAGTAAACAAATAAATACCATCTCTTGCACTTTGAAAAAAATGTGATAAATGCTTCCTGATTTCTTTGGATAATATATCACTGTTCTCATTATTATTGAGAAATGGTGATAAATATCATAGAGATGTTTTCCTTGTAAGCTAGAACTAATTATTCATCTATGGGCTATTTTCGAGATAAATGATGAAATCGGTGACTGCAATAAGCATTTGTGTTGACAAAATGTATTAATGTACAAATTCTATTATGAAGTTGTTGAATTCTAATCTCCGAAGGGTTCGTTCACCATGTACATGTTACTTTTCTCACGAAAATTGGCTTTTAATCATACGGTCTTTATCCGTACATATTATCAAGTTTTCTGCAAACGTTTATCGTAAAATATCAGCCGCGAGACACAATGTGAAGCTTTTCGGCGAGTGAGCGTAGCAATATTTGTTTGAAGAAAACTTGATGATAAATTTATCGTATTGTTAACTAGCAATCTTAATGGAATTTCTTACTTTTCAATGGCCATCTGCCTATAACCGGATGTTTTCCTGATATATTCGGGCCGAAATACGGGAAATTGTGAACGCCACAACAGGTCGATATAGGCATGGGCAAATACGATAAGTACATATTATCAGGTTTTCTGCAAACGTATATCATAAAATATCAGCCGCGAGACACGATTTGAAGCTTTTTCGGCGAGTGAGCGCAACGAACGAGCTAAAAAGCTTCATATTGTGTCGAGCGGCTTATATTTTACAATATTTGTTTGAAGAAAACTTGATGATAAATTTATCGTATTGTTAACTAGCAATCTTAATGGAATTTCTTACTTTTCAATGGCCATCCGCCTATAACCGGATGTTTTCCTGATATATTCGGGTCAACGTTGGGTCAAACATTATGACGTCGCTGATATATTCGGGTCAGCTCATATTAGGGTCGGGTCAACTCTTTACGATGTCATAGTGCCGAAATACGTGAAATTCTGAAGGCCTCAGCAGGTCGATATAGCCATAGGGAAATACGATAATAAAACTTATAACTTCGCTACTCTCCTGCCGATTTTTACACTTGTTAGCCAAATAAAAATAAAAGAGACCATGATGCAAATTTAAGTTCTTTTACATGTAATAAAAGACCAAAGGATGCAAGATCATTATATTCTTTCGATGTCCTTTATAATTACACGTATGGGTTTCTAACTTCTGTAGTGACAGAACTTGGCCTCATTTGTGTGAGTAAATGTGCTTTTACGCCTTTTTATTTAGATTTGATTATTTATGTTCATATCGTACGCGTGTGAAGGTATCTGAAAGTACTACAATCTAAATGAAAAGGAATAAATCCAACTCAACTTGTATATTCTAATAGGAGCGGTGATACTTCTAAATGTTCAAGTGTTTAAAAATTAAATTTTTGTATCATCCAAAATTCCAAATGAGCGTAAGGGCAACATTAGAATAGAAACATTATTTTTTTCATACACAATCTTGAAGACATGTTGTTTTCTGCAAGATAATACTATAATGCAATATCGGTGAATAATGATTGTTTGTTGATTATAATGTCCAAGTTAAAAAAAAGTAGTAATATGTAATAACATATAAGCTAGGAGTTGAAGAAAAAACAAACAGGGGTGCATGAAATAGCTTTTGTCGTTGTATTCCAGAAACTACTGTAGTCTGTTGTCAGACCGTTTTTGTTAATCTACATACCCAATGAGAGAGACACTTAGTTAAAGGCCATGCAAATTACCACTGGTTCCAGTACTAATAACAAAATATTACAAAATATAGCTTAAACTAGTTTCCCCAGATAAATCTATTTTATCGTGAATAAAACAATCAGTTACGGCTGAAATATGTAAAATTAAAATTCAGATATTCTGTTCATTTTACAACACAAGCCTTTGTAAATGATCACAGGCTACAATGAAAATTTGCATAACATTGTGTATTAGCACGAGAATGTTGTTTATTGCTCTGACTGGTATGCTATCTAATTGAAATTTCCTATATGCGAAGTTCATTAAATACGCAAAAAGAAAATATTCTTTGAAAAAAGGCGTCAAGAAACTGGTGCATGTACCATATCCACTGAATAATAATCTGTATACTAATAGAACGACTTATTAATAAGCAAAATGAACTTTTAATTATACATGTAACGTTAAATTTTTATGTTAGATAATTCGCGTATTCTGATTGGTTAAGTTTTAAGTCTCAAAATGTTTATCCTACTGTAACGTCACACTAAGGGGTCAATCTGTTATAGCTCTAAATAAATTGGTATGATGAATTATATTTTTTTTCTCGGTCTATTCTATAACTTCAATGCACGTGCTCGTTATAATTAACTACCAAATGTGTGAGTAGTGTGAAATATCATGGAGATATTTTCTTTGTTTTCAAGTTATTTTTTCTTATTACATTCAATACGTAACTAACTACTTTACTTAATTCTATTTTCTGTTTCCAAATATTGCAATCTTACAACAATGTATATTCCCAAATACCTTGGCAGATTTTCTTTATTATGAAAACCAACATACTTGAAAGTGTCATAACTTACCTGCTACATGTACATAAGAAACTCTTAAAAGTAAAAAAATAACCGTTAACCCATTAAAACGTGATTACGCCGATACTGGAATCAACCCTTCACTCTGTGTCGGAATAATGAATTCCAAAGTTTCTGAATTAACGAAATGATTAAGAAAGCATGATACATGATACATGTAATTAATGCAAATCATGACATGGTAAAACAAATAGTTTCTGGAATATGGAAGAAGTATACTGGTAAAACTTCGCCATTACATTAAAAAATATAGAATAAGCCAGCCAACTACCATAAAACTGCTAAGGTTTAAACCCCAACTCTGCAAACGTATCCATCTTATGGTGAAAGCTATCAAACCAGTAGAGTAAAATAGTACCATTAATGGCTTCTCGGGATATTTTAACAACCCTAGACTAGTACTTTTCGTAAATATTCCTCCCGATCATGATATATCTGTTAAATTACACCATTAAGTAAAACACAGCGATGATAAAGAAGTTACAAGCGTCCCGTTGAAAGGGTATTTTTTCGCACAAATCCACATGTTAAATACCACTCGTGTATACAATGAAAAGGGCAGTGAGATAATTAGTGGACAAATCCCCCGACAATCAACCAATCAAAATCCTTGATTATTGTTTAAGGTGTAATTTAAGTATTTATGCAGTTTTAATTTAATTAATTTTCATGTTGGTGATATTTATAGTTTTTTATACGTAGATATACGTGGGTTAATTTCCTTTTTCATTCTAATCGACCTATTCTTGAACATGTATATCCTTCCATTGGTCTTCGAAATTCAGAATTAAATAAGGAAAACTAATCGTATTTTGTTTAATAACTTTCTAACAGACTTAAAAAACAGTTTTTTCAATTTTTACAATTAAGCGAGAATATAAACGTTGTTTCGATAATTTTAGAAGGTTAAACTTAATTAAACTATTTTCCTTAGAAGTAATGAATGTTTTTTAATAGATATTTCAACCGACCTAAAAGATAAGAAAGTTACTGCCAAACAGTCTGTTGTTATAGTTTCTTCAAACTCTGTTCTGTATGGGACCATTAGAATTTTATCATACTTTGAGTGCACACGGTCTATTAAAAGCTCTATGACTTTCTGATTTTTCCATAGTAGACGTCTTCAAGTTTTCAAATACATTTACTGTTGTTTATATTCTGATGCATTACATCAAAGTAAAAAAAATCCCGAAATATAATGACAGAATTTTTCACATTAATGTATAATCTAAGAAATGAAGGTTCCTTTGCTTAATTTACACCTCATATTAAAATTTTATCCGATTAAAACTTGGTTCTGTAGTAATCTGCTTGTTGCTGGCATTCCTTCGATTATTAGACAGATCTCATGACCTAAAATGTTGAAAAACAAAACAATAATAAAAAAGTTGAAAATGACCAAAGGGAGTAAAGCCAAAGCCATCTAAGAACAAAGCTAATTGCTTCGATAGAACTGTGGAATTATTGTTAGAAATCACTGGAAAACATAAACGTGATCTAACATAAGAAATATTGTAAAGTAGCTGACAAAGCATGAAATATCAGTTTGTATTTGAACAATTCAATAATGTAGACATATATTAGTTTAAAAGGTACGTATAAAAATCAGAGAAAAAAAAACAAAATGCGAGAAAAGCAAACCAACGTGTCTTTCTCATTTAGCTTTTTGTTGATAGGAATTATTGACCCTAAAACAAGATTTGAGATCAATTTAGATAGAATAGTTTTCTTTAAAGTGAAACGCTGATACTTATCTATTGTCGTAATAGATTGTCGTAAATCTAAATGTTGTATTAGATAACGGAAATGCTATATGGTCACGTGATTAAATTGATAATTGTATTTTCTGTTTAACGATGTCCCATTGCCTGCCCTGAGAGACACAAAGACAATAAGTAAGATGATTTATTTTAACTAATTCGGCTTAGAATTTCGAATTCTATTTTAAATCAATACTGAAATAGATTTTTTTACGTTAAAAGTAATTTGTTAACGGTACTGGGGCAAGCATAATTTAAAGTGGTATAATTAATGTTCATTGTCGTTTTTGCGGGGTATTAATAATATTTTCTGTCCATAAACATTTCAGGAAGAGCATATTAGATGTCAATGTACAAATAATTATTAGAAGCTACTATCATATAACAGTAGCAAAATTACGAATAGTTTGGATATATATAGACTATTTTATGGTTTTTTTTTCATATCCCACATCACCCCAAGACACCAATATCACCCCGATAGCTTGTTCGAGGGGTTATATGAGTCGAGGTCTTAATATGAGGTATAATATGAAAAAAACCCATACCCATATCATATTCTCTTTATCATATTTTATATATTTTTATGCCAGTTGTACATTGAGATCACGTGTTTCTTCAGTGGGTTCACGACACTGAGATAATATGGCAAGTTCATTTTCGGCTGTAATATATTGGCAAAACTACCTTATTACCAAAGCTAAACATATGATAATAAAACGTATCTCATTCACGCGTACACTGTAGATTAACCCTATCAGATGTTTTTTTATTGTATTTTCCTTTTCAGTGTGCTTTAAATGTATTTTAGATTTTCACATTTTAGGCCTTGAGCACAGTTCATGAAACACATGTGCTTGAAGTAACCACATTCGTTGCATTACAATTGGTGATTGACAACGTTTGTAAAAAGTAAAATAAAAAAGGATTTGTTTTTACTGTTAAAATTATATAAGAGTCAGACTGAAAAGAGCAAAAAGGACTACTGTTTCCGGTTTTATTTTTGGGCTATATTGCCAAGGTACAGAAAATATGGAACAGTATCTGTTCTTGAGAAAAGATCCCCTTTTGTATTGATTCATCGCAAGATATGAGAATAATAATGTACTCCTACAATGTAGTTTAAATTCACTCGATTTCCAAATAGTTTCGAAAGTTATCGCAATAATAGAGGAATTTTCAATTGGTATATTTTTTTCCCGTAAAAATTATACCCCATGAATCAGAATCAACGACAGAATGTTCACAGATTGACCAAAGTTCATTCATGGGTCAATTTATTGATGAATTGAACTTCAAATTCTACTATATTTTCTTACTCAAGTCTTCATGGAAGATCCAACATGTTCTCTACAAGTGTGAGAAGTTCTTTTCACCTATGGAGTGTAGATGAACTTTGAAATTTTCACACGAATTAAAGATATCCCGATCTTTTATAACGGGGGAATATAAGAATATTTTTTCCTTAAACTGGTTTCCCATAGGGAATTATAGTAAATACAATATTTTCACGATGGACTTCAATTGTGACGTCATCAGAACAAGAATGTACGATTGAATATCTTTCCATGCAAAACTTAGCTTACATTAAGTTGTATCGTGTAGAAACAACAAACTCAAATATTCTTTTATTTTAGGCGCATGTGCCGTCCCAACAAGCAATATAAACAGTCCAAAAGATGGCGAACTTCGAATGTATGAACTATTAGATGAGTATTTTAGAGACAGAGACCAACAGAAAGGTGTTGGCCAGAAAGATTTTCCGACGTATACAAGTGATCTCGGAACTGATAAAAGAGGGAAATATTCATGGTCTGTGGCTTATGGAAAGAGAGACCGATGGATTGCTTACGGTAAACGAAATTTAAACCGTGGAATTGTGCCACCAGCAGAGAGATTCGCAGCATCAGTTGACGGACCACGTGATCTCCCTATTTATGGCAATAACGAAATGAAACGACAACAGGCATGGCGAACGAGATGGGGAAAGAAAAGAACAACAGTAGCAGCACATCCCACAACAAAGGTCATGGATAATTTTGATTCAAACCAGTCTTATGAAGGATACTTTACAAAAAACCCAACCTTCAAGCTACAGCAGTGGACAAAATTCCCGTGGGGAAAACGGTCGTACTGAATACACTTTTACACTGTCAGCATTTGTTTATTGACAATTCCTGGAATAAATAGTGCAAATATAAATTATAATAGTTTCTATAATAGATACATTTCAGTGAGTGACAAGATGCTGTTATAATTTAAAAATGTAAAAGTTTCACTTTAAAACATCAAGCTTTGTAATGACAAAGTTTATTTTTTATAATACATGTTAGATAAAAACACGGGACTTTCTGGATTTTGGTAGCTTATAATCAGATATTTTAAAATAGCATTATTATAAGAAACTGATGAAATTATTATTTTCAAACGTAATATTATAAACATAGAAACTATCCATAGGAATTAAAGCTTTCAAGTGAGAGTGACTTTAAATGTATGGAAAAAAAGAACACGTTGAGGCAAAAAATAGCTTCAAATCTCTTTGTAATTAACGTTTCTATTGTTCTCATGGTTCAGAGATGATACAAAATATATCTCAAAACTCATTAAGAAACAAATACCAGTTACAGGAGTCATTTTAGGTGAAGATTTCGAAACAGATAATCTAATCGAAGACAATGCATATAAAAAGAAGCATATAATAAGTCTTATTTACAAATTGTTCATTTTTCATCTTTTATTTAAAATAACTACTTAAAATTTTTACAACAGCTAGGAAATGGTGAACGTGTTAAATGCATTTTGTTGTTAAACATTCTGGCGAGTGACCTAAATTAGTTGCAAGCGTTAACCATTGTCTAACTTTACATTACACAATTCAGTTCACTTCCTAGCTTACATATATGTAACTGGTAATTTGACAGCTAAAATTTATTGCACCTGGGACTTTTGTTGAAACGTAGAAAAGATTAAGGTTTGTATCTGTCATCTTTGAATTCACAAACTTTTATTCCATTTAAATTAACGATTTTGCATGGTAACAATATTAAAGCATCAACGCATTGTGGTTATCAGTGATATCTATACCAACGGACCCAACATTGTCGCCATGTTAACATCGATAGTGTTTTAGCACGTGGTCAAGTTTATCCAATCTTAAGTGCAAAGTTATTTATCCGAGGTGCAATAAATGACTTTATGTTACTGTATGTTGCAAAACATCAAAATAAAGTCTTAATAGTTTTATCATCGATTAAAATGTATAGTGTGAATCTTATATTCAATACAATATTTTCTGTGTATATGAAATTGTAGTGTTGAATACAATGTAATAGCTTTGTTCCAATGGCTTTTGTCGATAGAAAATAAAAATGGAAAAGAACTGGTTAGAAACTTGTGGAATAATGCTAATTAATGTCAATGATCTGGTTAATAAAAGTGAAATTCACATATGATCTTTCAATGGTCCAAAAACTTAACGTATTGCCTAACAGCAGAATCCATTTCAACACGAAAATAATCACGACTTTTAAATACCAGAATAATACAATTTTTTTTATTACAAAAAAATCTTAATAAGTCCGCAGTATCCAAACAGAAAAATACATACAATCATTATTCCTTACCATGATTAAAGAGGACAATTTGGCCACATTTTGTAGGACGCGTGGGTTGGAAGGGTATAAGTTGCTATTGTTTTGTCAGTGATACAGTTTTAACATACACGATAAGGGAGCTATTATGGTATAAGATCAATTTTTGGTACTGTACTGACAAAATTTTTTCTTCAATCGGAAGTTGAAATTTCCGGTCTTGCGCAAAGACGCTATTACTAAAAAGGACAAATATACCTAAGGAGCAATCCGAAAAACGTAATCCATTGGACAGACAAACCCGGAAAGACAAATGAACAACCACAAGCACCGCAAATAAACACAGAAAACTAAAAAGCAATGAACAACACGAACTCCTATAAAAACCAGGAGTGAACCCAGGTGCTCCGGAAGGGTAAGCAGTTCCTGCTCCGTATACGGCACCCGTCGTGAAGTTCAACAGACGGAACGGGACGGGACGGAACATGAAAAAAAAACGGAACAAGGAAAACGGAACAGAAACGGAAGATTTTATGATATACCCTTCTTAAAAAAACTTCGGGAGCTCATCAGGTAACTCCCGCCTCATATTATTTTTATTAAACGTCAGGATTCACCTTCCACATGCAAGGTGACCTAAAATGCCATTTGGTTTTCCTTTTAAGGATCTTTTAATTTTATTGCTCAAAACTTTCAGGACTTTTGGCTTTGCAAGGTTTTTGTATCTGATGATGGTCTTATGCAGAAAAGCGGCTTATACCTTGAACAAATGCACAAATAAGTATGTACCGAAGTAAAATCAAAAGCGGATGTGACGTAGATAAGAAACTAACCAATGCAATACTGACACTTAATTAAAAAAATCAAGAGAAAAGTTCTTTTATTTCTGTTCTTGATCTTGAAAGTCACTGTTAGATCTTCAACGAAAGCCTGTATTTGACAGCAATACCAAGATAGGTCGTAGCGTCTGTTGAAAATCACTACATATATCTTCTTTCAAGAAATCATAAAATGAAACTAATGAGAAAATGTTTCTGCAAATTCTGCCACCCGTTTGGATGACATATAAAAAAGAAATTGACATCATACAAACTTAAATTCGACCACAAAATAATGCATGAAGACTTGAAAAAAGGAGGTAGGGGAAATGGACATTAAAAATTGGCGGACAACCTTAAATGAACTTTATGATTTTCGAGATCCAGAACTACTGAATCAAGTTTTAAAGATTAGTATAATTATTGCCACGATTTAGTGGATTGGTCATAATATATAATTCCCCATGTCTCTGCTCATACTTAAAACTATTTGTATAGATCAGTTGTCGAACTGATCATTTTGCCATCAAAATTGTTACCACAGAATATTTATAACATAAAACTAAATATAACATCGTCTTCAAAAACAACAGTCGCAGTTAGATTACATTGTGTATTTTCCAATTCATTCATTTGTTTTGTCATATGATATTAAAACATCAATGTCTTTTTTATTCCCATATTTAAGCTCTATGAATGAAAGCATATATTTTTCACACAGAACACTTACACGTACATTTCTTATCACTTATATACATGTGTAACAGATAGATATTCATTGGAGTTTAAACTGGAACAATTTCATGATAAATGAAACCTTCTTGTTACATCGAAACACTACCTGCAAAAAAGTCATTTTAGGGTATATCATTACATCAAACATAGTACAATATAGTTTAAGAATAATATTTGACAAGCACTAAAATTGTCCGTGACAATCCGGTGACACCAATTCAGAAAAACACAAAAAAATGAGGATTAAATCGACCAGTTTAAGTAACAAATGATGTGCCATTTGAGAAAATGATTAAGAGTAAGGATGGATTCATTCGTACCAATTTGATGCATATTTCGTCGATTTACGACTCATCAGTTGTGCTCAAGTCCTAAAATGTTGAAAACCAAAACAATAATCCAAAACGTTGAAGTACATGGCTAGTACTACTACAGTCGGATATACATTTATAACTTCAATGGCAATAATAAACAACAACTAGCACAATATGAAAGGTCAATAATAACATATCAATCCAACAGTCCTCCGAACATAAACAATAAATAGCACACAATCCACCGAAAAAATAAAAAACAATGAAGACGAACTCCTTAAAAAACCACGAGTGAACTCATTTGCTGCGGAAGGTAAGCAGTTCCTGCTCCGTATACGGCACCCTTCAACAAAGTCAATCCGGTGGTAGTAAAAAATCGGTGTAGGTACATGAAATGTTACGACGGTGGGAACAGGTCCAACATCATCTTTGATACTGGAATACTGCAACGGTCAATCAATTCGTGATGACGACAGTAAAATTTCCTAAGTGATGACATCAACGTATCCCTGATAAAACCCTAGTTGAGCAGCTATTGTGACAGCAGTAATCATCTGACGAAAATCATGGTAACTCACGCATGCCCTTGAATATCGGATAAGCTGAGAAACGTAGACGCCATATGCAGGCGATGCTGGTATATTGCTACTCGAGAAGGGAAAGTTAACAATAGGAAAGTTGAATTCATCACGTTTGTCGTAAAGTTGTGTCTTCAAATGTCCCTCCTTGTCTTTTTCAAGAAAAAAATCCAAATATGAAGCGGACTTCGATGTATCTGTTGTATTCTTAATTTCAAGCGCACGGGGTAGATGAGATGTAGAGAGTCTTGGAATGTGTTGTTTTTTAACGACAACACGTCATGTATATAACGAAAAGTGAAACTGAAGGATTGGGCTAGCTTCTTTTTGTTTTACCATAGTTCTCTTGAATGAAGTCTGCTTCATATGAGTACAGAAACATACCGGCAAGGAGAGGAGCACAGTTGGTTACCATTGGAATGCTATTGTTTGTTGAAAAATTAGACAGCAGAATTCAACAAATATGTTGTCTATGAAAAAAACTAACATGTTTGTAATTTCATTGTCAGAATAATTTTAGTCAGAATCAGAGTGGTTCTTCACGAAATAAGCCTTTCCTCTACCTAAAACTAGACATTTATACCTGAATTTGCCATTTTCTTGAAAAAAAAACATTGATGAACCAGTTGTTTCAATCGATATTTTAATTGAGAAGATTGTTCATAATATAAAAATAAGTCGGTAACAGGAGGAGCGCAATTTGAACCAACACAAACAAAATGTCCTGGTGATACACAGTATTGCAAAACGTACAAACATGTTGTGCAGAAAAAAGTGTATCGTTATAAAAAATTATTCTCTTGTCCAACAACTTCCGGCACTAAAGTTAATCTGTGTATTATATTTTGTAGCTGAGAAGAATAGAAGAATTAATACAATGCATGTATTTAGAAATTCGTTACAGGAATAAATAAAAAAAAAGGATCTTTTGCAGAGTATAACAACAAAAACAAAACATTAGTTGTTTTTTAAAAACGAGCTTCTATAGAACATGTAATCTGACAACACATACATATGGCTACTGGGATGTTTCCCCAATTCATATCAAATGCCCTGGACTAAAAGTACCAAGAGTAACTACAATGTGGGAGTTCGGCTGCTTATTACCATCCTGATAAATTTACAAAATTTAACCAATACATGTACATATAGATTCTCCTTCAGGTACGAGTGGGTTATGGAATTTCTCCACCCGAGATAGTTAAATTTTCGATTTTCAACACGCGAGCCTTTAGCGAGCGTGTTAAAATCTAAAATTTAACTATTGAGGGTGGAGAAATTCCATAACTCACGAGTAAATTGAAGGAGAATCTCTTTCTCCTATGATTATCGACAAAAACCTCAAGAAAATGTCGTTGCTATGTAGTTTGTTTACATAGACGTCATTTCGGGACTTCTCTAGTTTATCGTTCTAATAACTGTAGAAAAAAGGGCGGTAATTCCCACGTAGAAATTTAATCACCGGGAAGTGGTTAAAGATATTATGTATTTTTATCCCACCGATTAAACACGTCAGGAATAGGAGAAATATAGATAAATTTAGAAATAGTTTTCTTTTTTCAGTAATTCAAAATGTCATTTAGTTTGACAGAATATAATTCGATCAAATTTCACATTTTAACTTACATGATGATATTTTATTGCATCCAGTCGTCAAAATCAGATACTAGTAACATAGAAATATGTATAACCTGTCTAAAACCTACAATAATTAGGAATATATCTGGAAATTCACTCGACTTGGAGGTGTTAAAACTAATCTTGTTAGATCTGTTAGATTCATAGATATCGGTCATTTCCATGAATGTCTTTCTGCAAAACACGTTACATATTCTACTTTTCGATTTTGAACATTTGTTTTGCTTTTCAAAAGAGATGAGACACAATTAAGCAAAATATGATTTTTTTCTGTATATAATAGGATTTTGGCAATGATGAATTCTTTGATACTAATTTTGATGCGCACAAGACGTTCACATTTCGTCGATTTCTATATAATTTGTTAAAATTTTAGTAATTATAAATTCTTTGACACCAATTTTGATGCACATAAGATATGCACATTTCGTCGATTTACGACTCATCAGTTGTGCTGAAAAGCCTAAAATGTTGAAAACCAAAACAATAATCCAAAAAGTTGAAGATCAAATTCAAAAATGCAAATTACCAAAAGGGGTAAAGCCAAAAGCATCTTAGGATAGAGCTTATCAAGAGGGAAACGAGAAGAAAAGGTCTATCCTTTTGACTTTCCCAATTGGTCGTATGAATATATGCCTCTCTTTTCTAGAATGTTTATCCGACTTTCCCTGCCTTTTGCAGTTTTCAAAAGACATACCTTGTGCAAATATTAATTGTTAGTGCATATATAGACTGGTATAATGGAATGCTTTTTGCATTTTCCGTACTTATTTCGGATTACTGGTATTATTATAATGCCATAATTTAAATTGGTTGGGTTTTCACTTACCAATAAGCTCTCTGTGGAAAGTATACCCTTTCCAAATTACTGAATATTATATATTAGATGCCCTTAAGCATGCCTTAATAAGAAGGTGAATTTTGTACGGGATTAGTTTAAGTGGTTAAATGTATGTCGTTACTGTAACGAACAATAAAAAAAGCAACGAATACATTCAGCGAAATATATATTTTATGTTACTTACAAATTTTTTTTTATAAACAAGCGATATTCACACAAAAACATATTTTAATCATATCAAACAACAATATGTTATAAATCATAGGTCAAATAATGCTTATTTTTTACTATAACATATGAAAAAGATTTTATGAAAATAACCACGTGTGTCACGTATGTTTGGTTCCAAGTGAATAGAGAAGGATAAGATGTAATTGTTCTATGTCATCCCCATTGACAAGTATTACACATTGTCTAGGTCATTAGTTTTGTCTACAGACTATACTGTTGCAGTTGGAGATAAAGAGAAACAATTATTTTTGTAATGCATAGGATAGTTTCGCACGTACAATAACCCCACATCCGGATTTTTTGTCTTTTTGTATCTGCTAAAGTGAAAACATTGGTGAAGAACTAATAATACATTTGTCAAACAAAAATGTCAGAATCTACACCAGTGATTGATAATTTAGCCATTAACCTGTAATTTTCAGAAATCTAGAAATACTAAGGATATTATTGTAAACATTCTATCGTGTAAGTCTGCCACTAATGATGGTCAACTACTAACACGACAACTTAATAACAGATTTTAAACTATTTTTTCATGCTTCTATTGATTTGGACGTGAGTAATCAACGAACAAACGTATTACTATAATAAAAAGTCGAATTTCTTTGTTCCTGAAGCGGAAAGACTGGGAGGTCTCAGAGACAATCGTCTTTCTCGGTAGAATGTAATTTGATCTATTTCATTGCATGTGCAAGAAGTTACTCTGTGACTCGAAAACTGGCTCGAATAAAAGATAAAGCCTCCTTGAACATTACAGTTTATCGGGTAGATAAATCTTGAGAGCAACCTATTTGTAAATTATAAATTAATACCACTTATGCAGCGGAATTTGAACAAATTATTTCTCCACAGCATCAAGGCCGAAAATGTGTAAAACAATAAAACAGACCGAAAAGAAGATAATAATGAAATGCAGGTTTTTTAACTTAGGAATTTAGACGACATATATTGGTTGAAACTGGAGAAATACTTGTTAATAACTGAACGCGTTGTCAAAATAAAGATTGAAAGGGCATTACATGTATAATCTGGTGTTAAAATACAAGGAATATAAATGGAAATGGTTAGCTGTTAAAAGGATATAGAACGACTAAAACAAAAAGCCGAACAAAACCAAATGCAAAAACAATAAGAAAGCAAAAAAATTGAAAGTTAAAATAGCCCAACATAATCTGTTATGTTCTCTAAGTGATAAGAACTTTGCCTGCAAATGTACGAAAACAATAGAAGCATTATTTTCAACAATACACATAAATATAATTAGCAACACACTTTGGATCTAAAAGGGCCATTTCTGTCTTGTTTGGTTTTGTCTGTCTTGATTTTCATAATTTCTTACCTTGCAGAAAAATAAGACTGCCTTGCAGTCAATCAGGACACGATAAGACCAGATCATACAGTTCAAAATGAGTTATCGAATTCAACTTTACCTGCGCTTAACTTACCAAACTTGTCTCGATCGATCTTGATTTACTGCAGAAATGTCCTGATTTGATTTTGAAAATGTGGTAAATCAGGACATAGTAAGAATAACAAGGACAAGACAAAATTTTGGTTACTAGTGCATTTTACTAATTCCACTTGCTTGTTTTGATCGATCTTGATTTACTGCAGAAATATCCTGATTTGATTTTGTTGGAAAATATGGTAAATCAGGGCATAGTAAAAATAAGGACAAGACAAAATTTTGGTTAGTAGTGCATTTTATTAATTCCACTCGCTGTAGGAAGCAAATATTAAATAAAGAAGTAGCACAGGTGGGTAGTATATCAGTTAAAATTCTTTGATGCCCATTTTTATGACCAAGGTGTGCACATTTCGTCGAGTTACGACTCATCAGTTGAGCTCGAGGCCAAAAATGTTGAAAACTAAACAATAATACAAAACGTTGAAGATCAAATTTAAAAATACCAAAACTACAGAATTATGCACGAGGAAGATACTCCTTAGTTTTCGCAAATTTTATAATTTTGTAACAGTATATTTTAAGTATCAATTCCAGGCTAGCATCGAAATACCATCAACTGGGCTGGGGATTTCCTCGGATACTTGGACTAAACCAGCAGTGGCATCGACTCAGTGGTAAAACTTGACATTCTTTGATACCAATTTTGATGCACAAGATGTGCACATTTCGTCGATTTACGACTCCTCAGTTATAAAATGTAATAAAAATTCTCTGCTGTAAATTTCGATGCAACGGTTGATTGCGATAGTCTAGGTCTACATTGTGTTCATATAAGCGGTTAATAATGGTTTTCCAAATAAACAATATCGAAATGACATAAAAGATACAGAATTTCATAGCACAGGGCTTTGTATTATAAAGCTGCCCTCCTCGCAAAGGTGTTTTGATTTCATTAAGGTACATTTCTTAATACACTGTACCACTACATGTAACATGTCAGTATCGAATATTAATAAGTTACCTAAAACAAAAGAGAAAACTATGCCAAACATAAACATTTGGTAAAAACAGATTCATGAATATTCCCTGCCAAGGGGGAGACCCTCGGCAATTGGAAACGCTTGGATATTTTCATTTATAAGTTTTCGGGACAGAAATGATTACCATATTTCTGGTCTATAACATAATAAAAAGAGTGCATAAATTAAACAGGAGCAAATTCTGTACCGATTCCGTAAATAAAAGCGATACATTACATACTCCAATTCTCAATGTACAATACATCCTTACGAAGATGTGGGTCACTTGGTGCTATAAAAATAAATCTCAATGAATATTCAAAAATACTTAATATAGGCAATAAGACTTAAATTTGCTGAAATATTTCAGATTATTTAAAAAAAAATAAAGTTCAGTTATCTTATGTAATGATACATCTATTTACACTCCTGAAATTTGTAATCAAAAACTCTGAAACAGGAAATTATCTTTGCATAAAGCCGTTCTTATAATTTTGTTCAGACACTATAAATTAAAAAACAGAATTCTACAGCTGTGTCTCTATTTTGCAGAAAAAAACGCAATGTAAATTTCATTCAAGAAAATTTAGTAGCAAAAAACGCTACAAAATTCAATGAAAGCCCTTCTTATTAGGATTTGAAATCTTAGTTACAGACAGGTCTTGTTTGATTGCCTTTAAACAGTGATCCGATTAAAGTATTCCAATCCAATCCCAAGTGTTTCCCCAGTGGTAAATTACCCGCAATTAATATAAATCAAAGTCTACTGAAGTATTGTTATAAGCTTCTCTATTGATTGAGTTTGCAGTTCAAAGAAAACTTTATAGCATTGAAGCAAATAATAACAAATTAAAGCAATCGAACCAACTTTAATAGTGTTATAACAACTGAAGGGTCTTGGAACTACTAATATTTTCCAATACATGGGGCAATAGGATTCTTGGAAAAAAGTTTTCGTCATTAAGTTTCTGATAAATTAAGACTGGAGGGTCTATACTTAATTAGTTAGAATCTTTCTGTGTAGGCCTATACTTAATTAGTTAGAATACTGTAGTTTTTAAGTTTCTGTGTAGGAGTTGTTGTTGAACTTGTGAGAAGTCTTCGTAAATTTTACACACATACAACTTGCATAAACATTAATCAGTTGCAAATTTATCTCGTCAATAAAATAGGAAATATAATTTATCACATCTCTTATAACATGTATCTCCATGACTTATCATATGACTAACTCTACCAAAGGCTTTCATTAAACAGTTTTTTTTCCTGAACTATAAACCTTAAGTGAGTATGTTTATTTTAAATATTAAAATATGCAAACGGCTATATTGTTTAGAGACTGATCAATACCAAAAGATACAAACCTTTAAAAAAGAACAATAAAATAAATAAATAAGTTAAATTTAAACAAATATCACTCATAGAAAAAAACAGGAGGGACACATCCAATCAATTTCTGCTTCAAAGTGGACCATTGTGGTAAAAATAAACTTCACTTCTAATTCATTTGATCTTAAAATGCCGTTATTGCTGTGTAATTTTGACTGTGATAAATTTTCAACTTTCTTATATTTCAGACAATATCACGATAACAAGTCCAAACTAGGATACCTAGATTTACATTAAATCAAAATAGTTTAAGATACGTTAAAAAGTTAAGTGATGTATTTAATGTTTAACTTTACTTGTGCTGAACTGATCTAAGCTTGTCTCTGCCGACCTCTGTTGACTTTATTTTAAAATAAGGTGATGCATAAAATAAAGACAATTTTGTTGTTTACATATAGATTCTCCTACAAGTACAAAATAACAATCCAAAGATACTAATATTAGATATAGTAAATTTATACTATGCTGTATACAACGTATTTGAAGGAGTTACCCCTCATCAGCAGCATTAAAACCGAAACATTTGGAAGACCAAAAACCAAACTTATATTAAACAAGAAAGTGAGTTATGGAATTTCTCCACCCGAGATAGTTATTATTTTTATTTTCAACACACCATCTTTAGCGAGCGTGTTAAAATCTAAAATTTAACTATCGAGGATGGAGAAATTCTATAACTCAGGAGTAAATTGGAGGAGAATCGGTTTCTCCTATGATTTTCAAAAAAATCTCAAGAAAATTCCGTTGCTACGCATTTTGTTTACACGAACGTCATTTCGGAACTTATCTATTTTATCTTTCAAATAAACGTAGAAAAAACGGCGGGAATTCCCAAGCAGAAATTTAATCACAGGGAAGTTGTTAAAAATATTAGGTGTTTGTATCCCACCGAAGGAAAATGTCAAGAATAGGAAAAAAAGTAATAATATACGAATAAACAAAACCAGATAAAAATTTTGTTACTAATGTTCGTATATACATGTAGCTTGCTCTTGAGTTTGTTTTTGGTTCTCTGTTTTATTTAGTTCTTATTCAGGTTTTTCGTGTCCATTATTGGACCTGAGGATTACTTTCGGGTCACAATTTGATTAAATCTGTAAAATAAATTGAATATTATATGCCGTTATATAACTTTCTCCTTTAAAGTCATGTTGCCTTTAACATTTGGAGGCTAGACACATTATATGAAATGTGATCTGTAATCAGTTCTAGGAAATCTAAATATCCTATTTTCCAAATACTTTTAAAATTGGATTAGACGGAATATTTTGAAATCTTAATTGTTTACATTGGCATGCAACATGAATTTTTCCATGACCTGTCAGAGCAGTATGCTTTCTAAACACAGCACTTTTTTTTAAAATGCAAATGTTTCAGTGGAACCCTATAACAAAATGGCGTTTTTGCAATTAATGAGCTTTTCCTTGTTAGATATCTCTAATAGAAAGGATATATCTGAGGCAATATATATGTTTATATTAAGGAAAGCTTAGAAATCCTAAGATGTTTATCTTAACGTTTCCCTTTGTTTACCCCTCAATTGACATTTAGTAAGCCTGGAGTATCTCGTTTATTGAATGCCTACATCAATTACGTTTAATCAGTTTGTGAACAGTATGTAACCAGCTGTCCGGTTACAAATATTGGCTTACTGTCATATCACCCGCTTACCAACTATCTGTGACGGCATATTGGCTTAGTGTCAAGTCACATGACAATTTTGATCATTTATCTTATTAAGATTGCATTTAGATAAGGTTAATTCAATGCTGTGGATTGAAACAACTAATTCATAAAACTCTCGAAATTCTAATTATCTGTTTTTCAAAATGTATACTTTATAAAATCGATATTGTTTTGAATGTTCGGATAGACTGGTATCATTACACAGAGTGTGAATAAATCAATTTAAGAACAAAGAAAAGAATATGAAAAGAAGAACAAACTAATAAAAAAGAATTAAATAAAAAGAAAAGACATTAATACAGTAAAAGACCAATATATTCATCTAAAATATCAAAATTGTCAAATGTTTTTGAAAAGTAAGATTTAATTCACTTATGCATGGTTGGAGTGTAGGTATCCTGTTTTCAATTTAGTGTTGTTAAAAAAGATTTGGATTCTAATTTTGCTGATAAAGATTAATTAAGAGTACTTCTTGTTTGAAATAGGTTTGGTTTTTGGTCTTCCAAATGTTTCGGTTTTAATGCTGCTGATGAGAGGTAACTCCTTGAAATGCGTCGTATACAGCATAGTATAAATTTACTATATCTAATATTAGTATCTTTGGATTGTTATTTTATTTCTAAATGGTTGTTCATTTATTCTGGCGTTTTGTATTGGTACATTTAATGAGGCTGTAGCATTAGTCCATCCCACTCGGCGCTTTCAAGCTTATATTTGTTTTATTTTGATGGTGTTTTACCCATTTTTAGTCGTTGTAGATATATATATGCTGGTACCCCTTTTACTGATGTTATAACATTTCTCATTCTACATCAGTATCCATCATGTTACCGTCATCTTCAGTAATCAAAGGTTACCATGTTCACTAACTAAAATTAACAATTAGAAGTTAATGCAGGCTAATGTTGATAAAGATGGTTCAAAATTTGTTACTCTGCTGACGTGTGATAAAGACGCTGTTTATAACCTTCCAGCAAAACAATTTCCATAAAAAATTGAAAAAATCCTAGAAATTTTAAGTCCAACTCTAAAACCACCAATTATCAATGTTCTCTATTTTCCTCTTGCAAACCCATAATAAACTTCTGTCTACCTTGGTTGCTCCTTTTCAGGAAAAATATTGTCAGTAATTTAATTCTTACACAGTTTGGTGAACTTTAAACATAATGCTAGTATTAAATATTTCCTTCTGATCTTGAATGTCTAATTCACAGGTGAAATCATTGTTCATTGTAAATCTAGGCTATAGACAAGAAATCATTGAAATTGAATAGTTACTCTACTTTAAAACGTTTTTTTCTGGAAATAGCAAACCAGTTATCCCATTCAAGACAAAGTGAGGAAAATCACAAGGGATATCTAACAATCATAAATCAAGACAGAGACGAAACCGAGAAAGGATGAGAAAAAAAAAACAAAAAAAAAAAAAAAACAGACAATTAAATACAAAACCTCAATTAGCAACATAAACCATCAAATGGAGATGGTCCAATTGGGCAAGCAGCTCCTGATTCATACAAGACATTTGCCATGTTGCACATATTGCACATGTCAAATCCAGGAAAATATTATCTTCGATGATAGAGAAACAGCAAAACTGCGACATACGGAATAGATCATATTTCATCTGGGAAATTGAATAAATAAATGTAAAGAGCATAAACAGAGCATTAATTTGTTTAATTTATTTGTAATAAAAGTATGTCAATATCTTAATTTCTTTTTCTATTGTAGAAATGAAAAAAGCAGTTCATCGAACACAGACGATACAATAGTCTAGAATAGAAGCATGCCTGTATGAAAAGACATTTAGCTTTGGACCAGACACCATTCTTCTGTAGTCTCTGTCTGTACAGATGCACAGATGCGAGTATGTTCGCTCCTTTGGGTTACACTGGGAGTGAAAGAAAAATGATTAAAACAAGATACTTCAAGGAGACGCTGCGTGTCTTTGTCGGTCCCAAAACACTCATATATTTACTTCTGACTCTATACGCCAGGATTATGTCGCAGCTTAAAGAAAATTGCATTGGGCACCAAAGAAGGCCGGCAATCATGCTGCTCGAGATCGACAGGTGCCGTCCTCTACATTTGCCGCACATCAACCAGCTGTCGAAGGGTCCAGATGCCATTCGTACAACACCAGGCAACTACCATACCATTTACGTCGCAGTCATTGCCTACCTCCGCTGACATGTCTACGTATTACTTTATTGAAGATGTATTTGGAGAGGTCTTACCCGACCTGAAAGAATCAAGACAAAGCTGACAAAGCTATAAAACAACAAGACATAAATTATCGAAACCAAGTATGCACATCTTGCTAAAATATTCTATTGTAACCGCTGTTGGCCATGTCATGATTAACCTGAAAACATAAACGAATGTTCTTAATGCATGCATACATGTAAGTCACATGCATGATGTTCAATAGTAAAAATCTGACGAAAGCCACCCTATTCATACATATCTGTATTTTGGATAGTTTGAGACCTCCGTTTGTATATGATAAATTTGGTTCATGCACTTCTGTGTTTAGATTACAATATTGATAGGTATGAATATATTAGTTTCGGTGCTGTCCACAGTTAAACGAAATGTGACGTGCATTCTTGTAAGGATTATAGGCTCTGCTTACAGAAATTACTTCGATGTCAGCTTTTTCTTCATTTGTTTGACACATTTCCCTAATTGTTATGGCCATACATTCATGCATTAATGGACTATATTTTTTGTTTATCCTAATTTATCAATTTCCTGGATAACCTTGAAACCATTTAGCGCAATGTTTTCTGACCTTTGAAAAAAAACTCAGAAATGGAAAGTTAAAACCATTCACAAGATCATGATAAATTATCTATTAAACATCTGTCGATCCTCACATACTTAACATGTCTTGTTTACTAATTATTTCTAATTGGAAAGAGGAGAAATAAATTTAGATTGATATTTGCGAAACAATTAATAATTAATCGCTGAAAAATATTAATTAATACTTGACCAGAAATTTGAAGAAAATAAGTAAACAAACCATTGGGTGGTTTAATGTTCGGGATTCAGTATGCA
The DNA here is from genome assembly GCA_028015205.1 of Mytilisepta virgata. Lineage (NCBI taxonomy): Eukaryota > Metazoa > Mollusca > Bivalvia > Mytilida > Mytilidae > Mytilisepta > Mytilisepta virgata. Next base: position 39,889,416 of record CM051515.1, read on the forward strand.
AATAAAACTCTAAAATAAAACAATGTTTAATGATGGGAAATACGTCTTTCTCGGTAATTCAATGTATTGTCGGATCGTATTTCTTGATTTTTTAGCATCCGGACGAAATGCAAAATATATATTGAGTTCATATATTAGTGTAATGAAATTTAATTAGAAGAACAAAGAAAGGTAAAAAATAAACCACCCACAATGTGGATGCTGTTCATGGTCACAAGCTTCTTTCATATGTTTTATTATTCTACATTTTGTACAAAAGTACGCGTAATTTCCAACAAATAGTCCTACGTATAATTCTCAAATACAACGAAAGATTTCTTTTCATTTTCTTTGTTTTTTTTTATCGCAAAACTTATTAAATCATTTTCATTTGATATTTTGATCTGATGAATATTTTATGTACTAATTTCAATTTACAAAAATGCATCTTTCGTCAGATTACAATATGGTGCTCAAGGTCGATTATGTTAAATGTGTTGGAGAGCATATTAAAATCAACAATGGCCAAGTCAAAAACCTTCTTACAAAACAGCTACCTGTATGCACGAGGGAGATGCTCCTTATTGGTCGAGAAAGCCATTGGAGACTGTCACGTCGCGGAGATAGATAGATAGATGGATAGATAAATAGATAGATAGAGAGAGAGAGTAAGCAAACAAGTTTACAATCAATTTAGAAACCACTACAGGTATCAAATCAAGGGCAGCAATGATAACTGTATGAATGATACAAACTTTGATGCACCTTGTTATATTGCTGAGAGTTGGTTTAATATACAACAAGAATATATGAGTCCAATGTACACTGCCCAACTTCCAAACCCACAGTCAACCGTGACATTGAGGTCAAACCACCCCTTTGACCTATGTTTTGAACAGATCTTATCTTAACGTATTTTGTGACATACATGTAGTTTCATGTCGATATGACATCTACTACCCATTAAACTACCTTCAAATAAAATTGAACCTAAAGCGGGACAAACACCTAAATCGTGTCACCAAGGACACAGAGGTCAAACTACCCCTTTGACCTAAATGTCGAATAGACCCCATCATAAGGTATTTAGTAAAAACAAGAAGAAACTTAAAACATGGACTGGCTCTTGGATTTTAAAATTCTTGCTTTTCTTTTTTACTTTTATTGGACTTCGTAGTCAGTGTTTTCATGTTATCCTGAATTACGGTACCTGTTTTTTATATTTTTTAAATTCCGTTGGTGGTGTTTCGTATGTATACTGTACCAGTCTAAGATATATACATCGGACAACTCTATAGTTGTGGACTACATTCAAATCTAAAATAACCAAGATCATAAACGTGAAAAAAACATACGAGGACATAATTATCTCTGAAAGAGATTAAAACAATTAAAATTGATTAATTAATTAATGTTATGATAGTAGAGTTCCACTTAAAAAAATCAACATTATATTTGTATCATTAGAATGTGGAATGGAATGTTGAATCTGTTATACTATAATTATGGTGTCAAAGGTGTATGATTTTGATCTATCTTGTTTCACGTGTGTTGGTATGAAGAATTCAGAAACGCTTAGCCTTTCTATATAACAATCCAAAGATACTAATATTAGATATAGTAAATTTATGCTACGCTGTATACGACGCATTTCAAGCAGCAGCCTTTACCGAAACATTTGGAAGACCAAATACCAAACTTATTTTAAACAAGAAGTACTCATAACCAAAAATACCGAAATAGGAAGCCAAATTTCAGCTAAGGAGATCTACCATGTGCAATACAAGGAATGAACCCTTAGTATTTCTTTTATTTTTGAATTTTGCTAAATACTGGTAATTTATGTAACAAATCAATGAATAATCATGTTAGACAAGTCTTACGACAGGGTTGGAGAATACCTTCGGTGACCTAGGATCCACTATGCAGAGGCATCTTCCCAGAAGTTTCAAAATAACAATCCAAAGATACCAATATTATATATGTTATTCTATGGGGTAATCTAATATGCAATAAAATTTAATGAGACTCCATATTAATTCGAAAGGTATAGCATTCCGCCATGACGGAAGTGTAGCAGAATAATTTAAAGCAGTTTAAAATCTATTTTTTTTTTCTTTTTTTGCGTGAAATTAACTTGAAAAATGTAGGGATACAATTTTCCCAAAAAAATCCTGCGGTCCGCCATTGAAATCTGTAAGTTGCACGCATTTTAAAACATTCATGTGAAATAATTGTATTTACAATATTTCGAATGAAGACCCACTTTTGGTTTAAGAAATTTACGAATTAATATGATATTGACCAATCGGAAGAGAATGTGATATTCGTTTTGGGGTCCAATCTTCTCTTCATAAATTGATTGCGCCCAGTGAATCGTCTGTTAATGTAACCTATTAAAGATTCGCCTTTGTGTATGACATATGACTATAGTACCATAAATGTAACTATGAACTTGATGAACTCCAGACAACAATTCTTATTGTATTTTGAAGAAAAGTATGCTTATTTTAATAACTGTAGATCATCAAAAAAAAATTATCTATCACATTAAACCAATCAACAGTTTGCGTAGCGTAGCAGAGTAGACGTTACCACTGTTTCGGAGTTTGTGATTTCGAAAAGCAGTCATTAGGACTGAGGAAAGGATATCCATAGCTGCTTTATCTTTAATATGTAGTTTATGTATGCTATTTTGTGTTCATGTTATACATGTCTGTTGTTGTGGTAACTGTATACTGCAACCCAATTGCGTTTAAAGTTAAATAATACAATATGCAGTACATTATGATGATATTTCATATGATTTCTTATACTAAGTTCAACAGTTTAATAAACTTCAATGGGAATATTCTGTCATGTCCAATCTTATACTATATAGATATTACTATAGTTGGTGTAATTTGAATTATTTTATATGTCTTATAACGTAAACTTTTACATGCTGTCTCAATTGAAGAAACCGTATACATGTAAAATGTATTTAAAAAATGTAAATACAGGGTACAAGATGTAAAACGTGTCAAGGTTTGGTTTTATGACACAACATTCTGAGATGTTATTATCCCCTCGACCAACTGAGTTGGGGAGGGGATATGTCGTTTGGTTCGACAGTTCGTCCGTCCCACCTTATAAAGGTCCAGTTCTAAGACACCGTATAAGTCATATAGGTATATTATTTCACCTGTGGATGCGTCTTGGAAAATAACGAATGTCTGTATAAAAATTGGATCACCCTAACCTAAGTTTTATGCATTAGAGTTTTGCATTGGGGTCCAGTTCTAAGATACTGTAAGTAACATTGATATAATATTTCACCACTGGATGCGTCTTGGAAAATAACGAAGGTCAGTATAAAAATGTTATCACCTTGACCTACATTTTATGCATGGGTGACTCTGGTTAAGTTTTGTGTTAAGACACTGTAAGTCATGTATGTATATGCAAAATCTTACCAGTGGATGCGTCGTGGAAAATAATGAAGGTCCGTTTAAAATTGGAATACCCTGAACTAAATTCATGCATGAGTGACTCTGGTTAAGTTTTGCATTCAGGTCCAGTTCTAAGACACTGTAAGTCATATAGGTATAATATTTCACCAGTGCATACGTCTTGCAAAATAACGAAGGTCACTTAAAATGGATTACCGGGACCTACATTTTATGCTAAGGTGACTTAAGGTCCAGTTCTAAGACACTGCAAGTCATTTAAATTTGGGTATAATATTTCACCAGTGGATGCCTCTTGGGAAATAACGAAGGTCCGTAAAAATTGTACCACCCTGACCTACATTCGTTTGGGGCACTTAAATCATTGTACGAGGAATTGCAACATGATTGATGTCGAATAATTTTTCACAAACTCGCCGATTCCGCAGATTATCCTGTTCTTTTTCCCCAATAAGTTTTAAAAATGTATTGCTAATAATAAGACTTCATGATGTTTATTGGGATCTTTGTATCAAGAAGATGAAAAGTTGAAAAGTTCACCAAATGACAAAAGCTTGTTTCACAGATTTCTGATTTATTGATAAAATTATCATCGCTTATGCATGTACACTCGCGCGATTTCCTTATTATTATTTTTTTCAAAATCCTCTATTAGATTTGTTTTTTTTTATCACAGATTTTAAGTTTTGGTAACTTAAGGGAATATGATACAGTAAAGATCTACCATTGATATTTTTATGAAATTTGGACATGTGTTTCCTTGCTGTGTACTTTCGAAACCTCAAAAGAAAAAGGTACAATCATGATATATTGGGTTGAATTTTTATGTATTTTGACCCGAAACCAAGCTATTTTGCTTCGTTTTTTCTCGGCTTTTTTGTTAAAGGTTCCTTTTTGTATGGGCTAATTTTATAATTCAGCTAGACATGAATTAAAGTGTCGGTTATCCCTACCTTTTCAAGAATTTCAACTTTGAATAAATATTGGAAAAAACTGACAATTAATTTTTTCTTCAAGTGTCAGTATAATTATATTGAAGTAGTGGACATTTGTTCAAAAAAAAAGTGCGGGTCCATGTGCTTATTACGGAGATATTCTAGAAAACCCTCAAATTTTATGATATTATATAAACACATGATAAAACGACGGATTCTAGAGAAACATCAAAATCGGAAAGATCATACGCAATTTTGGTATACTAAAAGTATAAAAGTTTAAATTAAATTAAATTCTAAATGAGCATCATGTATTAGTTTTCTTTTTATAAGCAATTTTTTTGAAATTTTCCGTCCAAATCCGAGAACTTGACATTTTTACATTATGACGTCGATGAAATGTACTATCACGTTGCGTTTTGCAGTCGGGTAACCGGAAGTCCCTTTTTGGCCAAAATGTGATCAGTCTCTGATCAGTGATTATTTCGTGCACTTTGCGACGTCGAAGCAGTGGCATACGGAAGTCGACACGTCATGTTCAGTGAGCTATATCATCGGTTCTCTCCATCGGATTCTTTCTAAATTTTGACAACCCGTTCCAAGCATTCAATTTGACCATTCTCTGAAATTTTTGTACGATTTATATATTTAATTTCTCTTCAGGAACCATTTCTTGACCAATTTTCGAGTGCAAAAAAATGACTGGAGCGGTTCGAATGGCGTGTAAATAAATTTGGTACAAAAAAAAAATGTTTTCTCACGAATCACTATGATTTTTTGCACATCAAATCTGGGGAATATTTTCAACATTTTCTGATATATTTAGATAAGATTCTCGAAAAAACGAAAAAGTGTACCAAATTTAAAATTAGGTCCCCCCAAAAAGCTTTTTTTATTTGCTTTCTATCCATTCGTTCATTTTATTATTATTATTACTATTTTGCGATATACCAAAAAAAAAACAACCCGTTTGTAACAAATAATTTAGTGCCTTAATGTTTATTTTGTTTACACTGTAATTAATGGAATTTCTGTTTCTGAGTTACATTGTATATCCTAAAACTTTATGCAAATAAACATATTTGAATTTTTAAATAATTTTATACATAATATTAAATAAACTATGACAATTACCTTTTTTAAAAATGCCAATAAATCATATATATTTTGAAAACTAAAAGAATTTCTGAATTTATTTCATATGGCTGTAAAGTGTTAGATTACATTTCCAAGTATACATTGTGTAAATGAGAAATAAAATTTCCTTTCAAATATGACAAAGGGATATAATATTTATAGCAGAATAGAGTTATAATGCAGCTCCATTGAGTTATTTAACTAAGTTCTAGTTGCAAATGGAAAGAACCTAATTCCTATACAAATATGAAACAATATTTTAATAATAAATTCATTAACTTGTTAACTATAATATTTAAAACTTCAAAGCTTTTGCTGTTCTATTAGAATTATTTTGTTTTTTTGCTCTCTAAGTTATTGTTTGGCATTCAAAACTTTTGCATCAATATTCCATGAGCATGTGTCTATATATAAAAATTTATGTAGTTTGGGTACATGATTATTTCCCCCAGAGTCTGAATGGGATATATATAGATAGTAAACTACACCCATAAATTATAGAAAATAAGAATGGAAAAAATAATCCCAAAATATTTTGAATAGAAGTAAATGAAACTATTTTTTTAAGAATTGAGAATGATTGTGTAATACTAAACAATGGATTGATATTTGTTTTATGCCGTGTGGGCGGAATTTAAGCCATATCACGACATCAGAGAACAGGTTAGTAATATTAAATAAATATGGGCCAACATGTTTAATGAATACAGAAAAAGTATACCCAATCCACTCTCATTTACTATGCAGTATGTGTAAAGTTCTGAACTAATGGTACATATATATTACATAACCATATCAGAGCTTATCACACAATTCTATACTAAAACTACTGTTGTTTTTTTTAAATCTCTTCTGATGGGACATTTTTTTTTAGACAACTACAGGCATGGGAGAAATATCTTTTTCTTAGACGAAGTTATGGGACATGTATTTTATTCTTATTGGTAAATGAGGTTGTACTAGTTCCATGCCAGTAATAAATATTGCCTGATCCCTTAGTTAGCTCACTGGTTGCAAAGCTGGCTTGTCATTGAGAGGTTCCTGGTTCGATCCCTGGCAGTGAAACTGGAATTTTGTAGTCTCATGCTCTAGATGCGGTTACATTTGTCCCGTTTAGTTATACATTTGCTGAACTTTAAAATTAACAAGCATACGTTCATGTGAGTATTTGAGAAACAAAAGTTTGGGGAATAACAACACTCTGAGGTATCATGATATTTTAAATATTCAACTGTTCAAATGTTTTTGTTGATACAGAAATGTGGTTCTTGAATGTAATGAATGTGAATTTTTCCATGCAAGAAGAAAAATATTAAGAGTTTCTTAAAAATAGGTACATCATAATGCATCAGCTGGTCATAATCAAAGAAACAGCATGTCATGTGTGAATACTGAATGGCATCAAAGCGACCCAGGAAGTTTTATTCGTCGAAGTCCTTACATTTCATTCCACCTTGTTCCGTGTCAACTAACTTCGAAACTCAATGCCTACGAGACGTATTGTTGTTTTTGGTGTTCATTTGGAATGGACAGTACGACAGAAGGGCGATTTTGTAAACAATAAGGGAGATAAGTCAGTTTGAAACGGAAGGAAACTAATGTCAGTGACGGTGCATTATCCGGAATTTTGTGAAAAATTACGAACTTTAAATTTGGTACAAAAAAATGTTGTTTCACGGATTTTCCTCAAAAGAGGCTAGTTTTAAAGTTGAAAATCTCAGAATCAATTTGAAACTATGCAAAATGAGAGTCGCGAAACTTTGTCCATTCGATTTTTCCATTGAAAAAAAACAACACATTTCTTACACCGAAAATCGACACGAAAAACGTTATTTTCATTACCTTTTTCGACAAAAGATCATTATTTACAGGATCTAAAAGTACATGCTTACGCTGTATGAAACACTTGCTTGAGTAAATATTAGTGAGAAAAGGGATCAAAACACCGGTGTTAAGTGCAAGACGGAAAATTCTCAGAACCCGCGTGAAAGAATTCAACGGAGCCTCGTTGGAGAGCAGAAATATTTCCCTTGGGTGTCTGAGAGTTTTCCGTCTTGCACTTTCACCGGTGTTAGATCCTTATATTCTCTCATTACAAGCGTTTGAAGACAACGTTTGCCGGTGTAAGAATATCCTTGTCTTATATTACGTGACACAAAACGTAACGTAACAGTACATTTCGTCAATTTCGTCAACGTTCCCGGATTTGGGCGGAAAATTTCAAAAAGAAAACTAATACACGATTCTCATTTAGAATTTAATTTCAAGGAAAGGGTAGGAAGGTATGTTTTTACGTTTAAGTTCTCTGCCTTCAACAGGACAAGGGTAATTTAGGGCAATGGTTATAAGGACTGACACAAACTTACAACATACAGGGAAGTGCCGTTAAAACGATCGTGTTTGGACAAAATTTACAAATTACAACTCAAAATATAGATCGTTATATAATATGAAACTTGAGAATACAAGAATACAATCAAAAATGTTTTTGCGTAAAAATTTGGGAAAAGTCGTTTTCCGATACTTTTTATGACTCAATTTTACCGTTTGTATTTGGCGTAAATTTAATATTACATTATTTCTCAATGATCAAGGTGGATACCTTCTTGAAAAGTTTTGCACATTTGCACTATACTATGAACCTTTAAAATGTGGCAATAAAACGATAACGTTAAAAAGAATTAAAATACATTATTTTTTTTACAAAATTGCCCCATCTCGGACTCCCCGCTTGTCACTTGGCCAAATATGTAAAGACAATAAAATCATGGTTTTAATTGGTCATTTTGAATAGTAATACAAAACAATTAAACTGGTTAGCCAATTTCACCAATGGGCACATGAAGGTGATCGATAGATATATTTGACACATGTTCTTTTTAAATCCGTGTCCTATTTCAAAAGTGACTTCGTTTATTCGTTCTCTTCTTTCTACGACGCCTGTTATTAGAATTTCACATTCCGACAAAAGTGACCATTATTTTATTGCTAATATTCGAGAAATCTTTTATAGTATAACTAGAAAAGGTAAAAATCTAAATTTGAATCATTCTATTTTTAAAGATAAGATTTTATTGATAATCTCAGGCACAGTGTAAATAATTAAACAAAAATAGTGAACAGCGATGTGTGAAAAAAAAACATGAGAGACAGAGATAAGTTTCATTTAAAACTGAGACATTTTTACAGTATTGCCATTCTTTTTGTATCTACCTTGCTCTAATGTTTTGAATTTCAAGCAAGTTTCAATGATATAATATGTTAAATCCTAACGTGAATTTGAAGATAGTCCGATTTCTAGGAACAATAGATGAAATATTTATTATAATTATAACACTAGAACTCAGTCAGTGCTAGTATACATGCAAATACCAAAGGGAATTCCAACAACCCTTTGTGTGGTCGAAATTGATTCCTAGAAGTTCTGTATGTAGTATTACATAACCAAAAGTAAAACTAACCCATGTAATGCTAAAGTCGTGAAGAAAAAAGGAAAAATCTCCAAAGGTGCGTCAAAGGCACACGAACTAGAGCAAGATGACGGATTGTTTTGCATTGCAACATTTTTCGCCACTTACATGCAGTTTTTGTTCTAAATTATTACCACTTAATTATTTTTATCATTTTGTGAAGTGTATACGGAGTCAGATTCATTGATATAATTTTTAGATACATACGTTAAAATTTGTACTTAAATTTTTATGAAAAATAATAGTTTACTCCCTCTAGGAACTCTGCAGGAAATTTGACCTTGCGCCCAGATTTTGAAAGCTATTACTTAAAGATTGAAAGGTAAATAAGAGTTAAATATTGTTAGCACTGAATTTAACAAAGACCTTATAACGATACATAGTGTTATTTATAATGGTAAACCAAACAAAAAGTGCAAGTATTTTTAATCTTGATGTCTTAACTTCTTAACCTTACATATTTGAGTCATATACATGTATGTATATAAATAATAAGGAAATTCCACCATTGATATGTTTTGCTTACTGATAAATTGATTTTTACCAGATATAAATACTACTACTCCAGTAAAATGTCAGTACCTCCTAACGTATTAATTCAGTTTTAAATATTTTAAAATGATTAGAATAAGCTTCCAGAACATCCGACATCCACCAGTCACGACATAAAGCGATTATATGTAAGAAAGTAAGTTGGAAAAATAATCCTTTTAAGTGAAGTATAATTTAAAGCGTTTGTGGATGTTTTCTTCTTTTTCTTGACAAATTATTTTCCTTATGAGTTTGCAATAATTGTTCACTCACTACTATCACAAAACAATCATTCTAATACTTTCCTCCCGTTCGTTAAAGTTTCGTAATACTTCATTAGTATTGATACGCGAATGTGGCTCAAGTATGATAAATTTTTCAGTCATAATTGTCCCTTTGGAAGTCATTTTACCAAGATAATCTCCTCTACATAAATCACTATTATGTAAATAAAGTAACTAAGGGACGAGATCAAAAGTTCAATGTAGGATAAAAAACTTAATTCAAATAGTTTGGAGGTGGGGGGGGGGGGGGGGTAAAAAACGCTGCAAGTTTTGTTATCCGACATCGATTTTCGGATTGAAAAATACGGATTCAAGTGATGTCCAAGTCAATATTGATCTACAAGACAAGACAAGACAATTTTATTCTTTAAAACCATTGTAACAACATTGGTACAAAGAATGTAAATACAGACAGAATTAACTATATAATATTGAGTGCGCATGACAAGATTATGGAGGGTGTGACTAAACATCGAGTTCGAGTTCGAGTTAAAGTTAGAGTTAGAGTTCGAGTTAGAGTTCGAGTTAAAGTTAGAGTTCGAGTTGAAGTTCGAGTTAGAGTTCGAGTTATAATTCGAGTTCGAGTTGAAGTTTGAGTGAACTCGAGATATTAATTTCTTATGTCATTTATCGAGTTACATTACGAGTTAGAGTTATAGTTCGAGTTGAAGTTCGAGTTAAGATAAAGGCACTTGTTCCTGGTACAACTTTTTTTCTGATATGGAAATCAGTGACGAATTGGAAGTGTTGTTCAACAAACATTTTAGTCACAGTTCACACGATAAAATGCTGCTACGTGGGCCTTTAGAGTGCTTCATCTGCTAATAATTTCAGATTTTTAATTTTTTAATGAAATTTCAATGAGAATATAAACTTTCTTTTATTCCGGGTGTAGACCATCAATCCTAGTAAAACAAGTCAACCATACTCTACCATACGATTTTCAACATATGGACGGAGGCATATACACACTATATTTGCCCCAAATTTAGAAAAATGTGAACACGACATATCAAGCCTGTAAGTGAACAACATTCAACTTCAAGGGTTGGGGGGGGGGGGGGGGGGAGTTATTTTTTTTTTTAATTTTGGTTTGAAATTTTTTTTTTGAAAGTATGGATACAATTTATTTTTTTTCGACTACAATCAAATTATTTTTTTCTTACCAAGTCGAATAAAAAATTTTTTTAGCAATGTCCAGAAAGTACAAGGTGTATTTATTCCTATGAAATCACTAGCAGTAAATAAAACTGGTATATACTATGAATTTGTTTTTATAATAAAACATTTGCATATTTCTGATATGTTAATGACTTTTATTTTGTTTTTTTTTTATATTAATTCTTTAAGAAATGGAATATAACATCATTTTCTCTGTACTTTGTATTTTATTATAACAATCATAATTCCACACAGTAATGAGTAGACACACATTGGGTATATGTACATGTATGCATATTTAAACTAGAGACTCAGAGGCCTGAGCCTGTATCGCTCACCTGGCAGAAACAAAAATTGCCCATGGTGGCCATGTTTGTCACATGATCTAAACAAAATGAGAAAATTTTGTAAAAAAACTCCCACAGATGCTTCTTGTCAAGTATCGTTTCATTTGGCCAAGCTGTTTCACAGAAGAATGTTTCTTTATATCAGCCTATCGGAAACAAGGATTGCCCATGGCAGCCATGCTTGCCGTCCAATCAGGATGTAAAAGATTCATTTCATAAGACTTTCAAAACGGATACTTCCTGTCAAGTTTGACTGACAGTTTTGGCCAAGTAGTTCCAGAATTTTGTTTTAAATCAACCAATGAGAAAAAAGAATTGCTCAATGACGGCCATGTTTATTGCCCGATCGGGACTAAATGAGGAAACTTTGTAAACAACCTCCCATAGATGTTTCCTGTCAAGTTTCGTTCAATTTGGCCAAGCGATTTCAGAGGAGAAGATTTTTATATATCAGCCAATAAGAAACAAGAATTGCCCATGGTGGCCATATTTGTGGTCCTATCGGGGAAAAATGAGGAGATTTTGTGCAGAACCTCCAATAGATGCTTCATGTCAGGTTTCATTCCATTTGGCTAAGCAGTTCCAGAAAAGAAAAAAATTAAATCAACCAATGAGAAACAAGAATTGCTCACGATGGCCGTGTTTGTTGCCCGATTGGGACGAAATGAGAAAACTTTGTAAAGAATCTCCCATATATGCTTCCTGTCAAGTTTAGTTCCATTTGGCCAAGCAATTTCAGAGGAGATTTTTTTTATTCAGCCAATCAGAAACAAGAACTGCCCAAAAAAGGAACAATGCTTTGATTGTCATGAGTGTTGCTCTTCTTCTTGATGGTTAATCACTGAAAGGTCAAGTATGACTGAAAAACTAAGGAAAATATCATATTATGTTCAAAATAAATCAAGTCAGGTTTATATTAAATAATGACCTTAAACTTTTCTTGTAATGCTTGTGATTTATTAAATCAACTCTCGGATTCAAATATTTATTTTGGAAAAAAATATATCTAAACCAGAAAATTTGCTTCCATAGTTTTGTAAAACAGATTATTTTTTTGGCCCTTGCTGCAATAGATTATTTTTTTTCCTTCCCTTTGGAATCAGAATATTTTTTTTCACAAAAAAACATATCCCCCCACTTTTGAAGTTAAATGGTTGTATTATTGGTTCGGTGCATCCTTCGACACAATATTGAAACTGGACACCCGTAATGATAAATTAGGCCAAATTGTCCAGTGGTTTTAGAGGAGGCCACCGTGGCAGCAGAGGTCGGAATTAGCTGACACCGTTTCTGAAGGGGGACCATCTTAAGATAATTCAAGTAAAATTTGGTTGATGTTGACTTTGTATAGTTTCAGAGGAAAAGATTTTAAAAATTTCCTTCCCCCTTTTCTATAATTAGCTCCGGCAACTGTCTTGGTTGAAGGTCGGGATCAACAGACAAATTTTAGAAGGGGACCCCCCCCCCCAAGGACTTTTCCACCAAAGTTTGGTTCCAATAGGCCCAGCAGTTTCAGAGGAGATCATCAAATTGTATTCCCAATAGGGTCCTAAGTTTAATTATGTCGGGCCGTGACGGCAATCTTGGATGACGGACGAACACGCCAGATAAAAAGTTTAAAGGGGACCATCCCATAACTATTACAACCATTATTGGTTCCAATTGACCCTGTAGTTTTAGAGAAGATTTTTATATTCAAAAACAATAACAAAAAGCTAAAAATCAATAATTCAGGGGGCAATAACTCTAAGACAGGTAATACGATCTCTACAAAAAAATAAACGCAAGTAGATCTTGTCCTTCTGATAGTTTTTAACTTGCCAGATTTTCTCTAAAAGACATTTCTTCTGAGGTAATTTTCAAAACAACTGTCTGACCCATATGCTCTATTTTTAGTAACGTAGGCAATGTGGTTTTGCGTCAGTCAAATACGCAATATAAAAAAAACAAATAACAATAAAATGGTTCCTAAACTATTTACAACGTTTATATTATTTGAAGGATATAGTTTTGTATCACAAATTTAAATCCCACAATTCAGTGTACGGATTATTTTAAGGAAATTTTGAAAAAAAAACTTTTTTCAATTATACAGGATCCAAATGCATTTGATAGCTATATCCGGTGTCTAGATGATTATAAACGGCGAAGAATAAAACTCTACGCACAATAACTTAATTCGAAAAGTTGGGGGGGGTGGGGGTGGGAGGTACTCTCCAAAATGTTCTGCACGTAGGCTAGTACTATTTATTTCTCGATTTTGCTATATTGTTTAGGGGTCCCAAAAATTGCAGGTATTTTTGGAGGGGGGGGGGGGTGCGTTCAAAAATACGAAACTAATAGCGTATTTTTCTGGGTCTGAAAAGGGTAGAGATATCTTTATGGGGGTGTCAACAAATTTAGCTATTTTTTATGAGCCTATGTACCGGCATTTTTTTTTACCTCCCTTCCCCTAAACTTAATCCGTAACTCGAATTTTAACTCGACATGCAACTCGATAAATGAGATTAGAAATCAATATCTTGAGTTAACTCGAAGATTAACTTGAACTCGAACTTTAACTGGAACTCTAACTCGAACTTTAACTCGAACTCGAACTCTAACTCGAACTGTAACTCGAACTCTAACTCGAACTTTAACTCTAACTCTAACTCGAACTCGAACTCGAACTCGATGTTTAGTCACACCCGATTATGGATGACATAACTTCATACAATGTATGTATATATATTTACAGAACAAACATACATTGTTGAGGAAAAACAGGACCCATGATACAAAAAGTATACTCTCAAAGCATATGCCCATATTGGTCAATCAATTTTTCCCAAATTATGTTAAGAGGGGGGTGGGGGAAGGAGGGGGGGGGGGTTCAGTGAAAAAACTATGTGAATTAAGTTTTTTATCCTACATTGAACTTTTGATCTCGTCCCTAACGAGAAAGTCGTAAGAATTTATGTTCATTCAAAGAGCGATAACCCGGAAATGTCACTTTGAAACAATACCGACAGATTTTAGGCTTTTTACTTGACGTTTTTCATTCAGTCAGGGGTAAACTTCATTAAATTATAAGACAAAATAGGAGTTGAAGCTATATGTTTAGCATTGATAAGCAGTTGACCATTGAAAGATACTTATCTTAACAAAGTATGTTTCAGATTTTAACAAAATATATTGAGTGGACACGTTTTAAATTTACCCGAAAATTGCTAATTTTGTGATTTTTCGTGAATATTTGATTGTTTTATGGACAAGGCGACTTAACTCCAGAACTACATCTGACTTTCATAAGGTAACAGTATAGAGGAGCCTATAAGGAATAAAATTTCATTTTTTTTTGCAGTAGAAAGGATACGGATTTCACAACTTGCAGAACTACATGTCATTTTAAGTCTGATCATATCAGTAATCGAGCATCTGTCCAGATTTAAAAAAATAATAATAATACATGTGTTTTCTAAAATGTCGTATAATATATAGTTCGGTTTCTGGTTTTTTAAATTTTGTTTGTCTACGAAATGGTGCAGTTAAATACTACCCAACATGTGGATAAATGAACGTGCTTTGACAACTCACTCCTGCTTTATATATTTTTTTTTATGTAAATTTGTTTTTTCAGTCAATGGTCATCAGTTACAAGAAATGCGTTTCAGCTTAGTGTTTCTATGAACGCTACAAATTTACAAACAAATGGTAAACAAAGTTTCAGTGAATGCGCGAAAGTTTTAGCATAGAATTTCATTGGCGGCATCTGTATGCGAAAACCAATCAAATACTAGACAGACTACATGAGATTTCCAAATAAGGAAGTAGAGATTATGACAATGAAATGTGTAAACAAAGAATTTACTATTACTATATAAACTTTACTCAAAGTATTTTAGACATTGAAATATCCAGTATATATATAGCGATGATTGAAAAATCAGAAAAAAGTTTTGGGAAGAGCCCGAACATATTTTTTTTCAGTCAAAATGAGTATCAGAAAAAAAATTCTTACATTTTGAAAACGAAAAAAAAAAACTCTGTCAAAATGCCTCATCAGAAACACATTCGGAATTAGATTATTTTTTCTTCAGTGTTGGGAAACAGAATATTTTTTTAGAAAAAAACATAGCCTTTCCCCCTTCCTTTCAAGTTAAATGGTCCGTCCCTAATTTGTTATGTTTTGATATCCATATGAACAATTATGACAAGGTTATTTTAAAATGTAATAGTGTTATTAAATGGGTATTTTCATATAAAGCCTGCATTATGTCCGAGTCAGTCGTATTGGGTCAAGGCAACGCCGAGGGCCTGTACAGCTGATCGAGACCCAATACAACTGTACCAGGACATAATACAGACTTTATATAAAAATATCTATATCTTAAAATAACAGTACTTTTATTAACCAATAACTTCTACTGTTACAGATTGGAATAAACTTGATCTGTCTATTAGGAACTCCCCTTCCTTTTCTATTTTTAAATCAAGGATAAAGGGCATATGCGCTAAAGCCCCAGATTACTATTCAGAAGGACAGCGAACTTTAAATATTTTACATTCTAGATTGAGACATCAGTGTAGCTCTCTTAAAGCAGACTTGTTGAAAATAAATGTTTTATATGATACATTTTGTACCTGTGGACATCCATTTGAAGATATTATACATTACCTTTTTGAATGTCCTTTATACATGGAAGCAAGAGAAATCCTTTTTGGGAGCCTGACTGATGAGGATAAAGACCTAGAAACTTTATTATTTGGAAATGATAACTATACTTGTGAACAAAATTCAATAATTTTTGAAAAAGTGCGCATATATATTAAACATACGAAACGATTTTGAGCGTCTATGTCAGCATTACAATTACAATTACAATTACAGTTCCAATTTCAGCTTATTTTTATTTTTTACTTCCCTCTGATTCATACAGCAGTGCAATTCTTTTTCCTTACTCTTTAGTATTTCTTATTATTTACTTCTTTTTATGTTTTGCCGCCATCAGATATAATGTATATGTGTATATTTTGTAAGGAAAGGACTTGTATTAAGTTGTGATAACTTGTGTCTAATCCAAATAAATATGTTTAATCTAAACCAATAACTTGAAATACATTATAAATTGTCTATTTAATACAATCCCATGTGTCTGAAACGGGTCATTAATACAGGTTTTATACAGAAAAACCGGAACTGGTCATTAATACAGGTCCTGTATTAGACCTGTACGGGTGGGGTGTACACTGCCTCAGCTGCACAACCGTCCAACAAATAGTAAGTGCCCCTTTCCTTTCCCGAGCTAGAGTTGAGGCTACAATGCCGTAAAAATAAGAAAATTCTTAAGTCTTAAGTAGGGATACACATTAATATGACAGCAGAGTAATTCTTAGGTTCTGATTGGTTGCATCATGACAAATGAAAAATCTTGGACTTGAGAATTTTCTTAAATACACGGCTGCAACGGGGCAAGATCTCGAAAAACTTGGAAAATGATCAGTAATTCAATACAAATCTCAGACTGCTGTATAGAAACCCCTTTAGGACTTTGCTTATACTCCGAGACTTGCAAATAGAGAATGGTAGGTTAACACCATGGTTTCTGAAGAATGTTCAAGGATATTAGAATTAGATCGTTGGTCCGTTCGTATGTCTGTCCGTTTAAATACTTGACATTGAACTTTTCATCCAGTTTCTGCATTGGTGTTCTATTTTTTGTAAGTTATTGCTAAGAAATATATGCACATGTGCAGAAAGTTCTCGGCAACCTTGTCAAACACGGCATTCTTTATGTCGATTTAAAAAAAAAAATCTTGCATATTGATGCATGCGTATACGAACATTTGTCGTCCACCAGTTGGGTCATCCTCTTGCTGTGGTTTCGCTGTAGATGTTTTATTTCCGTATTTTAGGATTGTTTATTTCCGTATTTAAGGATTGTTTTTTTTTCTTCACTGAAACTGTTTAGGATTCGTAAAGTGTTACAATATCCCTAAGCATGTTTACATACAGCTGTATGCACGAAGATGTCGTGTTTGCCAGTCCGTGTACGTCCATTTGTCACTTTTGTTTTTTAGAATACATGTAACTTAAAAATAATGCAGTACAGCATAGGAAAATTCAATAGAAGAAGTCGGTAATTATTAGTACTTTATACATGTATCTATTTTTTTAAACACTTTATAAAACTAAATCGTCCCAAATTCATGGTTTGTTCATATAATAATGCAAGTTAAATATACACATGTTCTGTTTTCCGTCGTATTTCGCTTTCAGAATATATAAATATTTAGAGATAAAATTTTAAGAGGGTCAGTTTTAATAGCCATTATTTTTAGCAAAGGTATTTCCCATTTAGTTCCACTGGACGTTAAACAATAATTCATCCATCCATCCATCCCATTTAGTTACCTGCGATTACGCCCCGCCTTTTGAATTTGATCAGTCTGTGTAAACCAATGAAAACAAACGTTAGAGTATTGTTGTCGTAATGTTTTTCGTAATGTTTATTTCTACTATTGTTAGATTTGTCACTACTCTAAGCTGAAACGCATTTCATTGTATATTTCAAAAAGTATGTTCTACCAGCAGTGTCATTCAAGTGAAGGAAAAGAAAAAAAAACGTAAATGTAAATATTGTGTACATATTGTGTACATCTTTGTGTATCTGGTATCGTATGTAATGTTAACCATACATCATTTTCAAGAAAGCAGGCTTTTTATTGGGTGTTCACACTGACAACCAGTTGGTTGTTTTATTAGTTAGCTACATTTTTGTAAAGTTGCTAAATATTCCAGTTGATATGATTTTATAAAGGCGTATAAAAAAGTATATTTTTAAGAGCAAGGAAAATAATTTATTTTAATAAAAATTACAGTTCAACTGTGTAAGGTGGAAACATTCAATGTGCAATTTATATTAAAATCCATCACCTTGAATCACTCAAATAAAATACTGAACTGCACAGCAGTTCATAGCAAATTTCAGAAAAATTGTACTTTGTACAAAAACATATTGCTAACATACGTTCATGCGTGACAAAATGCTCTGCATTCGGTCTACGAAGATAGTGGAAGCAAAGAAAAGCAAAATAAGGTCTGATTTGTTTTTTTATTTAGAGTTTGAATATTGCTATGATTTAAAAAAGAAAACTTTACCGAATATACAGTCATGACAGTACCTTGATCTGTTAGCTTCTTCGGGGAATGATTAATGAAATATTTCTGTCTACAAACATAATATTTCTGAATATTATTTTATTTCTCCGACGTTTAACGTTTGCTATTTTTGGTTTACAGAATACGAAAATAAAGTACAAAGTTTCTGAAATACATCACTGCAACATAAATAAATGAAATTTACGATATGTAAACTAATGACACGTAAGTACTGAAATAACATCTAACGTCTTCGCCCAAAATTATAGAATAAAATGCATAGTTAAAAAACTGGTGTATCATAAAAATTACATGTATGCATCCTGCATAGTAGTATTATTTTAAAAACAGAAGCAAGAAAAAGAGAAATTTTACTTCATATAAAAATTTATAATTTATTGCTGTTTATTGCTTTGTTCAAATGTAATATATTTCGTTGTTCTCAATTTTCGTGGAGAAATTGAACCATAAAATAAAAACTAAATATATTGTGTTTTAGTAGAAAAATAAACGAGAAGCTGAGTCACAGAAAACTGGAATTTTCTTAATCATCGTTTCGAGCCCAACCCCTGTCAGTCGTTAATGACAAAAATAATACATGTAATAATATTTTCCGTTGGTAAATATGGATAAAAATCACATAATTTGCTGTTGTAGAACATGCCAATTCTCACGAAACACGAAAATTGATATCAACGAAAATATTAGATGATTCCACTTTCTATAAAAAATAAGACGTATAAAACGTAAGACAGTGTGTGTTCCCTGAAGAATTCAGAAATGTGGTAGTGATGTTATTTGTCATTTTGTGTATTTACCAAAACATATATACATGTAAATGTACATACACACTAACACTGTACTAATTAATTAGACCTAAAGAGAATATCAAATACTTCTATTGTCAACAACAAAAATGTCCAGCACTTTTATAAATATAAACAATGATAAAAATAAAATAAAGTTTTGAATAACATTAAAGGTACACTTCCAATATTAAATAATCTAACAATGATCAGATAATGATATAAAGTCTGGAAACAAAGGGAAACTCCACTTGCCATATTGAAATAGATATTTACAAACTGTTAGAATATGAAAGAACGCATGCCCCGTAAAAAAGATTTTTATTGAAGTATTTTCATTTTAAGGATGTACACCTCTGAGGAGCCAAACATTTCTAGAATTAAACTTTTTTTTTAACCTGATTTTTGGGTTTATATGACTGTAAGAAAATAATTTATGAAGAAAAAATCATATGTTGGTGCTCTTCTTTTTTTGCTACGGTCATTTGGAAGTACCCCAGTTTTTATGATTTTCCCATTTTCCATCAAGTTTTACCCATTTTTGGGATATTATGAAAAAAATCACAGTTCCACAGTAAAACTTTTTTTTCATACTTTCCCTAAAGATGAAGTGGACCAATCTGAATAAATTTAACTTAAAAAAAAATAATAGGTAGATGTTAATATAAGAAAGTTTTATAAAAGTTTTTCATTTTTCGGGTCAAAATGACCATGTAGTCAATTTAGTAAATTTGGGGTTTTTCTCATTTTTTTTAGAACAAAGAGCATATAATTTCAAATTCTTTGTTATAAATGATTAAAAAAATACATATTAAAGAATTTTAAAAAGAAAACATTGATATGGAATGTACATATTTTTGGTAAAATCATTTCTTTGTACCTTCACCCATTTTCTCAACATTTTGGTTGATGACTCTGACCAGATTGGTTATAAAATTGGAAAATTTTATTACTCAAAAACTACATATTGTAAGTACATAATTTTTTTCACACAGTTTAGTTGGATTATAATATTTTTTAAATTCATTAATAATTTCCACTTGTATCACATGTTTTGGAAATAATTCCTGAACGAGATTTCAACGAGACTGAAACATCAGAAGAATACATCCTTAAGATTGAAATGTGACATTTTATTCTTGACAATTTTCTACGAGATCGAGGAACGTTGTTATCTGGTTATTACTTTAAGCTAGCTGCCTTGCAATGTTATTCTGATGGGATTTTGTTATTTCATTTTCTCACTTTTGGGACAAGACAATTCCAAATTTTTCCGTTGTGAGATTTCCTTATCTCACCCATGGGCTGAGAAAAACACGTTCGGTTTCCCGTAAAAAACTATCACCAAAATGTCAGGGCGTGTTATGACTAATATGCAAAAAATACCGATATCCTCTTACTTCATACGTTTTCAAACAAACTTCATCTGAAATTCTGAATTCCGTTTTCTATGGATCTACGATCAATGGACCCAATTTCAATTTCTCCTCTCGCAACCGCGACAAGAAAAATTGAAAGTACTGACCTTGACGGTCAATATAATTGTGTTATTCAAATGTTTTAGCCATAGTTCATTGTTTTGATGGATTAAAAATTTTGTGTTATTACATTTTATCTTAAAAAATAATTGTTACAACCAAGAATTTGCTTTTTTAACCTCGTTTTACAAATCCTATTTCACTGTGCGCATCGTTCAATTACCTGAGTGATACGGCATATTCCTGCGCATAGTGTAAAGTCACGAACAGCTGATCAATGTCAGTTCCCATACTTTTTCTATCTCACACAAAGTGAGAAAATGAATCAAACATCGGTTATGCTTGTGCGAAATAAGGAAACCTCAGAGACCTTGGGTAAGATTGATCGTTCTCTAACTCGGCGGAGCCTCGTTAGAGAACTATCAAATCTTACCCTCTGTTATCTGAAATTTCCTCATCTCGCACTTGCACCGGTGTTACATTCTTAATATTTCATTTTCATAATGAAATCATGTCCCTTATGTCAGCCGTAAATAATAAGCCGTCAAATTGACAGCTATAAACCAGGTTGTCTTTCATCACTGTTCGGTCGCCCGAGGGTTAACAAGGACTGGACCAGATGAGAATAAATTTACTATTATTATAATAAAATTGGGCTGTGATCTACATTTTTTGGCTGCATACAATTCGCTTTCTCATAAATGATTATTATTCCTGTAAGAAATTATTAGGTAATGAGAAAATATGACATGTACATTTATCACCGTATTTTAAATTTTCAAGAATTTCTATTGGAACCATTTAAGTTTCAGCAATGCCATGGCATATCTTTACAATGCTATGATGCAGATTGCCCAGCAATCTGTAGTACTATACACGACAAAATGTTGAAGCACATTACTAAACTCAAAAACGATTACACGCAGACAAATAACGAAATTACGATTGTGTTTTTACTCAATTAGTTACTTATAAATGTATATAACGTATGATATGTTTTTTTAAATGATAACGTAAATATAAATAATATTATGTAGACTTAAATTTAAATAAAAAAGTATAAAACTAATCCTAACATGACAAAAAATAACATTCAAATCACATGAGCATGATATATTCATTTACACATAGTGGTGCCCTCTATGTTCAATTAAATATAATAAGTTGCTATCAAATTTATTAATATAATTATAATTGTTTGTTCCAGTGTTATTTCTAAACCACGTCGTTTATCGAAAATTTAAAAAATGTTAATCAATGCACAAATATTTTATACATGAGCTCGCTAGGAGTTAGTAAATCAACATTCTAGCATCTGCATATATCTTTTGTTAAACATCATGTACATCTTCAATACTGTTGTTTTCGTTGTGTTTAACTGAATTTCCATTCATGAATCTGACATTATGGAAATCTAAAGATGGAATAGATCGTCTAGGTGAAGATCTAGAAGACGAGGGTAAAGCCTCGTTCTCGTTAATCAAACACAACGCTGAGTTGTCTAACTTCATTTTATTCTTTCTCTTTCCTAGTGTTGCTGCAAAATGAATTCAGTATTGGGGTAAATGTAAGTAAAATATTTCAAGGAATTTTCTGCTAAATTTTCTTGAATTTCAAGACATTTTAAATGGAATACGATGTGTGTATTATACAGGTACACGATACAAATATCATATCATGTATTGAAAAATACAGGTACAAATACAGTTCTTTGATACAAATTTTGATGCACAAAATGTGGACATTTCATCTATTTACTATTCGTCATTTGTGCTCAAAACCAAAAATGTTTCTACAAAATTTATCACAACATTTATTCAGATAGTGTGTTCCGGATATTGATAAATGAACTGATTCATATACAGAAGAAAAGGCCATCTTGATCTTATTCAGTTGTGACTTGTGAGTTTCTTGAACCAATGGTTTAAGGGCTTAAATTCGGACTTTCCTGATGGGGAACAGGGCTCAGTGAAAACGCTGTTCACTTACTTTTTGTATTGTTCACTTATAACATAAGTTTTTTTTTTTATAAAAGAGTCAACACTTATCCCTCTTCCACTCATCTCATCAATCTTTCCTATTTATAAGTTACTACATTTTAATCCCCTCGCCAACATAGTTGCGAGCGGATATGGTAATGCTATCGTTCGTCCCCCCGTCCGTAACACAGTTATGAACACTCTAGACCGAACATCCTTCAAGGGATTTTGACCAAACTTGGCAAATACTTAGTCCTTATGAATATCTAGAACCCTACTGATTTTCAAGTTCACATGTCAAAGGTCAAGGTCACAGTGGAACTTGTAATTCCGTAAAACCTTGTGAATACTCTAGGTTCAACATCCTTCAAGGGATTTTGACCAAACTTGGCACATACTTAGTCCTTGTGAATATCTAGAACCCTACTGATTTTCAACGTCAGAGGTCAAGGTTACAGTGGAACCTGTAAATTCCGTAACACCATTGTGAACACTCTAGAATCAACACCCTGCAAGGTATTTTGACAAAATCTGGCACATACGTAGTCCTTATGAATATGTAAAACCCTGTTGATTTCAAGGTCATAAGTCAAATGTCAAGGTCACAGTGGAACTTGTAATTCCGTAACACCTTGTGAACACTCTAGACTCAACTCCCTTCAAAGAATTTTGACCAAACTTGGCACATACTTTACATGTAGTCCTTATGAATATCTAGAACACTATTGATTATTTCCAAGGTAAAATGTCAAGGTCACAGTTGAACTTGTAAATTCCATAACACCATTGTGAACACTCTAGACTCCACACCCTTTCAGGGATTATGACTAAACCTGGCACATACCTAGTCCTTATAAATATCTAGTACCCAATTGATTTGGAAGGTCATAGGTCAATGGTCAAGGCCACAGTTGAACTTGTAAATTTTGTAACACCCTTGTGAACACTCTAGACTCAACCTCCTTCAAGGTATTTTTACCAAACTTGGCACATACTTAGTCCTTAGAAATATCTAGAACCCAATTGATTTTCTAGGTCAAATGTTAATGTCACAGTGGAACTTGTAAATTCCGTAACACCCTTATGAACACTCTAGACTGGACACCCTTCAAGGGGTTTCAACCAAAGTTGGCCCATACTTAGTCCTTATAAATATCTAAAACTCTATTGATTTTCAAGGTCATAGGTCAAAGGTCAAGCTCACAGTGGAACTTATTTAATTCTTTACACCCTTGTGAACAGTTATACATGTACAAATTTCAGGGTCAAATTTTTTCACCGTGAGGGAATGCCACACTTTGCGTTGCCCTTGTTTTCATTTGGATATGGTTGTATATGTAATATGCATAATTACTTTAATATAGAATTGCAGAGGTAAAAAGCTACCGACTACCTACTCTGAAATTTTTGTTCAGCTTTCAAACACTGATCTATTTTCCATTCATCGATGTTCTCTGATATACAAAGTCTTCGTAACGCATTGCATTGATACTGTAATAACAATTCATTTTTAAAGTAATACTAATTCTTCAAAAAAAACCTTTTCACTAAACATTTTAAAACCCCAAAATACACTTTACAATTCTACAATTCAAAAATACAAATTTTATCTAAGAAGAAAATAATTTCATAATATGTGTTCTTGGAATATTTATATTATATTCCTAAAATAAATTGGTGGCCGAAAATTAAATTCTTAAAATTTGTTTTAAAATAAACAAACTATTGACAAGGTGAAGTTTTTAAATATGATACGAAATTTAAACTGACTTATATCTTTATGACAAGGTATCAATAGTTAATACTTGGCAATTTTGATAAATGTTTGAACTTCTGAGGGATTTTGTAATGCAAAGATAACCATCGTTTTTATATACCCATTGAATGTGTTTTAATATGTAACAATTAAGTCGACGTCACTACATAATATCGAAAAACCGACTATTGCCAAGCGTTTGTTTCCGTATTATCAACATAGTATTAGAAAACTCCAATTTGTTTTGTTCACGACAGTGCCTGACAGAGTACACAGCTGTCAACTTGTACGTGTGCTGTAGAGGCCTGCTTCATATCTTTATCTTATTTTACTCTGAACACGGAATAAAATATCTGCTGTATTACAAATAGAATGATTTCCTTTTATGTTTTTTTTCAGCAATGTAAGTTTTTATTATTCCAGTAGTAGTTTTCTCGTTTTCTGTTTCATTATTTGGACATGGTCTTGGTTATTACTATTTCGGATAGGCCCTTTCGTACGCATAAATGTTTTGGATGATTACCTGATAAGTTATATTTCATACTTGTATACCTTAAATATCTGCAATTTGACCTCAGTGTCTCGCAATGTATTCTGTATCTTCTTTTTACGACCATACATAAGTTTCAATCTAAAATGTTCATGATCCTTTACTGCAACAACAAGACCTGCAAGAAAGATCAAGGAAAAGTGAATTCTCCCCCTTTGTGCTGGAAGGTTACAATATTGCTTGCATTTTGAATGTTAAAGTTTCGATTTCAACACGCCAGCAATACATTTAGATTTTATTTTTGTTATACACGTATTATGTAAATTTGATATAGATTTCATCATAATTCTAATTAACGAAACTTTGAAGTTACCCCCCTTTGAACATACAACATCAGTCATGATCCTGACATAGATGCTTTACTATTTGTTCATTCAGATATCCATTTTACTATTTCTTCCTTGCAGAACAACGTTGCAAATATCATTGTGTCTTTCCAATTGATTAAACGTTACATGTACTAATTCCCGCTACATCAGCTGTTTTTTTTTATAATTTTGTTCTTTGGTTTGATTTGTATCTTTTTCTTAGTTTTTTTTTTTGTCGTTCTTTTTCACGAATTTCGATCGTTTGGACCGTTCCCTACAATAGTTTTTGTTAGAATATTCTTTTTATGACACATTATAAAGAAAAAAAGCTGAGAACTATCAAACTAAAATAATTTGGATTTATTATATCAATACTCACTGTCTGTTACTCGTATAACTCTCCATGGTAACAAAAACGCTAAAATAAAAACAAAATCTCTCGTACTGTATGAGGGAAAGGTAAACAATAACGCAGTATCAGCAATGAAAGATATGATGACTACCATTGCGTCAAAAACCTGAAATAAAAATTCTCAAATTATATTAATGAAACTAAAGTCATGTATATGTACTTTGACAAAGGATGCTATATATCAATAATTACTTACCTGCCGTTGGTAATTTATATATCTGACCTCCATGTTTGTCAAGTTTTTGTTATCAAAGATAAATGAAGGATCTTAACATTTCAAAAGCTACATTTAAAATCTATTCTGATAATTTAATGCTCTCATTAGTAACAATTCATTCACAAATACATTATTCTTCAAACGTTAATGCGGGGGATATCAGGAAACGTATACGGCTACAGTAGTAGATATAAAATCTATGCTTGTGAAGGATCCAGTTTCATCCTTTTTGTTTCAATTGATTTTGTCTGTAACAAAGGCTGAGATTTTTTGTTTGGAGAATGTCACGCTCCCTTGCACGCTAAAGACTCCTTCTGTAGTTTTCGGAAAAGAGTAGGCTAATTGCCGTTACAGAAGGCTAAACTATCCGACCCTACCCAACCATCCATCATTTTACAGAGGCAGCCAAATCGGTTTCCCTTTGTGTTCTCCCCCCCCCCCCCCCTAATTAAAATTCGTTTAATAAATTGTTGAACTGGATCTCGTCCCGAAGAAGCACGAAATACTTGCCAATGTACGTTCATAAATTTTGCTGAAATGGACACCTTTTTCAGAGTTAAAAAAATTCTAAATTCAGACCAAACTAGTATGAAGCGGGTGTTTATGTTTCTATAGAATGTTAACTTAGGAAATAAATTCCTTCAGGAATAGGCAATGTGAAATTAAGGTTCCGTAATGCATCCAAGAGCAATTTATTTTGTTTTTCATCCATAAAAATGTTAAATATTGAATTACATAATAGTTATTCAAGATTCTGTCTCGGGGAATATTACATCAACAGTCGCGGATGTGACAATAAATACCTTGTCTAAGACCCGAATAACATATAATATTCCCGTTAGGTTTTTAAATACATTCATATAAATGGCATATTTGCTGCTGATAATACCTCTAGTCTTCGATGGAAAAACAAAGAACCTGCACATAATGCCTTTAATATTGTCTGAAATAAAGAAAGATGGTATGTACTGTACGTTGTCAATTTCTAATAAAGCAATTGATGTCAAATATCCGATAGTAAACCTCAAATACTAAAACTGATGTTTACAATGCGCACCTTTGGATTAACCTTCACTTTAAATCGCCGTAATGCCAAAATAAAGACAGAAACTATATAATCTACAGATTCAAACAAACTGAAAGATTATATAAAGTTGAAAACTGTAAATCAAGCTGAAACTATGTTTTTGTACCTATAAACCTATATGAATTCTGCACTGCCAAGTGTCTGTACCTAGTCAGATCATTATCACCTAATGTTGCTTTGGTATTTATTTTCTTTGCCTCTCTCTTTTTATTTTAGGAGTTATGCTGTTGATTAATTGGTATGTAATTTCTTGTTTTTTTTCCAGTCAATTCTTTTTATTCGTAATCAAATTAAGATTAAATGAAAATAAGAAGTCGATTTTTAATGACGAAGCTCTGCATTTTTGATTTCTTCAGTTCCGCTTTAATTAATACCGGGACCTCAATGGCGGAGTCATCTACATATTACACAACATATGGAACACAACAGACAAAAGCGACAATGATACATGTACATGTATAACTAAAAGAATAAAAAACGTATACTAAACTAAACAAAACTAGAACTAGACAGCACATATATGTAATTTAGCATACATATATGTACTTCATCCTAATCGCTTATTATTACTATGAGGTTTAAGTTGGAGCTGGCAATGAGGTATGTTAGACACCGATCATAATTAAGCAAACATTCTATCGATGTTATATAACATCAATAATAAAATAATAATATATTCTGTGTCTTGTATGCAATGATTGATGAATGCTTTTAAATAAAGTTTGTATTGAAAGGTGTGAGTCTCGCTGGAACACGTTATTCTAACTTTTTTGTTTCAAAGATAATTAGGAAAGAAAACGGGCAGTTGATTACACGTCAGATGCAAAAGACAAGACGAACAGCAATACAAATGCTGATTACTAATACTTGTTTTTCTTATTTACTAGTACTTGTAACAAATAAAATGTATCACAAAATATCGAAAAATATGTGATGCACTGTATGGCCATTTCGTTGACTGACAACTCATCAGCTTCGATTCAAAATAACGGCTATTTACGGGTTGATTCGTATCGAATGTCTTGATTTTTACAATTTTGGAAATTTCAGAAAAAAATCAAGATAACAAGACATATAGCCTTGCAGTCATTGAAGACTGCTTAATTCCATTTTATCAAAGTCAATAATGAATTATACATTGTTTACATGTACCGAACTGATCTTGATTGATTGCAGGACAAAATGCCTTGATCTAAATTTGTCTTGCCTGATCTTGATTGATTGTAGGACATGACTTGATCTAAATTGGTCTTAACCGATCTTAATTGATTGCACTTGATCTAAATTTGTCTTAACCGATATTGATTGATTGCAATACAACATTTTGTCTTCCATGCTCTTGATTGATTGCTAGACAAGATGTCTTGATTTAAATTTGTCTTGATATTGATTGTCTGCATGTCTTGATTAGGTCTTCCTATCTTGATGTCTAAAGAGGTTTAGTGATGCAAATAATCAAGACAAAGTAAACCTGACTATAAAAAGACAAAAATGGCTGTTAAAGATTAGAAGTGTGTTAATGTTGATATTATATTATACATGTATTACAAGCATTTTAGAGCTAGTTTCTCATGTATTCATTCGCACTTTACAATACAAAAATGGATGCATATTGATCAATTAAAATATCGTTTAATTCAGGTGTCCTAAGAGATAAAATCAGTGCAATTGATGAAAGTCATCTACAATGTAGGGTTTCCTACCATAAATTCTAATGCAGCTCTAAAAATCAAAAGTTCCGAAATCTAATTATACAGTTTGAAATGTTAAAACTGAAAATATTAAGAAGAAACATACCTCTACTGACACAATGCCTAATATTGCAACACTAGCAAAATGACAAATATGAGCAATATGTTCCTCAACACTATACTCCTCGTGAGATTTTATCACAGTTTTAGTATTTAATAAACTTTGAGATGTCTTTGGATTTATTTCAGTTGTTATTGAAGAAACGGTTGATATGAACAGAGTCCGTTTTGCTCGATGTTTATTGTATATACTAACAGTACTGTTTGTGTCATTATCTATCACATCATGCCTGGAAATATTCCATTCTATCGTTGCTTCTAATAACATATTGAATATATCCTGAGATTCCTTCCCGAGTAGGGTGTACTCGTTTGTCCTTTTCATTTGTTCTAAGAACTGTATGGTGCTATTTGTAAAGTTTTCTGTTTCCTCTAAGGTTACTGTAATATATAAAAGGTGATAGTATTATACCTAGAATAATAATAATCTTGATAAATGTTGATACTGATAAATAATAACAATACTTGAATATTCTGTATTTTTAACTAAATGAAATAACAAGTCGCCATCCACATTTAACTGTTTCTAATTGACATCTTAATTTGAAAATTTCTCGAAACGCCACAGTTTTAATGAATTAATTTATAATATCCTTTTCACATTATCAGACAGATGAAATAAAATATGCGCTATCTTCCTTCTTAAAGGAATCAGAAATAAAACCAACCGTAAAAATGAGTCTTGACTTTTGAAACGTTCAGTGTTGAATGAAACTGAAGGCATAGTTTTATTGCTTGTAACCATGCCAGTCAAGTACAGAGGTGCTTATAAAAAAGCTTTTGATAACTTCGCGGACCTCACGACGATACCATTTCAAATAATCAGTATGTTCTGTTCTGACTAATAAGAGCATTCTCACCTTTGACTTTGTACAAATCTAGTGTTAATTCACCAAGTACCAGGGCACAATCTACGATGCATAGAATTACCAAGGTCAAAAGCATGTACTTGCTCTTAAAGAATTCATATCCTTTCCTCCGCAGTCTGTAAAATATAATAATAAACATTTCTACAGTTTTCTAAATATATATTAATATCTATATCAATATTGTAGAATATTAGGAACATTATCATGGTCTTGTATTTTGTAGAGCAAATATTTTTCTTACAGTTAACTATGTCAAGGACGTGTAAAAAATTCAGATTTGGCAGTTCTCAATGATGTTAGAATGTTTCAACAGAGGCAAATATGATTTAAATCACTGACTCAAGTTAAATAATAGCTAGCTACATGTAGATGTCAAATTGAAAGCCCTTTTTACTCGTATCTAGCTATCGTTCAAAGTCTGTTCATTTATTGCGAATTTTCCGGCAGTCTACAATATTTTTCCAGCAATCGTAGCTAGTATTGTTGACCACTAAATGTGCATCTTGTTTAACGCAAGAAAGCATTTTGACAGCCTAAAATTTCTCAGTTTGGTGGGCAAGGAAAAGAAAATAACTCGCATACAGAGAAACGATTGTACAGTTATATTCATGTATCTACTTGTGTAGAAATTAAAAACATTGAGATTTTTTGTAAAGATCTCAGTGTAAAAATAAAATTTTCAATCTATAGGTATATGTATTGATGCATTCTCAAGAAATTTTATTTTTTTGCCGGTTCTCACAACTTTCATTCGGCTGATAACATACATAATAATTTTGGATTTAATAATTTAAGCTCAGAATTGTGTGGTACTACGGACTATTTTTGTTAGATTTATATCACCTAATTTTTCTAAATATATACAACATTACAGCCTTGTGACAGTATTCAATGAAACTATGATACAGCGTCTGTCATGTCTATTGTTGGACAAACCCTCATACGGAACGTAATGATGAGTTGTACGTAATAGCTGTTTGACGTAAATGGACGGCGTTCAATGATGTAATTGAAGTGTTATCTCGGATAAGATATGTGACAAAAACAGATTAAATCTCGAAAAGAATGTATTTAATTTTTGATTTAATAATTTAAACCCAGAATTGTGTAGTACTACATACTATTTTTGTTCGATTTATATCACATAATTGTTCTAAATATACACAAAATTACAACCTTGTCACAGTATTCAATGATGATACGATACAGTGTCTGTCATGTCTGTTGTTGGACAAACCCTCATACGGAACGTAATGATGAGTTGTACGCAATAGCTTTTGACGTAAATGGACGGCGTTCAATGATGTAATTGAAGTGTTATCTCGGATAAGATATGTGACAAAAACAGATTAAATCTCGAAAAGAATGTATAAATTATGTCAGAGACATACATTTACGTCTGGGGAAATAATTAAGGTTGACCATCATTTACGATCAATCGGACATCTAGACCTATCTGATTGTATAGGACGAGTTTGCAGAGGTTTAATTTCCGTTACTTGAAGATGTTTGAAATTCAAAAAGTGGTCAATGAACCTACTCGGAGGTCGTTAGTAATCCTTTATTCAATTTAATTGTAAAGAATGTGTTGAGTGAAAATTTCAGAAAACGGCCAAACGAAACTAAAGTTCCGATTATACATGAAAAATAAGCCGGCTAAAATATAACTCTACGTATTTGCCATTCGTAACTGATCGCTGAAGTTATATAACACTGAAACATGATACGAAGGTGTAAAGAGAAATTATACAGTGGACTAGTTAAAAAACATTGTAATAAAAAAAAATATTAAACAATCAAGATATCTGCTCCTACGTATAACAGAGAGGTTTTCCATGTAGAACTAGCCTTGCAGAATTTTACGTCCATGCGGTGGGTATTGGATGACACGACCTTGCTATTGTTTAGCACCCAGTTACATATTATTGACAAAACCAAACATTTTACACGAATAATATTTTTATGTCATTGAGATAAATTCCTAAACTTACTTTCCAAAATGTTCTTGTATATGTATAGAATCCTGTTGAAGTTCTTCCTCTAGTTCATTTTCAATCTTTTCAACATAACCATGAGTCTTCGCCAGTACAAGCGTTTCAGCGACCAAAGTCTACAAATTAAAAAGTGAGATAATAGAAGTACGTGTAAGAGATACTGTTTGGGGCGTTAAGATCTTTGAAGGCAAATTTTCAAATAACTAAGCAAGTTTTTGTTTGTATGATGCCCAGTTCCTATCTTCTTAAACCGACGAATATCGAAGAAACTATATTGCGAAACAGTTTCCTTTAATTAAAAAAGCAATCAGGTCAAGTAAAAAAATTAAGTGTGGTTCCTGTAACATCAAGATAAAAAATAGGGTAGGTAGGTAGGTAGGTAGGTAGTGTTTTTTAATTTTTAATCTTTTTTATCGTCTAAGGTAGACACATTCTGACTTTAATAGTGCTTATTGCAAAATATCCGAAAAATATTTCGGGCGGCTCCAAAAAAAAAATAGAGTAGGTAGTGTAACCAAAACCACACATATTTTTTTTTATTTGGCCTGATTCAGAACCTCCTACAAGTATCTTCCACTGGGATGTCAGTGCCTGACAATTATATGTTTTTTAGTCCTGCCAGAATGTATTTAAAATTTTTTTTTATACCAGTGTGTATTATTATCATTGATGTCCTCAGATTGCCAGCCACGATAGAAGTACACTCAATAGAACATTTTGTCTTAAGGCCATCTTTAAGTTTAAATTGTTATGATTTTGTGAAAATGTCCCGATGCAAACCATTGATGTTTCAAATCAAGCATTTTTGGTGTTCCTTAAGCACCTATGGCATGACTGTCAAGGTGGGTTTATGCATACAACTTTCCATCTGATTATTTAACCTCTTGGTAAGTTTTGACAAAATACCACCGTTAGAACACAAAAACTGGAATGAATTTGAATATGAAATTAAGGTCATACTTTGCAAACGCGTAATTATTAGACATATAAGTACTATAAATTACATATTGTACTAGTTTGTACTATTAAACTAATTACTTTTGCTATTTTATCATTTTTTACAAAAATATTTATGCAGGAAATATAAGATAGAAACATACCCTAATGGCACTGTCTTTCCGTTTACCATATCTAGCTTTAGTCCCACCGCCGTCATTAGCATGTCCATTTAATGATGCTCCAAAGTTAGGAAACATTGATACTGATTTGAAGACATATGTCTGTACTTTAAAATTTGAAAAGAAAAAAATAACAATATTTTTGAATTATGAGACGATAACAAGTCTGGAACTGAAAGATGTTCGATTGGGATAATTCTCAATCCTATTAACTGCATAGTTATGGATGGGATAATAACACAAATATATTATTTAATAGAAATAATTGTATATAGTTTGTACTGAAAACGTGAACATCGTCTTAATTTTAGAGGAGAAAATTTACTATGATCTCTCGTGTATGATAGACGAATGAAGTTTTTATTATTTAATGGAAACCCTGGGAAGATTTGATTAGTGCGAAATATAATTACTCGGAAATGAAATACCCTTTTAGTATAACTAAAACCTCAACAATCAATAAAGATTACTGGAGTAATGCGTCATATGGAAATCATTATCTTTGTGACTTACACGTAAACTTAAAAAATATCATGTAAACGTTTACATTTTTTGCAGCGGTTTTAGGAAGTTCAATAATAATTAAAAAAACGCTTTCAGATGTTCATAAATGTGAACACAAAAAATCCAAACTATCACTACAGGTGTAAGTCGACGACTAGGGCCGGGTTTAGATTTCGTAAGAAGATGCATATGTAATAGAATGACGCATATGCCAGAATGACATCTAACCAATACGGACGAGCTTGTGACCATGAGACAAAAATATTGGTTATTACCAAAAGCAATTACAAGAATAAAGATGAAACGTCATTTCTCCAATTCTTGGCATCTTTAATCGGTGGGATAACAATACATAACATTTCTAACCACTTCCCGGTGATCAAATTTCTGCATGGGAATTCCGGCCGTTTTTTAACGTTTATTGAAAAGATAAACGAGAGAAGTTCCGAAATGGCGTTCATGTAAACAAAATGCGTAGAAACGGCATTTTCTTGAGGTTTTTGTTGAAAATCATAGGAAACAGATTCTCCTTAAATTCATTCGTGCGTTATAGAAATTCACCACCCTTGATAGTTAAATTTTAGATTTTAACACGCTCGCTAAAGCTCGTGAGTTTTTAATTTTAATTTTATTTACCCTCTTTATTTGATAAACCTTTGGACGTCAAATTAATGTGTGGATTTTTCAAAATGAGTTTATCCACCGGACCCTTTTTAATATAATTAGGTTCGCTTTTGACTTAAAATGTGGAAAGGTGGAAATAATTGAACACTGCAAAGACTAAACGTGAAAAAGCAATAAGCAATATGCATGGCAGCCAAATTTCGTAGAAAATCACCTTCTATTAGGGGGGCTTAAACATTAAAACAAAGACTCTCTGAAAAAATTATTAAGCTAAACAGTGCATCGTATACTAACAGACCATTACAACAAAAAATGACATTTGTAATTGATGTAAAATTTCAGTATGAGTCAGCCTAAAAAGTTCAAAGAAAATAATAAAACCATAAATGTGATACACATTAATATTTTGTCGGTTAATTTATATTGATTAAAAGATAGTCATTAGGCACCTACAATGATGTTACACACAGATAAACATGGGTTTGGAAATTGAATGCTGTAGTAGCAGAAGAAAATCATGCAAACAATTTTCGCTAAAATGTAAGCAAATTTCATATGAATTCTAAATGTTATTGGAAATTTGTAATTTAAGTCTGACAAGCACTGTTTTATAATTTTTAAATAATTACAATATCTATTATAAAAACTCATTACTCCCTGAGTGGAAATGGTAAATGGAAGCTTCATAAAGCTGTCATCGTATTTTCTAAAGACTTTAACAAATAATATCCTGATATTAATATTTATAACACACGAATATTTTTTTTAAAAATCAGTAGGGTATTTTAGTAATACAGAACATTATTGATCTTTTCTAAAAGAAAACTTTAAGCATGCTGCGTACAGATTTTTCCAGTTGTGATTTATTAATTTTCACGGAAATATAGAACGGTAACAACAATGTGAAAAGTATTAAAATATAAAGCCTAACATTTCAGCACTCTGTCTAGGACTTTTACATAGGTTGTCAGCTACAATTAAAACATCGTTAATTGTATTAGATTTTGTTGCAATTACTCAATTGGTTCATTAATTTCATAGAAGTGACAAGCGCAGTGACTTTCTTGACAGAGCAAAATTACTGTTTCATGAACTCCCCAGACGTATCTATGTTGATATCATTACTCTAAAATTTCATGATTGTCACCAATAATTTGAGTAACCAACAATCACTGATTATAATAAATAGGACATGACATGTTTATGTCCAGAAGGCAGTGCTTCAGGTTGTATCCTTTCGTTCAGTAATAATGTGTTCACGTGGTCGGAGATTCTCTTACGTCAAACCCCCTTTGGACGAATTGACTTGGGCAGCAGAACGTAAAAGCACTTAACTTTTCTTGTTCCCACTTTTAGAAATGTTACGTGTTGATACAAGTATTAATTTAATTGTTACAGAGGCTGTAGCAACTCCACCCCTTAGGGAGTAACCATTTTATTAAGGCCAGGATTAAGAATTAGAGAAAAAGCATTGTATCCTCTGATACTTTTTACTGGATATCGTCGTGAAAGATATCTACAGAATATAGTGAGTTAATTGTCTATTCATGTTTCTTCTTAATTTCAATTGCAGTTTCACTGTTAAAAGGGCTTTTTATTCGAATACTAGAGACTAATGTATTTATCTGATGTTAAATCTATTTAAATCATAACACAGGTTCATTTGTATGAATTAATTTTATTTGTGTAAATACAAGTAAATGAAAGTAGATTTTTTACCAACAGAAATGTCCTTAGGGGATATTGTATATGAAATATGTTTCTCTTTATAATACTATGAGTACCAATATTTATGTTTTATTCATTTATCTATGATATATATTTACCACCATGTTCCCAGTTGTAAATTTCAGTTAAGGCAGGAAAGGTACAAATACAACAATAGAACTCAGAAATCATAAAGGGATATATTCAAAGACAGATATACAGCAAGAAGGAAATGAAATGCGAGATGAACTGTTCGAGTTACACGGGAAAAATACTGTTGATTTATTTATTTTTGTTGCATTTAATTTAATTTTTTTTGTGTTGATATTTTTTTCGAGGATATGTACCATGGTTTAAAACACTAGTACATGTAACACACTTTTGATCTGAGCAAAATCAAAATACTTGTAACGAGATCCAATCAAGATATGTCGTCATGCAATTAATCAAGATCCGTCAAGACAAGTTTAGATCAGTTCAGCACAGGTAATACGAATTAAACATTTCACGATTCATGCTTAAATATTATGAACTGCAAGGCAATATCTCTTGTTTTAATCTTGTTTTTTTCTGAAATCTAAGAAATTGTCAACATCAAGACGATCAAGATAAAAAAAGACAGAAATAGCCGTTAAAGATAAAACGTGTCTTACTACTGAAAATATAAATTTCTAGTAAAACTGACATGTGGAACATGTAATGAAAACGACGAATATTGGAATCTAACGAAATGTAATAATTCAAACTATATATTATTTAATTTGTTTACCGTTTAAGATATTATATAATACCAATACAAACAGTTTTTCAATGTAAGATTTTGAGCAATATAACTAAATAAAGTATTCAAATGTCATTTCATTTTATCTATCTTTTTTAATATCATTTCGTTGTTTCTTATATTACCAAGACTGGTTCAACAAAGTCACATTTTTCTGTGACTTTTCCAGATCAGGATCCTTTTATAATGTTTACCTGAGAGTTAATTTAGTCAAAATAACAAAAGAGTTCATTAAGAGGCTTCATTCATTTTGCCTAATAAGTTAATCTGACTAAAATATAAGATATGACAGAAAAGTGATCAGAGGACGAAATATATGAATAGTATGGTTTCGCTTTGTAATTTTTTATAGATTCTTCTGTGTGTTTAACACATAAATATAATACCATTCGATTAAAGATGACATCTTGCGTGTACTTTGACTGTAATTCTTGCTGATTGTTCAGACTCTATTCATCACAGACAAAGGCAATACATTTTGGGGAAATTGATTTTATATCAGTAAACAATTCAGTTTTGATTATAATGTGGTAGCAAAATCTTACATGAAGTGTTAAATAGATACTGTCCTACAGGAAAGAAATTTACAAAATAAAATGTAAGAGTAAATAAAGTCAAGAAATACCAAAGAGATATTCGAAGGAGGGAAAAATCGAAACAACTGACAAACTCCGGAGAAAAAAGAAGACAAGACAAAAAAAAGTACATGCATTACAATTAAAAACTAAAAACATATGAAAAACATGGACCCCACCAAAAACCGGGGGTAGACTCAAGTGGTCCGGAAGAGTAAACAGTCTCTGCTTCCTGCAGGACACCCGCCATGCTGCCCATGTCAAATTCGTATGAAGAACGGATAACGTCAATTCATCAATTGAACAGGTCCATTTTCATTTGGGAAACAGTTTTTTCATACCTGTCAACCAAGTCATGACGACGTCCATAAAACTTTAATAAGGATGACTCCAACTTATATCGTGCCAACAATATACCCCTGTATGAGCAACTTTTCTGTCAGGAGACGGGCTCTGTCCAGGAAGTCAATGTATATGTCACAAGCTCTGGAATAACGTATGAGTTGTGAAACATATACTCCAAACACCGGCGCTTCTGGAATATTGACGCTCAAAAATGGGAAGTTGACGATTGGAAAATCAAAGTCATCCCGTTTGTCGTAAAGTTTTGTATTCAACCTTCTTCTAGTGTCAAATTTCGAGGTGAAGGTCAAGATAAGATGCAGACCTGGCAGTGAGTGGTATCCATAATTTCGAGCTCATTCGGATAAATGAGATGCAAGAAATTCCCAAAAAGTGAATAAAGCGTTAATCCGAAATTCTGAAATTTGAAACATAACAAAAAATATATAAAATTTTATGTAACTTTAATTTTTAGAAGAACAAAACTATTACGATGTAATATAAAATCAGGGGATAAAAACCTATGTACTGCTGAAAAATGATTAAAAAAACAACTTGACGACGCTTTTTTGTTATCCTAATGGACTAAGGTCTTTACATACATGTTATGCCAGAAGCCCACATCATACAACAAGATTAAGACACTACATGTACATTAAATTCAGATACGATGGATTAATCTTCAACAAATACATTTGTGACCAAAACGCTTGAAAGACAAACCATGAAACACCAAACGTCGAGTTAAGTAAAACAAAATGTAGATCACATGACTATAGAATTACTTTCTTACTCACGTATCAGTTTGTTTGTTTAATTGGGGTTTAACGCCGTTTTCAGCACATTTGGCTAGTTTTTATTGGTGGAGGAAGCCAGAGTACCCGGAGAGAACCACCGACCTTCGGTTGGAAAATTGGCAATCCTTGTCAATTTAGATCGGAGTCGAACACACCCCGCCACAGGTGAGATTCGAACTCGCAATCTCAGTGTTGACAGGCTAGTGATCATTAGTAGTCATGACGAACTACCTAGACCACCTCACGTATCAGTTTCATTTGATTAAATAGTGTATTATGACCTTTAAGTTTAATGTCTCCTACATGCAAGTTCTGAGGTAAAATTTGTAATTTATCGCCATGTTACCAGAATAATTTAAAATGATAACGTCTGTATTCTTAAAACAGAAACAATAAAAACGAAAATTAACATCAATCAAACGTTATCAAGAAAAGTGTAAATATAACAATAAAATAATTATTTTTATCATTTGATTGTTAAAATTTATAAGTTAATGTAAATTTATGAATAATTCGGGTAAGATGCTCTTAACTCGGGTAAAAAAATAGTACAGTCAGTGGCTATAAATTGGTTATCTGAAGTGTTTTTGGAGGAAACAAGTAAATAACTGATTACAAATACAAGAAATATTATAATATTATGAACATTCATTCATACAGCTTGCTTCGTACGCTTGTACTTATAAATGCACCAATATAATGAACAAACAGGTGCGTGGAAACAATATGTAAGGCGGAAATACTAAGTAGGAAAAACTGTTTAACTAATGCTTAAATCCTTAATATTTTTAAGAGATTGAAGTGTGTTTTGGTTCAAAATATGGCAAAATCATAAGATTAGTAACAAATATATTAAAATAACTTTTTGTGCTTGTCTTGTACATAATCGGCAGTTTTGAAAATGTGAATTACACAGGGGCAAAACTGCGAACACAAATTCAGAAAAAAAGTTGCTGCATTTTTTTTATCTTGTTTTCACATCGAGCACTTCTGACAAGATATGATTTTTCGGAATGCTCATCCAGTGCATCTGGTATTGTTATATTATACTAGAATGTTTATTCCTCTCATTCGTTCTGGCTGATGTTTAATTCATACAAGTTGAAAAAAAAAATTTTTCTTACAATTTTATACTTTTTATCAAAACAAAAGTCGTACTGTTCAACTAACCCTCAATTCTCTTTTTTAACTGTAAAACTAAAGAAAAAATATGAAGAAAAAAAAACTAAAACATCAGGTAAGGTCGTGAACACAACTGGTACAGGTAAGATCAAATTAGCCTTGAGCTTGTAAAAAATTCAAAATTTATCCACTGTGAATTTCAACAAGAAGAATCTTGTTATACAATATTATAGCTGAAGCAATGAATACTGATGTTTACTCCTGGGATTAACAGTTCGTCAAAGGCGGTGTCACCTCAGTACCAGTAAAATAAACCCCGAAATCGAATTCCCTGCATGTAATCCGAATTTATAAATAATATATATGCAATTATTTCCGTTGTTTTTCATAGTGCCTAAAAGTGTATGATGTTAACCTCCGAAAAATGTTCCGGAAATCACTTGGTTGGTCGAAATTGACAGGTTGGTTAACGTTTCATCAGGCTGCCTGTTACGTATAGCATTATACACAAGAAACATGGGCTCAGAGAGATTTTACGGAATTATTTATATCAATGGTCAATATGAATCATTCGTTGGTTCATTCTATCTTTATTAACTTTTGTATTCTTAGCATTCGGGATTAGAGGAATTCTTATTGCTACTAATATAACCTATATTTAATGTAATAATTTGTTTTTAATGATGTTGTTCATTTCTGTTTTTATAAGTTATGATTGCTTTGAATGAATGAACAAATGTACATTATAACAAATGGAATATTTATTCATTATAACGAAATAGCATGGATCCAACTAATCTACCAAGAATTTAATCAAAGAAATTATTATCTTTTTTGAACGTTATTTTAGTCAGATCTTGTAAAATTTTTCGCTCCAACAATCTGCCGCAAAAAAAAAATAACAAAGATTGAACATTTTAAAATCCACCAAATCAGAGAAATATAAATTGAAAAATAAAAGTAGGACAGTGAAGTTTCAATTAATAGCGTAATTGAACTCGCCTTCTCTTAAAGAAGAATGTCGTGCTAACAATGCGGCACTAATCGTATTGGTATATCTGAAAAATACAATACAAACATACAGCGCGGTTGAATATCTTCAAATTTTTTTTAAAAGGGGTCATCAAGATCCTTTTCGTGCATCATGAGCAAACATTCCGTGTTGACGACTGCAAGATACACTTTCTAAATTTTCCAATTTTTATTAATATAATCCTTCATAAAAGATAAATTTGGTCCAATAAATATTTAACATTTATATATTCTTATTGTGAAGCATATATAACCAGCATAAAATGATGAGATTTATGAACGCAAAGGAGGCCCACGAACATTTCCTAGAGGCGAAGTGCAAAAAGATTTATTGTTATTCCCATCCAGAGATGACATGGAGTATAGAAAGCTTCATATACAATCTAAAAAGCAAATCAAAGTGTCTTGTTTTCACTGTTACAAATACTGATTTTAGATATATCCCAATAAACGTGAGATCAAACATATACATAGTATTTTGCTTCACATCTTGAAAAACGTTTGACATAAACAGTTCGGTATACCACATTTGTACCTTTAACACATATATTGACAATAAAAAATGAAAAGAACAGCTCCTGGACATACAGTTGAGATCAGTTCTAACCTCTCAACTATTTTGTCAGAGAGGACGGTTTTAGAACAATTCTAGAACGGTTGTAGGGTAGAACCGTCAGAAATGGTTCTAGGGTAGAACCATCCAGAATGGTACTTGTGTATATCTGTCACAAATGGTTCTAGGGTAGAACCATTCAGAATGGTTCTATGATAGAACTGTCATAAATGGTTCTAGGTTAGAACCGTCCATTTTCATGTCCGATAACTCTGTATCGATTATGACACGTACTCCTCGTCTTCGCTTTTTCCAAACTTTAAAAAACATTTTTTTGAAATGTGTAGTTACATTTCACATCGATTATAATTTCAATATATGGAATTATGACAATAATTAATAATAGTAAATTGATGACCAATTTATACAAAACAGCAAAAGTACATACATGTAATAAAGAGGTATGGTGCAAGTTTTTTTTTTTTAATTTTTAACCCACAAGTAAAACGAATTATTGTTTTTTGTTAAAATTTGTGTGATTTTTATCTGAAGCAAATTTACAGGTAAAGAAATTTGTTTTCCGTAACATGTTGTGTGTTTCAGGTAATAAAAATTAATTAACGTTTTGAAATGCATATTGAACCTTGACTGTCGGGATGTTCATTGTTCCAACCTTTAAGGTACACAGATACATGTGTATGTATACAGGTATAACGTTAACGTTTTGATGAAAAAATCAGCATAACGTACATATACGGATATTCTACACAAAAATTTGAATTGAGAAGGAACGGGACTAAATCTTGATTTAATGTGTTCTCTTGTCGAAACATATGTAGAGGAATGTTTTATGTACTAGCAAATAACACCGACTAGTTTTTAAATCATTTAGTTTTAATAAAAACTTTATTCTGAGTGAATTTTTTTTTTTAGTCTATAATATATTTCGGTATGATAAAAATTGATTTTAAAATTATGACAACAAATCAATTATTTTATTTATTATAATTTTAATGCTCAAAATTCATAAACTATTGCCATGGTCATAAATGGTTCTAGATCTTGATTTACACTCTTGGTCATTGGACACAGTCCTGAAAGAAGACCATCTAAGGACCATTGCTGCTAAGCCTGGTTCAAACTGGCTCAGTGGTTTCTGACAAGAAAATTTTTTAAAGGAATTTCCCAAAGTGTCCTTTGTTAAACTAAGTAGGGCTGTGGCGGCCATCTTGGTTGACAGTCCGGGTCGTCGGACACAATTCTGATAGAGGACCTCCTAAGGCCTATTGCTTTTAAGTCTGGTTCCAATTGGCCATGTAGTTTCAAATTCATCGCCCATTTTTTTAATTTGTGGTCACAGCAGCCTTGTCGGTTGGCAGTCGCAGATGTCGGACGCAATTTTGGACCAAAGTTTGGTCGCAATTGGCTCAGTGGTTTCAGAGAAGATCTTTGAAGGAAAGTTAACGCCGGACGACAACGACGGACGCCAAGTGATGGCAATAGCTCACACAGCCTTATATGCAAGGTGACCTAATAAAATAATTTACATAGTTTGATAATTTAGTAGTTTTTTCGTGATAAATTTAAAAAGTCTTTTGATTACGGTTAACATATCTGTTATACATACCTCTAATACTTTAAATTATTACACTCCAAAGACTTTTGAATCAATGTTAATAGCTCCTATTGATCTGGTGTTCTACAATAAATTCCATGATAATTATGTGTAAGTATTGGCACACCACAATCCAGAACTGTACCAATCTATCAACTAAATTAAATTAAGGGCGCAACCAGAAAAATAGTCATGTGTACATGTATAAACATAGCCATTCAGCTAAACAAATATATGAATTTTTTTTTGTATTAAGTTTTTTTCATTTATCTTGTATGTTTTTCAATACATAATTTCATGACTTTAAACACATCGGTTTATAAAATAAGAGATCGTTAATTTATTTAGAAACGTTTATTAAACTGAGACCTAGATTTGAAAACAGCATGAAGATAAAATAAGTACGGTCAAAAATGTGATCATATACAGACTAGTAGTATCTTAGTAATTCATTGTTTATAACTAGATTATGACAAAGTTACCACATTTCAACAAAATTTTAAAAAAGTCATCTCATCTATTTTCGATATTACATTGTTTTTTACATGTTATTCACCTTTGATTGATTAACCGTTTCACAAAATTTAATCATCATGAATCAGTATAAAATAAGATTTATATGAGAAACGACAGAGAGCATCGACATGTTGTTATTGTTCCACTAAGTTTATGGTCAGAAATGTTACATAACAGAATGTTTTGGGCAACTTTGTTGTAATAAAACGTTCATTTGATGAGCCAGAAAGTGAAGGGCCAAAAATAACATGAAGTCGTCTTGGAGTTGTTGTATGATGTGATCTCAAAATAAAGAACTACAATAAAAGCACGGTTATTGTATCATGATACACTACTGCATCTTAGTTTCTCATGTCCATACGTTAACACCACTCTAACCCTTACGGAAAAAAGACAAATCTACCTATTGTAAATCTGTTTCTACTGACAATTTGAGACAAAAAGGAATCTTTCTGTAACCTATGACATACCTTCGCAACAAGAATGTATAAGCAGAACCTATACATTGTTTACTTTTTATTACATTAAATGTTATTCAACTACATACAAAAACTCATTTACATGTATAGTCTTATCATCTTGATCAGTCTTCTGGGGTTTTACACTGTGTCTAATCAACAAATGAATAAATGGACATTAGTTTAAATTTGAAGTAACGAATTTGCGTTATTGCTGCATAGAGTTAAACTAACAATATCACACCTAGTGGGTCCCAAGTTTTGAGCATCAAAATTATAAAGCCTTCGCCGCAAATCTATATATAGTGCATGACAATGCTGTTTATAAAAAATGCATACAGTGAAAACTGAAAGATGAGTTTAGTAAAAATATAAAATCTATAAAATAATTAAAAAAAAACGAATTTAAGTCACAAGGTCAAATTCATAATTTTCGAAAATGAAAATTATGAAACCTTATTTCGTATCTGTATACATACAGTGTGTGACAATACGGTATATATATTTTATATATTATATTCCGTTTTGTATTAAAATGCAATAATGTATATTAATTTCTCTTTTTCTTTTAGGAAATGATATTCCCAAACTTAAATTTTCAAACTGATAGGACCATCAGTTTAAAGAATGTGTACTTTTCTTATAGTGTCCTTTGGTACATTTATGTAAAGAAACCATGACGTTTGTCTTTAATTATTCAAAACAAATCATCTTGATTACATGAAAGGTCAACAATGGCAAAAAAGCCAACAAATACCTCCCTCTTATCTTTCAAGTCAATAGAGGACATAAATTCTGTATGTTTTATATATCATATCCTTATTGGTCTTTTAAGAAATGATATTCCCAGTAGTCAAATTTCCAACTGGTAAGATTTTCAGTTTAAAAAATAAAATGTACATATCCAATAATTGGTACAAGAAATCACATGAAAGGACAACAATGGCAGAAAAATCAAGAAACTAAATCCACCCTACAAGACATTATATGATTCCAATTTTTGTACACATTTCATCGAATTACGACGCATCAATTATGCCTACAAATCCAAAATATTCTACAGCAAATTAAAAAAAATGCTAAAATTACCAAAACGGTAAAACAAAACCATCTGAGGAC
The DNA here is from genome assembly GCA_028015205.1 of Mytilisepta virgata. Lineage (NCBI taxonomy): Eukaryota > Metazoa > Mollusca > Bivalvia > Mytilida > Mytilidae > Mytilisepta > Mytilisepta virgata. The sequence continues at coordinate 39,933,980 of CM051515.1, forward strand.
AGAATACGTGGCATATTCTCCTTAAATTTCTCAAAATAACATATATGTAACAGGAAATTTAAAATATCAATTTCTGGCTAGTATCGATATATTAGCAACTGGGCTGGTGATACCTTCGTGAGCCTGAAGTCCATAAACAGAGGTATCTATCAATGAAAATGATATGAAATTAGCAAAATATAAACATCTACCAAACTTTGAGTGAGGATAGTTTGACTTTGTACATACAATAAAAGAGAGGGATAAACAGTTTTACGATAAATCTCTTTAAGACGTGAGCGTTAATACTTTATAACAAGTAGCCATAGCTCCGGTGGGATACTGTCGCACTGTTAATTATAACAATCCCTTGTCTTGAAGTTTATTGCGTATTTTATGCCTAACATTCATCTCATAAACAAAACTATTTCAGCCAAAATTATCAAAATCTTATTAAACGAAAAAACAAACAAAACAAACAAAAAGGAGGCAGTCAAAATGAAGGTAAGGCAACACTGATGGTATATCTTGCCAACAACAAAACAGCAATATTTATAGGGGTGAATTGTAATGTGAACTGTTTAAGACTCATTTCGATCGATATTCACGATTTTACCATATACCCGTGTTGTGAAAATCACTTTTCTGTTTCTGAAAACCGCCCTGACTACTTAAACTTCAAATTGGCAATGATATAATTCATATGAACTTTATTGCGACCCCGTAAAAATCTTTAAGCGTGTTTTTGTTTGTCAATCTGTGAATGAGTCTTTTTAAGGCCAACTTTTCCTAAACCAGCTCATTGAATTCAATGAAACTTCAAACAAGGAGATATTTTTAAGGTGAAAAAAACTTTGACAAGAGCAAAACAATATTCTGTTGCGGAAGTATCATGTTGTGAGATAGCTCACAGTACCACCAGTTAATTGCATGCGTCATTTTTTTTTTCAATAATTATTGTAGTCATTCATCATTGCATAAACTTTCGTCCACTAACCGTATAATACAAGTAACATACATATGATATTAAATGGTTAGTTTACAATGAAATACATGTATGGAATATTATAATAGCTTTTCATTTAAACTAGTCTTTTTCAACCCATGAATTTAGACAAAGAGGTTCATGAGCCTTTAAATCTAATTTAAGAATAGCAACAACAACGCATTGTCGTATTATTAAGTTTATGTAATCGAATTATAAACGAGGTAGTTTGCAATTATACCATGCACTGGTGTAGGTATTCATATAAATGATGTGAATGACTCGAACCATACACTAATTGTATGTTTACGTTTGTTACATATCATTTATTTGAGTTGATAAATTTGCAAATTCAATTAAAAGTAGTGTAACATTCCCTTCAGCAAAAGTTGACCGTACATGGGCTTTTCATTGTTGTTTTTGGCTTTCATTAGTTTTGGTCGCTGGCGTACATAATGAAGATTAAGCTACAAATTCACATTAAACATAAGGAATTCAGTATCTGAATTTATTCGAGTAGTGGTCTTCATACTCCATGTACTCAAACGTTTTCAGGTTTTCAATTATGAGCCAAAAGTTCAAATCTAAGAACACGATTAAGACTACCCCTCCCTTTCTCTTGGTGTCGGATACATCATTTATCCATTGCCATGACACATCAATAGATATGCCAATTAATATATATTTAGGCAAAATGTTGAAGTCACAAAAACAAATTCTAACGTCACAATTTTGACTGATTTTCTCTTAATGACACCAAATGATAAGGAGAATTCTTTCATAAAATGAAAGTGGAAATCGTCTATTAAACATATACGTATTCTTTATTTATTTTGTTTTTAAATGTTATTACTGTATCTGAATTATTTGATATTCAGAAATCCGATGTCAATATTCAATTAGCCATTTCAGGACCAAAAACATTGTGAAATGCATTTTCAAAAGCGTATACTAAAGCGCTCTAATTGTCGAAAATAATTGGATTTTCAATCAATGGCCTTACAGAATTTCATTTAGTACACAACATTAACAAAGAAATACCAATACCAAAGAATTTACTACTAATTAAACTCTCAAACGACAATTGTAAATGTCACTGCTTCCGGTACATTTTTGAACCAATAAAAACATATGATGATTGTATAGAAACAAAATCACATGTACTTATGGAATGATTCTAAGTTATTATTGCTGCTTCTGTGAAAATCGCTTAAACGATAACTTTGTATCCGTAAACGAGCCAACTACTAGGTAAATTATAATCACATTTTGATTGAATCGTCGGTCCCATTTAAGAATTGTTCGGGACTAAACCTTAGACAAGTATATATGTCGTTACTAAAAAATAAAACTTTTCCCCTTTAAAGTAGAGGGCTGACTGGAACGAAACTTTTATGGAACAGTTTTTAGGCCCCCTCTCAAAATGTTCTCTATGGTTCAATGACCACTATTACAAAAACTGGAATAATTCTTGAAAGGGGGCCACGTAAGAACCATTTCTCTTAAGATGCCTCCATTATCCTAGTAGTTTTAAAGAACATTTTTATATATTATTGATAATGTTTTCCTCCATGAATGGACTGGAATCAAACTTTTACAGGATGGTTCTTGGATAGTACTTTCAAAGGTCTGCAAGAGGGCAAGACGTTAGAACCAATACTTATATGTCAGCAATTACCAAAAATATAAAATCCTTTATAGGATTTTGTCCTATAGTAAACATTTTAATAATGTAGAAATGATTTTACCTTTACTTTGAATGTATGAATTTAATTGTAAGGAATAAAAGGCAACTAGGTAATTGAAATTTGAAATTTATAAAATAAAATAAAAAAGCTCAGTTCACTGACGAATGTTTGGGTGGTTTCAACACGTAACAAATCAGGTGGGAATGCAAAAATTTGTAATTAAGAATTTGAAGGCTGTTGATTGACAGATGTGCTTGTAATTTTGCATTTCTATTATCAATTGTTGGCATAAATAAGACTAATATTATACGAAAGCAATACATTTTTGTGGAAATGCATGTTCCAAATGTCGTGTTACAGTAAGAACATTTTTGCTGACATTTACCACGATGTGTATTCTTAATTACCGTGCAATTGTATTAAATATGAAAAGAAAATACAAAGGCTTGTTACTATCATTCAACAACAAAAAAAAAAAAAAAAAAAAAAAAAAAAAAAAAACAGGAAAGAAAAGAAAAAGAAACCATAATATGCAGCAATTGGTATAAGGAATATAACGAAATTCAGTCCTCCTCGCCTGTTATTCTCTTTATCTTAGAGTGGTCATTTTTTAGATTTATTCATGACTATCTACTGTGACATCATGACAATAATGACGTAACTTCGTAGTAGGCTGTACGCAGTGAATATAGTTTACAAACACTGTTTTGATTTACTCTGAAAGTTTGATTCTTAACTGTGATAACTTTGACAAATGATAATCATGCAAAAACTGTAGATTATATTTATGAAATTTGCTGAATAAAAAAGTATTTTTTTTTTAAATTTGATATGTACACAAATATATTTAAAACAAAGAATGTAATAATTATTACTTTAATATTTAAAAAGAAATCTTATTCCATGATTAGTTGATGTACTTAATATATATCGGCAAAAGAATACCGAAGCGACAAAACAGTGGGAAAAGTCCGCAAGTTCGAAGTCGAAGGAAAAGATAGTCAGGATAATGGAACACAACAAACAAACGCCACAAGGATGCATGTATAAATAATATAATAAAGAACGTATAATAAACTAAACAAAACTAGAACAAGACAGCACAGAATCTAAAGCACTAGCAATGTGAACTCCCATTAAAAACCGGGAGTCACATCAGGTGCTCCGGAATGGTAAGCATGTCCTCCGTTAACGGCACCCATACCATTGCAAGTGAAGTGTCAAGTCTGGTGAGGTGTCAAGTCCAGAAGGAAGTGAAATATCTAGTCTCATACGTGAGATAGAAACTTCGTATCGGCAAATCAATTCTTGATGACGATCGTAAAACTTTTGGTGTGATGAAATTAACATAGACCGAACATAACCCTGTCTTAGAACTTTATGACAGCAATCTCGCCTGCCGAGAAATTTCCCGTTTGAATCAACCATGAAATGTACACCTTCGTATGTTACTGCCAAGACAGGGGACGTTTACAATCGGAAAATTAAAATCATCACGTTTGTCATAAAGTTTTGATTTCAACCGCCCATTATTATCTATGTACACGTACAAATCTAGATATGAAGCAGACATTTATGTGTCTGTTGTGTTTAATTTCAAGTTCACTGGGATAAAAGAGATGTAGTTACTTCTTAAAGTAAGGATTATTAAGAGAAAAAACATCATCTATATAGCGAAAACTGAAATTAAAGAACTGGGCTAGTTTCTTTTCTTTTCTTTCCGATTCAATAGCCCCGTAAAAATTTAGCTTCATATGAAAAAAAACAGGTATTTGTCTTACCTGTCTTAGCTTAATCACCATTTCCAACTTTTAAAACTTTTTTACCTGACGTATGCAGTTAAGGCGAAATGGGAAAACTCCATTGGTAAACGTAAATAATTAGAAATTGGGGAAAGTATTCTACATTTATGTGGGTTCTGGTTCATATGTAATAAGGACTTCTTGTACTCCAACTTCACTGTATTCTGATAACCTTTGGTGATAACTAAATAATAAATAGCATAAACCTTTATACTGCTTTTAGGAGGCGTCTGTAGGTATCTTATTACTTTAAAAATCTATCTTCGAATGGTTTGTGTATATGGTAGGTGAAAATTGGTCATTTCCCTACAGATAAATACTGGATTTGTTCGGTATTATTTAGCCATAATTTACAACTGTAAGATAACATTCATTTCTGACCCAGACTCAGAAACAATTTATTGCAATTTATTCAATTACAAACTTCAAAGAAGATAAAATACCATAATAACATTATGTTTTTTTTACCATTTATATCCAAACCATCCCGATAAGGTAACAATAAATCATAAAATATCAAATTGCGTTTGTAATTATTAATGTAATTCATTATTTCTTTATCATTAGGTTTAAAAAAAATTTTTACAAATCTTGTAAAATGTTTGAAATGGTTTATATCTGGAAAAGAATACCGACGCAATAAGACAGAAACAAAATTCCATAATGCCAAAATCTAACGAGATGACAATTAGTCAGAGTACTTACACGGCAATGAAACACCAAAAGACACAATCAAAGGAGTAGAAAACACATAGCAAACACAAAAGAACCGGAGGAAGACAACAAAAAACTAAAACACAAGTGTGAACTTTCGTAAAAAAACGGGAGTACAGTCAGGTGCTCCGGAATGGTTATCATGTCACGATCCGCCAACAGACTGGTCACACTGCAAGGGAGAAAAATTTGGTAGTGTCAAGTCCGTCGAAGAGTCAACTCCAGAAAGCACCCAATCTCATTTTTGAGACAGAAATGCCAACCTCCGTCTAAAAATTAAACACCAATAGAGAAACAATATTCATCGATTTACCACGTATAACCTTATGGAAATTGAATAATCGGAATCTTACAGCACTGTCGAAATATGTCAATTAAGAATGTTGATTCTCTGGTAGTATCTAGGAGGCGGAAGAATAATACATTTACATATGTAACCTGAATAAATACATGTATTGTGACTCTCAAAATTAATTCCCAAACACGGACCTAGGAGCATTGTTATCAGATGGCTCTTCTGACAAACAGTTTGTTATATTAAAAGATCCAAAGTTTACCTTTAGTAGCTCTATCCTGTTCTTTACCTTTCTGACTGTTGTTTGTATTTTGTTCTCTCAATGTTCTTAGAAGGAGTGAGGTTGTTTATTGATAGATGTGTAATTCTTGAGCTTTTTTCGGTAATTTACTTTTCAAATTTGACAATAAGTATATTTTTATATACCTGTTAAGAGAATTCATTATGTAATCAAGTTAATTTTTGTTATTAAATTTAACTGAAAAACTTCAAACATCATGTAATTGATAAATCAGAATAATTGGAGCCAAATTCGATGTATGTAGATTATAAAATTAAGCAATTATAAAACATATAACTTGTTTTCTATAACAGTCTAAGGACTCATTACGAAGATGTAGCTTAATTCATAAAAGTTAGTTGTTAAAAAATGAACAATTCGCGATTAAATTTGTTGAATCGAGGAAAGTAATATTCAATGCCCTGTATATATTCACACGGAGAGAGTCCAAAACAATTAACAACAATTAAAAATATATAATATACAGGTTTTTCCGTCTACATTTCAAGTATGTACGTACTTTCTAACCACCCAAATGTCCACAGAAATCAAATTACACAATCACTATACAAATTAATGTAGTTGTTTTTGTCTTGCACCATTTAAACCTGATGAGGTCCCTTTTATTCACAACACAGATACACTAACTATGTCGAAACACTCAAAGAATTCACACTTTTAAACTTAATTGAATAAACGAAATGAAGGTTAACATGTTATTTTTTTAATTTCAGTTCAAAGCATTTGACTATTTAGATTACTGGCAATAAATTTCAAAGAAATGTTACTTGTCAATGCAAAAGGGTAATCCTAATCAGATAAAAAAGAAACATCCAATACAATATAGCCTACTGAAAGACGGCAATGTTATTATATTATTATATGAGTGCGTTTCAGCATGCACTGTATAAATCAAAGTGCTTCAATAATTGATTTTCAACGAGTTTTATAGTTTGGGTTATTGACAACCCATTTACATTTGTATAGGTTTGTGTACTTTTCTGAGGGTAACCACGGACACAAATAGTCAATTGTTTGCAAAAAACACAAATTTTTCTAAACTAGAGTTTCAAAATTACAATACTTTTAAGTCAGTTTTTTAACTAAGTTTAGCTACGGTCAGCATCTTAGTTAGTGGACTATATCATTATGCGAATATACATGTACAAAACGGTAACCTTACGTCTTAATAGTATAACCCACCCATTATGTGGTCCATTAGTAGTCGCAAATCAGTGGAAGAGCATATGATGTGTAACGATATTGGAAATCCTAAAAACAATTTCTATTGGGTCATATTTTAACTTAAATTTGAATTAAGTGGTCATACATGTTGGCAGGCAGGGTCATATGGTACAATTCTGTTAGAGGGCCACCTACGACTCATTACTGCTAAATTTGTTACAGAGTTTTTACTATCTTAACCGATTAATAAACAAAATACATAACAGGAAAGGTCAATAATGACATACCAATCAATCAAAGCAACCCAACTGACAGAACACTGGACAAAAATTAACATAAAAGAGTACAAAAAACGAAAATAAACACCACAGAGTCAGAATAGTCTGACTTGGTACAGGCACTGAATAGTGGTGGGGCTAAACCGGTGTTATGAGTATCCAAACCTTCGCTATCTATCCTGACAGTCTGTTGTATAACACACAATATAGCAAACCAATACAGCATAATTACGAACCAGGTGACCGCTTGCTAGGACAGCAAAATTAGACTGAACAATACATAATTTAAATAGCAGGATCGGAATGTGCTCGTTTTAATTATAAAACTAGCCAAGGCTCTCATAAATGCAGGTCGGATACTGTCGCTCTACTAAACGAAAGTCTGAAATAACACTCCCATAAACGTGATAAAGAGGTTAGTGCAATGTCGTCATAGGGTTCAGTAGAAATCGGCAGTCTTAGTGAGAGGCCAGTATGAAGTTAAAGTTTTCAAGTCATTGGGAGAAAGGCCAATTTTTCAAGAATTACACATTATTTCATATTTGAAGCCCTTACTGTGAAAAATCTGAGGTAACATCTAATTTTCTCTTATTTATTAGCGAAATGTTTGCATTTATCAACGATATTGCAATAGAAAACCGTTCATGATAAGTGCTTTTCTGGAAGCCATGTATTTAGCTAAAAGATGTTGATATCTATTATAAAACCTTTTAAAAGCATTAAACACCCTGTGAAATCTATAACCATGTAATACAAGTTTTTGTAATTGCACGGACTTGCTCGTTAAAATCTTTTAACATTGAGCAAATTCGTGGAAATAATAATATTCCTTGATACTAATTTTGATGCAAAACGTACATGCTGTGATATGTACACTCCTAACGATGGTGCCACAGCCACGTCTCCGTCAAGAAAGGGCAAGTTCGTAATTGGAAAATTAAAATCGTCCGTTTTATCATAAATTTTAGTAAGAAACCCTCCTCCCCCCAATTTTCGATATTTATAGTAGATCTAAAAGAGAACATTTACTTTCCTATAATCTTTGTTCAAATGTAAATCTTTTGCATATTTAAGAAACACGGGGTTATAAACAGTAAGTTCATCATCAAGTTACCTGCAACTGTTGACAATATCCATTAATTTATCATGATTCTGTATTTCACATTTAAGGATTGTTTCATGAAAGACTGTTCATAATAATAAAAAAATAAGTCGGCAATAAGAGGAGCACAGTTTGTACCTATAGGACTCCCAATGACCTGTCGATACACAGTATTGCCAAAACGAACAAAAATGTTGTCCAACAAGAAGGCCTTGATCATGTCATCGTTTGTCCAACAACTGTAATATGTACCAAAAGATTCAAAAGACCAGTTAATATGTTTACATGAAACGTTATCGCTAAACCATTTACATTTATGTAGCTTATAGCAACTGAATGCCTTACATATACTCCTTTCATTTTGGTATGATTAAAAGCCAAGGCGATGTCAATGTTCACTTTTAGTCTCGGATCAAAACCTAAAAGCTGTGGCAATGGCCATAGATGAAAGGGTCAAAATCTAGTGAATTAATTTTAACAAAGATTTTGAAAAACCAATGGTCCTTCAAAAATAGATAACGGTTCACATCATTCCATATATTTCCATTTTTATTGATTGGACAGTCAAAATTGCCTTTTGCGACTTATTTATTAACTTAATATTTTTAATCAACATGTTCAATTGGTATATATTAACTAGTTACATGAAATTCGTTAAAAATCTCTCCAGCAGATAAACAAGGTTTTCTGCTCTTTTGTCGGGTTGTTGTCTCTTTGACACATTCCCCGTTTCCATTCTCTATTTATCCCTTATTAGACCGGTTTATACGGCTTAATCTTGTATATCCCAGTAATAATAGCCTATTAACCTGTATAAATCCTTTACAACTGCTTCGTAATACAAATAATCAGCAATTGAGAAACAAAAGTGTCACTAAACGAATATCCTGTGTAAGGCTTTCCATAAGTTATAATCTTCTCGTATGAACACAGTTATCCTAGACCCAATATGACTACCCTTGGGGATACACAGGAATAATATTCAAAAATCCATTAAATCGGCGTAATATTTCACCTTTCAATAAGTGTCCTTTCAAATGTTAAAGCTTCATACACGATTTGAATGCGAGTTGTTGAATTACAGTACCACTGTATGATTTCGGAAAATGCATCCTAAGTATATAAATGCATTAATTATATAAAAGTACAACATATGCAGGAAATATAGAAAATAATTATAAATAGAAAATGCTATACAGTTGTTAATTATGATTATTAATATAAAAATTACATTCAATTTTGCCCAACTGACTAGACTTGCAATAACTGTTCTGAACTAATTTATCAGTTTCATATCAGGAGATCAAAATAGAGCTATGTTGCTTCAAAAAGAATCGATTCAATTATTTTACAGTTGAAAATATACTGTTTTAATCAAAATAATTATTTAATAGTTCTGTAAAGATAAAAATATATTATTTACGACTGTAAACAAATAGACCTGTATTAGCTATCTTTTGATGACCCCACAGGTAAAGTTCTAGAATAGTTTTTTTTCAGAACTGCTTTCAGCCTTCAGAAAAACTGATGAGTCGTAAATCTAATTTACGAAGTATGCATACCGTGTGCATCGAAATTGGTATTATATAATACAGTATCTATTACGAACACAATGTCTATCCATCACCTGGCGGACTCAAAGTTCTCGTGAGTATCACAATACAAATTGCTAGTTATTCGATAATAGCTTGAAATTGATAAACAAAATTTATTGTATAAAGTTGTTTAATAGTAGAAAATAAAGAGTCCCCCCCCCGCTCGTACACATATCTAATCGCACATGGATTTGGCTTCATCATTTGTTATTTTGACATTTTTATCTGCCCTTTAACTTTTTCCTTCCTTTTGTCGGCTTTACATATTTCAACCTTGGACTTAACTGAAGAGTCGTATTTCCACGAGAATTCATACATCTACATGTATTTCAAACCACAAAATATTTACTAGAAACTTAATAGAAGCGCTGCTCTAATCTATTCAATAGGACAGTTGCTTTGGTCAAAATGTTGTATAGGAGGGAAATCAGCCAGATCTAATGTTTTAGAACAAATCGCATGACCATCTGGAAGCTCGATACCAAAAAAGGTTCCGTATGCAATATGAGATAAGTGTCAATAGGACACCATCCCATAGGATCGAACGAGAAAACAATTACATATTGTAATTAGTTGAGCTCAGTTCTAACCTCTCATTAGAACTGTCCTAAACTGTCAGAAGAACTGTTCTAGAACTGTTGAAATTATAATCGATGTGATGTGAAATGCTACTACATATTTAAAAAAAAATGTTGTTAAAAGTTTCGAAAAAGCGAAGACGAGGAGTACGTGCCATAATCAGTACAGAGTTATCGGACATGAAAATGGACGGTTCTACACTTGAACCATTTATGACAGTTCTGAATGGTTCTACCCTAGAACCGTTTATCAGACTTCTACCCTAGAACCATTTATTACAGTTCTACCCTAGAACCATTCTGGACGGTTCTACCCTAAAACAATTTATGACAGTTCTACCCTAGAACCATTTATGACAGTTCCACCCTAGAACCATTTATGACGGTTTTACATTAGAACCATTTATGAACGGGTTGGTTATACCCTAGAACCGTTCTAGAATGGTTCTAGAACAGTCCTCTCTGATAGAATGGTTGAGAGGTTAGAACTGATCTCAACTGTACCTCAACGAGAAGCAATCAGAAATAATGGTACAATATATCAAATATTGGACAACAGTTGCAACAATTCCAATATTAATTAGTTGAAAAAACATATTTACATTGAAAATACAGTGCTACAGTCAAATTTGAGTGAGTGAGTTGAAACATTACTTTTAAATGACATTGAAAATGAAGATAACTTTCTCTTGGATTTTAAATTGAGGGAGAATGTATTTGACTCCCTAAGGTCTAACTCTGAACAGTTCAAATTGTTTACCAAGGAACTGAAAAATTTAAACATTATTGAACCCTAAGACTACTTAGCATGCTACTATCATTGGCAACTTTTTAAAATATTCATTGGAATCGAGGACAGAAAAAGCTTAAATTGAAATTCGGTACGTATATGTTTTAAATGACTGTTTTATTGTTTTAATTATTCATTATTTCACAAACGTTTAAATATTTAATGAAAAAATAAATAAATTTGATATATTAAAATTGTTATCATCGAATATTTATTTTAGCAGAATTGTTTGTTTGTTTAGTTGGGGTTTTACGCCGTTTTCAGCACATTTGGCTATTTCGCGGCGGCCAGTTTTTATTGGTGGAGGAAGCCGGAGTACCCGGAGAGAACCACCGACCTTCGGTAGGAAAATTGGCAATCCTTGTCAATTAAGATCGGAGTCGAACACACCCCGCCACAGGTGAGATTCGAACTCGCAACCTCAGCGTTGACAGGCTAGTGGTCATTAGTAGTCATGACGAACTACCTAGACCACTCGGCCACCGAGGCCCCTAGCAGAATTGCAAAATGTATTAAGTGTGTAAAATAGATATGAAAGAAGATAGTGGATATAAAATCTACATATGCATACGGCAAAAGTTAAAACAAAGGAACAATGGTCGTGTTCTTCATCTTACAAGTAGAAATATTAAATGTTGACAATGAAAAAATGGTGCCTGTCCTGTAAAGGACAATTTATTTCAATGAGTACTTAATGATATGGTCTTGTAAATACTTTCATATCATATGTTACAAATAATAAAACAAATTTTGGAAAATTATGCATAAAAAATTGTGTGTATTTTTAAATTGGACTAGCATAATGCAATATAAATGACAAGTCTAAATTTTAAACATTACTATGTTATATTTTATCATAGACCTAATTAGAAAGAATATTTAGGGGAATATTGCAGCTTTCGTCGTCTCAATCTTAAACCTGGAAGTATCCTTATCGTACATCGACCCATCGCTCACCCTCCCCCCCCCCCCCCAAAAAAAAAAGAAGAAAAAAAAATAACTTTGAAAAAATATTATTCTTAGAAAAAATTACGTAATGTGTTTTAAGCAGAAAATTTTACAAATCTAATTCAAATAATTAAACAGATTTATGGCCTTCATAACAATAAAATATGGCATAATGACTCATAACAGTCAAAGACAACTTTAATCTCTTACCTGCAACGATTGAAAATCCCCGTAATTCTAAGAAGTTTATCCGATTTCAGTAGATATTGATCGTAACTGTAAAAATTCTAATGTGTGAACACGGGCACAGGATAGTTTTAAGATTCTGTATCAATTAATACATATCAGCTAAATTCAATCAATGACATAACCTGTAATAGAGAGTAAACGTGCTATTAGAACGATGTAAAGATATAATAGTAAACAGGGAACTTGGGCCTCTATTCCACATAGGGGTTTACATCCAGTAATACAACCTGAAAGATTATAACAGGTGAAATTTCGTTGCACTAGATAAAGTGTTGCATAAAACCCATCACCAGTCTCCCGTACAACTGAAATAACAAAATCGTCTAACAGGGCTAAATTCTGTCTCATTGTCGTTCATATAATTTTCTTTTATACTTACTATCCAAAAAATATTGATGAAAGGTCCAATGGAATCCATTAGTACATATTTTAAGGAATCAAAATCTTCATTCTAACATGAAAAATATTTAAAAACTATCTGACAACGCACTTGTAATTTCTGTAAGAGATCTAAGTTATCAACATGTGATCAACTGAGTTTATATGAGATTTTATTTATACGCAGTGTGCATATCAGTGTCATACATAATCCCTCTAGCACACCTACCTGTATTAATTTACTATTAAGAGATGATTTTTATATCATGCTAAATATTTTCTGGTTGTATCACAGAACAATGCCACTATAAGTATCAAGTAAACATTATTAATTGTTATATACCGTTAATTTGCTTGTTGATGTATACATTAATGAATCAGAGTAAGATAAAAGGTAAATAGGTTCATTATTAGGTATTACAGGTCGTATAAGTCAAAAGAATGGCGAATCGATAAAACAGTGGGAAAAGTCCGTAAATTCGAAATCCAATGGAACATTACTCTTCCAGTCCGTTATACGAAATAGCGAGTTTTCTGCTACTTTACCGGACGAAGCATATTGTTACTGATTGAAGTTTTAACGTGGCGACTACATTGCCGTAGTTGCAACGTGATGACTTCGACTTTCCTATTGTAAACTTTCCGTTCTTGAGCAGCAATATACCAGAATCGCCTGTATATAGTGTCTTAGTTTCTCAGCTTATCGATGTTCAAAGGCATGCGTGAGTTACCATGACTTTCGCCAAAGTGGATTACTGCTGTTACAAAAGTTTCTTAACCAGGGTTTTATCAGATTGATGTCATCACTTAGGCAATTTCGTCATAAAGAATTGATTGACCGTTACAGTGTTCCAATATCTAAGATGATGTTGGACCTGTTCCCAATGTAGTAATATTTTATCTACCTCCGCCGATTTGAATTTGTTGAACTTCACGACGGATGCCGTATGTGGAGCAGGAACTGCTTACCCTTCCGGGGGACCAGAGTTCACTCATGGTTTTTTTACGAGTTCGTGTTGTTTATTGTTTTTTTAATTCTCAGTGTTTATTTGTTGTGTTTGTGATTGTGCATTTATCTCCCCGGGTTTGTCTTTCTATTGGATTGCGTTTTTTTTTTTTGTTTGCTCCTTAGCTATATTTGTCCTCTTCAAGCTCCAGATTAAAAGTGAGGTGGTGATTGGTTTTACATGATTTCGGAGCAGCCACTCATTTATATAAAACAAATTAATGAAAATTAAAATTAAATGCTGAAATCATACAAGCTTTTGAAACTAATACTTGTATTCAGGTTTAAATATACTTTACCACTAATGACACATAACGAAAATATGTATGAAGTGGAGACGTAATTATACATATAAATTAGATATATGTAGAATTAAACATGACACAAATTCATATAAAATGCTTCATCAACTAAACAAGGGAAGGCAGGGGAAATAAATCAAACAAATCAGGTGCTTGATCAGCATCATCTATAAAAACTGAAGTCATAAACGCTACGCATATTAATATTATAAAATGTATTAAAATGTCTACAATGTAACGTTTTTAGTCATTAAATTGTCCCATTGTTGCTAATAACGTTTCAAGGATTTTTCGTGTAAATAATCGCAAGTGAAAATTTCATAGTATTTACATAAGAAGGAAATGTACTGATCAGATAGTCACAATATAAAAAAAAAATATCAATAACTTTTTCTGTCAATTGTTTATTGAAAGCTTTTACGTATTTAAAAAACAAAAAAGATACGCTGTTAATATTGAACTAAACCCAAATATCCCATGTATATCTAGTTTGACATTTTACGAGGCATTTTAAACTTCAATTAACACCATTATAAAACAGAAATATTAGTGTCGGACAGCAACGGGAGTTTTGATCTTGAAAATTCCGTTAGTGACGGTCTTGATATTATTGTAAGGTTAGAGCCTCTGACAAATTGTTGACTGAGGCCTTCAAGACTCAAGATGAAGAACAGAAAGAATAACGCTTATTGCATTTGTTCATATTGATAGTGCTTTAGGTTCTGTCATATCTTGTTCTATTTTTGTTTAGTTTATTAAATGTGTTTTTTATTCTTTTTGTTATACATGTATCCTTGTGGTGTTTGCTTGTTGTGATTCATTATCCATGGGATATTTTTCCTTTATATTAATTTGATAGAAATAACAAGAACCCAAAATGTTAAATCTGCAGATTCCAATGTCAACAAAATAAAAAATGTGAAGCCTAATGAGGCTAGAAAGTTTGACCAATTTGACCGAATAAAGAATTTAATATTAGAATAACATAAATAAATGTAACAAATGCTGTAATGATCTTTTACCTTGAATATTTAATGGGTTTCAAAACTCTGTGAATCACCTTGTCATTTACAAATAAAGTTAAAAACATCGATTTGTTTACAACACAATTTATTGCATAATATCATTTGCTTTGTAATCTTTGTTTGCTAAGGCATGCATAGATAGGAAAAAATAACTTGTGATGTTCTGGGAAATCTGTTCTCCTCATAGCATATAAAAAAATGAATCATAACTGGCATTATTAAAACAAAACGACATTTCTTATCAGCAAATGCAGCAATTGATGATTCTAGATACCACTAACAAAACACATATCATTAAAACCATTATTCCGGGCACAGACTTTCCTCGTGACAATTAACAGACAATATCAGTTATCAGGCATTGGAATTGTACCACTCTGAAGTACTTCTGAGCAGCCTGAGGCGAAGTTGAAGGCTGTAAAGTTGTGCTGAAGGGTGATACAATCTCAGTACCCACATATCTGAGATTTTTTTCCGGTTTGTCCTTTTCTTTTGTAAAAATATATAATCATCAGTCGAAAAGGCAAAGCCAAAAAATGCAACGTCGTCTTCATGACGCTTTGCAACAGATAACAAATTGAAGTAGAAAATGTCCCCATTTCCTTGTCGGGGATGGTACCTATGTTTTTAACATAGCCGGGGATAATATTTAAGTTTGCTGTTTTTACTTTTGAGATGAAATATAACACCGAGTTCAATTAATAATGTATTATTTAAATTTGAAAGAGTTGTGAACCACTTATTACTCATACATGAAAAATTTATACATTCACACTGGTGTAAAATCATTTACTGCATTTAATTTAATATTTCTCATTCTGCCTACTGCAAATACATGTTCCTCCGTAGAATTAAAAATGCTGCATTACTGAAGCCGTACGTATTTGTTAATATATTCTGTAATTTTTAGCAATTACTGTGATTGTTTTGAATTACATCTAAGTGCAATGAAAAGATTTAACTGGTTTTTTCAATCAAATGGAACAAAGTTGATATTTCGAAAGCGCATCAATATCGTGCATTTATTTTAATTTTACTACTTATAACTACGCAGTATGAGAAAGATCCAGATGTAGATGGAATAAAACATTATTTTTTTATTTGTCAACTTCCAAGAACTTTGAAGGTCAAAATAACTAGCTGAACATTTATCCAGAACTCCGGTGTCAACTTAGGACAATCATATCAATGTAAGAAGAAAACAAAAAAAAAACAATAAATAAATAAATAAATATGATAAAATCCGGAGGAAATGTTTTGTTGGAAATTTTCTGACATATGTGTATGGCATACACTGTAGTTACCATTTTAAGGGTTTAATAAAAATGGTAATTGCAGCGAGATTTCTGAAAAATTCTTTATTTAATCTTTGTCACAGAAATTGCTGAAGGCTTAAGCAAACCAGCCAATATTAAAAGGTGAGATAAAAAATAGACTGATAAACCATACATGGGTAGGGAAAGGAAATCATTCTTTGCAACAGGCCGTACGTTGTTTGTAAAACAGAACCAGGACAAAACACAACAGAGAGTCAGGTTAATGTGACTTGGTACATACATTGAACAGTGGTGGGGTTAAACAGGTTTTATGGGTACCCAAATCCCCTCCTGATCTATCCTGACACTCTGGTGTATAAATCATACTTAGTCTAGTATTATAAAAGCAAATACAGTATGATTACCAACAAAGTTCCCGCTTGCTAGGACTGCAAAAAATTGTTGGACGGTACATAATTTAGATAGCAGTCAAAAAGTAGTCATTTCAATGTAAAAATAGCCAAGGCTCTCATATTTATTGGCTGGATACTGTTGCTCTATTAAACAAAAAAGTCAGAAATTAAACTCCATTTGTAAAATTTACCTCCGCATGTCAAATATACTAGTATTTATTGACTAACAATAGAATATTAGCCTAAATATGATAAAACCTGTCAATACAAATCCAAATTTCAAAGTACGCCAATACGACACATACCCGTCCAATATGCCGTATTGGACCAGTCGATATGACATATTGGACTGGTTAGTCAATGAAGGTATAATTCCACAAGATTTTCCATATCGGCTTAGTTATTGGTCATTGGCTAGGCATATTGGACTTAGGCTTCGGACCAATAACTAAGCCAATATGGAAAATCTTACGCAATAATACATGTACCATGTTATTTTCCACTTAGGAAGATGATTATACTAAACTACAGTATTATACTAAAAGAAACCATCAATAAGGACCACGTGTTTTTTCTTCTGTTCACCAAAACTTCAATGTTTCCCACAATAATAAACCAAAAACAAATCCAGAAAATCAATGTCCAATAATAAAATAATACAATAATGTTTAAATGTGATATTGTTACATATTGTATACATATGATTGATGATAGATACATTTTATTATATTCTCTATTTATATCAGTCATGATCATAACAGAAAATACGTTTGAGATATAACTGCTCGTCAATGACTAAAGGAAGATGAATTTTTCGATAATTTTCTTATCATGGTAGATGAATTGCGATAGCGATAAATTCACATGCAAAGTATTAATTGGCTTTCATTATCAAAGCATTCAGATGCCGAACGGATACTGACCTCTATTTATCAAAATGTATTTATTAAAATGAATAATTGTTTTGAGATATGAAAATATTAAGCTATTTTCGCAGTATACAATAAACTTCGCTATGAAACTGATAAGTTTTGGAAACTTTACCAATTAAAATTGAAATCAAACATACAATACGTTGTAAACAGGTTAATATCATCTGTAAAATTATGATTATAATAGCTCTTGATTGTCATTTGCTGTATAACCAAATAATACACATACTTCAAGGCGAAACGTTCCAGAGAGTAAAATCAATGTAAAGTATCTGTGACATTAAAATGAAGAACAGCAATAGATGAAGCAATAAATGTATGACTTAATACAAATGAAGGAAATGCAAATGTTCAGTTTAAAGTATTTTTAGGCAAAAATTATTTGATGTCATATATAATGATGTTGTGTTGGTCTTTTCCGTAGTGTATTTCGTATTGAGTGTCTTGCATTAGGTTTCCATCCCACGTAATAAAAAAATGGCGTATCATTTGAGGGTACACTAAGTTTAGGTATATTATTAGTTATGTATATTTATATCTATGCATATGGAGATTTTAACACAGTGAAGTAACTAAGTACGCCAAGAAGCGAAGACGACGGTTGTACAACGGTACTGAAGGGTGTTAAAATCTCCATTTCTACGAAATTTTACTAAGACGGGAAAAATCTTTGCTATTCAAGGCTATTCTCTGTTGTGATTTTTCCATATTTCACATACCCCAATTTTATGATTGTTGATTAAAGAATTCACCAAGAAGAGAAATCGTCTTTTTAGTCCTTGTATATTTGTTAGGGGTTGTCAGGGATGATAACGATATACCTAAATGCTTGAAAATCAGAATCAAGTAACTGTAAATATTACAGGGCTTCCCTTTTTATTAATCAGAAAATATACTCATTTATGCATTATTTTCTTAATTAGATATCTGTAATGATCATCCTTATCAGAGTGTGTACTTTCTAAACAACGCGCCGGTTTGGAGTAAATATAGAACTATCATAAGACATTTTAAATTCAAGGCTACCATACCACAGTGAATTTGTACATCACTTTTGATTGATCAACGCAAAGATAAAATTTCAATCAAGAATTTATGGTTTTGTATTTGAAAATGTGAAAGAACTGTATGCTACTAATATACCATTTTGGTGTAACTTTGTCACAAAAGCGTTTTAAAATTTAGATACTGTCATGTCCACTTAATTTTTCTATAGTGCGAAAATGGATTTGTGCTAAATATATATGAGAAAGTCAAACAAACAAAACCAAACTTAAAAAGCACTTTACGTCAAGACAGAAATTACATAAGAGTACTTAGTATACAAAAGAATATCAAAGCAAAAATGGGGAGAAGACCAATATCCAAACACAGTAAAAGAGCGCAGTTAACAGACATCAAAAATTAAGAGAAATGTACATGTTACTAGACAATACCAAATTTCAAACCCTCAAAATATGAGGTAAAAGACAGTCAATGATAACAAGAGGTCATCCGTAAAACTAGAATTGGTAGGGATCTTAAAGCAAAATCCTTACATATTCTTGATCATTTGTTCAAACTAAGAAATAACGCCTACATTGCCGTTCATGTCCAAATGTGTCAGTAATGCATTTAACACCCCATTTCAAGCTGAAGATAGCCCCCTTCATCGACCCATGGCGGAAATCCTTGGATTTTGTAAAACACGTTTACTTTGCATTTACTGCAGACAGGTACAATATGTTTTATGCCAGTGAAAAACCAAAAGCACTTAGAATAACCCTTATAATATAACTTTCAACTGTTTGTAAATATACGAAAAATCTAAGAAAACAAATTACGAAGCCTAATACATATATTTATAGACAAAAAACATAGATAACATACTGAATTGAAACTTCACTAAAACTGTTACGGTATTTGAAAGGAATATTGAAAATGCGGATGATATTTTTTGTTGAATGTAGTTTACGCCAAAATTAAAAATTTTGCATCATATAATTTTTTATTTCAACTTAATTTCTATGTCAGATATGACTTAGTTTAAGACAGTATTTTTACCAAAGTAATGATAACATGTACATAACTTGAAATTTTATTGTTTTTCTCAATCATTGAAAAAGGAATATAGATTACATGTACAAATGTATGTGTCCTAAGTATATTCCATAATATCAATTTTAATGCAAATTTCGTCGATTTATGACTCGTAACTCAAAGATATAATATAAGAAAGCGTAGAGTTAACCAAGGGTCAAATTGTAACGAAAAATCATCTGCAATGGTACATGTATGTACTTTTTGCTCATAATACTAGGTCAAATCTACTGACACAATGTATGTTTTACACACATACAAAGGACGAGGAAAAAGTCTCTGAAGAACAGGTGCCCTTGATACACAGGTTTATTTTACGATTAGGACAAACACAGTATCCTTTATAAACTGATTTCCTGTATACAGGTGCCCTTTAAAGCAGATTAGACTATATATGGAAGCTATAAAAAATATATATTCCATTCAGTTGTTTTAAACATCCATCAGATCTTTTATCATCTTCACCCTTTTTACGACATTACTGGATTGTCAATAAACAATATAGATCTACGATTGCAATGAACAAAGTTTAAAGCCTGATCAATGCATATAAATCTTCTAGCAGATGAAATATGTTAATTTACTGTTATTTTCGAATTTCAAACAGCAAGCAAATAAATTCAAAGGCATGGATGTTTGTAC
This sequence comes from Mytilisepta virgata, assembly GCA_028015205.1. Classification (NCBI taxonomy): domain Eukaryota; kingdom Metazoa; phylum Mollusca; class Bivalvia; order Mytilida; family Mytilidae; genus Mytilisepta; species Mytilisepta virgata. The sequence continues at coordinate 39,954,481 of CM051515.1, forward strand.
ATATAACCACAACATGTCATTACCCATTAAAATTTCTGCTAACAACAACAACGACCAAAAAAACCTCTTTTTTAAAATACCATGTACCTTTTACTTTACTCGAACACATAAAACATTTAAATGTTATAGCAGGATAACCAATAGATAGATCAATATTAATATTTTTGGCAGATAGATTTTCCTAACTTTTTCAAGGCAGGGTGTTGGATGGATATACTTTGAAATTTCAATTTAAAAAACATAGGTCACCGTTCTTGATTTTTGAGATAATTGAGTCTTAATGTTGGTAAATTTTATATAGATTATAGGGAAAATCCAAATTTCCCGTACAATAAAAAAGCCCACAGATAGAATTTTTATAAAATTGTGAAAAGAACACTTATCTGACATGCTTTCATATTCTTAAAAGAAAAATTGGGGTCATTGTTCATTTTTTCTTGCTATCTAAAAAAAGACTAAAATTTCCTTTACATTTCATTAGAAAAATTTTCCGTCAACTATCTCCACGAAAAGGGTTCTTTTTAGAATATAATTTTGTAATTTTTCTATTTATGCATTTTTGTCAATTGTTTTATTTAAATAAACTTAAACTGAATCTCAAAACTCAATCACCAGACCAATAAAGTTTGCACTTTATGCCGTACATCTTTTATTCATCAATATGCTTTTTCTACAAAGGTACTGTCTATATTTGGTGTGCATCATAATTTGAGAGAGTAAGTCCATTTAGTGTTCTATCAATATCGGCAAAAGAATACCGAAGCGACAAAGAGTGGTAAGTCCACAGGAAAAGACGCAGGAGAATGGAACACCACAAACAAACGCCACAAGGATACATGTATACAAGAATAAAAAAAAAAACCTTTAATAAACTTGATAAAACTAGACCAAGGCAGCACAGAAATTAATGCACTAGCAATGTGAAGTCCCATTAAAAACCGGGAATGACAGCAGGTGCTCCGGAAGTGTAAGTATGTCCTGCTCCGTTAACGGGTGCATGAGGTGTCAATTCCAGAAGGACGTGAAATCTAACTGAAGATATCTAGTATCATACGTGATGACGACCGTAAAGCTTTTGAAGAGACGAAATTAAGAGAGACGAATCAACTGTGAAATGTACACCCGATAGGCTGGAGACCTTGGTATGTTATACTGCGAAGCAAGGGGAAGTTATGTATAATTTTTTCTTCTGGATTTAACCACCTCGGGCAAAATTTACAAATTTGGCCCTGTTTGAGCCTGGATGGTGTTAAATTTTTGGATAATTAATTTGTCTCTTCACAATTCAAGAGTTGTAATGACTAACGTACCCGATGAAGTGTAATCTAGAAATGCGCTTTGTACACATCTGAGTGTTTTAGTTTATTTTTTCAGCCTCGAGCACTGCTGATAAGGCATAAATAGTTGAAATGTGAAAATAAAGTACATGAAAATAGATATCACACAACCATGAAAGGAGTTACTGAAAATGACTACCACCACCAAATCATTTCTCCTGGTATTATAAATATATGGCTAAATTCCCACTAGACCCCTACTTACCAATATCCGTATATTAATAACACCAATCTACGTTTATTCATTGTAAATGATTTAATATTGAATGGTGACGATGGAGTCGTTAGAGTAATCATTTTTATTTCCGTTTCATTTCTATTGTACTCAGTAGCATTTTATTATACTGTATCTATTGGCCAGAATCGTCCCTACAGAATCCTTCTGACACTTCCGTCGTATCATTTATACTAAAATGTTATTGCACAGTGTCATAATAATAATATAATATTACACGAACTTTCTAGTGCAATTGACATCCAAAGAAGGATGAATTAATAATTTCTCTGTTGCTTAAAAACATAAAATATAACAAAAAATCATATAAACTTATTAATGATATCCATACTGAACTGTGCACAATATAGGCAAATATTGCAAAATGGACCTTCTTATGCCATAATACGCAATAGCTTTGGGTTTGATTAATAAAGGCAAGTTATTTCAGTTTGAAAATAATTACTAATAATCAGCAATAAACTGCAAATTAATTTTATGCCTTGAAAATTGGGTCTTATTTCGATTCGTTGATTTTTGCTCGACCGGGTGTATGTGCATTACAGGAACGCGAATACGCGTGCTGAATACCTGTAACTGTTCGTATACTTGTAATTATGTGCAACAATAAAATATATTCAGGGACTATAATTGTAATTTACACGATATAACAAGACATAACGGAAGCTGTCCAATTAAAATACATGTAACAGTCAAATCTTATTTTTTTAACCAACATTATATTATAAAAAATTTAATTTTAAATGACAATACTAGAATACAAACCTGTTTTTTTCTTAATGGGAGACATTTTTTATATCTGTCTCCTTAACCAATAATACCAATACAAAATACATTAGCTGCAAATAGCTCCAAGGTTGCTAAATTGTCAAAAAATAATTCCTTAGTATACTTCTATTAGTAAAACAAGGAAAATATAAACTGCTTACCTGAAAATAATGGATATTACTGTTATCCTTCTCACATAACTTAATCCATTAAGTAAGTTCCTATTGATCGTTATTGCAAAATTCTAAGACGTTGTTGTGTGAATATTGACTAACAGGAATAATAAGGTGCCGTATCGGTATAAATCTATGAAATTTATTCAATCAATGAAGGAAACTGAAAGAAAAAGTAAAGTCGCTATTAGAAGGGTATTATAGTGAACAAAAAGGAAAAAAACTACTGAATAACAAATTTACTTTTTATTTTACTTGTAATGTTAAACTGATGTCATTATGCCCTATGGTTTGGACTATGACATTTAATTTCTAGTAGGGCACCTCGGTGGCCGAGTGGTCTAGGTTGTTCGTCATGACTACTAATGATCACTAGCCTGTCAACGCTGGAGTTGTGAGTTCGAATCTCACCTGTGGCGGGGTGTGTTCGACTCCTATCTTAATTGACAAGGATTGCCAATTTTCCTACCGAAGGTCGGTGGTTCTCTCCGGGTACTCCGGCTTCCTCTACCAACTGGCCGCCGCGAAATGGCCAAATGTGCTGAAAACGGCGTAAACCCCAAACTAAACAAACAAACTAATTTCTCTAATATGCTTAAAACACCTTTAATAATCATTCAATTCCCAAGTTTGTTAGCAACCGTAGACTTCACCCTAAAGTTTGAAATTCTGTTAAAAGTAGTAATTAGACTCCCTTAACAGGCAGAGCTGACATTACTTCAATTCCAGCTAACTTGTTTAGGAACATTTGATTTTGATGACGACAAAGTTGCTTACGAAGTTTCGGTTTGATTATGTTGCCTATCTTTCGACAATTTTGCATTTCCAGAGATTTGGTCACGATTGTACTGGATTAGGATATCTACAGAATCCATATTGTATGAAATTTTGTCATTGGGCTATTGAAAGCTTGTCTTGGGGTATTGCTCATCATTCGGAACAACTCAACAACCAAAATGTAATAGCAATATCTTGTTCAGTTCCCCATCAATGCCTACCCTATATCCTTTCATTTTTATGTTTCTTTATTGCAAATGCACCAAAATCTGCCTGATTATATCCCGGTAATTGAAATTCCGCGACCTTCATAAATATATTCTCCGTCTTACTCTTTATGCCTTTTTAATTGAACTGAATTTGCATGTAAATATTAATTTGTATTTTATTGCTGCACACTAAATAAACCCGAGTTATGATAATTCTAATGCCACATTGTAATTATTCAATTATTGTCATTATACAATTTTAATGGAACAACGAACTGGTTTTTAGCAATAAATAGTCATGCTAAAACGTGAGATGAAACAATCATTGAAAATATAGTAGTGACCTGGGAAAACATTCCGCTGTTCATTGAAGGAGAGAAAGGACGGTATTTTTTTGCTACGCGTCAATACTTGTGAAAAACTTTATGAATTGCTGCTATTTTTCATATCAGTAATTTTTCAGTAAAGATTCAAACCAATTATTTACGAATGACAGTAATAACTAGTTATTCAATATAATATTGCTGTGACATGTATTTTTTGCAGTTGCTTGACATAAAAATTAGCTTGATTTGCCTGATATCATAAATTCAGTACACTACATTCATAAACATTCTCTGATTTTGAAAACATATTTTATGAAAGTAATGTTTTGACAGGCTAATTTCTATTAAATCGCTATTTACCAAATAAACTCCATTATCTTAAAGATCAACCTATAGTTATTTTCTAGGCATTATACGTATATAATTAGATTGCGGTGGTGGTTATTTCGTTAATTTTTATCACACAATACAGTTTCAATATAGACAACATAATGTAATCTTTGAAACTAAACAAAAAGAAAATCATTTTGTGTATTGCAAGTTTGACATTAGAGAAAACCCTCATCTATGTGAATATATTACAAAACCAACAAATAATAAAAATATATTTTTTTTTGTTCGAAAAAACATTTTATTGCACATAATCCGCTGTTAACAATTACCCAGTAGATCCAGTATGTCTACATGGTTCCCTGTGAATTAGATTTGACAACACCAGTGTATGTTTTCAATTAAGAATACAAGATTATGTAATAATATATTCGAAAACAAATTCAATACTTTTTTTTCGCTACGATTTTTTCTATTATAATTATATACAGGTCACATTTCCGGAATTTAACCTAATTGACTTATCAACATTACCTTACATTTATAAAAATACAGAATAGTTATGTTCAACAACGTTTTTTTTCTAATATAATAGCGAGCGTAGCGAGTGCTTTAGGAGCATACATGTATGCATTTTCTACACATGGGTCATTTAGAAAAATCTTTAATGCGGACAGCCATATTGTGCTACATACTAAGGCTAGAAAAAAGTTTAGTTAGCCGGAAACGGAAGTAAGTAAAGTCAGCGAAATTACTTACTTCAAATTATAATTTTAGACCCAGAATCGTGATATCGGAAATAGGTAGCATGTTACTACTAAAAAAAAAATAAAATAGCACAAAACACAAATATCGAAACAACAGAGAGTCAGGATGGTCCGACTTGGTACCGAGATTGAACAGTGGTGGGGTTAAACCGGAACCCAAACTTCTTCCTTGTCTATCCTGACCCTCTGGTGTGTAAAACATATCATAAAAGTCAATACAGTATGATCATGATGATTACCAACATGGTGACCGCTTTCATCTATCCAGGACATTTTATACCCAGGGGCAAACAGTTAATATCGAAAACAGTTCACAACAACCTTAACTAGATTGGACTTTGGACCCGTAGTACAGTCAGCTGATTTGTAGTAAATATAACCTGTTGACCTTTATTGCTCAGCCAACCATCATTAGTCATGTCAAAGTCGGAAAATAGTCGAGTCTGCACATGATGATACTTTCGACTCGAAAACGATACTCAACATGATTTTGCAGGTCGTTACTAACATTGAGACAAACATGAAACAAATGGATAAAAACATAGACAAGCGCATAGAAGAATTAAACCAAAATATCCTGTCCGTATCTGGGAGGGTGAGAAAATTAGAAAATCAAAGCGCTGACTTAATTGCAAAATTCAGAGAATGTGAAAAGAGTTGCCAGGGTGTAAGCAACCTATTTGATAAAGCAGACAAGCAAATTAATACTAACACTAGAAATATTATACACCAAGATATCAAAATTAAAAGGCTTGATGAATCTAAGCAAATACATACACAAGATATAAAAGGTCAATCTGAGAAAACTGATAAGCTGCTTAGCCGCATAGTTGCCTTAGAAAAGCAGATTTCCACTGTCAATGGCAAGTCCGTGGGTCATGATAACGACACAATAAGCAAATTGCAAGAATCTGTGACAGACTTACAGTGCCGTTCTATGAAGAACAATCTTATCTTCACAAATCTTGCTGAACAACCAACAGAGGATGTCGAGAGAAAGTTGCGTACATTTATTTACGAGCAACTTGGTATTGAACATTATATTGAGTTCGGAAATGTTCATCGTTTCGGAAAGAGATACAACGATAGACCCAGACCGATAGTAGCTCGTTTCCTGTATCATAAAGACTTACGTATGGTACTTGACCAAGCGACATGGCTCAAAAACACCCCTTTTGGAATTCAAGAGCAGTTTCCAAAATCTGTCGAAGACAAGCGTAAGAAACTGTACCCAGTTCTAAAGGAAGCTAAGCGACAGGGTAAAAATGCAGTATTAGTACGTGACAAACTGTTCATTAACGGCACACAATACCTTGCTGAAGAACCTACTGCTAACGTGTCACGAGAAAATAGACATGGATACCGGGACTCTCTCCTTAGGACTCCAAAAGAGACAGAGAGACCTTTCAAGCGATTACGACGCTCTGATGGTTCTTCTCCACCGGTGACTGAAAATCCATATTAGGAAAGCCAAGGAGAACATAAACAGTTGGCTTTTAACGTTGCTACTGAATCTGATATTGTCGATGAACACACGTGTAGTACTGTAAGATCCATTGATACATGTAATGACTCTCATTTTGATTTAAAATGTGTAAATACTAAATTTTTTTATTCACCTACTTTGTGTGATGTTTGTACATGTAAACCTTGTATATGTAATTCACCACTGACAACTGATCATTACTTAGCTGTTGAAAATGAACGTCTCTATTTTGATCAATTTTTTCAATATTTTAATAAAAGCCCATTCAGATATATGACTGACGTAAATTACATAAGTACAGGTCAAGAAAATTCTTTAGGAAGCGATTTTGAATATTTTTTGGCAGTTGAAACAGAAGAACTGTATTTTGAACATATTTTCCAATATCTTAACTGTGGTATCAATAAAACGGAAAGCAACAACAAAACTGTATTTGATCAGACAAGTAAAAGACATGATAGAAAGTTTGATATGAACTCCTGTCGTTTACAGTCTTTTGAGGGAGCGTTTGACACGATAGTTGGTGATAACAGTGTAAATAATGTTATTAATGGTAATACTTGTATATCAGTAGACGCTGAATTTGTAGAGTTTGAAAGTATGTTGAATGATTCAAATAATTCTGTAAATAGTTCTGTAGATAGTAATGAAAAATCTTTGCAAATTTTATGCTTGAACTGTTGTGGTATTAAAACTAGGTTACAATACCCTGATTTTGGAGACTTAATACAAAAATACGATGTAGTTTGCTTTGTTGAGACTAAAACGGATGATATTGATTTGATTAACTTCCCTGGTTATACGTTCAGTATGAAAAATAGAAAAAAAGTATCAAATAAACGTTCAGGTGGGATTATTGTTGGATTTAAAAATACTTTAGATAGTTATATAGAAATTATAGATACTGAAAGTAAATATGTAATGTGGTTCAAATGTAGTGAACGACTCTTTCGAACTGAGGAACCTGTATTTTTGGTGTTGTATACATACCACCGGAACATACTAAATATTCCTCAGAAGACGCTTTCGGCGAAATTGAACAAGAATATATGTCCTTAACAAATAAGTCCAAATACATATGTCTTTTAGGCGATTTTAATGCCAGGACATCGAATGAAAACGATTTTGTTGAAATTGACGATAACAGGCACGTGGAAAATTATGTGCCTGATTATGTTGATAATTTTCTTGGATTATTAAATAATTTAGAAATGCCAATCAAAAGAGTAAGCATGGACAAATCTAAAAATAGATATGGAAATTTATTGTTAAATTTTTGCAAAGGAAATAGTATGTTCATAGTAAATGGGAGGTTAGGCAGTGATAAAGGTATCGGTAAATTAACCTGTAGAAATGCTAGTATTGTTGATTACTGTATAAGTAGCCCCGAGCTTCTGAAATTATTTACAGATTTTGATATTCTAGAAACCAATAAATTTTTCTCAGATGTCCATACACCATTACATATTGCAATGTCTTCAGCTAAAATAAGTAATGACAATAACAAGGCCAAACCTATAAATAATATAAATCATGCTAAAATAAAACCATGGGACAGTGATAAGGTAATGGACTTTCATAATAATATCGATGAGGTAAAACTTCAAAATTTTGAACAAAAGCTCCAAAATTGTCAAAGTGAAATAGATAATTTAGAAAATGCTTCTATTGATTCGCTGTTAAATGAACTTGGTAACATTTTCACTGATCCTGCGACTAAAACCTTTGGGACTTTTAAACAAAAAAATACTGGCAGCATTGGTAAAATTAAAAATCTAAACAATCAAAAGCCCTGGTTTGACCGAGATTGCAAAACTGCCAGACAGGTATATCGTAAAACAAAGAGAAATTACAAGTTGAGAAATACCATGGAAAATCGGTCACATATGACTGACGCAGAAAAAAATTACAAAAACATTCTGGACGAAAAATATAAAAATTACTGTAAGAAAATTTCTAATGAAATCAACCATGCTTCAAAAGATAACCCCAAACATTTTTGGAAACTACTTAGTGGACACAAAAGAAAACGACAACCAAACATAGATATTAATACACTTTTTGAATTTTTCAAAAATTTAAACTCAGCCGACACAGAAGAAGAGCAGATAACCCTAGAAAATGAAATTCCCAATAATTTTAATGAGTATATAAATGGATATATCTCACAGGATGAAATTTTCAAATGTATACAAAATGTTAAAAATGATAAAGCATGTGGTGATGATGAAATTATAAATGAGTATATTAAATGTACAGCAAATCGTTTTATTTGCATTTATGAAAAACTTTTTAATGTCATATTTGACACTGGAATCTTACCTTCTAGTTGGTTAACTGGAATAATTAAGCCGATTTATAAAAATAAAGGTGACTCAAATGACCCAAAAAATTATAGACCAATTACAATTGTAAGTTGCCTTGGTAAATTATTTACTGCCATTTTAAACTCACGGTTAAATGATTTTTCTGAAGAATTTGTTATTATTAAGGAAAACCAGTGTGGATTTCGACAGAATTATTCAACAATAGACAGTATTTTCTCTATCCTTACCCTATTCCAAATCTTAAAATCAAAAAAGAAGAAATTGTACTGTGCCTTTATTGATTTTGAGAAGGCCTTTGATAAAGTGCGGAGGGATGCTCTATTTCACAAGCTGTTACTTAATAACATAAATGGCAAAATGTATAATGTTATATTTAATATGTATTCGAATATTAAGTCTTGTATTTCATATAATAATTGTATTTCAGATTATTTTAATTGTGAAGTAGGCGTGCGTCAAGGTGAAAATTTATCACCTTTTCTTTTCTCATTGTTCCTAAATGATTTAGAAGACTTTTTACTATCAAAAAATATTAATGGTCTAAATACCATCACAGAGAATATAGAAAGAGAACTCGAAACCTATCTGAAAATATTTATTATGCTATATGCCGACGATACTGTTCTATTAGCTGAGTCCGCGGAGGATCTTCAAACACAGCTGAATGCCTTTTCTGAATACTGTGATACCTGGAAGATGAAAGTTAATGTGAACAAAACAAAAATTATGGTGTTTGGTATTGGCAGATTAAATCATAATCTTAGATTTTATTACAAAAACATTGATATTGAATTAGTAAAAGAATTTAATTATCTTGGGGTTATTTTTACAAAAACATGCAACTTCGATGTTAATAAGAGGCATTTAGCTGACAAAGCACTTAGAGCCATGTATGAAGTTCTTAAGTTGGGAAGATTATACAAATTATCAATCAAAATACAACTGGATTTATTTGATAAAATGATAAAGCCTATCCTTTTGTATGGCTGTGAGGTATGGGGGTTTGGAAAAAACGAAATTTTAGAACGAGTTCACTTGAAATTTTGCAAAATTCTCTTAAATTTAAAATCTTCGACCCCGAGTTATATGATATACGGAGAGCTCGGCAGACATCCCATTGAAGTAAAGTTAATATTAATATTAAAGTAAGGTTCATTACATACTGGTCCAGACTTGTTAATGGTAAACAGTCAAAACTTTCTAGTATATTATACAAGCTTTCTAGAAAATTGAATGAACAAGGTAATATACAAATGTCTTGGATAGCTCATGTGAAAAAAATCCTAATTGAATGTGGATTTCCATATATATGGGAGTCACAAAATTTCATGAGCAATGACTGGTTAAAATGTACTGTAAAACAACGATTGTTTGATCAATATGTGCAAACGTGGCATGCATCTATGTATAATTCTCCCAAAGCATTAAACTACAGAATTTTTAAAACAAATTTTGAATTTGAAGAATATTTTAATATCTTAAATATAAAAGAAGCTGTTAGACTCTGTAGATATAGGACAACGAACCACTATTTACCAATTGAAACTGGTAGATGGCGAAATGTTACAAGGGAAAATCGCTATTGCCATTTATGTAACTGTGATAAAGTAGGCGACGAATATCATTATATTTTTGAATGTACCTCTGTAAACGACCAACGTAAAATATATCTCCCAAGATACTATCTAAAACGCTATAATATTTTCAAGTTTTCTGAAATAATGTCTACTAGAAAACAATCGTTGTTGAAGAAATTGTGTAAATTTATTGAACATATAAATGACTGCGTTTGTACTCCTGGCTTGGCTGTGGACAATGTGTAACCTTGTTTTCTCCGGTGTTTGTATATATTGTATGTAGTTTGTTGTTTTTTGTTTTGTGTATTTGTTACATTTCTCTGTACCATTGTGTCTGTATGAGAATAAAGATATATATAAGATATTACAAACTTGGATGGAAAAACTAGTTCATGATAAGTGATTTATTTAGCCAACAGATATCGATAGCTACATGTATAATTATTTTTTATAAACAGTTTTTGAAATCTATAACCTTCAACAAGTTTGTTTTGTAATCGTATGGTTTCTTCTTTCCTAGATGAAATTTCCTAAAAAAATTACGGGATGTGATATGTGCACATTCTACGATCCTGCTAAATCAAGAAACGGGAAATTAGTATGAGGAAAATGAAAATGGTCACTTTTATCATTAATGTTAGTATACATCTTGCCATTTGCGACATATATTGTGACATCTAAAAAGGGGCAGCAATTTAGCTCTTTAGCATATTTTAGATACTTGGGAAATTTAACGGTAAATATTTCATCAAGATAATCTACCTCCAGTTGTTTTTTAAAATATAAATTATTTTATCCTGATTATGGTCCTGTATTTTTCATAAAAATATATAAACTAATCGGTATTATGAGGAGCAGAATTACATGTCGATACACATTATTGCCATAACGAACAAAATGCTGTCCAGAAAAACGTGTAAGCCTTTATCATTCATGTTATCATAGCTTGTCCAATAAGTAAAGTCAAGATATACCAAAGGAATATTGGAAGGAGGGAAAAATCGAAACAACTGACAAACTCCGGAGATCAACGAAGACAAGACCAAGACGATGCATGCATTACAATTAAAAACTAAAAACATATGAACAATATGGACCCCACCAAAAGACCGGGGGTAGACTCAGGTGCTTCGGAAGAGTAAGCAGTCTCTGCTTCCTGCAGAAAACCCACCATGCTGCCCATGTTAAATCCGGTATGAGGAAGGGATAACATCAATGGAACAGGTCCATTTTTATTTGGGAAACGGTTTTTTTTTTTTATACCTGTCAACCTAGTCATGATGACCTCCATAAAACTTTAATAAGGATGACTCCAACTTAGCAGCAACACACCCCTGTCTGAGCAACTTTTCTGTCACGAGCCGGGCTCTGTCCAGGACTTTCATTTTTACACCTTTTATGACTGAAAATGATTTATTAAATATAATTTAAAACGGAAAACCAGTTAATCGGTACATTAAACTTTTCATTGAAGAGCTGTATACAATATAAAAAGCCCGGCTGCTAAAGTTTTTGCCCTTTTAACAAGTTCCTTTACTTGCATAAAAGAAGATGTAGGTACACTGTGGTTTTGTAGAAGGGGAGCTGTTCAGTATCTTTAATGTGTTGTTCAGTTAAGCATTTTACTTGGTATGTTCATTCAAGAAAGCCGCAGAATTATCGATACTTTTTCAATTGACCATAACATTATTATCTGCGTTATCCACTGGTTCAAGGAAAATGTTCACTTTAATTTGGCTTTAATTGTATGATCAATTATTAGGTTTATATGTTCATTGCATTTTATGATATTTAATACCTTTCTCTACAATACTCATAACTTTATCTTTTGAATTTATTGAGACCTTTCCCTTTTAATCCATTTAATACTGTGACAGTAGTTATTCACTGCATCACTGGTCGAATTAGTTTAAGTTCATTTGGGGTTTACAGCTTATTCCAGTCTATATCACTGGACAAGGTTTTGTATATATAAAGATGATGCAAACTTGCAGATTTGCACAATTGTAAGTAATTAATTAAAATCTTAGTTATATGACTTACGACATCAATATATGTTTGGTCTTCCTGAATCGTGAGATCGGATGATTAACTGCAGAAAACACTGATTGGTTTATAGCGCCAGTTATTACATAATTTTTTATTTATATTTATTTTATGGATCTTAATCTGCAACGAAGCTATAAAAATAAGAGATGAATTTATACATCTGATGGTCATGGAATTTACATAAAATAGTTAAGTCAAACAAACAATCATTCCTGGTTTTCTACTGAGACATTTAGCATAATAAATAATTTATATAGTCTTTTTATTGTTCTGGTGCAATAAAAATATTGTCTCTTACAGAGATGTTGTTATGCGCGTAATAATCTGAATAGTCCAAGACAGTAATTTCTATTAACCCAGAAAAACATGTTCGATAGGAGTATGGACATTTCTCTCCTGTTCTGTGTTTCACTCATAATTGTTCATTTTAAAAATGTTTATATGTACAAATTTATATAATAATTGCATTCGACAATATATAACATGTATAAAGTATATGATAATCAACCAACACACGTTTTAATGCTAAATCATCGCTAGGTTTGAGTTTTGGACTCGAAAAGGCTTACACAGAGTCAATTATTCTGTATCATTTGTTGGAATTTCGTCATGCATGAAGCACATTCAGGGCAAAATTAAATGTCACATAACATATCATACACGTACCTAATACAATAATATCAACAAGAAATTTGGTTTATTTTGAACCACTGTAGTAAAAGGAAACCGGGAATTTGTCCGACCAAAGGGCAGAAAATAGCTCAGTATATTTGTGTTAAAAAGGGCATATATCAAAGACTATTTCAATCATATTAAGTGTGTATGACGTCATAAAAGATAAAAGACAGACTAATTTTCGGTTTGTGCAATCTCCATTGAATTTATAAGGTAAGCCCCGATATATGCGTCACGCGATTTTCCCCGTTTTATTTCATTCACAAATACAGATCGAAAATTGCGCAATATTCGTGTACATTACAGTTTCTCGAACACTTCAGATAGACGATAAACTACAACGGAAAACTAAAGACAACGAGATAAAATCGGGCGGATTGTAAACGGTTTTTTGTTTTTATAAACATTCGCCATGTTGTCTATTTTGAAATTCATGTTAAATAATCGAAAATGTTGCAACTGAACATACATATAAACGAATTCTACACGTCTCATTGACATTATAAAATGTCAATTTTGTACATGTTTTAACAAGTCTTTAGTGTTATTAAATCGATATTTTCAAATAAAGCCTGTATTATGTCCGAGTCATCAGTCGTATTGGATCGAGGTCAGCTTTATAGGCCCGAGTTAACGCTGGGGGCCTCATACAGCTGATATAACAGGCCCAATACGACTGTACGACACATTTTATGACACCTTTATTAACTATATATAGCTAATGACTTAAAAATACAGTAGTTATTTTTAGTTTTTATTGTGGTCATAACTACAAATGTATAAGGCGAATATATTGTCGTTGGAGTTATTATTTTTCAACGGAAACAGAACGTAAATCTATTTTTCTGTGCCCTGTATAATTTTTTATACAGGGCATGGACCCTGTACAAAGCTTTCAAGAACTTCCTGTTATATTAAATGTTCCATTTATACTGTATTTTATGCCATTGGTTGATAAATATATATTTATGTAAAATGTAATATTAGTATAATAATGCCCTGTAATATACGATAGTATAATTAAGTTAACATTTCTAAAAATTTTGGAAATCTTAGTTACTGGTGTAATATTGTGTAAAACGCCCTGTAAAACGCCTTATGTTTAGAAGGAAGTGGCATTTATTATTAGGATTAAAAATTTGTATCAAATACAAATGAATTACATATAATTCTTACCTCTTTGCGATTTTCTTTACAGTTAAATCCAGATAAAACTTTTCCAAATGTTTGACACCAATAATGCACTGTTCTATTTAAAACACGTCTAATGGTTGTAATTACAAAACTAACTTATCTGGACAATTAGAGAGTTAAGAACTTGGCTTGCTATTCCTTTAGCACTTTTAGATACTTTATTCTATGTGCTGAAAGCCAATTAATGCTTTGCATGAGAAATTTATCACTATCGTGCAGTTAATCTAGGGAGATAAGAGAAACATGTATCGGAAAACTCATCTTCATATAGTCGTTGACCAATTACGAGTCGTAGAATCAATCAGCAATAACTAGGATGCGTACAGAGAAGATAATAACTTTAATACAATTTTTAAAATAAAAAGGACACTCTGAATTCCCTTGTTATGCCTGTACTTTATTTTGCTATAAATTTCTTCAAAATGTTTACTAAAAGATAACATTATTAACCTATTTTATAGAATAAAAAGCATATTGCAATATTTGAAAAATAGAAAAAATGAACAAATTTAAGATTAAAACTTTGAAATTAAGAGACAGCAGACACTCCCACTAATATCCAGACGTAGATAATAATGGGCGATCGCAATCAAAACTTTACGACAAACGTTTTAATTAAACAATTATAAATGAACTTCCCCATTATTACCAGTAACATTCTAAGGTCCCAATACTCTGGTGTGTACATTTCACAGTTGATTCGTTACAGCTGTGCATATGATATATATGTCGAATTGTCGGCAAAGCGAGATTGCTGAAGACATGGTTTTGTTCAGTCTTTGTTAGTTATATCAAACCGAACATTTTACGGTTGTTATCAGGAATTGATCGGCCGATACGAAGTTTCTATATCACGTATGAGACTACACATCTTCAGTTAGATTTCACGTTCTTCTGGAATCGATACCTCACTAGACTTGACATTTCACTGAATTTTACTCACTGGCACTATGACGTGTCGTGTTAACGGAGGGAATGCTTTCCCTTCTGGAGCCACTGATGTTACTCCCGGTTTTTAGTGGGAGTTTACATTGCTAGTGCTTTAGTTTATGTGCTGTTTTTTTCTAATTCTTTTAGTTAATTATATGATTTTCTTATTCTTTTAGATAAAAAAGTTTTGTTGTAGCAATGTGAACATTGAAGTATGTACATATCCTTACATTTGTCATTATTCAAGCCAAATTTATTTGTTTGTTATGCTCAGGAGTTTGTCTTGCCCTTAGATTTCGACTTTACGGAATGTTGCCATTGTTTTGTCTCTTCGGTATTCTTCTGCCGATGTTTAGAAAAGACAAGAATTCACAAAATACATGTTCTAACTCTTTTTATTGGAATTGGACAGGAAATTAATGTCCCTACATACTTAATGATATGTTGTTTGATATATATTTTTTGCTATATGAAAATATGTCCATTATTAGGAATACAATTCGTAATAAAAACTTAAAATAATAACAAATACAAAACAGATATTAGTTTGTAGGCCATCTTAATTTTTTCATTCGACAATCCAACCATTCTGACTTACTAGTTTTACTTTGAAAGAAAATTAGTATTGTAGTTTTTCATAAAATTGATGCAGAAATCAAACTAAAATCATATACAGTTCAACTTTAATGATATTTTTTCTAATGTAAAATGAAGTAAAAGAATAACGACAAATTTAATGATCTGTACATACTTCAATATTTGCATTGCTATAACAAAACTTTTAATTGTACTTTTCATTCCCTTTATCCCTAATTAATATTGTTCATGTCCTGACAATCTTTTTAATTAGTTTACAACCTATTTATAAAAGATCTCGAGAAAGGTTACCATTGAAACAGCAATCAATATAAATCAACCTATCTCCAACAGAAACTAGAAAAGTTGCAACGAAAACACAGACAGGTTCTACAAAAAATGTTGTTTAACTGATTTTAGGGGTATCCAAATCCAATCCGTAAAGAGTACTATCGCTGTGTTGATAAAGCCACCGTATATTCACGGGTGTGTGGGGCAACTACATGTAGAGGACCTTTTATTTTTAATTCAAATTTTTATGAACAGTATTGCATGAAAAGATACGGACATTAAGTGATTCAAAGTTGAACTAAAGAATTATGAAAGGCTAATTGGGTTGCTTTACGATAACTTTTTGTCGGATGAGATGTTTCAATATATAGCAACTGCAATGTATGTCTATTCAACTTTATTTCCTGCATGAAATAATTTTCAGTTGAAGTCCTACATAAAATTAAAAAAAAACAACCAAGATTCTTAACCTACATTTAGCATAGTAAAAAAACCTTTTCTATTACATTAGTATGCATGGAATGAAGAAGCTCACATTCATCTCCATTATCAGTTTCAAAAGACATTGTTGTTAAATTGTGAATCACAAAATCCATTAGTGCTTTGACATGGATGTTCATAAGTGTTTACTTGATGTCTGGGGCTTTTCGTGGAATTATTGGATTGTCAATAAAAAATCAAGTAAATTGTATAATGTATGCAGTGTCAAGCAATAAATATTTATTTTAGAATGTGATACAAAGATTTAACAATAAAAGCGATATTACTTTGCTTAAGCTTTCATCGTGTATTCATGTATATATGTAGAGGTTTTGTGTCAAGAATTGATCCTCGAAATATCTTTCATATCATTTGAACGATATCAACAACCAATAGAAATCTAAAGAAAAGAAAATGACATAGACTTCTTTTTTTATTTATTTTCTTTTATTAATGATTTTGAACTATGGACAATGACATTTTTGAAAACTGCAGATCACTTCGATGGTTAAAAATACTTGGTTCAGATATTATTGTATATTGGCCTAGCATCCATTAAATCACTAGAGATTAAATTATATCGTTGTGTAAAAAACCTATACGGGTTCACACTTACGGCAAAAAGTAATTTACCAAGGCCAGTGTTATATTAATCACACGCTTGCCTTGGTTTATTTTCGTTGGAAAAGATTTATAATGTTGATTAAGTCTTTCCAGAAATTATCATTTCCCTTTCTGATACCAAAATAAGCATGAGGGTTATAGCAACATGAAATACTGCTATGTCATTTTCAAAATGGATAATATCGGGTATTTTTAACACTTTACAAGTTAAAGCATCGTACTTTTTGCACATTAAATACATTTTTAACCTAGGGGTCAATTAAATATTAATTAGAAAGCTCAAACTTGTACCTGATATGTGGAACATTTTACAATCTGCATGATTCGTATGTATTTATATGCTCTTCAAGTTCCCAGGAGCGTTATTCAGTTGAATTGCAGATTTAAAACATCGTTGTAATGAGGTTTTATTACTCCAACAGGGAATTTATATTAAGTCATATTCATACAATCATAAAATAATTTACTTCAAGTTAAATTAATCTGATGATGTAGTCTGTCCATTATGGTTTTTAGGATCTTTTATTATAAATCATACAAACTCGACATGAAAATTGGAAAGTGTTCTCTGGCTGACAAAATTCAGTGACTGAATTTATGAGGGGAATACTGTTTTGTTACTCTTACTGAATTAACCAAGTTGCATATTATAATTGAGATATAAAACACTCCCGAATAGCAACGAGTTGACTAATGAGTAGAGATAAACTTGCTTTTCTATGTCAAGATTTCTGTTAAAAGCAAGTTTACCATTTTATATAAAACTGAGAAGTTTTCATCAATTGTATAAGATTCAAGTGTCAGGTTGGTAAACGTTCACGTGTTTTTTTTTTTTTTTATATTACATATAGATGATGAGCCACATTTGTTTTTCGAATGTAAAATTAACACTACCCCGAGAAAGTTTTTACTACAAACCTTTTCGGAGATATTCCCAAACATTTCAAATCTAAACAATAAAGAAAAACTAATCAAATTTTTAAATCCATTAATACCTGAGAAAATTAGGACTGCTGTGTCATTTATAGAACGGTCATTAGAACTGAGGAAAGGAGACTCAAGCCAGTCTTAATTTTTATTGTATACACGTTATAATGTTTAAGTTGTATTAGTATACATTGTATGTACTTGTATGTAGTAATGACTATATTGTTTTGTACTGTATTGTAATGCCATGACTGTATTGGTCTTTACTTTGCATTAATAAACATAATATGGAATTAAAGAGTACCGTTTAAAGAGTGTATGTTAACGCAACACCAACCTTCGGACCACAAATTACGTTAGAGATGCTCATTTCAGCATGAACGGTACAGACTCTATTTAAAAGCTGTTTCATGAGCTGCAGTTCAAAGTTTAACAACCGCTTCCATCCAGTCTTGTGTACGAGCATATCTATCAACAATCAACACACTAGCACTATATCCTACGTTTGAATTGACACTTCGTGTTGTTTTGTCCGTTCAGATCTATTGACTTTCCATATGAATATTTGTATAAAAACGCTATTGTGATTTATAGCAATTAGTAAAAATAAAACCGTTATATGCTTACAGTTTTTGTTGTTGATGTAAATACTTATGACTAAACTAATAACACGCAAAAAATACAGAATAAATATGTTTACTTATAACAGTGCAAAGGAAACAAACCTAAAAGTCGAATGAAACAGTCATGATATATCCGTTGATTTCTAAAAAAAAAAAAAAAAAAACCAACTACAGTTCTTAAAGGAGGTTCATGTGTGTGTAACTATTAACTATGAACATCATTCTTCAGGTACTACTTAGTAATGGGTTAGTAATGATATAAATCAAAATGAATTTAAAAATGTAAATTATAAGCAAAAAATAAAACAATAATAAAGCTGAAATGCTAAAGGAAAAACTTAAAGTCAATTACGAAACCTCATTTTCCTCAAGAATGCATACAGTGACAGAAGATAGCAAACTCTTCTTATACAGTAAAATCAAAAATCAATATCAAATAAAAAAAATTCACGAATAATTTTTTTTTAATTTTGAAAAATAAGTGATATTTCTTTTTGAAATTGAAAGACTAAGGTAAAGAAAAGTTAACAGAAATAATAGAATATGCCAACGTTGCAATTTAAATTTAATTGAAGATGAAAACCATTTCTTTTTTGTATGTCCAATATATAATACTTTTAGACAAGAAGTTTTAAATAACGTTTTACAGCAAATTACCAAATGTAAATAACTTCTGAGAAACTGAAAAGAATCTCTCATGATCTTATGCAGTTTGCTCTCCATTTATAAAAAAAATGTCATTCGAACTTAGGAAAGTGGACTCTAAAACTGCATAGATTTTGTGTTTTATACTAATATGACTGTACTTAATTTGCTTATTGTGTTCATTTTGTTTGCTGTCATTCCTTAGGGGTACAATTATACATTTCCAATAACATGAATAAAGTTATTAAAAAAAAACATTCAGCATATAAAGCGTTTAATGCTCGCATTCGTCCAGGATTTTTCAAATTGTAAATAAAATTATTGGTTTTACAAAAACGGTAGAAATCCACTCTTTCCCCTCTTCACAATATGTTATAATATACAATTTATCGTGGAGAAACCAGTTATCATCGGGTATATAAATATATTTGATATTAAATTTAGTATCTTCATTTTACCAATATGAACAAGATCGGAGACGTTGAACTATAATTATTTTAATGAAAAATGCTACAGAAGCTTTTTCAACCTTTTAGTCTGCTTATTGTTTGAACGGCGCATTACCTGCAGATAGAAACATAGGCTAATTTTACAAAAAAAAGTTATATATCATGTAGACTACATGTATATACTTTTATGCAAATAAATTGCCTGTCAAAAAAATCGAAAGAATATAGAATAGAGAATGGAAACGGGCAATGTATCAAAGAGACAACAACCCGACCAAAGAGCAGAAAACAGCTCAAGGCTACATTTATCAGTAAATTATTTCCAATATTTTCTACGAAAAAGTCAGAAAAAACAGTATTCAATATCTATTACGTAGCATGTGTATAAGAATTGCATTTATTCAATTATATATATAAGTATTTGCATTGCTTAAAAATTAGACCTACCTTTGTACAGAATCGTTGTATGTATTCTTTTCTATAACAATAATAACTGCAGGAATAAAATATTATATTACTCACAAAAACATCACAATTCGCTTGGTGTTTCTATACGTCCCTCAAAAACTAATAAATTTGATGCTACTGTATTCATGGGTCTTCTATTGCCATTCTTCGCTACTGAATGAAAACTAATATAACTGGATGAAATTTATTTGATGACTTTTGAGACTCATGTTATTTTCGAAGATTGTACTACTGCAAGAAAACAATAAAATGTAAACTATGTTTTCTATCTGTAAAGAATATAGCAATATCAGCTATAAAAATCTTTATTGAAAATAGTTAGATTTTCCATTGATTTTCTTTTTTCCAATCATCAGACAATTTGAGTTAAACAACCAAATAAACCTCTAGGCAGAAATTGTTAAATCGTTGTTTGGTTATCAAATTCCCATGATATATTACATATTTATGTTAGTTTTCAAAACAAACTTTACGAAATTTTACTATGTTCACGTGATTTATCCTGTATTACATTACACAATATATTACTTCTGTGTACCTATTAATAACAAACATAATACCATCAATTATATTAATTAAAACAGCGGGAAAGCTTTTCTCTGAAATCTGAATAATATACTCTCATACTGTTATACAGTTCTGTATCATTTCGAGATGTCCTTGAAAGAGTCATCGACCTTAGCAACGAGGTTCTTTACAGAGGCTACATACCGAATATGACAGAATCGAAAAAATATGCATGGATTACAACTAAACGGAGAAAAAAATGGTAAAAAGTGACATACCTACAATCAACAAGATAAACAATTCCAAAGAAAACTACAATAAAGCATAAAAAACAAAAACATAAAAACACGGGAAAACCGGGAAAGGCTTATTTGGTAACGACAGGAACTGTGATTACCTATAATTATGCGTGCACTCAAACCTTCTCCTTATCTATTACGGACTTTGTTGTATATAAATCACAATAAAAGTATCAACATAGAGTTTCGTGATATCAATTTAATAAAAGTTATTCATGTAAGAGTTTGTAAAACTCGTATCAACATTTTTCATGTCGTTTTTCTTGCAGAGCTATGATGGTTTCGTCTTCACCAATCAAACACTATTATGGTCATATAAAAATATTTCAATTTTTGATGAAAGGCGTCTTCTGATTGGTTAAAATAACTTGCGTAGTATGCACCAAGTGATTCTGGTTGTTTATTCTTGACTGAATAGAATTTCTTTAATACAATTTTTTATACCAATTTTAATTCGGGCTAGTATCGTAAACTAGCAACTGAGCTGGGGATGCGCTCGGGGACTTTGAGTCCATCAGCTGTGGCATCGACTCAGTGGTAAAAATAAAAATCAATGATACCAATTTTGATGCAAAAGATATGCACATTTTGTCCATTTACGACTCGTGAGTTGTGCTCAAGGTCAAAAATGTTAAAAAAAAACAACATTCCAAAAAGTTGAAGAGCAAATTCAAAAATACCAAAATAACCAAAAGGTAAAGCCAAAACCATCTAAGGACAGAGCTATGCACGACGGAGATACTTCTTAGTTTTCACAAATTTTACAATTTTGAAACAGAATATTTTAAGTATCAATTTTGGGCTAGTATCGAAATACTAGCAACTGAGCTGGGGATTTATTGTGTATGTTAAACTACAATCAGTTGTTGTCTAATTTCTATTGCATTTCAAACCCTCAAGGATACTTATGATATTATTACATGGTTGTTTCTGTATTGGCCTTGTTATTTTTCGGAGGATTGCTGTATCGGCCTGAAGCGGAGCCGAAGCAGAAGTAAAATATCCTGTATTGGACCGGTCCAATACAGTTTTTATTCTGTATTGGGACGGGGCCGAAAAGCTTTATTAATAACAGCGAAACTACGCCATCAGTATGGCACACTATTTTACAATATTAGGGCTGATTTAATCATATTACATAATGTATTTAATAATTACATTTATCATATAGTAATAAATATTTCCCTATTTATTTCAATAGAAAACGATCGTGCAATACATTCGTGTATTTGCACGCAAGGTATGTTCATTTGCGATAAAGAACAGAAGCGTTTCCAAATTATGTGGACTGGTCTCGATCTGATTTCGATTTACTCTAATCTTGGTAGAATTCTCGTACTTTAATATATACAAAATACGGAAAATACGGATAAAATCACTTAAAATTCCCACCCCAAGATACTTAGGGAATATAGTCCTGTAACGTTATACCGAGAGCAAAAGTTTTCCTGTAGCATTAATTTTTATTCGAGAACATTTTTGTTTAACGTATTGTAAGGAAACACTCCGAGAATTCCAAATAATAATTTAGCAGACCCTCTTAAATTAATTACTTCATTAAAATGCTAATAAATGTCGTATATATACCAGTACTGACACAGAACTTCTGTACATGCCTTGTCTTGGAAATAGTTTTCTAGGGGAACAATAAATTTGGTATTGTCCGCATAGCCATATCCTTGTCAGTTTGCAATTACTCAGCTCTTACTATACTGATGTATTACCGGTTCAATTTTTAGAAGTCATTTCCGCCCAGTGGCGAAGTTAATTGACATTACAAGATCCTATATGTGGTTTAGTAGAAATTAATGATACTGGTTATGAATATTTGTTTTGTTTTTTTTTTTTTGTATTAATAACAAACTATTAGGTAAATCAGTGTATCATGATCTTTTCTATTCTTAGCGAAATAACTGCTAAATTTATCAGCAAAATGCTAATATTTTTTAAAATATATTTCCGCGATATTAATAGTTTACTTGTTATATTTTTAAATAGAAATTACAAATAAATATGGTGGCGCCAATTAATATTTTCATATAGATCTACGTGTAGCTACAAATATCTTTGTCCAAAATGGATGGTCTCTTCAAGAAATACTTGGGTATATTATACATTTGTTCTGTTAATGTGTTTGTATTATAAAAACTAGTTTAAACCACATTTGCTGTTAATTTCTCTAAATTATAGAATTTTACTGAGGAAAGTTCATTGAAGATAAAAAAAGGTTGATGCATATTAATTAGTTTTATTCAATGACAATTAAAATTCAACTCTTAGATTCGAAAATATACCCCGCTTTGACTAACAGTATGATATTCTATAAAACTCTTATATATTAAGACCTGAATCATATTTAAGTGATATCATAAAAGCCATTTTAGACGCATGCTTTAGTCTAAACAGAATAAGACGCTGTAACCCTAAAAGGGAAACGTGAAAAGCCGAACAGCAGACCAAAATCAGAAATACTATCTAAGCTATGGCTGAGACAGACACCCCTTAATGTTTATAAATGTTAATATTACTTTATATTGTTTTGGAATTAATCATGTTGATATCTATCATTACGTCATTGCCGAATTTTCTCAAAAATAAAGGCGTCATAATAGAGTATTTATCAATCATCGATCAAATTTTTGATTCATAAAGGATTGGGTATTAGTGACAATCCTAAAGGGTTTGAAAAATATCAAATAAATAAGTAATTTCATGCAAATAACTACCATCAGGAAAAAACCCCGGAAGTTAAAAAGATCAAAATCTACAGTTAATGCGAATTTGTGGAAACTAGTCAAACATAGCATAGTTTTTACTGTATATCAATAAATTAAACCTTATCTATTTAAAAACATTTTCTCTATTCATCATTGTACATGTACATAATAAGAGATGTAATTAATTGAAAGAATATTTAATTTTAACGACTTTCAGTTTACATGATACATGAGTGTATGCTTAGGATATGCAGTCCTTTACAATAAATTAACTATGTTATTCACCAAAATATGATTGGTTTCGTTTAATTCATAAAACAGTTGGCTATTTCTTTGAACATAAAATCTTTCGCCTTGAATGCAAACAAAGTCATCGAACTGATTGGAATTTCACGAGATTTAAGAACCATGTGCATCTTACATCAAATATATGTTAATCTGAACTATGGAGTGAAGAAGGAAGTGTGATTCCAACATTTTGATACAAATATATTATTTTTTTAATATAAAATTATTCTTTTGATAATTAAAAGTTTATTTATTTGTTTATTTGAGGGGTGTGCCTCGCTGGCATTGCATTACTTAACCAACCAACTAATTAATGTAATAAATAAATGAATAAAAAAAGGACCTGAAGGTATTCATTATGTTTTAAGATTTTGATTCCTTTTAGTTATTTGCAATAATTATAGATGAAATTGCAGTTATCCTACTATGAATTTCTGTTTTATTTATGTATATAATATATTCTATATTGCACCAAGGATTTGGCTTTGATGAAGACTAATTTTGTATTTGTTTTGCACAGTAACATCTCCGCTTTTTCTTTTTTTTTTTTTGTTTCTTTTTTGGGGGCGGGGGGGGGGGGGGCAGTTTCCAGTGTCCAGTTGAATAACATTTATTCTCCTATTCCTGTCGTGTTTAATCGGTAGGATAAAAATACATAATATCTTTAACCACTTCTCGGTGATTAAATTTCTACGTGAGAATTACCGCCCTTTTTTATACAGTTATTAGAACGATAAACTAGAGAATTCCCGAAATGACGTCTATGTAAACAAACTACATAGCAACGACATTTTCTTTAGGTTTTTGTCAAAAACCATAGGAGAAACAGATTCTCCTTCAATTTACTCGTGAGTTATGGAATTTCTCCACCCTCAATAGTTAAATTTAGATTTTAACACGCTCGCTAAAGGCTCGCGTGTTGAAAATCGAAAATTTAACTATCTCGGGTGGAGAAATTCCATAACTCACTCGTACCTGAAGGAGAATCTATATTTAGATGATTTAATAATGACGTAATCATAGTAAACTAACAACACAAAAACATTTCTAAAATAAGGGAGTGAAATAAAAAAAAACAAGTTTTAAAAGTTGCTTCACCTTCTCTCCAAAATGAATAACTCCCCAAAATAAAAAGGGGTGGCCCTCAACAATCAAACTCTGGCTGCAGCAAAACCCAGAGTCGATATGAACTCGTGGATTAGGTTAATTTGATAGAATAAAGTAAATTTGCCGGAACAATATAAAATGTTAAGTGTATTTTGTTATAATTTGGATGTATTGCATGATCACCTTTTATCTTGATTTTATTTATCATACAAAAGAACGTACGATAATTTTACACAAAATATCTGTTAGTTATCTCCTATACTAAGGGAGAAAATATTATCATCTACCTTATATTGTCATTCGCTATTTGTCGAAATGTACATGATTTAATTTGTTTCAAATTTGCTATGCAGTTGTTCACAAACATTCGTAAACATATTTTGCAATTATCATTGTACAAAAAAAGCTTTGGTGTAGAAATAGAACAATTTCTGTTTCTAATTAGTAGCAAAAACTATTAATACATTTATTATGGGTGTTACTATTAATGAATTTTTATCGTAGTTTATATTCAGAGAGAATTAAACAGATAAAATGATTGTAATGATGCCCAGTTTATAAAACTAATTAATAAGTGTTGTTCTCAATTAACGTAATTTTTCGACTCTTTGTGTCATTACATGAAAAATGTAAAGCAAATGATAGTAATTGAAAATTTCGACCACCTGGTCTCTGTGAGCTTTTCACAATAATATTCATTTACATCGAATATTACATTAGAAGACTTAGCGTCATGATTGAAACAGGAAATTTCGTGTGAACTTTTTAAGAAATGAACCACGATTTTGGTACTCATCAATCGCAAATCCAAATTTATGTTCAGTAACTGTATTAACGCCAGTTAAATCAGTTGGATAACAATCAACATACATCGAAATATATTATCAATCTATTATTAATCTATTATAGACTTCTCCCGAAGGAACCGTTTTCCTATAGTGTTGTCTGGTGAGGTATTGTGCCCTCGCTTAACGACCCGGGCACCAAACCTCACCAGACAACGCTATAGGAAACCTGTTTCTGAGGGAGAAGTCCATAATACATTTAGTACATAAAATGTAAAAATCTTGGCATTAAAAAATAACATTCACTTTATGTGAACATTTGTTTGTTTTACCTTGACTACGGGAGACTATACCTAGTTACGGGAACTATACCACATTACATACTTTTCACAGGACTATACTTCAAGAATGATTGATTTCCCCGTGATTAGTTAAGATTAACTAAAGACAGATTTTTACATATTATGTACTAAATGGAATTATATTAGCAAGCATCAACTCCATAACACTGAAAGTGCTAAGCAGACAAAGATAAAAGCCGCATTTATTTTTGAAATGTTTTAAAGCAATCTGCAGTTTATTGTTAAACCTCTAACTATTTAAACAATGTTTTATTCGTGATTCATTCGTAAAGGAAAAGAATGGTCACGGCATTCATAACTTCCTACACAGTAAGTAATAAACATTGTTTATTATCGCATAGGACACATGTGTATTATTATTGTAAATAGTCCATTCATATGTGAAGTTAAATATAATGTAACAGCTGTTAAACACACTGATAATTATACAATGGGAGACATTTTACCTTCATCAGATAGGATTTACGAAATCGACAGGTAGTATGTGTGAGTGGTCAATATAAATTAAACGAACTCAAGCCCTTAAAACTGTAACTTTTCAGCAACATCCTATCACAAATGATTTAAATGGAAGCAAAGAAAA
This sequence comes from Mytilisepta virgata, assembly GCA_028015205.1. Lineage (NCBI taxonomy): Eukaryota > Metazoa > Mollusca > Bivalvia > Mytilida > Mytilidae > Mytilisepta > Mytilisepta virgata. The sequence goes on from CM051515.1 coordinate 39,981,372, forward strand.
CAACACTTTTTAGCGCTATTGTACTTTAATACTTTGCACATTTTGAATTCAAACCAAACAAGAATTTTTATTGTGCAAAATGTCCGTTTAATACAAATATGTAATATCTTCCAATCAAACTGCGAAAAAAAATTGTTACTGAAAGTCACAATTCTGTAACCATCGATGTCTGGAATCGACTGAATGTGCATTAGATGCAAAATCTATTATGAATATTTTTTATCATTTTATCTACATATACTTCGTTGGTAATCCTTACTTAAAATCTTGCTTTTCTTTCTAAATGATTTAGATAATAATTGTACTTTATATTCAGGTGTACCCTATACTCTGACCTAAATGAACTATCAAAATTATAAAAGATCAGGCTGTGGTAAGTATGTACTCCTTGCGTGTTCCTTCAGGCATTAATTACTTTTAACACCTGTTTAAAATACTACTCAAATAGCTTTTTGCACTTGGAAGCACACATTTTCAAATCAGTCACATTCCTAATTAATTTTCCGATTATTTAATCTAGAAGGATTTCAACTTACCGATGAGCTGAGGAAGAGGATGGCTCATTGATTCTATATCATATCATATCATATATATATATATATATATATATATATATATATATATATATCGATTCACGAACGATTATCTTTCCGTGTAAATATTGAGGGGGTGGAATATACAAAGACTAGACAATTATTTTGTTTTAAACGAATCCAATAAATATTCTACGGTCCTATTCTCATTAATAAGGTTGGATAATTGGTTGTGTAACATGTAAGCACGTGTATTCGAATATCAACACTAAGATATAATTTTATTTATAAAAACAACGTCCGTATCAATTAATAATATTTATTTTTACTCATACCACTCTAATTTTTTATTCTACCGGACAGGATGCAGTATTAAGAGTTGGAACTGCTTACTATTCCTGATTATCTGAATGATAATTACAACTATGTAAAAGTTTAAATTAAGTCGTTGCTGGTTGTTTCGGCTTTTTCTACGATGTTGAGACATATATTGTAGAAACGTTTATTTTGGTTTCGGCAAAATGTCTTCTCACCACTAAATTATCAGATAAAGATGAAGAACACACAGATCTATACATTTACATATAAAAATACATGAAAATTGTAAGATAACAAACATTCAATATTCTCTGTAATATAACTTTTTCTTTGATATAAATAGATGGTCTTAGAATAGCAAAGAAAAATTCATCGTCATTTTCATTGCTGATTTTAACAATTGTTTGATTTCTAAAGAAAATTCTCTCTCCTTTCCGTGTCGAGGATTGGCCAATCTCAATTTTATGTTTCTATGAAATTTTAATCACAAAATAACTTGTATGGAATTATTTCATTTTTTTCACCTTTTTAATTGACATTATAACAGCTTTGACATTACGAAAAAGCAATTTTTTTTGTCATTTAATGTACAGTGTAATATACGCGCAATTCGAATAATACATTTTCGATCAGGGCAAAATAAAAACAGACAGACATGAAAAAAAGATACGGGCGGGGTTAATTTTAAAAGATAAATGGTATCAGACTTGTAAAAAAAATGTTTCTTGAATAGAAGTTCTATAAATATCCGGAATGTATTGTTCACGAATGGTTTAATTCCTTATTTTGTCAAATAACAAAGAATTTCGGCCTTTCCAAAGAAGCAAATTTTATACTTAATGGTTCCTTCAGTGCTTTTCATTGACTTCTTTGTTACCAATAACTTGTGTTCTTTCGAAGAAGTCAATATATTTTTTCCTTATTATCGACGTCATTAGTTTCATGTTGAGAAAAAAAATAAATGGACAAAAAATATTTAATTATTTTATATTATTAATGGGTTTATGAATGAAAAATTGAGGCGCAAGTTCGCCGGGTAATATATCAACACAAGAATCTGTTTTGAGCGAAGGGTGTGTTTTTAAATTTGTTGAAAAGCGTTAGTTTTTTTTTACAGTAGTATAACATTTGTTCCGGATATTACATCAACACTATAGTTACAGCTCAAGTAATTATATTTTATATTTGCCACATATTCTAAAGCAATCCATTACAATTAAAGGTAATTATCTACTTCTAAGACACCAAATTGTGCGTTTTCTCTCCATGATTAGATTGCTAACACAATAAACAAGATTTGTAACTTTAAAAACAACAATTTAAAGACTTGCTAATCTCATGTTTCATTTTCGGTTTATTTTTTTTTTAAGGCGGCGAGAAAGGTTTTGTCTCAACCATAGATGATTGTCCAGTTGTAATTTATTGCATGCAATTGATGCGATATGAATATGAACCCTGCTTTATACTAGGCCGCCACGCTGAGCCGGATTTTTAAAGTGCTAGCTTACGAGGTTACAATCCACAGGAAGACATCTCAGCCCACCCGGACACATTATTCTGACTCCGAGACGATAATTCTTTGCACTTGCTCCTAAATTCCACCTGCTTGACGGAGAAGCAGCGAGAGTCTGTAATAACATACAACTCATTTAATGAATTTTTCATAATTTAAGTACTTTAATCCTTTACAAGTTGACTATTAGGTGCATTAGCCGAGTAGTAATGAGTGAACTTAATTGGTAAACCCATTCAAATTCACATTAAGAGGTTTCACAATATAAGCGTAAAGTTATTTTTTTATTTTATTGGGCAACTCAACAAGGTTAATCTTGTTATTCTAGATATTGGACTTAAAACATTTTGTTATTTCCAGTTCTTCGACTTTCTAATAGGCAAATAGTTACACTAACTTATTTCGAGATAGCTGTCCACAATATAGATGTGCAGGCATTATAATTATTTTTTAATAAATTTGTAACAATACTATTTTTCTTTCTCTTTTTTTTTCTCTTTTTCTTGGCAATTTTTTGAACGATGACATACACGAACATGATAATTTCTAAAAAAAACAAAAAAGACTCTTGAATTCATGAAAATAGGTTTGGAATCTTAAGGGTTCCAATATTGATTTATAATTATACTCGACAAAAAGTTTAGTCACAAACAAAACAATTTTCAGCTAAGTTTTAAAGGTGTATGTGCCAAGGCATTGCGGCATATATCACTATTTTTCGTCAGAAAACAATAGCTTATCTATATTACGCAATCTCTCCGATACATGAAGACATAATTTGTTTCATTTCATAATATGTTAAATAGAACGGAATACCTAGCCTACCATTAGCAATCCTAAAGACCTCAATCAAAGGAACAGACAAAACACACAAGTACAGATACAAAGGACTTCACTGAAAATAAACTGTATGGACAACACCAGTCCTATAAACACCAGCTGGAAACACAGGGAAAAACAAACACGGCAATACAAGTCATCTGTTAAGATACAAAAGATGTCCCTGAAAAGTAAAAATTAGGATAACACCTACATATGTATAAAAACCAGCCTGAAACACAGGGACTGAAATATGTATGTACATATACAAACGACATCCCTGAAAAGGTAAAACATACGACAACACCTATAAAAACAAGCAGAACACACAGGGACAAGCACGGAAATACATATGTAAAGATACAAAGATATCCCTGAAAAGTAAAAGTAAAAGTTGTGGATAACACCTATAAAAACCAGCCGGGAAACACAGGGACAGACAGACACTGAAATACACCTGTACAGATACAAAGGACATCCCTGAAAAGTAAAACATACGGACAACACCTACAAAAACCATCCTGAAACATATTGTGCTCCGGAAGGGTTAACGGTTCCTGCTCCGTATATTGCACCCGTTCTGTAATCAAACAAAAAGCTGACAGAGCTCACAAATCAGTAGTGAAGTGTGACGTATTGAAAAAAATCGAAGTCAGACCATTGTAAAAATCAATAAGTTCGTGATGACGACCGTGGAATTTCCTTAGCGATGATTATATTTTGCCTCTGATAAAAGCCTGATTACATTTTATAACAAGCGTTTATAAGAGCAGAAATCCTTTCAACATAAGCATTAATACAGACACATGCCATCAAATGTAAGCTGAAATATATAGACGCCAAGTGAAGTTAATGCTGATATATTGTTATTTAAGAAAGGCATATTTACAGCTCTAACGTTTTGTTGTACGTTCCGTTCTTCAAAAGCCTTCTGTTTAATAAATACCAGGTGAACTTTGGTGTGAATGACGACCACATTAATGAGAACTTTGGTGTGAATGAAGACCACATTAATGAGTATAGAAATGTACCAACAGTTGGTACTCATTGCACAGCAGATTGTCTGTTGAAAAGAATTTCTGTCAAATGAAACAAATAAGTCGTATCAAGAATTATTTTTAACGAATCGTGGTTTTCTTTTATTTTTTCTAGATAAGAAATTGGTACGTAGAACCGTTCTCTTATTAAAAAAAAAAAGCACTAATTTCAATTCATATACACCATCATAGAAAATTGGGACTTACTTAAGTAATATTCGTTATGGAAATAATGAAATGTCATATTACTATAAAGGAACACTATTACAGCATACCGATTCGCATTGAATAGATCAGACGTTTTACCTAGTTCTAAATATTTGTCAAATTCTGATTGTCTACTGCTTGTGAAGATTGGTAATATTCATTCAACATATCATAGAGTCCAAACAGAATATATATATCAAAGAGTTCGAAGTCGTTTTAGCTATCAAATTTTACAGACTGTATATATACTAGTCAACAAAAGAAACGATTGTAGATTGTTTTCTCATCAAAAGCACGGATTTTGTGCAAAAAGTTTGAAATGAAAAATTCCATTTTTTGAGATTTCAAAAAATCACATTTTTCAACCCAAAATTAAAAATTCAGTATTTTTACCCCATTATCTGAATCATATTGTCTGTGTGACAAAAGATTTGTTTTTTTTCTACTGATTTCAGCCACTGGATTTTCATTTTACAAAAAGTGTGTCGATTTTCTTCTTTTTTTTCTTCATTTTTCACCATTTCAAGTTTATCAAAATTTCAAAATGAGACGAATTAGATCAAGAAATGAAATAGCAAACCGCTGTTGCCCTAAAAGTTAAGTTCGTTTTAAGGAATTACCAAGATATTTGCTTCAAAACTCGTGTATCGTTACTTTTGTTGACTAGTATATAAATAAAATAAAATTGATGTGCACATCAACCTTCAATGTATTCTATATACGGATGACTATTAGTTTGACCTTTTGTAACTTACTTCCATTGGTCAGTTTTATATCATTTCGAAGAAGACTTGATCGATATCGATTTCATATCAATTACGAAAAATATTGCCCTTTGAGGCCAAATTTCCTTTGACGCGACAAACATTTATTGAATAGACAAACAGATTGCCTGTCGAACTGTTGTTGCAGTTATTGAATTGCAGTATTTGAATCTACAATGTGACTTAATTGACTACGCAGCGGAAATCATACTGATTGATGAAGGATAAAACATAGTACAATACAATGTATATTGATAAATATCAAAATTATACGTATATATTCTTGTATGATGGTAAAATTGAAGCTCTTAAATTTGTTTTATTCAAATGCCAAAGATACATCTACCCGTACTTCATTTATATACAAAACTTTATCATTGAAAATTGGAGTCTGGGGAATATTCACATTAGAATATTTAAAAATTCAGATGAAGAGGAAAAATGTTTTCAATATATCTGCTTATTTTGAAAACCAGAAGTTGATAAACCTACAGTCTTGCGGTAAAATTACAAGCAATCAATAACGTTAATTTGAAACTGAAATAATTTATTAAAATCAATTTGTTGTCACCTGATAAACACTATGTTAGGTGCTTATAACTCATCATTTTTTTTTTTTTTTTTGAAATAAAGAAAACATAGTCATGATAGACATATCAACGTTTTGGAAAAAAGGGTAAGATTAAAGTTATTCATGACCTCCCCCCCCCCCCTTCTCGAAATCCTGTACTTTACCAGTCTGATCCGTAATGTGTAATTTTAATAACAGCAAAGACATTTTCATTGGTATAATTTAATGTCATTGTTTATCTTAAGTCATATGATATGAATGGTCTGGGCCTGAAATAATCGAATCGAAATAATCACTATTAAAGTTACAGTTAAAACCAAAGGCTCCCGGGAGCCTGTATCGCTTACCTGGTATTTCTATTTGTAAATTGCTAAAGGATCTTGAGATTAACATCCATGCCATGTTTGATTTCACTCCATTCAGTAATTTTCAAGATGTCGCTTGTATGTTTTTCGCATAGGATCCTATGTTAAACTAAGTCCGCCGCTGGCCGCCATTTTTTGATGACAGATCAGCACCAAAGTAACAACACTTGAGCAGAACTTATAAGGAATATTTGTGCCTTGTTTCGTTTCAATCCATTCAGTGGTTCTCTGGTAGTTCAAAATGTGAAATGTTGACGGAGCGACGGACGACGGACTAAAATCGATGGTAATAGCTCACCTAAAAACGATAAAAACGCACAAAAATTTGAAGTAGACGATTGAAAAAATGTATGTGCGACTCGAGTACTTAGAAATTGTAACAAGAAATATCAACAAAGACAAGCCAATCATATACTAGTCAACAAAAGAAACGATACAGGATAATGCATTTTTATATATTCATAATTTCAAATAGCTGTACTAAGCAGAAAAAAGACACACACGTCTGATTTTCATAGTAGATTGTTTTATCATCAAAAGCATGGATTTTGTGCAAAACGTTTGAAATAAAAAATTCCAATTTTTGAGATTTCAAAAATCGCATTTTTCAACCCAAAATTAAAAAAAAAATCAGTAATTTTATCCCGTTATGTGAATCATAATGTCTCTATGACAAAAAAAATTTGAGTTTTTTTCTACTCATTTCAGCCACTGGATTTTCATTTTATAAAATGTGTTTAGATTTTATTCTCTATTTTCCGCAAAATCAATTTAACCCTCTTTTGGAAATTTCCATTTTCCACCATTTCAAGCTTTATCCAAATTTCAAAATGAGACGCATTAACTCAAGAAATAAAGTAGCAAACCAATGTTGCCCTAATACTTAAGTATTTTGAAGGAATTACCAAGATATTTGGTTCCGAACTCGTATATCGTTACTTTTGTTGACCAGTATATAAATATATCATACTTGCCGTAACAACTACAACAACACAAACACGAACAAAACCAGTGAAATGTTTATTTACAGAGTTTATCCCTCACGAAAACTGTAATCAATAAGATACAAGACTTAAGGAGCGGTCAGGGTTACCAATTATACTTATATTCTGATAGCTCTTCAATAGTCTTACTTCACAGTAGACAAAGCAAACTGTAAACATTTACTGACAAGTTTAGTTTTTGGGTCAATAACTCTAGACGAACGAATCCACAAACAACCAAAATCAATTATTCTATAATGATTTTATAAGAGGTTCTGGGGAAAATGGCCTGACCTTCACTGTTCTCTACGAAAACATAAATAAGTTATTCGACTTTTCGAACACCAGAATAATCTTCATTCATGTTAAACAAGATCCAACTGGGGAGGTTTAGGTGTTTTCAAAATTCCTTTCAAATAGGCAGAAACTGATGATATTCAATGCATACCTTACACTAATAATTTTCATGACCAGGTTTAGATTTAATCGCCCCATCCCCCTTTTTAAATTTTAGGGATTGTTTCTTTGTTCTTGGTTTGATTTTACTGTATGATCGATGATGGCTTTGTTAGTGTAGTAACTTGGCTTTAAAACATATAATCGTATATTCATATTTTCAAAACTACAAAATTGTACACTTTTTTTATTCATTTGATGATTAAAGTGATGGACGTTTACTAGATCTAGATATAACGTCTTAAAGAGAAGACTTGGGACCTTCTTGAAACATAAATTCTCTTAATAACAGTTGATTCGTTACTGTCGTGAATGTCCTATGTATATTAACTTTCTCTCTAATTCTCACATAAATGTTTAAGGATGTTCGCCGCTCAGTTTCAAAATAACAAGCTTTGGTAAACAAACACTGGTAAATATTGATAGTGGATTAATAAAGGAACTGAAAAAAAATGCGAAAAAAAATGTAAGTCCGTGTGCTTGCTTTCGGGATATAAACCATTGAAAATTTTGCGGGAAAAAATATGCTCTCTTGACTTTACATAGCTTTATCATTGACAAGTTTTATTTCTCAAAACCATTAAATAACAAAGATTTATTAGGACTTTTACAAATGGCTTATTATTCTGCGTGCAAAAGATTTATAAAAAGAAAAATGGGTGTTAGCGGGAAAAATAATTTATGGAATTCAAATGCATAAAACCAGATGATTCTGAACATCTGACAAAAATTCAAAAACATGACTAGCGAACATCCTTAAGACAGAGTTTTGTTGAGAGAAATATATGATGTAAATGTTAATTCCGCATTATCTTTAAAAAATCACTCCTATGTTTATTCCGCATTATCTTTAAAAAATTACTCCTATGTTTATATGTACGAACACAAACTAAAAACCAATTTGCAAATTCATGATGTCCGACGTGCGTTTGAATAGAACTGATAAGACCATATATGGTGTACATGTATCTCTGCACATTTACATGTATATGCAAAAGAGTTGTTAAACATGATAAATATATTATAAGGACGGGTAATCCTATACTTTCATTACTTGTTGGATGTTTTATATTGTAGAACTAAAAATATTCACATATTTGTAAGAAAAAGATGCAGTTACAGTGTATGCATATGTAATAAGCGAACCAGTACATGTACATGTATCTGATCGATATCCTTGACAGGGGCAGATAACAAATATCTTAGGTCAGGTTAGAGGTTACCACTTTAGCCGACGAGGAAGGCTCTCTCTTTTAATCCTTTCATGAAACTGAAACAAAAACTTCTGTCGACGGTATAAAAATGAAATACTGTTTCAGTAATTGTTTGTTATAAAATGTTTATTGTACTGTCAGAACCTGTGAAAGGGAAATAGGCCGATAATTACATACCAATTTCCATATCTGCCCTGATATCATCCCTCGCTGGTTGCCTGGGGGAGATATGGAAATAGGCAGTGCCATGTAATAAGCTTAGTCTGTATGCCATAGCATTGGAAGGGTAAATGTCCTAGGAGGCAGTCACTTGGGTGGGATGATTTACCTTGATAAATATTCGGTCAATGAGAGTAATAATTAACGATTTACATGGATATATATTTGAACAGACAGATTGGTGATTAAAACAATAGAGGGCTCCATGGTCAAACAAGCGTGTCATAAAACCATCAGTTTAAATCATAATTATATTGCAATACAAAAAAGTACGGTAAGCATTTGAAAGGAAAAACATTCTAAATAAAACATAACAATATCGATAGTTCCATATTTGTTGTGACAGTAATCTAGAATACTATGTGCAATGAGCCCAAAGAGGGATGTGGTATCTATACAGACAGTTGGGTGCAGATATAACCTCTCACCAAGTTAACTTAGAGCAGTTCTACTGACTGCTTTAAGTTAACTTAGAACAGTCGTGGACCAGGTTAACTTAGAGTAGTTCTCAGAACTGCTCTGCAAGTTGGACGAGGGGTTATGACTGGTCGCAACTGTAGATAAAAGAACGAGACCATGTTATATTGGAACAAAGTATAAAGTAAGTAAACAATAGTTATTCTCGTTCTTTACATTGAAATTCACTAATCGGACTTTAGCAGTGAGACAAAACACACCTTAAACCAAGAAAATGACGGTGTATTACTGTCATACAAGTGTTTTTATAACCGTTACATATGTTTATTGCTGTATATATTATGGAGAAACAAATTTTTGAAATTCTAAACTACTGGTAAAGTGTATCTGCAATTACAGTCAACCCTAGTCCGCAAGCTTGTCAAATAAGTTTAAGAATGCAGATCAAGACAAATAAAGAAACACTTGACAAAATAAAAGGGAAATATTCTCTCATAACCAAGACCTTCACAATTATTTTATAAGATATATGGGGACAGATATATAAGATATATAAATAACAAACATTTATTCCAATATAACAACTAATACAAGATAAACCTAATTTACAGAAAATCTATGCACTAAATTCGGAATTTGTGTACTGGTAATTTTTATTAATATCATTTAAAACCATTTTCACATATTCAATACTTGACAGACATTCCTTCCTTTTAAAACAGTCAACGAAATCAAATTCCTGTGATTTTTTGATAGCGTCTGCATTTATTTAAACTACTCACCTATGGTTGACAAAGTCACCCGTTGAAATTGGGGATTGCTCATAAGAATAATCGTAATATTTATTTAAACCTTGATGCAGCCCTTATGTAGAATTTATGAAGGAAAAATGAGGCACACAATTCTTCCTTCATCACGTATTGGATAATAAAATTTTCACTTTATATATACTTTGCAAATATTGATTATTTTACTTCTAAAACTTTAATTGCACAAGATAGAAATATCAACCGCCGTTTTGTGAAATGTTCCTTCAATCGTAATTATTGAGCTACCTGTTTGATATGACAAATAACCGATGATTTCATTGTTTCGTGAGGTCGTTTGTATTTCAAAATATGCGACTTTTTGTGCACAGAAAACCATTCCCGCGATTACTCAGTGTTTGTTATTTTCCCACAACGAAGAGGGAACATATTGTATTTACTCTGTTTCTCCTGTCGTCAACAAAAGAAACGATACAGGGTAATGCATTTTTCATATATTGATAATTTCAAATCGTTATATTTATTTAAACCTTGATGCAGCCCTTATGTAGAATTTATGAAGGAAAAATGAGGCACTCAATTCTCCCTTCATCAGGTATTGGATAATAAAATTTTCCCTTTATATATACTTTGCAAATATTGATTATTTTACTTCTAAAATTTTAAGTGCACAAGATAGAAATATCAACCGCCGTTTTTGTGAAATGTTCCTTCGATCGTAATTATTGAGCTACCTGTTTGATATGACAAATAACCGCTGATTTCATTGTTTCGTGAGGTCGTTTGTATTTCAAAATATGCGACTTTTTGTGCACAGAAAATCATTCCCGCGATTACTCAGTGTTTGTTATTTTCCCCCAACGAAGTGGGAACATATTGTATTTACTCTGTTTCTGCTGTCGTCCGATTGAGTTTTGTCCGTGGGTGTTCTCGAAAACGGCGGAAGGGTTTGCGACCAAAATTGGCAAAAAACTCAAAGATCACCTGTAGCTGTGCCTTGTCATAATACAAAATCCAACATGGCCGCCGTTGCCATGGAAACAGCTAAAATGTAAAAAAATCCATGAATTTTAGATCTCTACAGCTAGTTCTTGGAAAACATTTACTCGATAATTTCAATATCTTATACAGATATAGCCCCATGTTTGTTGTTTCTCCAAATGACAGACACTGCAAGATTGGGGGGTTAAAAGGTATGTTTTGGGGGGATCAAAATATGTAGAGGTTTCAAGTATGCGTAGATGTGCATTTTGACTCTGGAATTTTCAAAATGGCCGCCGTAACCATTGAAAAAGCAAACATACGAAATTTTTAAAATGGCCTTAGAGTCTTGATACTTGGTGTAAAAAAATAGGTCACCACAAGTGCTTTCGATCGGCCATATTGGAAAATTCAAGATGGCCGCCACTCAAAAATTCCAAAAAAAATCTAAAAACTTCCGTGAGCCGTAGAAATTGATATTAGGAGCCCCTGTGGCAATGGGAACGTTGGTGGAACATCCGTTACGCTGTGCGTAACAATTATATCTAGTTGATCTATTGATCATGAATTTAACACTTCTCCACATCAGTATTTCCTACCTACATTTATTACATAACTGCCTATGTCATCTCATGATAATGCATTCTTCAGATTGAAATAATCTATTTTTATGTTCCCCCAACGAAGTGGGGAACATGTTGTTTTTACTCTGATCAAGAAGAAATATATTATCAATGCTTATTGGGTAAGTGGTGTCTAAAGCAAACATGGATTGTTAATTTTTAATGACTGCGGCCTCCTTTAGAAGTATTAAACGCGTAAAATTATACATTGAAAGAAATTAAATGTGCGTTAGGAGCAAGGGACATTACGTGCGATCAAATTACGCAATCCACTGAGGCAATGAGAATATTCATGTCAATGTATTTCTAGAACTATGCACACAGACTTCTGACGTTAGCTTTTCATTATGTTTTAATACCGATAGAATACATTGACTTAGGCCAATCATTTCCTACCTAATATCATAACAACGAGTTCCCATTGATAGAGGCCAATCATTTCCTAATTAATATCATAACAAAAAGTTCCCATTGATATAGGCCAATCATTTCCTACCTAATATCATTACAAAAAGTTCCCATTGATATAGGCCAATCATTTCCTACCTAATATCAAAACAAAAAGTTCCCATTGATATAGGCTAATCATTTCCTACATAATATCGGTCATAACAAAAAGTTCCCATTGATATAGGCCAATCATTTCCTACCTAATATCATAACAAAAAGTTCCCATTGATATAGGCCAATAATTTCCTACCTAAAATCGATCATAACAAAAAGTTCCCATTGATATAGGCCAATCATTTCCTAACTAATATCTATAATACTAAATTTACGAATTAGCCGAATAGGCGGCAAAACGCGTGGTTCAAAATAAATGTTGTATGGTTCAGATTATAAAGGTTATTATCGGATTTGACAATCTGCATTTATAAATTTAAACTGCAGTTTTGTTTATGTGCAAATGGAATCTGCATGGACTTTTCCGGTATGAATTCTCCCAACAAATCCCTTAGAAGGTTCTCGAATGCATCATTTTAACACATTCATTTAAATAAACAATTATGCACATATTTTAAATGTATTTTTGTTTGAAATTACGGAAGAAGAATAAAACAAATTAAAAACATTCTCCTTCGAGTGGGATGTTTCCGCTTCATGTATTCAGGATTGTTTTTTCTACAATAACGCAATTTCTCCTAACTATAAACATTATGAACTTTGAAGATTATGAAGAAGTAAGGCAAAGTTCAGAGGATTCCTAACTTAGTAGTTTTTTGGATTGCTCGGATGTTTACTTTGCACAAAGTGATAAAACAAGCCATTATCCATTTTTACATTATTTATCATGTGACCTGTCTAAATATATCTCTACCGTACAATTCCCTGTAAGCCTAGATAAAAATATTTTTAACATCTTTATCATTAATGACGAAATTTATCTCGGACATCTTTATAAACGTGGACAGCACACTCAGCCACACACTAAAAATGCTTTTATCGTCTATTGGATTTATTTGTGAAATTAAGTCTCGCTTGCCCTGCCCATGATGACAATGAACAATTGGAACAATTATTTTCCAAAAATATGCTCTACTTAACTCACGGCATCTTTTGAAAAATTCATCCGTCACTAAGGAAATGTTTATTCATATTCTTTTTCATATTTATTCTGAATGAAAAAGGTAATGCATTATGAAATGTGTATTTAATGAAAGCTTTTCATCAAGTTCCAGTTCAGAATTAATTGTAACAATAAAATATTGACAATTTATGTGGTTGTATTTTCGTCATAGATTTTGACTATGATGGAACCCTAAAGTCCATTTTAGTAATTCTACGTGGCATACAGTCTACGTCATCAGTGGATACATCTTCGGTAGAAACGAACAACCATATGACAATTAGGTCACGTTGACCTACATTTCACGCTTCATTGACTTTGGTTAAAGTTTGCATTAACATCCATTTGTGGAATACTACAGCATATATAGTCATGAAACTATCAGTTGATACCACCTACTTGACAGGAAAGTTTATGGGAAGCCTGCCACAACATCCACATTGAGTTCCTGTTCCACGAATACCATGGCCGCAAAAACTTTTTAAAGTCAATGTGGCCACCACAAAAAAATGCTTATTTTCCCGCGCTCGCGCGGGTTCAATGTCTAGTCATAACAAAAAGTTCCTACTGATATAGGCCAATCATTTCCTACCTAATATCATAACAAAAAGTTCCCTTTGATATAGGCCAATAATTTCCTACCTAAAATCGATCATAACAAAAAGTTCCCATTGATATAGGCCAATCATTTCCTAATTAATATCATACCAAAAAGTTCCCATTGATATAGACCAATCATTTCCTACCTAATATCATAACAAAAAGTTTTGACGGTCTTTACTTGATGAGGACAAAGATACCTGAGAAGCATTCCAAAAAACGTAATCCATTAGACAGACAAAACCCGGGAAGACAAATAAACACTGAAAACTAAAAAAAACAATGAACAACAAGATCTCCTATAAAAACCAGGAGCGAACTAGGGTGCTCCGGAACGGTAAGCAGTTCCTGCTCCGTATACGGTACCCATTGTGGAGTTCAACAAAGTCAATCCAATGGTAGTCACATATCGGTGGAGGTACATGAAATGTTACGACAGTGGAAACAGGTCCAACATCAAAGGTCAATCAATTCGTGATGACGACCGTAAAATTTCCTAAGTAATGACATCAACTTATCCCTGATAAACACCTGGTTAAGAAGCTTTTTTTGACAGCAGTAATCGTCTTTATCGAAAGGCATGGTAACTCACGTATGCCTTTGAATATCGGATAAGCTGAGAAATGTAGATGCCATATGCAGGCGATGCTGATATATTGCTACTCAAGAAGGACAAGTTAACAATAGGAAAGTTGAAGTAATCACATTTGTCATAAAGTTGTGTCTCAGATGTCTTTCATTGTCTATTTCGAGAAACAAATCCAAATATGAAGCGGACTTTGATGTATCTGTAGTATCCTTAATTTCAAGCTCACTAGATGAGATGCAGAAAGTCATGAAATTTATAGTTATTTAACGACAACACGTCATCTATATAACGAAAAGTGAAATTGAAGGATTGGGCTAGTTTCTTTTTGCTTTCAGGTAGAAGCCCTTGTATAAAGTCCGCTTCATATGACTACAGAAACAGATTTAGTTTATACAGTACTTTATTTTTCGGGGTAATCCAGTTTTTGTTTTCAAATTATATACCAGTAACCTAGCAATGGGAAATTAATAGCTTTTTACTAAGGGGAGTTGTCCAAAGCTGTATACAAAGACGCAGACTGATTTTGATGAGATGATAAATACATATGGATAAGAAGATTTTAACGAGCGAAACCATACTATTACTGAAAAATCAATGCTTTTAAAAATTTATAAAAGCTATAAACATCTTTTAGCTAAATATCAGGCTTACAGAATACTAGTAGGACTTATCAACAACGGGTTTTCCTATCCTTCTTTCTATTGCAACATCGGGAATAAATGCAAACGTCTTGCAAATAACCTAAAGTGCTACAAATATGAAATTTTGTATAATTCTGTAAAAACCGCTTGCTTTCTCACTCAATGAATTGAAGACTACATTTATACTGGCCTCTCCTGAATGCTGCCGGTTTCTATTCAACTCCATGAGAATAAGGATTTAACCTTTTTTGGAGTGTTATTTATGACTATTCGTGTAATGGACCGACAGTATCCGAGAAGCTGTAAGAGTCTTAGCTAGTTTTACAGTTAAAACGAACAAATTCTGATCCTGCTATCTACCCAGTCAGACTATCCTGACTCTGTGATTTTTTTGTGAACTTTTATGTTACTTTTTGTCGCGAGTTCTGTCTGTTTGGTGGCGTTGATTGCTTGGTATGTCATTATTGACCTTTCCTGATATTAATTTTGTTGATTATGAGGTTGTAGAAATTTTGGAAAACTGGCCTCAGAAATGAGTAGCCTCGCTTTTTGGGTTATGTATAATAAGACAGTCGCATTATGTATGTAGTTTTATACATCGTGTTAAATATATAAGGAAATATTTTCGAGATCTTGGCCGTTTAAAGAAAGACTGACATGTCTGACATGTACAGGACTGGTATATCCTGTTCGAACCTCGTGAAGTTTCAGGAATGTTATTCTACAGTTACCACTACTGATAAGTTTTGTGGAGTATTAGAAGAGATGCTCTCACTCAATTTAGAATAGCTTTAGAACATAACAGAATATTTTTCTGGGGTGTTAAAATGATCCTAAAAGTACAAAATGTTTTCACCATAAAACGAGAAATAATGAAATATACGTTATTGTTTATTCTTATTCTTATTCAATTATTTTGGGGATGGGGGATGAATAATTCATTTCTCCGTCGTGATTTAATTTTCTTTTTTACGGAAGTTATTTATTTTATTCTTTACAAGTAAGTCTTGTGAAATTTTTATTGCAATGTTCTAGAGTTGGTCAGTTTTATTAAGCTTACTAGAGTTAAATAAAGAAACTTTGTAAATAAATCTGTTTTCAATTTAGTGTTTCCCTACTTACAGAAAAACGTTCATCAACTAATGTGGGGAAAAATGTTTGACATTTTTTAACTAGAATTGAAAGTTATACCTTTCAATCAACACATTTCTGTCTCATAAACAGACCAAAGTGTTTGAATAAAGCAATTATTCGTAACATTCAGTGAAACTCGAAGAAAACAATCAGAATTCTAAGTAATCTTAGAAATACCACCTGACTAGAACAAACGTTGAGACTTTTGGTGTTTAGGTTCTGATTATTTTTTATCTTTAGTCCGTTCGACAGCTGACCAACCTTTCTTGTAGATTTAGTATACGAGCTGTTTCGTAACATTTGTATTTTGTCTAAAAATAGTGTAGTTTATACGATAAAAGATTCGAATTCCCTTCAATCCAAAGAAATACTATACTATCAATACCCTAACTTGCTTTTGCTTTTGGTGGTATTGATTGATTGGAATTTCATTGCTTACCTTTCCTGTTATCCATTTTATTACTTATGTATATATTTTTTAAAGCTTCGTCCTCGTGTTCAGTCAACCTTTTTCATTTCAAATGTATTTTCAATTACTTCTCAGTGGCCTCATGTGCAAGGAAGCTTAGCAGATTTCTCTCTTTAGTAAGTTTTACCATTATGATATGATTAACGTTCGATTATACTAGTAATGAGTACTGTTGTATTGATAGATAAACTATTTCTGAATTTATATTAATTCTTTATGCTGAACAATTCATCTTCTAAGTGATTCATAATCCAGCAATTGACAGATCGTAGGGATAGGTCAGTCACGTTGTATATAATGTTCTGTTTATTAATGATTCTGTTGTATTAACTAATATATGTAGTATTATACATCAGTCTAGTATTATCAGAGGAAAAATTTAAAACAAAATTATGTTGTCAAAATCTGACCGTGGAAACAATACAAAAATAATGTACCCTCAAGATTCTTCTGACGTCAAACGACAATTTATGGTAATAGCTCGAGAGGTGACAATCCTATAATGGATCTGCAGTATGTATTTTAACTTTACGTTAATTTTTCTTTAGGATAACGATAACTTGCATCGCAATTATAGCATGACGGTTAAAATCTTTAATTGCTAACAGTAACCGACTTAAATCTTTTCGTCCATCTTTTGTTTGTAAAATTCTGTATATGTGTCTCTGAATTAGATATCTATATAGATTCTCCTTCAGGTACGAGTGAGTTATGGAATTTCGATTTTCAACACGCGAGCTCTTGCGAGCGTGTTAAAATCTAAAATTTAACTATTGAGGGTGGAGAAATTCCATAACGCACGAGTAAATTGAAGGAGAATCTGTTTCTCCTATGATTTTCGACAAAAACCTCAAGAAAATGTCGTTGCTTTGTAGTTTGTTTACAGACGTCATTTCGGGACTTCTCTAGTTTATCGTTCCAATAACTGTAGAAAAAACGGCGGTAATTCCCACGTAGAAATTTAATGACCGGGAAATGGCTAAAAATATTATGTATTTTTATCCCACCGATTAAACACGTCAAGAATAGGAGAAATATAGATATGTGTGAACAACATAACAGATAACATGAAACTTAAACAATAACTGCTGGCCAGAACAGTTAAAATTGGTTTTTCGGTACACAATTTAGATAGTAGTGTGAAAACGAACTCGTTTTAACTGTAATACTAGCTAGGGCTCTCATGGGTGCATTGTTGGAGACTGTCTCACTAGTAAACGAAATTGTCACTATCTACAGTCCTATAAAGGTTATATATATATATATATATATATATATATATATATATATATATATATATACCCCAGATGCTGAATAATCTTGAAAGGTTTAAAATTTACAGAATAAAGATGAGATGTATGTAACTTGATTTCTTTAATGACCCTAATTGCTACCGTGGATGTTAAAGTCAATTAATCTTGTGACACGTTAAACTATTGTTAATCAGTTTCTAAAATCCCTTGGTACTATTGATAATATGTTTAAACCGTCCTGAGTTATTTGCTCTACTGACTTTTATGTTTCTCGATGCTCTAAGTAACCATATAACAACACAGCCATTCTGTGTCAGATACTATGGATTATTTCTTTTTCCTTCGTGAGTGACATTCCTTAAGCAAAACCTCGAGTAAACTTCAATGACGTGTATTTACTGTATCATTGTGCATTTCCAATGCATATAGATGTAGGAGATTTAATCTTTTACTCTTTAGCAGTTAATCTCTATTTTACCACAAGTTTTCTGTGTAAAAATGAAGATTAATAAATGTACAATTTAGTTTTGGAAGTTAATATGTTTTGATCCACCACTAATACTGACCATTTTCAAGGAATAACAAATCGTTCCTTCTTCTAAATTATTCTTTTCCTAGATGATATTGTACAATGTACGTGTTTTCATTCTCCATCTTATCCACTAAAGGCATTTGTGACATAAACTCGGTGCGCATTTTCGTCTAGAGGAAAGCTCACGGCAAAAACTTTGAAAAAAAAATGTACGAACAGCTTTTTTCGAGCAATAAAAAAAAATTGAAGCCAAATTCTAGGTACGTTCAACTTTGTTCTCAATTGCCGCAGTAGTTACAGAGAAAACCATTTTTTATGCGTTTTTGTCGGTGGAATGAATAGCCGGACACAATTTTGAAAGATGATAACAAAAGGAATTATTACACCAAGTTTGATTTCAATTGCCCTTGGCTAGTAGTTTCAGAGAATATTTTAATACTTTTTGATGATTGTTTTATTTTTAGTAACAGCGACCATATTTGTTATAACATTATTTGAAAGGGGCCACCTAAGTACCACCAAAGTTTGGTCCCCAAGGACACATTGGTTCCAGTGGAAAGGATTTTAAGAGAAGCGCTTAGGCCAGACGGCAGATCATATTGGGAATTAATGGACTATGAACAATGGTATTTATGATATGACTCCATACATGTTTTCCTACAATGGGTGGGTAAACCCTGAATATTTTCAGATTCTTCAAACCATAGTAATTATGTTTACAAAATGTTTCACATCTATCAAAAATAAAATTAACATTTTAGGCCTTGAGCACAATTGGTGAGTCGTAAAGCGACCAAATATGTACATCGCGTGCATCAAAATCAGTATCAAAAAATGTATTGACATCCAAATTAAGAGGATGAATGAAATAACTGTATGAAATTCAAGGTACAACAATTGTTGGATACAATGTATCACAAAATACCGAAATAAATTTGATGCACTGCATGGCCAGTTCGTTGAGTGACAACTCATCAGCAGTGCTCGAGATCAAAATGTTGGAAATCCGGTTAAAGATAAATGATGAATTAATAAGCATAACCATCAAAATCCAAAACAATTAAAACAAACAGAATCCAAACTCATCTTAGGGTTACCTATGCATCATAAGGAAGAGACTTAGAAATTTCTGGTAATATTTGTCAAATTTCGAACGGAAAATCTAAAGGCATTTAAGCAACGAATCATGACAGGACAAAAATTCTGGCTATGGGCTGATAATGCCACGGGAACTTACAGCCCACCAGTAGTGACATAGACCCAGTGATAATAATAAAATGTATCACAAAATACCGAAACAAATTTGATGCACCGTATGGTTATTTCGTTGACTGACAACTCATCAGCAGTGCTCGAGATCAAAATCTTTTGTAACACTCTAATAAACTAGAGGCTCTCAAGAGCCTGTGTTGCTCACCTGTATCTAATGTGATTTTGGAAATTATGTAAAATTATATAATGATTGAGACCAAGATTGGTTTAATTTGACACAGTATTTAAAATTAAAAACAGGTCATCTTAGTGTAGTCTTACAATAGCTACTGAAGACATCTTGTCATTATTATTTTTGAATATGTGGTCAAGTTGTGACCATTCAGAATTTTTTTTACAATTTTCTGATAGACTTCTAAACATCTTGGATGATGGATCGGCAACAAAGTAACAACACTTGGTCAGCACCTCATAAGGAACATTCATGCTATGTTTTGTTACATTCCATTCAGTGGTTCTCTAAAAGAAGTCATTTGTATGCATTTCCCATAGGGTCCAAGGTTAAACTTAGTCCCCCGCTGGTGGCCATCTTTGATGATGGATCGGCTACAAAGTAACAACGCTTGGTCAGCACCTCATAAGGAACATTCATGCCAGATTTAGTTTCATTCCATTCAGTGGTTCTCTAAAAGAAGTCATTTGTATGCATTTCCCATAGGGTCCTATGTTAAACTAGGTCCCCCTCTGGCGGCCATCTTGGATGATGGATCGGCTACAAAGTAACAACACTTGGTCAGCACCTCATAAGGAACATTCATGCAAGATTTAGTTTCATTCCATTCAGTGGTTCTCTAAAAGAAGTCATTTGTATGTATTTCCCATAGGGTCCTATGTTAAACTAAGTTCCCCGCTGGCGGCCATCTTGGATGATGGATCAGCTACAAAGTAACAACACTTGGTCAGCACTGCATAAGGAATATTCATGCCATGTTTGGTTTAATTCCATTAAGTGGGTCACTAAAAGAAGTCATTTGTATGCATTTCCCATAGGGTTCTATGTTAAACTAAGTCCCCCGCTGGCGGCCATCTTGGATTATGGATCGGCTACAAAGTAACAACACTTGGTCAGCACCTCATAAGGAACATTCATGCCATGTTTGGTTTCATTCCATTCAACGGTTCTCTAAAAGAAGTCATTTGTATGCATTTCCCATAGGGTCCTATGTTAAACTAAGTTCCCCGCTCGCGGCCATCTTGGATGATGGATCGGCTACAAAGTAACAACACTTGGTCAGCACCTCATAAGGAACATTCATGCCATGTTTGGTTTCATTCCATTCAGTGGTTCTCTAGAAGAAGTTCAAAATGTTAACGACGACGCCGACGACGACGGACGACGCTGGACGACGCCGGACGACAATACTGAATTTGGATTGTGAATAAATATTTGACACAGCATAGGTTTCTGACACAGAATGAATGTTGTCTAAGAACTTAAAAATTTTTAATTTACCTATTCAAACCATATCAGTATTATTTGTTTTTATATATAAATCAGAAATAACCAATTTAAAATTGGGCACACATATCAATTTCTTGCTATTGCGCAATACTGTGTAATTGAAAATTTCTTCAAATATTTGACACATAATAGGTTTCTGACACAGAATAACTGAAATCAAAGAACTTAAAATTGGTCATATGATTTGAATTTATATTCAATTTTTTGCTTCTTGTGCAATACAATATGCTGTGGAGAATTGCCCCCCCCCCCCCAAAAAAAAAACAATAATTTACCCCTTTTTTTAGCTTTTGTGCAATACACTATGAAGTTGCACATTGACCCCTCCTCCCCCAAAAAAAACAAAAAATAATAAAATTTATTGTAACCCCCCCCCCCCCCTTTTTTTGCTAAAAAAAATTTGAAATTTTCTTTTCAATTTATGAAATATGAAATGAGAAAAAATTACCCCCTCCCCAATTTCTCATTTACCCCCCCCCCCCCCCATTTCTTTATACTTTGCAACCATAACAGCCCATTTATATACACCATAACATATTAAAATAGAAAATGACATCATAGTCATGGATGGAAAATTTTAAATATACATAATTTAAAAGCAGTTTGGATAAGATAAACAAAAAAGCTTCATCAGCACATTTTATATTGGCAAATTTCCAATGGAATTTGTTAATAATAAAGTTTTGATAACAGGGCACACATATCAATTTCTTACTATTGCGCAATACTGTGCAATTGAAAATTTCTTCAAATATTTGACACATAATAGGTTTCTGACACAGAATAACTGAAATAAAGAACTTAGAATTGGTCATATGATTTGAATTTATATTCAATTTTTTGCTTTTGTGTAATACAATATGCTGTGGAGAATTGCCCCCCCCCCCCCAAAAAAAAAAAAAAAATAATAATAATTTACCCACTTTTTAGCTTTAATTTTGGACCCCGATTTGGACCAACTTGAAAACTGGGCCCATAATAAAAAAAACTAAGTACATGTTTAGATTCAGCATATCAAAGAACCCCAAGAATTCAATTTTTGTTAAAATCAAACTAAGTTTAATTTTGGACCCTTTGGACCTTAATGTAGACCAATTTGAAAACGGGACCAAAAATTAAGAATCTAAATGCACGGTTAGATTCGGCATATCAAAGAACCCCAATAGTTAAATTTTCAATGAAATCAAACAAAGTTTAATTTTGGACCCTTTTGGCCCCTAATTCCTAAACTGGTAGGACCAAAACTCCAAAAATCAATCCCAACCTTCCTTTTGTGGTCATAAACCTTGTGTTTAAATTTCATAGATTTCTATTTACTTATACTAAAGTTATTGTGCAAAAACCAAGAAAAATGCTTATTTTGGCCCTTTTTTAGCCCCTAATTCATAAACTGTTGGGACCAAAACTCCCAAAAACAATCCCAACCTTCCTTTTGTGGTCATAAACCTTGTGTTAAAATTTCATAGATTTCTATTTACTTATACTAGAGTTATTGTGCGAAAACCAAGAAAAATGCTTATTGGGCCCTTTTTTGGCCCCTGATTCTTAAACTGTTGGGACCAAAACTCCCAAAATCAATCCCAACCTTCCTTTTGTGGTCATAAACCTTGTGTTTAAATTTCATAGATTTCTATTAACTTATACTAAAGTTATAGTGCGAAAACCAAATGTCTTCGGACGACGACGCTGACGACGGACGACGACGCAGACGACGACGACGACGACGACGAGGACGCCAACATCATACCAATATACGACCGCAAAAATTTTGCGGTCGTATAAAAACTGGTAGATAGAATTTTTTTTTATATAATTGTGAAAAGAACACTTATCTGACATGCTGTCGTATTCTGAAAAGAAAAATTGGGGTCACCGTTCATTCATCTTGCGATTTCCAAAAAACTAAAATTTCTTTTAAATTTCATTAGAAAAATTTTCCGCCAATTATCTCTCCTGAAAAGGGTTCTCTTTAGAATAAAATTTTGTAATTTTGCTATTTACACAGTTTTTTCATTTTTTTAAATTTTTTATTTAAATAAACTTCATATATAAATTTTACATTATATGAAATACTAGTTGCTCGTTGAAAATATATATTTACATACAAATTTACCAGAAAAAGATGCTCAGTATATTAGGTATGATCTACCTTAAATTGTAAGCATTTGATATTCGTTCAGGTTAAACTTGGTTTTCTTGATTAACATTGAGCAAACTATGATTTAATGTGGCTATATTTTCTTTAACACGCAGAACTGTTGGAATAATTTCTTTGAAAAAGGTGCTCTATTCACCTTCTCTTCCATTCATGTCAAAGATTTACAGCTTAATAACTTAATTTTTTTCAAGGATTTATATTTAATTGTTCGCTAGAATCAACAACAGCAATCAGTCACTAAAATGAAGGGAAATTGACAACAACCTTTCTACACTTCCATAAAGCATTAAGATATTCTATCAGAATCAAATGAAGCAAACAGATTCAATAAAATAAACAAGTTAGTATAATGTCTACACGACAAACAGTTATTAACTTACATTCCGAAGTAACTACTTCTAGTACAATGAAGTATTTGGTAAGTTTGTAGCACCGAATGCACTTACAGGAATAGCTTTATTTAACAATTACATTATATAAACAGATCTTAAATGACCAAATGCAGACAACAGACCATGTCAGCCCTTATGTTGTTCTAGAAAACCGTTTTTACTGTCAGATGTAGATTTGTATGTCAAACACTGACTTATTAAGATACAGGTCTGGGTTCACTTATAGAGAATATGGTGATCAAATCATTTAAGAGTAGAGTGACGTGTTTCCAGTTGAAATGCTTTTGGGAAATTGCAAAGCGGATACTTTCAGATCATACAAATGTAATATTCAACGACACAGTTTTCCTCGATTGATGCCAGGACATGAGAGTTTGATCAATTGGCATTTTGGGATTTGCTCTTCAAATTTTTTAATTAATGTTTTTGATTTCAACCTTTTAGGCCCTGAACACAGCTATTCGATGAAATGTGCACTTTTTGTGCATCAAAATTGAAACTGGAAATTTCTTTGTGAATCTTTAGGCAATATCTATTGTTTAAACTCCATAAAAGTCATTTTTGACAGAATACATCAATAAT
Source organism: Mytilisepta virgata (assembly GCA_028015205.1). NCBI lineage: Eukaryota > Metazoa > Mollusca > Bivalvia > Mytilida > Mytilidae > Mytilisepta > Mytilisepta virgata. The sequence goes on from CM051515.1 coordinate 40,005,810, forward strand.
TATATAAGTGTTGAATAGTTATAAGTACCACTGCATGTATGACAGTTTTACTGCCAAAGTAAATTCTGTACAGTTCATGGAATGATCAGTGCAACAGGAAACCGAACCCTCAGTCAATTCTATAACTGCTTTTGGTTAAATCAATTATAACCGGTGTATAGCTGTCGGTAACTTACGTGAAAACATTTCGCTATATCTGCTACAACATAGTAAGATGTCCAAGCAAACCAAAATGTACATGTATTACTAAACACTTTTAGAGGAAATATATTCACAAGCACATCAAATACTACAGCTGTATGAAAACCAATGGTCACAAATAACAGAAAACACTTGGTCAGCTTAACACGTGCACTTGGCGTAAATGATACCATTACAGCAGACATAAAAGAGAACATCAAGTCCACTTTCGCGTCTCCTGTAAATAACGTGCAATACGATTACACGTGTGTTTTTCAAGTTCAATTATATGTTCACTTAAAAGCGAACGCCCATTCAATTTTAAATTAGCATAAAATATCAGACCAATCCATGTCATTTGAAATGATATAATTACAATTTAAGAAAATATGGAATTTTTAAAAAATAGTTTAATTTTAATTTCTGGATAGAGTTTAGAAAAAAAGTCTTTAGCTTAACATAAAAGTTTTGATAAACTTATTTTCTTGGAAACCATCAAACACTTTTTAAATAATAAAAAAAAATCCTATACGTAAAAACTTCATCATCTTATTTAGGTGAAGATTCGGACAGTGAACGACCGAGCCAACGTGAAAGTGTACGTCTGTAAAATTTGTACGTCTGAAAAGGCGAGAAAAACACCTTCACTCTCAAATGAACGTGTTTTATAAAAGTAGACGCCCGTTAGCTCTTTTAACTGAACTAAGAAGCTATCGTACGTTCATCATTAATTTAATACAACTGAAAATCGATGAGACATCCGTATACTCCGTTTGCTTCGTTAACGGGCATAAATAAAACTATGAGCACCCGTAAAACCTGTAGTACCAGCTAGGTATATTTCGAAACTTTGTTAATGAATCTTTTGTTGAAGATTCATTGCATAATGGTAGCAAATTTGTTTTTCAAACAATGTTGAATTATATCTACGCACCTTATATATCATCGGAATCACACAATTGCGACATTATAATTATTTGTTAAGCCAAACACCACCAAATAAGAGATTACGTCATACTGATATTCAAGAATCATTTTCTGCATTATAGTATAATTATTAACAATAAATCTTTGCATGCCGGATATTGATCATATATGATATCAGCAAATAAGATTATATCAACATGATCAATAGGGTTATACTGTTACACATATTATAAAACTCAGCGTACCGAGTATCTATCTTTAAAATATACTAGTCAACAAAAGAAGCGATACAGGGTAATGTATTTTTCATATATTTCAAATATCTGCACTAAGAGAAAAATAGACCCACGCGTCGGATTATCATTGTAGATTGTTTTCTCGTCAAAAGCATGGATTTTGTGCAAAAAGTTTGAAATAAAAAATTCCCATTTTTGAGATTTCAAAAATCACACTTTTCAACCCAAAATTAAAATATTAGTATTTTTACCCCGTTATATGAATCATAATGTCTGTGTGACACAGCCACTGGATTTTCATTTTACAAAATGTTTGTCGATTTTCTTCTCGATTTTCCGCAAATTTAATTTACCCTCTTTTGGAAATTTTCATTTTCCACTATTTCAAGTTTTATCCAAATTTAAAAATGATACGGATTAGATAAAAAAATGAAGTAGCAAACCACTGTTGCCCTCATACTTAAGATTTTTTTAAGGAATTACCAAGATATTTCGTTCCGAACTCGTCTATCGTTACTTTGATAGATTGAGATACGGGCTTTTAATAAACTTAAAAAATATGCATGTATATGTTAGTCCTCCTCTAACAGAAACTTTTTTTTGGATGCAGTGTGTTGGTCAAATTTCAGATCTTTGGAAAATTCTGCGTTACTTTAAATCTATAAGTGAATGTACATATTACATCATTACTATAAAATGGTTGATCGGTAAAATATGTATTTATTACATTGAGTGAGGTGAAATATCGGGATTTCCGAGTGAAATCAAATTCAATAATTCACCCAGTGAAATCGAAAGTCATATTTCACTCCAGGAAGTGACGTAACAATAGTCGTCGCCAACTACCTTACTATACAATGGTCGACCGTGTAATCGTATAAAAACATAATCCCTTGTATTTTTTCGTTAAAATTTCTTAATACATGGAATATTTCAATGTAATAAACAGAATAACTAATCTTGAAATACCAAAGATCTACAACTCGTGATCGAAAAAAAAACTAATAATTCACTCGTGCACTGCGCATACTCGTGAATTAATGTTTTGTTCGGTAAGTCGTTGTTGATTGTTAGGTATTCGACTTCCAAGATTAGTTATACTATAATTATTTTCTACGTTCTGTTGTAACTTGCAGTTGATTAATTTAGGAATTGTAGGAATCTCACATATACAAAGAGATCTTTTGTCAATAATGTTGGGTTAGCTTGGTGACATTGTTAACTTGAATTTTGTACACCTACTGTTGCTCTCTCGATCTGACATTTCGTTTTCTTAATATTGATAACTACTCCTTTTTTAATTGAAATTAGGATTGTATCTACCTCGGGAATAGTTAAGCCAGTTTGGTAATGTTAAAATGTGTGATGAAGGCTAATCAAGAAATACGAATTTCATGCAAAATATTTGGCATCCTAGTTTTTTATTTATTTTTTTATTTTTTATTTTGTTAACATATACTACATCCAATACAGTTTTTAAATAAATAAATCGCATATCCTACAACCACATGTACCCACTCTCACCCCCTGAGTTGACAAGAGGCTCCCGCAATTATATGGATATTTCAGTCTGGGCTTTTAATTAGAATCACAAGGTACATTGTACTTTCATATCATATTCGTTTTTTCCCCTCCTTTTTAGGTCAACAAAGTTTGGGGGACATGTTATTTTTGCTTCGTTTCTTTTCATTTCTTCTTATTCTTCTTCTTCTTCTGAGCCATGAACTTGTCCGAAGCGGATCTAAAAAACCATTCAAGCGAAATTAATGAAACTTGGTACAAAAAAGGTGGCCATGTCTAGTTGGTGCATAAAGGTTTCGGAATTTTCAAAATAGCCGCAAAATGTGTAAAAATTCAACATAAGTAAATTGTAATATAGCAAAGTGTTTTCCGCATCGAAATTATTTTTTTTTTGTTCACGAACATCATTGCCGAATGTTGATGTTGAATTCAGCACTTGATGTAACTTCATAGCCACATTGTCACGTGATCGTAGGGTGTGGGAGTAAATCATAACTCGTAGCAAAAATATCGTTACTAACACTCTGTACGATAAGAGCAACGGTAACGGCTGTTTGGTGTCGCTTCCAGTTTAGCAGAAATAAACAACTTGACTAAAGAGGTAGGCATATTATTTACAAATTTTGACCTTTGCAAAGGAGATAAGAACCCAGAGTATTGTATGTACTTTACCTATGTAAAACCATGCAAAATTTTATATCTATTATTATTGTTGAATATCCGAGAAATTAGCATTTAAAGGAGAGTTTGATGTCTCCGTTAGTAGATTTCGTCGTATTTTTTTGCCATTCTGTACACATAGGTGAATTTAAAACCCTTCACGATGATTCTTCATTCAGAAAAAATATTCTCACTTTTGTGTTCTACAATATTCCACTGAAAAATCGTGCAAATTAACTGTTGCAAGATTAATGTTTACTACGAGGGTGAAAGGTATATGTACGTGTTTGGTTTTATATAATCATTTTTGTACCAAACCGTACACATATTTAAAACCAAACACGTACACTAACGCTTTATCTCTTTCGTCAAGTAGTTTATTTCTGTTAAACCGGAAGCGATACCAAACAACCGTTGCCGTTGCTCTTACCATACAGTGTAACAGTCTTCAGTTCAGATTTATCGATTCAAATATTAAACTTGAAAAACGGTTTGTGACTCATATCAATTATTCCACTGCAAACACTGTAATAAAATGCTTTATCAACATGAAATCCGTATTACTTTATCAACATGAAATCCGTATTAATTCCCAAATGAAAAAAAAAGAAATTAAAAAATACGTACATGTACCATGTTTCTGATAAATAAAAAAATTATCTAGGTATTGTGCTATAAAATCCTAATTGCGTTTATATATATGTGTGGCTATACATGAAAAGGTACATGAAATGGTATAATAGGCTATCTTTGGTTAGAATCATAACCGAATCTACACAATGTATTCAATTTTCTGATACGAAATTGCATGCGTAATAAGATATTTTCTGGGACAGTATTTTTTGAAAATATTCCGGTCTAAATAACGAATATACTCGTATTTGCCTTGAAAATCGTATCCACTGCACACAATTTTTAACTACTGCCATTACATTTATTGCAGTCTTTTGAAATCTTTACTAAAACAGAAAGTCGTGTTTGAGCGGTAAAGTGTACATTTTAAATTTCTAATTCATATTTGTCCAACAGCTAAACAGTTACACAAGACACATATTCCACATATTCCAAACTTCCATCTTTACCCAAAATTGAAACTTTTCACACGAAATTTATTATGTCGGAAATACGTACACCATTCTTATATATATATATATACGTCTGAAAACTACCCCAACACTGTTAAAGTCAGATTTTAATACTGTCATTTTTTTTTTGTTCGCCATTGGCGGTTCTCGAACTCACACCGGTGAGACACTATGGCACCAATTCGCCTAGCACCATGTCCAGCGCCCTAGGCCAAATCCGCTAATAAAATATAGCTTCATTGACCGACATCTATCTTGGGATGACATACATTTGTACATGTATGTGTATATGCGTGTGGCGATGGAATTTTTTTATTTGAAAGTAACCTGATTTTTATTTTATACTAATACTATTTTTAAAAGAACGTTAATATTTCTGTTTTGGTCTTAACTGTCATGAAAATACAACACCTATTTGCAATGTTTATTTAAACGTCACAGCATAGATACTGCAATCGAGTTTAAATTAGAAATGGACGTTTCTTAACAGAAACACTGAAATACGGTAACATCCCACTTGGTCTACCCCCAGTTGGTCTACCCACATTTGGTCTACCCGCATTTGGTCTATTCCCATTACATCTACTGTGGAATATGAACCAATTCCCATTTGGTCTACTTGTTTATATTTAGTGTGTTTACTGTGGACCAAGAGGCAATTCCCATTTTGTCTACTCAATTAAAAAATAAGAGCAATAAACCTGAAATACAATATTTAGTACTGTCGTAGACATTTTATGATCTTTGTTTATTAATTGAAATGGGGACCCAAATCGTGACCGGTTCCCGTATTAGTAATAATATCCCCACTCCAGGGGTTATTAAAATTGCATCATAATTTGTCATTAACAAATATAAAATTTTTAGCAAAAATATGCTGTAGTTCATTTTCGGGCAGTCAAAAATATTATGTAAAATAACTGACTTCACAGGCGGTATTATCACAGTAAGAAAAGTTTTCATGTTTTTATCTGTAGTGTGTAATAATTAGCGGGTAGACATCTGTCACTGTTACTCTACTGTGTTGCAGCTATATTCAGTAGCAAACTACCACTTTTAAGATCAGTATTTCTCTTCTATTCAGAGCCAACCAAATAATTAATCCAGTATCCGTATTTTGTGTACCCGATGCCGATTGGGTTTTCTTATTCATTTGAAAATATTTTGCTTTGTTTCGTGATTTTGTGTATGAAAATGGTAAAATAGCTTGAGTGAAACTATCGGGGTTGCGGGACTCGCCGATCGAACACAACCTGCAAAATGTACCTTTGGAATTTCAACTGAATAACGTAGTTGGATTATAAATGGAGCTTATATAGATATTAATCATGGTAATAATCATTTATTTGAAAAGTTGCAAAATAATTTAAGCTTATTGGCATCTGTAAATGAATTCGCAAAAAAAGACTTTCACGCGTACAATGAATGCATTCACTATCGCAAAAACTTAAAAATAATATGAGTGTAAAGCATATCAGAGTGCAAACACACTGCAATCATCTAATACATATATTTCAATCATTTTTAATTGTGGAATTCTCCAAGTACTGTAACCTGTTAGATCTATACGTGTTTTGACAATCCCGTCGTGATGAAAGTAACTTTCTCTTATCCAAAATTCATATCAAAACAATTAGAGAGTAATTATGGAAACTATTTTATCTTGCCAATCAAAAGTCTAAATTTAAGGTTAAAAATAGAAATATTTAGAAATATGGGTTAAGGATGATGGCCAAAAATAGTACCCCATATAATCAAAATCAGGAATATGCCAAATGATTTCTGGCGTCAAATCCTAAGTCAAAATTGATAGCAAAATACGAGATCAAACCTTACAGCGTGATATTAAAAAACGAATGCGGTGGAAGTTTAGCACTACTTTTGATTGTCTTCGTATGTAGTAAAGGAATTATATTGAGAGAAATGTTTTTAGTATTTTTAGACGATCGCGATTACAATGGTTTTAGACTAATTTTCACTTATTCGATTCTGTATGTATACTATTATACTGTCATGCAGATTTTCCCTTAATGTTGAGTATACTTGTTTGATGACGTAAACATTAGATGGCTATCAATGCAAAACATTTATTTTTGAAGTAATATATGCAATGTCAACATTTTCAAAAGCCTTAACCCGGATACTCGTGCATGAAAAGTATCCTCTAACTTCGCATAAGGACACTTCTTTTGTTCTCACTGTACCGTATCTATTACATGCAAAACTTTATTAAATGTCTCAACGGAAAAAGGAGCACTCTGTCAAATAAAGTGATTTCAGCTCTCAAAAATATAACACAATATAACACAAAATATAGATGAACGGAACCATATGAATACACTCTCCTTAATTAATGTGGACAGTATCTCCTGATTTTGGAAAATCTTAGCTATAAAAAGGATGTCACAATATATTTCTTCCTCTCTGGAATACAATTTAAGTATACATTTTATCCTATTGAATATATTTTACTAAGGATAACATTTATAATTACAAAGTTAAATGTCAATTATAATTATAGATTCTCACATGTTTTGTATTAATATAAACGTTTTTGCATGTCAAATAATAGTCGGAAGTCGGAGTCGGTTTATTTGTCCTCGGGACCAATATCGATATTGGCCTTCGAAAATCCATATTTGCTCTCGAAAATCCGTATTGGCCCTCGAAAATCCATATTTTTGTTTGTTTGTTTTTTTTCTTCCATTTTCTAAAAATCTAAAATTCTTTCAATATGGAAAACATTACGCAATAATTCTATATTATTTTATCCCGGGGCTGATAACCTCATTTGACTTCCGGTTATTATCAAACATGCACAATTGCACTTATCAATACTAAATATGTGACAATAGTCAATATACATTACTAACATTCTAAAACTACAGTTACAAAGTAACACTGACAAACTAACTACTTTGAGATACAATGTATGATGGGGTATGACATAAAAACAGTTTGTTAGATTATTCCTATTGGTTTTGAGAGTGCCAAATCGAGACAGGAGAACTACATAAAATCATATTACTGTTACTGCTGGTAAGGATATCGGGACTGAAACCAGGAGAAATTTTCGCCTCGCACTGAAATTTATTTATCAGTTGTCTGGAATAACGACGATTTATTGACTAACAATAGAATATCAGCCTAAATATGATAAAACCTGTCAATGCAATACAAAATGTCAAAGTACGCCAATACGACTAGTCAATATGACATCTTGGACTGGTTAGGCATTAAAGGATCATATTGGACTAGTCAATACGACATATTGGACTGGTTAGTCAATAAAGATATAATTGCGCAAGGTTTTCAATATTGGCTTAGTTATTGGTCCTTGGCTAGCCATATTGTGCTTGCCAATCGCCTCAGTCCAATATGACTTGCCTCGGACCAATAACTAAGCCAATATGGAAAACATTACGCAATAATACTATATTATTTTATTCAAAAGTGCAATATCCATTCCGCCTTTTCCGGGTGGTAAAGGGGTTTTGCGCTTACGTTTATGAGTTTTGCTCTGTATTCAGTAACGCCTGTCTGGTGCAACTAAAATATAGTTTGAAATGAGTAATAATTCCATTAGTAATGATAGCATCTTTACAACAAAACAAATCACAATATCAAAATATTACAATCTCCTGTAGCATTTAACTCCGACATCAAGTCTCCATTAACTGGAAACATTCATCTTGAAATAAGTGTTGCATCTATCAGTGGTGTACGTACATGAAGCTGAAAATCATATGGGAGGGGCGTTCATTTTAATTGTCATTTGTAGTAATTGGTTACAGTTGGCCCCGACTTCTGGATATTTATATTTTTGTCTTATTTCACGAGCATTTTTAATAAATATTTACCATAAACACGAATATTCACGCGCTTGTCAATGTGATATAACTATGTACATCCTTATACTAATTTTTAGTATAAGGACCTGGAAAGTATATTGCACATTCATAATAAACACCAGAATATTCTTGAAATTATCAAATAGCAACCTTTATTTGCATAAAATACACCCATATGGGTCAAAGCAAAACAATACAATAACACCTCAATATATATACATCACAATAGACATTAACACTAAGAACATGAATACAACAAACAGCTTACAATAAAAAAAAATCTTTATAATTATAATATGAACTCTGACCAATGTGGACCCTATTTTCGTAGTGCCAACGACTGCTTTATAAAGTCGCAAACATAAGGTAAAAGTTCTAATTTAGGGTTTAAAATTTGACTAATATGTTCCAATTTGTTATTAAAATCTATATTCAAATTAAGTTGAAGATGTTGGAACATAGTTTGCTTTGCTTTTTATTAATGTTACAAATTAAGAGAAAATGATACTCATCCTCAATTTCTTTACACACAGTACATAGCCGGTTTTCCCTTAAAATATTTTTGTATCTTCCTACTTCTATATTTAAAGAATGGTCACTGACTCTGAATTTAGTTAAAATTTGTCTATTTTTGAAACTGGATTCTTTTATTAAATATTTTTCCAATCCAAAATCAGATTTTATCTGTTTATATAAATATAATTTTGAATCGCTTGTAAGACTTTAATTGATTTTTGTATTTATCCTCTACCAGATTTCTTGTTTTACATTTCAAATTATATTTAATTTTATGAAAAGGTTTATCAAACTTTTCGTGTTCTTTAATGTCAAGATCAAATTCTTCAAATATTTTCAAGGCATGAGTATACCATGTGTACATGCCTTCATCGTTTAATTTTTTGTTTACATTATTTGATTCTTTCAGCAAGGGGTTAGTTTTGTCGGAATTAATTCTACTGAAATACAATATAACTTGAATTTTTATGAAACTTTCAATTGGTAGTCTACCAAATTCAGTTTTGGAAGAAATATTACATGCTGTCTTTTTTAACCCCAAAATTGATTTGCAGTATCTGTTATGTATTTTTTTCAATTAAATAGCGATGCCCGTCTTCTTATTTATTATTTTATTTCAGATACAATTTCCTAAATAAAAGAATTGCGGGTTTTCGAAGTCAAAATAAGGAATCCTATTTTTGGTACATGTAGTGGTATGTTTTAAATATTGACTTAAACGTATCTATATCACATTACTCAATTGAAATGTTTGTTAAATATCTACTCCTAGCTAGACATCTAATAAAAGGACGTTACAGTCAAAATAAACAATTAGCTGATGTAAAATAACTAGAAATATAAATCTCAAGCATTCCATCAATCAAATAGTTTATATCAATATTTTGCTGTCAGACCTCAGACACCAATCAAGGGTTTTGCTATTAAAACAATCTTCTTGTTCTCTTAATCAAAGTATTAAGTCAGCTCCATGGGAAATGACTACTCGGTTCACTTAGGTCAACTAGTGACATAATTTTTCAACGTTAATGGAAATATTCAATTCCTAGAAAATTTTCAAGTTCAAGTTCTGATGAAAGTGCATTTAACGTTAGTACTGCAAAATGTCAGCACTTTCGATCGTAAAATCCGCTTATAAATTATTCATACACGACTGCGAAGCATTGAACTAAAAAATATGCATCTAAAGTACACTACAGCGTCCAGATGTTAATAATTTTCGTATCTCAGAATCATGCTTTTGCTTCAGAAATCATCTCAATCTGTGTCTTTCATTTTATTTTATTTTTTTTTGTTTTTTTTTTGTCAGCTACGAACGACTACGTTCAAACAGAATAAAGCAAGATGCTTTGATATAAAGGAGTAGGGCCACTTTCCCCTGTATTTGTTTCACTAATAACCATTAATTTTTAATTTTTAATATTTGAATACGTTTTATCCTAACTGGTTGTGTTCAATGCAATGCATTTTACACGTTTTATCCTCAATCAGTTCAAATAAAATACCCGTAATTGTCGTTTATAGAGGCAATTTGGGCCAAGTGCCAAGAATTTTGTACGACTATTTGGAATGTTGCCAAGAACTACACTCGGAACCAAAACTATTCTACTGTCACACTATTGGAGATACACAAATTCACGGTACAAAATCCGTGTTGTTCTGAGTGTCCTTCACGTTAAAAAACTGTCTTAAGCTAGGAGGTGCCTATATTGGTTATGTTTCAGATTTGAAACTTGAGAAGCTATTAAAAAATTCAGCTACAGGTTTTTTAGAAGCTTATCTATTTACTTCTTCAAAATTATTATTTAATTGCTAAAGATGATTTAATATTGGTTCTTTCCTTGTATTGCACATGGTAGATCTCCTTAGCTGAAATTTGGCTTCCTATTTCGGTATTTTTGGTTGAGTACTTCTTGTTTAAAATAAGTTTGGTTTTTGGTCTTCCAAGTGTTTCGGTTTTAATATTGCTGATGAGAGGTAACTCCTTGAAATGCGTCGTATACAGCATAGTATAAATTTACTATATCTAATGTTAGTATCTTTGGATTGTTATTTTAATATTGATAAGCGAATACAATAACACAAAACAATTCCTGTTTCTAAATCACTGAACAAAATGGTGCCAAATTATTTACAAGACATTATGTTGAAAATCAGAATTATGATTTACGTTCAGCCGATGTAAATTTTATACATTTACGTGTACCTAGACCAAAAACAGAATTTTTGAAGAGAACATTTTTGTATTCTGGTTCTTAAAGATGGAATAGTTTGTCAGAAGAATTTAAAAACTGTACATCTTTTTATACGACAGCAAAATTTTTGCGGTCGTATATTGGTATGACGTTGGCGTCGTCGTGGTGGTGGTCGTCGTCGTCCGAAGACATTTGGTTTTCGCACTATAGCTTTAGTATAGGTTAATAGAAATCTACGAAATTTAAACACAAGGTTTATGACCACAAAAGGAAGGTTGGGATTGATTTTGGGAGTTTTGGTCCCAACAGTTTAAGAATTAGGGGCCAAAAAAGGGCCCAATAAGCATTTTTGGTTTTCGCACTATAACTTTAGTATAAGTTAATAGAAATCTATGAAATTTAAACACAAGGTTTATGACCACAAAAGGAAGGTTGGGATTAATTTTGGGAGTTTTGTTCCCAACAGTTTAAGAATTAGGGGCCAAAAAAGAGCCCAATAAGCATTTTTGGTTATTATCTTGGTGTAAGGGAGGTAACCCAAACACATTTAAACTAAAATGTTGTGTATGATTCGATTACCTCCCTTACAAGTCGTAAATTATCTATAAAGAAATGGGGGGGGGGGGGGTGAAAACACAATTTAGGGGGTAAATGAGAAATTGGAGGGGGGGGGGCAATTTTTGTCTCATTTCAGATTTCAGAAATTAAAGAGAAAATTTCAAATTTTTTTTTTTTGCATTTTGCAAAAAAAGAGGGGGGGGTTACAATAATTTTTATTGTTTGTTGTTTTTTTTTGGGGGGGGGGTCAATGTGCAACTTCATAGTGTATTGCACAAAAGCAAAAAAAGGGGTTAATAATTTTTTTTTTTTTTTTTTGGGGGGGGGGGGGGGGGCAATTCGCCACAGCATATTGTATTGCACAAAAAGCAAAAAATTGAATATAAATTCAAATCATATGACCAATTCTAAGTTCTTTGATTACACTTATTCTGTGTCAGAAACATATTATGTGTCAAATATTTAATTACAATCCAAATTCAGACCTGTATCAAGTGCGAATATTGTGTCGATTTTTGCCCCAATTGTTCAGGGTTGGAGCTCTGCCGTCGTATCCAGCTGCGCTCAGCGAAGTAATTTATTCAATCTTCAAACAGAAATGTTTTGAATTCTTTTTCAGTACATAGAATTTATTATTATTTAATTGTATGATAATTTTCGTTTGTATACATGGTAATGTTTGTATATTTCATATTTCGAGGACCCCCAGGAAGATTGGTTTAGGCTAATGAGGCAATCCTCTTTAAATAAAGGTTATTTATTTATTTATTTATTTTTTATTTATTTATTTATTTATTTATTTATTTATTTATTTAAATTGGCACTAGAAGTTAAACAAATGTCAGAGATAAGACCACTACCTCTTATAATTACCATACAGTCGCCGTTTGTGTGTATATACTCAATATCAAGAGTAAAGCATGTGTTTAAAGCTAGATACCAGAGATGCATTAAAAAACACAAGCAGAGATTGTCAATAGCAAAGGAAATAACTACCATAGTTAACTTTTTTTTTATGTTTATGATGATTTTCATAAGTCTATGGGCGATCAATGCGGAGTAATATATATAGAGTTAATAAAATCAATTGGTAATTTGTAGTCCATAAACTGTTGCATCAACCATTTGGCAGACATTCAAATTATAGATTTTGATATAAAATGTAGTGTTTAATTTGGTATACAATTTTGTTTTTTTAGTATGGCTAGGGAACAAACATTAAAATTTTATAATAATGCTATATTAAGATACAAAAGATACGAGGGCTTATGAGCTACAAGACAGTTGAAAAAGTCCATAAGACTAAAGATCAAAGGCAAAGTAAACTCATACTGTATATGTTTTTACACCAAAGTGTAAGGATAGACAAGGGGATGGTTTCGGTACCCATAAAACCGGTTTAACCCCACTACTGTTCAGTCTGTGCCAAGTCAGACTATCCTGGCACTCTGTTGTGCTTGTGGTTTTGTTTTATGCTCTTTAATGTTATTTATTTTTTCCAGGATTCTGTCTGGTGTGGGCGTTGATTAATAAGTATATCATTGTTGACCTGTTATCCGTTTAGTAGTTTATAGTGGGATGATAGTAATATATGTATTACTAAAAGAAAAATAGCAAATAACAAATAAAACAGGATGAGAAACAGAAAATAAAGCACTAGCAATGTGAACTCGCACAAAAGCTGAGAGTAGCATAATGTGCTCCGGAAGGGTAACCATGACCTCCTCAATTTACAATGTCTTCTTTAAATATTTAATTGACTAAGTGTGTAGGAACATTGCTCTAGAGATTGTATTTTAAAAAAAGGTCTATCACATTTATATTTAAAGATACAAAAAATATTTCTTAAAAGAATTTTTTATCTGAAATTTAAACATTTCCATTATTTTACTTTGTACTTTTCAAATTCTTATTCACTTTTGTTGTCTCTTATATATTTGCTGCATATCACTTTTCATTTCTATTAACTGTTAAGACTGTTTCTATCCCAAAGTCAAATACACATAAGCATGCAGTCAAAATAATTATCAGAAATATTGTTTTTTTTCAAAAGTCCATACCATTACACTTTATTGCACATTGGAACTAAAGTAAAGCACAAAAAATTCGAAATGTAGGAGAGGTTCAATTTTTCATCTTTAGCCAGTTTTTTTTATCCTAACCTACCATGACCCCAAACCAAAACGTAGAAATTTCAAAACCTTATTACATATACAATAAAATCCGTTGAAGGTGTTTTTGTATGACTAAGTATCTGTTTATTCACAAACTCTTGCAACTGTACATGTACTTATTAATAAGTCCAGATCATTCTTGTTACAAAAGTAACATATTACAATTTCCGTTATTAGTAAGTTGGTTATAAACTGCTGTGTTACCTTTATCAACTGACAATTTTATTCATTTATTTCATTATTCAAAATTTGGTTGTTGGTTTAGCAATTTATGACGAGCGGGCGATCCGAGTATCCGGTTTGCTGTCAATTTGACCGCTCATTTCTAGCTTTTACGCCACCTTTTTAATCTAAAGAAAAAACAATACTTACATTTTAATTTAACATGTTGAATATGTCCTTATTAATCCCATGTTTTCAATATATTTGCACATTTCAAGGTTGCTACAATCCCTAAAATGTGATATACTACAGATGTGGATCATTAACAATTTCAGCAATTAGGAAAATATTCTTTTCACAACATTTCTCGTTTGATCGTGTACGATGAAAGCCAATTAAGCGAATGCATGTTAAATTTATCATATTTGTCAAAGTTATCTGATATATATTTGAACGATTGAATTCTTATATCAACAAACAAAAAACTGAGTGTTACGTAGTGTAGGTTGCTTGGGCAATCTCTGTAAATACAGAGAAAACAACTGTATCGATAATGTTAAAATGTACTTTGAGCTTGATGATACAAACATTGATCTGTTTAACATTTGTTTCAAACATTTAATTAAATTTAATTATTTATTCTGTGGATAAACAGAAACGACACAAACCTGATAAATATTTAAAATATTTATGTCATGATACATGTACCAATATTGATTCATTTTGGTGTGCAAAATTCAACAACAGAGCAAAAAGCCGAAAGAATATTAACACAAATCCAAATGCTAAAATCACCAAAAAAAAACAGTAAAGCATAAATATTCGAAGAGCGAAGATATATTATTAATAATATTATTATTATTATTACAAAGCGATAAAACAAACAACGGGATGTAACAATAATATATTTTTTTATTCCAATCAAACGGAGGACCCTAAATTACAAAATTCATAATTTTAAAAATAATACATGCACATTGTACTTCTGGTCTGGTAGTCACTGAAACGATTTTATCAAAGCAGACTTTTGGGCATTGTTACTATCTATATTCTAAATCTTATCAGTATACTTGTTAGAATCGGAAAATTTATTATATTTAATTGATGATACGACCTTGCATCTGTTTCTTCCAATGTACAGATGTAAAGCAAAAAATCCACTAAAACGACTGTTAGGAGCCGTCTGACACTTTCAGTTCTGTTAGGAGATTTTTTCTCATTGTTGAACGCCCAGTTGTGATTTTAAGATGAAAACTCCAATAATTAGTGTTGTTCCTTTGATTAAACTTTTCCCCAAATTAGTTGAATTTGTTTAAAACTGTTTTCTTTTTTATTATTTGATGCAAAACGTTCTTCTTGTATAACACTGTAAATTTATTATATTTGTTGGAGACGTGGTTGTGATTCTCGTAGGTGCATTGGAGCCACATTGTCGAAAATATATCAGATAAAGCTTTACATGTACTAGTGAAATTTGTACACGAAATTCGATAAGATATATGTTTACATCACAAAGAAAACTGATACCCACGAAATGAATAATTCTATAGTTATTTATTATGATATTTATCAAAGAATTTCATGTTTACCACTGAGTCGATATCGCTGCTGGTGGACTCCAAGTCCCCGAAGGTATCCCCAGCTCAGTTGGTAGTATTTCGACACTAGCACTATATTGATACTTAAAATGTACTGTTACAAAATTATAAAGTTTCGAAAACTGAGGAGTACAGTATATCACTCGTGCATAGCTCTGTCTTTAGATGGTTTTGACTTTACTCCTAGTGGTCATTTTGATATTTTTGAATTTGCCCTTCAACCTTTTGGATTGTTGTTTTGGTTTTCAACATTTTAGGCCTTAAGCACAACTGATGAGTCGTAAATCGACGAAATGTGTACATCGTGTGAATCAGAAATGTTTTATTCTATACTAAACTATAAAAAATGGTATTCAGTTACTGTAAGTGACAGCTAAATTGTATTTGTTCTGTATATATAAGAACAAATGGAAATTTCTTGACTTAAACCTCGTTATCATTTAACCATTAGCATATAGACTATCACTACATTATAATACGTCGTTAGAATAACAACTTTAATAAGGTTTTAGTTAACAGAGAGTATTCAGTTGTCGGCACTTTTAGGTTTGCTATTTATTTGTTTGAATTTCGTTGCAAGTGCCTAATTAATAAATTAGTTACTATAATTATTGACTTTATGTACTACAACTATATTTCATTTCTTCAATTTGTTCTGCCATTGCCTCAGTAGCAAATATAATGGCTGAATACTTGTACAACTGCTTTAAATCGGCCACATTTTCATATGTATGTCTACAGTTAGAAGCATCGGTTGGTTGTGTATGAAATTTGGGGATTGTTGCTTTTTTCATCCCGATTTTATGTTTAGGTTTGAAATTTTTCACGTTGTGTTATTTTCAGAACATTTAGGGCTTGTTTTTCGTATGTACATGCAACAATTCACTAAAGACGAAGTAAAAAACAGTTCTTTACAGTTACCGATGTTAGAAAGACTTTTTGGTATTTTCTCTTGTACAATTACATATTTTGAATCCTAATCTTAAGTGCATTCAAACTATAATAATATAACCCAAAACTTTATCTCAGTCATACTTTTTGCAGTTCACTCATCTGATAGTCAATCCATCGTTCAACCAAAAAAATGTCAGACAAACACAATCAAAAGGAAGATCTCTTCTGTAACAAAGCACATTGCATTTGCTCGTGATTTTGTAATTTACAGTGATGATGATACGGTTGAGATTGATGAGCGTAAAAGTAGGTATATTGTTATCTTTAAAACACAGTAACGTATGATCTATCACCTTTGGGATTTCTCTGCAAAGATGTGAAAAATATGGTTAGTTAAAAGAACGATTTGTGAGACATTATGCATAGAATCACTGTTTAACAAAGGAGATAGTTAAACTATAACAATATAAATTTAGAATTAATGAAACACAATTATGCGAGAATAGTTACAGTTTCTAGTGATAAAGAAGTATGATTGCTTTAGTTAACCGTTACTATCGGGAAGATTGGAGTTCTATATATCCATTTCTAGTTTCACTGTTCTATATTGCTTTATTGTACAACAATGCGGCATTGATAAGATCTCAATTTTGTTTGTGTGCGTGTGTATATGTGTTAGTATAAAACGAACTTATAAAATATATATAAATACTATTTACTTGCCAATCCTAACATTCAAAGACCCTCAGGTAAGTCTTGCCAATCTATCTAAATCAAATTATTTAAACAGTCTATTAGTTTTTTTCTCCCTTAAAATTCATGAAATTGTTTGTCGTAATTCTACCTTGTGGTTGTCTTCATAATAGTTTGTCTTATGATACAGATTTGTATCGGGCAAACAGATGACAGCATTTTCAGGGATACTTAACCAGTAATTTGAATTATGATATATTTATTCACACCGCATGTGTCAAAATGAAGTTGTACAGGGGACGTTATGACCTTGCAAGGGTTGGAGCTTTTGGCTTACAGTTGAAAACCTTATGGCGACTTTTAATATGAAGAAAAACAATAAAATCCCTCTTCCCTCGCATTTATATTATGTATTCCAGTATGTGCTTCCTTTCTCCTGTACCCCATGCCCCTCTTTCAATTTATGAAGTATTGTTCCGTATGGTGCTAATCGTATTGTTCCGGTGTTTCTTGTCTCTTGATACATACCAGTATATCATGATCTTCTGGTGTAAAAAACAAAACGCTTTAAAAGCCAATACGGTATCATTACTGTGACCAACATGGTGACACTAAAATAGAAATAGGACAAAAGGGAGTTGTGACAATTTAAATGTGATCGTTTTTATCATTAAACAATATGAACGGACACATTCACATCTCCCGTGCGACAAAACAGGTGTAACTTAGAATGAAAAAAGAAAATTAGCAAATATTTGGAAAATCACTCAAACAACATCAGGAGGATTAATTTATATAACTTATTTTTTCGCCGTAAACTCAAATAAGCTATTAACTAGTATTAGATGAGAAAATTTCCAGATACTGTTTTGTTATTATCAGTCTATTTGGTTGTCTGAAAATTGAAAGAGAGTATATAGAGAGAATTTATTAATTGTACAGAGAGTATACCTAACGACTTACCTTTAAAAAAACATTAATTGAATAAGATTACTTTAGCGACACTAATTCAATTAACAATGCCATTTACAGGATATACGCTCAGGCCATCCAGCATATATCAGATATCTATATTTTGTTATCTCCGTGTGAAGGAGTTTTCTGAGGATCGAGTTACGATATTTCAACCCCCTTCATTGGTGGTTAAATTTCATATCTTCAGGATTCCAAATCGGCTTTAATTGTTTTTGCCATGTTTGATTCCTTAATAGTGTTACTTGAGATGATAATTTATATTAAGTGTGTGTATAAAATGTATTATTATTGATATCTGAATGTTTACTATTAAAAAGAGTGTCTGCCTCAGCTGTGGGACTTGGTACCGAAGGAATCAAGAACGCTTGTGCTTATATTTTCGGTAATAACGTGAAGTTTAGTCTAATTAAGGATGTTGTTCGCTGGTCATGTTTTTGAATTTTTGTCAGATGTTCAGAATCCATTTTATCTATTTTAATGCCATAAATTATTTTTCCCGCTAACACCCATTTTTCTTGTCATAAATCTTTTGCATGAATAAGCCATTTGTAAAAATCTTATAAAATCCTTGTTATTATTTAATGGTTTTTGAGAAATAAAACTTGTCAAATTTTCAGTGGCTTATATCTCGAAAACAATCACACGGACCTATAATTTTTTTTCGCTCTTTAAGTTCCTTTTTTAAGCAACTATCAATATTTACCAGTGTTATGAAAAACTTGCTATTTTGAAACTGAGGAGCGAACATCCTTAAATTTCATTGTCACTAAACTGTAAAATAGGAACTGAGGAGTAAATCTATATCCGGATGCAGTTTTTTTTTTTATTTATATTGTATACAAAGATAAAACTGAAGGCGAATATGTTTGTCGAATTACATGATAATCTTCAAGGAATACAATGAATTAGAAACACACTAATCTAGTGACGTTGTTTTATAAGCATGTAATTTAAATTATGATTTTTGACAAATTTATTAAAATTTTATAGAACTGTTTGACTTACACTAGGATTATATTGGTAATATAAACCTAACTTATACATGATGTAGCACAGATTTCGTACAGAGATATAAATCCATAGCGATTGTGCAGCTTTTTCTCCGCAACTGAGATACTGTCTTTAAAAAAAAAAGAATTACATTATCACTACAGAGTACGTTTCTTCATTACAGGAACGTTCTTTATCTTTTTGATGTGGTCAAGAATCCGTAGGGAGCAATCCAAAAGACATAACTCAAAGGGCAGGCAATCTCGGAAATCCAATTTGATAAGTGTGCTAACCCCTGAGCACTTAAACGGTACTGTTACTTTAATCTTAAAGAAACGAGTTCATTAGTTGACTAGTATATGTTGTCAATAGATCACTAATCGATGATAAAGCTGGGGATGAGTTTCATGAGGAAATTGAATTTTTGTGATTTTTAAGGAAAATTTAATTTGAAATGAAATAGTTACTGACAAATTCAACATATACATGATGTATGCACAGGTTGGATAAATAACACTCTCCCTCCACCGGGTGGACAAGTTTCACCACGAAATTGTTATGAAAAAACTTAGATACCATGGGTGGTTTAAAACGTTCAACAGGTTATGTGCTACATATACTTAAAGAATTATAAATTAAAGGCAATTTCAATTTTGTAGCTTTTTGTAATTAAAATTTGTGTATGACATTTTATGAATCACTCGCGTCGGTCATCTGGTTCTTTTTCATCCTTTTAAAAGGTTTTAATATTTTCTATAACTAAACTTAACCTTTAAGCGGGGACATCAACGTTTGTAACATAGTGCATGGTGCAAGGAGTGACTACTGGTATTCTTATTCTTTAACAGCAGATGTATTCATTCCTTGGTTGCTTATTTATAGGGGGTATCTTTTTTAGAGTTACCATGATTTTTCTTCATGTTCCCTTTGACATATCCTTAAAACTCTTCGTGTACGTGGGGTCCACGGTAGCCGAGTGGTAAACTAATTACTGATTATCAGTAGCGTTTCTTTGTGAGTTCGAAAAGATCTCCTGCTTTCTCTGCCTAGCCACTACGATATAGACATTCACCTAAAGTTGCATAAACCCACAATAAATCAAACCAAATCAATCTCTGTCAATTGATTATTATTGTTTGGTACTTATTATATGTTTTCTCTAATTCTTTGGTTGTTTTCAGGGTATCCTATCATTTGAGAAAGAATTGATAGTCCACGTGTGATTTTTCTGACTGGTCGATGAAATTCCACTTCGATTTTGTCGATGTTTTTCGAAGATTACGTAGCACCATAAACAAACTACCGCAGTCAATTGACCACAGTATTCTGTGTAAGGTAAATGTTTCATAACGAGAACTTACAACAGGGAGAGAAAGTCAGATTTCGGGATGGATCAACAGGAATAATGAAGGGATCCAACAACAATTTGGTTCCAAAATATGACGAATTAATATGTTGCGTCATACGAAAGAAGTTTAGGGTCAATACGGAGTTTATGGCGAATCAAATATTATCACAGCTAATTTAAAACTATTGAAAGAATTAGAGAAACAGAATCAGTTGTTTAACATATTGCTACAACCTTTAAATCTCTCGTCAAGGCTCGAAATTTATCTATTCCGAATATAGAAATACGATATTCAACTACTCACATAGTAATATTTTGTATTTCTATGCCGTTCAGCTTCACCTTGTAGTAAGTATGTAATTAAAATGGGGAAAAAATGGGGCAAAAGGATTTTTTGAAAGGAATGTTATTCATTTAGTTATACATGTATCCTTGTGGCGTTTGTTTGTTGTTTTCCATTCTCATCACTTTTTCTTTTCCTTGGAGTTCGAATTCACGGGCCTTTCCCACTGTTTAATCGGTATTCTTTTGCCGATATATCACATTTTATGCAGTGTATTTTTTTATTGTTCGGTCCTGGTTGGTCAAATATTAGAATGATAAAAAGAAACAACTGTATTTGTTTCTAAAAAGTGTTGTATTTTTAATAAAAAAAAGACTGTATCTTATGTTAGTTATAAATAGAGGTTTTTTTGAAAACCTTCCGAAGATAGTTTTCATTTACGACCTTCTTTCCGGGTTTTTCGGGTTCCTCCACTTGTACAAATCTACACTGGTCGCTAGGATATAGACTATGCACTGGAAGTGGTAAAAACCCAAATATCAAGTTGAATGGTCAAAAATTTTCTCATTCTCCTGTTAATCTATGTTTCCCAGTAAAGACTTACAGCTTAACAAACTGCGGTTAGAACAACATTACATAACAAAAAACATACAAGTACATTTAAGTGTTCAAGCAATCAATATTTACTATGATTCAGAAGGGTAACTAATTAATTTTAAACAATCAGAATTGATTTTTGAATATTGATTTTTGAATATAAAATATTCCCATGCTGTCTGCATGGGAATATTTTTGTATGAAGAACAAATTTCTAGCAAGAAATCCTTTATATAGCTGAGTAATTTTGGCTAAAATATTTGTCCAATACGTGAAATTAAGACACATGTACAATGTATGTATAATTTTTTGTTATGCTTAATTATTAATAATAATAAAACCAAGGTCATCGTTCTTGTTTGTTCACCCAAAACTACTTATTACAGGTAAGTTATATATAGTAAACTTTTGGTTACTATGAAACTCATCATATTTATGTTTTGAATTAGTACATTTTGTACATTAACAGCAAGTATTTTCAGTAATGCAATTTTTCCTTCTTGTTCGTAATTTTTATGTTTATTTTATTGTTAGAGCACCGAACTTTTTGAATTAGGTGTTCCTTTATTAAACCACTGGCCTAGGATGTACGGGGAGGGTTAAATAATTAAAAAATGTTTCACTCCAATATCATATGCATACATGGATATGTGCCTATCTCGAGCAAGGACATGTTATCCTTGTAGGCTTATTGTATTCCATATTTATTTTATTGTTACTTTAAATGAATTTTTTACACCACTATTTGTCTTTCGGTATAATATTTCTCCTGGTTGAAGCCTGACGATACTTTAGTTACACCATATTTCTATCGTATGCTTTTTGTAATATCTAATATGTTTAGCTTAGTTGCTGGTATTTCGATACTAGCCCGAAATTGATCCTTATAATTTGCTGTTACAAAAATGTAAAAATTACAAGCACTAAGAAGCTCCTATATAGCTCTCTCCTTAGATAGTTTTGACATAATTAATCAATTCTAGTCATTTGGGTATTTTTGAATTTGCTCTTCAATATTTTGTATTGTTGTTTTGGTTTTCAACATTTTAGGCCTTGAGCACAACTGATGAGTCGTCAATCGATGAAATGTCCACATCTTGTGCATCAAAAGAATTTATTTTTAGCTCTATCCTCAGATGGTTTTTCACATTACCTTCGTATGGTCATTTTGAATTTTTTATTCAACGTTTTAGGTTATTGTGTAGGTTTCAACATTTCTGGCCTTGAACACAACTTATGAGTGGTAAATCGACAAAATATGCACATCCTTTGCATGACATTTAGTATCGTGAAATGTTATATAGATCTGATAATGTTTTATAGACCTGATAAGAAAACAGCTGTTGTTTTGTAGTTGTAATATGTTATTTATATCATACCAATTTTGATGTGTAACAAGCTTTTTGTATATTGATCAACTATAGATTATTTAATTTTTAATTGTTTGCAGAGTTTGCTACTGAGCTTGAAATATACTTACCTCATATAACATTGTCATAGAATATGTAATTTATCATATACAAATTAGAATATCAGAGCTAAACTTTAAAGCACCATGGTGAAAAATGTTATGTGTTTTATCCTTAATATCATCTAGACCACTGGGATACTAGAAAATTAAAGTTTCCCATGACCGATACTTTGGACATTAATATAACGAACTATGACATGTTTTTCTTCTTTCAGAATTCATTTTATTTTTAACACAACCAATAACGATATTAAATGGTACGTTAAAATAACAATTAACAACTTTCATCAGAGTTAGTGTGAATAGAAAATGTCTTGGAATTAATGCAGGTTATTATTGATATGAACCCTTTATGAAGTGTGCAATAAGTATTAAAACAAATTCAATAGACAATGTATTTATGATGTCGATTCAAACTCCATTTATGAAGTGTGCAATAAAGTATTAAAACAAATTCAATAGACAATGTATTTATGAAGTGTGCAATAAATTATTAAAAATGTTGATTCAAACTCAGAAACCTAATTCCATTTATGAAGTGTGCAATAAATTATTAAAAATATTGATTCAAACTCAGAAACCTAATTCCATTTATGAAGTGTGCAATAAATTATTAAAAATGTTGTTTCAAACTCGGAAACCTAATACCATGTATTTATGATGGTGATTCGGAAACCTAATTAAACTACCAATTTAAATCATTTTTAAACATCAGAACGAAATTTTATTGGGTATGTGTCACCAGGGTAACAATTTATTAACCTGAATATTGTTGCGGCGGGGGACATTAAACAAGCATTTCCATATAATGTAAAAATGAAACAAGAGTTTACCACTTAAAATAACATTAGGCGGAGAAAATGTGTTTATGTCAGTTTTAAAAATACCTAATCAAATGCCTGGTCAGTAGTTCGGCAGACAAACAATACCATTCGGTCCCAATAAGTACTTGTTTTCATAGTGCGGTACTAAAAGAAATGATTTTCCATAATAACGATGATGGGTGGATGAATTATTGTTTAACGTCCAGTGGCAATTATTTAATGCATATCAGGACGAGAACATGTTCATATGATATGAATATGAACCTTGCTATGTACTAGACCGACACGCTGAGCCGCATTTTAAACATGCTAGCTCACGAGGTAGCATCCCACAGGAAGACATATCACGCCACCAGGACACATTATATGGACTCCGAGCCGATCAGTCCTTTAAAACAATATAATAAATCTAGCTTTTCCCACTAAATTTGTTGGAAGGATAGATAAATTTGAAAGGGAATGTATGAATTTATGTCTGTTATAGACAATATTATTGTAAAAAGGTTTTGGTATGATGGGGACGAGATTTTACTAAAGAGTAACAGTTATGACATTATAAAATAACAATCCAAAGATACTAATATTAGATATAGTAAATTTATACTATGCTGTATACGACGCATTTCAAGGAGTTACCTCTCATCAGCAGCATTAAAACCGAAACATTTGGAAGACCAAAAACCAAACTTATTTTAAACAAGAAGTACTCATAACCAAAAATACCGAAATAGGAAGCCAAATAAAGTTCATCATTTCCAGTATGTATAATCAATCAGTATACGTACAAACTGACGGGGTGTTATAGTGATTTTACCAAAAGTCAATCCTATTATTAACTCCCACTACTGTCTTGTCAAGGTCTTCTACATCAGGGAAATTCATTAATCACCGGGAGAGATTATTGATATTGTAGTATCTTCATTATACAAAGCATCATAAATTGTCTGTTAGAAAGCGTGGAAAACATTAAATGAAAAGATGTATGTGTAACTTGTCATAAATATCAAATATAACGTGAATGATTTGAGCATATTGAACCATCACATAATTTCATAGCTGCTTAAACTTCCAATGCAGAAATTGTCTGTGTTTAACGAGGATATACTATAAACTCATTTACCTTTTTTGGGGAAAATGTTTTTTCGGATAAATTTTTTCCACTTCAATCACTGGAAAATGTTTGGAAAAACCGAACATTATCAAAACCGAAACTCAGACATTGTCTATGGTGAGAAAACATTCTACAAATAGAAACTTCAGGTTACAGCTTAGTATTCTGAACATTGTTTTGAGTTGGCTGAAATATTGATTCGCTTATTAGATATTTACATAATTACTAAATGATTATATTTCATTATAATTATGACGTTAAAATACATAGTCATCCGTACGAGTAACAAAAAAGTACAAGGTCTTGTCCTGGGTGAACGCGGCTGAAGTCAGAGTCCCTTTCCCAGTGGAAATGATCCTGCTACGACATAATCGAATGATTGGAGTCCGCAGCGAATGAAATGCACTGAAGGCAATGATTATACTTGTGGAACAATTGTGAAGGGTGGTCATTGGTATGTGTCGTCCATTAAAATTATTTAGTTTTCCAACCTTATTTAATGTAGTGTTATTTATACACATGGTTATATAATCGTGGCTGTTTAGAACTAGCCAGCGGGTGCAGGGTTTTAGATCACGTGCGATTACTAGATTTCTATTTTTTGGCCTGTTCAATTCAGAGATGGGGTGTTTTTTTCTTGACATTTTACCCCACATCCGTCTTTTCTTATATTGTTAACTATTACAGCGTAAAATCCTACCGTATTACCAGACATGTATATACATTTACACTAGTATATAGGAAATGATTTGAGAATATCTAGATTTGAATTTTTTTCAGCTTGGAATGTGGACCTCCGGCGTATTCACTGAAGACTCTGGGTGTTAATCATGTAACAGTTTTGCTCAAAGTAAATTCAAATGTATTAATGTACTGTATATTGGGAAAAGACTTTATAAGTTAGAATAACTTGTGTCTAATCCCTTTTGCTTTGCAAATAAAATATGTTTTAGCTAAAACTAACAGTTTTGTTGATAGTCTCTTTTTCTTGATTTTAGATTTCACTAAAAAGGACGTAAGGACCTAATATAGGCATGTCATTCATTTGCATTGTGTTCTAAAGTACAAAAAATCAAACAATTTGTCATTTTTCTTGATTTTAGATTTCAATGAAGTGGACGTAAGGACCTAATTTAGGCATGTCATTCAATTGCATTGTGTTTTAATGTGCCAAAATCAAACAATTTGTCAATTTTTCTTGATTTTAGATTTCAATGAAGTGGACGTTTTTCTTGATTTGATATTTCAATGAAGTGGACGTAAGGACCTAATGTAGACATGGCATTCAATTGCATTGTGTTCTAATGTGCAAAAAATCAAACAATTTGTCATTTTTTCTTGATTTTAGATTTCAATGAAGTGGAAGTTTTTCTAGATTTTAGATTTCAATGAAGTGATGTAAGGACATAATTTAGACATGTCATTCAATTGCATTGTGGTCTAATGTGCTAAAAATCAAAACATATGTGGCGTCAACAAAGCTATTAAAGCTTTACAAAACGTTTGTGATCGTTGTTTACTGTCTTGTTTAGGAAGTATTGAATTTTTATACCATGTTCCATTTAATTATGATATTGTAATGGAAATGTAAACTTGGATCTGATAAGATGAGCTTGTCCAGTAGCCACAGTTGCATATCCAAAGAACGGAGCAGACAAATTAAAATACAAAATGTATAACAAATTATATAACTAAATTATAAAGAGCAAATCATAAAAAAACTGTGGCTAATAGGTGTAAATTTTTCACTTATGCACTTAGATTTTGAAGGAAGGCAAGTTTATATCGACAGTCTGCAAGGTTTTTGCCATATAGTAAACCATTTACTTCGTTTTGTTGTAATTATTTGCTGTCAAACAATTCATAGATGCTTTTCATTTCTTAAATATGTTTCTAAGCTTTAAGCGGAACGTTTCACTAAGCATAATTTGAGTGGTCCACATTATCAAGACTCACTGATCATGCTGATTATATACCTTCTCGATTCATGCTTCTTTTAGCATTTAACGGTCTACATCTACGATCAAAATTAATTTTCTGCAGAATTTTCTACTTGCATGTGAATGTCATTATTGTATGTTTTAATCCTCACATACTTCAGTTGTTCTTTCTTTGCCATTGACATAACGCAAAAGTGCAAATTCACCATCGTAGCAAAATAAAAAAATGTTTTTATTGATAATGAAATGTAACAGACTTCAATTATCTTTCCTTGTTTCTGCACTTCTGAAGAAATGATTTAATTAACGTAAAATGATTTAAATTATTCCTTCATTGTATTGACTTCTGCACAAATGCAAAATCATTGAATCACTTCTATATTAACAAATGTTTACCACTCTATATTGCTTATACTGTTTCCATATTTCAGATGTACTTTTATAAATCCTTTTATTCTCGTTCAATCACGGATTTGGTCTTTGAACTTCTTTTTTCATGCAGTCGTGATCAAGGCTAATTAGCAGAAATGTTGAGGCTTTTTTCTCTTTATTTTTTCATTGTTTTTTATTTTTTATTTTTATTTATTTATTTTTTTTTTGTACACCTAATATGAATTTCGTAATGAACTCCTTATCTTAGAATTTTTCATTGATTTATGAACGATATAATTAAACTACAATGTACATTGTCTTCCTAGTATTCTGAGAATATCATTTTACCAAATAAAGATCGTAAAGGATTTATTAGTGCATAGTATTTTCTGTGTATCAGTTTACGTTATATAACCACCCTCTTTCCAGTTAGTTGAAAGTGTTACATATGAATAAAATTCTAAGTATGTTGAGAAACAGCTCATGCCACAATAGATAACAAGAAAAATAAATGGAAATGGTGAGCTGTCAAAAGGGGCATAAAACGACTACAATGTATGAAATACACATGTCGAACAAAACCAAATATAAAATCGTAAAAAAACAACAACAATTTTAACATTTCAGTTTGATTGTTGTTTTTTTACGATTTTATATTTGGTTTTGTTCGACTTGTGTATTTCATACCTTTTAGTCGTTTTATGCCCCTTCTGACAGCTCACCATTTCTATTTATTTTTCTTGTTACATATTAATATATTTTCGTTCTATCTACTAAGAGCCTTTCTGTGTATCAATCTATCTTATATAACTCGTCCTTGTAATACTTCTTATTATATTAGACTAGGTGTATTATTAGTTTCGTTGCATGGGAAATTATCATCCTGGACGTTTTTTGTATTTCTGCATTATGGCTGCATATTTGTTATTCAACCATAGCGTAAATCTGACGAAAATAAAATCCATATAAAACTAGTGTTTTTTTTTACTTCCATGTAAATTGTCTCAATCGAATGCACATTTGACCATTTTATTATATTTCAAAAATTAGACGGAAGCAATCTGAGAATTAAGGCGCCTGAGTTTATTTGTCAGATGATTAATAGGGGATCAATCTGAAAACTGTTATTTTCGTTTTAATTGGAATGAGGACGACTATTTATGTAACTGTGGGATTGAGAGTGATTTTTGGTCTGTAGTAATTACATGTACTTTAAAGGGGCTTTTACAATGTAACTAGAAGTTGTCTCTGAATGTGCTAGATATCATCTAATGATATACATGATAATAGACTAATCATAACGAAATTCAAAGATGAGCACGGTCCATACCATAGAATTGACATTATATAGTCTCCAAAAATATTGCTGTTTGACTTGAAATATTGATATGAATCGGAATTACAAATTTCGGTTTATCGCATTTTTGACTTGGAACAATGTTAATGAGACATGATTTGTTAAAATATTCATGTACATTGACTCGAAACTGATATTATACATGTAGGGTGCTTATTAAAAAAAATAACTAAATATCTCCAGCAACCGGAATATTCCCAATGAACATATGGGGTATAAAATTAGTTTTTCAGTACCTTATCCGATAGTGGTTGAGTACTCGTAATAATGTCAAACAAATGACTCAATTCTGTATTATTCTTTTTTCCCTTTTTGTCTCTTCACTTATTTTTTTTAATCTTTTCTATGTGGAAGATTTTGTTTATTTATAATTTTCGTGGAGATTGTGAAAGTTCTGATACAAACGGTTACGGGGATCATTTACTACGTAGAACTTACATGGTGTGTCATCTCACAGGTGCTTAAGGATAGGACCCTATCTTCGACCCCTCATAGCCCCCCCCCCCCCCCCCCCCGGCCCATTTGCATAAATATGATCAAATATATGTTTTCTAATTTTTACCATTCATTTGTATCATAAGGATACTAATATACCATATATTTACTCATAATACACGTGTTACTATCAATGTGACTTGATAGTAAACAAGTATATTATGAGTAAATATATGGTATATTAGTATCCTTGGTAAAAATTAGAAAACAGATATTTATGCTAATGGAAGGGGAGGGCTATGAGGGCCCCAAAATAGGGTCCTGTCCTCAAGCACCTGTGTGTCATTTCAGTGATTATGCCCCATTTTTGACATCCTCTTTTTAAAATTGAATATACACATTTCCTGTCTGTTTACATTCTTCAGTACAACAAACCTGTTTCAAAGTTTAAAGTTCGGTGTACATACACAAATACTGTGGAAAGGGAGGTTATTCCTTTTGAAACTTTGGCGAATATATATATATGTATTGTTTGCATAAAATCACGGATCTTAAACTCAAACGCCACAGCTATGCCAACTCACATAGAAAATAGACATTTTACAAAATATTGGTATTTCTTTTAATAATGTTCAAAGTCGATTGATTTTTTCGTCGCCGATTGTCTTATTCAGGTCACATATATATTATGTGTAATCAGTTCTGACATTGGCTTATTTTCATTAATCTAAATAAACAAAATACGATTGGATAACAAGGAAAGGTTCATAGTGACATACCAATCAATCCGCGCCACCCAACGGACAGAACCGTGGTCAATCCTGGACAAAGAGCACAAAACACAAACACAAAGGAGTCAGTATAGTCTGACTTGATACAAATACTGAACGATGGTGGGGTTAAACCGGTTTTATGGCACCCAAACTTGCCTACATTTCTGCTAGTTACATTTTGTTAGATTTGTGTTTAACATATACATGTAAATTATTTATCCTGTAAAATAAAAATTTTAAAAATAGATATATAAAATGAATACATACAATCACGGATCTCGAAAGTCACAGCATAGAAAAATAGACGTTTTACAAATTATTGGTATTTTATTTTTATAATGTTCCAAGTCGATTGATTTTGTCGCCGTCGATTGGCTATTCCTGCCTCATATATAATTGTAAAAACAGATGTATAAAAAGAACTCTAAAGTCCTAGAGTGACTGGAAAACATTTTTTTTTTAGTTCCTCTAAATAAAGATTCACTACACAAATAACCAAATGACGGCTGCAAAGGACATACAGAACGAATAGTAATGTGTTACATTCAATTTTTGGACTTGTGTAAATGAAAACCATCTTTTCAAGGCCAGAATTGGGAAGCGGTAACAAAAATGAACAGTGGTCTCAGGTATGCATGGTGCCTCCTATATGCCTGTTATACAGAATGACAATGTGTTACATTCAATTTTTTGGCCTTTGAACATGAAGGACAGATAATAAAACTCCTATCAATAATCTCCAAATGAAAAAAGGGTAAAATTTATTTCAGCGTACACGTTTTAATCATGAAACAGTGGTCTTGGATAGCTTCAATATTATAAAAATGAGAAAGATCTTTTTCGGTTGCAATGTAGTTACTAATTAACAAAATGGATCATAAGAAATTAATATTTCTACTTAACAAATGGTTGTAATTTTTACAATAAATTCATGGCTAGTTACTGGTTTGTTACAGATAATATATAATTATAAGATACTAAGTACAACGGTACCATAGCTGACATGTCGTTGGGTTACATGTAGGTTATCATGCTAAAGATAAGATGGGAACCGTTATTCACTTTGACCGCGTAACCAAATCATCATGGTGTGGTAAGTTTTATTAAAACGACATATGTACTTAAAATATTGTGTTTGCATTTTTTCCAAAGATTTTATCATCTATTATATATATACATATCGAAAATTACGTGTAATTGCGCATTATGAAATTACATAAAAAAAAAAAAAATCATTGCAATCTAAAGACGGAAGAGTGCGCCAAAGGAGGGATAACATTTTACTGTAGTTTCAATCGTCTATGCATGCTCTCTTTGTATTTATATTGATACATTTAACTTTTGTACTTATTTTAATTTTCCAGTTTAACCATAAGAAGTAGGGCCACTTTACCGTGTATTTGTTTCAATCCTAACAATTTATATATTTACCTACTTTATATCGTAAACGATTGTATGCAATGCATTTTATGTTAGCAAACACAAATATTATGCTTAATCATTAATAAGTTTTCTACAGCCAAAGGTCGTGTATATAAGCGATATGTGTCAATTTGCATCACTTTTTGGATTATTTGCCAAGAAGAAAACTCAGAACCAAAACTATCCTTATTTCATATGAAAGATGATAAATAATATTATTTACAGCCAGAAATTCATTTTGGTTCTGAGTTTTCATCACGTTGAAAAACAGTCTTAAAGACGTTAATTTTGCAAATTTGTGTTAAAACGATATTGAGGTATGTAGAAAAATTGTTAGTAACTCACTTGTTCGTTATTATTAGCAAATCTTTAGAGACCACATACCATGCTATGCCTACAGACACTTTGAAGTCAAATAAATGAAGGGGGAAATGGTCCTACTGCTTTCTGTTTATACATGTGTATCACTAGTATTTTGAAGAACTTGTTGGTAAACACACAAATATATAAATAGATAACGGTTGAATATTCATAAACTGTTTAATCTTTTATCCTGACACCCCTGTATTCTATGTTTATGTTTTTTTCTGTTGATGATGTTATTTGATTAGTCTGTCATTGTCCTATGGAATATTAACCTTGAATTTAACGTTAGATGAAACGTTTCTAATCTTAAACTTGAAGACTTATATTTAGATTATAAGATTCATTGGCAAATTTCAAAGTAAAATCTGATGAAACGATTGTACAAATTTGGGGAAATCTTTTCTCAAAGCAACAAATATATAATACAGCTTTATAAAAGCAAAATGATAAAAGAAAATAGAGCCAATACACATTCACAGGCAAATTTTGCTGACGTGAATTTCATCTTAATCGACCTAATACGTTAAATTCAAGTAAAATTTACATTTATTTAATGTGAATTTCATGTGCAAAATTTCTGCTATATTGCAATTTTCAACACAAACACCCAAAAAAACTTGAAATTTTGCTCTGGTAACTCAAAATATAATTCGTGTTAAATTCATTTGAACTTTTGAACTGTTTAAAATAATACTTTTTTGGTACATTTATTTGATAAAATAAGACACAGAAAGATTATTTTGATTTTTTGCTAAAATTTTAAGTGAATTTAACATGAATCTAATGTGAAATTTTTTGTGTGAATTTAACATGAAATTTTTCACTTGATTTTAACGCATAAGATCAATTAAAGCAATTATCGCGTTACTTATTTCACGCAAATTTCACTGTGACATGATATTAACGTGAGGACATTTTGCCTGTGTAACTAAGGGTAGAATTAGTTGGTTTACAAACTGTGGAAAAGGTTGAGTATTAATTTCACATCAACACTGAAAGTAATGGAAAAAGTACTGGATCCATTAGTTGAGGTTATTTTCATGGTATATTCTATATAAATTAGCCTTATCAGAGCAACATTTGAATGTGTTTTTGTGTGTTATATAGAAATGATGAAAAGTGCACAATAGCAGGAAAATGCGGGTTAATGTTTCAGACTCTGTATAATATTTATTGACTTGCTCGTCAACGTTTTGGACGTTTTGGATTATTTAAACGATTTTGGTTTTCAACATTTTAGGCTTTGAGCACAACTAATGAGTCTTAAATCGACGAAATGTTAAAATATTATGCATCAAAATTTAAATCAAGAAAAAATGTTTTTTCAAAATATTTTTAAAAACAATTAAAGTTAAATATACCGGCTAGGTTACAAAAATGGTATCGCAAAAAGACAAGCGCAAACGGGAATACACAAGTCCCATTTAATTAACTCATGCTGTCAGTTTAAAAGTTTATTTTTAATGTTTTACCTTATAAAGAAAAAACATAACCTGGTTCAGTATATTATAAATGTATAATAATCTATGATATAATAAATGCAGTGAACATGAACATTGTAACAAATCAAGTCTCTTCAGTTCTTAGACCAAAAGAGTTTAGACCAAGTTTGAATAATTTTTGTTCCTACATGACAGAATAAGAAAAAAAAAATTTTTTTCTTCGAAGCGCCTTTAAAGGGATTTTAAATCACATAAGTTAGCTTAATGTTCATATTCAAGTACAAGTAAACATATTTCCTTAAGACTACAGGTATGTGACTTCGGGCTCTTTCTTTAACAGGTATGCACATATGTGTGAAATTTCTTTTTTTAATATGTTTATTATTCTAATATTTTTGCATCTAGGTTGGTAGTCTTCATCTGCGCTTTCTATGTAAGCTACGGAGATGCACAAATTCAAAATGACCATCTGATAAGTGTTCTAGACGCAATGCACAAATCACACTCTTACAATAAACTACCGTCGTCAGAAAAAATTCTTTTGGTGGAACTACTTGCTGCAGCGGAGGTTGATCAGATAAGTCATTTTATTGACAGAGTCGGATTTTCAAGGATTGCTACATTTTTAGACCGTACGTATAAATCTTATGAATAACTGATTTAAATTTTCAACGTAAACTCATAAATCGTCCCAACCTTCTTATTCCAATCAGACATTACACATTCCGGGAAACGTTTTATTTTTATTACAGTTTTTATTAATTTGTAACGAACAGAGTTTCTTAAAATTATTAATTTTTGGGCACATTAAGAATTTAAATTCCATTAACAATGAATAGATCCTATATTGATAAAGGGTATGCTTTGTAGAGAGGTACATTTCTGTTTTAAATCTGCTTTGTTCAGTTCGTTTGGTTCTGTTGTTTGCTTTAGGTTCATGGCTTACTAATCAAATACTTGTCTATCTAGATGTTTTATTATAACAGATGTTACTCAGATCGACCAAAGAGAGGCACATCTTCTGGAGCATTATTTAATAAAGGTAAAGACCTTTCAGTTTCTTTACAGTTGATGTTACTGCTTGAGCGGAATTCTTTACAATATTTATATATGTTATGGAAAATTGCTTCAACTTTATTACAATACATCCTTCTAGCAAACAAAACAGATCAGCTGTATTATATGTCTTCTTGCGGACAGTTACCCCGTGAGCTAGCACATTAAAAATCAAGGCAGGGATCATATTCATAACATGTTCTCGTCCTGATATGCACCTGGTTGCCACTGGACGTTAAACAATAATTCATCCATCCATTCTCTTGTTTTTGTAAGACCGTACATTGTCTCCTAATTCTGTGCACCTGTCTTAAAAATTGACACTGGTAGTGGTGTAGTTCAAAAACAGAAATTGCATCGATAAACGCAGATGTAGAATGTTGGGCAAACGTTTAATATTCTAAATAATTTCATCAAAGTGTTGTTTCAATTTGCCAAGAAAGACGTTTACGTTTAAAGACTTCTTAGAAAAAACCATTACCCAGACTGACTGTTAATTCAAACTAAAATTACTTGGAAACAAGATGGAACAAAGTTTGATAATGAACAAAACAAATTACGAATATTATTAAATATTCATTTGGAAAGTATCGAAATGACAGGTATGCAGAAATAAGGGACGCACAGAATAAGTGGAAATCACTGTAACAACAAAATATATTTCAAAATGCAGTTGCACTAGCAAGAAAATTACAAACTTATGAAAAAAAACGTATTCTCGTAAAAACCTTTTCCTCAAACAAAAAACATAAACGGCTTCAGAGTTTTTTGCTTTTTTTTATTTAGTTTAACAAAATTAAAGGGAAACCTGGTGGTGATAAGTATTTACGTTGATTCACTCAGACACATTATACTGACTCCAAGCCGACCATTCGATCTTTGCTCTGACTCCTGGATGCCGCTTGCTTGGTGGAGACGCAGCAAATACCAATTTTAATGTCTTTGGTTTGACCCGACTGGGGATCGAACCCGCAATTTTCTGCACTCGAGTAGAGCACGCTACCATGAGACCACCGAGGCGGTCAAAAACAAGGGGCACGGTGTTCTTAATTATCAGGCCCTAGTTGTTCAAAAGTTAATCACCTTTTTCACTTCTTTGTTAAGTACTTTTCCATAACAGACTTTTGCATGGCCACAAAAAGGTTTAGGATTAACCCATCAGAAAATTGTCAGTCCTCAAGGTTAGTCAAGGAAGCGAAAATTTGAAACTGAAAATTGTGGTTAACGTTTGAACAACTGGCTCTGAAATATATATAACAATTTGAATTAATCTGCCTGCGGTTTTCACAAACGAATAATTATTCTATTTCGTTAACAAATATCTGTGTGTCATTCTTGGCTATCAGTCTCCAATTTATTTCGAAAAGGTCCATGTACGCAGAATTCACAAAGGGTATATAATTTATCTGTTTATGATTTTGCATTGTTGTGGATTGTTGTGGATGCATTCGTTCATACGAATTTTCTTGGTTTTCCTTAATGAAGCATAGACACGGAATTAAATATGTAGGAAAACCACGAACTTTGGTAATATAAATCATAAATGGATATACCTTTTGTGAATTTTACTTAATCCTTGTATGTCACAACAAGATTCCTCAGTCAGGAATATTTGGGTCACATGTTTTTTAGTAAATTTTTAGGAATATTTGGGTCACATGTTTTTTAGTTAATTTTTTGTCAATATCGCAACCTAATTTGAAGCTATGGTTATTTTACTCTTGACATTACTAGATGTATGTTTTTGGTCCATTGAGTATGGGGATTGGATGTTTGTCTTTTTGACAGTCCATGTCCGTCTTGTCCCCTAATTTAGTTTTTCAGTGATCTTCCAACACCACGGTTCTCAATAATCACATGATGTACATAAAACTTTAAATTATTTTTGAAAAAAAATGAACAGAAGAGAAGCCGTTCAGTTTTTCTTTGATGAAAAAAATGTATGAGTTGGAAAACATTAACACATAATTATATATACCGATAAAAGACAAAATCCGCAAATGCCCATGTTTATACGTCCAGTGTGTATTCTGACGTCCCACGACATGCAACAAAAGACAGTTTGAACCCGGGGGAGTCTAGGACTAAGGTAATTATTCCATATGCGTAAAATTGTAAATAGGCTTCGGTCTTTTCCATAAGGCTATGCAAAGAACGTGACTTTTATATACAACACATAACCGTATAGAAAATTGTTTAACGATATAATTTTTCTTACATTGGAATGTTAGGAATTGGACCAGGAAAAAAATACAACCCATTCTAAACGAAATGTAGAAAGCAAGATACAGGTAAGGTGTACGTTACAAACAGAGACATGCTGGTGGATAATTATAAATCATAAGATACTCCATTTTTGTTTTTTATTTTAATTTTGGTAAACCATGTCATATATAAAAATGATTTAATGAGAAAGAAATATGAAGAAAGAAAAAAATTGTACTAAAGGTCGCAACATCGAAAAAAATATGAATAAATTTTGTAACATCGCAAATGTAATGCTTAATGATAACGTATATTGGAATTTGAAAATTTGTATGCCCTAACGATGAAAATTACAGGTAAATGACCCCTTGCATGGTTTTAGCTTAACACGTTTGGTCATTTTTGTATTTTTAATTGCTCTTAAAATTTTTGGATTATTGTTTTAGTTTTTAAAACGTATGGGCTTGCGCACAACTGACGAGTTGTAAATCGACAAAATCTGCACATTTTGTGCATAAAAATTGGTATCAGAGACTGTTTTATGCATGATTTACTTTGATTTGTTTTATATATGTGAACAATAGTTTGCCTTGTTTGCATTGTACATTATCTATTGCGGGGGGAAAATTAAAATAAAAGTAAAAAATAATAATAATAAAATTTTAAAAAAAACGCACATTGTTACATGATATTTAAAAAAAACAATATTTCTGAATTATGATCTCATAAGTTTGGAAACTTTTCATGTGCAGTTTCCTGTACGATTAGCCGAAAGTGTTATCGGATTTTCTGTCTTCCTTTTTCTGTTGATGTCCAAGAAGAATTCATACGAATGCTTGTGAACAGATCAGATGTTCTTATATCCTGATTTACTTATATCATAATCCGTTGAACAGAAAATAAAAACAAATATTTGAAATAAACATGCTCAAAATCCTACTTCCACCTCCCTGTCGATGAGCAGAGGCCAACAAACATTGAATCCGGTTAACGGATCGAAGAGGTAATTGATAGAAACATTAAATCTGATAAAGTACACAGTTGTATTTAAAACATCCACAGTTGTAATGAAAAAAAAGGTGCGGTATGTAATGAAAGCGAGAGCAATTTTGACCGTCAGGATATGCTTTATCTTTGAATCTCGAATGTAAGATATCGAATGTCGGATTTCGAATGTGGAATCTCATACTTTCCTTCTGGGCTTACGTATAACAGGTGTCAAGGTTATTATATTATCCTTGTTTACCTGGCATCGCTTTTGATTGCAATCGAAGTTAGTTGGTTGAAAACATTATCTCCCACAACAGACATACATTTCATTTTTAGCATTCACACACGTTCGTATCTCTGTCCTTATATGGTTTTGGCTTTAAACTTTGGTCATGTAATTTTTTTAAATCTGCACTTGGATTTTTTTTTTTTTTTTTTTTTTTTTGGTTTTCAAAATTTTATGCCAGGTGGTTTTGGCTTTACATTTTTGGTCAAGGTATATTCTCTTCAATGGTTTTTGCTTTGATGTTCAACATTTTAGGCCTTGAGCACAATTGATGAGTCCGTAAATCGACAAAATGAGCACAACTTGTGGAAAAAAATCAGTATAATAAAATTTATTACTTAACCTGTTGTAGCTTGTAAATACAACAAATTGCTCGACTGGTTACCAAGATATAGCCTATATCATTAAGATCAGTTCATAAAAGCATTAACTAGCTATTAATCACCGACTTTCAGAATACTATCTATTTTCTTTTTTAGGCTCGTGATCTGCAGTCACGAATTGATGCGTTGATGAAAAGTCATTTGTACTCTACTTTGGATTCACATGATCAGTTATTGTTAGTTGAGCTTCTCACAGCGGTACAGAATCACCGGGCCACCGAACTGGTCCATACTAAGGGATACAGTGCAATAATTTCTCTAGTTGAACGTTAGTATAACATTTTGGCTTAATTGTCCCCCACAGTCGCATTTACAAAATGGCACTTTATACGATTGCCACGCATGAAAATTCAGATTGTCTAGCTATTAGACAGTTGTTTAAACTAGAGGCTCCCAGGAGCGTGCATCGGTCACCTGGACTATTTCCATCTTGACTGGCAGCCTGTAACATTGCTGTCAAGTTTACACTGGCTCACTGGTGTCAAACAAGAAGATCTTTCAGTGATTTTCGCATTAGGTCCTAGGTTAAAAGTATGTTCCACTCTGACATCCGTCTTCAATGGCGGACAGGGTCATCAGATATAATTCTGAAAAAAGGACTTACTTAAGGACCATAGCTGGTTTATTCCAATTGGCCAAGTGGATTCAGACAAAAAGATCTTGAAGTAAATTTCCCATACGGTCTTTTGTTAAAGTGTGTACGGCTCTTGCAGCCATCTCATGTGACGGCGGGGTCATCAGATACACTTCTGAAAGAGAGCCAACTAAGGAACATTGCTGCCAAGTATTGTTCCAAATGGCCAAGTGATTTCAGACGAGAAGATCTTTCATTAAATTCCTCATAGGGTCCTATGTTAAACTATGTTCGACTCTGGCGGCCATCTTGGAAGGTGGACGGGGTCATCGGATACAATTCTGGAAGAAGACCAACTAAAGACCGTTGCTGCCAAGTTTTGTTCCAATTGGCCAAGTCGTTTGAAACAAGATCATTATTAAGTAAAATTTCCCAAGTTAAGAAATAAGATATGTTAAACTATGTTCGGCTCTGGCGGCCATCTTGGGTGACGGGCGGGGATCATCTGATACAATTCTCAAAGAGGACAATCTAAGGACCGTTGCTTCCAAGTTTTGTTCCAATCGGCCCAGTGGTTTCAGAGGAGAAGAAGGAAAGTTTACGACGACGACGGACGCAAAGTGATGGCTATAGCTGACATGGCCCTTTGGGCAAAAAATGAATACAATAGAGCATGGATAATTGTGATTGTGGGTAATGACAAATATCGCCTAAACAAAATATTGAAAACAAAATAAAGTAAGTTTTTTTTTTTTTTTAAAAATATGAAATAGAAAAAAATAGGTAAAGCATCAATGTGAATGTGCTCTACCCTGCATTATAAATTACGTGTAATATCATGAATATACGACATTTTCTTTGTCATTAAAAAAAAAAAGTTTCAGGGTACATGTATATAAATAGCGATAATTATTCATAAAACAATTAGAAAAAGAAAACTTTGTGCGTTGATAAATATAAATGAAGCAAAATATGTATTTATTTCAGATATTTCTTCACCAACGGATACCCATATTTTCCTTCATTATCTTGTGAAGGTAAGTAACGAATATGTGAACCGTCATGTATTTTACCATAACAAGAGTGGACACACTACATGTCTCGTCTGAGTATGCACATGGACACAGAATAGTGATTATCTGATACCCGACATTTTGCAAGTCAAAGGAAGAGGTGTTAAAAGAAATTGAGGTCAAGGTCAAAAGGCAGGTGTCATACCGACATGTATCCACTAAGATATCTATTAACCAAATATGGTGGGTCTAGGTGTTAAAGTTGCGAAGAAATGGACCTAAACTCGAAAATGTGACAAATTCACTCAAGCATGCAATTGAGATCAAGGTCCAGAGACAGGTGTCAGACTTGCATGTACACACTAAGAACTATCTATAGACAAAACACGGACGGATCTAGGTATCACAGAAAAATGGATGAAAGTCACTCAAGCATGCAATTGAGGTCAGGGTCCAGAGACAAGTATCACACTGGCATGTACCGACCAAGAATTATCAATAGACCAAGTAGGTCTATGTATTACAGTTGTTGAAAAATGGACTTAATCAAGAAACTTGGATGAAAGTCACTCAATCATGAAATTGAGCTCAAGGTCGAGAGACAAGTGTCAGACTGGCATGTGGCCATCAAGAACTACCAATAGATCTAATGCAGTGGATCTATGTATTACAGTTTCTGAGAAATGGATTTAACCACGAAAAAGTGACAAAGTCACTCAAGCATGAAATTGAGGTCAAGGTCCCAAACCAGGTGCCAGACTGACATATACCCACCAAGAACTACCTATTGACCAAATATGTTGGGTCTAGGTACTCTAGTTGCTGAGAAATGAACTTAACCATGAAAAAGTGAAAAAGTCACTCAAGCATAAAATTAAAGTCAAGATCCCAAGCCAGGTGTCAGACTGGCATGTACCCACCAAAAACTATCTATAGACCAAATATGGTTGGCCTAGGTATTACAGTTTCTGAGAAGTGGACTTAACAACGAAAATGTGACGCATGTCACTCAAGCATAAAATTGAGGTCAAGATCCCAAGCCAGTTGTCAGACTGCCATGTACCCACAAATAATTATCTACATACCAAATATGGTTGGCCTAGGTATTACAGTTGCTGAGAAATGGATTTAACCACGAAACTTGAACGCAGATTTTTAATTCATGTTTATAAAGTCATTGAACCATGAAAATGAGGTTAGGGTCACAAGACAAGTATACTGCGGCAAACCTTATACGATAAGGTACTTTGTGGACCATAAATCTTAATTGTAGGTATTACATTTGCAAAGTTATTAAAGTTTTACAAAAGTTTACGTTGCGGACGCCGCTGCCGGAAAGTAATACATATATCTCGCCTCCGCGACTTTTAGTTGCAGGCGAGACAAAAACATAAATGTTTCTAACATTACGTTAAATTATATGGTTTGTTTTGGTTTATTCCGGTATCGACTCTTTCAGCGTACTTGGCTGACTGACATAGCTGTTTCAGTTTCTATTGCCGAGGGAAGCCAGTGAAAACCACCTAGAAAACTGAATGTCGTTGTCGATTAAGGTGGGGGCTTGCCACATGTTGGGATTCGAACTAATTGATAATTTTTCAATAAATTTTCGTAAAATTAGATTGTGTAATGCATAAATGAATTCTACCGAGAAAGCGGTTGGACCCCTCAAATCCCTGTCCTATGTTAGAATCCTATACATGTATTTTCAGCTCATAATATATGACAGTATGCTTCTATCATCACCAAGTTAAGAAATATGATATGTGTACTTTCGTTGTGTTAGTTAAGCAAGCTATTACTTTTAAACATTTCTAATTATACAATGTGATGTATAATCATATGCAAATGCTGAGCTCATTGTGTACGACCTTTGTTTTGTCAGATTCTCTTAAAAAAAATTTTAGACAGCCAAAATTATCGAACGATCGAAGCTAAAAAATATATCCTACTAGACATTGAACCCGCGCGAGCGCGGGAAAATAAGCATTTTTTTTGTGGTGGCCATATTGACTTTAAAAAGTTTTTGCGGCCATGGCATTCGTGGAACAGTAACTCAATGTGGATGTTGTGGCAGGCTTCCCATAAACTTTCCTGTCAAGTAGGTGGTGTCAACTGATAGTTTCATGTCTATATATGCTGTAGTATTCCAGAAATGGATGTTAATGCAAAATTTAACCAAAGTCAATGAAGCGTGAAATGTAGGTCAACGTGACCTAATTGTCATATGGTTGTTCGTTACTACCGAAGATGTATCCACTGATGAAATAGACTGTATGCCACGTAGAATTACCAAAATGGACCTTAAGGTTCCATCATAGTCAAAATCTATGACGAAAATACAACCACTTAAATTGTCAATATGTTTATGTTACAATTAATTCTGAACTGGAACTTGATGAAAAGCTTTCATTAAATACACATTTCATAATGCATTACCTTTTTCATTCAGAATAAATATGAAAAAGAATATGAATAAACATTTCCTTAGTGACGGATGAATTTTTCAAAAGATGCCGTGAGTTAAGTAGAGCATATTTTTGGAAAATAATTGTTCCAATTGTTCATTGTCATCATGGGCAGGGCAAGCGAGGCTTAATTTCACAAATAAATCCAATAGACGATAAAAGCATTTTTAATGTGTGGCTGAGTGTGCTGTCCACGTTTATAAAGATGTCCGAGATAAATTTCGTCATTAATGATAAAGTAGACCATTTGTTAAAAATATTTTTATCTAGAGCTTACAGGGAATTGTACGGTAGAGCTATATTTCGACAGGTCACATGACAAATAATGTAAAAATAGAACAATGGCTGGTTTTATCACTTTGTGCAAAGTAAACATCCGAGCAATCCAAAAAACAACTAAGTTAGGAATTCCTCTGAATTTTGCCTTACTTCTTCATAATCTTCAAAGTTCATAACCTTTACAGTTAGGAGAAATTGCGTTATTGTAGAAAAAAACAAACCTGAATACATGAAGCGGAAACATCCCACTCGAAGGAGAATGTTTTTAATTTGTTTTATTCTTCTTCCGTAATTTCAAACAAAAATACATTTAAAATATGTGCATAATTGTTTATTTAAATCAATGTGTTAAAATGATGCATTCGATAACCTTCTAAGGGATATGTTGGGAGAATTCATACCGGAAAAGTCCATACAAATTCCATTTGCACATAAACAAAACTGCAGTTTAAAATTTATAAATGCAGATTGTCAAATCCGATAATAACCTTTATAATCTGAACCATACATCGTTTATTTTGAACCACGCGTTTTGCCGCCTATTCGGCTAATTCGTAAATTTAGTATTATTGATTATTATAGATTAATATATGGTCTTTTTCATATTGCCCTTGTTATCAGTACGACACCTTAATATCGGCCCCGAGGGCTTTAGCCGGCCGAGGCACGATATCAATCGAGGGCTAATAGCACGGACAATATGAAAAAGAACATGTATTAATATATTCATTACATATTTTGCCACTATCAAGAAATAATTTTACTGCTGAATTAGATTTTCCTGTCTTCAAGCAAGTTTGTAAGGTTTTTGACATCCCTGAATATAAAGTACTCATTTACAATGCTACAGCTATTAAACAGTGTTATTTCTTTCACTAGGTGTATAGAGTCAAACAAATGAATGCAAATTCAGTTCCTGTGCTCCCTTATACAGGGAACGCTAATTTGTAAATTTATTTTACTCTAAAATACCTGTTTTTTTTTCTTTCAGCATCTGGATGAAGAGGCGGCAGGTCACCGACCGGCTGTAGGTCGATAGAAAAATAAATTAACACTTACAAATGTGTTCTCTCGTCATCTCTTAACAGTTTTAATTATAGAGATATTTGACAAGTCAAATGGTAAATAACATTCCAAGGTTTATTAGAAAAAAAACATTTCAAATACCGTCCAACTTCCACAACTACAGGTCCTCAAATAATTCATGTAGAAAATATATCTTATCAGAAAACGAAAAGGATGTTAGATTAAGTAATCTTA
This sequence comes from Mytilisepta virgata, assembly GCA_028015205.1. NCBI lineage: Eukaryota > Metazoa > Mollusca > Bivalvia > Mytilida > Mytilidae > Mytilisepta > Mytilisepta virgata. The sequence goes on from CM051515.1 coordinate 40,049,280, forward strand.
CTTATTATATTATATATATTATTAAATAGAAAAATTTTGAAAAAAAAATGATATTCACCGGGCAAAAAGGATATTCACCTGTCGAAATCGGGAAACCATTTATTCTTACAATCAAGGAAATCCCTATTTTTATCGTCCAATGGAAACTAATTTTGACGTCGCGTGCTTTTAAAGCAGCGTATGTGTACTGGAGTGGAATTGAATCAATGTCCAGAGTTTGCCTCATCATGACATCTTGTAAACAACCACTGCAGGAAAAAGCAAAAAAAAATAATGGAAATTGGATATTGACAATATGGCAACAAACTAACAAAATTAATGGACTACAAACGTTCATAATAATTACACATGATGAGGGCAATATCACGGTATACTGACTGCCCAAGTATATCGTGATATTGCCATCAACACCATGCAGTAATTATTTTATTGAATAGATTTTGTTTGTTTAGTTGGGATTTTACGCCGTTTTCAGCACATTTGGCTATTTCACGGCGGCCAATTTTTATTGGTGGAGGAAGCCGGAGTATCCGGAGAGAAGCACCGACCTTCGGTAGGAAAATTAGCAATCCTTGTCAATTTAGATCGGAGTCGAACAATTGAATTGAAGAACAAATGACCAATGGTACAAATGTAATCCCATGAAAAGATTTATATTCCTAAATTTTGACGCCGAGGTTGTACTCTCATTGCCTAACAATATTTCAAACCAAGTTTTTCATTCTCAGAGAGGATATGGTAATGTTTACCATCTCTCTCGTCTGCCATTCAAAGGGAAATAATCTAAAAGAACTAGCTGTCCGAACATCCTGTATTTGTTTTGGGACCGGTAGCGTTCATATCACGGATTTTTAAATATCATGTGATCGCACTTACACCAATGAAATATGATATGCAATAATCCCAAATAATATCCAATTTCACAAGTACAGGAATGCTTGATCAAGCCTTGAAAAAAGGTACAAGTAAAAATGCAGACATACAAAATGATAGCACTTACTACTATTTCAATAAATCCTATACCAGAAGAAAAGAACTTGATACAGAAAGGCTGAAGCTGAAAAAGTACCGGTAGCTGATGATAACTTCCCACGAAAGTGAGTATCAACTACATATGGTACTGTAAAATTGATTTCGAAATGTTATAATTCCTATTGTGTAAATTAGAAATATTAAAATGTATACATCTGTTACAGATATATTTATACATTTTTAAATTTATAATTTAAGGATACAAACAAACGTAATTATTCTGGATATGAAGTATAGCAAAATGATAATCAAGTGGATAATCATGTTTATCTACAGGTAGTATTCCATACTTGCAGACGGCAATGATATAGCTCTAAAAATAGATGGATAAGTGCAGAATTTCTTGCATTATAAACATTAGTACCATAAGATTAGTATGTGAGATTTATTTATCAAACGATCTTTTCACATGATGTCAAATTTCAGTAGCAACCAAGATTCCCCACAAGAAAAAAATATGTGAAGGAAATTGTTATATTAACAAAATGTAGAAGAAGCAAAAAATTACACCTCTCTCTCTCTCTCTCTCTCTCTCTCTCTCTCGATACTTACATTTACTTACAAAAATTACAGAAGAAAAAATTGTTTTTTAGGACATAAAATATAAAATAAACAACAAACATTATAAGGAATTTGTATTACACCCAGTAGTTATGGAGCGGATATTGCCATCAAGAGAATTCCTTAAAATATTATTTAGCATTCGGAAATACTCTATGCGTATCTTTTTGATCTTTTGCCTTCTTTCTTTGGTAAATTAATTTTGGTGTCTATTTTCCTTGATATTTCAGGTTTATATTAAATTTTCAATTGAACTGAATTTCATGAAATAATTATATATTGATCACAAATGTACGTAGGTTAGGTTTGTATGGTAGTACAATAGAGCTGTTCTGTCGAGATATAATTAGAACAGTTCTAATTCTAGATTTGCTGATCTATATTTTGTCAGTTAAAACAGTTCTAACGGATCTCTGCATTGCATATCTACTGTAGGCATATAATAACGCAAACTTGAGTATTTCCTAAAATTGTACTGAACTCGAATGTTGACCAATCAGATCACTAGAAATTGAATATTCAGGGAAAACTCAGCAACTTGAAAAAAATCTGAATTTGAGAAATTTCATGAAACCTGGTCTAGAGCAAACAGCTCTACCATATCTATTGAAAGAAAAAAACAGGTATAACTGTGTGTCGTAGATGTCCCTTTTAATCATAATGTATAAATCAAAATTAATTGTTTCTATTTTGTGTTCGATCAAAAATGTTCCACAGTAAAAAAGTAAATAAAAAATGAAAAAAACAGATACAAACAAACAAAAAATATAAATAAAAATTTCCAAAAACAATTTTCAAATCGTCTTAATGCTCTTACCGAAACGGGAACATATCTTTATGCTAATAAAAATGAAATCTTTGCAACAGAGATGTATGCATGTACGTTGGTAAAGCGCAGTATATGGATATTTTGATAAACTGACATATTCGTGCAAAGTAGAAATTACTGTTATTTTCATATATTTCATAAGAAAACAAAATATAATTTTTAAGTAGAAGTATTATTATAATCCATGGTATCTATATAGCACTAATGGTCTTCGAATGAATATTTCGCTATCTCTTTGCATGACCAAGAGTCTTCCTCTCAAGTTTCGGTGATACATGTACCTAAAAAAAAAGAGTTGAATATTATAATTAATGTAAAAGTTGTCTATGCTGAGGACAGTAACTGATACGCGTTCAGTGATAGTCCGAGATTTTTCGCCGACGTCATGGATTTTCACAAACGCTTATGCCGTGAGACACATAACACAGACGGTAGGAGGAAGGAATTAATATTGTATCCCAGATAATATTATCCCCATATTCATCTAACACCAAACAGCGTGTTTAAGACGTAAGATTTCAGTAGTGCATTCCGTATATAAAACAGAAAAATATTTCAAACAACATTGATCAATGTTTTTCCAATTTCTAATTAATTTTCTGCCACTAAAACTTTTCTTCTGTAACCATTTGAATAACTATCTTCAAAATATATTTTCTTCGACTCGAGATTTAGGTTTTTGACCTGGTAAAATGAAATTAGATGACACAAGTTTATCATCCATACTAAGTAGCTATTATTGATTAAACTCTCAATAAATAGGAAACATTTTTTTTGAAGATTAAAATATTTAAAGAAAATAAAGATATACGCTTTTCGTCGTACAAAATAAATGTGTTAGACTTAAAACAACGTAGTGCCGAGTCTATTTCAAAGTTCTATATACGTCAGAGGAATCTCGAACTAGCCGCATGCGCGTTAGCCTTCATTTCCTTAATATGCTATTGTTTTATTCCATTTGACACTCATCACATTCTCCATTTTTCTCACCTAATCTTGCATTCTTTCGTTTTCAAATTCCTTCTTTGCCGTCAGCCCCCTCCCCAATTCCAAAATTTAATTATTAAATTGTTGTTCTCCAATATACTTTATATAATGTTTGCTTAAAATACTGTTGATAACTTGACGTGCAAACCAGAATCCTAAGCTATATTATCTCTGCAAACGCGACTAAAACTATATGATGCCAAAATGTCTAAGCAAGTTTTAGATCAGGTGGAATACAATTCTTTGATACCATGTTATCAAGGCCTAACGTTTTGAAAACCAAAACAAAAAGCCAAAAGGTGGAAGAGCAAATTTAAAAATACCAAAATGACCACTAGGAGTAAAGCCAAAACCAACCAAGGACAGAGCTATGCACGAGGCAGATACTCCTTAGTTTTCACACATTTTACAATTTTGTAACAGTAAATATTATGTATTAATTTCGGGGTAGTATCGAAATGATAGCGACTGATCTTGGGATACCCTCGTGGACTTCGAGTCCACCAGCAGTGGCATCGACTCAGTGGTATGAATACAATTCTTTGATAGCAATTTTGCTGCACAAGATGTGTACATGTCGTCGATATATGACTCATCAGTTGTGCTCAAAACCTAAAGTGTTGAAAACCAAAACAAAAATACAAAAGATTAAAGATTAAAGAGAAGATTCAAAAATTTCAAAATAACCAAAATGGGTAAAGCCAAAACCAACTAAGTACAGAGTGATGCACGAGGGAGATACTCCTTGGAGTCCACCAGCCTTGTCATCGACTCAGTGGTATCAATACAATTGTTTGATATCAATTTTGGTGCACAACATGTGCACATTTCGTCGATATATGACTCATCAGTTGTGCCCAGGGCCTAAAATCCAAAGCGTTGAAGAGCAAATTCAAGAATATCAAAATGAAATATGACAATCTACAAGTAGGTAAATTTTTAATGAAAAGTTGAACTCCTTATAGTATCGAGAACCTTTCTGATTTTATAAACATAAAATATTTATGAGCAGTACTTATATAACAGCAACTGAGTCGGAGAAACATTTTAGTACCCAAGTCCATGAAGGAGGTTGGAAATGTGTTTTATCAACAGTACTCAAAGACAAAAAGGTGGAAACCCGAACGTTAGAATAAAATACGTAAAGGAAAAACATATACAGCATTTAAAAATAGCATTAAGATTTTTCGGATGGGGGTGTGTTAGTTGCTTTCAGATGCAATGTAAATTACTGGTGATTTCAGATTTTTTCCCTATGACTGATCACAAATATATTGAGACAAATTAATTAAGGAACTCACCGACAGTTTTTGACTCTATACTTTGGCTGTATCCATGTTCCTGTGGTAACTTTTTTGACAATAGTCGACAGAAAAACCATAGTAGAGCCAACCCTACAATAAAAGCTGTCACAAATGTAACAATAACCGCTTCCAACCAAGGCTCCATTTTGAAATTAAAGTACTGGAAATTTACTAAATATATTAGTAGATGTTATTGAAATTTTCGCACGAGATCTGTTAATGGAAAATAGGTGTGAAATTCACATACGTCAATATTTATTAACACTTTCACATGCTTATTATTGAAAGCAACTCGATATTTTTATTATTCCCAATTTAGTAGAATATATACCTGACAGAAATAGCACTCTTGTTGTCAATAACTATCATTTTCCACAGGTGTCATGTTCTTATTAATCAGCAATATAAAACTCCTTTATTTACAATATTTGTTTGGTTCCGTAAAAAATACCGGACCAATCGCTAATAAATTTTTAAACCTAAGTCCTCATGTCAAAAATGTAGACATCTAGCACCTCATATGGTAGAGTGAAATAAAACTTACCATGAATTTATGTTCAAAACTTACAAATACAATGTATATATGCAACATATTTCTATATACATGTATATTCAAGCAATAAAAATATATTTGGTAATAAATGTATTTATCCTGCAATCAATCCATTTTCGGTCTCATAACAAGGGTAGAATAAAATTTAGTCGTATTAGGTCAATGACATAAATTAAATAATGTATACTGGTACTTGTCTGTATGAAGAGCGCGAGGCGCGTAGTGAATGTACCAGATGACGTCATGTTGGTTCCGCGTTTTCAAGGCAGTTGGAATTTCGCTGAGAAACATGGGGAAAAAGCTCGCTAAAGCTCGACTTTTCTCATATTTCTAAAGCTCTCTCAAATAAATTTTATATTTTCCGACGTACAATGACTATGTATTATATATATATATATATTCAATAATTGCATTTTTGGTAATATTTGTAACGACGGATTTCATTGGCGGTTGCAATTCAACATGGCTGCGCCCTCTGTTCAACTTTTGAACATATATTTTTATTTTTTGAATATATATAGAAAAATATTGGACACATATTTGTAAGTTTTGAACATAATTTTTAATTTTTTTGAATATATATATATATATAGAAAAATATGTGCATATATGTTTGTTAGTTTTGAAAATAAAATATATTTTTGAATCAACATTTTTTGTTGAATATTGAAAGGTTTGACGTGCCATAAGAGGAATGCAAATTAGATGAAACCGTTTGCTTACTTCTTAATGTTCGTATATGTATGGTTTTATATGTTAAATATAAATCTTCACATATTTTTTTTCGAATTCTATCAGCAAATCTTTTATGAAGTTTTTATACAGTAGTATGCCGATAATTAAAATTTTCTTTCATTGCGTGAAAAACATGTTAACATGTGTAAGCCAATATTTCAAACTACAAATTTTATGAGATTTCTGATCAAGGCTATGACGATAGCTTGATTTGTTTTCGTAAGATGATAAAAACATGATTGAACAACTTTAAAAGAGCAAACTTGCAGGGCCGTCAATTCCATTGAGGCGGAGGAGGCACCTTCATCACCAACTTTCGAGCCAAAGAAAATAGATAATAGATTTTAGCCTTATTGACTTTATCCGTATTTCTTATTGCTTTGGTATTCTTTGGTTGATATTCAGACCTCCGCCTGGTTTACTGCCTCCTCCATGACAGGGGGCAATTTATGGTCCTGAATTGTAGGGTATTTCTATGCAGGGGTGTGACAACTTAAATGTGTAAATAATGCATCTCTTACTAGTATATAAATTGTAGTTTTCCGTTACGTATTAATATAACGTATTACAAAATACCGAAATAAATTTGAGACATTAAATCTCAACACGTAAGGAGGTTGAAATCGTCCGTCTGTTCATCGTCCGTCGTCCACAATTTACATTTTAATCTTCTGCACCGACACCACTGGGCCAATTGAAACCAAACTTTAGTTGAATGGTCCTTGGGTGGCCCTCTATCAAAAGTGTGTCCGGCATCCCCGACTTCCAACCGACATGGCTGCTGTGACTAAAAATAGAAAAAAAGGGTTGAATTTAAAAGTCTTCTCCTATGTAACTACTTGGCCAGTTGGAACCAGACTTGGCAGCAGTGGTCCTTAGATGGTCCTCTTTCAGAATTGTGTCCAATAATCTTGACGATCGACCAAGATGGCCGCCACAGCCGGACTTAGTTTAACATAGGACCCTATGGAAATTCATTTAAAAATCTTCTTGTTTGAAACTTCTGAGCCAATTGGAAGCAAACTTAACAGCAATGGTCCTTAGATGGTCCTCTTTCAGAATTATGTCCGATGACCCGGACGACCAACCAAGATGGCCCCACAGCCCAACTTAGTTTAACATATGACCATATGGGAAAATCATTTAAAAATCTTGTCTAATTGGAAGAATGCTTTGCAGCAATGGTCCTCAGATGGTCCTCATTCAGAATGGTGTCCAATGACCTGGACTGTCAGCCAAGATGGCCACCACAGCCTAACATAGTTTAACATAGAGCCCTATTGGAAAATTCATTTAAAAATATTCTTATCTGAAACTACGGAGTCAGTTGGAACCAGACTTGGCGGAAATGATCCTTAAATAGTCGTCTTTCAGAATTATGTTCGATGACCCAGAAAGTCAACCAAGATAGCCACCACAGCCGAACTTAGTTTAACATAGAACCCTATGGGAAAATTCATTAAAAAATATTCTTGTCTTAGACTAAAAAGCTTATTGGAAACAAACTTGGCAGAGGTGGTTCTCTTTCAGGATTGTGTAAGATGACCCTGAATGTCAATCAAGAAGACTGCCACAGCCGAACTTAGTTTAACATTGGACCATATAGGAAAATTGATAAAAAAATCTTCTAATCTGAAACCATTAAGCCAATTGGAACCAAACTTTGCAGAAATGGGCCTTCGATGGTCCTTTTTCAGAATTTTGTCAGATGACCCGAACTGTCAACAAAGATGGCCACCACAACCACTTAGTTTAACGTAGGACCCTATGGGAAAATTCATTTAAAAAATCTTCTTGTCTTAAAGCACTCAGCTAATTGGAACAAGACTTGGCAGCCATAGTTATTAGATGTTTTCCTCTTTCAGAATTATGTCCAATAATACAGACGTTTGTTTCTAAGGTGCTTTTATGGCTGTTGATTGGCACATTGAATCAAGGTGAGCAATACAGGCTCCTGGGAACATGTAGTTATATTTTCTTTTTGTATGGAAAAATACAGTTTATATTTTTTGTAATAATCAGCTGGAAATTCTTCTTACAAACTTACATGTACATGAAAGACATTTTGTCAAAAGTACTTTTTGTAACATAGACCATTAGTTAATTCTTTGCAGTGATGACTAAGATTATCCTCAGATTATTAACTCAAACGACACTTTCGGGCAGATTTACAGTAAAGATTAACTAAATTCCAGGTATGACTACTATCGTTCACAATATCCAACTTTCATCTCCTTTAGATTTTTTAAATTAAAATGACCATTAACTCAGTTTTACTTTTAAACTATCATAATATCAACATTTTCTGCAGTTATAATAACCAACAAATGCTTAATTTGAGCTAACGTAGGACGGTTCATCAAATCTTTATTTCTGAACTTCGGCTCCAAAATGATATTCTCCTATATTAAGCTTTTCCGAAATCTTTGAAAAAAATTAAAAAAAACATGATGAATCGCGTCTTAAAAATGATAAAGAGGGTTTTGTTTAATTCTGTACACGGGCTAAGATGGGTGGGAGGGGGGGGGGTATGCTTAGTATTTTTTCAAATGGAATAATTAAACTGACAGATATCATGATGCCTGACATGTCTTAGATGAAAAAAAGACAAACTATATGACATTTCACTCGCACCTAAAGTGAAAGTAGATGTAGAATTTAATATGACCTAGCCATTGCTAGAATCGTTATAGAGCCGGAGCCTAAACCGATGCTTTAAAATTTTCCGGATATTTCAATGGTTTGGTACGTTTTCTCGAAGGGTATTCTTCTTTCAAGATGGTCTTGTCGCTGGACGTACGACTATACATATTTCTATCGTAAGGAAGGTTAAATTTCTCAGATAGTTCAGTAAATAAAAGTTGTAAAGCGTCATCTTCCTTTGTACACCTTCCTTCATCAATAGAATATTGCATATGTTTTGCGACCTTCATTACATTAACATGAAGGTCAATCAATTTTTGTGCATCAATTTTTTTAAGTATTTCATAGATACTCTGATTTTTCCTGGTTATATTGATAAACGGAATAGAGACAGAAAAAGTACTAAAGTTCAAATATTTCTGGAAGGAATATGGATTACCGTTCTCGATAAAGATAACTGGGATGCATCCACTTAAAATAGAATCATAAAAGGATTTCCTGGTTGGAGAGTCACCTGGTGGCTGAAGACAAAATACAGATTTCATCATCCATGGTATTGTGTCATGTGTTGCTCTATGGCTACATTCGTTTGTGTAATATAGAATCATGTCTGTGTATTTATTCCTATACATAGTTTTAAATTCAAGATATGACTGTTTAGTTGAAATATTAAACTGGTCCATCAACCGTGCACGGTCAGGGTTACTTCTCCTCTGACCTACTGGTAACAAAATAAATATATCTCGTTTCGAAAGGTTTGGTGTATCAAAAGACACACTATTGTTTATAAAATGGACATACGATGGATATGGGGACACGATAATTTGTCTTGACCTTTGAAGCATGTATAAAATTGAAGGAACATAACTTCTTTCAATCCCCAAAAAAGTTATATTCGATGTAAAGTCATACTTGAAATACGGAACCATTTCTCTCTCTATTTTAGCAGCTGCTGAGAAGTGTGGCTTCCCTCGTGCAAAAGATTCACTCTTTGACAAAAAGTTTTTCAGAATTTCAGTTAAATTCTTAAGTTCGTTACGATTACAGAACGACATAAGTCCCATGTACGCTGGGATGTAAAACAAATCTGCTTCCTGTGGATTCAAAGTACGTAACCGATTGTTTTGTAACTTGTTATGCAGTATCACTTCAAGGCTAAACTGATGGGTATCACAAACAGATATATCTTTGTTGTTTCCAATTCTAAATATTTCAGAACCAAAACCATTTTGAGACAAATCAAAGCACTGTCTAGAACGTCTGTTTATACATCTGAGTATATCCATATTTAAAGCCTTTGGTAAATCGTAGATGTAAAACTTAAATGTACCACGAGAGTCATTTTTATCTCCACCGTTTATTGAACTTTTGCTTACTACATGTCCCTCTGTTATATTTATGAAGTCTTTCAGACTACGTGGTTCTTTTTGCAGGTCGAATCTGAAACAAAAGTTTCATTGATTATATGGTTGACGTTAATTAGTATTATTATTGTTATTAATCACCTCCATAAGTTTTACATTAATTTTAATTTAACTGAATTCGGTATTTTATTTGGTTCTTTCTCCTTTTATTTGTTCATTTTTTACACAATTATACACAATATGGTCAAGAGAAAATCAAATCAATACATTTAGTGTAATTATTAGACAGTTCTCAACTTAAATAAGTTAACCCTCCCCCCACAAAAAAAAATCATTCAAAAAATGAAAATTATAAGAGCACGTGGACATTTCAATGGTTTCAATACAAAATACGCGACAAACTCTTTCAAGAATGGTTAAGAAACGTTTAATTTTTGGCATGGGGTTGAAATGTTAAATTCCTTGTGATATGGGGCTTTTGGTCGAAATTTGGAAACCTACAGGTATTTATTGTACCTACCTAGGATGAAATCCCATCATCAACACTACAAGAAACACAGTTATAAAAAGTGTTCTGAATTTCATAACTTTTCGTTGCCATGGAAATCGCATTTTTTTTTGTTAGCAGTGTGTCTATGCAATCTGGAATATATTTTGTAAAATGTTTATATAACTCCGAACATACAAACAGTACAATTATATAAAGTTCAGGGGTCTATAAGTGAGTAGCATTATACAGTGTATATTTAAAGTGTTATTAAGTACTTCCAGTTTACACATTTCTTTTCATTAGGCAATGAGATTTGAATCCTTTGGACATACTAAAAAATACTGGTATTAATATTGCACAGTATACAATATACATGTATCTTTTTTTTTCTTTTTTTTTTCTTTGTTTTTTGTGACCATAAAGTTATTGAACATCCTGAGAGGAAGAAAATCTTTATAAACCGTAAGTGTTATGAAACAAAACCACATCGAGATCGTGTGAGAAAAAATTTAAAGAAGGAAAAATAAAAGACCAAAAATATCTCGGAAAACATACCTCATGTAAACTTACTTATTCCATCTACATTCTTCACTCAAATAATTATTTTTCCGTCTTAAATATTTACATATTCGTTCATATCATAATTCAGATGACTACCACAATATCCCAAGAAAACAAATTAATATCATATTCCATATACACAGAAATTATACGAAACCATTCTTCAATAAAATAATTATATTTCGAATCCTAAGTATTTACATATTTTTTCATGTAGAAATCTAATGATCGAATACATATGTTGTACATCTATTGTGTTATCTCAGGCAAAATATAATAAACAGTAATATTCAATAATCACATCTGGGATATTTGTTCACCTCTGAACCTTAATCAATATAAGGAAATCACTTATATTAATAATTATAGAACGTATAGTAGTAAAATATTATGTCATAAACAGACAGATGTACGGAGAAATCCTTAAAAATAAATGCATTCCATATGAAATAATAATAATAATAATAAAATAATAATAATAAATAATTTGATTAAATACTATAAACATCCTTTCTTTCGGTGAATAACAATAAAAAAAATAGTCTTTTATTTTCACACTTATCTTAACTGTAGTTATCAAGTATACTTGGTTCTTCCATTTTTTTTTCTAGAAATTCATAAATACACAACGAGGAATATAAAATATAACTATAAAATACGAAACCCCTTTCGGGTAGTGCTACGCTCTTTTCAGACGGTTACTGTCTTGACATTTTGATGAGGTTAAATTTATTGTTTATTTTTCAGAGACAGTGAAGTCTGTTAGGACAAGTGGTTTTCGGTATATAAATAATTCACAATACCAACGGCTCGAAACAATTGTATTGTATGGTTGTACGGTGCATTTTCGCGCCAAAAATATTTCCGTATTCATATTTGAAAATCCAGGAAATACATACAACGGGTAGTCACTGGTTTATATCAATGAATAGACAAAATAATATACTGTAAATTTTTACATGTTTTACGTAAGTTTCTTAGATGCCTTCAGTAATGCATAGCTCTGACATAAGCACCCCTGATTATCTGTCTCATGCATAACAATTAATAATATATAATATTCTCATTATTCTGTTTTATTTTAAAAATCCCAAAAATTCAACGTGATTCGCTGTAATATTGTCTCCTTTCTTTGTTTAATTAAATCCAGTTAATTACATACAAGTATCGCTGCAGAATCCGTTCTGAACTTATTATATTTTTCAATCTCTATCTAGTTCGGAACAAATTTTTCAACAATAATTGTATTTATCTAAATGGGATAATGCATACACGTCAAACGGGTGCTATTTCACCGAATCACATTCCCGAAATTTTGAAATTACTCCGCATTTTGTAATATCGTCAAAAGAATACCGACGCGACAATTACTGGCAAAATGCCATAAATTCGAAATGCAAGAAAAGACGAAGTCATGAGAATGGAACACAACAAACAAACACCACAAGGATACGTGTATAACTAAAAGAATAAAAAACATAATGAACTAAACAAAAAATATTACAAGACAAGACAGCACAGAAACTAAAGCACAAGCAAAGTGAGCTCCCATTAAAAACCGTGACCATAACCGATTGTTATGAATTTAGAGAGATATGTGGGCCTAAAAAAATGGTTTGTGGCTTTAAATTTTTGACATTTTAGATTTTGACATGTTAAGATTTTTTCTTTTTGCTCAGAACATAGTTGATGTGACACGATTCACTCTTAAATACATACTCATTCAAATAAAATTGCAAACTTGTTGTACAATGGAATTTATGCATTGGGTCTAAAGATATTTATTCGAATATTTGATTATGCTGGGTGTAATTTTCCAATATTATTATTCGCATGTGAAACGTGGAAATTGATTTTCTGTCATCATTTGATAAATAAAAACATACATAATTTAGCTAATTTTACAAGATACATAATCACATTTATATTAAATCATACTAGTCTGTATAACATCTATAAACTGCGAGGTGGTTTGATTAGGCCACTTAAGGCCCTCAGGAATTGTCAGATTACTGTATATATCGCACATTTATTTTTGATTTCATAATAGAATAGTTTTAGATGGTTTTGGCCATTTTTGGCATTTTTAAATTGCTCGTCAACTGTTTGGATTGTTCTGGTTTTCAACATTTTAGGCCTTGAGCACAACTGATGAGTCGTAAATCAACGAAATGTGCACATCTTGTGCATCAAAACTGGTACCAAAGAATTTATCATATAATAGACAATTGCTATACCGAGCAACATTATCCACTTGCATAGCTCTGTCCTTAGATGCTTTTGGTTTTAGCATTTCGGTTATTGTGGGAATCTTCTCTTCGACATTTTGTAAGGCATCGTATCAAGATGCGCAATTAATATTTGGAATTTTCAAAATGACCGCCGATGCCATGGAAAAAGCGATATAATAAATCTACATCTCAAAATTTTGAAGTTTTCAATAACAATAAAGAAAGCCTCATGTTTGTTGTGCTGCATAATGACAGCCATGCCATGTGGGCTAAAAACTTGTATAATGGGAGTCTGGGATGTCAAAAAGAAGTGATATTGTCTATTCATGTCTATTCAGTGTTGAAAGGAACATTCTGATTATTTTTGAAATCATGGCTACTCATAATTTCTAACATAAAATGGGTTGAACTTTAATGAAAAGGCTCCAAGAACTATTATTTAATATTTAGTTTTGTCTTTTTGTTTAGTTTTTTTTTTTTTCTTTGGGGGGGGGGTATGTACTAAACAAATATGCATATCATTGAAATCAGTAATATAATAGAAAATGCTTCATTACAATTCCAGGTTTTGGTAGATATCCCGGAAGGTTGCTTGGATTTTCTGGGTATCTATATTAACCAAAAATTAAGTAAATTAACTGTGAAATGACAATTGCATGGAAAAGAATATAAAATTCAAAAATTCCACTATTGGTATAATTCCTCCGAGACCTTAAGTATACTTACTAGAATGTTTAATAGAATGACAAGTGATTAAACTTTGAATATTTGATTTCAGTTATTCATTAGAGTTGATGCGGTGGAAGCTGTAACTTCAGTTTTACAAATTTTAGTAATTTGCATTGACTATTCTAAGTTAATTTCGTAAGCAATGTGATCTTTATTAGTTAAATGCTTACAAAGACTGTGTGCCCGCTTTAGATTTTAACTGTGATGTTTTTAAATCATTTAAAAAATCCAAATTATTATTCGACCTATATGATAAATTTGCTATTTGATAAATTTATTAATCATGTTTTGTACGCATTATTATGCATTTGCATTTATATTTTATATTAACTATCTATCTTTAATTCCGAGAAATAACTTAAAGCTTATAAGTATTTTATTAACTTTGATCTAATAGTTTTGTCGAGCCTGCGACTTTAGTCGCTGAAAGCTCGACATAGGGATAGTGATCCGGCGGCGGCGGCGGCGTTAACTAACTTCTTAAAAGCTTTATATTTTAGAAGGTGGAAGACCTGGATGCTTTATACTTTGTATATAGATGCCTTATGTTACGAAGTTTCCGTCTGTCATATGTACATTGTCCTTGACCTCATTTTCATGGTTCAGTGACTACTTGAAAAAAAAGTTAAGATTTTTTGTAATGTTTATTTCTCTCTTATTATGATTAGTAGGATAACTATATTTGGTATGTGCGTACCTTACAAGGTCCTCATCCCCGTCAGACAGTTTTCAATTGACCTCGAAACCATTTCAAGGATCAGTGAACAAGGTTAAGTTTTGGTGGTCAAGTCCATATCTCAGATACTGTATGCAATAGGTCTAGTATACTTGGTGTATGGAAGGATTGTAAGGTGTACATGTCCAGCTGGCAGGTGTCATCTGACCTTGACCTCATTTTCATGGTTCAGTGGTTATAGTTCGGTTTTTGTGTTTTGGCCTGTTTTTCGAATACTGTATGCAATAGGTCTACTATATTTGGTGTATGGAAGGATTGTAAGGTGTACATGTCCAACTGGCAGGTGTCATCTGACCTTAACCTCATTTTCATGGTTCAGTGGTTATAGTTAAGTTTTTGTGTTTTGGCCTGTTTTTCGAATACTATATGCAATAGGTCTCCTATATTTGGTGCATGGAAGGATTGTAAGGTCTGCATATCCAACTGACGTGTCATCTGACCTTGACATCATTTTCATGGTTCAGTGGTTATAGCTAAGTTTTTGTGTTTTGCTCTGTTTTTCGAATACTGATAGCATTTACTTTCATTAAAAATACACGACAGGCGAGACATTTTTGTGTGTCCACTCTTGTTTCTTTCATGTGTTAAATTTATAAACTAATCAGTACAATATATCACACAGATAATATACTTTTATTAAATTGCAGGTAAACTTAATCGTAGTTGACTGAATCAATGACCACTTTTCACCCTTAGTTTAGTTTTATTCTAATTAGTATATCTATACCTTTACTTTTACCTTGTTTTAATTATTTGGGGATATTTTGTGGTTATAGTTAACATACACCAGAATATTACCTTATATAGTAATTGTCAGTTTTCCTAATTTTAATATAAAGGGTTTTAATAGTTTTCTGTCAAATATCTTGTTGAATCTGGGTTTTGTGTTAGTTATATAAACTGGTTACTTTGGAAATTTTTCACCAGTGTGTTTTTTGTGTCTTGAATGTAAGTAATAGTTATCACCGAGGACGCGGTGTGTCTGTACAAGATCATCCCGAGGCCGCGGTCCTATGTTAAACTAAGTTCGGCTGTGGCGGCCATCTTGGTTGACATTCTGGTCATTGGATATAATTTTGAAAGAGAACAATCTAAAGACCATTGCTGCTAAGTTTGGTTCCAATTGGCTCAGTGGTTTCAGGAAAGACGATTTTTAAATGAAATTCCCATATGGTCCTATGTTAAACTAAGTTGGGCTGCGGCAGCCATCTTGGTTGATCGTCCGGGTCATCGGACATAATTCTGAAAGAGAACCATCTAAAAACCATTTCTGCTAAGTCTGATTCCAATTGGCCATGTAGTTACACAGAAGAAGATTTTTGAAATTCATTCCCCCAATAAAATAAAGACAATCAACAGTAAAATACAAGAAATATAATTTTATTTTCTTGTATAAAATGTCATATAAAATTTATATGCATAATACCTTAAAAAATGTGCATATAATTGATACATTCCATACTTTTTTATTAATCAATGGATTATTATTCATCATTGAACTATAAAAAGAAATAATGTTATGTTCTAATTCGTAAACTCAATCGAACATAAAATATTTGTCAAATAACACAAACTCTTACATGGGAATAGTCACTTGAATAGCCAAGTGTACCAGTCATTTATTCATAATTTTCCTTCAGATACTAGTACTGTTCACTTTTCTATAAACAATCATTCCTACAAGAATCTGCAAATAAATAATTCTATAGTTATTTATTAGGTAAAAAGCACCTTGTACACTTGGTTTCAATGACTCCAATGACTTAAAACTTCTCATTATCACTCGTGCATGAGATGCACCAATCGAACCGCCCTTTCTAAATATAACTTCTCACATGTTCAAGTCTTTTAACTTTGATAAAAACATAAATCTGTAATAGTTATCCCACGAGGACGCGGTGTGTCTGTATAACTATTAGATACTTTCACACATCCTGCCGTTCTAATCACAGCAAGGTGTCTACTAATTATATTTCGCAGGTAGACACTGTCATAAAAACTCATATTTTCTAAACATATTTATTTCAAATTTATAAAACAGACACACCAATTCGGAGTGGGATAAAAATTTTACATCCCAGCTCATTTGGCTTATATAATAATAAACTTAAAGTAAAGATGTCAGTATTATTATACGTTATAGATTTACTTTTATATATATTATATATTCAATACCCATTGGAACCCATAACATAATGTTTATATATATATAGGTAAAATTAACACTTTCTCGGTGTGCATGAGTTTCTGTAGTCTAGTGGTTATAAGGCGTCTGGACAATATACTAAGGGTCCCAGGTTCGAATTCTCAGAGATTCTTTCAAAAATTTTATGTTAATTTTTAAATGTGATTTATGTTTCTACATACATTCTCTAAGTTTTAATCGTGAGTAAATTGATCCCGCCTCAGATCACCCCTGTAAGAACAAAGGAGCTGGGATGTAATATTATTTGGAAAACCACACCTCATAAAAAATGTTATGTACTGCTATTAGGTCTATCTACATAACTGCGAGATTCTTTCAAGACAAGACAAGACAAAGGCTTTATTTAACCTCAGACACCGAAGTGTACAAGAGGACGAAGCTATTAAATATATATACATTCATCAGATGACAGACAGGTGTATTGACATACAATATATACAAACAAAATATACATATATAAAAATCTCGTAATATTTTATATACAAATAACTGTATTATATTGGATTTACAGAAGTTTACCAACTTGTTTCAAAAATAAAGACAGGTTTTTATACAATTGGACATGACAATTTTGATAATAATTCTTTCATCTTAATTACTGTAGTGTTTTTTATGTAACAATTAGTACAGAAATTCCCGTTATAATTAAACACAATTCCAAGGTATGAATAAGAATCTTGGATATCTATAATTCTATTATGAACCTTAAAGTCATAATCTCGTCTAATTTTCCTTTTACTAAAGATAACTATTTTTGTTTTATTAACATTTACTTTGAGTTTCCAAATATCACAATATTCTTCAAAGCTTGTGAGGATTCTCTGTAAGCCCTCTGCAGTTTCAGATAATAATGTTGTATCATCTGCATAAAGAATAATAAACAACTTTACAAATATCAATAAAGTTTCATGGCATAAATCTGTTATTTTATCTAAACTGTCTATATTGTTTTCTGAAAAAAAGTCTTCCAGATCATTCAAGAAGAGGGAAAATAAAAAGGGTGTCACATTTTCTCCCTGTTTTACTCCCACCTCGCAATTAAAAAAAAACGAACACTCTTTTCCTTGTTTAATGCATGTCTTGATATCTTGATACATGTTGTAATAACTGTAAATATTTTTCCTTTTATATTTGATTTTAATAGTTTTTGCCAATGGCCCTCCAAACAGTGTCAAATGCACTTTTAAAATCTACAAATGTACAAAAAAGTTTTTTACCAGATGAAAAATATATAGAAATCAAGGCATGTAAGACAAACAATGTTGTCCAAAGTAGAAAACCCTCTACGAAAACCTGTCTGAGAGTCAGATATTAATCCAATGTATTCAGCCTATTATTTAAGACAGAAGAAAATGTTTTACTCTAACATGAGTTCAAAGTAATACCTCTATACATTTCAGGATCCATACTGGATCCCTTGTTTTTAAAAATGGTAACCATTATTCCTGTATTCCAACCCTCAGGTATAATTCCAGTATCGAATATAATGTTAAAAAGTTTGATATAAATAGGCATCATAGTATATATTGTATTTTTAATGTACTCATTTAATATTTCATCATTACCTGAAGATTTTCCATTTTTAAGACTTTTTATAGCATTCTTTATTTCAGTCTCCGTTATAGGACCATTTAAAAAGATATCAACATCATCTGAAATATCGTGAAAATCAAAATCAGGTTCAGTTTCGTTTTCACGAATTTCATTTCGTTAAGTCTTTTGAAATGGTCATACAACGTTTGTATGTCTATATCATCATTGTTATTTTTCTTATTCCCATTAATACGGTTTAAAATTTTCCACAGTTCCTTCGGATTTTTTTTTTAAATATTTAAATCATTCGCCGCTTTAAACTGATAATCTGAGTGCGCTTTATTCAAAACGGTTTTGTATTCTTTGCTAGCTAATCGCATAATTCGTCTATTTTCGGCATTCTTTATAATTAAAAAACTATATCGTTTACGGGCCTTGTGGAATTTATTTACGACTTTTATTAACGCACATTTTCGGTTGAAATAAGGTTTCGAGTTATCTTTCTTATAATACGGTTTTCCATTTTTGATCTTTCCAAAGGCATCTTTCGCTTCGTTGGGGAAATTTTCCGTAATTTTTTGTACAACGCTATTAATGTCGTTTTGTCTAATAGTATCGCGTGACGAAAATCTTCTAAATCAGCTAATACGTTAAGAAGTATCCCGTTATGATCGCGGTGAATTTAATTAACATATTCTGACTTCTTTTCCGTATTCCATTGTACGAAGGAGCGGTCATGCGTGTCTTGTATGTAATCTCTCGTTTTCGATTTAACCTCGCGGGCTTGAAACGAAAACTGTAATAAAGAGTGACAGTCAGAATATAACGGAATGAAGTCCTCTATTTCGAACTGTTTGATTAAGCGAAATAACTTTGATGACAATAATAAATAATCAGCTACGATTTTGTCTTTACAGGTTTTTTCACCAATATACCCTTATCGTCACCCACTCTTGAATTAGCAATATATATGTTTAGCTTTTTGCATAAATTCAGAAGTTTATGACCATAACTGTTCGGTTTACAACCACACTTTGATACTCTTTATCATGTTTATAGGAAGACATCATTTTGTTCAAGATTTTTATAATCATACATATATTCGAGTAATTCAATATCACAGTCTA
Organism: Mytilisepta virgata; assembly: GCA_028015205.1. Taxonomy (NCBI): domain Eukaryota; kingdom Metazoa; phylum Mollusca; class Bivalvia; order Mytilida; family Mytilidae; genus Mytilisepta; species Mytilisepta virgata. Next base: position 40,068,901 of record CM051515.1, read on the forward strand.
AATCAAACATATTCAAAATTGTATCATCAGGAATAATATAATCACAAAGGGTACCAGTCTTTGCATTAAAATCTCCTGTTAGTGCAATATTCATTTTATTTGTGTTAAGTAAAGACAAAAGCTCATTTTCAACATCATCAAATGCTTCCAAAGATGAATACTTTGTATTCTCTTTGTATTTACAACCAATAAAGGTATCAGCTTCTGAAACTAAAACTGATTTTTACCCACTGAACAAACTGGCTTTCAGTTACTTGAAAATTCTCATTTATATACAATAGTAATACCCCCTGACTCTTTAATATTTTTTTTTACGATTTTTTACAAACACTTTATAATTTGAAGGAATAATAGTATCTAGCTGGTCTAAATCAGTTAGTTTAGTTTCAGTGAATATACACATATCATGTTCTTGTATTATATTAACAAAGTCCGAACATAATAATATACTCTTAAGCCCACACACATTAAGATAACAAAGTTTCAACTCGTGGAAAATATCTTTATTGTTTTTTCTATCGGTACTGTTTTTCGGATCATTAATTCAACCTCTTATACCGCACCCCTATCTATACGGTGCATTCTGATGTTGTGCTAGAGGGGGTGTGGAGGTGGATGTGGAGGTGGATGTGGTGGTGGGGGAAGTATCTTCTACCAACTATGTAAAGCTTTTCGTCTCGGAGTGTAGCTGTATGATGCTTACTACGTGCATCCATCATGATTGGAATCAGTTGTTTTCGTCTTTCAATGACTTCAAAAGGGTACTGCCCTCGAACCACAAACTTACTACTTTCATCAAGTGTTTGTCTAGCTCGTTCTAGTATTTTGGTTCTATCTTTCCTGCTTTCAAAATTTTGCAATTTTGTTTCTTGGTTTTTTGTCTGGTCTTGGCTTAAGCCTGCGGACAATATGAAATTTAATGTCTTCATCGATACACAACTCGTTGCTGACAAAATCTTTAACTTTTGCCTCAGTTTCCTCAGATTCCTTATAATTTTCTACATCAGGTGTACCCTTGATAATTAAGTTATCTCTCATGGATCTTGTCTGAGATTCAATCGTTTTTTCTCGTATCTTAAAATTCTCATTTTTGAGCCATCTATTTTCACTTTCTATAAATTCTACTCGTCTTTGTAGTTCAGTTTTGCCCCCATGCACATTTCAGTACTACCACCCTGCTGATGTAGTTGGTCCTTAATATCAGCAATGTCTCGATCAACTGTTTCACAATGTTTTTCTATATTGATCAATCTTTGACTGAGGTCATCCAGGATAACAAGTTTTGATAATTTTGAGTTCATATCTATCATGAATGTATTCAATTTTCCGTCGAGTCGTTCAAATATATGTTGTGGTGTTGGTGATGGCAGAAAAAAGGGTGGTGGTGGATTCGACGTGTGTAAATTTGCTGGAGTTGGATGCGGACACTGAGGACCATACAGAGTGAATGGTGTTATTGGATATATATAACCATATAACCATATAATGTTTGACTAGCATTGGCAAAAGTATTACTGACTTCAGTGTCAGGTTGAGTATTTGTGTTTACGGCAGCCATTTCTTTTCTTTGTTTACATTTTTTTTGTAAATCGCCCGAGGGTGAAGGATTGGAACTTGCACTGTTTTTCCTTTTTCCGCTTTTTTCCCCACTTTTGGTCATCAAATCAACGTTTTTAGTCCATCATAACAAGACAAACATGCACGTCCATGTTCACAAAAGTTTTTGTCAATATATGAATTGAATATAAACACTTTTCAATCATTTATCACTACTGAATTTTCGTACGTTATACCCTGTCCGCCATCTTGCATCTCACCTCCTACCGTTCTAATCACAGAAAGGTGTCTACTCATTATATTGTGCAGGTGGACATTGTCATAACAACTCATATTTTCTAAACATATTTATTTCAACTTTATAAAGTTAAAAGTATTAAACACACATGAAATAAATTACTTGTTATCTGTATATATTCTAAGCAATAAAGAAATATTCTCCATTATTTTATTAGCTCACCTGGCCAAAGGCCATGTGAGCTTATGTCATCACTTTGCGTCCGTCGTCCGTAAACTTTTCATATTCTGGTCTTCTCCTCTGAAACTACCTAGCGGATTGTAACCAATCTTGGTAGGAATGATGTATGGAAAGACCTCTACAAATGATACACATTTGGTTCCGGTTGGACGAACAACATGGACGCCAGAGGCCATCTTTTGATTTTTATTGGCCAATTTTCAAAAATCTTCTCTGAAACTGCACTATGAAATGTTCTGCATTTCTGCAAACTTTGCAAGATTGATGACAATACCCTCTACAGACGATCCACTTTTGGTTGAGATTCATCTGCTTAACCGACGGCTGCGACTGTGTAAAGTTTCCATTGAAACCATATGGGAAAAGACTTTTTTTGTCAATTGTTCAGAAACTAATGGACAGATTGTAACCAATATTAGCGGGTATGATGTATGGAAAGACCTCTATTAAAATTCCGCCTTTGATTCCGGATTGATGACCAACATGGCCGCCAGAGATATATTTGATTTTTATTGGCCAATTTTGAAAAATTGTCATCTCTGAAACTACATTATGGAATGTTTTGAAACTTTGCAGGATTGATGACAACTATACCTTCTACAAACGATCCACTTTTAGCTCAGATTTATCAGCTCAACCGACGGCTACGGTTGTTCAAAGTTTCAATTGAAACCATATGGGAAAGGAGTTTTATGTCATTTGCCCAGGAACTAAGGGGCAAATTGTAACCAAAGTTGGCAGAAATGATTTATGGAAGGACTTCTATTAACTCTATACTTTTGGTTTCGGTTGGATGAACAACATAGCTGCCAGAGGCCATCATTGATTTTTATTGGCCAATTTTCAAAAATCTGCTATGAAACTACATTATGAAAGGTTTTGAAACTTTGCAGGATTCATGACGACAGTATCCTCTACAAAGAACCCACTTTTGGTCGAGATTTATCTGAACGGATGCGGCTGTTCAAAGTTTTCATTGAATCTATATGGGAAAAGACTTTTTGTCATTTGCTCAGGAATTAATGGGCAGACTTTAGCCAAAGTTGGCAGAAATCTCATATGGAAGTACAGATGCAAATGATCTACTTTTTTTTAGGTCAAAGGTCAAATATCAAGATTACTTTGATTTGGTGTTTCTTTAAAAGTCTTGTGGATACAAAAACGCTTACATTTTATGATGGCCTAATAAAAGCCAGCTGAGCCTCTCGCTTTATTTCATAACAGATTATTTTTTCAATAAAAATTCTTTGAATCTTAACATCCCAAAAAGTTAAACGAGATCACCTCATGATGTTTGATACAACGAAATATGTCTGTGACAACAGGTAAAAAGTTTTTTGGTCTTTTCAGTCATTTTTTTCTGTCAGTAGTGTATGCAGCGACTAAATTTACCTTTTCTGCAACAGAAGATGCAAAATATGAAGTAATCCAACTTTACCCAATCGTCCCCATCTTCACCGATTGCCTTATACAACAGTACGCCTAACTTTCAACCAGCTATGCAACCACTGTGCAATCAAGGCTTGAACAATTCACTATATTACCTTATTGTTTATATATATAATCAGTTGGGGTTTTACGCCGTTTTCAGCATATTTGGCTATTTCGCGGCGGCCACTTTTTTTATTGTTGGAGGAAGCCGGAGTACCCGAAGATAACCACGTCATATTGGTAGGAAAATTGGCAACCCTTGTCAATTAAGATCGGAGTCGAACACACACCGCCACATGTGAGATTCGAACTCACAACCTCAGTGTTGACAGGCTAGTAATCGAACTACCTAGACCACTCGGCCACCGATGCCTCCAATTCACTAAAAAGTAGATGAAATTTGCAAGAAACTATCCACACTAGACTTATTATCCGAAAGGCTGAGTAAGTTTGACGAAACCACGATGATGAATCCTAGTGACAAGCGTTTACAAAATTATGATGTTGAAAAAAGCATGGAGTTAATAAATTCACAGTTTGATACCGACGTTGAAGAAATCAGGCCACGATCCTAAAGGTATGACGTGAATGAAAATGTTGACCATTTGGAGCAAGATATTGAGCAGCTCCGCGAGACACAAATTGATATCAACGCCCGTTCGATGGATAACCCGGGAAGAATATTCTGAAGAAACCGAGAATATTTTAAAAACAGTTATGACAGACAAATTGAAAATGACAACTTTACCCTAATTCCATCGCGTGCACCGATTTGGCAAAGATTATATCTAAAGTTCTAGCCACACTAGAGACAGAATGAGGCGGAATGTCGTCGGAATGAATATTCCTGGTATATTCCTGGATATTCGAAGTGTATTCTAATAATTCTGCCAGCATTCTGAGTGCATTCCAAATAATCTGGTCCATTCTTGTGGAAAGTCCTAATGTTTTGCTCATGTTCAAAACTTTTGAGGTGCTTTCGTAGTGGAGAAATATTGAACAACATTTGAAGTGTATTCTAGCTACATTCTAAATAATCTTGCGGCATTCTGACAGCATTCGAAACATTTTGATGGCATTCGAAGGAGAACCGAAACGGTAATTCGGCGCCTATTCTTGAAGCGTTCTGACTGCCTTTGAAGTGAATTCGTACAGCATTCGAGGTACCTTTCGACCAGACTTTGGGCGGTATTCAGGCAACAATCCAACCGCATTCGTACGGCAGTTAAAGTCCATTTTAAATATTTTGACTGGATTCTAACAGCATTCTAAATATTTCTACTATGAACCAACTATATTCGAGCTGCATTCAAGAGCTAAGACACCCGGAATGTGCAAGAATCGTTCGAGGTGGGTTCGAAGTGCATTCTAAGTAATCGTAAGAAGCTGCCAATTTGACTTTTCTTCCCGAATGTGGTACGAATTGTAAAAATATTTTCTTTCCGGCTGGTTCTGAATTATTCCTGCTGGTTCTGAATAAGTGTAACGGGGCTATAGAAAATAAACAAGATGGAACTGTGAAATCCCGATCAAACCGATAGTTTGCCGCTTTGTCAACAACCAGCAAAGAGAAGTGGTGCGTAAAAACGCTAGACAACAAAGGCACAATTTACGGCACCAGCGAACTATTTCCGATATAAATTATTAATCGGATAAAGAAGTTGTGGCCAACATTTCAAGAAGCCCGAAGACAGAAAAAGAAAACGTGCTTCAAAAGAGACAAGCACCTCGTTGGAGGAGTAGAGTTAAACAACAAAACCGGTCGAGATAGCAATGGACTCCGAAAACGAAGCAGAAGCGAATCGTTACAATGTCAGCAGGTCGGTACAACAGTTAGTCAAAGGACCCTAACCCTAACCCTAAAATTTGGGGATAACAAATTATAAGATGAAGGGGGTATACATGGCAGAATAGAAAACTTGCTTCTAGAATTGTCTTATCGATTTAGGTACGGATACTCAAATGGAGATGTTAATCAAAAATTGACAACTGACATCGAATCATTATTAAAGTCAAATTGATTGGTGAAAATAAATTTTGTATTGTTATTTTGTTTTAATTATGATTTTCAGACCTGTCGACCGGCTGATTTGTTCTCAGTGACCTGTTGACCCGCTTCTTGTCGGCTTAGCGAGCCATCGGCTTTTTGACACCTGTAAACCGTCAACGCACTTAGCTGACCTGCCGACGGGTAAGCTTGTTGACATACCCACAATAAAACCAAATCGCCGATCTGGGCTATTTGTCTTTTATAAGATCACCTACCCTGTCGTCCGGCGTCGTCGTTAACTTTTTACATAATAATCTTATTCTTGAGAACCGCTGAAAACAGAATAAAACCAAATTAGACAGAGATGTTCCCTATAAGGTCCTTTCCAAGTGTTGTTACTTTGATTTTAATTTGTCGAAAAACATGGCCGCCAGGGTGTTTTATAATTTCTGATTGGCTGAATTTTAGAAAAACTTTTGAAGAACGGCTGAACTGATTGAAAGTTATTAACTTTATAGTTATATTCCTATGAAGGTGCAGACCAAGTGTTGTTACTTTGGTGCTAATCCGTCATCCAACACGGATGCCAGCGGGTGAACTTAGTTGAACATAGGACCCTATGGGAAATATATAAAAAAAATCTTCTAGAGAACCGCTGTATGGATTGAAACCAAAGATGGCATGAATGTTCCTTATGATGTTCTGACCAAGTGTTATTACTTTGTTGCAGATCTGTCGTCCAAGATGGCTGCCAGGGGGGGTGGGGGCCTTAGTTTTAACATAGAAAGCTGTGGGAAATACATATAAAAATCTTTCTTCTAGAGAACCGCTGAATGGATTTAAACGAAACATGGCATACGAATGATCCTTATGAGGTGCTGACCAAGTGTTGTTACTTTGATGCCGATCTGTCATCCGTGATGGTTATCATCAGAAGACTTAGTTTAACATAGAATCCTATGGGAATTACATACAAATGGCGTTCTTCTTGAGAATTAATGAATGGGATTAAACCAAACATGGCATTATGGTTAATCTCAAACTCCTTTAGCAATGAACAAACCAGGGGAGCGATACAGGCTCCTGGGAGCCTCTGGTTATTAAAAAACTTTTATGGATTTTACCGCATCTATTAATTTTACAGATTTACTTAGTCCTTGTCACATAAATCCGATGAAACTACAATTACGTATACTATACTTGATCCGACATAAGAACCCTTACAAACTAGGACTGACATCAGCATTTCTATAAATGCGCTCCGCATTAGAATATTTAGTATTTTCTGGTTTCTCAAAGTACTTATGTTAAAAGGGATGGATATACAATTATATACCAATGTTGAGTTCTGACTGCCAATTTTAATTTTATAACATTGTGTTTTACAGATGGTCTTAATTAGGTCTTTCCACCTTTCCGTGGAAAGACCTATTGGTTTTCTTCTGATTATTATTTTTTTCTTCCGCCTAATTTTTTTCTTGCGGTGTATTTTTGTTTCAAAAGATGTCGCTTAGTTTTTTGGTATATGATATCATACAGTCTATACGCGTTTGAAACTGACCCTGTTTAACCGAACACTTTTCTTTGTAAGAGTTATCTCCCCAAACACTGTTTTTCTTATTATGAGATCTCCTCCGCAACCGTAAAAGAAAGCGACAAATTTATTTTTCCAAATTGCTCGTTATATCCTCAGGATGTTAGGTTTTATTTAGACCGAAGCTTTACGAAGACTCCATATGAGAGTTATTTCGCCTTTTGTATTTGATATATGTGAAATGTATTTGTAACTGGAAAACCATAAGTGATAGAGGCCTAGGGTCTTTTGATTTCAGGTCCTTGGTCCATAAAAATGAAAATGAGGTCAAGGTCAAAGGTCAAGGTCAAGTTCTAAATTTTGACTTTTGCTTGTTATCGCTTCTCCTCTGAAACGGTAAAAGATAGCTGATAAAATGTAAAGGAGAAAATGTTAAGGACGTTGAGACCTAGCTTTGTTACATTTGCATAAAAGTTGTATGACGTCATTTTATAGGCGTAATTGCCCCCAGAACGTTTAAATTTTCGGTTTTTCGTTTATTTCTCAACAATGGTACATGATAAAGTCATGGGGTCTTTTGTTCTCTCATCAAGGATTGATAACCTTCAAATTGGCATCAAGGTCAAAGGACAAGGTCAAGTTCTAAATTTTGACTTTTGCTTGTTATCGCTTCTCCTCTGAAACGGTAAAAGATAGCTGATAAAATGTAATGGAGAAAATGTTTAGGACGTTGAGACCTAGCTTTGTTACATTTGCATAAAAGTTGTATGACGTCATTTTATAGGCGTAATTGCCCCTAAAACGTTTAACTTTTCGGTTTTTCGTTTAATTCTCAACAATGGTACATGATAAAGGCATGGGGTCTTTTGTTTTAACATCAAGGATTGATAATCTTCAAATTGGCATCAAGGTCAAAGGTCAAGGTCAAGTTCTATTATTTGACATTTGCTTGTTATCACTACTCCTCTGAAATGGTTGTGGATAGCAAAGGAAATGTAATGGTGGAAATGTTTAGGACATTGATGCACAACTTTGTTACATTTGAGTTAAAGTTGTATGACGTCATCTTTTGGGAGTAATTGCGCCTAGAACGTTCAAACTTAAGGTTTTTCGTTTATAACTTGACGATGGTACATAATAATGGCATGGGGTCTTCTGCAATAACCTCAGCGACCAATGACCTTGAAAAAGGTCACAAGGTCAAAGGTCAAGGTCATGACCTTTATTAGGTATTTTGCATTTTTTCATACTTTATAAGGTTTTTTTAGATTTTTAAAGCAATTAAAGTATTGAAAGCGTGAAATTCAGGCACTACTTTTGATGACGTTATTTCTGGCAACGTTATTATTTCTGTACACGTTTTTAGACGTTTTGAATATATTGGAATGTTAATTAACGTGACAATGTTACAGCCCATGAAAACATCTAGAATAGTCAATTTATAAGGTCACATTAATGACGTTTTTGATGTTTATAGTGCAAAACAGTATAATTCATCACAAACATTTAGTTAACCAGAATTAAACATTTTTCTTAGTTATTCAAACTAGCAGTCCATATATTTTTTTAACAATTGCGAAATTACCTATCATATCAAACCAGAAGTGATATTTATAATACGGGAAGTAGCATAATACCTCCCTTATTTCAATCAAAAGTACATAGAACCATATATCTTTGCAATCGCTGAAAGCTTAGCTATGCTCTAAAACCAACAATTACATTTTGAACCTCATTTTTGTTATCAACAAATCTGCAATTGAGGTGGAAAGACCTTCAATTGTTCTCTGAACAATTGGTTTTTAATTTTTCTTATTATTCTTCCTGAAAATGTTTTGGGGAGCATATATAACCGTCACTTTGTCATCTGTCTGTCCGAAACAAGTGGTTTCCGGTGGCATGACAATTAAGAAGCATTTGTTCTATGGAAGCAAAATCGGCTAAACTCAAGTATGCCCCTTTATGAGGGGAAAACTATATTGATTTGTTACGTCAAAGGCCAAGGTCACTGATATTAAAAAATAGTGTTCCGTCTGTCCAAAACAAGCGGTTTCTGCATTATTAATTAATAAGTATTTGTTCTATTGTATCTTTATTCAAAATTGTTGACATATGCCCCCAGGGGAGTCGAAGATCCCTATTGATTTTGGGATCATTTCATCAAAGGTTAAGGTCACTGATACTTAAAATAGTTTCTGTCCGTCCGAAACAAGTGGTTTCCGTATGATAACTTAGGAAGTATTGGGAACATTAGGTCAAAGTTCAAGGTTACTGATGCTAAAATAGTTTTCCATCAGACTGAAACAAGTGGTCCTGGATAACTTAAGAAGTATGCCCTTAGGAAAGGAGAACCTTGGTTGAGATCCCCACTTCTAAACCCTATATATTTTACTTGCTTACACAAAGATAATGTATTTTTTATTTTTCCTGGGGTTACCCCCACCCCATCTCCGGCTTTTTAAAATGTTTATGTTGAAAGCAGTTGAGATCTTCAATGCTAAATCATATATATTCTTTTTGTTATATTTTTAGTCCTTGAGTGTAAAAAAGACCTCCTGCATGTGATGAGTGGTTAAATACAATGTATCTTGAAAACGGTTGAGATACCCAGGCCTAAACCACTCATGTTCTTAGTGCATAATGCTATGAATTAAATCATATTTTTTATTAGTGCCTCTGCATGGGGTCAGTCCCCCTCCATTTTATAAATGTTCAGATATCTTGAAAAGAGTTGAGATCCCAACTTTTAAACTACATATATTCTTCTGTATTATCGTAATGCCCTAAGGGTAATTCAATGCAGATGGCTTTATCCACAATATAAATCAGAGTAATAAGTACACAAATTGTCCATAATACTGTCTTTGTCCCTACAAGCATACTGTTTTGCACATTAGAAATAAAAGACAAACAATACCATGCTGTCTCATTGATGCAATTCAGGGAGCATCTGTCAGTAATGCCAACTTGTACATGTTTTCATAATTTTAGTAAAGGAATGTGAAAAATCAAAACAATCAAATGATTTAAAATTATTTTTAATAAACTCTTAATTTCCACTTAAAAGCAAAACAATAAAAACGTCAGATGTGTTGTTTGTATGTGTAAGCCTCTATAAGCTTGATAATAATGATAACTAATCCTCATGCAATTACAAGGTAAACTTATTCCAAATTTTTCAGAAGAAATGTTTTGAATATTTATCAATAAGCTTGTGTTCATTTCTTGGAATATTTAGGAGTATAATACAGTTGACTCTTGTTATCTCAAACCCACTTAAATCAAATTTCTGGATGAATCGAACTTTTCATGTGGTCCCATATGTTTTACTGTACAAATATATGTATTTTGACTCCTGTTTATTAGTCGAATTTTCTTCTATCTCTAACTAAATTTTGAGTCCAAAATCATTAAAACAACTAAAATTGTATTTGTTATGTGGAATAATCATCTGTCAGAACATCATCCTGCCTATTTAGTTGTCTTCACAGTTAAGTTTTATTTTCGTCTTTTGATTTTTTGTGCTTTTGATTTATTGACAATTCACAGTCATTGGTAACAACAATTCACTTTGAGTAGATTAATAATGGTCAGTTTATCTACAAATGATTTTAATCTACAGGTTAATTAACTTAACGATTTTAATCAAAAGGTTAATCAACTTAATGATTTTATTTTGCCTTGTTCTTGGTACGTTCATAATACGGACTGTCAAATCTTTTTGATCAATTGTAATTTTTCTTCAACTCTATATTATTATTTTTGAAAATATAAAATTTTACATATTAATTATATAAGTATCTGAAAATGGATAAATAAACTGATTAAGCTATCGAAAGTACGTGTAAAACTACCGGTATTGTTTTACCCTGGCACTGTAAGATTTATCGGAAGTAGTAAATTACCTCCCTTTCGTGACTTTGAAAATTTGTAATATACTTTTTAGCTGAATTTCGTCTATCTTAATTTTTCTTCACGGTCCGAAGGACTTCGCGATAACGAGTCGAGTGTATCCCATTACAGAACTAGAGGATCATCCGAGCCTATATAGCTCACCTAGCTTCTATTAGCCAATTTGAAAATGTAAGCTCTGTTGTTTCCACAAGGCTTTTAAAGAAACACAAAATGTCAAAATGTCCTTGACATTTGACCTAAAAAAAGGGGGATGATTTGCATCGGTCCTTCTATATGTGATTCCTGCCAACATCAGTTACAATCTGCTCATTATATCCTGAGCAAATTACAAAAAATTTATTTCCCATACATGGTTTCCTTGAAACTTTATGCAGCAGCAGCCATCAAGTGAGGGGTGAATCTCAACCAACACTGGATGGTTTGTAGAAGGCATTTCTGTCATCAATCCTGCAAAGTTTCAAAACATTTTATAATGTAGTTTCAGAGGTAAAGGTTTTTGAAAATTGACCTATCAAAATCAACTGCAATGTTTCTCATCCAACCAGAACCAAAGGTAGATATTTTGTAGAAGTCCTTCCAAAAATCAACTTTGGTTACAATCTGCCCATTAGTTCCTAAGCAAATGACAAAAAAGTCGTGAGCAGATGAATCTCAACCGAAGTGGAATATTTGTAGAGGGTATTGCTGTATTCCTGTAATTAAAATTTCAAAATATTTCATTATGTACTTATAGAGGAGATTTATGAAAATTGGCCAATCAAATTCAGATGGCCTCTGGTAACTGTGTTGTTCATCCAACCAGAACCAAAGGTTGAAACTTTTTAGAGGTCCTTCCAAAAATCATTCCTGCCAACTTTGTTACAATCTGCCCATTAATTACCAAGAAAATGACAAAAAAGGCCTTTCCCATATTGTTTGATCCAACCGGAACCAAAAGTGGATTGTTTGTAGACGTCCTTCCAAACATCATTTCTAATTATTTTGGTTAAAATCCACCAAGAAGTTTCAGAAAATCAAATTGTGAAAAGTTTACGGATGACAGACACAAAGTGATGAAAGGTTGCATGGCCTTTAGGCGTGGTGAGCTAAAAAATGGAAAAAATGCTGTTACCTCCCTTTTACAAGATGAGATTGAGCATATGAACAAAACTGCTTTAACAAGAGATTCCTTGTTTTTCCACTGTACCAAGAATATTACATCATATAATACTTTTGTTACTTTAGTACTTTTCATTATACACAATTTCCAGTTAACAGTGTCAAGGACTGTTTACTGGCTAATAGTTGCAATATCATAGCACTGACAACAATCTAATAAAAAAAAATATACATAAACATAACTACTTTACATCATAAAAATAAAAGGCTTAGCTTGCAACATGCTTTTTCATGCTAAGTTTAACATGCAAAAATGAAAAAAATATATAAATAAAGAGATAAACCTTTTACTATAATAACTTTACAAAACATTATCAATAAAACTATACAAAAAGTTACTCCCTCTTACATTTGATGGTGGGATAACAGTCAAGGCCTTTAAAACTCTAAGTGTACACTGCTCTAAACATTCAATCTAACTTATTTTTATGGTTGTCACTTATACCAGCAGACAGCAGATAAACTCAAATCACATCCTCAACCTATATCTTTCAATAATTTTTTGAAATTATTTTCATACCGCTTTTATTTTAAAAAATAAATCTTGAATAAATCCATCCTTCTTTTCTTATTAATACTTTTTTCTGCCCCAATAACACTTCACATCATACCACTTTAAACTTTCATAAAATTTTGACAACATAGTAGTACTGAGTATTGGATTTTAAAAGTGAGTGGGTTGAACTAGTAAAAAATTAATGTACTTATTTGTTATATTTATGTTTGTCTCTCCAGTATCAAATTCTACAATTACAATACTAATCAAAGAATTCAGAAATGTTAAAACTGCAATGGAATTTCTAAAGGAAAATAAATTTGATGTACTCAAAATCATTTGGAAATGTACAGATAAGTTTGATTTATAATCCACATAATTTTAGTACCATGTTTTAGGAAATAAATAATTAATTTATACCACCCTCCTAGAAAACATTTTTTGTGAAATTATTACTTTTCACTTGCTGTGAATTTTTTTAAACAGCTACCACTCAAGCTTTTAAGCCTGCATTTCTTTGGTATTTTTTATCTTATAATCATTGATGATTATAAAACTCAAATTTGTTTAATATAAAGTTAGTGCTGATAATTAGGAAAATGTTTTGGTCTAAAAATCTTTCTCAGTAAAGTACATTACATGTGCTGATATTAAGGACAAGAGTCCTGTCTAAAACTTTTTCTCAGGACTAGACAAAGGACTTATAGATAAAAAATTTGGTGATTTGTCAAATATTAAATCAGGCATGTTCTCAGCTACTGTAAAATCCCAATTTACTTTTTCTGGAATTATGTAGCAAACTTCGGAAGAATCATTGGATTTTAAAGACATTGAGGAATCAAAGACATCATTCTCAAGACTAGGTAGCATTTCATCTTCTTTTAGTTCTAAGCAAGGTTGCCAATTCTGATAAAAATCTGGTGTACTTTTTCCACTGCTGAGATCTGGAGATTCACTCAGTACAATATTTTCACAGTCCAAAATGCTATATTCCATAGAATGCTCATCTTCTTCATTTTCAAATAACGAAGACTGTGATAGGGTAACTGGTCTGTCCAGAAACTGCTCAAATGGTAATTTTGGAGCCCAGTTTATTGTTGAACTGCTGGACATTTGTTGGGCATCCACTCCTAAAGTATCTGGCCTAATACTGTGCATCAATGGACTAACTAGTGATGATGAGCCATTAGAGCTATCACTACAGGGAGAGCTACATGTACTGTTTGTAAATGGTAGAGAAACACAACTGTTATTCATGGAGGAGACTGGCAATATGGCATGTCTTGGTTTTGAAACTTGGATAATAGCCTGACCTTTTAAAGAACCTACAATGATAATATGAAATGTCAAATTTCTTGAATGAATGCAATTATTATTTTTTTTTTTTTGGGGTGGGGGGGGGGGAGGGTTCAAAAGATTAGTTTCAGTTCAGAGATGTGAAGAAAAGTTACAAAAATCTTATCTACAAAATTGTCATCATTTTAGCAAAAAATTAGTTTTTTCAAGTTAAAGTGTGTGAAGTGAGATGAGACAAAAATTTATTTTTTGAATGGAGATTTGGTATGTTTTAATGTCATGGACGAATGAGACAACTTACGATCCTAAATTGTAATAAAAAAAAAAGGTTGCTTTACAGCCTTGCAAACGTGACCAGTCAAAGTATTTCAGTGTCAAATTTGTTTAAGGCGTATATTTACTATATTTGTGTCTAAATTTATACTCAACGAATTTCTACAATTCCTTTCATTGAATAATATGAATTATTCCAGATCTATAGCTAAAAATGTACCATTGGTTTTTGTCGAAGATGTTGTTAGAACTGGATCTATATTATCTGAATTGTCTCCACTTGGATGGAAGTGATGCACAGGAACTTTGACTATACTCTTCCAACTGTTTTCCTAAAATAAACAATTTTTCAGTTCTCTTCTTTTTTTTTTTGCTGTATTACCCTTTTTAAAATTAATGACATCACTAAATACAGTATACGAAGTATTTTATTCATACAAGTGAACCTCCAGTCTGTTCAGCCAATCAAAATGCAATATTCAAATCAAATTAAATTATTGAAATTTAAATTTGAGCTGGATGATTGATTTTTCAGCCAAAAAAGATATTTAGATTTTAATAAATCATTAGAACAACACTATACATATTAATCTCATAATATCATATGAATTCATTGATGGATTTAATTATATGGCATACCTCTGTATTATTATCTGCATGCGGGTCTTCCTCATCTAATAATGCAATGTCAATATCCAAATCACAATCTGAAATACAGAGGAAATTGAAAAAGTGTATAATAAAATCAATATGTCTTAAATATTTTGACCAAAATAAATAAAATTCTCCTAACAGTCTTGTCCTATTAAGATTCAGTAGGAATTCCTATTAGGCCAAAATAAAATATATTAAACTATGTTTGCATGGCAAACATCTTGGACGGTGGACCTTGTCATTGGATACACTTCTGAAAGAGGACCACAGAAAAACCATCGCTGCCAAGTTTTGTTCCAGTTGGCTAAGTATTTGCAGACAAGATCTTAGGCCTAAAAAAAATATAGTTGTGTTTAGGGTAACCCGACCCTACCTAATTTTTAGTGCCTACCCTAAATTTTTTATAACCTTTCTTCAAAAAGCACTGTTAAAGTCAAGGTGACTCCAGTATACAACCTAACTAAAAAAATTAATGTAAAAAAAAAAATTTCCCTACCTACCCTACCTAACTTTTTTCAGTGTGTTACCCTAAACACATGTATTTTTTTATTTGGCCTTAAGAGAATTTCCCATATGGTCCTATTTTAAAATAAGTGATCATCTTCGATGGCGATCCAAGTCATCGGATATAATTCTGAAATACCACTGCTGCCAAATTTTATTCCAATTTGCTCCTATATTAAACTAAGATGCATGTAAAGGGCATCTTGAATGGCATACCGAGTCATTAGATACAATTCTGAAAGGACCATCTAAAGACTGTACAGTTTTGATTCAATTAGCCTTTTCAGTGGCTTCATACAAGAAGATTTTTGAATGAATTTTCCGATAGGATCCTATGTTAAACTAAGTTTGCCTGTGACGGCAAATTTGGATGCAGTTCTAAAAGAGGACCACACATAGTGACTATTGCTGCCAGTTGTTCCAATTGGCTCAGTTCTTGCAGGCAAGAAGATCTTTAAGTGAATTTTCATACATGGTCCTATGTTAAACTAAGGTCGTCTGTGGTTACCATCTTGGATGGCAGTCCATATTAATTGCATAATATTCTGAAAGATGATAACTTAAGGACTTTTGCTGCCAAGTTATGTTCCACTTGGCACAGTGTTTTCAAAGAAGATCATTAAAATATAAAAGTTTAAATGTAAAACATATGACAACTGATTTCAATAGCTAACATGGACCATTCGTCATGATGAGCTTCAAAAAAGAACATAAAATTAACCCACCATTTGCTTCTTTCATATCAAATAAAACAAGAGAGCTGTCTGAGTGACAGCAAACCGGGTTTTCCTTCTATTTGATTTTTACTGAGTAACTTTTCTCCAACAAAGAAGTCAAGGGTTAAGGTCAGATGTCAACATCTTTAGTACACGACACATCATCTTGAGGTACACTACCCACACATCAAAGATCTAGGTTTTAAGACAAAAAAGTTAAAGGCTGGACAAGATTAGCAATTTATTGACCTTGAAGTCAAAGTTCAAGGTCAAAATCCTTAATATGCGACACATCATCTTGAGGAAACCTACGTACACAACAAATATCCAAGGCCTAGGTCTTAAGGCAAAAAAGTTACAAAAATGACCAATTTATAGACCTTGAGGTCAAGGGTCAAGGTCAATATCCTTGGAATGTGAAACATTATCTTGAGATAACCTACCTACAAACCAAAGATCCAAGGCCTAGGTCTTTAGACAAAAAAGTTACAAAAATGACCTATTTATTGACCTTGAGGTCAATGGTCAAGGTCAATATTCTTGGTACGAGACACATCATCTTGAGATAACCTACCTACACACCAAAAATCCAATGCCTAGGTCTTTAGACAAAAAAGTTACAGGCCGGACACGAAGATGATCTAAAATGACCTATTTATTCATCCTAAGGTCAAGGGTCAAGGTTATAGGTCAACATTTTTGAAACATGACACATCGTCTTGAGGTGACATATCCACATACCATAGATCTAAGGTCTAGGTCTTAAGATAAGAAAGTTATAGGCCGGACACCATTTGCAGCACCCAAAAATGACCTATTTATTGACCTTGAGGTCAAAGGTCAAGGTCAATATTCTTGGTACGTGACACATTATCTTGAGATAACCTACCTACACACCAAAAATCCAAGGCCTAGGTCTTTAGACAAAAATGTTACAGGCCGGACACGAAGATGATCTAAAATGACCTATTTATTCAGCATAAGGTCAAGGGTCAAGGTTATAGGTCAACATTTTTGAAACATGACACATCGTCTTGAGGTGACACATCCACATACCATAGATCTAAGGTCTAGGTCTTAAGACAGGAAAGTTGTAGGCCGGACACAATTGGCAGCCGCCCCCCTCCCCCCTCCCATTTCCAAAAGAAAAACAGTTCCCAGAAATGGTTTTGATAATTTTGGCTACAAACAAAATAGGAGGTGCACAATGGCATTATGTGATAAGAGAATCTGAGAAAGTTTCATTAAATTATAATAAGTGGTTTAGGCAGAGTTGCAGATACAAAATAGGCACCCCCATATAAAGCACTGACAAAGTTCATGTTTTGGAAGAAGAAACCCCAAAAATCAATTTGACCAAAAAATAGATTGGAGGTGCACAATGGCATTGTATAGTTAAGAATCTGAGAAAGTTTCATTAAATTATAGTATGTGGTTTAGGAGGAGTTGCAGATACAAAATGGACACCCCCCATATAAGGCAATGGCAAACTCCATGTTGGGAACTTGGGAAAAGAAACCCCAAAACTGATTTTTACCAAATAAAAAATAGGAGGTGCACAATGGAATTATATGATAAAGTATCTGAGAAAGTTTCATTAAATTATAATAAGTGGTTTAGGAGGATACAAAAAGTGGAACACATTGTTACCAGAAGGACAGACAAACGGAAGGACTCCCTATCACTATATACCTCCGCTTTACAAAGTGGGGGTATAAAAAACCTTAATACCATAATGCAATATAATTTATCTGGTACTTAGATGCTTCTGGAAAACAAAAAACAAAAACAAAAAACAAAAAAACAGTTGATCAAAATTTTCTGCCATTTAATTCAAATTACAGTAAATGAAAGCAACCTCACAAAATGATAACCCTGCATGCCAATATACGGGAGGGAATTATTTTGCTTCATAAATTTATATGGTTCACTACATTTTTGTGAATTTTTTTGTAATCTATTGAACTGTTTGAGACAAGGACAATTTGATATGAATATCATATATAATGAATTAAATAAATAAATGCTTAAGTCAAATTTTCTCCCCCTCAAGACCTCAGGATCATACACATCTTTATATAATATACTACCTATGTGTGAAGTGTCTAATCCATCAAATTGTTTACTTACATGTTGAATCAAATAAATGTGTAACTAAAATTATCTCCCCTTCAAGATGTTGGACAAAACATATTTTGCTTCATGCATAAATTAATATTATGTACTTACCATTATTTTAAAGCTTTTATTGAATGTTATCAGATTGTTAAGTAGGTGTTGCACTAATATCATGTGATGAATCACTTATTAAAGTCAAATAATCTCCAATTCATGATATCGGACAGGGTGAATCTTTATTTCTTACTAAGAAACTACATGTGCAAGCACGGGTATCAGAGAAAAATGGAATAGCTTTTCTTATATCCCTCCAAATGGAAATTTCACCATTTTCTTAGGGTGAGATTTTTCTGTATTATACAGCAATGTGTAAAAATTATAATTAAGTTATCATATTTCATATATCTATCGATTTGAGAGACATTAAGATTGCCATCTAAATGGTTAAGAAGTCAGAAATTTTATATCTTTTCTCTTTCAACCCCTTCTCTCCCTCTGTCCAGCCCTTGAATAAAACATGATTTATAGTATATCGCACAGGCAACTTTTGTCAATTTTTTCCCCATCATTTGTAGCATAACTCAAATTTCCAAAATTTGTCCACTCACACAGTATATGGGAAATGGATTTAGTTTGTTGCATCCCACCTTTTTTCCTCTCCCCCCTTTTTTTGCTACAACACCCCACAATTAACCTTCATTTTGAAATTTTTTTATTGTTTTAGTTATGCTATATAATATTATGATATTGTGTTTATTTCTTTCATAAAATGATGAAAAAAAAAATTGACAATGAAGGTTGTAGGATGATGCAGAGAAAAGGAGGAAAGGCAGAGGAAAAAGATGGGATGCAACACACATGTGCTTGTGGTATATTGTCTATGCCTGGAAATAAATGTGAATGAAAACGGTCCGAGTTGTTCTTAACAGAGCAATCCGAGAAATACATGTAAAAGCTCAAGAAACAAAAAAATAAACAGACACAAATCCCCAAGGTCCAAGTTGTCCGAAAATGTTTACATACATTATCGATACTTTAGAGTCATTCAGATTTTAATTTTTAACTGATGAAGAGTGATGTAACTCAGTTGTAGCTGTATTGTTTAATCGAAAGAATTCCGTAAATATATATTATCAGCATCAGGTATAAAAGCAATAAAACTTTATATTAACGAATGCTAAATAATCCAGGAAGTAATACATTTATGGAAAGTTCATAACCAAAAAGTCTGGTGTCTGACCGGAAATGGAGACGAACGACAAATTTGTTCAGTTCGAGTTAATCATCGATAATTCCATATTAAAGAAGTGTGAAATTCTCAGAAATTACACATTCATCCTCAATCAGTCAAATTCTGACTTGAATTGTGTCTATTGCAGTTGTTACGTGATGACGGCCCAAAGAAACGAACCCTTAATTTTAGTAGTATACTAGATTATTCCAAAACAAGTATTGGGGTATACAAGGGGAGATAAATATACATATATCTTAAATAACTGTATTTTCAATTTTTTTCCATCAGGATCTGAAAAAATTAATTTATCCTTATTAAGCCTAAATTTAATATTAACATGCTTTTTTAAAATTAAAATCATGCTGGCATAACAAGAATTTTTTTTTCTGACATTGGATTATTTTGTTCTTTTAACTGGGTTTTCCAACAGAAAAATCCAGTTATTAATTTTGAGAAGTACAGTGGAGAGGCGGGTGGCTGCCTACAGTTTCTGTGCAATAACTGATGAACCCTTCAACCATAGCTTTTCAAATTATAATATGTTGTTCCTGATGACAAAATGGAGGCCAAGTTTGATATTGACCATTTTCACTTTTACGGTCCTTGATTAATTGGAAAATGGCGATTTTGGTGTTTCTGTGCAATAACAGATGAACCAATCAAGCAATGGTTTTCAAATTATAATATGTTGTTTTCGATGATAAATGGAGGTCAATTTCGATATTGACCATTTTCACTTTTACTGCTCCGGAGTTACGGTCCATTATGAATTGGAAAATGGCACTTAAACTAATATGAACTTTTAAAGCAATGTTTAACGAATTATTTTAATTTTACCGTGTAGCAGTATCATGTTAAAGTACATGTTTGGAGAAAGGGGCAAAAAAGAAGTACAGTTGACTCTTGTTATCTCAAACTCACTTGAGCTGAATTTCAGATGAGTTGAATTTTTTATATGGTCCCAAATGTTTCACATTGCAAATATTGGTATTTTTGACTCCTCAGTGTTCAGTCAAATTTCACATGTCAGTTGAATTTTCTTCTTTCTCGAACTAGATTTTGAGTCCCAAATTATTTTTTTATTTGTTATGTGAAAGTAATCATCAGCTGTCAAAACATAACTTTGCAGATTAATTGTCATCAAAGGTAAGTTTTATTTCCA
The DNA here is from genome assembly GCA_028015205.1 of Mytilisepta virgata. NCBI lineage: Eukaryota > Metazoa > Mollusca > Bivalvia > Mytilida > Mytilidae > Mytilisepta > Mytilisepta virgata. The sequence continues at coordinate 40,089,417 of CM051515.1, forward strand.
GTAATTAATAATTTATTGGCCTCTATTGATTTTTAGTGGTAATGATTTATTGTGAATTCACCTTGATTTGTGAAAAACAATTCACCTTGAGTAGATTAATTAGTTTCAATTTATCTACAAAAGTTTAGGATCTTTCATCAAGTTAATCAACTTAATGATTTAACTGTCACCTTGATCTTGGCACTATACATTATGGATTATGTCAATGGACTGTCAAATCTTTTTTATCTATTATAATCAATTTTTCTTCACTCTTTATTATCCAAAATAAATACAAAATGTTGCACACCATTATTATATAACTTTCTGAACATGGATAAATAAATTGAGGTCTTGATAGTACAGTAAACTATTGCTTTACCGGTACTCTGGCACCTACAGAGATTTTAGATTTACCGGAAGTAGTAATTTACCTTCTAGTAACTAGGAAAATTTGTAAGATCCTTTTCAGACAAATTTCGTCTATCTCAAATTGTTCTTGCAGTCTGAACGACTTCGAGTTAATGAGAGTCAACTGTACTTATCACCTCTCTCCTTAGAATTTTTTTAAGACACCATAAAATGGTCATATGGTAGAATTTACCAAGTTTATTAATATTTCTCTGTACTGAAACACTGAATAATAACAAAACCAGTTCTTACCTTTCTTACTCCTGGCATTACTTATCTCTGCACTATCTGCCTGACTGTTTATACACCAGAAGCAACCTTTACTGCTTATTTCTGAGGTTGTAAACTTTACTTTTCTGAACCATTTTTGAAACAAGGCATGTCGTACTGAACTCTGTAACAAAGTAACTTATTTATTTCTGTCTACTACAGGAATTATCACAAAATATTATACACAGTATCCTGTAATGCATATGTTTCCATAAATCAAATGGGAGATAACTCTAACTTCCTTGCTATTTTTTTCTGTTAATTTATTCCCCTTGTTATTCTTAGTATATTTAAACGATCTTTCTGACTTCATGTCACATAATAATAACCAGCATGCAGTGGTCTTAATGATGTATATATTTTCCATTTACTGTTTGATTATGATAATACTGAAGTTTATTTTAAATGTATTTACTGTTTTATGGTGATGATACTGTCGTACTTGCAGAATCAGCTACCTAACTACAAGTAGCTTTAAATGCTATGTATTTATATTGTCAAACATGGAAACTTAAAGTTAATACAACAAAAACTAATTTTGTGTAGTTATATTTTCCAGAAAGAGAATGCAGAACAATATTAATTTTATGTATAACAATGAATGTTTAAATTATTGTTGACGATTTTCAATACTTAGGAATTATATTTTCTAAATAACTTTTCGTGAGTGTAAATCTATACTTCTAGAAAATTTATGATTTAAGAAAAGCCAGGAAATTGTCTTTACCTGTTGATATATATTATTAACATACAACATTGCGGGATTAATAATGGCAACTGTATTTTATTAATATAGCTGAAAAAACCAAATTTGAGTTATATTTATAGCACGACTTTCCGAGTTAGACAAATTAACTTTCGAACGCGTGAAATGATTTGTAACAGGAATTGACAGATGAGTCTGCCCACATAATTATGGTCTGACCAATGGGATGATTGAAAATAACTGCGTCAACCATGCCAACCATGCAACGCTCGTGGACCTTGATAAAGTGGGAAAATTTAGTACGTAAAAGTTTATTTCAGTTTTGTTACGCGATACTTACAGGTAAGATTTTATTGCAATTTTGAAAAAAATTTGACTTCGCATACCTTAAAATCTTGAAGAGATGGGATTTGTTGGAAAAAAGGCCAGTTTTTTTTTTTTTTGAGGGAATTTTAAAAATTTTTTTATGTTGAATTTTTCAAGACTTAATTGAAACATAACTGAACTACATTGTAATAATTTGTTTAATAAAAGTTTGTCTAAATAAAATTTTCATTTCTAGGGTGCTGACATTCTCTGTTTGAGGCAGTGCTTACCTATGCATCATCAGATTTAGGTTATTGGATTTTGCAGTCTGTTTTCAGTTAAAATTACATGAACATCTGATGGGTTTAATATGCATTATATCCTGATTTTAGTTTTTATTGCACAGGTTCTAGTTGATGCTTTCTTTCTTGAATATATTCAATAAAATATCAATGGAAAAAAAGTAATTCACGTTAGAAGTTTTGATTATTGCCACCTGTATCCGATAATTTTTATGGCATGCCGTTGTTATATTTATTCAATTTCGAGATATCTTATTTAGTTAAATAAGATATCTTATAAACTAATAGAGATATCTTATAAATTAATAGAGATATCTTATAAATTAATAGAGATATCTTATAAACTAATAGAGATATCTTATAAAGTTATAGAGATATCTTATTAACTTATAGAGATATCTTATAAATTTATAGATATCTTATTAACTTATAGAGAGATCTTATTTAACTGGTTATAAAGATATCTTATTAAATATATAAGATATCTCTATAAGTTAATAAGATATCTCTATTAATTTATAAGATATCTTATTAACTATATAAGATATCTTTTATATAGTTAATAATAGAGATATCTTATAAACTAATAGAGATATCTTATAAATTAATAGAGATATCTTATAAACTAATAGAGATATCTTATAAACTTATAGAGATATCTTATTAACTAATAGATAATTTGAAAATAAATAAGATATCTCTATAAGTTAATAAAATATCTCTATTAGTTAATAAGATATCTATTAATTTATAAGATATTTCTATTAGTTTATAAGATATCTTATTAAGTAAATAAGATATCTCTAATATTAACTGTATAAAAGATATCTTATATAGTTAATAAGATATCTTATAAATTAATAGAGATATCTTATTAACTTATAGAGATATCTTATATATTTAATAAGATATCTTATTAACCAGTTAAATAAGATATCTCTATAAGTTAATAAGATATCTCTATAAGTTTATAAGATATCTCTATTAGTTTATAAGATATCTTATTTAACTAAATAAGATATCTCGAAATTGAATAAATATAACAATGGCGTGCCATAATTATTGGCAATAGAAACATCACATTAATATCTGAATTCAGAATAATTCATCAGAGAAAAGCTTTTTAAGTATTTTTTCCTGGGTAACAAATATAAACCTTAGAAATGATGAATGCTTACCCTCCAACTGGTTAAAGCAGATTTGTCCATGTATCTAAAATAGGGATACTTGTTCCTGCAACAAAAATATACTATACAACTCATTTTTATCTCTACATCAATTTTTTCTTCTTAATTTTTTACTATTAAAAAATTTATTTTATACAAAAAACTACTTAAGTCTTCATCCAATTTTGTGGAAATTTGTTTATATAGTTAAAAAATTATTTATACTAGGTATAAAAGCAAAAAACTTTATTTCGAATAGTTGCATTAAAAAATTCCAAGTGGGCACTTCACATGAAAACTAGGCTAGGTTGATGGAACAACTTTCTGTGTTTTCAATATTTTTCTTTTTTGGAGGATTAACAAAGAAACTACAAATTTAGAAACTTTATATAATACAAGTGTGTAAACATTCTCCTAAATGTATGTGGACATTATTTCTGCAACACGTTAAACTAAAAGATCCTAGGATTCTGTATCACTCAAATAGATTCAACTTGCTAATCAACAGCCATAAAATCATTAACCATCCAATCCTACATTAGGCATTGGTGGCCATTTTAGTTAGCGGTCTTTGTCATAGGATAATTATGATTGTTGCCAACTTTAACTCTCTTTCGCTCAGTAGTTTCCAAGTTAGCTGTTTGTGTTCTGAAAAGAAGACCATCTCAGGACAGTCCAGGTCATCACACACAAGTCTGAAAGAGGATAATCTAAGGACCATTGCTCCAAGTCTGGTTTGAACTGGCCAAGTGGTTTCAGAGAAGATTTCTAAATAAATTTTTCCATAGGGTCCAATGTTAAACTAAGTTGGGCTCTGGTGGCCATCTTGGTTGACAGTCCACATCATCGGATATATTTTTGAAAGAGGACCAACTAAGGACCATTGGTGCTATGTCTGGTTCAAATTGACTCTGGTTTCAGATTTGAAGGTTTTTAAAAGTTATATTAAGTTTGTCTGTGCCGGCCATCTTGGTTGACAGTTATTGGACACAATTTTGAAAAAGGACCATCTAAGGACTATTGTTGCCATGTCTGGTTCCAATTGGCTCAGTGGTTTCAGACAATATGAAATTGTCTATGCTAAACTAAGTAGATGTGTACAGTTGTTACAGCCATCTTGGTTGTTAGTTGGAGTCATTGCAGATGCATCTGAAAGAGGATAATCTAAGGAACATTGCTGCCAAATCTGGTTCCAATTGGCCAAGTGGTTTCAGACAAGGAGATTCTCAAATGAATTTTATGTTAAAAATATGTTTGGCAGAGGTTGCCATCTTGGTTGACAGTCTGGGTCATTGGACACAAGAGACCATTTTTTTTCAAGTTTAGTTCCATCTGGCCACATAGATTCATAGAAAATTTTTGAAATTCCGTTTTTTTTTTCTATTTATAAAAACAACAGCCATGTCAGTTTGCAGTTGTGGATGCCAGACAGCATTTTGGAGGGGGGCTGACCAAGGACCATTCTACCAAAGATGTGTCCCAACTGGTCCAGTGGTTTCAGAGGAGATCTTTAAAGGAAAGTTTAAGCAGTGCGACGGATGCCAAGAGAATGCAATAGCTCATATGAATATATATTCCAGGTGAGCTAAACAGGTCGCAAAACAATTGATTTGTCATTTTTTTTTATGTAATAGAGCTAAATAATATGCTTTTTCCCTTGTTCAATCTGATGTGATGTTCTCTCATTGAGGCTTACCAAATATACTTACATTTTCATATCAACAATTTTTTTTTTTAACATTTTCAACATTTGCAAAATGAAATGAACTAACATCAAAGCTGTGTATATCTGTGGAACCTGAAGTAAACCATCAGGACTTTCTGTGATGGTATCAGCTACTAACTCTACAAGTTTATCTGGGGGTCTGTAAAGTCTTGTACCTAACAAAAATACAATATAATCAATTAAATTATATTTTTTTTCCCAAATTTGGAGTCTCGACTTTAGGCTGGCAAAAACTTGCATAATTTACATGATTTACTCAATGTCCGAGTGCTTTGAAAATAAAATTGTAGTTTTGCCAGCATTTTTTCCCCAATTGAAGAAACATAAAAATGTGTTTATTAAGGCCATTTATTTTTAATTAATTGGAGTATGGATTTTTTTTTTAAAAAAATAGGATCGGTTGGTCGGGGAAAAAAAAAGAAAAAAAAGAGGGAAAATCATGTACTTTTGAACAATCTTGGTTATATTGCCAAATATACAAAGGTTGCAAATGATCAGTTAATTCCCTCTTTTGAAACCCAAATGTCAGAACATCTATCTTGAAAGGTGTTGTTCAGTAGACTCTTCCATTTTTAAGGGATCTGACTCGTCAACTACGACAACATAAAATGAGTGGATTTGATATCTTACGGATTCAAGATATTCATAAAAAACCAACTTACAAGCTGCATAGAATCTATTACGAAATTTGTTTCATAAAACTTTGTTTCGGAAATTAGCATTGACCAAACGTCTATAAATAGATTATTTTTTTTTGGATCATGTTTACAAGTATTTTATTGATAGATAATCTATTTTTAGACTAATTGGAATATATAATCTTTTATGAAATTTTGATGCAAAAAGGATTTTAATTTATTTTTATTTTTGGGATGGCTAATTTCAGAGAGTCGGCGGTAACAACTAGAGGCTCTCACCTGGATTTAACTTTTCACCTTGAGCAGACCTAAAAATTTAAGTGTTGCAGTCAATTTGGCTGGTTTTTCTATAGGATTCTATGTTAAACTAATTTCAGCTGTGGCAGTCATCTTGGTTTAGTCCAGGTCAACGGATACATTTCTAAAAGAGAACCATCTAAGGACCATTTCTGCTAAGTCTTGTTCCAACTGGCTAAGCGGTTTCAGACAAGAAGATTTTTAAATTAATTTTCCTATAGGGTCCAATATTTAACAAAGTTCGGTGTGGCAGCCATCTTGGTTGACAATCTGGGTGATCAGACATATTTCTGAAAGAGGACCTCCTAAGGACCAATGCTGCCATGTCTGGCTCCAATATGTCAAGTGGAGATTTTTCAATGAATTTTTCCATAGGGCCCTATGTTAAACTAAGTTTGGGTGTGGTGGCCATCTTGGTTGACAGTCTGGGTCATCGCACAAAATTCTGAAAGAGGACCATCTAAGGACCATTGCTGCCAAGTCTAATTCTAATTGGCTTAGTAGTTTCAGACGAGAATTTTTTTGAGTGAATTTCCCATAGGGTCCTATGTTAAACTAAGTTCTGCTGTGGCGGCCATCTTGGTTCACAGTCCACGAAATCGGACATATTTCTGAAAGAGGTCCTTCTAAGGACCAATGCTGCCAACTCTGGCTCCAGTATGTCAAGTGGTTTCAGACAAGAAGATTTTTCAATGAATTTTTCCATAGGGTCCTATGTTAAACTAAGTTCGGGTGTGGCGGCCATCTTGGTTGACAGTCTGGGTCATCGCACAAAATTCTGAAAGAGGACCATCTAAAGACCATTGCTTCCAAGTCTAATTCTTATTGGCTTAGTGGTTTCAGACGAGAAGATTTTTGAGTGAATTTCCCATAGGGTCCTATGTTAAACTAAGTTCTGCTGTGGCCACAGTCCACGAAATTGGACACATCTCTGAAAAAGGACCTCCTAAGGACCAATGCCGCCAAGTCTGGCTCCAATATGTCAAGTGGTTTCAGACAAGAAGACTTTTCAATGAATTTTCCTATTGGGCCCTATGTTAAACTAAGTTCAGGTGTGGCGGCCATCTTGGTTGACAGTCCGGGTCATCAGACACACCTCTGTAAGAGGACCAACTAAGGACCATTGCTGCCAAGTCTGGTTCCAATTAGTCAAGTGGTTTAAGACAAGAAGATTTTCAATGAATTTTCCCATTGGGCCCTATTTTAAACTAAGTTCGGCTGTGGTGGCCATCTTGGTTAACAGTCCGGGTCATTGGACAAATTTCTGAAAGAGAATCTCCTAAGAACTATTACTGCCAACTTTGGTTCCAACTGGACTTGTAGTTTCATATAAGAAGATTTTTGAAAGTCACCCCCCCCCCCCCCCCTTTTTTTCTATTTTTAGTAACAGCAGCCATCTCAGTTGGAAGTCGAGGATGCCAGTCATAATTTTGGAAGGGGGCCACCCAAGGACCATTCCACAAAAGTTTGGTCTCAATTGGCCCAGTGGTTTGAGAGGAAAAGATCTTTAAAGGAAAGGTTATGCTAGATGCTGTCTTTAAAGGGCAAAAACTTCTATAAGGGGTCAATCAATGATTTTGGTCATGTTGACTTATTTGTAGATCTTACTTTGTTGAACATTTTTGCTGTTTACAATTTGTCTTTATCTATAATAATATTCAAGATAATAACCTAAAACTGCAAAATTTCCTAAAAATTAACAATTCAGGGGCAATAACCCAACAAAGGGTTGACCGATTCGTCTGAAAATTTCATGACAGGTAGATCTTGGCCTGATGAACATTTTTTACTCCACGTTGGTTGGCAGGCGGGGTCATCGGACACATTTTTTAAACTAGATACCCTAATGATGCTTGTGGCCAAGTTTGGTTCAATTTGGCCCAGTAGTTTCAGAGGAGAAGATTTTTGTAAAAGTTAACGGACGACGGACGCCAAGTGATGTCAGAGAAAAGCTCACTTGACCCTTCGGGTCAGGTGAGCTAAAAAACCAACTAATTAAAAATAAATGGCCTAAAATACTAAAAATAAACAAAAAAAAATCTTAACAGAAATTTAATTCTGTATACCACAAGGCAACAACTGGCTGTTGTCATAAGGATCATCTGGAGTGTGATATGATACATAACAGCTATCTGTATAAAGGTTACGACTCTTCCTTTTCTTTGGTAATGGATATTCTAGTTGTTGTCCTAACATACTGGCAACATAAGCTGGATCATCTCTATGACTAAAATCTTCAGGAAGATTCAAGTACTTCAGGTCTGGTTTAATTGACATTGAGTAAAATTCAGCACGCTCATGAATTTCTTCTTCCTCAAACTACAATAAATTTTTAGAATTTCAACAGTTTATTTACATTATTAAGGAAAAAGCTTTTGCTTTTTAAAACCCTGTTTTGTTAAAAAAAAAACAAAAACTGAATACTATCAAGAATCACATACTAGTAGTCTAGGTATACTAGAAAAACAATCTTTTTGCAACTAGTAGGTGGTCCTTAAAAAATATCCAAAACCCTTACCTCAGTTTCTACTGATAAAGATGAACCTTTACTCCATGCACTGTTAATTTAAATTTTCATTTTCATAACAGAAAAATATGTACATGCAAATAAATATAACTTATGAAATTTTATTTTCTGCCATGATACAAAAGTTGTTTAATTCCCACTAAAATTAAACATATATCTATTACTTTTGCTCCTTCCTATGTCAAACAGGAATACAATTTACTTATATGCATGAATATTGACATGCATGATGGATGAAACAATACTGGATAAATGTTATCATAATCAATATCCTCTGGCAGTCTGCTTTCACTAAAATGCAATAAAAATTTAGAGCTGGTAGGTAGTCAAATGTTTTATTTTTTTTTAAATTTCAACCTGTTTTTATAGGAGAGATATTGTGATTCTGATGTCAAAATAAGAGTTCTGGGTCAATTGGTTTAGAGTAAAACACAGTCTGGCCTTAATATATGCAATATAGTTACTCTTAAAAGTGGATTTTCATTGTCAGTCTCTAATTTTTCTAATATCTTATTTCTTCTTTCTTTGTTTCCATCTTCTGAAAGGAAAGAAATTAGAACTTATTGATTTGTATTTTTACAATAAACAATCTGATTTTGTAAATGTAGTACATTGTGAAAATGTCATTTGCCCAGACCCCATCCCCCACCCAAATAAAAAATAATCCCTTATAGATTCCATAAAACGTAGGAAAATATAATTTCATTAACAGCTTTGAAGAAATGAATGTTTTGCCTCGATATGACATGTATGATATTAATTTCATTTTCATGCACTCAAATGATTATAAATTTACCTGAATTTACATCTTTGACCATGTAAGCATCTGGGTCTTGGGTCTCAAAGAGTCTACGATTCCTTTTGCCTCTATACTTTTGTCCGAGTCTAATTTCTGGAACAACAATTGTGGTTGGCTGTTCTGTTATCTTCAGTGATCTCCTTACTTTTTGTTTTAGGAGTGAACTTTTGCTCTTAACTGTTGTACGTACAACTGGGAGAGTTGTTCTATAAAACCGGACACCATCGATTTCCTCGATTAAAGGAGAAAAATTTTCATCTTCTGGTTCAAATGCATTCTGGAATTTTTTGGCTCGGCTTTGAGCATAAACAGATACTAATTTATTGCTAGAAGATCTAACTTTTCTCTTTTTTTTATAGAAGCTCTGCAAACATGGAGATCGATTTGGTAAATTCCCTCCGTTGAATGGAAACATTATTAAATTAATTCAAATGTTAGAGATTCTAGATGGACACACCCACTTTAATTTTCGTGACTTTCACTTTCAATATTTAACATGTGCAAGATATTTCAGTTTTACTTCTGCCGTCCTGGTTCGCAATGACAGTACACTTCGTTTACAGTAAATTTAGACAATGAAATATCTTAACGAGAAATGTATCTATGCAAAGGTCATTTATAAAGACAAAAATGTTGAATGCAAACATCGTCTGCTTTCCTGTTCGCAATTTGGCGCGTGGCGACTTTTAACCGGATGTGACACGCAATTGGTTAAATAAAAGCAGCTGACTTAAGTTCCCGTCAATTTATTTCCCCGGGAAACATTAACAAAATGTTTCCCCTGGTAACACAAAAAAATGTTTCCCCTGGAAACACAAAAAAAATGTTTCCCTTGGAAACGCGAAAAATAATTAGAAATAAGAAATTTGAAATTTTCACTCCTGGTTTTTATAGGAGTTCGTGTTGTTCTTGTTTTTTTTAGTTTTCAATGTTTCTTGTGTTGTTCTCTGTCGTTGTGTGTTATTGTTGATTACTCCCTAGGTATTTTTGTCATTATTTGCACCTAAGATAAACCCATACTAGAAGACAAAATTAAACAATTAGTTAAGAAATAATTACTAGGCAACAATGGAAACACAAAAAAAAAAATGTTCCCCCTGGAAATATTATCAAATGTTCATAGTATATACCATGACCATGTTTGGAAAATTGTTCTGACGGACAGATTGACAAACTGGTGAATGGGCGGACATAATGCAAACCTGTCCGACATAAACAATGTTTCCCCTACTATCTACTAGAATCATTAAGAAAATAATTAATCAATCTATGAAATATGAATATGACCCCCTTTCTTAAAAATAAAACATTATTAATAAATTATCTGTGATCTGTGTTACGTTGTAATCAGTATCAAGGACGTGTGTTAGTTATACGTCCTTGTCAGTATACAGTGTCTGCTAAAATGGAAGTACAGTGCACTATTTTGTGCGTATGGTTTCCCTGGGAAATAAATTGACGAGAACTTTAGTCAGCTGCAAAGGAAGTAACTGTTTATTTGTTGTATTTTCCCTCCATACAACATGGTACACTGTACATTTTTTGTTTGCAGAAAATGAACTTCAATAAATTTTACCTCGTAATTTAATCATCTATTTTTTTTTAAATCTACAACTATATTGAAATACTGTAACTCCGCTGGGTTGCAGTATGCATGGTATAAAAAAAAATTACAACTTACTAAGTCTAAAACTAGTTTATTGGAAATAAGTTACATTTTTCAAAAAAATGAACACAAATAACAAACATGAGTGATATTAATACAGTATAGGATCTCAATTATATAAAACCTTTATTTAAATTTCATTATTTAGAAGTACAGATAAATTCAACACAAGCACAATTTGCTTCTAAGAAGCTAAATGTATTCTGTAGCACGGTAATTAAATTCCAATGAGGCGGAAGAGACAGTGATCTCTTCAAACTTTGAAGAAAATATAAATAAATAATGGAAAGGAAAATACACAAACTTTCCTATTCTTTACTATGAAACAAGGCGAGAAAAGCGTAAGTGTTAAGGGACGGAAAACTTTGGAATGGCGGTTAAATGTGACACTTGCGTCTGCATATTTTTTATTTTGTCAGTGGTTTCTTTCATAACCGAGCGAGGCGAGCTCTTTAAGGTAGAGTTGTCAAAAAAATTGAAGTACTGTGCTATCAAAAAGTTTCAGAAACATGGACGCCGCTCTTGGTATTTTTGTATATTTTTTTATTGCGCCCAATTTTTATTTGAAGAGTATGGTCACTAATTCTAAACTTTTGTCTAAATTCAAAATTAGGGTGCTCAAGGTAATCATATTCCATGCAACCTTGATTTTCCTTTATAAATTTATATAAATAAATCTTATTCTGTTCATTTAAATGTTCAAGTTTATTACACAATATATTTTTATAATATACTCTCTCAAAAAAGAAACGCAACATCAGATTATCTTTTTGAAATATTATTTTTCCGGACAAATAACCAATAAATATCAAAATATATGTACACATGATCATAATTACACCTTCATAAAAAGTTTCCAGGTACAATCATTTAAATTCATCCACCCGTAAACGACTTTGGTCGCAATCTGGGACACCCTACGATTTACGCATTGCCAAAAACTGGGTCGACTTTCACGTGCAAATCATGGGTTATTTTTTAGCTCAGTCAGTCGGTATAAAAACCCGGTATTTCTTTTCATGAATGCATTCGTAAAATAAAATTCTGATGAGGTGACGCTATGCCAAGGTTAGACGCTGCTACCCGGAATATCGCTATCGGACGACTAGAGGCCGGAGAATCACAGAATGCTGTTGCTGTAACGTACAATGTTCATCGTAGCACAATTTCACGCCTTTGGGGACGCTACCTGCAGCTTGGTACTACGACAGATCGGCCACGTTCAGGGCGCCCGCGTGTTACAACCAGGGCGCAAGATCGTTACATCAGACTTTTCCATCTGCGGAATAGGACTATTGCTGCAACAGAAACAGCTGTAAACGTCCCTGGGTTGCGCCGTATATCAGCACAGACAGTACGCAATCGGTTACGTTCTCATGGATTGAGGGCAAGAAGACCTTACTTTGGAGCAACACTGAGACGCCAACACCGCCGAGCGAGGGTTAGATGGTGTACTACAGTTCGTGCATGGAATTTACAGAACTGGAGAAGAGTATGGTTCAGCGATGAGTCACGTTTTCAACTGGAAAAGCGAGATGGTCGCATACGTGTGTATAGGCGCCGAAACGAACGTTTTGCGCAAAACTGTGTTGTGGAGAGAGACAATTTTGGCGGAGGCAGTGTTATGATGTGGGCCGCTATTTCTTATGCCAGAAACACACAGCTGATACATATCCAAGGCAATCTGAACGCTGTTAGGTATAGAGACGAAATTTTACGACCTCATTTATTGCCCGTAATTGACATTCGGAGAGAAATTTTTCAGCACGACAATGCCCGACCACATACAGCACGTGTAACAGTAGACTTTTTAGAACAACAGAATGTCAATGTGATCCGTTGGCCGTCACGATCACCCGATCTTAATCCAATTGAACATTTGTGGGATGAAGTGGATCGGCGCGTGCGCCAACGACAACCACCACCGCAAAATCTGCAACAATTAAAGCAGGCACTTCAGTTTGAGTGGCAAAGGATACCGCGTGTTCGAACTCAGCGTTTAATTCAATCTATGCCAAGAAGAGTCGGGGCTGTGTTACAAGCAAATGGTGGACATACCAGATATTGACAATTTATGAGTGATTTATTGACAATATGTGACAAACTGTGATATTCCAAGGTAAAAGAACTCATGAACAAGAAGTGTGCCAATTTTTGCATTCCTGTGTAAATTATTTATATCATAAATTATGAAAATAATATATGAAGTAAATTTCCTATTTTCTGTATGTTGCGTTTCTTTTTTGAGAGAGTATACTTGTTAGAATCCTTTTTAATATAATTAGTCATTAACTTATCTAATATTTTATTATTTTCACATTTTTCCAAAAGATTCATGTTTAATTCCATGTCTGTAGATAAATGTTTGACATAGGAATACCGTGTGTAGGTGCCCTATTAATACTGATTATTTATCAAACTGATTTTTTTATTGTAATTCAAGGCAGATGCACGTAAATTTTGATAAATGACTAAAGTATAAAGTATTCTGAAACCAGTAAAACAAAGAATATTTTTCGCGGAAATAATTTAAAAAATGTTTGTTTTCGTAAAAAAATTACCAATAGTAAATTATATCATGAGATATTTTTATGACAATTTTCAAACGCTGGTAGTACTGTTTAATGAAAAGGCAAAATTCGCCAATTTGATGAAGGGGATTTTTTATTTATATTTCATAACCCAACTCGCATTGTTTGATAAAAATCGACAAAAAACGGATGCAAGTCATTTTCGTGGTTCTGCTGCTTTATGGTTATATTCCATTTTTAGTGTAGGTAATACAAGGTTACGGACTGTACCAATGTTCGATCTAAATCCCTATTTTTCACGGTGGACTGAATCGGCAATCATTCCAAACCAAGCTTCATTTCTTGATCATTTTTGGGGGGATAGATCGGGGAGGGTTGGTGAGGCAAAGCGCATTCAACGTGCATGTTCAACTTGATTACTATCCCTTAATAAATAATTTAGGCAAGATCGACAGCCAGTATTATTTTGCTTTAAAATCCCACATAAGTCTTTGAGCGTCTCAGAAAAAAGGATTTTACATGACATGCTCTGCCTAATGTACTGCCTATTCGAGGAAAAAGGGTAATTTTTAAGATGTTCCCATAGCATATGTGTATTCCCGGCAGTCTGTTTGTCCGTCCTATGTCACATAAAATAAACCAGTACTATCTTGAATCGGTTTAAACATTCGGCTATTTAATGCTTTTATTTTTATTTATTTATTTATTTATTTATTTATTTATTCAATAAATGCACAGTTATACCCGTAAACATTTTAGGACAATCGGATACCATTTTGAAAGGGCACCGCAAACACGAGGACAGAAGATGCCTTGCCGTGTAATTTTATGCTGTGGCCATATTAGATATGGATTCCGTAAAATACATCTATGCCATACCCATAACATTAATTTATTTATCTCTTTATTTTTTTAATAGCCAGGAGTGAAAAGGATATTACTGTTATTAAAAAAATATGAGTCCTTTAAGCATGTTAAGATTGTACAAAATACATATAGATAATTGGTTATAATAAGTAAGGATCTATACTAGCTTGTGCACTGGTCTATCCTTAGATTGGTTACGGATTTCAATTTTTGCTCATTTCGGTTGTTTACTAATCCGAAGTATTGTACTGGCCTGCAACATTTTTGTCCTTCATAAGCACATTGATGCGTTGTAATTCAAAAAAATATGCATACATGTAACTTGTGCTTCAAAACTGGTGTCAGTGAATGTTTATTGATAAGGAAGTTTATAAATATTCCATTTTTCATTATTTCATCATTCCTATAATATTTATATTGAAAAGGGGCCTCGGTGGCCGAGTGGTCTAGGTAGTTCGTGATGACTACTAATGATTACTAGCCTGACAACGCTGGTGTCTCACCTGTGGCGGGGTGTGTTCGACTCCGATCTTAATTGACAAGGATTGCCAATTTTCCTACCGAAGGTCGGTGGTTCTCTCCGGGTACTCCGGTTTCCTCAACCAATAAAAACTGGCCTCCGCGAAATGGCCAAATGTGCTGAATACGGCGTTAAACCCCAACTAAACAAACAAATCATATTAAAAATATTTGTATTACTTGTCTTCATTGAATTTTACGATTCATGGTTTCATCAATATAGCGCTTACCAACAGGTCAACACATATAAATAAAATTTTGTTTAAGTTAAACACACACTTTAAGGCATTACAAAGTAAAAGGCAAATTTATTCTTCGTGAAAATGGCGTTCGGAATGAGAGGGAAGAATATTCGACTTGAAGATACTAGTCAAAATGTTACTGTTCAAAACCATCCGGTCGCGAAACTTAATATGTATTATTCAAGTTGTGCTGATCAAACCTTGTACGTCGTATACCAAAGTAATGTTTGGCGAAAATATTAATCGACTATGAAATTTATAATACACTGTCGTATCCTGGTTCATATTTGTCGTTCATTCAGTCATGAATTACTAATGAATATTGTTTTTAACATGATAAAGCTATGTGGATTCAGAAAAATTATCTCTACAAAAATATGTTTTTTTAAGCCGATATCGGAAATCAGTCAAGATGACCGCCACAGCCAGACTTTGTTTAACACTGGACCCTACGAGGAAATTTATACAAAGGTCTTCTTATCAGAAACTACTAAGCCAATTAAAATGTGTTTACGTATGAAAAAGGATTGGATGAACCTCTACAAAATTTATGTTTTTGTGCCGATCGGAAATTCAAGATGGTCGCCACAGGCGGACTTTGTTTAACATTGGACCCTATTGAATTGGGAAATTTGTACAAATGTCTTCTTGTCAGAAGTTATTAAGTCAATTGAATTGTTTTTATGTATGAACAACCATCGGATGAATCTCTACAAAAGTTATGTTTTTTGTGCTGATCGAAATTAAAGATGGTCGCCATAGCCGGACTTAGTTAAACATTGGATCCTATGGGAAATTTTGTACAAACTTCTTGTCAGAAACTACAAAGTCAATTGAAATGTGGTTCTGATAGTGATGTTTTATAAACCAAATATGGTCAAAGAGTCAAATGGCCTGGTTACATTACTTAATGAAACACGGCAGCCACCTTGCCACCGTTGTGTTAATCACAAAATTAAACTATGATGCTCTAAAGGAAATGGACATATAGTTATAAAATTTACATGAAAAAAGCATGAACAGTAATATATTCATTTGATTCCATATATGATTATTAAATATCTTTGCCATTAAAATAAATATTAGTAATGAAGATTAATTGTAATAATACAAATTGAATTTATTATACATGCTGTTATAAAGAATCTGGAAAGAAAATAGGATATTAAGTGTATAGATGGTAAATGATATTATATATTTAATCATTCCCTATAGAGCTGTTGCGTTTTTGTAAACAAATATGTATGGGTGCTAGATACTTTTCCAAAAAATTCAATGAGATCTTAGAGTCTTTCAAGAAATTAACCAAATTTGGAATTCCATTTTTGGAAATTGAATGCTAACTTTAACTCTAATGATATTAATAGTTATGAATATGCATGGTTGCTAGATACATTTCCAAAAAATGAAGGTCTTAGAGTCTTTCAGGAAATTTACCAAAGTTGGAATTTCAATCTTGGAAATTGAATGGTTGCCTTAATTCTTGTGACATTAATAGTTATTGATATACATGGTTGCTAGATACATTTCCAAAAAATGAAGGTCTCAAAGTCTTTCAGGAAATTAACCAAAGTTGGAATTATTTTTTTTGGAAATCCAAATATTCCATTTAATTTTGGAAATTTAATCATTCCCTATACAGCTGCTGCTTTTTTGTAAACAAATATGTATGGTTGGTAGGTACTTTTCCAAAAAATTCAGATCTTACAGTCTTTCATGAAATTAACCAAATTTGGAATTCCATTTTTGGAAATTGAATGGTAAACTTAACTATAATGATATATAATGATACATTTAAAAAAAATGAAATTCTTAGAGTCTTTCACGAAATTTACCAAATTTAGAATAATTTTTTTTAAATCAAAATATTCCATTTAACAGCTGTTATTCTACTAGTGTCTGATAGTATGGTTGATTGGTAATTTTCAAAAATTAATAAGTCTGAGACTCTTCCAGAAAATTTTTTCTGACCCAAGGGCAAATTTAAAAATTCCGAAACCTTCTAGACAACTTTTAAAGTGATAGTAAAGAGGAGTTCGGTGACAATCGATTTTGGGATTTTTTAACTCTCTTGTTGCTATGCCCCCAAGGGTTTCAGAAAAACTCTCATGCCACTTTTGAATTTGCCATATGTAATACTAGTCATGGTTTCAGTTTTAGCATTATAGTACAAATAGTTTAGAAGAATCAATATATACCGGATATCGCGAAATCCGTTTTTTACTCATAATTATTCCCTAAGGGCAAATTCCAAAATTCCGAAACCTTCGGCACAATCTACATCAATAATGCTAACAATGATCAAAGTTTCAGTTTTCTATCTCTTATATTGAATATTACGCGGGGATCAACCTATTCTACATCACATCTACCCCAGTGAACTTGAAATTTTAAAAGGATACTTAATACATCAAAGTCCACTTCATATTTGGATTTGTTTCTCGAAAAAGGCAACGAGGAACATCCGAAGACAAAACTTTATGACAAACGTGATGACTTCGACTTTCCTATTGTTAACGTTCTCTTTTGTGACAGAAGTAATCATCTTGGTCGAAAGTCAGGTTAACTCACGCATGCCCTTTAAAATTCGATAAGCTGAGAAACGTAGACGCCATATGAATACAGTACATGATTTAATGATTTTCATTATACATATAACTTTATTATCTTTTTAAATAAGTTTTCATAAAAAAAACTAGAGGCTCTCAAGAGCCTGTGTCGCTCACCTGTATCTAATGTGATTTTGGAAATTATGTAAAATTATATAATGATTGAGACCAAGATTGGTTTAATTTGACACAGTATTTAAAATTAAAAACAGGTCATCTTATTGTAGTCTTACAATAGCTACTGAAGACATCTTATCATTATTATTTTTGAATATGTGGTCAAGTTGTGACCATTCAGAATTTTTTTTACAATTTTCTGATAGACTTCTAAACAGTTAACTTCTATGTTCTTTTTTAGCAAAGGCGGTTTGATGGCAGGGTCATCCGATACTTTTTTTCAAACAAGTCATGATAACCTACTGAAAATTGTGGCCAAGTTTATTTTCTATTCAGCCCAGATCAAGTGGAGAATTTTGTAAAAAAATATTAAAAATTGCATATATAATGGCCATAAAGGGATCAGCTACAAAGTAACAAAACTTGGTCAGCACCACATAAGAAACATTCCTGCCTTATTTGGTGTCATTCCATTCAGTGGTTCTCTAAAAGAAGACATTTGTATGTATTTCTCATAGGGTCTTATGTTAAACTAAGTCCCCTGCTGGCGGCCATCTTGGATGATGGATCGGCTACAAAGCAACAACACTTGGTCAGCACCTCATAAAGAACATTCATGCCATGTTTGGTTTGATTCCATACTGTGGTTTTCTAAAAGAAGACATTTGTATGTATTTCCCATAGGGTCCTATGTTAAACTAAGTCTCCTGATGGCGGCCATCTTGGATGATGGATAGGCACCAAAGTAACAACACTTGGTAAGCATCTCAGAAGGAACATTCATGCCATGTTTGGTTTCATTCCATTCAGTGGTTCTATAGAAGAAGACATTTGTATGTATTTCCCTTAGGGTCCTATGTTAAACTAAGTCCCTCACTGGTGGCCATTTTGAATGATGTAACGGCTACAAAGTAACAACACTTGGTCAGCACCTTGTAAGGAACATTCATGCTATGTTTTGTTACATTCCATTCAGTGGTTCTCTAAAAGAAGTCATTTGTATACATTTCCCATAGGGTCCAATGTTAAACTTAGTCCCCCGCTGGCGGCCATCTTGGATGATGGATCGGCAACAAAGTAATAACACTTGGTCAGCACCTCATAAGGAACATTCATGCTATGTTTTGTTACATTCCATTAAGTGGTTCTCTAAAAGAAGTCATTTGTATGCATTTCCCATAGGGTCCTATGTTAAACTAAGTTCCCCGCTGGCGGCCATCTTGGACGATGGATCAGCTACAAAGTAACAACACTTGGTCAGCACCTCATAAGGAATATTCATGCCATGTTTGGTTTCATTCCATTAAGTGGGTCACTAAAAGAATTCATTTGTATGCATTTCCCATAGGGTTCTATGTTAAACTAAGTCCCCCGCTGGCGGCCATCTTGGATTATGGATCGGCTACAAAGTAACAACACTTGGTCAGCACCTCATAAGGAACATTCATGCCATGTTTGGTTTCATTCCATTCAACGGTTCTCTAAAAGAAGTTATTTGTATGCATTTCCCATAGGGTCCTATGTTAAACTAAGTCCCCCTCTGGTGGCCATCTTGGATGATGGATCGGCTACAAAGTAACAACACTTGGTCAGCACCTTATAAGGGTTCATGCATGCCAGATTTAGTTTCATTCCATTCAGTGGTTCTCTAAAAGAAGTCACTTGTATGCATTTCCCCTAAGGTCCTATGTTAAACTAAGTTCCCCGCTGGCGGCCATCTTGGATGATGGATCGGCTACAAAGTAACAACACTTGGTCAGCACCTCATAAGGAACATTCATGCCATGTTTGGTTTCATTCCATTCAGTGGTTCTCTAGAAGAAGTTCAAAATGTAAAATGTTAACGACGACGACGGACGCCGCCGGACGCCAAGTGATGAGAAAAGCTCACTTGGCCCTTCGGGCCAGGTGAGCTAATAATTTCAGTGTTAAAAGTGATTATGCTATTCTTTTTTTCCCTTTGAATATATCATAACGACTTATTTCTCTTGAATAAATAACAGGTCATATTTTGATAAGTTTTTTTTCATATAACCTTTTTATGCACTTTAATAGAATAGAGAATGGAAATGGCGAATGTGTCAGAGACAACAACCCGACCAAAGAGCAGAAAACAGCTCAAGGCTACCAATGGGTCTTAAACGCAGCGAGAAAATTCCGCACCAGAGCCGGGCTTCAGCTGGCCCTAAACAATAATGTATACTAGTTCAGCGAAATGGACGGCACACTAACCTCCGAAACATACAAACGAACCAAAATTCAAAAAACACACAAGACTAACAAAGACTAAAGGTTTCCGACTTGGTACAGGTGCAAAAATGTTGCAGGGTTAAACAAGTTTTGTGAGATCTCAACCCTTCCCCTAAAATTCTAGCCAATGTGGAATAAACAAACACGCAGCGATGCATACAGAAAGACTCAGTTCAAAAGATGTCAGAGTCCGACGTTAAAAAAGAAACTAAGCAAATGACAATGATCAATATATATTAACATAGGACTACTAGCAGTAACTGACCTGCCAGCTCCAGACCTCAATTAAACTGATCGAAAGGGGTTTAGTATCATGCCATCATAAATTATATGAAAAGAACATAACCCATATCATGCCAACAACTGGTTTTAGAATGTATTCTCAAGAGTGTAGTTTTACAAGTTAAAGTGTAGTTAAACTTCAAATTTGGAATGAAGTATATTTGCTAAAGTGTATGTTGGCAAACCAGGAGGACAAATTTAGAGTTCATGTTAAGGCCGATTCCACATGATAAAATATACCTATCTCCACAAATTTCAGACATAGTAGAGAACAAAATCAAAAACATTACATTTTTTTATTAATAGAATATACTTAGGAGACTATCAAAATGGCCATTACCATAACACAATGCTAAGTTAACATTTTATTAGGTTGAAACATAAAATATAAATGGTCAATGACATAAATATTAATTGCATCATATCAATGAAAATAAAAACACCCATAAAGGGAAATTGAAGATTTTAAAAAAGATCCACTGGAAATTCATACGAAACTTTTAAAAAGTACAAAAGTAAAGGACCCTGAGATATATACAATCTATAGTCTATTCGACAGCCATGAAAACGGAAAAAAATCAATACAAAATAAGACATTTATGTTATTATTTTCATTTTAGATATTTAATACATTTTCATTTATACAATGAAAAATATATTACATAAAAAGACAGCTTAGTTCATATGCAAATTTATTTTTTTCAACATGAAAAATCATCAAATTTGTTTGGTCATGTATATCTAAATATGAGAATTTTGTTGCCGATATAATTGGTTTCCCTATTTTCAGAGCTGTCCAATGGAATGTACCTTGCCTTAAGAAGGACTGACTGCAAAAATCTGGATAAAACGTACATCAGTATCTTAACAAATGTTTGGTAATGTTTCTACATATTAACTAGTCTACAGATGTGTTTTTTTTATTAAAGTGAAAATAATAGTTTCAAGACTGATAGTAATTCAATAGTAAAAATCAGTTGGATGTTATCAAAAATGAAAATATAACTACAATATTTTCAAAAGAAAAGAATAAGAACTGTTTTAGTTGAACTAAAACATTTGTCTCCCCTTTGTACATATGAATAATTTCAGATTATCTGCATTTTTTCCCCAGCTGACATGTTACTGACAGTACGTAAAGCAACTCAGTATATTGTTTATTTAGTCACCATAATATTAAAGACAAAAAAAAACTTATGGCCCAGTCAAGCCTATTATTTGACCTTGGGGTTAAATAAAGGTAAAGGTCAAATCCTGATCATGACTACATGTATATGCAACACATTGTCTCATCATCCTCATACCAATTATCATGAGTATACCTCAAAAGACAAAATTTTTGGTCCGGTCAAGGTTGTATGAGAAGAAAAAGGAGGACAAGAAAAAACACTACTGTAACAACATGTCTCCCTTCTGTGAAGGGGAGACATAATAACATGTCTAAAAATAGTTTAGAACTTTCATAATGAAGAAAAAAATTAAGTCAAGGTTATTCCAATACATTATCTTATTAGAAAACTGTCAGGTTCAAGAAGCTAAGTTTTAAGATTCTGGATAATTTGTATTACCCTATTCAAAAATGTCAAATATTTAAAAGCATTCAATACTGTCATGAATATTTTCTGTTATTATATCTCAGGAGGTTTTTTCTATATAAAAATTAAGACAATAATTCGACTTATTTGTCTATTTCTACATCTGAAACTGAGTACTGGAAACTATTGATTAGTAATGTATAAAGTGTCTTTCATTATAATATCAAACACTTACTGCCTGCATATTCGGGAACAGTAAGTGTTTTATCCCGTCAATACCAACCATCACCATTGCCTATGCTGCAGGGCAATAGCTGGTATTTTGGGCATAATAAACTTACTATTCCCTTCATACCCAGTCAATAAGTTTATCAATGTTTAATGTGAAATGTCAAATTACTGTAATGTGAGTAAAATGAGAAATTTGACAATAAATATAAATGGTTCTTATTTGTAAATATGCCTTGCTGGAATAATTTACTGGAAAACCTTTATGTTACACAATATCTTAAAAATTAACTTAAAAGACATAAATTCATGTGAACATTGTCTCAAGAATGTACCAAGAGGTAATAGTTTTCATCACAGTTGTAATTCTTATAACACTAAGAACCTTTCATAAACAAAAAGTATTCCTAAAAACTCTTAAGTATTGTAGGGCATCTGTCTGCTATATATTCAATATTGAAGAATTTAAACAAGTGGAAAATGTACATATTATTGGAATTATTTGTTCAACAAGATCACAGTACTACATGTACCGACTAGACAAAAACACTAGAACTACTAAAACATAAAATTTTGCTAAATAGATTGCAATACTCAATGGGTTTAAAATAAATATAAAGGATTTTAGTATTTGGGTCATTTTAGTCGAGATTTTAAACGTCAAAATTTGGTTCTATATCTATAGTAAATGAAAACAAAATCTTAATTTATTTTAATAAATTCTGACCTAATAAATACAAAATTCTGACCTAATAAATACAATCAAAATTTTAAAATGAAAGTTCAGGAAAGTTTCACACAATATCATACATGCACGATCAAAATTACTATGTACATGTATAGAATATTTAGGTCTTGTTTGTTTTTTTTACATTTTCTATTACCCCTTTTGTTTTTATGTACCCTTATGCAAATTTTGAAAATTTATTTCTGTCAGTAACAACTGTAACAGTGTTTAATTACACTTCATAAAGATTAAATTTCTTTTCATTTAAAATAAATAACATAAAAAATCTACAAATACAAAAGTATACTGTAATGACCTTTACATCAATTACAGACAATGGATATACATGTACAAATATTATGCAATTTCATTAATTAAATTACAACTGCTTTCTACAAAAAATACTTCTCTCTGTTAATACTGTTATATTTATTAATACAATAATTATTTTTTGTGTAGCAAGTGTAGTTTAAAATGCTAAAATTTGTTTTCAAATTTTATTGAATAAATACTATGTCCCATGCAAAAAGGAAATTTGCTAATGTGAGGTCAACCATACACACATTCTTCAGAAAAAAAATTTTCAACTATAATTACATGTATATGTCATGCTAACAAACAAAACTTAAATGTTGCCGCTTAAAAAAATAATGATTTTCATGACTAAGAGAAGTATTAAAGCAATAATGCTTACGATAATGTGAAAATCTTTATACTGGGGTCTCACTGTAAAGCAGTACTTATTTTTTCAATATGGCGTCAAAATTAAGTTGAAATAACGTTGGTAGCACGATAAAGTGGAACCAGCGATACAGTGGAACCGGCAATACAGTGGGACCAGCGATACAGTGGAACTGGCGATAGAGTGGGAAAAGAATATACGACTTCCAAATTTTAAAGACCAGAAATTCATCAGGTATTTTGAAAACATTCTAATATATGTATTAATGAATAGGTTTGACCAAAAACAAAACAATATTAAAGACTAGCACTATTACAATGAAAGTATACTCTTTTCTGCTGAAGATTTAATAGATGATAATAGATGTCCAAATTTGGCTAAGTCTTCTCCTGCTCTTCTTAATATTTCCATGGCTTGTTCACCTAAAATAAAGTTATATGGTTACTCCAGACATCTGATAAAATTTCATGCAACTTCTTCATATTTTAAGAAAATTTTGATTGGTACATTGGACCACTTTTTATTTCTTGAAGTATTCCGTATGCATTTTGTGAATTAATAAATCAACAGATGTAAGTAATAAGAAACCTCTAATAGCTATAGCCTTACTATAAAACATTGAGGCTGTAAACTGATGAGTACATTCTAAGTATAATCAATGCATCAAATATACTTCAAGTAATTTAATGAAAACTTTTTCTTCTGAACTGCAGGTGAACACCTTATTTCTTCATTTCTTTCTGTTCTTTAAATTTCATATTTGTCAATTGAAGAATCCAATAACATGCCCTTTTACACAAATATTCGTGTAAAACAAAAATAATTGAATATACCAAAAGCATAGATGCCAAACCCTTTTTGGTGCTATCAATAAAATCAATCCGAGTTGTCAGTAACTTGCAACTTTTTTCAGTAATCATAAGTATTGTATCCTACAGCATAATCATAAGAAAAACAATGCAAAATGATAAGCAAATATAACAACTTAAAGCTAAGGGAGATAAAAGAATAAAAAGATTTAAATTTTATTAGATTTGTATGTATGTAATCTTACTTTAACAGAAATATTGAATATTCATCAATATATATCTGAATCGTACAAAAACTAAATAGATCATTTTAGTACATGTAAATAATCCTGAGATATCTGAAAGTATTTAAAAATCCAAATCTTTCCACGATAAAAACCTGTAATGAAAGATTAAAATCTAAACCAGGAACGGTTTCGGACCACTAATGAATGGAAATCTGTAATAATACATTATAAACCATAACACTGTAAATTTGACCTGAAATTCGTAACAATTACGGAAAAATCGTAATGGTTGACATCTATGCAAAAAATCCAAATCATTGCCATATACTCAATGTTTATACATCTGAAGAAAAAGCATACTCAATAACAACAATCTGATGTAGAAATAGGTCATTGAAAATTAAACTAACAATACTTACTAGCAGAAATGAATGGCACCCTGACTTCTTTATTTGGTGATACTATTGGTTCCAGTTCATATAAAGTAGATAAACCAGTTTTATCACAAATATCTTGTACTTCTCTTTCCTTATTGATATTAGATTCTGGAAACATTTCATTGGCTAATTGTAAAACTTTCCGAGCTCTTTCTAAAATTTCTTCCTCAGAATACGGGGCATGTCCAAATTTTTCTGGATTTGTGATGTCTAAAATATGATTTACTAAATGTTCTTTTGGAGTTGATAAAGGATAATCATTACAATCCAGCACACTATCACCGTCAAAATAAAATGAATTTGTTGGCATTGACCCAAACTGAGCAGTTAAGTTTGTATGTTGAACATCTGGGCATATTGATGATGGTCTTCCATTACGCACATCTGGATTCATGATACTTGTTGAGTTTACAGGGTAATTATTGGTCAAACTTGAGATACACCCAGTTCCTGTGTCTTGATTGGTCAGTTGTAAACTTGTCGTCTGGTAACCTGTATCCTGACTAGTAGAGCTTGGCTGGGTAGCATGATCGTTTGTAAACTCCATATCAGTAAATGAAGATTCACGATTAACTAACAGACTTGATGTTTTTATATCATCAACATCAGCAAACCTTAGATTTTTATGAACTGGTACTGGTTCAAAGTCCATTGCAGTGTCATCAAATTCAGGAAATATATTTCTCTGTCTATGACGACCAAGAGTGGAAACTTTACGACACGATTCTGCCTTTTTCAGTTTTTCCTCATTAACGTCAGCAGGCATTGGAGTTTTCATATCCTCATCTGAGTCCACTGGTGAGCATTCTTAAATAGATAAAAATATAAACATCAATTAAAAATTTATTGCTTATTTCCTTAGACAAATATAAAAATCAATGTCTGTAAAGTGAACTCATGTAATCAATCTATGGTAATATTATGTCAAAATTTGAAACCACACACACATTTTAAAATAATAGTACAATGAACTTTCATAAACATTTCATGCTATTTAATTTAGACACTTCTGAGTCAAGAATTTTCCATCTATCCTGATAAATTTGACAAACTTTCAGTTTAATCTATTTTCAAAAATCTACATACATACATAGATGTGGATGTTTTTAATGTGTCATATACATGTATGATGTGAGTTTACTTTTGAACTTTTGTGCTCACTCAACATTTCAATTAAAAGTTTTACTCAAAATTGTACTTTATACTTCAAAAAGCAGTTGGCTGTTATTGTAGTATTTATGTACTAATACACAGATATGTAAAATAATATGTTACCATGGTGAGTCTGTATAAAAGACCCATCATGAGCAGGGGAGGCAACAGGAGATGCTACAGCTATGGGAGAAACTCCAGGACTATGAAAGGATGGTTTACTAGCACTGTTTGATATGGACGGATTCTTTAGTAATACTGCTGGTCTAATGGGAGACAAATCTGGATCTTCCAATGGTCTGGCTAAATGTTCCTCTTTTGCAGGAGAGCAATGTTCTTCAACAAAACTACCATCATGTGGATTGAATAATCCTGATGATCTAACTCGAGCTGTAAAGGAACATGTATAATGTAAATATCAATATATTTGGAATAACTGAATATCATAATAGCAAAATAAAAAATAATTATAATATACAGGTCCTGAAAAACTTATCTCAAAATCAACTCATCATTTCAAAGGCAAAGAATGTGTCAAATAATGTGTTAAAAAAAATCTTAAGAGTGTATACTCTATTAAGTACAATAATGTGATAATCTACATGTGTAAATACATTTCTTTTTTCATACTGGCCTTGTTATTTGATACTTGTTATCTTGAAGGCTGATACTAGTGACATAAGCGGATATGTATTAAGTCCTGACAGCTAATAGCAACAGGCAACTTCTGTTTTTATTAAATATACAAAATCTAGGTTATATCTACCAAAAGGTAACAGAACAAAATTTTATATTAAATGAAAGCTTTAATTATTGAATGCCAACTGTATGTCTTAATACTTACACATATGACCATGAACTATTGGAGAAAAGTCTAAATTGTCTAGAAAATCCTCTTCAGGTGTTCTCTTGAACAGCGGGGTTCTTAAGTCTTTCACATTTTTTATAGGACTAGAGGAAAAGTGGTTCTGCAACAAAAAAAAAAGTTTGTTTGCACATGTCAAAATGGTATAAAACAAGAGGCTCCCAAGAGCCTGAATCGCTATTTAACGTATACCCTTGCAATTTTCTCATTAATATTGACTTGCAAGCTAAAACATAAATCCTGAACCCAAATAGATATGGTTGCTAGGGACTTTTTCATCAGTTGCTATGGACTTTTGCAATGACCATGACCCTTGACCTTCCATTTCAGTTTGTACAGCTACCATTTAATTTATTTCATGTTATGCTCTAAACATCTGTGACAATTGGTCAGACCATTATTTTTACTGATAATTACTGTTTACCTGTAAATAATTTTTCA
The DNA here is from genome assembly GCA_028015205.1 of Mytilisepta virgata. Classification (NCBI taxonomy): domain Eukaryota; kingdom Metazoa; phylum Mollusca; class Bivalvia; order Mytilida; family Mytilidae; genus Mytilisepta; species Mytilisepta virgata. The sequence goes on from CM051515.1 coordinate 40,116,730, forward strand.
AGGGCAAAAACTCCTTTAAGGGGTCAATTGACGATTTTGGTCATGCTAACTTATTTGTAGATCTTACTTTGCTGAACATTTCTGTTGTTTACAGTTTGTCTTTATCTATAATAATATTCAAGTTAATAACCACTAGAGGCTCACCAGAGCCTGTATCGCTCACCTGGAGTCTGGTTTTCATTGGACAATTAATCAACTATTTGACCAAGTTTGTTGCAATTGGTTCAATTGTTCGGGGAATATTTATTTGACAAAGAAGGGCAATAACTCCTAAATGGGTTTTGGGATTTCCTTTAAAATTTCAGGGTAGGTAGACCTCAACATGGCAAATATTTTTCAGATTTACATTTCACTTCTATCTCAAATAGTTTTGGAGATAAATGACGTAAACTCTTAAATTTTGAAAATTTGACGAAAAAAGGGCAATAACTCCTAAATGGGTTTTTGGATTTCCTTCAAAATTTCAGGGTAGGTAGATCTTGTCATGCTGATCAATTTTACCCCGTCAGATTTTTGATATCTGTAACGGTTTTTAAGTTATAAGCCAAAAACAACACATGCACCCCTATATTCTATTTTTATCTACGACAGCCATGTTTTACGTCAGATCAAAATAAATTGAGGATCGTTTGTAGAGGACATGTCATAGATCATTCCTATTAAGTTTCAAACTAATCGGCCCAGCGGTTTCAGAGGAGAAGATTTTTGAAAATCAGCCAATCAGAAACAAGAATTGCCTCTAGTGGCCATGTTTCTTGACCAATCAGAACGCCAAGTGATGGCAAAAGCTCACCCTGGCAATAGCCAGGTGAGCTAAAAAACTGCAAAATTTCCTTAAAATTAACAATTCAGGGGCAACAACCCGAAAATGGGTTAACCGATTCAGCTGAAAATTTCATGGGAGGAAAATTTCAACGGACGACGGACGCCAAATGATGGCAAAAGCTCACATAACATGTAGCTAAAAAGTGTGAAAAGACACAAAGGATTATCTAATGTCTGGACACAGTTCGTAAATGGATTTTTCAGAATTTGAATACCTTAATGTGAATTGTCTAGTCTCTTGGGTGAAAGATGCATTGAGCGAAGTCGTAACTGAAACAATTGAACTTACTGGCGTAAAACTCCAACTAAACAAGCAAACAAACATATCACAACTGAATGCAGTTTACAAAAATTTCATACTCAAAAGCATGTTACACATTTATTTGACAGGGTATTCTGATAAAAAATTATCAATATATGATGACTGACAGGAGTTATAACTTCTCTGAAATGCCAAAAAAACATGAACAGAGGTAAAATTGTGAACAAGCATTATAGAAATATTACTTACACTGTTCTAAGAACAAAGCTATGTTGTGTTTCTGTAATAGAATGATTATATTGCATACTGTGAATACACTCTCAAAACAATTCAAACTGATAAAAACACTTTTTTTAGAATAATCTATTGGTATGTAAACTGATGTAGCTTTGTCTTTTTCCATTTCCAATGAACTGGAACTTTTTTATTTGTCTGAAATTACATTTTTAATTTGAATAAAGCATTTACCCTTGAAGGTGTTTTAAGTGGTGTGGCCTTGTTTACATCTTTCTGTGGTGTTTTTGATGGCAGGATTAATGGTGTGGCACAAGGATCATGTAACAGCCTGTTTTTATCCTTTCCTAAGTCTCCCCTGTTAAAAGTTTTAAGAATTATCAATGATATGTCATACTCAAAACAAACATATTGACAGATGTTTAAATCAACACAAATTTTGGATACATTATTTTGTACAAAAAGCCAATTCTTGAAGCTACATTTTAAATACTGATAACATTCTCCCATAGAATATATGTAAAAATAAATAGATAGTAGTTTTTTCCTGTTAATTAAACTGAAAATACCTCTCGTGAAATAAAAATAATTGATATGATTTCTATCAACATACAAAATTAACTTACTTGACAGGACTAGGGGCTACACTGGAATTATCTCCCTGGAAAAACAATTTACGTCGTAGCGATGATGTACTCAACATTTCTTGATTGTCTTCCTGTGTTTGGTGGTTCTGTATATACTGACCTATTGAAACAATTGTACAACTGTAAAATTAATTTGTGTTAAATGACATGTATAACCTGTATGTTTGTTTGTTTAGTCTGGGTTTTACGCCATTTTCAGCACATTTGGCTATTTCGGGGCGGCCAGTTTTTATTGGTGGAGGAAGTTGGAGTACCCGGGGAGAACCACTGACCTTCGGTAGGAAAATTGGCAATCCTTGTCAATTAAGATCAGAGTCGAACACACCACGCCACAGGTGAGATTCAAACTTTGTATCAAATTTAAGATAACAAGACCAAATGCACGTATTATTGGAAAAATCGAAAATTGCAGACATCACAGATTCCAGTAATTTCTCTAATTTTTTGTGACTAAAAAACACCTACTTTTGAGGAAATTTGAAAAACTGACATAAAATTAGGTTTTTGTTGTTATTGGACTGTTGTTGGCTTCCAATAGATCAACTTGTTCATTGAGTGGTAGGTATAAGAAGATGAAATGAAACAATTTTAAATCCAAACACAACAACAATGACAAACTTCAAACAATCCGCCAAGTTTTTACATAAGGGCAACCCAATTATCAAACAGAATCCGATTGCCCATCACTACATACTTGCAGTGAATCAAATTTTGAGCAATATCATCAGTTCAGCACAGAACTGCAAAATGTTTATCAGCAGATATGCATAAATAGTCTTAATCAGTCTTAATTGACTGCAAGGCAAAATATCTTGATTTTGTCTGGAAAACGTGATACTGAAAATCAAAATAGCAAGATTAAGCAACACAGAAATGGTCATCAAATGATTAAAAGTGATTTACTATTGTTATGGACAATATCAGGATATAAAAACTATCTAACAGATAATAATCTAGTTGGTCATATCAATAAGGCCAATACCAGAAGAACATTTCCATAAACTGAAATGGACAAAAATTGTAACAAGAGGCTCCCAGGAGCCTGAATCGCTCACCTGGTCCTTAAGCTGTAAGGGAGTCTTTCATGAGCTATTACCCCTATAATGGATCATCTGACAACTTTGAACGAATTCAGACTTTTGTAGAGCTCAATGAGCTGATTGTTTAAGCAAACAACAGCTTTTCTCTATCGACAATAGTTTTCATTCTATAGGGCAAAAACAAGAGAAAACGCTATTTTTGACATTTAAAGGGTCATAAGCCCTATAAGGGGTCATGTGACATCTTTGACCCAATTTAGACTTTTGTAGAGCTCTTTGAGCTGAAGGTTTAAGCAAGCAACAGCTTTTCTCTATCTGCAATAGTTTTTATTCTATAGGTTAATTTAGCAAACAATAGGTTTGCTTTATATAACTTCAGCAAGGAATCATCTTTGTTTTTGACCAAAGACGTGTATTATAATTGAACAGTTTTCTGTTGATTGTCTACATGTATGTGGTTCATTCAGAATGAGATTAAAATGTTGATGGTAAATTAAGGTTTTTTTTTCTTCAAGTTCATTATCACATTTCACAAGTACACTGACTTTAATATGAATGTATATATTTCAGAAAGCAATTTTTTATAAATCTGTGATATTTTTTAAGTGTAAGGCAAATTAAGTCAGTGCTTTTCTGTATTAAAAAGTAATCTTGATTAATAAATAAATTGCAAGACCTTTCAAGTAATTTCCAATAGTAATCTACATCATCTTTTTACGAGAAATGTGTTTTGAATGTTTGTACAGGAAAGACAGACAAACAGACGTACAGAGGAGGCACGTTACAACTCATCATGCTAAAGTTGTGCACAAAGTCTGAAATCAATTCTGTTAGTGGAGTAATCTTTTACGAAAGTGTGTAGAGGACAGACAAACAAGGTGATTGCAATATACATGTAGTCTCTTCCCATACAAGTAGGGGTATTTATAAGGTTTTAAGGGTCATTATAATCATCTGTGATCCACAAGTTTGTTATGTAATACTAATGTAAAAGATTAAAAATATGGTGAATATTCTTTGTTCAGTTTTATAAACATTTGTATGTATGGTTATTAAAAACAAGTGTGGCAATATCCACTAAAAGTATGTCTCGCACATCATGACTGTGGCATTATTACAGCAGTAAGAAAAGGCATGCAAGGTTCTGAGAGAAGAGGTTAAATTAAGGTGAAGGTTGTGTGGCAGGACTGTGACAGATTGATATTTAATCAGCAAGAAGAACATGAAGAATTTGTGAATTAATTATGGTGGTTCAAGATCTTCATTTATGTGACATTGATGAGAATTTCTCAGAAATCATTGGTGTAAGTAATTATATGCAAAAGTTTCAGCAATATAAGATGACTTCAACTTCACTAAGAAGAAATGTCTAACTAACATACCTTAAGATTTTATTTTTTATTTCAATTTTACATTAAACATTTGTTTAAAATAAAAATTTAAAAATTTTTGTTTTGAACATAATCAGGTAAAATAATATTTACTTTCCACTTGCATTTTGAGTTCAAAATAACATTTTTTTAATCCTGTAAGAATATAATTCTAATATATAAATACAAACATTTTATATAGTATATATATCATGTATATTATACAAACACAAATTTCATGCAGTTTGCAAATAAACAGATTTATATTTCGTAGTTATAGCAAATTGAATGTTATTTGTAGAATAAAGTTCCATAGATAGTGTAATAAATGTTCCACTGTCCATGCTTAAGTAGAATGAAGTCCATAGATTCTAGAATAATTGTTCAACCATCACAAAGTAATATGTAGAGCAGCTATAGCACCAAATTTTGGCATTACTTATTGTTCCATGATCAATGTATTTTGAAGAATGAAGTCAAAGGCTTAATTCACAGTGGCTTAATTGTTCCATCATCACTATGATTTGCAGTGTGTCCATAGCCAACGGTGTAGATTGTTCAATGTAAAATTTATGTAGAATCTATATATCCTCACAGCTGACTTATCCATTAAGAATTCATACAACTATTTGAAGTGTTCAGAAATTGCCAGTTAAAATTACCTTGTTTGATTTTTAAAGAACAGTTCATACATGTCAAATCTGCAAAATACAGCATTCTAGAAACTGTTGCAAGGACTTGAAATTGGAATTAATGATATATAAGAGCACCATGGTTAGTTTTATCTAGTCATATTATTTAATTATCAGGGTAACTAACATATTATTCAAGTATGTTCTTTTAGTTCTACCCTGTTCTCTATATTTCTTATATAATACATGATACCATGAATGCATCTTATTATGTGATATAATTCATATTTTATTTTCCAACAAAGTCCTTAAAACAATTACTTAAAATAATGAATGAAATCTTGCAAATCTGACAGTTACTGTATAATTTATCATTATATTCTATGATTACATATATATTTATACAATAACAAATAAATAAAAGGAATTAAAACATATTCATTAAATAGATATTATAAAAATCTGGTATATATATTGAAGCAGCAGTAAAAAACATAATGAAATAGTCTTTAAAAGTCACTCAATTGTTACAATAAAATTTAAATATATGTTGATAAAATTGTGAAAAAGTCTTTGATTGCATGTGCTGTACGTATTAAATAAATTATCTACTGTAAGAAGGAAGTATTTCACATGGTGTTATTTTCCTTTAATTTACAATACTAAAATTAACCCCCATGGAAATAATATAGGATATATGTATTCTGAAGCAAATGGTTAGCTTATCAAAACCCCTAGAATATCAATACAAAATCAAATATATGTCTGAAAGACATAATGCCCCATCTTGCAGCATTTGGGACGGACGGACGAACAGACCTGAACACTATATGCCCCCTACTTTCGTAGATGGGGCATAAAAACATCAATGTTTACAGTATTAACATAAAAACGTCAATGTTTACAGCATTAATAAAGTACAAAATACAAGTGGAAAGAAACAATTGCAATTAACCTACAAATGCTGTAAATATATATCATTTGTTAAGCATGCAATGGTAGAGTTGGAGTCACCTTTTACAAGAAATTCATAATTATAAAACAAGTCAAAAGCACATCATATATTTCAACCCCCTTCCCTTCCCTAGCACACTGCATGCTTAACAAAGATTTAAATGCGAGTGGCAACCCTTCACTATGCCAAACCACTCAATGCATCACACTGCAACTGAGCAGTGTAATAAATTTTTATATCTATGCGGGTTAAAACCTTCTCTACAGTTCCATTGCAACATACACTACTGAGTGATCTGACCAATATGTTTCTATTACATCAGTGTGTATGCATGATTCTCTGCTTTCACGAATAAAAATCAAATCCAATTTTGTTTTGTTCACTGTTGTTGGTTTTGAAATCACCTGTCTGCATTCAAATGTATCTTGCATGAATTGTAAGAACCCTTGGTTAGATGGCAATGCATGTATATCAAAATTGAAGTCCCCCATTATAACAGTCTTTGTAGCATCAAGAACTGGCAGAAGTTCAGACAAAAGAATGTGCTTGAAACTTTGAAAAGTACAATTAGGGGCTTTATAAACTAAAACAATCTGTATCTTCCCTTTTAACCCTGAAAGAACAGTGATTATGAATTCAATCTCTGAATTTGAAAAACTATGTTCTTTGACAACATTTTGGTCACTTTTGCCAAACAGGGCTAACCCATGAGCTGGTCTATATCTTGGATCTGTTTGCTTTTGATCAATTCTTGCCAAAACTTTAAACCCTGGTATACAACATTCTTCATTCTGGGTCAATCTTGTTTCAGCAATGCCAACAATATCTGCATCCAAGATATTTGGTTTAGCTGCTATATCATGACAATGAGCATGAAATGATCTGGCATTATTGAATACAACTTTCAAACGATCATTGGAAATTTTGTACAATGGTGTGTAACACAGTTGTAAGATAGCATTTGTTCTCAATCTTTTGATTTCTTCTTTAACACACTCAGACACTGCTATTTTATCCACATTCAGATCTGATATATGCAAACCATTTAAGGATCTGACTCTGCTTAAAGCAACATAGTGAATGTGTGGTATCTTCCCTCTGTGTTTTGTGTTTAAATTAACCACAATTCTATCCAATGTATCTCCCTGAGATTTGTGAATGGTCTTTGCTGCAGCTGGTTTCAAGGGAAATTGAATGCGATCATAAGATTTCTGTCTGTACACAAAGGATCTCTTAATATCAAAAATGGGTGTCCAAGATTTGTCAATACCTCTGGTAAATAAATGACTATATTTTCTTCTAGATGCTAAACCTATTCTCTGATCATCAAACTTTACCCATACAATACTTGGTCTAGCAGATTCAGTTTTATATTCAACCAATTCAACCACACAGGTAGATCCATTTGTAAGGCCATCATTGACATCAATATTGGCTGTTAGATCATATGTCATCCCAACTGCAAGCTGTACTTCTTTCGCAAGATTTGCAGTTTCAGCTTGTTTCTTAGGAAGACTATTTATCAGCTTATTTTTTATCTGTTCAGATACATCTCCACTGACAGAGTCAAATGCATTTACAATGACCTTTTCAGTTTCAAGTTTCATTATATGCTGGACATTGTAATTATCAACAAGGTCATTTTCAACAAATAAATGAATAGCTGATTGTTGTTGATGTGTTTCTTCATTTTCTACAGTTCTAGTCCTTAATACGTCTAAATCTTGCTGTGTCAGTTCATTTTCTCTCAGGCGGTTCAAGAGGTGTGCAAATTCGAGATCATCTTTTTGCCTCATTATTTCGACAAGCTCATAAAAAGTAAACTTTTCCCTCCATAAATTTGGTGCTAATGCCGACATGCCTTTTTTTAAATCTTCAAAAATCCAACCATCAAAAACTGGTTTTAATTGGAAGAAGTCCCCAATAGCAATAACACTTACACCTCCAAAAGATTGCTTGCTACCCATTATTTTCTGCAATCTTGTATCAAGAAGAGAGAACATTCTGTTGCCAACCATTGATATTTCATCAATCATGATGACAGATAAATGTCTATACCTCATTCTTAGAGAATTAAGAACATCAGAAGACAAAGTTTGCTCTTCCAACTTTTTAGATGGTTGAATTTGAAAAGCATTATGCAACGTAACACCTCCAATGTTATAAGCAGCTTTTCCAGTTGGAGCACACAACAAAATCTGTACTTCATCAGGGTTTTCACCCTCAACAGAGCACAAATATCTGTGCAAAGCCTGATATAAAGCCTTTACAACAACTGATTTTCCAACACCTGCACCACCAGTTAAGAAAGCATGTAATGGCTCTTGTTTGGTCTTAATCCAGGTTATCACATGCTGGAAAAACTCGCGCTGCTTTTCATTTAGACTTTGAAGCATGTTTTTATATTGGTCATCTGGTATTCTTTTTGCATGACTGATTAATTCTACTGCAGCACTAGTCATTCCAAGGTCTTGTCCAATATCATAGTTTATATGATCTGGTTGCCTGTCTGGGTTGAAATGAACATATTTTTCAGCATCAACAATGGCTTCTTCTGCAGCTTCCTTTTCAACTTGTTCAGTTCCTGGAGCTATTTCATCAAAATTGTCAGTTTCATTTTCAGCAAGTTCAATAGCTTTATCTAACTCTTCTGCTTTTTGTTCATATTGCCTTAGTTTGTGCTCAATGATGCGAGTGACTGAAGAGTACTTCTGTTCATAACTTTCACACCCTTGTTTAAGGTCATTCTCATTTCTCCAAGGAAAGAATAGCATTAAGCGCTCCCTGTAAAAGTTCTCTGAATCTGTTTTTTTGTTGAATCGAACATATCTTATCACTCTACAATTTTTTCTCTGCCTGATAACTATTCCATTCTTAAGTGTCAGCTTAAATGCAGTTTTTTCTTCAGCATCTACTGTTTGTGGAGTTACTTCATCTTCATTTTCAAACTGTTCTTCAACTTCTTCATTTTCTGAAGATTTATCTGGGAAAATCACTTCAAGTTGTGACATGTAATCAGCTAAACACCAATGTTCTAATGCTTTAGGTCTTTTTGCATATCTTTTAATAGCATTGTCTGCTTCAATGTCTGTTGAATCAGGAGAAAGCTTTTCTAACTGGTCTGAAGTCTTAAGCAGAAATGTTCTTTTTTCAGACTGTGATGTATTTATAAAGACTACTTCTCTAGTTGCTTTAGTGAGTGGAATTTGCAACAATAAATACACTGCCTCTTGTGCACATGTTTCAACCGAATTGGTGAAGTAATTTCCTATAAGTCTGACTTGTTGTTTCAAACCTAAATTACCTTGTCGTGCTTCTTTTGCAGCTTGGTCTAACAATGCACTCATTCCTTTTTGTGACTTACTGATGTATGAAACAATGTACATTGCACAGGCATATGGGTCAAGAACAAACTGTGAATCATGGTTTGCTTTCCATGCTGCCAACACATCTTTCATGTATGGATTAACACGTCCCTCTGATGGTTTTCGTTCTAGGAAAAGTTTTGGTCCACGAAGATTACTTCTAATTGCTTTTATGTAATCTTCTTCTGTCATTTCAAGAACATTTTCAAGGAACTCTTCATGAGACAAATTCTCAACATTTTCCATTTCTTGAAGAGAGTCAATTTTTTGCTGAATCTCTTTGTAAATAGCTTTGTACTTTTCAATATCAGATTCCAAAGGCTCCAAGATCATAGTTTTCTTAAGAGGGGGCAAAGGAAACCCAAATCTACAAACTGCATGACCTCCTTTTCTACATGTCTTTGAATGCTTATGAACTTGTAACTGCACCCATTCTTTGCCAGTGGCAGGATTGGAAGAACAAGAAATAAATTTGTTAACATAGTTAACAATGGTTTCTTCAGAATCATGCTTAAATTTTGGGGCACCTTCAATCCAAACCAACATATGAATATGTGGTGAACCTCTTTGCTGGAATTCTACTCGGTAGAAGTAATCAGTCAAAATGCCAATTGGAGAAAATTCACTTTTTAAGATAATTTTGAAGAACTGTTGAACTCTGTAGTCGAAAAATCTTGAACATGTTACAGGATCTTTTTGGACAAGTCTTGTTTTGTCTTGCCAAGTCATGGTGTTAAGATCATCTTCTGTATAATCCTTTTCATCATTTAATTTGCCAAGAATTTTGAGAAGATCATTCCATTTTGTATCAGCAGATGAAAGTGATCCAAACCATGATGGTAATCCAATTTGGCGAATCATTGCAAAGACATCTTTTTTGCGTTTTTCAAGATAGACTGGGGAATTTCTTAAAGTGCGAAATATGAAGTATCCTTCGTCTAATCGAACTAGGTCTTTCACTAATGATGGATTAAGAATATCTTTGGCAGTCCATGTTTTACCATCTGATTTACACCTTCTCAGAGCAAGATTTACTTTGTCTGTTACATTCTTTAATTGCACTTTTTTCAGTTTAAAAAAGAGATTTGGAACAGACTGGGCTACTCTCCTATCAACTGATCTTAATTCCCACTTAACAATGTCACTGTAATGAACTGGGACACTTCTTTCTTTGAAGTCAAGTCTTCGTTGTCCACAAAATATGGAGGGAAATGCTAAATATTCAGCATCTGCATCATAATAAAGACTTATAGGTCTCTGACCTTCTCCTGGTGCAAAAACAAATTCTTTATCTAGACTATTTGACTCATCTATTATTTCATCCAAAAGAGTATCTAAATTCCCTACGGCTTCAGCTTCATCAATCTCGCTAAAATTGTCACTTTCCTCTTCGCTTTCTGTATTATCATTATCAACTAGACTTCTCTCTGTCATTCTGGTGTTTGTTTATTTCTTCAATTCTTTTTACCCATTGCTTGTCCACTGATATACCAGAAGATTTGTACATGTCACTAGTTCTCATTAAATAGTGTAAAGCACAAATCACTGCTAAAGGGCGAACATTCTCAGTGAAGTCACAGGTCTTGAAGGAAAGCTTCTTTTTCAGCTTTACTGCAATTGTGCCCGACTGTTCAATATTGCGTGGTAGAGCATTTATTGTAGGCTGAACATCTACAGGAACATTAACAATATTTCCTTTCATAGAATACTGACCGCCTGTTGGTAACTGGCGTATTTGCATAAATGGTATTCGTAACGAAATTAAACGTTCTTCTAATGGATATAAATTAAGCTCTATGGGTTTATCAGGAAATCCCATCTTGTTAGCGACTGAATACCGTGGTATTTTATTTTTCTTCAAAGCATTAGCACATGTGTGACATATCCACTCTTTATTGTCAACTGATTTTAGATTTGTATTACATCTCTTTAACATTTCTAAGCTTATTGCTTTCAAACCACTACAGTTTACAACTGACTCAGCAAACCATGTTTGATGACAGCAAGTACAAATGTAGCAAGGACCAACAGAAATAAGCTTTTCAAATTTTCTGATACATTCATTCAAATTTGAACCTTGAGCTTTCACTTTCTTTAAATGATGCTCATGTTGAACATATTCTTCATTACTTCTTTGCTTCTGTTTATTAGTTTTGTTAATCAATTTATCTTTATCAGGATTTTGTTGTCTTGCAGCCTGCTTAGCTAGTCTCTCAAGTTCCAAAAAACTGTCATTAGATCTTTTTTCTTTTTTTCTTTTAACATCTTGCTCAGCCTCTTTTTGTTGAAATTCTTCATCTTCTCTAGCCTTTCTTTTACTTTTTAATTCTCTTTCTCTCTCTGCACTTCTGAACTTAGGGTCCATTCTTGCCTCTTGTTTGTCGATCAATTCTCTTTCTCTTTCTGCACTTCTGAACTTGGGGTCCATTCTTGCCTCTTGCTTATCTTGTGCCTCTTTCTGTTTGAAATCCTTATCTTTTCTGGCCTGTTGTTTACTTTTCAATTCTCTTTCTCTCTCTGCACTTCTGAACTTGGGGTCCATTCTTGCCTCTTGTTTGTCGATCACTTCTCTTTCTCTCTCTGCACTTCTGAACTTAGGGTCCATTCTTGCCTCTTGTTTGTCGATCACTTCTCTTTCTCTCTCTGCACTTCTGAACTTAGGGTCCATTCTTGCCTCTTGTTTGTTGATCAATTCTCTTTCTCTTTCTGCACTTCTGAACTTGGGGTCCATTCTTGCCTCTTGCTTATCTTTTGCCTCTTTCTGTTTGAAATGTTTATCTTTTCTAGCCCATTGTTTACTTTTCAATTCTCTTTCTCTCTCTGTACTTCTAAACTTTGGATCTTTTCTTTTTTCTTGCATGTAACTTTTCATATAGTTTGATTTGTTTGTGTTAAAAACATTTTTTTTTGCCACAAGATTTTTCTTCTGCTGGTCTTCAAAATAGTCTTCCATCAATTTTTCTGTCATTTTTTCCTGAACATTACAATGAACTGTATCATTGTTACTAGTTTGTTTTTGACTTTGTTGTCTGGGTGCAAAAAATTCTGTGAATTCTAGTGGAAGAATTTCATATTGCGTTGACAAGTCAATATTTAAACTATTGTAGAAAGAGTACATGTATGTAACAAGATCTTCAATATTTCTAAAAGCAATTTGTATAGATGATCCAAAATCTTCAGTTGGCTCATACAGACCAGACTGTCCATGAGAATGAGAATCAAAGAAAGTGTATGTTTGACCATTACAACTGACCGCTGAACATATAGCACCTATCATTATCAAAGCAGAATCAGAATGTTTGAATACTTCTTCAATACCCTTCTGCAATGTCAAAACATCGTGCAGCTCATTGTTATGAACAGCAATTCCAACTAAAACATTTCCTCTATGTACCTGAATTTTTCTGTTGCTAATATAGACTGATGTAGGGATTTCATCCAGTGTCAATAGCTTGCTTCTAAATCTACCTGTATCTTTCAGACTTTTAATAGTGTTTTCATATGTCTTATCACCATTTTCTAAAACTTTATCCAAATCCATATCTCTGTAACATTTGCAACTATAGAGTAATACTAAATACAGTAAACTGTTGCATGTACACTGATTTCCTCTTGTTTCAACAGAAAATCTTTCATTGGACTGGTCAAAATTTCCAAAATTTACAAAACAACAGCTAAAAATTTTGGAACATAAAGGATTGTCTATAATTGAAATATTATGGCTAGCATTACTTTTAACTGGAAGTGTATCAAGAAGAGATTCATTAACTAAACCATTTTGACTAAATTTTTTCTTGTAAGCATTTTTTATAGATTCATTGTTTAAAGCCTTTTCAGATTCATTTGGCACCCGAAGATTTACATTTTCAATAATATTTGTTACCCTAAGGTTTACATTGTCAATATCATTTGTTGCCCAAAAACTAATTTCATTCAAAATTTCTATGCAAATCTCATTGGTAATCTCATTAGCAATCTCATTTGTTATCTCATTTGAAACATCATTTGGCGCCCGAAGGCTAACATTTTCAATCAAATTTGGCGCCCGAAGGCTAAAATTGTCAATCTCATTAGGCGCCCGAAGGCTAACATTTCCAATCAAATTTGGCGCCCGAAGGCTAACATTGTCAATCTCATTAGGCGCCCGAAGGCTAACATTTTCAATCAAATTTGGCGCCCGAAGGCTAACATTTGCAATCACATTTGGCGCCCGAAGGCAATCATTGGTACTGTTGTTAAGGAGGACAGTATCCCCCGCCACCTGGTTATGGCAGTCAGAGTCAGATTTGTCACTGTTGTTGAGGTCAGAGACCCCGAGGCCAGTATCCTCAGTCAAGTCCGTCCGTTTCTTCTTCACCATTGGGTTACCATCCCCAGTCATCATCACACTTCGTTTCCAATTAGCTTTGCGAGGCATTGTGGCTGCAATTATAAATTCAAAATATCATTTTAAGACATTTCAGTTAAAACAATGGATTGTTTTAAGATATGCTAGGCATGCCCCTACTCGACTATTCAGGAAACAGAAAGTATACAAGAAAATGTGTCTATGACCCACAGGATGGCCCTCAAGTTCTTGAAATATCATTTACCCCCAATGTGTATTACATGGGATATGGACCTTTACCGAGAAATTAATCAAAAGTGTTCATGCGTAAAATAAAGGTCGCAGTGAGCTATTTTCTAGTGAGTGGTGCTGTGTTACCAAGACTCATCTAGTAGAAATATATCATTGATCCCTAACATGTAGTATCCAAGATATGGGCCTTACCCAAAAACTTAACCAAAGTCGTTCATGCATAAAATATAGGTCACAATGACCTAATTTCTATTGGGTAAGTATTGTTAACCAAGACACATCTAGTTGTGAAATACCATTGACCCCCATCATGTAGTATCCAAGATATGGACCTTAACTAAGAACTTTAGTCATTCATGCATAAAATATAGGTGACAGTGACCTAATTTCTAGTGGGTGGTGTCACGTTACCCAAGACACATACATCTAGTGGTGAAATACCATTGACCCCCAACATCTAGTATCCAAGTTATGGACCTTAACCAAGAACTTAACCAAAGTCATTCATGCGTAAAATATAGGTTGCAGTGACCTAATTTCTAGTTGGTTGTGTCACTTTACCCAAGACCCATCTAGTGGTAAAATATCATTGACCCCTAACATCTAGTATTCAAGTTATGGACCTTAACCAAGAACTTAACCAAAGTCAATCATGCGTAAAATATAGGTCGCAGTGACCTTATTTCTAGTGTGTGGTGTCACTTTACCCAAAACCCATCTAGTGGTGACTGTACAAAATGTCAGAACTGTACTACAGTTCCAAGAGTTTACAAGATCCAATCCTGAAAATCTGTCATTTTCTATAAAAGTTCCAAGTTTTTTTCCAAAAAATATTTAACCGTATTGCACAAATGTTATGGGCATAATGACATGCTGCAAAGTAACTGTGAAAAATTTCAGTAGTGTACTGTCAATAGTTTTCTAGCTTTAGTGTTCAGACAGACAAAGTGTAACTATAGAGTGTATGCATCTTCAATGTGCCTAATAAGTTCCAATTAAGGACAAAGTTGCAGTATCACATGTAAATGAGTTATAAATCTGTCTTGGTGAATTGCATTTTTTATTATATTTCCTCTATATGGTCAATTAAAACTACTTTTTTTTTAAAATGTGTAATACATGTATTCACATTGGTCCAACATACATTGTATTTTATATTGACTAATCATGATATATGTAAATATAAGAACAATTAATTGACATTCCTGTAAAATTAAGGGATTTTTTGGGCGAGTGGGTTTTCAGTATACAAAATTTTAAAAGTCTGTTCAAGTGAAAACTTGCTGGAAGAGATAAGTTGACTATATCTTTTTTAAATATTCTAATTCACAGTTTTTGGATTAATAGGACCCGATGCTGCATACCAAATATTAAGACACTGTCATTAGTAGTGGCTGACATTGTTATGACATCATTTCCCTCACTGCTCATCATCTTATAACCAATATTCACTTCCTAAAATTTTGACAATAATGTGCAGATGTATTTATTTTAAGTTATAATTTCATTGCTTAATATCAAAACATTGCGGCATGAAGCTGCATGCCTGGAAAACTGTGACGTGACATCTACTGTACAAGAAATTGCGGAGACCTTATGAAAACTTGTTTGATTGCTACTGAAACAAGAAGTTTTGCAGACTTGTACAACTTAATAATCTCCAAGAAAGTCTTACTATATTTTATATTGATTACAAATCATACTACAACAAAATTATGTAACATGTTTTTTTTAAATCACTAAAACATTGATATACTTTTTATGTGGTAATTTTTGTATGCTTATATTCTGATGCATATGTGTATTAAGTTACAATCTTTACTGAAAAGTACAACACTCCCTTTTTCTTTGATCTTTTAACAATGAAGAAACTGCAAGTTGATGGGACAGGTAAATTTGTACAATTTTTTTATAATTTATTTGTTTATATTCTTATGCATGTGTGTAAAAAGTTTCATGATGATAGCATATTCCTCCACGGAAAAGCAACTAAAACCAGAAGGAAAACCTGATTTGGGACAGATGAACAGCTGTTAAACAGATGAATGAATTGATGTGAACACTATAAATGCCCTAGGTGTCTGCATTAGGGCATACAAATAATACATGCATATTAACTACATCTACTGTCTACTTTTACGAGACAGTTTGTAACACAACCAGATAATGATTACAAAATAAAACCAAATCACCAACACGAGAGCTTTTTTGCATGCAAAATGTACTTGTATTCATCTAGTTTCACAATTTTAACATTTCATGAGGGTTAGGATTCCGCCCCATTGGCCTATTTGGAGCAAAGCAGTTTTCTTAGTTTAAAACTTGTACAATTGAGTTTTTTTAATGATGAAACTAAGTATTTGTTGATAATTTTGATCATATCACAAGGTCACAAATTTCAAAGTATATCACAATTTTTTTTATAAAGTTCAAGATCCAAATTTTAATTTCGTTAATTGATTCTTAAATCTAACATCAAAGTTATTTGAAAATCAATGAATCTGTAAAATAGAACATACTAAGCAAAGAGTATACAACCCCCGACGTATATCATCTACAGTTACATATGCGTACTGGAGCTCAACAAATATGAGAAGCTGTGCTCAATTGAATTTAATATACGGGAATAATCCTCAGGAGAAAATCAGATTGAGGGTCAGGGGCAGAACCCCAGTAAAAGGACCAGTGGTCATGCATTACAATAAACTAAACAGCTTTGAAAATTTACATTTTATCCCAGGGATTGAAATTTACAAGAAATATTAGCTAAATTCAAGTTAATTTTAAATTTAGCAAGTCAATAAAAATTCTACTCGAAAAATTTTGTGAGTTGGAAAAAATTGTGTTGTAAGATTTTTAAAATTACATGTAAATTATTTTAATCCCCAGTTTCCAGAAAATAAATATTTTGATTTTAAAAGAGATCAAAACAGTTTCCATTCCTGCAGATTTCACATTTGGTTATGAATGATTATCTGAAAAAAAAAACAACCTTAGAAATAGAAAATATAGAGTGAAAACATTATTTGCACATGAATTAGTATGTAAGAAAACAAACAAGTTTTAAGAAATTTTAGCAATTAAAAAAAATAACTTGCTTTTTTAGCTAGTGAATAAAATATTAAAATTCAATCCCTGTATCCCTAAAAAATTCTTTTCATGTAATCATCCCAAAACCTTAGCGGGACTGACAACAATCAGCGGAAAATAAATATTCCTGTTTTATTCTTTTATTAGAATTTAGATTCAACTGGTGATATAAGGTTGGGATATGGTGAGTTTCCCCATGTGCATACATTGTTTAGTTCTTGGGATATGTTGAGTTTCCCCATGTGCATACATTTTTTAGTTCTTGAACATTCTCTTGTGTAATTCATTCCATTCTACTTAGAAATAGAATAATTACTCGCACCTAATAATAGCCTACATTTAGGTTACGTGGGAATTTCTTTTAACATTTATAATAAAAATGGATTGTGGTGTTGATTGGCACTTCATTTTCATATCAATGTTCAAACAAGTAACCAGTGTTGATTTCTCATATCTAAATACATGTTTTGTACAATAATAATCTGTATTAAATGTAAGCAAAACTATGTCATAAACATCTGCACTGAGCTGACAAACGGCTCCCTATTAGTCACATCTATGAATAACAACGGCAGGGGTGGGGGCTATACTTGCACAGGCATATGCATGTTAATAATACATCTACCGTAATAACCCTAATTATTGGACACTTTTGAAAATTCAAGGAAATTTGAATTTTTTGACAACTCTATTTTTCCGACGATTTCAAAATTGTCAAAGTTACGATCGTTGTTCTCAGGTGGTGGCAGTCAGTAATTTTAACTTCTTATGCAAGTTAATTACTTTCAGTCCTCATCGAGTGTTACTTTCGGCTTTCTAAACCATTTAAACTATCTAAATTAATAAATTTGATTGAAACAAGATCGATTTTTAAGTAAAATTTATTGATTTTTTCCTACCTGGAAGTTTACTTTTGAAAAGAATTTCGAAACGAGTTCGGAACGGAATTGCGTATTCGCGTTTCTCAGAGAAATAAATTTGAACTTTTTCAAATGAAATGAATAATGTTTTTACAAACCAAATCCTCTTATCGTTGTTTAAAAGAAATTTAAATGTAATGGTTATAATATGCTTTAAAAAGACGATGAGACTACAAACGTAACATAAGTTTCATTTGATTTTGAATAGTAGTTTCAGAGAAGAAGATTTTTGAAATAATAACATAAAACAAATCAGCACACAGGTAGCTCTCATCATGCTGAACACTTTCAACTTGCCAGAATTTGCCGTAACCTAATGATTTTTGAGATATTTGCGAAGGACTGTTGTTTGACCCCTATGTTCTATTTTTAGTAACAGTGGCCATGTTTTTCGACGGATCAAAAATCGAAGCATAAACTTTTTGCAGGATACCCTAAGGAACAATCTTACCAAGTTTCATTTGATTTTGAATAGCAGTTTCAGAGAAGAAGATTTTTGAAATAATAACATAAAAAAAACTGTTGTTTGACCCCTATGTTCTATTTTTAGCAACAGTGGCCATGTTTTTCGACGGATCAAAAATCGAAGCATAAATTTTGTGCAGGATACCCTAAGGAACAATCATGCTAAGTTTTATCCAAATCCATTCAGTAGTTTCAGAGGAGAAGATTTTTGAAATAATAACATAAAAAAAAGCCAAAAATGTCAAAAAAAGGGCAATAACTCCTACATGGGTCGTTGGATCTTCTTCAAAATTTCAGGGCAGGTAGATCTTGAGGTGCTGAACACTTTTACCCTATGCCAGAATTTTGATATCTGTGACCGTTTCTGACTTATTTGCAAAAAACTGGGATTTACCCCTATGTTCTATTTTTAGCCATAACGGCCATGTTTTTATACGAATCAAAAATCCAAACAATAGATTTGTAGCACCCATACCAATTAATAACTGTACCAAGTTTGGTTGCAGTTGGACTTATGGTGTTGGAGGAGTTAACGTTTGAAAAAGTTAACGGACGACGGACGGACGGACGGACGACGGACGCCAAGTGATGGCAATAGCTCACATGACCCTTCGGGTCAGGTGAGCTAAAAAGCTAAACAACGGAGTAAAATCCTCCTTATATTGTTTTAAATCTTTCAGTTTTTTTTTTCAAATGAATTATAAGTAATCACCATTTTAAGGAGTAAAGATTCTTTTCTGTAAGTTTTGATATACTTGTATTATACACATTACTCCTTACCTAAAAGTTTGTTGATATCAAAATCTACTGGTAAAGACAAGACTGTTTGGCAAGAGGCTGAAATATAAACGTGAAATATCTTCATTATACTGACATAAAGAATAGCATAATGCATTTCTTAAAATGTAAATTTTAGTGCAAGTTAGATAGCTTGAACACCATGTCTACCTCAGATCTACATTCTTAAAAAAAAAGATTGTATTATCTAACATATGTCATTTCACCAAGTCTTCAGTATTCAATTTAGTCCAATTAGAAATCTCTTCAGAATTAAACTATCTGTCAGTTGTTAAAAGTACATGGCTGACCTTTAGTCACTTAAATGCTAAAGGTTCCAGCAAAAACAGTTTTGAGTTATAAGTTAGAAAAAAAAACAAAGATTTCTGTGCAGTGACTTAAAAGATTAATAACTAGTTTAATGTGTCCATTTATTCAAGTTTAAGCTACAGTCATTCTATTGTGTAATTGGGTCAGTCAGCAACGTTTCTTTTCAGTTTTTGTCACTGTGCCAAGGCAGAACCCTGAATGTTTTAAGTAATTCTTCTTGTATCCTTATTACTGTTTTAAGTATGGATTACCATAATATAAGAGAAAGGATATCATGAATTAGTTCCTCTCCATATTTTCATTTTGGATTTGTTAGAATTTTTCACATTTTTTAGGGTGATCTATGCTGTAGTCTATCTTTAATGGCCTAGCAATGACCACCGTAAGCTATTAATATTGTCATAAGTTATATGAAATAGAATTTTTTCTTTACATATCATCTGAAATGTTAAACATAATGGTCTGGCTTACTAGGATTTTAAACAACTCTCAGAACCCTTGGCAACATTTTTTTTTTCAAATAAGTCATGTAAAATGTTTTTATATAAACAATTAATATTTTAGAAATTATCATTGTTTTTATTATTAACCGATCACCAGAGCCTGGTAGTTCATCTATTTAACCACAGGTTAAATATAGTGGATTTTTGTATAGGGTTAAATACTTTGAATAACTCAGAACAGTACACTGTCTTTAATACAATGAGCAATTTCACTATGACAGTATCCTAATGAAACTCATACAAACCTTCTTTCTTTGTATCTGTTTTGGCAGTTGTTGGTAGCTGTTTTTGTATGGAACCTTGTAATTCTTCATGTAAACATCCTAACATTTTGCCTAGCAATAACAATATATAAAATTCATTCAATCAAATTTACTTTATTATAATATTACAGTGGAACCTCTGTAAACCAAACAGCTTTATGACCGTAGAAATTATCTGGTTTTCTGAGGTGCAGGATTTGAGAGGTTCCATGTCCGATTGGAAGTAAATAAATTGAAATATTGAAAGGCATGAAAATTTTGAATATACTACACTCGCATTGTTTTTTCTTTAACTGTTAACTAAATCTTAACCTTTTTTTGTTTTTCCTAAATTTTTAGTAGAAAGGGAAAATAAGATCTTTTATTAGAACAGAATTTTCCATGTACTCTTCATGGGGCTTTGTATAACTCACTCCACTCATTGAAAAGAATGAAAGTTGGCCGCTTTTAAGATTTGTCTTTGACATGAATACATATGTTTTGGACCAGAAATTATCTCCTGTATTCGGAATTCAGAGGGGTCAGTTTTTTAAGGATAGTTTTACTTAAAAATAAAGGTGAAAATTCCAGACCAAAAGAAAACGTTTTGATCGCGGAGGAATCCTTTTTTCAGAGGGGTCGGTTTAGAGGACTTATACTGTAGATGTAACATCTCTCTTGATTGGTCAATTTATTATAAGAACTGACTCTAAATTTGTTATGGGTCCATTAAATATTACCTTAATGCACATAAAGCCATCTAAAATAAATTCTCTGGTTCTCAGACAACTGATGTTTTAAAAATGGCAAGGCAGGTAGAGAATTTATTTTGTTTATTTCCTGTCAAAAGAGGCAAGGCATTTTCAGTATATATGGTTATTTTGGTGACATACAAGTTCTGTTTGAATCCATTTACTCCTACAACATTTTGATTATACAAATGGGGTATCTGCTTCAATGCTCGATGTTCCTCCATTTCTCCTGCAAAAGCTCGTCTGCAGAGCTATTCCATGGTAATTGTAGACTGGACTACTAGTATTGTCCATGAAATAATTTGTTTGGCACGAATATTCAATATCAAATTCACTGCTATGATCATTTATGTACTTTTGTTTACTTTCCATGTCAGAAGATGCTTGAAAAGTACTTTTGGTGCCAAATAAACTTGTTGGTGGTGTCTGAGAACCAGATATTTAATCTTATATGGCCTAATACAAAGTTTAACACAAAACTTCTATGCGAGTTAATAAGCATGTGCTATTATGTATAGCAGTAATATTAATTTATAAATCAGATTCTCGTTCAAGAAATCGCTCGAGTCGAATGAGTTTTTTTGCAGTATGTATACGTCCTATTTATTAACACTAAGGTCACTATAAAATTTGGATTATGTTAATGAGGTATAACTTGCTGAAAAAGAATTTATAAAATTGTTAAAGGAATATCAATTTGAAAAATCAAATTCTAATTATGAATTAATTTTTAATCATCTGATTATGCAAATCATATAACCCAAACTGATAATGGCTTGGTTGGTATTGTAAAGTCGGTGAAGATAACAAAAATAAATTTGAAATTTAGAGCAAGTTTGAGTAAGTTCTGAAAGCAACACATATATCAAACGTAACGGTACCTGAAGCTGGAGTTCCTTTGGTGTAATTATTTGTTCCTGGAGCAGGTGATGGAACAACAAGATTGTTTTTGAAGAAGGTATCTATAGCTCTCTGTGCTTTCTCTTCAGTTTCTTTATCGTGTCTATAATATACCAGACAGAAGATATAACAGATATTTTGTACAAACTGTTGTTGGCTCTGTGTGGTTGCTTTCTTCAGAATGACTGTTGAGAGGATGTTGTTGATTCGAAAGTCATTGTTGACCTTTCCTGTTATCCATTTTTAGTCTGACTTTTTGAAACACATTTATAAGGCCTGGTAATCAAGAAATCAAGGGATCTAACTGGTATTGCATTGGTGCTTTTCATCAAAATTATCTGTGTACATTTCAGATTATATTTATTATTTGTTTTTCATACTTTTTTAGATGTTTTAACTTTATTGTGATAGCTATTAGTAATTGGTTTGGATGCCACAATACCCAGAGAGAATCTCTAAATGAATTTATTCTCATTTATATTTTTCTATTGACTTTTCAACTTTTTTTTTAATTAAACAATAAATGAAAATAAACATGGTGCAAAGTCTGCAAAATTATAAAAATCAGGAAAAATTAAATGACTTGTACAGAAATACAGGTATCATGGGTATAGGGAAAAAATTCGTTAAAATACGGTAATCTGACAAATTCCATAAAAAGGATATTATGCAACAGATTTTTTTTTTTAATTAATCTCTAGTGAAATACTATATATTTTATAGAAATACCCATGATGAGGATCCTGTTGATGAGGCATTTCATCAATGTCAGCTGGGTGTAGAACTGCCAAATGTTCTATTGACCATCTAAAGGCTTTCTGTAAATGCAAAA
Source organism: Mytilisepta virgata (assembly GCA_028015205.1). Classification (NCBI taxonomy): domain Eukaryota; kingdom Metazoa; phylum Mollusca; class Bivalvia; order Mytilida; family Mytilidae; genus Mytilisepta; species Mytilisepta virgata. The sequence continues at coordinate 40,139,450 of CM051515.1, forward strand.
AAAAGTTAACGTAATTATGTAAAATGAATGTAATTATGCTAAAAGTATATAAACCTTAATTCCATTTTTATTACATTCAAATGAAAAAAAAGATCCTGAAACTCTTTTACACAAGTTCACTCAACAAAAAATGTTCAGTATCCCTTTAAAAATTAATAAGTAAACTAATAGTAAGTAAAATCTGACAAAATAAATATGCATAAAAAATTTTCTGTATATTAAATTGTTCAATATCCAAAGAGATAAAAAAAACTTCTCGATACCATGGAGAGCAAAGTGGTAACATAATATAAACTGCAGTGTGTGTCAAAATCAAAAATGCTACAAACTTCTAAGGTTTACTGTCTTATCAGTAAAATTAAAATAGCTATAGACCAAAAATTAAGCTACCGTAATAGCCCTAATTATTGGACGGCCTAATTATTCGACACTTTTGAAAATTTTTGGATAACTCTATTTTTCGACGATTTAAAAATTGTCAAAGTTACGATCGTTGTTCTCAGGTGGCGACAGTCAGTAATTTTAACTTCTTAGGTAAGTTAATTACTTTCAGTCCTCATCGAGTGTTTATTTCGTCTTTCTAAACCATTTAAACTATCTAAATAAATTTGATTGAAACAAGATCAATTTTTAAGTAAATTTTATTGAATTTTTCCTACCCGGAAGTTTAATTTTCAAAAGAAATCCAAAACGAGTTCGGAACGGAATTGTGTATTCGCATTTCTCAGAGACAAAAATTTAAAAAGTTTGAAATGAAGTGAATAATGTTTTTACAAAACAAATCCTCTTATCATTGTTTATAAGACATTTAAATGTAATAGTTATAATATATTCTAAAAAGATGATGAGACTACAAACGTAACATGTGTTGTAAAAATCATTTCTGAGATGCTCAAAATCCAGATCGTAAAAATAATTTGTGAGATGTTCACATATAAGTCAACAACATGGTGGGTTGTTTGAAGTTTGCTACTGTTTTCATCTTCAACATTAAATTAACTATTAATTTGAAGGTACAAAAAGATAAATCATGAAAGCAATATCAAATAACAATATCGCAAGTATGAACCATTATTTTGATTAAAGTACATTGACCAGGTCGATCATAAGGAGTCAAAAAAAGACAACGATGTGGACTGAAATACGAAAATTCTAATTATTTGGCAAATTTTCAATTTTCCTGAAAAAAATAGCTGTATTATAGAGTAAGTACGGTAAATCTTTATTTTAATCCTGATAAACACCATAATCATGATAATAAGGATGACCCTTTTTAAATAAGATTTATGAACAAAAATAATATTTTACTATTAAGTTTTGATACTTATATACATATATACATGTATTTCATATAAATTCTGAAATCTTGTAAAATTCAACTTCACTGCTTAGTCACAACCATTGCATTTGCATTAGATCAGTTAAAATGAAAGTCCCAGATACAATAAAAAAAATATGCTTGCATTTAAAACTCCAACTGACTTTCTTTGATCAATAATATATATGCAAATAAAAAAACTAATAAATAAATACTAATGACCCAATTCAAGTTGGTTCTAATTATAACTGACTTCACTTTTTCAAGTGCATAATATTCATATTGAAGTTCTGAAGTGACATCTAATAAAACTTTTTAACTGATCTGACATTAGTAAGAAAAAAAAATAATATACAAAAAAGCTGAATCTTAACATACTTGGCTAAAGCTCATAGTAAAATTGGATTTGCTCTTAAATGTTATACACATAATTTGAAGTCACCTTTTCATCAGAGGCTGGAGTTGATCCAGCCATAGAAAATACACCAGGACTCATAAAGACATTTCCTTCCAAATGTTCCACATCAAATTCAAATGGATTTTTTGGACCAACTCTCTGTGGGGTTTTAAGATGTCTGACTCCATCTGGAATTTCTCTAACTATTGGGCTACTGTGTACACTTCTTCCTGGGGTTCGGAACATAGGAGTCATCCCTGTGGGTGTGGCAGACAATGGGGTGTAGTTTTTGTTGTAGGGACTAAGTACACTCTTCAGATATAATTCATTTCTTGTACTAGCCCCTGGTAGTTTGTGTGCAGGACTTGGACTGAAAAGAATATACATGTATATATTAAATAATTTGAAATATTTGTAATTTTTTAAAATGTGATATAAAACTTTCATTTGCAGTTACAGAAAGCAACTATTGTTGATGTGTTATTGCAACAATCATTTCACTAATCTATAAAGATACATGTAAGTAACAATCAAAACCACATGGTAACTAGAGGCTCCCATGAGCCTGTATCGCTCACCTGGATTATGTCCATCTTGAATGGCAGCCTGGAACATTGCTGTCAAGTTCAAACTGGCTCACTGGTTTCAAGAAGATCTTTCAGTGATTTTTCCCATTAGGTCCTATGTTAAACTATGTTCCACTCTCTATTCAATGGCAGACAGGGTCATCTGATACAATTCTGAAAGACCACCACCTAAGGACCATTGCTGCTAAGGGGGAAACGATTCACCGTATGTACCGAAATCGTGGCATTTTTACGGACGGTTCAATACACAATACATGGGCCATATACGATATTAACAATATGGTTGTTTTTATTTACATAGTTTCAAAACTGGGGCAAAACTTTTATACATGTATGCCTTTGTTATTTAGCCATGATTTGATCCATATTGATTTCAAAGTTTTCAGAAATTAATTTAAACAAAAATGTTTGGTCGGAGTGGATGCACGTAACTTTTTTTTATGAACATCAGCAGTACATCAAGGCAGAGATGGAACTCGAGGCACTCGAAACAATTTCTAACTCAATGGATCGTTCTTACGTATCGTGATACATATCGTAAATCTATTGAAATATCGAAAAATGTATCGTATGTCAAAAAGGTGTATTGTTAGGCCAAAAAAAAAAATATGTGAGTTTACTGTCACATGCTGAAAAAAAATAGGGTCGGTAGGTCGGTTTTATTTTTTTTTTTTTTTTTTTTTTTTTTAGAGCTCATTCAAACAGGTGGAAGTAAACTGTCTTACACTGGAAAATGGCACTACTTCCCCGACAATGTAGGAGTAACCTCAAAATTATTTGGAGACATTACTTTACATGATTCATTGTTTTCAAATGACAATCGTCACTATCGTGATATTTATTGAATACATGTATATCAATGTAAGTTTTTGAATTGTTTAACGGAGCTATGACATTTTTGTCTGCTTTTAAATGGGGGACACTGTTTTAAAGTTGGCGACAAAATGCTGGCGGCGCGGTGTTGGTACTGAAGGCCGCCATTGTTGTTTAATACGATAAATACCGGTACCGGTGACGGAAAAGGCGGGAATTTCCGGAATTTCAGAAATTTGCCGATAAAAAAGGCTAGGGTCGGGACGATAAAACTAGGGTCGGTCGGGTGACCGTAAACACACATATTTTTTTTTTTGGCCTTACACCCTTAAGTGCTGCCAAATTTTGTTCAAATTGACCCAGTGGTTACAGAGGAGAAGATCTGTAAAAGAAAGTTTACGACGATGACTGATGCCAAGTGATGGCAATACCTCTAGGTGAGCTAAAACATGCCACTGTACATGTTCTACCACATCATTGTCGATTAATGTTGTGCACAATTTTTGCAAATAGCAGTGAATATATGTTAAAGTTTAGTATGAGATTCCTCTGACAGCATACAGCCTGTTTTCCAATTGACTGGGGCTGTGGGACATAAGAACTAACTCCATCTATGAAACTAAATAGGATTTAAATTATTGTATTGTGAACAATATTAATCAACATGATCAATATTCTTTTTTAATTTCAAATTATTAATCTGTCAAGAAAATCTGGTATGCTTCACTTAAAATACCAATACGTAAGTGCAGATTCTGGACAACAGGGTTTGAAGCTAAGAAATTAGAGCAGTAGCCAAGTGGGCTACCAAATAAAAATTTGAATTAGTTCACATAAGGATTAGGGGCCCACAGATGCGCTTTAGCTTTACGGCAAGGTGTCTGGGGGTAAATGGTGCAAAATCTTGCATTCTGGCACTCTCCTGGCAGCAAAATTGTGTATTTGAAAGTCATGATTTATATAGAAAAGTTTTGAAATTTCACCATTTAGTTTTTTTTTCCTCGCCTGGTCATTAATCCTCAACTATAAATTGTTTGTTTACCATAATGGCATTTAATCATTGGGTCCCTTGGTTCCCTGTCATATTCAAATTGTACCAAAACTAGAGTTGCAGACATGTAATTTTATTTGAACATTAAAACATTCAAAATTGACATTCATATTCCAGAAGATCATTGAAAACAGAGATTTCATTTTCTGATTCATCAGTTTCATCATCAGTCGGTTCATCCACATCAGATGAGTTTTCATCATGAACATCTTGGTCCAAAATTGAAAATCATGCTGCACTTCCGTTTTGTGTCAGTCGGCTGTTCCGATTAACTGGTTAAACGGAACAGCTGAAGAACACCAGACAGAAGTGCTCCGGATCTAGGAGTACTTTTTCCATAACAAGAAGCAGAAGCATGCACAAAAATTTAGTAAACAAAGAAATATATAGTTAAAATTTATGTTTTTTGAATTTTTATTTACACTGAAAAAGTGGGCGACGGAGTTGGATTTTTATATTGGCCCTCACTGGAATTTGATATTCACTCGCCAAGTGGGCGACAGATATGTAATTTTTATGGGCCCACACAGATAATTACTCGCCAATGGCGAGTGGGTGACCGCTAATTTCAAACCCTGGACAATATCTGCAAATGTAGGAGTGTGCTCTGCTGCCCCAGCCAATTTTAAAACAGGCCATTTGATGCCAGAGGATTCTCAGACTTATTATAATTCAGAGATTACGAAGAAGGTTTTTCTTAATTGTATTTAAAACATTTCATCTTTTTTGTTAGGTGAAACAGTATATCATGTATTAACAACAAAATAAGACTAACATTGTTGCCATTTAGGTCATTCTCCTTTTATAATAAGTAACTTACCTTGACATCATTAAAGGACGACCTAGTTTTTTGGTTGAACTTCCTGGAGTTTTAGATCTAGCGCATGATATGGGACTACACATCATTTCAATATTATGTATTCCTTTACTGGGAGTGTCTGTATGTTTGATTGGTGATGATACATCTGACTCCATTTTATAAATATACAATGGATATTTCTGAAGAAAAATAATATACATGTACATTATATACATTTCTAAACATTTGTGTACACTGGGTAGTCTGATTCAAGTCAGACTATTCTGCCTCTCTGCTATTTCAATGTTTGTGTTTTGTGCTCATTTACATTATGTTTTGTCTGAAGGTTTGTCTATAGCAATTGATTGATATGTCAACGTTGACCTTTTCTGTTATCACTTTTGTTGTTTGTTTATACTTCAAGTATGCAAATTAAAAAATATATTTACATTTTTACTTTCTAGTGAGATTTATCTTACTAACTAATGTAATGTTTACCTTGTTGAGGAAAACAGGTTCTTTACTTTTAAAAAATCATACATTTGTACATATATGAAAAAACTGATGTCTATAAGAATTCAGACTATCACTGTAATATTGCATTATTTCAAAATCAGCAAGTAGATAGTGGATTTCTATCGGACATCGTTGTGTCTTAGCGGACTATTTTGGCCTAACATTTCCTGACAATATACATGTTTTTAGCCACCTACTTTCATATTTTGGTACGGCTACTGTTCGGGAGTTGAACATTTCTTGACACACAAGCCCTGATATGTACATGTAAAAGTACTAGCCAAAAATTTGTAGGCTATGGAAATTTACCACATTGGGTATGGGCAATTGATCAATAAAGTTATCCCTATAGCAGAGATTATCCGTCCAAAAGTAGCAATCTCTATTCGTTACTAAAATAACATTGTATTAGGAATTTTGAAATTTCAGTAGCCCATCTGACTTTCACTATCATGAAATATAATAGTCTGTCAATAAAAAATACTAGTCCCAGGCATCGGTCTTTTGATATCTTCAACTCCTGCTGTTAAAACTTTAAAACCCCTAAATGAAACACTGCTCATAGAAGACTAGCTATTATAAACAATACAAACTGTCAAATGTACATGTGAAATGTTCATGTTGATAAATAGAGATTATTGAATATCATTTGTTGTGCATTGGTTTTTTTTCACCTTGTATTGTCTGATTCATATAATTAGATATGGAATAAAAAATCAAGACAATATACTGATATATATACCATCTCTAACTGAAGACAAAAAATAGACACCTAATAGTTAGTATACACGTATGATCTTCAAACTTCATCTTCTCCCCCACCCTCCATAATGGCGTTTCTAAAAACCCATTTAATACCAGTATTGTGGAATAAGCTGTTAAGCTTCAATAATGATTGAAAATTACACTACATTCTTTAGATGTTATCTATTTTTTGCCATCTAACGTGACGTTGTCTCAATGACCCATACTCCGTATATCCTTTTTTTCCATATTTGTACATAAAACCTATATCAGTTAATGTATAACAGCAGAAAATATCTTCATATGAAAAGTTCAGAACCTATAAAATTTTAGATGCTTATAATATTGTATACAGAAGACAGCTGAAATGCATGCTAATACCTTTAGTAACTAGCCTTTTTGTTTTACACAGTAATAATTTTCTGAATCAAAAATCTTTCATTCTCCTTGATATCAAAATACTAAATTTCTGAAAAGACAAAAATTTCAATTAATTACAACTTTTTAAACACAACGGTACAGTGTAAATGGTAGTTTAATTGCTTCAATGTAACATATTGTCATAAATATTATTGAAATTTTAATATTAAAAATTTTGCAACGGTAATACATCATACTTCACATAAAAATCAACCAAACCAGAAATTCTGTTTTCCTGATAAAATCTGAGATATCTATGCACTTGACAAGGCAATTAAAGGGAAAAAAGCACAATAATAGCTTTTATTGGTACTACTTTAAAGACATGTCATGATATACATCTTTGGTTTATGGTTTTCCCCAAGTTTCTATCTCACAAATCTTCAGTTATATTTCAAGGCTTCCTGGAATTGACTGAACACATCATCTGATATTGCTCACAGGCAGTGTGATGGGTGGCACTGACAAAGCAGAACATGCTAACCCTTCCCGAGTAGATTTACCATGGACGACTGGGGCAATGTCAGAGTGCTCAAATACGAAAAATGTATAACAAATGATAAAACTTGATAAAATAAACAAGTTAAATATCTTTAATACTTGTACACTGAATGGAAACTCTCATTAGGAAATCCCTTATAATCGGAGCTGTGGAAATCTTGTTTACATCATAACGCTACATGTATATTACAGAACGTGATGTTTCTACGCTATAACATAGACAAAATGAATTTTTTATATCGATACAGAATTTTAATGTTCAAACCCGTTAAATCAACAATTTTGCACCTTATACTTTTTGTATGCGGACTTTACATGCACTGAATGTTGCCGGTAGATTATATGTTGAATGTTTTCTTAACTTTTAATTACTCCAGCTTTTTCGAAATTTGTTTTCCTTGGTAAGTGAAGGAGATGATTATGAAGCTCTGTCACTCTATTTGTTCAATGAAGGAGAAGGGTTAGAAACAAAATTAGTTTTCACTTTTCCATATATCATGGGTCCTTTTCGTTTTTTTTGTAGGCCTAATGTTTTTTTTATGATTATTAATCTTTGATGCATTGATGTTGATAATTCAGTCTGATTATTTGTATATTCAGCCTCAGGGTATAACAATTGAACTTAACAATATCATAAATTAGAAAGAATTTAATTTATAAAATACGCTGCCTTCTTTCTCATTTTTTTTACCGTGAATCTTTCAATTTTTGTAAACATGGATTCAATTGAATTACTTGATTTTAAGGTCAATTTCTTAAATGATTTATAAGTCCAACGAATTAAATACGTCGCAAAAGTGCAGTGAACGACATCTTCTTGATTATAGTCATGATAGTCAAAAACTATAGAAATAAACTGAAGCTTCGAGATTTGATTTTTCCCGTTAAAATTGATAAACCAAAAACTATGACTGACTTGCCACTTGCCAGACTTGGTAAAAGTCTAAAAAATTTAACAGTGTTATATGATTCTATATCATAGACAATTGAATATGGTCAACAACCTGACTTTATAAAAATTCTGATGTTTTCCTGTTGATTTAATAAGTTGTAAACAAGACATGTACAGGCCTGAAAATGAAATTTTAAATACCCGCCGGTGTCCTCGCCAATAAAAATTAACTTCCGGTATAGAAAGCCTCCGTAAAAAGAAATTTTCTTCGTTAACTGAAAGATAGAAAAATATTAAAATCTTTTCATTTTAAATTATTAAAATATCAAATATTTTTCATATATTACATTGTATATCTTATGATTTCAAACAAAGCTTTACAATAAATTGTTATGTTGCATATCAGTTATAAATTCAAATATGGCTGACAGAGGGAAAAAGAAAAGTTCATCTGCTAGAGAAACAATGGACAGTGCGTAAATCTTTAGCAATGCCACGCCTTTTTTACATAACACTTAGGAAAAACAAACTAGAGATATTTTGAAATGGTCTGCATTGTCCAAAATTCTCTTATTTTGCAAGTCGTTTATTTTCTTTCTAACTGGTGGTAAAAAAATGTTCTCTCATGTCCTTGGCACACCACAACTAATACTACAAAATTTATTATGTACAAAATTTACAGGGGGATGCAGTGTTGGATACAGAGGGGGCATAGATAGCTAGAATAAATTGAATAATGTGGCCCTTGTGACAACATTTGACTTGGGGATGGACAAGAGCACAGGAAATAAATGTCATTCACTATAAACAAAACAAAAAAAGGAATTTTGCTTGCACATTTCTTTCTAAAATTTTTGAATGAAACATGCCGAATAACAACCTTCCAGCGTGGCGACATGTGAAATGAAAACAGCCAAAAATGTTACATTAAAGAGAACACTTTATTATTGTAGTCCGGCGGCATCAACAGTTGTTAAGTTTTCTGCTTAAGTCAGTTTGATAGGAACTACTTGTGATAGATCAATGATATTTTGTATAAAGTTGCATTACTATCAGTTCATCTCAGTTTGACAACCATTTCGAGGCCCTGCCGCCTAGGTCATGGTCCAGTGATTTTCAATTAATTAACAATTTTCAATGTTAAGTTTTGTGCTTAAGTTAGTTTGATAGGAACTACTTGTGATAGATCAATGAATTTTCTATAAAGTTGCATTACTATCACCGCATTATAGTTTGACGACCATTTCAAGGCACTGCCTAGGTTATGGTCCAGCGACTTTCAATTAAGCAATGTTGCTGTCTATTAGATCGTCTTTGTTTGAATTTTATTCCAGTAGGCGAGACATATCTCTGTGTCAACAGTTCATTCTGTGTTAATGTTTAATGATTATGTCGCAGATGTTTTTTCAAAATCAAACAAGTAGTTCAAATGTAAATATTTTTCTAATAATTAGATGTTTGCTTATAATTTTCCTAAATTTTGTTATTATTTTTTGCGATCTTTTCATATTTTGATGGTTTGAAGTAATTAACATATTTTTATGTTTACAGACCTGCCAACTATCCCGATTTTGGCGGTATTATCCCGATTTTCATGCCTCAACCCGAATCCCGATATCGGGTTCCTAAAACAAGCAAAAAACCCGATTTTCATAAATTATACCCGAGAAAATGTTATTCTTACCGATTTCCGGAGATATTATCCAATCAAATTCATTCTAGTATCTGATATTCGGGTCATGTTGATTTACCTGAGGATTATCGATCTGTTTTGACACTAAGTATTATGTAAACATATACACGTGCCTCAATAAAATCAATGATTTGTCAAAGTTTTATGGGTCTTAATTGGTAATAAAATTATTGATCTTTGTTATTAATACCGATCAGCTTGGGAGTTACATAACTGTTTTAAATTTTTTATTTATCATTTAATTGAGATTAATATTCTAATCAAGTTAACTATTCTTTAATCAGGTGAACATAGTTAATAATTATTTTAATAACTGATCAAAAGAATTTGGCAAATTAAACGTAAAGGCTTGGATGCTGTTTGCACATTGAGACAATTGTTATAAAAAGGATATGATAATTGGAATTGAATCATAACAGTTCAAACTATCACAATGGTTGTTACTCCACCCAGCAAGAAGAAACGTTTGCCATAAACAAATGAACCAAATGAAAGAAGCATCTTTACACAGAATGATACACACAGCATCAAAACAATCTCAAGAGTTCAAGAAACAAACCAAAATTGATCCTAAATATACATGAAATACTTTCTACTGGACATTATTAAAAAAAAAACAGTCATAAGATGAAGCGATACATTTAAATTTTTTCCCCGGGGAAAATCCCCCATGGAGGTTTTCAAAAGTTGGCAGGTCTGTGTTTATTCTTTGGTTTATTTATATATTTTTTATTGTCTGTCTTCATGGCATATTGTAGTTAGTTAAGGCATAACAGTGTATTAGGTGCAAATAAACCCAATCCTCATGAATTATCTTATTAGGATATAGTCAGGTTTTGTTCTTTCTAGCTGCTTTACTATGGAGTTGAAGCCAAATTTTTTTTCTTGTTACTGTAGCATAAAAAAACTTGATCTTAGGTACCGGTATTACTTCTGCAAATACAAATCTTATCCTAAAAACTTAATCTGACTGCTGGAGCATACAGATAAGGTTAAGGATGATAAGTGGAGAATATTGGCATGTGGATTCCCTGTAAGGCCAAAAAAAAGATTTGTGTGTTTACGGTCACCTGACTGACCCTAGTTTTATCGTCCCGACCCTAACTTTTTTCATCGACAATTTTCTGAAATTCCGTCCCTTTCCGTCACCGGTACCGGTATTTATCGTATTAAACAACAATGGCGGTCTCTAGTGCCAGCACCGCACCGCCAGCATTTTGTCGCCAACTTTAAAACAGTGTCCCCATTTAAAAGCAGACAAAATTGTCATAGCTCTGTTTAACAATTCAAGAACTTTCATTGATATACATGTATTCAATAAATATCCCGATAGTAACGATTGTCATTTGAAAAACAATGATTCATGTAAAGTAATGTCTCCAAACAATTTTGAGGTTACTCATACATTGTCAGTCGGAGAAGTAGCGACATTATCCAGTGTTAGACAGTTTACTGTTTGAATGAGCCCTTAAAAAAAAAAAAAAAACGACCTACCGACCCTATTTTTTTTCAGCATGTGACAGTAAACTCACATATTTTTTTTTTTGGCCTAAGGGTTATATGTCTGACATACGTTATGACCTTGACATCATTTTCAAGTTCTGCTGGTGTTGTTGAACTTTCAGGATTAAGTTTTATTTCAGAAACTTGGAATGGAAGGTCACCAATATATAATCCTTAGAGTAGATGTCACTTAGCATCACTCATCATTAACTTTACACATTTTGCAAATTTGCTTCTGTGAAAGTGCTAAGCCAATTGGAAATTTAATTAAAGTTTGACTTGTCTGAAACAGCTATACAAATTAGAACCAAACTTGACATCAGCAGTTCTGAGGGGATTCATATATATATAAAGTATCAATCTTCTTATTAACAATATTTTATTTTTGTTTTATGTAGCTCTGTTAGAGATATCAAAGTTACTGAACACAGGATTAGATGCAGAACAATTAGCTACATGTGTAAGATTATGTGAGAATGGAGTCAATCCTCAGGCGTTAGCTTTGGTCATTCAGGAGTTAAGAAGAGAAACAGCTAATATCAGAGTAAGTATTGTAAAAGTACATGTACATACTGTAAAAATACTCATGTAACATCCTCATTTCTCTCATGTCGAATAACCTTTACCATACGTATCAAAGTTAGTGTAACGAGCGTATGTCAGAATTTTTTTGTTTATTTTGAGCATTAGTGCTTTACATGGTTTTTGTCTCGCCTGTGACAAAAAGTCGCGGAGGTGAGATATAGGTATTACTTTCCGCCGGCGGCGGCGTAAACCTTTTTAAAACTTTAATAATTTTGAACATCTAATACCTACAATTAAGATTTATAGTCCACAAGGTAGCTTATCGTATAAGGTTTGCCACAGTATACTTGTCTTGTGACCCTGACCTCATTTTCATGGTTCACTGACTTCACAAACATGAATTTAAAATCTGCATCCAAGTTTCGTGGTTAAATCCATTTCTCAGCAACTGTAATACCTAGGCCAACGATATTTGGTCTATAGATAGTTCTTAGTGGATGCATGCCAGTCTGACACCTGGCTTGGAACCTTGACCTCAATTTCATGCTTGAGTGACTTTGTCACATTTTTGAGATTAGGTCCATTTCTCAGCAACTAATACCTAGACCCACCATATTTGGTCAATAGATAGTTCTTAGTGGATAAATTTCGGTATGACACCTACCTTTTGACCTTGACCTCAATTTCTTTTAACACATTTTCCTTTGACTTGCAAAATGTTGGGTGTCAGATAATCATTATTCTGTGTCCATGTGCATACTCAGGCGAGACATGTAGTGTGTCCACTCTTGTTATGACTGTTAAAATTTAAATTTTTCACAATTAAAATTAAAAATGTAGAAAGTAGGGTAAAATAAAGATTATCTTTAAGAGATCATTATCATCCATTGATATAGTTATTTTGATGAGGCCTTCCTAGCTTGCCAAGTGGTGGAGTTACTGTAAATTTGGAAATTATCACAATATAGCAAAAAAAATCAACAGGATTAAAACCTGCATTTTGATTTTTGCTACCAAGTTATATTTTATATTTTTATTTGCAGAATTAATACCTTCAGCAATAGCTGAAGATTTGCAATAACAAATGCACACAAAAATATCTATTAAAATTAACAGTACTACCGATCACTACATAAAATAGAATGGATAAAAACATTGACATACCAATCATCTAGCCTGTCTGAACCAAGATTGAGAGCTTGTAGTCTTAAAATGACAATCATTGTCAGTTTTATTGTTGAATTTTGATGAATTTATCTACACTCCTGTTATTTCTTAAATAGATCCGATAACATGATATACCTAAAATGTGTCTGAAAATATTGTAAAACCCAGTTAAACATTTATTTGGTTTATAGAAGTTGAATAAATAAAACCTGAAGTGCTTTCCACCATATTTAAATTGTTTAAACTTGATATTATAGCCGTCTTTTTCTTACAGAAATCCAGTTGACAAAACTTGTCCAGTTCCAAGGAAAGCAGATGATTTAAGAAATGATATCCAATTGGAAATATGTGGAATTCTATCTTTAGATAAAAAGAAAGACAGACATGTTTGCCTTGGGTACTACCAGAATATGTACATTTGTAAATATGTAAATTGTGCACCTTATTCAAATATGTAAATAAATATTTATACTGATTTGGATTTTTTTCTTTTCATGTTTAAAAATGTTTTGTTTTATTTTCACAAAAGTAGAATAAATCATTGCTACATTTAAAAGCTAACCCGACAATTACCTGTTTTCATTTCTGAGTATGAGAAAAGGTTGATGACCAATATGAATTTTTTGTCTCTAAAATGAGACTTGATAATACAAGTATTAGGATTATTGGATTAACGATTAACTTGACTTGACCCTTCAGATTTGTCAAGTGGGACCTTTGTGGTGCACCTGATGACAGTGATGTTACTCCAAACCCATATTTGTTATGCTCACTTTGTGTCAGGACCTTTTAAGTTTTACTTTCGTTTGTTACATACATTGTAAATTCTGAAATTGGTTTCCAATCATTAACTTTATTATACTTAAATAAAATCATTTGATTGTTTAATACAATGTTGAATACTTCTTAGTACAGGTCAGTTCCAATTTGACATGTTTCACATTTGTTATAATTACTTATGCCCCTTTATGATAAGGGTTTTTTACGGGATTTCAATTTGATAAGTCCCAGATCAATTTTTCGAAATGCTGTTGAGCCACACAATTGAATTTATCCAGAATCTTGGAATTTTGGTGAGTACCAGCCATAGTTGATAAGTCCAGAACTCACCTTGATAAGTTACCAAAAACCCTATATGAAGTGGAAAACAGCCATGTTTGAGGTTCACACTAGCTGCTAACGAATTTAAACACACTGTAGATTACCACTGAGTACAGGTCAAGATTCCATATTTGCCATTCCTGAATTTTGAGGTTTCAGTTCACTTACTTGAGTCTTCTTCAGTATTTTAAATCAATGTTGAGGACCACTAAATACAGGTCTAGTTTGAATTTGACATGTTTTACATTTGCAGTTTTTGAGAAAATATCTAAATAATGAAATGTAAGGTTTCTATCCAATACTTGTGTATGCTCGAACATAATCATTTTAAATTTAGACATAATGTTCAGATTGGGTTCCAATTTGAAGTGGTTTACATGTGTAGTTGTTGAGTGCAAGATGCTGCAGGTAGTAAAAAATCAGACACCTTTTTAGCTCACCTGGCCCAAAGGGCCATGAGAGTATTGCCATCACTTGGTGACTGTCGTCGTCGTAAACTTTCATTTAAAGATCTTCTCTGAAGAAACCATTGGGGCAATTGGAACAAAACTTGGCAGCAATGGTCCTCAGGTGGTCCTCTTTTGGAATTATATCCGATGACCCGGCCCGTCATCCAAGATGGACGCAGAGCTGAGCATAGTTTAACATAGGACAATATGAAAAATGTACTTAAAGATCTTCTTGTCTGAAACCACTTGGCCAATTTGAACAAAATTTAGCAGCAATGGTCCATAATTGGTCCTCTTTCAGAATTATATCCGATGACCCAGCTCGTCATCCAAGATGGCCACCAGAGCCGAAAATAGTTTAACATAGGACCCTATGGGGAATTTAATTAAAGATCTTCTTGTCTGAAACCACTTTGCCAATCTGAACAAAACTTGGCAGCAGTGGTCCTCTTTCAGAATTATATCATCGCTAGTCATCCAGAGCCGAACATAGTTTAACATATGACCTTATAGGAAAATGACTTCAAGATCTTATCTGAAACCACTTTGCCAATTGGAACAAAACTTAGCAGCAAGGGTCTTTTGGTGGTCCTCTTTCAGAATTATATCTGATGACCCCGTCCACCATCCAAGATAGCCTCCAAAGCCCAACAGTGTTTGATATAGGATCTAAGTGCAAAAATCACTGAAAGATCTTGTTTGAAACCAGTGAGCCAGCTGGAACTTGACAGGCTGCCAATCAAGATGGACATTGTCCAGGTGAGCGATACGGGCTCCCGGGAGCCTCTAATTTAATTAGTTGACAATCGTTTTATTTTGGTTGTATTTTCTATTTCTTCTTTCTTGTGTTTATCCTTTTTGCCATTTGTTTACAATAAAGTGTTGTTTTTTTTTCTGTATTTTCATCAAATCGATAAACATGAAAAGTTCATTTTGGAAAATGCTAATGTTGGATAAACCCAACTTCAATTCCAAAATGACTGAAAAGGATAAATAAAAAAAAAACATCCCAGGAAAGAGCCATACATATTCTTCAGTTTTATAAATTTTGTAATTTTATAAAAATAAATGTTTTTATTTATATTTTAACAACAACTGAAACACTAGCAATTAAGCTGATGACAACCTGATGTGGCGATTTTTGATTTTCGCCGAGATAAAATCACCGCAGGAGTTACATTATTGCAGCTGACACTTGATTCCACAAACAGAGGTGTTCATCTCATTGTTTCCAGATTTATCTGATATTATTTTGTTGATGTCTTTATTCATAAAGTGGGTGTCCATTCCGTGATAAAAATAAACGTTTTCTCATTATGCCTTTGTTCATAGAGTTTTATGGTTTTCTGATTGACCATTGTATAATATAAGTGTGTTATTTGTTTCTTTAACGCCGAGTTCACTTGCCAAGATTTATAGGATAACTAATTCAAGAATTTGAATTTCTCAAAATATTCAACGAGTGACCGAAAAACACCTTAATTCACGAATGGCCGCAGTTTTCCGGTCACGAGTTTATACATTTATCCAAAAGAGCTATATTTGAATAAAGCTAATAAGAATAGTTAATGCAGCCTTTTTAGATCTTATTATAAATATCGAATTTGGAGAGATACGTACTAAAATTTATGATAAAAGGGACGATTTTAATTTTCCATTAACTAACTTCCCCTTTCTTGATGGAGATGTGCCCTTGGCATCATCGTATGGAGTGAACATATCAAAAGTTTCGCTAGTAACCAACAGAAACTTGGAAGTTACTTGAGATCTTTTCACAGTTAGGGTTACAAATGTGAGTTAAAACGAGCACATTCTGATCCTGCTATCTAATCTAAATTATGTAACGTCCACTCTAATTTTCAGTTGTAGCAAGCGGTCATCTTGTTGGTAATCATACTGTAGGGGGGAGGGGGGGGGTACCCATAAAACCGGTTTAACCCCACCACTATTCAGTGTCTGTACCAAGTCAGACTATTACTCTGTTGTGTTCATGTTTGTGTTTTGTACTCTTTTATGTTATTTTTTGTACGGCGTCTTGTCAGTTGGGTTGCTCTGATTGATTGGTATATTATTATTGACCTTTTTATACGACCGCAAAATTTTTGCGGTCGTATATTGGTATGACGTTGGCGTCGTCGTCGTCGTCGTCGTCGTCGTCCGTCGTCGGCGTCGTCGTCCGAAGACATTTGGTTTTCGCACTATAACTTTAGTATAAGTTAATAGAAAACTATGAAATTTAAACACAAGGTTTATGACCACAAAAGGAAGGTTGGGATTGATTTTGGGAGTTTTGGTCCCAACAGTTTAAGAATTAGGGGCCAAAAAAAGGGTCCAATAAGCATTTTTCTTGGTTTTTGCACAATAACTTTAGTATAAGTAAATAGAAATCTATGATATTATCTTGGTGTAAGGGAGGTAATCCAAACACATTTAAAGTAAAATATTGTGTATGATTCAATTATGTATAAAGAAATGTAGATTGTCTTGGGGTGATTTATAGCTGTCAATTTATTTTTAGAAGTTACTATTAATTAATATTAATTTTAGCCATATGTCATTTTCTATTTTAAGACTTCAATGATGTATTTAAATGGGTTTGCAAACTCCATGAGAAATTTGAATAGGGATTATGACCTTATCTTGAGGGAAAGAATTTTTTTTGGGGAAAAAGGGAAAGGTCGGGGGGGGGTGAAAATTTAGGGGGTAAATAAGAAATTGTGGGGGGGGGGACAATTTTTTCTAATTTCAGATTTCAGAAATTAAAAAGAAAATTTCTTCAAACATTTTTTTTTGCAAAAAAGGGTTGGGGGGGGGGGGGTACAATAAGTTTTTTTTTTGGGGGGGGGGGTCAATACGCAATAGCATAGTGTATTTTTTTTCTCATTTCATATTTCATAAATTAAAAAGAAGATTTCAAATTTTTTTTAGGAAGAAAAGGGTGGGGGGGTTACAATAAATTTTATTGTTTTCCGGTTTTTGGGGGGATGGGGGTTAATGTGCAACTTCATAGTGTATTGCACAAAAGCTAAAAAAGTGGTAACTTATTTTTTTTTGGGGGGGGGGGGGGCGGAGGGGGGCAATTCTCCACAGCATATTGTATTGCACAAGAAGCAAAAAATTGAATATAAATTCAAATCATATGACCAATTCTAAGTTCTTTGATTTCAGTTATTCTGTGTCAGAAACCTATTATGTGTCAAGTATTTAAAGAAATTTTCAATTGCACCGTATTGCGCAATAGCAAGAAATTGATATGTGTGCCTTGTTATCAAAGCTTTATTATTAACAAATTCCATTGGAAATTTGCCAATAACTTTAGTTTAATGAACTTCATTTGAAATTTGCCAATATAAAATGTGCTGATGAAGCTTTTTTGTTTATCTCATCTAAACTGCTTTTAAATTATGTATATTTAAAATTTGCCATCCATGACTATGATGTCATTTTCTATTTTAATACGTTTATGGTGTATTTAAATGGGGTGTTATGGTTGCAAAGTATAAAGAAATTGTTGGGGGGGGGGATTTGAAAACAAAATTTAGCGGGTGTAAATGAGAAATTGGGAATGGGGTTAATTTTTTTCTCATTTCACATTGCATAAATTTAAAAAGATAATTTCAATTTTTTTTTAGCAAAAAAAAAGGGGGGGTTACAATAAATTTTATTGATTTTGGGGTTTTTTTTGGGAGGGGTTGGTCAATGCGCAACTTCATAGTGTATTGCACAAAAGCTAAAAAGGGGGTAAATTATTTTTTTGGGGGGAGGGGGGCTATTCAGGATTCAACATCTGCGGTCGTATCTAGCTGCGCCCCGCGGAGCATTTTATTTCTGTTAGCATTTTGTTGTTGTTTATCAATAAAAATATTACTGTACATTTTGCTTCCTTTAGTTGTTATTCATTATTGTGGTACATGTATACAATTAGATACCTAATGTTTTCTGAATGGGCAGAATGTCCTTTATGAATGAGTGATTCGTTGATGTTCTCACATCAAATATGATGTTACTGCGAACGAATGCGACAACTGAGTATTGTTACGAAATGTGTGAACAGAGTTAGGATACACCTGATCTGAACTCTTCAAACTTTTAGTAAATCTATGACAAGTTATGCAGTAAGCAAGTCATACAGTAATACTTGTACAAGTATAAAATAAAACACTCGTGAGTTTGTTCTTTATCTTTAATCTCACCGTAAGATGCATCAGTTCTTTCGTAAATGGCTGTTTTCGGTGGAAGATGACCCTCGAAGCATCGATCGCCCACTGCCGTGACGTCCAATCAGAATTCTTTTTTCATACCTTTTGACCAATCTGGCGTAACGTTATTTAACTTCGTCGACTTTGCTTAATGAATTTACCTAGGTACAGGAAACCTAAACATCGGAAGAAATACGTACTTATACTCCATTGTACTCGTTCAAAAGTGAAGAACTTTTAAATCTTCAACTCCTTTTTACAGTTTAGCATCTTTTCCCCATCGTTCACCCTGCGCTCCAATCGGGAGAGACGTGAATTTTAAAAACTTTGTTGAAGATTTCCCAGTCTTGACTTTGAATTCGTGTAAGAACCTATTAATCTTTTCAGATAATGTCATAAATACTTGAGAAAATAATTCAGTGGATGTGTGTCTATATATTTAGAAGAAAATAGTGGTGATGAATGAGGTATTTATTTCGCTAATGTTCAACACTTCTGAAATGCACTGATCTGTTTTTATTAAAAATATAAATGAGCAAAGTAATTAAACAATAAAAAAAGAGTACAACTTTAAAAGTAAATTATCTATAAATATGCGGACATGGGTCTGTCATAGTACATGGTTTTGTATGATTTTTGCCGCCGCTTCATTTCAGCTTTCAACGCTTCATATTCTGGAGCAGTGTACTGGTGAGCCGACTTTGGCTGAAAATATAAACCAATTTTTCTTATCTTCTGAAGACAAAATTGAATTCCAAAATCTGATTTTTTTTTCATTTACATAAATTTTGTCATGATTACAAGAATTATAAACATTTTTTTCCCAGTAAGACTCAATTTGAATATTTTAATTATACCTAGAATTCATGCTTAAGTCGAGTTTTTTAATAGGCATAACAATAAGAATTGTATTAAATGTTTTACTGTGTTTTGGGTATCCAAAAATAAACAGTTTAACACCGCCTGTTTGAGTTGGAGTATCCCGACTCGTTGATTTTTGTTTTGTATTGCGTTCTCTGTAGCACTGTTCATTGGGTCTCGTTAGCTGGTAAGTTGTTGTTGAGATGTCTTTTATTATGTATTTAAATCTTGCAGACAAACTTCGATTTTCAAACTATTTCATTGTTGCAATAAAATTGTATGTCCTCATGAGCGAGAAAAATATATGCGCATGCACAAATTTTACTGAGGAACATGATATAAACGTTTCGAACCCCCTTCCACGCTCAAATCGTTTGACCGTGCATATAGCTTCTGATTACTTCAATGGTATGCTGCTTAGCCTGCTCTCAAATCATCTGCTTTGATTTTTGTTTGAAATTCATACGATTTTAATGTCAACTTCTGTACGCTACTTCAATATCAGATTACTTAATAAATTTTTGTTTTCTAATTTTGTTCCAGTATTAAAGGCCTTTGTTTCTCATAACATACCCTTTTTCTTCTAACACAAAGTGTAGGGGTCAATGGTGATCTATAAGAGGATGCCGGTCTTTGCCTTTGGTTGTTTGTGTCCAGCATCGTCTCCACACAGCATACTGGAAAAATCATCAATAAATTAAAGTACTATATAATAAAGAGTTCCGCTCGATTTTTAAAGTTGAAATGCTATTTTATTTTACGCAGTTTTGCCGGATAAGACCATTGTCTACAAATGTTATTACACAATTTTTTCTCTCTTTTAAATGTTGATTAAATTTTAAAACATCCTTTTTTCATCTCGAAACGATGGTATCTAACAAGCTTCGACTTCTGTTCTGTTTGCAGGAGAGATGATTTAATAACTGAGTCAGTCCTTATACACACGGTATACATAGATAATGCGTGACCTAAAAAAATTATAACTATACAGATTTTGAGATCTCCAATAATGACAATTCATGGGATGTAACTCCACATGTCCTATCAACATTCTAAACCATTTATTGTCATGTCAATTTTAATTGGATGACGTTGAAACACTCCTAGTCTGAAACGTGTAAAGAAATCAGTCATGCTGTAACAACCAAAACAAAACCAGAAGAAACAGAAGTTCATATGGGATCAGAGAGCAAACTGAATTTATCAGAAACTAATTAATTACAAAAAATACTTGCACTGAGAATTGTCAATATAATAGAACAATTTTAAACTATGATTAACATGGAAACAAAAGTGTAGACCAGAAATTATCCTTAAACAAATTGTGTCAACGTGAGAACATTATACTTCGTTTACTTAGAAATATGGTTAAACAGTTACAGTATTTTACAAGAAATATGCAACAATCTTCTCTATCACTGAAATTAACATTAATCACACTGAAGATTCATATTGACATTTAAAAAAATCTATACCATATATCATACGAGGAGTAAATCTATAGTCGAACTTCTACATAATTCAGATACAATTATTGCTTCTTTATTCGTAATAAAGTGGATCTTCTAGTCAAATACTAAGTAAACACTATTGTCAGCAAACACTAGTATAAGCATACGTCAGCTTGTTAGAAAATTTGTTAGGAATGACTCAATTCTCTGCAATTTTATGATAGATCTATAAATATTTCTTATCCAGTTATGTCCACCATTTATATCTTATTTAATTCTACTGATATATATATTTAGTAAGACATATATCTATAATACAGAGTTAAATGCACAGCAAAGCTTATATATGATATGACAGCCACCAGAGACCGAGCTATAGAGCAGTATAAGAGCATTATTCAGAGGGCAAACCATTGCAGTACACATCAGAATAGGGCATTCAAGAATTTTTTTCAATTTTATGTATTTACGAAAAAGCTTCTAAATTTGTTTATTATTTAACCTAAATGTATATATATATATATATATATATATATATGCAGTCTTTATCCGAATATGATACAACAGATCTGTCTGAATGATGGATCCATACAACAGATCTAAACGCTAATTAACAGCTAGTATTACAAAACTAAAATTGTTTTTTTTTTTCAATAGGAGACGAATTTTAATTAAACCAGTATAAGCTTGAAAAAGAAATTACAGAAATGATGTTAGTTAATATATACAGCTACAGATTTCTGAATGTTTTAGTTAGAAGAGAATGAAGGCAAATTAGTATCACATTCTAGCTAAAACCTATGTCTTGACTATCGTTTCAACATAAATTTACATTTTCGTTCAATTCGAATATTTGAGAAAGATATGCACTGGAAGTATATTTCTTTCAATGGAGCATATAGCACTACAATTTAATATTGGAGAACAAAACTAAACACGACAACATTTTTCCTTCAATGATTAAAAAATAAAACAGGGATTAGAAAACTGTCAGAATAATGACTGTTATTCTTCTAACAACTCTTTTAGTAATTTTCTAATTTCCACTTGCTTCTAAAGTATTCCTATTTTCTTACAATTTTGATTAACTCAACTATAAAATAGACAAAAATATATTAGACCTGAGCAAAAGAGACACTTAAGGAATGTTTCCAATTTTGAACAGGTTATACGATATAACCTGGTTTGGGTCAGTTTACCGCATAATAAACCGCGAATGAATGCCGTAAACTGACACACCCAGGTAATATATTGAAGTATAACCTGTTCAAAAATTTAAAATATTCCTTATAATTTAATTCCAAACAGAAGTACAATAATTCCTTGATTCAAGCACCAATAACGACATGGGACTATTTAAATTTACAAGTGGCGGATTATTTCGTTGGTGATGACACAAGACCAAACCAGGTTATAAAGTATAACCAATGTTGCTCTATGCTGTTCAGCCAATGAAAATGAGTATTCAAATCAAATTAAATTACACAAAGAATGATATACACATAAAAAAAACCAGAAGACAGCATAGATACATTGAAAACTATATGACTATAGCAACATAAACCAGGCGATCTAATAAATCAAACAACTGTGAAATCGGTATTACATGTGGTTGTTCAGGTCAGATACCATATATAAACAAAATAAACCAAAATATGAATGACTAGTTTTTCAAGTGGTTTTGTCTTGAATTATGTTGTAAAAAAATAAATAGATAAAACAAACTTAAACAATTAACGCGACCAAGAGGAAAAAATAGCGTATATTTTCGCTACATTAATCCCAATTTTGAACTTTCTTTTATAATACATTTACATGTTTAACAAATGTTAAATGCATGTACATATTTTACAATTATAAATAAAAAAACTGGTTAATTTATAAAAAAAAAAAGTATGACATAAAATCTATTATTAATGTTTCGAAAAAATACTACTTCAGAAGAAATGTTTGAAAATTAATAGATAAATTAGATTCCACAAAAACTTTAGAGTACTGCAATGATCTGCCATCACACCATGTATATATACATAGCACTATATATGTCGCACCTCTTCTAAAAACAGGTGGTGCACTATGACATTTTACCCTCGCTGGAGCACTGACAAAAACAAAATTACATTCATTTATTACAATTTAACAAAATAAATTTTATCCCAGTTACTTTTTATACGATGGTTTTTGATAAAAGGTATTTTTAAAGCAGCTTATACTTGGACAAAGAAAAAACAAAAAACAACTGCAAACTTGTTTATTGAAATCAACATATGATATTACTTGGGTATTGAGACGAGTATAGTTATAGTTATCAAAACGTTCACTATTAAGCAAATAAGTATTCTCTGATGCCAGTTTTGATGTATACGATGTGCAAATTTCGTCGATTTCCCACTCATCAGTTGTGCTCAGGGCTTAAAATTTTAAACAAAAAAAAACAAAATAACCCGATCCATTAAAACGCAGTTCAATTTTGCCAAAATACAGATAATGACAGATATATCAACAAAAAAGATAACACTTATTTTGCACTAAATTTGACATTTGTATAGTATCAATTTCATGGTAGTATCGAATTACAAGCAAATGAGCCGGAAATACCCTCTGAAACTTGAAGTCCATCAACAGGGGTATCAACTCACTGGAATTTATAACTATTACTCTCTAGCTAATGTTGCCGCACAGGATGTGTATTGTTGTCTATTCACAACTCATCAGTTGTACTCAAGGCCAAAAATAAAACCCTGAAGAGCATTTCCAATAGAAAAAATATTTCTTGCAAAATAATACCCAACACGGTAAAGCCAAAACCATCTAACTGTACTATGCATTTAATATCTTACATTTTTCTAGTTACACTGAACACATGCATACACTTTTCTCTCATTACTGATAACTATTTCATCTCAGAACTGTAAGTATTGTTCTCAAGATAATAATTTGCAATAAAATTACCCCTGATATGTCGAAATTTCTGTTAAATGAAGCTACATTTTGTGGTCCCTTGAACTTCGAGATAACGTGAGTCAAGTGTAACTGACAACATGCGAATACACAAGTCCAGTTTACATGTTTTAACAGCTAATATCTAATGACAAAGATGTTAAGCCTTTCATTAATATAACAGTACATATATCATAAAATTCACATGCAGATAGAAAGAAATTATATTGTTATTACAAATTACAATAGTTAAATATACCTGTAGGCTTTTGACACATGCTGATCTTCATCTATGGTGTGTTTGAGCGAGTCTAAAAATGCCGGAGTATGTCTGGATTTTGTTCGAATAAATATCTTTTTGCCTGGTAAAGGAGGCTTTCCCGGGACCTGAAATAAATGGGCCAGAATGCATGGAGATGCAAATAAATTATATTTGAAAATATAAATGATTGCACACAAAGCAACTTTTCTATTAACCTTGATCAATTATAGAGTTCAGAGCACAAAGAAAAGAAAACATTTCAACATTTTGAGTGATAAAAGTGAAACGGATAACAAAATCCAATCACATGTTATGCTTGGATGAAATTTGAAATAAAAGGCAGGTCCAGGATTTTGGCAAAATAAAAAGCCAGGACCACATTAGGTGTGAAAAAAATGCAAGACCTGTGTCAATTTGTTGGTTTAAATAAAAGTAAAATTTTAGGCGCGAATGTGACCAAAAAAAAAAAAATCCATGACCGAAATTTCGGCGAAACAAATTAGGCAGTATCAAACATTTCATCCAAACCCCCACCCCCCCCCCCCCCCCCCCACCCCCCTTTACCCTCTCATAGAGATCAAATGGTTATTCCCTAACCTCAAAGTAAATATGACAAAGCGGAAATAAACATTACTAGAAATTCAGTACATTTCTACAACGTATTTCCAAAAATGGTGGAAATAGAAATAGAAAAATGCACTAAAAACATGTTCATAAAATACATGTGTATGTTACAATTGCCTAAATGCAGAACTTAACCCAATAGAAAAAAAGACGCGCATTTACGCGCCAAGGAGAAACAACTTACTTTCCTAATTTTACAATTTAATTTCGAAAAGTATTTTCGTTTCAATGCTGAAACAGAAACTGAGCTGTAATATACCTCGGGAACTTACAGCCACCATCAAACGCATCAATCAAACATTATTTGGTACCAATCACGAGATACTGTGTATATAAGTATCTTTAAATCTTAACGATATAGGGACATTTGATGTTGGTAATAATTAAATATGTGTGTTTATATATGTACGAAAGAAAAGAAAAGGAAATACAACGAGTAAATGTACCTCAGTCTGAAACCTTCTCAATTTAACAATAGACATCTCTCTTTTCTTTTGTCCATCTTCTCCAAAATGACCGTACCACTGTTGTAGTCTGTTTTCAAGCTGGCATAAATTAGCATCACTCGATTCCCAGTCCACAAATTCGGATTCTAATTGTTCTTTTTCTGAAGAAAGACCAGTTTTACCCTTTTCACATACAAGGTGTGTTCGATTTGCATTCATATTCCCCTCAAAAGAATCAAAATCAATGTCATCTTCACTTGAGAAGTCTAATGCATTGTTTTCTATGTCATATTTGGATTTTAAAACTTGAGAAATGATATTTGTGGAGTTAGCACCTTGAACTTGATTTTTATGAGCTTTGTTTTTATTTCCATCGTTTAGAACTCTTCGTTTGTCCATTCGTGCTTTATAACTTAACTTCTCCATCTCTCTCTGTTTAGCCTTCATTCTAATTGTATAAAACACACTTCCAGGTCCAAACATATCTATCAATGGACCCTTTTTGAGACTATCTAGTTTCCAATCATCAGGATTTTCTCGTTCTTTTTCTTGCCGGACCATTTCCTCTTTTATTTTCTTTCTTCTCTCAGCTTCAGCAATTTTATACAGTAAATATTTATATAAAGGGACGCCTTTTTTGTCTTGCATCCAGGATAATCTCAAGGAATATTTTTCGAGCACTGAATATCGAAACATTTCAATAACTTGTGGGTTCCTTTTTTCAATTAACCTTTCATAATTTTTTTGGTCCAGAACATACATTTCAGTCTCCTGAATACATGTCACAGAGTAGGAATATGTATTTAAGTCCATTGCTACCTCCATATCACCTGGAAAAAGAATAAGAAGAGTAAAGGGAAGAATATTTGTAAATCAGAGACCTTGGTGTATCATTAAACTTTGTCAACACTGTTCATTTTACCTTGAAGTTCTTATTCTGACCAGCTTTTTATTCTCAGCAATATAATTTCTATATTTTAAGGTGTAAGATTTACAATATTTTATCAACCATTTCATAAATTAGTTTCCCTTTGAACGAACTCTACAACATGTGTTATTTTTTTGACTCCCTAATTTCATGACATTTTTTAACAAATGACAATGAGACGGTTTGCTGTCAAATGGGCTACATGTGAATTAATAAATCACAGGTAATTATGAAAATTAAAAAGATTGAACGTTTCAGCCAGCCAACCTTAATCAAGAGCACATAACAAATTCAGAGTCCAATATCCCCATCCGAATTATCTGCACAAAAACGAATGCAAACCGTCTCATCAGTGACATTGATTCTATTTGTCATGTCTCCTTCTCGTTTTTGTGTTCATGATCAAGAATAGCTTGCCAAAACATCGGAATCTTTACCTTTTATGCTGATTATCTACATAATCCAAAATGTCATTTAAGCATGCGAAATGTACTACTATCTACCAAATACATAATACATTTCTATGCCACTACCGAAAATATTTCAACAGAGCCTTGGACTTTCCAGTATGTGCGCATTTTGTCCGAAAAATGCGGGAATTTTTATTCCACACAGGTCAATAAAAAAAAAGAAATAGGAAGTTTAGTATAATCGAAGGAAAAAGTTATTCTGAGGCATGCGTTTTTTTAAATACTTTTTGATAATATGTATGATTCATACCAATAATTTCACCAGCGCCAATCAAACACAGTTCTACAGTACGTATACTTAATGGTCTTTGAGAACGCTTTCCACCCTTTCCAGGCTCTGTTGATTTCTGTCGATTCAGCACTAAAGGTTTATACTCCTCAGACTTCTGTGAATGCATACTCAACTCCCTAGATAAAACATTGAATTCTTGGCACCAGTTGTATTTTCATAAAATAAAACTACATTATTAAGGTCGATTGTTAAAACGATATGTGTTTCAATATTTTTAGTGGAACCCTATCCTTTACGTAAATACAGCATTTAAATATGTCCTCTCAAAGCTGTTTGAGATCACTGAAACATCAATGTTATGTTTTTCATTTCTTTTC
Source organism: Mytilisepta virgata (assembly GCA_028015205.1). Taxonomy (NCBI): domain Eukaryota; kingdom Metazoa; phylum Mollusca; class Bivalvia; order Mytilida; family Mytilidae; genus Mytilisepta; species Mytilisepta virgata. The sequence continues at coordinate 40,166,716 of CM051515.1, forward strand.
CTTTATTGACAGTCTAGAAATGAAATATCTAGGTAGTTCGTCATGACTACTAATGATCACTAGCCTGTCAACACTGCGGTTGTGAGTTCGAATCTCACCTGTGGCGGTGTGTGTTCGACTCCCACCTTAATTGACAAGGATTGCCAATTTTCCTAGCGAAGGTCGGTGGTTCTCTCCGGGTACTCCGGCTTCCTCCACCAATAAAAACTGACCGCCGCGAAATAGCCAAATGTGCTCAAAACGGCGTTAAACCCCAACTAAACAAACAAACAAACAAACAAGAAATGAAATAAATTTTTTTAGGGAATACAAGTCAAGCGACGTTGATAACAAATGCCATATTTCTATGGGTATTTAATTGGTGTCATGCATTTGTATACCATCCTTCTTAAGACCGCCTAATAATCACTTATAATTTGCCATGGGTTCACTGTTGCTGCCCTGATAGACACATCTGTATTATTGTAATGTGTAAGTGTTTCCCATTCCGAAGCACCTCCGTTGAAATTTATCTTTTCTGTGGATTTGTTCTGCTCATCTACACATACTTTTGGTATCTATATGGTCGCCAATGTTCTAAACATTTTAAAATGTTACAAAATGCTTCCTTTCCGAATTATTTGGTCAACATAGAAGGAGTGGACATATATCTTGATTGTGTATTTGTCGCTAGATTTATGGTTATTAATTGGCTGTTTGGTCTTCACTAACATGATTTAAGTTACCTTCTAAGTGACTCTCGAGCTTCCACTTTCTCTAAATCCTGTACATCTGGTAGTGGGTAGAAATCAGGATATTGTGACGAGTGCATATGTTGATCACATGTTAATTTTGTCTGCCCACTACAAAATAAACATAGTAAAAGAATGGTAACAGACATTCGTCAATTTGTTTTGATGGAATGATATCTTGCATATTCGGGTATCTTAAATACAGTAATATAAACGAAGATACCAAATATATATTTCCATTGTCACGTTTTCTGCGACGTGTTTGTTAAATATATTTCATACATACAAATAAAAGATTACACGGTTTTATCAAGTTCTGTAATCCAAGCAGCGAATTTTTTCAAATGTTGGACTAATTTTTCACTTGAAAAATTAAATTTGTAAAAATCTAATGCCATCAAATGTGGATCCGTGCTTAACAATGATACTTTCAAATAGAAGATTTTTCAAAATTAGGGAGGAGAAAATCCAACATTATCATTTATTTTTGGTCTGTTTCATAGAATAAAAAAACTAAATTACCAATGGGGTTTATCTGATGGAGTTATATATGTAAAAGAATTATTTTTAAAAATTTATATCAGCAAAAAACTTGGTTATATAAAAATAACTTTGCGTCATTACGGCAATTTCATTATGGATAAGCTAAATTAAACCCTTTAAATTATGCATTTAAAAATAACATAAGAAAACTCCTTAATGATGTGTAATAACCACTTCTTACTTATATACGTTAATTCCATCGTCACGTTTTCTGCGAAGTGTTTTTTTAAATATATTTCATACGTACAAAATAAAATATTACTCGTTTTTATCAAAGCAGCGAATGTTTTCAAATATTGGACTAACTTTTCAATTTAAACATTACCTTAGTAAAAATCGAATGCCATCAAATGTGGATCCTTGCTTAACAATGATACTTTCAAACTGAAGTTTTTCTTTCCGCAAACTCATGGCCATTTGTTTCTTGTACTTGGGATGCCATCTTTCAAAAAGTGGATTATTTTCTACAAAACGTTTCCTGTCTGCAAATTCTTTGGCATGGAAGGAGTGGATACACCTATTGTACAAATCTCTATCGATGACAATTAAATCTGTAGCTTCATCAGCAATAATTGTAGCATTACGCACACAATCTGTGTTTATCAAAGCAAGTTCTCCAAATGATTTGCCTGATTCTGAAACAAGATAAAAGTACATGTTACAAAGTCATGATAATTAAAAACTGAATAATAATTACTTGAATTACTGCAACATCACGTAATCAGATTGTCACTGAAGATAAATCATTCTTACACACATTGGCTCTTCAGTTACTGTCAATGTTTGAAAAGTGGAAAAAAAGAACGAAAAAATAAAACATAATTGACCACAAAGCTGAAAAAAGGCAAGGTCCACAACACCCGCATATGGGTATGAGGAGGGAGAGAGAGATTGTAATTGCGTATATTCAAATAATGTTTCTAGGTCTAACTATTTTAAATTTCAAAGAAAAAAATTAATGCCACTGTCGAAATACTAGCACATCAAAGGGTCAAAAACGTCCAAAGGGCGAGGCTTCAATGTTGTCATGCCTGATGTATTTAATATTAAGTACCCAAACATTATCCTCATCTGTACATACCCTCTAGTATAGATAAAAACTTATATTAACATCACAAAGAGGACAAGTATACCTCAGGAACAAAAAAAAAAAAAAAAAAAAACGCAACCCAATCATCCATCTGTAATTTTGTCGTTTCACGTGTGTTTTGAATTTATCTGCCTATATTTTCCGGATATTACATGTTTTGGTATGTACTTGCCTATTTTTCCGACATAATTTCCAAACTTGGATCGATCTAATTCTTTAGGCTTTTCGCCGTCTGCTTTGTCCTTGTTTTCTCTGCTTGAATCTGACTTTTCTGATAATTCTGTCCTATCATCTTCTAAGCCATAAGTAGTGTTGATGTGAATCGCTACGGCACCGTTCAAGATAATGAAGAAACTGTAGGAAATACATATCTGTTTACTGATATATCTAAGGACAAGGTTTGGAAGTATTGACAACATTGCCTTTCCGAAGAACATTCACAGCTATATTTTATGATTTATCTGGAAATCTTATAAATAGAAATTCCGTTATTGAATAGTTATCTTGGCTAAAAAATTTGGGTGTGACTAAACTTCGAGTTCGAGTTACAGTTAGAGTTAGAGTTCGTGTTAAAGTTAGAGTTCGAGTTGAAGTTCGAGTTGAAGCTAAAAATTCATGGATAATAACTCCAAGACGGGTAGTCCGATTTCTACGAAAATTAAAACGCAAGTAGATCTTGTCCTCCTCATCGTTTTTACCTTGCCAGATTTTCTCTAAAAGGAGTTTCTTCTAATATAATTTTCAAAAACTACTGTCTGACCCATATGCTCTATATTTAGTAACATAGGCCAGTGATGACTCGGGCCAGGTTTGATTCCAATTAGCCCAGCAAGTTCAGAGTGTAAGATTTTTTTTCAAAAAAGTTTACGACGGCAGCTGACGGACACCAAGTGATGGCAAAAGCTCATGGTCTTTATGATTTTTTTTTAACATGGTATGCAATCGGGCTCATCTGAGACAATCAGTAAACTATTCACATCTTTTATATTATTTTGAAGGATATAGTTTTGTATCAGAACTTTAATGTACGGATTATTTTAAGGAAGGTTTTAAAAAGTTTTTAAAATTATACAGAATCCACAGGCACTTTACTGAGTGCAATATGATGTTTTATGGACCACTTAACAGCAATATTGCCCAACGGCCGCGGCCAATATTGCTTTATGTCGTCCATAAACCATGATTGTGCACGACAATGAGGTGCTATAATGGTTTTATTACATTTCACTTTAAAGAGCATGAATTGGAAATCACCCGTCTCTAAAAATAATTTACCCTGCAATATCACAAAATATGGACTTGTTTGAAAAACACCGTTTCTATATAAATCTAAAAGTACGAAATGTAATCATACTTATTCATACCATGGATAAATAATAGTTTTCATCAAAATTATAACCAATGACACTGAAATCAAGGGAAAAACAGGAGCTGGACGGGATGTTATAAGGCTTTGTGTTTAATTAAATGAATTTTATCATTTTTCAAAAAAAATATATTTCATAATGTATCACTTAAAAGTCTTTTCAATCTTTTCTGAACAGATTTTTCAAAAATTATGTAAAATTCTATATATGATAGATACAGGCTATATATCTGAACTATTGAATTAGTAAACAATTAAAATGACGTGCATTTGATAATGTTTACATTGCTTCGTAATGCATTTCATATATCTATAAAAACAAATTCAAAGGTATTAAACTTGTCAAATTAACTTCGTCTCAAGAGTATTATAAAGACCTTAGTACTTTAAGCTTAACTGTTAAGAGTAGACACCATAACTGTCGCTTTGAGGATTAATAGGTTATTTTTAATGTCAATTATGGTAAAACATAAAAGATCAAGAATGGCACCAGACGATTAACTTATATTATCTAACACAAAAACCAACTCTGATGCTTTATTATATTGATAAAATAAGGTTGTTTAACCTTTCTGTATGGTTATCTATTAGTATTATCATTATGCAGTATTTCGAGCTTGTTGTTGCTTAATGTTACGACAAGCGTCCTCAGAATGGTACTTTTTTTGTTTGTTTGTTTTTTTCTTTTGTTTTTGTTTGTGTGTTTTTTTCCTTTTGTTTTTGTTTTATCCAAGATCTTCGATTTTTCTATTGAATTTATTCAGTAATTTAATCGTGACTAAAAAACTAAAGGCATTGTTAGTGAAAATGTTAGACTGAGGGCATTCTGGATACAGAATACCACTGTCAAAAATAGTAGGTAGCACAATAAATACTGTAGCACTGATCAATTGTGCTGAAAATAAGTAACTCAAGTCTGAGTTAACTATATAATTATATTATTTAAAAGTAACGATATGAATTGAAGGGTTACATACCAATCTCCTTTGTCTCCTTGCTTTATGACAACAAAGTCACGCTCCACTGTTGTAAATTCGCAATTTTTTATCAAATCGAGAATTATTTCTAAAATTAAAATACCAAAATTCAGTTACATAGATGTCCTCCAAAGAAAAATGATGAATATTCTACCTAAGATGACTTTATGGCTTGTGAGAGTTTAAATAAACAATGTAAGTGTGAGAAGTTCGACTTAGATTTAGATTCTGTCCTGTCTTATGTATTTCTTTGATTTTGTGTGCTTTCTTCTATTTCATTTTGTTTTTGGTATACTGTACTATTTGTTCTCTACGAATTCGCATGAATTGTATTTGAAATTTAATCTTCACTTTTTAAATTGTTACAAGATACCATTATCATACATAATGCTTCACTCATTTCAATAATATAATTACCCCCATGTAGTGGTATATACTTAATGATCATATTAATGGAGTATTCTTAATATGAAGTCAATACTGAATAAAACGATCATGTTGAAAAGAATCATTGTTCGCCTTCTCTTGGAAAACAGGAAATTTCTTCCCATTAAAGGTTTTCATTACAAAATCTTTGACAATTCAATCATGTTCTAATCTACAGTACCAAGCTTTAATCATGTTGTTTTGTTTTCAATTTCGATTTTAATTGGAATGGGTAACTTAGCAACCAGCAGAGATGCCAATGAACTTCCTGGAGTCAGTGAAATGAACAATCCTATTTTTAATAACATAATCAATGTAATAAAATAATTAACTGTGGATTGATAACTTGTACTGTTTAATTGAAACTTTCGTCAGATAATAGTATATATTGTACACCAAGCAAGTGATACCGATTGAATGAATATTAGAACAATAGTACTTGGGATTCAAGTGGTTTTTCTCAGATCGATAGTACGTAGTCTACTAACGCTGCTACAAGCAGCTTGTTTGCTAAATTGAGTGATGTAGATAAAACTTTTGTTTTCGGTATACTGTTAGTTTTTATAGAAAAACGGGACAGCAGGAGTGAAAGGGTAAAACAATTAATACTTCTAATTATTCGTGAAAACCAAGAGAAAATGTTTGATAGTGTTTATCTAACTTTCGGAGTATTTAGCTTTTATTACTTAGTAAATACATTGACACTTTTTATTTATTTTTGATACTTTTGAAAATTCGAATTGACCAAATGGAAAATATAACATAATTATATGTTAATAAATGATATCGAATAAGACTTTTTTTCATGAGGGGGGGAGGGGGAGTTATACAACCCAAAATAAAATAAATAATAAAAACAAAAAGAGGCAGGCACAAGAATACATTGTAGATGTATAAAATGAAAAATATCATATCATATCAAATAGTATTCATATATATTCGTTTTTATGCTTCAGAGGAAAAACACATGCAAACTTTACACACATGTAATATTGAACATAACAGCAATGGTATGAATAAGTGTTTCACAAAAAATCATTCTTTTTTTCCAAACAAACATACCGTCATTAAGCTGGTTGAATAAATCTGACTTCTTTTGAAACCATGATTTTATTTGATAGATTTCCGTATTTGTTCTTTCTTCTGGGGATTTTGTTATAACGGAAACAACCTTATCATATTGGTGTGCGGCGGCTAGGTCTGTCGGTCTCATGATTTCAGATGGTCGGGCTAGTGAAGCATTCCTTGTTTTCGATGATCCCGTCTGTAAAAGGTAATCCAAGAACATAAATATAAAAGCCAAATATAGTTAAAAATCAATGGCGTAAATCATGATAATCAAGCAGATCTCAAAATAAGCAAAAAGGTCTTTTTAATGATTTCTTTCACAAATGATTAATTTGCCTTTCAAAAGATGAGGTTTTCGCCTTACACATGCCTTATTGCCGCTGCGATCGTACAAAAGAACGAAACAACTTGCTATTACTTAGAAATTCTTCTATATGAGCGACCATTTTATTTTCATGGGAGAAATGGAATAAACTAGAGGTCCTTTTACGGCACCCGTAAATCTGGATTTGCGTCGCCTGCTTTGAGTGCAAATTTGTTTTTGGATTGTATAGCTTGGTTTTTAAGGCTCCAGTAGACTAGCAATTTAACAATATAAATTTAATATACAATAAATTAGTAATAAACCGTTTGCATAACATAATTTTAAAATTTATAGCGACAGAAAGTTCAATTGAAAAAATAATAAATGAATGAATATGAAATAAAGAGAATAAATGGATAAAAATACAATTAAATACGTTGAGAAACATACCTTCATTTTTAGGAAATTATTTCAAAATGATCAAAACCGATAAAGTGAAATCGTAATCCAGCAACAATCGCGTGAAAAACAACGTGACAAATATGGAAGTGATTGTACAGTAAGTGAAATAAACAGTTTAAATGATTAAGAAAATTGTTCAGATTCTAATATTAAGTCGGATCAATATAGTGGGATTTACTTGGAGGACTTAACCAATTATATAGAGAATAATACATGGTAAAATCTGTATCACATGCTGTATCAACCGGAGAAACCAATATCAGCCAGAGGGCCTTGGCCCGAGGGCTTATATTGGTCGAGGTTGATACAGCATGTGATAAAGATTTTAACATGTATCATACACTTAATCATATAATTAAACAGAGGACTGCAAATTTTCCAAATTAAAGTCAACTGCTACAAGTGAAATTGATTGGGGAAAATATATTATGAAAAAAAAAAATTAAAAAAATAGGGGGTGGGGATTTGAAAAAAGTCAAACAATCGGGGAAAAAATTGAACATTTGTTTTTTGAAATTTGAATCTCCCCCAAAAAATCCCCCCCCCCCCCCAACAAAAAAAAATACAAAAAAAAAATAAAATTGAAAAAGCTATGTGATAAAGGGTAAAGCCATGCGATAAAGGGCATTACGTCTTAGACGTCAGATAGACGAACATCATGGGTTTTATCGTATATTCAAAACTCCTGTATTTAGTACCAAATACATGTATATGATTAAATATCATATCAGCAGGAATAGATAGTTATGATAACAATAATTCTTTGGCAGTACAGTACTTAATTTAATTAGTTAATACCTAATGAAGCAGAAATTTGTCATACACGTTTGTCATACAAGGTATGTCATACAATATTATTTGATTACTTATTTTTGAGTGTCGTAATAGTATGAAAAGGAAAAATGTGATATTATAAGATGCACCCTTATGTCTAATGTAAAAAGATTAAAAATTCCTATATGGTTCATTGAACTTAAAATGCAAAAAACGTTGTAAATAAATTTGGGCCATCGATAATATGATACATTGTATACATATAAGGACAAACAATGTGCTCTGGCTGTACGCAGCTTTTACTGTTATGTTTTAATTTAAAAAAAAAATATAACGGAAATTTTAGTCAATCAATTTCCCAACCTGCCTTGTTACAGCCTTGGCTATCCTATTAAAAATGTAGACTGACACTGTATTGTTTCAAACTGAACCATCGGTCTAAGGAGTTTTTCGTCACATGCATACTACAATTTTTATGTAAGGGAGCAACCGATTGATTTTTATTCGGGTGAAGGGGAGGGGGACTAGGATTAAATGTTTGATACTGCCTATTTTTTCCCCTAAATTTTGGTCCTCGAATTTATTTTTGGCCTCTATCACGGCCTAAATTTTAAGTTTCATTTAAAACAAAAACATTCTTGATTGACACAGGGCCTGCATTTTTTTCAAATCTAAAGTGATCCTGGCTTTTTATTTTGCCAAAATCCTGGTCCTGCCTTTTATCTCCAATTTCAAATTTGATGCTAGGCCCCCCCCCCCCCCCCAAACAAAAAAAAAATCAATTGGTTGCTCCTTTACATAAAAAATGTAGTATGACTTTGAAAGTAATAAAACCTCCTAAGGCCCAAAATCTTTTGCCTTCCCGCGTATAGGTTTATCATTATATCTCAGAAATTGTCCTTTGCATAACTCAATTACAAAATTTCAGACAAGTTAACAATGAAAACATTGCCGAATTGGATTATACCGATAATTAACTAGTGGTACATGTACATTTTGAAAAAAAGTGCGCGGTCTATCGCACAAAAAAATGTGGGTTGTGGATGATACGGGAAAAGATCCTCGTTTGGTGTATTTTGGATTTATTGATTATATCACATTATATGGAGTAAAACGACTTCTAATGATAATTTAATGGACTTACAACAGAAAGGCGGATGTATTAATTTAATACATGTTACATGTAAATTACCTTTTAAAAACCATTTTGACATGAAATGTTCTGGTAATATGGATTTATTTTTTCTGTTGAGGAAATCTGTTTGGGTTAGTAGCATGACATTGATTTAGATGAAATCAATTTTGGTTCGACTTTTCATAGATACTCAAAAAAGAATTCCCGGTTATAAATAAAGATATCTCATATAATTTTCTTTATAAGATATCTTATAAATTATATGAGAAATCTTATAAACTATATAAGATATCTTATAAAATATATGAGATATCTTATAAAGTATATAAGATATCTTATACGAACTAGATTATATATCTTATATATTATATGAGATATCTTATATATTATATGAAATATCTTATATACATTATAAGATATCTTCTTAAGTTTATAAGATATCTCCTAAAGTTTATAAGATATCTCATATAGTTTATAAGATATCTTATAAAGTATATAAGATATCTTATAAAATATATGAGATATCTTATATAGTATATAAGATATCTTATATACAAAATATTTATAAGATATCTTATAAACTTTGGAAGATATTTTATAAAGTATATAAGATATCTTATAAAGTTTATAAAGTTTAACCAATTAAGTGACAAAAGGGGGCTGGGGTGGGGGTGGGAAGGCTGTCCGAGATGGAGTTATTTTCTGATAATTCATTTTTGTTTTTTAAAAAGGTGTTGATTTGTTGATTTGTTGCCAAAGTTTACAAAATAAAGGTTTATATTTATATAAAATGTGCCTTGATCATTGAGAAATGGTGAAATTTTAATTCTATTTTAAATACAACCCGTAAAAATGAGTAATACAAGGGTATCGGAAAAGTATTTTTTTTTAATAGTTTCTACACAAATGTAACAATGTTTGCATTCTTATATTCCTAAGGTTCAAATTTTATAAAGATCTTCAGTTTGAGTTTTTTTTATATTGTGTGTGGACATGGGTTTTTTAAGGAACTTTTCTCTATGTTGTAACTTTTTGTTAGTCTCTTTACCTCAGAATCGTGATAGATATCTATGGCATTTGTGCAATCTCTAAAAATCCGTTCCTTTATTTCTTTAGTCATATACGGTATCGAGCGATTTTTAGTCCTTTCTTTCTTTAATTGTTTAATTTTAAATGAAAATGTAACGATATGAGGTATGCGTTAATTTTCGTTCGGTATTGAACATAGGGTGAAAAGAAATTACATATAGGATGTGGACTTTATAAAGCACTAAAATTCAACAAAAATAATCACAAATCCAAACACACATATAACAATGACAAATAGACTCGAGACAGACATTGAAATTAGAAGAACTAGACGGACAATCGAAAGCAAATAAAACCAAACTTGTACCAAGGACATAAGAAGTGATCAAAGGTGTTACCTTAAAATTTGGGATGTTAAATTTTCTTTTCTATTATATTCGTACACATGGATCAAAAACAAAATCCCTAAAACAATGTTAGATTTTGTACATGTTTTGAATTTTATGATATCAAATCAAAATATTCCGGCTTGGGTTCTGTGGGTTTTTCGATTTGTGTCGTTAAGAAGAATCACTCCGATAACTATTTATTGAAAATATGATTCTGAAAGAAAAGTAAAAGGACAAAGAACTGCCTAATATAAACATTAATGTTAAATTACGGATTCAATAATGGTCTATATTTTTGAAGGCAAATTTTATAGTATGCTTTATACATCATATACATATTTATCTTGATAATAAATGCACCTTGTACAAATGATCATTTTCATAAATAAAATTTCTTCTCAGTGAAGAGTAGTGAATGTTCGTTTACTTAAAATTCAATTTTACCATATTTATAGGTACAAATGCACATCAAACACGACATGTTTATCGAGATGAAACTCATAACAAAAGATTCATTGTTAACATCGTGACACTGTATCGGTTAAAAAGGGACAAAGTAGACAAATAATAATGATGACATGTAGTACTCCGTACATTAGCGAGTAGATATTCAATATTAATATTATGTAGGTGTAAGATTTTCTTTGAAAATTTACATAATGTATTTCATTAAATAAACTTTGAGAAATCAAAAAGTGCATTTGTGACTACAGAAATGTTAAGTTCTCTCTTCGCCTTTTTGTGGCTAGATATAATTGAGACAGAATTAATCATAGTGTACGTAGTACGTACTCTAAAATGACGCTCTTCAAAGGCTTTGAATCCAACACGTGGTAAAATTCGCTTATTTTGATATTAACTATGGTACGATTTATTATACCCCCCGCAAACAAAGTTTGGGGGGGTATATAGGAATCACCTTGTCCGTCCGTCTGTTTGTCTGTCCGTCTGTCCGTCTGTCCATATATCTTGTAAGCGCAACTCCTCCTAGACCGCTAAATGGATTTCAACGAAACTTTACAGAAAGGAAGTACATCATCCAAAGATGTGCATGAAGAAAAATCTTTGCTTTCCGATATCACACAAGGGAGATAATTTGACTTCTATTTTTTTGGCTTATACATTATATATGAACCTCGTAAGCGCAACTCCTCCTAGACCGCTCAATGGAATTCAACGATACATTACAGAAAGGAAGTACATCATCCGAAGATGTGCATGAAGAAAAATCTTTGCTTTCCGATATCACACAAGGGAGATAATTGGACTTCTATTTTTTTTTGGCTTATACATTATATATGAACCTCGTAAGCGCAACTCCTCCTAGACCGCTCAATGGATTTCAACGAAACTTTACAGAAAGGAAGTACATCATCCAGAGATGTGCATGAAGTAAAATCTTTGCTTTCCGATTTCACACAAGGGAGATAATTGGACTTCTATTTTTTTTGGCTTATACATTATATATGAACCTCGTAAGCGCAACTCCTCCTAGACCGCTCAATGGATTTCAACGAAACTTTACAGAAAGGAATTACATCATCCAAAGATGTGCATGAAGAAAAATCTTTGCTTTCCGGTATCACACAAGGGAGATAATTGGACTTCTATTTTTTTTTAGCTTATACATTATGTATGAACCTCGTAAGCGCAACTCCTCCTAGACCGCTCAATGGATTTCAACGAAACTTTACAGAAAGGAAGTACATCATCCAGAGATGTGCATGAAGAAAAATCTTTGCTTTCCGATTTCACACAAGGGAGATAATTGGACTTCTATTTTTTTTGGCTTATACATTATATATGAACCTCGTAAGCACAACTCCTCCTAGACCACTCAATGGATTTCAACGAAACTTTACAGAAAGGAAGTACATCATCCAAAGATGTGCATGAAGAAAAATCTTTGCTTTCCGATATCACACAAGGGAGGTAACTGGACTTCAAAGCGGGGGGTATCCTTTGTGAGCTTTGCTCACAGTACATCTAGTTACTGTAGTTGTCCTAATTCATGGTGGTCTGAATTTATACTTATTTTACCACGGGTTGGATCTTTATACCAATATTTTAGGCATTGATAGTGCTTGAGGTAAAATATTCGGCATAAACATGATGAAGGGTCAACTCGTGGTAAAATCAATATAAATTCATGCGTTCATGAATAATTTACTTGTACCTACAAGTAAATGAATACAAACTCATTGTTTCACGGAGTTTCTTTCGTATGTGATACTTATTTTCAGAACGTTTTAAGTATATTTTCTTACTTAAAGTAATTTATTGGAATCACGTGTAGACTTTCACTGGCAAGAGAAAAATTTGGATGCATTCGATACTACTTCGTTTATCTTTTCAACAACTAGTCGGGACAGGGAAAAAACAATATATATATATTAAGTAGACAAACTGCATTCTATCGCAACAAAACTGTCACATAAAACATCGATAAAATATTTAAATTTACCGTTGGTTAGATATTTGAAAGGTTTTATTTATTTACAACCAAAACAAGAAACACAATGCAATACTTAACATGAAACTAAAACTGTTACATCACAATGCGGTCAATTGTGCAGTTTAAAAATATTATTGATTTATATGCTCTTTTCTCTGTCAACGGTGCAATTAAATAGCTATTTCATATACTTTTGGCATTTTGAAGGCTAATAAACTGTAACTATATAACACTATTTTTATGGAAAAGTCTACAATTCATATGTATCTTGTATGTTAAAAAATGCAAAAAATGAAACTTTGTCTATTGATGTCTATGGAAGACACCTTTTCCAAAGACCAGATAAATCTGTTTGTTTAGTTGGGGTTTAACGCCGTTTTCAGCACATTTTGGCCATTTCGCGGCGGCCAGTTTTTATTGGTGGAGGAAGCCGGAATACCCGGAGAGAACCACCGACCTTCGGTAGGAAAATTGGCAATCCTTGTCAATTAAGATCGGAGTCGAACACACCCCGCCACAGGTGAGATTCGAACTCACAACCCCAGCGTTGACAGGCTAGTGATCATTAGTAGTCATGACGAACTACCTAGACCACTCGGCCACCGAGGCCCAGATAAATCCGTAAATTGGAGACAAGTCAAATGTAATGAAAAATGGCACTTGCCGGAATGATAGAATTTATTTTGGTTCTTTTCTACTGGATCTTTGTTTCTTATAGTTTCTTTGTCATTACATTGTACATATGTGTAAACAACAAACTGGATAACAGAAAAGGTCAACAATGACAAACCAATCAATCAAAGCAACCCAACTGACAGAACTCCGGACAAAAAATAACTTAAAAGGATACAAAAAACATTTCTATGGGCACCCCCCCCCCTCCCACCCTCCATGTATCCTGACACTCTGGCATGTACATTACTCGAAATTATCAATCAATAAAAGAAACAGGCATAAAACAAAGCCATTGTCAAGAGCTACAAATGCATATTTCAAAACACAACATGTAAATAGGAATCAGTTGAGGTATTATAAATATAATATAATACTATTGTCTATCAAATTTAAGTATCAATGCGGTCTGAAAATAATACAATTTTCTGAGACCTAGTATACATACAAATTTGTCCATTTTCTATTATTCTTTCTCGAATTTTTGCTTCGATCCAATAAACAGAAACTACATTTAATTTTAAATTTAAGGCTGAATAGTATCTAATACTTTCTATCAGTTTCAACTGTCGCACGCATTGTGCAATTAATATACATTTAAAAATTTACACGTTGAAAGATGCAATGTTTTTATTATTTATTGATAGTATGGTAATACCCAAAGGAATTTTTTGTCTTAGAAACCATTGAGTTTCAACTGTTATGCTTTAATACAATTCAAAACAACTGCAGGTTACAGTTTTCATGTTTTATAGCCTTGTGGTTCAATGAATAAAAGCATTGGATAATTCATCATTGTATAGCATGCTTTTGTTTTGTTCCGTAAGAAGGATTAACAATAATACATTAAACTCAACATCCACAATCTGTTATCTGATGTATAATGATTATAATGAAAACAAGTTGCGGAAGAAAAATATTCTGAAATGTGCCACAAAAAAGAAATCCAATAGAAAGACAATCCCGGGAAGACAAATGAACAACCACAACCACAACAAATAAACACTGAAAACTTAAAAACAATGAACAACACGAACTCCTATAACAACTAGGAGTGAACAACAAGGTCAATGCGGTGGTAGTCACAAATCGGTGTAGGTACATGCAATGTTACGACAGTGGGAAAAGGTCCAACATCATCTTAGATATTGGAACACTGTAACAGTCAATCAATTCGTGATGATGAACGTAAAATTTCTTAAGTGATGACATCAACTTATACCTGATAAAACTCTGTTTAACACACATTACCATGTTTCATTGACGCATCCATACAGTGCTAATGGCGTTACATTCATTGGAAAAATGGTGCAAAATAAACTATTAACATCCAAAGACAAGATCAAACACGCAAACTTCCGCACTCGAGGCGAGCATGATACCACGAGACCACCGAGGCGGTTCCAAACAAAAGAACACTAATACATGTTGTACAAATACAAACATGACAAAGATATAAACGAAAGAATAAAAAAAAAAATCACGAAAATGACAAGACGTTTTGTATTTGATTAATATCTGTACATTGTGAAAGCATTACTATTTGCATGATCCTTTCAACTAGTCTTTTTAAGACACAAGGACACGTAGATGATTAAAATGCACATCTTTACGATCGATTTTGTTCAAGCTCCATCAGGTAACTGAGAATTTAGAATTCCAAATGAATACACAAGACTTCCAGTTGTGTATGTGAAGTTAGGCGAAAACATTTTTGATTTTTTTTGTGAATAGAATTATTTTTGACCGTGATCAGTTCTCCACGTCTGTATATTGTAAATTCAGTTTCACATGCGATTGACAACCCAGCAAACGCAACAATTAGACACAATCTATTAATCAATAAATAAATGTAAATAACTTACACATTCGTTTTCTGTATGATTCTCCATGTTCAAGTTCCAATCTGTTTAGCCAAAATGTTCATAAATTATAAAATTTTCTCGACACAACAGTACTCTTATTCATTAAAATAACAATAAAACATCAAATTTAAAAGGCGTTCATCCGTCCCATCATTAGCTGACATTTAACCGTTTTATTTGGTTTAACGATGATATCAAATTCAATAATATTCATAAATATAAACACGATTTTTGTCCTTTTCGTTTCAGTCAGTAGATCACTTTTACGATATAAATAAAAAATTGTTAGTAGTTTCAAAATCAGGCACTTAAGTGTCAAACAGTCGTGTTATTTATGATTCTATGCATGGTCTCTGTTTTAAAAGCAACGGGTTTTAATCGTATAATAACATGGATTTAATAAATCTCTTATTTCATTGTTATGAATATAAATCCTTAATTTAAAAAAAAATACTTGACTGCTTAAATAATTCGTCTGGTTTTCCGAGGTCAAGTGGTCATCTTACATGTCGAATATACTTTCATTTAATTGTTCAGTGTTCATCCTTTTTATTCTGGTAATATATAATATCAGTGAAGAGAATTGGAACCCAGGGTTGGCCCGAAATTTTGATTTATTCCAGAACCAAGCCTCGTGTCCAAACAAACTGAAATATTGTAAGGAACGTGAAAGAAAGTGTCGCATTAACAGCTCTATCTACATTAATTCCAATGTTAAACGGGAGATTTCTTCCTTATTCTTTATTACCAAAATGGCGACTTAAAAATGTATTATACATGTACATGGCAAAATAACTATTGAAAGATTTTAGTCCAAATTGTTTGGTTGCAATACACTGTCAAATATATAGTCATTTTCCGTTTCCCTAAAATATCATAAAAGTGCATTCGTTATATTATATATACATAGATCAAACGGAATACCATAAATATAATTTTATATATAAATTAAGATGGAATTCAATGGAAATATAACTTTCTGAATCCAATAATAAAACAAGAAACATCAATAATTGTCAACAATTAAAACAAAACACAAAAAAATTGAAATTCTCTCCTTTTTTAATAGATTCTAGCATAGACTAAGAAACAGTTCTGTTGAGTCAGATTCAGAAAATGACCTCTATTACTCGCAAAATTACCAGTAAGGTCTAAATTTGTACACATAATTTGATATCACCATTGTTTGTTTGTTTAGCTGGGGTTTTACGCCGTTTTCAGCACATTTGGCTATTTCGCGGTAGCCAGTTTTTATTGGTGGAGGAAGCCGGAGTACCCGGGGAGAACCACCGACCTTCGGTAGGAAAATTGGCAATCTTTATCAATTAAGATCGGAGTCGAACACACCCCGCCACAGGTGAGATTCGAACTCACAACCTCAGCGTTGACAGGCTAGTGATCACTACTAGCTAGACCACTCGGCCACCGAGGCCCCTGATATCACCATAGCCGTACGCGTATAGGAAAACTGGTGACGACAAACATTTTCGATAAGAAAGCAATTCGCACACCAGTCTTTATAGGTATTGAAAAAAAAAACGATTTGAAAGTATTTTTAAAATGGGAATATAAGTGTATGAAATTTATGAAAATACCATTTAATTCAATCAGTAAATTTCACTTTATTAGGTTTTTATTACTGTAGATCTTAATTTGTTTTAAATGGCATGAGGTGCTTCAATGAATATATATCGAGAGAAAAAATATAGATGCAATCAGGTAAAAGTGCATATGATCAAAAAGTATAAGTACGGGAATTTGTGAGAAAAAAAAAACAAATACCACAGTAAATATAAATAAATAAATAATAACCAAAAGGATAAACATACACTTAAACAAAGCTAAATCAGAACAAGACATAAAAAACTAAAGATTAAATAACTAGCAATATAGACCCCCATAAAAGAATCTGGATTCACGACACATTGAAGTTGAAAATCGGGCAAATTGTCATGAATTCGAAATGACTATATCTGGTCGCACTTGTGATCTTTGATATCATGTTCTGATAAGAAAGTCACAATACATATTACAATAACAACAGTAACAAATCAAATGTGAAATGTTTATACCACAGAAAGAAGTGTGTAGGTGTTTCCACTAAGAAAGGGATGTTTGGCGTACATTTTTATTTTCAAATGCTTACTTTCTTCTGTGTATATGTCTAGGTAAGAATCAGAAGTGGATGTTGAAAACAAAAGGGATAACAAGAAAGGTCAATAATAACATACAAATCAACTGACGCCATCCAATGTACGTGATCCCAGGCAAAAAATAACATATAAGAGCACAAAACACAAACATAGAAACAACAGAGAGTCAGGAGAGTCTGACTTGGTACACACTATGAAAGTGGGGGTCATAAGCCGGTTTTATGGCTACCCAAACCACACATTCCGTTATCTATCCCGAACCTCTGGTGTATAAAACACACGTTTTGAATAAATTTGCTCAAAGGTTAGAAGGTTTTAATAAGCGAAATCATACGATTCCTAAAAAAACTTCTATTACAGGGTTATATGTTTCAAAAGCTGCTTAATGCTTTTAGAAAGTTTTACAATAGCTATCAACATCTTTTAGCTAAAACTCCGTTTTATAGAAAGGAAATTTTCATGAACGGGTTTTCACATCCTATTCGTTATTTTAATATCCTGCAATAAATAGAAAAGTATCATCAATAACCCATGAATCTTGGAAGCTACTTAAGTAAGTGCTAAAAATATGATATTTTGTGTAATTATGTAAAAATTGGTCTTTCTTCCAATGACTTGAAGACTTTAAATTTTTACTGGCCTTTCACGAATACTGCCGATTTCTATTGAACTCTATGACGAGATAGCATTAAACTCTTTATTGTTTCTGACTTTTTCGGTTAATAGAGCGACAGTATCCGACCAGCAGCTATGAGAGTCTTAGCTAGTTTTACCGTTAACACGAGCATAATTATTTTGACACTGCTATCTAAAGTATGTACCATCCAACCAATTTTTGCAGTTATATTTAATTTCTAACCTTATAGGTTTTCATACTGTATTGGCTTTTGTACTATGTTTATATACCAGAGTAGATAAGAATAGTAGTCATAATAGATAAGGCGGACGACCCGACTCACTATTGTGTTATGTGATCTTTCATGTTGTTTATTTTTGTCCAAGATTCTGCAATTGGGTGGCCTTGATTGATTGGTATGTCATTTTCTTAATACAGTCTGATTACAAACAAGGTGACCGCTGGCTTGACGGTTCATAAAGTAGAAAGCAGTGTCAACATATGTCGAATTTAAAACTAGATAAGGCTCCAACAGCTACTGGTCGGATATTTTCGCTGTATTAGACCAAACATTCAGAACTAACACCCCAATAAAGGGTTTGTGGTATCTCGACACGGAGTTTAATCGAAATCGGCAGTATTCGTGAGATATAAGTAAATTTTAACAAAATAAGCCTTTCCCTTACCTGTATACCAAATATAATTACTTTTTTATATTTTATTTAAATGAATTAGATCAGGCAATACATATTTTAATTTATCACGAGAAAGCTTTGTGAATAAGGCCAAGCCTAAAGGAACCAAACGTTTATCTACTGTTGCAGTAGACAGCGATACACTATAGTACCTGCCAGTCTTGAGAATTTTTAAGAATTCTTACCTTATTCACAAAATATACATTGTCAAAGTTACGCAACTACTCTAAGTAAAGCAGTGTACTTGGCTAACCCAACGATACGTCAGATAATTGTACGTAAAAGGTACTGATTATTTGTATCCTGCAACCACATGTAGAACATAACCGTTGTCAATCTTATTTGGCGCCTGCGTGAATTAATTTTCCACCCTAATCAGGATAAGAAGAATTGTAAAGGACAACAATCTTTACTATTAAAAATAAGTAGATTTGTATATTGTACGGCAGAGTATTCTCCTTCCAAAATATAACCTAGTGCCTTATTTTATTGAATGATTTGTTGCCAGACCAAACGTCTTCACACAAAATCAGTTTATACTGTGTCTCTGAACCATTTGGTCACAAGGACACTGCTGATCGAAACAAACGTGTAAGTTCATTCACATCTAGATAAATTGATCTAATAATTTTTCAATAGGTTGTGATTATTGTTCCAAAAAGTTGCCAATCCAGAAAGATTAGCTTCGAGTTTCTGAAATATGCCAAAGTGTTTCTGGAAGATGACCAAAAGAAGAGTTAACATACCAAATCCATTGAACTTAATAATTTCGTTCCTTTTTTGTTTCAACAGAAGAAATAAGGTACAGAAAAAAATATTTCCTGGTATTTTTATCGCATATAGAAAAACTTGTAAAAGCGATCATAACAGGTCGTAATATTCCTGAAGTCGTACAGATTATAAAGGCGAAATAAACTTTTATAATTTTATCACAAAATACAGAAATCCTATAGTATTCCTTTGATATTAGTCACTCACAGTTTTTGCGAGAGATCACTTTGCCAGTGTTTTAGTTTCTGTGCTGTCTTTTTTTTTTTTTTTTTTTTTTTTTTTTTTTTTTTTATTATTATTATTATATCTATATATACGTTTGTTTTATTCCTTTAGTTATACATGTATCATTGTTTTTCTTTGTTGTGTTCCATTCTCATGACACAAATGTGAAATATGCCAAAGTGTTTCTGGAAGATGACCAAAAGAAGAGTTAACATACCAAATCCATTGAACTTAATAATTTCGTTCCTTTTTTGTTTCAACAGAAGAAATAAGGTACAGAAAAAAATATTTCCTGGTATTTTTATCGCATATAGAAAAACTTGTAAAAGCGATCATAACAGGTCGTAATATTCCTGAAGTCGTACAGATTATAAAGGCGAAATAAACTTTTATAATTTTATCACAAAATACAGAAATCCTATAGTATTCCTTTGATATTAGTCACTCACAGTTTTTGCGAGAGATCACTTTGCCAGTGTTTTAGTTTCTGTGCTGTCTTTTTTTTTTTTTTTTTTTTTTTTTTTTTTTTTTTTTATTATTATTATTATATCTATATATACGTTTGTTTTATTCCTTTAGTTATACATGTATCATTGTTTTTCTTTGTTGTGTTCCATTCTCATGACACAAATGTGTTTTCCTTAGATTTAGAATTTACGGACTGTTACCACTGTTTTGTGGCTTCGGTATTCTTTTGTCGTTATCTATAAGACAAATCTCTTTCCGAGTCCATTTTATGGCAAAGGTCTAAGTATAGAATATAATTTTTATACTGAAAATTATTATTTGTCAAACAAGAGGATTAATGTTAAATGTTAAAAATATGGAAATTGATTGCTTTGATAAATTGATACCGTTCAGACCGAGTATAAGACTTAATCAGTTTGGACAGCCAGTCAATATTTTATTTTTTTCCTGTAGAACAATAATAATCTACCTAGCTTGCTACTATTGATTAAGGTAACAATGATTTCAATGTTTTCACTTTGTTTTTTTTTTCTTTATCGAGACTATCAACGAGATTTATCAAATTTGTTCTTTTTTTTTTTTGGACTGTGCTACTTGTAATGAAGGGCCTTTACTGTATTATTCATGAACACACAATTATCAGTACAAGTATTGCTTCATAAAGTTAAGGTGTTCGCAAAAATATTTGATTAAAGCAATCAAAAATACAATCGAGATGGGGAAGGACGAGAATAAACAAAAAAAAACAAAAAAAAAAAAACAAAAAACAAAAAAAAAGAACAGAAGAGCAACACAGAAAAAAAAATTAAACTGAAAAGCAACGTGGACTGCACCAAAAAACCTGGGGGAGTGGGGGGGGATCAGGTATTCTGGAATAGCAACACATTCCTAACTCTTATAAGACACCACTGCAACAAATTTTGGCTAAAATTGGCTCAGAGGTTTCAATGACTTTTCCTAAAGGGCCTTATGTTAAACTAAGTTCGGCCGTTGCAAGCATCTTGGTTGGCAGTCAAAGATATCTGACACAATTTTGAAATTTGATATCACAGGAACCATTTAGCAAAGTTTTTTTTCCATCTGGTCCTATAGTTTCATAGAAATAGATTTTAAAAATTCATCCCCTTTTTCTATTTTTAGTATCAGCAGCAATGCTGGTTGGAAGTCCGGGCCACTGCGCACAGATTTGGATGTGGACCACCCAAGCACCATTTGATCCAGTAGTTTCAGAGGAGATGCGAAGATAAAGTGTATACCGTTCAATATCAAAACTTTAAAAGTCCGAAGAGCCGTATCTCGGGAAAAGCTCACTGGACTGGACAATCATATCTGTATGAACAACTGCACAGCAGGCTCTAACAGTTTGCCAAGTTTTATATGTATATAACAAACCATGTCAGAGAGGTTGCCAAACGTCAAATTTCCAAGACCAAAGGACCATAACCTGTAAAACTCAATGAACCGGAACATCCTTATTACTTATCAATTCAATGGTCAATTACTTTGTCATGTTTTATGATGAGTGGGCAAAGTTGGTCAGAGGGAAGGACTGACGGTTTCCTATATACCCCCAAACTTCTGGTATGATTATTTTTCATCAGGAATAATCATATACTGGAATATTAAAAAATTGCTAATGAGCTTAATAATCACTATACAGCTTATTTAAATAGCGCGAAAATGGTTTGAGTGCATTCACAATGGTATCAATTAATTATTATTTTTAAAGAAAATTATTAACACATTCTGGACTGTTTTGTATTATTTTTGTTAACCTTCACACGGAGAAATTGTAAACAATTTTAAGGTCATTTGAAAGTTTCTATAGGTAACACGATAAATAAAAATCCAAAATAAAAAGATTTATATTCTTAAGATTTGAACTTTTTCATTTTTGGTCGATTGACAACAGATAAAATTAGAACATATTCAATAAATTTGAAAATCAGTGATAAAAATGTCTTCCAGTGAAGGATGGATATATCAGATTATTTTATACATGTTATAATTGTCAAAATTGAGCTACTGAAAACGTTTACAATTCAAATGCATTTGCCACTCGAACAGGCACGATTTGTACTTCCTCCGGGACATCGTGTTCTAAAACACTGGAAACACCCCATTATAAGATATTTGCAGTGATTTATGTATGTAAAACGGACACGGTACGGTTGTTGCTCTTTAAGCTATAAACATATACCCATCACATTAAGCATAGATGTACGGAAGCCGGTTAGTGCTAAGGGGGATATTTTTTTTTTAAAACCTAACTCGTTATAACAACTTAGCTAACTCGTTTTAACGACTTAGCTAACTCGTAATAACGACTTAGTAACTCATTATAACAACTTAGCTAACTTGTTAGAACGACTTAGTAACTCGTTATAACGACTAAGTAACTCGTTATATCAACTTAGCTAACTAGTTATAACGACTTAGTAACTCGTTATAACGACTAATTATAGCTAACTCGTTATAACAACTTAGCTTACTCGTTATAACGACTTAATAACTCGTTTTAACGACTTAGTAACTCGTTTTAACAACTTAGCTAACTCGTTATAACGACTTAGTAACTCGTTATAACGACCTAGTAACTCGTTGTAACGAGTTAGCAAAGTCGTTGTAACTAGTTAGCTAAGTTCTTATAACGAGTTAGCTAAGTTGTTGTAACGAGTTAGAATTTAAAAAAAAACTATCCCCCGTGGCACTGATGGGCTTCCGTATAGATGATATATTCAATATATCGTTTTTCTTTACAAAAGTTTCATCAATCATTAAATGATAAAATGTATACACATCATGAAGCACAAAAGGTATCTTTTTTTTTCGATATAAATATACAGTAAAGAGATTAATCCAAAGAATTAAACACTAGTCGTTTAAATCGAAATCTATGAATATTTCAAAAATGTTCACGTAACCGGAATATAATTAGGTATAATCTATATAAAAGCGTTTATAATGAAATTCATAAAAGCACCCAAATGAATTATTGCCATTTAGATAAATGGTGAAGAAAATCATGATGGAGCGGTATGACACGTTTGGCGCTTTCGGTCAAAATTAGCCATGTTTAACTTGTAACGTCATATGATTACGTATCTAAAAGTATTCGTTAAATAAATTTATATATACCATGATGTCACGAAAAGTAAATGGATACCGAAGTATCATACACTTTATCATTGCATAAGGTGAAATTTCTGAAAGATCCCTTTTCTAATATTAAGTGAAGAAAATCTCAACAGTCATAAATCCAGAGACAGACAAAACCGGAATTAGATGGATGAGAACAAAACCGGAAACGAGAACAAAACCGGAATAAGATGCACGAGAACAAGCAAACAACAGAAAGACAACATAAAATATTCGTAAAAATTATCAGCAATATGGACTCCACCCAAAACTGCTAGTTTTTATCCTTATTTTTTGTTGTCTGTCTCTTATCAGTGTCGAAACAAAACGTCAAGGAGAGGAAACAAATTTGTACCAGTTGGAATAACGATCGTCTGTTCAAACATATGACTATACAAATACGTTGCCAATCAAGATATTTTATATGACTTCGATTTCGGTATACATAGGGTTAGTTATCGAGTGTTGTTGGACAATATAAGGGTTTCATGTGGAAATTATAAAAAATAAAATTATGAAAAGCTATTATCTGGGCTTTGTATCACCGTGGTTTTGTATCTTATACATGTAATACATGCGTCAAAACTATTGGGTTCGTGAAGCGATAATCTGCCAATTAATAAAAACTTTTTAAGAGTCGACGTTTGTGTCCATCTTGATCGTGGTGTTGACACCTTTTCGAAGATCAAACTTTTGTGTTTTATGTTTGTTTGTTTGTTTGTTTGTACGTTTAGTATTATTATTATTATTATTATTATTATTATTATTATATTCCAGTAGTGTATGGATTATTTTCTCTTTCGCGCATCTGCCTTTTCCCTTATTTGAAGTACCCCTTTTAGACATTAAAACCTTTATGAACAATTTTCCTTCCACTTTCCATCGTTAAATTTTTTCTCCCTAAACAAAATCAGATTTCCAAAAATGAGGAAAGATATATTTTTATTGACTTTCTAAACTTTAATTTTTTTTGCTATATTATGCTCTGTGCATGTGAAGAATTACAAAGTCATTTTACTAACAGTACTTATAAGCTAAAATAGGATTGAACTATTTAAAATATCTTAAAGGTTGAGTTCGCTGGCAAAGGTCATTACAATTAGTTTAATGTTATGTTATTAATGTATAGAAAATAAATTTAATTTTTTATAATTGGTTTGAGCCCTTGCTTCAAAAGAAACAATAACAACTATATTAATATTTGTGAAATGAACACTGGACTTACCTTCTGGTTTAACTACTAAATTCCACTTACACTAGAACTATCTATATTGATGAATTAAAGCAATACTTTACTGGTAATGAGACCTTACATGGAAACTTTCTGTTGTGACGAGAGAAATGCGTGACTTGGATTTTCTATTAAAATTTTACAAGAATTATCCCAGTTGAAAATTTATTTGCTCACGTGAAGCTAATTTATTTATCAAATATATACACCGAAATCAACCACCGTATTTGCGTCTATATAAAGAGAAATTTCATCTTGAAGAGTTTTTGTTATCGTACAGTATTTTTTAAATTAGCTGGGAATAACATAGAAAGGGGCACAAATAAGGGTACTTTGTTCACGTAAATTATAACGGTTGATGGAAGTGTAACATATATTTAATACCTACATAACTGTTTATTATCTATATTGTGTTTCAACAAAAAAATATAATAAAATGTATCACAATATACCGAAATAAATTTGATGCACTGTATGGTACTTCGCTATAGTCTTGATAATGGGCTAATCGAAGTAAATATTTTCTTAAACTAATTTGTACCCAAACCATAGCATTAGAAGTTAAATGGATATAGATTTCAATAATAACAGAAATTATAAATAAATAGAAAATATATTTGAAATTCCTAGCCAAGAAATGAGTAAAAAATCATACCCATTCAAAATTCTACAAAATAAACTTCTCATGTCACTGTCAAATTAACTTCTGGGTTCTATCATACACTACACATGCACATTTTGCCGATTTAGGACTCACCAGTTGTCAAACTAATAATGTTGAAAGCCGAATCAAAACTTACTTCAAAATTTTAAAGAGCAAATTCAAATATATGCTAAAGTGACTAAAAGAAAAAAGTAGAACCATTGATGCATAAAAAACTATGCATGAGAGAGATATTCCTTAACATTTTTTTATAATCAGTATCGGATTAATGACAGCTGAGCTAGTAATAAATTGGGAGGAACCGACCAATAATAAAACGTCACTACGCAAAAACCAAAATGCCAATAAAACCGTTAATTTTCTTATTCCTATAAGTATTTTCATTATAGAACCAGCTTAAATTTTATATAATAATATGATGTTATCAATTACAAACCAAACGACGTGTAGATGATCTATCGGGTACAATTTGAGGGATGTTGTCTTTTTGGCGCATAAAAGTTTCATCTCAATTTCATTCTGTAATTGATAGTGTGTTCCTCGTTGACATCATTATTTTCTTTTATATATATATTACATCAAACACCTAAAGTGATTCAGTAAAGAAAGAAATACAGCTCTCTATTGTTGTTCTTCATCTGAAAATAAGCAAGAATAATAGATTTGTGTTATATTAAGATATAATTTCGGGATAAAAAGAGAGAAAGAACTTGAGTGAGAGAGCGTGAGCTATGTTAGTCAGTTCCATTATTTTTTTACACCTGGCAGGACAAAAGGCAAGTACATTATTTTTTAAATAAAAACTAAAGACATAAACATGTCATTTAAAAGGTTATAATTGTGTAGTAGATGACTCATTAATTTGTAAAATTAGTAATTACACATTATTACATGTGTCGCTTTAAAAAAATAGTAAATAATATCTAGGTTAAAATTACAAAATAATTCGAATTAGTGCTTTATGTGAAGCAATTAACATACAGACCACCAAGAACAGAAATAATTACACGGAAACGAGTTTAATGAATTCACGGGATCTTTAAGTTTTAGACCTAATATTATTCAGATGGCCGATATGAACATTTGGTGGTTGAGTTCTTGACATAAAATCCCTATATATACCTGGTCATGACAAAATTAGACCACCTTTATTCATGTTTATCACCTTAATATCACAGTATACATATCGTATAACACATTAAGTAATAGCTGTAAACAGAAGTAGAGTATTGTATCTGTGTGCAAGTCCTATTTCAGTGAACTCCGTGAAATAAATATTTTATGATACAAGTTTTGAAAGCACTATATGCATATTTTGTCGAATCGTGACTCGCCATTTATATTCTAGCCCAAAATATTGAATTCCTAATGCTCAATAAGCCAAAATGTGATATGGGCAGTTTAAAATGCCAAATTTACAACACCAGTAAACATGGTAAAGCTAACAACAACTAAAATCACATCTGTGTGTGAGAAAGATATATTCGATAGTATTCAAAATTAAACAATTTTATAATAGTAAAATTTAAGTATCATTTTCACTCTAGTATTGAAAACTGTCATCAGAGCTGGTGAAAAATGACATCCTGTAACACCCCTCTTCAAAGGACAAACATTAATCCATACGAATATAACAAATATCTTTATAAGTTGCAACTGTTACGAAATATATGGAAAAACGCAACATGTATTTCTGTTTAAAATGTATATTTATTCAAAGATGTCAAACCAGAGTCATCCATTTTAATTTTTCATCTTGCAAACACTGTAATCCACTCAACATGACAAAATACATTTTGAATCATTCTATTAATTTTGTTTTTGTTGTGAATCTGGGGTACTAGGGAAAGGTATATCTAAAACAAACTCCCCTATCTAAGTATGTGAATCTGAATGTCTTGGAGGTCTTGGATCAGGTAGGTGTAAAATAATTTGACTTGGTGATAAAAAAAAACAAATTTATCAATTTCTCAATGTAATATTAATACTTCGTATGGTAAATAAAAGCAAATATGGTTTTACAATAAAATAATTCCATTAGAAGTCTGTCGGTGGGTGTATGTTTCTTTATATATTTGTGTATTTTGGAGATGTGATTTTATCTGCTTTCATTTAATTTTTGTACAACAATATTGGGACATTTAAATTTTGCTACGCAGTGGACTATCAGTAATTTTTACTTTTATTGCCTTTGTCATTGAGACTGTACAACACTGCAGCACTTATTTGCAGCCTGAAATGCTTCAGGGTACCAAAATAAAGTCTTCACAATGCTTTGAAGGTTTTCGTCTTTCAAAACTGTTTGTAATGATGGTATTGACTAATGAATGTTATTCATGAAACGAGCTCAGTTTGCAATTCAATTGGTATCTGAGCTTTTTTCTAAATTATGTTTGAATAAGCTAAAGGATAGACCACCCTTGAATTTGTACAACTAAACAAATTTTACACCCATTTTATGATTTTATCAGGTAGAATAGGCATACTTACTGCACCCATAAAATTACAGGTTTCTAACGATGCACAATTTAATTCACGAACGTTTAAACCTCATATTTGTACAAATAGAAAGTATTCATGTAAACACAAATGATGTTCTTAACAATAACAAAAGTTTAAAAGGCAATATGTCAAAAACTCTAACACATTCAAAAGTGCAAAATTTAATTTGGAAACTTACATCACAATATTCTTGTAACTTTAGATTCAAACCTATCTGCTTGTGACTCTATACAACAACCAGAAAAAAGCTTTGATTACATATTAAGGTTGACTTGTACCTACATTTCATCGATTCGGATATTATTTTTATACGGAAGTTAAATAAATACTTTTTTTTACATTAATAATCTTTGAAAGAATGAACAGCCTTTTAGAACTACATGGTATGGAAAGTGCGTCCTTTGTCGGGCACAGAATTGTAATACAAAATAGAAAACGCCCGTTATACAGATTTAAGTAACATAGAATATAAATATTTATCATCTGCATAACGTAATTTATTTTATCAAGACGAAAATATGATTGGGAAAGAAGTTCAGAATGTTTTGATTGGGCCTATCGCAAACTATTTACGATTTACAAAATAAGAATACAAATTTACAAAATAGTATTACAGCAAAGGTTAAATTAACTGCTGAATCGATATCTTCTTGTAATCTCAAGTTGTCATTATCGTAGTGCTGACCATGAAATTGTTGCTCGACATTTAACCGTTATGAAATTAGGAGTAGCTCGGGCATTGCGCTACCGTTAGGTGTGTTTTGGTATTTCGCTTTGTCATTTTTGCATCTGGTTTAGGTTTGTATTTTCGATTTAGTGAGCACGGCTGTCGAGACAGAAAGTGTAATAATGTTTATGAACAGCAAAATGGATAACAGGAAAGGTCAACAACAATATACCATACAATTAACTCCATCCATACATGGCAGAACCTCGGAGGGGGGGGGGGGGGCCACTTCCTATATACAAGGTGATAGGACGTGCCGCTGGAATAGGTCACCTTTTCAAGCTTGAAAATATGTGAATAGGTCGGGAAAACTATCATAAATATATCATAAGGTCAATAAAGTACACATTACTTGTTATACGAAAAGCCCTGTATTTTTGGCTCAGATTTTTCCTCAAATTTTTTCCTTAGATTTTTTCACAGGGGACACAACCGAAATCTGAGCGTCATTTTCTCTCGAGCAATATGGGAAAAGGTTACATTTTTACCTATGCAATATATGAAAAGGTATACATTTTAAAAATTTTAATTATATGAAAAGGGTGGGGTTACAGAGCCCCAGCGGCACCCCCTATCAATTAAGTATAGAAGTGGCCCCCCCGAGGGCAGAACACCAGACAGACATCAGGCAATAGGCCCAATTCAAACGAGGACAACCATCAGATACCAATGTCCATACTTTGCAATTGCAATAAGAACAATTTGTCACGTCATCTACCTAAAACTCCCTTTGGTCTTTAGTTATAAAGGTAGGCTATTTTGTTATCTCCCTTGGGTAACTAACTGATATTTTTTATTGGTATCAAAGAATATTTATTATAATTACAAATCTGTGAAATAATAAACCACCGAATAAATTTTAACTTAATACCCGAACCTTATAAGGGTGGGGGACCACGGAGGTATGGTTTTCCCAAGTCCTTAAAACATTTACCATTTTTCCAAAATTCCTTAAAATTTTTGCTCCATTTCCCCAGTTACCTAAACTGTTTGATTACTTTTCCCAATTTCCTAATTTTTTTCGCTCAATTTTCCCAATTCACAAAAGGGTGTCACCTCCCAGATATAACATTGGTACCTTTTGTGACATTTTCTTTCATCGTTATTCTCTATTCTATAACAACAACAAACGGAAAAAAACATCTTCTAGTGCACTTGTATGATTAATATTTTATCGGATTATCGATCTTAGAGTTTTGTTACAACTGTGAATTTAAATGAAACATTATAATCCATTGCGAAGTTAATCTTAGTCAATAGTGATAAGGTTTTTCAACTTTATAGGTAACTGCTTTGTCATTGAAGGTAATTCAATCTACAGTACTACTTCTGCGTGATATCTGAACGTATTTTGAAATCAACCGAGAATAATAGGAAATAAAAAAGAAGAAATATGATAGTGATATGAAGCATGGTAGGAAAGGCGGAAATCAGTTTATGTAAATGACAATCATGTCACGCAATCCCAGGTAGCTAAAGTCAATTAAAAAACGCAAAAAATCAAACTAAAGTAAGCAAAATCATCAATAGCTACTTGTCACTAGAGAAAACATTTAAACAAGTTTTGCAATAGACAGACAGACTGCATGAAAAAAGTAGAGTTCTCAGAATACTGTGGATTCATTAATATTCGTTGTATACCAATTTTCGTGGTTTTCGTGGGTCCCAGTAAACCACGAATTTAAATATCCAACGAAAAATAATATTTTTACTCTTGTTTAAATGCACTGAAGTTTGAAACCACGAAGTTTTGAACAATTGCGTTTTTACATCATGTACTTGAATTCTGACATATGATGAGTTAGCTTTATCCACAGAGGATACAGTGTTTCGTGTAATTTTGTCTTTGGTAACATATAAACGCTCAAACTATTTTCTTTAAAAAGATTTTGACTGTCGCGGAATTCACTTCTGTTTTTTTTTATTCAAACATTCAAGAAAAATCTTAATCCTAAGTAGACCTAAACAATAGAGACTTTCTCCTAAATTACACTAAAAACATCTTGTCAAAAGATAATAAAGCAGAAATTATTGATCGTAATCGGATTAAAAATATGTATGTATATGCCCCGAGGTATTTGGTGACAATGATTGCAATTTTGTCAATATATATTTCACACCTGTTTAACCTAATGAGTAAATAATTACCGATTTTGTTGATCTTGTTAAATTCATGACAAGCCTTAATTGTTCCGTTACAAATTTAAAGAATCTGTTTGTTAGACTTTTGTTTAATGAGCGCTTTAAATCGGTACTTTACTGTACAATATCAAGTCTGATCGGCACGTTTTGTCGCAGTATTTTCATAATATCTGATGTGCCAAGCCACGAATTTAAGTATTTCAACAACTTTTTATATTTTTTTCTAAGCCAGCAATCCACGAATTTAGATATCCCACGAAATGCCTTTTTTCCTCGATCCACGAAAATTGGTATCCACGAAAATAAATGAATCCACAGTACTCGCTGTTAAAATACTAACTAGATATTAACAAGACCACTCCAGTGCTTGTCTTTTGGTATGCTTGTTATTTGTTGTTGCAAATCACTATACAACGACAACCGTTTTGTTGTAGTTATTACATAAGAAATGAAGAGAAAAAATTTCGATGCGACAACCCTGAAAAAGATTGGGAAAAGTGTAAGATGCGATCGACGTAAAGCTCACACTCCGAAAGAAACTCTTGATATACCTATATTATAGAGCTGTAAAGAGATTCAACCAAAGCTATAAAATATATCAGAAATTGTAGAAAAAATAGAAGTTGTCTGGCTAAGTTCATTAACGGAGAACATACAAACCATATTCTTCGATCGCCTTTGAAAATACGGTTAGTCTTTTCTTTTTTTGTGGATATAAATCTATCATTTTTTTCAATAGAGGGTAATTAACAAACAATTTCTCCTTTATAATACTCCCATCAATACATTTAATAGCTTCTTTCAATATTTTTAAAAGACCATCGTTAAAATATTATATTTCTTAATTGACTTTTTAACTGATGTGTATGCAGTGTGGTGATGTTTAAAGGTCCATTTGTTTACTGTTAAAATGACTTCTTCGTCAGAAAATAATCTTATCAATAAGGTTATCAGAGGACAACATATAACATCCAGAAACTTAATGGTGTACTAAACTTTCAGATCAGAACTTAAGAAATGTTTTAAACGATCAAATTATTGTAAACTATATATTTTCAGAGTTTGTTCAGAATTTTCCGAATTGACTTCGCGCAAGTGACAGAATTCTTGCAATAAATGTCTCGGGGAGTTGGGGTGGAGATCCAAAGGATACTTAATTATTTCACGGCCTTATTTTTACCTTACCTCACGGGGGGTAAGTTCATATGTAATGGTAACTACATATGTGCTGCCCAAAAGGGTCTATTTTTTCCTCATTCAAAATATGGAAAAATGTATACTATTTTAAATAAATATATGATTAGGTAATATTTCCAGATTTATAAAATTCAGGATCTATTTTTTTCTTCCTCATGCAAAGATCTGTAGTTCTGATTGAACTATTTGTGAAAATACAACGTGAGAAAATGTATGAACGGGTAAGGAAAAGAGTGGTTTATATATCATTAGGTTAGTGTTTCTTGGAATCTGCAATATATGAATAGGGTGGGATTCGAAAATTATTTAACTCATTTACACTACGTTAAGAAAAAAAATTTACTCTAGCCCAAAAATATTGTATGCCTAATTCGCAATAACCCAACATTTGAAGTAAGCAGTTTCAAATACCAAAATGACCAATTAGTAAAGCTAAAAACAACTAAGAAGACAGCTGTGAATGTGGTCAGTTTGCTCTACAACAAAATTGTGTATCGTTTCTGATTTCCACATATCTTTAGCCCAGAAGAAAAATGTGCAAATTCAGATTATTAAAACTAGTATCAAAACATTTTATTATTTGGTTTTTATTTTAGTTATTGTTTTACAATTTTTTTTAATTAGAAATACATTGCATAATACAAAAATTAGTAAATGGTAATAATATGTAAATTATAACATTATATATTTTTAAGATAATACATGGGAAAAATGCAACAAAAAAGGATTGTCAATTTACATATTTGTATATTTATATGTATGATTGATACATTGTGACATTCAGTACGAAAACAAACATTAACAGGCAAGTTGCCAAAGAAGTTAAGAAATGTTTTTTTTTAACATTTTAACATACATTGTAAATGTAAATGAAATTGTGTGGTCATTGTGAAAAAGTTTAAAAACCAATATCAATAAATCTTTTCCACTCTTATTGCTTATTAAGAAAGCATAATAGTTCTGTGATTGAATTTAATGGTCTGAAATCACATCTCATTCAGATATCCAAAAACATAATTTTAATAATTTGTTAGGTCCAAAACAATCTACTTTGCCCTATATTTACTGCTGATATCTCGAAATTTCGGTTATTTCAAACAATCAACTATGAGATAACTCAAATGGGCTTTATAATATATTTTTTAATAACAAAATTTATGGCGAAGAATACATCGTTAAATACTTTCAATTTAAGTATCGGCAGGTTTTTTTCAATCTTATTATATAGATTTGAAAGGATGTGTTAAAAATAATTTTCCTTGCAAAAGTTCAATTAAGAGTACGTCCCTTATTGCTGTCTGCATGCTGCTGACTATGAACGGAATTCACGTTAGGAATTACCAGCTCAGTTGCTAGTATTTCAGTACTGTAATGAACATTTTTATTTTTCCATATTTTGTTTTTTGTCCTTTTAGATTTGACTCTGTACTTTACATATTGGGTTATTGTTTTGGCCTTGCACCATTCTAGTCTGGGGTACTGTTAATCAGATTTGATTTGAAGAAATGCACAAATATTAAGTGCATCTAAATTGGTACCATTAGTAACATCCTTGCTAAAACTGTCAATAGAGATCGCAAATGATTTTACTTTTAAAATATTTTTAATTTAGAAAATATTTTAATCAATTACATATCACCATTAGTAATGTATAACTATTTTTTTGGCACCAGAATCTTCTCTTCCACACGTTGGGTATTTTTTCCGCTTTCATTATTTTTGGTTTTGAGCACAAACAATAAAATGAGTCGTAATTCTACGAAAGCGGCGTCTCTTATGCATCTAAAATGTTATTGTCTAACATATATTCTACTGACGACCGAATAGCGGTTGGCAGTATAACACTTCGATGCCATTGAAATACCTCGTATATACTGACCTCAACATGTAAAACAGTCCACTGTGTCTGTTTTAAAACAATGATACAGAATATACAATACGCAAGAATAGCTCTTTGGAATATCCTTTATAACGTACATTTACGCTTATGACTAAACGTAGGCTGAAATTCAAACCGGCTATAACAGATCAACCGATTGTTGGGATTTTACACCCTAATTTTAATCAAATGTTAAGTAGTACCCAAATCATTCAATACCAGTAGCCGCTACGTTTACCACTACTGTTCATAAAAGTACAAAGATAAAATCTACGTAACGACTACCAATAGTGAACAAAGCCGGGTAGCTGAGTAGTTACAAAGCATACATCAAGTGATTGTCAGCTATTGCATTTAATACATGTTTGATATAAAATATTTTACAGAAACCCAATCTAGAAGTTTTAACATGTTAATTAAAATATTTCACAATTCGTGTAATCCAAACGTATAGTTCTACTCAACTTTAACTTTAAAGTGAAATTGAAATTTAGAATTAAAAGTAATATAATCATACCTGTAAATTGTCAGCCTCATAGTCAGTAAAAAATAAAGTATATATATATATATATATATTACAATACTCCATTATAAATGTTACAGTTGTCAAATGTAACATACAAATGTCGAAAGTTACAAATGGTAAATATACCACTCAATCATTACTGATGAACAACATTTAGAGAGGCCATGACTTAATTTATTTTTGATACATTTTGTGAAGATTTTAGATGGAAAATTTTGGGATTCTGCTACACTAACTATTTGGTTCTATTGGTCACAATGTTTCTTTTTTTTTTTTTTTTTTTTTGCCGAGCAAATATTGAGCAAGTAATCTGGTAGCTGAGTTTGGTACTGACGTCATTTCACGGAGCTGAAATATTTTAAAAACCAAATTCGTTCAAATATGACATCCTTCCTTTTTAGCTCACCTGGCCTAAAGGCCATGTCAGCTATTGCCATGACTTGGCGTCCGTCGCCCGTCTGTCCGTCTGTTAACTTTTCAAACTTTAAATATTTTTCTCCAAAACCCAATGGCCAATTAAAACCAAACTTGATGGATATGTTTATTGGACAGTCCTCTATAAAGTTCATGTTTTTGGTTCTGATCTTAAATTCAACATGGCTGCCAGGGCCATTTATGCACTCTGGTTGGATGAAATTTAAAAATCCTTCTTCTCTGAAACTACAAAAGCAATTGAATTGTTATATTGCATGAATGATCCTTACCCGGTCCTCTACAACGTTTGTTTGTTTTTGTGCTGATCTGGCCGCCACCAGGGGACACATTTAACATAGGATCCTATGAGAAATACATACAAACATCTTCTTTTCAGAAACCGCTTGACCGATGGAAGTAATATTATGCATGAATGATCAGATAATGGTCCTTAACAAAATTTATGTTTATCCGAAATTCAACATGGCTACCATGGTCAATCATGCACTTTGATTGGCTGAAATTTCCAAAACCTATTCTCTGAAACTACAAAACCAATTGAATTGTTATATTGCAGGAATGATCCTTACATGATCCTCTACAAATTTTATGTTTTTCGGGCCGATCTGAAATACAAGATGGCCGCCACCATTGAAAACATTTAACATGGGATCCAGTATGCGAAAGTAACATACAAACATCTTCTTGTCAGAATCCGTTTGACAGATGGAATTAATATAATACCTGAATAATCAGATAATGGTCCTTAACAAAATTTATATTTTTGGTTCTGATCCAAAATTCCACATGACTACCAGGGTCATTTATGCACTCTGATTGGCTGAAATTTAAAAAAATCTCCTTCTCTGAAACTACAAAAGCAATTGAATTGTCATATTACAGGAATGATCCTTACAAGGTCCTCTACAAAGTCTGTGTTTTCTGCTGATCTGAAATCCAAGATGACCGCCACCAGGGGACACATTTGACATAGCATCCAATGGAAAATACATACAAACATCTTCATGTCAGAAACCGTTTGACAGATGGAAGTAATATTATGCCTGAATGATCAGATAACGGTCCTTAACAAAATTTATGTTTATCAAAATTTAACATGGCTGTCAGGATCAATCATGCACATTGAATGGCTGAAATTTCCAAAACTTCTTCTGTGCAACTACAAAAGCAATTGAATTGTTATATTGCAGGAATGATCCTTACATGGTCCTCTACAAATTTTATGTTTTTCGCGCCGATATGAAATCCAAGATGGCCGCCACAATGGTTGATATTTAACATGGGATCCAATGGGAAAGTAACATACAAACATCTTCTTGTCAGAATCCGTTTGACAGATGGAAATAATATAATGCCTGAATAATCAGATAATGGTCCTTAACAAAATTTATATTTTTTGTTCTGATCCAAAATTCCACATGGCTACCAGGGCCATTTGTTCACTCTGATTGGCTGAAATTTCAAAAATCTTCTTCTCTGAAACTACAAAAGCAATTGAATTGCTATATTGCAGGAATGGTCCTTACATGGTCCTCTAATAAGTTTATGTTTTTCTGAAATCCAAGATGACCACCACCGCGGGAGACATTTAACATGGGATCCTATGGAAACTACAAATAGCGTCTTGTCAGAAGAAACCGTTTGACAGATGGAGAATGGTCCTTAACAAAATATTTTTGATGCCTATCCAAAATTCAACATGGCTGCCAGGGTCGATTATGCACTCTGATTGGCTGAAATTTCAAAAATCTTCTCCGAAACTACAGAAGCAATTGAATCGTTACATTGCAGGAATGTTCTTTACATGGTCCTCTACCAAGTTTATGTTTTTCATGCCAATATGAAATTTAAGATGGCTGCCACTGTGGGACACATTTAACATGGGATCTATGGGAAATACATACAAACAGCTTCTTCTCACAAAACATTTCACACATTTAAACGCAATCCTATGCAAATCATACTATAAATGAAACACATGATGGCCATGACCATGTGATTAGAAATTTCACATTTTTCTGTTTATTGCCTATATAAATATATAATACAGGCTCTTGAGAGCCTCTTGTTTTATCTTTCGTCATCCATGTAGTATTATATTTGGATTCATTTATAACTTCGACCACTACTGTAAAGAAAAATGTGGCTGAAATGTGGAAATTGGGCATTACAGTATGTAGTTCGTATTAATGCGAACTATGTAAGGACGGCTACTCTCAATAAGTGTGCCGCAGTTAAATGGTTGTGTTATCATGATTTTGCTGTCTCAAACGAGGTCATAATCTCTTGATAACATGAACTCGTAAATTCTGTAAATCCTTTACATTTTTTAACTCCACCACTCATTCTAAGGCAGACGCTTTATGATTTGTTACATTTTGTCGAGAACAAGGTTAGATTTTAGACGGATATTACCTGTCATAAACTGGATATGTATTTGGTAATTGACTTTTGGTGACGGGGTCTATTTTTGCAAGGACAATCGGCACCAAAAACTAAGTGTTAAGTAGATCCTCCCCGCTCCCACCATTGGAAGGGAAGGGATAGCAGAGATAGGAAAGGTCAACCAACCAACCGACAGACCACCCCCCCAAGAACATCACAACAACAAAAAACATAAAACACAATACGTCAACGCAAAATTCCAAGAGATTCATGATACTCTGGCTTCTTGCAATCAATTGGCAGTAATGATATAAACCGGTTTTTATGGGTACCTAATCC
This sequence comes from Mytilisepta virgata, assembly GCA_028015205.1. Lineage (NCBI taxonomy): Eukaryota > Metazoa > Mollusca > Bivalvia > Mytilida > Mytilidae > Mytilisepta > Mytilisepta virgata. The sequence goes on from CM051515.1 coordinate 40,204,095, forward strand.
TCCATATCTATCACACATTCTTCCTTTTTTTCACATTTCTTTTGATATTCCTTCCTAGTTGTCCCTAAAAATAAAACGATGTACAACCTACAATACATATCAATTTCTAACACTGTAGTTGGAATTTCAATAAGCTCAAAACAACAAACAAAATTTAGTCCAAAAAGCCTTTGACAATCAATACTACAAAGGACATGAACAATGTACGTATTGGTACATTCCTTTGAAACCTGGTCATATATACCATATTAATCTCAATATATCAAAATATTTAATAAAAAGAAAATCTTCAAAACAGAGAGATTACGTTATCTGTCAAACACCGTGAACATAATAATCTGGTTCGTGGTTGATTTTGATGTACTTTCTTGTGTTTTGGTCACTAGTTATTCCAATCCTGATCTTCATATTTTTTTTTGCTTTCAAGAACCATTAGAATCCTGTTCCATTTATGCTCGCGACAAATTAGATCATATTGCAGCATATACATGATATACGTGTATTCATTTTATATTATGGTGAGTCTTGGTTTACCTTTCCCATATAATCAAACAAGTGGAAACAGCTGATAAGGTCCATAAGGAAATACTATCCAATGTAGAGCTCTGCTCAAACCCCTCTCACAGAGAGGGGGGCTCAAAACAAGGTAAAAGTTATAAAAGTGTCTTCAGTCTAATCTGATAGAAAATTAAAATTGACATGTAGAATACAATTGCCTTTTTATATTCGTCTCACGTTTCATAACGCTGCATGTATTTATTAGGGATACTATCAATATAATAAAATTTATAGTAAAACGTAAACGAGCATTTAAAAATAAAATCACCAATCACTTTTGTTTTTATTTAAAATTAAAGGCATAGGATTCCGGTATCTTTATAATCTAAATACGGTTTCTCGTGAAAAAGTTCATTTTACAGGATAAAATCTTTGAGGTTTGTTTAAGAGGGTGCATTTTAAAATAAAACAGGAATGTACGTTAGCAGCCGAAAATTAAAATATTTTTGAATTTTGTCTTCTTACTTTTAAATTTTTTTTTTTCAATATGCAATTATATGTTTCTTTGGGTTATTTTGTTACTCTTTTTACAGTAGAAACCATGATCAGTGTTAACCATTTACTACATGATTGGTAACTATACCAGACCAAGACTTTATATTATAAATCTATGATCCAACTGAGAACATCAAAAGGAAGACCAACAATGACAAACAGTCAATCAGTCAACACCATCCAATCCGGATTTCTTCAGAAAAAATAAAGAGCATAAAACACAAAAATAGAAACAACAGTCAGAATAGTCTGACTTGGTACTGACACTGAGAAGTGGTAGGGTTAAACCGGTTTTATAGGCAGACAAACCATGCAACCTTATTTATCGTGACCCTTTAGTATGTTACACTTATTGAAATATTCATCAACACCAGCACTATACATACATTTTGAAGATTTTCTGTGTACCAAAAATCAAAACTTTAAGGGAGTACACTTTCCTTTAAAGATCTCCTTTGGGCCAAACTTTGGTGGAGTGGTTCTTGGAAGGTCCTTCCAAAGTTTTGTTCGGCGTCCCAGAGGTTCAACCGACCCGGTTGCTGCTACTTAAAATAGAAAGAAAGAGGGGATGAATGTTCAACATCTATGAAACTACAACAAACAAGAGGCTCACTAGAGCCTGTATCGCTCACCTGGAGTCTGGTTTTCATTGGACAATTAATCAACTATTTGACCAAGTTTGTTGCAATTGGTTGAATTGTTCAGGGAAAATTTGTAGAAGATTTATTGTTCATAAGGTTTAATGTTAAAATATGTTCCCTGATGGTGGTAGTCCTGGCAGGAAGTTGACAAAATTGACCAGGAATAAGGGTGAACCTTAAATAAATGTAACAGAACCCGACCTCAAATTACACAAACCAATAACTCCTAAATAGAATTTGGGATTCCCTTCAAAATTTCAGGGTAAGTAGATCTCAACATGGCAAATATTTTTCAATTTATATTTCACTTCTTTCTCAAATAGTTTTGGAGATAAATGCAAAAATGTTAAAATTTTGAAAATTTGACAAAAAAAGGGCAATAACTCCTAAATGGGTTTTGGGATTTCCTTCAAAATGTCAGGGTATGTAGATCTCAACATGGCAAACATTTTACAAATTTAGATTTCACTTCTATCTCAAATAGTTTTGGAGATAAATGACAAAAAATGTTAAATTATGATAATTTGACGAAAAAAGGGCAATAACTCCTAAATGGGTTTTAGGATTTCCTTCGAAATTTCAGGTTAGGTAGATCTTGTCATGCTGATCAATTTTAGCCCATGTCAGATTTTTGATATCTGTAACGGTTTTTAAGTCATAAGCCAAAAACAACACATGCACCCCTATATTCTATTTTTAGCTACGACAGCCGCCATGTTTTATGTCAGATCAAAATAAATTGAGGATCGTTTGTAGAGGACATGTTATAGGCCATTCCTATTAAGTTTCTAACCAATCGGCCCAGCGGTTTCAGAGGAGAAGAGTTTTGAATAAAAAAATTTTGAAAATTTGACAAAAAAAGGGCAACAACTCCTAAATGGATTTTGGGATTTCCTTTAAAATTTCAGGGTAGGTAGATCTCAACATGGCAAACATTTTTCAAATTTACATTTCACTTCTATCTCAAATAGTTTTGGAGATAAATGACGAAAAATGTTAAAATTTTGAAAATTTGACGAAAAAAGGGCAATAACTCCTAAACAGGGTAGGTAGATCTTGTCATGCTGATCAATTTTACCCCATGTCAGATTTTCGATATCTGTAACGGTTTTTGAGTTATTAGCAAAAAACAGCAATTTACCCCTATGTTCTATTTTTAGTAACAGCGGCCATGTTTTTCGACGAATCAAAAATCCCCACATCAGTTCTATGCAGGGTACCACAGGGAACATTCATACCAAGTTTGGTTCTAATTAGTCAAGTAGTTTCAGAGGAGAAGATTTTTGAAATAATAACATAAAAAAAGCCAAAAATGTCAAAAAAGGGCAATAACTCTAACATCAGTTGACAGATTTTCACGAAAATCAGCACACGGGTAGCTCTCATCATGCTGAACACTTTCATTCTGCCAGAACTTGCCAGAACTTGCCGTAACCTAATGATTTTTGAGATATTTGCGAAAAACTGTTGTCTGACCCCTATGTTCTATTTTTAGTAACAGCGGCCATGTTTTTCGACGGATCAAAAATCCCCACATCAGTTCTATGCAGGATACCCCAAAGAACATTCATACCAAGTGTGGTTCCAATTGGTCAAGTAGTTTCAGAGGAGAAGAGTTTTGAAAAATTGTTAACGACGACGGACGACGACGACGACGACGGACGCCAAGTGATGGCAATAGCTCACATGGCCTTTGGCCAGGTGAGCTAAAAATGGCAACAATGGTCCTTTGGTGGTTCCTTTCAGAACTCTGTTCGATGATCCAGACTGTCAATCAGGGTGGCCGCCACAGCCAAACCTAGTATAACTTAGTATAACAAAGGAAAATTCATTTAGACAAAATCTTGTCTTAAACCGGACACAATTTGGCGGCAAGTTTGTCCTCTTTCAGAATTGTATACGTTGAAAAGGACCACGATGGTCGGCACTTAGGACCATGTGGGAAAAATAATTTAAAAATATGCTTATCTGAAACGTTTGCCTTTTGGAACCAGACTCTGCAGCAGTGGTCCTTTTCATAATTATGTCCAATTATCTCGACTCCCCACTCAGATGGCTGCAACGGCAAATCTTGGTTTAACATACTTCTTTATTATAACATTCATTTCAAAATCATCTTGCTTGAAACCACTGAACCAAGTGGCATCTGGTTCATGAAAAAACTAACCAAGATTGCCACTTCAGCACCTCTTCTTTTAACATGGGACCATGTGGGATAATTCACTTTAAAACTATTGTTTGAAAATGCTAAGGCAATTGGAACCTAACAGGACAGCTATGATCCTTAGGTTGTCCTCTTTCAGAATTGTCTAATAAACTGAACTGCCAACCAAGATTTTTTCATAACTGTGTTTGATGAACCTGACCACCTACCAAGATAGATCTCATAACTAAACTTACTTAAACATAGGACCCATGTAGACAATTCACCTCCTAAACTTCAGACCAAAAGGGAAGAAACCTTGGCAGTAATGATATTTGTCACCAAAGCCTAACAAAAATTGTTTTTGTTTATATGTTGATTGACAAATTGAATCCAGGTGATCGATATATGCCCTTGGAGCCTCTAGTTCTTGCGTTGATTTCGACTTCATCGCTATTTTTCCCCAAATGATATTTTTAAATTTTCAGTTCTTACCATGCAACACTTCGGATTCCTCATGAATAATGCCAATACAGTGTACCACACCAATATTAATATACCTTATATAGTGCATCAATTTTGTTTTGGGGATTTTGTAATTTGTAGTGCACGTACCCTTTCAAGGCCATTAATTTCAAATGATTTGTAGGATTAATATTTAGGATTAAAATAATTTTAACATTTTCTCTTCAAGTATTGTCAGTTCACAAATAAGGTTTAAGGATTATGTACCGTGTTAGTCTTTTTGGCTACTGTAAGATTATCTTATTAGAAATTTATATGAGGGTGTTAATATCAACGGAATAACAAGGTAACAATTTGTAATTGTGTGTTATTACATAAATACCCAAACAAATCTTACCTCTGGTTCACCTTTAAATGCAATTTCAGACTAGCTGATGATTTAATTGTTTAATTCAATGGAGCTTATTAAGTTAAGCTTTTTGTTTACGTCAAGTATGTTAATTTAAGGAATGTCTCATATTATAAATGACCTTTGGTGCATCTGTATAAATCAGTATAAATACGAATTAAATGGCTTACAAGATTTGAACTGGGTATTGTCTATACATCATGTGTATCATTTAATTAACATACGAAGATCGAGATTTTTATAATAGTTTAAGGTAAGATAAACGTCATTGTTTTTAAATAAAAATAACAAAGTGAAAAATGAAAAATTAAAAAAAAATAATAATAAAATTCAAACTTGTGAGCGTAATCAACGTTCGATTCAAAGACAAATCAATGTTTAAATAACCGCCTGACGAGGTATGAAAAAGACAGGAAGTTCTAATTCGACCATTTTGTTGATTGTCTCCGAGATCAGGTTTTAACAATGTTCTTTTTGGAGGTAAGAGAAAACTTAATAAAATTGGCAATATCGATTTTTATTATTTAAATTGTCGTTAAAAAGAATTATAAACTGTGACTTTTTAATAACGTGATAAGAAGAAGTTTTGATAACTTACAAGATAACGCCAGAACAATAGTATCATAAGCAGTATATTTTCTTATTTACATACAAATAAGATAAATTTGATGATTCGTGTATTCTTCTGGTTCTGCAACTTCTCTTTTTAAGAAAAACATGTAGACTTCAATGAATATGAATAACATGTAGATGTATAAATATTCCCACTTCGCATAGATCATGTTAAAACTGATATATTCATTTACATGTACAAAGTTGAGGCTTGTCATAAAGAGAAATCAACCTCCACAATTTCTTATCATAAAGTGCTAATTAGTATATGAAATACTTGAATACTGAAAATATTTCTTGTTCTATATTTTGGGGAATAGTATTTAACGATTTTTATTATCTACGTTTTGATTGTATTAGCCATTTTAAAATCTTATACTTTTAAAGTTTTATTTTACACGTATAATTATCAGGACAAAGAATCCATCCAGACGTGCAAAACGTAATATTTTAACCCTTTAAACTCTGTACTTTAAATTGTTATTTAAGGAAGAGCCGTCAGATGAAAATATCGAAGGCACTTTAGTACCATTTTCTGAAACGATGCCGGGAATAGATCACCAATACGACAGGGTTGTTACTGTTATTACAAAGGAACCAAAAGATAGAAAAAATGAGGAAATTCAACAAATACAACATTGGTTTAAGAAAAAGTCGGACCTTTTCAATCAGTTAAATAATGGTAAGTAAACTATTATTGTACGTAAATATTTTGAAATGGATTTTTATTAATCGAATGTTTATAATAAATGGGAGTTATAACGTGAAATAGTAAAAACATTTTGTTATAAAATATAAATGAAGATTGTCGTATCTTTCTTATGTTATGGCTGTTATAGTAACTTTGGGTTTTTTTTTTTTTTTGGTCATTTTGCCATTTTAATTTTTTACATTTTATTTTCAATTTTCAGAAATGATGACACAATATATGAATTGTCGATTTAATTAAGTATTAAATATAATTTGGTATTGTACAATATTTGTCATTTCCGATGTGTGTGTGTGTCTGTGTTTTTATATGTATTTTTTTGTTTGTTTGTTTTTTTTTGTGTACGTGCATGTGTTGTTGTACATTGTATGTCCTGGCCAGGTCCAAAATCATGAATAGCAAAAACGAATGTTTTTTGCGCAATTAAAGGCTTACGTACCAACCAGGGCCCAGTTGTTCAACTTGTTTAACCCAAGGTTAACTTTAACCACGGGTTAAATTGTATAGAAATTCACTATGTTTAACCTGTAGTTAAATTTAACCCTTGGTTAAACAAGTTGAACAATTGGGCCCAGGCTGGGTCTGCTGACGTTACCAACCAGTCTGGGTCTGTTGCAATGTTTCATGTATATGTATTTACAGTTAGTGAAATATTTCCTCTCAGAAACTGTCTTTAACAATTGATTTTTTCATGACTTAAATGTTATATGCAGATTAACAGTCACATAAACTTCTAAGACAAGTTTACATTCAGTTTTTGTTATTCTCGGTTGATATCTTCGCTCTAATATGACGCAGTCATCTTCACAAATGTGACTACCAGTATACATCCAGTTACATTTTACAATTAACTGGAATCACCAGACTTGACACTTTACGCATTTGCGGTCATTTGGGGGGCATTAACTAATCAGGACATGCTTACCCTTCCAGAGCTTAATATTAAGGAATTTAAGTATTGAACAAATTGATAAATATCCCAATTTTCATGGTCATGATCGAATGTCTCCAAGGCTGAATTTGCGAGTACATGTATATAGAAGCCGAAATTATATATCTAATCAAAGCTGTCGAATAAAAAATGCTAATGTCAAATGGCACAAAAAAAAATATTTTCAAATATTTGCAATTTCCTAACTTATTACGGAACTATTAAAAACACCCGCTTCAGTCTACAACCGAAAGACTAGAAAATGATGTACTCGTGGACTTTTATATCTTGGTGGGGGGAGGGGGTCCATTTAGTTTGAAATGATTATTTTTAATTCCAATATTTGTGCAAAAACCGAATATTTTGAAAGCCTTTACGATTACTCACACTACTGACGAGAATGAAGGAAAACAACAGCATACTGCATACTATATCCCTTATTTTTTGCAACAATGCGACAACACCCAACAGGACTGAAAAAAAGATTATATCACTAAATGGCACGGGAAACAAGGCGTCAAAAAACAACAAAAATAACAACAAATGCTTTACAAAAACAAAAATTTCGTATAATATAAATAATACATACAATAATAAGTACTAAATGGACAGCTACTAAAATGTGCATAAAACAAATAGATATTAAAGGTCTAAATGTCTTTTTCTGTATAGCCTTTATCGACGAGCAAGAGTCCACAATACTAGATCAACACTAATTGTCACCAGAAAGTTTTGTCACAAAAGCAATGAAAACCATGAACAGAAACCTATCGATTTGAGACTTGAATATTGAATAGTTTGTTATGAAATATAAATATTTGTCAGCGTTTAATCGTTTTAAGCATACCTTTTTTATTGCACAATAAATCTATAGTTTATGCATGAAGAGCTGTAATCTCGGCAGTTAAATACATTAATGGAAGTTCATTTATGTAAATGTTGGCATCAAAAAGAATTAATTATAGGAATCTCTCTTTTTATACATACAATCCGTCTAGAAAATAGTATTCATTTAAAATTCGCTATTTAATATGCAAAAAACTAGAAATCAAATCAAATCAAAGTTTTATTTAAAGTCGATGCATATCAAACAATACAACACTAGCTCCTCTGAGCTTTTAAAATCGACCAGGAGCCAAAAGAGGTAAGTTTTGAGAAAAGAGATTTCGCATATATTGATATACTGTCTTTTCTCACCTCTTGCTTCGACCCGCCTCGAGGTCTCGAGTGCAGAAGGCTGCGTGTTCGATCAGAGGCCGATCAAACCAAGGACTCTAAAAATGGTATGTGTTTCGTCTCCACTAAGCAAGTAGAACATATTCTTTGGCGCCAATTTAGGAGTAAAACCAAGAATGGTTGGCACAGCGTCAGATGGGGTTACATATCTTCATCTTGACAAGTTCAAAATCCTGCTCAGTTTGTCGGTCTAGTACAAAGCAGAGTTCACTGTCATGTCATATGTTCTCCTTCTAATACGCATGTAATTATTGCCACTTGACATTAAACCATACTCAATCAGTCAATCGCCTCTTGCTCCGGAATGACGAATACAAACGATATTATCAAATTCCCGTATAATATAAAGAAAGATTGATGTTTCGAGTATTATACGCGATTGGTGAATCTGTAAAGGAAAGTCCGACATTTAAAAGTCTTTTTCTGTATACCTTGTGGTAGGACAGTATTGATCTATTGTTGAAGGTGAATACTAAGGTATCACAATGCATATATGTATCTAAGCGGTATTATCACATCAAGAACATTATAGTTCAAAGCACAATACATGTACGTACTACTTGATCCGACCATACTCTTTTCTGTAAAATCATATACATCACCCTTTACTCATGTACCCGTAAAAGTGGCCTTTAATCTTTTTAACACAATGATAAAACCCATATTAACCTATAATTCCGAAAAATATTACATGGATTTATATTTAAAATACTATAGAGCTAAAGAGAGAAGCAAGAAATCCAAGTCTCAAGTAGATGTACTATCGTTTATCGATAAAACACCTCTCGAAAAAAATTCATCTTCATTTTTGTAGAAATACACTTGGGACAAAAATACCGCAAATATAGCCATATTGTCAGAGATAGAAAGAGAACCATAAGCAAAATATAGTGCAGTGCGAACTATGAACTATCTTTCTAGATTGTATTATGAAAATATCAGCCCTTTATTAATAATTGCCTTCATATTAAGTAAAACCGACTCCGAAGGCATCTATACTTGGTTTACTTATGCGAAGAATCTCTCTTTAGGTATAGGTATTGATTTAAAAGACATCGAATCGTGTGATAATGCTAAATCATTAAAAATACTAAAAACTTTACTTAAAAAAGAAACTGACGCGTATTATAAAAAGATATTAAGAGATAAAATTGAAAACTTCAAGAAAACAAAACATATTTATATAAATTTATAGAACTAGATCAGTCTGAAACAGAATATTATCTTAATCATCCATATTTTGAAGTACGTAAATTGTTCACAAAATTAAGGATCAGTGATCATACACTACTAATAGAAATCGGCCGATACAAAAATATACCAAGAGAAGAAAGATTATGTATTTATTGTAAAAATAGAATTGATGACGAATTTCATTTCTTTCTGTCCTGCGATTTAACCCTGGATCTACGTGAAAAATTGTTCAATTATGGTAACACAGTAGAAACTAGTCTTAATAATTTACATAACGTTGAGAAACTTAAAAGGCTTCTGAATCCGTTGACACCAAGACATTAAGACAGTTACATCCTTTATAAAACAGTCATTAGAACTGAGGAGAGAGGATTCTCATAATAACAATTAACTGTTTGTATGTCTTCTTTATTGTCACATTTGTGTGTTATGTTGTATTTTGTACACTGAATGCTTATGTTCCCAATGGGATTGTGTTTTGCATTAATAAAGTTTATTTTATTTTATTAAGAGCCGTAATTAGATCACATTGAATTTGCTAAGCTTCCTACGTTAACTACTTTATAATTCCAATGTTGTTTTCAAAACTTCAAATGCAGTAATTTCATTGGCTAAAAACAACTTCCGGTAGAAAGTTTATAACATGATACATTCTTTTCATGACGTCGTGCGTATGAATAAGTACACATGCAATATAGTGCATGAGGAAAATGTTAATTTCAAATAGAAAACGTTATGTTTCTACATTACTTTGGAAATATAAGTAATAAATGTAATTTTTACGGAATTCATCAATGTGTAAACTCGGGCGAATCACTCACAAAATTTGCAACAAGTCCTTTAGACTTATTTAGTTTGAATCGTCCGAGTTTACACATTGATAAATTTCTTCAAAATAACCTTTATTACTATATTAATTTCAGAAATACTTCACGATTTGATCAAGAATTGCGAGTTGTCAGCCACAGTGGAACGGGATTTTGTAATATTAAAGCAAGGAGATAAAGGCGATTGGTGAGTACTATCAGAACTTTACTTTAGTAAAAAAAAAGACCTTAAGAACTCAGGTGAATTTTCAGTACAATTATACCAATTGCTATTATTACAACATGTAAATAACTTTTTAAAAATATTTTAATTTGCCAAATTAAATGATTTCTTTCGCAATTTAAACATTTATAAGAAATTATTCAAAACGGTTTCAGTTTTTTCATCATCCTAAATGGTTCAGTGGCAATATACATCAATACAAACTACAGTGCGGACGATGATAAACAGGAAGCGGGTGACGAATCAAATACAATTATGAAAAGGAGAGAAAGCAAAGACAACATAGCTAGTGATAAACCTAAAGAGCTGGAGAGATCAAAGTTCGGAAATTACGTTGGGAAATTGGGTAAGTTGTGTTTAATTAACCAAATATAATTGTTTAAAAGGAAACAACAGCAGCACAAGATTGCAGCTTGAAATGTTGAACAACATTAACGTTTTAGCTACTTAGACACAAGCCAACTATATAAAATTATAAAAAGTTATCCCACACATTTTTCGATTTACATCCTCTCATTCACTTGATTGTTTGCTTTGATTGTTTACTTGGAATCCCCTGCAAGTTCTGTATTGATGATTCAGTGCAATAATGTATACATCTCGTATAACTGGATGTGTCGGAACGACACGAATGGCCCCGCTCGCTAAAAAAGTTCGAAGTACATTTTTTGAAGTGGAAATTTAATAGTTAAAGGCCCGTAATTTCCGCAAAAATCAGTGGATCTGTAAATCATCATGGTAGACTCGCATACCAAAATTCAGCTCAATACCTGAATGCGTTTAGAAAAACAGTCCGTATAACTTTTGTTTTCACGAAATTTTCAAAGTCTAAAGCCCGTAATTTCGGCAAAAATCAGCGGAGCGGAACAAAACCTAACCTCGATCTGGATATCATCATTGTAGACTCGCAAACCAAAAATCAGCTCAATACCTGAAGGTTTTTAGAAAAAATGTTCACCTCGCGTAACTGTTCGTTGCGGAATGACGGACAAGGGTAAAACTATATGGCTCCGACAACTTAACGGCGTTGCCATAAAAATATATTTGTCCAAATACAGTTTAGTATTTTGAGATAGCTAGTTTATAAAAAAAAAGTTTTTAATAGTTATAAGATTTTAGTTATATATAACACATTAATTTCCACTTGTAACATAGCACCATATTACACGAAGACGTCTTTTCAAACATCAAAATAAATTCGTTTTCGTCAATCACAGAACAGACATTTGACAACGCCCATCCTGTTATATAGTTAAGGGTCTTTATTGTCAAAAGGACAAAAATCGAAGTTATAACGACTCAGGGTCGGAAAATAGACATTTTATATAAACAGACAACAAAATGGATAACAGGAAAGGTCAACAATGTTACAGGTACATATGTTTTAAGATTGTTACAACATTGAAACCTACTTCCTAATCAAAAGCGCGTTACCGTAGTTTAAAGTATGTTTCATTAAATATACATTTATGTCGATTGGTCTAAAGATGCTATTTCAAAGTTACGCTTTTGTTAAGAACGGGATCATTGTAATATATTATAGAAATTTTCTTTCGTCGAATCATTTGGTTAAAATAATACATACATTTTAGTCTATTTATCAACTTTTGCAAGTTGTTTATTCCTAAAACAAAATTTGCGAGAGTTTATCCCTTTTTCACAAAAAGCTATAAAACCTCTGACTTTTAAATGTTTCAAACAACTTTTTTTGTAGAATCTGGAAAAAGTTTTGGAGAGCTTGCGTTGATAAATCCCGATTGTGTTCGTAATGCTACTATAATTGCAGAAGAACCGACAGACTTAATTGTAATAGACCGAAATTTGTATAATAGATGTATACGATCATTTCATGAGAAAGAATTTTCCGAAAAGATGCGTTTTGTTGAAAATAATCCCCTCTTTAGCAAATGGAATCCAAAATACAGGAGGCAGTTGGCTATGAGTTTTCGGAAAGAAAAACTCCATTTTGAAAGTACCATAGTCAAGCAGGGATCTGTATTTGACGGACTACGCTTTATTTTAAGGTAATTACACTATCAGATGTAATTTTAAATAGTTTTACATTATTTTTCACGTAAGTGTTTGATAGGAACTAAAATAAGTATTGGGATTACTTTTTCACTCTGTTTTAAACTTAATCAAGAATTAAATGGTTAATTGTCGCGTAGTTTGAGATTGTTGTTAGTTTAAAGACAACATTCTAAGAATGTCATTTTTATAATAAGTCATAAGTCACAAGTATATTTTGCGACCCTATATAAGTACCAATAGTTACACACAAAACAAAAAAAGCAAACATTAACAAAAATGCAAAACAAGAAACATAATATAGAATCAATTATCCCCCTGTCCTCAGTCCTAAAGACTGTTTTAAAAAGGAGTCCAGCACTCGGTCCTTGGTGTTTGGATTTAATGGTTCCGTAGTTTGTCCATACCCGTATATAGTCATTTTAAAATTTGAAATTAGTATTGAAGTTTTCTCGGATTTTAATGTTTTATTTAGAGTATAGAACGAAGTGATACTCATCTTCAATATCATTACGGACATTACATTATCTTAATTTTTTTGGCTATAGTCTTTTGTCCTAACATTAATTTTCATCTTAAATCCCTTATATTGATCAGCATTTATATTTAGGTCATCTTTATAGTAAATGCTAAATGATGAATTAATAATGACAAAATATATTTAGTATTTTAGCCATCCATATAATGTATTTATAATTATTAGTAATACTTTGGGCAATGACAAGGTAGTTTTCATCAGTATCACCCAAATTATATATACAGAATTGCCTGATTATTGAAAATGATACATTTTCCTCTAGTTGAATTATTTAATCATTTATTTCAGTGGCCAAGCAAATTTGACATGTGATCCCCGACTACATTCTACACAATATCCCGATTACTATCCTATACCTGATGTTGACCATTTGGAAGAAGAAGAGGTTCGGGAGTCTTTAAGGAGGTAAATCTGTTTCTGTATGATTTGGTCCGATATTTGGCCCCTTGAATTCCAAAATCAAAAAGTAATAAAAAACTTACTCTCAGCAATTTTTAAGTACTGCATTTTAAGGAACACGTTTTCTTTTCAACCGTTAATGGAGTGATCGTAGTGATCGTAATATAACGACTGGATTATTCGGGTTAATCAATATGCGATAAAAATAATGCCACTTCGAATCTGAAATCTTTATTTTAATTTTTTCATGTCAGATGGGCCATGCATTATTTGAAAATAATGGCTGAAATCATACCATCTCACCGGCAAAACCGAAGGGAACTTTTTTCGATTGTGCTTGAAGATATTGACTTGATATTTGGTATATAGTTTTATCATGACTAGTTACAGATCAAGTTTGAATTTTGTGCCGGTTCGAGTGATATGGACTCCATGCAAATAGGAATTATTGTCAAAATAATGGTTTTCCGGACTTTTTTGCATACCCTTTTACCCAGTGATGTTATTTTGGTATGTGAGCTTATAATGAAATACAGATCAAGTTTGAATTTTACGCTGCTCGGATATTATTGTGAGAGTTATAACTATGGAAAAATAAATTTTTGTCAAAATATTCGTTTTTTGGACTTTTTTGCAAACCCTTTTACCTAGTGTTTAATCTTATTATTGGTTAGTGAGTTTATAATGATGAGCTACAGAGCAAACTGATTGAGTAATTATTGTGTACAGGTTTCAAACATAGTTTCAGGATTTTTAGAAGTCATTCTGTCCATATGTCTTCGTCCAATTCACATACTCAAGGGGATTTTTGTGTGTTTTCTCACAGCTCAAGTCGGTAAGGGACATTGTATTACCCAGCAATACTTTCAGAATGCTTGTTGAAATAAGATTTACTTTATATGAATATTTTCCTACTTCATGATTACACCAATAATTACATATTCAAAGACATTCAAAATTGACAAACATTTAACTCTGATTATATGATTTGACAGGGAGTTGCACATGTCATCACATAAAGCAGAGCAACATAAAAATCTTGATGTTGACCAGAACAGATTATCACCACATGAAAGAGGAAGAAATGGAGCGAGATCTCCTAAACCTAAACGCCATCGCAATACAGAACTGTGTTTGTTAGGTACAGAAGAAATAATAGGTATGTAGGCATTGTATACGGTTCTGAAAATTAGGATTATTATCAACAACAAAGAATTTAGTTCTTAATTTAACATGAAACATTTTGTAGTTCTTACATATTTTAACCATGTTTACTGAGACCGTTAATGATGCTTGTTGCATACATGTATGAAATGCTTAACAACAGAAGCTTAGATATGATGCCATTATAAGATAGCAAAAATGTATATGTCTTTGTCCAGTTTACAGAAGTCACGCATATTAGGAAACCATTTCAAGGGATCATGCAATGCACGCTTTAAAATTTAAATAAAATAAAAAAAACACATGCCAGGGAAGACTTAAGCATTTCTGTGAATCAAGAAAAGACAGAAATATCATAAGAAACATAAAGGAAAATTATCAAATATGGTTAACATATATTCACACAAGCATATTCAATATAAGATTTATTTCAATTTTTACGTTAATTCTAGGTGATATGGAAGTTGCCATGAATTTAAACACATATTCATATTCAATTGTATGTGTGGAAGAAACAGAAATATTTGTACTTGATCAAAAGAACTATGAAAGGTTAATAGAGAAAAGAAATCCTCAAGTTATTGACATGATAAAATTCTCTGTGTTAGAGAAATATTCTCTAAGACTTTCATGGTTGAAGGATAAAAATGAGGTGCCTTTCTACAGATATATGCTATACAAACTTGCCGAGATCTACAAAAAGAAAGGGAAGAAGGACGAAGTAATTAGGCGAAGTAAGGAAAGGGGATCGCCTAAATAAGGCTATTAATGGATCAGAAATGTGGATTCTTTGATATACAAGGATTTGAAGAGAAATATAACACAGACGGGATGGTAACACATCAAATACTCGTGACGAACCGTAATCGAAGTAAAAAATCGCGCAGTATACGTTGGCAGATGTTCTCGTGATCTTGTTTCAAAATGTATATTTCCACATTAAAATGTCCTGTTTATGTTGTTTCCTTGATCAGAATGATAGGTACCGTATTATAATTCTTGTTATCTTTTGTAAAAACAAAAAGATGCAGAAAAGTCAGAAATCATTCCCCTGAAAAACTATTGTCCTTTAAACTGCATTGTGAGATCGCAGGGAAAATTATTGCAAATGTTTTAAGAATTCCTTAATGTGGATAATTTTTTTATATTACCTTTTCAGTCAGCTTTGTCCTTCAATAACACATAACGTTGAAAAACAGCAATTGAAACTCTACCTTTTCTTGAACTTTTGTCATCTATGTATAGTGATTTTATGGCAAGGGGTATAATCAGTCATATCCGTAATCTTGATCCGGAGAAACCCTGTCCCAATTTTTGAATGTTTACCATACCATGTAGACTGTATTTATTGTGGTTGCAATTCGGCCTTCTTGTTATACTAATATAGATGCACGATATGTGCTTATTTGAACAATTCGTCTCATCAGTCGTGCGTAAATTCGATTAATGGTTATTACGTCGAAACCACGAAAACAATAATTATACATTATTACAGAATCTGAATATTTATTGGCCCAAAATCCAAAACACAAGGATTGTCACCAAAATATAACAGACAAGAATATAAACATGATTAAACAAACAAACATATATAAAATAAACATACAGAGGAGTTGCGGAATTCACATGGAACACAGTCTTGTTAAAATTTGCCAAAGTCCAAACAGCCATACCTTTTACATTTCTTCTCAATATAGAAATTCCTGACAATATGCACATCTCCATATAGTGATCTAACATCTCATAGTTTCATGAGAATCATGCAAGTAACGTAGGAGGAGTTGCAAACAACGTGATATCGGACAGACAGACTGAAACCTATACCCCCCCCCAAACTTCGTTTGCGGCGGGGGGTGGGGGGGGGGGGGGGGTGGGGGGTATAAAAATGTAGTTTCTGACCAAATGACAAAAAAGTCATTTCTCATATGGTTTCCATGGAAACTTTGTGCAGCCACAGCCGTCGGTTGAGTGGATTTATTGTGGTTGCAATTGTCATCAGTCCATTTTTACTTTCACAGGAGTTTTTAAATTGGTCGATAAAAATCGGATTGCCTCTTGCAGCTAAGTTGTTCATCCAACTGGAACCTATTGTGGATAGTTTGTACAGGTCCTTCCATACATCATTCCTGCAACTTTGGTTACAATCTGCCCATTAGTTTCTGAGCAAATGATAAAAAAAGTAAATTCCCACATGTTTGTTTTCCATGGAAACTTTGAGCAGCCACAGCCGTCAGTTGCGAGGATGAATGTCAACCAAAAGTGGATCATTTGTAGAGAATTTTGCTGTCACCAGTCTTGCAAACATGGAGATTTTTTAACTGAACAATAAAAATCAAAGATGACATCTTGCGGCCATGTTCTTCATCTAACCGGAACCCATGATAGTTTTCACCAATTATTACTGCTTTCATTTGATCATTTTTTTAAAATTTAAAATCCAAGAAATTAAAAAATGTAATATTTATTCCCAATGCATGAAAATTGATGTCTGAGGTTCCGGTTAAAAACATGGAGGTACACTCTACATCGCTGACAGATAAGTCATTTAATTAGATTATCCATCTACATGAAGTAATTCCTGAAAACATGCATTGTGTTACCTATGACTTTAAGCTTTCTTCCGCACATCTGTTCCAGAAGTTGCAGCTAGTTTATGATTGTTTTTTACTTGTCAACATTTTATAAACACCTGTATTCAAACGATAAAGCCCGAGACCATTTAGCGTATATGTTTATTTATACCCGGAGTGTATTCGATTGAAAAGTGCTCACGTTCGAATATAGTGAGGGTCTACAGGAGTGGGCAATATGGATAAGAGTAACGACGATGAAAACAATAGTGAGGGTACAAAGGAAATAACTGTAGAAATTTTATACGAATTGATGGTAAAAATCAACGATAGACTAGATGTTATAGAGACAAGCGTAACTAAAATAGACAAGATTGGAGATACCTTGAATAACCTGATAAAAAACTTTAATCACATGAAAACAAGAGTAACAGAGATTGAATCAACAGTAGAAAACCTTAGAGCTACGAATAAGACTCATGAGCATGAAATACAAACGGTTAAAACAAACAGCTCAGCTATAAGCAGAGAAATAAAAGGCATCAAAGGAACTTTAGCGTCCCAAAGCAATGATCTCCAAGGTATCAGTAACGTCTTTGATGAATTAAAAGAAAAACAAGAAGATGTGTGCAAAGATATGAAACATTTAAAGGGCAACATCTCAAACATAACGAACGAGTTAGATGACCGTGCTGCTGAGATGCGTCAGGAAATGAGAGCAGCAATAAATGACTCTAAGGAGCAGAATGAAGAACTCAAGAACACTGTGCTAGACTTACAGTGTAGGTCAATGAAATACAATTTGATCTTTACTGGGCATAGAGAGTACCCAAATGAAGACACTGAATTTATAGTTCGATCATTTATAAAACATGAACTACGTATAAATTATCAGATAGAACTTGGTAATG
Organism: Mytilisepta virgata; assembly: GCA_028015205.1. NCBI lineage: Eukaryota > Metazoa > Mollusca > Bivalvia > Mytilida > Mytilidae > Mytilisepta > Mytilisepta virgata. Next base: position 40,222,148 of record CM051515.1, read on the forward strand.
TGCACCGTTTTGGAAGTAGTTCAAAACCTGGCCGCGGAAACAAGGGAAGACCGAGACCAATTATTGCTCGTTTCATCTTTATGAAAGACCTAGAGGCAGTGCTATCATATGCCTATAGGCTGAAAGGGACACACTTCGGGATTAACCGCCAGTTTCCGGAAGCAATAGAACAAGCGAGGCGTAGTCTCTACCCTATTATGCGAGAGAAGCGAAATCAAGGTTGCAAGGTCAAACTGGTGAGAGACGTACTGTACGTTGATGGAGAAGTTTATAACGACTGCCCTGAAGAAGAAAATGACGAACACGACGTAAGCACTTTCACTCGACCAAAGTACTCTTACAGCGATGCATCAAGATCGACACCCGAACAGCGACCAGGATTCAAAAGACGAAGAACCTCATCGACACCCAGAAGACACTAGGGGACCCCAGGAGACAAACAGAGTGATACTGATGACACTATAAACAGTGATACTAATAATTGTAATTTAAAACTATTAACTATTAATTGTGGTGGTGGTTTACTGAAAAAAGTAAATTATCCTGAATTTGTAGATTTTGTTAGCAAATTCGATTTTATTAATATTGTTGAATCAAAAACTGATGATTTAGATGAAATTAACTTACCAAATTATAAATTTATTCTAAAAAACAGAAGAAACGTTAGTAAAGTGAAATCTGGTGGGATAGCTTTTGGCTTTAGATTGGAGTATGAAAAATATATAGAGAACATTGATTCAAATAGCAAACTTGTTTCATGGTTTAAGATTTCAAAATCTTTGCTAAAATCTACTGATGATATTATTATTGGCAATATTTACATTCCTCCAGAAAGTTCTAGATATAAATCTGAAGACCCTTTTTCTGAGATAGAACAAGAATACTTAAAATTTTCACAAAACTATTCTCATGTCATTTTAAATGGAGATTTTAATAGCAGATCTGGAATAGATAAAGACTTTTTTGAAATTTCAGATAATAATCATTGTCCTTTTGACAATGCAGTAAGTTATGCAAATATGTTACCTAATTATGATATGTTATACTCCAGAAATAGTATGGATCATGTTAAAAATAATTATGGGAACCAATTACTCGAATTTTGTAAAAACCATAACTTGTTTATTTTAAATGGTAGAACTAAAGGTGATTTGTTAGGAAAATACACATGTAGAGAATCTAGTGTAGTTGATTACTGTATATGTTCTGTTGATATGTTGACACTTATTGATTCATTTCATGTTCATGACTTCTCATCATTGTTATCAGATGTTCATTGTCCGATCTCTTTGGTCTTGAAATCTGCACTCCTCAGCGACAACTGTATAATAGATTGTAGTCAAGTTGAGAGTTGTGATAGAAAGATTAAGAGATGGAACAATGAACAAGTTAATGAGTATATAGAAAATATTGACCCGCTTAAAGTGGATAGAGTTCTTGAGGAACTTGTACAAGTTGATAAAGAAAGTCTGACTCAACAGGTTGTAAATGATATGGTTCAAAATATAAATGATATTCTTCTGAAACCAGCAGAAAAGGTATTTGGTGTGTTTTATCCAAAGAAGAAATCATTAGATTCAGTTAAACATAAAAAAGAGAATAAACCCTGGTTCACAAAAGAATGCTGGGAAAAACGAAAATGCTTCAGAAAAGCTAAGAGACGTCACAAAAATAATAAAAATATTGAAAATAAAAATGATATGAAAACAAAAGAAAGGGCATATAAAGCCGAAATGAATAAAGCTATCATTGAGCACCGTCGGCAAATGAGAAGGAAAATTAAATCTCTTAGAAAAAGTAACAGTAAAGACTTTTGGAACTTATTGAAGCCAAAACGCCCTAAGGGCTCTTCAGATGCTACGCTTGACTCTTTGTTTAATTTTTTCAAAGATCTGAATAGCAATGATGAGGAAGAAGAACGGGACTCTTATGTACCCGAATATGTTAACAATTCTTTAAATGCTGTCATCAATGGTGAGATCACTGAAGACGAAATTCTAAAGTGTATTAAAAAGTTAAAAAATGGTAAATCCTGTGGCGATGACCTTATTGTGAATGAATACATAAAAAATACAAGCCAACTACTCATGCCAATTTATCTTAAAGTATTTAATATTATTTTTGATTCCGGAATTGTACCTGAAATTTGGTTGGCAGGAAATATACTTCCTTTCTATAAAAACAAAGGAGATAAATCTGATGCAAGAAATTACAGACCTATTACTATTCTAAGTTGCATGGGTAAACTGTTTACATCTATATTAAATGCAAGGTTAACATCCTTCTTAGAAGATTTTTCTTTATTAAACGAGAATCAATTTGGCTTTCGACACGGCTATTCTACTGTAGATAGTATTTTTTCATTACATTTGTTATATGAATTACTCCAACTGAAAAAGAAGAAACTTTTCTGTGCTTTTATGGATTTTGCTAAAGCTTTTGACACAGTTTGGCGCCCAGGTCTATGGTCTAAACTTTTAGAAACTACAATTGATGGCAAAATGTATAATGTAATTGTAAATATGTATAGTAATATAAAATCAAGAATATTTAATGGTGTAGAATACTCTAGCTTTTTTCCATGTAATGTTGGAGTCAGACAAGGGGAAAATCTTTCTCCCGTATTATTTTCTCTGTATCTTAATGATTTAGAATCTTTCATGGTAAATAATAACATTTGTGGTTTACAAAGTCTTTCAAATGATATAGAAACAGAACTTGATAAATATGTTAAGCTTTTTCTTATATTATATGCAGACGATACTGTACTTTTGTCAGAATCTAAACTCGATCTCCAAAATCAACTCAATTCTTTGTGTGAATATTGTACTACGTGGAAACTAAAAGTCAATGTTGATAAAAGCAAAGTAGTTGTCTTTTCTAAAGGAAGACCACAAAATAGTTTTAACTTTGAATATAATGGACAAGAACTAGATATTGTAAATGAGTTTATGTACCTTGGAGTAGTCTTTTCTAGAACAGGGAGTTTTGCTAAAGCGAAAAAATATAATGTAGATAAGGCAACGCGTGCGATGTATGACGTCATACGAAATGGAAGGACGCACAACCTGTCCATAGAGTGTCAATTAGATTTATTTGATAAGATTATTCAGCCAATTTTACTATACGGTTGCGAAGTTTGGGGAATGGGAAATAACTCAGTCATTGAACGGGTACATATTAAATTCTGTAAATTACTTATGAGTGTCAAAAAGTCTACCCCAGATTTTATGATCTACGGTGAATTAGGACGATATCCTCTTGAAATATGTATAAAACTTCGAGTTATTAAATACTGGGCAAAGCTCATTAGTGGAAAAGACGAAAAATTACCAAGTATTCTTTATCGTCTAGCACACAAGAACTTTGCTAATATTCCATGGCTTAAATATGTTAAGTCCATACTAGATGACTGCGGAAAATCATATGTATGGAATGAACAATCATTTACTGGTATATCTTGGTTATACTCATCTATTAAACAAACGCTCTTAGATCATTTTAAACAGAACTGGCTTTCCAAGGTACATGAATCTCCAAAAGCTCTAAACTATAGAATCTATAAAGACAAATTAGAATTTGAAAATTATTTTAATATTCTTAATGATAATTATGCTAAAACACTTTGTAAATTTCGTACTATGAACCACAAGCTACCTATAGAGTCTGGTAGATGGCTTAATATCCCTAGAGAGAATAGAATCTGCATACTATGTCAAAATCAAGATATAGGGGACGAATTCCATTATTTATTAGTTTGCCCTAGGCTTATTAATGAGAGGAATATGTACATTAAACAGAAATTCTATGTATGTCCCAACATTCTTAAACTTAACGAATTAATGAATAGTAGCCATCCACCAGAACTCGTTAAACTATGTAAATTTATAAACATTATTAATAAAAAGATAGAATCTCCTGGGTAAACATGTTACTGTGTATACATGTGTACCTCCATTGCCTCATTGATTATATAATTATATTAATATATTGTAACTGTAATTTTATATTATTTGTTTATTATACACAATGTTTCCATTTCTCTGTACCTATGTATTGGTTTTTAGAGAATAAAGATATATATATATAAAAAAAAAAAAAAAAAAAAAAAAAAAAGAAAATATTTTTTTAAATGAAATCACGGTATAATACCATATACTATATAATATGAATTGACAGGTGTGATATCATATGTTTCTGCGAAATGGACCTAAACGAAATTTAAACAAATCACTTAAGCATGGAATGAAGGTCATACAACCCTTTCCTAGTGGTCTTATGAAAGAAGTGCACTGATTGACTGAACTTTTGAACCTTCTGGTTTAAATTAATTTTATTGTAATAATTTTAAAATAACAATCCAAAGATACTAATATTAGATATAGTAAATTTATACTATGCTGTAAAGCTTTTTTCAGTCACAAAAAGTATGAAAATTTCAGCTGCTGAACAAACGATGACATGACCAAGGCCTTACACTTCTGGCTGGATGTTTTTGTTTGCTTTGGCAATAATGTCAATCTAATTAAAAACCGATCTCTCATCGCTCCCGTTTTCTGATATGTCGCGTGGGAGATCTAACGAAACCCGCTTTGAGGTCACATGTGAGTGAACTGGAACTTATGAATTTATAATGACATGCAAATGAGTTGACTATCAATAAGCCAATCAAAAAAGTTTATGAATTCTGGGGACTGACGTTAATAAAATGAGTTACATCCCTTTACCACACGATCAACTTACAAGATCGCCTAAGCCGCAATTTCATTGGTCGAACAGGACACACCTACGAGGTCACTCACATGTGACCTCAAAGCGGGTTTCGTTAGATTTCCCACGCGACATATCAGAAAACGGGAGCGATGAGAGATAGGTTTTTAATTAGATTGCAATAATGTGCATCTACAGGCCATTGGGCTGGGATTCCTTTTGGTATAAACCGTCGATTTATGTTTATATTATTATATCAGACTTTCATACTTGAATGGAGAGAACTGATAATTTTAACAACTGAAAAGATATCTTATGATGTACTTACTACTAATAAACCTGACTTTCTATTTTAAATACTTGAAAGACATTTATTCAAAAGAGCTAAATATGAATATTAAATAATGTCTCTTGTTAGGTCTTACGATAAATGTTGCAAATGGCAAGATATACATATACAATAACATCCGTGATAAAAGGGACAAATTTAATTTTCCAAGTACAAATTTCCATTTCTTATTGAGATGTTCCTGTGGCATCATAGCATCATCATACGGTGTGTATGTATCAAAGCTGGCAAGTTTGCACTAATTTCCACTCGGTTAGAATATTTTAACAAATGAAAACATGTACCCGTAATTACCAAAAAAACTTCTACATGTATTACAAGGATATAAATTTCACAAAATGCTGAATGCTTTCAAAAAGTTTTTTTATAGCTATCAAAATCCACCTGGCATCAAGAAAAACACTCATTATGAACTATTTTTCCAGTCCTAGTTTCTATTGTAATTTTGGAATAAAAGCAAATGTATTTCATGAAACTCAGGTCTTTTCAAAGATATGAAGTTTTCTGTCATTCTATAAAAATTACTCTTTCTCCCATTGATTTGAAAACTATAGATTTATTCTGACCTCTCATAAATACTGCAAATTTCTAATGAAATCTTTATGGGAGTGTTATTTCTGTGACTATTTCGTATAATAGAACAACAGTATTGACAAGCAGCTATTAGTGCCTTAGCTAGTTTTTAATTCAAAACAAACACTTTATTACCCTGCTACATGTGTATCTATAGTATGTACCATCCAACCAATTTGAACATTTCTGGCTAGCAGTCACCTTGTAGTTATCATACTATAGTGTGTTTTATATGGCTTCTATAGTGTGTTTTATAGGAGATTTAGGTTCCCATAAAACCAGTTTAATCCCACCACTGTTCAGTGTTAGATGACCCTGATCCTCTGTTGTTTTGTATTAGTTTTTTTGTGCTCTGTTATGTTATTATTTGTCTGAAGTTCGGTGATTGGTATGTCACTGTTGATCTGTTACCAATTTTGATGCACAAGATGTGCACATTTCATAGATTTGTGACTCACCAAACCAAAATAACAATCCAAAACGTTGAAGAGCAAATTCAAAAATACCAAAATGATTAAAAGGGGTAAAGCCAAAACAGAGGGAGATACTCCTTAATTTTCACAAATTTTACAATTTTTGAAACAGCAAATTTTAGGTATCTAGCAACTGAGCTGGGGATACCCTTGGGGACTTTGAGTCCACCAGCAGTGGAGTCGACTCAGTTGTAAATTCAGAAATGTACCAAATACATTTCCTTTTATCAAAAGTCCAATTAAAAACCAGCAATGTGACCTACTGTTAAGCAAACACAGAAAATGGCTTATATTAAAATAATTATACTTAAATACATTATTTCTTTTTTATAACATTTCTCAATAAATCTTGTAAAAGTAATGTCAAGTGGCCTCTGTATTTTTCAATAAAAGAATCAGCCTCCTCAAATATCACACATTTTAAGGCAGTGTTATCTACAAAAAAATGAGATATTGGTACTAATGATATTGTGCCACTTTGAAAGTCTTCACAACTTAAACATTTAAAACAACTTTACATTAAATCTTTAATTATCCTGACAACTGTTATAATAGATGCTCCAATGAACCTGTTTTGCTCAACTGGATTTAATTTCAAATATTATATAAATGGGAATGAAACATCATATAAAATGAAGCCTAACATCATATTTGGCATTCTTTTTTCAACTGCAGTGATTATAATGTTCTATGGTACTGACCCCAGAGAAAACTTTAAATAGGGGACATATGGACCATTCAACAAGATCTGGTATAAATTGCCCAAGTAGTTTCAAAGACAGATTTAAAAAAAAATAATTTGCTAATTCGTATATTTCTAGTAATAATGGCAATAGCCGCAATATTGGTCAGAGGTCAAAGACTCTTGAAAAATATTTTGAGAGGGGACCACCTAAAAACCTTTCCGTCAAAGGTTTGGTCTCAATTGTCCCAGTTGTTTTAGAGATTTTTAAATAATTGTTTTTTTTTCCTGATTTTTCTATTTTTAGTAATGTCGCATATAAAGATCAGAAATATAGACCAACGGACACAATTTTGAAAGAGGTCAGAGACTCTTGAACAATATATTGAGAAGGGACCACCTAAGGACCATTCCATCAAAATTTGGTCTCAGCTGCTCGTTTCAGGAAAGATTTTCAATTATTTGTTTTGCTTATTTTTCTATTTTTGATATCCTTTGCAAGTCCTTTGCGTAATTATGTGCGCTGAAAAACTAGTCTCCTGAAAGCCACCATCATATGTCATAGAAAAACCATAACGTATTTTGCGACTAATGCGTAAATTTTCCTCACTTCTTTAAAAATTTATATAAATTCTATGTAAAATTAAATTTTAAGATGCACATTATTACTCTATACATGTAGTTCTTTCATCAAAATGAATGATCACATTAAAATGATATGGCTTTAGAAATTTTAGTTTGATATTGTATACACATTAGGCCAAAAAAAAATATATGTGAGTTTACTGTCACATGCTGAAAAAAAATAGGGTCGGTAGGTCGGTTTTTTTTTTTTTTTTTTTTTTTTTAGAGCTCATTCAAACAGGTGGAAGTAAACTGTCTAACACTGGAAAATGGCACTACTTCCCCGACTGATGTTATTTGGAGACATTACTTTACATGATTCATTGTTTTCAAATGACAATCGTCACTATCGTGATATTTATTGGATACATGTATATCAATGAAAGTTTTTGAATTGTTAAACGGAGCTATGACATTTTTGTCTGCTTTTAAATGGGGGGACACTGTTTTAAAGTTAGCGACAAAATGCTAGCGGCGCGGTGTTGGTACTAACATGACTAAAGGCCGCCATTGTTGTTTAATATGATAAATACCGGTATCGGTGACGGAAAAGGTGGGAATTTCCGGAATTTCAGAAATTTGCCGATAAAAAAAGTTAGGGTCGGGACGATAAAACTATGGTCGGTCGGGTGACCGTAAACACACATATTTTTTTTTTTGGCCTTAGTTTACTGTGGCAGTGCATCGAAGATTTCATTTTTCACATGATGCTGTTAGGTTTTTAAATGCGTTGCACACACACTTGTACGCTCTGGTTCAAGTGGGTTAAGTTTACATATTACCACATTTCTACGCTATGGATGTTGTGAATTGAAGCACAATAGCAAAAGTTAAACATATATGAACACAACTGTATGCAGTGGTTTTTCTATCAAATGGATGAATGACAGCTACTGCGTAAGAAAGCGTATAAAAAATTCATTTAGCTAAGAAGATTCAGGGTGTACTGATGTGAAATTTAATTTACTTAATAATTAATTGCTAACTTTTAATTAATTAGCATTTTTTTCAAAATAGAATATTTATAAGATGGGTTTTTCATTTTTGAGATGAATTTTTACCAAAGATGAAGAGGTTTTATGATGTGATATGAAAATATTGTAAGTTTAATTAGTAGCATAAGCCTAAAAGTTTATAAAAATTAATTTTGTGTTAATTTCAATCATCAATTAAAGTTTTATTAGTTTTAATTATCATATTTTATTTTATTTTATTTGAAGAGTGTTTTACATTAATAACATTTAAAATGTCATAACTCACCTTGTTACGAAGAAAATTTTTAAATTACTTGATGAAATCTTCATAAAAAACTTAAAAATTAAAAGTTCCATGGCCTTTCTACGACAAATGATACACAAATTTTGGATGCTGTTTTTTGCATGCACATAACTACGCTATGGTTTTTCTATGATGTATACTAGTGGCCGTGCAAAGGATATCAGCGGCCATATTTATTGGAGGTCTATACCCCTGGATATAAATTGAAAGAGGACCACCTAAGGACCAAGTGGTTACAAAGGAAAATTTTTTATAAAGTTTACAGCAGACAATAATGGCAGATTGGATGCCAAGTGACAGCAATAACTCACGATGGATTTTGGTCGGTATAATATATTTAATATGTAGTATGTTCTTCAAAACAAAATATATTCTTATTCTAATATTCCTCTTAACTTCATTCTGACAAATAAATTAGGAAATTAAGAGAAATCTATTGAAAATTATTTCACATCAATCTAAATTATACTTACTATTTTCTGGTTCAGTTATTTTCCCATCACTTCCACAGTGACTTATATTTGACTTAGGTATATCAAGTATATCTGTAAATTCCTCCATTACCTCAGAGTCCAGCCATTTAGCATCGGGACTATATATCAAAAGTCGAGGTATCGTGGACATACCAATAACTGATGAATCACCTGACAACTATAAAATATTTGAAAAGACATCTCAACTGTCATGAAATACAAAGTTACCTGTATTTAGAAGATTTAAAGCATTATGTCTGCCATTTTTTAAAATCTTTGTTCTCTCAAGAAACAATGTTGGTCATGTGAAATCACTTTTGGAGTTTATTTTGCTGAAATTTTTTTTAACTGGTATAATTCTTGGAATTTGTACTCAACTCTACTTACAATGTGTTTATTAGAAAAAAACAGCAGATTTAAATACATTAAAACCCTCAGGTTAACTGGTAAAAACTTAGCAATTATTTCCAAAACTCAGAATTATTTAATCCAAAATTTGTCTTTCTAAATCTGGTCTGAGATTCAGTTTTCATCCTTAGAAATGAGATTTTGGTGAAAGGTTAACAAATAACAATCTCTGAATCACAAAACACTAAAAATTGATGAGGATATTCACCCATATAAAAGTCCAACCTGTGTATAATGGGTGCCCAAGGGATCAGAGAAAAGTGCTATTGATGAGTAGGTACCATTTTTATAAAGGTTACTTTTATAAACTTTGTTCATGACAAGGTGCTTTTCATAATGCCCATGATTTGCTATATATAGCTGCCCTTTGAACCAATTTGCACTGAAATAACATTTTGACAAAACTGCTTCTTCAGCAGAAATCAAGACTGAAAATGTGGAATTAAAGTAGTTCATTACTGTAGAGCAGACTTTAATCAAGAATAATGCAACCCAGTTTTCAGCCTGGAAACTTACTGAAGTATAACAGATGTAAAGAAGCCCACCCCCCACTCTTTTTTTCAATGGGACAATCCAGAACATACCACTTCAAACTGGAATCCAGCCAGGTGCAGCATAATCTTCATCCTCTCTTTGTTTGGAAACTTTTTCAGAAACTTGAATTTGGTATATGCTGAATAAAACAGACTCATTTTCAATGGTACATTCCAAGCAATGAATCTGTTGTACAATTCGTCAAATTCTATAATGGCAGGATAATCTATCAAGGTCCTAAAATTAAAGATAAAGAATCAAAATAATGTCAGATGATGTGTTTGTCAAACAACAGGCATTTTAAATTAAAATTTACATCTGGATGGTTATCAACTGAAAAACTTAAATATAAAACAGACTAAAATCTACAGCTAGAATTTCAATCTTGCATTCATTCAGTTGAGGGTTAAAATAATAAGATACATACTTTATATTCAATTTAAAATATATGTACAGTCAATTCTTGTTATGTCGAATCCATTGGGACCTGAAAATCTAGTTCGACTTAAGCGAAAATTCAAGATATCAGGAGTAACTCTGTATACTTACTGCTGTTGAGGGTCCATAAAGATAATTCGAGTTACCCAGAATTTCGACTGAAATGTGTTCGAGATAACGAGAGTCAACTGTAATATCAAATTTAGAAATTAAAAAAAACCTATTAAGAAAATATGTGTTTCCTGTCACATGAAAAGAAAATCATTTTTTTCTTTCTGGTCATTAGTTTCATGCCAACTTATCTCCCTTATTCATAACAATTGGTTATAGTTGATACTTGAATTTTTGCAAAATGCTGAGTAATTTCAAAAATTGGGGAATGTGATTTATTTCCTGTTTGATACGTGTGTATTGACCCATTTATATACAGATAATTGTTGTTGAAAAATTTGTCCCACAGTAATATTTGTTAAGGATGGGATTGAAAATGAGTTCAGAGTGGATTTTTCAGCTATACTCATATTAAATTAACTAGATTTAAATAAACAAACTAAGGAAATAATATTACACCGGATCACATTCTTGAATTCTTTAAATAAAATAGAACAAGCATTCTGAGAGTATTGCTGAGCAATACAATGTGAGAGACACACCAAATGTGTGATGACTATGTGAATCAGACACAGATGTATGGACAGAGTGATTCCTAAAACTCTGTGTGCAAGGAGTACACAATAATAACCCAATCAGCCCGAAACTCAAACTTTTTCTGTAGTTCATCATTATAAGACTACATACTACATATAAGATCAACAGATAAGAGTTTGCAAAAAAGTCCGGAAAACTATTATTTTGGCAATAATTCTTATTTCAAAGGGCCATAACTCTCAAAATATTTATCTGACCAGCATGAAACTCAAACTTCATCCGTAATTCATCATTATAAGCTTATATACCAAAAATTAGATCAGCTGGTTCAACATTTCTGAAAAAAGTCAGGAAAACTATTATTTTGACAATAATTCCTCTTTCAAAAGGCAATAACTCTCAGAATATTTATCTCATCAGCATGAAACTCAAACTTGTTCTGTAACTCATCATTGTAAGCTCACAAACCAAAAATTAAAGAACCTTTGTGAGCACGCTCACATACCCCACGTCTTCATATTGTCACTGGAGAAACAAAATCTCACTTCACAAGTTTGCAAATCTATGTAGTATGTCCTTATTATCTGAAAAGGTTTCATGAAATTCTGTTGTGTAGTTTGAGAGGAGTTGTGATGACAAACTGTTGCAGTAGTACATTAAAGTAAATAAGTTTAAAGGGGCGTAAGTCCCCGGACGGACGGGTCAAAAACATTATACCCTCCGTAACCCGTTGCGTGGGGTATAATAAGACCAGTTGCTAAAAGAATTTGCGAAAAAAGTCCGGAAAACTTAATTTGACAATAATTCCTATTTCCAAGGGCAGTAACTCTCACAATAATTACCTGAAAAACATTATCCAACATAAGATCATTTGGTTAAAGAGTTTCTAAAAATCTATAATCCCCTTCGTCTTTACGGAGTAGGGGACTAATAATGAGAATATTTAATATTGTCAATTATTATGCATAAGAGAAATAAGCAGGCATGAGTTTGGTGATGCACAGCAGGGTGAAAAGTAGGGACTTTGGTCAGAATGTAAAAACAGGGACTATATTTTTTCATCTATCACTTAATAATCATAAATATATCAAAACATTACTCTAAATTCGGAAATTTTCGCGCGCACTTATTATTGCGATTCTGTTCGAGGTTTAATTATTACGATCGCTGCCCGCGTGAAAACTAAAAATTTTATTATTGCGATAAAAAGGGTGACATATCTAGAATAAATCAGACATCAAAATATGCATTAAAAATGCGAGTTTTTAATATAATAATTGCAATTCCAAACCGATTGCAATTTTCGCAATAATAAAAACAATGCAATAATTTCCATATTTACAGTAATTTGTAATTTTTAAAAAATGTTTTCTTGCTAACCTTATATTATTAAAGGTCCGTTTGAATTGATTGATTGGTTTGTAACTGTTTACTTGTTTATATAATCAGAAAATATGTCACTAATGCAAGTACAATAAATATATACTAGTAATAATTGTATTTTGTTAGAAAATATACTTCCTTCATACAAGCCTCAGAAACAGGTAGAAATGCAAGGTTTACCAATCATTTTTCACCTGTTTCTTGGCAAGAATATATATTCTTCCGTAATTGGCCATTTTCAGTGTGAGATGATCGTTTGAAGATTGGTTCATGTGACCTCATCTCGTCCTGCAACTTCCACTGATTTAGACCAATCAAGTAGTGCCATTCACAAATGCACATACCTTTTGACTAATCAGGTGTATCATTATTTAACTTTGTCGACTGTGCTCATTGAATTTACCTAGGTACAGGTAACTTAAAAATCAAGTATTTACAGAAGAAATAAATACTTAAACTTTCTCAAAAGTAAAGAACTGGAAAATGTTCAACTCGTTTTTAAAACGTGACTTTTAAACACTTGTTGAAGATTTTCCAGTTCTAGTCCAGTCAATCTAGCATAAATTTTACCCTAACCGTAAAGTAATTGCAAAAGAAGATTTTTAAGTTTTAATCTTTAGCATTATACCCCAAATATACACAGAAAAAAGTCCAACAAAATCTCACTTGAGGAAGACTTAAAACTCACCATTTTAAAATTCCTATGGAGATTTGCATTGAAAATGGGAGATAACTCAAAAAAGGCAGAAATATCAATAAAAATTGATACAAAATTATAACTTTTCCGCTTCTATTCAGCAGAATATATTGATTCTTGATATTTTAGCCGTCTTTAGAGTATAACAAAACACTCTAAAGGTGTTTTCATATCTTTTATCAAGCTACAACCTAGATTTCGTAATTCATTAGTTGACCATTTATTAAATTTTTCAACATGTCAAGGTAAAGAATCTCAAATTTAATAAAACTGATTAAGCATATATTCTTCTTTTTGTGGTTTAAAGTTTCTTTAAACAAGTTAGATACTGAACAAATATAATTTACAGATATAAACAATACCAAATTTTCAAAATACATGTAGCCACAAAGCCACAAATTTGCAATTTCTTTAATGAAAAATGTGCAAAAAAAAAAAAAAAAATACCCATAACACTTCGGTTTTGTACATTTCATGAGCAGAAGATTATATAGTCAAATACGAACTTATAATCCCATCAAAGTATCATACTTTACATGAATTTTAAGAAAATCAACCAAAAACTAACAAAAAAAAAGACTAATTTTTGTGGAGTTATCTCCCCTTTCTAATGTTAATTTCCATAGGAAATTAAAAATGCTGATTTTGAGTTTTCCTCATGCTAGACTTTATGGGACTTTATTCTGAGTATATTTTGGGCTTAATGCTATAGATTAGAATTAAAACATTTTCTGTTGCAATTAGTTTGAGGTTAAAACTTAGTTTGACTGGACTATTCTCACTTTGAACTCGTGTAAGAACATATTAAACTTAATATTTTCAAACAAGTTACATATATTCTTTATCCAGTAACAGTAAATTATTACTGAGGAAAGGAATGAAAATGGGCCATTTCTAGCTGATTTGAAGAAAGGCATTTTTGGTATGTAATCTAGAGAAAACATGAGGTTATAAAAATTTTTAACCAGAACACAAACAAACTATTGTTGAATATGAGCACAAAGGTACAAGGAGATGATATAATGCTTTTAGTGTAATATGGAAAACAAGTATTCAATACCCTTTACTTGTCCAGTAAATAGGTTGATGTTATCATTATATTATTATATTAGTTTACCTACTGGGTCTGTGTCCCATTGGATTGATCAAAGCCAGCGACTTGACATATTTTGACTGTAGTTGACTGGCTGTGTATGTTATGGCTGCATTACAGCCTGTCCCATGTCCAATCAATAAATCTATTCTGAAAATACATAAATATGGGCATGAAAATAATTCCAGCAAAAAAACACCCGAGTGACGTACTATATTTATGTGGTGGGTTGTTAAGATTACCATTAAAGGCTTGTTGTAAATAGCATGTACTGTTTACTATCCACGCTTTGTCAAGATTTGGTTACTACGAGAACACATTACTTTGTACTCCTGAATGAAAAATAGTAAACAACATGTGCTAATACAAACCTTTTATGGTAAATGCCACCAATAAAATTTAACTTAAGCACATTGTTTGAAATTTTGCAGGTATTTTTCTCTAGATAATAGTTACTCAGCAGTCTGTGCCAAAATCTTGTTTATGCAATGGGCCTTCTAAGACTTTTAGACATTAAAAATTACCAGATTGAAAAGAGGCACATGGAAAAACATAATGTTTTTTTTTCAATAAAAACTACTGTTACACATCTAATAAAAATAATTTACAGTATATTTGGATCTAAAGGAATTGATCTACACAAGGAATCTTTAATGTTAAAAGAAAAACAACTGTTTTCTCAAACATCCATATCATGGACTTCAGTGGTATTAAATATTTGAGGAATTTGCAAATTTCCTTATAGGTGTCAAACGTGAGCCCTAGTGATCTGATTTCACAGTTTATACTTTTTGCACCAAGACTGAGAAAAAAGAAATTACATCATCATTCTTAAATAAAAAGTGTCCATAGATTATAGCAGAACTAATCACACTTCAAAATGTTTGGGTGTTTTTCCTTTTTATTTTGATTAGTTTACAATTATCCCTATCAAATCAATTCTTTATTGATAAAATATTGCATATTATTAGTTATCATGTACTTTTATAAGACAAAGGGAGGAAAGTCAAATATAAAAAGTAAGATCCCAGTGACAATAATGAAAATATTTCTAATTTTGCAACTTTTTGTTAACAAAGCAACTGATTAATGAGTTATTTTCACTTCAAGCTTAGCAGTATTGTTGGTGGTATTACAAAAATAAAGTTTTTGATAATTCCATCTCTAGATTTCAGTTTTCTCCATGAAAATCTGACAAAAACATGGAACCAGAACCAAGACAAGTCAGAAATAATAGAGCATACTTTAACTTCGTTTTTGAAATACCATCCTAAGGATGATCTCCTCTTTTGAAAGGTGACTTTTTCACCCACTTTGCCCAGTTCGGTAAGCCTGGTTAAAGAAGTTTTTATATGACCTAAGCGCTTTGTTAATTTTCACTTAACTTACAAGATTAGTGGATAACGGTGAATTTATAATTTAAATTGTTGTCTTGTTAATTTTGGAACATATAATTTGATTAATTTTGTTATTTTTGTTACAATATATTGGTATAATTTTACATAATGTAATATCCAAAGCTCTACTGTATTACACAAATCATGAATTTTCTTTATCATTCTGAATTGACAAGGATAATCACAATGCATTTAGAAGTGGAGCGACTACAAACTTTAGTATGATTTTTTTCCATTAATATCCATATGTGTTAAAAAAGAACATGTGTCAGGACAAAACTAATGTCCCACCTTCAAGAAGACAAGACGGGACATTTAACTATACCTATCAATTCGTAGATTTGCTAAAAAATCATGAATAAATACTACTCGTTCATCTGTTTTTCCAGTAAAAGTAATATTATCATGTGGTCCCATTCCTCGAGTCATGCTGCCTGTAAATAAACAAAATACATCCACATATTAATTTTTTGAATACATGTATTTGAAACAATGTGACAAAACTACCTTTTTTCAACAAATTTTATAAAAAAATATGGCCTTGCTAAAAACTACTTATGATAAGTATTTATCTATGAATCACACATAAAAGATCTTTGTTATTCTTGAAAACAATTTATCATGCAATCAAGCCATTTTGGGTCTTATTACAGGGGTAGAATAAACTTGAGTCAATGACCTAATAAAGTATGTACTTGTACTTATATCAGTACGTTGTTTTGAATGGAGCATTAAAAATTACACTAAGATTAAGTTAAAACTCAATATTATAGTAATTTTTATTCGAAAACCAGTTAAAGTTAGAATTCGGGAGTGAACATGAATAAAAGGCAATGAGATTTTTTTTTATCACTCAAGTGAAAGATTAATGGTTAGTAATGTTTCATTTAATCATATCTTAAATTTATCTCAATGTATAAAATGTAACACTGCTTCTCATATTCTCACCTGGAAAACTAGGAATAATGACTCTATACCCAATATTACAGAATGGCTGTAAAACTGGAATCAGGTCATAAATTGATCCAGGAGTATCATGAAGGGCAACTAAAACAGGGATGTCTGGGTTAACAGTCTCCGTGGGATGACTGTCTAGATAAGCAGTATCAAAAAGAACCCCAATTGGAACATCAATCCAGAAGTCTACACAAGTCCGTACATATATGTATCTCAACTGTAATTCGTTGATTGTCACAGTATTTGAACCGTTTTTGTTTGAAAGATTTGTGTTGTTTTGTTTCAAGTTAGCTGCACAACGCGCTAGATATTGACATTGAGGTTTCCTGGTGTTTAATTTTCTAAATATGATTGAAAATCGTCTGCAGAATACTTGAGATGTTGTAAATATCGTCATTTTATAATTTTTCTTGTGTCAAGATTTGCATGAAAGTTAGCTGGTAAACATTTTCTAAACATTCAAAAGTTTCGATATGGGCGCAGACATGTTGAATCATAAAAAGAAAATCATGAACAGGTACGGTAATGTGCTGATTTCCGGGTTGTTATTATAATGCATAAAATATATATTCAGTTCCCTCGTGGTTTCTGAGTTTCTTTTACCATTCGTAGATCATAATGATTTAGACCGAGAAAACGTGTGGCCATTGCAATATGTACCGGCTTGAAAAATCCGAGAATACTATTTCCTAATAATGGATCTTTTTCACTTGTCTTTTGAAAAAGTATCTGAATATTATTATCTTTTTTATTATTTTTTTGTATTGGTCTCAAATATTTTAACTTTCTCTCCCATTCACTCTAGTAAAACGTAGCAACATTTAAAGAAAATAAACTGTATCAAAGCTTACTACTAGACAAGTAAAGCTAGATCGATGTCCTAGTACAGGATAGGTTCAATGGGATATCCAGATTTGGTTAAAACAATTTGGTTGTTTGGAATCTGAAGTTGCTCTATACCATTTTTGTTGCTTTTGGTCTTGCCTACCTGAAGCCAAGAACTTTTATTTTCAGGTATTGCAGTGTTTTATCTATTATAGCTATTGGCTTTGTGTAATCATCTTTAAATAAAATAAAGACTCGAACTAAATTATGCATTTCTACATTTAATACAATTACAAAATGTAGCTTGCAAATGTATGTATTAAGTCTATACTGTTTTCCGAATATTTTGAAAATATTATCCATGTGGATATATAAATTTTATATTTTGCAATGACCAATGGAAACTTTAACATATCTATTACTTTCAAGTTCTTTACGTACGTGCAGATTGATAATTAGTATTTTAACTTTTCAATGAGATAAAACATTAAATATATCTCAAACCAGGAGGTTTCTACATCATGGATAGCTGTAGTCCGAGATTTATCTGACATCAAAAGGTTTGTTTTAGAATTTATGGGTCGGGGTGGGGGGGGGGGGGGGTTCGAATCGGAGATTTGCCAATAATTTTCTAGTTTCAATTAATTTTCTGTCTAGAAAATCGACTATGGTTCGCTCCTGAATGTGTCCACATGATTTATCATTTTCAAACAAATTGTTCCTAAATTCAAAATTGTAATTTATGCTCAGGAAAAATGGTAATAAAAAGAAACAAAAATACACAAAATACACCAAACAGCTGTTATTTACTAACTTCTTAATAATTACAGGGGTTTTCTTAGTAAACAAATGCAGATTCTTAACAGAATCCACACATTTCCCAGTTTTATTTTCGACGTTCCACGGCAAAGCAAATACAAAAAAAAAAAAAAAAAAAAAAAAAAATTATTAAAAAAACAAGCCGTTTGGCATCAGATGTATCGAACTAACATGATAGCTGCATGTTTTTTGTTTTTGTTGTTTTTTTTTTTTTTTTTTTGTTTTGTTTTTTGTTTTTTTGCTTTGTCAATTATCTCATTTTGGTGCTAGTATTTTTGGTTATTATTTGGCTTTTATGACGACGTCAGATCGAGGAATCTCGGCCTTGCGTAGCTGTGCTGGGGTCTCGGTTGGGCTTGTTTATAAAGTCATTATGGTTATTATTTTGGCCTCTTTGCAGGTCTACAGGCAAATGTGAGGGACAAGAATCCATCTCAATAAATATTATGACAATTTTGTGAATACAATTTACATGTTTGAGTCGTCAGTCAACGAAATGGCCATACAGTGCATCAAATTTATTTCGGTATTTTGTGATACGTTTTATTACAGATTCTTGGGGGGGGGGGGGTGGGGTAAAGATTAATGAGTTATTTTTATACGTATTATGGTATGAGCCTTTTGTCGTCGTCCGTAGAGAGTTATATGTCCGCTCTTTCGCTTTTGTGCAATTGAACGTATCCTTACCACATTGGTCCCCCATAAGAAATACAGGTTGGAGTTAATTTTGGGAAATCTGCCCCCTTCCCATTTTTTTAGGAGTCATTAAGGGTTTTTGATAATTTTGGTGTAACTTTTTGAATTTTTATCTGATCTTTTAATATTTTTGTTTTTAATTTTCCTTGAAGATTTGTTTTCCACTATCTGTTTAAGTTTCCGTTACCGTGTTAGAGATGTAAAGGGCCGAAAAAGGGAAACACCTTAATTTTGAAACTTTTTTTTGTTGTCCAATCCTGATGATTTTCTTTTAAATAGTTCGTCATAAGAAATACAAAAACGTTACTCCAGGAAATTTTGTCGTTGCAGGACACCTATTTTTTTTTTTTTAAATGTTTCGTTTCATTTCAATGTCCAGAGTTTTTCTTTTAATCCAGCTTGATGAGTGCTTTCAGTAGTATATCAACAGATTTGACCTATCTTTTACACTTTTCGAGATTTTGGGGGTTAAAGGGGCCAAAAAATCAACAAGGCTAATTTCTAATTTTTTGTTTTCTTCTGATTTTTTGTAGTAGGTCCAATATTTCTCTATAATGTATATTATATAATACCCAAAACTTTATTGGGTTAAGTTTAATAGTGTGTCCACACTTGCTTTAATTGTTTACCTGTCAACATCATGTTGTGCTTAGCGAAGCCCTTCATTATATTATGTTATGGTAATGTACGAGTTATTTTCTCATATATTTTCTCATATATAACCACATCTTTTACCTTTTCCTATAAGATTTAAACATGACTTTCATATCTTTTAAGCCACATGTATAAATCGTATTTGGCACACTGTATACTTTCACTCTGGATGTTTTACCGGTAAGCCACGTGTGATACGTGGTATACTTTCAATCTAGATTATTGGTAAGCCACATGTGCAGTTCATGTGTAGCACACAGTATAGCTTCAGTCTGGATTAACAATTTTTTAGTGGTAAGCCACATGTGTAGCACATTGTATAGCTGGATTATTAATGTTTTAAGCCACATATACACGTTTGACTATAGACTTCATACAGTTGTATGCCTAATATTTTTGAGAAGTAGGTTTTCCAACATCTACCTAATAGAATTGAAGTTTAAGAATTTGCTTAAAGTGAAAGCAAAGCATAAAAGGTAATGTGAAATTCTATACTGGCAAAAGATTACCATCACGGTAAAATAAAGTAGAAATTCCCTGACATCCAAATAGATAATGTATTCTACAAACAAAGATAACTAATTCTACTGACAAAGATAACACATTTCTAACTACAACATAACTTATTCTACTGACAAAGATAACACATTCTACCAACAAAGATAACTCATTCTATAAAAAAAGATAACACATTCCTTCCAACAAAGGTAGCACCTTCTACCAACAAAGATAACACATTTCTACCAACAAAGATAACACCTTAAAAGATAACACAGTCTACCAACAAAGAAACCACAATTCTACCTAAAAAAGATAAAACATTCTTCCAACAAAGATAACAAATTTCTACCTACAATGATAACACATTCTACAAAGATAACATAGCACATTCCTACCAACAAAAGGTAACTAATTCTACTGACAAAGATAACTTATTCTACCAACAAAAATAACACAGTCCTACCAACAAAGATAACACATTTTACCAACAAAGATAACACAGTCTATCAACAAAGAGAACACATTTCTACCTAAAAAGATAACACATTCTTCAAACAAAGATAACACATTCTACTGACAAAGATAACATATTTCTACCAACAAAGATAACACATTCTACCAACAGAGATAGCACATTCTACCAACAAAGAGACGGCTAACACATTTCTACCTGAAAAGTTAACTTATTCTACCAACAAAGAAAACAATTTCTACCAACAAAGATAACACATTCTACTGACAATAATAACACATTTCTACCTACAAAGATAACACATTCTACCAAGGAGGAGAACACATTTCTACCTACAAAGATTACACAATCTACCAACAAAGATGTACCTAAAAGAATAAAAACACATTGTGACAAATGCATATATCTCAAAACAGAATAAATACTAATACATTGGCAATATCCCACAAAACAAAAAATAACATCAGGTGCTCCGTAATGCATGTATGTATATCCTGCTAAAATAATCTGAGAATAATAGACCTGATGTTTACCTGTATAGGAAAAATATTACTGAAACACGAAATGTTTTAAACAATTTTATTGCGTATTCTGTAATGAGCATCAACTTAACAATAAAATGTCTTAAACATAAAAAATTCTTTGTTACACTGTACAAATGTATCAACAGAACACAACATATACATGTAATTATCAAAATTATAATCAATTATAATAAAGTAAAATAAAAAAAAAAACACTGTAAAAAAATGAAAGTTTATTTTCATATTATATATATAAATTACAAATGCTATCACTCAAACAGAAACCTCTGAGACAATAACAATATCAACCTGAATAATACTATAAATAACATAATAATTTGTATAATCTACCCTGATCTGATAACTGTTTTCCAAAGATATTTTATATCTAACATGATCAAATAATTGTTTTTTAAGATAATTTATCTATCCTGATCTTAAGTATTGTTTTCCAAGATATCTCTATCCTGATCTGAATATTTTTTTCCAAGATATTTTATATTTATCCTTATCTATATAATAGATTCCAAAGATATTTTATCTTTATCCAAATCTGAATAATTTCATATTTACCCTGTTCTGAATATTTGTTTCTAAAGATATTATATCCCTACCCTAATCTGAATAATTGTTTTCCAAGACAATTTATCTACCCTGATCTGAATTATTCTTTTCCAAGATATCTGATTTTTACCTTGGACTGAATAACTTTTTCCAAGATATCTCTATCCCGATCTGAATATTTTTTTCCAAGATATTTTATATTTACCCTGATCTATATAATAGTTTCCAAAGATATTATATCTTTATCCTTATCTGAATAATAATTTTCAAAGATATTTTATCTTTACCCCGATCGGAATAATTGTTTTCCAAGCCATTTTATATCTATCCTGATCTGAATATTTTTTATCCAAGATTTACTTTCTGCTGATGATATCATTTACACAATATATCAGAATATATATGAAAATTGTACCCTAAAATGCATAAGCTTATTACAAATAATGATAGTCAATTTCTAAGACACAAAGTATGAAGTCAATGCTGACACTAAAAAAGAAACTAATTATGTCTTTGGTCCCACAAAAGTGGAATAATAGGCTTAATAATTCATCGGGTTATTTAGCAGACTAGAACAAGTGACTCTTACGAAAATCCAATATTGCACAAAATGCACAAATTAGATGAACATGGGTTTTATTTACATTAAATTAATAAATGCAATACACAATATTTTTTTTAGTGTTAAATATTTAAGGATAATGCTAATATACTGTGGATTCATTAATATTCGTTGTATACCAATTTTCGTGGTTTTCGTGGGTCCCAGTAAACCACGAATTTAAATATCCAACGAAAAATAATATTTTTCCTCTTGTTTAAATGCACTGAAGTTTGAAACCACGGAGTTTTGAACAATTGCGTTCTTACAGCATGTACTTGAATTCTGACATATGATGAGTTAGCTATATCCACAGAGGATACAGTGTTTCATGTAATTTTGTCTTTGGTAACATATAAACGCTCAAACAATTTTCTTTAAAAGATTTTGACTGTGTAAATTGTTGCGGAATTCACTTTCGGTTTTTTTTTTTATTCAAACATTCAAGAAAAATCTTAATCCTAAGTAGACCTAAACAATACAGACTTTCTCATAAATTACAGTAAAAACATCTTGTCAAAAGATAATACAGCAGAAATTATTGATCGTAATCGGATTAAAAATATGTATGTATATGCCCCGAGGTATTTAGTGACAAGTGATTGCAATTTTGTCAATATATATTTCACACCTAATTAATAAGTAAATAATTACGGATTTTGTTAATCTTGTTAAATTCATGACAAGCTTTAATTGTTCCGTTACAAATTTATAGAATCTGTTTGTTAGACTTTTGTTTAATGAGCGCTTTAAATCAGTACTTTACTGTACAATATCAAGTCTGATCGGCACGTTTTGTCGCAGTATTTTCATGATATCTGACGTGCCAAGATACGAATTTAATTATTTCAACATCTTTTTATATTTTTTTTCTAGCCAGCAATCCACGAATTTAGGTATCCCACGAAATGCATTTTTTCCTCTATCAACGAAAATTGGTATCCACGAAAATAAATGAATCCACAGTAATACAATTATTATAATTCATGCAAAATCTTCTAATTACTTAAACATTTCATGCCTCAAAATCCCAGGGACCATCAAAGTTTGTCAAGTACCGAAACACAGTGTACAAGTTGTATAACCTGATCATTAGCATTAAATAATGTTAATCACTAATTAGCAGTAATTATGACAAAATTATAACTTCTAAGAGTAAACATTTACCTGTTTTTATCATACCTGTAAGTATCAGGCAAAATTCTTGTCCCTTTTGTTCTTGAGTTCCAGTTTTCCAGAGAGTGAAATATACAATTTCATCATTGTCAGGACCAAAACTTTTGTTTGGATATTTTAGAAAAAATGCAGTCTAAGAAACTGGGGCTTTTTAAATATGAATATAAAGGGGAAATTGATGGGACTTATTTTCAAAATGGTTTGAGCCATGAGTGGTGCTCAAGCAATATAAGTTCAATCAAGCTACCAAAATTTGACTGTACAAGTAATTTAAAGAAAAATTCTTTGCATATTTATACATAAAAAAAAATCATTAATTTTAAAAGCTATTTCAGTAAGATGTTATGTAATTTTAAATATATATTTCCAATATTGTTTGAAAATATTTTTTATCAAATGTTATTTTTTTGGTGAAATAAATTAGTTCCATATAAAAATCAAACATTTACATAAAAGTGGGTTGCACATCATAGTTTTTTAATTGCAATTTAGTTTGCTTGTTGTAATGTCCATACATTAGAATAACAAAAAAATATCTAATATTGGTTCCAAATATAATCAGGAAGATTTTTACAAGCTATTTAATTTGTAGTGCTTTCTATGTAAATTTCAATTAATTATCTCCCTTGGCAACAATGTTCTACAGTGCTTTCTTTGTGAAAATTATCTCAAAAATGGGACGAGTGTTTAGCCTGAACTGAATTGCATTTAATATTACAACTCAGACTCAGTAAAAATTTATAATAAAATAGCAGTGAATTTCAAAAGCATTCTTGCAGCAATGAAAATAGTTTACAAAGATTATACACAAATTATTGGTCTAAAACTAGTTATCTCCCCTGTTCATAGTGCATTATTTATAAAAAAAAAATATCTCAGAAAGACATGTCACAACTACGAGAAATTCACCAGATCTGTTAATGAATATACAAAAGAAATGCAAAAAACACATAAAAAGAAAACCATTTCTATCATGTGCCACTGGATTTAGAATTTTATATGGAATGGTACTTAAGGTAGTACCCAACACCTGGACTAAAATAAATTTGGCTTGTTTAATTTTCATAAAATTTTTAGGAAATATTTACTTAGACCTGTTGACATAAATGTTGATTTTTTTTTAGTAAATAGAATTTCAGACTTCATGGGAGTAATTTCATTGAATATATAGCAGTTTGGCAAACATCAATTTTGATCATAGAGAAGCTTAATTTCTCTTTACTTATTAAATTTAATTAAAACACTCTGGTGATTTTTAAGAGTTATCTCCCTGTAGTGTTGGGTACCACCTTAAATCATTGAAAAGAAAACATTTACTGGTAACTTCTGACAAATTAATATAATATAATTAACATTACTGCATATTATATACTTTACAAATTAAATCAACAAATAAATCATTACAAATGGTTTAGAAAATGTCATAAATAAATTTTTATTCTTTTATGTATAAAGAACTCTTTCACTCTCTATCATTTTAATTATAAGAAACTTATATGTAAATTGTCATCAAATACAAAAGTTATTTCTTCAATATTCACAGACAAGAAACTAACCTGTGGTAAGTTTTTTCTCTTTTGTTTCGTAGTGACTAAATGTAAAAATAAATTATATATTTGCTGACAATTTATATACATTGTACTCATACTGCAAAGTCAAATCACACAATATAAAACAAGTTGCAAATTTTTAAGTTTTTGTTTTATATCTTCTTTGCAGTTTTCTGTACATATATAGAATCAGGGCAGACATATAATGATGATTTTTGTGTGTACACCTTTATCACCTTTATATAGGCAGTGAATAATTTGTTTTCAATATATATACAACCTCTATATAGCAATAGTAGATAGTTCCATTAAAACTAGGCAATGTATGCTATGGTCTTACATTCAACCTATCAAGTGTTGTTAACAATGGACTAGACATATGCTGACCTGAAGATATTTTAAACTTGTAAAGTATATATTGTTCACCCTGTAAATCATGATAAAATGCTTCGCTGAGCGCAGCTGGATACGACCCAAGAGGTCCAACCCTGAACAGTTGGGGCAAAAATGGACACAATATTCACGCTTGATACAGGTCTGAATTTGGATTGTAATTAAATATTTGACACATAATAGGTTTCTGGCACAGAATAACTGTAGTCAAAGAAATTTTGCGATCGTACAAAAATAAAAATCTGAGCTTTAATTAATCTTATCATTTTCTATATTAAAAACTGATAATATAAAAATTAGAATTTATAGCAGTATACCCTCCTTATTTATATTAAATATCATGCATTCTCTAATATCATGCTATTTAACATGTATACTTTGACGCAACTTTTACATTGATCAATTGAGCAACCAATACACATAAATTTCTCATACAAAATACTAAAAAAATTTATTTAAAGTTCCCAAATAAATTACAACTTTACCAAAAACAGGATGACTTCTGTTTGACATGTTTGAAGAAACATTGGTATTAATTCACCTTTAGAAATTGAAGATATTCTTTGAGGTACAATCACAGACACCATGAATTCTCCATGAAAGACTAAGTATTATACTTGTAAGCACCATCAAAATCTTTCCACGGATAAACCACTGTCCAAAAAAACATTATCTTCCTCCAATTCCATTCTTAAGCACTTTGGTTTACTGCATAAAATATTGGATCATTTGTCTGATACATCTCAAGAATTAACTTCATCTGGAAAAAGTATCCTCTTTCTCTTAAAATACACTTCTAATCTGCATATTGCATACTCCTGAAAATATACAGTTTAATGTAATTGTAAAATTTGAAATTAGTAATTATCATAAATATTTTACAAACTTTTTAAATTTTACAACTGCTGGTTTGAATCTAATATTCTTGGCCACATTTGCTATGGACAGTAAAAAAAGTCCAGGTTAAATATATAAATAAACTGTTATCACAGAGATATGTCTCGCCTTTTTGTAATTTTGGTTATGCAAATGTTGAAATCATAATAGCAATACCTTAACATCTTACACAAGTTATGCAAATATTCAAAGTCAATAGACCATGACTGAGGGGGTGGAGCCAAATAATCTCCATGGCAATGAGATGTGGCAATGATAATACATCTGCATACCAATTATCATTGACCTACCACTAGTGGATCCCCATAAACTGACCTAATCACAAACTAATACATGTAAAGTAAGCAAACCATTCAAAGTCAATAGACCATGACTGAGGGGGCGGAGCCAAATAATCTCCATGGCAATGAGATGTGGCAATGGTAATACATCTGCATACCAATTATCATTGACCTACCACTACTGGATCCCCATAAAACTGAGCTAATCACAAACTAATACATGTAAAGTAAGCAAACCATTCAAAGTCAATAGACCATGACTGAGGGGGTGGAGCCAAATAATCTCCATAGCAATGAGATGTAGCAATGGTAATACATCTGCATACCAATTATCATTGACCTAACACTAGTGGATCCCCATAAACTGACCTAATCACAAACTAATACATGTAAAGTAAGCAAACCATTCAAAGTCAATAGACCATGACTGAGGGGGCGGAGCCAAATAATCTCCATGGCAATGAGATGTGGCAATGGTAATACATCTGCATACCAATTATCAATGACCTACCACTAGTGGATCCCCATAAACTGACCTAATCACAAACTAATACATGTAAAGTAAGCAAACCATTCAAAGTCAATAGACCATGACTGAAGGGGCGGAGCCAAATAATCTCCATGGCAATGAGATGTGGCAATGGTAATACATCTGCATACCAATTATCATTGACCTACCACTAGTGGATCCCCATAAAACTGAGCTAATCACAAACTAATACATGTAAAGTAAGCAAACCATTCAAAGTCAATAGACCATGACTGAGGGGGTGGAGCCAAATAATCTCCATAGCAATGAGATGTAGTAATGGTAATACATCTGCATTCCAATTATCATTGACCTACCACTAGTGGATCCCCATAAAACTGAGCTAATCACAAACTAATACATTGTTGACGCCGTCGCCGCCGCCGCCGCCGCCGCCGCCGACGCCGGAAACAGCATACCTATGTCTCGCCTTTTGACTCCGTCAAGGCGAGACAAAAAAAACTGAATATTTATAAAATGTAGTTGTGGATTTTGTATAAAGAAAAATGCAACAAGCATTCTGAAAGTATTGCAGGGCAATACAATGTCCCCTACTGGCTTGAGCTATGAGAAAACATGCAAAATCTCCTTAAGTATGTGAATCAGACTAAGACGTAGTGACAAAGTGCGGAAAACTGATTAGTTGTATTAGCGTGAATTTTCTAAGTCCGCAAACCATAACTCTGCAAAACAAACATTCGAACAGAACAAAATTTGAACTTGTAACTAGTCATTGTAAAACTATAAACCAAATATCAAAGCAATATCTTCAAGCATGATGAAAAAGTGCGGAGAACTGATTTGCCGGACTGACAGAGTTCAAACCTATAGTCCCATTCAGTTTCGCCGGTAGGGTACTAAAAGAGAAAATCTAGGTTTATTGTTACATATAAAATGAAACTAGAGGCTCAAGGCTCTTCACTGGCAGGATGGAACATTGCTGTCAAGTTTCAACTGGCTCCCTGGTTTCAAACAAGACGATCTTTCATTGATTTTTCCAATTAGGTCCTCTGTTAAACTATGTTTATGCCCCTGTTTTGTTCCAATTGGCCTAGTGGTTTTAGAGAAATTCTTTAAAAGAAGTACAAAGACGGACGACAGATGTCAAGTGATGGCAATAGCTCACATGGCCTTTTAGGTCAGGTGAGCTAAAAAGACATACAGTAGAACAAAATCACCAGTATTTAGATTCACCCCAAAGTGAAAATAAAGCATCCAAGATATTTCCACATGATGAAAAGCAATAAAAGCATTGTCTACATGCTTAATTCATGTACACTCCCATTTTGAATAGGTAAGTTACTTATGAGAGATAACCGATATCCACATTCCCTCATCATTTACAAAGATGATTATGTCAATCCAGGAAAAGAAGAAATGCTGTGCTGGAGGCCAAATTACTATTTATTACCCGGTGTGTAAAATGAAGAAAATAAACAAATTTGGATAGAAAAAAAAGCAAAATCTCTTTAAATCACAGAATAAAATCTTCCTATTTACAATGCATTTTTAATATAAGTATGAATGTTTGATGGCAGTCGATACTCACCAAATATCCAAACTCGATATCTGACTTGTCTTTCTGAACAACGGACCATAGACCCCACATTAGATGTGATGCTAAGGCACATGTATCAGCTTCTCGGTGTAATGTCTCTAACAGTTCATCTGTACACTGTTCATTTTTGGCCTCTAAATATTCTCTAAAGAACTGGAACTGAAAGTAAATAAACAAGTTCACATTTTTTTTCTTATTTGTTTATGCAGTCTCATCACAAGAAACACATTTACCTCTTCCAATGCCTAGTAAGTAAATTACCTTAGAGATGAGGACATATCCATACATGTAGTTCGAGGTTTATGAAGTTACTGATTTTTTGGCAGAGTTGATACTGCTATTTTACATCTTTACATTATTGTTTACTAGTTGGTATTTTTAAGAATATACATTGTATATGAATTTTGATCTTACAGCAATATGATAAATTTGTATACATCTAATATAATACCATAATGGTTTGCTGTATTGGGGAATTTTTCCTTATAAAATTTAGTGTATGAGCATACAATTTAAAATTTTATTTTATTTTTTTTAAAGTAAAGTTAATATAAGATAATGATTTAGAAAAAATGTTCTAATTTAGAAGCAAGTAATAACACGAAAAGAAAAAATAATATTATCCTGATAAATCCTCAAAATGTCAATCTGTGTCCCGAAATAAAATTTTATTGGAGGAGACTAGCATTTACAATAAAAGGTTTGTATTAGCACATGCCGTTTACTATTTTCTGTTCAGCTGTACAATGTAATGTCTTCACAAAGTAAAACATTTCACACCAAAGTAACCAAATCTTGGATAGTAAACAGCATATGCTATACACAACAAGCCTTTTATGGTAAATGCAACTGCTCGCCAAATAAATTTAATATGTTGCTCTTTTGAAATTTTGGGGGAATTATTTTTTCACACATAATACTTAAAAAAATAATTAAAAACAATCTCATCAAATGATTTGAGGCCAAAAAAATGATAAAATTATACCAACAAAAATTGGTTTTTGATCTATTTCTCTGACATCTGTACATATACTTACTTGTTGTTCTTTGGAGGGATAGCATTCCTCATGGTAGGAATAATAAGGCATTTCATCTACATTTTGATAATCATAGCACCATTCACAAAAATGATTGCCAAAATCAAATCCCCTGAAAATTAAAATCATAAACACAATTGTATATAGCTGAATTAATTTTTTATAATTACCTTTAAAATTTTAAAGTTCTATGGTTCTAAAATAAGATAAAAGGTATCATAGAATTTATATACAGGGAAACAAAAAAATTGAGGTATTATTTTGAATTCAGACACAGCTTAATAAGATATTATATGAAGAAAGATAACTCATTCTCTTTAAAAAAAATTTGAAATAAAAAATTGCTTTTAAAAATATTTTGACAGTAATGAAAATAATCCATAAAAAGGAACCTGTCAGTTATGCAAGTACATGGAACAACTGATTTGTGTCATTCCAAATTTTTAAATGGAATAGTATTATTATAAATATGATAATAATCTATAACTCAAATAATACAGTCAAATCTCGATTTCTCGAACCCGCATGACTCGAATACCGCCAATTTCTCAAACAACTTTCTTAGTTCCACAACTGAATATTCAATTTTTTTCCAAGCAATTACTAATTTGGACGATCTCTTCGAGTTCGAGCTACCAAGGTTGTACTGTATTTCCTATTCCATTGATTCATACCTATAGTTATAACTACAGTATTCCAAATCAATAACAGTAAGTCTCTTCCCTGGATCATTACATTGTCTGAAATATAACAGGTTCCCTGAAAGTAAATAAAACATGGTTTATATTTTAGACTATACACAACAGAGAAAACAGATACATATTTTTCGAAGATTCAAGGTTTAAATTTGTTGTTTACAGATTCAGGCATCATGATGAATGGATGAATTATTGTTTAACGTCCAGTGGCAACCATTAGGTGCATTTGATTTTTAACGTGCTAGCTCAAGAGGTAAATGTCTGCAGGAAGCCACATCACCCCACTCGGACACATTATACTGACTCCCAGCCAACCAGTCCTTTGCTCTTACTCCTATATCATGTATATGCCACGTGCTAATGGCAGAGAAGCAGCAAATACCCATTTTAATGTCTTTGGTTTGACCCGGCCGGGGATCGAACCCGCAACCTTCTGCACTCGATTCAGATATCAGGACAGTAAATTATATATGTTTTTGACTGAAATTATCTTGAAAAAAGAGTTTAAAGAATGAATTATGTAGATATATCTGTCTCAAGTTGAAAATACACTACGTTGTTTGTATGAGGCATAGTACATGAAAATATGTTAGGTATATTACATTTCCAAAGTCTGCCGATTATAAATCATTGAGATCATCACCATTACATTTTATGGAACATCCACGACTTTTGGAAGAATCGTGTGGTGATTTGCAGTCTGTATTCCTTAATACTATGTTTAATTAAATCATGATATGTTTCAACAGTATAACAAAGAAGTATTATGAAATTTTACTTGGAACCACATATACATGTACCTCTGTATTAAGTTTGTATTCTTCTGATGTTTCAGTCTCGTTGAAATCTCAGTCAGGAATTATTTCCAAAACGTGTGATACAGTGGAAAATATTAATTAATTCAAAAAATATTATAATCCAACTAAACTATGTGAAAAAATTATATACTTACAATAAGTAGTTTTGAGTAATAAAATTTTCAAATTTTATAACCAATCTGGTCAGTATCATCAGCCAAAATGTTGAGAAAATGGGTGAGGGGTACAAAGAAATGATTTTACCAAAAATTTGTACATCCCATATCAATATTTTCTTTTTAAAATTCTTTAATATGTATTTTTTCAATCATTTATAACAAAAAAGTTAAAATTATATGCTCTTTGTTCTAAATAAAATGAGAAAAACCCCAACTTTACTAAATTGATAATAGCCCAAAATGGGTAAAAATTGATGAAAAAATGAGAATATCACCAAAAATGGGGTACTTTCAAATGACCATAGCAAAAAAAGAAGTGCACCACTATATGAGTTTTTCTTCATACATTACTCTCTTACAGTCATATAAACCCAAAATCAGGTTAAGAAAAACAGTTTAATACTAGAAATGTTTGGCACCTCAGAGGTGTAAATCCTTAATTAGTAAAACATAGCATAAAAATCAGAGAAGAAATAACGCAATGACTACTTACTAACATTTTTTCAGAACCATGTTAGCGGTAATACAAAGCATCTGTTAAAGCAATGGAATTCCAGGACAAAAATTTACATGATTCCTCTTGTATAAAAATACATTTTGAAGTGAATTTCTTTCATACATATTTTTATTCTCATATAAGCAATTTTCCACAGTCTTAAATATTTTAAAATATGTTTAATATAGGGGTTTCCCTAGGTCATTTTAGCATGGCACTGCACCATGCCTCCATCTTTGAGCACCATGCTGCCCTCTGAACTTTTTAGAAGGTGCCTTGAGAATACTTTAATTGCCCTCTAATATACCATTCTGAAGACCCTTTCAGGGACCCCATTTCTATCAAATTAAGTTGTTTTACTGTCTTTAAACAGATTTATAGCAGTTTTTTTTTAACCTAATTTAGGAATAAAAGGTGTTAATTATTCTTAAGTGTTTGATTGCAGGGCTAACATAGTGATTTATTGTTTAATCAATTAAGAAATTTTCCCCATGCCGTGAAATAGGATGCCCTCATATTTAACATTGACACTTTAAATTGCCCCCACTAGGGAAAAGATACCATGCCTTCACATATTTCTGGGGAAAACTCATTATTAAAGCTACTTTTTTTTTACAAAGTTTAACCATAAAATTAATAATTTATTCAGATGCAAAGTGCCAATATTTAGCTGGTTTGCTCCTATCTGTTTTACTAGTAATTCTCGTATAATTTATAAAATTATTTGAGTTATTGTTGACAATTACTCTTTTTCAAATTTTGATATTATGACAAAATTTACATCGCATATGATATGATATTCTGAGAAATCCTCTTTTTTTTTTTTTTTTGGGGGGGGGGGCTATTTTTGTTAATGCATTTCCATTTTAAATTTGATAGTTCAAGCACAGTTTTAGTTAATCTTTTACATAAGCATTTCCCGACAAAAATTTTGTAATTTGTATATCCTGTTGTACATTTAAAAATATCATATAGATATTGACCAAATAAAACACGTAATAATTGTCAAGTACAAAGGTACAATAGCACAAACTTTTTACATTATAAACAAATAAATCTAACACCCCCCTCCAGCAATTCAAGACACCATACGCATTAGTTTTTTTTTTTAAATTTGAATGCATATTTTGCTGATTTCAATTAAAATTACCTATTTAATATTACAACATTCTACATTTAAAATTTTGAAAAAAAAACCAAAATTTAACACATAAGAAAAATTAACAAGCTAATGAATGACTTCATGTCACTGAAAAAGTTACCAGATGAGTCAAGCAATACAGCCTTTACATGTTAATTGTTAACAGTTTGCGGTCATTATACCAATTATATGTATATATAGCACTATTACACAGAAATATTCAGATGAATAATACATTTCATTACTTTGCAAGCTGCCTACCCATTGTATTGATGATGTAACTGCACAGGAATTTCCGATCAATATAACACAGTAGGATAAATCAATAAATCTACAGATGTCACCATATACAATCAATAATGGTTTTACAATTTTATCCCTACACGGGTTTTTACTAATTATGACATACAAAGAAGTATTTTT
Source organism: Mytilisepta virgata (assembly GCA_028015205.1). NCBI lineage: Eukaryota > Metazoa > Mollusca > Bivalvia > Mytilida > Mytilidae > Mytilisepta > Mytilisepta virgata. The sequence continues at coordinate 40,255,676 of CM051515.1, forward strand.
TATTGAAACTAGAGGCCCCCTATTTATTGTTTATGCAAATTTCATCAATCTACTCACATGAAAAGATATTAAAAATCTCCAGAAAAAACTATAATAATAAAAAATAGATTCCTAGGATTTCAGACATATAAGGTCCTTATTTTTGTCACAATTTCTAATTTATGTAAAGACAAAGAATTCTTTTATTCACAAAAAGTTAAAATGGATGTGTTTATCCCTACCTATAGAGCTGGTTTAAGTCTGAACTGAAGCAGTGTATGATAAATAATCATTTTTTTCAAACATAAATTACCTTCTTGTAGATCATTGTGTGAAAATACTATTGGTGAATTAAGGTCTTCAATTTTCTTCCTGTAAAAAGTATAAAATACATTTTACAAAATATTATATTCTTTTGTGTCAAGTTGATAGTTTGGTATGAGTTGTCTCCCATTTGAAAATATGCATGTAAATTCTGAAATTAATGCAGGCATCTAACAATTGTAAATATTCTGTAAATAATCAATATCACAAGAGGAGTTGTAATTCCTGTTCATCCTGTGACAGAATATTCCTAGCAATATTACATTTGTAAATATTTGAATTATTAAAAGAATAACTGTGGTTTAAAATATCAAAAATATAAAAAAGAATTTGAGGCAGAAAAATCTTACAAAAACTTGTTTATATCATGTTGCAGCTCCTAAATGATAATAATAAAACATTTATTTATAAGTGCTTCATTATACAAATAAAAAATGAAAGAAATAGTATTTATTATTCTTATGGCATAATGTAGGCATTAACAATAACTTACAGTAACCATGACAATTCTGACTGTAAATTATAGGAGGTGATCTTCTTAATGTTTGGATCTGTATCGTCTGGTCTGATATTATTGGTTATTTCAGCTAACCAACTGAAAATACGAAAATTATAAATTATATTTTATCTCTCTAAAGTGTCATTCTTGTGAAAAATTCTTTTCCTTTGATAAAGAAAATATCTTTAGTATGCAAGATTATATATACATGTAGCATGTATAGAGGGCCATAACTCCAATTGTCATTTTTTTAAACTTAAAATAAGGGGTTGGAAAAGTTCTGTTGTACAATTCTTTAGTGAAATACATGTATGAATAAACAGATGATTTAAACAAAATTCTTAGTTGAAACCCCCTTTTTTAAAAACTGGTTGAAAGAGCTACTGAAAGAAACCCTGGGTATTTACAGAAATACCATTTTCAGATTATAGTGAGGTCTCTCAGGAAATAAGGTTCCTCATATAAAATCATGTCTATAACTGACAACTGTATATTCTCACTGTTTCATGGGGTACATAATGAATTTAGGTTCCTTACACAAAGGCATATATAGGCCATATATACATTGTACTCACTGTCTCATGAGGTCTCCTAGGAATCTAGGTTCTTTACATAAAGGCATATCTAGGCCATGTATCACAGCTAATTTTCTGGCAATCTGTCTAGAGATCTCTAAGTCAGATAAATCTTTTCTTTGTAAACTTTTAGTCTAAACAAACAGAAAAATAATGCAGAATAAACATTGATTAATAGGATGGTATGGACTGCCTCTGTATACTCCATCGGACTCTGCGGAGGTTTTAATTTTTTTCTTTTAGAAGTGGAAAAATTTTCTGAGTGGTTTTTAGAATTTCTTGAGGCTTTTTATGAAAATTAATTTGAATTCCGAAAAGAACTCATAGCTATGATGAGTTGTTTTAGAAAAAACAAATCATTTTAAATCAATGCCTCATATAGACTTGGACAAATGACATAGGGCCAATTAATTTTCATTTTTTTTTTGTTCTTGTGCATTTTTTAAATGACTTAAAAAATTATAATATTATTCAGTTATCTCCCCTTTTTGACAGCTGTTCAATTGAATTTATTTCTCTCAAGATAAAAATTAAAACTAAAGTTTGTAATTTTTGTTCACAGATGTACTTCAAACTTCTAAATGTTAGTCCACATAAATCCATGTTAAAATTTGACCATGAATCAGATCATTATTTTTTTAATTATTTGAACACTATAAACATCCAGTATTATCATATTTCAATTGACTATTATATTTTGTTTTAATAACTGTATAATGCTACATATACCTGTTCAATGTTTTCCTTAAATTTCATTATATTGGAAAAACACAGATGTTCATGAAAATTCCTGTCTAACATATTGTTTGTCATTTATCAAAAGATAAAAACTTCCAGACTGTACATGTACTTTCTTTAGAAAGGTAATTTCTCAGTTTGTGATTTTTATTCAGGTTTTTTTCACTTTTTTAAAACCTGAATAAAAAATTAAATGTATTGTTTGTCATGAAAAGTAGGACAAAGTATTATTTACAGTAAAGAACATGAAATAAACCATCACAACCTAAAATTTTTATAATTTTTATGTCCCCACCGCTAGGCAAAGGGGGCATTAAGTATTACCCTTGACCGTCCGTCCATCCTTCCATCCGTCCGATTTGGTTTCCGCACTCTAACTTTATTTTGCCATTACCAAATTTTAAGAAACTCGTACACAATGCTAAGTACCACATCATGAAAACAGAGTTTGAATTTGGGTGATGAGTCATTTACCGTTCTAGAGTTATGCCCCTTTATAACTAGGAAAATTTCCACACTCTAACTTATTAGTTTGCCTCATCCAAATTTTATTAAACTCATAAACAATGCTAAGAATCAAAACATGCAGACAGAGTTCGAATTTGGGCATGGAGTCATTTACCCTTGTAGAGTTATGCCCCTTTATAACATGGAAATTTGCAGTATTTTTAAGTATTATAAGCCAGCTTGAGCGAGGGCATTCGTGTCCTCAGACACATTATTCTTTTATTTTCCATGTAACATGACCACAGTTAATTTAATTCCTGACTTACATGTATGATATATTATTTATGCATCAAAAATTTTGACAGAAATAATTTTGTTCTTTTTTATTTAATTCTTGTATGTAAACAATTGTGATTACCGGTATTCATAAATTTGAATAACAATACTGATAACACTGAAAAATGTAAACAAATCTAACCAAGTTATTCTGGGACAATCTGGTTTTAACTGGTCTGAACTCTTTGTAAATCAATGCACTTAAAGACATGGCACATTGACAACAATTTGTTCAACACTTTGTAGCTTTATATTTCTAGTTCTTAAGAAAATTTAAAACACACATAATTTACCTGCATTGAAAACCAAGGCTTAGAAATTTATAGAGTACTTCATTGTCAAAAACAAATGAATATCACCTTAAGCTCCTCTGATCTCGTTATGATCCACATTTGATTTAAAAACCCTTACTTTACAATTAAGACAGGCAAATTCACTCTCCCCTTTTAAAAAGTTTTCTGAGCCTGCCAATCCCTGAAATACTGGAATGCACAATTCAATAATTTTTTTTGAGGTCAAAGTGTAGAGTTTTTGTACAAACACTTTCTACCAGGGTTTTTGATAAGATCTCATTTTTGCAAATCACAAGTTCCAAAAAATTTGATCCAGATGTGTCTCCCTGTTTTTCCCTCTCATAAATAACATGAAAAAATAAAATATTTTAAACTTGATCTTACTGGAATGTACTCTTCAATTCTTCCATCAGGATAAAGTCCGTAACACTTTGGTCCCAAATGTTTTTCAGATAAAAGACAGAATACAACTGAGTTCTGGACAAGAAATTTAAGATCTTTGGCAATATCACCATACACTCTTAGTAAGACAATTCTTGGTTCATTTGATCTTGTCTCAACATTGTCTGACAACTGACAAGTATACAGCAAATTTGTTAAGCCTCCTCTAAAATAAAACAAAAATAATTATCAAATATTATCAAAAATTTATATGTAGATCAATACATTTGTATGTTTAACTTCAATTAAAATCTGATAAATGAAGCATGAAATCTGGGATGCCACTTCCTATGGCAAATATTTTTTGATAATTCCAATGTTGTTTTCAAAACATCAAATGCAGTTATTTCACTGGCTAACAGCAACTTTCGGTAAAAAGTTTATAACTTGATAAATTCCTTTCATGGTGTCATTATTAATATGGATGCATACAATATATAGTGCATGGGGAAAATGTTAATTTCAAACGGAAAACGTCATATTGGAATTATAATAAATGTTATTTTTACGGAATTTATCAATGTGTAAACTCCGGCTTATCACTCACAAACTTTGCATAAAGTCCTTTAGTTTGTGAGTGAATTGCCCGAGTTTACACATTGATAAATTCCTTCAAAACAACCTTTATTACTATAATATATTAAAACATAATGTACAATGTTACTGAATGTACAATCTTGTGATATTTCATGTCAATTAAATTTTGTGCAGTAACTTGAAATGTAGTCCTTTTTCACATTAAACTGACCATGGATATTACCTCTTATTCTGTGCAACATTTGCAGACAAATTAAAGACTTGCATCAAGAGTATGATGCCATTAAAATATGTTTTCCATATCTTGTAGACTTTTAATTTAAAAGTAATTAATTACTCCTTCAGTTTTTAATCGGAATCTGTGTCTGTGAAACTTTGGAGAAATGACGTAATGACGTAATTTGAAATAATTTTCATTAGATTTTTATGTTATGATTTTTTTTTTAAAAATTAATAGACTTTGACTAGTTTACAAATTCTTGACACTATGCATGTAACTGGCCCTTTACATATTGAAGATTGATTGAATCTATTTCTCAAGGGTTCAAATCTTGATGGCGTTCTGATATATTGCTTGATTTCTAATTCTGATATAAGGTTCTGGACATGGGGGTTTCAAACTTGATTAGATTTTATCCCATTTTTCCCTAATCAGTAAATAAATGCTTATGTAAATTATCCTTGTCATAATTAAATATTTTTTAATTAGAGTAACATTTGTTAAGGTAGGAGCTACGTAACTTGGCTATATTTCAGATTTTTATAAAATTTGGCATGCAACTAGAGTACATTGATATGCATACGAATATCAAAGAAATAATGTAGGTCCCTTTAATACTTCCCAAACTATGGTGTTTCAAGTTTTGGCAAACAGATGGGTAAATACATAGAATGCACACAGTTATCGCTCCAAAGTCAAATGTTTAGACTTTAAATTATGATTTCTCAAAATCTAGTCCCTAGAAATTTTTTATAAAATAAAATATTATTGCCATCTAAATTCTCTTTTTATTGAGATAAAATTTATTGGGGGTCACCAGATTCGTTTTATTAGTATATTAGATTGATTACTGTATGAAGAGTGAAAATAAGTGTGAAAAATCCAAAATAAGCGTAATTTTGTTACGACATCGTGATAAAAAATGTATATTTTTAGTGTTTTTACAGACAGGACCTAGTTGAATGATTTCCACAACAAAAACGAAGCTGGTGACCCTATGTTAGTTTAGTATCATTGAAACGAAAAAGTTGAAAGCAATAACATATCATTTTTATAGAAAATTCTAGGGATTAGATTTTGAGGAATGACGATTTAAAGTGATTTTTTTTTCTGGCAGTTTTTATATACGACATCTATAGTAAATGTCCTTTATTTCAATGAATTTAAATCACCTTATGAAAGAAATATAAAAGCTAAATATATTTTTTTTTTATATTTAGATGCAGCTTCAAATGTTCTAGCTGCATGTAAAATTTCATGAAAATCTATAATTTAGCGGATTTAGATACCCCCTACCTTAAGGTACACTGGCAATTACAATATATATATCATACGTAGATATCTAAAAGTTGTTAACATCTTCTGAACACAGAATCAGAGTCTAGACTTTTATATTTACCAGGGGCTAATTCATTGGGTGTCCTCACATGGCCAAGAACTGATTTATAAACAAAACAGTTTGTGTTTAGACTGAGACTACTATAACACATGTTATAGTAGTCTCAGGTTTAGAACAGTAAATCTAAACCGAACAAATAAATTATGTTATGTTTACAAACTTTTATGTTTTCTTATCAAATTTACAATAATTAAATAAAATTTGAAAAAAATAAATATTTTTCGAATAATATTTCGTCATCCGATCTTAGTCATATATCGCCTGATTTACACACGTGCTTTTAAATCACTGAACCGGAAATACATAAACACAAATTTTGCAAAATCTAAATATATTACGCCTTACCCCAGTTTCGTAAATATGAAATCATTTTCGCTTATACGAGACCACGATCCACCAAGAAATTCTTTACACCATTGGAAACCTTGGGTTTTATGTGACTGATACAGATTTACATCTTTTTCTTCGCCATTCATCCTCTTTTCTCTCACATACAACATGCTCCAACTGAAGAGTTGAACGATCGCTAAAATGACACGTTGTAACTTTGTTATCAACAATGTCAATATTTGCTGACCATATCTATAGAAAGACAAGGCATTGAGATAAGTGGCCTTTGATATCTCTACTTTTAAGTTCATGTTTGTTTTGATAACGTTTAAAATGTAACTTCCAAAATGTGGTCTTCTTTGTTTACAAGTGTATTTATATGTGCGTCAGTCTAAAAATAGCATTCACTCAGTTGGGTGAGTAGTGATTCGCTGTTTAAAGTTTCTATACAGGTAAGATAAGATTAGATAAGGTTTATTAACTAATTAAGGGCCCTCAATGGAGCAATAACTAACAGAGTAACAAATAAAAACATTGAAAGGGAAGAAGTTACTTGATTGACAGAAAATTAGACAACTGCAGTTAAATGACAGAAAACAAGTGTGTTTTTTTCCACAGGGGCCCGACTTCTGGCAATTTATTTCTTTTTTTATTTTATTTTTTTTGTTATCTTATTTCATGAGTACTTTTAATAAATATTCACTGTAACAACGAATATTCTGCGTTTATTATCAATATGCTGTACACTATCCGCCTCCTTATACTAAAAAATCCTACACAGGGGCCCGACTTCTGGATATTAATTTCTTTTTTATTTTATTTTTTGTTGTTGTCTTATTTCATGAATACTTTTTAATAAATATTTACTAAAAGTAAAGGATTGAAATCCCTGCCCCTAAATCATATATTTTCCTTTCCCCCATTATAAGTCACAGATTGATAAAAACCTAACACCCCCACCAAAAAGTGGAGGGGGTCATTCCCGCTCCTCAAATCATTAATTTTTAATTATTTCAAAATCCAAAAAAATGTTTATCCCTTTAACATGTTTTAATACGCAATGTTCAAAAGTAGTAGGAGCCGGAAATGACGTCACCGAAACCGCAAGGGCCTACCCCGCATGTGTGACCGGAACTGGAAGTACCCGAAAATGGTTTGTGCGCATGCGCAACCGGAAGTAGTGTATTTTCCCGCCGTTTCCCAATTTGTTTACGGAAGTGAAGTCAGACACTAGCTGGGACCCGGATGTGTCGACTGCGAATGTGTGAATAGACCCGGAAGTGGGTTGCGCGCACGCACAACCGGAAGTAGTGGAATTTCTCGCCATTTCAAATTATTTATTTACGGAAGTGACGTCAGTCACGTGGTGGTACCAGGATGTGCTATGCTTGAATGATTATCTCCCCTTTTCCCGTGCTTCTCGGTCATCTCTGGGTCTTTCATCGGTCTGTATAGGGTAAGGGTCTCGCATCGAGTCTCCAGGGACTGATACTCTCACTGTTATGTCGAAGTCCGAGAGTAATCAAAGTACAGAGAGGTGATTGGATTATCTCCCCTTATCCCGCTCTTCATTTGCGGTTGATGTTTTCTGTGAGGACGAATGGATTATGTCACCGTACCTCCAAGTGATGCTGTCACCATTAGACCAATGGAGGGTTTGTTCTTAGCAACCGCCTTAGCAACGGCAGTCCATTTCATTGCTGTATGATGCTCTTCGTTTTTCTTCTCTTGCTACAAGCCGCTCTTTCCTGCTTGTCGCTGTTCATTGCTACTCATGACCTTACTCGCGTGCTCATTTCAATTTTTTGGCGCTACTTATAATTATTTTTCCTGCTGCTGCTGTTCCTGCTGTTTGTTGCTATTCGTCATCGCTGTTTTTCTCTTGCTTTTTGCTGTTTATCGCTACTCATGACCTCACTCGCGTGCTCATTTCGTCCGTAAACAAATGGCGGGAAAACACATCACTTCCGGTTGCGCATGCGTGCAAACCACTTCCGGGTGGTTCCGGTCATGTGACTCCCGGTGAAGTCATTTTCGGCTCCTCCACGCTCATCCACAATCCTAACTGAAAACCGTGTATATACTACTTTCAAATATCAAACCATTTAACTCCATACCCCGTAACCACATATAATTCTAATTGCCTATATTGCCCGCGGAATTGGGGTATTCCCTCGTAACAATTGAAATCAACAAAAGACATTGAGATCCTTGCCCCTTAATTATAAACATTTTTATTCTTTGTGAAAAGCTCAGATATCCTCAAAGTTCATGTACCACCCCTTTAAACACCGAATGTATAATCAGTGTTTCTGAATATGCTGGCCGGGATAATCATTATGCCCGTGACAAGACCTAGTGAATACACAATTGGTATTGTTCGCGGGGATAATTTACTATTCCCGGAAGATAATAAATTGTTACAAATGTTTATATCAGAAAAAATTCTCCAATAATATTTTATGCTAAACTGTATATGTCTAACCTTTTTTTGTCTGATTTTTATACAACTCAGATGTTTTTTTTATTATTAATATGGTGTTTTATCTTTTAATTATTTTATTTTCTGTCCTTATATCAGATTGTAGATTTAACATAACATTGATACTTAAGGAAGACATCAATGTATCCGACATAGTTGTTTTTATTAGTTAAAACATGGTCATGTGGTATTTATTAATCTGCGTTAAAATGCCAAGCAGGCATTATCATGATAATGCCCGTGGGGATTACCACACGGTAGTGCCTGCTTGCAATTTATAGTTACGTCCCCTTTTTAAAACGCAAACGTGATGCAGCAGTTGTTAATTAAATTCTAGACATTTCTAGATGAAATTTTGGTTTCAATGAAATAAAAACAATACTTGCTCAAACAGTATTGCTGTAATATTATATAACAGGGTGCCTTTTTAATGTACTTAGTCGGTATGCATGCATATTTCGAATAATAAATTCTTGTCAGTAATGCTTGAAGTAGAAAAAAGAATAGATATGGGGAACTTCCATGAATATACAATATACCAGCATACCACCAAAAGTAATGACAGAAACATAAACACACATCCAGAGGTCATTATGAGGTCTTTATAACATACATGTACATTTAAGGAATCCACACCGAGCAGATTTATATTCTTCAATGAAATAAACGCAATAGTTGCTTATATAGAGGGCATTATCATAATAAATTGACTGCCCTCGGGACAGATATTGCCTTCAACATTGATAATGCCCTCGCCTGCGGCTTGGGCATTATCAATGTTTCGGGCAATATCACTGTTCCTTGGGCAGTCAATATATCATGATAATGCCTTCTATATACTTGTAAGCAACTATTGTATAAATAATAGAATTTCATTTGCTTGGTCATTAATTAAAAAAAAAATTCTTGTGTTGCAATCATTTTATATAAATGTTTTTACACTTCTAGCATTTTTTTACACGTACAATGTATCTAATTATTATAAAGTTCAAAGTTCAAAGTTATTTATTAAAGAAAACTCACAAAGAGCATAGAACAAACAATATTAATGCATAAAAGTATATACAAAAATATTGAGAAAGAGTTGCATGAATATAGATATTATAATAAATCGCCTCGGTAGTCTCCTGGTAGTGGGCTTGCCTTGAATGCGGAAGGTCGCGGTTTCTATCTCCGGCCAGGTAAAACCAAAGACTTTAAAATTGGCATTTTCTGCTTCTCTGCCAAGCACGCGTCATTTAGGACTAAGAGCAAACACTGATCGACTCAGTCAGAATTATGTGCCCGGGTGTGGTAACATGTACGACTTCCTGTGGACGGTTACCTCGTGAAAAAAAAAGACTCCGAGCTGTCTAGTAAAAAAGGAGGGTTCATATTCATATCATATCAAAATGTTCCGGAATCAAGTTGTCCTTATGTGCATGAGATAACTGCCACTGGACGTTAAACAATAATCGAACCATCCGTCCATTGTTAGAAGTCAGTCATTTAAAGAAGTATCGCATCCGCATCCGATACGTCGACGTATCTGTTAAAAAAAAATTCAATGCTTTTAACAAAACTGCTGACGGCATGCCCTTATAAAAACTTTTAATCTCACCTTAAAATGATAAGCAATTGACAATATTTACCTGAAGATTATGACAACTTTTCAAAACGGTCCACTCGAATAGACTGATCTCTGATGTCTTTTTATAGTTTTTATATGGAATGCATGCCGTGTGCAGTTTTGTTAAAAGCATTGGATTTAGATGTAACTCATTTTTTTGTAGATATTTTGACGTATCGGATGCGGATGCGATACTTCTTTAAATGACTGGCTTCTATTATAGCATGTATAATTATACAAACCAGTCCTGTTCAAACAACAGTCTATTTTACCTCCTGATTCTATAAAATTATACATGTAATGTTATTCCAAACATCCTCAAAAGTACATAGACTCCAACTTAACCTGACTAAAGAAATGGCTTACACGACACCTTGAATCTATCTGTAATTAATTAACTTCCAATTGAATTCAAATTATATAAGTTTTTTCCAAGGTAACCACAACTGGAAATTAAATGTAAACCCTTTGTGTTTAGATATATGATGTTTAATTTTCTTTTAGTTCAAATGAAATTTGGTAAAAATTTACCTCCAGTATGTGCTTTTGAAATTATAATAATTTAGTTAACTTTTCAATTTTATACCGTCTTCATTATCCAACATCCAATGAAATGGTTTCAACTTCTCGTAGTGACAAATCTAATAATAACAGAAACAAACATTACGACAACAATGCTCTAATGTAAGTTTTCATTGGTTTACACATACTTATCAAATTCAAAAGGCGGGGCGTAATCGCAGGTAACTAAATGGGAAACACCTTTGCTAAAAATAAAAAAAGTTAGGTTGAAAGAAAACTGCTGAAGTTTTAAATGGTTGAAATAGATTCTTTCGTAAATTTAAACAAGTTCGGCTCATGAATGTTAAAAATAAAATAGATAATAATTCACAAGATTTTGTTGAGACGTGATCCTTTATATAATAAGCTATTACTGGAAAACAAATAACATACATGTACATTTAAGCGGCCAATAAAATACCAATAATGCAGATCCTTCCGATTCATTATTGCATCATTTAATCTTGTTTCAGCCATATAAAAAGGATAGATATTCCAAGGAATAGGTGTTCCATCTCCCAACTGTTTACAACATATTATTTTGGTTACATTTTCCAACAACCGAAGGGGGTTTGAAGCCCATATCATAAACTTTATTATGAATTAAGACTTTTGATAAACAAATTGCAAATATAGAAAAATACTGACTATTACAAACTGACACTCTTATAATTTTATTTCTAAATATTTATATATTCAGAAAGCGAAATACGGCGGAAAACAGAATATGTGTATATTTAACTTTTCCTTCTGGCAACATATGCAACAATACATGATAATATAAACAAATCATGAATTTGGGCGGTTTAGTTTTATAAAGTTTTTAGAAATTAGATACATGTACATGTATAAAGTACTAATAATTACCGACTTCCTCTCTTGAATTTTCGTACATGTATTGTGACCAAGCAAAAATAGCCTGTAATATTATTTTGGACATTGAAGTTAAAATTACATATTAGACATTTTGGACTTATGAAACATTTGTTATTATTGTGATTGAAATTTGATGTTTTGTCAAATTTATTGATCTCATGTTTTAATTACATATTTCACATTTTGTTTATCTTGTAAATGGTTAATCTTTTAATCTAATTAGTGAGATGGGGATAAGAAATATTAATCAGTTTATGGCTTACTTGGTTTTTACATGTTCTTTGTTAATTAGTGCTTAGTTGGGATTATATTTCAAGTGAATATTGTCACTCAAATTGAGGTGTTTATATTTTTCATTTTTATGTATTATAAATACTTGTGTAAAATTTATAAAAAGATAGATATATTTCATATTATTTTAAAGATATAAAAAACGATAAATAGATTTATCTATATAAAAGAAGGAATAAAAAATAGCAAAACACAGTTACATGTATTCATGGTATTACTGACCAAAGAAAAAAAACAGAAAAAAATATATACGGAGTTCTTATTTAGTTATTAGTATGATCATGTGAGCAATGTGATAAGTGTATTTGGCGCAAGGCACAGTTAACAGGTTTACAGGTATTTATTAAAAAATATGAAGTAATATTAATTGATATTTTTTTAAAGTAATAAAGTTCTATATTTATTTTAGAACCATAATAAAGTGCTATATTCATTTTAGAACCACAATAAACATGATGAAGTGCTATATTTATATTAGTGTTGTATATTTCATTGAAAATTCAGTGAATGTAATGTTTAATTATTATATGTATTGCTTTTAACCATAATAAAGTGCTATATTTATATTAGTGTTGTATATTTCATTACAAATTCAGTGAAACACAAATTTAAAAGTCTCATCATCGCAAATTACACAATTAAATTTACCTTTACCTTTACCTATGGAGATGACAGAATAATTAACCCCTTTGAGGGCCTCTTAATCCCCATTAATTAATATGTGTGAATATTATTAATTATATAAGGCTGGCGTTCAGAGAACACACCGAACACACATTATCACACAGAATGATTAGTAGTAACTGTAAGATTGGACTCAGAACTTTATACTGAAAATAGTCCATCATTGTAATAATGTTTCAGAAATAAAATAAATTATTGATTGCAACTTGGATTTTTCATCTATACAGTATTGTTAGAGAGCCAGTTCCCAGTGCAGTATCCTGTCAACTTTTTTCTAATGATTTTACGGATAAAATTATGACCCGTAACCTGAGTGACACCACCCACCAAACACACCCGGTTACAGTATTATAAAAAAGTGACAAATGGACGTACACGGACTGGCAAACACGACATCTCCGTGCATACAGCTGTATACACACATGCTTAAGGATATTGTAACACTTTACGAATACAAAACAGTTTCCCAAAAATCCTAAAATACAGAAATAAAACATCTACAGCGAAACCTCAAGAGGATTACCTTGAATAAATACAACAATGTATAATTGCAGGATAAAAACAATATATGAACATAGATAGAAAATATACAATTTATTTGTACTTGCCGTAAAACATATGTGCAATGCTCGGTAAACCCCACATTTCTATCCGTTTATAAGGCTTGTTCAAATAAATTGAATATTTTCAGACAATGAACATATATTGTATATATATATAGGCAATTTAACAGAGGAAAAATGAATGGTGTCTCATTACCTACAAAAAATAACATTGTGTACATTCCACAAACTAGAATACTATGATGTGACCATCATTAAGGGCCCCGCTGCATTATGTTGTTGAAGAGAACAGAAAAATATTTCAATAGACCGATAGGGCATTCTCAATATACAACTTCCACATAAAATTGGTTAAAATGGATAAAAAAATGTAGAATCTACACCACTAACAAGAAGTTAATAGGGTAAAACTACGCCGAGGGCAGTAACTCCCACAAAAATTATCCGATAGCTCATTTTCGAACTTGATCAAGGTATTGCCCATATACACCTTCAGTCCAGAGCAATAACACCTTCCATGTAAATTTGGTTGAAATCCATTGAGAAATGTAGAATTGAGAATGCTAACAAGAAGTTAAAAGGGAAAAACTAAGTCAACGGCAGTGTTATTTAATTATTACCAAGCTTTTAGTTTATGATTATTTAATTACTAAAAAAAACCAAATTCTGATTACTAAGCAAATATTTAATGATTATGTGATTACTGGAACCCCCACGAGGGGCCTCAAATGTCCTACCGACCCTCTCATCTTGACGACAAAAAAATATGTTCGAGGCTCTTCCCAAAATTGTTTTCTGATTTTTCATTCCTTACTCGGATATAGATATACTGGATATTTCAATGTCTAAAATACTGTGAGTAAAGTTCGTATAGTAATAGTAAATTCTTTGTTTGTTTTGTCACAATCGCTACTTCCTTATTTGGAAATCTCATGTTGTCTGTCTATTTGATTGGTTTTCGCACATATATGCGGCGAATGAAATTCTATGTTTTCACTGAAACTTTGTTTACAATTTGTTAGTAAATTTTTAGCGTTCATAGACACGCTAAGCTGAAACGCATTTCCTTGTAAATATTTAATGACTTGATACACGTCTTGCAATAAAGTTTAGCCTTCATGTACATTCATGACATATGTCGTTTAAAAACGTGTAAATGTTTATTCACGGTCCTCAACTTTTGATGGCTTCTAACACTTAGATTCCATGTATTATATTTATTCCCGTCTCGCATGCGAGTAAATGTTTATTCACGGTCCTCAACTTTTGATGGCTTCTAACACTTAGATTCCATGTATTATATTTATTCCCGTCTCGCATGCGATAAGTAATCAAAAGCTAAGCAGAGGGAACCAGTCGGTAAAAAGGACCAGAATATGTCTCCTGATTGGCCGTCCCAAGTCATGAGATGGACGCATGCATGATCAACAGCCCCTGATTGGTCAGTCAACTGGAATAGTTGATCTGCGGATGTAGGATGTAACTCCGCACATAATTACGGGATAACATCACCTAAACTAGGGAAAATCGTCACGGGCTGTACAACATACAATATTTGTTCAGTTCACCGTAGTAAAGATTTAAACTTATCGCAGGGTGTCTAATTAAACACAGAACTTCATTTGGCGCTTTTAGTTTGTTGCTTTAAAAAGCGTGTTTCACACGGTTGTACCTGTTCATCTGCATTCTATTAATAGACAAATTGCGGTCTATTTATAGACACATTGACTGAATTCACATGGAGATACATTTTTAAGAGCATTAATTTGGAACAAAAGTAACTATAGATCTGATTGGTTAACCCAACGAGGAGAAGATCACTGATTTGTCTTTCATATGAAAGAGCTTAAAAATTAAAATCTTTGAATATCCTTTAGTAAAAAAAGACAGCCCCAAAAGACTAAAAAAACTATGTAGTAATATATATATATATATCTATTGAAAGGTAGCAATAATACATATAATAAGGGAAGGTTTAATGTGATGAAATTACGAAAATTTAATATAATACATAAAAAATAATACTCTTTATTAATAAAAAAAAAAGCTTAGAGACGGCTAGCTTTGTAGAAAAGCTATTATATTATTGTATTCGACTCTGCTTTATCCAATAAAGAATTTGAATTTCAATATTTATAGACCTTCATCCAAATTAACCTCATATCTAAAGATTTGGGACATGTCAGAAATCAAACAAAGCTTTAAATGACAAGATTTACACTTTGGACTTTGTAATGTCGTTGTACTTGTATATAAATATAAATTGTTTTACTAAATAATTGACTGTTGACACTAGCGTGACTGGACAACATATTTTTCGAAATTATTTTATGATTATAACAGAAGGATAGGATAGGCCAACGGCAAATTGTTAAAGCTTCTGTTAAACTTTATTGTAAAATATTCAGTCCATCGAAATTGGTATAAATTGAATGACTGCTTGGGCACTAGATCTCAAATTTCGATGTTGGGTAGTATTCTGGTACCGCAGTAAAATGGATACTTGAAAATTCACTGTATTTTCAGTCGTGGAACATTGGAAAGTAAGGATTACCTCCTTCTGGCATATCTTTGTCTTTAGAATGCTGTCTGCTGTTACTTTTTTTTTTACTATTTTAGTTAGTTGTCTTCAAATTTTTGTGTTTGGTCCCCGTTGAAAGGTTTCTGGGACATTATCATTTATCTGCATTTATAGCCGTGGGCATTAATAGAGATTGTACCAACCGGAAGCAATTATGTGCAGCTTGAGGCGCTGAAGTTTGGTATAATCTCAATGCTCATATTAACATAGATAACGGATTTATCCCTATTTGGCCTTTTCTATAGTAAAAATAAATGATCGTGAGTCGAAAAGCCAAAAATAAATAAATAAATAAATAAAATGCGGCCTCTGTTTCGTTACGCATTCAAACAGATATTAAATTTATGCAGAAAATGCCATCAGGCCTTTCCATATCAGTAGTATATGGGCAAAGTTCAGTTAGTATTTGAGGAGGAGGAGCGAGGAGGAGCCGGAAGTGATGTCACCGGAAGCGAAAATGACGTTACAGGAACCGGAAGTCAATGACCGGAACCGGAAGTACCCGGAATGCGCAACCGGAAGTAGTGGAATTTTCCGCCATTTCCCAATAATTTGCTTACGGAAGTGACGTCAGTGACGTGCTAGGACATGGAGGTGCTATGCTTGACCAGTATTCTGATAAGATTATCTCCCTTTTCCAGCGCTTCTCGGTCGTCTCTGGGTCTTTCATCGGTCTGCATAGGGTATGGGTCTCGCATCGAGTTTCTAGGGACTGATACTCTCACTGTTATGTCGATGTCCGAGAGTAAACGAAGTACAGAGGTACTTTTGGATTATCTCCCCCTTTTCCCGCACTTTTCACCACGGGTGATGTTTTGCGTTCGTTCAAGGGAGGACCAAAGTTAGGATTGGATTATGTCCCCTTATCTCCAGCAGATGTCACCATTAGGTCAATTGAGGGGTGCCCTTAGCAACCGCCTTAGCAAACGCCTTAGCAACGGCGGTCCATTCGTTTCTCTCCTCTTCGCTGCTCGTTGGTGTTCATCGCTATTCATGACAATACTCACGTGCTTATTTCGGTTTTTTGGGGCTACTTGTTGCTGTTTTCGCTGCTGCTGCTGTTCCTGCTGCTTGTTGCTGTTCGTCATCGCTGTTTTTCTCTTGCTCTTTGCTGTTCATCGCTGTTCTTCTCTTGCTCTTTGCTGTTCATCGCTACTCATGACTATACACGCGTCCTCATTTCGTTTTTTTTGGTGCTACGTGTCGCTGTTTTCGCTGCTGCTGCCGTTCGTGCTGCTTGTCGCTGTTCGTCATCGCTGCTCTGCTCTTGCTCATCGCTGTTTTTCTCTTGCTCTTTGCTGTTCATTGCTACTCGTGACTATGCTCACTTGCCCATTTCGGTATTTTGCTGCTGCTGCTAGTGGTGGTCGATTGTCGTTTGCGAGAGCACCCTTATATCCGGGTCATTTGAAATTCCACTCTGCATTTATCCCGGCTAGTGACTGGCTATCATAATATAGGCTGCATTAGCCATCCCCTATTATTTAAAGCCACTCTGCATTTGTCCAGATTTGTGACTGGCTATATATGTATAAACAAATATAGGCTGCATTACCCCACCTTCTTTTTTAGCTCACCAGACCCGAAGGGTCATGTGAGCTATTGCCATCACTTGGCGTCCGTCGTCCGTCCGTCGTCCGTCCGTCGTCCGTCCGTAAACTTTTTCAAACGTTAACTCCTCTGACACCATAAGACCAATTGCAACCAAACTTCGTACAGTTGTTTATTGGTATATGTGCTACAAAACTATCGTTTGGATTTTTGATTCGTAAAAAAACATGGCCGCCATGGCTAAAAATAGAACATAGGGGTAAATTGCAGTTTTTTGCAAATAACTCAAAAACCATAACAGATATCAAAATTCTGGCAAAGGGTAAAAGTGTTCAACACCTCAAGATCTACCTGCTTTGAAATTTTGAAGAAGATGTAACCACCCATGTAGGAGTTATTGCCCTTTTTCTTGATTTCTTTTTGAAATTTGTACTTATTAAATTGTATGATCATTCCTTTTAGGAGTTATTCCCCTTAGAACATCAAAATTGACCATTTTCACAGCATTTCCCTTAGTTTGCAAAATGTTTAAATGAGCCCTTTATGAGTTAAAGTTTTGTCCCTTAAATGTCAAAATAACTGTTGATGCCTTATAGATGGCAAACTGTAGAAAATGAAAAAAAGCTTTTGATTGCGTGTAAATTTGTTTTTAAATGGCTATTTATTAAAATATAAATTAAATGTTACCTCAATATACAATAGTACTTAAAAATAACCTTCATTAGATATATGTATTTATATATTTTTTGTGAAATTAGTTTTGAAACTGGCTGTGGTCAGCACTCATTGTTTGACATTTTTGGCTTTTTTTATGTTATTATTTCAAAAATCTTCTTCTCTGAAACTACTATTGAAAATCAAATGAAAATTGGTAAGATTGTTCCTTAGGGTATCCTGCAAAAAGTTAATGCTTGGATTTTTGATTGGTCGAAAAACATGTCCGCTCTTACTAAAAATAGAACATAGGGGTCAAAATGCTGTTTTTTGCTATTTTTTTCTGAATGATAGAAAGAAAATGAAGATGAAAGCTACTTTCAAGGTAAACATGGTATCCCGAGTTGAATGGTGATGATGAAAGTTTGTTTTGGACGGCCATTTTTAAAATGGCTGCCATTTTCCCGCCATTTTTTTACACTTGCTCGGATTTCAACAATATTTGGTTTTTAAAGTAAACATGGTATCCTTAGTGAATGGTGATGATGAGATTTAGTTTATAGTGCATTGTTTACCTGGTGAGCGATTCAGGTTCTTGAGAGCCTCTTGTTTTCTTTTTATTCTTTTTTTTCGTTGCTTTTGTTCTGTTTTTCTTTATAATATGTTAATGTTAGTTCCAATTCATCCGTCACATAGTCATTGCTGTCTTCAGCTGGTGGTGGGTCGTAGTCGTTCAATACAAGGTAAAGCAGATATTTTCGTTTCCCATCATTCTTTTAATTCGTAGTCTTCCTCTTCTCTCAGGTGTTTAGCCGTTTTCTTGATCTTTCTATGTACGGGGTCTTTATTCATGTCCTGATGCCAGGACATCAGTCCGAGGTAATGCTTTCGAATTTCGTCTCTGTATGAGTCAAACATGTCTCTATATGCTGCCAAGCGTGCCTTGTCTTCTTCCATTCCGGCTTTCACTAGTTCGTTTACTTTCTGTGAGTATTCCGGTTGATGTACTTGAAATGTTCTATTCAAAATGACTTCCCGTGGGGACTGTTCGCCTTCCTCGTTGGATTCATGGTCACTGCTTTGTTCCGATTCCTCGTTATCGGCTTCTGAAGTGGTGTCTGAGACTGAATCACTATAGTCTGTTGAATCTTCTTTTATACCGTGTGTATTCATTTTGTGACGCACTAGGTTGAAGTTTCGCTTGAACGGGCATCCACATATGTCACAGGTATACATTTAAGACGTCTTTCTTTCTTGGAATTCGATAGTCGAATGAGCTCCTGTCGTCCTTCAAGTGCTTATATTAGCTACAGGTTCCTCAACGGCTTGTTGATTCATATGCAAAGGTTTGGCAAAGTATTCGTTTCTAGTTTTTTGCAGTTCAGATTTCATTTTTCTGATAAGGTCTCTATTAAGTCGTGTCCACTCGTGTCAATCCTGATACATTCCTTGCAGATATTGTCAGAGTCAGAGCAGGAGCAGCAGCAGCAGCGAAAACACCGACAAGTAGCACCAAAAAACCAAATGAGCACGTGAGTATAGTCATGAGTAGCAATGAACAGCAAAGAGCAAGAGAAAAACAGCGATTAGCAAGAGAAGAGCAGCGATGACGAACAGCAACAAGCAGCAGCAGCAGCAGCGAAAACAGCGCAGGTAGCACAAAAAAACCGAAATGAGCACGCGAGTAAGGTCAAGAGTAGCAATGAACAGTAAAGAGCAAAAGAAAAACAGCGCTGGGCAGTGATGAGGAACAGCAACAAGCAGCAGGAGCAACAGCAGCAGCGAAAACAGTCACAAGTAGCCCCAAAAAACTAAAATGAGCATGCGAGTAAGGGCATTAGTAGCAATGAACAGCAAAGAGCAAGAGAAAAACAGCGATGAGCACCAAAGAGCAAGAGAAAAACAGCGATGAGCAAGAGAAGAGCAAGAGAAAAGCAACAATTAGAAGCAAAGAGTAAGAGAAAAACAGCGATGAGCAAGAGAAGAGCAGGGATGACGAACAGCAACAAGAAGCAGGAGCAATGGCAGCAGCGAAAACAGCGAAAAGTAGTACCAAAAAACCGAAATGAGCACGCGAGTAAGATCATGAGTAGCGATGAGCAGCAAAGAGCAAGAGAAAAACAGCGATGAGCAAGAGAAGAGCAGTGATGACGAACATCAACAAGCAGCAAAAACAGTGACACGTAGCCAAAAAAAAAAACTGAAATGAGCACGCGAGTAAGGTAATGAGTAGCGATGAACAGCAAAGAGCAAGAGAAATCTCGTTCACATCTATGTCCCTTATACTCTTTGGTGTCTTCCCATGTATCCAACTTTTGAAAATTTGGTATTCCCACTTATCCAACTTTAAATTTCTTACCTGTTGGATTGTTTATTCATCTTTAATTAGGTGTTAATTTGACACAAAGCCATATAGTTAGTTCCAGGATATTTTTACCTATATCAATTACAATATACATTTCAAAATTTGCATTTCATAATATATGTCAACTCTTAAACCTCTTTATATTTTAATCTAAGTTTGGATTTTAGAATAAATAATTTTTAAATAGTTTTTTTTTTATAACTAACTAAATAAATACATGGATTAATGCAGTTCTTAATAACTAAATAAATGAACAAAAAAGTTATTTGATTACTAGTATATATTTTATGTCATTATTTAAACCAAAAGCTGCAATTTTTAAATGCTTAGTAGTTGAATCTTTTTTTTTAAGATGGGATAGTTAGTAGTTTAGATCAGAAGGAAGATCAAGTGTGCCACAATTCTTCAGAGATTAAAGTAAAGTAATGAGTTCCAATAAGAAACCAGAACCTTAGACAGACTAGAAATCTTTCAAAGGAGAGTTTCTTTTAAGTATTTTTCTTTTTGTTTTGTTTTTTTTTTATACCAAGAATTTATAAAAAACTGTTTAGAGTCTGTCAGTAAAATTTACATACCTCTCACTGAAAATTAAATTTTTCATTATCATATCTAATTAAAAATATTACAAGATAGCATTCCCAAAAGCCATGTTAAAGGTTGCCTGTTTCACTTATGTCAACGAATCTGGAAGAAAGTGCAGAGTCTTGGACTAACTCAACAGTACCAGAACAAACCCATAGTACATCAAAACGTCAGACGTGCATCGGGTCTGCCTTTTAGTACCCAATGACTAAGTCGGGGATGTATGGTTCCACTATGTAAATACTCAATGCCTTGAAGCAGATACAGAAAGAATGAACCACTATACAATAATTGGACCACGAACTACTAATCATTTAGAAGGATGACATCACAAACTGAACAACCAGTTGCACAGATCACATCCAATCTGTACCCCATCATACAGAAACTTCAGAATATTCAGGCCGCCAACGAGATCAGGCTCATCTAATTTCTGTGTAGTGCTGATATCATTGTGCATGATTGCATTGCATTGTGTGATTAATATTTGTATGTTTGCTTTTATTGAAAAACAAATAATGAATTTGATAGTTTTTTTTTTTATTTTATTTAATACACATGAGAGATGATTTTTTTATGTCAATGAGAAACCAGAGTGGGTTATATTTTTCTTACCAATGTAGGTAAGGGAGATAATAAAATTGTCTCCCTTTTAGCCTCAGGACAAAAGGGAGAGAATTAAGTATCTCCCTTACCTACATTAGTTAGAAAAAGATAACTCACTCTGGTTCCTCATTTTACGGTCATTTTTGGTACATTTTTTCATGGCATATAACCAATAAATGTTGTCCTGGTCAAAAATTAAAGTACTTTATTTAACTTATCACCAACCTAAGCTGTAATTAAATGTCCTTTGTTCATGATTACCTTTGATCTCATCTATCCAACTTTGAATTTCTACCTGTGTTACCCATTTTTTAAAAGGTTGGATAATTGGGAATGAACCTACTCTTTTATTCATTTTCGAAGTTTTTAATTTGATCTTCAACAGTTTAGGTTATAATTAAGCCCTTAGCACGGATCGACACAATTGTTCAATATAGTATAGTTTAACATTTAAGCCCTTAGCACGGATCGACACAATTGTTCATTATAGTATAGTTTTAACATTTAAGCCCTTAGCATGGATCGACACAATTGTTCATTATAGTATAGTTTAACATTTAAGCCCTTAGCACGGATCGACACAATTGTTCAATATAGTATAGTTTAACATTTAAGCCCTTAGCACGGATCGACACAATTGTTCATTATAGTATAGTTTTAACATTTAAGCCCTTAGCATGGATCGACACAATTGTTCATTATTGTATAGTTTAACATTTAAGCCCTTAGCACGGATCGACACAATTGTTCATTATAGCTTACTTCTGTTTTGTTATCGCTAGTTCCAAATACTCGCATATTAACCGAAGATGGAATGTTTATTGTTTATTGAAATTGTATAGACAGATTTTAATTTACCACTCTCATAAATATGTAATATCAATGAAATTGAATACATGCAGAGGTAAGAATATTAGATTATCAAGATAAACTTTTGTTATATATTTTTAGTCACATTGGAACCATGATGTCTCACTTCTCTTATTTAATATGTTTATAAAATCTATTTCGTGTTCATTTAAGTTGAATTTTCAGGCTCACGTTACATGAGTGTAATGCCAAAAGGAAATAAAATATTCAACTGGTGTCATGTAAAGTGTTAATATCGCCCTTTAAGTCTAGTATTGTTTTACATATTTGGATTATACGAGAACAGACTGAATTCAAGTGCATGACTGTGTATATGTTGCATCTTATTACTCCCGCACTTCGAATGAAGTTCGGGGATATATGTAATCGGTCCGTCTGTCCGTCCGTCCGTTGGTCCCTCCGTCCGTTTGTCCGTCCGTTTGTTGGTCCCTCTGTCCGTTTGTCCGTCTGTCCATCCGTTACGTAATCTTGTCTCCAGAACTCCTCGTTCATTTTTAACTTCTATACAGTATTGTCACAAAGTGTATGTAGATGCGCAATAAGGTTTTAGAATTTTGATTTTCAAAAATAGGTGCCCACAGGGGTCGAATTTCGAAAATTTGAAATTTAAACTTGTGCCCTAAACTCCTCATTCATTTATCATTTTATGCTTTTAATTTCTACACAGTATTATCACATAGGTTTTCGAATTTTGATTTTTTTTTAAAAATTGGGGTCCACATGGGTCGAATTCAAAAATTGGAAGTTTAAGCTTGTGACCTAAACTCCTCATACATTATTCGTTTTATGCTTTAATTTCTATATAGTATTGTCACATACTGTATGCGCAATAAGGTTTTGGAATTTTGATTTTTAAAAACTGGTCCACAAGGATCGAATTTCGAAAATTGGAATTTAAGTTTGTGACCTAAACTCTTCATTAATTGTTCACTTCATGCATTTAATTTATATACCATATTGTCACATACTATATGTAGATGCGCATTTAAGTTTTAGAATTTTTATTTTCAAAAATAGGGGCCCACAGGGGTCGAATTTCGAAAACTGGAAATTTAAACTAAACTGCTAATTAATTTTTCATTTTATGCTTTTAATTTCGATACAATATTGTCACATACTGTATGTAGATGCGCAATAAGGTTTTAGAATTTTGATCTTGACATCTTGAGTCCCACAGGGGTTGTATTTCGGAAATAGTGAATTTAAGCTTGTGCCTTAAACTCCTCTTTCATTTTTCATTTCAATTTAACAAATTTATTTGTATATATATATATAATATTGTTCTTTATTTTCTGTAGATATGAGAAAAGGTTTTTAATTTTGAAAATATATTAAGGGATCAAATTTTGGGACCGAAAATGGTGAAATTGCTAATTTTGCTTTGTCTCTGGAAATACTCATTCATTTTTAGCTCACCTTGCCAAAGTCCGTCCGTCCGTCTGTAAACTTTTACATTTTCATCTTCTCCTCTAAAACCCATCGACCTATTGAACTGAAACTTGGCCTGAAGCTTCTATGGAAGGTTCTTTACAAAGTTTGCCATTAGCATTTACATGTTCTGATTGGTCCAAATTTAAAACGTATTCTTCTCTGAAACCGTAAAGCCAAAGAAACTGATTTTTTGTATGGAGCATCTATGGAAGGTCCTTTACCAGTTTGCATAACTCATCCCGGTCCTTGAAATAAAATGGCTGCCATGACCATTTAGATGTTCTGATTGGTTGAAATTTAAAACCTCTTCTCTGAAACCGTAAAGCCAAATGAACTGATTTTTGGTATGGAGCATCTATGGAAGGTCCTTTACCACGTTTGCATAACTCATCCCGGTCCGTGAAACAAAATGGCCACCATGAGCATTTACATGTTCTGATTGGTCGAAATTTAAAACTTCTTCTCCTCTGAAACCGTAAAGCCAAATGAACTGACTTTTGGTATGGAGCATCTATGAAAGGCCCTTTACAAACTTTGCATAAATCATCCCGGTCCGTAACACAAAATGGCCGTCATGAGCATTTGCAGTTCTGATTAGTCGAAATTTAAAACTTCTTCTCTGAACCCGTAAAGCAAAATGAACTAATTTTTGGTATGGAGCATCTATGGAAGGTCCTTTACAAAGTTTGCATAAATCGGCTTGGTCTGTGAAACAAAATGGCCACCATGAGCATTTAAATGTTCTGATTGGTCGAAATTTAAAACTTCTTCTTCTCTGAAACTGTAAAGCCAAATGAACTGATTTTTGACATGGAGCATCTATGGAAGGTCCTTTACCAAGTTTGCATAACTCATTCCGGTCCGTAAAACAAAATTACCGCCATGGGCATTTACATGTTCTGATTGGTCAAAATGTAAAACTGCTTCTCCTCTGAAACCGTAAAGCCAAATGAACTGATTTTTGATATGGAAATCTATGCAAGATCCTTTACAAAATTTGCATAAATCATCCCGGTCCATGAAACAAAATAGCTGCCATGAGCATTTACATGTTCTGATTGGTCCAAAGTTAAAACTTCTTCTCTGAAATCGTCAAGCCAGATGAATTGATTTTTGGTATGGAGCATCTATGGAAGGTCCTTAACCAAGTTTGCATAAATCTTCCCGCCAGGTGAGCGATACAGTCTCAGCCCACTGAGCCTCTTGTTTGCTTCAGTGGTTTCATTTGTGTATAATATTGTTCTTCACTATGTGTAGATGTGCAATAAGGTTTTCAATTTTGAAATTTGATTCAGGGTTCCAATTTTCAGACTGAAATTGTTAAATTGC
Source organism: Mytilisepta virgata (assembly GCA_028015205.1). Lineage (NCBI taxonomy): Eukaryota > Metazoa > Mollusca > Bivalvia > Mytilida > Mytilidae > Mytilisepta > Mytilisepta virgata. The sequence continues at coordinate 40,280,829 of CM051515.1, forward strand.
TAATTTTTCACTGTTAATTGTTTTTTTTACTTGTGCAGTGCGGTGATTGACATCGTTTCTGATGGCACCAATGTCTAGTTTATAATGGGAACTAATGAATTTATTTCACTTTGAAATCATGGTAACATACGAATTTAGCAAACAAACAAATGAATCAAATTTATGTAGTTAGCATCTCAGATCTAGAATCTTATTGTCACAATGATTCCCTTAGTTTAGTCTCTTTATTAAGTTGAACAGGTTTTTAGGAGGAGAAAAGATCAGAAATACATAAAAAAAAAATTATAAATAGATAATATATGCAATGACATGTCAACTGCTCATGGAACAGACTAAAAAATTGCATGCAAAATTATCAATGGAAAAGAAAAATGTTTTACATATTGTTTTAAAATATGCATTTCCAAGCGTAAATGTAACCGAGGAAGCTCTTATCATGTGTAAAAAAGTCACTAAACCGTATTTAGTTTTCACTGTCGACATTTTGTCCGTTTTTAGTTTTGCTTGAATTTTATTACTCTAATTAAAGAATCGTGTGGTGCTCACCATATCTAGTTCTTGGTCGCTTAAAGTCTGACTCACCATTTTGGAGCACTGAGGCATTTTTTTTTCTTACGAGTTTCTCTTAAACTTAACTTGGTTTTTCGACTCCATTCAAAACTATTACTCCGGTATTCTGTTGTCAATATTATTCAACACATTGTATTTGTACAACTTTCTGTTCATACTTGAACGATTTTAATGTGTTAGGCTTCCCACTCATTGTCTTAGGAAAACGACTCATCTATCCATCACTTGAAACATTTTAAATTGCATCTGGTCAATATTCATTTTCTTATTTTTCTATATAAATTCTGTTTTTTATTGGATTAGCACATGCCACATGATTTCCAAAAATATCCACATATGAATTAGTGTTAACTAACTGCTCCAATATTACTGTCAACTTAATGTTGCAAAAACAGTAAAACAAGTCAACATCATTTTGTTTAAAAATTTATTGTTATTGTTAACTTGTTTCTTATATGTATCAATTAAATTTTTGGTTTAAAGGCTTGGAATATTAAACCCTTTCAAACATCATGATTTATTAGTGAAAGTGGAGATATAATAAAGCATTTGTAACATGTTGTTTTCGGTCGACACACGATTTTATCGCAGTGACCAAGAGTAACAATATCGACCTCATACTCCGTCCTCGATTCGATATTGTTTTTGGTCAATGCGATAATATCATGTATCGACCTCAACAACATGCTATAATTGTATATTATCAAAAATTTGATTAACACTTGAGCGAAGTTATTACTATTTCTAATACTTTCACAGTACATGTACATATAAATCTAATATGGACTGCAGTTCTCTATATACATGTTCATGATAAGAAAACATAAAAATCGAGTTGTAGGTTCAAATTTTATATTTCTAAATTTCAGTAACACTAGACATGTATTACAACGTGGACTACATTTAGCAATATATACGCTGTATTACATAAAAATATGTCAGACATTGAAATTAAGGTTCCTTTACATTATTACCTCCCATTTTACCTTACAAGCGTGGTGTCATTTTTCACAAGAAAATGCTTCATAATACCCTTTAACCTTCAGTATGACAACGTGCTTGAATCAATCATTTTAAAACTGAACTCCATTTATTAAATGCACAACACCTTTGTATTGCTGTGTGCATCTGCCATTATTTTGTCGCCCTTTTTTGTCGCATGTCACTTGTAATTGTCGGGTAAAGGAGGCCATGTTTGCAGGAATACTTAATCAGTAATTTATCATGCTTTAGTATCATTCGTATCTCTGTCATTTTCTTCTACCCTTTCGTTAAGGTTGACAGTTGAAATTCCTCCTCGAAATTTTTAAAGAAGGCATGCTAACATAAAAGTACATGAAAATCATAATGATTATCATAGATAGTATTAGTTTTAATAGTTTGCTTTGGCTTAATTACCGGATCCTTTTCAAATAACTTAATTTGGAAGCTACTTAGCTAGTAAAAAAATCTTTCTTTTTATTCTGTAAGCTTTTTAAAACTGAGGTCGGTAATACTTCGCCGTTTTATGACGTGCAGGGAATTAAAAAAAAATAAAAATGGTCAAATACATATAGTCATTTTCACCAGTATGTATAATTCTCAAAGTAATGGAAAAAACTTGTAAATATAATTAAAAAAAAACAAAACAAAAAAACAAAAACAAAAACAAAAACAACAACACATTTAATGATAGCAATACTCTAGTTCCTCGAAATTTATTTTCATTTAATAAAGGACAACTTACAATACGGGAACGTCAAATAGGTATATACATGTACAAGTATTGTATAGAAACGTATTATAAAATACACTATACAGAGTCAGGTAATAAGTTATCTCTACCTAGAATAAAAACCAAACTCAGTGAATTATGTGAAAAGTTTGTCTTTGTTCTAGCAGATAAGGCAGCTAATGACGTTGTGATTATCTGAAAAAAGTAAGTATTAAGAGAGGAATTAGATAATTCTAGCACATTCGTTGAAACTAGATTTCTAGATAAAGACATAACTGAACAACACATTAAAGCCACGGAACAGTTCTTATATACCCAATACTACAATGTTCCTACGATGTGCTGGTTACCTAAATTACATAAAGATCCAGAAAAATTCCGTTTTATTTCTGCCTCTAGCCAATGTACCACAACTAAATTGTCTGTTCTTTTAACAAGTTCTCTTACTTGTATAAAAGAACTTGTCATCAATTATTGTAAAAATTGAAAATTCAGGCATTAATTGCTTTTGGAGTGTAAAAATTTCCTCAACGTCTTGGATAACTTGCAAACAGTAAAACACCAAGTAACTGCTGTGGACAGTTATGATTTTTCAACATTATATGTAACCTTTCCTCTTGATCTTATCAAAGAAAATTGAGTGCACTTATTAACTTGTCTTTTGAATCTTCTAGTTTAAATTATATTGTAACAGTTTTAAAGCATTTTTAATTCATTAAAAGTATTCAAATTACAGTTGCTGGACAAGCAGTGACATGGTCAAGGACCTACATTTCTTGCTGGACAACATTTTTGTTCGTTTTGCAATACTGTTTATCGTAGGTCATTGGGATTCTTATATTCCTATGGGTACAAACTGTGCTCCTCTTATTGCCGACTTATTTTTTTATTGTTATGAACAGTCTTTCATAAAAAAAACTCCTTAAGGGTAAAATACAGAATCTTGATAAATTAATTGACATTTTTAACAATTATTGCTTTAAAAAAGTTTTATAATAGAAAAAAAGCATTTATCATGAACGGGTTTTCCTATCGTAGTTTTTACTGTAATATCGTAAATAAAGGCAAAAGTCTCGCTAGTAAACCACAAGAATTTGGTACATGTAGTTACTTAAGATCTGTTCACAGTAAGGGCTATACATATGAAGTTCAATTCTGTAAAATTTGCTCTTTCTCCAAGTGGCTTGAACTTTAAATTAATACTGGCCTCTCACGAAAACTGCCGAATTTTATTGAACTCTATGACGAGATAGCATTAATCGCTTTATGGAAGTGTTATTTCAGATTTTTTTCGTTTAATAGAGCGACATTATCCAACCTCAGATATGAGAGCCTTAGCTTATGTAACAGTTTAAACGAGCACATTCTGATCCTGCTATGTAAATTATGTGCCGTCAACTCTAGTTTTTAGTTCTAGCAAGTGGTCACCTTGTTGGTCACCGATTGGTTTTTATATTGTGTGTTATACACCAGAGTGCCAGGATAGATAAGGGGGGGGGGGGGGTTAGTTACCCATAAAACCGGTTTAACCCTACCACTGTTCAGTGTCTGTACCAAGTCAAACTATTCTGACTCTCTGTTGTGTTCATGTTTGTACTCTTTTATGCTGTTTTGTTCGGCGTTCTGTTAGTTGGGTTGCTTTAATTGATTGGTATGACATTGTTGACCTTTCCTGTTATCCATTTTGTTTTTTATTTCAATAATTGAACCAGTATTCCTTAACGTACGTTTTTAGTTAACGCTTACAAGTTGAACTACACAATTAAAGATTTTAGATGTTTTCACTGTATTTCACTGAGTGTTTTCTATTATGTGGCTCTTTACACTTATCACTGATCTGTCAAGGTAAATCTTAATTTTAAATTATTTCGGCTTCTGTGAAGAATAGCAGCGGCTATTTTTGCTTTGTGATAAAATATAAGTTTCGTTGCTTTGGTACTTGTTGAAGAGAGGTAACTCAAAAATTATTTGCATTGTGAATACATTTACGATAAAATATAAATCTTTCCAAGATAATCTCACATATATCTATAAGATACGGAAGATGTCTAATCTCACATATATCTATAAGATAAGGAAGATGCCTAATCTCAAATATATCTATAAGATACGGAAGATGTCTAATCTCACATATATCTATAAGATACGGAAGATGTCTAATCTCACATATATCTATAAGATACGGAAGATGCCTAATCTCACATATATCTATAAGATACGGAAGATGTCTAATCTCACATATATCTATAAGATACGGAAGATGCCTAATCTCAAATATATCTATAAGATATGGAAGATCTAATCTCACATATATCTATAAGATACGGAAGATGTCTAATCTCACATATATCTATAAGATACGGAAGATGCCTAATCTCACATATATCTATAAGATACGGAAGATGCCTAATCTCAAATATATCTATAAGATACGGAAGATGCCTAATCTCACATATATCTATAAGACACGGAAGATGCCTATTTGAAATATACTAAAGAAAAGACTCTTGATAAAAAATTCTTCATTGTGTTCTTCTTCCTATTATTTAGTCTTTTTTCATGATTTTTTTAATGTATATTTTTATTTATTCGCTGGTTCATTAATTTTAAGGAAATCCCAACTTATTAACGTGTGTAATCCACAACATCGTCGTTTTCTGAAATTTGGGGAATTTTAACCTAAGAATTTTTCATTGTGATGGTCAAAAGGTATTTTACTATGAAAAGGAATTACTTTATACTTACAGAAACGACGATATCCAGATTTGCAAATATAAACCTTCTTATGTAATCAACACTTTCAGTTAATAAAACTTGGGTTTGACTTGCAGATTTGTGTGAATTTGACGAATTTGAAAATTTGATCATTCAGAATCACAAATTGCCTGTGTTGGCCACGTTTTTCATTCGATCCGAATGAAATGGTGACTTTTCATAGAAAGCCGTTCATACATTATAAAGGACCTTCAATACATTATTCCTGTAAAGTTTGGTAGATGATGGCCTTGGAGTTTCAGAGATGATGATGAAATTGTGATTTCCTATAGGCTTTAATGTAAACCTTTTTGCCACCTTAACCGCCATTTTTGCCACACGATCAACACCAAATAAGAACTCTCTGTAGAGGGTCTTGCAATCATCATTCCTATAAAGTTTGAAAATTTTTGTCATCTTAGTTTTAGAGAAGAATAAATTTGAAAATGTTACCAATCATAAGAATTGCCTCTGGCAAAAGAATATTTTTTCCTTTTTTCTTTTTTTTTCACTTTTTGTCAACATGCCTCAGGTCTCCTTCTTTCTAAAACAGTCTTTAATGATTTATTTTCGTTTGTTATTTTTTTAATAATTACGTAAACTTATAATTAAAATAATTTCCGCATGGCTTATAACGTGTTTTTGTACAAATAATTATATTATAACGATTTACATTTGAAATTTGTAGGACATTCGGTCATCCAAGAGTTATGGCTACATGGATACATGCTATAAGTATAGTGCTGTTCGGAATGAATATTTATCGTCAGAATATGAGAATACTCAGATTAGAACAGATGGTGTCCGATTTGAAACTAAATATATCAGAATTAAAACTAATCATACAAAAACAGGACAAAACAAGTAAGAATATTTGAACCAGCTAGGAAGTTAATTATGTTTTGAATCATATTTTGATTATGTACTTATATATACTAAATGTACAGGATGTATTGGGTTTTTTGCACAGGTCTTTTAACAATTTAAGTAAAGTTAAAGTATTTGGACCATACCCCGACAGAGTAAAAATGAAAACGTTTGATAACAGTATAGGATTGTCGTGAGACTGTTTTATACGGAGCAGGAACTGCTTACCCTTCCGGAGCACCCGGGTTCTCTCCTGGTTTTTTATAAGAGTTCGCCCTGTTCATTGTTTTATAGTTTTCTGTGCTTATTTGTTGCGCTTGTGGTTGTTCATTTGTCCTCCCGGGATTGTCTGTCCAATTGATTACGTTTTTTGATTGCTTCTTAGGTATATTTTTCCTTTTTATAGATCAGCGAGAAACAGCGTACTCACTAGGATTTTAGTGGGAGTTCACATTCTAATGTTTAGTTTATTATATGTTTTGTTTTATTATGCCGTTTAATTATACATGTATCCTTGTGGCATTGGTTTGTTATGTTCTATTTTCATGCGTCTTGGCTTTGGATTTCGATCTTACGGATTTCTCCCACTGTTTTGTCGATTCGGTATTCTTTTGCCGGTATTTAGAAGCAATACCAACAACCTTTCGAATAAATGTAGTTGTTTTGTAGGGTCTATACAGAAGAAAATGTGTCATTTACCGAAGGTGTGCTTTAAAGAAAAAGTACGGACATACTGGGTAAGTTTGCCTTTTTCCTTTTTTAGTAGCAGTGTTTCCTTGTCATTATTTTCCCACCAGAGCAGATACATTAACATGTACCTCGTTTTTAAAGAGTAGCGTTCCTTTCTTCACTCCTCAGAGTGCATCAGCAGTGACATGTACGTCATTTTTAAAGAGCAGCGTTCACTTTTCTCACTCTTCAAAGTCAGTAGCAGTAACATGTACATCATTTGTAAATAAGTAGCGTATCTTTCTTCACTCCTCAGAGGCATCAACAGTGACATGTACGTCATTTTTAAAGAACAGCGTTCACTTTTTAGTTAAATACCGATTAACATTCTGTACACACATGTTAATTTCACTTTTTCCATAGATTCAGTGTATTTCCCCATTGCAACCAGTGACAAATTTTTAGATTAGTTTTAGATTGAGGTTTTATGCCAATGTTAGTTCGTGGATGCAGAATGAAAATAAACATGTTTAATTAACATTTGATCAAAATAAACTGTATTGCCGAGACACCATTTTGAAATACACAAGTTAAGATTTCAACTCCATCATACAAAGTTGATCTTTTATACAGTTTGGGTATCGCGTTTGGACCCGTTTAACTTAGTACACACGATGCTTTGATCATTTTGATTTTTCATAGTTTTCTTACGAGTATACCCGATTACGTGTCCGTGTTAATTTCTCAAACACATGTGAAAATGTCATACCTATGACGGCACCTTTATACCTACAAGATATTTAAAATTACCGGAATATATAACATATATATGATAAACAAAAGAATACGAGAGACTGTTTTCAATCGACAAAGCTTGGAAAATGGCAAGCCGTCAAAAATCATTTCAGCATTCATTGATAGCTAATCAACGATAGCCCTATCGGAAAAGACTATACAAATTCATTATTTATAAACCAATTATTGCAGTAAAAACTGTGATTATATTAGAATGATCTGTTTTTGCTTTTTTGCCTATTTTCAGAGATATTTATAACTTAAGGAAGAAAGTGAACGGGGAAGAAAGAAACTTCAGAGAAATGGAGTTCCAAGAATTCCAGGCACTTTCCACATCTCACTTTGTTATATCAAATTACAGAAAATTGTTTTATTGCATGTTAGCTACAAATCTGTGGTATATTATTTCATTTAGGAAATTATAGCATAAAAATATAAGAGAAATATAGTCAAGCGTTTACATTCGGTATATTGCTGTAAAAACACAATCATACAGGTATGTTTTATATTTAGAATTTCTCCGTAGATTTTGTTGTGTATGCATAATTTAAATGTCAGTTTGGGTTCATTCTTTTATATTGTAAAACCATTATGGTTTTCTAGTGTCTTTGTTCAAAGAAAAATGTTTGCTAGAAAAATTTTAGTTTGGAAACTGAAGATTATCTCCCTTGTTGTTTGAATCTTCTTTTCGTCATTTGGTTAATTGTTTTGGTTTTTAACATTCCCGATCTTTAGAGCAAAACTGACGAGTCAAATATATTCTGCAATATAAAAAGTGGTATCAGAATATTTATTAATATGGTAAATCGAATTTTACTTGGATCAATTATTCTCAGAGATTAATAAATAAAGCCAAATTTTTGTTCAATATCAATCACTAGATAAACTTCAAAATATTTTATCTCCCGAATGTGAACTTTTTCCAGCAATCATTATTTGCGAAAATGAGGTCCGTGTCGGTCAAAAGCTTTTACATTTATATATTATTTGTTATATTGACTTTCTGTTTGTGTCTTTGTTTAATGTATGTATTTGCTTGGCACACATCGGCGGAATTTTGCAAATAAAGTTAATTAATTGTAATTGAATGGATTATTAAATGTCGAAAATTAACCTCATTTACAAAATTGTATGCAAAGGAAGCGCTTTTCTTGGTCAGAATTTTGTCATTTATAAAGAATACTTTTCAAATTTTAGTCATTAAGCACTGATTGTAAGACAAAATTAATTGAATTGGGAAAATCTTTCATCAGAAGTGATATATAAAATGTTTAACTCTAAAACGATCATCCGTTTTTGTATCAGCAAATATTTAAATATAGTTATTAATGAATTAGTATAATTAAACTTTTGAAATATTTATTGTAGTGAAGTACAATGACTTTAAAAACACTATTGATCGCTTTGATGGTGGTCTTTACTGGGACAGATGCAAAGAAATCAAGTTGTAACGAAAAGTTGAGAAAAAGTATACAGTACCAATTTGATTTATGGGACAATGGCGATACCTGCCATACAACTGGTAAGGGTAGTACAGATTTGCCGTTTGAAGTGTTTTTGCATACCCCAGTCCTTAATTGTTATTAGCTTTACCCTTTTAGACGTTTTAATTTGTATTTGGATCTTTTATTCAACATTCCAGTATTATCATTTCCGTTTTCAACATGTTCAGCCTTGAGTATTGGCGAGTTTATAATTTGACGAAATACTAATTGGTTGGTATCGGTTTAATTCCGCGTGGAAAATTCAAATCATTTAGTATAATCTCTATGAGAGCATTTATTTTGAATGACTATATGAAATCAGCAATCACCTTCAAATCTTTGCTTTAGGTATTAATATCTTATGAAAAAAAAATTTCTGTGAGATTCATATTCAATTTTGGTTGATATTCTATGAATTTAATACTAGAAATTTATATAAAAAAAATTTTGGATGACAGCCAACTGTGCTCCTCAAGTTGCTAAATGTAGTATTTTCATACAGAGCTATGAATTATAAGGTAATTTCATTTAAAAAGAATTCAAAGACGTCCTGTTGAGACGGGAACTTCTGATCAATATTGTTTGTAAGACATCTATTCTGAGTAATACTAATAGTTTAAGTAGATATGGTTTTATATCACCAATTTAGCACAATGACTGAAAGTTTTATTCGATATTGATGAAAAAACGCAGCATAACTCACCAAAAATTACAAATAAAAACAGTATTTCATATAAAAAAAATCAAGACAAGAAATACACAAGCCCAGTAATATTGGGACAGGAATGATCAGTGTATGTCTTGTAATGTAAAATTTTGTAACTCTTTGAAGGCAACAAGATTTTTTTTTATTACCATGTGCATTCTTTTCATTATTGGCCGATACGCATACACCATATCGTTTTATTTTCATATTTTAATTCATTTCGAATCAGCGAGGACTATTAGATATTCTCTGTAATTTCTGTTTCGTTTTAGGTCATGTTAAATCAGCTTTCTCGGCACAGTTAAGGCGAAATCTAATCAATCCCGCTCAACATAAAAGGATTGAATTTGAAACTGTAAGAACCAACGTAGGTGGTAACTACGACAATACAGGGATTTATACCGCACCACGTGATGGCACATATTTCTTCACCTGGACGATCCAAACCAACACAGGAGGGTGGTGCCTTACTGAAATTGTACTCAATGGAAATACAGTTGGTTTTGCAAACCATACCAATAGCAATAAGGGTTCAAACGTAAACAAAACGTCAGGTCAAAGTGTAGTTTTGGTTCTAAAGAAAAACGACAGAGTATGGATTCGAATGGAACGGAAAGGAGCTGGATATTGTTATGGAGAAAAATGGAACTCGTTTTCAGGATTTGAAATTTAAGTTTAAAAAATAAAGAATTTACCTTAATTTTTTAGTTTTACTTGTCAACAAGCAGTCGTAGAGTTAGGGCTTTACTTAATAACCAAAATCTGTCCGACCTTTTTAATCAAAATATTGGACCAAAATATCTGAAGGAGGGACACACATAAGTAACCAATCAAAACACAAAACAAATATAAAATGAATGAAAACTGAAAACGTGCTATTCATAATGAATAATACAAACTCTTAAAAAAAACAAGAAGTGAACCTGTGTGCTGCGTAAGGGTAAAAATGGTATACAACACCCGTCTTTTTATCCAACACCATAGATCTGGTAGGAAGGTATATATGAGGTGAAACAAGTCTAACGGTATTTTTGATATTGGGACATTGTGCGGTCAATAATTGACGATTCTCAAATTTTCAGGAAATGACATCCTTATTCTGATGAAACGCTGCTGAAGTAGCTATCATCTCTTTCGTGGATATCATGGGTATTTATCCACAGAGCTCTAAAAAATATATATGCCAATTGCGGCAAGGTTGGCATATTGGTACCAAATGAAAGAAAGTTAACAATATTAATAAGTTATTAAGGTAACAGGTACGTAAATGGGCTATCTCACGGATTTTTATGAAATTTTGCAAGCAATTAGAGCATGTGGAACTGAATATGAATATCGAAAAAATATATAAGTAACTTTTATACTTTCGGATATATAGCAAATTGAATATTCTGTAGAAAGAAGTACAAATGTATAGGATGCACGTAAATATCGCAACAAATATAGAAAATTTTTACTTTAAATTGCCTTTTCTCAAAAACGTGTCCTACGAATTTTCTTAAAAATTGATATGTTATTGCCACTAAAATTTCCGTTTTGTTGATATCAAAGCTATAGGGGTCACCGAATTCGTTTTTGCAGTATAAATCATCCAAGTGTCTGTGCAATACCTAAAAACGTCGAAAAATAAGATTTAGAGCCACGACGTCACGATTATTTTTGCTTTTTCGGCGCTTTTTCCACGCTGTACAGCAGATTCAACTATCCATACTCAAAAAGCGAATTCGGTGACCCCCTATAAATTTTATATCAATAAAACGGAAATTCCAGTAGCAAAAACATATCATTTTAAAAGAAAATTCGTAGGACAGGATTTCGGGAAATGTTAATTTGTAGTCAAAATTGCTGAACTTTTTTACGATATTTACGTGTATTCTATATATTTGTACTACTATTTTCCGGATATTTAATTTGCTATATCTCAGAAAGTGTAAAAGTTATATATATCATTTTTTCGATGTTCATGTGCAGTTCCTCATTCTCTAGTTGTATGCAAAATTTCATAAAATTCCGTGAGATTATCCATTTACGTACCTGTCACCTTAATATTAAGTTAAACGCATCTCTGCTGTCGTGAAAATTTTTTGGACATTGTCTAAAGTTTATGTTATACTTAGAATATATTAAGTAAAATCATTATAGTTAAAACGTGGCCTCGGCGAGCGTTGTCATTGACCATTGTTCGTGCAAATGAATTAATATCGACAAATGAATACTGAAGCCACAAAACAACAGTGAGAAAATTGCGTAATATCAAAATCCAAAGGCAAGACAATCCCATGAGAGTGGAACATAACAAACACATACCACAAGGATACATGTATAATAAATAATAAAAACATAAAATAAAACAAACAAAACTAGAACAAGACGTCACAGAAAATAAAGCACTAGCAATGTGAACTCTTCGTACATGTAAACACAGTGAGTGACATTATGTGCCCCGGTTAGTACGTTGTCAGTGTTTGCTATATAAATAATTGTTTTTTTTTATATTACTCTCTCAAAAAAGAAACGCAACATACAGAAAATAGGAAATTTACTTCATATATTATTTTCATAATTTATGATATAAATAATTTACACAGGAATGCAAAAATTGGCACACTTCTTGTTCATGAGTTCTTTTACCTTGGAATATCACAGTTTGTCACATATTGTCAATAAATCACTCATAAATTGTCAATATCTGGTATGTCCACCATTTGCTTGTAACACAGCCCCGACTCTTCTTGGCATAGATTGAATTAAACGCTGAGTTCGAACACGCGGTATCCTTTGCCACTCAAACTGAAGTGCCTGCTGTAATTGTTGCAGATTTTGCGGTGGTGGTTGTCGTTGGCGCACGCGCCGATCCACTTCATCCCACAAATGTTCAATTGGATTAAGATCGGGTGATCGTGACGGCCAACGGATCACATTGACATTCTGTTGTTCTAAAAAGTCTACTGTTACACGTGCTGTATGTGGTCGGGCATTGTCGTGCTGAAAAATTTCTCTCCGAATGTCAATTACGGGGAATAAATGAGGTCGTAAAATTTCGTCTCTATACCTAACAGCGTTCAGATTGCCTTGGATATGTATCAGCTGTGTGTTTCTGGCATAAGAAATAGCGGCCCACATCATAACACTGCCTCCGCCAAAATTGTCTCTCTCCACAACACAGTTTTGCGCAAAACGTTCGTTTCGGCGCCTATACACACGTATGCGACCATCTCGCTTTTCCAGTTGAAAACGTGACTCATCGCTGAACCATACTCTTCTCCAGTTCTGTAAATTCCATGCACGAACTGTAGTACACCATCTAACCCTCGCTCGGCGGTGTTGGCGTCTCAGTGTTGCTCCAAAGTAAGGTCTTCTTGCCCTCAATCCATGAGAACGTAACCGATTGCGTACTGTCTGTGCTGATATACGGCGCAACCCAGGGACGTTTACAGCTGTTTCTGTTGCAGCAATAGTCCTATTCCGCAGATGGAAAAGTCTGATGTAACGATCTTGCGCCCTGGTTGTAACACGCGGGCGCCCTGAACGTGGCCGATCTGTCGTAGTACCAAGCTGCAGGTAGCGTCCCCAAAGGCGTGAAATTGTGCTACGATGAACATTGTACGTTACAGCAACAGCATTCTGTGATTCTCCGGCCTCTAGTCGTCCGATAGCGATATTCCGGGTAGCAGCGTCTAACCTTGGCATAGCGTCACCTCATCAGAATTTTATTTTACGAATGCATTCATGAAAAGAAATACCGGGTTTTTATACCGACTGACTGAGCTAAAAAATAACCCATGATTTGCACGTGAAAGTGGACCCAGTTTTTGGCAATGCGTAAATCGTAGGGTGTCCCAGATTGCGACCAAAGTCGTTTACGGGTGGATGAATTTAAATGATTGTACCTGGAAACTTTTTATGAAGGTGTAATTATGATCATGTGTACATATATTTTGATATTTATTGGTTATTTGTCCGGAAAAATAATATTTCTAAAAGATAATCTGATGTTGCGTTTCTTTTTTGAGAGATTATATATCTGATGCAAAGAAGACCGAATTACAGCTCTTTCAAAAGTTCACAGGGATATTCAAACAGGTTTTAAAAATCAATCCAGTTATATTTAAAGTGTACAATATGAACCTGTTTTAAAGAAGCAAAAAATTAATCCTCTGGACTCATCTCCAGTTTAGCTTTCGAGAGAGATCGTTATAAGAAAATCAAAAACGAGAAAAGACTTGTCTTTTTTTGTGGTAAAGGTCAAGTTGAAGATGAGTTTCATTTTTGAATGTCCTATTTATGAAAGCGGAAGAAAGGTGCTGTTAGAACAAGCGGGTACTGAGACCAAATTTTATTTTGTTTCTTTCAAAATCTGATCAGTTTCTTTGCGGATCAGAAAATTTTAATATGTCAATGTCAAAATATTTATACACTTATTTTGAAGTAAGAAGAAACTTCCGTTCCAATGACTAATATATATGTATACATGTATAAAGTGATATTTTCCCTTCTATTTAGAAGGCTATTTATTTATTTATTTATTTATTTATTTATTTATTTATTTATTTATTTATTTATCTACATGTATATATTTATTGTTCCTTTTGATTATTGTAATATTATATGCCCGGAAACGGGTCCAGAATTGGTATTTAATAAAGTATTCTAATTCTATTCTCCAGTTAAAATGTTATTTTTCCAAAGGTGATTTGAAAGCATCATTAACTTAAAATGGCCAAGTGTGCCTTATTTTTATGTTTGAAGTATATAACAATTGGCAAGGTAAAATGTAGTTTATAATAATTTTTAAGTTTCCTTTTTTTCCAGGGAGCCAAAACTTCATCCAATGACACTGAGTCGACAATCAATTACAAATTCTCGATACATGTAATAGTGTAAATCTTTTTGTAATACTAGTATGTAAAATTTCATGTACAGTATGACATCATGAAGCTTTTTACGCAGGTCGTGAAGAAAAACTGGAAGATTTCATATAAAATTTTCAAGTGAATTCTATCAGGAACCAGGGTAGCGAGATAGTCTCTACCGGGTTTGGAGCCGGAAGTGAGCAGATTTGCACCGGAATTCATGTATCTTTTGTACAATGGAGAAAAAGGCTAATATTGCTCCACATCAATGAGTAAAAAGGTCGCTGCAACTAAAATTTAAGTGTTGTTATTGCTATCATTGTTTGAAAGTGCTACTATTTACAAATCATGTACATGTTACTACTATTGGCTTTGAAGAGTGAGAAAAGTGAACGCTACTATTTATAAATGATGTACACGTTACTGCTACTGGCTCTGAAGAGTGAGAAAAGTGAACGCTACTCTTTACAAATGATGTACACATTACTGATATTGCCTCTGAAGAGTGGGAAAAGTGAAAACTACTCTCATGTCAGTTCTGATGCCTCTGAAGAGTGAGAAAAGTGAACGCTTCTCTTTACGTTACTGCTACTGGCTCTGAAGAGTGAAGAAAGGAACGCTACTATTTACAAATGATGTACATGTTACTGCTACTGGCTCTGAATAGTGAGAAAAGTAAACACTACTCTCATGTCACATCTGATGCCTCTGAAGAGTGAGAAAAGTGAATGTTAAAATCTTTTTTTTTTATTGGATTAGCACATGACACATGTGATTCTTACTGACTGAGGATTTCCAAAAATAACCACATTTGAATTAGTGTTAACTAACGGCTCAAATATAACTGTCAACTTAATGTTGCAAAAACAGTAAAACAAGTCAACATCATTTTGTTTAAAAAATATTGTTATTGTTAACTTGTTACTTACATGTATCAATTAAATTTGAGTTTAAAGGCTTGAAATATTAAACCCTTTCAAACATGATGATTTATTAGTGAAAGTGGAGCTATAATAAATCAATTGTAGCATGTTGTTTTCGGTCGACACACGATTTTATCGCAGTGACCAAGAATAACAATATCGACCTCAGACTCGGTCCTCGGTTCGATATTGTTGTTCTTGGTCAATGCGATAATATCATGTATCGACCTCAACAACATGCTATAATTTTATATTATCAAAAATTTTATTAACACTCGAGCGAAGTTATTACTATTTCTAATACTTTCGTAATACATGTAGAGGCCTCGGTGGCCGACGGGTCTAGGTAGTTCGTCATGACTACTGCCGATCACTAGCCTGTCAACGCTGGGGTTGTGAGTTCGAATCTCACCTGTGGCGGGGTGTGTTCGACTCCGATCTTAATTGACAAGGATTGCCAATTGTCCTACCGAAGGTCGGTGGTTCTCTCCGGGTACTCCGGCTTCCTCCACCAATAAAAACTGGCCGCCGCGAAATGGCCAAAATGTGCTGAAAACGGCGTTAAACCCCAACTGAACAAACAAAACAAACATAATACATGTACATATAAATCTACATATGGACTACAGTTCTCTATATACATGTTCATGATAAGAAAACATAAAAATCGAGTTGTAGGTTCAAATTTTATATTTCTAAATTTCAGTAACACTAGACATGTATTACAACGTGGACTACATTTAGCAGTATATACGCTGTATTACATAAAAATATGTCAGACATTGAAATTAAGGTTCCTTTACATTATTACCTCTCATTTCAACTTACAAGCGTGGAGTCATTTTTCACAAGACAATGCTTCATAATACCCTTTAAACTTCATTATGACAACGTGCTTGAATCAATCATTTAAAACTAAACTCCATTTATTAAATGCACAACACTTCTGTATTGCTGTGTGCATCTGTCATTATTTTGAAGAGCCTTTTTTGTGGCATGTCACTTGTAATTGTCGGTAAAGGAGGCCATTTTTTGCAGGAATAATTAACCAGTAATTTATCATGCTTTAGTATCATTCGTATCTCTGTCATTTTCTTCTACCCTTTCGTTAAGGTTGACACTTGAAATTCCTCCTCGAAATTTTTAAAGAAGGCATGCTAACATAAAAGTACATGAAAATCATAATGATTATCATAGATAGTATTAGTTTTAATAGTTTGTTTTGGTTTAATTACCGGATCCTTTTCAAATAACTTAATTTGGAAGCTACTTAGCTAGTAAAAAAAAATCTTTCTTTTGATTCTGTAAGCTTTTTAAAACTGAGGTCGGTAATACTTCGCCGTTTTATGACGTGCAGGGAATTAAAAAAAATTAAAAATGGTCAAATACATATAGTCATTTTCACCAGTATGTATAATTCTCAAAGTAATGGAAAAAACTTGTAAATATAATTAAAAAAACAACACATTTAATGATAGCAATACTCCAGTTCCTCGAAATTTATTTTCATTTAATAAAGGACAACTTACAATTCGGGAACGTCAAATAGGTATATACATGTACAAGTATTGTATAGAAACGCATTATAAAATACACTATACAGAGTCAGGTAATAAGATATCTCTATCTAGAATAAAAACCAAACTCGGTGAATTATGTGAAAAGTTTGTCTTTGTTCTAACAGAAAAGGCAGCTAATGACGTTGTGATTATCTGAAAAAAGTAAGTATTAAGAGAGGAATTAGATAATTCCAGCACATTCATTGAAACTAGATTTCTAGACAAAGACATAACTGAACAACACATTAAAGCCACGGTACAGTTCTTATATACCCAATACTACAATGTTCCTACGATGTGCTGGTTACCTAAATTACATAAAGATCCAGACAAATTCAATTTTATTTCTGCCTCTAGCCAATGTACCACAACTAAATTGTCTGTTCTTTTAACAGGTTCTCTTACTTGTATAAAAGAACTTGTCATTAATTATTGTAAAAATTGAAAATTCAGGCATTAATTGCTTTTGGAGTGTAAAAATTCCCTCAACGTCTTGGATAACTTGCAAACAGTAAAACACCAAGTAACTGCTGTGGACAGTTATGATTTTTCAACATTATATGTAACCTTTCCTCTTGATCTTATCAAAGAAAATTGAGTGCACTTATTAACTTGTCTTTTGAATCTTCTAGTTTAAATTATATTGTAACAGTTTTAAAGCATTTTTAATTCATTAAAAGTATTCAAATTACAGTTGCTGGACAAGCGGTGACATGGTCAAGGACCTACATTTCTTGCTGGACAACATTTTTGTTCGTTTTGCAATACTGTTTATCGTAGGTCATTGGGATTCTTATATTCCTATGGGTACAAACTGTGCTCCTCTTATTGCCGACTTATTTTTTTATTGTTATGAACAGTCTTTCATAAAAAAAACTCCTTAAGGGTAAAATACAGAATCATGATAAATTAATTGACATTTTTAACAATTATTGCTTTAAAAAAGTTTTATAATAGAAAAAAAAGCATTTATCATGAACGGGTTTTCCTATCCTAGTTTTTACTGTAATATCGTAAATAAAGGCAAAAGTCTCGCTAGTAAACCACAAGAATTTGGTACATGTAGTTACTTAAGATCTGTTCACAGTAAGGGCTATACATATGAAGTTCAATTCTGTAAAAGTTGCTCTTTCTCCAAGTGGCTTGAACTTTAAATTAATACTGGCCTCTCACGAAAACTGCCGAATTTTATTGAACTCTATGACGAGATAGCATTAGTCGCTTTATGCAAGTGTTCAGATTTTTTTCGTTTAATAGAGCGACATTATCCAACCTCAGATATGAGAGCCTTAGCTTATGTAACAGTTTAAACGAGCACATTCTGATCCTGCTATGTAAATTATGTGCCGTCAACTCTAGTTTTTAGTTCTAGCAAGTGGTCACCTTGTTGGTCACCGATTGGTTTTTATATTGTGTGTTATACACCAGAGTGTCAGGATAGATAAAGGGGGGGGGGGGGGTTAGTTACCCATAAAACCGGTTTAACCCTACCACTGTTCAGTGTCTGCACCAAGTCAAACTATTCTGACTTTCTGTTGTGTTCATGTTTGTACTCTTTTATGCTGTTTTGTTCGTCGTTCTGTTAGTTGGGTTGCTTTGATTGATTGGTATGACATTGTTGACCTTTCCTGTTCATCATTGAAATCATTGAACCAGTATTCCTTAACGTACGTTTTTAGTTTAACGCTTACAAGTTGAACTACACAATTAAAGCTTTTAGATGTTTTCAATGTATTAAGAGTGTTTTCTATTATGTGGCTCTTAACACTTATTACTGATCTGTCAAGGTAAATCTTAATTGTAAATTATTTCGGCTTCTGTGAAGAATAGCAGCGGCTATTTTTGCTTTGTGATAAAATATAAGATTCGTTGCTTTGGTACTTGTTGAAGAGAGGTAACACAAAAATTATTTGCATTGTGAATACATTTACGATAAAATATCATAAATCTTTCCAGGATAATCTCACATATATCTCTAAGATACGGAAGATGTCTAATCTCACATATATCTATAAGATACGGAAGATACCTATTTGAAATATACTAAGGAAAAGACTCTTGAGAACAAATTCTTCAATGCGTAATTCTTCTTCCTATCATTTATTTTTTTCCATGAGTTTTTAATGTATATTTTTATATATTCGCTCGTTCACAAATTTTAAGGAAATCCTAACTTATAAAGGTGTGTAATCCGCAACTTCGTCGTTTTCTGAAATTTGGGAAAATGTTCACCTAAGAAGTTTTCATTGTGATGTTCAAAAATTATTTTACTATGAAAAGGAATTACTTTATACTTACAGAAACAACGATATTGCAAATATAGACCTCCTAATGTAATCATCACTTTCAGTAAATAAAACTTGGGTTTGACATGCAGATTTGTGTGAATTTGACGAATTTGAAAATTTGATCATTCAGAATCACGAATTGCCTGTGTTGGCCACGTTTTTCATCCGATCCGAATGAAATGATGACTTTTCATAGAAAGCCGTTCATACATTATAAAGGACCTTCAATACATTATTCCTGCAAAGTTTGGTAGATAATGGCCTTGCAGTTTCAGAGATGAAGATGAAATTGTGATTTCCTATAGGCTTTAATGTAAACCTTTCTGCCACACGATCAATATCAAATAAGGACTCTCTGTAGAGGGTCTTGCAATCATCATTCCTATAAAGTTTGAAAATTTTTGTCATCTATTTTTAGAGAAGAATAAATTTGAAAATGTTACCAATCATAAGAATTGCCTCTGGAAAAAGAATATTTTGTCCTTTTTTCTTTTTTTTCACTTTTTTTCAACTTGCTGCAGGTCTCCTTCTTTCTAAAACAGTCTTTAATGATTTATTTGCGTTTGTTCTTTTTTAATAATTACGTAAACTTATAATTAAAATAATTTCCTCATGGCTTATACCGTGTTTTTGTACAAATAATTATATTATAACGAGTTACATTTAAAATTTGTAGGACATCTGTCATCCAAGAGTTATGGCTACGTGGATAAATGCTATAAGTATAGTGCTGTTCGGAATGAATATTTATCGTCAGAATATGAGAATACTCAGATTAGAACAGATGGTATCCGATTTGAAACTAAATATATCAGAATTAAAACTAATCTTACAAAAACAGGACAAAACAAGTAAGAATATTGGAACCAGCTAGGAAGTTAATTATGTTTTGAATCACATTTTGATTATGTACTTATATATACTAAATGTACATGATGTATTGGTTTTTGTTTTTGTTTTTGTTTTTTTGTTTTTTTTTCACAGGTCTTTTAACAATTTAAGTAAAGTTAAAGTATTTGGAGCATACGCCGACAGAGTAAATATGAAAACGTTTAATAACAGTATAGGATTGTCGTGAGGCTGTTTTATAGATGAGCGAGAAACAGCGTACTCAATTCATAAGACAAGCAATACTCACATTAATTCAAGAATAGTAATTACTACATTTAAAATCCTATTGCCTGTGATATTATATGATTTATTACTTGCTGTTTTTATTATTATATTTTTATACATGTCCAAAAAGTCAACATGGTTCGACATGACACTTCAATGGATTTTACTCACAGTCAATGTGACGGGTGCCGTTAACAGAACAGGGCATGCTTACTATTCCTGAGCACCCGATGTCACTCTAGGTTCTTAGTGGGAGTTCACATTCTAATCTTACGGATTTTTCCCACTGTTTTGTCGATTCGGTATTATTTTGGTGGTATTTAGAAGCAATACCAACAACCTTTCGAATAAATGAAGTTGTTTTGTAGGGTCTATACAGAAGAAAAAATGGCCTTTACCGAAATTGTGCTTTAATGAAAAAGTACGGACATGATGGGTAAGTTTGCTTTTTTCCTTTTTCAGTAGCAGTTTTTCCTTGTCATTATCTTCTGACCTACAGAGGCAGATACATTAACATGTAGCTCATTTTTAAAGAGTAGCGTTCCTTTCTTCACTCCTCAGAGGCATCAGCAGTGACATGTACGTCATTTTTAAAGAGCAGTGTTCACTTTTCTCACTCTTCAGAGCCTGTAGCAGTAGCATGTACATCATTTGTAAATTGTACATGATTTATAAATAGTAGTGTCAACTTTTCTCACTCTTCAAAGCCAATAGTAGTAACATGTACATGATCTGTAAAGAGTAGCGTTCACTTTTCCCACTCTTCAGAGCCAGTAGCAGTAGCATGTACATCATTTCTAAAGAGTAGCGTTCACTTTTCTCACTCTTCATACTAGTAACATGTACATGATTTGTGAATACATGTAGTAGCACTTTCAAACAATGATAGCAATAACAACACTTAAGTTTTTGTTGCAGCGACCTTTTTACTCATTGATGAGGAGCAATATTAGCCCTTTTCTCCATTGTAAAGCTCCAAACGCATTTTCATCAGCAGAAAGATCATTTCCTTATATTTAAGCTGCAGCGACAGTAATAATGTTATGAGTTTATAACAACAATAACACAAAAAAACAACAACAACAACAGTAGTTAAAATACAGCATTTGAAAGAAGTAACAAAGATATATTTGCGAAGTATGGTTTTTAGAATTTATACATTATTATAACACATTAATATTGTCGTACAAAGCGAAACCATCAACGTATTATGGAATATATATACACATATATTACATGTTTTATTGAAATAACGCCGATTTTGCATATGTAATAAAAGCATAATTTGATGAATGTTATTTGCCCCCGAGGCAATAACATCATACGAGGGCAGATACCATGTTATCTGCCCTCTCGTGAGTCTCACCGACGTCACTTCCGTTCAGCTGTAAATAATCGTCTGGTCATTATTTATGGTGAATTAACCGTTCATAAATGTTCTAAGCCGTTTCAAATAGGGGCTTATAAAATCTATTTGCAGATCTCGGGGGGAAAACACAGGAACTGAAGTTGCAATCATTTGTTTGACCCTATACTCCAAGTGAAAGAAATGACACTGTTTAATAGCTGTAGCATTGTGAGTGTGCACCTTATATTCAGGGATGTCAAAAACCTGACACTCTTGCTTGAAGACTGGAAAATCTAATTCAAGTGTAAAATTATTTCTTGGTAGTGGCAAAATATGTGATAAATAGATTAATACTGATACTGATATCGTCCCTCGGGCTAAAACACTCGAGGCCGATATCCAGGTCTCGGGCTGATAACAAGGGCAATATGAAAGAGATCATGTAATAATCTATAAGTATTGTTTAAATATGTTGTTACAAGTAGTACAGATGAGTTTTTACAATTTTTTTATTGCTTCACTCAAAAAGTTTACAGGAATATAAAAACTCAGTTTTTTAATTTTTTATGAAAGTTAAAATAATAAAGTCATACAAAAAATTGTTTTATGCAAAAGAAATAGTTTACTCTGTCAGAAGCAAATTGTGTTTCTAATTTTTTTGGTATTTTGGCTTTGTTTAAGTCTGTTGTAATCTGTTTGAATTACCAAACCTAATCTCTAATTGTATGGGAATACATGTAGAATTCTCTGTTTAAGTCATAGTATTTCACATGACTTTTGAAAACTCTTCTACATTTTCAGATTCCATTACCAAAGGCACTTTGAAAAAATTAAAAACCAAAATTTTAACAATTTTTGGATTAGTGATAACATTTTCCCGAAGATATGCTAACATAAAATTGAACACAATAATAGCTTTTGGTCAATAAATAAATCAGATGAAATAATTTATATCTATAGCATATAATCAATATAATGGCAATATCTGTCATAAATAACATTAGATATACATTTCCCCTTCATCACTAATAATTCAGATAGATAAAATATCTGTAGGTGGGTTAATTCATTATGATAGAAAATTATCAGAATGCTAATTGATATGAGTGGGTAGGGACATCTACATGCATGCATATTATCTTTGACGGTTATTTATTTTGCTTTGAAGTGCAAGAATTTTTGGTAAAGACCCTAAGTGATAATGTAGGGTTATTGCATTACTATTTAGGAATATTCTATCGAGCAATATACTATATTGCGCGCGTGAGCTCGGGACTATATTACTTTACAAGGCACTATATTGCTCAATAAAATAACCCTTTTATTGTATAGCGTCTAAAAGATATATTTTCGACGTCAGTAACTTCAGTTTTCGTAGAATATTGCAAAAACTAAAGTTTGGTTACGTTCGTCGTGGAACATTACGTTGCTATACAATAAATATATATATTTCAACATTCTTCTTTCCTTTAAAACTGTTAGGTAACACGAGTGAAGACTGTTATAATTGAAGTCGATATAACAAGCTTTAATGTTCAACCGCCTAACTGGAGCATTTTTATTTGCATGTAGGTACATTGTTGGCCAAATTGTCTAGGTATTTCTTCGTTACAAATTACGACCAGCAGCCTGTCAACATTTAGTTTGTGGGTTCGAATCAAACTCGATCCTTGTTCGACTCGATCTTAAATGAAAAGGATTGCCAGTTTTCTTGCAGACGGTCGTAGTACACTCCTAGTAGTCCGGCATCCTCCAACAATATTGTACTTGTCCCCAAGATATAGCCAATTGTTCTGATAGTGGTCGTCAAACACCAATAAACAACACCAAACATTAGTGTATACAGGGAAATGTGAATCTGAATTAATGTTGAAGTAGTACAAAAAAATCATTTTATAAACTAAGTATCCAAAGAAAACAAAAGCAGAAACAGAAACAAACAAAAAATAAAAGGATTTTGGAGTGGATTTGCATGTGAATTTTTATATTTGTGAGAACTCATAGCACTATTCTATTTGTATGAAAAAAGAAACCATCTAAGTGCATTTCAGGATTTCCATTGTTTGAAATATAGCCTGCAAACATGTATAGGAAATGAATTCGAAAGGCTGTGATTCAGAAACGACAGTGATTATCTATGAAATGAACGATGAAACCATATATATATATATATATATATATATATATATATATATATATATATATATATATATATATATATATATATATATATATATATAATGACGATATAGATGTAACAAACCTGTAAAGGAATACCCAAAATACCTTCATTTTTATAATTTGTATAAGAACGTTTTTTTACGTTGCACAATAAAGCAATCAGGAAACTGTCATTGAGCAACTCTGACACTTTCTGACAGTTTCTATCAGAAATAAGAACTTGTATTAACTAACTGTCTGTGTTAATTGTATAAGATATATATATATTATACATATTGCCAAAACATTAACTTCGAAGGCCTACGACTCATCCGCCTCGCCCAAGGGAAATTCAAAACAATGGCCTTCATTTACTTTGGGGGACCCACTCCTGTAGGGTTAGGGTTTGGTAAGGGTTAGTGTTTAGGGTTAGAGTAGGGTTAGGGTTAGGGTAAGGGTTTAGGGTTTGGATAGGGTTAGGGTTACGGTAAGGGTTTAGATTTAGGGTTTGGTAAGGGTTAGGGTTAGGGTTAGAGTAGGGTTAGGGTTAGGGTAAGGGTTTAGGGTTAGGGTAGGGTTAGGGTTACGGTAAGGGTATAGGGTTAGGTTTTGGTAAGTTTTAGGGTTTCGTGTTAGGGTAGGGTTACAGTTACGGTAATGGTTTAGGGTTAGGGTAGGGTTAGGGTTATGGTTAGGGGTAAGGGTTTAGGGTTAGGGTAGGGTTAGGGTTACGGTAAGGGTTAGGGTAGGGTTAGGGTTACGGTAAGGGTTAAGGGTTTAGGGTTAGGCTAGGGTTAGGGTTACTGTAAGGGTTTAGGGTTAGAGATACGATAAGGGTGTAGGGTTTATGGTTAGGGTAGGGTTAGGGTTACGGCAAGGGTTTAGGGTTAGGGAAGGATTTGGGTTATTGTAAGGGTTTAGGGTTAGGGTATGGTTAGGGTTACGGTAATGGTTTAGGGTTAGGGTAGGGTTAGTGTTACAGTAAGGGTTTAGGGTTACGGTAGGGTTAGGGTTACGGTAAGGGTTTAGGGCTGGGGTAGGGTTAGGGTTAGGGATAAGGGTTTAGGGTTAGGGTAGGGTTAGGGTTACCGTAAGGGTTTAGGGTTAAGTAGGGTCAGGGTATACAATTACGGCCTTCTGAAAGGGGGGATATCCAAAATGGTCAACCCTTTAGCAGGGTTGACCATTATGGATATCTCCCGAACCATAACTAATTTTTATTATACCGAACAAATATTTTTGTGTAAAGAAGCAAGAAAAATAACCCTTTTCCGACTCATAATGTTTTACCCTTTGATACTGATGATTCATGATTTGATTAGATGGGTTATTCACCTGCGGGGAATAATAGGGTTATTCATCGGACAAATGAATTTTGTCGAGGTTATTCCCCGACACCACCGATTATAATAAAATATCTGAATTATTCTATGTCATGTGATGATTTATTAGCCAATAGATTTATTTAATTATACTGTAAGGTATAATAATATAGCTTATTCAAACTCCCAAAACGAACCAAAAGGGTTCAACAGAGCCATCATTCATGAGGATATCCTTAGAGGATATCACAAAATACGACATTTCGATAAATATTGACAGACCAATTTTACAATTAAGAGGGAGAGTATCGAATTTTATTTAACAGAAATGCCAACTCCAAAATTTGAAAAAGGGTTTGTTAAAAAAAATAATCTAGGATTGAATATTACCGGGAGTGAAATAATGAAATTTATCAGGAAAACATTTTCGCGCGGTTAATGACGAGTAAAAAATTCCAGGCTGCAGAATAATGCGGAAAATATTCAAGTTCATAGATTACTTCGCAGTCTCCCACAGAGCCCAATACAAATCAAATGGCTACATCTTAATACTATACAGATCTTAAGCTGATATGCAAATTGTATTCTGGATAACATAATGTGATAAAATAGTTAACAATTAAATCGAACTACGTTCAATTATACTAATCAAATAAACAAATAAAGCAATAGATTCTAAGTTAATACGATTAGTGTAATAAACTGAACAAATGAAGTTCCAATAAGAAATACATGTATGACATGTACGTAACTTTACAATAAACACTTCTAAAGAAAATGCCAGTACAACTTATCGTGTAAACAGCAAAATAAACAATAACAAATGGAAAAGAAAAACAATTAGTTTTGGTTGGTTAACATACATTTTCATTGCTCGAATTTTTACGGAAAACACATACATGTATATATACAAATCATTAAAACTATTTGAAAAAAAAAATTGAACAATGTGTATTTATTTTGGTTATGAACCTAGGTTACACACGTTGGAAGTTGGGGAGCCTCCGAATAATAGTGTTTATTTTTCGTACAACCCCCAAAATACAATTCCGAAGAATTATCAAATATAAATAGTATTACATAATACACAAGTAACAAGAACATCGTAAACAACTCAAAACTTATTATACTTAACAACAGAAAAATTCCTGTGAGTAAACCAGAAATGCTTGAAATTCTTTCAAATTATAATTTTACAGGTATAAAACAAATCTGCGAGTCGGATATAAATATAGAAAAGTATACACAGAAAGTTAATTATTAGTTCTACCGTTGAGTCAATCTATGTTGTTTTCTCTTCTGTCTCAAGTTACTCCTCACTTACCGAACCAAAGTATTTATCAGATGATGTGCGCGCGTGTTGTCTGTCTATAAAAGGATAGCACGAGGCGAAGGGCGGTTGGTGAAAACGAGGAATTTGATAATAATTTCACGTTAGTTCGCCTGTTTAACGGAGTAGGAAGGAGGGCTTTGAATCTATAGAGTAAGTACCCTTTGCCATTTTATAAACTTTGTAAATCTGAATTGAAAACAATAACAAAAACTGTGTATTCATTGTATATTTAGCAGAAGTCTTTTCTTTTTATTCTTAATTTAATATTTGCATTTTATATTGTAAACCTAGACCAACTTTCAGGAAGTTTATCACACATGAGGAAATGACTTGAAAAACCTTTCTTCTATCCAGCCATTTTTAAAACTAGGAATGAAACTTAAAAATAAACAGTTCCAAAAAAAAAACAATTACTACGATACTAATAGTTTGAAATTGCATGTACATTTTTTTCTCGTCTTTTGCGAGCTTTTATTCAATTTCATGTTATTCCTAGCGACTTATGATATTATACATGTATGATAAGTTTACCGATTGATCAGAATCTTACATACGAGTGTACAATAGTTCGAATTAACCCCTCTAAAAACGGAAAATGATATTATTTTATTTTAATGCATACCACTACCTTTGGATTACGTTGTTAAGCACACCTTAGAAAAAATACCTGTGTACGTGGTGTATACGGACACGGCTTTAATCATTATACAATCCAAAGCAAAAACCTATAAATAGGTGTTAAGAATGCAATTAATGACACTAAGGCTCCAATCATTTCATGCAAATGAGCAGGGGTTGGTCTGGGTTTTTATTTTAGCATCTAAAGTTAAGGGAGAGCAACAGTCTTAGCACGTTAAAGACTACTCTGTAGATGTCGAAAAAGAGTAGGCTAAAATGCTATTACAGAGGCCGAGAGGGATTAGTATAAAGTTAATTGTAAAACCACGCAAATACTTTTTTTTTTATTAATTAGCGATGGAATCTAATTATTTATTCTATAAATGCATTTAAAAAAACAGCCTGAGAGAGAAAACAAAGTTTTTTCCTTCAAAATTTTTATGTGGAATGTTAACAAAATACAAGATCAAAACTATATTCAATTATTATGTTAGTTCAAAACAAAATTTCAAACAGACAGCGATTTACAATATTTAATTTGATTAAAATTGTTACTTAAATACCAATTAGGTACCGTATAGGTTGTTCAGTACTTAATCGACGTGAAGATGTTGCTGGTTTCACAGTTTTACATAAACTATTTCTAAAAAAAACACACAAAAATACTGCTTATTGTGCAAATAGTTGGTGCTGAATAATTATATATGATTTCTGCTGATGAGGAGATGAGTTATTTTAAGGAGCTACAGTGATACGATATTATCAGCTGTAACTACAGCTGCATATTTCTGCCATTAGTAATTAGTGTGAAGGCATACGTGATTGATTGGATAAAGCAAGTTAGATAACCATGTACTAGTATTGTTTTCTTGTTTGCTTTTTTAATCCGAGTCTGAAGCAAGATTTTACTGTAGATGGATTATTCCTATTATTTTTGAAAAAGTTCTGTTATTTTTTTTTCGTCCAAAAGGTGTGTGTGTGTGGGGGGGGGGGATAGTTAGTAAAAAACTTGTCCACTCTCAAAATGTATTTGCTACCTAATATGGAACAACTTTTAAAATAAAAGTGTTGTTTGTTTAAGAAGAAAAAGAATTTTGAAAAACTAGGTTACTTGCAACAATCTTTTCTCTGTCGATATTTTATTGCAAACAATATTAAAAAGATTTTTTTTGTATTTATTTTTAATATCCTCATTTTATATCAAAGACTGTTTTATAATGTAGGGAAACCAGAATGATTACAGTATTAAATCATTCGTATTGTTAAAGTTGGAAAAGTTTGCAGAACAGGTTTCAATTATATAGGGCTTCAACAAGCAACAATAATACAAGGTATATAATTTCGAGTGCACGTGCATTACTCGAAACGAAAATAAAACAATAGCTGTCATATATTTCAATACTTCAAATTTCTTCCACTGAACGTTCAATTCATCGGTACATGTATACCGTTCCAATTTTTTTATATCGTGTTCCCAGAAGCAATATATCGGATCAGCCGGTATTTCACTGTAAAACAAGTGGAAATATGACAAGGATGCTTGTCAAGTAAAAATGATAAAACACTTCTCTATTGATTTTTAATGAAATAAATCTGAAATCGATGGTAAAATAAATATTTCGGCATTTAAATCATATTTTCTATGTTTTGGCTTGAATACCACTGACGAAAAAGATTTTTTTAAATGTACATGTTTTTGTCTCCCTTTATCGTGTAAGAATTATTTCGGATTATAAGCCCCACATCAATATAAATTTCGTTATAATTAAGTTAGGCATCTAAATCAATTATCACTGAAGTGCACTTGCTTTTAGTGTTAACCTCTAATAAACCGGTGCTTATCTCTTAATGAAACGTACAATTTGTTTTCCGCATAGCCAGAATACATTTGTCAAAACGTGAACTACTGTATAAATTCCATGACTCACAGACACGAGGCGTATGTAAATATAAGGCGCTGATGATGATGAAAATAGATAAGATAATAATGTATGTGTAATTTTATAATGCACGTGCGTAATGGTCAAGGTCGACGGATAATCCCAATAGCAAATATGCAATAAGAACAAGTTATATATAGTTCATAAAGGTTAATTACATTTTTTCTCTTTTCTATTTTTTATTTGAGAAAACATATTTGTGTGCCATGTAATATGTGTAAACTTGATAATACTTTATTGTTTCCTAATTTTATTTTTTTTACAACTAGATATCATACTCATGACTTTTTATTTTGTATCTAAATTAAATTTGATAAAAAAAAAATAGATAAGTACATAATAATGGAATACAAGGGGAGAAAAAGGAAATTAAATTAAACTTTTTGTACAGTTATATATTTATTGGAGTGGATATTTAGTTTCTATTTTTTCTACTGTAAAGCTGGGATTGAAAAACTTTAGATAAAGAGGAGAGTGGTAAATGTTATATCCAATGTAAACAGTAAAGATTTGTAGCTTTTTAAGATTTGTAATACATTTTTAGAGAAATATGAGGCGCGGAATTTGGTCAAAATTATTATTATTTCAGGAGATCCTTAAATATTTATGGAGGTCCTCAATTCTTTATGGACCTCCACAATACGATTTCACGAAATCCTCAAATATTTCTGGACATCATGAAAACAACTATTTACGGAGGTCCTGAAATCGAATGTACAGGTCCAAAAATATTTGAGGAGCTCCTGAAATCGAATGGTGGAGGACCATAAATAATAATAATTTCGACGAATTCCGAACCTCATAGAGAAAATCAATGATTTGGCAGTTAAAATCTATTATGAACAAAAAAGAAAAGTAAAGAACAGCTCGAAATATTTTGTTTACTTTTCAATGACTCATTCTTAAACTATGTAGTCTGGTTAATCGTATTGGCATTTTACCAATTCTGTATTTCTGAAATTCTCAAGATGCAACATTTTGGAGTTTAAACAAATATCAACAAGACATACTTATCTTAGCTTCCAGGTTCTTTTACAGATTTATGAACATTTCATGGCGGCAAGGTTCAAATATTTTACAGAAAATGTTGATTCAATTGTGTTACACCAGAAATATTGGGTGCATAAGTAGTGAAAAATATTTAATTATTCTGTGCAAATACCTATTTGAAAACAAAAATAATCAGAGCAAACTAAACTCTTAAACTTAATTCATCAGATTGTTTCTTATTCTAAACACATGGGTACTTGGAAAGTTTTGATTTTTCATTGAAATTTAACGGTCAATAACGGATAACTGTTGTATGGATATATGAATTCAGTTAATTTCTCAAATTTAAGTCCTACTAATTTAAATCTAGATATGCAAATAATGGTCTTTTAACCTTGTGAAGTCAATGGAGATAACGAGTGAGAAAATAAAAAAGAAAAGAAAAAAATAGAAGATACTTGTTTTGCGACATATGAAAGTGAAAACTGCATGGGTGCCATCTTGTTGTTACAATCAGTTATCTGTCTTAGTCATAAAATTGCTAATTTACATAATAAATTGATCTTTTGCCAATGACGTCAAGAAACTGGAAAATTTTGCAATTAAACTAAATGTTTCTAGATAACATTTTTGTTGAAGAGAAAAATTCGGATAAATATCAGTAATTAACACAAAATATTCTTGCAAGAAAGACACACGTAAGAGATTATGGGGTAACAAAAGTTGGGTTTATAAATATAAGAAATGATAATCCATTTCCTGATTTTATGATAATACACATCATAACCATGTGGGCTGTTACCATTCCGGCATGTTCGGAGAACATTAGTTCAAACATATTTTATTTGCAAGAATGTGCAAAATGGATAAGACACAATTTAATCAAACTTATGATGTTTTCTCCGGAAAACATGGTAAAAAGTCTAGAATATCCAGCGAACGTAAATGTTCTTCATGTTCTATAACATTATATTATAAGATTTCATTTTTATCGTAACGTGAGTTATCTTTTTTTTTCCTCTTTGTTCCATTGTGCACAAGAAAACCAAGCAATTTTGTACGAAATGTATTGAGCGCCAAGCAGTTATAAATTTAAATGGAAACAGAAACAGAGTCACTACAGAAACAATGAACTGTTGTTCTTTGTTTTCAGCATCCAACAATATATACTTATTGACTGAGTAAGAGGGGAATAGTAAGTTTATTGTCCCGAGGAACAACTATTGCCCCGAGGCAACGCCGAGGGGCAATAGTTGTTCAGAGGGACAATAAACTTACTATTCCCCGACTACTCAGTCAGTAAGTGTTTTATTATACCGAAAGAAACACAAGAGATAATTAAGGCAAAATTTAAGTCATGTGTACGTACCCGAGATGCATGATCGAGTGACAGAGTCCATTATTTTTTTTTAAATTCATGTTCTCACCATGACATATCCCTTTTTCTAAATACTTAATTACATCTCGGGATTCAGCATTGACGATAACCTATAACGCGGGAGCTTCCGAACGGGTCGGCTAAAACCTCCCAGCCAATCCCGTGCCCGGGATTAAAAATCCGCGAAACAACGTAACTTGAAGAGGGAAAATAGTTTTTTGAGGGAAAATAGTTTGGAAACTATTGACCGGTGACCGGGGAAAATAGTTAAATCACTGAAAATGTTAAAAATAGTGAAATTATTGTGCATGTATTTATTATAGAAAAATATATCTAAGGTATAATAATAAATACTATAGTAATAAAGATTATTTTGAAGGAATTTATCAATGTGTAAACTCGGATGATTCACTCACAAACTAAATAAAGTCCGAATGACTTTATGTAAAGTTTGTGAGTGATAAGCCCGAGTTTACACGACGTCATGAAAGAAATTTATCAAGTTATAAATTTTTTACCGGAAGTTGCTGTTAGCCAATGAAATTACTGCATTTGATGTTTTGAAAACAACATTGGAATTATACTGTCATGTCCTTAAATAAGTTCAAACTCCGTCTACAGAAGTATTTGTTAAACAAGTATTGAGAAATGAATAGGGTAGTTTTTTTTCTTCGCTTCTTTCAGATATAGACTTATAAGATCTCTAACCAATCAGCAGTATATAAACTTTTTTTTTCATCTTTCCACCCTAGTTACCCTAAAACAAGTTCAAGCTCACCGTAGCAACAGTTAAAGTAGAAGTCAGTAGAGAAAAGTACCGGGGTATTTTTATTTTATTTCAAATGTAGTCTGATAAAAAGTCTAACCAGTCTGCCTTCGAATAGCCTTTTGGTATTTCTTGACCTTACATATAAAACAATTTTTTTTAACTTTTTGACACAGTTACCCTTAAACAAAGTTCAAGCTCGCCGTACGAACAGTTAAAGTAGAAGTCATTAGAGAAAAG
This sequence comes from Mytilisepta virgata, assembly GCA_028015205.1. NCBI lineage: Eukaryota > Metazoa > Mollusca > Bivalvia > Mytilida > Mytilidae > Mytilisepta > Mytilisepta virgata. The sequence goes on from CM051515.1 coordinate 40,313,222, forward strand.
TATCGGGGTAGTTTTATTTTATTTCAAATGTAGTCTTATAAAAAGTCTAACCAGTCTGCAGTATATAAAACATTTTTTTTAACTTTTCGACACAGTTACTCTAAAACAAGTTCAAGCTCGCCGTAGCAAAAGTTAAAGTAAAAGTCACTGGAGAAACATATCGGGTTAGTTTTATTTTATTTCAAATGTAGTCTTATAAAAAGTCTAAATAAAATAATTTTTCAAAATATTAAAGTGTAGGTTATTCTAGTTTTAAAAAGTACCCTTCAAAAATGGTTAGATTTTATTTTATTTGCTTTCATCGAGTAGCACAACACAAAACAGTAACCATGAGTGATAGCACCAGAGCTAGAAAAAGCGGAATTGGGTATGCCGTCGAAAAGAAAATGGAAGACGTAAGCATTGTATTGTTAAGTTAACATATTTTGTTATGTACAGATTACCCACATCACTTTCTGGATTCAAGATGTCTTCAAGCGGTCGGGCAAGTAAGTCCGGTTTGGGCTATGAAGTGGAAAAGAAGATGGAGCAAGTAAGAAGCATGACTTCTGATCAACAGAACGTTTTATTCCACTGAAAAAGTAGTATGAATCTCAAAGAATTTCTGTAGTGGATGTAGCTCTTTTCAATTTTTATACGACCGCAAAATTTTTGCGGTCGTATATTGGTATGACGTTGGCGTCGTCGTCGTCGTCCGAAGACATTTGGTTTTCGCACTATAACTTTAGTATAAGTTAATAGAAATCTATGAAATTTAAACACAAGGTTTATGACCACAAAAGGAAGGTTGGGATTGATTTTGGGAGTTTTGGTCCCTACAGTTTAAGAATTACCGGTAGGTTCCAAAAAAGGGCCCAATAAGCATTTTTCTTGTTTGGTTATTATCTTGGTGTAAGGGAGGTAATCCAAACACATTTAAAGTAAAATGTTGTGTATGATTCAATTACCTCCATCACACTGCTTGTAAATTATGTATAAAGAAATGTAGATTGTCTTGGGGTGATTTATAGCTGTCAGTTTATTTTTAGAAGTTACTATTAATTAATATTATTTTTGTCCATATGTCATTTTCTATTTTAAGACTTTTATTATATATTTAAATGGGTAATTATGTTTGCAAACTCCATGAGAAATTTGAATAGGGATTATGACCATATCTTGAGGGAAAGAATTTTTTTTTGGAAAAAGGGAAAGAGGGGGCGGGGGGGGGGGGGGGGGGGTAAATAAGAAATTGTGGGGGGGGCAATTTTTTCTCATTTCAGATTTCAGAAATTAAAAAGAAAATGTCTTCAAATTTTTATTTTGCAAAACAAAGGGTGGGGAGGGGGGTACAATGATTTTTTTTTTTTGGGGGGGGGTTAGTACGCAACAGCATAGTGTATTGCAAAAAAGCAAAAAAAAGGGTTAAATTTTATTTTTTTTTGGGGGGGGAGGGGTCAATTCGCAACAGCATATTGTATTGCACAAAAAGCAAAAAATTGAATATAAATTCAAATCATATGTCCAATTCTAAGTTCTTTGACTACAGTTATTCTGTGTCAGAAACCTATTATGTGTCAAATATTTAATTACAATCCAAATTCAGACCTGTATCAAGCGTGAATATTGTGTCCATTTTTGCCCCAACTGTTCAGGGTTGGACCTCTGCGGTCGTATCCAGCTGCGCTCAGCGAAGCAATTTATTAAAAATTGAATGTCTAGGGCATTTTGGAAATTTAATACCAAAAATGCATTCATGTCACAAAGTATCATACTGCAAACACAATTAAAATATGTTTTGTATAATACAGTGGAATAAAGCGTTCACGAATTGCCGTGACTCAACGTCGAGTTGAAGAGTATAAACCAGTCATGCGTCTATTTTCCAGTAGTAGAGTGGTGTCCCTTTGTACTATCATCCCCCCACTAATATCATTCAATATCATTTATTCGCAGTACAAACAAAGAAATAAAATCTTCAGCATTGAGGGTGGACGATGTCATTCCGAGCTCCTAAGGCCGGACTAGGCTATGAAGTGCAACGTAAATTGGAATTAGTAAGAAATAGAAGTACATGTAGTTGTTTCTCACAGTAATATAACCCATAGATAAATAGCACTTTAGATAGTATCTATGTATATATATATATGGAACAAGAAACGTTGAGACGTTGACATTGTCTTAATTGTTGTACGGTGTAGTTCTAGGGTACCATGGGGCTTATAATAATAACTTGCAATGTTGCATGTATATCAGTAATGCAAGCAACTGTAGAAACTCATTATATACAGTTTAGTAGCATGTATATAGCTGAAGTTAAATGTTATAATTTTATTTATCTAAAGGTTACGGTTCAAATATTCAGATTTTTAAATTTTAGAAAATTAATGCATTTAAAAATTTTCAGTATACTGCTGCATGTAGGGAACTTGGTCATATGAAATGTGACAGGGCTAAACTTGTATATGAGACATACAACCCCTAAATCCTATTAGACTGGTATATGAATATTCTTTTATCCGTCAAGGATGGCTAATTTTGAAGAAATCAATGAAACACACCAAATTTTAATCATTTTTGGACCTTTGTGTAAAAATTTTGATATGAGCAACAGCCTTTCCCAAAAAGATATTTCACTGAAATGTGTCTTTATGTAAGACAAACATTATATTAAAAAATCTTCTTGCGCAATGCTGTTGCTCATAGTTGTTTTGACCAAAATCTAACATTCATGCAAGTTTTGTCAAATCCTTGATTTAGCCGACGTTCATGACGTCACTGTTGCATCAAGGAAGTAATTTTGAACAATATTGATAGATTGTTAAAGTACGATCAATATACCATTAAATGATCCGAATTTGAATCTGAAATCGTACAATTTATTTTTCATGTCAAATGGAGCCAAGAATGGCTGAAATCATACCTTCTCCAAATTTGTAACAAAAAATGACAAATCTTGATACATTTATATAAATGAAAACAGATGATTTATAAACCCAAAAAACCTGTCATTTTCGTGATTTTTGTTCATAAAAATAATCCAAATGCAATGTCAACGTCTTTAAAGAAATTATACTGCATGAACAATTTCATAGAAGAAAATTTAAAATTTAATCCTCGAGAAACAACTATTGCCTTGTGCTGTAGAGGAAACTTTGTCTATTTGTATAATCTGCAACCTACATACAGATGGTTTTAAAAATACAATTAATAGGGCTATCCTTATATTGATGTTATCACAATAGGCATGTAAAGGCGAATGAAACAGAACTGTATCATAACACACAATATAAAGGTAAACACAATGATGCTATGCGACTGCTGCCTCATTAGCGATCACCTATATTTCATGGTCTTTTTGTGTGATTTTCTTATGTAAGCATAGTACATCGTATACTATCGGTAACGCCAGAAAGACGGCATGTTTTTTATTTATCAGATGAAAGCTACTTTTATCAAGAAAAGTCTATTATTGTATGTTCGGATCTACAGGAACAAAGCATATCCGATGTTTACGGAAATGCCATTTTTAAGGAAATTTCCTAATTTCTAACATATTAAGATCGCCTTTGTTTAATAACCGCCATTATTCCGACTACTCTTAAGCTTTTTGAAAATAGCTTTCACTGAAAAAACAAAAAAATGTATGATCTTTTTGGCGTTAATTTGTTGTATAGGGTTATAGTACACTGTTAAGCATCTAAACATGTTTTGAGTGTGAAGTGATATATATATTTACATATTGTGGTTTAACAAACAGTCCAATTCATTTATAAATGGACGCATTTTTCAGAAGTTGAGACTATTAACAGACTTATTTGTATATTTTTGTTTGAAAATTACATAAAATTATTACTGAGGTCTTGTTGTGAATCAAGTACCACATAGCTTTCGTTGCAGATATCCAGCTTACCAGATTCAAATATGTATATATATATATATATTCATTTCAATGTTTTTTATTCCAATGTTTCTATATAATATATACATAATTATACTGTTACGTACCCAATGTAGTGTGTTTTAAAACATTTATGTGATGGATAATGTACAATGTACACAAATAGTTCATGTTATAGTACTCATTGGCAACATTACACATACAGCCAATTCAGCTTGATTATATTGATGTAAATTCAGTTTGATTACATTGATGTAAATTCAGTTTGATTACATTAATTGTAAATTCAGTGGATAACATTTGATTGTAAATTCAGGTGGATAAGATTTGATTGGATAACATCCAATTCAGCTGAAATTCAGCTGGATTACATTAATTGTAAATTCAGCTTGGTTACATTTATTGTAAATTCAGCTTGATTACATTGATGTAAATTCAGTTTGATTACATTGATGTAAATTCAGTTTGATTACATTAATTGTAAATTCAGTGGATAACATTTGATTGTAAATTCAGGTGGATAACATTTGATTGTAAATTCAGGTGGATAACATCAATTTTAAATTCAGGTAGATTACATCAATTGCAAATTCAGCTGGATTACATTAATTGTAAATTCAGCTTGGTTACATTTATTGTAAATTCAGCTTGATTACATTAATTGTAAATTCAGCTGGATTACATTAATTGCAAATTCAGATGGATTGCATATATGTAAATGCAGCTTGATTTATATATATATATATATATCGTTAACGTCATAGATAATTTTAAAGTGAAATCATTCAGCATTATAACAAAAAATGCTACTTTCATTGTAAGCTTTTCAGATCACCGAAAAGGCATAGTTGACACTAGAATCTCTTGAAAAAGCTTTTAATATTCTTTTCCAAAAAGGGTACATAGTATAGCTTGACTGTTGTAAACTGTAGATAGTTCAGGTTTGTTTTTACAATCTTTTTGAGTGAAGCAAAACAAAGTGTACCTCATTATCACATGTTATATGTCAATTCATTATTATTCAGTTACACTGAGTTTAAGGTTAGGCAAGACAAGCGCTCTGCCGTGCATATAAAAAAAAAACGTTCAATAACTTTCATTGAATTATAAGAGATCCGCATGTAGAAAAAATATTTTGACGATTAACTTATTTCAGAATTACGACAGAGAGGAAGCCGCTGGAACTCCTACTCACATAGTTAACTGGGTCAATGCCATATTAGGCAGTGAACACGACCCCATTGTAAGTATATAAGTATAACCAGATACTTTTCTTTATTTCATATAGCATATTTTTAAATGTTTGACGCTCACGATAAGCCTTATAAACATTCATTCATTTGAAGGCGTTAAAAGAAATGGGTTCACCACAAGGATTTCTCAAAAATTTTAGTTTAAAGATCTTAATTTATTTTTTGCGGAATTTTGAAATACAGTATATAACCAAAAAAAAAGAAGGATTGAACAAAACAGTAAAAAAAGATATCTAATTATATTAATATAGCAAAGGCGCTGATCAAGGTACGTTTATATTAGTAACCATGGTAACCATGTACTCATCTAACCCACTTTTTCAGTTTTCTCATTATTTTAAGAGCAGGAGTTCTCCGAAAGTTTACAATATGAATTCTTTTACAATATTTTTGGCATCAAAATGTGATATCTAATACATGCATTTTTTTTTACCAAAACTTGGTTTGAACTTGATATTTCGGAGTTCTCGTAGTACTGCACTTTACCCTTGTATGATTCCTGTTGAATTTCCTGGAAATCGGGAAGCTCGACTAGAGTTTGATTATCATTGAAACCCTTTCCTTTATAGCCTGGCACTGATTGGAAGACAATTTGCAACCATTTAAGGGACGGTGTTGCACTTTGCAAGTGAGTAGCCATGTTTCAGTTGTTTTATTGCTATTGCAACGCTCGCATTGTATTTGGGGTTGTCATGAACTCTAGACAAGTTTGCCACGAGCCTAAAACGTTTTGTATTCAAAACCAGTGATGTAGTGTTGGTGCTTAAAACATACATTTTGGAACGAATTTCGTTTCGCGGTAAAAAAAAATTCACATATGCATTGTATTGTTTTTTTTTTTTTTTTTTTTTTTTTTTTTTTTTTTTATAATACTCGGTTTCTTTTCTAGAGTTCATTTTTTTTCGCATATGCTTTTTTTTTTATAATACTCGGTATCTTTTCTAGAGTTCATGTTTACGTTTTCACGTATGGCATAAATATGTTTGGGCTTCAGATATACTTGTCAATTAGTAATTAATTAATCAAATAACATTAGCAGAAATTTTCAGTATATTTACACATGCATTCAAGTCTGTGATCAGATTTACATAAATATTGTACGTCTTAGCTTACTTTAATACACATTATTTCGTAATTTTGAAATTTTGAACTTTTAAAGTTGTGATTTTAAGAGAAAAACATTAATCGCTGTCCCTTTGCTTGGAATTTAAGGATCTTGTGTCAGTCCGGGGATCAGTCATTCACAATATCCATTTACTTGTACTAGTTTCAGTATACATATTAAGTAATTAATAAAATAAGATTAACTATTTAAAGGTTTTTACATTATCCTTAAATATTTTTATTTCAGCTAAATTTGAATTCAAATTAATCTAAATACAGCTTTCTTTGTATATGGCTTTGTTTTGACTTACAATTGCTACAAAACACATTATATCTCAAACGGTTATTTTTATCATGTTGACTCTTACCTAGGGCAAAATCAAGAAAACAGGACTGAAATCAGTGCAGCCAGTCAACACTGGTTACAAATAGTTCATTTGTGCTCACACAATTGATATTTAATATTTGCAAAATTTTATTTCTTATGTCCATCTATTGAAAATCTTTGCTTTTAAATTTTGTTTGCATCAGCAAAAATTGGATTAATTTTGTGTTTTACTGACTAACTGTTAAATACTAGTATCGACAGATCACGATTAACTGCTAGGCAACGTGTTTTGTTTATGGTTTTGATATCTTAAATTTTTTCGATTCTTCATTGAAGCGGAAAAATCAGCACAAGTATAAATAAAATGTAAGACCAGATTAACCGTTTTAAACAAATTTGTTTTGGTTACTAGTGTGTTCTGTTGTGTCAGGGAAGACTCCTAAAACCGAATTAATGAATGTAACGAAGTGGGTTAATCAAAACCTTAGTAACCTGCATGAGAACATATCATATGTATTTTTACTAAGACAATACCCTTGCATGCATTACCATTTAAATGGTCTTTTGCATTCCCAGGAAACTCACAATAGAAACCGTGTTTATCTTGATGGAAATCTGTCCTTGTTTTTTTTTCTGTGATCGAACAGTATTTACCTTTAAAGGAGAATTAACATGAAAGGACAAGAATGAAACACCAGTCGAACATATAACAAAAAGCATTTTAACTACATAAATATCAAATATCAATTCAGGATAGTATGTCTTGATGCAGACACTAAACAGTATGGTAAAATGGTTGTATGAGTTCCTCCTATCATCCATTTCACCCCTTATTTATTCTGATTAGTTTATACCGACTAGTGGGTGTAAAGATACCCTTTTAGCGGGTGCTCCTAAAATATATTCAATTCAGTATAATATCATAACCAAAATCTGTATACATGATCACTAGCCAGAACATTATTTAAAAAAATAATATTACACAATATCCATACTAACCCCAAATAATTGTAAATTAATGTTGAAATTTTCATTGATAAATTGTGACATTCTGTGAAAGGAGGATTTCATCTCACTCAGGCATACATAGACGTTCGTTAAATTGTTTTCTTAAATTACTCACAATGTTTTCAAAAGTTTGGCCGCAAGGTTGAGCAAGAAATGCGCACCATACACAAGAAGTATAGATATCTGAGTATATTTTCTCTTGTCGTTGAATATATACAAACATATGCAATGCCTTTCTTTTTTTATTTCATATCAGATTTGTATATTTTATTTCTTCAAGATGTCTTAATTATGTTTTACATATTACAGCTGTATTGTGTCCATGCTGGAGCTAAGGGAGGTTTGGAAAACCATTAAACCATTTTAAACATAACCAATTCAAATTTTCTGTACAAGTCATACTAGCCTGAGTTTTTTAATTTTATGTTTATGTTTTTTCCCCTTTTATACTGTTTTGGTATAAAGATATGTCGTTTTTGGTGTTATAGATTGATTGGTATGTTACATTGGACCGTTCTTGTTATCCGTTTTATATAGAAACAAAGCTTTTCTTCTTTGATATCGATTTCTTGGTAGCTTGGATTTTATTTTTTTTTTGTATCAGCAAAAACGTTCTGGCATTTACAACAATTCCAAAAACAACATATCTTTTCTTGCAATAAATTAATAAAATTCATATCGTTATCACCTGTTGTTGAATATTCATATATATACTTTTAACAACAGATTATTGGTTAATCATCGGAAGTCCATGTAATTTAAAACTCCAAATTATTGGTCATCCCTTTAACTAATAAAATATATTTATTCGCAAGAATAATAAAACGTGTTTGCTTTAATTGTTCTCTGTAGTAGATGTGTAAGTAAGTATACTGTAGAATATGACTTATAGCACTGTTACAATGTATTCGGTTTTCAATTGCAATAAAAGGAGTACAAATGTAGTTGCCAATATCCGGAAAACTAAATGTCCGGATACAGCAACAATAGGCGAACGAAATTCAAGTCAACAATGTTATTAAGCTAACCCAACATTATTGACAAGAGATCTGTGTCTGTGAGGTAGTAAGCTAACATCGAATGGGAGAGATCAGGTGCGTCTCCTGCCATGCTAGCATCACCCGTCATGTTATTACCAACGAAATATCCATATCCATAGAGTGTCCAGTTAGGGAAAACGTCGTGTCTATGATATCAAGATATTACCGAACGGGAAAGATCTATGATTAAACGAAGAATTCAGGTGTAAGTTGATACACAGAAACAGTATATCGATCGGTAGAAAAGGATTTATTTTATATTCGGACCCGCAAAGTAAGAAATGAAATTGTTTACCACAAAATATGGGTTACTAGAGGAGAATGATTCACTGATATTTACACATAATTGTGCTTTATTACAGGTTGATCAATGTTTTACTGAAAAAAGATGGAAAGCAACCAATATCTTTCCAAAAGAAAGTTATGTCACCATTTGTAGCTATGACAAATATTGAAAATTTCAACAAGGGTACCGAACAGTATGGTTTGGATAAAGAATTCCAATTCCAAAGTGGAGATTTGTGGGAAGTTAGGAAAGGCCCCTTCCTTAACGTCATTAACTGCCTCCATAGTTTAGGATTTTGTGTAAGTATCTGGCCGATAAGTTAAATACTGTTTTACGCCACAATGCGCAATTTCATTAAACCATGGAACGTATTCGTTCAGATGGTAAGCCATTGTACACAGTATCTGGTAGAAAGTTAGCTATACATTCCTTGATACCAATTTTGATGCACATTTTGTCGATTTACGACTCGAGGCCTGAAATGTTAGTAATCCAAAACGTTTGAAGAGCAAATTCAAAAAGGCCAAAAATACTAAAAGGGTAACGCGAAAACCATTAAGAGACAAATCTATGCACGAGGAGTAACTCCTTAGTTTCACAATAGTTAACATTTTAGCAAGTGTAAATCTAAAGTATCAATCTCTTGCTAGTAGCGAAATGAGCTGGTATTAACCTCGGGGACTTGATTCCATCGTCATGTATGAGGTTGCAATAAACATTCAGTAATATCAATGGGTTTTCGAAGTTAAAGGCGTCGTACCTCGCTTTTGATTTAACAGTGCTGTGTTAGTGGTGTATTGTCATGAAACTAATACGGTAATACCCTAGCTGATCTTGATCAATTAGCAAATTCAAATAAATACCCCTGCAAAATTTAGACTTGGAGATTTTATATTTCACTAGAGACCCCAAATGTATATAACATGTTAGTATATTATTGTACATCAAATAAATTAGATGCGAGTAGCATATTTACATATAAAGAATCTCACACATCACTATAGTAAACACAATGAACATTTGCTGACTTATTCATGTTATTGGCGTTATCATTTTTTCCGTCAATTTGTGCAATAAAAAAGAAATAGTAAGAGAAAGAACGTACTTAGTTTCTGTCTACCTTTTTATCTGTAATATTTCCTTGATTAAAATGACCCAAAATACTTGACAGTATTTTATATGTGTTGAGAGAAAATTTATCGATTTTAATTCACAGTTTTCTGTTTTATACACTCGAAACTTCATAGTTTGGCTTTTATTAAAAGATTCTATGCATAAGCATATTTACGAACTATGCATCTGATAATGGACTCTATCCCAAAGTATATCGCCAGCACAGTTGCTGGTATTTCCGTACTAGTCATAAAATTGATACTCAGAATATTATTGTTATAAATAAGCTATTAAGGAAATATCCATGGATAGCTTTATCTTTCTAACCGGTTCGGTTATCTTAGCATTTGATTTCTTCAATGCTTTTGTTTCTTATTTCTGATTATTGGGCAATAACTAATGAGACATAATTTGTTGAACTGTTCATATAATTTGTAAAGGGATATCAAAACTGTGAACTCGACAATAACACTCATTGCAAAAACTGTTCAAAGCCGAAACCACGAAACCACCAATCATAATTTGGAATTTTAAATAAATTTGCAAAATATTGTTCTTGTTAGGCCAGAAATGAAGAGTTATTCCGAATGGCCAGTTTTATAATTTTAATGATTTAATTTTTGAAAGAACAAAATTAATTCTTTAAACTAAAAAAAGATGCACAAACGGAAACAATCACCAAGCATTCTAAAATACGAACAGATTATACTTCCACTGATTTTTTTTTTATTACATATAAACATGTTAATTTGATTTTTAAATTACCGCGATGTTCTAGTGTTTCTTTGGTTGGTTTATCCACATTTGTATGTTTATTACAAGTGATCGTGAATTAAAATACAGATAGTCTTAAGACAAGCGCAGCAATATTGATAATATAAAAATTCTAACGAATGTAGTTATATATAACATGTAATATAAATTCTTAATTTCGTTCTAGGCAAATTCAAAGAAAGTCATCCCAGCATATACAGGAGAAATTGTAAAATATTTGGATAACGAATAAATGTGATACTGCGGCTGCATGGATTCATTACATATGGCCATCCATTTCATTCAAATTGGACAATTTTATTGAAAATGCAAACAATTCTGAAAAATATCAATATATGTACGTACAGAGAAATGCAACAAATTTCAGAAAGACACTGTTGTAACGGCAGCTTCCGGTCACGTGACTTTCGGAACCGCTTGATACGCTAAATGAATGTTTTCTGGCTTTTTGTGTCTATGTACTATTAATTTATTATTTTGTAATGTATATATGGGAGAATACTTAGGAAGGGGTTTATGCAGAAAGCAGTTTAGAGGAATTGAAAAGTCAAAATAGTTTTACAGTACATTTCAATATTTGTTTATTTCCTATTTTCTTTTCTTTAAAGTTTGGTATAGTACTTTTTACAATATTCTTCTAAGCGTATTTTTTTACAGAATAAAGTTAATTACAGATATTGGTCTATACTTGTAATTTATATTAAACATTTTATTATTGTACGATTTTGTTTTTTTTTCAATAATGATATAAATGGTATGCGTGTATGAACTTATAACATTGGGATACGTCCTCCGGTTTTGTTACAAATCCAAAGGACGCAGCCAATCCAGACAAAGATACGTTTAACGTGGAAGGGAATGAGTATTATACATTGTGCATCAATAACCTTGTCGATTTAAAAGATTACAGTTTGGTACATGTTACAATTTCCTGTTGTTTTGCCTGCGCCTTAACATCTTCCGCAATACGCATACAATAGACATGCACTGAAAAAACAATACAGAGTCCTGGTGGGGACGGATACATATACCTATTCAGTGATTAAACAAACGCAGAATAGAAATGATAATCTGTCCTAACAAGTCCTTAATTCAGTAAGTTCTGTATTTGAACAAAAGACCTTATATAAAAATAATAAAGTACTGTACTTTGAATGGTCGTTGTTAACTGAATAGCTCAAAGTACTGATGAGTGATAAAAATATAATTGTATATATTTTGAAAGATTATCTATCCATTCCAAGAAATTGATTTATACATATTTTTTCTCTCATGGTTGAAATACTCTTTATAATTTGATACAACCTATAAAAATGCATGTAAGTTTTAATGAATAAGGAAACCATTACAAACATAAATAATTTATTTTCTAGCTTTGTTTCGAATGAACAGATGTTAGACAACATCCCGTGAGATAAATGTTTCATGATTCCAATTTTAATCAACAAGAAGTGCACATTTCGTAGATTTAGACTTATTAGTTATGCCCGAGGCCTGAAATGTTGATCAAATTTAAATTCCAAAATGACCAAAAATGCGAAGCCAAAACCATCTAAGGACACTGCTATGCACGAATGAGTTGATTATTATTTTTAAAAAAGCATCCAACACCTCTTAGTACAAAACAAACACCCAAGAATATTATAATTGTGCCAAATGTTTCACAAAATTACATAAACCAATTTAAATAGTATTCAAAGTTACAAATGATAATTAAATTGATTGACAATTAGAGACAACTACTGAAGATAAAGGATCATTTGTTTAGAGAGGTAAAATCATAAGAAAAAGTATTAAAGTTTTTGTAAATACCTTTATAATGACCCGTTGCAATAAAAGTTGGTACCATTTCTTTAAGTTTTCCAAATTAAACAGAATCGAAATCAATAAGTAATGGATCCATAAGCGACAGATAAGCTAGTGGTAGCCTTGAAAATATATCCTTGTGTAGACCTAGGGTCATATCATAGAAATGACAAGTTTAAGCATTGTCATGATTGTCTGAAGTTAAAAGACAGATTTGAAAGTATTAGGGTGAAACGTGACTGTCATATCAAATCTTGTGATAACGGAAAAGAGAAGGAGAGAGCATCATACTGTTTAAGTAAAAATAACAATATTTGAGAGAACACTAACAAAACTAAAGCAACATTATATAAGGCCTGATGTTATTTTGGAATAAATAGATCACATATACTCCAAATATATAAACAACAACAAACCAAAATCATAAATGGCATTGTGCTGTTAAACAATTGTGACGCAGTATATATTATATATTTCGTCGATATTCAACTCAGCATGGAGTAGGCTTTTTACATGACTTTTTTCATTAAGTCAAGGGTAAATTTCATTAAATTAAATCACAAAATAAGAGTGAAGCTATATGTTTAACATTGATTAGCAGTTGACCATTTTAAGATATTTAATATCTTAACAGAGTCTGTTTCAAATTTGAACAAGATATATTGAGCACATCGAAGTCGACACGTTTTTTAATTCTCCCGAAAATTGCTAATTTTGTGATTTTTCGTGCATATTTGATTTTTTTATGGACAATGCGACATAACTCCAGAACTGACTTTAATAAGGTAACAGTACAGAGGAGCCTACAGACATTTCAGTCTATTGAGTGTATTGTTACATAAGTGTCCATACAAACAACGCTTTATAGCTGGATCTGCTAAGTGTTCCACCAAACCATTGTCTCAACTTCTAACTTCTATTTTAACAGTTGCCAAAACGGGCCTCCAAAGTTATTGTGAGACAAGCTATTCAAGAGGTGATATCAAATGATGTGGATATTAAAGAACTCCAAAGACTTAAAGGATATTTTACGATCTCGGTCCATTTCAGTCTGTAACAACATAAAAACATTTGATTTCTCTACCCTCTATACCACCATTCCCCATTCACAACTGAAGGAGAAGTTGAAAGATTCAATCCATCGATGCTTTCAAAATAAAAATGGCAACAGCAGATACACATTCTTTCATTGGTAGAGATAAATCATACTTTGTTAAAAAACACTCTAAATCTAACAAAAAATATACAGAGGACGAAATTGTGCTGATGATTGAATTTTTGGTCGACAATATATTTGTTCAATTTGATGGACGTGTATTCCAACAGACAATTGACGTTCCTATCGGTACAAATTGTGCGCCACTCCTGGCCGACTTATTCCCTTACTCATATGAGGCAGACTTCCTTGACGGGCTTCTTAAGGAAAAACAGAAGTTAGCCCGTACCTTTAATTTCAGCTTCCGATACATAGATGTTGTTTTATCACTCAACAATTCACATTTTTGGGAATTTCTTACATCTCATCCATCCTAATGAGCTCGAAATTAAGGAAGCCACAGACACTGCCAAGCATGCATCTTATCTTGACTTTCACCTCGAACGTGACACCAGAGGAAGGTCGAATACAAAACTTTACGACAAACGGGTTGACCTTGACATTCCAATCGTTAACTTCCCATTTTTGAGAGGCAATATTCCAGAAGCGCCGGCGTATGGAGTATATATTGCAAAACTCCTACGTTATTCCAGAGCTTGTGACAAATGCATTGACTTCCTGGACAGAGCCCGGCTCCTGACAGAATAGTTGCTCAGTCGGGGTATGTTTCTCCTAAGTTGGAGTCATCCTTATTAAAGTTTTATGGACGTCATCATGACTTGGTCGACAGGTATGAAAAAAACCGTTTCCAAAATAAAAATGGATCTGTTCCATTGATCCCTTCCTCATACCGAATTTGACATGGGCAGCAGGAAGCAGAGACTGCTTACTCTTACGGAACACCTGAGTCTACTCCCATTTTTTTTGGTGGGATCCATGTTGTGAATGTTTTTAGTTTTTAATTGTAATGCATGTATTGTTTTGGTCTTTTCCTACGGAGTTTGTTAGTTGTTTCGATTTTTTCCTTCGAATATCCCTTTGGTATTTCTTGACTTTACTTATTTAGCGACTCAAAACTTTGATCACAGATACCAAGAACTTGGCAATATTTTGTAACCATTTTTCAACATTTTAGTAACGATGATTTAAGTTTTTTGGAATAATTATGAATATTTACCCTGGAAACAATAAGAAAATGTTTTCATGTACTTATAAATAAGGTTTCATTTTTTTAAGTAGAAAGGCTATATGGAGCACTCAACTCCGAAAATGTGGGATGTCAACACAATAACTGAAAATGTTACATATAAAAATAAAACTTAAAATTCAAAATTAAAAAACCAAATTAATCAAGGCCTTTATTTACGATGAGTAAAATCGCTGTTCCTTTGCTTTGACTGTGTCATGTGCGCGTAGAAATTAATAGAGATTAATATACCAGATTAAATAATTTCATGTATAAATCAAAAGGTCTGAACGGGATAGCCAAAGGCAGGTAAGGTCAGCATTACTTAAGCAAATACAAACGGAAAGACCTCACTTTTGATTAGAAACTTGTATTGCACATTGTAGATCTCCTTAGATGAAATTTGGCTTCCTATTTCGGTATTTTTGGTTATGAGTACTTCTTGTTTTAAAATAAGTTTGGTTTTTGGTCTTCCAAATGTTTCGGTTTTAATGCTGCTGATGAGCGGTAACTCCTTGAAATACGTCGTATACAACATAGTATAAATTTACTATATCTAATATTAGTATCTTTGGATTGTTATTTTATTTTTTAACATATATAATATTGAAATAATACGAATACTACCCTCGGAAATCATCGGTAATAAGATGATATTGTTAAATAAACAAATGCACCGAACATTTTTCAGTCATGTTATATACATGCAGTCTATCTTGAACCAGTCGTCAGAATCAGTAAGGGTTTCAAGCTTTTATTGTCTAAGTAATCTTTACAACTAGATACAATTTAATAGTTTTTTTTAGAATTTGAATTCAAGACCACTGATCGACTCAAGTGTTAATTTTGTTGAATTTTGTTTTATATGTGCAAAGAGACAAGCGTTCATATAAAAATGAAGAAACAAGTGAAATGAAAAATCAGCGATTCATTTTTTATGCAGTTTAACGAACATGACGTAACAGGTTATGATAGAAAGAATTAACTTTAAAAATCAGGCATGTTGGAAGTTCCAGAAATCTTTTTTCGTGTCAATTGTTCATTCTTTTAAAACTCACTTATTTTAAACTGTAAGATTTCAAACAATTAACAAGTTCTCAAATAGCCGATTTGGTATTCTGATGATGAAAAAAGAGAGAGGTCCGATCTATATGAGAATCAGACGGCTAACCATCATAAAATAACACAAGTAATAACTTTCTTTCGTATACCGCGCATTCAAAATAAAATTCAAAATTCGAAAAGTTAACATTGTGGGCAGTAAGACTGAAAATAGCTACATAAGGTTATAGACTTGCTTAACGAAGTTAAAACAAATCTAAACTATCATTAATATATATATATATATAAGTCGTTTATTTGCAAAAGTAATGACATTAAGGGGTGATACATGCACACTTACCTTTTTAGGCTTGCAGTCTTCTATAGTAAAATTAGTTTTGACATTTATAATCTTTGGTACAATGATCATTTGATGTTTCTATTTAACAATAAAACGTATCACAAAATACAGAAATAAAATTTGATGCACTGTATGGCCATTTCCTTGACTGACAACACAACAAATTTGTTTTAAAAGAACATTTGCCTGGTTGTTAAATATGTTGGAGATTTAAAACGAAAGTCGACACAGCAACTCGTGTTAAGAGTCGTAATTTTGTGATTATCAAGGTAGACCGTCCAGGTAGAATACTCAAAATTCTAGATATCGAAATCAAACAAGAAAATATAGACCTAATGAAATTAACATGTCTAAACTTCAATAGATATTTTACGTTGTGAATTAATATAATTTATATATTTATACATGATTGTTCTAGAAATGTCTTTCCGTTGACTTTTCATAAAATTTTGCAATTAAAGTCTGGTAATTTTACACATTTGAATGACCAATACTAACGGACATAGCGGAAATTAAATTAAAAACAAAAAATAAAATAAAACCACCATAGATCTTTTAACATATACATGTATTTTACGGAACATTTATCTTGCAATATATCAAAAGGTAAACACAATTCAAGTGGCCGCCGGATAACATGACAACTATAATATATACATAAAGAGACAGCACCTTTTTATTTCCTTTTGATACTTCCTATATATTATACTTTCCGAAATTATGGAAATTCAAACATAAAAGGATACATTTAGATTTTTTGGGAGTATATTGTATACTTACTTCCTGGAATATCTGCGAAAAAAATAAGGATAGTCAAGATCAATAATAATAATCTTATGAATAAATGATGTAATGTTTCTTACATACATGTACATTCAAAGACGGAATTCTAATATTTATTGTAGTTTAAGGGCTTAACCGTCATTGAGATTAAAACTCGTTTAGCAATTATTATGACCACAAATATGGTTTATCTTAAAAAAGGCTAGTTATTGGTGATATCAAAAACGACCTAAATAGGCATTATAAAATCACAAAAGTTGCTTCACTGAAAATTCGACACTACCGCTAAATTTTCTATAAATCACCAACAAATCGTGGCTGAAATTTCCGGTGGAAAATTTGCCTCGCATTGCTTATAAGCATTGAAAAGATGATTTCGAACAAAAATCTTAATAGAAAGAAAAAAATAATAACAAACGCTAGCTGCGCAACATGGAATCAAAAAGTAAGATATTTAATTTTTTTTTATATACAGTATTTCTTTCTGCTTATAAAAAACTCCCAAAATAGACTACAGTAAAATTACAACATTTTTATTTCAAATTGAATGTTTTAAAATACTTGAGCATAACTATAATTATTTGGACCCCACGGTTTGAAAAATATAACAAGAGAAATTAATGCAACCAAATTTGGTTGAAATCAATACAAAATAAAATCAAAACGTTTTATGCTGTACGTATACGATTTTATTTCATAAATATTAGTATTTGCATATTATAATATAGCCATTAAGATTAAAAATTGATACATATCACAAAACATGTAAAGTCAGCTCACACTTTGTTAATATTAGAGTTTTCTCATGAAATGATTCTATGAGATTGATTTACTTTCCTGACGATGCACAATTCTATGAATTGAAAAAAATATTTTTTGTATTTCTTTTTATAAATTTAATTTGATTTACTTGAAATAGTAAACAAGTCTTTGTTTTTCAATATGAAAAAATGAATAGAACTTAAAATCAAATTTATAAACTGAATCAAAATCAGAAATGGTTTGAGCATTTTTTTTTAAAAAATCGATTGAAATGAAACTTTTACACTTTTTCCTTTTTTATCAATGAAATTTAAGAAGAAAAAAAATTTAACTTTATAATTTTATTTTACATGGATATTAATACATACATTATCTTGTTTCACAAATGTACACTTAAAAATTCTGTCTGTTTGTAGAACTATTTTATGTTATATTTCTTCTCCAAACGTTTGGTTTTGCAAGCACTTTTCTGATTGGAACACTGAATACAACACGACAACAACATGAGAATACAGTTACAAAACATAATTATATCAGAAAGGCAATATTTTATTCTCGGAAGGCCATTGACAATTATGTAAGTAAAAAATATATTAACCTGGTATAATTTTTGTTAGATTTTTTCTTCATAATGTCGAACAAAAAACATCATAACTATAAAAAGAAGGGGGAAATTCACAAACCAAAAAACAAAGAGACAATAGGAAAACCTTAAACAGCATATGGAAAAACATATACTACAATAATATTGGTAAAAAAATATAGTGAATGATAGAGAACTTAAGATACAGATAGGACAAAAACTACAACAGTCACAATGAGAACGCAAACAAATCAAAGTGTCCATTGGTGTCATTGGGTATAGTTGACTGGGTTTATTCAGCTTATCATTAATACTTATTTTGGGTTTTGTCACGAGCTTATTAAATGGTAATCACATATGTGCAATTTTTATGACTATTGAGGTTGTACCACTGCTGACAGACTGTATGTTCCAAGACAAATCCTACCCTTAGTAGAGATTGACACGATTTTCAGAACATTTTTTTTTATAAATTTTCAAAAGCTTGGTACATTAGAAATAAAATTTCAACCCCCACAGCTACTAGTTGACTACCAGTTAAGGTCCGTTCGGGATCTAATGTTCACACTGCTTTGATGATGTTTGTCTTTCCATTTTATCCTCGAAAAATATTTAATAAACACAAAAATATTGATTTTCAGTGTAATGTACCTGAAGTTTCATCATTATATAATGGCCGATTCGGAACATTACTCACCTGTAAAGAAAGAGCAATCCAAACAGCCTCAACGGAATGTGGTAGCCTGACTAATTACAAAGTAAGCTAACTTATTAAGTTAATATAATGCCAAAAAGAACGAACAAACTATTATTTTTTTGTCATTTTATTTTTGTTACCTTTTTAAATTTATTTCGTATTAATTGCTATAGTAATTTTTTTTTTTGGGGGGGGGGGGGGGGGGTGGGGGTTACAAAAATAAACAAATAAAATGGGAAATACATAAAATAAAAAATAAAATCCGGTGACAAGAAACCTATGAATAACAACATAGACAAGAAATAAAAAACAAAGCAATACAACAAATAAAATGAATAATAAAAAACGTGCAAGTCTCACTAAAAATAATAATTTTTAGAAATACGGAGAGTGATACTAAGTTATGTACTCTGATTATGAATACAAATATTAATGAAATTATCCCGAGAAAAATAATATAGTCAATGAATTTGCTATGCAGTATATTATCTTTCAAGGGTTTCAATGATATAACCCTTTTTATTGTATAGCAAGATATTTATGATGCGATTGCAATATATAATTTTCGCAAGGGACACTTTTCCTCAATACTTATGTAATAACCCGTTTATTGTATAGCAAGATCCTTTAAATGTCAAATAAATCTCTTTTCTACATCAATAACGTCAATTTCTAAAGCCAAATTTCATGCAGTGCATATCGTATAATATTGCATGCTCAATGTTGTTTGCACTGTACAAATGTACTTGGAATACGACGTTGCTATGCAATAAAACATATTATAAAGCGAACTCACACGGAATTGTATATACATATAGATTGATTAAATTGATAGGCAGTCTGTTTTGGAAGAAACACTCGGGTGCAGGAAACACTGTGCAACAGGAGCGATACATTCATACAATATACATACAATTATATAAATATTCATATTATATATAAACTTATCGTAACATGAGAATATTGATAATCTTATAAAAAATACGTAAAACTAGTATATATTTATTATTTCGTTTTAGGCAACACTGCAATGTATAGCTAATCTTGCCATGAAAGTTATAAACAGTCAGTTTGATGGTGATGAATTCAAACATGTAAAAGAAAATTTAAGACAAATACTACGAATTCTCATACAATTACAGCCACATATTGTTTTATCTTCCCATGACAGAAGAATGGTCACTACAAATAACATCGCCGATATTCCGATAGTACTCTCATATCTCGGAGAAATCCGCATTCAAATATCAGGACTGTCAAGCAGCTTTTAGTAGTTTTATCCTCATTTAAAATAATTTTAAATGTAATTTTATGTATGTGTTTATTTATTATATGCCTATGTAATGTTTGTATATTTGTCAAGAAACATTCCACTATTTATTAATTACGGGTATGAAATTTTCGTTGTTCATTTGAAACATTTATATATGTATTATTTAAATTGTTATGGAACTTTTATGTCTGTTTAAGCATAATGTTTAAATAAAATATTTCTTATAATCTGTTGTGGATTTGCGTCAAAATATAAGTCGCCCCAATCCAGGACTTGGACAAGTTGTTAGCCTTTCATACAAATCATAAGAATATCTAGAAAGAATAAGAATGTAAGCCCTAACGTATAGTAATATTTTAAAATGGTTTTTTTCACATATAAAGTTTGTGACTTTTTGAGGAATTGTCTTGTTCAAAGAAAAGAATATTATGACACTATATATTGGTTATAAATTTTCCATTCTGAATCACTAATTTTAATAAATCGGACGCATTGGTCCATGCATTTTACACATCTTCAGCAAAAATTAAGCAAAACAAAGTACAGTAAATCAAATGTGGAACAGTCATGCCAAAATATAAATAAAAAAAAAACAATAAGAATAGAGTTGTGTATGAGTAAGACACTTCGTAGAATATTTTTTTTTTACTTCTGTATTTCTGTTATAAAATACAATTTTCATCATTGCTGTTAATACATGTACCTTAGGGACTTAATGCACAATCAGAATTCACCATGTACCAAGTACTGATATTCATTTTTTGTCGGCCAATTACTTTAATGAAGCGTAAACAAACATGTCAAAGGGTGCATGCTCTTTGGTCGGGTTGTTGTCTCTTTGACACACTTCCCGTTTTCATTCCCTATTCTAGTCCAACATATCAGTGTTAGATTGTATGATTATCAGTGTTAACTGAATGACAGACAGATAAAGTTACAAGTAAAGTATGTGAAAAACACTTGTGTCTTAACTTTTCATATGGAAGATGATTATGTTAAATGATATTGAAACAATTCCTCGTATTATTCGGATAACTGGACTTTTCGAATGACCAAAGATCAAATGCTTACTGAAAAAAACCCACTAAATCCTTTACACATATCACTTTAATCGGGTATGTACACACGTTCTATTAATGCGATTTTTCGAACATTTTTTGTACTACGAAAATCACTTTTGCGCTTCCATACGACTAATTTTGAGCTTAAGTAGGACAAAAATAAATCTTCATTAAGTTTCTCCACAACTTCTCAGTAATAAGGGATTTGTATCTACCAATCTACGTTTTTTTTTATTTCAGTGATAGCTATTTACAAGATAAATAATTAGTCTTAAACCTGATGAGTTCAGATAGAGCTGGGATACTGACTGGCTTCACAAACTTGTACATGTCATCACAGAGACAGTTTGATGGTGATGAATTCAAACACGTAAAAGAAAATTTAAGACAAATACTATGGATACTCATACAATTACACCCACATATTTTTTTTTTTATCTTCCTATGACAGAAACATGGTCACTACACATACCATTGCTGCTATTCCGATAGAACTCTCATATCTCGGAGAAAATTATTTCTTATAATATTTTGTCGAATTTCGTCAAAATATAACTCGCCCCAATCAGGACATGGACAGGTTGTTTGTTTTTCATACAAATCATATATCTAGAAAAAATATGAATGTAAGCCTAACTTATAGTAAGATCTAAAAAAAATCACATATAAAGTTTGTGACTTTTTCAAGAAAAGAACATTATTTAACTATATCGTGGTTATCAAATTTCCATTCCGTATGACTGATTTTGATAAACCGGACGAATTGGTCCGTGCATTTTACATATACCTCGAATTTGACTCCAATGTTCATCTCAGTACCAGAATATATATTTCAGTCATAAAATATAATTTCCATCATATCTTTTAATACATGTATCTTAGAGACTTAAATGCACCTTCAAAAGTCACCACGCAGCTACCAAGACTTTAATAAAGCGTAAACAAACATGTCATAGGGTGCATGCTAGTCCAACATATCAGTGCTAGATTATATGGTTATCAGTGTGAATTGAATGACTGACAGATAAAGTTACCAGTAAAGCATGTGAAAAACACTTGTGTCTAAAAGTTTTATCATATGGAAGATGATTATGTTGAAAGGATAAATGATACTCAAACAATACCTCTTTTTAATCTGATAACTGGACTTTTCGAATGACCAAGATTCAAATGCTTACAGAAAACCCCGCGAAATCTAATACAACATATCACTTTCAGTGGGTATGTACACTCGTTTATTAATGCGATTTTATATAGCTATATAGAACTTTTTTTTGTTACTACTGAATATCACTTGTGCGTATCGTAGTCTAATGTTGAGCTTCAGTACGACAAAAATAAATCTTCGTGAAGTTTCTCCACATCTTCGCTGTAATAAGGGATTTATAGGTACGTTTTTTTTATTTGAATGATCGCTATTTCCAAGATAGATAATTAGTCTGACACTTGATGAGTTCAGATAGAGCTGATATACTGACTAACATCACAAACTGGCTTGATCAAAACTGGATACTAATTCAAAACTATTCCATAAAAAGATTTGAACGACAAGGAACAGTATCGGATGTATCCAAAAGGAGGTTTCATCATCGATGTTGTGGGCCGGAATTTCTGCTTTGGCGTAAGTTTTTTCCTGATTTTTAATTGTTCCAGGTTTAAACAATTGAGTTAACATTAAGACTCTTCACCTTTGACATTATTTGCTGCTGGTGAGATCATCACTTCTGAATTATTTCCAATATAGGTGATACCGCTGCTAGTGTGCTTTTTGTTAACCTATTTCATTAATTAATATGTACAATAACTAAGTCCGTACACATTGCATATAGTTCAAAATCACACGAAACAAGTACTATTAAAGAAAGGGATCCAAAAACCAACTGTATCTAAAACTTATTTCAGTTCGTCTATCTAGACCTGTTTTATCATCTCTTTATACAAAATTTGTCAAACCATTCACAGGTTATTTCTTTTCTAAATAATTTCATCACTAACTTTATTGTAGGATAGTCATTTCTTGATAGTTTTTAAAATTAAATTCTTTGATGCCAGTTTTGATGCACAACATGTGCACATTTCGTCGTTGTGCTCATGGCCTAAAATATTTAAAAAAATTGAAAAAAACAATAATCCAAACGGTTGAAGAGAAAATTCAAAAAATGCCAAAATAACAAAAAGGGGTTATGCCGAAACCATGTAGGGATAGAGCTATGTACGAGGGAAATACCCCCTAGTTTTTTACAACTTTTACATTTGTTGTCACAGCAAATTCAGAAGTTAAAACCAGCTTTATTTTTTAATGTATTTAATAAGACATTGTGTTTAATTTACCACACCAAGTATAGGCTATATATTTTTTGATAATGGCCGAACAACTTAATGTTAGTGCTCTTCTGTTAATAGTCCAACATATTAATTGTCTGATTTGTCTGATACACCCTGTCTTACAGATGCTTATATAAGGGGATTTTGTCAATAAACACAGTAGTTGACAAAGTGATTCTTACAGCTTCTGGTATAACAATCTTTTTATGTCTCAAAACTGTTCTAGTGTGGAACAGAGATGAAATCTTACATAGATTTGTACGATAAAAACAGCAGTTAAAGCTTTATGTATTATTTTCTGGCATTGCTTGCGTTATTAAAACATCCGTCTTTACCCTGTCGTGAAACAGAACAGAGCTGGTCTACTCTGATGGTAGATTGTCAATGTGGTATGCAGAAGAAAGACTCATGAAGAAAATATCTTTAAGTAGTATATTTTTTATAACCAATATGTTCAGTAGAATATTTTTGACGGAAGCAACCAAGAAAAAATGCACGAATTATAGAGCAGTGAAGTAATTATTAGAATATAAGTAACAAGACGAACTTTAAAAGAGTTCTATATAGATTACTCTCTTGGCATACTGATATCCTTGAGATGTCAAAAAAGGCAAACTAACTTCTAGATATCATGACGCGCATGAAACGGTATCTACCTCGTATGTCTCGAAAAATTATATAAAACAATGATTAGACCGATTTTTGACTTCGCTGATGTTATGATAGTTGTAAAAAATACGAGTCCGATCTATTGAAAAAAGTTCAGCGCCGTGCGTCAATACTTATTACAGGTGCGTTTAAAATTACTAAAAACGATAACCTTCTGAAAGAATAAAACTTGGTACCATTGAAAGATCGACAAAATGTCAACCGTCTCGTACTATTAAATAAGATAAAAAATGAGAAATGTCCCAATTGTTTAAGCGATACTTATCCCCTCGTGAACCATAAAACGCACAATTATAATTTTCGGAGGGTTCATCATATAATTCAACCTTCATCGAGAACAGTTACTTTCTCATTGTCACTTTTCCCAGCCACTATCAGATACTGGAATTCCTTACCATTAGAAATACAGGAATCTACATCTATAAAGATGTTCAAGGAAAAGTTAAATGTTTTGATTCCCCTAAATATTTCTCATTTGGCAATGGAATAGATATACGAAACATAATAAATTTATTACATAGTTCTTATTTATTTATTTTTTTAATTTATTGTTTTACAGTTTATTATTATAAGTAGATCTAGCAATCCCCATATAAAATTTTTCAGCAAAGCAACTTTGCAAGAAAGGAGGAAAATATCTGATTTACCTATTTCAGAACAAAGTGTCAATATTGGGATAGCTTGACATTTGTTGAATTAATTCAAAGGTGACAGAAAACACCTACATTTTACATAACGTAACAAAGTTGCAAAATAACAATCCGAAGATACTAATATTAGATATAGTAAATTTATACTATGCTGTATACGACGCATTGCAAACCTGCAGGATCCCAACATCATTATATTTTTTGACTGTAAATGGCTGCAAAAATAGTTGCAAATGACTGCAAATGTTGTGTCAGACAAAATATTTGCTGCTATGGTTGAAATATGACTGCCTCAACCTTTTCTAGCGTTAAGTCAGACACATTTCAACTGACACAGCACCTACCTGCAGTAGAAATATATTTGTGACAACCTTTTTAAAGTTGTAACAGATGCATTTTGTTCACCTCAGTCGATTTTTAACTGTTAAAGCGGTTTTTTTTAGTTGATACAACGCAATCTAGCTATTTACCTGATTTGTGATAGACTGGTAATGACTGCATCAGCGTTTTACATATTGTCGCAGACATATTTCGTTGAATCAAACATCATGAGCTGATCTATTTAACATTTTGCGTGTTAAGTTTCATTTTGCGTGTTAAGTTTCAAATAATTCTATTATAAAATTCAAACCCCCGGTTTTTTGGTGGGGTCCATGTTGTTCATATGTCTTTAGTTTTTAATTGTAGTGCATGTATTGTTTTGGTCTTGTCTTCGTTGTTCACCAGGGTTTGTCAGTTGTTACGATTTTTCTCTCCTTCGAATATCCCTTTGGTATTTCTTGACTTTACTTAATTGAAAAAATAATCGGTTATGAAATAAAATAAACATTTATGTATCCCAAATCACTTAGAAGTATACAAATAATAAGTAACTTATTTCATGTGTATTTGGCTTTTAACTTTATGACTTTGAAATTAAAATGTTTTATAGAATATGAGTTGTTATGACATTGTCCACCTGCACAATATAATCAGCAAACACCTTGCTGTGATTAGAACAGTAGGGGGGGTGTGAACGCATCTCGCAGTTATATAGATAAACTTAACTGCAGTATACATGTACAAGAGGCGTAATTTAGGAATTTTTAACTAATAAGATTTCATCGACTTTTTAATAGTTCAATGACGAATGATAATTCATTGATTTATAAAAAAATTTATCGATTGAATTAATAAATATATACATATTTGTTAAAGATATTATGCAGATAAATTTTATATCGCATTTTATAATAGAAATAACAATTTATCGTTCATATATTTTGTCTTTGATTGTCTTTATTTAAATATCTTATTTATTTATTTATTTTGTACACATTTTTTATAAAGTAAGGGGCTGAATGGATTAGATCCATTTATACAGTCTGTTAATGCACACAATAAAATTTCAAGGTAAGGATTAACACTTTTTCATTGTTTCGCAGCAGGTAAAATTTAAAAAAAAAAAAAAGATGAAAGAGAAAACTATTTGTTAATGTTGAGAATTTTCACCTTTTTATGATAAATTCTTTAAATATACTATTATTGTTTCATTTTTGTAATGTTTGAGTCCAAATTTATTTTATTTATATTCTTTCATTTGGTAAAATATGTCTTTCTTTAAAGATCTAAAAATTGAAGGTAGAATTATTTATTAACATATAAAGACCAAGCCTGAATTACTTATTAAAAAAATATTTTTTTATAATATAATATAACTCTTAACATTAAATAAAACAATTACTGATATGGGCTGTTTAAATAGCTTCAGTCATTCACACACAGTGAAATAAATTTCAAATACATGTATCATGATCACATTACCAGCCACCTGTGGTTTTACAACTTTTTACAGGATGTCTATTTGACACCTGCTGACACATCTTTTTACAGGATGTTTATTTGACACCTGCTGACACATCTTGTTCTTAAAATTAATTATTACCTATCAAATTGAAAGCCATAAACTCACATCAGCATTTAGAATTTTTGAAATCTACAAGTAATGAAACTGCATGAGTTATTTAATTTGATAAAAAAGGGAGTTATTTAATTTGATAAAAAAAATAATTGTCAGATAATTACAAAGTGGTACTTTTCAAATAACTAAACGGTATTTAAAAAGTACCACTTTGTAATTGTAAACAATATGTTATAATGGAGTACAATTTCTATATTATAGAATATAATAAGATCCTAACTTAATGATTTTAATGACTGAATGTCTTAAAAACAATGTGTGTTGATTATATATAAAATGTTTAATGTTTCTATAATATATGATGAACAGCTTATTAATTAATTAGATTTCAGAAATTCTTGATATAATAAATATATATTATTGAAATTTCATTGTATTCATTAACAGACCTTATAATTGGATTAAATTCTCCAGCCCCATCATTTATAAAATGTGTGTAAAAAAATTAAAAAAATCAATAAAATAAAATACAGACAATCGACAGCACAATACATGAATGATAATGTTATTTTCTATTATAAAATTCGATACAGGTTTTTGCATAATAAGTTTTAAAAAATGCGCATATATTTATTTATTCATCACTGAAATATTAAAAAAATCACTGAAAAGTTATTAGATGAAAATTCCTAAACCACGCCTCTTGTGTACTTCAATTAAGTTTATCTACATAACTGCGAGGTACCTTCACACCTCCTACCGTTCTAATCACGGCAAGGTAATGGGTATTAAATGCTATTTATATTTTGGAGGTGGACATAACAACTCATATTCCATGAACATTTTTATTTCAATATCATTTAAGTCAAAAAGTCAAATACAAATGAAATAGGTTATTTATTAATTGTATATTTTCTAGTAATCAGAGGGAATTAAATTTTCTCCAGGCGTTTATTTTATTTTATTACAGATTATTTTTCAATTAAAGTATTTGAATCTTAACACCAAAAAGTTAAACATATCACCCCACGATGTTTGATTCGACGAAATATGTCTGCGACAACGCTGAAGCAGTCATTATCAGTCTATCACAACCCAAGTAAATAGCCAGAATGCGTTTTACCAACTCAAAAAAAAAAACGTTTTAACAGTTAAAAGTCGACTGACATGAACAAAATGCATCTGTTACAACTTTAAAAGGTTGTCACAAATATATTTCTACTGCCGTAACACAGGTAAGTGCTGTGTCAGTTAAAATGTGTCTGACCCAACGCTAGAAAAGGTTGAAACAGTCATATGTCAACCCTAGCAGCAAATATTTTGTCTGACACAACATTTGCAGTCATTTACAACTATTTTTGCAGTCATTTACAGTAAAAAAAATGTCCTTTTCCAGTTAAAGTTCTCACAAATAGATTTCTACTGCAACAACACAGGTAAGTGTTGTGTCAGTTAAAATGTGTCTGACACGCTAGAAATGTTGCGACAGTCATATGGCAACCATAGCAGCAAATATTTTGTCTGACACAACGTTTGCAGTCATTTACAACTATTTTTGCAGTCATTTACAGTAAAAAAATGTCCTTTTCCAGTTAAAGTTCTCACAAATAGATTTCTACTGCAACAACACAGGTAAGTGTTGTGTCAGTTAAAATGTGTCTGACACGCTAGAAATGGTTGCAACAGTCATATTGCAACCATAGCAGCAAATATTTTGTCTGACACAACGTTTGCAGTCATTTACAACTATTTTTGCAGTCATTTACAGTAAAAAAAATGTCCTTTTCCAGTTAAAAAGGTTGTCACAAATAGATTTCTACTGCCACAACACAGATAAGTTTCGTGTTAGTTAAAATGTGTCTGACCCAACGCTAGAAAAGGTTGAGGCAGTCATATTTCAACCATAACAGCACATATTTTGTCCGGAACAACGTTTGCAGTCATTTACAACTATTTTTACAGTCATGTACAGTCAAAAAATGTCCTTTGCAGTTAACAAAACGACTGACATTGGTCTTTTCGGTCATTTGTTTTGTCAGCAGTGGATTTTACGACCAGTCTATGAAGAACACTTGTTATTTCCAATTAAACAATATACTGAACAGGGGTGATCCACACAAAACAAAACTAATCAATGACACAATTAATGTCAAACCCAGTATATGTATTTCTCAAACACTACAAGTTCTTTCAACTTTTTCTTGTAGTTTACAGTATGTTAGTTACAAGATGGATACAACACTTTCGCAGTGTTCATACTACTGTTTGTATACGATTGTAGGACAAAAAAGTCACTGGAAGGTTGGGTTTTATAAGTACATATTTTACTTATATAAATTTTATATGGACAATATAATGTGTTAGAATATGGTAAATATTATTTTGTTCTATCATAATTTCTTTGTTAATTCATTATAAAAAAAAGCCAGATAGGTAAAAAACAAGTAAAAATACATTATGGCATTTTTTGTACAAATGTATGACCATTTTCTTGTAAAATATACATGTACGATGGCAATAATCCTCAGTTTTCAAAAATTAAACATTTTTGTAACAATGAATTTAAATTGTCAATTTAGAGAAAGTATGGAAATCCAAACAATTGAGCTGAAGATACCATCGCCTCTTGGACCTTGAGTCCACTAGCAGCGGTATCGATTCGGTGGTAATAATAGATTATTTGATACCAGTTTTGATGCACAGGATATGCACATTTCGTCGATTTACGAATTATCATGTGTGCTCAGAAGTTGAAAACCAAAACAACAATCCAAACAATAGAAGGGCAAGTTCAAACATTTCAAAAAAGGTAAGGCCAAATTCTGTTAAAGACAGAGCTATGCAGGAGGAAGATGCTCCTTAGTTTTCACAAATTAAAATTTTTGTAATAATAAATTTAAAGTATCAATTCCGGGCCAGTATATAAATACTATCAACTGAGCTGGGGATGATTAAAATGTAAATTATGAATCAGTATTGCTTATCCACAGTCGATTTCTGCAAAAAGTGACATAAAATGCATACCGACTATAGGTGTTATGTTGGATCGACAAATGAAAAAGATTCATGAACATTTATTTTTATTGTACTCATTTACTTCGTACAGACAACACAGTAAATGTCTGCCTGGTTAGTATATGGAGGACATCGAAGACTGCCACAACTGGTTCTGATTGAATAGAACAGGGCAGCTTTTTCATTACTATTCTTGTTATCCAACGGTTCTGCTGCAATGTCAACGCATGCGTAATCGCGTCTGTGGTGTGTTTTATGATCAGACATTAGATAACCAGTGTACTCGGATGTCCAACCTTTGTAGCACGATTTTCTGGCTTTAAAAGAGAAAAAGACATATACTAGTATAGTCCGGAAAAACCTGAAACACTAACAAAGATACACAAAAAGCAACTACTAGTATTATCATTTTTATATTACGTATTAGTAGTTGTAAAATTAAATGAGTCAGTTTAGAATACAAGTTTAAAAGTTTGGCATATTAACTAAGCTGGTCATGAATTCTATAATTTTTTTTTAATTTCGAATTCATTGAAATAAGTGAAATATGATACATTTTTGAAATAAAAATCCATTTAAAGTTATTAGCATTGAATTGTCGATTACGTTAAACCAGAATATTCCGCAAACCCAAAATCTTAGAACTTTTTTCTTATTAATTTTAGAATAATTTTCGTTTATAGTGGGTATCTGTCAATGAGACGACTATTTACACGTAGATAATAAAAGGTTGAAGTATAGCCGTCAACAAGTAGCGCCTGACAAAACCGCACATTTGAACGTCATCTAATCTAGTAAAGAAACCAATGCGATATGAAATAAAGAGGACATACACCCGCCTTTTCCAATGGTCAACAGCAGATAACCATGAACTGAGCAAAGCAAAAATAGACATGTTAACGCATACCAGTTTCAGTACTCATAAATTCACTCGGATGTCTCAAAAGCAAAGACCATATAAGAATCTCTTGATACTGGCTAATATCAAATTACACTAGCTAGATGAAATAGGGCAGGCAAGTCTAGATTAATTAAAGTTTTGGTGGTTTGGTGATTTAAATAAATAATACCAATTAAAAAAAATATGAAATAATATTTAGAGTTCTTCTTATTTTCCATGAAATATAAATCTATAGGAGTAATTTTCAATATCCAAATCATTCCACAACATGAAAAATGAAGCCCATATAACTATCTTCATAATTGTTATATAATAAAATTGACGGAATTACGTTACGTTCATTAACGGGAAATGCATATTTTACCAGGTATCATAAGAACAGATGATTTTCCTCTTCTTCTGCAAACAGAACAGGGTACTTCTTTATTGTTTACATCTTTGGACAAACCATTAGGATACCCACCAATCTGATATTCACCACCATATACCTGGTTATTATCATAGGATTGTGGTTTACCATTTTCAGGATCATTGGGTAAACATAAGTAATTTACACCACCTCCTTTGTGGCTGTAATAATTTCCTCCAACCTGGCCTAGTGATATGAAAATAAAAATATCTCAAGACAGCTCATATACTAAATGAACAAATGAGTCAGCTGATAACAAAAATGAAAATAAAAATTAAAATCACTGGATTCAAAGCGAATTAGTATTTGAATGGTAAATTTTGAGATATAATGGTTCTGTGGTTCGTCTACTTTGATACTGCTTGACATGCCCTCAATTAATATCGATCATTTTAGAGTTGCCTGGACGAATAAATTGTTTGCTTCGTACAAATAGTATGTAGGTCAATGCCATCCGTGCTGAAAACTTGGCTACGTGTAGATTTTAGACTCTTACGAAACATATTACTCGGCGGTGGATTATTTTATGTCATATTCGAAATTTTGTGAGATATGTGTCTGAAAATTATATTCCAAGAATGTTTCAGAATTTCGTAAAACATTTGCTCAGTCGTGTAAATGTCTATTAAATAATTTTCAACTTTGATAAACATTCATTGTAGATTTATAGTGTGCAATTCTTAGTATAACTACCTTTAAATAGCAACAAATGTTGTAGCGTTAACTAATGCCAACAACTGTTGCAGCACCAATTCAAAATTTGATGGATTTTTACAATGATAGAAACAAATACTCTGGCATACTCAGGAAACAACTATTTGATGTTTTTATGCAAGTAATTTTCGCGACGGCTCTGAGTCTGGAGTACTTTCACAATGTACTACTGCTTTATTCCTGGTAATATTCATTCCTTAATTTTTCTCTCATTTCCCTTTTTGTCCCATCTTTTTAATAAAATTGGTGTTCCTTGTTCCATCCCAATAAAATCAAATGGTTATTCTTTAAAAACATATTGTTACAGCCTGGTCATGTAAAACAACAATTACCTGTATAAACAAGTTCAGCATTCTTTGGACATGCTTTTCTTCCCCACCGTACGTAGGTTACACCTGTATGATATAGATAAACATATATTCTATTGGTATTTATTGTAAAAAATCGTCTGTCTGTAAGTCTTGCTGAAAGTCATGGTTATTCAATAGATATTAGTAAGATCTACATGTGTTTTTGTCTCTGGGATGACTATATACAGAGATAACAAATGAATGAAAGTGAAAGTCTATATAATTCCCTTAAAATAATAACATAGGTATAACAAGATAGTGTTTTCAAGTACTAAAACGATTATAGTAACAAACTTAACATACTTTCATAAAATTCGCTTGCTGAAAATATATGGTTTGGTTTGGTTCCATGGAGGTTGATTACTGACTTAAAATCTTTATGTAAAATATGTTGTATGGTTCGTCTATTCTATCCTAGAAATGATTTTCGCTTACTATTTGAACAAAATAATACAGATAGTTTCAAATCAACGAAGTTTTGGATTTATTAAATCAAATTAGTAAGTATATTTATTTGATGCAAACGTCCTAGTAAATCTTTCAGAAAGCTTTGATATAATATGGCGTACCTGAATGTTGTGTCTCAGCCGGACATTTTTCTTTCTTGGAATTGTGGAGATAATTTCTCATCATGTCTATAAGGGACTGGTCTGATGCTGATAGTTTATAGTCGTCACAGTCATGACCGAAAGTGGCGACCATGACAGTTGCTAAAACGACTAATTGTCTGTAAATTAGCATGTTCTGTAAAATACATGGCTATTAAGCATTGTATAAAAAGCAAATTGTTTATATTATCATTCTCGAAAGAAACAAAATATGTTCTAAGGAATTAAAAGTAATGTTTAATTTAAGACCTACCGTATTATTTCCGTAGAAGGTAACACGAAGTTGATGCCAAACACAAAATGTCAGTAAACTTTATTATTGTAAATGTAATGCTAATGTAAGTTTTGCGTGTTTATATTATTGATCTGCATGTATCAGTTACATGAAACATAAGGTATCATAATATACAATGTAACTGCAAAAAAGTGAAAATAAACTAGAGGCTCTCAATAGCCTGTATCGCTCACCTGGATTCAACTTGTCACCTTGAGCAGCACTAAAAGTTTAATTGTAGCAGTCAATTTGGCTGGTTTTTCCATAAGGTAGTATGTTAAACTAAGTTCGGCTGTGGCAGCTATTTTGGTTGAAAGTCAGGATCTTCGGACATAATAATCAAAGAGCACTATTAAAGGACCAAGACTGGCAAGTCTAGTTTCAATTGCCCCGGAGGTTTCAGACAAGAAGATTTTTAAATGATTTTTCCCATACGGTCCTATGTTAAACTAAGTTCGGCTGTGGCAGCCATTTTGGTTGACAGTCTTGGACATTAGACAAATTCTCAAAGAGGACCATCTAAGGAACATTGCTGCCAAATCTGGTTCCAACTGGCTCAGTGGTCTCAGAGTTTTAAATGAATTTTCTCATAAGGCCCTATGTTAAACTAAGTTCTCCTGTGGCGGCCATCTTGGGTCATCTGAAACTTTTCCGAAGGAGGACCATGTACGGGTCATTGCTACTAAGTTTAGTTCTAATTGGCTCTGTGGTTTCAGACAAGAAGATTTTTCCAATTAAAGCCGTGACTGATCGCTGCTAGCTAACTTATTTTAAGACTTTAGTCAACCGGCATTACATACGGCTAGAAAGGTTTCTACTGTTTAGAATATACCTTTGACTAACTTCTTTCCCGGTCGTAAAGATTTCCCATTGTGCAATTTTTTTTCAAATTCGGAAAAATGGAGGGCCTTTCATTTATCATTTATCATTGTTTATCAGTCTATATTCTATGTTTAATTCTTTTTTAAAGTTGAAGATCGTGACATTTAAATTGTCCGAAATCAGTTTTTGTTGCCGTATTTGCATATTACAAAAATATTTGTATTTTTAGCCGTTTTCATTGCATTCCAACTTCAATATTTAAATATAATGCAAATATATAATATAATTTCTATTTTTTTTTTACGATAATTAACATCTAACAAAAAGATTTAGTACTGTTTATATTGTCAATATGTGATTATAAAAGTTTTGAAAGCAGGTCAAATACTCTTGTCACTAAGTATCACCAACATGTAAAATTTGGGAAATGTTTTTGAAAGCAGTGGAAGTCATTCTTGTAAACACCAGGGCTGCGTGATAGGATAGTTAGGCTCTTCACTTGAAGTCAGTGTCTTCTATGTTACCATATTTTTATATCTAACAAAACAAACTATGCTATGAGTCCAAAGATGAGTAAATCGTTAGAAAGTTATGATACGTGGTGAAGATCGTGTACTAAGCCATTTTCAGAAAAAAAACATGACAAATCCATTCATTGCTGTAAAAGATGTCCAAAAATCATTGCAATGCGTAGATCAGGGTAATCCATCGGCAAAAATCATTTATTGATGAGTTGTTACATAAAAAGAAGTCCCGCTCACTAGATCTTTACTGGAAACATGACCAAGGCGTGTTATCTTAAATGCTGATTAAGAGAATTGGTCAAGTCTTATATCAATCCGTGCTCTTTTTCTGGCCAATGTACGAGAATATGTTACACTGGAAAAAGTTTTACAGTTTCCAGTGGGCCCAATTCCGACGTTTTTGTTAACCCAGAGGTTGTTTAGAAGTTTACATCTACTACTGTTACTGATATTCCAGAGTTGTTCAGCACACAAGAAGAGGCAGATAGGAGACTCATTCTACATTCAGTATCAGATGATAAATATGTTGGGGTAGATGAAGAACCTGGTAGGATCGTGATTAGGTCCTCTGACACAGAAGTTTTGTTGTTATGTGTGCGTGTTTTCCCTCAGCTACTGAACACAAGCGAAATATAGTTCAAACCGATAGTGTAACGTCAGTACAAGACGGAAGGAGGTTTATATCGACACATGAAGTTTGCAAATCAATTGATCCACCGTATGCCAGATATTATCAGGTGCTCGTGCTCTTACCGGCTGTGAAACCACATCCTCCTATTTGGCATAGGTAAAAAGTCAGTTTATAAGACTTTGATGGTAAACCCTGAAACGTATCAGTTACTGGTAGATCTTGGTGGCACGAGTGTGGACAGGGCCACCAAAGCGGGGGGGGGGGGGGGGGGGTCTCCCGAGAAGTAAATAGTACATTTTCTCACTTGGACTTAAATAAACTAAGGGTACAGTTGGCATCTTCTGAAGACGTTTAGTGCGCCTCTTCCCTTCAGAGGCAGCATTTAGGCAGCACATGCATGGTGCGTCGTATCAAGTCTATATTTGGCAAAATGCAGGTCAGGCAAAGCCACCACCAATATTGCCTCTAGAATACGGTTGGCAACGGTCAAGTAATGTCCTTATTAAGAATTTCTTCGAGGGTCAGATATCTTCAGATTTTCAGAAAAAACCGGATTTGTACTTGTATCTGCTTAGTACAGAATTTTACAGGTATTAGTGATTGCAGTTACCACAGAAACGAAGACTAGAAATGCACTTACCCTAGGGTAAGCGTAGAGAACGATGACGATTAGTTTTTTTTTTTATAAATGATATTAGTTCTTTATCTTAGTTTCCGTCTCAAATACGCAATCGTTCATCACTGATGTTTACAAGAATGACTTGTGCAAGACTGTACTTCGATAGGGGAAGTGTAGTACTTGTGAAGTTTCCACTTATATGGATACTGGTTTTTTACATGCGTAATAAATATGATTTAATGTTCTATGTTCCATACCTAACTTCTGAGGAACAAGAGTTTGTAAATAATCTGCCAGAAAATGAAAAGTCTCATTACTGCATTTCGTCCATATTTTGTCTATCGATTGTTGAACATCTAAAATAATTGGTAAAAAATTTCAGATACCTTCATAATCAATGTAACTTAAATATTCGTATTGTACAATTAATACCTGACTTGAACTTCCGATTTAAAGTAGGCGACTGCCAATATTGACTGAAGAGAACGGGGGGCATAATTTAACATCTCTCGTTGTTTTTTTCCCTTGATTGGTTTCAATTTCTTAGATCATTATATCTCAGATATAAAAGGAAAGAGAAATTAATGAAACTGTTTGCTTGGTTGCCCAGATATACAGTGAAACCTTTGAAATTGTCCGGAAAAGTTGATTTTGACTTTTTGACCTTTAACTTGTCATCTCGGAAATTTGCACAACTTGTAAACTTTACGACCAGTAGGAATTGAAGGTCCATACTATTATCTTTATAAAAAGGTGTAAATTAGCCGTGTGTCAGGGTGGTTGACTAAACTATGGAATTGGCTATTGAAGTCACTGCACTATATATTGGATCCGCGGATTTCATATCATGTTCTAGTG
Source organism: Mytilisepta virgata (assembly GCA_028015205.1). Classification (NCBI taxonomy): domain Eukaryota; kingdom Metazoa; phylum Mollusca; class Bivalvia; order Mytilida; family Mytilidae; genus Mytilisepta; species Mytilisepta virgata. Next base: position 40,349,926 of record CM051515.1, read on the forward strand.
GTTTAACATGGATATTGCATAACGCGGATTTCCGGTTTGCAGAACTGTATGCAGGGTGTGTTAAATATTCTAATATTTACAATTTCTATCTCAATCTATTGTATATAACAAATTTGAATATTAACAATAAACAAGACTGGATACACTGAAATATCTCGCCTGACTTTAGTGTTCATCATTGAATTTATGTTGAAAGTAAAAGTTTATATAAGTTTTACATTAAATTAACATGTTAATGATAAATGAACATGAAGTCAATTAATCTTATGAAGGAACTGGAGTGAACTGTATTCTATGTTAAACATAAGCGACCTTATTTTAACATTTTCACACCTTCCAATGTTTTGTTAATCACTGTTTAGTATTGACCCCTTAAAAGTTTTTTATTATTTGTTATCATTATTAATGTTATTTAATGAATTTTATAAAATAATGAGACTATTTCAATATAAGTAATCTGCAGTTAAATAATAAAATGCATTCCATACAGCATATATAGTTGACCTATTCCTTATAGCATCTTAGCAGAAGACCAAATAACAGAAACTTATCATTGACCAATGAACCATGAAAACGAGGTCAAGGTCAGATGAAACCTGTCAGACAGACATGCACACCAACCATTTCACACACCACATATAGTTGACCTACAGCTAAACTATCTGAGACGAGGACCAAACAGAAACTTAACATTGACCAATGAACCATGAAAATGTGGTCAAGGTCAGATGAAACCTGCGATACAGATATGCACCCCTTACAATCATTCCATACAGCACATATAGCTGACCTATAACTTGTAGTATCTGAGAAGATAATCAAACAATAGAAACTTAACATTGACCAATGAACCATGAAAATGAGGTAAAGAACAAATAATACCAGCCAGACAGACATGTACACCAAACAATAATTCCATACACCAAACATAGTTGACCTATTGTTTATGGTATTTGAAAAATAGACCAAAATACAAAAGCTTAGCATTGACCAGTGAACCATGAAAATGAGGTCAAGGTCAGATGAAACATGCCAGACTGACATGTACCCCTTACAATCATTCCATACAGCACATATAGTTGACCTACTGCTAATCTGAGAAACGGACTTTAACCTTGATCACTTAACTTTAACCTTGATCACTGATCCATGAAATGAGGTCGAGGTCACGTGAACCCTGTCTGACGGACAATTAAACGTTGCAAGGAATCTATATACAAAATATAGTTACCCTATTACTCATAATGAGTGAGAAATTCTCATGACAAAAAAATATACATTTTTTCAAGCAGTCGCTGAACCATGAAAATGAGGTAAAGGACAATGGACATATAACAGACAGAAAGTTCATAACATAAGGTATCTGCATACAAGGTATGAAGCATCCAGGTCTTCTACCTTCTGAAATATAAAGCTTTATACAAATAGTTCACGCAGCCGCCGCCGGATAGTAATACTTATGTCTCAATCTGCGACTTTCGTCGCAGCCGAGACAAAAATAACAATATCCCCATACTTCTGCGAAGTGCGTGGATAAATAACGCAGTTTCTCTTTTCTTTCTTTTTTATTTCAGGTAGTCTTTCAATTAAGGTCGTGATGAGAGGCGGTTCATAGGGATTTCGAAGAAAGTTCAAGCATATAGCGATTGTCTCCACCCGCCTGTCCGTCCGTCACTCTTTCTTGTGACATCAACTCCTCCTTCATTTTTATTCCCGCACTTTAGAAGAACGTTTGGGGATATAGCGATTGTCTCCGTCCGTCCGTCCGTTCGCCCTTCACACTTTCTTGTGACATCAACTCCTCCTTCACTTTTGGGTTCAGGAATTTAATTTCTATATAGTATGGTTGCATTCCACCTTCAAATGCGCAGTAAGGTTTGATTTTCACTCCGGTACAATTTCAAAAATTGTCAGTTTAAGATTGTGATTTGTATGGTTTTTTTTTTCATTTTTATTAGGTTTATTGATTTAATTTCTTTATAGAATGACTGAATACTATTTTTGGATAGGAATTAGGTTTTATACTTTTGACTATAGGTAAGTGGCCCAACTACTTACAGGGGTGCGGGGATGACTGTCAATTCCGACAGTACAGAATTCTAGTTTAACTTCGAAAATTTTGAATTCAAGCTTCTCACGCACCATATCATAAAAGTGCAATAAGGTTTTAGAATTTTATTTTTTTTAAATTGGTGCCCACAGGGTTCAATTTTCCAAAAATACGAATTTTTGTCATGCACCATATGTAGATCCGCAATAAAGTTTTAGAATTTTAATTTTCTAAAAATGGGGTCCACAGCAAATTTTTGCTTGTGACGCAAACGCCTCTTTCATTATTTTAAATCTATACATTTTATTTCTAAACTTTTTTATCATACAATATTTGTAGATGCAAAATAAAGTTTTTGAATATTGATTTTAAAACAATTGGGGCCCAAAAGAGTTCTGAATTCTGTTTTTTAACAGCATTGTCATTCACTATATGCAGAGGTGCAAGAATTTTGATTTTCAAAACTTGGCGACCACATGGGTGAAGTACAAAAATGAGAACCTTATGTTTGTTACACACATGTAGGAAAAAAGTCACGACATATATTAAGTTTATATGAGTAGAGTGAATTTTATCTTTCGATTTTCAAACATTAGGGACCACAGAAGTCGAAGTTAGAATGGTAAATTTAAGCTTGTGAACTGAATTCCTCGTTAATTTTCCATTTTATTTCCATACAGTGTTGGCATACATTATATGTAGATTTGCAATAAGGTTTAAGAATTTTGATTTTCAACTCTGGGGCCCATTATTCAAGCATCTGACTGTTAAAGTGATGCACAGGGTGAAAAAGGGGGGGGGGGGTGCGGAGATAGCTGTCGATTTACAACTGCCTCCATCTAGTTGTGTTTGATTTGGTAGTATTGTGTATCAACAGGCTACTGGGATTCCTATTTATTCATAATATCAGCATCAGAATACAAAGCGACAAAACAGTTTGAAAAGTCTGTAAAATTGAATTCCCAGCACAAGACAAACTCATGGGAATGGAACAAAACATAACAAATGTCGAGGGTATATGAATAACTAAAAGAATAAAAAATATGATACATCAAATCGAATTAGAACAACGCAGGACAAAACCTTAAGCACTAGAAATGTGAAATCCCACGAAAAACTGGGAGTGACATCATGTGTTCTGGAAGGGTAAGCATGTCCTGTTCTGTTAACGGTATCCGATACAAGGCTAATGATTAAAATCCAGGGAAGTGTCGCTGAGGTGTGTTATCGTTAAGAAAGACGAATCAAAACCATCACGTTTGTCATAAAGATTTGTCTTCAATTATCTACATACAAGAATAAGTCTAGGTACAACAGAGATATGAAATAGAAGTGGGTGTATCTATGGTCTCTTTAGTTTCAAGTTCAATGAGATAAATGAGATGTAGGTTAATATCCTTAAAGTTAGGATTATCAAGTGATCGAGGGACACAATGTTACATTATTATAGAAACCAGTTTTATTTACGTCATAAATGAACACATTCTGCAGCAGAAATGAGTACATGTTCTTATGACAGTAAACCGGGACGAACATGCAATACTGTTTTAACTGTCCTAAATGTTCTTAATTCAAACTAGAAAGCTACGGTTGGAATCGAAAGTGATCTAAAACCTTATTTGCTCATTTACAGATGTTATGCAATCATTCTATGAAGAAATTAAATAACTAAATCCAACGAAAAATCTTTCCTACATCTATGTAGCAACTTTCTTACAAAATATATCTCACTTTTTTATATGACTTTTTTCTCCAACATATATGTGACCATTGTTTTTGGCAAAATACATTGGACCTTTTATCCTGTGGCTTTTTATTGGTTTAACTTGTAGACTGCTTGTGGCTCAGTATTGTATTTTCTTCACTGGAGCAAAACTGACATTACCTAAAATTGGCTACTACATTTTGGTTAGGCACAGAATATTTTAGCAGAATGGAATCAGGCAAATACAGTTAGATAAATACAGGGAATTAGGGTAAAGTAAAAAGTTCAAATTTCAGTTCGATAAGGTAGTTCATCAGCATAGTATGACTGAACTAAGAATACAGCAGGTGTTGAGTTATAAACAGTACAACAAGTGGCTCAATATTGTGAATAGTATACAACAAAACTTGTTTTAACTACAACATTTAATTTTCTTAACGCAATAATCAATATAAAGTTGATTCCTAATATACAAATTATAAAAGTAATGTAAATATACAATGGACAGAATAGGCAATGTCTAAAATAACAATATCTCTGAAAAATCTCCATAATTTTTTCCTCCCACCTCACAGTTCAAAAATACATTATGATCTCCTTAGCTGAAATTTGGCTTCCTATTTCGGTATTTTTGGTTGAGTACTTCTTGTTTAATAAAATTTGGTTTTTGGTCTTCCAAATGTTTCGGTTTTAATGCTGCTGATGAGAGGTAACTCCTTGAAATGCGTCGTATACAGCATAGTATAAATTTACTATATCTAATATTAGTATCTTTGGAATGTTATTTTGAAACTCCTGGGATGATGCCTCTGCTGGTGGACCCTAGGTCCCCGAGGGTATTCACCAACCCAGTCGTCAGACTTGTCTGTCATGATTATTCATTGATTTGTTACAGAAATTACCAGTATTTAGCAAAATTCAAAAATAATAGAAATACTAAAGGTTCATTCCTTGTATTGCACATGGTAGATCTCCTTAGCTGAAATTTGGCTTCCTATTTCGGTATGTTTGGTTGAGTACTTTTTGTTTAATACAAGTTTGGTTTTTGGTCTTCCAAATGTTTCTGTTTTAATGCTGCTGATGAGAGGTAACTCCTTGAAATGTGTCGTATACAGCATAGTATAAATTTACTATATCTAATATTAGTATCTTTGGATTGTTATTTTTATATGGACAGTTGTAGACTCCTATTTAGTTTAACCAGAATGAAAAATTACATAATATTTAGAATATAAACACTGGCCAAGATATTGAAGTCTATCAAATATATACAACAAAGTTTGTCAGTTATACGTAAATTTCTCTACAAAATATCTCGAGAAACAAACATATTTTGTTATATAATGTACAAAAATTCCATATAGCATAGCATTTAAAAAATTAATTCAATAGCTAATGTTAAAATTTTCAAATAGAACTTTTAACTCCATAAAGACTTGTTTATTTCATCAAAATGACTATCATAGTAATACATCCTAAATTATTTGCTACAAAAATCTTAAGCCAAATAAAACCATATTATCAAACAAACCATACATATTTTGCAAATTTCACAATAAAAAAGTGTTTTGATTTGAAAACATTTTGATATGAAACGGTCTATTTAATAAGACAACATTTTTGTATTACTGCTAAATTGCACATAATATACAGAGCAGACACTGCTCACATTTTTGGAATGCATGGATCCATATCATAACCTGTCTGTTATTGTAATGTTTCTTCTTGGCCAAATTTTTTGGCTGTCAGTGTTACTTTGTTGCCTTTGTATTTATTCAATTGTATTCTGGTTTTGTGTATCCCTTTGAATTCCCCTTCCAAAAGAATTCAACTTTAGTTTACAAATATTAATGTGAACGTACTCTCAGAGACACCCTATTTGATGTTAACAAACATAACTTATATCAGACTTTACACAATCAGTAACTCGTTTGTTTACACGGTTACCATGGAATGGGCGGAGTCAATATTAATGAGATTGCGGCATTTTAGACGTATGGATTTCGATTCGTTAAAATTCAGCGTATTATTTAGTTTCTCTTGACTTTAAACGTGGAAGTAAAAGTCGGCGCAATGAAAGTCGGAAGGAAAATAGTCACATAAAAAAGACCGCTGGTCCGAAATGAATTTTTTTTCTTTTGATAATCACAGTGGAACTGTGACATAAAAGAGATTTTCAACAATATTGGTCCAATTATAAAGTGACGATACGTTTGTAAAGTTTTGTAAAGTTTTTACATTGATGGGATTCGTTAATAAAACAAAATTTTAAAAATTTACCTTTTTAATTTGCAAAAATTATCAAAGGCACCCAAAAAATAAAAAGAATTAAAAAAATACAGAATCTAGCAATACTTTTTTATATAACTTTTATTGAATACTCAATATTTACAAAGATATAGCAATTATAAATAAACAAGTTTATTCCATCAGTGATTAACAATTTATTCAGCAATACACAAAAGTACAATAGAAATAAATGCAGCAGTCTAAGGATTAAAAAGACAAATTTTTTAAAAGTAAAGAAAAACTAGACGCGGATACCCCGCCTAAAATGTAGGTCATTATGTATGAAGGCTCAGTACTATCCAAGGCACATCCACTGATGAAGTTTCATTGATACACTATGCTTAGTTCCAAAGAAATGAACCTAAACACAAAACTTAACCAGAGTCGCTCAAACGTAAAATGTAGGTCATAATGACCCAATCATTGTATGACTGCTCATTACTACCCACGCACATCCACTGAAGACGTTTCATTGATACACAATGCTTAGTTCCAAAGAAATGAACATAAACGCAAAACTTAACCAGAGTCGCTCAAGCTTAAAATGTCGGTTATAGGGACACAAGATTTGCTGAACTGCGTTTTATTATACAAGAGGACTGTAGTGGTGAAATATCATTGATATATTACTATAGGTTTCTGAGAAATTAACGTAAACGCAAGACTTAAACCAAAGTCATTGATGCATGAAATGTAGGTCACAATGTATGAAGGCTCAGCACTATCCAAGGCATATCTACTGATGAAGTTTCGTTGATACACTATGCTTAGTTCCGAAGAAATTAACCTAAACGCAAAACTTAACCAGAGTCGCTCAAACGTAAAATATAGGTCATAATGATCCAATTATTATATGACTGCTCAGTACTACCCAAGGCACATCCAGTGATGAAGTTTCATTGATAAAACAATGCTTATTTCCAAAGAAATGAACCTAAACGCAAAACTAAGCCAAAGTAACTGAAGCATGAAATGTAGGTCATAGCGACCCAAGTTTTGCTGAACAGCATTGTATTATACAAGATGACTGTAGTGGTGAAATATCATTGATATATTACTACAGGTTTCTGAGAAATGAACCTAAACGCAAAACTTAACCAAAGTCACTGATGCATGAAATGTATGCCATAGCGTCCCAAGTATTGCTGAACTGTGTTGTACTATACAACAGGACTGTCTTGGTGAAATATCATTGATATGTTACTATAGGTTTCTTAGAAATGGAGCTAAAAGCAAAACTTAACCGAATCGGGACGTACATACAGGCGTACCGACGGACCGACAGGATAAATATATATGCCCCAGCCAAATTCGTGGCAGGGCATACAGATATTACAGTATGTTTTATTTTTGTGAGTGCTTAGTCAGCATTACATTTATCACCAATTGGTGATTCACATTTTCTACAAAAGTACATTTTATGATTAATTTATTCATTTTAGTTAAACATAATGTCATCTCAAACAAATGAGACTTGATTGAACAAGTGCAAATTCTGTTTCAAAAAGCTACAAAAGTGTTTTTTTGTAAAACTTCCGTACAACAAAAAGTTGGTATCAAGCTTTCAGTTCCTGAAAAGACATACAGAAGTAAAATACATTTAGCAAATATGAGGTATATACAATTTTGAATTGCTACATTTAAAAAGATTACACATATATCAAATCTTCTATTAAGAATAGATGCTCTCAAGAGCCTGTATCGCTCACCTGGATTAATTTTTCACCTTGCGCAGGATTAAAAATTTAAGTGTTGCAGTCAATTTGGCTGGTTTTTCTATAGGATTCTTTGTTCCAACTGGCTAAGTGGTTTCAGACAAGATTTTTAAATGAATTTTCCGATAGGGTCCTATATTAAACTAAATTCGGCTGTGGCAGCCATCTTGGTTGACAATCTGGGTCATTGGACACAATTCTGAAAGAGGACCATATAAGGACCAATACTACCAACTTAAGTTCCAATTGGCTCAGTATTTCCAGACGAGATGATTTTTGAGTGAATTTCCCATAGGATTCTATGTTAAACTAATTTCGGCTGTGGCGGCCACCTTGGTTCACAGTCTACAAAGTCTGAAAGAAACCCTCCTAAGGACCATTGTTGCCAAATCTGAATCCAATAGGTCGAGTGGTTTCAGACAATTAGAAGATTTTTCAAGGAATTTTCCCATAGCACCCTATGTAAAAATCAGTTCGGCTGTGGCGGCCATCTTGGTTAACAGTCCTGGTCATCGGATATTATTCTTAAAGAGAACTTACTAAGGACCGTTACTGGTTCCAATTGGGTTTTTAGTTTCATAGAAGATTTTTTAAATTCATCCCCCCTTATTTTTTATTTTTAGTAACAGCAGCCATGTCGATTGGAAGTAAGGGATGCCGGACAAAATTTGGAAGGGGCCACCCATGGACCATCCCACCAAAGTTTGGTCCCAATTGGTCCAGTAGTATCGGAGGAGAAGGTCTTTAAAAGAAAGTCTATGCCAGATGCTGTCTTTAAAGGGCTTTGTAAGAGCTCAATCAATGATTTTGTTCATGTTGACTTATTTGTAGATCTTACTTTGCTTAACATTTTTGCTGTGTACAGTTTGTCTTTATCTATAATACTATTCAAGATAATAACCTAAAACTGCAAAACTTGCTTAAAATTAACAATTCAGGGGCAAAAGCCCAACAAACAATTGACGAATTTGTCTGAAAATCTCATGGCAGGTAGACTTTGACCTGATAAACATTTTCACTCCATCAGTTTTGCTCTAAATGATTTAGTTTTTGAGATATAAGACAAAAACTGCAGTTTATCCCTATGCTCTATTATTAAGCATGTCGGTCATGTTGGTTGGCAGCGGACTAGATACCCTGATAATGCCTGTGGCCAACTTTGGTTCTATTTGGTCTAATCGTTTTAGAAGAGAAGATTTTTTAAAAGTTAAGGGAAGACTCTTTGGTTCAGGTGAGCTAAAAATATGAGGTATATACAATTTTGAATTGCTTAATATAAAAATATTACATATCCATCAAATCTTCGGTTTGTTCACTCAAAAAGTTTCACACCATTATATTTATATAATAATACTTTTTCTGATATAAACAGTTTTTTATGGGGGGGATACATGTATATAATGTATCTAATAACGTCTAACAACCTAGAAATGTTCCATATTTAACTAACCAAACTTAATGTTTAATATGAATAACTTGAAGGTCAGATCATCACTCTCTTACACTTCAATGTTTACTTTTTTGGCATTCTATGTTTTCAAATATGTTAGAGTGTAGGAAGGCAGTTCTTGTTCCAATAAATCAGAAGTAGGTGCTGCAAAACTGAGTTACAGACTAATATGAAAATCCTTAAAATACAGATAAATTTTCCCAAATTTACTTTTATCTGTACTACTAAATTTAATACAAAGATCTTAATTAAAAACGTCAAGTTTAAGACTGATAATAAAAACTTACAACACACAGATTAAATTGGTATAAGATTTTCTTTTAAAAGAACATACTTGGACTTATGTTAGAGTTTCAACAAGTCCCTATGTAATTGGACATTATTTATATGAACACAGCATTCTGAGAGTATTGCTAAGCAATACAATGTTCTCTATCCGGCTACAGCTGTAACAAAACACACCAAAAGCTTGATCGGCAATAATTTCGAATTCAAAGGGCAATAACTCTTACAATAATTATCCGATCATCCTGAAACTCAAACTTAATCTGTAGCTCATCAGTATAAGCTCACATACCAACAATACGATTAGTTGCTAAAGGGCTTGCAAAAACATTCCGGAAAGCTGTGGTTTGACTGACGGATGGACGGATGCACAGACTTCCATATAAAAATCAAACAATTACATAAAATTTGGTGGCACATCATAATTTTTTAATTGCAATTTAGTTTGCTGGTTATATTGTCCATAGCCTCGGTGGCCGAGTGGTCTAGGTAGTTCGTCATGACTACTAATGATCACTAGCCTGTCAACACTGGGGTTGCTAGTTCGAATCTCACCTGTTGCGGGGTGTGATCCACTCCAATCTAAATTGACAAGGATTGCCAATTTTCCTACCGAAGGTCGGTGGTTCTCTCCGGGTACTCCTGCTTCCTCCACCAATAAAAACTGGCCGCGAAATAGCCAAATGTGCTGAAACGGCGTAAAACACCAACTAAAATAAAAAAATATCAAACATGTGTTCCAAATATAATCAGGAAGATTGTTACAAGCTGCTTTCTATAAATTGCCTCCCTTGGCAACAATTTGCTTTCTTTGCAAACATTATCTCAAAAAGGGGACAAGTTTTTAGCCTGAACTGAATTGCATTTAATATAACAACTCAGACTAAGAAAAAAATTATAATTAAATAGCTGTGAATTTCAAACACCTTCAGGCAGCAATGACAATAGTTTGGAAAGATTATACACAAATTATTGGTCTAACACTAGTTATCTCCCCTGTTCATAGCGCATTTTATATAAAAAATATCTCGGAAAGACAGGTCACAATTACGAAAATTTTTCCAGATATGTTAATAAATATACAAAAGAAATGCAAAAACACAGATAAATCCATTTCTATCATGTGCCACTGGATTTTGAATTTTATATGGAATGGTACTTAATGTATACTGTCGCAATTTTCTCCTTAATATTGACCTGTACACTAAAATATAGAATCCTGAACCCAAATAGATATGGTTGCTAGGGACCTTTTCATTGGTTGACTTGGACTTTTTTAATGGCATTGACTTTTTTACCTTACATTTTGATTTGAAAAGGGAAATTGTTGGGTCCTGAACCAAAATATAACTGGTTGCCAGGGACTTTTCCATTGTTTGCTATGGATTTTGACCTTGACCCTTGAGCTTCCATATTGACTTGTTCAGCTATATTATAGTGTCCTGAATCTAAATATGTATGGTTGCTATGGACTTTTTCAATGACCTTGACTCTTGACCTTTCTTTCTGACTTGCACAGTTAAAATATAAGGTCCTTAACCCAAATATATATGGTTGCTATGAACTTTTTCAATGACTTTGACACTTGACCCTCCATTTTACTTGTACAGCTACCATATAATTTATTTCAAGTTATGCTCTAACCATCTGTGACAATATTTCAGACCATTATTTTTTACAGATAATTACTGTTTATATGTAAATAATTTTTAAAGGGCAAAAACTCCTATAAGGGGTCAATTGACGATTTTGGTCGTGCTTACCTATTTGTAGATCTTACTTTGCTGAACAATAATATTTAAGTTAATAATCTAAAACTAGAAACATTCCTTAAAATTAACAATTCAGGGGCAATAACCCGAAAATGGATTGACCGATTCATCTGAAAATTTGATGGCAGGTAGATCTTTATCTTATCAACATTTTTACTTGTGTCAGTTTTGCTCTAACTGCTTTAGTTTTGAGACATGAGCCCAAAAGTGCATTTTCACCTACGTTCTATTTTTAGCCATGACAGCCATATTTCTTGTTGAAGAAGAAAATAAAACATAAAATTTATACTAGATACCCTAAGGGTCTTTCAGCCTATCTTTTTTCAGGATTGTTTTTACTGAAATTGATTCTGTAGTTTCAGATGAAAATATTTTTTAAAGTTTACAAAGACGAAAATGTGGAAAAAATTGTCTTTAAAGGCCAAAAACTCCTATAAGGGGTCAATTGACAATTTTGGTCATGTTGGCTTAATTGTATATCCTACTTTGCTGAACATTTGACAGTATGACTTTATCTTTAACACAAGTATTATGCGGAACAAGCATATGTTCACACTGTGATACAGTGGACTCAGAATCAAGGATGAGCTCAAGGATTACGTCTGGAAAAAATAATGTAGCCAACATTCTTATTGCAGCGTGATAACAAGCTCAACTTGATACCGAGACTGACCTTAAATCAGCCAATATAGGAATCGGGAATTAAAATAATTTAGCCAATAACAGTTGGTCATGGCTATTGCAGCATGATACGGAAGTCAGTGATACCAAGGCTGACCTTAATTTAGCCAATCGCAATTGTAATATATATATAGCTGACCTAAATCAGCACGTTTCACCAGTATTTTCTTATGATAGGATATATAAATATTCAAGATAACAAACTACAACTGCAACATTTCCTTAAAATTAACAATTCAGGGAAATAACCCAACAAAGGGTTGTTTTATTCGTCTGAAAGTTTCATAGCAAGTAGATCTTTTCCTGATAAACATTTTTATCCCATGTCAGTTTGCTCTAAATGCTTTAGTGTTTTAGATATAATCCAATAATTGCAGTTTACCAGCTATATTCCATTTTTAGCCATAGCGACCATGTTTCTCGACGGACAAGAAAATAAAACAAAAAGTTTATTATAGATACCTAACGGATCATTCAGACTAAGTATGGCTGTAATTGGTTCAGTGGTTTCAGAGGGAAAGATCTTTGAAAAGGTTAACGACAGGCGACGGACGGACGACGGACATTTTAGGACAGGTGGGCTAGAAATTGCACAGGCTATGACCATATACCATATACCAGTCACCTATAAATAGATCCCACAGCTGTCCATGCATTTTGAAGCAAAACATTAACTATAAAAGGGACACAATATTAAACAGAGAATTGTGACAAAGTCTAGATTTTTAAGTATATACAGATACAAAGGATTACACATGGATATAGTAGAGAAATAAAGAAAACTCAAATATGTACTTTTTATCAAATTATTCCTGACAAATATTACTACTTTGCTTTGATATTTTTACTGCTTTGTTCACTTATAACACATTATTAAATACTATAGAAATGGGCTAAGATGATTTAATTCATCTTTACAATTTCTGGGCCATTTTATATGTTTGAGTACCTTAGTATCGCGAACCCTCATCCACAAATTGGAAATATAATTTCAAACTATTGATGGATGCTGTGGAGGACTATGCCAGAAAATGGACCAAACGTGAACAAGAGCCACTAGATTCACTTCAGAGTGGATTAAAGTTGTGAGATCGTTGATACAAGTCCGAATTGATAAACTTAGAAGGTCTATGAGTAAAAAAGGAACATCAGTCTTCAGCAACCACGATGCTGCCAAGACATTGTCCGCACTTCATGACAAATATGTCATTGTTCCTGCAGACAAGGCCCCTAATAACATCGTTTTTGTATGCAAAAGCTACTATATTCAATGCTTGATTAATGAACTACGGATTGCTAGTTCACTTGGCAACCCTACCTATAAAGCTACTACACTTTCAAAGGAAGAAATAACCGACAATCATAGTTCAGTCTTGTCGTCATTTGGTATTTCCATCAAAGATGATGATCTTGATCTTCCTACTTAAGTTACATAAGTGTCTATACAAACAACGCTTTATAGCTGGATCTGCCAAGTGTTCCACCAAACCATTGTCTCAACTTCTAACTTCTATTTCAACAGCTCTCAAAACGGGCCTCCAAAGTTATTGTGAGACAAGCTATTCAAGAAGTGGTATCAATCAAATGTGGATATTAAAGAACTCCAAAGACTTAAAGGATATTTTACGATCTCGGTCCATTTCAGTCTGTAACAGCATAAAAACATTTGATTTCTCTACCCTCTATACCACCATTTCTCATCACAACTGAAGGAGAAGTTGAAAGATCTAATCCATCGATGCTTTCAAAATAATAATGGCAACAACAGATACACATACATTGTCATTGGAAGAGATAAATCATACTTTGTTAAAAACCACTCTAAATCTAACAAAAAATATACAGAGGACGAAATTGTCCTAATGATTGGATTTTTGATCGACAACATATTTGTTCAATTTGGTAAACGTGTTTTCCAACAGACAATTGGCAATCCTATGGGTACTAATTGTGCGCCACTACTGGCCGACTTGTTCCTTTACTCATATGAGGAAGACTTCCTTGACGGGCTTCTTAAGGAAAAACAGAAGAAATTAGCCCGTACCTTTAATTTCAGCTTCCGCTACATAGATGATGTCTTATCACTCAAAAATTCACGTTTTGGGAATTTCTTACATCTCATCTATCCCAATGAGCTCGAAATTAAGGATACAACAGACACTGCCAAGTCTGCATCTTATTTTGACCTTCACCTCGAAATTGATAGCAGAGGAAGGTTGAATACAAAACTTTACGACAAACGGGATGACTTTGACTTTCCAACGGTTAACTTCCCATTTTTGAGCGGCAATATTCCAGAAGCGCCGTCATATGGTGTATATTTCACAACTCATACGTTATTCCAGAGCTTGTGACATATACTTTGACTTCCTGGACAAAGCCCGGCTTCTGACAGAAAAGTTGCTCAGACAGGGGTACTTTGCTCCTAAGCTGAAGTCATCCTTATTAAAGTTTTATGGGCGTCATCATGACTTGATTGACAGGTATGAAAAAACCTTTTCCCAAATGAAAATGGACCTGTTCTATTGATATTATCCCTTCCGCATATCGGATTTGACATGGACAGCATGGCGGTCGTCCTGCAGGAAACAGAGACTGCTTACTCTTCCAGAGCACCTGAGTCTACCCCCGGTGTTTTGGTGGGGTCCATGTTGTTCATATGTTTTTAGTTTTTAATTGTAGTGCATGTATTGTTTTGGTCTTGTCTTCGTTGTTCTCCGGAGTTTGTCAGTTGTTAAGATTTTTCTCTCCTTCGAATATCCCTTTGGTATTTCTTGACTTTACTTAATCAATGCGAATTGTCTAATCACTTGGCTGTTAGATGCAATTAGCTAAGTCATATCTAAAACAATTGAATTTACCTGAATTTATTCCATATTTTCTTCAAGAGAAACAAAAACATTTCAACTATGCTGTTTTCTATGTAAAAGAAAGATAAATCTTCCTATGAGATTTTATTAAAATAATTACTTAAGATGACATGAAAAGTTAGACTAGAGTCTACCAGGAGCCTGTATCGCTCACTCCGTCTATGTCCATCTTGACTGGCAGCCTGGAACATTGCAGTCAAGTTCCAATTGGCTCACAGGTTTCATACAAGATCTTTCATTGAATTTTTCCATTAGGTCGTATGTTGAACTAAGTTCCGCTCTGGCAACCATCTTTGATGGTGCACAGGGTCATCGGATATAATTCTGAAAGAGGACCAACTAAGGATCATAGCTGCCAAGTTATGTTCCAATTGGCCAAGTGGTTTCAGACAAGAATGTCTTTAAGTGAATTTTCCATAGGGTCCTAATTTAAACTAAGTTCCGCTCTGGTGGCCATCTTGGATGACGGCAGAGTCATCGGATATATATTTCGAAAGAGGACCAATTAAGGACCGTAGCTTCCAAGTTTTGTTCCAATTAGCCTAGTGGTTTCGAAAAAAGAAGATGGACGGACGATGGACGACAAGTGATGACAATAGCTCACATGGCTCTTTGGCTAAAAACATAGCACAAAAGGCTTTTGTCCAGCACTGGTGCTAACATCCTACTATTACAGTCATTTAGTTGATAAGTAAAGAGGATTTTTAAAAGGAGGAATCAAATTGTTTTTTATCAGAATTACATCCGCTGAAGGAGGCTGTATCTCCGAAATATTATGTAATTCTTTGCGTTTTACTGCTATTTAATACAGGTAATATGTTGCATTATTAAATAATACGATTAAAACAGCCCTAATACTACCAAAACGGCATGTCTCATACTGGTGACGTTGTCCTGGTCATATAAATCACGTGATCTATATTGCTTTTCGGCCCAGTGCAATACTGAAAAAGCAAGTCTGTATTAACATCATTGGCCCTGTAAACATATATTGTGCATGTAATTCAAGATTCATTGCCAGTCCGTATTGGAAATATTGGCCCAATATTCACATCATTGCCAGTCCGTATTAGAAATATTGGCCCTATCGTCACATTTGATGTATGTAATACAGCATTCAGAACAAGTCTGTATTGAAAAAGTTGGATTATTTAATAAAAGTGTTATGAACTGACTGTTTCTGTATTGGCACTGGTATAGATTCTCGGTCAGCTGTATTGGCCCTCAAACCTTGAATCTATACCAGTGCCAATACAGAAACAGCCAGTTAATAACACTATAATATTATTTTACTCGTTGCATTTAATGAAGTGGATATTAATATTTATTCAACTTTTTGATTGTTGCTGAAATGTTTAATTTTGGAATTTTAATGCTTTGACTTTGTTCGAAAAATTGATAAAACAAAAAATATTTGGATTTGTTTCTCGAAATAGACAATGAGGGACATCTGAAGACAAAACGTTATGACAAATGACTTCAACTTTCCTATTGTTATCTTTCCCTTCTTGAGTAGCAATATACCAGCATCGCCTGCATATGCTGTCTAGGTTTTGCAACTTATCCGATATTCAAGGGCATGAGTTACCATGACTTTCGACAAAGAGGATTACTGCTGTTACAAAATCTTCTTAACCAGGGTTAAATCAGGGATAAGTAAATTTCATCACGCAGGAAATTTTACGGTGGTCATCACGAATTGATTGACCGTTATAGTTTTCCAATATCCCACTGTCGTAACATTTCATATACTTCCACCGATTTGTGACTACCACCGGATTGACTTTTTTAACTTCACGACGGGTGCCGTATACGGGGCAGGAACTGTTCACCCTTCCGGAGCACCTGAGTTTTTATAGGAGTTCGTGATGTTCGTTGTTTTTTTAGTTGTCAGTGTTTATTTGTTGTGCTTGTAGTTGTTCATTTGTCTTCCCGGGTTTAGTCTGTCTAATTTTTCGGATTGCTCCTAAGTTATATTTGTCCTCTTTATTACTGTGTGTACAAACTCTTTGCAGTGGTTTTGGCTTAAACCAGTTTTGTTGGTATCCTAGACTCATCTTTATTTTGACTTTATGATGTAAATGTTAATGCAGTATAATTGTTAACGGTAACATTGCCGAAACAGTAAAATTGCTTGTACGTAGGTATCAGGGTCACAATTATAACACTGAAGACATCATGCAACAATACACATATAAATACGTGTAGGATTGAATTATTTATCCACTCCATTGGTTGGACTTGTCCACTCCGAGGAAATAAATAACGATATGAGATGACAACAGAGTAGCTATGATCTTTTTCAGTAAGTACGTTATTCAAAGACCGAAACTTATCAAAACTGCCTGTGAGCTTTATATTCACTTGCTTTCAGTAAACATGGGTAAGTTTCTCATGTCTGTTAACATCTGTCTTTTGTCTGCTTGAAAGAAAAAATTACTGTTATAAAAAGTTTATTTTAAACTATAAGGAGTATCTCCATCGTATATAGTTCTGTCCTTCGATGGTTTTGGCTTTCCTCATTTGACATTTGGCATTTCGGAATTTGCTTTACAAATATTTGGATTATTGTTTTGGTTTTCAACATTTAAGGCCTTGAGCACAACTGAAATCAAAATTGGTATCAAAGAACTTATTAATTAATTATTCTAGTATAATCAATATTGGACTGTTTTTAGTATTTCGAAGTTTCAAGAAGAAAAGTTGTATTCATGTAGTATAAAAATATTGCTTCCAAATTTAAAGCAACCAATATATTCCAACATTTTCATTGAAAATAAAACAGGGTTTGAGATATTGATATCGTTTAAATCATGACTGTATTTGTTAAAATAGAACATAGATTAAGAGTTCGTACGTTCTGTCAATCATAAAAGTAATTGATCTAGAATATCGGCAAAAGAATAGTGAAGCGACAAAAAGTGGGAAAGGTCCACTATTGAAAATGCGTACAAAATTTATGACAAACGTGATATATTCGACTTTCCTATTGTTAACCTTCCTTCTTGAGTAGCAATATACCAACATCGCCTGCAAATGGCGTCTACGTTTCTCAGCTTATCCGATATTCAAGGGTGTTACAATGACTTTCGACAAAGAGAACTACTGTTGTCACAAAAGCTTCTTAACCAGGGTTTTATCAGAGCTAAGCTGATGTCATCACTTAGGAAATTTTACGGTCGTCATCACGAATTGATTGACCGTTACATTGTTCTAATATCTAAGATGATGTTGGACCTGTTCCCACTGTCGTAACATTTCATGTACCTCCACCGATTTGTGATTACCACCGGATTGACTTTTTTGAACTTGATGACAGGTGTCGTATACCTAGCAGGAACTGCTTACCCTTCATGAGCACCTGAGTTCACTCCTGGTTTTTATTGAAGTTTGTGTTGTTCATTGTTTTTTAATTTTCAGTGTTTATTTGTTGTGCCTTTGGTCGTTCATTTGTCTTAATGGATTGCGTTTTTTGAAATGCTCCTTAGGTATATTTGTCCTCTTTAAGACCACCACGCGGGATATAGGAGTAAGAACAAAGACTGGTCGGCTCGGAGTCAGTATAATGTGTCCGAGTGGGTTGATATGCCTTCCTGGGGACAATTACCTCTTAAGCTAGCACATTAAAATCCGTCTCAGCAAGTACAATGCAGGGATCACATTCATTATCATATCAAAATGGTGTTTTCCTGATGTGCACCTGGTAGCCACTGGACGTTAAACAATAATGCATCCATTCATAATCAATTTAAAGTATAACTTTGTAATTTTATAATCATCGAATCAGAGAGAAGGGGATAAAACTTTCTACAATCTGAGTAACAATAAGATATATTTTCTTATTTATAATATTACAGCAATATTAGATATAGAAATTAAGAAAATTTTCTCGTGAATCATAGATATACGAAACCATAATAAATTAATCACATATTTCTTATTTGTTTATTTTTTGAATTTATTGTTTAGATCTAGCATTTCCCATATAACATTTTTCACTAAAGCAACTTTGCAAGAAAGGAGAAAAATATCTGATTTACCTATTTCAGAACAATGTGTCAATATTGGGATAGCATGACATTTGCTGAATTAATTCAAAGGTGACAGAAAACACCCACATTTTCCATAACGTAACAATGTCGCAAACCTGCAGGACCAAGCATCATTATATTTCTTGACATTCAAGGCTTCATAATGTAAAGAGATGCTCAATGAAATGCCCCAATCTTACTTAATCAGACATCAAACCGCTCCCATTATTAAACGAAAGGATATCAGTCAAACTATGATTGACTAAACTAGCTTGATAGAACTGTGGAAGCTTTCCAGTTACTATCATGGAGTGCATGGTGAAATAAGAATTCAATATAGTTGGTTCCGAAATGATTGAGGAGTATTCTCTCCTTTATCCGATTTCACGACCAGTCTATGAAGCACGCTCGTTTCTTCCAATTGAACAATGTATATTGAACAAGGGTTGATTCACAAAACACTACAAGTTCTTTCAAGTTTCTTTTGTATTTTACAGCATGCTCGTTACAAGATGGATACAAAACTTTCGCAGTGTTCATACTACTGTTTGTATACGATTGTAGGAAAAAAAGTCACTGGAAGGTTGGGTTTTATATGTACATATTTTATTTATATAAATTTTATATGGACAATAAAATGTGTTAGAATATGGTAAATATGATTTTGTTCTATCATAATTTCTTTGTTAATTCATTATAACAAAAACAGATAGGTAAAAAATCAAGTAAAAATACATTATGGCATTTTTCTTACAAATGTATGACCATTTTCTTGTAAAATATACATGTACGATGGAGATAATTCTTAGTTTTCACAAATGTAACATTTCTGTACCAGAGAATTTAAATTCCCACTTTAGAGCTAGAGTGAAAATACAAACAACTGAGTTGGAGATACCATCGCCTCGTGCACTTTGAGTCCACTAGCAGCGGTTTCGACTCGGAGGTAATAATAAATTGTTTGATACCAGTTTTGATGCACAGGATGTGCACATTTCGTCGATTTACGAATTATCATTTGTTCTCAGAAGTTGAAAACTAAAACAACAATCCAAACAATTGAAGAGCAAGTTTCAAAATTTCAAAAAAAGGTAAGCCCAACTCCTGTTAAATACAGAGCTATGGACGAGGGAGATACTCCTTAGTTTTCACAAATTTAACATTTTTGTAAAAGTAAATTTAAAGTATCAATTTTGGGCCAGTATATAAATAATATCAACTGAGCTGGAGATGATTAATATGTAAATTATGAATCAGTATTGCTTATCAGTCAATTTCTGCAAAAAGTGACATAAAATGCATATACCGACTATTGGTGTTAGGTTGGATCGACAAATGAAAACGATTCATGAACATTTATTTTTATTGTACTTATTTACTTCGTACAGACAACACAGTAAACGTCTGCCTGGTTAGTATATGGAGGACATCGAAGACTACCACAACTGGTTCTGATTGAATAGAACAGGGCACCGTTTTCACTACCATTCTTGTTATCCAACGGTTCTGCTGCAACGTCAACGCATGCATAATCGCGTCTGTGGAATGTTTTATGATCAGACATTAGATAACCAGTGTACTCGGATGTCCAACCTTTGTAGCAAGATTTTCTGGCTTTAAAAGAGAAAAAGACATATAATAGTATAGTCCGGAAAAACCAAATAAAGACACACAAAAAGCGACTATTGTCATTTTATGTTACCTACCATTAATTGTAAAATTACAAGAGTCAGTTTAGAAATAAAGTTCAAAAGTCTGGCATATTAACTAAACTGGTCATAAATTCTATATTTTTTTTCATTTCTAATTAATTGAAATAAGTGAGAGATGATTTTGAAATAAGATTTCAAAATAATCCATTAAAAGTTTTTAGAATTACAACTGTCGATTACCTTAAACCAGAATATTCCGCAAACCCAAAATCTTAGAACTTTTGTTTTATAATATGTAGAACAGTTTCGTTTATAGTGGGTATCTGTAATGAGACAACTATTTACATGTAGATAATAAGAGGTTGAAGTATAGCTTTCAATAAGAAGCGTGTGTCAAAATCGCACATTTGAGCGTTATCTAATCTAGTAAAGAAATAAATGCGAGTTTTTTCATCAACTTAAGATGTCCTCACAAAATGTGCTTTTTCATTGCTTTGACTATAGACGTTAGTCTCATGTATAAAAAAAAGTCTATAGCCGTTGACCGATCTTAATCAACTGTTTAGTAGATTTGTAGTTCAGCAAAAATTAAACCCTTACATTAATCGATGTTTATAAAATAACAATCCAAAGATACTAATATTGGATATAGTAAATTTATACTATACTGTATACGACGCATTTCAAGGAGTTATCCCTCATCAGCAGCATTAAAACCGAATCATTTGGGAGACAAAAAATCAAACTTATATCAAACAACAAGTACTCAACCAAAAATACCGAAATAGGAAGCCAAATTTGAGCTAAGGAGATCTACCATGTGCAATACAAGGAATGAACACTTAGTATTTCTATTATTTTTGAATTTTGCTAAATACTGGTAATTTCTGTAACAAATCAATGAATAATCATGTCAGACAAGTCTGACGACTGGGTTGGCGAATACCCTCGGGGACCTAGGGTCCACCAGAAGAGGCATCACCCCAGGTGTTTCAAAATAACAATCCAAAGATACTAATATATGAATATTAAAGGATATTGATGTTAGTCAGTAAAAACATCACATCATGATTGATAATATTTATGGATGTTGTGTAGCCTTCAGTAATATAAAAAGACAACACAATGCCCCTGCTAAACAAATAGAGACAATAAGAAAAAAATCAAAAACACTTATAAATGAGATACAGCCGTTGAAAACAAGATCGTTGTTCTGCAAAGGCAAATGTATAACATAGTGGTAGGAAATAAAGAGGACATACACCTCCCTTTTCCAATGGTCAACAGAAGATAACCATGAACTGAACACAGCAAAAATAGACATGTTAACGAATGCCAATATCTGTACTCATAAAAGCACTCGGATGACTCATAAAAGCAAAGACTATATGAGAATCTCTTTATACTGACTAATATCAAATTAAACTAAGTAGATAAAATAGAACAGTCAAGTCTAGGTTAATTAAAATTTTTGTTGTTTGGTGATTTAAGGAAATAATACCAATTAAAAAAAATATGAAATAATATTTAAAGTTCTACTTATTTTCAATAGGAGTAATTTTCAGCATCCAAATCACTTTATCAACATAAAAAATGAAGCCCATATAACTATCTTTGTAGAATTAACATAATTACGTTAAGTTCATTAGCCGAAAATACATAACTTACCAGGTATCATAAGAACAGATGATCTTCCTCTTCTTCTGCAAACAGAACAGGGTACTTCTTTATTGTGTAAATTTTTGGACCAACCATTAGGAAGCCCGTCCATCTCATATTCCCCACCATATACCTGGTTATTATCATAGGATTGTGGTTTACCATTTTCAGGATCATTAGGTAAACATAAGTAATTTACACCGCCTCCTTTCTGGTTGTACTCATTTCCTCCAACCTGGCCTAGTGATATAAAAATAAAAATATCTCAAGACAGCTCATATACTAAATGAACAAATGAGTCAGCCGATAAAAAAATGAAAATAAAAATTAAAATCACCGGATTCAAAGAGCATTAATATTTGAATGGTAATTTTCAGATATAATGGTTCTGTGATTCGTCTACTTTGATAATACTTGACATGCTCTCAATTAATATCGATCATTTTAGAGTTGCCTGGGCGAATAAATTGTTTGCTTAGTAGAAATAGTATGTAGGTCAATGCCATCCGTGTTGAAAACTTGGCTACATGTAGGTTTTAGACTGACGATTATTGCACGTGTGACGAGAATAATACTCTTCCGAAACATATTACTGTAAATTCAGATATTATTGCGTGCATTTTTTATTCCGATTTTGTCATTTTAGACCAAAATGCGATTTTAATTTTTGCGATATTGAGAAAAATTACGCTTCATTCATATAGAAAAATTCCAAAATGCGAATTTAAATTACTGCGATGACAATCCTGTCGCATTTATCGCAATAAAAAAACATCGCAATAATTTCAGAATTTACAGTACTCGACGCTGGATTATTTTATGTCATACTCGAAATTTTGTGAGATATGTGTCTGAAAATTATATTCCAAAAATGTTTCAGAATTTCGTAAAACATTTGCTCAGTCGTATAAATATCTAATAAATAATTTTCAACTTTGATAAACATTCATTGTAAATTTATAGTGTGCAATTCTTAGTATAACTACCTTTAAATAGCAACAAATGTTGTAGCCTTAACTAGTGCCCAACAACTGTTGCAGCACCAATTCAAAATTTGATGGATTCTTTTATTGATAGAAACAAAAACTCTGGCATACTCAGGAAACAACTATTTGATGTTTTTATGCAAGTTATTTTCGTGACGGCTCTGAGTCTGGACTCCTTTCACAATGGACTACTGCTTTATTCCTGGTAATATTCATTCATTAATTTTTCTCTCTTTTCCCTTTTTTGTCCCACCTTTTTTAATAAAATTGGACGCCAGTCTTTTTTCGACTCCTTCCTTATTCCATCCCAATAAAATCAAATGGTTATTCTTTAAAAATATATTGTTACAGCCTGGTCACGTAATACAACAATTACCTGTATAAACAAGTTCAGCATTCTTTGGACATGCTTTTCTTCCCCACCGCACGTAAGTTACACCTGTATGATATAGATAAACATATATTGTATTGGTATTTATTGCTAAAAATAACGTTTGTCTTTGAGTCTTGCTGAAATTCATGGTTATTCAATAGATATTAGTAAGATCTACATGTGTTTTGATCTCTGGGATGACTATATACAGAGATAACATATGAATGAAAGTGAGGGTCTATATAATTCCTTTAAAATAATAACATGAGGTATAACAAGATATTGTTTTCAAGTACTAAAACGATTATAGTAACAAACTTAACATACTTTTATTAAATTCCCTTGCTGAAAGTATATGGTTTGGGTTGGTTCCATGGAGGTTGATTACTGACTTAAAATATTTATGTAAATTATGTTGTATGGTTCGTCTATTCCATCCTAGAAATGTTTTTCGCTTACTATTTGAACAAAATAATACAGATAGTTTCAAATCAACGAAGTTTTGGATTTATTAAACCAAATTAGTAAGTATATTTATCTTATTCAAACGTCCTAGTAAATCTTTCAGAAAGCTTTGATATAATATGGCGTACCTGAATGTTGTGTCTCAGCCGGACATTTTTCTTTCTTGGAATTGTGGAGATAATTTCTCATCATGTCTATAAGGGACTGGTCTGAGGCTGATAGTTTATAGTCGTCACAGTCATGACCGAAAGTGGCGATCATGACAGTTGCTAAAACGACTAATTGTCTGTAAATTAGCATGTTCTGTAAAATATATGGCTATTTAGCATTGTATAGAAAGAAAATCGTTTATATTATCATTCTCGAAAGAAATAAAATATATTTTAAGGAATTAAAAGTAATGTTTAATTTAAGACCTACCGTATTATGTCCGTAGAAGGTAACACGAAGTTGATGCCAAACACAGAATGTCAGTAAACTTTAATATTGTAAATGTAATGCTAATGTAAGTTTGGCGTGTTTATATTATTGATCTGCATGTATCAGTTACATGAGACATAAGGTATCATAATATACAATGTAACTGCAAAAAAGTGTAAATAAACTAGAGGCTCTCAATAGCCTGTATCGCTCACCTGGAATCAACTTGTCACCTTGAGCAGGACTAAAAATTTAATTATAGCAGTCAATTTGGCTGGTTTTTCCATAGGTCGGCAGTGGCAGCCATTTTGGTTGACAGTCAGGATGTTCGGACATAATTCTCAAAGAGCACTATTTAAGCACCAATGCTGGCAAGTCTAGTTCCAATTGCTCTGGGGGTTTCAGACAAGAAGATTTTTAAATGAATTTTCCCATAGGGTCCTATGTTAAACTAAGTTCGGCTGTGGCAGCCATCTTGGTTGACAGTCTTGAACATTAGACAAAATTCTTAAAGAGGACCATCTAAGGAACATTGCTGCCAAATCTGGTTCCAACTGGCTCAGTGGTTTCAGAGTTTTAAATGAATTTTCTCATTAAGCCGTATGTTAAACTAAGTTCGGCCATTTTGGTTGACCCTCCGGGTCATCGGAAACTTTTCCGGAGGAGGACCATCTAAGGGTCATTGCTACCAAGTTTAGTTCCAATGGCTCTGTGGTTTCAGACAAGAAGATTTTTCTAATTAAAGCCGTGACTGATCGCTGCTAGCTAACTTATTTTAAGACTTTAGTAAAGCGACATTACACACGGCTAGAAAGGTTTCTATCGTTTAGAGTATACTTTTGACTAACTTCTTTGCCGGTCGTAAAGATTTCCCATTGTGCGATTTTTTTCAAAATTCGGAAAAATGGAGGGCCTTTCATTTTTCATTAATCCTTCTTTATTAGTATATATTCTATGTTTAATTCTTTTTTAAAGTTGAAGATCGTGATATTAATATTAATTGATATACATTTAAATTGTCCGAAATCAGTGTTTGTGGCGGTATTTGTATATTACAAAAATATTTGTATTTTTAGCCGTTTTCATTGCATTCCAACTTCAATATTTAGATATAATGCAAATATATAATATAATTTCTATTTTTTTACGATAATTTAACATCTAACAAAACCATTTAGTACTGTTTATATTGTCAATATGTAATTATAAAAGTTTTGAAAGCAGGTCAAAAACCTTTGTCACCATGTATCACCAACATGTAAAATTTGGGAAATGTTTTTGAAAGCAGTGGTAGTCATTCTTGTAAACACCAGGGCTGAGTGATAGGGTAGTTGGGCTCTTCACTTGAAGTCAGTGTCTTCTATGTTACCATATTTTTGTATCTAACAAAACAAACTATTCTTTAAGTCCAAAGATGAGTAAATCGTCAGAAAGTTATGACACGTGGTGAAGATCGTGTACTAAGCCATTTTCAGAAAAAAACATGACAAATCCATTCATTGCTATAAAAGATGTCCAAAAATCATTGCAATGCGTAGAACAGGGTAATCCATCGGCAAAAATCATTTATTGACGAGTTTTTACATAAAAGAAAGTCCCGCTCACCAGATCTTCACTGGATACATGACCATGGCGTGTCATCTAAAATGCCGATTAAGAGAACTGGTCAAGTTTTATATAAATCCCTGCTATTTTTCTGGCCAAGATACGAGAAGATGTTCCACTGGAAAAGGTTTTAGAGTTTCCAATGGGCCCCATTCCAACGTTTTTGTTAACCCAGAGGTTGTTTAGAAGTTTACATCTACTACTGTTACTGATATTCCAGAGTTGTTCAGCACACAAGAAGAGGCAGATAGGAGACTCATTCTACATTTAGTATCAGCTGATAAACATTTTGGGGTAGATGAAGAACCTGGTAGGATCGTGATTAGGTCCTCTGACACAGCAGTTTTGTTGTAATGTGTGCGTGTTTTCCCTCAGCTACTGAACACAAACGAAATATAGTTCAAACTGGTAGTGTAACGTCAGTAAAAGACGGAAGGAGGTTTATATCGACACATGAAGTTGGCAAATCAATTGATCCACCGTATGCCAGATATTATCAGGTGCTCGTGCTCTTACCGGCTGTGAAACCACATCCTCCTATTTGGCATAGGTAAAAGTCAGTTTATAAGACTTTGATGGCAAACCCTGAAACGTATCAGTTAGTGGTAAATCTTGCTGGCATGAGTGTGGACAGGGCCACCAAAGCGGGGAGGCGTCTCCCGAGAAGTAAATAGTACATTTTCTCACTTGGACTTAAATAAGCTAAGGGTTAAGTTGGCATCTTCTGAAGACGTTTAGTGCGTCTCCTCCCTTCAGAGGCACCATTTAGGCAGCACATGCTTCGTGCGTCGTATCAAGTCTATATTTGGCAAAATGCTGGTCAGGCGAAGCCACCACCAATATTGCCTCTAGAATACGGTTGGCAACGGTCAAGTAATGTCCTTATTAAGAACTTCTTCGAGGGTCAGATGTCTTCAGATTTTCAGAAAAACCGGATTTGTACCTGTATCTGTTTAGTACAGAATTTTGCAGGTACCAGTGATTGCAGCTACCACAGAAACTAGAAATGAACCTACCCTTCCGTAAGCGTAGAGAACGATGACGATTAGTTTGTTATAAATGATATTAGTTCTTTATCGTAGTTTCCGTCTTAAATACGCAATCGCTCATCACTGATGTTTACAAGAATGACTTGTGCAAGACTGTACATCGATAGGGGAAGTGTAGTACTTGTGAAGTTTCCACTTATATGGATACTGGTTTTTTACATGGATAATAAATATGATGTTAATGTTCTATGTTCCATACCTAACTTCTGAGTAACAAGACTTTGTAAATAATCTGCCAGAAAATGAACAGTCTCATTACTGCATTTCGTCCATGTTTTTTCTATCGATTGTTGAACATCTAAAATAATTGGTAAAAAAATTCAGATACCTTCATAATCAATGTAAATTAAATATTCGTATTGTACAATTAATACTTGACTTGAACTTCCGATTTAAAGTAGGCGACTGTCAATATTGACTGAAGAAAATGGGGCATAATTTAACATCTCTCATTGACTTTTTCCCTTCATTGTTTTCAATTTCTTAGATCATTATATCTGAGATATAACAGGAAAGAGAAATTAATGAAACTGTTTGCTTGGTTGCCCAGATATACAGTGAAACCTTTGAAATTGTCCAGAAAAGTTGATTTTGACGTTTTGACATTTAACTTGTCATCTCGGAAATTTGCACAACTTGTAAACTTTACACCAGTCGGAATTGAAGGTCCATACTATTATCTTTATAAAAAGGTGTAAATTAGCCGTGTGTCAGGGTGGTTGACTAAACTCAGGAATTGGCTATTGAAGTCACTGCAATATATATTGGATCCGCGGATTTCATATCATGTTCTAATGGTTTATCATGGATATTGCTTACCGCGGATCTGCGGTTTGCAGAACTGTATGCAGGGTGTGTTACATATTTAAATATTTACAATGTCTATCTCAATCTATTGAATATAACAAATTTGAATATTAACAATAAGCAAGGTCGGATACACTGAAATATCTCGCCTGACTTTAGTGTTCATAATTGAATTTAGGTTGAAAGTTAAAAAAATTTTTATATAAGCTTTACATTAAATTAACATTTTAATGATGAATAAACATGAAGTCAATTAATCTTATGAAGGAACTGGAGTGAACTGTATTCTATGTTAAACATGAGTGACCTTATTTTAACATTTTCACACCTTCCATTGTTTTTGTTAATCACTGTTTAGTAATGACCCCTTAAAAATTTTTATTATTTATTATCATTATTAATGTTATTTAAAGATTTTTTATAAAATAATGAGACTATTTCAATATAAGTAATCAGCAGTTAAATAATACAATGCATTCCATACAGCAAATATAGTTGACCTATTGCTTATAGCATCTTAGAAGAAGACCAAACAACAGAAACCTATCATTGAGCAATGAATCATGAAAATGAGGTCAAGGTCAGATGAAACCTGTCAGACAGACATGCACACCTTAAAATCATTTCACACACCACATATAGCTGACCTACAACTTATACTATCTGAGATAAGGACCAAACAGAAACTTAACATTGACCAATGAACCATGAAAATGAGGTCAAAGTCAGATGAAACCTGCCATACAGATATGTACACCTTACAATCATTCCATACTCCACATATAGCCGACCTATAACTTGTAGTATGTGAGAAGATAATCAAACAATAGAAACTTAACATTGACCAATGAACCATGAAAATGAGGTAAAGGACAAATAATACAAGCAGACAGACATGTACACCAAACAATCATTCCATACACCAAACATAGTTGATCTATTGCTTATGGTATTTGAAAAACAGACCAAAATACAAAAACTTAGCATTGACCAATGAACCATGAAAATGTGGTCAAGGTCAGATGAAACATGCCAGACTGACATGTACCCCTTACAATCATTCCATACACCACATGTAGTTGACCTACTGCTTATAGTATCTGAGAAACGGATTTTAACCTTGATCACTTAACTTTAACCTTGATCATGAAATGAGGTCGAGGTCAGGTGAACACTGTCTGGCGGACAATTAAACGTTGCAAGGAACCTATATACCAAATATATACTGAACCGCAAAAGAAACGTCGCACAAAATGACATGTTCACATACATTTATTTCAAAGTGATATTTATATATTTTAAATTAATTTTTACAAAATTTAATGAATGATTTACAGTCTTTTGGTTACAATGTTCACAAAAACGTCACAATTGTCGCAACGTCACATGTTGGAAATTACATAGTATCTGAGAAACGGATTTTAACCTTGATCACTTAACTTTAACCTTGATCATGAAATGAGGTCGAGGTCAGGTGAACACTGTCTGGCGGACAATTAAACGTTGCAAGGAACCTATATACCAAATATATACTGAACCGCAAAAGAAACGTCGCACAAAATGACATGTTCACATACATTTATTTCAAAGTGATATTTATATATTTTAAATTAATTTTTACAAAATTTAATGAATGATTTACAGTCTTTTGGTTACAATGTTCACAAAAACGTCACAATTGTCGCAACGTCACATGTTTTCAATGCTGTGCTCCCACGTCCGTTAATAACGTGTATGTCCTCCACCGGCACCAATTACTGCGGCACATCTTCGGTACATGGAGTTGATGAGCCGATTAATAAACGCCATCGGAATACGTGCCCATACTCTCTGAAACGCTTTTGAAAGTTCAGCTGCAGTTGTCGGACTTGGCTGCTCATTATTCAACCGTCTTTGAACTTCGTCCCATAAATGTTCAATAGGGTTTAAATCTGGACTCAAAGCCGGCCAATCCATAACATTAATGTTATTCTGCTGTATGAAGTCTCTTGTGGCTCTTGCGGTATGCGCACGTGCATTGTCCTGTTGGAAAGTCTTGTTTTGATGACGTGCGAAATGGGGCTGAACATGGGGTGTCAAGACTTGGTCGATGTAACGGGCAGCTGTTACGCCATTTCCTCTGCCTGGGCCAAGGTTCTGAAAGATGACTGGACCAAGTTTAACGTTAAGGCCGATTCCGCCCCATACCATGATGCTAGGTCCTCCCCACGCGTCTGTTTCCAGAATGCAACTGTCTTCGTAACGTTCCCCGCGTCTTCTCCACACTCTGGTTCTGCCATCGGCTGTTCAAATGCAGTAACGGCTTTCGTCAGAGAAGATGATGTTACGCCATTGTCGATTTCGCCAATTCTGTCGCTGAGTGGCCCACTGAAGACGAGCTTGGCGGTGTCGAGGAGTAAGAATAGGTCCTCTTGTTGGACGGCGACATCTCATGTTTCTAGCAGCTAATCGCCGACGAACCGTATCATCACTTATGGGTCGTCCATGTGTTCCAACAGTGTTTCTGGCAGTTTCGGCAGCTGGGGTGAACCGATTCATCAAATGGTGACGAACAATGCCTCTATTCTGTCTAGGGGTAGTGACTTGGGGTCTACCACTCCGTGGACGGTCATTTGTGCTGTTTGTTGCATTGTACCGTGTCCGTAGACGTTCAATTGTTCGAACAGCACAGTTGAAGTCGTTGGCAATAACTCTGGCAGATTGCCCAGCATCCAATCGACCAATGGCCTGTTCTCTCTGTTGTGGAGTCAGACGTGGCATAGCTTCTGTGTCAACACTGATACTAACACTCTTTAATTTTCTCCGGCCTTTTATACCCATAAAGGAGCATGAATTTCACGAACATTTAAGATTTAAGAAAAATTACCGCCAAGTGTGTCCCACGAGCGGTTTTAGGTACGGTCGCTCTACGATATCAACTGAAAATTATTCAACCGAAAATTTAATTCACAGGTAATTTAATCTTACCTGGTGATGTAATCGTAATACTGATTATATAAAAATCATTAATTAATATTTATTTTGAATTTTGCTAACATTTTGAAAAAGCGACGTTTCTTTTGCGGTTCAGTATAGTTACCCTATTACTCATAAGTGAGAAATTCTCATGACAAAAATATACATTTTTTCAAGCAGTCGCTGAACCATGAAAATGAGGTCAAATGGACATGTGACAGACGGAATGTTCATAACATAAGGTATCTGCATACAAGGTATGAAGCATCTAGGTCTTCTACCTTCTGAAATATAAAGCTTTATACAAATAGTTTACGCCGCTGCCGCCGGATAGTAATACCTTTGTCTCAATCAGCGACTTTCGTCGCAGGCGAGACAAAAATAACAATATCCCCGAACTTCTTCGAAGTGCGTGGATAAATAACGCAGTTTCTCTTTTCTTTCTTTTTTATTTCAGGTATTCTTTGAATTAAGGTCGTGATGAAAGGCGGTTCCCAGGGATTTCGAAGAAAGTTCAAGCATATAGCGATTGTCTTCACCCGCCTGTCCGTCCGTCACTCTTTCTTGTGACATCAACTCCTCCTTCATTTTTATTCCCACACTTTCGAAGAAAGTTCGGGGACATAGCGATTGTCTCCGTCCGTCCGTCTATAAAATATGCATTCCACTTTTAGATGCGCAATAAGGTTTATAATTTTTACATTAAAAATATGAGGTATATAAAATTTTGAATTGCTTCGTATAAGAATATTATATTTCCATCAAATCTTCGGTTTGTTCAATCAACAGGTTTCACGTCATTATATTTATATAATAATTCCTTTTCTGATACTGACATATAATCAGTTTTGTTTGGGGAAAATACATGTATATAATGTTTATTTAATAACGTCTAACAACCTGGAAATGTTCCATCGTAGTTTCCTTTTTGCAGTATATTTAACTAACCAAACTTTATGTTTGATATGAATAACTTGAAGGTCAGATCATCACTCTCTTATACTACAATGTTTCCTTTTTTGGTATTCTATGTTTTCAAATGGGTTATCACAGTGTAGGACGGCTGTTCTTGTTCCAGAAAATCAGAAGTAGGTGCTGCAAATAATACATGTAATATAATGTGTAATACAATAAATTTAATTTGCGTGCTATCTTTATCTCATTTATCTATATAAAAAAAACTGAGTAACAGGCTAATATGGAAGTCCTTAAAATACAGATAAATTTTCCTAAATACAAAGATGTTAATTAAAAACGTTAAGTTTAAGACTGATAATAAGAAACAAGGACGAGCTCAAGCATTACGTCTGGATAAATTAATGTAGCCAACAGTTTGGCATTCTTATTGCAGCGTGATAATGTGCCCGCATTAGATTTTATCTGTGTTGTTTTTAATCCCTTTCAATTATCTTAATTATCATTCGACCTATATGATAAATTTGCTATTTGATAAATTTATTAATCATGCTTTGTATGTATTATTATGCATATGCATTTATACTTTATATTAACTATCTATTTATGTTTCAGATAATATTAACTTAAACCTTATAATTACTTTATTAACTTTGATAAAATAGTTTCTTTTAGAAAGATATGATTTTGTTTAATTTATAAACTAATCAATATATCACATAGGTAATTTACTTTAATTGCAGGTAAACTTAGTCGTAGTTGACTGAGCCAGTGAAAACTTTTCATCCTTATTTTTCACTTGTAGGTTTAGTGTTATTCTAATTAGTATATTTATACCTTAACTTTTACCTTGCCTTATTTGGGGATATTTTTTTTGGTTATAATCAACATACCCAAGGACATTACCTTATATAGTCATGGTCAGTTTGTCTAATTTTAATATCAAAGGTTTTGAGTAGTTTTCTGTCAAGTATCTTGTTGAATCTGGTTTTTTTGGCGTTAGTTATATAAACTGGACACTTTTGTCATTTTTTATCAGTGTGCTTTTGAGTGTCTAGAATGTAACACTATATATATGGATTTTTTGGATATATTCTTTCTGTAACTTGTAAGTACAAACCTTGTATTTAATGCATTTTTAGCTTTAATTTTAATCACTGTTTTGAGGTAAATTTGTCAATTCTAACTTTTGGAAAACAATAGTATTACTTTGATATTCTTATTGTTGTGTAATTTATTTAATAGTAATGGCTAAATATTTCAAAGAACCATAACTTTGAAATACTTTTTCTGTATTTCTTTGACGTTTTGTGCATTGTATTGTGGAAAAATGAAACTTACAATTGTTGTACTAGTGAGTAAGACGTAGTTTTTTTATACAGGATTTAGTCCTTGAGTATTGGTCATGTAGATATCATATAGATGGCATAATCATTTCATGAAGATGACACAGTCAGATGTTTGCTAAATTGCCGCCTTGTCAAACTGATGGTACGAATCGTTTTTTTTTATATACATGTAATATAATATACTTATGATATATTTTTGTTCTTCGGAAACTTTATCTTTAAAGAATTCTAAACTATAAAATTTACAAATGTAATTAATATAATTAATATAATTAAATAGATGTTGAATTTCCTCGTGATTTGTATCATTGTCGTGATTATGTTTTTTCTATGTTTTGTGAATACATTTTTATACATAATTGTTTTGTTTTCAGTTGGTGTTTCAATTTCGCATTGAACTGAAATAAATTATAAAAGAACCCTTCAACGACTTGAGTCTTTATTCTATGACGAAAGCCTGTTACAATAACACATTCAACTTGATACCGAGACTGACCTTAAAATAGCCAATATAGGATCGGGAAATAAAATAATTTTGCCAATAACAGTTGAGCATGCCTATTGCAGCATGATACGGAAGGCAGTGATACCGAGGCTGACCTTAATTTAGCCAATCGCAATTGGGAAATATATATAGCTGACCTAAATCAGCACGTTTCACCAGTATTTTCTTATTATAGGATATATAAATATTCAAGATAACAAACTAAAATTGCAAAATTTCCTTAAAATTAACAATTCAGGGGAATAACCCAACAAAGGGTTGATTGATTCGTCTAAAAGTGTCATAGCAGGTAGATCTTTACCTGATAAACATTTTTATCTCATGTCAGTTTGCTCTAAATGCTTTAGTGTTTTAGATATAAGCCAATAACTGCAGTTTACCACCTATATTCTGTTTTTTTCCATGGCGGCCATGTTTCTCGACGGAAAAGAAAATAAAACATAAATTTTATTCTAGATACCTAACGAATCATTCAGACTAAGTATGGCTGTAATTGGTTCAGTGGTTTCAGAGGAAAAGACCTTTAAAAGGTTTACGACAGGCGACGGACGGACGACGGACGCACGCCAAGTGATTGCAAAAGCTCACATTTTAGGACAGGTGAGCTAAAAATTGCAGAGGCTGTGACCATATACCATATACCAGTCACCTATAAATAGATCCCACAGCTGTCCATAAATCTTGTATGTGTGTTCACTGTTTGATAGAAAATAAGTATGGATATTAAAGGTGCATTTTGAAGCAAAAAAGTAACTATAAAAGGGACAAAATATTAAACAGAGAATTGTGAAAAGTCTAGATTTTTAAGTATATACAGATACAAAGGATTACAGATGGATATAGTAGAGAGGTAAAGAAAAACTCAAATATGTACTTTTTATCAAATTATTCCTGACAATATTACTTTGCTTTGAAATTTTTACTGCTTTGTTCACTTATAACACATTATTAAATACTCTACAAATAAGGCTAAGATGATTTAATTCATTTTTACAATTTCTGGGCCATTTTTTATGTTTGAGTACCTTAATCAATGCGAATTGTCTAATCACTTGGCTGTTAGATGCGATTAGCTAAGTCGTATCTAAAACAATTGAATTTACCTGAATTTGTTCAATCATTTCTTCAAGAGAAACAAAAACATTTCACCTATGGTGTTTTCTATGTAAAAGGAAGATAAATCTTCCTATGAGATTTTATTAAAATAATTACTTAAGATGAATGAAAAATTAGACTAGAGGCTCACAGGAGCCTGTATCGCTCACTTCGTCTATGTCCATCTTGACTGGCAGCCTGGAACATTGCTGTCAAGTTCCAATTGGCTCACAGGTTTCATACAAGATCTTTCAGTAAATTTTTCCTTTAGGTCCTATGTTAAACTAAGTTCCGCTCTGGCGGCCATCTTGGATGGTGCACACAGGGTCATCGGATATAATTCTGAAAGATGACCAACTAAGGATCATAGCTGCCAAGTTTTGTTCCAATTGGCCACGTGGTTTCAGACAAGAAAGTCTCTAAGTGAATTTCCCATAGGGCCCTATGTTAAACTAAGTTCGGCTCTGGCAGCCATCTTGGATGACGGCAGGGTCATCGGATATAATTCTGAAAGAGGACCAACTAAGGACCGAAGCTGCCAAGTTTTGTTCCAATTGGCATATTGGTTTCGAAAAAGAAAGATCGACGGACGACGGACGCCGAGTGATGACAATAGCTCACGTGGCCCTTTGGACTACGTGAGCTAAAACCATAGCACAAAAGGCTTTTGTCCAGCACTGATGCTAACATCCTACTGTAACAGGCATTTAGTTGATTTGTAAAGAGGATTTTTAAAAGGAGGAATCAAATCGGTTTTTTTATCAATTTAATGTCAGACATACTTATTAGCAATGATTTTGAATTTAATACTACAAAAGGATGTATAATTGTTCACTGGGTCCTTTATAAAAAAAATTCTACCATTTGCATAACAAAATTAAGAAGATACTAAAAGTACTGAAACTAAAATTTACAAATTAAAGGATACTCAAAATTCCAACCATTTCATAGCTATTTGACAATATTTGAATTTTAAGGTTTTTGGGAGGGTTTCAATTTCCACTTCTTTAATAAAGGTGCAAGTATGAATTATGACTTCTTGACGAAACAGAAACATTTAGTGCATCAGAACTTGACATATAGAATGTGTTTTAAAAGAAGAAAACACAGACATGAAGACCCAATGATGATGGTGAAAAAGGTATTGAAAGTCATAACGACTCAAACTTATTAACACGACAGTTTCACATGCACAACAACGTCACCGTCATTTGGTGTGAAATCATGCAAAAATTAATGATCACTCAAAGATAAAGTCAAAATTCCCAATTGATCGCATTCAAAAAGTACATTAATAATTAATTAATTAATTAATTAATATAATGGATATTGGTATTTCAAAGACATTTTTCAGATACCTTCCTCCCCAAACAGTTTCAAGTTAATTTGGGTCAGACTTTTATGTGTAAGCAATGTTCCTTAAAACTAGTTGTGTTGGATCCAAACCCTCCCTTATTATTGTGACAGGCAAAAAATAGAATAATAAAAAAAAAACACTGTATCCATTCCAGTAGAAAAGTACCTAAACATTAATTTACAGCAAAACGAAGAACAATAAATCGAGGTATAAACAATGAATACTCGCAGTTACTGAAAGCAATCTCAGGATCCAAACACGGTTGACAACATCGTGCTTTAAATTTATAACTTGGATATAATATTATTTTCCTGATATTTGTTAACCTTATAGAACTGTAACCTTACTATGAAATCTGTGGCTGAATAGGTCCAATATGTTATTTAATCAAGGCGAATACAACGATGTCGTGCTTAATCTTTGTCAGGTTTTACATCATTTAAGGTTGTCTGATATTTTAAACACAACAGAAAAGTAAACTAAAACATCAGTTACTGATTCAGTCAAAGTTGTGTTAAGTGACTTGGGACAAATAAACGTTTTGCTGTTAAAAATGTATAAACGTTACGAATAACCTGAAAAATATCTTATATATCGATATTCAGATTTACACCACATTTCAGGAGTATTGATGTGTTACGGAGATTTACATTTCTTTGTATTTTAATGTGGTTTTGCTAGTGTATATTCAATGTATCACGTTCTACTTAATACATTTTTTTCAAACGATATATGTCTTCATAGAGAAGATAAATGCATTAAAACGCAAAGAATTTAAAGATAAAATCTCCTTCATCGGATGCAAATGTCAGAAATGCATCCGCTGAAGAAGGCTGTATATGCGAAATATTATGTAATTCTTTGCGTTTAAATGCTATTTAATACAGGTAATATGAGGCTGTATCTCCGAAATATTATGTAATTCTTTACGTTGTAATGCTATTTAATACAGGTAATATGTTGCAATATTATCTTATTCGTTGCATTTGATGCAGTTGATATTAATATTTATTCTACAATTTGTTTGTTTGGTTACTTTTTGATTGTTGCTGAAATGTTTAATTTTGTAATAAGAATTTTTTGTTTATTTTAATGCTTTGATTTTGTTCGAAAAATTGATAAACAAAAAATATTTGGAATTGTTTCTCGAAATAGACAATGAGGGACATCTGAACT
This sequence comes from Mytilisepta virgata, assembly GCA_028015205.1. Taxonomy (NCBI): domain Eukaryota; kingdom Metazoa; phylum Mollusca; class Bivalvia; order Mytilida; family Mytilidae; genus Mytilisepta; species Mytilisepta virgata. The sequence continues at coordinate 40,387,142 of CM051515.1, forward strand.
TTATGACAAACGTTATGACTTCGACTTTCCTATTGTTAACTTTCCCTTCTTGAGTAGTAATGTACCGGTATCGCCTGCATATGCTGTCTACGTTTCTCATCTTATCCGATATTTACGGGCATGCGTGAGTTACCATGACTTTCGACAAAGAGGATTACTGCTATAACAAAAGCTTCTTAACCAGGGTTTAATCAGGGATAATTAAATTTCATCACGTAGGAAATTTTACGGTCGTCATCACGAATCGATAGACCGTTATAGTGTTCCTATATCTCACTGTCGTAATATTTCATATACCCCCACCGATTTGTGACTACCACCGGATTGTCTTTGTTACTTCATGACGGATGCCAGATACGGAACAGGAACTGTTTACTCTTCCGGAGCACCTGAGTTTTTATAGGAGTTCGTGTTGTTCATTTTTGTTTAGTTTTCAGTGTTTATTTGTTGTGCTTGTGGTTGTTCATTTGTCTTCCCGAGTTTTGTCTGTCTAATTTTTCGGATTGCTCCTAAGGTATATTTGTCCTCTCTATTACTGTGTGTACAAACTCTTAGCAGTGGTTTTGGCTTAAACCGGTTTTGTTGGTATCCTGGCCTCATCTTTATTCTGACTTTATGATGTAAATGGTAATGCAGTATAATTATTAACGGTAACATTGCCGAAACAGTAAAATCGCCTGTACGTAGGTATCAGGGTCACAATTATAACACTGAAGACATCATACAACAATACACATATATATACGTGTAGGATTGAATTATTTATCCACTCCATTGGTTGGACTTGTCCACTCCGAGGAAATAAATAACGTTATGAGACGACAACAGAGTAGCTATGATCTTTTTCAGAAAGTACGTTATTTAAAGACCGAAACTTATCAAAACTGCCTGTTAGCTTTTATTTACTTATGTCTGTTAACACCTGTCTTTTGTCTGCTTGAAGAAAAAAAAATGCTGTTACAAAAAGTTTATTTTAAACTTTAAGGAGTATCTCCATCGTATATAGTTCTGACCTTCGATGGTTTTGGCTTTACCCATTTGGCATTTGGCTTTTCAGAATTTGCTCTTCAAATATTTGGATTATTGTTTTTGTTTTCAACATTTAAGGCCTTGGGCACAACTGAAATCAAAATTGGTATCAAAGAACTTATTATTTATTCTAGTACAATCAATATTGGACTGTTTTTAGTATTTCGAAGTTTCAAGAAGTAAAAGTTTTATTCATGTAGTATAAAAATATTGTTATAACATTTAAAGCAAGCGATAATTATATTCAAACATTTTAATTGAAAATAAAACCGGGTTCGAGATATTGATATCGTTTAAATCATGACTATATTTGTTAAAATAGAACATAGATTGAGAGTTCGTAAGTTCTGTCAATTATAAAAGTAATTGATCAAGAATATCTGCAAAAGAATAGTGAAGCGACAAAAAGTGGGGAAATTCCACAAATGCGTACAAAATTTATGACAAACGTGATGAATTCTACTTTCCTATTGTTAACCTTCCTTCTTGAGTAGCAATATACCAGCATCGCCTGCAAATGGCGTCTATGTTTCTCAGCTTATCCGATATTCAAGGGCAGGCGTGAGTTACCATGACTTTCGACAAAGAGGACTACTGCTGTCACAAAAGCTTCTTAACCAGGGTTTTATCAGAGCTAAGCTGATGTCATCACTTAGGAAATTTTACGGTCGTCATCACGAATTGACTGACTGTTACATTATTGTAATATCTAAGATGATGTTGGACCTGTTCCCACTGTCGTAACATTTCATGTACCTCCACCGATTCGTGACTACCACCTGATTGACTTTGTTGAACTTGACGACGGGTGTCGTATACGTAGCAGGAACTGCTTACCCTTCCGGAGCACCTGAATTCACTCCTGGTTTTCATCGGAGTTCGTGTTGTTCATCGTTTTTTAGTTTTCAGTGTTTATTTGTTGTGCCTTTGGTTGTTCATTTGTCTTACCGGGTTTTGTCTGTCTAATGGATTGCGTTTTTTTTTATTGCTATTTAGGTATATTTGTCCTTTTGAAGACCACCAAGTGGGATATAGGAGTAAGAGCAAAGACTGGTCGACTCGGGGTCAGTATAATGTGTCCGAGTGGTGTGATATGCCTTCCTGCGGACAGTTACCTCGTGAGCTGGCACATAAAAATCCGTCTCAGCACGTACAAAGCAGGGATCACATTTATTATCATATCAAAATGGTGTCGTCCTGATGTGTATATGGTAGCCACTGGACGTTAAACAATAATCCATCCATCCATAAATAATTAAAAGTATAACTTTGTAATTTTATAATCATCGAATCAGGGAGAAGGGGGATAAAACTTTCTACAATCTAAGTAACAATAAGATATATTTTCATATTTATAATTTTACAACAATATTAGATATAGCAATTAAGAAATTTTTCTCGTGAATCATAGATATACGAAACCATAATAAATTTATCACATATTTCTTATTTGTTTATTTTTTAAATTTATTGTTTACAGTTTATTATTATAAGTAGATCTAGCACTTCTCATATAACATTTTTCACTAAAGCAACTTTGCAAGAAAGGAGAAAAATATCTGATTTAACTATTTCAGAACAATGCGTCAATATTGGGATAGCTTGACATTTGATGAATTAATTCAAAGGTGACAGAAAAACCCCACATTTTTCATAACGTAACAATGTCGCAAACCTGCAGGACCAGGCATCATTATATTTCTTGACATTAAAGGCTTCATAATGTAAAGAGATGCTCAATGAAATGCCCCAATATTACTTAATCAGACGTCAAACCGCTCCCACTATTAAACGAAAGGATATCAGTCAAACTGTGATTGACTAAACTAGCTTGATAGAACTTTGGAAGCTTTCCAGTTACTATCATAAGGGGTACATGGTGGAATAAGAATTCAATATAGTTGATTCCGAAATGATTGAGGAGTATTCTGTCCTTTACCCGATTTCACGACCAGTCTATGAAGCACGCTCGTTTCTTCCAATTTAACAATGTATATTGAACAAGGGGTGATTCACAAAGCACTACAAGTTCTTTCAAGTTTTTTTTTTGTATTTTACAGCATGCTCGTTACAAGATGGATACAACACTTTTGCGGTGTTCATACTACTGTTTGTATACGATTGTAGGAAAAAAGTCAGGGTGGGTTTTATAAGTAGATATTTTATTTATATAAATTTTATATGGACAATATAATGTGTTAGAATATGGTAAATATGATTTTGTTCTATCATAATTTCTTTGTTAATTCATTATAATAAAAACAGATAGGTAAAAAACAAGTAAAAATACATTATGGCATTTTTTTTTACAAATGTATGACCATTTTCTTGTAAAATATACATGTACGATGGAGATAATCCTTAGTTTTCACAAATTTAACATTTTTGTAACAGTGAATTTAAATTGTCAGTTTAGAGATAGTATGGAAATACAAACAATTGAGTTGGAGATACCATCGACTCGTGGACTTTGAGTCCACTAGCAGCGGTATCGACTCGGTGGTAATAATAAATTGTTTGATACCAGTTTTGATGCGTAGGATGTGCACATTTCGTCGATTTACGAATTATCATGTGTGCTCAGAAGTTGAAAACCAAAACAACAATCCAAACAATGGAAGAGCAAGTTCAAAAAAGGTAAGGCCAAATTATGTTAAAGACAGAGCTATGGACGAGGGAGATACTCCTTAGTTTTCACAAATTTAACATTTTTTTAATAATAAATTTAAAGTATCAATTTCGCGCCAGTATATAAATAATATCAACTGAGCTGGAGATGATCAATATGTAAATTATGAATCAGTATTGCTTATCCACAGTCGATTTCTGCAAAAAGTGACATAAAATACATATACCGACTAGTGGCGTTAGGTTGGATCGACAAATGAAAACGATTCATGAACATTTATTTTGATTGTACTTATTTACTTCGTACAGACAACACAGTAAACGTCTGCCTGGTTAGTATATGGAGGACATCGAAGACTGCCACAACTGGTCCTGACTGAATTGAACAGGGCAGCGTTTTCATTAAAATTCTTGTTATCCAACGGTTCTCCTGCAATGTCAACGCATGCGTAATCGCGTCTGTGGAATGATTTATGATCAGATATTAGAACAATATATATTGAACAAGGCCTGATTCACACAAAACCAAACTAATCAATCACACATTTAATGACAACCCCAGTATATGTATTTCCCAAAACACTACAAGTTCTTTCAAGTTGGTCTTGTATTTTACAACATGCTCGTTACAAGATGGATACAACAGCTTCACAGTGTTCATACTACTGTTTGTATACGATAGTATGGGAAAAGGTCATGGAAGGTTAGATTTAATAAGTACATATTTAATTATATAAATTTTATATGGACAATATAATGTGTTAGAATATGGTAAATATGATTCGATCATAATTTCTTTGTTGATTCATTATAATAAAAAACAGATAGGTAAAAAATCAAGTAAAAATACATTGTGGTATTTTTCTTGCAAATGTATGACCATTTTCTTGTAAAATATGTACGATGGAGATAATCTTTAGTTATCACAAATTAAACATTTTTGTAACAATGAATTTAAATTGTCAATTTAGAGCTAGTAGAGAAGTACAAACAACTGAGCTGGAGATACCATCGCCTCGTTGACTTTGAGTCCACCAGCAGGTGGTAATAATAAATTGTTGGATACTAGTTTTGATGCACAGGGTGTGCACATTTCGTCGATTTACGAATTATCATGTGTGAAGTTGAAAACTAAAACAATCCAAACAATGGAAGAGCAAATTCATAAAAAAGGTATGGCCAAATCCTGTTAAATATAGAGCTATGGACGAGGGAGATACTACTTAGGTTTCATAAATTTAACATTTTTGTAATAATAAATTTAAAGTATCAATTTCGCGCCAGTATATAAATAATATCAACTGAGCTGGGGATGATCAATATGTAAATTATGAATCAGTATTGCTTATCCGAAGTCGATTTCTGCAAAAAGTGACATAAATTGCATATACCGATTATTGGTGTTAGGTTGGATCGACAAATGAAAACGATTCATGAACATTTATTTTGATTGTACTTATTTACTTCGTACAGACAACACAGTAAACGTCTGCCTTGTTAGTATATGGAGGACATCGAAGACTGCCACAACTGGTTCTGATTGAATAGAACAGGGCACCGTTTTCATCACCTTTCTTGTTATCCAACGGTTCTGCTGCAATGTCAACGCATGCGTAATCGCGTCTGTAGTGTGATCCATTTTCAGACATTAGATAACCAGTGTACTCGGATGTCCAACCTTTGTAGCAAGTTTTTCTGGCTTTAAAAGAGAAAAAGACATATACTAATATAGTCTGGAAAAACTTGAAACACACAAAGACACAAAAAGCAACTATTATCATTTTTATATTTATTATTAGTAGTTGTAAAATTACATGAGTCAGTTTAGAAATACAAGTTCAAAAGTCTAGCATATTAACTAAGCTAGTCATGAATTCTATAATTTTTTTAATTTCGATCTCATTGAAATAAGTGAAAGATGATAAATAAAAATCCATTTAAAGTTATTAGCATTGAATTGTCGATTACGTTAAACCAGAATATTCCGCAAACCCAAAATCTTAGAACTTTTTTCTTATTATTTTTAGAATAATTTTCGTTTATAGTGGGTATCTGTCAATGAGACAACTATTTACATGTAGATAATAAGAGGTTGAAGTATAGCCTTCAACAAGTAGCGCCTGACAAAACCGCACATTTGAGCGTCATCTAATCTAGTAAAGAAATCAATGCGATATGAGATAAAGAGGACATACACCCCCTTTTTCCAATGGTCAACAGCAGATAACCATGAACTGAGCAAAGCAAAAATAGACATGTTAACGCATACCAGTTTCGGTACTCATAAAAACACTCGGATGACTCAAGACCAAAATTTAAAGACCATATGAGAATCTCTTGATACTGGCTAATATCAAATTACACTAGCTAGGTGAAATAGGGCAGTGAAGTCTAGATTAATTAAAGATTTGGTGGTTTGGTGATTTAAAGAAATAATACCAATTAAAAAAATATGAAATAATATTTAAAGTTCTACTTATTTTCCATGAAAGCCTATAGGAGTAATTTTCATCATCCGAATCACTTCCACAACATGAAAAATGAAGCCCGTATAACTATCTTCATAATTGTTATATGATAAAATTGACGGAATCACATTACATTCATTAACGGTAAATGCATATTTTACCAGGTATCATAAGAACAGATGATCTTCCTCTTCTTCTGCAAACAGAACAGGGTACTTCTTTATCGTGTAAATCTTTGGACCAACCATTAGGAACCCCACGAATCTCATATTCCCCACCATATACCTGGTTATTATCATAGGATTGCGGTTTACCATTTTCAGGATCATTGGGTAAACATAAGTAATTTACCCCACCTCCTTGTTGGTTGAAAAGATTACCTCCAACCTGGCCTAGTGATATGAAAATAAAAATATCTCAAGACAGCTCATATACTAAATAAACAAATGAGTCAGCTGGTAAAAAAACGAAAATAAAAAGTAAAATCACTGGATTCAAAGAGCATTAATATTTGAATGGTAAATTTTCATTATAATGGTTCTATGGTTCGTCTACTTTGATACTGCTTGACAGGCTCTCAATTAATATCGATCATTTTAGAGTTGCCTGGACGAATAAATTGTTTGCTTCGTACAAATAGTATGTAGTCCAATGCCATACGTGATAAAAACGTGGCTACATGTAGATTTTAGACTGACGATTATTGCACGAGTGACGAGAATAATACTCTTACGAAATATATTACTCGACGCTGGATTATTTTATGTCATATTCGAAATTTTGTGAGATATGTGTCTGAAAATTATATTCCAAGAATGTTTCAGAATTTCGTAAAACATTTGTCCAGTCGTGTAAATGTCTATTAAATAATTTTCAACTTTGATAAACATTCATTGTAGATTTATAGTGTGCAGTTCTTAGTATAACTACCTTTAAATAGCAACAAATGTTGTATCGTTAACTAGTGCCAACAACTGTTGCTGCACCAATTCAAAATTTGATGGATTCTTACATTAATAGAAACAAATACTCTGGTATACTCATGAAACAACCATTTGATCTTTTATGCAAGTCATTTTCGCAACGTATGTCAATCTGCAGTTATTTGAAAATGTACTACATCTTGATTCCTTGTAATATTCAATCTTTAGTTTGTCTCTCTTTTCCTTTTTTTGTCCCATTTTTTTAACAAGATTGGACGCTAGTCTTTTTTTGAATCCTTCCTTGTTCCATCCCAATAAAATCAAATGGTTATTCTTTAAAAATATATTGTTACAGCCTGGTCACGTAATACAACAATTACCTGTATAAACAAGTTCAGCATTCTTTGGACATGCCTTTCTTCCCCACCGTACGTAGGTTACTCCTGTGTGATATAGATAAACATATAATGTATTGGTATTTATTGCTAAAAATCGTTTGTCTTTCAGTCTTGCTGAAATTCATGGTTATTCAATAGATATTAGTAAGATCTACATGTGTTTTGGTCCCTGGGATGACTATATACAGAGATAACAAATAAAAGTGAGAGTCTATATAATTCCCTTAAAATAATAACATGGGGTATAACAAGATACTGTTTTGAAGTACTAAAACGATTATAGTAACAAACTTAACATACTTTTATAAAACTCCCTTGCAGAAAATATATGGTTTGGTTTGGTTCCATGGAGGTTGATTACTGACTTAAAATATTTATGTAAATTATGTTGTATGGTTCGTCTGTTCTATCCTAGAATTTTTTTTTCGCTTACTATTTGAACAAAATAATACAGATAGTTTCAAATCAACGAAGTTTTGGATTTATTAAATCAAATTAGTAAGTATATTTATTTTATGCAAATGTCCTAGTAAATCTTTCAGAAAGCTTTGATATAATATGGTGTACCTGAATGTTGTGTCTCAGTCGGACATTTTTCTTTCTTGGAATTGTGGAGATAATTTCTCATCATGTCTATAAGGGACTGGTCTGAGGCTGATAGTTTATAGTCGTCACAGTCATGACCGAAAGTGGCGACCATGACAGTTGCCAAAACGACTACTTGTCTGTAAATTAGCATGTTCTGTAAAATACATGGCTATTTAGCATTGTATAGAAAGCAAATTGTTTATATTATCATTCTCGAAAGAAAAAAAATATATTTTAAGGAATTAAAAGTAATGTTTAATTTAAGACCTACCGTATTGTTTCCGCAGAAGATAACACGAAGTTGATGCCAAACACAAAATGTCAGTAAACTTTACTATTGTAAATGTAATGCTAATGTAAGTTTTGCGTGTTTATATTATTGATCTACATGTATCACTTACATGAAACATAAGGTATCATGATATACAATGTATCTGCTAAAAAAGGAAAATAAACTAGAGGCTCTCAATAGCCTGTATCGCTCACCTGGATTCAACTTGTCACCTTGCGCAGGGCTAAAAATTTAAGTGTAGGAGTCAGTTTGGCTGCTTTTTCCATAGGGTAGTATGTTTAACTAAGTTCGGCTGTTGCAGCCATTTCGGTTGACAGTCAGGATCTTCGGACATAATTCTCAAAGAGCACTATTGAAGGACAATTGTTGCCAAGTCTGGTTCCAATTGTCCGGGGATTTCAGACAAGAAGGTCTTTAAATCAATATTTCCATAGGGTCCTATATTAAACTAAGTTCAGGTGTGGACGCCATCTTGTTCACAGTCAAGGTCTTCTGACATAATTCTGAAAGAAGTCCATTTAAGGACCAATGCTGTCAAGTCTAGTTCCAATTGTGGTTTCAGACAAGAAGATTTTTAAATGAATTTTCCCATACGGTCCTATGTTAAACTAAGTTCGGCTGTGGCAGCCAACTTGGTTGACAGTCTTGGACATTAGACAAAATTCTCAAAGAGGACCATTTAAGGAACATTGCTGCAAAATCTGGTTCCAACTGGCTCAGTGGTTTCACAGTTTTAAATGAATTTTCTGATAAGACTCTATGTTAAACTAAAGTTCTGCTGTGGCGGCCATCTTGGTTGAACCTCCGGGTCATCGGAAACGTTTCCGAAGTAGGACCATTTAAGGACCATTGCTACCAAGTCTAGTTCTAATTGGGTCAGTGGTTTCAGACAAGAAGATTTTTCCCATTAAAGCCGTGACTGATCGCTGCTATCTAACTTATTTTAAAACTTTAGTCAACCGACATTACACACGGCTAGAAAGGTTTCTATCGTTTAGAGTATACCTTTGACTAACTTCTTTGCCCGGTCGTAAATATTTCCCATTGTGCAGCTTTTTCAAAATTCGGAAAAATGGAGGGCCTTTCATTGTTCATAAAATCAAGAACTATATTTTGGTCGATTCCTATTCTTTATCAGTCTATTTTCTATGTTTAATTCTTTTTTTAAAGTTGAAGATCGTGACATTTAAATTGTCCGAAATCAGTTTTTGTTGCGGTATTTGCATATTACAAAAATTTTTGTATTTTTTAGCCGTTTTCATTGTATTCCAACTTCAATATTTAGATATAATGCAAATATATAATATTATTTCTATTTTTTACAATATTGTAATATCTAACAAAAACATTTAGTACTGTTTATATTGTCAATATGTAATCATAAAAGTTTTGAAAGCAGGTCAAATACCCTTGTAACCAAGTATCACCAACATGTAAAATTTGGGAAATGTTTTTGAAAGCAGTGGAAGTCATTCTTGTAAACACCAGGGCTGAGTGATAGGGTAGTTGGGCTCTTCACTTGGAGTCAGTGTCTTCTATGTTACCATATTTTTTTGTATCTAACAAAACAAACTATGCTAGATGGGCTCCAGCATAGATCCTGGACATGATAAATTTGCCGAATTAAGTCACGTCTGCTTTTCTGTCGGATACATTTGCAGTTAGAAAAGTTGTCGGCACATTTAATGGCGTATGGACTGGTATGGCAACAGAGAAGACAGTGATAAAAGAAATCGAGAGACATGGTGGTATTGTTGGTCTGACTCGACAAAAGTCAGCTTTGCTTCAATGGACAATTACCAGACAAATGTTAGCACAGTTTGCTTCTAACATGAAGGATAGGTCTAAAAGTGCGACTGATTTGAGTCCAAACATGAGTAAATCGTCAGAAGGTTATGACACGCGATAAAGATCATGTACTAAGCCATTTTCAGAAGAAAAAAATGACAAATCCATTCATTGTTATAAAAGATGTCCAAATATCATTGCAATGCGTAGATCATGGTCATCCACTGGCAAAATTTATTGAGGGTTTTTACGTAAAAGGAAGTCGTGATTTCTATGTCCCGCTCACCAGATCTTCACTGGCAACATGACCAAGGCGTGTCATCTTAAATGCCGATCAGGAAAATTGCTCAAGTCATATATAAATCCGGAACTTGTCTTTCGCCGTGCTCTTTTTCTGGCCAGTGTACGAGAAGATGTTACAATGGAAAAAATTTTAGAGTTTCCAGTGGGCCCCATTTCAACGTTTTTGTTAACCCAGAGGTTGTTAAGAAGTTTACATCCACTACTGTTACCGATATTCCAGAGTTGTTCAGCACACAAGAAGAGGCAAGCACGAGACTCATTCTACATTCAGTATCAGCCGATAAACATTTTGGGGTAGATGATGAACCTGGTAGGATCGTGATTAGGTCCTCTGACACAAAAGTTTTGTTGTTATGTGTACGTGTTTTTCCCTCAGTTACTGAGCACCGAAATATATTGTAGGTTGGGCAGAATCTTTAATTTGTCCTATATTACACATAGTGCAAAAATGACGAGTTCATGTTGTTATAGGGATATTCCTATAACGTCCCTTTTCAATCTCTAGGGAATGTGCACTAATTCTAAATTTATATGATAAGGATCTTTGTGTTGTATATTAAAAATTGAAAAGTAGTAGAAAAGGACAACGTATTTAATTTATAGAAATGAATTATTACTGAAAGCCTTAAAAAGTGAAGGTATGTGTGTGTAATAATATCTTGAATTTCAATTAAATTTTCCCCCGATTCTAAGCCGGACAAATTTTTTAGCATAGGGGTGGGTGCAATTCGCCAGAAAAGGGGTAATGCTCATGAACCTTTTTATTCCATCATGCGAACTATCACGATCGTTATTAATTAATGTACAATTATATTTTTTATAATTATTCATCTTAGAAGAAATCGCCTTCACGCTGTGTAAATGTAAATCACTCCGATAATCTTTTGCTGCATGCAAGATTCCATCGTCGGACACCACGGGCGGTCGCGCTTAGGCTTTGCTTCCTCTTTTCTTTAAGTGGAAGCAAAGCATAACGCGACTTCCACTTTTCGGTAAGTGGAAGCAAAGCGTAAGCGCGACCGGCCGTGGGTTTCTGACGATGACAAGATCCGTGTATTAATAAACTGGAGAAAGGATATAAAATGTAATATAAGTATTCCTGTCAGTTTATATATATATATATACTAACCTGTAATGATTAAGTTTGTTTTTAACCCAATCGTGTCAAAACACTAATTATATTAGAAAAGATGGTAGACAGTTTTCCATATTTAACCGAAGACAAATTTTTTAAAATAATTTGATAAATAAATTAAAATTAACAGCAAAACTCCGGTAGTGCATATTTTTACCCTGTTTACGTATAAAGTACAATAGAATGATAGAATATTGTATATATAATCAGTATGAGCCATGAGAATTGCCAGCCTGTGCATATTTTTTCCCTGTTTACATATAAAGTACCATAGAATGATAGAATATTGTATATATGATCAGTATGAGGCATGATAATTGCCAGCCTGTGCATATTTTTACCCTGTTTAGATATAAAGTACAATAGAATGACAGAATATTGTATATATAATCAGTATGAGCCATGAGAATTGCCAGCCTATGCATATTTTTACCCCATTTACACAGAAAAAATTTAGGCACACACAAGACACAACAAATTTAAATAAAAAAGGCGGGCACTTTTGAACAAGTTGCAAAAGAAAGTAAAATCTGATCATACTTCACAAAAATGTCAGATGTTTGCTAAACCATTGACATGAAACTGAAACTACAAAAAGAAGGAGACCAATTAACCGAATCATATCCCATAAAAACATATAAAAAGTAATAGACCAAATGGGAATGCAAGCATTATAAGTACAAAGCACTTTTTATTATGTCAGTTTTATTTTTTCATATTTTTGTGTTTTAGTGCTTGGCTTGTTGAATCTAGAGCTTAAAATTTTATTGTCTGTCTTTCTATTATTCTGGCCACTGCGTCGAACTAGTTCGTTTGTTCAGCGTATCCTACGATTTGTCGCTTATGGAGACCACGCCTCTTCTATGTTAAAACAAATTTTAGCTCCTCCCTTTTCATTAATAATACAGAAATCTATAGATCACAGAATTAAAAATAAAGATGAATAATAATAATAAATAAATAAATAAAACTAAAAGCCAACAAAAAATGAATACTATAGGTGTACGAATAATGACTTCACCTTAATGTTCTGCAAAATAAATTCATTATACATTAATTTAAGGTTTTAAATTTCAATAATATTTTCAATTGTAAATATTATTTTTTATATTCCATCACTAGAATTTCTCTATTCTAGTTTTAAAAAAATAAGAATTGACTTAAACACTTTTTGCATTATTTATGAAAACAAATTCACAATTGTGTCCGATTAATTCATCAAAATAAGCACATCTTGTGCATAGAAACGGGCATCACAGAGTATTTATTGCTTACAGGTATGAATTCTTTTATTATATTGTTGGGTATTCTTCAACAATGTTTGGGAAAGTGGATTATTAAAAATGTAAAGCATATGTCATTTTTCTCTTCTTCGCACGTATATTTTAGTTTTAATTTTCACTATACATGTACTTGTACTAGGAAAAGTTCCCTCACTGTAGATATTTAGGCATTCTTAAAAAAAAAAAATTGATTATTGCCAATCTACTCAATATACATGTAAGTCATTGTCATTTTACAAAAGATATTAAAATTTTCTAAAAATGAAATATATATGCACACCTTTGCATTAAGGTTAATGCACAGAGAAAGTTTCATCAAATTGCTTTGAGCGGTTATGGAGTAGTTGAGGACAGAAGTTTTGACCCCCCCCCCCCCTTTTTTTTTAAAAATGTCTATTTTTACAAAAAGAAATTAAAAATTTTCTAAAAATTAAATATATATGAACACCTGCGCATTAATGTTAATGCACAGAGAAAGTTTCATCAAATTCCTTTGAGCGGTTATGGAGTAGTTGAGGATAGAAGTTTTGACACACCCCTCTTTTTTTGCAATATGTCAACAACATTTGTACAAAAAAAATTAAAATTGTCTAAAAATGAAATATATATGCACACCTGTGCATTAAGGTTAATGCACAGCGAAAGTTTCATCAAATTCCTTTGAGCGGTTATGGAGTAGTTGAGGATAAAAGTTTTGACCCACCCATTTTTTTCAAAAATGTCAATTTTTACCAAAACAAATTAAAATTTTCTAAAAATGAAATATATATGCACACCTGTGCATTAAGGTTAATGCACAGAGAAAGTTTCATCAAATTCCTTTGAGCGGTTTACGAGTAGTTGAGGATAGACGAAAAGTGTGACGATGCAAGACAACAGATAGTGATCCCTGTGTCGACCATGCGTTCCGCAGGCGGCAGGCGACACAAAAAACGGCGGTAATTCCCACGTAGAAATTCAATGACCGGGAAGTGGTTAAAAATATTATGTATTTTTATCCCAACGACTAAACATGTCAAGAATAGGAGAAATGTACATAAAAATAGAAAAGTGAAAATATTTCATTAGACATTTGTCTTTATCCAGAATAACAAAAAAAAAATCAAATTTATAACGAAATGTTTCTGAAATACGATTATTCATGTTAAATTCAATTTTTTTTTCCCAATTTTCAAATTGTCCTAAAATAGTCACTATGTGAAAAATTGTTGTTACAGCTTCACTTATTGTTATATGTTGCAAAAAGCTTAATAAACATTATATACACATTTAACACGTATAATTGATTTCTTTCTTGTATTTTTTTTCTTATCGGCATTTAATAGGTGATTATAAAAGGTGACAAATTCCTTAACGGTCAGATAATTAATTACTCCAGGTGGTAATCTGACAGAATTCGGCACACGCTACGAAAAATCGTAAATATCCAAATTTATAAACTGTTTTGGATTTATAACTTTTTATTATTATTATATATATATTTAAAAAGTGTAAAATTACAGACAAAGGTCATTTCAATTACAGCTAATCGCTTTTCAAAAGACTAAGTACACTAACCCGAGCTATGCGGTGTTTACACACACCCCCCCCCCCCCCCACCCCCCATTTTTAAAATAATCAAATCAACCTTTTCTACTAAATTATATAAAAAGCAATAAGCAGGGTGGTCTCAACGTTTTTTTTGCTAGCTCAATAGAATATTTTCATACAGAATAACCCAAAAATGAATCGATATAAAGTAACTTGGAGCATAGATATTTCTTATAAAATGTTTTTTGTCTCCCTTCGGTTATTTAAAAAGGACAAATATACCTAAGGAGCAATAAAAATAAAACGTAATCCATTGGACAGACAAACTCGGGAAGACAAATGAACAACCACAAGCACAACAAATAAACACAGAAAACTAAAAAACAATGAACAACACGCACTCCTATAAAACCAGGAGTGAACCCAGGTGCTCCGGAAGGGTAAGCAGTTCCTGCTCCGTATACGGCACCAGTCGTGAAGTTCAACAAAGTAAATCCGGGGGAAGTCACAAATTGGTGGAGATATTGGAACACTGTAATCGTCAAAATTCGGTTATTTGCTTTCCATGCTAAGACGTTGCAATGTAAATAAAAAAAAAATTTCCAAAATATTGTACTTTAATTTGTGGCTTTAGAGGACCAAAATGTCATAATTTACCCTGTCGCTGTCGTTCGATATAAACTGACTATGGCAATTTTAGCAGTAATTGTCCATAATATCCGTAGGGATGTAATAAAATTACCCACATTTAATTAAAATTTATACCGATATACATGTACCTGTAAAGGAAGTTCTGGGGATCACCCAGTGTTTAATGATCAACAGTTGTGATAATGATGTTGTATATAATTAATAAAATGTACAATAAGCAACCAAGATGACACGTATAGGGAAGCACTTCCGAGTGAATTTTAAACTCTACAGTATAATAAATATCAAATAGAAATAAACGTTCAATAACAAGAAAATATCAAATTTTACAGTCTTTTGTAGAATAATGTAAGATAAAAAATGGGCTAAAACAATCACTTTGAGCTTTTTTTCAATAATAAAAAAAACAGTAAAAGACTCTTTTGGCTGAAAAACCAATCATTTATTGACAAATTTCAACACTTTTGGTTTCATTTATTTATGTCTTTTCAAAATAAAATTAGCAGTCCAGGAAAATCTGAAAATAATTGTTTTTTTAATTGTGGTAAGAAATATTTTTTAATATACGAATATTTATTTATTCATTCTTTTAAAAATTTTATCATTTGATTATCATGAATTCATACATGGAATATTTTAACTCAATTAAATTTGGATAGTTGAAAATTGTTTGGAAGTGCAATCTCGTAAATCTTCCTGACTGTGAAATAATTTCACACCTTTTACAGAAATAATAACAGTGGGACGTCTGCTGATACTTTAATCCATGTGGACAGTGTCATAACAACTCATTAATGTACATAGAAAATTAAATATTT
Organism: Mytilisepta virgata; assembly: GCA_028015205.1. Classification (NCBI taxonomy): domain Eukaryota; kingdom Metazoa; phylum Mollusca; class Bivalvia; order Mytilida; family Mytilidae; genus Mytilisepta; species Mytilisepta virgata. The sequence goes on from CM051515.1 coordinate 40,402,976, forward strand.
GTAAGAAAAAATGTATTTAATTTTTGGACCTATTAAATCAAATAAGCCCTAACAATGAACGGCAGCTTTCATAAAAAAATATATGCACACTGTCTTGTATTGACAAGTAACTGTGCCTACTACATCTGTATGAGAGAAATTGTAAACTTTTTTTTCTTTAAAAAAAAATTTCTTAAAAGTAAAGAAAAACTAGAAATTGTGTCTGTAAGACACGAATGCCCCACCTAAAATCTAGGTCATCATGTATGAAGCCTCAGTACTATCCCTAGGGCCCTATGTTAAAATAAGTTCGGCTGTGGCGGCCATCCTGGTTATCTTGTCTGGGTCATCGGACATTATTCTGAAAGAGAACTTACTTAGGACCATTACTGCCAAGTTTGGTTCCAATTGGCCTTGTAGTTTCATAGAAAATTTTTTAAATTCATCCCCCCTTTTTTTCTATTTATAGTAACAGCAGCCATGTCGGTTGGAAGTCAGGGATGCTGGACAAACGTTTGGAAGGGGCCACCCAAAGACCATTCCACCAAAGTTTGGTCCCAATTGGCCCAGTAGTTTCAGAAAAGATCTTTAAAAGAAAGTTTATTTGAAGGGCAAACACTCCTATAAGCAGTCAATCAATGATTTTGGTCATGTTGACTCATTTGTAGATCTTACTTTGCTTGAAAATTTCATGGCAGGTAGATTTTGACCTGATGAACATTTTTACCCACATAAGTTTGGCTCTAAATGCTTTAGTTTTTGAGATATAAGGCAAAAACTGCATTTTACCCATATGTTATATTTTAAGCCACGTTGCCCATGCTGGTTGGCAGTGGACACATTTTTTAAACTAGATACCCTGATAATGCTTGTGGCCAAGTTTGATTCCATTTGGCCTAGTAGTTTCAGATGAGAAGATTTTTGTAAAAGTTAATGGAAGACAATGGACGCCTAGTGATGAGAAAAGCTCACTTGACCCTTTGGGTCAGGTGAGCTAACTAGATGTACTGTGAGCAAAGCTCACAAAGGATACCCCCCGCTTTGATGTCCAATTATCTCCCTTGTGTGATATCGGAAAGCAAAGATTTTTCTTCATGGACATCTTTGGATGATGTACTTCCTTTCTGTAAAGTTTCGTTGAAATCCATTGAGTGGTCTAGGAGGAGTTGCGCTTACGAGATTCATATATAATGTATAAGCCAAAATAAAAATGGAAGTCCAATTATCTTCCTTGTGTGATATCGGAAAGCAAAGGTTTTTCTTCATGCACATCTTTGGATGATGTACTTCCTTTCTGTAAAGTTTCGTTGAAATCCATTGAGCGGTCTAGGAGGAGTTGCGCTTACGAGGTTCATATATAATGTATAAGCCAAAAAAACAAAAAAAAATAGAAGTCCAATTATCTCCCTTGTGTAATATCAGAAAGCAAAGATTTTTCTTCATGCATATCTTTGGATGATGTACTTCCTTTCTGTAAAGTTTCGTTGAAGTCCATTGAGCGGTCTAGGAGGAGTTGTGCTTACGAGGTTCATATATAATGTATAAGCCAAAAAAAATAGAAGTCCAATTATCTCCCTTGTGTGATATCGGAAAGCAAAGATTTTTCTTCATGCACATCTTTGGATGAAGTACTTCCTTTCTGTAAAGTTTCATTGAAATCCATTGAGCGGTCTAGGAGGAGTTGCGCTTACGAGGTTCATATATAATGTATAAGCCAAAAAAACAAAAAAAAATAGAAGTCCAATTATCTCCCTTGTGTGATATCAGAAAGCAAAGATTTTTCTTCATGCATATCTTTGGATGATGTACTTCCTTTCTGTAAAGTTTCGTTGAAGTCCATTGAGCGGTCTAGGAGGAGTTGGGCTTACGAGGTTCATATATAATGTATAAGCCAAAAAAAATAGAAGTCCAATTATCTCCCTTGTGTGATATCGGAAAGCAAAGATTTTTCTTCATGCACATCTTTGGATGAAGTACTTCCTTTCTGTAAAGTTTCATTGAAATCCATTGAGCGGTCTAGGAGGATTTGCGCTTCGAGGTTCATATATAATGTATAAGCCAAAAAAAATAGAAGTCCAATTATCTCCCTTGTGTGATATCGGAAAGCAAAGATTTTTTTTCATGCACATCTTTGGATGATATACTTCCTTTCTGTAAAGTTTCGTTGAAATCCATTGAGCAGTCTAGGAGGAGTTGCGCTTACAAGATATATGGACAGACAGACAGACGGACGGACAAGGTGATTCATATATACCCCCCAAACTTTGTTTGCGGTGGTATAAAAATATGAGGTATATAAATTTTGAATTGCTTCATATAAAAAAATTACATATCCATCACATCTTCTGTTTGTTCACTCAAAAGGTTTCACATCATTATATTTATATAATAATTCCTTTTCTGATAATAAACTTTTTTTTTAAGTACATGTATATAATGTTTATTTAATAACGTCTAACAACCTGGAAATGCTCCATCATAGCTTCCTTTTTGCAGTATATTGAACTAACCAAACATAATATTTGATATGAATAACTTAAATATCAGATCATCACTCTCTTACACTACAATGTTTATACATTGTATTCCACTTTTGACATTCTATGTTTTCAAATATGTTATCACGGTGTAGGAAGGCTGTTCTTGTTCCAGAAAATCAGAAGTAGGTGCTGCAAATAATACATGTAATATAATGTGTAATACAATAAATATAATTTGCACGTTAAGTTTATCTCATTTATCAATATAAAAAAAATTAGTAACAGACTAATATAGAAGTCCTTAAAATACAGAAAAAATTTTCCAAATTTATTTTTACCTGTACTGGTAATACTACATTTAATACAAAGATGTTAATTATAAATTTAAGACTGATAATAATAACATTAAATTGGTGTCAGATTTTCTTTCAAAGAAAACATTGGGACTTAAGTTAGACTTTCTACAAGTCCCTGTGTAATTTTACATTATTTATATATGAACACAAGCATTCTGAAAGTATTGATAAGCAATACAATGTGACTTACCACTAAACCTGTGAGAAAACACACCAAAAGCTTATTTTGGCAATAATTTCTATTTCGAAGGGCAATAACTCTCACAATAATTATCCAATCAAAATTTGAGTACCTTCATCAATGTGAATTGTCTAATCAATTAGCTGTTAGATGCAATTAGCTAAGTCATAACTAAAACAAATGAACTTACCTGAATTAGTTTAATCATTTCTTCCAGAGAAATAAAAATATTTCACCTATGGTATTTTCATGTAAATGGAAGAAAAATCTTCCTATGAGATTTTTTAAAATTAGGTATTAAATCTCTGTTTCATGAAATATGCACAAAGTGCATTAAAAATATTAAAATAATGGTTTTACAAATTTTAAGATAGGTTTGAGTTAGTTAATTCAAATTTTTAATTTTTTCAAATTTTCCAGTACATTATTTTCCTATTGGAAAATCCCCACGCAGAATCATTTTTGAGGTGTAAAAATAAAAGCTTTATCAAAATTTGTAAACATTTTTATGTTTTCTTGGACGACTCAACAAGGTTAATTGACAAACAAATATCGTCTCATAATTTAAATAGTTAGACTTTCAAAATGCCAAAAATCCATTACAGACAGTAGGTGAAATTCATAGTTAGGCTGGACTGTTACTTTGAACACTTCACTGTATCACCTATTCTAATCAATCAATGGTTAAGGAGAACCTGCAGATGAGGATGTCTACACTTTAAGCAAGTAAGTAAATTTTATGGAATTAAAGTCCTAACAATACACTAATGTCAATTACAATACACAACTAAACAGGTTGAACTAAAAAAAACTAGATGTACTGTGAGCAAAGCTCACAAAGGATACCCCCCGCTTTGCCTTGCCCAGGGTAAAGTTTCATAAGATATTTCCATCAATTTAAGCATACTCATGGTTGCGTTCGTTGAAATCCATTGAGCGGTCTAAGAGGAGTTGCGCTTACGAGGTTCATATATAATGTATAAGCCAAAAAAAAATAGAAGTCCAATTATCTCCCTTGTGTGATATCGGAAAGCAAAGATTTTTCTTCAAGCACATCTTTGGGTGATGTACTTCCTTTCTGTAAAGTTTCGTTGAAATCCATTGAGCGGTCTAGGAGGAGTTGCACTTACGAGGTTCATATATAATGTATAAGCCAAAAAATATAGAAGTCCAATTATCTCCCTTGTGTGATACCGGAAAGCAAAGATTTTTCTTCATGCACATCTTTGGATGATGTACTTCCTCTCTGTAAAGTTTCGTTGAAATCCATTGAGCGGTCTAGGAGGAGTTGCGCTTACGAGGTTCATATATAATATATAAGCCAAAAAAATAGAAGTCCAATTATCTCCCTTGTGTAATACCGGAAAGCAAAGATTTTTTTTCATGCACAACTTTGGATGATGTACATCCTTTCTGTAAAGTTTCGTTGAAATCCATTGAGCGGTCTAGGAGGAGTTGCGCTTACGAGGTTCATATATAATGTATAAGCCAAAAAAAATAGAAGTCCAATTATCTCCCTTGTGTGATATCGGAAGGCAAAGATTTTTCTTCATGCACATCTTTGGATGATGTACTTCCTTTCTGTAAAGTTTCGTTGAAATCCATTGAGTGGTCTAGGAGGAGTTGCGCTTACGAGGTTCATATATAATGTATAAGCCAAAAAAAAAGTCCAATTATCTCCCTTGTGTGATATCGGAAAGCAAAGATTTTTCTTCATGCACATCTTTGGATGATGTACTTTCTTTCTGTAAAGTTTCGTTGAAATCCATTGAGCGGTCTAGGAGGACTTGCGCTTACGAGGTTCATATATAATGTATAAGCCAAAAAAAATAGAAGTCCAATTATCTCCCTTGTGTGATATCGGAAAGCAAAGATTTTTCTTCATGCACATCTTTGGATGATGTACTTCCTTTCTGTAAAGTTTCGTTGAAATCCATTGATTGGTTTAGGAGGAGTTGCGCTTACAAGATATATGGACAGACGGACAGACGGACAGACAAGGTGATTCCTATATACCCCCCAAACTTTGTTTGCGGGGGGTATAAAAAAAAACTTAAAACAGATGTTATTAAATCACAAGATAACTCCAGTGTGGAAATTTTTAACTAAAACTGTTGCAATTGTCTCCCTTATTACACTAAACAATATTTCTCACAGAAAATGGCTAAATCTAGCTGATCTATGTGTTGATAAGAAACTGTAAAAAATGACCTGATAAAAACCATAATGCGATTAGATTCCATGAAAATTTTAAAACATCCATTCCACAGGACTTTCATACGCAGGATTGAAGTGTGACAAGTGTGTCAATGACATGGACAACCACAATGAAAGATGACTGAAATTGATATCACCCTATGTGCTGAAACTGATACACAGGCAACAAGAAATTTGGTTGGGTAAATGGTGGGGAAGGGGGGTAATGTAATTAAAACTTTTTTGGGGGGGACTAAGTATGATTACTTTGGTTAGCTGTATAATAATGTTCATTTGGATAACAGTTTTCTCTAATAAAACCATTAAACCAAATAGATGTATCTTTCTTGGATACTAAACAAACAAAATTTAAAATATGAGAATACTCTTTTTTCTCTTTATTGTGCTGTAAAAAGATTATAATAAGTGTCATACACGGCAGTGAAAATTTTGAAAAACAAATAAGCAACACATTCTCTTACATATCTTGTAAGCAGCTGATTCAGCTTTTCTAAATACAAAATATATTTGAGTTGATTTAAGAATTGATTGTGTTTTTTTCATTCTATGAAGAAATAGCCTCAAACATGTAGTGGGTTATTTTGAAATCTGCACCATTTGCATTGAGGTTATTTCTGAAAACAAAATATGAGCCAATCCTTATTTACAATTTAATTTCAAACAGTTGTTTTAACATCTAAAGCAGCGGGATTTCATTCATGACATCACAGTAGAAAAAAAAAGTTAGTCTATGTTATTATAGATTAAAAACAAGTTAACCAATCAAATGATGTGTTACATACAAATATCAAGAACCGAGTTTCTGCATTTTAAGCAGCAAACATGAACTTATTCCAGACTCATGCAATAAGCAAGAAGGCTACTGGAAGATTTTATTGTGGTAAATTCTTTGTCCATTATCGTAATATGAATCATACCTTTGAGAACATGACAAGGGATCTTTATAATTTATTTAACTTAAAGCATTAATACCTTAGTTATTAAATTCTACATTCATTATGATATATATATATATCTTAGATTGTTACCTTGTAATATCTTCATCTGCTTCTCCTCTACTTGATTCTTTTGAATTCTTAAAGAAAAAAATAGTTTCTGTTTGATATAAACATATGCATGTGTTCTAAATAAGAAAAGGTACAGATAAAAACAGGATTCATAAAAAAAACTGGTATTTTGTGTATATGATTTATATCTGACTGAGAAGACATTAAAATTATGTGGAAAAAAGAAAAATGAAATGAAAAAATATCCAGAAAACAAATGTATAATAGCTCAAGAATTTCAAGTAAACAGTGGATAATAAATATTTTTTCTTTTTTCTTTTACAAAATACAAACCTTAGGATCACCCAATAATCTGTAATTAGATTTTTTAATAGGACCTCCTCTTCCAGAGAGTATATCATCCTACAAAAACAACAGGTTTTACACATATGAATTAAATTTTTTCTTATTTTAATACAGAAATTTTTTGACAACTTTAATAATACCTTAACAAAGGGCCATGAGTAAGAAATTTTTTATTTACCTGTCTGTTCTCCATTGGTTTACATACAGCACAATGAGAACAATACCGGTCATCAGAAAAGATTAAACCTTTTAAGCAACATCTTTTTCAGTATAAGATATATAATAATTTAAACACAGTTCATAAGCTGTGCTATTTGGATTGTAGCTAATGATTAAATATGATCATCAAAAATGGTCAGTGGTGATATTTTTTCTCAATTTGGGGGATTTTGAAAATTAACTGAGGAAGTCAGAGAATCTGAACAAATCTAGGCAGGCAGTTTCATAATCTTAAGGTAAATAAGAATTTTTGGTTATAAAAAGGATAGTGCGAGATATGACATGTATTTTAATGATATTTTCATTAGAATTAGTTTGTGTTTTGACATTTTTCTTATTTAGGGTGTGAAATGTATTTTGATGTCAGTACAGTGAAAGTTACAAGTAAAATATCAATATTTGTTTCAAACTTATAATCTCTACTGGCTATCTGCACATGCTGTATGAAAGTATATGTATTTGAAAAACCGTTATAATTAATATCTAAATGATTTTACCCACCTCTTTTCTATGTTTTTTAAACAGTGACCTTGGTTGCCAGAGTTTTGCAAAGGTTTTAACAAATCCATTCTAAGCATTGCAGCATCAATAAAAATTTTAAATCAAATCATTTAATGTTATGATGGGGTGAACGACTGAAAACAAGATATACAAGTTCAAAGAGACTGTTCTGTAAGACACAAATTGAAATTTGGAGTATAAAGAAAACATGAAATTTAATTATCTTTCACCACAATCACAAAATTACTATTCCCAAATTCTGATACCTTTGGACTATCTTTACTGTGGCAACTCTGATCATTTGATTATTATTAAGAAATATTAATTCACTAGTGCTATTTCAATATATCTGAATTTACTGATAAGTGAATAATTGTTTTCTAATTATCAGTTTATACCTTATATAATTAAACATGAAAAGTTAATGAAAAATGCAAGATCTGCAGCTTATAAGGGATTTAAAAATAAAATATATGAAAAAACATTCAATATCTGCTTTTTAACTCATATTTGTTCCTCAATTTTGTGGTTGACCTCTCCTCTTATACATAATAACTTAAGTTTGAGTGTTCCATGGAATACATTTGTCACCTGATTTCATAAACCTTTGCTTGAGAAGAAGTTCGGGATAGGAATATCCATCCATAAGTAAATACTTTTTATTGAATTAGGCCTTAAAATGGATTAACTCCATTACAATACATTACAAACTGGGTTAAAAACAAAAAGTGAACAGTATATTATTACAGTGTTATTTCCCCATGTAAAAACTTTTAACTAGACCTGTTGGATTTGTCTCCCTTTTATACTAAATAATAATCTTGAAATTAAAAAAATGAGTCAGACATTCACCAAATCCTTTGCTATTGGAGATTTCCTGAAAGTTAATGTCCATGTCGACAAAGACACAAGAAGACAGATAGTGATCTCCTATGTCTCTTCACTTACAAATATGCTGGCAACATAAAAATATAGATGAAATATTAAAAATTCTTCCATTTTCATATTTGATACTCTAGTACATCTAATCAAAAAATCAAAATTTAAGTCATTTTCATTAAGTGTTTATTATATCCACTATCTACTTAAAATAATAAAAAAAATCATTAAAGAAAGACTTAATTGTATATTATTGTGAGTGCCAGGGAACATAAGCAGGAAGGGGAGATAACTGATACCAGTTCTCCTTTAGATTCTCGTAACATTTCCTCCTGTTCTTGTCTGATTCGACAAATTCTCAGTTCTTCCTCATTATCAGCAGCCATACGATTTTTCTCAATTTTTCGCAACAATTCCTTTTCTTTGTTTTGCCTTTTTTGTCTGTTCTCCTCAAAAGTCTGTTTTAACATTTAATATTTTTAAACAAAATTTGGTAACACTGGTTTGAATGAATTTTAAATTTTTCATAACTCATACGGATAATTTTATCAATATGAACAGATGCTTATACACTGTATTTAAACACATTTCCAAAATTCAGATCTTTGAAATATCTGTAAAACTTGTAAAGTAAAACAAAAACTAGAGGCTCTCAAGAGCCTGTATCGCTCACCTGGATTTAACTTTACACCTTGAGCAGACCTAAAAATTTAAGTGTTGCAGTCAATTTAGCTATAGGATTCTATGTTAAACTAATTTCAGCTGTGGCAGTCATCTTGGTTGACAGTCCAGGTCATCGGATATATTTCTAAAAAAGAACCATCTAAGGACTATTTCTGCTAAGTCTTGTTCCAACTGGCTAAGTGGTTTCAGACAAGAAGATTTTAAAATGAATTTTTCCTATAGGGTCCAATATTTAACAAAGGTCGGTATAGCAGCCATCTTGGTTGACAATCCGGGTGATCGGACATATTTCTGAAAGAGGACCTCCTAAGGACCAATGCTGCCGAGTCTGGCTCCAATATGTCAAGTGATTTCAGACAAGAAGATTTTTTAATGAATTTTTCCATAGGATCCAATATTTAACAAAGGTCAGTATGGCAGCCATCTTGGTTGACAATCTGGGTGATCGGACATATTTCTGAAAGAGGACCTCCTAAGGACCAATGCTGCCGAGTCTGGCTCCAATATGTCAAGTGATTTCAGACAAGAAGATTTTTCAATGAATTTTTCCATAGGGTCCAATATTTAACAAAGGTCGGTATGGCAGCCATCTTGGTTGACAATCCGGGTGATCGGACATATTTCTGAAAGAGGACCTCCTAAGGACCAATGCTGCCGAGTCTGGCTCCAATATGTCAAGTGATTTCAGACAAGAAGATTTTCAATAAATTTTTCCATAGGGCCCTATGTTTAACTAAGTTTGGGTGTGGCGGCCATCTTGGTTGACAGTCTGGGTCATCACACAAAATTCTGAAAGAGGACCATCTAAGAACTATTGCTACCAAGTCTAATTCTAATTGGCTTAGTTGTTTCAGACGAGAAGATTTTTGAGTGAATTTCCCATAGGGTCCTATGTTAAACTAAGTTCTGCTGTGGCGGCCATCTTGGTTCACAGTCCACGAAATCAGACATATTTCTGAAAAAGGATCTCCTAAGGACCAATGCTGCCAAGTCCTGCTCCATTATGTCAAGTGGTTTCAGACAAGAAGATTTTTCAATGAATTTTTCTTATAGGGCCATATGTTAAACTAAGTTCAGTTGTGGCGGCCATCTTGGTTCACAGTCTGGGTCATCGGACACATCTCTGTAAGAGGACCATCTAAAGACCATTGCTGCCAAGTCTGGTTCCAATTGGTCAAGTGGTTTAAGACAAAAAGATTTTTCAATGAATTTTCGCATAGGGCCCTATGTTAAACTAAGTTCGGCTGTGGCGGCCATCTTGGTTAACAGTCCGGGTCATTGGACATATTTCTGAAAGAAAACCTCCTAAGAACCATTACTGCCAACTTTGGTTCCAACTGGCCTTGTAGTTTCATATAAGAAGATTTTTTAAATTCACCCCCCCTTTTTTTTCTATTTTTAGTAACAGCAGCCATGTCGGTTGGAAGTCGGGGTTGTCAGACATAATTTTGGAAGGAGGCCACCCAAGGACCATTCCACCAAAGTTTGGTCTAAATTGGCCTAGTGGTTTGAGAGGAAAAGATCTTTAAAGGAAAGTTTACGCTGGATGCCGTCTTTAAAGGGCAAAAACTCCTATAAGGGGTCAATCAATGATTTTGGTCATGTTGACTTATTTGTAGATCTTACTTTGTTGAACATTTTTGATGTTTACAATTTGTCTTTATCTATAATAATATTCAAGATAATAACCTAAAACTGCAAAATTTCCTTAAAATTAACAATTCAGGGGCAATAACCCAACAAAGGGTTGACCGATTCGTCTGAAAATTTCATGAAAGGTAGATCTTGACCTGATGAACATTTTTACCCCATGTCAGATTTGCTCTAATTGCTTTAGTTTTTGAGATATAAGACAAAAACTGCAGTTTACCCCTATGTTCTATTTTTAGCCATGTCGGCCATGTTGGTTGACAGGCGGGGTCATCGGACACATTTTTTAAACTAGATACCCCAATGATGCTTGTGGCCAAGTTTGGTTCAATTTGGCCCAGTAGTTTCAGAGGAGAAGATTTTTGTAAAAGTTAACGGACGACGGACGACGGACGCCAAGTGATGAGAATAGCTCACTTGACCCTTTGGGTCAGGTGAGCTAAAAAAGTTTTTAAATGTCAGTAAGACAATTAATGATAATAATTTTTTAGCAATTTAACAAAAATTGTCATTTTTTAATGACACACATTCTTAATTCTTCTTTATATTCCATATATATTTTTTACAATTTTTTTTATGCTCAGTCAATGATTGCATGATATAAAACAACCACAAAACAAGCCTTTTTTCCAATAGGATCTACTATATAAAACAATTACCTGCATTCTCAACATTTCGGCATCTTTCTTGTTTTGATCCAATTTTTCATGTAATATTTTCTGTAGTCTTTCAGTTATTTCATCTTCTTCATCATCCAATGATTCTGCAGGATTTAGCCTGTCCTCAATTTTAACTACTGGTTCCACAATATCAACTATTTTGCAAAAAAATGAGAATAATATATTATTTTTCAGGTTTTTTTTACATGATTTAACCCAATACAGAATGAGTTAGCCAAGTTATAAAAAGAATGAATTGTTTAAATATGTAACAAGAGTGGACACACAAAAATGTCTCGCCTGTCGTGTATTTCTAATGAAAGTAAATGCTATCAGACATATTGCATACAGTACTCGAAAAACTATAACCACTGAACCATGAAAATGAGGTCAAGGTCAGATGACACCTGCCAGTTGGACATGTACACCTTACAATCCTTCCATACACCAAATATAGTAGACCTATTGCATACAGTATTTGAAAAAACAGACCAAAACACAACTAGATGGAACTTTATACACAAAGTTATACTTCTCCCCCCCCCCCCTTCCTGTTTGTCTATCCCCTAATTAAAACATTAGTGATCAATCTGAAAATATGAGGTGGGCAAGTTCTTATATATATGGCGAGTCTAGATATTGCAGTTGCTGAAAAATGGACTGTAAAAGAAAAAAATTGACAAAGTCACTGAACCATGAAATTGAGGTCAAGGGCACATGAAAGGTGTCAGACTGGCATGTACCCATACAGATCTTGCTATAAGCCATGTATGATGAGTCTATTCATTGTAGTTGCTGTAAAATAGACTTTAAAGAAAAAAATTGACAAAGTCACTGAACCATGAAATTGAGGTCAAGGACACATGACAGGTGTCAGACTGGCATGTACCCATATAGATCTAGCTATAGACCATATCTGATGAATCTAGTCATTGCACTTGCTGAAATATAAACTTTTGAGGAAAAAATTGACAAAGTCACTGAACCATGAAATTGAGGTCAAGGGCACATGAAAGGTGTCAGACTGGCATGTACCCATACAGATCTTGCTATAAGCCATGTATGATGAGTCTATTCATTGTAGTTGCAGAAAAATGGACTTTAGAAGAAAAAATTGACAAAGTCACTGAGCTGTGAAATTGAGGTCAAGGACACATGACAGGTGTCAGACTCCCATGTACCCATATAGATCTTACTATATACCAAATATGATGACTCTAAACATTACAGTTACTAAGAAAGGGACTTGAATGTAAAACTATGTCGCAGATTTTCGAAGTTCACTGAACCGTGCAATTGAGGTCAAGGACAAATGACAGGTGTCAGACTGGCATGTACCCATATAGATCTCACTGTAGACCAAATATAATAACTCTAGGTATTATAGTTTCTGAGAAAAGGATTTGAATGTAAAACTATGTCGCAATGTTTATGTGGGTATTGAACCATGAAAAAAAGGTCAAGGTCATCTAAAAATGTGCTGCTGAAAAGGTCATCACTTCATGCACCTGTGGACCAAAGATGAACATTGTAAGTATTATACTTTAAAAGTTATTAAGGTTTTACAAAAAGTTAACGCCGTCGCCGTCGCCGTCGCCTTCGCCGTCGCCGCCGGATTGCTATACCTATGTCTCGCTTCCAGCGACTTTCGTCGCAGGCGAGACAAAAACGGTAAATGTAAATTATTATTATCATGCATATCAAGATTATAACAATGTTGATGTCATATGCTCTGCACTAGACTGACACACTGAACAGGATTTTTAACATACTAGCACACAAGATAACAGCCTGTATGAAGACATGGAGAACAAATAAGGAAATTGTGTGAAATCTTAGGGAAAGCTTAGGGGACTAGAAAGAAGACTACTGAGAATAATTTTGAGAATCAAATGGACAGACAGAGTATCTAACATCGAACTTGCAGAAAGAACAGGGATACGTATTATCAATGAGGAAATAAAGGAAAGGAGAGGGAGATACACAGGACATGTTTTAAGAATGGATAACACCAAGCATGTGAAAAAAGCAGCAAGGAGGAGACCAGAAGGCAGAAGGAAACCAGGAACATGGAGGCAGACGTTAGAAAGAGAGATGAAAGAAATTGGACTTTACTGGGGGGAAATGGAATGAGAAGCTAAACACAGAACTGGATGGAGGACCCTGGTGGAAGCCTTATGTGTGACGTGACATGAAGACGATATGTATGTATATGAAGACATATGGCATATTAATCTGACTCCCACCTGACCAGTCTTTGCTCTTCCTACTAAAATGTAATGAGCTTAGTGGAAAAGCAGCAAATTCTAATTTATAGTCCTTTTGTTATCCTGAGATGGGGATCAAATCTGTGACCTCTTGCACTAGAGGTAAGCAGGCTAATATGAAACCACCAACTTTAGGTGTTTTCCAATTTATTTAAAAACAAAACAGTTTTCTTATATGTCCAAAATATGAAAATAACAAAATTATTCATGAAACCTATAGAAGAATATTGTTCAAATTTCAGTCATTTAACGTATCAACAATACAATGAATTTATTTGCTTGATTATAAATGAAAATGCTGATTTGTCAATAAATATTGTACAAATGGGATGTAGGGTAAATATCTATGAGACAAAAGCCAATATAATCAAATAAAACTATAAATTGTGTCTGTAAGACCCAGATGCCTCGCCTATGTCGGTCATCATGTATGAATGGCCAGTACTATCAAAGGCACATCCACTGATGAAGTTTTGTTGATACACTATGCTTAGTTCCAAACAAATGAACCTAAACGCAAAACTTAACCAGAGATGCTCAAGTGTAAAATGTAGGTCATAATGACCAAATTATTGTATGACTGCTCAGTACTACCCAAGGCACATCCACTGATGAAGTTTCGTTGATACACTATGCTTAGTTCCAAAGAAATGAATCTAAACGCAAAACTTAAGCACAGTCGCTCAAGCATTAATTGTAGGACATAATGACCCCATTATTGTATGATTGCTCAGTACTACCCATGGCACATCCACTGATGAAGTTTCATTGATACACAATGCTAGTTCCAAACAGATGAACATAAACACAAAACTTAACCAGATTCGCTCAAGAGTAAAATGTAGGTCATAATGACCAAATTATTGTATGACTGCTCATTACTACCCATGGCACATATTTCGGACGCAAGGACGACAAGGGTCTCGCTATATGCCCCATCCAAATTTGTGGGTGGGGCATAAGAATATCAGAAAAAGAGAACACCATTCAGCCATCTACAACAAGAAGAGCTCATATTTAATAATAAAATTTTATTGCTTCCCCCTCCCCTCCCTCAACCAAAAAAGATTTATACAAAACCACAAATAACATGATAAAGACAATTTCATCCCATAAAGTACAAAAACACAATTAGACAAGAAAACTATTGAACAGGTTGTGTATTTGATCTTTTGAATCTTTAAATGGTTACATCTGAACACACTGATGAACACATTTTTTTTTATTTGGTCTCAAAGAGACAATTTTCTTTTAAAACTGTGTCTTATTTTTCTAGTACCTTTCATGACAAAACCTATTATGTGCTATTTATTTAATTATAAGTACTTGATATACTAAAAATGACCCATATGTTTTAATAAACTGTCCAAGTTTTTTTCCATCTTAAAAACCAATATATTAACATTAACAAACCTATCAGTACATCTTCTTCTTCATCTCTGTTGTTTGTATTTTTCTTCCCTGAATGTCTGGATTTATTTATTTTTAAACCATATGATGACACAATATTACCTTTAAAAAAAAAAATTATATGAGCAAAACACAGTCTTGTAAGTGATAACAGAGTTACCTCCCTTCCACCACTGTTGTAAAGTAACAGCTGCAAAACTTTAATTACATGTTTATCTCAAACTGAGGGCAAACCTTAATCTAAACAAATCATGCATAAAATGTAGTTCAAAAATGACTTATTAGATATAAATTCATGCATGCATGTTATATAACAATAGTAAGACACTAACAAAATATCTCTAGATATAAATTTTATCTGCTTGTATTTGAAATTTAATGCTGATTAAATTAATTAAATTAGAATATTTTGAATCTAATTTCCCCCTCTTCAATAACTGTAACTTCCTATAGTTTTCCATCAAACTTTGCTGATTATCTCCATTCTGAAATTCAATGAATAAAAATTTTATGACTCTTACTAAGATTATGTTAAATTCTAATCAGCTGTTTAAATAAAAACAAACCTGAGTGGTTGGACTGATCATCTTGATTTCTTGTTCCATTACTGTACGTCTCATCCCTGTGTAATAGTCTGCAATGATCAAATTCATTAAATAGTCACGAAAAGTTTTCATAAATGCTGATCTTGTCCTTCAGTCAATAATGCTAGTCTGTGTATTTTTCATCTGCACACCATGTTATAATAATTACTATAAATAGTCAAACCAAAGGCTATGACACAGTATACAGTTATTTAACAGTATTGGGGGATATAGCCATTTTATTTGTACCGAAATTTAGCAGAGGTAAATAGTCAATGTGTCAAGGGGACAAATAAAATGGCTACTGTGGATTCATTTATTTTCGTGGATACCAATTTTAGTGGATAGAGGGAAAAAGGCATTTCGTGGGATACCTAAATTCGTGGATTGCTGGCTTAGAAAAAAAATATTAAAAGTTGTTGAAATACTTAAATTCGTGGCTTGGCACATCAGATATCATGTAAATACTACAACAAAACGTGCTGATTTAAAACGCTCATTAAACAAAAGTCTAACAAACAGATTCTTTAATTGATGATTAAGATGGCCGCCGAACAGTTCACAGCCTAAAAATTTAGCTCTGCAGTTTTTGCAGTTTTTAGTGCTTTAATGAATTTAGTTTGTGACAAAAGTTGCATTGGTGATGCCTAACAGTATTTTCTTTGTGTGGATGTGATTTTTGGATCCAAAAACAATATTTTTGTGAATTTATTTGATAAAAACCTTATTGCATTGGATATAATTGTGACAATATGCCTGGAGGCAATCCTGCCCCCTCTCAAAGATCTGGTTTTAAACCTGGACAATCTAATCAGGCAAAGCATGTGAATACAGTTCAGACCTTGTTAAGTGCAAAAATTGATCCAACAAAGGAGAAAGCTGCCAAGAAAGGAAGAACACACTCAGAATTGTCAAATGAATCAAACAATAGTATTGATTTGAATTTGTCAGGATTAGAAAATATACAAAAAGATCTACATGATATAAAATCTAACCTGCAGGGCATAGTAAAGTTAAGTGACTTAAACGAGGCAACAAAGGATCTGGTAAAAAACAGTGAATTGGAAAGTCTTGTTACAAAAATAGTTGATAAACTGTTTACTAAGTTTGAAAAGAAAATTGAAACGAAAATCGAGGAAAAAGTTGAAGAAAAGGTTGCAGAAAAGGTGAATCAGTTCAAGTTGGAAATGGAAGAAAAGATAGATGCACTGTCCATAGAAAACACAAATATGAAACTACAAATAGAGAAGTCCAAGGAACAAATATGCAAGGCAAAGATAGACAATCTTAGGAATGAAAATCATACCAGCAAGGCTCTCGAACAATGTAATCGTAATGAGCAATATTCACGAAAGAACAATATCAAAATCTTCAACATGAAATGGAGAGAAAGGCAAAATTTACGTGAAGACTTCATTGAATTGGTCAGGAATGAACTGAGGGTTGAGTTAGAACCAAGAGATGTTGTAGCAATCCATAGACTACCATCCAACAAACCTGGTGATAAACCTGTCATAGTGAGACTTTTTAACAGTGATATAAAAAGGAAAGTGATGAGAGAGAAAAAGAATTTGAAGAACAGAGTTATATTTTTAGATGATATCACTCAGGAAAATTATGAGCTAATGAAGAGACTCAGGGAATCTGGTAGATTTGTACAGGTTTGGTTTTTTAATTGTCATGTTTATGCTAGAACTGAGGATGACTTACAATTGAAGTTTGGACTATTTGATGACATTGATCAGAAAATCAGAATTGGAAAGTAAGGTACTGTTGCTTTTATAATATTTGTGTAACCCTATAAAACTGAATTAATTAAGTATAACACTGAACTGTTAAACAAGTGTAAAAAGTGATAATACAATATTGGATTTTTTCACTTACTAAAACAAGTCAATCTAATAACTGTTAAAAGTTATTCTTTCCTCCTAAAAGAATGAGAGAATAGAAAAACTGATATGAGAAAAGAAAGTTTATTTTATATAAAACAGAAAAAAAAAAAAAATTCTGTATTTCTTTTTTTTTTTTGATCTGAAGAAGGAATCATCAATACAGGTATTAACGTTGTTTGATACATTTAAATATGGTGAACATTAACAACACTGGTATAGAGCACAGATGTATGTGCCCTATGGCACTTCATTAAATTGATTTGAGTACAAGTTCTCTTCAATGTATATAAATATATATTTTTTGTTCCGTTTTTTTGGTTATACCAACTTTTACTTTTCAAATGATAAATAGAATGGGAGACATTTGTCAGTTATCTCCCCATGCTGAGATGCCATGGAGATACAATCAGAGTGATCTCCCTTCGTCTGTCAAGGCCCAGTGAAGACTTTCTGTTGTCTCCCTTGAGTGTCTTGATTCTGGGTTGGTAACTGACACATGTTTCTCATTGCCTAGGATATATTAGTTCATGCAATTGATGCAAGTGGAAATCGATGCTTATATTTTGTTTTTTTTTTTTTTTTTTTTTTACAAATACTGAAGTGTGTATCTATACAATTGTACATGTATATGAGTTTTTGAGTCATTTAAACTGCATTAACTGTACCATATTACATTATAGTACAGTGTATGATATTTGTGGCCATGTTAAACACTTGTTCAATTTTTTATTTATTTTTCTTGCTACTGCTACTTTTCTTTACATCTTTCTTTTTCTTTTCTGTTTTAAATCATTGTTGTTGCTTGATGGGTCTGTTTTGGTTTTGGTCCTGCCTGAATGTTTTACGATATATAAAGGTTCTAAATACATGTAATTATATTCAATATAGAGGAACATATATAAATGACTGAGTTAAAAATTTTGTCAGTTAACTGTCAGGGATTGGGGGATAAGGGTAAGAGAAGAGATATTTTCAACTATTTAAAGTCAAAAAAATATAATATATATTGTCTGCAGGATACCCATTTCACATATGATATTGAAAAAGAGGTGAGAACAATGTGGGGCTTTGAATGTTTCTTCAGTTCATTTCGATCAAATTCAAGGGGAATATGTATCTTGTTCAACAATAATTTTGAATTTAAAGTGCTTAAAGAGAAGGGAGATAATAATGGTAATTATTTAGTCTTAGACATTCAGGTTGATAATTTAAAAATTACTTTAGTTTCAATATATGGACCAAATATAGATAGTCCTACATTTTATAGTGATATAATGTCAGTAGTGGATGACTTTAAAAATGAAAATTATGTGATTTGTGGAGATTTTAATTTAGTTCTGAAACCAGAAATTGACTATGATAACTATTTACATGTGAATAATCCAAATGCAAGAGAAATGCTCCTTGATATTATTGAAGAGAGGAGTTTGATCGATCCATTTAGAGAACTATATCAAGATACAAAACGTTTTACATGGAGAAAGAGAACACCATTTAAACAAGCACGTTTAGACTTTTTTCTGATTACTGATAGTATGCTCACTAACTTAAAAAACTGTAGTATAGAACCCAGCTATCGTTCAGACCATTCCATGATTTTCTTACATTTAGAATTTAACCCTTTTATAAGAGGTAAAGGTCTTTGGAAATTTAACAATTCATTGTTATATGATAACAAATATATAGAAATAGTTCAGGAAAAAATATTAGAGGTTAAAATACAGTATGCTGCTTTAGTTTATAATTTTGATAAGATAGGTGAAATTGAAGATGAATCCTTACATTTAGTTATAAATGAACAACTGTTTTTAGAAACATTACTTATGGAATTACGTGGAAAAACTATTTCATATTCAAGTTTTATAAAGAAACAAAAAGAAAAAAAAATTTTAGAACTTATTAGTGAAATTACTCATCTGGAAATTTCTGTAAATGAAACAAACTTGAAAAATTTAGAAGATAAGAAACTTGAATTGGAAAAT
This sequence comes from Mytilisepta virgata, assembly GCA_028015205.1. Lineage (NCBI taxonomy): Eukaryota > Metazoa > Mollusca > Bivalvia > Mytilida > Mytilidae > Mytilisepta > Mytilisepta virgata. The sequence continues at coordinate 40,422,268 of CM051515.1, forward strand.
TTAAGGAAAGCAAAGTTAAAAGGTAGCCTTGTTAGATCTAGAGTACAATGGATTGAGGAGGGAGAAAAACCAACAAAGTATTTTTGTGGCCTGGAAGCAAGAAATTTTACCAATAAAATAATTTCAAAAATAGTTAAAGAAAATGGGGAGACAAAAACAAATCAACATGACATTTTAAAAGAGATTCAATTATATTATGAAAATTTGTACGAAAATAAAGATCAAGAAGGGGGGTGTACTTTTCAAGATTTAATAGACGGACTTAAAGATAAAGATAATAATGCCAGAAAACTTACTGTAGACGAAAGGGATAGTTTAGAAGGGCCTATAACAATAGCTGAAGCTGGCGAAATACTCAGAAAAATGAAAAATGATAAAACTCCTGGGTCTGATGGATTCTCTGCTGAATTTTTTAAATTCTTCTGGAGAAATTTAAGAGTGTTTGTTGTTGGATCTTTAAATTATGGATACAGTGTCGAAAATTTATCAGTTACACAAAAACAAGGAATTATTACATGTTTACCAAAGGGAGATAAAGCAAGGCATTTTCTGAAAAACTGGAGACCAATATCATTACTAAATACTGTTTATAAAATTGGGTCAGGGGTAATTGCTAGCAGAATTAAGAAATTTCTTCCTATTTTAATTAATACTGATCAAACAGGTTTTATTTCTGGAAGGTATATTGGAGAAAATATAAGACTTTTACTTGATTTAATGGAGTATACTGAGGAAAAAGAGATTCCTGGGTTATTATTGTTGATAGATTTTGAAAAGGCTTTTGATTCAGTTTCATGGTCATTCCTTAACAATGTTCTTAAATTCTTTAATTTTGGTGAATCTATTTCAAAATGGGTGCAAGTTTTCTATAAAAATATCAATTCGGCTATTATTCAAGGGGGAAACCTTTCAAATTTTTTCACAATATGTAGGGGTTGCAGACAAGGGGATCCGTTATCTCCATATCTTTTCATTTTATGTGCTGAAATTATGGCAATCAGAATTAGAGAAAATAAAAAAATAAAGGGTATAAAAATTTGTCAAACTGAACACCAATTATCCCAATTTGCAGATGATACATCAGTTATTTTGGACGGCTCAGAGGAATCATTAGCAGAAACATTGTTAGAATTAGAGTGGTTTGCTAAAGTATCAGGCCTTAAAATAAATTTTTCAAAAACTCAGGTTGTGTGGATTGGAAGTAAAAAATACAGCAAAGATATTCTTTGTGAAGATTGGCAGTTATCATGGGGGAAATATTCTTTTAAGGTATTAGGTATAAATTTTGATGTAAATCTTGATAATTTAATCAAAATAAATTATGATCCATATCTCAAAAGAATGAAAGGGCTTATTCAACAGTGGAAGAAAAGAAATCTTACTCCTATAGGTAGAATAACTGTAGTGAAATCTCTTATACTTCCAGTGTTGAATCAGCTTTTCATTTCTTTACCAAATCCTAGCAGTGAGATAATTAAAATGATAGAAGACATGCTATATAGTTTTATATGGAAATCCCCTTTAAGCAGAGTAAGAAAAGAGGTTGTACAAAAAGAATATCAAAATGGGGGGCTGAAAATGGTTAATGTTAAAAATTTTATATATGCACTGAAAACAACATGGATAAGAAGACTTTCACAAAATATCAGCAAATGGCAGAATCCATTTAAATCCTTAGTAAATACGGACAAATTGTTTTGTTGTGGAACAACATATATAGATAAAGTTTTACAAACAATTACAAACAAGTTCTGGAAAGATGTTTTGTCTTCTTGGAAATTTACTATTGATAAAAATTTTAAAGATAGCTGGAGTGACTTCCTTTCAAGTCCAATCTGGTTTAACAATATGATTAAAGTAGGTGGGAAATGCATGTACTTGCAAAAATTGTTTGAAAAAGGTATAAGGTATGTAAATGACTTTATAAACAGTGATGGTAACTTTTTCACATATGAACAGTTCATACAGAATTATAATATTAATATTAGTGTTATGGAATATAACAGTATTATTAGCTGTTTGAATCGTATGTCAAAATTATTTCAGAAAGATGTGGAAATAAAAAAAATATCTTATCCTTTTATTCCATCCGCACTTGAGTTTGTTTTAAAAAGTAAAAAGGGATCAAAAGATATATATAGTATCCTTAACAAGAACAGTTGTATTCCAACTGCTCAAGGAAAACTGAATGAAGTTTTCAATTTTAGTCAGGATGAGTGGATGGAAATATACAAACTTCCTTTCACTGTTACAAAAAATACAAAACTTCAGTGGTTACAATTCAGAATAAACCATAATATATTAGTAACAAACCGTATTTTATATAAGGTTAAGATTGTTGATAATAAGAATTGTAGTTTTTGCAATAACGAAACTGAAACTATTGAACATATTTTTTGGGAGTGTGACATTGTTCAGAACTTTTTCAGTGAACTTTGTGCATGGTTTAGAGACAATAATATCCCAGAGTTTACGCTGGCTTCAAAAAAGAATGTTCTTTTTGGAAATTTTGATGAAACAAACAATGAATGTATTTATAACATTATTTTACTGCATATTAAGCAATATATATATACAACCAGGTGTTTGAAAAAAGACCTTTCACTATATACAATTAAGAAACAATTGACAGATATGTATCATGTAGAAAAAATGCTGGCAACAAATAAGCAAACTTTGATTAACTTCCAAACTGCATGGAAAAAATACGAGATTCTTTTTAGAACTGGTGATGATTCCTCTGAGTAACTGTTTACCTGTTATTTCTCTGTTTGATCAGAAACAGAACTAATTCACTAAATAAAACGCTGTACATGATATCCCTTTCCCTTTCCTTAAATATGCAATTTAGATGTTGTGTGTATGTTTAGTGGAGGACTTTTTGCCAGACCAGATGCATCAAGCATGTAATGTTTCATCAAATCTTTTCTGTAATACTTTAACCACTTTCTCCTTTCCTATATTTTCCATCTCTCTGAATCTGTTTCTAACTTTATACCTATCACTCCTTCTTCCCTCTTTTCTCCTTTTTGAATATCTGTATGTTTATTAGTAATGGAAATTTTTTTGATGACATATTCGAATATACTGGTCCAAAACTTTAGTTATGTAATGTTCCAAATTGTATTATGAAAATCTGATGTGTAAAGTTATGTGTGATTTACTAACAAATATTAACACTGATGTTTTTTTATTCATTTACTAATATTAACGAGACCGGGATAAGGTACCGGTATTCGATGTATCCAACTAACAAATGTACAGATTTCAATAAAATATGAAAAACTTTAAAAAAAAAAAAAAAAAAAAAAAACAGATTCTTTAAATTTGTAACGCAACAATTAAAGCTTGTCATGAATTTAACAAGATTAACAAAATCCATAATTATTTACTCATTAGGTTAAACAGGTGTGAAATATAAATTGACAAAATTGCAATCACTTGTCACCAAATACCTCGGGACGTATACATACATATTTTTAATCCGATTACGATCAATAATTTCTGCTTTATTATCTTTTGACAAGATGTTTTTACTGTAATTTATGAGAAAATCTGTATTGTTTACATGTAGGTCTACTTAGGATTAAGATTTTTCTTGAATGTTAGGATAAAAAAAAAAAAAAAACGGAAGTGAATTCCGCGACAATTTAGAGTCAAAATCTTCTTAAAGAAAATTTTTAAGCATTTATATGTTATCAAAGACAAAATTACATGAAACACAGTATCCTCTGTGGATATAGCTAACTCATCATTTGTCAGAATTCAAGTACATGCTGTAAAAACGCAATTGTTCAAAACTCCGTGGTATCAAACTTCAGTGCATTTAAACAAGAGTAAAAATATTATTTTTCGTTGGATATTTAAATTCGTGGTTTACTGGGACCCACGAAAACCACAAAAATTGGTATACAACGAATATTAATGAATCCACAGTATATCGTGAAATGACTGTTAAATAACTGTTTTATTACTAGTATACCAAAAAATTTAAGAAAAATGCCAAGAAAAATATTAAAAATGTGGTTTCTTTAAGATCAAGTGCAACAGGAATACACCAAAGTGATTACAAATGTCATTCATTCTAACCTGACATGCACATTACCATGACGTTGTCCAATGAAAATTGCCGCTGAAAAATGCTAATCACCAGTCGGTGAATTGCATTTGTGCTATTCACCGCTGTGAATATTACTTTTCTGGCAGTTTGAATAAATTATTATTTTCATAACAATGAATTTTACATAGCAAAAAAGAAGAAAGGTATAATAATTATGTTTAACAACAATAATACTTGTACAATCTGGAATATGTGTCTGATAGGTCTTTCTAAAACTGTTTCTCTGAGCCTCTTTTTATTAGCATATTACAACTAGAGGCTCTCAATTCTTTGGATTTAACTTTTCACCTTGAGCAGACCTAAAAATTTAAGTGTTGCAGTCAATTTGGCTGGTTTTTCTATGGGATTCTATGTTAAACTAATTTCAGCTGTGGCAGTCACCTTGGTTTAGTCCAGGTTAACAGATACATTTCTAAAAGAGAACCATCTAAGGACCATTTCTACTAAGTCTTGTTCCAACTGGCTAAGCGGTTTCAGACAAGAAGATTTTTAAATGAATTTTCCTATAGAGTCCAATATTTAACAAAGTTCGGTGTGGCAGCCATCTTGGTTGACAATCCGGGTGATCGGACACATTTCTGAAAGAGGACCTCCTAAGGACCAATGCTGCCAAGTCTGGCTCCAATATGTCAAGCGGTTTCAGACAAGAAGATTTTTCAATGAATTTTCCCATAGGGCCCTATGTTAAACTAAGTTCAGGTGTGGCGGCCATCTTGGTTGACAGTACGGGTCATCGGACACACCTCTGTAAGAGGACCATCTAAGGAGCATTGCTGCCAAGTCTGGTTCCAATTGGTCAAGTGGTTTAAGACAAGAAGATTTTTCAATGAATTTTCCCATAGGGCCCTATGTTAAACTAAGTTCGGCTGTGGTGGCCATCTTGGTTAACAGTCCGGGTCATTGGACATATTTCTGAAAGAGAACCTCCTAAGAATTATTACTGCCAACTTTGGTTCCAACTGGACATGTAGTTTCATATAAGAAGATTTTTGAAAGTCACCCCCCTTTTTTTTCTATTTTTAGTAACAGCAGCCATCTCGGTTGGAAGTCGGTGATGCCAGACATAATTTTGGAAGGGGGCCGACCAAGGACCATTCCACCAAAGTTTGGTCTCAATTGGCCCAGTAGTTTGAGAGGAAAAGATCTTTAAAGGAAAGTTTATGCTGGATGCCGGCTTTAAAGGGCAAAAACTCCTATAAGGGGTCAATCAATGATTTTGGTCATGTTGACTTATTTGTAGATCTTACTTTGTTGAACATTTTTGCTGTTTACAATTCGTCTTTATCTATAATAATATTCAAGATAATAACCTAAAACTGCAAAATTTCCTTAAAATTAACAATTCAGGGGCAATAACCCAACAAAGGGTTGACCGATTTGCCTGAAAATTTCATGACAGGTAGATCTTGACCTGATGAACATTTTTACCCAATGTCAGTTTTGCTCTAATTGCTTTAGTTTTTGAGATATAAGACAAAAACTGCAGTTTACCCCTATGTTCTATTTTTAGCCATGTCAGCCATGTTGTTTGGCAGGCGGGGTCATCAGACATATTTTTTAAACAAGATACCCTAATGATGCTTGTGGCCAAGTTTGGTTCAATTTGGCCAAGTAGTTTCAGAGGGGAAGATTTTTGTAAAAGTTAATGGAAGACGAACGACGCACGCCAAGTGATGAGAAAAGCTCACTTGACCCTTCGGGTCAGATGAGCTAAAAACAGTTGTTCACTCTGACATACTGAGCTGCACTCCACTGTGTCTTTTGGGGAAATTCATCAATCTTTGTTGAACTTTTGAAAATTGAATTCTTTGGGGCCATTTAGTAGTGTCTTTTGAATTTGGCAATTATTCACACAAAACCCTATATACATTTATAGCTACTGTGATTTTGGATTTGCATGCAGTTATTACCGTAAATGTTTCTTAACAAAGGGTATTGCTAGATGTTTCGGTCATTTCATAAATAGAAAACCAGAAATCTACAAAGAAGATTACAAAGTTAGCCTCGTTCCCCCACTTATTTTGGTGGGAGGCTGTGTTACTACCCGAGATGCACCCTGACACCAAGTAACATGATTGTAGGTCGATTGTATCAGAGAACTGAACTCAGACGTAAAACTTAACCTAAGTCAATGAGCCGTGATAAGTAGGTTAGAGTAACATAATTTTGGTAGGAGGCTGTGTTGCTTCCCGGAATGCAACCTGACACCAAGTTATATGTAGGTCCCTTGATATCAGAGAACTGAACTTGGACATAAAACTTAGCCTTAGTCAATGAAGTGCGATAAGCAAGTTAAAGTGACCTAATTTTGGTGTGAGACTCCCTGAGATGCATTCTCACAACAGGTAATATGATTGTAGGTCGCTTGGTATCGGAGAACTGAACTCGGACATAAAACTTAACATAAGTCACTGAAGAGCGATAAGTAGGTCAGAGTGACCTAATTTTGGTGGGAGGCTGTAATATTCCCCGAGATGCACCCTCACACCAAGTAGTATGATTGTAGGTCCCTTGGTATTGGAGAACTGAACTTAGACGTAAAACGTAACCTAAGTCAATGAAGTGCGATAAGTAAGTCATAGTGACCTAATTTTGGTTGGAGGCTGTGTTACTCCCCGAGATGCACTCTCACACCATGTAATATGACTGTAGGTCACTTTGTGTGTTAAAACTGATTTTTGACATAAACTTAAAAGTTAGTCAACTGTGTAATATGGGTCATGTAACCTCAATCTTATGTCACACACATAGTCAGTTTCCTCAACTTGCACCTGCACACAAAAATATATGACTCTATGTCAACTAGTAACTGAGAACTGGCTGTGGACAAGCACATGGACGTGTATGATGGAGGTACTGTATTATTCTCTCTCAACTTCATTGAGGCAAACTAATACTACTATAATCAAACTTAAAACAACCTTCAACAGCATGTATCGTTTTGGTTTTATTTAATTTGAAGACAGTATGTTGTCTCTATGATATTTACCAATTGTTTGCATTAATACCCAAGGTTACAGTATTGTTTCAAATAATGTTCATCTCTTGTGCAGAATAATGTATACCCTGGGTTTTTCTATTGTAATATTCAATATCAATTTATAAAAATATTCCTTAAAACTGGATACATCTTTTTATGTGATATATCCTTAATGGGATAGATTCAGAGAAACCCTGTGATTTCAAATCTAGTGGACTAAAGAAATACATATATGTCTTGCTTGCATACTGCAAAATACTGACATGTACAATTTTCTTACAATGACTAATGTTATCTCAATGTCAGAAATTGCATGGATCTACAATACAAACAATGCTGACTAATCACAAATGGCTCCATTTAAACTGGCCTAATCATGAACTCCTGAATGAAAAACAGTGAACTAAGTCTGAGGGGGGAAAGATAAACTATCTCAACAAACAGTGAACTAAGTCTGAGGGGGGAAAGATAAACTATCTCAACAAAAGATTTTGCAATTTTATATCATTTATCAGAGATCAAGTTTTCAATTTTTTGCATGTTGATTCCAGTGGAATATCGTTTCTTTTCATTTTCATATTTGCTAAGAAACAGATGGAAAAAAATTATGTTAAAAGATGACAAAACTCAGTATAACCTCTCAACATTTGGGACATTATCTCAAATGATTTTATTGGAATTCCTGACGGTCTGCAACTGTAGTTCAAATATCACCTTCCTGTTATTATTTGAGTGTTCACAGCATTTTATAACAAGAGTGGACACACAAAAATGTCTCGCCTGTCATGTATTTCTAATGAAAGTAAATGCTATCAGACATATTGCATACAGTATTCGAAAAACAGGCCAAAACACAAAAACTTAACTATAACCACTGAACCATGAAAATGAGGTCAAGGTCAGATGACACCTGCCAATTGGACATGTACACCTTACAATCGTTCCATACATCAAATATTGTAGACCTATTGCATACAGTATTCAAACTAGATGGAACTTTATACACAAAGTTATACTTCTCCCCCCCCCCCTTCCTGTTTGTCTATCCCCTAATTAAAACATTAGTGATCAATCTGAAAATATGAGGTGGGCAAGTTCTTATATATATGGCGAGTCTAGATATTGCAGTTGCTGAAAAATGGACTGTAAAAGAAAAAAATTGACAAAGTCACTGAACCATGAAATTGAGGTCAAGGGCACATGAAAGGTGTCAGACTGGCATGTACCCATACAGATCTTGCTATAAGCCATGTATGATGAGTCTATTCATTGTAGTTGCTGTAAAATAGACTTTAAAGAAAAAAATTGACAAAGTCACTGAACCATGAAATTGAGGTCAAGGACACATGACAGGTGTCAGACTGGCATGTACCCATATAGATCTAGCTATAGACCATATCTGATGAATCTAGTCATTGCACTTGCTGAAATATAAACTTTTGAGGAAAAAATTGACAAAGTCACTGAACCATGAAATTGAGGTCAAGGGCACATGAAAGGTGTCAGACTGGCATGTACCCATACAGATCTTGCTATAAGCCATGTATGATGAGTCTATTCATTGTAGTTGCAGAAAAATGGACTTTAGAAGAAAAAATTGACAAAGTCACTGAGCTGTGAAATTGAGGTCAAGGACACATGACAGGTGTCAGACTCCCATGTACCCATATAGATCTTACTATATACCAAATATGATGACTCTAAACATTACAGTTACTAAGAAAGGGACTTGAATGTAAAACTATGTCGCAGATTTTCGAAGTTCACTGAACCGTGCAATTGAGGTCAAGGACAAATGACAGGTGTCAGACTGGCATGTACCCATATAGATCTCACTGTAGACCAAATATAATAACTCTAGGTATTATAGTTTCTGAGAAAAGGATTTGAATGTAAAACTATGTCGCAATGTTTATGTGGGTATTGAACCATGAAAAAAAGGTCAAGGTCATCTAAAAATGTGCTGCTGAAAAGGTCATCACTTCATGCACCTGTGGACCAAAGATGAACATTGTAAGTATTATACTTTAAAAGTTATTAAGGTTTTACAAAAAGTTAACGCCGTCGCCGTCGCCGTCGCCGTCGCCTTCGCCGTCGCCGCCGGATTGCTATACCTATGTCTCGCTTCCAGCGACTTTCGTCGCAGGCGAGACAAAAATCTACATTCCAGTTTTCTCTTTTTTGAAACAATATTCTATATCCTTCCAAGAGACATTTGGAATTGTGATTTCATTCACATCTAAGGAGAAAAATAGTGGTTGAGTAAGTGTACAAGAGAAAATGGTCCAAGATTCCTCTCACATCACGAGCCATTTTGTACTTTTTTTGCTTAGACTGTGTGATGTCAAATCACAGTCCTTATTAATTTATAATATACCAGTAATTAATTTCGGTTTAATTTTTTTTCTGAAAAATCTAAAACACTTCAGTTAGTCACCACGAGACTGTCATTTTTAGTACTTCCAAATAAAAGTAGACAACACATTTCATTATCTATACCAAGCAATTTTAAGTAAGTTCTTAATAATTATAGAACACAATACAAAATTATATACATTGTACTTGTTTTCTGCAAATAATTGTTATAAAAGTGAAGTGTATCAGTTTTCTTGGTAAAAAATAAATGTATTAGGCATAAAACAGTGATAACTAATAATCCTTGACATTATCAGAAAATTTTACATATAAATACAGTGAATATGCTTAGACATCTCATAAGCAGAAGAATCTTGGAGTTTCAAGAAACTTACCCATTCAATGATAGAATACACAAGGCATGTGATTATAATTTAGAATGTTTGTCTAGCTGATCTACAGGACAGGATTTAAGCAAAACAAGAAATAAGTAAATCAACAGTTTATTTTAAATAATCATGCATAAAAAATTAAATTATAAATCAATGAAACAAGTAAACAAGTGTGTCATGCAGTCAATCATAAACATGCAAAATAAGTATAAATATTCATTCATAAAATATAAAGCAAATCAGAAACCAATATGTAATTAATTGTCTTGAACAATCAGTAACAAATCAATATGCATTCAAATAATAAAAAAATAAATTAATGTTGATAAAAACATTCTTAACAATTCCAGTTTTTGATAATAATTAGAGTAGGACAACTTTTAACCCTCAAAATCTTTGAAGAAAACAAGGAATATTTGTTCATATGTTTTCCAAATTTGAACTTTAAGAACAAACGCATCTATATAAATAAGTTGATATATTTTCAAAGTCTTCATCATTTGGAAAGGGTTTATATTAATAGGTCCATAAATATCAGATTTCTTTTTAAGATTATAATAAAGTAATGAGATTTTTTATTCAGAATTTCTTTTCAATTTTGTACCTTCCAAACTTTCAACTTTCCACAGTTTAAATGAATAATAACTTAAGAAAATGTATCTGTTTAAATATCAGGTTATTTTACTGGCTTTCAAATAAGTAATCATAGACCGCACCCACAAATAAACAGAGGTAAAGGCTCAAATAAAAAAATAAATAAAACGTTTTGATTTTTAAATTATCTGACAGGAAAAATCAAAATATTCCTGATACAAAAATACATGTAAATATGATGAAGGTCTCACTGTTTTGTATTTTTTCCCCAAACATTCAGCAATTAAACGTTCTGATTACATATCTTTGGTCACTAAACCTAAAAAATAATACAATTTTCTACTTTAAATCAAATTCCATAGTTATTTTATACACTGAGCAGTTCGAATAGAAATTCCAGTAATCCATATATTTTACCAAATTTACAAATGATTAATTTACTGGGTTTTTATTATCACACTTAAGTCTGTTCAAAATCATGCTGGTTATAGAAAATACAGATCTTACATTTACATTTGTAAAAAATAGAACATGTGTATTTGGGTGCCATCTTGAAAAATCTAAAATCTGAAATCAAAACAGCAAGTACTTTCATATTTCTTAAACATTTGACTGGAACCTATATATTCAATATTTTTAAACAAATTTTATTGGCTTAAAATATATATACTATATTTTTTAGAAATATCTGAACACATTATTTTGGCAAGAAAAATATACCCTAAATTTAGCAAGAATTTCTGAAATATATATATATAAATAATTTTCTAGACTAGAAGTTAACATAAAATATAATCTGACTAGGGAAAGGAATAAAATATAAATAACAACATCCATCAAATTTTCATTTCCATCACAACTGTATTTTCATCATCAATATTATCAAATTCTGCCTGCAAATCATCACTGTACTTATCATTTACTGCTGACCTTTCATTTAGTGCAGGACTGTTGTCGTCTGCTACAGGAGGTGATGGCGTTGATGATGGTTTATGTACCTGTCGGTTCATAGCACTACTTCCTGACTGAATTAATGGAATACCCTTCAACAAAATATATTAGTGATTTAACTATGAGTTTCTGAAAAATAAATCATATATAGTATAACATAAAACAGGTGTGACCTGGAGAGCTAGCAGAGCGTAAAGTTTTTATCTTTGATTTTTGGTTTTTAGTGAAAACTTCGTAATGTTGGGAAAATGTGACACTTGGTTTTCATGTGTCTGCATATGAACTGATTCTATAGTAAGTGGTTTCTTTCAATTTCATCTTTATTTTGATTACATATTGATAGTTGAAAAAGTTGATTAAGTCTATAAATAATCTATTCTAATTTTTAAAATTTGTTTTACATATCCCAGTTTCATAATGCATTACATACTAATGGAAATTCTGTTGGCCATTTTTATTGAGACAATGGGAGTTCAGAAACCAACTACGCAAGATTTAGCCTGATAGTATAGTCATGTGACTGTCTAAAATCATGCCCACTACCATAAAAGAGCTCACTTCACTTGCTTATGTACAAATAAAGTAAGTATGTTGCGAACAGCTCATAAAACAATAGAATACGAGGTAAATAAATGGAAATGGTGAGCTGTTAAAATGGCTTTTATAATAAACTTACATTTTCTGTGAATTTCATATAATTTTTTCATTTTTGTCATCAACTTGATCACTTACCACATGTTTCCTGAGTGTTACATTTAATTCTTTACTGCTCTTTAATGCAACAACTGCCTGTAAATACAATAACAACAAAATATATCGTTGGAAGTATTTCAACCGAGTACACCAAAGCAGTGGTTCGATGAAATTGCAGAGAACAATTAAATTTTAACTAATCATTGTCAGCATTTTTATTTTTGAATCAGTGAATTTATCCTAACACGACATCAGAAAACAGTGGGAATATTTCTTTTGTATGCATTTTTTCTAGATATGAAATTTTCTAGGAAAACTGGATTTAATATAAAAATCATAGAGTTATCTTTCCTGAACTAGTACTTGTAGCTGGTTAAACAGGAAATATTATACAAAGTAACATTTACGAAAACATTTTTTAGTATGGACTATAATGGTGAGTGCAGGAATGCAAAAGTAAGGGGATAAGGTGGAGAAATTATTACTGAATGGATGGTATAAATGCCATGATTATAATTTTCATGTTTGACTAAATTTTTAGAAATAACCCCTTTACATTCTAAAACAAAATGCTACCTCTTTGTGTGTGATGTCTATAAAGCTTGTATCATTAACTTTAATAATCTGATCACCAGCTTCCATTCCTACTTTTTCTGCCAGACTGTTTGGTTTGACAATTTCTACATATATTCCTGGGAATTGTTTTGGTCCACTTATAATACTAAAACAAATAATTTATCATCATAATTATCAAATGTTCTAAATAATGTAAACTCAAATGATAACGCAATGTTTTTATTATTGCAAAAAAAAATGGTTTAAAATAACAATAATTGAAAATGGCATTTATATTGTATTATAAAAAGAACACCATTGACATCAGTTAGTTGTGAAATACTTGTATTGTCTGTTCACAAAAATTCATAATAATAATAATTTGCTGAAATTTGTAGGGCACATAGAAATACACAAAAATACAGTAAATATATAACATGTAAGTCAAGTTCCTTTGTTATAAAATTCAAATAAAGTACAGTTGTTGTGAAAATATTGTGGTTTTCTTGAACAACTCATTTGTACACATAATATGTGATTATGCATGTAACTTAATTTGTGAAAAAAATGGTTTGAAAATTAAATTTTAAGGATTGTGTAAAACTTTTCTACAGGCTATACTTCAATTACAAAAACACAACAGAAACAGGATACTTAACGCTGGTTTAATGGGTACTCAAACCCCCCCCCCAATTGTAAATTATTCTGTTGTACATTAATAGCACAAGTGTAAACAAACCTGCAGCCTAAAGTTGGTGCAGTTCTCAAATTTATAAATACTTTGACTTCTTCTCCTTCTAACTGACTGCTTACTTTTCTTGAATGGTCTCTCTGTAAATAAAAACACACAATTATCATTAAATATCTAAAAAAAAATGAGTTTAAATATTAAAATAATTAAAAAAAAATCACAAATACATAAAATGAGTCTTGAATCTAATGAATACATGAATCATTAGCAGTGAAAAGTAATTATTAATACATTACACCTAAACGATATATATCAGTACATTTCTTTGAAATGTGATGAAACAAAAATCTCTGAGATAAAATGATATTGTGACTTTAATATCATACGGCAATTTTTCTCACTGCAAACCATTTATAAATTCACTAGTTAATTTAGTGAATTCACATTAACATCTTCACCCTAAAATCCCTGAAATATATATATCAGAGTGCTTTTGTAAAATATTTTTCATACATCATGTGACTGAAGAAATACAATTTTTGGATTTTTTCATACAGTGACATTTACCTGCTTTTAAATTAATAAAACCTCAAGTTATCTCCCTTTAATAAATAATAATGTTCACAGTTCTTCAATTTAAAAAAAAACAGCATTTTCTGGAATTTTTCCTAGACAAATAAAAAATTACTTTCAATGGAATAAGATTAAATGAGGGAAATTAAACTGTCTACCAATGATGACAATTACGACAATGACAGGCTTATACCATAATATGTCCGTAAAAATTTGTGGTCGTACAAAAGCTTTATTTTGTTGAGTATCAAATTCCTGGTTTCCAACTAATCATGAAATCCATGAAGTTGGTATTCCCATGAATTATAATAAATCTATATAATGTAAAATATTCAAAGAGAAACACAAGTAAATTGTAATCATAAAAGAAATAATTTGTACAAAGGTGTTTCCAACAGTAGAAGAAGACAATGGGGATTTCATACAGCTCTATTCTTGACAATATAGATTTGAATCATATAGAACATTTTAAATGAATATGTCTGAAATAATATAACAAAAGAGGAGGGGGGTCTTACATTCGGGGACAATTTGAATATTCCTGCTGATATTTGTGGGAGTGTAAATGACTTTTTAACAGAGTGTGTGTGTGTGGGGGGGGGGGGGGGGGGTAATTATGTGCATATGTTTGGGCAGATTTCAGAAGCACCTCCCCCAATCAATACTTCCTGACTACAAAATAAAGACATACATGTATAACACATCATAAAACAACTTTATTCCTGACACACAAATTTGATGATAACTTACTGATCTTCTTTTAAATGCAGGTCTTTCTACATAGTTCCAGGTAACTTCATCTTCTGCCTTACTGTAAAATATTTAACAATTTGTATACTATTTCAGTCAACAGCTATCGGAACAATAAAGTTTAGTTTCCACAAATCTGAGGTTCAGATAAGCCATATCTGTCCATGAATGTTTTAGACAAAATATATAAAATATATGTACATTGTCAGAAAATATACAGTTTGGTCGAGAAAGTTAGAATATATTGTATAAACTACTTTGGGTATTATGACATACTGTGCAGTCCACAGTATAAATATACCTGGGCTAAACAAGTTATTCACATGATTTGACCTGCATCCTTGATCAGAAAATTCTTGAAAATTAAATTAGGATTGTTTTATCATGTGCATATTTGTGGAAGATAAACTCACTCTTTCACAGGAAGCATTCCAATATCTGAAAGTTAAAAAAAAATTCTTAAATAATAGATATAATAATAACAATAAACATGTCAAAAAAGGTAAATTAATTGTGGGTTATGTAACATAATCAGTATTTAGCAAATTAGCAAAGATTGCTATGTGTCATCTTGAATTTTTTCTCTGTTTTGAAAAAGTTGTAATTAATCAGCAATCTGATTGGTTTATACTGTTTATGACTATTCTATTACTTATAACTCTCAAATTCAAATATTCCCAAGCAATTTGGCCCTTTGTATGGGAAATGTTTTGATATTAAAGATAAATAGAAACAGAAAGGCTGACAAGCTTTAACATTTGTCATATATGTTAAGAAAAATCCAACCATATCCCAAACTTTTATATCAATAAGAAAACAATCTGCACAGTGAATGAAGACATTGTTGTAAATAAACATGATAACGATGTAAATTTGGAAATTATTACGTCATTTATTACTACGAATGTTCTAAATTTGTGAATAATGGCAATGTTCAACCTGTTTCATTTTTGCACAAATTTATGCAATATAAAAATTTTATATTTTTATAGAACATTTTAAATAAATATGTCTGAAATAATATAACAAAAGAGGAGGGGGACTTACATTCTGGGTTGAATAATCCTACTTACTATTTTTGTATGAGTGTATGTGACGTTTGTATGAGTGTATGTGATATTTTGCTGAAGATGATTATCAAACATGCAGATTTAATTAAAATTTAATGGATGTCCTGTGTATAATGGCACCCTAGGCACCAGAGAAAAGTGCTCTTTATGGGAAGGTGACATTCATATAAAATTTAATTTTACAAGCTCTGTTCATAACAGGAATTTTCACTGCCCTTTATTGACAGAGATTTGCTAAATAAGCAGGTCTGACTTTACATACCTATGTACCTTAACAAACATGTTTATCACTAATGTCAACACAACGTGTTGTGTGCCTCTTGATGTAATACATACCCATAACCTTTTGGTTCATAACTGGAGGCCTTTAAATAAGTTTCCAAGATGAATGAACAGTAACAAAAGTGCCTTTCACTTGTATAGGCCTTATTGGTTATTTTACCATTATTACCAAATCGGGTAATTCCACAACTTATTTTTTCAGTCCATAGAAAATTTTCAAAATATCAAACTTACTGGTAACTTTTAACTCGATATGGTTGTAACTTTTGATAAGATTTAGTACTTCGTCATGGATGGCCTCGGCTATGGTAAATCCATTCACTCTTACTATCTCATCTCCTACCTGTAACATTATATACATAATAAAGGGATATTCTCATGCAAAATGTCATCAGTTTTTATTACATGTAAATGTGTGCTTCTACTGGCAAGCTTGTGCAAACGGGAAACATGCTATTCAAATTTCACTTCAATTTTCAATATTTTTTTATTATTTTGGGAAGGGGGGACTTGTCTTTTTTTTCCTTTTTTTAATGATTATTGTGAAAAGATGATTTTATTTACTGTCCATAATTAAATCCCCCTTTTTTACTTTAGTTTAAGAACTTCAAATTCATCAAATTAACCCAAGTATATGATAGCTTTCTAACCTGACCCTACAAAGACTGGACTTTTTTAAAACATTATTTAATGTTAACTTGGTTAATGATATTGGGGTTTAATGCCACTTTCAGCCAAATTAGTTAATTTATTTTTGATGGAGCAAGCCAAAGTATTTATCCAGAACATTAATCATTAACACATGTAGGAAAACTGGATATCTGCTCAATTCAGATCAGTTGCACATGACTAGTCACAGGAGTTGACAGCTAGAGATCATAATAAGTCACAACAAAAAAGGTATTATATAATATAAAGCATTTGTAACTGCCTATAATATACATCTGTTGGTTTTCTATCAGGATGTATGATTTACCTATACTTTAAGATGTTTATTTCAAGAAAGATAGCAAGATGACAAAGACTTGTGTGTTTTTCAATGACTTGCAATATGGCTTCAAAATAAGTCTTTATGATAAACAACAAAATGGATAACAGGAAAGGTCAACAATGGCATACTAATCAATCAACATCACCCAAGAGATAAAAGATAACATCACAGAACAGTTAAACCGGTTTAAGTTTGTTTAGTGTGCACCACATGATTGACATTGTATTTATTTTTTGGTAGACTGAAACTAGAAGCTCTCTAGAGCCTGTATCACTCTTGTTCCAATTGGCTTAGTGGTTTCAGACAAGAAGATTTTTTAATGAATTTTTCCATATAGGGTCCTGTGTTAAACTAAGTCTGGCTGTGGTGGCCATATTTGTTGACATTCCAGGTCATTGGATACAATTCTGAATAAGTACCACCTAAGTACCATTTCTGCCAAGTTTTGTTCCAACTGGCTGTGTAGTTTAAGACAAGAAGACTTTTTAATGAATTTTCCCATTGGGTCTCATGTTAAACCATGTTCGGCTGTGGCCACCATCTTGGTTGACAGTCCAGGTCATCTGACACATATCTGAAAGAGGACCATCTAAGGACCATTGCTGCCAAGTCTTGTTCAAATTGGCTCATTGGTTTCAGACAAGATTTTTAATTGAATTTTGACTAGGTCCTATGTTAAACCATGTTTTGCTGTGGCGACCATCTAAGATCTTGGTTGAAGTCCACGTCATCAGACACATGTCTGAAAGAGGACCATCTAACGACCATTGCTGCTAAATTTGGTTCAAATTGGCTAAGAAAAGATGATTTTTAAATGAATTTCCCATAGGGTCCTTTGTTAAACTAAGTTGGGCTGTGGTGGCCATCTTGGTTGATTGTCCAGGTCATCGGACACAATTCTGAAAGAGGACCATTTAAGGATCATTGCTGCCAGGTTCACATAGGGGATTTTTTAAATTCATCCCCCCTTTTTTCTATTTTTAGTCACAGAAGCCATGTTGGTTGGAAGTCTGGGATGACGGACATAATTTTGAAAGGTTTGGTCCCAATTTGACTAGTGGTTTCAAAGGAGAAGATCTTTGAAGGAAAGTTTATGTCCAACAACGGACAACAGCTGATGCCAAGTGATGGCAATAGCTCACATGGCCTTATAGGCCAGTTTAGGTAAAAAATAAGTCAATGCATAAATAAACTTACTTTCAGTCCTTGCAAATCTGCCTGTGATCCTGAGGTAACTTGAGAAACAAATACACCAATACCATGCTCAAAACCTATTTTGAAAAACAAAAGCAGAAACAAAATTTTACAAGAAGATTCTTACCAGATTCTCTGATTGCATGTAAAGTCACAATATCCAAATTGTGACCACTATCCTAATTTTGTGTTTTAAATACTAAAACAAATGTGACAACCCAAAATTTGAAATGCAGTATTTTTACTGCTATATACTGCTATTACATAAATTTTATGTTTTTTTTTAAGTTTGAAACACAGTCTCTCATAGTCATTGTGCATGATATGTCACTATATCAATGCTGTCACTGTGAGTGAACCGATAAGTGCCCCCAAATCGCAAGCATTTTCAATATTACCAGTATTTATAACAAGATTGCTACACGTAGCCATATGTCGCCTGCCGCTGCAGAATCAAATTGCAAAAGAAGTCTAATTCCCATAACTCCTACAAAATTTGTTGTTGAATTAAAGTGGTGGTATAGTATGCAAATCTACATTTCACAACAATACATCCTACCAAATATGGTAGCAATCTGCCATGCGGTTTTCAGAGGAGATGTGTCCACAAGGTCTTCCATTGTTCAGAAATGTTGAAAATAATCTAAGTCCCATAATTCCTACAAAATTTGTTGAATCAAAATGGTGGTATAGTATGCACATCTACACTTCATAACAATAAATCCTACCAAATATGGAAGCAATCTGCAATGCGGATTCAGATGACATGCGTCCACAAGGTGTTGCTTTGCGGCGGGGGACAATAAACATCCAGGGGTAATTGAAATTGCTTCATAATTCTTTACTTTTAAGAAAAACATACTCTTATAAAGCCATAGATTAGATTATAGATAATTCGTTTCTAAACTCTCATTTTCCAGTACATTGTTTATATCAATTTTGATGTACAAGATAATATGCACAACATAATCTTATACCTTCAAGCTAGCATATTGAAAATTGGACAAAACTGTGACCCTTAACAGAAATTAATTATGACATTTCAACTACCAGACCAGATATCAATACCGCTAATTTTCTTTTTAATGATTACCTCCTCTTACAGCAAAACCCAGACTCTCATTCTGACGCCTTTTCAGATTGACAACCCGTAACCTCTGCCCAGCAGGAGGTGGAGCCAATTTGTCATACTCTACTTGATGTTTTGGTGGAATCAATGGCCTAAAATGTACAAAGATATTATATAAATTTTACAGAAGAATGTATGACCTTCCTTGAATATTGTACAAACATTGATACAAGAGTGGACACACAAAAATGTCTCGCCTGTCGTGTATTTCTATTGAAAGTAAATGCTATCAGTATTCGAAAAACAGAGCAAAACACAAAAACTTAAAAATAACCACTGACCCATGAAAATGAGGTCAAGGTCAGATGACTCATGTCAGTTGGACATGCACACCTTACAATCCTTTCATACACAAAATATAGTAGACCTATTGCATACAGTATTTGAAAAACAGGCCAAAACAAAAAAACTTTACTATAACCACTGAACCATTAAAATGAGGTCAAGGTCAGATGACACCTGCCAGTTGGGCATGTACACCTTATAATCCTTCCATACACCAAATATAGTAGACCTTTGCATACAGTATTTGAAAAACAGGCCAAAACACAAAAACTTAACTATAACCACTGAACCATGAAAATGAGGTCAAGGTCAGATGACACCTGCCAGTTGGACATGTACACCTTACAATCCTTCCATATACCAAATATACTAGACCTATTGCATACAGTATTCGAAAAACAGGCCAAAACAAAAAAAAATAACTATAACCACTGAACCATGAAAATGAGGTCAAGGTCAGATGACACCTGCCAGTTGGACATGTACATTGTACATGTACACCTTACAATCCTTCCATACACCAAATATACTAGACTTATTGCTTATAGTATCTGAGATATGGACTTGACCACCAAAACTTAATCTTGTTCACTGATCCGTGAAATGGGGTCGAGGTCAATTGAAAACTGTCTGATGGAGATGAGGACCTTGCAAGGTACGCACATACCAAATATAGTTATCCTATAACTAATAATAAGAGAGAAATTAACATTACAAAAAATCTTAACTTTTTTTTCAAGTAGTCACTGAACCATGAAAATGAGGTCAAGGACAATGTACATATGACAGACGGAAACTTCTTAACATAAGGCATCTATATAGAAAGTATAAAGCATCCAGGTCTTCCACCTTCCAAAATATAAAGCTTTTAAGAAGTGAGTTAATGCCGCCGCCGGATCACTATCCCTATGTCGAGCTTTCTGCGACTAAAGTCGCAGGGTCGACAAAAATTACTGTTACAAAACTATAAAATTTCTGAAAATAAGGAGTATCTCCCTCATGCATTGATCTGTCCTTAGATGGTTTTGGTTTTGCCCCTTCTGGTCATTTTAGCATTTCATTTTTGAACATTTTAGGCCTTGAGCACAACTGATGAGTCGTAAATCGACGAAATGTGCACATCTTGTGCATCAAAATTGGTAAAAGAACTTTATTTAAACTATAATTTCACTGCAATAGATCTTGAGGTATGTTTTAGTGGTCATGCCTTGAAAGTTTAAACCCTTCAAGTGTTCTGTATCAATTGTTAAAGATTTGAAATAATATATAATAAGAAACTGTCTAAGTGACAGCAAACCAGGTTGCCTGCCTTCCTACCTGCATTGCTCGTCCATTCACTGTACAATTCCAAACTAAAATATACCTGGATTTTTCATTAGAAAAACCTTGAAGTTTTACAAATTTGCACATGGGAATTATTTTTAAAATTTCTTCTATCAACATGATCAACAACTTTAAGATAGCCTATTTTAACTTTTTTTTATTTATTATTATTTTTTTAATATCCCTTGCCTCACTGGTACATAAATGTACATAATGTAGAGCTTGGGCTAGGTCTTTAAACATAATTTTCAAACAGCACTATGCCAATTGAGAATTTGTACAAGTGTCAAACCTGAAATACTAATTAAAGCTGAAATTCCTACTGATATTTGCTGTACTAAAATTTTCTTTTCATTACGTGAATCATTAAATATTAAACTTTAATATTTTAGACAGCTGTAATTTGAAATTAATCATGTACTTAACATTATGAAACTATGCTCATTTTAATATATATTGCTATTAAACCTCATAAAAGTTTAAAAGTCATTAGACTTATGACTGAATAGAAAGAAGAATATTTGATGATTATCAACCTTTATTAACTTTTTATACCAATGAAAGTCAATTTAATTTTACTAAAATGTTAATTTAAATTATTATCAATTTCATTATCATAAAAACAGAAAATAATTTTAATGTATGCATGGGTTTTTTTCAATCTATATAAAACATTATATTTAATTAGACAAAGAGCATCACCAAAAAAGGAATACTTGATACATAAAATAATTCTAAAAACATTATTTATATTTTTAAAGGAGGAGATGAAAGATAATTTCACTAAAATGTTTTTGAAATGAATATTTCATTCAAATTACCTAATATAATTCTAATTTGAAATCATTATTAATCAAGGGACCTCCCTTGGCTAGGAATTAGTATTTGACAAGAATACATTCTGAAAGATTGTCAACAATATTTATTTATTAGAAATGAAATTTTATCATTGTATCAAACAGTCTTAATTTCCAACTGATACTTTTCTACTGTTTTTTACATTAGTACAAACTCCCATTTTTTTCAATTTGCAAATGGTGTATGATCTGTATACATATGCAGCGTAGTAACATACAATGTTCACATGTATTGCTATCGTAACACCTGTAGTGTTCTGGTTTTTTTTATTTCCCAGGCAATCAAAACCAGGGAAAAAGCTAGGGCAAAAATTTGCCAACATATATATACTGCCTGTAATTGTACATTTTTTGGTACATTTTGAAAATGAACTTTTTGCATAGCCGATGTAACATGAATTAATAAAAGGATTGAAGTAATGGTTCTAAAATTACTGTAGGACACATTTAAACCCAAGGAGGAATCTGTCTATTTTATCAAAGCATACTACAGACATTTTTGGACCACCATGTTAATTCTCCCCAACCCAATATCCTCTTCCTAATGGACACATAACTTCTTTATCCTATTTATGACTTTGGATACATTACGTCCTCACACTGCAACAAAAACTGGGAAAGCCATCAATGTCTAGATGATATAGTAATATTTGGTTATTGATGTTTTAAACCACTTTGAGTACAATTTGCTATATAGTGTTTAAAGCATCCATTTTCTATAAATTGAGAAAACCAGAAACCAAGGACAAAATTACAACTGACTACCTGAGATAAGAAAATCAACAATCCTTGTTAATTAAACTGGATTTGAACACCTTACTACGAGTTTGATTCAAGTTCACTACCTCAATATCAATTTTCCAAGGAAACTGTACCTCCAACGGAAAGGATTTTTAAATCTATCATATCTAAAAAAAATCAAGTATTTACGGAAGAAATAGGTACTAATACTTGTTCAAAAGTGAAAAACTGGAAAATCTTCAACTCACTCCACTTGGGAAAGACATGAATTTCAAAAACTCATTAAATATTTCTGAGTCTTCACTTTGAACTCGTGTAAGAACCTAATAATCTTTAGTAATAATTGACATACATATATTGGTTCAAGGCCAGACAACCTCCTCCCACCCCAAACACAATTTTGAAAAGAGAACCATTTCATCAATGTTTGGTCTCATGTGCCCTTATTAATTTCAGAAAAAAAGTTTTTAAAATATTTTTTGGGTGATTTTTTTTACCTTTTTACCTTGAGTCTAGACCACAATTTTGAAAGAGGAATACTTAAGGATCACTTTACCATTGTGTGGTCTCAAAATTGCTCAAATAGTTTTAAAGACTTGGAGATGACTTTTAAATCTAAATGGGATGAAAAAAGGATTTTTTTGTAAAGTCACTTCCATTCCCCCAAATAAATCACACCCATAAACTTCAAATATGATCACTTTTAATGGATCTCCATTTCACCAATCCTGTAACGTTTCCAAAAACATTTGGCCCTGTACAATATAGGTTCATAAAAGAGAAGCAATTTGAGGATTGACCAATCAGAATCAAATAATTTCTTTCTTCTGGCTATTTAGAAGGCATCAAATTAGAGATTTTGTAAAGCACCAGCTTATACATGTATCCATCATCCCTGAAGAGTCTGATAAATGAAATTGTGGTTTTCCACTGGGATTCATTGAATGGATATTACATGTGCCATGTACACATGTATGCCAACCAATCAAGTTCAAATATGAATCACTAGTAAAGGGTCTCATGCAAAGTTTCAAAAATAATTTTTAAGACTGGCCACTCAGAATCAAAGAATGCCTCATGCACTCATGTTTTTCCTGTGATTGGAGTAAAAATGCAAATTTTGTAGGACACCTTTTATACAACAATTTGGTTTAAATAAGGAAAGTGCTGTCATAGAAGATTTTCCCATTTGGACAACATACTAACAATGATGGATGTCAAGTGATGGTAAAAGCTCGCATGGACTTTCGATACATGAGCTAATGAAATATTCAATGGTGTTTAAGACTAAAGACATATACTGATAGCAACTGATAAACTAGAGGCTCAGTGGGCTGAGTCTGTATCGCTCACCTGACAAAATGCTTCTACAAACTTCCATTAATTCTTTGGTTGAATTTGCTTCAAAAGTTTCAGAGCAGATGATCAAAATATATTTTGCTCATAGGGCCCAAAGTTAAAAGTATTTCCCCCCTGGCGGCCATGTTTTTCTCAGATTTGAACATAATGAACCAACTTTGTAAAGGACCTTCCATACATCATTCCAGTACAGTTTTATTCAATTTGCTATTATAGTTTTAGAGGAGATGATCAAAATATGTTTTTTTCCATAGGCATGTATGTTAAACTATGTTCCTGCTGTCAGCCATGATGTTTGTCGCATTCGTAAGAAATGAGCAATCCCTTTAAAGGACCTTCCATACATCATTCCAGAACAGTTTGGTTAAATATGCTTCAATAGCTTCAGAGGAGATGATCAAAATATGTTTGTCCCATAGGGTCCAATGTTAAACCACATTCCTCGTTGGTGGTTATGTGTGTTGTTGAATTGGAACAAGTAGTTTCAGAGGAGATGAACTTTAACATGTTTTCCCATAGGGTCCAATGTTAAACTATGTCCTGCGTTGGCAGAAATGTTTTATGGCGGATCAGAAAAATTTCAACAATCTCAGTATAGGACCTTCCATACATCATTCCTTAACATGTTTTCCCATAGGGTCCAATGTTAAACTATGTCCTGCGCTGGTAGCCATGTTTTACGGCGGATCGGAAAAATTTCGGCGGTCTTAGTAAGGGCCTTTCATACATCATTCCTGTAAAGTTTGGTTAAATTTGCTCAAGTAGTTTCAGAAAAGATGAACTTTAACATGTTTTCCCATAGGGTCCAATGTTAAACTATGTCCTGCACTGGCAGCCATGTTTTTTGGCGGATCGGAAAAATTTCGGCGGTCTTAGTAAGGGCCTTTCATACATCATTCCTGTAAAGTTTGGTTAAATTTGCTCAAGTAGTTTCAGAAAAGATGAACTTTAACATGTTTTCCCATAGGGTCCAATGTTAAACTATGTCCTGCACTGGCAGCCATGTTTTAAGGCAGACCAGAAAATTTTCGGCAATCTTAGTAAGGGACCTTTCATACATCATTCCTGTAAAGTTTGGTTAAATTTGCTCAAGTAGTTTCAGAGGAGATAAACTTTAACCTGTTTTCCCATAGGGTCCAATGTTTAACTATGTTCTGCTCTGGCAGCCATGTTTTTTGGCAGATCGGAAAAATTTCGGCAATCTTAGTAACGGACCTTCCATACATCATTCCTGTAAAGTTTCGTTAAATTTGCTCTATTGGTTTTAGAGGAGATGATCAATACCTTTGGCCAGGTGAGCTAAAAATGTTTTCAATACTGTGTGACTATCATTTGATCAAAGCAGTATAGAAAGTTCATATATATTAAAATTAAAGTGATGAGTTTTCCCACTTTGACAATTTTAATCAGGAATTTATTAATAAAATATATCTTAGCTAAGTTAGGTGTTAATAAGATGCAACTAATTAATATCTTACTAACTTCAATTACTATAATAGACTCAATAACCAAATGCAATAAAGCTGAAACCAAATAATTTATTTTGTTTAATTAGTAACTGATTAGCATTTAAACACTAAAAAATAAGAACAATCTTTTAATATATATTTTTGTTTTCACCAAGTTGATATATAGTAAATTGTAATAATAAGTATTTTTTCAAGCTGTAAAGTACAAAATGTATTTCATACATTGGCTTACTATAGTATTCAAGTTTAATATTTAATGATGTCAGTAATGAACATCAGAATTATGGGTTTTTTATTTGACTAATGCACCTTTTAAGGTCTTTTGATGGTTCGACAAATATAATATGTAAATGTACTGTAACTGCTGTTGGAAATTTATTTTTGAATAACTGGAACCATTTTGATTTCTTTAAGGTTGCATTTGGGGGGGGGGGGGGGGGGGGTATGTCTCATTCCATCAAATTTTTGTCTTGATTGCCCTGAGCAGTTTCATATGAGAAATTTTTTAATATTAATTGTTAACTTTTAGTAACTGCTGCTATAATCGGTCAATCGTCAGTAAACTCTTAACACAATTTTGAATAGGGACCACCTAATTAAGGACCATTCC
Organism: Mytilisepta virgata; assembly: GCA_028015205.1. NCBI lineage: Eukaryota > Metazoa > Mollusca > Bivalvia > Mytilida > Mytilidae > Mytilisepta > Mytilisepta virgata. The sequence continues at coordinate 40,448,232 of CM051515.1, forward strand.
ATCAATGTTAGTCTCAAATGTCCTATTTATTTAAGAGAAGATTTTTATATATTTTTTGCTGATTTTTTTTTTCATTACAGAGGCCATGAAATTATTAAGCTCTAAGGTCAGGACCTCCTGATACTATTTGGAAAGAAGACCACCTACATGTAATGATCATTTTACCAAGTTTAAGGCAATGTGAAAACAGAAAGTGCTATACCAAATTCTGCTTTTGTTTTTGATTTTATACAACTGGCTTACTTAGTTAATATTCAATTCTATGAAACAATTCAAAGATGTGTATATTTCATCGATTTATGACCCAATCATCGGTTGTGCTAAAATGTTAACAAGAGGCTCACCTGGAGTCTGGTTTTCATTGGACACTTAATCAACTATTTGACCAAGTTTGTTGCAATTGGTTCAATTGTTCAGGGAAAATTTGTTGAAGATTTATTTTTCATAAGGTTTAATGTTAAAATATGTTCCCTGATGGTGGTAGTCCTGGCAGAAAGTTGATAAAATTTACCAGGAATAAGGGTGAACCTTAAATAAATGTAACAGAACCGACCTCAAATTACACAAACCAATAACTCCTAAATAGAATTTGGGATTCCCTTCAAAATTTCAGAGGTAGGTAGATCTCAACATGGCAAACATTTTTCAATTTATATTTCACTTCTATCTCAAATAGTTTTGGAGATAAATGCAAAAATGTTAAAATTTTGAAAATTTGACAAAAAAAGGGCAATAACTCCTAAATGGGTTTTGGGATTTCCTTTAAATTGCAGGGTATGTAGATCTCAACATGGCAAACATTTTTCAAATTTAAATTTAACTTCTATCTCATATAGTTTTGGAGATAAATGATGAAAAATGTTACTTCAAAATTTGACGAAAAAAGGGCAATAACTCCTAAATGGGTTTTGGAATTTCCTTCAAAAGTTCAGGGTAGGTAGATCTTGTCATGCTGATCAATTTTACCCCCGTCAGATTTTTGATATCTGTAACAGTTTTTAAGTTATAAGCCAAAAACAACACATGCACACCTATATTCTATTTTTAGCTACGACAGCCATGTTTTATGTCAGATCAAAATAAATTGAGGATGGTTTGTAAAGGACATGTCATAGATCATTCCTATTAAGTTTCAAACCAATCTGCCCATCGGTTTCAGAGGAGAAGATTTTTGAATGAAAAGTTTACAACGGCCTGACGGACGGCGCGATGGACGACGGACGCAAAGTGATGGCAAAAGCTCACCATGGCATAGCCAGGTGAGCTAAAAACAGTACTCTGCACCAGGGGAATACTCCATTTTCAGGCTAGTATTAAAATACTGTTGAGCTGGTGATAACCTATGGGACTTGGAATCCACCAGCTGAGTTATCGACTCAGTATTAAATTCTATGATATCAATTTTGCACTTTTCGACGAATTAATACAGTTTTGATGATACATTCATATACATAATTAAAATATTCTATTGCTTCTTATATTGTGTTTCCTTCATACTACACAATTGAGTTTGAACAACAAAACTTTTAAATGACTGTAGCTGATCAGATATTTCAAGTCTACTATATAGGAATATCAATTTCTGAATATCATTTCTCCTGTAATATTTCTACTCATTTTTCGTGAAATGAAATAATATATACATTATAGCAAAACAATCAAATTATTTATGAAAACCTATAAATAGATCATGAATAAATAATGAAGACCCAAGGCATTACATTCTAGGAACGATCAATAAATTATACAAATATACAATATATAAACCTTTAATATTTTATAATCTCTAATCAACTCATTGAACGAAAAAAGGACATTTTATACCAAAATATAAAAAATTAATGAGTTTGTATCATAGTCCTGCTAGATTATATTGTGAATAATTAATATCTTAATTACTATGTTGAAAAATTTATTAGCTGTAACAAAAGATAATTGGCAGACTTGTAATCTTACTCATTAAAATTTTATAAAACAAGCAGATGTGATGTCTTTCATGGGGAATTTCAGTAATGAAAATTTTAATATTTAATGTGTAAATAAGATAAACAATGAAATGTTTGTAAAATATGTTAAGAATAGATAATGGATTTTAAATAATTTAGTTTAAGATAAGAAGAAATTCAAAGAAAAATCAATAACATTTAAAGTTTTTATAACTCGTTTTTCTCTTTTCTATAAATTGTAAAATACAATGATAGTAATAAAAAATATATAAAACAGTTTTCATAATATAATATGGCACTACACTTTCATACCACAGACAAACTCAAGTCTGATATTACTTCACGTAAATATTGTATGTACAACATGTATCATTTATGCTTTAAAAAATGAAATTATGACATTTAACCTGTTACAAACAAGGGGTATGAGAAAGGAAGGAGCTTGGTGGTGGGAGGGAATGGGGGGAGGGGGCATGAGGCATTTGTAGAGTTAATAAATATTTCAATTTATCTGCCAAGACTGAACTTCTGCAACGCTAGAAATATATGTACACGCTACACATTTTATAAATCCAAGAAATATCATGAAAAACTAGAAAATGTGTCCGTAAGACATGGATGCCTCATCCTTAAAACAATATAGGTTTCTGAAAATTGAACCAAAATGCAAAACTTAACCAGTACCAGAGTCACTCACATGTAAAATGTAAGTCATAATGACCCAATTATTGTATGACTGCACAGTACTACCCAGGGCACATCAACTAATGAAGTTTCATTGAAACACTATGCTTAGTTCCAAAGAAATGAACCTAAACGCAAAACTTACCCAGAGTGGCTCAAGCATAAAATGTAGTCATAATGACCCAATTATTGTATGACTGCTCAGTAATACCCAAGACACAAGTACAAATTATTTGTAAGTTGATACAAATGATGTTTGCGAGGTCCTGTACAAAGATTCCTCATTTCGTCTTGATCGGTAAAAAACATGGCTGTCATGGGCAATTCTTTTTTCTGATTGGCTGAAATTTAAAAAATTTCAGCCAATCAGAAAAAAAATCACCCATGGCAGCCATGTTTTTTGCCGGATGAAGTTGAAAGTAGGAATCGTTGTAGAAGACCTCACAAACATCCATTGTATCAAGTTACAATTGTTTTTTATTTGGCCGTTTTGTTTCACATGAGCAGATAAGAAAACAGAACAATGCATCCCCAATGCAGATTTCACTACGAAAATAACTAAGTTCAACAATACATACTTTTAAAAAAAATTTACAAAAGTAAAAATCCTCATAGTCATTATGAATACCTTGAAAAATTATGTGCAATCAATCTGCAATATATAAATTTTCTTGCTTGAAAACCGTAAGTGTAAAGAGTTATCAAGACAAACCATGTACATTTACACCCTTCCCCCCCCCCCCCCCCCCCTCCAATGCTAACTTCCCCAGAAAATGACTAGGTTCAACAGTCTATAATTTTGTGAAAAGAAGATGAAAATTATAACGGTAATATGATTGGCTGATTGCCGTTTAAAGAAAAGCCGACGGTATTATAGCCAATTTCATGGCGACCGGTAATATGGTCCCTTACATCTTCATCATTGGGGCATAAAAATCAATATTGGATTTCCTGGAAAATGAGTTGCCTGATTCTCCCAATCAGTATTTTCAATATAGTGGATAAATATACAATAAAACAGGAAACAGGAAAAGTCAACAATGACAAACCAATCAATTAATGCCATCAACTTCAGACCTTCAGATGATAACTAGAGGCTCCTAGCTAGGGCCCTGTATTGCATACCTGGATTTAATTTGCCAATCGATGCCCATAAAAGCAGTAGATCAAAGGCTGCTTGATTTGTGATTATGATCAATGGACATTTTTTTTTATATTATGTCATCTACATGTAATAAATACCACTGCTGCCAAGATTTGTTTAAACTGGATCAAGTTTCACAGAAGAAGACTTTATGAAGTGAATTTTACCATCCAATCCTATTTTAGGCATTGGCGCACATCTTAGTTTACATTTTAAGCCTTGAGCACAACTGATGAGTTGTAAATTGATGAAATGTCCAAATCTTGGTCATAGGATAAAGATCATTGCTGCCAAGTTTTGCTGCATAATTCTGAAAGATCAGCTTAAGGACAATTGCTGCCAAGTCTTGTTCCAACATGCAAAGTGGGTTTAGACAAGAAGACTTTTAAATAAATTTTCCATATGGTCCAATGTTAATTGATTTGGTTGCTTACTGCCTCCTTGGATTTCTGATTGGCACCAAAGTAACAACACTTGTTAAGGACTTTTATAAAAACATAAATTTATCTGTAAATTTTAGGTTCAATCTGGTAAATCGTTCTTCAGAGGTTTTTCAAAGTTCAGCCAATCAAAAATTAGAATAGGCTCTTGGGCCCATGTTTTTTTACCAATCAGTCACAAAATAACACCACTTGGAAAGGATTTAAGGTGGTACCCAACACTTTCACTAAAATTAATTTGGCTCGTTTAATTTTCATAAAATTTTGATAAAGCATTTGCTTTGACCCATTGACAAAAATTTTAAAATTTCAAAACATTTGAACCAACCAATTCATCAGAAAAATTACACTGATTGTATAGCAGTTTGACAAACACTAATATTGATCATTGAAAAGCTTAATATTCCATTAACAAGACAACGTTATTAAAACATTTAGCTGATTTTACAGAGTTATCTCCCTGTAGTGTTAGGTACCACCTTAACACAAACATCTCTGCCAAGTTTGGTTACACCAGAATGTGAACAGTTAACAAATGGGTGAACAACTGACAAATGTGATAGTAATAGCACAAACTGGCCTGTGGACAGGGAGCTAACAACATAAAAGAGCACAAAACATGAACATGGAATCAACAGAGAGTCGGTATTATAGTCTGACTTTGTACAGGCACTTGGCAGTGGCAAGATTAAACTGTTTATGGGTACCTGTGTGGTAAGGGTATTTTTAATCGACTAATTTGATAATGAGCAGAAACCTGACTGTTCATGGATAAAGATTCCAATAACAAAAGTTACAACAACAAAGCTGGCATAGTTAGATAAGTTACTTGTTAAAAATTTTTATAGCTTGCTTTCGGCTCCATTTTAATAAAAAAATACTTACTTCCTGTGATTGTATAGTATATGATATACATGTGTGCATATTACCAGTAATTAATAAAAATATGTTTACACTAAAGATGACATTGGGCAGAAAATTTGGATTCTATTAAAGTATACACTTTGGTACATGTACATAGTTTTTATAAATAAACCTATGAAAATTCTGGTCTCTCACTGAAAATTGCAAGCGCATTTTTCAGATATTGTCTGCATTTTTTATACACAAAATGGATATATCTTTACCCTGTACAAAAATGTAGATACATGTTCTTTTTTATCCAGGGTGTACAATTTTAAAACTTGCATGCCAAAATTTCATTCAAAATGTTCCAAAATTTTTATTGAAAACCCTAAAAACAACCTATCTCTTCTTTGGCTTAGCTGATTCACTTATCAGGTGTCAGGACTATCTCATACATTTTTCATTTTTAAATGTTCTAAAATGCTTCTTTTTAAGGTTTGTTTTGTTGTATCTTTACAGTATACATGTACATTATATGTGTATTGATGAAAGATTGACCAGCGGCCAATGGTTTGTGCATTCTACAATGAAGGTTGCAATGTAAGTATCATATTTAATGGAATTTATATCACACTTAGTACTGAAAAAGATTATTAATGTGTTCTATATAAGCAACAGCTGACAAAAGGTGTTTTTGAAAATCCTACCTCAAATACTCAAAGATTTCTAACTTTGTTGGTTCATCAATGTATTTCATCATCTCCTCTACTAACTGAATCAAATCTAATGTTCTGAAAAGGTAAAAAGTGGATATTAATGAAGGCATAATTAACTAACTGCATTTTTAGAAATGACACCAAATACAGATGATGAAAACAGGATTTGTTGATTTTGATATTTTTTGCTTTCAAGAAATCTGGTTAAACATCATAATAAAGTGTTATATAACTAAAAGAGTAATTAAAATGTATATCCTGCAACATACATGTAGAATCTGTGTATTTCTGCATTAAGCGAGCAACATCAAAAGACGGCAAAACTGCCACATTTCAAGACGTCGTAAATATAGATTCTCCTTCAGGTACGAGTGGGTTATGGAATTTCTCCACCCGAGATAGTTAAATTTTCGATTTTCAACACGCGAGCCTTTAGCGAGCGTGTTAAAATCTAAAATTTAACTATTGAGGGTGGAGAAATTCCATAACTCACGAGTAAATTGAAGGAGAATCTGTTTCTCCTATGATTATCGACAAAAACCTCAAGAAAATGTCGTTGCTATGTAGTTTGTTTACATAGACGTCATTTCGGGACCTCTCTAGTTTATCGTTCTAATAACTGTAGAAAAAAGGGCGGTAATTCCCACGTAGAAATTTAATCACCGGGAAGTGGTTAAAGATATTATGTATTTTTATCCCACCGATTAAACACATCAGGAATAGGAGAAGTAAATTTCCAAGGTCACATTATATAATATACTGTGACGTCACAGTAAAAGTGATACACAGTCAGTGACTGTTCATGTACATTCTTTTAAATATACAGTCAATGCATTGTGGCTCTCATATAGCAGAGCTGCAGGATAAAATAAATCAATAATGAACTGATAACATTTTTACAGAAATTCCTACAAAACCAGTAATATTCATAAAAAATATTTATGTCTTTGACAGCTGCACATACTATGTTTATGGCATTAATTCTAAAGATCTTTTTTGTTCCAACATGGTCTGTGTGATGTGAAGACGGCTAATTATAATATTTCAAAGAATTACCGAAATCGAACATTCCCATTACTTAAAAGATTTCTTTTTACTTGTAATTTAATATTTTTTAACTAAAGTACTTTTCTGGACAGAACAATTGTGTGTGTTTAAGGTATGTGTAACACCTGCTGTTTAAGCCAATGATTTTCACCTCCAAAGAAGCTGAACATTCTTAGGTTACACATATTTTTAAAATTTTTCCAGCTAGAAATTGAACTACAGTGTAGAGGCTTCTAGGAGCCTGTATCACTCTCCTGGAAATCATTTGCAGAATAAAATGTTTGACCATATCCATCTTGACTGGCACTCTGGAACATTGCTTTCAAATTCCAATTGGTTGACTGGTTTTGCCAAATTGTTAACTGATTTCAAACGAGAAGATCTTTCAGTGAATTTTCTAAGAAGGTCCTATGTTAAAATATGTTTGGTTTTGGAGACCATCTTGGAAAGCAGATGGGGTCAATGGATAAAATTCTGAAATTGGACCAACTAAGGGCTATTAATGCCAAGGTTTATTTCAATTTGCATTGTGGTTTCAGACAAGAAAATCTTTAAATATATATTATTACCAATAGGGTCCTACGTATGTTAAGCTATGTTCAGCTAGCTATGGTGGCCATCTTGGATGGAGGGGAGGGTCATCAGAAATAATCCTGAAAGTGGAGCACCTAAGGACCACTGTTGCCAAGCCAATTTTTGTTCCAATTGGCCCTATGGTTTCAGACAGGAAGATCTTTAATTAAATTTCCTATAGGGTTCTATGTTAAACTATGTTTGGCTCTGGTGGCCATCTTGGAAGACGGGAGGAGTCATCGGATACAATTCTGAAAGAGGACTACCCAAAGACCACTGTTGCCAAGTTTTGTTCCAACTGGCCCAGTAGTTTCACAGGAGAATATCTTTAAAAGAAAGTTTATGACAACAACGAGCCAGGTGAGCTAAAAACTTGTGTGATTTTGTGTATGTCAAATAAAAACTGACAGGAAATTAAATTGATAGACTCAAAACTTATATTTTACTTATATATTTTTCTTTTCTCATTAAGTTCAAGCTCTTAAACTGAATTTCAGAAACAATATTCTCTAATTCAAATTAATTCTAATATGGATGTTAAGACAATTTTAACATATATATTACAATATTTTATGCATGAGCCATTAAGACAATTCGTTTGTAATCAATCTTCCATAGGATGCAATATAGAAATTAACATGCCAATGTGAAATTTTACTATGTTCTAAAAATTTATTGGAAATTTACAAAAATTGTTCACCACAAAAATTATAATTTCAAAACATTTAAAAGCCAGGAAACATTAGTACATCCACCAAAAAAGTTACGAATGAAGCTCAGTTATAGAAGGAATCTGAATAAAAAACATCCTACTTACATGCATGTAAACTGAACTGAAATTTCACTAAACATACTGAATAGCTTGAAAAATAAGTTATGAACAACTGGAGTTTCAGTAATAGAATTCCAGTCTACATACATTGTACAGCTCCTTCGTGTTAAAATGTTCATGGTGAAAATGTGGAAATATAATGTACATTTTGTATATATACAATTTTTGTACTTACTGTTGGTATATTTCTAATGATTTGAAGATTGCATCTCTTTCTTCCGATTTTGCTATCAATTCATTTACCTAACAATATATAAGAATAGTTCAGAAGTCTAAAACAATAAAATTAACATTACTTTGTCAACTCTTTATCTGGCCGAGTCAAACCTCATAGGCTGCCTTGGTCAGACCAACTTGCCTTGGCCCTGTAACCTTGACATGTACAATTTTCGACAAAAATGAATTGTCCTCTGCACATGGACAATATCATGCAGAATTGATTACCAAAAGCCACCTCAAAATATGGTTTCAAACATTCACCTAAGATTGCCAAAATTTCCAATAAACACATTAAATTCCTATATAACGATACTACATGTACCTGTTGATATGTAATAAGATATTTTTGACCTTTAATAAATTACCTGTACATGTATGTTATAAATTGTTAGTTAATAGCTCAATCAACAGAGTTCAGAAATTTTTAATTAATTCTATATTTTAAGGATTGAAGCACATGTTTTTTCTAACAATGGATCCTTTTCTCCGTTAAAGAATTATATGATTTAGAACATGGCCTTTAACTAAAATTAAGCAAAATAATCAAGGAAGTATCTTCAGTTTTATATTTTGCTCATTTTTAACTTTATCTGCCAGTGTTGTCAATCTAGAAGAAAATGAAAGAGCTGTAAGCTTAGAGCTGACAAATATCCATGCTCATAGACATTTGATAGGTCCATAACTTAAGATGGCATGGTTTAACAGAAAAAAAATTGACAAAGGTTATAAATCAGTATACCACCTTATATTACAACCCATCATTATCATGCTCCATACCATTTATAAAATAGTTGGTGCATATCATTGCTGAGTTTTTTAGCAAAAATTTCCATACAGGAATTAGATGTGCCACAGATAAAAAATCGATAGTCACTGTATAACTCATCATGGTGATACTTCACACCAACTTTGAATTAGTTTTCACCTGTAGTTTACATAGGACATATGGTGAAAAATGTATGGTCGCATCAGTGTGCGGCATGTACATTTACAACATTGGTAAACACTTTAAAAGTCAACATGGTGAATGCTTCACACCAACTTTGAATTAGCTGCTGAGAATTTTGCGACCAATAGGCCCTATGGTGTAAAATGTATGGCCGAATCATCAAACAGGAAGTAGATATGTCACAGGTACAAAATTGGTAAGCACTTTATAACTCATCATGGTCATGCTTCATGCCAAATTTCAATTAGTTGTGACCTGTAGTTGCTGAGAATTTTGTGACAGACCAGTATATCCCAACTCCTTCAGGGATTTCTCTTTGTTTTAATTGTACAACATGTACTGTTCTTGTGGTACCATAACTGACTGGGGTAGAGAAACAATCTCCTACATGTAAATGATTTTACATGTATATCCTTTCTATTTTACCTATCCTTCCCCCTCCCCACTTCAGCAAGTTGAGAAAGTACAGTACTTTTTCCACTGTGTCTTTAATTTTTAAATGCTGTAATGTAGTTTTTTTTTAATTGCATAACAGTTAAGTTATAATTCTGTTGAGAGGTTATAATGATAATTATACTAAATGTTATTAGACACAATTCTGAAAGATGACCATCTAAGGACAGTATGGGTCATCAGACAAAACTCTGAAAAAAAGCATCTAAGGACCATTTTGTCTTACATGTATTTTTAAGCTAATTTGGCTGTGGTGGCAATTATGGTTTTTCCATAGGGTTTCTACATGTATTTAAAACAAGTTTGACTGTGGTCCAGGTGAGCTAAAAATCAACTGTACATGTATGAAAACCAGAGAATTTTTTTTAGATGGGCTTAGAATTTTTTTTTCTCACTAAATGTAATAATTGAAAAAAAATCTTAATAAGCCTGATCTCTATGTACATGTTAAATTAACTACATGTATATATATGTATTATGGTTCACAATCAGACATGAATATTTTCAAATGAACAATCCCATTGGGTCTACATGTTATTCAGAGAAAATTCAAATCTTATTTATTGATTTAGATACAGAGGATAACATTTTCATCAATCCAATAAAATAAAGAATTATACAAGATTAACCTTTTCTCCTGTGATCCATTCATGACACTGAATTTAATATTATTGGTATTAAAAATTTAACCATCTGAATCCAAAATTAAAAGTACGATCATTAATTTAACCCTCAGAATTTTATCCTTATACAAATACACATGTATCATATTAGTCAAAACTTTTACATGTTAAATTATGATTGTAACCAGGAACTATACAAGAAACAATTCCCAGTGAGTTCTGGTACTTACATGAGTACATATATATGTACAAATGTACACATGTATACTGACATCTACATGTAAATGTAATATGCATCCTTTCATTATATATACCTATGCTTTATTATTTACCTTGTTAGAGAATTCTGCTGCAGATGAATTTCTTGATACTGCCATTTAGATTACAGATAAAACAACTCTTTTGAATTATTTCCTTTCAGACTTGTATGAAATAATCAACATTTAATCTAATGTGCAAAATCTGAATAATGAACAAATACACAGGTAAAAATATCTATAAAATTTATAGGATCTTTGATAACCGATTGATATTTCTTATCAGACCGATCAAATTTAATAAAAAATTTAATCTTTATAAAAAAGGAACATTTGGGAGAACTGACTGTTAAAATTTTTCCTTTCTTGTACAAGAAGATTTCAAAGAACTACAGACTGTATTTGCTAGACAAAGTTAAATTTAGATGTAAAAAATACAGATGAATATTTTGAATTTTTATTTCAAAAATTATTTCTAAATTCTAAAGTAGTTTCCCTCATTTTATCAAACTGAAATAAATCACTGATAAGAGTTACAATTGATTTTCATATGGAAACTAGAAAATTGATAACTTAATTCAGCAATTTGGGATTTACATTTACCTATGTTCATGGTAAGAAAAACTATTCCACCTGAACACAAATTTCAAACTGTAGCTTTTTAACTATTTTAATAATACTTTTTATTCAAAAAGAATACAGCTTTTGTAAAGTTTAATACAGCTTAATTTTTTTTTAATAGTGAAAGGCGTGTATTCCCACTTTTATTCTCCAGACATCACTTTGAAACAATTACATCATACATGTACATGTATATGAACACTTCATGTTCTTGAATACATGTACAATGTACAAAAAATGTAAATGTGATGTTTTCAGATGAGGGTCTCACAGCCTTTGATTTTAGCCAGGAATGAAATATTTAAGTGGTAAATAACAAGACTATCCTGACTCTCTGTTGTGTTCATGTTTGTGTTTTGTTCTTTTTTGTCCGGAGTTCTGTCAGTTGGGTTGCTTTGATTGATTGGTACAAAAATGTATGTCATTGTTGACCATTCCTGTTATCCATTTTGTTGTTTGTTTGTCATGTTTACCACCATTACATTGTATTTGCAAAAATAATGCTAGTGTTATGGTGTACATGTACATGTATATTGTTGTCACAGTGACAAATTGTTGCCAGCCACAATATATGCTCAGTTTTGATGACACATTTTGTCGCCAAATATAAGTTTGTGCCAGAATGTCCATACCTCATTGGTGACAAATTGTGCCATGAACTTGGAAATAAAGAAATATCATGACCCACACATTTTTTTAAAATAATTAGGTAAAAAATATTCAAAAATAATCTCTTCTCTCTTTATATGTTGTTTTTACAGTCTAAAACCTTGTTCTACACCTTGCCACTGAAAAATGACATTCCTCTGTGTAGTACTAGTAAAGTTCCTATATGTACTTGTAGTAAAGATTTTAAGGTCTGTGGTATTCTGACCTCCCTATCATTAAAAATGCCCTCTCTCCTCTGCATTGTGAAAACACTAAAGCTCTTTGCCAAAAAAATAATGGATTTTTCAACTGACAAATATGGTTAAACATAGCACCAAAGTACATATACTTTTCTGCAGTGCCATTGATAATTTCAGGAAAACATTCTTCTTTTTCAAGAGGATTAGGGAATCTAACTTTATGTACATGTACATCACCCGTAGGATTGCTTTAGTTACCAATCATGTAAATACATGTACATGTATGTCTCATTATGAAATTGATTTATCAAACTATTTATGTCTTATCTCTCACCAGCATTTGAGTGTAAATTAGTCAAATTTTCTGTCAAAATAAGAAATTAAATCTTCTCAGTATTGAACAATTTTAATTATATTTTCAATATTTCATAAGACCCTTGATATAATCTGCACATTTTTATCAAAATCCATGGTTTAACTCACTTACTGACAACAAAAAAACAAGGAAAAATGTTATTCTGGTCTTTGAAAAGTAACGTGCAAACTCATTTTGGATAAGGCATAGTACCATGTATATGGCAATCTTCTTATGATCTGTATTTTCATTATTTTTGGCAGTAAAATATGTTTTTTCTTCAGGAAGTCTGATACATACACATGTACATGTACTTTTAATTCAGAGAAAGTAAAAAAGATACATGTATTTTACATGTGTATGATACATGTAACCAGAAATAGTGTCTGTAAGACATGGATGCCCACCTAAAATATAGGTCATCATGCTCAGTACTATCTAAGGCACATCCACTGATGAAGTTTCATTGATACATTACATGTATGCTTAGTTCCAAAGAAATGAACCTAAAGGCAAAACTTAAACAGAGTCGCTCAAGCATACAATGTCGGTCATAACGACAAAATTATTGTATGACTGCTCTAGCACTATGCAAGGCACATCCACTGATGAAGTTTGATACACTATGCTTAGTTCCAAACATTTAAAGAAATGAACCTAAACACAAAACTTAACCAGAGTCGCTCAAGCATAAAATAAAGGTCATAATGTCCCAATCATTGTATGACTGCTCAGTAATACCCAAGGCACATCAACTGATGAAGTTTCATTGATACACTATGCTTAGTTCCAAAGAAATGAACCAAGGGTAAACCTATATGCCCCAGCCACATTTGTGGTGGGGCATAAAAAAGTTATGGGATGGTTGGTAACTTCAAATCGAGTTGAAAGACATATACATTTGAAATATTTTGTCATGACAAAATTTTATCACTTGGTTGGAAAATAACTTTGAATTAAAGTTTTTGTAGTTCCTAGGAAAAACCCCAATGATACATGTATTTATATCCAAGAACAAGACTTATCAATCTTTTTTGAAATTATAACATTAATTGTTATTCAACGTTTTCGGAATGAAGTTACAGGTTTCTATATTTACATTTATCAAATATTGTTCTAGTTATCCTCGACAAAAACAAAAATTTCCTTTTGATAATTTTAATATTTGATAAAACTACATACATGTATGTATCGTCACATTTTTTCTATTAAAGTAGTACATAGTAAAAATTCAATACACGTATTTGTCCCACACATCCGTAAGTCTGCCTTTTTATAGCATTCAAGTTATTTTTCCAAATTTTATTGATTGAAGATTTTATCATACTGTCGTATACTTTCCCGCCAGTTTTTGCACTATAATTTCGTGGCCTTGTCACAATAGTTTGACACTTGTCAATTCATGTTACAAATCACCGACATACCACGCCTTCCCTGATAACAGTACAAAATAACAATTCAAAGATACAAATATTAGATATAGTAAATTTATACTATGCTGTATACGACACATTTAGTCCAGTCAAACTAGCATATATTTGACCCTAACCTTAAAGTAATTGCAAAAGAAGATTTTTAAGTTTTAATCTTTAGCATTATACCCCAAATATACACAGAAAAAAGTCTAACAAAATCTAACTTGAGGAAGACTTATAAATCACGATTTTAAAATTCCTATGGAGATTTGCATTGAAAATGGGAGATAACTCTGCAAAAAAGGCAGAAATATCAATAAAAATTGATACAAAATTATAACTTTACCGCTTCTATTCAGCAGAATGTATTGATTCTTGATATTTTATCCGTCTTTAGAGTATAACAAACAACTCTAAAGGTGTTTTCATATCTTTTATCAAGCTACAACCTAGATTTCGTAATTCATTAGTTGACCATTTATTAAATTTTTCAACATATCAAGGTAAAGAATCTCAATGATTAAGCACATATTCTTCTTTTTGTGGTTTAAAGTTTCTTTAAACGAGGTAGATGCTTAACAAATATAATTTACAGATATAAACAGTACCAAATTTTCACATTATTTTTTTCAAAATGGTCACAAAGCCACAAATTTGCAATTTCTTTAATGAAAAATGTGCAAAAAAAATAAAAATACCCATAACACTTCGGTTTTGTACATTTCATGAGCAGAAGATTATATAATATAGTCAAATACGAACTTATAACCCCATCAAAGTATCATACTTTACATGAATTTTAAAAAAATCAACCAAAAACTGACAAAAAAGACTAATTTTTGCAGAGTTATCTCCCCTTTCCAATGTTAATTTCCATAGGAAATTAAAAATGCTGATTTTGAGTTTTCCTCAATTTAGATTTTATGGGACTTTTTTCTGTGTATATTTGGGGCTTAATGCTATAGATTAGAACTAAAACATTTTCTGTTGCAATTAGTTTGAGGTTAAAACTTAGTTTGACTGGACTAATTTCAAGGAGTTACCTCTCATCAGCAGCATTAAAACCGAAACATTTGGAAGACCAAAAACCAAACTTATATTAAACAAGAAGTACTCAACCAAAAATATCGAAATAGGAAGCCAAATTTCAATGTATAAACAACCAAGTTCATAAAACCTTGACCCTTTACTTTAAACAATATACCCCAGTCAAGATTATTGTCAATCATTCTCTTGTCTACAGTATGACCCATTTATTTATGCTGACACGGATGTTGGACAAATATTTTATTACGAAAGTAAAAAAACTCCCGACTGTGTAGGAAATTATATAATTATGAAAAGGATTGGGATTAAATTAATAACGCCGGGATTAAAGAAAACATAATGTTAATTTTCAACCTGTTTTATTATATCCATCTGCTGACCATCTACCGTGTTTTTCGACAGTAAAAATGAATTTTCACCTGATAACGGATGCCCAAGTTCAACAGAGTCAATAACCAGCCAACTTGGATTAAATGGTTGGTGGGTAGTTGTCAAAAAACGTGGGCATTGCACAATGCGTTAAACTTGAACTGTATGATTTATTTTCACCACTTATTGTTAATTGAACATTACACTACTGTAAACTGTGACTTCTGATTGGTTACTTTCAGGGATCATGCGAGTACAATGTAATGATGCTCCCAAAATATCACCTATTTTAATTAGTAGTCTAGTCATGTTAAACAGGTCTGGTCGAACTCAAAAATGAGAGTATATATGAACGGTGAACTGAAACTCGCTTTTGCGAGTATGATGTCAATTTACTCGCAAATGCGAGTTTCTTCACCTGGTTGTATATTCTTTCACGTGTAATGCAAACACGTTATTCGTCATACCTGTAAATTAGGATATATATTCTTTATACCTTTTTGAACATTTCTACTGAGCACATTTAAAATCTACAGTGCAATTACGGAGAAATTTATGGTCAAAGTTGACTGATCTTTTGGATGTTTTTGGCATTGATAACAGACACATTTCATCTATCTTTGTGACTTAATCTTACATAAAAGGACATTATTCCTGTTGAACAAGGTACAATGTAGGGAAAGAATTTTTTTATTCAAATTGAATTTTTTATGACTTGTTCACGTTTATTCTAAGAAAATACATAACCGGAAGTCACTTCTGGATACAAAACTAAAGATGTTCAAACTGTTTCAGTAGTTCTTTAGTTGGTTTTTATTTATTATTTTTATTTTATAACAATTACTGAAGATATATTTACCAATATTATGAATTTCTATTGTGATTTTTGTATATTGTACTTTCCTACCGAAGGTCGGTGGTTTGGGTACTCCGGCTTCCTCCACCAATTAAAACTGGCCGGCGCGAAATAGCCAAATGTGCTAAAAATGGCACAAAACTCCAACTGAACAAACAAACAAAATATACGAAACTGTGGTGAGATACTATTCCAGCACTGGAGATTTCATCAAAAACATTGAATGCTGGGAAAGAAAACTCGCTTTTGAGAGTATACTCGGTTTTGTGGTTAAATACGGGTGGTTAAATACATCTCACCAAAACAATTGCACCTGTCATCCGTTCCTGCATTGTAGTCAACTATAGAATATGAACGTGTCCTGATATAGATGCACATCCCTATTATTTGCAATGGATTTTTTTTCTGTTTTATTTAATTATTGCAACGTGACTGGTAAACAACCATACTGTAGTTATAAACAAAATTGCAAAAATCAAGACATATGCGTTACCTCCCCTCTCTCCACAAATGATTCTGGAAATCACGTATAACAAGTTCTATTTCTATCTGGAATTAAGTAAAACGTAAATGCCAGTAATAAAGAATTAATTCAATATATACCTGCTCAACAAATCTTAAAGCAACTCGATTCTCCATCCTCCGGGCTTTTTTTCTGTTGTTTACTCTTCTGAAAGTTAATCACAGAAGCAAGTACGAATTGACCATGTAGTAAATTCCGGAGGTCTTGCAAAAGGGAAAATGTGTTATTTTAGCTCTTTCTAATGTCAAAAGTTCCAGTTCAAAAAGTGTGTATCAATCATAAAAAAAACTTTATTGGTATTTATCCTTTATTAAGTTGGAGAAAAAAATGTAAGTTTGTAACTAAGTAATTTGTCCGAATTTTTATGGCATGAATGTTCGTACACATGAACTTTGACGGCACTTCGTTGGTTTACAAAGTTCTATTTTAATTAAAATATAGTTAATTGTTTCTAAAGAAAAGAATAAAATCAGTACTAGTTAGTATTACAAATTCCATAAAACTGATACAATGTTACATTTTGAGATTTCAGAGGACCTTCAGATTAAATTTCAGCACAACACTAAACGGCGGTTTTTGCTACTGAAGCAAATCGTTATATACGAAGTTACAAAATATATCATTTACCAAACATCATTAAAAAAAAATCCGAACAAACATGTTAATTTTAAGGCACCACCGCTCAAAATTCATCAATGTCAAATCCGCATGTTTTACAAGTTACTTCCAATATCAAACTATAGTTTATCTTTAGGGAACAACCATTTAACTTCAAGGAGGAGTTATTGTTTTTTATATTGGTTTGAAATTTTTTTTCAAGGTATGGACACATTTTTTTTTCAACTACAATCAAACCAAAATATTATTTTTCTTACCAAGTCGAATCAGAATTTTTTTTTAGCAATGTCCAGAAAGTAAAAGGTGTATTTATTCCTATGAAATCACTAGCAGTAAATAAAACTGGTATATACTATGCATTTGTTTTTATAATAAAACATTTGCATATATTTTTCATTTGTAAATTTTATTTTGTTTTTGTATATTAATTCCTTAAGAAATGGAATATAACACCATTTTCTCTGTACTTTGTATTTTATTATAATAATCATGATTCCACACAGTACTGAGTAGACACACATTGGGTATATGTACATGTATGCATATTTAAACTAAAGGTTCAGAGGGCTGAGCCTGTATCGCTCACCTGACATGAAAGTCATTTTCGTTGATGTACCTCAATGAGAGAAGTCACTTCTCCCTATCATTATGAAGTGTGGTAAGCCTTGTTGGAACCAAATTTTTCTTCATCAAGGTCCTTCTACTTACAGGTCAGCATATTCTAAAAATTGGTGGTTCTCCATAAGATTTTTGCATGTATTTCCCATAAGGCTTTATGTTAACCCAAGTCCTCTGCTGTAGGCCATTTTGAATTAGGGATCGGCACCAGAGTAACAACACTTGGTGAGCACCTTAAGAGGAACATTCAGACCATGTTTGGTTTCAAGCAATTCTGTGGTTCTGTAGATTTCTGTTAGACACTTTCTGTCAAGTTTGGCTCTATCGGCCAAGCACTTTAAGATTTTTTTTTTTAAATCAACCAATCAGAAACAAGAATTGCCCATGGAGGTCATGTTTGTTGCCTGATCTGGACAAAATCTAGAAACTTTGTAAAAAAAACCTCTAACAGATGCTTTTTGTCAAGTCTCGTTCTCTTTGACCAAGCGGTTTCAAAGAAGAAGACGAAAGACAAGAACTGCCCATGATGGCCATTTTGGTGCCTGATTGGGACGAAATGAGGAACCATTGTATAGAACTTCCCAATTATATGCTTTCTGTCAAGTTTCGTTCCATTTGGCCAAGCAGAAAGAACAATTGCCCATGGCGGCAATGGTTGTTGTCCGATCGGGACGAAATGAGCAATCCTTATAAGGATCTTACAACGATGCTTCCTGCCAAATTTAATTCTATTTGGCCCTGTGGTTTCAGAGGAGTAGAATAAAATGTGAAGAGTTAACGAACGACGTACGGACGACGGACGCCAACAAAAGCTCACATGGCCTTTGGCCAGTTGAGCTAAAAGGGTACAATGCTTTGATTGTCATGATTGTTGCTCTTCATCTTGACGGTTAATCACTGAAATGTCAAGTATGACTGAAAAACTAAGGAAAATCTTTTATTATGTTCAAAATAAATCAAGTCAGGTTTGTATTAAATAATGGTCTAAAGCTTTCTTGCAATGTTTGTGATTTTTTAAATCAACTCTCGGATTCAATTAAAATTTTTTGAAAAAAATATATCTAAACCAGAAAAAAATTCTCCATAGTTTTGTAATACAGATTTTTTTTGGGGGGGGCCTTGCTGCAACAGATAATTTTTATCCTCCCCTTTGGAATCAGAATATTTATTTCACAACCCCCCCCCCCCACAGCCCCACCCCTTTTGAAGTTAAATGGTTGTTCCCTATACTAATTATATTCTTTCTATTAATGAAATATCTAGCAATAATGTCATGACTTTATTTTAATATCTAATAATTATAGCAAATTTTGACGTGAAAAAAAAATAGAATGACATATATGTAATATGTGGAACTTTCCGTTTGGCAATATTCGTTTGTTTTAGTATATAACCCTGATTCTTCATCTATGGAAAAAGCACTGACGACAATTAAGATAAAATCTAAAGGTGTCATTGGTATCATAAGTCCAAACAATATGAATAAAGTTATTCCCACATTTCGGCATTTCTATCCTAAGCATTTAATTTAAAGGTTTCTAAGTGGTGAAGCTTAATTGAGTTATAATGCTCGGTGACTTCTCATTTTAACTATTTTTATCACAGACCAAACATTTTTGTGTTTAAAAAAGAACTTAGTCAACGGATGTAAAAGTTTTCTTTTTCGAATCCAATTATATACATTCATTGCATTGTAGAGCGGGAATATGAAGATTTATTCACATCAGAAATATCATATTCCCCGAAGGCTTGCCCAAAAGGAATATGATATTGAGATGTGAATAAATTTTCATATTCACCCACTACCATGCTATAAATGTTTTATTATACCAAATAAAACCACCGATATTTTGATTTGCAATGTGTTAATCTTTTTTACCAATATATGTAGGTCGAGGACAGTTTTCCGCGTTGGAAAATTTTTTATTATAACGAATCAAACATATTGTATCGGAACTTGAATACAATAAAGAACATTCTATATTCAGTCATCCTTGATATTTACTTTATGTCAATTCCTTTTACTGTTATCAATCCGACTGGAAAAGTACCGAGATCTCGGAAGGGGTGGAATTTGATTATTTGTTTGAGGAAAATATGAAGATTTGTTCATATCGATCACATGATCGCAATAACAAATGGAATTTAGTCTTATATACAATAATTCATCTGAGGTAATAATCATTGTTATTATTCCATTTCCCAAAACATATAGTCGTCGAGTCCCCCAGAAATATTAGCATTAAATGAATTCTGAAACTGTGGATGTATATATACATATATATATAGTTACAACTGAGGTCATAATTCAAACCATACTTGAAGTCCTGCAGCTATGGGTATTCCATGTAGCTGTAAAGTTGTAGAATTATTTATTTATCAAACATTCCATTAATTACAACTATTAATTTCTAGCAATTTCAAGAAAATAAACCTAGCATGCATTTCTGTTTAATCTTAAAATTAATGACTGATTAAAAAATATGCACAACAGAGCCCTGAACCTAAATCAGACGGGTCCCAGTTTGAAGTCACATCTTTTTCCCATTTGAAACTTTAATAATCGCGTCGAGGTGACCCGTGCTTATACATGTGCCTCAATAGAATAGAAATTTAACAATCCACAGAGATTTAAGTTAAGTACTTTCGTCTATTTCATATGGTTTTATAAAAGTATGGTCTCATCTCCAAAATCTGACTGAAATTTTTTGCTGACATTGTTTTAATTATTTTCAGTTTTCTGTGGTGTTTGTCGTGTTTCTATCCGATATAAAAACACTTTCTTTCTTTGGTACAGTAGTTTACCCTGTATTTGTCAATCAAAGCTGCTGATAAAAAATGTTTATATTAATTCTTTTTTTTATTATTTCATTCGATTTCATTTTCATTACCTGCTTTATGCATTATGTCGTAATAAAACATTTATTTGAATAATATTATGACTATATAAATAAAGGTTAAAGTTATTACTAAAAACTCGAACTTCCCTTGGGTTTAATTTACTTTTTCATATCAGTCATTATCAGTATGCGAAGATAAAAATAGAATTCAAGAAAATTCAATAATTTATTTAATCAAATTCAAATTTGTTTCGATGGATGACAACTATTACCTAAATATTTATATATCTTATACATTTTTATTTTTAATAATTATTTTAAGGCGTTTTTCATTTACAAAGTCTATCGACCGTGTATGAAGTCCACGTAAGGACATAAATTATTCATTGATATTACACAGAAAGCCTTCACACACGTCGCATGGTTTCAGTAATTAAGAATTCTGCCAACAGAATAATTTACAAAGGGAATCTAGTGGTGTTAATAATTAATAACTTCTAGTTTTACCCAATAAATTGTATTAGAAGCCTATATATTAGTAATATTTTATTCCGGAATATTCAGTATGAAAGTTGCCTTCGGGACGTCAAGAGGTGCACCGATAATATAGAAAAATTTTAATTTTCTCAAATTTTGAAATTATTAATTTTTTTTTGGATTTAAAACCATGGTAACGCAACAAGAAATATCGGAAATGATTCAACGTATTAAACAGGAGCCGGTTGATGAGGAATTACAAAGTAGTTCCAAAACTTTTAACAACTCACCACAGAGACGTAAAAGAAAAATTACAGAAGACTTTCAGTCCAATGGACAAAAGAAAATAAGGCACCTTTCCGAAAATGGAAACCCAACTATTCCGTGTTTAATGTGTGACAGATACCTAGAAAACCAAGACGAACTTATGATTCACATGGCACTTGACCATCAGTGTTCCCCTCAGGGGAATAGAAGACAAGTGGGGAGAATTCCAAAACATACCTGTCAGATTTGTTTTGCAAAATTTCGTACTTTACGGGATTTATTTACTCACACAGCTTTCCACGCGAAACAAATGCAGATAAATGGAGATTGGGCTACAGATGTCGGCACAAGAATCGAGAAAAGTTTGGCAAGACAAGGTACTATACGACAGTACTTTTCAAATATCCAGAATAATCTATCTTCAGAAATACAACATGGCACATTTAAATGTGACTGTTGTAACACTGTTTTTATGAACAGGGACACATATGCAATGCACGTTATGATGCGAGTGAAGGACGAAATGTGTAAACAAGACGATATGTGCAAAACGCGGCACTTGAAAGATGTCACAGGCGAGTATGGCAATGCCATTGGAATTCCGCCACAGAATGGTCAGGAGTATCTTATTGACGTAACGTCATCTGAGATTGAGGACGAATATCTCAAATCAGCTTTGTCCGCTACCAACACAGATCACCAAAAATCTAAAGAGGATAATAAGGGGCAGAGAATTCAAGGGAAAAAATGTATTTTTTGCACAGAATATTTTCTGGATCAAGATGCAATGGCAATGCACGTAATGTCAGTTCACAGCAATGCTAATTCGCAAACTTTGTCAAGGAATGTTCCAGGCGAGAGTTATAGATCAAGACAACAACAAAATAATGCGGAACTAGTCAGCCCTACAAGGTTGTTATACCGTTGTAATTTCTGTGGAAACACATTTGAATCACGGAACTCATTAACAATGCACTCGATTACAAATCATTCGGATGAAAACGACAATATCAAAAAAAGACATCAAATTGGAAAGGAAATTAAAAATACGGAACACAGCGGTGAAAAGTGTTGTATTACCGTTACGGAAATATCAGATATTCAAGAGGAACCTCTCAATCTTGCATCCGAAAAGAAGACCTTCAATCAAAACCTAACAGTGCAAAAAGATGAAAAATCATCAGAGCAAAAAGGTAATTCAGATATGCTTTCCGAATGGCATGTTGAATCAGCAAGTACAGATCGGGAAGAACGTCTAACACGAAATAGACGCACGAGAAGTGCGAGTCTACCAGACGTCAGACAAAATGAGGCAGCTTATCAAACAAGAAACAGACCCGCTTCAACTGGGGGTATCAGAGCAGGAGACATTCTAACAGAAAGTCAAAATAACAGTCTTATCGTTGAAAACAGAAATTCGCCGGTGTCCTACAGTTATGAAAATCCGGATACATATGTTGAAGAACGTGAAAATTCATGTCAGTATATCGGGGTGTCACAAAACGATCCGCTTGAACTCTTGTTGCAAAAACGAGAGCAAGCGCATGTATGTAGTTACTGTGAAATAATCTTTCTGAACAGAACTCTCTATTATTTACACATGGGTCTCCATAACGTGAACAACCCCCTTCAATGTAATATGTGTGGCAAGACCTGTGACAATATCCATGATTTTTCTGTCCATGTTATGCATTTGTAATTGTTTTGTATGAAAAACTGTGCTACGAAACAATTATTTATCAGTTATTTGCTTTCTGATTACAATTACAAGCTATGTTGTATAATGGATTTAATTATCCGATACTGTTGTGCTGCGCATCAAGTTACTATTTCTATCTTTATTAAAAACATGTTTGCTATATTAAATAATTTTATTGAATATTATTCAGTATTTTCGTCTTTTCTTATTCTGTTCCCTGCTGTCCAATTTCACATTAAAAATTTTTAATGTTTTGGTGGTTTTCGGAATAATTCTTTTCTTTTCTGTTTTAATTAATTCAATTAAGACAATTAATCTACAAAATTACTATCTTGGTGTTAGAGCGAGCGCAGCGAGCGCTATAGGAGCAATTTCTATATATGGGTCATTTAGAAAAGTCTTTGTTTCATGGGGACAGCCATTACATACTAAGGTTAGAAAAAGTTTCCTTCGCCGGAAACTGAGGTTAACTTGCTTCAAATTATAATTTTAGAATCGGAATCGTGATACAGGAAATGAGTTTCCTGAAAGGGCTATTGCTGTGCTCGCATCATTAGCAGGGGCGGGTCCAGATTAGGGAGTAATGGGTGTACGCACCCCCCTTTTTAAAACAAAAAAAAAAATAAAAAAACTATCGTAATTTGCTTATATTGTATTGAATATGGCAATTTATCATATTCATTAATTAAACACATACTCTCACCGACTATTGAAATGTTAAGTAACGCCCTATACCCTAGAATTTGGAATTTCTCGTTATTGGTCTACGGCTGTTAAGATCCATTCAATCATTTTAATATACCATAGACAATTAATGGAGAAAATTCGGCATAAAAATATCAAACCCTGACACTTGAACTATAAAATATACATGCTCCAAGTCAGGAACCGTTACATTAGTGCATTTCACAATTATTTAATGTTTTTTTAGCAAAAAAGGTCCAAAAAAAGTTTTCGCCTCGCTCCGCTCGGTGAAAGTTTTATTATACGCCCCCCCCCTTTCAAACGCCCCTGATTGGCCACGCCAACAGCATATTATATAACTTACACAATTAAAAAATGGGAGAAACTGCAGGGATAAAGGTCAATAATACAACAACCTACGCCCAAACCACAACACGAAAGGGATAAATATGAGCATAAATACATGTACAACAAAGGGTCAGGTAATCTGACCTGGTACACATACTTAACAACGATAAAGGTATAAAGTGGTTTTATCACGTTTATTGGTAGCGAAACCTAATTGCCGTATAGAATGAGAATATATGATAGAAATTAATGATTAGAAATATTCATTAAATATAAACACTAATGACACCGATTCCGACGTAATTAATGCATCAAAAGGTCTTAAGCCCAATAAACAGGGAACATTTTATGCTTGCATGGGCTCAGAGGTGTACGTTTATATGCATTCCATAAAGAGCTTTTCAGTTTATTGTAAATATTTTTTGTAAGTCCCGATCATAAAATAAACTTAAGTTAAATTCAAAATCGCATGCATGTAATACGCAATTCTGAGTAAGCCTTCGATCATCGACTATACCATCTGATCAAAACATTCCTGAACCAAAATTAATATAAAAAATGTAAACATTAAAACCAAACACACATAAATATATATATAAGTCAAATAGCCGTTGAAGCTGAAACCCTACTATTAACCCAATTTTCAATTCATATTATCCTGTCGTTGTCTACGGAGAAAATGATAACCCAATCATTGAACGTCTATGACCAAATATTTATTTATTTATAAAAATGGGTATAAAGCTTACATAGACTCCTTTTCGTCGACACATGACAACGGATAAAAGCTTGACTACCCCTATTTTAATATCATTGTTATATCTCTAACAACTTTTGACTGAAAGTTTCACAATATTTTTGTAACAGTCTTATTTTCATTTTGTTTTTATACATTGGAATTTCCAATATTCTATGAGAAATAGGAAATACAACATTTTTTTTAGTCATTTGGAACAGTCTACGTGTTACTTGTTCGGTTTTCCGATATACGGCACTAGGAATTTAATTTGTTGTAGTTCGTTTTGATCGATTCATTAATACATAACGGGTTAGTTCAAAGAGAAATAACTCAAGACATATTACAGAATCTCAGAAAGTGGTCGTTCAGGGAATTCATATTTAAAAAGGCCAATTTCGGTTAGTATAGGTACTTAAGAAATAATCTTTCTTCTCATCTCCAATAAATGTAAGAAAATAAAAGTATTCATTTTCTCCTCCACAAAAAAATTGGCTGCAAGGAATTATGTATCAGAGTTTGTTATTACTACTACCGTAGCGATACCGCTTCCTGGGATGGGGGGGGGGGGAGGGGGGGGGGGGTGGGCGTAACACGGGGGTATAATTTTCCCACTCCCCTAAAACATTTGCCCCTTTTCCCAATTCCTTGATTTTTTTTTTGCTTAATTTACCCAATTCCTTAAAACTTTGCTTAATTTTCCCAACTCCCTAAAAAAATCGTTCTTTTTCCTAATTCCCAAACACGTGTCACCCTCACACTGCTGGTGGACTGTAATGTTCTAAGGGTGTCGTATCAGTAGTTATTGTTATTTTTACAGGCACTTGTTAAATTTGAAAAATAAATTGTGTTTAAGGTAGGATATTGCAAAGTGACCTGACATTAATCACATTTGGAATTCTGTCGCGGAGCCGCCAAATCAGGAAAACTGCTATGGACATCGAATGCCAAATAGGATTAATTACATGAATTTGAGTTAACACATTTAGCCCATTTGGTTCTAATGCTAACAATGTTTTGATTTTTGTGTTTGACTTTCCAAAATTTTTTCCTTAGCTAACATGTGTACCTGAATTTCTTTTATCCATAGTTTTCTTTACATATTTAAAAAACATAAAACGATACAAGTTAAAATATGATAATTATCATAGTTTAAAACGTTAAACAATCACACGTAAAATGAACTTAAAAAAGGGTAAGAGATAAACTTGAGTTGTTATAAACTGATGATGCACAAGAAAAAGGATAAAGCCTAAATTGTATACCTATCCATGTATACATATCCTAGTATTCACGGTAAAACAAACACATGTAAAAGAAACCAAATACAAATAGCACTGCGTTGATGCGCGGCGCCTTGAACTCCAAAAAGTATCTTTACTCTTTTAGTTAGTCTCCAACCATATACGATTCATACATTCGATTATACCAATTTTGATATACACTGTACTTCCACGTATATCAACAATTTATGTTTCACCAACAGTGATCAAGAAGTTAAAATCTGAAACAAAAAATTAAAACGTATATTGCAGATTGAAATTCTAAAATGACAGAAAAGTACAAACTTCCAAAAGAACCGAGCTAACCTCTTATAGGTTTTCAAAATTTCTTGATTTAATAACATTAAAATTTGAGTACCAGTTTCGTTGCCAGTCATGACCAGACATTTCGTAATGTAAGAAGAAATGAAAATTAACATTTTCCAACAAACAGACGCACAAAAAATAATTAATTATCAATGCGGTAACTATGCAGATAGTGTAATTTTGTCAGAATATCAGGAATGTTCATTATAGATATTGTTCTCCGATCAAAATAAACAAAATTAAATATACTAAATAATAACCTGAGATTCTTCTGACGTATTGGAATTGCCTTATATAAAACTGTGTTTGTCGATTCTATCTTTGAACCAGCAGGTATATGTATGATCAGGGTTTACGGCTAATATAAATTTATTTTATACCATGAAAACCTTATATGCTTCAAATCTGGAACCATTTTCAGTTTTTTTAAAGTTTGTACCCAATTATTAAAAATTTAAATAATAACGACTTCTTAGTATATAGATTTGTGTTGTATACTCTCTTTTGCCTGGTAAAAATGGCACTTTTCAGGTTGACGTGAATAGGATTTGGAGATAATTATTGCCAAGTCTTTTAAAAACAGACAGTTTGATGTCAAGTTTCAGTGTAATACTGATCTACAATTGATTCGTCAAACTCAAAATTCAAAAATGTTCATTACTAAAATTGTCTGTTATAGTTTCATCTTTCATGAATAAGTCTGTTAAAAACAGGCCGTCTGATGTCAAGTATCAGTGTAATAATGATTTACAATTGAAAGATACTATGTTGCTTCGTCAAACTCATAATTCAAAAATTTTCGGAACTAAAATTGTCTGCTTTAGTTTGATCTTTCAGCAATAACATTCTTCAAAAGTCAAAGAGGAACAACTCCATAATCATATTCGTTTAATTGCTTTAACAAATACGTTGGATGCATTGGTGTGTTCCTTGAGTGCCAACATTCTTAAAATCACATAATTAAATATTGTTGTTTTAGTAGTTATAAAGGGGTACAGTAAGGGGGCTTGATTATATGCCCTTATTGTAATTAATTTTGTAAATTTTAGGGTAAAATATGAACAAAAATGAGCTAAAAATGAGAGAAGATATAAAATTTGAAAATTTTAGGGTGAAATATGAACAAAAAATGATAAAAATTTGAAACAACATATAAATATACATTATTCTTTTAGGGTTATAAGGTGTGAAAACTTAAAAAAATGTAAAATTTAAAAAAAAATAATTGTAACAAAAATCTGAAAAAATGTGATCTTATAGATGAAAAATTAACTGTTAATAATTAGATACCAAGCTTATAAATAACTAAATACAAGAGACATACAGTGAATTATTTAAATACAGATTATAAGATATTCAAGGCGTTGTTTCCAGAATTGGAAAGTCGCCTTCCAAACTCACTTACTACTGGAAGAATCATCCACACCAGTCATGGCTATGGCACAGTTAGACTTCAAGTATGTACTAAACAGACAAGGAGGGAACAACATAGCTTTCAACGGCTATATGTTCAGAGTAAAGACTACCCGTGGAGACCGGACCTACTGGAAATGTACCGTTCCAGCTTGCCAAGCAACACTCAACACCAAAGACAACACTATCACTGGACTAGGACAATATCAACACAGCCACCCAGTAGACCAAGCCAAGAAAGCAGCCAAAGACATCATGAACCTGATCACTACTGAATGGATCGACGGCGACCGTACCTTATGGAACCACTTCAGCACAGAAGGACCGCGTACCACCAACCATCTGGAACCATGGTAGGCAAATTAAAGAAGAAAGTTCAACACAGTCACCCGAATATCTACACCATCATCCAGACCTTCAAGGACATCCAGGCCGCCAACGAGATAACTCAGATCCAAATACAAACCGGAGGAACTCAACGACCCAGACAGAAAAAGTTCGACAGCTGCATCAGCACACTGAAAGAAAGACTCACCAGTAACATCATCGACCTCATGGACTACGTAGATCTAGTGTCACAGTTACTCCATCTGGGCTGGACATATAGACATTTTGTGACATTTTAATGTTTGAAAAGTGCTATTTAATGTGATTATTATTGTATTTAGTGCTTATGCTATTTTTATGCTATTTTAGACCAAAAGTTATTAAGATACAATAAAATATATTAAAAATATTTTTTTGTCCTTTTTTGATTAGCCAACAAGTTGATATAAAATCAATTTATATTTGAATTAAAGATTCTCTTTTCACTTCTTTTTTTTCAATTTTCAAAAAAATAAATAGTTCTAAAATTCATTTATTTTTTTTTTTTTTTTGGTTTGGAAATGTATTTTTAAAGAACTGAAATGAGAATCTTTTAAATTAACAATAATTACCCTACATGAGGCCCCATAATCCTCACTAATGAGTACCTACAGTATTCTTTGATCTTATAAAATGTTTGCACTCAGGCACACAGCCGATGCATTAGTGCATAACCCGAAAAGTGGAGATGGGCACTTCCTTTATTTTATGGTCAGTAAAGGTAAGCTGGTGAGACAACCGCACATAAATTCAAATCTTCATCAATTGACAAATTACTGGTGTATTAAAAATCACCCACATTATTTATATTTAACATTTGAAAAAAAAATGTATTACAAATATTAATGGGAACTGATCGATGTTAATTGTTGAAAAAGAAACCATCTAAGGACACAGCTATTATGAGAAGGGAACTTTTAAATTTAGGATCGTACAATTTCAGAAATGTATACATTCGCTAAACATATTAAAATCAAATTTTCAGTTCAGCCTTTTCCTCGTGAGAATACTGAAGGAAAAAAACATATAAATAATATAATTTCCAAAACAGCATATCCAAAGAGAAAGCAATGGTTTGAAATTCAAGTCAAATCTACATATTCGAAGATAAATTCTTTGATTTCCAATTTTGATGCACCAGATGTGCACATTTCGTCGATTGATGACTTATTGGGTGTGCTAAAGGCCTAAAATGTTGATAACCAAAATAATAACCCAAAACGTTGAAATTTAAAAGAAAATTCAAAAAACAATTAAAAAAAAAACAATTCAAATATTTTCCGTGTTTATCTGTGTTTAATTTTAATTGAACTCAGTTTTACTTGATAAATTTCAGCGAAATGGACGGCACAATAAACCCCGAAACATACAAATGAACCAAAATTCAAAAATCACACAAGACTAACAAAGGCTGGAGGTTCCTGACTTGGAACAGGCGCAAAATGCGGCGGGATTAAACATGTTTTGTGAGATATCAACCATCCCCCCCCCCCCACCACCCCGCTCCCCCCTTATACCTTTAGCCCTGAAATCTGTCTACCCTGTTTATGCGAGTCCGAAAAAGGCATGTTGTCGTGTTCACGACAGAAACAAAAAAGGCCGTTTGAGGTTAAAGAAAACTCTAATTGCCTTAAAATCAAACAAATATCACGCTTTCTATAAATACACGGGTTTATGTTTTGTTACGGTGATGAGCAAAACTTGTAAAAATTAATCTGCTGTTCAAAAGGGGGAATTTTATTTCCAGCCTTTACACACTGCTTATACAGCATATTTTATTATATATGAGCAACAGTCCACACAGCAATACAAGATTAAAATTTCCCCAGGAATAAAAGTTTTAAACATGTAAACTTAAAAATTTTTCGTACTCTCTTATAGTATTATTTCACCTTTTTATAGTTTCCATATATGGAAGTGATACTTATGAGGTGTCCAAAAGATGCTTTTCTAATTTCCAAGATCTTCTTAGAAACGTCTTAACCCATGGATTGAAACTTGTCATGAATGATCACTGGAAGGTACTACCATAGCGTTGATCGGGAATCAAATATGTCAGGCAGTATATTCTTAGAATAAATCGACAATACAAAGAGCACAATTCGTATTGTTAAGAGTTTCAATGACCCAACCATACATAGTATTTATAAAGTCTTGATAGTTGTACGTCCAGTTACTGTAATGTTTATTTATTTTTTTTTGGCCTGAAGAAAGCTTTAAAACATCAAATTTTAACCAGAAAATTAGAAAACAAATCATTTCATTGAATTTTCTAACTTTTGTTAAATAAGATAATTACAATGAGTTGGTGAAGTGTAGATAGATCAACATCATACATCAATGATGTTCTGCAGCTTTTGAAAATCAAACCAATGTGAACTATACGAAAAGGCGCGTTGGCTAATACATAAAACAAAACAAAAAACAGAGATTGAATAACACATCTCATCTATATACCAACACGATCATGACGATCATTGTTATTTTTTTCCTCATTTTTCTCATTTTTTATTTATATAATCATCATTATATAATTCGCAACGTGTCATTTTTGACGTTTATAGAACATGTTCATTTATGTAATAGGCGCATATTGGTTTAAGATGTCAATCAATATGCCTTAAAACTGATGTATATATTTGAAAATTTCAATTAAATATGTATACAAAAATATGAAAAAATAATTTTATAGGTACCAATTTAAGAACATCACGTACTTAGTTAATATTAATAGTCAAATATTAATGCACTTATAGTACAGCAGTCAAATCACTAGTCAAGTGTGAGACATAAAGATATCAAAGTCCAAACAGAAGGAGACAGACATCATTTCCCCAAAATATGTTAGCTTCTACATATTCTAAGATAAATTCTTTGATTTCCAATTTTGACGCACCAGATGAGCACATTTCGTCGATTCACGCCTCATTGGATGTGCTTAAGGCCTAAAATGTTGAAAACCAAAATAGTAACCCAAAACGTTGAAATTTAAAAGAAAATGCCAAAATGACCGAAGGGGTATAAAGCAAAACCATTTAAGAACAGAGCTATGATCGAAGGGGATACACCTAAGCTATATAGTATAAACTTTCTAATTGCACGTTCCCCGTCACTCACATAAACAGTGTTTTACGAGATGCACAACGTTTGGCTGTTAGAATTAGGTACGATTTGACTCTATGACTGGTATGGCCTGTCTGAACATTTTGAGCAGCTTATAATATCCTACATACATTTTAACGTGACTGTCATTCCAAATAAATGAAACCTTACAACAGTGAAACTATTATTGTATATAATTCAGGTTAAAATGTCATGGTGTGGAACCATCTCGGATCGACTTTTATCGTGTGTTTTTGCCTTGGGCAATATTGCTGTTAAGTGGCCATAGAACATATTATTATACCTCAGTATGTTTTTTCTACATAAAAATCAAGACATTAATTTTACTATTTTTTTTTACCGGTGATTAGTTTCCAAAACTAATCACCGGTTAATACTGACCAATATTAGTACTTGAAACTATTGACCGGTAAAGTGTTTCGGTATAATAAAACAGTTATTTACCAGTCATTTAGGAGCACCTGAGTCTACCCGCGTTTTTTTTTTTTTTTTTGTGGGGTCCATGTTGTTCATATGTTTTTAGTTTTTAATTGTAATGCATGCATTGTTTTGATCTTGTCTTCGTTGTTCTCTGGAGTTTGTCAGTTGTTTCGATTTTCCCCTCCTTTGAATATCCCTTTGGTATTTCTTGACTTTGTTTAGGGATATTAGCCATTTTATTTGTCCCTCAAAACATTCGCGTCGGGAAAATAGTCAGTGTCTCGGGGCAAATAAAATGGCCATATTCCTCAATGCTGTTAAATAACTATATAAATTTGCACTCAGTTGCCATAATTGTATAATATACGACGTTTATGATCATCTATTTATAACACAGTATGTACATATATCATTGTCACAAAATTTCTTTCATCTTAGTGTTGTGAAACTGATTGACAGATTTAGCCCATGAAATATACTTTATATGAAACAAAACAACCTTTGCATACATATATACTACATCTACGGTTTGTATTTGGGCCTGTCAACAACATGACAAAGTCAAGTCTTCAATGACCACCTGATCTATCGCAACACATGGAAACAAGCGGTAGATTTGTGCCAAATAATACGACTGTCATACACCTTCCAAATCTGTTCTCTGTTAACATATGTTTGTATTTTCGATTTATATCACGTGTAGCATAAAGCATGATCTTGAACCTATCGCTTGTTCAAACACTGTAGAATGTTTTAAAGAAAAACGGGTAGTACACATCTCAACAGCTCAAACACGTGCAATATATTGTACCGATACTACTCTGCGTGTTACATTAAGAATTTACACAAAGAGGATTAATGCTGTCACAAAAGCTTCTTAACCAGGGTTACACCAAGGATAAGTTGATGTCATCACTCAGGAAATTTTATTATGGTCATCACGAATTTATTGACCGTTACAGTGATGATAACCGGATTGATCGACATTGTTGTTGAACGTCACGACGAGTGCCGTATATGGAGTAGGAACTGCTTACCCTTCCGGAGCACATGATTTTACTCCTTTTTTTATAGGAGTTCATGTTGTTCATTGTTTTTAGTTTTCAGTGTTTAATTGTTGTGCTTGTGGTTGTTCATTTGTCTTCCCGGGTTTGTCTGTCTAATGGATTTCGTTTTTTTGGTTTACTCCTTAGGTATATTTCTTCTCTTTGAATGAGATGTTAGTTCATTCTCGGGGTTCATTCTCCAGACTTATCGTAAGTAACTGTCATTCACGATCTTCTTCATTATAAAACAAGTATTATCTTTTAAAAAAAGTTATCCGACGGATTTAGCGATGTTCATATATTCTTGTTCATTTGCTTGTTTACTTTAAAATCCCAGAGATTTCCTAAATGGATAGATCAGAGCGTTTATGTTCATGTGGACATCTATTGAAAGAGGTTTACATGTAGCTATTTATCAGAAACTTTGTTTTTCAAAGATGTATTCTTATAAGATAAGACTCAAGTTATATACGAATATTAATTTTCATCTACTGAACATAGCAACATTTTAACCGAAGACGTTTTTCCGATCATTGAAAATAATAGATAGCAAAAAAAATAAATGATCAAGACCATATTGGTAGAAACGTTGGGTATTTTTAACTTTGTAGTTTGTTGTTTTTTTTTACGATTTTATATTTGGTTTTGCTCGACTTGTGTATTTCTTACATTTTAGTCTTTTTATTCCCGTTTTGACAGCTCACCATTTCCATTTATTTTTCTTGTTATCTATTGTCGCATGAGCTGTTTCGCAACATACTTAGTTTATTGAAAATAATATTCGTCCAACCATCGAACAGATAATTGAAAATGCTCATATTTATACGATAGTCAAGCGCCTTTAAGGTCAACGGGAAAAAATGAAAATTATACCCGTGCCATCCCGATTCTCCCATTAATATACTAATTAGGGAATGTTGACTGATTCTCAGTGCTAAGAAAAAGCATTTTCTTCATTTTATCTTTCTTAATGACAAAAAAAAAAAAAAAATCATTATCAACTGAAAAAACATGAACAACAAAACTTCACATTCGTTGAAGAACACGAATTATAATGACTCTCACATCATACAGATATTTACAAAAAGTCTATAGCTGACTCTCCCACCATACAGGTATATTTAATCCAAATTTAGTCGTTTAAATAGAACAGACAATAGAATTGCATTGTCAATGATTCATTTGAAGTTTTTGTTTATGTAACAATTTGTTAATTGGGGTCATTGATATATGTACGATATTCCTTCTGACTTTTACATATATGTACGATATTCCTGCTGGCTTTACATTTGTTAACTGGGGTCATTAAAAGTGGGAGAATCGGGATTAAACCAATTATACCGACTGTTTCCATCTAGGACACCCGCCTTTGATAGAAGCTTCTAACTATATATTAGTAACAACTGAAAAGAATATTCTGAAATATTATTTACAATGGAAGAAATATTACAAACTTTACATATATGTACGATTTTCCTCCTGAATTTACATATATGTACGATATTCCTTCTAACTTTACATATTTGTACGATAGTCCTTCTAACTTTACATATATGTACGATATTCATTCTAGCTTTACATATATGTACGATATTCCTTCTAACTTTACATATATGTACGATATTCCTTCTAACTATTAATATATATAGAATAGAGAATGGAAACGGGGAATGTGTCAAAGAGACAACAACCCGGCCAAAGAGCAGAAAGCTACCAATGGGTCTTCAACGCAGCGAGAAAATCCCGTACCCGGAGGCCGACTCCAGCTGCCCCCTTAACAATAATGCAGACTAGTTCAGCGAAATGGACAATCCGAAACATATAAATGAACTGTAATATATATGTTCCGAAAAAGGTATCCGAAAAAG
This sequence comes from Mytilisepta virgata, assembly GCA_028015205.1. Lineage (NCBI taxonomy): Eukaryota > Metazoa > Mollusca > Bivalvia > Mytilida > Mytilidae > Mytilisepta > Mytilisepta virgata. The sequence goes on from CM051515.1 coordinate 40,483,107, forward strand.
ATGGAATAGATTTTCTTATATTCATTTAACTGGAAATTTCATCGTTTTCGTAGGGTGAGTTTTTCTGTCTTATACAGCGATTTGTGAAAATTATATGTTATCATGTTTTATTTATCTATCGATTTCAGAGACAGTAAGATCGCCATCTAAATGGTTAAAAATTCAGAAATTGTATATCTCCTCTCTTCACCCCTTCCCTCCCTCTGTCCAGCCTTTGAATAAAGCACGATTTATAGTATCTCGCACAGTCACCTGAAGAATGGATTTAATGTGTTGCACCCTCTTTTTTTCTCTGAAACATCCCACGACTTTCATTGTCAATTTTTTCTCCATCATTTATGGCATAAATCAAATGTCCAAATTTCGTCGCTGACACAGTATATGGGGAATGGATTTAGTGTTGCATCCCATCTCCACCCCCTTTTTTTCTCTACAACACCCTAAAATTAACGTTTATTGTGAAATTTGTTTGTTGTTTCAGTTATGCTATAATATTGTGATATTGCGTTTATATTTTCATAAAATGATGAAAAATAAACAAAAACAAATTTGACAATGAAGGTTACGGGGTGTTGCAGAAGAAAAGAGGGAATGCAACACACATGTGCCTGTGGTATTTCGTCTATACCTGGAAATAAGTGTGAATGAAAACGGCCAGAGTAAGTAATCCGAGAAATACACGTAAAAGCTTAAGAAACAAAAAACTCATCGATAATTCCAGCATTTAAAGAAACGTATCGACCTAGACGCGTGAAATTCTTAGACAACACATTCATCCTCAATCAGTCAAATTCTGATTTGAATTGTGTCCATTGCAGTTCTTACGTGATGACGGCGCAAAGAAATTGAACCCTTAATTTTAGTAGTATAGATGTACGATATTCCTTCTAACTTTAAATATATGTACGATATTCCTTATAATTATAACTTTTACATATATGTACGATATTCCTTCTAACTTTTAATATATGTACGACATTCCTTATAACTTTTACATATATGTACGATATTCCTTCTTATTTTTACATATATGTACGATATTTCTTTAACTTTTATATATATGTACGATATTCCTTCTAAATTTTACATATGTACGATATTTACCCATTTCTCAATACTGATACTACAGTGGGATACAGATTCAAGCTTTTACTGGTTATCTCCTAAATAATTGTTACCATATTGTTTTATAAATATTGTTTGATACCAATTATACGATGCACATTTTGTCGATTAACGACTCCTCAGTTTTGCTCAAGGCAGAAAAACAGATTAAAATGTCAAAATGATTAAAATTATAAAGAGAGCCAAATCTATTTGAAGACAAAGCTATGCAAAAGAAGTCTAAGTTTCCACAAAATTTAGCCTTTATATAAGTGTTAAAATGTTTGTGTAGTTTGGTAACAAAAAGACTGCTGAAACCGATGCTATTGAGCATGTCAAGCTATCTTAATGCGGTAATAAAACATTAAACAAGAAGCAAGCAAACAATACCTTTACAATGATTTACATCAATTAACCAAAAGTTCACACCTTATAGAAAGATCAAGATGCCATCCTAAAATTGTGAACTATTGACAGACTTGATTATAAATATATATGTACTGTTAAGATGTTTATTATTTATTAATTTTGGTAATGATTTATAGTTAATTTCTATTACAAAACTGAAATATTGAGCATTAAAAAGACTTTTGGAAATTTGATTATAATATGCAAAACCATTTCACTATTTAAATTAAGTGTTCTAAAACTTTGAATCAAACATCTATTAAAGGTAACAAATTTGGCTATTACTTATGATTCTTACTTGACACTGAAATTGTTTAAAGTCGCTTTAAAAAATTAGGTTAAATTTACAAATCATGAATTGAATTACCTCGCTTTGGTTAAATGTATGATGTCATTATATGTTGCCTTGAACCTTGTATGGTGAAGACTTATACCTGTATAGGCATTAGCCTACTGTCTAATCCTTTCAGATTCTTTTTTCTGAATAAAATATGTTTAAACATAAACATAAACACATCCTAAAGTCGGCTTTAGTGGTAATATTTGCTATTTAATTCTGTAGAAAAGGAATATACCCGAGTCATTGCACTATTCTACTACTGACAGGATCATTATCGGACAGACGAAAAATCTATGAACTCAAACAAATTAGGACCAGTGGGATATAATTGTATACACATTGTATACATCTATATAAACATGGTGGTATAAAATAGAAAGGAAGCATTATATCATTGCTAAGTGACTAGCATATACAATTAGCATTGTTAATTATATTTTGAAATAATAAATATTTTGTTTTTGCAAGGTTAAACATATGAAAAGACTGTTTTCATAAGCTTTCCTTTAAGACTTTTCTTAAGATCTTTAAATGTGTGAATACGTATACATCGACAAAAAAGAAAGAAAAAAATAGAAAACGAAAGATGTACTTTTAATGTCTGAGTATTATTTCTTTGTTTTAACTTAATATTTTGTTTGAATTTAGTGAAATTTCTTTTTATGTTTTTGTTTTCATATCGAAATTGTTTTCTATCTACAAATTAATTTAAACAGATCACATGAATAAAAAAAATAAAAATCCATCTTATGAATAACAATATGACAAAATATTAGAAAAAATCCAGTTACTGTAACATATTAAACATGAGTCTCTGAGGATGATATTCGTACATTGTATTGAAATATTCTTTCGCTCCTCCTTCGCATCTGTTTATTGGACAGGATCGACACATTATGCTATTAACTGTATCATATCTCCATGATCTACATTGCGGGGGTATAAACCTTTCTGCACATTCAATTAATGGCTGACACAATGGAATCATCATGCTATTTCTTCTTCTTTGTCCGTTCATTCCTCTACTTCTGCCATTTCTCATTGTGCCTCCGCTACCTCCCATCATGCCCGAACTCCCCAACATTCCTGTCCCACTATTCATATCCATGAAACCTGCACCGCCATTATTTCCCATCATTCCTCCGCCTCCATTGTTTCCCATCATGCCCGGAGGCACGTATATCATGTCACCCAGCATATCTGCAGTCATCATTGTTCCCCCTGCAATATTCATCATATTTGTTCCATACATCATTCCACGACCAGAATCCATATAAGCCTCGATTTGTTCTGCTGTCATCTTAGTCATGTCCGGTTGCCTTTTTGTATTTGTCCTAAGCTGGGTATTGGACACAGTACTTCCGGATCCCATAACACTTGACCCCATTCCATTCATTGCCATTTTATTCGATCCCATTCCACTCATTGCCATTTTATTCGATCCCATTCCACTCATTGCCATTTTATTCGATCCCATTCCATTCATTGCCATTTTATTCGATCCCATTCCATTATTTGCCATTCTATTCGACCCCATCATTGAAGAGGACATTGCATTAGTTCCGCTGCCACCTGATCCATTTCCATTATATTTCATTCCCATTTTCATCATGTTTTGTTTAATCCTTTGAATCGCAGACATCCTTTGTTGTATACGCTTTGCGTTTTGTTGCGTTCTAGGTATGAAACCAACTCCATCTGCCCTCTGTTGCTGACCTAAAAATAATTTTATATACAAGACCATTATTGAAGTTTTTTTCAGTCTGTTTACCTTCAAAGCGACAGTTGTTCGTTATTGAAATTGTCAATTTGAACATTTCCGCAAAAAGTAACTCTGTAATGTTTATTTTTATAGTTTGTTCATTGACCTTCTTTCACTTTATGGGACCAACTCCATATGGGGTATTCCATACTAACCCTAACCTTAACCCTAACACTAAACCGTAATCCTTACCCTAACCCTAAAAAAACCCTAAGTCCTAACGCTAACCAAATTCAAACCCCAAAGTAAAAGAAGGCATGTTCATCTTTGAATACTCATTCCATAAAAGTTAAGAGAATATGTTGAGACGATGATTTTCGTTACAAGAATACAATACTTGACTAACTTTTCGATTTTGTTTTTAGGAGCTGCAAAATAATAAAAAAAAGCCTTATAGTACCTTTTCGCTTACCCTATTTCCGTTTTATGCCGCATTATAACCGAAATAATTCATGTCATCCATAATTTTCTACAAGATTTTAACACGAGTAACATTACTTGAGTAAATTTTGCTCAAATGTTGTCACCGGATTTAAAATCTCCAACAAAAGTATGGCTGCCGTGAGACGTAATTCCTGAAAAACAGTTCTATGTATTTGTAGTAATTAGTATTCAGAAGTATTATTTCATCACGGTTGAATCATTTATTATAGAAATTCTATTATATTACTTCTATAATCAGAATTCATTTACGTTGTTTCAACAGGATTTTAATTTTTTATTCATATTTTTTTCCCCATAAATTAGAAGAATTTAATATCACAAGACAGACAACTATTGAAATTAATTTCAACTAAAAAAAAAAATTATAAAACATGCATTTGATAAAACGTATTTAAGGAATTTCTAACTACGCGTGATTCTGTCATTGAAATTGTTAACTCACCATGCTTTTGGGGTATTTTAGTAGGGTCTCCCGTTAACGCTAGGTGCAGCACTGGGCGGAAACATCAATTGTAAACATTATATCTGTTATCCAAATCGGCTATAGATAGGTGATCAATATTTTTCAAGCCAGTTTTTAAATAACTTCCGGAAAAATAGCTCCACCTGGCGTTAGTTGAACATCCTAATTTTGAGACAAAAGATAAATATCTTTTTGGAAAATGCAGATTGCATATATTTATACCTCCAATAAGCTAAATACACAAATAAACATTAATATTTCCAATGAAACTTTAATCTGATCTTTTTAGGATTAATAACATTAGAAATATTCATCAAATTTCGATTTTCGTTTTTGTATCGCCTGCGGAACGCATGGTCGACACACAGGGATCTTGCGTCTTGCGTCGTCACACTTTCCTTCTATCCTCAACTACTCGTAAACCGCTCAAAGGTATTTGATGAAACTTTTTCTGTGCATAACCTTAATGCAAAGGTCTGCATGTATATTTCATTTTTAGAAAATTTTATTTTCATTTATTTATTTTCTTTTGTAAAAATTGACATTTTTAAAAAAGGGGGGTGATTGGTTTAAATTAGCTTTTCCTGTACGCAGACGACACATGTCTTCCTTGGAAGACTCACACATTTTTGTTTCGAAACGACGCATCACCCAAATAAAAATAGACAAAAGCATCATTTCAATAGAAAGAGAAGATATGCACATTTCGTCGATTTACGACTCATCAGTTGTGCTTAAGGCCTAAAATGTTGAAAACCAAAACAACAATCCAAAAGGTTGAAGAGCAAATTAAAAAATACCAAAATGACCAAAAGGGACAAAGCCAAACCATCTAAAGACAGAGTTAAAGTTGCGACCAGACATAACCTCTCGTCCAAGTTAACTTGCAGAGCAGTTCTGAGAACTGGCCAAGAATCAGAGCAGTCCTGGTCCACGACCGCTTTTAGAACAGCTCTGGTCAATACTTAGAGCAGTCCCGGTCCACGACTGCTTTTGCGACGATATCTCTTCATTTCATCAATTGATATAGAATTGATTATCTTTTTGATAATTTCTTATAAAAGAAGAAAAGATCTTGAGTAAGAAATTATATAAAAATAAAACAAATGTTATAAAATTTAAAATATAAAAATTAAAACAATATATCCATAAGAAACCCGAAACATCGAGGGAATGATGTAAGCAATGTCAGGTCAGTAATACGATCCATACCATAAAGATACTCCTTCGTTTTCAAACATTTTACAATTTTGAAACAGTAAATTTTAAGTATCAATTTCGAGCTAATATCGAAATACCAGCAACTAAAATGGGGATACCCTAGTTGACTTGGAGTCCTCCAGCACTGGCATCGACTCGTTCGTATAAATAAATTCTTTGATACCAATTTTGATGCACAAGATGTCCACATTCCGTCGATCTACGACTCATCAGTTGTGCTCAAGGCCTAAAATGTTGAAAACTAAAACAACAATCCAAAAGGTTGAAGAGCAAATCCAAAAATACCAAAATGAACAAAAGTGATAAAGCCAAAACCATCTAAGGACAGTTCTATGAACGAGGATTGTGTTCTTCCTTAAAGATACTCTCGATTCCTCTTTAAAAAAATAAAATATATATCTTCAATACAAAATTAATGGGCGTCGATGTGTACGAAAATAAGTACAAATCAAATATAAGAAAAAAGCAAGATGAAAAATATTTAAGAAAGAAAGAAAAAACATTTATAAATACGTTTGCAAAAAACACACAAGGAACAATGCATACAAATAAAAACTATGTCTATTGCTACAAAAGCTCTTTATCCGACATAGAAAGTAAAAAAGTATTATTTATTTGTCTATCAGAATATGTTCAATAAAATTTACAAAAGCATTAAGAACTGCATATTTTACTATTTAACGAAAACTATTCATTTTATTGCCTTGAATGTAAAACCATTCAGTTGATTTTTGGTAAAAAAAAATTATGCCCTAAAATTTGAAAGCCATCTACAACTTCTAATCTTCATTTATAAAGCAGTGTGATCTTCCAGCATATACTGGTGTAATATTTTAAAACCACTTAAGTTGCATTACTTACCACAAACAAATAAAAATTTCAGCAGGACTGGAATTAATATCCAGAGGAAATGTGAGTTTTTCATATCAATAAGGAGAACGTATAGTTCATAACATTAACAGAATAAAATATGTAAATTAATCACGAGGACTACAAAATTATGCATAAATTCTAATTGCAGTCGGAAATAATTAATTTAAACAAAGATGAAGAAAGATATGAGCACGTGATAAAATCATACCAATTTAACCTAATTTTGAACAGTTATACATTATTTTAGAAAAAGATAAATAAAAATTGTTCCGAAAAGTACTAAACCATTAGGTTTTTGAAAAAAAATAAGTATTTTTATCAAAATTCTATTATATAAGTTAATTTAACTTATACAACATTTGCTTTAGGGTCGATTCTCATTTAAAATTCTAGTCATGAATTGTTAACATAAATACCAACAGTTTTTTGTCTTCATTAACTTATTTACTTCAGATTCGTGACATTTTTATATTTAAATAGTAAACATTCATCACATAATAATATACAGTATTGTTTAAGTATTTTTAACTACACTTATGAAAGTACAAGAAAGCAGTTTGGTGTTATTTTTGTTTATAGCAATTGTTTGTAAAATTGGATGCGGATCAAACAAGTGCACATTTGATTGACAGTGAAAGTTAGGTCGCTCGAATTCGAATAATTTGATAACGTTGGGTATCTCGAACTAATCTTTATCTCCTTAATATAAAACATTACATTAGAGAGCATGGCTTGTTTTGTTCGGTTTTGTCCTTCATTTTAATGTTATGTTTGATCTTGTCTAGTCTATGTATACTCTGTTTACAGGTCCGTTTGGTATTATTGCTCACAATATTTTGGTTAATATTCATGTCTTTCCAAAGTTTTGTTCACCAGCATGTCTGATGAGATATTATCCAAAAGTGCGCTTTGTATGTAAGGAGTTTGGTATCTGTAAAAACAACAAAATATATAACAGAAAAGGTCAACAATGACATACCAGTCAATTCAATCAAAGCAACCCAACTGACAGAACTCTGGACAAAAAACAATATAAAAGAGAACAATACACAAACAGGAACACAACAGAGTCAGGATAGTCTGACTTGGTACAGAAACTGACCAGTGGTGGGGTTACCCAAACCTCCCCCTTATCTATCCTGACAATCACGCTAGATTTTCAAAGTTGAATGGGGAAAGGTCCGGACATATAATTTTCACAATGTTTTAAAAGTATGAAGTCCGGCAAAGGTTTTAACTGCTTGGGGTATAAAGGAAAGATATTCACCATAGCTTTTGTTTCACACTGGGTAAGGTGGGTTAACGCCCGTGAGGCCCACCCCAGAATTTCAAAGTTGAGTGGGGGAGGGTCAGGATATATAATTTTCACAATGTTTTAAAAGTATGAAGTCCGGCAAATTTGTAACCGCTTGTGATTTAAATGAAGGATATTTATGGTAGCTTTTATTTGACCCAGGGGTTTGGCGGATTAACGCCCCAGAGGCCCATGCCAGATTTTCAAAGTTGAGTGGGAGCCGAAGTTGCGGACATATAATTTTCACAATTTTTTAAAAGTATTAAGTTCGGCAAAGTTTTTAACCGCTTGTTATTTAAATGAAAGATATTTACCATAGATTTTATTTCACCCAGAAGTTAGGTGGGTTAACACCCCTGCGGCCCACGCCAGATTTACAAAGTTCCGTTGGGGGGGGGGGGGGGGTGGGGGGTCCGGACATATAATTTTCAATGTTTCAAAAGTATGAAGTCTGGCAAAATTTTAAACCGCTTCTTGTTTTTTTTTAAGTACGATTACATTTTTTCTTTCATATTATTTATAATATATCACGCGTGTATTGACTTTAAATTCGAGTTTTAGCTCGATTAATAATAATTTGATACATTTGTTGTACTAGCCTAAAAAATTATTTTATATCCACTATCATAAAATTGTTAAAGTTTATGTAAACTCAGGATCGAGTACTAGATGGTTTTAGGTTTCATATTATTAATAATTACGACAGATGAACCTGAGCAATGCAAGGAACTTTTCAATAATGCACCATTTTCAGGTACGTTCTATCTTTCCCGTTACTTCATGAAAGGCATATTATCATTATCATATTTTCTACTATATACATCTTCAAATGGTTTTCTCGTAAGCTTTGCTTATTTTATTGCAAAATGAATGTTTTGATGAAGTATGAATTATATATATCAGGAGAAACTACAGTTAATTTTATAATCAAAATGGTAAATTCTAGATCAAATTTTATGTACCGTAAAGCAAGCTGTTTGTCAGCAGAAACTCGCAAAACTCTTACGACGGCTTTAATCCAATGTCATTTTGACTATTCCTGCTCTTCATGGTATGCCGGAGTATCGCAAACCTTAAAAAACAAACTTCAGATTGTCCAGAACAAAACCGCAAGATTATAAACAAGATGATAACCAGAGTCTGTATCGCTCACCTGGAGTCTGGTTTTCATTGGACAATTAATCAACTATTTGATCAAGTTTGTTGCAATTGGTTCAATTGTTCAGGGAAAATTTGTTGAAGATTTATTTTTCATAAGGTTTAATGTTAAAATATGTTCCCTGATGGTGGTAGTCCTGGTTGGAGTGCTGACATGCTGGACAGTATTCTTCAAGGGATCACCTAAAGACTATTGCAACTTTGGTTCAGTGGTTTCTGAGTTTTTTATGAATTCCACGTGGATGTTTATATATTGGTATTATTTTTGGTCCTTTTGTCGGATGACAGTGCAAAAATGTTAAAATTTTGAAAATTTGACAAAAAAGGGCAATAACTCCTAAATGGGTTTTTGGATTTCCTTTAAAATTTCAGGGTATGTAGATCTCAACATGGCAAACATTTTTCAAATTTACATTTCACTTCTATCTCTAATAGTTTTAGAGATAAATGACGAAAAATATTAAATTTTGAAAATTTGACGAAAAAAGGGCAATAACTCCTAAATGGGTTTTGGGATTTCCTTCAAAATTTCAGGGTGGGTAGATCTTGTCATGCTGATCAATTTTACCCCATGTCAGATTTTTGATATCTGTAACGGTTTTTAAGTTATAAGCCAAAAACAACACATGCACCCCTATATTCTATTTTTAGCTACGACAGCCATGTTTTATGTCAGATCAAAATAAATTAAGGATCGTTGTAGAGGACATATCATAGATCATTCCTATTAAGTTTCAAACCAATCGGCCTAGCGGTTTCAGAGGAGAAGATTTTTAAATGAAAACATTTTGAAAATTTGACAAAAAAAGGGCAACAACTCCTAAATGGGTTTTGAAATTTCCTTTAAAATTTCAGGGTAGGTAGATCTTAACATGGCAAACATTTTTCAAATTACATTTTACTTTTATCTCAAATAGTTTTGGAGATAAATGACGAAAAATATTAAATTTTGAAAATTTGACGAAAAAAGGGCAATAACTCCTAAATGGGTTTTGGGATTTCCTTCAAAATTTCAGGGTGGGTAGATCTTGTCATGCTGATCAATTTTACCCCATGTCAGATTTTTGATATCTGTAACGGTTTTTAAGTTATAAGCCAAAAACAACACATGCACCCCTATATTCTATTTTTAGCTACGACAGCCATGTTTTATGTCAGATCAAAATAAATTAAGGATCATTGTAGAGGACATATCATAGATCATTCCTATTAAGTTTCAAACCAATCGGCCTAGCGGTTTCAGAGGAGAAGATTTTTAAATGAAAACATTTTGAAAATTTGACAAAAAAAGGGCAACAACTCCTAAATGGGTTTTGAGATTTCCTTTAAAATTTCAGGGTAGGTAGATCTTAACATGGCAAACATTTTTCAAATTTACATTTTACTTTTATCTCAAATAGTTTTGGAGATAAATGACGAAAAATGTTAAAATTTTGAAAATTTGACGAAAAAAGGGCAATAACTCCTAAATGGGTTTTGGAATTTCCTTCAAAATTTCAGGGTAGGTAGATCTTGTCATGCTGATCAATTTTACCCCATGTCAGATTTTTGATATCTGTAACGGTTTTTAAGTTATAAGCCAAAAACAACACATGCACCCCTATATTCTATTTTTAGCTACGACAGCCATGTTTTATGTCAGATCAAAATAAATTGAGGATCGTTGTAGAGGACATGTCATAGATCATTCCTATTAAGTTTCAAACCAATCGGCCTAGCGGTTTCAGAGGAGAAGATTTTTAAATGAAAACATTTTGAAAATTTGACAAAAAAAGGGCAACAACTCCTAAATGGGTTTTGAGATTTCCTTTAAAATTTCGGGTAGGTAGATCTTAACATGGCAAACATTTTTCAAATTTACATTTTACTTTTATCTCAAATAGTTTTGGAGAAAAATGACGAAAAATGTTAAAATTTTGAAAATTTGACGAAAAAAGGGCAATAACTCCTAAATGGGTTTTGGAATTTCCTTCAAAATTTCAGGGTAGGTAGATCTTGTCATGCTGATCAATTTTACCCCCATGTCAGATTTTTGATATATGTAACGGTTTTTGAGTTATTAGCAAAAAACAGAAATTTACCCCTATGTTCTATTTTTAGCAACAGTGGCCATGTTTTTCATCGGATCAATATAAAAAGAGGACCGTTGGTGGAGGACATGTCATATATCATTCCTATGAAGCCTCGATCCAATCTGCCCAGCCATTTCAGAGGAGAAGATTTTTGAAAAAGTTAACGACGGACGACGATGACGGACGCCAAGTGATGGCAAAAGCTCACATGGCCTTTTAGGCCATGTGAGCTATAAAAAACGTAGGTCCAAGATCAAGTGTTTGCCAGCCAGAAATATCAAGTGTTGAATTTTTAACTATAGAAAATAGAGAAAAAACAATTAAGATTAGGACACATACATAAAATCTAAAAGAACAAATGTCCAACATATTTAAAAAATAATTTTATAAAAGATAACGAACACCATGGATATAATACAAGATCAAGCCAATTGAATTTCGTTGTTCCTAAAATTAAAGGAGTGGACTCTTCATCGTTTTTCTTTAGTGCTATTAAAGATTGGAATGCGCATCCAAATAGCATAAAATCAATAAAAGACCACGATGGTTTTAAAACTGCAATAAAACAACATCTGAAAAATTAGTGTACTAAATATTATCAACATCAGTTGAAATTGTGACATCCTTTCTCCCGGTCTAAATATAATGTAAAGTGATATACACTAAAAGGACTCCATTGGAAATAAGCGGAAACGCTTTCATGGGTCATCCTTGGAATGATATCAACTTGTTAATGCTTTTAATCCTTGTAGTCCGTGTTCTAATTAATACTTTTATAAACTCAAATTTTTGAATACACTTGTGCATAGTTGGTATCTATTCCTAAATGAATTTTACCTTTTTACCATTGTTTATAGGGGGCCTCGGTGGCCGAGTGGTCTAGGTAGTTCGTCATGACTACTAATGATCACTAGCCTGTCAACGCTGAGGTTGTGAGTTCGAATCTCACCTGTGGCGGGTGTGTTCGACTCCGATCTTAATTGACAAGGATTGCTAATTTTCCTACCGTAGGTCGGTGGTTCTCTCCGGGTACTCCGGCTTCCTCAACCAATAAAAACTGGCCGCCGCGAAATAGCCAAATGTGCTGAAAAAGGCGTAAAACCCCAACTAAACAAACAAACAAACCATTATTAATAAGTTTAATTTGAAATACTTAAGTGTTTGAAGGATATTATATGAAAGATATTCTGATATAAAAGTTGATATATAATAGAATTATATTATGCTCGTCCTCTATAATGATGTCATAACGATCACATTTTGAACAGCATCATGATGACTTGTTTTTACTTAAATTGCATTTGTCTGTCATGTCTGTCCAACCAAGAAAATTATAGATCTATAAGCAAAATTAAGGTCTTTATCTATCTGATGTATTTTGCCCTTTGAAAACATACTTTGTGACAAAATGTAGAATTCTCAATTATTCCGAATAAAAAAAAGTATATTTTGTAATACTATCAAATCAAATCAAATAAAATATGCTTATTTGTCTATCAAAGACGTCCATTAGCAGCAGAATAATCATGAATAATTACACTATTTACATTTGATTGAGATGATTGTTATTAATTCAAAATTGAGTGTATTACACTTTTGGATATAAGTACAGTGATCCATGATCCCATATTAAAGGAGAGAATGTATGCTGCCCTCACGATAAAGAGACCAATTTTCATTTAAGATACAACGACGTAGTGATTCTACTTCTGGGTCCATTTTTTTTAAATTGAATTTTGAACTGACTCTATAAAATATTTCAGTATGATTAAACAGTTTAGATAAATGTTTTCTGGGAGAGAAAAAAATTTAAAAAAATAAACGAAAAAAAAATAAAAACATGAAATATGCATATTAATAAATTAAACAATAGAGAAGGATAAAAGAAATAATTAACTTTAACTATAACAGATAATTGAAATAAAAATATATACAGAGGTCAGGCGAAGGAAAAAGAAGTGACCAAAAATTTTTTTTTTAAATAAGGGAAAAATTGGAATATTCCAGCTTAGTCTGTCACATCCGTCAAGTTCAGTAGTAGGGTCAGTTCATAATAAACGAGTAATAACTGTAACAGTGAACTGTTACGCAGTCTCCCAAACGAAGTAACTAATTTGTTTTTCAGAGACTGAAATGGGGAAAATGTTCCTATAAAGTTTATGCATACTTAATGGAGAGGTTACTTGAAAATCGTGATATGGGTATATTTGTGACCTGAGTTTTACAGTCATACAATGTCACACTTGATCAACATTTGCTTGTCGATATGCTGAATTGACAGAGATATATCACCACTGCTTTTCTCTTGTTCTGCGCTGTTCTTTCCTGCTAGCTATGTCGAGGTCCGACAGTATATACACTACAATGGCACTATTGGGTTATCTCCCGTTTTCCTGTCTTTTTCATTCTTGTTCGTCTCTGGGTTTGTCTCTCTCACTGTTATGTCGAGTGTCCGAGAGTATTCTCAATACAGAGGGACTATAGGATTATCTCCCTTTCCCCCGTATATTTTGTAACTTGGTTCAAATGATGTTTATGGGGTCCTCTGCAAAGATTCCTCATTTCGTTCCAATCGAGCAAAAAACATTGCCGCCATGGGTAATTCTTAGTTCTGATTGGCTGGTATAAAAAAAGATATTCTTGTCTTAAGGGTGCAAACAACAGTTTTTCTAAGTACTAAGACAACCATATATCACATGAAACATATTTCTTCAAGCTTTCACTGTATATAAGTATTTTTAAGGAATTCCTTTCCAAATTCTTACCATTACAGAAAGATAACTGACAAAAAATAGGCCTCCCCCCTTCAAATATTTCAAAAACAGACCAACCTCAGGGCATCCTAGCAAGGATTACTGCGTAATTTAGAGAACTGAGTATATGTGTTTTCCAAAGTACACATTCAACTGGTTTCAGCACATGTAGTTTCAGGGTACATTCGCCGCCTTAAAATTGCTACATGAAGTGGTATAAAAATGTTGTGTTTTCACCTACCTTATTTTTGGTTGTTTTCAGAGTAGTCTCCCATTAGTAAAACTTTTCTGAAAAAAATAGTTTTTTACATTTCATGCATTTTTTTAAACTTAAAATAAAGCAAAAACTCTAATTTAAATAATGAAACCAAAAAACAATCAGAAATCAATATCTAGACTATTCCATCCCTATGACATAATATATTTAGGGAAAAATCACTGGAATTTTATACGAAACTGTTGTTTGCATTCTGAAATCGATTGGCCAAATGGAACGAAACTTGATAAGAAGCATCTATGGAAGGTCCTGTATAAAGTTTCATCATTCCGTCCCAATTGGACTACAAATATGGCCGCCTTGGGCAGTTTTTTCCTGATCTGCTGACAATCTTCTCCTCTGGCTTCTCTTGGTCAAATAAAACGAAACTTGACAGGAAGCATCTGTGGGTTATTTTTTACAAAGTTTCCTCAATTCGGCCCGATCGGGGAACAAACATGGCCGTTGTGGTTAATTCTTCTCATTGGTTGATTAAAAAATTTTTTCTCTGGATCTGCTTGGCCAAAAAAAGCAATGAGATGGACCGCCGTTGCTTAGGTGGTTGCTAAGGACACCCTTCCATTGACTTACAATGTAACGGTTGCAGAATCAGCCGGAGGTAAGGGGGCATAATCCAACCATACCTTTGGATTTCCCTTGAACAAACGGAAAACCTCACCCAGGATGAAAAGCGGGAGAAAGGGAGATAATCCAATAGCCCCTCTGTATTGAGTATACTCTCGGACTTCGACATAACAGTGAGAGAGACAGACCCATAGAAGGCCGAGAATGAAAAGGACAGAAAGGGGGGAGATAACCCAAGAGTATCAGCCCCTAGGGACTCAATTCGAGATCCTAAACCTATACAGGCCAATGACAGGCCATGAGACAACCGAGAATGTAAAGCACGAGAGTATCAGCCCTAGAGACTCGATGCGAGACCCTAAACTATACAGTCTGACAGACCCAGAGAAGGGAGGTAATCCAATAGCCCCATTGTATTGCTTATACTCTTGGACTTAAACAGTTAAAGTATCAGTCCCTCGAGACTCCATGAGAGACCCTCAACCTATACAGACCGATGACAGACCCAGAGAATGAAAATGACAGGAAAAGTGGAGATAACCCAATAGCCCCATTGTACTGTGTATACTGTCGGACCTCGAGCAGCTAGGAGAAAGAGATGAGCAGCGAAGAGCAGTTATGAGCAAGAGAAGAACAGCAGTGAGCAGCACGGGAAAAGAAATGAGCAAGAGAAGAGCAGTGATGATCAGCGATGAGCAGCGATGACCAAGAGAAGAGCAGCGATTAGCAGCTCAGAGCAAGAGATGAGTAGCAATGAGCAAGAAAAGTGCAGCGAAAAGCAGCGAAGAGCAACAGAAGAGCAGCGATGGGCAGCGAAGAGCACGAGAAGAGCAGCAAAGAGCAAGAGAAGAGCAGCGTCGAGCAGCGAAGAGTATCATGGAGCAAGAGAAGAGCAATGACGAGTAGCGAAGAGCAGCATGGAGCAAGAGAAGAGAAGAGAAGAGCAACATAGAGCAATGAAAAGGAAACCCCTCCATTGACCTATTGTTGACAGCATCAGCTGATGGTAAGAGGACATAATCCAATCCTACCTTTGGTCCTCCCTTTAACGAACGGAAAACACCACCCGTGGTGAAAAGCGCGAGAAAAGGGGAAGATAATCCAACAGTATCTTTGGTCCTCCCTTGAACGAACGGAAAACATCACCCGTGGTGAAAAGCGCGGAAAAGGGGGGAGATAATCCAACAGTACCTCTTGGCATCACTTCCGTAACTAATGGAAAACGGCGGAAAATTCTACTACTTCGGTTACGCATGCGCGCAAACCACGTCCGGCCACGGTCATGGGCCTTCCGGTTCCGGTGACGTCAGTTCCTGTGACTTCATTTCCGCTTCCGCTGACGTCATATCCGGCTCCAACTCAAATACTAATTTGCCTGTGCCCATATACTACTCACGACCGTACATTGCTCCTTATAATGAAGGAGACAGAAAATTTGGAAGGTTCTGGGGACGCCTAGTTGCCCATGAGCTTATCATGTCATGTGCAAAACCCTTGATTCTGAGACATTCCAAGATTTACTTAGGCTTAATTTTCAGTCAAGTTTTGGTGAGAAATTGAATGCATCTTTTCGTAGCTTTATTGGCATGTAGAAGCATTGAAGAACGAGGCACAATTTTGTGAAGAGCGGAAGCGCTGCATACAAAAAAAAAATATGCATTCGGCCGACACATGTCCAACATCATCTTAGATTTTGGATCACTGTAACGGTCAATCAATTCGTGATGACGACCGAAAAATTTCCTAAGTGATGACATCAACTTATCCCCGATATAACCCTGGTTAAGAAGCTTTTGTGACAGCAGTAATCCCCTTAAAATTATTTTATTGAGGCCTAATATATTGGGGCAAAGTTTAAGACGGTTTGTCATCGGACGGAAAGCTTCCATGTCGAGGATGGTACCACCCTCAGAGTTTAATGTTTGTATATAATTCTTATAACGAAATGGATCGTACGGCGTTATTTCAATTTTTCCGCGAAATAGTACGTTTTACGTTATAATCGCTTTGAAGTCAATGGGAAGCAATGTATCCTCTGTCTTGAGCAAAATAATGTTCATATGTAAAAATATCTATTTACTAAAGCATAGACAATGCATAGAGAATGCAAATTAGACATTTTAATGTGTTAACCAGGTTCCTTAACGACCAGACGGGGACATTGGTTTTTAAATATCGGCCAAAAAAAATAATACCAAAGCGACAGATAGTGGGAAAGTGCAAAAATTCGAAGTCCTAGGAAAAGACAGTAAGGAGGATGGAATACAACAAACAAACGCCATAAAAATACATGTACAACTAAAATAATTATAAACTAAACAACACTCGAACAAGACAGCACAAAAACTAAAGCACTAGCAATGTGAACTCCCATTAAAAACCAGGGATGACAGCAGGCGCTCCGAACGAGTAAGCATATTCGTTAGCAATTAAAATTTCCTTTTTTTAATAAGACAAAGGATTACATGTTTGATTTACCAAATTACCAATACTGATCATTCGATTTCTTACATCGCAAAATTCATTCTCCTTCCATTTGTGTGAATTAATATGCATTAATATGTAATATGCATTTACCTGATAAACATTTGCGTATTGATATTTGTCCAATACTATAAAGCTGGTTCAAAAAAAGATTAATAAACACAGATATCGATAGACTTTATAGCACTTTCAGAATAAATATAACATGTTAACAAAACCAACAGATGCATTTCGGCCCAAGGATACCGAAAAAAATTTGATTCGAGCAACTGCCTTTCAACGTGTTAAAAACGTGTTGTCAAAGTCGACATCGAATGAATCGAACCTCGGCTAAATCAAATAGAATGGTTCGGCCCTGTCGATTTCGATAAAGGTGAACTTTGTGTGGCTGAGTGCAGCAAATTTTTCTCTAAATGTCTAAGTTTTACATCTATGTTATGTAAGGCCATTGCTGCAGGTGTGTTCCTATTTCGCCTTAACTGTATATTTAGATAAAAGAAACGTAATTATGTGGGCGAGAATGGATCTAAGCTAAAGCGGAGAGGGAATTTTTATTCTAGACTTGTAATAACTGATTTTAATGTGTATTATCAAATCACGCCACTGAAAATGTTCAATTATTTATTTATGTAAATATTTATTTCAACATAATATTATATAATATTATAGCAATATCCGAAAAACTAAGTAAAATCCATTTTGGGAATTAATCTTGGAATTAATTATCACTTGTATCAACATTATTTCTTGTTGGGTTAACATTGAATCATTTTGCAAATATGTTTTTTCATTAATTTCAAGCTTTCAATTAATGCCAGGTGAACTTAATATTGTCTCCTCATTTCCCTCAAGAAATCTATATGTTTATACTGTATATGGTACTGAACGTGTCAGGTATCTCTCTACATTATGTTTCTCCGATGTTAAACGTTACTCCGATAACGTAAGAACACATTAAGTAATTTCACTGTGACAATATTGAAGTATATGCATTTATTATATCAGAATCCTGCGAATCGTGTCCGATGGTCTTTTTTCGTACTCGATTGGACTTTGATGTTCTTTTTATACATTGGCTTATATGAAATGGATAGTTTGACGCAGAAGAATTCTTGACTACATTAGTAAGTACCTGTTATTTTTTTTTTTTTTTTTTTTTTTGCTGAGAGAGTTGTCGGTAAATTCAGATGAGACAAAAAATCAGGCATGTACATGTACATTTTTCTGACTTATATCTCATTCCGACTTTTCGCTATATTTCCTTCTGGTGGCTAATTTTTTAATGTCAATTTTTGTTTTATTTCGTTACTACAAATTAATACACAGCGCTCTTTCTTTAATAAATGAAATAAAAGATCTGCCAGGTGTATTTTTTATCCTATAAATACGTTACAAAAGTTCAAGTAAAGGAAGGGCTTCTTCATATTATAGCCGCAGTAAGGATGTTGTTTAGTCATTTGGCATTTACATTGTAATTTCTACTCTACAATATGGCGCGTTTTTGTTTTGACTTTCCAAAATGCCCCATCGTGAAACAACATGTTCCTCCACTGATTTTCGAATAGTACTTAGTAGATTTTTGAATACACGAAGGGTGTCGCATATGGAGCAGAAATTGTTTAGGGAACCTAGACAATAATTTTTTTTATTTTATAATCCTGTGTTGTCTTTAAATTTTTATTCATTCCTTTGCGTTTCAATTGTATAATAGTAAATAAAAATAAACGTATCGCAATCGTCACTTAAAATGAAATAAATTAATAAGATTTTAAACTGTTTCTCGCAATCACGTACATGAATACATGTTGTACACTTGTAGATTTAATTAATATCTCCGGTACTGTAACACGATTGATGTTTATTTTTGTGCATAGCTTTGTTCTAAGATGAAATTTGGCTTTGATTGTAAAGCAATTTTTGTATTTATGTGTCACAACAGCCCTTGTTTTTTCTTAATTTGCTAATAATATTTCTATTTACAGTATATAACCAATGATGACACCAATCCTTTTTTTATTATCCACCGGATTGTCCGTGTGTTTTTCACTAAATTTGTCAAGACTGGTAGAAGAGTATGATGCGGTTTGTGGTAATTATGAATGTCAGCACAATAATGTTCTGGAACAAAAAGAATTACATTTCAGAGACGAATTTTGTCCATTATGCAGTTGCAGTACTGAGTGTATTCAAAATGGTAATTGCTGCCCTGATACATTCTATAGATTAAATGTTTCGTGTGTTAAGACTGCTTTGCTCGAAAGTCCAGACTGGAAACTTAGAGATAAAAGTCCAAGAGTATACATGATAAACACTTGTCCTCCTGGATCTGATGTTAATATGCAAACTCGTTGTACTGTTCAGAATGAGCCGAAAGATTTTATGATAAAAGTTCCTGTTTCGTCTACCACGACAGGACTAACATATAGAAACATACATTGTGCATTGTGTCATCAAGAAAGGCCTGAGGACCTTGAATCTTGGAGAGTATATATTGATTGTTTCAATGTGATGGATTTTAATTTTTTATCTTCATTTAAGGACCTATACGAAATTTCCGAGAAGAACAATTGTTACATTGCCTATATAACAGACGAAATAGCAACAAGAACATGTACAACGGAAGGAGAAAGTACTCTTATTGATACATGTAATAAAACAGGCACATGGAAGAAATATGACCCAGATATAGATTTCGCTTGTCGCAGTTACGACAATGAGTATCATTTCTTTAAAAATATTTTCTGTTATCTTTGCAATCCACCATATGACACCGGCGATAGTATATCCACGTGTAATGTAAGTGGAATATGGTATCCGTATGATTCGAAATTAAAGAACTCTTGTTTAAAAACAAAATATACTCCGCTTGCAGGGAACTATAAAAATGTGTATTGTTTTGGTTGTAATAGAAATAATAACAAAACAAACAATATTTCTCATTTTTCAGATGTTGATTATGATGTAAATGAATTTCGTTTAAGTGAAAACCTATTCGAATTCAAATTTGAAATAAATCATGTCCGTCTTCAGTCTATCGGACTATTTGAGGAAAACGAGACTGAATTTGACAATGATGATATTGACCCAAATGAAAGAGACATTAAAACCGACATCAACATGTTAAATATTTACAAAAAAGTATTTTGCCTTCACCGGAAATGCACCATTTTGTCAGAATTATTCTGTTTTTACAGAACTAAGCAGCTGCAACTGTGACGACAGCTGTGATATAGGTAATCAACATCATTGCTGTGTCGATGGTCTTTTTGCAAGAAGTAAATTGTGTACACCAGAGTCATATGTTACTGATAAGAAACGGTACTTAGTGTATGATGGGTGTATAAATAATTCATCCACACAGCTAATAAGGTTATGCAGTAGTTACTCTGAGGAAAATGTATTTTCATTTCTTCCAGCCTTCGTCGTTATGGAAAATCGACCAATACAGTATAAGAATATATTTTGTGCAGTCTGTAGTGAGAACATTGAGAATTACTTTAGTGATGTAAATACGATTGGTCTTGATGATCAAAATATATATTTTTGGGAGCTGATAATTAAATGTAATACTTACATTCCAGAAATATACTATTTATCTTTAAATGAATACTATCTATTCACTAAAAGGAATAAATGCCGAATTAAGTTTAAGCCTCATAAAGATAGCGTTGAATGTAAAGATTTTGATAGATGTAACACTACTGGGAATCTATTGCAAAAAGACATTGATATAAAGTGGGCATGCGAAAAACTTATAGTTTCAAAAAATAGTGACAACAAATTTTGTATGATGTGTAATCCAACAGAACAAAACAATATACGGTATACAAAATGTAATGAAACCGGTTTATGGGCAGATTTTCTTTACAACTCAAGGGTTGAAGAATATTGTACTACTCTTCCATCAGTTGAGTATCTGGCACCGTACAAAAATCATTTTTGCAAAATTTGCAATCAACCGTTATTTCCAGTGGAATTTAATGACAATATTTTTCATTTCTTCATAATGGATAATCAAAACAATAATTCTCAGAATCAGCAGGAACCAAAAGTTTTCCGTCCGACTTTCCGAGTTTTATTTTCATTGCTTAATTTTGAGAAAACCTCATCAAATGAACTTTTGGATAAAGTCTGCAACAAGTATCAGATGTACAGTCCTATAGAGGTATTTAAAAAAATAATGTAATCCTGTTATCTCAGTTCCTCTTTCAGTTTGCTATATTTACACAATGCATGTATTTTCATACCTATACAGTGTTGTCATATACAATGTATGTAAATGCGCCATAAAGTTTAAGAAATTTAATTTTAAGAATTTGGAGCCCAGAAGGGTCAATTTTGAAAAAAAATTGAATTTTAGCTTATGACTTAAACTCCTCTTCTATTTTACAAAACCTGATGCAGCTAGGGGTTCGAATTTCGTTAATTGTAAATTTAACCTTGTGGCCATTTCATTTATTTAACGCATTGTGTTAGATACATGTACTCAAAAAGGTTTAATATTTTTTGTTATTTCCAAAAATTTGGGGTGAAATTTCAAAAATTGTTAATTTAAGCTTAAGACCTAAACATTTTTAAAATTTTCTCATTGACTTTTGTAATTTAATTTCTTCATGAATTATTGAATGATTGAATAACATCCGTAAATTGGCAATACAGTTTTACATTTTTGGCAATTGGTAAATTTCCCCACTACTTGCTTGATGCGATGATCACGGTTTTACGAATTTTAGATATTTTTCAACACTTAATATAGAAAGCCGAAACATTAACCCAAACTTTTAAGGAGCATATTTAAATAACAATACCACCAAATGGATAGAACCAAAACCAACATCAAAGCTGTGGTGATGTCCTTAGTTTTCTAAGATTTAAAAAAAAATATGTTTATTGAAGTCAAATATAGAATATATCCGAAGAAAAAAAGATTTGAAAGTTTTTAAACATTTTAGTTTAGAACCTTTAGAAGATTACAGATATTTCCAGTTTTATACATAAATGTTTGGTTTCGTGTGACCTCCTATGAGATAAGCTATTTAAAAATGCCGTTAAATTTGAACTTAGTCTCTCTGACGTCCATTTGCACTAGTCATTTCTGAAAATGTGATTTTGCCACTAGCGTAATCTCGGATTAGTCTTTTGCATTATGCATACATGTACATATTGACATCGTTCTGTAACGTTTACTTTATAAAACCTTTTTCCATTTTCCTAATGTCATACAATTAAATATAAAATATGTAAAGTTTTATTCTACAGTATTTTCTATTATATATTCCAGAAAAGATGTTACAATATGGAATGCTATCCGGGGCGTGTTATCGACGAGAAAGGCTGTTTTCCATTATTAGAAATAACTTACAATTTGGGATATATAATTTCCGTTGAATTAAATGGTATTTTATCCAATAGTATTGTTAACGCTACAGATTTCCTCCACATGGTGAAAATAGAATTTTTATCGCACTTTTTTAAACTGTTGAAAACAAAATACGATGGCTATCAAGACGAAACATCTATATTCCTGACTAAATTACCCTGCAATGATGATCAACACTGGCACAAAGGGAACAATATAAGTATATTAGCCTACCACCGTTTATCTTTCGCTGGGTTTGTAAATCGTTCATATGTGGAGGACCAACTAATTCAAATAACAAAATCACAATTCAATTTTTCTTACTCGGGCTCATTATACGGCTTGAGAATTTTCCAAAGTTACGAAGCCTTAATTCTGCCAAAAATACTCAACTTGCCTGAGAGTTTGGTATGGTGTCATATCGTTAAAGACAAAGACGTACAATGGTTTAGATATTCATACGTTTCCGACCTGCTTACATGTAAACAGATAGAACTCCAACAAAACGAATATAACATTGTGAATAAAACGTTAGATTTGTTAATTTATTCTTTGAATGTTAAAATTGACAAACTAAAGTATATTTTGATGGATTCGAAAACTGTCCGTATTTGTGTAGACGTATTGGAAGGACTCTTCAATATAAAAGAGCAAACAAGCATGTATAATCGCATTATGGGGTATATTCTTGTGATAATCACTTCCATTTCACTCTTTTGTTTACTTGTTACATTTTTGACATATGTATCATTCTCTAAATTGCGAACTTTACCCGGAAAAATTAACATGAGTTTAGTTCTTGCCATGCTTTGTTCTCATTCACTGTATCAATTTGGATTATACCATAATGAAAATGAAACTTTATGTAAAACCATTGGAATTTTAATTCACTACTTTTGGTTGGTTGATTTTGGTTGTTTAAACATTTGTTCTTTCCATATGTATCAAGTATTTGGAAGTTTTAGAAAATCTCAGCAATTTACACAAATTCAAACCTCAAAGAAAAACAGAACTATTGTATTTTACCTTATGTATGCCTACGGCGGTCCAATGGTAATTGTCGTTTTAAATATAGGACTATCGTTATTATTAACCACCGACCATGTTATTGGATACGGTGGTCATGCATGTTTTCTAAATCAGCGGATATCCATCATTGTTGCATTTATTATGCCAATAGCACTAGTGTGCCTCAGCAATGTAATATTTTTTGCAGTAACAGCATACAAGATTGCGAGAACAAGAAAAGTAACAAGTCTACATCTAAACCCAAACAGGACACAATTTACTATATATGTAAAATTGTTTACAATTACCGGGATAACGTGGATATTCCAGATAATAGATTCCTTATTACCGAGAAGATATGAGGAAAATGCCTTTTCTGCAATTGTTGGCATATTTAACGCACTTCAAGGTGTTTTCATTTTCGTGTCCTACTCCTGCAATAGAAATACCTGGAAATTGTGTAAAACTCTGGGTTGTAATGTTAAGATTAGAAGAAGGCATACATACAATGTAAACACGAATTCAACTGTGCTGTAATATGTGAAATATGATTACATACTGTATTATAAATGTTTTTCAGATGTTGTAAGGTGTGTTTTGCTTTACATGTATATTGAGAATATGTTCAAATTATATACAATATAGTTTTATTTGCTTTGTAATACATTAATGTGTGCAAATATTTTTTTTTATAATTTTAATAGTGGATTGGGAAACAAGTTATACAAACATATGCTAATCCCTCTCCATTTGGAGGGTGCGAGAACGGCCCCTGTAGCGACATTTTAGCCTAATCCTTTTCGACATCTACTGGGACGTCTTTAACATGCTAAATATTTTGAATTTGCTGTTGCCTCCCATACCCGTTACCAAATTGAACAAACTTCATGTAGCATACAGTGCGTTATCAGAGTAGTGAGTGTCATCTCACAATTGACTCTGACTTCCTGAATAGAGCATCATAATTTATGTATTTCAATAAAGTATTTCAGGAAATATGATAAAATAAGGTTCATGTACTGATTATTTGCTGAAAATTTAATTGAAGGTAAATATTTGTGTATTCTTTCAATACACTTTGTTTTTAAGATATTTGACAATGGTTTGGTAATTAGAGCCTAAAAACTTGCCTAAAGTTTTAACGAGAAAAGATACCTTCATTAAGTCGTTTGTATAATATTCCACAATACATAGACTGTGTGCTCTGATGAATAAATAATAGAAAAATCGATAAACTACATTGGAAAATAAGGAAAATTTTGGTAAAATAAGGAATATTGATGATCATTTTGTAACTTTAAAAGGATGTAGAAAAAAATGCTCTATACGCGTTTGTTTTAAATATAATAATTTTGAAGTTATGCACTTCTGTTTGCAAAAGAAAAAAGGTTGAGATCTATGTTCATACTATGGGGATATTTAAGAATATTGAGATGAATATTGATGATATTTTCTGCCCCCTATGTGCCCCCCCCCCCCCCCCGGCTACTGTATTCGGATTTCCTTTAAAAAGAATCTGTAGATAAATAACCCATATCAATGTTGAGAGTCTTTTTTGTTTTTGCACGGTCTTCTTATTGCAATTTCTGTTTTATGCGAAAGTAAGTCCGAAGTCCACAATAGTAAAGAAGTCGTCCGTATGGAAAATCTGTGTAAACTATCATTGATTTTTATAATATACATGTAGATAACAAATTAAACTTAATGAAAATGATGTTTAATAACATGTTTATGTTTCATGTAAAACATTTAGAGATGAGAACAGTTGTAATCTCGAATGGTTGTTGTCCAATCCCACTTGTAGAATATGAAAAACTGGCATTCTCTGTTCTGTAATATTAATATTATAAAAGTTAAATACATTTCAAACTTTTCCGAATATTTTTTTAAAAATCCACCTTTAAATATTGAGCAAAAGGTGAAATGCGAAAACCGACTAAACATTCTACCTAAGGATTGAATCACACCGAAAGGAAGCACGCTAAATCTTCAGACAACTGTCAAAGAAAAGTATACCAAATAAGACATTTACTGAATCATTGATTAATTGATAGTTATTTCTTAATGGGGCATCCTTATAATCCACAAATGCGGTTGCAACGAATATTGACTGACATACTAAAGGTGTGCACAGATACATGTGACAGTTTAGCCCTATGAGACCTAATCATAATCAAAATCTAATAAGGGGTCAATTACAGTAGGAAAGCAGAAATATAGCAACTTCGTTTATCATCATATTCTAATGACAACAAAAGATTGAGGAGATAATTAAGTTGCTCAATTTTTGAAACAAAAACCACGATTATGGTTCAGTTTTTACTAGAAAATTCGGTTCTTTTGAAATTGTTCACAAGGAATATCTGAAAACAAATCTCTTTCGAAGCAATGAAAAATGATTTCAAAGTTAGATCACGGTTTGTGCCATTTGTTTAGCTTTCCTACTTTTAGATGTGGGAACCGTGGAATTACATATCAGTAAGTGGTAACCACACCCTAGCCTCAAACGACAGAATTTATTTGTCATATAAGGACGAAGTTCTGGTGAATGGAAACCACAAATGATTAATACGATAAATACCATAAGCTTTCCTATTCCTTTAGAATGTCGAGCATGGTCGTTGAGTTTTTATTTAACTTGCATAACTTCTGTTGTCCTGTGGATGATTTCAACGATACTCTGGCTTTCTTCACCAATAAAAACAGACCCCACGAATATTACGATGGAATTCAAACTGGTGTATACCACATAACAACCAACAAATCAATTCAGAGTTCCTTTTTTTAAAAAAAAACTTCCATACAAATTTTCTTTTTTATAATCGAACTTCTGATAGATGTGATATAATCTCTACTAATCTGAATTTAAAAATTTTGCGTTCCAGAACAATTAACATTATTTGGTTCGATGGTTAATAAAGAATGAAGTTGGTTGTGAAATAAATCCTGAGCAATTTCCAGCAGTTTAATCTGATAAATGCAATTCTTAACACAAAATATCATTAAATTATTTCATTATAAAATGTACAAAAGTTAAAAATATGTTATTTGACCAGGCCAGACAGGGAACAAGAATATTATACGTATTTTCGGAAAACATAATTCTGAATACCAAAACGATTGCAGGGATTTTAAATGATTTTAATGAATACGATACATTTTAGTTCCTGCTATAATGTTACCATAAGGTCAATATTTGTAGATTCTTTCCATATATGCAAAGAAAAACATACATTCATGACTTAGTTTTTAAGATGCTTGACACTGATTTCGGTATATTTGAGATAAAAACCCTTATTTTTACACATTTTAAGACTTTCACAAAACCTTCCATAAGTTTCTAAAGACGAAAAATAAATTCTAAAGGTTTTTGTAAAATATTCCAAAATTACTTAGACATTACTGTCTGGTAAATAACTTGTGACAAATATCGATAAACTAATTAAGAAATTATGCCAAATAAGGAATATCTATAATGCTTTTGTAACATTTGATTCGCGCAGACTGATCTTTTCTTTAAATTTCAGTACAATAATCAATAATCTTCTGTTTTCAAAGAATAAATGCAGGGGTGCATGTGCTTACTTCGGCGAAATTTAAAAATAAAACACAGATTTTAGGATGTTATACGTTTTTTTAGAGAACTTTAACCTCATATTGACAACGTCATTACCTGCCCCTGCTACTGAATCGTAGTCCCTAAATTTTAACCGAGTAAGAAACCCAGATGATTTCTCACATCTTTAAATTGATATTTCTATTTCTATAACGTTGAATCTTGCCTGTTTTGTAATATCGCACATTTGTACACATTTGAACGGAATAATAATAAGACGGTCAAAAACAAGATAAAACCAAGAACCAAAAACAGAAAAAACTTACACCATCAAGCCTCACCACAAACTTGTAGTTATATCCACTTACAACCTGTAGATATTAAAGAAGAATATCAACGCGAAATAATAAGTCTATAACAAATAACATGCATATACACTTGTTCAAGATCAGGCATATAATAAATGATAAAAGTCGCATAAAAATCTACTTGCGTTGACGGTAAATGTCCTCTGTTTATTACACAATACCCACCATATGATTCTACGATCCTGTTCAGCACAAATGAAAAGAAAAGGTCATATGGACATTACCGGTAACATAACATAGTATAGATAAGGGGTAAGTTTTAAGTACCAATAGAACCGGTTCAACCCACCACTCCTCATTGTCTGTAATTCAGATTATCCTGACTTTGTGTTGTTACTAGATTTGTTTTGTACTCCTTTATGTTATTTTATCACGTTAAATGGATAAGGATGGGTATTACCTGCTCCGTTAACGACACCCTTCACATTAATTGGAAGTGAGGAAAATCCGGTATATAGTCAATTCCATGTAGTACAGTAAATCTAATTGAAGATATCTATTCTCATTTGTGATATAGAAATTTTGTATGGGCTAATCAAGTCGTGATTGGAACATTCAAATTTTTGGAGTGATGACAAAAATAATCTGAACATAACCTTCAAATCACATTCACGAACGTATTTCAAATTATTATATCTCATTAAGTTTTAACTATTTAAAACCTTATTCAGTAAAGTAACTGTTCAATTGTTTTTCGAGTTGGAAAAACTATTGCCCGGGGTAATAGTTTTTGAACAATTACCCTGGGTAATAGTTCTTTTCGCAGACAAATTTTAGTGGACAACGTCACGATAGCTAACGCGTCGGAAAAATTGTCAATGTCTCGGGGCTAATAAAATTGCTATATCCCTCGACACTGTTCAATAACTGTATACTGTGAAATGTTCACGCCATAAGAGGGACGGTGGTGTGTTAGCACTAAAGTTAATTAACAAGTTCAAACCGTCACATTTGTTATACATGGAAGTACATATTTGAAGTAGATTGTCGGCGTTTTTTTTTCTTTCTTTTTTTAATATCAACGTTATTGTCGTAGATAATCCATAAAGGTATAGGAACATTAAGAGATATAACATCATATAGTACGTAACGAAAATTTAAATTAAAGGACTGGCTATTACCGCCTCTTTCTTTTTTAATAGCCCTTGTATTAGCTTTGAACTTAATGTTTTGCTAGATATCAATAATACCACATCTGGATGATTGAATTACTAATATACTTAACATTTTTTTTTCATTCAATACGAGTCAAAGGTTTTATTTTTCAGAAGCCTGTTCTTTACTTCGGACCTATAATTTAAGCTTGGCAATAATATAATAATTATGCATAATTATATCGCTTGTCTTTAGTGCTTACACTAGTACCAGATTAAAAATATGACATTACCTGTTCTTGTGCCTTTACGACATCGAACGCAGTAAATGCTACGTTTTCGGACGAGAGCTTATCTTTCGCCGCTTTGATTACATCCCCTGGTATAGAACTAACATCTACAGAATTCCAGCCACCGAGCACCTGACAACTAACGATATTTATAGCCACAAACAACAGAAGAACTATCATCATGTTTTACCACACCTAAATTTTTAAATTTCTGAACATATGAGTTATCTAAGATTTGGGATCGTAGATAAGTTAACCTGGTAGTCTTATTATCTTATCAAAAGTGGGGTTTAAATATATCACTCAAACATTTTTAGAATAGAAGTGAAAACATAAAAAGGGAAAAAGTTTGTCAGAACAATCGCTTAAAAAGCAACATTTGTGTTACTTTTAGTGAATTTTTCCATTTTTAATAACGATTATAGATGAATGTTTTAAACATCTAAAAGTATAATTGTAAGTTTAAGTTACAAAATACTAGTGTATGTTTAACACTTTGAATTTTCATATTTTGGCACAAACATTATTTCTTTAGACGAAAACATTAAATTTAATGACAATTTCAACAAATGTATCTGCTTGTGTTTCAAAATATTTATTTATTAAAAGTACACGCATCAAATCTGATAAGATATATGTACATGTATGTGAAAAAGGTCAATATTAATGCAGCGTTTGTTTTACAGGTATTTTATGCCCGGAATTTCCAAGGTACTGTCCTTCGTGTTTAAATACGGGGGTTTGAGCACCTATAAAACCAAATATGTTTTGTTTTGGGTTTCTTTATGGGTTTTGTCTCGTGGTACTTTTAATTTATAATAATCTCTCCATACTTTAAACAATAAATTATATTAATTTGTAATTTGTGGGATATTTCAAAGTTTTGGGTAGAATTAATTCTGTCTTCGCCGTAGATTTGGTACAATTTTGTTTCGTTTTGTTTTATATTCTCATCTTTTCAATTAAAACAACTGTTGATGCCCCAGAAAGCACGTTGACTTTGATAACATACTCCTAAATCCAGCATTTGTAAGGAACACACTCTCTGATAGAACAACCATATAATAGAAACAAAACCAAGAGAAGGATCTTTTAAACAATTCTTTTTTGTTTGC
Source organism: Mytilisepta virgata (assembly GCA_028015205.1). NCBI lineage: Eukaryota > Metazoa > Mollusca > Bivalvia > Mytilida > Mytilidae > Mytilisepta > Mytilisepta virgata. The sequence continues at coordinate 40,513,114 of CM051515.1, forward strand.
CCCCCTCCCCCCCCCCCCCCAAAGAAACTTTTGTTCGGTTTATTTTGTTATATAATTACAAAAAAGTTATTTTAGAAAAAATCAGTAATCTTTGTTTTGGTACACTAAATTTTCACTTTTCGACAAATATGTCAAGATTAAAAAGGTCCTTAAGAGAAATGTAACACATGTAACAGAAAATATTGCAAGTTCAATTAATGATAAAAATTTCGGCCACATGCTTCGATTCCGAAAACCAGCTAATCTGGCAGTTGATGTCTCTCCTTACAGTTTAATTGTCCTTACGTCACAGATACTTCATAATTTTATTGCAAGTTCAATTAATGATAAAAATTTCGGTTACATACTTCGATTCCGAAAACCAGCTAATCTGGAAGTTGATGTCTCTCCTTACAGTTTAATTGTCCTTACGTCACAGATACTTCATAATTTTAATTTTGTAGAGAGCTATGAGGTCTGATACTGTACCTTTAAGCATGGAATTGCAGACTGGTTGCCTTTTATTTTTCTTTTCTTTTTTTTTTGTAAAGAATCGCATTGTATTCTGCAACAGGTAGTTTAAAAAGTCAACAATTCTCATTTTGGTGGACTGAATATGCACATTTCGGCAAATTATGTCAAGATTGAAGAAGAGAAGGAATGTTAACATATGTACCATGAATTATTGTCAAATTTAGGATTTAAATGTAAAATCAAAATCGACCAAAATACAGGACTGTGTGTGTCAGATACATTTTGTACTAATACTCAAAATGTTAACAGTACATTTTTCAATATCAATTACAATTCTAAAATATTAGCAACCTTTGCGGAATTGTACAGAGATACACCGATACATATTTCCACAAACTGGTATAAATTATTATATGATATCAATTATGATGCAGTGAAATTTCATTTTATTAATGCCGAAATCCATAAATAGTGTCTTCTATGCAATAGACACCAATTTGCCTCAATATATCCGTCGGTAGGTCTCTGGGAGATTCTGGTTCTTTAAATATACAACAGTCAGGGGATCTACATATTTAAGTCAGAATGTTTCTTACTCTTAACTGTCAGAAAAAAAATCCGGGAAGAGTTATCTCTCTTTAGTTAATCGTATATTATTCTGACTTGTACAAGTAAGTTTGTTCAAGTTAAGATTTTTCTTCTTGATCCAATTCAAGACATTTTTTGACTAAGAGTAACTTCCCTTCTCGTTGTTCTTAACTTACTTGTTACAGTCAGAAAATGATGTGCGCATAAACCTGCTAAATAAAAGAAAACTAAAGGAGCCGGGTAATAATAAAATACATCTTTTCTTCTTTGGAAAGTTCCGATTTTTTTTTAGTTTCTTATTGTTCATTTTCGAAAACTGCCTTTAGCCTTTTCCGGAAATTATATACAATTTCAGGAATAACATTGTAAAATAAAGGTCAAACGTGTAATTTATGATTTAAAGATCCCGTTTTATATATACATTCGCTGATCCATTTGGGAGTTCAGTGAAACAATTCGATCACCTTTTAACAAATTAAACAGAGGAAATCTTACCATAAATGATGATAACAGATTTACCATAAAAATGAATGTTTTGTTATATTCTGCTGTGAATATTAATATAATTTTAAAGGATTGTGTGATAAAAACAGCATTCTCTAACAAAAAATCCTTCTCAATATCCTACTTTCATATCCCAACGTTAACTGACAAGGAACAGCAGGTATATGAATTGGTCACGGAGGAGATACATTTTGCGAAAAAGGTAAGATGAAAAATTTCTGCAGAAGGACCACAGTAATCTTCACAAAAGGGATGCTCCGAACAGTATTTAAATACGATAGCTTCATATTCACATCTGAGCACTATTATGCTTGGCTCAATAAAGCATAGTAATATATAATATCTAGACCGTTTAATCTACAGAACAATAGGTTATATAAATTATGTTAAAATTCTACTCAATTAAAAGATGAAAAATATTTCATGACTTCTTTTTTATCACTTTAGTGATGAAAAAACCTGTGAAAGATAGGGTTAATTAGCTGACATAAAAAAAAGCACTCAACTCAAGTTCATTTACAAGAAATAAAATCCCTATATAAAACTGATTAACAATATCTGGACAGAGTGGACAAATTTGTATATAGAGTGATCTCTGACGCTAGTCAATTGAGAAACAGGGTCATCTGACGTCAGAGGAATCTCTTGACTAGTATATTTTATGAAGGATAACTTAAATGAGAATATGAGAAAGTAACAAACTGACATCGCTGCAAAATTGAGAGACTATCCCCGGTTTTTTGGTGGGATCCATGTTGTTCATATGTTTTTAGGTTTGAAGAGTAGTGTTTGTATTGTTTTGGTCTTGTCTTCGGTGTTCTTCGGAGTATGTCAGTTGTTTTCGATTTTCCCCTCCTTCGATTATCCCTTTGGTATTTCTCGACTTTAATTTCAATCTGATTTAAACGAAAATAAATGAAACCGAATTGAAAAAATCAGTGCGCACAATTTAAATGAGACCGAACAAACTGACTAAATCCATTAAGAATCTACAAGTTTATGACTTTCAGCTGGGTATTTTCGAATCTGATTTAAATAGATAAGAAATGAAACTGACTTGAGATGAGTAACTGGGCATGGGAGCCCAACAAAGTGACTTCATGAAATAAGAATCTTCATTTGTTTTACTGCGAGATGGATATATATTCGAATCTGACTAATACAAATAAGAAATGCAACTGACTTGATCAAATAGGAATCTACATGAGTATGAATTATAAGCTAAATAGTTCCGAATCTGACTTCAACAAATAAAAAATGAAACTGACCTGAGAAAATCAGTGGCCTCAATTTAACTGAAACAGTAACACACTTACTTCATTAAATCAGAATGTCTTCCTGTCTGATTTCAACAAAAAAAGAGGTAAAACAATACAATCCTGACATCAGAAACCGGGAAAGATATTTTTTTCAAACTGAGTAGACAAAGTTTTTTGAGAAACTAACATCAAACTATATGATTGTTTGTTTGTTTCGTTGGGGTTTAACGCCGTTTTCAGCGCATTTGGTTATTTCGCGGCGGCCAGTTTTTATTGGTGGAGGAAGGCGGAGTACACGGAGAGAACCACGGACCTTCGGTAGGAAAATTGGCAATCCTTGTCAATTAAGATCGGAGTCGAACACACCCCGTCAAACTATATAAAGATTATTTGCAATCTGAGTTTATAAAAAAGAAACGAAACTGATAGGGTGTGCACCGGTGCCAAATCAAATCAAAATCATGAAAATACATGTAGTTTTAAACTTAATAAATTATGTAGATAGTCCAAGATTCCTCTGAAGTCAAACAACGCTTTTTTTAATGACTAGGGATCTCATACGTCATATTCCAGTCCATTAAGCTATGCGATTTCGGAATGAATTTGCAGATATTAATTGAGGGTTTCAAATTAATTTTCTGCTGCAAAAACGTTTTGCTTTGGTCACCTTTGAATAATAGTTTTAAAAATGTTGCTTGTCATTTCTGGTCAGGCAAGATAAAAATAGACATCATATAGATTTGTTAACTGTTAGTTTTTTATTAGAGGGCATTTCATCAAAATATAAACTGTTTCGAGGATATAGAATTAAACTAAATAAGAATTTCTTGGTTCATGATATACGTACATGTAAGAGTCGATTTCGAACAGAATATGCAAATTTCCACGTGTTTTTATAGAGTGAGCTCTGGTAACCCAGCCAAATGTATTAACGGCCACTTTTGCACTTTTTATAACTTAACTTTTCAACTTAATTACATGTATACATTATATAAAACTATGAAAATTTGAGAAAGATCACTCAGTGGCAGATTTACGGAGCACAGGGAGCACGTGTCCCCCTCTCCTAAGTTAAGGTCACAAAAAATGTTATATGAAAAATTAAAAAAAAACACAAATCGAATTCCTTGATTATGTTCATAATTATCAAGTCTTACGAAAGTGATCATTACAAATGATCTATTGTAGTACATGTAATTGATAATAAATGAAAAATAGTTGTGAAAAGTAACACGCGTGTAACTTTTTACAACGGGATAATACAGATAAGAAGAAAGGTATGAAAGTAAAATTAATTTTCCATCATCGTGCATTGAAGATTTCCATTTATTTCTTCACAGACGATGGCTTAAACTTTAAAATCTGCTTTCATTTTTATTTAAATATTTGAATCAGTATATGTGAAATTCATATAGGTACAATGTATAAATTAATCATACAAGTATAGCTTGTTTTTTTATGTTTAGGTTGGTGTTAGTGCAAAAGGGCATTTAAAATATTTTAAACAAAATGTTCACTTTCATTCCTTTTTCATTTAATATTTCTTTATTTTTGTTTAATCTGTTCAGAATTATGAGACGCACAGACGAACGCACGGGCGGACGCAGATCATTACTAAATTCATCCGTCGCGTTGCAGCGAGGGGCAATAATTAAATGTGGGGTGGATGTCACCCCTCCCCAAATTCTAGATTCGCCCTTGTCACATCAAAATGTGAGACTACAAAATAAGAAATGAAACTTACATTAAAAAGTGAATATTATAAGTTTAACTACGAAGTTACCAAGTGAGACCTTTGAATATATGACATGTATGAGCTGGATATGAATCTATGACAATATTTTACGATCTAAAATTCGGGCCTCTGATAAGGCAACTCCAAGTTAATATTTTCTGTTGGTCAGAATAAGGCATTCAAACACCTGTGGGTGAAAAAAAAACCTAAAACTACATCCGTATTATAATCGTTCCCATATCGGAATTACAAACTGTAACATACGTACATGTACGTAGTATGCATTTTAAGTCCATTTCCGTTCTTACGCTTTTATTTCATTTAAAAATGATCATGATGATAACGATAATATTCTCTGATACCAATTTCGATGCACAAGAACGACTTTTTACGCATACAATGTCATTTTCCTTTTCTATATATATATCAAAGCCAAAGTTTGATTCACTATGTTTGGCTTTCTTCAACTAAAGAGTAATCAGAATTTCTTACTATGTAAGCATCGGCTTAAATTCCCCGGTAAGGAAAGTGTTGGGGAAAAGGGGAGGGTACTTGCAGCAGTTTTGATTGTAGAGAATACCACAATACAGATTCCTATTTCCATGATCTTTGTTGTCAAGAAGTTCATATCTTGTCTATTCGTAAACTTTTCCTCATTCGTGGACGATCGAGGCATATTTTATTTTTTTTTTTTTATAATTTTATAAAATGAGAGAAATGAAGAAAAAGGTCATAAAATTAAAATCAAAATGAAAAAAAACCATGAATTTAAAATCTCATTATTATTAGATTCATACATAAATATTTTTCATCGGCACATGTCAGAGTAAACAATAAGTCCCGTGTTAATTACCTTATCACATGTTTATTGTGTTTAATCGTCCAGAACAAATTCTGAACAGGCATAAACGGGCGGGATAGCTAGTTAGGATGATATGAAGATTTTATGTATTTTATCTAAAAACATGTAGTACTGGTAATCTTTATTGAAAAAAACAAGACGGATAAAGAATTATATATTTTTTTAAATATGAATTTAAATGTAGTAAATGTAAATTTTATTTGTAACTCCGTTATTATGTAATTTTCGTTTATCTCTATTTCATTACATTTCCTTTATTCATTTGTTTTTTTTTGTTGTTGTTTTTACTTTTTTTTCATTTTTATTTTATTTTATTTTCTATGGGAAAGGGGGTGGGTGTAAATTCGACCGAGATAAATTGGTTTAAATGTCCACAATCTTTTGTGAAATAACAGTTTTACTTTTCTGCAGAAAAGAATATGTCGTGTCTGCAAAAAATACAAACTACTTTTCTGCAATTTACCCGGTCATCAAAAGTAAAAAAATAATTAGTAAAATAATATAGGTGCGCTACTTCCCAATTTTATTCCTGTCACCAAAGTATCTTTGCTCTAATGAGTATTTTACCAAAAAAAAAAAAAAAAAAAAATTAAACGAAAACATCATCAACATCCGATTTGCTAAAGTTTCACCGTTTCACAAACTTAACAAACAGATTATCTTTTAAAGTTGTTCGGCGACATTCGGATTTACATTTCAAGCTGCATAAGAAGCTTTGTTGAATGTTCTTCAAGCACCTTTTGAATAATTTAAAGAATCTGGACTTTGTGGATTGTTTTATTGTGGAGTATCCGAAAATGCTTTATTTCCACTATCCAATATATGATTCATGTTAAACTTTTAACTGTATGTTTGAGGAAAAACGGACATAGCGGTACAATTCATGTCAGAATATCAACAAGTACATGAAGTAAATAAACAGAAAGGTAACTGAGATTCCCAACTTGGGACACGAGCATAAAATTGTTAAGCAGTTAAATCGAAGAGCCCCCCTCCCCCCACTTTTTTGTGAATATGGTCAAGGAAACTAAAAGAAAAGTATCATAACACACTATAAAAGTCGATCCGACATGCTTCAAACACCAATGGTGACACCAAATTATGAAAGTATTTATTAAACCATTTTTATTGTAGGATATCGATAGTGAAAAATTTTTCAAACCTGAATGTAAAGCTTTATTCTAATTTTAATTTAATGCACCAAGAATATTTCACGTATGTCTATGATGTGTACAATGTATAATACGTGCAAGGAAAATCAAATGGGTCTAAATCTGGGATTTAAAAAATACATGGGATAAAACTTAAAATTACTAATTATTAAAATTAATATTTTGTTTATATTACCTATGTTTTATAGATAATCAACCCCCCTTTAAATGTAAATCACCAAGTTTTTTACCCCACATTTCCCGGAATATGTATCTTTTTTAAAGTCTTCACTTTTCTTCATACGCTTTTCTTTGAATAAGCAGTGAATTTATTGACTGGGTAGCCCAACATGGCTAGTCTCTTGGGATCTTCAGTGAAAGGTTTTAACAAAACTTTGCTATGAAGCCATCATTCTAGAGTAATGTACCAAATGTTTAAAAACCTGGCTTGTTCTTTTGGAAACCTCCCAAAAAGAAACAGACTTAACCACCATAGAATTAAAATCCAAATACAACATAATAAGGCATGTTAGCTTAGGGGCCGGTCAATATTTATAGGGGGCGGGGGGGGGGTGGGGCTTGAGAATTATTGGGGGTCAAAATGTTTGAAATAAAATTGGGGGGGTCAAAATTTTTTGAGACGATAAAAAATTCTGAGAAGTACAGTCACTTAATCTGTCTGTACTGATGGTATTACTTTCCCACATATCAAGGGTAATTAACATGATTTGCTTGTGACATTCAACACAGCTGGTCATAAGTAGTGGTCTTTCAAAAATCTTATCTCCATCTGTATATGGTACAAACTTTATTATCTTTTACAGTGCTTATCGTTGTACCACATTGTTTATACACATTTATACACATTGTTTCTGAAAAAATGGATAAAAAACATTGATTTTTTAAAAGTAAAACAATTGCAGTATTTTTTAAAAGCTAGAAGGATCATACAATAATCAAACTGGGGAAATAAAAAATTTGACCAATGACGAAAAATCTAAAAAAAAATTATTACCTTCTGTTTCAATGTTTTAATAAAACTGATCCGAGAACAAATGTGTAATATTAATAGATAACTTACTGATGAAAATAATGATTACATACTTTCAATCAGCTTAATTTTTGACTAATTGGCTTTGCAAGTTACATAAAATACAACTTTTTTCAGGATCTGGTTCAGAAAATGTCTCAGGTTTAGAGAAATAATTTCAATTTTAAATACTTTCATCCTCTTGATAAAATGTTTGACATTTTTCTGGATCTTCTGATTATATCTTTTACTAAAACTAAATGCTGGAATATTGGTAGGAATTATAAGATGGTAACTATCAATTCCTCTATATGCCATTATATGTCACTCTCCCCCCTCTCTCTCTCTCTCTCTCTCTCTCGTGTCTACAAATTTGATTTGCCTGGTCTAAAGTTTAGGAATACCCCCAATTGCCATTATATCTTTTACTAAATTAAATTCTGGAAAATTTATAGGAATTATGTTATATCAAAATGTTGATTTATCAATGCAAACTTGTTATAGTAAACATTATAAGATGGCAACTATTAATTCCCCTATCTGCCATAATATGCCTCCACTAATTGTTTTTATTTTATACAATAGTAATTAATCAACATCTAAATAATCATACATTGTACCGCAGCCTTATCAGGAAGGTCATGACCTCGTATTTAGCAAGAGATGATAACAAGTAATAGCCTTTCTCCCTTTCTTGGCGCATTTGCAAATAAATAAATAAAGTATTATACACACCACCCTCTTTCGGGTTTAAATTATTACTTTTTGGAGTCAACTTGTATATTTTCATGACATAATATCCTGCAAAGTGATTTTAATCAGTAAATTTCAGTATAAATTCTCGCTTGTTATAGTCACTTTAACAGTTGTTTTAAATTATAAAATTAATTGGTCATCGCAAGGTTTAAAATTTTACCAATTTTTTTATGGCACGCATTGAATTTACAAGTTTTGGTTCTGAGTGTCCTTCACGTGGAAAAATTGTATTCAAGAAGTTAATTTGGCAAATTTGTGTTAAAAATGTCTCCCATGTTTAGGTAGGAAGAATTTTTTTAGTAACTTATGTGTTAGTTATTACATGTATTAGCATATCTTAAGGGAACATATACTAGGCTATGCCTACAGAAATTTTTATAGGCCTCAGACGGCTTATTGAAAATGGCCCTAGAAGTGAAATAAATATGGCGAAAAAGGCCTTACTACTTTTAAACGTAATCAACAATATTAGATTTCATTAAACTGATGACGCGCGTAATATCGTTTAACCTCCAACGGTTTAATAAGTTTTTAGCATGATATTAATAATAATAAACTCACCTAAATGTTGACAGAATATGAAATACTTAACAAATACATAAAATGTTTAGTTTAGTATGATTTGAGCTATTTATTTTAAAATGTAATTTTTTTTTGATACATTTTGTAGACTTTGGACTAAATAAGTCACAGGTACATGCACTAAAGATGAAAATTTTCAAATATTAATATTCCCAAATATACGTCAAAACATCTTTTATCCCTTTTAAAATGCCTCATGATTTTTTACCCCCAAAAGATACGTTGTGCGTGTGAAGTTTTATCCCAAAGATCTCCAAAATTAGTAAATTTGTAACCCCTTCAAAAAACAAGTAAAGTATGCCCTACGGACTGGTATACCTTGAGAGTAGTTCATGCCCATACAGAAATAGTCCTAGTCTACGTACTGGCAAATCTCCTTTGTAATCCCGCTGGTATTCCATATATTTCTTTTGTCGTCACAGTTTATGTAGTTCAGATTACGATAAACATATAAAACCGAATTTTGTAAGGGCAGATTTATGGTTGCTGAAAAGCTTGTTAGAAAAACCTGCAACATTGGCGAATTTATAGGATGACACCCCCCCCCCCCCCCCTTGAGTATATAAAACCGAATTTTGTAAGGGCAGATTTATGGTTGCTGAAAAGCTTGTTAGAAAAACCTGCAACATTGGCGAATTTATAGGATGACACCCCCCCCCCCCCCCCTCCTTGAGGTAACCAAAAAATTTGTGCTAGAATTACTAGAAACACAGCTTCACATTGTTGAAAATCTTCATATTTATCCAACGAAAATTTTAAGAAAGTGACCATAACATATGCAATGATCTTTTGTAATGGTTGATTGAAAAATAGATGTGAAAATTAACATGTATGTAACTTTTTACAAATCTGATAATAAAAAAGACGAAGAGTTAATTGGATGGAGATGTATCGCAGCGAAGAAAGTAAAATTAATTTTCCCATCAGTGCCCGTTGAAGATTTGCAAGTACATGTATTTAATGTATTTAAGTCTTTAAATCTTCATTAACTAGGAACACATGCGAAGATTAAATTGGAAATTCCCTCCCCCCTCCCAACTCGTCGATCCTCTGGCTCCGCCTATGTGAAATTAGAAATGAAGATTACGGTTCACAAGAAAGTTTACATGTCTACATACATGTATTTTGACTCACCGTAACTTACTTTTTGTGTCGCCTGCGGAACGCATGGTCGATACTTAGGGATCACTTTCTGTCGTCTTGCGTCTTCACACTTTTCTTCTATCCTCAACTAAGGAATTTGATGAAACTTTCTCTGTGCATTAACCTTAATGCACAGGTGTGCATATATATTTCATTTTTATAAAATTTCATTTTTTTTTTTTTTTGTAAAAATTGACATTTTTGAAAGGGGGGTTCAAAACTTCTATCCTCAACTACTTCATAACCGCTCAAAGCAATTTGATGAAACTTTCTTTGTGCATTAACCTTAATGCAAAGGTGTGCATATATATTTCATTTTTAGAAAATTTTTAAAAAATTTTGTAAAAATTGGCATTTTTGCAAAAAAAGGGGGGGGGGGGTGGGCAAAACTTCTATCCTCAACTACTCATGCATAACCGCTCAAAGGAATTTGATTAAACTTTCTCTGTGCATTAACCTTAATGCACAGGTGTGCATATATATTTCATTTTTAGAACATTTTAATTTTTTTTCTAAAAATTGACATTTTTGAAAAAAAAGGATGGGTCAAAACTTCTATCCGCAACTTCTCCATAACCGCTCAAAGGAATTTGCTGAAACTTTCTCTGTGCATTAACGTTAATGCAAAGGTGTGCATATATAATTCATTTTTAGAAAATTTTAATATCTTTTGTAAAAATTGACGTCCGCAGGCGACACATGTCTTCCTTGGAAGACTCGCACATTTTTTATAATTCTACAGAGAATTCGTATTTATTTCAGTAAGTATTAAGGCAAATCATTCAGTCGGATGAATAAAATTTCAAATATTATTAGAAGTTTTAGGACAAAATCTTCATATTTTAGTCTACCATAATGACGATACGCACGGTTTTATAAATTACATACCGGTAAGTGTAAATGTATGGCTCAGCATTTGGTAATGTTATTTGATGAAAGTTCCCTAGTGTATTAGATACATTGTTGATAAATTTATAAGAACAAATATTGCCTACGAAATATATTATAAATTAGCGCACAGCGGATTTTGCAGCGGACTACAATATAACTTGCTTAGAACGCTCACACTTATGAAATTATATACCATCATTCTTGGATTTTTTTAGCTTGAGCAGAACAATTTGAATATTAAATATTATTTGTTGCTATACATGCTGTTGCATACCCAACGATAAAGTTTAATAAATAAATTGTTTTCTCTACGTGCAAAGTTTTACCTTGTTATTCGCACTGCCAAGCGGATTCAATGTTACCATATATTTTATAATCCAGTAAAAATACAATAATTTAGATAATTGTACTCTTTTTTTAATATAAAATACGCCATTTTCAGCACATTCGTCAATTTCGAGGCAGCCAGTTTTTATTGATGGAGTAAGCCGGAGTACCTAATAGTCATAACGAACTACCTAAACCACTCGGCCACCGAGGCCCCTATATAAAAGGTAAAAAATGGTAAAATGGTAAAAAATAAGAAAATGAAAGAAAGTAACTGGTCTGCAAAGTAAATAGTTTATGTTACTATATCTGCAACGTTTAACGAACGCCGTCATGACGTTACCTAAAAATTGCCCACTATTGGTGCCTTTTTGTAATTTTCAACAGTCGAACATGGGAACACACAAATATTTTTTTTTTAAATCATCAGAGCTTTCGTGTATGTAGCAATATAATATTACTTTTTTCACGAAACTGGAGGATTTACACAATGCTTTTTATGGACTTTTACTTCGAAAAATCAGAAAACTGTAGGATACTTTCAATTAGTTCGATTCGACCTTAACATAGATTCTTCGAAAAATTAATGTAGAATCTTCAATCTTAGAACTCGTTTTCACTCAGAAACATCTCACACATTAAAGACTTCAATGTAAGAAAAATTCAGTCTGACCACTTTAATTCAATGGACCATAACGGCATTATAATTACAAAAGTAATAGATCTACTGGGATTTAACAGTCCATTCTCGATTGATCTGTTCAGTAATAAATGGATTGTGTCCGTTGTTTGATAAAAAGGACATCTATCTCTATTGAATTGAATTGAGTTTAAATCAAAATAAATTACATCATACTTATTGTAATTAAAAAAATCTTTATAATATTCTAAAAATAGTGGCAGATCAAGCAAGTGTACTATTTTAAAATCTTTTATTTTTTTAGTATAAAAAGAAACTATAAAATATTTTTTAAAAATCAAGAAAATTATGAAATATGAAAATAGGTGTTAATTTGAAGAAGAAAAATAACTAAAAAAATATAAACATGATGTACAGTACGCCATTTTTTATCCTGAAAGGCAAATAGGCATGTCAATTCATTTATGTTTGGTGGCAAACATTTAATACATTTAATACATTTACTGTACGCAAGTTAATTGGAAGTCACGTGTCACATGGGTCGTAAATTACGGTAAGGCACCGAGTTTTTAGTTGAACCTTCAAGATGTGTGTACAGAGTAGATCTAGAAGGGCGTCGTTAACTTACAATAGCCAATGGATGTAAAAATTCAATCCTTATAATATTTTGCTAGATTATTTCAACTAAAGATTAATCCAATACTTCATGCTGCATAAAGTTAACAAAAAACTCTCTTCTCGGAAAAAAACTACTTTGCTAGAAGTGTGAAAAAAAAAATTGATTTTATCCAGAAAAAAATATATTATCAAGTACAAAAATCTCAGCCCCCCCCCCCCCCCCCCCCCTCAAAAAAAATAATAAAATTTACAAACCTACTGACAAATCTTTAAAACAAAATATCAATACGTATTCTCTTATTACATGTGTTACGTATTTTATATTGTTGAAAAAAATATTTACAGCCAAATTTTCCCTTGTTTTGAATAATCTTATGCAACTATCAATTGTACACCTTCTCATCGATCTTTCAAAGGGTGACTTCCCCCGCCAAATCAACTGGGGCATCTTGAAGGTAACAAACGTTTTAAATAATTTTAAAATTGGTAGTAATATCGACTAATGTCATCAAAGATTGCAGTATAAAGACAATAACAGTGTGCTGACGACATAATATTCGATATACAAATTGAATGAACACAATCGTGTAAAATTTGTATTTCTGTCAAATTTGAATATTTTGACGTCCTCAGATGGTGATCGATCCATGTATCTATGGGATTTGTGTGATCTCTAAAAATCTGTTCCCTTCTAATGTATCATACGGAAACAATAAAGGTAGACACTGATGAGTAACAATTATCATTCATTAAGTGCATTAATTTCATGCGTGTCGTAGTAAATATTTGGTAAATCTATATATAGACTGAGGAGATAAACTTACGATAGCCTATTGTTACAAATTTATCTTATTTTATAAGTTTTAAACTTTACCACATATAAAATGTGCCTATACGCCTAAACCAAAAGTATGAATAAGCCAAGATACAAAGTTTTAATATAAATCAAATATTCACAGAGAATATAAAAGGGGGTAATTGGATATTTTGTTTAAAATGCATGCCCCTTTTGTATGAATGGAGTTTTATTATTTAATTGGTTTTGAAACGACTGAAGTCACCCATTTTTTATTTTAGAGTTACCCGCTATTTATTTTAGAGTTAAGTCAAATCTTAACGGGCAGGGTTTCAATAAAGTAAGATTTTGCTAAGCAAATTTTTAACTTGACTCGTTTTATGCATACCAATCAGGTAATGTTGGCGGAGTTTACTTAACTAAGTGATTTCTAAGCAAAACCACACCCTTTAATTATATTTTGCCATACTCATACTAACAAGTAATAATAGGGAGTAGACACCCCCCTTTCCATCCGGGGACGATTACGCACTCGATAAATTATACGAGATGTTAACTTACTGCATCCGTGAATAAAATCTTTAAATAAAAGCAAATTTAACATGCAATAAGGAAGTTATCTAGATGTTTATTTTTTAAAGTTAGTAATAGTCATTGTTTACCATATGAAATATTTTGTACATCCATGAGAAGGAGCAAAACTAGGCCTTCATCCTAACATGCCTACGGAACTACTTTTTACGCTGATCCCTGCATTAAGCTCCAATGCTTATCTGCAAAGAAACTCTGAGGAAATATTACTTCATTTACCATAAAACAGTATTTAAAGCATACATTTACATGTATACAAAACTTTCAAATGCAACAAAATGAAAGCAAAATACCTTATATATGTATAAAACTCGTAAATGAGATCTCTGAGTTTCCTGTACATAAAAGTACACATATATCTGATTAATAGCTTGTTTTTTTGTTTAGTTGGGATTTTACGCCGTTTTCAGCACATTTAGCTATTTCGCGGCGGCCAGTATTTATTGATGGAGGAAGCCTGAGTACCCGGAGAGAACCATCGACCTCTGGTAGAAAAATTGGCAATCCATATCAATTGAGATCGGAGTCGAACACACCCCGCCACATGTGAGATTCGAAGTTGACAGGCTAATATGACGAACTACCCGGACTACCCGGCCACCGAAGCTACCGAGGTCTGCGAGCCCACCCTCGCCCCGCACTTGATTAATTGAGAATCTTAAATAAAATAACTCGATCGAAAAATTTAAAAAAGCAGAATGGAGTACAAAATGTTATATGAATTGAACTTTTAAATTATTGAATGTATGATAGTTTACGCTTTAATATGTAGAACAAGATGCCTACAATTGTTTTTACCATTTCCCTTACAGGATCGATTTCCTCCCCCTCAAAATGTGACCTTCTTGCGGATTGTAGTTTTTAAAAATGACAAAAAGATAAATAATAAGATGAAAACCAGTTTATCTGGAAATTTTCAAAGTGAAAACAAAACTGTATTGTGTCATTACTAAATTAAACAAAATGATGATATGACATATAATGAAAAATATTTGAGCATTTAAAAAAATAATAATAAAATCGTACAAACAATATTAAAATAAGGATATTGTGAAATGGATAGAAATTTTTTTTTTATCTTTTTCTAACAATTTAGAATTTTTATAATATTCGAAAATATTCTAGATTTAAGCTTATGTAACTAAAAATAAAATATAACAAAGGAGCTTTTTAAATTTTTTTTTGTACAAAGAAATACAACCTTCAAAGATATTTTTGCCCAATTTTCAGAAAAAAATAGGTTTCAGTAATTGTTTTGGAATTTTTGGTTGGTAAAATCAAATAAATTTCCAGGCTTTGTCGAGGTCGACGAACAACTTACGGTCTTCAGTAGAAAAAATGTATAAGGAAGACGGAGTTATCTTCCTTCTTTCCGATTTTCCTGTCATGCTACTTGCTTACGTCAGAATGCAATTAAATGTACACGACAGTTACCATCTTTAGATGCCGTGAACCCTCTCTTATAGGTCGTGAACCTACACCAAAATTTTCTGATTAACGCAAAAATGTGTAAAGATTGCGTAAAAATTATGAGAGAGGTTGAAAAAAACCGATTTAAGACAGTGCAAAGAATTAAAGTCAGACTAAAAATTGTTGATTTTTCGTCAAAAACATGGAATAAAATCTATAAACCACTCACTCATGGTGTAAGTCCAAGAGTTTGTAATAGCGCAAGTGACCTCCGAAGTCTTGACTATCAATATTTCTTATTGGAGGCAATAGTAACGTGACAACTTTGAAATATCTTTACATCGGCGAAAATCGACGAAATTTTTTATGACGTATATACGTAGGTGAGTTCTGATTTTTTTGCATCAGAACAATTCTGACTCAAACAAGTCGATCCCCTGACTGTACAAATGTGAAGAAAACTGATATGACATACGTACAAATTTATCTTTATAAAATTTTATCATAATAAGAAATACACAACTGAAAAAAAACCTCGGTACTTTGATACTGTCCATACGGGGACGGTAAACATACGTTGATGCTGGGAAAATAAAAAAAGAAGTTTTTCCTGCAAATTGCATAAGCTAGAGATAAATTCCCATACATAAAGAATAGTCACTCGGGGTAGAGAAAACATGTAGCCTTAATTTACTAAGACAGGAATCAGTATAATCATAACACGTTTGGTACATAAATGCCCACAACAGGATAAAACTTTCCTTTTACGTTCTCTTTTCTGACGTCATTGGCCAGTTTTGGGGGCTTGTGTCCTGTCACTATCCAAATTCACAAAGCCTCAACATTTATTGTATCTAATCTAGCTGTAAACTCTGGAGAGAGTGAGGAGATATTTTCCTAAATTTATTTTTACCTTCTTCTATGCAAGATCTAAAAAACTTAATCTGAAACCGAAGCTCAACTTTAAACCGGATATTATTATGCATAATAAAGACAGGAATGATATTTACTAATATTTATTTTTTTCTGCTTAGGACATAATTTGAAATATTCCCTGGAACTGAATTGAATTTTTATTTAAAAGGTGTTAAACTTTCGTGAAGAGTCAACAAAAATCAATTCAATTAAAACAAGTGCCAAAATATAAAGCGTTTAATTCTAAAAGTCAAAATGAAAAGTAACAGAATAATACATAAAATCAATTCTTATAAATAGAATATCACGGTACATATGATACAAGTATCAGTGTTTCGCCAGTCGTATAAATGTACATTTATATTTTCCTTTGTACTGTTCCTCTGTCCTTGCTCTATGTATGATGACAGCAAAGAAAAAAAGACTAAAACCTACTGTAAATACGGTAAAACAGCGAGTCCTACATATCCAAGTGTTTGGTCTTTCTCAGATTTTTCTGAAAGTAAACAGTGGGCAAACATTACATTTTTCAATAAAGTCGATTTCGATTTATTTAACAAGAAAGCATAAGACTCATCTGCAGTACTAGTGCTTGGTGCCAAAAAGGAAATTAAACCGAAACAAAAACTTTAAAATATGTTGTGGAGTGAATTCAAATTGTTATGATAAAACAATCTGCCGCAGAAGTAAACAACATTCAGTTTAACAGAAAATACCTATTCAAAACAACTTCTTGTCCCTTTCGGATATATAAATATAGATACAGAATACGTGTACATGCGTATGTAACACTAATACACAATAGTCACTAAGCTCACTTTTAGATATTTCAACCATGGTTTTATATGTTGCCTTAATGTTGGTGCTAAGAGTTTGTTATATAGAGTGGGCCCACACCCCGTGTTGAAGACTGTAAGACGAACTCTTTTCTCACTTTCGGATTTCGTATTTGTCTATGAAACAGAAGTAGGCGTATCCGGAGTCTCTTTACTTTCAAGTTCAATTTGTAGGATAAAATACAGTTTATCCTTATATGTAGGTTATTTAAATTATCTATAGAGTGCAAAATGAAATAAAAGGATTGGTATGGTTACCTTTCCTTCCAATGAAGTATATGCACGTAGTCCTTTTAAAAAATAGCCAGATAGCTTTATAGGAAAATTAGAACAGATATGTCATAATTGATGTACTTTTTGTCTCAATAGAAATTTCGATATCTTGTTGAAAAACCATCGAATTCAAAAAAACGTTTTGTACATTACAAATGTAATGTTTTGGGAAAACTAACAAAACACGACAAAAACATAGAACATATATGCACAATAAAACAATACCATCATAAATAGTTGTTTCCACACAAACATCTTGATCTGGCTTCACACTATGTATAATTGTTTTGGATCCAACAGAGCATCATGAAGACATTTTCCAGACACATGATGATACTTCAAAGTTATATTAACAGCGTGAACCAAGTTGGCCGACTCCCATTTTATCTTAAGTTTTTCAGTAAGATTCATGTTCTGAAATAATCAAAACAAATACTTCTGACATGTGTTTCAATGATTTCTAATACTTCGGAATAAATTTTAGGTTCTAGAATACATCTTCATGTAACATTTATCTCAAAATGCACTTTTTAAATCATTTTGACAGTTCGTTAAAAGTTGGCATAATTAGCGATAACTGTAATTAGAATTAATTAACTATGATTATTTCATAATTTTCGGAGCAGGAACTGCTTATCCTTCCGAAGCACCTGAGTTCACTCCTGGTTTTTATAGGAGTTCGTGTTCTTCATTGTTTTTTAGTTTTCAGTGTTTATTTGTTGTCCTTGTGGTTGTTCATTTGTCTTCCCGGGTTTTGTCTGTCTAATGGATTATGTTTTTTTTTGGATTGCTCCTTAGATATATTTTTCCTCTCATAATGAAACAGCCGGAAATTTATCTGACGTTAAAATATCTCTTTTCATCATGTTATGAGAATGTAAGACTACAGAAATATTGAATATATTATATTTTGAATAATTAGTAACTTTCAATATTTAGAAAATATGTTTTAATGAAAATAACAAGAATTATAATGTTACTGGCTTTTTTTAACCAATACCCCATATGATGCAGTACATATTGGTGGAAGCGTCATATCTTTAAATTTTATCAAATATTGTACGTCTTCATCCTTAAACTCCAAAACATTCTCTACAAAATATGACAGCGTAATAAATGTACAATAATAATGTGATACAATTACTTACAAAACCACACATTTTGAACAATTCTGTTTGTGCATAAAAATTGGCATAATGAACAACAAAATGGATAGCAGGAAAGCAGTCAATCAAAGCACCCCAACTGACAGAACGCCGGACACAAAATAACATAAAAGAGTACAAAACACAAACATGAATGCAACAGAGGGTCACGATAATCTGACTGAATAGTGGTGGGGTTAAACCGGGTTTATGGATACCCAAACCCCCCTTATCTATTCTGACGCACTGGTGTATAAAACACAATATAAAAATTATGGTTTACATTTACCACGGGGTGCCTCTGCTGGTGGACTCCAAATATCCGATGCTATCTCCAGCTCAGTTGATAGTATTTTCATACTACCCTGAAATCTTTTCTGTCCTCAGATGGTTTGGCTCTGTTCTTAGTGTTTTGATACTAGATTTAAATTAAGACTTTAAATTTACTCTGATGAAAATGTTTGATTTAGTGAAATGCAAGAGTATCTCCTTTGTGCATTACTCTAACCTCAGACGGTTTGGCTTTACCCTTCTGGCCATTTTGGCATTCGAATTGGCTCTCTAACATTTCTATGTTTGAGTAGAACTTATGCACACCTTGATTATCAATATTGTATCATTGTATATTTACCTTATCCTTTACCATGTTTACGGTCGGTAAGAACTCTTTATTAAGAAAACTCTAGTAATCAATATTCTGTCTCAAAGAATCACTATAGTAATTTGTATTCATACTTGCGAAAGAATATTTAGTCAATGGGAAAAAAATCATCTAACATCTATTGAAAATAATATCAAAATTTCGTATGTATGTTTCTTGGATTAAATATATAGTAAAATATAGATTCTGTCATCCCAATCATGATGTATTTATGTGACATTTCAAAAGCTGAAGACACTATGGTAGTATGTTATTGCATTGCATTTAGAAAAGTCGAAATCGGATAAAAGATTCATAGTTTTTTAAAGCTAATAATCAATCGGATTTCTCAAAAATTATTTGTAAATCTTGAACATATTTAAAAACTAAACTAAAGATAGAAACCTTAAAGCTTTAATGCAAACTTTGGACATTTACTTACTCTGAAAACTTTTGATGGTCATATTGAGGACATCTTGGTACTCCTTGGTCCCATACTGACATGAATATGGCATATTAACATTACCCTTGTCAAAAGATTTGATGGTCAGAGTAGATGTACGAGTTAATTTGCCAAGAGTATCGTTATATTCGCTCCTATCCAAAGTTTTTCCATTTATCACAATAATGTTTACGTCTTTATTTAACTGTCTTGTTTTATTTTGGTATGTATCATTTCGTACTTTACACTTTAGCTCGATATTCTCTCCAAAGATTGTCGAGTTGGAAGACAAACTCCATGATATTGCATCTGTAAAATGAAAACACCTGCTCGTGTCTTTTATGAATTGTGTGGTATACGTAGTACGTCAGCGGTCGTCAATTTGTCGAAACTTATATGATAAAAAATCATAACATGGCAGATTTATGATTACTCCTCTATCATATTTTTTACCCATTGAACCTCTGATAATGACTCCAATAACGAAAAATGACATGAGCTACAGTCATAAGTGTTTCTACACTTTCACATCAAAAAGAAATGTTGAGGTAGGGTAGATATGAAAAATGCATTCGACTTTGACTAACTAAAAACGGCTACACGTATGCTCAAAATAAAAAACACACAAGGAGCAAAAACGTGAAAACATTATATATTTACTACAACAGGACGTCCGGATGTTGTCACCTATCAATTTCTCTTACATTACAGATTGTTTGAGATATTGTCTCACAGACACATTTTCATGGAAAAGTTGTCTGTAAATAATCAATGACTTACAATGATAAACGAAACTTACCAACATAACTACCGTGGTACTCAATAGTGGTAAACATTATAATGACCTGCACGGAGACAAACAAAAGTTAAATTTAAGACGAGTATATGGCTTGGATATACATTTATTTTTACAACATGTACAGTGGTGTACGGTACGCGAGCTATGACCTATATGTTATACCGTTTTAGCTTCAAGGACAGTTCTACTTGATTTCATATATATTTATTCTGTTCATAGGTCGAGCAAAAGTAGAAACTGTATTTACATGTAAGGGTATTCCTTTAGAATAGAAAATATTTAAAACAACTTAAATTTTCAGGAATATATAACAACTATATTATATACCCCAGAAGAAGGGAAGCCGATTTAACCTAACCACTGTTCAGTGTCTGTACCTAATCAGACTATCTTGACTTTGATGTGTTTGTGTTTTGTACTCTTGTAATATTTTTTTGTCCGGGGTTCTGTCTATTCGGTTACGTTTCTTGATTGGTATATCTTTGTTGACCTTTCCTGTCATCCGTATACAACCAGCATGTGGTTTTGTTTCAGTGGGAAAAATCTGATAACAATACCTGTCAGTTACTCGTACCCTTAAAAATTGCGACCCACAAGGCTTGGTCAGGTCCCTGTCAAAGGTATTTTCTTAAAAAGAGAGTGGCACTCCTAATACATTAAATTTTTGTCAGAGACATTGGACAGAATGATGTCTCTCGTGAAGCAAATACTTCCAAGGATCTTCTTCAAATGATTAAGGCAAGGGTAGCCATTTTTGAAAAAAATATATTATTTTGAGGGACCCCTCTTTCAATGAACAAGGGCAATATATTTTCTAGGATTATAACTTCCCGCAAGAATCCAGGAACATCTAGCACTTTTAGGTACATGTAGCTAGAAGCTAAAAAACCAGTATTCTGAACTTGTTCTGTTTTTTATACTGCCTTTTGTCGTTTTATGTGTGAACATATGTTAAGTCAATGTTTCAGTGTTGAACTTATTATTTACTGGGACTTTATAAAATAAAAATCCAAAGATACTAATATTAGGTATAGTAAATTTATACTATGCTGTATACGACGCATTTCAAGGAGTTACCTCTCATCAGCAGCATTAAAACCGAAACATTAGGAAGACCAAAAACCAAACTTATTTTAAAACAAGAAGTACTCATAACCAAAAATACCGAAATAGGAAGCCAAAGTTCAGCAAAGTTCAGCTAAAACTTCATTTATTTTTGTTTATTCATCTCAATATAATGTATCAAATTCTTTTGACCAAAGGCTTTCCCTTTTCTACCTGTCTTGATAATTCCAATTAAGATCTTGTTCTATAATTAAAGCTTTCGATTTGATTGTGTCAAGTTGACAGGGGGCGCCGGCTAATAGGTGTGATGGAATCTTGGTACCTTGCTTCTTTTATTTGTTACCTTCAATGGTGCTTTAATTTTTTTACCACATAATTTTTCATTTTTTATGTTCTAATAACACAATTTGCTATCTTATGTTATCGGACTATGAACTTAAATGACTAACTTAAGAATCCATTAATCAATTGACCAATGACACGGTCATATTGGGAATGTTAATCATCTACAATAGTCATTTATCTCAGTTTTTAATGAATTTATTAAGTCAATCAGAACGGGAAACAGGCATGAATTATTTCTGATCAGTCAAAATCGACATGATCAAGTTTATTCCTCTTGTTGAGCCGTTTTCCCATGCAAAACTTCTTGGCGATTTCTCTTTGCTCTGAAAATGCAAAGTCGGTGACTTGAAGGCATTTCTGAATTTTTTTGGCCAACTTAAACCTCATTTTGCCGTCAAGATTAATCCTTGTAGACTTGTATTGTTGTAATTTTCCTTTACATCCGTTGCCATATAAGCGGAAGATCAAGATCACGATTAACCTTAAAGGTGTAATTGTATCACAGACATTAAACAACTGATGAAGAATGTGAGTGATCGGGAAAATTAGCTATTTTGATTTACGTACTGTCAAATTATAGATGTAGACTACCATGGGAGGGTCTCGAACAAGATCTATGGAAATGGATCTTTTTTCGCTTTTACATTATAACGAAGCATTCTATGATATTATACTTAATGCAAAAATCTTGATTTCTCATTGTTGGCAGATATGTGGTATTTCAATCCCCCTTACAGTAGGCTCCAACCATCTTGACGACGGGTGGTATTCCATCCTTAGCGACAGGAATACCACATTGGAGAATGCCACCCTCCGTACCGTAAATCAGGCATGGGGTAATGCAAATGTGTAATTGTAATGCATGGTAATGCATTACATTTTCCGAAGTAATTGCAAGTAATGTGTAATGCAGGATTTTTAGCATTACATGTAATTGTAATATAATGCATTACTTTAGCAAAAATCTGTGTAATTTCATGCATTACATTGCATTACATGGCATTACATAAACATAACATCAAATTTTGTAACTCATCTTAAGGTAAGATTTTCAATAATTAAGATATTGTATTAATATGTAAGAAATATTTCACAAATATATAAATAAAAAAATAAAAATAAAATTTGTATAAATACTAGAATGTCCAAATTACAATTTTAAAAGAATAACTGTATATCAGACATACGGAGTTATCTTTTTTAATGTCTTTTTATTTCATTCTATTTCCTGCATTTTCCTGTATAAACAAAAATTATATATGAAAAGCTATACTGTAAAAGTTTTCCATTGTTGTCAAAAGATGAATGAATATCTCGTCTTGATTAAATAACAGATAATTGAACATTGTCATAAAACACTAATTTGTTTGTTTTACAATCAATCTTTTCTCCATTTGTCATAAATTAAGCTCTATGTTTATTACATAATTAGGAAAGATCAGTAAATATTTTGATTGAAATTAAAAAAAAAAACAAATGTATTTTTATAAACGAAAAGTTAACATTAAGTTAAAATATGTATTAAACTACATCTCTGTAATTTCTTTTTAGAGAAAACACAGAGATGTATACATTGATATCTTAAAACCAAAGACAGAAGAGCAATCAACTTTGAATTTTCTTTTCACTTGATAATAAAATTTACAAATGTAATGTGTAATTCAATGCATTACTTTGCAAAAGTAATTGTAATGTAATGCATTACTTTGATAAATTCATGTAATGGTAATTGTAATATAATGCATGGTTTTGTCAAAGTAATTGTAATGTAATGCATTACATTGCAATGTAATTCGCCCCATGCCTGCCGTAAATGAGTTTCACGTTCTCCGTATTACGAGATAATTGGCATTCAGTATAATATAACACATACTGCCTTCAGTTGAGGGTGGTATGCCAGATTATTGGAAGGCAGTATGCGTGTAAAACCAATTGTGATGTACGACATATATTGAAATACATTTAGTAGCAACGGAACTGGTAATACCCTCGGGAACTTGGAGTCCACCAGCAGTTCTGTCGACTAAGTGGTAATAATAAGATTTATGTTACTTTTTATGCAGAAAATCCTTTCGGCGATTTACGAATCATCAATTGTACTACTCAAGGCCTAAAATGTAAGTAAGCTTTCTATAATTTAGTATGGATACTTACCGATAAAACTGATAGGTATTTGCAAGACATATTCCTATGAAGTATATACTTCCTTGGGAGTAATACACAATTAGTTGTGCATTAAATTTAAGTTAAATTTAGCTTTGTTGAAAATTGAGAAATATGATATGAGCTATTATATTTGCATATGAATAGGATCTCCCCTTATATGTGGTTATAACGCGTAGATTTCATTCATTAAAATGAATGGAATTACTTCTTTTCAAAACACGATTCCAAGAAAATGCATAAAATGTTTTAATACAATAACAAAATAGTAAGCACTACTAAAAAATGTCACAGTTTTAGGACTTAGGAAAGTCTTTATCTAATATGAATAGAAAATACATAATACATTATTGGTTTTTTAACACAACAAAGAAACCATTTAAACTCCTACATGCAAATTAAATGTTTTAAAAGGATATCAAACTTGAATATTTTCCCGCTCGCTTGTCTTTTTGAATTTCAATTGATTTACTACGTTTGAATTAAAAAGCCACTTTTTATTGGGGTTTTTATATGTACTTGTGTCAATAGAGATTTACGCATACGACTACAATTTAATTAAAATTGAACGGTCATCTCCAAATCGATACAAAAGAAAAAGTCGGGTTTCCAAAATAAATTATTGTTTAGGAAAATAAATTACGTGTGCGGCATACACAAGCTGCACAAATTTCTACAACATGTTTAAGATGGTCTCTCTGGTATGGCAAGCCGTTTTTATATTCATTCCACTTTCAAGATATCTTATAAAGTTTAATAAGATATCTTATAAAATAAATGAGATATCTTGTAAACTAATTTAGATGTCTTATATATTAAATAAGATATCTTTATAAACAGTTTAATAAGATATCTTTATAAACAGTTTAATAAGATATCTTTATAAACAGTTTAATAAGATATCTTATTTAATATACAATATATCTTGTTTAATTAATATGATATTTTATTTAGTTAAAAAGATATCTTATGATTTATATAAGATATCTTTTTATATCTTTGATTTTAAATATATCTTATATAGTTTATAAGATATCTTTTAAATCAGACAAGATGTCATATTAATTAAATAAGATATCATATATATTAAATAAGATATCTATAAACAGTTTGATTAGATCTTATATAATTTATCATATTAATTAATAAAATATCTCAATTAGTTTATAAGGTGTCTCATTTCAAGTGGAATAAAAAAAATCAAAAGTTCAAATTAGATAATATATCTCATAAACATTACAAGATATCTTATATTCTTTATAAGGTATCTTATTAACTTTATATGATATCTTTTAAACTAAATTAGATATGATACTAAGATGCACTGAATGTGCGCATTTTGAAAAATTGTGTTTTATCAGTAGTACTGAACGTAAAAAATGTGATACGATGGCACCATAACCTAACACTTTCTTAAGCTGATTTAACTATGATGGAAAAACTAACAAACTTCAGCTGGTAGTACTAAAATATTCCCAAGACAGAAATATGAATTAGAGAGGCCTTTATGCCAAAACACAACTCAACATTCCATTTGATGGTGAACGCAGCCCATTAAACCTTTTGTTTTTGGTAAGAAAAAATACGTGGCCATGTTTTTGTTCTTTCCAGTCAAATCAAGAAATACCAAAGGGCTATTCGAAGGAGGGGAAAATCGAAAATAACTGAAAAACTCCGGAGAACAATGAAGACGAGACCATAACAATACAAACACTACACTTAAAACTAAAAACATATAAACAACATGGACCCTATCCGAGGGTAGACTTAGGTGCTCCGGAAGAGTAAGCAGTCTCTGCTTCCTGCAGGACATCCGCCAGCATGGGTGCCTATGTCAAATCCGGTATGAGGAAAGGGCAACATCAATGGAACATGTCCATTTTCATTTGGAAAACGTTTTTTTCATACATGTCAATCAAGTCACGATGAAGTACATAAAACTTTAATAAGGATGACTCCAACTTCGGAGCAACATACCCTTGTTTCAGCAACTTTTCTGTCATGAACCGGATTCTGTCCAGGAAGTCAGTGTATATGTCACAAGCTCTAGAATAACGTGCGAGTTGTGAAATATACACTCCATACGCCGGCTCTGCTGGCATGTTGCCGCTCAAAAATGAGAAGTTGACGATAGGAAAGCCAAAGTCATCCCGTTTGTCGTAAAGTTTTGTATTCAGCTTTCGTCTGGTGTCAATTACGAAGAGAAGGTCAAGACAAGATATGGAAAGGTATCGTTTATTTAAATGTTTTTACAAAAAGGAATACTACTTTTAAATGCATTCATTTGAAAATGATATAGGTTGTAAAACTTGAAACATTAACTAAAATTAAATAATTTGCACAAAATACATTTAAATTAACACGCATTACATCGTAATTAAATGTTTATACTTGTAGTCAAACTAAAATGTTTTGTTTGAAAAAGTGTATTCTAATCATAGTTACACGGACACTTTTGTGAACTATTTTAACTGCTAAAAATAAAGTCAACGATAAATTCTTACAGGGTTCATTGTCGTTGAGCTTTTGAGCAGTTAAAATAGTTCACAAAAAGTGTTCGTGTAACTAATTTACAAAAGGTGTCCGTGTAACTAAGGCTGGAGACAAAATGGTAAATTTTTCATATTCCACAGTAGACAAAATGGAAAATGACTCTTGTTCTCTAGTACAAACACTCTTATTTTAAACTAGTAGACGGAATAAGAAATTCTTCACAAAAAAGTGTAGACAAAGTGGGAAATGCCTTTTGTTCCCTAGAAAATACACTTAATTTAAACAAGTAGACGAAATGAGAATTTTCCTTTTCCACAGTAGACGAAATGAGAATTTTTCTTTTCCACAGTAGACGAAATGGAAATAGACCAAATGGGCGTAGACCAAGTGGGATGTTACCCCCTGGTGTATAATTATTTCTTTTTGCAGACCTTAAACGTGCGATTGCGATTACATTCCCTGCAAGTGAATGCAATTTCTATTCAAAAAGATTGTTGGGGCGGGCTTTGGTAAGACTACATATACATGTATGCCTAAAATTATGTAAAATGTAAAAACTAAATGAAAAATGATACTGATTTTTCAGCATTATTAAGGGAAATATGTTATATATTTACTTTGTGTTTCGCAATAAACTATGATCAACCAAAAAAAAACAAACAGACGTCTAATTCTCGGTTTTTTCTATTCACTGTGTTAGCTGGTTTGTTTTGATTGTTTTAAATTTCATATATAAAATACAAAACCTTTTTCCTACCATACATTCCAGGTACATATATTCTGTTATCTTTAATATATATTTTTATTATAAAATGGGTTTTTAAAGTTTAATAACTCAATATTATCGATCTGCATCTTCATTGATTGCCAGATCTCTTTTCGAATTCACCAACTATATATTATTTTATAATAATAAGAATTTATTTTCTGTGAATAAAATATAAATACGTATCGAGATATATTAATGATTATCGTTTCAAACCAGTTTTCTATAGCTTTGTTTCGAATAAATGGATTATTAGTGGATCTATCGGAATTGGACAAAAAAGGTTAGCAATATCGAACGGACTATTCACGTGACCGGAAGTAACATGGAGATTTTTACCTTGCATATTGTTTTACTCATTTCTATAGTTTTACTGTTATAAAATCTTAAATAAAATTTTAGCGTAGCCCGGAAATCTTTGGGTCGAAACTCGACAAAATGTACACATCTTGTGCAGTAAAATTAGCATAAAAGAATTTATTGGTAAAGACTCACTTTTTAACAAAACAAAAAACATTCATGTAAAAAAACTGTCATGTACATATATTATGCTTTAACTTTGACATTGTTAAGATCAACAGATTATGACTCTATATTTTATTATTCTTCGGCTAGTCTTATGGTCAATTATTTTCTTTTCTGCTGCTCTGTTCTGGTCTTATCTATGATGACAACAAGGAAAAACAGAAAATAACCTACTGCAAATACACTGAAAACAGCGAGTCCTACATATCCAAATGTTTGATCTTTTTCAGGTTTTTCTGAAAGTAAATAGTTAGCAACATCTGCATTTTGCAAAGTTTTATTTAATATAAGAAAATAAAGCAAATGAAATGTTGATTCCAAATGCCCCGTTTATGAACATTTCAACAAAGCGCAAATGATTTACTTGTAAGCATTGCTAAATGCAACATATTTGACAAAAACAAACAATAACAAAACATTGTGTAGAATACAATCAAAATGTTACCATTCTAGCCTGTCGCTGACGTATGAGACTGACAGTTTGGAAGAGGGGAATCCATGCATGATGTATAAATGTAACATGGATAAACGATCATTCTTCGTAATTTCTAGATTTTGTTATGTCACCTCCTACGCAAGACATTTCAACAATGTGTTAATATATATTCGGTAAATCATGTAAATAGGAACGTGTATTGAAGGCTGTATTTATACGACTATGATTCAGAACTGTATTGTACTTTTTAATTTCAAAGTCCAATATTATGTTGCGAATCTCGTTCACCTAATTCATCAACTATTTTGTAGGCTAGAACTTTCATATGAAATAAACAAACTTTGCGAAAACAAAAAATGACTAAAATAAAGAAAAATACTCTACAATCTACATAAATACCGTTATTTGAAATTGCTTCAAAACAAACGTCTTTGTTTGGTTCCATACTCTGAATAATTGTTTTTGATCCAACAGAGCACTTTAAATTGAATGTATCATGAAGACATTTGCCGGACACATGGTGATACTTCAAAGTTATATTTACATCGAAAAACAAATCGTTCGTTTCTCCTTTTATCATCAGTTTGTCAGTAATATTTATTTTCTAAAAATACAAAACAAATGCAGTTGACTTTCAAACATGTTTTTTGTACATTAAAGTCGTCTAATTCCCCTTTTAACAGCTCATCATTTCCATCTTTCCTCGTATACGATTTTGAAACATGCATCTCTAATTGTTTTATCCAAGATTTTCTTATATTTCTTGAAATAGACTATGAGGGACATTTGAAGACAAAACTTTATGACAAACGTGATAACTTCAACTGTGCTATTGTTAATTTTCCCCTCTTGAGTAGCAATATACCAGTATCGCCTGCATATGGCGTCTACGTTTCTCAGCTTATCCGATTTCAAGGGCATGGGTGAGTTACCCCGACTTTCGACAAAGAGGATTACTGCAGTCAAAAAAGCTTCTTAATCAGGGTTTTATCAGGGATAAGTTGATGTCATCACTTAGGAAATTTTATGGTCGACATCATGAATTGATTGACCATTACAGTGTTTCAATATCTAAGATGATGTTGGACCTGTTCCCACTGTCGTAACATTTCATGGGCCTCCACCGATTTGTAACTTCCACCGGATTGACTTTGTTGAACTTCACGACGGTTGCCGTATACGGAGTATGAACTGCTTACTCTTCCGGAGCACCTGTTGTTCACTGTTTTTAGTTTTCTGTGTATATTTGTTGTGCTTTTGGTTGTTCATTTGTCTTCCCGGGTTTGTCTGTCCAATGGATTACTTTTTTTTATTGCTTCTTAGGTATGTTTGTCCTCTTTTATATCATACTAAATATTTAATTCTAAGATAATACTTTTAACTTATTACTCCTGTTCTTTTTTAATTTCGACGGTCTGTTAAATTTTGTTTAACTTTACATGCAGTTTAATAACTTCAATTACATTTGTACATATATATCTAATTAAAAAATAAAGCCAACGAATCCACAAAAGTCATAGGGTCTTTTCTCATATTGACAAAGGCCAATAGGCCAGAACAGAAAATAGGGGCTTCAGAGGATCCTTGTATGAGAATCTAAAATGCATTTATATATGTATCTACAAAATGCGAATGCATTATATTTTTGTAATCGTATTATTGTAACTAATACAATGACAGGTATATTTGTCCTCTTTATAATTTAAACGAGAATTTCTATTATTTTGGTTTTCTCTAAATTCTATAAAAGTGAAGCATTTTATAAAACTTGGGTTAAAGCCATGATTTTTATGAAAACGAAAAATGCAATGTATTTATCAGTTTGGCCATTTACCTTTGTTACCGAAAGCATTGTTACGTTATACGAGTTTTTTAGATATTCAGTAAATTTGTAAGTATACCAAGCTTGTGTTTGTAATATTTAGTTTTATTGAAAATAACTATAATTATAATGCTACTGGCTGTTTTTATATAATACATGTACCCCGTATGTAGCTGTGCACATTGGTAATGGAGTCACGTCTTTAAATATCATCCAAAATGATATGTGTTTGTCCTTAAACTCGACACCTTTATCATTATTCTCTGGATACTCTACAAAATATGAAATAAGGATAGATATTTAAAGATGTATGTGATGGACACACGTACTCTTTATCTCTCTATTGCATAACAATTTACAATGTTAATTAGTCTCATTATTCTGTTTTATTGAAAGAATCCAAAAACGTGATTCGCTGTTATATTATTTCCTTATTTTTTTTATTTATTTCTATTTAGTTATTTACGACTATAGCTGCAAAATTTTCCCTAAATACATATTCAATTCCTTTCATTGCCAATATGATTTCGGAACAAATTTTTCAACACTACTTGTATGTATTCTAAATGGGGTAATACAAAAGCATCAAACAGGAATTAGTTCATCGAATCACATTCCACAATATTTGAAATTACTTAGAGAATTTTGCAAAATTTATCCATAACCAAATTTTATGAATAGGAGAGTCAGTGGGCGTGTAGGGAGTAAAACTAAGAATATGTTGAAAAATTTCTTTTGTTTCCTTTATATTTTTCCGGACATGTAATTTCTCTTTTATCAGGAAAGCATGTAATTTCTCGTTCATCAGGGAAGAACTTATTTAAGCTATTAGTATTACATTGTAGTTTACTTTGAATAAGACGAGGTAAAAAGCCGTAAAGGTAAATGTATTTGAAAAATATCTGTTTATCGTTCGGTTGATGGATAGGATTTTGTCTTGGCATTTTAAAATT
This sequence comes from Mytilisepta virgata, assembly GCA_028015205.1. Taxonomy (NCBI): domain Eukaryota; kingdom Metazoa; phylum Mollusca; class Bivalvia; order Mytilida; family Mytilidae; genus Mytilisepta; species Mytilisepta virgata. The sequence goes on from CM051515.1 coordinate 40,544,068, forward strand.
GAAAACTAATAATAACATAGTTTTTAGTCGGTTAATTAACCTTGTTAAGTCTGCCAGGAAACCATTTAAAGTTACCGTGGTTTTTATGCACTTATGCAATTTTAAAATTGAAAACTTTAATAATAACACAGTTTTTAGTCAGTTAATTAACTTGTTAAGTCTGCCAGGAAACCATTTAAATTTACCGTGGTTTTTATGCACTTATGCAATTTTAAAATTGAAAACTTTAATAATAGTGTAATTTTTATGACATAAAATAAATAATTGGCGCCAAAGTTTACTAATAGAGCGCACCTTGATAATCAGTTTGTTGTTTTTCAATATGAGGCTTTCGCGAATAAACTTTTTTCATTGGTTGTGTTAAGAATTAGCTGAATTAATTTTACTCCTGTATTTCATTCACTCAAAGGTTTCCGAAAAATAAACGTAAGGTTAAATCAGGTATGGTAGCAAAGGCTAGCGATGATGTTGTGAATCCGCAAACTTGGCCTCAAACTTCTTTACAATATGAATATATCAATAAGTCCATTTCTTTTCAAGATTTCGATTTTAAATTGTTTGTAGCTGGTGAGTTGGAAACAATTAGCTCAAAAAAGATAAATTCTACAGAAAGAAAAGGAAGACTTTCTTTATTAAAGAAAATAGTTTATTATAGTTCAATTTACACATGGAAAGCTTTGTTAGATTTTTACGCAGCGTTTGTTCGTCAAATTGAGCTAGGTAGAAAGACTTGGAAGGATGATCCAGTAGATATTGAGGTTCCTTTGCTTTCAAAGCATGTTAAGCAAGATTATAGTAAAAAGTCCAGTTATCCAAAAAAAGATGTTAAGGCTCCGTCAGTCTGGTATTGCGCAGCCTTTCAGAGAAATAAATGCTCTAAATCTTCTCCCCATAGCGCTACTATCAGAGGTGCTGACAAAGAAGTTCACCATATTTGTGCGGCATGTTATAGAATTGACAAGATTAAAAGCGGGCATCCTGAATGTTCGTCAGCTTGTCCTCATTCTAACGAGTGACTTGTTGACAAGTTTGATGTGGATTCTGCATTTTGGTCTCAGAAACATATACTTAAATGTCAATTTTGTAATGACAGTAGTTGGAAAAAAAAACAGATTTATCTTATTTTATTTGGCTGCATAATGAATTCGAAGTTCCGGGTTGTCAAATTTCCAAGGGAAAAGAATTCCAATCAAGTCAAATTTAAATATCAATTTTTGGCGTGAAATTTTACGTAATAATGATGATTATCAGGTTTGTGATATGCTGGAGTATGGATGGCCAGTTGGTCATATTGGGGTGCCGTTTGAGTCCGGTTTTTGCCGAAATCATAAAGGTGCTACTGATTTCCCTTTAGAAATCAAGCAATATTTAGAAAAGGAAAGCAAATATCAAGCAATAGTTGGTCCTTTCAAATCAAATCCTTTCCATGAAAGAATTGCTATTTCACCGTTGAATTCCGTACCAAAAAAGGAAAGTTTAGAGAGACGCGTTATTGTGGATTTAAGTTTTCCAGAAGCTAAATCCGTTAATGATGGAATTTTAAAAGATCAATATTTAGGAGAAAATATTTCAATTCAATATCCTAATGTTGATTGCTTGATTAATCTTATTAAATGTAAAGAGAAAAAAGTAGTCATCTTTTTAAGAGAGACTTGAAGCGTGCTTATAGACAAATTTTTGTTGACCCTGGTGACATCATCTCCTGGGTTATAAATGGAAAGGTCATCTGTACTTTGACAGAGTACTTACTATGGGATTACGATCGGCAGCGTACATTTGTATGCGCACTACTTCAGCTATAAAGTACATGTGTAAAAAGAATGAAATAGAAATTTTAAATTATTTAGACGATTTAGCAGGTTGTGAAACTGTCGATAAAAGTAATTTAGCTTTCGAATTTTTGGGAAATTTGTTGAAAAAATGTGGTATCAAGGAATCGGTCGAAAAGGCAAGTCCTCCTTCCACTAAAATGATTTTTATTGGTATTTTATTTGATACTGAAAATATGACTATTTCCATTGATAAAAACAGATTGGAAGAAATTTTAGATTTAGTCACAAGTTGGCTTCAAAAATCCTCCTGTTCTAAAAAAGAACTACAATCATTATTAGGTAAACTTAATTTTGTCAGTTTTTAGTCAGTTAATTAACCTTGTTAAGTCTGCCAGGAAACCATTTAAATTTACCGTGGTTTTTTATGCACTTTATGCATTTGGATGCAACAAAGGGGTACAATACTTAATTTATGAGAATCCCATTGGCCATTTTTTTTCTTTCCTGGCACCCAGTTTATATTAATGGAGCAAATATAGAGGTTGTAAATTATTTCAACTATTTAGGTGTAACCTTCCCAAAAATGGAAAATTTACCTTGACGAAGAGCAAAAATATTGAAAAATCTACAAAGGCCATGTATTGAATCATTAGGTAAAAGACACAATCTATCAATTGAGTGCCTGTTAGATTTATTTGACAAAATTGTTAAACCAATGCTACTTTACGGCTGTGAAATCTGGGGATATGAAAATAATTACTCTATTGAGAAACTGCATTTAAAATTTTGTAAACTTATGCTTCACCTAAAACAAAGTATCCCAAGTTTACGGTATGTGGTGAACTTGGTAGTTACCCTTTATACGTCGATAGAAAAAATAAAGTTATATCCTTTTGGACAAAATTAGTCACAGGAAAAGAATAAAAATTATCTAAATCATCTTACAAATTATCATATACCCTATTTATTAATGAAAACATGTTGCTCCATTAATCTGGTAAAGCTTAAATACATGTGAAAAAAAAACCAACATAAAGGTACATATAGGAACATAACAGCTTGACATTTACTTACTCTCAAAACTTTCAACGGTCATATTGAGGATATCTATATACTCATTGATACCATACTGACATGAATATGGTATATTTACATCATTTTTGTCAAAGGATTTGATGGTCAGAGTAGATGTACGAGTAGATTCGTCAAGAGTTTCTTCATATTTATCGTCATCGACGGTTTTTCCGTTAATCACGATAATGTTGATATCTCTACTCCACTGTCTGGTTTTATTAAGGTAGTTATCATCTGGTAAATTACACTTCAGCTCGACATTCTCGCCAAAGATTGCAGGACTTGAAGACAAACTCCATGATATCGCATCTGTGAAATTAAAATAATTTCTTATTAGAACAAGTTTCTGTATCAGTTGCTTAGATTAGGGATCCTCCATTATCTATGTTTATTATTATTATTATTATTGATAATATGGAATAGTGTGTTTATTTAGTTTGATATAAATTTGGTTACTGTTGATTAATTTTAGCATCATTGTTTTTCAAGGGTCATTTATTGTTTGTCTAGAGGTGGGACTATTGCTCCTTGTTCAAGACTATTCCAAAATTGATATATAAGAAATCTTTTCACGTGTTCACTTGTATAGTATCTAGTTGGTTTTTTTCTGTTTTATTTTTCTTCATATGTATATTGTTTTCTTGCACATTTTAGTAGATTACGTAATTACAAGTGGTAGTTTCTACCGAGGTTTCCTATATTACAAATGTATATCTCTTATTAGACGTTCTTTCATTTACGCGTATCCCATACCATACCGAAATGTCATTTAAAGGTAGACTAATTATAAAAAAAGCATTTAACTTTAACTTACGGAAAAAGGTATAACACAAAGTTACAAAATAACTTCAAAACATTAGACTTAAAGATGATCAGTTAATATTATAGGGTTATTGAATTAATACTGAAGAGAATTGTCCCGTCAGATTGTAATTATTGTTTTTTTTTTATGGAACAACATTACCAAATTTCATTCAATAACCCTTTGTTGTAACGAAACCTTTAAAATGCCAAATGAGTTTATTTTCTACATCAATGACCTTTAAAATGCCAAACTAGAATATTGCACGATAAATTGGTTAATGTTCGACTTGTATATACTTCGTGTCTGTTCGATTTTAAAGTAATGAATGAACAGTAAATTACTAACAATGATAAATGAAACTTACCGACATAGCTGATACTGATAAATATTACAGCGATCTGTATTGAAAGAAATAAATTTATTAACTACATAATTATTGTAAGTAGTTTAAAAAGGTGATAGTTTAGACAGATATCTGTAACCATGACTGGTGTATATTTCCTTTAAAAGCAGCTGAGCATGCATGTAATGTTATACTGTAATAGCTTTTATGAAACTTGTACTTTCTAAATAAATGTTTTGATACGAATTTTGATGCACAAGATGTTAACATTTCGCCGATTAACGACTCATCAGTTTTTCACAAGGCCTAAAATGTTGAAAACCAAAACAACAATCCAAAAGGTTGAAGAGAAAATTCAAAAATACCAAAAATGACCAAACGGGATAAAGCCAAAACCATCTAAGGACAGATCTTTGCACGAGGTAGATACTCTTTAGTTTTTACAAATTTTAAAATTTTGAAACAGTAAATTTTAAGTATCAATTTCGAGCTAGTATCGAAATTCCAGCAACTGAGTTAAGGATACCATCGGAGACTTAGAGTCCACCAGCATTGCCATCGACTCAGTGGTATAAATAAATTCTTCGATACCAATTTTGATGCACAAGATGTGCACATTCAATTCGTAGATTTACGACTCATCAGTTGTGCTCAAGGCCTAAAATGTTGAAAACCAAAACAACAAGTTCTTTGTTCATAGATATCTCAAATTTACATGTAAATTATTTTACGGGTATTCACTGACGTTATTTATAGAAATGCCTTTTTAACCAACTATAGAGTATACGACAAAAAAATCAATTGAGTCGGAAAAGGGTCTTCAGATATATAATGAACGATTCAATAAGGAATTCTTTGGTGCAAATTTTGATGCAAAAGATAAGACTATTTCGTCGACTTACAACTATTACAGAACGGGTGTATTACAAGGGAAAGTACTGTCACGTGTATATAGATGATATTGATTCTGATATCTGTTCATTAATCAAAAGCAAATAGAGAATAAAAAAACTTAGCTTCCTCAAGACGCTATAAAGCTCTTCATGTTAAGAATGTTATGAAGAAATCCTTAGATACTTTTTTACAAACAATAATCTGTACACGAAATGCTTAACAAGAAAAAAGCACAGAAAATGCACTAAGAATATAATGTTATTAAATGGGTGTTTTCATAAAAAGGCTGTATTATTTCCGAGTCAGTAGTATTGCGTCGAGATCAGCTTTATAGGTCCGAGGCAATGGTTATATTAAATAGTCCATTTAAACTGTATTTTAAATTATTGGTCAATAATGTCTAATAAAAATCATACGGAATTCGGAAAATCTGTCAGTTTGCTTAAGGAACAAAACTAAGGAAATTCTAAGGCTAATACATACTTGACAACATATAAATAAGAGAAAATTTGAGAAAATTTGTCAAGTAGTTCCCATGCAACACCCTTTTAGGGGCGGGGTTGAAGCCCCGTGTCAGAAAATGAATCCAAGGTATTTGAAGGTTATTTGATGGTATTTCCACAGTAAATTGACGTTTCTGAGTGAAAAATAAAGATACTTTTCGGAAGTTGACGAAACTCTATCGCTAATATATTATATGATCATAAATGTTACAGTAATTTCCAAATATTACGAGTCACCGAAATAAGTTTAAATTTTGTTTATGCTGAAATAATTATATTTATTACCGTTTAAGGAGGATGTAATTGCTGGGTACAAAGTCACCAACACCTGCTGTCAATGATATTATTGCAAACGAAATATGTTTCATGTAATAAATTGTTGTAATAAATTTCTTTGATACCAATTTGAAGCACAAGGTGTGTACATTTCGTCGATTTACGACTCATCAGTTATGTTTAAGACCTAAAATGTTGAAACCCCAAACAACAATCCAAAAGAGTAAAAATCAGATTGAAAGTGTTATGCGTCAATTGTTTACCTCATTAGTGCACTTTCTTGTTGCAGAATCGAATTGTTTTAGGGTCGTCAACAGTTGATTGGCCGATACGAAGTTTCTTTCTCACTTGCAATGTGACGAGTGCCGTTAACGGAGCAGGCCATGCTTATCCTTCCGGAACACCTGATGTCACTCCCTGTTTCTAGTCGAAGTTCACATTGCTAGTTCTAGTGCTTCTCTGCTGTCTTGTTCTATTTTTGTTTAGTTATTATGTCTTTTTTATTGTTTAGTTGTACATGTATCCTTGTGGAGTTTGTTTGTTTGGTTCTATTCTCACAGCTTTGTCTTTTCCTTTGATTTCGAATTGATGAAATTTACAAAGTTTTGGTCGCTTCGGTATTCTTTTGCCGATAATTAAGTATTCATAAGACTGTATTTCTTAAATACAACCCCCATTTCTATTTTACCCGACAGGTAATACACAGGAAAATAAGTCTCAAATTACTAATAGTAAAATTATCAATACAATGAATACTTAAGTTTACTAAACGGAAGACATATCCATGTCACCATTTCAACCTCAAAATAGTAAATACCTAGCGAGAAATAATTATTGAACATTTCATCATTTTGTTCTTTAACTTACCTGTATAATGGCAGGGTACATAAAAGACATTCCTATTCAATATACTCTTCCTGAAACAATACATGTAACTTCAAATATTCTTGCCCAGATTCAAATTGCAATTTTCTCATTACAGGTAGCTTTCTTGCTCGAAAATGCACGTACGATTGTGTATTAAACCTACCAATTGAAGATAAATTTAGCTTCGTTTTAAAAAGAGAAATATGATATATGCTTATATATATCTTATATACAAAACTTATCAGATCGGGCTATTATATATATCCATAATGTGTAAATTCAATCCGTGCATTTGTCCGAATAATTCTGAATGAAATGAATATTTTTTTTCTTGAACTCAATTCCATGCAAATGCCTAAGAATCTATTTTTGATTATTTGTTTATTTATGAATGTAACTGAATTATCCAGTCTTGTCATATTTTGTAGTACTTACGAAATGACGATATTGTTTTTAAAATAAGATATAAATAGAAAATACAATATCAAATTAAATATATTGTAAATGTACCTGTATATATGTAATATTTACTTATCTTAATAACTTTTTCAACTACATGAATAATCCAGATAAATATCAAGGCATTTCTTCCTTGTATTTATTGATTTGGGTGCGTTTTTTCTCTGTCTTAAAACATGCTAGACAATATTTTATTTCCGTCATTTCTGTCTGAAAATTCATCATGAAAATTTCTAATGTAAAGAAAGATTTTTTAGAATTAGAAATATGAAACTACATATGCGTGTAAAATACATATTCACAGATTTTAAAAGTACTATGTCAAATGGTACCCGGACAGGTAACCGGACAAAAAAGCCCGTGGACCACTCGGGCCGTTTAAACGGACAACTTGTCCCGTACTCAGACCGTCTCATCGGACAACTTGGACCGTAGTCAGATCATATCCCATTTCCCGTAGTCGGATCGGCTAACCTGACTACTCGGCCCGTGTTATTGTACAACTTATTATTTTTTATTTATTTTATTTATTTATCTATTGTTAAACCATTGCTGTGACGTCATCTATTGAAGAAACAGTGGATTATTTTTTAGGAATCCACTGAAGTTCTGATTGTGTCTATAAATACTACTCACCACAGTTCAACGAATTTCGTGTGAATGAGTAGATTTAATTACAACGGTACCGTAAAAAAAAACTCTATCTACAAATTGATAGAAAATGAATGTTGTAAACGATAAGGCATCAACTATCGAAACTGTTTTTTTTTTACTCGAGACAAAAATTTATTTTTTCTGTTGGTCAGAGGATTATTTTTATTTTACATGTAGGAACAGGATTTTTCAAAATAAAATGTCGTTAGTGAAACAAACGATTTTTTGAAAACACTTTTGAAATATTTGCTTCCCATAAAATTTAGTACCCCCATAGTGAAATTCTTGTAAGGTAATATATTGATGCTGTGCACCTGCAACATTTTATGCATGGATTTTTTTTTAAAAAGAATGCATTCCCATTTTTCCGGACTTTGGAACTTAAATGTAGGACATTTTTCAGCAAACTCAATAACAAAGGAAAGTACAAGTTTTGTGTAATCAACCCCTTCTCAGTTTTTGACCTAACTGAAGTTGTGCAATTTTTTCTGTACGTGGAAACTAGCTTATTTCAAGCAAATTGTACAAAGGAGGGTACAAGTTTTGTGTATTCAACTGATTAACTACTCTGACGTTGTTTAACTGAGACTTTTCAAATATAACCCCCAAAAAAAACTGTCAATAAGACGCATTTTTTTTTAAATTTGATGCAACCCAAGCGACAGTTTTTTTTGACAGGAAAAAATAATAATCTTGTCTTCCCCCTGATAAAAATAGTTATCCTCTTATACATAATTTATGGGCCTTTCCTACGTGTTGAACACAGTTGAAGGTCGTGCGGTTCATATATAACTGCATAGGACCGTTTCAAAACATCATATATATACTTTAGAAAAAAAAGAGGGGGGGGGGGCAAATACTTCGGAAAAAGTGGGGATGAGGATTTATCTCTAGAGAATCAAATAAATATAAAAATATAATAATAACCTTCTCACAGAAAGCTCTTCTATTTGATTATCAGACACTATCTTCTTTATTCTTGACGGCCCTGGTTTGGTTCGTAGCTCAGAATCTACCTTATAGACTAAGGTACACATTAAATCCTCGTCTGATGCAGACGATATATCCTCATAAATAGGTTTTATAACAGGAAAAGTTTCATTTTCAGATGCCGACGAAATGTCATCATACATTAAAAAAAGTTTGCACTTAAATCCTCATCAGATTTTTGTGGATTTTCACAAAATTTAGATTGTGTTATAAAAATGTCCTCGTCGTCCATTTCCATTGTCATATAATTAATGATGAGTAGTTTCTATTCAAACTTCTACACTCATATATACACTAATATTTGACTAGGGGTAAGTTCAAAAAACATTTTTATGAAAAATGTTCTAGCATCGTGATTTAATGCTACTTTTTTAAAAATACTTTTGGAATTGTAGCTTTTTTATAGTGATTTTAAATTAAATACATATGGTTATTATTCTGTGTTATAATTATCTGTATTTATAGTCGGACTATATTCATTTGTTTGTTTAATCGATTTTTTATTTTCATCTTTGAAATCATCCAACCATGACAAAAATCCATGCAGAACGAATAGTGATTTTAAACTCACTCAGAATTAAAATTTAATTTTAAAAATGTGATTCGAAAGGGATATATTTTATTCGATTCCGACAACAAAAATGTGAACAAACTATAAGGAAACGCTGAAATTGTATATCACAAAGAGTAATGACTTAAAGAATACATAGCAATGGTTTAAGTGAGAGAACTTATAAGAAGTAGTGAATTCGGAATCTATAATCAACTCGCGACTGACGTCGCTCGTTGATTATCTTTTCCGAATCCACTACTTCTTATAAGTTCTCTACTACATATTCCTTTACATTTATAGCAAAAGAAAAAGTATTCTCGAATATGTAACTTGGATAAATAATTGATTAATCCAGACTATGTCTTCCCTCGATTTGTAATTGTCGATGACATATAATTCACTAATTGATTGTTTGATAATGATCTAAATTATTAAAAACACTAAGATTTGTAAAACTTCATCAGTTTTAATTAAAGACGTGAATAATAGTTTGAAAATGACGTTTTTACAATCATAAAAGGACATATTGTTGGGTTATTCGTTTTTAAACAGCTTAATGAGTAGATGAATAGTAGGGTGACACTGATGAGTAGTTTGGCCAAGCAAAGAATTTTGCATAAAATACCCAAGGTCCTTCCAAAATCATAAACTTCTCAACATTCTGATAAAGTATTCCAATTTTGGCAGGACGATGTCGAAAACAGACTGGTATGTGATTGTTGACCTTTCCTGTTATCTATTTTCTTATTTATTTCGGTGAGCCGACTTCTGAAGAAATGTATGGACCACTGTACAAATGCTGTTTGGAACTCTCTGTTGAACGAAAGTACAGTCACATGTATATAAATAAGTAAAACTCACGGAAAATACATTTGGCATTTCTAACAAAAATCCTTGAAATCTTGAAGTTTGCTTAAGGAACAATAAAGGAAACTCTACTGCTTATATTTTATATGATAAATGATGAGAGTAATTTCAAAATACTACGAATTCCTGTAATTAGTTAAAAATATGTTAACACTTTTAATTATATTTATAACTGTTTAAGAAAGTATATTCGCTGGGTATAAAGTCAAAACATCGGCTGGCAATGATATTATTGCAAATGAATTAAAAGATTTCGTGTAACAAGTTTATTAACCTCATATTATAATGCATTCTTTTCTTTCTTTTTTTCTTTTTGGTCGGTATTAATAGAAAATATTATAGGATTAAATACGATTTTGTATGAGTTTATCGATGTGTAAACTCGGCCGACTCATTCACAAACTAAATAAAGTCCGAAAGATTTTATGTTGAGTTTGTGAGTGAAAAGGCCGAGTTTACACACCGAACAATGAAATTATTGTATTTTATCATATGCAAATTAAAATGGAATTATAATTATGTCAACTTATACCTGTATTTCAAATTATATATACGATAACCTTATCTAGTTTTTCAAATTATTTGTACGAAACTTTAACAATTAGACTATACGTACTTTAAAGGATTATATTTTTCTGTGAAAAAAGATGAATGAAAATATGTATTTCTATCGTTTGTACGACTTAAGCAGTGTTAAAGATGGATTACATGTAACAATATGTATTTCTATCGTGTGTGAAACTTGAACAGAGATATGTTATTTTCATTGCTTATACGTGATTTGATTGATAAGTTTTACAATAGCTGTGATCCAGTTTAGATATTAAAACTTGTTGCGTCCCAGGAAGAACAATCTTATTTCAATTCAGAGCAGGACATGCTTATTCTTTTGGGGCAACTTATACAACTCCCGGTTTCTAGCTAGTGTTTTAGTTTCTGTGCTGTCTTGTTTTATTTATATTTATGTTTATTATATGTTTTATAGTTATACATATATATATCCTTGTGGTATTCGTTCGCCATTTTCCCTTTTTGTGACTTTGTATTTTCATTTCGATTTCGAATTTACGAATTCCCATTATTTTGTCGATTCGGCGTTCTGTTGACTACATTGTTGAATCTAGCTATAAACTCTAAGCAATACCAAATTTCTTTTGTGGGGTGATATAGTATTGTAACTTATGCTCGCTACCAGCGCATATCTGGATTCTGATACCAGTGTGGTTGTATACTGGCTTTGTTTTCTTTGATGCATTTTGTTTTTGCAGAATCGAATTTATGAATTAGCCATTTATTGGATTGTATTTCTTACATACAACTGTCCCTATTTCCACTTTAGCTGACTGTTTATGCAAACGAAAATAATGAAATGATCAATAACATGAACACCTAACTATTACAAAATGTCATCGTTTCAACCTCAAAATATTATATATCTATTGAGAAATAATTATTGAACATTTCATCATTTAACTTACCTGTATAATCAGAAGGTACATGAAAGACATTCCTTTTCAATATACTCTTCCTGACACAATAACTCAAAATCTTCTTGCCTAGATTCAAATTGCAAATTTTTCATTACAAATAACTTTCTTGTTCGAAAAAACCCTAAGATTGTGTAATATCGACCAATTAAAGAGAACTAGTTTTAAAAACAGAAATATGATATCCGATTAATATATATATGTATGTAATATACAAAATTGGTTATATCTGCGCTTGTTTGTAATCATAAAGCGTAAATTCGGTCTATTTGTATATGTATTAACCGATGAACTGGAATTGCTCAGTCATGTTATATTTTGTATATAGGACTGAAGAAATTACGATACGTTTTTGAATATACAATATCCAATTTCATTTTTGTAAAACATTTGAATGAAATATAATTTGTATGTATACTATAATTACTCACCCGAATAAGTTTCTCAATTTTCTTCCGTATGAATCATCAACCCTGTAAGCTGTCACATGGTAACTACCGGAAATTTCCTTTACGTTGATTTTGGCATTTCGGCCTTGCGCACAACTTATGAGCATTAAATATTTGTACATATTCTGTGTCAAATTCGATATCATAGAATATTTGTTAGAACTTTCTAAAGTCAGACATTTCCTTTGAACGACCGTCTATAAGTTAACTGAATGAATGAATGACTATTGGCCCGTCTAACGGTCTCTTGATATTAACTATCAGGCGAAAGAGGAATAATAATTCCATTGTTTAAGGTCAGAATCTAGCACATTCCATTATGTAACAATAAATTGTAAACAACATAATAAAGTTTAAAGTAATTTGTCACAAAGGTCCCAAAAGAAATTAAAGTGTCCAAAAATGATGAAAATGACATACATTTAAACATACCAAAATAATTACAGTTTAGTTACATTATACATGTTTCTTTTGTTTGTAATAAATCATAATTCCTTGGTAATCCTTGTAATTACCATAGTTGTTCATTTTACCATAATGATTTGAGTTGATCAGAAAGGCATTTTTAATAACAGAAAAAAATATTAATTTATTTGGAATGATCAAATACCTATGGATAGAAATATATTGAAAAACCTTGTCGATCGGCAGTTAAAAGATCAATTTATTCAAACATGGTTTTCAAATCTTAATAACTCTTCGAGAGGCAAATTTTATTTTGAATTTAAAAACGACTTTATGTTAGAATCATATTTGTTTAAACCGAAAACAAGGTAATATGTACCAAATCGCAAAACTGAGGTGTTCACATTTGAAAATACCCATGGAAACCGGTAGATGGACTAGAACACCAAAAGATCAGAGAATATGACAATTTTGTGGACACGGAATGGGAAACGAATTTCATTATCTCTTTTTATGTCAAAATGAAAATATTAAAGAAATTCGAGAAAAATACATACCGAGGTATTACATTGTAAGCCCACAAGGTTATATATTAAAAGGACTTCTTACATACTGTCACAAAGAACCTTATAAGAATATTGCTTTATTCATTAGAAATCTCGCTAAACTACTGTAAAAAAACAACTTTTTCCCGTTTAATTTATTTAAAAGTGTATTATATTGTCTATGGTATTGGTACTTGTATTGTGGTTATGTGTACTTGTGAATTGCTAAGTCGTTATATTGTCCTCTTGTACACCTGTGTCTGAGGTTATCAATAATAAAGTTGTCTTGTCTTGTCTCAACATTGACATTACATATAGATTCTTCTTCAGGCACGAGTGCGTTATGGAATTTCTCCACCCCAGATAGTTATATTTTCGATTTTGATCACGCGAGCTTTTGTGAGCGTGTTAAAATCTAAAATTTAACCATTGAAGGTGGAGAAATTCTATAACTCACGAGTTAATTGAAGGAGAATCTGTTTCTCCTATGATTTTTGAAAAAAACATCAAGAAAATGTCGTTGCTATGTAGTTTTTTAACATAGATGTCATTTCGGGACTTCTGGTTTATCGTTCCAATAACGGTAGAAAAAACGGTGGTAATTCCCACGTAGAAAATTAAGCACCGCGAAGTGATAAAAATATTATGTATTTTTATCCCATCGATGAAAAACGTCAAGAATAGGAGAAATGAATCTACACATGATTATTGATTTTACCTATTTCATTAATGTGTTTTAATGATTTCACTTTCTTCCGAAAGGGTTTGGATACTAGGGGTACTGTCCTTTTTTTTGTTCTTCACATCTTCTTGTGTTAACTTTTCTTTGTTTTTTTTTAGGTTTATCTATGTAGAATGATTGCATGCAAGTTTCAGAATTCTGAAGTTGAATTGTGAATTGTGCCTATGTTCTAATTTTCTAATAGATGTTTGAATTAACTACAATCTATGTTTTATTCTACAGGGGGGTTGAATTTCGAAATGTACTCATTTATACTTGGGGTCTAACCTCATCTTTTGATTAAGTTCTATACAGTTCTACAGTAAAGTACATGTACTATTGAAATTTTGATCTTCAAGAATAGGACACAAGAGGGTCATTTTCCTATTAAATAATGTGAATTTAAATTTTGATCTAAATTTGGTGTCACACTGTATGTATGTTTTGCAGTAATGTGTATGTGAAAAACATATTAAAATATGTTGTTAAAGTATTGACTCACATGTATTTGAAAACGCAAGTATTCAACATTGTGATTATGTATTAGGACTTCTTTACTCGCCCGAGTTCAACAGTATTTTACTTAGCAATATGCATAAGTAAAATGGATAGGACTGTTTGGGGGAGGAGGGGTCAGCGTAAAGAATTTAATAATAATTCTGATTTAATGATTTATCTCGGATTTTATTACCTTTTCTGTTATTTATGTTATTACTTATTTACCATGAAACTGAAAATGACCTATTATCATTAAAAAAAAACAAGATCCTTAAATTGGAGCGGTTGATTCCGAAAATACTTAAAAAAAATATTAATATATTTTCATAATCATTGTTTCCTGTTTATATTAAAACTAATTTATTACAATTGGGTACAGCCTCGAAAGGCTTTACAAAAAGAAAACAAGGAAGCAACCACACATTTAGGTTAGATGTGTTGACATTATTCCAAATTTGTTAGATTTTGCTCGATATAGCAATTAAAGAAATAGATCATTGTAAATCTTGAGATACGTTAAAAAGGGAACTGACTTTTCAGCAATTAAAAATAGTTAAAATTTATATCAGGCTTTGAATCCACTCGAGTATTTCAAATAACTTTATTATTTTAGATATGGCTGAAGTTCACATGTTGATTGTTTGTGTTGTAGTAAATTTTACTGAAAAGTTAAGCAAATGGAAATATACATTTACTCTATTGATCTTCATATACGTATATTTCGCAAAGGTACATACATGTATATGTAAATATAATTTGTCTTGGAGGTGCTTACCAACTAAAGTTTACACACTAAAAATCAGGTTAAAAACTTTTCTAATTCTTCTCCAAGAACGATTTTATGGTAAAAGCAGTGCATAAACAGTTAACTTAAATTCGGTTAAGATTTTATGAAATTAAGATTGGAAACAAAATACAGTCAAACCCATCTATTATGGTCACCTTTGGGAGTATAGAAAAGTGACCACTAAACACATCTGGCCTTTCTACACATGTTTGGTATGTTGGTCGATAATGTTGGCAGCAATGTAGTTGACAATTTAATTTTAAATAAAACGTTGAAGTGTCCTCAAAGGTTTTTATGGCTTAGATATCTGAATATACAAAATATTTTGAAAACATTTTATAACAAAAATACAGAAATAGTGTAGTGTAATAGTGCTCAGTGATGTCTGTTACAGAAATGTTTAAAATCACTTTACAAAGTCACTCATTTTAGTTTGAACTGTTTCTCTCACACTCAGGGCGGTGCACCTGTCCCGTACAGTATTTAGTGCCCATAAATAAACACAATCATTATTTCTGTCAGGGCGCGCGCATTTCGAGATCTGTACTGAATAGTTTGGTATGTGCTTGGGTTTAACATCCGTGTATTTATTTGCTTATTTAATTTGTACTCCGTTAGACCATAACTGCTTTTTCTAGATTTTCTATAACGTAATGTTTTGAAATCATTTTCAAAAATGATACTATATTTCTTGTCTAGAATGAAGTTGTTCTGTTATCACCAATTAGCAGTCAACTAACAGCGAGTATTATATAAAATGTAGTTTTCATTCTGGCTCTTTTACCGTTTCGAGTATTTTATGTATTAAAAGACGTGTCGACCTGTCGGCGCACTAAACTATGTTGTCACAAAACCCAAAATACCCCCCATAAACATATCGATCCACAAGGACTACAACACCGTATTTTATACTTGATCCAAAAGACGAATATTTCAGTATTGAACTTAATTAAATGACTATTAGGACAGAATTTTTCTTTACAATTTTAACCAATTCTGAATAAACACATAAAAAATGACTCTCAAATTTAGATATATACACCTTTCGACGGGTGGATCGTCGTATACTTTTGTAAGAATTTACTTTTCATAATTTAGTTCTTTTCGTTTTTTATCTTTTTCAAAGGCATTTTATATTAACTACTGACTGCATGATTGTTCTACAACCTCTCAACTATTCATGACAAGTAATAGCTTTTCTAACAAGAGGCTCAGTGGCAGTCACAAACTTTTGATTTGATTTGACGGAAAAGATTGATTTCTGGAAACTTTGTAAATGATCTTCCATAGATGCTTCATACCAAGTGTAAGTTCATTGGCCAAACAGTTTAAGATGAAATGAATTAAAAATTTGACCAATCAGAACAAATAAAGGCTTCTGACCGTCATTTTGTTTCACTGTCTAGAATGATTTATGCAAAATTTAGAAAGAACCTTTGATAGATGCTCCATACCAAACATCAGTTCATTTGGCTTTACGGTTTCAGAGGAGGAGAAGTTTTAAATTTGGACCAATCAGAGCATATAAATGCTCAAAGCGGCCATTTTTTTTTCACGGACCGGGCTGATTTATGCAAACTTTGAAAAGGACCTTCCATAGATGCTCCATACCAAATATCAATTCATTTGGCTTTACGATTTCAGAGGAGAAGTTTTAAATTTGGACCAATCGGAACATGTAAATGCTCATATTTAGCGGCCATTTTGTTTAATGGACCGGGCTGATTTATGCAAACTTTTTAAATGACCTTCCATAGATATTCCATACCAAAAAATGGGTTCATTTGGGTTTACGGTTTCAGAGGAGAAAAAGTTTTAAATTTAGACCAATCAAAACATTTAAATGCTCACAGCGGCCATTTTGTTTCACGGACCGGGATGATTTATGCAAACTTTGAAAAGGACCTTCCATAGATGCTCCATATCAAATACGAATTCATTTGGCTTTACGGTTTCAGAGGAGAAGTTTTAAATTTGGATCAATCGGAACATGTAAATGCTCATATTTAGCGGCCATTTTGTTTCATGGACCGGGCTGATTTATGCAAACTTTGTAAATGACCTTCCATAGATGTTCCATACCAATAAATGGGTTCATTTGGGTTTACGGTTTCAGAGGAGAAGTTTAAAATTTAGACCAATCAAAACATTTAAATGCTCATAGCGGCCATTTTGTTTCTCGGACCGGGATGATTTATGCAAACTTTGAAAAGGACCTTCCATAGATGCTCCATACCAAATATCAATTCATTTGGCTTTACGGTTTCAGAGGAGAAGTTTTAAATTTGGATCAATCGGAACATGTAAATGCTCATATTTAGCGGCCATTTTGTTTCATGAACCGGGCTGATTTATGCAAACTTTGTAAATAACCTTCCATAGATGTTCCATACCAAAAAATGAGTTCATTTGGGTTTACGGTTTCAGAGGAGAAAAAGTTTTAAATTTAGACCAATCAAAACATTTAAATGCTCATGGCGGCCATTTTGTTTCACGGACCAGGCTGTTTCAGGCAAACTTGGTAAAGGACCTTCCCTAGATGCCCCATGCTAAGTTTCAGTTCAATAGGTGCAGGGGTTTCAGAGGAGAAGATGAAAATGTAAAAGTTTACAGACGGATGGACGACGGACGACGGACGCCAAGTAATGACAAAAGATCATATGGCCTTTGGCCGGGGGAGCTTAAAATCTAGCCGTCTCTTAGCTTTTTATTAATAAAGAGTATTATTTTTTATGTATTATTAAATGTTCGTAATGTCATCAAATTAAACTTTCCCTTATTATATGTATTATTACTACCTTTCAATAGATATAATATTTCATTTTTTTTTAAAGTCTGTATTTTGATTTGTTTTTTTTTTTTTTTTTTTTGGGCTGCCTTTTTTTACTAAAGGATATTCAAAGATTTTAATTTTGTATACTTGATTTTTTTTTTTGAAATTGCCATACAGATATATAGCCGTTAACTTCCGAAACGTAAGGGGTGACATTTGAAGATATGAAAGACAAATCAGTGGTCTTCCCCTCGTTGGGTTAGCCAATCAGATCTATAGTTATACTTGTCTTGAAAATGTATCTCGATATGTGTTCAGTCAATGTGACTATAAATAGACCGCTATTTGTCTATTAATAGAATGCAGATGTACAGCTACGACAGTGTGAAACAAAATGAAACAGGCTTTTTAAAGCAACAAACTAAAAGCGCCTAATGAAGTTCTGTGTTTTATTAGACACCCAGCGATACGTTTAAATCTTTACTCCGGTAAACTGAACAAATATTGTATGTTGTACAGTCTATGACGACTTTCCCTAGTTTAGGTGATGCTATCCCGTAATCATGTACGAGTTGACTGACCAATCAGGGGCCGTTGATCATGCAATCGTCCATCTCATGATGTTGGGACGGCCAATCAAGAGACTTATTCTGGTCCTTTTTAACGACTGGTTCCCTCTGTTTAACTTTTGATTACTTATCCCATTTCGCATGCGAGATGTCTTGTTACACTAGCACCGAGGGACAAAATTACTTAAGATGCCGTTTAATCAATAAGAAACATGATGACCTAAATTGACGAATTCGCCGATTTGCAATGATTTGGCTGGAAGCTATCATTAATTTGACAATCTACACTTTCCGAGTTGTGGATGCATTTTTTTCATTCATTAAAAGAATGTCAAAATCAGCATTTTTTTCATGCATTCAAAGAATGTCAAAATCACCAAAGTGAAGAATGTATCATGTGACCTGTAATTTTTTAATTGTAACATATCGTGTGTAGTTATATACATATTCCAAGAAAACTTCAGTCGCCAAGTTCTCTTGAAAATTACAATGCTAACACAACTAAAATTGTGTTAGTGAAGAGGACATACTACAAAATCACTCAACTGAAAACTTACATGCCGTGTATTCAGTGATTAACATTATGAATATTAATTATTCATGCCAAACAGTCGGTCGATATATACCGTGAATACGGAATAAATGTCTGTTCTTAATCACAGTAACCAGAATAAAAGGGGGAGGGATTTCCTAGACCAAAACATAAGCGAAGTTTGAATTAAATCTATTTTTAACAGAACAACATGTAAATCGATTATTTAAGTGTTGACCTGACATACCTATATAGAGAAAATTATCATAATATTACATGTAGTACACTCAAATTTTACAATCAATGATCGCACAATAAACTCTAACTAACACGCGTAATGCATTAGTAACTTTTTAGTATATGTAAGAGAATGATAATCCCTTTCTTCATGATTACGTACGAGCGTTAGCGAGTACTTATCATGAAGAAAGAGTTATCATTCTCTTACAAACTTGGAATATTGTAAAGTGCTCAAGACTTAAATGTCCTCTTGATTGGTTTTAATTAAGTATAATTGTTTTCAAGGTCACGGCAAGGTTTATAGTAAATGCATGATTTCCCTTTAGACAGTTCATTTATGAATTCGTGGTAGTGATATAAGGCATTTCTAATAATTTGGGAAATTCTAATTGCATTTTAAACATTTACATACACAACAGTACTATGCAATGGCGTTTCTTTATTGTGAGTATGAATTATGTAACATTTAAGTAGGGAATTATCTTTTTGTTTAGATACAGTTTAAATCAATAAATTTCAAAATATGAGTTACGACTATACTTTAGTCCACAGAATGTCCCCTGTATACACAATTTGAATACTACTTTATAGTTTAGAGTATAAATGCCTTTAGATAAAGATGTAGGTAATTAATGAGATGTTTCTTTTTTGTATTGGTCTTATCGTGTTTAACGTTCAACGATATCGATCTTAAAAACTACAACAGTTACTTAATTATTTTTATTTTTTTATTTTTTTTTTTCAAATTCAAATTCAATTTTTAAATAAGGTCCACTCACAAATTCTGTCAGCTGAAAAATGTGCTTCGGGGCGAAGTAACCATTAATAAGAATTCATTGTTTTGAATGGTAAGAAAACAACAGGATAATCCCTTACTAAGAACATGTTTTACATTCATTCTTCATAATTAAGAAACATCAAATCATATAATTTCATTGGTCGAGAGCACTTTGCTATATTCTAAGTGTTGTTCGTTCACGAATTGACGAATGTAGGTGTCGGTATTTCATGTCCATTAAAAACTTACCACCAACTGTGCTTGAAGTTGGTCAAAACCCAATAAAACAACCATTGTTCGACCACCTTTAATACAATACAGAAAAAAAATTATATATATTTTCTTTTAATTTTTATTTATTTACAAATTGTTCGTATAATTAACAGACGTACGTTTACATAAATGTTAGCGTTTTGAAACTGTAACATAACGAAAGGCCATTATCGTGCTTTAACACATGGCAATGTTTTAATTTTATCTAATCAGCTGCAGAGATTAAAATAACGACAGAAGAATGCCAATTGTTCAATAGATTCGATGTTCCGGCCAAAGTTTTGTAGATGAAAGAGTTTTGTCCAGTTGACCTGTCTGCGTTGATCTTGCTCAGATCAAAATAGCTGGGATGTAAATAACATTTAGTCCAATTAGAAAAAATATACACT
This sequence comes from Mytilisepta virgata, assembly GCA_028015205.1. Taxonomy (NCBI): domain Eukaryota; kingdom Metazoa; phylum Mollusca; class Bivalvia; order Mytilida; family Mytilidae; genus Mytilisepta; species Mytilisepta virgata. Next base: position 40,564,571 of record CM051515.1, read on the forward strand.
AAATGAAATATCAATAGAGTAAACTTAGAAAAAGCGTCTATACGATCTTCTTTTTTTCACTGTCTTTCTGGTTTTCTACTTTTCTTTCTTTTCTATTAGTTTCATATAAACTATCATAATAATGAAAAATACGATGATCGCTAATGCGAAAAAAACAAAAAGACCATACCCAATTTTTCCAAGTGTTTGATCCTTTTCTTGTTTTTCTAAAATGCAGAAGTTGTTGCATATTATTATGGTTGTAATAAAATGTTGGATATTATATCGTATTTTTTATATTACATAAACAAATTAGCCCAAGTTTCAAAATTAGATCGCGAATCAGTTTTCTCAAGGCCGAAATATGTTTTAATCTGAAACAACGTTCGAGTGCAGATTCCACTGTCAAAACGACCAAAAGGTAAAAAAGTACAAAGCTACCCACCCGAGATGCATCTTCATTTTTCCCATAACAAATGAGAATTGTATAATACTAAATTTTCATCTTATCATTTCACCTTAATATTTAAATATTACTAGTTCAGCTGATGATACAATCTGGAAGAATATTTAACAAATCATTTTTTTTTTCATACATATACTACCTCTCTTTATCAAACACTTTTAAACACGTATCATTTATCGGGTGGCTCTCCTTTATTGCAACCCCCATTCCCATTTGGAATTATCTGACATTGTTTATTCGATTTCTATTGGTAAGTTCTTAATAAAGTAATTCTGTATCATTTCATGTTTAGTTATGCATTTGTGAATTGAGACACCCTTGGTCGTCCTTGTGTTGCATATAGAGGACCAATTCAACAGGACTATCTAAAGCAAAGATACATGAAAGGCCTGAACGTGGACAATAATTAGTAATGTGTATGGAAAATTCTTGGAATTCAAAAATCCAAACAAGAATAGGCCGATGATGTTTACAAGTGACTTCAGTATTAATATCCCTTTCTATCCGATTCTCACTTTTCAAGTGGCCATTTAAATTGATTACCCTTTGTACCTATCCCAATCCTTTTTCTGGATGACTTCATTTTATTATGGGGACTAAGAATTGTGAAATTTTCCGCTGTTATATTTTGTCGATGTTTACAGCATCTGCATACTGCCATAACTATAGAAATATCATTTGCATTAGAAAATGTATTTCCATTTTACTGTCTAAGAACATGATTTGCCATATGAAATGCAAGTACATTTCCTAGAATCTTTGAAATTGCAAACGACATCAAAAAAATTCGACGACCCCTGTTTTAATAAGGGTCAATGTTATGTATGTCTTTAGTTTTTGTGTAGTGTGTGTATTGCTTGTTTGTTCTCGTCATTCCCCATCTCAGTTTTGTTTTTGTCTCTGAATTTAGGATTTTTGGATGACCCTGCGGATTTTTCTCACACTGTCTTGCATTGCAATCAAGTACTATTTGATGGTGGTTTTAGATTCGATTGGTATATTTGACAACTGTTATTCCGGATGTATCCCCTGTCATTTCTATTTTCGACATATTACAATGTAAATATCTTTTTTTATATAAAAGTTTCTCTTGAAGGTGGGTTTTTTTTTATAAAAGGGATGCCATTTACAAATCCCTATCCGAAATCACCCAATTGATACTTGACGACAAACATACCATTTTTTCCCATACAATGATCTGCATTCGTTTCGAAGCTCTGTAAAATTGTTTTAGATCCAACGGAACAATTTAAGTAAAAGGTATTTTGAGCACATTCTTGGGGCTCAATGTGATACGCTAAAGTTATATTTACATTGTAGAATAGTTCGGTTATTTTTCCAGATATCTGCATTAGTTCTCTAATATTAGTTTTCTGAAATGAAAGAGATGCATATCTTGTTATATTTGTGTTACCAAACCGGAATAAAGATTCATTCATTGAAATATAAAGGTCTAGGAGAACGGACACAACAATTCGTTCTATGAATATCCTTTCTAACTATACAAATCGTTTAATCATGCGAAAAAGGAAGGTTCCCATAAACCACGTTTTCCCCCACCACTGCTACAAGTAATAAGTGCAACAATCAGGTTATCCCACCTTACTGTTGTTTCTGTGTTTTGTGTTCATTAATGTTATTTTTAAAGGTATGTCAAGGTCTGTTAATTGGATAATTTGTGATTATTGACTTTTACTGCTATCTCCAATGTATTTGATATGTAATGTTATTATCATTATTTTAATAACCGCATATACTGTGACAGGTGAAACTTTTCTAAAATAAATATATTTGAAATGAGAATTGATGGCTACAACTACACACTTACAGTCGTACATGTACTGTCTCCTGACATATGCTAAGTCACTATTTACCTCAAAATATGCGCTACATTTCGGTAACGGGAAAACATCTTCTAATGTCAGCCAAAATGAGAGTTCATTGCTCTTGTAACTGAATGCAGATTTGTTTGCCGTCGGATGTTCTTAAATAGATGACAATTGCATAAAAAATAGATCAAAATGCCAATAAAATTCCCTTTTTTAACTGGAAAATTTAGATATGGGATGTCTTTTGGACATTTAACGCAATTAGTAACATACTCTGTATTTTAAACATTCATTTCTGTCATGTTTAATCTGAACTGTTTTGATTTTTGCAATTCGTGAAATTTCAAACTACGTCAACATATAAAGATCAAAACAAAATATGTTGCCTTGCAGTAAATCAAGTACCAATTAGCAAAGACTCCTCTCAAATCTTATTCCTGCTTTACTTGAACTTGCAGTAGGTTTCGAGATTTTTATCACTGAAGTTAGAATACAGAAACATTTTTACAAAATGCTGTTCTTTCCTTTGAATTTTTAAGTGTACGAAGAAATTCTTTACGTCAATTAATCTACCGTACCTCTTATTTCATATTACGCATGTATACTTACTTTCAAAATTCTCAGTTGTCAAATTCAAGATTGATTGGTACATGTGAAAACCAAACTGACATGCATATAGAACATTTACGTCACTTTTCTCAAATGAATAAATTATCAGAGTAGATGTACTTTCACTATTGTCAAAATATTCCCCGTATTTACTATCATTTACAGTAATTCCATTGATAACTAGGATGTCACCACCTTTACTCCATTGTCTTGTTTTATTGAGGTATTTACAATTCGATAAATAACATTTCAGTTCCATGTTCTGTCCAAAGATTGAAGGGTTTGTGACTAGACTCCAGCGAATAACGTCTGTAAAATAAGATGGGATTTCGAGTTATTGTAAAACACTTTCAGTATTATTTTTCTAGGAAGTTATCGCTGATGCTGGTTGGCTTCAATTCTTCTAACAATAAAATAAGGATATGAAGTTAAAAATGTTCATGATTGGTTGCAAAAGAGAATTACTACTGACTTTTAACAATTTTTTCTCTCACGTTAATTACTTCCATACACGAAAGTGTTCAAGGCAGCCTTGTCAATTTCACTTTCTGAATACGTTGTTTATTTGAGGATTGACTTTCATTTAGCGTGTATCTCAATCACTTTGTGCACACTTAATACGCGGGTTATCTGGTTATTTGAAACTGTGCACAATGTGCATTGGGGTTATTTCGAATAGACTGAAAACCAAATAACACTCAATCATTATAATTTACTTTAAAGGTTGTTTTGATGTTTAAATGTCGGCAAAAGAATACCAAAGCGACAAAACAGTGAGAAGAAAAAGACAAAGTCAGGATAATGGAACACTGCAAACCAAATCCACAAGGATACATGTATAACTAAAAGAATACAAAACGTATAATACACTAAACAAAAATAAAAAAAGACAGCACAGAATCTAAAGCACTGGAAATGTGAACTCTCATTAAAAACCGGGAGTGACATCAGGTACAACGGAAGGGTAAGCATGTCTTGTCCGTTAACGACACCTGTCACATTACAGGTTGGAACGAATTAACTGACAAAGAACTAAAATACATAGTAAACTAAACAAATTTAAAACAAGACAAGACAAAACTATAGAGCTAGCAATGCCAACCTCTTACAAAAAACCGGGAGTGACATCAGGGCTCCCGGACGGGTAAGCATGTCCTGCTTCGTTTACGGCACCCGTCACATTGCCAATGTGTAAAAGCCAATGAAGTGTCAGCTCAGGTGAGGTGTCAATTCAAGAAGTACGTGAAATCTAACTGAAGGTATCTAGTCTCATGTGAGAGATATCATATCGGCCAATCAATTCGTGTTGGAAAATTTTTTGGAGTAATGAAATTCACAGAGACTGAACATAACTCTGTCTTAGAAGTTTATGTTGCAGAAATCTCTCCCTGCCAAGAAAGTCGTTGTGATTCCCTTTAATGACATCATAGTAGAAAAGAATATCCAGTCTATGATATGAAAAACAAAAACTATTTGTCCAATTAAATGACGCGTTACCTCCAATATCAAACTAGATTGAGGTAGTCGGAAACGACAGCTATCTACACACTCCCCACATGTTGTACATTGTGTATCCGTGTGCACCTTTTTCACAATCATATTTTGAATACAAATGACTGAAAGAGAAGTTTAGGTCACAAGCTTAAATTCCAAATTTTCGAACTTTGACCCCTGTGGGGCCAAAGTTGTGAAAACCAAAATTCTAAAACCTTATTGTGCATCTACATACAGTGTGTAATAACACTGTATATAAATTAAATGCATAAAATGAAAAATGAAAGAGGACTTTATGTCATAAGCTTAAATTTCCAATTTTAGAAATTCGACCCCTGTTGTCCCAATTTTTGAAAATCAAATTTATAAAAATTGATGGCGCATCTAAATACAGTATTTGTTAATAATGTATAGAAATTAAATGTATGATGTTCAAAATTAATTAGTTTAGATCACAAGTTTAAATTCACAATTTCCGAAATTCGACCACTGTTGCCCCAGTTTTTGAAAATCAAAATTCAAAAATCTTATTGCACATCTACATACAGTATGTGACAATACTGTATAGAAATTAAATGCATAAAATGAAAAATTAAAGAGGAGTTTAGGTCATAAGCTTTAATTTACAATTTTTGAAATTCGACCCCTGTGGGCCTCTATTTTTGAAAATAAAAATTTTAAAATCTTACTGCGCATCTACATATAGTATGAGATAATTCCGTATAGAAATTAAATACATGAAGTTAAAAATGAATGAGGAGTATAGGTCGCAACAAAGTGTGACGGATGTACATGTACAAGCAGACGGAAACACGGGGGCGATAACAATATGTAAAGTCAGGAAATACCAAAGGGACACCCGAAGGAGGGGAAAACCGAAAACAACAGACAAGCCCCGGACACAAAGACGACAAGACAAAAACAATACAAACACCACACTTAAAAACTAAAAACATATCAACAACATGGACCCAACCAAAAAATTCTTCAAAGTTCGGGGATAACTAGATTGAGGCAGTCGGAAAAACGAGAGCTATCCCCGCACTCCTCACATGTTGTATCCCTGTGCACCCTTTTCACAATCATACCTTTGAATACAAATGAAAAATGAAATAGGAGCATAGGTCACAAGATTAAATTCCCAATTTTCGAACTTTGAACCCTGTGGCCTCAAATTGTGAAAACCAAAATTCTAAAACCTTATTACATATCTACAAACAGTGTGTGATAATACTGTTGAAAGGAGTTTGGGTCACAAGCTTAAATTCCCAATTTTCGAAATTCGACCCCTACTTGCCCAAAGTTTTAAAAATTAAAATTCTAAAATCTTATTGCGCGTCTACATATATTATTTTCACAATACTGTATAGAAATTAAATGCATGAAATAAAAAATGAACGAGAACCTTAGGTCACAAGAAAGTGTGACAAACGGGGGCGATAACAATATCCCCGAATTTCTTTGAAACCGACGAACGACTTCTAAGTTCGGAATGTGGAGATCTACTAGAAGGGGATTTTGGTTCATCAAATATTAAAGTTCATTTTATAGCCATTAAATAAACAGTTTCTCACCAAGGCCCCGACTTTAGAATTCGATAATTTAATCCGATAATCCGCTGGTATCGATATACGAATCTATATTTCTTTCCTGTGGTGAGGATCGTTTTATTTATAATCCATAAATCAATTGTGGAAAGTAGTACAAATAAAAGTTTTATTTTATGTTTGTTTTGTTATTATAAAGCACAGACTTCCGCACTTACCAATACAAAAATGTTGATTTAAACAGATGATTAATATAAGGTAAACCTGAAACAAAATTAATTCATTTTTATTCAGAAATATATAAAATATCAATATTCACATATTTATAATGTACATGTAGTACTTTATGACGACGTGTGTACGTCAAATAATATAAACACTTAAAATTTCAAGACTTTCGTCTATACATATATAATTGTCACTGTTTTTTTTATAAGCTGTTTCATTTCGTTGGGGTGTAAAACATAACTGGCTTTATATTTCATAACATTGAATGGTCTTTAATAATCATTTACAAGAGTTATCTTCATACAAGTTTTATTATCTATACCAGTCAGTAAGAAAACGTTCTAATGCTGACTCATTCACTGTGTAATTGGAAATTTGATACATGTAGTTCTAGACCCACAAACCGCAAAACCTAAATATTAGTGTATAATATGCTTTCTTAGGTAAAACGGAAATTGATAATTATAATAATGTACAACCCAAGAATGTAAATCAATCTGTCAATGAACAACGTAGTCTGGAGTTCTGTCACATTGGACTTCTAATTTGAAATTAAAGAATATACCCAGTTAAAATACTCTTAACAAAAAGTAAAAATACTGAATGAAATAAGTTATTTAACCTTTTTATACATCAAGATATTACACAAAAGTATTCTTTAAATTATTTTTTCTACTTACCCGCATAATTCTTTTGCAACTAAACACCATTATGTTTATGTCTTGTAAAGAAAAATATCATAAAACCCATCGGACTTGTGTAGCTTCATAGGTGAAATACCAACGAATTCTTGAAATCGGGCCAAGAAATCTACAGTTTCAATATTATGTTTGATCGTCTGTAGATATCATCTAAAAAATACATATGTTTTCAAAGGTATTAGGTTCAAATATATATTTTTCCACGATATCAAATATTATGTACATTTATATCATGTATATCTTTAAAAATTAAATGATGATATAGATTGGCGTAATTAAAGGGGAATAATAAACTTTTATTAATGCAACAAAAGACTATATATACAAGGCCATAGCATTAATAACAAATTATAATGACTTCATACTAAAACGGTTCATTTTACCGATTTCAAGTGGGAATAGGTAGAATTGTGCAAACATTTGGATTGTTTAATTAATTACTAAAAAACCCTAAGTATTAGGTAATATTGTGTATTAAATCGACCAATTTAAGAGAAAACTTAACTAGTTTTAAAAACAAAAATATGATATCTGATTATATACATGTATATGTGTGTTATATGCAAAATTGGTCATATCTGCGCTTGTTTGTAATCGTGAAGCGTAAATTCTGTCTATTTGTACATGTATTAACCGGTGAACTGGAATTGCGCAGTCATGCTATACTTTGTATATAGGACTAAAGAAATTACGATACTTTTTTTGATACAATATCCAATTTCATTTTTGTAAAACATTTGAATGAAATATAATGTGTATGTATACTATAATTACTCACCCGAAAAAGTTTCTCAATTTTTTTCCGTATGAATCATCAACATAAATACAAAATGTCTTTCTTGTATTTCTTGATTTGGGTAATATTAGTATGTATTTGTTTTATCTAAAACATTATGATAGTTTTTAGTTTTCGTGATATCTGTTCAACCAACGAAAGGTTATCATGAAGACGTATAAAGAAATATCTTTTTAGAATTAGAAATACTACATATGAAACTGTTCATGTATCTTGGAAAATATAACTTGAGGAACAAATCAAAGGTGATTAAGATAAGATATAAGCTGTCACATGGTAACTACCGGAAAATTCCTTTACGTTGATTTTGGCATTTCGACCTTGCGCACAAATTATGAGCATTAAATTGGCAAATTTATACATATTCTGTGTCAAAATCGATATCATAGAATATTTGTTAGAACTTTCTAAAGTCAAGACATTTCCTTTGAACGACCGTCTATAAGTTATCTGAATGAATGAATGACTATTGGCCCGTCTAACGGTCTTTTGATATTAACTATCAGCCGAAAGAGGAATAATAATTCCATTGTTTAAGGTCAGAATCTAGCACATTCCATGATGTAACAATAAATTGTAAACAACATAATAAAGTTTAAAGTAATTTGTCACAAAGGTCCCAAAAAGAAATTAAAGTGTCCAAAAATGATGAAAATGATATACCTTTAAACATACCAAAATAATTACAGTTTAGTTACATTATACATGTTTCTTTTGTTTGTAATAAATCATAATTCCTTGGTTTTCCTTGTAATTACCATAGTTGTTCATTTTACCATAATGATTTGAGTTGATCATAAAGGCATTTTTAATAACAGAAAAAAATATTAATTTATTTGGAATGATCAAATACCTATGGATAGAAATATATTGAAAAACCTTGTCGATCCGCACTTAAAAGATCAATTTATTCAAACATGGTTTTCAAATCTTAATAACTCTTCGAGAGGCGAATTTTATTTTGAATTTAAAAACGACTTTATGTTAGAATAATATTTGTTAAAACTGAAAACAAGGTAATATGTACCAAATCGCAAAACTGAGGTGTTCAAATTTGAAAATACCCATGGAAACCGGTAGATGGACTAGAACACCAAAAGATCAGAGAATATGACAATTTTGTACACCTGTGTCTGAGGTTATCAATAATAAAGTTGTCTTTTCGATTTTCATCACGTGAGCTTTTGCGAGCGTGTTAAAATCTAAAATTTAACCATTGAGGGTGGAGAAATTCCATCACTCACGAGTTAATTGAAGGAAAATCTGTTTCTCCTGTGATTTTTGACAAAAACGTCAAGAAAATGTCGTTGCTATGTAGTTTTTTTTAACATAGATTTCATTTCGGGACTTCTAGTTTATCGTTCCAATAACGGTAGAAAAAACGGTGGTAATTAAGCACCGCGAAGTGGTTAAAAATATTATGTATTTTTATCCCACCGATTAAACACGTCAAGAATAGGAGAAATGAATCTACACATGATTATTGATTTTACCTATTTCATTAATGTGTTTTAATGATTTCACTTTCTTCCGAAAGTGTTTTGATACTAGGGGTACTGTCCTTTTTTTCGTTCTTCACATCTTCTTGTTGACTTCTCTTTGTTTTTTTAGGTTTATCTATGTAGAATGATTGCATGCAAGTTTCAGAATTCTGAAGTTGAATTGTGAATTGTGCCTATGTTCTAATTTTCTAATAGATGTTTAAATTAATTACAATCTATGTTTTATTCTACACGGGGGTTGAATTTCGAAATGTAATGATTTATTCTTGGGGTCTAACCTCATCTTTTGATTAAGTTCTATACAGTTCTACAGTAAACTACGTGTAGTATTGAAATTTTGATCTTCAAGAATAGGACACAAAGAGGGTCATTTTCCTATTAAATAATGTGAATTTAAATTTTGATCTAAATTTGGTGTCACACTGTATGTATGTTTGCAGTAATGTGTATGTGAAGACATATTAAAATATGTTGTTAAAGTATTGACCCACATGTATTTGAAAACGCAAGTATTCAACACTGTGATTATGTATTAGGACTTCTTTACTCGCCCGAGTTCAACAGTATTTTACTTAGCAATATGCATAAGTAAAATGGATAGGACTGTTGGGGTCAGCGTAAAGAATTTAATAATAATTCTGATTTAATGATTTATCTCGAATTTTATTACCTTTTCTTTTATTTATGTTATTACTTATTTACCATGAAACTGAAAATGACCTATTATCATTAAAAAAAACAAGATCCTTAAATGATGTAAATTGGAGCGGTTGATTCCGAAAATACTTAAAAAATTATTAATATATTTTCGTAATCATTGTTTCCTGTTTATATTAAAACTAATTTATTACAGTTGGGTACAGCCTCGTAACAGCTTTACAAAATGAAAACAAGGAAGGAACCACACATTTAGGTTAGATGTGTTGACATTATTCCAAATTTGTTAGATTTTACTCGAGATAGCAATAAAAGAAATAGATCATTGTAAATCTTGAGATACGTTAAAAAAGGAACTGACTTTTCAGCAATTAAAAATAGATAAAATTTGTAAATCTTGAGATTAAAAAATAGATAAAATTTATATCAGGCTTTGAATCCACTCGAGTATTTCAAATAACTTTATTATTTTAGATATGGCTGAAGTTCACATGTTGATTGTTTGTGTTGTAGTAAATTTTATTGAAAAGTTAAGCTAATGGAAATATACATTTACTCTATTGATCTATTTCGCAAAGGTACATACATGTATATGTAAATATAATTTGTCTTGGGGATGCTTACCAACTAAAGATTACACACTAAAAATCAGGTTAAAAACTTTTCTAATTCTTCTCGAAGAACGATTTTATGGTGAAAGCAGTGCATAAACAGTGAACTAAAACTTGGTTAAGATTTTATGAAATTAAGATTGGAAACAAAATACAGTCAAACCCATCTATTATGGTCACCTTTGGGAGTATAGAAAAGTGACCACTAAACACATGTGACCTTTCTACACATGTTTGATATGTTGGTCGATAATGTTGGCAGCAATGTAGATGACAATTTAATTTTAAATAAAACGTTGAGGTCTCCTCAAAGGTTTTTATGGCTTACATATCTGAATATACAAAATATTTTGAAAACATTTTATAACAAAAGTACAGAAATCATGGAAATAGTGTAGTGTAATAGTGCTCAGTGATGTCAGTTACAGAAATGTTTTAAATCACTTTACAAAGTCACTCATTTTAGTTTGAACTGTTTCTCTTACACTCAGGGCGGTGCACCTGTCCCGTACAGTATTTAGTGCCCATAAATAAACACAATCATTATTTCTGTCAGGGCGCGCGCATTTCGAGATCTGTACTGATTAACAGTTTGGTATATGCTTGGGTTTAACATCCGTGTATTTATTTGCTTATTTAATTTGTACTCCGTTAGATCATAACTGCTTTTTCTAGATTTTCTATAACGTAATGTTTTGAAATCATTTTCAAAAATGATACTATATTTCTTGTCTAGAATGAAGTGGTTCTGTTATCACCAATTAGCAGTCAACTAACAGCGAGTTTTATATAAAATGTAGTTTTGATTCTGACTCTTTTACCGTTGCGAGTATTTTGTGTATTAAAAGACGTGTCGACCTGTCGGCGCAGTAAACTATGTTGTCACAAAACCCAAATTACCCCCCATAAACATATCGATCCACAAGGACTACAACACCGTATTTTATACTTGATCCAAAAGACGAATATTTTAGTATTGAACTTAATGAAATGACTATTAGGACAGAATTTTTCTTTACAATTTTAACCAATTGTGAATAAACACATAAAAAATGACTCTCAAATTTAGATATATACACCCTTCGACAGGTGGATCGTCGTATACTTTTGTAAGAATTTACTTTTCATAATTTAGTTCTTTTCGTTTTTTATCTTTTTTAAAATGCATTTTATATTTACTACTGAATGCATGGTTGTTCTACAACCTCTCAACTATTCATGACAAGTAATAGCTTTTCTAACAAGAGGCTCAGTGGCAGTCACAAACTTTTGATTTGATTTGACGGAAAAGATTGATTTCTGGAAACTTTGTAAATGATCTTCCATAGATGCTTCATACCAAGTATAAGTTCATTGGCCAAACAGTTTCAGATGAAATAAATTTTGACCAATCAGAACATATAAAGGCTTCTGACAGTCATTTTGTTTTACTGTCTAATATGATTTATGCAAAATTTAGAAAGGACCTTCGATAGATGCTCCATACCAAATATCAGTTCAATTGGCTTTACGGTTTCAGAGGAGAAGTTTTAAATTTGGACCAATCATAGCTTATAAATGCTCATAGCGGCCATTTTGTTTCACGGACCGGGATTATTTATGCAAACTGTGAAAAAGACCTTCCATAGATGCTCCATACCAAATATCAATTCATTTGGCTTTACGGTTTCAGAGGAGAAGTTTTAAATTTGGATCAATCGGAACATGTAAATGCTCATATATAGCGGCCATTTTGTTTCATGGACCGGGCTGATTTATGCAAACTTTGTAAATGATCTTCCATAGATTTTCCATACCAAATAATGAGTTCATTTGGGTTTACGGTTTCAGAGGAGAAGTTTTAAATTTAGACCAATCAAAACATTTAAATGCTCATAGCGGCCATTTTGTTTCACGGACCAGGCTGTTTCATGCACACTTTGTAAAGGACCTTCCATAGATGCTCCATGCCAAACACCAGTTCATTTGGCTTTACGGTTTAAGAGAAAAGAAGTTTCAAATTTTGACCAATCAGAACATGCAAATGATCATAGTGGCCATTTTGTTTCACTGATTTATGCAAACTTGGTAAAGGACCTTCCATAGATGCCCCATGCTAAGTTTCAGTTCAATAGGTGCAGTGGTTTCAGAGGAGAAGAAGAAAATGTAAAAGTTTACAGACGGACGGACGACGGACGCCAAGTAATGACAAAAGATCATATGGCCTTTGGCAGGGGAAGCTAAAAAGCTAGCCGTCTCTTAGCTTTTTATTAATAAAGAGTATTATTTTTGATGTATTATTAAATGTTCGTAATGTCATCAAATTAAACTTTCCCTTATTATATGTATTATTACTACCTTTCAATAGATATATTATTTCATAGTTTTTTTTAAAGTCTGTATTTTGATGGATTTTTTGGGCTGCCTTTTTTTTACTAAAGGATATTCAAAGATTTTAATTTTGTATAATTGTTTTTTTTTAAATTGCCATACAGATATATAGCCGTTAACTTCCGAAACGTAAGGGGTGACATTTGAAGATATGAAAGACAAATCAGTGGTCTTCCCCTCGTTGGGTTAGCCAATCAGATCTATAGTTATAATTGTCTTGAAAATGTATCTCGATATGTGTTCCGTCAATGTGACTATAAATAGACCGCTATTTGTCTATTAATAGAATGCAGATGTACAGGTACGACAGTGTGAAACAATATGAAACAGGCCTTTTAAAGCAACAAACTAAAAGCGACTAATGAAGTTCTGTGTTTTATTAGACACCCAGCGATAATTTTGTATCTTTACTACGGTTAACTGAACAAATATTGTATGTTGGACAGCCCATGACGACTTTCCCTAGTTTAGGTGATGCTATCCCGTAATCATGTACGAGTTGACTGACCAATCAGGGGCCGTTGATCATGCATTCGTCCATCTCATGATGTTGGGACGGCCAATGAGGAGATTTATTCTGGTCTTTTTTAACGACTGGTTCTCTCTGTTTAGCTTTTGATTACTTATCCCATTTCGCATGCGAGATGTCACGTTACACTAGCACTCAGGGACAAAATTACTTAACATGCCGTTTAATCAATAAGAAGCATGATGACCTAAATTGACGAATTCGCCGATTTGGCTGGAAAACGCATTGCAAAGGCTATCATTAATTTGACAATCTACACTTTCCGAGTTGTAGATGCATTTTTTCATTCATTAAAAGAATGTCAAAATCAGCATTTTTTTTTCATTCATTAAAAGAATGTCAAAATCACCAAAGTGAAGAATGTATCATGTGACCTGTAATTTTTTAATTGTCTTAACATATCGTATGTAGTTATATACATATTCCAAGAATACTTCAGTCGCCAAGTTCTCTTGAAAATTACAATGCTAACACAACTAAAATTGTGTTAGTGGAGAGGACATACTACAAAATCACTCAACTGAAAAATTTCATGCCGTGTATTCAGTGATTAACATTATGAATATTAATTATTCATGCCAAACAGTCGGTCGATATATACCGTGAATACGGAATAAATGTCTGTTCTTAATCACAGTAACCAGAATAAAAGGGGAAGGGATTTTCTAGACCAAAACATAAGCAAAGTTTGAATTAAATCTATTTTTAACAGAACAACATGTAAATCGATTATTTAAGAGTTGACCTGACATACCTATATAGAGAAAATTATCATAATATTACATGTAGTACACTCAAATTTTACAATCAATGATCGCACAATAAACTCTAACTAACATGTGTAATGCATGAGTAACTTTTTAGTGTTGTTCGTTCACGACTTGACGAATGTAGTTGTCGGAATTACATGTCCATTAAAAACTTACCACCAACTGTGCTTGAAGTTGGTCAAAACCCAATAAAACAACCCTTGTTCGACCACCTTTAATACAATACAGAAAAAAAATTATATATATTTTCTTTTAATTTTTATTTATTTACAAATTGTTCGTATAATTAACAGACGTACGTTTACATAAATGTTAGCGTTTTGAAACTGTAACATAACGAAAGGGCATTATCGTGCTTAAACACATGACAATGTTTTAATTTTACCTAATCAGCTGCAGAGATTAAAATAACGACAGAACAATGCCAATTGTTCAAGACCAATTGGTCTTGTACCTTTGGCATTCTCAGTTTTCAGTTGAGTGTGTTTAAACACGATAATGCCCGTTCGTTATGTACTAACAAACCGGAACGAGCAATTGCCAGGTACGTTTATCCCTTCGATTTTGAAGGCTAGAATAGAGAGTCCCAGCTATAGAGGATTCGATGTTCCGGCCAAAGTTTTGTAGATGAAAGAGTTTTGTCCAGTTGACCTGTCTGCGTTGATCTTGCTCAGATCAAAATAGCTGGGATGTAAAGAACATTTAGTCCAATTAGAAAAAATATACACTAAATGAAATATCAATAGAGTAAACTTAGAAAAAGCGTCTATACGATCTTCTTTTTTCCACTTCCTTTCTGGTTTTCTACTTTTCTTGCTTTTCTATTAGTTTCATATAAACTATCATAATAATGAAAAATACGAAGATTGCTAATGCGAAAAAACAATAAGACCAAGTTGTTGAATATTATTATGGTTGTAATAAAATGTTGGATATTATATCGCATTTTTTATATTACATAAACAAATTAGCCCAAGTTTCAAACTTAGATCGCGAATCAGTTTTCTCATGGCCGAAATATGTTTTAATCTGAAACAACGTTCGAGTGCAGATTCCACTGTCAAAACGACCAAAAGGTAAAAAAATACAAAGCTACCCACCCAAGATGCATCTTCATTTTCCCCATAACAAATGAGAATTGTATAATACTAAATTTTCATCTTATCATTTCACCTTAATATTTAAATATTACTAGTTCAGCTGATGATACAATCTGGAAGAATATTTAACAAATCATTTTTTTTCATACATATACTACCTCCCTTTATCAAACACTTTTAAACACGTATCATTTATCGGGTGGCTCTCCTTTATTGCAACCCCCATTCCCATTTGGAATTATCTGACATTGTTTATTCGATTCCTATTGGTAAGTTCTTTATAAAGTAATTCTGTATCATTTCATGTTTAGTTATGCATTTGTGAATTGAAACACCCTTGGTTGTCCTTGTGTTGCATATAGAGGACCAATTCAACAGGACTATCTAAAGCAAAGATACATGAAAGGCCTGAACGTGGACAATAATTAGTAATGTGTATGGAAAATTCTTGGAATTCAAAAACCCAAACAAGAATAGGCCGATGATGTTTACAAATGACTTCAGTATTAATACCCCTTTCTATCCGATTCCCACTTTTCAAGTGGCCATTAAAATTGATTACCCTTTGTACCTATCCCAACCCTTTTTCTGGATGACTTCATTTTATTATGGGCACTAAGAATTGTGACATTTTCCGCTGTAATATTTTGAAGATATTTACAGCATCTGCATACCGAAGCTATAGCCACAACTATAGAAATATCATTTGCATTAGAAAATGTATTTCCATTTTACTGTCTAAGAACATGATTTGCCATATGAAATGCAAGTACATTTCCTAGAATCTTTGAAATTGCAAACGACATCAAAGTTCGACGACCCCTGTTTTAATTATGGTCAATGTTATGTATGTCTTTAGTTTTTGTGTAGTGTGTGTATTGCTTGTTTGTTCTCGTCATTTCCCATCTCAGTTTTGTTTTTGTCTCTGAATTTAGGATTTTTGGATGACCCTGCGGATTTTTCTCACACTGTCTTGCATTGCAATCAAATACTATTGGTGGTGTTAGATTCGATTGGTATATTTGACAACTGTAATTCCGGATTTAACCCCTGTCATTTCTATTTCGACATATTACAATGTGAATATCTTTTTTCATATAAAAGGTGGGGGTTTTTTTTATAAAAGGGATGCCATTTACAAAACCCTATCCGAAATCACCCAATTGATATTTGACGACAAACATACCATTTTTTTCCATACAATGATCTGCATTCGTTTCGAAGCTCTGTAAAATTGTTTTAGATCCAATTTGAGTAAAAGGTATTTTGAGCACATTCTTGGGGCTCAATGTGATACGCTCAAGTTATATTTACATTGTAGAATAGTTCGGTTATTTTTCCAGATATCTGCATTAATTCTGTAATATTAGTTTTCTGAAATGAAAGAGATTCATATCTTGTTATATTTGTGTTAACAAACCGGAATAAAGATTCATTCATTGAAATATAAAGGTCTAGGAGAACGGACACAACAATTCTTTCTCGAATATCCTTTCTAACTATACAAATCGCTTAATCATGCGACAAAGGAAGGTTCCCATAAACCACGTTTTTCCCCACCACTGCTACAAGTAATAAGTGCAACAATCAGGTTATACGAACTTTCTGTTGATTCTGTGTTTTGTGTTCATTTATGTTATTTTTAAAGGTCTGTCAAGGTCTGTTAATTGGATAATTTGTGATTATTGACTTTTACTGCTATCTCCAATGTATTTGATATGTAATGTTATTATCATTATTTTAATAACCAGAATAAAAGGGGGAGGGATTTCCTAGACCAAAACATAAGCAAAGTTTGAATTAAATCTATTTTTAACAGAACAACATGTAACAGGTGAAACTTTTCTAAAACAAATATATTTTTAAATGAAAATTGATGACTACAACTACACACTTACAGTCGTACATGTACTGTCTCCTGACATATGCTCAGTCACTATTAACCTTAAAATATGCACTACATTTCGGTAACATGAAAACATCTTCTAATGTCAGCCAAAATGAGAGTTCATTGCTCTTGTAACTGAATGCAGATTTGTTTGCCGTCGGATGTTCTTAAATAGATGACAATTGCATAAAAAATAGATCAAAATGCCAATAAATTCCTTTTTTTGAACTGGAACATTTAGATATGGGATGTCTTTTGGACATTTAACGCAATTAGTACCATACTCTTTATTTTAAACATTCATTTCTGTCATGTTTAATCTGAACTGTTTTGATTTTTGCAATTCGTGAAATTTAAAACTACGTCAACATATAAAGATCAAAACAAAATATGTTGCCTTGCAGTCAATCAAGTACCAATTAGCAAAGACTCCTCTCAAATCTTATTCCTGCTTTACTTGAACTTGCAGTAAGTTTCGAGATTTTTATCACTGAAGTTAGAATACAGAAACATTTTTTCAAAATGCTGTTCTTTCCTTTGAATTTTTAAGTGTACGAAGAAATTCTATATCGTCAATTAATCTACCGTACCTCTTATTTCATATTACGCATGCATACTTACTTTCACAATTTTCAGTTGTCAAATTCAAGATTGATTGGTACATGTGAAAACCAAACTGACATGCATATAGAACATTTACGTCACTTTTCTCAAATGATTTAATTATCAGAGTAGATGTACTTTCACTATTGTCAAAATATTCCCCGTATTTACTATCATTTACAGTAACTCTATTGATAACTAGGTTGTCACCACCTCTACTTCATTGTCTTGTTTTATTGAGGTATATATAATTCGATAAATAACATTTCAGTTCCACGTTCTGTCCGAAGATTGAAGGGTTTGTGACTAGGCTCCAGCGAATAACGTCTGTAAAATAAAATAACAATCCAAAGATACTAATATAGGATATAGTAAATTTATACTATGCTGTATACGACGCATGTCAAGGAGTAACCTCTCATCAGCAGCATTAAAACCGAAACATTTGGATGACCAAAAATCAAACATATTTTAAGCAAGAAGTACTCATAACCAAAAATACCGAAATAGGAAGCCAAATTTCAGCTGAGATAAGATAGGATTTTGAGTTATTGAAATCATTTTCAATATTATTTTACTAGGAAGTTATCGCTGATGCTGGTTGGCTTCAATTCTTCTAACAATAAAATAAGTATATGAAGTTAAAAATATGCATGATTGGTTGCAAAAGAGAATTACTATGGAATTTTAACAATTTCTTCTCTCACGTAAATTACTTTCATACACGAAGGTGTCCAAGGTAACTTTGTCAATTTTACTTTCTGAATTCGTTGTTTATTTAAGGATTGACTTTCATTTAGTGTGTATCTCAATCACTTTGGGCACACTTAATAACCCGCGTATCATTGGGGTGTAAAACATCACTGGCTTAATATTTCATAACATGGAATGGTCTTTAATAATCATTTACAAGTGTTATCTTCATACAAGTTTTATTATCTAATGCTGACTCAGTCACTGTGTAATTGGAAAGTGGATGCATGTAGTTCTAGACGCACAAACTGCAAAATCCAAATATTAGTGTATAATATGCTTACTTATGTAAAACGGAAATTGATAATTATAATAATGTACAACTCAAGACTATAAACCAATCTGTCAATGTTTAACGTAGTCTGGAGTTATGTCACATTTGACTTCTAATTTGAAATTAAAGAATATATCCAGTTAAAATACCCTTAACATAAAGTAAAAATACTGAATGAAAATAAGTTATTTAACCTTTTTATACATCAAGATATTATACAAAAGTATTCTTTAGATTATTTTTTCTACTTACCCGCATACCTCTGTTGCAAATCGGGCCAAGAAATATGCAGTTTCAATATTATGTTTGTTCTTCTGTAGATATCATCTAAAAAATACATATTAGGTTCAAATATATATTTTTCGACAATATCAAATATCATGTACATTTATATACCGGATTTGACATGGGCAGCATGGCGGGTGTTCTGCAGGAAGCAGAGTCTGTTTACTCTTCCGGAGCACTTGAGTCTACCCCTGGTTTTTTGGTGGGGTGCATGTTGTTCATACGTTTTTAGTTTTAAATTGTAGTGCATGTATTGTTTTGGTCTTGTCTTCGTTGTTCTCCGGAGTTTGTCAGTTGTTACGATTTTACTCTCCTTCGAATATCCCTTTGGTATTTCTTGACTTTACTTATATATTTAAAAATTAGATGATGATATAGATAGGCGTAATTAAAGGGGAATAATAAACTTTTATTTATGCAACAAAAGACCATATATACAATGTAAAAGGCCATAGCATTACTAACACATTATAATTACTTCGTACTAAAACTGTTCATTTTACCTATTTCAAGTGGGAATAGGTAGAATTGTGCAAACATTTGGATTGTTTAATTAATTGATGATTAACTAAAGGTAAAATTGTCTGCGTGTATGTTGATGTGGTTACCACTCATGTAGATATATATGTATATGAGTAAATAAAAAAAAATTGAAGGCTACAAATATACCTAATGAGCAATCCAAAAAAACGTAATCCATTAGACAGACAAAACCCGGGAAGACAAATGAACAACCACAAGCACAACAAATAAACACTAAAACCTAAAAATAATGAACAATACGAACTCCTATAAAACATATGTCATATTGTATTTTTATAAGATATAAAAAAAAATAAACATGTATTTAGAATTATAAATTTAATATCATCATTAAAATAAAAAGGAATCACTATGGCTTGAATATTTAAAAAGACTACATCTTTGAATACTTGGAACTTTATCGAATATTTAAAAAGACTACATCTTTGAATACTTGGAACTTTATCGATTGTAAAGCCACTTTAACTGGATTGAGCATTAGCTGTGACTCAGAACGATGTCTAAGAGGAAACTTTCATTATTTATACCAAGCCTGGAACACGCTTAGCTTAGAAAAATTTCCAGTCATTTGACACTTAAATAAGCTTTGATATATCAAAACAATGTTTGTTGTGTCAAATATTTTCTATTTACAAATATCTACAACCATCTTTCTTTAAATTGGATAACTAAGATTATTCTAAATTACATTAATACCATGTATTAATTTTCATTCTCAAAAAAAGATTTAATTAGAATCAAGTTTTCCAACATTTTGGAAATATTTTCTATTTACAATTATACCTTTGAAAAATATGTTCTACAAAAATATTTCTTTAAATTGGATAACTAAGATTATTTTGATGCATGTAATTGCTTACCCATTTGCATCTTGCAACACTAAAGTACAGGTAAATTTCATTTTGGATCTCATTAATGAATTTTCGAAGACTCCGTTATTTTGTTTAACAAGCACTCTACAGTTATGCGCCGTACACAACACAATTCACATAAAATCCTTAAACTGAAAAAATAAACTATCCTCTGAAAGGGGAGGAGGGCATCGGATCCCTTCAGTGTTCATATAAATCTGTCAAAAAATTATGTTCAGAGTAACACAAACTGGATTAATCTCTCTTTGCTGACAGTATGTAATTAACTTTTTAATGTAAGAAGTATATTGTTTTTGGGTCCACAATCTCCAAGATGATAATATGATATCGATTGCTTTTACAGAAATGTGTTTTTCTTCATAGAAGTAGCATAAATTCACTTTCTGGATCAGGTTTCTAAGAAACATAATTTTTAATTTGCTTATTTAGCGGAGAAACAAACACATGTATTTCTGGTACTCCAGTTTTTTTCACTATCGGCTTAAAAAAAACAATCCAAAGATACCAACATTAGATAAAGTAAATTTATACTATGCTGTATTGAACTTAATGAAATTAACGCATTTCAAGAAGTTACCTCTCATCAGCAGCATTAAAACCGAAACATTAGGAAGACCAAAAACCAAACTTAATTAAACAAGAAGTATTCATAACCAAATACACCGAAATAGGAAGCCAAATTTCAGCTAAGTAGATCTACCATGTGCAATACAAAGAATGAACCCTTAGTATTTCTATTATTTTTGAATGTTGCTAAATACTGGTAATTTCTGTAACAAATCAATGAATAATCATGTCAGACATGTCTGACGACTGGGTCGGCGAATACCCTCGGGGACGTAGGGTCCACCATGCAGAGGCATCGTCCCAGGAGTTTCAAAGTAACAATATTAGATATAGTAAATTTATACTATGCTGTATACGACGCATTTCAAGGAGTTACCTCTCATCAGAAGCATTAAAACCAACACAAAACATTTTTAAATAACATCCATTCTACATTTTCGTTTAATGTTCTACTTGCTTTGTTTCGTATCCAACTTCACATATGTACAAGTAAGAAACAGCAAAATGGATAACAGGAAAAGAAAAAATTAACATACCAATCAATCAAGACAACCCAGCTGACAGAACTCCAGACAAAAATAACTCATAGCTGCAGGTCAGATACTGTTGCTCTACTTATAAAATCTGAAATAACACTTCCATAAAGGGTTTAATGCTATCTCGTCATAGAGTTCAATAGAAATCGGCTGTATTCGTGTGAGGCCGGTGTGAATTTAAAATTCTTAAAGCCATTGGAAGAAAGAGCAATTTTTACAGAATTGCACATAATTTCATATTTTTAGCCCTTACTGTGAAAAGATCTTTTAAAGTAACTACCAAGTTTCTGTGGGTTAATGTCAAGGCCTTTGTATTTATTCTTGATATTACAGTAGAAAATAGGATATGAAAACTCGATAATGATAAGTGCTTTTCTTGAAGCTGGATATTTAGATAAAAGATGTTGATATCTATTATAAAAAATTTTAAAACATTAAGCAGCTTGTGAAATCTATAACCCTGTACTAAAAGTGTTTTTAGTAATTGGTTTCGCTCGTTAAAATATTCTAGCCGAAAGCAATTCCGTGCAAGCTGTGATATGTACACTGCATACGATGGTTCCACGGGCACGTCTCCATCAGGAAATGGGGAGTTAGTAATTGAAAAAAAATTAAAAGCGTCCCTTTTATCACAAATATTTTTCTGATACTTATATCTATATTTTCAGTATTTATAGTAAGATTTAAAAATGAACAGCATTTACTATTTTTTTTAGCTTTGTTCAATTGTAGCTCTTTTGGATAATTTTTTAGTTTGTTTTTTTTTAAAGAACATGTTCCTCTGATGAAAGGTGTATATACATCATTGTTCTCCAAACAGACTGAATATTATGATCCTTTAAGATTGATACCATCAGGCATGTTCGCCTTTTCTTAAATTAAAATTGATTTTTTGTATGGTTCTATTAGCGGTCATCCATAATTGTTAACATTTTTCACAACTTTTTAAAAACCACTCCTTTTGGAAACCCCAATCCCCCTCCAAAGGTGTATATCGACATTTATTAACAGTGTTGCTGGGGACAGGTTCCACTCTTTACTCGAGTAAGAGGATCTACAGAAATTGTTAAATATCCCCAGCTGTTGAATCCTTGCGGTCTGAAATACATTTGACATAGTACTTTTAAAATGTTTGAATATATATTTTACACGCACACTATATAGATCGAAAAATTACCATAAGCTTACATTGACAATTTTGTACCATTCGACACTCTCTTGTAAAACTATTAATACTTTATTGCATCTTTATGCATTTCATGTATAAACATGAACTGCACAAATTGCAATATATATAGCTCTTTTCAGAAACTCATTCCCGGTACCCTAAAATCCTAATTTGAGGCAGTTATGCTGGGAGGTGGTACTGGTTCGCTGCAGTGAGGAGCAACCAGTAGGAAGTAAATAGAAATTATGTATTATATTTATATATAAATATTTCCAGCTTTATTATTAAGTCTGATTACAAGCATGTTGGTAGCTAAAAGATCGTAACCAGTTCCCACGTTTATATAAACCAAACGTTACGTGCAAATTAACAAGTTGTTTTTACAGATACGTTAAGCTAAAAAATGATACCAAACAAATTTCTTTTTCATTTAGTTTGAGGTGTATTTGTAATTTGACTGAACTAAACATTTCATGTTTATACAGTATCGGTTTGTAACAGATTTTAAAAATAAATACAAGGAAGGAACTACAAATCTAAGTTTGATGTATTGACATTATTCCAATTTTATTAGATATTGCTGCAGACTATGACAAATAAAGGAAATGGAAATCTAAAATAGAATATTGTAAATCCTGAGACACTTTAAAAAAGGAACTGTTTTTTAGCAATAAAACATAAATATTTATATCTGTCCGCAATAATTAGATTCCGCTCGAGTATTTCATGTCACTTTTTAATTTTAAATATGACTGTAGTTTACATGGGGATGGTATGGCTTATAGTAAATTTTATTGGTAAGTTAAGCAAATACAAATATACTACATTGAAATAGTTCATGTTCATATTTTTAGAAGATTTAACGAGAAAATATAAGCATTTATGTTTTTATTTGACCACAAGTCGACCTTTATATAGCAACATCATTGGCAACGTCTATCGTTACGTAACCTCCTAGAGTGAAATATGACTGTTGATTTCACTGGGTGAATTATCTTATTTTATTTCATTTGGAAATCCTGGTATTTCATCACACTCAATGTTATAAATTAAATTTCAGTTTTCCCATGGAGGTCATAGTTGATAGATAATTATCGAGATCCAAATATCTCGTATCTGACCTCACATATGTACATGTAAGAACATTTTCTCTGTTGAAAACTGTATATAAATCATTGTTCTCCAAACACACTGTATATTATGTTCCTTTAAGATTGATACCATCAGGCATGTTCGCCTTTTCTTAAAATAAAATTGCTTTTTTGTATGGTTCTATTGGCGGTCATCCATAATTTTTACAATTTTCACAAGTTTACAAGGAGAATTTTTTTTCTGAAAACCCCCACTGCGCTCCAAAATTATATATTAACATTTTTTGACAGTGTTGTTGTGAACAGGTACCACTACTTACTCGAGTAAGAGGATCTACAGAAATTGATACATACCCGGAAAAAGCATATGTTGCCAAGTAATTTTCCGTTTGTAAGCTTTTTGTCACCTTATACATTGTTTAGAACTTTGTCAGCCCCCTTCCACCCATATCGTGCGTTTGGTAAATTCGTGAAAAAAAGTTGACATAATGAATGACCCCTTATATATTTCCTTTTATTATGTTCTCAAGGGGTAATTGCTGAAAGCCGCTACTATACATTTGCTGGTGAGAATGTAACACTACATTGTCCAGAAAACTCTACGTGGTCAGTTACATGGTACGGTCCTCCAAATTATACGCCGTACAGTGATAATTATGAAATTAATCCAGCAGTTTCAGCTTCAGGAAGAATCAGCATTACTGGAGATGGTAATGGGCAATATAGCTTAGAAATAAAAAATGTGACCACATCTGATGGAGGAGGATATAGATGTCGAGTACTCAACGGTAAACCAGCACAGTACAATGTTACGTTGTCTGTTTTAAATAGTGATGCAGGTATGATATTTTGATATAAAAGATGAATGCTAATGTAGAACAGTGCTGCCCAGCGCGTTGCCAGATGGTGTGTAGGAGAGACCCCCTCGCTGATGGTTATCAGGTAAAAATACGGAAAGCCAGACCATGGACCCTTGTAGGTAACCTGTTTGGATAGCCCTCCACCCTAAAGACCCCTTCTATAGTTTCGAAATAGAGTAGGCTAATGGCCGCTATAAAAGGCTAAATCAACAGAATCTACCCAAACATTGATCCTTTTCCAGTGGCAGTTAAAATCGGTTCCCCTTTTTGTCTCGTCCCACATTTATTCATGAGAATGCGATTTCCAAGGGCATGCGTGAGTTAGCCTGACTTTTGACAATGAGGATTACTGCTGTCACAAAAGCTTCTTAGGGGATAAGTTGATGTCATCACTTAGGAAATTTTACGGTCGTCATCACGAATTGTTTGACCATTACATTCTTCCAATATTTAAGATAATGTTGGACCTGTTCCCACTGTCGTAACCTTTCATGTGCCTCCACCGATTTGTGACTTCCACCGGATTGACTTTGTTGAACTTCACTACGGGTGCCGTATACGGAGTAGGAAATACTTACCCTTCCGGAGCACCTGGGTTCACTCTTGGTTTTTATAGGAGTTCGTGTTGTTCATTGTTTTTTAGTTTTCTGTGTTTATTTGTTGTGCTTGTGATTGTTAATTTGTCTTCCCGGGTTTATCTGTCCAATGGATTACGTTTTTGTATTGCTTCTTAGGTATATTTGTCCTTTTTATTTCATATGTTGTCCTTTAGATGCACGAGGTAATTGGCACTTTAAGTTAAGATAACAACAATCAACCAATTAATCAATAAATTAGCTTTTTTTATTGCAGCCAAAGGACGCAGTGAAAGTGGCATAAAATCTTAATAAATTAAACAAAAGTAGTCTTCATTCTCATCAGTTACATGTAGAATGTTTTCTTCAACCAAAACGTCAATGAGAGTTTGGGGGAAAACTCACCGTTCAACCACTTTGGTTCTAAAATACCATAAGCAAAATGCCACCCTTGG
Source organism: Mytilisepta virgata (assembly GCA_028015205.1). Lineage (NCBI taxonomy): Eukaryota > Metazoa > Mollusca > Bivalvia > Mytilida > Mytilidae > Mytilisepta > Mytilisepta virgata. The sequence continues at coordinate 40,590,229 of CM051515.1, forward strand.
TTGTCGGCATGATCAGGACATTCTGGTTTGGCAGTGTACGACCTCTTCAAGATGCAAATTAAACCTGATAGTTAACTCTCCAGATGTGCCCTGCAAGACATTTTTTACAAGGAGGTAAGACGCTGAAATAAATGTTCCTGGAGGAATCAAACATTCAACCAGATGGCGAACCTTTTCTCTTAATTTGCTATACAGCATATCATTCACATTTGTATAGTGTTTGCCACCCTACATTAAACAAATGAAAGCTTCAAGTTCCCATGTACCACCTAATTTAGACAAAGCATTACGAAATCTGGGTTTTTTCAGCAGGATATTGATAAGTTTAACCTTACCAATAGCTTTAAAAGCACTTGTATTATCACATAGTGAAAGCTCGAAGACCAAGTAAATCAGTATTCTTGTCCATATTCCTCAGTCAATCAAAACTACCTATAACTGACAGAACTCTGGTTTATAACTGAGGTACATACCTAGTGTTGTGAGATTGGAACTGGTAGCTGGTTACATCTTATTACTACAGTACGGCTCAGTTAAAACATCAAGTCAAGTTAACTTCAAGTTAACATAATCTCTGGTTCAAATCTCTGCTCTCTGACCAAAAACCAGAGATTAGAACAGCTAGGAGCAGTCCTGCTACTAGTCAACCAGAGATTAGGACGGGTTCAAATCTCTGGTATGATCAGTCATTATCTCTGGTCCGATTTATTTAACTATGCACGCGCTGTTCTCGTGACAAAACCAGAGATTTGAAAAATAACCGTCTCTACTAAATGTGCATGCGCCGTTCCAGGACGAAAAATGATTACCCGGGATAAATAAAATGTTATTATTTTATTATTATTGGCTCATTATGTTAAAATGAGTAATAATATTCCGTGCAAAAATTATAAAATATTTATATTAAATAAAGTATATACTAGTCAACAAAAGTAACGATACACGAGTTCGGAACCAAATATCTTGGTAATTCCTTTAAAAACTAAAGTATGAGGGCAAGTGGTTTGCTACTTCATTTCTTGATCTAATGCGTGGAAAAAACTCAAATCTTTTGTCACACAGACATTATGATTTACATAATGGGGTAAAAATATTAATTTTTTAATTTTGGGTTAAAAAATGTGATTTTTGAAATCTCAAAAGCTGGAATTTTTTCCAACTTTTTGCACAAAATCCAGGCTTTTAATGAGAAAAAAATCGGCTATGAAAATCAGACGTGTGGGTCTATTTTTCTGATTAGTAAAGCCATTTGAAATTATGAATATATGAAAAATGCATTATCCTGTATCGTTTCTTTTGTTGACTAGTATATTTGGTTTCAATTTCAATAAGTTCTAAAACCTTCTAATGTACACAAAGTTATTTCTATTGTCAAATGAAATAAATTAATATTATGAATTCTTGATGATACTATTTAACGAAAATACAAATTTTAAGTTTCGAAATTAATATAAATAAAATAAAAGTATAAAATTGTATTTTAAGTCAATATTGAAACTTATATTTTGACTTTCATGACTTTAAAAACTCTTCAAGTACAATCAAATTATCTTTAGTCTGATGTCGCACAATCTGGTATGGTTAAATTTAACTAAGTATCATTCTTAAAATGTTTGAAAAGCTGAATTTTGTTTTTTCCATTGTGAAATTGAAATTTTGTCATCTAACAAGTATTACGATATGTCGCAGAGATGCTTTTTGTGGATACCGTAACAAATTTATCAACTAAATTTCTATACATAATTAATGAAAATAAAAAATAAGCATATGACAAGGTAGAAAATAAAAAAAAATAACAATCCAAAGATACTAATATTAGATATAGTAAATTTATACTATGCTGTATACGACGCATTTCAAGGAGTTACCTCTCATCAGCAGCATTAAAACCGAAACATGTGGAAGACCAAAAACAAAAAATATTTTAAACAAGTACTCATAACCAAAGCCAAATTTCAGCTAGGGAGATCTACCAAGTGCAATACAAAGAATGAACCCTCTATTATTTTTGAATGTTGCTAAATACTGGTCATTTCATCAATGAATAATCATGTCAGAAAAGGCTGACGACTGGGTTGGCGAATACCCTCGGGGACCTAGGATCCACGATGCAGAGGCATCGTCCCAGGAGTTTCAAAATAACTATCCAAAGATACTAATATTAGAAACTTTCTTTAAAAACAGTAGCATTTTAATCACATTTCTCTTACATTGCACAATCTCATATAGCTAAATTTAACTAAGTATTATCCTATGTATATGTTTGAAAAGCTAAATTTTTTTTTTCACCGTAAAATGGAATTATTTTTATCAAACAAGTATTACGGTTAGTTGCATAGAAGCTTCTTAATATACTATATGAAATTTGTTTTAGACCAATAGTCTAAAATATGTACCTATCAAGTTTGAAACTTGTGTTTTCACTTTAAAATGCTCATCTGTAATAACAAAAATCACTTTTGTCATATATCACACACTCTGATAGAGCTGAATTTGATTAAATGTGAACCTAAAATTAGTTGAAAAGCTAAATTTTGTGGGGTTTTTTTTCACAGTAAAATTGAGAAAAATGTTCATAAAAAAAGTACTAAAGTAGTCTTCATTCTCATCAGTTACATGTAGAATGTTTTCTACAACCAAAACGTCAATGAGAGTTTGGGGGAAAACTCACCGTTCAACCACTTTGGTTCTAAAATACCATAAGCAAAATGCCATCCTTGGTTGTCGGCATGATCAGGACATTCTGGTTTGGCAGTGTACGACCTCTTCAAGATGCAAATTAAACCTGATAGTTAACTCTCCAGATGTGCCCTGCAAGACATTTTTTACAAGGAGGTAAGACGCTGAAATCAATGTCCCTGGAGGAATCAAACATTCAACCAGATGGCGAACCTTTTCTCTTAATTTGCTATACAGCATATCATTCACATTTGTAAAGTGTTTGCCACCCTACATTAAACAAATGAAAGCTTCAAGTTCCCATGTACCACATAATTTAGACAAAACATTACGAAATCTGGGTTTTTTCAGCAGGATATTGATAAGTTTAACCTTACCAATAGCTTTAAAAGCACTTGTATTATCACATAGTGAAAGCTTGAAGACCAAAAAATAATATAAAAGAGTACAAAACACACACATAAACACAACAGAGAGACAGTACAGTCTGACTTGGTACAAACATTGAACAGTGGTGGGATTAAACCGGTTTTATGGGTGCCCAAACCTCCCTTTATCTATTTTGACACTGGTGTTTAAAAAACAGAATAAAAACCAATAAAGTATTATTAGCAACAAGGTGACCACTTGCTAGTACTGTAACATTAGATTTGACGGTACCTAATTTAGATAGCAGGATAGGAATGTGCTTGTTTTAACTGTAAACTTGTAAAGGCCCTCAAAAGTGCAGTTCGGATACAGTCGCTCTATTAAATAAAAAAAAACAGTCTTTAATAACACTTTCATAAAGGGTTTAATGTTATCTCGTCATAGAGTTTAATAAAAATCGACAGCATTCGTGAGAGCCAAGTATGAATTAAAAGTCAGAATTGCACATGATTGTTGATTTGTAGCCCTTATGGTGGAAAGATCTGAAGTTATTAACAAGTTTTTTGGGGTTACTAGCGAGACTGTTGCATTTACTCATGATATTACAATACAAACGAGGATGGGAAAACCCGTTCAAGTTGGGTTATATTGATCAATCTTTCGTTGTTTCCTACTCCAGTATCAAATAAAACTGTGGCACCGATCAAAAATAACACACAATGGAGAAGAATGAAAAAGATATCAGTGTCTGGACTTTTGACCATGATATAACTTATAGCTTTGCTGATTACCATAATAGCAGTAAAGAACCACCCGGGTGTCAATTTCTTTTTGTGTTGACCACAGGGAGTCTATCTCCTGACTGATAAAAGTTTCACCGTCTTCACTCGTAACAGATATGCGTGAAACTGCAATTAATGTTTTCCCATGAAGCTCTTCACTATAGCCGTCTCTTTCTCATACCCGACGTAACATTTATGTAAACTGTTTCTTGATCTCATCATTGCTGAAGAACTGCTTATTGCAATTTGGTGGCTTTTTTGGTATTCTCACCTCTAAACATAAGCCTTTTGCTGTCTTCTCTAGATTTCCTCTCCATTGATTTAACTGAATTTTCAATTTACATATCCGTGTAGAATAAAACATCTGCAATAATTTCAAAAATTACTAAAGCAGATATCTCTAAAAGTGGGAGGCAGTTCCTTCAAGTAATAAAAGACTCCATTTCCATTCTCAGTAACGATGGTTGTATCATCAGGAGGAGAGGGAAACGTTTTTTTTACATTTTGACAAGATGGTTATAACCCTTAGACTTATCAGTTTTGTTTGTTAAACCATCGGGTTTATCAATGCTGTACGGCACGGGGGTCAATGGATAATACATTAGTTCTTTGAGATCTATTTTTAAATCTTCACATTTTGGATCTAATCAACATTGAAAATCAATATTACTTTGCTGTCTGTACTCTAAACCTTTATTCTTTGAAGACTTTTCATGTTTATTTTGTCAGTTCGGAGAGGGTTTTAAAATTGAGACGTTTGATCGGACCGAAATACTTTGTGTTTGTCTCAAAACTGTCTTTAATACCAGTAAATAAAGTATTTAAAGTGTTACCTTTTTTCTCTGCATTAAGCACATCATTTTCAACATTCATATCTACAAAAGCTCCACATGACAAAAATAACAGCCTATCGTTCTCGTCCATATCAAAAGGGTTGATGAAGCCCTTGACAGTTTCCTTGACATCAACATTTTCCTCACCACGTTTTATTTCTGACGGATGTTAATCTGTTATTGTTAATACTTGTATTTAATTGTTGAAATTAATGTTATTCAGTTTAGATTCGAAGTCAGGTCTCTCCGGTTTACTAAAATAAAAGTTTCAGAACGGACGTTTTCCTTCTTGATACCATATAGCCAGAACGCAAACAATTTACCCCGGTTATATAACCCCAAATCACAGAAGTGTTCCAAAATTATTTTTACTATTTACATATTTTTTTCTTAAATGATGACAAAAAAGTTGATGTCATAGAACTGTGTGCGTGAGGTGGGAGCTATTCCATGTTCTTTTGGTTGTCTGCTTAGGACATCCACGATACGAACTGCATAACAATCTTCCCATGATTTGATATTATTTGCAGATGCACATTGCTGTTTTAAAGTCGGCAATTTATACACAATATATAAATGTGTTCTTGTAAGAAAAAAAAACGGATCAATCATTATGGAGAGTTTGTAGTGCCAAATAATGGCTATAAGGTATATTTACTACAGGAGGGCGGGGCGTGTGCCGGACTTATTCAATTCTGTATCCATGTAGCTACATTTTTAAACCAACTAAAATGTACGGTGCACCATCGGCCACAAACAAGGTTGGTGGCAAACCCAGTTCGGTCTCAATCTTACAGCATATTTTTGTAAAGGAGAGAAAAACATAACTTTGAGAAACGACAATCTAGACAAAATCTATTTATTTTGTTAGTTTTAAGTTAAATTCCGGAAACAAGTGTCTGTTTTCGAATATTAATTGACATTCACAGACGTAGTCCGAGATTACCATTTTAAAAAGCTGTAAATTAGTGTCCTATAAGATATTAAAAAAGTTTGGTTCATGATATTTCTGTGGCAAAAGTAAAACGTAATCATTCCATACGAAAGTACAAACATTGATTTTGAATTTATATTGGCCTCTCACGAATACTTTCGAATTCTATTGAAATCTGTAACGACATAGCATTAAATCCTTTATTTGATCGTGATATCTTACATTTTTTGCAGTTAAAACGAGCACATTCTGACATTGCTATATCAATTATGTACATGAACTATCCAACCAATTTTTGCAGTTCTAGCAAATGTTCACCTTGTCAGTAATCATATCATATTTGCTTTTCTATCGAAGCAATATACCAGCACCGTACTATCCTTAACTCAGATGGAGTAAACTAACATCTATCCGTGTGAGAGTTGGCAAAAAGATTGTCAGCAAATCTAAGTAACAGGGTCATAGAAATTATAAGTATATATTTTTTCCAACTATCTCGTCAAACGTGATTAGTTTTAGAGAGCTTTGTTCATCATTAAGGATTTCTGCGGCTATATATAAAGCCAACGGAAAAGTACTCAAGACTGATATCTAAAGGTAAGGTAAAATGGAAAAAAAATATTTTTATGTCTGAATTTAGTACTGATACCATTATGCAATGTACCAGTAAACAGATTTTTATGTTCAGATTTATAAATGAATAAAATTGTTCTTAATTAAGGATTTCCAATGCTATAAGGCAAAAGGACAAGCCCCGAAGACTAAAATCCATAGGTAAAGACTTTATATTTGTTAAAAATCAATAAATTTGTAAAATTAATGTGAAATACATGAAAATTTGCTAATACAAATTATGGTTATTTTTTTAAAGCTGTTTAAATGCTAAATATCTTTACTCACAAGATTGAAAACAAGGAGCAAGGTCAGAATGTTCTCGCAGTTGCTGGTGTATATGCTAAGTACAATAGTTTACAAGAATGAACATAAATATTAAACCGGAGTTCCGATATGTTACAAACTGAATGTTATGAATTCTCGCAAAGTCTAATGATTCAACAAGATCAGATAAAAATTCAAAAGACAAATTTGTTTGGCAAAGTTCTATATGCATAATGAAAAATTGATCTGTTGTGTTAACGTTTGTGTTTTGTGCTCTCTTGTGTTACTTTTTGTCCTCCGTTCTGCCAGTTGGGTTGCTTTAATTGATTGGTATGTCATTGTTCACCTTCCTGTTATCCATTTTGTTGTTTATCGAATTAATTGTTTTTGAGTTAATCTATAGATCGATAAACTCATACAAAATTGTATTTAATCCTTATAATTTCATTTCAAACATCGAAAAGTTGTTCCTGACCGAAAAAAATAACTTTCTTGAATCTAGTACTATTTTTGGCAGCTGAGCAATTGAATAAAAAAGTCAACAAAGTCATTTACAAATCGCAAAAACAAGGAAACTTACGTTTTGATAGATTTTAACATAATCTGAAGCGTACAGGAATCTATAGAATGTCCGATTTTTTCCGTTTGAAGAATCCAACTTGCGTTGTTTAATATATGATGTTGCAATCTTGACTGTGACGTCCGTACAGCAAATTTTCGTGGAATTTTTGAAAACCCAGTTTTCGTCAATTTTTAAACTATTTCTCATTAAATCTTAAAATTGTTGTAAGTGTCATCCTTAAAATTAATTCTTTTACAGCATTCTTCACATTTAATGTCTCATTTGAAACATTAAATAATCAAGAAAGCGCATGAATATACTTGCCACATACGGGTTTATCGATGTATAAACTTTTATGATTTTGCCCTTCCGACCAATTAAATTCTTGTATTTTATCATATGCAAATTAAAATGAAATTATACTTATATACACATGGTCTGAAAATATAAATAAATCATATTATACTACAATGACACAGCAAAATGCATGTCTAAGACCAGAACTTATCATTATTCAAAATAATTGAGAATTACTGACAAAACAGAGAAATTAGTTATTACTGGTATAATATAAAATTATACTTGCAGGAAATTACAAATTATTCATAAATTACCATAAAAAATGGATAACAATGATTTTTGTGGAAGATAGATATATTTGTTTTATAATCAAATATATGACTGTATATTGATAGTTGATAATTTTGTATTTTTAATAAATGAATAAGTATTTGTTTTCAAAGTTTATTGGTACTTTAAGTCAAATAGTTCACTACTGAGCCTCTTATCATACAGTTTATTATTTCCTTCCAGGTTTTTCCGAATTTGACTACTTTTCCCTGTATTGAACCTTTTTCTTTTAGGAGGGAAAATCTCTGGCTTTCTATTGGTTCATGTGACCCCTTTTATTGGTCAGAGTATTAGTTCATTTGTCTATACAATAATTATTCTATAATGGCTGTGCAGAGATAAATTAATACAAGCCATAGACATTCTGATATAGATAATTATAAATAGTTCTGGATACATATTTGCTTCCAAATAAGGTCAGTTATCATACATTCCTAACAAAACTAACATATTTGTTATTTTAACTCTCTGAATGAATGAAATGTGAATGTGTACTTTGAATGAGAGAAAGAAAGTGTTGAGGATAAATAATGTTGATAAATTCTTCTTAAGACATTATTCCTACATAAACGTCAGCATAAATAAAGTAGTTCTATATTTTTAATTAAATAGCATCTAGATTTTTAACCAATACTTGATATTCAATATGAGGATATGCTAAATTGTTTTGGTAATATTTCAAGTAGATATTTATATTATGAATTTATGTAAATAGTCCAATGCACTAATGAATGTTAATATTTGTTTTATTCAGGTCTAAGGTAATTGTTATGGTAGACCATATGTAGGCAATGCTGTAGTGGAATGGTTCCATATCGCCCACATCATCTGTGTACCATATACATGGTAAGCAGTGTTCTGTGTTTTGTGTGTTAATTATTTGAAATATACAACATATATAGTAATAGTACACATTACTTTTCAAGGTGTAATTGGACAAAGAGTATATATTATTATTACTAGACATTGAACCCGCGCGAGCGCGGGAAAATAAGCTTTTTTTGTGGTGGCCATATTGACTATAAAAATTTGTTGCGGCCATGCCATTCAAGAACAGGAACTCAATATGGATGATATGGCAGGCTTCCATAAACTTTCCTGTCAAGTAGGTGGTATCAACTGATAGTTTCATGTCTATATGTGTTGCATGTAGTATTCTTAGAAATGAATTTTAATGCAGACTTTAACCAAAGTCAATGAAGCGTGAAATGTAGGTCATCATGACCCAATTGTCATGGCTGTTCGTTACTACCGAAGATGTATCCACTGATGCAGTAGACTGTATGCCACGTAGAATTACCAAAATGGACCTTAAGGTGCCATCAAAGTCAAAATCTATGACGAAAACACAACCACATAAATTGTCAATATTTTTATTGTTATAATTAATTCTGAACTGGAACTTGATGAAAAGCTTTCATTAAATACACATTTCATAATGCATTACCTTTTTCCTTCAGAATAAATATGAAAATGAAATTGTAGATGTAAACATTTCCTTAGTGACGGATGAATTTTTCAAAAGATGCCGTGAGTTAGTTAGAGCATATTTTTGGAAATTAATTGTTCCAATTGTTCCATTGTCATCATGGGCAGGGTAAGCGAGGCTTAATTTCACAAATATATCCAATAATCAGAAGGTGAAAGCATTTTTAGTGTGTGGCTGCTTGTGTTGTCCACGTTTATATTTATCAAAGATGTCCGAGATAAATTTCGTCATTAATGATAAAGATGACCATTTGTTAAAAATATTTTTATCTAGGGCTTACAGTAGAGATATATTTAGACAGGTCACATGACAAATAATTTAAAAATAGATAATGGTTGGTTTTATCACTTTGTGCAAGGTAAACATCCGAGCAATCCAAAAAAACAACTAAGTTAGGAATTCCTCTGAACTTTACCTTACTTCTTCATTATCTTCAAAGTTCATAACCTTTACAGTTAGGAAAAATTGCGTTATTGTAGAAAAACAATCCTGAATACATAAAGCGGAAACATCCCACTCAAAGGAGAATGTTTTTAATTTTTTTTTTATTCTTCTTCCGTAATTTCAAACAGAAATACATTATAAATATGTGCATACTTGTTTATTTAAATCAATGTGCTAAAATGATGCCTTCGAGAACCTTCTAAGGGATACGTTGGGAGAATTCATATCGGAAAAGTGCATACAAATTCCATTTGCACATAAACAAAACTGTAGTTTAAATTTATAAATGCAGATTGTCAAATCCGATAATAACCTTTATAATCTGAACTATACATCGTTAATTTTGAACCACGCGTTTTGCTGCCTATTCGGCTAATTCGTAAATTTAGTATTATAGATTAGGCAACTGATTATAAAATATGAGGTGCAATTAAGATATTTATAATTCACATATAATACAAGTAATTTTGGTATATTTCATTCAGACTGAAATTAGGTATTGTTAAATATAACTTTATTTTTATACTAGTAAGGAATAAATCACATATTTGAGTTATTTCCCTTTGTCCATTATATGTTTTATGTGTATTGTCTTTGTCAGTTATACTTTGTATTGTCTTTATTATATGTTGTAGGGTATATTATTATTGTGGAAATAAAGGAGTATAGAACACTTAAACTGGTTTTGGATATTTTAATTGCCGACCGGTTACATTTTCACTTTGCTCAAAGACACGCTCTACTCTTTTCACATACAGTCACAATTTCACACAAAAATCGGTAAAAATAATGGACAAAGATACAAGAAAGAAATATCTACCTTAAAATGTGAAATCATTAATTGAAGTCATATGAATTGACCATCTTCAAGCAATTTATTATTTAACTCTTAAACATAAATTATGTCTAGTCTCTCTGAAGACAAAGAACCCAGTAACTAGAAACTTTTTGAGGAAAAACTAGCCTCAACCAATCAAAACAAAGATATTATAAACCTTCAACCAATAGAACTAGAAAATGAGACACACCTTCAATGACCTTCAGAGACAATGTTGCCTAGAGTAAAAATAAGTGAAGTAACTGTACCGAAGATATTCTTTATTAAAGTGAGTATAAATCAATGTCACATATTGAAATCTAATATACCGGTATAACAGAAGATATTCCAAAGTCTATTAATTAAATACATATTATAAGATTTTAGAAAATATATTAAAATAACCAATTATGCACATTATCAAATACTCCTCCCCTCCCGCTTGTGAAATGGTGACGACATCATTTATTAGCAAACAGGAAAAGTATTTACAAAATAAAATCACAATATCAATTTTACAAACTGCACATATTCAAAGTAAATGTAAGGTAATATGTATGTATTATCTGCATTTTGACAGCTAGATATCGTAAAATATCATCCCGTGAGCCAGAATATGAATCTTGGGACGAGTGAGGGTAGCGAACGAGTCCCAAGTCTTCATATTCTGTCGAGCGGGGTGATATTTTACGATATCTAGCTGTCAAAATGCCAAAAATATTTTTATCATCTAAATTAATTATCTGAAACGTAAATATTTGTAAACGTTCTGAATTCTCCCAAATTGTCGCGGGAAAAGTATGGATTCTTCATAAGTTATCCGTTACGTTGTTTACCATGCCAATAAGTATATATTTCCTGACTGTTCATGTAAAATATCTTATAAACGATATAAAACCAACATTAAGGTGTATTTTCATGTTTTAAAAAGCAAAATCAGTCTTGAAATCTTTGTTCGTGATTTTCCGGCAAACTAAAGCACCCGCTTTCAAACTTGCAGCCTCGTTGACGTCATAGTCCGTCTCCATTCGCAAAACAACTTCTGACCAAAATATGCCCAACGTAAAATAATCACTCAAATTTAACCAAGGAGACGACATATTTAAACAACATTTTAATAGCTATTTAATAAGTTCTAAGCTTCCAAACGTTGGGAGAATTCGTTGATAAGTCCTGCTGACTGTTGATAACTGCTGCTCAGCGCACGCGCTTCTTGATACGAATTTTTCGCAGCTGATCAACAACCTGATAGAATCACAGGGAAGGATGATAATCCTAATTATTAAAACGAGCAAGATTTCGAGATTGAATAATTATTGATATTACCGTCTTCTGAAGGACATAACGTTATTAATATACTGAACTAAATTCCTGGACAAATATCAGTTATTACGCTCTCGTTGATTCTCGCGAGAGAGTTATTGTGCTCTCATTGATAATAGCGTGAATCGACGAGATCAAAATAACAGTTAATTCCCGCTGGCAGAGAAAAACTGGAGTTATTTTATTTGCTATTTGCTAAAAACAACGTCATGAACGTAGTTATTTTACCAGTAGTTGCTATAGTAAAGTATAATAATAATAATTACATTTTTCTGTGGTTATAATTTGCCAGAATGAATTTTGCTTCAGGGTCTGATAATCACAACATATATATCACCAACACGGCTTATCATAGGGTTATCTGCATGGGTCAGACATTTGTTTGATTATCATAAAGCCTTCAAATATTAAAACCGTACCAAAATGTACGGCTTTTACCTCTAGGAATACCGGTAGCAGATATCAACACTGGCACTCGGCCACCGGACCAAGTTTTTTTATTCATAGTGGTACGGTTGGACTTAGCCTGGTTCCCTGAATTTTTAGTTTGTTATGGCTACGAGAATGGAAAGATACTAAAGACAAGTTACTAGACTATAAATAGACATCTATTGGTATGATTGTATTATTCTGTACTAGCTATATCTCTTATGAAAAAAATATTGCATGTTATAAAACCTCTATGTCGGCAGCGTTAGTTGTACATTAAATCTGTACACAGTAATGTCTGAAGTTTTTCTATCAAAAGGCAACGAGTTGTACCAAGTATAGTTTGTATTGTAAAAATTCACATTCTATGAAATCTGCAAAATCTTATTTAATATGTTCTATAAAAAAAACGTTTCTTTTATGGTTTCTTCGTGGTATGAAACCGTTTAAAATGAATCGAATTCTTTTTTTTTTTTTGAGAGAGAGAGAATGATTTTTCATCACTGAAAATATTTAACATATCACGAAGTCAGAGAGTTATAAATACAAAATTATAGCAATTATTATATGAAAAGTATTAAATAACCGGAAAATAGTTGAGATTTTAACAGCTGTATATTTAATATAATTAGGATACTGTAGAATTGTTCAGACTACGATTAAATGAACCCGCCTGAATGTTTATAGCAAGTAGTAAAATGCATACGGATGTATACTTTTATGTTCTTATAATACTATTGATCAATTTGTCAAAATGCAGGACCTATGAGGTGTACAGACTTCCAACGACAAACTGTAAGTACGGACACAGACAAATCCGAGAATACACATGAAAAAAACGAAACACAATCTGTAAACACTGAAAACAGAAAAACGGAAACACAAACTCCTATTGAGAATGAATCCGGATGTTCTCGAAGAATAAGAATATCAGGTTTCATATAAGACATTGTTTTATTTTTATTTGCTTCTTTGTTGATAATGGAACTACCTTATTCCTTAACGGGGATTTGGGGGGGGGGAATACTAGCGATATGCATACACCACAAGTATTATAGTATTTATGTCATATGGATATTTCATAGAATTTTTGGTTTGTTATAACTACGAGAATGAAAAGATACTGAAGACAAGTTACCAAACTATCAATAGACATCTAATGGGCACGGCACGATTGTATTATTCTGTACTAGCTATATCGTTTATGAAAAAAAATATTGCATGTTATTAAACCTCTATGTCGGCAGCGTTAGTTGTACATTTAATCTGTACACAGTAATGTCTGAAGTTTTTCTATCAAAAGGCAACGAGTTGTACCAAGTATAGCTTGTATTGTATGAAATTTTCAAAATCTTATTTAATATTTACAATAAAAAAACAACGTTTCTTTTATGGTTTCTTTGTGGTATGAAACCGTTTAAACTGAACCGAATTCTTTCTTTTTTTTGAGAGAGAGAGAGAATAGTTGGGATTTTAACAGCTGAATATTTAATATAATTAGGACGTTTTTATAGCAAGTAGTAAAATGCATACCGATGTATACTTTTATGTTCCTATAATACTGTTGACCAATTTGTCAAAATGCAGGACCTATGAGGTGTACAGACTTCCAACGAGAAACTACAAGTACGGACACAGACAAATCCGAGAATACACATGAAAAAGTACGAAACACAACCTGTAAACACTGAAACTGAAAAAAAACGGAAACAGAAACTCCAATTGAGAAAGAACCCGGATGCTCTGTATATGTAAGAGAATGATAATCCCTTTCTTCATGATTAAGTACGAGCATTAGCGAGTACTTATCTTGAAGAAAGGGATTATCATTCTCTTACAAACTAAGAATATTGTAAAGTGCTCAAGGCTGAAATGACTGCTTGTTGGTTTTAATTAAGTCTAATTGTTTTCAAGGTAGTGCAAGGTTTATAGTTAATGCATGGTTTCCTATTAGACATTTCATTTATGAATTAGTCGTAGTGATGTAAGGCATTTCTAATAATTTGAGAAATTTTAATTAATTGCATTTTAAACATTCAAAGACACAACAGTACGATGCAATGGTGTTTCATTATTGTGAGTATGAATGTAAAACATGTAACATTTAAGTAAGGAATTATCTTTTTCTTTATGTACAGTTTAAATCAATGAATTACAAAATATGAGTTACAACTATATTTTATTCCATACGGAATGCCCCCTGTATACATAATTTAAATACTACTTCATATATAAAGTCATTAGATAAAATTTAAATGTTCAAATCAAATAAAAAGAATTAAGCAGGCTTTTATATATTAAATTCTAATATTAATTTTACCTCCTGTTTTAATTATATCGGAATACTTGAAATATCGATTCTTACCAGCCCTTGTCAAGTAATCTGAGATTAGAATATTAATAATGCCTTTAGATAAAGATGAAGGTAAAATTTAATTAATGAGATGTCCTTTTTGTATTGGTCTTATTGTGTTTAACGTTCAACATTACCAATCTTAAAAACTATAGTTACATTATTATTTTTTTCAAATTCAAATTCAATTTTTAATAAGCTCTAGTCAGAAATTCTGTAAGGTGATAAATGTGCTTCGGGGCAGTTGTAACTCATTTATAGGAATTCATTGTTTTGAATGGTAAGAAAACAATAGGATAATCCCTTACTAAGAACATGTTTACATTCATTCTTCACAATTAACAAACATCAAATCCTAAAATTTCATTGGTCGAGAGTACTTTGCTATATTCTAACGAAGAGTAAGAATATCCGGTTTCATATAACACATTGTTGTTTTTTCTTTGCTTCTTTGTTGAAACTGGATCTGTGATTAACTGACATTCTACTCTTATTGACACGTTTCCTTCCATTATTCCAGCAGCTTACATGCAAATGGACACTATGTTAAAATTGCTATTTTTTTATTTGAGATAAATATAAATATCCCTTGATTCTATAGAAATGTATGATAATATATTAATGAATATGTCGTAATATAACACATCATTCAACGATATAATATTCACCGCAGTTTTTACACAGTTTTGCCATAAATCAGAAGTCCGGCATACTACATGTATAAAAACCATCGTTCTCTTACTTGTGGTAATCAACATATAACGACTTATTCATAAACATGATTTTACAGATACAACAAAAGTACCGGGTTTAATGTTTTTACCCCCGTACTACAGTAACTATGGAACTGGTGAAAATAAAACTGTTGTTCTTAGATGTAAAGTACGGAGCGAGATTACACCAGTTTTTACCGTGAGTTATCTTTAAAAAAATGGGGTGCCAAAAGGTTAAAAGCAATTTTGTGCAAAATATTTGGTTTCAAAGTTAACTGTCGGTTTTTCTTTACTGCATGCTACTACATGGTGATATTTCGATAAATGCTTATTTACGACTATTTTTTCAATTTCAAAATCACAAAAAAACTATTCTGCTAAATGTCATTTGAAGCATTTTTAAAAAATACGACCCACATCCTCAACTAAGTTACACTTGTTACTATTTGTTCCAGGCTCGAAAAATTTTACATCAACCAAATTTACATGGAATTTTGTATATAAAAAATCACCTTTTCAAATAATTTTATATTGACTTTACAAACATTTGGGGAAATAAGCTTTGCCATTATTGGTATTTATTTCGGAGAAGACATTAATATTCTACAATAAGTAGGTCCTAAGAAAAACATCTTTCAACATGTAGGAATTTGGGAAAAAAATATAAAGTTAACCTGGGTTAAATTTCAAAGCTTTTTCATTAAACGTATTTCATACCAAACATTTTCAGTGGAAGAGGATTACAAACGGTTCTACAGCCTTATATTTTTGGAAGGATGCAAGGTTTACAATAACAAGAAAGAAGAAGACAAAGTTACGGTATATCAGTAAACTGGTCATACATAACACATTGACCGCAGACTCTGGATTATACAGTTGCCTGGTTTCTTCTGGCCTAAATACCACATTAGAAAGAAAATTTAAAGTTCATATAAAAGGTATTATATCATGTTTTACAAGTACCTCTATTCTTAATAATAAAAAATAAGGAATTCTACAGATTCAGGTAACATCAAACACATTTTGATTATTTGTTATAAAATAAAAAATTCAAACGATATTCTATAATTTAAATAAGAATATGTTTAAACTCCAAAATATGCTGGCTGAAACTGCTGTCGTAGGATAAATTGCGTATTAACCGTGTATTCCACAAATATATGCATCTGGTACCTGTTTTACAAACATTGATACGACTAAGATCGAGACTGGTTCCATGACGTATATAGAACAAGAACACTAAAGACCGGATATCAGATCAAACTTAAGACTACTCGTAGTTATATGAATATTTGTGAAACGGGACATTGATGTCTTGAAGATAAAGTTATGCCAGAACAATTACTAATGAGACTATACACAGTAGCTGCATTTGGTTGTTTTTTTTTTTTTTAATTTTGAAACTTTTATGGTTACTTTGATTTATGATGTATCCTGTTAATTTTTAATGTCCACAATAAATGATATTGTGTGATACATACATATGTTTTTTATAGAATCTGTTGAAACTCCAGTGAGACTTGTTTCATCTACAACAGAAGGAGAAGGAATGCTTGAACTGTTTCACCAGAATCAGTGGGGAACAGCATGTCATTATTACTTTACCACAATAGAAGCTTCCGTTATTTGTCGGGCTTTAGGATACCCGTATGTTGATAAGATATGGGTTTGAGTATACCTTTTACTTTTTTGTGTTATTTTTTGTACGGCGTTTTGTCAGTTGGGCTGCTTTGATTGATTGGTATGTTATTGTTGACCTTTCCTGCTATCCATTTTTTTTGTTTTTTATTTTTTATTTATTCAGTGCAATGATTATTCCCTATCGTTACCGTACTAAGTAAAATCAAAGTTCCTGTTAAATTATACTTAAGAGAGATGGTCTAGTCAGATAATGTTTATGAAAAAAATGTTATTCAGCAGTATATAATGTTCTGGAGCAGCGATGTGACAATTATTTATGTAAAAAGATGCTCTATATATATTTTTTTTTTTTTTGGCAATAGACAGCTTGTCCTGCCAAGGAACTGTTCTGGGGTCACGAAAAGCATCTCAGAGGAACTATTCTAGAGCGAAATATATGCATCAACGCAATGACATTCCATCCACAAACATCTAAACATACATAGACCTATAGCTAGAGAAAATTAGCCTATAACAATATCCTTTATTGATGACTGAAGACCCTTGTTCAAGACACAAAGAAAATGTAAAATTTTAATAATCATCGAAGCTAATGACCTGCTTGAATGTGTTAATTTTCATTGTGAACTTCACATGCATTTCTAATTGAGCTACATTTTACGAATAGGTATGGAGGAATACCGCGTTTTCGGTATGAAGAGGACAGTATTTACACAGTATTCAAGCAGAAAAAACCGGTTTGGATAAAAGGTGTTCACTGTTCACTGAATGCGACTGATATTGGCCAATGTTCTGGTTGGAATGGCAAAATTAATTGTAACAGCTATGACGCCGTCGGTGTGACTTGTAGACTGGAACCAGTTAAAGGTTTGTCAGAGGTTTACCATCCCAAAAATGATCGATATGAGTTTAACATATATTACTGTACCTCATATAAATCAAACCTGACGCTAAATGTAATTGGTTAACATATAAAAAAAATAAGCACCGAGGATCAAGTTGTATTTTCATTAAATTAAGTTTATAATTCATATTTGAAGTGTTTTCCTTCTAAATTTATCGTATTTTTAGACTTTAACGGCAGAGCAATACCAAACGATATTTGTCTATTATAATGTCGACTTAAACTTTCACTTTATGCATGTGTCTTACTTTTTTTACGGTAATTTTTTTATTTTTTAAGTATTAAACTGACACAAAACATGATACTGCAATGATCGCACGAACTTTCATAAAACCCATAGTAATCTTCTCCGCTTAGTTCCTCCGTTGTGCTCAGCATTTGTTTATGAATGCCCAGGAAATGGATAAAAAATCAGAGGAGTTTGTCAACTTCAACTAAAACTTTTTGCATGTTGTTTATTATTAAGTTAAGTCAAGAAATACCAAAGGGATATTCGAAGGAGAGGAACATCAAAACAACTGACATACTCCGGAGAACAACGAAGACAAGACCAAACCAATACATGCACCGTTTGTCGTATTAATTTCATTTTCTTACTTGTTAAACATTAAACTGATTCAGTGTGAACTGTTTCTTTGTGTTATCTTTTTTACATTCTGTCCTTACATGTACCTATCTACATTTATCATTAGTAATGATATATTTCAAAAACAGTCAGGGTTATTGGCAAAGTTAACATACGTGGCAAAAGGCAAAAGGGTTTGTACAAGTATAATTTTCTTTCTGTAACCAATGAACAAATGTAATTTGCACATATACCACTCTTCTTTTCTTAACTTGATACATTGTATTGTGAAATAGTCCAGGACATGTTTTTTTTTCGCTTGGTACAGTTCCAGATATACCTGTCAGATTGCACACTGGTTTAATGGAAGGGGTTGTTGAAGTATATAGAGCAGGATATTGGGGATTAATTTGTAATGTAGGAATCGGCAAAAATGAAGTTAGAGTAATTTGTAAAATGCTTGGCTATTTGTAAGTATTTAATGAATATATATTTTAATTATATTGAGTCGCATTTTTAACGAATAAAATCTTGAAATATCATACTGATTTACAATGAAGTCAATTTTTATTAAATGAAGAGCAGTGTTAATTAAGCATGTATTTTGAATAAGTCAACAAGAGTAATAGAAGGGTTACCATATTTGTTCTCCCTCATACTTATCAAAGTTATCAAATACTTGTCTTAAGGAATTGTACACTCTCGAATACTTTTATGTACTGAAGATATGGTGGTATTGGATACAGAGCACAAGATATTCATGGAGAGTATAAAATACCAGGAAACAGGGAATTGCTGCAAAATTTAAGCTGCCAAGAAAATTCCACTAATCTTGACGAATGTAGTCACGAAGCATGGGGAGAAAAATGTTTATCGTGCGGGTGTAATTCATGGAACAATCTTGCTGTCAGATGTTGGACAAAATCGGAAAATGGTATGATAGGTTTTTAAGCTAAACAACATTCATTATAGAAGACTGGAACTCACATGAACTCCAACAGAAATAAAGCCATTTGTTTTTTTAGCATATAATGCATGTAAAAGTAAAAGACCAAGAACAAAAATAATCGGAAGTATAGTCAAATGGACAATAATTGTGACTAGAGATCTTTGACATAATCATATATTTAGTTTTCCCCCGACGCTTCGTCGAAGTGGACTATAGAAATGGGTGTGGTCCGTTCGTCCGTGTCCCGAATTTGTTTCCAGATGATAACTTGTCAATGAACTCAGATTGAGGTCAAGTTCGATAATGACGATTTTTCAACAATTCATATTACAGTTGTGCCCCTTTTTGTACCTCGAACTTGATCAAATTTGGGTTTCCAGATGAAAACTTATGAACAAAACGTCATATTGAAAGTACGTTTTGTATGGTTGTGTATCTCATGAATATCTATGTGTGTTTAACAATGACGATTTTTCGACGACTCTTACTAGAGTTGCATCCCTTTTTGTACTTCAGAATTGCAATTTTTTTGGTTGTCAGATGATACCTTGTGAACAAATTGTCAGATTAAAACTAGGTTTGTATGTAAGTGTATTTCAGTATCTAGGTCAAGTTCGATAATGAAGATTTTTCGACAATTTTTACCAGAGTTACGCCACCTTTTGTACTTCACAATTGCCATTTTTACCGGATGATAATTTGTGAATAAAAACTCAAATTAAAAGTATGTTTAGTGTGTAAGTGTATCTCATTAATATCTATATCAAGTTCGATAATGACGATTTTTTGACAATTCTAACCAGATTTACATCCCTTTTTTGTACGTAAAAATTGATAATATTTTGGTTACTCCAGATGATAACTTGTGAAAAAAAGTCAGATTAAAACTAAGTTTGGTGTGTAAGTGTTTCTCATTAATATCTAGGTCAAGTTCGATAATGAAGATTGTCACAATTCTTACCAGAGGTATGTCTCCTTTTGTACTTCAAAATTGCTATTTTGTTTGTTTCCAGATGACAACTTGTGAACAAAAAGTCAGATTAAAACTAGGTCTGGTGTGTAAGTGTATCTCATTAAGATCTAGGTCAAGTTAGATAATGAAGATTTTTCGACATTTCTTACCAGAGTTACGCCACTTTTTGTACTTCAAAATTGCTTTTTTTTTTGGTTTCCAGGTGATAACTTGTGAACAAAAAGTAAGATTAAAAGTAGGTGTGGTGTGTAAGTTATCTCATTAATATTTAATATCTAGGTCAGGTTCGATAATGACGATTTTTGACAGTTCTAGCCAGAGTTACACCCCTTATTGTACTTCTAAATTGCTAATGTTTTGGTTACTCCAGATGACAACTTGTGAATATATAGTCAGATTGACACTACGTTTGGTATGTATCTTATGAAATTCTAGGTCTTGTGATATCAAGAAGCAAACAGGGGGAACATATGTTCAGTTTAGTAAAATAACCTACTCCTAGAAGTTTCAAAATTAAAACTTACGATATAACCTTGTCGTCTGGGGGACCATTGGCCAACGGCCTTTTATTAGTTAAGGCACCATAATAATTTTCCATTCATATAAAAATGCTTCCAAAAATCCATTTTGGTGTTTATCTCCTTAGGTATAATTGTCTTCTTTATCAAAATATTCCATTATAAAATGAAGTAAAAGAATGAAATCCTTAAAACTATATAAAACGCGACAGCACTGGTGAAGGATCTCAGTGATCCGAAAAGTTTGTATTAATTTTGTAATTCAAAATTTTATTTGTTTAATTTTATGTTGTTTTACAACTTTTTAGACGTTTATATATACACTTTTAACATATTATTCCTGTGCGCTATCATTTAATCCTAGATAAAACTACACGTACAACGATACACGCATTAAGTTGATGGCTTATAGAGACAAATTTGAACTACAGATGCATTATATTAACACTGTAGCTTTCGACTGACATGAATATCGATGTACGGAACACACTTTACACAAAACACGAAGGATTCTTAAGAACGGAGTGCTAAAATCATAGGATGTTTTTAAAATAGGTTCTATGAACAATCCATACCATCATTTCATTGCTTTATCAAAGAGGCAGGTACCAGAGAACAACCTTAACGTACATTCTGTTAAGTACGATTCCGAATATCGAAGGAGGAATACCGAAGGATTAATAATATATAGGAGATTTCTAAAAGATCAAAATCAACAGAAAGGGTGAATTTGCGAAAACAGTCAAAGCGGAGTGATCAATAACAAATATCTTATATACATGGGCACCATATCAATAATTAAATGTACATTTTAATCTATAAAACAGGTGATTTTCTTCAATGTGTAATATAAAAATTACGTATCTTTGTTCATTGCTTAATTCTCTACAGTATCCCTGATATTTCTGATTTTGAACTGTTTTTTATATGCCAGAACAAAGATATTTCTAACTTATAACAGATTTGCTCTACACTAAAGAAATTCTCACTTTTCTCAGAACTTCCAATTTTCTAGGTCAGACTTGTCTGACATGATTATTCATTGATTTGTTACAGAAATTACCAGTATTTAGCAAAATTCAAAAATAATAGAAATACTAAGGGTTCATTCCTTTTTTTGCACATGGTAGATCTCCTTAGCTGAAATTTGGCTTCCTTTATCGGTATTTTTGGTTATGAGTACTTCTTGTTTAAAATAAGTTTGGTTTTTGGTCTTCCAAATGTTTCGGTTTTAATGCTGTTGTTGGGAGGTAACTCCTTGAAATGTGTCGTATACAGCATAGTATAAATTTACAATATCTAATATTAGTATCTTTGGATTGCTATTTTGAAACTCCTGGGACGATGCCTCTGCATGGTGGACCCTAGGTCCCCGAGGGTATTCGCCAACCCAGTCGTTAGACTTGTCTTACATGATTATTCATTGATTTGTTACAGAAATTGCCAGTATTTAGCAAATTAAAAAATAATAGAAATACTAAGGGTTCATTCCTTTTATTGCACATGGTAGATCTCCTTAGCTGAAATTTGGCTTCCTATTTCGGTATTTTGGTTATGAGTACTTCTTGTTTAAATTAAGTTTGGTTTTTAGTCTTCCAAATGTTTCGGTTTTAATGCTGCTGTTGAGAGGTAACTCCTTGAAATGCGTCGTATACAGCATAGTATAAATTTACTATATCTAATATTAGTATCTTTGGATTGTTATTTCTATAGTTTGGCAAAATGTTTGTTACATTTCCTTGACAGCAATTTTTACTTTATACAATTTGTTATGTAGATGAAAACAACCAGACTGTTCGTTTGGCAGCGTCTAATATTGACCATGAAGGCAGAGTTGAAGTGAAACATAATGGCACATGGGGCACCGTGGGATCACAATGGCTCGGATTTACTGGAGCCAATGTTCTGTGTAAAATGATGGGATACATGTAAGTATAAGGATTTAACCTGCACATCACATAAAGTGTTGCAATATTTAAATACTTACGTTATGACTCGTCCCCTTTAAGAAAATGAGTTAAAAAAATAACCATATTTATCATGACGAAGAAGACAAACATTCAATGTAACAACATCAAAAACATTAGCAATTCACATTGTAACATCCTCTGAGACTTGAGTTCAGAGTACTGAAATTGATGGGGGCCAATTTCTGTGACCTAGATACTTGGAGTTGAGTTAATTTATCATGAAAAGTTTATTTGAAATGATCATTTTGTCCAATAAAATGAATTTCCATATCTACAATCCATGAAACTGTAACAATAAGTCAGGATCTTTACTGCACTGGTCCAAATAATTATCGTGTTATCATGCATTTTGAAATTCATGTCGTCGACAAAAACTATGGACGTGAGACGGAATAAAATTGTAGTGAAATTTTACAAATATGATAATTTTCGAACATTCCAGATTTCACGACTATTCATGAAACTTAGTGCGACCAGTCGAGATAATTACAATGGTACGTTGACATTGTTTTAAGGAAATCCCATCTAATATGATATGTGAATTGAAATAAACTATGTTGTTTTTTGCAATCTATCTGGACTTGTCGACATAACTTCGCGACAAAATTGCGGTTTTATCTTAACTTCGAATGGCCGTCAAAGTATGTTTAATCATCGATATTCAAAGATGGTCAATTGTCAAGTATAGCCATTTTTTACCGTAACGTAGATAGAAAAGTTTAACAATTCAATTGCCGCTCGAGGACAATAATCTTCATAATATTAAAATAAAAACTAAAATTTCAATTTGATAAAAAAAAAACTGGAAATATTTTAAAATATATTTTGTAGTTCTTTAACGATATTATCGATTATACATAAAAGACATAAAATTCCGTCTAAACAAAACTTTATATTGTACTTTTGAACTAACACAACGTTTAGTTTAATTCAATTTAATCTTCTCAAAAGACTTTACACAACGCATTTGGAAAACTATACGATGAACTGTTTCTAATTAATGTAATTTTGATTATTAAATTGTTTCTTCTCAAATACACTGTGTTGGTTGTGTTACATTGGTTCCCAAATTTTGTGAAAAAACAGTTGAGAAATTTTTTCCACAATTTGAGAAAATTGCTCAAAATCTGAAATAGCCAAAGCCTTATCGGACTACAATGCTGCAAAGTGTTTTTGTTGGCAAGGCCGCTGAAATTTACTCAGCACTTTCTTCAGAAAAAAGTTCTGATTATGACACTGTTAGACAGGAAGTTTTGAAAGCTTATGAGCTAGTGCCAGAAGCACATAGACAGAAATTTAGGTCTTATAAAAAGTTTGAAACACAAACCTATGTTGAATTTGCTAGGGAAAAAGAAGATCTATTTGATAAATGGCTTACGTCAAAGAAAATAGATAACAATTTTGATAAATTAAGACAATTAATGTTATTAGAAGAGTTCAAGCAGTGTGTTAATTTAGACTTAAAACACATTTAGATGACAAAAGCGTTGAGACATTGCAAGATGCAGCTGTTGTTTCCGATAATTATACCCTTTCACATAAAAGAAGTTTCAAAGGTCAAAATTTTAATACTTCAAGCGGAAACTACAAAAATCAAAGCACTGAACGTACTGATAGTAAGCCGGTTGCACAGAATAAGAGTCCGTCTAGTTATAATATGTCTGGTCCAAAATTTGATACTTTTGAGAAGAAGTCACTAACTTGTGCTTATTGTAAGAAAAATGGTCACCTGATGGCTGATTGTTTTAGACTCCAGAAGAAGAATGAAAGAGATCATAAGCCCAAGTCTAGTGCTTGTACGACACCCGTTGTTACCAATAAGTTGGAATGTCCTGCGAGTCAGGCTTTTAAGTCCAGTTTTTGTGATTACATGGAGGATTATAAGCCCTTTATGTCTGATGGGTTTGTTTCTATTGTTAATAATACTACTCCTCAGCCTATTAAGATTTTACGGGACACTGGAGCTTCTCAGTCTTTGTTGTTAGAAGGTGTGTTGCCTTTGTCCGAGAAGACGTCCGTTGGTGCCTCCGTTTTGTTACGAGGTGTGGAGTTAGGTTGTATAGATGTTCCCCTCCATCGTATTTATTTGAAGTCAGATTTAATTACTGGACCAGTTGTTGTGGGTGTTCGTCCTACTCTCCCTGTTGAGGGTGTTTCATTATTGCTAGGAAATGATCTAGCTAGGAACAAAGTGGTTGCTGAACCAATTGTTACAAGTGAACCGGTGACGGATGTTAAATCACCTGAAAATGATGCTAAACTGTATCCAGCTTGTGTTGTTACTAGGGCGATGACAAGAAAACAACAAGACGAGGATTTACAAGAAGGCCAGTATGATTATATGGACCTTTCTGACACTTTCCTTGCCGACATTGAAGGTCCCGATAGCTCAAAAAAGGCCATAATAAGACCACCTGGTACTAACAAACGTGTAATTATGCCATGGCCAGACGTGAACAGCCATTCATTAGACAAAAGAACATTTAGGGAAGAACAGAATAAAGACCCTGAGGTTCTTCAGCTCTGCAAGAGGGCTCTACCCCAAGAAGAAGCAGACAAAGTGGCCGAATGTTACTACCATCAAGACGGCATTTTAATGAGGAAGTGGAGGTCCCCTGATGCTATCCCAGAGGAGGAATGGAGAGTGGTATACCAAGTGGTGGTGCCTAAAGTCTATAGGCAAGAAATTATTGGTCTTGCCCATGACACCCCCTTGGCTGGACATTTAGGTATAAGGAAGACTTGCCTTAAGATCTTGCAACATTTCTACTGGCCCAGACTTAGAAATGATGTCGCAGAATACTGCAAATCATGCCATATATGCCAGGTTGTTGGCAAGCCTAACCAGAAAATACCACCAGCACCACTTCTGCCAATTCCAGCCTTTGAAGAACCTTTCAGCCGAGTACTTATTGATTGCGTTGGACCTTTACCAAAGACCAAGACTAGAAATGCTTATTTATTAACGATCATGTGTACATCCACTCGCTTTCCTGAGGCTATTCCCTTAAGGAATATCAAGACACCAACTATTGTCAAAGCTCTTATCAAATTTTTCACATTAGTAGGACTTCCTAAGTCTATACAGTCCGACCAGGGTTCAAATTTTATGTCAAGTTTATTTCAGCAGGTCGTTTACCAGTTAGGGATTGCTCAGTATAGATCAAGTCCTTATCATCCAGAATCTCAAGGTGCATTAGAACGTTTTCATCAAACATTGAAGAACATGATTAGAACTTTTTGTCTTCCATTTGACAGGGACTGGGATGATGGTGTTCACTTTCTACTTTTTGCGGTCCGAGAGGCTGTTCAAGAATCCCTTGGTTTTAACGACGGGTGCCGTATACGGAGCAGGAACTGCTTACCCTTCCGGAGCACCTGGGTTCACTCCTGGTTTTTATAGGAGTTCGTGTTGTTCATTGTTTTTAGTTTTCTGTGTTTATTTGTTGTGCTTGTGGTTGTTCGTTTGTCTTCCCGGGTTTGTCTGTCCAATGGATTACGTTTTATTGATTGCTCCTTAGGTATGTTTGTCCTTTTTTTTAGCGTCTTTGAGTTAGTGTTTGGTCATACTGTAAGGGGACCTTTGAAATTGGTTAAGGAAAAATGGCTTACTGAACACACTGACTTGAATCTTCTAGACTATGTATCTAGATTTAAAGAAAAATTATATACTGCTTGTAAAATTGCTCAGAAAAACTTAAAAACTGTACAGAATAAGATGAAAATATGGTATGATAAAGATGCCAGGGACAGAGTTCTTGAGCCTGGTGATAAGGTACTTGTATTTTTTCCAGTCCCTGGGTATCCTTTACAGGCTAAATACTGTGGTCCTTATACAATCGACAGTAAAATCAATGATTTGAATTATATTGTAAAAACTCCAGGTCGGCGTAAACAAAATAGAGTGTGTCACATTAATATGTTAAAACCATATTTTGAGCGTACTAATGAAGGTGAGAGTAAACCAGTTGCCACTTTAGCCATTGTAAAAACGGAGAACGATCATGACAAACCAGACATAATTGAACCATCTTTTGATTCCAAGACTATAGAACAAACTGTTAGATTAAAAAATTCTGAAATTTTATCAGATTTAGACTCACAACTTGCACATCTGACTTTCGATCGCAGAGAAAAATTGAAAACTTTGGTATTTTCTTTTAAAAATCTTTTTCCAGATGTGCCAAACAAAACCACTGCTGTTTGTCATGATGTTGATGTAGGCGATGCTTCTCCAATTAAACAACATCCTTACCGGCTCAATCCACTTAAACTTGATGTTATGAGACAAGAAATTAGATATATGCTTGACAATGATATTATTGAGCCGAGTAACAGTGAATGGAGCTCTCCTTGTCTTCTTGTACCCAAACCAGATAAAACCTTTCGTTTCGTTACTGGTTTCAGAAAAGTAAACTCAGTTTCAAAATCTGACTCCTATCCGATTCCAAGGATAGACGATTGCATTGATAACATTGGACAATCAAAATTCGTAAGCAAATTTGATTTATTAAAAGGTTACTGGCAGGTCCCCTTGACACCGAGAGCTCGTGAAATATCAGCCTTTGTAACACCAGACGGCTTATTTCAATATACTGTCATGCCGTTTGGTATGAAAAATGCTCCAGCTACATTTCAACGAATGATTAATAATGTTATAAAAGATTTAGACTGTTGTTATGCTTATATTGATGATCTTATGTATGTAGTGATAGCTGGGAAGAGCATTTAACACATTTATATGATACTTTTGATAGATTGTCACAATCAAATTTGACTGTTACTCTTGCTAAAAGTGAATTTTGTAAGGCCACTGTTGATTATTTAGGGCACACAGTTGGTCAAGGGCAAGTGAAACCTATTATGGGTAAAGTGGATGCAATTACCAATTTTCCTCCTCCTACAAATAAAAAACAACTTATGAGATATTTAGGCATGATTGGATTTTACAGAAAATTTTGTTCAAATTTTGCTACTGTTGTTTAACCATTAACTCATCTTTTACGAAAAGATTCTAAATTCATCTGGAGTGATAATTGTCAAAACTATTTTGAAAAAAGCAAATCACTTTTAATTAACAGTCCCGTTCTTATCACTCCAGACTTTAAAAAGCAATTCAAACTTGCCGTTGATCCAAGTGATGTAGGAGTTGGAGCCGTTTTATATCAAGAAACAGATGATAATGTTGAGAAACCTATATCATATTTTTCCAAGAAATTAGATAAACATCAGAAAAATTATTCCACTATTGAAAAAGAATGTTTTGCACTGTTGTCTGCACTTCAACATTTTGATGTATATTTAAATCCCACTATGCATCCTATTCTGGTTTATACTGATCATAATCCTCTCACCTTCATACATAAAATGAGAAACAAGAACCAGAGGTTGACTAGGTGGAGTTTATTGTTACAGGAATATGATATTATTGTAAAACATACTAAAGGTAAAGATAACGTAATAGCAGATGCTTTATCTAGATCTTATTAAAACACTGTATACATACTATATATTTTTGTATATATTGTTCATGAAGTTCACGTTACACTCAAACTTCTTTTAAGGGGGGAGGTGTTATGATATTGTAATTATTATATTTATTTATCTTGGCCTAATTTGTTTTGCGTAGCCTTATAACATGTATACTATGTTTACATAATACTTATAGTTGTTTACCAAATAATGTTATAACTGCGCAGTTTAGAAATCACTGGAACAATAATGGATACTGATGGAATGACTAGAACTTTCTATTTGACTTACGTAATGGTTATGGTGTGATTCGAACTTCTACCGTATTCCAGGAGTTTCCGTTCTATAGTATATATATGGACACGAAAGTTAAACTTGCAGATCGGAACGTATTGGACCAGACATTCTTGTGTTCTTAGCTGTTGGATTTATTTACGTTTCACACATCGTACTTGACAGACTTTTATTTTCGTTACATCATATTAGATTGTGACTGATTGGATATAATATTCCGTTTGGATTCCCGCAACAGTGACGAGAAGAATTCCGGATTAGGAAAAGACGAAGGATTTTGAACAGTTAAGTTGACATTTTAGTTTTTTTGTAATATTTTTTGTAAACTTTGTATATAATAAATCTTGTTAAATTTTATTATTGATTTGTGTCTTTTGTTGGCTACAATTTAAAGGTGATTTTGGCCGTAACAGTACTCGGAGGTAGACATTATTAGAATGCTGGTCTTTTTAATTGATAACATCTTTGTTGAATTTGCCGGACAAGTTTTCCAACAGACCAGTGGTATTCCAATCGGTACCAATTGTGCACCGCTTCTTCCGGGTTAGTTTCTTTATTTCTATGAGGCAGACTTTATCCAAGTGTTTTTGCATAACAATAAAAGAAATTAGCCCAGGCCTTGAATTTTAGCTTCCGTTGCATAGGTGGTGTACTTTCCTTGAACAACAGTAAGATTAAAGAAAATCTACATCTCACCTATCAAAATGAGACACTACAGACACTACTAAGTCTGCTTCATACTTGCACTTAAACTTATCAGTAGACACCAGAGTTCGGTTGAAAAAAACTAATTATACGACAAATATGATGATTTAAGTTACGAAATACTGAATTATCCTTTTCTGAGCAGCAAATATTCCTTCATCATCTGCATATGGTCTCTACATTTCTCAGTTGATCCGCTATTCTAGAGCTTGTGTCCTCTACAGTGATTTTCTCTCGAGTGAGCAAGGACAAATAAATTTATCGGTCAAGGATACATCCCGTGTCGACTAACATCATCACTTAAAAGATTTACGGTCGACATCATGATCTAGTCGATCGTTATCAGGTGAGTGTGTCACATATGATCATTGACATATTCCCTATGTGATACCGATTTTGACATTTACCGATATAGACATATTAACGGCTTTGACCAAGGATGTCGCATGCGAAATAGGACATGTTTACCCTTCCGGAGCACCTGATATCACTCCAGGTTTTTTGTTGAAGTTCGTATTGATAAAGCTTTAGTTTTAAGTGTTCCTTCTTCGTATGTCTGTCTCTTTGTTTGTTTGCCAGTGGTGTTACATTTTGGTTTTTCTCTTTCGAGTACTGTTTTCGGGTACTGTCCTCTGGATTACGAATTAGGATTTTCCTTCTGACATTGTTGGTTTGGTATCTTCTACATTTGATTGTCTCTGCTTGCACTAGTTTTAATGTTATGTTGACAAATTAGTTTCAAATAATTCAATATCGGAACATACAGAAAACCCAAAATTGCGTACAGTTTTTGTTTGCGTTTCGTTTTACCGGAATAATTACTTATATGAAAAGTGAATGCAAAAAAAAATACGCTTCAGAAGATAAAAATGAAAGTTTGAAATGGTTCTTTTTGTA
Source organism: Mytilisepta virgata (assembly GCA_028015205.1). Taxonomy (NCBI): domain Eukaryota; kingdom Metazoa; phylum Mollusca; class Bivalvia; order Mytilida; family Mytilidae; genus Mytilisepta; species Mytilisepta virgata. Next base: position 40,620,353 of record CM051515.1, read on the forward strand.
AAATCCGATAAAAATATTTCTTGATGAACAAATTATTGTTCATATCCAAAGTTCATGGAGATAATTACGAAAATTTCTAAACAAAATTTCTTGAGAGTGGTTTTCACGTTTTTCAGATATGGCGGGATTCCGAAATTTGATGCTCCATATGGAAGTCTTCCTCTTCTTATAAATTATATTGAGTGTCCTCTGTTGGCCAGCGATTTGAGTGAATGTGAATTTGATTGGAAAAATGACAGTAATTCTTTTGGAAATGCTTGGGTCCAATGTAGATTAGAACCTGTTAAAGGTAATCATTTTATAAAACCTAAACATATGTTTCTATATAATATATTTCTCTAAAAAAAGATAAAACCTAGAGAGAAGTCTAAAGGACGTAGCCACACAGGTAGAAAAATAATAATACAAAACATGACACAGCAATGAGGCCACGAACTTTGATAAAACCCAGACTAATATTCAGTGCTTAGTTCCTCCGTTGTGCTCAGCATTTGTTTATAAATGCCATAGGAAATGGGGGGGAAATTGGTACTAATCACATGTGTTGTGTCTTTATCAATAAGCAATAGCCTTCACTAAGCGAACATCAAAATTGGAAGCGTTTACTTTTACATATAATTAAAAGATAGTCAGCACAAATACCAAACAAAGATATCTATTGTTAATATTAAATATAAGGAGACAATAGACTTGCACTATAAATACAGCACTAAATTTAGAGGGATATTCAAGCATCACTCTGCACTGGACTAGTGTTGATCAAAAGTGGACAGAAATTTAAAATCAGCCCATATAATTCAATTACTTGTCATTCGAAACATTCAGACTTGGACCAATCCACTTTTCATACGAATTTCATTTGTAGAGTCGCAAAAATATTTACATTCAAATTCTTAATCAAAGTGAGAAAAATCCATTGTTCCATTGCACAGAACTTTATTTTTTACGAGATAACTGAAAATATATATAGATTTTACAAAGATGACCAGTTGATTATGAAAATCTATTTGAGATAGCTTAAATCAATGAACATTTAATATTGGAGTGTGGATAAATTTCATAGTTAACGCGTCAAGAGTTTTAGAATTTTTTTCTCTTATGATAATGTAGAACTCCCAATTAACCTACGTATTGTGATATTAGAAATTAGCAAACGGGTCAAGAGATGTATAAATGCGCAGAGAAATAGAGAAAGGGATATATCGCATATAAATCAGAATCCGAAATATAAAGAAAAACTCAGAGCTTCTGCCTGTATCACATGAATGTTCTAATAGGAGCAGGTAGAAAGTTTTGAGGAGAAAAACTAAAACCTACAGATATTGACCTATATTTTGCAGTTCCTGAACAAAAGTTTAGACTGGTTTATTCTGGAAGCCGACTTGAATATTTCAAGTATGGTTATTGGGGTACTGTTTGTAAAGCTTATATGGGTACATCGGAGGCTTCTACCTTTTGTTATATGATGGGATACAAGTAAGAAACTGTTCCATTTTGTAATATCCAAGCCATTTATATATAGCAAAGTGGCCCTTTGAGTATTACATTCTATGTGCAAGATAAGCTATAACACTCTTTTGAAAGCGGAATCCTTCTCACCATTTCTGTACAATTGATGCATGTTCTTTAAGCCCGTAAATTAAAGTGTCAGTTGCGATAAAAATTTAATATATAAAACCATTAAAAGATAAGATTATTATATATTATCTGTATCATAGCTTAAATAAAGGCACTCATTCCCTATTCTATAAGGTAGTATACTTTGTATTGCATATCGATTGTATTTCTAGACAAACAAATGTAATAACCAGAACCCTTTTGGTAAGCAAAATTAACAGTGGTAGGACTAAACCGTTGAAATTGGGGTAATTTAAACCTATACTTTTGAATATTAACTCATGTCCTCACTAGCACAAGTAATTTGTCCACTGGTGTATTAGAATGTTTCGTGTTGGCATGGTTGAGAGCCTACACATGTATTTATTGGGCATACACTAGTATTTTCGAACTCTTTCCTAGTATTTTCGAACTCTTTCCTATCTAATCCCTAAAATGCAGAAATGCAATGTTAAAACGAATTCTAACATGTTTTTACACCCTAAAAAGATATGGTGGACATATTCTTGAAAATCCAGACGAATACCCTCTCTTACATGTAAAAGACTATGGACCGTCCTTAATTGAATACATGGAATGTCCATGGAACTCGAAAGATATAAAACAATGCTCTACACGACATTGGGCATACAAAGATTATGAAGAAGGTTGTACTTTACATAGGAACGATGCGGCACTTAAATGCAGAAATAAGCCATTTCCAGGTAAACTAATTTAATGTCTCTGAGTCAAAAAGTAATTATGAAAAATATACATTGGACACACACAGCTTATAAGCGTTTCAAAGTATACATCATCAACTAAGAACTTGTAGGATTACCAAGACGAACAACAACAATAAAAGAGTCATTCTCTATTATTTTAGCACATGTATATTAGTTAAGTATAAATCTTACAATTAAGTCAGTAGCGTAAACGTTTGAGATCATGAAATAACTAAATACTTAAAATATAACAGGTAGATGAGGAATTTCATCTACACGATGCTTCGCCTAAAATCTTCATGGAATTAAGTCATTGCAACGTTAACTCATTACCTAACCGCAAATAACAATCACTGGGGAATAGTTGGTGGACAAAGTAATCATTTCTAATTTTTCATACAGTCTTGTCCTTTGGCAGGCAATTACAATTTATGATAAATTTGACTTATATTTGATATAATATACACACAATGCAGCTGTGTTTACAGTTCATTTTTTATAAAATGAGGATTCAAATAAATGATGTGCATTACCTAGTGGCATTCATTTAAATTTCAGAATACGAAATTAAATTAGTTGGTGACAGACCAAATGAAGGACTGATTTTTATAAATTATGAAGGAAAGTGGTTAAAAGTGTGCATAAATGGATATAGAAAGAGGAATACAGCTGTAATATGTAGGCAACTGGGATACAAGTTCGTATTAACTGTATTTCATAGCTAATTTCTTTAATTTGTATATTCGCCCTTCATCGGCTAATTTCATTAACTTTCTCAATTTAAAATGAGGAATTTACGTGAAATAATACACGCATATAGTGTTAAAAGAAAAGACATGAGATATGCCTTTGTTACATGACATAACGCTAGACTGAAAATGAGCAAAAAAAGTCTTTGATGCAAAGAGTCCAAATTTCGTCGATTAACGACTGATCAGTTGTGTTCAAGGCCTAAAAACCAAACCAACAAGCGTAAAGGTTGAATAGCAAGTTCAAATATATTGTTATGCACAGCATAACGACTGTTCCCCTTATGTTCACATTGCCACAGAGGCTGCTAATATCAATTTCTACGGATCCCTGATTTTGTCGGATTTTTTTTCTAGTAGCGGCCATTTTAGATTTTTCAATTTGGCTGATTGAAAGCACTCATGGTGACCCATTTTAAGATCAAACATCGAGTCTCCACGATATGTTTTTCTAATTTTAACTATTTTCTTTTTCTACTTTGAACGGAAAATATCAATTTCAGACTAGTATCTAAATACTAGTAACTGAGCCAGGAATAACCCCTGGGACTATGAGACAAACCAGCAGAAAAAATAGTTTGCTTTATTTCTGAAAACCGACATTTTGGTACATTTCAAGACAAAATTGAACGATAAACGTTAGAAAGCCAAAGCGGAAAAACAGTGGGAAAAGTCTGTAAAATTTAAACCCAAAAGACAAGACAAACTCATGGGAATTGAACATAACAATGAAATTCACGATAATACATGTATTACTGAAAAAATAACTAGAGGCTACCAGGAACCTGTATGGCTCACCTAAATTCAATTTGCCAATCAACAGCAATAAAAGCACCTAAGAAACAAACGTCTGTAGTATTAGACATAATTCTGAAAGAGGAAAAACTAATAACCATGGCTGTCACGTCTTGTTCCAATTGGCTGAGTGGTTTCAGAAAGGACGATGTTTTAAATAAATGTTCCCATAGGGTCCTATGTTAAACTAAGTTCGGCTGTGGTAGCCATCTTTGTTGGCAGTCCCGGTCATCTGACAAAATTCTAAAAGGCAAACATTCAAGCACCGTTTCTGCAAAGTCTGGTTTCAACTGGCTCTGTACTTTCAGATAAGAAGATTTTTTAATGAATTTTCCCGTAGGTTTCTATGTTAAACTATGTTCGGCTGTGGTGGCCATCTTGATTGTCATTCCGGGTAATTGGACACAATTCTGCAAGAGGACCATCTAAGAACCATTGCTGACAAGTCTTGTTCTAATTGGCTCAGTGGTTTCAAACAGATTTTTAAATGAATTTTCTTGGTGGGGTCCATGTTGTTTATATGTTTTTACTTTTAAGTATAGAGTTTGTATTGTTTTGGTCTTTTCTTCTTTGTTCTCCGGAGAACGTCAGTTATCTTCGATTTTCCTCTCCTTCGAATATCCCTTTTCTATTTCTTGACTTTACTTACTACATATTCATTTTTCAAAGTAATAAGATCTGTGTCCTTTTATTTTTCTATTTTATTTTATTTATTTATTTTTTGGTTATACCTCATGAAATTCTAATCTTTTGTACCTCTCCTTCTATAATACATGTCCTATTACTTTTATGCCGATATTTCGCATTTGATATTATGAAACCCATGTGACCAAACTAACTACAATCTTCTTAGACATGGCGGAGAGTACAAATTTGTATACTTAGGACGAGAGCCGACTGACAACTGGATAAATATCAACTGTAATGGCAAGGAAAAGAACGTTGGCCAATGTAATGAAATAAAAGAATATCCTTACTTTAACTATTTTAACAATTATGCCGTCTATGTCAAATGTTACACAGAAAGCGATCCAGGTAAATATAAACGTTACATATATGATATTCTCTGGAAGTGAGTTTTCCTCTCTATCTCGTTGAAACATAAAAAAACTGTGTTTATTAACTTAAATACACTACTTGTGCAAACTATAAGCAAAGGTCGTCTATATGAAAGTTTGTACATGTAATTGAATGTAATGTTTTTGTTTGAAATAAGATTTAAACTCGGATGACAATTGTATTGTGTGAAAAGAACTTCTCTTGATTAACCTTCGTTCGATACTCAAGTAATAAAAGATGTCTAAATCCGGTATCATTCTATAGAACTTCGAAGTGGATTTTGTAAGATCACACGGGTCGTAGTGTGACATTCGAAGTCGAGCAGCAAAGTACACTCTTAGATTGATAAGTACCCAAATTACCAAGAAAATATTGGTGTCAAACATTTTTTAAATCTTAAATAATTTTAAATTTCATTTGTATATTTCAATAAAAGTCTTTCCAGACCTCCAAATTGTCCCTATTCTACGTCTTAATATTATCACAACCTAATGTACATTGTAAGCACAAATATTGATCCAGAAAGAAAGAAAATGTGTAAAAAAATGGTTCTAAAATATCTATCACCTTTAAGTAGGAGTGAAAAGTCTTAACATCTAACCATGGTTAAAATTATCTCATCACAAATAATCTTAACGGCGGACAAATGTATTTGATTTGAAGAGCTGATACACAAACTGGTTCAAACACATGAAACACATGTTCACATTGTACAGGTATCTCACTTGAAAAAAAAAATCATTATCTAAGGAGGGCTATGCAGAATGTCAGAGAGTAATTCGGTTAAATTACGAAAAGATATAAGAGAAAGTTGTTATACTCAACACGTGCAAGAATACATAGATAAAGAAAACAAACATCCCTAAGGAGCAAAACAAAAACGCAATCAATTACTCAGACAAACCCGGGAAGACAAATAAACACCAAAAACTAAAACACAATGAACAACACAAACTCATATTAAAACCAGGAGTGAACTCAGGTGCTCACGAAGGTTAAGCAGTTTCTTCTACTTATACTACACCCGTCGTGAAGTTCAAAAAAGTCAGTCCGGTGGTAGTCACAAATCGGTATAGGTACATGTACATGAAATGTTACGACAGTGGGAACAGGTTCAACATCATCTTAGATATTTGAACACTGTAAAAATGTTTGTTTCGTTGTATTCCATTTAACTACAAGTGTATAATATGGAATTGAAGAATTAAAAAACATTTCACAATAATTGCCTCTCTAATATATCAACCTAAGAATTTATCGACTTCAAAAATTATATTAAAAGTACTATAGTTTTCTAAGAATTCTTAATTTGTAGAAATCAATATGACTGTGTCAATACATGGTGGGAAAGTATTTGTTAACCACAAAAATACTACTTGGAAAATTTGCTCTGATTCCTGGGATGACATAGCGGCAACTGCTGTCTGCAACATGCTTCAAAACAGGTAGTTTTAAGACGTTTAGCATTTTATTGTAGTAAAAGAAAAACGGTTCGTCTTTATTTTGTTTGAAAAACTCGAATATTTATATGCAAAGGTTTTCTAGTAAAGACACGGACGAAACATATCACATTTAAGTGTTATAATACTTTTTTGCCAAATCGGATTTTCTAAAGGGAATCACTTTTTTTTATTAATTTTGCATCAATACCTGTGTATTTCTTAAAGCCTAATATACTATAAAATATTTTTCACTAAAAACAGATTATATCTTTTCCACGAATCTCTAAAAAAATCGTCAATCTTAAGAACGAACAAATATTTGTCGATTAAACAAAACGTCAAAATGAATACAAAATGTTCAGAAATGGCAGTAATGCTTCTGGCGTGTAGTTAACGATTAATGCATTTTGTGAATTTTATTTCAGGAAAAAAAACGCTACACATGTTAGTTATGAAACACCATGGAAAAATTGGTACACCGAACCTAGAGAAAATAACATACAAAATATGTATTGTCCAAGAGGAACAAATCATATTGCGGACTGTTTCTATGGTCCATGGTATGAGTACAAGAACACCTGGATACCAGGTTCTTGTCAGTTTGATGATTATCATGAAATGTACCGTGCTGGAGTCGTTTGCTTTTAAAACTTTCTACTGTATACAATATTGTCAGTAAGCAAATACAAGTGCACCACAAGAACTTAATTGTCTTTTTGTACCCGAGCACATAACAGACTTTTGAAAGTTATACAAATAAAACTTGTTTCAAGACAACATTCTGACGTTGGGTCTTTTGTACAAACTTTTTAGTTCCTTAAAATGTTTCGGAGTTGAAAACAAATTGTGAGATTTAATACGACGAAATATATACATTGTGTGCACAAAAACTGAAATATAAGAAACGGATCCAATCAATCTCATTCTTGTTCGCCCCTTCGCAAAGTGCACCGATCCCTTCTATTTTCTCTTCATATCGAAGAGTCGAGTTTATCTTTTTTCTTCATTCGGAGTTTATTTTGAAAATATATTAGTGTTACTACGCCTAAGGTATGTATTTTGTTTAATTTTATTTAATTAATAGACCAGTCGTTACAGACGAATGATCATGGTTAATTTGGAATTATTTGAAGAGGAAATGAGGAAATATATGAACGGTTTAATAATGACCTTTGGTTACATTTTGACTGAGGGATAATTCTGTGAGAAGATAGCAAAGGGTAGGTAGTTTTTGGTGAAGACCCATAGGTAATTAGACCAAAATTTTATGAGATTAATGCTTGAAATTTTAGTATGAATAAGTTGTTTCCACTGTGCTTCGACTGACAGAATTTTCATGAAGTTAAAGATTATCAGAGGTCATTGTATGGATAGCTTGAGTATTGAAATTAGAAAATCTTGCGTTGTAGTTTCAGGGACTTATGTCTAAGGGTTTAGTGGATGTACTATTTAATTTAAATACAAAGCTGGTTTCATGTGTTGTGTTAGTTAACATATTCCTCGACTGTTCTATCTTAAACATACTTACATTTTTGTTTTAATTTTGATCTGTTGGATTTTTAAGTCATAGTTTTGCTCCTCCGCAGGTGATCTTGTCCAAATGAGCTAAGCTTTGACACATTTCATCTTTTGGTTATTCGTTAGATTCCTTTTTGTGTTTCCTTTCATGCTGCACTTGCTTATGGGGTTGGCTGATATAGAGTTCAGAATTTTTTAATGGGGTTCTTATTTTATTTAAGTGGTAACCATTCCGAGACTCTTAGATTCAATCCAAGGGGAGGGTACCCGTAGTGGAATTTATTTTCACGCGGGTTGATTTCTGAGTGTCTCCTTCTGTATTTTATACTTAAATCATATATCTTGGTCGTGTAAATTAAATAGTGGCGAAATGATTTTGACATCTAATGATATTGGATGAAGAGTTTTACCACAGTAATTGCATCACGAGTTGAGCATAGTAAGTTATTACAGAGGTGAGGCACTCAGAAATTCAACCATGCTATGCTTTGTATGGGAAAATGCGGCACCATCGGTTCTAAAATAACAATCCAAAGATACCAATATTAGATATAGTAAATTTATATTATGCTGTATACGACGCATTTCAAGGAGTTACTTGCACAAGTGTATGATCTGTCTTTGTTTCTGCTTCAATGTGCGGTTGTTGATAGTTGATTGACAAAAAGTTATAGATGATAAATTGAGGACTTTTAAGGAATATCTTATTACCTGTTGATGGACTGGTTTATTTCATCTATGGATTACTAATCATTTCCATGTGTGGCAAGCTAATGCACTTGTATATATACAATGTTGGTGGATCAAGCGACAGGACCTACTTTTTTATCAGTAAGTATATACCAGTAGTTTGATTTTAAATGGTATGCTCATTTAGATTTTTCAATTATTAACATTTCAGAGATGCTTAGATTTATACCCAAGGGGAGCTAACCCCCAAGTGGAAGTTTATTTTCACGCGGATTGAATTTTGACTGCCGTCTGTTTTTAACCTTTTATTGATATTCCTGGTCTTGTCGTATGATTAAAGGAGATATTATTTTTGTCACTCAGAATTTCAGCCCGTCTTCTTGATGTGGAAAACGTATCGTCATGATTGAAAACACTCTGTGATTGCTCCATGTTTCGGGTAATTGACAAGAAATTTAACTAGAGGCTCAGAGGGCTGAGCCTGTATCGCTCACCTGGCGTGAAAGCCATTTTTATTGAGGTACCTCAAAGAGAGAAGTCACTTCTCCCTATCATTATGAAGTGTGGTAAGCCTTTTAGGCACGAAATTTCTTTATCAAGGCCCTTCTACTCACAGGTCAGCATATTCCAAAATTTGGCGGTTCTCCAGAAGATTTCTCATATATTTCCCATAAGGTCTTATGTTAACCTAAGTCCTCTGCTGAAGGCCATTTTGAATTAGTGATCGGCATCACCAGAGTAACAACACTTGGTGAGCACATTAGGATGAACATTCAGACTATGTTTGGTTTCAAGCAATTCCCGTCAAGTCTCGTTCCTTTTGGCCAAGCGGTTTCAAAGAAAGTCAAGAACTGCTCATGATGCCCATGTTTGTTGACTTATCAGGACGAAATTGTGACATTTTGTGTAGAACCTCCCAATTAGATGCTTTCTGTAAGTTTCGTTCCATTTGGCCAAGTGACTTCAGTGGAGATTTTTTTTCATATATCAGCCAATCAGAAACAAGAACTGCTCATGGTGGCCATATTTGTATTCCGATCGGGACAAAATGAGGACAATCTATAAAGGACCTCCCATATATGCTTCCTGTGAGGTTTCGTTCCATTTGAGCATTTTTTATACCAATTTTTATGAGTTAATATGGATACATACAATTCTTTGTAATGAGATAATGTATCCACGATAATACTCGGTTCAGATAATATTAAGGCGTAAAGGGGGCATTTTGTAGGTTTTAAAAAGACTTTTTCACTCTTATTAGACATTCCCATTATTTGGGCCGAAACTGAAACCGAAACCAAATCCGAAACTGAAACCAACTGGTAACTACATATATATTTCTGTATATATTTTACAAAACCACATGTATATTACAGAAATGAAGTATGTGTTTATTGTTTCAACAACATTTATTAAGCGGCTTTGTATGTCAAAGGAATATATGCTTATTAAAAAATATATTTCAAGGTATTGATAATTAACTTTTAAATCAACATTTGCAATATTTCGTCGTTTACATCTCACAATGACCTAGTCATTTTTATTTTCGCTTTTTCGGTCCAACATTGAAACAAACATTGAATATATCATCATTTCCCTCTCGATATTTTCTTTTAATTCATTGATTGATGATTGAATGGGGTTTAACGGCACTTTCAGCAGTATTTCAGCTATATTTTGGCCGTCTGTTTTAGTGGCCGAGGAAACTACAAACCTTGAGCAGGTAACTAACAAACCTTATCAATACGATTGCATGTCGAGTGCACCTTTTTCGTTGTTTAGAAAGTCGGAACGAAGTCACAACGCAGAGGTGATAGGCTGCAGTGATATTGTATAAGTAAAACAAATACCTGAACCACTCCGCCACCAAGGCTCTGTGTTTTGTTGCTAACCTTTATTTTCGTCTAAAAAACCGATTAAATAGCTTGTATAAAAAATGTATCACAAAATACCTCAATAAATTCGATGCACTGTATTGCCATTTCGTTGACTGACAACTCATCAACAGTGCTCGAAATCAAAAAGTTGGAAATCTGGTTAAAGATATAATGATGAATTGATAAGCACATCCATAAAAAAACCAAAGCAATTAAAATAAAACGGAATCCAAAATCAGCTATGGGTTACCTCTGCTACAAAAGGAAGAGCTTTAGAAATTTCAGGTAATTTTTGTCAAATTTTGTAAAACAACAAAAAAAACAAAAAAAAACAACAAAAAAACAACAAAAAAAACAAAATCGAAACAGGCAAAATAACAACCTTCCGACAAAGACAGTTAAAAAAATAAACCACTCCACAACGACCTATACAAGCTGTTCAATCTTTTATTTCCAAATAAAATAAAGGTTAAAAACAAAAGAAAAGATCAAAAGAGGGGCCTGGCTGGCCGAGTTGTTGGTTTACCTATACAATCACCTCTCCGTTGTGAGTCCGCGCCCCGCTTTGTAAACAACAAAATAGGGTACTCGACTTGCAACCGAACATGGTAAGGTTTGTCAGTTGCCTGTCCAAGGTCAGTGGTTTCGTCAAGGCACTTCGGCTCCCTCCGCCACTAAAACTGACAGCCAGGATATAGCTGAAATACTTCTGAAAGTATCATTAAACCCCATTCATACAATCATGCAATCAAAAGATAAAAAGAAAATAGAAAAGTTCGAGAGGGGGAATGATGAAATAATATTTTTTTTCCAACTTTCCTCCCAAAAGCGAAAATATTAATGATTAGCTCATTGTTTGATATATACGACGAAATATTGCGAGAAATATTTATTTCTATGTTGATCTCTTAACACCTAGAAATATATCTTATAATTGGTATCTATTCCTTTGTCTTACAAAGTCGCTTAATTAAGGTTTTTGAAACAATAAAGACAAACTTCATTACTGTGATATACATGTGGTTTAAGTATTATTAACATATAAGAATTTAAACAGAAATATATATGTAGTTACCAGTTGGTTTCGGTTTCGGCGCAAATACTAGAAATGTCTTTTTTAAAGTTACAAAAGAAAATTTTAGGATAAATTTTATCATTTTTTACACCAATATCATCTGTGTCATTTCATCCTCCCAAGTCATGTTTTCGTATCGTATCCAAGTTTGTTCCTAAAACCCCTTGACAACATTCATTTAAATTCTAATGCTTGTGATGTAAACTCATCTTCCATTGTTCACTTAACGCAATTTTATTTCTTTATAGTATTGGTTTGTACCCTATTTAGATGCGCAAAAAAAGTCTTAGAATTTCGAAAACTGACAATTTAAGTATTTGACCTGAACTCTTCCTTCATTTCTCAATATACGCAATTTATTCCTTTACCGTTCTGTCCTGTGCTATATTTGCATATAGATATAAATTAATGTTTAAAATTTTGATTTTCAAAAAGGTAGAATTTCCAACATTATGAATTTAAGTTTGTAACCTGAATTCCTATTTTATTTTTTATTTTTTTTAATTTTTATATTTCTATACAATAAAAATGTAGATGAAAAATAATATATTTGTACCAAAAGCTTGTGATCAAAATTCCTTTTTCATTGTTTTTGATCTTCAAACTTAAGAGCCCAATTGGGCCAATATATAAGTAAAAGCTTGTGTTATCAGCTCCATGGATTTATTTATTTTATTTCTTAATAAATGATTTATTACATGTGGGGAGTTCTATTGTTCTATTGTTTTGAAATGTTGTTTTTGTCTCTGGAAAACGCTTACTGGTTTGTTCTATTGAGTACCAACTTTTATCTTGGTATCATTGATCTGTCATGCTGCTATATATGTATTACATGTCAAAAATTAATCTTCAGCTTGAACCTCCATCGCATACCCAGCTGAATTACAAAACCCATGGATTTAAAAAGTAGACTATGTAAATCCTTGTAAAAACGTACAAAAGTGAATAGAGCTTTTATCATGGTTCTTCGTTTGGCGAATGGGAGAAAACTTTCAACAATAAATTAAAAGATCAAAATCACAGTGAAATATATTTCCTCAACCATGTTCGTCCGATCTTACCTAATTTTATTTTGATGTTTGTTTAGCTAACCGCTACATATGCCTCTTTTTCGACATATTATGTTGTATACCAATCATTTTTAGTTACATTACTCCTAAAGTAATAGTTCAAATACATTTTTGCGAAATAGTTATATAATTATACTAAAATAGCTTTGTTATTTTTCTATGAAATGGTGTTACCAGATTCTACTCTAAATTCAAGCTTTATAATAATCTAACAATTTTCTTTTCCGCCAAATGTTTCAATGTTTTCATTATCTATAGATATCTATATCTTATTTTTAGCTAACGGTTGCAGTGTATATTTCTGGATAAAATATCATTAGAATCGCTCATTTTCAAGGCTCTGGAAAGCTAAATAAACATTAAAAAAACATTGTGAGAAATAAAATGGCCTCGTTCATGTATGGATAAAACTTATTAGCTTAAGTATTTCTCAAACTAAGATTTCGCAACGACTTTCCTTTTTTGCTGGTATGCACGACTCAACTCATATGGAACTCATCGTGACTTTACATTTTATAAATAAAGCCAATAATAAAAAGTAATATAAACGACAAATAAATAGTAAATATTATGAAGCGAATATCCATTATAATGTTATACATATAAGTAAAATTAATCTTAAGATTTTTTTCTGATAATTTTTCTGTAATGCTGAAAGCATTTTATATGAAAAAAGTGCATGTATTTCCTTGTTGTATTCTGTTAATTTTCGTATTGTGTTTATTGATATATTTCTGAGCAGAACAAGCTGATGAAGTCAAATAATATGATACCGTTTCTCTTGGTCATCTTCGTAAGTCTGTTTAATCCATCAGCAAGTCAAACATGCAAAGATGATGCCTGTGACAATGTCATTAGTATGCCTTTATTGGACAACCTTCTGACAATTCTGAAAGTAAATTTAGACGTAGCAACGATGAATGCACATCTGAAGTCATATATTTAGCAAGAAATTAATAAAGCTGTCAATACAGCAATGTAATTAGAGGTCAAAAAGTTTATAGATAAAGGACTTGAAATTGCAAATGAAACAATTTCATCTACAGCACAGGATATACTACAAGGTATTCACATTTTCGTTTTACAATGAATTTTAAATTGCATGCAATCGGATTGTTGGTTATAAAGCAATTTTAGAAAACTTCCCGATAATTACTCTTTGTGAAAAATGTATTTACTAAAGAAAGACTTAGTAACAACTTTGTATTTATGTAATATATATATATATATCAGTGTTTCGGAGATTTTTGCAATACTAAAGGGATATTCGAAGGAGGGAATTAAAAACTAAAAACATATGAAAAACATGGACCCCACCAAAAAACCGGGGGTACACTCAGGTGATCCGGAAGAGTAAGCAGTCTATGCTTCCTGCAGGATACCCGCCATACTGCCCATGTCAAATCCAGTATGAGGAAGGGACAACATCAATTGAACAGGTTCATTTTCATTTGGAAAACGGTTACATAGATGATAAATATGTATAGGTCTATTTTATGGCAAGTATATAACTTATTCATGCAATTATAATTAATATCAAACATAATTTGCATTTTATTTTTCCTGAATAATTCATTTAAAGCTTTTGAAATTGATCTAAAGTATAGAGCCAACAATGTTGGCAAGATCAAAACTTTTCTCTGAAATTTTGCATACAATCAACCCTTCTTGGTTTATGAATTTATTATTTTGAGATTTTCTGATGCCAAAGAGATTTTTTGTCATTGCTTGGGCATGACATATTTCGATATCATAAACTGGTCAAAACTTTTTCTTAATTTTATCATCGGTAAAAGAACATCATTCTTAAATATAAATCAACGTGCAAACATCTTATATGTTCAGGTATCCAATCTATTATGGTAATATTCTATCCAAAGAATACAAGAAGATTTCTGAGTGAATTTCCCATAGGGTCCTATATTAAACTTCGGCTGTGGCGTCCATCTTCCTTCACAGTCCATAAAATCGGACACATTGCTAAGGACCATTACTGCCTAGTCTGTTCCAATTGGTCAAGTTGTTTCACACAACAATATTTTTCAGTGCATTTTGCTATAGGGTCCTATGTTAAACTAAGTTTGGTTGTGACGCCCATCTTGGTTGACTGTCCGGGTCATCGGACACACCTCTGAAAGAGCACCAGTTAAAGACCATTACTGCCAAGTCTGGTTCCAATTTGTCAAGTGGTTTCAGACAAGAAGATTTTTCAATGAATTTTGAGATATAAGACAAAAACTGCAGTTTTCCCCTATGTTCTATTTTTAGCCATGTTGGTTGGCAGGCGGGGTCATCGACACTTTTTTTAACTAGATACCCTAATGATGCGTGTGGCCAAGTTTGGTTCAATTTGGTCAGGTGAGCTTAAAAGGTAACAGAAGAAACTAAGCAAAATAACAATGATCAATATATATTAACAAAGGACTACTAGCAGTTACTGACATGCAATCTCCGGACCTCAATTAAACTGATCGATTGTTTGTTCGTTTAGTTCGCGTTTTACGGCGTTTTTTGGTACATTTGGCTATTTCGCGGTGGCCAGTTTTTTATTGGTGGACGAAGCCGGAGTACCCGGAGAGAACCACAGACCTTCGGTAGGAAAATTTGCAATGCTTGTCAATTAGGATCGGAGTCGAACAGACCCCCGCCACAGGTGAGATTCGAACTCACAACCTCAACGTTGACAGGCTAGTGATCATTAGTAAACATGACGAACTACCTAGACTACTCTGCCACCGAGGCCCCTAAACTGATCGAAATATTATGTCTATATCATAAAGAAACAGCCATAATCCCTCCCGTTAGGGGTTTAGTATCATGCCATCATAAATTATACGAGAAGAACATAACCCGTATCATTCCAACAGCTTGTTTTAGAATAAATGTGTTTATTTCCTATGAGTGAATCAATATTAAGTCTGTTTAAAGGTTTGATTAGCTTTTCATGTTTTGTATGTGTTGAGTTTAATTTGGTAAATAATTTATATTCGTTTGAGCTTTGCAAATTAGAATATACAAATAATAACTTAACATTCAAGGTGTTCAGTGTTTATAGGTCCTATAACACGTTTGATCTTTTACTGTAAGCACACGGTCATTGTTTATGTAAAATACCATTGGATGTAATTGTATGCAATATGGTTTTTTTGGTAGATGATGTAAGTTTAATCCATGCAGTGCGTCCATCGGTAGTATCTAAGCGGTTGTTATGACGTGACGTTTGCATTAAAGACTGCCTATCAGCTAGTGAAACGACAGCTTGTAATGATAGTAATATGTTTAATTTCCCAACCACCAACCCACCAATTACTGCTGTATGATGTATAATATTTCTATATCGCATTAATGTGTATTTGTTTATTGTGTGGTTCAATAAAAAGTTTTTTGTTGTTTTTAGTTTTTGTTGTTTTTAGGAGGAGGGTGTTTTGTTTTGTATTTTTTTCGGTCAAAGTGGGTATTAAAATATATACTTTGATGTTAATACTATGAGATAGTATTAGGTAAGTCATAACATTCACAGTATTAAAAACACAAATGCATACATGCATTAATCACAGACAAACAGATATTTTATGTAAAAAAATTAAAACAATGCAGTAAGTGACCATGTACCGCATTTCATCTCGTAAATATAGTCAATTTGCAACGTAAAGCAAAAATATAAAAAACTTTAACTTAAAAACTGTTCGATGAAATGACTAGTCGATTATCTAACTTCTTAATTTATGACAAATAACACTAAAAACACTTGGTCAAGGCTAACAAGACACAGACATTACAAAACATACAAAACATTCAATTTCCTTTCTATGGTACCAAATTGAAAACTGACAATTTAAAGTTGCGCTACACGAATATATATATGGCCTGGAAATATAAATAAATCATATTATACTACAATGACACAGAAAAATGCATGTCTAAGACCAGAACTTATCATTATTCAAAATAATTGAGAATTAATGACAAAACGGACAAATTAGTTATTACTGGTCTAATATAAAATTATACTTGCAGGAAATTACAAATTACTCATGAATAACCATAAAAAATGGATATCAATGATTTTCACTTTGCTGAAAGACACACTCTATTCTTTTCACATACATTCACAGTTTCACACAAAAATGGATAAAAATATGGACAAAGATACAAGAAAGAAATATCTACCTTAAACAGTGAAATCATTGAAGTCATATGAATTGACCATCTTCAAACAAATTATTATACAACTCTTCAACGTAAATTATGTCTAGTCTCTCTGAAGACAAAGAACTAGAAACTTTTGGAGGGGAAACTAGCCCCAACCAATCATAAGAAAGATACTATAAACTTTCAACCAATAGAACTAGAAAATGAGACACACCTTCAATGACCTTCAGAGCTTACCTAAAGGTTAAATACACAAATAAGTACATGTAGTATTTCTATAGACAATGTTGCCTAGAGTAAAAATAAGTGAAGTAACTGTACCGAAGATATTCTTTATTAAAGTGAGTATAAATCAATGTCACATATTGAAATCTAATATATCGGTATAACATAAGATATTCCAAAGTCTATTAATTAAATACATATTATAAGATTTTAAAAAATATATTAAAATAACCAATTATGCACATTATCAAATACTCCTCCCCCTCCCGCTTTTGAAATGGTGACGACACCATTTATTATCAAACAGGAAAAGTATTTACAAAATAAAATCACAATATCAATTTTACAAACTGCACATATTCAAAGTAAATGTAAGGTAATATGTATATATTATCTGCATTTTGACAGCTAGATATCGTAAAATATCATCCCGTGAGCCAGAATATGAATCTTGGGACGAGTGAGCGTAGCGAACGAGTCCCAAGTCTTCATATTCTGTCGAGCGGGGTGATATTTTACGATATCTAGCTGTCAAAATGCCAAAAATATTTTTATCATCTTAATTAATTATCTGAAACGTAAATATTCGTAAACGTTCTGAATTCTCCCAAATTGTCGCGGGAAAAGTATGGATTCTTCAAAAGTTTTCCGTTACGTTGTTTACTATGCCAATAAGTATATATTTCCTGACTGTTCATGTAAAATATCTTATAAACGATATTAAGGTGTATTTTCATGTTTTAAAAAGCAAAATCAGTCTGGAAATCTTTGTTCGTGATTTTCCGGGAAACTAAAGCACCCGTTTTCAAACTTGCAGCCTCGTTGACGTCATAGTCCGTCTCCATTCGCGAAACAACTTCTGACCAAAATATCCCAACGTAAAATAATCACTCAAATTTAACCAAGGAGACGACATATTTAAACAACATTTTAATAGCTATTTTATAAGTTCTAAGCTTCCAAACGTTGGGAGAATTTGTTGATAAGTCCTGCTGACTGTTGATAACTGCTGCTCAGCGCACGCGCTTTTTGATACGAATTTTTCGCAGCTGATCAACAACCTGATAGAATCACAGGGAAGGATGATAATCCTTATTATTAAAACGAGCAAGATTTCGAGATTGAATAATTATTGATATCACCGTCTTCTGAAGGACATAACGTTATTAATATACTGAACTAAATTCCTGGACAAATATCAGTTATTACGCTCTCGTTGATTCTCGCGAGAGAGTTATTGTGCTCTCATTGATAATAGCGTGAATCGACGAGTTATTTTATTTGCTATTTGCTAAAAACAACGTAGTTATTTTACCAGTAGTTGCTATAGTAAAGTATAATTACATTTTTCTGTGGTTATAATTTGCCAGAATGAATTTTGCTTCAGGGTCTGATGATCACAACATATATATCACCAACACGGCCTATCATAGGGTTATCTGCATGGGTCAGACATTTGTTTGATTATCATAAAACCGTACCAAAATGTACGGCTTTTACCTCCAGGAATACTGGTAGTAGATATCATCACTGGCACTCGGCCACCGGACCAAGTTTTTTTATTCATAGTGGTACGGTTGGACTTAGCCTGGTTCCCTGAAATTTTGGTTTGTTATGGCTACGAGAATGGAAAGATACTAAAGACAAGTTACTAGACTATAAATAGGCATCTATTTGTATGATTGTATTATTCTGTACTAGCTATACTTTTTATGAAAAAAATATTGCATGTTATAAAACCTCTATGTCGGCAGCGTTAGTTGTACATTTAATCTGTACATAGTAAGGTCTGAAGTTTTTCTATCAAAAGGCAACGAGTTGTACCAAGTATAGCTTGTATATTAAAAAAATCACATTCTATGAAATCTTCAAAATCTTATTTAATATTTATAATAAAATAAAAACGTTTCTTTTATGGTTTCTTCGAGGTATGAAACCGTTTAAAATGAATCGAATTCTTTTTTTTTTGAGAGAGAGAATGATTTTTCATCACTGAAAATATTTAACATATCACGAAGTCAAAAAGTTATAAATACAAAATTATAGCAATTATTATATGAAAAGTATTAAATAACCGGATAATAGTTGAGATTTTAACAGCTGAATATTTAATATAATTAGGATACTGTAGAATAGTTCAGACTAGGATTAAATGAACCCGCCTGTCTGTTTATAGCAAGTAGTAAAATGCATACGGATGTATACTTTTATGTTCTTATAATACTATTGATCAATTTGTCAAAATACAGGACCTATGAGGTGTACAGACTTCCAACGACAAACTGTAAGTACGGACACAGACAAATCCGAGAATACACATGAAAAAAACGAAACACAATTTGTAAACACTGAAACTGAAAAACGGAAACACAAACTCCTATTGAGAATGAATCCGGATGTTCTCGAAGAGTAAGGATATCAGGTTTCATATAAGACATTGTTTTATTTTTATTTGCTTCTTTGTTGATAATGGAACTACCTTATTCCTTAAAGCGGATTTGGGGGGGAGAGAATACTAGCGATATGCATACACCACAAGTATTATAGTATTTATGTCATGTGGATATTTCATAGAATTTTTGGTTTGTTATAATACGAGAATAAAAAGATACTGAAGACAAGTTACCAAACTATAAATAGACATCTAATGGGCACGGCACGATTGTATTATTCAGTACTAGCTATATCGTTTATAAAAAAAATATTGCATGTTATTAAACCTCTATGTCTGCAGCGTTAGTTGTACATTTAATCTGTACACAGTAATGTCTGAAGTTTTCTATCAAAAGGCAACGAGTTGTACCAAGTATAGCTTGTATTGTAAAAAATCACATTCTATGAAATCTTCAAAATCTTATTTAATATTTACAATAAAAAAAACAACGTTTCTTTTACGGTTTCTTCGTGGTATGAAACCGTTTAAACTGAATCGAATTCTTTTTTTTTTTTTGAGAGAGAGAGAGAGAGAGAGAGAGAGAGAATGATTTTTCATCACTAAAAATATTTAACATATCACGAAGTCAAAGAGTTATAAATACAAAAATATAGCAATTATTATATGAAAAGTATTTAAAAACGGATAATAGTTGAGATTTTAACAGCTGAATATTTAATATAATTAGGACGTGTTTATAGCAAGTAGTAAAATGCATACCGATGTATACTTTTATGTTCCTATAATACTGTTGACCAATTTGTCAAAATGCAGGACCTATGAGGTGTACAGACTTCCAACGAGAAACTGCAAGTACGGACACAGACAAATCCGAGAATACACATGAAAAAATACGAAACACAACCTGTAAACACTAAAACTGAAAAAAAACGGAAACAGAAACTTTAATTGAGAAAGAACCCGGATGTTCTGTATATGTAAGAGAATGATAATCCCTTTCTTCGTGATTAAGTACGAGCATTAGCGAGTACTTATCTTGAAGAAAGGGATTATCATTCTCTTACAAACTAAGAATATTGTAAAGTGCTGAAGGCTGAAATGACCGCTTGATTGGTTTTAATTAAGTCTAATTGAAGGTTATAGTTAATGAATGGTTTCCTATTAGACATTTCATTTATGAATTAGTCGTAGTGATGTAAGGCATTTCTAATAATTTGGGAAATTTTAATTATTTGCATTCTAAACATTCAAAGACACAACAGTACGATGCAATGGTCATGATGGTGTTTCCTTATTGTGAGTATGAATGTAAAACATGTAACATTTAAGTAAGGAATTATCTTTTTCTTTTTGTACAGTTTAAATCAATGAATTACAAAATATGAGTTACAACTATATTTTATTCCATAGGGAATGCCCCCTGTAGACATAATTTAAATATTACTTCATATATAAAGTCATTAGATAAAATTTAAATGTTCAAATCAAATAAAAAGAATTAAGCAGGCTTTTATATATTAAATTCTAATATTAATTTTACCTCCTGTTTTAATTATATCGGAATACTTGAAATATAGATTCTTACCAGCCCTTGTCAAGTAATCTGAGATTAGAATATTAATAATGCCTTTAGATAAAGATGAAGGTAAAATTTAATTAATGAGATGTCCTTTTTGTATTGGTCTTATTGTGTTTAACGTTCAACATTACCAATCTTAAAAACTATAGTTACATTATTATTTTTTTTCAAATTCAAATTCAATTTTTAATAAGCTCTACTCACAAATTCTGTAAGGTGATAAATGTGCTTCGGGGCAGTTGTAACTCATTTATAGGAATTCATTGTTTTGAATGGTAAGAAAACAATAGGATAATCCCTTACTAAGAACATTTACATTCATTCTTCACAATTAAGAAACATCAAATCCTAAAATTTCATTGGTCGAGAGTACTTTGCTATATTCTAACGAAGAGTAAGAATATCCGGTTTCATATAACACATTGTTGTTTTTTTCTTTGCTTCTTTGTTGAAACTGGATCTGTGATTAACTGACATTCTACTCTTACTTGACACGTTTCCTTGCATTATTCCAGCAGCTTACATGCAAATGGACACTATGTTGAAATTGCTATTTTTTTTATATTAGATAAATATAAATATCCCTTGATTCTATAGAAATGTATGATAATATATTAATGAATATGTCGTAATATAACACATTATTCAACGATATAATATTCACCGCAGTTTTTACACAGTTTTGCAATAAATCAGAAGTCCGGCATACTACATGTATAAAAACCATCGTTCTCTTACTTGTGGTAATCAACATATAACGACTTATTCATAAACATGATTTTACAGATACAACAAAAGTACCGGGTTTAATGTTTTTACCCCCGTACTACAGTAACTATGGAACTGGTGAAAATAAAACTGTTGTTCTTAGATGTAAAGTACGGAGCGATATTACACCAGTTTTTACCGTGAGTTATCTCTAAAAAAATATGGGGTGCCAAAAGGTTAAAACAATTATGTGCAAAATAATTTGTTTGAAAGTTTAACGTCGGCTTTTCTTTCTTGCATGCTACTACATGGTGATATTTCGATAAATGCTTATTTACGACTATTTTATCAATTTCAAAATCACGAATTTTGGGAAAAAATATAAAGCTAACCTGGCTTAAATTTCAAAGCTTTTTCATTAAACATCTTTCATACCAAACATTTTCAGTGGAAGAGGATTCCAAACAGTTCTACAGCCTTCGATTTTTGGAAAGATAAAAGGTTTACAATAACAAGGAAGAAGAAGACAAAGTTACGGTATATCAGTAAACTGGTCATTCATAACACATTGACCGCAGACTCTGGATTATACAGTTGCCTGGTTTCTTCTGGCCTAAATACCACATTAGAAAGAAAATTTAAAGTTCATATAAAAGGTATTATATCATGTTTTACAAGTACCTCTTTTCTTAATAATGAAAAAATAAGGAATTCTACAGATTTTATCACTGATCTATTATACTGGTTCAGGTAACATCAAACAAACTTTGATATTTTGTTATAATATAAAAGATTCAAACGATATTCTATAATTTAAATAAGAATATGTTTAAACTCCAGAATATGCTGGCTGAAACTGCTGTCGTAGGATAAATTGCATATTAACCGTGTGTTCCAAATATATATGCATCTGGTACCTGTTTTACAAACATTGATACGACTAAGATCGAGACTGGTCCCATGACGTAAATAGAACAAGGACACTTAAGACCGGAAATCAGATCAAACTTACGACTTTTGAAACTTTTATGGTTACATTTATTTATGATGAATCTTGTTAATCTTTACACTTAAATTTCAAAAAATGCGATAAATGTCCACAATATATGATATTGTGTGATACAGACATACGTATTTTATAGAATCTGTTGAAACTCCAGTGAGACTTGTTTCATCGACAACAGAAGGAGAAGGAATACTGGAACTCTATCACCAGAATCAGTGGGGAACAGCATGTCATTATTACTTTACCACAATAGAAGCGTCCGTTATTTGTCGGGCTTTAGGATACCCGTATGTTGATAAGATATGGGTTTTAGTATACCTTTTACTTTTTTGTGTTATTTTTTGTACGGCGTTTTGTCAGTTGGGCTGCTCTGATTGATTGGTATGTTATTGTTGACCTTTCTTGCTATCCATTTTTTTTTCAGTGCATTAACTATTTCCTATTGTTACCGTACTAAGTAAAATCAAAGTTCTTAGGAGAGATGGTCTAGTCAGATACTGTTTAAGTAGAAAAATGTTATTCAGCAGTATAGTAATGTTCTGGAGCAGCGATGTTAGAATTATTTATGTAATAAGATGCTCTTTATTTTTTTCGGCAATAGACAGCTTGTCCTGCTAAGGAACTGTTCTGGGGGTCACGAAAAGCATCCCAGAGGAACAACTGTCGAACTGTATGCACCAATGCGATGACATCCCATCCACATATATCTAAACATATAGACCTATAGACCTATAGCTAGAGAAAATTAGCCTATAACAATATTCTTTATTGATGACTGAAGACCTTTTTCAATACACAAAGTAAGTGTAAAATTTTAATAATTATAAAAGCTAATGACCTGTTTTAATGTGTTAATATTCATTGTGAACTCCACATGCATTTCGAATTGAGCTACATTTTACGAATAGGTATGGAGGAATACCGCGTTTTCAGTTTTCGTTTGAAGAGGACAGAATTAAAGTATTCAAGCCCAAAAAACCGTGGATAAAAGGTGTTCACTGTTCACTGAATGCGACTGATATTGGCCAGTGTTCTGGTTGGAATGGCAAAATTAATTGTGTCAGCTATGAAGCCGTTGGTATCACTTGTAGACTGGAACCAGTTAAAGGTTTGTCAGAGGTTTACCATCACAAAAATGATTGATATGAGTTTAACTTATATTATTGTACCTCATATAAATCAAATATGACGGTAAATATAATTGGTTAACATATAAAAAATAAGCACCGAGGATCAAGTTGTATTTTCATTAAATTAAGTTTAGAATTCATTTTTGAAGTGTTTTCATTCAAGCTTTATCGTATCTTTAGACTTTAATGCAGAGCGATATCAAAGGATATTTGTCTTTTATTATCTCGACTTAAGCTAACACTTTATGCATGTATCTTACTTTTTGTTTATGTTAATCTTGTTTATTTTTTAAGTATTAAACTGACAAAAAAAAATGACACAGCAATGAGCGCACGAACTTTCATGAAACCCATAGTAGTCTTCTCTACGTTGTGCTCAGCATTTGTTTGAATGCCCAGAAAATGGAAAAAAAAATTAATACTAATCACATGTGAAGTCTCTTCAACAATAAGCAATAGCCTTCACTAACAGAACAACATCAAAATGGTAGCGTTATCTTTATATTTAATAAAATGTAAGCATAAATACCAAAAAAACAAAGACTTCCCCATAGTTAACATTTAATATAAGATGATAGACTTGCACTACATATACAGTATTAAATTTACATGGATATTCAAGCCTCTCTCTGCACTGGATTATGTGTATTTTCATTGAATTGGGTCATCATTCATAAATGTGTTTCCCTGATAAATTTACCGCATTTTCAGACTTTGCAGATCGAGCCGTATCAGAGGATTTTCTGTCAACTTCAACTAAAACCTTTTGCATGTTGTTTATTATTAAGTAAAGTCAAGAAATACCGAAGGGATATTCGAAGGAGGGGAACATCGAAACCACTGACAAACTCCGGAGAACAACGAAGACAAGACCAAAACAATATATGCACCGTTCGTCGTATTAATTTCTTTAATTATTTATTTTTTTATTTGTTAAACATTAAACTGATTCTTTGTGTTATCTTTTTTACCGTCTGTCCTTACCTATCTACATTTATCATAAGTTATGATGTATTTGAAAAACAGTCAGGGGTTATTTTAATGTACAAAGAGGCAAAGTTAACACACGTGGCGAAAAGGTTTGTACATGTATAATTTTCTTTCCATAACCAATGAACACATACAATTTGCACATATATCACTCTTCTTTTTTTACTTGATACATTGTATTGTGAAATAATCCCGGAAATGTTTTTTCGCTTGGTACAGTTCCAGATATACCTGTCAGATTGCACACTGGTTTAATGGAAGGGGTTGTTGAAGTATATAGAGCAGGATATTGGGGATTAGTTTGTAATGTAGGAATCGGCAAAAATGAAGTTAGAGTAATTTGTAAAATGCTTGGCTATTTGTAAGTATTTAATGAATATATATTTTAATTATATTGAGTCGCATTTTGTAACGAATAAAATCTTGAAATATCATATTGATTTACAATGAAGTCATTTTTTATTAAATGAAGAGCAGTGTTAATTAAGCAGAAAATAATTAAGAATATGATTATCATGTGCATGTATTTTAAATTAGTCAACAAGAGTAAAAGAAGGATTACCATATTTGTCCTCCCTCATACTTATCAAAGTTATCAAATACTTGTCTTATAGAATTGTACATTTTCGAATACTTTTTATGTACTAAAGATATGGTGGTATTGGATACAGAGTACAAGATATTTATCATGCGTATATAACAGCAGGAAACAGGGAATTGCTGCAAAATTTAAGATGCCAAGAAAATTCTACTAATCTTGACGAATGTAGTCATGAAGCATGGGGAGAAAAATGTTTATCGTGCGGGTGTAATTCAAGGAACAATCTTGCTATCAGATGTTGGACAAAATCGGAAAATGGTATGATATGTTTTTAAGCTAAACAACAGTCATTATAAAAGACTGGAACTCACATGAAATCGAACAGAAATAAAGCCATTTGCTTTTTTTTTTGGCATACAATGCATGTAAAAGTAAAAAGACCAATAACAAAAAAATCGGAAGTATAGTCAAATGGACAATAATTGTGACTAGAGATCTTTGACATAATCATATATTTAGTTGTTCCCCGACGCTTCGTCCAAGTGGACTATAGACATGGGTGTGGTCCGTCCGTCCGTGTCACGAATGTGTTTCTAGATGATACCTTGTGAATGAATTCAGATTGAGGTCAAGTTCGTTAATGACAATTTTTCAACAATTCCTATTAGAGTTATGCCCCTTTTTGTACCTCGATTGCTTAAATTTGGGTTTCTAGATGAAAACTGACGAACAAAAAGTCACATTGAAAGTACGTTTGGTATTGTTGTGTCTCGCATGAATATCTAGGTTAGTTTAAAAATGACGATTTTTCGACGACTCTTACTAGAGTTGCATCGCTTTTTGTAATTCAAAATTGCAATTGTTTTGGTTTTCAGATGATAACTCGGGAACAAATTGTCAGATTAAAACTAGGTTTGGTATGAAAGTTTATTTCAATAATATCTACGTCAAGTTCGATAACGACAATTTTTTGACAATTCTAACCACATCCCTTTTTGTACTTAAAAATTGATATTTTTTATGTTACTCCAGATGATAACTTCTGAACAAAAAGTCAGATTAAAACTAGGTTTGGTGTGTAAGTGTATCTCATTAATATTTAATATCTAGGTCAGGTTCGATGATGACGATTTTTAACAATTCTAACCAGATTTACACACCTTATTGTACTTCTAAATTGCTAATGTTTTTGCTACTCCATATGATAACTTATGAATGTAAAGTCAGATTGAAACTACGTTTGGTATGCATCTTATGAAATTCTAGGTCATGTTCGATAGTGACGATTTTCGAAAGATCTCACCAGAGTAACTCCCATTTTTGTACGTCAAACCGTATAACCTTGTTCCCGCTGCAAACATGATCTTAGGGGCAAACTTGTTTAGTTTGTGATATCAAGAAACAAACGGGGGAAACATATGTTCAGTTTAGTAAAATAACCTTCTCCTAGAAGTTTCAAAATTAAAACAATATAACCTTGTCGTCGGGGGACCATTGGCCAATGGCCTTTTATTAGTTAAGGAACCAACACTCGGTATCAGTTTGTGATGCTGACCTAAGACTTTTCATACTATATCCAACCGCAAATAATAAATGTATCCTAATCACAACCCCAAGTACATTTATTATTTTCGAATCATATAAAAATGCTTCCAAAAAATCCATTTTGTTGTTTATCTCCTTAGGTATATTTGTCCTCTTTATCAAAATATTCCATTATAAAATGAAGTAAAAGCATAAAATCCTTAAAACTATATATATATATATATATATATATAAAACATTTACTGTTAACATAATATTCCCGTACGCTATCGTTTAATCCTAGATACAACTTGACGTACAACGATACACGCATTAAATTGATGGCTTACAGAGACAAATTTGAACTACAGATGCAGCTTAAGACTGTAGCTTTCGATTGACATGAATATCGATGTACGGAACATACTTTACACAAAAACATGAAGGATTCTTAAGAACGGAGTGCTAAAATCATAGGATGTTTTTAAAATAGGTTCTAAGAACAATCCATATCATCATTTCATTGCTTTGTCAAAGAGACTGGTACCAGAGAACAACCTTTAAGTACATCTGTCAAGTAGGATGCCGTATATCGACGGAGGAATACCGAAAATTAATAATATATAGGAGATGTCTTAAAGATCAAAATCAACAGAAAGGGTGAATTCACGAAAACAGTTCAAGCGGAGTGATCAGTAACAAATATTTTATATACATGGACAACATACCAATAATTAAAAGTACTTTTTAATCTTTAAAAAAGGTGATTTTCTTCAATATGTAATATAAAAATTACAGTTACTCGTTCTTACTCATTCAGATGCGCAATTTACTGTACGTAAAGGTTGTTCTTTGATTATTGATTAATTCTCTACAGTATCCCTGATATTTCTGATTTTGAATTGTTTTTTTTTATATTCATAGAAAAAAGATATTTCTAACTTATAACAGATTTGCTCTACACTAAAGAAATTTTCTCAGAACTTCCAATTTTCTATAGTTTGGCAAAATTTTTGTTACATTTCCTTGACAACAATTTTTAGTTTATACAATTTGTTATGTAGATAAAAACAAACAGACCGTTCGTTTGGCAGCGTCTAATATTGACCATGAAGGCAGAGTTGAAGTGAAACATAATGGCATGTGGGGCACCGTGAGATCACGATGGCTCGGATTTCCTGGAGCCAATGTTCTGTGTAAAATGATGGGATACATGTAATTATAAGTATTTAACATGCATATCAAATAAAGTGTTAAATATTTACGTTATGACTCGTCACCTTTAAGAAAATGAGTAAAAAAAAGAACGATATTTATCATGATAAAGAAGACAAACATTCAATGTTACAACATTAAAAACATTAGCAATTTATATTATAACATCCTCTGCGACTTGAGTTCACAGTATTAGAATCTATGGTGGCCAATTTCTGTGATCTAGCTAACTTAGAGTCGTGTCAATTTATCATGGAAAGTTGATTTGAAATGAGCATTTTGTCCAATAAAATGAATTTCTATCTCTACAATCCAAGAAACTGTAACAATAAGTCAAGATATTTACTGTACTGGTTTCAAATATTTCAATATCGGAACATACAGAAAACCCAAAATTGCATACAGTTTATGTTTGCTTTTCGTTTTACCGGAATAATTACTTATATGAAAAGTGATTGCAACAAAATGGGCTTCAGAAGAAACAAATGAAAGTTTGAAATGGTTCATTTTGTAAAATCCGATAAAAATATTTCTTTATGATCCAACATGCATGGAGATAATTACGAAAATTTCTAAATAAAAATTCGTAAGAGTGGTTTTCACGTTTTTTCAGATATGGCGGGGTTCCGAAATTTGATGCTCCATATGGAAGTCTTCCTCTTTTCATAAATTATATTAAGTGTCCTCTGTTGGCCAGCGATTTGAGTGAATGTGAAATTGATTGGAAAAATGACAGTAATTCTTTTGGAAATGCTGGGGTCCAATGTAGATTAGAACCTGTTAAAGGTAATCATTTTATAAAACTTAAACATATGTTTCTACATAACAAATTTCTCTAAAGAAAGATAAAACCTAGTGAGAAGTATGACGGTCGTAGCCACACAGGTAGAAAAATAATAATACAAACCATGATACAGCAATCAGGGCACGAACTTTGATAAAACCCAGAGTAGTATTCAGTGCTTAGTTCCTCAGTTGTGCTCAGCATTTGTTTATAAATGCCCAGGAAATGGAAAAAAAGATTGATACTAATCACATGTGTTGTGTCTTTAACAATAAGCCTTCACTAAGCGAACAACAAAATACCAAACAAAGACTTCCCTATAGTTAAAATTAAATATAAGGAGACAATAGACTTTCACTACAAATACAGCACTAAATTTAGATGGATATTCAAGCATCACTCTGCACTGGACTAGTGTTGATCGAAAGTGGACAGAAATTTAAAATCAGCCCATATGATTCAATTACTTGTCATTCGAAACATTCAGTTCTGGACCAATCCACCTTTCATACGAAATTCATTTGTAGAGTGGCATAAATATTTATATTCAAATTCTTAATCATTTTGAGAAAGATCCATTGTGCCATTGCACAGAACGTTATTTTTTACTAGATAACTGAAGATATATATAGATTCTACAACGATGACCAGTTGATTTTGAAAATCTATTCGAGATAATTTTATTTTCATTTTTTAAATTGCCTAGCAGCTTAAATAAATGAACATTTAATTATCGAGTGTGGATCAATTTCATAATTAACACGTCAAGAGTTTTAGAATCGTTTTCTCTTATGATAATGTAAAACTCCCATTGCGCTCAATTTCACGGGCAATTAACCAACGTATTGTGACATTAGAAATTAGCAAACGGGTCAAGAGATGTATAAATGCGCAGAGAAATAGAGAAAGGGATATATCGCATATAAATCAGAATCTGAAATACAAAGAAAAACACGGAGCTTCTGCCTGTATCACATGAATGTTCTAATAGGAGCAGGTAGAAAGTTTTGAGGAGAAAAAACTAAAAACTACAGATATTGACCTATATTTTTCAGTTCCTGAACAAAAGTTTAGATTGGTTTATACTGGAAGCCTTGGGCGACTTGAATATTTCAAGTATGGTTATTGGGGTACTGTTTGTAAAGCTTATATGGGTACATCGGAGGCTTCTACCTTTTGTTATATGATGGGATACAAGTAAGAAACTGTTCCATATTTGTAATGTGTAAGCCATTTATGTATAGCATAGTGGCCCTTAGAGTATTACATTCTATATGCAAGATAAGCAATAACACTCTATTGAAAGCGGAATCCTTGTCACCATTTCTGTACAATTGATGTATGTTCCTTAAGCCCGAAAAATAGTGTCAGCTGCGATAAAAACTTTAATATATGATTGATTGATTGATTGTTTTTTAACGCCGTGCTGGCGATATTACAGCCAATATCACGGCGAGAACGAATTCGACTCAAACTAATTAAAATCAATAGACTATTTACAAATAATATTGAAAGTTGAATAAACAGTAAAACTAAAAGAATGGGTCGTCCTGGTGTGGCCAATGCGACATCTGGTCAAAACAACTTGGTCTCTTCGGCTTTTGCCGAAAAAATAAACATTCTTGCCAACAGTTGGCTCTATCGAATGTAATTTATTGTCTGTAAGCAGATCCCACTGGGACTGCCACAGACGTAAAACATATTTGTGTATTAAAGGTTTAAAATCAGAATAAGGCACTGACACATTAGTAATGGGGTCATCTAACGCATCCTTCGCTAAACTATCTACGACTGTGTTTCCCTTAATACCAATATGACTTGGTATCTAGAGAAAAATTATTTCTTTGCCCATTTGGACAAGTCTTTTATAAAATTCAATAATATGGGCAATTAAAGGGTTTTTATATTTCTGACTTTCTATAGCCAATAAACATGAAAGAGAATCTGAACAAATAAGAAATTTCAGTTTTTTAGATGTTCTTGCAAACTTTAGAGCAAGAATTATGGCTCTTGCCTCAGCAGTAAAAATGGAACTGGAGGATGGAAGACGGAGAGTTGCTGCTTGCTGTCCAAAGACTGCAGCGGCAGCCACTTTGTCCCCGTCTTTTGATCCATCAGTATAAATAGAGTCATGAAATTCAAATTTTGATTTTATTTTAGCAAAATGTTGTTGAATTAAAATTGGGTTTGTTTCGGCCTTTTTATGTTTTCTGAGTTCAAATAAAAAAGTAGGTTTCGGCGTTAGCCAGGGGTGTGATTGAGAAATACTGATAGGGACTATTTCATCAAGGTTTAAGTTAGAACCAGAAATATGTGGTTTCATCCGGATACCAAACGGAGGAATTTTATTTTCATGTTGTTCAAATATATCCTCATAGAGAGGATTGAAAACACAGTCGTAGGCAGGATTTGAAGGATATGCTTTTAGCTTGGTTAAGTATTGTAAACCAAGTTTTATTCGACGGTTATAAAGAGAGGGCTCGTTCGCTTCTACATACAAACTCTCCACAGGAGACGTTCTGAACGCCCCCAAGGCCAAACGTAGGCCCTGGTGGTGAACAGTATCTAAAATTTGTATGTAGGATTTGCGAGCAGATCCATATATAATGGAACCATAATCAAGTTTTGATTGTACAAGCGATCGATATAAATTCAACAATATTTTTTTATCAGCACCCCAGTCAGTGCTAGAAACAACTTTTAAAATATCCAATGCTTTCAAGCATTTAGCTTAAAGCATTTTGATATGGGGTAGAAAGGTAATTTATTGTCTAACAGAATACCTAGAAATTTTGTTTCTTTGACGACTTTAATTGGAGAATTATAAATTTTTAGTTCGGGGTCCAAATGCATTTTTCGTTTATTGCAAAAATGCATACATACTGTTATGGAGTTGGAAAATTTAAAACCATTTTCCATAGCCTATTTTTCAATTTTATTTAACGACAGTTGTAGTTGTCTTTCAATATTGTTCATATTTTTAGCTCTATAGCCTATCAAAAAGTCATCTACGTAGAGGGAGCCGTCAACATTTTGTTTTAATGTTTAGCTAAACTGTTTATTTTTATACTAAATAAAGTGACGGAGAGGATACTTCCCTGAGGAACACCCATCTCTTGTTCAAAAGGGTCAGACATGGTCTTGAACTGTCTGTCTGAAAGAAAATTTTCAATGAAGGTAGGTAACCTACCCTTCAACCCCATATCATTTAAGTCTTTTAAAATGCCATATTTCCATGTGGTGTCGTAGGCTTTTTCCAGATAGAAAAAGACGGACACCACATGTTCACCTTTAGCAAACCCGTTGCGTATAAAGGATTCGAAGCGAACAAGATGATCCAACGTGATTCTGCCATGTCGGAACCCACACTGTATATTGGACAGGAGGCCATTCGCCTCTAGGAACCAGACAAGGCGGTCGTTGATCATCCGTTCCATTGTCTTACAGACGCAACTTGTGACGGCAATCGGTCGATAATTCGACGGTTTAAAATGATCTTTTCCAGGTTTAGGAATAGGGATAAGTGTGGCTAGCTTCCACAGAGAAGGCAAGTCACCAGTTTCCCAAATATTATTCAGTATATCCAAAAGTGTTTGTAATGATGTATTAGGAAGGTGTTTTAGAAGTTTGTAATGAATATCATCAGGGCCACATGCTGTGTCATGGGCCTTGGCCAGGGAATTTTTTAGCTCATCCAAATGGAAGGGGCGGTTGTAGTCTTCTGTGTTTTTAGATCGAAAGTTGAGTTTGGTTTTTTCTGTGCAGTTTTTGATTTTTTTAAATTCCCGAGAGTAATTTTGAGAGGAAGAATGCTTAGAAAAAATCTCTCCAAATTTATTAGAGATGTCCTTTTCGGATGTTAGAAGAGTCTGGTCATCTTTAAGATGGTGGAGATTGGCCTTTCTGTTTTTCCCGTTAATTTTTTGTATGAAATTCCAAACTTTATTCATTGGTGTATGGGAGTTTATTTTGGAGACAAAGTTTTGCCAAGACTTTCGTCTTTTATTTTTGAATGTTCGACGTGCTTTCGCACGAAATATACGTAAATTAGTTAAATTATCTGGGGTTGGATGCAAGTTGAACCGTCGTTCGGCCTTTTTCCTGTTTTTCTTCGCATCCTCACAATCATCATCAAACCAGGGCTTGCTGGATTGTTTTGAATTTGTCGAGGTTTTTTTAATGGTCCTCTCCGCTATCGATACCAACGATTCGTTAAATTTGAGAACTGGACTGTCCACATTATCAAAACGATCTGCGTTTAGTTCGTCTCGGCAGAGCTGTTCGAACAAAGGCCAATTGGCTTTGTCAAATTTCCAGCGAGCAACCTCTCCGAGGACGAGGGATACAAGTTTTCCAAAATAATTGGAAAGTGGTTGCTTCCGCACAGATCATCATTGACTCGCCATGAATAGTCCAATAATAAAGAAGGGTCACAAATCGTTAGATCGATAGCCGAGTAACAACCATTCCCTGGATGGAGGTAGGTGTCCGATCCATCGTTAAAAACGCACAAACTTTCCTGATTTAAAAAATCTTCAATTTTTTTTCGTTTATCATTTTGTGAACTACTGCTCCAAATAGGATTATGGGCGTTGAAATGCGGCAGGTAACTGATCAGTTAAAGATTTAAGTTTGTTAATTTCCAAGTGCGTATTAGGAGGAATATAAACAGAACATAATGTAATAGTTTTAGATAGAGAGAGACGAATAGCAACTGCTTGCAAGTCAGAGTTTAAATTTATTCTACTATGAATAATCCTGTTTTTAACAAGGATCGAAGAGCCGCCTGCGGCTCTTTCATCCTTTTTAACATGAGTGCTTTAAATAGAATAATCCTTTAAATTTATGTGATCATTTTCCTTGAGATGAGTTTCCTGAAGACAAAAAGCAACAGGAAGGAAAGTTTGGGCTAATAAAGTTAATTCAATTATGTTAATTTTTAAACCTCGACAATTCCATTGTACAATGTTGTTCATTTGTTTGGTGCACGGATGGGGGAGAAGTTTTAATGTCCTTCACTTAAACGACTCCTCTGCCTGCCACCCTGCGCGTTTGATTTATTGTGGGGATTGACATCCACTGTTGGAACGAGTGGATCTCCCCAGATCGAATCTAAACAATATATTGATGTTGTGTCCATCTGCTCAGAGTCATCGTGAAACTCTGAACAGAGATCTCTGAATTTGGTAGAGTTCTTTTCTGCCTTTGAAAGGCGATTTGAAGAGACTGTGAATGCTTTTTCGATGAAGATTTCTGGTTGGAAGACGTCTTTTGATTGGATGAAGATGAGTGATTAGGTTGCTGTGGAGATGATGAAAGCCTCTGGGTAGAGTTTCTTCAAGTGGAAGATTTTGGTGGAGCAGTGTGAGAAGTCTGAGAATTTGTTGCTACAGTCTGTGTCTGAGATGAAATGGATGGCGAAGATCTTTTGGGAATTGATTGGGAATTATTAGGTTAACAGTATAGAAAATTTTGTGTTGTCTGGCCATGAATAAACAGCCTGTGTTTCAGATGTCTTGTATGTTGTGGAATTTTTCACTTTGGTAGCATATGCAGATTGCGATGAATTATTCGTGGCAGAGACAATTTTGCGGGCGTCTTGATAGCTAATACCCCGTTCAGCTTTTGTTTTTTTTTTTTAATTTCAACTTCTTTTTTATAAAATTCACAGGTCCTAGAATCGATAGTGCCCTCACAATCGAAACTGGAGTGTCCCTCAACAGAACATTTGACACACCTTTCTGTGCCCCTGCATGAATTCCTACCGTGTCCAAACTTCTGGTATTTGAAACAACGAGTAGGATTGGGCACATATGTGTCAACCTTGATTCTGTAGGGTCTTACATAGATGTGTTCAGGCAATGTAGAGAGCTCAAATGTCAGAAGGTAAGTTCAATTTAATCGTTTTGTTGTCAACTCTTTTGGTAAATCTTTTAACTTTAGTCACATTTTGAGATTTAAGTTCTTCACAAATTTCCTCCTCTGATAGATCTAATACGTCACGGTCTCTGTCACGAATAATTCCTTGGCATGAATTTAGAGTTCTATGGGCGGTTACAGAAATGTTAACAGTGGAGATAGATGTCAAAGAGAGAAGATTTTTTGACTGCTGATCTCTAACACATTCTATGAGTAAATTTCCATTTTTCATTTTAGTAACTTTTTTTACTTCACCTGCACAGCTCTGAATATATTTTTGTAAAACAAATGGTGATAATTTTGTCAATGGTTTATCCCGGTCAAGACTAGTAAGTACCAAAAATTTGGGAAAGGTTATAGGAGATATATTTTGAGATTTCGGATCTGGTCCTTCATCATCACTGTCTGTAAGTTTTCTTTTCGAACATGTTAAATTTGGTTGGTTTGGTTCTGTATTCATGGTGATTGTATAATGATTCGTTGCCCTTGCTCCCCGCCCACCTCGGAGCAGCACCGAAACGGTGTATGCCTGCCACGTGTGCGACAGATACTAGGGATACAAGGACAAGATACTCGCATAGAGTACTTTATACAGGCGCATGCCTCGTGTCAGGGGTTACCTGACGATTCAACCGCCCAAGGCAACATCTACACGATTGACCCATAAGCCACCGCCTTCTTAAACCCAACTTGAACATGGTACTACTGTTGTACATTCTGGAA
The DNA here is from genome assembly GCA_028015205.1 of Mytilisepta virgata. NCBI lineage: Eukaryota > Metazoa > Mollusca > Bivalvia > Mytilida > Mytilidae > Mytilisepta > Mytilisepta virgata. The sequence continues at coordinate 40,655,840 of CM051515.1, forward strand.
ACTGGTTAGATTCAAGGGCTTGGCGTGACCAGCCGATTGAATGAGACCGGGCCCATCCGACCGCCCGTTTCAGATAAAGTAAGGGCCAAAGTGGTGTTTCAACCACCAGGATCCCGTCCTCTATCCTTACGGGTATCCACACACGGCAAACATGTGGCCTCATTAAGCCGAGGAAGCCTTACCAAATAAGGCACCGCCTTCTCCGCTGCTTCCGTTAGTGGCTATCTTCAGAGACCCCAGAACCAAAACATCAATCTCATATGATACCTGCAAACCACCCTAATCCGACCCATGGTATCGAGGTGTCATAAAAGGTTCAAATGGGTCTCTTCAAACAACCACGAGAAAACAGCAGAGGGCTAGACATGACCAGTAAGTGGCCAGACCGGGGCAATCCAGCCAATTTTGGAGCTGGTTGTTTAAATATTTCAAAACCAATGCGAAACCAAAAAGACATTTTAAACAGTTGATACAAATGAGAGGCATAATTTAGATTTGAATATTAAGAAAATAATAAAACAAAAATAATGGCAATAGATAAAGATCTAATTCAAAAGTAAAGAAATTTTGAGCTTGTTAAAGTTTGTGACCCATTAACCAACACCAATCCCGCCAAACAGCAATTTGGAATTTGATTAATCAGTTTGGGAAAAAAAATATATAAATACGTGTTACAAAAAGGGACTAATGTGACCAGTCCATTGATCGAATCGGGTCTATCCGGCCTCCCGTCTAGGTAAAGATTGTGCCCCAGATGGTGATCGGAACCGTTTTTCCGGCCATCCAGAAACACTCCCTATTACCGACACGGGATTGCGACAGACGGCAAACATGTCGCCTCTTTAGGGGCCTCTTACGCCAAGCCGAGGAGCTGTGGGCCTATTAGTGTCCCAGGGACCCACACGGGGGCTTTAATATATAAAAACATTAAAAGATAAGATTGTTCAATGGTAAAATTGCGTCACTTCACCGATGAAAAGAATGACACCAGTTTTTTCTGGATTTATTATTATATATTATCTGTATCATAGCTTAAATAAAAGCACTCATCCCCTATTCTATAAGGTGTTATACTCTGTACTGCATATCGATTGTATTTCTGGACAAACAAATGTAATAACCAGAACCCTTTTGGTAAGCAAAATTAACAGTGGTAGGACTAGACCATTGAAATTGGGGTAATTCAAACCTATACTTTTGAATATTAACCCATGTCCTCTCTAGCACAAGTAATTTGTCAACTGGTGTATTAGAATGTTTCGTGTTGACATGTTTGAGAACCTACACATGTATTCTTGGGCATACACTAGTATTTTCGAACTCTTTCCTATCAAATCCGTAAAATGCAGAAATGCAATGTTAAAAAGAATTCTAACATGTTTTTACACTCTAAAAAGATATGGTGGACATATTCGTGAAAATCCAGACAGATACCCTAGCTTAAAAAAAGACTATGGGCCTTCCTTAATTGAATACATGGAATGTCCTTGGAACTCGACAGACATAAAACAATGCTCTACACGACATTGGGGATATTATGAAGAAGGTTGTAATCTTCATAGGAACGATGCGGCACTTAAATGCAGAAATAAGCCATTTCCAGGTAAACTAATTTAATGCCTCTGAGTCACAATATGTTCGCAAACTCATATATTTGAATTCTGTGCTCTATTTAAAAAAGTACCAAAACTAACACAATATATCATTTTTAAAACTAAAAATAATTATGAAAAATATACATTTGACACACAGAGCTATAAGCGTTTCAAGGTATAAATCATCAACTAGGACCTTGTAGGGTTACCAAGATGAACAACAACAATAAAAGAGTCATTCTGTATTATCTTAGCACATGTATATTAGTAAAGTATAAATCTTAAGTCAGCAGTGTAAACGTTTGAGATCATGATTTAACTTAATACTTAAAATACAACAGGTATACGATGCTTTGCTTAAAATTTTCATGGAATTAAAGTCAATGCAACTTTAACTCATTACCTAACCGCAAATAACAATCATTGGGCAATATTTAGTGGACAAAGTAATCATTTCTATTTTTTTATACAGTGTTGTCCTTTGTCAGGCAGTTACAATTTATGATAAATCTGTTATATATATGATATTATATACATACAATGGAGCTGTGTTTATAGTTCATTTTTTTTCATAAAATGAGGATTCAAATAAATAATGTGGATTACCTAGTGGCATTCATTCAATTTAAATTTTAGAATACGAAGTTAAATTAGTTGGTGACAGACCAAATGAAGGACACCTTTTTATAAATTATGAAGGAAAGTGGTTAAAAGTGTTTCGATTTGTAAAGAGGAATACAGCTGTAATATGTAGGCAACTGGGATACAAGTTCGTATTAACTGTATTTCATAGCTAATTTCTTTATTTTGTATATTCGCCCTTCATCGGCTAATTTCATTAACTTTCGCAATTTAAAATGAGGACTTTACGTGAAATAATATACGCATATAGTGTTAAAAGAAAAGACATGAGATATGCCTTTGTAACACGACAAAATGTTAGACTGAAAATGAGCAAAAAAAATCTTTGATGCAAAGAGTGTACATTTCGTCGATTTACCACTGATCAGTTGTGTTCGAGGCGTAAAAACCAAAACAACAATCGTAAAGTTTGAAGATCAAATTCAAATATGTTGTTACGTACGGCGTGACGACTGTTCCCCCTATGTTCCCATTGCCACAGAGGCTGCTAATATCAATTTCTACGGATCTTTGAATTTTTCGATTTTTTTTTTAATTTTCGAGTGGCGGCCATTTTAGATTTTTCAACTTGGCTGATTAAAAGCACTCGTGTTGACTTATGTTTAGATCAAGTACCAAGTCTCCACGATATTTTTTTCTAATTTTAACGATTTTCTTTTTCTACTTTGAAAGGACAATATCAATTTCAGACTAGTATCTAAATACTAGTAACGGCGGCCATCTTGGTTGATAGTCCTGCTCATCGGACACAGTTCTAAAAGAGGACAATTTAAGGACCATTGCTGTTAAGTTTGGTTCCAATTGGCTCAGTAGTTCCAAACAAGATTTTTATCCCAATGAGCTCGAAATCAAGGATACCATATACACTGCCAAGTCTACACTTTATCTTGACCTTCACCTCGAAATTGACACCAGAGGAAGGCTGAATATAAAACTTTACGAAAAACGGGAAAACTGATTTTCCAATCGACAACTTCCCATTTTGAGCGGCAACATTCCAGAATCGCCGGCGTATGGAGTGTATATTTCACAACTCATACGAAATTTTAAAGCTTGTTGCATATACATTGACTTCCTGGACAGAGCCCGGCTACTGACAGAACAGTTGCACAAACAGGGGTATGCTGCTCCTGCTGCTCCTGAGTTGAAGTCATCTTAATTAGTTTTATGGACGTCATCACGACTTGGTTGACAGGTATGAAAAAAAACCGTTTCCCAAATGAAAATGGACCTGTTCCTTTGACGTTGTTCCTTCCTCATACCGGATTTGACGGGCATTTGGCAGCATGACTGGTGTCAATCGGGAAACAGAGACTGTTTACTCTTCCGCAGCACCAGAGTCTTCCCCCAGTTTTCTGGGTGGGGTCCATGTTGTTCATATGTTTTTACTTTTTAAGTGTAGTGTTTGTATTGTTTTTGTCTTTTCTTCTTTGTTCTCCGGAGATCGTCAGTTATCGATTTTCCTCTCCCTCGAATATCCCTTATGTATTTCTTGACTTTACTTAAGTGAATTTGCCATTGGGTCCTATGTTACACTAAGTTCGGCTGTGCCGGCCATCTTGTTTACTCGTCCGGGTCATCGGACATAATTCTGAAAGAGGACCAGCTAAGTTTGGTTCCGATTGGCTGAGTAGTTTCAGACAAGAAGATTTATAAATGAATTTCACACAGGGTCTTATATTAAAATAAGTTCGGCTGTTGTGGCCATATTGGTTGATCTTGTGGTTCATCGGATACAATTCTGAAAGAGAACCATCTAATGACCCTTGCTGCCAAGTCTGGTTCCAATTGGCCATGTAGTTACATAGGAGAAGATTTTTATAAAATGAATCCCCCAATTTTGTAATTAAGTCACAGCAGCCATGTCGGTTTGATGTCGGGAATGCCGGACACAAATTTGGAAGGGGGCCACCAAAGGACCATTCTATCAAAGTTTGGTCCCAATTGGCTGAGCGGTTTCATGGGAGAAGATTTTTTGCGTAATTGTGGACGGACGACGGACGCAAAGCGATGGCAAAGGCTCACATGGCCATATAATAATCTAAACCGAATAACAAATCATTAAATGGTGCATGTATCTAACATCACATTGTTATCATAGCTATATCCATGTTACATAGATGATATTTTATCACTGAACAATTCACGTTTTGGGAATTTCTTACATCTCATCTATCGTAATGAGCTCGAAATTAAGGATACCACAGACACTGCTAGAGGAAGGTTGAATACAAAACTTTACGACAAACGGGATGACTGACTTTCCAATCGCCAACTTCCCATTTTTGAGCGGCAATATTCCAGAAGCGCCGGCGTATGGAGTATATATTTCACAACTCATACGTTATTCCAGAGCTTGTGACATATACATTACCTTCTTGGAAAGAGCCCGGCTCCAGACAGAAAAGTTGCTCAGACAGGGGTACGTTGCTCCTAAGCTGAAGTCATCCTTATGAAAGTTTTATGGCCGTCATCATGACTTGGTTGACAGGTATGAAAAAAACAGTTTCCCAAATGAAAATGGACCTGTTCCATTGATTTTATCACGTCCTCATACCGGATTTGACATGGGCAGCATGGCGGGTGTCCTTGCAGGAAGCAGAGACTGCTAACTCTTCCGAAGCACCCGAGTCTACCCCCGGTTTTTTGGTGGGGTCCATGTTGTTCATATGTTTTTAGTTTTTAATTGTAGTGCATGTATTGTTCTGGTCTTGTCTTCGTTCGTCTCTGGTGTTTGTCAGTTGTTACGATTTTTCTCTTACTTACTTCATATTCATTTATTTAATTCTTCAAAGTAATAAGATCTGTGTCCTTTTATTTTATTTTTTTTTCTCTTGAAATGTCTTATAATTCTAAGCTTTTGTATCTTTCCTTCTGTAATACTTGTCTTATTACTTTTATGCCGATATTTTGCATTTGATATTATGAAACCCATGTGACCAAACTAACTACAATCTTCTTAGACATGGCGGAGAGTACAAATTTGTAAACATAGGACGAGAGCCGACTGACACCTGGGTAAATATCAACTGTAATGGCAAGGAACAGAACGTTGGCCAATGTAATGAAATAAGTGAATATCGTTACATTGAGAACTATTTTAACAACTATGCCGTCTATGTCAAATGTTACACAGAAAGCGATCCAGGTAAATAGAACGTTACATTTATGATATTCTCTGGAAGTGAGTTTTCCTCTCTATCTTGTTGAAACATCAAAAACTGTGTTTATTGACTTAAATACACTACTTGTGCCAAATATAAGCAAAGGACGCCTATGTGAAAGTTTTTACATGTAATTGAATGTAATGTTTTCGTTTGAAATAAGATTTAAACTCGGATGACAATTGTATTGTGTGAAAAGAACTTCTCTTGATTAACCTTCGTTCGATACTCAGGTAATAAAAGATGTCTAAATCCAGTATCATTCTATAGTACTTCGAAGTGGATTTTGTAAAATAACAGCAAAAATTGATTACTTCTACGGGTCGTAGTGTGACATTCAAGGTCGAGCAGCAAAGTACACTCTTAGATTGATAAGTACCCAAATTACCAAGAAAATATTGGTGTCAAACATTTTTCAAATCTTAAATAATTTTAAATTTTATTTGTATATATAAAAGAAGACAATAAAAGTCTTTCCAGACCTCTAAATTGTCCCTATTCTACGTCTCTGATATTATCACAACCTAATATACATTGTAAGCACCAACATTGATCCAGAAAGAAAAATTGGTGTAAAAAAATCATCACAACTGAATTGCTTCTATAATATATATATATATATATATATATATATATATATATATATATATATATATATATATATATATATAACCTTTAAGTAGGACTGAAAAGTCTTAACATCTAACCATGGTTAAAAGTATCTCATCACAGATAATCTTAACGGTGGACAAATGTATTTGATTTGAAGATCTGATACACAAACTGGTTCAAACATATGAAACTCAAGTACACATTTGGAAAAAAATCATTATCTAAGGACGGGCTACGCAGAATGTCAGAGAGTAATTCGGTTAAATTGCGGAAAGATATAAGAGAAAGTTGTTATACTCAACACGTGCAAGAATACATAGATAAAGAGGACAAATATTACTTAGGAGCAAATCAAAAACGCAATCCATGAGACAGACAAACTCGGGAAGACAAATAAACACCGAAAACTTAAACACAATGAACAACACAAACTCATATAAAAACCAGGAGTGAACTCAGGTGCTCCCGAAGGTTAAGCAGTTCCTGCTCCTTATACTACACCCGTTGTGAAGTTCAACAAAGTCAGTCCATTGGTAGTCACAAATCGGTATAGGTACATGTACATGAAATGTTACGACAGTGGGAATGGGTTCAACATTATCTTAGATATTTGAACACTGTAAAAATGTTTTTTTCGTTGTATTCCATTTAACTACAAGTGTATAATAAGGAATTGAAGAATTAAAAAACATTTCACAATAATTGCCTCTCTAATATATCAACCTAAGAATTTATCGACTTCAAAAATAATATTTAAAGTACTATAGTTTTCTAAAAATTCTTAATTTGTAGAAATTAATATGACTGTGTCAATACATGGTGGGAAAGTATTTGTTAACCACAAAAATACTACCTGGAAAATTTGCTCTGATTCCTGGGATGACATAGCGGCAACTGCTGTCTGCAACATGCTTCAAAACAGGTGATTTTAAGACTTTTAGCGTCTTATTGTTGATGGATGGATGAATGTTTGTTTAACGTCCAGTGGCAGCAAGGTGCATATCAGGACGAGTTGATATGATCCCTGCTTTGTACTAGACCGACACACTGAGCCGGATTTTTAATGTGTTAGCTCACGAGGTAACTGTCCGCAGGAAGACATATCACCTCACTCGGACACATTATACTGACCCCGAGCCGACCAGTATTTGCTCTTACTCCTAGATGCCGCGTGCTTGGCGGAGAAGCAGCAAATACCAATTTTAATGTCTTTGGTTTGACCCGGCCGGGGATCGAACCCGCGACCTTCCGCACTCGAGGCGACCACGCTACCACGAGACCACCGAGGCGGTTAGCGTCTTATTGTAGATGTGCATGTAAATGCTATCCATTCTAATATGTAAAAGTAACAGTGTTAAAAGAAGCTTTTTAAATGTTTGAGATAGGGTAGTATGTTGATAACTGATAGACATCTATGATAATATCTAATAATACCATACGAGTGTAATCAGATACGAGCTCTATATTTTGTTTGAAAAACTCGAATATTTATATGAAAAGGTTTTCTAGTAAAGACACGGACGAAACATATTACATTTAAGTGTTATCATACTTTTTTGCCAAATCGGATATTCTTTGGGGAATTACTTATTATTAATTGTGCATCAATTCCTGTGTATTTCTTAAAGCCTAATATAATATGAAATATTTTTCACTAAAAATAGTGATATTTTTCTTTTCTTTCTTTTATTCTTATTTATCTATTTATTCATTCATTTTCACTCCTTATATATATATATATATATATATATATATATATATATATATATATATATATATATATATATATATATATATATATGTAGTAATTTTATTCAACGATTATATCTTTTCCACGAATCTATGGAATACAAAATGTTCAGAAATGGCAGTAATGCTTCTGGCGTGTAATTAATTATAATGCATTTTTTGAATTTATTTCAGGAAAGGAAACGCTACACATGTTAGTTATGAAACACCATGGAAAAATTGGTACACCAAACCTAGAGAAAATAACATACAAAATATGTATTGTCCAAGAGGAACAAATCATATTGCAGACTGTTTCTATGGTCCATGTTATGAGTACAAGTACACCTGGATACCATGTTATTGTCCGTCTGATGATTATGATCAAATGTACCGTGCTGGAGTCGTTTGCTTTTAATACTTCTCAATGTTCTACTATATACAATATTATTGTCAGTAAACAAATACAAGTGCACCACAAGAACTTAATTGTCTTTTTGTACCCGAGCACTTTTGAAAGTTATACAAATAAAACTTTGTTTCAAGACAACATTCTGACGTTGGGTCATTTGTACAAACTTTTTTAGTTCCTCGACGATTTTATAATCTTCAAATGTTTCGCAGTTTAAAACAAATTGTGAGATTTAATACGACAAAATATATACATTACGTGCACAAAAACTGAAATTTAAGAAACTGAACAAAAGCTGAAGTTCAACAGGAAAGTCAAGAACTCATTGGTGAATACAAACATTCTGTATCAATAATATCTTAAATGAGATTTCGTGAGAAGTGATCCAATCAATCTCATTCTTGTTCGCGTCTTCGAAGTGCACGGATCCCTTCTATTTTCTCTTCATATCGACAAGTCGAGTTTTTCCTTTTTCTTCGTTCGGAGTTTATTTTGAAAATAAATTAGTTTTACTACGCCTAAGGTATGCATTTTGTTTAATTTTATTTGATTGAAAGACCAGTCGTTACGGACGAATGATTATGGTTAATTTGGAATTATTTGAAGGGTCAGTAGTTACGGACGAAGACCCATTAAATTTTGAAATATTTTTATAAGGAAATATTTGAAGGGTCAGTAGATACGGACGAAGACCAATTTAATTTTGAAATAATTTAAGGCTCATTAGTTACGGACGATGGCCCATGGTTAATTTGAAAATAATTTTACGAGGAAATATTTGAACGGTTAAATTATGACCTATGGTTACATTTTGACTGAGGGATAATTCTATGATGAGATAGCAAAGCGTAGGTTGAAACACAGTCGTAGGCAGGATTTGTAGGGTATGCTTTTAATTTGGTTAAGTATTGTAAACCAAGTTTTATCCGACGATTATAAAGAGACGGCTCGTTCGCCTCTACATATAAACTCTCGACAGAAGACGTTCTGAACGCCCCCAAACCAAACGTAGGCCTTGGTGGTGAACAGTATCTAAAATCTTTATATAGGATTGGCGAGCAGATCCGTATATAATGGAACCATAATCAAGTTTTGATCGTACAAGTGATCGGTATAAATTTAACAAAATGTTTTTGTCAGCACCCCAGTCAGTGCTAGAAACAACTTTTAAGCATTTTGATATGGGGTAGAAAGGTAAGTTTACTGTCAAAAATACCCCAAGGAATTTCGTTTCTTTAACTACTTCGATAGGTACATTGTAGAGTTTGAGTTCAGGGTCTGGATGTAATTTTCTTATATTACAGAAATGCATGCAGAGAGTTTTTGATGCGGAAAATTTAAATCCATTTTCTGTTGCCCATTTTTCAATTTTATTAAGTGATAACCGCAATTGACGTTCTATGCTGTTCAAATTTTTTAGCTCTGCAACAGATCAAAAAGTCGTCAACATAAAGGAAGCCTTCGACATTGTTTTGCAAGGTTTTTGCAAGAATGTTAATTTTGATACTAAAGAGAGTAACAGAGAGAATGCTTCCCTGGGGTACACTCATCTCTTGTTCAAACGGATCAGAAAATGTTGTGTTTACCCTGACTTCGAACTCCCTGTCAGATAAAAAGTTATCGATAAATGTAGGTAACCTACCTTTCAACCCTACATCGTTTATATCCTTTAAAATACCATATTTCCATGTGGTGTCATATGCCTTTTCCAGATTGAAAAAGACAGACACCACATGTTCATCTTTAGCAAACCCGATACGAATAAATGATTTGAAGCGAACAAGATGATCCAACGTGCATCTGCCTTGCCGGAATCTGCACTGTATACTGGACAGGAGACCACTCGTCTCCATGAACCAGACAAGGCGGTCGTTGATCATCCGTTCCATTGTCTTACAGACGCAACTTGTGAGGGCAATTGGCCGATAATTCGACGGTTTAAAATGGTCCTTCCCAGGTTTTGGAATAGGGATAACTGTGGCTAGCTTCCAAATGGATGGCAAGTTACCAGATTCCCAGAAATTATTGAGCAGATTTTCAAAAGTTTATAGTGAATATCATCAGGACCACATGCTGTGTCATGTGCTTTTGCCAGAGAGTTTTTGCTTTCATCCAAAGAGAAAGGGCGGTTGTATTCTTCATAATGTTTTGATCGAAAGTTGATTTTAGTTTTTTCTGTTCGGTTTTTAATATGTTGAAATTCCTGAGAATAATTTTGAGAAGAGGAATTTTTAGAAAAAGTTTCACCAAGCTTTTGAGCGATGTCATTTTGAGATGTCAAAAGAGTTTGTCCATCTTTGAGATGGTAAACATTAGTTTTCCTGTTTTTTCCTTTAATTTTTTTAATAAAATTCCAAACCCTGTTCATTGGTGTATGAGAATTTATTTTAGAGACGAAGTTTTCCAAGATTTTCGTCTCTTTTGTTTAAATGTTCGACGTGCTTTCGCACGGAATATACGGAGATTACTTAAATTACCTGGAGTTTGATGCAAATTAAACCGTCGTTCGGACTTTTTCCTGTTTTTCTTCGCTTTTTCACAGTCATCATCAAACCATGGTTTGCTGGGTTGTTTTGGATTTGTCGAGGTTTTAGGAATGGTTCTTTCCGCTATCGATACCAACGTTTCGCTAATTTTGAGAATTGGATTACTAATACTGTCGAAAGTGTCTTCTCTCAGTTCATCTGAGCTGAGTTGATCGAACAAAAGCCAATTGGCTTTGTCAAATTTCCAGCGAGCAACTCTCTCCGAAGACGTTGGAAATAGATTCTCCAAAATAAATCATTATAGACTCGCCATGAGTAATCCAATAACAACGAAGGGTCAAATAGTGTCAGATCAATAGCGCAATAAGCACCATTCCCTGGATGGAGGTAGGTATCTGATCCATCATTAAAAATGCACAGCCCTTCCTGATTCACAAAATCTTCAATCCTGTTGCCTTTATCATTTAAAGAGTTACTGCCCCAAAAATCGCCCATAAGAAGAAATGGAGCAGGTAATTGATCTGTCAAAGATTTTAGTTGAGAAACATTTAAGAAAGAATTTGTATTGCACATGGTAGATCTCCTTAGCTGAAATTTGGCTTCCTATTTCGTTATTTTTGGTTATGAGTACTTCTTGTTTTAAAATGAGTTTGGTTTTTGGTCTTCCAAATGTTTCGGTTTTAATGCTGTTGATGAGAGGTAACTCCTTGAAATGCGTCGTATACAGCATAGTATAAATGGCAAAAGGCAAAAGGAATGAAGGTTTGGAGAAGTAAGGATAGTTCAATTAAATTGATTTTTAAACCTCGACAATTCCATTGGATAATTTCATTATTTAGGTGGACGGATGGGGGAGTTACCCTTTTTTGATCGTTCGTTTGAGCTACAGCGTCTGCCACCCGAAGCGCGGGAGTCAATCGCTGATGGAGGAGAATCCTTCGATGGAACTGAAAGGATCCCCCCAGACTGACTCCAGATTTTCAGTGGGAGTTGTATCTATTTGGTCAGAGTTTTGATCGACTTCGTCGTCAAACTCTGAGCACAAATCTCTAAACCTGTTTAACTTAAAATGTTTATCAGCCTTCGTTTGGCAATTAGAAAGTTGTTTGTTTTTTAACTTATCAGAAGACGAGGATCCTGTGTTTTTCTGTGAAGACGGGGGATTTTGAGATTTCTTATCTGAAGATGTGGAGGTTCTGTGTTTAGCTGATGATTTTGGTTGGTTTTTTGTAGATAGAGAACTAGATGTTTGTGATGAATTAGACTGTGTAGATTGGGTAGTTTTCCCTTTCGAGAAATTGCATTGAGAAAGGAGAACTGGGAGTTCTGATTCAACAGGCCATGTGTAATCAGTTTGAGTTGCAAAAGATCGAGTGCTTTGGGGTTGTTTAACTTTTTCGGCACTGGATGTGGCTTGAGTAGAGTTATTCGCGGCAGAGATCAGTCGTTTAGCTTCTTGGTAGCTAATATTCTTGTCAGCTTTTGTTTTCTGTATTTCAAATTCTTTTATGTAGAATTGACAATTCCTGGAATTCGCCATATGATCTAATCCACAGTTTACACATTTAATGTGGCCGTCGCAATCAAAACTGAAATGGCCCTCTACAGAACATTTGACACATTTTTCCGTACCTCTACATGAACTCCTACCGTGTCCACATTTCTAGCATTTGAAACAGCGAGTAGGGTTAGGTACGTATTCGTCAACTTTTATTCTGTAGGGTCCAATAAAGATATGCTCCGGTACACTCGGGAGGTTGAAAGTAATGAGATATGTGTTGAGTTTAATGATCTTATCCTCGGATTTTTTGGTAAACCGTTTGACTTTTGAGACATTTTGAGACTCAAGTTCTGCACAGATTTTTTCTTCGGATATATCAGATAGATCACGGTCTCTGTCGCGAATAAATCCTTGGCATGAATTGAGTGTTCTGTGTGGAGTGGCTGAGATTTGGACATCAGAAATTTTGGTTAGAGATAGAAGATTTTTTTATTGTTGAGGTCTAATACATTCAATTATTAAACTGCCATATTTCATTTTAGATACCTTTTTTACTTGACCGGCATAGCTTTGTATTGTTTTCTAAAGTACAAAGGGCGAAATTTTAGTAATTTGTTTTTCAGGATTTACGGCGGTCAATACAATAAATCTTGCGAAATTGTCCAGGGCTGTATTTGCTTGTTTGGTTGGAGGATCCTCGTAGTCAATGTTTGTATATTTCCTTTTAGACCTTGTTGTTGGTTTTGTGGGGGATTTCTGTAGAAGCCATGGTGATTATATAATGATTCGTTACCCCTGCTCCCCGCCCACCTCAGAGCAGCACCAATATGAGGTATACCTCCCGCATATGCGACAAGCACTAGGGCTACAGGGATAAGATACTCGCATAGAGCACTTCTGTTCGGACGCAAGCTTCGTGCCAGTGGTTACCTGACAAAACAACCGTCCGAAGTATCATCTACACGATTAACCCATAAGCCACCGCCTTCTTAAACCACCCTATATAAATGGTACTATTGTTGTACATTTTGGTAACAGAACAGTTCAAGGGCCTGGCGTGACCAGCCGATTGGTCGCGACCGGGCCCATCCGACCTCCCGTTTCAGATAAAGTAAGGGCCAAAGACGGCGTGTTTCAGCCACCAGGATCCCGTTCTCTATCCTTACGGGTATCCACACACGGCAAACATGGCCTCATTAAGCCGAGGAAGCTTTGTCCCATCATCCACCGCCTTCTCTGCGCCTCCATCAGTGGTTGTCATCCCAAGATCCCAGGACCCGAACATCAACCTCAAACCATACTGCATTGCAGTCCACCATCCCATCCCAGTGTATCTTGGTTTCATACAGGGTTCATTTGGATCTTTTCAGACAACCACGAGAAGACAGCAGAGGGCTAGACCGGGACCATTGAGCCATTCATGAGCTGGTTGTATTAATCATGTCAAAATATAACCAAACATTTAGTAGAATTAACAAAACATATCTTAACCATTAATTACATTATTTTAAATTATAAAAACAAAAAACATAAGAAAAATAAACAAAAAAGCCAAATAAAAATGTAGAAAATTTTGAATGTATTGAGGTTTGACCCATAAGCCACCACCAATCCCGTCATGTAGCAATTTGGAATTCCGATTTCAGTGAGGAGAAAAAAATAGATAAATAATGTTGTATAAGGATTGATGCGACCAGCCGATTGACCGAATAGGGTCCATCCGGCCTCCCGTCTAGTTAAAGGTTGTGCCCAAGATAGTGATCAGAACCGTTTATCCGGCCATGCAGTAACACTCCCTATTACCGACACTGGTTTGCGACACACGGCAAACATGTCGCCTCTTTAGGGGCCTCTTACGCCAAGCCGAGGAGCTGTTGGCCTATTCTATTGTGTCCCCGGGTCCCACACGGGGGCGGGATAAAATGAGGACAATCTATAAAGGACCTCTCATATATGCTTCCTGTGAGGTTTCGTTCCATTTGAGCACTTTTTTATACCAGTTTTTATCAGTCAATATGGATACATATATTTCTTTGTAATGAGATAATGTATCCACGGTAATACTCGGTTCAGATAATATTAAGACGTTAAAGGGGCATTTTGGAGGTTTTAAAAAGACTTTTCCATTATTTGCGCCGAAACTGAAACCGAAATCAAAACCGAATCCGAAACTGAAACCAACTGGTAACTACATATATATTTCTGTATATATTTTACAAAACCACATGTATATTACAGAAATGAAGTATGTGTTTATTGTTTCAACAACATTTATTAAGCGGCTTTGTAGGTCAAAGGAATATATGCTAATTTAAAAATATATTTCAAGGTATTGATAATCAACTTTTAAATCAACATTTGCAATATTTCGTCGTTTACATCACACAATGACCTAGCCATTTTTATTTTCGCTTTTTCGGTGCAACATTGAAACAAACATTGAATATATCATCATTTCCCTCTCGATATTTTCTTTTGATTCATTGATTGATGATTTCATGGGGTTTAACGCCACTTTCAGCAGTATTTCGGCTATATTGTGGCTGTCAGTTTTAGTGGCGGAGGAAGCCGAAGCGCCCGGAGCGAACCGCAGACCTTGAGCAGGTAACTAACAAACCTTATCAATACGATTGCATGTCGAGTGCACCTTTTTCGTTGTTTACAAAGTCGAAACAAAGTCACAGCGCAGAGGTAATAGGCTGCAGTGATATTGTATAGGTAAAACAACTACCTGAACCACTCGACCACCCAGGCCCCCTGTTCATTTTTTGTTTTATTGCTAACCTTTATTTTAGTCTGAAAAAAAAACGATTGAAAAGCTTGTATGAAAAAATATATCACAAAATACCTCCATAAATTCGATGCACTGTATGGCCATTTCGTTGACTGACAACTCATCAACAGTGCTTGAAATCAAAAAGTTGGAAATCTTGTTAAAGATATAATGATGAATTGATAAGCACAACCATAAAAAACCAAAACAATTAAAATAAAACGGAATCCAAACTCATCTAAGGGTTACCTCTGCATCAAAAGGAAGAGCCTTAGAAATTTCTGGTAATTTTTGTAAAATTTTGAACGGAAAATTTAAAGGCATTTAAGTAATGAATCATGCCAGGAAAAATATATTCACGTCTTTGTCGTGAGGTTTTAACATTGTTATTTTGCTTGTTTCGATTTTGTTGGGGTTTTTTTTGGAGGGGGTGTTTTGTTTTATGCTGTCACATTTGTTTATTAAGTTATGTTTTCCCTTTCGTTACTCCTTTAGTGTATTATGTTTGTAAAAAAAAACAAGGGACCAAACAACAATAAAACAAATGTTTAATTGTAAAATTCCATAAAAAATCCGAACAAGAAAGCAAAACATTACAAATTAAAAAAAAAGTAGCTTTGAGAAAGAAAATATAATTTAGTAAAAAAAGAAAAACGTGTATTGTAAAAAACCAAAAACAAAACAAAAAAAAGAAAAAACTAAAACAAAAAACAACAAAAAGAACAAAATCGAAACAGGCAAAATAACAACCTTCCGACAAAGACAGTTAAAAAATTAAACCACTCCACAACGACCTATACAAGCTGTTCAATCTTATATTTCCAACTAAAATAAAGGTCAAAAACAAAAGAAAAGATCAAAAGAGGGCCTAGCTGGCCGAGTTGTTAAGGTTGTTGGTTTACCTATACAATCACCTCTCCGTTGTGAGTCCGCGCCCCCGCTTTGTAAACAACAAAATGGTTTACTCGACTTGCAACCGTACATGGTAAGGTTTGTCAATTGCCTGTCCAAGGTCGGTGGTTTCGTCAGGGCTCTTCGGCTCCCTCCGCCACTAAAACTGACCGTTAGGATATAGCTGAAATACTTCTGAAATACTTCTGAAAGTGTCATTAAACCCCATTCAATCAATCATGCCATCAAAAGATAAAAAGAAAATAGAAAAGATAGAGAGGGGGAATGATGAAATTTTTTTTTTCAACTTTCCTCCCAAAAGCGAAAATATTAATGATTAGCTCATTGTTTGATATAAACGACGAAATATTGCAAGAAATATTGATTTATATGTTGATCTCTTAACACCTAGAAATATATCTTATAATTGGTATATATTCCTTTGACTTACAAAGTCGCTTAATTAAGGTTTTTGAAACAATAAAGACAAACTTCATTATTGTGATATACATGTGGTTTAAGTATTATTTACATATAAGAATTTAAAAAGAAATATATATGTAGTTACCAGTTGGTTTCGGTTTTGGCGCAAATACTGGAAATGTCTTTTTTAAAGTTACAAATGAAAATTTTAGGATACATTTTTATGATTTTTTACACCAATATCATCTGGGTCATTTCATCCTCCCAAGTCATGGTTTCGTATCCAAGTTCGTCCCTAAAACCCCTGACAACATTCATGTATATTCTACGGCTCGGAAATGTATGATTCTCCAGGTAAAAAGAGAAGCTATTTGCATCGTAGGTAGAATTTGTAGAAACGAACGTGGATGCAAAACCCTGATTTGGGAGGATGGGTCATTTGGGTAATTCATTATCATAGGGTGTACGTTGTTGCCCATCTTTGAACGACGATTCGCCTTAGACTTAGAAATAAAACGCATAAATTGAAAAATGAAACAAATTTACATCACAAGATTGATTTCACAATTTTCTAAGTTGGACCACTGTGGGCTGTAAGTTTAGAAAATCAAAATTCTAAAGCCTTATTGTGCATCTAAGAGTATTCTTCAACTCCAAAGTGAAGAAGTTGGTGTCACAAGAAAGTGCGACACACGCAGGATATCTTCGAAAGTGTAATCGGAAATAATAATAGGGAAGTTGAAGTAAAAAAACAAAATACTACTTAGAATCTTTTAAAACACATTTTTTTATTCGTTCGTTTGTTTTTTGCTTGATTATGAAACATTTGTAGGAAAAGGAAAATATTGTAGGTTATCATTTTGTTTGAAAACAGACGAAAAATCTTTAATATTATACGCATATCATCCATTAAAACAACTCTTAAAGTCATCTATTTCATACGCATAGGTGCCATTAAAACTTATGAGAAATTGAACCAATTGAAACAACGAAGAGAGATCAATAATTAGTAATGGAAAAAAATGTAAATTTACAGTAGAAAAGAATATCATAAAGATCAGATTTCAATCAAATCGTTCTCGCCTATTTATAATATACGTTGGTATAGAGAGGCCATATTTGCATATAGATGTAAATTAATGTTTAAAATTTTGATTTTCAAAAACGTCAAAATTTCCAACATTATGAATTTAAGTTTATAACCTGAATTCCTATTTTTTTTTTTTTTTTTTTTTTTATTTTATATTTCTATACAATAAAAATGTAGATGAAAAATAATATATTTGTACCAAAAGCTTGTGATCAAAATTACTTTTTCATTGTTCCATTTATGCATTTTATTTCATTCCAGTATTGTCATTTAGATTTGAAATAACGTTGAAGAATTTTGATTTTCAAATTTAGGGCCCACTTGGGCCGAAATATAAGTAAAAGCTTGTGCTGTCAGCTCAATGGATTTATTGATTTTATTTCTAAATAGAATGATTTACTAAATGTGGGGAGTTCTATTGTTTCATTGTTTTGAAATGTTGTTTTTGTCTCTGGAAAACGCTTACTGGTTTGTCCTATGGAGTACCAACTTTTGTCTTGGTATCATTTAATCTGTCATACTGCTATATATGTATTACAAGTCAAAAATTAATCGTCGGCTTGAACCTCCATCGCATACCCAGCTAAATCACAAAAACCATGGATTTAAAAAGTAGACTATTCCTTCCGTGCAGTGTATATTTCTGGATAAAAAATCATTAGAATCGCTCATTTCCAAGGCTTTGGAAAGCTAATTAAACATTAAAAAACATTGTGAGAAATAAAATGGCCTCGTTCATGTATGGATAAAACTTATTAGCTTAAGTGTTTCTCAAACTAAGATTTCGCAGCGACTTTCCTTTTTTGCAGGTATGCACGACTCAACTCATATGGAACTGATCGTGACTTTACATTTTATAAATAAAGCCAATAATAAACAGAAATATAAACGACAAATAAACAGTAAATATTATGAAGCAAATTTCCATTATAATGTTATACATACAAGTAACATTTATTTTAAGATTTTTTTCCTGATAATTTTGCTGAAAACATTTTATATGAAAAAGTGCATGTATTTTATTGTTGTTGTATTCTGTAATTTTTTGTTATTGTGTTTATTGATATATTTCTGAGCAGAACAAGGTGATGAAGTCAAATAATATGACACCGTTTCTCTTGGGCATCTTCGTAAGTCTGTTTAATTCATCAGCACGTCAAACATGCAAAGATGATACCTGTGACAATGTCATTAGTATGCCTTTATTGGACAACCTTCGGACAATTCTGAAAGTAAATTCAGACGTAGCAACGATGAATGCACATCTGAAGTCATATATTGAGCAAGAAATTAATAAAGCTGTCAATATAGCAATGCAATAAGAGATCAAAAAGTTTATAGACAAAGGACTTTAAATTGCAAATGAAACAATTTCATCTACAGCACAGGACATACTACAAGGTATTCACATTTTCGTTACAATGAATTTTAAAATTGCATGCAATCGGATTGTTGGTTATAAAGCAATTTTAGAAAACTTCCCGATAATTACCTTTGTGCAAAATGTATTTACTAAAGAAAGACTTAGCAACAACTTTGTATTTATGTAATATATATATATATATATATCAGTGTTTCGGAGATTTTTGCAATACTAAAGGGATATTCGAAGGAGGGAATTAAAGACTAAAAACATATGAAAAACATGGACCCCACCAAAAAACCAGGGTACACTCAGGTGACCCGGAAGAGTAAGCAGTCTATGCTTCCTGCAGGATACCCGCCATACTGCCCATGTCAAATCCAGTATGAGGAAGGAACAACATCAATGGAACAGGTTCTTTTTCATTTGGAAAACGGTTACATACATGATAAATATGTATAGGTCTACTTTATGGTAAGTATACAACTTCGTGCAATTATAATTAATATCAAACATAATTTGCATTTTATTTTTCCTGAATGATTCATTTAAAGCTTTTGAAACTTATTTGTGCAATTATAATTAATATCAAACATAATTTGCATTTTATTTTTCCTGAATAATTCATTTAAAGCTTTTGAAATTGATCTAAAGTATAGAGCCAACAATGTTGGCAAGATCAAAACTTTTCTCTGAAATTTTGCATACAATCAACCCTTCTTGGTTCATGAAATGTATTATTTTGAGATTTCCTGATGTCAAAGAGATTTTTAGCTCACCTAGCCAAAGGCCATGTGAGCTTTTGCCATCACTTTTCGCCCGTCGTAAACTTTTTATTCAAAAATCTTCTCCTCTGAAACCGCTTGGTCGACTGGTTTGAAACTTAATAAGAATGATCTATGACATGTCCCCCACAAACGCTTCTCATTTTATATTGATACGATGAAAAACCTGGCCACTGTTGCTAAAAATAAAACAGGGGTAAATTGCTGTTTTTTTGCTAATAACTCAAAAACCGTTACAGATAGAGAAATCTGATATGGGGTAAAATTGATCAGCATGACGAGATCTACCTACCATGAGATTTTGAAGGAAATTCCACAAACTGTTTAGGAGTTATTGCCCTTTTTTCGTCAAATTTTAAAAATTTTAACATTTTTCGTCATTTATCTCCAAAACTATTTGAGATAGAAGTGAAATGTAAATTTGAAAAATGTTTGCCATGTTGAGATCTACCCACCATGAAATTTTAAAGGAAATCCCAAAACCCATTTAGGAGTTGTTGCCCTTTTTTGTCAAATTTTCAAAATTTGTTCATTCAAAAATCTCCTCTGAAACCGCCGGGCCGATTAGTTTGAAACTTATTAGGAATGATCTATGAGATATCCTCTACAAACGATACTCAATTTATTTTGATCTGACATAAACATGGCTGTGGTAGCTAAAAATAGAATATAGGGGTGCATGTGTTGTTTTTGGCTTATAACTTAAAAACCGTTACAGATATCAAAAATCTGACATGGGGTAAAATTGATCAGCATCACAAGATCTACCTAACCTGAAATTTTGAAGGAAATCTCAAAACCCATTTAGGAGTTATTGCCCTTTTTTCGTCAAATTTTCAAAATTTTAACATTTCTCGTCATTTATTTCCAAAACTATTTGAGATAGAAGTGAAATGTAAATTTGAAAAATGTTTGCCATGTTGAGATCTACATACCCTGAAATTTTAAAGGAAATCCCAAAACCCATTTAGGAGTTATTGCCTTTTTTTGTCAAATTTTCAAAATTTTAACATTTTTGCATTTATCTCCAAAACTATTTGAGATAGAAGTGAAATGTAAATTGAAAAATGTTTGCCATGTTGAGATCTACATACCCTGAAATTTTGAAGGGATTCCCAAATTCTATTTAGGAGTTATTGGTTTGTGTAATTTGAGGTCGGGTTCTGTTACATTTATTTAAGGTTCACCCTTATTCCTGGTCAATTTTATCAACTTCCTGCCAGGACTACCACCATCATGGAACATATTTTAACATTAAACCTTACGAAAAATATATCTTCAACAAATTTTCCCTGGACAATTGAACCAATTGCAACAAACCTGGTCAAATAGTTGATTAATTGTCCAATGAAAACCAGACTCCAGGTGAGCGATACAGGCTCTGGTGAGCCTCTTGTTTGTCATTGCTTGTTCATGACATATTTCGATATCACAAACTGGTCAAAACTTTTTCTTAATTTTATCATCGGTACAAGAATATCATTCTTAAATATAAATCAACGTGCAAACATCTTATATGTTCAGGTATCCAATCTATTATAGTAATATTCTATCCAAAGAAGACAAGAAGATTTCTGAGTGAATTTCCCATAGAGTCCTATATTAAACTGGGTTCGGCTGTGGCGTCCATCTTGCTTCACAGTCCATAAAATCGGACACATTGCTGAAAGAGGACCTCCTAAGGACCATTGCTGCCTAGTCGGTTCCAATTGGTCAAGTTGCTTCAGGTAACAATATTTTTCAATGCATTTTGCCATAGGGTCCTATGTTAAACTAAGTTTGCTTGTGACGGCCATCTTGGTTGACATTCCGGGTCATCAGACACACCTCTGAAAGACCACCAGTTAAAGACCATTGCTGCCAAGTCTGGTTCCAATTCGTCAAGTGGTTTCAGACAAGAAGATTTTTCAATGAATTTTGAGATATAAGACAAAAACTGCAGTTTTCCCCTATGTTCTATTTTTAGCCATGTTGGTTGGCAGGCGGGGTCATCGACACTTTTTTAAACTAGATACCCTAATGATGCGTGTGGCCAAGTTTGGTTCAATTTGGTCCAGTAGTTTCAGAGGAGAAGATCTTTGTAAAGACGGACGCCAATGATGCGAAAAGCTCACATTACCCTTTGGGTCAGGTGAGCTTAAAAGGGAACAGAAGAAACTAAGCAAAATAAAATGATCAATATATATTAACAAAGGACTACTAGCAGTTACTGACATGCAATCTCCAGACCTCAATTAAACTGATCGATTGTTTGTTTGTTTGTACCCGGAGAGAACCACCGACCTTCGGTAGGAAAATTGGCAATCCTTGTCAAATAAGATCGGAGTCGAACAGACCCCGCCACAGGTGAGATTCGAACTCACAACCTCAGCGTTGACAGGCTAGTAACCATCAGTAAACATGACGAACTACCTAGACCACTCTGCCAGCGAGTCCCCCTAAACTGATCGAAATATTATGTCTATATCATATAGAAACAGCCATAATCCCTCCCATTAGGGGTTTTTTATCATGCCATCATAAATTATACGAGAAGAAAATAACCCGTATCATTCCAACAGCTTGTTTTAGAATAAATGTGTTTATTTCCTATGAGTAAATCAATATTAAGTCTGTTTAAAGGTTTGATTAGCTTTTCATGTTTTGTATGTGTTGAGTTTAATTTGGTAAATAATTTATATTCGTTTAAGCTTTGCAAATTAGAATATACATATAATAACTTAACATTCAAGGTGTTCAGTGTTTATAGGTCCTATAACACGTTTGATCTTTTACTGTAAGCACACGGTCATTGTTTATGTAAAATACCATTGGATGTAATTGTATGCAATATGGTTTTTTGGTAGATGATGTAAGTTTAATCCATGCAGTGCGTGCATTGGTAGTATATAAGCGGTTGTTATGACGTGAAGTTTGCATTAAAGACTGCCTATCAGCTAGTGAAACGACAGCTTGTAATGATAGTAATATGTTTAATTTCCCAACCACCAACCCACCAATTACTGCTGTATGATGTATAATATTTCTGTATATGATTAATGTGTATTTGTCTATTGTGTGGATCAATAAAAAGTTTTTTGTTGTTTTTAGTTTTTGTTTTTTTTAGGAGGGGGGTGTTTTGTTTTGTATTTTTGTCGGTCAAAGTGGGTATTAAAGTATATACTTTGATGTTAATACTATGAGATAAGTAGCTTCTAGTATAACAAATGAAAACTGTATGCAAGGTTTTCAAGATTCATAACAAATTTATTGATCTGACTGTAAATAGTTTCGACAGACATAAATCTTTAGTGGTGATCCCAAAAAAGTAAAATTAACGTTGAATTTTAGCTCAGCTGGCATAAAAGGCAATGTGAGCTTTGTCATCACTTGGCGTCCGTCGTCCGTCCGTCCACAGTTCGCATTTTAATCTTCTGCTCTGGGACTGCTGGGCCAATTGAAACAAACTTGGCAGCAATGGTATTTAGGTGGTCCTCTTTCAGAAACGTATCCGATGATTCCGCGCGTCATCCAAGATGGCCGCCAGAGCCGAACTTAGTTTAACATTGCACCCTATGGGAAATTGAATGAAAGATCTGCTTGTCTGACACAACTTGGCCAATTGGAACAAAACTTAACAGCAATGGTCCTTAAGTGGTCCTCTTTCAGAATTGTATCCGATGATCGCACCCATCATCCAAGTTGGCAACCGGAGCCGAACTTAGTTTAACATAGGACACTATGGGAAATTTACCTAAAGATCCTTTTGTCCGAAACCACTTGACCAATTGGAACAAAATAGGCAGCAATGGTGGTTCTCTTTCAGAAATATATCCGATGACTCGACCCGCCATCCAGGATAGCCGACAGAGTCGAACATAGTTTAATATAGGACCCTATGGGAAATTTACTTAAAGATCTTGTATGAAACCACTTGGCCAATTGGAAGAATTGGCAGCAATGGTTCTTAGTTGGTCCTCTTTCAGAATTCTATCCGTTGACCCTGTACACCATCCAAGATGGCTGTCAGAGCGGAACTTAGTATTACATATGACCTAATGGGAAAGTTCATTGAATGATCTTGTTGAAACCAGTGACACAATTGGAACTTGACAGTAATGTTCTAGGCTCCCAGTCAAGATGGACATAGTCCAGGTGAGCGATACAGACTCCTGGGAGCCTCGAATTTTCAGTATTGATTAGATAGAGAACAAGTAAAATAGTTTTCTATTTACTTATGTATATTTCTGATAATAGTAAATTGTATTGAATAATCTTTTTTAATCACAAACTAGAAGTTGAATTCGGTTGCTGTTAGTAGCAAAAGAAACATTTCATTAATCTTAGTGTGACAAAAGGAAATTTGGGAGTTTTTTATTCACAACATCAACAGTTCATGTTGTTCAATAATATACAATTATGGACTTCAGAAGAAGGTAATATACATAATTATTAAATCGAGAAAATGTTATTTTTCCGAGTGCCTCCGGCCCGAGGAAAAAATAACCCTTTCGAGATTGAAAAATTATGGATATTACCGCCTTCTGAAGGACATAACGTTATTATTATACTGAACTAAATTTTTGGACAAATTGTATTATTTATTCCACTATATATATTAATTCATAGTAATGTACGTATTTCATTTGTTGAAACTCTCCCACGTGATATTGAACAAAACAACTATCAGATTCGTGTTTCACAATCATATCCCAGTTATTCGAAATACACTAGGGATAGTAGAATAAATCATTAATTTCCCTTGCAAGCCCTCGGGAAATATGACTTTCCTCGGGTGAACAAATCTTCATATTTCACTAATGGAAGGGAAATAAATGTATAGTAGTGAGTATATATGTAGAACAAGATATCAGGTTATAATATTTATTACAATCACTTATAGTCAGTAGAGAACAACCGTGCAAGTACATAAATTAAGTCATAACATTCACTGTATTAAAAACACAAATGCATACATGCATTAATCACAGACAAACATAGATATTTTATGTAAAAAAATGAAACAATGCAGTAAGTGACCATGTACCGCATTTCATCTCCTAAATATAGTCAATTTGCAACGTAAATCAAAAATATAAAAAGCTTTAATTTAAACACTGTTCGATGAAATAAAACTAGTCGATTATCTAACTTCTTAATTTATGTCAAATAACACTAAAAACACTTGGTCAAGGCTGACAAGACACAGACATTACAAAACATATAAAACATTGAATTATCTGTCTATGGTACCAAGTTGAAAACTGACAATTTAAAGTTGCGCTACACTAATATATGCATGGCCTGGAAATATAAATAAATCATATTATACTACAATGACACAGAAAAATGCATGTCTAAGACCAGAACTTATCATTATTCAAAATAATTGAGAATTAATGACAAAACGGACAAATTAGTTATTACTGGTCTAATATCAAATTATACTTGCAGGAAATTACGAATTATTCATGAATTACCATAAAAAATGGATATCAATGATTTCACTTTGCTGAAAGACACACTCTACTCTTTTCACATACAGTCACAGTTTCACACAAAAATGGATAAAAATATGGACAAAGATACAAGAAAGAAATATCTGCCTTAAACAGTGAAATCATTGAAGTCATATGAATTGACCATCTTCAAACAAATTATTATACAACTCTTCAACGTAAATTATGTCTAGCCTCTCTGAAGACAAAGAACCCACTAATTAGAAACTTTTGGAGGGGAAACTAGCCACAACCAATCATAAGAAAGATACTATAAACTTTCAACCAATAGAACTAGAAAATGAGACACACCTTCAAGGACCTATAGAGTTTACCTAAAGGTTTAAATACACAAATAAGTACATGTATTACTTCTATAGACAATGTTGCCTAGAGTAAAAATAAGTGAAGTAACTGTACCGAAGATATTCTTTATTAAAGTGGGTATAAATCAATGTCACATATTGAAATCTAATATACCGGTATAACAGAAGATATTCCAAAGTCTATTAATTAAATGCATATTATAAGATTTTAGAAAATATATTAAAATAACCAATTATGCACATTATCACATACCGAGCCCCCCCCCCCCCCCACATACACACAGAGAGCCCCCCCACACACACACACAGAAAAATGATGGCGTTCTTTTATTTGCACGCTAAAAACAACGTAGTTGCTATAGTAAAGTATAATAATAATAATTACATTTTTCTGTGCCAGAATGAATTTCGCTTCAGGGTCTGATGATCATAACATATATATCACCAACACAACCGTACCAAAATGTACGGTTTTTACCAGGAATACTGGTAGCAGATTTCATCACTGGCACTTGGCCACCGGATCAAGTTTTTTTTATTCATAGTGGTAGGGTTGGACTTAGCCTGGCTCCCTGTAATGCCATGTGAAGATATTTATATATGACGTAGCTCACTTTTGCTAATATATCGGCGAGGACCAATCTAGGTTGGACATGGAAGCACATTGCGGAAATTGTACTGTCTTATCTCGCCATGGAAAATTTATGGTAAAGTCTGTTCCACTGAACTACCTTATTCCTTAAAGCGGATTTGGGGTGGGGGGATAATACTAGCGATATGCATACACCATTAGTGTTATAGTATTTATGTCATTTGGATATTTCATAAAAGTTTGGGTTTGTTATGGCTACGAGAATGGAAAGATACGGAAGACAAGTTGCCAGACTATAAATAGACATCTATTGGTATGATTGTATTATTCTGTATTAGCTATATCTTTTATGAAAAAAATATTACATTTTATAAAACCTCTATTTCGGCAGCGTAAGTCGTACATTTCATCTGTATACAGTAATGTCTGGAGTTTTTCTATCAAAAGGCAACGAGTGGTACTAAGTATAGCTTGTATTGTAAAAATTCACTTTCTATGAAATCTGCAAAATCTTATTTAATATTTTCAATAAAAAAAAACGTTTCTTTTATGGTTTTTTCGTGGTATGAAACCGTTTAAACTGAATCGAATTCTTTTTTATGACAGAGAGAATGATTTTTCATCATTAAAAATATTTAACATATCACGAAGTCAAAGAGTTATAAATACAAAATTATAGCAATTATTATATGAAAAGTATTAAATAACCGGAAAATACTTGAAATTTTAACAGCTGAATATTTAATATAGTTAGGATAATGTAGAATTGTTCAGACTAGGATTAAATGAACCCTGCCTGCCTGTTTATAGCAAGTAGTAAAATGCATACGGATGTATACTTTTATGTTCTTATAATACTATTGATCAGTTTTGCAAAATGCAGGACCTATGAGGTGTACAGACTTCCAACGAGAAACTGTAAGTACGGACACAGACAAATCCGAGAATACACATGAAAAAAATACGAAACACAACCTGTAAACACTGAAACTGATTAAAAGGAAACACAAACTCCTATTGAGAATGAACCGGGATGTTCTAGAAGAGTAAGAATATCCAGTTTCATATAAAACATTGTTTTATTTTTCTTTGATTCTTTATCGAAAATGGATCTGTGATTAATTGACATTATACTCTTAATAGACACTATGCTAAAATTGCTAATTTTTGTATATTAGATAAATATAAATATTCCTTAACTCTATAGAAATGTATGATAATATATTAATGAATATGTCGTAATATAAGGCATCATTCAACGATATAATATTCACCGCAATTTTTACACAGTTTTGCCATAAATCAGAAGTCCGGCATACTACATGTAATAAAAACCATCGTTCTCTTACTTGTGGTAATCAACATATAACGACTTATTCATAAACATGATTTTACAGATACAACAAAAGTACCGGGTTTAATGTTTTTACCCCCGTACTACAGTAACTATGGAACTGGTGAAAATAAAACTGTTGTTCTTAGATGTAAAGTACGGAGCGAGATTACACCAGTTTTTACCGTGAGTTATCTTTAAAAAAATGGGGTGCCAAAAGGTTAAAGCAATTTTGTACAAAATTATTGGTTTGAAAGTTAACTGTCGTTTTTTCTTTACTGCATGCTACTACATGGTGATATTTCGCTTATTTACGACTATTTTTTCAATTTCAAAATTACGAAAAGCTATTCTGCTAAATGTCATTTGAAGCATTTTTAAAACATACGACCTACATCCTCAACTAAGTTACACTTGTTACTATTTGTTCCAGGCTCGAAAAATTTTACATCAACCAAATTTACATGGAATTTTGTATATAAAAAATTACCTTTTCAAATAATTTTATATTGACATACAAATATTTAGGAAAATGAGCTTTGCCATTATTGGTATTTTTTTTCGGAGATGAGATTAATATTCTACAATAAGTAGGAATTTGGGAAAAAATATAAAGTTAACCTGGGTTAAATTTCATAGCTTTTTCATTAAACATTTTTCATACCAAACATTTTCAGTGGAAGAGGATTACAAATAGTTCTACAGCCTTATATGTTTGGAAGGATGCAAGGTTTACAATAACAAGAAAGAAGAAGACAAAGTTACGGTATATCAGTAAACTGGTCATACATAACACATTGACCGCAGACTCTGGATTATACAGTTGCCTGGTTTCTTCTGGCCTAAATACCACATTAGAAAGAAAATTTAAAGTTCATATAAAAGGTATTATGTCATGTTTTACAAGTACCTCTATTCTTAATAATAAAAAATAAGGAATTCTACAGATTTTATTATACTGGTTCAGGTAACATCAAACAAATTTTGATTATTTGTTATAAAATAAAAAATTCAAACGATATTCTATAATTTAAATAAGAATATGTTTAAACTCCAGAATATGCTGGCTGAAACTGCTGTCGTAGGATAAATTGCGTATTAACCGTGTGTTCCACATATATATGCATCTGGTACCTGTTTTACAAACATTGATACGACTAAGATCGTGACTGGTTCCATGACGTAAATAGAACAAGAACACTGAACACCGGAAATCAGATCAAACTTAAGACTATTCGTAGTTATATGAATATTTGTGAAACGGGACATTGATGTCTTGAAGATAAACTTATGCCAGAACAGTTACTAATGAGACTATACACAGTAGCTGGATTTGGTTGTTTTTTTTTTTTTTGTTTTTTTTTTTTTTTTTTAATTTTGAAACTTTTATGGTTACTTTGATTTATGATGAATCTTGTTAATCTTTACACTTAATTTCAAAAAATGCGATAAATGTCCAAAATAAATGATATTGTGTGATACATACATATGTTTTTTTATAGAATCTGTTGAAACTCCAGTGAGACTTGTTTCATCGACAAGAGAAGGAGAAGGAATGCTTGAACTGTTTCACCAGAATCAGTGGGGAACAGCATGTCATTATTACTTTACCGCAATAGAAGCGTCCGTTATTTGTCGAACTTTAGGATACCCGTATGTTGATAAGATATGGGTTTTAGTATACCTTTTACTTTTTTGTGTTATTTTTTGTACGGCGTTTTGTCAGTTGGGCTGCTTTGATTGATTGGTATGTTATTGTTGACCTTTCCTGCTATCCATTTTTTGTTTTTTTATTTTTTATTTATTCAGTGCAATGATTATTCCCTATCGTTACCGTACTAAGTAAAATCAAAGTTCCTGTTAAATTATACTTAAGAGAGATGGTCTAGCCAGATAATGTTTATGAAAAAAATGTTATTCAGCAGTATAGTAATGTTCTGGAGCAGCGATGTGACAATTATTTATGTAATAAGATGCTCTATATTTTTTTTTTTTTTTTGGCAATAGACAGCTTGTCCTGCCAAGGAACTGTTCTGGGGTCACGAAAAGCATCTCAGAGGAACTATTCTAGAGCGAAATATATGCATCAACGCAATGACATCCCATCCACAAACATCTAAACATACATAAACCTATAGCTAGAGAAAATTAGCCTATAACAATATCCTTTATTGATGACTGAAGACCCTTGTTCAAGACACAAAGAAAATGTAAAATTTTAATAATCATAGAAGCTAATGACCTGCTTGAATGTGTTAATATTCATTGTGAACTTCACATGCATTTCTAATTGAGCTACATTTTACGAATAGGTATGGAGGAATACCGCGTTTTCGGTATGAAGAGGACAGTATTTACACAGTATTCAAGCAGAAAAAACCGGTTTGGATAAAAGGTGTTCACTGTTCACTGAATGCAACTGATATTGGCCAATGTTCTGGTTGGAATGGCAAAATTAATTGTAACAGCTATGACGCCGTCGGTGTGACTTGTAGACTGGAACCAGTTAAAGGTTTGTCAGAGGTTTACCATCACAAAAATGATCGATATGTGTTGAACATATATTACTGTACCTCATATAAATCAAATCTGACGCTAAATATAATTGGTTAACATATAAAAAAATAAGCACCGATGATGAAGTTGTATTTTCATTAAATTAAGTTTATAATTCATATTTGAAGTGTTTTCCTTCTAAATTTATCGTATTTTTAGACTTTAACGGCAAAGCAATACCAAACGATATTTGTCTATTATAATGTCGACTTAAACTATCACTTTATGCATGTTTCTTACTTTTTTTATGGTAATTTTTTTATTTTTTAAGTATTAAACTGACACAAAACATGGTACTGCAATGATCGCACGAACTTTCATAAAACCCATAGTAATATTCTCCGCTTAGTTCCTCCGTTGTGCTCAGCATTTGTTTATGAATGCCCAGGAAATGGATAAAAAATCAGAGGATTTTGTCAACTTCAACTAAAACTTTTTGCATGTTGTTTATTATTAAGTAAAGTCAAGAAATACCAAAGGGATATTGGAAGGAGAGGAACATCAAAACAACTGACATACTCCGGAGAACAACGAAGAGAAGACCAAACCAATACATGCACCGTTTGTCGTATAATTTCATTTTCTTATTTGTTAAACATTAAACTGATTCAGTGTGAACTGTTTCTTTGTGTTATCTTTTTTACATTCTGTCCTTACATGTACCTATCTACATTTATCATTAGTAATGATATATTTCAAAAACAGTCAGGGTTATTGGCAAAGTTAACATACGTGGCAAAAGGCAAAAGGTTTGTACATGTATAATTTTCTTTCTGTAACCAATGAACAAATGTAATTTGCACATATACCACTCTTCTTTTCTTAACTTGATACATTGTATTGTGAAATAGTCCAGGACATGTTTTTTTTTCGCTTGGTACAGTTCCAGATATACCTGTCAGATTGCACACTGGTTTAATGGAAGGGGTTGTTGAAGTATATAGAGCAGGATATTGGGGATTAGTTTGTAATGTAGGAATCGGCAAAAATGAAGTTAGAGTAATTTGTAAAATGCTTGGCTATTTGTAAGTATTTAATGAATATATATTTTAATTATATTGAGTCGCATTTTGTAACGAATAAAATCTTGAAATATCATACTGATTTACAATGAAGTCGATTTTTATTAAATGAAGAGCAGTGTTAATTAAAAGGAAAATAATTAACAATATGATTATCATGTGCATGTAGTTTGAATAGGTCAACAAGAGTAAAAGAAGGATTACCATATTTGTTCTCCCTCATACTTATCAAAGTTATCAAATACTTGTCTTAAAGAATTGTACACTCTCGAATACTTTTTATGTACTGAAGATATGGTGGTATTGGATACAGAGCACAAGATATTCATGGAGAGTATAAAATACCAGGAAACAGGGAATTGCTGCAAAATTTAAGCTGCCAAGAAAATTCCACTAATCTTGGCGAATGTAGTCACGAAGCATGGGGAGAAAAATGTTTATCGTGCGGGTGTAATTCATGGAACAATCTTGCTGTCAGATGTTGGACAAAATCGGAAAATGGTATGATAGGTTTTTAAGCTAAACAACCGTCATTATAGAAGACTGGAACTCACATGAACTCCAACAGAAATAAAGCCATTTGTTTTTTTAGCATATAATGCATGTAAAAGTAAAAGACCAAGAACAAAAATAATCGGAAGTATAGTCAAATGGACAATAATTGTGACTAGAGATCTTTGACATAATCATATATTTAGTTCTCCCCCGACGCTTCGTCGAAGTGGACTATAGAAATGGGTGTGGTCCGTTCGTCCGTGTCCCGAATTTGTTTCCAGATGATAACTTGTGAATGAACTCAGATTGAGGTCAAGTTCGATAATGACGATTTTTCAACAATTCCTATTACAGTTGTGCCCCTTTTTGTACCTCGAACTTGCTCAAATTTGGGTTTCCAGATGAAAACTGAGGAACAAAAAGTCATATTGAAAGTACGTTTTGTATGGTTGTGTATCTCATGAATATCTAGGTGTGTTTAACAATGACGATTTTTCGACGACTCTTACTAGAGTTGCATCCCTTTTTGTACTTCAGAATTGCAATTTTTTTGGTTGTCAGATGATAACTCGTGAACAAATTGTCAGATTAAAACTAGGTTTGCTATGTAAGTGTATTTCAGTATCTAGGTCAAGTTCAATAATGAAGATTTTTCGACAATTTTTACCAGAGTTACCCACCTTTTGTACTTCACAATTGCCATTTTTTCCGGATCATAACTTGTGAATAAAAACTCAAATTAAAAGAAGGTTTGGTGTGTAAGTGTATCTCATTAATATCTATGTCAAGTTCGATAATGACAATTTTTTGACAGTTCTAACCAGAGTTACATTCCTTTTTTGTACTTAAAATTGATAATATTTTGGTTACTCTATTTGATAACTTGTGAAAAAGTCATATTAAAACTAAGTTTGGTGTGTAAGTGTTTCTCATTAATATCTAGGTCAAGTTCGATAATGAAGATTGTCACAATTCTTACCAGAGTTATGTCTCCTTTTGTACTTCAAAATTGCTATTTTGTTTGTTTCGAGATGAAAACTTGTGAACAAAAAGTCAGATTAAAACTAGGTCTGGTGTGTAAGTGTATCTCATTAAGATCTAGGTCAAGTTAGATAATGAAGATTTTTCGACATTTCTTACCAGAGTTACGCCACTTTTTGTACTTCAAAATTGCTTTTTTTTGGTTTCCAGGTGATAACTTGTGAACAAAAAGTAAGATTAAAAGTAGGTGTGGTGTGTAAGTTATCTCATTAATATTTAATATCTACGTCAGGTTCGATAATGACGATTTTTGACAGTTCAAACCAGAGTTACACCCCTTATTGTACTTCTAAATTGCTAATGTTTTGGTTACTCCAGATAACAACTTGTGAATATATAGTCAGATTGAAACTACGTTTGGTATGTATCTTATGAAATTCTAGGTCTTGTGATATCAAGAAGCAAACGGGGGAACATATGTTCAGTTTAGTAAAATAACCTACTCTAGAAGTTTCAAAATTAAAACTTACGATATAACCTTGTCGTCTGGGGGACCATTGGCCATCGGCCTTTTATTAGTTAAGGCACCAACACTCGGTTCCAAGTATGTGATGCTGACCAAAGACTTTTCATGTTATTTCCAACCGCACGTAATAAATGTATCCTAATCATAACCTCAGGTACATTTATAATTTTCCATTCATATAAAAAGGCTTCCAAAAATCAATTTTGGTTTTTATCTCCTTAGGTATATTTGTTTTCCATATCAAATTATTCAATTATAAAATGAAGTAAAAGAATGAAATCCTTAAAACTATATAAAACGCGACAGCACTGATGACGGATCTCAGTGATACGAAAAGTTTGTATTAATTTTA
Organism: Mytilisepta virgata; assembly: GCA_028015205.1. Taxonomy (NCBI): domain Eukaryota; kingdom Metazoa; phylum Mollusca; class Bivalvia; order Mytilida; family Mytilidae; genus Mytilisepta; species Mytilisepta virgata. The sequence goes on from CM051515.1 coordinate 40,688,965, forward strand.
TAATTCAAATTTTATTTGTTTTATTTTGATGTTGTTTTACAACTTTTTAGACGTTTATATATACACTTTTAGCATATTATTCCTGTGCGCTATCATTTAATCCTAGATAAAACTACACGTACAACGATACACGCATTAAGTTGATGGCTTACAGAGACATATTTGAACTACAGATGCATTATATTAACACTGTAGCTTTCGACTGACATGAATATCGATGTACGGAACACACTTTACACAAAAACACGAAGGATTCTTAAGAACGAAATGCTAAAATCATAGGATGTTTTTAAAATAGGTTCTATGAACAATCCATACCATCATTTCTGGCTTTATCAAAGAGGCGGGTACCAGAGAACACCTTAACGTACATTCTGTTAAGTACGATTCCGACGGAGGAAAACCGAAGCATTAATAATACATAGGAGATTTCTAAAAGATCAAAATCAACAGAAAGGGTGAATTTGCGAAAACAGTCCAAGCGGAGTGATCAATAACAAATATCTTATATACGTGGGCACCATATCAATAATTAAAAGTACATTTTAATCTATAAAACAGGTGATTTTCTTCAATGTGTAATATAAAAATTACGTATCTTTGTTCATTGATTTATTCTCTACAGTATCCCTGATATTTCTGATTTCGAACTGTTTTTCTATATTCCTAGAACAAAGATATTTCTAACTTATAACAGATTTGCTCTACACTAAAGAAATTGTCACTTTTCTCAGAACTTCCAATTTTCTAGGTCAGACTTGTCTGACATGATTATTCATTGATTTGTTACAGAAATTACCAGTATTTAGCAAAATTCCAAAATAATAGAAATACTAAGGGTTCATTCCTTATATTGCATATGGTAGATCTCCTTAGCTGAAATTTGGCTTCCTATATCGGTATTTTTGGTTATGAGTACTTCTTGTTTCAAATAAGTTTGGTTTTTTGGTCTTCCAAATGTTTCGGTTTTAATGCTGCTGTTGAGAGGTTACTCCTTGAAATGTGTCGTATACCGCATAGTATAAATTTACTATATCTAATAATAGTATCTTTGGATTGTTATTTTGAAACTCCTGGGACGATGCCTCTGCATGGTGGACCCTAGGTCCCCGAGGGTATTCGCCAACCCAGTCGTCAGACTTGTCTTGCATGATTATTCATTGATTTATTACAGAAATTACCAGTATTTAGCAAAATTCCAAAATAATAGAAATACTAAGGGTTCATTCCTTTTATTGCACATGGTAGATCTCCTTAGCTGAAATTTTGCTTTCTATTTCGGTATTTTGGTTATGAGTACTTGTTGTTTAAAATAAGTTTGGTTTTTGGTCTTCCAAATGTTTCGGTTTTAATGCTGCTGTTGAGAGGTAACTCCTTGAAATGCGTCGTATACAGCATAGTATAAATTTACTATATCTAATATTAGTATCTTTCGATTGTTATTTCTATAGTTTGGCAAAATGTTTGTTACATTTCCTTGACAGCAATTTTTAGTTTATACAATTTATGTAGATGAAAACAACCAGACCGTTCGTTTGGCAGCGTCTAATATTGACCATGAAGGCAGAGTTGAAGTGAAACATAATGGCACGTGGGGCACCGTGGGATCACGATGGCTTGGATTTACTGGAGCCAATGTTTTGTGTAAAATGATGGGATACATGTAAGTATAAGGATTTAACCTGCACATCACATAAGGTGTTGCAATATTTAAATACTTACGTTATGACTCGTCACCTTTAAGAAAATGAGTACAAAAATAACATAATATTTATATTTATCATGACGAAGAAGACAAATATTCAATGTAACAACATTAAAAACATTAACAATTCATATTGTAACATCCTCTGAGACTGGAGTTCAGAGTACTGAAATTGATGGGGGGAAATTTCTGTGACCTAGATAACTTGGAGTTGAGTTTATCATGAAAAGTTGATTTGAAATGAGCATTTTGTCAAATAAAATGAATTTCTATCTCTACAATCCATAAAACTGTAACAATAAGTCAAGATCTTTACTGCACAGGTCCAAATAATTATCGTGTTATCATGCATATTGAAATTCATGCCGTCGACAAAAACTATGGACGTGAGACGGAATAAAATTGTGGTGAAATTTTACAAATATGATAATTTTCGAACATTCGAGATTTCACTACTATTCATTAAAATTCGTGCGACCAGTCGAGATAATTACCATTGTCAGTTGACATTGTTTTAAGGAAATCCCATCTAATATGATATGTGAATTGAAATAAACTATGTTGTTTTTTGCAATCTATCTGGACTTGTCGACATAACTTCGCGACAAAATTGCGGTTTTATCTTAACTTCGAATGGCCGTCAAAGTATGTTTAATCATCGATATTCAAAGATGGTCAATTGTCAAATATAGCCATTTTTTACCGTAGCGTAGATAGAAAAGTTTGACAATTCAATTGCCACTCGAGGACAATAATCTTCATAATATTAAAATAAAAACTAAAATTTCAATTTGATAAAAAAAAAAAAACTGGAAATATTTTAAAATATATTTTGTACTTCTTTAATGATATTATCGATTATACATAAAAGACATAAAATTCCGTCTAAACAAAACTTAATAGGCATAGTATTATTTGATATTTTGTAAGTACTCGGAGGTAGACATTGTTAGCTGGTCTTTTTAATTGATAACATCTTTGTTGAATTTGCCGGACAAGTTTTCCAACAGACCATTTGTTTTCCAATCGGTATCAATTGTGCACTGCTTATTCCGGATTTGTTTCTTTATTTCTATGAGGCAGACTTTATTCAAGTGTTATTGCATAACAATAAAAGAAATTAGCCCAGGCCTTGAATTTTAGCTTCCGTTACATAGGTGGTGTACTTTCTTTGAATAACAGTAAGATTAAAGAAAATCTACATCTCACCTATCAAAATGAGACACTACAGACACTACTACGTCTGCTTCATACTTGCACTTACACCTATCAGTAGACACCAGAGATCGGTTGAAAAAAACTAATTATACGACAAATATGATGATTTTAGTTACGAAATAGTGAATTATCCTTTTCTGAGCAGCAAATATTCCTTCATCATCTGCAAATGGTCTCTATATTTCTCAGTTGATCCGCTATTCTAGAGCTTGTGAGAGCAAGGACGCTGTCAAATAAATTTCTCGGTCGAGGATACATCCCGTGTCGACTAACATCATCACTTAAAAGTTTTACGGTCGTCATGATCTGGTCGATCGTTATCAGGTGAGTGTGTCACATATGATCATTGACATATTCCCTGTGTGATTCCAGTTCTCTTACCGATTTCACATTTACCGATATAGACATATTAACGGCTTTGACCAAGGATGTCGCATGCGAAATAGAATATGCTTACCCTTCCTTCTGACATTGTTGGTTAGGTATCTTCTACATATGATTGTCTCTGCTTGCACTAGTTTTAATGTTATGTTGACAAATTAGTTTCAAATAATTCAATATCGGAACGTACAGAAAACCCAAAATTGCGTACAGTTTTTGTTTGAGTTTCGTTTTACCGGAATAATTACTTATATGAAAAGTGAACGCAAAAAAATACGCTTCAGAAGAAAAAAATGAAAGTTTGAAATGGTTCATTTTGTAAAATCCGATAAAAATATTTCTTGATGAAACAAATTATTGTTCACATCCAAGGTGCATGGAGATAATTACGAAAATTTCTAAACAAAATTTCTTGAGAGTGGTTTTCACGTTTTTCAGATATGGCGGGGTTCCGAAATTTGATGCTCCATATGGAAGTCTTCCTCTTTTTATAAATTCTATTGAGTGTCCTCTGTTGGCCAGCGATTTGAGTGAATGTGAATTTGATTGGAAAAATGACAGTACTTCTTTTGGAAATGCTTGGGTCCAATGTAGATTAGAACCTGTTAAAGGTAATCATTTTATAAAACCTAAACATATGATTCTATATAATATATTTCTCTAAAAAAAGATAAAACCTAGAGAGAAGTCTAAAGGACGTAGCCACACAGGTAGAAAAATAATAATACAAAACTTGACACAGCAATGAGGTCACGAATTTTGATCAAACCAAGACTAATATTCAGTGCTTAGTTCCTCCGTTGTGCTCAGCATTTGTTTATAAATGCCCCAGGAAATGGGGGAAAAATTTGATACTAATCACATGTGCTGTGTCTTTATCAATAAGCAATAGCCTTCACTAAGCGAACCTCAAAATTGGAAGCGTTGACTTTTACAAATAATTAAAAGATAGTCAGCACAAATACCAAACAAAATCTTATCTATTGTTAATATTAAATATAAGGAGACAATAGACTTCCACTACAAATACAGCACTAAATTTAGATGGATATTCAAGCATCATTCTGCACTGTACTAGTGTTGATCGAAAGTGGACAGAAATTTAAAATCAGCCCGTATAATTCAATTACTTGTCATTCGAAACATTCAGACTTGGACCAATCCACTTTTCATACGAATTTCATTTGTAGAGTCGCAAAAATATTTACATTCAAATTCTTAATCAAAGTGAGAAAAATTCATTGTTCCATTGCACAGAACTTTATGTTTTACGAGATAACTGAAGATATATTAGATGACCAGTTGATTATGAAAATCTATTTGAGATAGCTTAAATCAATGAACATTTAATATTTGAGTGTGGATAAATTTCATAGTTAACGCGTCAAAAGTTTTAGAATTTTTTTCTCTTATGATAATGTAAAACTCCAAATTAACCAACGTATTGTGATATTAGAAATTAGCAAACGGGTCAAGAGATGTATAAATGCGCAGAGAAATAGAGAAAGGGATATATCTCATATAAATCAGAATCCGAAATATAAAGAAAAACACGGAGCTTCTGCCTGTATCACATGAATGTTCTAATAGGAGCAGGTAGAAAGTTTTGAGGAGAAAAACTAAAACCTACAGATATTGACCTATATTTTGCAGTTCCTGAACAAAAGTTTAGACTGGTTTATTCTGGAAGCCGTGGGCGACTTGAATATTTCAAGTATGGTTATTGGGGTACTGTTTGTAAAGCTTATATGGGTACATCGGAGGCTTCTACCTTTTGTCATATGATGGGATACAAGTAAGAAACTGTTCAATATTTGTAATATCCAAGCCATTTATGTATAGCGTAGTGGCCCTTTGAGTATTACATTCTATGTGCAAGATAAGCTATAACACTCTTTTGAAGTGGAATCCTTGTTACCATTTCTGTACAATTGATCCATGTTCTTTAAGCCCCAAAATTAAAGTGTCAGTTGCGATAAAAACTTTAATATATAAAAACATTAAAAGATAAGATTGTTCAATGGTAAAATGGCGTCACTTTGCCGATGAAAAGAATGACACCAATTTTTTTATGGATTTATTATTATATATTATCTGTATCATAGCTTAAATAAAGGCACTCGCCCCCTATTCTATAAGGTAGTATACTTTGTATTCCATATCGATTGTATTTCGGGACAAACAAATGTAATAACCAGAACCCTTTTGGTAAGCAAAATTAACAGTGGTAGGACTAAACCGTTGAAATTGGGGTAATTCAAACCTATACTTTTGAATATTACCTCAAGTCCTCACTAGCACAAGTAATTTGTCCACTGCTGTATTTGAATTTTTCGTGTTGGCATGGTTGAGAGCCTACACATGTATTTATTGGACATACACTAGTATTTTCGAACTCTTTCCTATCTAATCCCTAAAATGCAGAAATGCAATGTTAAAAGGAATTCTAACATGTTTTTACACCCTAAAAAGATATGGTGGACATATTCTTGAAAATCCAGACGAATACCCTCTCTTAAAAGACTATGGGCCGTCTTTAATTGAATACATGGAATGTCCATGGAACTCGACAGATATAAAACAATGCTCTACACGACATTGGGCATACAAAGATTATGAAGAAGGTTGTACTTTTCATAGGAACGATGCGGCACTTAAATGCAGAAATAAGCCATTTCCAGGTAAACTAATTTAATGTCTCGGTGTCAAAATATGTTCGCAAACGCATATATTTGAATTATGTGCTCTATTTAAAACAGTATCAAAACTAACACAATATATCATTTTAAAAAACTAAAAATAATTATGAAAAATATACATCGGACACACAGAGCTTATAAGCGTTTCAAGGTATACATCATCAAATAAGACCTTGTAGAGTTACAAAGACGAACAACAACAATAAAAGAGTCATTCTGTATTATCTTAGAACATGTATATTAGTTAAGTATAAATCTTACAATTAAGTCAGCAGTTTGAGATCATAAATTAACTAAATACTTAAAATATAACAGGTAGATAAGGAGTTCCATCTACACGATGATTCGCCTAAAATCTTCATGGAATTAAAGTCATTGCAACTTTAACTCATTACCTAACCGCAAATAACAATCACTGGGGAATAATTGGTGGACAAAGTAATCATTTCTAATTTTTCATACAGTCTTGTCCTTTTGCAGGCAATTACAATTTATGATAAATCTGACTTATATTTGGAATAATATACACACAATGCAGCTGTGTTTACAGTTCATTTTTTATAAAATGAGGATTCAAATAAATGATGTGCACTACCTAGTGGCATTCATTTAAATTTCAGAATACGAAATTAAATTAGTTGGTGACAGACCAAATGAAGGACTGATTTTTATAAATTATGAAGGAAAGTGGTTAAAAGTGTGCATAGATCGATATGTAAAGAGGAATACAGCTGTAATATGTAGGCAACTGGGATACAAGTTCGTATTAACTGTATTTCATAGCTAATTTCTTTAATTTGTATATTCGCCCTTCATCGGCTAATTTCATTAACTTTCTCAATTTAAAATGAGGAATTTACGTGAAATAATACATGCATATAGTGTTAAAAGAAAAGACATGAGATATGCCTTTGTTACATGACATAATGCTAGACTGAAAATGAGCAAAAAACTCTTTGATGCAAAGAGTCCACATTTCGTCGATTAACGACTGATCAGTTGTGTTCAAGGCCTAAAATCCAAACCAACAAGCGTAAAGGTTGAATAGCAAGTTCAAATATATTGTTATGCACAGCATAATGACTGTTCCCCCTATGTTCACATTCGCACAGAGGCTGCTAATATCAATTTCTACGGATCCCTGAATTTGTCGGATTTTTTTTTTATTTTCTAGTAGCGGCCATTTTAGATTTTTCAATTTGCTTGATTGAAAGCACTCGCAGTGACCCATTTTTAGATCAAACATCAAGTCTCCACGATATGTTTTTCTAATTTTAACGATTTTCTTTTTCTACTTTGAACGGAAAATATAAATTTCAGACTAGTATCTAAATACTGGTAACTGAGCTAGGAATAACCTCTGGGACTATGAGACAAACCAGCAAAAAAAATATTTTGCTTTATTTCTGAAAACCGACATTTTGGTACATTTCAAGACAAAATTGAACGATAAACGTTAGAATGCCAAAGCGGAAAAACAGTAGGAAAAGTCTGTAAAATCTAAACCCAAAAGACAAGACAAACTCATGGGAATTGAACGTAACAATGAAATTCACGATAATACATCGTATTGCTGAAACAATTCTGCAAGAGGATCATCTAAGAACCATTGCTGACAAGTCTTGTTCTAATTGGCTCAGTGGTTTCAAACAGATTTTTAGATGCATTTTTTTGGTGGGGTCCATGTTGTTCATATGTTTTTACTTTTTAAGTGTAGAGTTTGTTTTGGTCTTTTCTTGGTTGTTTTTCGGAGAACGTCAGTTATCTTCAATTTTCCTCTCCTTCGAATATCCCTTTTATATTTCTTGACTTTACTTACTACATATTGATTTTTCAAAGTAAAAAGATCCGTGTCCTTTTCTTTTTTTATTTTATTTTTTTTTTTTTTTTTTTTTTTTTTTTTTTTTGGTTTTTTTGTTTTTTTTTTTTTGTTTTGTTTTGTTTTGTTTTTTTTGGTTTTACCTCTTAAAATTCTAATCTTTTGTACCTTTCCTTCTATAATACATGTCCTATTACCTTTATGGCGATATTTCGCATTTGATATTATGAAACCAATGTGACCAAACTAACTAAAATCTTCTTAGACATGGCGGAGAGTACAAATTTGTATACTTAGGACGAGAGCCGACTGACAACTGGATAAATATCAACTGTAATGGCAAGGAACAGAACGTTGGCCAATGTAATGAAATAAGTGAATATCCTTACTTTAACTATTTTAATAATTATGCCGTCTATGTCAAATGTTATACAGAAAGCGATCCAGGTAAATATAAACGTTACATTTATGATATTCTCTGGAAGTGAGTTGTCCTCTCTATCTTGTTGAAACATAAAAAAAAACTGTTTATTAACTTAAATACACTACTTGTGCCGACTATACGCAAAGGACGTCTATGTCAAAGTTTGTAAATGTAATTGAATGTAATGTTTTCGTTTGAAATAAGATTTAAACTCGGATGACAATTGTATTGTGTGAAAAGAACTTCTCTTGATTTACCTTCGTTCGATACTCAAGTAATAAAAGATGTCTAAATCCGGTATCATTCTATAGAACTTCGAAGTGGATTTTGTAAGATCACACGGGTCGTAGTGTGACATTCAAAGTCGAGCAGCAAAGTACACTCTTAGATTGATAAGTACCCAAATTACCAAGAAAATATTGGTGTCAAACATTTTTTAAATCTTAAATAATTTTAAATTTCATTTGTATATTTCAATAAAAGTCTTTCCAGACCTCCAAATTGTCCCTATTCTACGTCTTGATATTATCACAACCTAATGTACATTGTAAGCACAAATATTGATCCAGAAAGAAAAAAAATGTGTAAAAAAAATGGTTCTAAAATATCTATCACCTTTAAGTAGGACTGAAAAGTCTTAACATCTAACCATGGTTAAAATTATCTCATCACAAATAATCTTAACGGTGGAAAAATGTATTTGATTTGAAGAGCTGATACACAAACTGGTTCAAACACATGAAACTCAAGTACACATTGTACAGGTATCTCATTTGAAAAAAAATCATTATCTAAGGACGGGCTATGCAGAATGTCAGAGAGTAATTCGGTTAAATTACGGAAAGATATAAGAGAAAGTTGTTATACTCAACACGTGAAGAAAACAAATATCCCTAAAGAGCAAAACGCAATCCATTAGACAGACAAACCCGAGAAGACAAATAAACACCGAAAACTAAAACACAATGAACAACACAAACTCATATAAAAACCAGGAGTGAATTCACGTGCTCCCGAAGGTTAAGCAGTTCCTGCTCCTTATACTACACCCGTCGTGAAGTTCAACAAAGTCAGTCCGGTGGTAGTCACAAATCGGTAAAGGTACGTGTACATGAAATGTTACGACAGTGGGAACAGGTTCAACATCATCTTAGATATTTGAACACTGTAAAAATGTTTGTTTCGTTGTATTCCATTTAACTACAAGTGTATAATATGGAATTGAAGAATTAAAAAACATTTCACAATAATTACCTCTCTAATATATCAACCTAAGAATTTATCGACTTCAAAAATTATATTAAAAGTACTATAGTTTTCTAAGAATTCTTAATTTGTAGAAATCAATATGACTGTGTCAATACATGGTGGGAAAGTATTTGTTAACCACAAAAATACCACCTGGAAAATTTGCTCTGATTCCTGGGATGACATAGCGGCAACTGCTGTCTGCAACATGCTTCAAAACAGGTAGTTTTAAGACGTTTAGCATTTTATTGTAGTAAAAGAAAAACGGTTCGTCTTTATTTTGTTTGAAAAACTCGAATATTTATATGCAAAGGTTTTCTAGTAAAGACACGGACGACACATATTACATTTAAGTGTTATAATACTTTTTTGCCAAATCGGACCTTCTAAAAGGAATCACTTTTTTTTATTAATTTTGCATCAATACCTGTGTATTTTTAAAGCATAATATAGTATAAAATATTTTTCACTAAAAAAAGATTATATCTTTTCCACGAATCTCTGAAAAAATCGTCAATCTTAAGAACGAAAAAATATTTGTCGATTAAACAAAACGTCGAATGGAATACAAAATGTTCAGAAATGGCAGTAATGCTTCTGGCGTGTAGTTAACGATTAATGCATTTTGTGAATTTTATTTCAGGAAAGGAAACGCTACACATGTTAGTTATGAAACACCATGGAAAAATTGGTACACCGAACCTAGAGAAAATAACATACAAAATATGTATTGTCCAAGAGGAACAAATCATATTGCAGACTGTTTCTATGGTCCATGGTATGAGTACAAGAACACCTGGATACCAGGTTCTTGTCAGTTTGATGATTATCATAAAATGTACCGTGCTGGAGTCGTTTGCTTTTAAAACTTTCTACTGTATACAATATTGTCAGTAAGCAAATACAAGTGCACCACAAGAACTTAATTGTCTTTTTGTACCCGAGCACATAACAGACTTTTGAAAGTTATACAAATAAAACTTGTTTCAAGACAACATTCTGACGTTGGGTCTTTTGTTCAAACTTTTTAGTTCCTTAAAATGTTTCGGAGTTTAAAACAAATTGTGAGATTTAATACGACGAAATATATACATTACGTGCACAAAAACTGAAATATAAGAAACGGAACAAAAGCTGAAGCTCAACAGGAAAGTCACGAACTCATTGGTGAATACAAACATTCTGTATCAATACTATTTAAGTGAGATCTCGTGAGAAGTGATCCAATCAATCTCATTCTTGTTCGCGTCTTCGCAAAGTGCACCGATCCCTTCTATTTTCTCTTAATATCGAAGAGTCGAGTTTTTTTTTTTTTTTCTTCGTTTGGAGTTTATTTTGAAAATATATTAGTTTTACTACGCCTAAGGTATGTATTTTGTTTAATTTTATTTGATTAAAAGGCCAGTCATTACGGACGAATGTTAATTTGGAATTATTTGAAGGGTCAGTAGTTACGGACGAAGACCCATTAAATTATGAAATATTTCTTTGAGGAAATATTTGAAGGGTCAGTAGTTACAGACGAAGACCAATTTAATTTTGAAATAATTTAAACATCATTAGTTACCACCTACCCTTTGCTATCTTCTCATAGAATTATCCCTCAGTCAAAATGTAACCAAAGGTCATCATTTAACCGTTCAAATGTTTCCTCATAAAAGTACTCCAAATAAACTAGGGGTCTTCATATCTACTGAACCTTCGTCGATTTCCTGGTAAAATTATTTCCAAATTAACCATGGGCCTTCGTCCGTATTCGGTGAAGACCCTTAGGTAATTAGACCAAAATTTTATGAGATTAATGCTTGAAATTTTGGTATAAATAAGTTGTTTCCTCTGTGCTTTGACTGACAGAATTTTCATGAAGTTAAAGATTATCAGAGGTCATTGTATGGATAGCTTGAGTATACAATTGAAATTAAAAATTCCTCCGTTGTAGTTTCAGGGACTTATGTCTAACGGTTTAGTGGATGTACTATTTAATTTAAATACAAAGCTGGTTTCAAGTGTTGTGTTTGTTAACATATTCCTGGACTGTTCTATCTTAAACAAACTTACATTTTTGTTTTAATTTTGATCTGTTGGGTTTTTAAGTCATATTTTTGCTCCTCCGCAGGTGAACTTGTCCAAATGAGCTTGGACACATTTCATCTTTTGATTATTCGTTAGATTCCTTTTTGTGTTTCCTTTCATCCTGCACTTGCTTATGGCTGATCTATAGTTCAGAATTTTTTAATGGAGTTCTTATTTTAATATTTAAAAATGTAAAGTGGTAACCATTCCGAGACTCTTAGATTCAATCCAAGGGGAGGGTACCCGAAGTGGAATTTATTTTCACGCGGGCTGATTTCTGAATGTCTCCTTCTGTATTTTACACTTAAATCATATATTTTGGTCGTGTAAATGAATAGTGGGGAAATGATTTTGACATCTAATGATATTGGATGAACAGTTTTACCACAGTAATTGCATCACGGGTTGAGCAGAGTAAGTTATTACAGAGGTGAGGCACTCAGAAATTCAACCATGCTATGGTTTGTATGGGAAAATGCGGCACCATCGGTTCTAACACACTTGCACAAGTGTATTATCTGTCTTTGTTTCTGCTTCATTGTGCGGTACCTGATAGTTGATTGACAAAAAGTTATAGATGATAAATTGAGGACTTTTAAGGAATATCTTGTTACCTGTTGATGGACTGGTTTATTTCATCTATGGATTACTAGTCATTTCCATGTGTGGCAAGCTAATGCACTTGTATATACAATGTTGGTGGATCAAGCGACAGGACCTACTTTTTTATCAGTTAGTATATACCAGTAGTTTGATTTTAAATGGTATGCTCATTTAGATTTTTCAATTATTAACATTTCAGAGATGCTTAGATTTATACCCAAGGGGAGCTAACCCCCAAGTGGAAGTTCATTTTCACTCGGATTTAATTTTGACTGTCGTCTGTTTTTAACCTTTTATTGATATTCCTGGTCTTGTCGTATGATTAAAGGAGATATTATTATAGTCATCCGTGATTTGGACTTGGTTATGGAATTGATGTACGTTGATCATTTTCATATTTGTGAGACACTCAGAATTTCAGCCCTTCTTCTTTATGTGGAAAACGTATCGTCATGATTGAAAACACTCTGTGATTGTTGCATGTTTCGGGTAAGTTACAAGAAATTTAACTAGAGGTTCAGAGGGCTGAGCCTGTATCGCTCACCTGGCGTGAAAGCCATTTTTATTGATGTACCTCAAAGAGAGAAGTCACTTCTCCCTATCATTATGAAGTGTGGTAAGCCTTGTAGGAACGAAATTTCTTCATCAAGGTCCTTCTACATACAGGTGAGCATATTCCAAAATTTGGCGGTTCTCCAGAAGATTTCTCATATATTTCCCATAAGGTCTTATGTTAACCTAAGTCCTCTGCTGAAGGCCATTTTGAATTAGTGATCGGCATCACCAGAGTAACAACACTTGGTGAGCACATTAAGAGGAACATTCAGACTATGTTTGGTTTCAAGCAATTCTGCGTTCTGTAGATTTTTGTTATGTGATAGACACTATCTGTCAAGTTTGTCTCTATTTGGCCAAGCAGTTTAAGAGAAAATTGTTTTTTAAATCAACCAATCAGAAACAAGAATTGCCCATGGCGACCATGTTTGTCACCTGATCTGGACAAAATGAAGAAACTTCGTTAAAAAACTCCAACAGATGCTTCCCGTCAAGTCTCGTTCCTTTTGGCCAAGCGGTTTCAAAGAAAGTCAAGAACTGCTGATGATGCCCATGTTTGTTGACTTATCAGGACGAAATTGTGACATTTTGTATAGAACCTCCCAATTAGATGCTTTCTGTAAGTTTCGTTCCATTTGGCCAAGTGACTTCAGTGGAGATTTTTTTTATATATCAGCCAATCAGAAACAAGAATTGCTTATGGTGGCCATATTTGTATTCCGATCGGAACAAAATGAGGACAATCTATAAAGAACCTCCCATATATGCTTCCTGTGAGGTTTCGTTCCATTTGAGCATTTTTTATACAAATTTTTATGAGTCAATATGGATACATACAATTCTTTGTAATGAGATAATGTATCCACGATAATACTCGGTTCAGATAATATTAAGGCATAAAAGGGGCATTTTGTAGGTTTTAAAAAGACTTTTTCAGTCTTATTAGACATTCCCATTATTTGGGCCGAAATCGAAACCAAATCCGAAACTGAAACCAACTGGTAACTACATATATATTTCTGTATATATTTTACAAAACCACATGTATATTACAGAAATGAAGTATGTGTTTATTGTTTCAACAACATTTATTAAGCGGCTTTGTAGGTCAAAGGAATATACGCTTATTAAAAAATATATTTCAAGGTATTGATAATTAATTTTTAAATCAACATTTGCAATATTTCGTCGTTTACATCTCACAATGACCTAGTCATTTTTATTTTCGCTTTTTCGGTGCAACATTGAAACAAACATTGAATATATCATCATTTCCCTCTCGATATTTTCTTTTGATTAATTGATTGATGATTGCATGGGGTTTAACGGCACTTTCAGCAGTATTTCAGCTATATTTTGGCCGTCTGTTTTAGTGGCTGAGGAAGCCGAAGCTCCCGGAGCGAACTACAAACCTTGAGCAGGTAACTAACAAACCTTACCAATACGATTGCATGTCGAATGCACCTTTTTTGTTGTTTACAAAGTCGGAACGAAGTCACAACGCAGAGGTGATAGGCTGCAGTGATATTGTATAGGTAAACCAACTACCTGAACCACTCGGCAACCAAGGCTCTCTGTTTTGTTGCTAACCTTTATTTTCGTCTAAAGAAAACGATTAAATAGCTTGTATAAAAAAATGTATCATAAAATACCTCAATAAATTCGATGCACTGTATGGCCATTTCGTTGACTGACAACTCATCAACAGTGCTCGAAATCAAAAAGTTGGAAATCTGGTTAAAGATATAATGATGAATTGATAAGCACATCCATAAAAAAACCAAAACAATTAAAATAAAACGGAATCCAAAATCAGCTATGGGTTACCTCTGCTACAAAAGGAAGAGCCTTAGAAATTTCTGGTAATTTTTGTCAATTTTGTAAAACAACAACAAAAAACAAAAAACAAAAAACAACAAAAAGAACAAAATCGAAACAGGCAAAATAACAACCTTCCGACAAAGACAGTTAAAAAAATAAACCACTCCACAACGACCTATACAAGCTGTTCAATCTTTTATTTCCAACTAAAATAAAGGTTAAAAACAAAAGAAAAGATCAAAAGGGGGGCCTGGCTGGCCGTGTTGTTAAGGTTGTTGGTTTACCTATACAATCACCTCTCCGTTGTGAGTCCGCGCCCCGCTTTTTAAACAACAAAATAGGGTACTCGACTTGCAACCGTACATGGTAAGATTCGTCAGTTGCCTGTCCAAGGTCAGTGGTTTTGTCAAGGCACTTCGGCTCCCTCCGCCACTAAAACTGACCGCCAGGATATAGCTGAAATACTTCTGAAAGTGTCATTAAACCCCGTTCAATCAATCATGCCATCAAAAGATAAAAAGAAAATAGAAAAGATCGAGAGGGGGAATGATGAAATAATTTTTTTTTCAACTTTCCTCTCAAAAGCGAAAATATTAATGATTAGCTCATTGTTTAATATAAACGACGAAATATTGCAAGAAATATTGATTTATATGTGATCTCTTAACACCTAGAAATATATCTTATAACTAGACATTGAACCCGCGTGAACGCGGGAAAATAAGCATTTTTTTGTGGTGGCCATATTGACTATAAACAGATGTTGCGGCCATGTCATTCATGGAACAGGAACTCAATAGGCTTCCCATAAACTTTCCTATCAAGTAGGTGATATCAACTGATAGTTTCATGCCTATATATGCTGTAGTATTCCATAAATGGATGTTAATGCAAACTTTAACCAAAGTCAATGAAGCGTGAAATGAAGGTCAACGTGACCCAATTGTCATATGGCTGTTAGTTACTATCGAAGATGTATCCACTGATGAAGTAGACTGTATGCCACGTAGAATTACCAAAATGGACCTTAAGGTTCCATCAAAGTAAAAATCTATGATGAAAACACAACCACATAAATTGTCAATATTTTTATTGTTACAATTAATTTTGAACTGGAACTTGATGAAAAACTTTCATTAAATACACATTTCATAATGCATTACCTTTTTCCTTCAGAATAAATATAAAAATGAAATTGTAGATGTAAACATTTCCTTAGTGACGGATGAATTTTTCAAAAGATGCCGTGAGTTAGGTAGAGCATATTTTTGGAAAATAATTATTCCATTCTCATCATGGGCACGGCAAGTGAGGCTTAATTTCACAAATATATCCAATAATCAGACGATAAAAGCATTTTTAGTGCGTGGCTGCGTGTGATGTTCACGTTTATATTTATCAAAGATGTCCGAGATAAATTTCGTCATTAATGATAAAGATGACCATTTGTTAAAAATATTTTTATTTAGGGCATTCAGAGAATTGTATGGTAGAGATATATTTAGACAGGTCACATGACAAATAATGTAAAAATAGATAATGGTTGATTTTATCACTTTGTGCAAGGTAATCCAAAAAACAACTAAGTTGGGAATTCCTCTGAACTTGACCTAACTTCTTCATAATCTTCAAAGTTCATAACCTTTACAGTAGAAATTGCGTTATTGTAGAAAAACAATCCTGAATACATGAAGCGGAAACATCCAACTCGAAAGAGAATGTTTTTAATTTGTTTTATTCTTCTTCTGTAATTTCAAACAGAAATACATTTAAAATATGTGCATACTTGTTTATTTAACTCAATGTGGTAAAATGATGCATTCGAGAACCTTCTAAGAGATATGTTGGGAGAATTCATATCAGAAAGGTGCATACAAATTCCATTTGCACATAAACAAAACTGCAGTTTAAATTTATAAATGCAGATTGTCAAATCCGATAATAACCTTTATAATCTGAACCAAACATCGTTTATTTTGAACCACGCGTTTTGCCGCCTATTCGGCTAATTCGTAAATTTCGTATTATAGATTGGTATATATTCCTTTGACTTACAAAGTCGCTTAATTAAGGTTTTTGAAACAATAAAGACAAACTTCATTACTGTGATATACATGTGGTTTAAGTATTATTAACATATAAGAATTTAAACAGAAATATATATGTAGTTATCAGTTGGTTTCGGTTTTGGCGCAAATACTGGAAATGTCTTTTTTAAAGTTACAAATGAAAATTTTAGGATAAATATTTATCATTTTTTACACCAATATCATCTGAGTCATTTCATCCTCCCAGGTCATGGTTTCGTATCCCAGTTCGTTCCTTAATCCCCCTGATAACATAAATTTATATTCTACGGTATTCTACGGCTCGGAAATGAATGATTCTCCAGGTAAAAAGAGAAGGTATTTGCGTCGTAGATAGAATTTGTAGAAACGAACGTGGACGCTAACCCCTGATTTGGGAGGATGGGTCATTTGGGTAATTTATTATCTTAGGGTGTACGTTGTTGCCCATCTTTGAACGACGATTCGCCTTAGACGTAGAAATAAAACGCATAAATTGAAAAATGAAACAAATTTACATCAGAGCTTTGATTTCACAATTTTCTAAGTTGGACCACTGTGGGATGTAAGTTTAGAAAATCAAAATTCTAAAGCCTTATTGCGCATCTAAGAGTAGTCCTCAACTCCAAAGTGAAGAAGTTGATGTCACAAGAAAGTGGGACACATGCAGGATATCTTCGAAAGAGTAATCGGAAATAATAATAGGGAAGTTGAAGTAAAAAACGAAATACTACTTAGAATCTTTTAAAACACATTTTGTTTTATTCATTTGTTTGTTTTGCTTGATAATGTAACATTTATAGGAAAAGGAAAATATTGTAGGTTATCATTTTGTTTGAAAACAGAGGAAAAATCTTAAATATTATAGGAATATTATGCATTAAAATAACTCTTGAAGCCATCATACGCTTAAAACTTATGAGAAATTGAACCAATTACGACAATGAAGAGAGGGCAATAATTAGTACTGGAAAAAATTGTAGAGTTTACAATAAGAAGGAATGTCATAAAGATCAGATTTCATTCAAATCTTTCTCGCCTATTTATAATAAATGTTGGGTAATATACAATACAGAGAGGCATAAAGCTGGCGAAAATAGTTAGTGTTTAAATTCCATTTTGAACGTTTGTCAGCTTCTTATAAACACTGCATTTTGATTATTGTTTATGAATCTAATAATGTTTGGCTTATATACATGTATAATTTGTTAGAGTACATGATACAAATATTTTGTGTTTTGCGCTCATCCTTCACTTTGATATTTCGATGCATCATACGATAATATTTCAGCTGACATAAGGTATGGATAAATAGGATGCCATCATGACATAGACAAACCATGTTACAAAAATACAGACGGCCTTGTCCCTTAATTTTTCGGTTAAGTGACATATACGATTAGATCTCACTTTCCGAAATAGAGTAGTTCTATCATTTTATAAGGAGAGATTACATTGTAGAATTTATTTTTCGTTTTATTCTGCGGATTTGCCAGATTTTTTACAGTAAGTTTTCTTTTATTCATTTCTGAATTACTACTGAGTTTAACATCTAAGCATAGCGTGCCAACTATTGGTCTGGATATGCTTTACCATTTTCATCGTATAGACTCCGACGTTAATTATCCGCTCACTTTCGATTGTCTCCGTCCGTCACACAATCATTTTCACTGCTCCTAAACTTTTTGGGTTTATACATTTTATTTCTATAAAGTATATAAAGTATGATTTCACAACATTTAAAGATGCGCAGTTAGCTTTAGAATTTTTATTTTTTAGACTTCCGGCCCACTCGGGTGTTTAATTATGAAAATTTCTGAAGCTTTTGATGTAAACTCATCTTCTTCCAATTTTCAATTAACGAAATTTTATTTCTTTACAGGCTATTGGTTTGTACCCTATTTAGATGCGCAAAAAAAGTCTTAGAATTTCGAAAACTGACAATTTAAGTATTTGACCTGAACTCTTCCTTCGTTTTTCAATATACACAATTTTATACTTTATAGTTCTGTCTTGTGCCACATAGATGCGCTATAAAGTTCAAAATTTTGATTTTCAAAATGGTCGAATTTCCAACATTATGAATTTAGGTTTGTAACTTTAACTCCTCTTTTATTTTATTTTTTTTTTTTAATTTTTATATTTCTATATAGTAAAAATGTAGCTGAAAATTAACATATTTGTACCAAAAGCTTGTGATAAAAAGTCCCTTTTCATTGTTCAATTTATGCATTTAATTTCATTCCAGTATTATCATTTCGATTTGAAATAACGTGGAAGAATTTTGATTTTCAAACTTGGGGCCCAATTGAGCCAAAATTTTAGTAAAAGCGTGTGTTATCAGCTCCATGGATTTATTGATTTTATTTCTTAATAGAATGATTTATTAAATGTGGGGAGTTCTATTGTTCTATTGTTTTGAAATGTTGTTTTTATCTCTGGAAAACGCTTACTGGTTTGTCCTATGGAGTACCAACTTTTGTCTTGGTATCATTTAATCTGTCATACTGCTATATATGTATCACATGTCAAAAATTAATCTTCGACTTGAACCTCCATCGCTTACCCAGCTGAATTACAAAAACCATGGATTTAAAAAGTAGATTATTTAAATCCTTGCAAAAACATACAAAAGTGAACACAGCTTTTATCATGGTTCTTCGTTTGGTGAATTGGAGAAAACTTTCAACAATAAATTAAAAAATCAAAATCACAGTGACATATATTTGTTCAACCATGTTCGTCTGATCTTACCTACTTTTATTTTGATGTTTGTTTAGCTAACCGCTACATGTGCCTTTTTTTCTACATGTTGTATACCAATAATTCTTAGTTAAGTTACTCCTAAAGTAATAGTTCAAATACATTTTTGCGAAACCAGGGTTTTATCAGGGATATGTTGATGTTATCACATGCCTTCACCGATTTGTGACTTCCCCCGTATTGACTTTGTTGATCTTCACGACGGGTGCCGTGTACGGAGCAGGAACTGCCTACCCTTCCGGAGCACCTGGGTTCACTCCTGGTTTTTATAGGAGTTCGTGTTGTTCATTGGTTTTCAGTTTTCTGTGTTTAATTGTTGTGCTTGTGGTTGTTCATTTGTCTACCCGGGTTTGTCCGTACAATGGATTACGGTTTTTTTTTATTGCTCCTTAGGTATATTTGTCCCTTTTATATAATTATACTAAAATAGCTTTGTTATCATTCTATGAAATGGTGTTATCAGATCTCACTCTAAATTCAAGCTTTTATAATAATCTAACAATTTTCTTTCCCGCCAAATGTTTTCATTATCCATAGATATCTATATATTATCTTTTAACTAACGGTTGGAAAATAATTACTTAATTCCTTTCGCGCCATGTATATTTCTGGATAAAACATCATTAGAATCGCTCGTTTCCAAGACTTTGGAAAGCTTAAAAAACATTAAAAAAACATTGTCAGAAATAAAATGGCCTCGTTTATGTATGGATAAAACTTATTAGCTTAAGTGTTGCTCAAACTAAGATTTCGCAACCACTTTCCTTTTTTGCTGGTATGCACGACTCAACTCATATGGAACTCATCGTGACTTTACATTTTATAAATAAAGCCAATAATAAAAAGTAATATAAACGACAAATAAATAGTAAATATTATGAGGCAAATATCCATTATAATGTTATACATACAGTTACGGCCAGAAATCACCTTTTAATTTTAGCCAACAAAAGACACAAATCAATAATAAAATTTAACAAGATTTATTATATACAAGTTTACAAAAAATATTACACAAAATGAAATGTCAACTTAACTGTTTAAAATATATATATCCAATCAGTCACAATCTAGAATGATGTGTTTAACGTAAATAAATTTGTGTCAATCCAACAGCTGAGAACACAGGAATGTCTGATCTGATTTGGTCTGAAAGTCTAACTTTAGTACCCGTATATATAGCCGCTACGGAAACCCACAGAACAGTGTAGAAAGGATGCCTCTAGAATACGGTAGAAGTTTGAATTACACATCGCATATTATGATCATTACAGAATTATTACATAAGTCAAATAGAAGTTCTAATCATTCCATCAGTATCTATTATTGTTCCAGTGATTTCTAAACTGCACAGTTATAACATTATTCGGTAAACAACTATAAGTATTATGTAAGCATATTATACGTGTTATAAGGCCACACAAAACAAATTAGGCCAAGATAATTAAATATAATAATACAATATCATATCAAAATAAATATAATAATACAATATCATAACAATACAAGTAACATTTATTTTAATATTTTTTCCTGATAATTTTGCTGAAAACAATTTATATGAAAAAAGTGCATGTATTTTATTGTTGATGTATTCTGTTATTTTTTTATTGTGTTTATTGATATATTTCTGAGCAGACCAAGGTGATGAAGTCAAATAATATGATACCGTTTCTCTTGGCCATCTTCGTAAATCTGTTTAATCCATCAGCAAGTAAAACATGCAAAGATGATACCTGTGACAATGTCATTAGTATGCCTTTATTGGACAACGTTCGGGCAATTCTGAAAGCGGATTTAGACGTAGCAACGATGAATGTACAGCTGAAGTCATATATTGAGCAAGAAATTAATAAAGCTGTCAATACAGCAATGAAATTAGAGGTCAAAAAGATTATAGATAAAGGACTTGAAATTGCAAATGAAACAATTTCATCTACAGCACAGGACATACTACAAGGTATTCACATTTTCGTTTTACAGTGAATTTTAAGTTTGCATGCAATCGGATTGTTGGTTATAAAGCAATTTTAGAAAACTTCCAGATAATTACCTTTGTGCAAAATGATTTACAAAAAAAGACTTGGTAACAACTTTGTAATTTTTTTGACATTTTTGGCTTTTTTATGTTATTATTTCAAAAATCTTCTTCTCTGAAACTACTATTCAAAATCAAATGGAACTTGGTAAGATTGTTCCTTGGGGTACCCTGCATAGAACCGATGTGGGGATTTTTGATTCGTCGAAAAACATGGCCGCTGTTACTAAAAATAGAACATAGGGGTAACTTGCTGTTGCTAATAACTTAAAAACCGTTACAGATATCGAAAATCTGACAAGGGGTAAAATTGATCAGCATGACAAGATCTACCTACCCTGAAATTTTGAAGGAAATTCCAAAACCCATTTAGGAGTTATTGCCCGTTTTTGTCGAATTTTCAAAATTTTAACATTTTTGCACTTATCTCCAACACTATTTGAGATAGAAGTGAAATGTAAATTTGAAAAATGTTTGCCATGTTGAGATCTACATACCCTGAAATCTTAAAGGAAATCCCAAACCCATTTAGGAGTTGTTGCCCTTTTTTGTCAAATTTTCAAAAATTTTTTATTCAAAAATCTTCTCCTCTGAAACCGCTGGGCCGATTGGTTTGATACTTAATAGGAATGATCTATGAAATGTCCTCTACAAAAGATCCTCAATTTATTTTGATCTGACATAAAACATGGCTGTCGTATCTAAAAATAGAATATAGGGGTGCATGTGTTGTTTTTAGCTTATAACTTAAAAACCGTTACAGATATCAAAAATCTGACATGGGGTAAAATGGCCCTTTTTTCGTCAAATTTTCAAAATTTAGCATTTCTCGTCATTTATCTCCAAAACTATTTGAGATAGAAGTGAAATGTAAATTTGAAAAATGTTTGCCATGTTGAGATCTACATACCCTGAAATCTTAAAGGAAATCCCAAAACCCATTTAGGAGTTATTGCCCTTTTTTGTCAGATTTTCAAAATTTTAACATTTTTGCACTTATCTCCAACACTATTTGAGATAGAAGTGAAATATAATTGAAAAATGTTTGCCATGTTGAGATCTACCTATCCTGAAATTTTGAAGGGAATCCCAAATTCTATTTAAGAGTTGTTGGTTTGTGTAATTTGAGGTCGGGTTCTGTTACCTTTATTTAAGGTTCACCCTTATTCCTGGTCAATTTTGTCAAATTCCTGCCAGGACTACCACCATCAGGGAACATATTTTAACATTAAACCTTATGAAAAATAAATCTTCAACAAATTTTCCCTGAACAATTGAACCAATTGCAACAAACTTGGTCAAAGAGTTGATTAATTGTCCAATGAAAACCAGATTCCAGGTGAGCGATACAGGATCTGGTGAGCCTCTTGTTTTTCTTGCAGTCAGGACATGTTGCAGAGTAAATCACGCTTTCCTATTTACAGTTCATACTTAAATTTGGTTTAAGGATTATTCCGGAATTCATCATTTTCGATTGTGCTTCTTCAATCAGTTCGCAAGTCCCGCACCTTGGATCACCGTATTTGGTAATGTTGGCAGTTTTTGATGTGACTTTTGCCCGGATAAGGAGTCTTTTTAAATTCGGTGGCTGACGGCAGCTTCCTATTATTTGCGAATCCTTGACTAATTTCTTCATTTTGTCCGATTGGTGTCAAATCGGAATTAATCCTTTACCGAAGTAATGATATTGTGATTGCGTGGATTGTGCGTTACGACGAAATGAATATTTTCTTGGTTATACGTTTTTCCGGCGATCTTATCCGTCTTAATTCACGGAGTGGAATTTGTTTTGCATTTTGTATTCCGTTTTTATAAGATTAATCGGATAGTTTTGTCGTTTTAGATGAAGTTGTAATTCTTTAATTCTTTTCTCGCGTAACTCTGGATCAATCACATTTGTGCATATTCGTCTGGCTAAATTGAAGGGAATATTCCTGTTTGTATGGGAGGGATGGCAGGATCTGAAGTCCAAGTATTGGTGTGAATCCGTTGGTTTACTGTAAAGATCGGTTATGATTTTCTCGCCTTTCTTTATAATCAAAATGTCCAAAAAATGTAATTCTAATGTGCTGGATTCGGAAGTGCAGTTCATTGAAGATTGTATGAAATCTATTTAGATCAGTTTCACTTTTTGTCCAAAAATGAAACAGTCATCGAGATATCGTTTCCAATTTTCAAGGATGTATGTTTCGAAATTTTCATCGAATTCGGTAGATATCTTTTCGTTTAACTGTTTTTTCGAGAAATCCCATCACTAAGGTGGCATATGTAGGTGCCACTTTAGTGCCCATCGCAGTTCCTTTAATTTGGAGGAAATATTCATCATCGAAAAGAAAATAATTATTTTCCAGTATTAGTTTCAGACCTTTCAAGATAAAGTCTTTAGAAAAACGTTCTGGAATCTCATTGGGATATTTTTTCAAACCAATAATTTACGGCTTGTATTCCTAAATCGTGAGAAATGTTCGTATAAAGGCTTGTTACGTCAAAACTGACCAATATTGTATTCGACGGAACCCTTTCCGGGATATAGTTCAAAAAGTCCATATCATCTCTAACAAAGCTTGGAACCTTTTTGCATAGAGGCTTTAGTAATATATCTATGAGGTTACTAAGTCTATGGGTACTGCATGCGGGTCCAGCTACTATTGGTCGTATTTTCAGATCGTTAGCCTGGTCAATTTTTAGATACTCTTTTTTACCTGATCCTGAATTTGTTTTGATTTATGTATTTTGGGAAGGCCGTAAAAGTTGCTGGTTTTTACTTCGAAATGTTTTATATAATCAACTTCTTCATTTGTTAAGTTTCCCGGAAATTCGTTGATAAGTTTTGATATTTTTGACATTGTCTTTTTATCTTCATTCCCATTTAACTTTTTGTAGAATTCCCTGTCTTTGAGTTGATTGCGAATCATTTCTTTGTAATGATCTCTATTCATAATTATTAAACTTCCACCTTTGTCACTTTCTTTCAAGGTTATGGAGCTATCCTTTTGAAGATTCTTGAGTGCATTTTGCTGAGCCTTTGGAAGGTTAGATTTTACATTTTTTGCTGCATTATTTGAATCGGCGGTTTGTCTTAATTTTTGGATATATTCTTCCAAATTTTTATACCTATCTGGTTGAGGATTCGTGCCTTTTTTTATTTTTCACTAAAGATGCATTATCAAAGTTTTAATTTCCAAAGAATTCACGCAGTCTTAGTTTACGGCAAAATTCCTCAGTTCCATACCAAAACATGGATCTTGCCATTCCTTGTGATAGGGGGTAGCAGTGTGCCATCCACAACTCCCCCTAAACCACTAAAGGGAATTCCATGAGATTTTCAGAGAATCTTTATCACATCATGCCAAAGTGCTACTCCTACTTAGATTTTGATCTGACCATCTTGTTGGGTTTTCCATAGCAAAACATTGACTTTGCCATTCCTTGTGATAGGGGGTACCAGTATGCCATCCGCAACTCCTCCTAAACCACAGAATGGAATTTGATGAAACTTTCAGAGAATAGTGCACCTCCTATTTTAGATTTTGATCTGACCAATATTTGGGTCGTAGATCTAACCCACGACCTTCAGCACGCGAGGCAAGCACGCTAACCACGAGACCAAAGAGGCTGTCTTTTATCTTGCAAGTAGGGGTATCATTAAGTGAGCATTACTCACAGTTTTTTTTAAATTTCATCTCACTGCTGTTGGAGTTTTCCTATCTAAAATATTGACATTTCCTTTCATGAATCTTATGTAAGGCGGGGGTATCAAGTAGTGAGCTTTGCTCACAGTATTTCTAGTTTGACTTTAGTTTTATTATCAATGAAAATGACTAGTCAATATTAAAATATTAACCAACGTTAACTGACAAATTCTATGTTTCACTATAAATTTAACCTTCATAGAGTTTTTTCGGATATATTGCAAAGATTCGTGTTTTTTAGCAGTTTAAAGACGAACAATTGAAGTTGTTATCTCGGCACTGATCATTGCCATAGCTACAGTCATAATTAAAATGGTTGATCACTTTTTTACAAAGTTTACAAGGCAGATAATTATATCATCTCATACTTCATATAATTTGTATGTTGCTACTTAAGTCACCCAAACTTATTGTTTTTATAGCGTTTCTTATTATTATTAGTATTATTCTTCTTTACCCTGAACCTGTCCGGACTCTTATTTATACCCTGAGATTCCAAAAGTCATAAAACTTCATAGGAAACTCTATGAGTAGGGCTGCAACCAATCATTGAATTCTGGTTGCCATGGAAACGGTGCGAAAATATCCAACAAACTGAAAATTAATAAGATTAATTTATTCCTAGTTTGAACTATAGATAGTCTTCAAACGTCATATGATGGTAAAGCACTTTGAGTACTTTCATAATAATGGCATGGAATTCTGGTTACCATGGCAACGGTGCAAAAATATAAAAAAAACTGGAAATTTGTTAAATGGATGTGCCAAACATTCTTCAACCAACATATAAAGTTAAGGCACCTTGCATAGTTTTTAAATTTTGTTTGTCATGGTAACAGTTCAAAAATATAAAAAAAACTGAAAATTGCTTAAAATAATTCTAAATGTTACAAAACTTCATATATATGTTAGGGACAATGAGTGGTGGTGCCAACAAAACAAATTGGTAATGAGGTTAAAAAAGTTGTAAAGGAAACTATGCAAAAAGATCCTAAAAAATGGAAATTGTGTTTAACAATGTTACGAAACATTAATGTGTTGTTTATCCGACGGCTGCGTTCGGTTTGGGTGACTTTGTGTTGGCATCCCAACACAGTATTACTAGTTCATTTTGTTTTTGATTTTGTCATATTCCTAATTTGTTTGGTTATTAAATTAGTTCTACTTATTTGGTTTTAGATTGGCATGAAGAGTAAAGCATGACATGGAGGTCTTAAGGGTCGACAGTTTTCTCCGATATGTGTTTTCTCTTCCACTAAACTTAGGAGACCTCTTGAAACTTTATTATAGTCAAAAACAAAAAGACAATATAAATTAAAATAATATAATAATAAATATAGAGTGTGGAATCATACATTTATTACATTAATTTAGATATTTTGAACAGTACTGATTATCGAAACTGAATCTGAATCTTAGATGATTTATTTCATTCAATGCACACGTGGCTGCTAAATATTTTCTGTTCAAATAAACAAATCATTTCTTTATTTTCTCTGTAATCGAAACATTGATGACTCAGTTCGTATTCAGATATTACAGTTTCTGTACTGAATATGATTTTCTGTATGTATAAATTTAAAGCCTTAAGAACAGTATCACTCAAATTCATTACCATTCAATACGAATACTCAGAATTACTTATTCGAAAATATTGCTTAAATCTATCAAAGAAAAAAAAACACTTAAATGGATCAAACTTTTTTCAAAGTTGTTTATATCTCAATTATTAGTTAAATGATAAATGTTTTCATTAAAACCATAGTATAACCAAATATTAAATGTTTTATCACATGCTTTTCGGTAGTTTAGTGAAAGTTCCGAGACTCTCTGGGGTGGCCTAAGGTTAAGGACAAATACACTGTATCTGAGGAAATTTGTTACATTTTATGTAATAAAACTACTGTGTGTCTTCCAAGTGGTTTTTTCGGGAATACTTCAAGTCTTTCTTTAAAATGAAAGTAAAACGTTTTACACTACTGTTTGCTTCCGATAGTCCAAATGCATTATTGCCGTTTTCACTGCTGAAATATCCCAAATATTTTACGAAAGCTAATTTTCCAATTTTTATGTGTATTTCATTGAATTTTCCATCATATATGACATCACCACAAACAAATGTGACCTTGCAGGTTATATCCAAGTTCTGTTTTGGAAAGTTAAATCCATGTTTACTTTAAAACATATCTAATTTAAATTTTAAAAGTACAGAATAGCAATGAAGTCTGGAGTTTTTCATTTAAAAATCAGTTGCCAAAGAAAGCAAAAATGTACAGTAATATTTATCTAAATTTCTGAAATGTATTTTCCTTGCAGGTAAAGGAGTAACCTATGTCAGATGGGGACGAAAGACATGCCCTAATGGCGTAGATATTGTCTATACTGGTAAATATATTTTTCAAATTATGAATGGAAACATAAGTTCAGGTTGAGCATTCCTTATCTAAATTTGGTTTACTTGTTACATATTTCAAACAAATTCTGTTTTTCTTGGTTTTTTAATATTATTTTTAACTCCCAAAACAAAGTTTGGGGAACTTGTTTTTGCTCCGTGTCTTTTCCTTTTTTCTTATTATTCCTCTTCTTCTGAGCCATGAACTTATCCGAAGATGATGTCGAAAACTATTCAAGTGAACTTAATGAAAGTGAACTTAATGAAAGTTGGTACAAAAATAGTTGGCTAGGCTTAAATGTTTCCGTCAAAATGTGGAAAAATTCAACATGCTCTGATATGGACGATATTTGGTATCCAATTATATTATGATATTACAAAGTGATTTCCATCATCGAAAATTTTCCGTTGGCTGCCAATTTCAAAATGGCCTCCCAAATGCCGAAAAAATTCAACATACTTCTATTTCAACAAAATTTGGTTTCCAAGAAGATTATGATATGGCGAACTGATTTCCGTCATCAAAAATTTTCAAAACGGCTGCAGTTTTGGGGACATTTGTGTTTTACTTGTTATATTTATTATTATTCGCTGAATCATTGTTCTGAATTCTTTGATGTTTGACCACAAGTCTAAA
The DNA here is from genome assembly GCA_028015205.1 of Mytilisepta virgata. Lineage (NCBI taxonomy): Eukaryota > Metazoa > Mollusca > Bivalvia > Mytilida > Mytilidae > Mytilisepta > Mytilisepta virgata. Next base: position 40,717,099 of record CM051515.1, read on the forward strand.
TATGGTAAAAAAATTCAAAACCTGGCATAAAACATTTTTGTCTGTAAAACAGGTCAAGTTGGTGGTAACTCGCATTTACACAAAGGAGGAGGAGTAAATTACCTGTGTTTACCTAATGACCCAGAAAATGGAGAACATTTATCATATAATAATAATGGATTATATGGATCTGAGTACGAGCTATTTGATTACAATCTGCCAACCGGATGGTCCTCTACCTTGATAGGAGGGAGAATCAAGGTGTCATGTGCTGTTTGTCAAAGGAAAGGAAAATCTTCGGTTCTTATGATACCAGGTTAAAGTTTGAAATATTGCATATTTTAAATGGTTATAGATATCGGCACAATACCGAACAGACGAAACAGTGGAAAAGTTTGCAAATTCGAAATCCAATGAAAAGACAAAGTCATGAGAATGGAACAGAACAAACAAACACCACAAAGATACATGTATAACTAAACTAATAAAAAACATGTAATAAACTAAACAAAAATGGGACTAGACAGCACAGAAACTAAAGCTCTAGCAATGTAAATTTGGTGAATACATTTTGGCCTATTTTCTGAAGTTGCCGTAATTCGATATAAACAAAAATGCCTCGTAAAAGTAAATCAATAAATCATAAATCAAAACTAATGCTAATGTTTCCACAAAAACTCCCGTGACTTCATCATCATATACATATAAATTTGTGCATGTGTATATGTAAAGTCAAGAAATACCAAAGGGATATTCGAAGGAAAAAGAACTGACAACTTAGAACAACGAAGACAAGACCAAAACTTGCACTACAATTAAAAACTAAAAACATATGAAAAACATGAACCCCACCAAAAATCCGATGGTAGACCCGTGTGTTCCGGAGGTGTAAGCAGTCTATGCTTCCTGCAGGACACCCACCATGCTGTCCATGTCAAATCCAGTATGAGGAAGGGACAACATCAATGTAACAGGTTCATTTTCATTTGGAAAACGGTTGGATAGATGAAAAATGTATAGATCTATTTTGTGGTAAATATATAACTTATTCGTGTAATTATAATTAATATCAAACATAATTTAAACTTTTTGAAATTGATATAAAGAATGGAGTCAACAATGTTGGCAAGATCAAAACTTTTCTCTGAAATTTTGCATACAATTAACCCTTCTTGGTTCATGAAATGTATTATGTTGAGATTTCCTGGGGTCAAAGAGATTTTTTGAATTTGCTTGGGCATGACAAATTTCGATATCACAAACTGCTCAAACAAACTACTTTTATTTTATCATTGGTACAAGGACACATTCTTAAACATCAACCAATGTGCAAACATCTTATATGTTCAGGTATTTCACATCTAATCTTTTATGGTAATATTCTATACAAAGCACAAAAATGTTGTCATTCATCTGAAAAGGTTATCAAACCTTTAGACAGACTTACTCCACAAGGGATATAGTAACGATACTGATGTCAAGTCATTAAAGATGGTATTTTTTGGAATTCATATTGATTCACTCATAGGATCTTTGGGTAGGAAATAAGCACATTTATTCTAAAACCAGTTGTTGACCTTATACGGGTTATGTTCTTCTCGTATAATTTATGATGGCATGATACTAAACCACTAACGGGAAGGATTGTAGCAGATTTTCTATATGATACTCATATAATCTTTCGATCAGTTTAATTGAGGTCTGGAGCGAGCATGTCATTAACTGCTAGCAGTCCTTTGTTAATATTTATTTATCATTGTCATTTTTCTTACGTTCTTCTGTTACCTTTTTTAACATCAGACTCGGACATCTTTTGAACGGAGTTCGCTGTGTGTTTGTTTATTTCACATTGGCTAGAACTATTGGGGGAGGGTTGAGATCTCACAAAACATGTTTAATCCCGCCGCATTCAGGAATCTCTAGCCTTTAGGGCTCTTTGGTCGGGTTGTTGTCTCTTTGACACATTCTCTGTTCTCTATTCTATAGACGCAAAATATATATATACCAGTTTATAAATAAATATTAATGCAAAAAACATTGAAATGTAGCGATTATAGATAAAATTGGCAATTTTTCCAGGCTTTGTACGTTGAGTGCAACCTGACGTCCCGATACCCAAGCGTATTCTAATTCAAGCCGTTTGAGCATGAACATAGAAATATAGTGTTTCCTGATGTGTAAATTGTTTCCGTTTAAATCATTTTGCAGTTTTAAAAAATGTTTCCAGCATTTTTCGCAGTACAAATTAAGTCTTTTGATACCAACGTTGATGTAGAAGATTTCGTACATTTAATACTATTGGTCTAAAATTTTGAAAACCTAAACAATAATGGAAAAAGTTAAAAAGCATATTCAAAAAGACCAAAATGACCGAAATAGTAAAGCCGAAACTACCCAAAAACAAATTTTGACAGATTAAAGAAAAATCAATAGTTTTGCGAATCTTTTCATTTGCAGGAAGAAAAACTTGTTATGAAGGATGGAATTCCGAATATGACGGCCTTCTCTTTTCCGAACATAAAAGTCATAATAACAAGGAGTACATATGTGTCGATAAAGGTGCAGAAGCATTTGACAATGGATCATCCAATGAAAATGGAGCATTGATTTATCCTATCAGAACCAGCTGTGGAAGTTTGAGATGCCCACCGTACACTAACAAAGTACTTGTATCTTGTGTAATGTGTACAAATTAGCAAAACCTTGAATGAACTATATATAACAAATTATAAACGGTTATCATATATGTATATTATTGTTTGTCATTATTTTCATTTTTATACTCATATATACTGCAATAGAAAGACATAAATTTGATTGTTCATTTGATTATACATGTTTCGTTATGTATTGCGTCTCGTTTGCAGTGCTCGAAATGGTTAGCTGTTACAATAATATAAAAACAGAGTACCAGATTTAAATGTCATTTAAAGGGAGTTTAAGAGCATAAATAATTTAATATTTACATGTAGCTTTCCTTATATCTGCCAGTAATATGTCAGTAACTGAGGTCTTGGTACCCTTCAGGTATTGTACATCAAATTATGTCCAAGCACGTAACAGTTGCAGCAGTCTACGTGCTGCGATGGTAAAAGTTGAAAATTGTGGGTTAAACCAGGTTTTACGGAATGCCAAAGCTCCCACTTATATGACAGTTGCTTTAGTTATTTATGGAATGAGTAGCTGCCAAAACAACCGACTCATAAATCACATCAGTAAACAGTGGCCAACATATCTCAAGAAATTTCATCAAGATAATCCTTTATAAATTGTGAAATAGAAACTGAATATTTTTCTATCAAGTCTTGATATCTGCCAAAGAATTTTTTGAGGGAACGAAGAAGGGGTGCTTTTCCATAGCCTTGATTCTACAATCTACTACTCAGACGCTTAGCCTTGATTCATCAGTCTACTACTCAGATGCTTATCTCTTATTTAGTATTCCGAGTAGTCGCTACAAGCTCTAGCATAGCGAATTAATTGAGAGATATAGACTGAATCTGCCGGGAAAGCAGATATATTAGTACTGAGATGTGAAAAATTTATATTTCGAAATATTGTCATAAAAAGGACAAATATACCTAAGGAGCAATCAAAAAAACGTAATCCATTGGACAGACAAACCCGGGAAGACAAATGAACAACCACAAGCACAACAAATAAACACATAAAACTAAAGAAACAATGAACAACACGAACTCCTATAAAAACCAGGAGTGAACCCAGGTGCTCCGGAAGGGTAAGCCGTTCCTGCTCCGTATACGGCACCCGTCGTGACAGGTTACGACAGTGGGAACAAGTCCAATATCATCTTAGATATTGGAACAATGTAATGGTCAATCAATTCATGATGACGACCGTAAAATTTCCTAAGTGATAACATTAACTTATCCCTGATAAAACCATGGTTAAGAAGCTTTTGTGACACCATGCCCTTGCAAATCGTATTAGCTGAGAAACGTAGACGCCATATGCAGCCGACGCTGGTATATTGCTACTCAAGAAGGGAAAATTAACAATAGGAAAGTTGAAGTCATCACGTTTGTCATAAAGTTTTGTCTTCAAATGTCCCTCATAGTCTATTTCAAGAAACAAATCCAAATATGAAGCGGACTTTGATGCATCTGTGGTATCCTTAATTTTAAGCTCAGTGGGGTAGATAAGATGTAGAAAGTCTTGGAATTTGTCGTTATTTAACGACAATACATCATCTATATAATGAAAAGTGAAATTAAAGGATTGGGCTAGTTTCTTTTTGTTTTTACGTAGTAACCCTTGAAAGAAGTCCGCTTCATATGAGTACAGAAACAGATCGGCGAGGAGAGGAACACAGTTGGTTCCCATTTGAATGCCGATTGTTTGTTGAAAAAATAGACCGCCAAATTCAACGAATATCTTGTCGATGAGAAAATCTAACATGTTTGTAATTTCATCTTCAGAATACTTTTTGTCAGAATCAGAGTGGTTCTTCACGAAATAAGTCTTTTCTCTACCTAGAACAAGAAGGTTATACCTGCGTGTCCCATTTTTCTCGAAAAAACATTGATGAACTAGTTGCTTTAAGCGATCTTTTAATTGAGAACGTGGTATGGTAGTGTAGAGTGTAGAGAAGTCGAATGTTTTTATGCTGTAGCATGTAGCCAAAGATTCTGATTTTAGATATTGAAGTAAATTTTTGGAGTTTTTAAGAATCCACATCTGATTGGCGACACTGGTGGAATATAAAATTTGGTGCTTATTCGAACACATAAATCAGACAAAGCGTAAATACTTTAGCAGTGATTTACTGTACCGAGAGTTTTGTACTATAACCATTGTGTTAATCAGCAAAATAAAATGTCCCAACAATAAGGTTTAAGACTATCAGGATGAGTGTATAAGAGAAACGAATCTATGTAGAATTGGCGCACAAATTTTTAAAAAGGTACAAAATGTACGTGAACAACGGTCTTCATCTTGGTAGTCGTCTTAAAATCAGCAAAAATTAACTAAAAGTTCACGTTTTACTTCTATTACACCTTTATTTTGAAGATTTTTAAAGAAATTTATTTTTTATTAAAGGAAAGTGGTATAAAATATTTTGGGGCCCAAACTTATAAGAAATGAAATAATAATAGTAAATTTACAATTCTCAATAAATATTTTTTCCATATTTACTTATATATAAAAATGTAATTACTAAATTTTTGAATAATCTGAGGCCCCGAAAATGTTGGAACAGATTACCTCAGGTAAATGTTGTGTCAGTTAAATTGTGTTTATATAAATGCAAAAAAGTCACAGTAAAATAATGTCAGATGTAAACAAAATACAGCTGCTGAAAAAAGGTTGTCACAAAGAGATTTTTTACTGCTACAGCCACAGGAGAGAGTTGTATCAGTCAAAATATGTTTGCATCAACGCAAAAAAAAATTGTAGTAAAATTTATACTTGTTTCAGATACTCCGAAAGAGTAATGTTTTTCCTTTAATGGCACCCGTCATATTGCAAGTGAGGAAAAATGCTTATTTATATCACATCGTTGGTTCTTAATTTGATGCACAAGATGGGCACATTTCATTGATCTACGAATCGTCATTTGTGCTCTGGTAAACTGCAATATTTTAATTAAAAAAAGTTGAGCATTTTTGTAAATGTCAAAATGACCAAAAGGGTGAAGCCAAAACTCCTTAGTATTCACAAAATTTAAAGTAGTTGTAACAGTAAATTTAAAGTATCATTTTCGGGCTAGTATCGAAACACTATTAACTTTATGAAAAGTTTTTAAAAATGTGATAAATATGATAGATGTGGAACTTTTTATTATTTTCGAAGAATTTGTATTTTTATCCAAGTCTTTTTTATCAGATTTCCTATGCAGAAAATATTCGTGTACTAAAATGTTTCAAACAAATAAACATTTTAATAGGTTTATTAATAAATCTGATAATTTTAGGTACTTGATTAATATATATTAAGTTTAATGGCATCGAAATCAACAATATTTCATACAGTAGGAATTCCTATATTGACAGTAGCATTCGTCCCATAGTCAAAACGGCCATAGCAAAAAAGCCACAGATGTTCTGTTCCTAGAGAACAATACATCTCATGGGTACTGTTTACAAACGATTAATATGATACGGAGCTAAAGGTGATTCACGCGACAGACATGTAGCATGTAGTTTGATTAAGAAAATGGTTTTTAATTTGTTCATTTAAATATTAATTTACATGTACTTCTTCTGGAATATTCTGTTAGGATTACAAACTTGTAGGTGTATCATGTTAAAACAGTTCGTACGAGGAGCCGAGTTCCGAGTATTGGCTTAATGAAGCAAACTGACTGTGTTCTGAAATCTATTATGAAATTCGCTTAAGGTGGTCCCCCCTCTGCAACTACACACTTCTGAGTGTTACAATCGACTTGAAAACGCTGCGTTGTATTCAGTTTGTGGGATACAGTTCTTACACTGATAAACACTGCCGCCCGCTGAGCGGCTTCAAATCGTCTGCCTTCGAGGCGGCCTTTGATAACTCGGTACAGCCAAAAGTCTTAATGCCATATGTGTCAAGGTATTCTTTTACCACAGCAGATTTGTGGACAAATGCGTTGTGGAGAGGACACTGTTGTAATATTTCACGGCATAAAATTTCTCGTGGACGTTGGCATGTTCCGGCACAGGACTCTCAGCAATAGACCCTTTAGCATCAACACACATTATCGCCTACATAATCCTCTTCTTTGTCCGACTGCGATGTGCAACTTGTGGTCTCTCGCCGGTTTCCCCAATCCAAACTTAATTATTGATATCACTCTTTGAATCTGGTTCATCTTCAGTGACAACTCCTTAAGCCTCCTTGAGCCAGAATGTTGCTACTTTGCTAAGAGTTTGTTATCCACAGTCGACTCTGTTTTGTTTTTGCTTATTATTGCTTATATTGATAGATAAAATAAATGTATACTCTAAAATTATGTATTTTTGATTTATAAAACTAGCTCAGATTCTCACAGTCGCTAGCCTGATATTGTAACACTATTACGCATAGTATCTTGAACACTCCCGTTGGTTTTGGTATTAAGCCAGATTTTTACAATGAATACCAAAGAGCAAAAAATTAACTAGATCAGTGCTTCAGTATCAGTTTCAGCTTTAAAGATGGTGAAATTGAAGCAATATCGGCATTGTCAATTTGAAAAAAGGACACCATTGACATTTACTCAACAGGCCAGTGAAATCAAATTTCTTAGTATTAACATACCATTACATCACTAGCCTATTATGCCCATAGTTTACAGCTGATTCGATACTGTCGTGTATGTAATATGTATGTTGCTCTCATCAGCACAAAACTACTATCGAATAAAAAATTAAACTTAAACTTTTTCTTCATTTTTGATTACATTGTATATCAGTCTTAAGTCTTAATTGATATTTACACCTAAATGGATTGGCCAATTGTACAGTCAAACCTGTGTTTAAAGGGTGCCCATAGGACCAAAGGAATGTGCCCTTTATGAGCAGGTACCCTTTATACAGAAGTATATTTTACAAGCTTTTTAATAGAGACATCTTCACATCGCCCTTTATAGACAGTGATTTGGAATATAGAGGTACCCTTTTAAGCAGGTTTGACTGTACCTTAATAATTGAACTTAGCTACTTTTATCCTACTTTTGTTTCCCATTATCATTATCCGTTTTGTTGTTTAATTATAAGCAGTGCGCAATTTTAAGGTCAAAACTGATTACTGTATTGGTGCGATAAAAAAAGCCCTTAAAGGGTTATTTATATTTAAATGGTCGTTTCCGTATTGAACCGTCGCCAGATCTATGTAAATGTAAAAATACATAATGTGCAAATCGTGATATCTAAATTAAAATTGTCTTGTCCCCTTGATTTTCCTTTTTGATGAAATTACATGTAAAATTGGAGATTTTATTGGACAAAAGTCAGAAATATTTCTATTTTTCATTTGAAAGGGTACACTGCTGTTTTCATTTCTCGTTCTATCTTGCTTTTGAACTTACTGACTTAAATGAATTACTAATGCATTTAACGTCTATGCAGTCAAATATGTGACGAATTTGGGTCTGGAAATAGAACCTGACATTAGTTTTAACTGCTTTTACTGTTATGGTTCTGTGCTTTGCATGTTTTTTTTTTTTTTTTTTTTTTTTTTTTTTTTTTTTTTTTTTTTTTTTTTTGTTCTGCATTGCGTTGGTAGGTTATACGGGTTTATATGCATGTAACGAACACTAATCAATCACTAGGACACGGGTGTTTTTTTTTTTAAAATTATACCAAGTCCGACAATTGTGATTCTTTGTTATTTTTAAGCTTAGTGCTCTTTTATGTTATTTTCGTCCGGAGTTCTGTCTTTAGGTCAGTGTTTTATTTGTTTTTCCGGGGTTTTTTTGTATCTTTTTTATTGGTTTGTCCTTTGGAATACTCACTTCTTCTTACAATATGTTATAACTTGGTGTCATTTAATCTGTCGAATATGAAGTACTTGATACTTAGATTTTACAGATCTTATATTAATTAATCTTCGGCTGTTACTTCTAACGGATATCCCGTTGCGTTGGTAAAATTACAAAAGTATGGTGTAAAATAAACGGGATCGCTCAGTTTTCATTTTGAATTTTCTCCATATTCCATACCATCAGTTTTAAATTTGATAAAAACTCGAATGTGAAACAATAGTGGAACAAAACATAAAAATTTAATGAAAGTGAACAGAGCTTTTATTTCGGTTCATCGTTTGGAAGGTGGCAGAAATCTATAAAGAAATATCAAGATCACATTGAAATATTTCATATCTTTGTCCACTTTAATTAGTGGTACCACGTTTGTTTACAGCTAATCGCTACAAGTGCCTCTTCATTCCCGACATATGGAGTTGTATATCAATAATCATTTTTAAATCATTGTAAATTGCTGATGAAGTGTTCTTGCAAATAAATGAATAGCTCTCGGATGGGCATGAGCCATTTCTGGAAATACATGTATGTCCACTTTTACCTGAAATTCATTAAGTTATAAACATGGTGTGGAAAATCGCTAACCTTTTCTGGATTCGTTGGTGTTTTCCTGGTAATTTGGTAAATAGTTACATGTGCATGTACGTAACGAGTTTTCCATTCAACTTTATATACATGAATATAACATATGTAATAAATGGTTTTTATCCCAACACTTCTAAGATGTTCGGGGATATTGTTATCGCCCCCGTCCGTCTGTCTGTTCGCCTGTTCGTCCCTCCGTCACACTTTCCTGTGACCCTAACTCCTCTTTCATTTTAAATTTCATCTGTTTAATTTCTATACAGTTTTGTCACATACTATATGTAGATGCGCAAGAAGGTTTTAGAATTTTCATTTTCAAAAATTGGGGCCCACAGGTTTCGATTTTCGAAAAAGGTGAATTTAAGCTTTTGACCTAAACTCCTCTTTCATTTTTGATTTCATGCATTTGATTTATTTACAGTATTGTCACATACTGTATGTAGATGTGCAATAAGGTTTTAGAATTTTGATTTTCAAAAATTGGGGCCTACAGGTGTCAAATTTCGAAACTTAGTTATTGAAGCTTGTGACCTAAACTCTTCTTTCATTTTTGACTTCATGCATTTAATTTCTATACAGTATTATCACCTACTGTATCTAGATGCGCAATGATGTTTTAGAATTTAGATTTTTAAAAATGGGGCCCACAGGGGGTCAAATTTGGAAAATTGTGAATTTAAGCTTGTGACCTTAACTCCTCTTTTATTTTTTATTTTATGTATTTAATCTATATAAAGGATTGTCACATACTGTATTATGATGCGCAAAGGGTTTAAGAATTTGATTTTCAAAAATTGGGGCCCACATGGGTCGAATTTTTTTAAATTGACAATTTAAGCTTGTGACCTAAACTCCTCGTTTATTTTTCATGTTATACATTTGATTTCTATACAGTATTCCACATACTATATGTAGATGTGCAATAAGTTTTTAGAATTTAGATTTTCAGAACTCGAGGCCCACAGGTGTTGAATTTTGAATATTGGGAATGTAAGCTTATGACCTATTATATATAAAACTCCTCTTTAATTTTTCATTTTATGTATTTAATACCTTTTTTAGCTCACCTGGCCGAAGGCCATGTGAGCTATTGCCATCACTTGGCGTCCGTCGTCGTCCGTCATCGTCGTTAACAATTTTTCAAAACTCTTCTCCTCTGAAACTACTTGACCAATTGGAACCACACTTGGTATAAATGTTCTTTGGTGTATCCTGCATAGAACTAATGTAGGGATTTTTGATCCGTCGAAAAACATGGCCGCTGTTACTAAAAATAGAACATAGGGGTCAGACAACAGTTTTTCGCAAATATCTCAAAAATCATTAGGTTACGGCAAATTCTGGCAAATTGAAAGTGTTCAGCATGATGAGAGCTACCTGTGTGCTGATTTTCGTGAAATTCTGTCAACTGATGTTAGAGTTATTGCCCCCTTTTGACATTTTTGGCTTTTTTTTATGTTATTATTTCAAAAATCTTCTCCTCTGAAACTACTTGACTAATTAAAACCAAACTTGGTATGAATGTTCCTTGGGGTACCCTGCATAGAACTGATGTGGGGATTTTTGATTCGTCGAAAAACATGGCCGCTGCTACTAAAAATAGAACATAGGGGTCAAACAACATTTTTTCGCAAATATCTAAAAGATCATTAGGTTACGGCAAATTCTGGCAAATTGAAAGTGTTCAGCATGTTGAGAGCTACCTGTGTGCTGATTTTCGTGAAAATCTGTCAACTGATGTTAGAGTTATTGCCCTTTTTTGACATTTTTGGCTTTTTTTATGTTATTATTTCAAAAATCTTCTTCTCTGAAACTACTATTCAAAATCAAATGAAACTTGGTAAGATTGTTCCTTAGGGTATCCTGCAAAAAGTTAATGCTTGGATTTTTGATTGATCGAAAAACATGTCCGCCCTTACTAAAAATAGAACATAGGGGTCAAACTGCTGTTTTTTGCTATTTTTACCAGAATTATAGAAAGAAAATGAACATGAAAGCTACTTTCAAGGTAAACATGGTATCCCGAGTTGAATGGTGATGATGAAAGTTTGTTTCGGACGGCCATTTTTAAAATGGCTGCCATTTTCCCGCCATTTTTTACACTTGCTCGGATTTCAACAATATTTGGTTTTTAAAGTAAACATGGTATACTTAGTGTATGGTGATGATGAGAATGTTGTATAACAATGATTAAACTTCATAATATGCGAGCTTTTAATTGCTATCACTTGGTGTCTGTCATCATTGTTGTTAACAAATTTTCAAACATCTTCTCCTCTGAAACTATTAGGGGGATTTGGATGAAGCTCTACAAAATGACAGATGAGTTAAGCATGGTTTATTAGATAAAAACCAACAGCTTAGTAAATATGATCAAAGATCAAGCATAATAGAAAATAAAAAGCCTTAACCCACAATTTTTACATAACTTCTTTCAAACATTTTTAAAACGAAGACAACATATAGACCAAAAGATTTATACTTTTATTTGAAGATGAACTAAAGCTTGTATTTTGTATTGTGAATCATCAGATTGACCATGACTGTATCTTAATCAAGCGTAGGGAGAACTCATGCCCATTTCTTTCCAGAGGTTCTTCAAAGGATTTTAAAGGTATTTTCATCATTTTACATGACCTTTAATACTCAGTTTAATTTACAACAAACATTAATATATTTATTAATATAGTTTATAGTGCATTGTTTGCCAGGGCCTTTAGGGGTCGAATTTTAAAAATTGGGAATTATATGTTGGTGACTGAAAGTTTCCTTTCATTTCCATTTTATACATTTTATTTCTATACAGTATTGGCATACACTGTTGCAGGTGTGCAATAAGGTTTAAGAATTTTAATTTTCCAAAATGTGGGCCTGTATTCAAAGGTATGGTTGTGAAAAAGGTGCACAGGGATACAAAATGTCGGGAGTGCGGGGATAGCTGTTGTTTACGACTGCATCAGTCTAGTTTTTTATTTTCATGAATCATTAACTTAAAAGTGTCAAACAATAAATCGGCAATTTATAGTATGAAACGAAAAGCCGTGTTACTGACATTGAACCCGATTTTCCTTCATCACTGTTTGGAGCCGCCCGAATCCCAGACCACCGCACTTCACAGACTTAATATCGTTTTCTCATTTCTTCTATCTTAAGTGTGTAAGTCTTAATAGATTTTCAAAATTAAAAACCTTTTCAAACATCTACAGAAAATAAAGAACAATATTATATACAAATAAATTTGTTAAATCTAAATGAAAAATGAAAGAGGAGTTTAAGGCACAAGCTTAAATTCACTATTTCCGAAATACAACCCATGTGGGCCTCAAGTTGTCAAAATCAAAATTCCAAAACCTTATTGCGCATATAAATATATTGTATAGAAATTAAAAGCACGAAACGAAAAATTAATAAGGAGTTTAGTTTAAATTTCCAGTTTTCGAAATTCGAAATCTGTAGGCCCCAATTTTTGAAAATCAAAATTATAAAACCTTATTGCGCATCTACATATAGTATGTGACAATATTGTATAGAAATTAGATGTATGACATGAAAAATGAATGAGGAGTTTAGGTCACAAGCTTAAATTCCTATATTTTAAATTCGACCCCAGTGAGCCCCAATTTTTGTAAATCAAAATTCTAAAAAATTATTGCACATCTACATACAATATGTGATAATACTGTATAGACATTATAGCATAAAATGAAACATGTATGAGGAGTTTAGGTCACAAGCTTAAACTTCCAATTTTTTAAATTCGACCCATGTGCACCCCAATTTAAAAAAAAACAAAATTAGAAAACCTTATTGCGCATCTACATACAGTATGTGATAATACTGAATAGAAAATAAAAACATAAAATGAGAAATAAATGAGGAGTTTAGGTCACAAGTTTAAATTCACCTTTTTCAAAAATCGACCCCTGTAGGCCCCATTTTTTAAAATCCAAATTATAAAACCTTATCGTGCATCTACATATAGTTTTTTACAACACGGTATAAAAATTAAATGCATGAAGTTGATAATGAACGAGGAGTTCTGGAGACAAGATTATCTAACGGACGGACAGGCGGACAAACGGACAGACGGACGGACGGAAACACGGACCGATTACAAATATCCCCGAACTTCATTCGAAGACAGGAGTTACAGATTTAAATACTATTTACGAAGAGATAGATAGCAAATATAACTGTAGCGTTCCGTTATGTATAAAGAAGATATTCTTTACTTCCAAAAAATTAACTTTTCTATAACAAGAAATTTATGTCAATAATAATATTAGTCATTAGGGTCTTGATCCCCACGACGTATACGACACCAAATTACGTCCAAGCACGTAACACTTAGTGTTCCAATATCTAAGATGATGTTGGACTTGTTCCCACTGTCGTAACATTTCATGTGCCTCCACCGATTTGTGACTTCCACCTGATTGACTTTGTTGAACTTCACGACGGGTGCCGTATACGGAGCAGGAACAACTGGTTTCAGTCCTGATTTTTATAGGAGTTCGTGTTGTTCATTGTTTTTTAGTTTTCTGTATTTATTTGTTGTGCTTGTGATTCATTCATAAAATATAAAAGCATGAGAAACATGAATATTATTTCTTTAATGCATTCTACCATTTTCAGGATATTGTTTTATTATTTCCTAAATGGACATTTCTAAAATTCTTATGCAAATTATCTAACGTTTAAGTTGTCAATGTTGTATCTTATTTTCTGTTGAATATCATAAAAAAAACTACACAATAAGAATGAGGAAAGTTCATAAGATCATGGTCCACGATGAAATACAAGTACAGCAAATAGATTTTACTAAACTTGTAGAATGAAACACACCACACCAAAGGGAAATTGAATGTAGCACAAAAATATCGAATTCTAACAAAAAACTTCATAGATCAAAAGAGCAAGGTAATCATGTCCTTCACCGATCAAATTACAGGTGAGAAAGAGCGTTTGTTTATGAAATATTTTATTAACTGACATAGCGACAGGAAGAATAAAAAAAAACATAGAAGAAAGGTGACAGAACGTAAAGGTGTTTGAACATAAAGTTTATAGGTATTCACAGAATGTACAGTAATTACAACATAATGTATTGCACATAACAAAGATTAACAATGACATAACATACAACTGATTGACAAAACAAATAGTATATTCCACATAACACAGAGATGAAGTGTCAGGAAATAGAGGCACTTGCACATAATATAAAGTAGAAATGACAGGGCGTAAAGACAAAGTGACAAAACACATTAAATATCTACACTATAAGACAGTTACGGCGTTCCATAGTTAATGAATAAAGCTCAAACGCATCGAATTCGAACTTCATAACGATACCTCGTATAGTATATCGTGTGAGGGTCACAGTAACCTGGTTTCCAAGGTTCATTGAATTTGTAAAAAGTGCCATAGAAACAATGACCCAGATGTTCGGCTCCTCGAGGACAATACATTTTTTGGATAGTGTTTTCCAGTTCAGGATAATAATCTGGGCCTGAAGGTTCTTTATACTCCAGAAGTGTACCAATACCACTGCTGTCGATGGAGATCATAAAAAAGAAAATTTCTATAAAGAATATGTATTTCTTTTTGAATAGTCTGTTAGAATTGATACGCTTGTTAATATCCCAGTAAAAACTTTATGTATCTCAAATTCAAATATATACGCTCTCATTTGTCTTAGATTTAAACAACATTACTTTTCTGTCGAAGAATTCTGTCAAATAATTTATCATTTTCGAATACAATGCATGTGATTTTTATATTCTTTTTCAAATTATGTTTCTGGTTTTTTTTTTTTTTAATTATTAATAATATGCAGATTTTTTCATAATTTTAAATATCAATAAAATATGCAGCGAATACAGTCATATAGTTGACAACTTATACCAATTTTAATATTTTTTTCTACTTCAAAAGTTTTTACTTAAATAAGTACATGCATATCCAACACAACAAAATGTTGATAGCTTAAACAATCATTCAGAATCTTATAGGTCAGTTTTAAATTACATAAAATGACCCTAAAACCATCTAAATTCTTTAGTTTATAAAAAAAAATTATTATACATATATAGCAATTCATTTTTAAATTCCAATTTCATACTGGTACCGAAATATAAATAGGTGAATTGATATTCTTGGGATACATTGTGATACCACTTGGACAGTCCGACTCATTCTGGCTGGTTAATATTACTCTTGATAGGAAATTTGTAAGACCAAACCGTAAGTAAAGAACAGAAAAAAAATCAATATATATTAGATAGCTAAGAGCTAATATATTTCACTCCACATATAAACTACAGTTGTATTTCAACTTTGGAAAGCTGCATCTAGTACCCAATTTTCGCTTTATACTTTATGTTAATTTTATAATTGAAGTCGCTTTTCTCTTTGTTATTTCACAATAATGATCTTCAGTTTGATACTGCGTTTGATAAATGATTTCACTTACCTATAATTTAGCATTTTGCAAACAACAGTAGCAACACTATCATCCAAATCATCCGGACATATTCTGTACAAAATATTTTCACGATTAATTTCAACTTTTCCGTCATTCTCTAACAAAGCTTCCATTTGCAGTTCTGAAATTTTATCAACATGCACAAAAAATAATCATATTAATTATTAAAAATGCTGATCGCGAAAATAATTCTTTCCTCGTACCCCCAAAAGGACTAGTTCGTTATTCCGCTGAAATCAATACAAATTTCATACTACACAGCCTCAGTAAGTCAAAAAATATAAATATACGTTAAAAACTGGAAAATGTGTCGATAGATATCCATATCTCTTGATTGCTTTTTATCTTGGATTTCTAAAAAAAGAATGGATTCGCTTCGAATTTCATTCTGTCATTATATAAACTTTTAATTGACCTTAAATAATTAAAACAAATATATTTACGCATAGCTCAAAAACTTGACATAAATTTGCTTTACACGCAATATAATTCTACCGTTGATGATTGGAGCGAAAAAACTATTCTTATATATTTATAGAAACAAAATTTATCAAATCGTGAAAGATCCAAAAAGTTTTTGAGCGTTCATATCAATAAAGGCTAAAAATAAAGTTTGACTTGATTTTTATCTTTTTTTTTTTTTTTTTTTTTTTTTTTTTGGATAACGTTCACTGGCAAACATTTCCTGATTCTAAGGAATAAGAACCAGTTGAACAATTAATCAAAAGCAATACAAGTAATGTTGGGCGGACAAAAGGGGGAGCCGATTTTCCCTGCCCCGGTACAAAGGTGGATGGTTTGGCAGGGTCAGATAAATTACCCTTGTGTAGCAGCCATAATAAGTAAGTTTTTTAACCACGTTTTTCTCACGTGGCTTGCGTTAGTCAACTGAAGCTATATGAACACCTTATTCATCTATAATCCGTCAGCGCATTTTAAACTAAATGGCTGATCCCCTTTTTAACATTGTTTAAGATTTTTGTATCTTCTCAGTAAAATGTATGAAAGAGTTGAATACAGTGTATGAGACGTGAGACAATATGCAATCGGACTAAGATAGCATCTTAGGGTCGCAGTCTTGTCATCTTCAAAAATGAGCAGCAGCCCACATCACAGGACGGACACCAAGTCCTGCAAACAATAGTGTCGGCAATTCATGTCTTCATATTAGCACTGTACTGGATATTATCAAGGTACAAGCGACAGTCTCTAACAATATATAGTTATGTCGTGAGATACCCACGTACTAAAAGTCCCAGGGTTAAATATATTGTGCTGTCCTTTTCTAACATCTGTCTAGTTTATAATGTTTTTTTTTTATTCTTTTGGTTATACATATATAACCTTGGCATTTTTGTTTTGTTATGTTCTATTCTAATGAGTTTGTATTGCCCTCGGATTTCGTTTGACGGACTTTTCCTACTCTTTCATCGCTTCGATATTCTTTGGTCGATATTTGTAAGAATTTAGTCCTCTATCTTAATCCTGAGTAAAGCAAACAAAAATTTTCCTTATAAGTACCTAATTCAGTAAGTCAAATATATATGAAGAAGAGACAGGACAACAAAAAATCTAAACTAACACATCGTTCTCCCTGTTAGTCCTTCTATGAAGGTAAAAGTAACTAACCTGGGTCAGTATCCTGGTAACATTTGATGAAAGTCACAGTATTTTCAAAGCAGCTATAGGCGTCTTCTATGACGTTACACTGGCCAACATTTTCTTCCTTTCCACTACAGCCCAGTCTTAACCATTCATCCAATCTGTATCTCGTATCATTTACCGGTCTTTCAAATCGAATTTCGCCACCATATCTACATTTATGCATTTCAGTTTTTCATATAATGATTTTGTTGTAAAGTTTTATAAGAACTAAATTAATACATTTATTGTTCTGAGAAATCAACACCAAGATAAGGTATACAAAGGTAGACATATCAATTATTACTAAGGGGAAAGGCCAAAAAATAAAAGTACTCTGTGACTGATGTCGATACCATAATGGAATTAAAATATTGCATGGAGGACAATTTTTGTATAAATTGTCGGAATTCGTATGGCGAGAAAATATGAACCGTTCTTATTTTGTATAAAGCTAAGTGCTTACAAGATCTATTTAAAGGCAGCAATAAAACAAGCCCATTTCTTAATTTTCACTTTGATGTGCTGTCTTTCAATGATTCTTGCTTTAGGGATTATATCTTGAATCTACATCTTTTCTACACAATTGAGACCACAAACACATCAGCGTATGTTTGGCCTATACTTTTAAATAAGAGGTAATTCAAAAAAAAACTTTACGACAAACGTTATGGTTTATTTAAACTTTCTCACGTTGAATTTCAACTTTCTTATCAGCAGAACACTAAAGTCTCCAGCCTATACGATGTGTTCATTTCACAGTTGATTCGTTACTTTCGTGCATGCATTTTGTAAGATGACTTTCTCAGCAAATTTATTATATCGGTTGTCATCAAAAATTGATTTGTAGGTGCTAATTTTCCATCTCAACAATGATATCTTGATATCTTCAGTAAGTTTTTTTTCATGTCTTACTTGAATTGGCATGTCACCACATATACCCACTTGCAATCTGGTCTATGCCGTTAACGAATGCTCCATATTTCCGCTGCTTCGATATAATTCCGTTTGGTTTGCTTTTTATCTTATTACTGTTTTCATTCTCTTGTGTGTTTGTTGTCTGTGCTATTGTTCTCAAGAATTCATCTCGTCTTTGGACGAATCGGTAAATGGAATATTATAAACAAGTGAACCTTGCTTCAAATGCCTCATGTTGAAGTCTTTATAAGGCAACAAAAGAATTCCATATCAATAACTAAGTAAAACATAACTGAAGACATTAGTTATATATTCCAGTAGACTTTCATAGCGTAGGTGTAATTCATATTGGCCAAAAGTATTGTCGGCAGCTACAACTCTCCCAAACACTGTTTAGTTTTCTTTTAAGCTCTGAATTTATTCTATTTCAAGCATAATATTGTTATATTTTCAATTTTACCTCAAGGAACCTTGTGTGGTGTTACATAAATTATCCAAATGGTCAGACCTTACATTACACAGCCCTAACATGTATTCATACTCTAGTCATTATTGCACAGTACATGTATGTATAAATAAAATTCTTTGATACCAATTTCAATGCACAAGACCTAAAAAGTTAAAAACCAAAACAACAATTCAAAACGTTGAAGAGCAAATTCAAAATACCAAAATGGCCAAAAAGGGTAAAGCCAAACCCATTTAAGGACAGAGCTATGCAAGAGGGAGATACTCCTTAGCTTTCACAATTTTTACAATTTTGTAATTTGTGTACAAGCAGAAATATTATTTTTTGTCTTTCCGTATGTAGTACTTTTTGAGAAATTTGTTGAAATTATATTTGGCTTCAGAAAGACGGATCAAACTTCAAGCAAACCAAGCCAGCTTTTAATGAGTCCTGGTCTATTGTCTTGGCACTGCTTTAATATTTTAGTAGTATCAAAGAATGTTTCATACCTGTATCCAAGTTGTCTACAGACTACTGCTGCTTCAGTAAGGCCAAGGTCCATTCTACATATTGTGTGCCATCTTCCTTCATATTTTACAAAAACTTGGCCTTCTCTTGGTTTGTTACCGCCAATCAATTTCACTTCATATTCTAAAATTGATTTTCAAGACAAAGAACTGTAGACAAAATGGCGTAACAAGCCAAATTAAAATTAATTGCGTAACAAACACTTCCCTGGATTTCCATATATCAGGCGTGCACTGCAAAAAAAGTTTGAAAGGGCAACAATTTTATCGGTATATTGGAAAAATATATTAAAATAGGAAAGCTGATATCTAGTATTTCAGTTTTATTTGGGAGAATTCAAACATAATCGCAATAAATTAGGATAACAGATCCATCCCATGCAAAGTGCTTTTTCGACCAGTTTTCATTCAGTCAGCAAAAATTTGTAAATCCACAAATCGTACTTCAATACATTATGAAAAATTAGATCGATTTCTTAAACCGATGTTATGTACAGTCTTGATTTTAAATGAAAGTGTGAGATTTTTTGTTCATTGCTGAAATTATTCTCAATTACTTTTTACTTTCATGGTTGATCCCATAAATTTGCATGTACATAGCAGCCAGTGTAATTATGATACAATTCTGGTTGGTAAGGACTTCAACAATGTTCTCATTCCTGACATTTTCACCTTTATGAGAAATTTGTTTATTGAATCGATTTATAACGGTTGGGAGATTTTTTAAATGATATGAGCATGGATTGCTAAGGATAATGGCCATGACCTCTAACTTTTGACTACTATACCTCAGTCATAGGTTTTGTTAAACATAAATATATATGGTTGCGAGGTTACAATCCTTTTTAATGACATTGACTCCTGACCATTGAATATTCTTTCTCCGAGAAGATCGTTTTATACTGAGTTGTAATATATATGCTTGCTAAAGTGTCTTATATTATATATCGCATGGTTTCTAAGCATATTGGCCCTGACCTTAACCCTTTACCTTCCACAGAGAAAACTGTCAATACAAACATTCCCTTTTAAAAATGGTATACATTTTGATACCACAATCATAGGTCAAATTCATTGATACTGTTTATAGCAACCACCAATTTTTGTAATGGAAAAGTACATAGAAACCATATATATTTATGTTTAGAAACCTATATTGTTGTTGTACCGAGGTATATAAGGTGTTCGTGGTAGAAAAAACACAATTTGGTCGTAAAGCAATAATAACTTATCCTGGACGGAAAAATTTTCATTATGTCAAGTCGAACTTTATCGTGTTTTTATGAACACGGGATATAGACTCATTAAAGGAGGAATTGGCTTTGAACATTTGATAGAATATGTAAATGGTCAAAACTCACAAACGATTGGCCGCAGGCACACGGGACTTGCACCAATGGGCGTCAGAGGACATAACCTTCAATATTACTCCAAGGTCAAGCTAATTAAAAAGGAGGTTTGACACGAGAGGAATTTTGGACTAGATAATCACGACAAGTGAAGACCATCTATGATCAGTTTGTGACAGGCCTATGTGAATTGCATGGTTTTTTTACTGATAAATACAGTTTTATTCTTTATATATCTTGTTTTTGTTGTATTCTTCTGAAAATTCAGTAATCAATCATCAATTTAAGACTCAGTCTTAACCATTGCATGGTTTTTTTTTACTGATAAATACAGTTTTAAGCTTTATATATCTTGTTTTTGTTGTATTCTTCTGCAAATTCAGTAATCAATCATCAATTTAGGACTCAGTCAATTTCTTAAAATTGTAATGAGGTTTTCATTGAAAAGTAAGTTGGAAAATCGTGCATCAATAGGAAGGAACTTGTATCCCGTCAGTAATTACATATGGTAATATATATATTCAACTTTATGGAAGTGCTGATTGGAGGTCACGGTCGATTACTGCGTATTGTTTTTAAATCGGCACATTACCAATTAGTCACATTTACATACAATCAAAGATTTTCAGCCAACAAAGCAGAGCCAATTACTGTTTTTTCCTCTTTAACATTGCTTACCTGGAAATTTTTGGGTCCTACATTTCAACATAGCGTTGTTTAAGCATTCACTTTCAGTATAATTTGGTTTCAAGTAATATACATTACACTGTTTAATGTCAGTTGAGTTCCAAGGACAATCCATGCTGCCTATCAGATTTGGTCGTTTTTGTGCGTTCCATTTGTGCACGCTATTGGGTCTTTCTATAAAATTACCACCATTTCTACGAAACAAGGTCTACATTTTGAAATTCAATGTACGCCTAAGTACTTAGAGTCCTTAACAGATTTATTGATTAACTGTATTTCATTATCAGTTAAGTAATCCGTTCTGTACTTCCAGAACAAAAAATCAAAAATTCTAAAAGGTAAATCAAAGATATCAACAATGAAAAAAACGGGATAAAAACGATCGCTTAGCTGCGATCATTTCTGTTTCTCTACAAGGTCAGGGGTTCGGTTGCAAATTATTGCTGTTTTTTTTTTGTTTTGTTTTTGTTTTTTTTTGTTGTTTTTTTTTGTTGTTTTTTTTTTTTTCTTTTTTGTTTTGTTTTGTTTTTTTTTTTTTTTTTGTTTTTTTGTTTGGGGGTGTGTGCTTTCATTTGAATTATGTTATTAGGAATAGATGAAAAAAAAATAAAATCAATATTGCAATCAAAAGCATTCCAACAACCATACAGGACATAAAACACAAACAATCAGAAAATAGCCAGGATAGTCTGACATAACACAGATACTTATCTCTGCTGTGTAAGCATCAGTTTCTGACAGGCCTATGTCTCCCCCTTTATCAAACATGATCGAATGGCGTATAAAACATACTATTTAAGTTCATACAGTACACATTTCAAAAAGAACTGTTAGCTGAAAAATTACATTTGGCTGGACGTTACATAATCAAGGAACCAGGGTGCTCGGGATTTCCTTTTTGGTACATTAACCATTTATGAGTTTTATTAAGCAATGTTGTAAGCATACTGAATTTGCTGGCTAGAAATATGTTAAAGGAATTTCTATGGTGACGTATGCATTGCCTTTGTCCAATCTGTTATTTTTTCGGGTTTTGTATGAAGCCGGTAATTTAGAATGGATACTATAAAAGAGAAACTATTTCATTCCTTCAGTATCAGTTTCACCTTTATAGATGATGAAATAACTGCATAATGTGTACTTGAAAAAACACCATGAAATTTATAAAAAGGACAAATATACCTAAGGAGCAATCAATAAAACGTAATCCATTATAAAATAGACTAACGTTATTTCTCTGGTGTTCTGTAAGATGGCTTCCGTTGATTTATTGGTATATCATTGTTGACCTTTCCGGTTATCCATTGTGTTTTTAAGTGAAATCAAACTTAATTGTTTTGGTTTTTGATGGTTGTGCTTATTAATTCATCATTACATCTTAAACCGGTTTTCCAACATTTTGATTTTGAGCACTTCTGCTGAGTTGTCAGCCAACGAAATGGCCATACGGTGCATCAAATTTATTTCGGTATTTTGTGATAAAAACCAAATTAAGACAGACATGATGATTTAACTTTCTCAATCGTTAAGTTTAGATTTCTAAGTATTTTCTATCCAATGATGCCCATATTTCACATCGATTCGGACTTTCGTGTATTTGATATAAATGTCGAATTTCTTATCAGAAAAAAACTAACATTGCATAAAATCTTAAAATAAGGTACAAGTATGTCTTTAATGTTACATGTGATATATAACAATTGAGAGCAGATGGATTTCAAGTCTTAATCGATATTGACACCTAAATGTATTGCCCACTTCTCCGAATTTTATCAGCTGCCATTAGACAGATTTCAATAATATAGCAGGGCATGTTTACATAAGCATCTGCTGACGCTTTCGGTTCTTAGTCTAAATGCTTTACGTTTGATCTGTTTTATACTTGTTCTCTGATTTTCTATATTTGTAAGATATATCTTTGTAGTATTGTGACATGTAGATTGGAAATAAGGAAAAAATAAAAGATGTTTTAATCCTGAATTCTGTTATAAACACAGATCAGAGCAAACACAAAAGCGTACATGGAGAATTACTTACCTGAATCCTAACATATAGCATACAGTTGAAGCCTCTGGTGTTCCAATTTTTCCAGAGCAGTAATGTCCCCAGTAACCGTAATTAAAGTATTCCAATAAACCTTCACCTGATTCATTTCTAGGACCGACCAATCTGAACTTTTGTTCTGGAACTGTGAAAGGACACCATTGATTTTCTTGCGAATGTTCATTATTTAACTAGAGTACTTTTGGAGAACGACAGTTATACCCGCAATCCCACATTTGTTTCATCCAAGTGATGATTTTGATGCAAATTTATTGTTAAGTACAAAACCTACCCCGAGTTAAAATAAACCATGCAATTTTTATTTTAGTATCAAAGGTCTTTATATTAATCCCCGATATTCTTTAGTTTGATCAACGTCTTGAATTAAAGATTTGTGGAGGACTCGTATAATCTATGCGAGGTTGAGGCTCAATTCCTCTTGTTTGTATACATATTTACTTTTTTTTAAAAAAGGACAAATATACCTAAGGAGCAATCAAAAAAACGTAATCCATTGGACAGACAAACCCGGGAAGACAAATGAACAACCACAAGCACAACAAATAAACACAGAAAACTAAAAACAATGAACAACACGAACTCCTATAAAAACCAGGAGTGAACCCAGGTGCTCCGGAAGGGTAAGCAGTTCCTGCTCCGTATACGGCACCCGTCGTGAAGTTCAACAAAGTCAATCCGGTGGAAGTCACAAATTGGTGGAGGCACATGAAAGGTTACGACAGTGGGAACAGGTCCAACATCATCTTAGAAATTGGAACACTGTAATGGTCAATTAATTCATGATGACGACCGTAAAATTTCTTAAGTGATGACATCAACTTATCCCTGATAAAACCCTGGTTAAGAAGCTTTTGTGACAGCAATAATCCTCTTTGTCGAAAGTCAAGGTAACTCACGCATGCCCTTGAAAATCGGATAAGCTGAGAAACGTAGACGCCATATGCAGGCGATGCTGGTATATTGCTACTTAAGAAGGGAAAATTAACAATAGGAAAGTTGAAGTCATCACGTTTGTCATAAAGTTTTGTCTTCAAACGTTCCTCATAGTCTATTTCAAGAAACAAATCCAAATATGAAGCGGACTTTGGTGTATCTGTAGTATCCTTAATTTCAAGCTCACTGGGGTAGATAAGATGTAGAAAGTCTTGGAATTTGTCGTTATTTAACGACAACACATCATCTATATAACGAAAAATGAAATTAAAGGATTGGGCTAGTTTCTTTTTGTTTTCACGTAGTAACCCTTGAATGAAGTCTGCTTCATATGAGTATAGAAACAGATCGGCGAGGAGAGGAGCACAGTTGGTTCCCATTGGAATGCCGATTGTTAGTTGAAAAATTAGACCGCCAAATTCAACGAATATGTTGTCTATGAGAAAATCTAACATGTTTGTAATTTCATCTTCAGAATACTTTTTGTCAGAATCAGAGTGGTTCTTCACGAAATAAGACTTTTCTCTACCTAGAACAAGGAATTTATACCTGCGTGTCTCATTTTTCTTGAAAAAACATTGATGAACTAGTTGCTTTAAGCGATCTTTTAATTGAGTGAGAATGTGGTATGGTAGTGTAGAGTGTAGAGAAGTCGAAAGTTTTTATGCTGTTGCATATAGCCAAAGATTTTGATTTTAGATATTGAAGTAAATTTTTTGAGTTTTAAGAATCCACATCTGATTGACGCCACTGGTGGAATATGATGTTTCACAGTAATTCTGAAGGCCCTCTTTAATACATGTCAATATGGATTTTTAAATCTTTGAAAGAGGTTTTGTAGAGCAATTAGCTGACCCAGCAATGTACCTTTGTTTAAACGGATTCTTATGTAGTTTAGGAATCCAATAAAGAGCAGGAAGGTCCATTAGAAAATAAGAAATAAGAAAATAGCTTTAAATCACTTTTTTAATAACAAATTCAAAAGGAATTCCGCAGAAGCCAGTGCCACATCTGCATTACGCTTTTTTCATTTTTTTTTTTAGCAAAAACCATTTCAGACCATCCCACTTAACCCAATAAGGGGATGACCATTTGAATTTGAGGGGAGCGGGTGTGGGGTGCAGGCAGATTTGATGAGGTCTGAAAATTTATTTACATTTTTGCTTTAAATGGGGAAAAATTAATAGCATATTTTGATAATTACAATACTTCCTACATGCCATGGGTCTAAAATTGTGTGTTGAGCATCTTTTTTTGCATCTGTCCATCATGGACAATCTACCTGTGAAGAAACCAGAAGCCTAGCATAAAAAATTCCTCAGAAATTAATGTTTTAAGAATATTTTGAAAATTGGCTCATTTTCGGTCCCAATTTTCGCTTCATGAATGAAATCAAAATTTTAAAACCTTATTGCACAACTACATCATATGTACAATCATTATATAATCAAAGTAGAAGCCTTGCAGCAATAATGCATGAGGAGTTGATGCCACAAGCATATTATGATAATTCGCTCGTTTTCGGTCCCACATTTCACCCGTTGAGCGAAATCAAAAAATTTAAAACCTTATTGCGGATTTACAGGATATATGCAACACTACTGTGAAGGAATTAAAATGCTATACCCACAACTGAATGAGTAGTTGATGTCACAAGAACGTGTGACGGGCGGACAGACAGACGGACAGATAGACCGACGGACCGACGGACGGAGATAACGACAATATATCCGCAATGCAGGTATAATAAAAACAAACATTTCCGTAAACATGTACCAAATGTTGTCTTATTGGTGAATATCCCACATCATTTTGTGACATCAACTCCTCTTTCACTTTTAGGTTTAGGAATTTAATTTCTATACAGAATGGTTGCATACCACCTGTAGATGCGCAATAAGGTTTTAGAATTAGAATTTCGAAAATTTGGAATTCAAGCTGGTGACCTTAACTTGTCTTTCATTTTTTAACTTATGCATTTTATTTCTATACATTATTGTCATTAGTATTATCCTAAACTATATCAGTTGCACAATAAGGATTTAGAATATTAAATTTTAAACCAGGGTCTCACTCAGGTCAAATTTTAAAAAACAAATGTCAGTTTAAGCTAGTGAACTAAGGTTTTTATTCATTTTTCATTAGGCTTATTGATTTAATTTGGTTATAGAATGACTGCATACTATTTTTGGATGGAAATAAGGTTTTATATTTTTGACTATAGGTAAGTGGCCCATCTACTTACAGGGATTGTGGGGATCACTGTCAATTCCGACAGTACAGATTTCTAGTGTTGAAGAAAGTTCGGGGAAATCGCCGTCCGTCCGTCCGTTACACTTTCTTATGACATCAACTTCTTCACTTTTGGGCTTAGGAATTTAATTTCTATATAGAATGGTTGCATACCACCTGTAGATGCGCAATAAGGTTTTAAAATCTAAGTTTGTGACCTAAACTCCTCTTCATTTTACAATTTATACATTTTATTTCTATACAGTATTGTCAGGTACCATATGAAGATGCGCAATAAGGTTTTATAATTTTAACTTTCTAAAATTGGAGCCCACACGGGTCGAATTTAAAAAAAACTGTCAATTTAAACTTGTGACCTGAACGCCTCTTTCATTTTAAAATTTATGCATTTTATTTCTATACGGTATTGTCATACACTATATGCAGATGCGCAATAATAATATTTCTAAAATAGAGGCCTACAGTTGTCTAATTTTGAAAATAACAATCAATTTAAGCTTGTGACATAAAGTCGTCTTGTTTTTCAATTTATGCATATTGTTTCTATACAGTATTGTCAAACACAATATGCAGATGTGCAATAAGGTTTTAGAATTTTATTTGTCTAACATTAAGGTCCACACGGGTCGAAATTTGATATTTTCAATTTAAGCTTGTGACCTTAACTTCTCTTTCATTTATTTCATTTTGATTATATATAGTATTGTCCTACACTTTATTTAGTTGCACAATAAGGATTTAGAATATCTTTTTTTAAACTAGGGGCTCACTTAGGTCTATGGGTAGGTGGCCCAACTACTTACAGGGGGTGCGGGGATCACTGTCGATTCCGACAGTACAGATTTCTAGTTTTTAATTGTAAATCATGTGTTTTCCACAAGATAAGATAGACACCAGAAACACAGTTGTAGTTTTGGAATATTAAAAAAAACAGCAAGTAAGCTAGCTATTATTTGTCCATACGTACATGTCATTATCCCCGCACTTTGAATGAAGTTCGAGGATATTTGTAATCGGTCCCTCTGTTCGTAGTTCGTCAGTCCGTCTGTCCGTCCGTTAAATAACATTGTCTGCAGAACACCTCGCTCAGTTTTAACTTCATGCATTTAATTTCTATGCAGTATTGTCACAAACTGTATGTAGATTCGCAATATAATCTTGATTTTCAAAAATTGGAGCCCACAAGGGTAGAATATTGAAAATTGGAAATTCAAGTTTGTGTCATTGGATATCTAGTTTAAAAATGTGTCCGATGACCCCGGCTGCCAACCAACATGGCCGACAAGGCTAAAAATAGAACATAGGGTTAACAGCAGTTTTTGTTTTATATCTCAAAAATTAAGCATTTAGAGGAAAACTGACGGGGTAAAAATGTTCATCGGGTCAAGATGAACTTGCCCCTGAATTGTTAATTTGAAGGACGTTTTGCAGTTTTATATTATTATCTTGAATGTTTTTATAGATAAAGACAAACTGTAAACAGCAAAAAAGTTCAACAAAGTAAGATCTACATGACCAAAATCATTGATTGACCCCTTATAGGAGTTTTTGCCCTTTAAAGAGAGCGTCCTGTATAAACTTTCCTTTAAAAATGTTCTCCTCTGAAACCACTAGGCCAATTGGGACCAAACTTTGGTAGAATGGTTCTTGGGTGGCCCCTTCCCAATTATATCCGTCATCCCGACTTCCAACCAACATAGCGGCTGTTACTAAAAATATAAAAAGGGGGGTGAATTTTAAAAATCTTCTATGAAACTACAATGCAAATTGTAACCAAACTTGGCAGTATTAGAAGGTTCTCTTTTAGGATTATGTCCGATCACCCGGAATGTTAACCAAAATGGCCACCACAGCCGAACCTAGTTAAACATAGGTCCCTATGGGAAAATTCATTGAAAAATTTTCTTGTCTGAAACCACTTAGACCATTAAGAACCAGACTTGGCCGCAATGGTCCTTAGATGGTCCTCTATTAGGATTATGTCCGATGATCCGGACTGTTAACCTTCTTGTCTGAAACCACTTTTGACCAATTGGAACCAGACTTGGCAGCAATGATCCTTAGGAGGTCTTCTTTCAGATACATGTCCGATTTCATGGACTGTGAACCAAGATGGCTGGCACAGGTGAACTTAGTTTAACATAGGACCCGATGGGAAATTCACTGAAAAAATCTTCTTGTCTGAAACCACATGGCCAATAAGTAGTAGACTTGGTAGCAATAGTCCTTAGATGGTCCTCTTTCAGAATTGTGTCCCGTGACCCAGACTGTCAGTCAAGATGTCCGCCAAA
This sequence comes from Mytilisepta virgata, assembly GCA_028015205.1. Classification (NCBI taxonomy): domain Eukaryota; kingdom Metazoa; phylum Mollusca; class Bivalvia; order Mytilida; family Mytilidae; genus Mytilisepta; species Mytilisepta virgata. The sequence goes on from CM051515.1 coordinate 40,745,725, forward strand.
TCCGATCTTAGTTTAACATGAATCCTATTGGAAATATTCAAAAATCTTTTTGTCTAAAACCACTTGACCAATTGGAACCAGACTTAGCAGCAATGGTCCTTATGGGGTTCTCTTTCAGATATATGTCCGATTTCATGGACTGTGAACCAAGATGGCTGGCACAGGTGAACTTAGTTTAACATAGGACCCGATGGGAAATTCACTGAAAAAATCTTCTTCTCTGAAACCACATGGCCAATAAGTAGTAGACTTGGTAGCAATAGTCCTTAGATGGTCCTCTTTCAGAATTGTGTCCCATGACCCAGACTGTCAGTCAAGATGTCCGCCAAATCCGATCTTAGTTTAACATGAATCCTATGGGAAATATTCAAAAATCTTTTTGTCTAAAACCACTTGACCAATTGGAACCAGACGTAGCAGCAATGGTCCTTAGGGGGTTCTCTTTCAGAAATATATCCGATTTCATGAACTGTGAACCAGGATGGTCGCCACAGCCAAACTTAGTTTAACATTGTACCCTATGGGAAATTCACTCAAAAATATTTTCGTCTAAAACTACTGAGCCAATTGGAACTTAATATGAAAGCATTGGTCGTTAGATGGTTCTCTTTCAGAATTGTGTCCGATCGCTTAGATTGTCAACCAATATGTTGGCCGCCACAGCCGAACATACTTTCGTATAGGACCCTATGGGAAAATTCATTTAAAAATCTTCTTGTCTGAAACCACTTAGCCAGTTGGAACAAGCAGTAATGGTTCTAGAAGATTCTCTTTCAGAAATATGTCCATTGACCTGGACTGTAAACCAAGATGGCTGCCACAGCCGAACTTAGTTTAACATAGAACCCTATAGAACAACAGCCAAATTGACTGCAACACTTAAATTTCTAGTGCTGCTCAAGGTGAAAAGTTAAATCCAGGTGAGCGATACAGTCTCTTGAGAGCCTCCAGTTAACTTGATGCATTTAATTTGTTTACAGTATTTCACATACTATCTGTAGATGCGCGATAAGGTTTTAGAATTTTGATTATCAAAAATTGGGGCCCAAAGGTGTCGAATTTCAAAAATTAGACATTAAAGCTTGTGACTTAAACTCCTCATTCATTTTTCATTTTATGCTTTTAATATCTATACAGTATTGTCACATATTGTATGTAGATGCGTAATAAGGTTTTTCAATTTTGATATTTAAAAATTTGGGCCCACGGGGGTCGAATCTCCAAATTTAAGCTTGTGACCTAAACTCATTTGTATTCAAAGATATGATTACATTATGTGGGGATGCGGGTATAGCGGTCGATTCAGACTGCCTTAATCTAGTTTTATTGTTTTATAAATTTCGCTGCATTTTTCAAATATTTTATTCTTGCGTGCAATATAACAGAACTATTGTCCTACAAAAATAATATATTGAATGTGCAATATATTATTTTGCAAGGGTCAAGATTCCAGACTATTAATGCCATAAGCCTTTTATTCTATGCCAATTTTTTTAAATGTCAAATTCCACACCAATGGCGTCAATTTCTAATGGAGTATTACATTAAATGCAATGTCTTGTAACATATACAATAATATAAAATGCATATGAATTGAACATTTATTCCTTTTTTTTTCATTTTGAAAGTAATTTAAAATTCTTCAACGATGAGCAGACAAATCTCATCTTCGATTAAGATCCAAATATCCCATATATTCGATTTAAGGGGTAAAATAAACCAGTTACCAAAGATCTAGCGGCTTAACTTTTTTCTAGCACATCCATAAAACTTGTCCTTACTCACAAAATTCTTCCACGTAACCACATTATTTATTTAAAGTGGAAATAAATAAATAAATTTTTGGTAACAACTCTCAAAATCAAAACTGTGTATTCCAATATTTATTTCATGGTGGATTAAGAGATATTAGTATACATGTATTTATCGAAAATGAGTTACTTTACTAAACTTACTACAGTTCATATGTCGCTATAATACTCACCAGGAATTGGTTCTTTTCTACATTTAAGTCCTATATCTGACTGTGATCTATAATTTCTTATTGGTTGAAACCACGGAATGCCCCAGCCAAAATTACACTGGTTCAAATCCGATCCAACAAGAGGACATTCGATGTACTCTATCCATACTTGTCCCTGACCAGTGAGTACGTTGTAATACTTGGGAATTCCACCATATCTGTGGTATAACACTGAAATCAATCTAACTTTATTTTTTTTAAAAGATGATTTTATAGCATTGAAACTTTTCTACATTTTTCTGGTTCTTATGAAGATAAGGTTTCGATATGGCTGCACCGACCTATTAGCAGATAAATATTCCATGATAAAATGTGCATATTTCGTCGATTTACGACTCGTAAGATGTTATCATGGTCTTATTAACATAAAACTTTGAAGAGCCAATTCAACATTTACGACTCATTAGCCTGTAAGTGAAGTGGAACTCATTATTGTAAACGTACAGGTATAAACAATAAAATGTTAGCCTGTAAGTGAAGAGAAACTCATGATTGTAAATGTAGATATATAAACAACAAAATGTGAGCCTGTAAGTGAAGTGGAACTCATGATTGTAAACGTACAGGTATATACAACACAATGTTAGCCTGTAAGTGAAGAGGAACTCATGATTGTAAACGTACAGGTATAAACAACAAAATATTAGCCTGTAAGTGAAGAGGAACTCATGATTATAAACGTACATGTATAGACAACACAATGTTAGCTTGTAAGTAAAGTGGAACTTATGATTGTAAACGTACATGTATAAACAACAAAATGTTAGTGTGTAAGTGAAGTGGAACTCTTGATTGTAAACGTACAGGTATAAACAACACAATATTAGCCTGTAAGTGAAGAGGAACTCATGATTATAAACGTACAGGTATAGAAAATACAATGTTAGCCTGTAAGTGAAGAGGAACTCATGATTGTAAACGTATATGTATAAACATCAAAAAGTTAGTTTGTAAGTGAAGTGGAATTCATGGTTGTAATCGTACATGTATAAACAACACAATGTTAGCCTGTAAGTGAAGAGGAACTCATGATTGTAAACGTACAGGTATAAACAACAAAATGTTAGTGTGTAAGTGAAGTGGAACGCTTGATTGTAAACGTACATGAATAAACAAAAATATGTTAGTGTGTAAGTGAAGTGAAATTCATGATTGTAAACGTACAATGTACATGTATAAACAACAAAATTTTAGCCTAAATTGCACATCATTGTATTTTACACAAAGGTAACACAAAAGTAAGTATATGAATAGTTGCTTCAAAGTGGCTTTTTGTTTCCAAACTGATCCTCTGGTAAAAAGGAGTAGACGAAGTTTACATCGGATACAGAAGTGATGTTTGAGGATGTTTGAACTTACCGTAAGGGCGGTACCAGTATAATTTGAAGTAGCACAGACACATACACAGAATATTACTAAATCAAAGATTAATACACCCATGCAATACGGGAAATTAAAACCAAACGAAACGGTGCAAAACTTTTACTTAAAGTCCCTAAAAGGTCTTCAACAACAACGAAAACACTCTGCTTTGGATATATATATATCTAAAAGTTTCATAAAAAAAATCATTTTATTGTGAGATCGAATAATGCAACACTGCCAGCTGATCATGAGAACAGTTAAACCCCTGTCTATTGTACATGACTCCTTCCTTTTAAGACTTTTTTTATTCAAGATATAATATGTTAAAATATCAAAATATGCAAAATATTCCTATGTGAAGTTTCTAGATTAGGACAAGGACCACATTGATATATTAATATTATCAAATGCACAGAAAGTCTAGAACAATGTGTCTTTTTTCGGTCTTACCCTTTTCCAGAGAATTATCTACTACGACATAGTGAATGATATCATTGAATGTTGAATGAACCTTGGGTAGGCATATTTTTTTTGAAAACTGAAAGCTTTTTTCCAAAAACTTTTTTATATCATCATGAATCCAAGAAAACCATTAACATTCTGTAATTTACTGATGTTTTGAGATCAAGTTGTGGTCAGGGGCTGTTTAAAAAAATTACAAAAATTTCTACTACTAGTACCTTATTTATATTTATACTATTCACTAGATCATGTAAGATCATTATATGTGAAGTCAGGAAAAACCTTAAAAAAGAAAAGTTCAAATTCTTTTGAAAAATGAAAAAAAATAATTATAAACACTACTAACTAACTTTAGAAATTGGCAAACTAGGCTAATGCTTTTTAAAATTACTTAAAACTCCTGTTATTATAGATCTTTAAGTTGAAATTTTAATATTTATACACTGAAATGATAAATTTAAACTTACTGGTATCCTAACATTTTGCACAGTATGTTAGCTCCTGTATGCCCTATGAATTCATTACGTATAGTTCCCCATGTGTTGTTATGCTTTATTTCAACTCTGCCCTCATTTTGAATATCCGATGCTGCCAACCGGATACTGACGTTTGGATTATTATTATTTTCTGTGTCAAAATATAAAATTAGATATACTGTGTAAAATTATCTTACTGAATATTTATGAATTATTATACTTTATGTGGTCATATGAATGTCCACTGAACTTTTTTTGAGTTATCACCAGGACACTTTTAGGCTGTTGCACACCCGCCCGCCGAAAATCACCAATCTTATAAATGAATACATTGAAATAAAAGTGGTATCTAGAGATTTGTATTTATAAAAATAATTTATGATTCGTTCTATGACTACTTTATCCTTTGTCACTCTTTAAAAAAAGTCACGGGCATGATCTCAATTACAAAGTTTTAAAAATAAAAACATATTACTAGTAGTTACTAAAATTATCGCCATTAATATACTGCTTTGATCTATGAACAGTGGAATTGACTTCAATATAGAAATTATCTCTCCTGCAATCTATTATTTGAATATAATACAAAAGGAAGTGCACAACGCTTTTATATTATTTCATCTTGTGTCTTTTTGGGCCGAGTGGTCTAGGTAGTTCGTTATGATTACTAGCCCGTCAACAATAAGGTTATGATTTCGAATCTCACATGTGGCGGGTGTGTGTTCGATTCTGATCTTAATTGAAAGGATTGCCAGTTTCCCTACACAAGGTCGGTGGTCCTCTACGGGTACTCCGGCTTCCCCAACCAATAAAAACTGGCCGCCGCGAAGTAGCCAAATGTGCTGAAAACGGCGTAAAAACACAACTAAACAAACAAAAAACCTTGTGTTCATTTATATTAGGAGGCATATAATACAGGTCATTTGACTAGTTGAAGTAGAGATTAGAAACAGCAGTTTCTTGTAATGCAAAACAGAAGTATGCTGGCCAAATGAGAGACAAGACCAAGCTTAATAATCTAAAAACAATACAGTAAGATGTTAACTTGACAGAAATAAACTGTGTGTAGTTTGAATTTCATATTATATAAATGTTCTAGGATGTTTGGTGTTCATTTATCGTTGGTGGTTGCTACCGTGATCTTTTACGTTACAGGGTCGGTTTTATCTTAACCAGAACTGTTTCATAAGTTAGACTGTCCTTCACCGTCACTGTAACCATGTAATACCTGTCGATAATACAAGTATAGAAGGTAACACATTTTTCTTTGGAAAAAACATGGCCTTACCAAACTCTGTATTAGTCCAACATCTGATCCCAAGATTGTTCCACCCATTACAGTCGCACGAGTTGCATTGTTCTCCCCAGTCCTCATGGCTACATTCATCAATATTGGATGAGTTGTTCTGTGCATTTGAGATTTTGAAGTAGTGCTCTACCGTCATTTAAAGATCCAGTTACTGGTTGAAATGGATAGTTTTTGTTAACATCAAATGCAATACCACCATTACTAATGAAAATAAAAAACAATATCTTTCAACAACTGTGGAAACGCCTATTCTTCTGAATTATTTATTAATTATTAATTAGTGTGAATAGATTTTTTGCATGGATATAAGCCTCATATGACCAATTTGTAAAATAATTGACGTCTCTAAAGCCCAAAGGATAATCATTTATAAACTTTATTTTCTGATGTTAAATACTTTACTGTCATAATGTTTTGGAAATAAAGGTGTAAATATATAGTGTATATCCTCCGTGCATAACTCTGTCCTTAGATGGTTTCTGGCTTAACGTTTTGATATCTTTTGAATATGTCCAACACATTTTCAACATTTTTGAAAACATACACATATAATAAGAATTGGTACAATAGAAATTTTATTACATTGGTTTATTATGTCTTGCCAAAATCAATTTGTTAACAATTGACTTCACGGTAATTAAACATACTAATTTTCCAAAGCTAATTTCATAGTGGAATTAATCAAATCCGGTCAATGGTCTATTAACTACAATTTTTTCGTAACATTTGACTAAATGACTATGGTTAAGTCAGAATGGGCAATGAAATATGGATAAATTATTGATGCCAAATCACACTAGAAAGTTCTATCGGAATCAACAGATAAATTTCCTTTTCCATTGAAGGTGTCACAGTTTCTTTAAATTTTATGGCATTTTGGAAGGTTTTTAAGGTAGATCAATACTAATATTTTTGGCAGATATATTTTCCTAATTGTTTCCAGGCAGGATGTAGGATAGATATACTTTGAATTTCAATTAAAAAAAAAACATAGGTCACCGTTCTTGATTTTGATATAATTGAGTCTTTATGTTTGTAAATTTTATATAGATTATATAGGGAAAATCCAAATTTCTCGTACAATAAAAAAAACTGGCAGATAGATTTTTTATAAAATTGTGAAAAGAACACTTATCTGACATGCTTTCATACTCTTAAATTTTTTCTTGCTATTTCCAAAAAAAATAAAATTTCCTTAACATTTTATTAGAAAAATTTTCCGCCAGTTATCTCCCCTGAAAGGGTTCTTTGTAGAATAATATGTTTTAATTTTGCTATTTATAAATTTTTGTCATATTATTTGTTTAAATAGAATTAATATATAATTTTCACATTACATCAAATACTATTTGTTCGTCCAAAATATATATCTACATTCAAATTTGCAAGATTCCCGAAAAAGATGTTCAGTATATTAGATATGATCAACCTAAAGTCTTTCTATAATTTTCTGTAAATTTTCTAATTTCAGATGTCATAAGTGAAGCAGAAACAACAGCTCGCAATGGTCACTTGCAAACAGTTTATGAGATAGCAAGAGTGCTGGGAAATGAGAAAATACCAGCAACATCAACAGTAAAGGACAAGCATGGAAAGATCTTGAGCAGCCAGGAAGAGAAAAAGAAAAGGTGGAAGAGCACTTCGAGGAAGTATTGAAACGCCCACAACCTGAGAATCCACTAGTAGTGAAAAGTGAAGGTGACGTGATAGAAGAAATAGATACGGGGATCATACGGAAGGATGAAATCATCACGGCAATGAAAAAGTCAAAGAATGGCAGCAGTAAAATACCTGGAAAAACTCTTTACGGGCATATGGAATTAAGAAACTATACCAGCTGCTTGGAGTAAAGGCCTAATTGTAAAGATTCCAAAGAAAGGGGGTGGAACAATATGTGAAGCCTCACCCTTTTATCAGTGCCTAGCAAGATTTTCTCTAAAAAGAGTCCAAGACGGTGTAGAGGTGTAGAGGAACAACTGAGAGAGGAACAAGTTGGATTTAATAAGGGAAGGAGCACGACCGAGCAATTATTTACGCTCAGAAACATCTTAGAGCATTGTACAGAGTGGAATGCACCATTGTTTGTTAACTATATTGACTTTGAAAGACATTTGATTCCATCCACAGAGAAAGCCTTTGGTCCATCATGAATTTCTACAGCATCTGTGCAGTGTTAGAAGATGGTGAAGAATCAGAATGGACAGGAGTGAAACGGGGCTGTACTATGTCAGGATTCCTTTTCCTATTAGTTTCCCAAATGAAAATGGACCTGTTCCATTGATATTATCCCTTCCTCATACCGGATTTGACATGGGCAGCATGGCCGGTGTCCTGCAGGAAGCAGTGACTGCTTAATCTTCCGGAGCACCTGAGTCTACCCCCGGTTTTTTGGTGGGGTTTATGTTGTTCATATGTTTTTAGTTTTTAATTGTAGTGCATGTATTGTTTTGGTTTTGTCTTCGTTGTTCAAATCATTCAACAGCTTGGTCGTGTCAGTCCTTACATACGGAAGCGAAACTTGGAAGACAACAGAGCGAGACAAAACAAGCTTGACACCTTTAAGAACAGATGCCTGAGACAACTAGTAAGAATTAGATGGCCAGAGAAGATATTAAATGAGCTACATCGGAGAACAAGAACATCAAACATAAGCGATATTAAAACACACAGGAAATGGAAAGGGATTGGACATGTACTCAGAATGGTGTATAACGGCATTGACGTTGCATTCAGAAGGAAAGAGAAAAGTTGGTCGATCTAAAACAACATGGAGGAGGACTACTGAACAAGAGAGATGATAACTGGCCTGGAGCAGTTGGGCGTCAGCAAGGATGGCAGCCAAGGACAGACAAAGATGGGGACAGTGTATCAGGACCTTATGTGACAGCGGGCACGAAGAGGATAGGTGACATGAGGTGATATGTCATTAGAAAAATAATAACTAAATATATCCTAGTTAATACTGTTAGAGTAGCTTTTGGATTAAAAATAAAAATATACGCTTATGAACTCCAAATAAAACGAAAGTGTACTACATTCCATAGAGTTTCATTTATAAAAGCCATTCTCCCCCTTGGGAAAGTATATGTTACTTTTACTCAAAAATGAAAATTTGACACTAGGAAATAATGTTACTTATTTTGGTGATTATATTTTGCGGCTGTTGCATTTCCCTCTCAAGAGTTAGATTCAAAGTGCTATTAATTTCAAAACAAAAAGATGATGGAAGCCATTCTATAAGCGGATTGATTTGGGATCTTATTTGGATGATGAAAATATAATCAGGTTTACCTATATCCCAGCATCTTACAGATGACTGAAACTTCCATTTTACCAACTCCATCAAAACAAACCTTTCCCCAATGTCCTTCTCTGTATACAACAACTGCCCCTTCTGTTGAACTACCACCTTGTAGAAAAACAGGCACTTCAGGAACTAATGAATAAATAGCATGATAAAAACAATTAAAAAGTCTTTGTAATTTGTAATGAATTGATTTTGATATTATATATTATATATAAATATACTAAATAAATAAATGATTTGGAAAATACGTTAAAGGTTTAAAAAATCATGAGATTTCCGAATGCAATTAGGTTCTATCCGGGCACTGTGGTTCAAAACCTTGGTTCCATCCGGGTCTTTTGGTTCTGAACCTTGGTTCTATCCGGGTTCTTTGGTTCGAAACCATGGTAACTGGTTCAACATCCGGGTTGTTTGGTTATAGGAACCCAACTTCTTGGTTCTATCGCGGTTCTTTTGTAATATCCCTGTTTGACTTTGAGAAGATATCCGCAAGTATCCGAATAAAGAGATAGAGTAGGTCAAAGACGCTTATCTTGTTTTATATCATTTATACATTTCAGCATCGCCGGAAATGAAGCTGTAAGGTAAATACCTTCTCATTTTAATTATTTAACATGGGAAACTGGACAAAAATATAACATCGTATGTATTTATATCAACCCAAATATACAGTATATCTAACATCCGTTTTTAGAATCATGATAGTCGTTCCGTTTTCATTTATTTTTCACTACTCATCCCTCATTTCATTCATAATAAATTTAAAAACTTGAAAAAAAACGACATTCAAAAGGTCAACCATTCTAATTATGTGATTTAAAGAATCGGCATTTCGAAGATGTGGGTCAACACGGTGTTGATCAATAACGTCCGCGTCAATGAATTGAGACAAAACTGTGTGTATGTACATTTATATTTCTATTTATAGATCGTATGCATAGGAAACTGCAATGAAAAGTGTAAAAAATGGATTATTTTTAATCACAAAATATTTTTTAATATGAATGCAGTTCAAGCAGTATTCATGATCAAAAATACTTTTTTTTCAAGTACTTTTTTGTTGAGCTGACTAACATGACTAAATGGTGAACTATCAGATAGCGAAACGGCTCGAGGCCCGGGACTGTTGAAGACTTAACAAATTTAAAGTTTTGTTTTGAATTGTATTTATTGTTATTTTCGTCTATTTTAGAAATCCAGGAAAACAATATTCTATTTTAACCGAATCTTAACAAATTTAATTTCGCACGCATAAGGGAATTATTAGTGTTTTCCGGTCACGAGTTGAATATTTTCGATATTAAAATTCTTGAATTAGTCATCCTATAAATAATTCACGTCGTATATTTATATAAACGGTCAAACTTGTAAATATACTAAATAAATAAATGATTTGGAAAATACGTTAAAGGTATAAAAAGTCATGAGATTTCCGAATGCAATTAGGTTCTATCCGGGCACTGTGGTTCAGAACCTTGGTTCCATCCGGGTCTTTTGGTTCTGAACCCTGGATCTATCCGGGTTCTTTTGTTCGAAACCATGCTAACTGGTTCAACATCCGGGTTGTTTGGTTATAAGAACCCAACTTCTTGGTTCTATCGCGGTTCTTTTCTAATATCCCCGTTTAACTTTGAGAAGATATCCGCAAGTATCCGAATAAAGAGATAGAGTAGGTCAAAGACCCTTATCTTGTTTTATATCATTTATACATTTCAGCATCGCCGGAAATGAAGTTGTAAGGTAAATACCTTCTCATTTTAATTATTTAACACGGAAAACTGGAAAAAAATTAACATCGCATGTATTTATATCAACCCAAATATACAGTATATCTAACATCCGTTTTTAGAATCATAGTCGTTCCGTTTTTATTATTTTTCACTACTCATCCCTCATTTCATTCATAATAAATTTTAAAACTTGGGAAAAAAAACGAAATTCAAAAGGTCAACCATTCTAATTATGTGATTTAATGAATCGGCATTTCAAAGATGTAGGTCAACACGGTGTGGATCAATAACGTCCGCGTCAATGAATTGAGACAAAACTGTGTGTTTGTACATTTATATTTCTATTTATAGATCGGATGCATAGGAAACTGCAATGAAAAGTGTAAAAAAAGAATTATTTTTTAATCACAAAATATTTTTTAATATGAATGCAGTTCAAGCAGTATTCAGGATCAAAAATACTTTTTTTTCAAGTACTTTTTTGTTGAGCTGACTAACATGACTAAATGATGAACTATCAGATAGCGAAACGGCTCGAGGCCCGGGACTGTGGAAGACTTAACAAATTTAAAGTTTTGTTTTGGATTGTATTTATTGTTATTTTCGTCTATTTTAGAAATCCAGGAAAGCAATATTCTATTTTAACCGAATCTTAACAAATTTAATTTCGCGCGCATGAGGGAATTATTAGTGTTGTCCGGTCACGAGTTGAATATTTTCGGCGATATTAAAATTCTTGAATTAGTTATCCTATAAATAATTCACGTCGTATATTTATATAAACGGTCAAACTTGTAATAAACTAAATAAAACAAGACACCACAGAAACTCAAACACTAACAATGTGAACTCCAATTAAACACCGGGAGTGACGTCGCATTTCAAGTGAGTAAAAGCCAGTGAATTCCGGTAAAATGTCAATTTCAGAAGGACGCGAAATATTATTGAAGATATCACCCTCTCTAAGAAGTTTATGTGAAACCAATCGCTGTTGTATAAATCACGTGTGGCATAAACGCACCAATTGTGAAATGTACACCCCACTGGATGTTACAGCTAAGAAAGGGGAAATCCACAATCGAAAAATTTAAACTATCATTTTTCAAATGCCCATTATTACCTACAAGTGCAAATCTAGATATGAAGCAGAAGCTGGTGGGTCTGTGGTCTCTTCAATTTCTCGTTCACTCGGATGGGTGATATGTAGGTTATCCTCAAAGGAAGGATTGTCAAGTGATATAACATCATCTATATAGTGAGAACTAAAATTAAAAGACTGGGTTAGTTTCTTTTCTTAAAGATTCAGTAGTACATGACCGTATTATAAAATCAAGCAATATACGGAATGTCTTAAGTACAAAACTCAATAGAATTTTCTTGTATTATACAAAAACCTTTTATGACAATTGGAATCAATCGTTTTCATTTACACAAACCTTCATGGGGTTCTAATCTACACCTGACAAAAGTTGGAGAGCGGCATACACGAAACAGGGGTTGGTAATGACAGTCATTTAAATTCAACGCAATCAGGGAACAGTGCAAGATTTTCATCCTCGCGGGTCTTTTATTTTTGTATGGATAATCTTGTTTAAAAACCGCATCTCCACCATGCCTGAAAAACAGATATTGTATTAACCAGTAATAACTGTAACAATGAACTGCTACGAAGTCTTCTTAACGAACTATCTGATATCTTGAACGCCTTACATTGTATTCAATAAATTATTAGTTTTTCAGAGACTGAAATGGGGAAATTGTTGCTTTAACGTTTATGCATACTTGATGGAAAGGTTACTTGAAAATCGGGATATGGATATTTTTGTGACCTGAGTTTTACAGTCATACCATGGCACACTTTATCAACTTTCGCTTGTTGACATGATGCACCGACAGACATTATCCCTATATTTCTGAACCGAATACGAGAACCGACTTTATTGTATGGTGTAATAAAATTCATTCTGTTTCATAAAATAAAAATAATAAAAAAGACTTCTTACCTGCCGTGATAAGTCCTCCCAACATCAAGTCAGTATAATTTGAATCATATTTAGATAAAATGATACAATTGCAACACAACATGACTTTTTTGTTTAATTTATGACCAAGCAAATGAAATAATATCTATTAACACATATTATGTATGATACATTGATGTCTTCCTCGTATCAATAGTATATTAAATCTACAATATGATGGCAGAAAATAAAATAATTAAAAGATAAAACACCACATTAACGGCCGGCATTTCTATGTCCCGCCATCGCGTTGCGTTGGGGGACAATAAAACAGTTAGACCAATACAGTTAATTTAGCATAAAATATTATTGGAGAATTTTGTATGATATATAACAATTTATTAATTAATAGTACATTATCCCCGGGAACAATGCCAATTGTACATTCGCTAGGTCTATTCATGTGCATAATTATTATCCCGGCCAGCAGTTTCGAAGTTATTCAGAAACACTGATGATACATGCAGTGTTTAAAGGGGTGGGACATGAACCCTGAGGATATCTGAGTTAATCACAAAGAATAAAAAAAATTATATAATTAAGGGCCAAGGATCTCAACGTCTTTTATTTATTTTTTATGAGGGAATACCCCAATTTCCCAGGCAATGTGTAAAATCATTTATTGCGTCTCCTTATAGACCATTAGAAATATAATTATGGGGTATAGAGTTTAATGGTTTATGAGATTTGAACATAACTTATTAAAACGTTTTAAACATTTTTTACGGATTTTGAAATAATTTGAGGTGGCGAGGATGACCTTTTTGTGGGGGTGTTAGGTTTTTATCAATTTGTTTGTCTTCTCATGGGGGATATGTGAATGAGGGGCAGGGATTTCAACACTTTATGATGTTGGACCTATTCCCACTGACGTACCATTTCATGTGCCTCCACCGATTTGTGACTTCACGACGGGTGCCGTGTACGGAGCAGGAACTGCGTACCCTTCCGGAGCACCTGGGTTCACTCCTGATTTTTATAGGAGCTCGAGCATTGTATTTTAGTTTTCTGTGTTTATTTGTTGTGCTTGTGGTTGTTCATTTGTCTTCCCGGGTTTGTCTGTCAAATGGATTACGTTTTTTTATTGCTCCTTAGGTATATTTGTCCTTCTTTACGAAATAATAAAATATTATTGATTCCAGGGGTGGGGATGAACCCTTGGGTAATTGAGGTATATATCAGTTCATGCGTCTTGTCATGGGGAATAAGAAAATATACAGTTTAGGGGTCGAGTTTCTGACAGATTTTTATATCATTCAAGATAATTGGTTTGAGGAGGCGAGGATGACGTCCATAGAGTAATGGGGAATGTATCATTTTGCATATTGTCATGTGAAATATACAAACACATGATTTATGGGTAGGGATTTCAACGGTTTAAGAGATAATTAACATTATCTGTTTGACAGAGTGGTGATAATCCCCTGGGGAAACGAGGTATGTGTCGGCTTACCATGGGTAATTGGAAAAAATATGGTTTAGGGGTGGGGATTTTAACGGTTTATGATTATTGATTTACGGGGTTGAGATTCACTCTACTAAAACAATGAGGTACATGTCATTTAATGCGTCTTGTTACGGAGAATAATAAAATATATGATTTTAAGCTATGGATTTTAATTGCATATGAATTTTTTCAAAATTATCGACTTGAAGGTTGGGGATGACCTCCCCCATCCCTAGAGGAACGAGGTATATGTCATTTAATAGGTGTTTTAACGGGTATCAAAGGGTACGTTAAAAACCTCCGTTAAAATAGTCATATGACTATTTTGCTCGCTCCTTTCTTGTGCTTTTTTGGCTTTTTTTATTTTATTTACCGAATTTGGTTTATCATCGCTGCCCTTAGAATTGTACTTTTTCAGACCAAAGATCAAAGGGCATCTTTAAAACCTACGCCAAAAATAGGCGCATGGCTATTCCCCCCCCCCCCCCTCCCACTTTCCTTGTGATTTTTACTGAAGTTGGTTTATCACCGCTATATTTACTAGTCGGTTGGAACAGAGTGCTAAAAATATCAAGGTACCTCTTCAAACTTGATATCTACCTCAATAACATTCAGTGAAATTAAAGGAGAGACGAACAAAGTAATTCCAGCTAGGACATACCCCTCCAAGGAATATTTCATCATCTTTCTCAAATTCCCGCGTGGATTCAATCTCGTTTTGAAAAGAATGATTTATGAAATATTCTGTATTAGTAGTTGGTGTTTCCTTTTTATAACATGAGATGTATGTAGCTGATCCATCCTCTCCGCCGACAAATAGGCGAATAGTAAATGTGGGCTTACACTTATTCTTGAATTTTAAAATTTGGAAATTATTACCGGGAGAGTGTATTTCGAAAGGTCTTTTTTATCATATCTAGTTAAATCATTTACCGAAAGTCCAATCGGTATCGGAGTAACACGAGCAGCAATAGGATATATAGACATACCGAATAGACCATTTAGAGAGCAACTATAAGTGTACCTATCTAAAGGAGGTATAGTACTAACTGCAGGACTTAGATATACATGCTGATATTGATCATTAGGAGTTAACGTGAATTCCTTTACTTCACATCTCCTATCCCCCTTATAATACCTGCCACATATTTAGCAATATAACCCATTCGGAATTCGATATCTTGAGTCCCGTAAGAAAGAGCCTCTGCAAACATTCGTGTCCATTTTGTCGCAATATCAGGATTCCAGTAAGCTGGCATCTCGCTTCCAAAATCTTTCCAAGTATAACACTCCATGAAACACGTTGAACCTTTTAAATCAATGTTGATACTAGCAGTCAATTTTGTTTGAAAGAGCCCTATAATATCTCGTTTTTCAAACATCCTTGTTTCATAGAATACGTCAGGGTCAAAGGAAAATTTATTATATATTTTTGGATAGATTGGTTTGGAACTATAATCCTGTATATAATACTGGAGTTTTTCCCAATACCATGTAAAAAGCGGTTCAAGGGGTGGGTCGGTTTTTCTTTTTCTACCACTGCTGCCTTGCTCTTTTCAGTTAGTTTTATAAAGTTTTCATGTACTCCCGGATACTCATCATAACGAAAACTCCACGACCAAGTCGCGTAATTCTTTATTCTTTCGACATGAAACGTGTCATTTCATCCCTAACATACTTTTTTACTTTTTTAAAAAATATTACTTTCTGGGCGCCTAGCTAATTTATCTCTAATCTGACCTCGAATTGATAGGCATAGTACCCATTAAATAAAGGGTTTCATCCTTGTCAGTCGGCCTTAAAGTCAATGTCCAATTATCATAATCCTCTTTAATATCATCATTATTATTACACACATCACCCGATAACCACTTGATTTTATCTCTTGGTAAATGCCACTCGGGGTTTACCGTAGCATGTCTTCTCTTGTAATCATCATTATTAACGAAGTCCTGAATTTTTGTATCCACCTCATTCTTGGTATACAAGTCAGACTGTTTGCATCCAATTCACTCTTGTTATACACATCGTTTTCTGGTAGTGCATCAAATTTGGCATCAACTTCACTCTTGGAGTATACATCTGCAGTAGACCCGCCAATAGATCCTCCATACTGTGGTAGTACGTTGATTTTTGCATCCAATTTTTGCCCAAACTGTGAGAGGTGTATTGGTCTTAGATAATGACTATGCAAGTCTTTCCTCAATTTCGTCTCGCTTGCATTAACAAAAGACTTTGTAGCCAAATCATGTCTTAATTTGATCTCAGTGTCTGTCAATTCCTTCCTCAATTTTATCTCTTTATCACCAACTCCTTTCTTATCTCCGCGTCTGCAGATAAAAAGTCCCGTTGTCTATTTTCTGTTGTAATGACTTCTTGTTAACCACAGATGTTGGATCATTCAAATCAGTCCCCAATCCCCTAATGTATTTCTTGTTCATATCGAAATCTTTTTGTGCTATTGCAGGAAAGAAAATATCAGCAATCTGTTTAATAGTAGCAACCTGATCTCCAACTGTGCCGGCTTCAAATTTCTTGATTTTGTACCGACTCATGTCCAGATTTCCAATTCCTAGGGAGTCTCTACTTATTTATCTAAATGCTTTTTATTTGCATATTTACTTAGTAATACACTACACTAAAATTAGTTTCTGCTTGCCCTACAGGACTTAAAGACCCTACCTGAGATATTTCATTAAAGATACCCATTTTTATAACTTTTTTTTATAAAGAAAAGAAAAAATAAGGTTGGGTGAATTGAGAGAAAGGGCTTTAAAAAAGTCTAAAGCAGAAAAAACAGTAAACGAGTTTAGATTAAGGAAGGAACAAGAAAAAATAAGAACAAATGTACAATCAGATAGATATGGAGCCAGTACCAAAGGCAATAGAAAACATACCGTATGCATGTAAACCAGCTGCCAATCAATATATCAACCCTTACCAATACAGGAAAAGCACTACTGCAAATAGAGGAACCTAAGGAGGAAGAGGAAGTGGAGAGAGAAGAATGGTTTTAAGCCGTTGAAATGGATCAGACTGTCATGCACCTCTAAAATCTTGATGCTGAGAAACAAGATGAAGGCGATACATTTTTAGATACTGAAGATAAGATTAAAGACGCACAAAAATATAATAGAGAGCTTGGAAGATTTAAAAAGAAAGCTAAAGACCCATCCCTCTTTGACAAAATGATAAGAAAATCAAGAGGTAATATAGGAAATTGCAGGGTAAAACTGGGAAAGGTTTATCCTCGAAAGGGTCTTACAAGATCGATACTTTTGGTGCCTTTTCTGATCTGGTATTGGATTTGGAGCACCTCCTGGAATATAATAAGTTGAATGGACTAGACAAGACTGGAATCTAGTATTGGATGAAAATGTAGATGATGACTTTATCGATCTAGTGATAAAGAGGTACAACCCGCAAAAGGGGTAATCAGATTCAGCAAAGACGACATTCAGAAACCTGGTTTCCCTCTCGTCACACCCACTAGTGAATACAAGCGGTATATAAAAACATATTTTGGCAATAATACTGATAGTCTTTTAAATCGATTTGAGTACGGTAGTAACTTGCCTAATATAACTAATGGGATTGACTCTGTTTACATACACTGTGATCTGATTACAGATTCCGTTGTAGATGGGAAGTTCGGTGACGCGATCTACGTATTTAGTACTGCAAATTTGTCTAGGAGTTACCCATTTGAACGAGAACCGTACCATATAGGATATTCGGAGGTAAATAAGACGAGAGTCGAGTCTATTCGTGGTTGGGTAACTGATGCAGATGAGAGAAATATATAGATCTAATGGTGTTGATACTAGCATTACTTTTATTCTCAGAGAAATATAAAGAGTAAAAAAATGAAGAGAGTGTACAATAAGGAGTTGGGAATATATATCTATGTTGACCCTATAACGAGGAAATAACAGAATGCACAGCAGGGTGCCAGCCTATTCGATAGTATATTTAGTGCTGTAGCCAAGCAGACCATAAAATAGATAGCAAAAGAGACCATAAAAAATCAGCGACCGCGGTATTAGACACCGGGAGTAAAAAATTAGGCGAAAAGGTGATACAATACGTGGCAGAAAAACTATCACCCAAGGCGTCCCCTAAAACCACGACAATTCAAACCAAAACCAGGTGCGTTAATCAACAAAAAAGTATGATTCTGCGACAAAAATCGGTATGTTGCTGGGCAAAGGCACCCTGCGAAGCACTCCACGAAGCATTCAATGAAGGATAAATAGATTATTATAGATAGTGACAAGAAATACAAAAAATAAGAAGGACAATGACAAAAGACTAACTAAAAGTCCTAACAGAGAAGCTTCAAAGAAGTACTACAAGTTCTCCTGTGAGATTTGTGATAAACGTCTTTGTGTATCAGTAAAAAAGTATCACTGTAGGACTAGCGGGCATTGTAAGCGTGCAGCGGCAATTATACCTGACTCCAATTTTAAAATAAAAAATGAGATAAAATGTACAGAAGATGAACTAATAGGACAGACCGGGATTAGTCGTACAGAGTCAGTTATCCCCAAGGTAATCAGGGTTGCTAACGAGCGACAAGGTAGAGACAATATCTCTCTTGATAAGAGACAGACTAAATCACTCGGTTTCGAACCGTTTCACCGATTTCGCTGACGCTCACGTGACTTTTGTCTTTTGTGACAGTACGTCGAGCTATAGATACAATACATCAAGGATTTTGCCGATTTCATTGACCTGTACCAGAGTTACATGAATATTCATCTCGCACCGAACAAGGACTACGTGTTGGAGATATTAGAGATCAGAATTAAAGCAGTGAGCCTCCGGATGGAGGATATTGAGAAGAAAAAGTCAGAAAAAATAGCAAATGGGGTAAAGAGAAAATATCTGAAATCAACCAATAACAACTGTTTCTTCCGATTCTGGAGAAAGTATTACCGGGTCTTAATTCCACAGTTACATTGTGTTATTTGATAAGGCGGGATTACAATCTAGCGCCTAGTACACAGATCCCGTTCCCAATAACGTGGGACATGATAAAACGAAATAATATCCCCGTCGGTCTATATTGTGCCGAAACAAAAGAACACAAGAACAAGGGATACCTCCCTGATATAGAGCTGACCGAGGGACATTACACCCTCATTGTTGCTTAAGAGAAAATGAAGTGTGAGTCCTGCGATGAGATTTATTTCCAGGATCAAAAATATACTTGTCCGATCGTCTGTCCCCATTGTGGAAGGAAATATAAGACAGAACACAAATGTAACGATAATAGGGTTGGATATTATCAAGCGGTAATACAGGGAAAAGGCAGATGTCTGATAAGAAGGACTATCATATAAAGACTTACCGTAGAACTGTAGACGGTCACGATGTTCACACGCCGTACGTTCTGGGATTTGTGGAAGAAGGGGGGTGTCAATATTTTGCCGGTGACAAATGTGTCGATGACTTCGTCCTCTATCTTATAAACAGAGCAAATGAAATCGATGAAGACGAAGGGGGTCTCGTCGTTAAAGCCTACAACGGAAGTAACTTTGACAACTACCATTTACTCAAGAGTATGAATAGACTAGGGTTGGCTACCGAGGAAATTTTTTGCTATGAATAACGGGAGTATAATAGGTATTTAATAAGTAGTCGTGAACATCCTCGTACTTTACTTTCCCATTCATTACCCCATCGTATTGAGTAGATACGAAATCGGTCTTGCTCATGTTGCACCGTCCATCGTCTATACTGTTATGATATTGTATTATTATATTTATTTGTCTTGGACTAATTTGTTTTGTGTGGCCTTATAACATGTATAATATGCTTACATAATACTTATAGTTGTTTACAAATAATGTTATAACTGTGCAGTTTAGAAATCACTGGAACAATAATAGATACTGATGGAATGACTAGAACTTTCTATTTGACTTACGTAATAATACTGGAATGATCATAATATACGATGTGTAATTCAAACTACTACCGTATTCCAGAAGTTTCCGTCACTGCTAGGATAACAACGATTATTGGAAGTTTCACCACAAGTGTGTGGTGATCGATCTCGTGCTGGTCTCTAGGACCTGATATGTATCCGGATATCTTAGATCCGAGATCGATTCGGTAAAAAAAAATAGTAAACCGTCGCACTTGGGTGCGTTTGTCTTTGCCCACAGCCACAAAATCATGTACGACCACATGATGAACTTGAACCCCCAAAAAAGAGTGGAGGGGGACTTCTATTACACGGACACCGGTAGTTTACACGTGCCGGGAGATCAGGCGAGACTTATAGACAATTACAACGGGAATAACTTGGGCGACTTGGCAAATGGTTACAAGAAGGATGCCAAGATAATCAAGGCCATATATATCGCGCACAAGCTGTACATGACTATTACAATTGATAGCGATAATGCAAATAGCGTTACGACAAAGACAAAAGGGCTGAACAACTCCAAGGTACCACAAGAAGACTTTCAAAAGATGTTGCAGGGCGAACAAGTGAAGAACACGAGAGAATTCACCATGAAGTAGGTACATCTGAAGAGATCATCGAAGAAGCAAGGGATCGAACATTTCAGTATTCTTCATATCAAAAACTTTGAGAGACTCGCAAATAAGAACGAATACAAGGGAAGAATTTTTCTAGATAAAAATAAATCTTTTCCTATCGTTATAAAAATGACGTCGGTATCACAATAATTCCCTGAAATGGGGAATAATAATAACTTTAAGACAATAGAAGGACTCAACAAAATGCCAAGAGATTTTTTCCGTAAGACTAATTTGTTAATGCATCTTTTGTTCAAACCGCTAGTGTATTTTGACAAGATCATTCTTTACGCCAAGAATTTTTAACAACATTACTACCAGAAAATGATCAAACGATTTGCGGAAATCGCAAAAAAATAAAAGTGACTTGGGGGATTTACTGCAAGTCTCAAATCAAGACGTCGGAGACATTGATACTGTCGATAACGCCGGACTGACGATTGTAATCTTTGGTGACTAGATTTGCTAGCAGCTAAATCAATGTACTATATTTTATGTATCTTACATTGTTTGTTTTTACCACCCTTTAGAAGAGAGACTCCGTGAACTTTTGCTCTTTCACACAGTAACTGCTCATTTTTTATATATATATAAAAAAATAATATTGTAAGAGGAACAAAGTTTGTCGAAGGTGTAGCTTCCAACTAGATACCCCTTAAGATTTCCTCCCAACACACAACAACAGGTAAAAACGAACTATAAGTTTACGGTAAACGAGAAGACGTCTTTCTATGATTGGTACAAGGGATATTCCCTAATAAAATTAAGGGTAGAAAAGCTAGCAGATGGTACAGCACCGACTAATGATGAGGTATCTGTTATTTCAGATGCCACCAGCTTTCTTAGTCAAATGATTATATAGTCTAAGCTTTTTAAAGCCCACAAATTATAAAATGAGCTGCGAAATGAATAGCAAAAGGGTATTTATTTTAAAAATTGACAAGAGAGTGGTTTTTACTTCAACATCGATGACTACCTCCCCTCAAGCTTCTGCTTCATCAAATTAGCAGTCAATACATGTACTATTCCACTTCCTTGGCAAGTCTGTATAACACAAGTGTAAACTAAAAAAATCTTCATAAATTACTATTATGTAAGTGTCGGCTGCCGAATGTGTAGTAGTATTCACTGAAAGATTGTTAAAGCCTGAGCCATTTGAGTCTTTGAATTAAGTATTGGTTGTGCTACCACAACCAGAGGCATACATACATGTACAAGTCAAATCCATTGCACCGCACCAGACAATGTCACAATAAGATTACACGTCCGCGGAGTAAGTGGTTCACTTGACACGTCTGGCTCTTCATTTTGACCCGTGCAGCAGTGTATCAAATAATCTCATAAAATTACCAAATGCAACTATTGCCTTCCCTTGCCCGACAGTAAGTATCCGACAGTAATAATAGATTATTATCGTAAATAATACTTGATTAAACCACGAGTTTAAATAAGGAATTTTGTAGATATATGTTTCTTAGCTGCAGCGTCTACGAAGATAAGTTAAGGATGTTTGCCGATAATTAACGAGGTTATTGTTATTTCGTGGGATATCTGTAAGATTTTTGGTCCGGATACCTTCAGACAATAAGTGTGGAGCCAAGATAATTAATTCTGGATCACTTTACAAACGAAGTACCTTTCTTGGTGTATACAGAGAGATACATCTTAATGTTTACAAAATATATTATTTCCAAGTAAGGTGGATATTTGGTATTTGAGTCATTTAGTTATTTAAAATGCTGTAAATCAACTATATTTAACCGAGTAAAATCTTTACTCACGGAAAGCCAAGCGAACGACAGATAGCTGATGCTTCTAGAGAGGTAAAATCCTCGATACATGATGCCTCCCATCTGTCATTAAAAAGTTCAACATAACCATCACCTTCCGTTGTCGTTGAAGCAAGTCGTAATGGCCATTTCGTTGATGCTGAAAATGTTAAGGTTTTTCCCTTGCATTAATACTACTCTGTCGAATGAATAGTGTTATCATTTACATATTTGACTATACAAAAATTTAAATACATATATATGAAGAAATAGAAATAAGAGAAGCATGGTATTGAAGGCCCCCGTTTACTTCAATGTTAAATTCGTCATTTTAAAAAATTTTGGAAAAATATAAAATGAATTTTCTCAAGTCGGGCAATATTTTGACATGTTTTTTAAATAAAAGTTGTCTTAGAAAATTGTAATTAAATAGTACAGTCCTTACTGCAAATAAGAATTTTTTTTTTCTCGTTTCAAATTTCCCGGTGAAAATTTGCACCATCACTTCAAACGGAATACCGAACATTACAGACGCAGTAAACTTTCAATGGTTATTGACATGTTGTAAAAGGTATTTCGTAGGGTATTCATTCCATTCCAGAATAAATTCACGTGTTTATGCTAGAGATTGTGACATTAGTTATGACAGCTAAACGCCGAAATCAATAGTAATTATTTTGTACTACCGTTTCATAACCCGTCAAGATTGCTCCAGCTTTTTACCGAATTGCCCCCTTTTGTCTCCTCTTTTGATTTGATTACACAAACCTTCAAAATTAGGAAATCAACACTCATTATGTATTATGAAAACAAGCATTCTGGAGGTATTGCTGAGCAATACAATGTCCCCTACCGGCTTGAGCTGTGAGAAAACACGCAAAATCTCCTTGTGTGTGTGAATCGGACGAAGACGTATGGACAGCGTGACTTATAAAAATCCTGAAACTATGTTCGCAAGGGGTAAACAATAATTACCCGATAAGCTTGTCGTGTAACTCATCATTATAAGCTCACATACCAATAATAAGATAAAAAAAACCAGAAAATAATATTTTGACCATTATTCCTATTCCCAAGGGCTATAACTCTCACAATAATAATAATCCGATCAGCGTAAAATTCGAACTTGATCTGTAGCTCATCATTATAAGCTCACACACCAAAAATAAGAATATTCTGTAAAAGCGTTTGCTAAAAAGGTCCGGAAAAGTATTATTTTAACAATAATTGCTATTTCAAAGGGCACTTACTCTCACAATAATAATCCGACCAGCGTGAAACTCAAACTTGATCTATAACTCATCATTATAAGCCTAAGACCAGCTTGTTAAACGGTTTTGGGAAAAAGTCCGGAAAAGTATTATTTTGGGAATAAGTCCTAATTCCAAGGGCAATAACTCTCACAATAATTATCCGATCAGCGTGAGACTCAAACTTGATCTGTAACTCATCATTAAAAGCTCACTCACCAAAAATAAGATCACTTGGTAAAATGGTTTGCGAAAAAAAGTCCGGAAAACTATTTTTGGCAATAATTCCTATCTCCAAGGGCAATTACTCTCACAATAATTATCTGATCGGCATGAAACTCAAACATGATTATAAACTCACATACCAAAAATAAGATGAGTTGGCTAAACGGTTTCTAAAAAAATCCCGGAAGGACTGACGGGCGGACGGAGTGCAAACCAATAGTCCCCTTTGTCGATGCCGGTAGGGGTCTAAAAAATAGTATCATTATTTATTATCGTGATATTAACTTCTAGCAAAAATGAAATGATTTTACAAAATCTTTAACCAATTACGTTCAAGAATTTTTTTCCATGCCATGCCTGTTTCAACTCAAGCCACGCGACAGAGATATAAAAAACACAAATGGAAGCATGTCTGTATTTAATAATTAATTTGAAAACTGATTTTCACAAGATACCTTGTACATTAACTCTGAATACTCGCCCTATGCTATCATTTTCATTGAGACTGACAAGGCATCTATAAATTCCAGAATCTGATATTTGGGTATCTTGTATAATTAATTTTCCAACATAGCGCCCTCGTGTTTTCTTTTGGGTCTCAATCGTCAAATTGGAATCCGCTATGATATGTATATAAGTTGCTTCATTATCAATAATCTTTTCCCACTGAAAATAAAGTAATATTAAAGGTAAGTACACAATAGATATATTGTTCAATTTCTGTACATATTGCATTCATTTACTTTTTTCAGTTACAGTAAAGTATAAATATAGATGTGGGATATATATATACAGACGAACACCGATTTCGAGTATTTATATCAGTAAATAAGATTTGTATCTACAATAAGGTGAACCTCCGAGAGAACATCGACAGTTACAGTGGGTTAGTTGAAACTAAATATAGAGAATACATTCGGAATATTTTAGAAATATATTTACTGTACATATAAGGACTAGATGCGTTTTCAAATTCGAATTACCTGCTCAGAAATAAATAGGAATGATGGCAAGTTTCAATATTTTTTTTTTACTTCTTTTCAAATGAAAAGGAAATGTTGAGTTTTCATCGCTACAGAAGATGAGAAGACGCGAAACAAAAACTTACAAGAAAATAGGGTTGTCTTCTGCTTCTTACTTTACATTTTAAAGAAATATGTTCATTTACACCCACTCCATAATTGCTATAATAAACCGGGGAACTAAACTTTAATCCTGGTAATTCAGTAGTATCTGTAAAAAAGAATAAAATATAGTCCATACGTAAAATAGGTTAGATAAAAGGATATGGTGACACAAAATCTACACATGAAAGGCGATTTATCTCATAGTCATAGTAAGTACTTTAACACTATTTTTTCTTCTCGTTTTTTTTAACATAGAATCCGCTCATTCATTCCAATTTGGAAACCCTCGGCTTTATTCATTTCACCCTTCATTACAATTCCGCGCTTTCTTTACTGCGCAGTTACATTACAGAAGAAACAGACAAGCAGGCTGACAGGTTATTAATTTATCGTCAGGTTCCAGTTCTTATTTAAATTTGAAAGGGGATTATCCTTCTCAAAATTTATGCAGTTTACATTACTGATATTTTAGATTCTTCAGTTTCAATCCGAAAGTCACCCGCCGTCCACATGCACTATCACTACAAAGCCGAAGACATCAAATCTAAACTTCATACCATGATACCTAAGGTTTCATACCGCTGTTTGAAAATTTAATATTACTTTCAATCTTTGGTGTTATAATTAACATTCACTCCCCTATCTTTAATACCAAGTAGTACAATTCTGCAAATTGTTTTGGTAAGCAATTACTATCCTGTGCGAAAGGGGGGATAACTTTTTACGGTTTATTACATTTATATACAGGTTCAGAGAAAAATGGCACAACATCTTGCATATGGCAGTAGCGTTTTACATACATTTATTTAGGTATATTTTCAAATAGATTATAGATATATATAGAATAGAGAATGGAAACGATGAATGTGGCAAAGAGACAACAACCCGACCAAAGAGCAGAAAACAGCTCAAGGCCACCAATGGGTCTTGAACGCAGCGAGAAAATCCCACATCCGGCTTCAGCTGGCCCCTAAACAATAATGTATACTATTTCAGCAAAATGGACGGCACACTAAACTCCTAAACAAAAATTAACCAAAATTTAAAAAAAAAACACACAAGACTAACAAAGGCTAGAGGTTCCTGACTTGGTTAACATGTTTTGTGAGATCTCAACCCTCCCCCTATATCTCTAGCAAATGTGGAATAAGCAAACATACAGCGATACACACAGTAAAAAACAGTTCAAAAGATGTCCGAGTCCGATGTTAAAGGGGTAACAGAAGAAACTAAGGAAAATGAAAATGATCAATATATATTAACAAAGGGCTACTAGCAGTTACTGACATGCCAGCTATACATGCATATGCCTTTTTAATGCAGTTATAATGTAATTCTTTGTTACATTAAAACCAATATAAACCATAATATGTTGATTTTGTATATAAATTGTACATGTATATTGCCCAAAGTATTATATGTATCAGTTAAAAGAACAAAAATGATTTTTATATACTGATTTATTATCTTATTATGATAATTGACAATGTTAAACAGAAACAGAAGAAATACAACAAATGAACTTGATTTCTCTTAAGAAAGCAAAATAGTTTTATAAGCTAGGAATGTTTTATGAAAAAAAAAAACAAAATCATGATTGCCTTTTTATGGTTAAGATTGTTTTTGACAAGACTCACTCAAATAAACATTATGGATTATGATTACAAATTCAGCAAATGTGCTTGGATCGTCTACTTCGAAGGGACTAATCTGAAATAACCTTCGTTTTCGAATGACGAGTTGTGGATAATTTCTATACCCTCACAATTATTATCCTTCTTCATTTGAAACTAATTTTAATTAATACATTTTTACAACAATGGCGATGTTTTACCACTTCACTTTGACATGTTTATGCCCCGCCTGTAAGGCAGACCGGGCATATAGTTCTTCCGTCTGTGCGTCCGTCATTCCGTCCTTCCGCACGTCCGTACGTCCGTCCGTACGAGGTTCAGGTTTAAGAGTTATGGTATCATCCTGACATCCTGATGCTGTGACCTTGAGGTCATGGGTAGTCGACTTTGAATTTCTTTATAGAATTTCAATATTAGAATCCAGGTTAAGGTTCAGGTTTAAGGTAGTATTTCATGAAGGAGTTATGGTATCATCATGAAACTTTGTACATGGATAGCTTGTGATATGAACAGATCATTTTAATGTGAAACGGATGCTGTGACCTTGAGGTCGTGTGTCATCGACTTTGAATTTCTTTAAGGAATTTCAATATTACAATCCACGTTAAAGTTCAGGTTTAAGGTAGTTTTTCATGAGGTACTGACGGGGATGGTACTTCATCTACGCTATCTTTAAGAACTTTAAAGTCAACAATTTACAAATGTAATTCTATTTACTAAATACATACATCATTGTCGGGGCGCGTAGTGTTCATTGAACACATATATCATGTATACTTGTTATTGATTTTAATTTAACTTTATTATTATTCATTCACCAATACACGACGTTCTTTGATCTTCAGGGATTTTAACATTCGTATTGACATGTATTAAAGAGGGCCTTCAGAATTACTGTGAAATATCATATTCCACCAATGGCGTCAATCAGATGTGGATTCTTAAAAACTCAAAAAATTTACTAAAATATCTAAAATCAAAATCTTTGGCTCCATGCAACAGCATAAAAGTATTCGACTTCTCTACACTACCATACCACATTCTCAATTAAAAGATCGCTTAAAGCAACTAGTTCATCAATGTTTTTTCAAAAAAATGGTATACACAGGTATAAATGTCTAGTTCTAGGTAGAAAAAGGCTTATTTCGTGAAGAACCACTCTGATTCAGACAAGAAGTATTCTGAAGATGAAATTACAAACATGTTAGATTTTCTCATAGACAACATATTTGTTGAATTTGGCGGTCTAATTTTTCAACAAACAATCGGCATCCCAATAGGGACCAACTGTGCTCCTCTTCTCGTCGATCTGCTTCTGTATTCATATGAAGCGGACTTCATTCAAGGGCTACTACGTGAAAACAAAAAGAAACTAGCCTGATACTACAGATACACCAAAGTTCGCTTCATATTTGGATTTTTGTCTTGAAATAGAGGACATTTGAAGACAAAACTTTATGACAAAGACAAACGTGATGACTTCAACTTTCTTATTGTTAATTTTCCCTTCTTGAGTAGCAATATACCAGCACCACCTGCATATGGCGTCTACGTTTCTCAGCTTATCAGATTTTCAAGGGCATGCGTGAGTTACCCTGACTTTCGACAAAGAGAATTACTACTGTCACAAAAGCTTCTTAACCAGGGTGTTATCAGGGATAAGTTGATGTCATCACTTAGGAAATTTTACGGTCGTAAAACACATTACAGTGTTCAATATCTAAGATGATGTTGGGCCTGTTCCCACTGTCGTAACATTTCATGTGCCTCCACCGATTTGTGACTTCCACCGGATTGACTTTGTTGAACTTTACGACGGGTGCCGTATACGAAGCAGGAACTGCTTACCCTTCCGGAGCACCTGGGTTCACTCCTGGTTTTTATAGGAGTTCGTGTTGTTCATTGTTTTTTAGTGTTTGTCTGTCCAATGGATTACGTTTTGTTTTTATTGCTCCTTAGGTATATTTGTCTTTTTCTTATTTTAGAAACAGTACATCTACAGACAAACCTTTTAGTAGGGAATATCGTTTCAAAGGTCAGTATCCTTTTTAGAACCTACTACTTCATTGTAAAAATGGACGAAACTCACCATGCCAAACCGATTTCAAAATTATTTCACATGGGAATGTTCACTTCCATTCTTTCTTTTATGCTACATTTTTGCTTTGACATGTACGTTCTGTATAAAGTCAACTTGGGCTTGTGAGTCTAGGATTTTTCATTTGTAAAGGCAAAAATATAGATGAGTCCGGGATACATATATAAACTATTCTTCATTATTTTTTAATTTTATTAATTTTTGGCTTGATTTAGTTTAAAAATACAAAATTCAAACATATTATATTCATATGCTTATTTTTTACTTTTATTAATTTTTGGATTGATTTAGTTTATAAATTTGTTAAAGTATCTATAAAAGCTTCTCCGAGACCTACGTAATAGTTCTTACAGGAATAATACAAAACATTTACTTTAAAATTTATTTACTGGACTTTTGGTGAGTGATTTGGGAATGAATGTTTTAATTTGATATGTGTAGCCCAACATGAACGCATACCGTTATATTTTATAGATTGTCAGTAATTCTTATAAAGTACGTTATACTTACAGTTGCTGTGTTTAGGCTTGGCAATAAACTCTATCTCAGCGTAACTGGTCATTTTGCAAATATCAAGAAGTAACAAAGTGAAAGTTATCAGACCATTTCTGCAATCCATTTCGATGGATTACTAAACAGACAAATGTTTATCTCTTTGATATTTTACGTTGATATATCATGCAATTACAATATAATGACACTATCATCATAATTAGGGTATCACGTTCGCTCAATTACTAACCGGATGACGAAATGTTAATGATAGAATATGCAGAACATAATAACTTTTGTTTCTACACGGAGTATATTTTTTAAAAAGTGGCTTTTGTCGAGTTCAATACCTTTTATATGGTATTGGGGGAATAATATCAACCGAGGATCAGCTGGGAGGTTTTTTGATGGACCTGACATATCTTATCCACTTTTCACAATGAATTCTAATTCTCTAAACACTTTTATAACTTAAAATAAATGAAATGAACTCACTATGCATATGACCAGTCTTGAGCATATTTTGCCAAGGGCTTTTGGAATAAAAAAAACTAAATTTCTATCCAGTGAGTTTTACTTTTAATACAAAAGTCATTCCTACATTTCATTATATGATTTGAACGAGTGTAATAAACTTAAAATATTACATAAATGTACACACATACATACAGTGCAACTTAACTTGATATCTCGTTCTATATTACTGTTCCATTTTTACATAAATTGTTATTTGTTGTACATGTATTGCATATTGCACAGAAATTACTCATAAATATCAGGAGCTTTGTTTCAAAATACAGCGCCAATCATTTGAGTAAGCCTAAGCCTCGATATAAGTGACGTAGCTACCATTGAGGTAGTCCGGGCTTCATATGACGTTAAACAAACTGTTTTAAAATTGCCTTTGGCAATGGTACGTCAGAGAGCAGGCAATATATGAAAGTGGTGAATTTGCCAATTCTGATCAGTGTCTTCTTCATTTATGTTCTACCGCGAAAACATTATATGTTTCGATTATGTAACCAATATTTTCTCTTTAAAACATTTATGTGTTCTAATTATAAAGAATTTAATAACAAACACTTTGTATAGAGGAATAGTTTTTGTTGTCTATTTTATTCTGCCATTGATTATCATTTGAGGTAGCGAGGCAGATTTCATAATGCTCCAAATTCGCAAAAAAGCATTTTAAAGCAAGCTGTTGCTATAATCCTGGGGTCGGTTTCAGGAAGCTATCCTATGACCTGTCATAAGATATATCTTAGGTCACATCTTTGGATCCTCTTATTACTATTTTAGGACATATCTTAGACCTCGTCTCGAAGCTGTCTTAGGATTATCTTAGCTAAGATGTCCTTAACGTGAACTGCAAGTTAAATATTAACATGACTTTATTTAAAATAAATTAATATAAATGTAGCATGTGTTTTCCAAATATTGCTAAATATATTGATGAATATTCCCTAATTACATAATGAGATAATCTCAAAATTGATTTTTAAAAGAAAACAAATTCAGTGTAATTATAAAGAATCTATTAATTAGACACAAAGATACATACGAAAATTAAAATATAAAATGAAGAATAAAAAGAATGAAATAATAACTACATATTTTCTACAAGTGAGTTGAGTTCAATTTGTCACTGTATCCGTTATAAAAAGGTTAAAGGATAACATTGTATATTTGTTATAAATAACATCGAATGTTCATTGTTTTTAAATCATTTAATATATTCCGTCAACCTGTAAAGACACAGTTATGATCCTAGGACCATCATAAGATACCTTCCGTGTAGTCCTAACTTTATGACCAACTTTAAGAGATCTAAGTTAGGACCACTTTGTGAAACCGACTTACGACTAAGATATCTTGTAAGACAATCCTAAGACATGTCTTTGTCCTAAGACAGCTTTGTGAAACTGGCCCCTGATCTCAAATAACATGACGAACAAAACAGAGTTAATTTAAATCTGATCGAAAATTAAAAATAACTCTGAATTAACATTTTATTATCAAAATTTATCAAAATCCGCTTGTGTGGAAAAAAACAATAAAACAAGTCACTAATGTTTTTTAAATTAAACCCTGATAAACTATTCTTGTCGACAATGAACAGTGCCCTAAGTAGAACTCAATGTGACTTATATCTGTATTTCTTTAGGACTCAATGTGATTAATGTCTGTATTTCTAT
Organism: Mytilisepta virgata; assembly: GCA_028015205.1. NCBI lineage: Eukaryota > Metazoa > Mollusca > Bivalvia > Mytilida > Mytilidae > Mytilisepta > Mytilisepta virgata. The sequence continues at coordinate 40,777,207 of CM051515.1, forward strand.
AGAATTAAATGTGATTAATGTCTGTATTTCTATAGAATTAAATGTGACTAGAGTCTGCAGAACTCAATATTACTTATGTTTGTATAAAATGTAAACAGAACTCTATTTCTATAAAACACAAATTGACTTATCCCTGTCTTTTCATAGAACTCCGACAAACTGCTATGAAAGCCTTAGCTAGTTTTACAATTATAACGAGCACATTCTGACCCTGCTATCTAAATTATGTACCATCCCGTCAAATTTTGCAGTTCTAGCAAGCGCTAACCTTGTTGGTACTCATACTGTATTGGTGTTTATGGTATGTTTTATACACCCGAGTGGTTCATTTAAATAATCATCTACCTTACATTCCATTTTAGAATGGTGACGTTTTCTTGGTGTAGCAGGAGAGTCAAGAAAGGAAAACAAATCTATTTTAGCTTTCTTTTTTGGAGGTGACAGAGACTCATCATCTTCATCCATATTGTTGTCTTCTAAAATCCTTGCTTTATCTTTCAATAAATTTTCAAAGTCACTTCTGTTTTGTTCACACCACTGTAGTTTGAAACGTGGATCAAGAGCAGTTGCAATAACCAAAGATTCATTTTCTTCATACTTGGAAAGTCTCTTTGAGATAGATTCTGTTAATGTTGTAACTATTTTGTTGTTATACAAAGATACCAAATTGGGCTCTGACTTTCCCACATGCATCTTTTGGCAAAATAAAATACTCCGAAATTGATGGACCTGACATATCTTATCCACTTTTCACAATGAATTCTAATTCTCTAAACACTTTTATAACTTAAAATAAATGAAATGAACTCACTATGCATATGACCAGTCTTGAGCATATTTTGCCAAGGGCTTTTGGAATAAAAAAAACTAAATTTCTATCCAGTGAGTTTTACTTTTAATACAAAAGTCATTCCTACATTTCATTATACAAAGATGTCCTCACAAAACATGCAAAACAAGTTTTAAAAAGATCATTAAGATAACATTTTTTTGGTATACAATTACATGTATGTCCATATTTTATAGTATATAACCCTGCTTAAAATAAACATTAAAACAAAACTATTTTAACCATTTATATATTTATTAAATATAAGGTGAATTTTTTTTTATTTCAGACATGCTATATTGACTATAAACACAATTTGAGATTTTTTTCATTGTAATCAGAATGTAATCAAAAAGTAATCAGGATTACAAGGTATTTTGAGAAGTAATTGATTAAATTAAATTACATGTAATCAGATTTTTGGCTAATTAATGATTACACTGATTACTTGAAAAATTGTAATCGATTACAGCTGATTAACGATTACAATTACAATTACCCCATCTCTGGTGTCAGGATAGATGAGGAGGAGTCTTGGGGACCCATAAGACTAGTTTAATCCCACCATGTCAGACTATCCTGACTCTCTTTTATTTTTATGTTTATGTTTTGTGCTCTTTTATGTTATTTTTTGTCCGGAGTTCTGTCTGTTGGGTGACGCTGATTGATTGTTATGTCATTGTTGACCTTTCCTGTTATCCATTTTGTTGTTTATTTATACATGTACAATCTTTTTATGTTTTTTGTGAGAGCTATTGCAATCACTTTAATTTGCCGTCCGTTAACTTTTACATTTTAATCTTCCCACCAGAAACCACTATGTCATTTGTCCTTGGGCTGACTTCTTTCAAAATTGTGTACATGGGTCCGTTCGTCTGACAATATAACAGCCGTTATTGAAAATAGAAAAAAACGGGGGGAAATATTAAAACATATATAGATGCATATGTATAAGGAATTAAAAAAATGTTTCGATCGCATATCACACATGGCTGCTAAGAACAAGTTCAAGGCCTAATATGTGTCAACGTCATGAAGACTGTTGCCAATCCTATAACGTCATTGGCATCTTGTTGTATACTGTAGACTAATGATTTTTTTTTTAAATTTTATTGGCAAATAATAACTATATTTTTTTCTTTGCCTTTTATTTTGAGACCAATTTTTTAATCAACAAGCATGCAGTCCTTCAACTAAACACACAGATATGATGTAATCAACTTTTAGCACAGTACTGAGACGTGTGAGGCGTGAGAAATCACTTGTGATAACAACTGCTCTTAGATCCTCATGAAGTAAACAAAATTCCACAACGCATGTGGTAATTAGTCTAACGTTTAGCTAAATTCGTTTTAATTTGTAAAATGAGAGAATGTGTCGTTTGTTCTTTCACACATATATCGAGTTTCAGTCTTATTTTTTTTTTTATCAAAATAAATATAATACAACATACAAAACCGTATTGCAGAACTTGAAACTATGATGGGATCTTGGTTGATGTTTCTTCTGATTCTAACTGTCCCTGTGTACAGTGAAAATTGTACAGAAGGCACATGTGAAGATGTCATTACCTTACCACTACTTGATAATTTGAGAGCTACACTTAAAGCAGATGTAGATGTGTCAGGAATGAACAAACATCTTACAGCATATATTCAACAAGAGATGCAAAAAGAAGTTGAAACAGCGATGAAAAATGTTATGAAGAGTATTATAGATCATGGATTGAAGGAAGCAAATGATACGATTATATCTACAATCAAGGAAATATTCGAAGGTACGGGTTTTTTAACTGTTATTATTATGAATCTGTTGTTACTTACTGTAATTATCGTTATTTATTTCATATCAGATAAAACTTCTATATCCTCATTGGATGAAAGGTGATCATGTGGCCCGAGACCACAATTATTTCAAGGTGCATTTTCATATTAGCTTTAAGTCAAATTGAAAATTTGGACCATTTCAAACTTTATAATATTCAATGTACAATCATAACTGGAAGATGTATCAAAATTATACAAAATTCTACCATTGAAAATTCACGAAAATTCTTAAAATGTCTTTAATGGGTATAGTGATCCTGAAATTCAGCCATTTTCACAGTCACCAAATTAAATTTTTACAAACCTCTGATTAAAAACCTGCTTAAAATTAAGTAATTTTACCCTTGTGCTATATATTTTAACAATGATACTGGAAAAAAGTGGAATAAATTAAAATGAAAAAAAATACACTAAGAAATATTGAGAACTATATTCGTTGATGAGGATTAATTGTCTCGGGCCATGTGTCATTCATTATTCTACGGTAATGCTTGTGTACCAGTCAATAAGTATCATTATACACTGGTAAACTGGTAAATTTGCCGCTCAGATGATAAATTAAAAAAAAATAATTTTGTCAAAATATGACATTTAACATATCCAACTATATCGGTCATCACGTGACTTTGGTCACCTGTGTGATGATCGTAATATGGCGATGTCGATTTATATAGAAATGCACGGGAGTGTCATGTTTATCTCTAATTTGTATTAAATTTTATCGATAACAAAAAAATGTGCTGCTATCTCGTAAAAGTATGATCAATTACCAATATTTTGAGCCCATTTTAAATAGATATTGAATTGAGCAAATCACTTCCAATTTGATTTGAAAAAATCATATTTTTACTGAAGATTTTTATATGGCTAACGTTGAAAAATGTCGAAATCTATGAAACCTTCCCTAGTTGGTTCAAGAATTACATGATAATTCTTTACTTTCATAAAAATGTGCTGCCCATTTGACTATGATAAAACATGGAACTTTAAGATTATATCAACTAAATGAGATATTGAATTCGGGAAATCACTTCCAAATTAATTTTAAAATGACCGATATTTTGTAAAAATATACATGATTTGGACTCAAAATGGCGATACCGGATGTAGTTTTGGCGGTAAAATTCAAAATTGTATAAATAAACGGGTTTTGTTAAATAATACTTTTTCATTATGAAAATAGTCCCATTATTGTAATAATAATGTTCCTTTTGTTATTTCTTAGTGTTTAAGACATAAAACTATATTTATAGGTTGCTATATGTCTAATAAAATGCAAAAACCCTGAAAGTTCAAACAAAAATAAAGGTTCCATTTCAAACATGCCTTTTTTTGTTTTTTTGTCTCGGATGTTACTAATAAAGTATATCCTTTGGTCTTCATATATCATATGTTTGATTAAAACCTTCTTTAACTTTTCGAAATATCGTAATTGCAATAGTTTAAATTTTATTTATGTCCCTTCCAAATTGATTTTAAATAAGCTATTTTGAAATGTGTTATTTTTTACTATTATTATTCAAGATGGCGCCCATCCTAATCAGCTTCTACCTTGCCATAACAAAGTAAATATATATACGAGTAAATAGAATTACTCATATAATATGTCAGATGTTTAATATATAAATACCAAAAAGATAAATTATTAATTTAAAATAAATTAAAATGTTACTTATCTGACATTTGAAATTATATTTCACCACTGCATTCCTTGTGATCCCCCCTTAAACACACACACACACCTCTTTATTAAAATGTTGCATTAATTATCTAAAAATGAAATCAAGCTATTTTTGGTCAGCAAACGGTTTACCTGTATACATACAATGTACCTGTGTACCTTAATTGACGGTTGGAACAATAAACATCCGGACAGTCAAGGTATAATATACCTGTCAAATCGTTAATTAGTTTTAATTACCTGAAACACACATGCATGTTAATTGCGCATAATAAATTTCTTCAGATAAAACTCAAATAAATTTTACCAAAAAAAAAAAAAATCACTTTTCTCGCGGCTTAAAAAATTAAAAAAAACTTGCACCATTACCCTTTATCACGTGTAATTATGTAATTTTGACAGTTTGTATAAATTGGTGATAAATTTCATATTTATTAATTATTGTCACAATTTCATATATTAAAATTATAATCCATGTGAAATGTTACTACATATTTCAAATATAAAGTTTTTTAAAGTGAAGACGTGGAGAACGTGCTATAATCAATACAGAGTTATCGAAGTACTACGATGAATGCCTGGCACGAACGGGACCAGTAGATTCCCGATATTGGGTAACCAGTTAATAAGTCTAAACAGAGTTACCTAACATAATTATGACCGATATAGCTGCATATGATTTTATTTTCGATTGACCAGTTTATTTTACACCATGCAGGCATGTATAACCATTCTTAAAATGCTTTGAAATCGTATATATAGGAATATCGGACGAGGATGGAATTATGATACAGCTGCTCATATATTTCTTTTATTATTTCACCGCAACCCTACGAAGTGTCATGGGGAACATATGTTTTTACTCCGTTTCTACACTATTATTATCTTAAATCAAAGATGGCCGACATTTTCAAAATGGCCGCCGTCTGAGTTTCAAAAAATCAGGAAAAAATCTTTTTTTTTAAATTCCTACTTGCGTCAAAATTTATATTTGGGCCAGAGTGACAATGGGAGGACTTAGAAACATCTGTTATGCTGTGGATAACAATCAGTACTAGTTATTATTATTATTATTATTATTATTATTACTTTTATTTTTATCATTGTTCTTTCTTCAGAAGCCGCTTTGTCTGGGGGTATTATCGGAAGCGGCTCAATCGATTGAAACCAAACTAGGCGCAAAAATATACCACCATCTGTCATACTGAAAAATCAAAGATAGTCGCCATTAAATATTAAGAAAATTCTACAAAAATAGAAAAATAATCTGGACAGTTCCAATTTTAGCGTAGAAATGTTCAGCATCATCGGAAATGGTACAGACCGTCTAAGTTGAAAATATCGGAAAAAATTCAAAAAATTACTACCTCCGTATAAAGGAGATAGTATGATTTCAGAAGTTATTTGGCCCCGCTTGACATGCAAAATTAAAATTAGGATTTCAGATTCGAATTTATATCTATTTTATTGTATAACTTCCATAATCTACCAAACATTGTTAAAAAAATATATCACAAAATACCTAAATGAATTTGATCCACTGTATGCACATTTCGTTGACTTACAACTCATCAGCAGTGCTCGAGATGTTGGAAATCCGGATAAAGCTATAATAATGAATTAATAAGTACTTTTTTATTTTGGAATTCAAGGGGCTAACTATCAGGCAAAATCAAACCTTGTCTTTTAAATTTGGGCCAGAGTGGCAACGTGAGGAGGAACATCTGTTATGCTGCGCATAACAATCAGTACTAGTTGCTGTTTTCCTTTAGTTATTCATGTGTCTTTCTTTTTCTTTCACTATTCTTTTGTTCCTTTCATTCAGAAAAATTAGTTGAATCTTATGATTTCGTTTATCAAACCTTATTTTGGACTGAATCTCCTTCAGAAGAATTCTCTCACTCCGTCAAATGTTTGAAACTTTTCACAATCAATTTAAACCCTTTTCTTTATTGTGACCTTACTCTTAGCTATTTAAACAAATATTAGCAATGATGTTTACATCGTAAAAAGGGACCGTTAAAAGTTAGAGTAATGGAAGGGATTTTGTACATCTAAAGCAGGATCAACTACAAACAGACATTGAAGAAAATTTACATTCATCCTCGGCCGTTTATCTGCCTGTACCTCCTCCTCTTTCTTCCTCGTTTTCAATGCAAAATAGTTAAGTTTGTTTTCGTTCTCTCATGTAAATATAAAGGATTTCAAAAAACGGACATACTAATCAACAAAAGAAATGATACAGGGTAAGCATTTTTCATATATTAAGACGTTACGCGCGATATTCATGCCTTTGAAAACATACAACGTGTTCTGCTATAAAACTGTCCTGAATTTTAAGAAAATATAGAAATGTATGCCAATATATATATTTTCTTGTAGATCTTAAATAGGACGGCCAATTTTACTTGTTTAAATTTTAATAAACTGTTATGCATAAATATTACGCCCATTTAAAGATAGATTTACGGGAAAATGTTTGCTTTCCCAGGTAACATTTATCAAAAATATTTCAGCTTTAAGTCGGTCTTGTATTTTTTTTTTGCTGCCAGAGTGGCAAAATTTTCTGACGTAACTTGTTGTGGGTTTATGATGACGTCATAAACAGATAAGCCCATTTAAGTTCACAAAGTTTTCCTGTCCCATGCAACTTTTTGCGATTCAGTCATCCTAAATCTTGTATGAAAAAAGACAAATTTCTGACCGTCGGTTAAAAATCGCTTTATCTATCAAATGTTATTTTCAAGCAGATAAAAAATTCCAATGGACATATATTTTCAGTCAATCATTGAAAAATCATGACACTTTCATTTTGTGTGAATCAAATGTCACACTTGTGTTTTTTTTTTTAAACACTGCGACAAATAACTTTTTATATTCTTTCCTGGGTTAACTTTGCTTAGTTTAAACACATTTTAAATCCAGTTATGAAATGTTATTTTTGTCTTCTTTATTTAAAAACTAAACTTATGAACAGTAAGAAAATTATATGCCTCTCAAAAATAGTGACAAAAATGTCACAGAGGCGATTTTCTTAAAATAACGTCTAAATCGGACGTCGTATAAGTTTCTTAAAATCCTTTTGTTTTAATACATCGTAAGAATTTAAGATCAAATATAAAAAAAGAAAAAAAAAAAAAAAAAACAGACAGTGATACTTGTTATTAAGTTTTTTTTTTCGAATACATGTGGTATTGGGACTTTACTTTTCATTAATTTGTAGAAACCGTGTCACATCTAGTGTTATTTTTGAAGTTTATTCTATTCGATGAATGAATGCTCTGCTGTCATCATTTTGTACATTGAATCAAATGAATTAACTATTTTTTTTTAATCTATAAAAATGAAGTGTTTTTATTCGGTTTATTTTTTTTTTTTACATTATTTATCTTAATCTGTAATTAATCTTATGAAACCATGTTAAAGGCTGTGTGATTGCTAGTGTAATTATACTGTCTTGTAAAATGATTAAAGGTATGCTGGTAGAAATGTTTGTTACTTTATTTACAAATTTCAAAGGAGGAGGGAGAGTGTGAGATTTAAAAAAAAATCTGTTTTGGGTTTTTTTGTGTTTTTTTTTTTTTTTTTTTTTTTTTTGTTTTATTTTTTATGGATATTGTTTATGTACTTAATTTAGAAAAAAATAAAAGGAGATAAAACTTAATGAAATGGTTTTAAGTTATTGGTGATCGTCGAAAATGAGAAACCAAGTTATTTCCATTGAGGTATATTAAATTTTGTACGAGTTTAGTATTTCAGTTATTATTTTAATGTGCAAATGTGTAAAAGCAGAACATATTTAACTTTCATCATTGAAAAACGTCGCTTGTGACGGACGACGTAACGTTACCCTAATGTGTACGAACATCGCGCGTAACGTCTCAAAATTTTAAATAGATTTACTAAGCAGAAAAATAGACCCAAATGTATGATTTTCATAGTAGATTGTTTTCTCATCAAAAGCATGGATTTTGTGCAAAAAGTATGAAATAAAAAATTCCAATTTTTGAGATTACAAAAATCCTATTTTTCAACCCAAAATAAAAAATCAGTATCATAATGTCTGTGTGACAAAAGATGTTAGTTTTTTTCTATTGATTTCAGCCACTGGAATTATCAAGATATTTGGTTCCGAACTCGTGTATCGTGTATCATGTGGCAAATCTGATTAGATTCTACAAACAGAAATGGGACCTCGCCAGTTGCATAAACAGTTTAGAATAAAGCCTTTGTGGTCAGTGGGGTGGGGGCTTTATCATTCCTTCCCGTTTTTATTAATGAAAAAACAGAGTATCAGATCTTTTGAATTTTGAACGAAGGTAATTAGCAGCGTTAAGTGCAAATTAACTATGTAGCCTTAATTCGCCCTAGGAAAATCTTCGTTAATGATAATAAAATATAAATAATACTAAATGGCTCCTTAACATCTTTCAAGCAATCTTCAAAATTTAGTTAAATAAATATATTTAAAAGACACGAAAATGAAAAAAACTATTGTTACCAAGATGAATATTACTTTTATCACACTTTTCCTTCTATGTTATTATAATCTTTTTCAAATGTATTTAGGTACAACGGTAACATATATCAGATGGGGAAGAAAAACATGTCCAGTGGGTGTTCATATGATTTATACAGGTATGAATTATGCATAGATTAAGTTAATGTCTATATCTCCTCTTTTCTCTCTCCATTACAGTCTTTATTAAAAACATGAACTTAAATTTGGACGTTTTTATCTCTAAACAGTTTTAGAGTCATTGAACATTTTGTGAATATTTTAAAAGTTAGTGTGTATTATTTGCTCTTTACACATGTATGTATAAAAAAAATAAGTAGGAGGATAACCCTATTCCAATATGCATGGGGTCTTCAAAAGTAAATAACAAATGTAGTAAAATTATATTTTAACATGGATTTTCAATATACACAACACATTGTGATTTTAATTAATAGTTTTTGACACGCCCATAACATTTTATTCTAAAAAGATTCATTTCTTGACTTCCGTTGGTAAATTATTTTAGATTTGTAAACCCGAGCCATGTTTTATGTAAAATCTATGAAAATTCTCATATATGACTGATTTTTTCTTCAAATTGTGATTTGATGTTGTTTGAAACGTTTTTTCCTTATTTAGAAAAATAATATTTTTCCCATCGTGATTATATTTGTATCGCTTGTAATTAACAAACATGTACATCTAAACAATTTCAGGTCAAGCTGGTGGAAATTATTACAACCACAAAGGAGGAGGAAGTAATTACCTTTGTTTACCGCATGACCCTGAAAATGGAGAATATCAACCTTACACTAATAGCCACATTTATGGTGCAGAGTATCAAATAGATTCGAATAATAAACCGTCAAAAATGTCCAGTGAATTGCATGATAAAGAGGTTCCATGTGTTGTGTGTGAAAGAAGACGGAAGTCATCTCTACTTATGATACCAGGTAATTTCTCTTTTTTTAATTAATATTGGTGTGCCCATTTCCAGATCGAATATTTAAATTTGCCGATCCTGTTAACCATAATTCCGTCTGCAATCTGTCGCAAGCAAAATAATACTAGAAAAGGGTATATGTATATAAATTTATAAGTATAATACAAAAATATTATTTTTTCTCAACTCTTATTTCTATCAGGTAGCAAAGATCGTAACAAAACTTTGAACTCCCGAAACTAAAATATTCAAAGTAAATAATGGAAACAATACTATCGCTCACAGATCTAGATACTGTTAGTTATATAGTTTAACACTGACCAGTGTACTGTAAACATTGTCACCACTTACCAGTATACTGTAAACAATACTATCGTCCACGGACCAGTATACAGTAAACAATACTATCGTCCACCGACCAGTATAGAGTAAGCAATACTGTCATTCATGGACCAGTAAACAGTAAACAATACTGTCACCCGCCTACCAGTATACTGTGAACAATGCTATCGCCAACAGACCAGTATACTGTGAACAATGCTATCGCCAACAGACCAGTATACTGTGAACAATGCTATCGTCCACGGACCAGTTTACTGTAAACGTTACTGTGACACACTGATCAGTATACTTTAAACCACTGCTGTGACGTCAGCCTATTCATTTACTGTGGTTTCTTTTTCTAGAATCAACCCTTCTTTAATCCGTCACTGAAATGAAGTCATCAAATTATATTCAATTGTTCCCTTTGTGTACTTAATTTCATTGTTTGAATTGGCTAATTTACTGATTTCTGTTCACAGCTGGTATTAGTTTAAAAACTTACCTTTGACTTTTGCAAATTTGTATTTGCTGTGACTAGGGTTCAAACTCCCTCTTTGAAGTAAATTATGTGTCATAGTTCAATAACACATCGGCGAAACCTCTCGGCTACCATTCGGATGATATCCAAAAGTCGTTTCTACATATATCAATATGATACGGTACAATATATAGATAGGGCTTTCGCCTTTATGTATTTAAGAACGACGTTTGTATAGTGTAAGTTGGTAGCCGCAAGGTTAGGATGAGTTGAGAGTAACACTTGTAGATATAGTTCGAATCTCTGTCTCGGTGTTCAATTTTTTCTGTATCTTTGTGTTATCATTGATATAATTTAGTAATAAGAAAAGATCATTATTTTTTTATTTGATTATTATCGACAATTTCATATAATTCAATAGAAAATTAGAACATTGTTATTTTGATGTTTATGATAGTCTGATTTAAAAAAGTTATTCTTTTTAAATCTATTTATTTACTTTTTATTTTATTTGATTTTATTTTTTGTTTGTTTGCTTGCTTTTTAAATTCAAGACTTTATCTCGACACGCTAGTTTTAAGTTAAGTATATATGATTTATTAATGCATCGTTGAACATGATAAAATGGTTATTTAAACTCGCTTAAACCTTCTAATTAAGAAAAGGCTTTAACTTTGAAAAGACATCAGAACAATAGTTTAAGTTAGAGATACAATGGATAATCTATAATACGTAAACAATATATGTGGTCACTGACAAGTACATATGTATACCGTAAAGAATTATATCATCAACTGACCTGTCTGTAATAATTCTATTGCAAACTGACCAGTATACTGAAAACAATACTGTAACGGGTCATGGGTCTATCCCATACAATCTGCAGTCATACCCGCCCCCTTCTTTATTTTTTTCAAAATTTCTTTTGGTCACTCCATCACAGAATGCAATTATTTATTTTTAATTGTAAAAGATGTTATAACAAAGGCACAGTTTTACTCCTCAAACTGTTAACCAGCATTTTCTTAGGGACCGTTTAATTCAATAGAAAATTAGAACATTGTTATTTTGATGTTTATGATAGTCTGATTTAAAAAAGTTATTCTTTTTAAATCTATTTATTTACTTTTTATTTTATTTAATTTTATTTATTTTTGTTTGTTTGCTTGCTTTTTAAATTCAAGACTTTATCACGACACGCTAGTTTTAAGTTAAGTATATATGATTTATTAATGCATCGTTGAACATGATAAAATGGTTATTTAAACTCGCTTACAATACCTTCTAATTAAGAAAAGGCTTTAATTTTGAAAAGACATCAGAACAATAGTTTAAGTTAGAGATACAATGGCACAGTTTTACTCCTCAAACTGTTAACCTGCATTTTCTTAGGGACCGTTTAATATTCACTAGAGGGATGATTCGGTGCATGCTAAATTTTGTTTCATGAAAAAGTTGATGACCATCCTTTTAAATTGTGCAAAAAAGTGTTTACCAATCTCCAGGTTTCTGTAAAAAAAGTGGTTGCCTTGCATGCTATAACTAATAGACAATCAATAATGATTAGCTTCTTTTCTATTTGAAGGTATTATAAATTTTGCATGTTTATGTCAAGAAATCGCAGAATAGATTTTTGGTGTAATAAAGAATACAATAATGTATTTGCTAATTCCATATATATATATATACCATGTCGATTCAATGTTAATATAAATAAAAACTATAAATCATAATTCCGGACGTTTCAGCCGGTCGCCGGCTTTCCTCGGCGGAATTTATTATGAGAGTAACTCTTGGTAACATAGATGCGTACATGTAACAATAGATGACTAGAGAGAATGAATTACGTTACAATAGAAAATTACTTCCGTTACAGTCCTAGAATTTCAGAATGGAAAGAATTGCCCTAGAATAATAAATGTTTAAACTGTTCGTCTAGTAATGGGATTCACTCAAAAATGTTAAATATAAATGGATTACTAAATCTTGATACAAAAAGGAAAAATTTCCGACTGCCCATGTCCTTTAAACGTCAATTTGAGAATTTAGTCCATTTGGATGTAGCGTATTTAGTTTTTTAATCCAAAACGATTCTCTCACTTTGCGATAAGTGTCAATACCGTATACTTTTCACTTAAGAAATTTTACGGTCGTCATCATGAATTGATTGACCATTACAGTGTTCCAATATCTAAGATGATGTTGGACCTGTTCCCACTGTCGTAACCTTTCATGTGCCTCCTACGATTTGTGACTTCCACCGGATTGACTTTGTTGAACTTCACGACGGGTGCCGTATACGGAGCAGGAACTGCTTACCCTTCCGGAGCACCTGGGTTCACTCCTGGTTTTTATAGGAGTTCGTGTTGTTCATTGTTTTTAGTTTTCTGTGTTTATTTGTTGTGCTTGTGGTTGTTCGTTTGTCTTCCCGGGTTTGTCTGTCCAATGGATTACGTTTTATTGATTGCTCCTTAGGTATGTTTGTCCTTTTTTTTTCAACGCCTTTAATCTTTAAATCCTCTGATGAATGGTTTGTGGAGTTGAAATGAACGGCGACAGGATCGGACTTTTTCGTTCGGATCATTGAAAAATTCAGAATCATCCTTTGGTACAACGATTCAGTTTGTCCCACGTAAACTGTTTTATTACAAGAATCACAGAATATGGAATAAATAACATTTGCCGAGTGACAGTGAATCCCGTTACTAGACGAACAGTTTAAACATTTATTATCGGGCGCAGCCCGACTAAGTATAGAATATGGGTCTCAAATCCAGATATCAAGTAGACTGTAGTTTCAAACCGGAAGTAGCATTTGTAAATCTATCCCAGAAACCCTCAAAAATACAGCGTGACTTCCGGTTAAAATATTTTCGCACTTGCACAAACTTAAAAAGAAATTATGTTTTGGCGATATAATTTTCCACCGACTTTTTCGAGCTTTTTGTGCGCATTGGGAACTTTATTCGAAAATTTCTTCAATGACCTACAAATATGACACCCTAACAACGGCTTCCAATATGGCCGTGTTTACATGACGACGGACTTAAAAATATTGCTTCGCCCGATTTTAGGCTAAAGCCTACTCCATATTATTCTAGGGCAATTCTTTCCATTCTGAAATTCTAGAACTGTAACGGAAGTAATTTTCTATTGTAACGTAATTCATTCTCTCTAGTGTTACGCAAAACGTCATCTATTGTTACATGTACGCATCTATGTTACCAAGAGTTACTCTCATAATAAATTCCGCTGAGAAAAGCCGGCGCCCGGCTGAAACGTCCGGAATTATGATTTATAGTTTTTATTTATATAAATATCTATAATACTAAATTTACGAATTAGCCGAATAGGCGGCAAAATGCGTGGTTTAAAATAAACAATGTATGGTTCAGATTATAAAGGTTATTAACGGATTTGACAATCTGCATTTATAAATTTAAACTGCAGTTTTATTTATGTGCAAATGGAATTTTTATGCACTTTTCCGATATGAATTCTCCCAACATATCCTTTAGAAGGTTCTCGAATGCACCATTTTAACACATTGATTTAAATAAATAAGTATGCACATATTTTAAATGTCTTTCCTTTTTGAAATTACGGAAAAAGAATAAAACAAATTAAAAACATTCTCCTTCCATTGGGATGTTTCCGCTTCATGGATTGTTTTTCTACAATAACCAATTTCTCCTAACTGTAAATGTTATGAACTTTGAAGATTATGAAGAAGTAAGGTAAAGTTCAGAGGAATTCCTAACTGTTTTTTGGATTGCTCGGATGTTTACCTTGCACAAAGTGATAAAACCAACCATTAACTATTTTCACATTATTTGTTATTTGACCTGTCTAAATATATCTCTACCATACAATTCTCTGTAAGCCCTAGATAAAAATATTTTTAACAAATGGTCATCTTTATCATTAACGGCGAAATTTATCTCGGACATCTTTGATAAATATAAACGTGGACAGCACACGCAACCACACACTAAAAATGCTTTTATCGTCTGATTATTGGATATATTTGTGAATTAAGCCTCACTTGCCGTGCCCATGATTGCAATGGAACAATTGGAACAATTATTTTCCAAAAATTTGCTCTACCAAACTCACGGCATCTTTTGAAAAATTCATCCGCCACTAAGGAAATGTTTACTTTCATATTTATTCTGAAGGAAAAAGGTAATGCACTATTATGTGGTTGTGTTTTCGTCATAGATTTTGACTTTGATGGAACCTTAAGGTCCATTTTGGTAATTCTGCGTGGCATACAGTCTACTTCATCAGTGGATACATCTTCGGTAGTAACGAACAGCCGCAAATGACAATTGGGTCGCGTTGACCTACATTTCACGCTTCATTGACTTTGGTTAAAGTTTGCATTAATATCCATTTCTGGAATACTACATCATATATAGACATGAAACTATCAGTTGATACCACCTACTTGACAAGAAAGTTTATGGGAAGCCAACCACAACATCCATATTGAGTTCCTGTTCCATGAATAACATGGCCGCAACAACTTTTTATAGTCAATATGGCCCCCATTAAAAAAAACGGTTATTTTCCCGCGCCCGCGCGGGTTCAATGTCTAGTATATATATATATATATATATATATATATATATATATATATATATATATATATATATATATAGAGAGAGAGAGAGAGAGAGAGAGAGAGAATCATATATTTTATTATTGTAAATTCCAATATGAATGTATACAAATAAGGATAGCACCTATAAATATATATCACTTACCAAAACAATATATATAATTAGGTACATTTTACTGTTTTCTCCCCTCCCCAACCCAACATGGTTAAATGTACCTTTCAATATAAAGATAGAAAAAGGAACATACATTTAACATACACCTTTTTACATGTTGAGTAAACAATAAAATATTGTTGTCGGTTGCCTAAAGTTATAAAATTGCTGTGTTTCCATGTTACATGATTTTTTAAAAAATACATTAAAATGATCAATTGTTATTTTTGTTTTTATTAAGTTTTTGTGCCTGCAGAAAAAAAAACAAGCCGACGAAATTCATAGCATGCTTTTTCCCTACAAAACACGTTCTGGTCTATGCACCGGCCCATCCCTCTGATAAATATTGAACGGGCCCTTACAGTACAATGATCAATGGACGACATTATTGTCTACAGTATACTGGTCAGTGAGCGACAGTATTGTTTACAATATACTGGTCAGTGGGTGATATAATTGTTCACAGTATACTGATCAGTGGGTGATATTATTGTTTATATTACACTGATCAGTGATCGACAGAAATGTTTACAGTATGCTGCTCAGTGGGCGACAGTATTGTTTACATATCTGATTAGTTGGTGTTAGTTGTGTTTACACTGTACTGGTCAGTGACGGATAGTATTGATTATAGTATACTGTTCGCAGACGACAATATTTTTTACAGTATACTGATCAGTGGGCAATAGAATTGATTACATTATATTGGTCTGTAGATGATATAATTATTTACAGTATACTGGTCCATGGGTGCGAGTATTGTTTACAGAATACTGGTTAGTGGTCGTCCGTCGTCTGTCTTCGGCGTCAGTGTCAGCATCGTCGTCGTAAACTATTTCAAGAATCTTCTGCTCTGAAACTACTGGACAAAATACCTTCAAACTTTGAATGTTCCTTAGGGTATCCGGTTTATAAATTGTATCGGAAGTTTTGATCTATCAACAAACATGGCCGCTGTTGCTAAAATTAGAACATTTGGGTCAAATGCAGTTTTTGGCTTATATCTCAAAAACCAAAGCATTTAGAGCAAAACTGACCGGGATAAAAATGTTCAACAGGTCAAGATCTACCAACCATGAAATTTGCAGATGAATCGGACAACCCTTTGTTGGGTTATTGCCTCTGAATTGTTAATTGTAAGGAAATTTTGCAGTTTTAGGTTGTTATCTTGAATATAATAATAGATAAAGACAAACTGTAAACAACAAAAATATTCAGCAAAGTAGGATCTACAAATTAGTCAACATGACCAAAATCGTCAATTGACCCCCTTATAGGAGTTTTTGCCCTTGAAAGATTATTTACATGTAAACAGAAAATAATGGTCTGACATTTTCACAGATGTTTAGGGCGTTACTTGAAATAAATTAAATGGTAGCAGTACAAGTAAAATGGAACGTCAAGGATCAAGGTCATTGAAAAATTCCATAGCAACCGATGAAAAAATCCGTAGCAAAAGATGAAAAAGTCCCTAGCAACCATATATATTTGGATTAAGGACCTTATAATTTACCTGTACAAGTCAAAAAGAAAGGTCAAGGGTCAAGGTCATTGAAAAAGTCCATAGGAACCGATGAAAAAGTCCCTAGCAACCATATATCTTTGGGTTCAGGACCCTATAATTTACCCGTTCAAGTCAAAATTGAAGGTCAAGAGTCAATGCCATTGAAAAAGTCCATAACAACTGATGAAAAGGTCCCTGGCAACCGTATCTATTTGGGTTCAGGATTCTATATTTTAGCTGTACAGGCGCCCACTGAGCAGCATACTGTAAACATATTAAGAAGAAAATTGTGACGGTATACATTAAATAGCAAAAATAATTATTGATGCAAAAACTACAGGTACACAAAAGATAACAGGTGAGTTATTCAGGCTCTTGGGAGCCTCTTGTTTATTGTGATTTCAAAATATTGCAACTTTGTATATGTTACATCATATTTTTATTATGTAAAAATCAATTAAACCTTCATTTTTGGACATTATTTACTTGTCCCACGTTACACTTTAAGTTTCGTGAAATTCTGAATATTGTAAGAAGCAAACCAAAAAGTCCACCAAACGATGCAAAAATTTGTCCCGAACAAGCACTTCATAATTTGTCGATGACTTCATGTCCGTTTTTTTTCTTCAAAATGACGGAATTCCGGGAAAAAAAAGGATGCAGATGATATTAATTTTTCAGAAAAAAGTGACTACCAGAGCAATCACCATGTCATAAGTAAATAATGTTTTTATACTAGCGTTTTGTACAAACCTCACACTTTTGATTCGTGCAAAAATCAAGGATTTTAAAAACAAATTCTTGTTATGCGAATTGAATAGCAATGTCCAACAGTTTGTCCCCTTCAAAACAAATTTACGCAGGGTAACGTTCTTATGTTTTATCATAATACTTATTTAATACAGTGTTATTCGCTGTATAAAACATATTATAGGGGATAAAAGAACAAACATTTATCTCTATTTTGATATGCAATTATCATCAATTTAATCTAAAATACGAGATATTAGATAAAACTATAATGTCCCGAAACGATGTTCCCACATACGATTTTGACATTCTGTAACGAATTATACACATTGATGGAACATTACGTTTAATCGTCATATAATTTCGAAAAGAAATTAGAAAAATAGACCACACGTTGACACATACATGAGATAATTAATAATAGAATAAAAATGAGAAGCAAAATTCGTTAATGTGACTTGTTTTGATTCGTTAATCAGGAAAATCAGAATCGGATACTGGTTACAAACCAAATTATCTAAAGCATACAAAAAATCAAATAGAAATAAAATTATTTTCTTTCAGAAAAACAAAAAATATCTAAAAATATATAATGAGATCTCGGGAAAAACTCGGGAGCAAAAAAAAATCAAAAAGAGAAGGGAACAAAAAGAAAAATCGCAAATTAACTAAAAAAGAACAAACAAATACAAAAGAAGCGATAAAGAAAAGAACATACCGGAAGAAAGTGACAGATCGTCGAACGAAAGAATCACTGAGGAAAAGTAATTACAGACAATCCTTGAGAGATAATCTTATAGGGCAAAAACAAACAAAAACGTCTTTAAGCGTGTTAAGGTTGTCCGATCTGTGACAATGTCAGACCATTATTTTCTGTTTACATGTAAATAATCTTTCAAGGGCAAAAACTCCTATAAGGGGGTCAATTTACGATTTTGGTCATGTTGACTAATTTGTAGATCCTACTTTGCTGAATATTTTTGTTGTTTACAGTTTGTCTTTATCTATTAAAATATTCAAGATAACAACCTAAAACTGCAAAATTTCCTTAAAATTAACAATTCAGAGGCAATAACCCAACAAAGGGTTGTCCGATTCATCTGAAAATTTCATGGCTGGTAGATCTTGACCTGTTGAACATTTTTACCCCATGTCAGTTTGCTCTAAATGCTTTGGTTTTTGAGATATAAGCCAAAAACTGCATTTGACCCCTATGTTCTATTTTTAGCAATGGCGGCCATGTTTGTTGATGGATCAAAACTTCGGATATAATTTATAAACTAGATACCCTAAGGAACATTCAGTTAAAGTTTGAAGGTATTTTGCTCAGTAGTTTCAAAGCAGAAGATTCTTGAAATAGTTTATGACGACGACGCCGACGACGGACGCAAAGTGATGGCATAAGCTCTCATGGCCCTTCGGGCCAGGTGAGCTAAAAATGACCTGAAAAAGTTTGAACATATAGATTCATATTCTGACTTTTTAAATGCCCATTTAATTAGGTAATTAGGAATTTTTTCTTGATGAGATTATGAGTCAAAGTGGTCGTATATAGGGTAGAAAAATCAAAACGTTGAACAGATTCGAAATCACCAATATGAGCATGCAATTTATCAAGTACTTCCAACGAATTATTGACACTCAAAAAGTAATTAATACCACTATTTTCGTATACCTTATATATTTGAAAAAATTATTACCAGGTTTTTGATTGTACCAAGTGTAATAGTAAGTAGAATAGACAGTTTAATAGTGCAACAAATCTATATTTGTAAGATGTTTTGTGCAGCCTCGGAAGCCAGTACATAGTACACTGATGTACATGTTAAGAAGCATTTGACAACGGACAAGACAAACTCCTATGAAAAGATTGAATCCAGGTGTTCCGGTAGGGTGAACCTTTACTGCTTCATATAGTACTCCTCGTCTGAAAATTTAAGATGAATAATCTGAATTATAACTGTTTGATATTTGGTCAATTGACGACCTAAAATTTCCTCGTTATAAAATATATTTCTCTATCATTAAATATGCCAAGAAATGAAGAAATATAGTTAATGCTAGTATATTAAAGCCACTTCGGAAAGGGAATTCAATAATTGGAAAGTAAAAGAAAAAGACTCAATCTTAAATACGTTGTACTCCTCTCGTTAGACTTTTTATTGAATTTTTATATAAACAATTGAAAATGTTTAAAAAAACTTATATGTACCAAATGTTTTGTATTAGTTTTGAAAGGGGGCAATGAATTTTGCTACATGAATTAACATTTTCTTGTTTATTTCACGAAGCTGGTGATAGTAACGAATGGTTTGGTAGGACCCCGTTAATATACGATATACCAAAATTGAAATATATATACTGTCTTACTTACACACACTCATGCAATTTCTTTTTAAACATTTTTTCCAGGAAGAAAAACCTGCTACCAGGGATGGACTTCTGAATACAATGGTTATCTGATGAGTGAACATAACGATTACCATATCAGCGATTATGTTTGTATGGACACAGATGCCGAACCTTTTGATGACAGCTCAAAGAACGAAAATGGTGCCCTATTCTATCCAATAAGAACCGGGTGTGGCAGTTTGAGATGTCCTCCTTATACTAACAACGCAGACGTGTTATGTGTTGTATGCACAAAATAGCATGGAAGTTTTTGTTTGTCCAAATCTACATTTGTAATTCATTTTTCCTTAGTATACATATCACGGTATCTTTAGCCCCGCCCGATTTTCAATATACTTAAATGATATAGTAAAGATTTTTGACACTACATGTGATCCACTTATTATTGACGAGTCTAATAATTAGATATCTTGCTATGTAATGGACTTAAAAACTGCATTTACAATTTGTCGAAGTATTGCAAAACGTGGAACTTAATAATCAACATTGATAAATCGAAAATTATGATATTTAATAAATCTGGAAAAATTATGAAGAAACATATATGTTTAATAAAGGTAATGAATTAGAAATTGCCACTAAATATAAATATCTGTGAGATATATTTAAACCTTCTGGAAGCTTTGCAAAGGCAATCCGGTATTTATGTAAAAAGGCTAAAGAAGCTTGTTTTAGAAGACGAAGAAGGCACAGACATCTGAAAAATTGACAATTTCATATGACCTCTTTAGTCTTATTTCGACACTGCGTAGTCAAATTTCAACTATTTGATTAAAATCGTGTTAGAACAAAACATCAGATATGTAAATTTCTGTTTGATCACACTTGTCATAAAAATACCCAGGATTATAAATGGATGTACAGCTAAAGATAAGTGCAGAACAAATATGAAAATACGAACACGATTTCATGGACAATTTAAAGTGCAGTAAATGATATTCCTTCCTTGTGGCACTTAAAACTCGCCCGACAATTAATTTTTAATACTCTTGTCCTTAATTATTGTCATTTTATTGTTATCCAGGTTGAATTCAAATGCACGTTGTCTGGATCATTTTAACCCAACATTTATAATTGGTAGTAATAAATGGTCTGTAGGCATTCATACTGTACCAAACTATTGAAAACATATGTTACATCATTATGCTCGTCAAAGATTTTCATGTCGGCCTACCAAGTTAAACCCTTGTGATTTTCTAAGTCTAAAAACACCGGGGTACAGTATTATATTACCAAACCAGTTGATACACCTGCTACTTGACTGAATGGAAGCTCTGACTTCTTTGCTAAATGCCAATTATTCTCATCGTTTTAAACCCTGTCTTTGAACAAATTTTGTGCAGAGATTTGACTTTGCCCCCAAAATGTCTATAACAAAAAAATTATTTAGATTTTAAATTCAAAATTGGCCTAATTGACTAATCACATGGCCCGTGCGTCAATATAATTGATAAAATGCTAGACACACATTTACACTGCCTCGTATTAAGGGAGATAATTCAACCATTAACACGAAATCTAGATTTTATACATGTTAAACAAAAAGTAGTTATTAGAGCTATTTATCAGGTCATGAAATTTATTTCGTTGAATAGAAAACTTCCAAATTAACGGGGAACCAAACTCATTTTTTATATACACTATTTGCTTCATGAATATGCAAGCACACATAAAATTGTAGAGGTATATAGTAGATTCATTCTTAATAGATCCCGGCATTTTTTCACCGTTCTTCATCTTCATTACATTAACGTGTAACATAATCTAACTCAGTATGTACATGGCCTTACGATAAAAAAGCTACTAGAGAGGAAATAGAAGTGTTTAACATCTGACCAATCAGAAACAATGTGGATATTTCAGTTTTCAACTGTCCAACCAAAAACAAGTACCATCTTTACAAAAGATATCCGACGAATTTTTCGATGAACATCTTCTCGCTCATTTGTTTATTTACTTCAAAACCATGCAAACCCGTAAACCAATGCATTCGTGTAAACATCTTGCAGAACAGTTGCCGTTTTCAAAACGGATAATAGTAGTATATAGGGGCACAGTTCAAGTCTAATATTTGTCTGGGTAGTAATTAAGTAACAGAAAATTACGTCACCGGAAATGGTTTGTGCGCGTGCTTAATCGGAAGTGTAAAATTTCCGCCATTTTTTAAAGCAATTTAAATTTCTTAATCCTTAGTGTACGGGAGATAATTTCAGATGTCGTCCTATTCGTCTAATATTTTGATTGGATTATCTCCCCGTTTCATGCGCTACTGTTTTTTGAGGGTTTTTTTTTTCTTTCATTGGACTGTATCAAGATGAAGTCCTCCTTCGAAGTGCTTAGGCTCGGACCCATCGCGTGATGGTCTGGTACCGAGGGGGTACGCATGAGCGGAAGTCCGTTTTCTGGATTGATTTATTTTCCTTTTCCTTCCCTTTTCTTTGTGTATTGTCTAAGGGTTTCCCATGTCAGTAGTCCCTTTTCGAGGTATATAGGCTTAAGTCTTTCACCGTGAGGTCAAGGGCTGACAGGTTTGCCTCGATTGGATTATCTCCTCTCATTCCGCCCTTTTCAATCAATGTTGTTTCTGGGTTTTTTCGTGGTAAAGTTTAGGATGTCTATAGGATTAAACCCGTTTCTGCTAAATGAAAGGACCGGGAGCGTACGAATGACAATGGCAATGCATGACAGGCTGATCATTCCTTTTCCCGCTTTTTACAAGGATCGCTATCCGTAGTATAGCTATCGCCTGAAATCTTAAACCAGCAAGCTGATCAACTTCCGCTAGAAACTAGGTTGGCTCACTTCGAAGGGAGAAAAACCAGTATTGCTCTGGGTTGTTTTTAACACACAATAACTCATTTTTTATTGTGTGAATACC
This sequence comes from Mytilisepta virgata, assembly GCA_028015205.1. Taxonomy (NCBI): domain Eukaryota; kingdom Metazoa; phylum Mollusca; class Bivalvia; order Mytilida; family Mytilidae; genus Mytilisepta; species Mytilisepta virgata. The sequence continues at coordinate 40,800,111 of CM051515.1, forward strand.
CTGACATTATCTATGCAAAATAGAATTCTTTATCAACTCGTATATTTGAATCTTGCTATCAAAACAATTTCATGAATAATTTTATTATGACATGTGTTTATATATCAACATGATTTGTACCGAGAATAATATATATTAAAAAAACACGGATGGATTCATGAATGGGTGATGCATATCATCTTCAGCTGTCAAAGGTTAGACGAAGAGAAAATGGGAGGTGATCAGTAACTATTTTAACACAAGAACGTAAAATATATTATACTTAATAGAATTAAATCTTTTTAGCATTAATCATATTTTAATATAATATTTATTAACGAGATATTGTCGAAGGAGAGCAGTAATTATTTAATAGGGTACAATTTTTTGGATATCAGCTGATAAGTATGTCATTTGGGTTAAAGTTAACAACAGTATCCTTCTTTTGGGATTTCGATACCATGTTAATTGTAAATGATTTTCATGAGCAAATATAATGGGTTTATTCCCACTTATCCAACTTTTTAAAAAATTAATAGTATAGGTAAAAAAAATAAAGTTGGATAAGTGGGAATGGTGTAAAATGTTAAAACAACAATCACTAATTAGAGCTTGGGTCATGTGTTGGGTCAAAATGATCACAGAAATAAAGTCCTCTTTAAGATGTATATCTTTATCCTATTTTTCTTTTTTATATTTGTAAAGTTGAATATTTTTGATCATGTTGTTTGTTCTTCTCTGATTGATGGATTCTAAAGTGATGACACAGGCTTTTGCAATAAGACTTAAAGTTTTTGTTACGATATTTTATTCAAATCTAATAATATCAGACATTATTCTATTAACAGACATAGGAATGCAAAACAATAATTATTTCATAGTTCAATGAAAAGCACTAAATATGTCAATAGCACAGTGAAATATGTTTACATTTAAAAAATGTTATAGCATACAATTTACATGTATAAAACAAAGCACTATATCACATGAAAGTCATTAGTTCACTGAAGTTTAAGTAGGTATGAGACAGCGTCTGTATATTGGTAGATGTCGATTTCTCCCTGAGTGAAGCGTTGTTTCTGTTGCTGAAGTCTGGAGTCGAGTAGTCTGTATTTGAGTTTCCTTGTCTTTCTAGTACCACCAGCTGCGTACTGGATAAGTCTGATCTCATTTGCTGCTTGGGTGTTCTGAAGCTTCTCTATGATGATATATAGGTTCGGGTGAGCTTTGTGAAGTTGGTTATTAAGTTTGTGGTGCCATCCTTCTAAATGGTTTGTAGTTCTTGGTCCAACAGTTGAGTAGTGGTTCCATCTTGATGTTTCCATCTCTATCCATTGGCTAGTAATGTAGTCGTTGAATTGTGTTATTTTTGCATCATCTGTCTCGAAGTCTTCAATTGCGTGGAACCATACATCATCGACTTGGTTAATGGGTACAAGTGGTAAAGCTGAAGCTCGTCTGATGTGAAGATTGAGTGAGTCGTCGTTGGTATACTGGTGTGCCAAACCTAGTTTCTGTACCTTCCTCCATATGCGTTTGCAGTAGTGGAATAGACAGCCTTTAATTGATGCTAGTGGGAAGGCTGCTTCTGCTGCGTTACGTGCTGAAGACTCAAAGTCTAGGAATATAGTGGTCGGATTGAGTGGTGTGTTGTTGGTTGCTGCTGCAGTCTTAACTATCTCGAAGAGGCGTTGGTAGGTGATTTGGTATTTGTCAGGTAGAAAGGCGAATATAAGCGGGTACATCTCGTTGTCTATAAGTGCATGTAGTGTGTATAGCTGGGTGAAAAGTACAGGACTGGCGTAAAAAGTTCCATCACCGAATATTGTGTCAGCAGTACTAAGATGGCGGAGGTTGTCTGCAGTGCCAAATACAAGAATCTTGTTGTGGTCACCATCATCAGCTAGTAGGAATGGTGCTCCTGTAGTAGTCTCTCTCCACTCTCCCTGTAGATTAATGGCGTCACGTGTGGTTGGTAGTGGTGGTAGTTCACTGTTGCGTTCTCGGTACAAAGAAGATTTCGTACTGACGAAAGTTGGTATCTTTTCAACCACCCGTTGTGTGTCGTCGTTCCATTCTCGGTTTCTAAATTTGATGATCTCGTTGTCATACAATGCTGGTAGTGGTTCTAGAGTTTTAGATGCCTTTTCTCTGAGTGTGGCAAGAAATTTCTTTTTTATTTTTGCTTTCTTAATTTACACTACAATATATATATGTATTTTATATTTTTAACAATAATCATTATTATTTTAAATTTTATAAGTATCCATACTTTCACCTTTGAAATATTTAATTTTATATAATTTTATCCCAGGAACAAATTGTCTTTACCAGTTCATCTACATCACCGTGTCATGTACTAAACAAACATAGCCCTAGGTAATTTATGAAAAAGTTGGATAAATGGGAATAGGCATTTTTCAAAATTTGGATAAATGGGAAGACACCATATAATGCAGTTTTAATCAGAAAAGAGCTGTTACATTATCACACTGTTATTTGAGATTAATACATATATATATGTAATTATCATATACCATACCTGGCCATTTTACTCATTTCTTAAAATATCTTCAGTTATATATAATCGTTCCATAATGCACAAATAGTGTTTGTGTGTGCAGATGCAGCATATATATGGTAACATTGGTTATAATCAGTGATCAGTTTCGTACATATGTAATAATCCAGAAATATTTTTATATACATGCAATCTAAATTCTTAAATATTAATATTCTGGAATACATGTAAATATATATATTTTGGGAGAGAACCTGAATAGGTATAGTTGATCAGTGCTATATAAGAGCTGACACATAATTTTAAAATCTTTTATAATGTAGGGCACTAATGATGTATTACTTGAGCATGTCCAGCCTAGCTAAATTGGGCACAAATTTTTGAGAAGATGATCATTGATATATTTTGAGCCTTATATTAGAGCAAAAATGTGATATAATATGAGCATCCTAAACTATATTAAGACAAACCTGATTTGGGCTTATGTCTAATATGATCAGTGCTATATAATGTTAGAGTAATATTGAGCCTTGATAATTTCACAGAGAATGTTAACATTGATATATTATATTGATTCTACACTACATGTATATATGAATGAGAAGTGCAATATATTAGAGCAAAGTTGAGTATTGACCATTTGAAGGCAATAATTAGGTTAACCGGGCACATGTACATGTGTATTTGCTGAGCATGTTAATCATGGCGATATGATTGGGCGAACATAAATTGACCATATTTTTATCTTAATTTCACCAGGATTACTTCTAGTTGAGAAACTATACATATATCTTTACTTATAGATTGAAACATCTCTTCAGAGAAAACGCACATCTACCGATTAAAAGGTCATGAACAAGAAGAAGACAAATTCATACTGAATTGCTTGTTAGAGGAATGTGTAATAGATATCAAGACAAGCGGAATCCAAATGTGGAACAATGAGGATGCTACGTCAAACATGATCCTCGACAATGAGGATGCATCCCCTTTGATGATACTTGACAGAACTATGTCGTTTGCAGCTATTATTACAGAAGTTTCGGGTGTTGCTATACATATATTCCATGTCTAAAACTATGAAGAAAAACATACATGTATCAATACACATGCCAAATATTTATTTTCATTGATCTGACTACATTTTTAAGGTTTTAAACATACGGTGTATGAGAATTGTGATAGAGACCGGGGATAGAGAATACTCAGTGTAATTTTTTATTAAAAATATTTGGAATCAAAATGGTATTCCAATTATCCCAGTTTGAATGGAAATATATGAAATAAATGGGAGAATACTGTGCACATCTATACTTATCATGTCATAACTTGTGCTCTTGCTATGTTTTATCTAAATAGTTAATATATTTATGCATTATGCATTAAATGTAAACTTTCCATCATACCTAAAAATGCACCAAAGCAGCATTCGGTTTTTGTCAAAAAGCAGGCTAGCTACTGTGATAAAAAAAAATATGTATCTGTGAAAGTTCTGGATACACATCAATATAGTTCATTATAAGGACAATTCATACTACATGGATTTCGATTTTGAATTTAAACTGTTTACATAAGTTGTTCTATGTAAAGTCAGAACATCATATATTGTCAAAAACGTAGAGGGAATACTTTGCTATAAAGTCACATAAACACATATGTCAAAGAGACCTCATATGATTAATAGTTATCAAGTTATTAATTGTGCAAAAAAAAAATACTAGCAATTTACTCAAGTTTATGATGGATAAAAACTGTTGCTATAAACAGGCATATATTAGATAAGATGCAATGGGGGGAAAGATGGGAACAATTACAAAAGTAAAAACAGATATATATTTATAATATACCCTCGTCTTTCAAGATTGTTCTAAATATCATATTCCTTCCATAATTTATTGTCAAGTTTGGTGTAGCTCTATGTACATTGTTGCATTGTTGCCAAGTTGGGTGCAGCTATATATACATTGTTGCCAAGTTGGGTGTAACTATATTTATATTGTTGCCAAGTTGGGTAACATTTAGATCAATGTCAGAAAAATATACATTTTTTGTATGAGGCGAGTTTTGCCCTTCTACGGTTACGCGCCGAATACAAAAAAAGTTTATATTTTATTGACATTGACCTAATATTGTTTTTATACTGCAACTCAAATTGATAGCCATTTAAATGGTAACACAAATTTCAAACTTATTTCTAATCCCTAAATGAACCTCTCTTTGCGAAAGAAGTGAGCCAACACGAAATCGACATTGTACAAAATATCACCCTTTTTCTATATTAAGGACAAACAGTATACACAACAGGACGCGTTGTACTTGGAGTCTAAAGTATCATATCACTACAGTTTTTGCTTTGCCTCACAAAAGTCATAAAGATGTGCTGACAACATCATCAGCTTGTAGATAGTTGGTGATTAGATCAATTAAAAATGGGGAACCACATATGGACAGTCAATGAATTTGGTACGCAGTTGTACAAGCATTCGCATGGCAATTTTTTAACTTGGCCCCTCAGTTATATTCTAGTGACTATGAATCTTCACTTTACTGTACATGTTGTGAAACTCTATGGGGAACAGTCAACATTTGAAAGTTTTGCATTATCCACATGTTTAAGAGATGCCTTATTCATTTCAATATTTGAATTATAGTATCAAAATTGGATACAGGTGAAACATATCCCCCTGTCAACAGTTTGTACCATATATACAGTTAAGTTTAAATCACTATCATTAATTCATCAGCCATCATATCATGAGGCCATCTGAGTAGGTAGTACTTCAGTTTGATTATTCTGACTGGTTTCTGGGCCTTTCAATGGTAAAGGTGTCACTCTGGGGTCTTTTGGTTGATCCTGTTACTCAAAAGTCAATTGATGCAGATGTGGACTGCCTTTAGAAATGGCTTACCTCGTGGTCCTTGTCGTGGCTTCTCTTCCTCTTCGCTGCTGAAGTCTTTACTCATACTGATCAGGACTATAAACATGTGTTAACTTTGGATTTTTTGCTACTGCTGATCTGTGTAAAAATGTTGCTGCTGCTGCTAGGACTGACAGATTGTCATTAGTCAAAAATTGGATTTGTTAGAGACCATCCTTACATCCGGGTCATTTTGAAAGGCCACTTCACATTTGTCCAGGCTTGTGACAGGCTATCATAAGATAGGCTGCATTAACCCTCCCATCCTTTTTTATTTTTTTCCATTTTTTCTGGGTTTTTCTTTATTTCATTTTGGTTACTAAGTAGGCCACACAAAATTGATTTGTAATTTTTTGGATTTTATGGTAAATATAGATGCGAGAGAGCAAAAAGTAAAAAACAAAATCGTGCGGACTAGTTTTTTTCAAAGCGAAGATCAAACTTAAGTACGACCCAAATTTTAACTAAAGTATTGTAAAAAAGGGAAGAAAATCAATTTTTTACAAAATTTTAGGAGCGGGCGAAAAAAATTTCCTTTTAATTTGTTGAAAAATGAAAAATAAGAGGCGAATTTTGAGCATTTATTTCTAGATGAAGCGGCAAAAAAAATGTAGCGGCGAAATCCAAAGACCTATAAATCAATTTGGTTTTGGCCTTATTTGTTACGGATTTAACTTCGAATAGTTCAGTCAAAATAAGACATTATCAGCACCCACTGTTTGAAAAATGTTTCCAGGCGTGAGTTATCCTTACGGATCTTTACACCCATGCTTATCTCTCGCATGCCAGAAGTTTTTGGTTAAACGTTTTAATTTTGTGATAATGACAATATCCTCTAAATTTTACGCACTTTGAAATAAAAAACGGTTCTTTCAAATCACGTGGAGTTGTTTTTTTTTTTTTTATTTTGTTAAGCTTCACCAAAGTTTAACGCACTTTGAATTTGGAATATATAAGTAATAAGTAGTAATGTATTTCTTATACACATTCCATATAGCGGGGAGGATAAAAGAAAAATGTAGGTTGTAAACGTAAGAAACTTTTGAATGATTAATATTTTATGGGACTATAAGGATACAGTGGCAATACAAATCATCCATCGACATGAAAATCAAACACCGTCAGTCAACAATTAATAGATAAAATCTGCAACTCCTTAAAGAAAGTTAAACGCAATAGAAATAAATAAATAGAATGGTAACTAAATCAATAAATAAAAATAAATAAATAATAAAAAACCTTCAATCACATATGTATATATTGCAGTCTAGAAACAACATCCGTCCCAGAGTACTGTTTGTGGTTTTAATTAAAACAAAGTTATCCCCTTCCTTAATACTTGCCATGATAAACTGTTTCAGATCAAAAACATTGGTGGATTAAATCTCGGAGTTTAGTTTATCATGTTAAAGTTTAACTGACAGGGTTAGACCACTGTACCGCTACAACAGATTAGGCCACTAGAACAGTTATATTCGAATGCGGCTAAAACAATTTAATAATCCAAACCTGATTCACAGATACCCATATTGGAGACTCATACGGCCATCCTTATTACTTTTAAGTAAAATAGTAAGGATTTTCAAAAGGATGTTAGAAGTGTTCTTAGCAGACTCAGCGAATTACCCTTGCTTGTATAGGCACTGTGCTTACGAATTTTGGTATTCAGTAAATGCTTAGAAATGAGATTATTGTTATAAACACAGCAATATCAAAGGATCGATAATGTCTTTCCTTGGTATCGTAGTGTGCATGTAACTGGGGTTGTCAAATTAATTGCCAAACTCCGTCTCCTTAATTATGCAGTCAATAATTTAGTGCCTTTTGCAGACAAAAACGATGTTGTAAGGAGCTTTATATATAAGTAAATACAATAAAAGGCATTATTTCAGCCCAAGATCGTCCAACAGTCTCATGGATATTTGTTCTAAATTCTATATATCTGAGAAAAAATAGCCGTCGATGGCGGTTACGTTGGGTGTCCAGTCGGGCGATTATTTTTAAAATTCGCTGTTTTTTAAACATACGACATTTAAACTTAAGGGTAAAATGTGTATGTCAGCTAGACAACATACCTTTCGACAAGGAGAAATGATTGATAGTACTATATACGGGTTAAGCAATGTGGTTTTTAATAATGGGCAACAAGACAAGCACAAAATGACCCTGGAGGAAATATAATCTATGCATGTAATTTGTTAACTGACGATGCAACTGTGTCCTTGGATACGCAGATGTGACTTAAAAAATACCGGTACTAGAGTCCAAGTATTGCTCCATGTTGAAGACCTAACTTTGACTTTAAAATGAAGAAGACCTGTACGTCAAGTGATTTTTTTTTTATCAAGAAATAATCCACCATTTGTTTATGGTCATTGTTTGCAAATAAGTTAAGATATAATATTCAACAGTTTTTGCAATGTTTCAATGTAGATTTCAGTAGAGTATATTTCTGTATTCAATATTCCAAATCATTTTTATAGTTATGAACTTTTTCCTATGTTTTTATCTTGTTTATTCTTTTCCTTTAACATGGTTCTTTCAAAGTATGTAAAGGTCAATGTATGTTTTTCTTCTCCCTGTAGACACTAAGTCTTCTCGATATAAATAGCGTATTTCACACCCATGTATCCATAGTTTTCACAAAATTTAACATATTCGTAACAGTAAATTTAAAGTATCGATTTCAATAAACAATTAATCGGTAATTACAAGACAACAGAATTATAAATACAGCTATAGGCCACCTATTCTAATTTATTCTGCTAAATGAAGACTAAAGCCGTGTTCAGATACTTAAAAGGTTTGAAACCAGTCTGTTGATTATTAAAGATATATAGATCAATTCACTAAGGGCGTCGTGGTGTAGTGGATAACGCATCGGACTACGAAGCCGAGGGTGCATGGTTCGATTCCCGTTCGGGGTGAAAATTTTAGGGATCAAATTTGCGAGGATGATTTCGATGGGGACCACCAGTAGCACATTAAAGACTCCTCTGCAGATGTCGAAAAAGAGTAGGTTAAAATGCTGCTACAGGGGCCAGACTCGCACCCACCAAGTGGAGAGGCATTGGTATAAGTTGGTTATTGACATGTATTAAAGAGGGCCTTCAGAATTACTGTGAAACATCATATTCCGCCAGTGGCGTCAATCAGATGTGGATTCTTAAAAACTCCAAAAATTTACTTCAATATCTAAAATCAAAATCTTTGGCTACATGCAACAGCATAAAAACTTTCGACTTCTCTACACTCTACACTACCATACCACATTTTCAATTAAAAGATCGCTTAAAGCAACTAGTTCATCAATGTTTTTTCAAGAAAAATGGGACACGCAGGTATAAATTCCTTGTTCTAGGTAGAGAAAAATCTTATTTCGTGAAGAACCAGTCTGATTCTGACAAAAAGTATTCTGAAGATGAAATTACAAACATGTTAGATTTTCTCATAGACAACATATTCGTTGAATTTGGCGGTCTAATTTTTCAACAAACAATCGGCATTCCAATGGGAACCAACTGTGCTCCTCTCCTCGCCGATCTCATATGAAGCGGACTTCATTCAAGGGTTACAACGTGAAAACAAAAAGAAACTAGCCCAATCCTTTAATTTCACTTTTCGTTATATAGATGATGTGTTGTCGTTAAATAACGACAAATTCCAAGACTTTCTACATCTTATCTACCCCAGTGAGCTTGAAATTAAGGATACTACAGATACACCAAAGTCCGCTTCATATTTGGATTTGTTTCTTGAAATAAACTATGAGGGACGTTTGAAGACAAAACTTTATGACAAACGTGATGACTTCAACTTTCCTATTGTTAATTTTCCCTTCTTGAGTAGAAATATACCAGCATCGCCTGCATATGGCGTCTACGTTTCTCAGCTTATCCGATTTTCAAGGGCATGCGTGAGTTACCCTGACTTTCGACAAAGAGGATTACTGCTGTCACAAAAGCTTCTTAACCAGGGTTTTATCAGGGATAAGTTGATGTCATCACTTAAGAAATTTTACGGTCGTCATCATGAATTGATTGACCATTACAGTGTTCCAATATCTAAGATGATGTTGGACCTGTTCCCACTGTCGTAACCTTTCATGTACCTCCACCGATTTGTGACTTCCACCGGATTGACTTTGTTGAACTTCACGACGGGTGCCGTATACGGAGCAGGAACTGCTTACCCTTCCGGAGCACCTGGGTTCACTCCTGGTTTTTATATGAGTTCGTGTTGTTCATTGTTTTTTTAGTTTTCTGTGTTTATTTGTTGTGTTTGTGGTTGTTCATTTGTCTTCCCGGGTTTGTCTGTCCAATGGATTACGTTTTTTTGATTGCTCCTTAGGTATATTTGTCCTTTTTTTTGGTATAACTTGTTTCCCAATCCAATATAAATAAATAAATTTAAACTAATTACTTTTTATTAATTTTTATTTACAATTATAAACGATATTTTTTTTTACAATTTTGAATGATATTTTAAAATAAATAAGCGTATTCACCATTCAGGTATAAACTACTTCATAAAGAAGTAAGAAAATAAACTCGTGTAGGCAAAACGTGTTTAACATGATTAGTGATAACATGGCCTAATCCAATTATTATCTTTGACTGTGTAGCCGTCAGCCGGTTAGATAAATTTCTGAAGCTGTCCATTTTGATCCAGATCCCCGGATACAATTTTGAAAGAGGTTCCTTGGTTTATTGATTTCAGGTCTTTAACAAAGGATTGTATATGTTCGTCTATGGAGCCCCCCCCCCCCCTCTCCCGGTTTGGATACCTACGTATCATTGGTGCGATGTTAGGTTCCCATGTCTGAGTGGTTAAAAAGAAAATATAGAGATTAAAATATCAAAAAATGTCGGCAGACTGACGGCGGATACCAATTGATGGCAACATGCATGTAACTCGCATATGGACCTTTGGTGTTTTTTAGTTAAAAGTGTTAATGATTAAGCTTTGCGTGAAGTTTGATAACAGGTAGATAGAAAGATTTATTCACCAAATCAAGGGCCCACAAGGGGCATGTTTTACAATAGACAAGTACATAAACAAATTGATTATTACATGAAATTACAAGTAACTATAAAGTACAATAAAAAAAATGGCAAGCCGTTTAGTCAAAACTAAGTTTAAGCCATTTTTCGAAAAATTTACACACTGAGATTTACAAAAAACACACTGAGATTAAAAAATTTAAAAACACACACTGAAAAACTGAAAATAAAAAATTACACACTGAATGGGTATGATACATCTAGACTTGTTTAATACCATTGGTCGCATCTTTTTTCAAAAGAAATGTCCATGGGACCAACACTTTTTGTGGTGAAAATTAGAAACTTTGTCTGAACCCTAACCCCAACCCCTAATCCATTTTCTTTCCTCTTTCCTGATTGAACGTACTTAATCTTACAATAACATCAGTGTTTGGAAGTATAAATGATTTACTCACTGTGATCATAGGGCACAGACGTTTTTTAAACAACTACAGGCGCACGACGGAACAATTTTTTCTGGTATCTAGACCATGGGACATACTGTTTTTTATTCCCATATTTTTTTTGTACCAGTCCTATCCCAGCAATAAATTGTTGTCTAGATCCTATTTTAAAACAAAGTTCACCTGGCCTCAAGTACAATTATTACTTCAGCATCATGTCTGACATGAGTTCCCCCTTCAAATCACTGCCAAAATTACCAGCTAAAGACATTGTAATATCTGACAGCTGGGATACCATTTCATTCGAAAAATATGACATCCCATCAATACCAAACTGCCCAAATGGCAAAGGAGAATATGCTGAAATAGAATCAATCAATCGAAATCTTTTTGAACCTGCTGCACGCATGGTTGGTTTTAGAATTGAGTCGAAAGAACGTCTAATCCAATGGATCAAAGCAACTGCATATCGTTATCATGAACAAATGGGAGAATCACCTGATTTTATGTGTGAATGGAAGGATCGACTAAGGGATGGAAGTGACACTATCATTGATGAAATTTTAATTCAACTTTACAATGCCAGAAAGACAGTTAAATACCTAACTATACATATTTATTTGACCACCTTTTTATACACAGCTCAAGGAACACACTATCTTACTTGGGCAGACAATGAGTTTAGCTTTCTAAAAACCATTGTAGACTTTCAGTTACCTGACTGTACGTTATTAAATAATGACAGAAAAGCTGAATCAAGCGACCCTCTTAATATGACTCACAATGTGTCAAACTATGAAGATTTTCTTTCAACTTTAGAAGATGAATCACTTACAAACCCTAAACAAGTACAATTCTCTACTCCTAGACTACTTGTAGCAAAAAACAACCCACCGCTAGACTCACTACAGAATATACACGAATCAATCCAAACTATAGAAACCAAAGTTTGTGATATAAACAGAAAAGTCGACAACATAGAAACCAATGACTGTGTTAGAGAATTGGAGAAACGTGTGTCAAAACTTGAAAGCAACAAAGAAATCCAACTCAACCTCTTAACAAAGTTTAACAAAATAGAAGATGTCACATGCAGCTGGAATGATAAAATGAAGTCGTTAGATGAAACAACAAAGAATCTAGAAATCTTACTTTCAACTAGAATTAACTATGAAACTAAACTAAAAGACCTTCTTAATGAAAAGGAGACAATCGAAGGTCAAGCTAAAGCCCTCCATCAGGAAAATTTTGAACTACAAAAAGAAATAGCTCGACTAAAAAGCGAGAAGACAGAATTAGAACAAGCTAAAAACAATATCACAATTGAAAACTTTCAAATTCAACAAGATAATGAATCTTTAAGAAAGAAAATTTCTATGTTGAAACACGAATCATACTCTTCAGCTGTGAAAACCAATCCGCCAACTCAACAAGAGAAAACATTAGATAAGCCTAAGGTACAGCCTGTATCAGAATCGCCGAAGCCTAAGGTACTGTCTGCATCAGAATCGCCACATGACCAAATTACACGGATAAAAGAACCACATATACATGTAGGAAATTCAGAAGAAACCGTGTTTAACGTTCCGATTTCAAACAGATTTGAAGTGCTCAGTGAAAAAGCTCGACCCAAATTGAAAAGTCATAAAATAGAAATAGTGATGGATTCGCATGGAAACTGGATCGATTCAAAGAGAGTTTGCCCATCAAGAGATGTAAATGTCACAGTTCTTGGTCCGAGCAAGAAAAACATAGATGGTGCGAAAGAATTTATTGAGAATCATGAGACCCCTAAACATTTATTTGTAGGTGTAGGAAACAATGATATTTCAAGCAAACCTATCAATGAATGTATTGAAAGTATGATTAGCCTACTTAGTGATTTGTCAAAATTGAAAAACTGTAATATCCATATTTTTCAATGCTTTGAGAGAATTGGTCAAGTTGAATTTAACAAAAATGTTGAAAAAATGAATACATCTATAAGAGAATTTTGTAGAAACTCTGAGAATTTAAAATTTTTGGCAAATACTTCTCTGATGAACAGTAAAGCTACCTTTCTATATCAAAGGGATGGTGTTCATTTTAGCAAAATTGGCACTGCACATCTGGTAAAAATGATCAAAGCCGTGCTGTCTTCTGCATTGGGTCCAGATATGAATAAATTTTCACAAAACAAAACCCGCTATAATAACAATCCATACAGGAAACAACAACATGGTTCTCAAACTCCAAAATATCACAACCAACAATCCCATTATCAAAAACAGTATAATAAACTAAATTACCAACAAAATAACGGGTATAGGAGACAAACTGATGGATATGGGAGACAAAATGAGCAACACGGGCATCAGAGACAACAAGAAATTAACAATGTACTTCACCACCTGATGTACCTTTTGAACTAACATTTTTGCACATACAATCTTTTGCATTTGTACAAGCAACAATCAAGTTTATGAAAACCTTAATTAACTATGATTATACTAAGTTTGATATATATTATTATTATTATTATTATTTTTTTTTTTTTTTTTTTTTTTCACTACATGTAACTTTATTATGTAGAATTAGTCATAATGTGTTATATGTATCCCTAGTTATCACATGTGTTCATGTTTACTTTTGATAATGATTAATGTAGGATTTTGGAATATATATGGTTTTTCTAACCATAAAGCTGATGATGATCTTTTATGCAACTTAAGTTGTAAATATGATATTATGGGTCTATCAGAAACAATGCTAAGTGAAAATCCCAAGAGTCTTCCAGGTTACTCTTCTCCGTTTATAGTGGAATCAATAAAACAAAAAAAGAGAGGACGCAAATCTGGCGGCTTATTAATATATGTAAAACCAAAATTAAGAAAATATATATCTGAGGTTAAACGTAGTAAAATCTCAATATGGCTCAAATTAGAAGGGCAGAAAACAGGCCTCAGGAAGAACCTTTTTATATGTTTTTGCTATATACCCCCTTACAAAAATAAAGATTTATCACAACTAAATTTTTCAAATTTGGAAAGCGAAATTAATCTCTTTAAAGTAAAAGGTAACATTCTTCTGTGCGGAGACCTAAATGCTCGTACAGGGGGGTTGTTAGATTATATAAATTCAGATAACACAAATGATAACTTTACTGATGTGCCATTGCCTAGAAACTACATACCAGATATAGCAACTCCAAGAAATCATATGGACACAAAAAACAACCTACACGGTACCCTTTTAACTGAATTGTGCAAAAACAACAATATGAGAATATTAAATGGAAGATACCTTGGAGACTCTATGGGTTTTTACACATTTTTTAATTCCAATGAAATGAGTACCATTGATTATATGTTAACATCTACTGATTTAATACATGATGTACAATATTTTAATGTGTCACCACCAAATGAGTTATCTGATCATTGTATTATAAGTGCTGGTATAAAAAATCACCAGATAAATGTGTCATCTAATCAAAATTTGTGTAATTCCCTACCAGGGAAGTATTTGTGGACTGAAGAGAACAAAGAGAAATATATTTTGGCACTGTTAGATGAAGAATCTGTCAATAAAATAACTGAAATAAACAACTTACTAGATAATCCAACAAATGACATCAATTTGATTTCTGATAAGTTAAAAAATATTTACATCAGTGCAGCAGATAAGTCTCTTATTCTTAAAACTATCAGAAAGAAAAATAAAAATAGAAGTCCTTCTAAAATGCTACCAAAAAAGAAATGGATGACCACAGACTGTCTATCACTAAAGAAGGAAGTAATGTCACTTTCAAAAAAACTGTCTAAAAACCCAAACAACTGTTCCCTTAGACAAACTTTTTCCAACTGTAGAAGTAGATATAACAAAATGCGAAAAAGTTTAAGAGCTAATCATTTTCATCTCTTGACAGAAAAAATAAATTCTCTAAACCCAAATGTTTCAAAAGAGTTGTGGAATTCAATTAATAATCTCAATTCAAAAGATAATTCATCAACACCAGTTGAATTATCAGAATTTGTATCTCATTATGAACAGCTTTTCCAGATAAAAGAGGAAAAATTTGATAAATTAATTGAAGCTGAAAACAGCTTAATTCACAAAACTCCTCTTGATTTCCCTTTTACTTGTAATGAAGTGAAAAAGAGTATTTTAGAACTAAAATCTAATAAAAGAGAAGGTTTAGATTTAATTCTGAATGAATTTATAAAAAGTGGAGCAAATTTTATGCTTCAAACACTTGTAAAATTTTTTAACAGAATTCTAACTGATGGAAATTTCCCCACAGAGTGGAATCTCTCATTGATCTCTTCAATTCACAAATCTGGTGACCCTACAGACTGTAATAATTATAGAGGTATTGCAATCTGCAGCTCAATTGGTAAACTTTTTACCCGCCTGCTTCAAAAGAGACTGAATAACTTCCTTGAATCAAATAACTTATTAAGCCCAAATCAAGCTGGTTTTAGAAAGAACTCAAGAACAACAGATCAGATTTTTGTTTTAAAAACAATTATCAATAAATATACTGCTAAAAATAATGACAAACTGTATACATGTTTTGTAGATTTTAAAAAAGCTTTCGACAGCATATGGAGACAGGGTTTACTTTTCAAAATACTTCAAAAGGGTATTGGAGGAAAATTTTATAACATAATAAAACATATATATTCTTCCACTAAATATGCATGTAAAAATCAAGTAGAGTATAGTCACCCATTTATAGCAAACACGGGTGTAAAGCAAGGGGACAATTTAAGTCTCACTCTGTTTAATATCTTTATAGATGATATAAAATCCTATTTTATTGATATTTGTGAACCTATTGCTCTGAACAACTGTGATATAAATCATTTACTATATGCGGATGATTTGGTATTGATCTCAAAATCCCCAAAAGGTCTCCAGTGCTGTCTTGAGGCACTAAAACGTTTCTGTAACGACTGGAAACTTGAAATTAATTCCAATAAAACCAAAGTTGTGGTATTCTCCAAAAGAGAAATTGACCCTACAACAATGGGTTTTTACTTTAATAACGAAGAATTAGATATAGTAAAAGAATATAAATACCTTGGGGTCATTATGAAAAACAATGGCTCCTTAAAATCAGCTGGTGAACATTTATCTAACAGGGCACGCAAAACTTTTTATGCTCTAAAATGTAAACTTACTCAAAGTGATCACTTTTCTTCAAAAATTTAGTTAAAACTTTATGATAATATAATCTCACCAATTATTACTTATGGATCTGAAGTATGGATAAGTGACTTCCATACAAATTTAGAAAACCTAGATAATTTACCTTTTGAAAAAGTTCAAAACATGATCCTAAAAAATATTCTTGGGGTACACAGTAAAGCTTCGAATCTAGCAGTTCATGGTGAATTGGGTGTTTGTCCAGTCTCTTTTAAAGCTTATTCCTTAATGTTTCGTTATAACAATAGATTATTAGAATTAGAGAAAAAAAGGTGATGAGAGCAATTCCCTTCTGAGATCCGCATTTATAGAAAACAAAAAGTTGAAATCATCAATTTGCAAAACTGTTGAACTTCTAAAGAGAAAACTTGATATTACATCTCAGGATGTATCAGATAAAATTGTTAAACAAAAACTCAAAGAATATTATACAAGTAAATTAAAAATCAGTTTTGAAAATATTAAACATAAGAAACAAGGAAAACTTTTCTTTTATTCTACCGTCTATGATGTAAATAGATTTGAATTACAAAAATATCTTCAACTTCCCCTCTCTAAAACATTAAGAGCAGAATTGACCAAAATTAGAATCAGTGCTCATTCTTTAGAAATAGAGGTTGGTCGTTATAATAAAATATCCAGTGACAGACGTTTTTGTAAGTTCTGTAAAACTGAAATAGAAAATGAACACCACTTTATTTTAAAATGTCCAATATATAATACATTGAGACAGGAAACATTTTTAAACTTGATTGATAATAACATGAATGAATCAGATCTCATAAGGGAAGTTCTTAATCCTAAAAATCCCACTTTTACAAAATCAATTTGTAAGTATATAAAAGAAGCATATGTCATCAGAAAAGAAAATTAAAGAATAGTTGGTATTACTGTTATCAATATTCACATAATGTCATATTATGTATATATGTATATATATTTATGCCTTGTCGTTAAAACTATTATCTAGTCCCTTTGTCTTTTGTATTTTGTAAATAAGTCTTGTGTTTATTAATGTGTTTGTTAATATGATGCTCGCCTAAATCTGGCTTATCATTAATAAAGAATTTGAATTTGAAAAAAAAAAAAAAAAAAAAAAAAAAATTATATCTTGGCTGACTATGCTCGGAATTTTGAAGGATGAAAGTTAGCTATCGTGTTATTGAGAGGGGAACTTTTAAAAAGGTATTGTGTTCCAGTATTTAAGTCAATTATGGAATGTGTGCACCACATATGACGGTAAATTTAAATTATTATTGTGACAATAATTTAAATATTTTTTTTCTCGATAACATACTGCAATATCCAGCCATATGGATAGTTCGTGAATTTTTATCGTATTCTTATTTTGAATCCACCTATAACAAGACAAGGAGCAAATTAAACTGAATATCCTAATACCAGAGACATATATATGTCTCTGCTAATACACAAGGGTAGACTATTGTTCTTTTTGCGCGAAATTCGATTTTGTTGTTATCGCCAATGAAATCGATTGATTTGTTCACGTGACTTTAAACTATTCCAATATGGAGGTCAAAAATGTGCATGGATATTGAACCCGTACTGTAAACCAAATTATAACAACTTTATAAAGAAATCAAAGCTCAAACGTGTAGGTATGCATTATAAACAAAAAATTAATACCCATTTCTAACCTCTGAACTCGCTTAAAGGTGACAAAAGAGGCGAAAGGATAATAATAACACACGTTTATAACTTCTGAACGACTTGATAATATTTACATTTACACATTGGTTATTAGCCCAATTTCAACATTAATTTTTCAATGTTGTAAAATTTCGTTTGATTGAATAGTTAAGAATGAATATAGAACTATCACCAACATATGAAAAATTTAACCTCAGTGCAAAGTTCACTGAAAGCGATTTTTTTGTAAACAAAGAGCTAAAAGTGAAAGGCAAGCAGTCAGTCAGAGACACTTGAGAAGGGGGACTGTCTGGTTAGGTGAAACACACTTTGTCAAAAAATGCTATTTATATTTCTGAGGGTAAAATGATTATTTGACAAACATGAAATATTTCATTAAGATAGAAGATGAGTTTTAGATGAAAAATTAGCAGTACTTTAAAAAGAGTGTCATTTTTATAGGTGCGGCCTATTATGGTTTTCCAGGTATATTAACTTATGTCAGAAACCAATACCATCGTGCCCTTAATTGTTTCTTGTTTTCTATTAGTGAGAGATTCCTGACATGTATATATAGATGATTTCAAAGTTGAAACAACCTCTTTAGAATTAGCAGGGGTCACGCTGGCATTCAAAAACTTGTGGCCAAAAAAATCGCCAAAGCATTTTTGTTGCCAGGTTCAAAATCTGTTTGCCAAGTTAAAAGCATTGGAAGCATTTTGCCATACATGATTGTACTTTTATTCAGTACTATTTTAAATAAAATGGCCTGAAAAGTAGTTTTGATGAAATAGTTTTAATAACAGTTAACTTTCATCTGAAATGAACTTAATTTTGATGGCAAGCCTAATAAAACATAATTGTTCCACATGTGTTTGTTGATGTTAAACCGGAAGTGACATCTTAATCTTTGCAGATTGGAAATTTTATGATATAATGCTTTTAAACTCCTTTTAAAAGTGTTAAAAGGAATGCATATTTAATTTCATGACTAATAAAATTACCTAATAAAACTTCTGATAATATAAATACTATCTTAGTGTATAAATTGAATTGTCCTCAGAGTGGTCAATCAATT
Organism: Mytilisepta virgata; assembly: GCA_028015205.1. Lineage (NCBI taxonomy): Eukaryota > Metazoa > Mollusca > Bivalvia > Mytilida > Mytilidae > Mytilisepta > Mytilisepta virgata. The sequence goes on from CM051515.1 coordinate 40,818,896, forward strand.
GAGCAGTCAAGTGTAAACCATCTCAGCATGTGCGAGTTATTGATTGTGTTTGTTTACTGTTGAAACACCTGCTGTGTTTATTGGCCTGATGTAACTGTTCAATTATCATAGATAATTATATAACACTTACAAATGATGTTTTTTTTGTGACCATTTAAAAAAATTTTCACATAAGTGCCATATTTTATAAAAAAAGATCGAAAAATTCTGTTGCCAGATTGAATAAAAAATCACATTTGGCGACATTGGTGAAGCCCAGCGCAGTCCATGATTAAGAGGTGCCATAAGAAGTCATAGTGCACTCCATTAATAAGACTGGGAAGTATTGCAAATGAGATTTATAAATGCTTTCAGTTTCCTTACATGTTTAATTTATGTATCTATTTGAATATTTATGTTAATTTTCCCAAAATCCCCTGTCTTGATTCCATGTCAACTCATACCCTATATTTTACCAGCTTGTACCTTCACTGTTCTACCTACAATTTATACATAGTACCTGAGCTGTTCTATTGACTGCTACTAGTGTAACATGATCAGTATTGTTTGATTTTTGATGGTTGTGCTTATTAATTTATCATTATATCTTTAACTGGTTTTCTAATATTTTGATCTCAAGCACTGCTGATGAGTTGTCAGTCAACGAAGTGGCTATACAGTGCATCAAATTTATTTCGGTATTTTGTGATACGTTTTATTAGTACTTCAGAACAATGTTGAGGTTTTACAAGCATAACTCATTGGCATTTGAAGTTCTTGATACTGCATTCAATATTAAATTGTTGTTTTATTTAATTTAAATACTTTAAAACTATATCAACCCCTTTGAAATATGAACAGTGATTAATCATTTCCAATAAAAAAATGTAAGTATACTATACTTTTTCTCTATGATAATGTAATGAAATTAAATGTTTTTTTATACAACTGTCAAAACCTTCTGTTAGTTTCCTTCCAACATTGTCCAAATAAAACCCCAAAAGTCTGAAGTTGTGTTTACAACAATTTCAATTACAATTTGGAATGTTACTAAGGTAGAAGTTGGTAAAGATACATTTGTACTGGCAAAAAAAGAATATGAGATGGAAAAGGTACGGGTTGACCAGCTACACCCTCACCCCATTTATCCATTCTGAGCAGAGTGAGTTTGAATTTGTGACTGATTATTAGTGGTGTTCAAATGATTGATAATAATCGAAAATCAGTTGATTGTAGCCCTATTCTAAGCAATTGATTATAAAATGTTATGATCCGATTGATCAGAAAATTTCTACCTTCATTTTCACTTTTGATTACTGTTTCTGCTGACATCATCAAGTTGAGTATTTGGTTTCGTATCTCATTGAAAATATGCATGAGAGCAATTTTTAAAACAATTTGATCCTGATAAAGTGTTTTATAAAGAAATATAAAATAAACAGTCAGTAAGTCACATTTAACTAAATACAAAAAAGGAGAAAACCATATTCATATTGTTCTGATATTAATCAATCATCAGTTGGTTGTGTATAAGCAATGATCGATTTTAAAATGTCTTCAGATTCCCATCACAGGTACTGCGCGGGGCTTTCCCATTGTCGCAAAATGCGATTTTTTATTCAATTTGGCGACAGAATTTTATAGCTGGCAATATTTCTTGCACAGATGCTTGAGGGCAGGACCCTGTCTTGGGCCCTAATAGCCTCCACCCCAGGCCCCCCCCCCCCAAAAAAAAAAAAAAAAAATATCTGTTTTCTAATTTTTACCATTTATTTGTATCATAAGGATACCATATATTTACTCATAATACATGTTTACTATCAATGTTACATATAGTCGAATGGCACGTTGATAGTGAACATGTGTATTATGAGTAAATATATGGTATATTAGTATCCTTATGATACAAATAAATGGTAAAAATTAGAAACAGATATTTATGTTAATGAGGGAGGGGGGAGCTATGAGGGGCCCAAGACAGGGCCCTGTACTCAAGCACCTCAGATTTCTGGCGACATAATTTTTTGATCTTTTTTTTTAAATCTGACACTTATGTGAAAACATTTTAAAACGGTGACTGAAGAAACATCATTTGTAAGCTCTATATAATTGTCTACGATAATCGAACAGTTTACATCAGGCTAATAAACACAGCAGGTGTTTCAACAGTAAACAAACACATAATCAATAACTCGCACGTGCTGAGATCGTCTACACTTTACTGCTTAATAGATAGGTAATATTTATCCAAATTTTTGTTAAGTTATTGTATTAGTCATGAAATTAAATATGCATTCTTTTTAACACCTTTAAAAGTTGTTTAAAAGCATTATATTACGAAATTTCCAATCTGTAAATATTGTGATGATACTTCCGGTTTAACTCAACAAACACATGTGGAACAATCGATGTTTTATTAGGCTTGCCATCAAAATAAAGGTCATTTCAGATGAAAATTAACTGTAATTAAAAATATTTCATCAAAACTACTTTTCAGGTCATGTTATTTCAAATAGTACTGAATAAAAGAACAATCATGTACATTGTATGAATGCTTCCAAATTAGGGGAGGGTGATGCTTTGGCGACACGTTTTGAGTGGCAGGGCGATCCCTGCATCACTACTGATTAATGTCCCCCCGTGGCAACTCGACAGAGGGACCTAGTAATGGTCTGTGTCTGTCCGTCACAGTTATTTGTCAGCGAAACTCCTCTGAGACGGCTGATCGGATTTTGTTCATATGTTCTTGATCCTATCACACCACCATTTTGATTCGGCAAATTTTATGTGACATTAACTTTTTTCTGCATTTGACAGTTTGATGTTACAAATTTTATAGGAGTTATGGGACTTTAACTTTTTCTGCATTCGACACTATATGAACACTTTGTTAGTGCAACTAGTCTGAGACTGCTGATCGGATTTTGTTTCAATTTTGTAGGACTTTTAGTCACCATACATGTATTGACTTGATCCTTTCGTAGCACCATTTTGATTTTAAAAAAAAATTATGGGAGTTATGGGACTTTAATGTTTTTGTGCATGTGACACTATAGGAACACTTTGTGGATGCAACTCCTCTGAGACCGCTGATCGGATTTTGTTCAAATTTTGTAGGATTGTTAGTCACCACATGTACTTCATCCTATCGCACCACAATTCTGATTCAACAAATTTTACAGGAGTTATGGGACTTTAATGTTTTTATGCATGTGACACTACAGGAACACCTTATGGACACAAATTTTTATTTGTATTGTACTGCAATTATTTTACTATGTGTTGACATCCATACTGTGCCACCATTTCAATAATACACATTTTGTATATCTTGTTGGGCTTCAACTTTTCTCTGCAGCAGGGGACATATGGCTATGTGTAGCAATCTTGTTGGATACAGTTCTGAAACTTTTTAAACCTGGCCAAAGCGGCAAAGGCCATGTGAGCTTTTGTCATCTGTTAATTTTTCACATTTCAATCCTCTCCCCTGAAACCAATGGGCTGAATGGAATCAAAGTTGGCAGGCAGCATCTTTGTAAGGTCCTTTATAAAGTAAGCTCATTTTGTCCTGATCAAACAACAAACATGGGCAATTTTTGTTTCTGATTGGCTGATTTTTCAAAAATCTTTTCCTCTGAAACTGCTTGGCCAAATGGAACATAACTTGACAGGAAGCATATATGGGAGGTCCTTTATAAAGTTTCATCATTATGTCCCAATCAGACTACAAATAAAACTGCCATGTGCAGTTCTTGTTTCTGATTGGCTGATATAAAAAAAAAATCTTTTCCTCTGAAATCTCTTGGCCAAATGGAACGAAACTTTGACAGGAAGCATCTGTGGGAGTTTTTTTTTACAAAGTTTCCTCATTGGCAATTTTTGTTTCTGATTGGTTGATTTAAAAAAAATTTTTCTCTTAAACTGTTGGGCCAAATAGAGCAAAACTTTGACAGAAAGTGTCTATGGAAGATCCTTTACATTTGTTGTATCCCTCATTTTGTTCCAATTGAATAACAAACATGGCTGCCACGGACAATTCTTGTTTCTGATTGGCTGATTTACAAAAAAATCTTTTCTTCTGAAACCACTGGGCCAAATGAACCGAATCTTCACAAAAAGCAGCTGTGGAAGGGCCTTTGCAGATTCCTTATGGCATATTTCCTCTCAGTTGAAACCAGACATGTTTTGAATGTTTCTCATAAGGTGCTGACCAAGTAGTGTTACTTTGGTGTCAATCCCTCATTCAAGATCACCACCAGCAGAGGACTAAGGATAACATACATTGTAAGACCATGGGGAAATACATGCAAAAATCTACTGGCGATCCACTGAATTTTAGAATATGTAGACTTGTAAGTGGAAGGACCTTGGATGTGGAAAAATTTGGTCACTATAAGGCTTAGCACACTTCATAATGATAGTGAGAAGTGACCTCTCTTTGAGGTACATCAATAAAAACGGCTTTAACGCCAGGTGAGTGATACAGGCTCAATCCCTGGGCCTCTAGTTTAAATTGAGGTCCAGGCAAATAGGATTGGAAATTTTTTGTCACTACATACCAACATTGGGAATTTTATTAACATGCATTTAATTTTAATTGAATCTATAATTCCAATTTTCCATTTTTTGGGGCAATACATTATACTGCTACAGTCAATGGCTATATAGATTCACCATAAATTTCTCATGCCTAGAATCAGTCAGAGCCTACAACAGCATCGAGACAATCATCAGATATGCTAACTACAGTTTCATTGATAAGTTAACCTCCTGAACTTTAGTAAGACTCGCATCACTACTGCCAATAGTACTGGCCACCACACTTGCTTCACACTGACTGGATGGTGTACTAGGGGATTTACAACTTGTTTCTGGCTTAGAAGGGTCATTATCTAAAGGAATTTTCTTTTTGAAACTGAAGCTTTCCATGCACTTCCATCCGTCTGTTTTCGCGAGTTTCCCCACATAATACGTGTATTTGCTGTTGTGCAACATCATAAATAAAATTGACAGACCGGTGCCAGATTTAATGCGATGGCTTTTATGGATTGTAGACATTTCGTCTCTACTCATTCCAGAACATGGCAAAAACGCTGCAATAAACGTTGTAAAACATCAAGGTCAATGATTGACTGTCAAAGTCGAGATTTGTTCAGTGTTCTCCCTGGGCCCTTTTAGCATCTCGGCACTGAGATGCTATCAGAAATCGCCGAGATCTTATCCAAGTCGCCAAGATGCTATATTTTTGAACATGTTGAAATTTCGCGGAACTCGTGAACGACCTAATTGCTGCTTATGATCAAAAGAATACATCATTCCCTTGATTGATTACACCTGTATTTGTCCCCAATGCCATTAAACAGTGATTAAACAGCTGTTAATTGCCCTTAAGCTTATTATAACTGTTAAGATTTAACGAACCCAAGCGGACAAACTTATTATCTTATGTCATTGAAAACTTCAATGTCAAAGGTCAAAATTGCGACCGGGAAAATGCAAAACGTAAACAAGACATCTCACTGTCTAATACGAACCAGGACTAGCCAATAATGAATGAAACTTTGAAAAATAAAATTGGTTATTCCAATGCGAACCAAAAGGCTGCCAAAATATACATTTCCAACTAATATAGGGGCAATAATTGAATGAAGAGATCTCTGTACGAACGAGTGACGATTTGCAAAAAAATAATGGATTTGGGACAATTTAATCTTTCCAAACAAGCTGCCAACACGTATTATGCAGATTCAGTCATGATATACATGTGTGATTTATATGATTTACTCAAAGGCTTTTCACTCCAATTACATGTACATGAAGATTATAAGCAGCCATATCTAAATATCAATATTATGCATACATTCTGAGTTTGGTTTTTTTTTCTGTACATGTTTTTTGTTTAGAACTCTTTTTGATTATATTTTCAAATTGTAAATTTATTAATCTATGTCTGGCTCCTGTGAAATGCATGTAATCTTCAATAAGTTGAAGGTGGTCACTATGTGGTAGATGTAGATAATGGACAGACATTGTGACATTTTAAAAAATAATTAACTATAAATATTTCTTTATTTTTATTTAATAAAAACAAGAAAGATAGAACAAATTATTGCATTTAATATTTTATAATATAAATACAATACATGTACATCATTCGCAAATAAACATGCAAGGCAGTTGTATGTGTACATTTCCGCGATGCGTTCCGAAGCGGTATCTACAAATCGGAAAGTACATTAAATGTGATGCTATCCAAAATTTCTGGGAAGAACACTGTTTGTTACATGTATATGAAACCTATTCAGAATTTCAGTATCAAATTGGGAATATTAGACTGTAATTTTGGAGAAGTTTTTTTGCATTGGGAATGAAGCGGAATTTCGTCCCCAAATCAGCTGTAGAAAAAGCCCTGGATCGATGAATATCATGTAGCTATATATGAGTCAAAATCCAATGTAAGACAAAAGTTTTCTGGTCAATATACAAATGTATAAAATTGTATATGTTTGGAACTGATGAGGTGGATGGTATGGATGTTCTGATCATCTATTATCGATAATCATTCAGTTTAGGCAACTAGATAATGGATAGTAATATTTCATCATCAGTTACATGTACATGTATAATAAAATTCATATTTAAAAAAAACCACTTTAACAGGTGTTTAAATTGATAATACATGTACATGTATCATGAAATTTCAAATCAGCAAAGTTTGTATTGTCACTTCTGGTTTAACATCAACAAACACATGTGGAACAGTATGACAGTTGATTTATTAGGCTTGCCAGCAAAATAGAGATATTTCAGATGAATTTTAACTATCATTAAAACTTTATTTAATCACAAATACTTTTCAGGTTGTTTTTTTCAAATAGTAATGAATAAAAAACATGTATGTTTCAAAAAGTGGAGAGGGTGATTTGGTGAACAAATTTTGTTTGTTTGTTTAGTTGGGGTTTTATGCCATTTTCAGCACATTTGGCTATTTCGCGGCGGCCAGTTTTTATTGGTGGAGGAAGTTGGAGTATCCGGAGAGAACCACGGACCTTTGGTAGGAAAATTGGCAATTCTTGTCAATTAAAATCGGAGTCAAACACATCCCGCCACAGGTGAGATTCTTACTCGCAACCTCAGGCTAGTTATCATAAGTAGTCATGATGAACTACCAAGACCACTCGGCCACCGAGGCCCCCGAACAAATTATGAAACTGGCGACAACTTTTTGGATGCCAGCGAGACCCCTGCAAGCGGCTTACAATCATATTACTTGGTGTCAGGGTGCAACTTGGGGAGTAACACAGTCTCCCGACAAAATTAGGTCACTATCACGCTTCATTGACTTAGGTTCATTTTTATGTCCGAATTCAGTTCTTCGATACCAAGGGACTTAGAGTCATATTACTTGGAGTGAGGGTGCATCTGGGGGAGTAACACAACCTTTCACCAATATTAGGTCACTCTGACCTTATTGCGTTTCATTGACTTAGGCCAAGTTTTATGTCTGAGTTCAGTTCTCCGATAACAAGCGACCTACAATCATATTACTTCCTGTCAGGGTGCATCTTGGGGAGCAACACAGCCATACACCAAAGTAGTAACTGAACAAAGGTGAACTTTGTAATCATAGATTTCTGTTTGATAATTTTGATGTAACTTTTTAGATCTTTGTCCAATTTTTATGATTTTTGGTTTTAAATGTTCCTTGGTCAAAATAGAAACACTTCCTAAGATTTGTTTTTCATTATCCCTTGCTGTTTTAGAGATAAAAGGGGCCAAAAAAGGGACGCAGCTTATTTTCAAAATTTTTAAAAATTTTTTTTTATCTTATTTTGATGATTTATTAAAGTGGTGTGTCATAAAAAATGTAATAAAAGTTACTTCAGGGATTTTGTGTTTCTTTTGTCGTTGAAGCGATAAAAGGGGCCAAAATTAGCCATTTTGCATGACACCTAAAATATCTTAGGTAGATTTTTTATTTAAGACAATTGTAACTTAAGGCACAATTTTAGAGGGGATAACTGCAATATCTAGTAAATCTTAATGTGAGACAACAAAATTAATTACCAAGTTGTATTTTATACTGTTAGAACTAACAACATCCATCAGCATTTATAAGCTGAAGTGGATAATGATTTTTCTTGAATGTATAGGACTGTAGTTCTATATTTATCTTTTCATTAATTTATCACAGCCAAAAATGGAAAAGCCAATAAAGCTACACTATTGACATCATTTAATATGGCTCAGTAAATCGAAATAAGTTTGAAAATATTGATTTTGATCTTCCCTTTCAAATAGAATCAAAATCATAATGGAACTAAGTTTCATTTAAATACAGGATTTAAACCTAAGTTTAGTTTGATGATTAAGAATAACCATTACATCAGTAAATTGGACAGTTATGGTTGTAGATTCATAAGTAGATAATACACATCGTGCGTCTCTTTGTACAGTACAGCCAGTGTTTCTTCCTCTAAATCCCGTTTCCCTTCAAGGGCACTTCTCACTGAACAAGGAAAACCACGGTGGGCAGATTGGTACAATCGCGGACGCAAAAATATATGGGTTAACTGGACGAATTTGATCAATTTGAACGTATTTTTAAAGAGATTATTGTGTTAACAATCCCAAGTTTTTTATGTTTAAAATCGGATATTTTATGAGGGTAAACACAACAGGTGTTCAGGTGTGTCATAAAAATGTGTCATTGTTTATTCTGGCGTCTGCGGTATTAGTAATTTATCTATTGTTACCTTTAACGCCAATAACAACAGAGTCCATTGCTTCAATTGTTTTCAATGTAATTATGATCAATTATTTATTTATAATAAAGTGCTGCACTGATTAGCTACATACTAATTATTTTTCTTGTTCAGGTGAGTTACGTTTCTGAGAATGTCAGTGTCAATCGTAAATACATCTTCTTATGTGTTGTGAATACATGTATGTAATTCATGTACGTATACTTTCTCATTTGGAATGTCCAAATACTGGGTAGTTCCTGAAGGGAGTGTTTATATAATTTTGTTTGTTAAAAGTATTTCTTCCTGACCACACACCTGTTATTCCAAATTGAAGGTGTTAATTATCAGCTTACGATTAAAGCGTGGTTTCAGAGTATGATTGTGTTACCAGTAATTATATATATCTAGTATGGAATAAATAGTCATTGTAAGGTAATTGACAGATTAATTTTTTACTCCTGTGTTTATTATCTGACAGGTTTTTGTTATAGATGTAGGTGCATACCTACCTTTATCTTCCATACGACGGAAACATTAAGTTTAGATACGATCACGGACGCAAAAACATATGGGTTAACTGGACGAATATTATCAATTTGAACATATTTTTAAAGCGATTATTGTTTTAACAATCCCGTGTTTTTTACGTTTAAAATCGGATATTTTTTGGGGGTAAACACCACAGGTGTTCAGGTGTGTCATAAAAATGTGTCATTGTTTATTCTGGCGTCTGCGGTATTAGTAATTTATCCATTGTTACCTTAAACGCCGGTAACAACAGAGTTCATTGCTTCAATTGTTTTCAATGTAATTATGATCAATTATTTATTTTTAATAAAGTGCACTGATTACACATGTAGCTACATACTAATTATTTTTCTTGTTCAGGTGAGTTACGTTTCTAAGAAGAAAAAAAAAAGTTTCTGAGAAAAAAAAAAAAAAAACGTTTCCGAGAATGTCAGTATCAATCGTAAATACAACTAGGTATACTTTCTCATTTGGAATGTCCAAATACTGCGTAGTTGCAGTGAGTTTTCATATAATTTTGTTTATTAAAAGTATTTCTTCCTGACAACACACCTGTTATTCCAAATTGAAGGTGTTAATTATCAGCTTACGATTAAAGCGTGGTTTCAGAGTAACATTGTGTTACCAGTAATTTTATACATATAGTATGGAATAAATAGTCATAGAAGATCTATAGTGAATTTTAAATATTAAAACATTGCCTACCCTTCAGAACTATAATTTTGAAATTATAAAAACACAAGAAAAATACTTTGTCAACGCTAGTTTTTCCTTAATTGCGCAATTCTTCAACGAATGCATTTCTGTATTAATATATAAAAACATTGCGATTTTTAAATACAGATAATTATTAGAAAAGGTTCATTATCCTTTTGATAAAAATGTTTTATACATGTGTACATTTAATTATTCACATGTTAATCAACTAGTTGTTGTTTCAAATGTAATATATAGTAGATTCACTGCATTGTTATAAGGTAATGGCAGATTAATTTTTGACACCTGTGTTCAAGGTTTTGTTATACATGTAGGTCTGTATACCTTCCTTCATTTGCCAGACGTCAAGCTGTTTGGTATTGTGGAAGATTGAAACATAAAGTTTAGAGAAAAATATACCTAGAAATAAAAATCTACAAAGAGGGAAAGGAGAATCCCTAAATATTAATTCTCATTAAAAAAAATATGCAAAGTGTGCAGTTCATTCTAATTTTTGAAAGGTACACTATTTTATACGGTATGAAATAAAAGAAAAAATAATTTTGTTTATTAACATGTATTTCTTCCTTACAACACACCTGTTACTCAAACTGAAGGGGTTAATTGTTAGCTTATGATTAAAGCGTGATTTCAGAGTATGATTGTGTTACCGGTAATTATATAAATCTACATGTAATATGGAATAGATGCTGAAGGTCTTAAGTGGATTTTCAGAACTTTAAATATTAAAACATTGCCTACCCTTCAAAACTATAATTTCGAAATTATAAACTAATACACAATACTTTGTCAACACTAGTTTTTTCCTTAATTGCGTAATTCTTCAATGCATTGTATTAATATAAAAAAAAACATTGTGATTTTTAAATACAGATATTTATTACAAAAAACTCAATATCCTTTGGATTAAAATGTTTTATACACGTGTACATTTAATTGTTCACATGTTAATCAACAAGTTGTTGTTTCAAACGTAATATATAGGAGATTCGCTTGAATTGTTGTAAGGTAATGGACAGATTAATTTTTGACACCTGTGTTTATTATACATTTACCAGACCAAGGGTTTTGTTATAGATGTGTATACCTACCCTTATCTGCCAGACGATGGAAACATAAAGTTTAGAGAAAAATATAACATAAAAAGGAGGGAAAGGAGAATCTCTAAACATTAATTCTCATTAAAAAAAAAACATGCAAAGATTGCAGTTCATTCTAATATTTTAAAGGAACAATATTTTATACGGTATGAAATAAAAGAAAAAATAAGGTTAAGAACATCGTTGGAAACCCACGGCCGGTCCCGCTTACGCTTTCCTTCCACTTTCGGGAAGTGGAAGCAAAGCGTAAGCGCGACTGGCTGTGAGTTTCCGACAATGGGTTAAGGAGAGAGCACAAGGATTAGTAATAGAACAAATGTATTATTTTTTATTTTAATACTTCAATAACATCATAGAAATACAGCCAAGTATAAATAATTATTCAACTTTTGAAAAACTAAAACTTATTTTATCTTCTAACGATCTTATGCGGTTTGTTGCTCCATTTATAAAATAGTCCTAAGCAAAAACAAAAAATTTCGTCTGCCGCAATATTTGATAAAACTACATGTATCTTAATTTGTTTTTTATTTAAGAAGTACACAGTAAAAAATCAATATAACATGTACCATACAAGTTATTTTTCCAAATTGTATTGATTGAAGATTTTATCGTACTGTCATATACTTTCCCGCCAGTTTTTGCACGAGAATTGTGTGGTCTTGTCACAGGTACATAATTTGACACTTGTCAATACATGTTACAAATCATCGATATACCACGCCTTCCTTGTAATCCATATTACCTTGACCTGTTACTTCAAACAATATACCGCGGTCAAGATTATTGTCAATCATTGTCTAGTCTACAGGATGACCCATTTATTTATGCTGACACCGATATTGGACAAATCTGTTATTATGAACATAAAACAACTCCCGACTGCATATAAAATTATATAATTATGAAAAGGATTGGAACTAAATTAATAATTCTGGTATTAAAGAACACATAACGTAAATTTTTAACCCGTTTTATTATATCGATCTGCTGACCGTCCACCGTGTTTTTCCACAGTCAAAAACGAACTTTCACCTGATAACGGATGCCCACGTTCAACGTGGACAATAACTAGCCAACGTGGATCGGATAGTTGGTGGGCTTCCGTCAAAGAACGTGGGCATTGCGCAATCCGTTATACTTGTTCTGTAATTAGTTTAAGAATACATGTATTGACTTTAATAATGCAACACATTTCCTCGGATTAAAAACGGTATTCTTATTTTCTTCCTGGCAATTATCCAAATAATGTGTTTTTGTCAATACAGCTGTGTAAAAAAAATTATTTTTATTTTGAGTTCTAAGCTTCTGTTGTACTCCATAGTGTTCAATGATTAAAAACTTGGTACAATGTACATGTGTATTATGATGGATCATTTATTTGGTTGAATTGGTTGTATGATATGTAACGGAATTATGGACCTCCCCCATTTTATACATGTTCTTACCAATTTTTGATTGGTGACCGCGATAGTATAGTGTCCTTGATAGTTTGTTTTACTCCAGTCATACATTGTACATGTTATTGATAAGGTTGTCAGTTTTCTTACTGGAGGTCAGTGGTTCCTACTGCATTAAAAACTGGCCAACACTGCTAAGCCATATTTGATGAAGGGAGTAAAACCAGAGAGAATTTTGACTACAAGTACATGTACCAAGACTGAGACTTTTTCTATTTTCATATATATTTCTATGGTAAAAACATTGGAGCCACATAAAAATACAAAATGTATGTTTAAGGTTTCACTACTAATCATATTTTTTTGTGCCTACTGTAAATTTTTTTATTGACATTTTGTACCAGCATGTAGACGTAAAAAAAACAACCTGTGTTTCTGGTAACCAGGCAGACCTACTTCATTGACTTAGGTTAAGTTTTACGTCCAAATTCAGTTCTCTTACCGGTATACCAAGCGACCTACAATCATATTACTTGGTGTCAGGGTGCAACTTGTGGAGTAACAAACTCTCCCACCAAAATTATGTCACTCTGACCTACTTATCATGCTTAACCTGTGCTTCTGGTAACCAGGCAGACCCTACATGTATTATTGTTCCCTACTGCAACAGACAGCATGGGATATAGATATGCTGATGTCCATTTTCACACTTTATAAGCACTGTCACGTCTACATGTCTAAACATATTTTAATGAAAATAGTAATTTATGTCTGAGATTTATATCGACACTCTTCCATATGAGTTTCAAAATCAGCACTGACAAATTAATTAAGGCCCCGCCACAGCCTACTTGGTGGCGGTCGCCCTTTAGTGATCCATCCGTCGGTCCGTAACAAATCGTGTTTGCTCTATACTTGTATCTTGAGAACCTTTATGATTTCAAAGTTTATACTTGGCTTGGATATTCACTAGCACCAGAGGGTGTGTCACAATGTATGTACAACTCTGTAGGTCAAAGATCAAGGTCAAAAACTTAGGTCAAAGTTGAGAAATCATGATCTATGGTAAAGATCATGTCTGCTCTGTAACTTGAGAATGGTTTGAAGTTAAGTGAAGATACTTGTCATGGTTATTCACCACTTTCAAAACGGGTGTCACGATTATTGTGTAAATATCTAGGTCAAAGGTCAAGGTCAATAACTGAGGTCAAATGTGGGAACCCCGTTGACCATCAGTTATTTACGGCAGGGCCCACAGAGATGGATTCCATCTGCTTTATGTCTTTTTTTTTTTTAGCTACACTTTAGAATAGTAAAAATATTGAAAATGGACTTTGTAAGGGCTGTCATATCTACATTTATCAATAGAAATTTGTCAAAGGTTTAGAATTGATCAGCATTGTCAATTACATGTATGAGTTCTTTTGTAACTGCTTTCATGCCTACATGTCTCAGCAGATTTTAATGAAATTTATTTCAAAAGTTTAGATCAGGCTGTTTCAAACTAGTTCAGGAATTTGGAACTTTCTGTCTTGTTATTTATGTTATCTTACTATTATTGGCAGGGGACATTGACTACTCTATCATGTCTATAGCAACCTTGTTTCAATACTAAGTTTTGTAGTGCTAAAAGAATCAGCACAAGATCAGCAAGATGTAGCAATTTTTCTCTATAAATGTCCTTGCATTAAGAAAAAGAAAGTGCTCTCCAAGATGAACACGATGAAGGTACAAAATGTAATGGTAAAAGCAACTGGCCAGTTTAATTTAAAAGATACTAGATACTAGATTATGAGAGTCACAGGATTTGTTAAAGGCCATATCTACATTGTTTTTGTACCTACCCTTATTTTAAAAACACCAAACATTTTGCCCTGGTTGTAAGTTGGTGCACAAAGATATCACATCAGACTTGAAGTTATAATAGTTTAAAATTAAGTTTTGGAAATTGAACAATAAGCCATCATGTTTGCATTTATTTTACAGACACATTTTTGTTGATATGATAAAATCAGAGGAAAGTACATACATGTATGTACATTTACATATATTAAATTATAAGGAAGTGTAGGATTGGCAAAACATTTTCTTAAAATTTCATTTGAAATACGTACACAGGTTTATTCAGTACGTACAAATGCACATTGACAATTTGTTCAAGAGTTTTAGAGTTATTTAACTTGAAATTAATTCTTAAAAATTCAAATTTTATCATGCTTCTGTCACTCAAATAATTATAAGAATAACAAAGTTTGAAAGATTTACGCCTCTATATGACATTTTCAAAGTAGAATGAAAATCAGATAAAAGTAATTTGAATATTTCGCAATCAATTTATTTGCTTTGTTGGGAGTTAAAGCTTATAAATGATGATGTCGTAAAACATTTGCCCATTGGCGATTTTAGTGTATATGAAATGATTTTATATGGTATATGAATGAATTTGAGTACAGGTAAAATAAATCTTTATAAATTTCAGGTGTATATACATGTATTCACATAATTTGTAATTTGTAGAAAAGAAGTGCTTTTTCTGTAAGAGATTTTAAACTTTGTCCTTGTAGAAGATGGGAAACTCTGAGAGTTTGAATATATTACAGAAAGCAGTAGCCTGAAATTTCTATTTTTAAAATTTATTTGAAAATCTGTCATCACGTGGTTAGTGAAAAGTTCATGTTTAACAATGATTTCTCTTACATATACATATAAGATTTCATAAAAATTATGTCTTTTCTGAAAATTTAGAGGCATTCTTTTGTTCCAAATTTATCATTTGTTCCGGATATACCAGTGCATTGTATCTGCAACTGATTTCTATTATACTACATTTCTACGATCATGAACATTTCAAATATTGATACATGTACATTTCTGGTACAATGTTAGTTCTTTAATTCCGCATTGTTCATAAAACACCTTATACTGTACGTTTATGAGTATCAATATCTTTATAGGATGACAAAAGAAAAAGGCATACATGTACACTAAAACAACCTTTTATGGTAATTACATACTTGGCAACATATTTTTGCTGGAATCCCTGATAAAATCGGCAAGGGGTCTGGGGATCGCTCAAGGTCCCCAGTGGGTCCGTGGCGAAGTCCCTGGCCGAAAACGAATTTAAGGTATTTAGAAGCTACAATGTAGCTGTATCCAGAGTGAAAAAATGTGAATAAATATTTATGAATATTACTTTATTTTAATGTAAAATATTATCATAATTCTTGGGGTGACTTCTGAATTGGTGTCTTCATTAATAGAAGGGATTTTGTCCATCTTACATTATTATAAGTATAAGCACTGAAAAAATCAATGGGAATATTTAGAAATCCTGGAGAAATTTATAAATCCCGGAGAATAGTCCACCAGTAATGGGGTCAAATTTCCGGAGGTTCCAGGAGAAATCTGGAGCATTGGCATGTATGTAATTGCCAATACCCAATAATGAACTTTGGCTATGTCAGTTATCTTAAATTTTGTACATGTACAAATGTAGGTACTTCTTTCTAACAATTAATGTAAAATGTACATTTTGGGCATGGTATATAGTATAAAGATTGTTGAAACAAGATTTTCAGAGGGAATATTACCATCACTTAATCTACAATTTCTGCTCATTGTCTGAAAAGATCTACAAATTTACTGACCCAGTAGGAGCAAAATTAGAATTACATGTAAATGTAGATCTTCAATGTACTCTCTTGAAATTATGTCTAGTCTAGTTGTACCAGTAACCATTATTGGTAGTGAATATTCATGTATATACTGATTTTTAAAGATAGTTATATAAGAGGAAGAGAGAACAATAAAACGTCCTTCAATATCTGCTGAATGAAAGAAAACAGTCATGTATATTAGGCATCGGTATAGGGTAACAGCCACAACTAAAATGACATGTAATGAATGATATTTTTAAGGGTTGTGATTTTTGTCTCCCCTGCTACAATATTTTGCAAAAGGCAAGATGCATATGTAGGTATTATTTTCAGGCAGCGGTGTAAACCTTTTTAAAACCTTAATAACTTTGAAAACATAATACTTACACTTTAGATTTTTGGATACATTATTATACACAATTTGCAGCCATGTACTTGTCTTTTGACTTTGACCTTGTTTTCGTGGTTCATTGACTTCATAAATATTTGCAAAATCTGCATCACATTATTGTGTTAACAAAGGTAAACAAACAACAAAATGGATAACAGGAAAGGTCAACAATAACATACCAATCAATCAAAGCAACCCAACTGATAAAATGCTATACTAACATTAACACAAAAGAGTACAAAATACAAACATGGTCTGACTTGGTACAAACACTGAATAGTGGTGGGGTTAAACTGGTTTTATGGGTACCCAAACCTCCCCCTTATCTATCCTGACACACTGGTGTCCACTTGATAGAACTGAAAAATAAAGCGGACGGTACATAATTTAGCAGGGTCAGAATGTGCTCTCTTTAACTGTAAAACTAGCTAAGGCTCTCATGGCTGCAGGTTGGATATGTACCTCAACAAATGTGATACCTAGACCAACCATATATTGTTTATAAATAGTTCTTGTTGAGTACATGCCAGTCTGACAGGACTCAGGACCTTGACCTCAGTTTCAAGTCAAGGCCAGGTAACAGGTGTACATGTCAGTCTGTATCAATTGATAGCTATCTACATGTATAGACCAAGTGTGATGGATCTAGGTTTAACAGTTGATGAGAAATGGATTTTAGTCCAAAAACATATATGACACAAGTCACAACCATGAATTCGAGGTCAAGGTCTGGTGATGTCAGACTGACATGTACCCAACAAGAACCATCTATATCAAATATGGTGGATCTAGGTATTACGTTCGCTGAAAAATGGACTTAATCATGAAAATGTGACAAAGTCTCAACTCCATCATACTTTGATAAAATCATACACCTGGGCTAGTTAAAAAAATCAATGTGATAATATTTAGGATATTGTAATTAGATAGACTGATGATCCATCATATTTGGTCTATAATACAATACAATACAGTTCTTTTATTGCCAAAAGAAAGGTGCCCTTATGGGCAGAGTTTATAGATAGTAATACAAAGACAGACAATGACATTTTTTTTCACATTAGTTTAACACAGAAAAATTTTAAACCAGAATACTCTCACATGGGAGACAACTACACTAAAAATAAAAAAACCTAGTAATCATGGAAAGTGGGGGTACCTCACACCAAATCCCTTCTGCAGTATAAACAATACAATTAATAATTAAAACAACAATATAAAGTTACCGTACAAGTTATTCAGTATTTTTCCTCTTTCTGACATTAAAGAGTCAATACATATACTAATAATGCTCTAATTTTTCACATGCTATTAAAAAATGGATCTCATCTTCTTCTACTTTTTTAGATAAATTACAAATCTTTTTTCTGCAGCTACATGTACATTTAATAATTCCGCCTTTCAATTTCCAAATAGTGCATACCTAGACCAAATCTACTGAGAATATTACAAGTTTTGAAATTTTCTAAATTAAGATATTTCTCAAAACAAAACTTATTTTTGAATAAACAACTAAAACACCGAAGATTATGCATCTCCTGTGAAACACTGAGTGCATTTTTCAATAAAATATTTTCAGTAGACTTGAGCCTTTTCCAGTATTTAATAATATTCACTATAACTGTTATAAAATTTGGAAGTAGTTCTCATTTGAAACATGTCGGTATAACACCTGTCACCTTGCCTTGAACTGAATTTTCACAAGAGTGACTTGCATCACATTTTTTAGAATAAGTCCATTTCTCTGCATCTGTACTAACTAGACCCACAGTATTTGGTCTGTGGAAGTTCTTCGTTGGTATATTCCTGTCTGATTCCTATCTCCTGACCTTGACCTTTATTTCATGGTTGAGTTACTTGTCACATTTTTGCAATTAAGTCCATTTCTGAGCATCTTTAATACTGAGCCTAACCTTATTTGGTCTACAGATAGTTCCTGGTTGGTACAGCCAGTCTCAGACCTTGACCTGAATTTCACACTTGGGTGACTTATGTCTCATTTTCATGATTAGGTCCATTTCTTTGTAGTTGTTATACAGTAGGCTTCTGCTAATTGGATATCAAAAATGTCAACAAAAAATATCCCATTATCCAGGATATTCAATTAGACAGAAACAACAATTCTGACAAAAATCTGCCATTTCATTTTTATACATTTTATGTGCATTTACAATGTAGTGTTCTATCTTGTGGCATATTTCAATCTATAATGTATTGGCATTTATTTGAATTTTAACGTGAACTAGGTCATTTGACCAAACAAATATGTTCAAATATATTAACAATTGTCTTCTTGAAAGAAAATTTGTTGACTTTAGAAGTCATTTCTTGTACAGAGAAACAAAAATTTCTATTATAATGACATTGTCATCAATGTTAGATGAAAATTCTATCCAATTAGAAGGAGTATTTTGTTATCAGGTCTGTGAATATCCAATAAATTTAACATAGAATAACTAAGGAATGGTTTGGTGTTTTGATATCATATCCTATTTCCAATACATTCCTTTATCAGATATCCTATTTCATGGAATCTACTGTACCTACATGTGTATATCCATGATACATGGTCTATATATACTTCTTGGCCCCTGTCACCTGACCTTGGTCTCAATTTTCACATTTAAAAAAATCCAAATATTTTTTGAAGACCCAGCATTTTTGGTCTATAGAAAATCTTAGTAGTACATTCATGATATGGTGATGTAATTTCATTAAATATTTTTACAGTAAATTAACATTAGATGCATTTCTAAAACTTTTAAACAACAATTTTATTTTTATTATAGAACTGTTATAAAATAAGCCAGTATAAATCTGTTTGGGGAAGTTCAACAAATGCAAGGAGGACAGATTTTTCATTTTCATATAATAAAAAATATTGTATTCAGTTGCTAGCTGTATTGTATTTTACTATTTGCCGCCATCAGTTGTGGATTTGATGCATGGTTGCAAATTGATTTCACTGGCACTGTGTTACAGGAGCCAGTTTAAACGGATATTTGTAACAATCAAATCAACATTGATGCTGGAAAATATCACAATACATGTACAATCCCCCATATCAACCCACTGGTATGATAACTGCTGCCCCATTTGTGTTATATCTGCAAGACAAGACAATCACGCATATCACAAGAAAACATGTAATTCGTGTTTAAATGTTCAACATACATGTACATGTAATCCGTTTTTAATGGTACATAGCACCATTGTTAATTAAATAAGAATTACGAGCATAGACCGGCAGTAGGGTATTAAAACTCTGTGGATGTTGAAGAAAGATACAAACTGGAATTTAAGTAATGGTTTATTTGAAAATGATGTATAAATTTACATTTTGTAGGTATATACATTTTGTACATTTGTAGATTTATTTTACAAAGATGTATACCTTTCTTATTTTTGCCCATTAAAACTTAAGTAAATTTTTGTAAACATTTAATTGTTTGATGTGTTTACACAATATGATATGGATGTGTTATTATTTGATTAACAATATCGTTCTTTAAACTCGTTTCACACAGCGGTACTTTATTTACTACCGACCATCTCAGCAGCGGGTATTTAAACTAACCAAATCAATGCATAAATAATATTGAAGTTTTGTACATATAAAGGTATTGCTTTGAACAAAAGACGAGTATTCAATCTTTTACCTGTGTTGGAGATATTTAACAAAAGGGGGAAGTAGTAGCTATCATGTGGTCGGGTCACAACTGACTTTTAGTTGATTTGGGACAGATTAAGATCAGAAGAACATCACCGCTGAGTAATTTAAACAGGTATTTTTGTTTGTTAGAGAAAATCTATCTTATTTAATTTGTTTATTTGAATTGTTTTGTCAGCCATATTTGTGTGCTTATCAGGTAGATTATGATAAGTTTTATCATTAAGAAGACAATTGACCCGGGGGGGGGGGGTTCATCTTTTTTCATGTATGCTGCTGAACTATTTTGAATTTACCTGTTAAGTATTGTAACAGTGACATTAATGTGCTATTTACACATGTTCAATTGTAAACAAATTATCATGATACCTGGTAAAGTAATCACTAGTGTATTATATATATTTATTTGTAGATCTGCTATCCATTATACTTTGATAAAATCATACACCTGGGCTAGTTAGAAAAATCAATGTGATAATATTTAGGATATTGTAATTAGATAGACTGATGATACATTACTTGTTAATCTTATTGATAAAATCTGTTGTGATTTCTATGGAAAAATTTATGTAGTTAAGTAAAGTGATATTATTTGATATTCATGTGCAATTATTGAGAGAAGAAGGATAAAAAAGGAAAGGGGGGGGGGGGGGTCGAAGAAGGCAGAGATGAGTAATTTCAGACTGCCTTTTTTACTGAAAAAATCATTTGACCACTGAAAAGGCTCCAGCACATAATATAATAGGTTTGGACTGTTTGTGAGTACTCAGTCTTCCACCAGAATCCTGATTTAAAATCCAAATTACAACAGTAACAGTCAAACACACTGAAGATATATTTTTATAAAGCAGTTTTGTAAAAGTACATTTAGATCATGTATCATTATTAATTGTTACTAATATATATGTTAACAAGTTTATGACAAATTATAAGATAAAGTGGAGTGTAGTGCACATCCCTTCATACATAAATTGTCATTTCAAAGATGACTAGATTGAAAATTGGTAAAATTTCTAATTTAATGAGTGCCACAAAAGCTTTGAAAGGTTTCTTCAACATAAATCACATTAATTCTTAAGTTGCAGTAATATAAATGTACAAGTAAGAAATTTGTAAACTTTCTTCATTTTTAACTCAAAACATTGATAAGAGAGTCTGTGAAAGTCTCCTAGAGCTGGTTCATTAGAATTCATGTAGACATCAAGTGACCTAAATGTTAATTCTCCTGCATCTGGTACAGTAAAGTCTACATTCTTCTGGCAACTTATTCACACTCTTGAATAAAAATTATGCACAGGGAATCACTAGAAACAGTATGAAATTTCATATACATGTAGAAAGGGTCAGATTTTTAGAAATAACTTATTTGTGTAATAAATCAAAAGCCGTATGATTGTTCTCATTTTAAAAGCAATTAATGTTATCTATGTTAAAACATAAAACAATAATATATGTATTGCTAACATGAATTACTTGAATTCGGATGTAGTGAAAACTGAAGTTGCACTGTTAGGCCCTTTTTTCATGTAATAGTCATTATGATTTTGGAACTGAAAAACCAAAGATTTGAAAACAATATTCGCTTAAATTTTATTGCATTTTGAAGAGTGCATGTAAAAAAGACCATCAGATTATATTGCGATGTTCGACAGAATAACATTGCATTTTTGACAACTGGTTGGAAATGGAATTATTTCTGGATATATATATACTTAACATGAATGTGCCCCTTCTTTTCTTTGATTGCTTTATGAAATGAACTGAATTTATTTAAATTTGAAATAATTGCATGTAAGTAAAGAAAAGAAAAATATACAGCCATGTACTAAGTGTTTACAGAAACTGATGTTACATGTATATAGATATATAAATTTAGATTATGTATTGAATAGGTATTCTGTTGATTTAACAAAGAGATCATAACGTCTTATCAGCCCAATCATTAAAATGGAATGTCAGAGGAAAAATGAATGTGACCTGAAAATGGGGTCATAGGAACATATTCAAACAGAAATGAAATATGTCAGGAATTTTATATTTTACATGTTACTTAATAAAGAGGAGATCCTGTTTTGAAACAGGTGCTTTGGATTTACAATATGTGTGTTAAGGTGTCACTTGTACAAAATGAACATTATTTATAGATTTTTAAGAATTGTAATATAGACATTTAAGAGTAATCATAACTGTTAAATATATATGTTAACTTCAGTAAACTTACTACATGAATACAATGCATTGAACCATGGTTTCACCCTTCATGTACTGGTACACGAATTACAAAGGTAACACATTACATGTACATGTTCAATGTATATGTTTGCATAATATACATCTGCAAAAAGATTCAAGTGGAGTTTCGTTTTAATTCAGTTTGCAAAATTGTGTAACCAACCCAAATCTATTAAGCATTAGATCCCAAGCAAAAGATTTCTTCATGAAACCAGTAAGCTTGAAATTTCAAATTTTGTGGGTTTATTTCTTTGCACTTTCTTTGATACCTACTGAATGTCTTTTTTTCAAACTGCAAGTGGTTTTTGCGTAACTTCTCAAATGTTTTTTTTTCAAAATAAAAGTAAAAAGTATTACAGTACCTTTTATTTCCGATAGTTGTAGTGAATTATTGTCTTTTTCACTGCTGAATGTCCCAAATATTTTTCGGGAGCTGATTTTCCAATTTTTGTGTGCATTTTCACTGATTTTTGCATCATATATGACCTCACCACAAGGCACAACCAAATGTGACACTGTAGAATATGGGCAAGTTTTGTTTCTGAAAGTTTGATCCATGTTGACTTTTAGAAGTACCAAATAGTCTTTTTAAACATACAGAAAAGTGGATGGATTTCAGAGTTTTTAATCAAGAAATCAGTTGCCGAAGTTTGTTAGACATACATTGTACAGTAATTTTGTGGGATTATTCTTCAATTTTTTAAATATTTTTTTAAATTTTGGTAATATTACAATATCAAATATAAGGAATAGTGAAATTCCAATTTTGACACCACCAACATTAATAAATTTATAGATCAAAGGTGAATGATATAGAAAAATTGTTTTTTCTTTCAGATTTACTATATAATATATCTGTTAGAAAAGTTAAGAAGACAGAATTTTATCACATTTAAAGGAAATTATGTGAAAGAATTGGAAAGACACAAAGTGAAGGTAGGTCTATAATATTCATAACCAAAAACTTCTAATTCACCAAAATGTTTACTAGTCTAAATGAAAAATATCCAAACTAGAAGAGTAAAGTTAGTAGAAAATCATGTATGTATATGATGAACTTGCTCAAAGTAAAGTTTAACAGACTGGGCTTTGGGCCAGTGGCTAAATGCACAAACTTAACGGGAGGGATTGTGGCTGATTTTCTATATGATAAAGACATTTGAGGTCTGGAGATGGCATGTCAGTATACTGCTAGTAGTCCTTTCTTAATTTATATTGTTCATTGTCATGTTGCTTAGTTTCTTCTGTGACCTTTTCTAACATCGGACTCGGCACTTCTTTTGAACTGAGTTTTACTGTGTGTATTGCTGTGTGTTTATTTATTCCACATTGGCTGAACGTAATAGGGGGAGGGTTGAGATCTCACAAAACATGTTTAACCCCGCAAGATTTTTTCTTGTCCCAACTCAGAAACCTCTAGCCTTTGTTGGTTTTGTGTGTTTTTTGAATTTTGGTTCATTTGTATGTTTGGGAGTTTAGTGTGGTGTCCATTTTGCTGAACTAGTATGCATTATTGTTTAGGGGCCAGCTGAAGCCCCCTCTGGGTGTGGGATTTTCTCGCTCAGTGAAGACCCATTGGTGGCCTTGGGTTGTTTTCTGCTCTTTGGTCGGACTGTTGTCTCTTTGACACATTCCCTGTTTCCATTCTCTATTCTATTTGTATATAGAATATACTATATTTGGCAAAGCAGAAACTATAGATTCTGGCTGTGTTGTTTCAATGTCTGATGCATTTAAAATTTTTGTTGTTTAATAAAATGTCGTTTGGAGGAAGCTTACACAATTCACAAAAAAAACATAAAAATTGGTATCCTATAAAATAAAGGTGAATCAACAGTATATTTTGTTGATATACTTAAATATATGTAAAAAATAAATAGGACACCAGGGTTTATCTTGATCTTGTTTTCTGCAAATGTTTGGTTGATTGAAGGCCATGCAGTAAATCATGACAAAAGAAGAGATTTTCAATTTTTGTATTATTTCAGTGGTAAATGAGAAAATTTTACTTTAGATTATGATCTATGTCTTTTTTCAATACAAGGGAGAAAATCATAAGTTATATTTACAACAACATTTGCAATCTGTCTTGAGAGTTTCTGAGTATATACAATTGTAAATGCATAGGGACTTTTAGATATCATTTTCTGTTATGTTTAGGCTGAATTTCACACACACATACATTTGGAATATATATATATATATATATATATATATATATATATATTTCACTTCCTGAAATCACCAATAACATAAAATGTAAACAGTTAAAATATTCAAGCTTAACATTTAATAATAGAATGGGAAACTTGAATGGACAACAATTATGTTGTAAAATAATAAATCTCTGTTCAAAAGTGCAACCTATTGCAATTTTTAATGTGTTTATGCATGAGACGTAATTGGATAAATGATTGAGAAAAGTGGCCAAAGGTGATAATATCCTCACTTCAAGTATTTCAGATTGTAAAGCAATCACAGGATTAGAAGGGTCCTTCAAAGCACTTGTGTGATGCAGATCATAATCTCTAGGACTCTTCATTTGTTTAGTATTGTCATTGAGCAATGACGTGAAATTGTAGGATTTGATTGTTAGATTTATTGACAAACAAATCTTATTTCTTGGAGATGAGAAATAATTTTTTTCTTTTTTTTTGGTACAAATGATAAAAGAACAGATAAATATTCTGGTTTTTGAAAAGTAAATTGAAATTGTAAAAAAAAAATTATTTAAAAGAACAAAACAAGTTTCTCTCAATGACTTCAGTATAATTTATGTCTGTGTTTTACTGTACTATTCGCATAGTACAAATATATTTATCAAGAAAAAGATTCACAAAACCAACTGCTTGAAAGTTATTTTCAATTTGAAAATTATGACAACATTGTACATGGGTCATGTATCATTGTTACTAATGTGAAAGTGAAGGTAGAGGAGGTTAACTTTGAAGTGGATGATTTACCTGTATGTAGGAGTGAAGCAGGTCAGTCTTCCAAATTTTATAAAATTCTTGAACACAATATCTTGCATACATGTAGAATTAATTTGGTAAGACTTAAAAATGTATTGAAGGTATAAATGTACATATGTATCTCACTGAAAAAATTTAATAGGATGACAACAAAGAAAATATTTGAAAATTGTTGTGTGACACTTAATTTTTAGGTTAGTATGTGTTACTGTAACAAACAATTATTTTATGAGGCCTAATTGAAAATATGAAGAATTGTGAAACACATCACTATGCTGTTTAATGCTTGTAATTTACACATTTCATAATGCATTGTTTTGTAGATGCACATGTTGTATTGACCTTGACACATTATTTCTCTTCAACAAATAATTAATTACTCAATATTAGTAACATGTTTTCCAATAAACAGATATACAGTTTGTATGTAGGTGATGATGATCAAAACTCTCCTTTGGCATTATTACAAGTGGAAGAGTAGAAATGAGAAGGTTTCTATGGTATTTTACATTTTATAAATTATTGTGTTTTTTGCTGATTGCCAATAAATGTTCTAAAAGCAGATGTGAAAATAGGACAAGATTTTTTGAAATCTTTGTCTTTGCCTTAACACAAGAAAATTCATGCTGTGATTTCTGTAAGGTGCTGACTAAGAAAAACCAATTTATCAGTTTAGATTGATTGATTGCTGCTTGTTTAATTTCCATTTGCAAATGTTTAATGTGATATATCAATAAGAAATTATCACTGACTGTGAAATTATGGGTGTTGGATTGGGTATGGAAAATTTGGCTGTTTGTTTGGACAACATTTTGTGGTACATGTATCTACAAAATTTGAAAAAAGAGCATGGCAAACACCACTTGAAATAATCCATGTTAGGTTTTTGGCAACAAATTCCAACAGTTTCTACCTCCTTCAAACGATTAGATCATGATGTTGGATATCTCTAAAGGAGCTTTGCTTGCTAAGTGTAACAGTCCTCTCCTCTTCAGTGATGGAATGTAGCCTTTGGCTTGTGTAGATGCATCACAGATTTGTATTTTAGACCAGTTCTTTTCATTTAAAATAATGCATCATTATTATATATAAAGATTAAAATTTATGAGAGACATTTGTCCATTATCAAAAATTTTATTGTTTCTCTAAAATCGTTTATTCCTTTTAAACATGTTAAAAGAATAAATATAATATTTGAAGGAGATCAGGTAGAATTTGAATGCTTTCTGCAATGGAAAGAAAAGAAGTAGTGTACATGTATATGTTTTTATAATTCTACATGTTAACTTTAGATAAAAAAAATTTTAAATTCCATTCTGATTTGTCGTTAGTTATTTATTATAACAAACAGTACATCATCAGTTACATGAATTGTATCTCAAAATGATACAGGGTCATATTCCCTGGGGGCCTCGGTGGCCGAGTGGTCTAGGTAGTCCGTCATGACTACTAATGATCACTAGCCTGTCAACGCTGACGTTGTGAGTTCGAATCTCACCTGTGGCGGGGTGTGTTCGACTCCGATCTTAATTGACAAGGATTGCCAATTTTCCTACTGAAGGTCGGTGGTTCTCTCCGGGTACTCCAGCTTCCTCCACCAATAAAAACTGGCCTCCGCGAAATAGCCAAATGTGCTGAAAACGGCATAAAACCCCAACTAAACAAACAAACATATTCCCTGTCTGTGTTTTTCTATATCCCCCAAGCTGAAAGCGAAGGGGATATAAACACAGACTTGGAATATGAACCTGTATCCCCTGTGAAGACCAAATAACAATTATATTCTATGGGAGTGCTTTCATATACAAGTACCAAGTGTACACAGAAAGAATAAGATTTGTGTCACTCGGTGTTTGTCTGCCACTGAAAATTCACAAATTGTTGTCCCAATGGATGCATTTCAAGATTTGAAGAAAAGTTCTCATGTTTTGATGGCGTGATATTTTTTCTCCTATAGATTTTGAGCTACTTTTATCCTGTTAAGTGATGAAATGAATACCGGGTCATTGATATTTTACAAGCAGAAGACTGTTTTAAAATTTGTTATTTCCCTTACCGGACTGCTTACATTAATTATATATAAGACATAAAAGAAAATGCATTTTGATTTAAATATGAAAAATCAAAAAAGGAGAAATGAACAAACTTGTAAATG
Organism: Mytilisepta virgata; assembly: GCA_028015205.1. Classification (NCBI taxonomy): domain Eukaryota; kingdom Metazoa; phylum Mollusca; class Bivalvia; order Mytilida; family Mytilidae; genus Mytilisepta; species Mytilisepta virgata. Next base: position 40,846,443 of record CM051515.1, read on the forward strand.
CACATGAATAAGAATAAGAATATTTTATTTCACAGGCCCACTAAGGGCATGAATATCATAACATAAAATCATTTGACATTGTTATAAAACAGAAAATCCTAAGACATAAGACAAAAAAAAAAACCAATACAATAAATATTGCACTATTATGGCATACTAGAAAACATGGGATTGGCTTATGGAATGGGGCTCAAAATATCATGGGTTCATGGGATGGGCTCGTGGGCTGAAAAATGATGGGCTTATGGGATGGGCTCATGGGATGGGCTCTTGAATCATTATATAATTAAAACAGCAGGAGGTATACTGTCATGGGTGATATCTACATTCAGCATATTGAGCGAATAGGGAAATTCATTGATAAATTTCTTGTACATGTACCTGTAGTGTGTCAGCAATCAACATACATCAGGGATTCTTTAGCTTTTATCAATAAAATTGAAAGAATTTTAGTACAACCTGATGACATTCTAGTGTCATTTGACATGACAAATATGTACACTAACTTAACACACACAGAAATGATTGAAGCTGTTAGGCATGTATGGCCTATTTTACAGAACCGCCAACACACTTTATCACTCCCGTCTTTGATAAAATAATGAATTTGAATTCAATTAGAAGGGTTATTGTCAAAAAACGGGTGTTCCCATGGGGAATAGTTTGGCCCCTGAAATCACAGATATAAGGGTATATGAAATCCTCTCGGATATTATTGATACGTCTCAGCACAAGAATAAGATCTGTGAGCTTTGCAGGTTTCGAGATGTAGGCTTTTTTGTATTTAAAGGCACAGATAGAGAACTGGAACAATTTTTTGAGCATGCGAATACAAAGCATGAATTATTAAAATTTACTTATGAGCAATTAAATCATGGAATACAGTACTTAGATACATTTGTTTTTAAGGGACCAAGATTTGAAATGGAAGGTATCCTTGATGTAAAAAAATATCACAAGAAAACAGAAAATTTTCAATATCTCCATAGAACTTCTTGTCACCTGCATCAACTTTTTGGTTCCTGATGATGTACATGGCCTTGACTAAGTAAAAATCTTGGTCGAAATAGATGTTCGAAACGCCCAGGTGATCTGATTTGCGATGCTTGGATAGGATACGGCCTCCTTTATTTACAAACAAACAATAACATTTCTTCAAAATTGGTACAAACTTTTAAGAATTGAAAAAACAATTTCTCCATATTTTTTTCCTAGAGCCCATCATTTTTTGAGCCCATGAGTCCATCCCATGAGCCCATTATTTTTGAGCACATCCCATGAATGCATGATATTTTTAGCCCATGGTCCCATCCCACAAGCTCATCCCATGTTTTCTAGTATGCCCACTTTTATATGGGGAAGCATATTATGAACAAATGTGGTTGATAACCATCATAATAATTATTTTTACTTATACATGTATATGGTACCCGTAAAACAGGTTTAACCCCACTACTGTTCAATGTTTGTACCAAGTCAGGCTGTCCTGACTCTCTGCTGTGTTCTTGTTTGTGTATTGTTCTCTTTTATGTTGTTTTTTGTCCAGAGTTCTGTCAGTTGGGTTGCTTTGATTGATTGGTATGTCATTGTTGACCTTTCCTGTTATACATTTTGTTGTTTATTTATATCTTTATCTATCAAATGTAAAATGAATATAAAAAAAAATGAATTTAAATGAACTTGTTCCTTTAAACTACATTGGTATATATACATATTTAATACATATATTTCCTTAATTAGAAGACATGGTTAAACCATTGATTTAGAAACAGTTTTTACATCACATTACAATTTTACATGTGTGAGTATTTATGTATATTGTTATTTATTGACAAAGAGTAAATATCTGTGATTCAAATTTTACTACAAGGTCGTCAAGTTTAATTATGCATGTGATATAATGTTAATGCTGTGTAATATATGTTATAACATAGGAAGAAAAAACCTCTCCCAAGTTTTATCATTTCCTATTTTTGTAAGACCACAGAAATTTGAAATTCATGTCAAATAAAAGTGTGCTATATGATTATGTGTCAGATTTTTTCGATTAATATTTATTTGCTCTATACATGTACATGTAGATTGAAAAGTACTTGTGTTATAATTTTCAAAGGAGAACTTATCTGATATAAAAGGTTAGTATACTAAACAAAGGAATGGTGTAATATTTGCTGGGAGGGAATTTTAGTATTTGAATTTCTTCTTTTTTTTTGTAAGATTTAATTACTTTGTATTTGAAACATACATGTAATATATATCACAGTTAATGAGATTCATGACAGATTCAAGATTTTTTTTATTTAGTTTGACATCTAACACAGATAATTTTGACATGAAAGACTGAGTGTGTCAATGCAAAGATGTGAAATAGAATCAGTATAATATGTATTTCATGGTAAAGTTGTGAATTGTATTGAATGCACTTCTGGCCTTGGAAATCAGTTATACTCCCTGCAAAGTTTGTATACGAAGCAAAATTGTAGTGTTGTATCTGGAAAGGGAAACGATTTGACTGAAGTATTTATTTGAAATATCATATGATATTGGCCTTGTAAGCACATCTCCTAAAGGTTCTGATTGAATTCAGTGAAACTTGAGTTATAGGTAGTGCATCATATGAAAACACATGTCCATAAAAAAAAATCTCTGGTCCAGCTTCTTGAAGGGGAGACAATTAGACTTGCACATTTATTTGAATCATCATATGGTTAGACTGTTTAAGCAAAGCTCCTCTTAAATGGTCAATGTAGCACACCATATGGAGATGTGTATGAAAAAATAAAATTTTTATATGATATTTTATTTGGAGATGAGTATAGATTTTTCGGGTTTTCAGCATATTTGTATTTTAAAATATCAGTCACTTGTCAATATTTGAAGTCATTATTGGCAGGTTATGATTGACCAGTATTTCTAATTCTCGGATAGTTAGGGAAATTTGATTAGTACATCGTGTACAATGTGATATGAACTATTGATGACAAAAATTTGCCCATTTGATTGGTCAACGCATGATTGTGTAGGAAAATTAGTATATTTTGATTGGTCAACAATTTTCCTACACAGCGCGCCATATTTGAAAGTCATCATATAGCAACATTTGACATCACAGAAAAATGAACGTTAATATTTCCCACGGGTCGGATGCAGAATCACAAACAAACAAATATTCCTGCAGAATCATAAGGAATAGGTTTGACAACTCATAAAAGTTAGATATCGCTTGATATCAACTCTGGTTATTTAATTTGGACTTAAAAATAAACTCGCCAAAAGCTTGTTTATTATTATATCCAAATTAAACAACTCGATTTGATATCAATGATATCTAATTCTCACTCAATGTGAAACCTATAAATATCTGTTAACAGAGAACTTGATAATATATTTATCATATTCTTAACGGGGGGGGGGGGGGGGGATTTTCTGCTGGAAAACTACATGTATAAGCTTTTCTACGTTTTTAAGTCGTTAATAACTTCAGGTCAAATTTTGATAACATTCTGTGAAAATATTGCTGAACAGTACAGAATTTCAAGTAACTTGGAACATGCCTGCTTCGAATATGTCTATTGTATCAAATTATTTTCATAGTCCCCAATTCCAAAAGTTATATTATTTTACCATTTGTAAGTCAAACTTGGTAGATTGATAGATCATATGTGTCTTTCCTTTCATATAATGTAACTTGTAACTTACTTCTACATTTGTAAGTCATAAATTTTAATTGTAAAGATTGTTGTTTCAAAAAATCTTGACACTGATGTAAATTCATTGTTATTTTCACATTTTTTATCACATTTAAAAAAGGACATTTGTGTTAACAATAAAACAACACAACATTATGTGTGTGAATTAATCATATATTGAACTGGAGGTCAAAACTGAATACTAATATCTCAAAGCACTGGATAAGTCAAAATTTTCTTAAGTCTCCTGTTCTTCAACACAACTGAGTTCCACTGTGCATGTTTTAGTGACTTTACATAGAAAAGATCTTTGATACTGTTGCATATCATATGTATTGATCAATAAAAATGAATTCAAAAATTGAAATACCACTGAGTCGATACCACTGTTGGTGGACTACAAATCCTGGAGTTGAAATACCATTGAGTCGATACCAGTGCTGGTGGACTACAAATCCTGGAGTTGAAATACCATTGAGTCGATACCACTGCTGGTGGACTACAAATCCTGGAGTTGAAATACCACTGAGTCGATACCACTGCTGGTGGACTACAAATCCTGGAGTTGAAATACCACTGAGTCGATACCACTGCTGGTGGACTACAAATCCTGGAGTTGAAATACCACTGAGTCGATACCACTGCTGGTGGACTACAAATCCTGGAGTTGAAATACCACTGAGTCGATACCACTGCTGGTGGATTACAAATCCTGGAGTTGAAATTCCACTGAGTCAATATCACTGCTGCTAGATTACAAGTCCTGGAGGGTATCACCAGCTCATTTGCTAGTATTTCAATAAAAATTTTAATTTTCTGTTACAAAATGTTTAATTTTGCCAAAAATAAGGAGTATCTCCCTGGTGCATAGCTGTGTCCTTGGATGCTTTTGACTTTAACCTCCGAGTCATTTTGGAATTTTTGACTTGCTCTTCAATGTTTTGGACTATTGTTTTTAGTTTTCTACAATTTAGGCCTTGAGTACAACTAATGAGTAGTAAATAGAAATGTGTGCATCTTGTGCATCAAAATTGGTATAAAAGATTTTATTTCATACATTTTGTGTACATCAGAACATTATAAAACTTATGATTCATGAATGAAAGGGGAGGATGGATATATACATATATGTGCATTTATAAGTAATATTTGAGAATTTCCTTTGATCCCTACAGGCTAATAAAGTCAGCACTGATATTAAAATTATCATTATCAATGTCATGGATAACAACACATTGCTATAATCCTAATATTATTAGGGACCAGTAAACACATTTTTTCAATTTTGTCTTTTTTATGTCTTTTTTTAATGTAGAAAATAGTCTGAATTGAGGTATCTGTTCAATAACTTTAGTGTTGCTTCATCAAATCATTAGAAATTTAAAAATAGTACCAGGGACCACTAAAGACTTATAAAATTTTTGGGAAAGGTCAAAATCAGAATTTCAATCAAAGTTGATTTCTTACTGACAGACTGTAATGTTTCCTAGTTTGCACACAGATTATGCCTTCAGTTGACCTTTATTTGCAGACTGGACTGGCTTTGACAAAATTTATTGGCAACACTTCTTAAGTAAACAAGGTATGTACATTTATAACAGGTGTGGATGACAAGGCTTGTTCAAGTCAAAGACAATTAGAAATTTATATCAGGATGTCTAAGGTCTATGTGAGCTATTGCCAACACTCCTCTTCCATTGTTGGTACAGTCCGTAAACATTTACATTTTGATCTTCTTCTCAGAAACTACTGGGTCAACTGGATCAAAGTTTGATGGAATGGTCCTTAGTTGGGTAGCAACAGGGTCACTGTTGTTGAAAAAAAAAACACCTGAAAGCTTTATTTTTTAATGGTATTGTTTAATATCCTGTGTCAAACTAATTACAGGTGAACAATACAGGCTCCTGGTAACCCTCTAGTTGTGTTAACATACAGCTAGCTTTACCTAGCTATATCTTTATGCTTGCATGTGTTTATGTGAGAAAGCACTGTGGCTTTGAAATGACGACAGGACTTAGATTTGATTTTGCTAGCAACTAGACATAAGTCTACACCATACAGCTCTATCTAGGTGTTCAAATCTTTTAAATTATAGAATAAAATAATTGAGAATATGTTTGTAAACTGATTATGGTACAAGAACATAGTTAAATGATGTGGTTTCACACCTGGATATTAAAACTTGATTTACCGATTTGTTCCACTAACATCAGTTTGATAGCCTACGGGCGATGTCTGAAGAAGTAAGTGACCTTTACCCTCTATATTTAGTCATTAAACATTTGTCATTAAATTTTTACCTGTGTTGACAAAGACTTATTCTGTTGATTTTCTTCACTAGGGCAGATTTTTTAATGTTTTGATTGAATGTGCTTGTAAAATTTGATCAGTAAGGTTACAATAGGTTATATACTTACAAAGTCAGTGAAGGTTTGCAAAGGTTGTTTATTAATAAGTAATAGAATTGAATATTACATTCTATGTCTAAAGGAAGAGATAAAAGGTATGAGATTGACCAAAAGAATTTTATATTCTATTGTGAACAGTGGTATTTTGAAAATCTAGCACCAGAAATGTGCAACAAAATTTTTAGCCACATTAGTACATTCTATCCATATGTAGGAAGTACTTTTACAAATGTAAAATGAACTGTTGTGTTGCCTAAATTGAAGTCAGCAGTCCGAAAAATTTTGATGAAGATTAAAATTCCCAGAGACATTAGAATGTTTCTACGGTCCTTACAATTGGAAAGTTTCTGTCATAAATTTTGTCAGTTCTGAATTGTTATTAAAGTCTATAGCTATATTTGTAACATGATGCCATGTAACCAGATATCCTGCATGAATTCTGGCCACGGACAATAGTGGGTAATGTGTTTGGAGAATGCCACGCTCCCATTCTGTAGTTTTCAAAAAAGAGAAGGCTAATGGCCACTACAGAAGGCTAAATTATCCAACCCTACCCAACCACCCACCCTTTTATAGTGGAAGAAAAAATTGGTTCCCCTTTGTGTCCTGTCCCAACCCTATTTGAATTGTTTTTGATAAATTGTTGAACTGGTTCTTGTCCTGAAGAAGCATGAAATATTTGCCACTGGACGTTAAGCAAATAACAATCAATCTTAATACTGGTGACTTTAGTGTCAGGCTGTGTTAGCGATAAACGATGCAAGTCCATCGAATGGGGATGAAAAATGGCTGTCCTGTGGAAGAGCAACACCCTTACAAAATGTAGCATGTCAAAGACTTCTCTGTAGATGTCGAAAAAGAGTGGGCTAAAATGCCCCTACAGGGACTTCTCTCACACCCGCCAAGTGGACAGGGATTAGTATAAGTTGGTGTAACTTGTTTCCCAATCCAAACAAAAATGTTTAAACTAACTCTTATTGTAACATTGATGGATGGATGCAAGCTCTTATTGTAAAACAGTTATCCTGAAACTGGTTGAATTCTGGCAGAATCGTATTGGTTGTTCTTGATCTACACTGCTGTTGGTCGCTGGCCTTCATCTGTGAAGTTGTAAGTTAGAACACAACTTCTAGCAAAGTAAAATAGACCTTAGTCTTTTTTCATCAACTGCCAGTATGCCTTCTTATGTTTCTCAGTTGTTACTTGACCATTGCCACAATAATTCGGCTGAAAGTGTTGTGAAACAAAAAAAAATTTAATATGAAGCATTATTTTAGTAATTATCAATTTTACACGTATTATAATGTACAACCAGACCATAATCAGAGATTTTAATACTGGATAATATCAGTCAACGGTTTACAGCAAATCGTTTCATTTAAATGTTCTGTTGTTAGTCATGGTGTCATATTAAATAATAATGGTATATGTATACACATACATGATACCATTGAAGCAGAAAAATGTCCCTCAACAGAAGTTAGCCACAATAGACTGAAACTTTTCTTGTTCATCAGATTGGATTTCACATAGAATTTTATGATTTTAAAAACCTGCAAAATAATGTATTATGTATTTAACATCTAACAAAGGATTTGTAATGTGAAGATATGAGTCAACTTTACCACTTTCTAGTTGTTAAAAAACATTCATCATTTAAATGTTTATTGAAATAAACTTTGATGCTAATATAGTCAAGTTATATTGAACACAGATTTTTGTTAATATAAGTTTATGATGGTGAAAGTTCAAATGTCGCGATGCATCACAGAATTATTAGGTGCTATTTTATACTCTGTGTCTAAATGTCTCCTTCCATTTTTTTTTACTGTTGCATCATCTTACAAATGATGTAGAAACAAGTTTTAACTGGAAAATTAAAAATTGTGGACGTCTTTAAAGATTTATTTGGACTTGAAGTAGAGAAATTATGCTAGAAGGGGTTTTAATACATTAATACCTGATAAAAAAAACATGGTTTCACCTTCCTGAAGATAACCTTGTATCGCTTGTATTCCTCTTTGTTACTATCATTACGTTAACTGCAAGAGAAATGCTGAAGGTCTGAAGAAATATTTTAATGTGCCTGAAAGCTGAAGTTCTGATTAAAGTTCAGAGTTAAATTCTGTTTTATAATTAAGGTGTCATTGCATTCAATTTGTAAATTTTATTTTTCAGATGAACCAAATGCAATAAGATATTCAAAATGAACTGGAGTTGGAATTTTCCTTAATTTGAAATCATGTAATTTACTGGTAGGTACATGTATACATTAATCAAATAAGAAATTTCCAATTTTTGTAGAGAAATGTAACCATGTAGCTAGTGATATACATTGTGACATTACCGATTATGCAGTAAATCTTGACTATACACAGGCCTTTTCCAATGATTTGATATTTTAAGCTTGTGTTAATTGATTATTGGATTAGACTATTAAGACACAATAAAAATATACATTTGTGAAGCATCTGTTTGATTAGGGATTACCTCCCCTTTACTGATGTCTTCTATTGATATTGACTCAATGATTGTATACATGAAAATGATCAACAGCCAGAGAAAAAGATAGAACATTATCCTTCTATTGATTCTTCTATTAAACAAAAGTCAACGCTCGGCCCACTGCTTCTGTTGTTAATGCACACGTTAAAACATGAGACAAAATACCAATTGACGACATCTCACATGGAATTTAAACCAATATTGGTTGGGTAGTGGAAGAATTTGACTGGTCATTGAACAGAAGGTAAGATTGGTTGATTTTCTCCCTGGCTATACTGATTGATTAGGGTATTATTGGTAAAAGGAAATGTCAGTGCAATGTTACCGTAAGGCACTGCTTTAAAAAAATTTTTATCACATAATTGTATTGCTTCGGTCAAATATATATATATTTTTTTCATATTGTCTATTGTTTATAAATGGAACCTGACGGGAAGTTAAGAATCAGATAACTATTGGATAATTTGATGAATTATTTATTTAAAATGATAACGAGTGGTTTTTGTTTCAGCAAGCCCTAGCTTCCTGGATTTTAATTGAAACATTTTCATTCTGTTCTTTATACATTCAGTTTAGGGATGAAGCTGTTAAAAAAATTGAAAGCTTTGACTTAAATGTTCTGTAAAATGGTTATTGAACAGACGTGTTGATTGAAGAATTGTAACTATAATTTGCGTTTTATTGGTCGATGAAGCAGATATACTTGTTTGTAGCTTTTAAGATAGATTATTTTTACTTTTGTCATTTATTCCAGCGAATTGTTATGCTTCTATGACCAAGTTGATGAAATATATCTGGGGACAATTGTAGTATTAAATGGTTTATAAAGAATCGTTCTGCCACAGGAAATTACTTTTTACTGTATTGAAAATGGAATTTCTATTGAATGAGTACTTAAAACACACATTTGAAAGGACATATAATGGTCCGTCTAAGGATTTAATTGTTACTGTTGTGTGTAGGATTTAAGGTTAAATATAAACTGGCATGGAAATCAAATGATTAATTCAAGCATCAATTTAAATATTCTATTGATTTCATATTAAAAGTTATGAAGCACCTAGTGATAAAATTTCTGTTTGAATAACATCTTCAGTGTTCTGCCTACGTAGTTGAAACAATTATTGAGTGTTCTTATTGTATCCCTATTTAATAAGATTGTTTAACTGTGAAGGCATGTCATTGTCACACACGGAAACTTATAATTTTGAGTCTGCGAATGTAGTTAATTACAGGAATCAAAATAATAATATATTTTAAGCAAGAAAAAAGAATTTGGGATTAATGTACATGAGATAGAAACCCATATAATACTGGAATAATATATAGAACTAGGAAAAAGTGTTGTTCTTCATCTTGACATCACTGATCATGAGCTTGAACCATTAACTCGCCCCTTCCAAACTGTAGAGTCAATTTACATCCATTTGGGCCGAGTTGTTCAAAGGTTAACCCCAATTTTCAGTTTCAAATTTTCGCTTCATTGATTATGCCTGAGGACTGAAAATGTTTTGATTGGTTAATGCTATGCCTTTGTGTGTCCATGCAAAATTATGTAAAGGAATATTACTTAACAATCGAAATAATTGAAAGTGAAAAAAGTGATTAACTTTTGAACAACTGGGCCCTGGTCGCTAAATCGAAATAACATATACTGAAAATCATATAGAATTTAAGCATTTCTTACTAATTTTGACTAGTTAATATGATTCAAATTATTGAAAAAATAAAGCTACAGTGATCGTGCTGTACCCTGAAGGGGCATATGATTTTTGTGCCTTTTTTTAAAAATTCAAGTTTTCTTTTAAGCTAAAATTAATTTGACATTTGCTCCATTTCACAGTTTAATTAATGGAAGTTTTTAGAAAAAATAAAATTTATAACATAAAATAAACCTATTTGATAATGGTAATAATGAATAAGTAAGATTCCAAGTATTATGATTTTTTACCCCAAGGGTTTACTTTACCGAGAATATACAAGGACAACTGACAACTGTGTTCAATGATTTTTTTTATAATTTATTGCATACAAATATTCCGCTAGGAAAGACTTGTAAGGCATTCTTGATCATGATTTTAGTGTCTTCTTTTAAGATCTAGAATCTGATGCTTTAGTACTTGAAATAAGCAGGATCTAAATGTATATTCTATAATATATTAGTTTTGATGCAGTAGATTCCAAATTTCATCGAATACAACTTAGTTTAAAGTATTTTAAGTATCATTTTCAGAGTAGTATCAAATTAATGGCAACTAAGCTGGTGATACCCTGGGGGACTTGGAGTCCATTAGCAGAGGCATAAACTCTGTGGAAGCAATATATATTCTTTGGTTCCAGTTTAATGCACAAGATATGCATATTTCATTGAATTACGACTCATCTGTTGTGCTCAAGACATAAAATATAAAATTAACCTCTGTATTAAAGGTACTAGCTTATAAAAGGCCCCTTCTCTTGTCCATTGGATGTCTAAGGTTTGAATTATTAGATATGGAGGTGGAAGGCTTCATTTCAGGTTCAGAAGTCATTTGACAAATATAGTTGGTATTAGGTTTACATGGTTTTGGTTAATGAAAATTCTAATTTTTTGTTGTGAAAAATGGAGGAGAGTTAAAGGACAACAATAAGATTGTTCTGTTTTCACTTTGATATACAACTTATGTATTTGTTAATATATACATATAGAGTCTCTTGAGATTGGATAGGAAAAAAATTATCAAAAGTCCTCTACCAAAACTTTTCGTGAGGGAATACAATAAATGTTAGCCTGTGAAGGAAAAAAAAAGGTGATTAAATATTAAAGATAGAAGAAAAGGTCAACAATTGTTAAGCCGGAATCTAATGATTACAGGTTAATTTGATAAAAAAAATTTGGAACATAAATGAATAAAAACTGTATTTTTCCTTTAGTCCTTTCCTCCCTACAAATACTGATATTATATGCTCCATTTGCATGGTGTTTTTTTAGTAAACAATGTCAATTGAAAGTGATGTTAATATATCATATACCATACTAGAAAAGACCAGCTGTATTTGGTCTATAATTAATGAACTGTGAATTAGCTCATGATGCCACTGTATTAATGATTCAGATGGCAGCAGATGCAGTGTCTAAAATTTATTTTTATGTAAACTTGATGGTTCTGGTCATTCTGTATTGAATCCTGAGCTTGCTTTCAGTTAACTGCAAACATTTACAGTAATATTGCCTACTTGTGTGTGTTTTTAAGATACCTGAGTTGTGAATTGGATCTCCATGGAATGATTTTGAATGATATTCATTTGTATATTTATTTCTTCATTGGCCTGGATTAAGGGGGAGGGTTCTTCAAAGACAAAACTGTAGGGCAATGTTGTGTATTGTCTTACTGCACCATTTTTGTCTCGCCTGCGACGAAAAGTCTCGGAGGCGAGATATAGGTATTACTTTTAAACTTTTTAAAAACTTTAATAACTTTGCACATGTAATACCTACTATTAAGATTTATGGTCCACAAGGTAGGTTATCGTATAAGGTTTGTCGCAGTATATCTGTCTTGTGACCCTGACCTCATTTTCATGGTTCACTGACTTCATAAACATGAATTTAAAATCTGCGTCCAAGTTTCGTGGTTAAATCCATTTCTCAGCAACTGTAATACCTAAGCCAACCATATTTGGTCTATAGATAGTTCTTAGTAGGTACATGCCAGTCTGACAACTGTCCCCAATTGCATGCTTGAGTGGCTTTGTCACATTTTCGAGATTAGGTCCATTTCTCAGCAACTTTAATACCTAGACCCACCATATTTGGTCAATAGATAGTTCTTAGTGGATACATGTTGGTATGACTCCTGTCTTTTGACCTTGACCTCAATTTCTTTTAACATGTTTTCCTTTGACTTGCAAAACATTGGGTATCAGAAAATCGTTATTCTGTGTCCATGTGCATACTCAGGCAAGACATGTAGTGTGTCCACTCTTGTTAGTTTTCTGCATGTATATGTTAGTTTAGTTCTTGCAATTTTGGTGGTTATTTTTACCTAATCATTGAAATATAAAATTAACCTCTGTATTAAAGGTACTCACTCATTAAAGAGCTCTTAGTTTCAAAAGTAATCCCAATAAATGACAGACAAAAATTCCTTCCATCGAACAGAAATTTTAGTTGAAACCACACCTGGATTGACAGCTAGTTCCTTCCAGGGTTTGACTATAAATTGGCCATGTTTATGTTTTGCCCATTTGTGTTACATGCGTGTTGTTGATACGTTCACTTTATCGATCACTATGTTTGTGGATTTCTTTTCAATGATTGTTGTTTTTGTGCAAGATAAATATATAATGTGTGTGGCGTATGATTTCTGCTTTGCATGGCTGACCTGTAATACAACAGAATGCAAAATTCAATGATTTTTTGCATTGCTGTTTGTACTTTTTGCCCACAAAAAAGTTGTTGTAGTTGTTAAGAAGAACAAAAAAGGAATTCTTGGTTTGGGGAAACAGGTAGGGCCCAAATCATAGATCAGTCGTATGATTTTTAATTGTAGTTTCTTTTATCTAAATACAAATTGGAAGTCCAAAGCAACCATACAACAAATGTGTTTTTTTGACATGTACCCATTGAAGATGGTTGACGGTCGGAAATGAAGACTGGAAACAAATTTCAGAGTTTGGGGGGGGGGGGGGGGGGATTGGGAATGGGGAATGGGAAGGACTGTATATCTGAACTGTTTATTTTCAGTTTTTCCCCAAAAATATCCTAAAATTAGATCTTCACACTTGGTGATGACAAACTACACTGTGCATTGATCATTTATATTCTAAAAGCATATTCATGGATTTTACTCGAAAAAGAAGAAGCAACACACAAATTAGAGTCTCTTTATTTTATAATATAGATGAAGATATTGTTTTCTAACCTAAAAAGATTGTACAAAAACTTTTACACTGTAAAACTGAAATTGAATCCATATTTTTGGTTTCCATGGCAACAGTGATATATCCTTTTTATAGATAAAAAAAAGTTTAAAATATTTTATATGTATTTGGAAATAAAAATCATTTATTCTTTAAAGAAAGATGAAAAAGTAATGTGATAAATTCAGTTTCCACAGCAACCAAATTTCCCTTGTTACAATGTTTTCATTGTTTCTTCATGTACAAAAATATAAATTTTAAGCCCTTTGTTTTATTAAGATAAAGTTGATAAATAACTTTGAGCAATTTTATGTGGAACAATAAAAACCTTATAACCTCAAATGGTGATCCTGAAAATAAATATTGTAAAAACTTTAACAACTCACTTACTTTTAATTTTTGTGCAATTCAGAATCATGGTTAAATCTGGTTGTCTGCAACCATAAATTCCATTAAAACATATTAGTTCACCACGTGGATACTTGGGGAAATTCAGCAAATTCCAAAAATTAGGTATAATGAAATGCCCCAATATTCAATTGGATGACTACTCTATCATAACCCTTTACTCTATATAGAGATCTTTCGACGCCTCCCCCTTTACTCCATGTAGACCAGTCTTGCTCTGGGTTTCAAAGAGTCAACACCTTTTTATTTTTATTTTTTACATGCTCGTGATCAAGACCATATTGGTCGAAACATTGGGTATTTTTAACTTTTTAGTTTGTTTTTTTTTACGATTTTATTTTTGTTCGACTTGTGTATTTCATACATTTTTTATGCCCCTTTTGACATCTCACCATTTCCATTGGTGGTTTAATGTGCACTTGTATAGGTAGGCAGGATGGTTTGTTGAATTGAAACCTTCCAGAATTGTGTTGACAAGTTTTAGATACTCATAAAAATTGGTGGTGCTAGATGCCTGTGTAGATTTTCAGTCATGTATAGGTAGGCAGGATGTTTTGGTGAATTGATTTCTTCCAGAGTTGTGTTGCTAAGTTTAGATACTCATGAAAATTGGTGTTAGATGCCTGTGTAGATTTTCATTCATATTTAGGTAGGCAGGATGTTTTGGTAAATTGATTTCTCCCAGAGTTGTGTTGCTAAGTTTTAGATACTCATGAAGATTGGCAGCATTTAGATATCTATATAGATTTTTGCTCATTTGTAGGTAGGCAAGATGTTTTGGTGAATTGAAGTCTAGCATACTTTAAAATTTTGAAAATGTTTGGTATGCACCTTATCATCTGACCTAAATTTGACAGAGTTAGGTCCTAACGTGCAATTGTCCATATGAAGTGTTTGGAGTTACCTCCCCTTAAATTTGAAATAAATATTTTAAGCTTGTCATTTGACATGGTTTGTTCTTTGTAAATGGAAATCAGTGGTAGAAGTGCAGTATACAACCATCTGTTAAACATGAGTCACTTGCTTTGTTGATAATTTTTTCTATGCAGATATATGTATTTTCAGGTTAAACCAAAGACAATGTTTGAATATACAAGATATACCATGGTTACAGTCTCTGAAATGGTAGGTTGTTTTAAAATCAATAAATTCTGCACTAGCTCATGTCCAGTATTTTATATTTCACGTGAGTCATACACTCAAATTCAAAATGATGAGGTAACTGAGTATCAACTAAGGCCAGTTTCCTGACAATATAATTTTGGGGTGGAACTTAAAACATTTTTTTATGAATTTTTTCTTTTCTGGATTTTTCTCTTTTCCAGTATGATTGTATCTTTAGAATACTAATACTCATCCAGGGTTCTTTTCACTGTGTACAATCTGTAATGCCGGAAAGACAGTTTAATTGCTGATTTGTCAGTTTTGCTACGTTCAAAGAGGGTGAACTTGAGTGTAATTGGATCCTTATGGGTATTAAACATGCATATTTATACATGTATTTATCAGAGAATCAAAGGTTTCCTCAAACATTCAAGCACTTACCATACCTCGAAAAATATACTTTATGACTGTTTGATAAGAGGACTGGTGACACTGGTTTTATCTGCAATTTTGTCACCTTATTGTCATTTTGAGTTACTTGCAATATTTCACTCCTCAGTTTTATTTTGAGTTAGTTGCAATTTTGTCTTCTAGGTATTCTTTCATCTCCAGTAATTTTTCATTCCTCAATGATTCTTTTTAGGTCCTAAGATTATCTGATCATAGTTTTCTTTTGAGTTACTTGTCATGTTTTTTCACCTCAGTGTTGTTATAAAATAATTAGTTACCAGAATTTTTGTCTGTCCCCATATTGTTATTTTGCAATGTTTCTCTTCTGTTTTCTTTTGAGTTGGTTTAACTATTGTCTTTTCAGTGTTATTTTTTGTTCCTTGAATTGTCAGTCTTCTTATTGTTCCTTAAAGTTTTTCTCAGTAATGCCTGAAATAAAATATTGGGCATTTCAACTGTGCCAACCAACCCTTAATTTTTGCTAGAACCTTAACACATCTTATTATCATTTTTGTCTCGCCTGCGACAAAAAGTCGCGGAGGCGAGATATAGATATTAATTTCCGGCAGTGGCTGTACAAACTTTTCTAAAACTTTAATAAGTTTGAACATGTTATACCTACAATTAAGATTTATGGTCCGCAAGGTAGCTTATCGTATAAGGTTTGCCGCAGTATACTTTTTTTGTGACCCTGACCTCATTTTCATGGTTCACTGACTTCACAACCATGAATTTAAAATCTGTGTCGGGTTAAATCCATTTCTCAGCAACTTTAATTCCTAGGCTGACCATATTTGGTCTATAAGTAGTTCTTAGTGGGTATATGCCGGTCTGACACCTGGCTTGGGACCTTGACCTCAATTTCATGCTCGAGTGACTGTCACTTTTTTGTGCTTAAGTCTATTTCTCAGAAACTGTAATACCTAGACCATCTGTATTTGGTCAATAGTTAGTTCTTGGTGGGTTCATGTCACTCTGACATCTGCCTTTTGACCTTGACCTCAATTTTATGGTTGAGTGACCTGCATGACATTTTAGTGGTTAAGTCCATTTCTCAGAAATTGGGCAACCATATTTGGTCAATAGATAGTTCTTGGTGGGTACATGCCAGTCTGACACCTGGCTTGGGACCTTGACCTCAATTTCATGCTTGAGTGACTTTGTCACTTTCATGGCTAAGTCCATTTCTCAGAAACTGTAATACCTAGACCCACTGTATTTGGTCTATTGATAATTCTTGACGGGTACATGCCAGTCTGACACTTGTCTCTGGACCTTGACCTCAATTTCATGGTTGAGTGACTTTCATCCAAATTTCTTGATTAAGTCCTTTTTTAAGCAACTGTAATACCTAGACTCATCCGTGTTTGGTCTATAGATAAATCTTAGTGGGCACATTCAAGTTTGACACCTGTCTCTGGACTTTGACCACAATTGCATGCTTGAGTGACTTTGTCACATTTTCGAGATTAGTCCATTTCTCAGCAACTTTAATATCTAGACCCACCATATTTGGTCAATAGATAGTTCTTTGTGGATACATGTCAGTATGACACCTGCCTTTTGACCTTGACCTGAATTTCTTTTAACACATTTCCCTTTGACTTGCAAAATGTCGGGTATCAGATAATCATTATTCTGTGTCCATGTGCATACTCAGACGAGACATGTAGCATGTCCACTCTTGTTTATTTTGGAGTAGTTGTATTTTACTTAAAGATTTTTTTCTTTATAATTTACATAATCATTAAAGTGCTTGATAATAATGTATTTCTAATTCTAGGAAAAGCAGTTTAATTATTAAGATGAATAAAATATGGCTAGACACCAGTTCTGCAGTGCCTGTTCCCTTCCATAAGAAAAAAAAAAGAATTTACAAATAGAATTTTTTCCATATATATCTACATACTGTGTTTTTATTTGGATAAAGTATAAAACACACAATTCATTCATTTTGGCCTTACTTGAAATGTTGGTGTCCTTAGCATTCTGTGGAATTGTATCATTTCAAATCCTTTTACACTGTTCAATTGTTTTCATTTAGTATAGAGCAGGTTATAAACTTTTCAAGGGAGAGGAATTATTGGCATTAAATTTCTACTGTTTTTTTCATCAATGTAAATAGAAATTTTGATTTGGTCCAAAATGTCCATTTTATTTTTTATACCATAGTATTCGTTGTGTCCGTCCCTCCATCCGTCCGTTCGTCCGACCTTTGTATCCGCAACTCCTCCTAAACTACTGAATTGAATTTGATGAAACTTTCAGAGAATCTTCATCTTATGATGGCATTGTGCACCTCCTATTTTAGAATTTTATCGGACCAATTTTTGGGGTTTCCCATAGAAAAACATGGACTTTGACTTAGGGGGGTACCATGATGCCATCCGCAACTCCTCCTAAACCACAGTATGGAATTTGATGAAACTTTCAGAGGATCTTTATTACATGATGACATAGTGCACCTCCTATTTTAGATTTTGATCTGATGAATATTTGGGGTTACCCATACCAAAACATTGACTTTGACATTCATTGTGATAGGGGTACCATGATGCCATCCGCAACTCCTCCTTAACCACTGAATGGAATTTGATGCCTTCTCCTGGACAGAGAAGCAGCAAATACAAATTTTAAAGTCATTGGTTTGACCCGGATCTAACCCACGACCTTCAGCACGTGAGGCAACCACACTAACAACGAGACCAAAGAGGCTGTCTTTTATCTTGCAAGTAGTGGAATCATTGAGTGAGCATTACTCACAGCTTTTTAAAAATTTCATTTCACTGCTGTTGAGTTTTCCTATCCAAAATATTGACATTTCCTTCCATGTATCTTATGTAAGGCAGGGGAGGGGGGGGAGTATCAAATACTGAGCTTTGCTCATAATATTTCTTTTACATCAATACCCATTAGGAAAAAAAAATCCTTTAATAGTTTAAAATTGTAAGTTAACCTCAGTTGGTGTAGAATTTAGGTGATTTCTTGGAATTTGTGACATTTGAATACATGTATATCAAAAGGAAGTGACATAATTGGTTTTCCATATTGTTTTTATAAAATACTTATTTTTCTATAAAATTTTAAGTATTTCCTTTTTTTATAAGTTTTGTGAACTGTTAGAATTGTTTGAAAAATTTATTTAATTTCCCTCAATTTTGGACTCTGAAGATAGAGTTTTTTCAAACAGTAGCTACTTGGACCATACATAGGTTTCTTTAGTTTTAAATCAAGACAATATCAATACATTTAGTTCTTTTGGTTTGTCATTAGTGAGTTTTGCTAAAATTGAAGTATTTTTTTAGAATTACTTAGGATTTATTTAATATGTTTGCATATGATTTTGTGACAGTCTTACTTAAGTGTTTATCCTGACCAGATAATACAATTATTTAACGGAATTGATTATGTTTTATCTGTTATTGTAATCATCTAATGTTTATTTTATTTGGTTTTATTGAATAATAAATATATAAAATTTTATTGTTAAAAAATGGGTCATGTAGGCAACAGCTGAGAAAGAGAAATGATGGGATAATAACTCACAGATTGACAAGTTTTAATAACTTTCTACATGGATAAAATGACAAATTGTTTCATATTTGTAGTAAATGGTGAGTTCTTATTGTCAAGGCTAATTTGAGGAAAATTTGTTTTATAGAGGTAGTTTAATAGAGACCTTTTCATACTTTGATAAATTTAGAATTGTTTAATTACTGACATTTAATGATATTGCATTTTGTGATGTGGTTAGCATGCTTGCCTGAAGTTCAGTATGGTCAATGGCACAAAATGTATTTGCCAAATATACAACATACCATCTGTTTTTTGAAAAGATTGATAACACTATGGGATCTAATTATGGTCTTCAACAACGAGCATAACGGAACACAGGCATCAATGAACCCAAGAAGGTGACTTTTACTGGCAGGATATTATTAAAAAAGTAACCCCGATTCACTCACTGCATTACTGTTTAGGGGCCAGCTGAAGCCCGCCTCTAGGTGCGGGATTTTCTCGCAGCATTGAAAACACATTGGTAGCCTTGAGCTGTTTTCTGCTCTTTGGTCAGGTTGTTGTCTCTTTGACACATTAGCCGTTTCCATTCTCTTCTATTCTGTAGAAAAATCTTTTATAGATGACCATTAAGAACTTGTTATGCCCAAGGTGATACCTTTTGTTAAAATCTATATGACAGTCGATTTTTATACTTTTTTAAGCAAATTTCCAACAGAGAAATCTGGTAATTAGTTTGACATTGTATGGCGGGAACATGGGCAGTATCTAACATTGATGTCAATTTAACAGCTTATTTTTCATCTTTCTTATTTCATTCTTTGTTTTACAGCTTATATAATGGACATTATCCCCAGTTACCCATTTCTCTCCATTCTTTCCTAGAAATGATAAAACAAAACATACTATCCAATTCAAAGTTTATAAAGTGTATTTATTGTGTATGCGTATAACAAATTGATCTCAGAGATGTTTATATAATTGTAAATGGAGCAGAAAATAGCATTGTGATATACTTGTATAGACATAAAGTACTGTAACATCTGATGGGGATATAATAACTAGCAACATTTAGTACTGACTTAATACATCAAGTCATTTTAACTCTACCTAAGATACATGGTTTTAACAGATTTTACCTAAAGGAAACATAAGAATGTTGAGTGTCGTTAGCTTGAACCAATACCTGGGTCCAGTTGTTCAAAAGTTAACAACAATTTCCAGTTTCAAATGTTCGCTTCTTTGGTTATGCCTAATGACTGAAAATTTTCTGATGGGTTAATCCTATGACTTTGTGTGTCTATGCAAAATTTTGTACAGAAATATAACTTAACAATCAAGACTAATGGCTACATTTACTGCATAGTCTTTTTTCCAGTATATTTTATGTAGGAAATACATGTAGAATAATTTGAAATCCAAAGTAATTGTGACTTGTGAAGTAAATCAAGATATACCATGAGACTTGGGTTCATTTGATTCCCGATTAAAAACTTTGACATTCTGCCACTTGGTTTTGTTTCTTTACTTTAAAATTAATTATTTAAGGTGATTGGAATACAAATTAACTTTTACTGATTTCTGTCCAGTTAGCAAGAACTGTCCCTGTTTCAGCATTTTAGCCTACCCCAATTTCAACATCTCATTGGTTCTTATATTTTTTTTTCCACCAAAAGCCAGTTTTGTTTCACTGGCCTTTTTCCAGTGCTCACTTGCTGAAAAAGCATGCAGCTAATTGTGGCTTACATATATTAAAACAGAATATCTGAAGTATGGAACAGTTACCATGCTTTCTTTGAGTGTAGGTTTTGTATGTTCCATTGGTCATTTCAGTATTTCACAACTTATAACTTCTAACAAGAGCCCCATGTCATGCCATGCCTTCGTCTGGTAAAAACCTTTAAATGCTGGTAGTTATCTTGATGTGCTAACATCTTGGTCTTATATGTATAATACTATATACATGTATTTACAGTATATGTATGTTTTTATTAGAATTCATCATTGGCAGACTACTAAATTATATTCTGATGATTGATGTTGTATATTGTGACACAACTCAAAATCTATGGTTGCACATGCTGTTCCAAACTCCGCACAGTGGTTCAGTTCCTTTCTGGTATACATCCTTCCTGCATTGTGTAGAAGTACATCAGGATTGTTTAAAAAAGTTTTAATCAATTTAATTTCTAAATATTCTGTGTTCAAAAGAATCATTAATGTCATAAAACTAGATAATATTTCTATTTTTCTAATTACCTTCTCAGTTTTATAGATATAATAATGTAAGCAAAGAGGAACTCAGTCTCAGAAAGTAGCAAGAGCATTTCCTAATGATGAATGTTATAAATGAATAGACAACGCTATGACTCCATAACAGAGTAAAGGAACATTGCAATACAAAACAAACAAAATATTCAATTTAACTGCAATTTCCTGGTATTATATAATATTGTAAATAAATAGAATTGAGTGCTTCTCATTAGTTATTTAAGGACCCATAAAAGCATTGATTGCACATACATGTATATATTTAGTTATCAAAATGTGCTTTGATCAGTGTTTTTGCATCTTGGTAAAACTACAAAAAAGACACATTTGATTTGCAGATACCAAATTTCCATGTTAAGAAATGCCTTTTTAGATTAATTGTCATCATATACACTTCAGAACAAACTTCTGATCCAAATAATATGAATAAAAAATCTGTTCTAAAGGGTATAGTCAAAATCTAAGTACAGTCAATTTATCACTTTTCAGTAGCTCATTAATTTAGCTTGGCCTTGACATGTCCAATAACACAATTATTTAAGGTACTGATAGGATGATTAAGAATCTGTTCTGAATTTACAAATAATATTTTGTAAGTGTCATATTTTATGCAGTTTTTTAAAGATGAATAATACATATTTAATGCATTATGATAAATAATAAAATTTAATGCATTTTTTTTTTTTTTTTTATTTCAGATGAATTTATTGATATTAAACAGTTAAAATTCATGCACAGTTTTTGACGATAACCAAATCATCAGGATCATATAGCGATGCTTCCTGAACCTGAGAAAATGAATGGTTCCTCGATCAAGACGGAGCCTACTACAGATGTAAAGGAGGAGATTAAAGAAGAAAATCCTTCTGATTCAAATATACCAAAAAATCATTCTGGTCCACCCAGTAATACACTCACTAATGGAGAAGCAGGTAATAAATGTTAGATTTTAATGCAGGAGAACTTGTTATTCAAACCTACAAGGGACTGACAAGACAGTTTGAGCTTTATGTATCAGGCAGAAGGAGAAATTGAAGTCTTTGAGAATAGATTCATGATGGGACTAAATAATAGTTTGAGATACAAGGGTATTTTAGTTACATGTATTCAAGTACAAAAGAGCACAGGAGAAATGGACAATTTGGACACAAAAGGTTTCCTTTCTCTTAATATTCTGTACAGTAAAATTTTTATTTGTGAGCAGAGGTCAGTATTATACAATTATAGCACTGTACTGAGTGCAATATCATGTTTTATGGACCACTTAACAGCAATATTGGCCAAGTGCTTTAAGTGGTCCATAAAACATATTATTCAATAATTTATATAATTTAATAGACAAAATTTTAAATAAAAAAGGATATTTACCGGGCAAAAAAAATATTCACCTCTCGAAATTGGGGGAAACCATTTATTTTTCGAATCATGGAAATCCCCTGCTTTTATCGTACAACGGAAATTTTGACGCCATGTGCTTTTAAAACAGTGTATGTGAAGCTTAGTGGAAGTGAATCACTTTCTGGAGTTTACCTCATCATGGCCTCTTGTAAACAATGACTACAGGAAACAGAAAAAATAGTGGATATTGCCACTATGACAACAAACTAAAATGTTGATTTGTATTGAATAAAACAATAACTGTCTTTTGATTCTGTAAATGTGTGGAGTTGTTGACTTTTGAAAAACTGTCATTCACCTCGCCTGTTGGCCTCAGTGAATAACAATTTTTCAAAAGTCAATACCTCCACACATTTATCTCATCAAAAGACAGCAATATTATATAGTATTGCATGACAGTGGAGTGCTATAATTGTTTTATTACATTTCACTTTAAAGATCATGAACTGGAAATCACCTGTTTCTAAAAATAGTTCACCATGTGATATCACAAAATATGAACTTGTTCCTATATAAATCTAAAAGTATGAAATGTAATAATAATAATATACAATTAGTGAGATGGTTAATATGGTGTGATATTGACAAAAAAAATTTATATTGTACAACCCGGAGTGAAATGACCTATTACTAGACTGCCAGTTGCAGTTAGCTAAGTAGTAGTCTCCAGCATACACATACAAAATACCTGGGAAATATTTTTGACAATCCAATAAAAGACAGTTGATAGTCCTCTCTTCCTAAATTTTTACTGAGGCTGTTCAGTAATGCTCTGAGCTGGTCAATGTGGAAAACTGTAGACGAAAAAAACTAAAAACACAGTATGATGATACTGATTGTCTTTTTTTTTACGACTTCAATGATTTGAATGAGACGTTTACAATTACTATGTGTTGAAAATGTACAGTACATTGGTACATAAATATGAAAGACCATGAAATTTATGTTAGACAGCATAATCAAGTTTAACTACCCATCTAACCATTATCTCTGGAGGTCAACATGCAAAAAACACAAAAAGTTGCTTTGAATTGATTATGATATACATAATTGACCATTCTCCAGATTAAATTACTGGATTAAATGTGATCTTTTTTTATGGAAAGGAAAGAAGTCTGCCTCCTAAAAGAAATATAGAAAACAACACAAAGAGGCCATTACATGTTTTTATCAAAATCCCAAAAGAATGTTTGATAATGGATGATTCCTGTAGATTTGATAAATTGTTTACCTTTTATTTTACTAGTAAATATAACATTGTATTAATTACTGAACACAACTTACATAGGGATTTACTTAATTAGAATTAAAGACGACTGACTGTCAGAATTGATATTTTGAGATCCATATTGACATGATCACTATAATGTTTGATTTCCTCATTGTTAAATTTGTCTCTGCTGTGGATAGATAAATGTGAAGTTTTTCTATTGATTTTTCTCTTATATTTAGTCTTTAATGAAGCTGTGTTTTTTTTTTTTGTCGGGATTGTCTATTTCATTTTCATATATCAGACTGTCTTTTTTTTTATTAATAATTGAAAATATGTTTTGAGGAAATTGTTTTATTAATTTTAAGTCCAAGCAATGTCGTTAGGAAGTTATTATCTGTTCATTAAAAAGATTATAGAGATTTGAACGATCAATATTGTTCATGTATATTTACTTTTTCAATCAATTTTTCTGTGATGAATATAATTGTTTTCTATAAGTTTCTGGTTTTTTGGACATGATCATTAAATGTCACTGGATTATATTATGGAACTAACATATTATGTTGTATTTTACCACTGAATTATTTTCTCTGCTATCATTTTATGTGAACTGTAAATTCTACTTGCCTTTGGTGGTTGTTGGCGTTCAACAAGTCTTTAGTCCTGTTGAACAATTGACTGGCTATCATTTAATTAGTTTAGCTTGTCGCATATGATTTCATTATGTACTTGTAATATATATATTGCAAATTCTTAGACCATCATACTAGCTTTGAACTGAACAAGAAAGCTGTTACCCGCAGATCTAGTCAGTCACTATAATCGTATATTATTAAGTCAGTTCTTTAAAAAGTTAGAATTGTATTGAATGAGCATTTCCATATTAGAAAAACAAATATTTTGTCTCCCAAATAATACCATTTTCCTATGATTGAAGAAGTATAGTTTAGTGAGTATGGAATACGTGTTTCAGTACCATTGTGTTTTGTTCACATGTAGAACCACATGACTAGTGTCGACCAATAATAAGTTTCAATGAAACAAACAAGTAATGTGATTAATAAGGAGTAAGGAGTTATCTCGGAGTTGGAATAATGTGTCCGGTTGAGGTGACATTTCTTCCTGCGGTTAGCTAGCATGTTGAAAAACCTGCTCAATGCGTCTGTCTAGTACAAAGTAGGGTAATATTTGTATCACATCAACATGTTATCGCCCTGATTTTTATGTAATACTTGTCACTGAACGTAAACCAATAATCCACCCATCCGTCCATCCATCCATCCATCCAAAAGTACAGTATTCAGAAATCTGGAAATCAAGAAAGACTTCTTGTAGGATTTCTTGAAGATTATAAAGTGAACTATTCACAGTGTATGAATGTATTTAATTGTTGATGAATTATCATTATTAGGTGATGTAAATGATTGCATATAAGTATTGAAGAAAATTATGTTGATGCTGGTATGATATGGTAATATTATTCTGATTAACACATAATTCACCATTTATGATATCAGCAGGCACATAAAACCTATTTAATAAACAGTCACGAATTTGCAATCCATAGTTTATATAGTGACTTTGTTGTTCCTCTTGTAGTAAAGGTTTGAATTTTTTCTTCTGTTTCAGAAAATAATAATAAAGGTGAAATGAGTTCCAGTATAAAAACAGAAAATACAGGACAAGGTATGGGTATGTAAGGCAGTGTGACAGTAAACAGTTTTATTATTTTATTGTAAAAATTTGAGTATTACATTATTTTTATAATTATGGAAATGTTGCCATTATTTTGGGAGGTGTACAATTTAAGGAACCGGGATAAAAGAATGATTAATAATTTGGCATTTTAAGTATTGGCATAGTATTTTTTCAGAGTAATTTAACTCCAAATAAAATTCAGCAACGTAAATTTTGGTAATTTTTTTCAATGACAGTTGGAATCAGCCAGCATATTAACATTTCACTAAAATATGCTGGTATACAAAACTATTTTTATGAATAGATTGTATAGCAGCATTGTCATGCAATGTCATTGAAAGTAAACAGATTAAAATTATGTCCTCCCCAAAATCCATGTTCAGTGGAAAAGAATGCAAACACCTCAAAAACTAGAAAATGTGTGTCTGTAAGACACGGATGACCTGCCCTCCTGCACATTAAAACCCTATCTATTATTATGACAGGAAATCGTTATGAGAATTAATTTTAATGTATGAAAGTTTTATAATATATCCTGCTTACATTGACTTTTACCCCATTAAAAGTAATGAATCCACAGCACTGAACTCTTGTTTCTTCCAAAAACTCAAAACTGAAATGTATATTGGTAATATCTGTTGAGCTAAGAGGGTCGCAATTGTAAAATATTGATATATCAACACAGATTTTATTTAGAATTAGACTAAAATGCAAAAATTTAACACAGAGATTGTGAGTTCGAATCTACCTGTGGCGGTGTGTGTTCGACTCCGATCTAAATTGACAAGGATTGCCAATTTTCCTACCGAAGGTTGGTGGTTCTCTCTGGGTACTCCGGCTTCCTCCACCAAGAAAAACTGGCCGCCACGAAATAACCAAATGTGCTGAAAACGGCGTAAAACCCAAACTATACAAACAAACAAACAAAAATTTAATCAAAAGTCCTTCAAGCATAAATTGTAGATCATGGTAACTCAAATGTTGCTGAGTTGTGTTGTACTATATAAGATAATTGTAGTTGTGAAATATCATCAATATACTACCATAGGATTTGAAAATATATAAAATACAAAAATTTTAAAAATTAAGTCAAGCCTAAAATATAGGTCATAGAAACTGAAATGTTGCTGAGTTGTGGTATATTATATAAGATGATTGTATATGTACAATGTAGTTGTAAAATATTAACAATGTACTATCATAGATTCTTTAATAATACACCTAAATGCAAAGATTTGATCAAAGTCACTCAAGCATAAGATGTAGATAATTGTGGCTCAAATTTTGCTGAATTGTGTTGTACTATACATTGTATAAGATGATTATAGTTGTGAAATATCATCAGTATACTATCATAGGTTCTTTGGAAATATACCAAAATACACATTTTTTACTAAAGTCACTCAAGCATAAAATATAGGTCATGGTGACTCAAATAGTACTGACTTTTGTTAACTACATACGATAAATGCATAGGTATAATATCATTGATATGTCTCAATAGGTTTCTGAGAAATGGACCTAAACTCATGCATGAAATGTGGGTCATAATGACCCAACTGTTGGAGAAATGCATTATATCATGTAAGAGGATTATACTGATGAATTATCATTGATATAACACCATGGGTTCCTAGGATATGAAATTAAAGTTAAAACTTTATTGGACTCACTAATGCATTAAATGTAGGTCAAAGTGACTCATGTGTGTTCAGTCTTATAAGGGGATTATAGTGGTGTAATATTGATACATCTCTGTTGGTTTCTAAGAAATAGACCTAAACACAAAAACTTCACCAAGGTGGACAGACATACATAGGTACAGACAGACAAGGGTAAATATATATGCCCCTTCCAGATTTGTGGATGGGGCATAAAAATTAGAATTGAAAGTACAGGATTTGTAGAACCAATGAACATAAAATTATGAAACACTACTTTTATGGGCCAAAGACAATATTGTATCACTGCATATAGACTTTTCATTGCTGACAGATAGTATTTTTTTCATAAAACAAGAAGTTCTCGTAAAAAATTTAACAGTCTTGAAATATTTATTAGTTTAGTTTTCTTTACTGCAGAAATTATGGTTATCTTACCTGGTCTACAGGGCCGTGTAATGTACTGTCATCTGTCCTCAGTCTTAAAACATCTTACATGTTGATTCCCTTCTTTTCTCACTGAGCCATGTTAACTGAAACTTGGTATGAAGCAGACCTAAGGAATGACCTATATAATTCTGCATATTTCGTCTTACATGTAGGTCTACAACTTACATTGCTTTTTAAAAATGTATAATACACTGCCAGTTGAATGATATAGGCTTAGATATTTTTGTTTTATTTTAACAAAATACCCATTAATTACAGGTCCTGGATCAGAGAAAACGTCAGTACCGATTGATAATGTACCGACTCCTCAGAGCATGCAGCAGCCTCCAACATCATCCCAACAAACAATTGTGTCATCTCCACAAGGAATATCTGTATCATCAACAAGTAAAACTGTCATGTCAAACAGTTCGTCAGTGTCACATTCTATGGCCAATGATAGCCATTTTTTACAACAACAAAGCCAAATATTTGTGTTTTCTACAAGAATGGCTAATGATGCTGCAGAATTAGTAATGGCTGGAAAATATAAAAATATTCTTAATTTCCACATGGATCAACCAGAAACACAGACATTTTTACAGGTAGTTTATGCAGATATTATTGTGTTGTTGTATCTTAATAGTCTTGTCAGAGAAAATCAGAATATATATACAGAAATGCTCCCAGTGTCCTACATTTTGTGAACTTAATGAAAGAATTTTTTATATACCATCATACTTATCGTAAGAACCTGCAATAATCAGTAATTTTTCACATATTTTAAGCATTTCAGATTAAAGAACTGATTCAAAATTTAATTCTGGTATTTTTGTTCAATTGTGTCTTACACATTATCAGACGAGAGATTAATTAATGATTTAATTCAAAATAATAGCAATGAATACGAATTCAATAAAAATTATTGGCATAATCACAAATTTATGAAGTCAAATCTGCATTTAGAAAGGTCGCCTTATTACAGCCTATTACATAACACAATGCTTATATATGAACATGTAAATAGAATCAGGCCCTTGCAAACCACGTTTCTACAAAGAATATAAAACAGAACTTACATTTTCAGGATTCTGATGTGTATAAGAAAGGGTTTTTAAAAAAAATTAGAGCAAGAAAGTTTTTTTAATAAGTTTAATGTAAGTTACTTTTAAAAAATTATTAGATAGAGCAAGAAAGTTTTTTTTAATAAGTTTAATGTGACTTGCAAGCACTGTAAGTAACTAGCATTAACTAGCCTTGTGAGTTTAATTCCAATTATTGACAAAATGTGTTTGACTCGGATCTTAATTGACAAAGATTAACCATTTTCCTGCCAAAGATAAATTGTTCTCTAAGTCTATTCTATCTTCTTCCTTTAAAAAAAATCTGGTGATTTAAAATCACAATAAAACAAGCAAGGTTTTTAGCTTGATAAAACTGTGAATGGTGCTGTGTTAAAGATTGTTGTATTTCAATTCCTCAGTTTTTATGGTCCTTAGATGGCTTTATCAGGCTTGTGTCCGATCACCTGGATTGTCAACCAAGATGGCCACCACAGCCGAAGCTAGTTTCATTTCGGACCCTATAGGAAAATTCATTTAAAAAGAACAAATATACCCAAAGAGCAATAAAAAAAAATGTAATCCATTGGACAGACAAACCCGGGAAGACAAATGAACAACCACAAGCACAACAAATAAACACAGAAAAATAAAAAACAATGAACAACACGAACTCCTATAAAAACCAGGAGTGAACCCAGGGTAAGAAGTTCCTGCTCCGTATACGACACCTGTTGTGAAGTTCAACAAAGTAAATCCGGTTGAAATCACAAATCGGTGGAGGCACATGAAATGCTGCGACAGTGGGAACAGGTCCAACAAGATTTAAAAATCTTCTTGTCTGAAACCACTTAGCCAGTTTGAACAAGACTTAGCAGTAATGATCCTTAGATGGTTCTCTTAGAAATGTGTCCACTGACCTGGACTGCCAACCAAGATGGCTGCCACAGCCGAACTTAGTTTAACATAGAATCCTACAGAAAAACCAGCCAAATTGACTGAAACACTTAAATTTTTAGTCCTGTTCAAGGTGAAAAGTTAAATCCAGGTGAGCGATACAAGGTCTTGAGAGCCTCTAGTTTCTTTTTAAAAAAATACATGTTTTAAATTCCAACAATTGAGGTGCATCTGTTCAGTTTTATCTTCACTCAGGGTCTGTTCGACAGAAATAAAAAAAATTATTACATAAGTGTAATTAATGTCATTTTTCTATTGGTCAGTCGAAGATCACATGATTCCCTTTTTTTCATTGGATTGCATTGAGATTTTGATTTTTGAAGTCCATAAATTCTCATATTCCACTCTCATGCATCTTATTGCATTCGGGTGCATAAGTTTTATGAATGCAATCATACTAATCAAATTTAAGGTTTGGTTCTGTATGGACTAATCAGATATGAATTAGTATAACGTATGGATGAAATATGAATATGGGTTTTTTTATTGACCCTAAATGGTGGAAAAGCAATATTGTAATCAAACCATGGTTCAGTAGATATTTGGTATATGAAAAAAAAACCATAGTTGGGATAACTTATGTAATGAAACAACTACTGCACTTTAACTTGATCAATGTTAGGTTTTATGGATTGATCAATATTGCTATCTTCAGTTCCATAAAACCTCATATTGAACTCGTCAAAGTGCAATAATTGTATATTATTTGTAAAATGATTTATAAACTTTCAGTTAACTTTACACAAGTATTTAAAAATACCTTTCTCACAAAGAAAAACAGATTTGCAAGGACAAAAAAAAAATTTTTGATATATATTTAAATATACAAACAGAAACTGCCAGAAATCTAATAATGGGGGTGATGAAATGTATCAATACTGTAATTCAGAAACTAATATATTCATTCATTACTGCCACCAACAGACATGTGTTGTTCTAATTAGGGCAGTATCTTTTAATACAGAAAATGTTATGACATAAAGATCAGAATAATTCAAACTTGACATAAAGATATCCAGACTATAGTTGACCATTATGTGATCATTCCAAATGTTCTGGATGTTCCATGCAACATAATGCAATAATTTCAGCAATCTTTGGAAACACAATATACCCAATTTAATTTCATAGATGCCACGTACAAACAACGAAGTGAGTTTCAACTGAACAAGGATATATCTACGTAATAATCCCTGCTTTAAAACTTTATTTATAAGTCATTTTTGGTCAAAAAGATATATAATTTACAGCGATGATCTATTATGGTCCGGTGAAGTTGTACAGCACAAAATATAAGTTTTTATATTAATACTGTTTCTCATCTCGTATTTACAAGTAGAAGAACCACCTATGGTTCAAATTTAATATGTCATCCAAGAAATACTTATGATGATAATTCATCATGTCAAGTTTATAAAACATTTGATAAAATTTAACAAATGCATATTGGAGAGATTTATTAAACTGCAGTTGTATTGTGTTTTCTTCAGAAAACAGTTACTTCAAAGATGACCTTTCTCCTGGTTAAACAGTAAAATGATGTTCTTAGAAAGTAGTTGTTTAAAATATAACATTTGATAAATAAGAAACAGCTTGTAGTAATCTGTCACCAGTCATTATTGCATGGTGAAAAAAATATATGGATAATTTATTGATGTTTCTGTAAAATCTTACTGGAGTACAACAAATCTATTACTAAATGAAATACAAGACAATAACTGCATTGCAATGAGGTTCACTCTCACATCATATGTACATTTTTGTTTTATTACATTCTTGATCATATATGATATATCTCATATATCTTTAAATAGCTACAGTGTGTTTTATTATTGAATTCTTTTTGAAATACATAGAAAGTTAATATGTCTGTCCAAAACAGATATGTAAGTTTAGAGTCTGATTAGGCTAAAGGTTAAAGCTATCCTATGTATACATGTACCTTTCTCCAAGTTCATGTTTCTGTTATTGTGAGGTATGCACTTCTCAAATATTTATCAAATTATGATTTTTGTTCTGGAAGTCAGACAAAACAAGAATACAATTCAAATAATGTGCAATTGCAATTTAGCTTTTGAAGTTTGAAAATCATGACAGTAAAAACATGTCTGATATTCACTTATTATGCATTATATACATAAAGCCGTGTTTCTTTTGATATTTATTTGGAATCTTTTTTTGTTTCAGAAAAACAACATGAAAATACAGCCGTTTCAAAATCGCCCGCCAATGCCTCAAGGAATGGGTGTTCGAGCAGGTATGATTAAAACCTTTCGTCCAGGAATGCCAGGGTACCAACAAAACCCACGTGTTGCAGAGTGGGTACAAGAACAGGAATCACATTTACATGAACAAAATTTTAATATGGGTGGTGGTATGAATCCTAGAATGCCAAATAACACTAATATGAGAATGATGAACCCATGGCCCTCAGGTGGACCACAGCCAATTCAACAAGGATTTCAGGGAAATGCAAATTATCCTATGTTTCCAGAAGGATTTGAACAGGACATGATGTTTCATGTGCAGAATCCAAATTTATCACATCATAAAGTTCCAGACGATAAATTGACACCAGATCAGTTGAAAAAACGTGAGGAATCTTTGACTAATTTACGTAAAATTCAACAGATGTTATTTCCGGAACAAAGAGGAGGTGGACATCAGGGATTTGTACCAATGCCAGGGCAAGGACCTGGTCCAGGCCCTGGCGGCATGATGCCTACCGAAATGATGATGCAACAAAATATGATGTCACCTGATGGAATGATGGGTAATCAACCAGGAATGATGTCACATGAAGCCATGATGGTTTCACAAGGTTGTCAAATGCCAGGGGGTCCTCCTAATATGATGATGTCACATATAAGAGGACAGGGTCCTCATGGTATGGGGCCTGGGCCTCAAAACATGCAAAACATGACAGCAGCTCAACGTGAATGGTTACGTGTTCAGCAGGAGTATTATATGGACAAAAGAAGGCATCAACAACAACAAATTGCTCAAAGAATGGGACATCCAAACATGGAAATGGGTGGTGGCCAGCAGTGGCAGCCACCACCTCCATCATATTCATCTACAATTTCACAAAAAAGACAAGGTTCAGTAGGAAGCTTATCTACCTCACCAAACAATAATGGACCTATTGGATCACCCATTCCAGGATTTGATCCAAATGATCCATTGGGAGGAGTGTTTCCGCCACAACAAAAATCACCTTTTCCTGGAATGAATCATCCAGATTTTGGTGGAATGAACATGGGTGGACCAGCAGGAGGTCCAGGAAATTTTGAACAATCGTTTGGTCCACCTGGTGGCCCCATGCATCCTGGAATGGGACCTATGATGAACAGAAAAAATCCTCAGGTGACTATTCAAAGGGCTGGAAACCCAGAACAGTTTATACCTGAATTAGCAATTAGTACATCACCGTTATCAGGATCATCAAATAAACCACCACCCAGCTATGCACAATCACAAAAACGAAAGCGTGTAGATTTGGAGGAAGAATTATACAAAAATTTACAACCTACACCATCTCCCCAACAAATTAATTATAACTTAAATCAATTTGAAGGTCAGGAACTGACAATTACAAAACAATTAAATGCAGCATATCGTGAGCCCATCCCTCCAAATGACCAGTCCCAAAATCATTCATCTCAGAATCAGATTCCTCATTCACCAATGCATGGGCCAGGATCAAATCGAGGACCTATGTCTAATTCAAGTCAAACATCTAGTGGACCTTTGTCAAGTCCTGGCCCTGTGCCAGGTCAAAATTCTACATTTGGTGCCTCTAAAAGACTCTCACATTTTGATCCATCTCCAAATCCTAATATGTCAACTAGTGGGC
Organism: Mytilisepta virgata; assembly: GCA_028015205.1. Taxonomy (NCBI): domain Eukaryota; kingdom Metazoa; phylum Mollusca; class Bivalvia; order Mytilida; family Mytilidae; genus Mytilisepta; species Mytilisepta virgata. The sequence continues at coordinate 40,879,969 of CM051515.1, forward strand.
CACATATTTTATCGAGTGCTGGACCACACACACCATCAACAAAATCACCATCAATGTCAAATATAACATCAGCAAGTTTAGCAAATTTAGCCAAAGGTGTAGAACATTTGTCAAATCAAATGCAACAAAATATGATGCAAGGAGGACCGTTTCATAGCATTCAAATGCAGGGTCAACAGGGAGGAAATAATTCACAGAATAGTGCTTCAGTGACTAGTGGTGTTGAAACATGTGCTCAGAATCAGGGCACTCCTAGTGTAAATAATACATACGTTAATGCTACAATGTCAATTCATCAATTGAACATTCAAAGTGTCAACAATCCTCATGGACCTGGCTATAATCCGTCAATGTCTGTTCAACAAATGAACATGGAACAACAACAACAAATGGCTAGTATGAATAGTAGTGGTGGATCTGCTCCTCAGGGTATGCCAGGTGCAGGTCCACAGGGACAAAGTATGCCTGGTGCAGGACCTCAGGGGATGCCTATATCATCGTCTGTGCCAACTGGTCCTCCATCAACATCAGGAGTAATGTCACAACAAACACCCAGTACAATGGGACACTCAGGAATGAGAAATTCATCACAAATGGGCCAAGGTCCACCCCATTCAGGTTCTAATGGTCCATCAAACATGATGCCACAAACTGGTAGAATGAGCCCAAGTTTTTCTGCTAGCTCAATGGGCAATGCTAATGTTCAAATTCAAGCTAAAGCACCCAATACTATTCAATATTTGCCTGCACATCCACCTGCTAATCAGCCAGGACCTCAACCAACAAATAAAAGACCTGATATGGAATTCATGCAAAGGTTTGCTTCACCAATGGGTAATATAGAAAACAAAGTGCCAACCTCTAAAATGCAGTATTTTCCGACTGCTAATCAGCCAGGACCTGGAATGGAAAACTTTGGACCAGGAATGCCACCAGGTGGTCGTTGCTCACCATTTTCTGGTCCCGGTGGCCCTATGAATCCAGCAATGGCCCCTCATCAGATGCAAAGGGCAGGAAATATGCCTCCAGAAATGCATTCAAACATGCCCGGAAATGGACCAATGAACATGATGAGTCCTGAAATGCAAACTCCAGACCATATGATGATGTCAAGTCAGATGTCATCAATTCAAGGAAATATGCCTCCAGGAGGCATGATGCATGATCAAATGATGGCTCGGAATTATGGACAAATGAGTGCACAGGGTTCAATGATGAGTTCTGATAACGGAAATATGATGAGAATGGAAGGAATGGCCAGTATGGGTATGTCACATCCTAATTCTCCACCATTTCCTGGAAGTCGTGATAATATGATGGGTATGATGCAAGGAGGTCCAATGCCTGGACGCAGCTTTGCACCAGGAATGGAAGGAATGCCTGGTCAGGGACATGGACATCCCATGAATCCAATGGGAAATTATGGACCTTCAATGTCGAGGCAAGTTGGCATGCGAATGCCAGGACCTGGTAACCCCAATATGCCAAATATGATACCAAATGGACCTGGTCCAAACTCATCTTACAATTTACAATATGAACAATTTCAGCAACAGTTATACTCTCAAGGACGATCAAGACAAATGTCTCCAATGGGGGGTGCAATGATGCCAGGTCATGGCCAGCCACAGTATATGAACATGATGCCAAATATGCCATGATAAAATTGTTATAAAATGCTTTATATTTACATTAATCTGTTTTAACATTGTAATTAACCTAAAGAGGTCACAGCTTGAATCAGTTTGTTTATTTTGATTCAGTTTCTTTAACTTGTTTTGATGACAGTAATATTTGTAACTCCTGAAAACCTATCAAAATTACCAAAGTAAGTTGCTGTTGAAATGTTTACGGTTTTGTATTTTTAGCTCACCTGGCCTAAAAGGCCATGTGAGCTATTCTCATCACTTTGCGTCCGTCGTCGTCGTCGTCGTCTTTGTAGTCGTATGTCGTCGTAAACTTTTCACATTTTTATCAACTCCTCTGAAACCCCTTATCCAATTTAAACCAAACTTAAGTGGAATGGTCCTTGGATGGTCCCCTTTAAAAATTGTGTTCGGTTTTCCCGGGCGCCATCTAATATGGCTGCCATGGTCGGACATAGTTTAACCTTGGACCCTATGGGAATTTTAACATTTTCGTTATCTTCTCTGAGACCAATAGGCCAATTTGAACCAAACTTTGGTGGAATGGTCCTTGGGTGGCCCCTTTTAAAATTTGTGTTCGGTTTCCCCGAAAGCCATCCAACATGGCCGCCATGGCTGGACTTAGTTTAACATTGAGCCTATGGGAATTTTACTTTTTTGTCAACTCCTCTGAAACCACTGAACCAATTTAAACCAAACTTAAGTGGAATTGTCCTTGGATGGTCCCCTTTAAAAACAGTGTTCGGTTTTCCGGGACGCTGTCTAATATGGCTGCCATGGTTGGACATAGTTTAACCTTGGACCCTATGGGAATTTTAACATTTTCGTTATCTACTCTGAGACCATTAGGCCAATTTGAACCAAACTTTGGTGCAATGGTCCTTGGGTGGCCCCTTTTAAAATTTGTGTTCGGTTTCCCCGAACGCCATCCAACATGGCCGCCATGGCTGGACCTAGTTTAACATTGAGCCTATGGGAATGTTACTTTTTGTCAACTCCTCTGAAACCACTGAACCTATTTCAACCAAACTTAAGTGGAATGGTCCTTGGATGGTCCCCTTTAAAACGTTTGTTCGGTTTTCTGGGGCGCTGTCCAATATGGCTGCCATGGTTGGACATAGTTTAACCTTGGACCCTATGGGAATTTTAACATTTTCGTTATCTTCTCTGAGACCATTAGGCCAATTTGAACCAAACTTTGGTGCAATGGTCCTTGGGTGGCCCCTTTTAAAATATGTGTTCGGTTTCCCCGAATGCCATCCAACATGGCCGCCATGGCTGGACCTAGTTTAACATTGAGCCTATGGGGATTTTACTTTTTCGTCAACTCCCCTGAGCCAATTTGAACCAAACTTTGGTGGAATGGTCCTTGGGTGGCCCCTTTCCAAACTTATGTCTGGCATCCTCGACTTCCAACTGACATGGCTGCTGTTACTGAAAATAGAAAAAGGGGGGGGGGGATGAATTTCCAAAATCTTCTTCTATGAAACTACAAGGCCAGTTGCAACCAAACTTGGCAGTAGTAGTCCTTAGGAGGTTCTCTTTTAGACGGATGTCTGATGACCCGGACTGTTAACCAAGATGGCAGCCACAGCTGAACTTAGTTAAACATATGGCCCTATGAGAAAATTCATTGAAAAATCTTTTTATCTGAAACCACTTTACCAATTGAAACCAGACTTTGCAGCAATGGTCCTTATATGGTCCTCTTTCAGAATTGTGTCCCATGACCTGGACTGTCAACTGAGATGGCTGCCACAACCGAACTTAGTTTAACATAAGGCCCCATGGGAAAATTCATTGAAAAATCTTCTTATCTGAAACCACTTGACCAATTGGAACCAGACTTTGCAGCAAAGGTCCTTAGGATGTCCTATTTCAGAATTGTCTGATTTCGTGGACTGTGAACCAAGATGGCCGACAGAGCCAAACTTAGTTTAACATAGAACCCTATGGGAAATTCACTCAAAAATCTTCTGGTCTGAAACCACTCAACCAATTAGAACTAGACTTGGTAGCAATGGTCCTTAGATGGTTCTCTTTTAGAAATGTGTCCATTGACCTAGACTGTCAACCATGAGGCTGCCACAGCCGAACTTAATTGAACATAGAACCCTATAGAAAAACCAGCCAAATCTTTAGTCCTGCTCAAGATGAAAAGTTCAATGCAGGTGAGCGATACAGGCTCTTTAGAGCCTCTAGTTTCTTTCACCATAGTATACAATTTTTTTGGGGCAAACAATACTCAAAATCCTTATCATTTCTGTTTTATTTTAACTAAGATTATAAAAACTGTTTTCAGTAATTATACACTGTTTCAGGATATTATGCAAGATGTCCAAATCTGTGTGAGTGAGAAGAAATTGGAATACTTTCCAAAATTAAAAAAAATTAAAATGTTGCATAATGTTTTGAAAGAGTCTAGACAGAATATCTTTTGGAATTTTTTCTTTAATCTTTGACATTAACATGACCTTTTCCTAAATTATATCTTTCTGAGGCAGCTTTACAACTGTAGTATTTTATTATTGCATATATTAAAATGGCAAAATTTCAGTTCTGTTTTATCAAAGTGATACCAAAAATATGACATAAACATATCACCTCAGTTTTTATAGTGTCACATGACTGAAATGTGATACAAAACTTGGTATATGTAATATGTGACATTAACTTTAAGCTATTTATAAGGTGATAATCAAAAAAATTTTCTGACTTTGTATATTTTATTCTTATTTTGATGACTTTTTTGTTTGTTTACATTTTCTACTTGTTTATAAATAAGAACTCATGACACAATCGCCCTTGATATCAATTTTTTCATTATATTCAATTTAAAGTGCTATTTTTACAGATAAAGATCATTTTGCATTGCTTATTACTAACAACTTTAACAAGTCAACCCTTTCCATCATCCGTTGTAAGGAACTGACTTAATTCTATTTTCTTAAACAGATATTAGTAGATAAGATAGGTTGTTTAATATTCAGTGTATTCCCTGCAAACTTACATCTCTTAGTCATGTAAATGACTCTCATAAAGTTTATATGTTTCAAAAAATCTTGTTTTGTCTTGACCAGTAATAGAAGGGTTACCTTGAGTGTAAAGAATTTCCCAATTTATGTACAATGGACAAATTTTTTGCTACCAGTACTCATTTTTTTTCAAGCAGCTGTGATAGGGTGAAAAATAATTTAGAGAAGGGTTTTTTCAAAGTTATTTAGTGAAAAAAATTATTTAAATTTTACACAGACATTTATTAGTATTATTAATTTTAAGAAGGAGCTTTTTACTCTCTGTCGTAATTATATAGTGAAGAAGAGGATATTATTTACAATGATATATATAGTAGTTTTCTGTGTTTGAAAATTTTAGAGAATGAACAGAATTCAAAGAAGTTGTTCAGTTAACTAAGGTATACAGACCATAATAGATCATGATCATGAATTCTACCTCCTATTGATGGGAAATAATTCCATTTCCTATTGATGGGAAATTTCTAGTTCCTATAGATGGGAAATAATTCTGCCTATTGATGGGAAATAATTCTACTTCATATGGATGGGAAATTATTCTACTTACTATTGATGGGAAATAATTCTACTTCCTATTGATGGGAAATAATTTATTTAAGTTTAAAGCAGGAATTGCATAGATATATATCTTTTTCAAGTTTAAAACCATTTCGTTTTTTGTATGGTGCCGATAAGAAAATAAGTTATGTATATTGTGTTTTCCAAATTTTGCAGATAATTATTGAGGTGATTACCAATACGTTGTATCGAACCTCTGGGACATGTAGAAATATTATGCAATCATTTATGGTCTGGATACCATAATATTCATATTCATGTTCAAAAAAAATATTCTTATTTTGTGGGTGTTGTTTAGTTGTTTTTTTTTTCTGCACACAAAACTAAACTAAGAAGTTTTTTCCTCACATATCAAGCTATATACATGCCAGTTTTATAGGCAGTAATTGTTTGCATAAATCAGAAAATAACGATATATGGGGATTTTCATACATACAGAATTTTCTCCAAGGTACAGTACTCCTACAACTTACCAAATTACAATCAAACCACCTCTTTCATATCAAACTTTTTTTTATATCTCCCACTAGGGAAGTGGGGGGTTGTTTTCATCCGTTCGTCCGCACGTATTTACTGAAACTTCTCTTACACCAGTGAATGGATTTCATTGAAACTTTCACAGAATGTTAAGTACAAATTGACTACATTGACCACATTCTGCATTACCTATTTTATTTTTGATTAGGATGATTTTTGGGGTTTCCTACAGACAAACATGGACTTTGTCATTTCATCATAATATGGTAATGTAAGAGGGGTAGGCATGCCCCGTCCTCAACTCCTCCTAAACCAGTGAATGGATTTGTGGGAAACTTCAGTATACATTGTCATTGTGTACTACCTATATTATTTTAATCAGAATGGGTTTTCCACAGACGAACATGGACTTTGCCATTTCTTCATGGGGGGGGGGGGGGGGGTAGGCATCCCCAATCAGCAACTCCTCTTAAACTATTGAATGGATTTCTGTGAAACTTTCAGTGTACATTGCCATTGTGCTCCTTCTTTTTTGTTTTTTGATTTTTGGGTTCACATAAACAAACATGGTAATACATTTCTTGATATTATTATAGCCATAGCGGGGTATATACATTTTGTGAGCTCTGTTTACAATACATGTACTTCTAGTTTTTTTTTAAGGGATGGGTGATACTGAAACAAATAATTATATCACAAGCATTGAATTTCTTTTCCAGCAGAGATTAAAGATTTACTTGTCAATTTGAAGTCCTTATATCTGATTAAGTAATGATATGTACATGTATTATGCTTTTTTACACACGTGCCTGAAAAAGGCCATTAATTAAATTGACTTAAATGTATTTGTTAATGACAAAATTTCAAGCTGCTCTTGAAGTTCACAGTTTTGTAATGAAGATATTACTTATTATATTCATGAAGTTTTGTATAAAATGCTACATTAGTATATTTTTCATCTTTTTGTAGTGTTAAAATTTCTACATTTTCATATGTACTATATTACATTCATTTTTTTCTTTCATAAGGTTGTACAGATTTTTGTAAGTTAAAAATGAATTCATGTTTATTAATGATTAATAGTTTTACATTAAAAAGCATTGAAAGAGAAAATATTGTAAATAATTCATTTTCTTTTGTATATTTAATTTGTGGTTATTTAGAATATAGGTTGTAGACTTAGTCAGTAAGATTGAATGAAACCTTCACTTGAAACTGCACACAAGTGCATGAAATTCTATTTTTGATATATTTTATATATTTTCGACTGCTGACAGATTTTGAATAAAGTGATTGATTTGGTGTGATCCTGTAAGGCATAAAAAAACCATGAATATTTGAGGTAAACTTTTTGGATTTCCTGATGTTAAGTTATGTGATCAGTATGATATAAAATTACTAAACTTTGAATAATATTTAAACCGGGTTTTCCTTCTGGGGCCAGTTGTTCAAGTTGTTTAACCGAGGGTTAAATTTAACCACAGGTTAAATTCTGTGATTTTCTATACAATTTTAACCCTTGGTTAACCCTTGGTTAAATTTAACCGTGGGTTAAATAAGTTGAACAACTAGGCATTGATTGTTTGGCAATATACATCAGGCAGGCAGCCCCAAACAGTGATGGAGATAGATCATGTTTGCTGTCAGACGGATTCTTGTTATTTCAGTTAAACCTTAACGTTTAAGGACTCATTTCCAATATTTAAATTTATGTCAAACTTCTTACTATTGCACCTGATTTCCAACTGTTGCTATGCCTATGTTATCGTGTAATGGTACACATAATGAGCAAGTGAAGTAAACCCTTAAGTGTTGACGTGCGACACAAATCTGATTACAGATAGTAATCATTTATTTGAAGAAAAAAAAATTATATTACTATTTTGAATGACTTCATCTCATAGAAAATAACTTTTTGAGACTTATGCCAATTTAGGTAATACCAAAAGTTATTTAAATGACCTTAATTTTGGGTCATTCGTCACAATCTGGGCAGTTGGAAATTATTGTCATAATACACATCCTGCATACAGTTCTGCAAACCACAGATAAATCTGCCGCGGTAAGAAATATCCATGTTTACCATTAGAACATGATATGAAATCTGGGGATCCGATATGTATCCTTGTTTCATATCAGTTTGTAATGGATATTCTTACCGTGAAGCCAGATTTTCCCGCAGTATGCAGAACTGTATGTAGGGTGTGTAATATGAGTCAGTGTTAAATTGTTCCATCACAATCTGTGCATTTCTTCACTTGATGTTTGCCCTGTTTTCACCTACACTGTCAGTCCAGGTGACATTTTTCCTTTTTCCTTTTTAAAAAAAATTCTTTTTGTGAAGTTCAGTGAAAAATGTAGCTGGATTATCTTTAAATACTGCTATTTTGACAAGTTATATCTGAATGCTGAAAGATTTTTATTTTCCTGATAGATTTGTTCTAAACCTAGTTCAGTCGAAAATTTGGATTGTCAGAGTAAATATTTTGGTTGCTTGTTAATATTACTGGATCACACCAGAAGTTCTCCAGATGTAAATCTTGTTACCATAGAAACTGTTGGCAGATACTATAAATAGAACAAATTTGAGACATCTGTATGTTTAATAAAATACATGATACAGTGTTTCTGTTCTATTTCTTATTGGATTTCATACAACTAATAATTATTATACCCCGACAAACAAAGTTTTTTTTTGGGGGGTGGGGAGCAGTGTATACAGGAATCAGCCTGTATGTCTGTCTGAACAAACTTTCACATCTTTTATCATATTTCATCCAAACTTGGTATAACTTTAAATAATGACAAGTAAACTCTGCTGTATTAAGAATTTTGTTGTGCATCAATTTTTCATAGAGTTCTCCCCAGTAGGACATAGATTCACCATGCATTTTGTCATTGTGACTTCTCCAACATGCTTCTTCGATGATCATGAAACTTTGTATACTGCTAGATCCTAATATGTAGATGTACGCATGTGTAGGATGTCCTGGTCCATTTATTTTTTCCCTGAGTTATACCCAGTTGGGCTTAGAAATTGCGAGTGAATTCACCTTGAATTTTGTCATTGTGACTTCAACATACTTCATCAGAAGCTCATGGAACTTTGTATACTACAAGATCCTACTATGTAGATCTGCCCATGCGAAGGATGTCCTGGTCCATTTATTTTTCCCTGAGTTATACTCACTTGGGTTGGAAATTGTGAGACAATTCACCATGCAACTTCTCCAACATGCTTCATCAGAAGCTCATAAAACTTTGTTTTCTCCATTATTAGTCCAAAATTTAACTGGTAAAAATGAACTTGCATATTTGATTCATTGACTCTGTTCTCCTGATTTACTTGGATGTCATTAAAAGGTAAGTGATTGTTGGGGCAGGGGGTATAACTTAGTGAGTGTGCTCACAGTTCTAGTTACATCTTCGATAAAAAAAAATTCTCAAGTTTTTGACTAGAATCATTTTTACCAACCAGTATTTTTTTATATTGGAATGTTGCTAATTTCAACAAGAACTAGAGGCTTACGTATCCACAAAGCTGTTAAAGAAATGCAAAATGTCAAAGCAACCTTGATATTTGACTTTTGACCAAAAAAAGGTGGATCATTTGCATCTGCCCTTCAATATAAGATTCCTGCAAACATTAGTTCATGAGAAAATTACGAAAAAAGTCTTTTCCCATATGGTTTCAGTGGAAACTTTGAGCAGCTGCAGCTGTCGGTTGAGGGGATGAATCTCAACGAAAAGTGGATTGTTTGTAGAGGGTATTGTCATCGATGCTGCAAAATTTCAAAATTTTCATAGTAAAGTTATTATAGAGAAAATGATTTAAAATTGGCCAATTAATAACAAAGATGGCCTCTGGTGGCTACATTGTTCATCCAACCAGAACCAGTAGAGGTTCTTCCTACAACATTCCTGCCAACTTTAGTTACAATCTGCCCATTAGTTCCTGAGTAGTTGAAAAAAAAGTCTTTTTCAATATGTTTTCAATGGAAACTTTAAAGAGCCACAGGCGTCAATTGTAAAAGTGTATCGTTTGTAGACGGTATTGCTGTCAGCAATCCTGCTAAGTTTCAAAACATTTCATAATGTAGTTTCAGAGAAGATTTTTTAAAATTGGCCTCTGGTGGCCATGTTATTCATCATACCGGAACCAATGGTGGGTCGTTTGTAGAGGTCCTTCCATAAATCATTCCTATCAAGTTTGGTTACAATCTGGCAAGTAGTTTCAGAGGAGAAGATCAAAATGTGAAAAATTGGACTACGACGGCACAAAGTGATGACATTAAACTTGCATGGCCTATAGGCCATGTGAGATAATAAAGCACCAGGAGCAGGAACTGTATATGATATGATGGTATATAGTATATGATAGTATTATATAATCCCTGACCCCAATTCTAGTATACATGTATTAGAAAATTTCCTGTTCCCATAACCATTTAAGCATACTTTCAATATCATGGAAAATATAGTCCACAGATGATTAAGAAAACAACTCATTCCTTTGAACATTTTAGGTTATTTGTGTAGATTCACACGATAAAAATTCGCCCTATTTCTTGTTATCGAGAAAATGAAAAATTCTGTAGTTTTTCCACAAGTAATATTTGCACATGGTTATTTTGTTCAAATCTCTTGATCCAAGTAAAAATTATATGGAGGACTGTTACACCAACCAATAATGTTAAAGATGAAACTGAAATCATACTTTCGATCAGTTTTGTCAGCAGACAACATATAGGCTTTTCACTTGACGTTTTTCATGAAGTCAAGGGTAAACTTCATTAAATTAAATCACAAAATAAGAAATGAAGCTATATTTTTAGCACTGATTAGCAGTTGACCATTAAAAAATATATTAAAGTATGTTTCAAATTTAAACAAGATATATTAAGCACATCGAAGTCTACATGTTTTTTAATTTACCCGAAAATTGCTAATTTTCTGATTTTTCATGCATATTTGATTTTTTTTTTATGAACAAGGCGACATAACTCCAGAACAACATCTGACTTTAATAAGGTAAAAGTATAGAGGAGCCTAAGGAAATTTCAGTCTATTGAATGTTTTTAGCAACTTCAAACTTTGATCGCAGATACAAAAGAACTTGGCAATATTTTGTAACCATTTTTCACCATTTTAGTAACGATGATTTAAGGTTTTTAGAATAATTATGAATACTTACACTGGAAACAATAAGAAAAATCTTTTCATGTACTTATTAATAAAGTTTCATTTTTTTTTTAAGTAGAAAGGCTACAACAAAGCTTTTCATGAAAACAGCACACAAAATGAAAAGCTAAATATGAATTTTTAATCCAGTTGACTCAAGTCAGCTTCTCTTACGGCGATTACTTGCAAGATTCTACAGTGTAATGATATGCAGTGTGACTCCAACGGCATCCAACATGATTGTACAGTGGAATAGAATTAATTCGGGGTTAAATTTTAGTCCTGTTATTCTTACCATCAGTAGCCATATCTTATGGTAAAACACTAAAACCAAGCTTTAACTTTTGCCCAGATTGTTTACAATATTATGTCATTTTATGCTAGATAAATTGAACAGTTTTGCTTCCTGACATACCAAACAATACCATCCACTAAACCGACCATGTTAAAACAACACACACAAGAGGCTCCCAAGAGCCTGAATTGCTCACCTGTTATATTTTGTGTAGATCTTGCATCAATTTTATTGCAATTTAATGTATACTGTCACAATTTTCTTCTTAATATTGACTTGTACGGCTAAGATATAGAATCCTGAACTCAAATATATATGATTGCTAGGGACTTTTCATCGGTTGCTATGGACTTTTTCAATGATCTTGACCTTTCTTTTTGACTTGTATGTGAAAATTATAAGGTCCTTAACCCAAATATATATGGTTGCTAGGGACTTTTTCATCTGTTGCTATGGACTTTTTCAATGATCTTGACTCTTAACCTTTCTTTTTGACTGGTACGGGTAAATTATAAGGTCCTTAACCCAAATATATATGGTTGCTAGGGACTTTTTCATTGGTTGCTAGGGACTTTTTCATCAGTTGCTATGGACTTTTAAAATGACCATGACCCTCCATTTTACTTGTACAGCTACCATTTAATTAATATCAAGTTACGCTCTAAACATCTGTGACAATATGTCAGACCATTATTTTCTGTTTACATGTAACTAATCTTTCAATGGCAAAAACTCCTACAAGGGGTCAATTGACAATTTTTGTCATGTTGACTTATTTGCAGATCTGCAAATTTTCCTAAAAATTAACAACTTGGGGGCAATAACGCAACAAAGGGCAGATCAGCTAAAAAGTCTAGTTAGTCAGATATCGTACAGACACTTAGAACTGGTGTGGTTAAGGATGATTGCTGGTCTAATAGGAAATAAATATGATTTGAAATAGGTGTTTAAGTTTGAGAGAACATATGAATAGTAAACAAATAAGCAAGAAAAAAATATATGTTCATGTGCTCATTTTAGAGCCATAAGGCCTTGAAAATTTGCAGGAAATGGGTTTTCTCTGGATTTTTCATTGTCTTTGCATTGACAACTTCAGTCTCTCAAAAATGTATGAAAAAATAAAAAGGATTTCATAAAATTTTGTCAAATACCATTTTAAAGTATATATGATTGAATTATAAAAGAAAAATTGGGGGTTCATGGGCAAAAAATTTCATGTTTAATAAATGGATAAAACCTGAGGATTCCGAAAATCTGACAAAAAGACCAAAACATGACCAGCGAGCATCCTTAAACTGGCTTTTTGGGGTAGTACATGTAAAATATACAAATGTTTACCCAGTTCCCTAACAAAATTTTCAACCATTTGCATGAACTTGGAAGATTATAGAGGTACCTTTATCATTTGCAAAGGAGTAGAGATTTCACCACCATTCATAACACCATCTGCAATTTTTGACATTGTTACACTAAGTTTCTGATCTTCAAGTTACATACATAAGCCATATTTGGAACATCTACAGTGAAGAATAATCATACAAAGTATCACCACTTAACTCTTAAGAGAGAAATGATGAACTGATCATGTAATACAACATTGTGATACTGGGCACTAATAAATCAAAATAGCCACTGGAATATAACATTGTGATGCTGGGCACTAATAAATCAAAATAGCCACTGAAATATAACATTGTGATGCTGGGCACTAATAAATCAAAATAGCCACTGGAATATAACATTGTGATGCTGGGCACTAATAAATCAAAATAGCCACTGGAATATAACATTGTGATGCTGGGCACTAATAAATCAAAATAGCCACTGGAATATAACATTGTGATCCTGGGCACTAATAAATCAAAATAGCTACTGGAATATAACATTGTGATGCTGGGCACTAATAAATCCAAATAGCTACTGGAATATAACATTGTGATGCTGGGCACTAATAAATCCAAATAGCCACTGGAATATAACATTGTGATCCTGGGCACTAATAAATCCAAATAGCTACTGGAATATAACATTGTGATGCTGGGCACTAATAAATCAAAATAGCCACTGGAATATAACATTGTGATCCTGGGCACTAATAAATCCAAATAGCCACTGGAATATAACATTGCGATGCTGGGCACTAATAAATGAAAATGGCAAATTTTTGATTCCTTTATTCCTAAGCATCACAGGTTTCTTATTTTTGGCATTGTATTGATACAGTAACCACAGAATGAACATTAAACAAGGGAGATAACCAATAATTTTGTGATCCCCCAAATTCTATTCATCAAATTCAAATTAACTTATATCTTGCAAGTTGTTTCTGATCATTATTACTGGGAAATTTTAACATAGTTAAGGTAAATTTAAAATTCTTGAAGCAAAAAAGTTATTTCAATATTAAAATCGGTAATTAACAATATTAGTTCGGTGTTGTATTTATAAAAGTGATCAGAAGTTGAATATAACAATTTAAATGCATCTTTTTTATAAACAAATTGATAATTAATATGTATAAATTGAAGCATCAAACATTCTTAATATTTACAGATGAAAATAACAATGCTCTATATTCCAATCTGACTAAGTTAAAAGGTACTATAGATATATTATGCATAAGAAACTTGACTAAATTTTGACAGAATAAAACTATTTTATTGATTTGATGCTCTCGTTGCCATAGTCTCTCGTCTGGATTTCAAGAAAAAGCACTATTTACATTGATAATTCTGCTCACTTCAAGAATATAGACTTCTTAGTTGTTCAAAAGACACAAAATTATCTCCCTTGTTCCTAAGAGCATGTCAAGGGACATAACTGACAATTTTTTCTCCTAGAGGCCAAGGAAAATTAGTCCCTTGATTTTCTTCCAAATTCTTTGAAAATCTTTTTTTTGTTTCTATATTTTTTTCCTTATTGAAAGTAAGCAATTTGTCTATCAACAGAAATACAACCAAAACTAGAGGCTCAGAGGGCTGAGCCTGTATTGCTCACCTGGCAGAAACAAGAATTGCCCATGGCGGCCATGTTTGTCGCATGATCTGGACAAAATGAGAATAATTTGTAAAAAACCTCCCATAGATGCTTCTTTTCAATTATCGTTTCATTTGGCCGAGCAGTTTCAGAGAAGATTTCTTTATATCAGCCTATCAGAAACAAGAATTGCCATGCTTGTCGTCCAATCAGGATGAAAAAAATTAATTTCAAAAAAGACTTTCCACAGATGCTTCTTGTCAAGTTTGGGTGACAGTTTTGGCCAAGTAGTTTCAGAAATTTTTTTTTAAAAATCAACCAATGAGAATCAAGAATTGCCCATGGTGGCCTTGTTTGTTGCCCGATTTTATAAAGGACCTCCCATATATGCTTCTTGTCAAGTTTCGTTCTATTTGGCCCAGTGATTTCAGAGGAGATTTTTTTATATAAGCCAATCAGAAACAAGAACAGCCCATGGCGGCCATATTTGTAGTCCGATGGATGAAATGAGGAAACTTTATAAAGGACCTCCCATACATGCTTCCTGTCAAGTTTTGTTCCATTTGGCCTAGCATTTTCAGAGGAGAAAATCTTTGAAAACTCAGCCAATCAAAATCAACAATTGCCCATGGTGGCCATGTTTGTTGTCCGATCAGGACGAAATGAGCAAACTTTATTAAGGACCTTACATAGATGCGTCCTGCCAAATTGAATTTCATTTGGCCAAGTGATTTCAGAGGAGAAGATTAAAATGTGAAAAGTTAACAGACGACGGATGCAAAGTGATGACAAAAGCTCACATGGCCTTTGGCCAGGTGAGCTAAAAATGAGATGAGACAAATTATTTTCATCTGGCCTAAAAATATTACAAAAGATACAAAATGGTCCGTAAAAAATGAAAAAATTAACCAAGAAAACAAATTATTTTTATCTGGCATAAAAATAGCACCAAATTTTATTTAACAAAAATGTATTCAAAAGATTACAAAAAGGCCCATCAGAAGTGAAGAAAACCCAATAAAACAAATTATTTTTATCTGGTCTAAAAATAGAACAAAATTTCATTTAACAAGATTATGAATAGGTCCATCAAAAGTGAAAAATTGACCAATAAAACAAAAAGCCAAAAACAAATTATCGTCGATATTTTTGTACACTGTGACATGCATTATGTACTACCTAACAAGCCAGTATAATACAAAACTTTTAACAATAAAATCTATCATAATATATGAATGTATTGCTTTACATATAAATATATACAATTCTATTCTATACAAATTATAATCTGTGTAATCTGTTGCATGTGTATAGATACAAGAATGAAACAATATTCATCTACATCTCATTCAATGTATTAAATATGTAATACTGTTTTCAGCAAGGAAAAAAACCACGAAAACAATGAACAAATTCTTTTATTTGGGATAGTCAAAGTGTCTAGTGAATTAACAACATAATTGTTAACTATTACCCTATTAAAATGTTAAGATGAACTTTATGGGTGTGATAAATATAAAATTCTCTAACCAAGTGTCTCTATACCCTTTTTCAAAATCAGACATGATTTTGGTCATGCAGAAAAGCTGAAAAAAACCACTTAATTTGTGTTACTCTTGTGAAAACATTATTTTCAAGCTATATATTAGATATATCAAGTCCAGTAACTTATTAAACATATTTTTTCGATGTTAACATACTTAAATCAGCTCTAAACTGAATAAAACCAGTTTGGAACATCTTATTACCACAGTAGGAAATTCCATCTTACAAACTTTACAGTTCCTAGGCACCTCTTTATTTGTAAATCTGACAAAGATTCCTATTTTCAACTGAAATACCAGTGATGTCGTTAAGTTTCAGTTGAAACTTATCGTGTGAAGACAATGGATTTAAAAAATATCTTATCAAGAATGTTGTAAATGCTATAAATGTAGTACAACAATAAATCCACCTATGATAAATCTATGAGACATACATTACTTTCACACAATATATACCTCCAAGTACTATAAACATTATTTACAATAATTTTTCTGATTATACAATTACCTACTGTTATTAAAGGCATGGCTCTAATATAAAGTTACAGCATCCATTTTTTTGTGTTAGATTTCATAAGATAGATTTGTACTTAATCAGTATACATGTAAAGGGAACATTTTTCAAAAAAGTATAATTTACATGCAAATGAATTAGCTCCCTTTTTAGCATACAGCTAAATAATTCCAGAATATGTAAATAAGACATTAAAAAATAGGAGGTAAATAAATCCAAATTATTGTGGGTATTACATTAAAATTGAAGCAAAATGTGCTCAAAGACATGCAGTGACCAATGAAATTACAAATCTAATGAAAAAGTGATATTGTTTATTTTATATTTTATTGGGGTTCTACACCACTTTCAAAGCAGTGAGGTCAGTTGTTTTGGTGGAGGAAGCCAATATAATCTGAGAAACACCAAACCTCAGCTGGAAAACTTACAAAACTAAGATACAAGTTGAACACATCATGAACTAGCACTGATGCTAAAATAATTCGGTCAGTGTCAATGATTTCGTTAGTAGCTATGCATCAATGTTGTTTTCCTGTATTCATATGCATCAATTTGATGAATGAAACATACTACAACCCTACATATACCCTCTGGTTGCTTTCTATTTATCCTAAAATTTCAATCTGATTTCTGATAGTCACTTTATTAGACCATCATTGGACTTGCCATACTAACTCATCCATGAGAAGGATGAGAAGGATGAAAAGTCTGTACCAGACATAGAATTAGTATCATTCTATCTTTTGAAACCTTCTAGCTTGTTACAAAAATATGAAATAACAAATTTTATTTGGTGACAGGAGATTATTATGTTTTCATAAAAAGCATTAAAATTAAGGCAAGATGTAAAATTTATGAAAACAAAAAAAAAAACAAAAAAAAAAACACCAAAACTTAGAAAAGGAAAATTCATAAATATTTCAATTATTTCATATTAAATCATCATAAACATTTTAAAAATGTTCATTTGCTCCATTTTTTAAGTACATCTTCAAATACCCTACAGAAAATAACTTAAATTGATAAATTTTGATAAATGAGCTATCAAATTGACAACTAAGGGGATTTTCTGCATTTCCAACTATTTTGAGCTGCATGCCTGCCATACAGTGCCAAATGATTTGATTAGAGGGGGGGGAGTCTGGGTTTAAAATTTCTGATTCTTGTTTAAACAAACAGAAATGGATTCATAAAAATCTTCACAACAAAATAACCATTTATTTTCAGATTTTCAGTTTTTAAAATTAACTGTACATCTAATTTAGGTTTGTGTACTGAAAAATTATGCTAATTTTCATGAGCCAAAAACAAATAATTTTATATAAATTGAAATGCATAAAATTTACTCCTTTGTTATGAGGAATAATAATATACATTAATGTAATATGTATATATAATTACCATGTCTATTTCCTTTACATAAACAATACAAGAATATACTGGCTTTCTTTTTGAATTTTCCAACTTTTGAACAGGAAAAAATACCATGACAGCTTGTGAATACAACTTAAAAGAATTGCTTTAATCTAAAATATAATGTTTTCAGTATTTTCAAAAGCTTACCATACAAATCCAATTCATAATTTGAAGAATTAAATGCAAAAAGTCACGTTCATAATATGCAATAATATCCATTGGAAGACAACTACCACTTTATAACTGATTGTCCTTTTCTTTTCCAAAACAAAACTCTATAAAAAATTAGTTGTATATAATTAACTGGAATTTAAAACTACAAACCTTAATGTTCTGTGTGTGAAAATTTTTTTCATTAATAACATAAACAATACTCTTTCTCTTACAAAATTCATAAATATTTCTAAAAAATCTATATATCATTAAATCTGTTTCTTTTAAAAAATTCAATAATATTAACAAGTGACATATTTTTGGTAACAACAAAATCATCCACTTTAACATGTTTGGTGTAAAAGATTCACATTAAAACAATTCATTTATTTATATCATCTATTCGTATCTGTATTATTTTCACTGTCCATAAATTGTACATGTGTAAATGGGAACACCCCTTTTCTTCCGTTAATTTCACCTTCCCACTGTCCACTGGTATTCATCTTCGTAACTATCACTATATCTCCCTTCTGAAAAAAGCAAAATTTTTCCATCATTATTGGTTAAATCTTTGTCAAATCAATCTACTTATCTTTTTCATGACAAGTGAAATTTTTCCTGATAATAATACCCTTTGGCATCAAAAACTGTACTATTACTGATAATATTCAAAATAAAAAATATTTTTTAAATATATAATATATTCAGAATCTATTACTGCTATGAAAAGTTTACAGTACATGTATTTCTACAATTGTGATGGTTAAATTTAGATTATATAAATTTAACGATGAAGACAATAGCATCGCCATCCATGAGAAAACTGAAGGTGACGTGGTCTGTTTTTCCCATGACATTTCATTCATTAGATGGCAAATTACTGTCTCCATTTATTGATTCTCTGCCAATCAGAGCAATGAATTCAAAATGCAGGAAATATAATGTGGAACTTTAAATTTTAGTTAAATATGTTACTGAAATTATCTATCAACAATGGACGAAATATGTAAATTAAATAGGATATTATAAGAATTTATTATCATTAATTATATAGAAATGCAAATTTTGTAAGAAAACTGGAAAATAACCTCTCAGTTTCCAAAATCTCCTTATGTAGGTGCCAACTTCAAAATTTGTTCCAAAGAGTTCTAACTTTTCAAAAGCCCTTTAAAAGCAACAAACAATACCACTTGTAAACTCTTTAGACTATAAATGATAATAATCTGATTAACAACCTATCACAATTTAGTTTTGTCAAGCATGCCCTTATCAATATTCAATGTAAAACTATTCCAAACTCTGATTTATAGAAATATCATGTAAATCAGAAGCTTTTCACGTCACCTTTTTTTCACAATTTTGAAATGAATTCAAGTACATGCTGTTTATATTCACGATTCCTGGTCAATATTGAAACAATTAGAAAATATGTATATTTTCTGCAAAAACAATAGCCAATTCATCAGTTAGAACCATTATTATGTCATATGCAGGAATTTAATTCTGAATGAAAAACATATACTTGTGAAAATTTTCAAGACCTATAAGAGCCTTGATTTGTGGACAAGTGCTCATAGCTAAAGGCAATCAACTAGTCCTTGATATTATTTATTGCAATTACTCTAATTTTTCAATGCTTTTCCAAAATTCATGGAAAAACCTAATTTTTAAAAAATAAATTTTCAAAATTATTATCAATTTTAATATTAACCAGTGATCTGCTGCTCAGCAATGAAAGCCGTGGAATCCAAAAACTACATATTCAAGACAATCGAAAGGTGTGTCATTGATGTATAACTTGTATCTCTTCATTTTATATTGAGACAATAAACAGTATGATTTGGGCTTGTTTGTCTTAGTCAAAAATCTACAAAGGTAATAAATTTTTAAAATTAAAAGGATTCAATTGTTGTTCCCTCACCAAAAGAAGTAAAAAGATTTACTCCCTATACTTACCTCCAGCTTTAATTGTGTTTTATCATAAAGATTTGGTATTCTTTGTTGTATCACAACTGCTCTAGCTGGTAAAGTTATCTAAAAAAAACCAAGTCTTTATATTAAATTGGTATTTTGTCCTTCAATTTATTCATCTTGTATAATTCACTTGAATGATTCTCAGTTTTAACTGTTTATATTCTTTTATCTGTTACTGTTCAGACAAAAAGTTTGACATTTTTTTCCTTTTTTTATAAACTCATCATGTTTGGAAAAAAGGAATAACATTTCAAACCTTTGAAGACTTTTTACATACTGAGTAAAGCAAAAACACAAACACAAAACATGTGACAGACACATGGACAGAACGGTAGATGAAGAAAGGAAAGATTTAGATCCTGTACTACTGTTTTACTTACATCTTTTATTGAAGGCTTATTTTCTGGAGCTTTGTAGCTTGGTGGTTCTAATGAGACCGGTCTTTGACTAGGAGGGTTAGAGGGATCATACTGAAAAAAATTTATAAATAACATCATGCAGAAGTTTTAACAATGATGGGTCATGTGGTCATTATCTTATGCTTAAAAAAAATGTTTATATACATTTTGTTGTTTTCTTAAATCTATTAAAATGTTTGTTCAGAACAAGTTGACAAAACTGAATAACTGTTCAGACTTTAAGGTAGATTTTTTGTTCACCATCTTTGGTTCATTTTCAGATTTATTTTGTACTGTTTCATGGCTAATTCTAAATTGCATTCTATCGCATAGCTAGAACTTTACCTTGTTAATGTATGTATGACTATTGTTTGTCTAGTTTAAGATATGTAACCCTTTTCTCTAATTTTTAAGCAATTTTCACATCTCATGATTGGTGTTGGAAAAATATTTCTCGTTGTGCATAAAATTGGTCTCACCTCATGATTGGTCAATTATTGTTGTTTAATTGATATATAAATCCACACAAACATACATTCCTTTCAAAATTCCTACATGGGTTTTGAAGACAAAATAATTTATATTGTTGCCTTATGTCCGTTGTATGTATTAAAGATCATGAATCAGATGGAATTCATTTGTAAGCCAGCATTTCAAAGAAATTGTTTTTGCAACCATGGAAACAAAAATATTTTACATTGGGCAACAGCAGTTGTAAGAATTTGCAAATAAAGTTATGACTTTTTAATGGTTTAAAGAATTAGGGAAACAGATTCTGATATGGTTACACATGAATTATTGGGTTTCTTGATGATATTATCTTTTCAAATATTGTCAATAAACTTCAACAGGACTTTTTTTCAGTGTGTTCTATGTACATGCAATAATTTCAGTTTATTTAGACAATAACAACAGATAGAAAAGATTATTTTTGAATTTTTGGAAGGCACCCCTGTTCATATTTCCTGTTTGTAGGTTATTTAAACTAGAAAATAATCAATGCACTGAAATTTTATAACTGAAAAAACTAGAGGCTCTAAAGAGCCTGTATCGCTCACCTGCATTGAACCTTTCATCTTGAGCAGGACTAAAGATTTGGCTGGTTTTTCTATAGGGTTCTATGTTCAATTAAGTTCGGCTGTGGCAGCCTCATGGTTGACAGTCTAGGTCAATGGACACATTTCTAAAAAAGAACCATCTAAGGACCATTGCTACCAAGTCTAGTTCGAATTGGTTGAGTGGTTTGTGACCAGAAGATTTTTGAGTGAATTTCCCATAGGGTTCTTTTGTTAAACTAAGTTTGGTTCTGTCGGCCATCTTGGTTCACAGTCCACGAAATCAGACAATTCTGAAATAGGACGTGCTAAGGACCATTGCTGCAAAGTCTGGTTCCAATTGGTCAAGTGGTTTCAGATAAGAAGATTTTTCAATGAATTTTCCCATGGGGCCTTATGTTAAACTAAGTTCGGTTGTGGCAGCCATCTTGGTTGACAGTCCAGGTCATGGGACACAATTCTGAAAGAGGACCATATAAGGACCATTGCTGCAAAGTCTGGTTTCAATTTGGTAAATTGTTTTCAGATAAAAAGATTTTTCAATGAATTGTCCCATAGGGCCCTATGTTTAACTAAGTTTAACTAAGTTCGGCTGTGGCTGCCATCTTGGTTAACAGTCCAGGTCATCAGACATCCATCTAAAAGAGAACCTCCTAAGGACTACTACTGCCAAGTTTGGTTGCAACTGGCCTTGTAGTTTCATAGAAGATTTTGGAAATTCATCCCCCCCCCCCTTTTTCTATTTTCAGTAACAGCAGCCATGTCGGTTGGAAGTCGAGGATGCCAGACATAAGTATGGAAAGGGGCTACCCATTCCACCAAAGTTTGGTTCAAATTGGCTCAGGGGAGTTGACGAAAAAGTAAAATCCCCATAGGCTCAATGTTAAACTAGGTCCAGCCGTGGCGGCCATGTTGGATGGCGTTCGGGGAACCGAACACATATTTTAAAAGGGGCCACCCAAGGACCATTGCACCAAAGTTTGGTTCAAATTGGCCTAATGGTCTCAGAGAAGATAACGAAAATGTTAAAATTCCCATAGGGTACAAGGTTAAAATATGTCCAACCATGGCAGCCATATTGGACAGCGCCCCCGAAAACCGAACACAATTTTTAAAGGGGACCATCCAAGGACCATTCCACTTAAGTTTGGTTTAAATAGGTTCAGTGGTTTCAGAGGAGTTGACGAAAAGTAAAATTCCCATAGGCTCAATGTTAAACTAGGTCCAGCCATGGCGGCTATGTTGGATGGTGTTCGGGGAAACCGAACACAAATTTTAAAAGGGGCCACCCAAGGACCATTGCACCAAAGTTTGGTTCAAATTGGCCTAATGGTCTCAGAGAAGATAACGAAAATGTTAAAATTCCCATAGGGTCCAAGGTTAAACTATGTCCAACCATGGCAGCCATATTGGACAGCGCCCCCGAAAACCGAACACAATTTTTAAAGGGGACCATCCAAGGACCATTCCACTTAAGTTTGGTTTAAATAGGTTCAGTGGTTTCAGAGGAGTTGACGAAAAAGTAAAATTCCCATAGGCTCAATGTTAAACTAAGTCCAGCCATGGCAGCCATGTTGGATGGCGTTCGGGGAAACCGAACACAAATTTTAAAAGGGGCCACCCAAGGACCATTCCACAAAAGTTTGGTTCAAATTGGCCTAATGGTCTCAGAGAAGATAATGAAAATGTTAAAATTCCCATAGGGTCCAAGGTTAAACTATGTCCGGCCATGGCAGCCATATTGGATGGCGCCCGGGAAAACCGAACACAATTTTTAAAGGGGACCATCCAAGGACCATTCCACTTAAGTTTGGTTTAAATTGGTTCCGTGGTTTCAGAGGAGTTGATAAAAATGTGAAAAGTTTACAACGACATACGACAACGACAACGACGACGACGACGACGACAACGGACGCAAAGTGATGAGAATAGCTCACATGGCCTTTTAGGCCAGGTGAGCTAAACTAGAGGCTCTAAAGAGCCTGTATCGCTCACCTGCATTGAACTTTTCATCTTGACAGGACTAAAGATTTGGCTGGTTTTTCTATAGGGTTCTATGTTCAATTAAGTTTGGCTGTGGCAGCCAAGATGGTTGACAGTCTAGATCAATGGACATGTTTCTAAAAGAGAACAATCTAAGGACCATTGCTACCAAGTCTAGTTCTAATTGGCTGAGTGGTTTCAGACCAGAAGATTTTTGAGTGAATTTCCCATAGGGTTCTATGTTAAACTAAGTTTGGCTCTGTCGGCTATCTTGGTTCACAGTCCACGAAATCAGACAATTCTGAAATAGGACGTCCTAAGGACCATTGCTGCAAAGTCTGGTTCCAATTGGTCAAGTGGTTTCAGACAAGAAGATTTTTCAATGAATTTTTCAATGGGGCCTTATGTTAAACTAAGTTCGGTTTGGCAGCCATCTCGGTTGACAGTCCAGGTCATGGGACACAATTCTGAAAGAGGACCATTGCTGCAAAGTCTGGTTTCCATTGGTAAAGTGGTTTCAGATAAAAAGATTTTTCAATGAATTTTCCCATAGGGCCCTATGTTTAACTAAGTTTGGCTGTGGCTGCCATCTTGGTTAACAGTCCAGTTCATCGGACATCCTTGTAAAAGAGAACCTCCTAAGGACTACTACTGCCAAGTTTGGTTGCAACTGGCCTTGTAGTTTCATAGAAGAAGATTTTGGAAATTCACCCCCCCCCCCCCTTTTTCTATTTTCAGTAACAGCAGCCATTTCAGTTGGAAGTCGGGGATGCCAGACATAAGTTTGGAAAGGGGCCACCCAAGGACCATTCCACCAAAGTTTGGTTCAAATTGGCTCAGTGGTTTCAGGGGAGTTGACGAAAAAGTAAAATTCCCATAGGCTCAATGTTAAACTAAGACCAGCCATGGCGGCCATGTTGGATGGCGTTCGGGGAAACCGAACATAAATTTTATAAGGGGCCACCAAAGGACCATTCCATCAAAGTTTGGTTCAAATTGGCCTAATGGTCTCAGAGAAGATAGGCAGCCATATTGGACGGCGCCCCGGAAAACCGAACATAATTTTTAAAGGGGACCATCCAAGGACCTTTCCACTTAAGTTTGGTTTAAATTGGTTCAGTGGTTTCAGAGGAGTTGACGAAAAAATAAAATTCCCATCGGCTCAATGTTAAACTAAGTCCAGCCATGGCGGCCATGTTGGATGGCATTCAGGGAAACTAAACAAAAATTTTAAAAGGGGCCACCCAAGGACCATTCCACCAAAGTTTGGTTCAAATTGGCCTAATGGTCTCAGAGAAGATAACGAAAATGTTAAAATTCCCATAGGGTCCAAGGTTAAACTATGTCCGACCATGGCAGCCATATTGGATGGCGCCCGGGAAAACCGAACACAATTTTTTAAAGGGGACCATCCAAGGACCATTCCACTTAAGTTTGGTTTAAATAGATTTAGCGGTTTCAGAAGAGTTGACGAAAAAGTAAAATTCCCATAGGCTCAATGTTAAACTAAGTCCAGCCATGGCGGCCATGTTGGATGGCGTTCAGGGAAACCGAACACAAATTTTAAAAGGGGCTACACAAGGACCATTCCACCAAAGTTTGGTTCAAATCGGCCTAATGGTCTCAGAGAAGATAACGAAAATGTTAAAATTCCCATAGGGTCCAAGGTTAAACTATGTCCGACCATGGCAGCCATATTGGATGGCGCCCGGGAAAACCGAACACAATTTTTAAAGGGGACCATCCAAGGACCATTCCACTTAAGTTTGGTTTAAATTGGTTCAGTGGTTTCAGAGGAGTTGATAAAAATGTGAAAAGTTTACGACGACATACGACGACGACGACGGACGCAAAGTGATGAGAATAGCTCACATGGCCTTTTAGGCCAGGTGAGCTAAAAATGCTAAAATACCAACCTCTGCCATTTTCCAATACAATATTTCTGTAACAGCCCTTCTAAAATTTTATATTTGCTTCAATACTGTTAAACAGCTTCATTTAGCAGTTGTTTATGTGATCAGATAATTGGAAAGTCAATTGCAAGCAAGCTTTGAAGTTCGATAAACCAGCTTTAATATTAAATATGCTCTACCAAAAGCGGAAATTGTAAATTGTATCTGTGATCATTTACCCCTTTAATAAAAGCCATGTTAAATCTAATTGACATTGGTCAGATATACATACCACATATGTTGATGTGTCCTCCTATATATTTACAATCAGGACCTTATTATTTTATGTTTGAACAACTCCAAATGACAAAATTTAATGTTATAAATTCTTAAAAGAAATTTTCACTTAGTTTTCAAGTCTCATGTTTGTTTGTTTGTTTAGTTGGGATTTTACACTGTTTTCAGTACATTTGGCTTTCGCGGCAGCCAGTTTTTATTGTTGGAGGAAGCCGGAGTACCCGAAGAGAACTACGACCTTCGTTAGGAAAATTGGCAATCCTTGTTAGTGATCATTAATAGTCATGACAAACTACCTAGACCATTCGGCCACCGAGGGCACGGTCTCGTGTTTGAGTAGCATGATTAAAGTCATAGTCTTTAATCCAGTCACTCCAAATTATATTGTGTTGAAAATTGGATACCCTATCGATACACTGTTTCATAATTTGACAGCCTAGAGATTATTTCTCTTTCTAATGTTGACCACTTTAACATAACAGAATGTATAAATTAACACTAGTAAATAATCTTTTCACTACAATGACTTTTTGGTCTAATTTATCTTCCATTAAAAAATGTTTAAGAATTTTTCGCACATCAGGACAACAAAACTAATCAGGGCATCTGGCCTTTCAGTCCAATCTAGACCAGATATAACTAGATCAACACCTGTTAATTTTAAAATCCTCTGTAAAGAAAGTGAATGGGTCTTGATGATTTTTAACTGACTATAAATCAATACAATGTATATAGATATGTTTTTTGGAATTGTTATCTGGACTTTGTCTGAAAATTCAGAGATTAAGAAAATCAAGAATTTAGAAGATTAAAATGACCTTTTCAGATCAAAAGTGAAACTGTTTCTTCATTTCTCACCTTTGTTACATATGGTACAGGTATTTGACCGACATCTCCTCGACTATTTCGACATGTCCACCATTCTCTCTCATCTTTTGAAATAAGTTCTAATACATCTCCTTTTTTAAAGGGTAAATCTTCTGGGTCTTTTCCAGTGAAATCAAATTTTGCAACATACTTGGCTCTTTTGGCCTACAAGAAGAAGCACAAGGGTATTATTATAAATGGTAAATAAAAAGAGATTCCTATAAAAATTGATGTTAAGGATATATACCCCAGTATATGAATGTCTGCCACTAGTTATCTATGGTGTGATGGATGCTCTGGAAATATTACATCATTCATGCCATCATGGCGCCTTTAATTATCTTAAATCAGTTTCAGAATAAATTTCTTTGTAGCTGTTGAAAGTTAAAAATTAATTTTCAAAAATATTAGAAGCTTGGACAAGATGATTTAAATGTTAGTTCTGTTACGTATAAATGTGTTCTTTATTTTTTTATATGAAGATTCATCTAGATCAAGGGACAATGTTACTGAAGGAAATCAGATATTAACGTATCTGATCTAAATGTCTTCTGTAGTGAACCCCTTATTCCTACTGAAATTCTTTTAAAAATGCTTCATGCACTGCTAGACTTGTCAGCAAATAGCCCTCTAAAGATAATCAATAGTCGTTGAATACATGTACTTGATAAAAACCTATATACATGTAACATGTGCATGATTTCATTGCATATTTACTTTTTTTTAATTTGAATAAATCTAAATCACCCATAAAAGTTACCCAAGGGAGATAATTGTAATCATCTTGTTTCATATATAGTTTTGATGTCTTAATAAAATCTTCATTGTTGGAAAAGGACATTTACTTCTGTAAAATACTTATCCTTAGCTTACACCATTATGGTATTGTACAGTGTGTATTTACAACCCCAACAATTATTTTTTTCACACTGAAAATTATTAAGGAAATATGGTACCACATGGCCAACAGACTATATAATGAGATGACAGCTAACGTGAGTTTATTTTAATATTTCCTCTGTGAAACTTGGTTATGGAAGCACTAATTAACTAATGTTTCTGAATGCCTCATGCATCATGTGATCCTCAAAAACATTGTTACAATGGGAAAACATATCCACTATAGACTCCATACAGATTCGAGCTCTTTTAAGTCAGACACTAAAAATATCATGAAGTGTAATTCATCCTTATATAAGTTTTTCTTGTTATTATATAATACATGTATTTGTATAAATACATAGTCTTTTAGTTCAAAAAAAGACTATTATTATTTTTTGTTGCTGTTTTTATTTAATAATGTAGATTCATTAAAATTATCTGTGTTTTTTTGTGGTTTTACAGGTGCAACACAACAAGGAATTTACATTAATCTATTTTTTTTCTTTAATAAAAAAAAACAAACATTAATTCAGTATTTTCAAAACTGTACACCCACAAAAAAAATAAAAATAAAAATGAATGGGTTTTACCTCTGAAGGAAATAAATGTACATTTCCATTATATCTTTCCTTAATATAGAAAAGTATATATCACAAAATTCCAGTATACACACTACTAGATGAAGAATGGCAATTAAAACTGTTTATTTTCTTAATTACTTATACCATGCAAGTAGGGATTTTATTATTAGGAATTCACTTTACTCATCTCCTATTTCATATAAAATGCATTTAAAACAGAAATATAATGAATTTTATGTAAAATACTGAGTAAGTCTTCCTAAAATCCATTATAAAAGTATTTATTTACCTTCTCTCTAGAAATTTCACTCATTTTATTTTATTCTGTACTCCATTTAATTATTTTAAAATTTTATAACACTGACATTTGTAAAACAATCCTCTCAAAATCATTAAATTTGAAATTTTATATTGTTGCAAACAAATAAGGCAACTCCAACAAAATTTTGGGAATATAACCTTTTTTAATAAAAATTTTCTTGCATTTATTAGTTAAATTACTAGATAAAACTCAAATAAATATTTTAGTAAATAATTAATGATAAAACCATAAAAGTATGCATTTAATAGAAAATCATGAATATAAAAGATGTAACACTTTTTAAAATCTAATGCCACAGGCAGAACAAGATACTGAGCATTTGAGTTATGCAGATTATTTTAAGTTGTTATGACATTCAACTGGCAACGTAATAGGCAAAGATAAAAGGAACCATGATCATATGATAATTACCCGATATATTACATTCCTTGCCTACAATGTTACATACATGATAAGTATATATATTACATCCCTTGTCTATAATGTAATACACATGTATTTATAATACTACAAAATCAGACACCCAGGGCGAAAAAGTAAAAATTAATTTGGAACGGCCTAATCTGTTAAACCTACCAAGTACCACTTATATGAAAGCCTATATTTCCTGATATCTTTCCTTCCCTATCATATTCAAGTGACCTTTCCACTTTTACCATTTTAACATTATGGCGCATCCTATAGCTATTTGATATTTACAGGGTTGACAGGAACTATTTTAGTGGGGGATTTACCATTTGAAACATTCGTTATAAAATTGGCTTCCAGAAAAATTAGTTTCATACTAAGTTGGGCATGTGCAACATTTCACAAAGTATATATTTAAGGTCATGGAGAAATATATTTGATCTGATTTGTATACAGTCAAAAACTTCTATGATGGGCATCTCTATATAGGCTTTTTACTTGACATTTTTCATTAAGTCAAGGGTAAACTAAATAAGAGTTGAAGCTATACGTTTAGCATTGATTAGCAGTTGACCATCAAAAGATACTTATTTTAACAAAGTATGTTTCAAATTTTAACAAGATACTAGACATTTAACCCACGCGAGCGCGGGAAAATAAGCATTTTTTTTTGGTGGCCATATTGACTTTAAAAAGTTATTATGGCCATGTCATTCATGGAACAGGAACTCAATATGGATGTTGTGGTAGGCTTCCTATAAACTTTCCTGTCAAGTAGGTGGTATCAACTGATAGTTTCATGTCTATATATACTGTAGTATTCCAGCAATGGATGTTAATGCAAACTTTAACCAAAGTCAATGAAGCGTGAAATTTAGGTCAACGTGACCCAATTGTCATATGGCTGTTCGTTACTACCGAAGATGTATCCACTGATGAAGTAGACTGTGTGCCACGTAGAATTACCAAAATGAACCTTAAGGTTCCCTCAAAGTCAAAATCTATGACGAAAACACAACCACATAAATTGTCAATATTTTTATTGTTACAATTAATTCTGAACTGGAACTTGATGAAAAGCTTTCATTAAATACACATTTCATAATGCATTACCTTTTTCCTTCAGAATAATTATGAAAATGAAATTGTAGATGTAAACATTTCCTTAGAAACGGATGAATTTTTCAAAAGATGCCGTGAGTAAGGTAGAGCATATTTTTGGAAAATAATTGTTCCAATTGTTTCATTGTCGTCATGGACAGGGCAAGCGAGGATTAATTTCACAAATATATCCAATAATCAGACTATAAAAGCATTTTTAGTGTGCTGTCCACGTTTATAAAGATGTCCGAGATAAATTTCGTCATTAATGCTAAAGATGACCATTTGTTAAAAATATTTTTATCTAGGGAATTGTATGGTAGATATATATTTAGACAGGTCACATGACAAATAATGTAAAAATAGATAATGGTTGGTATTATCACTTTGTGCAAGGTAAACATCCGAGCAATCCAAAAAACAACTAAGTTAGGAATTTCTCTGAACTTTACCTTACTTCTTCATAATCTTCAAAGTTCATAACCTTTACAGTTAGGAGAAATTGCGTTATTGTAGAAAAATAATCCTGAATACATGAAGCGGAAACATCCCACTCGAAGGAGAATGTTTTTAATTTGTTTTATTCTTCTTCCGTAATTTCAAACAAAAATAATATTACATTTAAAATATGTGCATACTTTTTTATTTAAATAAACGTGTTAAAAGTATGCATTCGAGAACCTTCTTAGGGATATGTTGGGAGAATCCATATCGGATAAGTGGATACAAATTCCATTTGCACATAAACAAAACTGCAGTTTAAATTTATAAATGCAGATTGTCAAATCCGATAATAACCTTTATAATCTGAACCATACATCGTTTATTTTGAACCACGCGTTTTGCCGCCTATTCGGCTAATTCGTAAATTTAGTATTATAGATATTAAGCACATTGAAGTCAACATGTTTTTTAATTTACCCGAAAATTGCTAATTTTGTGATTTAATTTTTTTGTGGACAAGGGGACATAAGTCCTGAACAACATCTGACTTTAATAACGTAACAGTATAGAGGAGCCTAAAGAAATTTCAGTCTATTGAGTTTTTTTAGCAACTTCAAACTTTGATCACAGATACAAAGAACTTGGCAATATTTTGTAACCATTTTTCACCATTTTAGTAACGATGATTTAAGTTTTTTAGAATAATTATGAATATTTACACTGGAAACAATAAGAAAAATCTTTTCATGTACTTATTTTTTTTAAGTAGAAGGCTACTCTATATAGCAAATCACTGTCTATAAAGAGCACTGTGAAAATGTCCTTTTCATGAACAAGGCTTGTAAACTTAACTTATGTATATAAAGGGCACCTGCTAAAAAAGGCCACTCTTTCTTGTCCCTTGGATGCCTTTTATACACAGGTTTTACTGTACATGTATTTCAAACATCTATTGTAAAATCATATCTCCTTCGATAATGGTACTGATTGAAATAAGAGTAACAGCTGGTAAATATATATTTCAATCACCCAAATGGTACTGATAAAGCTTTAACTTCAGCAAATCTATGGGCAGCCATTCGGGCAAAAATTAACAAAAAATTAAAAACAGACGATAAACTAAAAACAGACGCAAAATCACAAAAAACAGACACAAATTTGAAAAACAGACAAAAAATACAAAAACAGACATAAATTTTACTAACAGACAGACGATCGGGCAAAAATTAACAAAAAATTAAAAACAGACGATAAACTAAAAACAGACGCAAAATCACAAAAAACAGACACAAATTTGAAAAACAGACAAAAAATACAAAAACAGACATAAATTTTACTAACAGACAGACGATTCAGTAAAACAGACAAAATATGAAAACAGACACAAATTTTACAAACAGACGTAAACTTAAAAAACAGACACCAAATTCTAAAACAGACGTTTTTAAGTGTTATATATATTGAATACTTCTATATATAAAAGTTAATTATTAAATTTTTTTTTCACCTTTTTGCTAATATAATATGAACCAATTAAGCTGTTAGAATTTTAACAAACATCTATACAAATAAATACAATCTGGTTTAATAAATCAAACATTTTCATAGTAATTAACTTGGACACACAATAATTTTGATTCTGGTTCATTTGACAGGGGAGATAATAAAAAAAACTTTTTAATTTAATACTCAAGACAGGTTTTTATCCTATAACTTGGAACACAACAAGTCCTTGTGAACAAACGACCATTGTTTATTTAGAGGAGGGGAGAAGGTCCCTGTGATCAAACTTCGTAATCAATTTCTTATTTCTTTGTTTGACCGTGTTAGATAATTACTTTTGTATTTTTATAAAAGAAAGGTGAGATTGCTCAATGCTCTACTATTTATATTATCATATTTATTTTTAAAAAGATTCTTAATCTCTAGTTTCAGGGATTTGACATTATTTCATAGTTTTACAGGGGGAAATGTTTTCCTCTGGGACATGATCGTGTGATGAAACATCCTTTATAGACTGCATACCGATATTAAGAGCATGTTTCAACATGCATTTATAAAGGATGTTTCATCACACGATCATGTCCCAGAGGAAAACATTTCCCCCTGTAAAACTATGAAATAATGTCAAATCCCTGAAACTAGAGATTAAGAATCTTTTTAAAAATAAATATGATAATATAAATAGTAGAGCATTGAGCAATCTCACCTTTCTTTTATAAAAATACAAAAGTAATTATCTAACACGGTCAAACAAAGAAATAAGAAATTGATTACGAAGTTTGATCACAGGGACCTTCTCCCCTCCTCTAAATAAACAATGGTCGTTTGTTCCACAGGGGCCCGACTTCTGGATATTTATTTCTTTTTTGTTTTATTTTTTTGTTGTTGTCTTATTTCATGAGTACTTTTTAATAAACATTTACTATAACAACGCGAATTATGCGTTTATTATCAATGTGCTATACACTATCCACGTCCTTATACTAAAAAATCCTAGGTTTTTTTAGTATAAGGACGTGGATAGTGTATAGCATATTGATAATAAACGCAGAATATTCGTTGTTACAGTGAATATTTATTAAAAGTACTCATGAAATAAGACAACAAAAAAAAAAATAATAATAAATAAATAAATTTCCAGAAGTCGGGCCCCTGTGGTTTGTTCACAAGGACTTGTTGTGTTCCAAGTTTTAGGATAATTAAAAACCTGTCTTGAGTATTAAATTAAAAAGTTTTTTTTTATTATCTCCCCTGTCAAATGAACCAGAATCAAAATTATTGTGTGTCCAAGTTAATTACTATGAAAATGTTTGATTTATTAAACCAGATTGTATTTATTTGTATTGATGTTTGTTAAAATTCTAACAGCTTAATTGGTTCATATTATATTAGCAAAAAAGTGGAAAAAAAATTTAATAATTAACTTTTATATATAGAAGTATTAAATATATATAACCCTTAAAAACGTCTGTTTTTGAATTTGGTGTCTGTTTTTTAAGTTTACGTCTGTTTGTAAAATTTGTTTCTGTTTTCATATTTTGTCTGTTTTACTGAATCGTCTGTCTGTTAGTAAAATTTATGTCTGTTTTTGTATTTTTTGTCTGTTTTTCAAATTTGTGTCTGTTTTTTGTGATTTTGCGTCTGTTTTTAATTTTTTGTTAATTTTTGCCCGATCGTCTGTCTGTTAGTAAAATGTATGTCTGTTTTTGTATTTTTTGTCTGTTTTTCAAATTTGTGTCTGTTTTTTGTGATTTTGCGTCTGTTTTTAGTTTATCGTCTGTTTTTAATTTTTTGTTAATTTTTGCCCGAATGGCAGCCCATACAAATCAGCATTTTAAATCAGCAAAGGCTTTTTTTCAAAAATTGGAACCAAAGACAAACTTTGTTCAAACATCTATGAAACCATCTGTGTAATATTATGACTTATATGAACAAAACATTGGCTATCATAAAATGTTTGTAAAACAACAACCCATCATACATGTAGTTACTGTAATTACTCTAATTTTTCAACACTAAAATATAATTTGGAAGAAAATTGGAAAATTGTCAAAAAATTAGAATATGTCTTTCTAAAAAGAGGACTGCAAAAAAAAATTAATACCTGCAGTATCGTTATTTCACTTTGGTTTTAGGAATTTGTCTATTTTGTTACTGAATGGATGGATGGATGAATTATTGTTTAACGTCCAGTGGCCACCAGGTGCATATCAGGACGAGAACATGTTGATATGACAATGAATATGATCCCTGCTTTGTACTAGACCGACACGCTAAGTCAGATTGTTAATGTGCTAGCTCACGAGGTAACTGTCCGCAGGAAGACATATCACCTCACTCGGACACATTATACTGACTCCGAGCCGACCAGTCTTTGCTCTTACTCCTAAATGCCACGTGCTTGACGGAGAAGCAGCAAATACCAATTTTAATGTCTTTGGTTTGACCTGGCCAGGGATGGAACCCGCAACCTTCCGCACTCGGGGCGAGCACGCTACCACGAGACCACCGAGGCGGTTATTTTCGTTACTGAAATAGTTGTTTTAATTTTAAAGACGAAAATAGTTTCAAACTTCTAATTACCTGCCATGTTGTTTAAAAATATGTAACACATAATCTAGAGATCTTGCTCCAGTATTTGACCTCCTCACCAAGGTTGTTTACAACTTTTTTAAGACCAAATATGGTTGGTCTATGTATAACAGTTGCTGAGAAATGGACTTCATCACGAAAATGTAACACAAGTCAGTCAAGTGTGAAATAGAGGCCAAAGTCAGGTGTCTATTGACAAAATACTGTGGGTCTAGCTAGTACAGTTGATGAGAAAATTGCTAAAATATATTGTTAGTCACTCAAGTACGAAATTCACGTCAAGGTCAGGTGACAGGTGTCAGTCTGGCATGCATCCAATAATCAAAGAGCTGGAAATCACCACTTGAAAGATTGCAAGTGTAGTTGTGTATAATTTCAAATGGAATTTAACACAGATTTTTTCTCTGCTATGCGAGATCAATTACAATGAATGTATTCCTTTTTTTCATGAAATATTGAGTATCTTTTTTTTTATTCCAAATCTACGTTCATTCCGGGGTACGAAGAGAATTTTCAATAAGAGTTCAATGTGTTTAAGTTATAAATTTTACTAAAATATTTATTGATCGTAATTTTACTTGACATGACTTAAAAAATTTAGATCCATGTGCATGTCTGAGATAATCGTAAGGTTTTTCTCCAATAATGGGTCCATTAAAGAAATAATCATCACATTAGTAAATGCACAATTAATTTTGACAATAAATTAATTTAAAAGTTCCAAAGAACAGATGATAACTCGCTACCCTATACATGAATGGAACAGAAGGTAAACAATCAAAATGGATGGAAATGTGTCAAAAATGATAATTTTAATGTATTTGGGACCAGGTCTCAGCCTTTTTCAGGATTACAGGGAGAAATGACTTTCTCTGTGAAGCTGACAAGGTGAAATGGAGGAAGACAGGGAGAAGTCATTACGCGACGTTACAAAGCACCAATCGGCACTGATTATGTATTTATTTGAAGAGCTAGTTATATTCTAATATTTTTTTAAAGAAATTAAGATTCATTCTCTGATTTACAGTTCAACTGGGTTAAGACAAATTTAACTTGCATGCCTTCCAAGCCAGTCTACAAAATTAATCTGGTTCTGACTTACTGTGGTCCGAGCTGTGAGCAGGCAGAGTAAATTTACCCACATTTTTCTTATTGGATTGAAAAAAAAAAAAAAATTGCGACATGGATTTTATTTTCACTGCATGAGTCAGAGCTTCCTTAATTTAACGACTGTCAAATTTGTGATTTCCACCATTGAAATGGATCAGGCAAGTAATTAAATTTATAGTCAACTCAAACTTGACGAGAGTTGGGGCAAAGTGAAACACAACAAGGCGATTTCTTTGCCCGAATCACCCTCCAAGTTGAGCCCTGTCCCGGAGCCCTTTTAACCTGGGAAAATATAAGTATGTTATACATAGAGAAAAGATTAAACATCCATTCTTGCTTTACAAATTTCAACTCCAAAAAATCCAACTTCCAAATTTATCTAGATAGACCGTGATGATTATGTAAATCACGCACATGGAAGTTTTTCTACACCTTGCCAATGCGCATGTATGGGGATTCCCGGAGTTATTTTTGGGTTCCAGAAATAACTATATCCATTCTATTATATAAAATCTTGATCCATTTCATCGTCAATATTTTGAAATTGTGATAAACATAATTCAATGGAAATTTAAGCATAGGTTTGGCAGATTCAATTCAAATCAATTCAAATAAATTTCTCAGACCCGAATGTAAACATACGAAATGGCTGAAAGTTCAAAACATGCATAATTTCAAAGGGTCAATCCTAAAAGAATAAATATTCGTTAACATTTATAAAAGCAACATAATACTTTTTATTAATCGATAATCTTTAAAATAAAACTATGAATGTAAAACCCTTCTATCTGTATATATGCCCTCACTGGAAATGTAATGGGAAGTCATAGATTCATTCTGATAAATTCATCCACAGAGCATCATGCCTTCGAAATAATGTGCAGGAATTCATTTTATTTTCTTGGAAATTTCAGTAAATAACAAAGATTATGTTAGTTAAAAATATTAGTTCAGATTTTATCAACAAGAAAGTACTTGTAATCTAAAAAATGCTGTCATCATTAGAACTACATTTTATGAACTAATTTCTAATGGTATCGAAGCGGCCACACTTCCAGTTTTGGAGACCGATGCCATAGGAAAGATTTGCAATCTTTCCAAAAACTATCTATAGACCAAATATAATGAGTCTAGGTACTACAGTTGTTGAGAAAGACTTAATTGTGAAAAGGTAATGCAAGTCACTCAAGCATGAAATTTAGGTCAAGGTTGGGTTACAGGTGTCAGACTGGCATGTACCCAACAAGAATTATCTACAGATATAATATGATGGGTCTAGGTTTTACAAATACTGAGAAATTGACCTAATAGAGAAAATGTGAAGCAAGTAATTCAAGCATGAAATTCAGGTCAAGGTCAGATGATAGATGTTAGACCGTAAGTTACCTCACAAGAACTATCGACTGAAATTTACCCGACAAGAACTATCTATAGACCAAATATAATAGGCCTAGGTATTGTAAGGTCAAGTGGGAAGGGGGGTGGTTTTTAGCTATTTTTACTTATATGATAATCGCAATCAGAGTGTGAATATTTATTGTTGGTCTTAATTCTCAAGTCGAAAATGCATTACACTCCAATATTGTGCAAATGGACTTAATATTACATTTTTTATATATTGTTGGAAATTATCACATCAGGGTATTTACCTGTTCCCGATCAGATTTCTCATTTGTCCTTTATGTAATCATATTTTGAGGTATCATCTCATGTTTCCAACAGTTTCTAGTTACTCATTTTATGTATCTGATTAATTATTGAAGTTTAATAACTGCAAGACATCTGTAAATCCTGTATGTTTACTTGTCGGCAAATTCGGTGACAGCCATGTTTGGGGAAAGAAACCAGCATTATTTTTATCTTAATCTGATACGTCACCAAACAATTCTTTTGACAATCCTTTCTTTTATAAAAGTACCAAAATATTTTTGATATTTTTACCTTGCCAGACACTAATGTTATGTGATAAATTTCAATGGAATGTTGAACTATATTGTTGCTTTTTTATAACGTAATATTGCGCACATCGTCTGCTAAACTATTGCACATATTAGTGGTGTCCGATCGTTTATTTAAAAGTTTTTCGTATGTTTAACTACATGTATCTTTTCATATTTATTATATAAATAGAAGGACAACCTTCGGACAACTTGTCATATTGATGATATGTGAAATTTCCACAATCCTATATTATATAGTTCCTAAAATGGCAACAAGGACAATTATTCATTGGTTGTTCGTGTCATGTGACACTTACTGGAAACCTATATAAACGCGAGTGCACTCCAAGATGGCAGATAGCTGAAAAAGTAAAAAAGAAAACTATTGCTAGGTGAGGATTTTATTTGGAATAAATAACGGAAAAATGGATTTTACATAAGGAATAAATAGAAAAATATTTTTATGTCGCTGGGAACATTTTATTAGGACAAGGACGTATAACTAACAAGGATTGGTGTCTCGCAGTATCTCGTTAGTATCGTGAGACTTGTATTTACTCACTACTACAATTATGCGCGCTTCAAGTAAATATTTCCGGTTAGTTACGATAATGTAAACAACTAGAACTCCTATAGTCTCGATCAACATGACAGAAATTCTCTCATTTGTTTTTAACTTAAAAAACTTTGTTTATTATTTTCGATGTTCAAAAACCAAAGAAACAAATATAAAAAGAAAATTATTTAGTTTGAGCATTTACCTAAGCATTCCTAATTCCTGATTGTATGTTGTTCATTTGATGAGCTTGTGCGGTTTCCTTTCTACTTTTTGACAGATTGTAAGTTGTAAGTTGTTAATTTAATGAGCTTTTGTAGTTTCCTTTCTACTATTCAATTTAGAAAGGCTATGACCCAAGCTACACTAAAAGAGTCATTGTCTACTTTCAAAATGACCAAAGCTGATTTGAGAAAATTAATCTTGAGAAATATACACGAATATGTCATAAAAAGAACGAGTTGCAAAATCTTTTTTATCTTGGGACACTGATCTTGATTTGGAACTATTGCTAGGGGAATATACAGAATATAATGAATATATTTATTTGTCTAACTATTTCTCTATTGAAAAAAAACAACTTAAATGACATACCTTAGTAAAATTATAAAGTCTAGTTGTCATAAAACTTTTATTGCATAATCACATCTTTAAAACCGCATTTCTATCCAAATAAAAATCTTTTCTCAGCTGGGCACCTGTATATTCAATTATCAATAGCACCTTACCTTCTGAGGTTCACCCGGCCACATGACATTTGTTAATTACAGGTGTTATGATTGATTGTATAAACATGGTCTGTTAGTTAGCCTGCTACATAGGTAATTGTTTCAGGCTTTTACACATAAATTCGTACATCATCTACATCATACTACACTACACAAAACCATTCTTCAATTGGCCGACGGAATTCATAGGTTGCCCATGACAACTGAGACAGAAGTATAAGAAAAATAAAACAAAATATGTATGCTTTTCTGCCAGATAGGAGGCTTAATTTTGCTCAGCATGCTCAAAAACATGTAAGGAACAGAAGACCTTTAAAGTAAAATTTGTTTACTATTCCGATATTGACTTTTGAGCTGCAAATTAACTGCATTGCCCCGGTTCACAGTTATTTTGAGAATGAAAAAAAAATGAAATTAATTTAAGAAAAGAAAGGCTCAATATCTCATTCATTTTCCAAAATAGGAAGCTCATTTTTTCTCTGCAAGTCTAGATATATGTAATGAAAGGAAAAAAATAACTGTAATGCATTTTTATGCAATGTGCATGTACCTTATACCTGCAAACTAGCAGCTGTGCCCTGATAGGTAGATATTATGAAACAAAATAGAGCTGTTAAAAATTTGTTCATTTTGTAGCTCAATATCTAATCAAATTCTCAGCATAAGAAGCTTAAATTTGCTATGCAAGTGTAAAAATGTCATAGAAATGGAAAAAAATCATGCAATATGTGATTGTGTAGCATATATTCAACAAGATAGCTGCAAAATAGCATCTCTGCTCTGATTGATAAATATTTGACAAAAAAGATGGAGGGGGCTTCAATAACTTCAATATTTGACTAACCTCTTAACAAATAAAGTTGAAACTTGCTATGCAAACGTTAAAATATAAAAGGAAAGGAACTCATTCAGTTTAGAAGCGTCTTTTCACACCAAAATTGCACATTTAGCTGCAAAATACAAGGCCATTCTCCATGGAAGTCGCCATTTTGTTTACCGAAAAGGACTGGTTTATATGTTATATTACACGTGAAATACACAACAAAAGACGCTCTATTTTCATATGCAAACGTAAATATTATCTAAAACTTGTAATCAAATACTTTTATACAAGTAAATGCAATAAAATTTAAAAAAATCAATGCAACATGACGGGTCATGCCATCTCGGTCCCCATCATTATGGGCAGCATCTGGCATCCTTACTTATGATCTTTTATTATGATGTTTATAAGTGTTTGATGTTGTTTTTATAGTAAAAAATCATTTAATACCATAAAATAACTTCTACTAAATATGTTTTTAATTATTCATATAATGTTTTTATACTTAAAAATTGATGTAGAAATCTCGAAGCGGCGATCCCCGCTGAAGCTTTCTGCAGATCTCGTGTTTTCTCGCGATTCACGATATTTCTCGGATATTATCAAGGCGATATCGGGAGTTTCCTATCCTTCTAATATACGTCCTTGATTAGGAAATAAAATACTATTTTTGTTATGTTTACATAGGAAGTACAGTAAGCTATCTCCCACCACGTCGGACACCACAAATAATGTTTAATAAGAATATTTATTATTATGTACATATTAACATGAATAAAACTGTTGAATTAAACTTGATCCTGATTTCCATTATACTTGCACACCAAAACAAGAGAAAGATATCACTCCAGTACAAGGATACTGACACAAAAATTAAAACTATGGAATGCCGTTGGGGACAAAAATATGGTACGAGTGCACTGGGTAGATTTGAAATAAATTAATGGTAATCATACTCCTGCTTGGACATCCAAGACAACAAATGGTATAAACACAAGTTAGATGAGCCAAATAAATAAACAAGACAAAACACATCAATACTGAAATACAGGAATAATAAAAACAAGTAAACCATCTGCTAGGCATGAGACAGGGTGCCAGCAGGTGGCTTACAGTATTATAGTTGCCGAGAAATGGACTTTATCTCCAAAATGTTACACAAGTCACTCAACAATGAAATTGAGGCCAAAGTCGGCTGACAGGCATCAAACTGGCATATACTCACCAAAACCTATCTATTGACCATATATGGTGGGCTTAGGTATTACATTTGCTAAAAAAAGGAGTTTAATTTTTTTCGTAATACACCCTTTATAAATGAGCCCTGTTATACTTAAGAATTTTCTGCATAATTCATATTTGTGGTACAGAAGGGAAAATGATCTTCAAAATATGATTTATTGGAACAGAAAAAAAGTATTTCAAAGATGCATTTGTAAACTGATAAAATGTACTGTTATTAGAACAGAAAACATTCACACTGACACTTACATTAATTTTAAAAGGGTAAGCAACTCTGATAAGGAAATAAGATCAAGAGTCCCTGGACTTCGTTATGAACGAACTCTAGTGTATTATTAAATTTTCAATCAAGTGGTAGCTATTCAGCGAGACCTTCTTTGGCACCAGAAAAGTCA
Organism: Mytilisepta virgata; assembly: GCA_028015205.1. Classification (NCBI taxonomy): domain Eukaryota; kingdom Metazoa; phylum Mollusca; class Bivalvia; order Mytilida; family Mytilidae; genus Mytilisepta; species Mytilisepta virgata. The sequence goes on from CM051515.1 coordinate 40,920,860, forward strand.
TCTTAAGTTTCCTTTGAGATATGTAACTTTTCTCCATGTTGAAAGCACCCTTGCAATCTTAAGATGAAGAACAACACTGACAGTGCTGTTCCTCTGTCTGAAGTTTTGCGAAGTGACTCTATGGATTTTGTGTCAAGAATTTATCCACCAGGTCCCTTTTCAAAGATTTCTAGACAAGTGTAATATTTCATATAGATTATGGAGATCTGTGACAAATTTTGAGTGCTCTTCTAATAGACAACTGTCTCCCCTACTTCTGTCAAAATATGTTTTGCTAAGTTTCTTTTCAGAAACCTCTTTCCTATTTCACAAATCTTATGTTAAAACTATAACTCCAAAGATTTACCATTTTGGATGGTGGCAAGGAGGAGACAAGTTTGACAAATCCCTATCAATTTACAAAATTCAGAGACAATTGGTTTTTGCTTCCAACATACTTATTATCACATTTGAATAAACAGTTAAAATTGTGTATTCAAGAAATGATTTTTTTTTAATTACTTCTTGTTCTTGTACACTGCCTCAAACCACTAGTCCACGCTGTAAAGGAAAATGTAAAACCAAACAAGCATTTCTATCAAGAGGCTTCCAGGAGCCTGTATCGCTCACCTGGACTATGTCCATCTTGACTGGCAGCCTGGAACATTGCCGTCAAGTTCCAGTTGTCTCACTGGTTTCAAACAAGAAGTTCATTCAGTGAACTTTCCCATTAGGTCATATATTAAACTAAGTTCCGCTCTGGCAGCCATCTTAGATGCTGGACAGGGTCATCAGATATAATTTTGAAAGAGGACCAACTAAGGACCATTGCTGCCAAGTTTTGTTCCAGTTGGCCAAGTGGTTTCAGACAAGAAGATCTTTAAATTTCCCATAGGGTCCTATGTAAAACTATGTTCAACTCTGGCGGCTATCCTAAATGGCGTGTCGAGTCATCGAATATATTTCTGAAAGAGGACCACCTAAGGACCATTGATGCCAATATTTTTTCCAATTGGCCAAGTGTTTTTGGACAAGAAGATCTTTAAGTAAATTTCTCATAGGATCCTATATAAAACTATTTTTGGCTCTGGTGGCCATCTTGGATGATGGACGGGGTCATCGAGTATAATTCTAAAACAGGACAACCTAAGGACCATTGCTGCCTAGTTTTATTCCAATTCGCCAAGTGCTTTCATACAAGAAGCTATTTAAGTAAATTTCCCATAGGGTTCTATGTTAAACTAAGTTCGGCTCTGGCGGTCATCTTGAATGATGGGCGGGGTCATCGGATATATTCATGACAGAGGACCACCTAAGGACCATTGCTGCCAAGTTTTGTTCCAATTGGCCAAGTTCTTTCAGACAAGATCTTTAAATAAATTTCCCATAGGGTCCTATGCTAAACTAAGTTCTGCTCTGGTGGCCATCTTGGATGAAGGATGCAGTCATTGGATACAATTTTGAAAGAGGACCAGCTGAGGACCATTGCTGCCAAGTTTTGTTCCAATTGGCCAAGTCCTTTCATACAAGAAGCTCTTTAAGTAAATTTCCCATAGGGTTCTATGTTAAACTAAGTTCGGCTCTGGTGGCCATCTTGGATGAAGGGTGGGGTCATTGGATAGAGTTCTGAAAGAGGACCACATAAGGACCATTGCAGCCAACTTTTGTTCCAATTGGAAAAGTTGTTTCAGACAATTGCTGCCAAATTTTATTCCCATTGGCCCAGTGGTTCCAGACAAGATCTTTAAAGGAAAGTTTACGATGACAAATGCAAAGTGAAGGATTGTATTTTAATCTTGTAACTTCCTGCTCAAATAAATAATCTCTGTCATGAGAATTGAATTCCTCATTGAAACGAGTAACTTACTGGTTTAATTAATGATGTTGTATCTAAATAATGAGTTTTATAAAAGTTCAGTAAACTTGGTATATCGGAAAATTCCTGGTCACCAATTCTAAATCGAGTAATTCCTGCAGGATTAGTGATCTTGTTGATAATATAGTGGCTAATTTTATTTTCTTCTCTGAAATGAAAATTAAAAAAAAACTATTAAAAAAGGCAAATAATATATCAAAGTACTTTTTTTCTAATTTTGAGCAATACTTAAACTAGACATTATTACATGTAATTTAAAACCTACCATACTTTCCACAAACAAATAAACAATCTAGAGATTTCAGGTTCACTTATCTTCAAAGGCTGTGTAAAACATACAAATTCACATTTACATCATTTATACTCTACTCAAGGAAAAAATGGTATTCTGATGATCTTTTATGACAGTTTAGCATCCCATTGGCATTGATCGATTGTGAAAGGTCATATTTGCTCTTTGGATAAATTTCCTGTACTTTTCTGGATTTCGTCTCATGACTGCCACAGACCAGGTTCCGTAATTAACATGTCCAAAAATCAATGTGGATGATAATAAAGAGGTTTTGAAGCTAGAAGCTCTCAAGAGCCTGCATCTCTCACTTGGATTTAACTTGTACACCTTCATCAGGACTGAAAATTTAAGTGTAGCAGTTATCTTGGCTGGTTTTCACATACGTACATTGTACAATGTTAAAGTTAGGGTGTGGTGGCCATCTTAGTTGACTAAGTTCAGCTTTGGTGGCAATCTTGAGTGAGAGGCCAGGTCAGCGAACACAACTGCGAAATGGGAGCAGATAAGATTTTTAAATTTTTAAATGAATTTTCCCATAGGGTCCGACATTGAACTAAGTTGTGGTGGCCATCTTGGTTGATAGTCCAGGTCATTGGAAACAATTATGAAAGAGCACCATCTAAGGTCCATTGGTGCCAAGTCTGGTTATTTAATGAATTTTCCCCAGTGTTCAGATAAGATTTTTTAATGAATTTTCCTAAAGGGTCCTAAGTTAAACTAAGTTCAGATGTGCCAGCCATCTTTGTTGACATTCCAGGTCATCAGACATAATTCTGAAAGAGGACCACCTAAGGACCATTTCTGCCAACTTTGGTTCCAATTGAAATAGATTTTAAAATTTCAGCCAATCAGAGTGCATAATTGAACCTGGTAGGATGTTGAATTTTGGATCGGTACCAAAAACACTTTCAATATTAAGGAAGATTATCTGATCATTCAGGCATAATGTTACTTCCATCTGTCAAACAGTTTCTGACAAGAAGCTGTTTGTATATATTTCACATTGGATCCCATGTTAAATGTATCCAGAGATGGCAGCCATCTTGAATTTCAGATCAGAACAAAAAACATAAAATTTTGTAGAGGACCCTGTAAGGATCATTCTTGCAATATAACAATTCAATTGTTTTTGTAGTATCAGAGAAGATTTTTTAAATTTCAGCCAATCAGAGTGCATGAATGGCCCTGGCAACGATGTTGAATTTTGGAACAGAAGGTTGAAAAGTGAAAAGTTAATGGATGACAGATGCTAAGTGACGGCAATAGCTCACATCGCCTTTTAGGCTAGGTGAGCTAAAAACTAAGACGGAAAACTTTATTTATTCATTTTGACTATTTTATTGGGCATTTTTCATCTTTGTTTTGTAAGGAGCCCATACGGTGTATTCATGACTCATCAGTAAAAAAAAGTAAAAAAGTAAAAAATAAAACAATTTTCCAAAATGAACCGATTATATAATCATCAACCGGTTAGGGTCAATCAATACTAACTGATGGTAAGTTCAAAAGTCAAACCAATTAAACAACCCTAGAAGGTGGTATGTTACTCTGACAATGAAAATTTACTTTACTTCAGATATAGAAAAAAATGTGAAAAATAATGTATATGTACTTTATTTAACGACTGATGATCATGATAAGTACTTACTTAACACACAAAACAAAGTCTCCTCGAATTGACTGACTTTCCCTCACTAGAAATACCCCTGGTTCTCTTTCTGGTATTAAAATTTCATTGGTTTCTTCCCGACTTAACGGACCAAAATACCAACTGAAAGATAAGACATACCTGTTACTACATTCATATGATGTGTTAGTCATTAATTATCTGGAAGATCGTATTATTTGATTTTAACCACTTTCATTTTCAAAAATGCCGTTATTGTAATTTGTTACTGACCATTTGTGCAAAAATTAAAATTCTCGCTGGCGATCACTAGAATGCAGTGAAAAAATTGCATTCCAACAGTTTATTGGATGCTGATTACTTGACAGTTAAAAATCAATACCTCAAAAGTTGGTAACAATCTTGATATACAATTGTTCAAAGTTCGTTGATATTATTGGTGCGGGAGGTTTGGAAATCATAGCAATAAACCAGATAAGGGATTGTTTCATTAATAATATTGATCATTCATTACAAAACCTGAAAATAAAGTTGGAAATATGGATGTTCATCACTCTATTAATCAAAGCACTGCAAGCGCTGTGGGGCAGTTTTTAACTATCGGCCATATCAATATGTGATTCCTTCATCAACTATATACATTATCATGGCTCTACCGGTATTCGTTGGAAATACTTGTGACCTTGCAAGTATGATTTTTTACAACTTTTGTACTATGCACGTTTAGATTTTGTGTTAGGGTCATGTTCACCATATTCTCTCTTACACATTTTTCTTCAATCAGTGGTATCAGTGCCTAGTTTAAGAGCATTTAATGCATCACAAATTTTTTCATAATTCTCAAATCGTCAATAAGAAGAAATTAGCTGGTTTCATATGAAAACTGCTTACTTGAAAGAATGTGTTTATACATAACATCATCACAATGAAGAATATAATGGAGATGTTGTTTCTGTATTAACCGAATAGGACAAGTTTTTGCAGAGCTAAAAACTACACAATTACACATACACTGTCTACCTCTTGTAAGTTCATGAAGCCATTTTCAGTGATTTTTTTTTTATCACAGGTAAAACAGTAGATTATTCAACAAGGAAATAGATAGGGTAAAATATGTATACTGAACCGCAAAAGAAACGTCGCACAAAATGACATGTTCACATACATTTATTTCAAAGTGACATTTATATATTTTAAATTAATTTTTACAAAATTTAATGAATGAATGTCTTTTGGTTACAATGTTCACAAAAACGTCACAATTGTCGCAACGTCACATGTTTTCAATGCTGTGCTCCCACGTCCGTTAATAACGTGTATGTCCTCCACCGGCACCAATTACTGCGGCACATCTTCGGTACATGGAGTTGATGAGCCGATTAATAAACGCCATCGGAATACGTGCCCATACTCTCTGAAACGCTTGTGAAAGTTCAGCTGCAGTTGTCGGACTTGGCTGCTCATTATTCAACCGTCTTTGAACTTCGTCCCATAAATGTTCAATAGGGTTTAAATCTGGACTCAAAGCCGGCCAATCCATAACATTAATGTTATTCTGCTCTAGGAAGTCTCTTGTGGCTCTTGCGGTATGCGCACGTGCATTGTCCTGTTGGAAAGTCTTGTTTTGATGACGTGCGAAATGGGGCTGAACATGGGGTGTCAAGACTTGGTCGATGTAACGGGCAGCTGTTACGCCATTTCCTCTGCCTGGGCCAAGGTTCTGAAAGATGACTGGACCAAGTTTAACGTTAAGGCCGATTCCACCCCATACCATGATGCTAGGTCCTCCCCACGCGTCTGTTTCCAGAATGCAGCTGTCTTCGTAACGTTCCCCGCGTCTTCTCCACACTCTGGTTCTGCCATCGGCTGTTGAAATGCAGTAACGGCTTTCGTCAGAGAAGATGATGTTACGCCATTGTCGATTTCGCCAATTCTGTCGCTGAGTGGCCCACTGAAGACGAGCTCGATGGTGTCGAGGAGTAAGAATAGGTCCTCTTGCTGGACGGCGACATCTCATGTTTCTAGCAGCTAATCGCCGACGAACCGTATCATCACTTATGGGTCGTCCATGTGTTCCAACAGTGTTTCTGGCAGTTTCGGCAGCTGGGGTGAACCGATTCATCAAATGGTGACGAACAATGCCTCTATTCTGTCTAGGGGTAGTGACTTGGGGTCTACCACTCCGTGGACGGTCATTTGTGCTGTTTGTTGCATTGTACCGTGTCCGTAGACATTCAATTGTTCGAACAGCACAGTTGAAGTCGTTGGCAATAACTCTGGCAGATTGCCCAGCATCCAATCGACCAATGGCCTGTTCTCTCTGTTGTGGAGTCAGATGTGGCATAGCTTCTGTGTCAACACTGATACTAACACTCTTTAATTTTCTCCGGCCTTTTATACCCATAAAGGAGCATGAATTTCACGAACATTTAAGATTTAAGAAAAATTACCGCCAAGTACGTCCCACGAGCGGTTTTAGGTACGGTCGCTCTACGATATCAACTGAAAATTATTCAACCGAAAATTTAATTCACAGGTAATTTAATCTTACCTGGTGATGTAATCGTAATACTGATCATATAAAAATCATTAATTAATATTTATTTTGAATTTTGCTAACATTTTGAAAAAGCGACGTTTCTTTTGCGGTTCAGTATATAATACTACAACAAAATTAAATTTATTGGATGTATATTTGGAATTAACATTGCCTTCAAACAAAATTTCTTGGAATATTGCATTTTCCTGTAATTTTCTCATAATGCTCATGATAAAATACTACAGAATTGGGGTCAATTGTAAATTAAAGTAGGTGAATTGTTATTATAATAGACTATAACATCAATTAAATGAACCTAATAAAGCACCAAGCATGTTTTCTATAAATAACTTTTTCAAGGAATCAAAATAATATTCCCTGTTATACATCCAAGTCATATTGATCCATGAAATACATATGCCAAACCAAAATATTTACTGTTTCCTTGAATTTATTCAAATAATTTCCATGACAATTTTCAATTTAAATCATTCCAAGCAATTCTTCCTGATATATATTCCATGATTCAAATTTCCAACATGAAATTACAGTAACAAGACAATTTTTATTCAATAAAGATCTAAATGACAGTTCAATTATAATTTTATGCAAAGAAAAAAGAATTATTAAAAGGTGTAATGAGCTGACAATCAATAAACGAATTAAGATTTATTTACATACAATACGCATGCACGAAGATATTAAGTTTGTTTATATCCTGCGCTATCGCTACGTTTTTTCTGAGAAGATTTTTTTATATCAGCCAATCATAAACAAGAACTGCCCATTACGGCCATATTTGTTGTCCGATCAGGATGAAATGAGCAATCTTTAAAAAGGACATCCCATAGATACTCCCTGTCAAGTTTCGTTCTATTTGGCCCAGTACTTCCACAGAAATTTTTTTTTATAATCAACCACAAGAAACAAGAATTTTCCATAGTGGCCATGTTTGTTGCCCGATCAGGACGAAATTAGGTAATTTTGTAAACAACCTCGCATAGATGCTTCATGTCAATTTTCGTTCCATTTAGCCAAGCGATTTCAGAGGAGACGTTTTTTTTATATCAGCCAATCAGAAACAATAATTGCCCATGGCGGCCATGTTTGTTGTCCGATCAGGATGAAATGAGCAATCTTTATAAAGGACCTTACATAGATGCTTTCTGCCAAGTTTAATTCTATTTGGCCCAGTGGTATCAGAGGGAAAAATTAAAATGATAGTTACAGATGAATTGAAGGACACCAAGTGATGACAAAAGCTCACATGGATTTGGCCAGGTGAGCTAAAAATCACCACAACTGGCACAAGGATATGACAACCCTTTGAAATTTCTGTTATTAAATCATAATTTTAATTGACATAACATAAAAGTAATTTACATTAAAGGTGTCTGTGCTTTTATTATGCTTAAATATAATTACCGTCTGCGTTTTCATTCCTTGGTAATTTCGGTAAACGATAAAGTTTTATGTCAGTTAAAAAATAAGTTCAGATATTATCAACAAGAAAGTACTCCTCATTTGGAAAATGCTGTCATCATTGGAACTACATTTTTAATGGACTAATGTCCGATGGTATGGAAGAGGCTACACTTCCGGTTTTGGAGACCAATGCCAGGCCACTATTAAAAAAATGTATTTTTCCCCACACCCCTACCCACATTGTTGTAAGTGGGTAGGTAGGTAGGTTTTTTTTTTTTTTTTTTTTATATCTTGAAAATTTTTTTTAATACCCAACAGAGCAAAACAAATCGATCATGTGTATGTCTGGCACATATAACTATTTGTAGCAACTTTAATGTAAGTGTTAGAATGTCTAAATGTTTGTAGCTCTCAGTGTCAGGTGTCAATTGGACATTAATTTCATCTGATTTTATTTGAGTTGGTATCTCAGAATTGTTCATGACTGTGATGTTTTCCCTCTCAGTGCATACTAGTAGCAAACTGTTTTAAATATATATATATGTACTGTAGTTGTTTAACCTGAAGAATGTTCAATCAAATAATTTACCCTCTGACAGCACAGGACTCTGTATTTTGCTTCTGACATTGAGGAAATCACCAATATTAATAAAATTATTAGAATGAACTTTTATTTGAGCGAAAAGATAGCAAACTAAACTAAATACGCATTAGTCTTAATAGATACCAAGTGATCTTTTAGTCCTAAGTAATGAGGGGTAGATTCTTTGCTGGAATAGCCTTGACACTTATTTATCAATACATTGGACAGATTTTAATGCTTTAATAAATTTTGAATAAAACAAATGACTAGATTGGAAACAAATTAATAGAAATGAAACAAATGTCCGACGTGTGTTTTCTCTGCAAAGAATATGTTCCTTTAGGATAAGGGGGACTGGCCAAATTCTTTGCAGTTTTTAAATTTTTCACATACGTGGTCGGCCCATAAAATGGGGATCCGGCGACCATCACGTCTATAAACAAGAGGCTCCCAGGAGCCTGAATCGCTCACCTGGTCTTTAAGCTTTAAGGGAGTCTTTCATGAGCTATTACCCCTATAATGGATCATCTGACAACTTCGACCCAATTCAGACTTTTGTAGAGCTGAATGAGCTGATTGTTTAAGCAAACAACAGCTTTTCTCTATCGACAATAGTTTTCATTCTATAGGGCAAAAACAAGAGAAAACGCTATTTTTGACATTTAAAGGGTCATCTATAAGGCATCAACAGTTATTTTGACATTTAAGGGACAAAACTTTAACTCCTAAAGGGCTCATTTAAACATTTTGCAAACTAAGGGAAATGCTGTGAAAATGGTCAATTTTGATGTTCTAAGGGGAATAACTCCTAAAAGGAATGATCATACAACTTAATAAGTACAAATTTAAAAAAAAATCAAGAAAAAGGGCAATAACTCCTACATGGGTGGTTACATCTTCTTCAAAATTTCAAAGCAGGTAGATCTTGAGGTGTTGAACACTTTAGCTTCCCATCAGAATTTTGATATCTGTCACCATTTTTGAGTTATTTGCAAAAAACTGCAATTTACCCCTATGTTCTATTTTTAGCCATGGCAGCCATGTTTTTTTACAAATCAAAAATCCAAACGATAGTTTAGTAGCACTCATGCCAAGGAACAACTACACTAAGTTTGGTTGCAATTAAACTTATGGTGTAAGAGGAGTTAACGATTTTATTACAATGAATAAAGACTGCAAAAATGGTCAATTTTGACGATCTAAGGGGAATAACTCCTAAAAGGAACAAACCTACAACTTCGCTCCTGTTACAAATTTTGTAGATCTTTGTGTGCCTAACAATATGAAATTTAAATTTTTCAAATTTCCTTTATAGTATCCAAGATATTGAGCTTAATAAGTGCAAAATTTGGAAAAAATGCAGAAAAAGGGCAATAACTCCTACATGGGTCGTTGGATCTTCTTCAAAATGTCAGGGCAGGTAGATCTTGAGGTGCTGAACACTTTTACCCTTTGCCAGAATTTTGATATCTGTTATGGTTTTTGAGTTATTTGCAAAAAACTGCAATTTACCCCTATGTTCTATTTTTAGCCATGGCGGCCATGTTTTTTTACGAATCAAAAATCCAAACGATAGTTTTGTAGCACATATACCAATAAACAACTGTACGAAGTTTGGTTGCAATTGGACTTATGGTGTCGGACGAGTTAACGTTTGAAAAATTGTTAACAGACGACGACGACAGACGACGACGACGACGGACGCCAAGTGATGGTAAAAGCTCACATGGACCTTTGGTCCAGGTGAGCTAAAAAGGAGCTGCAAAATTTAAAGGGTTCAATGGGAAGCGGTGGTCAGGAGGGAGGTAACAAGCTGCTTGATTTGAAGCTGTAAAGTTTGTTCGAGACAACGCTTTTCACCCTAATATTTTATTGAAATATCTGAAAATATTGTTGTTTTTGTATTATTCTTTTTCTCAGTAATTAGCAGTAAGAAAACTGAAAAGTTTTTATCCATTATTCTTTTTATAATTTTACTTTATGAATCCATGCATGTCATGCAGGTATACATTGTACAAAGTAAACATGCATAATTCCTACGAGTGTGGCATTGATTTTTGTTGTCCTTGCTCAGACTGGAAAGGTTTCAGCATGGCAATTTGTTTCTTCAATTAATTTATTAATGAAATTTCACCAATAATTAACGAAAAAAATCAATAATCTCCAGATTTTCTCACAAATCAAAATTTTAATAAAATAATTTCTTCTCAGCGTCGAAAGCAAGAACACGTGTATGAAGGTTTCCACATATCCATGTTTCCTGAAACGGCGCGATTTGTTCATCATTTTCCGAATCATCTTCATCAAAATCTAAATATTCTTCTTTAGAATTATCCTCAAGAAACTTTTCTTTTACAAAATCTTGATTTTTCAGGGTAAAACTTCTCTAAAAACGTGTCGCCATCCGCAACCTTCGTCTACTTCAATTGTTTCAAACTCGATGTAAACAAACTACGAGGTCAACATTTGTCATCAAAATAATTTTAGAATAGGATGTTGGAATTGACCAATAAAAACTGTTTTCTATAGGGAAATCCTTTTTCTGACGTAATATCAACTAAATATAAATATATCTGCTTGATTTCATTGGCTAGAACTCGAAAAGTCTGCCTAATATAGAAAGTCGATATAGTGACGACATGCACTGAACGGAACTACTGGAAGTGCTCAATATATCGACGACCAGCAGTACAATAAAGTTGTTTTGGCAATCACTATATCGACGTCCTGCAGTACTAGGGTTAAAAAAAAACTTTGAACTCAGAACTCCAAAAAAAATTTTGAGTCGGCGGCTATTTTCTCAGTCGGTCGGGGCGTGGGGAAACAAACTTAATTTTAATTTTGGCCCCATACACACAAAAAACAGCCAAGTAATTATTGTCCAGTAAGTTTAACATATGTAATTTGTAAAATGTGTGAATCGTTAATTAGAGACAAATTAATGAAACATCTATTAGTTAATAATTTGTTGTCAGATTGTCAGTACAAAAAAATGTATGGGTTCAGACTGGTCGTTCTTGTACAGTGCAACTATTAGAAGTACTCGATCGTTGTTCGTTATTACTAGATTCTTCCTGCCCAGTGGATATAATTTATCTAGATTTTAGTCGTGCTTTTGACAGTGTGTCCCACGAACGTCTTATTAGTAAGCTTTATAATCTTGGAATTCAGGGAAAAGTTTTGGATTGGATCAAATGTTTTTTAACTAATAGATCCCTGAGGGTTAGACTTAATAACACATACTCCTCTAGAGCTGATGTATTAAGCGGAATACCCCAGGACAGTGTCCTCTGGCCAGTAATATTTTTGGTTTTTATAAACAATTTACCAGATACAGTTGTTGGATTGGTAAAAATCTTTGTGGATGACCGCAAGATATATTCATCTGTTGTTAATGAACATCAGGAACTGCAAGATGATTTAGATAGACTGTGTGATTGGTCAAGAAAATGGAGATTGAGTTTTAACACAATTAAATGTAAAGTTATGCATTTTGATCAAAATAACAAGTCATTTAGATACACAATGTTAGATAACAAGGATATCAAAGAAAAGTACATATGAGACTAATTTTAAATTTGATAAACACATTACTGTCTGAATAAAACGCAGAGAGTTTTAGCATTAATACGCAGATCTTTTGATTACTTAGAAAAAGATATGTTTGTTATTTTATATAAATTTATAGTACATCCATTATTGGAATATTCCACTACTGTGTGGTCTCTGTATTTAAAGAAAGATATTAGAAAAATTGAAAAAATACAAAGCTGTGCTACCAAACTGGTACCTAGTATAAGAAGTTAAAATTATGTAGAAAGAATGAAAGCCATTGGCTTACCAACATATGAATACAGAAGAGACCGTAACGATTTGTTGCAAGTTTATAAGCTTTTCATGAGATAGATGATATTAAAAGGCAAAGTATGTTCAAATTGTCAACAAATCCTACTAGAGGTCGTAATTGGAAACTATTTATGAAGAGATGTAATTCAACTTAACGTCTTCATATTTTTTTGCAAAGAACCATTGACCAGTGGAATAGCCTGTCAACGAAAACGGTTTGTGCAAAATTTGTTAATATTTTTAAAAATCGTCTTAAAGAGGAAATTTGGAATGAACAGAAATTTAATCCTACATAGATGAACTATAGTGTTTACTATAATGTTATTTTGTAATTCGATGAAAGTTAAATCCATCTTCTATAACTATAACTTCAAGTATTAGAAGAATTTGGAAGAAGTAAATAATCTTAGTTCTTACTTTGTGCACATTTCAATATAGTTCGGGTATTAGACAAAATTTGTTATTAACCACGAGGCAGCTAAAGAAGCTTAAGACTTAAGTTCACTACAGTAATCCAGTAGGTAGAATTCTATTGATTTGCTTAAATAGTATTCAGTTGAATATCATTTACTTTGAACACTTTTTTAGTTTTTATGGGGAGTAACTCGTGTGGTTTGTCAAAGTACAGTACGGATATCAAAGTAATTAGTTATTAACCTATATTTATTTTCTGGGTCAAAGTCAGCTGCCATGTTAGCAACCTTTGACTTTACTCTTTGGTCTCAATCGTCGTCACATTTGAAATGTTTTGAGTGCTATCCAGGAAGTTCCCCCAAGTTCCAAAACAAATATGGCGGGTTTATATACGGGTATTTTTTACACTCTCTAATAGTACAAAGTTTGCCAATATAGTATAAATATCTCTCCATTTATGTACGGTTAATATTCAAAATTATAACAGTAAAGATCTGTTTAAGAAAAATTAAAAATTAACATTGATTAATGATTGCTTTTGTGACGATTTGGAGATTACATGTGGAAAATGGCAGCCTCCAGACGGGAGAGAATGGCGGCAATTTTCAACATCCAAATGCTATCTTCTGTAATTTTTATCCATACTGTCCTCGTCTTGCACACACAAGCTGCTCGTTTAAGTGAACCAAAGATATTGCTACCGTATCACAGTTCCGTCATAGTTAATTACACGCTGCATGTGAATTTAACAAAAGAAGAAGTAAAGTTTGCAGATACTAGTTGCTTCACATGGTAGGGAAACTCTTATGGAAATAATGAATTATTTCATTGAAAACTTAAAATTGACAGGAAAACTGCATCTTTGAAATTTTATTTGAGCTTGATTTTATTCTCAGAGGTTTCTTTCACAGTTTATTTCAAATCTGGTGAGTCCTGGCCTGGGCGCCATAAAGAACTATTTTTGCTGAGTAAAGAAAATTTTACTCAAATTCCCATTCTCAGCCAATCACATTCGAGTATCCCCATATTTAAGAAAATTCTCAGACTTAAGAATATTCTCAACTTTTATGGCGCCCAGGCAGGACTCAAAAAAAAAAATTAATATGCTGTAGCAATGTCAGTAAACACTAGGGGCACCACTGGGCGGAAACCACAGTTTTTTTTAAAGTATACTGGTCCCAAAATAGGCTGGAAAAGGTTGTAAAGATGTGGAATCCAGTTTTCAAATAACTTCCCCCAAAACACCTCCAACTGACGTTTACTGACATTGCTATATGCTGTTGGCTTGGCCAATGATGTGAGCACAGCAATAGCCCTTTCCATAAACTCATTTCCGGTATCATGATTCTGACTCAAAAATTTTAATTTGAAGAAAGTTAATTCCCTTACTTTACTTACTCTGTTTCCGGTGAGTGAAACCTTTTCTAGCCTTAGTACAGGGCTTCGGAATTTTTTTGAAAATTAACTTGCCCACGGGAAAGTTGTATTAAAGTTTTAGTTTCCCGCACTATAATTCACTTCTCCATTTTTCATTTCTTTTAAAAGTTTTACATCATTACCGTTAACATCAACTATTTTCTGTTTCTTTGATTCAGAAACAAAATATTTGTGCAAACTCATGCCTGCGTCCTTATTTATTAAACATTTATCATTGTCAAAGTTCGAAACTTTCATTTTAGTTTACCGGTTATAATTGATTACCGCTAAACACAAGGAAAAAACAAGCTAACTTTCAGGGAAACAGTTTCTAAAATTTAGATTCGTCCAATCACCAACTTCGTCAAACAATAAAACAACGCACTGCAACGTGCCATGTACCGGCGATTTAATAGGCCGAAGTGAAACTGGTACTTGTGTGTTTACTTTCCAGACATTTTTATGGGGCATATAGATTTACACTTGGCTGTCCGTACGTCCCGATTCTGGTTAAGGTTTGCATTTAGATCCATTTCTCAGAAACCTATAGTGATATATCAATGATATTTCAACACCACAGTCCTCTTGTATACTACAACACAGTTAAGCAACACTTGGGTCGCTATGACCTATATTTCATGCATCAGTGACTTTGGTTAAGTTTTGCGTTTAGGTTCAATATACTTGCCAAATACTGGTTTATCGATGTATAAACTTTTATGATTTTGCCCTTCCGACCAATGAAATTCTTGTATTTTATCATGTCATATTTTATCAAACAAAATGGAATTTTATATATATATATATATGGTAAATCTATTAGTAAAAATAATTAACCATTTGTTAATTATAGATAATATGTAGACTAATAAGACTTGCTTTAACGATTTTATTTGTAGAAGTTGTAATTGTTCAATGTATCTGTATTTGGATCACGCTCTTTCCAATAAAATATTGAATTGATTGAATTGAAAAAAAAAGATGAACCAAACTCGGAAATATTTAGACTGATAGCCCAAGATTGTTTGTTTAGTTGGAGTTTTCAGCACATTTGGCTATTTTGCGGCGGTGATAGCCCAAGATATTGCTTTATTGACAACTATGGCTGTATAGTTATAACTATTATGTCCCCTGATTTAGGACTTTACTAGCATATACTCTTAAATTGCCAATTCATGTACAGTACAGACAGCGATTTTCAAGTACTCTGTAAAAAAATTGTGTTTATTTTGGAGTTTTTCTGTGAATTATGGAAAAATGAAACAAAGATGTGTTATTTCATGTATTTATTGTATTTCATTAATTTGAAATGTATTATTTATAGGAGTACCAACACACCAGAAACAGCATCAATTACCCTTGTGAATAGTACTGATGGAGAATGTGCATTGTCTGCCAAAGTTTCAGTTATATCTAAATCACCCCATCGAAAACAGGCAATAATAATGACTGAAAACAAAGGTAAATATACATTATTTAGAAACACCCACATGCTTCTCTAATCATGTTATAAGAGTTACAGAAAAGTTATCTGGAAGAAGTATTTTAATTTCTGTATTCATTAAATTATTATGAGGAGCAAAGTACAGTCAAACATGCTTGTGTTGAACACTCAGGACTCACCATCAAGGGCAATTATTTGTCCATGAATGTGGCTGGGGCATATAGATTTACCCTTGTCCGTACGTCCGTCCCGATTCGGTTAAGTTTTGCATTTATCTCCATTTCTCAGAAACCTATAGTAATATATCAATGATATTTCACCACTACAGTCCTCTTGTATAGTAAAACAAAGTTCAGCAACACTTGGGTCGCTATGACCTGCATTTCATGTTTCAGTGACTTTTGTTAAGTTGTGCATTTAGGTTCATTTCTCAGAAACCTATAGTAATATATCAATGATATTTCACCACTACGGTCCTCTTGTATAGTAAAACACAGTTCATCAACACATGGGTCGCTCTGACCTACATCCATGCTTCAGTGACTTTGACTAAGTTTTGCATTTAGGTTCATTTCTCTGGAACTAAGCATAGTGTATCAACGAAACTTCATCAGTGGATATGCCTTGGGTAGTACTGAGCAGTCATACAATAATTGTGTCATTATGACCTACATTTTATGCTTGAGGGACTCTGGTTAAGTTTTGTGTTTAGGTTTATTTCTTTGGAACTAAACATAGTGTATCAATGAAACTTCATCAGTGGATGTGCTTTGTATAGTACTGAGCATTCATACATGATGACCTACATGTTAGGTGGGGCATCCGTGTCTTACAGACACAATTTCTAGTTTATATCAATAACAAAAAGAAATAATGCAATAAGAAAAACGTATAAACTCGGCCCGCAAAAGACTCGGACCACGGTAAGTCGGCCCGTAATAACAATAATTTAGACGACCCAAACCGCAGTGACAATGAGAAAAACGAGAAAGATATTGTGAATGAAGTAATGATAGGTTTTGTGAACTTCAAAAGTTTTGTTGACTCTGTTGTAGACATTTTGTAAACTGGCTTAGAAGGCATTTATTCACTTTTGTTTGCCTTTTGTGAATTGTAAATCAGAGAATGAATCTGAATTTCTTTTAAAAAACATTAGAATAAGACTAGCTATTAAAAAAAACCATAAACATAGTGACTATTGGCATGATTGGTGCTTTGGAATGATGCGTAATGACTTCTCCCTGTTCTCTCCTCACCTCTTTTTGTCATCTTCAGAAAGAGAAGTCACTTCTCCCTGTCATCCTGAAGTAGGGTTAGCCCTGACACTCTTAACTCGAATACCATATATGTGTCGGAAGTTGATGACCAGATATGAATTTTTTCCCATTACTTACAAGTAAATTCAACGCTGTTTATTCAAACATGTTTGAGTCGAATATATTGGCTGTGTGCAGGGATCCTCGCAACGCATCTGGTATGCATATTTTTTACCCTGGACGAGAAGTTTTACTTCTGATGCGTCCACGTATGCAGGCGGATTCAGGTCATGTCCGGTCCGTTTCTGATTTGATAGTAACTTTTGTAAACAATATAAATGGCATAAACCAAAATTTAGCTGTTGAAATCCAGATATAGCGCTAATTGAAAATTTGGATAATGTTTTTACAAAAGGAAAAGTGTCAAACAATGATGATAGAGGATAATTACCGAAAAATTATCAATTTACATTTACTTCATTTTAATATGCGTGATTGAATTTTGACATCATTTCAGTGTTTCATGATTGCATTGATGAAATAAAAATATGAAAAGTTCAGTGAGACATATGAGGAAAATCATAATTGTTCATGTTCACTTCAACATGTTAATTTTCTTTAACCATGTTATTCATTTCATCGGCTTGGGTGATTATAAATATTTGAAAGATTCTCCATTTTAAAAAACTCATGACATAACTTATTTGGAAAAATTTAATTATTTAATAAAATAAATTTTAACAAGGATCAGGCATATCCTGGAAGACAACAAAATTCAAAATTTTGGGAGCAAAACTTGCTCACCCTTAATAACATCAGTCTGTACATGGTGACGTCTGATTCCGGACTCGCAGAAATAATTTGGGACCCATGAAAATTATGTGGGACTCACAATTTCAAAATTGATGAGTCAAGGACTCACCTAGAAAAAATTCTATGAGGAACCCTGTGTGTCAAACTATGTTTTTACTTCAAAAGTCAAAATTGTATATTATTTTATCAATTGGAAGTCGAACCTGATAGCTTAATTGATCAGATGTATTTTTCCTTTTATAAAATTTATGATTTCTAGCTTACTTTTAAGTAATTAAAGACTTTTTTTTCGAACATTATTGAAATTGATTCCAGATTCCTTATTCTTTCAACATTTTTATGACATTTAAAAGGGGACATTTGTAAACAATCCAAATGCACCACATTATGTTATTGTAGATCAAAACTGAATATGGATAAGGAAAAGCACTGGATAAGGTGAACTTTAACTCACCTGCACATCTGATCTACACAACCAATGTATCACAGTAATTTATGTTTATTTTGGGTTTTCAGCACAGGCTATATTATGATGGTTATAGAAGGCCAGATACATGTACCACTGACCTTTGACCCACCTTGCAAAATGTTTTGTTTTAACTCATAAACTCACTGTTGACTAGTTAGTAGATACCTTATGTGCTGATAGAAAATTTATATATACACCATCAAGTTTGTCTTAAACCCCCTTAAATGAAAAGATAAGACAAAATCATAGTACATTTTTCATTGTGTCCTGTGTGGTACATGTTAAAAATAGAATAATCTAGACAAGTTATTTTTTGTAATTACAGTTACTGGTGAAAAGCTGAAATGTATAGTAATTGTAAAGGCTATTTCTCGATTTGAAATACAGACAACGACGAGATCATTATATCTAGAAGACTCTCCAGAAGAACTCATAATACAGGGCTATGATGATGCAGGTTAGATATTTTTAAGTACAGCAGACTCCGACAAATCGGATACCCAAAATATCAGCAAAAAATATCCCATTATCCGATATATTCAATTAGCCAATAAACATATATTTCCTTCAAGTTCCTTCGATCAGCTGATAATATTTTTTATTTGTTTATCTGCCTTTAATTATTAATAATGTTATGTTTATTTGAATAAAATATGTACCTTTCAAATAATATGACTTGTTATTGCATGAGTTGTTTTGATGTGTTTTGATGTGTGTGTTATGTTCATTTGTAAACACAGGTAAAAGCTATAAATAGCTAATCAATCAATCAATCAATAATCTCTATCTGAAATCACTTGTATCTTATCTTCTACAGTTTTTTCTGTTTATAAAAGACAATTTTATTTTCATTTAAGACAACTATTTTTGTCATTTCAAAATATAATGCATTACGTTTCTGTAGATTTTCTAAATGATCCTGTCATGGTTCATATATACATCAGAGGCTAAAAATTATGTAAATATAGGAAAATGGCATACGTGTGTACAAGTTACATAATTCTATCTGACAGACCATGCCTTGTTTTTAAAAGGGATTTCTATGTATATTCTAATAAATTGTTAGGATAGAGGTGCATTTCTTTCACATTTTATTAAAAATCCATTGAACTTTGCGAACAGATTATCAAAATAACTTTTCTGTCGAGTCGTCCAAAGTAAAGGATAACGATAACATTTGGATATACACATGATAAACACGTCTGGGACAGTATATGGCATCAAATTCACATAAATAAACAAAGCAATGAGATAGAATACATTTTATTAGACAAAAAATGTCATTTTTATTTAAAAATAAAACATTTCTGTTCTGCAATTTTCTAAGACTTCATAATGGCGTAACTCCCATGTTATTTCCTGTCAAGAAAAAAAATGAAATTATCTTAAGTATATAGGAAATTGTTCGGTGTTTTGAAATAATATTACAATAGCCTATATATTCGTTTAACCAATATCCGATTAGGTGCAGTCTACTGTATTTAGTTAATAGAAGTCAAGGTGTTACTTCATGTATTGTCAAATCATACTTTTAATAATAACTTCATGAGAAGTGAAAATCTTTAATTGAAATGTTTTCCTTCATAAGGTATGTTTGGATGTATTTTGTTTATAATAACAGTAATATATATATTATTTTTAGCAGGAAATGTTAGTGCTATTAACAACTAAAATAGAATTTTCATTGCTCAAAACGATCAACCAGTATGCTAAGGAAAAAAGTATTTTGTGATAAATTGTATATCTGCTGTAAATACTGTAAAAACTGAGTGGAAATGATTTTGGAATGTTTATACTATTTTCTTATAAGATTAGAATTTGTAATTTATATCTCCATATACGTATTTTATAAAGCAAAAATTATTATTTTCTTATCGGGAGTCAGATGTTTGCTACATGTAGTTAGTGAAATATACGGGTGATCTATATTAACAAAAATATTTGTTTTTTACAACAAACTATTATTTAGTGATTTGTTATATTATAAATAATGTAAACAACCTGATTATTATGTTCCAATTAAATATTTTTGTATTTTAGGAAATGTATTTTCTAGCCTAGCTGGATTAGAATTTGAGTGGAGTCTGTTGTCGGATGCAGATAAGGCTGAAGCAGTAGATGCCTATAATATACTAAGGTTAGTAGTGCAAAGACATGCCTTTTATTGGACAGAGAAAAAAAACATGCTATAAACTGACTTTTTAGTTCAACCACGATCAATGTCAGGAGATATCCCATAGAACATATATGGCAGATGACCATGTTTCAGGACTTAAAGAAACAATTACGTATTTATAGTATAATAGGCTTTTTATTTTTCTGAAAAGGGCAAATAAAGTCCTCTCAGAAATATCAATTGTTCAGTTTTCTAATGTCCTTTTAAGAGTTTTATAGTTTCCTTCACCCCTTTAATGCAATTTCAATTCTTTCATTCCTATTTATTTGTATTAAAGCATATTTTGTTTTACCACTGTATCCTAAATAATTATATATATGTTATTATATCCAGTTTACGTTGTTGGTACATTTGCCTCCCTATGGGCCAAATAATGGGAATAAAATTTTTGTATTTGCATAGCATACTTGATTCAGTGAGAATGAAATATCCATGTACCTGCAAGCGAGAAAAGATTCTAAGTCAAAATAATAATCCATTTTGCAGGATCTTAAGATTTTCTGAATCAGATTACAGCATGCCTGCTCACATTCGTGATTTAGAAGGACGCGGACTTCAAGGAGATATGATACTTGCTGAGGGTATTCGAACAGGCAGTGCTAAGGTCAAGGCTAAAGTGAAGGATTCAGCTTATAAGGTAATATGATTTAGTATTGCTAGAAGTACCTGTCATTAAAAGTTGGTCTCAAATATACAGTCAGTCATGTAATATACATATACAAAATGTATTACCTTCCAAAGAAACATTAAAATTGGTTCATTTAATGTAGATTCAATTCGTAAGGAATGCACTGCAATGGGAAATGACAAATTCAGGTCACGTCACACATTTATGTCTTAATACAGTACAGCCAGTGTTTCTTCCTCTAAATCCCGTTTCCCTTCAAGGGCACTTCTCACTGAACAAGGAAAACCACGGTGGGCAGATTGGTACAATCGCGGACGCAAAAATATATGGGTTAACTGGACGAATTTGATCAATTTGAACGTATTTTTAAAGAGATTATTGTGTTAACAATCCCAAGTTTTTTATGTTTAAAATCGGATATTTTATGAGGGTAAACACAACAGGTGTTCAGGTGTGTCATAAAAATGTGTCATTGTTTATTCTGGCGTCTGCGGTATTAGTAATTTATCTATTGTTACCTTTAACGCCAATAACAACAGAGTCCATTGCTTCAATTGTTTTCAATGTAATTATGATCAATTATTTATTTATAATAAAGTGCTGCACTGATTAGCTACATACTAATTATTTTTCTTGTTCAGGTGAGTTACGTTTCTGAGAATGTCAGTGTCAATCGTAAATACATCTTCTTATGTGTTGTGAATACATGTATGTAATTCATGTACGTATACTTTCTCATTTGGAATGTCCAAATACTGGGTAGTTCCTGAAGGGAGTGTTTATATAATTTTGTTTGTTAAAAGTATTTCTTCCTGACCACACACCTGTTATTCCAAATTGAATGTGTTAATTATCAGCTTACGATTAAAGCGTGGTTTCAGAGTATGATTGTGTTACCAGTAATTATATTTATCCTGATTTAGAGTAATATCTCGCAATTTGATTGGCTGATATTGTCCTAATAAATTTCAGTGCAATTTTATATTAAGTCAATTCGAATTATCTCCCTTATACCATTGACTTAATAAAAAAAAAATTTTTTTGAGTTGCTTCCCTTTGTTTATTACTGACCATCCTGATATGAAAAAAAAACAATAAATAAGTGGTGTCATAAAAAAAAATCAGGATAAATTCGTTACACAGTGTGCAATTGTCCTAATACGGAATTTATCATGAAAAAAAAACAATAAATAAGTGGTCTGATAACAAAATCAGGATAAATTCGTTACACAGTGTGCAATTGTCCTAATACGGAATTTATCGGGTCAATAAAATTCATATCGGGTTCGGCTTCGCCTCACCCGATATGAATTTTATTGACCCGATAAATTCCCGTATTAGGACAATTGCACACTGTGTAACTAATAATATCTAGTATGGAATAAATAGTCATTGTAAGGTAATTGACAGATTAATTTTTTACTCCTGTGTTTATTATCTGACAGGTTTTTGTTATAGATGTAGGTGCATACCTACCTTTATCTTCCATACGACGGAAACATAAAGTTTAGATACGATCACGGACGCAAAAACATATGGGTTAACTGGACGAATATTATCAATTTGAACGTATTTTTAAAGCGATTATTGTTTTAACAATCCCGTGTTTTTTACGTTTAAAATCGGATATTTTTTGGGGGTAAACACCACAGGTGTTCAGGTGTGTCATAAAAATGTGTCATTGTTTATTCTGGCGTCTGCGGTATTAGTAATTTATCCATTGTTACCTTAAACGCCGGTAACAACAGAGTTCATTGCTTCAATTGTTTTCAATGTAATTATGATCAATTATTTATTTTTAATAAAGTGCACTGATTACACATGTAGCTACATACTAATTATTTTTCTTGTTCAGGTGAGTTACGTTTCTAAGAAGAAAAAAAAAAAAGTTTCTGAGAAAAAAAAAAAAAAAAAAACGTTTCCGAGAATGTCAGTGTCAATCGTAAATACAACTAGGTATACTTTCTCATTTGGAATGTCCAAATACTGCGTAGTTGCAGTGACTTTTCATATAATTTTGTTTATTAAAAGTATTTCTTCCTGACAACACACCTGTTATTCCAAATTGAAGGTGTTAATTATCAGCTTACGATTAAAGCGTGGTTTCAGAGTAACATTGTGTTACCAGTAATTTTATACATATAGTATGGAATAAATAGTCATAGAAAATCTATAGTGAATTTTAAATATTAAAACATTGCCTACCCTTCAGAACTATAATTTTGAAATTATAAAAACACACGAAAAATACTTTGTCAACGCTAGTTTTTCCTTAATTGCGCAATTCTTCAACGAATGCATTTCTGTATTAATATATAAAAACATTGCGATTTTTAAATACAGATAATTATTAGAAAAGGTTCATTATCCTTTTGATAAAAATGTTTTATACATGTGTACATTTAATTATTCACATGTTAATCAACTAGTTGTTGTTTCAAATGTAATATATATAGTAGATTCACTGCATTGTTATAAGGTAATGGCAGATTAATTTTTGACACCTGTGTTCAAGGTTTTGTTATACATGTAGGTGTGTATACCTTCCTTCATTTGCCAGACGTCAAGCTGTTTGGTATTGTGGAAGATTGAAACATAAAGTTTAGAGAAAAATATACCTAGAAATAAAAATCTACAAAGAGGGAAAGGAGAATCCCTAAATATTAATTCTCATTAAAAAAAAATATGCAAAGTGTGCAGTTCATTCTAATTTTTGAAAGGTACACTATTTTATACGGTATGAAATAAAAGAAAAAATAATTTTGTTTATTAACATGTATTTCGTCCTTACAACACACCTGTTACTCAAACTGAAGGGGTTAATTGTTAGCTTATGATTAAAGCGTGATTTCAGAGTATGATTGTGTTACCGGTAATTATATAAATCTACATGTAATATGGAATAGATGCTGAAGGTCTTAAGTGGATTTTCAGAACTTTAAATATTAAAACATTGCCTACCCTTCAAAACTATAATTTCGAAATTATAAATTAATACACAATACTTTGTCAACACTAGTTTTTTCCTTAATTGCGTAATTCTTCAATGCATTGTATTAATATAAAAAAAACATTGTGATTTTTAAATACAGATATTTATTACAAAAAACTCAATATCCTTTGGATTAAAATGTTTTATACACGTGTACATTTAATTATTCACATGTTAATCAACAAGTTGTTGTTTCAAACGTAATATATAGGAGATTCGCTTGAATTGTTGTAAGGTAATGGACAGATTAATTTTTGACACCTGTGTTTATTATACATTTACCAGACCAAGGGTTTTGTTATAGATGTGTATACCTACCCTTATCTGCCAGACGATGGAAACATAAAGTTTAGAGAAAAATATAACATAAAAAGGAGGGAAAGGAGAATCTCTAAACATTAATTCTCATTAAAAAAAAAACATGCAAAGATTGCAGTTCATTCTAATATTTTAAAGGAACAATATTTTATACGGTATGAAATAAAAGAAAAAATAAGGTTAAGAACATCGTTGGAAACCCACGGCCGGTCCCGCTTACGCTTTCCTTCCACTTTCGGGAAGTGGAAGCAAAGCGTAAGCGCGACTGGCCGTGAGTTTCCGACAATGGGTTAAGGAGAGAGCACAAGGATTAGTAATAGAACAAATGTATTATTTTTTATTTTAATACTTCAATAACATCATAGAAATACAGCCAAGTATAAATAATTATTCAACTTTTGAAAAACTAAAACTTATTTTATCTTCTAACGATCTTATGCGGTTTGTTGCTCCATTTATAAAATAGTCCTAAGCAAAAACAAAAAATTTCGTCTGCCGCAATATTTGATAAAACTACATGTATCTTAATTTGTTTTTTATTTAAGAAGTACACAGTAAAAAATCAATATAACATGTACCATACAAGTTATTTTTCCAAATTGTATTGGTTGAAGATTTTATCGTACTGTCATATACTTTCCCGCCAGTTTTTGCACGAGAATTGTGTGGTCTTGTCACAGGTACATAATTTGACACTTGTCAATACATGTTACAAATCATCGATATACCACGCCTTCCTTGTAATCCATAATACCTTGACCTGTTACTTCAAACAATATACCGCGGTCAAGATTATTGTCAATCATTGTCTAGTCTACAGGATGACCCATTTATTTATGCTGACACCGATATTGGACAAATCTGTTATTATGAACATAAAACAACTCCCGACTGCATATAAAATTATATAATTATGAAAAGGATTGGAACTAAATTAATAATTCTGGTATTAAAGAACACATAACGTAAATTTTTAACCCGTTTTATTATATCGATCTGCTGACCGTCCACCGTGTTTTTCCACAGTCAAAAACGAACTTTCACCTGATAACGGATGCCCACGTTCAACGTGGACAATAACTAGCCAACGTGGATCGGATAGTTGGTGGGCTTCCGTCAAAGAACGTGGGCATTGCGCAATCCGTTATACTTGTTCTGTAGAGTTGGTGGTTATGGAAGGTTGGACTAAAATAATTACCACTGGATATTAAAGTAGCAGAGATTCTGCTCAGCAAATCCTTACAAGTGGCTAAATACACACCAGAAACTGAGCTACAGTCACATGACCTTCAATACACTAAATGATGGAATCCCAATTCTCATGTTTGGTACAGAAAAATAGAAGTGTTTGTTATAGAAATTCGAGAGTGTCAGTATGTTATGATGAAAATTAAAAAAATATATATATGTTTTATCAATTGAATTTAAGAAGAGAGATATTTATTTGTGAGAGATTAGTTTTCAATGTTTTCAGTAGCACTGTTACATATTTTATAAGTTATAAAGAGCATTAAAAAGAAGTTAAGTATACATTGTAAGCATGTGTTCATTCAGATACAAAAAATTTAAACTTCAAAATATATGAATGGTCCCATTTCAGAATGTACCACCATCCATAGTGAAGATTATGGTTGTAGCTAATCTAAATATCAAACCAGTAGAAGCATATGTACTTGTACATGGGACTGTCAAATATAATGTAGAACTGGTTAAGGCTACATCAGAAATAGGTATGTATCTCTTTGTACAGGTTGTTGATGTAGAATATTTAGAGACAAATATTAATTATGTGAAATGAAAAATATACGGATATGTGTTAATCAGACAAAGTCCCATGAAGTCAGGGGCCTCGGTGGCAGAGTGTTATAGGCAGCTTGTTGTAATTAAAAATGAGAACTTGGCTATCAACATTGACATTGTGAGTTTCGAGGAAACTAATGACAAGGTGTTTTTAACTCGGATCTTAATTATGAAGGGATGACAGGTTTTCTGTCCAGAATCAGTGGTTCTCACCAGGTACTCTGTCATTGTCCACTTTGAAAAACTGTCTGCCATGCTCTAGCAAGTTGCAGTGAAAGTTATAGAAAAGCCCAATACACAAGCAAGTCAAGTCATAGTATCAAAAATACCGAGAGGCCATGTGTAGAATTCCACAATAGTACATTAAAAATAACAGTGGTTGAGCGTACATACACAGCAAATGTAATCAAATTTATATTACATTTTGTACATGCAGAGACTTTAAGAAATGCCTTTTTTCACCAAAATAATTCTTTTTACAGAAATAAAGATGCCATCACAACAGTTTTATTTGGAAGTCCAGAATACAATGATCTGTACACTAGATGCTAGTACTTCTACAGCCACAGCTAAAGAACTGGGATCTACTGAGATTGTTCTCATGGATAAAAGTAAGTCAGGATCAACTGAGATATGAGAATATTCTCATGGACGAAAAAGTTTGGATCTACTGGGATTGTTCTCATGGGTAAAAGTAACTGAGATCTGAAATGGTTCTCATGGATGAAGTAAATCTTATAATATATCAGCTTCCATGGGTAATAACTTTGATCTGTTGATTTACAGTTTATCAGCAAGTTTGTCTGAACAAGTAGTTGGTTTACATATCCAAACGAAACTTTAATGCAGACTACATTAACATGTAAATGATAATAAAATAAAGATTGGTTTTACTTTCCAAACTCTGTTCAATGATCACCATTATAACAGTTATAAATGAATTCCAGGTTATGGTATTGGTACAGTATGATGTACATGTAGTATCAAATTTATTTGGTTTACAGTATGGGCATGTACCCTTGTTCAGATTTGTTGAAAATAAATTTCAGATATCATTGGAGATGACAGTTTAACAAAACCATCCGCTATGTTATATGTTGTTGCTCCCAGTTATCTGGGTAAGTTTATTGAATATGATAAAACAATTTTAATTTTTGATGATGATTCTGTATTGATATTTATTACATTTACACATGTATGATAAAAATTCATAGAAGTTATTTAAAAAAAAGCAAATAGAGCTGCATTTTCAATTTCCACGTATTTTATAAAGACAATAATTGAAATGTATATACATGTATAATCAGTTAATAGCATTTGCAGAACTTGAATTATACTCTTTTTCTCATATCATCATGCGTTGCATAATATCATGCTATTGATGTAATTTTCCAACATAAATTTGGTGCTATTTGAGTAAGATGATATAATGAGCTGCTGGTATACATGCTAAATCATTTGGAATTTGATTTCCTTTTTAGCATTTGTTGTATTACCACATAGAAAATGGGTATTGGAGACTGGCAGAGAGTACCAGATACTGATAGAAGTCTATGACAGAGATAGTCATAAAATACATCCTTCTGATGTAAGTTTTATTATCAGGATGATAAATAGATGAATTTTCACTTTCATTTCATGAATGAATTATCCCATTTGACCTTGAGTTAAATGATTGTAAAATCATGTCATTGAATATTATAACATAAAAGTATCTGTTATATGTGATTTCAATGTTTTGTAGGAAAATTTACTATTAGGAAAGTTGTGTATTGTACTATTTCCATAGCTGTATAGCCAACATCCATGTAGGACAAAGGAATAATAGGATCCTATAATGGTATTGACTGTCCCAAATTATGGCCTTTGAAGACAGTATCAGATCATTCTTGTTCTAGCTTCAGCATTAAAGCAAGTTTATACAGTGTTCAGGAATAAACAAAATCTCTAAAACGTTAAAAAATGTTCTATAGTATTTCAAGATTAAATTGTGGTAACTTTTATTACCAATGTTATATAAAACGATACATATGTATATAATTTCTTACAGAACGTAATAATACAAGCAGCTTTTCCAGAAACTTATTTTAAAGTCCATTATTCTACACGCAACGGAACATACCATACTGTAACTACATTACAGAAGGGTAAAACAAATATTGATGGAGCACTTACTAAAATTATCAGACAGGTAAGAAAAACTGAAATGTTAAATTGACATCTTTGATATAATTATAATTTAACAAATCATGGTAATTAATAGTTTCGTAGTATTTGACAACTAACAATGTCAGTATGAAAAATATATGAAGGCAGCCCAGTAATTTTAAACATTCTCCATATTTTGATCATGTTTAGATGACTTTTAATGTTGTATCTTAGACAATGTTCGGCATCCCGGTTCTGGTGTACTATAACTAATGATTATATATCCAGTAGAACCTTGGTAGCTCAAACTCGTTTTTAGTCAAAATGTTGGATGAGTGGAAAGTTTCTTCAGATCCCGATCTTCGTTCCATATAACTACATTTACTTTGAATCCTGATGTGTCGAAATTCAATGAGTAGAAATTTTGGTTGTCTCAAAAATATAATAACGGTCCCTATATTAACAAACACATTTAAATGGTTGTCGTTTTATCGAAGTAATGAACACATATATATAATAATTTCTTGGTGATAAAAGTGGTTTCAGTAGTTAATCAGAAAATCAATAGATGTATGGTCATTAACCACTAATTGATTTATGACGTTCCCGTCTTTACTGGTTATCTTGACTAGTTGACTAGTTATCTTAGATAATTAGTTTGTTATTGACATAGATTTCAATTCTGAATTAATTTGTTAATACATTGATTAGCCTCTGCTTGAGTCGAACTACAGATGTGTGGAATTTTTTCTATTTTTCCTACAACTTCGAGATAACAAGTTTAGACTGTATGTATTTACATTATATTTTCTGATGGGAATAATCTAGTAATCAATGTACTGAGATGAAGGAAGATGTATGTATTGTCAATCAGATAGCTTTTTGTTGTTTGAGTAATGTTGTTGTGGTCAAAAAGATAATTCCTAGATTTTCAGACCTGCTTGCCACTAGTTTTTTTAAAAGAGAAAAAAAGATTGGCTCTTGCTTAACTTTCTTGAATGTTTAAAGATTTGTTTACTAAAATACAGTAAAAAATCTGGAAAATATCAAATTTACCTTCTTAAAACACCTTTTCAAAAAAAGCAGCTAGGAATTCTTTTACTTTTAGAAGAAGAGTAATATTTGTATGCACATGTGTAAAATATTTTTAAAAAAATTATATTTTCAGGATAGATCAGAATATCCTATTAATCCGGTAATCAAACAGACCCAGGAAGTTGAGATATATGATCCAATTCAAGTGAACCCTTCATTGTTATATTTCCCCTGGGACCCAGTCAAAGAGACCAATCATCGTTATCAACTTCAGGTAAGATTTAACATGTACAGATTTCAGTAATTATTAGAAAAATTAATAATGATAACAATTTACAGAGTATTTTAAGTTATTTGTTAAGAGCCTGCAATTTTATTGGTAAAATATCAGTTGAATATGAGCCAAATGATTAACAGATTAGATCGAAAAGAAATAAGAAAACTTTTTGTGAGGACTTTGATAACTGAAAGCATTTACTATATAAATTAATGAACCTTATTTTGTATTTTTAATTTTAAAGCAACAAATATTCATGAAAAAATGACCATGTAAACACTATGAATTTTAAGATAAATTGTGTGGTGAAATATTTGGAAAATGTGCACAGGGCATAAACTCTATGTGATGTTTTAATATAAGTTATTCACATACTCCAGGCTACAGGTGGCAGTGGTGAATATGTCTGGTCATCAAACAATCTGGATACTACGTCAGTAAATGTTAGAGGGGAGATAACTACAGGAAATCTAGGACAGTCGGTGGTGACAGCAGCTGATACTAGGAACCAAGCACATAAAGGATCTTCTACTGTAATTATTGATTGATAGAATGGTTTTAAACACCAGTTAAATAATTTCCATTTGTGCAATGTCCAGAAAGTGATGTACAGCATACTTCATAAGCAATCTTTTGCAGAGAAATCATCAGAAAATTTTTCAGTTAATTTGAAGTTTCATACAAGTATTTATGTGAAATGTGCAGAATGGTGTTCTTATTATTTGACCAAGTGTTTGTAGTTAAAATTTTCTATGTCTTTTCAATAAATTTAAATTCTTTATGAAATTTTTTATTATTCATTTATTTTAGATATGAATAATACAAAGAATTTATAACACTTGATACTAGATCGTTAAAAATGAAATAAAAAAGTTTGATTTTATTGTTAATTATTTTACTTTCTGAGTTATGGTCCTTGAAATTTATTAACATGACGTTGATTTAATGTCTATATTATCATTGAAAATAATGGAGTCTTATAAAGTAAAAAAGTTAAAATTTATGAAGTTACAATTTCTTGTAATTTTGTAGATTCATGTATTACCACCTTCTGATATGAAGTTTGTACCTCAACAAGTGGAGGCTATGATAGATACTGTACTGGAATTACCATTAGCTGTCTTGGGTATAATTAAAGGTAAATATTTATAAGACAACACCTTAATTAATAAATGTGCATATTGTTTGAGTGAATTATTAGTATTGTTCAATATCAAGCTGTAGATTTTTGATATTCTTATTTCAAGAATAGTAATCAGATTTATAATATTGTTGAATTGGAAAGATTTAAAGTAGGGATTATCACAAATTTTCTTGTAAAATACTGTTTTTGCATGCTGATATGACATAAACCTATCAACACCTATCAGACCAGAGAACTGACACAGAGGATGATTTTGAGGTCCTGTGCTTTTTCAGTTGTAAGCCATATCTGCCTTCACATGCGAAATCCATATCGTCCCTCATCCAGTGTAGAAGAAAGTAGAATTGCACTATTATTTAGGAGTTATCTGATATGGA
The DNA here is from genome assembly GCA_028015205.1 of Mytilisepta virgata. NCBI lineage: Eukaryota > Metazoa > Mollusca > Bivalvia > Mytilida > Mytilidae > Mytilisepta > Mytilisepta virgata. The sequence goes on from CM051515.1 coordinate 40,951,734, forward strand.
AATTAATCTGCAATACATGAAGATCTATCAAAGATATCAGAGTTCATCAGTTTTGTATTTCCCAAATGGCATCCAATATTTTGATATACATGTAATTGAAAGTTGTAGAACTCTGAATGCGATTACAGAATTTAAGGAATGTTGAGAAACTCTAATTGACTCAGACCGTGTATCCAAACTGCATGTTATTTTCCAACTTCTTAACAATTTCAACAACTGAAATATATGATAAATAGATTATAAAATGTAATTTTCCATATTGGCCCTTGTATCATGCACTGAACAGTATTGTACCTTGGGCTAAAGCCAGTGATCTTATATGGAAGTCTCAAGGATGATATATGGGCCGATATGAAAAATGACCTGTGATAATCTATATATTTTTATGTGACTTTATGTTTGTATAATACTGAAGTTGGCATTGTCTTTGTTACATCACTTCCATGAGTGAAATATGGCTTTTATTTCACATGTGAAATACTGGGCTTTCTTTCACTTGAAATTCAAAGTAATTCTTAATACAATATTTTTACTAAACAGTTGGTAACATTTGCTTTAATAATATGATATTGCGTGTTTGTGGCCGTCAATATTTATAAGTCTATTTTGTAGACAACTTTATAAAGATCGGAGTATTGTATAGAAGACTTTATTTTGATCCTTGTGATTTTTGTTTATATAGGAAAGAGGTTCAGTTTTGATGATTGTAGAAAGATGAGACTGAATGTAACATTTACAGATGATGTTGTATTCAGTATTGTTGAAGGTAAGAAAAAATAATCATCTAATTCTGTCTAACAAGCAAAGTAATTGTGTATTGTGATCATAAAATAATTAAAAAAGCCTTCAGACCATTATAGATCATGAGAGAAATTGATATCTTTTTGATGGAAAATAATTTTTTTTTTAAAGTTTTAAGTTTTAATATCTTTTCCAAGATGAAAATCGCTTCATAGGTTGTATGCAGCATTTTTAAAAATTACATTAGTATATAGGGTTTACCAATAAATACTGTTGGAATGCAATATCGAGGACACTGTGAAATAATCACATAGTTAATAATGGTCTGAATATCTGAATTTGATGAAATAAATAGTGAGTGCAGCCAGTAAGATAAATTATATTTTCTCACTAATGAGACAGCCCAGTACCTATTTTTACCCATGTGAGATATCCTTGTCTTTCCCGTGGGTGAGATAAGAATTTCACGCTTGTTTTCCCGCAAAATTTTCGCGGTTCCGACAATCGTGATTATTTACTGTTTGAGCGATATTTAACAAATAGTTTGAGTTTTTATTAGTCTTACCTATTCCATATTGTCCATATCGTTTTATATTTAAAGGTTTCACTCGTCGTCGGCTTGAATTATTCAAAATACATCCAATACACAAAAGCACATACACATCACACACAAAATGTACATAACGCACTACTTTCATGGGGAGATAACTCCGTTTGTTTCCTACGAATACGCTGTATGACACACTTGCTTGAGTAAATATTAGTGAGAAAGAGGATCAAAACACCGGTGTTAAAGTGCAAGACGGAAAAATCTCAGGACCCGCGTGAACAATTTCCAGAACCCGCTTGGGTGTCTGAGATTTTTCCGTCTTGCACTTTCACCGGTGTTAGATCCTTATAGTCTCAGTTCTACTTTCCTGTGTATAAACTTTAATGTCTATATTATAAGGATCCACAGATTTACCTGAGGAAGGATGTAGGATTATCAAGGTCAAGGCTTTACAGAAAGGTCACACTCAGGTCACAGCTTCATATGTCCATGGAAACATCAAACTGCAGTCTACAGTTACCATAGCAGCCTATGATCCATTATTGGTAATTATTTGGATAATGGTCATTTAATGCACTCAGGGGAAGAAAATAAGTACAATTTGTCAGTAGTTTCTACATTTTTCATTGTTCCTGCTGTGTTTGTCAATGATAACATGGCTTCATACTGTTTGTGACATCTTGTCCAAAAATTTATAGCAGTTTTTCTGTTCTTGATTGAAATGATTTGTATCTATGCAGTATGTAATAGGCATAATTTCGTTATTACATGTATGTTCACATTATTATTTTCTTTACACAGATGTTTGCAGGTTTCCATAGTGAGATCTGAACTTTCATCTAGGACAAAACTTTGCAATAAACCCACAAACAATTATATAAAAAAAGAGTGTTTTCATCATAATTGTGCATAGATTATGTGAACTTTCATCTATGACAAAACTGTGCAATAAATCCACAAACAATTATATAAAAAAAGAGTGTTTTCATCATAATTGTGCATAGATTACAGTTGGAAAAAGCAAATTATGGGCAATTTTTAGTTCGCCTCAACGAAGTTGAGGGCAGCGTCCACGTCCCCAGTCAGTTCTCCGTTGGTGTGAGGATGCATCTCAGGGAGTAACACAGCCTCCTACCAAAATTAGGTCCCCCTGACCTTCTTATCGCGCTTCATTGGCTTAGGTTAAGTTTTAAGTCCGAGTTCAGATCTCTGATACCAAGGGACCTACAATCATATTACTAGGTGTTAGGATGCATCTCGGGGAGTAACACAGCCTCCGACCAAAATTAGGTCACCCTGACTTACTTATCACACCTCATTGACTTAGGTTACGTTTTAGGTCCAAGTTCAGTTTTCCGATACCAAGGGACCTACAATCATATTACTTGGTGTGAGGATGCATCTTGGGGAGTAACAGTCTCCCACCAAAATTAGGTCACTCTGACCTACTTATCGTGCTTCATTGACTTAGGTTAAGTTTTATGTCCGAGTTCAGATCTCCGATAGCAAGGGACCTACAGTCATATAACTTGGTGTGAGGTTGCATCTCGGGGAGTAACACAGCCTCCCACCAAACTTAGGTCACTCTGACCTACTTATCTCTCTTCATTGACTTAGGTTTTGTTTTACATCCAAGTTCAGTTCTCCAATACTAAGGGACCTACAATCATATTACTTGGTATAATGGTGCGCCTTGGGGAGTAACACAGTTCAAAATATTTGACAGTCCAATTATTCTAATTAGTTTGACAAATATGAGATGTTTTAATTCACTCAGGAGAAATACATGTATTTGTCATAAATACATTAATTGTTTTTTTTTTTTTTTTTACCAATTTGTGTTACAGCCGGTTGATCCAGAAAAAGAGGCAGTAGTTACAGTCGGTTCACTAAAAGAAGTAGTATTTACTGGTGGACCTCAGCCTTGGGTTTTAGATACCTCTAAATACTTCCAACAGTGTAAGTGTTTAGACTTTTAACATATATTTAACAGGAATTCTGTTGATAATAAGATCCTCTTTTTGAAATTCAAATGAGCATATTATACAGATCTATAATGTTGTTACAAAAAGATATACTTGACATATTATTTCATACAATACTGGAAAAATAACGGAATAAGCAAGTAAACAGCACTTTGTAGATGTTCTTCATCATAAAGTCACTGTATAGCAGGATTCAGACAGGTAAAGGAATCCTTGAAAAATAAAGGGAAGATATTTTTCCCAAAAACAGCTGTGAAAAGTCACCAAATTGTAACATTTCTGTCCTTTGACAAGTCATGGGAAAATTGTATGTTGTCACAGTCATTAAAACAAAACTTACTTAATTTAAAGACATAAATCAAGCTGATTGAAAAATGATTTCTTGTAACTTCTTCACACATATTTTATGACTGAACAGCCCCCATTTATTTCAAACTCGGTTCTGAAAAGTAATAGCATTTTCTTTTAAAAAAAAAGGTTTGTGAACCCTTATGAAGTCTTCACCATGTTTAATATAGCATTGTATTTCATTTGGTACCAGTTGCAAATTTCATGGATGCAGAAAAACAGCAAAATACATGTATGTGTTCAGTGAAATACATATTTGGCTGTATTTTGTTAAAAGACAAATCACAAAACCGTGAAATTTAATGAAGCAAAAATTTGTTATACAGTTGTACTTTCTAATATGTTTCCTTCATTATTTTTAAAATGCAGATGTACAATATATGTACATTTTGTTGGTTTATGACTCATCAATTGTAAAAGCAATATAAGACTTCACATGTAAATGGAAAAGATTTTTTTTTTGATCCAGAGAAAGGGGTGCTAGTTGCAGTTAAGTCACACAAAGGAGAGGAACAAACAAATATTGTGTTCTGTTAAATACATATTTGCTTACATGTTATCACTTAAAATTTACATAAACCATAAGGGGGCCTCGGTGGCTGAGTGGTCTAGGTAGTTCGTCATGACTACTAATGATCACTAGCCTGTAAATGGCGAGGTGTGTTAGACTCCAATCTTAATTGACAAGGATTGCCAATTTTCCACCCAGGGTCGGTGGTTCTCTCCGGGTACTCCGACTTCCTCCATCAATAAAAACTGGACGCCGCGAAATAGCCAAATGTGCTGAAAATGGAGTAAAACCCCAACTAAACAAACAAACATAAACCATAAAATTCAGTAAAGCAAAAAGTTTAAGGACCCAGATTTAAGAGGTTAACTGGATTAATCCAGTTATTAGTGAGAAAGAAGTATAAAATTTAAATTTTAACATTTCTAATTGTATTTATATATTTGAGTTTATGATTTTAGTGTCAGCTGAACAAGAAGCTATTGTGAAAATTGAACAAGTTAAGATATATGGAAATACTCGTAAGTATTCATTGTCATCCATTTTGAATCTTTAATGATCTTCTGACAGGTGAGCCAAACTTACGGAAGTCCAAAGGATTAAAGTTAAAGATTGAATAAAACTAAATTTTGTTGAAGATTAGTTTGTAAAAATGGCTAAGATATTTTTAAATTTGATTTAACATTTACAGTTAAACAACACTGCTTCTGTAGATACTAAAAGAATTATTCTTGTATATTGCAACACGTACATTTCTCTTCATCAATGGCAAGAAGTCCAGAAAGAAAGATAAAAAATTTAATGTAATAGTTATACATGTAATTGAAAAAGTTTGAATGATATTATACAAGTAACACAAAATTACAATTCTTGTAAATGTCAAGGCCAAATAAACTTTAAGATCTGGTTCTAAAACACTGCTGCGCAACTTAAGTAGTTGGTTTCTGGAAAATATGCTATCCCAGTATTTTTTCGAAAAATGAACTTTGAAATTGGCAGGAAATAAACTAAAAAAATTTAATTCCCTAGATACCTTGCAATTTAAAAAAAAAATAATTGTCTGAGAACCAGAGATGGCCTAAACTTGAAATTGAAAAAAAGTCTGATGGGTGTGAATTTTTTTGTTTAGGAGGAGGTATTCACAGTTTCTTTGTCACTTGCAAAAACTTTGGAGAACAGGTATGTTTTAAAGTATATTTTATATATATATACGTATATTAGAACAGTTTTTTTCTGTTGCATTGAAATTTTTAGATTTGATTGGTCACAGAAATCTGAACAAATCATTTTCTCTCAGAATTTTGAAACGTTGATATTTGTGGTATTCCAGTTTAATGGATTTCATTAAATGACAAATTTTTTCAACCGAACAAAGAAGAAGCGTTAGTTTCATAAAATACAAATTTGAACACCTATTATAACAACCGATTACATAAAAGCCTTAGTTTAAAAAAATTAGTGCATTAAAGCAGTTGTTTGAAAAAAGTTATATGTATTGATGAATCTTTATTATAGACCATAACATTGGATGTCGGCAATGAAAAAACTGCTAAGAATCAATATCCCGCTAGAGAACAAGCTACAATCAGGTGAGAATGAAAAATTGTAAAAATGTACGTCCTTAAAGTTTAATAGATAATTCGTTATTAAGAAACCAAAAATATCTTTACTTCCCAAAATTGAGAGTCATCACAGGGCGATACTCAAATTGGCTACAACATTTGAAAATATGCATTATTTTAATGACAGGTTTCATATTTTAAATGGAAAAATAGGAAATATTTATAGTATAACTAATCTTGAAATGTGATTACCTAAAAATCTACCAGTTACCGAACAACACATTAATTCACGAATGCGCATAGCGCATGAGTGAATTATTAGTGTTTTTCGGTCGCGAGTTGTAGATTTTTGGTATTCGCATTAAAAGAGACAATGCATGAACTATGATATTATACAACTACTGTAAAATCTCTAATTTATCATCAAATTTTTAATTTCATGGAAAATTGAGCTTTTAAAATCTATAATTTTTTGTCTCTTACGAAATTTTCATAAATCGCAATCGTTGTGAAGTTAGAATTTTCAACATTATTCCAGAAGTGAATTAGTTTTAGTCATCATTGAGTCTACAATTCCTTTGAACAAATAAGTTTATTTATCCAAAACAGGAAAATAATGTTGTAAAAACAAAATTGATTTTTTGGTCTGGGAAGTTTTGTTAAAAAAGTAACAACAAAATCAGGTTCGATATAATTATGCATCCAGTTTTCATTAGTTTCCATTGCAAATCTGGATTACGACCATGTGTTGCCCTTATGTAAACACATGACGGGTTGATTGAAGTTTGTCTTTGTTGTTGTTTTAGAATTTAAAATGGTTTAATTTCATCTTCTTATACCTACCACTCAACGAGGAGTAAACATTGGATGTAAACAACAGCCCAATAACAACAAAAACCTTATTTTTCGACAGTTTTTCAAATTTCCTCAAAATTAGGTGGGTTTTTTGGTGACAAAAATTTGATAAATTACTGGAATCTGCGACGTATGCGATTCTCAATTTTTAATTTCATAATCAATTAAGAGGATCGCTGACACAAAAACCACTGCTAATCGATTGTTGGTGATAATTGTTCCATCACTAAGTTTGAGGCAAAATATATAATTTAGTTTGATTTGAATACTGCATGTTGATTGGCTCAACAGCATAGAGCAAGATTGTTTATATTGTATAACCTTGTTTGGTCTTGTGACATCCAACGGATTAATCCACCACTTGTAAATTCAAAAAGTCCCATGTCATTATTAGCTCACCTGACCCGAAGGGTCATGTGAGCTATTGCCATCACTTGGCGTCCGTCGTCCGTCCGTCGTCCGTCCGTAAACTTTTTCAAACGTTAACTCCTCTGACACCATAAGATCAATTGCAACCAAACTTCGTACAGTTGTTTATTGGTATATGTGCTACAAAACTATTGTTTGGATTTTTGATTCGTAAAAAAACATGGCCGCCATGGCTAAAAATAGAACATAGGGGTAAATTGCAGTTTTTTGCAAATAACTCAAAAACCATAACAGATATCAAAATTCTGGCATAGGGTAAAAGTGTTCAGCACCTCAAGATCTACCTGCCCTGAAATTTTGAAGAAGATCCAACGACCCATGTAGGAGTTATTGTCCTTTTTCTGTATTTTTTCCAAATTTTGCACTTATTAAGCTCAATATCTTGGATACTATAAAGGAAATTTGAAAAATTTAAATTTCATATTGTTAGGCACACAAAGATCTACAAAATTTGTAACAGGATCGAAGTTGTAGGTTCGTTCCTTTTAGGAGTTATTCCCCTTAGATCGTCAAAATTGACCATTTTTGCAGTCTTTATTCATTGTAATAAAATCGTTAACTCCTCTTACACCATAAGTTTAATTGCAACCAAACTTAGTGTAGTTGTTCCTTGGCATGAGTGCTACTAAACTATCGTTTGGATTTTTGATTTGTAAAAAAACATGGCTGCCATGGCTAAAAATAGAACATAGGGGTAAATTGCAGTTTTTTGCAAATAACTCAAAAATGGTGACAGATATCAAAATTCTGATGGGAAGCTAAAGTGTTCAACACCTCAAGATCTACCTATTTTGAAATTTTGAAGAAGATGTAACCACCCATGTAGGATTTATTGCCCTTTTTCTTGATTTTTTTTTGAAATTTGTACTTATTAAGTTGTATGATCATTCCTTTTAGGAGTTATTCCCCTTAGAACATCAAAATTGACCATTTTCACAGCGTTTCCCTTAGTTTGCAAAATGTTTAAATGAGCCCTTTAGGAGTTAAAGTTTTGTCCCTTAAATGTCAAAATAACTGTTGATGCCTTATAGATGGCAAACTGTAGAAAATGAAAAAAAGCTTTTGATTGTGTGTAAATTTGTTTTTATGTTATTATTTCAAAAATCTTCTCCTCTGAAACTACTGAATGGATTTGGACAGAACTTAGCATGATTGTTCCTTAGGGTATCCTGCACAAAGTTTATGCTTCGATTTTTGATCCGTCGAAAAACATGGTCACTGTTACTAAAAATAGAACATAGGGGTCAAACAACAGTTTTTCGCAAATATCTCAAAAATCATCAGGTTACGGCAAATTCTGGCAGGTTGAAAGTGTTCAGCATGATGAGAGCTACCTGTGTGCTGATTTTCGTGAAAATCTGTCAACTGATGTTAGAGTTATTGCCCTTTTTGACATTTTTGGCTCTTTTTTATGTTATTATTTCAAAAATCTTCTTCTCTGAAACTACTATTCAAAATCAAATGAAACTTGGTAAGATTGTTCCTTAGGGTATCCTGCAAAAAGTTAATGCTTGGATTTTGGATTGGTCGAAAAACATGTCCGCCCTTACTAAAAATAGAACATAGGAGTCAAAATGCTGTTTTTTGCTATTTTTTCCTGAATTATAGAAATAAAATGAAGATGAAAGCTACTTTGATGGCAAACATGGTATCCCGAGTTGAATGGTGATGATGAAAGTTTGTTTTGGACGGCCGTTTTTTTTAAAATGGCTGCCATTTTCCCGCCATTTTTTACACTTGCTCGGATTTCAACAATATTTGGTTTTTAAAGTAAACATGGTATCCTTAGTGAATGGTGATGATGAGAATGTTGTATAACAATGATTAAACTTCATAATATGTGAGCATTTAATTGCCATCACTTGGTGTCTGTCATCATCGTTGTTAACAAATTTTCAAACATCTTCTCCTCTGAAACTACTAGGGGGATTTGGATGAAACTTAGCATGATTGTTTCTGCAATATTTCCTTTTCAAGTACAATAAAAAGCCTTAACCCACAATTTTTACATAACTTCTTTCAAACATTTTAAAAACGAAGACAACATATAGACCAAAAGATTTATACTTGTATTTGAAGATGAATTAAAGCTTGTATTTTGTATTGTGAATCATCAGATTGACCATGACTGTATCTTAATCAAGCATAGGGAGAACTCATGCCCATTTCTTTCCAGAGGTTCTTGAAAGGCTTTTAAAGGTATTTTATGTGACCTTAAATACTCAGTTTAATTTACAAAAAAACATTAATATATTAATTTAGTTTATAGTCATTGTTTGCCAGGTGAGCGATTCAGGCTCTTGAGAGCCTCTTGTTGATTGTTCTATCGAGGAATCATTGTACTTCTGTTTGGAAATTAAATTATAAGGAATGATTCTAATTTTTGAACAGGTTACAATGTATACTTCAATAACCTGGTTTGGGTCAGTTTATGGTATTCATAAACAGCTTTGTATAAACCTGTTCAAAAATTGGAAACATTCCTTAGATAAATGAAAAAAAAAATTTTATTTAAGATTTAAAACAAGTAAATTTGGGTTAAACAGATATTGTTCATTTAAGTTAAAACAGATATTCAAAAATATTTTGATATTGTAAACATTAGTTAAGACATGTAATATTAAGTTAGATTTTGTATACTTAAGTTACTTCTAGTATTAAGAAATGTTTAATTTTATACAGGTTTAGTTGTGCTGCTCCAGTAGAGGTACATCTTCAGCCTTCTGTAGGTCATACAGAGGGATTACCTCCTTGTCCGATCAACAGCAGGGAAGCTTCAGAGCCTGTAAGTACATACCTTCAGTAGGTCTTATTGAGGAATTATCTCAGAGCCTATTAATCTACATCCCAGAGGGGAATTCCAGAAATTTAAAAGGCCACCCCTAACAGAAAACAATTATTTAACACCCCTGTCACCTCACCAAGAGTAGTGTTGGACCATTAGTGGAATATCAAATTTTAGCTAATTAAACTGAATTCTTTCCAAGTCCCCACTGGGATTTCATTTTCCAATAGTTCACCAAGGAAATCACCCTGAGTTCCGGAACAAAAGAAAATGAGCAAAATTAGCATTGTTCCCCTGAGATTTAAATGGAATAGTCCTCAGTAAAGTACAGTTAGTATCTTTTGTATCTGTTACAGATACCAGTACACTGTAGGAGGGACTTAGATATCCTGATCACAGTCACAGATTCACACGGTAGAAAGTTTGACAATTTTTCATCTCTGATATTTGAATGGACATTAAGTGACCAATCACTGGCCTCGTTATCAGATTCTGTTGTGCTGTCAAGTGATGTTATACATGTACAAGGAAGAAAAATAGTCAGCAGTAAGTTATTTTAAATATAGAACTACAGAAGATTATGTCTGTGATTAAAAAACATGGACACAATGGAAATCTCAAACTATTTTTATACTGGAATTTCCAGTGGAGAACACAGTTATTTCTTGGTGATGTACAACAGGTAGGTTCATTCTTGCAGCACCAGCCAGTGACAAGGAAAATGTTTTTTATGCTGTCAGTTTCACACCTTAATTCTTGTTTATTCCTATCCTTTGGAATTTCTGTGACTTTTGAATTACCCCTTGGCTTCAGCTGTTTTTGACAGTTGTTGCAGATGAAGAACGCTGTATATTTTACAATATGTGTCAAGACCCATGGGAATTAATTGGTTAAATATACAATATTTATAAACTTCTTGTATTTGCTTTGAGGTTGCTTCCAAATTTCTGTCAATAATTATTTTGTTGGTTGAAATGGATATATTCTCCCATGTATATCTACTATCAAACACACATTGTTAAATCATAATTTTACATTTAAAAATCATAGTTAAACAAACACACAGGATCTTACTGTACCCTTATGTCTTGATAGACATATTGAGAGTAGAACATTAGCTGCACTTGACCTAATGACATCATAGAACAGTTACTGTTTTAATTGTGATGTCAGAGTTTTTATTTGTGATGTCAAAAACTACAGGAATTCGTATGAAATTCATCAATGGCGGGCATTATTGTCAACTCAGGTATAGAACGAAATTACTAACATTTGAATAGCTAAGCACACACTACATCATTAGCAAAGAATTACAGCTTAAATTTTCACTGTAAATCAAATTGCTAAGTATACCTATATGTAAATGAACTGTTAGTACATACAACATCCCATCTAAAATTGTTTGTTCACGTTGGAATAAGGTGTTTGATTTTTGTTGGTGCCTTTTAATGTTAAAAAAAGAGGAGGTAATTAAATATAAAAGATATTAAATGTAAAGACTATATATGTTGTAGGTTATAAGAAGTTACACCCAGCAGGTAAAACTGGTCAGCTTTCTGTAATGGCTACTGTTACCTATTATAATGACGAATATTTGAAAGTAGCTTGGTCGTCCATTGCAGTAAGTATACAATAAGGCTTTTCTGAGGCTTTTTTGAGTACCCTGTGAAAGCATATCTGATGTCTTTCTGATGCCATTCAACAACACACACAATGACAGGACTTCATTGTTCAACCAGTTTGCTACTACTAAAAGAAAAGTCAGTTTTTGAAAATTTTCTTTCAATATCTTAACTTTGTCTAGAAATTTCATATATCTGCCAAAAAAAGAATAATAAAGTAAAATAAAAAAAGAAATAATGGTTTTGAAATAACTGTTAATGTATGGTTTACTCAAAATATTAATTTCTGCCTATATTATACTTTTTTCCACATTTGATCAAATTACAACTGTTTAATTCTTATTTAGAATACCCCATATTGTTACATTATAGTTAGATTTCAGTATAATCAAAACAAAAATTATACAAATCTTTTTTCTATTTGTTTTAGGGTAGAATTTATCCAAGATTGACTAAGACTATTGACATTGTACTGGTTGATGAAGCTGTGCTCTCTCCAAGTATTATTTCTATATTTAACCATCCATCAAATAAAGTAAGTCAATTAGAAAGATACACTTTAAACAATGATTAAAATTACTTAAAAAAATGGTATGGTGCTCTGTTTAAAAACATTTCCTTTAAAACTACTGATAGAAGAGCACCATATGGATTTTCCTGACAGCTACAAAATATTCACTATAAATTTAAATGCATTATTGTTTAACAATTAGCTTTACATGTTGTAGAGTGAAACTCCCCTAATCCGGCCCTTCTGAAAACCGAATTCCTCCAGAAACCGAACGCTTTATTCTGGTTCGGAATTTCCACCTATATTTTCAAGTAAAAAAAGACTAGGATTTAGTAACATTTAAAGATAAAACCATCCAAATTTAGGAATGTTTTTCATTATTTCAATTTATTTACTTCTGGTTGGATTTCAGTAAAGTCCGGAACCTCTCAAAATGGCAACTCTGAAAACTGGCCAATTTTTACGGTCCGATAGCTGTTCGGTTTACAGAGGTTCCACTGTAATAGAATAGTCCTAGCCAAATAAGAGATATGATGTTCATGCTGTTATTTCTTTATATTTAAAATATTGTATACATTGGAAATGAAATATATTATTATGTCATGCTGTAATGTTAATACATCATATTTCATTGGATGCCTATTTTTTATCCATTGTTTATGTGGTAGCGTACTTACCTCGAGTGGTGAAGGTCACAGCTTTGATCCCTGGCCAGCTCTAACCAAAGACATTTAAATTGGTACTTGCTGCTTCCCCACCAAGCAGGCGGCATCTAGGAGAAAGAGCAAAGATTGGTCAGGTCATAGTCAGTATAATGTCTACGCTTGGGGTAATATGTATACCTGCAGACTTACCTCGTGTGCTTGCACATCAAAACTCTGACTAAGTGTGTGGGTCTAGTACAAAAAAGGTTTCATATTCATATCAAATCAACATATTCTTGAGTTGATGTTAAAGTATCATTTATCCATCCATCCATCATTGTTTTTGTTGGTACACACGGATCCGCATATTGAAATATTTCATAAAAGGCATAATTCAAATTTTTCCTTTCACTTAAATGTTTGATAATGTTTTGTGATTAATTTATGCAGTTAATGTTTATTTTTCATAATAGAATATAATTAGAAAAAAGTACATTGCAGGTTTTAATTATTGTGATCTTCACCTGGTCACATTTTTCTAATATTCACATTGCATTAATTTTAAAATCTTAGTATTGTCTTATACCAATAAAAACACAAAATTTCAGAAGCCTTTATAAAATCCCAAATCCAAAATCTGATACCAAAGGAATTGAATGAATCCTCGATATCATTTAGAAGTGAACAAATATAGTAGATCAGTGATTGTTCAAAATCCCAAAGCACTAAATAGTTTATGTAGTAATTAAAAAGCTTCACCAAATGAGATATCCTTGTTGTTAATGAAATCAGTTCAGATGTCAGAAAGAGGTGACTTGGTGGCTGAGTAGACGAGGTAGTTTGTTGTAACCACTAGTGGACACTAACCTTTGAATCCCATCTAAATTGACAAGGATCTCCATTTTCCTGTGAAGGTCAATTCCAGACATCCTTTGCAAATAAAAACTTGCCGTCATGATAAATCCCAATTGTATTGAAAGGGACATAAAAGCCCAGTAAACTTAATAACCACTCAAAAGTAAGAAAAAAAAATTTTTTCTAAGCCTCCATAATTATTATAACATTTTATAAAATTTTCACAGGTTACTATTGACATACAGAAGGGATCTGGAAATTTCTACATGATTCCTGAACAGAAGGGTATTGTAACACTGGATTACCAAGAGAAAGATAAGAAGATTCAGATAAGTCCTTTAAGAGACGGATCTCTTAGTGTTATTGTTTATGATTTGTGTATCACCATGTCACAGCCATTAATAGCATCAGTCTATGTGTCAGGAGTCGGCAGTGTTCATTTGTCTGTGATTGATAAGGTATGTGTGTTTAGTACACTCTGATTATACAGACCTGTTTACTGTTACTATTTTAGCATATTTTTTACTATTTTTGGCCCTCAAATTACACTCTGCAACCCAATATGTCATTTCTATGATTACAAAGATGTTACAGTACAAAAAAATTGGCAGTATGTAATTTTGTGTCTAAAGGAAGTTTTTTTAACACAAAATTAAGTCTTTGTCTATTATGCGCTTGTTACGATGATCTACAGTACATGATTCTTACATTCGGGCTGGTGACCGTGACCGTCAAGTTTGACGTAATGTGGCAGTATGCAGAAACAAAAGCTGGCAGAAAACTATGAAGGCGAGACAGGAGGAAACCTTGTCAGTGGTTCAGGGGAGATTACTCAGAGATTTGGAGGAGTCTTGAACCTTTAAGTACGGAGACACCTATTTTCACTGTTTGCTGTGCAATTCCTGACTTTTCTTGTGCACATGGAGGAAAGTTTTGACCGCGATTGGAAACAAATAGCCACAACGACATCGGATAAAATCTCTGTTTTTTCGTTACTTGCAAAGTTTTCAAATCGCGATCATTGTGAAGTCGGAATTTTCAACATTTATCATGAACTCAATAAGTTCTTGTCAGCATCGAGTCTTCCATTCCTCAAAACAAATAAGTTTATTCACCCAAAACATGAAAATGATTGTTATAAATACAAAATTTTAAGCAAATTTAATAGACTTTTTGTACCTGGAAGTTAGGTTAAGATAGTAACAACAAAATAAAGTTTGGTGTAACTATGCATCTGATTTTGCGTTAGATATCAGATAAAATTTAAAGTAATATTATAAAATTAAACATATTTTACTTCACAAGTCTTTTTCTTTAACCTATAAATTGAATTGATATGATCTTATACGAAGATGAAAGAAACAAATCAAATACATATTCATTAGGTTCCATTCCGAATCCGAATTATGACCACTTGTTGCCCACATGTCAAAACATGGCGGATCGTTTAAAGTTTGTCATCGTTGTTGGTTTTTGATTTAAAATTGCAATTTTCATGAATATTGATGATGAATTCATGAAAAATAAATGAAGAAACAACTCACAAAGTACGCGCTTTAATTTCGTCTTGTTATACTTATCATTTATTAAGCAAATCAATCTACAGGAAGTCAACAACCATCTTACAACAACAAAAACCTATTTTTTTGTCAGTTTTTCAAATTTCCTAAAAAATAGGTGTTTTTTAGTGACGAATAAATAGAGTTATTACAGTAGTACAAATTTAAATCATGGTACCAACAGATTCCTTTGAAATAAGAAATTCTGAGATAAAAGAGTCAGCTGTGTTTGAAAATATGACCTAACTAGTGCCCACATGAATTAATTTTTTTTTAATACATGTATGTGAAAAAAATAATTAACACAAGTGCTCAAGTCCTTAACTTAATGTTGGTGAAGGTTGATATTGACCATAAATTATAACCTGAATTGAACATGATATACATGTATAGGAAAATATCATATTCAGTTACCAGTTTCTTAAATGAAAAAATATTTTTTAGAAACATATGATTTTGATGTTTAGCACTGCAAAACTTAATTTTGGTACAGGTTGAAGTTGACCATGAGGTGAAAGCTAAAGTCAAGGTGATGGATGTTCATAACAAACCACTGAGAGCAAGCTTTTTCAATCTAATGGACCTGAAGTTGTTGCCAGCATCTAACATCATTACAATTAGGTAAAAAAAATTTTAATTGACAATGAAGGTATGTTTAAAATTTGTTGTGTAAAGGATAATGGTTTTTAAATTATTCAGTCATGTGTATTTTATTGAATACTTAAATTAATGGTTTTACTATGCCTAAGAAACATTGAAGTAATAAGTAATTATTGAGAGAGAAATCTGATTGTTCAAAGGCTGCAATAATCAGTTCCTTTATTAACTGGACAGCTTTATTCTAAATTTTCATGTTCATATGAATTTTACCTGTATAAAACTGACATCTGAGCAGTTTGGAGAGACTTCACTAAATGCCTTATATTTGATTTCAGACCAGATTTTGATACATACATTGATGAATTCACTGCTGTATATATTTTGCATGGAGCACGGGTTGGACACACAACTCTTCAAGCTCAAGCACAGCCACAGACAGGTGTTGTTAGAAGTCAGGCTAAGCCTGTCGAGGTAAATTTTAAGTGATTTTTATCCATGAACACAAGCTTGTGAAAGATCGTCACCTTAAGAAATATTTAAACATCCTGACATATGTGGAGGGTATTGTATTTGCTTTAAAAGTAATTATTTTTCTTTTTTTCAGTAATTAATATAAGTTTGAATCAGTTTAAAAATTTCAGAATATTTCTTTACTTTTCAATCTTCAGCAGCATGGATTTTGCATCATCATCAAGTGACATACATTTTTATATTTCAGGTTTTCCCACCTTTACAGTTAATACCAAAAAATATCACCTTGATAGTTGGATCATTGTTTCAGGTAAATATTTGTGGAGAATATACATGTAAGTTATTTGATTGAATCTTGATACAAGTAGGTCAATTCAAAACGAATAGAAAAGTATAATCAATTGTTTTTGACAGGTAAAAAGCTTTACTGTTTGTGATGTATGCATAAAGAATTTGTTAAAAAAAATTTATATTGATATTACAATACAGTAAGATTTATTAGATGTGGCAAAAGCTGTCACTTTCATTTTGACTTTTACTGTAAATTTTACTTCTTTTTTATTTTGGAGACTAAACATAAGTAGAATAAATCTACAAAACAAAGAAAAAAATGAGCAGAATGTACAAATAAACATTAAGTTTATAAAAAATATAAAGTATAACTTTGACTTTTAACACAAGTAACAAAAGGTTTGCTGGA
Organism: Mytilisepta virgata; assembly: GCA_028015205.1. Taxonomy (NCBI): domain Eukaryota; kingdom Metazoa; phylum Mollusca; class Bivalvia; order Mytilida; family Mytilidae; genus Mytilisepta; species Mytilisepta virgata. The sequence goes on from CM051515.1 coordinate 40,968,459, forward strand.
AAGGTGGTAGATGAAAGAATTAAAGAAATCAGTTATTTGTAAGAATACAGTGTATATCCAGAATTTGGTAATTTATGCCTGTATTTTTTTCCTAATTGAGATTTTCAGTTTTTACTAACTTCAAATATGTATCACACACATGCATGTATAAACTTGCTGTCAACTTAAAAAACCTATTGCAGGTACTCAGTAAAGGTGGACCCACACCACAATGTACTGTACACTTTTCTATCAAGAATAGTAAAGTTTCAACAGTATCCAGTAGTGGTGTGCTGGAAGCCATGGAACTAGGATCTACAGTGGTTGTTGGTCAAGCAATAGGTCAAGATCCAGAATCTGGAGAAACTGTGGTCTATAGTCAGGTAATTTACTGATGATTTTATTAATAAATTGTAGTCTATACAAAAGCACTTATGTAATTTTCAACTTACCCGAATAGTAAGCTATCGTCTTTACTTGATATCCCTTGTCTGTCATCTGTCCTTCATTTTCCATTAACTTTTACATCTTTTAAATCTTCTATGAATTTAAAGGACCTATTTAAACGGTAATTTTATATGTTAGATGGTCATATAATGTTTTTTAATTTTAAAATATGACCTTTTAGATCTTCTATGAAACAACTCTGCCAGTTGGAACAAAACTTGTCAACAAATAGTCCTCTCTCAAGATGGTGTCCGTTGACTCCTCCAAGATTCCCCTTACACAACTAGGTCAAATATGAAATTAGACATGCATGTATATGCACAAGATAAAAATTATGGTGGCCAACATTTAACATTTATTTGTAGGATGATGCTAGGGTCCACATAGTGCAGCTGACAGAAATCAAAATATTTGCTCCTTTATCAAGACTTGAGACAGGGACACAGGTTGGTATCATTAGGTTTCACTATAATTCATACATGGTTTTTACTAACAGTAATGAAAAATTATTTTTAAGTGTATCTTAAAACTTTTAAATTAATTCTAAATACAGTCTCTGAACTGCCCCCTTACCGGTAATTTTGTAGATATGTAGTGTTTATATGGTTGGTAAGAATTCAGGAAATGCATTAGCATACATGTGAATGGTGAAATATTTTGTAAATTAAAATTCTCATCCTTAAAATTTCTTCAATTCTATAAGATTCTTTGTTAATTTTCAAAAGTTAATCTTCAATAGGAAAATTCTCATGCTTTGAATTTCAATCCCCAGTTTTATCACTTGTATTAATAAATATTTCACATCCTTTGTACCAACAGATAATACTCTATGTTAAGGTATGGAGCATTATATAAAAACATTGTTCTACATGTATATTATAGTTATGTATTGTATTTTAAGGTTATTTGTTCAAACATTTCTTGCCTCATGTTAATTTGAATCTTGAGTCAAATATTGTAATGATGCATGTCTGTTGTCTATTTGTCTGTACAACATACTTAAGAAACTTGTTTCTTGACTAAAAGTCTTGGCTTTAATAAATATCTGCATTTCATGTTAAAATCAGTTTAGTTTTTTCCTAAAATTCAACATGCTTCATTTATGATGGCATTGAATTTTCCCCAGAAATCCAATAAATCACAGAACGGAAAGCTGACAGAAAATCTTCTGTTGTGGAAAATTATCTTGAAGAAAAGAGTCATTTATTAAAAATCTTAACTTGACATGACTGTTATTTACAATACATTCCGAAATATTTTATTGAGGGTCTTGGTTCAGGAAGATTTTCAATTGGGATGTCTATTTTCATTTGAAATTTTTGTATAGTGTGTAATGCAGCAGGCCAAGACATAAACTTAACAAAAATATGGTCTAACCATGGTAAAATCTCAACACATATCATAGCATTCCATTACTCATCTTGATTCTAATGTAGGAAAATGCAAAAACATATTCTGACTTAGTCTGTGCTAGTCATTATTTATTTGAAATGTTACGAAGTGTCTTTCAATATACCAACCAATATTGAGCTAGACATTTAATAGTTCATTTGCATATAGATAGATTCATATTTCGTTACGAAAAACAAGATTATTAAATGTTTCTTGATTAAATTATTTTATCTAATTCTTTGTCAACTCTTTCTGGACCAATTGCTTATAAAAAATTTAACGTGGTAGCTGATGATCTTAGTTGATGATTGGTTAAGTCAAAAGTTCATAAGTTGCTGGAACAACTTCTACATTGGGATTCCTGAGAATTGATTAATAACACAATGGCAACATACATGTATTTCTCCTACTCTTGATGTGTTTAATCGGTGGGATAAAAATACATAGTATTTTTAACCACTTCCCATTGATTAAACTTCTATGTGGGAATTACCGCCGTTTTTTCAACATTTATTGGAACGATAAACTAGAGAAGTCCCGAAATGACGTATATGTAAAAAAAACTACATAGCAACGACATTTTCTTGAGGTTTTTATCGAAAATCATAGGAGAAACAGATTCTCCTTCAATTTACCTGTGAGTTATGGAATTTCTCCACCCTCAATAGTTAAATTTTAGATTTTAACACGCTCACAAATGCTCGCGTGTTGAAAATCGAAAATTTATTTCGGGTGGAGAAATTCCATAACTCACTCGTACCTGAAGGAGAATCTATATAAACATTTTGCACAAGTTTATGATGTAAAATTCATGGATGAGTAAGCACTTGAAGAGGATTTTGGTTTATAAAATATGAAAATTATTTGATAACCATTAGAGAAACAGATTCTTGCATCACCATAGGAGGATTATCCAATTATCAAATCTCGATAGTTAAATTTTTGAATTTTTCTCATTAGATAAATCTGACAATCCAGCCGTAACGATGTAAGAATCTATATATTGTTTAAAATATTTTTCAAGACATCATCATAATATCTTAATTGCCGCCAAGATTGAGTACTTTGAAACCTGTGTGATCTGAACCTCTTTGAAAATTTTGTTAGGTTTTGGTAGATGTTCTGTTTACATACATGTAGATTAAATAACAAGAGTATTCATTGAGGAATAATCCATGTAGCAGTTCAGTGTAAACAGGTTTTCACTATACACAAGATTTGGTTTAGACAGGTTTCACTGTATTTGTAAATCGTCAATCTTTTATTGAATTTTCAGATGCCTATGTATGGAGTTGGACAGTCCGACCAGGAAACACCATTTACATTCGGTAGTGCCAGACCTCCATTGTCCTTTACATGGACAGTTAACAATAAAGATGTTGTTGTACTCAATAATGTGTTCCACAAGGTGAGAGAAAGGCAATGCTATATCTTAATGAATATTTAAAATTTGCTATGTGATATGTAACAGGGAATTTAGTCAATATGAGAGTTTTATCCACGTTTGAAATCACCATGAAACTAACTTATTTAGAAATAAATTTGAATGCCAGTTAATTACTGTGAATAGAGAATTAATGTTATACAATATTTACAATGCTATGTGTTCTTTTAATCTTTAACAGAGTAATATAAAACCAGTAGACGAGAGTAATTTTGCCATACAGTTGTTTGCCAAGACACCAGGACAAGTTACAGTAAAACTGACTGTCCGACCTGAAAAGAGTTCCAGATCTCAGATACTCAGACAACCTGAATTAACGGATGAACTTCAGATACAGGTAAATATTTGCAATAATGAATGAAACTGGGACTTTGAAATTGGTTTAGAAATACATTTTCCGATCTTTTTTTTAATGCATAAAGCTAGAGTACCTTGAGTGAACAGTTGTCCTTTAGTAGGTAGGAAAATGGGCAGTCCTTGTAAGATAAAGCTCAAAATCATAACTAGTTATGTTTAGCTAATAATTGTTGATAAATACAAGTAGATACCAAAAACACTAGGCCATTGAGATTTCTGTTAAGAACGTAAATTTTTCTTACAGGTTTACCAAAAGATGGAAGTTATAAATCCTCAGGTCTGTGATGGAAGACTGTTGATAGCACCTAATAGTGAAGCTGCCGTAAAAACAAATAGGTAAGACTGAAGACGAAGTAGTAGTCTGTGCAGTTTAGGTGTTCTGAGAAGAAAAGTTATTTTAAGTAAAGCCCTTATAGATATGCTAAACTTACTAATTCAGGAAGCAAAAATTAATTTTTTTGTAATTTAAAATTATCATGAAAAAACATAAACCAACATTTCAAAAGGTGCTTTCTAATTCCAGCAATATATGATGATGATGATGATAATAGAATTATAGAAATTAAAGAAAAGAAGGGGTAAAAAGTGTTGATGACACAACATTGAAAGATACATATTACATTTATGGTATATTTATATTGTCAGAGATGGATCGGCTAGAATGAGTTACCAGGTGATATCGATGGATACTGATAAACCAGTCATTGAAGTAAAGGATGGAGGCATGGTATACAGTGGTGCCACCTGTGGACAGGCATACCTACGAATCACTGCATATGAAGAATTTGGTACCAATCAGACTGTAGTCCTGTTGATAAAGGTAATATTCCAAATCCAGTAGCTTCCTTGTAAAATTTTTGTAATGTTTATCTGTATAGTATCTAGTTTCCAATTAGGTGTGAAAAAATTCTTGTCTTTCCAGTAACCCCCCCGGGGCTAGTTTTCTGTTGCATACCCTAATTTTTTTTTAACACAAAAAAAAAACCTGCAAGAAATCTCGATCTTTGCTATTTCCTTTTATGGAAATGTGCTTACAGATAGAAAAAGTGAGAGCTCTCTCAGGTAAAGGTACTAGGAAAAGCAGCATCATAGAAAATTACATGTGCAAAAAAATTTATAATGGTAAAATATCCTAAATTTTTTTCGAACTTACAACTACATGTATGTCACATATTTCAGGTTAAGACTGTTTCCTACATGATGATAAATTCTGATACGGTACTTAAAACTTCGAAAGGTCAACTCAAGAAAATACCAGTGGGTGTAAATCTCAAGTTTTCTGTAAGTTACCATGACGATGTAGGAGAGGAATTCTTTGCCACAAGTGTAAAGATGTACTACAGATGTAACAGGTAAATACATAAATCATATAAATTTCTTCATTACAAAGACTTTTCAAATATATGAGGTCTTTGTCATCGAGGTTAGGGACATGGTTCAAAATTTTTGAAGTAGGAGGTAGTTTTTAAAAAAATTCATAACAACCAAAATTCAAAATCATTCATGTAAGTCAGAATTCATAATAAAAATACCAAAATTCTGCTTTTACTGTTGGTTCTGCAGATGTTATCCATCTGTTGACTGGTTTTTTTTGTTTTTTGTTTTAAATTCAGAAACCAGGACTTAACATTACATGTATTCTTTTTTTAGCTCACCTGGCTATGGCCAGGGTGAGCTTTTGCCATCACTTTGCGTCCGTCGTCCGTCCGTCGTCCGTCCGTCCGTCGTCCGTCCGTCCGTCGTCCGTCCGTCGTTAGCTTTTCATTCAAACATCTTCTCCTCAGAAACCATTTGGCCAATTCCAACCAAACTTTGCATGAGTGGTGTATGGAAGGTCCTCAACAAAGTTTCCTCATTTAGTTCTGATTGGTCAAGAAACATGGCCACCAGAGGCAATTCTTGTTTCTGATTGGCTGATTTTCAAAAATCTTCTCCTCTGAAACCACTGGGCCGATTGGTTTGAAACTTAATAGGAATGATCTATGACATGTCCTCTACAAACGATCCTCAATTTATTTTGATCTGACATAAAACATGGCCGTCGTAGCTAAAAATAGAATATAGGGGTGCATGTGTTGTTTTTGGCTTATAACTTAAAAACCGTTACAGATATCAAAAATCTGACAGGGTGCAAAATTGATCAGCCTGACAAGATCTACCTACCCTGAAATTTTGAAGGAAATCCCAAAACCCATTTAGGAGTTATTGCCCTTTTTTCGTCAAATTTTCAAAATTTAACATTTTTCGTCATTTATCTCCAAAACTATTTGAGATAGAAGTGAAATGTAAATTTGAAAAATGTTTGCCATGTTGAGGTCTACATACCCTGAAATTTTAAAGGAAATCCCAAAACCGATTTAGGAGTTGTTGCCCTTTTTTGTCAAATTTTCAAATTTTTTATTCAAAAATCTTCTCCTCTGAAACCGCTGGGGCGATTGGTTTGAAACTTGATAGGAATGATCTATGACATATCCTCTACAAACGATCCTCAATTTATTTTGATATGACATAAAACATGGCTGTCGTAGCTAAAAATAGAATATAGGGGTGCATGTGTTGTTTTTGGCTTATAACTTAAAAACCGTTACAGATATCAAAAATCTGATATGGGGTAAAATTGATCAGCATGACAAGATCTACCTACCCTGAAATTTTGAAGGAAATCCCAAAACCCATTTAGGAGTTATTGCCCTTTTTTCGTCAAATTTTCAAAATTTAACATTTTTTGTCATTTATCTCCAAAACTATTTGAGATAGAAGTGAAATGTAAATCTGAAAAATATTTGCCATGTTGAGGTCTACCTACCCTGAAATTTTAAAGGAAATCCCAAAACCCATTTCGGAGTTATTGCCCTTTTTTGTCAGATAAATTTTCCCTGAACAATTGAACCAATTGCAACAAACTTGGTCAGATAGTTGATTAATTGTCCAATGAAAACCAGACTCCAGGTGAGCGATACAGGCTCTGGTGAGCCTCTAGTTTACATGCAGGTATGACTTAGTACAAATAAGTCATGGCACAGACAACAACACAATAGATCTAAAGGCTGCTGAGGTTGGACAGACTGTTTTAAAGGTATAAATATGAATTTTTCTTGGATAAAATATCTTAAATACTTTGTGGAGAGAATGTATTTTTGGAAATCTTAACATGGGTTTGCTGAGGTCCTTCTATATTTTATCCCAAGGAAAAGCAGAAGAACAATTTTCTGGATACATTCAAATACCCTTGGCTTTTTCAGTAATAGAAATTTACTCACCCAATACAACAAAGTACTAGCCAAGAAAGGTTACTAGTGACCCATTAAAAAGATTGACACAAGAAAAGCAATGTAGCTCGGGTATGAGCAGTAAAAAAAAAAGCAGTCTCTATTCAGTTCTGAATGGCTTAGTCTAAAGTGTGTTTTTGGTTTAAATATACAGAAAGTACTAAATTGGATTAATATGGATGTAGAGTAGACAAAATACAGCCAAATATCTTATTGTTATGTTGAAATCAATACACACAAGACAAAATCTCTGTACCTCTTCTGGCTTTTACTAACAGAAAATTTCATTGTCTTTCAATAAACAAAATAGCACTGGGTGTCAGCCTAGTGCAATTTTCAGCCCATGTTCATATTGTTTATAGCAGAACTTGGGTAACTAGAACTCGAACACTTGTCATACTTTTCCAGAAATGATTGTTTAGGATGGCTTTTCAGTAAAATTTTATAGGTGGTGATAATTTTGGTAAAGGTTAAAGGTAATAAGAAATTTTAATCCTTATGCATGGTTCCATAAAAAAAATTCTTTCCAGTATGTTTTTATACATTTATTTCGGGAACAGCCTAAATAAAATGGTAAATTTTCAGTAAATATGAAGAAAATGCAAATATTCTAAAATTAAATCATGATTAAAAACCTATTTTAGGTATGGGACAAATATAACCCTTGGATAGCTGATTATATTAATATTGATGTTGACTATTCCATTACACCCAACAAGCACAGTATCTCATTAGGCCAAATTGTCTGCTATACCTCACCATTGGTAACACAGTCAGGTGTGTAATATTGTATGATTTTCACATGATAATTTGTTACTATACAAGGATTCAGTAAATCTAAAGGAGAAAACAGCAAGCATAAAATTTATTAATTTCTTTTAAATGACAAAAAACCTGAATTTCAGTATCATGTATAAGTGTCTTTATTAGCACTTATTTAATTTTATTTGTTTGTAACTTAACTGGAAGTATGAATATTTTTTTATGCTGTTTATTCAACTCCTTAAATTGAACTTCATTTTTTTGCAACTTTGTTGTTCATTTTGACTATTTTTATGACGGGAATTAACGTCACCTGTACGTTCATGATACCACTATAGGTACATGTATCAATACATTGAGATGGAGTAAATAGATAAAATCACTTCTAATAACATTGCTTGACGATTAAGGTTGGATTCAAACAAAAATGGTTATTAGCTTGTTAGGAATTCAAAAAAAAATTAATGTTGACATGCTAAAAGTATCATTTGGCAAAATTGTAATATTTTGTAATGAATTGGTTTTATATGATGTCACGATGTTTTACAGGCTATAATGGAAAGTGGTCGACAAATAACAACAATGTGAAGGTCGTAGCCGACACTGGTATTGCCACTGCAGCAAAAATAGGCTCAAGCCTAGTTTTTTATCAACTTACCAGTGGAATTAACACATATACAGAGGTATATTTTAATTCTTACTTATATACTGTATAAGATGCAGTAAATCATGAATTCCAGTCTTGGTGGGTCAAACAAAAGAGTACAAAATTAGTATTGGTGGTAACTTTTCCTTTCCTTCTTTCACACATGATTACAGATAAATATTTTTGAGTCAAAATAATGTGTCCATTGATAAATATTATAACAGTCATCCTCAAACATCAAGTTCACCTCAGTTAGCAATATTTGAACAGTCATAAAAACATTTCAAAGATCATTGCATATTGTATTGTACTTTAATAATTCACTGGATCATAACTTAATATTGTTATTGAGGACATTGTATCTCTGTTTAGCACATTCTATAGCAAGGTTGGGCGGAAAATACCACCCCCGGTATTTACCGCCGGTAATAAGGCTGAAGTGGCAAATACTTGAAAGTATAAATTTCAAATGTACTATATTTTCTTTCAAACATATAAGAATCTGTTTGAGGTCTGTCAGAAAAAGGTTTATGACATTATATATTGACAACATCAGCATTTCTATGACTCAGATATTCTTATCTTACCATCTGTCTTCATGTCAATAATTTATTGTTGTTGTCAGGTAACTGTAGAACCAGTAACTCGTGTGACCTTTGACACGCCATTGACCTTTCTGACAAATGTGAAGAATAGAGCTGATAACTACTTTATACCAGTAAATCTGGGTAATGGACCCTCAGGTAATGTACATATAATTGGAAACATTATTCCCTTACCCTTTATAAAATTTCCATATTTGGGAATAAGGGAGATAGCTCTTGCTTTGCATATGAATAATAATATTGATATGCAAATTTTGAATTGTTTGAGTGACTTTTTGCTGATGTTCCATTGAAGATCATTCTGTTAAAAAGGGTGTCTTGAAACAAAATACATATGTGTTGGTCACATAAATTGAAGCAAAAGAACATTGCTCTTATTCCTGTTCTTCATCTTACAATTACCATGAATCCATTAGCATAAGAAAAATCAAATCCCACTGCAAGACAGTCCCTAGTAGTAGTTTGAATGAAATAACATGTATGCTAAATGTCATTCGTATTGGTATCAGCTGCAAATATATGTATGCATAAACTTGTATGGATATACATGTAAATTTTTAAGTATCAGTCAGCTTTCACTGATGGTAGTAAGTACGAACTAAAAGTGAGATTAATTAGTTGAGATGTTCTGTTTTAATCATAATAACATACTAGTCCTACTATGAAATAAAAAAATATGTTTATTGTAGGTGATAATTGTAATAAAAAAGTGGCAGATGATAATTTTTCTCCTGATTCCATTCCATTCAGCTGTCATTTGAGCCTGACTGACCTACGAAGTGAAACATCAGTAAATGACCTTTTCAGAGTCACTAGTATGTTTAACAGCAAGACAGGTAAGTTCTGTCAATAAATGACTAATTGTATATAACAAAATACATGTACTATATATAAATAAGGAAAAAAAAACAAGAAAACAAGTACTATAAAAAAGATGAAAGCAAACAAATATCTTTAACACATACAATGAAGCCTAAATTTCAAACTAACATTTCATTTGGAGTCGACAGTTGTTCAGTTTCAGCATGTTCCAGTTTACAGATTCTTTTAGAACTTTAGAGAGGTTCACTGCATTAATCCAACAAATTTTGATTGAGAAATAAATCATTTCAGGTGTATATAAAGATTTAAAAATATTAAGTTTGAGGCTGAAAATGATTGAGATGTATTTCAATTTAAAGTTTTGTAAACGTACTTGTATCTTTTGCAGCTAAATATGGATGTAGGGTAGACAAAATACAGCCAAATATTTTATCACAGCAAACAAGTACATTATCAACAAATGTTGTATTGTCGGTACATGTTCCATACCAAGAAGGTCAAGCAGAGGTCATGGTATCCAAACAGTTTGAATTTTACCCAGAATTCTTTGTACATACAACAGAGATCCATCTATCTACAGTAACAACAGTATATTCTTTAAGAGTGTCAGCTATTTCTGCATTATTGTCCAGTATAAAGGTATGTTAAAAGAGTAATTGGCCATTTGTGTTTATGAATAAATTGCTTAATCTGAGGTAAATTTGCAAAGGCCATTTCATTGAACTTTCGGATGTAATGTTTAGTTATTTAATACAGATCAGAATATTTTTCCAAAGGTACTGGGAACAGTTCAGTTGCCTGACATCAATGGCAGACATTTTATGCATATTCAGCAGGGAAGCAGTATCAACAGTATATGCAGAACTTTTATAAACTGGGACAGGAGGATTAAAACACAAAAGGGGTGTTACTTTTGCTGTGTCTGACACTAGAATATGAAAAAAGAAAGAGAAAAATTGAGCAGTTTATAACTATTACACACCTTCTGTTTTGATCTATAAAAGATATCTTTAAGGGAGCAAGTAATTGTGCAGTCAGGATTTCTATATTATATTATACCGATCTCACTCAAGGAAAGATAACCCAAAGGGATTTGTGTCATCAGCTTTTTGAAATGAAAAAATTAACAATAATTTTACTGGTCAATAAAAAAAACAAAAGAAATGTGGTTTGTTAAATTGTTATGTGTTGTTAATTTATCATCTTATTTTTAAGGCATTTGTTAGTGATTCTACTATACTGGAAGCTCTTGATCCACAGAGAGATCAACAGTCAAGTTCAGTTCTTGTTTATCCAATCAAATTGATTGTTTCTCCTGCTCTTTGGGAAAGGGAAACACTTGATGTTTCAGTCAATCTGATTTGTTCAAAGACAGGTCAGGAGATTAAAATACCCGTTGGTATAAGACTTATTGGACAGAAGCCTGATTATTTAGGTAAGAATTATTGTATTCTGTATGCTTGGAATTCACAATACAGTAGACCCAATTTTAGAATTACTTTTCAATACATTATTGACTGTGTGCCCCCAACATACTGCTGAAACTGATTTCTTGATAAAATACAAAATTCTTGCTACACAGGTATTCACTTCATACCACTATTTCCAAAAACCTCGCATCCTATTAGGTGACATCATATTGACATTAAAAACAAGAGGCTAAAGAAAATTGAGCCTGTATAGCTCAACTGACAGTCACACAATCAATCCATTTTATTTCATATCAAGTGAAAATTGTAATGGACCTTCCATAGATGCTTCATACCAGGTATCAATTTGGCTGTATGGTTTCAGAGGAGACGACTTTTAAAAAATGAACCTATCAAAAATAAGAATTGTTCGTGGCAGCCATTTTAGTTGTCGGAGCAAGATGATTAATGAAAAGTTTGTAAAGGACATTCCATAGATGTTTCATACCAAGTTTCAGTTCATTTAGCTATGTCATTACAGAGGAGAAGATTTTTAAAATTTGTCCAATCAGAAATGAGAATTCATCATCTTAGCCATATTAATTGTCCAACCGGAACGCAATATGCAAACCTTATAAAGGTACTTCCACAGATGCTTCATACCAAGTTACAGTTCAGTTGGTGTTGCGGTTTCAGAGGAGAAGATCAAAATATAAAAGTTTACAGATTGACGGGCGAAAGTGATAAAAAAAGCTCATATGGCCTAAGGGCCAGGTGAGCTAAAAATGGGGTTGCATGCAGAAGACATAAAAAAAAATCCATCAGGAGAAAATTGGAACTAAGTTTTGATGAATGCAATTACTGATTAAAACGAAAGGAAGGCAGTTTTTGATACAATTCATTTGAAAGAAATTTTTCAGTTTTTACCAAAACATAAATTTTCCATTTTACGTGGGTGACACATTTTGTTCAATGACATAATTATATTCTAAGAAATTGAACGAATCTTTCTGAACAAATTTTAAGACAATGGTAATGATTTAAATATGGTAAGATATCTGGTATTTTTTTAAATAATTTTTTTTTGGCATTTAATTCCCTGCATTTGTTGTTACATGCAGTTCAGAAATAAGGGAAGTTTAAACTGGCTAATTTTGAAACCAACAGTTTTATTTGTATTACAGAGAGTTACACAACAGCACAGAAAGGATGGGCAGCTCTTATAAAACAGTTATTTAATAACTACCAGTCATGGTTATTTATCTTCTTTCTTATCTTTACAACAGCAGTATTAGTACTTCTAGGTAAGTTATATTTATCTACGGATCTTCACATTGGCAGTATTGGTACTTATAGGTAAGTTATATTTATCTACGGATCTTCACATTGGCAGTATTATTACTTATAGGTAAGTTATATTTATCTACTGATCTTCACATTGGCAGTATTATTACTTATAGGTAAGTTATATTTATCTACTGATCTTCACATTGGCAGTATTATTACTTATAGGTAAGTTATATTTATCTACGGATCTTCACATTGGCAGTATTAGTACTTATAGGTAAGTTATATTTATCTACGGATCTTCACATTGGCAGTATTAGTACTTATAGGTAAGTTATATTTATCTATGGAACTTCACATTGGCAGTATTAGTACTTATAGGTAAGTTATATTTATCCATGGAACTTCACATTAGCAGCATTTATAGTACTTCTAGGCAAGTTAATATTTATATTCAGAAGACAGTATTAGTACTTCTAGGTAAGTTATATTTATCTTCACAACAGAAATATTAGTACTTTTAGGCAAGTTATGATTGGCTGAAATTTTAAAAATCTTGTCAAAAACCACAAGAACGAATGAACTTCTAGAAAGTAGGAATGTTCCTTAGATGGTTTTAGTGATGATTGGAAATCCAAGATTGCTGCCACCATGGAACATAGTTAACATAGGACATACAAACAACTTCTTTGAAACTGTTTGACAGATTGAATTAATAATATGCCTGAATGACTATGATGGTCCTGTACCAAATTTGTAATTTTGATGCAGATTGGAAATCCAAGATGGCTACCACTGCAGGACATAGTTAAGGTATCCGGACCATAAATGACCACGTGATTATTCGAAAGTTCCCGGATGTTCCATACAACGCAATTGAAATGACCTCGGTAATTATCGGCAAACTTCGGAAATGTCAATATAACTAACTTATTTTTACAGACTGCATATAAGCAACAGAGTGTGTTTCAACTTGAGAAAAATATATATACAAATTTCCAGCTTTAAATTTTTTGGTTCAGCCATTCACGGTCAAAAAGAGATACACTTTTCGTTCATGATCTATTATGGTCCGGATACCTTAACATAGGACTCAAAGTTTAAAAAATCTTCTTGTCAGAAACAACAAGACCAAATGAAAATCTACTTTGCAGAAATGTTCCTTAGATGGTCTTCTACCAAATGTATAATTTTGGTGCTGATTGGAAATCCAAGACGGCTGCCACCTTGGGACATAGTTAACATAGGACCTTATGGGAAATATGTACAAACAACTTCTTCTAAAATGTTTGACAGATTGAATTGATATGCCTGAATATATGAAGATTGTATTTATAATTTTGCTGCCGATCTGTCATCCAAGATTAGTTAAGAGACTTAGTTAAATATAGGACCCTATGGGAAATAGAAATATAATTATTAGTAATTAAACGATCCAGATTAATTTTTTGGTAACTTAAATTAACTTTAACTAATAAAACATTTTTCATTTATTTGATTAAATGTATTTTGCCGATGAATTTTAGTCACAGTGAGCAAACCAAACTGAAAGTAGTTCGAAGGAACGTTGATGACATGTCTGGGAAATGTAAATTCTCGGATGTATTGCTCTCTTACAATTACATATAGGTCATACCCATATGGATTTAAATTGTCCATATCTGATATCAGTTGATTTCTGGTCCTTGAAAATTTGGAAATTGGTCCTTTAAAGTCCTTGAAATGTCCTTGAATTTTGTAGTAAAAAATGTGTATGAACCCTGCTTTACTATCTCTCAGTACTTTCATGGCAAACTGCCTTCAACCTTAACCTTAACCTGGATTCTAACATTGAAATTCTATTAAGAAATTCACAGTCGATGAGCCATGAACTCAAAGTCACAGCATCCGTTTCACATCAAAATGCTGCTGTTCATATCACATGTTATCCATGTACAAAGTTTCATGATGACACCATAACTCCTTCATGAAAAACTACCTTAAACCTGAACGGACAGATGCACAGACTAAAGAACTGTATGCCCAGCCTACAGGCGGGGCATAAAAAGTTTGTTGGTTGTGGTAATATTTTGAAAGTCCCTTCCTTTCCTCCCACATTCATTTTAATAGCCCTTAGTACTCCTATATAAATTGTAATGATACAACACCAGTATTAGTACTTAGAATATATACAGTCATAGTATATAACTAATTTGGTAGTTTTGGAATACATTATGATTTTAATTTCAGGGTACCATTATATACTAGGAAAAAGATACAGCACTGTTCCTAATACAGTATTTATACCTAGTCCATCAGGGTCAGCTGCACCATATGGTATGCATAACATTTCAGGTAAGTAATATAGGTCAGTTGGACTTGAATACAAACTTAAATGTACATGTATTAGTCGACAGTTTTTACTTCTGTTTAGTTTTAAAATGATGTTTAGAATAAAATACTTATGGATATATCTTAGTACTCTGTAATTCTAGTCTTAGCATAATTGTAAAAATAAAAATTAACATGTCTAAGTATGTCTTAATTTTATTAGGTAAATAACTTGAATAACGTGTATCATCATATAAGTGCGAGAGTGGCCCTTGTAGCAGCATTTTAGCCTTCTCTTTTTCGACATCTACAGAGGAGTCTTAACATGCTAAGGGTTTTGCTCTCAGCCATTTTTCGTCCCCATCCGACGGACTAGCATCTTTTACCGAGACCATCTTCACAAATGGTATCGATAGGGTGTCGCAAATTTGATCCCTGAAATTTTCATCCTGCACGGGAATCGAATCATGGACCTTTGGCTTCGTAGTCCAATTCGCTAACCCCTACACCACGGCGCCCTTATGCATGTACAATATCATTATATTGTAAGTGCATATGACATCTTTGTGATACAAAATTTACATGTGAGAATGGATATGAAATATACACATGAACAAAACAGTGTTTTTTCAGTAACTTAGTACATGATAATGACAGAAGATTATATAATTAGGTATAATTAAAAATATTTTGGTTAGTATTTTTCTATTAGAAATTATTGGAGAAAATTGTGTATGAATATTACATTTTATATGCAAAGTCAAATAAACACTGTTCTTGAAAGTCATAATAATATAAGTGTCCAAAAGACCAAAACATTTACAAATAGTAAACCATACAGAACTTAGTCTCTGAATAATGGATCATTTACAAATATCTTATTAAAAGTTCATTTCATATAAAAAGTCAACAAACTCTCATTTTCCTAAGTAGTTCCTATAACCAGTTGTCTTTTACCAATATATTTCAGTTGTTCATGACTGTCAATAGAAGAAAATCATTGTAGAGATAAGTAAATAATATATTATTGTTTCAGGTTCTCCGCCTGCCTACACTCCTCCCACACCTAAGTCCACATATTTATGGTCCCCAGGCTATTATCCACAAGATGGTTCAAGTCCAACAAGAAGAAGATCACCATATAATAGACCTATTTCACCAATGTTATAAAACTTACAATGATTTAGGAAATATCTCAAATTTGGTATGGGGCACAGTAACAGAGCTGTTGTATGCAGTGTGGACTATGCAGTAAAGATAATGGGATGCTTTCATTTATGTGATTCATCACAAAATTTGGTATTCAACTGGCTCCCTATTGGATGATGTGTACCAGATTCTAGATATAAAGGATGTGATTGGTATGAAATGGACATCAGTGCAGCCTAATATTGGGTTAAAATATAAAAAATTAACAAAACAAATTGTATTGAAGATTAATGAACATTACCATGAATCCTGGGTGTAAATGATTTTGCTTGTAATAAGTATTAATTATCTGTCAGCATTGTATGTGTTCTTTTCTCTTTATCTGTAAAAAGAGATAGCAAATCTCAGAGTATATAATTTGGCAAGTAATAGCATTAGGGACAAGATCAAAAGTTTAAAATGAATAAAAAACTTGATTCAGTTTTTTTCTTAACCATCCCCACTCTAAAACTATATGAATTATTTTTTTCATCCATCAATCTTTTGATGTCATCCTGTAAGTATTACCTGTCTATATATTAAATTTACTGGTGGTGCTGTCAGCATTATGTATTCTCAGAGGGTATGATTTAGTTTGGTTTCAAAAGGGTAATTCAATTTTCAATAGTTATGGTTTTATCAGATAATAAAATATATATCAAAAACGCTGTATAATTACATAAAAGATATAAAAGGATCCAAACAACAGTTTTATTCTGAGATAAGGTGTTTTCTTGAATTGTACGGAGTGTTATAATTGACGAAGAGTTATGATTTCTAAAGAAATTATACAGATTTTTACAAACCTCACATTGAATCATAAGGAAAAAGTTTATAATTTTCAAATTCTCTTTGGCAAATTAAATACATGGAACAGTACATACATGTATTAGAAAAAAAAGAAGGTTCACATTTAGATTTATTTTTTTCTGAGGCCTTACTCTGACTTGTTTATTGAAATTTTCAATATGACATGTGTTCATTTTGTACAGATGCATTTTAGATACTTATGTTATTTCATTCCTTATGCATTTATTTTATCCTTTAATATGTATATGTATATTTATTATTGTATGACAATGATAGTTATTTTTCTTAAATTATGATATAACATATATAATGTCGATTCAGTTAATTTTGTGGGTATCAATTTTGAGTGGTTTGATGAAAAATTCACAGTTCTTCTGTAGCCATGAAAGTTATGAAGATTGGTGTCAAACTGTAGAAGTAGGGAATGATATTACCTCCAAAATTATCTACAAATCTAACCAGGAAACTTTGGTTCGGCAGACCACTGCTCTACCAACTAAGCTAAAGGAGTATTCAGCTAGTGCAGCTAAAGGAGGTTTTTTGGAAACGGTTTATGATTATACAACTTCTGTTGTACAGAATCCACAGAAAAGTTTCATATGAGGTAAATTTCAATGAGACAACAACTTAGAAAGTATAAAAAGAGGTACATCCTTAGAGACATTTTTATACCCCCCGCAAACAAAGTTTTGGGGGTATATAGGAATCACCTTGTCCGTCCGTCTGTCCATATATCTTATGTCTCAACTCCTAGACCGCTCAATGGATTTCAACGAAACTTTACAGAAAGGAAGTACATCATCCAAAGATGTGCATGAAGAAAAATCTTTGCTTTCCGACATCACACAAGGGAGATAATTGGACTTCAAAGCGGGGGGTATCCTTTGTGAGCTTTGCTCACAGTACATCTAGTTTTTATATGTGTAAAATATTGGTAAAAACATAAGAAATCCTGTTTATACAGATTTTCATGCATTGTATGAAGAATTATTTGATTGCAAACTAATGTATTGTGAATGATCTTTTGAAAACAGTACTTACAGTTAAAACATGGTACAAGTCAGTGGGATAAATTAATTTTCAGGTATTAGCAATAAAATTATCCAGAATTCATCAGTTTCTATAAGGCTGATAAGTTACCAGTATTCAATTCCTTGTTCATGATTTGTATTAATGACTTTGTCAATTAGAAATTTAAATAATCATATGTTAGGTGTGTTTGTGTAAATATACATGTATGTACAGTATGGTTTTTAGCTCACCTGGCCAAAGGCCATGTGAGCTTTTGTCATCACTTGGTGTCCGTCTGTCATCCATCACATTTTAATCTTCTCCTCCGAAACCACTGTGCCAAATGGAATTAAATTTGGCAGGAAGCATCTATGTAAGGTCCTTTATAAAGATTGCTCATTTCATCCTGATGGGACAACAAACATGGCTGCCATGGGCAATTATTGTTTCTGATTGGCCGAGTTTTCAAAAATCTTCTCCTCTGAAACTGCTTGGCCGATGGAACAAAACTTGACCGGAAGTATATATGTGAGGTCCTTTATAAAGTTTCCTCATTTCCTAATGATCGGACTACAAATATGGGCAGTTCTTGTTTCTGATTGGTTGATATAAAAAAATCTTCTCCTCTGAAATCGTTTGGCCAAATGGAACGAAACTTGAGAGAAAGCATCTATGGGAGGTTCTGTACAAAGTTTCCTCATTTCGTCCCGATCAGGCAAAAAACACGGCCACCATAGGCAATTCTTGTTTTTTATTGGTTTATTTAAAAAAAAAAAATTTTCTCTGAAACTGCCTGGCCAAATGGAACAAAACTTGACAGGAAACATGATGCTTGTATATGTGTGTATATTGTCTCATTTACATACATTGTCAGGTGGATAAATGAAAGTCTTTATTTCTAAGTTCCTCATATTGTTACATAAATTGTTTTTTTTTCCTCATTGCTTGAATTATAAACCATAATATATTTTTTGGATTAAGATACAGTCAGTGATAAAAATTTAAGTGTGTTCCTTTTGTCAGTTTAATAGTTCATATAGAATGAGATATACAAGGACATTGTGAGATTTATTTGAAATAGAATGGCTGTTGTGCTGTCAGTGCTGATAAAATTTAATCATGCTTTATCATTTCAAACATATGGAACATAATTCAAGAGTAAAAAATATTTCATGGTGTAAGATTGCAGGGTCCTAACATCTAAGAGGACATTTCACTATGTCAAAAAAACAAAACAAAAAATTGTCTGTGATATTAAGTATATTTTGTTTTGATTCAGTTGAACCACATAAGTTCTGAAGTTATATTTGCTTTTCAGAAGTGTCCCGTAAAAAACACTATTTGAATGGTATTAAAAACAGAATTTGATTGAAAATCTACATCAGGTGTATTGCTCATGAAATAAACAAAAAAAGTCAAAATTTCGAAAATTAAGTAAAATTTTGCTTACAATGTCAGCAAGTACATAGGACAAATTCTTCATTAATTGTTATTTTTACATTCACTTGTTAAGTACATAGAAGCATAACCAATGAACATTTTACATAATCTAGTTATTATCTCTAGCCGTTAGCTGAGTAGGTTGAATTCAAGATATATTATTGGTTAGATTTGATGTTTTGCATAATATTTGTAATTTAAGAACCAAATATACAAGAAACGGATAAAGATGTTTAGATTAAAGCCGGAAGTATAAAATATGGTTTTATTTCTTTTAACCAAACAGTTGTTTTTATGGTCTCTATTCAGTTTTTCCCTATAATAAATAAATTATTTTAAGTTAAACAAAAATAAATTCTTTAAAAGAGATACTTGCTTATTTTTTTTTTAAACAGTGTGAAAAATTTACAGATTAGTTAGGAGTGTTCAACAGAATCATGTCCCTTGTCCTATTTCAACTTACATCTGTCAAAAGATTGTAATACATTTGCATTTTACATTCACTCATTATATGTTGTACATGAATATGACTTGTTGAAGGACTTTTTACTTTTTGTATTAAAGACTTTTTTGTTTTCATATAATTGTGAATATTTTTATAAAAATCCTGGCAGCCTAGGATAATAAAAGAAGTTGACAACATAATTTATTGTTTGATTTTTCTCAAAATGGTATTATCGAATACAGGTGAAGTAACACACTCAAGTCTAAGCAATTCATATCAAATAGAACTTCCTGAGTCTTATTATGTGTTTGCACCAGTTAACAGATCTTGTAATCAATGTCCTTGAAATTGCCAGATTTGTTATTGATGACCAGGAAATCTCACCTTTTTATCTATTTAAACACAGTCCTCAAGCATCAAAAGTAATTGTTCTTAAATCTGATTTATTAAAATTTTTCCATTTTAAGTTGATAAAAAAATATGCTTTGATATACACCAGTAACCTTTATTTAAATCTGAGTAACCTCATCATAATCACAGTATCTACGTCTATGTCATACAAACCATCTGTAGAGTAACTAAAAATAAATAAAATAAATGGCTTCACTACCTGCAATATTATAGGACTGCAGTATACATATATTGACAAATGAACAGTCAAAGTAAGTGTGGACACACTTTTATCCTTATCCCATTTAAGTGTTGGATATTATAATTTTCATTACTCTGTGATATGTTAGACCTAGAACAATTATATCCGACATGTTTGCTTCTTTTATATTACCCCTTGTGTATTGAAAATCGTTAAAAAAATACAACCACTGAAATTTCTTATCAAGATGAATTTAATTGAAAGATCTTCATGAAGATCAAATGAAAAATTTACATTTTTACACATACTTCAACATTGCTTCTTTTTCCCCATCCGCACCTCTTATCTAAAAAACTGTTATTATTACAAAAAGACTTGTCTTGTCTGCTTAATGATTATGTTATTTACAGTGTCCCTCTTTTAAGCATTGACTTTATATTAATGCAAGAGAGAAAGTGCATTAATGGCAAGTTCAGCCTGATGGTAACGAGAAATATCGATACCGATATAAATAGTAAAATTTGGTAACAAGCTTGCAAGTGCAGGGTATTAATGGGGGGACAATATTCCTCAATATTAATGTGATAATCCTTTTATTGTATAGCAAGATTTATAAAATGTCAAATAAGTCTATTTTCTATATCAAAGAGAATGTTTTAATAAGTCAATGTTGCTAAATTTTACCGTTACTAAGAAAGAGACGGTATCAATAAAATTGGACATGTATCAGCAGTTTGTTTTTAGTTTGTTCAAATTTTGATGGCTCTTTAGTTTTTTTTTTTTTTTTTTTTTTTTTTTGTTTGCTATCTTGCTCTGATTCTTCTTGGTTAGCAATTTGCTTTTCCCTCCTTTATTTTGTCTGCTGTTCTTGCTGTGTTAGTTTTCTCACGGTTCCACGGTTTTTGCTGTGTTAGTGTTCTCATTGATCCACTGTCTTATTGCTATATTAGTGTTCTCACGGATCCACTGTTTTTGCTGTGTTAGTGTTCTCACGGAGCCACTGTTTTTGGTGTGTTAATGTTCTGAGGATCCACTGTTTTTGCTGTGTTAGTGTTCTCACGGATCCACTGTTTTTGCTGTGTTAGTGTTCTCACACTTGTACATCACTTGAGGAGTATACAGACCAAATATAGTTCAGATATCACTTATAGTTACTGAAAGCAGATCTAGTCATGGAAACTGAATGTGAATCGCTGAACCGAGAAAATTTAATGAAAGTCAGGTGATATGTCTCGCACTCGTATACACTTCACTCATTAAGAAACTGACCTAATCAAAACCTGACGTGAAAATGAGGTCAAGGTCTGGTAAAATTAAATATGCCAGACACCAAATAAAAATAAATAGAAATTGTTCTATTCACGAAAACTGGACCATGAAAATGAGATCATGGTCATTTGAAAGATTATCTTACATAAAATGTGCAGACCAAATAATTCATCTCCCAAGTATAGTTACTGAAAAATGGACGTACAACAACAAGAAATGCTTTATTGTCAATCAAGAGGCCCATGTGAGGCTGAAGAATTACAAGATATATATACAATGATTCATGTGATGATAAGAAAAACTGGACCTGAATCGTTGCACTTTAAAAAGGAGGTCAAGATCGGGTGTTCAGATCCCCCATATTGTAAGAGGAATATTCAGACTAAATTTAATTGAGCTATCATAAAAAACTTACCTAATGACGAAACGTGGATGCAGGTTTTCAAGTTCAGTCAACCTTGGTAATGAGGTTATGGCTTGTCTACATTTGTCACACATGCATGGTCCTCAAATGAAGCAGACTGAATATTATTGGTTTAGGTATTCTAGTTTCATGAAAATTGGACGCAAATTTGATTTAAAAGTCACTGAACCATGAATAAGAGGACAGATGCGGCAGACATACCAGCGCGATAAGTTCCGACTTTGAAATCTCTATTAAATGAAAAAGGTTTTTTTTTAGGTTTTATACAATCTGAAATATAAAGCTTTTATATAATTTGTTATTGTATTTGTCTCGCCTCGCGACGAAAACAGTAAGAATAGAAGAAATATGATGGCATACTTTTTGTATTTGGTCACTGTAATACATTTATATCAGAAATGAGACATAATTAAATAACATTTTTTGTACACTGTAGTATTATTTATACAAAGATCATATGTTCATGGGCGCATTTCATTTCCGTGAATTTTTAATAAGTATAATGTTTCATCTCCGCGATTAAATGATATTTCGTTTCCGTGAATTATTTTTCTCTTGGTTACATTTCAATTCCAAACCAAAACTAAATGAACATCGGCGCCTTTAATCTCCGTGAATAGGTCTTCCTTCTCCTGGAAAAGTTTATTTAATCTCCACGAAAATTTTTACCTCATTCCCGCGAAACAGTGTATTTCAATTCCTTAAATTATTTAATTATACCTGTTCCCTTTCGTCCGTTGTTATGCAAGCTTTACAAGATTTGTCAGTGTTGCATCTATACACAACAATACCGAATATCCATCATTTATTATATCCATATAACTTCAAAAATATTTCCTTTAGCTGATTTCAGGTATTGTACCTTGTATATATATATATACCGGGAATGAGAGAAAATCCACTAGATTTATATATAACATGGATCTAACAAATGTGTTTTTTTGCCTATTGAAATGTAACTAAGAGAAAAATAATTCTCGGAAATGAATTATCATTTATTCGAAGAGATGAAACATAACACTTTTTTTTAATTCGCATAGATGTAATGCGCCGATGTTCATTTAGGTTTGGTTTAATGGGATTTTACACCACTTCCGGGTCATTTAAAATAGGCTTTTAAAGTTTACGTCACAAAAAATCATAGAGATAGATATCGCAATAACGCTTTTCATGTATAAAAAGAAAAAATAAGCAAAAAAGGAGTCATATCATTTCTTTAACATTCTATCACGGATATCTTCAAATGTTGAGCTTGCACAGACTTTTACGGAGAGATAACGCCCATTTCATTATCAATTTGATATTTTAAATAGAATAACATCTAACAGGTCAAATAATAAGGCTATTTTATCGTTTTGTCATTTGACCTACACAATGTACTACATTGCATGACCTTATGGAAAGCCATAGATGTCATATACATGTAGAGGACATCTCATAATGATGATAATGATGACTATCGTGTTGACTTAACGCCACGAAAGTTCAGATTTATGCCTTTTCAACATATCATGTAGAATAGAGAGTGAAAACGGGGAATGTGTCAGAGACAAAGACCCTACCAACGAACAGAAAACAACTCAAGGCTACTAATGTGTCTTCAATGCAGCGAGAAAATCCCGCACCCGGAGGCGGCCTTCAGCTGGCCCCTAAACAATAATGCATACTAATTCAGCAAAATATCAGCCTATTTCGATATTTAGGCTTTTTTACCTTTTTGGAATAACATATTGTCAATCACTAATATATAAAGGAATAATACAAAGGCAAAATCCGTACCGCATGCCGTATCAACCCGAGTAACCAATATCAACCACGCTGTACATGCTGTATAGATGGCTTTCCATATAACTTATTGATATTACTTTAACATTACCTAAACTAAAATGCCAGGGATACGGATTCACACCAACTTGAAGATTGAAGATTTACCTAGTGACTTCGAGGAGCAAGTAGTAGAGAAAATCAGTGATGTATTCAAGTGTCCTTTAGAGGTATATGGTAAAATGGAGCAATCAACACGCACAGTGTAACATGTAGCGTAGTAATACATTTACCAGTACTTAGTTAAATTAGTTTTTAGTGGATAGAGAAACAAGTTATACTAATTCATGTTAATGTCTCTCCACTTGCAGTGCAAGAGCGATCCATGTAGAGGCATTTTAGCCTACTCGACATCTACAGGGGGTCTTTTTCAAATGTACTATTGTGTTAACAGTACCAGTAGTTTTATACAGTACCGCTACTTTTATGTACGCTATGTAATGGAATCCGCAATATGGACACTTGTACACACGGGGTGGGGGGGGGGTGGGGGTGGGGGGCGGGGGAGACTATAGTTCTTTATTATGGTATAGGTGTGCGGGGGGTGGGACTCTGAAGATTTCCGTACACATGGGTCGTACAGTAGTGGTTTTTTTATTTGCTATTTTTAGACCGTTCAAAACAAATTTCAGCTATTTTTTTGGGGAGGTTAATTTATTCAAAATGGTATATCTGGGCCTTTGTGTTGCTAACATTATATATATTTCCAATGGCTATGTAAAATATATGCAATGTATGTTTCACTATAGGTAACGAAATTATTCATGAGATACATATTATACAAGTAATAAACATTCTACCATACCAGTTTCCATGTTATACATACCGACAGTTTGACAATTGGTGTTCAATGCTTAAATCACAGAAAGAAAAAACGTATAACAAGAGCTCTATACGTGATGGAAAGTACAGTGTATTTTGACTGATGCATAAGTTCCTTCGTGGACCTTGTCTAATTGCGATGCATCCGACGAGGTTGCGAGGGGACATAGTAACGCTACCGTCCGTCCTTCCGCCCGAAACACCATTGTGAACACTCTAGACTCAACATCCTTCAGGGGATTTTGACCAAACTAGGTCAAAGGTGGAACTTGTAAATTCCGAAACATCCTTGTGAACACTTATATATATACAAATTTCAGGGTAAAATTTTTTACCGGCGAGGGGGTGCCATGTTTGGAGTTGCCCTTGTTACATTATGGAACAACCATTTGAAAATTTTGTTTTGGGAATGGGGTGCAAGGAAGGGTTTGAAAAAAACGAAGGCTTGAGGATATGGTGGTGAAAAGGGCAGAGTTAAAATTTAAATAAGAGCTAAATATAGAATTATTATAGTAGTATATTTTGGAAAAAAATATTTGTTGAGCTTATAAACCAAATAAAGTGGGCAGCGAAAACAGTAAGGAAATTTCTCAGGGTCTATGTTTTGTGTAATCAGGTAACTGCTAATTTTTGTGGTAAGGGAACAACCGTTTGGATGTTTTACTTTTACTTTTTTATTTTATTATTATTATTGAAATTTAATTATTTATTATGTCTTTCTTCCTTTTGTTTAATTACTATATTTTTTCTTTTAGCTCATCTACATGACAGTATCTTATGGCAACAGAATGTTGAACAATGGGAAGAAAACACCAATGGTATTTGTTGACATTGAAGCACTCGGATGTACGGAGGAAAACAATCCAAAATTTACAGCAATTCTCATTCCATTTTTCTCTTCTGTATTAGATATACCTGATACTAGGTAATGATTATTATATAAAAACAAATTCGTATTGTATCAGATAGCCAAAAAGGATTTTTTTTCTAACGGGAAGCTGGATGCAGACATTTTCGCTATTTCTCGGGCGTTGTTCATCCATATTTTGAAAGGCGAAGTCGTGAAATTGGATTTATTTCTCAATATCCTATTTTCAATTCCCCCATTTCGTGTTTCGCATTTCAAACACATAGGCGAAAACGCAAAAAAGCTGCATTCGGCTTCCAGGTATGTTTAAAAAAATCATGATCCCGATTTTTAACGAAATGTTGATGAAACCCTTCACATATACGTGTAGGAATGACATTTGTATTATCCAAATTGTTTTAATGTGTCCCATACCATAAAGTGCTATTCAAACTTTTATTATAGCATAATACATTACACATTTCTAAACTAACAGAGGGTTTAAGCTTACCCAATTACATCCCCGCCCCTCATAAATCAAATGGTTACTCCCCAATTCTTTATACATTTCAAAATTATTACATGTATTGTAGAACATTATTCTATGTTCTTTATTTTTTTAGGTAGATCATTCATGATTCACTATTCATTCATTACTTTGGCCATTACACTATATCAGTCCCTAAACCATATCCAAATCCTCCAATAGTTTGAACCCGCATAGTGCCAATACACCAGTAATGAAATTGGAAACAGTTGATATAAGTCATTTTTTATTTTTTTTTATTTTCAGAGTTGTTATCAAGTATCAAATACCAATTTTGTATAACTATGGAATGGTGAGAAGAGCACCAGAATTCAAACATGCCGAATACTATGTGGATTTGGATTGATATGAAAGAACACATCTTCATCTGGTTTTAATATGTATTTCTGTAAATAAAAAAGGTTTATCTTTATGATATACGTGTATCAATATTGATTGTGACTTTCTACAGATGTAACTACATGCACGTCCAAATTTTTTTTTATATTTAAATCTGGCTAACACATACATCAACATGAGTGTCTGAATCAACTTATTATTATTACTATATATTGACAATATATTCATTGCAATTTGATATTTTCCCCCTTTTCAAAGCAATGTGAACAACTGAATACGTACATAACATTTGTCAATTAATGTAAATATAACTGTAATAATTCTATATACCTCTCCATTGCAAATACTCCTTTTTAAAGGAGCATGAACACTTTCACCTGTATTTTTTTCGTCCATAACTTAATTTAAATTAAATGAATAGACAAAGACCTAAGCTATTGTAGCTTCGTTTTGTGGATGGACATTTTTTATTTGGAGAGAGGAACTAGGATCTAGTACCATGCGCGAGAAATGTCTCGGTGCCGAGTTCGGCAGATAGACTAAAGCTCTAAACAAAAATAAACCGCTGTTGATTTGCTTTATACTATCAGTCCCAGTTATTATCAAAATACGTTGGGCGGGTAAAAAACTTTCAGTTTAATTAGAATTGATTCAACGAGCGGATCGAAATATTTTCGTTAATTCTGATTTGATAATAAAAAGGATTCAGTATCACTTTGACTTTGATATTTTATACTGTGCTGTGAACTTAAAAGATACAAAACTTAACTGCACCGTATTATGGTGTTTCTTGAAACTTTAAAAGAGGAAAGAAAGATCACTATGTTACAAGCCGGTAAATTTAATTATCACATATTCGCTCCAAAATTATTCCCTGTAAGAATAAAGATTGGCCACTTTTTAATTAACATTCATTCTATGTTCAATAATTATTACTTAGATTTTGAATGTTTAATATAGACGCTTAGCTGTAACCTGTTTACATCGCATACCCCGTATCAGCATACCCTTTGATCAAGTTTTCAGTTGAAATATATTGATTGATTGATTAAATATTGTTTAACGCCGAGTTGGCGATATTGCATGGTTGAAATTTATGATGAAGTGAACAATACATATGATTCGGGTACTCTGTAGTTTAACAGCAGGGGAGGTAATTCATTAATATTAATAAATATATAATAAAAAAAACTTTATTTAAAGAAAGTAAACACATTTAGTATACAATACTAGTACTAATCTCCAGTGTGGCCCTCGATGAATGATACAACAAATTATATAACTCTGTCAGTATCAAATGTGTATTTTATAGTTCACATAAATTACTAGGGGACATTAGAAGACAACAGAATTGATTAAATAATTTAAATATTTGTCTGACAATACAGGAAAATTAATACATTAAAAGCAAAATGGTCACTCTCAAATCTTTCTCTCTTATATATATATGAGATTCGATGGGCAACAAAATCATATCAAAATCTGAAGAGTAAAAAAAGAAAAAACCGGAACTATTAAAAATTTTACAAAACCATATTTGACAAAAAAAATGTGACTACAGAACTAAATAAAACTAGATTTAAATACCAAAATAAAGGAAGAGAACGTGGGAAACTCAAAATCTGGTCAAAGAATGAAGTAATTTAGTTAATTCTCAATTAATATGAATTACGAAAGGACAAATAAATGTTCTATTTTTATATGTCGTAATTATTAGCTTTAATTAATTAGCATTAATACGTACCTATTTCTTTTGGATGAACATAAGATTAAAAATATTTACATGTTTAGCTCTACAACCGTATTCATTTTGTCCAAAGAACTTTTATTACGCAAATTAGTTTTGAGAATGTCCCCCATTTTACAACCGGAAACCACTCATCTTTTCGGAATGCCTTTGGTACTTACATTAATGCACGTGTCATATTTCAACATGGATGATGCAGACGGCAACTTTCCTTTACGATGTTTACAAATGACTAAAAATCTAGTGTCTGGATACATTTTATTTCTGACATTATATATCATTGGAACAAATGGTCTAAGCGAAGATGTATTTTTAACATACGACCATCTGTACACGTCTGGATTAAATGCATATGCTGATGGAAAATGGTTTCAGTGTGTTGCTTTTCTTGAAAAAGCTGTTGATGAGAGAAAATTTTATAAACGAACAGGGGTTGACTGTAGACTAAAATGTCGCGAAAACTTGACATTATCAGAATATTTGAGTTCAGACTATAAAAACTCAACGGCTGATTCGATAAGGCTTGGTTTCTTCGAAAATTTAGTCCGCGAATCTCACTGCATCAAGATATGTAAATTAGAAAAACTTGGACCAAACAGATTTGATACTCGTATTTTGTCAGAGATTGAGGAGGACTTTCAAAATTTAAAACCATATTCATATCTTCAAATTTGTTATTTTAAGGTAAACAAAAAAGTTCTTCGAGACATTGATACAGTAGATCTGGGACTATTATAACTATTATGTCTATATGTTGTTGTTTAATTAATATACAGTAAATTTTGTAAAAAAATGTGTCCCCCCAGACCCTGTTTCCTAGTAAAGTACACAAAATATATAAGTTCATGTTTTGAATGTTACTATAAAATTTAGTCCCAGGGATATTAAACAATTCTCTGTATTATATAATTTAGATTGATATAACATTATCATGAGACAGAATATTTGAAGAAAAGTAGAAGGATACGAATCTTGCTTTATCTCGTGTGGCGATATTTTATACTACTCACTACTTACACATGCCACTACTATTCTATCTCTTTCACTTTTCCAGCTTTATCTTCTTAGAAATGTGTAAAAACTACACATTTTTTAAATATTTTTTGATAAAAGTCTAATAATATAATATATTTTTAATAATTTTATATATATTTGTCTGACTATTTCTGTACTGCAAAAGGCCAGTGTGAGCTGAACTTAGTTTAACGTAAGACCCTATGTGAAAATTCATTAAAAATCTTCTTGTCTGAAACTACTGATCCAATTGGTACCAAACGTGGCAGAAATGATCTTTAGGTGATCTTCAGAAGTGTGTCCAATGACCCAGAATGTCAACAAAGATGGCCGTCACAGATTCAATTAAAAACCTTCTTGTGTGAAACCACTTAGCCAATTGGAACCAGACTTGGCAGCAACAGTCCTTAGATGGTCCTCTTTCAGAAGTGTGTCCGATGATCTAGACTGTCAACCAAGATGGCAAACAGAGCTGAACTTAGTTTAACATAAGACCCTATGGAAAAACTCTTAAGAAATCTTCTTGTTTGAGACTACTGAAGCAGTTGGAACCAAATTTGCCAGAATGGTCCATAGGAGATCCTCTTTCAGAATTGTGTCAAAAACCGGGAATGTTAACAAAGCTGAAATTAGTTTAACATACATTGTAGGACCGGTCACCCCAAGGGAAGATTTATTGAAAAATCTTCATGTCTGAAACCACTAAGCCAATTGGAACCAGCGTTGGCAAAAATGGTCCTTAGATTGTCTTCTTTCAGAATTGTGTCCGATTGACCCGAAATGTCAACAAACGTAGCCACCACAGCTGAATTTAGTTTAACATAGGCCCTTTTGGGAAAATTAATTTAAAAATTTTCATCTGAAACTTTTGGCTGATTGGAACCAGACTTGGCAGCCATGGTTATTAGGATCTTCTCGCTGAGAATCATGTAAAATAATCTGGAATGTTGTTTCTTATGTTTTTTTTTATGGCTGTTGAATGGCAAATTGAATCCAGGTAAGCAATACAGGCTCCTTGGAGCCTCTTATATTAAATTAAGGATCATATTGCTAGGTTCAGTGGGTTGCATCAAATACAGTGTATGTGCATGAAAAATATTAAAATAATGGTTTGGTAAAATTTAGGATGGGAATGAATTATTTGATTTAAAATAAATTTTGATATGATCTTTTGAATGATAAGTTATTCCTGTGTCATGATTCATACAACTGCATACCAATGTATGTTCTTAATGTACAGTCGGACATGACTAGTGTCCGACATTAATAGGAGTATGTCGCTGCATGTACTGTAACTGCTTATTTAATTTAGTTTGTAAATTTATTTAGCGAAAAGTAATATTTTTGCCCAGAACACATACACGCAAATATCCACTGACCTATTCAAGTTGGTCAACCCAAAATAACAACACAGTGAATAAGTTTGGAATTCCGAGATCGCTTTGACAGAATGACAGTAAAGATACCAATTTTGCCACAAATGTGCATGTCATTAATAATATATGTTGCTTAAGTATGTTTTTATATAATTACATAGTTGAAAATGTTTTTGAAAGTTTTCGCAAAATAAAATACAGCTCCATAAATAGGACCCATTTTACCTGTTTTTATTTATATAATTAGATGTTTGACATTTCACAATATATTTAAAATTCATTATACTGTACTTTTACTCCAGGATTTGTCAGTTTAAAATTTCAGTATGATTCAATTTTCTTCTTATAATGGATATTGTGATGGTTTGAACCTAATCAAAATTTCATTTTATTCTCTTTAAATAGGAATTATATTATACTCTTTATCTAGATATTCACACTTTACCTAAACTTGAATAAACATCTAAAGGGTGTTTGAGGTTTTCCTTTCTCACCCTAAACTACTATAACACATGTGTTATAGTAGTCTCAGCCGTAAATGATTTTTGCATACACTGAACTTTTATGAGCATTAATTTTTTGTTGTTGTATGTGTGAGCCAAAATTTGTTCCTGTGATAAAAGTTCCAGTGGAACAAATATCACATGAAATATATTCCGGGAGAACTTTTTTCACAGACAATTTCTATTTAATTTGTTCCATCTCTATAAAATAAGTTCCACACTTTACCTGGTGAAATAAGTTCTGGGTTTATGAAATTTGTTCCTTACATTGTAAAATAAGTTCCTATTCTATGAAATTTGTTCCTTACATTGTGAAATAAGTTCCTATTCTATGAAATTTGTTCCATACCTGGTGAAATAAGTTCCTAGTCTGTGAAATATGTTCCAGTGGTTATACAACTTATCTTTAATAATGACTATTGTCATTAGTGTGTTTAAAGTTATCATTCAAGTACATTATAAAACAAGCACTACATTGATAATATATAATAATAAAAAGTGTAAACATCCAATATGGATCCTTTGGAGTATAGGAAAATATTTAATTACATCCTTGAAAAAAAATATCCAAATGAAACAAATGATGCAGAAAAAAGAAGAATTCGAGAAATCACACAGAAAAATTTCATAGTTGAAGATGAACATTTGTATTATATTGAGAAGGACAAAACTACTGGTCAGTTAAACAAAAGACTTGTAGTTACAAAAGATAAAGTCCAAAGTATTTTAAAAATATGCCATGACCATAGTGGGCACCAAGGTCTTAATAAAACTGTCAATAAGATAACAAAGATATTACTGGATGTGCATTTGTTTCATATTATCTACTTACAACAGATATGCTGACTTAATTTGATATTTCAAAAATTTTTAACTTTTATAACGGGAATTTATTTGACTTTTTTTTTAAACAATCTATATCGGAACGAAATTCATGGAGCTGTGATATTTGATCCGGAACTTATTTCACATTTGATTAAAAAATTAGTTCCGGAACAAATTTTACAGGGCTGGAACTTATTTTCTGTGATATAAGTTCTGGTGGAACATATTTTCTATGAAATAAGTTCCGGCGGAACAAATGTCACGCCGGAACAAATTTTTTGTTACATATGCACTAATTGAAACCAAATGAATGCTCCGTAGATAAATTGAACAAGATATAAAAACCTAAAAGACATATATTTTTTGTTTATATATTATGTACTTACATGTATACAGATGTAAAGGGATTATAGAAGGTAATTACATGTAGTTTTAGAATTGAATTCACCAAGTTAAGGAGAGATGTAGTTCATGTAGTTACATTTTGTACATGTAGAGCAAACAAAACTATGGTAAATGCTTTTAAATAGCTGAATTCATGTTCTGAGGTAATGTTTACTTAACTTTTAAACAATATTAAACAACATCTGGAATTTATATACATAAGTCATGGTAGCTGTTTTTAAACAAAATCCCTTTGAAACTTACCAATTTCGCCTTAGGCACTATGTAATTTAACATGATTAAGGATCATTCTGATAATGAGTCTTAATGTAAAAAATGACTTTCATTTCTTTGTGGGTGTGTCATATTTTTAATTTAATATATAGTTCATACAGATTATATTCAGTCAAAATTGCTAATAGTTCATCAGCAAGTGAGAGATATATGTCCTCTGATAGTGCCAGCAAATCACTCATCTATTTAAGAGGAGGAGATATATAGATTAACCCTTGTTTGTCTATGTTTTTGCTTTTTTGTCTCTAATTTAGAAACCAGTAAACGTAGCACACTGTAAATGTCTTCTACATTAAGACCTATTATCCAAATTACCCTTAATCATGTTCAATTACATATTTAATGTACAATTACAAATTGCATGTCATTTAATTCATTTTACACATGATTTATTCATGAACTTTGGAAAATGTTTTAACTGATAGATCCATTTTTCAAATACAAGTAGTGATATATCAAAAATACTTCTTACATTGATCTTTTAAAATGGTAAATGACAGATCAGTAACATTTGATATTTGGACTCACTGTGACCTACATTCTACACATTTAATACCATTTTTACATTTACTTAATCACCTAAACCTATCCATTGATGCATGAATTTGTGAATTGATTTGTGTTTTGTGTTTTGGTTCAGATGTAAGCAAATGCAAGTCATACAGGAATGAAATTTCGTATTAGAGTTCATATTTTCTCAGGTCAGATATAAGTAAAGGGTTGATGGTATGATTCTTAGGTGGCCCCCTTTCAAAATTATGTCCATGCTTTAGAGGAGAATAACTAGTTCATAATGCCACATTCATAAAGGGTTCCAGAGGAGAAAAATTCTAGTTCATAATTCCCATTCATAAAGGTATCACCAGGGGAATAACTCTAGTTCATAATCCCCATTCATAAAGGGATCCAGAGGACAATAACTCTAGTTCATAATGCCTCATTCATATAGGGTTCCAGAGGAGACAAATTCTAGTTCATAATCCCCATTTATAATGCCACTTTCATAAAAGGGCTCCAGAGGAGAATAATTTTAGTTCATAATATCTCATTCATAAAGGACTCCAGAGGAGAATAACTCTAGTTCATAATCCCCATTCATAAAGGGATCCAGAAGGGGAATAACTCTAGTTCATAATGCCACATTTATAAAGGGATGGATGGATAAATTGTTGTTTAATGTACAGTGGCAGCCAGGTGCATATCAGGACAAGAACATGTATGATAATGAATATGATCCCTGCTTTGTACTAGACTGACCCGCTGAGTCGGATTTTTAATGTGCTAGCAAATGAGGTAACTGTCCGCACGAAGACCTATCACCCCACTCGGACACTTTATACTGACTCTGAGCAGACCAGTAGATCTTTGCTCTTACACCTAGATGCCACGTGCTTGGCAGAGAAGTAGCAAATACCAATTTTAATGTCTTTGGTTGACCCGGCTGGGATCAAACCCACAACCTTCCGCACTCGAGGCAAGCACGAGACCACCAAGGCGGTTCATTTATAAAAGGATCTAGTTTTTCGTTTCAGTTGGACAGATATAAAGATGCAGCCTGTGCAGCATATACCTTTTTCTTGAGAAATCCTAGTGATGAAGATTCAATTGAAAATATTAGACTATTTAGACAGGAGTTTAAGGTTAAAGATCAAGATTTCAAGGACTTAGAGAAAAAACTATATCAGGTAAAATTTGTGCACTTTATAAATAAATGAATCTGAAAATAGTGAAAATAAAGTGCATGAGATGCTCTTCTTAACCTTATACTGTGTTCCCATGTCGTGTGATTTCTAATTTGTACTATAGAATTTGATTGAATGGATTCAAATCAGTTTGTTACTTATTAGAATGTCACGTATATTGGTGTTTGTTCACACGTATTTAATATATAAATAGGTATTCAATTTAAGTTACACTTAACACTGCGTTCATACATACATATATTTTGATATTAATTGTCTACCATTTACCGAAGTCATGAAATACATTTCCCTAATTTTTATTATATATATGCTGTGCTTTAGAACATGGTAGATGTTTATATGGGGGTTATGGGGGTACCTATTTTGTATCCACAACTCCGCCTAAACCAATTATTATACCCCCCGCAAACATAGTTTGGGGGGGGGGGGTATATAGGAATCAGCCTGTCCATCTGTCTGTCTGTCCAGAATTTTTTTGTACCTGCAGTTTCTCAAACATGCCTTATCAGAGGTTAATGAAACTTTGCATACTGTTAGATCCTAGTACGTAGATGTGCGCATGCGAAGTATGTCCTGGTCCAATACTTTTTTCCATAATTTCATACCCTTTTGGACTTAGAAATTCTGTCTATCCCCCAATTTTTTTTGTACTGTACCCGCAGTTTCTCAAACATGCCTTATTAGAGGTTAATGAAACTTTGCATACTGTTAGATCCTAGTACATAGATGTGCGCCTGCGATTCTTTTCTCCATAATTTTATACCCTTTTGGATTTAGAAATTCTGTCTATCCCCCAATTTTTTTGTACCCGCAGTTTCTCACACATGCCTCATCAGAGGTTAATGAAACTTTGCATACTGTTAGATCCTAGTACGTAGATGTGCACATGCGAGGTATGTCCTGATCCAATACTTTTTCCCATAATGTTATAACCTTTTGGACTTAGAAATTCTGTCTATCCCGCATTTTTTTTGTACCCGCAGTTTTTCAAGCATGCCTTATTAGAGGTTAATTAAACTTTTCATACTGTTAGATCCTAGTACGTAGATCTGCGCCTGCGAAGTATGTCCTGTTCCAATACTTTTTCTCATAATTTTATACCCTTTTGTTCCCTCAGTTATACCCAGTTGGACTTCAAAATTGTGAGACAATTCAACATGATAAGGATGCCCTAGTCCATTAAATTAACAGCATCGGGGGGAGGGGGGGGGTATAGTTAGTGAGATCCCCTTACAGTTCTAGTTATAATTTAATGAAACTTTCTCAGATCATGCCATTGTGTACCTCCTATTTTGTTTATGGCCAAAATCATTTTGGGAACACATTTTGTACCAAGGACTTACCAAAACATGCATTTATTCCGTTGCAAGCGGCGGGTGTATCATTTTGTGAGCTTTGATCACAGTACCTCTAGTTTGTTAATATTTTAAAACATCAGAAGTCTTTATATATATGGCTTTCAAAAATGGGACACGTATGTAAAATGAGACAAGCCCATAATGTATGGCCAAAAAAGAACAACAGAAATGGTAGCTTTCAAAGTACTATCCATTATATGAACAGGTGCTATCAGTCCCAAATAATAGGGTCTATTTTTGTCACCTTATATGAAGCCACTGCATGCATTAATTCCCTAGCACATATGCCTCAAAAAACAT
Organism: Mytilisepta virgata; assembly: GCA_028015205.1. Classification (NCBI taxonomy): domain Eukaryota; kingdom Metazoa; phylum Mollusca; class Bivalvia; order Mytilida; family Mytilidae; genus Mytilisepta; species Mytilisepta virgata. The sequence goes on from CM051515.1 coordinate 41,004,250, forward strand.
TAACTCAGGCCTGCAACTAGTAGTCATTTGAAATATTCATAGGTTTCAGGAGACTTGTAACAGTACTTAAAATAACATTTGAGAAGTGGTCACATGACTTTTAACATGAGAGTATACTTATAGGAATACAGGATAAAGGGTGAGGCTTCATATGATAATGATGACTGGACAGATGTGATAGAATGGATAGAATTGGCTCTAGCAGAGTATTATAAAGAAGAGGAGAGGTGCCGAGTAGAATGTGAAGGTCACTTTGACCATCAGTCTTTTCCTGACTTTGTACAAGCTGTAGCAGGTTTGTAGATTATTAAAAGTGTTGTACACCATTCTGGTTTTATTAGGACAGCCAGTTTTTCATGAGGGAGAAAGCCTAAGACAACGACTCACCTTCAACGTAAAACTTGCAATACTTTTCAATTAAGATCATAGTCAAATTTATGTTGCTACTACAAAATGTAGTTGATGTTAGACTTTAATGTTGACAGTTTAGGGGTCATTAGTAGTTACTACAACTACTTAGAGGCCTTTGAGATTTATAAACTAAAGATTGGTTTTCTATGTTGTATTTAATTACTTTACTTGTTCTAATTTTCTTGGAGAAATTTCTCATATATAACCCTTATACACATCTTCTGGATTAAATATTTTGCTCCACCTGATAGAGAGAGGCTTGGCATTATGTAATACAAACATACATACATATATTCATATGCAAAGTATATTGTAAATAAAGTTCTTTTCTTGATTCATATTATTGATCAGATACACATCACCACACAATTTCTATTTATGCGAAAATAAAAGAAAAAACTTTTATGTTGTTGAATTAAATGACACTGAATTAATATTAATTTTTATTTATCTTATTTATTTGTAGATCACTATATATCAGTTTTACAATGTCAGTTTAGATGTGAAAGGAAATTAAGTGTACTTCACAAAGATTATTTACCTGAATATGTGGGACAGCATTATAATTATCTACAGTTTGCTTATTATAAAAGTGAGTTATTTCCCTTGGCATTTTATTATTAGTTTCTTGACATTTTTAGACATTTCTCTGTGAATATTTTCTTTAAAACAAATTTATACAATATAGATGTATTTAAATTGCCTTCAAAAGTGTTTGGGCTATGGAAGTTTCAATGTAAAAGGGAGAATATGCACAAAATAAATGAATATTATTTTAAAATATTGGTGACAAACTTTAAGGTACATTTACCCTCTTTCTTATTGCAAATAATTTCAAATATTTGTGTGTATATAATGTACGAAACACAGGAAATTCCCCATACTTAATTAGACTTAATGGGGTTTAAAAATATAACCTGAAACAACAGTGATGAAGCTTTAAGTTTCCTGGGACATCCCAGCAATGTATTAATCCAGCATTTAGGCTTTCAAAATTCCGTGTGACAATCTGAGGTTTACATCAGATAGTACATGTATATCATTTTATATAAGTTATAATAAAAAATATTTTAAGATCTTTTACATTTTCTTGGTTAAATGAGAATACATACACTAACATTTTTTTTGACAGATGGAAATACAGATAAAGCTGTTGAAGCGGCAGCGACCTACTTATTATTTAATCCTAATGATGCAGAAATGTTATGGAACAAAGCCTATTATATACAGAAGTTGGGTTATCATCAAGCTCACTTTGTTCCTCGGCAGGTAACATATTTATGGTTCCCTGACCATCTAAAGATAAAATTGATTTCTCCAATATAAACTTTTCCTCTACATATTAGTAAGGGCTATTCCAGAAAAAAGTGTCTCCTGGGGGCAGAACGCCATCGATATAAAATTGTGTTGGTAGGGGGTAAAACTGCATTTGAAATTTGCTGGTTGGGGTATGAACAAAGAAATGGAATGTATTGATGGGGGGTACAGTTCAGATGAATATCTGGTCCCTTCAAGTCTTGGATCGCGCATCTTTATATTCTTATCGGCAGTTTTGTATCAGTAAATAAAAAAAAAAACGATGACAATCTTCAAACGACCCGCCATGTTTTGACATGTGGGCAACACATGGTCGTAATCCGGATTCGGAATGGAACCTAATGAATAGTTATTTGATTTGTTTCTTTCTTCTTCATATAAGATCAATGTTAATTTAATTTATACGTTAAAGAAAAGGAATTACGCAGTAGAATAAGATTAATTTTGTAATATCGATTAAAATTTTATTCTCGTTATCTAACATGAAATCAGAAGCGTAGTTATACCGAACTTTATTTTGTTGTTACTATCTTAACCTAACTTCCGGGTGTAATAATTCGATTTAATTTGTTTAAAATTATGTATTTATTACTTTTATTTTCATGTTTTGGATGAATAAACTTATTTGTTTTGAGGAATGGAAGACTCGATACTGACAAGAACTACAATTGTAATTCACTGATCTTCACAACGATCGTGATTTTGAAAGCTTCAAAGTGACGATAAATTGGTGATTTAAAAAAAAAAAAATTTTCCACGAAATTCTAAAACTGATGAATAATTAGGCCAGCGAATAATAAGATTATGAAATGAAGTGACCGAAAGGCGGAAGCTGATATTTAAATACGGGACGTGCGGCAAACTGGGATCAAGATTTAAAAAAAACCGTGGGAGATTAATTTTGACAATCTAGAGAATTCTGGTCAGGATTTTTAAAATTTCTGCAGATTTTTATAAAGCAAAAGGACGATGGTTGTCTTATAGCATGTAAAAATCCTGCACTATTACCAACTAACTTTCTTTTATTATTTTTGGATAATTTCGGGTTTCCTGGATATTTTTAGGTCACAAATTCAATATAACGTGGATGACTTCGGGTAGGGGTTTCAAGTTCACTGATGCACTCCCTGTCATAAAATGGTCAAGTCTGACCAGAAGTGGAGACAAATGAAGACACATGGAAACAAGTTGGATTGAGAACGTTTGAGTTAACTCATCGATAATTCCAGCATTTAAAGAAATGTATCGACCTAGACGCATGAAATTCTCAGACAACACATTCATCCTTAATCAGTCGAACTCTGATTTGAATTGTGTCTAATTCAGTTGTTACATGATGACGGCCCAAAGAAATCGAGCCCTTAATTTTAGTAGTTTAGAATCATATACAAGTGTCTAAACATTAAAATCCGAGGTCAGTAAAGAGCATTGTAAAATGGGTGGTCCCATTTGAAAACATGCATTGTCTTTACAACTTTATTGCAATAAAAAGCTAAAACTATAGGATTTAATTGATCTATAATGTATAACATGGAAAAAAATAACTTCATTTTTTATTTAAATTTGTTGGTGGGGGGGTTTATCCAAAATATGAAATAGTTGGTGGGGGTGTGTTTTTTAATTTAAATCTATTGGTGGTACCCCTAAATTTCATGGGCGTTCTGCCCCCAGGAGACATTTTTTTCTGGAATAGCCCTAACCTCTATATACATATTCTATCAAAATATATTTACATACAAAATTGATAAAAATTCACACTAATCATGGTCAGTTTTTGCTGTAACAAATTATACATTGTTTAAATATGATAAAATTCCAGTGAATTTGTTTAATTCTTTGGTATCTATTTTGATGCACAAGATGTGCACATTTTTCAAAATGTTAAAAACCGAAACATCCAAAAAGTTTTTTTTCACCAGAAAACATGCATAAATTCTGATTATTTCCAATTTTTCATATTGCAGGAGGCTGTGGAATATGAGAATCGTAGAGATAGAATGTTACAGTTGCTGTATTTCATCAGAGATGATTATGATGTAACAAAAGATGAAGAAAATTCAGAAGAAGATGAAAATGGAGATAATTTGATAGAGGAGGAGTTAAGGAAGATTCAGGTTTGTTTTTTCTGATACTAAAAATACAATAAAACATATTTATAAAAGGTAATAATTTTTTTAGAGACGTTACAGGTAATTTGATTGCCCAAATGATGTTGGCAACCATTTAATAACTGTAACTGTAGAAAGTGGTTCAGTAAAGGGTCATGCATCTTGGAGGAACTACCTTTTCATAAATCTATTTCCTGTTAATTTTTCTAAAATGCAGACTAGTAAAAATTTTGATAAATTGAATTATAAGAATGGTTTTAAATTTTTGAATGGGTTACTTGATATAACTTAGGTTTAAAAAGTTATAAAATTATATTGCTGCTTTGTTAACTGCTCCAAATGATTGTTATCTCAGATAAGTGTCCATTCTGCCATTCACTGATTTAATCTTTTCCGGTACCTCTTCAGTGTCTTTGATTTTTAGCTGGATTTTCAAGCAGAAGAAAATCTGGTTCATGTAATTAGTTTTGCTATGTATGGTGAGTAAGTGGTAGGATTACTCCAAAGAATTATAAAGGAAAATTCAGTTTTCTTTCACTCAGACAACTTCTTGTATCACCCTCCACACTCCTCAACTTCACTTTAAACAAAATCAGTACTACTTGCATGACAGCACAATGGAGTGACGTTTTTCATTATCATGCAAACTGTTATGTTTCCTTGTCAGTTCAGTTGATGAAGTAATTCCACGCTTCGGAGGACTGAAATTTAATTTCACGAGGATATATTTCTCAAAATTATAAAATTTCATAAGAGGAAAACTTGTAAAAAATAAAACTATCAAGTGATCAGTATTAAAATTGAAATGTTAAAATATATATTCATCTGCCTGCATACCATAAAATGACAAGATCTTGTACTGTGGGAACACCACTGATGGCAGGGTCACTTTCCCAGTGGAGTGTATAGAACAGAAATGACTCTGCTCCGGTAGTTGCTTCTTGTATATTTAATTATTTAAGAATCCTTAGAGTTAACATTTTTTTCAGATGATCAATCCTGAAAATGTAAAGACAAAATCTAATTCTAACAAAATACAGCTGAATAAAGAACATTATATGGGAGTGTACAGAAAGATTGGTATTAAAATGAGGATAGATAAAAACAACAGATTCATGGCTGATGATTTCTACCGACAAGATCAGTGTCAGGAGCTGATCAATTTTGTAAATGTAAGTTATTGGTATTTCGTAGAAGGAATTATTAATAGTTAAAAATTGTTACTATGCTGTGAAAAAAATAGGAAAAGGCCAACAGCTTCATTTGACTTATACCAGAATTGCATATGTGCATGAAAATTGTTTCTGCTTAAAGTTACCATCTTTTGTTGTGTATTAAACACACTTATGTATTACATGCACCCCCTTTTTGGCCCTTGAAAATGAGGGAGAAAAAAATCATTTTCAAACTTCAAAATCAACAAGGTTCCCATTGGAACGTGATTTCTTCGGCTGCAAATTGAAGTAGGTTGTGGTTTGACTAGAAAAATGTGTTCCACAATAAAGAATTCAGCAATAAATTCTTAACTTTTAATAAATATTCACAGACAACAAACACATTTTGAAGAACAGGAAGCATAGGAACTGTGTGTAAATTTAAAACGTAATCGGAATACTACAAACCTGAAACAGACTCCAATATCAATAAATAACGAAATAAAAAGAAAAAAATTTGAAAAACTTTTCCAATAAAATAATATTAAAACAGTACAAGGTTCAAAGAGATATTAAATCAGCTTAACGTAAAATCACCACTTTACAAGGATTACAGTCACATGACACATGATCATCTGATACATTGGAAATAAAAAATGGCGACTGATTTCATTGCAAAAATGTGTTTCATTCAATATTTTCAAATATATCATCTCTATTTACTGTAAGATCACAATTATAAAGTAAATAATGACCAAAAGAAACTTCTATGCAATTCGAAAGTTGTCATCTTGACTCATTTTGGTCAGAAATCGAACCTCAAAAGAGACTAAGAACTTATTTTGGCAAGTATAGTACGAACCCCCCTTATCAAAAACATATTTGAGGGTAAAATGTGCACGTAATACACATCAGAAGTCGGTACTTGGAAATTTAAAAACACCTACCTTATTTCTGTCACAAACAAATTGCTCCAAATTGCATTCTATATATGTATGTGTTATTACCAATTAACATGGGGCAAAAAAGTCATATTATCTCACAATCTGGTTTGCATTTGTTGAAACTAGATTAAATTCCTTTGAAAATTGAAAAAAATTCTGAAAATGTCCTGGAATTTTATTTCTAAAGTAATGATTAAAGTATGGTAAAAATATGCAAGACAAGTGAATAACAGTTTTGTTGCTGTTTCTTCATCTCAGAAGTGACTGTAAGATCTTCCTTCCTTCCCAAGTCAGGAATATTATGGTCACTGGCATGTACCTTTTATTTAAATTCTTTAGTTTCTCCACCTTTTTTTTGCTGATTGGATGTGAAGTTATTTTCATGGATTTATACATTTTATACTTTGGTTGCGCCTTTTAGAGCTTGACACATGGTGTGGAGTTTCTCACTCATAGAAGATTCCAAATAGATGTTTCTTAATGCAACAGCATATTCTAAAGACAAAAGTAAAAAATATACTGCTATTTGAGAAATTATTCACGATGACTTCGAAATAATCTGATTTTACCACGGGTAGACCCTTTATGCCAAATATTTTGCGATAGCAAGTGGTAAAATATGGGCATAAAGGGCCTACCTATGGTAAAATCATAATATTTTCAAGCCACCATGAATTATTTCCATTATAATAGGACAGTTTCTACAACATTTTGAAATGCCGCAAAATAGGTATTCAGACATGAAGACGCCACTACACAGTGCAAGTTATATTATGACGTTGTTGGGAAACTTTACTATGACGTTGCCACAGATGTAGACTGAAAGTGTTTGAAGCAGGTCATATTAGAATGGCTAATTTTTCAATACAGCCTTTACAGAAAAAATTTCTCAATTTTTATTCAAACATTTACATTTTTTAGACAAAAGAAGCTGATTCAAATGGCGTAAGACTTCTCACCATATCAGATGGATTACAGGTGGGTTTTATCTTTATGATCTATGAGTAATAGCCAAAATTTGTAAAAGGAAAAAAAAAAAAAAAACGAAAGACACTGTATTATCAGTGGTTGTTTCTTGTCCACTAAAATACATGTAAATGTTTTCTACATGAAAAATTTGATACATATTTCCATTTCTGTTGGATGTGTTATGAATTTCTTTAGTATGTTGCATTATACTATGTATTCCGTTATTTTTGTTGACTTTTTTTGTTGATTTGAGAAAAAGAGAATTTTTGTTGGTTCATAATTTCGTGGATTTGGAATTTTAAAAAATATTGTAATAGACTAAAAAAGTTAAATTTAGTTGATAAATAAAAAAATTTCGATACTATAGGTTTGAGGATTAATTCGTGTTCTCATTATATTTGATTGATTTCAACTTACTACTCTGTGTCTCGCATACATCTGCAACTGATTTCTTGATGAAAAACTCTGGCCTTCATGACTATTTTGTAAGTTTGTAATAACAATTAGATATCTCTTAAAAGTCAACAAGGATCAAAATTTCGGAACAGAATTTGCAAATTATCTGCAACGTCACATTTATTTGTGGTGACGTCATAATATGATGCGAAAATCAATGACATTCACATGAAAATTGGCAAATCATCTCTGTCAAAATATTTGGGACATTTCAAGAGTGGAAATGACAATAATTAATTATCACTACTAGAAAACAAAAGGTAGTGTAATATTTTTTACTTTAATTTTAAAAGAGCATCTGAAATATTCCCGAAAAACCACTTGCAGTAAGTAAAAAGCCAAACATTAATTTATATATATATATATATATATATATATATATACAGGGTTCTCACTAAGAATTTTTCATGATGAGTCCTGGGACTCATCATTTTTCAGAATGGTGAGTCCCAGCTGATTTTGATGAGTCCCATGACTCATCGCCACTTTTTTAACGTACACTCCTGCATGATTTTGACCATAGTAGGCCTATTGTACTATTGTTAAAGTTTAATTAAAATCATGTGCCGCCTTAACATACTGACAAATATAATTTGAAATTTCAAAAAAAAAAAATTGGACTTATGCAGTGGTGCTCCAAACTTGGAAGAAAATTTCGGTTACAGATATGAGCAAAAATCTTTTCACCTTTTGACACAACTTATTTATTATTGCCATTTTATTTTGTAATATTTATTTATGTATAATCTTTACTATTATTTTTTCTCAAACATACTCTTAAAATTCTCCAATTGACATTGTTTGAACACCTTAATAATCAATATTGACAAAATTTCCATTTGTGCATAGATAAGTCAAAATCCGCTAATTTAAAATTTATTTTTAAATGAGGTCTACATATTGTTACCACTTGTAATAAACACTGTGGCCAATGAAAAAACACGAGAATTCCGATTGCCGCCATTTTTTTAGCTTACTTTTTGTCGTTTCTTTCCCTTCCCCCCTTTGATCTCCAAGAAAACAAAAAAATGGCGGCTCGAGATTTTTAATGAAAATAACGGTCTTCAGACGCAGCTGATTAGATCTACATGCGTCCCAGGGACGCATGAGTTTGAAGGATGACGCGTCCAGTCCAATTTTAGCGCGTCCAGGACGCATATACGCGCCTTAGCGAGAACCCTGTATATATATATATATATATATATATATATATATATGATTTTGTATTTCATAACCAAAACATTATATTGTACAAACGAATCATATTTCCCTGGGATCTTAATTTCCAGGAAGTTCATAAAAATTGGTATACCACAAATAATAAATATTTCACTGTACTTATTTGATAAATTCTGGATAAATCTTATTTTGTAATTAGAATATGTCTTCTATCCTCTTTAAATCTGAAAACCTCACACACCCTCTATTTCTTGTTCTTGTCAATTATTATTTCCAGTCTTTCGTCACAGACAGTAATATGACTGAAAATGTTTTGGATGCCAGGCTTGGTTTTTATAAAATGTTGCAAATTGTGGAAGATTTTTTCATTTCAGTACTGACCAATCAGATCAGTAAAAAATTTTAATTTCAGGAAAAAATTCAATCAGCTTCTGGAAAATCTAAAATTTAAAAAGATAAATTAATGTATTACATGTACCAATGTTAAAGTTGTGAAGTAGTAGTAGAAAAAAATAAAATAAGACCATTAATAAAAACATCACATTCATTTCTTAATTTTCAGTAACACAATGCGTTATATTTAAGTAACAAAGTCTGTTTTTTGCAGATTGTGAAGGATAATTTAGACTACGAAATATCATTGAGATTATTCCTGAAAGCGAGTGAACTTACACGTCATTTCACTGCACACTTCTATAACAAAACAAGTTTTTTCATCAAGAATGCATTACTTGTTTGTGTGGATCCTATATTTGAGGAAGAAGGTAAATGAATAACTTGTGACTTTACAAAATCCTGTACATTTTGAAATAAAGATCATATACATGTAAATCCTAAATGTACTTTACCTACAATGTTCAAATAATTTGTGTACATGTTACTGTTTAATTGAAAATGAACAAATAATACACAGCTGAAAATGGAGAATCTGGTCTTGTGGAAAATTGTAGGCATTGCATTTAAACATTGGGCAAGACATTTCATTTAATTTATGACTGCAAATAACAGCAACATTTTTTATTGATACTTTGAGAAAGAAAAAATACCCCCCCACCAAAAAAAAAAAAAACAAAAAAAAAATTAAATAAGAAAAGCAAATTAATATGGGACTCACTGTAAGCTTGATTTCTCACATTTTTGTGTGTTTTTGTTTGCCTATTATAACTTTCTTACAGTTGAGGAGGAATGTTTGCCACAGGAAGATGGTAGTTGTTTAACTGATGATGACTTAGACAGACAGGAATTATTCACTGATAAGGAATTCACGTGAGTAAATGATCATTTGTAAGGTAGAAGTAAAAAATTCTCTGTGTTATTAAGATGTTAATTTAGAAATAGAAAGAGAAATCTTTATTCAACCAATCATGGACTCTTACGAGTTTAAAATTTAATGCAATGATTAAATTAAATTTTTCATTAATGTTAGGTTTATATAATTGATTTCATCAGAATCTGTGTGATGAGTATTGGAAATTAGAGTTGTTCCAGTTTACCCATACTTAAGTATTATGTTAATTTTCTATCATAGCTTGTTTAACAAAAAAATCCTGAAAACCAGGAACAAAAATTGTTTATTATTTTGGACGAGATGAAAAAAAGAATCTGAACTCACTAGAATCAATTTAGTGTTTCTTTAAAATAACTACAGACTTTCCTTTACATACTGCTTTTGTGTATTTTATGCTGCTTAACCTGGGTTTTATCAGGGATAAGTTGATGTCATCACTTAGGAAATTTTACGTTTGTCATCATGAATTGATTGACCGTTACAGTGTTCCAACATAGAAGATGATGTTGGACATTTTCCCACTGTCATAAAATTTCATGTACCTCCATTTTGTACACCGATTTGTGACTACCACTGGATTTACTTTGTTGAACATCACAATGGGTGCCGTATATTGAGCAGGAACTGCTTACCCTTCCACCTGAGTTCACTTTTGGTTTTAATAGGAGTTTGTGTACTTGGCTGTTTTTTTTTAGTTTTCAATGTTTATTTGTTGTGCTTGTGGTTGTTCATTTGTCTTCCCAGGTTTGTTTGTCTAATGGATTGTATTTTTTTTGGTTTGCTATTTATTTGTCCTCTTTTTGATTAAGCTTTTTGTCAAGATCACCCAAATACATTGTAGGTTGAAAAGATATTCTTTATATTATTGAACAGAATTAGAACAATGTTAAATGTATGAGATAGAAACTCCCTATCAGCAAATTTATCTGTGAAGAAAGTAGACTTTATAATATGAAATTTTTTTAATGTTTTCACTGAACACAAGTCTCAGTCTGTCTCAATCATTTAGGACTGTTCTGTTAAAAGGGAGAGCTTAATAGTTACCGGTGAATAGAACCACATCAGGTTTACATTTTATGGTGTTTTTCCCTTTAATTATTGGAATATGAAAGTGATAAATATAACCCTCTTAAAAAAAAAATAAATATGCTACCTTTCTTACAACAATAGACTTCTCTCCAAGTATGTTTTTAAAATATAATCTCTTTTCAAAATTATGTGGAAATGAAGTTAGATTATTCTATGTTTTATACTTGTAAATTGTTTGTTTATTTTTCAGAATAATATCATTTTTGACAGAGGATAAGAAATATTCAGGACATTTTAGTTTTCTTGATAGAAGATTGAGAAAAGAGGTTATTATCATTTTGAATTGTCAAATACCATAATTTAGATAAGACAGTTTTATTTTCATATAAATCTAAAAATATGTTGACCTGTGTTTCACATTTATGAATATTTATCTACTGTTGACATTTTGTAAGGTCGATATGTTTTATATTGACCTGGAAGAGTGATATCAACCATTGACAACGACTTAAGGGTAATATCAGTTTAACAGGTGAAAGTATAAATTGTATGGAACCAGTAAGAAATACTAAACTGGTTTTACTGGTCAATTAAAAAGTACCTAATTATTTTTCACAAATTATCAAAGAACTGATATCAGTCATAATAATTGTTACATGATCTCAATCCCTTTGGAAGATTCTGTATAAGAATAGGTTTTTAGGTTATAAATAAGGTTTAATGTCTTTAGTTTCAGTTAATAGTAAACCATTTTTATTTCAGTTTTTTGTTCATGGGTTTGAATGTACCTGCTGTCTGGACACCTCTGTTCATAAAATGGATTTTTAGCATTTTTAAAGTCTAAATGTTAGAATTAGGCCAAATAAAAAAATACATGTGTTTAGGGTAACACACTGAAAAAAGTTAGGTAGGGTAGGTAGGGAATTTTTTTTTTTTACATTAATTTTTTTAGTTAGGTTGTATACTGGAGTCACCTTGACTTTAACAGTGCTTGTTGAAGAAAGGTTATAAAAAATTTAGGGTAGGCACTAAAAATTAGGTAGGGTCGGGTTACCCTAAACACAACTATATTTTTTTTAGGCCTTATTGGACAATTTTTTTGGGTTAATTAACCTTAATGAGTCATCCAAGAAAAAAATTGTTAAGTTGTTTATAAAGGTTATGTTTGTATACCTAACAAATGATTCTGAATGGGAAATTTCCAAAAGAAAAATTAATGCACTTGAAAATTTAAAAAAAATTAATAATTTGAATTTTTCAACTTGGACCTATCCTAAAATTTGTAAAACTGTTATTTTAAATATTTTTAATGCACTTTGTGCATATTTCATGAAAAATCCATTTTACGAACTGAGGTGTCCAGACAGTACACATTATTCTTTACAAAACATATAAATAATTTATATTTACAAACGGATTGGTTTTTGTCTTGCCTACAACGGAAAGTCGCAGAGGCGAGATATAGGTATTACTTTCCGGCGGTGGTGGCCGCGTTAACTTTTTTAAGACTTTAATAATTTTGCACATGTAATAGTTACAATTAAGATTTATGGTCCACAAGGTAACTTATTGTATAAGGTTTTGACGCAGTATACTTGTCTTGTGACCCTGACCTCATTTTCATGGTTCACTGACTTCATAAACATGAATTTAAAATCTGCATCCAAGTTTCGCGGTTAAATCCATTTCTCAGCAACTGTAATACCTAGGCCAACCATATTTGGTCTATAGATAGTTCTTAGTGGGTACATGCCAGTCTGACACCTGGCTTGGGACCTTGACCTCAATTTCATGTTCGAGTGACTTTGTCAATTTTTCATGGTTAAGTCCATTTATCAGAAACTGTAATACCTAGACCCACTGTATATGGTCAATAGATAGTTCTTGGTGGGTACATGTCAGTCTGACACCTGCCTTTTGACCTTGACCTCAATTTCATGCTTGAGTGACCTGCATTTTCATCACATTTTCATGGTTAAGTCCATTACTCAGAAACTAGAATACCTAGGCCAACCATATTTGGTCAATAGATAGTTTTTGGTGGGTACATGTCAGTCTGACACCTGGCTTGGGACCTTGACCTCAATTTCATGCTTGAGTGACTGTCACTTTTTCATGGTTAAGTCCATTTCTCAGCAACTAGAATACCTAGAGCCACCATAGATGGTCAATAGTTCTTGTTGGGTACATGTCAGTCTGACACCTGGTTTGGGACCTTCACCTCAATTTCATGCTCGAGTGACATTTTCACTCTTTCGTGGTTAAGTCCATTTCTCAGAAACTGTAATACCTAGACCCACTGTATTTGGTCTATTGATAGTTCTTGATGGGTACATGCCAGTCCTACACTTGTCTCTGGACCTTGACCTCAGTTTCACGGTTGAGTGACTTTCATCCAAGTTTCTTGATTAAGTCCATTTTTCAACAACTGTAATACCTAGACCTACAGTATTTAGTCTATTGACAGTTCTTGGTTGGTAAATGCCAATCTTACACTTGTCTCTGGACCTTAACCTCAATTTCATGGTTGAGTGACTTTCATCCAAATTTCTTGATTAAGTCCTTTTTTCAGCAACTGTAATACCTAGACTCATCCGTGTTTGGTCTATAGATAGTTCTTAGTGGATACATGCAAGTCTGACACCTGTCTCTGGACTTTGACCTCGATTGCTTCCTTGAGTGATTTTGTCACATTTTCGAGATTAGGTCCATTTGTCAGGAACTTTAATACCTAGACCCACCATATTTGGTCAATAGATAGTTCTTAGTGGATACCTGTCGGTATGACACCTACCTTTTCACCTTGACCTCAATTTCTTTTAACACATTTTCCTTTAACTTGCAAAATGTCGGGTATCAGATAATCATTATTCTGTGTCCATGTGCATACTCATGCGAGACATGTAGTGGGTCCACTCTTGTTTTCAGGACAGTGTTTCATCAGTATGTGGAAGGGTTGTTGGATTTAGAGCTTCTGATAGATACAGATCAGAGAGATCAAAGTCACAAAGATGCTCTATGATTTTAACATTCACTACAAATCGAGATGAGGATAATCCAATATATAGAGAAGCTTCATCTTATTTACTTAGTCTGGAAAAAGGTCGAACTGAGCAGAAAGAAGTCAATAATACAGAGGCAATGAAAAAATTTTATGAAGAGGGTAAGAATATACATTTACATTTGCTTTGAAGGTTTTTGGTTGAAATGAATTTATAAGGATTAGAATTAATCAGTTGGGGTAATAGTTTCCAAAAAGTGGAACTTGAAACAGAAAAGCAACATGAAAGGAGGGATATGGTGGCTTGACACAAAATTCCTACATGTATATGACAAAAGTTCAAAACGAAACATCAACACTTTTTGCTGTTCACAGTGAAAAAAATTCCAAGTTCAAGACAGCCCTTAGAATCAGTATGATAAATACATGTATTATCATATTTTGCAACGAATGTTTATGTACAGTTAAAACAGACACACAATGATTTGGATTGATAGAATGTAAAGTTCATTAAACTAAAATTTACTCATATTAATATGTTTTAGGTGTCAGAATTACTATGTCAGATAAAGAATTTAAAGGTAAAGAGAGATTTGTAGCAGATGGACTAATGACTGAGGAGCAGTGTCAGACATTAATGGATATAGCATTGGTATAGTTTTTTAAACTAAATAGATACAGTAGAACTGTAGACACTTGAACATCCAGTGAACAGTTTTAATTTAATGGCAGTTGCACTGGTCGAGATAGTAAATAATAAAGTTTCACTTTTAGCAAAACCCAGATTCCAATCTGCTGTTAATTTGAAATTTAACACAATTGGTTTAATGTTGCAAAAAGTGTGACACAGGTCACAATGTAAATAAAAAATGATATTTATTTCTGTAGTTACATTCTATTAGAGTATGTAGATGAATTAGACGTATTGATATTGTCTGTCTACAAAGATTCATAATAATAAATACAAAAAATTCTGAATTAACAGTAATATAGTTGTTTTTTTATGTATAACTGTATTAGGTATCATACAATTTTATTTTATTTTTAGCTAGTTTTATGGAAATTGGCCTAGACTTCTCCACTGCTTAAGTTTCTAAATTAGGTCCTGATGAATTAAACAAAAGAACATTTCAATAATTATGTTAAGCTCAGTGTAAGTTAACAAAAATTTAAGATATCTGATTTTTATTACATTGATGATAATGATTTATCGTAATTTCCATTGAAAATTAATTCCATATTTTCACTCAGTGAAAGATCGGTTTTTATTTAATGTCGTCAAGGGCGTTACTAACAAATGACGTTTGTGACGTCGAAAGATTCAGGAAGGGATCTAATGAAAACATGACACTTTTGAAGCATTTTTTGTCTATTTTATCAATGTAATATACAGTATAACTAATTCAAGAATTTGAATATCGAAAATATTCAACTCATGACTGGAAAAAACTAATAATTTCCTCATGCGCTTTACGCATTCGTGAATTAAGATGTTTTTTGGTCACTCGTTGAATATTTTGTGATATTCAAATTCTTGAATTAGTTATCCTATAATTATTTTAAACTAAGAAGGGTAGAATAAATGGAAATAGATATTTAAATAAATATCTCCACAGGGGAAATAACTGAAATAAGTGGAGATGGATATAAAAATAGATATTCCCAAAAGGGGAGATAACTGAATTTTATTTTTTTAATGTTAGGAGGGAGGAGTAACTGGAGATGGATATAAGAATAAACAGCCACACAGTAAACATGAGGAATTTGATGGAGTAACAGTCAGTAGATCTACAGAGGTATGCATCTGAACTGAATATGTTCAGTTGAATGTTAAAAGTTATTTATTTAAACTAATTAGCTTTTGATATATATATATATAATAATTTAAATGCAGTTTTCATGTTTGTGGAATAATTTGACATTCCTTCTGATAGTAAAGAGCAGCTCTGATTTAATAGGAAACAGGAGAATTGATATACATGTATTTCCCTTTTGACGTACAGTTATTGAGGTCCTATTTATTGAACAAAATACTTTATTTGTGTTTCTAAATTAAAGTTTTATTTAAACAGAAATATATGTATGTTATTAGAGTTTTAGAATCCTTTTTTTCTTCAATATGAAAGATTGTACTTAAGTAATTTTTGTGCCAGTAATGTTTAAACTGTGATGTAGAATCATTGGAGTCTTTGTATATAAATTTTAAGCCTGAAATAAATGAAAACAGTTAAATATGAATAAATAAATAATTCTGTATATTTATCAATCCTTGAGATTTCTTAATAAAGCTGCCATCATATAACTATTGTTACATATAGCTTCAGTTGAATTTGCACATTTTAAATTTGTAGTTGCTTAATTTGTTTAATTATTACTGCAATTTTATTGCTTTTAAATTTTTAATTATTTAAAGGGTTCTGCATTAGGCTAAGATCCAGTAAAAAAACTTTTGGTAGCATCTTCACAATAAATAAACATGTCTAGACTCTTCATTTACAACAGGATGGGAGAAGGGAAAGTGAGGGGGAAATATCTCCTCACACGGACAATGAATTATTTGCTGGCCTTAGTATATGGCGTTCGCTTGAGGTTTGTAGCAGAGTCCCAATATGATTTAAAATACTAACTCTCACATAGATCACTGACCAAATATGATGTTCCTTAATATCTCTCACTTGCTGCACTGATAATTGTTATGTCGGATTTAACCTTCAGGTGATAGAACAAATTAATCATTAAGATATGTCTGTGTCTGTAAAATCTGCATATATCTGTTATCTTAGTATATGAGTTTGTAAACGTTGAATGTTTATGTTAGATAACCATGAATTATTTACAATATAAGTGCTAGTTTTTACGTTTTTAAATAACCATGAATGATTTTGCACTATAAATGCTAGCTTTTAATGTTTTATTCCCATTTATCCTTTATGATCGGTAAATGTGAATATTGAATTTTTAACAATGTGCTGCAAAGATTTGTCTAAATTGATTTCAAGGTTTTCTCCAGTCTAGATAACTTCATGACACCTGTTACTTAGGCTGTATGTGGAATCACGATATATTTGTTATTCCCCTGTGGCAGGGGAGATAATTGTAACTTTAACAAGCTTTACCGCCAGATTAAGACAGGAGAGTTAATGTTAGGATAATATCAGCAGTGTGTCACTTTCTCTTTTTGTCATGAGCAAATTTACTGTATGTGTAGTTAAATGTTGTGTAAATATTTACAGATAGTGCTGAAATGCTGCATGTTTAATGACAGTTTTATATAGGTAAAATTTAAATTTATCCCTAGTACATGTATGATTTATTTTCGGTGGTTTAACCTAATTTAGATTTCATTGCCAGATACATGTGGTAATTGAATAAAATAAATTTGAAGGTAATCTTAGTAGTGACTTTGCTTTAGAATAAGTGTTATTTATTCTGCATGAAAAACAGTTTATTTCTTTAAAATGGTACAATAGTAAAATTTCTGGACTTATAAATTAGATGTAAAAGAACTTTCAGTATGTAAATGTTAGAGTTATACATTTCTTAAAAGTTTATGGAATATGTAAACATTGTTCATTAAGGTATCCGGACCATAATAGATAATGATAAAAAATTGTATCTCTTTTTGACCCTGAATGACGGAACCAAACAATTTAAAGCTGGAATTTTGTATATATATTTTTCTCAAGTTGAAACACACTTTGTTGCTTATATGCAGAGTCTGTAAAAATTAGTATGTCATATTAGAATTTCCGAAGTTTGCCGATAATTACCGAGGTCATTTCAATTGCGTTGTATGGAACATCCGGGAATTTTTAAATAATCACGTGGTCATTTATGGTCCGGATACCTTAAGAAAAATTTAATTGTAAAAGTTCCTATTGAAATTTGGGTTCAAATATTCTTTTCTTCCCATCCATGCATGTGTCAGTGGAACCCTAAAGATTTACAAACTCTATAGAATTATAACTTATAATGAGGTTGTGGTACTTAGTGTATGCAAGTAAACAGTTAAATTGAATCTGGAAAATATTCTATCAATTAGAGAGATGCTTTTCTTAATAACGTTCATGGCTGGTTTATACAGTTTAGACAGTCTCACTGTAACAGCTAGTTTGGTAAAATGATAAGTAAAATTATAATTATTCAGAATTAATTTACATAAGTAACTTATGTTGTTTAAAATACATATCTGCAAAACAGTATTTGCAAAATATATTTTAAGTGTAAGATCAAGAAAATTTATAAAACATGGAGGAGGTGGGTGGGTGTTCATACCAAAATATTCCAGAAAAAAAAGTTTTTGAATCTAAAATCAATTTTTCCGATCAAAAATAACAAAACCAGTAAATAACTGTCTCATTCCAAAAAATACTGTGCCCTAATTTCAATAAAAGGTAATTTTCTTAGAATGTGATAATACAAGATTTGTATGAAAGTATGTCTGTATGTCTGCTTGCTTTCCTAATAGACATTTTTTTTCAGATAAAGCTAAAGTGTTCAACAATTCATTTAACAAAACAGTATTATGTTTTTTAATAGGCTGTAGTAGTATATATATGAACAAAATGTTGCAAATGCCATTTATTCATCTATTTCACTTTAATCTTGTAAAGAATTTAACTTCAGATAAAATTTCAACAAAACAGTTAGTAAATTTTGTAAGATTGTTGTTTTTTATGGTTATTATAAATTCTATGATACCCATTTTGATGTCCAAAATGTACACATTTTGTGATTTACAACTCATCAGTTGTGCACAGGGCCTATAATGTTGAAGACCCAAATATTAATCCAAAACAATGAACAACAGATAAAAAAAAAGGCTTTTTGAAATCTTCATATTTCAAAGCTTGGCCCAAATGTATCTTAAGTTTACAATTTTATCTTTAGCATTTTGTTAAATAGAAGTAAACAGAAATATTGGATAATGTGACAAAAATCTTGAAATGGAATAAAAAAGGGTTAAAATAGAAATGATAAAAAAAACCTATCAGATTTACCAAAATCCTAATAATACTGTCTAATATTTTTTGTAGTTAGCCCATGTTGGTGTGATCACTAAAGATGATGCACAGTTATTCCTTGATATTAGTGATTATGGTAGATTGTTAGTGGAAAAGTATTTTAACCTCACACAGCCACTGTACTTTGATTTCACACACTTGGTCTGTAGAACTGCTGTGGAAGGTGAGTACTTTTTTACAACAATATACAGTTTTTGACTGGGTCTGAGGACAACAGCTGTTTTTTTTTACCCAAGGACTAAACTGTTGCTCAAAGCCATACTTCTAAGTTCCTTTTCTTTAACATATAAATTGAATTGATATTGAACCTGCTGGTAGTCGCCATTTTAGAATTTGTATGCGTAAACAGAGGATAGTTATCTGCACATGGAGCTGCTGTTTATAGTAACCAATCAAAATAAGGCAAGCAGTCAACAGCTCAGGAATTTGAAAGATTTGAGAATTGTTTTAAAAAATTCAAAATTTTTATTATAATCTCTATTACACAACACAGCCAGTGTACTTTTTTAACACTGTTGGGAAAAAGGTCATAACCTGCCATAATGACTCAGAATCTATTAATAAAACCATGGCAACATCTAATCATCTTGTGTAAGTGTCTGACATAAAAATCAGCAATATGGAGGCTCTTGAAGGGGATTTTGGTTTGTTAAATAAGAAAATTTATTTGATAATCATTAATGAACAGATTTTTACATAATTTCTCAAGGATTATTGGATTTTATCAAATCTGGATATTTAAATTATAGTTAATGTTCTCATCAAAACTAAGACTTTAAAAAATGATAATTTGATTATCTCGGTTAGATAAAACTGATAACTTAAGGATCTTTATTTCTTTCATTCTAAATTCACTGTGTTTGAGTCGTACATCTCTGGTGCTCCATAAATTTTTGTTAAGTACTATTTTCTGTTGTTTAGGATCACAAGATGATAGAGAAGATTTAAGTCACCCTGTACATGGTGATAACTGTAATCTAAAGCCTGATGGAACATGTCCAAGAGAATTTCCAGCATATGTACAAAGAGATTATAGGTCTGTCTTTTGATAGTGGTGGTAATTAACAGAAGGGTACTTTTTTATTATCCCCGCTTATCTCAGTGTGGGATATATAGCTATGGGGGATTCCGTTCGTCCGTCCTTCCATCAATTTGTCTATCCGCACCTATTTACTGTAATTACTCCTAAACCAGCGAATTAATTTCTGTGAAACTTTCAGGGAATGTTCATTTGCCATTATGCACCAGCCAATTTATTTTGATGAGAAGGATTTTTGTTGTTTTCCACAGATGAACATGAACTTGCCATTTCTTCATAATATGGTAATGTAAGGGGTTAGGCAATCCTACAAAACCGGTGAATGGATTTCTGTGAAACTTAGAAGAAATCTTCATTGTATGTTGCCACTTGTTTTTTTTATCATTTATCCCATAGACAAACATGAACTTTATATTATTGTAACTAATTAGCAGGGGGTTTACATTTGTTAGCTTGGCTGACAGTACTTCTAGTTGTACTTTTAATTTTTTTAAAATATATTTTTAGTTGGTAAAAATCAAGATTTTAGACAGATAACTTTAACTGTATTCAATATTGTTTTTCTCATTTTTAGTCCAGCACTGGTAGTTCTGATAAAAACTAGCTGTGCTGGAGTATTGTTAACACGACGATCTGTTGAGAAAAAGTACCCCCAATCTGCAAATAGTTCCTATGAACTCAATACAATTTTAAATCAAGGTACAATGCATAGGGTTGCCTGCAATTTTTCACTGAAAAATAACATATATAGAAAGATAACTCTGTCGAATAACAAATGGGTGTTGGAGAAAACTGTTTTGAGTCGAGCAAACTTTAGCGTATGAATATGAAAAAATACAGAAGTGCGAAAGCGAGGGAAATTCAATTTAATTTACAACCAAGATAATCCGTAATATTGTTACCGGCTGGTGACAGTCGGTAATTTTAATATTTTCAGTAAGTTAATTACTTTCAGTCCTCATCGAGTGTTCATTTTGTCATTTTTAACCATTTCAACCATTTACTGTATTTAAAATAGTTGTTTTGAGAACGATTTTAAAATATATTTTATTGATTTGTTTTCTACCTGGAAGTTATCTTTCGAAAAGAAATACGAAACAAGTTCGGAATGGACTTCTGTATTCACGTTTCTCAGAGGAATAAATTTTAAATATTGTTTTATATGTCTCTGAACCCAGTGAACAATTATACATCTGTTTGTAGTTATTCAAAATCAATTGCTAATAAGTATGTCTGAAATAATTCATTTATATCCATTTTTTTTAATTCGTGAAAAAAAATTGATTCCTCCTTTAAAACTTCTTTTTACAAATCAACTAAATATTAATGTCTGTTACAGTGGGATTTTAGCATCAGTGCTGGACAAAAGCACTTTGTGCTATGTTTAATAATTTGACAGGTGTAACACAGCAGTACACTTAGGGCTGTTCCAGCAAAACATGCATGGGACGGGGGGAAGGCAAATATAAAAATTATCTACTTGGTTGTTAGTGAGTGGAAAGTGCATCTATGGTCCATTGCTGGACCTCAAAATATGCTTCTGTGGGTGCTTATATGAAAAATGAAAGTTTTTTTTAACGTTTTTACCTTTTAGTTTGCCTTATTGATCATGATCATTTAAAACTTATACACAATGCTTTTTATCATTTATAATACAGATTAAGTTTGAATTTGGTTATTGTAAATTTTACTATACCAGTTTTTTGCCCGTTCAGAAATTATGTGCAAGTGGGGGCATCTGTTTTCTTTTTCAAATAATGTGATACATGAAAACACAAGGATGTGAATACATAAACACAAAGTTACATGACAATTTTGCTTAAATGAAAACTAAGTTGATATTAACATGATTTTAAAAAGCATTCTTTTGCTATATATTTTTAAAAATCAGCATAATTAATAATCCAGAATTGCAGAATTTTCAAAATCATGCTTTTTTAACTATTTAATTTGATTCTGTTGGTGCCTATAAAGCTTCTGCTTTTGCTTCTATGGGTGGGTGTAAGTGAAATAAAATCACTTCTATGGATGATTACTCCAATTTTCAAGTGCCTTCCCCCGTCCCATGTATATTTTGCTAGAACAGCCCTTAACAACATTATGTATTTTAATGATGTACAACACTCATTTGTAGTAATTATATTATATTAATTTTCAGTGCTATAATTTATCTGAATGATGATTTTGAAGGTGGAGATTTTTTCTTTGCTCATGGAAATAAATCAGCTCAGGTAAAGTTTTAATGTCATTAGGCTAAAG
This sequence comes from Mytilisepta virgata, assembly GCA_028015205.1. NCBI lineage: Eukaryota > Metazoa > Mollusca > Bivalvia > Mytilida > Mytilidae > Mytilisepta > Mytilisepta virgata. Next base: position 41,026,428 of record CM051515.1, read on the forward strand.
ATCTAAATATATTAAAAACAGTATCTATTATCTTCTGCTCAGACTTACTAATTAACTAGTATTTGGTTTATGTAAATGAATGATATATATGATATAATAATATTTGTAACCCCTGTATTGTATGTTATATATCTTTGTAATTATAATGGTAAGGACAACATATTGGATTTTTCTGTATCTATTTTCTCTTTGTATGTACCTTATTAGCCCAAAACTGATCAGCAAAATTTACATAGAAAGTTCATGCTTTATTGTTTTTAGCTCACCTGGCCTAAAAGGCCATGTGAGCTGTTGCCATCACTTGGCATCCGTCTTCCGAAAACTTTAAAGATCTTCTCTTCTGGGACCAAACTGGAATGATCCTTAGGGTATCTAGTATGAAGTATATGTTTTTTTTTTTCTTAATTGTCGGGAAACATGGCCGCCATGGCTAAAAGTAGAACATAGGTGGTAAACTGCTGTATTTGGCTTATATCTCAAAAACTAAAGCATTTAGAGCAAAACTGATGGGGTAAAAATCTTCATCAGGTTAAGATCTACCTGCCTTGAAGTTTTCAGATGAATTGGTCAACCTTTTAATGGGTTATTGCCCCTGATTTGTTAATTTTAAGGAAACCTTGCAGTTTTAGGTTATCTCGAATGTTATTATAGATAAAGACAAACTGTAAACAGCAAAAATGTTCAACAAAGTAAGATCTACAAATCATACCCAACATGACCAAAATAGTTAATTGTCCCCTTATAGGAGTTTTTGCCCTTTAAAGAAAATTATTCACATTTTTTTGGTCATCTTTGTAAACTTTAAAAAATCTCCTCTGAAACAGCCAAACTTAGGCTGGAAGATCCTTAGGGTATCTAGTATAAAGATTGTGTTTTATGTTCTTGTCCATATGTTCAGCATAACTTGAAATAAATTAAATGGTAGCTGTACAAGTAAAATGGAGGGTCAAGGGTCAAGGTCATTGAAAAAGTCCATAGCAACTGATAAAAAAGTCCGTATGAACCATATATATTTGGGTTCAGGACCCTGTACAGGTAAAGAAGAAAGGTCAAGAGTTAAGAACATTGAAAAAGTCCATAGCAACCAATGAAAAGGTCCCTAGCAACCATATATATTATAGATTCAGGACCCTATAATATAGCTGTACAAGTCAATATGGAGGCTCAAGGGTCAAGGCCATTGAAAAAATCCGTACCGACCAATGGAAAAGTCCCTAGCAACCAGATATATTTGGTTTAAGGACCCTACAATTTACCTGTTCAAGTCAAAATGAAAGGTCAAGAATCAATGCCATTGAAAAAGTCCATAGCAACCGATGAAAAAGTCCCTAGCAACCAGATATATTTGGCTTCATTTTAGCTATACAAGTCAATATTAAGGCGAAAAATATGATGGTATACATAAAATAGCAAAAATAATCATTGATGCAAGATCTGCACAAAAATAACAGGTGAGTGATTCAGTCTCTTGGGAGCATCTTGTTTAACTGACTTTTCAATGGAAAAAAATTGAGTAATCGATGTTAGGGTTGGGGTCAGCTCTAAAAAAGGGTGTAAGAAAATCCAGTTTGCTATCAATTCAACAGCTCATATTTCAATATTGTAGGTTGAAGTCCGACCTAAATGTGGTAGAATTGTTGGATTTAATGCTAAAGAGCTTCATGGGGTTAAGGCTGTGGTCAAAGGTCAACGATGTGCTGTTGCCATGTGGTACACAATGGACCTTAATCACAAAGAATTAGCTCGTATACAGGCGAAAAAAGTTCTAGATAAAATTCCAGATGAACATACAATTCACGAAGAATTATGATGAAGATAAAGAATTGCCATACATGGTAGAACAGAAGAAAACAGTTCAAATTATAGTATAGTTTGATTAATAGATGTTCTGGAAAAAGAGGGTATCACCTGCTCAGCTACTGTTACATGAAACTGATGCTTAAAATTTACTGTGATAAAATTGTTATATGTTTAGAATCAAAGGAGTATCAGTCTCTTGCCTGGGTCTGTACTGAGATGGTTTGTTTGTTGTTGTTGTTTTTTTTTTTTTTTTTGCTTTGATTATTATAGTCATTGATTTCTGAGTAGAGAAAACTTTAAACAGTCTTGGTAATGAATCATATTGATTTTGAGATGAGTAGGTCCAGGATCAAGGTCACTGCAAGTGAAATGAGAAGTTTATAAATTGACCATAGAAAATTTCATGTGTGTAGTCTTACAAGGCCATGCAATGTTATGTTTTACAATCAAAAGGCAGGGAACATGAGAACTGCTTCATTATTTTAGTCAAAGTAGTCAAGGTATTGCTTTTATATATATATATATTATTATTATTATTATTTTAACACTGTTACACATTTCACATTTCACATAATGTATTTCATACAGTAGTGTGCATTTTTTATCCATGATCGATTTTTAGCTCACATGGCCTGAAGGGCCAGGTGAGCTATTGCCATCACTTGACATCCATCCTCCGTCGTCACCATAATTTTTCCTTTAAAGATCTTCTCTGAAACCACTGGGCAAATTGGAACAAAACTTGGCAGCAATGGTCCTTAGGTGGTCCTCTTTCAGAATTATATCTGATGAGCACGCCAGTCATCCAAGATGGCCGCCAGAGCCGAACATATTTTAAAATAGGACTCTATGGGAAAGTTACTTAAAGATCTTCTCTCTGAAACCACTAGGCCAATTGGAACAAATGTTCCAATGGTTGTTAGGTGGTCCTCTATCAGAATTGTGTCTGATCACCCTGTCTGCCATTGAAGATAGCTGCCAGAGTGCAACATAGTTTAACATAGGACCTAATGTGGAAAATCACTGAAAGATCTTCTTGTTTGAAACCAGTGTGCCAGTCGGAATTTGACAGAAATGTTCCATGCTGCCAGTCAAGATGGATATAGTCCAGGTGAGCGATACAGGCTCCTGGGAGCCTTTAGTTTGATGATTTGGGCATTATTCAATTAATTTTATCAAAAATAAAACATTGAAACCTAAAGGAGCCAAAAATGTATTTTGTCAAACAGCAAGCTAGATTTTATCTGGTGCCATACTATCCTCTAGCACATGACTAAATAATAATACAATTGGAAATGGTGTTTTTGACATTAAAACTCTTTATATTGACATCTTCACTCATTGCCTTTGTAATGCCAGTTATTTGATAGTTTAGTTTTATGATGCACGAGTCAAGTTATTTAAAATGATGTATATATACATAACAAAAATGTCATTCCAGTGTTTCATGAAGAAATGTATGATTTTTATATGAATGTTTAGAATTTTGTAATGTTTGATTGCATCAGAAACTCATATGAGAGTTTTGTAAATTGTAATTCAAATATAATGTAAATTTTTGCAAAGAGTCTCTTTTTACCACATTCAACAGGGGTTCAAAGTTACTAGGGGTAATGGGGTAGAATGTTTTTGACCTGTCCATCTTTCATTGCTTATTCGTTGTTTGGATAGCACCTATATGTTTAGATCCTCTTTAAATTTGAATAAGGTTTCCACTCATCAATACTATGGATAAGATTGATTCAGAGGAAAATCTGAAATTGGGAACCAATTTTTTGCGAGGGGACTTACAAAAATATCACAAATTGATTCTTGTCACATAGATAGGTGCTATCTTTGTGACAAGAATCAATTTGTGATATTTTTTTATGGTATTTTCATATTATGTTTGACTTTATATTTAAAATGGGGAACCACGTTTTTGGGAGGGGGGGGGGGGGGGCTGGCAAAATATCAAATTTTTGTATCCTGCATACAAAGTTGAGAAGGAAAAAAGTAAACAGAAAAAGCTACATGCAAGCAAGTCACTATGTGCTTGTCCAATTTATATAGGGACATGGGATATGCGAGCTTGCTCACTAAATATTTTTCATTTGATATATGTATATGCACATGAAACTTGAGTGATTATTCTAAAAAAAAAGTTTCTCAATTAAGGTTGAGATAGTGAAAAAATAAACAAAGGATCTTCAGGAAATTTTAAAATTTTAGGAGTAACATTTCATAATTTTACAAAAAATATAAGAATTTCGGGAGCAAACAACAGCAAGTCTTAATAAATGTGTGAGATATCATTTGTATTATGTGGTAATACTAAATGTTTTATTTCGAGATGCGAAGCAATATCAAGTATACAATTTTAATATGACCTTTGATATGAAAGGTTTATTCTGATATGTAAATTTATATCTATGTTTTATTTAGGTACAAACAGTGATATTAAATATTCTGTTGTGTAATGTGAAATTATATCAAACATTTTATTTTTATATAAGCAGCAGTATCAAATATTTTTGATATGTGAAGTTATATAAAAATTATTCAGGTGTTTGTGATATTTGCTTGTGTGTTGTTATGAGAATTGATAGGGATAAAATCTGTAAAAAAATTCATGATATAATTTTATTGAAATAAAATGTATGGATCCTGAAATTCAGTTTTTCAATTCTGTTACAATGTTTGTATTTGTAATACACATTGATCACATCAAAGTTGTATATTTTAATCCATATTTTATGATAGCTTTACGGTTTTGATGCATAATTTAGAAGTTATTTTCTTTTTTATACAGAAAATTTTGTAAGTATTTCTATTTGACAGTAAAAATATATATTGTTAAATAAATTTTAAAAGTGCAGAAATATGAGGGTTTTTTTTGCATTTTACATCCTTAGAAAATAGTTTTAAGAATTACATATCTTTTAATTCTCCCTTGCAAATGAAGTTTTGTTTGGTTATATCTGATACATGTCAACAGTTGTTTAGTTTTCTGGTGGATAGAAAATAAACTTGGTATTTAAGGAAGTAGGTTTTCCTACTGTTAAGTGTCTGTACCAAGTCAGACTATCCTGACTCTCCGTTGTGTTTTGTGGCTCTTTTATGTTATTTTTTGTACGAGTTCTGCCTGTTGGGTGAAGTTGATTGATATGATATTGTTGACAATAACCATTTATTTTGATAGTCATTTTATCAGCTGTGATGTAAATAATCCCCGTGTATTTTTTGTAATTTGCAGATTTTATTGAAAAAATACAGGTAATTTGATATACATGTACATGTATCTATTATTAATCAAATTCTGGAGACAATTGTATAGAAATGTGCAATTGAAGGCCCCATTTGTCAACTTAACCATGTAATACATTTTTCCTATTCTATACAATGGTTGAACCTAAACTCCTCTCAGGGAATATATATATCCTTTAAATTTCTTGTTGTATAGTGTTTGGGGTTGAGGTAAAAGGTTAGAGTAGGTGTTTGATGCAAAAAGGTTTTGGAGGTAAATGATTTAGTGAAACTAACATTAGTTACAAAATAAACTATAAATGAAAGAGCCAGGAATTTCAAAATTTTAATGCAATATCAAATATACATGTATAACGACGAGATAACTAAAAATACAGTGAAATTCGTATTGAGCATAAATGTAAATAAGTAGAACACTTATTTTTCATTTATATTACAAAATCAGAATATACTAAACATAACAAGATGTATAACATGTCACTTCATATTTAATTAAGGGCATGAAAGTAAACAGTTTTTCAAAACTTAAATTCAGGATATAACTATATGTTAATCATGTTAAAATTAGCCAGCTTCAGATATGGATTTGATGGCTTCAAAATGGCCATGCATTATCACAGTCATTGAAAGGATATTTGCATTCATCATATCAGGAACTGATGCTGGCAAATATTTAAACACTATTAATCTCCATTTGAATGCAAGTTTTTAAAAAATTTCAAGTAAACTTTTAAATTCCTGAATTGAATAAATTCATTGACTTTGGTTTATCATTAATTGAAAGTCAAATCTGTATCCAAAGTTGTTATTAGAACGGAACTTGCATATTTTTACAGATATTTAGAGGCCGCGCTGGGCTTCGCCAATGTCACCAAATGCAATGTTTTATTCAATCTGGCAACAGAATTTTAGAGTTGGCAATATTTCTGGTGACAGAATTTTTCGATTTTTTTTTTTTTAAATCTGAAAACATTTTTAAATGGTGACTAAGAAACATCATTTGTAAGTTTTATATAATTATCTATGATAATTGAACAGTTTACATCGGGCCAATAAACACAGCAGGTGTTTCAACAGTAAACAAACACAACCAATAACTCGCTGATCGTGTACACTTGACTGCTCAATTGATTGACCACTCTGAGGACAATTCAATTTATACACTAAGATAGTATTTATATTATCCAAATTTTTATTAGGTAATTTTATTAGTCATGAAATTAAATATGCATTCCTTTTAACACCTTTAAAGGGTGTTTAAAAGCATTATATGATAAAATTTCCAATCTGCAAAGATTTTGATGTCACTTCCGGTTTAACATCAACAAACACATGTGGAACGATGTTTTATTAGGCTTGCCATCAAAATAAAGGTAATTTCAGATGAAAGTTAACTGTCATTAAAACATTTCATCAAAAATACTTTTCAGGCCATGTTATTTCAAATAGTAATGAATAAAAGAACAATCGCGTACGGCAGAATGCTTCCAAAAGGGGGAGGGTGACTCGGCAAACAATTTTGAAACTTGTGACAAAAATGATGCTTGGCAATTTTTTTGGCGACAGGTTTTTGAATGGCAGCATGACCCCTGGATATTAATTTTAAGGTTGTTGCATTTATACCAAGATCAAATATTAAATAGGTTTCAAATAAAAGGCTCTGTAAAGTATCCTATTTTGTTTGACCTACACTTTTTAATTTTTTAATCAAAACACCTGATTTAATTTCATGTATCATGTAAAAACTTACATGTCTAAACATATCTAAATAATAACAAACAGATACATCATCATACGGAGGGATATTTGCAAAACAATAATAGTCAAGGGATGGTAACATATCCAAGGTGCTACTGAGTCTCAAGACTACCTTTTTTTCGCAAATATCCCTCCCAATCATGATATCTCATGACAAATACCACACTTGTAATCAATTCAGAGAAATTGAGAGGATTTGTGAAAAATAATTTTTGTTTGTTATATACAATGTAAGATGTAATTATAATTAATATTATTATTATAACTGTTCATATGAACTATAAAATAAAATACTCAACCTAAATAATTTGAAATTATGAGATCAAATATCTGAGTATTAAATAAATACATAATATCTAATACATAAAAAAACACAATGAGTATAATAAAGGTATATTGGTATTCTTACTACTCTGTCCCAGAATTTTCTCCAATATTTAATATTATAATCTGACATTTTGATTGAACACTTATGGTGAAATATTTGCTGCAAATGCATTTAAAATACCTGAGATCATTTGGAACAATGGGGAAAAAAGGAAAAAATCAATAAATGATTCTGAATGAATCTGAAATAAAACAGCACCTTATACTCATGTAAAAAAATTACTGATCATTCAATATTAATTCTATAAATGTAAGGCAGTGAAAAACAGCAGTTACACAAAAACATTAACTACAAACAAAACTTTGTGTTTAGTATGGCAAAACAATAAAAATATTTACCATGGAACATAAACAAATGACAGCAAAAATAACGTTAAAATCATCCATCAATAACAGGTACTAAAGCAAGTTATCTGATAATTCCTTGAAACATCTCAAATGATAAGTCCATACTAATACATCTAATCTCATTTGATATTTCATTAATCTCAAATTTCTCAATACATGTTATCTCAACTAATAACTTGATAATACATCTCAAATGATATTATAAACATACTGCCTTTAGTTTAGAGTGTTATGATAGATTACCACACTTTTTCTTCATGTGGTAATCAACTAAAGGCAGTATGTTTTTATTATACTGAATGCCTTGATCTCATCTGGATTAGTTGATGCAGAATAAACAATACTGAAAACAAAAAGAATCATAGAGACAAATGACCCAAATGACACTACCCTAGAAACATGTGATAATTTTGCATAGCAACGAAAATATCACATTTCGATACCGAACATTACCAAACTCAGAAAATATCACCCTTTCCAGACAAGTTTTACCAATTAGTATTTCACTTCCGCCCAAGCTGACAAATATCAGACATTGTCTTGGTTTTCAAGATTTATAACCTGTTTCCATTATTCTGCTAATATGGCATTTGCAGAACTGTCTTAAGAGACAATACAAGAGGTGAAATACTAATCGGTAAAACTCGGCTTGAAAGGGTGATATTTTTCGAGTTTGGTAATGATCGGTCGTGGAATGTGATATTTTCATTGCTATGCAAATTTATCACATGTTGCTAGGGGTAGACAGAATAAAACAAAAAACACTGCAAAATACCACATTCTGAAGAACCAATGAAATAATTGGATTACATCAGAAATTTGTGTGAAGTATAATAATTACACAGACTATGTCTATTAAATCTCATATATGATCCATGATTTCTAATATCAAATGATATTTCCATAATACATCTTGTATCAAATGATAGCTTCATAATATTTCTAATTTCTTAATACATTGACTTCTAACCTTACTGATATAAATCATTACAAACTAATTATATATATGTGTTCTAATGCCATGTAATATTTCCAGCACTATTTAACAATGCTTTCTCACTAGCTATTAATTCTAAAGCCTTTGGATATGCTTTGTGCTCTAGCTGTTTAACACGTTCAGATAACATTTCCTCTGTGTCACCAGGATATACTGGCACTGTTTCCTGTACTATGATTGCACCACAATCTACTTCTTCCTGTGAATATAATTAAGATTGAATGTGATAATTGTTTATACCAAATTATAGATTTGTACGTGTGAATGATACTACTGTGTGTACAATGTATACTGTAAAGTAATTTTTATACGACTGCAAAATTTTTGCGGTCATATATTGGTATGACGTTGGCGTTGTCGTCGCTTTTTTTTGTGGAAAATCTTATTGATGTCTATAAAATATCAACAAAATTTGAGATGCACTTTTTTCCTTTTGTAATGTCGTTTCCAATGCCAAAATGCCCCAAATTTTTAATCTAAGGAAGTTAGCCTGAAAAGCACACATTCTTTTTAACAGGTTTTAAAGATCATGAACACGATGTCTTAGAATAAGTATCTAGAATCTACAATACTTACTGATACAAAATGAACCGTACAACCAGAGATCCTAACATTAGCATTGATCACTTGTTCATGAGCATTATGTCCCTTGAAGGAAGGAAGGAGTGATGGATGAATATTTAACATCCTACCATGCCACTTCCTTACAAATCCACCTGCAAAATAAATAAACTATATGGTGAGAAAAGGTCAAACTTTAAATACTGGAATCACTTTTTAACATTTCTATTTTAGATAGAAATCTAAAGACGTATATTTGTGCATGGATAATTTTTGATGATTTGATTTTTCCAGTAAAGAATTGTATGAAATTAGAGGCTCTCAAGAGCCTGTATCGCTCACCTGGATTTAATTTGTCCACTTTCAGCAGGACTGAAAATTAAAGTGTAGCGGGTTATCTTGGCTGGTTTCCCCATAGGTACAATGTTAAACAAAGTAAGAGTGGTGGCCATCTTAGTTATTCAAGATTATCAAACATAGTTCTGAAAGAGGACCATTGCTGTCATTTGTCTGGTTCAAGATGGCCAAGTTTAAGGTATGATGATCTGCAAATAATATTTTCCCATAGAGGTCCTAAGTTTCAGCTCTGAAAGGTGACCATCTAATGACCATTGCTGCCATTCCAGGTTAATGGACACAATTCTGAAACAGGACCACATATGAACCATTTCCGTCAAATTTGATTCCAATTGGCCAAGTGGTTTCAGACAAAAAGATTTTTTAATGAATTTTCCCATAGGGTCCCATGTAAAACTAAGTTCAGCTGTGTTGGCCATCTTGGTTAACAGTCAAGATCATTGACCATATTTCTGAAAGAGGACCATCTAAGGACCACTGCTGCCAAGTCTTGTTCCGATTGGCTTAGTCATTTCAGTCAAGAAGATTTTTAAATGAATTTCCCATAAGTTAGACTCCACTAATTATCTTAGTTTCAGAGAAATGCACCCCCAGAATTTTATTAATTATTAGAGTTGGTAAAGTTTGACTACATGATAGATAAATAATAAATGTCTTAACCTCAAAATTGTAATATTGACTGAAAGAGGATAGATTTTAGTTTAAAAAAAATACGAAAACATTAACTGATTTTGCTTCTGACATGTAATGGGAGGTCATAAACTGGGACTTGTGAATTGACATGTGGTGTGTAAAACTTTGACAGTGATAATCGGCCCCTGCACTGGTAAGTTAAATTGCGAAAAAAAGAGCTGGAAAAGTAAACCTTTTTTTTTAACATATGTAATGGAATTTTATGCAGAATCTGAAAAACTAAGTCTCAACTGGATTGAAATGCTGCATCAGACCTCAATTTTAAGCCGAAGTGGAGTGAAATTTAACATTTTTAAAGCTTTTTTTATGAAAAAATTTGAAATGTTGCTATGCCAACTAGGTTTCCATGGATATTTTATTATTTTCTTTATCATGATTGAAACAATGCTAACATATGGCCTTTCGGAATATATATATATGTATATGGGTATTATTTACTCTGAAGATGGCACAAGACCATGACATTTGTTAGCTCACTTCACATAGAAAATGGTACTATTAATTTATGGAGTGTAACCATAGAGTCCAATGTTAAACTAAACTGTGGCAGCCATCTTTGTTGATCATCCGGGTCATCGGACATAATTCTGAAATAAAATGACCATTTAAGGACCATTGCTGCTGAATTTGGTTCCAACTGGCTCAGTAGTTTCAGACAAGAAGATTTTTAAATGACTTTCCCATAGGGTCCCATGTAAAACTAAGTTCAGCTGTGTTGGCCATCTTGGTTAACAGTCAAGATCATTGACCATATTTCTGAAAGAGGACCATCTAAGGACCACTGCTGCCAAGTCTTGTTCCGATTGGCTTAGTCATTTCAGTCAAGAAGATTTTTAAATGAATTTCCCATAGGTTAGACTCCACTAATTATCTTAGTTTCAGAGAAATGCACCCCCAGAATTTTATTAATTATTAGAGTTGGTAAAGTTTGACTACATGATAGATAAATAATAAATGTCTTAACCTCAAAATTGTAATATTGACTGAAAGAGGATAGATTTTAGTTTAAAAAAAATACGAAAACATTAACTGATTTTGCTTCTGACATGTAATGGGAGGTCATAAACTGGGACTTGTGAATTGACATGTGGTGTGTAAAACTTTGACAGTGATAATCGGCCCCTGCACTGGTAAGTTAAATTGCGAAAAAAAGAGCTGGAAAAGTAAACCTTTTTTTTTAACATATGTAATGGAATTTTATGCAGAATCTGAAAAACTAAGTCTCAACTGGATTGAAATGCTGCATCAGACCTCAATTTTAAGCCGAAGTGGAGTGAAATTTAACATTTTTAAAGCTTTTTTTATGAAAAAATTTGAAATGTTGCTATGCCAACTAGGTTTCCATGGATATTTTATTATTTTCTTTATCATGATTGAAACAATGCTAACATATGGCCTTTCGGAATATATATATATGTATATGGGTATTATTTACTCTGAAGATGGCACAAGACCATGACATTTGTTAGCTCACTTCACATAGAAAATGGTACTATTAATTTATGGAGTGTAACCATAGAGTCCAATGTTAAACTAAACTGTGGCAGCCATCTTTGTTGATCATCCGGGTCATCGGACATAATTCTGAAATAAAATGACCATTTAAGGACCATTGCTGCTGAATTTGGTTCCAACTGGCTCAGTAGTTTCAGACAAGAAGATTTTTAAATGACTTTCCCATAGGGTCCATGTTAAACTAAGTTCTGCTGTGTCGGCTATCTTGGCTGACGGTCCAGTCCATCGGACACAATTCTGAAAGAGGACCATCTAAGGACCATTGCTGCTAAGTTTGGTTCCAACTGGGTCAGTAGTTTCAGACAAGAAGATTTTTTAATGAATTTTCCATAGGCTCCAATGTTAAACTATATATGTTCTGCTGTAGCGGCCATCTTTGTTGACATTCCAGGTCAACAGACATATTTCTGAAAGAGGACTATCTAAGGACCATTTCTGCTAAGTTTGGTTGCAATTGGCTCAGTAGATTCAGACAAGAAGATTTTTAAATGAATTTCCATAGGGTCCTATGTTAAACTAAGTTTGGCTGTGGTGGTCATCTTGGTTGATTGTCCGGTTCATTGGACATAATTCTGAAAGAGGACCATCTAAGGACTGTTGCTGCTAAGTTTGGTTGCAATTGGCTCAGTAGTTTCAGACAAGAAGATTTTTCAATGAATTCCCATAGGGTCCTATGTTAAACTATGTTTGGCTGTGGCGTTCATCTTGGTTGATTGTCTGGTTCATCGGACATAATTCTGAAAGAGGACCATCTAAGGACCATTGCTGCTAAGTTTGGTTGCAATTGGCTCAGTAGTTTCAGACACAAAGATTTTTAAATGAAATTCCATAGGGTACTATGTTTAACTAAGGTAAGCTGGGCCACCATCTTGGTTGATTGTCCGGTTTATTGTACACACTTCTGAAAGAGGAACATCTAAGGATGTTGCAATCGGCTCAGTAGTTTCAGACAAGATTTTTAAATGAATTTCCTATAGGTTCCTATGTAATGTTAAACTAAGTTAGGCTTTGATGGGTCATCAGACACAATTCTGAAAGAAGACCATCTAAAGACCATTGTTGTCGAGTCTGGTTCCAATTGGCCATGTAGCTACATACTTTTCTATTTTTAGTCACAGCAGCCATGCCTGTTTGAAGTAGGGGATACCGGAAGGGCGCCCCTAAGGATCATTCCACCAAATTTTGGTCCCAATAGTCCTAGTGGTTTCAGAGAAGATCTTTAAAGGAAGCTGTCTCTAAAGGGCAAAAACTCCTATAAGGGGTCAATTAATGATTAAGGTCATGTGACTTATTTGTAGATCTTACACTGTTGAACATTTTTGCTGTTTACAGTTTGTCTTTATCTATAATAATATTCAAGCTAATAACTTAAAAGTACAAAATTTACTTAAAATTAACAATTAAGGGGCAATAACCCAACAAAAGGTTGACCGATTCGTTTGAAAATTTTAAGACAGGTAGATCTTGACCTGATGAACATTTTTACCCAGGTCAGTTTTGCTCTAAATTCTTTAGTTTTTGAGATATAAGTCAAAAACTGCAGTTTACCCCTGTTCTATTTGGTGGCCATGTTGGTTGGCATGTGGGGTCATCGGACACATTTTTTAACTAGATACCCTAATGATGCCTTTGGCCAAGTTTGGTTCCATTTGGCCCAGTAATTTCAGAGGAGAAGATTTTTGTAATAGTTAACGGACGACAGACGAAAGACAAATGACGGACCCTTTGGGTCAGGTTAGCTAAAAAATCAAAAAGAAAATACAGTGAAACTGTTTCAACTGAAACCCTTTATAACAAGATTTACAAAGGTGTTTGCTGTAAACAGATCATTTTACAAAAAATGAAGATTTTTGGTTTACAAAAGGTTAATACAGGTCCTACTGCACTCATTCCCATAGGATTGAAATTACAGATGTCAAGTAATAGAAAATGCGTTCAGTAGTTTTTTTGGCCATATGAGCAGAAAAATGAAAACAAACACGTTTAACAATTTACCTGTTAAAATTCTCATAAATCCAGCCAAACAGACTATGTCAATACCAGCAGATAATAATGTACTATGTAGTGCTTCATCAAAGTCTTCTCTGCTCTTGTACTCTTTGTGGGATATCACCTATCAAAAAATATTATAAATTAAATTGAATGCTACATGTATATATATTGTTTGAGATGTGATTACACCTACATGTACTTACACCCCACAACTGCTGCTGGACATTCTATTAAATCTTCAAAGATAATCACTCCTTAATCAATGATTAGCATTAATACATATTTTCTATTTCTGTTACATGTAAGCTTTTAAATCTATCAAGAAAAAGATTTTTTGCCAGTTTTGATTTTATATTACACAATGTTTTGATGTCTAAGCTTTCTAAACTTTTTGGTCAATGAAAGTTAATCTAGAAAAGATTGATTGATTGTTGTTTAACACCATGATGGCGATATTGCAGCCAATATCACGCCGAAATCTAGAAAAGAGCTTTGAATTGGATTAATTTGGTATCCAAGTCCTTATTGCAGGTATTTCATTGTAAAAGTCCATTGTTTGAATCTGCATTGTTGCTAAAATCATATTTCGAATTGAATTTTTATTTTCGAACTACTTCTAAGTGCTAAAGTTGTCTTTTGCATTTCAAAGTTCAAATGAAAAACTTGAAACTGAAAATTTTTCAAAAGGTAAAATCATTTAATCTATATTTAATTACAGAGAAAATTATTTTATTTTTTGTTTGTTTGATATGAGTCAATGATTAACTGACCTTTGTTGGAATGCCAGCTTTCTCTGCTCTAGTTAGCCCATGTACATTTGGTTTATTAGAGATAACCAGTACAATTTCTGCTGAACTGTTACTGTTCTGTTCCTTCGTGTAGTCTATAAGTGCTTGTAAATTTGTACCTATATAATGACCAAAATAAATATCATTACACAGCTCAACTGTTCTGTTCCTTCTTGTATCAAAATAATCATGATAAAATTTAAACACAGTTATTTGTTAATCATGGTTTTAAACCATGAAATAAACTTTACTGCAAATTGTAAATATTTCTAGTGATTCAATTTTGCAAACATGAAATTTGTGTAAGCAAACGAAAAAACTGCACTATCTAAAGGCTGCCATTTTTTTTTCTAAATTTCACAACCAATCTTATTTTTCAAAGAGCAGAAATATGAGAATTCTAATTACTGACCTGAACCAGATATTAACACAGCTACTCTTTTCCTCTGTAGTACTACAGGGGTTCTCTGCCAACTTTTGTCTAAAGCATCCTGTAGATTCTGTATGTCCACTGCTTTCTCTATTAATGTATACTGTTACAAATTATTACATGCTAGATTGATATACACCATGCATGTAAAGCAATCACATAAATTGTGGCTGTTGATATTATGAAACACAATGGCTGACTTTTATAGAATACATTTGTTTTTTTTTTCATGTAGAGTGATTTCCCATATTAGGCCACTATTAAAAAAATGTATGTTTCCCCACACCCCTACCCACATTGTTGTAAGTGGGTAGGTAGGTAGGTGTTTTTTTTTTTTTTTTAACACCTTGATGATTTTTTTTTAATACCCAACAGAGCAAAACAAATCGATCATGTGTATGTCTGGCACATATAACCATTTGTAGCAACTTTAATGTAAGTGTTAGAATGTCTAAATGTTTGTAGCTCTCAGTGTCAGGTGTCAACTTGACATTAATTTCATCTGATTTTATTTGAGTTTGTATCTCAGAATTGTTCATGACTGTGATGTTTTCCCTCTCAGTGCATACTAGTAGCAAACTGTTATAAATATATATGAATGTGCTGTAGTTGTTTAACCTGAAGAATTTGAGCTAAAAGATAGCAAACTAAACTAAATATGCATTAGTCTTAATAGATACCCAGTGATTTTTTAGTCCTGAGTAATGAGGGGTAGATTCTTTGCTGGAATAGCCTTGACACTTATTTATCAATACATCGGACAGATTTTAATGCTTTAATAAATTTTGAATAAAACAAATGACTACAGATTGGAAACAAATTAATAGAAATGAAACAAATGTCCGACATGTGTTGTCTCTGCAAAGAATATGTTCCTTTAGGATAAGGGGGACTGGCCAAATTCTTTGCAGTTTTTAAATTTTTCACATACGTGGTCGGCCCATAAAATGGGGATCCTGCGACCATCATGTCTATAAAAAAGGAGCTGCAAAATTTAAAGGGTTCTATGGGAAGCGGTGGTCAGGAGGGAGGTAACAAGCTGCTTGATTTGAAGCTGTAAAGTATGTTCGAGACAACGTATTTCACCCTTCCGACCGAATATTTTATTGAAATATCTGAAAATGTTGTTTTTGTATTATTCTTTTTCTCAGTAATTAGCAGTAAGAAAACTGAAAAGTTTTTATCCATTATTCCTTTTATAATTTTACTTTATGAATCCATGCATGTCATGCAGGTATACAAAATAAACATGCATAATTCCAACGAGTGTGGCATTGATTTTTGTTGTCCTTGCTCAGACTGGAAAGGTTTCAGCGTAGCAATTTGTTTCTTCAATTAATTTATTAATGAAATTTCACCAATAATTAACGAAAAAAATCAATAATCTCTGGATTTTCTCCCAAATTAAAATTTTAATAAAATAATTTCTT
Source organism: Mytilisepta virgata (assembly GCA_028015205.1). Lineage (NCBI taxonomy): Eukaryota > Metazoa > Mollusca > Bivalvia > Mytilida > Mytilidae > Mytilisepta > Mytilisepta virgata. Next base: position 41,042,730 of record CM051515.1, read on the forward strand.
ATCAGCGTCGAAGGCAAGAACATGTGTATCAAGGTTTCCACATATCCATGTATCCTGAAACGGCGCGATTTGTTCATCATTTTCTGAATCATCTTCATCAAAATCTAAATATTCTTCTTCAGAATCATCCTCAAGAAACATTTCTTTCACAAAATCTCGATTTTTCAGGATAAAACTTCTCTAAAAACGTGTCGCCGTCCGCAACCTTCGTCTACTTCAATTGTTTCAAACACGATGTAAACAAACTACGAGGTCAACATTTGTCATCAAAATAATTTTAGAATAGGATGTTGGAATTGACCAATAAAAACTGTTTTCTATAGGGAAATCCTTTTTCTGACGTAATATCAACTAAATATAAATATATCTGCTTGATTTCATTGGCTAGAACTCGAAAAGTCTACCTAATATAGAAAGTCGATATAGTGACGACCTGCACTGAACGGAACTACCGGAAGTGCTTAATATATCGACGACCGGCAGTACAATAAAGTTGTTTTGGCAATCACTATATCGACGTCCTGCAGTACTAGGGTTAAAAAAAAAATTGAACTCAGAACTCAAAAAAATTTTTTGAGTCGGCGGCTATTTTCTCAGTCGGTCGGGGCGTGGGGAAACAAACTTAATTTTAATTTTGGCCCTACTCCTTAAGTACTGAACTAAACCTGTTGAAACAAACCATAGATAAGTAAACATGTTCAAACTGGGCGGGATTGTCAAAATAATGCATGGACATTGTTGTGTTTGATCTGTTTCTTTCTGTGGGACTGTAGGATCCGTTGAATAATTCTTACAAAAGAATGTAAATCTTTTTCTTACCAAAAGTGTGGGGCGTTAATCAGTCTTCAAAATGTCTAAAGGTCTAGAAATGAGTTAGAGGGCTTAGTTATAAGGGGGCTTCAGTAAGGAGAAATATCTTTCAAACAATGACAGTTAGAACTTTAACATAAGTAGGTATTCACAATACTACATGTAAACCCACCATCTCTCTTAGTAACTTTCCCAATGACAGCAGCTTGAACTCCACTTTTGGCCAGTGACTGAATCACTTCATCGGAGTCAACTGATTTCACAACCAATACACCACCTATACCACAGTTAAAAGTCCTACTCATTTCTCTGGTGTTTATATTTCCCTACAAGAAACAACATAATCTTAAGCAATAATAGAACTTTTGACCAACATAACACTTCAAGCAGCTTAAAAAAGTACGGCCTAAAAACAACTTGTACAGTGGTATAATTTTGGTTTTTTTGTCTACAGTGCTTTACATGATACAAATTTGTTTTAAAAAGTATCAGTGTGTTCACACAAAATATTAAATCCCTTTCACATTATCAGACAAATGACATCATTGCATAAACACCAAAACACCAAAAAATTTTTATGAAATATAAAAAAGCCATAAAATCTTATTTAAACAATTATAATTAACTTATTACCTTGTCTGCTAACCAACCAAATACTGCAGGAACAATCCATTTATTTGAATCAAGAGATGCTGCAAGCTCTGAAGGTAATATTCTAGCAACATTTTCTAATAGACCTCCACCAGTTATGTGTGCAAAGGCCTTAACTTTCATGTCTTTCATCAGGGGCAGTAACTCTTTCACATATATTCTGGTTGGTGTCAGCAATACATTTCCTATTTTTGAAGTAACAAAACGTAATAGAGCTACTTCATAATGATACTTAAAGTGACACTTTCCCTCTTTCATCCTAAAAATGCTTAAATTATTTGTAAAATTATGAAATCTCATGCCTACAACTCAATTTCTTTAACATGTCTTGTTAATTTTCAAAATCACATCTTTGACCATTTTGTATTATTATAAAATTCCCAATAAATAAATGATATAAAGAAATAAAATTATCTTTACATAAAAAAGGGATATATGAAAGGTATTTCTTTAGATGTAGAAAACTGCTGAAAACTTAGCTACTCAAGCTACATCTACATATATACAGTGAAATCTGTCAAAACCTTGGGTAAACTGAACCTTTATATCAGAGTGTACAATGTTCTTGGGAATTTAATCTATATAAACCAAAGATCTAATTCTCAGGAATAAATTTTCAGTCTCAAAAGGGTTTCGCTAAAAATAGGTTTCATTGATTATTCATCAAAAAGATTTTTTCCCATTTAAAGTTCTTCCCAATCACACAGTTATAATTAAATATAAATGAAACAGATAATGTCAACTAACCAAGAGTTGCTCCTCTATAAAATGGACAAGGCATATCATAGGTCATCTCCAATTTACTGATAACCTTCCGTACCAGACTAAAGCCATTACTATGGAGACCACTGGATGGCAAACCAATTAGGATATCCTCTGGTGTTATCTGATCTAGACGAGGTAAAATTAGAGATCTTTCTACAGCTCCAACAGCAAAACCAGCCAGATCATAATCACTTTCTGTATACATTCCTGGCATTTCTGCTGTTTCTCCACCTAGTATATGAAAATAGGGATCATTAAGAGAATTCATTGCTTCTCACACAAACTGATAAAACACAAATTTTTATTTTTTGTTTAAATTACATTTACAAGTACACTGATTAGTCGATGAACATAACCTCCTGATTTTAGTTTGTCTAAAATATGTAACTGCATCTGACCTATTATACAAAGGTCCTTTTGCATGCCACATGTAAAGAGGACAGAAGGCTATAAAATTCTAACCCTTATTACAATTGACTTTAAGTCCTGTAAACAGCCTTAGAATAATCAATATAAACTTATTTTACTAATAATTTTTATTTTATTATTTTATTTTCGGGGCCTCGGTGGCTGAGTGGTCTTGGTAGTTCGTCATGACTACTAATGAACACTAGCCTGTCAATGCTGGGGTTGTGAGTTCGAATCTCACCTGTGGCGGGGTGTGTTCGACTCCGATCTTAATTGACAAGGATTGCCAATTTTCCTACTGAAGGTCGATGGTTCTCTCCAGGTACTCTGGCTTCCTCCACCAATAAAATCTGGCCGCTGAGAAATAGCCAAATATGCTGAAAACGGCGTTAAACCCCAACTAAACAATAAATTATTTTATTTTCCAATACCTGTGATACTTTTAAAAATGTCATAGTATGAAATTTCTGAAAATCTATTACAGGAGAGTTTCATCAACTTTCACCAAAAGTCTGAACAATTTTCACATATTAATCCAATACAGACACACTGGGTCCGTGTATCACTTAACAATTTAATATTTTAAAAAGTTTTCACATTTTACATTTTTCAATATATGATCAAAGTTTCAAAATATCAACATTTCAAAATTTTTAAATTGTAAAATTTCACCAAATAATTAAAATTTTAAGATTCTAAAACTCGTATGAAAATTTAATATTTTACATTTTTAATCAAACTTTGAAAATACTAAACTGAATGTAAAGTTTTGATAATTTCGCTTTTTTGATTAAAAATTAAAGAATCGGAAATGGACCAAAAGGGTCATCTGTATCATTAGGCACCGACCATATTATTCCTGTGGGGAGGGGAGGGGGGCTGGGTTCCCCCAAAAATATGTCCAGCTTGGTCTGAATTTTTTTTATTATTTTCCACTATATTGAAAACTAGAGGCTCACCAGAGCCTGTATCGCTCACCTGGAGTCTGGTTTTCATTGGACAATTAATCAACTATTTGACCAAGTTTGTTGCAATTGGTTCAATTGTTCAGGGAAAATTTGTTGAAGATTTATTTTTCATAAGGTTTAATGTTAAAATATGTTCCCTGATGGTGGTAGTCTGGGCAGGAAGTTGATAGAATTGACCAGGAATAAGGGTGAACCTTAAATAAATGTAACAGAACCCGACCTCAAATTACACAAACCAATAACTCCTAAATGGGTTTTGGTATTTCCTTTAAAATTTCAGGGTATGTAGATCTCAACATGGCAAACATTTTTCGAATTTACATTTCACTTCTATCTCAAATAGTTTTGGAAATAAATGACGAAAAATGTTAAATTTTGAAAATTTGACGAAAAAAGGGCAATAACTCCTAAATGGGTTTTGGGATTACCTTCAAAATTTCAGGGTAGGTAGATCTTGTCATGCTGATCAATTTTATCCCATGTCAGATTTTTGATATCTGTAACAGTTTTTAAGTTATAAGCATAAAAACAACACATGAACCCCTATATTCTATTTTTAGCTACGACAGCCATGTTTTATGTCAGATCAAAATAAATTGAGGATTGTTTGTAGAGGACATGTCATAGATCATTCCAATTAAGTTTCAAACCAATCAGCCCAGTGGTTTCAGAGGAGAAGATTTTTGAATGAAAAAATTTTGAAAACTTGACAAAAAAGGGCAACAACTCCTAAATGGGTTTTGGGATTTCCTTTAAAATTTCAGGGTAGGAAGATCTCAACATGGCAAACATTTTTCAAATTTAAATTTCACTTCTACCTCAAATAGTTTTGGAGATAAGTGACGAAAAATGTTAAAATTTTGAAAATTTGACGAAAAAAGGGCAATAACTCCTAAATGGGTTATGGAATTTCATTCAAAATTTCAGGGTAGGTAGATCTTGTCATGCTGATCAATTTTACCCCGTCAGATTTTCGATATCTGTAACGGTTTTTGAGTTATTAGCAAAAAACAGCAATTTACCCCCTATGTTCTATTTTTAGCAACAGTGGCCATGTTTTTCATCGGATCAATATAAAATGAGATCATTTGTGGAGGACATGTCATATATCATTCCTACGAAGCCTCGATCCAATCTGCCCAGCCGTTTCAGAGGAGAAGATTTTTGAAAATCAGCCAATCAGAAACAAGAATTGCCTCTGGTGGCCATGTTTCTTGACCAATCAGAACTAAATGAGGAAACTTTGTTGAGGACCTTCCATACACCACCCATGCAAAGTTTGGTTGGAATTGGCCAAATGGTTTCTGAGGAGAAGATGTTTGAATGAAAAGCTAACGACTGACGGATGGACGACGGACGCCGGACGCCAAGTGATGGCAAAAGCTCACCCTGGCAATAGCCAGGTGAGCTAAAAATGTTAAATTTTGAAAATTTGACAAAAAAAGGGCAATAACTCCTAAATGAGTTTTGGTATTTCCTTTAAAATTTCAGGGTATGTAGATCTCAACATGGCAAACATTTTTCGAATTTACATTTCACTTCTATCTCAAATAGTTTTGGAAATAAATGACGAAAAATGTTAAATTTTGAAAATTTGACGAAAAAAGGGCAATAACTCCTAAATGGGTTTTGGGATTACCTTCAAAATTTCAGGGTAGGTAGATCTTGTCATGCTGATCAATTTTATCCCATGTCAGATTTTTGATATCTGTAACAGTTTTTAAGTTATAAGCATAAAAACAACACATGAACCCCTATATTCTATTTTTAGCTACGACAGCCATGTTTTATGTCAGATCAAAATAAATTGAGGATTGTTTGTAGAGGACATGTCATAGATCATTCCAATTAAGTTTCAAACCAATCAGCCCAGTGGTTTCAGAGGAGAAGATTTTTGAATGAAAAAATTTTGAAAACTTGACAAAAAAGGGCAACAACTCCTAAATGGGTTTTGGGATTTCCTTTAAAATTTCAGGGTAGGAAGAACTCAACATGGCAAACATTTTTCAAATTTAAATTTCACTTCTACCTCAAATAGTTTTGGAGATAAGTGACGAAAAATGTTAAAATTTTGAAAATTTGACGAAAAAAGGGCAATAACTCCTAAATGGGTTATGGAATTTCATTCAAAATTTCAGGGTAGGTAGATCTTGTCATGCTGATCAATTTTACCCCGTCAGATTTTCGATATCTGTAACGGTTTTTGAGTTATTAGCAAAAAACAGCAATTTACCCCCTATGTTCTATTTTTAGCAACAGTGGCCATGTTTTTCATCGGATCAATATAAAATGAGGATCATTTGTGGAGGACATGTCATATATCATTCCTACGAAGCCTTGATCCAATCTGCCCAGCCGTTTCAGAGGAGAAGATTTTTGAAAATCAGCCAATCAGAAACAAGAATTGCCTCTGGTGGCCATGTTTCTTGACCAATCAGAACTAAATGAGGAAACTTTGTTGAGGACCTTCCATACACCACTCATGCAAAGTTTGGTTGGAATTGGCCAAATGGTTTCTGAGGAGAAGATGTTTGAATGAAAAGCTAACGACTGACGGATGGACGACGGACGCCGGACGCCAAGTGACGGCAAAAGCTCACCCTGGCAATAGCCAGGTGAGCTAAAAATGTTAAATTTTGAAAATTTGACAAAAAAAGGGCAATAACTCCTAAATGAGTTTTGGTATTTCCTTTAAAATTTCAGGGTATGTAGATCTCAACATGGCAAACATTTTTCGAATTTACATTTCACTTCTATCTCAAATAGTTTTGGAAATAAATGACGAAAAATGTTAAATTTTGAAAATTTGACGAAAAAAGGGCAATAACTCCTAAATGGGTTTTGGGATTACCTTCAAAATTTCAGGGTAGGTAGATCTTGTCATGCTGATCAATTTTATCCCATGTCAGATTTTTGATATCTGTAACAGTTTTTAAGTTATAAGCATAAAAACAACACATGAACCCCTATATTCTATTTTTAGCTACGACAGCCATGTTTTATGTCAGATCAAAATAAATTGAGGATTGTTTGTAGAGGACATGTCATAGATCATTCCAATTAAGTTTCAAACCAATCAGCCCAGTGGTTTCAGAGGAGAAGATTTTTGAATGAAAAAATTTTGAAAACTTGACAAAAAAGGGCAACAACTCCTAAATGGGTTTTGGGATTTCCTTTAAAATTTCAGGGTAGGAAGATCTCAACATGGCAAACATTTTTCAAATTTAAATTTCACTTCTACCTCAAATAGTTTTGGAGATAAGTGACGAAAAATGTTAAAATTTTGAAAATTTGACAAAAAAAGGGCAATAACTCCTAAATGGGTTATGGAATTTCATTCAAAATTTCAGGGTAGGTAGATCTTGTCATGCTGATCAATTTTACCCCGTCAGATTTTCGATATCTGTAACGGTTTTTGAGTTATTAGCAAAAAACAGCAATTTACCCCCTATGTTCTATTTTTAGCAACAGTGGCCATGTTTTTCATCGGATCAATATAAAATGAGGATCATTTGTGGAGGACATGTCATATATCATTCCTACGAAGCCTCGATCCAATCTGCCCAGCCGTTTCAGAGGAGAAGATTTTTGAAAATCAGCCAATCAGAAACAAGAATTGCCTCTGGTGGCCATGTTTCTTGACCAATCAGAACTAAATGAGGAAACTTTGTTGAGGACCTTCCATACACCACTCATGCAAAGTTTGGTTGGAATTGGCCAAATGGTTTCTGAGGAGAAGATGTTTGAATGAAAAGCTAACGACTGACGGATGGACGACGGACGCCGGACGCCAAGTGATGGCAAAAGCTCACCCTGGCAATAGCCAGGTGAGCTAAAAATGTTAAATTTTGAAAATTTGACAAAAAAAGGGCAATAACTCCTAAATGAGTTTTGGGATTTCCTTCAAAATTTCAGGGTAGGTAGATCTTGTCATGCTGATCAATTTTACCCCATGTCATATTTTTGATATCTGTAACGGTTATTAAGTTATAAGTCAAAAACAACACATGCACCCCTATATTCTATTTTTAGCTACGACAGCCATGTTTTATGTCAGATCAAAATAAATTGAGGATCGTTTGTAGAGGACATGTCATAGATCATTCCTATTAAGTTTCAAACCAATCGGCCCAGCGGTTTCAGAGGAGAAGATTTTTGAAAATCAGCCAATCAGAAACAAGAATTGCCTCTGGTGGCCATGTTTCTTGACCAATCAGAACTAAATGAGGAAACTTTGTTGAGGACCTTCCATACGCCACTCATGCAAAGTTTGGTTGGAATTGGCCAAATGGTTTCTGAGGAGAAGATGTTTGAATGAAAAGCTAACGACGGACGGACGACGGACGCCAAGTGATGGCAAAAGCTCACCCTGGCAATAGCCAGGTGAGCTAAAAATCAAATAAGCCTGAATATTGAACACAAAAAATATGCTCCGTGGCATAAATTCCAAAATAACATTTGTAGTTGAACCTTCAAGTTGTGTGTAAAGAGTAGATCTAGAGCAAGCAGAAGGACGCCGAAGAAATTTTCAACTATATATTAAAGAACTATTGAATATTTTTCACAAATTTTAAACTCCTGCTGTATTTCCCTTTCAGCTTAACTGTGTGGTATTGGTCGGGAGCTTGTATAGCATGTGACTGAGGAAGACAAAATGACGTCACAATTTTATATGAAAGTGTGTGTTTGTCTCCTTCCCTCCTTCCTGCCAGAATATTGTAGTCCGTAGCAAGAAAAGCACTTTACTGGCCTCATAATATCTTAAAATTTGAGGTTTTTTCTTAAATATGTCCGTGATAAGCACATGGAGATGCCCATTACTTCAATATAATAATACTAAAATCTGAAGAAAAATTCAATGTTGAGTTTTTTCCAATTTCTCAGAAACTGTAATACCTAGACCTACCGTATTTATTCTATTGATAGTTCTTGGTGGGTACATGCCAGTCTGATACTTGTCTGCAGACTTTGACCTCAATTTCACCTATGAGTGACTTGCATCCAAGTTCGTGATTAAGTCAATTTTTCAGCAAATGTAATACCTAGACCCACCGTATTTGGTCTACAGATAGTTCTTAGTGGGTACATGCCAGTCTGACACCTGCCTCCGGACCTTGACCTCCATTTCATGCTTGAGTGACTTGTGTTAAATTTTCGAGATTATGTCCATATCTCATCAACTGTAATAACTAGGCCCAGCATATCTGGTCTGTAGATAGTTCTTAGTGGATATGCCAGTCCAACACCTGTCACCTGAACTTAACCTGAATTTCATTCCTGAGTGACTTAATGTACATTTTCATTTTAAAATTAGTCTATTTCTCAGCTGTTGTACTAACTAGACCCACAGTATTTGATTGGTAGAAGTTCTTATTTGGTATATACCACTTTAACATCTGAAACCTTACCTTTGACCTTTATTTTATGCTTGAGTGACTTGTTAAGATGTAAGTATTTTGTTGCTTCGCAAAAATTGTTTTACCAAGAACGAAACTCAACCCCGCACCCCTCCCCCCCCCCCATCTCAATTTTCAAATGGCTGCTCCCTCATCTTCATATGATTATAAAGTATAAGTTAGAACTGTGATTCATTCATGTAGGTGGAATTTGTGTTCTCAAAATGCATTCTTCAAATCCGCATTTTTTCTTCAAAATTTAACCATAAAATTCCAATGCCTACCTTGAAATCGCGCTTAAAAAATGAAAACTGTATAAGGTTAACTGTATAAGGTTATTTTTGGAGCTGAATTCAAAAGTACATGTCTCTTGTTTATTATCAATGTGGGCTCAACTGTCAAAGTGTCAAACGCAATAATGGTCCAAATGACCCTTTTTGGTCCATTTTCGATTCTTTAATTTTTAATCAAAACATTAAAAATTCAAGTTTTCAAAAAGCGAAACTATCAAAACTGTACATTCAGTTTAATATTTTAAAAGTTTAATTAAAAATATAAAATATTAAATTTTAAAACGAGTTTTATAATTGTAAAATTTTAATTATTTGGTGAAAATTTCAAATTTTCAAAATTTTGGAATGTTGATATTTTAAAACTTTGATTAAAAAATGAAAAATATAAAATTTGAAAACTTTTTAAAATATTGAATTGTTAAGTGTTACACGGACCCACACTGGCTAAAACAACACACTGAAGCTAAATAGACCATGCTTCACTGCACAAACTTATTTCTGCCTTATTCAATGAAATTATTGCCTTATTGTCAAAAATTTTACCAGCTAAAGCACAGCCAGCTTCTTTACATCCCCTGGCAATACCAGCAATAACATCCCTTGCCATGGCAACACTGAGTTTGCCTGCAGAGAAGTAGTCAAGGAAAAATAAAGGTTCAGCACCATGGGCAAGGATGTCATTCACACACATGGCAACCAGATCTATTCCTATAGTCTCATGACATCCTACTTTCTGGGCAATCTGAAAAATCAATCAATCAAGAAAAAAAGTTCCTCTATTGTAATTATATAATACTGTGCATTCATTTGTTTCCATTGGTACCAATTCTGGTCAATTAGTGAAAGTTTCTTGTTTAAAGGATACTGAATTTCATAGTTTTATTTTCTGGACATGAAACATATTGAATATGCATTTTGTGGAATACCATAAATTGGAATATTTTGGTGTAGGGATAATTTGTCAATTCTTGCTAAAATTATTGATGTTAAATTTTGGTGTGTTAAAATTTGGAACTTTTTGTGAAAAAATAACCAAAAGACAAAATAAAAATAAAACTTGCTGTTATTAGAGTTTGATTTTGTTTAATGGTAAAAATGTTGTAACTATAAGATTGACAACTGATACTTGTTTAAAAAATCTTCATGACTTAATATTGTTTTGATTAAAAATATGATTACAACAGTATTGCTTTAACAAAATTAATATTAATCAAAGCATTGCAACTATGATAAATATTAATAACTTTTCCAGATTAAAAGAATTTTAAAATTATTTTAGAATTTTATTTTTGGGGCTTTCTTTTTTTTTTACCACATTTGCAGCAGGTGCAAGATAAACTAAAATATAACCACAGTGAAAACATTCCAATTTATGGTAATTATTTTGGTATTTTGACTGGATCCACAAAAAAACACAAAATTTGATATAAACTAAACTAAACTAAACTAAAATTCACAGTACCTTTATCATAAAATGTATCCAAAATAATTGAAACAAAATATTTCATGTCAAAATGAAAGAATTTCAGTGTCAGAAATAAAATCCCATCAAAAACATTTAAACACAGACTAAATCATCTTAAGGGTCATCTTTTTGGCCAAATAAAATTAGTCAAAGTTCACATAAAATCACAAGCACCAAAATGATATGAAAAGCAAGACAATAAAAAATTTCTGACACAAAACCTCTACATGCATTTGACAAAAGTTCAAGCCAAGAAACTTTCTCCAATTTAATTTTTTTACTAAATTTTAAAGTTCACAATACTCATATAACAACACAAATTTGTATAAAAATTTTTTGTGAAGCATATCATAGTATTTGTATTAATTTACTTTCAATTTAGTTCCCACACCATCAGTTCCTGATACCAACACTGGATCAACAAATCCAGCTGCCTTTAAATCAAACAGTGCTCCAAATCCTCCTAATGTGGAGTCACATCCTGGACGTGTTGTAGATATCGCTAGAGGTTTAATGGCCTGAACCAGACTGTTACCAGTGTCTATGTTTACTCCTGCATCACTGTATGTCAACTGTTTCTGTAAACGATTTCTGTAAAATATTTTGATACAATCAATATGTCAATATATCAATATACAGTCAACTCTCGTTATGTCAATCTTGGTTGAGTTGAATATTTTATATGGTCCCAAATGTTTTACAGTGCAAACCTATGTAGTTTTTAGTCGAATTTTCTTCTATCGCAAACTAAATTTTTTGAATCCCAAATCATAAAAACAATGAAAATTTTATTCGTTGTGTTGAATAATCGTCAACAAAACAGCACCTTGCGGATTTATTATCTTCACAGGAAAGTTTTATTTCCAGTAATTGACAATCAGTGTCTATTGATTTATAAAGAATTCACACGGATTGTAAAAACAATTTACCTTGAATAGATTAATTAGTGGCAATTTGAATACAGAGGTTTTTAATCAACAAGTTAATCATCATCTATCGTTTTCACTGGCACCTAAAGATTTTAGAATTTTCGGAAGTAGTAAATTACCACCACCCCCAGCCCCCCCCCCCCCTTCATAACTTGGAAAATTTTTCAGCTCCGCTTTAGTTGAATTTCTTCTATCTCAAATCATTTTTGCTGTCGAAGGTGTTTTCATATTAATTCTGTATTACGTCTTCATGAAGTTGAATTAGGCGTTGATCATATGTATTGGCCTGAGACAAGGCCTGGGACAATACAGCCACCAATACAACTGCCTCAGATAACAGGATTAATTTGAAACAAGTGATGATAATAATAATAATCTTCACAAGCTTTGATTTTAATAGGGATATATTTATAGCGTTCTTTGCATACAGTACCTTTTTTTATATAAATTTCATCTACAGCAGATCTGGCTGTAAATACATTCCAGAAACATTTTACAAGAATATAAATTTATCATAAAATATTAACCTTTTCAATATTCTGAATCCTATATCACTTCTGTGAAAGCTATTCTCAAATTGTATAACATCTGCCCCTTCAGTGGCCCTCTCACAGGCTCTTTTCAATGACCTATCAACTGAAACAACTGCGAAAACTCTGCCTCCACTTGTTACTAAACTACCATCTTTTATACTGGTACCAGCATGAAAAATGTGTAAACCAGTTTTCTTTGCTATATCTATGCCTGAAAAAGGAGTTTTTCCTGCATCACAATTATGGAAACTAATAAATGGAGGTATCAAGAATAAAAGATGACTTATAAAATGAATAATGACAAATTTTTGAACAAATATTTGGGTTTTAATTATTCTGTTGAATATTTTAAACTTTGTCTTACAATGGTCATATCTAAGCCATGAAATAACAACAATAAATTCCAAGCAAAATTTGTTGTTACTGTTGTAACAGTAGAGCATGATTTGTCTCCCTAAAATATCTATCATACAGAACCCAGAACATTTGATTCAGCAGTCCAACACTCTACCAACTGTCTAGCAGTACTCCACTAATGCAGCTTATGAAGGGTGGTTATAAAATTGCTACAGTTCCATAACTTCTATTGTATAAGAGGGAAACCCCGTTAAACTTTCTCTGCCTCAAGATGACGATTTCCAACTTCAAAAACTTCAATCTATTTGCCAACTACTAGCCCCTTTTTTGAAAACCATGCTTTTTTTAGTTGGGTGCCATAAAATAGTAGAGAATAATTTGTCTCCCAAAATTACCTATAGCACTAAACAGGGACTGAACCCTGAACTTTTGGTTTAGCAGTCCACTGCTATACCAACTGAGCATAAGGAGCAATACAGTAGCACAGCTAATGGAGGGTGGTTATAAATCTGTTTCAGTTCTATAACTTTTCTCATACAGGAGGGAAGCCCAATTACAACCATAATATCAAGATGATGTACACAGACATTTTATATCTAACTTAAATTGATATTTTACTCAATTGTTCTTACCAAAAAATTAAATAAGCAATCATCAGAAATTTTGGCAGATCAATTGCAGATATTAAATTAATAAATTTCATAATAGTCATTTTTCAAAAAAGATTTTTTTTACCTAATGTTACCTATATATAATACAGACATGATTTTAACAACCAAGTAAAAAGACCGGAAATGATACTTCGGCAGCCATTTTACTACATGTATGTTTAATAAAGGAAGAAAATCATACATGATAACATTATTCTGTGAAGAAGATAACTTAAGTAACTCTTATTTCTTCCTTCTTAAAAGTTCAAATTCTACAGTCAAGGAGCTGCTAAACTCTCAAATGGATAATCTACACTTGCTACGACCACTCCTGCTTCATATAAACTATGCTCTACCTGTAATTTTTAATCCTTTAGGATACGACCCTGGATAACCTCCACTTGCTACAACTACTCCAGCTACATGTTTGGCTTTTGTAAAAACAGGTTGGTTCTGTTTTAATGAACCTTCTACACAGGCCTTACACACATCATAAAGGTCAGATTCCATCAATGGTAATATAGACTATAAGAAAAGAGTAATATTGAACGTATAATCCATTATTAATATAGGCTGAGGTAGATGGATTTCTTCAGTTTTTCTGTATAAGTAAACTTTCAATAGGTATGATTTAATATCCACCAAATGGTGTTCATTCTCGTTTTCCTCAAAATAAGTGACTGGATTTTCAAATGGATTTGTGCCATGGGTGGTATTCAAGAGATACCGAAGTTCTACTGTATAATCAAACTCTGATTATGTGTGATTTAAAATGAACCAAATATTGGGGTTCCTCCTGCTTTTCAATAACTGAAACTGAATATCCCAATATTCTGCACAAACATATGACAAAAAGGTAGCAACTACAGATGAATTTGCCAAAAAGAAATAAGCAAAAATGCTGTACCAGAAGTGAAACCAAATTATTCACTTTATAATTTTACTTAGAAAACTTGAACTTTAAATTAGGGATGTCGGATAAAAGAAAATTAGGTGAATGAATTCATTCCTGTATAAGAATATAATTACTGATTATTAAATACAGAATTATTGGATGCTAGTACATGTATAAGTAATTAGTTTATATATATCATAACATTTCTTTGTGTTACCTGTATATAGATAATAGTTGATTATTAACACTAAGAATCACTTTTTATTTATTTCCTTGTCACAATCTTAAGATATACGGTGATACCCTCAATTCTTATGGTTTTCCTCTTAATTCTAACCTTGTGAGATTTAAATTAATAAGTTACTCATCAAAATAAGGTGTTGCCACTAATATTTTACATGAGGATTATTTAAGGACGCTACTAATAATTTTAATTAATTAATATTATTTCTTTGTGTTACCTGTGTTTCTGGATCACCAAATCTACAATTAAATTCTAAAACTTTAGGCCCTTCATCTGTTAACATCAACCCAGCATAAAGTACTCCTACAACACATAATTTACACAGTGTATTACTTTCAACATCAAAAAAATTTCTGAAATTAGACTTTTGTTTTAACATTTCATTTGAAGATTTGACACAAAGCTAATTTGATTTCATGTCTACATAGCTTAAATGATGGGCCACATTGTACAAATTAATATTTAACATTTTACATTTTCAGACATAGAAACTGATCCTTTACAAAATTCAAGGCCCTCATAGATGAAGCTTGGTGATTACATCTATGGGTAGTAGTGATTTAAACTACTGCTTGTAAAAAATGAATGAGAGTTATCAGAGGTGCTCTATGAATTGGTGAACAAATACTATACTGCTCCTACCAATTATTTATAATTCAAGCAAACATCTAGTGTTAACTGCCTAGGGCAACTGTATTTTAAATAGGTATTAGTTCTGCAACTAGATTCTAATAAACCAATCTGTACCTTTATAAAGTCTGCCTTCTGACTTTAATCCATCTACAGTTTTCTGAATAATGTCTTTTTCAATAACATTTAATTCCTGTTCTAAAATCTGCAATTAAAAATTCAATGCCACTCAATCCACTGCTAGGGGTCATACTGAACTTGTACTAAACTGTGAAGATTTTCTTCTTGCAGAATACTGATCATGACTTCAAGATATATAATCATGGTCACCTCTCTTGAACACTTGTCACTTGCTAATGTGTCTCAGAAATTCATCTTCTTACTTAAGGGAGACAGAACACAAAGGGAATTAAATCTTTAAAAATCAGCTGAATGTTTTAATCACATATTATTAGTAAAGAGAAATCAAGCTTCTCAATGATCAAAATTAGTGTTTGTCAAACTGCTATATATCCAATGAATTTATTCCTGTAAATTGTGTGGTTCAAATTTCTTGAAATTTTTATATTTTTGTCAACAGGTCAAAGTAAATATTTCATCAAAATTTTATGAAAATTAAACGAGCCAATTCCACTTTAGTCAAAGTGTTGGGTACCCCCTTAAAATATGATATACATGTATGTGTTGTATGAGTTCCTATAGCTAGCTGTTTGTTTTGCTTTACAATTACAGTGTACAAAAAGGGTTTGTAATTGTAGTTGTAACAAATTATGTTACTAAGTAAACAATGGAATTAAATGTAAACACAACATTTTACTTCAAACATTAATACTATTCCATACCACACAATGGAACTATCCCAAATGATATAACACATATACTACACTAAACAAATTCTACCACTTCACTCTGTTAATTATAAAAAGGTATCCACTCAGAGTTGTGAAAATATCGAATTTTATCTATTGAGTGGATAAATTTTGATATATAACTCTAATTTCGACCATGTTTGGTCTGTTGTCAATATCACTAAAAAATACCTGTGGATAAGGACAAATAGCCCCCATCCCTCCTGTATTTGGTCCTTGGTCCCCTTCATTCAGCTGTTTGTGGTCCTGTGCTGGTGGCATAAGTGCTATATTTTCTCCATCAGAAAAAGCTAAAACCTGAAAAGAAACAGGATATATGAAATTATAACTTTTTTTCAGATCATTGAATTCTTGAACATCTGAAATGTATGGACTTTCAGATTCAAACTGATTCAAATTTGTTTAGATTTTCTGTTTTTGTTTTAATCTATTTTAATGACTAAATTTTCGCTTTCAATGGCCTAAATTAAAACAGTGTGTGTTTTTTAGTTTGCGGACTGGCCAAAATATTAATGTATTTCTTGAAATACATGTATGAAAAGCATTTTAGTGATCAAAATAAAAAGAAACTTTGCCAGCCCTGCAGAGTTTGAATACTTGAAATAAATTGTCGGTGCAAAATGAAATGTTTTCCCTACAAACCTACCCTCCCTTTTATTTTCATGAAACACATAATTTAGCCTATGCTGATTTATACACTCCTAATTTATCAGAGAATTTTGTGATTTTTTTTTATTTCCTTAAAAAAGAAGATAGTTATCTATCAAATTTTGTATTGTATCGGACAAAAAACTGGAGCTTTAATTCATCACTAAAATTTTGTTGAATTTTTTTAAGCAAGAAGTTATGTCAAATTTAGTTGTCACCCTTGTTTTCTTTTTTGCAATCTTGCTTGAATTCACTGATACCAACTAATTATATTTTGGGGTTTTTTGAATGGAAGTTTTTCTGAATCTTACATTTACAGATAGTCAAAAAAAATGTTTAAAAGGTTTCAGATTTACTGCTTTTATTATCATTATTTAAAGAAGAAGTTAACATAAACCCAACTGATTATGTGCTTGTTTTACCCCTAAAAAAGTTTTTAATTCAACTTCTGCTCATTATTGCCATGTTTTTAACGCTGACTTTTTAACTGGTCGCTAGCCAAATGTCTGAAAAGGGGAGATAATATTCCAACACAGCATTCCATTAAAATTGGAATTTCAGTATTAACTGCAGTAGAACTGACTGTCTGTTGTACATTATTGGACAAAGAATAAATTAATTCTTTGATACAATTTTTTCTGCACAAGATGTACATTTACATGTACATATTTTGTTAATTTACAATTGATCAGTTGTGCTCAATGTCTAGAATGTTGAAAACTAAAACATCTATCCAGAAAGTTGAAGGGCAAAGTCAAAACCATCTATTAACAGTATATATTAAAATAAATTCAACAAAATAAAACCACAATCATCATCACTCAAACAGTGTTTGACTTATCAGTTGAACATGTACGTACAGAAACTTCCTCTCCCTCAAGGAACTCTTCTACTACGACTTCTTGTCCAGCAGGGCCAAACTTCTTTTTCTGTAATTTAGGATCATTCAATTAATTGTATTGGTTGCCTGTCATTGAAATTTTATTCTTTTTTTTTTGATATCTTAAGAGTTCTTTCTAAGCAAAATAATATTAAATAAATACTAGAAATCTACGATTACAATGTTTGCCTCGTTCCCCATCTAATTTTGGTGTGTGGCTATGTAGCTCCCCAAGATGCACACTCACAGCAAATAATATGATTGTAGGTCGCTTGGTATCAGAGAACTGAACTCGGACGTAAAAGTTGATGAAGTACAGTAAGTAGGTCAGAGTGACCTAATTTTGGTGGAAGGCTGGGTGACTCCTAGAGAAGCACCCTGACACCAAGTAATATGACTGTCAATGAAGCATGATAAGTAGGTCAGAGTGACATAATTTTGGTAGGAGGCTCTGTTAATCCCCAAGATGCACCCTCACACCAAGTAATATGACTGTAGATCCCTTGGTACCAGAGAACTGAACTCAGATGTAAAACTTAACCTAAGTCAATGAAGTATGATAAGTAGGTCAGAGTGACTAATTTTGGTGGTAGGCTGTGTTACATCCCAAGATGCACCCTCACACCAAGTAATATGGTTGTAGGTCCCTTGGTATCGGAGAACTGAACTCGGACGCAAAACTTAACCAAAGTCAATGAAGCGTGATATGAAGGTCAGAGTCACCTAATTTTGGTGGGAGGCTGTGCTACTTCCTAAGATGCACTCTTACACCAAGTAATATCATTGTAGGTCACTTTGTATGTTAAAACTGATTTTTGACATAAAACTTAAAACCCAGTCAACCGTGTAATATGGGTCATGTCACCTTCATCTTAGGTCACATAGTAAATCTTTTCATCATACACCTGCACACAAAAATATATAACCCTATGTCAACTAGTAACTGAGAACTGGCTGTGGATGTGGACTTCATTGACACGAACTAAAAACAGAATAAAACATCTGGATTTGCTGATATCCATATTACACAAACAGGTTATCTTATTCCCAACATGTTTAATAATCTGTCATATTCTTATAACATACAAACTGTCAATCTTTCATATTCTTATGTCACATATAAAAATGTCTAGATCTACCTAAATCACAACAGAAACTCTTTATGCCCCATTTCCACTTATCAAACTCATCATTACAATGAAATAAACAATCCTACATAGTATATAACAGTGTGAGAGAATTTTGAAGAAAATAAAATTATACATTAATCTATAATCTCAAGACGGGGGCCTCGGTGGCTGATTGGTCTAGGTAGTTCATCATGACTGCTAATGATCACTATCCTGTCAACACTGAGGTTGTGAAATCAAATCTCACCTTTGGCAGGGTGTGTTCGACTCCAATCTTATCTGACAAGGATTGCCAATTTTCCTACCAAAGGTCGATGGTTCTCTCTGGGTACTCCAGCTTCCTCCGCAAATAAAAAACTGGCCACCGTGAAATAGCCATAGTGCTGAAAACGGGGTAAAAGACCAACTAAACAAACAAACAAATAATCTCGAGCGAATTTCATTATTTATTGTAGTGAAACTGATTGTCTGAAGTAAAGTATTGGACAATATGAACATGGAAATGTTGCGAGTAATAAAAAGTAGGTATATACATGTATCAAAATTCGGAAACCTACCTCCAGGATATCAGTGACTGCCTGACAAGCTTCATTCTTTGTCTTAGCCACTACAACACCTTTGCCTGCAGATAATCCACTTGCCTTCACAACTAATGCTTTGTAACTTGCACTGCAAATTAATTACACCTCTGATATTACAATCTTTTGTTTATCGTTTCATAACAGAGTAAAGAGAGAGTATAAAAATTGTAAAATAACTGTTTGTTTTTTTAAAGCTGGTCATCATAAAAAATATCAATTTAAGTTTCGATTTCCTGCAAAAATTATTAATAGACAGAGCAAGTACATTTTGTGAATTTGTACTATGAATCGCATATCACTTATGAAGGTTATATCTTTTCAGATTCATGGATGGATTTTTTGAATTGATACTTGTCCTACACCCTTCCTTTATAAATGTAAATGTGTGTTTTAACAGGGATTTAAAAGCAGAGGTACATTTCTGTAGCATGTAGGACAATAAAAAATAAAAAATACCTTTTAATATGGTTGATAGCTTCATCAACATTGGTAAATGTTTGGAATCGGGCTGTTGGAATGTCATGTCTTTTCATAAATTGTTTTGAGAAACTTTTACTGGCTTCTATCTGAGCAGCAGCAGAACTTGGTCCAAAACAGCCAATACCTACAACAAGATATCAAGAGCAAATACCACAAAAGGCTTTATTCACCTCTAAAATGTAAAGAATTGAACATTTCCTTTTGTCTCTGGTTTTTGTCATTCTTTGCCTCATATCCACAAAATAATTGGAGATTTTAAAAAAAATGTGCTTATTTCCAGAAAAACCAAAAAATATACAAACAAGAGTTGACACACAAAAATGTCTCGCCTGTTGTGCATTTCTAATGAAAGTAAATGCTATCAGACATATTGCATACAGTATTCAAAAAACAGGCCAAAACACAAAAACTTAACTATAACCACTGAACCATGAAAATGAGGTCAAGGTCAGATGACACCTCCAGTTGGACATGTACACCTTACAATCCTTCCATACACCAAATATAGTAGACCTATTGCATACAGTATTTGAAAAACAGGCCAAAACACAAAAACTTAACTATAACCACTGAACCATGAAAATGAGGTCAAGGTCAGATGACACCTCCAGTTTGACATGTACACCTTACAATCCTTCCATACACCAAATATAGTAGACCTATTGCATACAGTATTTGAAAAACAGGCCAAAACACAAAAACTTAACTATAACCACTGAACCATGAAAATGAGGCCAAGGTCAGATGACACCTGCAAGCTGGACATGTACACCTTACAATCCTGCAATACACCAAATATAGTAGATCTATTGCATACAATATTCGAAAAACAGGCCAAAACACAAAACTGAACTATAACCACTGAACCATGAAAATGAAGTCAAGGTCAGATGACACCTGCCAGTTGGACATGTACACCTTACAATCCTTCCATACACCAAATATAGTAGACCTATTGCCTATAGTATCTGAGATATGGACTTGACCACCAAAACTTAACCTTGTTCACTGATCCTTGAAATTGGGTCGAGGTCATTTGAAAACTGTCTGACAGGGATGAGGACCTTGTAAGGTACGCACATGCCAAATATAGTTATCCTATTACTCATAATAAGAGAGAAATTAACATTACAAAAAATCTTAACTTTTTTTTCAAGTAGTCACTGAACCATGAAAATGAGGTCAAGGACAATGTACATATGACAGACGGAAACTTCATAACATAAGGCATCTATATACAAAGTATAAAGCCTCTAGGTCTTCCACCTTCTAAAATATAAAGCTTTTAAGAAGTGAGTTAACGCCGCCGCCGCCGGATCACCATCCCTATATCGAGCTTCTGCGACTAAAGTCGCAGGCTCGACAAAAATCATGGACAATAAATTGAAAATAAATTGTTCTAACTTTAAACATTATTCTGAATATTTAACAGAAAAATTTATTTCATATTTCTCAGTTGATCCATTATTTTCAGATGAGCAAAATATACATTTTTTGTTTGCAATTTTATCTGTCTCTACCCACCACCATTTTTATTCTTTCACTATATTTTCTTAAATCAAATTAGTCAGACTGATAACAAATCCATCAGCTGTATCAAAATTTTAATAAAGTAATTTTTTTCTTTTTTTTAGTTCATATTTCAGGACTAGATATAAAATTTTGTTTTCCTTTCCAGATTACATGTAACCAGAAAAGTTTGTAAATTATATTTCAAAGCACTGACCCAAAGTAATGTGAATATCCATATAAGAAAATAATTTGTTTGAAAGCAGTTTGATTCCTCATTTCACATAAAAACCTTTCTTAAGTACAAATACATTGTAATATGCTGAATTAGGCAAGTTTTGTCTTATACTCCTATAAGTAAAAAAATACTTTTCACTCAATTTTTTATGCAGAATATTAAAAATGTCCAAGTCATCTTCCTTGATATATATGTTATGCATTATGAAACATTTTCCCCTTCTTACCATGTTCTGTAAGATGATCAGCTATCCCATCAGCCAAAGGATCCTCAGGTCCAACAACAACAAGTGATACATCTTTACTGTGACAAAACTGGACAATTGAATTAAAATCTTTAATATCTAAATCTGAAAAAGGTAAAAGTTTGTTAATTACAGGTATACCATGTACATTTAAGGTACAGCTTAGTCTTAGTTATCTCAGGAATACAGTGATGGACAATCAGCACAAATATTATGTAAAATAAAACTGCCAAAAGCACTGAAATACACATTATGTAAAATATTTATCAACAGACAACAAAACATTCTATATGAATTGTCATTGCAAGTTCTTTAGTACCAAAAAAAACTGGTATTTTTTATCTATAAATCATAAAATCTGAGAATCAAATTTCATTAAACCTTACAGAAATTTAGTTTGAAATATTGAATTTAAGTGATGTCATAGAATTAGGCTTTTCCACAATAAAAATGGAAATGTGCTGCATGTAAAAATCTTTCTCTAACCCTCTTAAAATATAATGTCTATGTCCCACATGGAAATGTGCTGCATGTAAAAATCTTTCTCTAACCCTCTTAAAATATAATGTCTATGTCCCACATAGAAATGTGCTGCATGTAAATATCTTTCTCTAACCCTCTTAAAATATAATGCCTATGTCACTTCAAATACTCAGCAAAAAAAATTTTCTGAACAGAAAAAAATTAATTTCTATCCAGTTTCCACAAAAGCACTTATCATAAACGGGTTTTCCCATCCTAGTTTCTACTGTAATATCGTGAATAAAATACAAAATCTCGCAACCCACAGAAACTTGGTAGTTACTTAAGATCTTTTCACAATTAGGGGTACAAATATGAAATTATGTGCAATTCTGTAAAAATTGCTGTTTCTCCCAATGTTTTGAAGACTTTAAATTCATACTGGCCTCTTGAATACTGCAGATTTCTACTGAACTCTATGACGAGATAGCATTAAAGCCTTTATGGAAGTGTTATTTCAGATTTTTCCCATTAGTAGAGCGCATATCCGACCTGCAGCTATGAGAGCCTTAGCTAGTTTTAAAGTTTAAACGAGCACATTATAACCCTGCTATCTAAATTATGTAACGTCCACTTTAATTTTCAGTTCTAGCAAGCAGTCACCTTGTTGGTAATCATACTGTATTGGTTTTTATAGTGTGTTTTATACACCACAGTGTCAGGATAGATAAGGGGGACAGTTTGGGTACCCTTAAAACATAAAGTGTCTGTACTAAGTAAGACTACCCTGACTATATCTGTTGTGATCATATTTGTGTTCTGTACTCTTTTGTTGTTTTTTTTCCGGAGTTCTGTCAGTTGGATTGCTTTCATTGATTGGTACGTCATTGTTAACCTTTCCTGTTATCATTTTGTTGTTTTGATTATAAATAATATACAAATATTAAATGTATTTAAAAGTTATTTTGGGTTAAAATCTTAATAATATCTGTAAAATATCAATGATCATGTAAATTGTATCTTCTTTTGTTCCTCATAACTAATATTTGTCTTTTCCAATGTTCTGATGTCAATTTTTTTATGAGAGCAGAATTTTTTTTCTCAATTTTTTTATTTTTTTTAGTAAAAACTGATGTCACCAAACATGAATGTGACATTTTTGAACAAATGACACTTTTATCCCAGAAGTTTGAACTCTGAACTTATGGTTTTTTTGTTACTCATCTTGGCCAGACTCTGACATCAATTTTGGCTGGGAATCCTCAAGATTTCTAGATTCAGAATTAATTCAACTGTATGACTTAATATTGTCTTGAAATGTGATCCAGGATTCATCATATTGAGATTCTACCAAAACCCCTACTTACAAGTATTTTAAGAGGGTGCGAAAAGGATGCTTACATCCAGCACATTTCCATATTTATTAAATAATTGCGTAGAAATCACTTAAATTCAATATTGGTATGTATATATGTGCAAAAAAGCATTATATTGGCATAATCAGTTGATACTGGTTCATACCTTTAAATGAATCTTACCAACATTGTCTACATTTTTTTCTTGCTTTGTTCCAGCATTTCCTGGAGCCACATAAACCTGTTTGACCTTGGGTGACATTGATAGTTTCCATGACAACACATGCTCTCTTCCACCTCCTCCAAGTACAAGCACCGTCTCTTTCATGCTGAATCAAGATACAAGGACGTATGAATTAAAACAAAAGGTCATAATCCGCTCTAGCAACCTTTACATTTGAATTTCTTAGAATCAATTACCGGTAATAACACCATAGCAACATATATACATATAGTTTATGTATATGGTGTAATAACCAGGAATTTAAACATTTATTTGATAATCATAACAGAAATAGATTCTGACATCGTTATTTGAGGATTATCGGATTTATCAAATCTCAATAGTTAATTTATCAAATTTTAAACCCCTCATATCACCAAGGCTTGGACTTTAAAATAAGACAATTTAACTATTGAGATTAGATAAATCCAATAATCCCTTGCAAAGGCTCAGACTCTAAACTTTGATAATTTAATTACTGAGATTATATAAATCTGATAGTCTACTGGTTACGATGTGAGAATCGATATACATGTACATATCAGGTCAAGGTCGCCGAGACCCGGATTATAAGCTTTTGCTTCAGATTCGTAATGTTTTGGTTAATTATAATTGTATGCTAGATTCTATGTCAATAAAATTATCTTAATTTGAAATTCACATTTGGAAATTGGGTACTTGCTCCATGTTGGATTTATTAAAATTCATATACGGTATTACCCTTGTAGTATGGATTTTCGTCCTATTATCATATTTTATATCTTTATATGTATAAAACTAATTTTTCAAGCAACCACCTACATGATGGTTTAAAGTATGTTCGTTTCTGATGATTCCCCGAATTTTAGTGCAATTCTATAAATATGTGTTTTTTTTTTCTATTTACAAAATTAGATTTTTGTTTTTAGGCCTGTAAAATAGCGTCTTATCTTTTCGTCCTAAATAATAAATTCACTATATTTTCTACAGATACAAGTGTATAATCGGCAAATAGTAGATTTTCAAACTTGAATACTCATTTTTAATATCAATATTTCCGTAAGTATTGTTTAAAAAAATAATTCTGTTTATTGACCAACTGAAAAGTGGCTTGAAAATAAAGTTTCAAAAGTTTTTCATTACTTGATTAAAACAACTAAATTATTTGTTTTCAAGCGATTAATTTTCATGTAGTACAAGCAAGTGCAATTTCTTTGAATATCTGTTTCAATACTTTGTCCTATGTTCCCATAGTCTTGCACACACGTCATGAACCTAGGAGGAGGGTGTAAATTCCTATATAGCTGTACATATAATGGACGTGCGGTTGGAATGATTCTATACTTTTTAAGTCATCAAGTATATGACTGGGTAGGATATAAAGCTTAGATGTATACAATGTATCAATGGGTAGTAAATTGAGAATACATATCTGTGGGTAATAATTTGCTGATGAGAAGATAACCTTCTGCCTGGATGTTGAAGCATCTATTATATGAATGGGTCTGGTTTTGAAGCATCTAGTATATAAATGGGTATATGGTTTTTGAAAAATTGAAGTATATGAATGGGTAGGGTCATAAAAGTTCTGGGCGCATTTCTGTACCCAAACTTAGCCTAGTTATCCCCCCCCCCCCCCTTTTCCCCACGGGTAATGAACAGGATATCATTTGTGTTAACCGACATCGTGTCAGTGAAAAGGTATAATTTTCACTTTTCAGTCATGAACAGGTTCCGGTTTGAAAACTGTAATATGCACACATAGACCAGTTATCTAACTATGTTCCTCCCAGTGATGTCAAGACAGTAAAGTAAACCCTCCTTTTGTACAAAGATATATATGTAGATCTACTTATAGGCTAATCAAGTCTCTGATCATTATTTACCCTGGAGAACTGAGTGTTTTATATATCCTTTTACGGTCCTACCAAACTAGTCTGGTTACTTGCTACACCCGTCAGAAGCAGCAAACTATAAAGTTTACTAACTTTCAAAACACGTGCTAAACCTTTAAACCGGAAACACTAAAGCTTATTACTATAAAAGGTGGTACGGGGTTATTTTCGTGCAGTGCTTTGCAATAATTACTTCAAGCGTGGCGACCGTGGTTCGTCCAACTTGATGGCCAAATTCATCGTTAGTTATGCCCTACATTTTTATTTCTCCTTCGCTCGTATTTATATCCCCTCTATGCGACCCTCACTTATCACTAGTTTTTTTTCAACCAATCAGCAGTCAGTCGTTGATCCACTCCCGGTTCGTCTACTCCCACAAATCAATATATGTTCACTTGCAAGCTTCAAAAAAATTCAAATGAGAAAAATCTGTTATTTTAAAAGTAAACCAAGGATTTAAATCCTTGCATAAACATAAGAATTCACCATTGTTAAAACATTTGTAAAGAAACATGTAACGTTATAATAACGTTATAACAGAGTTTACAAGTAGACAAGGGACAACTTGATTAATCATACTGATTATTATTGGTTGTATGAAACATGGAGACTACCGTCCGTCGACACTCTCACTTCTGTTTCGGTGAGAATTTGGTTGGTGAACTGAGCCTTGTTTATGTTGTTAGCTTAATTTCTGAAAATCTCGATCATTTGACCACGGAAGTAGTCGGACTAATATATTATGGGTTTTTATTCAAGATTGGCAAAAACAGTCAGATGTTGATCAGAATAATTATCTGAAAAGTTGTATAGACGCTCCTACTTGTGGCGCGAAATCAGGATACCCTAAAATGATTTTAGTATATACTTAAATGATTTTAGTATATGCTAAAATGAATTTAGGATACCCTAAAAATCGATTTTAGCATATACTAAAATCGATATTTATGACCCTGATTCCGCGCCATACTGGTCGGAATATTGATCAACATTGTTTCAATGAATTCTCTGTAACCATATATAATACATTCTCAAAGTCAAGTGGACTATGAAAATTGGCTCAAGGTCAGAGTGGTTGTTAAATATTGAGAAACATGCAAGTGATCATGCACAACCTATCAAAACTTGGTCTGTAAAGTAAAGTAGACAAAATTGCACCTGGCCGTGGTATATTAAACATGAGAGTTTACACCAAGTTATACTCATCTACATCTTGAGAATCGATATTAATGTATGAATAGTGGCATATATATATGGGGGACTACAAATTTAGCAGTGTATCAGCGGTACAGAATAGAGCGTGCATGTATGTAACAGCACATTTAATTTAGTCCCGTAGTAAAATGTGTCCCCCTGACTTTGTTTCCTAGTAAAGCAAGTCCATGTTTTGAATTTTATTAGAAAATTTACTCCTTGATGAATTTTGCTAGGAAAACGAGTCCATAATTAGTAATATATTTCCGGCATTATTGTTCCTAGGAAAATAGGTTCTGGAGCTTGAAACATCACAGTAGTCGTTTTATTTGTAGGGGATTTGTATGAAAAAAGTTCAGAATTATCCAAATTTAAACTAGTGAGTTCATATCCACTGTCTCATATACAGAGTGAGTTGTCATTCACAAGGAAATCATAGAAAAAATTAAAACAGTAAAATCTTCAAATAAAGAAAAGAAAATAAAATGTAAACAGGAATGTCTGTTGAAATTAAACAATATTCCAAATTAATTATAAAGATTCCTGGTTATAAAAGTCCGACACCAATTTTGCTAGGAACATAACTCTGCTGTGAAATTTTATATCTTGCAGAATTTTAATGATAATACTTAATAATTTTATCTCCAGATGGACCTATTTTCCTAGTAAATTTTTGTTAATTTCTATCTATTCAATTAAAATTGAATATTATTTTATTTTCCTAGTTATTTTTTTCCAACAGTTTTTTTTATAGTAAAATTGACAAAGATTACTATTAGTTGGAATGCTTTTACTAGGAAATTTTGAAACCGTGGATCTATTTCCCTAGGGACATTAGTCCACCCAGACTTATTTTACTTGGACCAAATTATCACTTACACAAACACATTCTGACTGTTGATAAACTTACTTATCGTATCCACCATGCCTATATCGACCTGCTGAGGCCTTCAGAATTTCCCGTATTTCGGCACTGTGACGTCGTAAAGAGTTGAACCGACCCTAATATAAGTTGACCCGAATATATCAGCGACGTCATAATGTTTAACCCATGCAACGTTGACCCGAATATATCAGGAAAACATCCGGTTATAGGCGGATGACCATTGAAACGTTAGAAATTCCATTAAGATCGTTAGTTAAAAATACGATAAATTTATCATCAAGTTTTCTGCAAACAAATATTGTAAAATATAAGCCGCTCGTTCGTTCTCTACGGTCACCCACCGAAAAAGCTTCACATTGTGTCTCGCGGCTGATATTTTACGATATATACTTTTTTAAATGCATATGTACCATTAAGGTTAAGCAAAAAAGTACAAGTATACATTAATACAAGCAATTACAAATATAGTACATTAAATATATATGATGATATGAGCCTTGACCAACATGAACCTCATCTTTCCAATGCTAATGACTGATGTAAAAAGGTACCAATATCAGACAAAAGCTCTTTTTCGGGTTCAACTATTTTTGCCAAGGGAAACAAAGATAAAAATTGATTATTATGCTTATCTTTTATACTATTGAAAGGGTACATGTAAAGTCTTTATATTTATCGCAGTCAAGAAGGAAGTGTAGCTCGTCTTCCAGCATGTTGTCCAGTACATGACATATATTACACAATCGTTGTGGTCTAGGGATATTTTTATATCTACCCGTTTCTATATGAATCCAATGATAACTCAAACGTAGTTTACTAAGAGCTTGCTCAATTTTAAAGTTTTTTTTCACATTTTAAGTAATGTGGCATTTTATAGTTTTTTAGCTGTTTACATTTTATTTTCTTTTCTTTATTTGAAGATTTTACTGTTTTAATTTTTTCGATGATTTCCTTGTGAATGACAACTCACTCTGTATATGAGACAATGGATATGAACTCACTAGTTTAAATTTGGATAATTCTGAACTTTTTTCATACAAATCCCCTACAAATAAAACGACTACTGTGATGTTTCAAGCTCCAGAACCTATTTTCCTAGGAAAAATAATGCCGGACATATATTACTAAGTATGGACTCCTTTTCCTAGCAAAATTCATCCTAAATTTTCTAATAAAATTCAAAACATGGACTTGCTTTACTAGGAAACAAAGTCGGGGGGGGGGCACATTTTACTACGGGACTAAATTAAATGTACTGTTACATATATGCACGCTCTATTCTGTACCGCTGATACACTGCTAAATTGTGTAGTCCCCCATATATATATGCCACTATTCACACATTAATATCGATTCTTAAGATGTAGATGAGTATAACTTGGTCTAAAATCTCATGTTTAATATACCACGGCCAGGTGCAATTTTGTCTACTTTAAAGGCTTACAGACCAAGTTTTGATAGGTTGTGCATGATCACTTGCATGTTTCTCAATATTTAACAACCACTCTGACCTTGAGCCAATTTTCATAGTCCACTTGACTTTGAGAATGTATTATATATGGATACAAAGAATTCATTGAAACAATATTCCGACCAGTATGGTGCGGAATCAGGGTCATAAATATCGATTTTAGTATATGCTAAAATCGATTTTAGGGTATCCTAAATTCATTTTAGCATATACTAAAATCATTTTAGGGTATCCTGATTTCGCGCCATAAGTAAGAGCGGCTATACAACTTTTCAGATAATTCAGTTCTGATCAACATCTGACTGTAACAATAACTCCTAAATGGGTTTTGGAATTTCCTTCAAAATTTCAGGGTAGGTAGATCTTGTCATGCTGATCAATTTTACCCCATGTCAGTTTTCGATATCTGTAACGGTTTTTGAGTTATTAGCAAAAAACAGCAATTTACCCCTATGTTCTATTTATAGTAACGACAGCTATGTTTTTCGACATTTCAAAAATTTTAAACGATAGAAATTTTCCAGATGCCCTAAAGAACAATTCTGCAAAGTTAGGTTGAAGTCGGTCCAGTAGTTTAGGACGAGTTAACATTTGAAAAAGTTTACAGACGACGACGACGACGACGACAGACGACGACGACGACGACGGACGCCAAGTGATGGCAATAGCTCACATGGCCTATGGCCAGGTGAGCTAAAAAACTATAAAATGCCACATTACTTAAAATGTGAAAAAAAACTTTAAAATTGAGCAAGCTCTTAGTAAACTACGTTTGAGTTATCATTGGATTCATATAGAAACGGGTAGATATAAAAATATCCCTAGACCACAACGATTGTGTAATATATGTCATGTACTGGACAACATGCTGGAAGACGAGCTACACTTCCTTCTTGACTGCGATAAATATAAAGACTTTACATGTACCCTTTCAATAGTATAAAAGATAAGCATAATAATCAATTTTTATCTTTGTTTCCCTTGGCAAAAATAGTTGAACCCGAAAAAGAGCTTTTGTCTGATATTGGTACCTTTTTACATCAGTCATTAGCATTGGAAAGATGAGGTTCATGTTGGTCAAGGCTCATATCATCATATATATTTAATGTACTATATTTGTAATTGCTTGTATTAATGTATACTTGTACTTTTTTGCTTAACCTTATGGGTACATATGCATTTAATAAAGTATATATCTTGCCATCACTTGGCGTCCGTCGTCGTCGTCGTCTGTCGTCGTCGTCGTCGTCGTCGTCTGTAAACTTTTTCAAATGTTAACTCGTCCTAAACTACTGGACCGACTTCAACCTAACTTTGCAGAATTGTTCTTTAGGGCATCTGGAAAATTTCTATCGTTTAAAATTTTTGAAATGTCGAAAAACATAGCTGTCGTTACTATAAATAGAACATAGGGGTAAATTGCTGTTTTTTGCTAATAACTCAAAAACCGTTACAGATATCGAAAACTGACATGGGGTAAAATTGATCAGCATGACAAGATCTACCTACCCTGAAATTTTGAAGGAAATTCCAAAACCCATTTAGGAGTTATTGTCCTTTTTTCGTCAAATTTTCATAATTTAACATTTTTCGTCATTTATCTCCAAAACTATTTGAGATAGAAGTGAAATGTAAATTTGAAAAATGTTTGCCATGTTGAGATCTACATACCCTGAAATTTTAAAGGAAATCCCAAAACCCATTTAGGAGTTATTGCCCTTTTTTGTCAAATTTTTAAAATTTTAACATTTTTGCATTTATCTCCAAAACTATTTGAGACAGAAGTGAAATGTAAATTGAAAAATGTTTGCCATGTTGAGATCTACCTACCCTGAAATTTTGAAGGGAATCCCAAATTCTATTTAGGAGTTATTGGTTTGTGTAATTTGAGGTCGGGTTCTGTTACATTTATTTAAGGTTCACCCTTATTCCTGGTCAATTTTGTCAACTTCCTGCCAGGACTACCACCATCAGGGAACATATTTTAACATTAAACCTTATGAAAAATAAATCTTCGACAAATTTTCCCTGAACAATTGAACCAATTGCAACAAACTTGGTCAAATAGTTGATTAATTGTCCAATGATAACCAGACTCCAGGTGAGCCTCTTGTTTTTAATCTTACTATAAAGAAGTACGTTTGCAGAAAACCTGATAATATATACATCTAACATTTGGACGAGGGTGGTATCGGATGGACGTCCCGTTTTAGAAAACAACAGATAAAATCCGATAAACTATTGTAGACTCTTGAGTAGATTAATGCAAGAAGGTGCCACAATATATAGAGTAATGGGTGCATGGACGATTGAAGTACAGAAAACAATTGAACGTTTTGTGCAAGAGCGTCAGGAACATAGTGTACGATGAAACGATATCCACGAAATATGCACGAAATATGCAATGCAAACAGTTGTTGAGAAACTGAATGTATTGAGCTAGATACGTGCATGACATTAGTGTCCCGAGACCACAATTAATCAGCATCAACTTATAGTTCCCCATATTGATTTTTTTCCATTTTAATTTTTCCCACTCTCTGTTTGCCTTTTTCAAGTATCCTGGTTAAAATATAAAACACAAGGGTAGATTACTTAATTTTTTGAATCAGAAGTATGTAAAAGTTGTACTTTGGTCGGTGTCAAAGTAACCCAATTTCAGGATGTTAGGGCTAAGTGAATGATAACTATACACCTTAAATACATTTTGGGGTGTTTTCTTGAATTTGCAATGGTATAATTTTCTATAATGTTGAAATATTTTTCAGTTATGAGTGTACATTAAATAAAAGAAAGATTTGAGCTGCATTTTTTAAAAATTTGACTTAATGCGTATATGAAAATGCACTATAAAATAATTGTGGTGTCGGGCCTAGTTTCTCGTAATTCATGTTTCGGTTGGATATTGATTGTTTTTGCTTGTATATTTGTAAAATGTTTGGGTTTTTCATATGACAATTGATATGTAACACTTAAACAAATATTTTATTATTTATTTATTGTGTCGCCTGCGGAACGCATGGTCGACACATAGGGATCATTATCTGTCGTCTTGCGTCGTCACACTTTTCTTCTATCCTCAACTACTCGTAAACCGCTAAAAGGAATTTAATGAAACTTTCTGTGTGCATTAACCTTAATGCACAGGTGTGCATATATATTTCATTTTAAGACAATTAAATTTTTTTTGGTGTAAAAATATACATTTTTGCAAAAAAAAGTGGGGGTTCAAAACTTCTATCCCCAACTACTCCATAACCGCTTAAAGGAATTTGATGAAACTTTCTCTGTGCATTAACCTTAATGCACAGGTGTGCATATATATTTCATTTTTAGAAAATTAAAAAAAAAATTTTGTAAAAATTGACATTTTTGAAAAAAAGAGGGGGTCAAAACTTCTATCCCCAACTACTCCGTAACCGCTCAAAGCAATTTGATGAAACTTTCTCTGTGTATTAACCTTAATGCAAAGGTGTGCATATATACTTCATTTTTAGAAAATTTAAATACCTTTTGTAAAAAAAAATGACGTCCGCAGGCGACACATGTCTTCCTTGGAAGACTCACACATTTTTATTTGAAGACTGATTATGTGTGATTACTGAGATATATAGCTCATACAACTTTGACGTATGTGTCCAGACGAAAAAAAAACCTAATGAAAGGTTCATCTAAAGAATTGTTGGACGGATTGATTGGAACTTTTTTCATTCAAGGTGACTGAGATGAATTAGGCCACAGTTTTACTTTCTGATGAAGAACAGCAACAAAAGTGCCTTTCCGTTGCTTGAAATTTTGGCACGTGCATGTGTGGATTTAACAAACATTATGGATACGTAAAAAAATCCCACTGTCGTAATATTCCATGTACCTCAACCGATTTGTGACTACCACCGGATTGACTTTGTTGAACTTCGCGACGGGTGTCGTATGCGGAGCAGAAACTGCATGAAGTACCTTTCCGGAGCACCTGCATGAGTTCACTTCTGGTTTTTATAGGAGTTCGTGTTGTTCATTGGTTTTTAGCTCACCTGGCCAAAGGCCATGTGAGCTTTTGCCATAACTTTTCGTCCGTCGTCCGTCCGTCCGTAGTAAACTTTTCATTCAAAAATCTTCTCCTCTGAAACCGCTGGGCCGATTAGTTTGAAACTTAATAGGAATAATCTATGACATTTCCTCTACAAACGATCCTCATTTTATTTTGATCTGACATAAAACATGGCTGTCGTAGCTAAAAATAGAATATAGGGGTGGATGTGTTCTTTTTGGCTTATAACTTTAAAACCGTTACAGATATCAAAAATCTGACATGGGATAAAATTGATCAGCATGACAAGATCTACCTACCCTGAAATTTGGAAGGAAATTCCAAAACCCATTTAGGAGTTAATGCCCTTTTTTCGTCAAATTTTCAAAACTTTTTCAATAAAAAATCTTCTCCTCTGAAACCACTGGGCCGATTGGTTTGAAACATAATAGGAATGATCTATGACATGTCCTCTACAAACGATCCTCATTTTATTTTGATCTGACATAAAAACACGGCTGTCGTAGCTAAAAATAGAATATAGGGGTGGATGTGTTATTTTTGGCTTATAACTTAAAAACCGTTACAGATATCAAAAATCTGACATGGGGTAAAATTGATCAGCATGACAAGATCTACCTATCCTGAAATTTTGGAGGAAATTCCAAAACCCATTTAGGAGTTATTGCCCTTTTTTCTTCAAATTTTCAAAATTTTAACATTTTTCGTCATGTATCTCCAAAACTATTTGAGATAGAAGTGAAATGTAAATTTGAAAAATGTTTGCCATGTTGATATCTACCTACCCTGAAATTTTGAAGGGAATCCCAAATTCTATTTAGGAGTTATTGGTTTGTGTAATTTGAGGTCGGGTTCTGTTACATTTATTTAAGGTTCACCCTTATTCCTGGTCAATTATATCAACTTCCTGCCAGGACTACCACCATCAGGGAACATATGTTAACATTAAACCTTATGAAAAATAAATCTTTAACAAATTTTCCCTGAACAATTGAACCAATTGCAACAAACTTGGTCAAATAGTTTATTAATTGTCCAATGAAAACTAGACTCCAGGTGAGCGATACAGGCTCTGGTGAGCCTCTTGTTAGATTTCAATGTTTATTTGTTGTACTGTTTGAACGTAGTGATTTTAAATTTATCCGTCGAGGTTTTCACAATCATAAACATTATCACATACTTGTAGGCGAATTATTGAATTGAAAACATTTCAAATTTAAAACTAACAGCTTTGAGATGTTTTTATTACATTTCAATGTATTATTCATTTATTTGGATTAATCCTATAATTATTAATATATGACAGGATGAAATTAAAAAGAAACCTTGCGCTTACGTATTATGAAAATTACTGAAGTTCGTATGGCCTGGGCGAGTTTTGAGATAATAAGACAAATCCGGATAACCTTTAAAAACTTTAAATTCTAGCTATTATATGGGCAATTTTCGTGATTATTTGTAACAATAACATGACGTACGTGATTGTGTTGATTTTCTGTTTTTTTTCCTATTATATATTTCATTTTAACCTTATATGTCTACTATAGAAATATGACTAGATAGAAATTATTTTATAAATAACGAACTGTAACAGATGTCGTTTTCATCAATCCTGGATTCTTTTCACATGCAATATTTGCCTATCATTGGATCGAATCTTCTCAGTTTTATGGAAATGTTTTTCGAATAAAATGGGGTAAAATGAAGTATAATGGAATCCGAAAAAGATAAAATTCAGTTGACGGACAAAAAAAGAAATTCTGAAAATTATGGAATGGTAAATGGAGGCGAAGAAAAAATAAAGAAAAAGGATAATGATGTGAAAAATACCAACCCTTTGTATGCAGGGTGTTGTTACATTCCAAAGCGATATGTAACCACAGCAATGACATCTCTGGGAATGTTACTGACATATTCAATGAGAACGAACTTCGGTGTAACTGTGATAACAATACTGGATCATGCTCCACACACAAAAGTTCACGAAAATGCAGTATTCGACGTAAGTTTAAAAAGTAAAGTGTCATTTATCTTTCAACCGGTGATTTTCAATACTTATATACTATATAAGTAATAAAATTTAACTGGATATCTAGTATATACTTTATCTTTGCATAAAACCACCCTCTCCCATTTCTAAATTATTATGTTCCCCCAACGAAGTGGGGAACATTGTTTTTACTCCGTTTTCCTGTCGTCCGACCGAGCTCTGTCCGCGAGCGTTCTCGAAAACGACTGAAGGGTTCGCGACCAAAATTGGCACAAAAATCAAGGGTCACCTGGAGCTGTGCATCGATCGTCATATTAAGAACTTCTTGTCGACGATCATTTTAAAAATGGCAGTTGATATAGTCGAAAAAAATTGTAAAAAATTGGCAAAGAAAACGTAGATCACTAGTTCTCAATAGAAACATAAATGTCTTACATGGAACATTCTAGAACAATACTGTTTTATATGATGGTAGACAAGTATTCGTAGATGACTATTGTGCCTTTTGACTCTGGAATTTTCAAAATGGACGCCGTTGCCATGGAAACAGCAAAAATCCGAAAAAAATTTAAAATGGCCGTAGAGACTTGATACTTGGTTTAAAACTATGACAGGTCACCACAAGGTCCAAGACCACAATTAATTCATAGTGCATTTTCATATCAAAATAAAATTGAATTTAAAAAAATTGCATCTTCGCAATTTTGAAAATCTTTCTCATGTAGAAAGTATACTAACTTTCTGTCATAATATCAACATTTTATGGTAGCAGAATTCTTGAAGACAGCAGACGACACCCTAAATATTGACCCTTTTCTATCTGACCAAATCATCACTTTTACTTGTGAGAGCTCATTCAAACTTTTTGAAAACATAAACTTCGAACATTATTCTACTATAAATTTAGAAACATTTAAAAAAGTTTAGAAAATAAAAATGGAAGAAATACATGCAGTAAATTTAAATAAGGGATTATATCCCACATTTTGTTTTTGTCCCATTGAATTTAAAAAAAAAAAAATCAGGGAGCCGTAGAAATTGGTTGAAATTGGAACATCCAATACCCTGTGCGAAACAATTATATCTAATTTAAATTCAGTTTACCATGCAGAGTATCATGGTATAAATCAGTGGTGTTAATCAGTAATTTGTATGACAATTGATCCCCACTTTTATACTCTTGACTTACCGCTATAGTACTGGAGGACCCCGTATATAGGAAGAGTCAAATTGCAAGCCTTGTAAAGTCAATATCAGAAAACATTTTTAAAATGAAGAGCAAATAGAAAACAAATTACCACTATTCTTTTTATCGGTGATTTAGTTTTACCAAATCTGTTATAAGTCCTGAAATTTAAGAACAAATAAAAAGTTAAGTTTTTAGACGATGGATGGTGTGGTTTTATGAATGACGTTGCGATTATTTGATTCATGAAAATGACGCATAAGAACACGGAAATACGACGTTGATGTATATCTCAAAGTGACATCGTTGATCATCGTTCTTGATACTGGTCGATATTTTTATTCTCAGTGACAGTCCATGATACTAGCCTTATCACGTTATGGGGTCATTGTCAATGATGAGGTCACCCTGTTTTGCTCCTTTTTTCATGAATGAAATAGTCATTGAAAGTCATTCAAAACTGCAAAACTTACTTTGAAATGAGACTACTTTTTATGAACTCAGACATATATAAAAATATGTTACTTGAGCACTACAAAAATAAATATATATTACAAAATAAAAACACATGTACGTGAGCACATCAACACACAGTTTTTATCAGCATAAAATAAATGAGAAATTATATATACAAAATTGATTTTAAAATTTTGGTATATACCATAAAACTTTAAAATATTGGCCAATTTTCAAAATAAAGAAAGCCGTTTATTGACTTCCACGTTACAAATGGATTACAAACCTTTCATTTTCAAATAGGTTTGGTTATTTTATATAATATGCTGGCAAATATTTATATCTTTGAGCAGTTACACGCATATTATCATTTGTACATTTAAACAATAACTGATATTCATCTCCATTTTTGCCACTGTATAAAATTTATGTATTTCAACAAAATGTTTTTTGTATAAAATATTTTATTTTGTTTTTAAATAAATTAGAATATATATCATAATATAATAAATCACCAAATATATAATACATGTATTATATAACATTGCAAATCTGATTTATGTCACATTTGAGTCATCTCCAACTGCCTTTTTACAAAGAGTACATATTCTATCATGTTTAGGAATATTTTGCCACCTCCCTGTTTGTATTGGTATGTGTAGTTTCGACGTTCTGACTTTTGTTATACAAATTCTGCTTTTTCCACTTAATCCTGTTAAATAATTTTCAAGCCCAAATTCTTTCTTCAATAATGCAGAAAATTGCCATCTTGGCTAGTTTGATATTTCACTAGACCATGCAAGATGTAATAAACTGATCAAATAAAATTACATCTGCAATAATGATCATAATATTATTTCGATAAAAGTAATTTATTTAACATTGTATTGGCTTTTATTTTAAAAGTTAAAATCAATATGTACAATAAAACATTACTCAAATTTGATATTCGTTATTTACAATTGTTCGCAACTTAAAATTCCAATCCCTAACAGTTTTGCCTAAATATTGCGGAAAAAAATAATAATGACGATTTGTTTTCTGATACTGACTTTATTAGATTAGTCATTTTACTAGCCTTCCGCGCTCGTTCAATAACAAACCCGACAATCCCGCCGACAATATCAATAGCACAAAACAATACTCTGCATACTAATATATATATATACAGATCTATAGATGAATGTTTGGTATACACAGGCCAAAAATGCCACAATGCACGTGTGTCCCGCATTTACCTGGAAACGCGTGTGTGACATGCATGCTTTATGCCACGCATGTAATACATGTGTCACACACGCATGTGAATTGCATGTATCTGAAAACGCATGTGTACTTATGTGTTTGAAAACGCATGTGACACAGATGTGTTTTCTCACGCATGAAATTCACATGTGAAACGCGTGATCACATGTGTGAATCATGCGTGTTACATGTGTTTTGTAAACATGTGTCACATGCGTGGCATGAAACGTCTCTAACACATATGGTGACACATGTGAAACGTATGTGTCACGCATGTGCACATGTGTGGCATTTTTGCCACTGTATAAAATTTATATATTTCAACAAAAGATTTTTTGCATAAAATATATTATTTTGTTTTTAAATAAATGAGAATATATATCAGAATATAATAAATCACCAAATATATAATACATGTATTATATAACATTGCAAAGCTGATTTATTGTCACATTTGAGTCCATATTTTAGATTTGGATTTTACCAAAAGAAAATTAAATTAACATCTGCAAAATTTACCTCTAGCATTTTTTACATCTACAGTGTCAAGGTTGTAGTTTATCTCATGAATTTTATAAACGATCATTGTCATATGACAATATGTAGGATACCCTATGTGTGTCATTCTCTTTAACTTTTTAATTTCAAAGTTTTCTCGCTCATAAATGTGAGGATTACCTCGAGTATTTGTGACTGCCCTTTAGGGAATGTAAAATATACTTGATATTTTACCGCAGCGTTTTAATATTTAAAATTGCCAGGTACAGTTACAATCCTAGGCACCTCTGATGGCTCACAGGAGCTCAACCCAGAGAGCTGCCTATAGCGTCAGCAGATGGCAGATAGAGGAGGCCCTCTCGTTGGGGGGGGGGGGGGGGTTGTCATGTCATAATAAGGAAAGCCTGACCGCGGACCAGAGTTGGTAACATGTTTGGGGAATGTATGGTAAGCTGTTTTACTATTTATTTTAACTTCAAGATATCTCATATAATATATAAGATATCTTATATAATCTAGTTTTTATAAGATATCTTCTAAAGTTTATAAGATATTTCATAAAGTATATAAGATATCTCATAAAGTATATAAGATATCTTATAAATATTTTAAAAGATATCTCATATATTTTATATGATATCTTATATAGTTTATAAGATGTCTCATATAGTTTATAAGATATCTCATATAATTTATAAGATATGTTATAAAGAAAATTATATGAGATATCTTATAAATTATATGAGATATCTTATAAACTATATAAGATATCTTATAAACTATATGAGATATCTTATAAAGCTTATTAGATATCTTGAAGTTTTAGAATAAATAGTAAAACGGCTTGCCATAGGAATACCACACTCCCTGCACACTAAAGTTCCTATCTGTAGTTTTCGAAAAAGAGTAGACTAATAGCGCAACAGAAGGCTAAATTATCCGGTCCTACCCATCAATTTACCATTTTCCAGTGGCAGTCAAAATTGGTCCCCCTTTGTGTCCCGCCCCAACCCTATTTTAACTGTTTGATAAATTGTTGAGCTGATTCTCGTCCCGAATATGCATGAGATATTGGCCACTGGACGTTAAGCAAACAACAAACAAATATTTACAATGTACGTTAAACATTCCATGGTACAAATGACTTGAGATGCACAAGATGTGCACATTCGTTGATTTACGACACGTCAGTTGTGCTCAAGACGTAAAATGTTGAAAACCAAAACAGTTATGAAAAACGTTGAATAACATTTTCAAAATATGCCAAAATATGCCAAAATGGACAACCAGAAATATTCCTTAGTTTTTACAAAAATTCACATTTCAGTATAACCGTACATTTAAAATATCAGTTTCGGGCTAGTATCGAAATACTAGCAACTGAGCTGGTGATATAAAAATTTGATGACATTCAAAACTAAACACAACTTATTTCTAACATAATGGCTACATAGCCTTTAAGTCATTACCACAAGCAGCATTTTACGCACAGAACAGATTTCTAAAGCCATGGTTGTATACCTTTTATCATTAATTCTTTCTGTATAATCTGAGTTCTGTAAAATATCAGCCGCAAGACATAATATGAGGCTTATTCGGAAAGTGAGATTACGTCAGTCGCCTGATATTTT
The DNA here is from genome assembly GCA_028015205.1 of Mytilisepta virgata. Lineage (NCBI taxonomy): Eukaryota > Metazoa > Mollusca > Bivalvia > Mytilida > Mytilidae > Mytilisepta > Mytilisepta virgata. The sequence goes on from CM051515.1 coordinate 41,082,822, forward strand.
GTAGAATCCTCTTTTTCAACAAAATAGTTTGCATTTTTTCAATTCCTTCATTGGCCAAACCCGAAAATAAAATATACTCTCTCAAAAAAGAAACGCAACATACAGAAAATAGGAAATTTACTTCATATATTATTTTCATAATTTATGATATAAATAATTTACACAGGAATGCAAAAATTGGCACACTTCTTGTTCATGAGTTCTTTTACCTTGGAATATCACAGTTTGTCACATATTGTCAATAAATCACTCATAAATTGTCAATATCTGGTATGTCCACCATTTGCTTGTAACACAGCCCCGACTCTTCTTGGCATAGATTGAATTAAACGCTGAGTTCGAACACGCGGTATCCTTTGCCACTCAAACTGAAGTGCCTGCTGTAATTGTTGCAGATTTTGCGGTGGTGGTTGTCGTTGGCGCACGCGCCGATCCACTTCATCCCACAAATGTTCAATTGGATTAAGATCGGGTGATCGTGACGGCCAACGGATCACATTGACATTCTGTTGTTCTAAAAAGTCTACTGTTACACGTGCTGTATGTGGTCGGGCATTGTCGTGCTGAAAAATTTCTCTCCGAATGTCAATTACGGGCAATAAATGAGGTCGTAAAATTTCGTCTCTATACCTAACAGCGTTCAGATTGCCTTGGATATGTATCAGCTGTGTGTTTCTGGCATAAGAAATAGCGGCCCACATCATAACACTGCCTCCGCCAAAATTGTCTCTCTCCACAACACAGTTTTGCGCAAAACGTTCGTTTCGGCGCCTATACACACGCATGCGACCATCTCGCTTTTCCAGTTGAAAACGTGACTCATCGCTGAACCATACTCTTCTCCAGTTCTGTAAATTCCATGCACGAACTGTAGTACACCATCTAACCCTCGCTCGGCGGTGTTGGCGTCTCAGTGTTGCTCCAAAGTAAGGTCTTCTTGCCCTCAATCCATGAGAACGTAACCGATTGCGTACTGTCTGTGCTGATATACGGCGCAACCCAGGGACGTTTACAGCTGTTTCTGTTGCAGCAATAGTCCTATTCCGCAGATGGAAAAGTCTGATGTAACGATCTTGCGCCCTGGTTGTAACACGCGGGCGCCCTGAACGTGGCCGATCTGTCGTAGTACCAAGCTGCAGGTAGCGTCCCCAAAGGCGTGAAATTGTGCTACGATGAACATTGTACGTTACAGCAACAGCATTCTGTGATTCTCCGGCCTCTAGTCGTCCGATAGCGATATTCCGGGTAGCAGCGTCTAACCTTGGCATAGCGTCACCTCATCAGAATTTTATTTTACGAATGCATTCATGAAAAGAAATACCGGGTTTTTATACCGACTGACTGAGCTAAAAAATAACCCATGATTTGCACGTGAAAGTCGACCCAGTTTTTGGCAATGCGTAAATCGTAGGGTGTCCCAGATTGCGACCAAAGTCGTTTACGGGTGGATGAATTTAAATGATTGTACCTGGAAACTTTTTATGAAGGTGTAATTATGATCATGTGTACATATATTTTGATATTTATTGGTTATTTGTCCGGAAAAATAATATTTCAAAAAGATAATCTGATGTTGCGTTTCTTTTTTGAGAGAGTATATTTGCACGACGTAAAACAAATATGGGTGAGAATTTTTTTGTTTTGTTTTTTGTTTTTTTGTTTTTTTTTGTTTTTTTTTTTTGTTGTTGTTGTTTTTGTTTTGGTGGCATGTAAATGTAAGTTTAAAAAGTAAAGTGTCATTTATCTTTCAATCGGTGGTTTTCAATACTTATATACTATATAAGTAATAAAATTTAATTGGATATCTAGCATATACTTTATGTTTGCATAAAACCACCCTCTCCCACTTCTAAATTATTATGTTCCCCCAACGAAGTTTTACTCCGTTTTCCTGTCGTCCGACCGTGCGTTGTCCGCGAGTGTTCTCGAAAACGACTGAAGGGTTCGCGACCAAAATTGGCACAAAAATCAAGGGTCACCTGGAGCTGTGCCTCGATCGTCATATTAAGAATTTTCAAAATGGCGGTTGTCAAATTCGAAAAAAATTGTAAAAAATTGGCAAACAAAACGTAGATCACTAGTTCTCAATAGAAACATAAATTTCTTACATGGAACATTCTAGAACAATACTGTTTTATATGTCCTAGCCACTCCATATTTTATATGATGGTAGAAAGTATTCGTAGATGACTATTGTGCCTTTGACTCTGGAATTTTCAAAATGGCCGCGGTAGCCATGGAAACAGTAAAAATACGAAAAAATTTTTTAATGGCCGTAGAGACTTGATACTTGGTTTAAAACTATGACAGGTCACCACAAAGTCCGAGACCACAATTAATTCATAGTGCATTTTCATATTAAAATAAAATTGAATTTAAAAAAAATCGCATCTTCGCACTTTTGAAAATCTTTCTCATGTAGAAAGTATACTAACTTTCTGTAATAATATCAATTTAGGGTAGTAGAATTCTTGAAGACAGCAGACGACACACTAAATATTGACCCTTTTCCATCTGACCAAATCATCACTTTTACTTGTGACAGCTCATTCAAACTTTTTTGAAAACATCAACTTTAAACATTATTCTACTATAAATTTAGAAACATTTAAAAATGTGTAGAATAATAAAAATGGAAGAAATACAGTAAATTTAAATAAGGGACTATATCCCACATTTTGTTTTTGTCCCAGTTGGCCGCCACTCGACTTTTTTTTTAAAAATAAAAAAAATTCAGGGAGCCGTAGAAATTGATATTATGAGCCCCTGTAATGGGAACATTGGAAGAACGCCCAATACGCTGTGCGTAACAATTATCTAGTTTAAATTTTCAATTTACCATGCAGAGTATCATGGTATAAATTAGATATATAATAATAATAACTTTATTTTGCAAACAATACCCATTTGGGTCATAGCAATACAAATGTCACATACAAAAAACATATTTGAACATCAATTTATTAGACATGTATAAACAAATAACTAATATAGTCAAGAGTCTCCTTTTCTCAGTTCTAATGACTGTTTTATAAAAGAAACTACCATATTGACATCTTTGGGCGTTGATGGGTTTAATATAAGTTTAAGTTTTGCAATGTCATTTAAATCAAGGAAGTTGTCGTATACTTCCAAGAAGTATTCTATCATTTTTTGTCTATAAATACTATTACTATTGCATTCTAGGAAGAAATGTTTTTCATCGTCAAGTTTCTGACACGTATGACATAGTCTTTGATTTCTGGGAACTTTCTTATATCTCAAGAGTTCTATTAATAATTCATGGTCACTCAGTCTAAATTTAGTGAGAATTTTACGTGTTTCTTTATTAGGATGGGACAAGTAGTATTCCATTTTATATTCTGATTTTATAAATTTATATAAGTATATTTTATTTTGTTCATTTAAATCATTAATTTTATTTTGGATCAAATCCAAATAATACATATTAGTATTAGTTTTCACACTATTTCTTTTTTGTTTTGTCTCTTTTAAAGTTTTACATTTATGTACTTCATTAACTTTATTATTTGTTTCATCTGTTATAGATTTTGCATATGTGTACCAGGAGTATATACCTTCATTATCTAAGATTTTTGAAAGACTCAGTGCTTCCTTAACAAGGGGATTTAAATAGGAAGAGTCAAATTGCAAGCCTTGTAAAGTCAATATCAGAAAACATTTTTAAAATGAGGTTAGTTATTAGAAGAGCAAATAGAAAACAAATTGCCATTATTCTTTTTATTGTTGATTTAGTTTTACCAAATCTGTTATAACGCCTGAAATTTAAGAAAAAATAAAAAGTTAAGTTTTTAGACGATGGATGGTGTGGTTTTATGAATGACGTTGCGATTATTTGATTCATGACGCGTAAGAACACGGAAATACGACGTTGATGTATATCTCAAAGAGACATCGTTCTTGATACTGGTCGATATTTTTATTCTCAGTGTCAGCCAACGATACTGGCAATATCAGTCTATGGGGTCATTGTCAATGATGAGGTCACGCTGTTTTGCTCCTACATCGCTTTTGATTTTCATAAATGAAATAATCATTGAACGTCATTCAAAACTGCAAAACTTACTTTGAAGTGAGACTACTTTTTATGAACTAAGACATATATAAATATGTTACTTGAGCACTACAAAAAAAATATATATTACAAAGTAAAAACACACGTACAGCATATCACCACACAGTTTTTATCAGCATAAAATAAATGAGAAATTATATATACAAAATTGATTTTAATTCTTTCTTCAATAATGCAGAAAATTGCCCTCGTGGCAAGTTTGATATTTCACTAGACCCATCAAGATGTAATAAACTGATCAAATAAAAATACATCTGCAATAATGATCATAATATTATTTCGATAAAAGTAATCTATTTAACATTGTATTGGCTTTTATTTTAAAAGTTAAAATCAATATTTACAATAAAACATTACTCAAATTTGATATTTGTTATTTACAATTGTTCGCATCTTAAAATTCTAATCCCTAACAGTTTTGCCTAAATATTGCGAAAAAAAAAATAATAATGACAATTTGTTTTCTGATACTGACTTTATTAGGTTAGTCATTTTACTAGCCTTCCGCGCTCGTTCAATAACAAACCCGACAATCCCAATAGCACAAAACAAATTGCCAATACTCTGCATACTAATATATATATACAGATCTATAGATAAATGTTTGGTATACACAGGCAAAAAATGCCACAATGCACGTGTGTCACGCATGTACCTGGAAACGCATGTGTGACGTGCACGCTTTATGCCACGCATGTAATACATGTCACACACGCATGTGAATGGCATGTATCTAAAAACGCATGTGTACTTAAGGGTTTGAAAACGCATGTGACACAGATGTGTTTTCTCACGCATGAAATTCACATGTGAAACGCGTGATCACATGTGTGAATTGTGCGTGTTACATGTGTTTTGTAAACATGTGTCACATGCGTGGCATGAAACGTCTAACACATATGGTGACACACATGTGAAACGTATGTGTCACGCATGTGTACATGTGTGGCTTTTTTGCCACTGTATAAAATTTATATATTTCAACAAAAGATTTTTTGCATAAAATATATTATTTTGTTTTTAGATAAATGTATTATATAACATTGCAAATCTGATTTATTGTCACATTTGAATCCATATTTTAGATTTGGATTTTACAAAAAAAAATTCCAGTTAACATCTGCAAAATTTACGTCTAGCATTTTTTACATCTACAGTGTCAAGGTTGTAATTTATCTCATGAATTTTATAAACGATCATTGTCATATGACAACATGTAGGATACCCTATGTGTGTCATTCTCTTTAACTTTTTAATTTCAAAGTTTTCTCGCTCATAAATGTGAGGATTACCTCGAGTATTTGTCACTGCCCATTAAGGAATGTAAAATAGACTTGATATTTTACCGCAGCGTTTGAATATTTAAAATTGCCAGGTACAGTTACAATCCTACGCACCTGTGATGGCTCATAGGAGCTCAACCCAGAGAGCTGCCTATAGCGTCAGCAGATGGCAGATAGAGGAGGCCCTCTCGTTGGGGGGGGGGGGGGGGGGTTGTCATGTCATAATAAGGAAAGCCTGACCGCGGACCAGAGTTGGTAACATGTTTGGGGAATGTATGGCAAGCTGTTTTACTATTTATTTTAACTTCAAGATATCTCATATAATATATAAGATATCTTATATAATATAGTTTTTATAAGATATCTTCTAAAGTTTATAAGATATCTCATAAAGTATATAAGATATCTTATAAATATTTTAAAAGATATCTCATATATTTTATAAGATATCTTATATAGTTTATAAGCTGTCTCATATAGTTTATAAGATATCTCATATAATTTATAAGATATGTTATAAAGAAAATTATATGAGATATCTTATAAACTATATAAGATATCTTATAAACTATATGAGATATCTTATAAAGCTTATTAGATATCTTGAAGTTTTAGAATAAATAGTAAAACGGCTTGCCATAGGAATGCCACACTGCCTGCACACTAAAGACCCCATCTGTAGTTTTCGAAAAAGAGTAGGCTAATAGCTCAACAGAAGGCTAAATTATCCGACCATACCCATCAATCTACCATTTTCCAGTGGCAGTCAAAATTGGTCCCCTTTTGTGTCCCGCTCCACCCCTATTTTAATTGTTAGATACATTGTTGAGCTGGTTCTCGTCCCGAATATGCATGAGATATTTGCCACTGGACGTTAAGCAAACAACAAACAAATATTTACAATGTACGTTAAATATTCCATGGAACAATTGACTTGAGATGCACAAGATGTGCACATTCGTTGATTTACGACACGTCAGTTGTGCTCAAGGCCTAAAATGTTGAAAACCAAAACAGTAATGAAAAACATTTAATAACATTTTCAAAATATGCCAAAATATACCAAAATGGACAACCAGAGATATTCCTTAGTTTTTACAAAAATTAACATTTCAGTATAACCGTACATTTAAAATATCAGTTTCGGGCTAGTATCGAAATACTAGCAGCTGAGCTGGTGATATAAAAATTTGATGACATTCAAAACTAAACACAACTTATTTCTAACATAATGGCTACATAGCCTTTAAGTCATTACCACAAGCAGAGTTTTATGCACAGAACAGATTTCTAAAGCTATGGTTGTATACCTTTTATCATTATTTCTTTCTATATAATCTGGGTTCCGTAAAATATCAGCCGCAAGACATAATATAAGGCTTATTCGGAAAGTGATATCAGTCGCCTGATATTTTGTAGACTCCTCTTTTTCAACAAAATAGTTTGCATTTGTTCAATTCCTTCATTGGCCCAACCCGAAAATAAAATATTTGCACGGCGTAAAACAAACATGAATGAGAGTTTTTTTTTTGTTTTTGTTTTGGTGGCATGTAAATGTAATAGGTTGTGGTCATGAGTACCTTTAATTTTCCAACAAGTCAAAACTGATATCACAGGATAATATGACTTTAATTCTGACAACAAAATTACAGTGACAAAGGATAACAATTCTCGTCGAATCGATGGGCAACTATCGGGACTTGTACCTAAAACCCTTTTTAATGATGACCCTAAGAATTCGTCTTACATCCAAGTGCACAGATATTTGTTATTGGTATAAAATCCAGATTAAATAACCAAATGACAAATAAAAATAAAAAGTATAAAAGACATGCATGGAACAAGACGTATGTATACAAGATAAGATAAAAGATATGACAAGAATATTGATTATCCAATCAAGGACCCATCTAGGGATAAACTATTACAATGATTATACAGGATAACCATACAATTATAATAATACAAGATAACTGGATATAATGAGGGCAATATCAGACCATTTTGATTTTAAAAAAAAATCGTTCTTTTATATTCAATAATGTAGAAATGTAGTAAGATAAGTCCTTCTAAAGAGAAACGTTTTGAATCATTACTTTTTTTTATTTATTTATTTATTTACTTGGTTGCTTTTTTTAAATAGACTTATGGAGACCGCCTTTTGCGTTCACAATCTTTATATATTAAAAAAAAAACGTTGAAACTTGTACCATATATTGATTTCAGACGATAGTAATAACCCTAAGGACACTCACTTTGTTAATGTGAAAGATGTTACACTTCGCAGTGGTTCGATTTGAAAATTGTTATTATGGATAACGTTGAACACATTGGTGAATATTTAGTCAGTTATAATCATTGTAGAAATTATTAATATCAGTTTGTGTAATCGTACATAGACGACGATTATGGATGATATGGACGAAAATGAAAGTGACGATGAAAACGTGATGCAGAATAAGGACCTTTTAATGAAATATAGGATGTGTGGGCGATGTGCCCCTTGTAAGAAGTGTCCATCAGGCAAATGTTACGTTCCGAAACGCTATATTGTTGGTGTTTTATCGGGTCTTGGAATGATGTTTGTGTATGCCATGAGAACAAATTTGGGAGTAACTGTTATCCTAATTTTGGATTTTGCACCACACACAAAAGTCGGAACTGCCCAAGCAATGTGGAACGTAAGTTTTCTTGGACAATATTCAATACAAATTAACACACGCTAATACCCGTTCCCTATGTATTTTGTCAGTATTTACAATATATTTTTGGGTGCACTCGATTGGCTAAGGGTGTTGGAAGCGCTTGTAATGAGTTGAAAGTACATGAGCCCCGGAGATGTCAACTTTATTGTTACAGTTGAGTCTAGATTAGAAAATAGTGTCCTGTTTTACGAGGAATTAAATTATATTTAATATTTAAATAACATTAAAACTCAAAGAATTGCATAATATTTCTGAGACAAAACCTCATTAATCGGATGCAAATCTGACAACGTCAAGAGATACACAATCTGACATTGCCAAGAGATACACAATCTGACATTGCCAAGAGATACAAAACCTAACAATGCCAAGAGATGTACAATCTGACAATGCCAAGAGATACAAAACCTGACAATGCCAAGAGATACACAATCTGACATTGCCAAGAGATACACAATATTGTATGTCTTGGCATTGTCAGATTTGCTACTGATGAAGGATGTTGTGTCTCCGAAATATTATGCAATTCTTTGCGTTTTAATCCATTCGTCTTCTCCATGAAAAAAAATATTATTTAAAAATTGTTAATAATAAGATAGTGCTGTTAATTTGTTTTTATCATATCTATGCAGTATTTTGGATATGGATTACCTTTGCAGTTGACAGGCAAGGTCAACAATGACATATCAGTAAGTCAATGCTACCAAACAGATAGAAATCTGGACAGAAAAGTATACACAAACAGAGAGTCAGGATAGACTGACTTGGTACAGACAGGGGTTAAAGTGATTTTATGGGTACCGAAACCTCCCCCTTATCTATCCAATTTGGTCTATAAAAGCCAATACAGAATGATTACAAAGTGACCGCTTGCTAGAAATTTCATATTTTTAACACTTACTGTGAAAAGATCTTAAGTGTAAGGAACTTCCAAGTTTCTGTGGGTTATTGACAAATCTACCTCAGATCGCCTCTGGAACAGTTCGAGAGAAGAGTTGCTCTAGACATTTTTCTGACAGTTTTTGTGAGAGTTTAGAGCAGGTTTGCAACTGTATGCTATAAATCCATTTGATTTTTAGGGACAAAAAAGGAAGAACTTTAAGGTCTTAAACCCCCTCTCAAAAAAAGAATATACAAGTATTTGATTCCAGGGAGTATTCAGTTTTGCATTATTAATCCCAAGTTGGAGCTTTTTTAAACAAATTTCTAAAGACTATGTTTTTTCCTTTGAGTTTAAAAAAAAGGTATTGATTGTTTTGCAGCACTCTGGAAGAGAGTAGATTGGAGCTTGTTCACTCTTCATTATCTTTTTTTACCAACTATAGAATATACAAATTTAGATCCATAAGTATACCATATTCATTCTACAATTACGCAATCAATTATCCATTAAATCGGACAATGCCAAGAGATACACAATCTGTCAAATTAACATTTGAAGGTCGTTTGTAACATCTGTTTTCAAAACAAATATTCATAATTTTGTGTACAAATGAAATCGGCGATTAAAAAAATCATTACAAATTGTTTTCGTACCTTTTATTTTCTTCCTCTTCAGCAACTCGATTATTTGAACGAAGTAATGTCGTTACATCCACACATGCAACCGTCTGCAACCATCGTTCGTAGAATTATGAACCAAATCCCATAATATGATATGAAATTCCATAACCATAATATCGACTGGAAGATTTTTCTGTCATGTAGGTTTTCATTTTTTTTTAAACCGATGAAAAATACAAATAGTTTCAAAGTCGAGTAAATTGAAGTACGATTTATACAGAATTTTTATGATTTGTAGTTGAATGAAAATAGCAATTTGAGTTTGAGAATATTCTCCTTCTCTGTCAGTGCAATGAGTGCATCCGCACAATACATTTTGTACATTTTAAGAAATGCTTTATGTTGGTTTAGTGAGGCAAAATAATACCATGATACGAAAAGATAATAAGAAACTTGTTTTTCGGAGTTTAGTAATACTATACCTTGTTCCAAATCAAATTGGTAAACAAATTTCAGATGATTTTATTCCCTTAAGTACTTCTCAGGGTATCTCTCTATCACAAGTTGAAGGAAAGCAGGGCAAGATATTTGTGAATACAAGTATAACTTCGCCGTTTAATATTTAGAGTTTATTTGGAAAATATGCTCTAGAATATTTTATGAATACCACTGTAGTAAAGTGGGCGTTTAGTGTTTTCTTATAAAAATCTTAACTTAACATTATAAGTACGGGTTTAATTATCTCTCTTTATTCGATTATGCAATGTAAAATTAATTACATACATGTGTATTATAGGTAATGTTGGTTTAACTCCTGGAATTATCGTCACTACAATGTTGTCTTTTGAAGAAGGTGAAGACTTCTCCCAAATTCATGCTATTCTTATCCCATATACGGATTCTTAAAACAAAAAATGGGGGCCTCGGTGGCCGAGTAGTCTAGGTAGTTCGTCATGATTACTAATGATCACTAGCCTGTCAACGCTAAGGTTGCGAGTTCGAATCTCACCTGTGGCGGGGTGTGTTCGACTCCGATCTTAATTGACAAGGATTGCCAATTTTCCTACCGGAGATCGGTGGTTCTCTCCGTGTACTCCGGCTTCCTCCACCAATAAAAACTGGCCGCCGCGAAATAGCTAAATGTGCTGAAAACGGCGTAAAACCCCAACTAAACAAACAAACAAACAAACAAAACAAGAAATCCTGTATCAGTGAACTGACACTTAAGTTTTCCAAACGAATACCTTCTTTTGCGATGCCTTTAAAAATAACAGGTTTAAAGGAAAAATTTAAAAATCAGTATTATCTTTAAATCCTTTTTTTTTAAAGAAATAATAAAATCTAAATGTTTTGAAATTATTAGTGTAACTAAAAAATCCACGGTTGTCAAAAGGGGCTAGTTGGCAAATGAGTTGAAGTTGGATTTCGTCATCATAGAAAAAGAGGTGTGTGTGTGGGGGGGGGGGGGTGTAACGGGGCTTACCTCGTTTACGATTGAAGTTCTAAAACCGTAACAGGTTTATAACCACCTTTCACTAGGTGTGCTAGTTGGTAGAGCGGTGGACTACTGAACCAAAGGTTCCGGGTTCGATCCCCGGTTGGTGCAGTAAGTAATTTTGGGAGACAAATCATGCTCTACCGTTACATTAGTAAAGAATAAAGGCATTTCTTGACATAACTGCAAAACAAATATCATTAAATCGGACAACAAAATGTCTTCAGGACATATCAGACAAAGAGGTAGGGCCATTTCCCCCTGCTTTTATTTCACTTCAGGGATCATTTTCAAAATTTTAACTAAAGCCCTTCAGAATCTCTAGGGGCATATTCTGTTATGTGGCCTCTAAAGATTGGCTAATAATTATCCTGCACAATTGAATATCGCCTTGGGAGAGACAGTTTTAACACATATTTGCCAAATTATTGTCAATAATACATTTTTTAACACTCAGAACCACGTTGATCTATGTAAAACAAAGTGATTATGTTTACTACATATGCATCAGGGAGTAAGCCGTGGCATGTCTTCTCAAAATTGGGTCAAAAATAATTTGAGATAAGAGACGTGTTGAGTTATCAGGGATAAATGTGGTGCAGAGTATTATTTTGACACGAACCTATTGCTGTGAAGTATTAGTAAGTGTAAAGAAAAACTGTTTAGATAATATACAATTATGGCCCTTTACTGAGTGCAATATCATGTTTTATGGACCACTTAACAGCAAAATTGCCCGAGGCCAACGGCCGCGGGCAATATTTCTTTTAAGTGGTCCATAAAACATGATATTGCACGACAGTGAAGTGCTGTTTTATTACATTTCATTCAAGAGCATTGGAAATAACCTGTTTCTAAAAATAGTTCACCGTGCAATATCACAAAATACTGACTTGTTTGAAAAACACCGTTTCTTTATAAATCTAAAAGTACGAAATGTAATAATGAAAGTTACTCAACTGTATATCGTCTGTTGTAGTTGCCTACAGTAGACTGGGACACAAGAGAGGTCGGATTCCTTCACGCTGTATTCTATATTGGTTATATAATTACACATATTCCTGGTGGTTATTTGACAACAGTTTGGCCTAGTCACAGGTATGTTTTAAAAATAACATTTTTTAAATATATTTTTTTAATAAAAAAGAGGGAGTCCAATAAATTAATCCAATGTTTTCAAAAGATAGGTATGTATTTTTTTTTTAAATTAGGCTGAATTGCCCTTGAAGACAATGTCTGGGAAAATATAAGTTTGTTCTATATTACATACAGTTTCTGTTTATTTATCAAAGCTGTTTAGGAGGAGCTATTTTTGAAATAAGACTAAAAGGAAATAAAATTTGCTCATATATGCTGATATCTTACAACCCAATCAAGTCCAATTTTAAGCTTTTTTTATCCAAGACCTCCATTGTATACTTAGTATTTAATTATTGTTCACACAAGATTTGGTTTTCTTACGTTGGATTATACTACTGTTTCTCCAACAAAATTGAACGAAGGTGAAGTGTACGATCAAGTAAATATTTCTTTAAAAATCTATTTCAATCTTAAGAAGATTAATATTACAATCTCAGCTATAGATAACTATCGGTACAAAATTTTAACAAAACCCGCTCGTGGTAAAATCGTCAATAAACCATCGACGTCTTTCGATTAAGCATTAAATTTTCAACCTTTTTGAAGTGCAGAAAACAAGATGGTCGCCATAGCCAAACTCATTCGACGATTTAAGGCGACGGATTCACTTGTATCTAGTGACATGCTTAAAATTTTATTCTTAGACTAACATGTTTATATCTATTGCGTGTCCGATGCTTCTAAGTTTGATTTTAAGCAAAATACTTCGACTATCAATTAAATGAGCTAATTTAAGTTGATTTTTTTTTTCAAAACGGTAATACAAAAATATTCAACAAAGGCTTACACATATGGCAAGCCGTTTTACTATTTATTCTAACTTCAAGATATCTAATAAAGTTTATAAGATATCTCATATAGTTTATAAGATATCTTATATAGTTTATAAGATATCTTATATAGTTTTTAAGATATCTTATATAGTTTATAAGATATCTTATATAGTTTATAAGATATCTCATATAATTTTCTTTATAAGATATCTTATATATTATATAAGATATCTTATAAACTATATGAGATATCTTATAAACTATATAAGATATCTTATAAATTATATGAGATATCTTATAAAGTATATAAGATATCTTATATAAAAAATATTTATAAGATATCTTATAAACTTTATAAGATATCTTATATACTTTATGAGATATCTTATATACTTTATGAGATATCTTATATACTTTATAAGATATCTTAAAAACTTTAGAAGATATCTTACAAAGTATATAAGATATCTTATAAAAACTAGATTATATAAGATATCTTATATATTATATGAGATATCTTGAAGTAAGAATAAATAGTAAAACAGCTTGCCATATACACAGTACAAAATTATCAATTGGTAACATCTGTATACAGGTATCTGTTACATGGTTTGTGTTTATCTTCCTCGTGAGTATATATTTTTTCTTATATATGTGCCAAATTAGTTTTTTTGTATTGAATCATTAGTCATACACATAACGATTAAAACGTTAAACAAACAGAATTCCAAACTGTACATGTAGAATATAACTACATTTCAGAAAAAACTTTAATTATTAAAACAACATAACTCCCTATGTTTATTTATACTGTAATTAAAAGTGGGCAAACCAGATGACAGCGTATTTCACAGCGACGAAAGAGTCAAATTTACTTGTATATGTCGATTATTGACCTGATTAATAACAAATCTATCTTTACCCATACATAGTTAGAATAAATGTTTGTAAGACCATGAAATAAAATTTTGTCAGACATTTTTTTCATCAAATTTAATTTATATGTATATGTATGAAATTTGCTTGTATATTTGTGAAACGTATCCAGCATACGCCGCCCTTCGTGCAGAACAGAATGAAATGATACACGTTATACAGAATGACAAATTGAAACGCTAAGGGACTTTTAAACGTGAAATTATTTTCCTCACTCACGACAGTGAAGATAAAAAAACTTGAGCTTAAACAACGAAACCCTAATCATATTTATTTTCAAAACTATAAAAAAAAAAAAACGCATAATCATCTCAGAATTCCGCGAATGTCCAAATATCAAATATACCATAAAAATTATTTGTCATGCATATCGTACCTTCCAATGGCTTCAGCTGAGAAATTACTTTTTGGGATGAGAGGTAACTCCTTGAAATGCGTCGTATACAGCATAGTATAAACTTACTGTATCTAATATTAGTATCTTTGGATTGTTATTTTGAAACTCCCGGGATGATGCCTCTGCTGGTGGACCCTAGGTCCCCGAGGGTATTCGCCAACCCAGTCCTCAGACTTGTCTGACATGATTTTTCATTGATTTGTTACAGAAATTACCAGTATTTAGCAAAATTCAAAATAATAGAAATACTAAGGGTTCATTCCTTGTATTGCACATGGTAAATCTCCTTAGCTGAAATTTGGCTTCCTATTTCGGTATTTTTGGTTGAGTACTTCTTGTTTAATATAAGTTTGGTCTTCCAAATGTTTCGGTTTTAATGCTGCTGATGAGAGGTAACTCCTTGAAATGCGTCGTATACAGCATAGTATAAATTTACTGTATCTAATTTTAGTATCTTTGGATTGTTATTTTGGAATGAATAAACATTACTGTGTTAATGAATATTCACTAAATATTTAAATTTCAGGATATTTGGAGGATGTATTTTGTTTTCTGCTATGCTAAATCTTTTACTTCCACTTTTTGTTGAGGATGTTGGTTATATAGGAACGTGTACTATTCGAACACTCCAAGGAATGGGAGAGGTTAGTAGTCAAATTTTGTTTGCTATAAATAAGTGTGCACAATTCGAAAAATCCCTGAGATTATTTTCCGTGAGCGTATAATTTTTTAGCATTAATCGTTTTCTCAGCCAAATTTACTTGATTTTAATAACATCACCGACAATGAAAAACAGAATTTTCACTTACGTCTGTATTTATATTTTCTGTAATAATAGGGTCTGCTGTATCCAGCATGTTATGGTCTTCTGCGACATTGGTCTACAACAAAGGAGCGTGGTAGACTTGTCTCTGCTGTTCTTACAGGTAATGCTTTCTTAAAATATTTGTAAATGATAAAATTCGTTTTGTGCGGGGGGGGGGGGGGGGGGTCACCATTGGCAGTCCTTGTTTCTGTTTGGCTTATATAAAAGAATATTTTCCTATGAAATCGCTTGCCCAAATGGAACGAAACCTGGCAGGATGCATATAGGGGGGGGGTCCTTTATAAAATTTCCTCATTTTGTCCCGATTGGAATACAAATATGGCCGCCATGAGCAGTTTTTGTTTCTGATTGGCTGATATAAGAAAATATTCTCCTCTGTCTGAAGTCGTTTGGCCAGATGGAACGAAACTTGACAGAAAGCATCAAATTGGGAGGTTCTATACAAACTTTCCTCTTTTCGTCCTGATCAGGCAACAAACTTGGCTGTCATTGCCAGTTTTTGCCTTTCATCGGTTGATAATTTTCTTCTTTGAAACCGCTTGGCCAAAGGGAACGAGACTTGACAGGAAGCATCTCTTGGAGGTATTTTTACAAAGTTTCCTCATTTTGTCCAGATCAGGTTACAAACATGGCTGCCATGGGCAATTCTTGTTTCTGATTGGTTGATTTAAAAGAAATTCTCTAAACTGCTTGGCCAAATAGAGCCAAACTTGACAAAAGTGTCTATGACATATAACAAAAATCTACAGGACCGCAGAATTGCTTGAAACCAAACATGGTCTGAATGTTCCTCTTAAGGTGCTCACCAAGTGTGGTTACTCTGGTGCCGATCCCTAATTCAAAATGGCCTTCAGCAGAGGACTTAGGTTAACATAAGAGCCTATGGGAAATATATGGAAAAATCTTCTGGAGTACCACCAAATTTTAGAATATGTTATCATGTAAGTAGAAGGACCTTGATGAAGAAAAATTTGGTTACTACAAGACGTACCACATAATGATGGGGAGAAGTGACTTCTCTCTTTGAGGTACATTTTTTTTTAAAAACTTTCATGCCAGGTGAGCGATACAGGCTCAGTTCTCTGAGCCTCTAGTTTAAATATGCATACATGTACATATACCCAATGTGTGTCTACTCAGTACTGTGTGGAATTATGTGGAATTATGATTATTATAATAGAATACAAAGTACAGAGAAAATGATGTTATTTCTTGAGAAACGAGATGGACCTATGTGCATGTGATGTGTGTTGCAAAAATCTTAACAAATCTTGTTTTAAATTTACAAACGAAAAGTATATGCAAATGTTTTATTATAAAAACAAATGCATAGTATATACCAGTTTTATTTACTCTAGTGATTTCACAGGAATGAATATACCTTATGCTTTCTGGGCATTGCTAAAAAAAAATATGATTCCAAAGAAAAAAAATAATTTGGTTTGATTGTAGTCTAAAAAAAATTAATTGTGTCCATACTGTGAATATTTTTTTCAAACCAATATAAAAAACCCATACCCCCCTCCTTAAAGTTAAATGGTTGTTCCCTAATACATGTTTGTGTAATACAATGAAAATGAATTACAAATATAAGTGGAATAATTCAAGTGCTTTTATACAAAATATACAAATATGATCCAAATTATATAACATATCTTCCTGACTACATAAAAAATATTTCCAATATTAAAATAAGAATTAAACATTATCAAATTAGAAAAAATCTCTGGACAAAAATTTGTAGTCCTTTCAATTAAAATGTGTATAATAAATGGCACACTATCGCTTTGAATATTCATAAAATAAGTGTCAGTCAAAGACTTCTTTTACAAATCATTTACACCACGCCAACTCGTTAATATGTTTAAACAACTCGCGCGTTGCGCTCGTTTTTAAATATGTTAAATCGTGAAGGCTATGATGTAAATAATACTTGTCATTATGTCGCCCCCAGACGTATATATTGTTATTGTTCCGTTTATTTGGGCTTTTTTTTCCTTCTCCCACCTAATTTTGTCCGCACGAGTTCTCAGAGATGGCTGGAACAATCTTTATGAAACATCAATGATGATCACCAAGTCTAGTTGTGCATGTAACATTTTTTTTTTTTCAAAATGGCCACCGTTGCAATGGAAACGGAAAAGTAGGAAACTTTCATATCTCAACCCAGAGAATTTCATGTAACTTTGTACTTTTGTAAAGTATGATTAGTAGAACATGTTCATGAAAAAAATCGCGATCGGTTGGAGACGTTTGTCGGCCATTTCGAAAAATGTTGTAAACATCGATTTCACCGAAAATTGATATCTAGGCTAAGTTTGGGATGACGAACAAGATGCAATTATCGAAATACAAAAAAATTCATAATGGCCGCCGTGGGCGCCATCTGCTATTGCTCGCAATTGCAATTCTTGTTATAATTCTTATTTGACATCTCGGAAGGGGAGAAATGTGACTAGTGGAGTAGTGCAATTATTTGCTTCATCATATGATTTTGACCTTCTAAATGGACTCCTCTTATAGGTTTTATTAAAACTTCATTTAGAGATAATGTAACATAAACGGGCATGCATGAAACAAAATAATTCTGACCCAGTAGTTCGGAGCGAGGGTATAATCTTGTTCGCTTGCTCACAATACCTCAAGTTAAAATTACACATACCTTTTGTCTGTTACAGGTGGTTATGCAGGGGCGATTATAGGGTTCCCTCTGGCTGGATTTATAACACATTTTATTGGTTGGCAGTATGTGTATTACGTTTGTGGTAAGTCGGAGCCGTAGCCGTACTTAAATATTGTGAATGGGGCACATTTCAAGTATTGACTATTAGCTTTAAAATAACTGAAAAAAATTAATGTACATGTCTTACTAAATTCAGGCAATTACTATAAGTTCTTCGGAACATTGAAAATACATGCATCTGCTAAGTGTTCGGAAAAATTGCTCATGCATCGGCTTTCCTTAATTGGTTATTTCAATTGTTCCTTTTCAAGGCATTTGATTTTCTTTGTTATTAAGTTTTCATTTTTGTTATAGTATTATGGATTTCCAATTACGTGCAGCTGTCGGGGTGGAGGAAGTTAATACAACATAAGTTATATTATGATCTCATATGATGTATTAGGTTTTATTTAACATTATTCTTATGTCTTTATTTTACTGCGTCAAATTATGGGCCAAACAACTGTGAAATGGAATTTGACAAGAACAAAGGAGGGGGATGTGCACATGTTGCGTAACAAATTATGAAGTACATTTCGTTGGGTTTGGAATTTGGAGTGAGAAAATCCTTTGAAACCATAAAATGGCTGATATAAGAACCACCCACTTCTACCCTTCCAAAATAAGAAAGTTGACACAAAAGAATCATGCATCCTAGTTTGGGACGGGAACAAAACAATGTGGCGGGGTTAAACTAATTTAGGAGTACTCTGTTTTGGCGCTTACATTGTACTTTGTAGGTGGTGCCTGAATATTTTGGCATTTACATTGTACTTTGTAGGTGGTGCCTGTATATTTTGGCGTTTACATTGTACTTTGTAGGTGGCGCCTGTATATTTTGGCGTTTACACTGTACTTTGTACGTGGCGCCTGTATATTTTGGCGTTTGCATTGTACTTTGTAGGTGGTGCCTGTATATTTTGGCGTTTACATTGTACTTTGTAGCCGGCGCCTGTATATTTGGCGTTTACATTATACTTTGTAGGTGGTGCCTGTATAATTTGGCGTTTACATTGTACTTTGTAGGTGGTGCCTGTATATTTTGGCGTTTACATTGTACTTTGTAGGTGGTGCCTGTATATTTTGGCGTTTACATTGTACTTTGTAGGTGGCGCCTGTATATTTTGGCGTTTACACTGTACTTTGTACGTGGCGCCTGTATATTTTGGCGTTTGCATTGTACTTTGTAGGTGGTGCCTGTATATTTTGGCGTTTACATTGTACTTTGTAGCCGGCGCCTGTATATTTGGCGTTTACATTGTACTTTGTAGGTGGCACCTGTATATTTTGGCGTTTACACTGTACTTTGTACGTGGCGCCTGTATATTTTGGCGTTTACATTGTACTTTGTAAGTGGTGCCTGTATATTTTGGTGTTTACATTGTACTTTGTAGGTGGCGCCTGTATATTTTGGCGCTTACATTGTACTTTGTACGTGGCGCCTGTATATTTTGGCGTTTGCATTGTACTTTGTAGGTGGTGCCTGTATATTTTGGTATTTCGCATGGCTGTGTTTTATTCAAGAGAAGCCATCACATCATTCGACAATAAGTGATGAGGAATATACCTACCTCTGTGATGCACAGGGAAGCGATGTGATAGATTATGTGGTGAGTGATGTCCTCTTTCATTTTTTTTTCTAAGATGAAATGAGGGGAAAACCAACAATAAAGAAGGACGACAACAGATAGCCAACAGCAATGTGCTGAAATAAAAAGATTATATTTTGAAATACTCTCATTGGATGAAAACTTACATGTAATTCAAAAGTAAATTGAATGTTTTTACAAAAATTGAACATCGGGGGAAACAACCTTATTGTTCACCCCCAAACATCCCAATTTTCCCCCGCAATGGAGACAACTGCGTAATCGCATAAAACCACCGTAATTGTATAATAGCAAAAAAGACTGTTAAAACCCCGGATCCTAGTCTTGGGATGAATCACGAAAGATATTTTAATGATCTAAATAATTCACCAGTTTAGCAATAATATACGAATGATCACAACTGAAACTTTTGGTGTAAAATTCGGGAGGAACAATACTATTGTAGAGAGATCTTGTATGCTATTAATGCATGTACAAATTGATTCTTAATTTTTTATGTTCGTGGAGTTTGTACACAACAAGATCTTTGGGTATCGATGATTTAACTGTTCCAAAATAAAGAATCCTTTGCATTACCGCATCAGAAAAACTGCTTATTTTTTTCCACTCGTAAATGGGACAAGGCAGCCATTGAAGCGGAAGTAATTTTTTAACTTTAAAATAACATTATTTTTAGATTCTTTCCGCTGAATCGTAATATAAAGAGATAAATAAATCAACTGTTTTAAAATAATTTTAAATGGACGTTGCGTCATCTTATCATTCCAGAATCTGAAGATACCATGGTCGCAGATTTTGACATCGTTGCCAGTTCTATCTCTCTGTATATGTCATTTTGCTAGGAACTGGATTTTTGTGTTCATGTTAACAAATGAACCGTACTATCTCAATAATTTTGGTTTTTCAGTAGCAGAGGTAAGTTCATGACTTGGTTGACAGGTATGAAAAAAAATGAAAATGGACCTGTTCCATTGATATTATCCCTTCCTCATACCGGATTTGACATGGGCAGCATAACACGTGTCCTGCAGGAAGCAGAGACTGCTTACTCTTCGGAGCACCTGAGTCTACCCCGGTTTTTTGGTGGGGTCCATGTTGTTCATATGTTTTTATTTTTTAATTGTAGTGCATGTATTGTTTTGGTCTTGTCTTCGTTGTTCTCCGGAGTTTGTCAGCTGTTACGATTTTTCTCTCCTTCGAATATCCTTTTGGTATTTCTTGACTTTACTTAAATCTTGTGTGATATCGTGAGAGTAGTAAGTCGTCACTTAATTTAACATATTCAGTCTTCAGGACCAATTATGGGAATAAAAAAGAATCGTTAATCAATGCATTTTCAAGATGTTGTTACATAATCTTATGTAGAATTATTTACATTTCGTTAGGTTTGGAATTTAGAGTTTATTAGATGAACCACGTATAGTCTTTAAAGTAGGACATTATGAGAGAGAACATTGGATTTTTATGAGGGGGCAATTTAGGAATCTGATTTTCAAAAAAAGTCAGTCTCCAAAATATGGTGAAAAAAAGGCAGGCTAAAAATGTGGTGAAAAAAAATGCTCCAGGATCATGAGGGATGTATATCATTTGGAATCAAATAGTAGTATATAAAAAAAGTTGATATTCAACGTAGTAAACAAGTTTCATACTTTACTGACCATTTGAAAAAATTAACTGCACAACAAAAATTTATCAACCGCATGACGTGTTACTTTCAAAAGCACATTTCCAATCTCCATAGTGGAAAATATCACTATTGTTTCCATGTTCATATTTTGGGTTTTTTGCGATCGAATGCTTATAAACTGTATGTTGTTGTTGCGACCATATTGAACCTTAATGTCTCACAGTCACTTGATTATTCATCTAATTTAAATTTGTCTGTCGGGGATTGCGGCAACCTTCAGTCCGAGATAAGGTAACATCGGTGGTTGTTTTTGGTAATATTAAATCAAAGGGATAATTTATTTATCGTGATTGAAAACTCCTTTAACTAGTAAGACAAGATATATAGTGTAATCTTAAAACCTCCCAGTCACAGAACCAAAAACCTGGATACTTTTGCACAAGTTGAAGAAGGTTATTTTTTTATATTCATTATAAAATTATAAAACAGCAGTACCTAAGTCAATTACGATAAATATTTTTTGTATTTTTCAGTCTGGTTCCTATTCTTCTATTCCGCATATAGTAAAAGTTTTTGCCGCCTTTGGCAGTGGCTATATTGCTGATTGTTTACTCCTAAAATGCTCTGCTACTGTTGTAAGAAAACTACTTACTGGTATAGGTAAGCCATGATCTTTTTTAAGGTTTACTAGTAAAATGCTCAGCCACACTGATATAGGTAAGATATTTTATGTTCACTAGTATAATGCTCTGCTACTGTTGTTAGAAAGTTACTTACTGGTATAGGTAAGAATTTATACATTTACTTGTAAAATGCTCTGATACTGTTGTAAGTGAACTATTTACTGATATAGGTAAATATATTTTATGTTTACTTCTAAAATGCTCTGCTACTGTTGTTAGAAAGCTACTTAGATAAGGGTTTTTTTTTATGTTTACTAGCAAAATGCTTGGCTACTGTTGTTAGAAAGCTACTTATAATTACTGATATAGATAAAATATTTACTATTGTAAGAAAACCCCTTACTGGAATAGGTAAGATTTTTAATGCTTAGTAGTACAATGTTATAAGCAGTTTGTAAATATGCATGCAATAACTACTATCTGAGAGTACAAAAACTTTATAAATCTAATGTGATCTGAAGAATAATTAATCCAACCAACGGTATTATGTAATAAGCTTTCCGTCATAATGTTAATAACATCATGCAATCTTTTTGTTAGTGAAAAAAATAATTTGAAAAATATTTATTACAGGTTTTGGAATGGTAGCTATATGTTTTCTAATTCTTACCTTTTGTAAAACCGGTGTTTCTGCTATATTGGTTCTGTCGATAGGGGCTGGCTTCTTTGCCCTTTCTATATCTGGTGAGTTAAAATTTTCTTCCTGTTAATTTAGAAATTAAAAGAAATTCTGTTTTGTTAAATATGAACAGGTTTTAGTTACATTCAAAAGAAAAAAACTTCTTTATTATTTGTTAAGGATTCATGATACTTAATTATCCCCATTTACAGTTTAACCAGGGAGTCGTTGGGACATTCAGGCACAACCTCCATGCAGAGATTATATTGAGATAGCATCAAGTTTCATACAATTGCAAATACGAACTTTTAAGACTACATGTATATGACTGTTGAAATTTGACTTTCTTTCGTGTCTAGGCTGGCAAATAAACCATTATGATCTGTCGACCAGATATGCAGGCATTTTGGTCAGTGTAACGTCTGCATTTGGTACTTTGGGTGCCATTGCTGTACCAATGGTTACAGGAGAGCTTACTAAAGATAGGGTAAATATGCATATCAAAAATATAGATGATCGATTAATCAAAACAAGAAATAAATTAGAATCCTTGAATACAATTTAGATGAACAAATCACATTCTCTCTCTTACTTTCGAAGATTTAAAATATAATTGAATTTTCTGAACTTAGACACTTCTTGTCTATGCATGACCAATCATATATCGCCAAATCCCATAGCTATTTTTACATTTTAGACACTGGACGGCTGGGATGATATATTCTACGTTACCATGGCATTATTTATATTTGCTGGTTTAGTGTTTGTATTGTTTGGATCTGGTGAGTTCTTCCAAGGAAAATTTGACACGTGTCTAACTGCACGCGTGTATGGACATAAGTAATTTTTATTGTATTTTAAACCTTTTAAACAATTCTAATAACTATATACATATTATTGTTGACTTGTTTTAACTGGATGAACGAGATATGTAAATTTATTTTCTGAAGTAAATGTTCTTTAATATTTCTAAGGAGAAATTTAGTTGATTCAGAAGCAGTCTGATTGCTAGAAATTCATTTGTTTGATTGGTATATTGAGTTTCTCATGCATATTTTATTTTTGTTAATGAATGATATTGATTTTTACAGGTAATGAGCAGCCCTGGGCAAACCCACCATCCAACATAACATTAGTGCAGAAAATTGATCCTCTTGCCAGGAAACCGTACAAAATATATACTCAGCAGAAAAATCTGGGTGAAAAGGATGATAAATCACTTGCGGGTATAGATGGCGCTATAGACCAAAAAGAGGATACAGTCAATAAAATTGTAGACAGGCTAACAAAACAACTGTCTGCTGAAGATAGCAAACAAAACAAATAATATAGCATCATCAGATAATGCCGTGTGCTGTTTATTTCAAGTTTGATTCCAATTTTTGATCTCTTCTGTGCTATTCCAGAATGCAAAATGATCTTTCCCCTTAAGTAGCGCACCAGAGTTATGTGACATTGCTAACTAATGAAATCAAATTCAATGATATACTTATTGACGGTTTAATTTAATAGGGTTAAATACTTACAGTAACCTTAAAAGAAATATGTTTGTATATGCATACATAGTTAAACATGCAAGGAACTGGGAAATATGGGATAAATTAGGCTATTTAAGAAACCTTTGTAATATCAGTGATAAATTTAATTTTGTTGTTAATTTTAACTCTTGTTAATTTATAATAATAAAAAAAAACAAATACAATCAAATGTAAGATGTTTTGTTTCTTCAACAAGGACACCATAAATCTCCTCTGAAACAACTTGGCCATTATTGAAAGTTAAAGGATGTATAAATTTTGAATTTACGTCCTAGTCAGATAAAAATTTACAGACTAGTTTCCTATTGGTTGAGTTAAGAAAAAGAACTCAGCTGAAAGTTACAGTTTTATTTATTATCAAATTCTAGTATAAAATATAAATGTACAAATTTCCGAGACAGCCACTTGTCGCTTTTAGCAACACTTCTTGGGATTTTGAAGTGCCGTTCAAAACTTGCCAACATTAAGGCTTGCTTCACACCATAGAAAGGGTCTCTATCTACATGTACTACAGGGCGCTCTAGATAGCTCTGTTGGTTGAACTTCATATTTGCCTTGAAGGCTTCCAGATTATCGTTATGTCAATTTTACAATAAATAACAGCAACAAAGGCGTTACGTGAACGTGAAATAAATATTTATACTTATAAAATTTAACAGTTCTAATATTGATAAATGTTTTAGAAGGAGTATCTCCCTCGTGCATAGTTCCGTCTTTAGATGGTTTTTCGCTTTACTCCTTTTGATCATGTTGACTTCTTGTTTAATATTGATAAATTTTGTAGAAGGAGTATCTCCCTCGTGCATAGCTCCTTCTTCAGATGGTTTTTGGCTTTACTCCTTTATGGTCATTTTGACTTACTGTTTCGGCTTTCAATATTTTCTGCCTTGGGCACAAATGATATCTTCTCCAATATTTTCGGCCTTGAGCACAAATGATATCTTCTCCAATATTGTCGGCCCTGGGCAAAAATGATATCTTCAATATTTTCGGCCTTGGTACAAATGATATGTTCTCCAATATTTTCGGGCTTGAGCACAAATGATATCTTATCCAATATTTTCGGCCTTGGGCACAAATGATGTCTTCTCCAATATTTTAGGCCATGGGCACAAATGATATCATCTCCTTCAAAGTAATTAAATTAGTATTCTCTTATGATTGACCAGTATCGTATTATCTAACTCTCGGACAGTTAGGCAAATTTGATAGCACATCGTGTACAATGTGATATGAACTAGTGATAACAAAAATTTGACCATTTAATTGGTCAACAATTTTACTACACAATGGCGCCATATTTGAAAGCCATCGTTGAGTAGCAACATTTGACGTAGCAGAAAAATGAACGTTAATTTTTCCCACGGGTCGGACGCGGAATCACAAACAAACAAATATTCCTGAAGAATCATAAGAGAAATAGGGTTAACAACTCGTGAAAAGTAGACATCGCTTGATATCAACCCCCGTTATTTAATTTGGACTTAATAATAAACTTGCTGAAAGGCTCGTTTATTATAATATCCAAATTAAACAACTTGATTTGTGATATCAAGCGATATCTAATCCTCACTCATTGTGAAACCTATTAATTATAGTAGAACATTTGTTTCCTGGACTTTTTTTCGATTTCGTATTAAGAATTTATTTATCATTTCCCTTCTATTATAAAGTGAATGTCGTTATAAATCTTTTCAAGAGTTACTTGGTATATAATCTATATGGATTAAATTAGATTTATAATTTTTTTTTGACAGATATTTTTTA
This sequence comes from Mytilisepta virgata, assembly GCA_028015205.1. Taxonomy (NCBI): domain Eukaryota; kingdom Metazoa; phylum Mollusca; class Bivalvia; order Mytilida; family Mytilidae; genus Mytilisepta; species Mytilisepta virgata. The sequence continues at coordinate 41,108,542 of CM051515.1, forward strand.
TCGTCCTTCTTATTCATTACAATCGTGGATAGATTTATTTGAAATGGAATAAGAAAAAGTATTTACAGAAGATAAAGAGATTATTCTTTTAGGGGATTTCAATATGAATAATTTTTATACAAATGATACATTAATGGAAAGATTGTTTTGCTTTTTATGGCTTAGGATAACTTATAACCAACCCTACAATAAATAAAGATAAAAACGAATCTGTGATTGATCATACCTATGCTACAAATGCAATATTGAGGTTTGTGTACACCATTTTAGCTCACCTGGCCTAAAAGCCCATGTGAGCTATTGCCATCACTCTGTGTCCGTCGTCCGTCGTCGTCAGTTAACTTTTCACATTTCAATCTTATTCTCCAAAACCCCATAGCCAATTGAAACCAAACTTGGTGGGATGTTCATTGGAAGGCCGTCCACAAAGTTTATGTTTTTGGTTCTGATTCAAAATTCAACATGGCTGCCAGGGTCATTTTTGCACTCTGATCGGCTGAAATTTAAAAAATCTTCTCTAAAACTACAAAAGAAATTGAATTCCAAGATGGCCGCTACCACGGGACACATTTAACATAGGATCTTATTGGAAATACATACAAACATATTCTTGTCAGAAACCGTTTGACAGATAGAAGTAATATTATGCCTGAATGATGAGATGATGGTCCCTAACAAAACTGATGTTTTTGGTGCCGATCCGAAATTCAAAAATATGGCTGACCGGGCCATTTATGCACTCTGATTGGCTGAAATTAAAAAATCTTCCCTGAAACTGCAAAAGCAATTGAATTGTTATATTGCAGGAATGATCCTTACATGGTCCTCTATAAAGTTTATGCTTTTTGTGCCGATCTGAAATCCAAGATGGCCGCCACCACGGGATACATTTAACATAGGATCCTATGGGAAATACATACATACATCTTCTTGTCAGAAACCGTTTGACAGATAGAAGTAATATTATGCTGAATGATCAGATAATGTTCCCTTATAAAATTGATGTTTTTGGTGCCGATCTGAAATTCAGCATGGCTGCCAGGGTCAGCTATGCACTCTGATTGGCTGAAATTTCAAAAATCTGTTTCTCTGAAACTACAAAAGCAGGAATGATCCTTACATGGTCCTCTACCAACTTTATGTTTTTCATGCCAATATGAAATCAAAGATGTCTGAAACTAAAGAGCCAGTTTGAACCAAACTTTGCAGAAATGGTCCTTAGGTGGTCCTCTTTCAGAATTATGTCCTATGACCCGGAATGTCATCAATGATGACCGTCACAGCTGAACTTAGTTTAACATAGGACCCTTTGGGAAAATTCATTTAAAAGTATTCTGATCTGAGACAAATTGGCCAATTGGGACCAGGCTTGGCAACAATGGTCATTAGATGTTCCCCTTTTATAATTGTGTCCGCTGACCTGGCCTGTCAATAAAAGATGGCCTCCAAAGCTGAACTTAGTTTAACATAGGACCCTATGGGAAAATTTAAATTGCAGTCACCATACATTAAACTTGGCCATTTGGACACCAAACTAATACCAGCAAAGATCTCTTTCAGAATTGTGTTTGATAACCTTGAATGTCAACTAAGATAAAACACAATAACTTTGTTTAACATTGAACCTATGGGAAAACTACCCAAGATAACTGCTTAAACTATCAGTCCTGCTGAAGGTGGACAAGTTAAATCCAGGTGAGCGATACAGGCTCTTGAGAGCCTCTAGTTCAATAAGGGATCATTACTCTGTATGCGTAACAAGAAAGTTCAATTGTAAGATAATGAAAAAAAAGATCATTTGAAAATTGAATACAGCAACTGAGCTTTTGAAACTTTGAAACTTTATTAAACTAAAGGCCCCACATGGGGTATGATAGTACAGTTTATATACATAGAATGACATGCAACGCATGAACTCATATACAATTTTCAAACAAATAAAGCGATTGGAAGGAAATATCAATTTAGTAATTATTTTAACTACTTAAATATAGACATTACAATTCTAGAGTATTTTGATAGGCCTATGAGTACATACTTATCGTCACTATTCATTAATTCACTAAAACTAATTACATTTGGAACATTATATAGTTATGCAGGGAGAATTTTTTTTCTTTCATCTTAAAAAAAGTACAATTATGTAAGTAATGAAATTAATCACCCAGTTCTCCCTTATTACATAAATCACAAATTCGTTCAGATCTGTCAATACTAAAAGATCTACCAGTTTCAATTGGCAAACCATGACTACCACATCTAAATTTACACAAGTTGTACATTAAATCAGGTGGTAACATAGTTAAATATTTTTCAAGACCAAATTCAGATTTATATATTCGCGCTTTGGTTTGACATATTTGTACATATTATAGATAAAATCGGCAAAAGAGTACCGAAGCGACAAAACAGTCGGATAGTCCGAAAATTCGAAATCCAAGGAAGGCAAGGTCATGAGAATGGAACAGAACAAACAAACACCACAATTATATAAATAAATGAATAAAAACAAATTTAAACTAAACAAAAAAAAAAACAAGACAGCACAGAAACTATAAAAAACTCCCACTAAAAATTGGGAGTGACATCAGGTGCTCCGAAGGGTAAGCATGTCCTGCTCCGTTAACGGCACCTGTCACATTGTCAGCGACTATAAGCCGATGTCAATTCCAGAAGGGAATCTAACTGAAAATAACTAGTCGAATACATGAGATAGAAACTTCGTATCGGCCAATAAATTCTTGATGACGAACGTACAATTTTTAGAGAGCCGAAATTAACTGATACAACCCTGACTTACAGGTTTATATGGCATGCCCCAAAAAGGTTAAAAGGGTAAAAAATGTTAACCCACCAGATTGATGGACATAAAACATAAACGACGCTCGTTTTCAAAGAGATTATTTTTATAGAGTTGGGGATATGTGCACTTTCAAAGTGTGGAGAAATAAAGTGACGCATTTATTTTATCAAATAAAAAAGAATTATTTTCAAAATACAGTTTCAACTGGTAAGATAGTAAATCTATCTGCAAATATATGAAAAAAAACTCATCAGATTATACTAAAACACATAGAATATAACAATAATATAATTGAAAATAACATAGATATAGCACACTCATTCAATGAACACTTTACACATATCCTATCACATATAAGTGTTCTTGATGTTAATGTAAAGAACTTGACAAATCGATTAGAGTATATTGAGCCAACAATTGTAAGTATGTGCAGTGAAGTTATTGATCTATCTTTAACATACTTATTTAACTTTAGTAGTAAAGTGGTAATTTCCAAATATACTCAACACTGAGAGAGTTTGTCCAATTTTTAAAAGTGGCAATGAATGTAATCCAAATTGCAGTTTTACCCTGTCTATCCAAAGTTATTATATGGCTTTTACTTACTGATTTTGTGACGGGTGCCTTTAACGGAACAGAACATGCTTACCCTTCCGGGGTACCTGATATCACTCCCCGGTTTTTTGTCAGTGCTTTAGTTTATTGTATGTTTTTATTCTTTTAGTTATACATGTATCCTTGGGGTGTTTGTATGTTGTGTTGCATTCTCATGACTATCTTTTCCTTGGATTTCGATTTTACTGTTTTATCGCTTCGGTATTCTTTTGTGGATATTTTCTATGCGTACCTAAGTGGCATACATCTTTTTACCGATTCGCAATCAGGTTCCAGATCTAAACATTCATGTGCCACTGCATTGACTAAACTTGTGGACGATTGGTTAACAAATGTAGATAACGAAGAAGTAAACGGGCGTATTTCTGAATATGAAAAAGGCTTTTTATTTAGTAGATCATGGCATTTTTATAAAAAACTTCAAATTTATAACATTTCTACTGATATATTGGAATGGTTTAAATCATATTTGTGCAATATGCGAATTCGAGAAACTTCAAGGTTCTATTACTGATTCTTTGTTATTCATATTATACATTAATGATTTACCACTTTATGTAGAAAATTTTCTATTAAATTTATATGCAGATGATTCTACTTTATATAGAAAATCTCAAAATGTAAATGAATCAGAATAATTCAAAATGATATTGGTAATATTGAAAGATGGTGTACAGAAAAACCATATGAAATTAGATCCTAAGAAATTTAAATCAATGATTATAGGTTCTAGACAAGAGACAAGACAACACAAACATTTTATTAAAGTCTCACCTCTTTTTAAAACATTTATATACAACATTAGATAAAACTATATGTTACATATAATTATAAAAGAGCCACTCTAGGAGTCATGAGAGACTATGATAAGTAAAACACAAAGTACATATTAAAACTTACGATAAAAACAGAAATGACTTGGTTGACAGGTATGAAAAAACCGTTTCCCAAATGAAAATGGACCTGTTCCATTGATGTTGTCCCTTCCTCATACAGAATTTGACATGGGCAGCATCTTCCGGAGCACCCGAGTCTACCCCCGGTGTTTTGTTGAGGTCCAGGTTATTCATATGTTTTTAGTTTTTTATCGTAGTGCATGTACTGATTTGGTCTTGTCTTCGTTGTTCTCCGGAGTTTGTCAGTTGTTTTGATTTTCCCCTCCTTCGAATATCCCTTTGGTATTTCTTGACTTTACTTATAAAACAAAAGAAAAGAACGCAATGCCATACTGATGATCAGAATCACAAACATTGACAAAATTCAACATGATATATTATGAATAAAATATCCTTTTTTAAAGGTATTTTAATTGGCACTGAAATATTTTAAAACATAAGTAAAACTTTTCATTCGTTTGTCATATTTACAAAATTATTATCAATATCTGAAAGAAATGAACATATAGAGACTGTTAATAGAATAGAGAATGGAAACGGGGAATGTGTCAAAGAAACAAAAACCTGACCACAGAGCAGGAAACAATGAAGGTTTCCAATTGGTCTTAAACGCAGCGAGAAAATCCCGCACCGGAAGGCGGACTTCAGCTGGCCCCTAAACAATCATGCATACTAGTTCAGCGAACAGGACGACACACTTAACTCAGCCTGAGAAGCTTCTTGGTTTGTATATTGATGATAACTTGAACTGGATAGAACCGACGTCTTGTACTATTTCAAATAGTATCAATTTGTTACAAAATATTCAAAAGTATTTACCTGTGCATATACATTTAATTTATTTCAATGCATATATTCTTCGACTATTTGATTACTGCTGCACCATATAGGGTAACTGTAATTTTAGCAGCAGTGAAATTTAAGCCTGAGAAGCTTCTTGGTTTGTATATTGATGATAACTTGAACTGGATAGAACCGACGTCTTGTACTATTTCAAATAGTATCAATTTGTTACAAAATATTCAAAAGTATTTACCTGTGCATATACATTTAATTTATTTCAATGCATATATTCTTCGACTATTTGATTACTGCTGCACCATATAGGGTAACTGTAATTTTAGCAGCAGTGAAATTTAAGAAGTCGGCTAGGGATATTTTAGAGGCTGATTTATTTACATCTTTAAAATTATTATCTAATTGCTTAAGGTGGATAAATTTGATAAGCGATTGAGCGAATACAATACCATAAGGTAATACTTGTATTTAAATCACTGAAGAAATCAGTACTGCCAAATTATTTAAAAGACAAATTATTGTTCGTTTGTATACATGCTAATGTTTGTTTGTTTCATATTTCGAGGACTCTCAGGAAGATTATTTATTTATTTATTCATTTACTTCCTTTGCATATTATTATTAGTTACAACTTTTTACCAACGTCATTGTATAACGTCATAAACGTAGCCAACGTTATGTTAGCGAGAATAAAAGAAAGTTATACCGGTGGACAAAATGATGCTGCAAAGTTTACCCTCTAGACAGAAAATCAAACCATCTAGCAAATATAATGTTCACAGACGGAAAATTTCAGAATTTACCGGGACTTTTCCAGAAGAATGTATTGCACCACAAAATACACCTCGTGAAGGTGGATACGGAGGACCTGTGTCATGGCCGCGGAAAACAATCCCAACTTTGAAAAACACACGATTTCAGTCAAACGATCGTCCGGTGTCACAGAACGATATGATTAATGGATTAAGCGTCAGGCCAAACATGGACTATGGGAAGACAGTTCCTCCCGGAAAACGACTACCATCCGTTGCAACTATTAAAGATTGGCGGGAAATACCCCCCGAAATTTTGAATAGGGATATTGCATGGAACGTGTTATGTAAACACTGCCCCCAAATAGGTTCACATTCACGTAAAGAATACTTTCACCGTGTTATTAAATGGAGAAAGGGAATAGTAGAAGAATATGGAAAACGGAAATGCTTAGTCTGCGATTTACAAAAAATTACAACGAAGCCGATGCATTCCGACGAAAAGGCACAAAAGGATTATGACCAGGTTGTAAAATGCTTGTCGTATTCACATAATTATTATAATAACCTTTTAAACCAGAAAGAGCAACACACTACAAAACTCCGTGAATCTCCAGACATGCAGATTGAAAGAAAGGATTTGAAACAAAGACGGGAATCTTCAAACCCAACGCCACCACCACCACCGGGATCAGCACTTGGTCAACACTCATTAACTGGGATCTTACCAATTGTCGAGACACCGGATTCAGAACATTCAGAGGGGAAAGTTGCCAAATATATAGAACTCTATTTGCCTAATACAAAATCCATTCATCCTAAATGTAAACCGCTGGATAAAGTCTTTGAATCTGCATCTCAAAATTTAACAGGACCAATGAAAAATATATATAAGAAGAAAGGATTTCCCGGAGTACTTCAGAAAAAAACTACAAAAACAGGTAGACCAAATATCGAATTATTAGGATACCAATCAAAAGTTAAAAATCTTGGATTAGTATACGGCATGCGTGATTATAATACTAACATGGGAAAACGCCACGTTAGGATCCCTAGGAAATTGAGTTTTACACGATCAAAGGAAAAGTACAAATGCAAACATAAGCCGATTAAGCGCATGCCTTCTAATCCAACGGTATATACCTATTATAATAAGGTTCGATTTGCCGTAAAAAGATGATATTATTATTATTTTTGTAAAATCTTAAAATGAAGTTTTTCGATGAAATAAACGAACCACTAATATTCAAATTCTTGTTTTCTTTTTGTCAACATCTGGCATATATTCCAGGGGTTGTACTTGTTGGGGCTGCTGAATATAAGAGCTTATTGGGGCTGCTGAATATAAGAACTTGTTGGGGCTGCTGAATATAAGAGCTTGTTGGGGCTGCTGAATATAAGAACTTGTTGGGGCTGCTGAATATAAGAGCTTGTTGGGGCTGCTGAATATAAGAACTTCTTGGGGCTGTTGAATATAAGAGCTTGTTGGGGCTGCTGAATATAAGAGCTTGTTGGGGCTGCTGAATATAAGAGCTTACATTATATAAATTTTTGACGAATTCTAACGACAATTATTAATTCGAACTCCAAATTAATGTTTAATAAAAAAATACCTTATATGTTTCGATTCTAGTATCATTATGTAATAGAGAGTACATAGTGAATGTTGAGAATGATTCTGTTATCATTATATAATTGAATGTTCAGAATGATTCATTTAATAAACGTTTGTTGATTTAATTTATCCCGCAGAATTAACAGCCCAGTTCTAACAGTAACATTGCCCTTTTCTAGACCTTGAAATCTCTGTTTCACAATGATATATGCGTACATAACGTGATGAAAAACGTGATGGACTTTTTCAAAATACCAAATTCTCCTTTTCTGCTATTCTAGCTTCTGAAGTTTGTATTTCACAGTTTGTTCGTCTCAGCCTATGTCGATAGCAATATTACCCAATTTAATAAAAGGAACATTTGCACAACTAAAAATGCTGAAAGGGTACCGACCTCAGAAATTGGTGACGGAGTTGTTGTTCTACGACATTGTATTTCCACTTTGATGAAGCTTAAATAGTGTGAAATCTGCAAGGAAACGTTAAGTAGAAAAATGTATGGTTGTGTAAGGTTTGATCATTATAGATTATTACATGTCCTTACATGTACATGTCATTTAATTCCCATCATCCCGAGACATTATCAAGAGCTATCATTCTTTGCTTTTGTTTCATCTATTGTCCTACTTTTTGAGTGCCAAACTCACTCAGTTGTAATTCAGTTTTATTGTCTCAAAATTAAGTTTCAGACTTAAAACAATTTCCTATTTTCCATAGTTTTTAGTTTTTCTGTGATTCCAGGTTGTAATTTTGGCATTTTGTATCTGTTCTCTTGTCGGCTTTTCCCCCTTTTTTTGTACGTCCCTCAGATTGCACTATTCTTCATAAATAAGAATAAAATATAGATCCAAGATAACGATCCTGCTATAATTCGGAAGCCATGTTTATTAAAGAAATCACAGACAAACCCAATTCTTTTTCATATCTATATTTGTACTTTTACAGAAAGAACAAGTATACTGAGAAGTCCCCTACCGGCTTGAGCTGTGAGAAAACACACCAAATGCTCCTTAACTATGTGAACCGGACGCAGACGTATGGACAGAGTTATTCCTAAAAATACTAAAACTTTTTGCAAGGAGTACATAATAATTACCCGTTCGGAGTGAAACTCAAAACTTAATCTGTAGCTCATCATTATGATTTATATAGGCAATACACAGAAAAATGTGAAATTTCCAACCAGATGGTCAGGCATTCACGTGTTTGATTTCTAATATGATTTGTATAGGAGTGTTTTTAAATGTGTGAAATGGGTTGTGAGAAGATTTCCCATAGATCACGTGTTTAATGTGTGAGCACAGTGGCAGCCATCTTGGATTTTACATCGGCATAAAAAACAAACTTGGTAGAGGACCACGTAAGGATCATGCCTGCAATTGCATTTGTTGTTTCAGAGAAGATTTTTGAAATTTCAGCCGATCAGAGTGCATAATTGAATCTGGAAGCCATGTTGAATTTCAGTTCAACATCAACAACATGAATTTTGTAAAGGACCATTATCTGATCATTCAGGCATAATATTACTTCCATATGTCAAACGGTTTCCGACAAGAATCTGTTTTTGTGTATTCCACTTAGGATCCCATGGTGGCCATCTTGGATTTCAGGAGGCACAAAAACATAAACCTTGTAGAGGACCATGTAAGGATCATTCTTGCAATATAACAATTCAATTGCTTTTGTAGTTTCAGAGAAGAAGGTTTTTTTTTTTAATTTCAGTCAATCAGATTGCATAAGTGGCCCTGGCAGCCACGTTGAATTTTGGATCAAAACGGAAAAACAAACTTTGTAGAGGATCATCCAATGAACATCTCCACCAAGTTTGGTTTTAATTAGCCACGGGGTTTTGGGGATGACTGAAACTTGAAATGTTAACGGACGGACGACGGGTGGCAATAGCTCAGATGGCCTTTTAGAAGTGCGAAAAGTATGTCAGGATGACTTAATTTTGGTGGGAGGCTGTCTTGATCCCCGAGATGCATCCTCACACCAAGTAATATGATTGTAGGTCTTATGTCATGGTCAGTCTCATCAACATGCACCTGCACACAAAAATGTATGACCCTATTTCAACTAGTAACTGAGAACTGGCTGTGGACGCGGACATGGTCGCCGGAGATACTACATCGGTGCCCTTCAACTTTGTGAGGCGAACTAATAAGATCATTTGGTAAAACGGTTTGCAAAAATGTATGGAAAACAAATATTTTGACAATAATTCTCGAAGTCCAATTACTCTCACAATAATTATCCTATCAGGTTGAAAGCTGTACAAGTTGATTACACAAAATTGGTGTTACTGGACTTCTTTCATCTTATTGGTGGGATCTTGTACCTGTTGAATAATCTCATTTGGGGGTGTCTGGTAACCTGACCAATTTCATTGACAGTTATGATATATACATGTACCTGCTGTATGGAGATTGATCTTTTTACCTGTTTATTGGTATTCAAAATGTGCAAAAATATTTATATGAATGGAACTTATTAGATAGCTTGAAATTAAATCATATTCAACACCATAAACCGTTTTCTCATCTATTCTTTTGTATCAAACTGACACTACTGATTACAATTCAATAATGATTATAACAGGATTTGTCCAGAAGATACACAAAATGAAATAAAATGGCCTTATGCAAATTAAAAGGTTAACTCTGTCCAATCAGTTCAATAAAATAGAGTAATACCCTCCGTACACAGTTGTTACAAAAATTGCATATGGACAGAGAGATCTGGCTGAAACTCAAACTAAATATGTATCTCATCATTATAAGCTCACATACCAAAAATATGATTATTTGGCAGAAGAGCTTGTGAAAAAAGTCCAGAAAATTATTGGACAATAATTCATATTTCCAAGGGAAATAACTCAACAATAATTATCTGGTCAGTGTGAAAGTCAAACTTGATCTGTAGCTCATTTTAAGCCCACATACCAAAAATAAGACAAGTTGGTTAAACCGTTTCTGAACAAGTCCAGAAAAACTCCAGTGTGACTGACAGACAAACTGACCTATATAGTCCCCTTCGGTGTTGCCGGTAGAGGACTAATAAAACACTAAGCAGAAGTTGAGGAATGTTTATTTGAGCTGTAATAGAACATCCTCAAATCAGATCATAAATATCAAAAAACATTTAATGACTTAGTATTAATTAAATATTTAATTTTTTTTTTGTAGGACTGGACTTTCTATTGGAAATACATTAAATGTATACTTATTTCATATCATTTTATACAACTATATCAATAAAATAGTACAATGAAAACACATAAATTACTCATTAAACATTAAAAGTTTCGTCTCAAAGTCTATCAAAATTGTTTTTTTTATCTCAAAAGAATTTATCAGACCAGTTAAAACTTTTCAAAGTTTAAATTTTTTCCCCTTTAGCTATATAACAATTTTGAAGAAAAGACTTGTCCACTTCTTGATTAAATCATTAATAATATCAATTTGTTAACAGTATTTTTTTTTTCAAATCATGCAATTATTCACCATGAAATTTTTGTACTTTTTAAATTATAATTCATCATCATTCAGAAGCCCCATTTGTACAAAAAACTGATAAATTTACAATTTTAAAGTGCATCCACAAATCTTAAAACAAAGTGCATTAAAACAAAATATTTATATTAAACTGACACCAAATAACAAAAATATATTAACTTAAGTAGAAAAATGCTTTTGTACATTTAATATGCTACACAATATAAAATATTGTCTAAAAAATCAAACTTTAGAAACAAGGAAGCAGAATTATTTCAATTTTGGATTCTTATCACTTTCATTAGCTGAAAAATTGTCATTTAAAATAGCTGTAATAACAGTTTTGTCTACAAAACTGCCTACTTCTGTTAGTACAATTTTTCCTTTGCAAATGATGCAGTCATGCAAAATATGATGTTTTATTTGTCTGAAAACCATTTCTATGTTTGGCATGAACCGGTTTTGAGGTAAAAACCAAAGTTCCAAAATTGGCAGCCATTTTCTGCAATGTTTTCAGAATAATCAACCCCCACTGACAATGAGGTAATTAAACCAGTTTTGAGGTACAAACCAAAGTGCCATACAAAGCATCTATTTTCATTTTTCTGCAATGTTTTCAGAATAATTCAACCACCATTGACTTTAAGGTAATTAAATCATCATGTTGTCTATTTTTTTCAACTGATCAGAGGTAGAAATTTACTGTTATTCATCTTTGTTTTGAACCACCTAATCGCTGTACTTTCTTATGAAAAATTTTAAACTGGGAGGTTTTTAGCAAAAAGTGGGCTTAAATCTGACATAACAGGAAATATACAAGACTTTATTTCTTTTGGTGGAAAATACGGTGTACAAAAACCTTGTTGGAATACTATCAAACTACATATACTACCAAATAGAAAAGGATGGATACATCAGACAAATTCTACATATATAATGTCATACCACTACGATTAATCATATATAGAATCTCATGCATCGATGTAACAACATACTGTAGTTGTAAAATTTTTAGTGTAATTTTTGACATCCCACATAACACACAAAATAAGACTGTATTTAGGACACAATAAATCTACTTTAATAATTCTCTTTAAAAGAACAGGACTTACTGATGTGTGTATTATATTCCACGTCAAAACAATATTCAAATCTATATTGGGTCATTCACTCAAAAGCAGTGTTACGAATACAAAGGCACACCTCCATAGCAGCGTTAGAAATAATTTTTTACCTGTAATTGTCCAAAGGGCAAGCTCAGGTAAAATTTCACTTGGCCCCCTGAATTTCAGCTTATAAAAATGATGAACCAAGCAAAAATGTTTGAATTGTGTCGATTCTATTTTGAATTTTCATGTTTATAGTACATACATCAGTCATCACTGTAATTCCGGCACAATCCCTTGGACTATCGACCAAACAGAATTTTGTTGACGGAAGTGGTTTAGGAATTAATATTAAAGCACTGATGTTCGATTTGCCTGTTGGACAAGTGGCTATTTCTAACACTGCAAAGGTGTTAAATTGACATGGTATGAAAAATTTGAAAAGTGTAATGAATTTTGAAAGTTCATATTGACTTAAATATGTGGAGAGAAAATCTAGGAAACAAATCAACAGATGACTTCATCTTTGTTTTCACAAAAAATTTGGCTAAGTTTGTACTGGGAACCAATGGACATACATGTTTGTAACCTGTTGATTAAAGAAAACTTTTAAATTACAACCATGTATAATAGTAGATGTGCATGATCTGACCACCAAAATGACGATTTCAATTTATGTGATTTTCCTTGCTAAAGTAATATTTACTATTAATATAAAAATAAATAATCTAGTTATATTGTATTACCACACTATTCACTATAAAAGCTCCTATATGATAAATTTCATTCTTAACTGCAAGATATAAGGTCAAAATTATTATAGCCATGTTCCTGTATCCCATTCAAAAACAAAATGGAGTCAGTAGGTCGGAAATGTATTTTATTTTTATAATATTATTTTAAGTACAATATATGGAATAGGCAAGGACGATTTAATGGTGCCAACTGGAAAATGGCCAAAATAATATTAAGGGCAGGCTTAAGCACCAATAAAATTAAACTTGACAACATGGCATAGTTTGACATTTATACAATGAAAGCCCATATTACAAGAACTCTACATCTAAAGTAACTAAGAGAAATTACAACAGCATGAAAAAATCAGTTTCAACATTTTTTTTTTTTTTAAAAAGATAGAAAAATTTAATTTATTTAATTAAATGATCCTAAATATTATACATAGATTTAGAAGGTATAATATTTCCAACCAAGTTAAGACTTTAAATAGATAGAAAAAGTCGTATAATTATTTCCAAACCATCTTAGAATAAAAATATAAAGATATATCAAGAAAAAAATCATGCTGATGTTTTCAAACACTATTGATTCCCTATGATTACAATTCTGTCATGACATTTAGAAAATGCTTTCTTACTTTTACTATACATTGCTTTGTGCATTGTTTCTGTCGGATCTGATTAAGGTCTACCCATATTCCAAAACCAGGTATTTTAGACCCTTCTTTATCCCAAGATTTTGTATATGAAACCCCCTATTTACTTACAAAACTGAAACATTTTTCATTGTATACCAATACACTATTCCACTTAGCATGTAATCATCAAAATTAAGCTATTCTACAATACTGTAACATTGCTTAACATTACTGTCACCAATGATGAAAATACACTTTTTATGAATTTTCAGTCATTGGCTATACAATAAAAGAATTATTGCATAAAAATTGGGGAATATTTTACCATATCGAATACTCATGGCACTCACTCACTATGATATTCTACTCTGGGTAATAATCTCCATAAACAAATGCAACAACCATACATTATCACATATTAAAGCTTTATAGTAAGTTTGTATGTATATAAATGTACCATTTATTTCTGTAAATACCTGCAATAATGAACATAAGCCATAACAATTAAAAAAATTAAAATAAACACCCTGATGTGAATACACCCAGTGACTTCAGCAATTATAATTAAATCTAAACTTAAACTAATGGATACACATTGATATATAAATTGCACATGATAAGATGTATCTTATATCAATAAAAGCCAAAGTGACTTTATGATCAGGTAATGTGCTTGCAACCAAACTTTCCCGGTTACTACATACAAATATATTTTCATAAACTAGTTGAAAACAAGAGGCTGTCGAATGACAGCAAACCAGATTTTCCTGCATGGAAATGATGTTTGCAAATCTGGATTCCCAAACAGGATGAAGTAAAGAAATATAAATGAATTTTTGTAGGGTTTTGTAGGGTTCAGAAATGGAAAGGCAAAAATCAATCTTGACCTCCTATTTATAGTAGGTGACAAATATTGGAATTTTTGAGAGTATATAAGTACACACACGGTGAAAGTGAAAATCGTCAATATCGGAACGGTGAAAGTGGAAATCTTCAATATCGAACTTGACCTCCATTGTGTCATCAGTAACAACATATTAAAATTTGAAAAGCTTTGGTTGAACAGTTCATAAGTTATCACACGGACACCACTGGGAAAGCCATTTTTCAATCTTTCAAGAACCATAACTCCTGAACGGTGAAAGTGAAAATCTTCAATATCGAACTTGACCTCCATTTTGTCATCAGTAACAATATATTAAAATTGGAAAAGCTTTGGTTGAACAGTTCATAAGTTATTGCCTGGACACTGTCTGGCAGCCGTCCGCCCGTCCGCCCGCCCGCCCGGCTGCCCGCCGTACATCACCAAATTAATAATCGATATTTTCCTATGAAAATCCGGTTAATGACTGGGAACCATAAAAGAAATGTGTATATATAATGAAATGTAAATATTCATTTGTTTTATTTCTGTTTTCAAACAAAATAAAATGATCACTCCTTATATATTTGTATTCTGTGCAACATTAACACAGTACATATATAAAAGTCATCATAAATGAAATAATGAGAATATACTGGAAGATTATGAACCTTGGCTTGCCATTCATCTGCCCTTCAATATACATATTTATATTCATGTTGAAAAAACTTTAAATTAATAAAAATTCCTTGAAACAACAAAAATACATGATAAATCAGATGTTTTAATATCTATATGAATTGTTTTTTGTGAGATGAGTCTGAAACAAATTTCAAATTGTCAACCATGAATCTGAAACTATTCTTACATTGAAACAAGGACATTTTATCCTAAATCTCCTGACAAAATTTATCAATTTATATATCTCTGTTTGTTTAGTTGGGGTTTTATGCCGCTTTCAGCACATTTGGCTATTTCGCGGCGGCCAGTTTTTATTGGTGGGGGAAGCTGGAGTTCCTGGAGAGAACCAACAACCTTCGGTAGGAAAATTGGCAATCCTTGTCAATTAAGATCGGAGTCGAACACACCCCACCACAGGTGGTATTCGAACTCACAACCTCAGCGTTGACAGGCTGGTGATCATTAGTAGTCACGTAGAACTACCTAGACCACTCGTCCACCGAGGCCCCATTTTTAATTTTTAACACTCACACATCCAAGAGAACAACAAATCAAGTTAAAACTTACTGGGTGATTAAATCAAAGTTCTAAATACTGTATTTTATAGATTGATCCCAGTAATGATGTTTTTTTCCTATATTTATTCTTCCACAGATAGGATAAAAAAATAATCACCCTATAATTTAATTTGAATTGAAACAAGCAATTTGATTGGTCCAGAAAATTAGAATAAACTGTATAACTTACTTTGGGTACTGTATTACCTGGAAGTCAACAACTAAAATATTCCTGAGCTAAATAAGCTGTTCTAATGATTCTACCTGCATGTCTGTTTCAAACAATTCTAGAATATTATAAGGATTATTTTAAATTTTGGAACAGTTTATATATTAATGAAATAATACAATAAACTACATATTGGTCAGTTTATATCATAACGTAAACCATTTCATGGTTTATGAAGCGTAAACTGCCTGTAAGTAGGATATATCGTATAACATGTTCCAAAACTGAGAACAATCCTTAAATAATCTGTAAAATACAGTAATATAAATTTCACCAAAGTGACCTCAAAAGTGTGAAGTACCCATTTTGTATAAATTTCAGGACTTTACATTACATGCCTAGTATTATATAATTTTAGATAATTACAATAAAGATGTGTGTAAAACATTTAATAAGAAATTTTTACTATGCATGTAAAATGTAATTTTCAAATCAATTAATGACAATAGATCAGTTTTCTTAATACATAATGTCATAAATTTAACTAAATCCAATTTTTCACCAATACTTGTGGTGACCACATTAGGAACTATCTAAGCAGTGACTCTTTTAAAAAAAATTCGTGTAATTCCAAAATTATATGTATTACAGACATATTATAAGCTGCCTAAAAAAATACTTCAGCTTGAGACATTGGAAAGTAATTGACGACATTATTATCAAACATTGAAATGCCCCTTGATAAATTTTTTCTTTTCTCTTAAAATCCCTCTCATTTAAAACAAAGGGATAGCTTTCACATGAAATAATACAATAAAATTACAAAAAAAAAATTAAATTTGTCTTGTCTTCATATTAATAAACATCTAGGTTTTTTCTTTCCTTTCTTTGGTCCTTTTCTTTCTTTCTGTAAAATTTTCAAAACATTGTTTTTTATAAATACATTCACTGGCACAGACATTGTTCATATTTATTTATAGGAATCACATGAAACAATTAAAACACAACAAGAACTGTCCTGAAAGGGACTTATACACCCTGCAGCAACATGTCTGTTTTGAAGCTTATACAAAGTTCATCATATTTTCAAAGTACTCGCCCAAATAGAAAATCCTGATAATATGCACATCTCCATAATGTAATCTAACACTCCATAAAGTTTCATGAGAATCATGCAAGTAATGTAAGAGGAGTTGCGGACAACGTTATTTCGGACAGGCGAACAGACAGACTGAGACCTATATACCCCCCCCCAAAACTTAGTTTGCGGGGGGTATAATTATTTTACAGAACGGGTCTCTTTACATAGTCAATATGCTATATGCGTTAATTAAGTTTGGATTAAAAGAAAAAATATAACTTTTACTTAAATTACTATGGATAGTCTTATTATGAATAGCAAAAGTAAATAAGATTTTAACAAAATATCACCAATAGTCCTCATGGTGTGTTCAATATAACAAACTTTGACTATACAATCTGACATTATTGTCTATAAATATTTACTGTACGTATTTCTGAAACAGAGGAAGATATCAGTTAAAAGCTAAGGTGAATACTTTGACAAACCCTATTTTAAAGTCAGACACACTTATAAAACTTACGTACATATTTTCTAATTTCTCTCACTAAAGTATAAAAAGCATCATCTACACCTTGTCTTGTTTTGGCTGAGGTTTCTACGTAAGGTATGTTATAACTATCTGCTACTGGTTTGGCTTGTTTGGCATCCACCGTTCGTGTCGGTAAATCAACTTTGTTTCCTACCACTTAAAGATAAAAACAGATTATATTTTTTTAGAAATGCACTATGCACCAGGTCAAGTACATGTAAAGTATCTTTTTATCTTGCTTGTTATAGTGTGGGCTGATCCCCGAGTGTTGAAAGCCGTACTACAGCCTATTTGTGCAGTTTCCATATTATATTTCCCGGTTTTCTTTTATTAACATTTACCCATTACCTACATTTCATCTTAAAATCTCTTATCCTAACTATCTTAAATACTAAAAATTTTAGTATATAGTTTTGGAAGGGGGGGGGGGGGTGTAATTGTTTCACTTTTTTAACTTTCATAGGGTGAAAGTCATATTATTAATTAAAATGAAAACCTAATATTGCAAAATTACCACCATCAAATGTTCTTTCACATGAAAAAATGAAAATGATATATCTTGGCTCTTTTTTTAATTCATAAGGTTAATTCTTTAGTTTAACTTTAATTCAAACCTTTATTGCTACTTTTGTTTGGATTAATAGCAAAACTTTTTGTTGTCTTTAACGTAAGCTTGTCTTTTATAAAAAATTTACTAAGTCCCTGCATCATTCAATTAAATTTGCACAAGTACTGCCTGCTTATATATTTTATTTCAAAAGTACTTACAGACCATTGGCACCTCATCTGCATCTTTGACTCTTTTGATCTGCAAAGAACAATTATATTAACTAATCATTTACTAAATATACTGCAAATTTAAGGTAGGAAAACTTAGGGTCAAGATTGGTCTCCTAAACATTTCAATTAATGTTGTCAGAAAGTATAATTTTCATAATTACTTTTATAAATATATATTTACAGTGATCAACTAAATTGTAGATTAAAATTTCAACTATGTAGTCAATTTTGTAATCTTACATAATTTTTATTTTGATTTCAAAATTTAAAGGTCAAACATAAGTATTTGTCAAACATGTATCAAAGTTTACAGGAAATTTATTTTCCACAAAAATAACAGTCAGAAATGATTAAACAATTATCATCAGGAGCTTTTCATAAATAAATAAAACTGAATTTTTTTCTTTTTACCTGTTCTCTATACTGATTGATATCTTCAAATGATTTAGTATTATTTACAGCAAATACACATAAAAATCCTTCTCCAGTTCTCATGTACTGATCTCTCATAGCACTGAAAATAAATACCATATCTATATAATCATCTTCTGTAACGGTAGCTATATTGGTTGATTTAGGTTAAAGTTTATTGCAAAGCTTATATCTCACAGATCAGGTACCATAAGAGATAAAATCACATGTTCCTGTATGCAATTATGATCTAGTTAAACCTAGAGAGAAGGCAAGTATCCAGCAAGGATGAGGTCACTGTGACCTATATTTCACCCCCCACTGATATTGGCTGAAGTTATGTCCATGACATCTCAGGTACTATAGGAGATAGAATTACGTAATCATGTCTGCAGATGCATCTTAGGAGAGAGGTAAGCAACCAGCAAGAATAACGGTTACTTTAACCAAGATTTCATGCTCTGAAGACTACATTTAGTGTTTACATCCAATCTAAGGTACTATAACAGATGCATGTCAGATCTTGTATGCAGAGCAATCAACAAATAGAGACTCTCAAGAGCCTATATCGCTCACCTGGATTTAACTTGTCCATCTTGATCAGGACTAAAATTTAAGTGTAGCAGTCAATTTGGTTGGTTTTCCCATAGGGTGCTGTGTTCAACTCAGTTTGGCTGTGGTGGCCAACTTGACTGGGTCATCGAACATAATTCTGAAAGGGAACAATCTAAGGGCCATTGCTACCAAGTCAGATTCAAATTGGTCAAGTGGTTTCAGACAAGAAGAGACACAATTCTGAAAGATGACCATTGGCTTATAGGCTCAGTGATTTCAGACAAGAAGATCTTTAAATGAATTTTCCCATAAGGTCTTATGTTAAACTAAGTTAAGATGTGGTGGCCATCTTGGTTGACAGTTGGGGTCATCGGACACAATTATGAAAGAAGACCATCTAAGGATCATTGCTGCAAACTCTCGTCAAATTGGTCAAGTGGTTTCAGACAAGATGATTTTTCAATGAATTTTCCCATAGGGCCCTATGTTAAACTAAGTTCGGATGTGGCAGCCATCTTGGTTGACAGGCCAGGTCATTGGACATAAATTTGAAGGAGCACCATCTAAGGACCATTGCTACCAAGTCCACTTATAACTGGCTCAGTGGTTTTAGACAAGAAGATTTTTAAATGAATTTTCCCATATGGTACTATGCTAAACTAAGTTCGGCTGTGGGGGCCATCTTTGTTAACAGTACGGGTCATCGGACACGCTTCTGAAAGAGAAGGATAGGACCACCAAAGTTTGGTCCCAATTGGTCATGTGATTTTAGAGGAGATCTTTAAAGGAAAAGTTTACATCTGACGCTTGACAGACGCCAGAAGACAAGCAATGACAACAGCTGACATGGCCTTATAGGCCAGGTGAGCTAAAAATTAGGTAAATGTGATCTAGATTTCATTCTTCAGTGATCACATTATATCTTATTTTTTTGACATGTTTGAGTCAGTGAGCTATGAGACAAATTCTGCAATCCTGGGTATCTTGTTTTAGAAAGGCACTACCAAAAATATTTATCTAACTGACCCAATAAAAAATGTATATTATGAAAGCTATTACTTAAAGGCAAGGAACACACAACTGCAGATAAAAGTATCATTCTGGAAAAGACTGAATTCTGTTAAACACTTAACAACTTTTATACTACTTAACACGGATAGTTTTATCTCCTCTCCTTGTGATCAGATCTATGTACAAGGAAATGAATGTTCATTTTGTCCTATACTAACCAGAATCATCAGATATATGGATAATTATCTTACTCAATACTATCAATAAAGGAAGCTTTCTGTTATGCAATTCTGACACTATGTTTTTTTTTAGCAAGCCACTTTCTATCAGGTTTAAAATTAAACCTGTACTAACCACACAGGTGCACTTAATGTCACATTTCTAATCAAGACAGTAAACTAAAACATTTCCAAATTCTTGTTCAGCTGCATCTTCATTAACCTTGGATTTTTGGTATCTTTTCAAAGTACATGTACAATGCAAATTATGGTTTGATATTTACAAGTAAAATCTTTGTGTGTATTTGAATTTTTTGCCATTATTTGTTGAATTTTTGACATCAGCATGAGCATATGTTTGATTGGATGGTATAGGCTCAATGTACACAACCTCTAATTATTTCATAACAATATCATATTATATATATATATATATATATATTGTAATGTGATCAAATGTTGTCTTCATGATGCATACCCTATATCAAATGAACATTTTTGGGAACTAATGAGTATCTCCCCGTTGTTTAACTCTGTCCTTTGACTGTTTTTGGTTTTACATTCAATTTTTCTTTGCATTAGAATTGAGTCTTCAATGTGTTGGTTTATATTTTAAGAATTCCACTTGTTCCGTCCAGAGCACGTCTGATGAGACTTTTAAGTGTTGAATTACACGGACATTTAAATTAGTATCACCGAACGATTTTTTTTTATTTGCTGATTCTTTTACCTGCTCCCTGTAGGGAGGGATTTTCCAAGACAAAACAAGACAATTGCCTTTTTATCCCTGTTTTTCACTAAGTTTTATGTTCACTTAATTTGTTACAATCAATTGATTTTCACTTGTAAAATCATTGTTTATTATTATACCGACTGAGTGTATATATTGATACCTGTATTCTTCTTGACCTGCAGTGTCTAGAATATCTAACAGACATGTTTCTCCGTCTATAACAACCTGCTTTCTATAGGAATCCTCTGAAATCATGCTTTATAATTAATAACGGGTTTCTTGCTTTTGCCACAAGATTGCCTTGTGCTCTGAACTGATATTATATAAGACATTAGCAATTACTCTTTGAAGAACAACACTTAGAATCATTAGTTATCTCACTTCACCAAGTTTCCAAGGGACATAATTATTGGATCTTAGGGCAAAGGGATAATTTTATTATCTGCCATGGGTAATTGATTAAGGGAGATAACTGTCCAGTGTTTCTCATTTTGGATATACTAACTACATGTAGTTTAAATATAATATAATTTGTTTTGGTTTAGTTGGGGTTTTATGCCGTTTTTAGCACATTTGGCTATTTCTCAGTGGCAAGTTTTTATTGGTGGAGGAAGCCGGAGTACCCAGAGAGAACACCCACTTTCGGTAGGAAAATCGGCAATCCTTGTCAATTTAGATCGGAGTTGAACACACCCCTGCCACAGGTGAGATTCAAACTCACAACCCTAGTGTTGACAGGCTAGTGATCATTAGCAGTCATGAAAATATAATATAGATTTTTTTGTATAAAAGCATTGTGAAAAGTGGGTCTACATGTAAGTCATTTAAAGATAACATGAATAGAAAGTTCTCCAACTGAATTCGACATATGTAATTTTAAACCTTTCTTTTGTTCAAAGGATAAATAAGAAAAATCTTAAAATGCATTTACAAGTGCACAATTGTACTTTTAAATTACCTATTCTAGTACTGATCAAAACCAACAGGACAAGGAATTTACATATTCAATGCAGAAGTTATTTAACAATTTATGTTTGTTGCACGGTAAAGTATACAAATATAATACTACATGCATATTTTACTATAGAACAGCAAATTCAATGATTTATAAATTGTAACATATGTGCTATTTGATAAATATTTCAATAAAAATTTGTTTGCTACTATATAGAAATCTTTGATGTTTTATATTCTGATTTTTCTGAACAAAGTCTCATATTTGTGTCTTATGGGAATAATATGATATGTAAACAAGAGGCTTTTGTTTGTGTCTCTTATTTCTGGCAAATTATCAATATTATTTTCTTTTTTCTGCAAAGTTTATTTTATGTTTAGTTCAGGACAGCCTAGTAAAATGAAATCAGAATTAAAGTAAATTCTACTTTGTTCTTTTAAGTAAAATTACTTTCAAGAAAATGAATGAACATGTCGAGGCAGAAAGCTTGACTTTGTCCATTCAACATCAAACATATAATATCTGAACATTTAATAACAAAGAAAAGGTCCATTTTTCAAATTCCCTAAATATTCCCATTTTTCCCTATTTCGACATTTTTACTACTTTTTCCCCTCTTCTCAAATTACACCCAAGTTTTCCAACTTTCCAAAACCATGTTAACCCTTCTAAACCAAATGTTATCTATCAATGACACACAAACATCCTTTTCATTAATACTTACCTATAGTTGGATCATATTCTTCTACAAAGCTGAAAGAAGAAGAAAACAATCAGACCATATGTTACATGTACATTACAAATATATCAAAATATACAATACAAATAAATACATTGCATTCATCAGTACATTAAAATACGTGTCTATATTAATCTGTCTATAAGGTAAATTAAGAGATTGTGATTTATGTGCGGAAACATTTTCCCAGTATTTCATCACCAAGTTTATAATTTTCCATAGTTTATATGTGAATATTAATAAAAGATCCTTACATGTCTAGTTTCCCCAAGTAATATGATCTAAGACACTTAATTCTGTGAAACGTTGTAAACATTTTGACTGTTTTGTGTATTAAATTCAGAAACAAATATTTCTACCAAATAAATGAAATACACTTCTACATATATATATTTAGTTTAAACCCTGGTCTCTCATGGTAGTATTAAATGATGAGTGGATATAATAATTTTGGCACTATAAGCAATTTGAAAGTTCTTATATTATCATGATTATTGATAATAAACATCCAGGGGTATCTGTGACCAAGGTTCTTTTGCACAGAAGAAAGGGGAATAATTTCTTCATGCGGAACCTCAGTAACAGGGGGTCAGTCTGTTGCCAGACTTAAAGAAATGGCAAGCATAGTTATAAAGCAGATAAGAAAGTAAAATTTCAACAATTTAATATTAACAATTTTTTAAATGAGCCAAAAATAAATATAAAATTAAATCTGAAAATGCATTATAATTTAAATTAATCACAAGTGTCCAAATATTCCAGAATGTAAAACTGTCACTAAATATTTATGATTAAGTCCACAATGCTCCTGAATTTTAAACTGTCACTAATCTTTAAATCACAATATTAATCAAGTCCAAAAAGTCACTACAATGATTTCTAGAATTCCAGTTGTGTGAATGTCCAAATTAATTCTGTAATTTTGAGTGGTGGAAGCTGATCAGTCACTGTAGTCCATTTGAATAGTTGAATATGGAGACACTAGTACTGACTTTAGATCTGGATTGAATACTGGCGGACACTTATCTGGTCCTGGTTAGCCAACTCGCTCCTTCTCTGTGCAGACTGTGGTTTCCACTCCAAATTCATGTTTCCTCTTGACTTGTACTGCCAAACTAACACTGTATGCCTAAAGTTGTTGCAGTGTCTGTCTTTAAAATTTGATGTGAAAATTAGTAGATCTTCTTGGTCTTTGGATTGGTGAATAGTGAGTCACTGCCTTCATTGTTTGGTCAAGTGTTGTCCACACTTATTCAGGTCCCCTCTGACGTAGTCAACTTCCTAATTAACACAGGCTACCAAAAACATTATCCCTATCTCTGCATGTCTTGTACTGTCTCTCTGTACCAACTCACGTATTTATACTAAAGTCTAAAAATAACTCAAAATGACAAGTACACCTAATTAGAACAGTAAAATTAATCTGAGTATAATTTTCATAAGTGTGTCAACTGATTAAGGTTAATTAAGAAATTTGAAGGTGTCAATTTAATCAAAACAATTTTGATTACTACCTGAAGTAATTAGTGACAGTACAAAACTGATATGACAATTAACCCAGATTAACTAATTTGTAATTTGTCAAAACTAAGTGGTAAATTAAATTTCTACAAAAATGCTGATAAAGACTTATTTTAGAAAATTAAAATGATTAAAACCTGAAAACAAAAATTGTCCCTATGACATTAGGTACATGAAATTGAAATAACCTCATAAATTGTCATTACAAAATTTGGAAATTTTAGGAAAAACAAAAAACTGATATGAAGTCATACACGACATCAGATTTTCGATAATATACCGACTGTCAAAGATGCAGAAAATTGTTGACATTATTGAGAACGTTACTGTAGTGCAACTTCCAGAAAGAACGGTTTTTAACTTTTTATAAGGACCAAACTGTACATGTATAATGAATGAATTGGGCACATTTAAGGTACATATGTACCCTGTGCAACATGGGTTTTCTTAAGTTATATGAATTACTTTAATGTGAAGGAATAAACTTCATCTGCAACATGTATGCTTGGAAGGAGAAAAACATAAGAACAAAGTAAGCACAAAGTACTGGTATAAACATCATAGCATTATAGAAAGGAAGCATATTAAAAAATTCAAATGTCATATGAGAACTATAGGACAACTTATTGTAAAAAAAATACAAAAAATGCTTTAAACCTGGACATACAAATGTACAAATTTTGTAATCTATAATTGTATTTATGTATAAAATATGATAAGCATGTCTATGAAATCAGATTTCATTGAAATATAAAAGATTTACAGTGTATTACAAACATTACATCACATGAAGTTTCATCATGGAAAAAATCAGTAGTTCTCACAGATTTAACCATTTTGTTTCCTACAAGCAACAATATGTTTCCTCTGATGATACAGTACTATTAACTTTGTAGATGTATTTTATGTCCTCAGAACCAGGAAATTTTCAGAAACAATGGGATATTTTATTTATCAGTAAGTTATCATTACACTTTCATACCCTTTTACCGTCTGTATGCACCTTTATGAAACAATCATTGGAAATGAAATCCCAATTGAAATAAGGTTCACACCGGTCAAAGAGTCTTCTGAACTTTTGAAGTAACTTGTATGTTCTTTTTGGTGTTCCATCTTTTTGTACAAATGTTCTTTTGTTTGTATTTGATATTTGTATTGTATTTGCTTGATCCCATGGGATGTATTATGCAAATAAAGATTACTTTATAATAAACAAAATAAAAACCATCATGCCTTGCACTGATTTTTAACAAGTATGGACTAGAAGTATTTAGTGTCGCCTCAAAGAATTTGCATGAAGTATGAAATAAGGATTACAGTTTATTTTAATTATTTCAAAAATCAAAATATGCTTACAAACATTTTTTTACAAATGTTTTTCCATTTACTAAACATTCATTAAAACTCCAAGCTTAACAGGTCACATTATCCAACTTTCTCATTATCCTGAAAATATGACTGATTAACCAGCAGGAGATTTTTTCTGGTTTTTGTCCAATTTAATAGGGATTGACTTTACATATTTTCATGACTAAGACTGTTAGATAAACTTTTAACAAAAAATATATGAACTTAATCAACTAAACATCTGGATCTAAAACTGATACATATAAAATGGTACATGTACAAAATACTAACATTTTTTTCCTGAGATACATTCAAATCTGCCACAAGCAATAACCTATCTAATGTGACCTTGATGTTTATAATAAATATATCCTTTTCTAGTGCATTTAGGTCTTACAAGGTCACACTCACTGTCACTGTATGTGAAAATGAAAGGATATGGGATGTAATTCCAAAAGGCAACATCCTTTTTGAAATATACATTTTGTACATGTAATACATGGTACTACATTATTGTTGGTTACATACATGTAGCACCAAGTAGCACTTAATTGAAAACAGCAACAACAAAAATTCTGTAGGGGACTATCAAATGTATTAACCCACAATGCCTTTTACATTTTCTATTTAAATCAGTTCTGATTATCAGGATTATATAAATAAGATTACACAAACAACACACGAGTGCAAAATATGTTTACATTGTATATAAACACTTTTTGGAAATTTAGCATTCCTAAAGGTTCTGTTATTAATCAATAATTGATATCAAAAATATCTGAAATTTAAGCAATGTAATGGGTGTGTATCCAAGATTTATACCACAATGTCATAAAATGCAACTAAAGATACAAACTGTATCCTGTACACTGTAATGGGTGTTTATCCAAGATTTATACTTCGATGTCATAAAATGCAAATAAAGATACAAACTGTGTCCTGTATTTGGGTAAAATTCTCTATAGACCCCCCCACCCCTCTTAAATTATTAAAAGCTATCATTTGCAAGCAT
This sequence comes from Mytilisepta virgata, assembly GCA_028015205.1. Taxonomy (NCBI): domain Eukaryota; kingdom Metazoa; phylum Mollusca; class Bivalvia; order Mytilida; family Mytilidae; genus Mytilisepta; species Mytilisepta virgata. Next base: position 41,135,160 of record CM051515.1, read on the forward strand.
GTTGCCAAGTACATTGTATGTTGTATTATATTGCATAAATAGGTTATATCCAATACAAAATGTATCACAAAATGTGCTGATTACACGCAACACAGTAAGCCTGCATATATGTTTATAATCGACAAAATATACCAGCCGGAGTTCATGTAGCTCGTTCCTTGGCTCATATCTATACCCGTGTCTATATGAAAGCTGAGGTACATGTATATACCAGCGGGAGTTAATGTAGCTTGTTCCTTGGCTCATATCTATACCCGTGTCTATATGAAGCTGAGGTATATGTTTATTGTCTGTCTGTCATTCTTGATTTGTAGAAAAACTGCATAATTTACCTATTACCATTTGATGTATGATAAGGTTTTAAATTCTATTTTCTCACAACATACACTGGACCTAAATGCAGTCTGTATTTTAGACTTCTATATTTTTGGGTTTGCGGTTTTAATTTTGTTAAAGAATGATTTCACACTAATCATGCTAATATACTATTGAGTAAATGTAAAATAAGGTTTCATGATTTTGGCTTTGGTCCAAGGGTCCAATTTTTATTTCAGGTTTTCTCTGGAACCTCTAGGTTGTGTTGACGGCAGATTTCAATATTAGTACAGATGACAAACAAAAGGTTTCAATTTTCACTTGATTCACTATTACATTAATTAATTTTTTTTAAATTAAATATTCAAGTGTGCCTGAAGGTCAACACAGTTTTTGCTCATACTTCATGTCAATGTTTTCAAATCTGAATATACAGTAATACAATTTTAAGCTACATGTATCTAATGAACTATATTCTTTTCATTGTGTTACAAAATCTTGAACAAGCACTAAAGAAATTCTTTAAAAACTTTTTTCTGTTGAGTCACTTTATTGCAAACCTGTGTGACAATATATGACCTCTTCACTGGAATTTTATCAAATCACTGATCAATTGTAAAATTCTTTAGAGACTCAGTACTGAAAAGTTTATCCTCTACAAGTTATTCTTATTAACTGTACATCCACTGCTATATCACAGACTCATTACTGCTGATAATATTATAAAAATTTGATAAAAAATTTAAATAGAATTTCTTTCAATTCTGGTAATCTCTGTTCCAAGAAAAGCTAGCTCTTCCAGAAAAAAACCTACATCTCTGAAATTACATATCATACCTGCTATTCTATGCCATGTTAAGATAAATTAATATTGGAAATCAATGCAAGTAAAAAATTCCATCCCTAATACAATTTGGATAAACTCATTAAACGATTATGCACAAAATAATGTTACGTGATATGGTTCTGATATTGTGTCATTGATGCGTACAGTAAGTATCTATATCCTTTGAATTTTTTATGAAGTTAATTACTTTTTTTAACCTGAGCTACAACAAAATAAACAATGCAGTTTACAATGTAGAGATTTGGGAGTAAATAAGTATGCCTCTCCCCATCCATTCTCTACAGACATATAGGAAAATTAAACTGATTGGGGCAAATATAAATATACCCCCTATAAAATAAAATACATCAGACTGAATTACTGCTGTTAAAGGACTAAAATCAAGTAAGATTATCAAGATACAAAAATTTGGGAGAGGGTTGCACATAATCCATAAAATATTGGTATAAACAAGTAATAAATTTTGTAAAGCACAAAGATCTATATTTAGGCAACATCTAGGAAGATCAAAATAGTTGATTTCTCAATTTTCAAGGGGCAGAACTCATTAAGAGTACCAATAACAATAATGTAAGTCTAACTTGACAGGTTTTTTACGCCAAAAATACTCATTTGAAAGTACATGTAGACAGATTTATGGAGACTAAAATAATTATCCGTATTCCATCAAATTTGCTATTGTGGATGGGTGAAACTGAATTATTGTTTAATGTCAAGTGGCAACCATTAGGAGCACATCAGGACAACGACATGTTGATATGATCCCTGCTTTGTACCAGACAACCACACTGAGTTGGATTTTTAACATGCTAGCTCACGAGAAAACAGTCTGCAGGAAGACATATCACCTCACTCAGACACATTATACTGACTCTGAGCCGACCAGTCTTTTGCTCTTACTCCTAGATGACGCATGCAAATACCATTTTTAATGTCTTCGGTCTGACCCGGCCTGGGATTGAATCCACAGCCTTCCACACTCGAGGCGAGCACACTACCACGAGACCACCAAGGTGGTTAAATTTGCTATGAGTAACAGTCCCTATTTTCAAAGGACACAATTAAATCCTAAAATGTGGCCACGAAAGAAAAGAATAATTTTTTTCTGGTCAATAATACTGATTCAAAAGTATACATTTTGTACAATGAGAATGCTGAATGGTAAGGCAAAATAAAAGTTTAATCAGGAAACTATTTTTCATGACCAGACACAGAGACATGTACATGTGTGTATGTGACAATATGTAACTTACTGATTCTGTATAAGTTGTATAGTTAATGCACTCTTACCAACACCACCAGCTGAAATAAACAGAAATAAAACACTTACTGGTTTTGTATTAACTGTATTGTCAAAGCACTCTTGCCAACACCACCAGCTGAAAGAGTAAACAAATTCTTAAATAATTGCCCATTTACATTGTACATGTCTTTTATAAAAAAAAGATATTAAATATTCTTGAAAATATGCAAATGAATCAAACAATACACAGGTCTGGTTGAACTTGCAAAACCAAGCATACTCTCTAAACAGATACATACATCTGTATTTTGCCAAAGAAATTTCTTGAGGTAATGGGAATTAGTCTAAGATTCCACTCACTTAAAACATCCTTTTTTAAAGAATTGGACATCAGTGCTTACTTTACATATATAACTGGGAAATTTGCCAATTCTATTCAGAATCGGCACTTACCAGTGTTTTTACAACTAAATGTTTAATCTACCATGAACCATTTAGCTCTTCAAAAAAATTTATAGTTTTATCATAAAACTTTTACGAACTGTTCTCTAATTATTAAGAAGTCAATAAAGAAATACTGCTAGTCAGAATATCGCAACTCTGTTGGGTTTATGTTTGTTTTTTGTGCTCCTAAATGTTATTTTTTATGCAGGGTTCTGGGTGGCGGTTATTGATTGGTATGTCATTGTTGACCTTTGATTGATTGTTATGTCATTGTTGACCTTTCCTGTTATCCATGTTGTTTATGTACATGTATATTATATTTGTTTTGTCTATTTATATTTTTCCTGACTAGAAAGACAACCTTAAGTTGGAAAAATTACTTTTGGAAATAATTATTCAAATAAAGACAGAAGCAAAATGTTTTCTAGACAACAGACTGATTTTAAATTCCAATTTTTTCTTCTTCAGTTTTTACACAGATTGCTGTCTGACCCCCAACCCCCTCCTACTAAAAGCTGTTTGAGGAATCACAGACTAGCGGGGAAAGACTAAATGAAAGGTGCACTTGGTAATGTGGATAAAATCTGTATACATTATTAAAATAAATTTTAAAATTTCATGCATGGGGACCAAATATAGTGTACGTGACACTATAACAAATAAAACCTTTTAACAAAAAGAGTGTAAACTCAGATAACTGAAAAAAAAATTTAGCTTAGGGTTTGTATTTAATGTACAATAGAAAAGCATTTTTTATTCCAAATCATGAGCCCATAAATGTTGTTATCCTGATCAATGTTCAAAGAAGGATTTTACAACAGGAGACACTTAAACATTTTGAATGCAGTTTGTAATTTGAAAAGGACAAGCAAATAATATAATTCAAAACTGTTCGGAATAGTCTTAGTTACTACATGTATGTTATACAATCATCTGTATCAAGCAATGCCATTGTGTCAGGTGGTAAAATAAGTGATAATCAAAGTCTCACTAAAGAATTTTAAAAACAGGTACAGTTTGTAGGGCATAGTGGACATATCGGCCTGCGGACCACATAATCGGACAACTCATCCCGTACTTCAATTATCTCATCGGACAACTCATCCCATACTCAGATTGTCATTTTACACGGCCCATAGTCAGCTTATCAGATTGCTCAGCCCATGTTCTTTTAAAACTTATTTTTTATTTTCTCTTTCTGATTTGTTTCACATTTTTCAAGCAGAAGTATTTTGAATATGTAACATGGATAACCATATTAAATTAATTTGACGATCTTCACTCTCTGTTTTTGAATTGCTTAAACATAGATCATAATTCAAAAATGTTCGAAATAGTCTTAGTTACTTCATGTATGTTTATATACAATCATCTGTATCAAGCAATGCCATAGGTCTTTTTTATCAGTAACCTGCTGTTGTTATTGGAGATACAAATAAACTGTATATCATATCACACTGTCGTTCATTTAATTATATGTCTACATCACACGGTTCGAGTTGTCCTATGACCCGGTCCACAATCTCACTTCAAAGTAATAAGTTCATTATGATTATCAATGTTGTTAATTCACATGGTCTAAGTTGTCTGATGACATGGTCCAAATTGTCTGATGATAAGGTCAGAGTGGACCGCGGGCCTATTTGTCCGGTTCGTGTTTGTACGATGGGTGACTGGGAATGAAGAGACAATTACAGGGGACAGTTGTCAGGTTATCAGGTTATCTTCATCATGGCAGGGGGATATTGTTTTCTATCAATCATTCAAAACTTGATTATTTAGACTGCAATTTAAGTCAAATACTGCAACAGATACGGTGCACGAAATATTGCACCAAAATTAAATTGCATACTTACACTAAAGGTTCATGGGCGATGTCTACATATTTGTTTTGTAAATTGTAGAAAAACAACCTAAAATAACAACTGTCAACTGTGAACTGACAAGGATAACACTAACATCATTAACTCATCATTCGGATCTCTTCTTATTCAAAGTAGAAATACCCACCTCCAACTACAACGAGCTTGTATTCTGTCATCTGGATTACTAGAACATGTATCCAAGACAAAAAAGATGCACAAATTACAAATATTCTCAACACACAGATTTTAACCCAGTGACCCTCAGTACTCTTTAAAGCGAGGCACTAAACAGACACAGCTGACCTCATTTTTGAAGCGCATTTTATATATCTCAAAAATAGTCGAGAACCATTGGGAAATTATTATCATTTCCGTATACGTTTTATATAGGGTTTTGGAAAACAATTTTATAATATCAAACAAGTGATAAACAACTTTGCAAATATGACTTTTCACTTTCAATTTTCTATTAATTTTTACATATTTGATGTGACAATAAATTCGGGTTTGGGTTGATTCAAAATTAAACGGTTCTCCTCGGGAATGTCTTTGCTAAAAACAGAACTACACCTTATCATGCTGCAAAATAGTAACAGGTGTCCGATAATTCAAAAAGCACACCCAATGGTCAGTTACATTTTATGTGCCGTATTTTCCTTTTTTCGGATAATGTCGGGAAAAAATTAAGAAAAAACAAAAAAAGTGTATTTAACGATGTTTTTTAAAATTTTTTATTGTATCTCCCTTTTAGAGTACCCCAATTGTAAATTCATAATCACTTTGGCGTTTGCTTGACATTGTTTTTCATGTTCAAGGAAGCATTTTGCTAACCAAGATTAGTTTTGGCCGGGCTGCCTCGGTGCTTTCCGTGACTGAAGACCCCAGAAAGAAGATAACGCAAATTTCTCAAAAGTGCGTGGCTTTCGGACTCCACTATTGTAGGTATTCCGAGAGATGCCGATTAGCTTGTTTCACTTTATCCCAGATTTCCATGTCTGCTTCAGCTGTATTTGATCAAAAATTCATTTCAGAGGACGAAATTATTATGTCCTTGAAAGAAGGAAATCAAAATGGTGGGCGTCTCATTTTCTTCCCGCGTCTGCAGTATTCAGACGATCACTATCGGCTTGAAGCGGGAATTTTTGTTATTTTCGGTAGTTTTGAAAGGCATATCATTTTATCGAAATATTCAATTAGTTAATAAACGCTTTTGAGTAATTTGAATGTTAAGATGCATCTTTTTGAATGTCACATGACATACCCTGATGACATCATCTAGATTTTTGTTAACCATCCCCTATAATGACTCCTTAAAGCCAAAGGCTTAATCAATGATAATGAAGCGGTAAACAAGCTGGTAACCCTTGAATCGGCAAATGAGCTGGTAAGGGTTACGTACTGTAGGTTAGTCTGTTTGATTATTGTCTTACCGGCTGGCTATTAATCATCATCATAAACCGACACATTTTATGTTTATTTTCAAGGGAGATCATTTTGCCTGGCTATCTGTCATTGCAGTTCACATAATACATGTATATTTCATAGATTTGCTTTTTGGAATTAAGTGTGTAGTTCAATTAACAATTTTTTATGCTAGTGCCCACCTGGACAAAATGAATAACAGACACCCTGCTGTAATTATCAGTGAAAGGTGTGAAATTATTTCACAGATAGATAGATTAACAAGCTTACAAAATGCAATAGGCATTAATTTACTTTATGGGTCCCACTCCTTTTGGGTTATGTTAAAGGAGGGTTCAGTACTATAGGATATCCTCATATGGAGTGGGACCCCTGAAGTAAATTAAATCCGCAATTTTTATATGCCCACTGACACCGGACGTATTATGGTATACCAATGTCCATCCGTCCGTCAACACTTCCTACCGTATCTCAAATTTGCTTCTATCAGTTCTCATAAACACAACATTTAAGGATTGATGGAAGAAAGCTCCCTTTAAATTTTGTCATTATGGAGTTAATGGACTTAGATTGTCCAAATATAAGCAACATTTCATACTCATGTATGCCTTTACTGATTTTCTTCAAACTTAAAACATTATTACAAATAATGGTCTTAGGGTCTGAATACTATAAAATTTCCTGCGTACACAAAGATGATATTCAGTTTGTTGTTACAGTGTTATAATTTAGATATGTTAAGCCAATGAAAAAGTAGTATAACACTTAATTTGCTAAAAAAAAATCAATATTTTCCTGTGGGCGTATTCTCATTTTTTAATTTTAAAAATATTCTCTTCTGAAAGGGTATAGCCAAATGAACTAAAACTTGGTGTGAAGCATCTATGGACGGACCTTTATAAATTTTGCATATTTCTTTTAGCATTCTCTCCAGAAGAGCCCTTCCATTGTTTATACAAAAACTATTTAGGTGTAGAATAGATATGGAGTAAACGTGAGTTTATAAAATCCACCTAACATGAAAACCAACAGTTTTTTTTAACTCACCTGACCAAAAGGGTCAAGTGAGCTATTCTCATCACTTGGCGTCTGTCGTCGTCTTTTAACTTTTACAAAAATAATCTCCTCTAAACTTACTGGGCCAAAATGAACCAAACTTGGCCACAAGCATTATTCGGGTATCTAGTTTAAAAAATATGTATGATGACCATGACTACCAACCAACATGGCCGACATGGCTAAAAATAGAACATAGGGGTAAACTGAAGTTTTTGTCATATCTCAAAAACTAAACCAATTGGAGCAAAACTGATGGGGTAAAAATGTTCATCAGGTTAAGATCTACCTGTAATGAAATTTTCAGACAAATCAGTCAACCCTTTGTTGGGTTATTGCCCCTGAATTGTTAATTTTAAGGAAATTTTGCAGTTTTAGGTTATCTTGAATATTATTATAGATAAAGACATATTGTAAACAGCAAAAATGTTCAACAAAGTAAGATCTACAAATAAGTCAACATGACCAAAATCAGTGATTGACCCCTTACAGGAGTTTTTGCCCTTTAAAGACGGCATGCAGCATAAACTTTCTTTTAAAGATCTTTTTTCTCTCAAACTACTGGGCCAATTGAGACCAAACTTTGGTGGAATGGTCCTAGGGTGGCCCCCTAATTATGTCTGGCATCCCCGACTTCCAACCGACATGGCTGCTGTTACTATAAATAGAAAAAAGGGGGAGGGGGTGAATTTAAAAAATCTTCTTACATGAAACTACAAGGCCAGTTGGAACCAAATTTGGCAGTAATGGTTCTTAGGAGGTTCTCTTTCAGAAATATGTCCAATGACTCATACTGTTTACCAAGATGACCGCACAGCCGAACTTAGTTTAACATAGGGCCCTGTGTGAAAATTCAGTGAAAAGTCTTCTTGTCTTAAACCACTTGACCAATTGGAACCATACTTGGCAGCAATGGTCCTTAGATGGTCCTCTTACAGAGGTGTGTCCATTGACCCAGACTGTCAACCAAGGTGGCTGCCACATCCGAACTTAGTTTAACATAGGGCCCTATAGGTAAAAATAGAAAAATCTTGTCTGAAACCGCTTGACATATTGGAGCGGACTTGGCAGCACTGGTCCTTAGGAGGTCCTTTTTAGCTCACCTGGACCAAAGGTCCATGTGAGCTTTTACCATCACTTGGCGTCCGTCGTCGTCGTCGTCGTCGTCGTCGTCTGTCGTCGTCGTCTGTTAACAATTTTTCAAACGTTAACTCGTCCGACACCATAAGTCCAATTGCAACCAAACTTCATACAGTTGTTTATTGGTATATGTGCTACAAAACTATCGTTTGGATTTTTGATTCGTAAAAAAACATGGCCGCCATGGCTAAAAATAGAACATAGGGGTAAATTGCAGTTTTTTGCAAATAACTCAAAAACCATAACAGATATCAAAATTCTGGCATAGGGTAAAAGTGTTCAGCACCTCAAGATCTACCTGCCCTGAAATTTTGAAGAAGATCCAACGACCCATTTAGGAGTTATTGCCCTTTTTCTGCATTTTTTCCAAATTTTGCACTTATTAAGCTCAATATCTTGGATACTATAAAGGAAATTTGAAAAATTTAAATTTCATATTGTTAGGCACACAAAGATCTACAAAATTTGTAACAGGATCGAAGTTGTAGGTTCGTTCCTTTTAGGAGTTATTCCCCTTAGATCGTCAAAATTGACCATTTTTGCAGTCTTTATTCATTGTAATAAAATCGTTAACTCCTCTTACACCATAAGTTTAATTGCAACCAAACTTAGTGTAGTTGTTCCTTGGCATGAGTGCTACTAAACTATCGTTTGGATTTTTGATTTGTAAAAAAACATGGCTGCCATGGCTAAAAATAGAACATAGGGGTAAATTGCAGTTTTTTGCAAATAACTCAAAAATGGTGACAGATATCAAAATTCTGATGGGAAGCTAAAGTGTTCAACACCTCAAGATCTACCTGCTTTGAAATTTTGAAGAAGATGTAACCACCCATGTAGGAGTTATTGCCCTTTTTCTTGATTTTTTTTTGAAATTTGTACTTATTAAGTTGTATGATCATTCCTTTTAGGAGTTATTCCCCTTAGAACATCAAAATTGACCATTTTCACAGCATTTCCCTTAGTTTGCAAAATGTTTAAATGAGCCCTTTAGGAGTTAAAGTTTTGTCCCTTAAATGTCAAAATAACTGTTGATGCCTTATAGATGACCCTTTAAATGTCAAAACTAGCGTTTTCTCTTGTTTTTGCCCTATAGAATGAAAACTATTGTCGATAGAGAAAAGCTGTTGTTTGCTTAAATAATCAGCTCATTGAGCTCTACAAAAGTCTGAATTGGGTCGAAGTTGTCAGATGATCCATTATAGGGGTAATAGCTCATGAAAGACTCCCTTAAAGCTTAAGGACCAGGTGAGCGATTCAGGCTCCTGGGAGCCTCTTGTTCAGAAATGTGTCTGATTTCTTGGACTGTGAACCAAGATGGCCACCACAGCAGAACTTTGTTTAACATAGGACCCTATGGGAAATGTACTAAAAAATCTTCTCGTCTGAAACCACAAAGGCAATAAGAATTAGACTTGGTAGGAATGGTCCTTAGATGGTCCTCTTTCAGAATTTTATGCCATGACACAGACTGTCAACCAAGATGGTCGCCACACCCGAACTTATTTTAACATAGGGCCCTATGGAAAAATTCATTGAAAAATCTTCTTGTCTGAAACCACTTGACATATTGGAGCCAGACTTGGCAGCATTTGTCCTTAGGAGGTCCTCTTTTAGAAATGTGTCCGATCACCCGGATTGTCAACCAAGATGGCTGCCACACAGAACTTTGTTAAATATTGGACCCTATAGGAAAATTCATTTAAAAATCTTCTTGTCTGAAACCACTGAGCCAGTTGGAACGAGACTTTGCAGAAATGGTCCTTAGATGGTTTTCTTTTAGAAATGTATCGGTTGACCTGGACTGTCAACCAAGATGACTGCCACAGCTGAAATTAGTTTAACGTAGAATCCTATAGAAAAACCAGCCAAATTGACTGCAACACTTAAATTTTTAGGTCTGCTCAAGGTGAAAAGTTAAATCCAGGTGAGCGATACAGGCTCATGAGAGCCTCTAGTTTAAATTTACATTTAATGCCATGGAATATTTGTGAATTATTTTAAACATTCTGCCATTTGTGACAAGTGATGAAAAATTGGATTCTAAATACTTGTTGTATAAGACTCAAAACCATTCTTCACATACAGAAATTTTGTAGTCACAATGAATTAAAAAGGATTTAAGAGTTCAGTTGGAGGGGCAATACAGAATCCTTTTCAATTTTGTGTTCAAACTAGGAGAGTTCCAGCATTTGGTCAGAGGAATTGTTCCAGCATTTGATCAGACGATACTATCCAAAATAAGAAATGCCCTGATGATCATTTCTATGAAGGGAAAATTAAAAGATATAGACAGAAAAAGCAAGGGTCGTGCTGGCATAAAAAAATCGCCAAAACATCATTTTTGTCGCCAGTGTCAAAATTTGTTCGCCAAGTCACTCTCCCCTTTTGAAAGCATTCTGCAATACATGATTGTTCTTTTATTTGATACTGTTTCAAATAACCTGGCCTGGAAAGTATTTATGATGAAATGTTTTAATGACAGTTAACTTTCATCTGAAATGACCTTTATTTTGATGGGAGGTGTTAAAAGCATGCATATTTAATTTCATGACTAATAAAAGTATTAATAAAAATTTGGATTATATAAAATCTTAGTGTATAAATTGAATTGTCCTCAGAGTGGTCAGTCAATTGAGCAATCAAGTGTAAACGATCTCAGCACGTGTGAGTTATTGAATGTCTTTGTTTACTGTTGAAACACCTGCTGTGTTTATTGGCCTGATGTAAACTATAGATAATAATATAGTTTTATAAATATTTTGAGCCTAATTCAGTTATCATAGATAATTATATAAATCTTACAAATGATGTTTCTTGGTCACCATTTAAAAATGTTTTCACACAAGTGTCAGATTTCTAAAGAAAAAAAGATAAAAAAATACTGTCATCAGAAACATTGCCAACTATAAAATTCTGTTGCCAGATTGAATAAAAAAATCGCATTTGGCAACATTGGCAAAGCCCAGCTTGGCACAGAAAAATAGAAGAATTTTTAACTGATTTATTTTATATTTGTTTTGTACCTTACCTCTGTGTACATATGTATAATACTATTCATTTAGTTATAAACATTTTACTACACAGAACAATTATTTTCTGTTTGTCAATAGGTGCATTTTATGTACACAATATTCACTCTTCGTTTCTTTGAATAAAAAATGTCATTTGGACACTATCATTATTGCACCTTAAAAATTAAAAATTTTCTTGGGAGAACACTGTTTCTGATCCTTTTTCTAGTAAATCAAATTTAAAAAAATCTTTTCAAGGTACAAATACAGGCTCCTCACATGAGCAGGAACTGCTGGGCTTTGCCAATGTTGCAAAATGTGACTTTTTATTCAATCTGGGGACAGAATTTCAAACTTGGCAATATTTCTGCAGGAGACAAAATTTTTCAATCAATTTAAAAAAAAAACGGCCTCACAAGTGAAAAACATTTATGCAATGATGCGAAAGGAACATCATTTATTATCTATGATAATTGAACAGCATACAAAATAACCCTAATAAAACATTGATTTCCATGTTTGTTGGTTTACATTGCAACCTGAAGTGGCATCACAATCGTTGCAGAATGGAAACTTTAGGATTTGAAACTTTTAAAAGTCAAAAAGACATGCATATTTATTTTCATGACTAATAAATTACCGTATCAAAAGTTTAATTGTTATAAATATTATAACCTCAGAGTATAACTGCTATTGTACTTAGAGTGTGGTCAATCAATTGTGCAGTCAAATGTAAAGACCTCACAGTCGCGTGCAAGTTTTTGAGTATCATGTTTGTTTACTTTGTAAACCCTGAAGTAAGCTAGATGATATAAAGATTACAAATTATGTCCTGCAATCATCATTGCAAAATGTTTTTCACTTGCATGATATATTTTTGGAAATACATTGAAAAATTTTCTGTCGGAAGTATAAAATTCTTTTCCCAGATTGAATAAAAAATCACATTTTGTGACATTTGCAAAGGCAAGCCAAACATGGCCCTTACAACTATTAAAAACAGAAAATTCCACAAAACAATATTTTAAAATTTCAGTCAGGGTTCTTGTGATGGTGTGTACATGTGTCCAGGTTGTGCTGAATTAGACTGACTGAATCTCAGATTTGTGGTGCCAGGGATGCATATAGATTTGATCAGCTTGTACAAAAAATTTTACTTTAAGAAAAAAATTATTGTTGCCATTACCTAGATAACTGTACCTTAAACAGATATATTTTCTCTTAGAAATTCTACTTGTACTGACTTAGATGAAATTTATCATACATGTAACATCAACACAAAACAAATCACCAAGAATGGCTTAGTTTTATAAATATTTTGATCTAATTTAAGGCACCAGAGTAGAAGTAGATTACCATGACAACAGTAGAAATCACAGCACCAGTAGGTTATGACACAAGATTGCTTTCTCTGCGAGTGACACCAGAGCAGGAGATTGCTATATATGCATTTTTTCAGATAAATGGTTGGACAATAATTACTGAAGGTAGAGAGTCTTACCTATAGTACAACCTGTCACCTCAAAATAACTGCCATGTTTTTTTGTTTGTTTTTAGTTACGGTAATAATATTGACCATTCCAGTTTGGAAATAAAAATCGAAATTTGCTGCTCAAGTTGAACCACATCACCTGTCATATGTGGCCATTTTACAATTTTTACATCAGTGACCTTTAAAAATAGATTTACAAAACTGCAACACTTTTTTGAGAAATGTAAGTTAATATAGGGTAATTGATGATTAGACAGCAAACATAATCTTTAAAAATACAGAAAGACAAATTATTGTTGTGAGTCTTCAGTGGTTGGCTTGTACCCACATGTGCAGGGTTATAAAATGTGGCATAATTAAACTGAATTAGTGAAGCACACTACCCTCTGTCTATACATTCACATCTCAATGATCTGCATAGTTAAATAAACAGAAAGATATAGTAAAAATCTGTCGAGAACAAGTACATTTTGTATTAGAACTGAAAGAGACAAACAAGTAACTGGCAAGACATAAAAGTGCAAGCTCATGAATACTAGTCAGCTGACAATGAGTCAAATTTGTCCACCATTAGAAAGTAAGTTTTCTGACACCAAATAAAAATATTCACTAGTATTTCCTTGAAAATTTCACACTAAAGTCTAGTACTTTTGTTTTAATCTCTGCTTTATGGACTTTGTTAACATGATTAGATTTATATTTTGAAATTAATGATCTCTTACAGAAAGGACTACTTCCAGTTTTGTTAAACTGTTTGAATTCAGACACTGAAAATAAATGTTTTTTAATATATTAAAAATATATTATTTTCAATAATTGATAAATGTATCAAGAACAAAGTAAAATTAGAAATCGGTGCCATCATAAATCATGTTCATCTCCGCACTGCACAAACAGTGGAAAATTAGCAATTTCACAATTTCATTCTAAAAATTGGAAGCCTAAATCAAATTTCAAAATTGAACACCTTATTGCACATCTACACATAGTGAAGAACAATATTATAAACAAAAAATAAAACCACTGAAACAAAAAATGAAGGAGTATTTCCAGAGACAAGGCAATATTACAATGTAGCGATTTCACCATTTTCGGTCCCAAAATTGGAACCCTTAATTGAATTCCAAAATTCAAAACCTCTTCACAGATCTACAGATAATAAGGAACAATATAATATACAAATAAGATTGCTAAATCTAATGAAAAATGAAAGAGGAGTTCAAGTCACAAGCTTAAATTCCCAATTTCAGAAATACAACCCCTGTGGGCTCCAAGTTGTGAAAATCAAAATTCTAAAACCTTGTGCATCTGCATACAGTATGTGACAAAACTTTATAGAAATTAAAAGCATAAAATTAACTAGACTGAGTCAGTCGGAAATGACAGCTATCCCTGTGGGCCCCAGTTTTTGAAAATCAAAATTCTAAAACCTTATTGCAAATCTAGATACAGTTTTTGATAATATGTATAGAAATTAAATGCATAAAATTAAAAATAAAAGAGTAGTTTAGGTCACAAACTTAAATTCCTTATTTTCGAATTAGACCCCTGTGGACCTAAATTTTTGAAAATGAAAATTCTAAAACCTTATTTGCGCATCTACATACAGTTTGTGACAATACTGTAAAGAAATCAAATGCATGATGTTAAAAATGAACGAGGAGTTAGGTCATAAGAAAGTGTGACGGACAGGGTCGATAACAATATCCCCAAACTTCTTCGAAGCGCAGGGATAAAAATGAAAAATGGTTTTTAAATTTCCAATTTTCAAAATTCGACCCCTGTGGGTCCCAATTTTGAAAATCAAAATTCTATAACCTTATTGCGCATCTACATATAGTATGTGACAATACTCTATAGAAATTAAATGCATGGAGTTAAAAATGAACAAGGAGTTAAGGTCACAAGCTAAAATTTCCAATTTTCGAAATTTGACCCGAGTGGGCCCCAATTTTGAAAATGAAAATTTTTAAACCTTATTGCACATCTAAATATAGTTTTTGACAATACTGTATAGAAATTAAATGCATGACGTGAAAAATAACGAGGAGTTCTGGAGACAAGATTACCTAACAGACGGACGGACAGACGGATCGATTACAAATATCCTTGAACTTCATTCGAAGTGCGGGGATAAAAAGTATACATTTTACTAAAGTTGATAGTTTTAATAGTTCGCTTTTAAAACATAAGAGTACCTTTGCAGTACATGTATTAAGGGGACACTGTGTATGTTTTTGTCTTGATTCTTAAAAATCCTTAAAATATTTTTCCAAGGAAGAATATTCAATGTCAATATAACTTTTACATTAAGATTTTTGTTTGCTATTGGTAAATTCCATAAGAAACACTTACATTAATAATAATCATCTATTTATTGGGATTCTACAGACATTTGACCCTACTTTTATTGATGTTTTCTTCATCTTGAAGTTCATATTGAGGTCTTTAACATAGAAAATGAAGTCACACTCCATTGCATGTTCAAGATAGTTCCTAACAGGCTTGAGTAGAATTGTTTGATTAATGTTGATTATGTCACATCTGTGTCCATGAAAGATGCAGCTGCAAGGTTAATCAACAAACTGTACACAATGTGTAACAGCATAGAGATATAACAAATACATGTATATAAAATATGTGTGCATTGTCGGAATATATACATTTCATATGTACGAGCCTTAGAAGCAGGTAGAAATGCACGTTTTCTGAGTATTCTCACCAGTTTCGCAGCGAGTACAAATAAAATTTATATTTTCATGGGAAAATCATGAAAATAAAACATTTTCTACCTTATTTTGGGGAAGCAATTTTTGATCCATGGGTAAACTAGAGAAAACATGATGTCATAAATGCTGTGAACCAGAACACAGTACAAACTTTCATTGCAAGTGAAGACAATGGTACCAGGAGATGATATGCAACTAGACGAATATCGAAAAAATATTCGACACCCTTTATTTGTCTACTACATGTAAATAGGCCTTTTGCTGGATAAAATGTCATATTTCATGATAATTTCATAATGGAAGTCCAGAAGTAGGAACAATTGTAATGCTTATAACTTAGTTTCGCATTTATTAATAGTATTATAAATAATATAAACTCATTAAATGTGACATTTCAGAAGTACCAAAAAATTGTGAGAAATGTGGTGTTGGTATAAATGGTGGAGAAGATCCTCCAACATGCCATATCTGTCAAAAAGCCATAGAGAATACAGAGGCATTGTTAGATCAAACAACTGAGGAAGAAAATGGTGAAACACAAGACTCAGTTGATATAGATCACCAGAATCAACAAAATCAACCAACCATTATTCAGGTATAATGAATGAGACAGCAGTAGAATTATATTAATTTTGAGGTCCATAGAGGTCAAGGTCACTGATCCTTTAAAAAAGGAATTCTTTTCAGTTTAAAATTTCAAGATGGCTGGGCTTGATTTTATTTAAAACAAAATAATTTCAAAACATCAAATGCAGTAATTTCATTGGCTAACAGCAACATTTGGTAAAAAGTTTATAACTTGATAAATTCCTTTCATGGTGTGGTGCTTATGAATATGTACGCATGCAATATAGTGCATGAGGAAAATGTTAATATTCCTTTAATAATTTTTCAAATAATGTTAATTTTTCCAATGCATACTTTTTGAATGCAAATAGAAGTTACCAAGGTCAAATTTAGCCACAACCAACCTCTGTCTTAAAAATTTCTTATTTTTCACAGGTACAGGATGCCCATGGAAAAAAAATTGTTTATGTAGGAAATGCCATGACTGTTGCAAAACAACCAGCACCACCTCCCCCAGCTAAAACAGAGATTGTCACCACACACAGTGTTGGAACAGAAACCAAACCACTAGCATCAGTTCCCCCAAAGATTTACAATATCAATAACAGTTCAGAAAATCGCCCATATAAATGTGAACACTGTGGAAAACATTTTCGCAAAAAGTCACATGTTGTCGCCCATGTTAGATATCATAATGGTGAAACTCTACCAAAATGTAATGTTTGTGGAAAGGAATTTCTATACAAACATAATTTGATTTCTCACATGACTATACACTCTGGTGAGAGGCCTTTTCATTGTACAGAATGCCAAAAAACATTCCGTAGAAAAGATGATCTTCAGGTTCATATGAGAACACACACTGGTGAGCGGCCTTATGTTTGCGACATATGTGGCAAGGCTTTTACAACACAGAATCAGCTACCAAAGCATAGAAGAACTCACACAGGTGAAAAACCGTACCAGTGTGAAATATGTCAGAAATGCTTCAGAACAAAACCCCACTTGGAAAAGCATTACAGAACCCACAGTGGTGAACGTCCTTACCCATGTGAAGAATGTGGTCGAGCCTTTTCCCAGAATGCACATTTAATGGCACATATGCGCATTCACACTGGTGAACGACCTTTCAAATGCGATCTCTGTGACAAGGCATTTAAAGAAAGTAAAACCCTGAAAAAACATAAATTGATCCATGAAAATGGTATGCCATACATATGCACAGTATGTGGCAAGGGATTCCTGAGGTCACAGAATCTGGATGTACACATGTGTGTCCATTCAGATGATCTTCCCAAATATAAGCGTAAGCTACTAATGAAAAAGAAACTGCTAGAGGAAATTGCGGCAGAAGAAGCTGCAGAAGCATCTTTTGAAAATTCCACAATAGAGACTGATGGTATAACTGAGGAAACTATTGCAGAGGTTGAGACACACATACAAGAGGCTGAGCAGGCAGGACAGATTATTGAGGCAGAAAATATCAAAGAGGAGCAAGTTACAGAAGTCGTCACTGAAGGACAGGATGAAAATTCTATTGCAAATAGTTTATTAACCCTTGTTGAAATGATAACTAGCTCTAATCAGGATGCAAATACTGCCTCTTCAATATCTGGAACCAGTAATGTAGATTTATCCAATGTTCATATAGCTAATGCAGGACAAGAACAGAATATGATCATAACCACGGCAGAAGGAGAATCAATCACCACCCAGGAGGCAGTTATAGATGATGGCAGCATGCAGGATGTTAAAACCATTTTTGTTGATGAGCATGGCAGAGAAATTGGAACCAGTAATGATAACCTGGTAATCACGTCAATGGGAGACAACCAAGTTACAACAGAGCAAGTGATTGACAGTGTTACTGGACAGTATGTTGATGGGAATACATATGTTATGGAAGTAGAATATGTTGAACAACAGTAAAATTTACTGTAGATTTGATTGTAAATAAATTAACACTAGAAAATGTAAAAACATTGTGTGGTCCATTCCAAAACTTATTACAATGTATACCTCTTAAAAACTTAGATAAAAAATATTAAATATTCAAGAGGAATTTATTTTATTCTTCGTTGTTCTTATCAACCTAATCATAAAAAGTGTTACTTAAAAAAAGTTATATAATTGATAAAGAGAAAAGATCATAAGCATAAGAATTACAATTTATAGATTATAGAATGTTTAACATTTGATGTTATAATTAGCAGTTATTTAATTCTAAGATTATTATTTTTTAACATTTTAAAGTTATAAATAAGGATGCTAGCTTTCAAAGTATTCCATTGTTTGTTTGATGTTTGTAAGTTCACCAAAATTTATATTGTTATATTTTGAATTTGAATGTTTTTGTTGTTGAATTTAAAAAAAAATTTTTTTTAGTTGTCCTGCTTTCTAACAAACATGGGTGGTTTTAAAACTAGATTAATGATGAATTTGTAGTAGTTTTTTATTTGTTGAAAAGAAGAAAAAAATACACAAGTGCAGGTCTTTAACAAGCAGTTAGGTGAAGGATATTGTTTGTGACAAACACTGTGACTGAGATGATGAACAGCAATAAAAGCTGGGGATTTTGTTTCAAGGAATAATACTGGATGTCCTTTCTCTTATAGAACATAAAATTTCCAACTTCAAACTGTACTTATGGTTTACAAAACAAAAAAATGTTTACATAAGAAATACATGTACATGTATAGGAATACTTGTAGGAGTAATGGGTTAAAATAGTCCTGGTTTAGAAATGGTTTTAATGTCATTGGAGTAGACACTTCGTTCAGTTTTAGATGGGTTTGGGTTAAGCTAAACATACAATTATTTAAATGAATTATTTATTTTGTAGCTAAAGACCACAAAAATTGAATCTGTGAGTCATGATCATTTGGTTGAAATTCCTTACAAAACTATATCTTGAAAGAAGAATTTGTTATGTAGCGAGTTACTAGTATAACTAGTAAAGGTGAATTGCACTGTATCTAAGGAAGTCAGGATGATATATAAATTAACATTTGTTACTTGTATATATAATATATAAATTTTTTAACTTACATGCAAGCTGTGGATCACTGTTAGTTGTAAACAGACTCCCAAAGGCAATAATGTGAAATCAGTATCTTTCAATACATGTATTTTCATAGTAAACAGTGTTCCATTTAAGATTTAAGGCTAAATTATTGGCTAAGGGGCACTTAAGTGCAATTTTTAAGAAATATTAATTATTTAATTAATTAATGACCTGTTGTGAGTTTTTTTTTGTTTTTTTTCAACTATTTAATGTATTTTGAATTTATTCAACTTGTTTCTTCATATTAAAAGTTTTCACTAAACTTTATATCAGATGGCAGAGGGTTGCATAGGAGAGTGGCAGGGTGCTTCTCTCCTCTATTTTAGGCTAGTTGGAACACTGGCAATATTTTTGTTGTAATCTTTCCATGAAGACAATTCAGTTTAAACTGAATATTTTTTGAAATCTTGTAGTTTCAGTTTCTGTTCAAAATTATAAACAAATTTTTATAATATTGAAACTTTTTACATGTTTCAACTGACGACCTTCTTTTGTATGAAGAATTCTGTGATGAATTTAACCCAAATTTCTTATGCATAATTGATGTATCAAGATTATTGTTTTATTTAATGTAAAAAGGGCAAGGAAAAAATTTATTTATTTTCTTCAAAGATCAAAGGATAGTTATACAGATATGTTGGTAAATATGTTAGTGTACAGTGTCACCTTACAAAAAAATATTCTTTTTCTCAATATTGGATTTTTAATTTCATGCAGTTCGAATTTTAAAATTTTTTGAAATGAATACTGTTGTAATTGACAAAATTCTTTCATATCAGAAGGTCAATAATCAATTTTAGGTCCGACAGTGTTTTCATTGACTTACATGTATTTCATCATATACATGTATATGACCTTTTAGGGCTTAATAAGAATTTAATATGTGTATTGGAAGTTATATTTCACTGGGTTCTTAAATTTGTGGATTTATCTGTTCACGAATATTGGTTTTTATCAGCTCCTGATAGCTCCAAATCGGGTACCAGCTATTGATATCTCAGTATATGGTATAAGATATTTTAGAGTGGTATCAGCTCCTGATAGTTTAGAGTGGTATCAGCTCCTATTATTGCAGAATATGATATCAGTTTCTGAAATGTCAGAATACAGTTATATCTAACCTCAGAATATGGTATCAACTAATGGATACCTAAGAGTGTAAAGGGTAGTCCCTATTGAGATAACAAAAGTCTATGGTATATACATGTATTTATGTATTCTGTGCTTGTAATGACATATTTGATCAATTGTATATAAATAAAAAATAACAGATTTATTGCCATGTATAGGTGTATATACAATTAAGTATAATTTTCCTTGCACTAAATAGTTATCTTATTTAATGTTCTTTAATTATTGGAATTAAAAATTGCGAAAAATGTGTTGGGGAAAATTTTTTATTGTCATGCGTTTGCAGTGGATTTAAACTTTTTGACAAGAACCTATCCACAAGCCACAAAGAATGGTCTTTTTCTGTTTTCATGGTCCAGTGAATTGGAAAATTTTATCTGGGGGTAGAAATAAGCCAACAGTTACCCTAGTTTACCTATTTGTCTGATTAGGTAGCCTACGACATTAGTTGTGTAATATGTTACTTCAATATTACTTTTCTGGTTTTCGCATCTTTTATTATCTTAGCAAATACATTTACAATGTATGTCTTGTGTAAAGGTTCATTATGATGAAATCTTGTTTGGACTTTGTCCTATGGTGTTAACTTTGTTTTTGTCTCTCCTACATCTTTTTTTTTTTTGGTCCAAAGATACATTTGATATAAATTCTGCAGCCATATACTTTTCTTGTGACCTTTTCATTGTTCATAGACTTCATAAACATTTGTAAAATCTGTATCACAGTTTTGTGATGAAGTCCATTTCTCAGCAACTGTAATACCTAGACCAACAATATTTAGCC
The DNA here is from genome assembly GCA_028015205.1 of Mytilisepta virgata. Taxonomy (NCBI): domain Eukaryota; kingdom Metazoa; phylum Mollusca; class Bivalvia; order Mytilida; family Mytilidae; genus Mytilisepta; species Mytilisepta virgata. The sequence goes on from CM051515.1 coordinate 41,156,272, forward strand.
TATAGATAGCTGGTGGTGTGTACATGACAATCTGACAACTGCCTCTAGACCTTGGCCTAAATTTCATGCTTGAGTGATTTGTGTCACATTTTAGAGATTTAGGCAATTTCTCAGAAACTAATACCCAGACCCACTTTATTTGGTCTATAGATAGTTGTTATTGGGTACATCCCAATCCGACAGCTGTCACCCAATCTTGACTTGAATTTCATGCTTGAATGATTTTCATCACATTTTTAGCTCACCTGGCCTTAGGCCATGAGCTTTCGTCATCACTTGGCGTCAGTAGTCCGACTGTTAACTTTTCACATTTTAATCTTCTCCTCTGAAACCACTGGGCCAAATGGAATTAAACGTGGCAGGAAGCATCTATGTAAGGTCTTTTATAAAATAAAATATGGCTGCTTTAATGCCAATCCCTCATTAAAGAAGTCCACTTGGGTTAATATAAGACCCTTTGGGAAATACATGCAAAAATCTAATGGAGAACCACTGAATTGTAGAATATGTTCACCTGTAAGTAGAAGGGCCTTGATGTAGAGAAAGTTGGTCCCAACAAGGCTCACCACACTTCATAATGATGAGCAGAAGTGACTTCTTTCTTTGAGGTACGTCAATAAAAACGGCTTTCATGCCAGATGAGCGATACAAGCTGAGCCTCTTAGTAGTTGCTATTCAGTCCAATTCTCAGCATCTGTAATAACTAGACCAACCATATTTGGTTTATATAGTTCTTAGTGGGTCCATGCCCATTTGAGGCCTTTATCTTAATTTTACACTTGAGTGACTTGTCACTTTTTCATGATTAAGTCCATTTCTCTATTCCAAAGGGCCATGTGAGCTATTGCCGTCCGTTGTCGTAAATACTTCTCAGAAACCAGTGGGCAAATTGCAACAAAACTTGGCAACAGTGGTCCTTAAGGTGGTCTGTTTTCAAAATTGTATCCGATGACTTCACGCGCCATCTAAGATGGCGGCCATAGCTTGTTTGTTGGGGTTTAACGTGGCTTTCAGCACATTTGGCCATTTCGTGGCGGCCAGTTTTTATTGGTCGAGGAAGCCAAAATACCCGGAGAGAACCACTGACCTTCGGTAGGAAAATTGGCAATCCTCAATTAAGATCGGAGTCGAACACACCCCGCCACAGGTGAAATTCGAACTCAAGTGATCATAAGTAGTCATGACGAACTACCTAGACCACTTGGCCATCGAGGCCCCCGCCGCCATAGCCTTACATAGTTTAACATAGGACCTTATGGGAAATCTACTTAAAAGATCTTCTTGTCTGAAGTACTGAGCAAAATGGAATAAAAATTGGCAGCAATGGACCTTAGGTGGTCCTCTTTCATAACTAGAACTCTGAGTGACCTCACTGAGTGATACCCCATGGAATACTAGGAGTTGCTTACAAGCTTTAAACATGTAAAACCCTAACTTTGGATTATCTTCCTTTGCAAGCATCCGTCGATAATTGTCTTGCTTCATGCACATCTAGGAGTTGCACTTACAAGATTAAAACATTTAAAACCCTTAAATTGGATAAGCTTCAGGCGATAATTATCTTGCTTCATGCACATCTACATATGATGCCCAATCTTTCATATAAAGTTTCATCAAAATCCATTGAACAGATTAGGAGGAGTTGTGCTTACAAGGTACATGAACAGACGGACAGGGTGATTCCTATATAACACCCCCCCCCCCTCCCCAAATTTTGTTTGCGGGGTGTACAATTATATCAGATGACCCTGCCCACCAGAGCCAAACAGTTTAACATAGAACCCTACAGGAAATCTACTTAATCATCTTGTTGTCTGAAACTACTGGGACAATTGGACCAAACCTTAGCAGCAATGGTCCTTAGATGGCCCTCTTTCAGAATTGTATCTGACCCACCCGCCATCAAAGATGGCCACCAGAGCCAAACATAGTTTAACATAGGACGCTTTTGTCTTGTCTAAAACCACAAAGCCACAAAGTTTATCATGGGACCTTATTCGAAATTTAATTCTAAAACCACTGGTCTTATTGGAACAAAATTTAAGCAATGGTCCTTAGGTGGTCCTCTTTTCAAAAACATATCCGATAAGTCCATCTGCCATCCAAGATTTACTCAAGAACCAAACATATTTAACATAGGACCTTATGGGAAAATTCATGGAAAGATCTTAACAGTTGAAACCAGTAAATTATCAAATTGGCAAAACCAGTGAGCCAATTGGAACTTTACAGCAATGTTTCAGACTGCCAGTAGAGTGGGCATACATGTATGTCAAACAAATTATTGTGCAAATGATTTACAGGTTAGTGAATCAGGCTCATGGGAGCTTCTTGTCATGTTGGAAATCTGGGATGCCAGACATACTTTTGGAACAGGGACACCCAAGGACCATTCCACCAAAGTTTGGTCCCAATTGGCCCAGTGGTTGCAGAGAAGATCTGTAAAGGAATGTTTACAATGACAGATGATAGACACAAAGTGATGACTATGGCTGAAAAAGGACTAGTTGACAAATTAATTGAATTTGGTATATTATAGGACAATTACATTTTAGGTTGGGGAAGTATAACAAGCTTCCCTTATTCACAATTGAAATCATAGAACTAGAACAGGTTTATAACCATTCTCCATTAACTGCACTGCTGAATATACTTCAGCTGAATTGGTAGACCAACGGAATGCCATGCAATAGTCCTTGGTATTTATTGTCGAGCTTGTGACTTTTTCGTGGAAGTGAGACTATAATAATCAGTCATGGTCTAAGATGTGAGATGGGACAATTCCACCCGAGGGTTCACATTTTCCAGTCAGAAACAAGGCCGCCATGACACAAAATGTGTTCTCTTAAAACTAGGCCACTTAGTGCAAAATAAATTCGATATTCTAAAAGATTTGGTTTTGTACCAAACGTACAAAACTTTAAAAAGATATCTTTTAGGTTGCACTTCAGGGGTTTTCAAATTGAAGCGATCTTAATTTCGACGTTGTCATACCTTGTGTGTGAAGTTGTGCGTTTTCTGACGTTCTAGCATTGTGACGTGACGTTTTTTTGCATTGTTACATCAAGGTAGGTCATGTGATGTGAGATGCATGAATCTCACAATGGTGTCTCACACGGAATACAGTTGTCCCAAACACATAGAAATGTGAGAAATAGCAATCCTACATTCCGTCGTCGGCGGCGGCATCAACATTTACTCGGTGGTTAAAGTTTTTTAAAAATAAATAACTTTCTTAAACCATCCTGGATTTTTACCAAACTTTGACAGAAGCTTCTTCTTGATCAATAAGTAATGTGAAGAAATATTATGTACATTCAACTATTACACTGAAAACGTAGACAAAAGCGAAAGCAGGTGAGACACTGGATTTTGCGGAAACCATACGAAATTTTAAGGAATTATGTTAAATTATGCTCAACTGTTACACATTATGGATAAATTAAACTAGAGGCTCTCAAGAGCCTGTGTCGCTCACCTGTATCTAATGTGATTTTGGAAATTATGTAAAATTATATAATGATTGAGACCAAGATTTAGTGTAGTCTTACAATAGCTACTGAAGACATCTTATCATTATTATTTTTGAATATGTGGTAAAGTTGTGACCATTCAGAATTTTTTTTACAATTTTCTGATAGACTTCTAAACATCTTGGATGATGGATCGGCAACAAAGTAACAACACTTGGTCAGCAAAGTTTCATTCCATTCAGTGGTTCTCTAAAAGAAGTCATTTGTATGCATTTCCCATAGGGTCCTATGTTAAACTAAGTTCCCCGCTGGTGGCCATCTTGGATTATGGATCGGCTACAAAGTAACAACACTTGGTCAGCACCTCATAAGGAACATTCATGCCATGTTTGGTTTCATTCCATTCAACGGTTCTCTAAAAGAAGTCATTTGTATGCATTTCCCATAGGGTCCTATGTTAAACTAAGTCCCCCTCTGGCGCCCATCTTGGATGATGGATCGGCTACAAAGTAACAACACTTGGTCAGCACCTCATAAGGAACATTCATGCCAGATTTAGTTTCATTCCATTCAGTGGTTCTCTAAAAGAAGTCATTTGTATGCATTTCCCATAGGGTCCTATGTTAAACTAAGTTCCCCGCTGGCGGCTATCTTGGATGATGGATCAGCTACAAAAAAACAACACTTGGTCAGCACCTCATAAGGAACATTCATGCCAGATTTAGTTTCATTCCATTCAGTGGTTCTCTAAAAGAAGTCATTTGTATGCATTTCCCATAGGGTCCTATGTTAAACTAAGTTCCCTGCTGGCGGCCATCTTGGATGATGGATCGGCTACAAAGTAACAACACTTGGTCAGCACCTCATAAGGAACATTCATGCCAGATTTAGTTTCATTCCATTCAGTGGTTCTCTAAAAGAAGTCATTTGTATGCATTTCCCATAGGGTCCTATGTTAAACTAAGTTTCCCGCTGGCGGCCATCTTGGATGATGGATCGGCTACAAAGTAACAACACTTGGTCAGCACCTCATAAGGAACATTCATGCCATGTTTGGTTTCATTCCATTCAACGGTTCTCTAAAAGAAGTCATTTGTATGCATTTCCCATAGGGTCCTATGTTAAACTAAGTCCCCCTCTGGCGCCCATCTTGGATGATGGATCGGCTACAAAGTAACAACACTTGGTCAGCACCTCATAAGGAACATTCATGCCAGATTTAGTTTCATTCCATTCAGTGGTTCTCTAAAAGAAGTCATTTGTATGCATTTCCCATAGGGTCCTATGTTAAACTAAGTTCCCCGCTGGCGGCCATCTTGGATGATGGATCGGCTACAAAGTAACAACACTTGGTCAGCACCTCATAAGGAACATTCATGCCATGTTTGGTTTCATTCCATTCAGTGGTTCTCTAGAAGAAGTTCAAAATGTAAAATGTTAACGACGACGCCGGACGACGGACGACGGACGACGACGGACGACGGACGACGACGGACGACGGACGACGGACGCCAAGTGATGAGAAAAGCTCACTTGACCCTTTGGGTCAGGTGAGCTAAAAACAAAATCAATTTTTTTTTATGAAAATTTTATTTTCATAAGCTTTAAAATGAACAAATACAACCATAAAATTAAAAAAAAAAAGCAAATTGTTATAATTTGACATCGACGAATAACATGTGACAAAAGTCTGAATTCCTTTCTGTTCTTTTCTTTGTTATATACTAAATATTGAAGTTTGTGATCTGTGTAATGAGACATTTGAACAAAATATATGAACCTAGATTATGTGACCAATATGATAAAGCTCGGGTTCACCTTACAAAATACAAAACTTTTTGAATTACAACCACTCTGTATATATATATATGCCAAATTGTCTTGGATTGCTAAAAAAAATACCAACAGAAAGGATATAATAATGTATTAGCACAAAAGTATCGGATAGAAAAAACACAAAATTGGGTTAATCCAACCATTATCAATCATAATCACTTTAATTCATATATTGGTCCCTCGGTTATTTTGAGTGAAAGTTCAACTGAGATATGTAAATAAATAAAAATGAAGATTATAAGGAATCAAATTTTATAGAGAGTTTTTTTCCAATTTATAAATGATAAGCAGATGCATATTTAGAACTGTTTTCTCAATCCACAGCTCCCTCTTTTAAGCTTTTTGGTTTATTAAGAGTTATCTCCCCATATGAGGTGAATTTTTTTTTACTTTCAGCATCTAACCAAAATAGTTTTTCAATAAAGGGCTGCAGTGAGACACCTACTCATATGAGAGACAAGTTACTATTGAAAATATATAGATTAAAATCCTCTCAATTACAATATATAAAACCATTATAATACTGACAATGACTTGATGAATGTTGGACTTAACTAATGCTTATATGAGGTATGTAAAATATATCTTAAATATGTTCATTATTTATAAAATATAGAATTTGTACTGGCACTGTATCATTTTTAACAACAGTTTGCATAATTTTATAAAGTAAAGCTACAAAATAAATAATGCTTTAAACAGAGAACAATATACTTACAAATTCTTATCATTCATCAAATTGTCCACACAATTCAAAGACATACCTTCATTACAGAATTTGCTCAACACAGGTAAGACATTCTATTTACATTTTGATCACCGTTGTTTAATTATTCAAATTAACATTTTATTCAATTGTGAAAAATTATTTTATTAGACATATTTTAAATGGAATACAAATGTAATAAAAACGCATTTAAATGTAAAGTGTATTATTTTAAAAAAGTGGTCAATATAAACTGATAAAATATCACGCTATAATTACAAAACTGTCTTTATAGCTTCTGAAACTGAAAAAAAATATTCTAAAGAAAACTTTAAAGGGCTGTAATAAAAAAAAATTAAAATAAATTAAGGACTGTTCAAAAATAAAATTTAATGATGTCAAAAAGTACATTTTTTTAACACTATTGTGCATTAATCTTAATTCATTTTTATATCCACTCAATGTCTAAAGCTGATTTATTAAAAAAACTATCTTCACCCATGAAATTTATAAAATTGTGCCTTCAAACCCTCCATTATAATTATAATTTCCATTAGAGCCCTTGCAAAAAACCAAAACAAAATACAAAAAAAATGTTTCTAATTTCCATCAAACTGTTTTTCTATTATTAATATTAAACAAAATCCTTTTCATTAAATCTAAGATCATCAGGAATCTGACCTGAATCATTTATTTCCCAGCTGGGAAGAAATTTTTAAAAAAAGCTACTGGTAAGCTCATTATTTTTTTTAAAAAAATTCAAGATATATAATTACCACTGAAACAAAAACTTGCACAATAGATTGTGAACTGCAACACTCATAGCTCTAAAATAAAAAAAACTGAAGATTAAATGGTTGCTCTATTATAAAACTGATAGTATAAAAGTAACAGAGGTATCACTAATCATTTTTGAATTCAAAAGTGTGTTTGTTTGTTGGGGTTTTTACACTGTTTTCAGTACATTCGGCTATTTCGCCACGGCCAGTTTTTATTGGAGGAAGCCGGAGTACCTGCAGAGAACCACCGACCTTCGGTAGGAAAATTAGCAATCCTTGTCAATTAAGATCGGAGTCGAACACACCCGCCACAGGTGAGATTCGAACTCACAACCTCAGCGTTGACAGGCTAGTGATCATTAGTAGTCATGACGAACTACATAGACCACTCGGCCACTGAGGCCCAAATATAATAAATGATAAAGATTTATTTATTGAACCAATCCTGGGCCATGAAGGGATAAAGCAAACAATATAATAAATTTCAAAAAATATTTTATGGAAGCAATAGGATGATTAAAATTTCATATTATTCTTTTAAGATTTTGTCTCTCTGTCTATTTTAAAGAAACCGGTCCATATAATGTTATATGGGCCGGTGGGCAGGGCTTAATTATTATATGGACTGGTGGGCGGAGCTTTATTATTATTATAAGTATTGGAAAGTTTTCGCATTGAAATAAGTATAATATAGCTAATAGTTCATTGCACTGAGGGTCAAATGGCAGTATATGGTCCAATTAGTTGCCCTAAAAAATAGACTGAAGAGTATACTGAAATATACTGCCATATGACCCTATTTGCTAAATAATCTTATATTGTTTAGCAGAAATGATACTTTGGCAGACAGTTTACTATGTATAATAAAAGAACTGTAATGAAAAAATCTGGACTTCCAAAAGCGGAAGAAAATCATGCCTGTACTAAGAAAAAAAAAGCAAAAATGAATGCATAGTAATATGTAGTTGGAGCAAAAAGGATTGTTCACAACAGTATTGTCTTTCTATTGTATCAGCTTGAAATACAAACTTTCACAGATAGACTACTATAAGACATGACAAACTGATTATTTCCAATACCATTTCATATTTGTTATACATGTCTGAAATGCTGGAAATAAGAGATTCTAACATATATATTTTAAACCATTATACTCTATTATTTTTGACTAGTTTTTGTGAGTTCAAGTTAATCATACAACAAAATTTATCAGCATGATTGACAAAAAAATGTTAGTTTATATTGCTATCATTAAAGGGCTAAGTTATGCTGACCATGGATTGAAACAATAAAAACCTTTTATCTAACTATTAGTGTCAGACATAGTATTTCAAACATATGAATTTGGTCCAATTTTCAAAATAAATTTTATTAATACAATACATCACAATTATGATATAACATTTATAAATATATAAAATACTTACCACTATGACATAGCTGTAAAGTATCATTTTCTATGCAAAAGTATAATTCATTTTCATGTAAATATGTTATGTTATGATTGCATAGGTAATCTAAATGTCAAGAAGACAACAACCTTGCAATGGAATCTAAAAAGTATGAAAAAGGTCGTTTTAGCACTACAGTAGAACATGATTTTAACGACCTCTGCTATGAGCAACCACCTTGCTTTTCGACAGGTTCTTGTTTCCTTGGACACGTTTTACAATATTTTTACACAAACTTGAAAATTTTTTGTTTTTGTCACCAAATAATTCTCAGAGAATACATTGATACTGATTGTCAAATTTGTTTTAAAAATATCAACACCAGTAAAATTATGATGATTTTCCGTTATCTATGTAAAGTTTGTTTCTAAAGTTAGTATCCAAAATATCAAAATAAATTAGAGGTATTTAAATACCACTTACAAAAATATGTCATGCATTTTCTTTATAAATGTTTTTAATCTATGAAAAGTGATATAAATCCCAGTTAGAATAAATATCTCTCTCTAATCTTTTATACAATGTTTATTGTCTTCAGATTTGGTAAAAAATGACTGATGCATTAAAAATATCTTGTAGAGAGTGGTTAATAATATTTTTTCTACATTTGAATAATAATTCATATTTGTAGAAGAATTTGTGTTAATTACTGTTGATATCGAGTGCTTTAGAAGACACAAGACTTAACAAGAGGCTCACCAGAGCCTGTATCGCTCACCTGGAGTGTGGTTTTCATTGGACAATTAATCAACTATTTGACCAAGTTTGTTGCAATTGGTTCAATTGTCCAGGGAAAATTTGTTTAAGATTTATTTTTCATAAGGTTTAATGTTAAAATATGTTCCCTGATGGTGGTAGTCCTGGCAGGAAGTTGATAAAATTGACCAGGAATAAGGGTGAACCTTAAATAAATGTAACAGAACCCGACCTCAAATTACACAAACCAATAACTCCTAAATAGAATTTGGGAATCCCTTCAAAATTTCAGGGTATGTAGATCTCAACATGGCAAACATTTTTCAATTTACATTTCACTTCTATCTCAAATAGTTTTGGAGATAAATGCAAAAATGTTAAAATTTTGAAAATTTGACAAAAAAGGGCAATAACTCCTAAATGGGTTTTGAGATTTCCTTTAAAATTTCAGAGTATGTAGATCTCAACATGGCAAACATTTTTCAAATTTACATTTCACTTCTATCTCAAATAGTTTTGGAGATAAATGACGAAAAATGTTAAATTTTGAAAATTTCCTAAACTCCTAAACGGGTTGTGGAATTTCCTTCAAAATTTCAGGGTAGGTAGATCTCGTCATGCTGAACAATTTTATTCCTTGCCAGATTTTCGATATCTGTAACGGTTTTTAAGTTATAAGCCAAAAACAACACATCCACCCCTATATTCTATTTTTAGCTACGACAGCCATGTTTTACGTCAGATCAAAATAAATTGAGGATCGTTTGTAGAGGACATGTCAAAGTTCATTCCTATTAAGTTTCAAACCAATCGGCCCAGCGGTTTCAGAGGAGAAGATTTTTGAATGTTAAAATTTTGAAAATTTGACGAAAAAAGGGCAATAACTCCTAAATGGGTTTTGGAATTTCCTTCAAAATTTCAGGGTAGGTAGATCTCGTCATGCTGATCAATTTTACCCCATGTCAGATTTTCGATATCTGTAACGGTTTTTGAGTTATTAGCAAAAAACAGCAATTTACCCCTATGTTCTATTTTTAGCAACAGTGGCCATGTTTTTCATCGGATCAATATAAAATGAGGATCGTTTGTGGAGGACATGTCATAGAACATTCCTATTAAGTTTCAAACCAATCGGCCCAGCGGTTTCAGAGGAGAAGATTTTTAAAGAAAAGTTTACGACGGACGGACGGACGGACGGACGACGGACGAAAAGTGATGGCAAAACCTCACATGGCCTTTGGCCAGGTGAGCTAAAAACCAAACAACATAATTTCTGAATTTACTAGTCTAAAGTTTAATTACATATGTAACCAGAAAATGGACATTTAAATTTTTTTTATCAAGAATTTTGCGTTTTTGATTATTACAAACTAAATGTACAAAATGTTTTATGGCAGTATTTTGTATAACATGGTGGTCTAAAATTCGTTTTTGATGATTTTAAGTTTAACATTACATTTTTTTATTACAAATAAAATTTCCAAAATATGATCTTCAAAAAAACATTAAATAAGGTTTGCCTGCCTACATAATTGTAATATCAAAAAGAGAGATAATTAGAAAAAGTCTATATATATTTAAAAAAATGATTTTCACAAAATAATGATGCACATCTTAGGCCGTCCTTCAAGATATCATTAATTTATTGATATCCTTATTGCTTCTATTTACAGTACTAAGTTGCATTCAAAAAATTTCATCAAGTTTGACTTTTTATTTGTCATCAAATGGACAAAAGTTACATAATTTCTTTTTTCATCAAAAACACTGAAATCAGCAAACAAAAAAGTTCAGATACAATATAAACACATTCTTTCATTTTAACATTTTTAAAAACAATCATTCAAAAAGCAAAGCAAGCTAAAAATTATGAGACATTTTGCCCTTCCACAAAAAGTCCTACAGGAAATCACATTTTCTGTCATGATCATTTCTGGAATTGTACATATCTATCACATGATTACACCTTCTTGGCAAGAATTTCAGTGGTCCCAGCAAATTTCTGACCTTGACTTAAAATGACCTTCAAATTACACTATATTGTTTTTTTTACATCAATATGGTTCTTTCCTTCTTCTGAACTTTCTAACAAGGCAGCATGAAAATATAATTCCTAACAACTGAAAAATAAACAGCAGTATTAATGAAAAGATGTAAAAAATGTCATGATCAAAGAACTGCTATTTGTTACTATCTTAAAGACAAATGCCTCTATTGTTTTGCTCATTTAGCAGCACAAAGGTATTATGACGTCGGCGGCTTATGGGGTCGCAATTTCCACAAACTTTTAAAGTTTCATAAAAATCAATGTAAGGTTCGGAAAAGTTATAAAACAAATTTTTAAGAGAGAAATGCACCGTATTTCATGTATGACTTGGTTAAACTTTCAAAATAAAATAGATTAACAAAAATTATCCGATCTGAACTACATGTAAATTATTTTCATATATTGCAGATCATAAAATATAATTAGGGATCATTTACTTAATTAACATCTCTGCCGACTTCCATTTACTGTATTTTTATAGCCATTTTTATTGTTATCTTATGCAACCGTTAGCTTAATCTTGACTAATAGTTTTTTCTTGGCAATCTTAAGCTAATGTTAAGATTAATTTTCTTCTTCCATGCCAACTCTAAGAAAATTATTAATGTCAGAATTTTTCATATACGACTACTTTATTGGAGGGAAATTAAATAATATACTTTTTCCCCAATTAGGGCAAAGAAAATTATTAAATGAAAAAACAAAATCTTGAAATATAAGAAATTCTGGAAATTCTGATACCAAAGTTTAAAATTTCTGTCATGTTTCAAAAGAAAAGCAATCCTTTGAAAATGACACAGTCACAGGTTATTCTTAATGATTTCTTAAAAAGAGAAAAGGTTTGAGATGGAATAACATGATAACGAACGAGTCCGGTGACCTCAGTTTTTTAAAATCTTATTTTGGTCAGTATTACTTGAAATACCTTAGGGTCGATCTTAAAGAAATTGTAAATAGAGGGATTTGTCTTTAAAAAGAATTTAATTTTTTACTGAAACAAATATTTCATAATCAGAGTTCAGCTAACTGCTGCTATCTTAAGGAAATGATCAATTACCCCATTTTCAGGGAAGCAAAGAAGTGAATCTCAGATCATGGATTTTTTGCTTAAATTTATTTCCAAACTCATTTAAATGTTTAATTCAGAGTAGTAAGTCAAGTTTGAATGTCTTTTCATAACTTCTGAACCTATCCTTTAAATTTACCAAAATTATAACTTGCATTTTTTTGCACTATTATACAGATAAAATGGTCTTTGCTTAAAGTTGGTAGTAAATAATATCTTAACTTTTTTTCTTGACAAATTACATTGAAATATCAACAAGATTCTTTGTGCTCATCTAAGTCAACTGTCAGGTTTTTTTTTTCTAGGGTCACTTACTTATTGTGTGAGTTTTGGCTCATCATAAAAGGCCACATGAGACAGGATGTTTTCCTCACTGACATATCCTCCCAAAATATGACTTCATAAAAACCTACCTGTATACAACATAATCCTAGACCAACACCTCCTAAAAGTATAAGGGAATCTTTTGTGTTCTTTTCTAAGGCATCATTACAACCCTGAAATATATCACACAGTCATTTTCCAGTTATAAATGTATGTTTGGTCATGAACTGTTCATAGAATATAGCAAGCTTTGGTCGCATGAACTTGAGTAACTGAACAACCTTTGTCATCCTGAAATACTATTTTAGGTCCTATCATAAAACTTTCTATTCTTCAGAATGTTGATTTACAAGAACTATCTTACAGTTTAGTTTCATGGGTATTCAAAAAACCAGTTCTAATGTACAGTTACAATACTGTTATTTGTATACATTGTAATAAAATTTTCACAGTCATCATTTGTAAAAGTATATATCAGTTTTTGTCTCTTTGTTCTGGACATTACTCACTGTTAAAGGCCACATATTACCCTTACATTCGATTTCAACCTTTTCATCTTTTATAAAAACTAAATTTATGCTTTGTCTTAGTCATACATGAGAAAAAAAAATCTCACATTATATGTAAATAAAATGATTTAAGGCCACACCAACTTTTGATTTTATTCTTTTTCTTGAGACTAGATTTTTTCAGGCAAAGATAAAATTTACGTGCGGCACAATTTTTTTTTACACTAAAATATTGCAAAAATCGAAGAAAACCCTATTTTTTACCAAATTTTAGGAGCGAGCAAACATTTTTTTTACTTTTAATTTCTTGAAAATGAAGAATTTGGGGCGAAAGTTCAGCATTTTTTCAAAATGAAGCAGCAAAATTGTTTTTTTCTTAAAATTTACAATGTCCGAAAATCGGAGCATCAAAATCCAAAGAACTAAGAATCAATTTGGTGTGGTCTAAATACAAAAAGTAAGGTGTCAGACAGCAAACCAGATCTTCCTTCATCACTGTTTGTTTCATGGATGGATGGAGTAATTATTGTTTAATGTTTAGTGGCAATTATTTAATGCATATCAGGCGTCAATCTGTGATTTGATGGTTAAAAATAAATTTTACTGGCTCTGCTACGCTTTTCCAGTAAACTGCATTTTTTACCATCAAATCAACGATTGACGCCCTCGTCTCTTCAAATAATGTACTGTTATTACTAAAATAATCAACAACTGAGATTCAGAGAAATGATTTTTTTTTTCAAGCACATACATAATGTAAAGAAATATTTACCTCTGGGTTTATATTAGATGGACTGGTACCAAGTTTAACACTAGCACAACCAGGTGCGACAGATAAACAACAGGAATCAGGCACCAGTCCTTTCTTGGATGGATCCTGTTGTATCCATTTGGAATGCTCCCAATTTTCATACCCTGTAGCTCCGCAGCAGCGAAACTACAACAATCAAAGGGTAATAAGCTCTGGAAATATCTGAATTCATTACCATTAACAAATTTGGTAACCAGTTAACAAATTCATTAATTTTGTTCAAGAGTACATTATTCTAAGAAAGTTTATGAATTAGGTCTGTAATTTTTAGCTGTCTTGAAAAAAAAACCAACATATTTTTTAACTTTTTAACCATTTATTCCAAAATCAAGAAAACTTTTCTCAAATGAACTTTCATCTTTTGGATAACGGTAATTTTTTACTTCCTAGATGGATTTTCTTTTTAACACATAGAAATCCCTTATATGATTCATAGTTCATGTCATAGAGATATCATGATTTGCCAATTTGTATACATGTATTAAAATGCCAAAATCCAAATATCTAGAAAGTTCACAAATTGGGTGACTTCAGGTTTAAGGAAAATGTTTAAAATAGAATATACCAGTACGTATTAAGGTGTACAAGGTCAAATTCTGTGACAAATATATTTGAATAAAATATTTCGTCATGCCTAGATATAAATACCTTGCACTATCTATTCATTGTAAAATAATAACTTTAACACTTTAATAAATAAGATCCATATTTATTGAAATGAGAGTGAAAAAGTTTAGTCAAATTTAAGTAAATTTAATATTAAACTAGATATTGTGTCTATAAGACCCGGATGCACTGTCCTCCTGAACATAGAATTCCCATTTTAAATTTATGACGGGAAATCATTTTGATAAATATTTTAGATATATGAAAGTTTCACATTATGTCCTTACATTAAATTGGTATCCCATCAAAAATTAATGAGCTACTGAGACTTAATTTCAATAGGGTCACTCAAGCATGAAATATAGGTCATGTTATCTTATTTTGCTGATTAGTGTTGAATTAAAACAGATGACTCTGGTTGTAAAACATCACTGACATATTATCATCAGGTTTTTTTACAAATGGACTAGAATGCAAAAATTTAATCAGTCACTCACACATAAAATGTAGGTCATGTTGACTCAAATTTGATTATTGTGTTGTACTTTATAATATGACTGTAATTGATCATTAAAATATAATTAAAATATGATTAACATATCACCGCACATTTTTTCCCTTGTACACCTAAATGCAAAAATTGAACCAAAATCTCTCAAGCATAATAATTAAGGTCATGGCGACTCAAACATTGATGATATTTGTTGTAATATATAAGACGAATGAATTAGTGTAATATCATTGATATTTATGAATAGGTTTCTGAGAAACGGACCTAAACGTAAAAACCTGAGTCACTCAAGAATGAAATGTACATCATAATGACCAAGTTGTCAGAGAAATCCCTTACATAATGTAAGAGGAATATAGTGATTCTGTATCATTAATATAACACAGTAGTTTCCTAATACAGTGGAACTCCCCTAAACCAGCCCCTCTGAAAACCAGATTCCTCCGCATACCGAATACTTTATTCTGGTCCGGATTTTCACCTATACTTTCAAATAAAAAAATCCTTCAATAACCGGCCTCTCTAAATTCCGAATACTGGAGATAATTTGTGGTCCTAAAGGTATATATTCCTGTCAATACACCTCTAAAAACCGGCCGAACACTCCTTCTCTTCATTGAGAAGAGTATTTTAAACAAGACTCATTGGTATGTACTGGAAAAACTCCGTTTAGATAACAGTTTTTAACATCTGTTTCTACCATCAAATAACATTGAAGCTAAAAGATTACGATTTAGTACATTTAAGGAAAAAACCGTGCAAATGTAGTAATTGTGTAATTTTCATGCCTTTCGATTTTCAATTTATTTATTTTCGGTCAGATTTCAGTACAGTCCCGAACCTCTCCAAACCAGTCAATTTCTACGGTCCGATAGATTTTCTGTTTACAGAGGTTCCACTGTATATGAAATTAAATGCAAAACTTTATAAGGGTCACTCATGCGTTAAATATGGGTCAAAGTGGCCCAATTACATTTATGGACAGGGCATTAAATTTATTGAAGTGAAAAAAGTCTATATACACATTGTACAAACCTCTTTCTGCATATCATCTATTGCTTTGGTTATATCCATATCAAAATTATAATTATTCATCATTGTAGCATTCAAATTCCTAGACAATTCTTCTTTGATCTACAAAACCACCAAGTATAGGAAATAATACTTCACATGATATTGTTTTTTTTTTTGTTTAATCACACAAACAATTTACATAATTTTAGTACTGTTTTTCAATTATGGCTTTTGTGGTAAGAAAGGCATGATATTAAACAAAATTTATACCAGTACATGTACTTAAAAAGTAAGTACAAAACATTCATTGTATAATTCCAGCTTTGCACCTGGCAAGCAGACTGGAAGATTCTGAGAAATAAACCAAATAACCTTTGCAGAAAGGTCATATTGATTTGACATTTTGTCTCATCTATATTCTACAGTGGCCTTATTCATCTTGACCAATATATTATATAGAACCCAAATCATTCTGAGTAAAGTTACATTATCAACATGATAAAAGTATAAACCCAACTTCCTTTTATTAACATCTATTCAATTATTATAAAATAAGTGTGGCCTAAGCATGTAAAAATTCCCAAAGTCCACAACATTGGATTTTGGATTTAGGATTTTCATTAGTATATTTTCATTTCAAAAAATAATTTTGTTACTTGTCAATTTCAAGATCAACACATCTCTTCAATAATGGACTAGAATCAAAGGGGATTCATACAATTACTTTAGGAGACTATTCAGTAATTAAATCACAAATCATTTAAACAGAAATTTTTCACAGTTTTTTCATGGGGACTGATATACTTTTAAAATTTTTTCTTATTTCTCTCTGTACATGTGTTTTATAGTTAGTGCAGATATGTAGAGGACAGTGTCTTACAAAATAATTAATATTTGTGCTGATTTAAAATATTTTTACCGTTCCTTCATACATATAAGCTAACACACCAGCTATAGCCTCTGCTAAGAAGATTATCAACAGGAACAAGGCATACTGAAAGATGAAAGTAATAAATCATGTTTGATAATTTGATCAAATTAAAACATTCCAACCTTCTTTAAGGATGATCGCTGTTCTAATAGGAAATAAACAGGATTTGAAAGAGGTGTTTTAGTTTGAGAGAACATATGAACATGATGAATAGTAAACAAATAAGCAAGAAAAAAATATAGGTTCATGTGCTCATCTTAGAGATATAAGGCCTTGAAAATTTGCAGGAAATGGGTTTTCTTTGGATTTTTCATTGTCTTTGCATTGACAACTTCAGTCTCTCAAAGATGTATGAAAAAATAAAAAGGATTTCATAAAATTTTGTCAAATACCATTTTACGGTACATGTACATGTATATTGAATTATAAAAGAAAAAGTGGGGGTTCATGGGCAAAAAATTTCATGTTTAAAAAATGGATAAAACCCGAGGATTCCAAAAATCTGACAAAAAGACCAAAACATGACCAGCAAGCATCCTTAAAGGACATGTCTATAGATATAATATAATATCTTTATTTGCATTATAATTATTAAATCCAAGTGGGTTAGTCAAAAATTAACAAAATAACAATTATAATTGTAGAACACAATATTACACAATGTTATAGATCAGAAGAATACATTTATATGTCTAGTATTAACATGACATGAATTATATAGCCAATGTGTACCTTAAATATAAAACAAATTGCTTCATATAACGGACACTGTGTAAAAATCCTGTTGATGTACAAAGCTTGAATGATAAACCCCTTTTTAAGGAAATTTTTATACTTTATACACAGGTTTGGCTGTACTAAATTTTTTAATGTGTAATGTTAAATTTTTGTCACCAATCACCTTAAATCATCATTTCTGTATGATCTTCTTGATAGCTGAGTGGTCCAATAAATTCCCAATATACAGACTTGTTTTCCCAGAAAATATTATCCAAGGACTTCAACCAAAAATTAAGCAAGGAAGAAGACTTTAAATTTATTTGATAAATGTTTTTGAACTTTTTCATTCAGTGATAGTAGTCTAAATGGTACATTGTAAGCCTGTTGAACAAAATTTTTAAAACAGTCAATCCCTTGAACTCCCCATCAATCTAATTTAGAAATAGGCTCAGTGGGTTTTTTTTTAATTCAGGACTGTTTTTAATTTTTGAACAGGTTATACAATATAACCTACTTTGAAGCAGTTTACACTTCATAAACTGCAAAGCGGTTAATGTTTAAGCGTAATCTGACCTGTTCCAAAATTTATAACAGTCCCAATCCTAATAATTTAATTTTCAAAAATTTTCTGATCCAAAGTTGCAGGTAGAATCATTTGAATAACTTATTTAACTTGGGAATATTTAAATTATGGACTGCAAAGTAATATGTTGGTGACATCACAGTAACAATCAAATTTCTGTTACAATTCAAATTAAATTATTTGTGAATGGACCTAATAAATCACAAATATATTCAATAACTCTTATGATCCTTTGGGCCAGATGGGATAAAATTTGACATTGTAACATAACACATAACCAAAAATATCTAACAGAGAAAATAATCTTACCAGTGCCATAGAACATCTATTCTCTTTACATGTCCCTGCACAACCAAGGATTCCTGTTAAAATGATGAAGGCACCTATTCCCAAAAATAAGTATGTTGCTATTGGAAATGTACTACTTCCCAATAGACTGGCGTATGTATGTTTCTGAAACTGGACATAGAGTCCTAATCCAAGGAAAGCTGCCCCTGTCAGCTGAAATATAAAATACATCTATTTATTTTTATTACCTGATGATAAGAGTTTTTAATGTTTTATTAGACATCTGTATTTTTGACTGTTTTGTAATTTTTTATTTTTAGAGTATTCTATTGCCTGGTGCTCTATTGACAATTGGTTTTGGGTAATATAAAACTAACCTGTACCAAGGGATAAAATATCCTGGCTTATTGCATGACCATACAATTCATACCTGTATGTCATTATCTTTAGAACGATTGTCCTACAACCTATATAGTGTTCTATTGACTATTCTAGTCAGAATTCTATATCTATAGTTCTGATCTAGTCAATGTTTTAGTGCCTGCAAACAATTTTACCTGCTTAGCTACTTAGTGATTGACTGGTGTAGGTAACAAATCAGTTATCTGATGCATAGTCAGTTAATAAACAAAAGCGATTTTTGATTTTTGATTATTGATTATAACTATGAAAAGTTTAGTATTCTACTGCCTTAAGGTCAAGTCAATGTAATTGACAGTTTTCTGACTTTTTGTCAGTACATGTATGTAGAAGTAATAGATATACATTAAAGTATGAAGACAAAAAGGGGGTACCCAAGCTTTTCTTTTTGCTATAACCCTTTGAAAATACATTCTAATTTCAACATTTTACATAGTAATTTTAGGAAAAACACCCAATTTCCGACAAATTCGATTGGCGAGTCCGTGTAAATGTTTATCCTATAGTTTTGTGAAAAACTCTATATTGCCACATTCACAAGCTTTCTGGTGATATAAAAATAGTTGAGGTTGAATTAAATCAGGATTCATTGAAAACAATACAATAAGACTTGTGTTAAGTCACACATACATGTATCACTTGTAATTTTTTAATATTCAGTTATGCTGCTGAATATCTTCTAAAGTTCTCTAATTAAATTTACAAAATTTTCCCATGCCATAGTGACTATTTTAACGATTTACAGTGATTATATTATCTAAATGTCACACATGTAGGTATAATAATATAAACAGGCATGGACCAAATAGTCATCAAATCTACATTATTATCTGTATGACTACAAAATTGCTGATTTTTTTCTTATACATGTAGAAAATGTCATTTATACAGCTTAAACTTATAAAGCATGTTACTTAGTATATTTTTTTTCATACATTGTACTTCACAAAATGTCAATATCTAAATTTAATATATATATATATTGATTTTATTCTAGATTCATGTCTTTTTAATCATCTATAAAATCATGCCTACATGTTTAAGCATTTAAATGTAAGAGTAATTAATCAATTACAAAATCATAATTGGTAAAATAGGGTAGGTTGGATAAATTCATTACACGAAATCCACACATGAAATTGTGATAAAAGTTCTCGCAAAGACACAGCATCTTGCATGCCATTTAAAGACAAAAAGTCAGAGCAGCAACAACCTAGTAGTACTAACTCTATAATATAAAACAGGGGACATAACTCAAATAAACATAAATCCATCACAGAATGGTTAATAACAATCTTTTCCAATAGATACACACATTCCTTTTTAATATAATTTAAATCTAGCCAGAAATATGGGAAGAAATTCTGATGTATTATAAATATAAATTTATGTCTACTGCAATGATAGACTATACCAGTAACCATGGTAACTGAGATATATAAATGTCATCAATGTTGGTCTTCATGTTTAGAAATTGAATGAACTTGTGCAATTCTGCATAATACATGTATTTAATTTTTCTAGGTCAAAATTTTGTCAAATAAATTTAGTTACAGTTTATAGTGTTTTTCTAATGACTGATTATTATATATTAAAATGTGAACAAGGAAGTAAATCATTCTTATTATGCAAAGCTGATCATTACTAAACAGCTATAAGATCAAGAACAATACATAATATATGAAATTTTTGCAATCACTTATTAATGCACATCTATGATGCAGGGTTCTCACAAGAATTTTTCATGATGAGTCCTGGGACTCATCATTTTTCTGAATGGTGAGTTCCAGGACTCATCACCACTTTTTTAACGTATATTCATGCACAGAGTTGTCGAAAATCCTGACCGACAAGATTCCAGTAGGTCCGACTCGACTGTCAATTCTACCGGCCCTAGTGTCCGACAAAAAAAAATGAGGCTTGGATCCGGCAAAACAAGCCCATCCCGTCATTTGTTTACATTTCAGTTGTCTCCCTTCCCACTGCGCAACTGGTTCTCCATATAATTTTTTGGAGCTTAATTACCAGTTACGATAGAATATATACCGGAGGTTGGAAAATAAAATTCTCTGCTGATGCAAAGCCGGGTGTTAAACGCAAGAAAACAGAAACATCAGCGGAGAAGGAAGTTCAACAAAAAAAGGACAGGGCCCAATACGAAAAAACAAGGAGACCAGAGGGGGCCTTTAACAACAAATGGAAAGAAAACCGTGGGTCTGACAAGAAATTCATGGGTCTGACAAGACCTTGCTGACTGTCAGACCCAATGTCTGACAAGAAAAAAAAATTTCGATAACTCTGCATGCATGATTCTGACCATGGTAGGCCTATTGTACTATTGTTAAAGTTTAATTAAAATCATGTGCTGCCTTAAAATACTGACAAATATAATTTGAAATATATATATAAAAAAAAAAAAAAAATGAAATTATGTAGTGGTGCTCCGAACTTGGAAGAAAATTTCTGTTACAGATATGAGCAAAATATTTGTACCTTTTGACACAACTTATTTATTATCGCCATTTTATTTTTTAATATTTATTTATCTATAATCTTTACTTTTATTTTTTGTCAAACATACTCTTAAAATCCTCCCATTGACCTTGCTTGAACATCTTAATAATCAATATTAACAAAATTTCCATTTGTGCATAGATAAGTCAATATCCGCTAAATTTATTTTTAAATGAGGTCTACATATTGTTACTGGTCGGTAAAAAACACCGTGACCAATGAAAAATCATGAGAATTCCGATTACCGATATTTTCTAGTTTACTTTTTGTCGTTTCTTTCCCCTTCCCCTTTGATTTCTAAGAAAACAAAAATGACGGCTCGAGATTTTTAATGAAAATAAGGGTCTTCAGACGCAGCTGATTATATTTTAAGGATGACACATCCAGTCCAATTTTAGCACGTCCAGGACGCATGTACGCACCTTAGCGAGAACCCTGTATGATGCCAGAATGAGATTAATATAAATGTGGGATTTCTCCATATCATACTAGAAAATTACTGAAATTTCCTTTGCAATCAAACACTAGTTTTATATCATTTTATATAAATGTGGCTATCAGGAGCTATATGTGCAGCTAGCACATTTTATATTCTGTTGGTTGGTTGTTAAACAGTTCATTTATTACTTTGTCTCAACAGTCATGACAGTGTTTTGGAAGGAGCACCCAAGTTTTTCACTACAAATTTTGTTAAAGTTGTATGGCAAAACATGAAAATTTGCATTTTTACAAGATTTTATGTATTCTTTTGCCACTTGGTATATGTTTTATTGTTACATTTGCCATATAAATGCACTGGGCTAGCTATTTAGAGACTGAAATATTATATGCTGATTATATGGTTTCCACTTGTTGTCACTGTTGTACCTGAATTCAATAAAGTAATATCAAGCCATATTTTTCACTTTGTCTCATGTTTATCACCATTTAATACACACTGACTCTTCATTAATACTTAACACATATATCTATACAATATATTTATACTGCACCTATGGCTGATATTAAAGGAGGAGGCAAATTTGTATTCGGTAAAGTACTTAAATCTTCGTGTACGCAGTTTTTCTTGTATGATCTTTTTGGATAATGCTATGAAAAATACTTCTAAATTTCATTAAAAAAATGTGTACACTTGATGGTGTGTGATTCATTGTCTCTGCTACATGACAAAAATACAAATGTACCAATTGTTTTTAAAGAACAGATCTGTTGGGAAAATGAACGAGAAGATGGGGATGAGAATAAAGCTATTTATGTTTTCTGATGTTAGGTAGCTTAATATAGTTATGAATTTAAATTCTACTTACCCAGAAGAAAAAGATGAACACGTAAAGAACAACCTTAAGGAAGTTTTTCCCGCACATTTCTCTTTTCCTTCGATTTGAAGCAGATCTTGAAGAATTATGATTCATTTTGGATCTCTGTTGCAAGCTCTTGAAACAGGGAAAAGTCCAGTGTCACTGTGACAAGACTGATGATATTCCTTTTGAAATGTCAGTTTCAATACAGCGATCCTTTCAACTGTTTATAACACAAACTTTTTGTAAATATCAATATAAATCTGAATGTTAAAATATTGCTTTATGAAAACACATTAAGTCAGATAAAAGCAAATTTTCCTGATACAATATATCAATTAACTGATAGTTAATTTGATTTCCGCTCAATTTAATCTTTGAAATCCAATCCTGATACAAATCCTTTTATCTGGTGCACATAATTAAATTTACTGCATAAAAGATAATATAATATACCAGAGTTGTCAGTTTATGCATCATTTCACAATTTTAAATCTATATATCATTTCCAGATGCACCAGAAATGCAATAGTCATGAGAAGGTTTATCGTTACCTTGGGTGTTTTCACTAAACACTTGCTGTTTCACTTATCAAAATTTTTATAGCTTTGTAAAAATTTCATAAAAACACATGAAAATATAATCAGAAATGCAGCTATCTGAATATCTCTTCTGGTTTCTAGCTGACTTTCATCTGTATTTATGTTGTTTCTAATCACTGAGTAATAACCACACACAGGTTGATTGACAGGTCACATGACAATAATGTGACAGTTACAGTGATGTCTTCTGTTTCTGTAATCAGATTAATTGACTATAAACAAGATTATCTCAAGAGCTAATTCAGAAATTAATCATCTTTATTAACATTTAGGCAAAAAAAAAAAACAAAAGGTATTCTGCATTAAACCTCATGCAATAGTAAGAATACTTATCAAAATTTTCTGAAGTTTACCAAAACATTTCTAAAGAAGGGAATTTCATTTTATGACAATGATTCTCTTTTAGTCAATGTTATCAAAATTTATAGCATGAAAACGGGCTACTGTATGCACCCCAAACTTTTGTATGATATTAAATTTGGCTATCATCATTATTATTGTTATATTAATTAGATCTACTAACTTTATTATTATACATGCACAAATCTAATAATATACATGTAAAAAGAAACAAAATACCCTCCTTAGCATTATTACAAACTTGTTAAAACTAAAAAAATATTATCCATACTAAAAACAGTACTACAAACTTGATTATGTTTACAAAAAAAGACAAAATATTAATCTCTACTATTACCACTCACTATAAGATAAAAGATACCGCTTTCATCATCAAAGTTGACAAGAAAATAAAATTGACATCACAAAGGTTATTTGGTTTGGGGGGAATAAGACCATATCATTACCTTTCTCCCTGTGTGCAACTGAACATCTTAAGAAATAAAAGAAAGAATTTCCAAAGCTTTATAATTTGTATGATACAAAGATAATTTACCTGTAATTTATTTATATGGGCCCAACAGGAGGATAGATATCATTAAAAAGAAACTTTTTAAAGTATGTTCAAGTGAATTAAAATCAAAGTTGTAGACTTTAATAATAGATTATTAAACCTACATCACACAGTGAATATTTGTCATTTTTTAAATATTTTCAAATTCAATTAATTTTGAAATACTACTGGTTGACATGGAATTTCAAGTATCTAAGTGCTATGATATTTCAATGACTGAACATTTTATTTGAACATAACAGTGAATGTGGTTTTTCATAAGAATGCTTTCATATATTCTCATGAACCTAAAGAATAAAATAAAGCATTTGATGGGAAAATAGGATTTTAAAAAAAAACCTGATAATTTCTAGAATACCTTCATATTATAATTAAAAATATGACAAAATCATCAATTTTTGCGGCTGAAATGGCATTTAAATGTGTTTTTGGGATTCACTTAAAAAACAAATATACTAACAATTCGTTTTAAGATTTTATTGTTTTTTTCTTTCTGAATAATTTAATGAATTCTACAGCTTGCAACTCCCCATCATTGTACTCTATATTATAATGGATAACACTAAATACATAATGGCAATTTCTCATAAGCAATGCTGGTATCAACTTTGAAGCAGTGATTGAGAATCAATTTTCAATTTGACAAATACGTAACAGAGTAATTAATTCATATTTTTAGAAGGCCAAATAAAGAAGATGATTGATACACTTTCTGAATTCACTCCTGGTACCTTTTTTAGTAACTTTATTTACCCCCCCCCCCTTCCCCTTCCATTAATAAAAATACAAAAAATTAAAATAATGATGCTCTGTTTACATATTGTACATATATATAGGTAACATAACACTAAAACAGAAAATTTCAGTGACTAAGTTTTCACAAAATGCATAACTTAAACTTTAAATTTGATTTATGATTAATAGACTGTCAAGTAGATTTAAGTCGATTACATTGACCATATTACATCACAATCCAGCATAGTTTCATACTTTTCCCACGAATTTAATAATACTTTCGTTGTAAAAAAAAAAACATTTTCACATTAAATGAATGCAGTTTATATAATAACAATAAAACAACTTACATTTTTTGTTCCTTCTGTCACTGTAGTAAAAAACTCAAACGTTTATCCTCTGAAAATAAACAGATAACTTTAAGTTCAAATCTAACACCTTAAACTGGTGAATCATCCCTAATACAACAAAGTAATAGCCCAGGGCCAATACACATCCAAGACAGATGGTTTTATCATTGTACAATGGACATCATTTGTTAAGACTTTGATTGATTTCACAGGCTTTGTATCATACAGTAACTCAGCTGCATGGACCTAAATTACCATATCAATAACTACCATGATGAATCCCCTCAAGAGCCATTCAAAGTCCATTAAAGACTGAGGTTAGGAAAGGGTCATTCAGAAAGTTATTGGAAAAAATATAAAGAAACAATAAGGGAGTCATACAATTACATTTTTGGGTACATAAATATTTTGTTTATTTCCTTTAATCAAAATAATTGTAAAACTCAAGAAAAAAATGATTCCTACAGACTACATTCACTTAATGAGATTTTATCTTATTTACAACACCTACATGTACATGTATGACAGGTGTTTTTGTCAATCAGCATGATCTACATATTGAATTTTATGCAAGGCTAAAAAAAAGAAAAGAAAAGAAAGGAGACTGGGGCTCTTTGTTGTTTCAGATTATAATTTTAAATTTAGGGTATATGTAGGTACATGTAGTAGATTTTTTCTCACTTTCTTTCTTTAGCTAAACATTTTTTTTTAAATATTTCAACAGTTTCTTGGCATAACAATCATAATACACACGTGTGTGGAAAATCTAAAAATACATATTTTTTCATTTTGGCCTCAGTCTTAATGACTAGCATGATAAAATTTTGATAGTTTAAGTGTCAAAATTAGAAACATTATCATACAAGGAACTTAAAAATATAATGACATTCTATGACCTTCATGAGTGAAAACTTAAACTCCGGTACAATTCTACACTCTTTGGATAGATTACAATCCTATACATTACTAAACAAAAATGTTATTAAGGACTTTGAAAATTTTTTAAACATTAAGTAAAAAAAACTTTATACAGACTCTCTAATCTAATTAAATTTTTTAGTTTGTTTGACCAAAGAAATTCAGTAGAGGAAAAATTGCCATTTTTAAAAGTTCAATGTCAGACACAAATGAAAAATACAAACTGAACCAGCAGATTCAGATAATTTTAAAAAAACTTGTTAATCAATGATCAGAAATTTCCAATGGTTGTCATAATGGGAAGCAGAATGGAACAAGTATATATGTGTCCAATGGATACTACATGCCCCTCCAATGATGCTAGTATTTAGTAAATAGAATAATATGTGTATATTGTTGACTTTGAAGTCCCCAAAGATAGTGTAGATGAAATACTATCTCTAAGTACTTCATGAAAAACTACCTTCAACCTGAACCTTAACCTGGATTCTAATATTGGAATTCTATAAAGAATTCAAAGTCGATGACCCATGACCTCAAGGTCACAACATCCATTTTGCATCAAAATGCTGTTGTTCATATCACATGCTAGCTATGTACAATGTTTCAGGATGATATCATAACTCCTTCATGAAAAACTACCTACATGTAAACCTGAACCTTAACCTGGATTCTAATATTGAAATCCCATAAAGAAATTCAAAAGTCAATGACCCATGACCTTAAGGTCACAGCATCCTTTTTGCATCAAAATGCTGCTGTTTATATCACAAGTTATCCATGTATAAAGTTTCAGGATGATACCATAACTCCTTCATGAAAAACTACCTTAAACCTGAACCTTAACCTCATACGCACAAATGGATAGATACACAGACCGAACTATATGCCCAGCCTGCGAGGCATAACAATATATGTATATGAACATTTTGTAGTCTTAAACTATTGCACAAACGCTTTATGTCAAGTTTTACTTCACCATACCAGACAATTCTGACCATGAATTAAGAAAACTAGATCTGTTCGTAGCAGCTATTTTAAAAGTATCAATTCATCTGTCCTAGCAGATTTTCAAATCATAAATAATTGTTCATGGGAGCCATGTTACTGGGGAAATTCAGAAATTTTTGTGCGCATCTTCCTTAACAGCAATATCGCAAGATTTATTAATGCAACTGGTGCACTTCTGTAATAGAATTCCCTACTTGCAGAGCTCGGGATGCATACGTATTTTATCATTCTTTGACAAGAGTTATCGTTCCTCACAGCAGGTGTGATTTCGAGGTCACTCGTGGCATTTCACCACAATTGAATGAAAAAGATTGAAGAGTTTGAACGAAAAACTGAATTCCCTACAAACAATATTAACTGTGCAATCGAGAACTTAGGGCTTTTCCATTTTTTTCACTGGTAAGACATTGAAAATGTTCATATATATCCCAACTACATAAAATTGACAACACATCCTATATAATGAGGAATTCCCTTCACCTTTCGGGGTTTTCTGTTTTATCATTCGGATTGAAAGATAAATCGGTGTGTTCCTAGTCAGAGATCTGCTGTAAGGAACGACAACGTTTGGCAGGATAGTCAACCACAAATCAGGAATATAACTACATGTTGCAAAGATTGAATATGCATCTTTTATCTATTGCCACATTTTTTGCAATATTATAAAAATTGTATTATTTTTTAAATTTTGTTCTCTTATTGGGACAAATTATGAAATCTTAATATACGGCCTTCAACAGATGCTGCTTATAAAGTTTTAGTACACTTTAGGGATGAGACTCACCCTTTTGTTTTCACAAATTTTATAAAAATTATGAAATCTCACCCGTGAAATTTATATTTTAAAACTCTTACATTAATGTATATCAAATTTGCTTTCTCAAATTATTCATGGAAAAAATGTTTCATGTTAAAGGTTGTTTTTTCCAAATCCTGAACGTATTGCCAAAATTTGATTCACATTCAAGATACATTGACAGAAAATATTTTATAGAAATTAATAAAACACAATTTAATGGCTTTTTAGATCAAATTAGCTGACCATTTTTTTTTTACAAAGTTCATAATACACATGTTTATAGAGTTATTAACACAGAGACAATACATTTGTAGAAATGACAAATACATGTATTGTGATTTTAAGAAATAAAATCCACTTATGTGCATATACCAGAGTCCTGTTAATTGCATAATTTATTCTGACAAAAATAGTATGCAATATGGGAGGAGTTTACTGTAAAAGATGACAGGCACCAAGTGACCGCATTGGTTTTGTTGCGTAAATCTAGACAAGCTAGATGGTAAAACCAACTCAAAGACACAAAGTTTCAAATTGTTTTTCAAGATACTTTTAAAAAAAATACACAGTCTGTGATTTAAATTAACTTAACAGAATTGCGGAATTTGTTTACACAATCTAAAGGACACCAATGATCAAAGCAATATTACATAACTCTTATCAAGTTACAAAATGTACATTAGTTGCATGAGGCTACACACAGGGATTAAAATCTAAAACTTTAGGAAATGAAAATTTGAGGTGAGAGTCCTTTTGAACCCTCCCTTGGTTGTGAGAATAAGCAAATATATGGAGATAGGGAGTTTGATGTAAAAAAAAACTAGTAATAAATGTAGTAAATGACTACCTCCCACTTTGTAAAATCAGGAAACTTGAGAGACAGCTTCTGGAGCTATTTAATAAGAATTAATGTTTTTCAAATAATTATAAAAAAAACATGGAGTATCTATATATATATATATATATGGCTTCCATTATGGAACTACAAAAATAATTATACTGAAGAACAGTTGATTTACACTTTACTCTTTTTATCATCAGCACTTTTTATTATTCTCCGAATTCCTGACAGTTTAAAGTACATGTAATTGGTTTATCCAAATACATCCTATCTCTAAATTAAGGGACTAGCGATGCCATAACACAACAGATGGTTATTTACCAATAATACTGGTTCAGTTATTGTAAAATGCACAAATTAATCCCATTTGGAATTTTGTGTTGGGAACCATTTTTTGATCTGGGATCACCTCAGAAAAATTTTATGCCTTGAGGAAAATTGGAATATACTTCTGATAAAACAACAGAAGTCAAAGTCATTTAGTTTTATCATTAACTGGAACAAAGTTAAACTAGAACTGTGAGTGACCTCACTGCGTGGGAGTTGCTGCTTACAAGCATTAAACATGTAAAACCCTTAAGTTGGATTATCTCCCTTTGCAAGCATCCAGCGATAATTATCTTGCTTCATGCACATCTACATATGATGCCCAACCTTCATATAAAATTTCATCAAAATCCATAAAATGGTTAAGGAGTGCAATCAGTTGGTAAAAGGATTTGCAAGAAAGTCCTGAAAACAAATACTTTGACAATAATTCCTAACTTGTTCTCCAAGGGCAATAACTCTCACAATAAATACCATAACAGCGTGAAAGAAAAATTTGATCTGTAGCTCATCACTGTAAGCTCACATAACAAAAATAAGCTAAAAAATTTACGGAAAACTATTATTTTGGCAATAATTCCTATTTCCAAGGACAATAACTCTCACAATAATTATCAGATCAGTGTAAAACTCAAACTTGATCTGTAAAATCTTAATTATAAGCTAACATGCCACAAATAAGATCAGCTGGTTAAACGGTTTCTGAAAAAAGTCAAGGAAACAGTAGTGTGACTGAAGGGCAGACAGAGTACAAACCTATTGTCCCCTTCGGCATTGCCGTAAGGCAAATACTAATCGATCAACAGTATACGATGATTGCAACTGATATATGGGTATTAGGTTGTTTAAAAATACATTGAAACGCAAAAATTTAACCAAAATCACTATAGCATAAAATGTATGTCATGGTGACATAAATGTGGCTTACTAATTTCACTATACAAGATGACTAAAGTGATGTTACATGTATATCACTGACATGTCTTAAGGGGGTACAGAATATCTACGGGAGTAAAAAAAAATCAGCTGAATGCTTAATCACATATTATTAGTAAAGAGAAATCAAGCTTCTCAATGACCAAAATTAGTGTTTGTCAAACTGCTATATATCCAATGAAATTATTCTCGTAAACTGTGTGTTTTTTCCTTGGGTTAGCGGTAATCAACTATTACCAGTAAACCAAAATGAAAAGTTTCACTTTCATTTTGAACAAGATATTGCAATCACACGTTATTTCTTTACAAAACTTGGAATCATGGGAGCTAATTTATGCATGTAGTTTGGCACGCGTCAATGCCATTTACATACCACTAAAAACATGACTATAAATGAAGGACTTCCGGTTAGAAAATATATGCGAGTTACTGGGGTTATATGCATAAATTTACTACTCAAAAAATTAAATAACGCAGTCACGTGACAAATTGTTCAAAGCGAAACGACGAAAATGGTGGGTTGAATGGAATAAAGCTTTCGTTTGTGGTACAGGGAGATTGTTGGTGAATAAAATTTACATATTCTTAGAGAAAAATGAATAAGGAATCGATTGATGTATGATTTATCTACTAATAATTTGATATATTATGATTTCGAGTCTAGAAACTGCTGCCCCAATTCTGGGTCGCCAATTTCCAGGTTTTCTATACAGAGTGCGCTCTGACGTCCCATGGTCCCAGCATATCACAAAAAAGGCCGTCAGACGTCAGAGCAATCTCTGACTATGAGGAACCCTCTAAAATAATTCTTTGATCTACAATATGAAAACAACTCATCACAAGCTGAGAATTGTTAGAATAAAGAATAAATTGTGATCAAGTAGTCATCAAAAAATGATTATTGGTTTATAAATTAATTCCATAAATTTAATGGTAATTAATCAGTCGATAATCAACAAGCAGGTATTCTTTTTATACAAACAAGAAAATGTGAAAATTTGTGATAACTGCTAATTATTTCACATATAACATTTTAGGCTTACTCAGGGGCAACTGATGAGTTGAAAATCTATTTATTTAAGGTGGTACCCAACACTACAGGGAGATAACTCTTAAAAATCACCAGAGCGTTTTAATTAATTTAATAAGTAAAGAGACATTAAGCTTCTCTATGATCAAAATTGATGTTTGCCAAACTGCTATATTTTCAATGAAATTATTCCCGCGAAGTTTGAAATTCTATTTACTAAAAAAAATCAACATTTATGTCAACAGGTCAAAGTAAATATTTCCTAAACATTTTATGAAAATTAAACGAGCCAATTTTATTTTAGTCAAGGTGTTGGGTACCACCTTAACAGGGGCAAAACGACTCATTTTCATGGCCGAAACGGTCTGGAGCGAATCGACCCAGAGCAAACAGGTAATCGGGCCGAAACGTCTGTGCTGTTACCAACAATGTGCTGGAGGCAATAATTTATAATATGTCCCCTCGATACAAATTTTCGAGACTACACCTCGGGCAATACTTAATATCTCAGGAACAAGACTTACTATTCCCCACATACACAGTGAGTATGGTACTTAACAACGTTAAAATGGTGTCGAATTTACGTTGAAAAAGCACGTGAATAGCATAATATAATGGAACCAATCATACAATGAGAAGGAAGAATACGTAGTGTTATAAACTTCTAAAGTTCTGCGAGTTGTGACTTTAGTTTTGTCTTTGGTTGCAAAGTTTTACTTTTCTCATCTCTGCTTCTAAAAATCTTAACGAAATAATACCAAACCTCGGAGAGATTATATTTTTATGATAATGTTGGGTAGTGGAATTAAAATACCAAAATAACAGTAAAAAATCCATTTCTACCTTGATTTTATCTGAATAGTACCTGTGCTTGACCTCTCACAGTTCACCTCCGGGGCAGGAAATAAACAGTAAAAGGTAGATTCAAAATTGTGTAACTGAAACAAAAAAAAAAATACTTTTAATTCTTTTCAAAATCGTGATTGATGTAAGGACATTACTAATAGTAAAAGTAAAAAGTAAAGTTATTATTTATCAAATATTGAAATAGAAATTATCTGAGGATCTCCAACTGTACATCTCTAAGTATTGGTTCTTTATCGCTCCAACTGTGAATATCCTAGTTTCCAACTCGCCCCAACTGTGGAACAAAGATACCTTATTGAACCATCTATAATACTTGCAAAGTAAATAAAAATACAAAGTCTGTATGTATTATATCTTTTATTTTTCATCATCATTATCATCATCATCAGATCTTATGGGACCATTCACGCAAGGGTTCTACCAATTTTTCCAAGTTATATGAAAAGATATTAGAAGCTCAACTGTCAGATTTTTCGACCAAATTTTTAATCCATATTTGTGTGCGTTTAGGCGAGGTCATGGATGTCAGACCACTCTACTTAGACTTTTAGAGGATTGGAGAGAAGCCCTTGATAAAAATCAATACATGGCCGCAGTTTTAATGGACCTCTCCAAAGCTTTTGATTGCTTACCTCATGAAATTTTACTGGACAAACTATCCTTTTATGGTGCTTCTTCTCATTCAATGTGCTTTTTAAAATCATATTTATCAAATAGAAAACAACAAATAAAAGTTGGCAACATACTAAGTAGTTGAGCTGATATCCAGAAAGGTGTTCCAAGGGTTCTATTTGTGCATCTATTTTGTTTAACGTTTTTTTAAACGATATTTTTTATTTTATAAAAATTCAGTATGGACAAAGATCTGAACATGCGCAGACAAAACTTATTCGAAATAGACATAAACATTGTACGTCACATTTTAAAAACCAATCACTGACCTGCGCAAATACTCTCTCCACGACGTCAAATACGACGAACCAATCGCTTAGGAAGAGTAACACGTAATGCCCCAACTGGTGTGCGCAAAAGTATAAATAAATGAAATCAAGTTTTACTATTTCTTTAAGAAGTTCAGAATGCAAATTCAATCAATCAAATGATCAATACTTACAAATCGCGATATAAAAATAAAAAAACGAATTATGATGGTGCCATAAATTGCTGCAAAACTCCGCCTTAGTGGCCTATTCAAATGTGGGTGGTGGCTATCACCATAATAGGCTTGTTTTTGCACGAAATCTTTTGTCTGTTGTGGAGAGTAATAACAATTACCATAAAAAGCGTGTTGTATGGCCCCATGAGCCCGCGCTTTTTACTATCCACGCTTTTGTCAAAATTTGGTTACCCACCTGTAAAGTATTTTACTACGTACGAGAAGAAAATAGAAAACAGCATGTGCTATAAGTTACGACAAACAAAACATGTTAATCTAACCACAAGTTTTAAATATTGAAAATACGACGTAATGCGAGCTCAATTTAAACGTGTTTTGTGCACATTATATTTTAGAAATGTTTGAAATTGAAATATATGATGAAAAAAATGATAGATAGACTTATGATCACTTATGTTTATGCATATAAAGTTAGTTGAAAGAAAGGTTCAGGAAAAATAATTCTGCAATACATTAAAAACAATACATGTACCTTGTAATTGTGTTGTTTGGCTGAATATGAAATTTTATTCACATAGTTTGTAGAAAGATTAGGAATAATACCCGTTTGTAGAAAGATTAGGAATAATACCCGAAATAAGTTTTGGAAATGGTAAGAAATTTTTAAATAATCAAATATCAAATATTTCTCTTGATTACCCTCAGTGCTCCTATCAATTTACTGATGACATAAATTTTTATATTTTCCAACAATGACTATGTATTATATATAAATTGTCATGCGTTACTATATTCGTTTCATTGTCAGGCTATACGAAATAAAGATTCACATTGAAGATCAGAATAATAGGTGAAAAT
Organism: Mytilisepta virgata; assembly: GCA_028015205.1. Classification (NCBI taxonomy): domain Eukaryota; kingdom Metazoa; phylum Mollusca; class Bivalvia; order Mytilida; family Mytilidae; genus Mytilisepta; species Mytilisepta virgata. The sequence goes on from CM051515.1 coordinate 41,190,159, forward strand.
GCACTTTTTGGCCCATATCTCAAAAACGAAAGCAGTTAGAGCAAAACTGACAAGAAGTAAAAATGTTTATGATGTCAAAATCTACCTGCCGCGAATGAACAGCAAAAAGCAAAAGACAAACAGCGATGAGCAAGAGAAGAGCAGCGATGACGAACAGCAGCAAGCAGCAGGAGCAGCGAAAAACAGTAGCACGAAAAAAAACTGAAATGAGCACGTGAGTACAGTCATGAGTAGCGATAAAAAGCAAAAAGCAAGAGAAAAACAGTGATGAGCAAGAGAAGAGCAGCGATGACGAACAGCAACAAGCAACAGGAGCGGCAGTAGCAGCGAAAATAGGGACAAGTAGAACCAAAAAACCGAAATGAGCACGTGAGTATAGTCATGAGTAGTGATGAACAGCAAAGAGCAAAAGAAAAACAGCGATGAACAAGAGAAGAGCGCCGACAACGAAAAGCAACAAGCAGCAGCGAAAACAGCGACAAGTAGCACCAAAAAAAACCGAAATGAGCACGGGAGTATAGTTATGAGTAGCGATGAACAGCAAAGAGCAAAAGACAAACAGCCATGAGCATGAGAAGAGCAGCGATGACGAACAGCAGCAAGTAGCAGGAGCAGCGAAAAACAGAAGCACGAAAAAACTGAAATGAGCACGTGAGTACAGTCATGAGTAGCGATAAAAAGCAAGAGAAAAACAGTGATGAGCAAGAGAAGAGCAGCGATGATGAACAGCAACAAGCAGCAGGAGCGGCAGTAGCAGCGAAAACAGCAACAATTAGCAGCAAAAACCGAAATGAGCACGTGAGTATATAGTCATGAGTAGCGATGAACAGCAATGAGCAAGAGTAAAACAGAGAAGAGCAGCAATTACGAACAGCAACAAGCAGCAGGAGCTGCAACAACAGCGAAAACAGCGACAAGTAGCACCAAAAAATCGAAATGAGCACGTGGGTATAGTCATGAATAGCGATGAACAGCAAAGATCAAGAGAAAAACAGCGATGAGCAAGAGAAAAGCAGCGATTACGAACAGCAACAAGCAGCAGGAGTGGCAGCAGTAGCGAAAATAGCGACAAGTAGCACCAAAAACCCGAAATGAGCACGTGAGTATAGTCATGAGTAGCGATGAACAGCAAAGAGCAAGAGAAAAACAGCGATGAGCAAGAGAAGAGCAGCGATTACGAACAGCAACAAGCAACAGGAGCGTCAACATCAGCGAAAACAGCGACAAGTAGCACCAAAAAACCGAAATGAGCACGTGAGTATAGTCATGAGTAACGATGAACAGCAAAGAGCAAGAGAAAAACAGAGCAGCGATTACGAACAGCAACAAGCAGCAGGAGCAGTAGCAGCAGCGAAAACAGCGACAAGTAACACAAAAAAACCGAAATGAGCACGTGAGTATAGTCATGAGTAACGAAGAGGAAAAGCGATGAGCAAGAGAAGAGCAGCGATGATGAACAGCAAAGAGCAAAAGAAGAACAGCGATGAGCAAGAGAAGAGCAGCGATGACGAACGGCAACGAGCAGCAGCAGCAGCGAAAACAGCGACAAGTAGCATAAAACAGTGAAATGGACCGCCGTTGCTAAAGCGGTTGGTAAGGACACCCTACATTGATCTAACAGTGACAGCTTCAACTGGAGCTAAGGGGACATAATCCAATCCTACCTTTGGTCCTCCCTTGAAGGAAGGGAAAACATCAACCGTGGGGAAAATGGCGGGAACAGGGGGAGATAATCAAACAGTACCTCTGTACTTCATATACTCTCGGACATCGAAATAACAGTAAGAGTATCAGTCCCTCGACACTCGATGCGAGACCCTTACCCTATACGGACGATGAAAGACCGAGAGACGACCGAGAAGCGCGGGGTAAGGGGAGATAATCCAATCTGAATTCTGGTCAGGCATAGCACATCCGGGTCCCAGCATGTGACTGACGTCACTTCCATAAACAAATAATGGGAAAATGGCGGGAAAACACACTACTTCTGGTTGTGAATGCGCGCAAACCACTTCCAGTGCTTCTGGTTCCGGTCACGTGACTTCCGGTTCCTGTGACGTCATTTCTGCTTCCGGCACCTCCTCCTCCTCAAATACTAATTTGCCTGTGCCTATATACTACTGTTCGCTTTAAGTACAAAATACTTTAGTTATAAATCATGTTGCTCACTTGAAATCAGGCTATGCAAATCCTGTTCTATATGCCATAAGCAACAATTTCGACGGGAAATGTGACTATCAAGAATTTTTCACGTTTATCTTAAACGTATCAATTAAAAATACAAGACATCCAGTTAGGTTTGGTTTAATTTAAAATTTATTTTGCTCTATATATATATTCATTTTTATTGTTTGTTATTATTTGTTAAAAATGAAAACTGCATTTATTTTGTATATTTGTTTTATGTTTATTTATGTGTTTAGAGGTCCCCAATGAAAATTAGACTTATCCTAATTGGGTTACCCTCTTTAAATAAAGAATTTACTTACTTACTTACTTACTCCCAGTGAATCTTTGAATACTCCGGAATAAAGGACAGAACAAACGAACTGTAATCTGTATAAATCTTTCGGCATAGATTTTTATTTTCGTTACAATCTAATAGTACGATTTTTTTTTCGATCAACTCACTTTCATAAAATCAAATAAAAGGGAGAAACCAACCAAAAAAGACTGTTAAGTTAAGTTGGTCTACGTAGTCAGGATCAACATTTCCCCGGAAATATCACATTACTTTAAGTAGGGCGAACGGAACCATGGCGAACAGACCACAGGACGACTGAACTCATGACGAACAGGTATTAGGGTGAACGAGAGTAAGAGCGAACATGTTTTAGGGCGATTCTGTATCACAGGGGGCCTGTGATAATGCCTATATTCTATGACAAGTGACAATTTATGGCTTGATATTTTTTGTATATATCTATGTAAGTCATAATTCTGTCCGGATGAAATTGTTTCCGGAGGAAAATATTTAATATAAAATTGTTTCCATAAGATATTATTTAACTATTAAATCCATTCCTCCTTTATGAATTTTTTTCCTTTTGTCTACAGTGATTTCATCTCATTCCAAACAACAGGATAATAATTTACTATGTGAAATAGTTTCCTGAAGGATTGTCAGTGGTTTTCAGTATTTAATTTTCATTATGAATTAGGTAAGTGTTGGCCAGGATAAAATCTGACAGTATCTAATTATTAAATAATTTCCACCTCATTACAGGTTAATGTTAATGAAAGTGGGTTGTTTTCACTGTTGTAATACAAAAATGTTCCTTGTAGATCGTCAAAATGGAAGAGTATTTATGAAATATTAACTACATTTGTATTTGTTTGAAACGTTCATAAATATTTCATGAAACATTTCTTCTTTCACTTTCTTGAACCTATTTTCTTTCTTTTACCTTAACAAAGACCCAACCCCACTTTTTTAACAGTTTCATACACCTTTTCATACACCTTTTCGTTTTGTTTAGCAAAATTACTTAATGGAAAGAAAAATATGGCTATGGAAAGGATTTTACTATTAGACAATTTCAAAGGGGAAAGTATTAAATGTTAAATCTATTTAAAAAAGATCAGTAGATATTCCATCTAAGCCTGGACTTTTATCGGTTTTTTTTTTTAGTTTTCGCACAATGTCAATTAAATATGTAATAATACATCAAAACTGAACATCAAGTTTCAATCAGTTGAATCAAGGACGTATATTAGTTATACGTCCTTGGTTGAATTATACGTCAAAGCGGGAATTAATCCAATTACTACTGAAATTTATATTTCCCCAGGGACATTATCAATACAAACTGAATGTATAAAACAATATATTCAAACAGCCCCAAAGCATCATTAATTTTCTCAAACATTATTTATGAAAGTTAATTTTCTTTTTGATATCCTGGGGTAAACGTTTTACAATAAATTCTTTCCTCTATTCAATTATTTCTGTACACCTTTCCGTGACGTAATACACACCCATGTGCTCACACAAAGAAATATCATCAATGGCGGAACACATGGAGGTAAAATGATATGGCTTTTATAATATCTTGTACTCTTGCTCTTATATGTAACGTGCAGCAGTTCATTTAAAGTGACGACTTTGCATCGAACTAAACAAAATCATGAAACAGTTTTGACCAAAGAGAGTCACAATCCAGACTTTGAGGGGCAGACTTTGACATAGTCGTGGGCGCGATTGATGCATGGCAGTCATAAATGGCAAAATGTATAATACTGTTTACACTCTCGATAACAGAGCTCAGTTTTCCCTTACCTGTATGATTTTATTTACAGTTTAACATATGGTTGTAAAATCTATTTCCTTAATATGGGTCCAACCGCTTTCTGTAGAAATATCACTTAAATTGGGGTGCGCTCTTAAATTGAATTCTTTAGAGCCAATAGAGGGCTAGGCCCGCTTTCTGTTTTAATTGCTCTCAAATTTCATTAGTGAACAGTTTTGTTTATCATACCAGTGTGACCTGCTTGATAAATATCTGGACTGGCTGCAATTCTTAACCGGACACAGTTATTTTTGGCAAATTTCTGGAGACGGGCCTTATATAAAGTTGTTGAAGTGTTGCCTGTAGCAGCGTAACCATAGCCAATTTGGTGCTTTGTTGCTTTTTGACGTGAACTGTAGACCTATGGATTTCATCGGTTTTAAAGTTTTAGAATTGGGACCGGGATTTGATTTGCACTTACGAGGTTATATTAAGGTGACAATTCCAATTCTTCTTGTTTGAATATTTATTTCCCAGCTTTTAGCAATCAGTTTTCTTCATGTTTTATTTTATCTTGCTATTCCAAGCTCTGATGGCTGAGATTTTTATTAGATTAGCCATTGTCTATGACACCTACAGGAATTGTGAGGTACTCCACTGTGAGACCATTGTGAAATAAAACAACAATGAATAATCTGATAAAAATCTTAGCCATCGGATCAATCAGTATGAGACAAAATGGATTGATAGTGGGTAGATAGGTTTACACAGTGAGATCTCAAGCTTCTTTTTCCATTTAGGGTTATTTGAAACAGAAAAATATGTCTATTATTGTTTTATTTTATTGTAGACCACACAGACAAGTTCAGACACTTCCCTTCCCACAAAACCTCCACCAGCCACCAATGGAAATGTTGCTCCAGAGGATATGACATCAAAAGATTATTACTTTGATTCATACGGGCATTTTGGTATCCATGAGGTTTGTATAGATATCTTTTTTGAAGTGAAGATAGAAGATTATTATCCTTATAAAACACTAGTTTAAATTATCAAGAATAGTTGTAATCCTTTTGAGAAATGCTAGTTTAAATCATCAAGTCACAGAATTCTGAATAGTCAGCATTGATCCATATACTCCAAAATAGAAGCGGGTCATTAACACAAATATCTCATAACCCTCTTTGGTGTGTATTAAACACACTTATGTATTACACGCACCCCCTTTTTGGCCCTTGAAAATGGAGGAAAAATCTTTGTGTTCAAACTTCAAGATCAACAAGGTGGTTTCGTGCAAAAAGGTGTTTCAATTTTTTCGAACATATCATCTCTATGCCCTGTAAAATCACAAATATAAAGTAAGTAATGACTAAAAGAAACTTCTACGCTAATGAGTCTGTGTGCAAAATGGGGTTTCTGATTCGAAAGTCATCATCTTGTCACATTTTGGTAGGAAATCGAACCTCAAGTGAGACTACATTGGCATGTATAGTATGCACCACCCTTAACAAAAACTTATTTTAGGGTAAAAAAAAGTGTGCGTAATACATACCAGAAGACAGTATGGTTGTTATACTTAAAAAATTATAACTCTGTTAAAACATAGATCTTGCTATAACAGGAAATGCTGAAAGATGAAGTAAGAACGCTGACATACAGAAACTCTATGATTCATAATAAACATTTGTTTCGTGGGAAGGTGGTTCTAGATGTTGGATGTGGAACAGGAATACTAAGTATGTTTGCTGCTAAAGCTGGTGCTTCAAAAGTAATTGGTGTAAGTATTGTAAAAATAAAAAATAATAGAGTATTAGAATATGTGACTATATCTGACTCATGGAATGTTAGAGGGTTTCACACTCTGGATCAAGAACAAAAATATCTAATATCGCTACAAAAATTAAGGGTTGGTAGGTAGGAAGAATGTTTTTTTTTTGTTTTTCATATATTTTTAGGGGGCATGAGATCCAATTTGAATACTGTAGAGATTGTGAGTTATGAGTAGTGAAAAATGTCCCCAAAAAAGTTAAGGATAGACACCAAAATGTGGTTTGTTTGGTTTGAGGAAAACATGAGCATTTTTAACCGGGGACCAAAGAAAAATGATTGTATGTTTCCCCTACCTGACCAGGTCTAATTTCTGTCGGATTATAACTTTTTTCAGGAAGAAAAAAATAAATTAAAAAAAACCTTGTCAAATGTCTTCTTACAGAGCTATTTGGTAATGTTTTTTCTGTAAACAATTTTGGTCATTTCTATACTATATCCACATTTTGCGATGCAAAGCAGAATATAGCAGCTAAGCTGTTCAGGTTGCGTGTTTTTGTTTTGATTGCGATCACAGGGGATGGGGGTGGAAACCACAAAAAGTGAAAAAAATGAGCTAGAAAATGGCGGCAATCGGAATTCTAGCGATTTTTCATTGGCCACAGTGTTTTATACCGACATGTTACAATATGTAGACCTCATTTAAAAATAAATTTAGCGGACTTTGACTTATCTATGCACACGTGGAAATTTTGACAATGTTGATTATTAATGTGTTAAAGCAAGGTCAATTGGAGAAATTAAGAGTATTTTGGAGAAAAAATAATATAAAGATCATAGACAAATATTAAAAAATCAGCTTGGACTCACCATTCTGAAAAATGATGAGTCCCAAGACATGCATGAAAAATTCTTAGTGAGAACCCTGAATGCCAGCACACTTTAGATGCAAAGTGAATGAAGATAAAAGGAAATCATATCAATAAGCATACAACAAGCATACACAAATTGATCTAAAGGATGTTTTGAAAAAAGGACTACCTACCGACCCTAGTTTTCTTATCTTTTCTCAGTTTTTTTAACCTAATTTAGGAATAAAAGGTGTTAATTATTCTTAGGTGTTTGATTGCAGGGCTAACATAGTGATTTATTGTTTAATCAATTAAGAAATTTTCCCCATGTTGTGAAATAGGATGCCCTCATATTTAACACTGACACACTAAATTGCCCTCACTAGGAAAAGATACCATGCCTTCACATATTTCAGGGGAAAACTAATCTGGTTAATAGTTTGGTTATGTAAGGCAGACATACAGGCAGTTTTCAGGTCCAAGTAGTTATGAAGGACAATCTGGTTTATAGTTTGGTAATGTAAGGCAGAAATAGATAGTTTTCTGGTCTAAGTTGTCATGAAGGACAATCTGGGTAATACGTTGGTAATGTAAGGCAGACATACAGGCAGTTTTCAGGTCCAAGTGGTCATGAAGGGAAATCTGTTTTGCTGTCAGTCGGGCAACTTCTTGTTGCCCTGAGACAATGTAACATAGCAATATGTTCAACAGAGGTTTATTTTTTAATAATGTCAGTATGTAGCAGTTTTTTGTTTTACTTTTTATATTTTTCATCAGATTCAATAACTTATCTTTAATCCCAAGAGTTTCAGAATCTTTTTCTCTAATGACAATGTAAAATTCAGAGAGGTCTTCAGAATGGGTCTTGGCAGGAAATTTCACAAGCATTTATTAGCCAACGTGTGGTGATATCAGAATTTATCAGACGGGTCAAGAGATGTATAAATTTGCACAAAGTTAGAGAAAATTCATTATCTTTAAGGTACACTTGTATGCGGTTAAAATGGTTGCTACATGTTTTTATTGTGAAAAAGATAATGTGATCTTTAAGGAGTTTATAAGCTACTTCAAACATAAAATTTCATGTTTCAGATTGAATGTTCAAGTATTATTGATTATGCACAGAAAATTGTGGATAGTAACAACTTCTCCGATGGTAAGATGATCATATTATTAAAAAATAAAGTAAAATCTCAAAAATAGTATTATAAACTGAATTGTCTTTGCTATGTAATATATAGCAAAGACAATTCAGTTTATAATACTATTTTCAGTAACATAGACTTCAGTCCAAGTATTGTCCAAAAATCACAATTAAAGGCATTTCATCACTTTTTTTGTAAAACTTGTTTTTCTCGCAAACAATTGACAATTCAGTCACTAAATTTGATTTGTCATTTTTGATAGAAGTGTAATATCCAGTTAAGAATTTAAAAAAAAAACTGGGCATATAAGGTAAATGATAAGTAGCTATCACAATTTTCATTTACAAATTTTCAGTATAATATGAGAGAAGGGATATAGTGGATTGATTCTTCACATTAAATCTCTACATATACATTACAAAAGGTTGCTGTTGTTCATCTTAAGGTCACAAAATTACTGTTGCACTCCACTGCAAGTTAAAGATGACTTTATTACAGGTTTGATAATTCTTTGCTTAATTATAACATCACACATGTGCATTTTATATAAAGTTATTTATTTCCTGTTTTTCAGTGATAAAGTTAGTAAAAGGAAAAGTGGAGGAAGTATCATTACCAGATGGCATAGAAAAAGTAGATATTATTATCAGTGAATGGATGGGATACTGTCTCTTTTATGAATCCATGTTAAACACGGTTATCTATGCTAGAGACAAATGGCTGGTAAGTTAAATTTGTGTTTGAGATGAGGGAATATGAGTGCAAAGACACAGATTGAAGTGAGTGTATTACAGTTGGTATATCAGTAGGTAGAGTCAAGTGTGACCTTAATCTAGTTAACTTTACTATTCATTTGTAATAATGGATATAAATTTACTATATTTTGTCACTTTGACCTACTTTTCAGGGTGGATAACCTTCAAATTATTTCTCACATATTAACAACACTGTTCAATAGAAAAGAGTTTAAAGGTATGTAGAATGATTATTGTTACTTCAGGGAAAAAACCCAAAATCAATTTTTAATCATAATGTGAAAGTTTTTTTCATACTGAAAGAATTCGTTACGAAAAATTTGGTTTTTTAGCTCCACTGGACCAAAGGTCTGTCCATTTGTAAACTTTGATATTTTAATCTTTGTCTATAAAACCATCGAGTCTGTTGGAACCAATCCTTGAAACACCCAGACTGTCATCCAAGATGGCCACCACAATTGAACTTTATTGTCCCCCGCCGCAACGCGATGCGGGGGATATGGTAATGCCGGGCGTCCGTCCGTCCGTCTGTCCACCTTGTAAGCGCTCTAGCAAATTTATTTCTTGACCGATTTGGATAATATTTATACAGTAGCTTTAACTCAATGATACTTTAAGGGAGTTCGAAGATGAGTCATGTCGAAATATTTTTGTAGGAGTTATGCCCCTTAATAACTTAGAAAATTGACAAAATTTTCATGTAAGCGCTCTAGCAAATTTATTTCTTGACCGATTTGGATAATATTTATACAGTAGCTTTAACTCAATGATACCTCAAGGGAGTTCGAAGATGAGTCATGTCGAAATATTTTTGTAGGAGTTATGCCCCTTAATAACTTAGAAAATTGACAAAATTTTCGTGTAAGCGCTCTAGCAAATTTATTTCTTGACCGATTTGGATAATATTTATACAGTAGCTTTAACTCAATGATACCTCAAGGGAGTTCGAAGATGAGTCATGTCGAAATATTTTTGTAGGAGTTATGCCCCGTAATAACTTTGAAAATTGACAAAATGTTCATCTAAGTGTTCTAGAAAATCTATATTCTCCTTGCATTGGAATAATATTTATACACTTGGACCTAAAGGGAGGTTTTATACATAAACTCCTATCGAAACTTATAAAATTGAAAAATACTGTCTTTAAGAGTTTGTTAGGCGGAATACTTTTGATCAAAGCATTTCTGTTTATTGAAAAGGAGTAAATGTACATTGGTATAAATTCTCAATACACATGGTAAAATAAGATTTCAACACTATACCCATATTGTATAAATGTCTTCATACCACTCATTAACTTGTAAAAAACTTTAGCAATAACCACAAATTGTTTGTCCTTCTATTCTCTCTCTTTGAGAAAATTTTGTTATGTTTCACTTGTCCAAGGGTTTCTGATGCTCTAGCGGCGGGGGACTTCGGAACGCTGTTCGATTTTTTAACATGGGACTCTTTTGAGAAAATTCACTTGGAGATCTTCTTGTTTGAAACCACTGAGCAAATTTGAATAAAATTTGGCACCAGTGGTCAACAGGTTGTCCTCTTTCAGAATTGTATCTAACAACGCAAACGTCCATCAAAGATGGCTAAACATAGGGGAACTTAGTTTAACATAAGACTCTATGGGAAAATTATCTTAAAGATCTTCTTGTGTGAAGCCACTGAAAATTTACAATCCGACTTGCTAGTGGTTTTCTTTTAGCAAAGTCAATTTATTCTGCTTTAAGTATGAAGATGAAATGCGCACAGGTGAGGGATACAGTCTCCCGGAGGCCTCTAGTTTGACTTTTCACTTTACATGGTTTACATCTGAAATTCCTACGATGCATTTAACTTAGACTTTTTAATCTTAAAAAATCTGTAGGCTTTATTTTCAAAAGACATCATTTAGAAATTATTTGTAACTTCCATCATTATCAAGTCGAAAATGTGCCAATTCTTTGAATTGTATTTTTTGGTAGAAGCCTGATGGTGTCATCATGCCTGATAGAGCAACAGTCTATGTTTCTGCAATAGAAGACAGACAATATAAAGATACAAAAATCAACTGTAAGTTTTTAATAATGTATATTTTTTTCTGTTTCCATAGAAACCTGGCGGTATGATTTTCCCCGACAGAGCTACGCTGTATGTATGTGCCATTGAGGATAGGCAATACCGGGATGAGAAAATCAACTGTAAGTGTTGCTATGGATTCATTGAAGAATTCATAAATATTTGGTGGAATGGTTTTAATTTTCTACATTAGCTTTGCATTGTTTTTGTGCTTTAGATATAAAAGGGTAGTTGTAGATGGCGATTGCTTTTAGCAGTTTTTTTGGTCTCATGCATGAATGTTTCGATTATTTTATTTTGAAATACACTAAATTTGATTTTTTAAAATTTAGAATTAATTGAAGTGCGTAGTCCTTCATAACATAATCATTGTATCATCGTGTACAGTAGAATTTGTTAATCATGAGAGGATTGTAAATCTGTGTTAATTTTCATACTTATTACAATTTTTTTTCTGTAAAGAACTGGTAATGAAGACATTTTTGTAATTTAAAACCAGTGTTGCTAAAATTGGACTAGAAAATTTGATAGTTTCTGAAAATAATTGAATATCCTTTTGGGACATGGACACAATTTTGTGGAAATATCATGTCAAAACTTGATCAGATATTTTTTTAAATGACTTTAGCTTATAGATACATGTGAAAAATTTAGAACCTGATCAGATCAGGTGATATGTAAATCAGGTTTTGGAAACCATAATGATCTCATATTTTTTGTACAGAAATAAAACAAAATCTGTAAAAAAAAGATTTCAGGATTTTGGATAATTCAGTAGGACCCTCTTAATATCAAATTAATACCACAATACCAAAAAAATGGAATATGGTTTAATGGATATTTTTGTAACAGTTTGGCCATTTGTAATTGAATTTTGATTTTCATGAAGATTGACACTCACCCTTTAAGTTTCTGCAAATAGTCACATATATTTTTTCCAAATCTTATCAAAATTATTGAATTGGTTTGTTGAGATGTTGCCTAATTATTTGTTAGTATGATCAAATTTGAAAGTATTTTAAGAAATATTGTAGAAATAAAAAAAGTATTTTCATTACAATTTGTAGTCTTTAGATTATTTTTGTTTTTGTGATGTTGAAAGTCAGTTACAGATTTTTACTCTATTCAGCTGTTTGTGCTTGTGACTGATTGTATCATAGGACAAGATGTCCTGATGGTTCTATATATTTAAAGACTAGTAGAATTTTCTGATTTGACTTTATTTCAGGGTGGGATAATGTGTATGGATTTGACATGAGCTGTATCAGAAAAACTGCAATTAGTGAACCTCTAGTGGATGTTGTTGATCCAAAAATGGTCGTGACAAATGCTTGTTTGATCAAGGTATGTGTTGAATAACATATGTATATCAGCCAGTACTTGTTATGCTGTTGAATTGTTCAAAAATTCAGAATCCTGATATGTGACAATTGGCAAAAGTGTCAGTCTATTTAGGATTCTGATTGGTTAATACAACAGTGAAAGTTCAAAGGTCACTTGAAGCTGTTGTCGTCGGTTTATCTTAACTATGGAATGTGTACAAGCTATATAAACAACAGATTATTTACCTGGAATTTATCTGCAATCAGATTTTTAAAAAAATTCCACAACTATTGCATTGAGCATTTCAAGTAAACTTCTCAAAAGCACCATGCTTGAACATATTTAAGTTATGGCCGTCAACGAGAAGAAAATTAAAAATTAAGCTTCTTGGGTGAGGTGGACATTAAATTTCATGATGTTCATCTCAATAAAGTTTAAAACAGATATCGATAATACATGTACCTTGTTGAGAATGATTTCGGAAACATACAAATATAACAATAAGAAATTATGACAGTTGAGGTTTATTTTGAATTTAAATTATTAACTTACCCCCCAAAAAAACCTTTTCATCAGAATTTATAAATGTTAGTAGAATTAAAGAGAGAATAATATTATTGTCATTAAATTTAGAAAAAGAAATTGAACCGTTATAAGAAATATTTACATCAAAAGTAGAGTAAAATTCTAAAATCAAAAGTAGAGTAAAAAATAATTTTATCTTTAATAGAAAATGACAAAGTTTTATATTTCAACTTTTATATTTATATTGTCGTATTACCAGAAACATTCAGAAAAAGAATTGCATGGAATATGAAAATAATGCATTTCTTGTAGTAGTTATATTTAAAGTTGATATTTACTCTTTCAGGAGGTTGATATATACACAGTTCAGTTAGACGATCTGTCATTTAAAGCTCCTTTTCACCTACAGTGCCGCAGGAATGATTATATCCATGCACTAGTCACATATTTCAACATTGAATTCACAAAATGTCACAAAAGAACAGGTTTTTCAACAGGTAAGCAGCTTTTATACAGTAAAGACCTTTTATAGATAGATTTTGATAAAGCTGATATAATCATTAAAAGGAGGCATATCTTCTCAAAAGCACCATAGTGATGTCATGTATACTAGCTATGGCTGTCAACGAGAAGTAAAGTAAACATCTGATTGTGGGTGAGGTGAACATCTTACATGATGTTTATCTCAATACAGTCAGAAACAAACCATGAAGGGAAAAAAAAAAGAAAAGTTGTGAAACTGATTATGGAAAACTTTGGATTATAAATGTTCTTACACACCACTCGTGTTTTCTGTAATGTTATGATGAATAATCGGACTTCCAGAATAAAACCAAAATGTCATTTTGGTACCAGTACAAGTTGATTCTCCTAATCTCGAAGTTAGAAGGGACCATCAAAGATCATTTTAAGTATTGGGTAATATATGATAGGACTTTGGAAGTAGTTAGACATATATGGAATTAAAGAGTTTGAGGTAACTAAAGTGTATTGTAATAAAGTAGAGAAAATTCATTTGTATTGTTATTCACATAAATAAGCAGGTGGTTTTTTTTTTGCAGCACCTGAAGCACCATATACTCACTGGAAACAGACAGTATTTTACTTTGACCAATTAGATCTGACTGTACAGAAAGGAGAAGAGTTGTGTGGAACTTTCAGTGTAAAACCAAATAAAAATAATGTGGTGAGCATCCATATTAGTGCTTTATTTGTGATTATAGTTTTCCTGAAGATTTAAGAAGATTAACGAAACTTAAATTTCAGAATAATATTTGAAATTAAGTACAGTTGATATGAAGCAATATTCACTTTTGTGCAGTTGTGAAATTTTTTGAATGATTTCCTTTTGATTTTATGTTTAAATGTTGTATGTCTGCTGCATACAAATTATGATGTTCTTATTTTGAAACCATGACAGTTTCTATTAAAGCAATAAACATGATAAATAGGTTTCAAAATGAAGATCTTAGCTTACAAAGATTTAGTACCAATCAAAATGCACATTATAAAATAACAATATGACAAATTCTATATATTGCTTGATTTGATTTAAAAGAAAGGATATTTTTTCGCATAATTATTTTAGAAATTGCATGCAATAAACTTCATATATGTTAATGGAACTGTAAAGAATACTATTTTGAGACAAATTTTGCTAATGGCTAAAAATCAACAAAGGGATCAATGATAAAATAAAATTAACTTTGGATTAATTTGTTGCAAAAAATTAGAATTTCTACCATTTATAGTATGAAATATTTTTCATGTAATTAAAAAAAAAAACACAATTTTATGGCAGCAAAAATCATATGTTACACATTGATGCAATAATTACAGTGTCCAAATTTTCACATTTTTGAAAAAAACTATGTTAAAAAAAGATCTTTTCCTTTCTTTGCAGAGAGATCTTGATTTTGAGATTGAAGTTGACTTCAAGGGTGAACTCTCTAAAATGAAGGAGTCAATGACCTACAAGATGAGATAAGTAAGCAGATGAATTAACGGCTTTAGTTTCATCATGGCCGTGCAGAGTCTGCGTGGTCCCTTTGTGTTCTTGTTGAGCAGGAACAAGGAAGTGGAATGCGTGTCTGAACATTAATACAAAGAGCTAGATCACCAGGAACCATCACAAAATGAAACTAGAAAATGAAAGTAGATAATTTTAAAATTGTATACTGTTTTAAATATAAGCTTTTGAATGTTTTATGAACCTTAAGACAATTTGTACTGAATATCTGTTTTAGGCATATATCATTCAGTTTTGATAGATTATTTGTATCAAATCGTGGATTATAAATTCCTTATGCATGCATTAGAATGGTTGTAATAAGTACTGGAAGATGATAAAATCTGTTTATAAAAGTTAAAGTTTGTAAAATTAAATGAACAAAAAATAACCTGAAAGAAAACTTTATTTTGTTATTGGAAATATAAGTATACTGATTATGGTCAATTAGATACATGTACATGTATGCATGTAAAACAATTCACTTAAAAAACAGCAAAACTAACGTGTTAGTTCTCCAGTGTCATCAAACCAACAAAAAAAACCATTTATTTATGTGCCTGTCTTGCAGATGCATGTACCATATCTTCTGTTTGCGTAATATAATGAACCATATATTTTTATGAGGATGAGGTACTATTTGTATAGATAGTTTAATGTGTAATATAATATTATAATGTATGTGGTGTTGAAATACTTATTATGTTGTGAATCAGCAGTCCTGGTTTAAGAAATCCAATTTAAGGTCTGTGGTGAAATATTATGAAAAAATATTTTCAACTTGATATTAGGTCATAGACAATAATGAAGAACCCTATCAATTTTAATGGCACCAGATTCCAGGAATTATTAACTAAAAAGCTACCAAGGAATGATATGTCAGCTTGGTTCATTTCCATAAATCATTGTCATTTATAAATCATAAACTTTCATATCATTATACATTACTAACTTGATGAATTAAAATGTTGCAACATTTTTTGTCTTAATTAATGTATTCCCCATTTTCTGTGAAATAAATTCCTTTATTCAAGAGATATTGTCCTAAGATGGTTTTTGCTCTTCCATTTTGGTAATTTTTGAATTTTTGAACATGATCTTCAACTTTTGGAATATTGTTTTGGTGGTCAACATTTTGACCTTGAGCACAACTCAACTGATTAGTCGTAAATCGACCAAATGTGCAAATCTTGGGCATCAAAATTGTTATCCGAAGCTGTCACCTACCCATTTCATAGTATTCCTGTACTAGTATAAATGTGTGAAAGTTTTCTAAGATTTACAAAAAAAAATAACAAGACTTAAATATTAAGATTTACTTTTTGTTTGTAAATTTTTAATAATTGTTTTTGTTAATTGTATATTTGATCAGTATAGAAGACATCAAAATTTGTCAAAATGTGTTTTGATGTGTTAAAATCATAATTTAATGTTTTGCTGAAACTAAAATGGTATTGAAGAAAAATAAAGGCATAGATTGGCCCTTTTTGCACATTGCTGCAATGTGAAGAGGCAGATATAGAAATGCTGATGTCAGTCCTTTGGTCTGTTGGTCCCTCCATCACACTTTGTAAGTACCCTCACATCTGTATTTCTCAAAAAGATTTGAACAATATTTATGTCAAAGTTCACCTACTTGAAGGAAAATGTCAAATTTAGATTTGCTGTATTCTGTTATTAGTAACAAAAAGGTTTAAATGGTTTTGAGGATAGACATTTTTATCAAGACATAAATTAAAATTTCAGAGAGAAAAACTAAATCATAACCATTCATATTACAAAGTGGTTGTTGGTATGCTATTAAAGTATATTTTAAATCAATTTCGTGAACTTGTGTAATTGTATGTTCTGTGTCATTTTAGAGAAACCAGTTTTCACGTGTTTTGACTAGCTTTACTTGATACCAATAACCTGGTCAGTTTTTCTGTTAATTTTAGTCATTTGGTTAAATGTAATAAGGTCACTCAGTGTTTTCCCGAGAGGGTTTATGGATGGTGGTACCCTAATGCATTAATATTAGGCCCCCATGCATGAACTTTTTAAATTCCTTATAATACTATACAATTTTTTTATACCTCCATCCTTCTGAGTTCATGGCCACCATCCTTTCAGTTTATCATTCTATGCCTCAACAAATTTCCAGGGAAAACACTGGCACTGATATACAGTAGTCCTGTAAACATAATATTTTACTAAAATGTAGAGTTGAAGTAGATTTACCTCCCATAGACCACAAATAAAGATAACACTAAATGCAGGTACCTTTTATCAACTGAACCTAAAAGACACTTGTCTTGTTGTTTGGATGTTGATTTATCAATATGATGAATGCCTGTTCTCCGATCAAAAGCTTGCATGGTTTTCCATGAATTTCTGAAAGTGATAATATTAACAATGGCTGGAAATAAAATTTCAGAAACTCTTGTCAAGAAACATGGCTCCCAGAGCTTATTAAAATTTGTTACTGGCTGAACTTACAAAAACTTTCCTGAACCAAATCCAAGGTGGCTACCAGCATCCCACCTAATTATGATTTGACTCTAAGGGAAAAGACAGTTTTTAAAATGGTTATTCTAAGAACAATTTGATGGATTGATACATAACTTGGTTTATTTTATACTTACAAAGACACAAATAATTCTTGTTACTTTGGTACCGTTCTACCAACAAATGTGCCTACCAGGTCCAAAAGGGGATAAGTGATGTCAGAATAAATGAACTTTTGGGAGTGGTTAAATTGCAATGATTTTCTCTGATACTACTAGACTCCTTGATTTCAAAATTTTCATGAATGATCATTGCAAGGTACTCCCAAAGACTTGCTACCTAGTGCCGAAGCCCGATCTAAGAAGGCTACCACCGTCCACCGAATCTATCATTGGATTCTATGGGAAAATGTATTAAAATTTCATATGAAGAACAGTTGAATAGTTGATAACAACCTTAGTGTATTAGATACATACGAGGACACGAATCGTTCTTGTTGCTGTGGTACTGTTCTACCATCAAAAATGGACGCCAGGCCCCCAAAAATGATTTTCTGACTGGTCACATTTCCAAGTTCTCTTAAAATACTTGACCCATTGATACTTGTTATAAATGATAATTTTACCGTCGTCTTATTGTGGTGCCGATTTGAAATCCAAGATGGCCTCCAGCATCCGACTTGGTTAACGTTTTTATGCCCCGCCACGAATGTGTCTGGGGCATATAGATTTACCCTTGTCCGTACGTCCGTCCCGATTCGGTTAAGTTTTGCGTTTAGCTCCATTTCTCAGACACCTATAGTAATATATCAATGATATTTTACCACTACAGTCCTCTTGTATAGTATAGCGCAACAATGTTTGAACCCTCATGAAACAATTTCCTGAACAAGGCACCCAAAACTAAACCAGTCAATGATTTGCTGTTCATGATGAAGTCAACCAGAGCTAGCGTGGCACCGACAAATCCCAGTCTATTTCGGAGTAATTCTCAATACTATAGTATTTGCTAGAAATTAGTTTTAGTCCGTTTCGATTTTAAAAATATACACTAAAGAGGAAATGGTATTTATCTTAAGCTTCATTGAAATGAGAAAACTTTAAAATTCTAAATATGTTTTTACCAGCTTAAAATATTTCAAATCTTTAAAATATAATTTTTCTAAATAAAATTTTATACCATTTCAAAAACGTAAAACACTGCATGAAAAGGGGATATGAGTAAATTCACATTTCTATAAGAAAATTACAATGTATAATGGTATCTGAAGCATCTTATCTTCACAATAAATACATATTTTTGACTTTTGGGTAAATGTCTCAACTAATTGCTGAGCGTGCGGGGATCACTGTCGATTACCACACTAATTTTCCAGTTAAGTTTCAAATTTGTATTAAGAAAAGTGAGACTTTAAACGTAACGATTAAATTCTCTATTTGTAATTTCCTTCTTGAAACAACATTGTGACTGGACATTTTCTGTATCTTTTACTGTTTTCAAAATATTTAGATTTTAATGTTTTCACATTTCACAGATCGTACTGCAGTAAAGTTTATTTCTTGTATTATTTGTTTATGCTTGGGTGTGCAGAACAAAAGTGAATATTCAATGGTCTTCAATAGTCAAACCGATAAAATTGTCAAGAATTCCTATCCAGGTATATGGTGAATAAAATCACCACCCGCTCTGGATAATGAAATAACAATTCCACTTTACTTTCTAATATTTTATTTCGAATCTCAGCATAAAACCCGAGAAACACATTAATTACAATTAAAAGTATATGTCTTAGATTCAGTTCTAGATAGAAGTACATTGTACATCAATTTCAATTAAATATATGAACACAGTACTAGAAAAGACATGTTTAAGTTTCTTTGATTTTTATTTAATTTATTTACGGTATGATTTTTCTTATGCGCATTTAAAATTGTTTTGACATATGATCACATTATAATATAAAATACACTCCTTTTAAAATTAACATGCTTACAAACACGTCTTCGTTTATTAAAGACAAAATTAACAAGTTAAAAATATGTATAGATATGTTCTTGGTGGTTGTTTTCCTCCATATAATTACCTAAACCCCAACTAAGACTCCTAAAACATAATTTTTTATGAATTTCGTATCAGGAACGTTTAATTTGTGGGTAAGTTGACTACCTTATATTTAATATCTTCTGTAAGTAACACTCAAAGTTATCTCCAAATTCATAAAAATTTATACTATTACGACCGAACTGATTTAAAATCTACATCAAACAAAAACAGAAGCGAAATCTGATTCGAAATATCGACAATAGAAGACCTTGGAAAAAAGAAGAAATAGGAAATGAAGAACAAGGCATCAAGCAGAAGAAAGTAAAATCCAAAACAAATATAGTAACTCAAACCCAAAACTAACATGAGTTCCACTGAGGTCTTAGATAAGCTTTTTTACATTTTAGTTTGTCTGATTTTACTTTAAATCTGATTTCGCTGATTTAATTTTCTTTTTTTCCGCTTCATCTTTATTGGTGTTTTCAGGAAAACAGGCAAACGACTTTTTAATTTCAATAATATTTTTATAAAAAAAAAAAGAAATCACATGAGGGATAATACCGATTTTTTTTCAAACTTAATTCAGTGTAAAAAAAATTATTATCGTGATTTTATAATCACTTTTACAATACATCAATTAATTTCCACCATTTCATAAATTGTATCTATGATGGAGGTGTTCATACTCTTAAGTAAAACATAAGCAGAATAAATTTAAATATTTCAAAGTGGTTACGACAGGGTTGTCCAACGAATGGTGGCGTGTTTTAAAGTTGTCCTAGTAGAAGATTTCTCATTTTTTTCTGCTGATTTTATATAAAAAACCAATAAAATGATTTCCATTTTCAGAGCAAAAGTAAGAACCATAAAAGTAAAATTATGAATCTTTGATAGGAAAAGGCTGTTAATAAATAAACATTAAAAAAACCTACAAAACAGGGAATTATATCAGAAATTGTTTAATCTGTAATTTTATATTGTTAAACAGCTCATCGTGAGATGCATACAAAGTATTTTAATAAAATAGCACTAAAGGTGACAGCACTAATTCTGGAGAATACACACATTAATCAGACTTTTATTACTTTGACTCAGTTTTGTAGATTCGACCCAATTCGATCCAATCTTTAGACATGTCACGTCACTTAAACATTTCCCTTGAAAAGTTCTCATGTACGATTCATTCTTTTCAACACGTTATCATATAGAAAACATCTTGTTCTATTATTTGTAATGTGTTCTGCAATTTTTATTTACACTCTTTGATATAAAGACATTTGTGATAGAGACGGTCAACCTTTGACCAGACGTGTAAGTTTTATTTCAATGATTAGGCATTTTATGGCTTTAACACAAAGAATTCTTGTTCCTTGATATAAAAAACTAGTTCTAGTTTATTCATTTCTTCGCAAATGAACTCTTAAATCGAAAGGTAATTTTCTATATTCAATAATTTAAACTTGCATCCGATTTTTAAACAAAATACATTTATATATATTTATACATATATATAAGTTAAATATTTTAGAAACTGTTGCTTTCTTCTTTATTATTGTCTTGTGACGGCTGGCTTTTATATCAACGAGCAATTTGTTTTTGTTTCTATTTTATTTCCTTTAATCCCCCGGTAAATAATAAAAAACTTTCGGGTCAGTAAATAAAACTGGAATGATATTGAAATTTATTTATTTGCATGTGCACAGTTTTTAGAAAGGTTTTTGCTATATCTTAGTTGATGTTTTTTTTTAAAAATGGACAAAAATTATTACAATTATTTCATCTATTAGCAAAACGTGTAAATTCCTTCTAATGATGTCATTTATACATTTCAGATAAAACTATGTTTTTAAATGTAGTGTCCGTTGTATTTCTACACATTTTGATAACTGCAAACTTTGCAGAAACAATCTTACCAAGTTTACAAGACTGTTCGGATTTCTATGGAATCGAAAGCGGAAAGGACGAAAATACATTACATGAAATGCAGAATGTGTGCGAACAAAGACTACTGACCATGAAACCACAGCACGTTGCAGTCAGAAATTTCACAGTGGATGAAAGGCGTTATATCAATTCTCTTTTTCGCAAGCTAACTGCAGAAAGTTTAGTTCTAAGCAGGAATAAGAGACATTCAAGTAGATACGGAAAACAACTCCATTGCCGTGTGCGATACAGACGAGAAGTTCGAACGGCACCCTACTTGCACTGGCAGAGATACGTTTCAGCTGTAAGACGGCTCAAATTTGATATGGTATGTTATTCTCATATTCAACAAATACGGGAGGTAATTCCAAAAATAGTATATGACCCTCAGTGAAGATTATTTTCCTCAAATAATAAAAAAGCCCAAATTTTTATGAACTATTTGAATGCCATGCTTTAATGAAATGGTTAATCCCTTTCACAGAAAGTTTAACATTGTTTAACATGAGTTAATGTAGACTAGCATCTTCTAGGGTATCAGCCGCTCAGATTTTGCTACCATCTTAAAATTATGCAGTAAGTGGCAGAATATGTGTGCGCTCTTTCCGTTTTCGAAACTGTATAAAAAATTAAAAATTTTAATTTACCAGCAACTTACCAAAAATTATTACGACATTACAATTATGATAGTTCAACATGTGGAAAGTATCCCAGCAGTTTATCCTTAAGATTTATGTGATAAAATCTTGGGCCAGGAAAAGCATAAAAACAACCATGATGGATATTTTTTTGTGAAAAACGCCTTAACCATAGATATCACGGCGATCATATAACCAGAAATAACACCCATTACCTTACCAATGTCAGTTTTAAAGATCTTTGTTAAATACAAGTATATTCCAAAACACAGAATGCCAAATTCTGTTATGTAAATTATAGTCAATTTTTACTTCCATATTGATTAAAATCTATCAGGATAAATATAATGCAATATGTTTGGTGAGTTTACTATCTGTACCTCCTCATTTTGATAACACTTCAACACATATGATATACTTTTGAAATATGATATTCATATTACCATGCCCCAACACTGCGGTAATAAACTTTCTTTAAAAAAAACCTAAATACCGTCTTTCTTCAGAAATTGACATGAGCAGATTTTCGATTACCGAAATCGTATCAGAAGAAGAAAAAATACAGAAAAAAGCTTTGGAAACTTAATAAATCTATGAAACTATTATAATGGATTTTAGAATTAAACACCTCGAGAAAAAACTTAAACAACAGAAACTTATCAATGAACTCTCAACATCTAGAATTTTTGTTTAAACAAATTTAAAAGATCTCTGGATTATCAGTGTGGTTTTCGTTTGAGGTAAGTACTATGTAAAAAATTGCAGTGCTTTTACGTACCATTACATCTACAGAACAAGTAAGTCATCTCAACAAAGCTTCTACAAACAACAACTATTTAGTATGTAAACGGCTTCCGAAATTCCCTTCTAATATGTCCGTTTTGTAAACTAGTCCTTTCAACATGCATTATAAAAGAAATTTAAAATGGTCTAGTTTTATGATGAAACACATGCATATAATAGTTAAAGTGAGATTAACTATTTTTTAGTATTATAATCTACTTAATGTTTTGGGTAAACTACATTCTTTTGAGAATAAAGTTTATTTAGTTTATGTTAAGTGCAATCTTTCCATGTTCTATACTATACACGGCTCATCAAGCAGAATCAGTCATATTTCATGAAATAATCCTAGAATTAAACGTCTCGGTGTTATTACGCCTGCTGCAACAGGTCACTGAGGAAGTTAAAACCCCATTTTTAATTTATTCTCAAATTTATCAGTTGAAAATTTGAACACCTGTATCTTAATCCTGTCATTGCCAAAACAATGAATCCTGTCATTGCTAAAACAATAAATCCTGTCATTGCCAAAACAAAAAACCCTGTCACTGCCAAAACAAAAAAACCTGTCATTGCCAAAACAATAAATCCTGTCATTGCCAAAACAACGAATCCTATCATTGTCAAAACAATAACTCCTGTCATGCAAAAACAATAAAACCTGTCATTGCCAAAACGACAAATCCTGTCATGGTCAAAACAATAAATCATGTCATTGCCAAAACAATAAATCCTGTAATTGCCAAAACAATAAATCTTGTGATTGCCAAACAACAAATCCTGTGATTTCCAAAACAATAAATCCTGTGATTGCCAAAACAATAAATCCTGCCATTGCTAAAAAAATAAATCCTGTTATTGTCAAAACAATAAATCCTGTCATTGCCAAACAATAAATCCTGTAATTGCCAAAACAACAAATCCTGTGATTGCCAAACAATAAATCCTGTGATTGCCAAAACAGCAAATTCTGTGATTGCCAAAACAATTTATCCTGTGATTGCCAAAACAATAAATCCTGCAATTGCCAAAAAAATAAATCCTGTTATTGTCAAAACAATAAATCCTGTCATTGTCAAAAAAATAAATCCTGTAATTGCCAAAACAACAAATACTATGATTGCCAAATAACAAATCCTGTGATTGCCAAAACAACAAATCCTGTGATTGCCAAAACAATATATCCTGTGATTGCCAAAACAATAAATCCTGTCATGGCCAAAATAACAAATACTGTCATTGCCGAAACAATAACTACTGAGAAAAATTATATATTAGTACAAGAAGAATTCCATCAAAAACATAATTTAAAACTTTATTTTCGCTATTACTTCATGTCTTTCACTGGCAATTTGACGGGTGCCTTTAACAGAACAAAACATGCTTTCCCTCCCGGAGTGCCCGATATCAATCCCGGTTTTTTGGTGGAAGTTCACATTTCTAGTGCTTTAGCTTCTGTTCTGTCTTGTTTTATTAGTATGTTTATTTAATTTATTATTTTTTTATTCTTTTAGTTATACATGCATCCTTGAGCAAATGACTGGTCGGCCCAGAGTCAGTATAATGTATCCGGATGGGGTGATATGTCCTACGGACTGTTACCTCGTGAGCTAGCAAGTTAAAAGTCCGGCACAACGTGTCGGTATAATTCAAAGCATGGTTCATATTCATATCAAATCAACATTTTCTCGTCCTGATATACATTAAATATAATTGACACTGGACGTTAAACAATAATTCATCCGTCCCGTCCAACCGTGCGTCCAACATGATCTTCGCTGCTTGTAAATCTGTTGTATGTTTTGTATGGGAATTTGTAAGATCAGATTACCCTGGTATAGAATTCATATATACTTTGAATATATAATATTGAATGAAGTATGTGAATGTTCAATTCTTTCACAAATCAACTGTTTCCAGAAAACATACAAAACTATGACTTCATATCAATATACTTACAGAGTGGTGGTGTAGGTCGTAGTCGGTATGACACTCTTGCAGATATTCATGGATTGGCAATAATCCAGGCTCACGAAGGACCAAACTTTCTTCCATGGCACAGACTTTACCTCCTTATGTAAGTGTATTTAGATTTGAATTTTTTATTAATGGAATTTTAGATGAAAATAACTGGAACTTTTGATGATACTATTCTTTTTTAATTGGAATTATTTAAAATGATAGATATATTTTAAGCTGACAAATAATGGAATTTGGCCTAAGTTGTTACACTGTAAAAGAATAAATTATTATCTAGTCTTATGGAGGTATAGTTAGAATACCCTTCTTCAAATAAATAGTACTGCAGATACCAGGTTTTTTTTTTTCAATCTGAACCCTAGACCTCATTTAGATCATAGTCACCACACTTACACACAATTATGGATTATCTCTCTTTCACTCATTAGTAAACTTCATTGAAACCGCATCAGGAATCTCGTGGGAGCGCGCTCTTCTTGAGTGCAGAATGTCGCGGTTGCGATCCCTGCCGCTGCATCAAGAAGTAAGGTTCCACTATACAATTAGATTTTTATTTCTAGCTTAGTTTCCGTAAATACGACGGAATAATTTATCAAATGTTTAAAACTGATGGGTAAAATCTGCTGATAATTATGATTTCTGACCTGAAAGCTCATTTATGCTGAAAGGGAGTATATTCGACGATTGAATTAAGCTCATTTTAATGGTTCAATGTGTATGCATGGACTTAATCGGCCTCTCCATTGACCTTGACCCTAGTTGTAGATCAGCATGTTGTGTAATTTTTGAAGTGGGTACATTTTGCACGAAGTTTTGAAATGTAAGTTACGAAAAAATAAGCCGAAAAACCTGCCCTATTTTTTTATATTTTTTGAAATGACCCAATGCTATGTTTAATGTATGACGTGTCATATATCCATTGAAATTCTACATTAAGGTGATACATGGTCCAGAATTGGGTCACTACAATGCATTTTCCACAATATTTTGAAAAAAAAAATGGTTGCTATGGGTATCCAAGGAAAAAATGATATTTTGGAAGAAATCGATAAGTTCCCCGGGCCGACACAACATTCTGATTCTTTTTATATGTAAATATTTGGGTCTAAACACCAAAATAAAGGGAAGATTGTGAATGAAATACAGGTACAATTTCATATTTTGTGGCCAAAATCTAACTCAAAATGACAATTGTGTAGTACTATACCTAAGAGCGAAGACTGGTCGGCTCGGAGCTAGCACGTTAAAAATCCGGCTCAGTGTGTCGTTATGATACAAAGCAACATGTTCTCGTCCTGATATACCACTGGACGTTAAATAATAATCCATCAACCCATATTTTACTTTGCTTGATGAATCTCTGTTTCTTTGACCCAAACTATTGATAGTAGTTGCTGCAACATATTTTGACACCCTGTTTCAGAATTTGAAGAAAGTAAAATAATAAAATAGTCAAACTCTGCTAAATTAGAAGCGCAATAAAGAGTTTTTTCCTTGCTTCAACTTTTCATAAGATCAATATAAAGATTTTTTATGTTAGGAATGTTCTATTATGTGACGGGAGTGAATTTAAAAGAAAATGTATGAGTTACGAATCACATCCCGTCCATACTTAGACTGCCTTTTAATGTGAAATACTAGTATCAGGATCTCTGGGAAAAAACTCTTTAGTCTAAAGAAGTAGAACAAGTGTCAGTTTATGGTACTAGTATTTGATTACTTCGTTACATGGCCGCCACATAGTCTCAGAGTAAAATATTTATAATAGGCACACTGCTAGGAATCGAATAACTGGAACACCATGGAATTTCAAACTATTCTAAAGTAATTTCATAAGAATTCATATTCTTAAGAACTCGATTAATCGAACTAACCATACTGTTTTTGTAGATCCATTTCAGGTTCGTGTGACCTCCGAACTTATACTGTTAATTCAAAATACTTTCATTCCAGATACGAAACAGCATTGGGAACACCTATCCCTTACTGGGATTCCTCAATTGACCAGGCGATGACAGACCCAACAAAATCTATCGTATGGACTTCAAAATATTTTGGAAATGGATTCGGTGAAATCGAAGTAGGCCCTTTTGCTGGTTTTCAAACACCAGGTGGATCTCTTATACGAAATATTGGTTCTGATGGAATGCTTTTTGATAAACGTCTCATTCCTAGGATTTGGTCCAAGTCTAGTTTGAGAGAAATATCTGATCCAACAGCAGCCGAAGAAGATGATAGCTTAGAAGGACAACACAATAATGTACACATTTGGGTTGACGGACACATGGACGTGCTGACTTTGGCTCCTCATGATCCAGTATTTTGGCTACACCACTGTTTTGTTGATTACATATGGGAAGTGTTTCGAATGAGACAGTTAGCCCGTGGTGTAAATCCAGCCTTTGACTTTGTGCCGACTAATCGAACAGGACATAACCCGGACGAAGCAGCGTTTGGTATTGATGGATACGTTAATCGAGATGGATATTCAGACAGGATCGCTCGATTGGTACGATATGATCCAATGCCAAGTTGTCCTTATTGTGGATTTAGTCCCGATATGTACTGTGATGGAAATGTTGGTAACTGCGTGTCACGTGAACAGCCTCCAACAACATACCAAGGAAATCCTGTTCTTGCTAGAAAAGTATCCCAGGCAAATGGTTTAGGAAATGGAAAATTTGGTCCAGTTTTCAAGGGCACGAGGAGAGACCAAAGAGTACGTGGGGATTCTGTAACTCAACCGAAAATGAAAATGAAAATAGTTTGGGTGAAAACATTTAAAACTAAGAGAGATACATATCAAATTATACGACCTTAATATGTACAAAGTCATTATTGTGTAATGTCCGAGAGCATAATAAATTACCTTTGTAATCTAACAAGTATTTGAAAAGAAAGGAGCTTAATTAAAATGAATTTTCTAATACCAAATTATCATGCACAAGGTGTGCACATTTCGTCAAGTTATGAATCATCAGTTGTGCTCAAGACATAAAATGTTGAAAAGCAAAATAATAACTGAAGACTTTGAAGAGAAAATGAAAAAAAAAGATAAATTTAACAAAAGGGGAAAGCCATCTCAGGGTCAGAACTATGAAGGAGGGAGATACTTAGGTTTATAACAGTAAATTTAACGTATCAATTTCGAGTTAGTTTCGAAATATTATGCACTAAGCGGGTGATACCGTGGGGGACTTGTAGTCCACCAACAGAGGAATCGTATCAGCCGTAATAATAAATTCTGTGATACGAGATTAAAACAATTCCTCGGTCGTCAACAAGCTTTTTGTTGGATGTGACGCCAGATCCCACTATATAAATATAAAACTATATGGAATAATTGCCAGAATCGGCTCTTAATATTGTTTTACGAATATACATGTAATGTTCACTAAGAAAATCTAATATAGTTTACTTCTCAATAATCTCTAACCATTTTCTCTGCAAAATAATTTATTGTTTTTAATTTCTATCTGCCCCCCCCCCCTAATTATCAAATACATGTACTAAGTAATAACAACTGTTTGCCTTTGAAGTACGGATTTGTGTCATTTACCGTCATTCTATCTGAACAAAAACTGCATGCAATCTCAAATTGACAAACACATTTCGTTTGAGGTACGTATTCAAATTGTTACAAAAGCACAAAATATAAGATTTCCTGGACAGAAAATTAGTTTGCAATTACAAAAACATCGTTTTTTTTCAATTTTATATATTGACACTCCAAGCCAAAATGATAGAAAAGCCGTTTGACGCCAGAAGAATCTAGCACTATATAAAATATCAAAGTTTTGTTTTATTGAATCGCATATTATTTCATTTTTCTCGAATAAATGGAAATTTGATTCTCTGTTTTAATTTAATTAGGGATTTACATGTACAAAATCTTGTCACTAAGTTCATAAAATTGATAAAAACTTGAAGCATATATGATCTTCTCATGTCATCAGCATCATCTGATATCATTGTTGTAATTACTACACGATTTTGTTTGGATATTAAAACCTCATGATAAAATGAGCTTTTGTGACCAAAACCGTAAAATTCTGCTAATAAAAAGATATATCTCCCCCCCCCCCCCACACACACACACAGACAGAGAGAGAGAGAGAGAGAGCACAAAAATTCAGGCAAGTAGACATTTAATATGAAATATTAAGAAAATTAATATTTAGTGAAAAGTGTAACGATGGCCTTAGAAAATACAAAGACTACATCACTGTACATTTTTACGTAAACAATACAGGAATAAGTAATGGAAAAAATACTAAAAAAATCTCTGCTGATCGGTATATTTACATGCATAGGATACACCAATATGTAAACATATTCTGATGACCGACTTAAAAACAGGACAAAGATCAACACATTAAGTGAGTGCTTGTCTGATCAAAACAAAACGAACCTAATAATGTCTATTAATCGTTCAAAAGTTTCTAAATAATGTATAAAAATCTGGCGCAGCGCAATTAAAAAAATATAAAACGCAGACTGAGACATCTTTATTGTACTGCACATTGACACCAAACTAGACGAATGTATTGTCATAAAAACATAATATAGCACCTCAATTTATCTTATTAATGAAACCATGGACAGTTGTTAAGCTATTGTACTATAATTAAACCGCCAACTGAGAAGTTCACTTTTAGTAGGACATCTATGGTAAACCTGTTCGCGCAATATTTAACTTGGATAAAAATTAAAATAATTTTACAGGCTACATAAAATTATAAATCTTTTAAATATGAATGCAAAAAGAGCCTTATTTCGATAGTTCAAAATCCCTTACCCATTTTAAGACGAAACTATTTGGTTTTGTTGTCTTTTTGAGAAGGATAGCAGTGTTTGTTTGGGGGGGGGGGGGGGGGGGGAAGGGTGTCATCTCAATGTTCAAATTTACACTATCTAATCAGTTGCTAGTAGTTCGATTTTGGTATGAAATGACAGCTGTTCAATTTTCGGGAAGTACAGAATATCTTCCAAGACATAGCTCTGTCCTTAGATTTTGTTTGGATTTTAATCTGCTTTAATTACGACCTTTTAGGAAAATGTTTTGGCTCTCCACCTTTTCGACAATTTTAAGGTATTATTTTTTTAAGTATACATATAAATTGCGTGAATCATTGTTTTTTTTATTGTATTGATAAGAATACAGGATTTAGTAAGAACAATAATGACCCGATGCCGAAACTAAAACTTACCTACTTGAAGTATTTCAAATTGGGATCTTTTTTCATATTTTATATTTCTTAGTGACTATAAATATGAGGTTCTTTTATATTTGCTTCTATAGTCGTCATCTGTGTGACAGAGCAATTTGTCGTCTGCTGTGCGACAGAGCAATTTGTCGTCTACTGTGTGACAGCAATTTGTCGTCTGCTGAGTGACAGAGCAATGTGTCGTCTACTGTGTGACAGCAATTTGTCGTCTGCTGTGTGACAGAGCAATGTGTCGTCTACTGTGTGACGAAGCAATTTGTCGTCTACTGTGTGACAGAGCAATTTGTCGTCTACTGTGTGACAGCAGTTGGTCGTCTGCTGTGTGACAGAGCAATGTGTCGCCTACTGTGTGACAGAGCAATTTGTCGTCTACTGTGTGACAGAGCAATTTGTCGTCTGCTGTGTGACAGAGCAATGTGTCGTCTACTGTGTGACAGAGCAATTTGTCGTCTACTGTGTGACAGAGCAATTTGTCGTCTACTGTATGACAGCAATTTGTCGTCTGCTGTGTGACAGAGCAATGTGTCGTCTACTGTGTGACAGTAATTTTTCGTCTGCTGTGTGACAGAGCAATGTGTCGTCTACTGTGAGACAGAGCAATTTGTCGTCTACTGTTTGACAGAGCAATTTGTCGTCTACTGTGAGACAGAGCAATTTGTCGTCTGCTGTGTGACAGAGCAATTTGTCGTCTGCTGTGTGACAGCAATTTGTCCTAAACCATAATGCAGTTCATCATTTTTTTGCATGGTTTCAAATATAAATTCTATATGTAATTTTCTTATTTCATCACTGAATTGCAAAGGTTTTGCCAAATTGACAGGATTCAGGAAAATTGTAGACGAAATTGCCAAGGAGGCCCGGCAAAAGGGGTGTCATTAAATAAAAGGAATGCCGGGGGGGGAGGGAGGGGGGAGTCCAGTGTCTCTTTCCTTTCTGATAGAGCGGGGAGGGTCACAATTTTTCCCTACAATTGTAATTGTGAAGAAAAAACTTATGCTTGGTATATGCGGATAACAAAAACAAAAAAGGGTGTATGTGAACTATTATATGTGTTGTCTAGGTAAAAAATAACAAAATAATGGAATGTTACGCTGGTGTAATTTAACAATGGCCTCTTAAATACCATGCTTGAAGGTCTGAATGGCCACTGAGTAATTTCTGAGTAGTTTAATATGTGTGCTGTTCTGGATTTCTATGTTTTGAGGTTGGCTTGTTCTTTAATTTCCAGAGTGAATATACATCCATCTCCAATAGTTTAAAGAGATGTTTAGAATTAATGAATTATTAAATGTTAATAATTTACGATTAAGGAGCCATGGTACGAAGGCAACATCCACCATCCACAATGACTACCCAAAAATGTGTGAGTCAATTTTTACAAAAGATATTAAAATTTTCTAAAAATGAAATATACATGCATACCTATGCATTAAGGTTAATGCACAGAGAAAGTTTCATCAAATTGCTTTGAACGGTTATGGAATAGTTGAGGATAGAAGTTTTGACCCTCACCCCTTTTTTTCAAAAATGTCAATTTTTACAAATTTGTTTTTTTAATTTTCTAAAAATGAAATATATATGCACACCTCTGCATTAAGGTTAATGCACAGAGAAAGTTTCATCAAATTGCTTTGAGCGGTTATGGAATAGTTGAGGATAGAAGTTTTGACCCTCACCCCTTTTTTTTCAAAAATGTCAATTTTTACAAATTTATTTTTTTAATTTTCTAAAAATGAAATATATTTCATTGCAAAAAATGTCAATTTTTACCCAAAATAAATTAAAATTTTCTAAAAATGAAATATATATGCACATCTGTGCATTAAGGTTAATGCACAGAGAAAGTTTCATCAAATTCCTTTGAGCGGTTAAGGAGTAGTTGAGGATAGAAGTTTCGACTCCCCCCTTTTTTTTTTGCTAAAAATGTCAATTTTTACACACAAAAAATAAACATTTTCTAAAAATGAAATATATATGCACACCTGTGCATTAAATTCCTTTGAGCGGTTTACGAGTAGGTGAGGATAGAAGAAAAGTGTGACGACGCAAGACGCGAGACGAAGCAAGACGCAAGACGACAGATAGTGATCCCTATGTGTCGACCATGCGTTCCGCATTCGACACAAACAGGGTTACCAAGAGGTCACCATATAGTCTTCAACAAGGTAAAATCAACTGTAAAACGAGATATGGTCGCCCCAACAAAGTAATAAGTAAACATATCCACCTGATTAGCTAGGTACCGAATTATCATATATAAAACTAAAGGCGTTTAACAAGATTAGAAAAACATTGACCTGCCTGCAATTTCCTGACTTTGGGCAGGTGCATGATATATACGGCAGAGTTAAACCAGTTATTTCTTCTAAGAAACCTCCCGTAATTGAAGCCAACATTAGAAATCAAAAATATAAATGAATAACAAACAATTAAGATCATTCCATGAAAATCCAATTCACGACTGGGATATCTTATAACATAAAAATACAAAAAGGGGGGCATAAGTGTTTTTGTGATATTTATATTTATATATTGTCACAACTTTTAAGGGGAGTAACGCTTTTTTGCATCCATAAAATAAATTTTTGCCGCCCCCCTTCCGGTGGAGATAATAATGACTGGTCCTTTACTCCCGCTGGACATATCTACTCTAACCAAAATTCCCACGTGATGGGCAACTTCTTACAAGGTATTTCTTAACCTTTAGACCTACTCTCTTATAAGTCTCATTAATATTTATTCCACATATTTAAATATGTAATCTATAAAATAAAACAATCTATGATTGCCGTCAGCCCGCCATATATAGAGGACACCGGATTTATTTTATTCACAAATAAACATATATGAGTATGAGAACAAAATAATAATATATAATACATACATGTGAAAGTACAATATCGTTAGCTTCCTTACTAAAGAAAGTGTGAATAATAATATGATAATTCTATCACTGACGATTTTGCCGGCCAGGAAAAACCCGAACCCTTGTCATTAGGGAAAATAGGAAACCTGTATCCAGAACCCAATGCAAAAATCGTCTCAAGAACCTTACTCCGGACAGTAAGAAAAAATAAAATAAAATGAATGAATAATGAAAATTGCCCAATAATACAATGTATAAAAAACCCATCAAGTATACAAAAGTATGTAATAAGAAAAAAACAGAAAATGAAAAGTGAAAATTTTATACATATACAAGTAATAAAATTTTGAGTCTGCACAGTTGAGATGGCGACTAGAAAGTGATTTCATACATATAAATCACGTGACACCCAAACACCTTTGGGTCTGTTCGAACCATAAATACATTAATTTCCCTCTAAACTTTGTACCGCGGGAAATTATAAGTATTTCTTAACCTTTAGACCTACTCTCTTATAAGTCTCATTAATATTTATTCCACATATTTAAATATGTAATCTATAAAATAAAACAATCTATGATTGCCGTCAGCCCGCCATATATAGAAAAAACACAAAGAAAGGGCTGATGTGAAGTAACAAAAATAAAAATATGCTAAAGAGTTATAACATTAAGCTCTTAGAAACTGAAATTCTATTCTGAAATGAATCATCTATGTATCCGTCTTTACTTAAATCGGATTTCCATCTGCCGTGACGTTTAATACAGCGCTCACCGACATTTGACAAAGCTGCGGCTGTAGCGCCGCCTGATCTGAGAGAATGTAAACCTAAATTAAGCTCTGGAGCAACCTCTCTCAAACGTCTAACAATATTCTCTCTAGCAGAAGTGTAGCTTATCTTTTTATTTTTAAATATAAGCTTAGCAATACCAGATGACCTGAAAATGGGTCTAAAAATAAATACATCGGAAAGTGGATTAAGACCACTTAAAAATAAATAATGCTTATACATTTTACAAGGACAAGCGTTAGTTTTTCCTTTAGAGATAAGTATTTCATCACCATGTCTAAATTGATCTGTTTTGCTTCGTTGAACAAGAATACATAAATAATCATCAAAAATTTTAACATCTTTACATTTTAAATTACTAATCTCGTCAAAACGAAAGAAACCCGCAAAACCTAGTAAAATCATTGTTAAGTCTCTAACAACCATGAGATCATTACTATCTTTATATTTGTCACATAATTGTACCAACATTTCTGATGAAACGGGATCTTTTTTGCGGATCGGATTATTGTTCAATCTTCTGGCGGAACTCTGTAAATTTTTAACGAAACTATTGTCAGTCGGATCTTGTAAACCAAATAACGAATGTACCCATTTTATCGAATAAATAACTGAATCTATAACACTAGATGTAGATTTCTTGTCTATCAATTGCGTTAAAAATAATGCAATGTGAATCGATTGAGCGGGTAAACACGGAAGATTATAAAACAAACTAAACTGTTTCCATCTATTGAACGTACCAACATACTTCTTAGTAGTGTTAATGCTGCGCGAATCCATAAGAAAAGTTGACAATTTGTCCTTGAGCCCAAATAATGCATGCTGGTGTCCAATTCCACTAGCCTGGAGACAACTGTCAACAAACTCCTGCAATCCTAATCCTGAAATTGCAAAAATTACAATTAGAATTGTACCTTTAAAGCCAACATTCTGAATTTCAATGGCCACTGAATAAAAACTCCGTTTTTTCCAGCACCCCTCACAATATATCTGGAATCTGGTAAAATACATATATCTGCAACAAATCGTTGTATTTTAGTACCTGAAAAAAGTAAAGGCCAAAATGGAGCCGATTTCCATTCCGGAACAATAATTGTTCCAACGGCTTTGTCATTTTTTATTTTGTTTATGGTTTTCGAAATCAAACTAGGTGGCGGTACCCACCAGTTTACATCATGTGACCAGTTTTGTGTGAAGGCATCTATTGCCTCTGTTCCAGGACACCAAATAGGAGAATTGAATCTGACACATTTAGTATTATAATGAGTTGCAAATCTGTCTATCGTGAATTTGCCCCATATTTCATCATAATAATCAAATACTTCGGCTTTAATAGCCCAATCATCATGATCAACAACCCTGCTTAATGTGTCTGCTTGTATGTTTTCTGACCTGGGCAGCCAAAAAGGCTGAAAAGAAATATTGTGTGTATTACAATCTTTGTGAATGTCGACTGCTATCTGTTGCAAATATGGCTTCTTAGACCCTACTTTTAATATGTGAGCTACATTTTTGTTGTCTGTATTAATTGCAACAGTTCTATCATCAATTATATTTGAAAGTGAATTTACCAATCTATGAACACAAACCAGTTCTCTCCAAGTGGAACTTTGCAACTGCTCAAATTCAGTCCAATTACCTGAAACTTCACTGTTTGTGATCACTAATTGATCTCTGGATAAATATCCACCAAAGCCTACATCTGAGGCGTCACAAAATAACTGAAGGTCGAATTGACCTATATTCTTAGTGTCATTTAAAAATACACCGTCTGTGTTTAACAATTTTAAATTGTTGTTCCAGAAAAATATTTCATCCAAAGCGGACAACGTCAGTTTCACAGGAGCATCCCATGATGCTTTGTCCAAAATGACAAAATACAAAAATCTAGTATAAAATCTGACAATGTTACCAAAAATTAAATGCATGGAAATCAATTGACCCACAATTCTTGCAATAGTTCTGACAAAAAACAAAAGTTTGCCGTTACTTACTTTCTGTAAAATAACTGAAATACAGTTTTGAAGTTTACAAATTCTCTCATCTGATACAAAGATTTTGCCTATTTCCGTATCCCATATATACCCAAGCCATTTAATCTTTTGGGTTGGCAACCAGTTGCATTTTTCATCAGCAATTAGAAATCCAAGTTCCTCAATATTTTCACGGACTATCTGACTAATTCTAAGACAACTATCATAATCTTGACTACCACCCAGGCCATCATCCAAATACATGATGATTCTAATGCCTAATGATCTAAGATATTTAACCAATTCTCTTGTAACCTTGGAAAAAATATAACTTGCCGTGGCCAAACCAAAAGGTAACACGTTAAACACGAAATATCTAGATTTACCATCTAAAGGCCATGAAAACCCCAGATACTGCCTGTGTTCTGTGAAAATACCAATATGGTGGTATGCCGATTTTAGATCATACCCAAAAAGAAAATCACCAGGACTAAAAAGTTCTCTTGCTACTGTAGCGTCTTCATATTTAAACCTAAATGTGAACAAGCATGGATTTATATGTCTACAGTCCAATACTAACCTGGGTTTAGCCTTTTTGTTGTTAGCTACTGTTAATGGATTAACTACAATTGGTTTAATTTCTGTCTCACTAATACAACCTTTCTTTAAAAGATTTTTAATCTCACTGTCAACAAAATCTGGACAATCTAAGGCTGATTTATTGTTTCTTAAAATCCCACTAACAGGTTCCCGTTTAAAAGGAATCTTATACCCGTTCTGAATAACATCAATGACATGCTTGTTATCAGATATCAATTTCCATTGTTCAACTTTACCTTTCAATCTCCCAACAGGTGACAAAATAGAATTATCTTTACTAACTTGATTAAACACCTGTTCAGTAATAACCTCTGAAGGAATGAACTTGACCGACTCATCTATAGTCTGTTCGATATACATCACCTCAAGCGTAGGATTTAATTGTCTGACCTCAGATGACCCAGGAAATGTAGTAAAATTATTCTGACCGTTATTTGTCTTATTTAGAAAATTATTACATGTAATTTCTTGCTTCAAATAAGAATCAAAATTAAAAATACTCATCTTATTTTTCTTTTCCGTGCATTCATCTGCCCAGTGGCCCCGTTTTCCACAATTGAAACATCTACCTGCTCTAAATTTCTGTCTCTCGTCTTTCTTATCCGACGTCTGTGTATAAGGAACAGCCCTGCTTTTGTTCTTCTTTGTCTTGCCCGCTTTGTTTTTGCGTTCTGCCCTATTTTGAGCCCGTAAAATCTTTTTCTCGTCCTCAGAATCGTCGGCAATGGGGTTTGCAACATACTCCGTAACAACTTTCCAACCCAATTCTGAACTATCTGCTAATTTTATGAGTTTTTGTCTCTCTTTCACTAAGTCTATACCTTCATCTATTTTGGTCTTTGCAGCGTGTACGGAATCTACGGACAAGTCCGGGCCTTGTAAATGTGTTTTGGCCTCCTTCAGCTTTCCCAAAACCTTAATCTCGTGTTTATATTGGTTTTCATTGCCTTTGCGCTGGAAAGTGAAATTATCAGTCAAAGTCTCTTCCATTTTAGTCAGTTGATTTTGAGAAATTTCCATTTGAGAATGCTGTAAATTACTCTGGAAAGACGTAAGTTTTGAATCCATCAGCGAACTAAAATTTGTTAAAAGTTCATTTTGAGAAGAAGCAACGGCAGCCTTTACTTCCCTGTCGATAACGCTCTTCAAAGAGTCATTAACTTGTGCGGTGTCCATTGCAGTAAGTCTGCACAGTTGAGATGGCGACTAGAAAGTGATTTCATACATATAAATCACGTGACACCCAAACACCTTTGGGTCTGTTCGAACCATAAATACATTAATTTCCCTCTAAACTTTGTACCGCGGGAAATTATAATTAATTCCACTCTTAAAAGGGTGTTATCAGGTCAGTCTTTAGAATACTAGCAGTCTAAAAATGGACCGTTCCATATCTGCTAGGTTTCGATTGACGATCGGTTCAGTCCATCATAAAAACAGGGATGTGTATTGAACATTGGTTTAATCTCGAACCTTTGTATTGCCTTTCACAAAGTTTGAATAACCTAAAATGGCCATGCTATGACAAGAGTTCCATTTAGCACCCTCATAACTACATCTGTATGCTTATTCCCTCTAAGATATTCACAGTTGGAGATGCCATACGGAATTCATTCCTTTAAAAGTGTGGGATATGAAAAATATCAAAGAAAGTTTAGTCTAAAATGTATTCACACCTCCGGGTTCACACTATACGACAATGAATGAAGTCTTTACTGAACTATGTGAGTACATTGCCAATATGAGTTCATTTCAGTTGTATTCACTCCAAACAACAAAATAAATAGACTTGACGGAACAATGTGAGCAGAATGTCAATCAAGTGATTTCAGCTGTAAAAATGTTCACTTCATACAAAAAGGAAATAAAAAGTCGCATTGCACACTGTCTATCAAGTAATAGTTATCCCACAAGGACGCGGTGTGTCTGTATAAGATCATCCCGAGGGCCGGAGGCCCGAGGGATGATCTTATACAGACACACCAAGTCCGAGTGGGATAACTATTTTACATCCAAGCTCAAATAAATAAAAACAATAAACACTTTTTAAATACATCTTTTTGCAATAAATGCGTTGTTCACTCTATTTTTTTTAATGGAACATTACGTTTTGATAGTTTATCCCTCAACATACCCCATTTCTTGTCCTTGCGAGTTTGTAGTATGGGTGAACACATCTCACCATTCGATATTAGAAATTAAACGGATTTGTTTTACTCGTATACATCTCAAATGACATGGCGGACGGGTACGACACTGATGAAATACTCAGCCAGGCCTTAGATTTGGCCGAGGCAGCGGATGACGAATCTATTTTCATAACCCAGAACTCATTTAGATCCACAGAAGGTATTTGTAAATCAAATATTTATTATGGTACTTATCTATTAGGGTAACAAAAGCCGATTTTCAAGTTTAGCATTCATTTGTAGCAGTTTTTAATATAATAGGAGACCCAGGATATGACTGCAGCCAATACTTTTGCAATACATTCTTAATTCATTTGAATTCAAGTACTTTGTAAAGTCATTTTTTATTATTGATAATGGGCCTAAATGTTGTCCCTTTTCTGAAAAAAAACCCCTAAAATAGCGTAAAGGAGGTTCGGGGGGGGGGGGGGGGGGGTCCTTGTATAACTTTTAATTGTTTCTTTATTGCAAATTAAATCCACTGCTAAAAGGTCAATTTTTGGTTGGATAACGGTAATAAATTTTCTGTCTTCATTTTATTAAAATCAGGATAAATTTGTATTACATTCTGTAAAGAATTAACTCTTAATAACTTGTTAACATTACAATGGCACTTAACTGTGCACGTGAATACATTTTACCTATTATTTTCTGGACAATAGCCTTTGTAAAAGTAGGGGTGTTCTGGCAGGGGTGATCCGACTCAGATCACCCCTGCTAGAACAAAGGAGCTGGGATGTAATGTGATTTCAACTCCGAAAAATGCATTCACTCCATACACACAAAATAAAAAGTCTAACGGAAACATACCAGCATTTGTAAACATTTAAGATATGTATTAACAAAATGCATCCATTGAAAAGACACTTTGCATACTGAATACTTGCAGTGACAACAAACTAACCACGGGTGTAAATTGCCCCTTGTCCCGGAGGTCGCGGTTAATCAGATTGTCAAGATGCAAAACTCTTGATTCTGAGAAATTACACGACTTACTTGGCGTATTGACTAAATATAATTGTTTTTATTGGTAATGTGTACGGGTTAGAGACAATTTGCTTTTACAACCTGACTTTCAACGCAGGAAATAAAGATGTGCAGCATTGTGGGTGTCTTATAAAAGGTAGGAACTGCATAACCCCCGTGTTTTTTCTTGGTCCGTGATGCTCATCATATTTTTATTTTTTGTATGGCGTTTCTTTTGTTTGTTTGTTTTCGCTCTTCTCGATCTAGGTTAACCTTTGTCTTAGGATTTATGATTGTTCAATGGGCCTTTGGATTATCCTCACCTTATCTTGAACTAATAAAAATGAAAATAAAGCAAAATAATTTATGTTGTACATTAAAGAAAATCTAACTGGACGAATTTATTTTTAGTTTATAGGTTAGTTATGACATAACTTTTTGTGGGTATGTTGTCTCCTGAATAAGGTATATAGACCAGATTTTGCACAGCCCGATTTCCAGTTCAAGTGAGCAACAATAATGGAGTAAATTACTTAGAAAGGGATAGAAATTAAGAAGTTGTAGGGCTACTGCTGTTTGAGGCGATTGTAGTCGAGACTTCCTAGTGTTACGGCCGAAATCACCTTTAAATTATAGCCAACAAAAGACACAAATCAATAATAAAATTTAACAAGATTTATTATATACAAAGTTTACAAAAAGTATTACACAAAAATAAAAATGTCAACTTAACTGTTCAAAATCCTGTTTTTTCTTGATCCGGAATTCTGGTCACTGTTGCCTGAATCCAAACGGAATATTATATCCAATCAGTCACAATCTAGTATGATGTAACGAAAATAAAGTCTGTCAAGTACGATGTGTGAAACGTAAATAAATCCAACAGCTGAGAACACAAGAATGTCTATGTACGGTCCAATATGCTATGCTCTGCAAGTTTAACTTTCGTGTCCATATATATACTGTAGAACGGAAACTTCTGGAATACGGTAGAAGTTCGAATCACACCATAATTATTACGTAAGTCAAATAGAAAGTTCTAGTTATTCCATCAGTATCCATTATTGTTCCAGTGATTTCTAAACTGCGCAGTTATAACATTATTTGGTAAACAACTATAAGTATTATGTAAACATAGTATACATGTTATAAGGCTACGCAAAACAAATTAGGCCAAGATAAATAAATATAATAATTACAATATCATAACACCTCCCCCCTTAAAAGAAGTTTGAGTGTAACGAGAACTTCATGAACAATATGTACAAAAATATATAGTATGTATACAGTGTTTTAATAAGATCTAGATAAAGCATCTGCTATTACGTTATCTTTACCTTTAATATGTTTTACAATAATATTATATTCCTGTAACAATAAACTCCACCTAGTCAACCTCTGGTTCTTGTTTCTCATTTTATGTATGAAGGTGAGAGGATTATGATCAGTATAAACCAGAATAGGATGCATAGTGGGATTTAAATATACATCAAAATGTTGAAGTGCAGACAACAGTGCAAAACATTCTTTTTCAATAGTGGAATAATTTTTCTGATGTTTATCTAATTTCTTGGAGAAATATGATATAGGCTTCTCAACATTATCATCTGTTTCTTGATATAAAACTGCTCCAACTCCTACATCACTTGCATCAACGGCAAGTTTGAATTGCTTTTTAAAGTCTGGAGTGATAAGAACGGGACTGTTAATTAAAAGTGATTTGCTTTTTTCAAAAGATTTTTGACAATTATCACTCCAGATGAATTTAGAATCTTTCCGTAAAAGATGAGTCAATGGTTGAACAACAGTAGCAAAATTTGAACAAAATTTTCGGTAAAATCCAATCATGCCTAAATATCTCATAAGTTGTTTTTTATTTGTAGGAGGAGGAAAATTGGTAATTGCATCCACTTTAGCCATAATAGGTTTCACTTGACCTTGGCCAACTGTGTGCCCTAAATAATCAACAGTGGCCTTACAAAATTCACTTTTAGTAAGATTAACAGTCAAATTTGATTGTGACAATCTATCAAAAGTATCATATAAATGTGTTAAATGCTCTTCCCAGCTATCACTACATACAATAAGATCATCAATATAGGCATAACAACAGTCTAAATCTTTTATAACATTATTGATCATTCTTTGAAATGTAGCTGGAGCATTTTTCATACCAAACGGCATGACAGTATATTGAAATAAGCCGTCTGGTGTGACAAAAGCTGATATTTCACGAGCTCTCGGTGTCAGGGGGACCTGCCAGTAACCTTTTAATAAATCAAATTTGCTTACGAATTTTGATTGTCCAATGTTATCAATGCAATCGTCTATCCTTGGAATCGGATAGGAGTCAGATTTTGAGACTGAGTTTACTTTTCTGAAATCAGTAACGAAACGAAAGGTTTTATCTGGTTTGGGTACAAGAAGACAAGGAGAGCTCCATTCACTGTTACTCGGCTCAATAATATCATTGTCAAGCATATATCTAATTTCTTGTCTCATAACATCAAGTTTAAGTGGATTGAGCCGGTAAGGATGTTGCTTAATTGGAGAAGCATCGCCTACATCAACATCATGACAAACAACAGTGGTTTTGTTTGGCACATCTGGAAAAAGATTTTTAAAAGAAAATACCAAAGTTTTCAATTTTTCTCTGCGATCGAAAGTCAGATGTGCAAGTTTTGAGTCTAAATTTGATAAAATTTCAGAATTTTTCAATCTAACAGTTTGTTCCATAGTCTTCGAATCAAAAGATGGTTCAATTATATCTGGTTTGTCATGATCGTTCTCCAATTTAACCATGGCTAAAGTGACAACTGGTTTACTCTCACCTTCATTAGTACGCTCAAAATATGGTTTTAACATATTAATGTGACACACTCTATTTTGTTTACGCCGACCTGGAGTTTTTACAATATAATTCAAATCATTGATTTTACTGTCAATGGTATAAGGACCACAGTATTTAGCCTGTAAAGGATGCCCAGGGACTGGCAAAAATACAAGTACCTTATCACCAGGCTCAAAAACTCTGTCCCTGGCATCTTTATCATACCATATTTTCATCTTATTCTGTACAGTTTTTAAGTTTTTCTGAGCAATTTGACAAGCAGTATACAATTTTTCTTTAAATCTAGATACATAGTCTAGAAGATTCAAGTCAGTGTGTTCAGTAAGCCATTTTTCCTTAATCAATTTCAAAGGTCCCCTTACAGTATGACCAAACACTAACTCAAAGGGGCTAAAACCAAGGGATTCTTGAACAGCCTCTCGGACCGCAAAAAGTAGAAAGTGAACACCATCATCCCAGTCCCTGTCAAATTGAAGACAAAAAGTTCTAATCATGTTTTTCAATGTTTGATGAAAACGTTCTAAGGCACCTTGAGATTCTGGATGATAAGCACTTGATCTATACTGAGCAATCCCTAACTGGTAAACGACCTGCTGAAATAAACCTGACATAAAATTTGAACCCTGGTCGGACTGTATAGACTTAGGAAGTCCTACTAATGTGAAAAATTTGATAAGAGCTTTGACAATAGTTGGTGTCTTGATATTCCTTAAGGGAATAGCTTCAGGAAAGCGAGTGGATGTACACATGATCGTCAGTAAATAAGCATTTCCTGTCTTGGTCTTTGGTAAAGGTCCAACGCAATCAATAAGCACTCGGCTGAAAGGTTCTTCAAAGGCTGGAATTGGCAGAAGTGGTGCTGGTGGTATTTTCTGGTTAGGCTTGCCAACAACCTGGCATATATGGCATGATTTACAGTATTCTGTGACATCATTTCTAAGTCTGGGCCAGTAGAAATGTTGCAAGATCTTAAGGCAAGTCTTCCTTATACCTAAATGTCCAGCCAAGGGGGTGTCATGGGCAAGACCAATAATTTCTTGCCTATAGACTTTAGGCACCACCACTTGGTATACCACTCTCCATTCTTCCTCTGGGATAGCATCAGGGGGCCTCCACTTCCTCATCAAAATGCCGTCTTGATGGTAGTAACATTCGGCCACTTTTTCTGCTTCTTCTTGTGGTAGAGCCCTCTTGCAGAGTTGAAGAACCTCAGGGTCTTTATTCTGTTCTTCCCTAAACGTTCTTTTGTCTAATGAATGGCTATTCACGTCTGGCCATGGCATAATTACATGCTTGTTAGTACCAGGTGATCTTATTATGGCCTTTTCTGAAGTACCGGGACCTTCAATGTCGGCAAAAAAAGTGTCAGAAAGGTCCATATAATCATACTGGCCTTCTTGTAAATCCTCGTCTTGTTGTTTTCTTGCCATCGCCCTAGTAACAACACAAGCTGGATACAGTTCAGCATCATCTTCAGGTGATTTAACATCCACCACCGGTTCACTTGTAACAATTGGTTCAGCAACCACTTTGTTCCTAGCTAGATCATTTCCTAGCAATAATGAAACACCCTCTACAGGGAGAGTAGGACGAACACCCACAACAACTGGTCCAGTAATTAAATCTGACTTCAAATAAATACGATGGAGGGGAACATCTATACAACCTAACTCCACACCTCGTAACAAAACGGAGGTACCAACGGACGTCTTCTCGGACAAAGGCAACACACCTTCTAACAACAAAGACTGAGAAGCTCCAGTGTCCCGTAAAATCTTAATAGGCTGAGGAGTAGTATTATTAACAATAGAAACAAACCCATCAGACATAAAGGGCTTATAATCCTCCATGTAATCACAAAAACTGGACTTAAAAGCCTGACTCGCAGGACATTCCAACTTATTGGTAACAACGGGTGTCGTACAAGCACTGGACTTGGGCTTATGATCTCTTTCATTCTTCTTCTGGAGTCTAAAACAATCAGCCATCAGGTGACCATTTTTCTTACAATAAGCACAAGTTAGTG
This sequence comes from Mytilisepta virgata, assembly GCA_028015205.1. NCBI lineage: Eukaryota > Metazoa > Mollusca > Bivalvia > Mytilida > Mytilidae > Mytilisepta > Mytilisepta virgata. The sequence continues at coordinate 41,234,160 of CM051515.1, forward strand.
ACTTCTTCTCAAAAGTATCAAATTTTGGACCAGACATATTATAACTAGACGGACTCTTATTCTGTGCAACAGGCTTAATATCAGTACGTTCAGTGCTTTGATTTTTGTAATTTCCACTAGAAATATTAAAATTTTGACCTTTGAAACTTCTTTTATGTGAAATGGTATAATTATCGGAAACAACAGCTGCCTCTTGCAATGTCTCAACAGTTTTGTCGTCTAAATGTGTTTTTAAGTCTAAATTAACACACTGCTTGAACTCTTCTAATAACATTAATTGTCTTAATTTATCAAAATTTTTATCTATTTTCTTTGACGTAAGCCATTTATCAAATAAATCTTCTTTTTCCCTAGCAAATTCAACATAGGTTTGTGTTTCAAACTTTTTATAAGACCTAAATTTCTGTCTATATGCTTCTGGCACTAGCTCATAAGCTTTCAAAACTTCCTGTTTAACAGAGTCATAATCAGAACTTTTTTCTGAAGAGAGTGCTGAGTAAATTTCAGCGGCCTTGCCCACAAAAACACTTTGCAGCATAGTAGTCCAATAAGGCTTTGGCCATTTCAGATTTTGAGCAATTTTCTCAAATTGTGGAAAAAATTTATCCACCGTTTTTTCACAAAATTTAGGAACCAAACGTATATTTTTTGCTGCCTCAAATTGTTCTGATTTTGACTTAGTGTTGCTTTCTGCTTTGACCATTTCCATTTTTATTTTCTCCATCTCTATCCTTTCCCTCATTTCAAGTTCTGCCTGTTTTTCTTCTTTTTCTTTTTCTAATTGTTTTAATTTAACTTCGTTTTCAAATTGTTTTTCCAATTGTTTTAATTTAAGTTCGTGTTCTAATTCAAGCTGTTTTAATTTTAAAGTATTAACATTTTCGACCTTGAGGTCAAGAGCATCTTCACCAAAAATTTCTAAATCAACTAAATTGTCTATTACCAAATTTTTTATAATTTGTTTTCTCATAGATGTTCTAAAATCTATTTTTAGATGTTTAGCAAGCAACACTAATTCTTCTTTCTTTAATTTATCAAACCCTTCCAGGTCTGGCGTTTTCAAAAATTTACCAGCATCAAATTCCATTTTGTAGAATTTTGTTGGCTAATTCTAATAAAAATACTGAAAAAAATTTATTAAGATATTAACGTTATCCCGAGACGAGCCCCCAATTTCTGTTACGGCCGAAATCACCTTTAAATTATAGCCAACAAAAGACACAAATCAATAATAAAATTTAACAAGATTTATTATATACAAAGTTTACAAAAAGTATTACACAAAAATAAAAATGTCAACTTAACTGTTCAAAATCCTGTTTTTTCTTGATCCGGAATTCTGGTCACTGTTGCCTGAATCCAAACGGAATATTATATCCAATCAGTCACAATCTAGTATGATGTAACGAAAATAAAGTCTGTCAAGTACGATGTGTGAAACGTAAATAAATCCAACAGCTGAGAACACAAGAATGTCTATGTACGGTCCAATATGCTATGCTCTGCAAGTTTAACTTTCGTGTCCATATATATACTGTAGAACGGAAACTTCTGGAATACGGTAGAAGTTCGAATCACACCATAATTATTACGTAAGTCAAATAGAAAGTTCTAGTTATTCCATCAGTATCCATTATTGTTCCAGTGATTTCTAAACTGCGCAGTTATAACATTATTTGGTAAACAACTATAAGTATTATGTAAACATAGTATACATGTTATAAGGCTACGCAAAACAAATTAGGCCAAGATAAATAAATATAATAATTACAATATCATAACACTAGATACATTTTACTTCAGCTGGTGTTTTTCTTTATTTATTGTTTACCGTTATGGAATTAATGAGTAAATTGCTCTGGAAACAATGGTTCCAAATTTCAACAAAAGAAACCAGTAGTATAAAGTAATAAAAATGTTATATTTCGTTAAAACTAAACTGCATACCTGTGTTCTTAGATGGATTTGACTTTTTGGTCGTTTTGTCTTTTGAATATGCTCTTCATATTGTTTTGGATCTCAATATTTATGCCTCAGCACAACTAGTGAGGCGAAATATGCACATTATGCCCATTATTGTGCATCAGAACTGGTATAATGAAATAAGAGACAATTATTGTAATGTAAGAATAGATACTGGATTAAAATGACCACATTTAAAAGGTAAACATATATAAAAATATACACCAAGGTATAATAAAACAATAAAAAAGAAAACACGAATAAAAAGAGGACCCAAATGTTCGGCCCGAAGAGCCTTTTTCGAAGGAAGATGGAGAGTGTATATAATTCAAGAAGTGATATTCATTGGATCATTTTCGAATGGAACAAACGGTGGTCCAAATCGATACTTGCATTGTCTTCCGGTTCACTTCATGTTTTCTCTAAATCAAGCGCCAAACAATTCTTTCTTCAAAATAGGAAGATAAATTTCCCGTTTTCATGTCTTCACGATGGTAGACAAGAATTAACAGTAACAGGATAAATGTACATTATCGGGAAATATACATTTAACTTGTTCTGCCTGTTGTGTAAACCTTGCATTTCTTCCCATTTCGAAGTCCTGTGCATGTTCCTACCATGTATTTTTGGGATGAAATGGAACCAAGTATTCGCAGGAGATGTATGTATGTCAATTTTTAATCAAAACACCACAAATCAATAGTTACCAGGAATAAAGACGGACAAACACCTTTATGCTACAATGTAAATTTAAAGATACGTGAATGAGCAAACAAAGGTGGCAGTAAAGGAAGAATGTGACAATGGACCTTAGATACACCATCCATGGACTCCATCAAAGCCACGTGACGATGGACCTTAGATACACCATCCATGGACTCCACCGAAACCACGTGACGATGGACCTTAGATACACCATCCATGGACTCCACCAAAGCCACAACTATTTGAACTGACAATATGAATTTTCATTAAAACCTCCGTCACAAGTTTCTTGCTTTCGCTAAAATTTATTATTTTATTTTTAACATTATAAATAAATATTCAAAGATTTTATCATTTGGACAATTATTTTTATTTCTGTTTCCATGGTCATTTTCAGTTCTTAATACAAAGAAAATACCCGCTTTTTGTAGATGCAAATAATGCAAAACCATATTTTTCGCTCAGTACTGTTGAACCGGATCTCCTCTTGTACGTGGGTCATTTTCGAATGGAACAAACGGTGGTCCAAATCTTCCAAAACTCATACCCGAATCTCTTGCTTGATTGTCGGCGGCGATTAGTCCTTTTACGTCTAGACCTTTGTGCTTTGTACCTCTCGACACACAAACACCTCTTTTAGAGTCACAGTAAAGTTCTTTGCTGTCGTCGCAAGAAGCACATTGAGCCCATAATCGATATGTAATTAGGTTAGCATTTCTATTTAGATATCCGTCTCGATTTAGATATCCATTGATACCCGCACGGTCTTCGGGGCGTTGTCCTTTTTGATTGGTTTTGACAAAGTCAAATTCAGGATTTATGCCGCTTGCTTGTTGTTGCCAACGGAATATTTCGTAAATTGCATCAAACATAGCGTGAAAACAGAAGAAAATTGGATCATATGGACTGATGGCGATGTTGCCCATGACACCGTTGATCCAAGCATGCACGTTGTTGTGTTGGCCTTCTAAGTTAGAATTGCGTTTAGCTGTAGGTGATGAGATCTCAGCAAGTCGACGTTGTGACCAAACATATTTTACCATGGCTTCTCTGTCGATCAAACGACCAGCTGCATTGATTTTACGGAATAAGATTCCTGCAGGTGTTTTAAAATTGGCAAATGGACCTATTCTTACTGGACCGTAACCATTTCCAAAGTATTTACTAGTCCAGATTACAGACTGTGTTGGGTCCTTCATGTTGAAGTCTAGCGAGGAATCCCAGTAAGGCACTGGCACTCCCAATGCAGTTTCCATTCTGAAATGAGAAGTACATTTAAGTATTTTCGCTGGTCATGTTTCTGATTTTTTGTCAGATGTTCAGAATCATCTGGTTTTATCCATTTGAATGCCATAAATTATTTTTCCGACTAACACCCAGTTTTCCTTTCATAAATATTTTGCATGCAGAATAATAAGCCATTTGTAAAAATCTTATAATATCCTGGTTATTATTTAATGGTCTTTGAGATATAAAACTTGTCAATGATAAAGCTGTGTAAAATCAAGAGACTGAGAGCATATTTTCCTCCCAAATTTTCAATGGCTTATGTCTCGAAAACAAGCTCAGGGACCTATAATATTTTTTCGCTCCTTTAGTTCCTTTATTAATCCACTATCAATATTTACCAGTGTTATGAAAAGCTTATTATTTTGAAACTGAGCAGCGAACATCCTTAAGAGCGCTATTTTCGTGCAACGTTTCTGGCAGTATAAAAGTTGTTATATATTGTGAATTGTATTGCAAATGCATTTTATGATCAAAGTCACGTGTCATATCCAAAATTCTGACAATACCCATCTTTACACAGTACAGGATTATAGGTAACATATGACATTGTAATATGTTCCAAAAAAAAAAAAAACGTGTAAATATGTTTAGAACATTCTGTCTTTACACGCGATAATCATAACAAATAATATACTTTACACCAAGAGATAGAGTCTGTGCCATGGCAATAAGTTCACCCCGAAGTGGGCTGTGTAAACCACTGTGCTATGTACGTCTGCAATGACGTCATATCCTCCAGACTGAAATGGAAACATGTAGGAAACATTATGTACAGTGGTTTGATAAACTATATTTATCAGACAATTACTTAATGGAAAACCACTCAATGAAAGTATTATTTTTTCCAGGAAATTTGGATGAAAGTATTTCGATTTGTAGAAAAAATTGCCAAGGACACCTTTCAAAATGTGGAAGAAAGAAAAATTAAGGACACTTTTATTTTATCGGTATCTCACAGTCAATTTTGCCCCAAATTAAAAGAACAAAGTGTGTCCTTATTTAAGGGAAATAATAACCAAAGTTACCTTTTTAAGCCGTTGAACTGCATTTGCATATCTTTGGAAATTTCTTCCATTTCGATATCTGATTTCAGTACGGATTCTCCAAAGGTCATCGTCACGGTTACCAGAGGCTGTACGTTTGACTCTGTTTCTCATTGTTTTGTATGCGTCTGAGTAAATTTGGCGGATAAGGCTGGTAATGTAGTTGAGCTGGTCAGTGGAAAAGTTGCCTATTCTTCTGCTAGTTTTGTCCAATGGTAGCAACAAGTCGGTACATTGCTTCTCGTATGAGCCTTCTGTAAACGATTTGTTGCTGCCACGTCCAAAGACGCTTGAACATTCGTCAAATGACTTGGAAAAGTCACCTCCGTATATCCAGGCAGAAGACAATTTAAACAGTGTAAATACTGCAAGGAGAATGCATCCTCTCCTCTATAAATACAAATTAAAGTAAATCAAATAGAAATTATAGAGGGCAAGTACAACTAAAACACATCATAACTGTTACTGATGATAAATCAAAACAATTTATACAATTCAAAATAACGAAAGATAGCAAGAATATGATATTCGTGTCTAGCAGAAGATACCAAAGACCCACAAAAATTCATATTGTCAATTAATTCAAAATTTGGGTTGTGTCTTCAACATTTCTCATGTTAGTTTAACAGGGCAAATCCGGTGATTCTTTTTCAAGTTTGACTTAAAATGTGTCTTATCTGGATACGATGTTTGGTGGCATAAACGATTGTAGCCTACTCCTGCTTATTGGATTTTGTTCTACGTTTCAGAAAGTGATGCATTGTGGGTAATTATATCGTTCGTACAACAACAGCATCTGAACTTCATGACTTAAATTTCTCAGATTTGTTCATTATTGGCAGTTTCAGTTTCTGATTAGATGAATGTAAAGAAAAATCTGTTTGTCAAATGAAATGAAACTTGGTACCAGGAATCTATAGATATAAAGTTTACATGTATTGTCCCAGTGTAATAACTAAAATGGCCACCATTTTATATGTTTGTAGCTTCTAATCAAATTAACAAATTTATGGGTAAATGAATTACAAGTTGATAAGAGTCAAAATGGTTAGAAGGTGAGAGAATGATACTGATTTTAAGTTTTAAAAAAGGGGAAATAAGTTATAAAAAAATATATCACGTCTAATCAATACACAACACAACTTCATTTCTGGAAAATTTGAGGAAAAATAACCGTTTAAAATTAATAATTGGGTGAATAAAAAAAAATTTCACCAATATGCAAATGTAAAAAAATGTTGAATGAGTCAATGAGACAAAATCCCACTGAAATGAACAGAAATAAAAATTAAAGTCCAAATAAAAAAAAAAACAAAAACAAATTTTCAAATATTTATTTAGATCATCGTGTGAAAAATAAAATAATGCTCTACATCAGATTAATTTTAGCAAACGGAGCAAAAATATTATGAGTGAGATTTTAATAAAAATTAGCATTGATCAAATGTGCGATTTTTGTCGAGCCTTCGACTTTTGTCGAAAAAGCGAGACATAGCGATCCTACATTCCGTCGTCGTCGTCGTCGTCGTCGTCGGCGGCGTCCACAAATATTCACCCTGTGGTTAAAGTTTTTGAAATTTTAATAACTTTCTTAAACTATCCTGGATTTCTACCAAACTTGGACAGAGGCTTGTTTATGATCATAAGATAGTATCCAGAAGGAAATTTTGTAAAAAAAAAATTCCAGTTTTTCTGTATTTTACTTATAAATGGACTTAGTTTTTCTGCCAGGAAACATTACATTCACTCTGTGGTTAAAGTTTTTAAAATTTTAATAACTTTCTTAAAATATCCTGGATTTGTACCAAACTTGGACAGAAGCTTGTTTATGATCATAAGATAGTATCCAGAAGTAAATTTTGTAAAATAAAAATTCCAGTTTTTCTGTATATTACTTATAAATGGACTTAGTTTTTCTGCCAGGAAACATTACATTCATTCTGTGGTTAAAGTTTTCAAAATTTTAATAACTTTCTTAAACTATCCTGGATTTGTACCAAACTTGGACAGAAGCTTGTTTATGATCATAATATAGTATCCAGAAGTAAATTTAGTAAAAAAAAAAAAATTTTTCCGTATTTTACTTATAAATGGACTTAGTTTTTCTGCCAGGAAACATTACATTCACTCTGTGGTTAAAGTTTTTAAAATTTTAATAACTTTCTTAAACTATCCAGGAATTTTACCAAATTTGGACAGAAGCTTGTTTATGATTTAAAGATTGTATCCAGGAGAAAATTTTGTAAAATATTTATTTCTGTTTTTCAGTTTTTTACGTATAAATGGACTTAACATTGCATTCTATTATGTGCATTCACCTATCACACTGAAAATATAGACAACATCAAAAGTAGGCGAGACACTGGGTTCCGCGGAACCCTTACGAATTTTTAGGTGATTATCAACTCTTCACAACAACCCAAACCACAAAAAAGACGTAAATGTCTCCGAAAAATACTCTAGTTGTACGGCATGAGTTGAACTGTATGAAGCAAATCTTAGGTACACGCTATTTATAATCGCAGCAGAATTACCGTTAAGATACCAGTGTACATTTTTATAGCTTAGCAATATCCGAAGGTCAGTATATAATTATATATATATATGGTAAAACTACTGATTTTTTTAATAAAATGGAATTACAACATAAAAAGATGTACTATTCTCGAATTTCGAAAAAGATTTATTCCGCATTGTTGTGCAAAGGAAACGCAGGAACGTCAGAATTGTTAGTTCAACCTTTACAATATGTTTTAAGGTTATGCGGCAAAGTCCTGTAAATTGAAACACGGAAATTGTAAATAACTTTTCACCGTATTAATCAAAATTATTAGCATAATGATTTAGTTTTGAAGTTACGTGGTAATTTTCTGCAAATTCAAACATCGGAACTCTCAATAACAAGAAAGTAAGTATGTTGCGAAACAACTCATACGACAATAGAAAACAAGGAAAATAAATGGAAATGGTGAGCTGTCAAAAGGGGCATAAAACGACTTAAATGTACAAAATACATAAAAAAAAAAAAACAATCCAAAGTAAAAAGCAAACATTTCCCAAGGTTTCGACCATTATGGCCCAATATGGCCTTATTAACGAGAATGAAAAAAAAAATAAAAAGGTGTTGACTCTTGGAAACCCAGAGAGCTCACCATTTCCATTTTATTTTCCTCGTTTTTAACTTTCAATAACGTAAATGAAATCATGTTTTAGAGCTATACGGCAAATGTCCTACTCATTCAAAAACAAGATCTTTAAATAGCATCTTGAAATTTGGAATCGAGATTGCTTGTGCTTTTCTAAGTCATGTTTTAAAGTTATGCTACAATTTCATAGGTACTGTAAGTAACCTAACATCTTGGGAATCAGGATTGAAAGTGAAATCTTTTTAAGTCATGTTATACAGTTATGCGGCAATGATTAGCAAATTCTAGTTTTACAAGCATGATTACATTTGATAGATTATTTTACAACACGAAATACATTTAAATTGCAAATAATTAATTCAACAAAAAGGAATTTTGACAAGTACAAATACAAATGAGTAAAAATGTTAACTTGAATTAATCTTCTAAAGTTTTAATTTTATTAATCTATCTTGAGTCGATGGAGATTCTTTAGTTTTCGAAAAAACTTATTGCAGCATCAATAAAAGATTTATATCATGTCGAGAAACACATATTTAAGAGTATTTTTGAGTCAACCATATAAAAATGAGTAATGTAAGAAGGTGCAGTTTTATGATAACAATAATAAAAGCAATGTACCATTGCATGAAGTTTTTTTAGATGCAATTGTGGATTTTGTGTAAAGAATTTTAAAATTTACCATAACTATTCCGACCCATTACTGACTATTGTTCATTATGACATGAAAAAAAAAATAAATAAATAAAATATATATATATAAATAAAATAAAAAAAAATCATAAATCATAAAAAAAATATATAAAATTAACCAAAGAGATGCGAGTCAAACAAATAACTTACCAACGAAGCCATTGCCTTAAGTTTCTTTGACGGGAGACAGAGTAATTATTTCTGGCTAGACACAACTTTTTATATGGCTTAACATTTAATAGTCTATTAATTTTCTAGAATGCCAAGAGATACAGTCCAATTATTATATAATTAATTATTCATTAGGTAAAGTGTCTAAAAATGATAATTCGGTAAACATATTCACACATGAATATGGATAAATAGAAATGATCAAAAAGTTTCGTTTTTGTCGTTCTTTAGTCTAGAAAAGACTTTTTGAAGAAAAAAAATGAAGTTCGGCCGGTAAAATTTTTTGTCTTTGGTAAGGTAATCAAAAGGTCAACCATCAGTTTGCAGTATTCCCTATATCAAGCAATAACCTTTTGGCTAAAAAATATTTTTCTAGAAAAAAATTGCATTTCGGCGATATATTTCAAATACAGAAATTATAGAAAAAATAGCACTGAATTTAGACAGCACGGCGCCCTTCAACCAACCTACCTTTTTGCATCCCCAACCGAGAACTTCCGGCCTTTATAAAGTGAAATAATACGGTATATCAAAAGTCCAATTTAAAACTTTTCATTTACTGAATAAATATTGAAATTTAAGAAGTTATGTTTTCAAAACGACGAGGGTAATTTGAAGTTTCAAGACTCGTTTCCAAAATTTAACTTTATTATTTCCATTTGTGGTAGTCTTGAGGGACTGAATGCAATATCAAAGGCTAAGAAAATTGAAAACCTTGGATCATTCTGATTAAAAAAATAAATTAGGAGGTTGGCTAAAAAATAAACATGATGTGCACATTGCTTTTGGTTACCGAAGACTTCTTGACAGTAATATTGAAGATAGAGCGTAAAGACACCGAACGACGATCAGCAATACCCACAGCAACACAGGAGATACAAAATGATACATAATTTGAAAAAACAAGGTCAAATTATGCTTTTTTCTATTGTAAAATCTTGTTGATTAAAGTTCGATATTATGTTCAAAATTAAGATTTGAACTCCCTGATAGGAAGTTGATCTTAGGGGATGAAATTTGACCTGAAAGGAATTAGGAACGGCATTTTCAAATAAATGGTATAATTTTCTCCATTAATTAAAGACTGTGTAAAAAGCTAGCCGTCTCGTAACAGTTAAATAAGAATTGTAAGGGTTAAATGTACATCGTGTAGTATATATCGAGAATTCCATAAGCACCGAATTTTCGTGCGCGATAATTTAACAGGGTTGCAAGGATTATTTTAGTGCAAAACGTTTGCATTTATTTATTATTTTAAGTGCTTTCCCGATGCAAGATCATTGATGTTGTATATCACGTGATTCTTGGGTTTCCCAGTGGTACAATATAGGTTATAACAGTGTAATTACCGCCGCGCAATGCTTTTTCCATAGGCGGCGACCCCCTTTTCTCAATTTATTTATATTTTCCGATGCGAATTTCACCTTTACGGAAATATGATTTTTTAGATTAGTATAAGCACGAAAATTTGCAATATACTAAATAATACATTCCCGTTGATACTGTTGGTTTTAAAATGAGGCTGAAAAAAATACGTGTTTTTTTCTCCAAAATATTTTCATCGTGATTTATTCTAAGCAGGAAGTCCATGATAACCACAAGACCGTTCTTCATTCCTTTGGCATTCTACAAAGGATGAAGAAATGGACCTTCCTGCTCTTTATTGGATTCCTAAACTACATAAGAATCCGTTTAAACAAAGGTACATTGCTGGGTCAGCTAATTGCTCTACAAAACCTCTTTCAAAGATTATAACATCCATATTGACATGTATTAAAGAGGGCCTTCAGAATTACTGTGAAACATCATATTCCACCAGTGGCGTCAATCAGATGTGCATTCTTAAAAACTCCAAAAATTTACTTCAATATATAAAATCAAAATCTTTGGCTACATGCAACAGCATAAAAACTTTCGACTTCTCTACACTCTACACTACCATACCACATTCTCAATTAAAAGATCGCTTAAAGCAACTAGTTCATCAATGTTTTTTCAAGAAAAATGAGACACGCAGGTATAAATTTCTTGTTCTAGGTACAGAAAAGTCTTATTTCCTGAAGAACCACTCTGATTCTGACAAAAAGTATTCTGAAGATGAAATTACAAACATGTTAGATTTTCTCATAGACAATATATTCGTTGAATTTGGCGGTCTAATTTTTCAACAAACAATCGGCATTCCAATGGGAACCAACTGTGCTCCTCTCCTCGCCGATCTGTTTCTGTACTCATATGAAGCGGACTTCATTCAAGGGTTACTACGTGAAAACAAAAAGAAACTAGCCCAATCCTTTAATTTCACTTTTCGTTATATAGATGATGTGTTGTCGTTAAATAACGACAAATTCCAAGACTTTCTACATCCTATCTACCCCATTGAGCTTGAAATTAAGGATACTACAGATACATCAAAGTCCGCTTCATACTTGGATTTGTTTCTCGAAATAGACTATGAGGAACTTTTGAAGACAAAACTTTATGACACACGTGATGACTTCAACTTTCCTATTGTTAATTTTCCCTTCTTGAGTAGCAATATGCCAGCATCGCCTGCATATGGCGTCTACGTTTCTCAGCTTATTTCAAAGGCATGCGTGAGTTACCCTGACTTTCGACAAAGAGGATTACTGCTGTCACAAAAGCTTCTTAACCAGGGTTTTATCAGGGATAAGTTGATGTCATCACTTAAGAAATTTTACGGTCGTCATCATGAATTGATTGACCATTACAGTGATCCAATATCTAAGATGATTTTGGACTTGTTCCCACTGTCGTAACCTTTCATGTGCCTCCACCGATTTGTGACTTCCACCGGATTGACTTTGTTGAACTTCACGACGGGTGCCGTATACGGAGCAGGAACTGCTTACCCTTCCGGAGCACCTGGGTTCACTCCCGGTTTTTATAGAAGTTCGTGTTGTTCATTGTTTTTAGTTTTCTGTGTTTATTTGTTGTGCTTGTGGTTGTTCATTTGTCTTCCCGGGTTTGTCTGTCAAATGGATTACGTTTTTTTATTGCTCCTTAGGTATATTTGTCCTTTTTATTGACTGCTATAAAATACTCGTAGCAGGAAATCGATTTTAAAACATATCACCTATATATTGATTTCATTCGTAAGTTTATGCATATCATTAATATGCAATCAAAAGACTTCTACTGTTTTATCCGAGCACTACTTTGGATGGCCAAAATAGGGGGCATATTTATCGAAACTGGATACACTGGTGATATCATCCTGCTGGAATAATATGGCAAGTTCACTTTCGGCTTAATCATATTACAAAACTACCTTTATCAATACTGAACATATAATAAATCAAACAAATGCAGTTTTATTGTCCATGTTTATATCGATCGCCAAACACAAAACTTGGTTATATTGGTACATACGTTTCTTTATAACATTGTACTCCAAGTATAAGATCATCAATCATATTTTTGTCATTTTCCGAAACACATGTAAATAATATTTTTAATTAACCAAAATTAAGATAAATTAATTAAGCTATTGAATCATAATTCAGATATTTTCGCCGTTACCGATGGATGTAATAAAGTGAGATATGTGTTCGAACTGGATAGTACATACCCCTAAAATAGGCAGTGGAGTTCTTTATGTGATCCAACTATACGTTCTCATCAAATGTTGTTTAGAAGATTCTTCACCGCTGACACTGAATATGGTTTGATTATAGACGCCACGTTTTTGACAAAAATATGTGATGAGGGCTATTCTAGGTATTGAACAGTAAAATTATATAGAGGTAGTCTAATATATTGGAAGCTAAATGCATTGCCCGGATGTCTGATTCTGTGTAATATACCATGTATTTCCAGATTAGCATATATATATATATATGTCTGATTCTGTGTAATATGCCATGTATATATATAAAGCAGGAAAACGATTGCCTTTAGACTGATAGCCAAGGTCCCGATCAAAACTTTGCAAATTAAAAAAATTCAAGAATTGTGAGAGTGAAATTCCAAAATGAAAGTAAAAGGGTTTTACTTGAAAGCTCTGTTTAAGTAAAATTGCAAAAGTTAAACAAATACTATATAAATTATAAATTAAGCATATTTGACGAGTGATGATAAGAAATTAATTCACCGCCCCCAGTGTCCTTGTTCATTCATTCAAGGTCAGAAGCAGAAATGCTGAAATAAGGATTCTTTTACTATGAATAATTTATGTTTTACTGTCATAAAGGTATATAATAGTTGATAATATATTTCGTTGACCTTGTTTGAAAATACTAAAATATTTCGAAATTAAGTAAATGAACTTGCTATGAAAAGGAAATAAATAATAAAAAAAGACGTTTCGTGCATTTATAATTCACACATAGATCATAAATCATACCTAGAATAGAACAAAAATGCTAAAATATTCCGAAAATAAGTGAAAAGGAAATAAAGCTGTAATACATAAATGATAAAAAAAAAACTTTTGGTGGAATTATAATTCATACATATATTAGTATTTTCCCGCGTTTCGCCCAGTATAGTCAGAAAAATATTGTATTGACGGTTAATTAATATATAATAAGGTCATATGCATAATATAAAATACAAAGTACAATACCTACTATTACAATAACAGACAAGCTTTCTAAAAATTTTACAAATACATGAAAATATTTAAATTAACAGCCTATTAAGCGTACATTCAAATATCAATATAATATAAATTAGGGGATAACTGTATTGTATTTTATCAGTTGCCGACGTAAACCGCTGGTTTTACCGTCGCAAATTGAGTTTACCTGGCTACGCGTAAAACGGATATTTGCGATGGTAAAACCACCGGTTTATGTCGGCAACTGATAAAATACAATACAGTTATCCCCATTCTAATGCAACCTCCGTTAAACGTTAAAAAATAGAATAAAAAGTAAACAGAAAACGTCAAATGCGTTTGCGCAACGTTGTCGTCAATGGTTCCGACGGTAAACCGTGGATTTTACGCTTGACGTTATCCAATCGAAAAGGACGTTATATGTTACGTTGCATTAGAATGCAAAATTACCTACCTAACATCAATATATAAAATTCTATTCAAAAAGACTTTGTTCAAATGGTCAAAGTCAGTTTAGACTGACACAAGCCAGTCTAAACTTTAACCTTTATAAATCACAATTACAATAACTATATGAGAAAAAAAATTACAAAAATAACCTTTACATTTAGCACATTGTAAATGTAATACGTTTGAAAAATATAAAAATATGAAACAAAAATGAGTTAACTTTAAACATTTACAATAAGTTTGTCGTCTAAAATTTTACATAAAATATCATTATAACAAAAAATTAGAAAAAAAAATCAAGATAATTTACAAACCTTTAGTAAGAATATTCAATTTGAAGACGGGCCTGTACCTGTGATCGGAATTCCCGTAGGACGTCAGTATTTCCTCCACCAGTTCGGATGTGCTGGGCTGTGACGTACATCGCCATCTTGGCTTGAGTGGCTCTCCAGAGAAACAGGCATCTTGGTATCCTATTCCTCTTAATCCATCCTAGCGTCTTGGAACATTCTCCCAAGACGACTGTTCCATCACTCGTTACGGTGGTCAAAACTTCAGAAGATGGTCTCCGGTCCGGAAGCTGACCCTAGGTGACGTTGGGTCAGCTGGAACTGCAACTTGGTCTGGACAGCTGACCCTAGGTGACGTTGGGTCAGCTGGAACTGCAACTTGGTCTGGACAGCTGACCCTAGGTGACGTTGGGTCAGCTGGAGATGGGTACGGGTCTTGACCGCTATCCTTAGATTGTGTTTAGCTAGCTTGTACTGTGGATTGATCCCCAACAAAAGAAGTGTAACCAACAGCAATTTGTCCAAAAACGAAACTTAAAACAGAAAGCTTGTCAGAAAAAAAAGAACCGAGCAATATGTGTAACAGTTGAACAAGAGGTACTAATCTAGGACAAGAAACAAACATATGCACAAAATCCTCTTGACTACCACAAAATTACAAGCATCAGACTGTAAATAACCTGAATGACGATAAAACTTGGATGTTGAGATTTCTCCATGAAGAAATCTCCAGTTCAAATCACATTCGTGCATATTGTGTGGTTTGTCATACACATGACTATACATAATATTTGGAGAAAAATCTGTCCCTAAATATGAATACCAGGGAAATAAATTCTGAATAACTGACAATAAATACAATATCTTCTTAGGTGATCGATCAAGGACAATACCACAACTTGAATCTGGGGTATTTTCTAGATCCAACTTGAAAACATAAGGGTGAATAACACCAATGTCAATTCCATTATCAATAAAATTTGCAATAATTTCCTTCCACTCAGAAGGAAATGAAGACCACTATAAATCAAGATGTTGAATGCATCGCTAAGAACGAATGCGTAGTCTACCAACATAATCTTCAGATTTCAAAACGCGTTTCTCCTAGAGGTTACAAAAGTTTCAAAATAAAATGGTTCATCTGTCTTGAGATTTACTAATAGAGGATTGAAGAAAAGAGGTTCCTCTAAGATGCCAGCAACGGATGTTTGGTCATTAGTTAGCCTAACCGAATGAAAAAATTGCCAGGATTTTAATATATCTTAATAAAAGTGTGGGATATTACGGAAATTAAAATCGCCATCAAGGAGAAATAGTTAAAAATCATAATGGAAATTGCATACTTTGGACAAAAAATATTTACAAAAGTAAAAACATGGATGAATTTCTTCATCACTCATCATCTTCAAGAATCTATATACAAATTGAATCCTGAAGTCACGAGTTCTTGATAAAATAGAAATTAAACCTTGATCCCCTGTATTTACAGGGAGATAAAGCATTTCTTCAGAAACCCAATGTTTTCCCTGCCACAAGAAATCAACAAATTTATTTTGAATGGCACATATTACTTCTTCTGGTATTGCCACATAAATTAATCTATGCCATAACTTAGAAGCAGAGAGTAAATTAATAACCAATGTGCGTCCTATAAGGGACAAACCAGGTGCAAAGGGCTTCCATCTATCAAGTTTATTGGAAATATCATGTTCCATATCTTTCCAATTTTGTTTGTAAAAATCGTCGGTGGTGCCAACATATATACCTAACATTTTTAAACCCTTTTGTTCCATTTTATATTAAGAGGATGATCTTTCATGTCCTGCCACTTTGCAACACACAAACCCTCGCTTTTTTGAAAATTAACTTTAGAATTGGAAGCATTTTAATAAATGTTTAACCAGAACGACAAGCGTTCAAAGTCAGAATCTGAAGTCAACAGGCTACTAAGGTCATCTGCATAACCAGAAAGGCACGAATTCTGTCCGCCGGAAAAAGGTAATGTGATGCCGGCTAAACCTTTGCTAGATATAAGTTTATGAAATAATAGTTCAATACATATAGAGTACAATAGACCAGACAAGGAGCATCCCTGACGTATTTTTCTGTTAAAGTGAAAATGTGACGTTTTTAAGGATTGTTAATTTTAAGCAAACTATGCACGTCACAGTACATTGTTTTGATGCAAGATACAAAAGATTCACCAAACTCTTTAAAGTTTTGATCAAATATCCATGATTGATACGACCAAAAGTATTTTTTTGATCAAGTGAGACAATAGCAAGGGTGACATTTTGCTGTTTAGCGTAACAGGTACCATCAGAGATAAAACGAATATTGTCACTGATATGGCGACCAGGAACACAGTAACTTTGGTCGATATGCAAAAATATCGGGTAGTACAGTACGTAGTTGTAAAGAAAAGGCTCTGGTTAATATTTTGTAATCACAACACAGCAGAGCAACTTTTCTCCAGTTCTTCAATAAACTGGTATCACCCTTTTTTAGGAATCATAGTCAATACGGCTCTCCTACACGAAAGTGGGAGTTTATTTTCTTCGATAGAAGAAACAAATACTTCATGTATGTCACTTCCAATAACCGACCAAAACTTTTGTAAAATTCACTCGAAAGACCATCTAAACCTGGGGAACGATTATTTTTCATTTTTTAAAACAGCAGAAGACAGCTCATCAATACTTATAACAATGTCTAGATTTTTTAAATATCATTTAAAGTAGGAAGATCTTTTAAGATTTTATCTTGACAATCTACATAAAAAGGGTATGGACTGTACAATTCAGATTAAAAAGTCCTAGCGTTATTTTTTATTTCATGCTCGGAATCTGTTATACTGCCATCAGGCAATGTTAAGTGAGACAAGAGTTTTTTCATACCTCGCTTCTTTTCGAGGTTTATTGGAATCATTCACATACTGGTTATCGATTATTTTATTATGTAACAGAATTTATGTTAAGATCCCTGCCAACGTTTGCTTTTAAGTACTTAATTTGAGATTGTAAGTTATCGAATTCCGATTTGAACACATAGTTCTTTTTAAGAGAGAATTCCTGTGATATTTCTTTTATTTTATATTTTCCAGAGTCCCACCAATCTTGAATATTTTCATAATCACTTTTCTTGGATTTCCATGAATTCCAAAAAGCTGTGATTAGCTCTACATAACGTTTGTCCTCAAGAAGAGAATTTAAGGTATCCGGACCATAATAGATAATGATAAAAAATTGTATCTCTTTTTTACCCTAAATGGCGGAACCAAACAATTTAAAGCTGGGATTTTGTATACATATTTTTCTCAAGTTGAAACACACGTTGTTGCTTATGCAGAGTCTGTAAAATAAGTTAGTTATATTGCCATTTCCGAAGTTTGGCGATAATTACCGAGATCATTACAATTGCGTTGTATGGAACATCCGGGAACTTTTGAATAATCACGTGGTCATTTATGGTCCGGATACCTTAAACACAAATAAATATTTCTACGACTTACTTCCTTTTCTTTTAAGAAAAGACGCACATAATCATTGTCTGAATAAGAACAGTGTTTTATTTCAGATGAGATGACAGAATAAACTGATTAAAATGTTTGGAAATGTTGGGGATGGATGTTACGAAAAGTATCAATTAATTTAAATCTTTTGATTATATTAACTAATTCAATGAAAGAATTTGAAGCCACGATTTCTCCGCAGTTCAACAAAGTCTTGGCACAATTGTTTTAAGTTCGTCGTATATTCAAGACACTTTTCTACGGGTTTTTATGACCCGTTAGCTCCACTAAAGGCGTCTTTAATTCAGTTTGAGAGGGTTTGCTCTCAGTGTCAACAGAAACTTGTGACATAGTTCCGGACGTGTCTGAAGCAATGGACTCCATATCCGCTTCTTCATCCTCACATTCCATGTAATCTTGAGTTGCACGCTGAATCTGTGAACTAGGAGGAATATCCCATATTGATATAACCTCGTTCACCGTATTGTTAGATAAGGTTTCACCCATTGCCTTTGTATCATCTGGAACTGCAGGTGATTTATCAGAAACCGGCATTTTAACAGTTTCAGATGTTTAAATTCATGTGAATTGTCAATATTATCATGGGCAGACTTTCGTTTTGTTGCAGCCTTCAATGATTTTTCAGAACCCACTGGATCAGTGAAATGACAGAGGTGGTGCTCTGTAAACGCAGAATGAATTGACGCTACGGAAGCCATACTTGACATTTATACATCTGCAGACTTGCTGACAGGTGCATTAGATGAGAGTGAAAGAGAATCAGTTACAGCAACATTTGTCTCAGAAGTTTTAGTACAGACGAAATATCAGGATCTACAGCATTTGAAAGTGTTTTTCCAAAAACAGTTAAAACAGAGGGAGGTGGTTCAGAGCCAACATCATTTTTCTTGATTCTCTTTGCATTGTTATTTGTGGCGAGGGGCTCAGTTACGGCGATAGACTGATCATTTTTGTTATTTGAATTCCTTGTTTTATTTTCGGGACATTTGTTCTGTATATGACCACGTTTCTTGCATTTGAAACATAATACGTCATCATTATCAAATATGCGATACATTTGATCAAGATAATTGATATCGAAGTAAGGGGATAATTCTTTGCCATTTTCCAACAGAACTGAAGTCTAGCGTCGGAAAGACTTGACGTGTTTGAGAGATGGATGTTTAATTCATAGGAAATAGGCGCAATTTTTGACAATTTTTTCCCGTACATTTCTAGTTCATCTTGCAAAGTGGACCTGGAGAGAAAAGGCGGACAATTTGAGTATTTTTTTTTAGGTATTTGAACTAAGCACTGAACACCAAAGAAGTGATCTTCCACACCGACACCAACAGTGCACAACTTCTCGACTTCAGAAAGTGATGGTATAAAAATCACAACGCTCGATTTCATCCTTTATGCGGCCAGAATGCTCTCTTGATCAACTATTTCTGCCACTGCCATGACATATTTCTCTATTGGTTTTTCTTGCACACTCTCCATTTTAACACCATGGTCTCTAGTTACGAGGCAAAATGGTGAAACCGAATAAAGTGAAACGCGTTCTTTGTCATTGCCTTGCTTTGCACTTGAGGAATGTGATCCTGATCTTAGTCCACTGCTTTTACTATTTAAAGTCATAGAATTGACAGTAATTTGATCGGATTGTGAAACTAAAAGATACCTGGGGATTGATTCATCTGGATAATACTAGCATTCGGGAAGGATTTACCACCAATTGAACACGGCATTGTCCGTTTAATTAAATTGAAGTACCTATTGTCCTTTGTAAATAGGACAAAATATACCTAAGAAGCAATCCCAAAAAAAAACGCAATCCATTAGACAGACAAAACACGGGAAGACAAATGAACAACCACAAGCACAACAAATAAAGACTGAAAACTAAAAAACAATAAACACGAACTCCTATAAAAACTAGAAGTGAACCAAAGTGCTCTGGAAGGGTAAGCAGTTCCTGCTCCGTATACGGCACCCGTTCAACAGTCAATCCGGTGGAAGTCACAAATCGGTGGAGGTACATGAAATGTTACGACAGTGGGAACAAGTCCAAAATCATCTTAGATATTGGATCACTGTAATGGTCAATCAATTCATGATGACGACCGTAAAATTTCTTAAGTGATGACATCAACTTATCCCTGATAAAACCCTGGTTAAGAAGCTTTAGTGACGGCAGTAATCCTCTTTGTCGAAAGGCATGGTAACTCACGCATGCCCTGAATATAGGATAAGCTGAGAAACGTAGACGCCATATGCAGGAGAAGCTGGTTTATTACTACTCAAGAAGGGAAAGTTAACAATAGGGAAGTCGAAGTAATCACGTTTGTCATAAAGTCTAGTCTTCAGATGTCCCTCATTGTGCATTTCGAGAAACAAATCCAAATATGAAGCGGAATTTGATGTATCTGTAGTATCATTGATTTTAACTTCACTGGGATAGATGAGATGTGGCCAAAGATTTTGATTTTAGATATTGTAGTAATTTTTTTGAGTTTTTAAGAATCCACATCTGATTGACGTAAAGTCAGTGTTACTGCCTGTGGCAACATTAGACAACAACTGAATACATTTACCATGTACAACCTGTGAAAATGTCGGGCCGCCATCTTTAAACTAAATCAAATTTTAAATGTAAAAAACCAATCCAACAAAAATCTCGGCAATCCGAGATTAAAAAACCTCAAAACCCCTTCAAAATGAAAGTGCTTCTTCTTCTGAATACAACAATATAAATTTTGTCGCAAGAAATCACAAAACAACACATAAAAAGGCGGAAACAGAGGAGCGCAAGAAAACACGTCCGTTCCATTCAAGAAGAAGAAGAAAAAAAAAACTACAAAAGCAATATATCTCCCTTCTACGAATTGGAAACATAATTATATTAAGAAAACTTTTCAGTATACAGGCACACTATATGAGAAATAATTCACGGTGGCTTCAAAATATCCCGATTTTACCACGGGTATGAATTTAATCCAAATATTTTGCCACGAGCGATAGCCAAACGTTGTTAAAATCAAGATATTTTCAAACCACCGTGAATTATTTCTATTTTAATAGAACAGTTTCTACGACATCTTATGCACATAATGTTGAAATATTCAAGCCAAGATACTCTGAACATCTTTTCTGAAAACAAAACAGCTAAAATTTATTGCATTGTAGTGGGGGGGGGGAATATGAAGATTTATTCACATCAGAAATATCATATTCCCCGATGTCTTGCCAAATGAAGTAAGAGACATAGAGATTTTGATTTGCGATTTTTATCGAACATTTTTTTTTCTTCATCTCCGATTTTGTTCGTTCGAGTTCTCAATAACCGTCAGAGATATGGATCTAAGATTTTCCATTATGGAATATCAATGTTTCTAGATGTGCCTAATACTATTCATTGAGACGTATAATGAGGAGTTCAAAGAGGCTAGGGGTTTACTATAGGACCCTATGGGGAAATTTTTTCATCGAAAAACTCTGTGAGAGTGACCAATAACCATCTCATATCATATATTTTTATTATACACCGTGGCAACACCTATTAAATGACGTATACCTCCTTCCTCTAGGGGGTCATCCCCAACCCCCAAAGTCGACAATTTTGAAAACTTCATATGCAATTAAAATCCATAGCTTTAAATTATATATTTTATTATTCTCCGTAACATGACGCATTTAATGACATGTACCTCATTCTTTCAGTAGGATGATCCCCACCCTCATAAATCAATTATGTCCAATTATCTCATAAACCGTTAAAATCCCCACCCTAAACCATATATTTTCTTATTCCCCATGGTAAGAAGCACCAAAATGACACATACCTCGCTTCCCCAGGGGGTTATCACCACTCCCATCAAATCAATAATGTTCAATTATCTCAAAAACTGTTAAAATCCCCACCCCTAAACCATATATTTTCTTATTCCCCATGGTAAGACGCACCGAATGACACATACCTCGTTTCCCCAAGGGTTATCACCACTCCCATCAAATTGATAATGTTCAGTTATCTCATTAATCGTTATAATCGCCACTCCTAAACCATATAATTTCCTATTCCCCATGGTAAGACGCACCAAATGACATATACCTTTGCTTCCCCAGGGTTATCACCACTCCAGTCAAATCAATAATGTTCCATTATCTCATAAACCGTTAAAATTCCTACCCCTTCACCATATATTTTCTTATTCCCCATGGTAAGAAGCACCAAAATGACACATACCTCGCTTCCCCAGGGGGTTATAACAACTCCCATCAAATCAATAATGTTCAATTATCTCATAAATTTTCTACGGTCAAGCGCGACGTCGTAATGAAGAAACGTCATAAAAGCGGCGCTGAGAGCGATGTGTATAAACAATACCATTATTACCCTTTAAATGATAAATACCTCATTACTATATGGGCGTTATTTTCGTCCCCTTAAACCAATTATCTTGAATGATATAAAATTAAAAATCTGTAAGAAACCCGACTCCTAAACCGTATATTATTCCCAATATCAAAACGCATGAACTGATATATACCTCATTTACCCAAGGGTTCATCGCCACCCCCTCGAATCATTAGTCTTTAATTAACTCTTAGCAGCTTGAAATCCCTGCCCCAAAATCATACATTTTCTTTTTCCTCATGATAAGACAAACAGATTGATAAAAAGCTAACACCCCAACCAAAGGGGGGAGAGGGGGGGGGGATTGTCATCAATTGTCAAATCTCATAAACCATTTAACTCCATACCCCGTAACCACATATTTCTAATTGCCTTTAAGGAGACGCAATAAATGATTTTACACATTGCCGGGGAATGGGTGTATTCCCTCGTAAAAATCAACAAAAAACATTTAGATCTTTGGCCCTTCATTATAAACATTTTTATTCTTTGTGAAAAGCTCAGATATCATCAGAGTTCATATGCCACCCCTTTAAACACTGGATGTAGCATCAGTGTTTCTGAATAGCTTCGAAACTGCTGGCCGGGATAATCATTATGCCCATGACAAGACCTTGTGAAAGCACAATTGGTATTGTTCGCGGGGATAATTTACTAGTTTAGTTTGAACATATTTTATTGTCAAAAAGAACAATTGGATTGGAAACAAATTATTACAACTTATTAAATCCTCTCCATACAATAATTAAGGTCTTTCCTTTCACTATAAGGAAAGACTTTACTGTATTTCTTCTGATTATTATTCTTTTTCCGCCAAACTTTAACGACATTTCCCAAAAAAGGTATGTGACATGTTGAAACGATATTAGGTATCAAGTATCGGTTGACCAAAAGCTATCTTGTGGTTAGGGCACCACGCCGTAACATTTCCTTTATAGCGGTTATCTCCTCTAACACCGAAAACCTTGTTATCATTCAAACGCCGTAACCATAATAGGTAGAACAAAACCGAAGGGTGGTATTTGTTCAGGACCAGACCCTGGTTCTTCGTTACATTTGGATTGAAAAGATTCAACGACTCATTAGTAGGGTTATGCCCATTTGAAAATTAACCGATGTCAGTTGGCCCCAAAAACTCAGAAACCGTAAGTCGTAGCCACCTAGGATCTTCACCAATGATCATTAATTCATGTGACCTTGAAAATGCCTCAAGGTCAAAGGTCAAGGTCATGACCTAGATTTTGACCTAGCTTGTTATCGAAATTACTCAATAACTGTAAATGATGGCTGATAAAATGTAATGGAGAAAATGTGTGTCTTATAAAGATCTACATTTGTTATATTTGGTCCAAAATTATTTCAATCCAAATGTAACGAAGAACCAGGGTCTGGTCCTGAACAAATACTACCCATTATGTACCTAGGGCACCAAAACTGTTTTTTGGGGTCTGAAATGAAGATTTTTTGCTTATATCTCAAACGAGGTTAGAGATATAAAGAAACTTTGAATCGCAAAAATGTTCAGCATAATACGATCTACAAATTTAGGTCAAGGTCAAATGTCAAAGTTCCTAGCAACGACGTAAAAAACCTTAACAACCATATATTTTTGAACTTAGAAGGCTATGAATAATATAAATATGACATTTTTAATACTGGAAATGAAATTTTTGTCCCTAGTAACGAAATATAAGTCCTTATCAACCACTTATTTTATTGTAAATACAATTCTTCTTAGAAAGTTCGGTAAAAATCCACGCGGGACCCCATAGGAAATGTGATCGTATCTCCTCAAAAAGTACAAATCGTACAGAGCTGATATTTGACAGACAGCTAGGGGATATCCAGGGCCTTGTTATTGAGAAAAAATTATGACGCTATCTCCAACCAATTTCCCGAAGATAGCTTACGCGCTTTGCAGTAATAAAAAGCTATTTTCCGAAAGAAAACACAAGATTCGTCCAAATGTTACCAATTTATTGCATCCGAATGTCAAAATTTCGCGTCAAATTAACAGTACTTTATTCACGGAGATGTCGTCTGCTGAAAATGGCACCGGAAATCGAAATAAATAAATCGTGAGATCAAATTTCTAAATGAATCTTCATTCTGACATAAGTAAGTGTGTAAACGTACACAGAGTTTTCTATTTATGACTGTTTTCACATCAAACAGTAAAATGCATTATCCTGTGCCATGTTCACCCGACGACGTCCTCTCTCGAAAAGAAAGAAATAACCTAAGTCCAGACATATAGAAATGCACATCACGTGACTTACACAACGTCATCCAGCGTTCCTAAAATAGAAGTAAAAATTATAGTAGAAATGTACTTTTACTGTCACTTGTGTATCTAGAGAAATAAAAATACAATGCTGCCCCCCCCCCCCTTCCTTCTATTCAGCAATCCTCGGAAAACTTGCTACCTACAAATAAGAAAAATAATTAATAAACAAACAAACAAACAAACATATAAACAAGATAAAAAGGCCGTCCCGCCTTCAGAAAAAGAGATATTGCTACTTCATTTTTTTTTGTTTTTTTTTGCCTATTTTATCTATTTCCCAAGAGTTACGCCCCTTGCCAAAAATAGCAAAACTGGAAACGTAACAAGGAAAGACCTTATCATTTGTGCTAGGAACGAATGACCTTTCAAAATTATACATACTTCACTTTCGACCGTTTTTGTCTATATCTGTTATCGTTTTAGAGATATAAGGTGAAGCGGTTATTTTTGAAAGTTTTTAATTCTTCATCGGATTTGATGATTTTTTTTTAAAAATGATTCCTCACGAAAAACCCAACAAAAGTTACTGCAGATTTTTTTTTAATCTTTCACCGTTTCCAAAATAAAAGGGTCAAAGGAACCATGATAAATTCATTGATGCTTACCACATATCCTTACATTTTTATATGTATATTGAATTTTGCCTCGCCCTTACGTAAATTAATGAAAATGAAAAAGAAAAATCCTGTTGTTATTGACTGCAGTGAGTAAAAGATCGACAAGGTCACTTACTAAGAGAATACATTTTGTTTCAGGATGATATCTATCAAAAGACGATACTGATTTCGTTCTGCGATTTCGCGGACACGTATGTTAGAGCATAGTTTTTAAATCTGTAAATCCGTCTTAAATTTAAATGTAAATACATGTATATTATTGTTAACCTGTTAAATGAATTTTTGCAGGGTATTTCTACTGACGGGTATTATGACTGTCCAGTTGGTTTTTTCTTTTTTGTAGGTGTTCTTGTGTTCAAAATAAATTAAGAGTTTTCTTTCTTTATATATAGATTTAATTTGACTGGGTGAATATGCAACTCAGATATTTTTTTTTATTATTGATGTGGTGTTTTATCTTTTAATTATTTTATTTTCTGTCCTTACATCATATTATAGATTTAATATAATATTAATACAAGGAAGACATCAATGTATTAGAAATAATATGTATTAATAGAATTATTTCATTTGCTTGATCATTTTCTTGTTGTATTGTAATTGTAACATTTTAGATAAATATGATTCAGATTACACTGACTTGATGTTGGGAGGACTTATCACGGCAGGTGAGAAGTCTTTTTTATTATTTTTATTAAATGAAACCGAATGCATTTTATAACACCATACAATAAAATCAGTTCTCGTAACGGTTCGGAGATATTGGGATATATCTCAATGATTTTTCAATGCAGCATGTCGACAAGCAAAAGTTGATCAAATGGAACATTGTATGACTGTAAAAATCGGGTAACAAAAAAATACCCATATAACGATTTTCAAGTGACTTCTCCATTCGAGTATGCATAAACTTTATAGGAACAATTTCTTAATTCCAGTCTCTGAAAAACAAATAATTTATTGAATACAATGTAAGGCATTCGAGATATCAGTTACTTCGTTTGGGAGACTTCGTAAAAGTTCAATATTACATTTATTACTAGTTAATTGGTTGTATTGATAATCGAGCGCCATGGTGAGATTAGTGTATGTTGTTACCCTCTTATACTGTCTGGAACCCTCAGTTTGCGGAATGAATTTTTCAAATCTGAATACCTTAACCAATGAAAATTGTCTAATCACTTGGCTGACAAATGTAATTAGCTAATGCTTAAATAAAACAATTGAACTTACCAGATTTGTATTCAAGAGAAACAAACATATTTCGCCTATGGAATTTCCAATGTTAAAGGAAGACAACTCTTCCTGCGAGATTTTATTAGAGGACGAAGTCCTCATAACCGTTACATGTATCTTTACGAATTTTTTAAAATGTAACCTTTATTTCTGGATCAATATGACTTTAATTTCTTTCTGACCGGAATTAGCAACTGACGGTAAAAACCGGAAATTACTTTTGCGCATGTAGGTTCCCATAAATTGCGAAACGAAAATAGAAAGTAGAAACAAAACGGGATCAAAGTTTGCGAAAAGAAATGAACCAGACATTAGCTAATTTCAAAGCAACACAAAACTATAAATTCGTAAATATAGGTATATATTGCATTAGTCCTCTTACAGGTTTCACCTGCCTCATATTATCTCCGTCCTCTGCTTTTCACGAAACACCTACCGGGTTGCTCATGTCACGTGTAGTAAGAAAGTGTATGTTGTGTCATATATACACGTTTCGACAACTCTAGTAGTTTGATGGATGTTCCATCAAAACCAACTACACATGTACTTGTTCCTGGTTTTCATGTATAGGACAAAATTCAAATTTAAATCACAAAAATGATGTTTTAGGTTACAACATGTGGTGAGGGGGTCGTTAATTATAATTATTTGTAAAATAAAAAGAATATCTTGTGAAAAATGTCCTTCCATCTGCTCATTATAACTGACAGGAAAGTCTCTTTGAAATTAAGTGCTCAAAAGTCTATTGCACGCCAATGCAATTAATAAGAAGTATTAGGTCACAATAGTCTTATCGCATCAATCAGTATTGAGTCTAAAAGATAAACTCCTTAAAACAATTCATCGGTGTAAAAGCAGAAAGTGGGAGCACACTAGCACAGTCACCGTGGCGATTACATACTGTTGGGTAGAACAAAATTGGCAGCAATGCTCTATAGGTGATCCTCTTTCAAAATAACGTCTGATGACCTGAAATGTTTAACAAGATGACCACTTGAGCAGATCATCTTTTAACATAGGATCGTGGGGAAAAATTTACTTTTAAACCTTCTTGTTTCAAACCATAAAGACAATTGGAACTTAAGTGGGGAGCTATGTTCCTTAGGTGGTCCTCTTTCGGAATTACTGATGACTCTGACCAACTACCAACATGGCTTCCACACCTGAACTTACTTTAACACATACCCATGTAGACAATTCACCTAAACATCTACCCCAAAACAACTGAGAAATAAGGAACGGAATTTGATAGAAATGATATTTGTCCTATGACCAAGAATATCAACTAAGATGGCCATCAATGCCTAACACCGGAACCGGAACAACAATGCCTATCATAGAAGCCGGAACATCAATGCTTAGCAAAGGACGGCAAGTCATTTCATAGTCTTCTGTTAAACTTAATCAATAATCAAGCTTTTGACAGCATAAAAAGAAATTTTGACAGCAATGGTATTTACTTGTAGATATTATAGTAAAAAAAAACTGTCTACTGATCCCAATCACCAACCAAAATATCCTTTCATGAACTTTGATTCGTAAATTAAATCCATGTAACCGATACATACTACATGTAGTTGTAAGATGATATTTTTATTTTCTATTTTGAATGCTCAGAGGAACTGATAAACAAATGTAGGGGTACCATTCCCATTTTCCTGTTTTAGTAACCAACAGTGAAAAAAGTTGATAAAACTGCTGCAGGTACTGAATGTTATTACATTAAATTCCGATGGAATTAGTATTATTTTCTAGTTTTCTAACATAAGATGAATTATATCTCTATGATATGAATCCAGTATGGCTAATGTAATTTCAACAAAATCCATTAGTGCCTTAAATGTAATTTGAAAAGCAGGCTGTGATTTTGTCTCATTGCTGCATATAAATCAATCTGTAATTTCGTACTTAATTTAATTACAAAAAGAAAGGAAAGCATATACATTTATCCTTTATTCAGAACTAATATTTATTAGATCTACTTCTCTGCACAGGATCTCCTCTGGTGCGGGGGTCTCTTTCAAAGACGGGGAATGGTATACCAAACGTTCCCGTACTTAAACCAGATTTAGCTGCCAATTTATCAGCAGCCATCAGTTGTTGGACAGTGATTCTATTTGGTGCAGATGCAGATACACAAACACCTCTGAATGAGTCGCAAGATATTTCATCAGATGGATAACACACTGGACACTCATTGCCAAATTGATACACAACTTTTGATGCGATTCTATGCGAGGATCCGTCACTGTTTATGAAGTTGCGCAGGTGTGCTCTTTCGTTGGGTTGGTGGCCGATCAATTTTGTCTTTACAAAGTCCTTCGCTGGATCAATACCTGAC
The DNA here is from genome assembly GCA_028015205.1 of Mytilisepta virgata. Classification (NCBI taxonomy): domain Eukaryota; kingdom Metazoa; phylum Mollusca; class Bivalvia; order Mytilida; family Mytilidae; genus Mytilisepta; species Mytilisepta virgata. The sequence continues at coordinate 41,262,904 of CM051515.1, forward strand.
TTCCGTTGAAGCTGCCTAAACTCTTCGTATAAGCTATCGAGGTATGCGTGGTAGCAAAAGAACACAGGATCATAAGAGCTAATAGCTAAATTTCCCATTACACCGTTGACCCAAGCATGGACACCATTGTGATGGTATTCCGCATTAAACGGAAGTTTGGAGGTTGGTGTGGCAATTTCTGCAAGGTGACGTCTTGAAAACACGAATTTAACGAAAGCTTTTCTTGAAATTAATGATCCGTCTGCACCTATTTTTCGGAAGAGTACTCCAGCTGGAGTACCAAAACCGGCAAAAGGACCTGTAACTACTGGACCTACGCCATTTCCAAAGTATTTAGGGGTCCAGACAATCGATGCAGTAGGCTCTTTCATGTTATAATCAACCGAGTTATCCCAAAAACATATTGGTACACCTAAAGCCGTCTCCATCCTAGAAGATTAGAATAAACATTATATAAAATCTTTTTACATCCTGCAGTCATAATCACATAATCAGTAAGGGAAATATAGCTTTTTGGTCCATAATCAGTCAAAATATATTAGCCTAGAACTTCCTGAATTTTATTTAATTGGAGGTTTACCATGTGAGACACTTCAGGTAATACATGGGCGCATGAGGCTGTATTAAAAATAACTTCTTAGATACCAATTTTGATGCACAAGATATGCACATTTTCTCGATTTACGACGCATCAGTTGTGCCCAATGCCTAAAATGTTGAAATCCAAAAAAACAATAATCCAAACGGTTGAAAGCAATTCTGTATTACCAAAATGACCAAAAGGGGTTATGCCAAAACCTGTTAAGGACAGAGCTTTTCTCGAGGGAGATAGGCCTTAGCTTTTGCAAATTTTACATTTTTGTATAATTAAATTTAAAGTATCAATTTCGGGCTGGTATCGAAATATTAGCAACTGAGCAGGGGATACCCTCGGGGACTTGGAATCCACCAGCAGTGATATCGACTCAGTGGGTAAAAACAAGTTCTTAGATACCAATTTTGATGCACATTTCGTCAATTTACGACTCAATGCCTAAATGGATAGACGACCGATCAAGCGTTCTTATTCTTATGTCAGAATAATATATAATATTGACATCACACTAAAAGTCATCTATGGAGATATACGCAACATTTTCTGTAATTCGGAGAAATCGGACCAAATCTGTATTATTCGTAAAAGTTGTCCACTGTTAAATGTTGCAAATAATGTCTCAGGCGTGGTTAATTAAATAGGTCAGGAGTTCCTTCATAATGAAAATTTCAATATGATTTTTTTAAAGGTCCATATTTTCAACTGAATCGAAGGTACAATGGATATAAAATTCCAGTCATAATGGATTGAGTAAGTCGATTCTTTAGAAAATCATACTATGACGAAAATAACGTACTGAAGTTCTTCAAAATGGTGACTTTTTTGGAACTCTTTATATAGGAAAAATCACACAAAGATCACGGATTTAATATGTTCCTTAATTAGTCAAATATAAAAGATTGGGATATCTTCAACTTTATTCAGTTACATTCCACTGTGGAAAACAGGAATTTATAACATTGCAGAAACCATCCTAGATTTTTCTTAAAGCCTAATGTAAAAACCCTATTATTTTTTGTCATTATATCATGCATGGTGGACCCTAGGTCCCCGAGGGTATTCGCCAACCCAGTCGTCAGACTTGTCTGACATGATTATTCATTGATTTGTTATAGAAATTACCAATAGTTAGCAAAATTCAAAAATAATAGAATTACTAAGGGTTCATTCCTTGTATTGCACATGGTAGATCTCCTTAGCTGAAATTTGGCTACCTATTTCGGTATTTTTGGTTATGAGTACTTTTTGCTTTAAAATATGTTTGGTTTTTGGTCTTCCCAATGTTTCGGTTTTAATGCTGCTGATGAGAGGTAACTCCTTGAAATGCGTCGTAAACAGCATAGTATAAATTTACTATATCTAATATTAGTATCTTTGGATTGTTATTTTGAAACTCCTTGGACGACGCCTCTGCGTGGTGGACCCTAGGTCCCCGAGGGTATTCGCCAACCCAGTCGTCAGACTTGTCCGACATGATTATTCATTGATTTGTTATAGAAATTACCAGTATTTAGCAAAATTCAAAAATAATAGAATTACTAAGGGTTCATTCCTTGTATTACACATGGTAGATCTCCTTAGCTGAAATTTGGCTTCCTATTTCGAAATTTTTCGTTATGAGTACTTCTTGTTTTAAAATAAGTTTGGTTTTTTGTCATCCAAATGTTTCGGTTTTAATGCTGCCGATGAGAGGTAACTCCTTAAAATGCGTCGTATACAGCATTGTATAAATTTACTATATCTAATATTAGTATCTTTGGATTGTTATTTTAAAGGTTATTCTTTTGTATTAAGAATAGATGTGTCAAGGTCATTTACGTTTCCATTATAAGGATACGCTATTCTACTACTTATATAACATATGGTGTAGTTTTTTCCTTCCTTTTCATTGCTTTAATAGATCACGTGTTCATCATATCCTATGGAATGGATGTTTCTATTATTAGAAAAATATATGAACTTAGTGTTATAAAATTAAAAACAAGACTTTTTTACACAAGTAAAAGTAAAGGAACACTCTTGAATAATGGTATGATACAGTCCTTCCTATTTTCTTTAAAACATTTTCTGGGCTTTACATTGTGAAATTATTTGTATTCTTACTGATTAACAATGAATTTCATATCATCAGATGTTACTATGAGAAGATATGTAAAATAACAATTAAGGACTTTTAACTAGTTCAAAACATTATACATAGGCATGGTAGAGTAATATCACTCTGACAAGTCCATCTATAACGTATTCACCTTATTAAAAGTCCATCATTGATGAACATGTATGTTGTAAGCTTCACACCGCCCCCAAAAAAGAATAAATAATTTGAAATAAGCAAAAAGCATACGCGATGAACTGAAAAGTTTAAAAGTAAAAAACATTATACGATAAATATCGCCTCGTGTCTTAATTTAGACCCTTGTGTTTTCGATCCATTCGGTTTACAAGTTCTCCGTGGCATGCACAAGCATCGGTGAAGTAATAATCGTCTGCTATTTTTGACAACAACAACAAACTATGATAATATGATAATATTGAAAGTGAAGCTCTTTGAGGTAAGTTATTCATCTTTTAAACGTAGAGTCAATAATCGATGCTATTTTACTAAAATAAATTCATCTTCCTCCAATTATTTGCCCCTACTGCTGTATTTGATAAGATCTTGGAATTGTATAGCTTCCCTCGATACGTCATGGCCGCGTACGAAAGTCACGTGATTGTCATGTGGTTAAAGTTCCTCCTTCCTATTTTATTTTACTCCTAAAGTTGGACACTCCATTTTTGAGATGGACTTGCATTTTTTTGCGTCTTCACACTTTTCTTCTATCCTCAATCACTCGTAAACCGCTCAAAGGAATTTGACGAAACTTTCTCTGTGCATTAACCTCAATGCACAGATGTATATATATTTCATTTTTAGAAAATTTTAAATCTTTTTTGTAAAAATTAACATTTTTGAAAAAAGGGGGGGGGGGGGTCAAAACTTCTATCCTCAACTACTCCATAACCGCTCAAAGCAATTTGATGAAACTTTATCTGTGCATTAACCTTAATGCAAAGGTGTGCATGTATATTTTATTTTGAGAAAATTTTAATATCTTTTGTAAAAATTGACGTCCGCAGGCGACACATGTCTTCCTTGGAAGACTCACACTTTTTTTTAATATATGATTGTTCATTTGCAATGCCTTGACATTTTGCATTATTATGCAAGTAATAAATATGAATGAAATTACAAGATCTTGTATAATTACCTGGATTTGAATGGAATCTGCCAATTAGAAGTAAGAATATAACGAAATTATATTTCATTTGAATCCCGTTTGAAATCCGGATCATTATATCAAGTCCTTCCCGATTTGTACCAGGTCGAAATGCTGCACGGCCGAAATCCATATCAACATTTAAAAGGCAATAAAATAAAGTTTATTAAAAAGAATCATTTTTGAAAGTTGCAATGAAATAGATTAAGGTTCCAAATATTTACAGAAAAAAGGAAATAATTATTCCCGATAGTACCTTGGAGAAATTATAAGAAAAGTGTTAATAGGTCGAAAACACAATGCACGAGGATATAGACGAGTGAGTTATGGAATTTCTCCACCCAGGATAGTTAAATTTTGTTAAAATCTAAACTTCAACCATTGAGGGTGGAGAAATTCCATAACTCACGATTAAATTGAAGGAGAATCTGTTTCTCCTATGTTTTCGACGAAAACCTCCAGAAAATGTCGTTGCCATGTAGTTTGTTTAGATAGACGTCATTTCGGGACTTCTCTAGTTTATCGTTCCAATAACTGTAGAAAAAACGGCGGGAATTCTCTTTATCCCCCCCTCTCGATTAAACACGTTAAGGCTAGGAGAAAACCTTTTCTCTAATTTTCAGTCAATTTTACAGTCTCTCGACCCGTGCTGGAAAATTTGATAATCATACTAGTGAGTTTTTATCAAAAAAATGTCCTTAGTTACATATAAACAAACGCGATCCCGTCATCTGCTTTGTAATAAAGATGTTCGTAAACGAATCGGACAAAAATATCCGACTTGTCGGGGGACAGATAGTATATATTAATAAGGGTTAAATTTGAACACGCCGTGTTCTTCTTCTTGTTTTCCGTCCGCCATTGTGACAGCTGTTTTGTAATACAACTTCCGCTAGGAAAAATAGTTCCAGTTTAAATGACAACTGACATATGGAAATAATCGACTATGCTTAACAATGATATTTAATAATAAAATTGTATTTGTTATGATTGCAAAATATTGTAAAGTGTCAAATATTTTTCAATACAAGAGTCGCATGAATACATACTGTTGGGAGAATATGACGACGTTTACCAGTTTTTAAAGCGTTTTGAAAATTAGAGAAACAGCATATTAAATTATGACTCGTGGATTATCGGATTTCTCCAAACTCGAAAATCCACTCGTAACAATGTAAGAAGTTTAAGCTCAGTTGCTAGTATTTCGATACTAGCCCGAAATTGATATTAAAAATTGTTACAAATTTGTAAAATTTGTGAAAACTAAGGAGTATATCTCTGGTGCATAGCTCCGTCCTTAGATAGTTTTGGCTTTACCCTTTTTGTTCATTTTGGTATTTTGAAATTGCTCTTCAACCTTTCGGGTTACTGTATTGGTTTTTAACATTTTAGGCCTTGAGCACATCTGATGATTCGTAAATCGACGAAATGTGCACATTTTGTGCATCAAAATTGGTATCAAAGAATCGTATCAAGTACAGAGAGAGAGAACTTACACTAGCACGTAAAGTCTGTGCCATCGTAACAGGTTCGGTCCAAAATGTGCTGTCAGGACAACTGTCTCATGTATAGCGGCAATTTGGTCGTATACACCAGACTGAAATGAAACAGTGTAAAATCTTTATATCGATGGAATATTAATTAGAAATTATTGTATTATTCATATCTCTAAAAAAGGAAAGATTAGCAGTTAATAAATTCTTAATTTTTACAACTACTAAAGTTGATTTTTTATTTTACATTTTAACTTTCATTTCTTAAAATAAATTTACTTACTTTTTTTATACGAATAACTGCAGCAGCATATCTCTGGAATGGAAGGCCTCCGTCGGCTCTCATTTCTTGTCTGAAACGCCAGGTAGAGCCACCTGCTCCTGGAGCATCTCCGGCATGTCGTTTTATCCTATTTGTAACCGTGTTGTAAGCTTCATTGTAGATCTTCCTAAACAAACTGCGGACAAAATTCATTTGTTCCTCACTGAAGTTACCAATGCGTTTGAATGAGGAATCGAGTGGGACCAATAAATCTGTACACTGTTGCTCATAAAGTCTTTGTGGCATTTTGTTTTTTCCATTTGCGTTATCGTGGATGCTGGTACATTCTTCAAAATATTTAGAATAATCTCCACCGTATATCCAAGCATATGATTGGCATATAGTCACTGCCAAAACAGCAAACGAAATCCACCCCATCACCTAAAAAAGTCAAAACAATTTATTTAAAAAAAATCCTTAAGGGAGTGTCAAAAGGTATATGTTTATGTACATTGTAGGTTATTTTGGTAAAATAAAATAAAACACTTTAAATGGAGCTTTATATACACACATTTAATAATAAAAAAGAGCTGATTACCATCGAATACGATTCCGGCCAAATATTTTGGAAGCCACAATAAATCAGAAAGGTTTTAATATGATAAAAAAAACAAACTGGCTCGCAAATTTTTATTGTTACAAACAGAATGGTTGAGAAATGGGTAATATACTTTGGGAAATACAAAAAATCCGTTTAATTAAAGGAACTTATCCTTTCATTCAGGTTATCCGAATTAAGTTGGCCTGTGTGATTCAAATGACAGTCTAACGAAAATTTTATTTATTTTCTATTAAAAAAAACATCCTTTAAAGGAAGTATCACCCCTAAAATATTTATCTGTTGTATCTGTGGTGGTCATGGTGGTAATGAGTATATAAGACTGAGCTGAGACGATTGGAATTACTACGACTGAGTACATTTAATTTGGGGGAAATGTTTAAAGAAAATACAAAGCCCAACCAAAATAAAGAAAAAAATAATAATGATAAAAAAAAACAATACGAGTAAAAAAAAAAAAATAAATAAATGAATAAAAATTGGGTAATAGTGATGTTTAAATGAATGTATTTCACTTACGGAAATGTTTTTTAAACAAAATAACCTCCCACTTCCCTCCAAAAATAGATAATTGAATAACAAATAAATGAAAAAATAATAATAAAAAAAATAAAATAAAATAAATAAAAATAAAAAACAATACAAGACAAAAAACAAAACAAGGAATACATTAGGTAACATTTGTTTAAATGATTGCATTTAATTTCGGGAATGTTTTAAAAAAAAATACCCCCTCCTTAATAAATGAATAAATAAAGAAAGAAAGAAAGAAAAAAAGATACGCGACCCCCCAAAAAAAAAAATAAAAATAAAAATAAAAAAAAAAAGAAAAAGTTAGGTACTAATTTTTAAATGAGTAAATGCTCAAATGAAAAAAAATTATTGATAACAATAACAACATCATACAACCCAATTGTTATGATACGATCAAAAGCCGTTGGACATGGTTACAAGCCATCATTTTACCAAATATGGTAAATATCAACATCTCATATATCTCATGTCTATCAAATTTTCTTCAATCATGATCTACACTTTCCCGGTAAAGAACTTTTATCAATTATTCCAAAAGGTCAGTAGCTTTGAATACTAACGCTTGGATAGTTGCAAAAAGCAAACATATAAAAAATGTCATGATATATCAGATACCTTACAAATTTCAGACGGTATATGATGTATTATAATAATTTTTGCAACAATTCGGTTGTACGATGTAAAGACATTTAAATTGCAGAAACGCTTCTAAAAGTTACACTTGTAATCCCATTTACCCCCGTATACTTCTTTCAGTCGTATGTGGCAGTTATTACTCGTGAAATGCACCATTGTAAGAATCCAAAATGTATGTACATATTATCAGGTTTTCTGCAAACGTATATCGTAAAATATCAGCCGCGAGACACAATGTGAAGCTTTTTCGGCGAGTGAGCGTAGCGAACGAGCTAAAAATCTTCATATTGTGTCGAGCGGCTTATATTTTACAATATTTGTTTGAAGAAAACTTGATGATAAATTTATCGTATTGTTAACTAGCAATCTTAATGGAATTTCTTACTTTTCAATGGCCATCTGCCTATAACCGGATGTTTTCCTGATATATTCGGGTCAACGTTGGGTCAAACATTATGACGTCGCTGATATATTCGGGTCAGCTCATATTAGGGTCCGGTCAACTCTTTACGACGTCACAGTGCCGAAATACGAGAAATTGTGAAGGCCTCAGGAGGTCGATGTAGGCATGGGCAAATACGATAAAGAACGTTAAAGTGAATCAATTCTGAACACAAAATTTCAAAATTTACATGATAAAGCAGAGTTTATTTTAAAAGAAATTGATAGTTCGCCTAAAATGCTTGAGAAAATTTTCCAGTATTTCCTGTTCAAATACTAGGAAAAGATGTATAGTTAACGCAGTAAATATATATTATTATTTTTTTTCATGAATGTATAAAAAAGGGTAGATAATATGCAGCTGTAAATGATTTTAAAAGAGTGGAAAATTACTCAAAAAGTAAAGATAGAAATGGTTTTTACACGCAAAATCATAAGAAAAGAAAAGCAATATTTGTAGAAAGGTTATACAGAATTGAATTTACATTTTATATGTTCCTTTATCTTGATCTAATGCTGATTAACTTTTATTTTCTTCAAAAACTATGATTACTTTGATCATTGTTTATTTTTGATACGAATAAGGAAATTCTAAATTAAATTAAGAATTTTCTTCAAGATACAACAACTAAATTGAAATTAATAAATATAAATAATAAGAAATTGAAAACCAAAACAATTTTAGATTTTGAAATTAGAACGTATACTTACCATGATTACCGGCTGATTATTCTGCTAGTACTACTATACGATAGTCAGTTTATATATCTTCTGGGATGACAAATCACAGGACATAAACTCAGAAAAATGTAATGGATGACGATATAAATTTATTTTTTAACAGAATGTTTTAATTGGTTTTCATCTGGACAAAATAACGGATTGATATCATTAAAGAAGATAGATATCTGCACACCTGGGAATTGCAATGAATTGCTACATGCAACAGCATAAAAACATTTTATTTATTTTGTGGGTCTGTTCGACTGCTAAATGGGATAACGGTAAATGATAAAACGAAAAGAAATTGATTGACACTCTACACTACCATACCACATTCTCAATTAAAACATCGCTTAAAGCAACTAGTTCATCAATGTTTTTTCAGGAAAAATGGCACATGCATGTATAAATTTCTAGTTCTAGGTAGAGAAAAGGCGTATTTCGTGAAGAACCACTCTGATTCTGACAAAAAATATTCTAAAGATGAAATTACAAACATGTTAGATTTTCTCATAGACAGCATATTTGTTGAATTTGGCGGTATAATTTTTGAACAAACAATCGGCATTCCAATGGGAACCAACTGTCCTCCACTTCTCGCCGATCTGTTTCTGTACTCATATGAAACGGACTTCATTCAAGGGTTACTACGTGAAAACAAAAAGAAACTAGCCCAATCATTTAATTTCACTTTTCGTTATATAGATCAGCTTGAAATTAAGGATACTTCAGATACACCAAAGTCCGCTTCATATTTGGATTTGTTTTTTGAAATAGACAATGAGGACATTTGAAGACAAAACGTTATGACAAACGTGATGACTTCAACTTTCCTATTGTTAATTTTCCCTTCTTGAGTAGCAACATACCAGCATCGCCTGCATATGGCGTCTATGTTTCTCAGCTTATCCTATTTTCAAGGGCATGCGTGAGTTACCCTGACTTTCGACAAAGAGGATTAATGCTGTCACATAGCTTCTTAACCAGGGTTTTATCAAGGATAAGTTAATGTCATCACTTAGGAAATTTTACGGTCGTCATCACGAATTGATTGACTATTACAGTGTTCCAATATCTAAGATGATTTTGGACCTGCTCCCACTGTCGTAACATTTAATGTGCCTCCCCCGATTTGTGACTTCCACCGAATTATTGACTTTGTTGAACTTCACGACGGGTGCCGTATACGAATCAGGAACTGCTTACCCTTCCGGAGCACCTGGGTTCACTCCTGGTTTTTATAGGAGTTCGTGTTGTTCATTGTTTTTAAGTTTTCTGTGTTTATTTGTTACGATTGTGGTTGTTCATTTGTCTTCCCGGATTTGTCTGTCCAATGGATTACGTTTTTTTGATTGCTCCATAGGTATATTTGTCCTTTTTATCAATTCGTCTCTAATTTGGAGATATATACACATTAGCAAAAATTTATTGCCCTGAATATGAACTAGACTAATTTCAAGAAAATGGTATCTGGTCAAATACACTACGTATATTTATTTACTATATTGTTTTTATCGGTAAAATAAACAGTATCAGTTTTCAAATTTGCCAAATAGAATGAAATTTGACCGATCTAATGGATTACTTTCTACGGATTAAGGCATCCCCCAATACATTTGTTTCGACGTCGTGTAATTTCTTCAGTAATATTCTTAATTAAGAATTTAGCCAAAAAAAAAAAAAAAAAAAATTATCACATTAAAAATGAACAATATTTTTTTGTCATTACATTTGATCAAAAGTATATAAAAAAATTCCAATTAATAGGAAGAGAACTGGATAGTGAACAACATAAGGATTATTTTGTTTAAGATATGTGAAGCGTAATTCTAATATGAATCAAATTTACATTGCAAACATTAAAAGAAAACGAATATCTTGATACTTTCAATAACTGATTAGTTATTTAGATGTTTTTTTACAATATCTAGTTACTCTACGTAACCATCCAGATGGAAACACAAAAGTTTTAATCGTCAGAAATACAGGTCGATACTTATCAAAATACTTTTAATTACCATCTAGAAGCTTTTAATAAAAGTAAAGTATTAACCAATGAAATCGCATATTACGTAGCAATTTCATCCAGCGTTTCACACGAGCGTCAAAACTCTAGAAAATATTCAACTGAGAGAAAAGGGGAGAAGAGCATTAAATTTTGAAGTGTTAATTTCAAATATTTGAATACTTACACCATCCGAGAAGATACACTTTTGTAAATACGCGCATTTTGCCTGGTGAAGAGCATGTTTTTTTGTTGTTTCATGTCATGAACAGAACATGTGTTTTATAATTGCCCGTCGTGAACAGGGTCCCAATTTTGTAAGGTCACTAAGATCAGCAAAGATACACCAATACCCTGGTAAAAAAAATCAATTGTACAACAGAAACAAAGTGGATTCAGCTTTCACTGAATCGATGTAATTCTTCATTATTACATCCGTTCTATCGATATTTTTGCGTTTTATTTGGGTTAAAGATCTATGCCCATATAAGGAATTTCTGACAAATTTTTTGAATAGCTATCCTTTTCATCCTGCTGAGAGGATAACGTATGAAGTTGAGTAGTATATATGCGCTTCTAAAGTCGGATTTGTGGAGGAGGAGCGAGGAGGAACCGGAAGTCACGTGACCGGAACCGGAAACACTCGGAAGTGGTTTGAGAGCATGCACAACCGGAAGTAGTGGGTTTTCCCGCCATTTGTTTAAGGAAGTGACGTAAGTCACGTGCCATGACCCGGATGTGTCGACCGCGCATATGTGACCAGAACCGGAAGTACCCGGAAGTGGTTTGCGGGCAGGCACAACCGGAAGTGATGGTTTTCCCGCCATTTTTTAAAGGAAGTGACGGGAGTCACGTGCTGGGACCCGGATATGTCGTCTGCGCATGTGTGACTGGAACCGGAAGTGCCCGGACGTGGTTTGTGCGCTTTTCGGTCGTCTCTCGGTCTTTCATCTGTCTGTAAAGGGTAAGCGTCTCGCATCGAGGGACTGATGTCAAATCCGAGAGTATACGAAGTACAGAGGTACTGTTGGATTATCTTCCTCTTTTCCCTTGCTTTTCCTCACGGGTGATGTTTTCCGTGAGGACCAAACAAATGATTGGATTATGTCCCCTTAGCTCCAGGTGATGCTGTCACCATTACGTCAATGAAGGGGTGTCCTTAGCAACCGCCTTTCCAACGGCAGTCCATTTCATTGCTCTATGCTGTTCTTCGTTTCTCTTCTCTTGATCCATGCGGCTCTTCGCTGCTCATCGCTAATCATGACTATACTCACGTGCTCATTTCGGTTTTTTTGGTGCTACTTGTCGCTGTTTTCGCTGGTGCTGCTGCTTGTTGCTGTTTGATAAGAACAAGATAAAAACAGCGATGAGCAAGAGAAGAGCAGCGATGGCGAACAGCAACAAGCAGAAGGAGCAGCAGCAGCAGCAGCAGCAGCAGCTGCGAAAACAGCGACAAATAGCACCAAAAAACCGAAATGTGCACGCGAGTATAGTCATGAGTAGCGATGAACAGCAAAGAGCAAGACAAAAACAGCGGTGAACAGCAAAGAGCAAGAGAAAAACAGCGACATGGAACAAGAGAAGAGAAGCGAAGAAAAGCGAAGAGCAGCATAGAGCAATGAAATTGACCGCCGTTGCGGTTGCTAAGGACACCCCACCATTGACCATGTGACAACATCACCTGAAGGTAAGGGGACATAATCCAATCCTTCCTTTGGTCCTCACGGAAAACATCACCCGTGGGGAAAAGCAAAGGAAAAGGGAGAGGTATTCGAACTGTACCTCTTTTCTTCGTATATTCTCGGACTTCGACATAACAGTGAGAGTATCAGTCCCTCTAAACTCGATACGAGACAGATGAAAGACCGAGAGACGACCGAGGAGCGCGGGAGAAAATCCAATCCGAATTCTGGTCTAGCATGGCACGTCCGGATCCCAGCACGTGACTGACGTCACTTCTGTAAGCAAATAATGGGAAAATGGCTGTAAAACACCACTATTTCCGGTTGTGCATTCGCACAAACCACTTCCGGGTAATCTCGGTTCCGGTCACACACGCGCAGACGACACATCCGGGTCCCAGCACGTGACTTACGTCACTTCCATAAACAAATCGCGGGAAACACATCACTTCCGGGTACGGTCACGTGACTTTGGCTTTCGGTGACGTCACTTCGTTGACGTAATTTCCGATTCAGGTGACGTCACTTCCAGCTCCTCCTCGCTCCTGCTCCTTATATACGACTTTAGAACCGCGTATATACTGCTAAGAACAAAATCAAAAAAGAGTAAAACGATCTAAGGACAATTTTACAATTGAATTATATAACAAATAAAATCTAAAGAAGACAAATCTTATGTTAATTAATTTTTTTTATAGTAAAACCTTCTCATAATAATATCGGCGTAAAATGAAGGGGTACAATTAGATCTCCAAGTTATTCGTCATTATTATATCAGTGTAATTATTAGTTTATTTCACTAATGAAAAAGAAACGGAAAATTATCTTCTACTAATTCGTAATTGGTTCTAATTTATATTTTTATAGGCCTATTTCTATGAACATCCGCTATAGCAGACGACAATTTTGAAATTTAGATAGATGGTGCAATCTTACAAATTGTTTGAGCATTGCGTTTGTAATAAGAGTTGATTTTTCGTGATACCATTAAATTTGAAAATGTTATAATCATAGCTTTTTGTTGTCCTCTGAGATACTTCGAACAGGTATGAATCTTTATTTTCAATGTGTCACATGACAATGTGCAAAATAGCACATTATCTGGATGGTGTGTGTTCAGTGTCCTGTATAAGGGTTTTAGTTATGTCTAAAAATTACACGTGTTGGGAATGATACTTCTCAATTAATATCCGAATGAGGATGGCCACAAGCTGAAAGTTTTTATCTGCTGAAAAAATGCTACGATTAACAGCTACGACTGCCGAAGACTGATCGTGGAACTACGATTGTTTTTATCGTACGATTTCTAAAAAAAAATCTTTGTGAAACACAAAAAAAAAATCGAAAGATTAGTCGTGCGATATTTTTTTATCGTACGATATTTTGTGAAACGCTGGGCAGGAGTTCAACAAAGTACATCCGGTGGTAGTCACAAATCGGTGGAGGTACATGAAATGTTACGACAGTGGGAACAGGTGCATATGTTATGGTGAATATAAGAAACTAAAATGTTTAAGAAATTTTGTTTGAATATTGAAATTAGAATTTGCATTTAATACATAAGTATGTCTTATAACGCATTTCTAGATGTAACATTTATTCCCAAATGAAAATGGACCTGTTCCATTGATTTTAACCCTTCTTCATACCGGATGACATGGGCAGCATGGCGGGTGTCCTGCAGGAAGCAGAGACCTGTTACTCTTCCGCAGCACCTGGGTTTACTCCCGGTTTTTTGTTGGGGTCTATGTTGTTCATATGTTTTTAGTTTTTAATTGTAATGCATGTATTGTTTTGGTCTTGTCTTCGTTGTTCCCCGGACTTTGTCAGTTGTTTCGATTTTTCCGTCCTTCGAATATTTCTTGACTTAAATTATTTGAGATTGCCGACAATGATATGAACTACCAAAAACTTGCAGATTTAACGATTTAGAATATCTGTCACATCTTACACATTTTCCTTGCTATTTATCAATCTAAAACTTCCTGTTTGTTATTAAACTATGATACATATATTCTTTTTAAGATTGTTAAACTGAAAGCCAGTAGATTATTTTGTCAACCTTACTTGATTTGTCATCATAAAAAAACCTTATCAATCTTAAGTTTTATTTCTTAATATTTTTTAAGCAGTAATAATTGAAGAAAAACATTAATATTGTTTTGTCATTAATTAAAAATCATATTGTTTAATTTAAAATGCCAAGTGATGAAACTGATACACTACCGCATGTGTCAAAATAGGATTGTATCTACATATCAAAATGTATCGCTAAGCATCTGAACATGTATGATCTTTTTAGGTCATTGTCGAAGGTTTTAAGTATTTTATGGGGAATCTCAAGAAGAAGAGATAGGATAAAATCAATGTTCATTTGTTTTCTGTAAGTTTTGCAACAGAGCATTGTCTTATTTCTCATGTACATTTTGCAAAAGAAATTAGATGTACAGTTAAATATTTTTGGAATTTTTCATTGCTTGGAGTAGAAAAAAATCGAAACAATTTCAGTGCAAGTTTAAAAATTGTACTATACGATAATATATCTTTTTTGTCGCTTCGGTATTCTTTTGCCGATATTTAATGCATATCGTATTACCTTTTTGCGTGAGCCTATTTTATCTGCATTTTTAAAAACTTTAATCCAACACTTCAGGTTTTCATTTCGGATATGAACGTTTAATGTTTAAAATCCAAATACTTTTTTCAGGCACATATAAGTTCACACAATTAATATTAAATGGTTTGAATTAATTTTGTATACTTAAAGTTTGATTAATATTATATATCACAAGTACAACAAATAAACACTGAAAACTAAACAACAATGAACAACACGAACTCCTATAAAAACCAGGCCAGCGTTTCACAAAGCGATCGTCCGACTTTCACGATTGATCTTAGGATTGTCGTAAGAGAAATCGTACGAGTGTTTCACAGACATGATCGTAGAAAATAATGTGATCGTACGATTATTTTTATCGTGGAGAACTCTTTTGCGTCCAGAAGAAAAACATCTCCAACATATCTAGATTACATTTCAGCTTTGGTGTGACAGCTGAAACGTGTAGGTTTATTGACGGTTCTCCAACATCCACAAAAAAAATATAATTCACTTTTATCCAACATGTTTCAAACAAAACACAGACTTGGTGTTTGTATTGGAATTAAAACTGTTTTTATTACAAAGTTATAGTGTGTCCTTTATTTAATTGCGCAAAACTGCATTCATGTGATCTATTTTTTACAATTGAATTATATAATAAATAAAATCTAAACAACACAAATCTTATGTTAATTTAAATTTTTTTTTTATAGTAAAACCTTCTCATAATAACATCGGCGTAAAATGAAGGGGTACAATTAGATCTCCAAGTTATTCGTCATTATTATACCAGTGTAATTATTAGTTTATTTCAGTAATGAAAAAGAACCGAAAATTATCTTCTGCTAATTCGTAATTGGTACTTATTTATATTTTTATAAGCCTATTTCTATGAACATCCGCTGTAGCAAACGACAATTTTGAAATTTAGATAGATGATGCAATCTTACAAATTGTTTGAGCATTGCGTTTGTAATAAGAGTTGATTTTTCGTGATACCATTAAATTTGAAAATGTCCTAACCATAGCTTTTTGTTGTCCTCTGAGATACTTCGAACAGGTATGAATCTTTATTTCCAATGTGTCTCCTGAAAATGTGCAAAATGTCATATTATCTGGATGGTGTGTGTTCAGTGTCGTTTAAGGGTTTTAGTTATGTCTAAAAATTACACGTCTTGGGAAACGATACTTCTCAATTAATATCCGAATGAGGATGGCCACAAGCTGAAAGTTCTTAATGCTCTGCCCTCAAAATAGGAACATATCTGCTGAAAAAATGCTACGATTAACAGCTACGACTGCCGAAGACTGATCGTGGAACTACGATTGTTTTAATCGTAAGATTTCTAAAAAAAATCTTTGTGAAACACAAAAAAAATCGTAAGATTAGTCGTGCGATATTTTTTTTTTATCGTGCGATATTTTGTGAAACGCTGGGCAGGAGTTCAACAAAGTCAATCCGGTGGTAGTCATAAATCGGTGGAGGTACATGAAATGTTACGACAGTGGGAACAGGTCCATATCTTATGGTGAATATAAGAAACTGAAATATTTAAGAAATTTTGTTCGAATATTGAAATTAGAATTTGCATTTAATACATAAGTATGTCCTATAACGCATTTCTAGATGTAACATTTATTCCCAAATGAAAATGGACCTGTTCCATTGATTTTATCCCTTCCTCATACCGGATGACATGGGCAGCATGGCGGGTTTCCTGCAGGATTACATTTCAGCTTTGGTGTGACAGCTGAAACGTGTAGGTTTATTGACGGTTCTCCAACATCCACAAAAAAATATAATTCACTTTTATCCAACATGTTTCAAACAAAACACAGACTTGGTGTTTATATTGGAATTAAAACTGTTTTTATTACAAAGTTATAGTGTGTCCTTTATTTAATTGCACAAAACTGCATTCATGTGATCTATTTTTTACAATTGAATTATATAATAAATAAAATCTAAACAACACAAATCTTATGTTAATTTAAATTTTTTTTTATAGTAAAACCTTCTCATAATAACATCGGCGTAAAATGAAGGGGTACAATTAGATCTCCAAGTTATTCGTCATTATTATACCAGTGTAATTATTAGTTTATTTCAGTAATGAAAAAGAACCGAAAATTATCTTCTGCTAATTCGTAATTGGTACTTATTTATATTTTTATAAGCCTATTTCTATGAACATCCGCTGTAGCAAACGACAATTTTGAAATTTAGATAGATGATGCAATCTTACAAATTGTTTGAGCATTGCGTTTGTAATAAGAGTTGATTTTTCGTGATACCATTAAATTTGAAAATGTCCTAACCATAGCTTTTTGTTGTCCTCTGAGATACTTCGAACAGGTATGAATCTTTATTTCCAATGTGTCTCCTGAAAATGTGCAAAATGTCATATTATCTGGATGGTGTGTGTTCAGTGTCGTTTAAGGGTTTTAGTTATGTCTAAAAATTACACGTCTTGGGAAACGATACTTCTCAATTAATATCCGAATGAGGATGGCCACAAGCTGAAAGTTCTTAATGCTCTGCCCTCAAAATAGGAACATATCTGCAGAAAAAATGCTACGATTAACAGCTACGACTGCCGAAGACTGATCGTGGAACTACGATTGTTTTAATCGTAAGATTTCTAAAAAAAATCTTTGTGAAACACAAAAAAAATCGTAAGATTAGTCGTGCGATATTTTTTTTTATCGTGCGATATTTTGTGAAACGCTGGGCAGGAGTTCAACAAAGTCAATCCGGTGGTAGTCATAAATCGGTGGAGGTACATGAAATGTTACGACAGTGGGAACAGGTCCATATCTTATGGTGAATATAAGAAACTGAAATATTTAAGAAATTTTGTTCGAATATTGAAATTAGAATTTGCATTTAATACATAAGTATGTCCTATAACGCATTTCTAGATGTAACATTTATTCCCAAATGAAAATGGACCTGTTCCATTGATTTTATCCCTTCCTCATACCGGATGACATGGGCAGCATGGCGGGTTTCCTGCAGGAAGTTTGTCAGTTGTTTCGATTTTTCCCTCCTACAATATTTCTTGACGATTTCATTGCCGACAATGAAATAAACTGCCAAAAACTTGCAGATTTAACGATTTAGAATATCTGTCACATATTACACATTTTCCTTGCTATTTATCAATATAAAACTTCCTGTTTGTCATTAAACTTTGATACATATATTCTTTTGAAGATGGTTAAACTGAAAGCCAGTAGATTATTTTGTCAACCTTACTTGATTTGTTATCATAAAAAAACCTTATCAATCTTAAGTTTTATTTCTTAATATGTTTTAAGCAGTAATAATTGAGAAAAACATTAATATTGTTTTGTCATTAATTAAAAATCATATTGTTTAATTTAAAATGCCAAGTGATGAAACTGATACACTACCGCATGTGTCAAAATAGGATTGTATCTACATGTCAAAATGTATCGCTAAGCACCTAAACATGTATGATCTTTTTGGCTCATTGTCGAAGTGTTTAAGTATTTTATGGGGAATCTCAAGAAGAAGAGATTGGATAAAATCAATGTCCATTTGTTTTCTGTAATTTTTGCAATATAGCATGGTCTTATTTCTCATGTACATTTTGCAAAAGAAATTAGATGTACAGTTAAATATTTTTGGAATTTTTCATTGCTTGGATTAGAAAAAAAATCGAAACAATTTCATTGCAAGTTTAAAAATTGTACTATACGATAATATATCTTTTTTGGTCGCTTCGGTATTCTTTTGGCGATATTTAATGCATATCGTATTATCTTTTGCGTGAGCATATTTTAGCTGCATTTTTAAAAACTTTAATCCAACATTTCAGGTTTTCATTTCGGATATGAACGTTTAATGTTTAAAATCCAAATACTTTTTTCAGGCACATATAAGTTCACACAATTAATATTAAATGGTTTGAATTAATTTTATATACTTAAAGTTTGATAAATATTATATACCACAAGTACAACAAATAAACACTGAAAACTAAACAACAATGAACAACACGAACTCCTATAAAAACCAGGCCAGCGTTTCACAAAGCGATCGTCAGACTACGCTTCACTATTGATCTTAGGATTGTCGTAAGAAAAATCGTACGAGTGTTTCACAGACATGACCGTACGATTTTTTTTTATCGTGGAGAACTCTTTTGCGTCCAGAAGAAAAACATCTCCAACATATCTAGATTACATTTCAGCTTTGGTGTGACAGCTGAAACGTGTAGGTTTATTGACGGTTCTCCAAAATCTAAAAAAAAATCTAATTCACTTTTATCCAACATGTTTCAAACAAGACACAGACTTGGTGTTTGTATTGAAATTAAAACTGTTTTTATTACAAAGTTATTGTGTGTCCTGTATTTTATTGCACAAAACTGCATTCATGTGATCTATTTTTTACTATTGAATTATATAACAAATAAAATCTAAAGAAGACAAATCTTATGTTAATTTAAGGTGGTACCTAACACTACAGGGAGATAACTCTGTAAAATCAGCTAAACGTTTTAATAGCGTTGTGTTGTTAATGGAATATTAAGCTTTTCAATGATCAATATTAGAGTTTGTCAAACTGCTATACAATCAGTGTAATTTTTCTGATGAATTGGTTGGTTCAAATGTTTTGAAATTTTAAAATTTTTGTCACTGGGTCAAAGTAAATACTTTGTCAAAATTTTATGAAAATTAAACGAGCCAAATTAATTTTAGTGAAAGTGTTGGGTACCACCTTAAATTTTTTTTATAGTAAAACCTCATAATAATATCGGCGTAAAATGAAAGGGTACAATTAGATCTCCAAGTTATTCGTCATTATTATACCAGTGTAATTATTAGTTTATTTCACTAATGAAAAAGAAACGGAAAATTATCTGCTGCTAATTAGTAATTGGTTCTAATTTATATTTTTTATAGGCCCATTTCTATGAACATCCGCTGTAGCAGACGACAATTTTGAAATTTAGATAGATTGTGCAATCTTACAAATTGTTTGAGCATTGCGTTTGTAATAAGAGTTGATTTTTCGTAATACCATTAAATTTGAAAAAGTCATAATCATAGCTTTTTGTTGTCCTCTGGTATACTTCGAACAGGTATGAATCTTTATTTTCAATGTGTCACCTGAAAATATGCAAAATGGCACATTATCTGGATGGTGTGTGTTCAGTGTCCTGTATAAGGGTTTTAGTTATGTCTAAAATTACTTGTCTTGGGAAACGATACTTCTCAATTAATATCCGAATGAGGATGGCCACAGGCTGAAAGTTCTTAATGCTCTGCCCTCAAAATAGGAACATATCTGCTGACAAAATGCTGCGATTAACAGCTACGACCGTGGGACTACGATTGTTTTAGTCGTACGATTCCTAAAAAAAATCTTTGTGAAACACAAAAAAAATCGTAAAATTAGTCGTGCGATATTTTTTTTTTTATCGTGCGATTTTTGTGAAACGCTGGACAGGAGTTCAACAAAGTCAATCCGGTGGTAGTCACAAATCGGTGGAGGTACATGAAATGTTACCACAGTGGGAACAGGTCCATATGTTATGGTGAATATAAGAAACTGAAATATTTAAGAAATTTTGTTTGAATATTGAAATTAGAATTTGCATTTAATACATAAGTATGTCCTATAACGCATTTCTAGATGTAACATTTATTCCCAAATGAATATGGACCTGTTCCATTGATTTTATCCCTTCCTCATACCGGATGACATGGGCAGCATGGCGGGTGTCCTGCAGGAAGCAGAGACCTGTTACTCTTCCGCAGCACCTGGGTTTACCCCCGGTTTTTTGTTGGGGTCCATGTTGTGCATATGTTTTTAGTTTTTAATTGTAATGCATGTATTGTTTTGGTCTTGTCTTCGTTATTCCCCGGAGTTTTTCAGTTGTTTCGATTTTTCGCTCCTTCGAATATTTCTTGACTTAACTTATTTAAGATTGCCGACAATGAAATAAACTATCTGTCACATCTAACACATTTTCCTTGCCTATTTATCAATCTAAAACTTCATGTTTGTTATTAAACTTTGATACATATATTCTTTTGAAGATGGTTAAACTGAAAGCCAGTAGATTATTTAGTCAACCTTACTTGATTTGTCATCATAAAAAAACCTTATCAATCTTAAGTTTTATTTCTTAATATTTTTAAGCAGTAATAATTGAAGAAAAACATTAATATTGTTTTGTCATTAATTAAAAATCATATTGTTTAATTTAAAATGCCAAGTGATGAAACTGATACACTACCGCATGTGTCAAAATAGGATTGTATCTACATATCAAAATGTATCGCTAAGCACCTGAATATGTATGATCTTTTTGGCTCATTGTCGAAGTGTTTAAGTATTTTATGGGGAATCTCAAGAAGAAGAGATAGGATAAAATCAATGTTCATTTGTTTTCTGTAATTTTTACAATATAACATGGTCTTATTTCTCATGTACATTTTGCAAAAGAAATTAGATGTACAGTTAAATATTTTTGGAATTTTTCATTGCTTGGAGTAGAAAAAAATCGAAACAATTTCAGTGCAAGTTTAAAATTTGTACTATACGATAATATATCTTTTTTGTCGCTTCGGTATTCTTTTGGCGATATTTAATGCATATCGTATTACCTTTTTGCGTGAGTATATTTTATCTGCATTTTTAAAAACTTTAATCCAACACTTCAGGTTTTCATTTCGGATATGAACGTTTAATGTTTAAAATCCAAATACTTTTTTCAGGCACATATAAGTTCACACAATTAATATTAAATGGTTTGAATTAATTTTGTATACTTAAAATTTGATTAATATTAT
The DNA here is from genome assembly GCA_028015205.1 of Mytilisepta virgata. Lineage (NCBI taxonomy): Eukaryota > Metazoa > Mollusca > Bivalvia > Mytilida > Mytilidae > Mytilisepta > Mytilisepta virgata. The sequence continues at coordinate 41,284,587 of CM051515.1, forward strand.
ATACCACAAGTACAACAAATAAACACTGAAAACTAAACAACAATGAACAACACGAACTCCTATAAAAACCAGGCCAGCGTTTCACAAAGCGATCGTTCGACTACGATTCACGATTGATCTTAGGATTGTCGTAAGAGAAATCGTACGAGTGTTTCACAGACATGACCGTACGATTTTTTTTTTATCGTGGAGAACTCTTTTGCGTCCAGAAGAAAAACATCTCCAACATATCTAGATTACATTTCAGCTTTGGTGTGACAGCTGAAACGTGTAGGTTTATTGACGGTTCTCCAACATCCACAAAAAAATCTAATTCACTTTTATCCAACATGTTTCAAACAAAACACAGACTTGGTGTTTGTATTGGAATTAAAACTGTTTTTATTACAAAGTTATAGTGTGTCCTGTATTTCATTGCACAAAACTGCATTCATGTGATCTATTTTTCACGATTGAATTATATAACAAATAAAATCTAAAGAAGACAAATCTTATGTTAATTTAAATTTTTTTTTATAGTAAAACCTTCTCATAATAATATCGGCGTAAAATGAAGGGGTACAATTAGATCTCCAAGTTATTCGTCATTATTATACCAGTGTAATTATTAGTTTATTTCACTTATGGAAAAGAAACGGAAAATTCTCTTTTCCTAATTCGTAATTGGTTCTAATTTATATTTTTATAGGCCTATTTCTATGCTGTAGCAGACGACAATTTTGAAATTTAGATAGATGATGCAATCTTACAAATTGTTTGAGCATTGCGTTTATCATGTTTATGATAAGAGTTGATTTTTGGTGATACCATAAAATTTGAAAATATCATAATCATAGCTTTTTGTTGTCCTCTGGGATACTTCGAACAGGTATGAATCTTTATTTTGAATGTGTCACCTGAAAATGTTCAAAAATAGCACATTATCTGGATGATAATAAGGGTTTCAGTTATGTCTAAAATTACATGTCTTGGGAAACGATATTTCTCAATTAATATCTGAATGAGGATGGCCACTGGCTGAAATCTCTTAATGCTCGTACGATTTATAAATAAAAAAAACTCTATGAAACGCAAAAAAAATCGTAAGATTATTCGCTCGATATTTTTTTATCGTACGATATTTTGTGAAACGCTGGCCAGGAGTTCAACAAAGTCAATTCGGTGGTAGTCACAAATCGGTGGAGGTACATGAAATGTTACGACAGTGGTGTGAATATAAGAAATTGAAATGTTGACGAAATTTTGTTTGAATATTGAAATTATAATTTGCATTTAAAACATAAGTATGTCCTATAATGCATTTCTAGATGTATCATTTATTCCCATATGAAAATCTACCTGTTTCATTGGTTTTATCCCTTCCTCATACCGGATTTGACATGGGGACCATGGGGAGCAGAGACTGCTTACCCTTCCGGAGCACCTGAGTCTATCCCTGATTTTTTGGTGGGGGTCCATGTTGTTCATATGTTTTTAGTTTTTAATTGTAATGTATGTATTGTTTTGGTCTTGTCTTCGTTGTTCTCCGACAATGAAATAAACTACCAAAAACTTGCAGATTTAACGATTTAGAATATCCTTCACATCTTACATATTTTTCTCGCCTATTTATCAAACTAAAACTTCATGTTTGTCATTAAGCTTTGATATATATATTCTTTTGAAGATGGTTAAACTGGAAGCCAGTAGATTATTTTGTCAACCTTACGTTATTTGTTATCATAAAAAAAACTGATCAATCTTAAGTTTTATTTCTTAATATTATTTTATGTAGTAATAATTGAAGAAAAATATTAAATTTTTTTGTCATTAATTATATATCATATTGTTTAATTTAAAATTCCAAGTATTGAATCTGATACACTACCGCATGTGTGAAAATAGATTGTATCTAAATGTCAAAATGTATCGCTAGGCAGCTGACCATATGTGACCTTTTTGGCTCATTTCCGAAGGTTTTAAGTATTTTATGGGGAATCTCGAGAAAAAGAGACAAAATAAAATCAATATTCATTTGTTTTCTGTAAGGTTTTCAATATAGCATGGTCTTATTTCTCAAGTACATTTTGCAAAAGAAAATTAGATGTACAGTTAAATATTTTTGGAATTTTTCATTGCTTCGATGAGAAAAAAATTCGAAACATTTCCATTGCTAGTTTAAAAATTGTACTATACGATAATAGATCTTATGTGGAAAGTAGTAATAACATCACAGGACTTTTTTCGAAAGGTTCATGGATTTCAATACATCGGGTTTCTTGAATCTTTGGTACTCATTCAATCCTTGAAATAATATTTTATTACTTTGCCTACAAAATTTATGCCTGATGGGTTTTTATAAAAATACATGATTACAGATTTGTTTTCAGAACAATTTTCAATACCAACTCGCATCCGTGATAATAATAGTCATTCGACAAAGGTCGTTGTTTGACATGTGTGAGCAGTTTAAACATTTTCTACCTGGAACATCATCTATTCAGCGTCTTGGGTTAATTGTATCGGCTTTATACATTTTTGGCATTCAGCACAACTGACGAGTCATAAATCGACGACATTTGCACAAATTGGTAAGATGGAACATATTTAAGAAATAATTCATGGCGGCCATATATTCGTTGTAGATTTCAATATGATTTTTAGTCTTGTACAAACTTCTCTTGAGATAAATAAAATTTGGGTATGCTTTTTTCAACTCTGTCAACCTGCACTATTTCTCTCTTTCTACAATGTAACTAAAAAATCAAGAACTATTTCACCATACTGATAGAAACTCATAACTGTAAATATATTGAAAGGGGATTTATTTAAGAGCACCAAGAAAATCCAGCTATAACAATGGTTTTATGTGTGTGCTTTTGGTATCCATGTGGTTGGCATAAACATTATTGTTATGTGGAATATTTTTACGAGCCTAAGAAGCGTGACATGGATTTTAAAAGCAATTACATCAAGGAATATAATATCATGATAAAGTATGTCAAACTTGTTTTTCAAAGGTTTTCGAATTCAAATTTCTAAAAGGGGGCCTGGGAGGGAACAAAAAGGGTCAAAATAGACAAAGAGCCTTGTGACGCGAATTTCTATTTCATTTTTGAATTTAAATCATTTTTATTGTTGCCATTTTGTTGCTTACCAACTGTAGATGGGCAATAAGGTTTTAGAATTCCAATTTTTTTTAAAAGGGCGTGAAAGGGACCAAAAAGGGCCAAAACAGAAAAGACCATAATTACAAAAATTTTATCTTAAGAAAAAAAATCGAAGAAATTTGTGAATTTCAGTTTAAGGGGATATAGGTCCCTAAAAGGGTCCATATAGTTAACTTATATTAAAAGTGGGTTGTGATATATTTGTGAAAAGGTTATTTGTTACAGATGCAAACTATAATGCTACGCATGCTTTTATTTTGCATTTTGAGGATTTAAAGGGCCAAAAAGGGAAAAGAAGCCAACAAGTTGGATTACAGTAAAAGTGGGTTGTGATATATCTCTGCAAATGCAAACTGTAATGCAATGGAAACTGAAAATGTTAAGAATGTTTGTTTACAAATACATACGTGGTGTGGGTATAGCTGTCGTTCCGACTAGTTTGACTAGTTATTGCTTTGGGTTCAATCAAACTTGGATTCAAGACCACTTTGTACCTCTTGTAAAAGCTAATTTTGACATATCTATTATTGATATTTTAAAACTGAAGCGTGGCTAAAAATTCTACCACAAAACACAATGTAATGAATATTTATTGAAAATATACTTTATTTAAGTTTTCTTGACCGTAATTCATCTTCCTGTCGCTCTCTTGTCGGTTCTTGTCACTTCTTGTCGGTTCTTGGTGCTTCTAGTCGGTGCGCGACGTTTCTTGTCGCTAATTAGTGAGACCCGAAGAACCAGTACACCATTTAAGAATTAATCCTGTTACAACTATAAAGGGTCATTACATCAACGTCGAATTATTTCAGAATTTGTTAAGAATTCTAAAAATAAAAAAAAAAAAATAAATAAACTATGAGGCGTATGATAAATTTAGTTCGTCATAAATTCATATATAAATATTCATAACATTTAGCAAGATATTTCACTCTGGGGGTGATGAAAAGAAAAAATAACGGATATGCGACAATGAAATAAAATTCTGAGATTGACATGGCACATTCACGTAACTCGCCCATACCCTCATCCATACGAAAAGGTGTGCCGTCGTTAAACGGTACATGAAAAAGTGCAAGTTGATTTTTGCCAAAAGTTGACGGTACGTCTGAACACAGCATAGCTCGAACTAAGTACACTTATCATTCTGATAAAACACTTAGCTTGGTTGACATGACTTGGTTGACAGGTATGAAATAACCGTTTTCCAAATGAAAATGGACATGTTCCATTGATATTATCCTTTCCTCATACCGGATTTGACATGAGCAGCATGGCGGGTGTCCTGCAGGAAGCAGAGACTGCTTACTCTTCCGGAGCACCTGGTCTACCCCCGGTTTTTTTTATGGGGTCCGTGTTGTTCATATGTTTTTAGTTTTTAATTGTAGAGCATGTATTGTTTTGGTCTTGTCTTCGTTGTTCTCCAGATTTCTTGTTTATCTTGTCCCTTGATTTGTTGTTTTTTAGGTTTTGCCTCAGTTTTTTTACGACCTGAATAGTTTTTTTTATGGGAATCTTTTCCCCGTATGCTTTTTTAAGGACTTGTTGTTTTTGCATTCTTGTTGAACATGTCTTACTGAAGGCTATATAGTCAACTTTACAATTGGCACACTTGGGGGAAGTTTGTTTACATTTATCTACGTGCTCTTCCCCACATTTGACACATTTCGTATTATTTTTGCATTGGTCTTTCCTATGGCCATATTGCAAACATTTAAAACATTGTACTTGTTTTGGCACATACAACTTGACTTTGTATTTTTTAAACCCTATACATATGGTCTCAGGTAATACTTGAGCGTTAAAGTTCAACTTCAGCGTTTTGGAGGGTTTTTTGGTTAGAGACTCTTTATCAAAATAATTGAGTCTTGTTACTGATGTGACCTTTTGGTCTCTTGGGGCCTCTAATATCTCTTGGTCAGAGTAATCCGATGGTATATTATATATACACCCTATAGTTACCCTCCAGAAATTTTGGGAAAGTGCATTTTGTAGCCCAGTCACCGAGTTTCTCTGCTGACATTAGACTTTTGTATTGATAAACATCAGTACATTCAATAATTATACCATTTCTGGTACCATTGACCCATCTGGGAGTACCATACCCTACTGTGTGGATACATTTTTGTATCTTGATTGGATTTTCTTGATCCAGGTTTGTATCTCTGGAAGTAATTATAATCATGTATTTGGTTGGCTTCTTATTTTGTGGTTTCTTAGTGGATTGTCTAAAGAAAGGTGCTCTTTTGACGGTGGATCGTAGCACATGACTGTATGACTGATTAAAAGATGGAGTATTTACTTTTCTTTTTTTTATTATGCCTCTGAACGACAAATCCACTTTGTCCCCCCCCCCCCCCACCCCCGACTCGGACGCAGTAGATTTAGGACGAGAATCACTATGTCCTTGGCTTTCATGTTGTGTATATATATCTAGATCCATATTATCTACATCAAAACCATGTTCTTCCATAATTGTTGTGTATACTAAACTCCTTTTTTTATTTTGGACTTAACGTGTTAAAGTGTTAAATCAACTATAAGTCTGAGTTCAATTACTGAGAAGTATATAGTGAACTCTATTCACTTAACCATTGAAACAGTAAATACAGAAATACCTTAAATATTAACTAAATATGTAAATATTTAAAGTCAAAACTATCACTTTTATCTCGTCTACATCTTAAACGTATTAGCAAACCAAAAATCTTCAAATATAACCATCTAAATCTATCAGAATGTCCGTCTAACTTAAGCTACCAAATTCACGTCTGACCAGGTCGACGACCACCACTCTGAATAAGACAAATAATTTGATTTCATGCATAAATATACTCTTTGGTATAACAAAAAAAAAATATTGAAAAAACATCTAAGTTTATTGAATAGTTTGCGTGAATATACGGAACTGATTTTTTCTTTCATTTTGAAAAAAAAGTTGCATCAAAGAGAGAGTCGCCAAGCTTATTATTATTTTGATATTTTTTTTAAAATAGACAATTCTCGACAAATGATTAATGAAATAGATCAAACAGCCTGATTGTATTTAATTGTTTATTGTAACAGTTGATTGATCAATCATCCGTGTAATGAGTTAATCGCCGCGTGCCATAGAAAATGTAATATAACTCCTTTAATATAAAACTTTTCTGTCTGAAAATTCAGATTTAATATTATTTTAACCCCATCTTTCATATGATATGTCTTATTTCCCTGTACATACCTCCCATCATGTCCTTAGTGGCATATATACTGTTCTTGGTGCACTAAGACGGTCTTAGTAGTGTTTAGACGTACCAGGTTTAAAGTATATTTTAATTTAACAACATTAATTTCTGAGGCATTTTGTATGCTAGGTTTCTAGTTTCTTCATAGGTAGATTGTACATAATGGACAGATGCAAAACAAAGATGCTCAACACACAACTTTAGACCCATGGCATATAGGAAGTATTATAATTATCAAAATATGCTGTTGAGATTTTAACATAAAGATATTTGATCATAAAATAAACCGGTAAAATTAAAATAAAGAAAAAAATAATAAAACTAAAATAAAGAAAAAATAAATAATAAAATTAAAATTAAATGAAGGAATGATGCACGCAATGTCAGGTCAGTAATACGATCTTTACCATGAATGGTTGGGTAACATGATCAATTCTATAACAATATTATAGAACTGTTCTAGACATTCTAGACCATGACAGGTTAGAGCTCTCCTTGATCACGACAGCTTAGATCAGTCAAAATCTGTTAGGATTCTGTATAAAAACAGTCAGAATCGGTCAGGATTCTGTTCTAGAGCAGTCAGGATTCTATTCTAGAGCAGTTCAAAAGCAGAAAGCAGAACTGCTATAAGTTAACTTGGCGAGAGGCTATGTTTGCACCTAACTGTGTATTCTGGACCTTTGAATTTATTTGTACCTCCTGCAAACAAACTCTGGGGAAAAACGGACATGGAGTGAAATTACAAAGAAAGCACAAAACCACAAGTATATAACCAAACAAACATCCGGAGATAACAACTTGGTCTTCAGTTGTGCAAAACAACATACTGCTGCAAGCCCTGGATGGCCCCAGAGTAATTCATGAGTAGTTATGTCCAGCGGTACAATATCATGCCAGAATATCAATAAATAAAATAAAATGTTAACGGAGACGAAGACATTCGTGGCTATGCTTTCCTGATTGGTGACAGGTGCATCAAATTCGTTTGGGTTAAAACAGGTTCGCGTGCCTCCAACTGTCCCCCTTTTTCACTATGGTCAAGGAAAACTAAACAATATCAAAACATACTATAAAAGTCGATCCAACATGCCTCCAACTCCCATGCATGGTGACACAAAAATAGAAATAAAACAATTAATTACCATGTTAATGCTCGCAGTTAACTGAAAAAAAGCTCAGGTAACATAACGGAAAAATTGAGTCTTTAAGCCTACCAATCTTAGGAAGTATTATTCTGCTACACCACCAATAAGCTGGTAATTTAGTGTAAAAACATCATAATCTAAGATGACATAACTAGAAGTGTACAAAGCCACAAACTGGACAAGTGAAGGAAAAGGTTCAAAATGATTTAATTTTTTTCTTCTTTAAAGGAATTTATAAGGTAATTGATATGGGTTTCATAACTTTGAAACTGTATCCATTGCTAATAAGTAGGTTCATTGGTTTGATAAGATCCAGTGTATTAGCTTTGTAAGAGATGATTTCTGTGAACAAGTTTTAAAAGTTGATTAGATTTGACTCTGTTACCTTTAGACAAATCTTTTTCTAGACAACTGGCGTTCATTATCAAAATTACGATAGTGTTTTAAACTCTTCAAACGAGATAAACAGAGAGCCATAAGTTTATTACCAAATACAATAGTTCTTACTTGAAACATCTTTGCTAATCTTCTTTAAAAAAGTTATAATTAAAGTAGTCCTTAAATCGACGCTAATAAATCTTGATGAAAGGCGTGTGTTCAAATTAGTAGTTCTGTAGTTTCGTTGGAGTAATTTTACGATTAATATTTTTTAAAAAAAGTCAAAACTTCTCACCTTGACTGAGGACTATATGGTGATAAATCAATTAATTTTGATTGTTGTTTTTTAAATCGAAAAAAAAGCATATTATGTGTAAACAAAATTACATTTTTTTCTTGTTATAAGCTTTTACTGATCCAAATCAGTAAAACCATGGACCAACGTTTTTCATCTTGCTGAATGAAATAATTTAATAGCATTGTAATTTCAAAATTAAAGCCAAATATTTGTCCATAAATAGCACAGTAAATTGCACAAAACGAAGTAATTTAAAAACATAAAAATACAAGGTATTGAAGCAGATAATACAGTGTGATTGTTTTTGGCTTTAAATATTTTGGTTATAATTTGCATACAACATTCGGATTGTTGTATCCGGTTTTTAGTTTCATGATTGACGTCATCGAACCAGTCTTTGTCGTAGTTATACATAGACCTTTAGTACTTTTTACAAAAACTCTTACGTCATACAGATTCTAGTATAAGTTACGAGAAATTTTACTTTTAAGATATTTTGTGAAAAGGCCTGCAGCTCCATTTTGTCCTTTCGATTAAGGTTGAAAGATTGCTGGAATGTGTGGCTCCTTTTTGTTTATCTCTCCCAGAAATGTGTATGAAATATTGGCAAAAATTATTTGAAGGAATGAAATGAAATGAAAGGGAAATTCGTAAGACCGGACAAACAAACTGACATACGAAGAAAGCGGCGACTATAAGATCACTGGAATTGTTAATTTTTTTCAGGGCATAACAACTTGAGTTTCTTTATCTTTTTGGGGGGAATATATGCAGATTTGATTTCATCTTTCTATTTACATTGACATATTAGTATCATTAACCCGATGTAAATGCTTCAACATAGAAGTATTTTATTGTTAGAAGGAAAGGCTGACATAACTTAATTGACACCGTTGAGAATAAATTTTAAAATAAGAAGAAAAAAATGCTGATATATTATTTTTATGATGACAGATTGAATAAGCCTGGAGAAAATAATTAACTTTCTGTGCAGTTATTTAAGTGTAAAATTCAAGAAAAATGTAACCGTCATTTCTATTATTTCATAAGTTGTTTTTTTTTAAACCAATTAACAACTTTATTCAATAAAACTGTTTTCACAATAACCCAATTGTTACAGTTTTCACAACTGAGTGCCTTGTTAAAGTTAGTACTCTATATGAACAAGGCATCATATGAGTAAAAATTTATCTTAATATTAGTATTACAATAGTATATTCCTACTTAAAAAAAACACAAACTTATCCTTACTTCTCAGTCGTAGTTATACGAATGTTTGTAAGACACAGACCTTTAGTACCTTTTACAAAAACTCTTACGTCATACAGATTCTAGTATAACTTACGAGAAATTTTACTCTTAAGATATTTTGTGAAAAGGCCTGCAGCTCCATTTTGTCCTTTGGATTAAGGTTGAAAGATTGCTGGAATGTATGGCTCGTTTTTGTTTATCTCTCCCAGAAGTGTGTATGAAATGTTGGCAAAAATTATCTGAAGGAATGAAATGAAGGGAAATTCGTAAGACCGGACAAACAAACTGACATACGAAGAAAGCGGCGACTATAAGATCACTGGAATTGTTAATTTTTTTCAGTGCATAATAACTTGAGTTTCTTTATCTTTTTGGGGGGGAATATATGGGGAAAAATGCAAATCTAAATTTTGAATCCACGTGGCAAACTGCAAGTGTATTTCAAAGTTGAAGTGATCATTTAAAAAAAAACCTAAGAAAACATACATTTTGTGTAAATAAAGTGAAAGTAATATTCTGGCGCCAATACTTTACTTTTAGATATAAAGATTTTCGAGATATAGAGTTTTCGATAACGAGAAACCTTTGCCCCTAGAAGTGGACGGAGTTTATCTTTAAAATAAGCAAATCTTCTTTTATCTGCATTTTGAATATCACATTAAAAAATCATTCAACAGTTAAAATGCTTCAACATAAAAGGAAATAATAAAATATATAAAATAAATATATTTGAGAGGATGATAATTTTGGTCCTAATAAAATTAACTTGAGATACAGATACAGATCTTTTATTTTTCCCTTCACGGAGCCCATTACTGGGCATGACAATCAAATATAATCAATGTTGAACAAAATAATATGCTGTTGGCGTGGCCAATGATGCGAGCACAGCCATTTCCAGAAACTAATTTCCAGTATCACGATTCTGACGCTAAAATTATAATTTTATTTCCCTTACTTCCATTTTGGGCGAACGAAACTTTTTCTAGCCTTAGTATGTAGCACAATATGGCTGCCCCTTTTAACAAAGACTTTTCTAAATGACTTATATGTAGAAAATGCATATGCTCCTATAGCGCTCGCTGCGCTCCCTACAAATGAAGATTAAACAAAGATAATGAATGTTATTGTAAACTATTAATATGATTGAACATCGTCAATAAAAGGAAATCTATAATACTAAATTTACGAATTAGCCGAATAGGCGGCAAAACGCGTGGTTCAAAATAAACGATGTATGGTTCAGATTATAAAGGTTATTATCGGATTTGACAATCTGCATTTATAAATTTTAAACTGCAGTTTTGTTTATGTGCAAATGGAATTTGCACGGACTTTTCCGGTATGAATTCTCCCAACATATCCCTTAGAAGGTTCTCGAATGCATCATTTTAACACATTGATTTAAATAAACAATTATGCACATATTTTAAATGTATTTTTGTTTGAAATTACGGAAGAAGAATAAAACAAATTAAAAACATTCTCCTTCGAGTGGGATGTTTCCGCTTCATGTATTCAGGATTGTTTTTTTCTACAATAACGCAATTTCTCCTAACTGTAAAGGTTATGAACTTTGAAGATTATGAAGAAGTAAGGCAAAATTCAGAGGAATTCCTAACTTAGTTGTTTTTTGGATTGCTCGGATGTTTACTTTGCACAAAGTGATAAAACCAGCCATTATCCATTTTTACATTATTTGTCATGTGACCTGTCTAAATATAGCTCTACCGTACAATTCCCTGTAAGCTCTAGATAAAAATATTTTTAACAAATGGTCTACTTTATCATTAATGACGAAATTTATCTCGGACATCTTTATAAACGTGCACAGCACACTCAGCCACACATTAAAAATGCTTTTATCGTCTATTGGATTTATTTGTGAAATTAAGCCTCGCTTGCCCTGCCCATGATGACAATGAACAATTGGAACAATTATTTTCCAAAAATATGCTCTACTTAACTCACGGCATCTTTTGAAAAATTCATCCGTCACTAAGGAAAAGTTTATTCATATTCTTTTTCATATTTATTTTGAATGAAAAAGGTAATGCATTATGAAATGTGTATTTAATGAAAGCTTTTCATCAAGTTCCAGTTCAGAATTAATTGTAACATAAACATATTGACAATTTAAGTGGTTGTATTTTCGTCATAGATTTTGACTATGATGGAACCTTAAGGTCCATTTTGGTAATTCTACGTGGCATACAGTCTACTTCATCAGTGGATACATCTTCGGTAGTAACGAACAACCATGACAATTAGGTCACGTTGACCTACATTTCACGCTTCATTGACTTTAAATTTTGCATTAACATCCATTTCTTGAATACTACAGCATATATAGACATGAAACTATCAGTTGACACCACCTACTTGACAGGAAAGTTTATGGGAAGCCTGCCACAACATCCACATTGAGTTACTGTTCCACGAATGCCATGGCCGCAAAAACTTTTTAAAGTCAATATGGCCACCACAAAAAAATGCTTATTTTCCCGCGCTCGCGCGGGTTCAATGTCTAGTGATAACTAAAGAAAACGTACATATATCAGTACATTACAACATATGTATATTAAGGCATTGTGATACAGATCAAGCCCGCAAATCAGACCCTGACAAAAGTTCATTTATAAGTACTTTTGTGATAAAGCGTATGCGATAACGAAAATTGATTCTTCTTAGAATTGCCTGCTTTTTAATATTTTTTTATTTAACATTAAAAATATGCAAATTTGATTTCATCTTTCCATTTACATTGACATATTAGTAACACGATATAAATGCTTCAACATAAAAGTATTTTATTGTTAGAAGGAAAGGCTGACATAACTTGAGAATAAATTTTAAAATAAGAAGAAAAAATGCTGATATATTGTTTTTATGATGACAGATTGAATAAGCCTGGTAAAAATAATTAACGTTCTGCACTGTTATTTAAGTGCAAAATTCAAGAAAAAATGTAACCGTCATATCTATTATTTCATAAGATGTAACACAGATGTAACACACACAGTAGTTCATAATTTTATTTTGAAATGTTAGTATTTACTCATATCAAGGTTTATAGTAATGTCGATAATAAATGTATAATTGTTTTTAATTCCAGAAACTGGCATGTTTAAGAAAGAAAGAAAAAAAAACAGATTTTCGCGTCGTAGGACGATATGTATGCAAATTCCAATTTGAACACCTCAATATAAATCAAAGAACCTGAAGTACTGTTTACTCGGATGGCCTCATGATGTCGGCTGATGAATTAATGATAGTGATTTAAACTAACTGTAATGTTGGTACAAACTGTTGACAGGGAGATATGTTTCACCTGTATCCAATTTTGATAGTATAATTCAAATGTTGAAATGAATAAGGCATCTCTTAAACATGTGACTTTCACAACGGATACAGTATAGTGAATATTCATAGTCACTATAACTGAGGGGCCATGCCAAAAAATTGTCATGCGAATGCTAATACAACTGTGTACCAAATTCATTGACTGTCTGTCTGTGGTTCCCCTGACCTAATCACCAACTATTTACAAATTGGTGATGTTGTCGTACGAAACAGAACGTCTATATATACATGACTTTAGTGAGGCAAGGCAAAAACTGTAGTGATATAGCACTTTAGACAGCAACTAGAACACTTCCTGTTGTTTTTACTGTTTATGTCCTTAATATTTTAAAAAGGATGATATTTTGTACAATGTCGATTTCGTGTTGGATCACTTCTTTCACAATCAGATGTTCATTTAGGGATTAGAAATAAGTTTGAAATTTCTGTTACCATTTAAATGGCTATCAATGTATCAATTGGAGTTGCAGTATAAACACAATATTAGGTTAAGTCAGTAAAATATAAATTTTATATAAATATAAAACTCGCCCTTCCCGAGTTTCTTTGCCTCATACAAAAATGTTTATATTTTTCTGACATTGACCTAAATGTTACCCAATTTGACAACAATGTAAATATAGTTACACCCAACTTAGCAACAATGTATGTATAGCTGCACCCAACTTGGCAACAATGTATAGTTGCACTAAACTTGTCAACAATGTATATAGTTCCACCCTACGTGGCAACAATGTACATAGAGCTACACCAAACATGACAATAAATTATGGAGTGAATATGATATTTAGAACAATCTTGAAAGACGAGGGTATATTATAAATATATATCTGTTTTTACTTTTTTGCATCACCAATTCAGGAGTCCATCCGCGTTTATTAATATATATTATTCTCGGTACAAAACATGTTGATATAAAAACATGTCATAATAAATATGTTCATGAAATTGTTTTGATAGCAAGATTCAAATATATGAGTTGATAAAGAAATCTATTTTGCACTTGATAACTTCAGCGATTCACACAATAAAAAATGAGTAATTGCGTGTTAAAACGAACACAGAGCACGAATCTGAATAGACCGGTTTTTCTCCCTTCGAAGTGAGCCAACCTAGTTTGTAGCGGAAGTTGTCAGTTTGCCGGTTTAAGTTTCGGGATGATAGCTATACTACGCATAGCCATCCTTGTAAAAATAACAACAATGGTGACCCGGATTATAAAAATCAAAATATCCTAATGGAATGACATCTTTCTTTTTTATAACAGCATTAACATGTTTGGTTATACCGAATACACATGTACCATCATTTTGATTGTGTGTTTGTTTAGATTGATTGAGGAAGCCGGAGTACCCGGAGAGAACCAGCGACCTTCGGTAGGAAAATTAGCAATCCTTGTCAATTAAGATCGGAGTCGAACACACCCCACGAACACACCTCGCTACAGGTGAGATTCGAACTTACAACCTCAGTGTTGACACACTAGTGATCATTAGTAGTCATGACGAACTACCTAGACCACTCGGCCACCAAGGCCCCCTCCGCCATTTTGATGGAAGATTATGATGCAGACTTAGAGGTTGTATATTTAGTTGCTTCTTAAACTGAGAAAAAAATAGATCCCCTTACAATATACACACTGGAGAAATTAACAGAATTTTTACGCACATTGTACTTTTATAATTTATTGGACTCATGTTTCATGATACAATTGGTATTCTTTTGATAATAATTGTGCTTTATTTAGACAATCTATCGAAACTTTGAAGAGAAACATAATAAATTCACTTGTTCAAGTTTTCAACCTATCGTGTAGCAACATCCCACCAGTACTGACTTCTGCAATTGTATTTCTCAACTCCTACAACTTCAAGGAAAGGATTTATATGAGTTTCAGCAGTAGTCAGTGTATCTGTAAACTTTATATATACTGGTTTGTATCAATGACTTTTCAATCACTACCTATTCGCCGAACGGAAAGGTTTTTCAGGAACTAAAAAGTAATCGCGTGTATATTGCCAAAAAGTGCTTATTTCATACCCTAAATCTTGATTTCAGGTTTAGTATAAAACAATACTATTTCCAAAATGTTCACAAAACAAACAGTTTCAATATAAAATACTCCTGTTTTAAATATATGTTTATAACTGCGAAGAAAAAGAATTCTTCCGTAAATGACCATTTTCAGTGTGAGATAACCCGTTGAAGATCGATTCACACGACATCATCTCCCCCCGCACGAGGCATCATCTTCCACTGCTTTTATACCAATCAAATCGCGCCTGTCACAAATGCACATAACTTTTGACCAATCGGGCGTAACTTTATTTAACTTCGTCGACTGTGCTCATTGAATTTACTATCTTGACATTAATGGAGAAAAAAGTGTATCATTTTTAGTGAAAAAAATAGTTGATGTAACCATAAGAGAAATGATTCTATATTGATGTATGATGTCAGAAGAAATAAAATTATAATTTTGTGTAGTTGTTACAGGTTTATGGCATACAGCTGATAAGAAATAATTCAAACATATTATTGTAGTGTTACGGACATCACACAATAAACTATAGTAAGCTGACAAAAATATTTAACTCTAATTTCAATTACTTACAAGAAGCTACACGTGTACGTGTATATCAATACTAAAACAAAATATTGCATTTTACAGACCTAATTGAACTGATTTAAAAATACTTCAAAAGTTGAATAATATACAATTATGGCATTTCACTGAGTGCAGTATCATGTTTTATGGACCACTTAACAGAATATTGCCCAAGGCCAACGGCCACGGACAATATTGCTTTAAGTGGTCCATAAAACTTGATATTGCACGACATTGAAATTCTGAAGTGTACTGTTAACAGCGTAGGACATTCTTACCCTTCCGGATCACATGATGTCACTCCAGGTTTTTGATGAAAGTTCACTTTGCTAGAGATTTAGTTTCTATGCTGTCTTTTTACCTGCGTCTCCAACGGTGAAAGTAGGTCTAGTAGCCGCTCGACTCCATCCGTCCGTCCGTCACGCTTAGGGGTACATTGTGTAATTTGGACTCTCGGAAATTCGGACTGTATTGAACCAATATTTTTAAAACTCTGCATAGTGTTTATATATATATTGAAGATGTGCACCTCCTATTTTGGGGAAATTTGACAAATTTTTACTATGAAGTTTTGCATGTTGAACTTAGCCATTTTTTAGCAATACATGCTATGAACGGTGCAAACTTTGTGTAATCTGTAACTCCGACTGTATTGAACCAATATTTTTCAAACTTTGCATAGGGTTTATATTCATATTGAAGATGTGCACCTCCTATCTGGGGGCAATTTGACAAATTTTTACTATTAATTTTTGCATGTTGAACTTAGCCATTTGTCAGCAGTATATCCTATGAACGGTGCATACTTTGTGTAATCTATAACTCCGACTGTATTGAACCAATATTTTTCAAACTTTGCATATATAGTGTTTATATACCTAATAGCATTATGTCCTCAATCTTTTCAGAAGTGTTGCGTGATTAAAGTCTTTCAGTATACTAAAGAGTTGAAGTTCAGGGTTATAAGATAAAGAAGGGATATGGTGTATAAATTCATGCCACAAAATCCCTATAATGTCCATATCCTGAAAAATATAAACACAATCATGACATGAATAATACAAGGTAAATGGAAGCATCTTTTTATCTAAACCTAATACATATTAGAGTAATAATAACTTTGCCCTGACAAACATATAACAGTGACGCAGGTCCAGACATGTAATAGGTCTTGTTCTTATTCTGTTCAGTTGTTTATTTGTTTTTATTCTTAGGATCGTATGTATTCTTATAGTATTTGTCTGTTGTTTCGCATTCTCACGAGTTTGTCTTGCCTTTCGATTTCGATCTTTCGGACTTTTCCCCTGATTTGTCGCTTCGGTGTTCCTTTGCTGATATTGAGAGAAAGCAACAATGAGTAACGACTAAAGTCTGTCTTGTATGTAAAGTTTGCAAAACAGTAGAGGCACAAAGAAAACATACTTATGTATTATTGCTTTGACGTTTAATGCCAGATATAGTCATTCTCATGTAAATGGCTGTAATAAAAAATGTGAATGAACGAAACATAACAAAATAAACAGTCATTTCAAGAAAAAGTGCCTTATTCACCCAATTTTGAATTCCATCGAACAAATCCTGCTAAAGTTAGCACCTGGACAGTAATTGTTTTGAAGGGACGGACTGATGAACGGACAAAACGACGAGTCATGATATGCTTCCGAAAAAAACACTGTTATAATTTTTTCAAATATTTCATAAAATTTCGTTGCAGACACCACATAGGACGCGATATGTACTATAAACTGTGTAAAGACTGATTATTATGGATCATTTTCATGTATACTAGACATTGAACCCGCGCGAGCGCGGGTGAATAAGCATTTTTTTTTGTGGTAGCCATATTGACTTTAAAAAGTTGTTGCGGCCATGTCATTCATGGAAGAGGAACTCAATATGGATGTTGTGGCAGGCTTCCCATAAACTTTCCTGTCACGTAGGTGGTATCAACTGATAGTTTCATATCTATATATGCTGTAGTATTCCAGAAATGGATTTTAATGAAAACTTTAACCAAAGTCAATGAAGTGTGAAATGTAGGTCAACGTGACCCAATTGTCTTATGGCTGTTCGTTACTACCGAAGATGTATCCACTGATGAAGCAGACTGTATGCCACATAGAATTACCAAAATGGACCTTAAAGACAAATCCCTCTATTGTTTTTGCGCATAGAGCAGCGCAACGGTATTATGCCGTCAGTGGCTTATGACGTCACGATTACCATGAATTTCTTACGTTGATCAACGGAAAGAGGAAGCCGGCTGGAATTAATGGAAGGTTCGCAAAAGTTAACGTTAAACGATTTTTAAAGATAGAAATGCAACGTATTTAATCATATGTGTCTTAAACATTTAAAATAAAATAAAATAAAATAAATATCAACAAAAATTATCCCGTCTGACCTATATGGACATCATTTTAATATATGCAATTCTTTTATAACTGTATCTAGCATTAAATTACTATATGTTCAGTTAAAATTCCGAATATATCCAGTTCATCTTTATACGACCGCAAATATTTGTGGTCGTTATGGTATAAGCCTGTCGTTGTTGCCGACAGTTAATGGGAATTATATAAGTCCTTATACTAGTAAGGCGTTAAAAGATCACTAACTTTTTCTAACGTTTAAAAGGTTGCTTTCAGAATTGGCGCAATTTATTCCCGTCATTTTCAAATGTTTATGCCTTTTCTTCGAAATATCTCTTTTTCAAGTACGGTGACCCCACGTTTTTATTTTTTTTATTTTATTTAATAAACAAAAATGAATATTCTATGTAATTCTCATCGAAAAAACATTGGTCAATTTTTTTACAATACTGGATTTAAAAATATATATTTTTCCATAAAAAGGGTGGGAAAATGTTTATAGCAACATATCGTTATCATTTGTCCCTCAGAAGATGATAATCCCAATAATAGAATTTCTACAAACAATATAGTTAACAAAACAAACAAATTTCATGTGATTAGGACTTTATATAATATATTATACTGTAAATAACTACAAGTTTCGATTTCTAAATACTGTGAAAAAAATTGCGTTATAAATCTAAAACGAGGTCGGTGACCCCATTTTTTTATTGGCTGATTTTAAAGCTTTTACTTAGGCTAAAGTGAAAATAAAATTTAAAGAAGATATTATTTGTAGATCTGAATAGAGGGATTTGTCTTTAAAGTTCCATCAAAGTCAAAATCAATGACGAAAACACAACTACATAAATTGTCAATATCTTTATTGTTACAATTAATTCTGAACGTATATAACTACTCATTATAACATATTAGATGTCTTTTTACCAATAGAATTAGATAGATCTTTCAAATCGATATATACTTTGTGTTTATTGAAATGAAAATGGTGATTTTTCTTTAACTTAGGAGGATCTGCCTCAAGTATACCCCTGCCCTGAAAGATTTTTTGGCCTACCTAATAAAGTCATTTTCACATAAGAGCCTCCACGACAAAATTTGAATCATCGTCTCAGCAAAGACACGTTTGGCATAGGGGACATCAGAGTAGGCATTAATCCATCACAATCACTGTTTCTATCTTGATATTTTAAATATTGAATGAATATCAGAAATGGATCATTAACTCAGCACCTAGTTTTTCGCTACTGATAAAAAATCAATGTTAAAAAATCACGTGATATAAATTTGAAAATTCTTTAAATCTAAGAAGGGTACCTTTTTTCTCTGAAAGCTTTGTCGTAAGATTCTTTTGGATATGCATATCGGCATCTGAATCGTCTCTTCCAAATTTATCGTATTATTTTGGCTTTTCATACATGATGGAAATGTTAATATCTCGTACATCAAATTGATATCAGATGTTTAATAATGTACATTTATTCTGACTTCAGATTAAAAAAAAATTTAAACTGTAAATTATAAGCGATGTAAATGTTTTAATTTTTTTTTTCTTAAAAGCCTATAAGAGACTACGACATTTTCATAACCGCAGAGATAGAAAATGAATTATCTTTCTTTTAATGTATATTTTTGTTTGAATATTTACAGCTATCTGTATGTTACCTCCTCCATCCCCCCTCCCTCCCCCATGTATACCTTGTATGTGGAAAGAAATACAACATATACATGTGAATAAAGACGTTGAAGGTAGTGTCCACCAATCCATAAATTTTCAGGCTAGGTGAGTTTTTTTTTAATTGATGTTGCTACTGCTGTCTTGCCTCAATCTTTCAGCGATGTGCTTCCATTCAGAACTTGGTTTACTACAAAATTTAATATATACACGTCCTTATCAAATAATTATTAAAATGTACTACAGCACATACTTTTCTTATAAAATACAACATTTTTTCTCTCCTTTTCATTTGATAGTATTATGAATGATATATCTTTAAGAATAATTAATTCTCGCACGATGACGACATATATTTAAAGTCATGTTTATTTTTCTAATGTATTAAAGTGAAGATGTTTTCAGAAAAAAACTACATTAAAATCCAACTATTTTCACATTAATTTTACAAATTTAATGTACCCGATTAAAAGAAATTAAGCTATTAACATTTCAACTTTAATTTCATTTCTATAAACCTATGTAATTAATCTTCGTCTTAATTATTTTTAAATTACACTGTAATTCGTGACATTCAAATCTGAATAAAATTAATATAAATATTATGTTTGAGATAATCTAGTACCTGTACACTAATACTTTCGGAAATATCAAGGGTTATGTTTTCATCATATATTTTATATAATTGCAGAGGAATACAGGAACGACAAGCTTCATGGGAAATTCCATCAGACAAAAAATCCAAAGGCACCAAAAATTCGTAAGAACACTAACACTGAGAAAAAAAATAAATAAAATAAAAGCAAACCAAAGGACATTAGAAGTTGTTGTTATGTTTACCACTAAAAAAGGTTTCCTATTAAAATCATGAAAACTTGTCTCCAGTAACAATTATAGAGTTATTCGTAAATCTTGTTTTTGTACCAATGTTTCATGGGGACATTCACTTATTTTATATCTTGAAGTGCTCTCGAAAGCGTAAGTAACGATTATTAGGCCTATGAATATTATCGCCTTTCGTTGCTCTTTAATAGTTATGATGACTAGGTACCTTCAAGGACATTATCAATATCAACAGGACCAATCTGCTTCTGGAGGACTAACTGTTACAGCAACCATGAAGTTATATTTTATACATCGCTTAATATGTCATGTTGAATTAATTCTTCGATGCCAGTTTTGATTCACAAGATATGTACATTTTGTTGATGTACGACTCTTCAGTTGTGCTCAGCTTCCACTTGGTTTCTACATTAAGGATTTGGTAAGTGCAATCAAAAATGGGCATAGAAACTTATGATTTTCTGATTTGGCTTTCCGTTCCAGTTTGGTTGTTTCTTTTTTCTTTCACCACTACATTTTGATATCGTCATGGAAACATCCCGATTTTCTGGTGCAGCTTGCCTTTGATTTATCTCATATCGTCATGGTGACATTCGCATTTTCTGATGCAGAATCTCTCCAGGAATAAAATCTATACAGAATTGCCTGTATCATAGTCTGTCGCTCATAAAATCTGAAGAATGTCGGAAATGTATATAATCCTTGTTATATTATTTTGGTACAATTAGTCTAGTCTAAGTAAGTAGCGCAAACATATAGCAACCTCTCTATTGCGGAAATTAAAATAATTACATAATACCCACATAAAATACATTTTTAGTATTTTCGCTTTGAAAGATTCACGCAATAACATTAAAATTAATAAAATAAAACG
This sequence comes from Mytilisepta virgata, assembly GCA_028015205.1. NCBI lineage: Eukaryota > Metazoa > Mollusca > Bivalvia > Mytilida > Mytilidae > Mytilisepta > Mytilisepta virgata. Next base: position 41,305,773 of record CM051515.1, read on the forward strand.
ATGCAGGAGACTTATGTACTTTTAATTTAATAATTCCTAGATTAAACAATAAAAATTGATCTGTAATAGTATTCCATTATTGCTCCATGATTTTAATATCCTATTCAAAACAAATCCCTGTTCCAGACAGGAAATTCCAGTAATTACGTTAAAGTTAATTGAAGTGCTATTGAGTAATTTGTGTCAGGACGCTTGAAATATGGCTTGTTATCGTCTTTCGTTGCTCTTTAATAGTTATGATGACTAGGTACCTTCAAGGACATTATCAATATCAACAGTGCCAATCTGCTTCTGGAGGTCTAATTGTTACAACAACCATGAAATCATATTTTATACATCGCTTGATAATGTTAGACAGCGGACCGCTTGATCATGGTGTTACATGTATGTGTATGTATTCGAATACTACTGCATATTAAAAAGAAACAATGTATAAAATTGTCAATTAAACAAGATCAAATAAATAAGAACGTGTATAGGTTCAGACAGAAGCACGTCGTAACGACCTTTACCCTCATAAATAAAATAATACCGATGCGACAAAACAGCGGGAAAAGTCAAAGTCCAAGAAAAGACAAAGTCAGGAGAATGGAACACAACAAACAAAAACCAAGAGGATACATGTATAAGCAGAGACTGCGTACTCTTCCGAAGCACCTGAGTCTACCCCCGGTTTTTTGGTGGGGTCCATGTTGTTCATATGTTTTTAGTTTTTAATTGTAGTGCATGTATTGTTTTGGTCTTGTCTTCGTTGTTCTTCGGAGTTTGTCAGTTGTTACGATTTTTCTCTCTCCTTCGAATATCCCTTTCGTATTTCTTGACTTTACGTATAACTAAAAGAATAAAAAACGTATAATAAACTAAAAAAAAACTAGAACAAGACAGAACAGAAACTAAAGCACTAACAATGAAAAAATATGTCAAAATAATATATCTCCGTAACAAGACCCAATATAAACGCCCGATGGTTGTAGGCCGTTTCAAATAAATTAGTAATCTTCGACAGATAATAAAGCATACATATCAAAAGGCAATAACAAGAAAGATACATAATATACATAACACACCAGTCGTATGAATAACAACATTAAATGTACCAAATTATAAATTAGAATACAATACATGTACTAGTTATTACATTTACCATATTACTTATTTCGACATTGAATCAGATGCGTTAATTCTTTTGCTCCTTTTCTTCAAAATGTCTTTCTTGTGGAATCTTAAACGACTCGCTACTGTTGCCATAACCACTTGCTTTTTCAATTCTTACTCCCATCATTTATTTCACCCTCTCTCTCAACATACTCTTCACTTTTGTCATGTGTCTTCATGTACCGATTCTCATTTCTAAACTCTTCACTTTTGTCATGTGTCTCCATGTACCGATTCTCATTTCTAAACTCTTCACTATTATCTATTCCCATATGTAAACACACGTTCACACAATGTCTTGATTGATTGATTGTTGCTTAACGTCCAGTGGCAAATATTTCACGCTTCGTCAGGACGAGAACCAGTTCAATTTATCAAACACTTCAAATAGGGGAGGGTCAGGACACAAAGGGGAACTTTGTCCTGACTGCCACTGTAAAAGCAGGATGGTTGGGTAGGGTCGGATAATTTAGCCTTCTGTAGCGGCATTAGCCTACTCCTTTTCGAAAAAACTACAGAAGGGGTCTTTAGCGTGCAGGGAGTGTGGCTTACCCACTATGGTCCGCGGTCAGGCTTTCCGTATTATGACCTAACACCCCCCCCCCCCCCCCCCAACGAGAGGGTCTCCCCTATTCACACTTTTTTCTTGAAAGTTATCTTTTTGCAGTTCACCATGACTATTTTCAATTAATCCTAATTTTTATTCGTTGCATTCTGTACATGTTCTTTACAATTTACAAATAGTTTCTATTCTTTTGACAAGAATTACTCCTTTATCGTTAATAGCTGAACAGAAAAGAAGACGTAGTTACTCACCTCTATTATTTACTTGTTCCGCCAGCTATGCACATTTATCTACAACACAATTCAACACATATAAAATATATTTTTTTGCAAAGAATGTTACAGGAGAGACAGGACAAAAATATATCAACACCTAACATACCAAACTTTATCTGACATCTAAGAGTTATTGGCCAAAAAAAACAAAAGGCACCATTGCAAAAATGAAGTTCAAAATTATGGAAACAGTAAGTTGTAACATCAGCATCTGTGGCGGATTTATCTATTTTTCAACCTTTTTACTATACGTTACGAGATGGACAAAAACTTTAGGGACAATGCAACATAGTGAAAAAATAACATCATTTTTAATATATTTTCACAGCTTTGAACTTCTCCTGTCTTCTTCGCCGAAAATGTTTTTTGACAAACCATATTTTTGCCTCATTACAACTTTATTCTAAGCCTTTTAAGTATTCCTTGTTTGTATTACTTAAAATTTAAAATTGGAACGTTCGATTTTGATGATTTCAGGCACATTTCTGACATTCTAACAATCGTTATTGTAATATCATTCAACACTTTTAAAATTGTTTAAGGTAAAATAGTTTATTATAAACAAGGCTAAAGTCGATTATTGTAATCTTCATTTGAAAAGACTAGATGCACTTGTTGAATTATGGGTAAGTCTTCATCTTGAAAAAAAGGATATATACTTATTCAGTTTTACGACTATTTGAATAGATTAGTATTCACAATGAGATTAATACATTATTTATTTATAAGGGGAATAATAGAAATACCCAAGTTTCTAATGTAATAGTATTTAAATAGTTAAAGTTGTTAAAAGAATGCATTGTACAGGATGTGCAAAATCCATAAAACTGAAATTACCTTGTGAAATATTTATCATTTCTGCCGTGGCAATACACGTTATACGCAGCGACACTATTTTATATACCTATTTCTGTCAGTTAATATGAAGGAAACGAGAAGATGGAAGTCAGAAGCCCTAAATTTTTTCTTTGTAAAAAAAACCGTCTCTTCCAATATATGTTTTCAGTACAATATTATTGTATTATTGCGTAAGGTTTTACATACTGGCTTAGTTATTGGTCCGAGGCAAGCCATATTGGACTGAGGCGAAGCCGAAGTCCAATATGGCTAGCCAAGGCTAGCCAAGGAAAACCTTGCACAATTATACTAACCTGTCCAATATGATCGTTTATTGACTAACTAGTCCAATTTGTCATATTGACTAGTCAATATGGCATATTGGACGGGTATGTGTCGTATTGGCGTACTTTGACATTTTGTATTGTATTGACAGGTTTTATCATATTTAGGCTTCACACGTGTTTAGAAATCACACGTGTTGATCTTTATACTAATAGCTCAGACACCAATGATTCTCTTGCCAAAACGGCAGTGATTTAAATGATTACTTTTGTATTTTGTGGCAAAATAATCTAGGGAAACGTCTCAAATTCAATGAGCCCTCCAGTACATCAACAAAATAATAAAAACGCTACTGATGACTACAGAGGTATTTTGTTGGATGTGCAAATTATACTACTATACTTCTTTCTAAAGTCCTTACTGTGGTATGCCCTACTGGTGTCAACCGTGTAATTACCGCGCAATGCTATTTCCATAGCGGGGCGACCCCCCCCCCCCCCTTTCTCAATTTATTTATATTTTCCGATACGAATTTCACTTTTAGGGAAATATGAAATATGATTTTTTAGATTAGTATATGCAATATACTATATAATACATTTCCATTGATATTGTTGGTGGAAAATGAGGCTGAAAAAAATACGTCTAAAATCCGAAATTTTTTCATCATGATTTATTGACTGCTATAAAAATACTCGTAGCAGTAAATCGATCACCTATATATTGATTACATTCATAATTTTATGCATATCATTAATATCCAATCAAAAGACGTTCTACTGTTTAATCCGAGCACTACTTTGGGTGGCCAAAATGGAGGGCGTATTTGTCGAAACTGGTTACACTGGTGATACCTACTCTTCCAGTGGTGTGAATCAAATCTTACCTTTTGTAACAATATTATAGTTTTTGATATCTCTATTCTGTACATGAAGTACATTTCAATGTAAATAAATAAAAACCAGTGTGTGTGGTCTAATGCATCAATACTTCCGTAGTAAAAAAGCTATAAAAACATGCTTATTCTGTATTAATGTAAGAAAAGGAAAATAAATAGATAATAAGACTGAAAAAAAGCGGACTCAAACAAGAAGTACCCTTATTAGATGTCCTTGGCATGGCAGAATGATGCTAGGATTTAGAACGTATTAATCGAGTCTTATAATTTCTGTAATCCTTACTTCAATTTTTCCTACATCTAAATTTTTCATTATGACAACAGCAGATACAAATAAAAAAAATATGAGAAACGTGAGTTTTAAGTACTAGTATGCATGTTCTAACATCAAGTGGTGATGTTATCTATATTTCTTTAGCCAATTTGCTATCGCGTTTTCCTTAATATACTATAAAATTGTTTTGACGCATTCTCCTTCGTCTGGTCTTATAAGGTCGCTATCACTATCATATTGACCGGTACTTAGTTTCTATATAATTAACGAGACTAATTATTGTCCTTAATATTAAATGTTCCAGAATTTGACCTCTCGTTTCACTCGAATCTTCACAGATTGTGTGCATTCTGACCTTGTGGGGGACGGAAACATTAATTTAGAAGACGTAATTACCATTCAGAAGCACCTGGTGTCGATACCGTATACATGTAGGTTGATAAATATTGCTAGTGCGTTGAATGTTACTCTGTTCTGTTTTTCTTTTTTCTGGTTCGTAACTGTTTTTGTTTTCGTTCTTTTAGTCATACGTTATAGTATTTGTTCTCTGTGCTTTTCTGCAGGTACCAGTTTCAAAAACATTCATATAACTACGATCGAGACTGGTCCCATTACAACAATAGAACAAACACACCGAAGACCGCAAACCAGATCACACATACTGAAGAATCGGATATACGGAAACGGCTTGAATTATTCGAGTTAGTAGTAGTCGTACGAGTATTCAGAATTCCGAATTCGTCTCGGATTTAAGTCTTACGTCTCTCTCCTATTTCTTCAATCAATATTTATCTTTCATTTAGCAAGGCTTTATTTTGTATTCTGAAATCAAGTTAAGATGATGGCACATAGAAACATACAGATAAAATATTTTCCAATAATCACACATACCATACGTTCAATATGTAAATGTTATTTTACTTTCAACCTGTTATATAAACAAGCATAGAAATAGCATTTTAATCAATTAAATCTTTTAATACCACTAGGATTGAATAATTTACTCGTGATGTATTGCTCTTTTATCATTTACATTTATTATTTAATCAAATGGAACGATTTAAGATATCTCAAGTTGATTCATTTAATTTTACAATTTTGACTCATCCACCCGTATCGTCGCGAGAGACTTCACAACAAAATAGTTAAAATGTCAATTTCTATACATGTAATATAATTGAACCTATCACAGTCAATACTGAGTCTTTACATCACAGCGTGTGGTTAGACATCCATTTAAAATTGGATTTAAATGTTCATTTTATGATCCAATCGTATAGTAGGTTTCTTGTACTACTGAATATAAGGGGTGGATCTTCAGAATAAACCCATAAAGTATATCTGCTTACCGTAATTCATTCAATTATTTATATAATGATAACACGTGGAGTTTTTATATCAAAATATTGGGAAAAAGGTGTGAATGCTAACAGTTTGTAATCAACAGGGAAATAAAACAAGCTACTGCAGCTGAAAAAGAACTGATGCTTTGAAATCTAAGAAAAATATTTACGTCAGCAGTATTGGAATATTTTCGTGACAGTATTGAAATCAGACTAGAGGAAATAACAAGTTGTTTACTATCCAGCTGATCTAACTTCAGGATACTTTCAGAAATCTCATCAACGTTTTATCGAGATAGGGCAATAAGTTATTTGTTTTACGTTTGTTTATGGAATAACAATGGAACACGCCAATCTTGCCGATCCATATACATGTACTGTTAGGATAATAGCACCTAAAGGTAAATCTAAGGTTCTCAGTAAAATTATATCGCCATTGACGAGATGGATAGACCCTTCATTTCAGATCGTACAGATCTGTGAAGGAACACATTCTAAAACAGAGAAATTAACTTGTAGTGATATTATCAGTGAAGATGAGACGTTACATACACCTTCCGTTAGTATAATGATGTTTTTATCAGAAGGTGGAATTGTCACATTTGACGAAATGAAAACAGCTTTAAAACGAAAACCATGGAAACTGCATCACAAAATGGAACTGAAGAGCAAAATATCTCCTGACAGGACTATTGGTTGTCAGGAGTTCTATGGTCTTGCTGATGACATGCCGTTATGGTCAGTGTGTCCGATTCATTGTGGAAATGAACATTTGAGGTTTTTGCTTCATGTGCGGAAGTTCAAAGAAATGGTTGAATTCTATAGAATTATAACAAACGCAGAAATGGAAAGTTCCAAACCAGGATTCTGTATTTTTCCGGTGTACACTCAGCCAGGTCTGGACTGTCAGTTGGCGTTAAAATACTCACGGTACATTGACCCCGTTCCTTTAGATAATGTGATACTAGTCTTTAAAGTCAAATGCTTAAAAACAGTAAAAGCATCAGTGACAACTGATATAACACAAATAGACGATACAACACATGTTGTCTGTGATCCCGATGGAAATAAAATTCATTTAAAAACAGACCCTGCAAATTTAAAATCGGGTTCACCGGGTTTTAGCACGATGTCGGCAGTCAAAAATATTCTTGAGGATTACAAAACAAGTCGAAGTTCCTCGGATAGTTATGATTCCGGACGTTTTTCTGACAGTGACTTATGGTTCAGTGAAGCCGAGTTGTATATATCTGACAAGAACAAAAAGTTAAATAACAGTACACATAATCAAATTGTAAATGGAAGTAAATCCGTCCAAAGAAATAAAATTGAAAAGAGTGATTTACCTAGAAAGATAAACGACGAATATCGAATCAATTATCAAAATAAAAGAAGTGACTCCGATGATATAATTTCAGATTGTAAACATCGTTCGTATTTTAAAGAATCTGTTTACCTTTAACTGGTATAACTCTACGGATTATATAAAATGCTAATATTGTGTGCAATGTGAGTACATTAACACCTCGTTTTGAAAGTAAATTATAAACCAGAAAACGAATTTTCAGTTTGTTAAACTTTCCAAAAGTAATTCCATTCATCCTCAGCATGAACGTTAAACCAAATATACATTATTTCTATTTGTTTCCAAACACTGGTACAGGTGTCAAAAATTATAGGTGGGTATTTGTATGATAGTATACTCATCAATGTACGTGTTCCCCTCAGTTTGCATTCATATTTTTACAAGAGAGGCTTTGGGTAAATAAGTACACAATAATAAATATCTCTATACGATAATATTATACTTTTACATTTATCTATGTTATCTAAGCCGGTCTATATTATAGTATTATTGCGTAAGGTTTTCCATATTGGCTTAGTTATTGGTCCGAGGCAAGCCAAATTGAACTGAGGCGAAGCCGAAGTCCAATATGGCTAGCCAAGGACCAATAACTAACCCAATATGGAAAACCTTGCGCAATTACCTTTATTGACTAACCAGTCCAATATGTCATATTGACTAGTCAATACGGCATATTCGACGGGTATGTGTCGTATTGGCGTACTTTGACATTTTGTATTGTATTGACAGATTTTATCATATTTAGGCTGATATTCTATTGTTAGTCAATAAAATGTTATATGGACCGGCTGTACATTATATGGACCGCCTCGTTTTGGCGAGATCGATTAAATTCCAGAAAAGTATAATATAACAAATAGTTCGTGACATTTCGGGTCAAATATCAGTATATGGACCGGTTGGTCGCCCTCCAAAAATTATATGGACCAACCGGTCCATATACTTCCATATGACCCTCAGTGTCATGAACTATTTGTTAAATATAGACTTGTTTTTCATAGTAATGTGTAATGCAATTCATTATATTCTAAGGCCCAGTAACATTCGATATACGAATGTAGAGATGGATTTGAGAAAAATGGGGGGGGGGCCACTTTAATTTGGCCTAAAAATGATGCAAATTTGGCCAAAATTGTACAAATGCGGTCTATCTAGTGTAAATCACAGGAACACACTAAGAATGGGGTCATTTTCTAGTTGGTTGTTTCTCAAATGAAACCGCAAACATTTTATTTAGCGCCTAATTCAACTATTGAATTATGTTATTTACCAAATGCATTACATCGTCCATCAAATTCTATTCTGTTCGCATTAATTGGAATGTTGTTGAATATATTTTTGGTTATCTACTTTAATTATATAACAGGCAAGGAAGGTATCCAGAACATCAAGACAAATATACAGAGTAGTGCCTTCTGTCGTTGTTGTCCATATAATATACTATATAAAAATAACTACCTGTCTATTATTCTATGATTTTTAACTTGTAAAAAATTTAATTAAAAATTGTTTTCTTGAGTTTTTGAAATTACTACTTACATAAAAAGGGTGTGGAAATAATGAGGGCTTTTGAAATATTTATTTTCCCATATGCTTTTATGTAACTAGAAGAAGCTGAAATCCAACGAAATCTCTGCTTCTACCGCATGGATGCCCACGTAAAACAGGTTACAAGTAGGCCGGGGAAAAACCAGATGCTACATGGTTAACAAAAAGGGGTGACAAACAATTTATTGAAAAAAATTCCACAAATGACCCACAAATAAACATTATATGTTCCCATGTTCAATAATTGTATAATCTAAAGCCTTGTCTTACTAGAACTGCTCAAGGATGAAAATGTGGACATCTACCAAAAATCCAATAAATATAAGTGTAATAATATTTGTAAAGAAATATGCGTGTTAAATATTTTTATGTTCACCTAAAAAAGTTTTCAACACCAAAAAAATCAGATGCGTAATGCAAACCTCAATCATATCGTGGGAATTGGAAACAACATGTTTATTGTACATACATGTACTATCTTGTTAACACAATATCTTGAATTACTTTAATTCAACTGGAGAAGGTTCAGTTTGTATTATCAAGATTACTAAATTGAGAAAGGTTTACAGAGGAAACGCACAGTTTTTATATTTTAAATTTTCCCTTTCTGTATGGTTTTCCTTGAACCATTTGTTACTAAAAATACGTGGTTTTATTAATGTTATCACATATCATAATAATGCTGTAACTAAATTCTCTTAAGTCATATTTTCCTTTCATCTGAAGCAATTAAATATACCCAGGTATTGTCTCTGTAGAGACTTGTGTAAAACATTTAGCACCTGTTTATACGATAAAATGTGCGAATTCATGTTATCCTTTAATCTCACAACGTTCTCAGTCTACAACACTACAAGGCGATATTTTTATATAACTAATTTTTATTTTGAGAATGTTTGTATCCTCGGGTTTTGAATTTTATATTGTTCATAAAATTTATTTCTCACTCACAGATTAAAGCGATAATAACACAACTCTAAAGTTACAACAAACAAACGGAGATCAATAAAGGATGACTTAAATAGAAAGCATTTATAACTGGTTGAAAGAAATTACCTTAACATTATAATTATAAAATGACGGATAATATGTTCCTAAACACACCTACAACATAATGTAATTGTCAACGTAAATGGATGCCTTGTTATCAAAGAAAGCAGAAATTTGTCAATTTATGTCCAAACGATGACATATTGATATTTAACAACAAAGGGTATTATGAACTGAACAATTATAAACACATAGACCTAAAAGAATTCTATAGCCTTTGGGTGTGATTTTTGTGAGAAAGGCGTCATAGGTGCAACGGTAGGCGATGTACACTTAGACCGGTGCTTGTCTTTGCACGTATAGTTTCGTTGTTCTTACTTAAAAAGATGGGGATATATAGTGATCCACATCTCCGCCTATTTGTATGTCCTAGAAACGTTTGCCGAAAAAGGCAATCTAATTAAAATCAGACATTCATATATGTGCATGATATATGCATTGTAAGTCGCTGATCAAAATCTGCATAACTGATCAAAGTAGTTTTATTACACCATATTTATAAAATACACAGCAATGCAGGGAACGGAAGCTGAAATTCAGAACGGAGAATTTCACAATTTCTTCGTCTATATTTTGCACATTCAAGTGTGAAACACTGAACGACTTCGAACCCAAAACCTTTACAGGATGTCTACATTGTCAGAATATGAACACAAAAATAATACTGTCAGATAATCGTGTGTGGCAGAAGATTATCAGTTCAATCACATTACATGTGTAATCAAAAAGGCATTGAAATTTAATTCAAATATTGTCAAAAACTAATTTTACGTTTTCTAATTCTAAATTTGGCTACCTTGTTATGCCGGGTCTGTTGTACTTTATTGCTTTACAGCATATTTATTTTTTTGGCTTTCTAGATATTTGAACACAAGAGTACGAAAGATAATCTAGAAATGTGCATTGAAAGCAAAATTGAATATCGGAATCTGTTCAAATCATACATGTACATAAACCTATATTACATGCAGCAATTTATCTCAGAAGACACTGACCATGTTCTGCTTGTTGAATTTCCGAGAGAACTTCATGAAAAGCTTAACACGTCAAATTTTAACATTTTTACTTCAATTAGGTTTTTGTCATGTTTCCGAGATCTTATCATAGTATAACGTGTTGTACTCTTTTAATCTTCATCAAGTAGTTATATCTTTAAATCTACAAAAACTTATTTTTAGTAAGAAAAATAAAGAGGAGTATTAAAAAATAGGTAGTCATAAAATGCTTTTAAAGGCGCTTATATCGGAAGTCACTTAAGACACTTGATTTTGTACTAAAGCATGCTATAATGAATTGATTTATGTGTCACAATGTCACAGTATACCTGTCAAACAGTCAGGTATTTCTTCAATATACGTCACGGACGTTTGTTTTGAAATATCTGTTAGTCAATGTCTGGAAAAAATATTGACATTTATCATAATTGACTTTCATGATAAAATGTATTACAGAAGAAAAGATAATGTAAATGTATGAATTAATTTTAAGAATTTATATTAAGTAGAAGACTATAGGAATTCCAATACATCGTAAGTTGTAACGTTGATTTTCATTGGATAACGTTGTAAATTTCAAGCCATCAATTCTGCGATTGATACCCTCTGATATGACTGCACGTGCAAAGCGTCACTTCCGGATTTCACGAAATACGTTTTTATGTAAAAGCTTTACGTTTGCATTAGAATAGAGATAACAGTTTTGTATTTCGATATTTGACGACATCAATTTTTTGATTTGATGATTGCAGATATCCGTTTATTGGCTTCGCTAAAGCGTTGCCACTATCGAATCCACAATTGATGCCCTCAAATACAGTTAACACCTAAGTATAACCCTGTCTGGAATGTACATTCAAGTGTTAGAAAGTGTTTAAATACCACTTGAACCAGGCTACTTCACGTGAGATTTACGTCCTTATATATACAGTCATGTCATACAAAAAATATCTAATATGCTTATTTCATATTAACACAGGTTGTAATTTTTTTGCCCATAATGAATTCCCCGTACTCATTCTGTCATACGATAACTGTATTCCATTTTTACTGGCAGGGGAAGACTTGGAGATGGGTAAATAAATTGTGGGCATGAGAAAACACGGAAGACTTCCTATTTTTTCAAACTAAGATTATATATTTTGCCGGGATTATGAGTAAGGATGTATACTGGGATCCTGAAATTGTGAACCGGGAGTTATTGTAGCGCACTCTAAAAACTTTAGCTCGGACATTAGTGGTTAATAAGTTAAAAGTAAAAAAAAATAAAATTATGAAGACATCTGTTTGTGAAATTCTAAAACACTAAACTATCAAAGCTGTACTCATTTCAAACAGAACTAACTGAGCATCTTCAGGATCACATAAAAAATTTGAGGATTGTATAGAGAAAATGAAAGTTTTTTTCAACTCTTGCATGTCGTAGATTTTGTGGTATGCCTGAACCTAAAAAATAAGATACTGCAAAAAAAAACCCAAAAGTTCTCCATATCATTAATAAGCATGTGTTTTGCAACATTGTCCAACTAAACTTACTTAAGATAATATTGTTCAATGGCATTACCTGGATAAAAGAAGTTGCAATATTATAGTTCTCTTCGTTACATACAGGTACCGTGTACTTTATGAAAAAAATAAAGAATTAAAGTTTACTTGATTATATACCCCAAAAAAATTATTTTAACGAGGCTATAACAATCAAAAGTGTCAGTCTTTTCAACATAACACGAAGACTGTTCTCAGATAAATCATTTAAAAATTCATGGACTTTCAATCTGATTTTAATAATCTCAAAGTTGACTCGCGGAAATAATTTCTTTACATAAACATCGGTGGCTGTTACAGCAAGATCACCACAATTTCCTTCACATTCATTCTTTCTAATCGTTTATGGAAGCAATAAATGAATTCCATTCAAAGTGCGGGGACCATAATGGTTCTCATATTTCTAATATTTTATAGCATATCCTATTTGTAAAATAGTTTCGCATTTTAGCATCTTTCACATTAAAAACGAATCTGCTAATTAAAATTCCATTCATAAGTAATGAAGATGAAAATTAAACATTAATAGTACAATTATAACATCTACTGAAATTGGTCTTTTAATTTAAAGTAATTCCATGTCACAGTCAGGAATAAGTTAACGAAAACACTTCAAAGCTATCCTGTGGCGTTAAACTACATTTTAAGGTCAAGCATAGGTCAACACTATTAAGAATTATACAATGTTACGGCATACAATTGGAAAACATTTTTTTTTTCAATAACTCTGTTTTCATATGCCTTTTGAATATATACTTTAATATAATTTTACTTGAATAATTTAAATTCCATCATTTTATACTGAATGAAATACGTGTGAAAATCCAGATGGCAAACACAATTCATTATCGGTAGAATATTTTTTTTTTATTTTGATAAGATATTATAAATGTGTATTTGCAAATTTTAACTGCCAAGTGATACTGTCTGGCGGATCTTACAATGACGTGCGAACTTTTTATTCACCTTGAAAGCCTCATTGTGAGTTTAAGACAAAGGACAGCAATAAAAGCTCCTTTATCTTTGCTTCTTCCTTACCCATCGTAAGAGGTTTGAGTTAAAGTGTGTTGCACGGCAAAATTTGCAAACACTATATAAAAAACTACGAATTTCAGTTACTTTGAATGAGTATTGGAAAAAAGTCACCATGAAACTTTTCTTCAAATTTTTGTATAATTATATTGAATCAATGTTTGCAAAAGGAAAAAAGTGGGGTCCGTGTGCTTATTACGAAGATATTTATGAAAAACCTCAAATTTTAGGATATTATAAGTACTTTCCTGGAGAGATACTACGACGTCACAATGGGTATCTCTTGGCGACGTCATTAAACCCCCCCCCCCCCCCCCCACGCTACTTTATCGTATTCTCTTAATACTCTATATTGTCTGTGATAACTAACATGTATAGTTTTCAAGATTTTTAAAAGCCAGTGCTGACCACTTCTTGAAAACGTTAAAAGAATATTTTAAATTACATGTATTTGTCAAATGGTTATTAATTATTGTCAAAAATTTAAAGAAACATACTTGGTCAACGATGACTTGTTAAAAAATAAATTGTTATATTAATAAAATAAAAAGTTCAATTTTAATTTGACTTGAATCAGTTTGACCGATAACAGCATATTTGCAAATATTAACTGCCAAGTGATACTGTCTGGTGGATCTTACAATGACATGCGAACTTTTTGTTCACGTTGAAAGCCTCATTGTGAGTTTAAGACAAAGAACAGCAATAAAGGCTCCTTTATCTTTGCTTCTTCCTTACTCGTCGTAAGAGCTTTGCGTTAGAGTGTGTTGCACGGCAAAATTTGCAAACACTATTTTCAAAAGAATAAACTAGTTCATAATTGTATCGATTAAACACACAAAAGAGATTAATTAGCATGGAAAATTGAAGAAAGTTCATATTTTTACTCAAATTACATATGAATTTTTTTTTTTTCAATTTTGACACCTGATATTTGACTTAAGTATTTGAGGGATTAGCCAATGCAGTACGAGAATATTAGTTTATAAAGTATTTTAAAACTTAAGGCAATAAGGTAATAATACTGTACATAATTGCAAACTAATAAAATATCTCGCTCTCTTCTTAAAGTTTGTTTTTTGGCTTTTCACCATTTTGGTGATTTTGGCATTTGAATATTATCTAACAACACTTCTGTCCAAATGTACCTGTATATGCATCAAAATCTGTATCATAGAACATTTATTTTTACCACCAATCCAATATAGTGCAACTTGTTGAAACCCATCCATTTAATATAATCAGAAACGATTCATTAATTTAATAAACGGAAAGTTAATTAAACTCAGTTATTTATACGACCATATGGGATATCAGATCTAACAAAAAATTACTAAATTTATCATAATGACGTTTGTAGGTACTATCGGTACTAGCTTGTAAATATGACAAATGCATGCGGACATATTGAGATTTGTGAAATAAAATACGGTATTTTTCATGTGCAATATAAGGCGTATTCCGCAACTGATATATTAATGACATTACTTGTTTTTTTCCCATTGAAATCCGTAATTTTTATTGGAAGACGCTAGTGATGTTTTATAATCCAATAAAAGTCAAAATCCTATTTAGCACGTGCTTTCATGACGGCGAAGGCAGCGGAGTAATATTTTGAGACAACACGAAGAATATTTTAAAATTGCAGTCAATTATTTTTACTTGTCAAATACAAAATATAATTATAAGAATTCATTGCATCATTTGAGTAGTTTTATAAGGTTGCAGAAGCCTTGGACGGGTGCCCATTTTTTATATGAAGCGCTTCCGCACTTCAAACAAAATGTGCATTTTCAAGTCTTTTACACCGCAATAAAACTACAAAAATGAAGGAGAGAGAGAGAGAGAGATAGAGAGGTCAATTTAATAAACAAAATACTAATGTTTATATAATGTTTATAATGAATACCAAATCTACAACTGGTAAAGGTGAGTATAGAAAACTAAAACATTTTTTCTCTGACCATGGTATGAAAACATTAATGATTAGTCAAAACTTGCAAAAAAGGATTGAATATTTTTTTTATATACCAATTTTGATGCACAAGATAGGAACATTTTGTCGATATACGACTTATCAGTTGTGCTCAAGCCCTAAAATGTTGGAACTCCCCCCCCCCCCCCCCCCAAAAAAAAAAAAAAAAAAATCCACAAAGTTGAAGAGCAAATTAAAAAATGCCAAAATGACCAAAGGGGCAAAGGGGCAAAGCCAAAACCATTTAAAGACAGAGCTGTGTACGAGGGAGATACCCCTTGGTTATCACAAATTTTAAAAGTTTGTAACAGTAAATTTTATGTAGCAATTTCGGACTAGTATCGAAATTCTAGTAACTGAGCTAGGGATACCCTCGCTACTTGGAGTCCAGCAGCAGCGGCATCGACTCAGTGGTAAAAATAAAATTCTTTTATACCAGTTTTGATGCACAAGATGTGCACATGTCGTCGATTTACAACTCATCAGTAATGCTCAAGGCCTAAAATTTTGAAAACCAAAACAAAAATCCAAAAAGTTGAAGAGCAAATTCTAAAATGCCAAAATGACCAAAAGGGACAAAGTCATAACCATTTAAGGACAGAGCTGTGCACGAGGGAGATACTCCTTAGTTACCACAAATTTTAAAATTTTGTTACTGTAAATTTTAGGTATCAATTTTGGGATTGTAAATTTTAGGTATCAATTTTGGGATAGTATCGAAAAGATGTTATCTAGCCTTTCAGTTATCCAAGTGTTCTATTTTCTCTCTTACATATAGACTATATCGGTACTTACATGTATAAATAGTGTACACACTATACCACCTACACACGTAATACATGCCAATAACAAATACTAGTTAGAATGTGGGATTCTATTTGTAACTTATTAAGTGTGATGAAAATGAATCACACTGGTTTTAATAAGAATTTTAATTTATAATTGTTAGAATTTTATTCTTTCGCACTATGCTCCTATGTTCAATATTTTACTTTAATTAATATTATCAAAGATCTAATACCGATAGTGTCAAATACGTACATTATAATATAATATATTGACGTTTCTTTATTTTATTTTTAATAAAAGCCCAATCTCAAAATGTCTTTATTTAAAAGTAACAACAGGTAAGCAATAAAAATCAATAAGTTTATCTTTCACTTATATTTGTTAGATGATTTTCCGAGTTTTGGTGAAATTAATATAGATTAATTTAATGGATCACGTGTGAGTGCCTTTGAAAGAACAAACCAAACTTTGGAATAACAACAAAGTCTATTAACTCTGACATTCTATGGTGGGTCAATACTTCCGATAGACCGGAAGTTGATAGGGTATATTCAAATTGAAAGGCGCTGTTTGTTTGATGTTCCGAAATGTTTTTTTATTCTTTTCGTTTGAACTAAAATGAAATTAACAATTTCATTCTATAAATACTTTCTATGCATATAGAGCAAGTAGAGTAAATTCTTGGCAAGCGATATTTGTCACATCAGATCAAAGTCTGTAATTGCCACAAAAATTACCGGGTGTTCGACAATTGTCACTTAGATGTAGGTTTAAGCTTCCCAGTAATTGATCAATCACACTTACTTAATAGTACACCTATTGAAAAACAAGTTTTTTGTAAAGGCTTAACGCATAACTGAAAAGTAAAAAAACCAACTTAAGTTAGATATATTCTACATCATGCTGTCGGTGTTTCAATTATTTGAGCAAAGTGTTTTCGAGCTCGATCTTCGATATTATAGCGGTTTAGGAGGGACTATTTCATTTCACTTCAGAAATGTTTCTTTTACAGATTGATGTATTAATGACTTGATCTTTTTAATCGAATAGCTGAACTCAGAGCTTATCGAACTCAAATTACAACAAATGATTTTTTTCACAATAAGGCAATATAAAATATTTATGTGATGGAATCGCTTTAATATTGATTTATGTTTTCATAAGAATATTAGAAACAGAAGATAGAGCATTATGTTACACAGAAGAGATCCTACCAATAAGGTTAACTGTGTATTGAACTTCAATGACATTTAGAATGCTTGAGACACCGCAGGTATATAACATTATTACCTTCGATTTTTTATTTATGGACTTCCAGTGTGGATACAGACCTTTGACTGTTTAATGGACTTCCAGTGTGGATACAGACCTTTGACTTTTTAATGGACTTCCAATGTGGATACAGACCTTTGACTGTTTAATGGACTTCCAGTGGTGGATACAGACCTTTGACTTTTTAATGGACTTCCAATGTGGATACAGACCTTTGATTTTTTAATGGACTTCCAGTGTGGATACAGACCTTTGACTTTTTAATGGACTTCCAATGTGGATACAGACCTTTGATTTTTTAATGGACTTCCAGTGTGGATACAGACCTTTGACTTTTTAATGGACTTCCAATGTGGATACAGACCTTTGACTGTTTAATGGACTTCCAGTGGTGGATACAGACCTTTGACTTTTTAATGGACTTCCAATGTGGATACAGACCTTTGATTTTTTAATGGACTTCCAGTGTGGATACAGACCTTTGACTTTTTAATGGACTTCCAATGTGGATACAGACCTTTGATTTTTTAATGGACTTCCAGTGTGGATACAGACCTTTGACTTTTTCGAGCAGTTATTTTTTGAAGGCTGCTACTTGCAGTTACTTATATTTTATTTTATTTATATATTTTTATTAATAAGAGTTTCACCATATTTTCGGCGCAATTGGTTATGTCAAGTCGACCATGTTCATATTTTCGGCGCAATTGGTTATGTCATGTCGACCATGTTCATATTTTCGGCGCAATTGGTTATGTCATGTCGACCATGTTCATATTTTCGGCGCAATTGGTTATGTCATGTCGACCATGTTCTATTTATTGACTTTCTTAATGGAACTAAATTACTTTTGCTTAAACTTCTAAGGCCCTTAAGGTTATGTTAAGACACTGTGCTTTAGTTTTTGCGCGGTCTTACTCAAATTCAGTTTTGTTTGGTGCGTGTTTTTTTTAAATTCTTTTAGTTATACCTTGTTTGCCTTCCCTTTGGATTTCTATTTTTTTTTAAATATTTTTCCCATTGTCTTATCCCTTCGGTATTCTCGTGTTGATATCAACACTTTCAATAATGCCAAGAATCTGAGATTTCACCAGTGATTTTGACTAAAAACATATTTAATGGAAAAGGAAGGAATGTACCTACACGTATGATTAAGACACCATCCAAAACTTTGAGACAGTAAGGTCAAAATCCTCATTTGTCTCAAGTACATGTCTTCCCTTAGACTTTTTTTTACCTCACCTCTCATTAATTCGACTTGTAAACCTGCTACAATATCACCGTTGTCTCCTTTGGGTAGTATTCCTGTGACTTAATGGATCAAAACATGCAGTGCATCCAAATGGTACTACATGGATTTATTGCCTCGGAAAGAACTAAGAGGATTTTGCAAAGTCGGTATTACAGAAGCAATTAACATGTGTCTGTGAGAAAACTTTTCTTAATAGAGCAATAAAGTTCAGATGTTCTTGCATTTCACGGTAATAAATTTGAAATCAATCAGTTGCAAGGTAGTCTTTTTATATTAGTTCTACCCGGTCAATTAGACAGAATATTGACGATGGTGAAATAATGACTGCTCTATAAATGTTTTATTTTAAACCATTCCATCTAACTCGTTATCGGACTAATAAATTCGTTGTTCCATAACTTGGTCAAATAGAATTAAAAGATAAAATGAAGAAATCAAATCAATATTTACTTATCCATGTTTTATCTTTCTTGGAAATTTTCCGGATATAAAATTTCATTAATAAATGTACTATACAGTCCCTTTGATCTTTAGAAACACAAAATTTCTAGATAATAAAACAGTAAATCTTCCACTCTTTGATTTTTATATAACATTTTAAGTAAAATAATGTGCGTAGGAAAGTTATTGGATCCATTTTTTTAATCATATGAATGTACCTTTAAACGGTAAAATTCTAAACTTTCTGTTGTAATTGATAATGTATACTGCAGTTTTTGCGAAGGCTTTTTGCGATTTTGCAAATAAATTCACCTTCAGGTTGTTTTAAATTCGCAATTCCCGGTCAATCGATATGAATAAAATATTGAAATGATTTTAAATCATCTCATACCGCGAAAATAGCGAAAATAAAACTGCTGCGAAATTTTCCTATGAACAGTACTTTATTTAATATTAACAAACAAAAGTTACTATTTAAGCATCGATATACTTAGTGAATAGACGCCATATTTGGCCAAATAGTTTAATATGTTTTGGAATACCGCAAGAAGTGCAATCAGAAACAAACCGATTTCAATTTCACATGAAAGGGGATAAAATTACTCATTCTCAGTATCTTTTATGTGGAACAATTGTTTTAACATCCAAATTTGCGTTAAAACCAGCTACAAAAGCGATACTCATATACATTTATACCGCAATGTAGACTAAGTGTATTTTTCAGTATCTAATTTTGGCAGCTATTATACATTAGGTAATCTGGAGATTACACACACCGGATATGGTCTGATAGCTATAGGATGGCAATAGAAGAATTTTTGAAAACATAATACGATATTCTGAAGAATTAGAAATCGTTAATAACCTAGTGAGTCTTTATTGAGAAACCCGTCTATTGAAATGCGATAAGAATGTTATATTTCAATTTTTTTTGTAGAAACGTAAGTTTCTGAATTTAAGACACTAAACAGTGAAAATGTTGCAATTTTGGGAAAATACGGAATTTCTTAGACTTTCCGAAGATATTCCTAGTTTTTTAAAAAGGAATCGCGTATGAAATTATTTGACTTGCCTACTGCATGACTAATACAATTTAGGAGATGAAATTCGAAGAATACTAGTTCTACATACCTTAATGGTAGACTTTCGTGAAACGTACACATGCAGAGAGATCATCAGATTGGCTAATTAATAAATTTTTAACTTGTTTAATTTCAAATACATCTTTTCCGTTAATATAATGTCTTCCTTTTTGGATCTGTCTAATAGTGTAATTCCTATAAAAAAAAATCACCAAAATTTGATAATTGGTTTAAATAGGCTGAATGTAGTTGTAATGACTTTTGTCACAGTATAAAGCCATAACAGGAACACACATTACTCAAGAACTTAAAAGTAGTTAAAAACATTATTATTATAGACATGCTCTTTATGTTATTCTTTGTCCGGAATTATGTCTGTTGGGTGGCGTTGATTGATAGTATGTAATGACTTTTTCGGTTTGTCCATTTTCTTGTTTATGGTAAACAACACCAAACAAACAAGAAGGCTAAACATTCAGACGGAATATACATGTATATATATGCTAATAAAAATGAGAACATTTTGAAGAAGTAGGTCTAAATAACCCGTGACTGCCATGAATATTTATATAATTGTACATACACACAATTTTACAAAAATCAAGTAAAACTTATTCAGCTAATGACTCGCAACAAAATACTTGCATGATTCCAAAATGAGCAAAAACTCTAAAGCATCAATACCGGACTAGTATCGAAATACTTGCAACTGAGTTGGGGATTACCTCGGGGACTTGGAGTCCACCAGCAGTGGCATCGACTCAGTGGTTAAATACAAATCTTTGATACCAATTTTGATGCACAAGATGTGAACATTATTTATTTGTGTTGTCTTCATAGTTCCTGTGTAACTTTGTTATAAGCACAGATTTTAAAGAATGTTTTATTGAAAATATTAGATTTAAAAGATGAATTTTATCTGTGTAAAAATTTAAACCATAAAGAATTTTGTTTGTGTAAATGTTTCAATGTTCATATCAGTCATAAAACAATAAAGCTTATCAGATTTAACGCATTCAGTTGTCTTTTTAAAATCTTTAAAATGGTAGCCAATTTTGTACAATTATATTAAAGCTAACTTCAGATTATCGTGAATTTTATATAGATAATCTCCTTGATGTGTTTGGCATTTGTGTTTGATAATAAAATAAAATATTTGTTGCGATCATTTACAAATTATGTTACATTAATTCATTGTCCTAAGGAAACAATGGGTAGATTTGATATAGTTCAGCTTTGTTAAATTTTTTTCGGTTTATAAATATTTAGGCCTAGATTTCATTGGAGATAAACTACAAGCGATTTTGTAGTATTGATAGAAGTGACCTTTACACTGCATACAATTGTTGTAATAACATGTACGTACAAAATTTGATTACTATTTCTCCTGGGGAAGAAAAATGACACTGTAAATATGGATAATTTGCAAAAATATATATGAATAGAAGTAGGTATGAGATTATACAAATTTGAATAGAGATGATCTTCTACTCTTGGTTTAGAAAGCCAGTTTTTATATCGTTTGTTACCACTCTTGTTTTAGAAAGCCAGTTTTTATATCGTTTGTTACCACTTTTGTTTTAGAAAGCCAGTGTTTATATCGTTTGTTACCATTCCTGTTTTATAAAGCCAGTTTTTATATCGTTTGTTACCATTCTTGTTTTAGAAAGGCAGTGTTTATATCGTTTGTTACCATTCTTGTTTTAGAAAGCCAGTGTTTATATCGTGTGTTACCATTCTTGTTTTAGAAAGCCAGTGTTTATATCGTGTGTTACCATTCTTGTTTTAGAAAGCCAGTTTTTATATCGTTTGTTACCACTCCTGTTTTAGAAAGCCAGTTTTTATATCGTTTGTTACCATTCTTGTTTTAGAAAGCCAATGTTTATATCGTGTGTTACCATTCTTGTTTTAGAAAGCCAGTGTTTATATCGTGTGTTACCACTCTTGTTTTAGAAAGCCAGTTTTTATATCGTTTGTTACCATTCTTGTTTTAGAAAGCCAGTTTTTATATCGTTTGTTACCATTCTTGTTTTAGAAAGCCAGTGTTTATATCGTTTGTTACCACTCTTGTTTTAGAAAGCCAGTTTTTATATCGTTTGTTACCACTTTTGTTTTAGAAAGCCAGTGTTTATATCGTTTGTTACCATTCCTGTTTTAGAAAGCCAGTTTTTATATCGTTTGTTACCACTCTTGTTTTAGAAAGCCAGTTTTTATATCGTTTGTTACCATTCTTGTTTTAGAAAGCCAATGTTTATATCGTGTGTTACAATTCTTGTTTTAGAAAGCCAGTGTTTATATCGTTTGTTACCATTCTTGTTTTAGAAAGCCAGTGTTTATATCGTGTGTTACCATTCTTGTTTTAGAAAGCCAGTGTTTATATCGTGTGTTACCATTCTTGTTTTAGAAAGCCAGTTTTTATATCGTTTGTTACCACTCTTGTTTTAGAAAGCCAGTGTTTATATCGTTTGTTACCATTCCTGTTTTAGAAAGCCAGTTTTTATATCGTTTGTTACCACTCTTGTTTTAGAAAGCCAGTTTTTATATCGTTTGTTACCATTCTTGTTTTAGAAAGCCAATGTTTATATCGTGTGTTACAATTCTTGTTTTAGAAAGCCAGTGTTTATATCGTTTGTTACCATTCTTGTTTTAGAAAGCCAGTGTTTATATCGTGTGTTACCATTCTTGTTTTAGAAAGCCAGTTTTTATATCGTTTGTTACCATTCTTGTTTTAGAAAGCCAATGTTTATATCGTGTGTTACCATTCTTGTTTTAGAAAGCCAGTGTTTATATCGTTTGTTACCACTCTTGTTTTAGAAAGCCAGTGTTTATATCGTTTGTTACCACTCTTGTTTTAGAAAGCCAGTTTTTATATCGTTTGTTACCATTCTTGTTTTAGAAAGCCAGTGTTTATATCGTTTGTTACCATTCTTGTTTTAGAAAGCCAGTTTTTATATCGTTTGTTACCATTCTTGTTTTAGAAAGCCAGTTTTTATATCGTTTGTTACCACTCTTGTTTTAGAAAGCCAGTTTTTATATCGTTTGTTACCTGTTCTCATATTATCGCCATATCTGCCGTTTGTACCTGTTGTAGTTTGGTGATAGTGTTGTAGGACAGACATATCAGATCTCCCGAAGCATTTTAAGTTTTATTTGTGGTCGTGTTATAAATTCTCTTTGGTGTCTTATAAAGGAAAACAGGAAAGTTCAACAATGGTACACCAAACACACCAATCAATTGTCGGTATCCAATCGACAAAAAAAAAAAAAAAAATGACATGCCTTTTATTCTTTTGTTTTAAATATATGTAGTATTTTGTCTTTGTTTTTCTTGTTCTTATGAATTTGATCTTAAAGCCATTTCCTCTTTTGTTGGTTATTTTATACAACTAAAATTGCTGGAGTTAACAACTGTACCGGTATTTAATTTTCCTTGATGCTTTTAAAAAATACTAGTAAGTAGGTTTGGTTTTGCCACATTCAGCTATCTCGCGTTGCAAGGTTGTAGTTTAAAGGAATCCAGAATACCCAATTGAAAACCGATTAATTTACTAGTACAACATTAAGAATTCTGCAATTGTTTTTAAATTAAAATCAAAGTCGAGAAATTTTTATGTTTATACTATCATTTCTAAAAAAGACAAATCTACAGTTACCTCTTCCGTTCACCACGAGGAGATGGAGGTATGACTTTGAGCAGGATAAATATTATTAAATTATTTTTGTCAAGTATTTACATGTATCAGCGTTATTGTTAGTCCTCTTAATGAGTTCGTTTGGAGTCGCAGCCCACATGACAGGGTGGAAAGTTGATGTTTCACTGATGTAGGTTTCAAGTACATAGTCCGCAAACTTCGAGCAGTTCTCAATCTCTAGTGCATCGGCCATTATGTCTTCAGAAAAACGATCTTCGACTTCAACAGAGGACAGAAACGCTAGTCGAAAAAACCTCGACAACTACTTTCCAATTTCAGACGATCTATCTGTATATTCCATAGTTAAGAGATTGTATTTTCCTCTACAGCACTTTACCTCAGCGTTTGGAAAACACGAAGCAATGCCATCATGCGTTGCGTTTTTGAAATGTCTACATGAATATACCTGTACATGTAATGTAGTAAAAGTTTCTGAAATGATTAAAAAAGTTTCGGATTCGCAACCTTTAATTTCTGAAAAATCTTCGGAAATGCAACCCCCCCCCCCCCCCCCCCACCCCCTCAGTTGACCACTTTCTCATCTACTTTTATACATTATAATAAACGTAGAACAAGGTGGTACAGTAAGATTTTGTAGGCAGTGAAAAAAGACAAGTAACAAGAGAACACATGACATATACTACATCTCTTGAACAAATACCTTGTTAAACAACACGCATATACCTGATTTAAAATTTTCTTACTTAGACTATAAAATAATCTTTTAAATATTTTTCATCAACACACTTATTTTGGATTTAATATTACAAGGTCTTACAAATTAATCACTCTTTACTAAAAGTAATATCGTATCTCGCATTTGTTATAGTCTATTATGTCAAAAATTGAATTCTTCACTTTTGTTCAAATTTGCTAATAATGTAAATAAGGAAACACTTTGTAATGTGATTTACCATTTAAACCTTTGATGTTGTTTAATTAGATGGAATTATACTACTTCGAATTGCTCTTTCAATTGAACCAATTTTACCACGATTTATTCGTACATTTGATGCAAATGTGTAAATATAGACTTTATAATAAACGCTATTGGATTTATTGCCTTGAATCAAATTATTAAAATCGTGGAATAAACCGATATTGATCTATAGTTCATCCCACAACATGTAGGTATTAAATACATTTTAAATGCTTCAAAGGATCTGAAATATGCATCCTTGGGTAGATAAATTACTAACTGAAATAAACTCTGCACTGTTATTATTTTGATTTATTCTCTGATCATTCTTAGTCATCTCATCAAAGAATATGTGATGACTTAGATATAGATATATTCATCTTTCCAAACCTTTTGTCTTGAGATGAAGTTGACTTCGGATAAAGCAGAAACGTTTTCGTAGGAATTATTTGAAATTACAGAATTAACGCAAATAGTATATAACTAGTAGACTTTCAAGCCATTGACTGTTTCGTCGACTGTTTGGTATTAACATGTTGGTGCATTTTACATGTATGAAATTGGGGTTTTATATTTTGTGCGTAAATTTTAATGTTTTTTAAACAAAGGACTGGAATTGTCACATCGAATTGATTGGATTTCATTTACGTTTTACGTTGTCATTTTAAAGTAAGTTATCTCCGCTAGAAAAGTAAAAAAAAATCAATATTTCTCCTTTAGAATGTTTCGCAGCCATTTTAAATAAGTAATCTGCACTAGAAAAGTCAAAAGTTTTAAAATAAATTCATATTAGATATACTATATCACTATGTAAAACATCTCTCCTTAAGTCTGTTACAAGTTGGCTCATCAACTATGCTAAATAATTCATGTAATATCACTACTTTTTTACGGACTCCTTTGAAACATTAATAATATCAAAAAATATATAGATTTTATGATAAATATCCCATGTTAATAATAAAATATCTTAAAATGCATCTAGACGTATTGATTCAGTATTCTGTATAATATAACACCAACATAGACTGCATAGTCGGTTTGCTGATTAAAATCTAACTTCACAGGGTTGCTAGTTCGTTAACATGTTAATTAAAACAGATAATAAAATAAACTTGCAAGGAATTTAATTGAAAATTAAGGTGGAAGTACTTTAAGCGTGATCATTGGCATTTTGTAGTTGATAAAATCATAATATTATTATAGGTATGCATTTTACACCAATAAACTACGGATATTGTTATCATCTTGTGTTTTTTTTTTTTTTTTTTTTGGGAGGGGGGGGGGGGTGGCTTCTTTGCAAATATTGAAATTAATTAAAATTTTCAATGTGATTTATTTAATAAACACCAAATTGTGCGATCGTCTAGGCATATAGTCCCAAGTATAAGGCGTTTATTATAATAAAGACTAATTTTTATCCATACCCTTGTACACGTTCCCCATGGTCCAAAATACAATCATATGTCCCGTGTTCTATTCAATATCCGGGTCCAGAGTTTTGGTACGATTTAATTGAACTTATTTTAAATCTCCATGAAGTATATTTACAAACTTGAAAATAAACCTAATATTATTCTTTAAATGTGGGACTTTAAACATGTTAAAGATAAGAAGTAGTAAGGGACGAGATCAAAAGTTCAATGTAGGATAAAAAACTTAATTCAAATAGTTTGGGTGTGGGGGGTAAAAATGCTGCAAGTTTTGTTATCCGACATCGATTTTCGGATTGAAAAATACGGATTTAAGTGATGTCCAAGTCAATATACAGAACAAACATACATTGTTGAGGAAAAACAGGACCCTGATACAAAAAGTATACTCTCAAAGCATATGCCCATATTGGTCAATCAATTTTTCCAAAATTAAGTTAAGAGGGGGTGGGGAGGATGGTTAAAAACTATGTGAATTAAGTTTTTTATCCTACATTGAACTTTTGATCTCGTCCCTTATACAGTCGTCCTCCAGATTTTCTTTTTCTTGTAAAAAGAAATATTTTTATTGAAATTGACTCTGTTTCCGTTATTATCCGTTTGATTTATTCGTACAAAATTGGAAATCCGTTATAAAATGGTTTTCTGCCATTTCTATATCTACCGTAACGACCAACATATACAAAGGTCTTGTCAATAACTTTAAAAAAACTGACTACAACTGAAATTCTGTGAAAATGGATCAGTCTTCCAATGGCATATGGTACACGGTTGTTAAAATACGTCCTTCGCTAATTTTTTCCTAGCAACCAAAATTCATTTAGAAAAATATTTAGTAATGAAATGTATTTAAGGATAATTTTTCCAAGTAAAGAATGTCTTTGGTTAGTTAAAAATGGTTGGTCAATTTTTCTAGTAATATCCTCAACATAAATTTAACTAAGAAAAAAAATGTCCACAGATTTTTTTACTAGATGAAATTAGTACACAGGCAAATATTTATATTTGACTGATTAGAAATCCACAAAATTTGGGAAAATAGATAGCATTTAAACGTTGATGCAACCTTAATATAACAAACGCAGCAAGGCCCTGTTCACATTGTGGTTACATTTAACACTCAATAAAGGTAACTCGCTGTATTCACACTATCCTCAGTTAACCTGATGTGTGAACGTGATGCGGGATAACTCATATTTAACCAAGTAGTATGAACAGGCTTATAATTTATGAGTTCTTCAACAAGTGGGAGATACCAACCCAGTGACGTAATGTCGCTAATGTACATTTTGACTATTTTGGAATTAACAAAGGGTGAAAGTAAAATATCCGAATACAAAAGTACATAAACATTGACTATAATAGTTCCCACAAACACAAGTGTTTAATGTCTTAATGAGATGTGCAATTTTCTGAATAAATTCAATGGCACTGTTAGATTAGAGTAGAAAAGAATTCAATTATACAGTCCATGAGATGGTATTTAACACAGGGAAGAAAAGCACTGTAAACGTATATAAAATTCAGTTAATATCAATGAAATAATTAAAAGAAAACATATTCTAAATTCTATACTGCGTCATTCTTTCTTTGAAGTGTTTGACAACAAAACATATTTTGAAAATTAGGCACAATGTTTACTAACCTCGATTTTTGGCAGATAGTGGGCTTTTTCTCCACAGTAATATGAGAAGGATTTTTTTTATTTAACGTTATCATATCAAATTTTGATATGTAATCTTTTACGACATAACAGATGTAACATGTAGGACTAGATTTCACTTTTAACGATATCAGTTTTTTGAAGAGATGTAATGCTCAGAAATTGATTGATTGAAAACTTTAAAAAAGTTTTTTTTTCAAATACCCCTATTTCATAAATATGCATAAAGCTTTTTAAATGTTTCACATACTAAGACCTGATTAAGAGTTAACTGGTATAGACAACTGAACCTATATACATGTAAAATGTAATGATATGGATAAGCGTAAACATAAGAATGGACGAAGGAGTTGATTTAATTTAGTTTAGTGAAGATTGCTTTTTTTTGTAATTTAATCTGGTTCCTCTTCTTTTACTATTTCCTGAAACCCTTTCCACCTTGTGTTTATTGATATTGCTACAAAATATCATTTTTTATATTTTTTTTATAGATATATACGTGAATGTATAAAGAAACATAGAAATAGAACCTAGTTTTAATGTGTTTTGCAAGCACAAAAGTGCACCACAAGCTGAGGCAGTGCAATTAACAAATTATGTGTCTCTATTTCATGTACTATTTTTTTTCATAATTGTATCATTGCGCAAGTTAAATATGTTATACAATACCCAGTCTAATTATTTGTAATTATATTAATTACAAAATTTTTTTGTTAAAATAGAAGATTGTTAACTTCTCATTATTAACATTTTTTCGAGATATAAACATGTACTAGTAGATATGAATCAAAACCCCAAATAGATAGGATCTCGTATACACCCTTGAACGTAAAAAATGACAATTTGGTGTTTAGTATTATGTTATTTAACAGATTTTGTATATACTTATTTTATCCTTTAAATATGTTGTTAAATACCAAAGTGACTTAAGATGCACTTTATTTTTCGCAATATAATTGCACTCTGTGGTGTAATAACACAATTTCCTGGAGAATTTCCGACTGCATAATTCAATTAATAGCACGTCATTAGGATTTCATGATTTTCATTTTATCAATAATAATTCATTTGTCGAAATAGGATTATGTTAAAATCAGCTATTTTTAGGACATGCACGGTTTTTGAACTTTTACTGGTGGTTTGTTCAAATATTCAAATTCACACTCTCCCTTTCTGTCAGGTTTACGTAAAACTAAGGTCTGAGTGACATAACCCTACGTGAAGGAAGGAAAAAACTTCACATATAATCTAGAGAAATTTACAAACTGTGCATTTTTGTTCTTTACATAGGTAAAACAGTCAACTAAATTACAAAGCACAGTTCTGTGCTATAAGATTATCTAGTGCTTTTTTAACCTTATACTCTGTTTAAACTATTACAAATGTGCTTATTTGATTTTTATAGTGCTTTCAGCAATATGCTAATTTTAAAATTGATACATTTATCTGATATCTGTTTGTGCTATAACTTTATGCTATTTTGCATCCTTGTCTAGTTGAATGTTTGCTTTTTGTGATGTTCTGTATATACTTATATGTTATAGTAAGTTGAAAAGGCTTTCTAAAGCTCATGTCTATTGCTAACTGTTTATATGTGCAGACAGTACTAATTTACTTGCAGTTCAAACATTTAATAAAAGTCCGACAGAATTAATAAAGCATATGATAATCAAGCTGTTATGTTTACTGGGGTGTCCCAGACAATAGAAATAGTTAATTTTGTGAGTGATTACCATTATTTCTTTAATGTTTGAAGTTTTCTTTATTTAAAAAACGTAAATCTTTGATATAGGTAAACAAGAATTTCATTGGTTTTTCCGAAAATATACAACAAACAATTCTAGTTTTATATGAAGATCACAACAGGCTCCTCATACGTAATTATTTTGTCAGGTTATGCAATTTAAATCTATTATGCAGTTTGTGAACGGTAGTTTAAAATGAAATTATTTTTATGCCAAGATCACTTTTATATTGACTAAAGACCATTAACTTCTCTCTCTCTAAAAGAGACTACTCGTTATTAGCAAAAAACACTAAGTAAAAATAATTTACAAATATACATTTATGATACTTAAAGCGACGTTTTTGAGTCAGTCTATAGCACGTTAAAATTATTTGACAAATGATATGAAGAGTTTTTATCCCCATTCAGTTATTCAATACAAACATTCTTTAATGTTAGGTTATCAAATGTACTTTAGTTTCCATGAGCAATAATAGGGCTTTCAGAATTTTGAAAGTAGCCGTTCCAAGATGTAAAAGGCGTCATAAGAGTAGCTGGTAGAAACCCTCCGACTACCGGGTATTTTTTTGATAAGCCCTGCTATAGTGGTAAGCACAGTAAATATTATGGCATACTAATTTTAATTTGATTCGCAGTAAATCCTCGGTAATTCAAAATAAAAATCGAAAACCCTGGTTATCTCGAAGTGTTTGGATTTCCAAGTCTCTTACGAGAAAAATCTATATATCATAACCTGGATAACTCGAAAAATCATACAACTTAAAGTATCGGTGCCATGGTATTCGAGTGACCAAATTTCTACTGTATATGAATAATATTTGGAATAATACCACATTTGTGAGACATTCCGTCTATTTTTCCATCATAGAGGAACAAAACAAAGGACGTAGAACTTCTCTGTCCCTTGTGAATGATTTTATATTTCATTAGCCGTTCCTTTGTTTACATTTTAAATCTTGTTTTCTAACGGTTTGGTATGGTTTAGTCGTGTAAGGCACCAGATGTTCTACCTATCTTCAAGAACAACGCTGTTTCTCGTCATAAATGCATAATTGAAAGCCTTTATTCGAATCTTATATTAAAAGGTTTTTGTTTATAACACAATTTTCGTATCTTCATATCTCGCTAAGAATCAGATATATTGAATACGGCTAGTTCTTACTTATTGATTATTGTTTTCCTTGAATACTACTTCTGAGACAAGAATTGTTGAAATATACATACGTATGGATTGATTAGGTATCATGGAGTTTTTGCATTAAAAATCATATGCTCATCAGTGCACCCCCATTTACGGAATACGACAACTACTATTTAAATAAATATCACGTAATATTTTCATACACACACACATATATATATATAATATATCGAAGTTTATGGTATGACTGTCTAATTGTAACTGTTTTCAGTTTTTAAGCATCTACTTATAATGTCTTAGGACATTACTTGATAGGTGTAGACAGGTTTTCTACAAGAACCACAAACTGGAAAACATTTTAATAAACAAGATAATCATGACTTTGACTCTTTGAAAAATACATTATTAGAAATACTAAGGGTTCATTCCTTGTATTGCACATGGTAGATCTCCTTAGCTGAAATTTGTCTTCCTATTTCGGTATTTTTGGTTGAGTACTTCTTGTTTAATATAAGTTTGGTTTTTTGTCTTCCAAATGTTTCGGTTTTAATGCTGCTGATGAGAGGTAACTCCTTGAAATGAGTCGTATACAGCATAGTATAAATTTACTATATCTAATATTAGTATCTTTGGATTGTTATTTTTTAATCAAACGGAACAATATTTTCAAAATTTCTTCATTTGTTCGTGGTAAACACTATATTTCGTCACAAATCAAAACAAGCTCGTCCAATATAAAAGATAAGGGATACATTTTTACCATTGTGATGTTGTATTGTCTACCATATGTTCTTGACATCTATTTCGCCGATCTTGATCTTGTACATGTTTGATAAAACGTATCACAAAATACCGATTTAAATATGATGCACTGTATGGCCATTTCATTGACTGACAACTCATCAGCAGTGATCGAGATCAAAATATTGGAAAACCGATTAAAGATATAATAAAATGAATTAATAAGCACAACCATCAGCTAAGGGTTACCTCTGCATCAAAAGGAAGTGCCTTAGAAATTTCTGGTAATTTTTGTCAAAACAACCTTTGTATTTCTACTACCTCTTTTAATTTAACCAAGTTTTCATTTTTATTTTGGTTTGATTTGTTTTCTTGTTTTTATATGTTCTTGTTTTTTGTTTTCTAAAATAAAAGATTCAATTTTAATCACTGTTTATGAAAAACGACGAAAAGATTATACATATATTTTTCATATTGACCCGGAGCTCAGTAAAAAATTGTTACAAGCTTTCAAATTTCAGTAGTAACATTTTGTGTTGACTCCTTTAGATTGTTTTCGTTTTTATACGAAGTTAGATGACGTGTTCTCTCTCTGCTTTTGTTTGTTTAAAATCATAAAAGTTCTTTTTTTTCTGGAGAAAAGGTGTTTGAATTAAACATGCTGTTATATTTAGAACACTAGAATATGCACAAGATACGCAATTAATACTTTTAATAAATTTTACAAAATGCAGAAAAATATTGTAAAAAGGAAATTTTAAGTAAAGTCAAGAAATACCAAAGGGATATTCGAAGGAGGGAAACATCGAAACAACTGACAAACTTCGGAGAACAACGACGACAAAACCAAAACAATACATGCATTAAAAACTAAAACATTTAATAACATGGACCCCACCAAAAAACCGGGGGTTGACTCAGGTGCTCCGGAAGAGTAATCAGTCTCTGCTTCCTGCAGGACACCCGTCATGTTGCCCATGTCAAATCCGGTATGAAGAAGGGATAACATCAATGGAACAGGTCTATTTTTATTTGAGAAACGGTTTTTCATACCTGTCAACCAAGTCATGATGACGTCCATAAAACTTAAATAAGGATGACTCCAACTTAGGAGCAACATAAATGATCATTAGTATGTGGCAAATAAATATATACTGGCAGACCAAATTGGCAAATCACTTTAATAATATGATCTGCATGAGTAGCATTTAAAACCCACATGATGCTATTTATACTGCAATAATTGCAGCAATTAATTTTCAATATTTAATTTAACATGTAATAGTATTGTCAGAGTACATATAAATATAAATCACACTATCCTTGATAATACTTAGAACTTCATTACTGATTTCGTAAAGTTTATCTTTTTTCAAATCTGTAACATTGAATTTTTATTATATAATTGGAAATACGGGAGAGGTTTATTATTATTTTATGTCCTGTTTAGTTGTGGTTCATTTTTTCTGTGCCATTTAGTAAAACTTATAAAATATCAAAGTCGTATCAACACTGAACTGCAGTATTAACGACCCAAAGGAATAGTTAAATGTTTGCAAAATGTTTTTTTAATAATTGTACAAGCATTAAACGGATTAAATGTAAAAACACAAGTATACATTAAATGGAATTCTAATTTATGTCTAAGAACAATATTTTTATGTAGTATTGACTTTGTTACAGTGACAGTTGATAATTGTAAAGGATGTACAAATGTACTACTGATATACCGCATCGTTGGATATTTCTATAATCCTTTGCTAGATAATCAAAATGTCAGCATTTTAAAAAGAAGGGAACATGTGAAAGGTCGTTACAAACCTACCGGCTTTATCCACTATAATATGGTGCAAAAGCAAATGACAACGTTTTAAATCAAAGAAGACCGGGGTTAATTGTAATAAAATGTAAATAAAATGGATTACATGGGAATGTTTTGTTTACGTTGAAATAATTTAAAGGTTTTTCCTCCCACTAATTTGTATTCATCTCAATCAATGATTTGTTAATAATTTACCTACTGATATATGTTCAAAGGTTTGTTACATTTCACTCTGGTCATGGGACTTTTTGTAACACACAATCGAACCATCGAATGAAAAATCCTGTACTGCCAACTCACATTAGGGAATTTCTGTCCCGTAGTAAGAAATGTTACCTCAACGAGACACATTATCTTGACTGCAAGCAAACCACTTTTTCAGTGTTGTCTGTGTTTAGTGGATAAACATGAATACCAATTTTTAAACATTTACGTGACCAGACATTACATTTAAATAGAATCCTCGATGACTGCTTACAACGTATTTGATTTTAACTAAAGAAATCTCTGTATTACTGAAAAATTATTACGCCAGGGATTTCGATATCACAAACTTGTAAAAACTTTTACTAAATTTTATCATCGGTACAAGGACCTCATTCGTAAATATAAATCAACGTGCAAAATTCTTATATGTTCAGTGTTTTACATCCCATCTTTTATGGTAATATTCTATACAAAGCACAAAAAAGTCGCCATTCACCTGAAAAGCTAATCAAACCTTTAAGCAGACTTATCAACAAGAGATATAGTTACGATACTGTTGTCAAGTCATTAAAGATGGCATTTTTTGGAATTAATATTGATTCACTCGTAGGGTCTTTGCATCGGAAATAAACACATTTATTCTAAAACCAGTTGTTAGCATGAAACGGGTTATATTCTTCTCGTATAAATTATGATGGCATGATGCTAATCCCCTAACGGTAGGGATTGTGACTGATTTTCTATTATGATAAGTTTAATTGAGGTCTGCTTAGTTTCTTCTGTTACCTTTTTTAACATCGGACATCTTTTGAACTGAGTATTACTGTGTTTATCGCTGTGTGTTTGTTTATTCCATATTGGCTAGAGGTAAAGGGGGAGGGTTGAGATCTCACAAAACATGTTTAACACCGCCGCATTTTTGCGCCTGTCCCAAGTGAGGAACATCTAGCCTTTGTTAATCTTGTGTGTTTTTTGAATTTTGGTTCATTCTTATGTTTCGGAGTTTAGTGTGCCGTCCATTTTGCTGAACCAGTATACATTATGGTTTATGGGCCAGCTGAAGCCCGCATCTGGGTGCGGGATTTTCTCGCTGCGTTGACGACCATTTGTATCCTTGAGCTGTTTTGTGCTCTTTGGTCGGGTTGTTATCTCTTTGACACATTCCCCGTTTCCATTCTCTATTATATTTAATGGTCCTATTTGTCTCAAATCGGCACTAGAGGCCATCTTGAAGTTGCATTGTGGTTTCTGTGAAATTTTTCTCAACACTGAAGGCTTCGCTGTGAGATGAAAAAAAAAAGCAAAGAAAGTCCTGTTACTTAACTACAACTTTTATACAGAAAGCATTTTTGACAAATATTACATGCTATCACAAAATTACTCTCCCCTTATAATGACATGTATATGTTTCCGATTGCAGAAACTCGTTGTCAGCTTGGTTGTTGACGGAGACTAGTTACTGCACCATTTCTGTAATGAAATGTGAAGAGGAAAAATATACCTAAGGAGCAAACCAAAAAACACAATTCATTAGAGAGAAAATCCGGGAAGACAAATGAACAACCACAAGCGCAACAAATAAACATTGAAAATTAAAACAATGAACAAAACGAACTTCTTTAAAAACCAGGAGTGAACTCAAGATCTCCGGAAGAGTAAGCAATTCCTGCTCCTTATACGGCACCCGTAAATATCTTTTTACGGAAATGCATCGCAAAGAGCAGTTGATGCTCTACCAACAGTGTCAGTGTTGTACTATTGTTCTGTTAAAAAAATTATGCTCCCAAATCCCAAAATTATCATGATAGTTTTGATTTTTCTCTGCTTTATACCACAACTCTAAAGTGATTCTTAATGCATGTAGTATGCATTATTCATCAACTCTTACAATATGAATTCTCATTTTGTTCTTCAAATAATTATCTAGATAAATACCATGTTGGATCGAAGACATCGAGTCTAGAGCTGATGACAGAGACTTCATAATTATTTGAGTTTCCCTGTTATGGTCTTGTCTTGAGTTGTAGTGCACACCTTCTGTGTGAAATGCCTGTCAGTTGGAGAAGATGGCGCAAAGTCAAAGTTTGTGAATATATTTGAGTTCGATGGTTAAATTCCGGCTGCAGCAAATGCCTTTGTGATATTAGCTAGGATCTTGCATGAGGCCATGCTTCTCTGATAATGGAAGGTAAATTATATATAGTCATAGGTACAACTGGATTGCATCTAATCCATGCATCTTGTACAGCATGAACACATTTCTTAAATGATCGGTAAATATCAGTAGAGCGGCGTGGTTGAAACGATAGTAGAACAACACCATTTTCTTTAGTATATTTCAGAGCTTCTAAACCAATATGAGTCTCTTAGGTGTCCAGAAATAATAAGACCGGTTTCTATATTTTAGATTTTACGTTGTAAGAATAATTCTTCATTTTTATACAACTGGACGGATTAACTGCACCTATTCACCCTGTTGGATGTTTTTTTTTCAAAAGACGATCGGTATTGCAAAGGGGGACAAACTGTGTACCGCTATTGGCCGAACTGTTCTTCGGTTAAATTTTTACAGGGGATATTATAAAATACAGAAAATAAACTAGCCCAGTCCTTTAATATCGTTTTCCGATATATGGATGATTTTCTGTCACTTAATAATCCTAACATTAAGGATTACCTACATCTCATATATCCTGTGAAGTTGAAATTAAAAACCACATCTGCTTCATATCTAGATTTGTACTTGTACATAGATAATAATGGGCGATTGAAATATAAACTTTAAGACAATCGTGATGATAATAATTTTCAGATTGTGAACCTCCCCTTTCCTTGCAGTAATATACCAACGTCTCAATCCTATAGCTATGGTGTGTATATTTCAAAATTGATTCGTTACTGCCGTGCATGTGATATATACGACGAATTTCTCGGCAGGGCGAGATTGCTGTCACATAAACTTCTAAGACAGTGTTATATGTTCAGTCTTTGTTAATTTCATCACTCCAAAAATCACGAATTTATTTGCCGATACGAAGTTTCTATCTCATGTATGAGACTATATATCTTCGGTTAGATTTCACGTCCTTAAGGAATTGACATCTCACCGGACTTTACTGGATTTTATCCACTGGCATGAGCAGGACATGCTTAATTTCAGAAACCTGATGTCACTCCCGGTTTTTAGTGGGAGTTAACTTTGCTTTAGTTTCTGTGCTGTTTTTTCTATTTTTGTTTATTTAATTATATGTTTTTAGTCTTTTAGTTAAGAATGTGGCATTAGTTTCCTATATTCCATTCTCATTACTTCTCATTACTTTGTCTTTTCCTTGGATTTCGAATTAACGGATTTTTCCCACTGTTTTTGTCGCTTCGGTATTCTTCTGCCGATATCTGCAAATGATAGGTTTTAATAAGTAAGAAGGGGGTCTTTCAGGAAACGATAGACTATGATAAATACAGGATATCTGGTTACATTTTATGGTATTATTATATAAATACAGGATATGTGGTTACATTTTATGGTATTATTATATAAATACAGGATATCTGGTTACATTTTATCGTATCATGATATAAATACATAACTATCACATGAAATTTGTAGTCGATATAAAAACATACTCATTGACATTAAATATATTTAAATAAATTATTTTATAGTATAGTAATGTTTATCCTCTTACTGGTGCAAATTATATAATTTAAATTCGACAAGTGGTGAATATTTGAAATATAAATCAGAAATGTGAAAAAACTGTGCGTTGCTAATCATCGGCATACTTTTCGACTTCTCACTTGTATAAAACTATTAAGAATGCTTTTGACAGCAGAGATTACATTAAGTGTCCTCTAAACACCAAGCAGGCTATAAACACATCACTCTTAGCACAAGACGCAATGAATAACATCTACTTCTAAAATTTTACAGCTTAACAAGCTAACATAAGTACTAAAATGGTTGTTAGAAAAAACTTATATAATTACATTTTCAAGTATACTTGTAGTTTTTAGAAATGTTTTAGTGGCCACGATCCTTGGAATTTGAACTTAAGGAACTGTCATCGAAAATTTTAGTTTTGGATATAAAAGTATTGTTAGCTTTTTTTAATAATTAAGCACTTTCCAGCTTCTTCTGATATTTTATTTTCCCATCTGTATATTTTAAGTATTTATGAACCAATTTCAGAGAAAGGTATCCTGTTACTGATTCATTTAAGTCAAAAAAGGAAAGTTGGTTCTCTTTCTTTCTTGTTGATGAAATAGTAAAAAAGGGTTGAACGTTGGGAGAAGAATTTTCGATAAGTCCTGCTGAATCTTTCTAACTTTGAAATCTTCAGTGCAAGCGCTCCATTTTACAGAATGGTCTAGTTGGCTATAGTACATGTACACTGTATAAGGCTGCTCGTCATGTTCGTGTAAGAGTCATTTTAAATTCCTTCTGACTGAATTGAAAATGGGAGGATAAACCGTATGCGGCAACGACCCGATAAGTTTTGATCTTTGATCGAATCTGAAATATCCCAGTTTTATTTATATGTATGTGTTTGCGTGTGTAATGTGCATACAAGTCAATCCTCTATGAGTTGTATGAAAACCGATATGTTTCAATTTGCTTTTTACATTTTGCAGTCAACCCCCGTTCTTTTTATTATAAATGTCTTGAAAAAGGCTGCAATTTTTAAAAATAAACAGCGGATAGTATAAGGTAGGTTAGAAATTCTGTATTTTTTGTTGTTTGTGTAGATTATTCTTCATTCAAATAAGGACTTTTCTGCAAAAAGTTAACAAAGGCAATGAAAATAGTAGACACAAAACAAGACTTTCCATTTTCGATTTTCTATTTATAAAATCCGAAAAACGATAAACATGGGTTGACTGAAAGTGTTTCTAAATTCTTGTAAAATACAAAATATTTACATTAGTTGTTTATTAACACCTTTAAGCATCATTCTCTGTAAACATGTTGTTGTCTTCCTTACAAAAGATGATTTGGTTAAAGTTATTAATACGACTATCAATTTCATGTAGCATATTATTTCAATATATTTGCATTTAGAATGATTTATTATATTTTCGTACATATAATTTTACTAATCAAAAACTTATGTTGCCTACCGTGAAGAAGAAAACCATTTAAATATAAAAAAAAATTTTTTCAGTGATTAAATAAATATATGCATACAATTATTTTCCTTCATCATTTAAGTACAAAGTTACCACCGGAAGTTACCACACTTCCGGTCTGCAGTATAATCTTAACTCTAAGTGTACATAAACAGCGAAATGTATAACGGGAAAAGTCAATAATGACGTACCAATCAATCAAGGTCAACTAACAGACAGAACCATGGACAAAAATAACATAAAAGAGCACAAAGTGATGGGGGTTAAGCCGGTTTTATGGGTACCCCCTCCCGTTATCTATCCTGACACTCCGGTGCATAATAATAATAATGATAATAATAATAATCATCTATTTCAGACATAAATAGTCCATAGTTATATACAAATATAATGAAAAATGAAGAATTAAAATACCAATAAATGTAATTAGAAATTCAAATTTAATAACATGTCAGTAAAAGTTCACATAAATTTCAGTATACCATTTTCTAAGTAAAGACGAACTATACCATAAATCACTACCAAGAATAGTAAGAACAAGCTGATTATCAGACTGTTGCAAACGTTTATACAAACTATAGATAGTTTTAGGTCTCATTTCCTGAAAACATCTTACATCATTCCTGACAAACATACCACTAGCACTACATCGTGAACTGAAACCCATCAATATTCTGAAAGCATTATTATACATTATTTTCATTTTGGTAAGAGACGATATTCCACAGTTGGACCATAATGACACACAATAAATATTCATACAATAAGACTGAAAGAGCTGTATTTTAACATCAAATGAACACTTATTAAATTTACGTTTCAGCATATTAACCTTTCTACATATGCTTCGATATTGTCTTTTGATATCGCAATCACCATTCAAATCATTACATATCATATGACCTAAATACTTAAATTCATCAACAAATTCCATCACACTTCCATTTAAATAAAACTTGGGAATGTTATAAATCTTCAAAAATTTTGTCTTAAAAATCATACAAACAGATTTTTTGGTATTAAATAATATATCGTGTTCATTAGCAAAGTTTTCACATATGGATAAATGTTTTCTCAAACCTGCAACTGATGGACTAATAATACACATATCATCAGCATAACAAAAATTATTTAGCGGCACTCCATTTAAAAAACAACCAACATTGGCTCCAGATAACGCTTTGTTCAAATCATTAATATAAAAATTGAACAGATAGGGTGATAAGATACCCCCTTGTCGTACACCATTACGTACATTAAATTCATTAGATGTGAATTCACCCCACTGAATACAATAAATCTGAATATCAAACCATGACATCAGAAAACGAACAATAAAAACTGAGATGTCTGTCTGTAGTAATTTGTGCAATAAAGTCCAATGATTAACTCTATCAAACGCCTTGTGTATATCTAAGAAACAGGCAAACACAGGACTGCCATGCTTTACATAGAAAGATACAATTTCTTTAAAAACGAATAAACACAAGTCAGTAGAATGACCATTCTTAAAACCAAACTGATGGTCACTTATTAAAAGTTTATCTTGCATTAAATTCAATAAGTACTTTTCAATCACTTTAGATAATATAGAAGTCAATGCGATCGGCCTATAGTTATCCTTGTCTGGGAGATCACCAGATTTAGATTTCGGAATTGGTACCAGCATCACTCGAGTGAAGTCCTTCGGAATAACACAGTGAATTAAGATCGAAGACAATAGCAGCGATAACAACACAAATAAAATATGAGGGGCATTTTTCAAGTGTTCTGCAGCAAGTCCATCACTGTCAGCTGCTTTTCCTGAATGTAGAGTATTTACAATGGACTGAATTTCTTCTACAGTTGTAATAGCATCATCAGAAATAGGGCACACCTTTAAGCTTTCTTTTACAGAATTCTCGTATTTGTTATTGTTCACAGAGTTCAATAGGCCATTAAAGTGATCTCGCCACATTTGTGCAATTTCATACGAACCAGTTGCTCCGTCCACTGATTGCGATAAAGGGGTATTCTTATTATTCTCTTTATTAATTCCATTCCAGAATCCACGCATGTCCTTATTTTTCAATTTATCAGCCAAAGCATCAGCTTTGTGTTGATCACTGTCAATTTTACACTTTCGTAAAGCATACTTGAACGACAATCGAGTTGTATTCATCAGACGAAAAACAGGTCCATATCTCGGCTTTCCAAATGACTGCCACATCAAAAAAGCTTCTCGAGCCATATCATGGGATTCTTTGACATGTTCATTCCATCCAGGTATGATATTGAAATAACCAACTTTATCTCTGCTCAATGAATCACTTGCCTTCTTAATTGATTCAATAATGTCTCTGTAAAAATTTTCTATAGAGGTACGATGAGATATATTAGTACAGTTCATATCTCGACACTGAAAACAATCCGCCGGTAAATGAAGATCATAAAGGAGCGCCGATAGATTATTCCGATATAAATTGATGTCCATGTCGGAGCACTTGCACCAGTTGATGATTTTTGGTCGTTGCATTCCTTTTCTACTGATCAAGCTAGTATCGCATCTATGTAATTTCAAAATGTTAGTTGAAAAAGACATTGGAAAGTGGTCGGAGCTTACAAAGTTAGTATGCACTTTTTAGTAAAACATATTATAAAAGCCAATATAGTATGATTACAAACATTGGTTGGACAATGTCACTCTTTTAAACAAAATAAAACTCCCACAAAGGGTTAAATGCTACATGTATCTCTTCATTATACACATGTATGTATAATTTCGAGAAACAGAAGGTGAAAGAATAGTATTGATTGATATATGGAGAAATGCAGAAATGTTATAAAACTTAAAAGTAAAGTCAATTTTAACTTCGCTAATATTGAAAAATGCAGATCCTCCAAGTACCTGTAAACTTACCATAAAGAGCATGCTTAGATGTCCAAATTCGAAAAAGCAATTTCTCATCAAGATTTTATTTCTACTGCTACATCGATGTATTTGCTTATTTATCCAAATCTACGAGATTATTCCTACCTTAAACGGTAGTATTTTGGCACAACTTGGCATTTATAAGCCCTTGTTTTGTCTATTGCTAATGTCAAAATTCAAATCTGCTGAATACAAGCAGAAATATCTTTTTTTTTCTTCCGGCATTTCCTACACTTCTGATCAGACGTGATGCATTAATTTATCAAGACTGTTTATAAAAAAATAACATTTCTGGGATTAATGATTGGACCTTCAAATTTTGCTAATAAGGAGTGAAATCTAACTAACTACAAAACCGTATCACCGAGGCTCTAATGTAATATCCTGCATTTAAAGTGATATACACCTCACCTATAAAACTATTATTTTAGAACCTAAGTACAATGATAATTTCTTGTACATTAACTAGTTTACGTGACATTAACGACAAATACGACACTTTTAATGTTATATCGTATGACAAAAAAATTGTTAATGTGACTTAAAACCATCTAGCGTATTAAATAAACAGGCTTATTGCAGCAATTAAAAAATATGATTAATTATATTTATAATATATTTGTCAAAATGTTTCTAAACATTTTTGCAGCAATTAAAAAATATCTTAAATTATATCTATAATATATTTGTCAAAATGTTTCCAAATATTTTAGCAGCAATTAAAAAATATGATAAATTATATTTATAATATATTTTTGTCAAAATGTGTCTAAACATTAATTTTTTTTTATAGCAATTACTTTGCCACCTGCTGTCTACACGCTAATGTTTCCAAACCACGGTTTTCAACCGATGACGTCCGAATGTCTTTACAGCCCTTGTTAACGGCGTGTCTTCACGTTGGCATCAGAGGAAGACCAAACGGCTGGATCTAAATTTACCATTGTTAAGCTTGTGGAAGGTAGCATTTGTTAAAATATCACGAATTGTTATCACTTGAACACCGATGCTGGGAAGTGATTGAGTTAACTAAAACTACACAGTTAATTTGTTACTTTTGTTTGTACTAATTTTTAACTCATGCAGTCATTTTATAATGCTTGCTAGTTTCTCTTTCGCGTCTGGATTCATGTCAATTTACACTTTTCATAAAATAACTGAAGACTTCAATGTTAACTGTGATGTAATGTTAATAATACCACATGTAACAAGAGCTGTCATTAAATAGAAATACTCGTGTTCAAATACAAAGAAAACTTCCTTCAAATTTATATGGTAGAATATCAAACTTTTTAATTACAGGCTAGAAAGACGATAAAGATATTATTTTCATCGAAAATGTCGTAAGTCTGACACGTAGTCCAAGAGTCCTCAGACTCAAAAACAAGTCTTTTATTGTATTGGAGTGGGCCGTTCGGCGTCAGAGCTCCATAAATGAAACAATGTAATTTTTTTAACAAAATTTGACAATGTTTTTTTTTTATAATATAAAATTGTAATTAATTGTTATTGTCGGGAAAACGTGCCCTTAATTTCTATAATCATTTGAAAAATAATTAAAATTGTTTTTTTTAAATCTTTTAAAAAACTTGAAATAGCCTTTTTTGTTCAGGCAATTTAATGACTACACCAATACAAATACATACGTCGTTTTTGACCAAGCAATAAATTTTAAAACTTCCTTTAAAATAATAAAGTGATATAAATTAAAATTTTACAGTTATTTTTAAATAACCTTTATTTGCATAAAATACACCCATATGGGTCAAAGCAAAACAATACAATAACACCTCAATATATATACATCACAATAGACATTAACACTAAGAACATGAATACAACAAACAGCTTACAATAAAAAAAATCTTTATAATTATAATATGAACTCTGACCAATGTGGACCCTATTTTCGTAGTGCCAATGACTGCTTTATAAAGTCGCAAACATAAGGTAAAAGTTCTAATTTAGGGTTTAAAATTTGACTAATATGTTCCAATTTGTTATTAAAATCTATATTCAAATGAAGTTGAAGATGTTGGAACATAGTTTGCCTTTGCTTTTTATTAATGTTACAAATTAAGAAAAAATGATACTCATCCTCAATTTCTTTACACACAGTACATAGCCGGTTTTCCCTTAAAATATGTTTGTATCTTCCTATTTCTGTATTTAAAGAATGGTCACTGACTCTGAATTTAGTTAAAATTTGTCTATTTTTGAAACTGGATTCTTTTATTAAATATTTTTCCAATCCAAAATCAGATTTTATCTGTTTATATAAATATAAAGACAAATGATTATAGAAGTGAAAGTTTTAAGAGGAAATAAAATTAATGTATTAGTTATGCATTTTGTGCCGATTCTGAGTTACATGCGCTGACGTCCAACGGCACAAGACTTACAGACATGAATGTCATGCATGTTGTCTTATATTTCATTCCTTTTAATTTTATTATTACTTACACAATGCAAAGATAATAACAAATATTTGTTATATTTAACAACTAAGTAAGGTTAATGCTGTAAATAGTAGTGTATGGGAATATTTGTAGCACCGTACGTAGAATCAGTAATACTGTTATGCGTAACGAATAATGAACAGAGAAGGCATCTCCGTAAAATGAAAAGCCAAAAAAAGAAAACCTTCATTACAAATACCAAATTGTCCTTCCTTGGATATTTAACTTAGAAAAACCTAAAGTAACCGTAAATAATACAATTTCTGTCAACTGAATATGAACGGTAGTGGTAAAATGTTTGGAATATTTTTCGATTGATGAAATATG
This sequence comes from Mytilisepta virgata, assembly GCA_028015205.1. Lineage (NCBI taxonomy): Eukaryota > Metazoa > Mollusca > Bivalvia > Mytilida > Mytilidae > Mytilisepta > Mytilisepta virgata. Next base: position 41,349,941 of record CM051515.1, read on the forward strand.
ATATTGTGTGTTAAAATATTCTTCTATTTCCAAATAACAGGAATTGACATTTCTTACAAAATGTGAATGTAAGAAAGGGAACACCAACAATTACATGAAAAGGGGAAAAAAAAGCCACGCAATACTAAACTTTCTTCGGTAAAAGGTTACCTACTAGCACATATGTAGAAAAGGTTCTTTTCAATTTAAAGTTATTCTATGGATTGAAAAATACACTGAAACTGACAATTTTACTTATCTCAGCGATAAAAGTGTTTCTAAACCTGGAACATTCTGTACACAGGTATTCTCAAGTATGTAAATTAAGTTACAAACATTTTGTAGCAATTTAATGGAGTAACTTTTGATATTTAATCCAAAATGGAAAGAAAATAATATGCCGGTTTTGGAGACCGAATCATTTTTTTTACAATGCAATGACATTTCATTCACAGTTGTATCACTATTTTCAATGCAGCTGTATAGGTTCAACAAAATTGAATGGTTATAACCGCTGAGTATTTAAAAAAAAATCGTGCTCTATTTGAAAGCAAAAAAGGTGTCATATACCTACATCAAAGAAGGAATGCAATACAAAGCGATTTCTCTAAAATAAATACAATTTTATTAACGTACTCTGTTAGATAGAAACATGTCCTGCGTACTTAATAAAATGTTCTATGGCCAGTTAACTTGGGTACGATCAGTATACCGCTTACATTATTTTTCTTCTTATGGATGGTAGTAGGCCCTCCAATTACATAAATCCAATCACAAAACTTTGGTTAGAAGAGCTCGAAACCGTTCTAACCACCTGAGTTAGCCCCCTTGTTTTCTGATGGGGTCCGTGTTGCGCATCATTTGTTTTATGTTTTTGTGTTGTGTGTCTGTTTGTTTATTCTCATCCTTGACAGTCTCGGTTATGTCTCTGCCTCTGTGTTATGATTGATATATGGCATTTCGGATCTCTGTCTCTGGGTTTATGATTGTTCGATAGCCCTTTCAGTGAACTCGGTGTTTGATAGTGATTTTGATGTACTGGATTTATACATTTCGACAATGAATGTCTCACCAATAAAACACAAGACTAAACTTTTTTAAACGGTTTTAAAAAACCGAAACGTCAATCCTGTCAACAAAATTTTTAACAAGAACCAAATAGAACAACCATCTTAATAATAGCCAAGCACGAAGTAAATACTTCCTAGTTTAGAAAAGTTTAAAAAGTTTAAAAATGGATTTTTTAATTACAAGCCAGAGTAATTATGTCGTATTATTTTTCAATCATGACTTGCCTATACATGCAAAAGTGAAGTAAAATAGCACAAGACAGACAAGAAAACAAGTTCTGAGGAATATTATGACCTATTACATATATTTTCTTTGTTCATCTGGTAATGTCTATCAATAATTCAAATGTGTTCTAAATAAAAAAAGAAAGAAAGAACAAATAAACAAACCAACGAGCCAAAAATATACCTCTCTAGTATATTTACACTAAACTGTGAAAAACCATTTTGTAAATAAACATTCCCTGCAAAAACAAACGTGAAAAAAAACATCAAAGACTAACTTGTTTATGATAAAAGTATCTTAAGTAATACATTCTATTTATATATGAATACATGTATCAATTTAATGTAAACAATTTCCAGATGAATTGATAAAAATTGTTTTTGTCGCTTTTGAATTCGCATAATATATTACCGTTAACTAAATATGTAACCCACTAAAATGATGACTTCTATTTATGCGTGCATTTAAATAAATTTACCTTAGTATGTGTTCATTGCATTCAAACATTTGTCAGTCACATACCAAATTTGCGTACATTTATCCCGTCTTGTTGCTTTCAGTTGCTAGAGTCAAGTTATTGCTGTTTTTTGTTTTTTTTTGTTTTGTCCACTTGCGTTTGTACATGTTTTGCATCTGTCTAGAAAAACGGGGTTAAGAAATTATTACGCTGCACGCTATTCGGTGCTCTTTTTCTGAAATTTGCCTACTAGATATATCCGGACAATCGCATACCGGATTTTTATAGTTTTTGTCAACTAGCCTCAGTCTGGAATTCCAAGTTTCATAATAAAATGAAATGCTGGTAAGTGATCATGAGCCTTTCGTACAATACTGAATGATTTTCAGTGAATATGATTGTACTGTTATAAACAAAACACTTAAATTATTTTTAAAAGTTTCTTTTTAGCTCTATTAAATCTTCCTGATAAGTAATATTTGATATTTAATCCGTACATGAGAGAAATTAAAAAAGCTAGTTTAAGAGAGATCGGTTATTTTTTTCAACAGATTAAATTATCTTCACAGTGGTAGTGGTTGTAAACGTCAGAAGTAAAATATAAAATAACCATGCATACTGTTTTTTACATCATATTAAACATAACATTTACAATATACATACACATTAAAAATCTATATTGTACGATTCATTGTAACTACCACATTCATTATATATCGCTTTCATTTTAGTATTATCTTGGATTAATTGGGTAAATTCTAAGTTACTGTAAATGACGGCTGTATATTATGAACGCGTTACGTTTGCGTACATCTCAATACATTATTGCACGACTGTGGACATTTTACCTGTAAAACGTCCAATTTCCTGTGATTTTGGAACGGGCTTCCCTTTAGATTTATTGCTACCCTCCTTTATCTGCGCTATTTGAGTACTTCTTTAGCTCAGTTGGTAGAGTAGTCTACGTCTTTGACAGGTCCTGGATTTGAGTCTGGGTGGCGGCAGGACTTGGAGTTTCATGTAAATTCATTCCCTACTGTTACAATTTTACACGTAATTGAGTTAGCTTCTAACCAATTGCACAATGTTCTAAAATGAAAAAGATTCAGATTCTCTTGGATTTCTATCTTACGGACTTTTCCTACTGTTTAGTCGCCTGGGGTTTCTTTTGCCGATATTTACATAAATAAAATATATCGCAGAAATAAACACGGCAAAATAAAAAAAAAAAAGTATAACAAGAGGCTCCCAGGAGCCTGAATCGCTCACCTGGTCCTTAAGCTTTAAGGGAGTCTTTCATGAGCTATTACCCCTATAATGGATCATCTGACAACTTCGACCCAATTCAGACTTTTGTAGAGCTCAATGAGCTGATTGTTTAAGCAAACAACAGCTTTTCTCTATCGACAATAGTTTTCATTCTATAGGGCAAAAACAAGAGAAAACGCTATTTTTGACATTTAAAGGGTCATAAGCCCTATAAGGGGTCATCTGACATCTTTGACCCAATTTAGACTTTTGTAGAGCTCTTTGAGCTGAAGGTTTAAGCAAGCAACAGCTTTTATCTATCTGCAATAGTTTTTATTCTATAGGTTAATTTAGCAAACAATAGGTTTGCTTTATACAACTTCAGCAAGGAATCATCTTTGTTTTTGACCAAAGTCAAGGGCAAAAAGACTGATACTTGATTTGAGTGTCATTGGAAAAGATAACAACAATTGAGCAGGTAACCAGTTTGGGAAAAGGTTAAAACAATGAGTGCTGACCACAGCCAGTTTCAAAACTAATTTCACAAAAAATATATAAATATATACATCTAATGAAAGTTATTTTTAAGTACTATTGTATATTGAGGTAACATTGAATTTATATTTTAATAAATAGCCATTTAAAAACAAATTTACACGCAATCAAAAGCTTTTTTTCATTTTCTACAGTTTGCCATCTATAAGGCATCAACAGTTATTTTGACATTTAAGGGACAAAACTTTAACTCCTAAAGGGATCATTTAAACATTTTGCAAACTAAGGGAAATGCTGTGAAAATGGTCAATTTTGATGTTCTAAGGGGAATAACTCCTAAAAGGAATGATCATACAACTTAATAAGTACAAATTTCAAAAAAAAAATCAAGAAAAAGGGCAATAACTCCTACATGGGTGGTTACATCTTCTTCAAAATTTCAAAGCAGGTAGATCTTGAGGTGTTGAACACTTTAGCTTCCCATCAGAATTTTGATATCTGTCACCATTTTTGAGTTATTTGCAAAAAACTGCAATTTACCCCTATGTTCTATTTTTAGCCATGGCAGCCATGTTTTTTTACAAATCAAAAATCCAAACGATAGTTTAGTAGCACTCATGCCAAGGAACAACTACACTAAGTTTGGTTGCAATTAAACTTATGGTGTAAGAGGAGTTAACGATTTTATTACAATGAATAAAGACTGCAAAAATGGTCAATTTTGACGATCTAAGGGGAATAACTCCTAAAAGGAACGAACCTACAACTTCGATCCTGTTACAAATTTTGTAGATATTTGTGTGCCTAACAATATGAAATTGAATTTTTTCAAATTTCCTTTATAGTATCCAAGATATTGAGCTTAATAAGTGCAAAATTTGGAAAAAATGTAGAAAAAGGGCAATAACTCCTACATGGGTCGTTGGATCTTCTTCAAAATGTCAGGGCAGGTAGATCTTGAGGTGCTGAACACTTTTACCTTGCCAGAATTTTGATATCTGTTATGGTTTTTGAGTTATTTGCAAAAAACTGCAATTTACCCCTATGTTCTATTTTTAGCCATGGCGGCCATGTTTTTTTACGAATCAAAAATCCAAACGATAGTTTTGTAGCACATATACCAATAAACAACTGTACGAAGTTTGGTTGCAATTGGTCTTATGGTGTCAGAGGAGTTAACGTTTGAAAAAGTTTACGGACGGACGACGGACGACGGACGGACGGACGACGGACGCCAAGTGATGGCAATAGCTCACATGACCCTTCGGGTCTGGTGAGCTAAAAAAGGGATTTGTATTGCAACAGTTTTAAAATGCTTTGCTTGAAAGACTCTCGCGCAGATACTACTGGATTAAGGAGTTTGAGTTGTGTAATATTTTGTTTTAATCTATCCAAGAATAGTTTATACTCTGCTATACCAGTCCTGTGCTCTCCGTATTACCCACTGATTATTTTAGCGAACATCTAGGTTATCTTATAAAAGAAAATATGAAATATACGCTGAGACAAACAGAAAAATATTGACAATATACTATGTAGATTGTATGAGAATTGACTGAAATGACGGGGTAACATATACGTGTTACCTTTTAAAGTAGGGATGAGTAAACGATTTTATAAACCTTGTTTACATAACATCTATTGTTTCTACACATAGTTTTCGTAAACATCATTGAAAGCTAGTGTTTTGAATTAACGTTAGCAAGGGGGACTATTAAAACGTCACATCTGGGATTTAATCTAATTTAATAGATTACTTAAGTGAATTATTTTGTAAGTTATAGTAAGAGATCATATTGATTATATTGTCAATCAAATAAACAATTTTCTCAAACTTTTTCCGCTTTGTTAAATGACACCCTTATATTGTGTTCTCGTTGGTGAAAAACTTTTTTACAACAGTTTTGACAACTTTAATGCCGTCAGTTCAACTTATATGACACTTTATCTAACGTTTTGGCAAACCAAGGTCTACTTATATAAAGGTCTCATTCAAAAGTGAAGCTAAATTCGACAAAATCATACGAACACCATGCTTTTCCAATGATTGAATTGGTAAAATACTTGTTTAAATGTGCATTTTATCTATATTAAAATAATGTAAAATCTGATAGAGAAAGAGGACAACAATAACCAAAATAAAAAGATGTCAAAAGTGAGGAGGCATAAGACTACCACATGACATAATTACTTGAAAACTGAGTGAAAACCCTAAAGATGACAAATATAGCTAAGAAACAAATAAAAAACGCAATCCATTAGACACACAAACCCGGGAAGACAAATGAACAAGCACAACAAATAAACACTTAAAACTAAAAAAAAACAATGAACAAAACAAACTCCTATAAAAACCAGGAGTGCTCCGGAAGAGTAAACAGTTCCTGCTCCGTATACGGCACCCGTCGTGAGGTTCAACAAAGTCAATCTGGTGGTAGTCACAAATCGGTGGAGGTACATTTTATGTTACGACAGTGGGAACATGTCCAACATCATCTTAGATATTGGAACACTGTAACGATCAATAAATTCGTGATGACGACCGTAAAATTTCCTAAGTGATGACGTAAACTTATCCTTGATAAAACCTTGGTTAAGAAGCTTTTGTGACAGCAGTAATCCTTGAATATCGGATAAGCTGAGAAACGCCATATGCAGGCGATGCTGGTATATTGCTACTCAAGAAGGGAAAGTTAACAATAGGAAAACTGAAGTCATCACGTTTGTCATAAAGTTTTTTTTCAAATGTCCTCATTGTCTATTTCAAGAAACAAATCCAAATATGAAGCGGACTTCGATTTATCTGTAGTATCCTTAATTTCAAGTTGACTGAATGAGATGTAGAAAGTCTTGGAATTTGTCGTTATTTAACGACAACACCTCATCTATATAACGAAAATTGAAATTAAGGGATTGGGCTAGTTTCTCTTTGTTTTCCCTTGAATGAAGTTCGCTTCATATGAGTACAGAAACAGATCGGCGAGGAGAGGAGCACAGTTGGTTCCCATTAGAATGCCAATTGTTTGTTGAAAAATTCGATCGCCAAATTCAACAACTATTTTGTCTATGAGAAAATCTAAAATGTTTTTAATTTCATCTTCACAATACTTTTTGTCAGAATGGTTCGTCACAAAATAAGCCTTTTTTCTACCTAAAACTAGAAATTTATACCTGCGTGCGCCATTTTTATTGAAAAAACATTGATGAACTAGTTGTTTTAATCGATATTTCAATTGAGAATGTGGTATGATAGTGTAGAGTGTAGAGAAGACGAATGTTTTTATCCTATTGCGTGTAGCAAAATATTTTGATTTTAGATATTGTAGTAAATGATTTGAGTTTTTAAGAATCCACATTTGATTGACGCCACTGGTGGAATATGATGTTTCACAGTGATTCTGAAGGCCCTCATGTCAATATGAATGTTAAAATCTTTGAAAGAGGTTTTGTAGAGCAATGTACCTTTGTTTAAACGGATTCTTATGTAGTTGACGAATCCAATAAATAGCAGGAAGGTCCCTTTTTTCACCCTTTGTAGAAATGCCAAAGGAACGAAGAATGGTCTTGTCGTTACCAAGGACTTCCTACATAGTGAGTGTGGTCTGTGTATAAGTTGGGTTACCAGCAGTGTTATTTTTTCCCAACTCGTTTGTAAGACACTCAAAATAATAGTTCTTGCAGACAAAAACGATGCTATTGGAGGCTTTGTCCGCTGAGACAATTACATATTTGGCGAGTCAAGTTTTCAACAACCTTAGGGTCTTTAAAGATGGATGTAACTCATAAGGGTTTTTAAATTAAAGGTTTTAGAACTATATATGTACTCATTACAAATGGATATCGGAACACTGGTGTACATAAAATGTGAGCTTTGTTAAATGTAAATAATTTAGAAGTTATTATTGGTTTTAAAAACTCAAACAACTCGGATAAATGGAGAATCTTGATCTATGATTGGTTTTATTTTTTTTTAATAGATATCATTAATAATACAGATTTGAAAATAGGTTGAAATCCCAAGACAATTGGCGAAGTGATGAGAAATAAAAGTTGGAAAACGCGAACTACAAAGATACATGTACATGTAAAGGCAAACAATGTATAATAATAGTGAAAAATGTACAAAGCAAACCAAGCAGAATATGAACAAAGCACTGGAAATGTGACACCCTCCCCTAAAAAAAGGAAGGAAAAAAAACTTTGACATTACGAAAAGTGAGCATGCACTGCTCTGTTAACGGTAATATAGACCATATTCAATAGTGTCTATGACGGGCCGTTCGGGTCACAATTTATTTTGTTACACGTACGCTAGAGGTACGCGTAACAGGTCGTTCACGTACCCTAGAGGTACACGTAACACTTTGTTCACGTACCCTAGAGGTACACGTAAGTTTGTTCACGTTCCTAGAGGTGCGCGTAACAGTTTGTTCACGTACCCTAGAGGTACACGTAACTGTCTATGATGTTGACACAGATAATCCATTATTCAGGGAAAGGGATGACAGGTTTTCTGTTGCGGTTAGCTGCACGAGTAAACAGTTACGCGTACCTCCAGGGTACGTGAACAGTTACGTGTACCTCTAGGGTACGTGAAAAAACTTACGCGTACCTCTAGGAACGTGAACAAACTGTTACGTGTACCTCTATGGTACGTGAACAAAGTGCTACGTGTACCTCTAGGGTACGTGAACAAAGTGTTACGTGTACCTCTAGCGTACGTGTTGCAAAATGAATTATGACCCGAACGGCTCTTCATAGGTATCAATCGCATGGCCGATTTGGTCTAGCGGCGCGCCAATCCAATTAAGATAAGAATTCTAACTAAAATGGTCAATCAAATCATGACGACGACCATAAAACGTTTTGAGTGAATATATAACATAACATTGTATAAGACTATTATATCACTGAAAAATAAGAAAAGCTATACTAAGCTGACGGAGACTTTAAATGAATAATCAGTTTACTTTTACGGAGGGACTTTCATGTTTAATTTTTCAATATTTGAATTGTGATACATAGGTCTCTTGGCTGATTTCTAACATACACAGCATTTAATTTGCAAATTCGACAAAGAAATAAAACATTACACCAGAAATTGATATTTATTTTTCTTCTTGAAATAAAATTTTGGAAAAAGCACTTCGTTCCATTACATTTAAGTACTTTGAGTTTATATGAGCTAACAATAGCTGTAACTAAATTATCGTTTAAGAAGAATTACTTTCCTTTATATAAAATTGAATTTGAAAACCTTAACATTTTAAACATTTAATTGTAAAAAAATGTATATCACATTTTTGTTAATGTACATGTAATTCCTGAACAAAGCGAACAGGTGTCTGCTCTGACGAAGCTGAACGAGACTTGTCTTCCTTTTCCTACTAAACTTAAGTCTTGAAAGAAGACCAAAGTAAAATCCATATTATTAATATTCATTCTTGTTGAAGACCTACGGACTTCGAAACTTATCCTACATTTTATTAAAAATTATGATGATCAAGCTCAATTATGATAATTAAGTCATGATATATTTATCCATTTATTCTCTGTCAAATTTTAAACATTTATCACTTAGAAAATTATTTCAACCTAAAGAAAGGGCCATTGATAAACAGGACAAATAAATTATTCAGCGATATTCACTTCAACAAACTAATATAAGGCTGCTGTCGTTTTTACTGTAAAGAAGCCCCAACCAAGCTCCCAAGTAAAATAAGTAATCGTAAGAACAGACCAGTTTCTCCTGAATACACATGTATTTATTTTTCATCCAATACTACTCTCTGAATTCAAATATCAGATTAAAATAAACCATTGAAATATTTAGCCTTGAATATGGATTTAAAGTGTAACAAAAATGTTAAATTTGTGAAAACTAAAGATTATCTCCCTCATGACATAGCTCTGTCGATAGATTGTTTTGGCTTTTGGTAATTGAGCATTTCTTAAATTTTCTCTTCATTTTTTGTATTATTGATTTGATTTTCCATATTTTAGTCCATAAGCACAACTGATGAGCCGTAAATCGACGAAATGTGCACATCTTATGCATCAAAATTAGTATCAAAGAATTAATTATATGTACAATTTAATTGTTACTTGTGAGTAGTGGTTACCAGAATGTACACGTACATCTACTTTCAGGAATAGATACATGTTTATATGTTATTGTTGAATGTTAACTTTTGAGTGCTGTTTTATTTACATTGTTAGGTGTTGTGTCGACTGATTGTCATTACGAAAGATTTAAATAAGCTTGATATGCAGTGTATTGAAGACTATATACCATCTGTATAATCATATTTTTTATGCTGTGTTCCTGTGTTTTCTATTCATTCATGTAATTTTACTGGTTTTCAGAATATGATCTGGAAGAAACGCTTGTTTTAATTGATGGAGGACAACCTAGATTTCTTTGTTAAAATTTAAAGATATCATATTTATATGAAATGATATATTGAAAAGTTAATAAATATTAATCAAATTAAGCCATCTCAACACATATCATTTAATCCATTGTACTATTATGTAAGATTTAAAAAGTGAAATTCGACAAATTACATGTGTATCATCTTATAAGTGTAAAAAATATTTTATCTTTTATTATAGTTATGAGAACACTGTCAAATGCAGTTATTCTCAACCAAATTTTGAAAACCACCATTGTCGCATTTCTCCATTTTAAATATGTAATTGACGTCATAGTTTACGACTGAAATTTAATAATTAAGAGTACCCCTTTTATTGTAATTTGTTGTTTACGAGGAACATGTACAATGACTGGTACAATCAACAAAGAAAAACTGATATACAAGATAACACATAGCACTTTAATCCATCACACAGACTTGAACCGTCAAGCAGCATTCCTCACAAAAATTCTTAGACGCAAATTCTTTCATAACTCCTTGACATTTAACCATGAATTCCGTCTTAAACTACATCTGAAAAATATCTGCTGTATCGCTCGTCCCTTATCTACACAAGCAAATCTAACTTACCTTGTCATTTCTGAAATATAAAAAAAAAATAAAATAAAATAAAAAAAAAAACAACAAAAACAACAAACAAACACACAACAAAAACAAAAACAAAAACAAAAAAATAAATACAAAATAAGAAAATTAAAGAAACTTCAACGGTAATATAGACCATATTCAATAGAATATTTGACAGATGGGCAAGCTGGTGGCTGGGATGGAGATATTGAAGATGTGTATGAAGGAGTATGATGCCAAATGAAGAGGTTTTAAGTAAATGTACCTTTGCATTTTATAAGGATTAAGCGTCTAACTGGTAACCAAATCATTGTCTGAATCTTTGTATGATGGTGTAGTTGAATTCATAACATCATGGGCCGTTTTAGTCTTTCTGTAAAGATTTGGGTGTTTAGTTCATTGTTTCGTGCGTGTCTGTCCCAAGCCAGGACTTTGTATATTCGGTGATTGTATTTTGTGTATGTTATATACTTTTAAAGTGTATTTGTTATATACTTTTAGGGCTACTTATTCGCCAATGATTTGGCGTTCTACTTTCAGTAAAATTGGTATATTTGGAAACGAGTCATTTATGAACCCATGAAACCTCATCTACTACAGTACTACTTAACAATCAAGAACTTGTGGACTTATAACTTTTTCATGATATTGTCAATGAATTTTTAGTTTCGTTTTCAGTTTGTCTGTTGTATTTGTATGAAACTTTTATATGGTCGCGGTAGAGTTATATCGAAAACACACCTGGTCCCTGTTTCACAAACATTTGTACGACTACAATTTAGACTAGTTCCATGGCGTCAATAGAACAAAGACACTGAAGACCGGAAATCAGATCACACTTTCGACCAATCGTATGAATATTTATGAAACGGTACCCCTTTCTACTAAATACAAGTGAGCTTAGCAAACGATATTTCATTAAGCATGTTTAACACAGTCACATACTGTACGTTATTTTCCCACGCCGCGACACTGTATTTTCGATGGATTTCTCGTGTGACTTTTTGTAAAATGTTATGGAATATAGTATTTGGATTTATTTTGTATAAGAGTACACGTATAATATAACATACAGTTGTATCTATGAAAATTAAAATTCTCATAGCATCCAAATCTTCAATGAAATACGTTAGACGACATATATGCATTTTTTTACCATTATGATTTCTAGTGAAAATTCTACCGTAACAAAAACTGAATACACTTCATCAAAAATATCTCAAAATAGAATGAATACATCAAAATATGTTTTGAGAAGTTCGTTGTAATTTTGTACTCCATGACTCTACTTACGTAGTATTGAAATTCGATTAACTGAGAATACGTTTAGCGATTATTAAGCATAATTACACAATGATCAACTACTTAATACGAATATATATGTATAAAGTTGTAAGATTCATTCCTATAAAGTCGTTATACATACTATTGATGAATCACTTACTCAACCGGAGTGAGATAGATTCTCTATAATTGGGCGGGAAATGATCCGTTAGGAACGTTTCAGTTTGATCTCCCATCCATTTTGATACTGAAGGAACTTAATTGTCATGAAGATATTTGCGTCACATTTAACTGAAAAAATATATTTATGCCATTTAATATGTTTACTATAGTCAAAACAGGAATTAATTCATAATATGTACGAAGACACCTTTAGTTTGCATCACCACTTAAAGGACATGTACATGTACTTTTGATTTTCACCGTTCGGTATAAAGATGTTTGTTTTGATAAAGATTACATGTATTTTATTAACTAGTGTTGTGGATGGAAAGGTGTTGAATCTGCAATATTATGGTTAAAGAATAAGAGTAAAAGCGATGTTACTTTGTTTGATCAATTGTCACTGAAAAAGTGTGTTGATTTTATTATAGAATTCTACATCTGAAAGTTGTCACAGAGAGGCGCAGTTCGTCTTTATTTTAAGCTTACATATCCAACTGTTAGTAACAATCCTATTCTTATAATTTTTTTTCAACAAAATGGTTTCTGGTTTGTTCGCTACCCGCATTTACAGTCAGATGGGATTTGATATATAAGAGTTACATATTGTGTAAATACTGAAGTTAAAAAGTTTAGCTTTCAAAAAGGTGTAAGACGGATGTGGGGATAAAGTAAATAAGAAACTTACTAATTTAGTGATGAAAAAAATACTAAAAGTTAATGAGTGACTCTTTTATTGTTGTTCTTCATCTTAAAAATACATTGTATGGTTTTCAAGAATAAACCAAAAGCTCATAATTAGGAGAAAGATCACGTAGATCACTTTCCATTTTTCCAATAACAGACATGTCTATTTTATCACAGATGATTGAGTGTACCAGTTTCTGCAAATCCTATCATCCATTTATCTACCCGTCAGAAACATGTATCAAATATGACCAACAGGACACAATCAACATAATTACAGAAATACTTGACAAAGGGAATTCAGTAGAAATTGGCAATCAGTTGAAGTAATTTAATACACACAAAAATCCAACTAAAGGTTGAAGGCAACGATTTGCTTATGATTTTATTTTCCTCTACGTGTACTCGTTGTCACTGTACTCCAAAATATGACTCGACCTACATTCTACTCATCTGGGACTCTACAGAGTATAAAAAACATTGCAAGCTCATCCAAAACGAATGAATAGCACGCAGGTGGCAACACTATCTGGCTACCTGACAAAACGAGACCAACATCATATAAATCATTGTTTTAGCAAAATCATCACGCGATTGTATTATATGTATAGTAATTCTATATTTCATATTCATTGTAAAATCCATTACAAGAAATAAAATATTTAAATACGACAGAAATATAAACTAAGATGTAAATCATAACAAATACACATATTTTATAAAGGGTTTAACTCCATTTGCTCATTTCAAAACATTAATACACAGGAAATTAAATTAAATACATCTGTCGATTTTTTTTTTAGAATATGTAATGTGGGAATTCATTGAAGTTATGTGGAATTTAATTCAAATGGAAAAACATAAAACATTAGTTTCAACATGCCTGTAATTGGTCTTTTGTCAGAAAAAGCTCCTGTTTCAATATTAATTTCAGTTGATATTAGTTTTCTTATCATCGTGATCATACTGGGTTATAAATAATTATTTTAGAAATACAGTTTGAAAATTGTACCCTTATGATTTGGTATTTTATTAAAAAATCTATCTATATTAATATATAAATTAAATTTCTGTGAAATAGTCCCTTGTGCTTTAAGAAAATCTATCTATATTAATATATAAATTATATTTCTGCAAAATAGTCTCTTGTGCTTTTTCCGTTCTACTTGTTACAAGAATTTTTTGTATGAAAGACTTTAATAGCGTACGTTGTAAGCATTAACAGGTGATGCAAACTTTTCCAAAATTCCAAGAAGTTTCAATTCAATAAAAAAAAAAAATAACGAGACGATTTTAAGCATTTACGACTGATGTTAAAGTACCGTCCATGACCAAGCAAGGGTATGAAAACAAAAGACTGGATTATATCCCTATAACAAGCATTCTACCAGCAGCAGAATAGCCTCAGTGGAATTCTGGTGGATTTTAGTTTCTTCCTTTACCTTAATAATACGGGTGATTTGAAGAGAATAGAGCATGTGGGATTACCCCGGGATTTTATAGAATTTTGTGTTGACTGTAGATTTTAGTTTTTAGTTATCTGTGCTGTCTTCTTATTTGTTCATTTTTATTCCATAATTATCATATAGAATAAGTTTACAGCATTTTAAGCGTGAAAAACACTACTATTAGATGTCATTTTTTAAAACGATTTACACTGAGACAATACTGCTGCTGTGAGAATGCTTTTTATATATGGGTATCATCTGGTATGTTGTTTTTTATATACCTTTGCTTGGGCGTGGACGGGACTTTATGCAGGCGTCACGATGTCCCGAAATTGACGCCAGATGGACACACAATAAAAGGAAATCTTCTAATTCGGATCTGATCGTAAAAACATCGGGCACTTCGTGAGGGAGTCTTAAGCCATCGTATGGCCGCCAGTTGAGTTTCTCATGCTCCGCCAGCAACTTCGTGAGCGGTAGCAAAATCTTTGGCATGCCAAGAAATTGCCGAAAGACCTTGCGAATGTTCATTTTAGTGTTGAATTCACGTGCCCATTTTGCCCTTCATAAGGCCATCGTGAAAACATCGATGTCAAATCGTGTCATCTTCGTCTTTACTTCGTGTGATCATCGGTGCCAACGGGCATTTTCGCCTCACGAAGACAATACGAAGGAAAAAAGAATCTGCCTTAGGAAGGCAACACGACTACGTGAAGCCCTCGCAAGGACGTCGTGTAGCCGTCGTATTATAGTACGATGACATCGAGCTAGATGAGACCACGGTGTCGGCGAAGACAGCCGAATTTGAGTAGCTCAAGCGTTTCACATGTGTCATGGTAACATGGACATATATAAAAGGCCAGCCTCAGAGCATCCTGAGCAACTCTACAGAGCAGAGGCGTGTGCAACTCCAAAAGCTTCAATCACAATTAATCACAATTCTGTTCCTGCAGAATGGCATACTTTGATGAGACAGTCGTGAGACAATCGTGTGGCCTTCGTGTGTCCTGCGTGTAAACTACTTCATAAAAATTCGCATCTTTTTGTTGCCTTGTGGTTCGGGTGCCACCGTGTGACCTTCTGTAGGCATCGTACTTGCTTCGGCTGTTGATTGGCTGTTGACCAAGTTCGGGGCCATCTTTGCGCGAAATTCAAAATTTCATATTCGTATGGCTATCTGACAATTTCGGGACGGTGGGACACCTGCAATAAGAAACACCTGCTAAATGCTAAAACGTTTCTCGTTATAAATATTTCTTTAATCAGTTCGGACTTCACCGACAAAAGATTACCTCACCTGTTAACTAAAGGCTTATTTGGAATTTAAATCTTATATTAAGTTATAATTTATTGATGATTGTTTTCTGAAGTAAATGTATCCCAAATCACATAACTATATTTCATATTTCGCATTTTAATGAAGAGTGGGGTCACATAAGGTAACATTTTACTCTGAAGATTTGCTTTTAATCCCCGAATAAACTTTCTTTTTTTTATTTTTTGTTGATCTGTTACAATTGTTATTCCAATCACCGTGTGTACTCTTTTTTGATTAACCATTTATTATCAATATTTTGTTTGTCCGTTTTATTTCTACTGTTCTGCACCTCCCGAACTTCTTTTCTTTATGAATCGTTCACTCCTATATCTTCTAATTTTTCACAGACTTATATTTCGCTTCTTCGTATTTTGAATCTTTATGCATTACAATGTTGCTATGTGATTCAATACTATATTTAACTTGATATTTCCTCCCTTCTTTTCTTCTTTATTTCTTCATAAGCCATCCTAGTATTCCGGATTATTATTGACTATTATTTAGATTTAATCTAAAAAATAAATTTCTTTTATCATTATGAACAACAGAAACCAAAATATGCGTTTTATTGTTAATATAATATTGTATAAGATCTTAAATGTGAAAACAATATTCTTCTCTTATCTATAATTCAATTAATTATATAGTATTATTGAGTAAGGTTTTCCATATTGGCTTAGTTATTGGTCCTTGGCAAGCCATATTCGCCTCAGTCCAATATGGCTAGCCAAGGACCAATAACTAAGCCAATATGGAAAACATTTTGCAATTATACCTTTATTGACTAACCAGTCCAATATGTCATATTGACTAGTCCAATATGATCCTTTAATGCCAAACCAGTCCAATATGTCATATTGACTAGTCAATACGGCATATAGGACGGGTATGTGTCGTATTGGCGTACTTTGACATTTTGTATTGTATTGACAGGTTTTATCATATTTAGACTTATATTCTATTGTTAGTCAATAATGTACAATACTCGTATGTTTGGATAAACAACAAAAAGGATAACAGGAAAGGTCAACAATGACACACGAATCAATTAACGCCATACAATTGACTAAACTTCAAACAAAAAATAACATAAAAGAGAACAAAACATAAATGTAAACACAACAGGGAGTTTGGTACAGTCAATGAATAGTCGTGGTTTTAAACCAGTTTTGTGGTTTATCATTATCTATCCTGACCTTCTAGCGTATGATTACAAAGTGACCGATTATGGAAACGTTAAAATTCGTCGGACGGTACATAATTAAAATTTGCTCGCTTAAATGCAAATCTATCTAAGGCTTCATATAATGTAGCTGCTGGTCAGATACTGACGTTATATTAAATTGAATAGTCATAAATAGCACTCCTGTAATGGGGTTAGTGATACCTCGTCATGACGTTCAATAGAAATCAGCAGTATTCTTGATGACAGTCTTAAGTTCATTAGTTTTAATTGAAATATAATGTTAATCGTTTACATCAAAATTTTGGTTAACATATTTTTTATAAGCTAATGATAATAATAAAAAGTAATAAATAATATATATATATATATATATATATATATACAAGTATAAATATTTTTTTCAAATACAGAAATTTTGGGAAGAATGATCACTCCACCATGAAGCTCCGGGTTTCTTAGTCTGATCATAAACTGGAAGAGCGAATACACCTACTTGATTTCATAAAAAAAAAAAAAATCAACACGTATGATTATTAAATTTAGTTTGAAAACGAATACCTTAGATGTGGTTCTTAAATCAATCAAATTTGTACCTCATAAAGATTAAAACAGATGATAGAATTAAGAAGCAAACCCGGAACCATGATATTTTGCATCTCCTGAAAAGTACATGTTACAGTACGCATTTTGAAGTAAATCCTTGGTCGAAAAATTATGATCGAAAAATTAGTTAGGACAATATTTGGCATTATTGACTAACAATAGAATATCAGCCTAAATATGATGAAACCTGTCAATACAATACAAAATGTCAAAGTACGCCAATACGACACATACCCGCCCAATATGCCGTATTGACTAGTCAATATGACATATTGGACTGGTTAGGCATTAAAGGATCATATTGGACTAGTCAATACAACTTATTGGACTGGTTAGTCAATAAAGATATAATTGCGCAAGGTTTTCCATATTGGCTTAGTTATTGGTCCTTTGCTAGCCATATAGCATGATAAACCACAAAAAGTCATATAGGACTTCGGCTTTGCCTCAGTCCAATATGACTTGCCTAGCATAAATTTGACCCTAACCTTAAAGTAATTGCAAAAGAAGATTTTTAAGTTTTAATCTTTAGCATTATACCCCAAATATACACAGAAAAAAGTCCAACAAAATCTAACTTGAGGAAGATTAAAAAATCACGATTTTAAAATTCCTATGGACATTTGCATTGAAAATGGGAGATAACTCTGCAAAAAAGGCAGAAATATCAATAAAAATTGATACAAAATTATAACTTTACCACTTCTATTCAGCAGAATGTATTGATTCTTGATATTTAAGCCGTCTTTAGAGTATAACAAACAACTCTAAAGTTTTTTTCATATCTTTTATCAAGCTACAACCTAGATTTCGTAATTCATTAGTTGACCAATTATTAAATTTTCAACTTGTCAAGGTAAAGAATCTCAAATTTAATAAAAATAATTAAGCATATATTCTTCTTTTTGTGGTTTAAAGTTTCTTTAAACAAGGTAGATGCTGATCAAATATAATTTACAGATATAAGCAATACCAATTTTTCACATTATTTTTTCAAAATGGTCACAAAGTCACAAATTTGCAATTTCTTTAATGAAAAATGCCCATAACATTTCGGTTTTGTACATTTTATGAGCAGAAGATTATATAATATAGTCAAATACGAACTTATAACCCCATCAAAGTATCATACTTTACATGAATTTTAAGAAAATCAACCAAAAACTGACAAAAAACTCATTTTTGGGGAGTTATCTCCCCTTTTCAATGTTAATTTCCATAGGAAATTAAAAATGCTGATTTTGAGTTTTCCTCAAGTAAGATTTTATGAGACTTTTTTCTGTGTATATTTCGGGCTTAATGCTATAGATTAGAACTAAAATATTTTCTGTTGCAATTAGTTTGAGGTTAAAACTTAGTCTGACTGGACTAAAGTTGTTTTTCGAGAAATGTCAAATATTTCTTTAAAATGAAAGTAAAAAGCATTACTCTGCCTTTTGTTTCCAATAGTTATAATTAATTAATGTGTTTTCCACAGTTGAAATGCCTCAAATAATTATATCAACGGCTGTTTCATTTTTGTGTGCAATTTGTTGATTTGTGCGCTAAGTATGACGTCACCACAAACAAGTGTGACATTGCTGAATATGTGAAAGTTTTGTTTCTAAAATTTGAATCATATTGACTTTTGAGGTATACCAAATTGCTATTTCAAATGTACAAAATTGTAACAATATCTGGACTTTTTTATAGACAAATCAATTTCCGAAGCATGTGGGACACGAAGTAGGCGGAGATGTTTGTAAGAAAATTGACGATTGAGTCTGTAAATATCATGCCAGTTCAGATCAATGGTTTCAAAAAAATATTCCCTGGAAGAATGGGACCAAATCGTGGTATACCTGTAATATCGATGAATGCAAAACACAATACAAAACAATGACATGAAAAAAACTATTGATTATAATATGCATACTGCACTTTTTGGACTGTCCATAAAACCAATCATGGGAGATTTTACCACCGATGGACTATATTTTTTAACAAAAAAATACCCTTAGCACACGCGTGGTAAAATCTCCGATAAACCACAGTATACCATGAATTATTTCTATTCTAATACGTCAAACATGGTATTCTAATAAGGCAAAGACGGTAAAGGAAATCAATAGTTGTGGCTGTTCTCTCAAATGAGTACTCTCCCTCTGCTAATGTAAAAATAGCCATTTTCTATGGCAAGCCGTTTTACTGTTTATTCTAACTTCAAGATATCTCATATAATATATATCTCACATAATATATGATATCTCATATAATATATAAGATATCTTATATAATCTAGTTTTTATAAGATATCTTATAAACTTTATAACATATCTTCTCTCCCATATAGTTTATAAGATATCTCATATAATTTATAAGATATCTTATAAACAAAATTATATGAGATATCTTATAAAATTTATTAGATATCTTGAAGTTAAAATAAATAGTAAAACGGCTTGCCATAATTTTCAGTTTATAGAACCTTTAAATTTCGATTCATTTGAAAACTTCAACAGTTTTGAGACAAAATAGAAAATAGACAATAAACCAACAAACGAAAGAACGTTTGATTTTCTTTAATTTAGGTCACACATTTTTTTTAATGAATGAAGCGTGTCATGACGGACTGCGGTAGGTGTCAGAATGATCCTTTTTGCCACCAGTTCTATTTGAATTTTGGAACATTAAATTATTAAATCTCCCCTTCATGTTAAAATTTCATTGCAATTTTCATTGGCGACACGCTTGTCCCCAACTTTTTGCCTTATTCTGAATGCAGACGAACCGGAAACTACGTGCGAGTAATGTGCTTAGCAGGATAGATAAAGCGAAGAGCCAAAACAAAGGAACAACGAGACTGGTTTGACTGAAAATTGTAACACGGTTTTGTTTATATGAAGATTACGGAGACGTCATATTAGAATTCCGCACACGAATTTATGTAAGATATGAAATATCGTAAGAGACTTCTTATTTCATTGACAAATATATGTGTAATTTATAACCATCCTTTAAATGTGATTTGGTGCAAATTAGATTTGATTTTTATCTTTCAGATCTTTCTACTATTAATATGATCACTGCATCAATGAGTTGAATATGCTACATATCCTGGTACAAGCATATCCATTTTTAAAGGTAGAATATGAAAATCAGATTTTGACTTTCCTACACTGAATACAATAAAGATTGTTTTAAATCCATCATTTTTAAAAGTACGTTAAACCATATGACTGAAAAAAAACTATTTGTTTGCTATAAGTTGTAAATGTTAATGACCTAAAAGCGATTTTTTCAAATATCATAAGTCCAAGGTGCAATTATTTTCAAGGTATCCTTGCCTATGGCTGACCAAAAAAAAAAAAAATAAAAAACAATTTGGAATCTATCTGTTGTAATATTTTTTGTGTACTCGTATGTAGCATTTCTACTATGTATAAAAACATATATACACATGTAGCGATTATCGGTAAACATTAAGTAATGCATTTGATGACGACTCCAGGAACCATCTTTTTTTAATCCCTTGGATAGAGTTTTTGATGCCTTGGGATTTCTCAATCTTGCACTTTCGCTGGTGTTTGATTCTATATGTACTTATAAGGTATAAGCGTTTTGTTCACCAGATTCGTCAGTATAGGAAATTATAGCATAGTGTGACTAACTTGCCTGATTCTGTATTTGCTCTTGTATTGATTTAAGGTTAGCTGTATTTGTCCTGAGGCCAATTTATTAAATGTCTAAACAGTCCGTACAGCTGGTCTCGGGCCAATACAGCTATACTCGAACCAATACGACTGTACATGATCAATATCAAAACAAATATTTAATAATACTATAATAATATACAATTATAGCCTTTGTGTGAGGTCGATACATGGATTTATCGATCTGAAAGGAGTATATTGACCGAGGACTAAGTCCGAGGTCGATATATCTTGTATCAACCTCATACAAAGGCTACAATTATTATATTATTAATTTACGATCACATTTGTATCAAAATCCATAGTACATGATATGCAATCAGTATTTTCGATCATTTCATTTTGTCAGTATTGTCTTTTTGACAATAACGACATCAGTTCACTTTTCAATTAATTTTATGTTTTTTGTGTACATTTAATGCATTTGAAGGCTCTTTTGTAATAATAAATAATAATTCTAAACTGTTTTTTAACTTTTATTAAACAATATTATGAAATTCATTAGATTACGTCACAAAGTATACAAATTAAGATCAAATTGGGGAAATTCTGAATTTGTTTTTAGTAACGTGATGTATAAGCTGTGCAGTATAATACTTTTGATCGACAAAACGCTAAATTTAGTAGCATTGCCATGCAGCTAAATGAAATAAAAATACCAACGTGATGTTGTTCTAACTAATCAAAGTTTTATTAAGTAAAGAAACTTACCACACAGCTAAGAATTTTTATATTATTTTATTTAACCAAATCATACCGCAATATCTTTTTTCCGTTTAGATTTCGGTGCACTTTCAGTTTAATTATCAGGTGGCAAACCACGTATACCAACGAACGCGATAAATGTGCTGATAAAAATAAAAGACCATGCAGCTCATGAAACTGAAAGTAGTGTAAATTATATCTTGTAGAATTTTTAATATTTAACTTGCACGTTGAAAAACAGAAATAAAAGCTCTTTTTATTTTTTGTATTATGGTTCAGAATTACATAGGTGGTTAGTTACCCCATTTATATTAAATCCATATACGTCTTTCATCGAGGAAACGAAAAAACCTCTATTATATTGGTAAACCATCTTACCTCGCTTGCTATAGGATGTTGCCATAGTCATGATAGTTACTGATTAGAAACACAAAGTCCTCTTGATAGCCCCAAGGCTCTTATTCAGACGGTGATATATTCTGAATCTCTCACGAAAGTGGGTAAAATTCAAAATAAAAAAATATTCTACAAAATATGTACATACAGTACTTACATATTGTAAGTTTTACGAATGCAAGTGTAAAAGTCTAGTTTTTCTCAATTTATTTTGAAAATTATTATTCACTCTGGTGATACCGATTGCAAGATGACTATCAGCTGAAACGGCTGATTTCAATGTATTATGAAAATGATTTACATGAGACATTAATGCAAAATCTGAGCGAGTATCGCTTTCAGTGTTGTTCTTTATCTTGAACTGAAAGTCAAGCCTTACAACAATACAGAAATATCTAACGCCACCAGACCATCCCTTAAGGTGTTGAGGTGACGTTCAAACCACGTAAACCATAGTGTGTTTCTCAATTTTCACTTAATTGTAATTCTTTGTTTGTATGAAATCTATATGCCTTTGGAAATAAAAATCATCTCATGTTAAGGTCACTCCCTCGATGAAAAAAAATATTGAAGTAAGAGTACTTTATGACGATGTTATAATTTTAACATAAAGAGAATGTCAGAAACGTGGTTTCTTACTATTTGATATTGGATACTTTGTATGCATTGACAGTGAAATCCTATATTGTAGTAAAACATAAACCTTTACTGAACAGAAATAGTAGTCTTTTCAGCAACGAACAATATGATATAATTTGATAATAAATATCAGTAACATATTATGAAGTTGAAAACAATTGTATATTCATTTACATAGATGTATTTTTTGGAGGTGTGGTTACTTCCTTGAATAGCGGTCAAAATAATGAAGATCCTTAATTTTACATATTGTATATATGCATAAATGTATATGTAAAATGCTGGTTAACTATTTATGCATCACATTTCTATGAATAAAATATTGAAAAGTTTAAAATGATAAAAAGTGAAACAAGAAGAACTAGGAAATATAAAAAAAATTCGTTAAATTACAGTTTCTAGTATGACATTGTTGTCAATGGAACGGCCAATGTTTCACTAGCTGTTTTTGTGAATTTTAATTCAATATTGTATTTTTCAAACATTAGAACATACAAATTAAAAATGACATATGGAAATTTTTTTTTCAAATAGAACACATAAAAACTGCATATGCATCATAGATAATCTTGTGTACAAATGAAGATTTTCCATATTGAATATAAATGTAGAATAGAGAATGGAAACGGGGAATGTGTCAAAGAGTGGAAAACAGCTCAAGGCTACAATGGGTCTTCAACGAAGCGAGAAAATCCCGCACCCGGCGGCGGGCTTCAGCTGGCCCCTAAAAGTGAATGCTGATAACAGGTGGTTTGTTGAATATATACTAGGAAATGTTCACATCCAAATGTTTGTAATATGGCATTATATGCCACAGTTTGAGTAGGAAGTTTCAGACACACGATGTTCTAAATTTCAAGTGTACAATTAGAATATAGGAGCATGAAAGCCATGTATATCTATTTTATTTAACATACTTAATAAATACATCAAAGAACTTAGATATTATTTATTAAATCCAGTAACACCAGTAATGTCTTTTTGTGGTAATGTTCCGGTGCATTTTCAATTGAATCTTAAGCAACTGTGTTATCACTAATACCCAAATGCATGTAATTAATGGACCAGGGGAAATGAAGAAATTCTATACAAACGCATGTAATAACCGTATACGGGTTCAATCCTTTAGTAATTTAAAAGATATTGATATCACGGCATCTATTCTACGTTAAAACGAATAGTAAGTAACTGTTGATGAGACCCAACCATGGATCTTTCTATGAGGTTCAAAAGGAATGATATGCTCAAAAGCATCTTGTGTTGTTGCTTTTTTTTTACTTGGTCAAAAAGTAATATAACATAGTTTTAAGAAGTGTGCATTCCATCGAGTTCATAAACATTGTTATCCAAAACGTTTTGTTTTGCAAAAAAAAAAAAAAAAAAAATGAATATGCCTTTGTGTTCTGATGTATCTGTTGACGTCATACAAAAATATTGTTATCAATTTTAAAAAACAATGACGTAAAAGTACTTTATGTAGGACGAAATACAATTGCAAATCAGATGTAGCAATACAAGGCAATGTCATAATCTAACAAATATCCGTACGTTCCCTTTGTGTCTGTAAATGGGATTGATATTTAAATCCATCATTATGGTAAATCATAGGCGTTTTACTATTGCTTATAATAATTTATGATGAATAATATGACAATTAGTATAATATATGAAGTAAATATTGTCACATATCAGCAATATATTCAGAAGTTGAAAAAGAAAGGTGACGATTAAAATATTAATATTTACATAATCTTTTAAATAACACTATGAAGATAACCATATTTTTTTCTATTAATATGAACTACGCATAGCATTGCGGACCTCAAGTGCAGAACAGTCGTATAATTGAATCACACTAAGTGTCATATTTTCGTATCGACTTCAGATGTAGAGATTAATCCTCAGAAATAACAATCGAAAAGTTGAAGTAAAAAGATTTCATAAAATCAGTTTGAAATGTCAGTTTCACGCAGCTGGTTACAATGAAAGCTACTGTCGGAATCGACAGTGATCCCCATACCCCAAGGCAATTAGTTGAGACACTTATCCAGATACAAAATATAAAACCTTACTGCCCATCTACAGAAAGAATACAATCATTCTATTATGAAATTTAAACCCAAGGAAACAAGTTTACGTCACAAGCTTAAATTCACAATTTTAGAAATTGGACCTCTGTGGGTCCCAATTTTTTAAAAATGGGTCAAAGACACAAATGGCCGGGTTGCTTTACTGGGTGCTTACTGTAGTGGTGACAAAGGTGATTACAAGATCATATTGCACATTGGCAGTCATGAATATTTATATAGACAAAATCAGACACATTGTATATTGGTGTACGAGCACAGAGGCAGTCATCAATTTAATTAGAAATAGGTGAAGTAAGCAATATTTGATTTAATTACATGTTGATAAACATGTGTTTGGAAAAACGGGAAATAATTCCTGAAATAATTCCATAAAGTGAGGTGCACATCTTCAATATATATTAAAACATTCTGCAAAGTTTCAAGGATGCGGGTGAAAAACTGTAGGAGGAGTTGATTTCGCAAAATAGGTACCCTCTATTGAAGATGTCAATAAAAAACGACTAAGTTCCAAAGTTTGGAAAAATGGGAAATAATTCCTGAAATAATTCCATAAAGTGATGTGCACATCTTCAATATATATAGAAACACTCTATTAAGTTTCAAGGATATGGGTGAAAAACTGTAGGAGGAAATGTTGATTTCGCAAAATAGGCACCCTCTATTGAAGATGTCAATAAAAAAACCGACTAAGTTCCAAAGTTTGGAAAAATGGGAGATAATTCCTGAAATAATTCCATAAAGTGAGGTGCACATCTTCAATATATATAGAAACATTCTATGAAGTTTCAAGGATGTGGGTGAAAAACTGTAGGAGGAGTTGATTTCGCAAAATAGGTACCCATTTTCCCCGCCCGCCCAACATTCACCATACTATAACCCGGATTTGCACTCTGTGCAACCCGGCCAAAAATCAAAATTATATAAAACCTAATTGCACGTCTACATTAATTATGACAATACTGAAAATAACTAAAATGCATAAATTGAAAAAAGGAGGAGTTCAGGTCAGAAGCTTAAATTCATAATTTTTAAAAATTGACCCCTGTGGACCCGAAGTTTTGAAAATCTAAGTTCTAAAACCTTATTCACCATAAACATACAGTGCATGACAATACTAGAAATAAAATGCATTAATTGCAAAATGAAAGAGTAGGTCAGAAGCTTTAATTCACAATAGACAAAAGAGAACAAATATACCTAAGGATATACCTGATCAGGATGTCGTCTCTTTGACACATTCCCCGTTTCCATTCTCTATTCTAAGGAGCAAATCAAAAAACGAAATCCATTAGACAGACAAACCCGGAAAGAAAAATGAACAACCACAAGCACAACAAATTAACACCGAAAACTTAAAAA
Organism: Mytilisepta virgata; assembly: GCA_028015205.1. Taxonomy (NCBI): domain Eukaryota; kingdom Metazoa; phylum Mollusca; class Bivalvia; order Mytilida; family Mytilidae; genus Mytilisepta; species Mytilisepta virgata. The sequence continues at coordinate 41,375,989 of CM051515.1, forward strand.
TAATGAACAACACGAACTCCTATAAAAACCAGGAGTGAACTATAGTGCTACGGAAGGGTAAGCCTGCTCCGTATACGGCACCCGTCGAGAAGTTCAACAATGTCAATTCGGCGGAAGTCATACATCGGTAGAGGTACATGAAATGTTACGACAGTGGGAACAGGTCCAACATCTTAGATATTGGAACACTGTAAGGTCAATCAATTCGTGATGACGACCGTAAAATTTCCTTCGACGACGGTGGGCCCCAAGTTTGGAAAATCAAATTCTCAAACCTTACTGTGCATCTACATATAGTGTATTACAATACTGTAAAGAAATAAAATGCATATATTACAAAATGAAAGAGGAGCTTAGGACACAAGAGTAAATTCACAATCCCGTGGGCCCAAAGTTTTGAAAATCTCTATTGTTAAACCATATTGCTCAACTATATACTATGTGTGACAATAGGTTGTAAAGAATTTAAGTAAAATGCATAAAATGAAAAATGAAAGAGGAGTTTCTTCGCAAGCTTAAATTCACAATTTTTGAAGTTTGATCCCTGTTGGCACCAGGTTTAGGAAATCAAAATTCTAAATCCTTATTGCACATCTACAGGTGTAATGCAAAAATTCTATAAATAAATTAAATCACAAAACCAAAAGTGAAGGAGAGGTTGATATCAAATGAAACTGTGACGGACGGAAGGAGACAATTCCAATATTCCCGAACTTTCTTCGAAAGTGCAGGGATAAAAAGGATTCACCAAGGGATAATACAAATGTATGATGGCATATACCTGTCACATTTGTTATAGAGACAAGTCTTATTTAAAAAAAAATGAACTACGACGTGAACTGTTTGCTTATCAGCTTATCTGATAAGTCACATGTAACACAATAAAATTACAAGTAAACTTATTAAGATATAACGTACATTGAATTATGTAACGTATAGAATAGAGAATGGAAACGGGGAATGTGTCAAAGAGACAACAACCCGACCAAAGAGCAGAAAACAGCTCAAGGCTACCAATGGGTCTTCAATGCAGCGAGAAATTCCGCACCCGGAGGCGAATGCATACTAGTTCAGCAAAATGGAAGGCACACTAAACTTCGAAGCATACAACTGAACCAAAATTTAGAAAACCCCCAGACTAACAAAGGCTAGAGGTTCCTGACTTTGGACAGGCGCAAAAATGCGACGGAGTTAAACATGTTTTGTGAGATCTCAACCCCCCCCCCCCCCCCCCCCCACATCCTTATACCTCCAGCCAATGTAGAATAAACAAAAATACAAGATACGCACAGTAAAACTCAGTTCAAAAGATGTCCGAGTCCAATGTTAAAAAATGTAACAGAAAAAACTAAGCAAAATGACAATGAACAAATGGATCAGATATATATGTATGCTATTACAACTTTTAAAGTAACTTTTAATATTTATATCGTTGTTCTCATCAAATTGGGAATCTAAAATCTAAATTTACACATTAAAATGGGTTTGACAGAGGATAGTCGGTGTCTTTCGGTATTTGAAATTTCTCTTCAAATTTCGTTTTAAAAAATCTTATCTAGTTTTAAAAAAAAATACAATCTTCCTGATATTTCAATAAGATTATATTCAAGGCTTCCGACATGCTACATGTATTATTTATAAAATTCAAACTATAAAAACCATTAGAAATTAAACTATATTTTAATTTTATTCAAGGCATAAATAAAATCATGAAGGTTTTTGATTGAGATTAGATAAATTCATGTTTATGAAGAATGAGATGAAAGATGTGTTTGTACTTTTCATCTCGGTACATGTAACAAGGCCTAAATATTTAAGAATAAGGTTGATGAGGCGTTCTTTAGATAATAATTTGTTATCTCTGAGGTAGTTTTGATAACGAATTAGCTACAATTAACAAATTATACCATACATTTCATGGTCATGACCTGGGTTTTGTGTATTCGAATTTTGACAAGATTTTACATTTTGATAAGCCATGTGCATACAAAATGATTTATGATATCGCAGTTGATATAGAACATATTAAACGGGTACTTTTATAACATTAGAAGTACAAAATGCTCTTGACAAAACGCTTACAGGTTTTGATTCATTACTGCAAGGAATTCAATAGAAACAGGGATATATTTGTAATTTAGGCATGTACATGTATATGTAAACAAATTCAGAATGTGTTCCGACACCTCATGAACAACAAGGGCGAAAAATAACTACAGGCTCAAGTGAGCATGAATCGCTCACCTGGAGAATTAAGCAGATAACCTACTCCATATTTCATTTTGTTTATACATCAAGGCTTAAACTACCAGAATGAAATGAGAAAATTTCATAAAATTCCTTCCATACACTCATTCCTTACAAATTTTGTTATATTGGCCTTGTAGTTTCAGAGGAGTGATGAAACTGTAAATTTCCACAGACTTCATTGCAAATCAATGCAAAGAATGCCACCACAGCCATTTACCACTCAATCAACAGGAAATGAGGAATCTTCGTACAGGGTATCCCATTCATCATTTCTATAAAGTTTCAAACAATTTAGAATGGTAGTTTTAGAGGAGAAAATGTTTGAAATTTAAACCATCAGAATCATGAATTGCCTATGGTGGACATGTTTTTCGTATGATCCGAATGAAATGACAAAGTTTTATAAAGGAACTACCATACATTATTCCTGCTAAGTTGAGTTAATACTGCCTGGCCTTGTTGTTTTTAAGAGATATTAGAAACATTGTGATTTCCCACAGGCTTCAATATAAACTTATATGCTATTTTAGACACTTCATGAATATGTATGCCACCTGATCAACATAAAATGAGGAATCCTTGTAGAGACTCTCCCAGTCATTATTCCTATAAGGTTTGAAAACATTTGGCATAGTAGTTTTAGAGGAGAAGAAATTTTGACTAGATACAAGAATTGCCTATGGTGGCCAGGTCTTTCATGTGCAACCGTAGCCACAATGTATGCCACCTGATCAACATCAAATGAGAAATCTTTGTAAAAGGTTTCTAATCATCATTCATAAAAAGTTTGAAAACATTTGGCATAGTAGTTTTAGAGAAGAAGAAATTTTAGAATTTGACCAATCAGAATCATTGGAATGAAATGAGTTTTATAGACACCCTTTCTGCAAGGTTTGATTTAGTCTGGTGGTTTCAGAGGAGATAATGAATTGTCTAACGACTGACAGACGGACGCAAAATGAAGAAAATAGCTCACGTGGCTCTAATGCGTGTTCTGTAGTAGATCTATACTAAAATGGATTGTAATTTTATTTACAAATATCGACAAAGAATTAGGTCAGGATTTTTCCATATACTGGAGTAGAAACAGTAGCAAATTGGAATGTTCCACTGGTATTTAAGACAGCGCTTTAATTTTGTTGAAATAGACAAAGATGATCTACTACAACGAAAGTGTGTAATGTGTTCATATGGTAGCCTTTCTATAAAAAAAATGAAACTTTAGTAATAAGTATATGAAAACATTTTTCTTATTGTTTCCAGTGTAAATATTCATAATTATTCTGAAAAAAAAAATTCGTCACTAAAATGGAGAAAAATAGTTTCAAAATATTGCCAAGTTCTTTGTATCTGTCATCAAACTTTGAAGTTGCTAAAGAGACTGGTACAAGACTCACTAGATTGACATTTCCTTAGAATCCTCTATACTGTTACATTATGAAAGTCACATGTTGAATCGCCTTGTCCATAAAACAATCAAATATGCACGAAACAATCAAAAATATTAGCAATTTTCGGGTAAATTAACTAGAGGCTCCCAGGGGCCTGTCAAGTTCCAACTTGGTCACTGGTTTCAAACAAAAAGATCTTTCAATGATTTTTCCACTAAGGTCCTATGTTAAAAACTGTTCGGCTCTTGCGGCTATCTTGGATGACAGGTGGGGTCATCGGATACAATTCTGAAAGAGGACCACCCAAGAACCACTACTGCTAGGTTTTATTACAATTGGTTAAGTGGTTTTAGATAAAAAGAACTTTATGTAAAATTCCCATAGGGTCCTATGTTAAACTATGTTCGGCTCTGGCGGCCATCTTGGATGACGGGTAGTGTCATCGGATACAAATCTGCAAGAGGACCACCTAAGGACCACAACTGCTAGGTTGTGTTCCAACTGACCAAGTGGTTTCAGATAAGAGGATCTTTAAGTAAATTTCGCATAGGGTCCTACATGTATGTTAAACAATGTTCGGCTTTGGCGGCAATCTTGGATGATGGATGGGGGTCATCAGATATAATTCTGAAAGAGGACCACCTACGATCTTTAAGTAAATTCCACATTGTAAAACTATGTTCAGCTCTGGTGGCCATCTTGGATGACGGGCCGGGTCATCTGATATACTTCTGAATGAGAACCATCTAAGGACCATTACCGCTAAGTTTTGTTCCAATTGGCCAAGTGATGTCAGACAAGAAGACCTTTAAGTAGATTTCCGATAGGGTCCTATGTTTAACTACATGTATGTTCGGTTCTGGCGGCCATCTTGGACGACGGGCTATGTCTTCGGATACACCTCTGAAAGAGGACTACCTAAGGACCATTGCTGTCAACGTTTGTTCCAATTGGCCAAGTGGTTTCAGATGAGAAGATCTTTTAAAGAATGTTTACGACGACGACGGACGACGGATGCCAAGTGATGGCAATAGCTCACCTGAGCTAAAAAACGTGTCGACTTCGAACGGCTCAATATATCTTAATAAAATTTGAAACATACTTTGTTAAGATAAGTATCTTTCAATGGTCAACTGCTAATCAATGGTAAACATATAGCGTCAACTCCTATTTTGTGTTTTAATTAAATGAAGTTTACCCTTGATTTAATGAAAAACCTACATATGAAATCATTTAATTAGTATTGTAGCGAAAGAGAGATAACTCCGAGCATGCAAACGTCTTATTATAAGATTTATACCAAGTATGGCAGTGAGTTTTGGTTATGAGTTTATTAGATAAAATGACTATAGAAAAGTGCATTTAGTTTCCGAGTTACCTACTCAAAATGGATTAGTCGCTAGGATCAGTTTATGGTTGATTTATATTAAAAAGTTCTTTATCACAATTGCAGCCAATTCTCATTTGATGTCTTGTATTATGTTGGTCTCTCTGTGATATACGGCTTTGCATGGCCAAGAAAGTTCATTTCTCTCCATTTTAGATAAGCTTTTATTAGCACTGGTGAACCATAAATGGACAAAATATGTACTTATAGGGCAAAATGGTACCATAGAATGTTTATTGCTAATACTGTGTGAACGTTTCTGCAAATGAATTTTGTCCTCGAGGTTATGACCATTTCGCTTGTCGTAAAATTGATACTTAAAAATCTGCTAGTGGTGCAATATAACATCTTTTTCTTTTTATCTCTTAGCACATAGAGCACGCAAATACATGTACCTCTGATCTAAGAAGGATTTTTCCACTGTCTAAACATTTCAGGTTATTTCAGCTTGAGCAATAGTCGAATACATTGTATAAACTTATTACGGGGAAATTTATTTATTTTAAAAACGATATCGAAAGTCTTATGAACCACAAACTAGAGACTCTCAAAAAGTCTATATCGCTCACCTGGATTTAACTTGTCCACCTTCAGCAGGAACGATAGTATAAGTGTAGCAGTTATCTTGGCTAGTTTTCCCATAGGTTCAATGTTTAACAAAGTTAAGGTGTGGTGGCCATCTTAGTTGACATTCAAGGTTATCAAACACATTTCTGAAAGAGACCGTTGCTTGTATTAGTTTGGTGTGAAATGGCCAAGTTTAAGGTATGGTGACTGCAAATTAAATTTTCCCATAGGGTCCTATGTTAAACTAATGGTGGCCATCTTGATTGACAGGCCAGGTCAGCGGACACAATTATGAAAGGGAACATCTAATGACCATTGTTGTCAAGTCTGGTCCCAATTTGCCAATTGGTCTCAGGTCAGAATATTTTTTAATGAATTTTCCCGAAGGGTCCTATGTTTAACTAAGTTAAGCTGTGACGGCCATCTTTGTTGACATTCCATTCTGAAAGAGGACCACCTAAAGACCATTCTGCCAAGTTTGGTTCCAATTGGCAAAGTAGTTTCAAACAAGAAGATTTCTTAATGAATTTTCCCTTAGGGTCCTTTGTTTAACTAGGTTCGGCTGTGGAGGCCATCTGGGTTGACATTCTAGGTCAAGCTGAATTTTGGATCGTCACCAAAAACATCAATTTTATTTGGGACATTATCTGATCATTCAGGCATAATATTACTTCCATTTGTCAAACGGTTTCTGACAAGAAGATATTTGTATGTTTTTCCCATAGGATCCTATGTTAAATGTTGGCAGCCATCTTGGATTTCAGATCGGCACAAAAAACATAAACTTTGTAGAGGACCATGTAAGGATCATTCCTGCAATATAACAATTCAATTATGTTGTAATTTTAGAGAAGAAGATTTTTAAAATTTCAGCCAATCAGAGTGCATAAATGGCCCGGGCAGCCATCTTTTTGAATTTCGTATCGGCACTAAAAACATCCATTTTGTTGGGGACAAATATTTAATCATTCAGGCATAATATTAATTTTATCTGTCAAACGGTTTCTGACAAGAAGATGCTTGTATGTATTTCTCATAGGATCCTATGTTAAATGTATCCCGAGATGGCGGCCATCTTGGATTTCAGATCGGCACAAAAACATAAACCATGTAAGGATCATTCTTGCAATATAACAATTCAATTGCTTTTGTAGTTTCAGAGAATATTTTTTAAATTTCAGCCAATCAGACTGCTTAAATGGCCCTGACAAAGTTTGTAGAGGACTATCCAATGAACATCCCCACCAAAGGTTTCAATTGGCTACGGGGTTTTTGAGAAGAAGATTGAAATGTGAAAAGTTAACGGAAGAACGGAAGGACGACGGACGCGAAGTGATGGCAATAGCTGACCTGGCCTTTTAGGCCAGGTGAGCTAAAAAGAGTAAGACAAGGTGTGTCGATAGAAATTTCACCCGAGCTTTGTATGATTCAACCGTCCTTAGATTCGAACCTTGGGTCCAGTTATTGTCAAGACTGAGAACAGAATAAAACCGGAAGTAAAATGAGATGGACTATAAAAAAAACTAGGGATCTGCATGATCTATATTTAAAAGTTTCTCGTCGCCTGTTACTTGGACGATTTGTACCGATCTACCTATTAATGATGGTTGCCTTTAGAACTGTGAAATGTTGATTTCAACTTTTTATCACACAGATAGCTTTCCAGCTGAGAACACGAATCTTGTAAAACAATAATTCATATCAGTTTGAAATCTATATTATTAAATTATAGCAACAAGAATCACCAATAAAAAACTCGGATATTATACTTTCAAAGTTGAGAATTTCATAATTTATGAACACTCTATATTACATGAAAACAGAGTGAACATTTTCCTGATCATAACATATTAAACATTAATAACTCTGGAGAGAGTATGAATATCTGATAAGCTGAGAAACGTAGACGTCATATCGGCATGCAATGTTGGTACATTGCTACTCAAGAAGGGAAAGTTAACAATAGGAAAGTTTAAGTTATCACGTTTTTCATAAATTTTTGTCTTCAAATGTCCCTCATTGTCTATTTCAAGAAACAACTCCAAATATGAATCGGACTTCTCTAACTTAAAATTAGCAATAGCAGGTGTCTCAGTCGTAATAAATTGCCAAAATTTTTTCTAAACATACTCGTATTATGAAACTCCTCACGTTATTGTAATTTATTTGTAACAAAGGCATATTCTCATTTTCTAATATGGTATGATTTTATTTAGATTCAATCCATATTTGTAGGGAAGATATTTGGAAAAGTTATTTACTTTATTAATTTATATAGGTAAAACAATCGGTATTTCACGTTTATAATTAGGGCCCCGCAACTTGGTGGCGGTCGCCTTATGGTGATCATTCCGTCCGTCCGTAATAAATCGTATCCGCTCTATATATCCTGAGAACCTTAATGGTTTCAATGTTTATTCACTAGCACAAGAGGGTGTGTCACAATGTCTGTACAACTCTGTAAGTCAAAGGTCAAAAACTTACGTCAAAGTTGAGATCCCCATGTCCTATGATAAAGATCATGTCCGTTCTATAACTTTGAAGTTAAGTGAAGATACTTCACAAGGTTATTCACCACCGTCAAAAAGGTTTGTCGCGATTATTGTGCAAATCTCTAGGTCAATATCTCAATATTGCAAATCCACACCATGCAGTAAGCTCTGGATAGCTCCATATAACAATCGGAAAGTAAGGCTATCCAGCAGTGCAATAAAATGTCCAAATATAAAGCTTTAATAGAAAATACACTGAATAAGATCACTGTCAGTACATAACCGGAATTGGTTATTGCTTCGTATCACGGTGCGGAGCTATTAGTTTCAGTAGACATACACGCCATCTTGAAATAATTACTGATCGCTGATTACTTTATGATGCGGCTGAGATACAGCAACAGCCATTGGTTTAAATGAGATAAAGAATTATAGACTTTACTCGTTCAGGACAAGTCATCAACAGCCGGAAAATTAACTATGTGTATATCAGTTCCGATCAACTGTCATTACATGTTTTTGTAATATTCATATATTCTGAAATTCATTATTGAAATCAATTATTAATACGTGTATATTTGCCTTGTTATTCTGCAATACACACGGTTTGTTTTGCTTAATCGTATACACTATAATCCTATGTTTACAACAAAAAATGCATCTTCTGCCAATCTAGGCACACCTCCAGAGTCGTGTCTATTTGTTGTTTTTGCGCGGAAAATTTTACTAGTCAACGGAAAATTCCAATACTAAATCAACAACCACATGCTCACATATTGCCATAGATTAAGATACAGCGAAGCAGTCCACAGCTTTTTAGAAAGCTAAAACTTGTTACTACTAAGCTTAACTTCATTTTATAAAAATACAAAGTTTTGACCACAATTTATTTACGGCGGGGCCCACAGAGGTGGATTCCATCTCCTTGATGTCTAGTTCTGACGATTTTTACTTTCGAGTCAAAAATATAACACGGTTTAGTTTAAAAAAAATTATTAAAAAAAACAATGCAAATTTTTAGAAAACTTCAAGGTTTGTCCTTATCTACCGGTCCTATTCAGTTTTAACTCACCCACCACTGAAAACATAGGAGAAGAAGAACTACCATATCATGTGACCTTGTGAATTAAAGTATGAAATCAAACTCGATTTCTATTTAAAGTTGTTTATAATTTTTTTTTAAATGCCCTGGGTTTCTGTAACAATGACGACTATAGATAGTATGGTAATCTTTAAAAGGAAGTGTTTATTTCAGGACAACAATGTAATATTACATTAGTACATGATATGTTTGTTTCTGTTATTATTAAATAAAATTCTTGATACCAATAAATCACTAATAAAAACTCGCATATTTCAATTTTAAAGGTTTAGTATTTAATAATTCATGTACTCGAGATTAATTCCCCCAAAAATCCATAATTTTTCAAACTAGAGAGATTTTCAAAATGTCAAAATTTAGAATTAATTTGTGCTAGAATATTCACGTAATTGATTTAAAATCAAGACATACATGTACTTATCAAAATAATAAATGACCATATTATAAAGTCAACAATAAGTTATGAAACCATTAAAAGATTTTAATAACCTATCTCACAGATCGTATATTAATTTATTGTAAAAGATAAGACTTAGTGTGGAATTTATTTTTTTAACTATCGATCACCTTCCTTATGCATAACTCCATTCTTCGATGGTGTAGCCTGTTTTCCTGGTTCACTCTTATTGGTTATTTTGGATTCAACACTTTTCCATATTTGGTAATTGTTGTATTTTTTGTAATGATAATAATAATACTGAAACACCAGCAGTGTGTGTTCAAACTCCATTAGTGTTTGTAAAGAAGCATGTGCATAATTTTTATGTTAATACTTTTGGATTGTTCTCCTTTTATAGTTTTGGCAGATGAACGTAAGTAAAGTTGTATGATTATCTTGTGTTGTTTGCATTAATGACCCATTTGGGTTTCTGTTCTGTTCTTCAACAGAATAAAGCAAAATATATATTTAGTCCAACAATTTAATATATTTGTACAAGGTCTCCATCGTGAACTATGGCACGTCGTAAATAGAAAAATATTGCATATATATTTGTAAGTTTTGAACATATTTTTTTTACATATATATATATATATATATATATATATATATATATATATGTAAGTTTTGAACATAATTTTTTTTTTGAATCAATATTTCTTTTTGAATATTGAAACGTTTGACGTGCCATAGTGAACTGCTTGATCGTTACGGAGTGTTAGTGTTAGTGTCTGAATACTTATATAACATATTTGCAGATATAAATACATCATGTACGTATAGTTATTAAAATTAAGGGATCGATTTCTTTGGGCCGTCATTACGAAACAACTGCAATAGACACAATTCAAATCAGACTCTGACTCATTGAGGAGGAAGGTGTTGTCTGAAAATTTCACACGTTTAAATAAATGCTAGAATTATCTATATGTGAACACAATCCGAACCAAACAGACATGTTTCCATGTATAATAAGGATAATTGTTCAGTCATAAGGTGACCAGAGGACATACTACCAATATGCTCAGTAATTATAACGCAGATAAAACTATTAATAAAGTTCTTTCACCTCTAAAAATTGAGCGAGCCGTTGGTTTTGACACGTTTTATATAAGCAATGAGAAGGCAAGACAATGCCATAGAGATTATGTACTGAATATTATTGCACAATTACACAATACGGACTGATAATGGAACAATTAATTAAGAAAATTTTATTTCACACTTTGATATAACATAGAATCATACGTTTTAGTTAGCTTTTAGTTTTTATGCTAAGTCTGCATCGACCTTCACCTCGACATTGACACCAGAGGAAGGTTGAATTCAATACTTTACGACAAACATGATGACTTTTACTTTCCAATCGTCAACTTCCCATACTAAGTTGCAGTCATCCTTATTAAAGTTTTATGGACATCAAATGACAATGAACCTGTTCCATTGATATTATCCCTTCCTCATACCTTATTTGACATGAGCAGCAGAGTGGGTGTCCTGTAGGAAGCAGAGACTGATTACTCTTCTGAGTCTACCCCTGGTCTTCTGGTGGGGTCCATGTTGTTCATATTTTTATTAGTTTTTAAGTGTAGTGTTTGTATTGTATTGTTTTGGTCTTGTCTTCGTTGTTCTCCGGAGTTTGTCGGTTGTTTTAGATTTTCCCCTCCTTCGAATACCCCTTTGGCATTAAAATAATGTTTTTCATGCATGGCTTTACAAGAAACAAATATCCCACGCCTCGAAAATGGCGGGGTGTCTGTCGAAGGGGTAAGAAAACCTATGCCACCTTTTCATGGTACACGTGCGTGCACGGGTAGTTACTAAGTAGTTCTTTATTAGCTATCTAGCAATATTATTTGGCATTTACTATTACCAACCAAGTATATAACAATTCGTTTGACTTTAGAAAAATCCCGGACCGCCTTGGTTATTTCAAATATTGTGCATTAATTCAATTCGAATTCCTAATACGGTGAACATTAGATAGTTTCGGACATTTGTTTTTTTTTTACATTGTTGGAAAGATTTAAGAATTATGGCTTTTCGATTAACTTACCTCATAATAATTTAAATTATTATTTTTACTCTAATGGATGAAAACTGTCATGTGATTCAAAAATAAATTGAATGTTTTTACAAAATTTGAACATCGCGGGAAACAACACTATTGTGCACCTCAAAACATCCCAGTTTTCCCCCGCAAGAAGTCGCGAGAAACAACCCTATTGTTCACCGGGAAACAACCTTATTGTTCATCTTAAAACATTCAAATCCCCCCCCCCCCTTACAAGGGAGACAACTGCGTAGTTCGTCCGCATTGAAAGTCATGAGAGTCAAATTATGTCTTGCTACTGTGGAAAAAACAATAAAACAATTACGGCCCTCATTTGAGGTAGACATTCAGATTTGTCTTTCTCGGGGATATTTTAGTTCAAAATTATTTTTTGAGTTTATATGTAAGTGGTTACATGAGATATTACAAAATATTTTTAACATTATCCAGGAAAGCGAGACATATTGTTTTTTTTTTAAATACAGGAATAATCATTTAAATGAATTAACAGCTATGTGATTTTAAAATGTTAAAAATCAATTTTTGTGTCAATTAACACTAAATTCCATTTTAGATACCACTGATGGATTGGGGACATCTACAGAAACAGTCGTATCATCTACAGAAACAGTCGTATCGTCTAAAAGAGAATTTAAGCCAATAAATGTAGTTATCTACATTTTTGTTTGTCTATGTTTCTCTCTTTTCTTCATCCTAGCTGCTTGTTTTTATGGACATTAACTCAACTTTGATCAGTTTTGGCCGTATAATAATAAAGTATCGTATTCCATCTGATACTTATATTGCCATGTTGGCAAAAGAAGCTGACAGTTTTATTTTTGTTTGTTTGTATACATGTTTTGCACCCTTGTGGATACTTGCTTGTGAGAGAAAAAAAGTGTTACCAATTATTTCTACAGGTAACATGATTGTGGTTGACTCATTTTTTAATTTTTTTTGTCAGGTTAATAAAGTCATTATAGGAACATTTTACCAAATATTTTTTGATACACTTCCGCCTTTGTGTCCAGTAATGCATAAATGAGCTTCTCATGTACATTAATCACAGATAAAGAATATGTGCATTCTTTACAAAAATGTTTGAATATTTAGATATTGTTGTAATGAAGAATGTCCCTCTCATACATGTATCTGTTCATTTACTGCTCTGTTTTAAGAGTATACATCGTATGTAATATTGTTGACCTATGACATGTATGATAGGTATTTCCTCAAACTTTAAATTACCTGGAACAATTAGGATAATGAAAATCGGTACCTACATGTAATCGCATACATTTAGACTACAAAAAATGAATAGAATTGCAAATTCTAATAACTAAGTATAAATTCTTATAATTATTAGCGCGGAGTGCCTTTTTGTTTTGAGTAAATTGAAAAGTATTTCCTTATTTAGAATGTTCAAAGCATGGTTTCGGACAATGGTGGCTTCATAAATTATCTTGTTATTTTTTTTATTTTTTTTTTTTTTTTTGGTATTAAACTTAGTTGAATAGCTGACGTAAAAATGTCTAAAACTTAAAAGACTTTATACTGGATGATGTATTGCTTTCAATAAACTACTGATGAAGTATTGGAGAGATACACATTATATATTCATCTCGACATAGTTCGAAAAGTAAACCCTTTTCAGTTTAATTTTTATCCTAAAGGTTTGGAAAATTTTTTTCTCAGACTTGATTCTAAAAGTACTCTATTATACAAATTTTGATGCAATCATCATATTTCAACAATTTATATAATAAACATTGTCAATGTTGAAATCCAACACGATTGCCCCAAATCAAACAGATTGAAATGAATAAAGAAAAAAATTAATAAATAGATCAGTAAATAAATGTATTCATAAAACAAAACAAAATTACCATCTGAAGCCCGAGTTTTATAAATGTTTAGGAAGAATATTTCTTATTTTCTTAAAATTCCAGGAGATATCAGTAAATGTTCCAGTATTAAATGAATATTTTAATACATTTTTTTTATCGTAATTTTCGGTATTTGAAATCAAGTATAAACCAATTAATTACTATTTTGAATAAGATTTTTTTTGAAAATTCAAGTCTTTTGAGGAATATATAGAAAAAATTAATCGGCTGTCAAAATTACAACATTTCAAACAGCTGTTTTTGATTAAGTCATTAGAAACCATCTCTGCAGATAAGAAACGTATACAACGATTAGGCAAACTTTCACACAAAGGATAAACAGAGAATACATGTGTATTTTATGAAAGAAAACATGAGAACGGTGAGTTCTTAATAATATATTGTCTTTTCTTTTACATTTTACAATAATTTTACACCATAAAATGGAGTTGTTTTATGAATGTAGGACGTTTCGGACAATGTCGACTTCATGAATTCCCTTGTCTGTTGTTTTGGTATTCGACTTAATATTTGAATAGTTGACGTCAGGTCATGTTCTTCTATGTTCCTTTGTGCAGTAATATATTCTGTACCATGTTGAGATTTTATGGAAGTCATGACATTATGATCATTACAAACGACTATCACATTTAAATATGTTCAATATTTTTAATGCCCGAAAGTATTATTTTTATCTGTTGAAAGTGTCATCCGATGCTGTGTTGAAACACGCCTTTGAGGACTGCCGTCAAAAACTCACTTGGATTTCATATGCACCTAAATCATAGTACATTTTTTTATTGTTGCCTGTCGGGCCCGCTTACAATTCTGTAATCATATATTAAAAGTTAGAAAATCTACACCCTATGGGTATGGGGAACTGTGCAGAATACCCATTGAGATACATGTTAAATTGAAAATGTTATCATTTTGGACTAGATTACTACAGACAGACAAATTATCAAGCAATATGAACTCAGCTATGCATACATTATATAGTAATAATCAAATAAAGTTCAAATGGATGAATTTCATTGAGCAAACATTGAGACTGGGCTTTGGTATATTTTTAGGAACCAGATGGAGGTTAACTGGACATTTCTGAAATTCGAAATAAAACAAAGATTAACTGATCAATTTATTCAAAAATGGTATAGCGACGCCATAAATTCCTCAAGGGGTGTATAGTATCTTTAATTTAAAAAGGGAATTTAAATTTGAACCTTATTTGACAAAATTAAATCAAAAATCGGTTCTTTGGATGTGCAAGTTTCGTACATGTAATATTATAACACCATTTGAAGTTGGAAGGTGGTATAATGTCCCTAGAGATCAAGGACTGTGTAATATATGCAAACAAGGAGTAGGTGATGAATACCATTATCTTTTTCAATGTTTACCAGATGAAATAGTTTAACCGAGGAAGAAGTATATTCCTTAGTATTATATTAATAATCCAAACAAAATTAAAATGAGTGGTATGTTCTCTAATTGTCATATACAATTATTGAATAATGTTTTTATCTTCATATATGTAAAATGCTTAGTTAAATTATTGTGATGGTGTTTTGTTAAAGTTATACAGTTCATATGTGTGTCTATTTACTATAGAAACTTTGTCATGTTCTCTTATTTTCAATGCATTGTAAAATTGACCTCATGTTACACATTGTGTCTGAGTGCAAATAAAATCTTGAATATTGAATCTTGGCATCTCGGTTGAAAATCTGGATAATGGATACACTTCTGAAAGACGACAGCGTAAAGACCATTGCTATCGAGTTTGATTTTAACTAGCTGAGGATTTTGAGATCTATAAGTGAATGTTCCCATATAATTCTATGTTAAACAAAGTTCTAGAGTAGCAACGATATTTTTTGCAGTCCGAGAGTACTACGGAGAGAGGGCCATCTAAGGTTAACTGCTTTAAGTTTTATTTCAAATATGTCAATAGCTTCATACAAGACTTTCAAGTGTTTAATTTTGTCTAGGGTAATAGAAAATGTTTAAAATAAATTCAGGCGTGGCGGCCATCTTTTATTGGCAGTATGGGACGTCTGAAGGACCACCTAAGGACCTGTGCTTTCACTTTGGGTTACAGTTGGTTGATTGGTTTGTAAGATCTTTCAGAAAAGTTACACAAAGGGTCTTATGTTAAAATATATTCGCCTGTGGCAACCAATTTTTGGGGGTTTGTCCGGGTTATAAGATATAATTCTGAAAGAGGGTCACCCAAGGAACCTTGCCGCCAAGTTTGGTCCCAACAGGCTCAGTTGTTTCAGGGAAGAAGATTAAATTATATATGCTTAACGACTGACGTACTCTAATGACGTGATGGCAAAAGTTTATCTGGACCTCTTTTCTACAGCTAAAAATTATCAATGCTGTAGCTGAACCAAATTTTTCAATGGAAGTTGATAAAAATAGATAAGATGTATTCTTATCGTATTCTTTAATTTTTACTGATAGAATAGTTGGTAAAACAGACAGGTCAGTATTGGCATGCAAATTATACCCTTCAAGAAATGACATATTTCCATTTGACATATGTCAGTAGCCAAATCTAGGTCAATATTCGTCTATTAATTCTGATTGAAATAATGCTCATTACATCGCACAAATAAATTATGACCCATAGCCTGTAACACCATTAAGATTTCGATGGTGAAGAAATTGTTGTAAAATTTTGCTACTGTGCCACCGTTCAACAATTTTGTCCACTGTATAATTACCATGGTAATATATTATGGCAATTACAGTGGACAAATGGATAATATAACGGTGCTGCATTTTATTTGAAACACCAAAATGACAAACTTGATCTCGTATAATACGGAACATTTCAGGCTTGCTAGAGTATGAACTGGAGTTATCTACTTAACTTTCTCAAAAAAAAAGACAGAATGCAAAACTAGAGAGTCAAAATACAAATTGACATAATGTGTATAAAACAATTGACAAAATATAAAATAAAAGAACATAGGGTGCATATCTGACAAGTATGTGAGAGAATTGTGATACGAATTACAATAAAAATTGTATTTTGTCTTTCATTTAAAGTAAATATGAAAGTTTAGGCAAGTAGTTGATATCAAAGCACTATTGTAAGCATTTTTATTGCACATTGCAGTCCGAAGGCACTTGGTTATAACTCAGGAAGAAATGCGTTACATTATATTTGGAGACAGATACAAAATTGGGTCCTAATTATTGTTTCATCAATTTGTCCTTTTTATCAGGCTATTTTGAAGTGGATGAAAGATAAAAGAACCATATCTATTATTTATGTGATAAAAAGTCAAATTATCACATCTGCGAAAGGCAAGCTTTGTACTGTAAATATACATATGTATGTTATTTTTCCAAATCACAGGTATTTTTAACGATATAGACCACAACCTTAAATGATATATGATTTTCCTGCTCTTGCGTCTACTTCGATTGAATAAGTAATTCATTTCTGTAAAGGAATATTTGTATCTGTTTCCGGAGAAAACTTTAAATCCTGACTTTTTAATCTGTTGCTGTAGCATAGAATAGTCAGAATTAATACGAGGATAAGAAGCACACAAAGTACAGCAAGCGGTATGATAACATCCAAGTTCTTCTCTCGTATTACTGTCTTGTCACCTACACAGAAGAAGAGGTATAAAGCATTCAGATATAAGAAAAACACTGAATATAAAATAAGAAAAAAAGTCAAGGAAACAGATATACATGTAACACTAAAGCCTACTTCATATTTGGATGAACTTTCGAAATTACAAATGTACATTTGAAAATGAAATAAAACAAAAAAAATTGATGATTGACATGAAACCGTTATATGAAACTAGTCGATGAAGAATATTGAAATAAAAAAAGGCATTTGCAATTATGTGGGAGATGGATTTAGGGGATGAATTACAATCTTCCAATGGGAACCAACTGTGCTCCTCTCGTCGCCGATCTGTTTCTGTACTCATATGAAGTGGACTTCATTCAAGGACTACAACGTGAAAACAAAAAGAAACCAGCCCAATCCTTTAATTTCACTTTTCGTCATATAGGTGGCGTGAAATCGACAATGGGGGAAATTTGAAGACAAAACTTTATGACAAACGTGATGACTTCAACTTTCCTATTGTTAACTTCCTTATTGAGTATCAATATACCAGCATCGCCTGTATATGGCGTGTACGTTTCTCAGCTTATCCGATTTAAAAGGGCATGCGTGAGTTACCCTAACTTTCGACAAAGAGGATTACTGCTGTCACAAAAGCTTCTTAACCAGAGTTTTATCAGGGATAAGTTGGTGTCGTCACTTAGGAAATTTTACGATCGTCATCACGAATCAATTGACCGTTACAGTGTTCCAATATCTAAGATAATGTTGGACCTGTTCCACTGTCGTAACATTTCATGTGCCTGCACCGATTTGTGACTACCACCGGATTTACTTCGTTGAACTTCACGACAGGTGCCGTATACCGAGCAGGAACTGCTCACCATTGCGTAGCGGAGGGAAATTGTCAATGTGTCGATGGAAAAAATAAAATGGCTATATCCCGAAATGACTGTTAAATAACTGTTTTATTATACCGGTCACTATTTACCGGTGCTTAGTTTTGGAACTAATCACCGGTAAAAAAAAATAGTAAAATTGATATCTTGATTTTAATATAGAAAAACATACTGAGGTAAAATAATGTACATTAGTTTAAGTGGAAGTCAAACAGTTATTGTTCTAAGTTAACTTTGCAAGATTATCAGAGTTATCAATCAAAGGGTAGGCCCCTTATCATTTCCCTTCCAGTATACTGTATATGTATATACATGTATTTGTAATTATTTTGATTTATTTCTTCAGACCTTTGTAATATTGCTTTTCAAAATAAGCATGAATTCATAAAAGAAGAAACGAGATAAATTTTCAGGTTTTACCTCTGTAATCAATAACAGGTTCAAAATAGAGAATGATAAAAGATCTACGAAATCCATATTGGTGCACTTTCTGTAGTTTCATCTTTCAACAAATTCTGTAGTTTAGGTTGAGTTCATGCAATATAAAAAAATGGGGAAATCGAAATAAAAAACACAGACTATGTTTAGAGGCAAGATTCAAAAGTCAAAAAGAGGAAAAGGATAATTATACCTACACGGTGGGGACTTTTCCTCTTCAATAACCTTTCTGTCCGACTCAAACCCATACGAACAAGTGTACGAAAATCCAGTATCATTTCTGTCCAAACTTTTTATAACTAGTCTAAATCCTTCTGGTTCTACGACTTCAACATATTTATCTAGATTTGCTGACACACCCCTCAGAACAATGACCGACTCTGAGTGGTTTATTATTTTTGCCCATCTTCTCGAATACTTTGTACAACACTCATCAAATCCTGATGCATTACAGAAAAGGTTTACATCATATCCCAGAATAACCGGTGTGACAAGTTCTAAGCTAACTGTAAGAAAAAAGACTATATTACTGATAATTTTTGTAGATAAATATAGAATGTATAATTGGCTGTTTTCTGCTTTTTTGTCAGGTTGTTGTCTCTTTGACACATTCCCCGTTTCCATTCTCTATTCTATTTCCTATTATATCTCATGTCAATCAAAAGACTGTGGTGTTCATGTTTGTGCTTTGTACTCTTTTATATTATGTTTTGTCCGGAGTTCTGTCAGTTGGGTTGCTTTGATTGATTGGTATGTCAATGTTAGACCTTCCCTGTTATCCATTTTGTTGTTTACAGATTTCGTGTGCAGGTTGTTATGTTATCTAACATCTCTGTTCAGCTCTATATATTTATTTACATCAAGATGCCATAAAATGTAACCAGGTATCCTGCATTTATCATAGTTTATCTTTGCAAAGGTGAAATTCCTGAAAGACTCTCCCTTCTTTATTATTAAAACCTATCATACATGTATGCACATTTTAGAGTATCATGATGTAAATAGGATATACAACTATCAGGCTAACGCCCTCAGGGGTATATCCAATACATATATTTTTTTTAAATTTTAATAATGTACAATTAAGCATTTTTCAAATTTCAAGAGGCAATCTGTATCTATAGCTATTGTTTATTGGCGTTATTAAATCTTTTTTTTTTCAAAATATCGCTATACAGGAAAGAAAATATATGAAGAACAAAAGGATACGCGAAAGTCAGATTTATTGCATACATTTTGTAGTTCACTTTTTTTTTATATTGTGCCCCCTAAGGTTTTGTTATACAGTGTGATCACATGTCCCATGTACTTGTTTGCGCTCGGGTTATCTTTCTTATCACATGGCATTATATAAACCTGTGTAAAAACAATAAATTGTTACATACCTTTTTGGAAATAACATAATTTGAAGCAAAAAGCAAGTACTAACGGCTGTAGATAATTACTTAGCATTATATACCATTTCTGAAACTAACTGAAATGAAGAGTTGAGATTTCTGAGAGTTTTTTTATTGTAAAAGTACATACACCTTAAGCTTTAATCACTGATGGAGGGGTGGAAAGGGGGTACCTTTCTCCTTTCTCCCGCCCCTCGTCTCCTTTCTCCCGCCCCCTCTCTCCTTTCTCCCGCCCTCTCTACTTCCATCTCCCACCTTAACAACCGTCTTTTTTTCAGAACAATCGATTTTAATACAAATTTGAATTAATATATGACCATATTTAGGTGGCATAGGTCTTTATTAAAGCATATACTGATTTTACGAACAAAGCCTTCCTCCGACTCGTACGCAAATTAATACACAATGTTGGAATGTTGTCAATGGTGCATTGTGCATGCCCCAATGTCAAGAAACTCATTTTTGATATGTATGGTCATGTATGAGGATCATGAAATTAGACATAGTTTTTTATTGTGTCATCTCTATTTTTCCCTGTCCTCGAGAACACCTTACTTTGTATGGTCAAGTGGATAACGTAAATATTTTAAGGTGACCTGGAAAACGCGTTAAGTACATGTAATATTGTTTAGAGGAGGGAGTGTATCTCTCTGACATTGTCAGCATCCCTTCTTTTTAAATTTGTAGAAGATCGCCAAATACTTAGAGGAAACAGATACCCACATGTGAAGGCAAACCGGAAATGATGGGGGCAGTTGAAAAAGGAAAACTTAACGGAGAGATAATTCCGTTTTGAAAGGATGATTTCTAGAAATGATCGGAAATGGCAAAAATGGTTTGGGAAATATAAATGTTGCCTTTTTTCAAAGATTTGTCCATTTATTAGAACATTTAGTATCCAGTTTTTTCGTTTTTTTACCTCTTTATTTTTTTTTCAACATTAAAGTTCGTCTCCCTTTGATGGTTCTCCCTCCTTTCTCCCGCCCTTTCTCTCCTTTCTCCCGCCCCCTCTCTCCTTTCTCCCGCCCTCTTTCTCCTTTCTCCCGCCCCCTTTCTCCCTGTCTCCCAATACCTTTTCCACCCCCTCACTGATAGATGTTTGTAAATAAAAGTAAAATTATAACAAATTTTTTTCAAATGATACGTATTATAGCCATAAAATGTTTGCTGTTGTTGGGTAACGCGATCTCAAGATGTATCACTTATACTTTTTAATTAAATTTCGCCGTATTAGTGCCATTCAGTTATGATTGCCCAATGAAACGTTCTTTATTTGTATGC
Source organism: Mytilisepta virgata (assembly GCA_028015205.1). Lineage (NCBI taxonomy): Eukaryota > Metazoa > Mollusca > Bivalvia > Mytilida > Mytilidae > Mytilisepta > Mytilisepta virgata. The sequence goes on from CM051515.1 coordinate 41,397,175, forward strand.
CTTTAAACCTTTCTGGGTAAAAGATCTTTAAACAACCTTCAATAACGTTGTACACACGTTGACTTTGTCCAAGGGTAAACTAATGTACCTCGCCTTCGGTGACTTTGTCCAAGGGTAAACTAATGTACCTCGCCTTCGCCATGTACTTTAGGGTTTTGAAATCTCTATATCTACATTTGTAACTAATAATATTATACTTTTAAGAATTTTACTCTCTGTGTATTATAATGAAACATGTCCATAAAATGCTATATGGATCGGCTGGAAATTATATTGGACCGGTGGGTGGGGTTAATTTTTATTGACAGTCTGTTCCGGATTCCTTTTATCATGTCAATTGGAAAAGTATAATATAGTGAACTGTTGAATGCTCTGAGGGTCGTATGGCAGTATATGGATCAGTAGGTCCATATACTGCCATATTGTAAGCGCTCATTTGTTCCGGTCGGTCAAAAGGGGTGTTACTAAAAGGCGGAAACGGAACGGAAACGGAAACGGAATACGGAAACGGGAACGGAAAAATTGCTTTATTTTCATAAAAGAAAAAACGTGCAACCTTCAGTTGTTCTTCAATTGTAATATAAAAAAATAAGGCCACCTAGTTATATATCAAAAACAGTCGACGTTAACGAACAACAGTCGGACAGTGAGTCGATGTTAACGAACATCATCGTCAGACAAGAGAATTAAAAATGACCATTTAAGATTGTTTATCGACGAATTGCAAGCGAGGAAGAAATATAAAAAAAAAGTGAGGACGATAGAAAAATAAGGGATTTGGGGAGAATTTACCGACTGCATATAGAGTATTAGTACATAGCCCGGGAGTGTGGGGCTATAACCCCCCCCCCCCCCCTTGAATCCGGAATACGCTATAAATTTACAGCTTGAATCCAGCGTACGTTTTAAATTACAGTTTGAAAACCGTTATTTTGTGCAAATATTCCAAAATTTGCATCTGTGTACGGTATACTGCATGTGTTGCGTACCGCGTACCATGTCTGCGTACGAAATACGCTCTAAAAATGCCCCCGAATCCTGCGTACGAAAAGAGGGGTTATAGCCTCAAGTGTTAGTCACTTGGTTTTATTTTCACTTTCGATTGCTACTTTTTGTGCAGTATGTTTGCAAAAACTGCTGAATTGCTGAAAATACAATTAGCGCCATTTAAAAGTGAATGAAACTTTAAACTTCGACTATTGATGGGCAAAATATTTGCAACTGCAGATGTGCAATTTGCTTCCTTAGTTTACCTACATTTTTCGTATCCGCTCGTCTTCAAACTAGGCGTGTTAAAATTCCACACGTCTTCAAAATGGAATAAAGGTTGTTTGGCGTGAAGTAATCAGTAAACAATGATACTCTTTCGAGATTAAACATCACATGAAACATCTGCAGTGTTATGAGAAATTAATATATTCGCCACTTTTCTTATATATATGTTTTAAAGTACAAGAAAAACCATGTGGTTGAGTGTAACTAAGGACTGAAATAAAACCACCTCATCTGAAATCAATCAGGCTAACTTGCTTGAGTCAATGAGTACATGTACCTTCACGGGCTTACACTAATACATGATACTCAAGGATACAACCCACTTTTTGTTACTTTGCCCTTTGGCTAATTTTTAGGCAGCACTTGGTAGCATGGTACTCGAAAAGCCGAAATTTTAATACTCGGCACTCAGAAAATCGAAAATGCTGATAAAATAAACTTGCATGGTACTTAAAGCCGATTTTATATAGTAGTCGGTTCTTAAGGGAATTACACCCTCATACATAAAACTAGGGTAGATTATTTAGGATTAACTGGGTGAAGTGTAATACTCTAATATATAATACATTGATACTCATCATGCACTACAAGATTACGACATTGTCATGATGGATCTTGGTGAATTCTCAGAGAACGAATGCTGACGTACCACCATATTTTAAAACTAATGTTAACCTACCTTCTGCATTTACGTCAGCCATTTAAGGAAGCTATAATCTCGGACAGAAGGTACCAAATTTTGCTTGCATGTTCAATGATATCCCAGACTTATTTGCTCAACAAGAAAGGTTTGATTATTTATCTATATATATGTATCAATGTAGACTGAGATATGAGGGACTCTCTTGATTTTGCCTTCACATTTTCCTGTATTGAAGATCCTTTAGAAACATGAAGACCTGGTTGTTCCCTGGCATCATTCAGAGAGATTGTCAAAATTTCGATAAGTAGTTGCCGAGAAAACTGCGACAGAAATTTCAACATTCCAAAAAATTAAGTAAAAAACCAAGTCCCTAGTAAATAGGAAATTGATTACAGATATTACGAAAATGAATCACACCATACGGCATAACATACAGAAATAATGTTTCAAAATTTCAAGCAGCTGCCGCCAGTAGTTAATGAGAAAACTGCGACGGAAAAAAGTTACGGACGGACGGACAGACAAGTCAGAGTAAAACAGTGTACATTCTCTCCGATGGAGGGGGATTACAAAAACATGTATAAAATGTCCTTTTTTCAAGCTAGATGTCTTGTAGGCAAAGCTAATGAAGGATGCCCACGCCAATCTTCATCCAGCTGTCAGTGGATAAAAATTCTAAGTCAAATTATATCATTTTAAAGTGTGGGCATATACTTTTTTTCGACATGCACTTCTTCATATGATATACCCCTCTGTGTAAATTTCATGAATATCTGTATAAGAGTTGCATTTACAACTACATAATGGACACACTGACAGACACACAGACGATTCCTATACTAAGTACCTAAAAAAATTTTGCGGAGTAGGAGCTGTTTTCGTTTCCGAAAAACTTTAAAATGAGGAGAAAAAATATTCAAAAGGTAAACAACCATAACATATATCTTTTTAACGTAACTTTTGACCTTGTTTTTATGATAAAACTAGAGGCTCAGGTGAGCCTGTATCGCTCACCTAGCTCAAATAAACCCACACAATTCTGAAAAGGCATTACCCAAGGACCTTTTCATCATAGCTTGGTCTCAATTGACTTAGCAGTTTCAGATAAGAAGATTTTAAATTTATTTTTTGCTGAATTTTCTATATTTAGTAACGGCAGCCATCTTGGTTGGCAAGTGTGGTAGTCAAGACACAATTCTGAAAGAGGACCACCCAAGGACTATCCATGCAAAGTAAAGACCATTCCATCCAATTCTGGTCCCATATGCCAAGCAGTTTCAGAGAAGATTTTTAAAACATTTTTCCCATTGGGTCCTATGTTAAAACTATGTCGGTTGATGTCTGCTGCCTTGGTTGGTGGGAGATCATCGGCCACAATTTTGAAAGGGAACCACCTAAGGATCATTCCAACAAAGCTTGGTCCCAATTGGCCAAGCAGTTTCAGAGGAGATTTTTAAAACATTTTCCCCATAGGGTCCTATGTTAAAAACTATGTTGGCTGATGTTGACCGCCTTGGTTGGCGGGTGGGGTCATCAGATACAATAAAATGGTAAATAATTTGCATAAACTGCACAGTTAATTTCAATGAACGTAGATGTGCGTCAAAATAATATCTTTGCAGCCGTAGCATTTTTTAATGCATAAAACTCTAATAATTTGATATAAAACAAACCTTTTTAAATTTTCTCAACGGTTCAAAAGATATTTAGAATTTTCTTTTCCAACAGAATATTAACTTGCATCTGTGTTTGTTTTTCGGCCTTAATTTCGAACAAATGTGTTATGAAAACGTACAGTGACCAAACATGAGTGGTCTATAACGTTGAAAATGTAAATTATTACTAATTAGAATCACAAGAAATTAATGACCATTTGATTAAATATTGCTCAAAATTATTTCAAGGGTCTAGGTTTGTTATTTATGAAATAAAGAATAAACAGCAAACTGATTAGCTTTGTTTATTTAACTTGTGATGTGTACACAGTAAAACAGTTAATTATCTGACAATTAGACGCATAAAAAGTCAGTATGATCTGTTTATTGTTACGTAACAAATTTCATAACAGTTTTCAGAAAGAAATATTTAAAAAAAAGAAAGATCGTAGTACTAAAATTGGCACTCGATACTCGGACCTTCCGAGCGATACTCGAGTATTCGGGTACTCGTTGCCATCCCTAAAGTTTTTACTTGTTGATATCTTGATGCACAAGTATGATAAAGCTTGTTGAAACTTAAACCCGTAGGTAAACCGGACTTGGGATGGAAGAACGGACGGACGGACGAACAGACACAGAGACCCGAAGGCTATGTTTTTTAATTAAAGGCAGGACATAAGAACCACGATTTATCCCAGAGTACCATATATAAACAGTTAAGAATTGAAAAGTGGGGAGGAGTCGTGTCTGCTACTAGTACAATATAATGAAATTTTGCACAATGACGACCCTTTCTTAGCTGAGCAACTTTTATCCTTACACTGATTATTTATCTTCATTTGTTTGCATTGAAATGGTTAAGGCAATTAAAATTTACAAAAATTGTTATTTCAATGGCAATAAATCAATCTGGATGGCCAATTGCAACGGAGTTTTGCCCAATGACAGATCTACGTAACCAAAAAATAAAGTTAAAAATGTCTATGTGAAAACTTTGATAGTTGCCTTCGTTTTCAAATTATTTGCAGAAAAGGTTAACTATTTTTACTATGATTTTACATGTAGCCAGCATTCCATGATGGAGAGACAATGTCTAACAAGTTTCAGTGGTTTCAGAGAAGGTTTGTTTTCTTTTTTAAAACTTAACTGACGACGACGGCGACGGGTGATCGCAGACGGATGCATTATGATGGCATTAAATCTTGATCCATGACCAGGTGCGCTAAAAAACCAACAAGAAGCTATGAAAGACTCACTCACCTTGAACATCAAACTCACCACAAACACAATAACCTTGAAAACAGCTGCATGCATATATAAATTAATTTTCTTTATTGAATATTTTGCGCTCTGGCAGATAAACGTCAAAAATTTATTTCAGGGTCTGACCTAGGTCGACAGATCATTGACATGTCTTTGTCACAAACTGTTTATATATGTTTCATGGCAATAAAATTGATTGTTATTGTTTTGCAGGTATACATAAAGAACAACCATGCATGCAAACTTCCATTGAATTATGCCCAGTAGTTTCAGGGAAGATTTTTGACAAATTGTTTTAACCAAGTTTTAAAATCCACATTTTCACACTTGTATATAGCTCATAATTTGACATTATACTGATCTACATTTGTAGCCAGAAACCAAATACCAATGGCATCAGACCGAACGGACTGCAGACGACGGGGGATGCCAAATGATTGCAATGCTCATGGGCTTTTGGCCAGGTGAGCTCAAACTGTTTTCTTAAAACAAAAACTGTCAGACAAAATTGTTATTAGTACCGATTGGTATTAAAGAAAAAGTAGAAAGTTGACACAGTTTCCCAAAGTCTAAAAAGGCATGGGATGAGTACTTTTATTATAGGGCCCTTAACCTGCATTTTAAATTTTTGGAAAACTCCAGCAAAAAATTGATTTTTATGCATATTTTCCGAAAACAATAAAACAATAACAGTGAGTTTTGTCACAGTTATAGTTTTAACGTGGTATTTTAGAAAAATGCCTTTTTTATATAAAAACCACAATTTTACTCTTGACTTTTGAATGCTTACTATAATATATGTGTAATTATCTTATGATTACTTGTGAAATACATTTTTAATTTGACAAATGACCATGTTGTACGATCATAACTTGGAATAACTTAGATTTAAAAAAATAATAGGAAGTTTTGTATATTTTCCATCGAGTTCTAACTTCGTATGTCGATATGTGCCGCTACTTTAAAAAATAAATTAACACTTACCCTTGCAAGAACTTTTTAAATTGTTCTTCCCACATGCCTATATGGGGTCGGTGGCAGATATGAGCAGAATGAAGTACCGTTGTCTTGGAGGGCAATTTTATTTAAAAAATGTCTCGAATGATTGGTTATTTAAAAATCTTTAGAGTAACAATGATAAATAAATTGCTTCGCTGAGCGCAGCTGGATACGACCGCAGAGGTTCAACTCTGAACAGTTGGGGCAAAAATGGACACAATATTTTCGCTTGATACAGGTCTGAAATTGGATTTGAATTAAATATTTGACACATAATAGGTTTCTGACACAGAATAACTGTAGTCAAAGAACTTAGAATTGGTCATATTATTTGAATTTATTTTTGCTTTTTGTGCAATACAATATGCTGTTGCAAATTGAACCCCCTCCCCCCAAAAATAAATTAAATTTTACCGCTTTTTTTGCTTTTGTGCAATACACTATGCTATTGCGTATTGACCCCCCCCCCAAAAAAAAAAAAAATAAAAAATTATTGTACCCCCAGCCCTTTTTTTTTGCAAAAAAAAATGTTTAAAGAAATTTTCTTTTTAATTTCTGAAATCTGAAATGAGAAAAAAATGTCCCCCCCACAATTTCTTATTTACCCCCTAAATTTTCACCCCCCCCCCCCCCCCCCCACCTTTCCCTTTTTCCAAAAAAAAAATTATTTCCCTCAAGATCAGGTCATAATCCCTATTCAAATTTCTCATGGAGTTTGCAAACATAATTACCCATTTAAATACATCATTGCAGTCTTAAAATAGAAAATGACATATGGCTAAAATTAATATTAATTAATAGTAACTTCTAAAAATAAATTGACAGCTATAAATCACCCCAAGACAATCTACATTTCTTTGTACGTAATCGAATCATACACAATATTTTACTTTAAATGTGTTTGGATTACCTCCCTTACACCAAGATAATATCATAGATTTGTATTTACTTATACCAAAGTTATTGTGCAAAAACCAAGAAAAATGCTTATTTGGGCCCTTTTTTAGCCCCTAATTCCTAAACTGTTGGGACCAAAACTCCCAAAAACAACCCCAACCTTCCTTTTGTGGTCATAAACCTTGTGTTAAAATTTCATAGATTTCTACTTACTTATACTAGAGTTATTGTGCGAAAACCAAGAAAAATGCTTATTGGGCCCTTTTTTGGAACCTAATTCTTAAACTGTAGGGACCAAAACTTCCAAAATCAATCCCAACCTTCCTTTTGTGGTCACAAACCTTGTGTTTAAATTTCATAGATTTCTATTAATTTATAATAAAGTTATAGTGCGAAAACCAAATGTCTTCGGACGACGACGACGACGCCAACGTCATACCAATATACGACCGCAAAAATTTTGCGGTCGTATAAAAATTCTCAAACATACATGTCATCTGACAGTTCTAATGGATTATTTTCATTTATTATATATTACTCTAACACCGCTTCTAGTTTAAAATTATCTTAGGACCGTTATGCCATGGGGGATATAAATGATTTATTGGATTCTCAATTGACACATTTCGACTTCAGTCCCTTTAAAGGATTTAGATAAGACCAGATATTTATCACCGCAAGCAAATCCTTGTTAAAAATATATTAAAGCATCAAAAGACTTTCGGTGGCAAATACCTAGAAGCATACCATGTGTAATTTGCTTATAGTAAGAAGATATCGCGGGCGGAGCTAGTTTTTCGGCTTAAGTCGGAACAGTTCTTTAAAAATGAAATTACAGTACAGAGGACCACGTGGTATAAAGATATGCATAAGCGATCTATGATAATTCAAGTTGTTCAATACAATACAGCATAAATATGACTGTTAATTTTACTAGAAACCAAATGTGCAGATTATACGTAACAACAGACAATGCAACCAAGTCCCATATTATGTCGATTATACCCGGCTTCTTAGCATTAAGAGTATATACATGTAACCATGTAACATTCATTAATTAAGAATTGAATGCATCTTTTTGTAGCTTCATTGGCATGTAAAAGTGTGGACCGAAGCACATTTTGTATGAAGCTTCCGCGCTTCATACAAAATGTGCTTCGGTCCACACTTTTACATGCACATGAAGCTACAAAAAGATGCATTCAGTTTTTATAATTACATTTTAGTGCAAAAATACTTTAATCTGATAATATTAAGTAATGCACGCGGTAATAATCAATTTCGCTCAATAATATGTAATTGATTAGTACACAGGTGTCTCGTTCTGCTGATTTTCATTTAGACATAAAAGACAGCTTGTTAACTACGTGTAGCAATGTTATTGGTTAAGAAGCATGTTATTACGTCACAATGTAATTATCATATTTTTAAATAAAAATCGTGGTTTTCCGTTTCCGTTTCCGTATTCCGTTTCCCTTCCGTTTCCGCCTTTTAGTAACACCCGGTCAAAAGTAACTAGTTATTACATTCAGGAGAAACTTTTCAACTAGTCAAAAAGTTCATCTTGTAGTTGAAAAGTTCCGGATGAAAAGGAATCTATTAATTAGTTGAAAAGTTCCTTTTTTATAACATTTTTAAATAAATAGTTGTTTTTTAAAAAAAAAAAAAAAAAAAAAAAAAACATCAAATATAAAGGAGCTTATTAACTAGTCAAAAGGTCCCGTTGTAGATACTATACTCAACAACAGAAAAAAATAAAAGGCATCATTTTGTATTGTTGAGTGGAAAACACGGAGGTATATATTTTATGCTGCATTTGTTATCAAATAATAGGAAATATTATGTCAAATAATTAATTAAGAGTTAAAATCTATTTGCTTAAAAGCTATTTTAAGTAAAAAAAATATTGTATTATTGTTTTAAAAGTAATTAATCACAATGTGCCAGAATAAATCGACTAGGAAAAAAATTCCGGATTAAGGATGTTCGCTGCTCAGTTTAAAAATAACAAACTTTTCATAACACTGGTAAATATTGATGGTGGATTAATAAAGGAACTAAATGAGCGAAAAAAATATAGGGCTGTGTGCTTATTTTCGTGATATAAGCCATTGAAAATTTGGCGGGAAAAATATGCTCTCTTGACTTTACATAGCTTTATCATTGACAAGTTTTATTTCACAAAAACCATTAAATAATAACAAGGATTTTATAGAATTTTTACAAATGGTTTATTCTGCATGCAAAAGATTTATGAAAAGAAAAATGGGTGTTAGCGGAAAAAATAATTTATGGCATTCAAATGGATAAAACCAGATGATTCTGAACATCTGACAAAAATTCAAAAACATGACCAGCGAACATCCTTAATTTAGCTATAATGGAATTCCTGAAGAAAGTGACTTGTTACAAAGTTCCGGAATAAAGTGACTAGGTAGAAAGTTCCGGAATAAAGTGACTAGTCCAATAAATAAATATAATGTATTATTTAGGATACTTTTCATTGAGGACATGGGTTATTATATATTTTGTAAAATTCTAATTAAAATGCAACACAATAAATCATATTCTTCATTAGTCCCCGACAAAATACGGATTTGTTTAACCAGTAAAAAAAAGTCCTGACTTTTACAACTAGTCATAAAAATCCGGACAATGATTCGGAACTTTTTAAATAGCACTGGGACAAAGTAACTAGTTAAAAAAGTCCCCAGGAACAAAATAACTAGTTGAAAAGTTCCCCCGGAACTTTATAACTAGCGGAACAAGTAGATATGGCAAGAAATTAGTCCAAATCAATTTTGATATACCTGTTTTGTAACCAGTTACAAAATGGTGACAGTTTATCCAATTCTGAAAAGAATATATCTTATAGACGTCTTTATTTTATAATTTTACATTACAGTTACAAATCTTTCTGAGGCTTTCTTATAAAAGGGTTACATACAGTTACATATATTTTTTTGCCCTTTTTTTATAAACTGGTTACATACCAGTTACAAATCTTTTTGAGGCTTTCTTATAAAAGGGTTACATATCAGTTACAATTTATTGTAGTCTTTATTTTATGAACTGGTTACATATCAGTTACAAATATTTTTGAGGCTTTCTTATAAAAGGGTTACATATCAGTTACAAATCTTTTTGAGGCTTTCTTATAAAATGGTTACATATCAGTTACAATTTATTTTAGTCTTTATTTTATAAACTGGTTACATATCAGTTACAAATCTTTTTGAGGCTTTCTTATAAAAGGGTTACATATCAGTTACAATATATTAAAATGGACTTGGACTAATTTCTTGCCATATATGGGAACAAGTGGCTGTTACAATATGACCCTCAGTGCAATTAATACATATAAACAAATCATAGCTACACTAATAATTCTATTTTCTCCGTACACATACATTTCCATTGTTTTGAATATTACGTAATATAAAAGTTCAAAATTCAAAGTTTTATTATAGGATTATCATCAAATTACAAATACACTTGAAATATAACATAATTCGACAGACATACAATATATACATGATATATATCAATATAATACCTTACATACTTGTTACATATGCCCTAAACAACATTCATGCACAAATCACCGTATCACAAAATGCTTACATATCTGTTCCTATTATAGGAAAGTAAATATCCATCATACGTTTTTTCCTTTAAAGTATTTACAAAGTAACAAATGACTCACCTACCTTTATATCCTGTGAAAGTAAATATTTACTTCATTATGTATAGTTTACCTATTAGCGATGTACTTCATTATACATGTATAGTTTACCTATTAGCGATGTAAGTGTACAATGTAACATGTTGGCAAGGTGTAACACATGTCACAGTAAATAATGCAGATATAAGTATAGTACACATGTACGTCAAATTTGATCGCATCAAATGACAGATTAAGGAAAAATATGAAATAAATGCATTTACAAACTGCATTTCCTTCCAAAAAGTAAATATACTTTCAGACAACAATCTATGTAACGTTACATACGTTTTAAATAAAATTAATTTTGATGAAATTTTTCAGATCTTTGAAACTCAAGATACTCATACTTGGCTCCTCTTTTACTTTTGGGGTCATTTTTGACAAAAATTACAACATTTTTAGTTATTTCTTTCGTATATACATGTAAATACAATGTGGCCAATAAGTATCAAAGAAATATTGCATTACTTTCATTTTAGCAATATTGATGAAGAATGCAATTCTTGCACATTGACAATGATATGCAAGAAGCTAATTCCGTGGTTAAACAGTATCTGTTAGTATTTTAAAAAATAATTACTGCGTAAATGACCAGATTTTTTTTTAACGTCCAGTGGCAAATATGTCGTGCTTCTTCAGAAAGAGAAAACAAGTCAACATTATATAGAGCTTAAATACGGCGAGACAGGACACTGAAAGGGGAACCAATTTTGACTGTCAATGTAAAAAGATGGGCTGTAGGCTGCTCTATGGGTTGATCCGTCACAGGTGTTTAGTTAACTTAATGAATAAATAATTCCAACGTTGTTTTCAAAACATCCATTGTAGTAATTTCATTGGCTACCAGCAACTTCCGGTAAAAAGTTTATCACTTGATGAATTTCTTTCATGACGTCGTGCGTGTGAATACGTACGCATGCAATATAGTTCATGAGGAAAATGTTAATTTCAAATGGAAAACGTCATATTTCTGCATTACTTTGGAATTATAAGTGATAAAGGTTATTTTTACGGAATTTATCAATGTGTAAACTCGGCCTTATCACTCACAATCTTTCGGACTTTATTTAGTTTGTGAGAGAAATCGCCCGAGTTAACACATTGATAAATTCCTTCAAAAGAACCTTCATTACTATAATAACCGTGTTACCTATAACGTTTGTAACATTATTTCTCCTATTCTTGACGTGTTTAATCGATGGGATAAAAATACATAATATCTTTAACCACTTTGCGGTGATTAAATTTCTACGTGGGAATTACCGCCTTTTTTTCTACAGTTATTAGAACGATAAACCAGAGAAGTCCCGAAATGACGTCTATGTAAACAAACTACATAGCAACGACATTTTTATCACATGATTTTTGCATGGCCGGAAAATATAAACAAACCAAAGAACGTAGAAATTATACATCCCCTTGTTTAGATGTTTAAGTCCTGTGTAAGTTCTATATGAGATTGTAGCATCAATTTGTGTGAATTTCTATTTTCACATTTGTCTGAAAAATTTCATTAACCTAAACTAAGGTATATTATACTATATGAAAGTCTCGAAATAGTTGTAGTAAATATTATATATTATATATATAAAAATTAACAAAACACTTGAAAGATACATGGTCATGGATGTAGTAAGAAAGCATCAAGCAATCAGATATTAAACATTCGTTTTTCCCAATTATACAAAATACTGATGTAATTTGCATTTTAAGTCCAAAATTGAATGATTAAAAAAATGAATACAGTCCTAAACATTTCATATTTTTGGATAGAACCACTGTCGTCTGAAGTTTTAAAAATACAGTAAAAAATTTCATAAAAACTAAAGTATGCGATATGCTTAGCAATAGAGGGAAGTTATGAAATGCATTTGTTGCACGAAAATGTAAACAATGGCCTCCCATACTTAACCCTTTCACTGATGGAGTCCCCACAGGAAAGAACCCAGTTGCACGATGGCTTCCCTGACAAGATGGCAGACTTAAGTGGCTACTTCTTTGTTAATGCTTTAGAGCATTAATTTTGGGTCATTTATTCTTTATTTTAATAAAAATGTGAATAAAATATGTTCTCTTCATGATCTTTTGAGTTTTTAAATAAAAATGCGAAGATTTGGTAGCAAACATTGGTTTCCGCGGCTGGATATGTTGAAATTCTTCAAATATCGTTAAAATCGTTCTAATTATGCAATTTTGTCTTCAAAATTTTTTCACACAGTTTTTGTGTCGCCTGCGGAACGCATGGTCGACACATAGGGATCACTATCTGTCGTCTTGCGTCGTCTTGCGTCTTGCGTCGTCACACTTTTCTTCTATCCTCAACTGCTCGTAAATCGCTCAAAGGAATTTGATGAAACTTTCTCTGTCTATTAACCTTAATGCACAGGTGTGCATATATATTTCATTTTTAGAAAATTTCAAATTTTTTTTGGTAAAAATTAACATTTTTCTTGAGGTTTTTGTCGAAAATCATAGGAGAAACAGATTCTCCTTCAATTTACTCGTGAGTTATGGAATTTCTCCACCCTCAATAGTTAAATTTTAGATTTTAACACTCACTCGCCGAAAAAGCTTCACATTGTGTCTCGCGGCTGATATTTTACGATATACGTTTGCAGAAAACCTGATAATATGTACAAGTGTGAAATACTTTGCATTGGATTCTTAGTGCACTCTCTCTCGCTTCTCTCTGTATGGTTTACAAGGACTAGTGATCAAAATAAGAAAATGATGATTATGTATAATTCTTTTGTAATATTTATCAGTGCTGTGACCTTCAATTTGTAATATTAATGATTGCTGTGACCTTCAAACAGTATCTGACTGAAAGTAGACGGCAAACTTATCATATTGTAAACTTTTAACCAATGATAGATAGAGCAAATATTTTATGTTATAATTTGTTAATAACTTTTCTTCAGAAATAAGAACTTTAATATCAGATCTGTCATGAGAATCAGTATTAAAAAAGCACAGTGACATACCAATGGTTGTCAAGCAAGAAGATAAATATTGAATGCAAATTATAGAGCCTTTCAATAAGTTACGACAAATAAAACTTTTTAGCGGGGCAGGACATGCTTACCCTTCCGAAGCACATGTTGTCACTTCCGGTTTCTAATGGGAGTTCACATTGCTAGTGCTTTGGTTTCTGTGCTGTCTTGTTCGAGTTTTGTTTAGTTTGTTATTCTTTTAGTTATACATGTATCCTTATGGTATTCGTTTGTTGTGTTCCATTTTCCTGACTGTCTTTTCCTTGGACTTCGAGTTTGCGGACTTTTCACACTGTTTTGTCGCTTCGGTATTCTTTTGCCGATATTAAGTTTGAAAAGTTTTAAACATTGAAATACAATCTTATGCGAGCTTAATTCAAATACTTTTTTATATCTAATTATTTTTGGAGATGTTTAAAATTGAAGTAAAGTATTAAAAATTGATAGATATGTTTTAAAAGTTATTAAATTTTTAGGGCAAAGTTGGACTTTTGGATGGAAAGTTCAGGAAAATTTGTAGTATGAATATTACATGTATCTACAAAATTAGTCACGATATAGTTGCGGAATGTGAAATTATAATCGAAGACTTTGCAGAAATAATATAAATAGTACTCCATATCGCTTTTGTAAAAGTGTATGGATTTTTAAAATGTCTGTGGCAAATATTTATTCTAATCACCCACATATGCCCCAACATATTTATTGGCTAACCGGTTTAATTGTTATATAGAATAACCAATTGAAACCATGTTTTTTATTGTGTTTTACATTGTTTTCCATGTAACAAAAGGGGAATACGAGACAAAGCAATTTTCTGATAGTGAATTTTAATGAATGTATTGGTTCAAATGAATATAAAATTAAAACACTTACCCCACCCCCCCCCCCCCCCCCCCCCCCCTCTTGAATATATTCAGAAACTAAAATGAGAAAAAAGGCATTTTTTGACAATAAATTCTAAAAAAATTATTTCGTGATGCATTGGAATTTTTTTTTCAAACCCGTAAAGTACATCAATTAAATAAATACAGTTCCAATAAATAATACTTAAAACTATCTTTTTAAATGCGTCATGTCCTGGACTGGGTTGCACAAACATCTTATAATTTTAAATATCAATTAAATATGACTTAAACCTCAATTAAAATTAATTAGCCGTTTTTCTGTTGGTTGCACAGACGTTTTTGAAAGTAAAGTAACGTTTAAATGTCACTTACATTTAAAAGTGGTCTGAGGGGTGGGGGGGGGGGAGGGGGCATTTTAAAATTTTAAAAATGGAATTACATATGGAGATGTAGATGTTCGGCAACACGTTGGGGGCACCAAGGGCTCTATGGAAATATACAGAAAGGAGACTAACCTTACTGGGTCTCTCTGACAAGTAACTTCAGTCCATATACATATTTGGGAGAAACTCTATCCTGAGGATCACTGATATAGTTCGAAATGAAATAAAGAATCCAACAGGAAGAAGTCACCCACTCAATGCAGAGATGCAGGTACTTTGTGTAAACATAAGTCGTCTACATGTTTAAAGGTTAGAAGTCATTAAGAATGTCGCTCACAGTTTTAATGGGTTTGCTGCTACGCCCACAAAACCTGTGAAGAAAATTCCTAATGACTTTTAACAAATACATTATTCAGACTTTTGGACGACCATAATTATCACTTACACCCAATATCCTCACATTTTTTAGGTTAAAGAAAAGATTTGTGTCAGAACCATGGGCAAGGTTTTTTTCCATTTCAATTTCCTTAAATCATAACATTACTAAAGGACAACGAGTTCGACTACAAAGTTATTGTCCATTTAATACCTGAAAACAATCAATTTATACACAAAATAAAGTATAAAAAAAGAATATCAACTTCCGGGGGACCTCGGTGGTCGAGTGGTCTAGGTAGTTCGTCATGACTACTAATGATCACTAGCCTGTCAACACTGAGGTTGTGAGTTCGAATCTCACCTGTGGCGGGGTGTGTTCGACTCCGATCTAAATTGACAAGGATTGCCAAATTTCCTACCGAAGGTCGGTGGTTCTCTCCGGGTACTCCGGCTTCCTCCACCAATAAAAACTGGCCGCCGCGAAATAGTCAAATGTGCTGAAAACGGCGTAAAACCCCAAGTTAACAATCAACATCCGGTTAGTTATTCCACTGTGGTTGAAATCCTGTATTTGACCTGTATCAATCCCGTACTTTATGCATTGGTCCTGTATTATAAATGTCCTGTTTTCAATGGTTAATATAAATATGTATCATTTCTAAATTGATTTTTTTTTCATATCAAATTCTGTATTTTGTTCTTGTTCAGTCGCAGTGGGTCTCGATTAGTTGTATTGACCCTCTGTGTTGCCTCGTACCAATACAGGTGACCTCGACCAAAATAAAAATTTAGTCTGCTTGGGACATAATACAGGGTTTATTATGAAACGTAAATTATCACAAACACTGCGATACACCCATTAACTGTGTTGTTATTTGCATTAATATATATAGTAATACAGTGCGACATTTAATATTAAAGTTCTCAAGAAAGGGATGGATACGACTGTGCGCTGACGTCGGATTTATCGCAATAGGACGACCTTATCTGTATGCAGTGCCCTAAAAGGTGTATTTCAAGTTATTAAAGAAACCAATGAAATGAATTTACATCGGTATGTTCTGAAGAAATATACTTAAGAATGTACAAAATTACCATTACAGCCAAATCCAAATTAATTTAATATTGTTTTTCTACCCATGCTCTTAATGAAGAGGAACAAACGAGTCATAGTTACTTTTGTCCATCACAACAGGTAAAATGTCACGCAGAAGAAATTTTGTAAAGAGAGTGACACTTTTTTTATTTTGAAGATTTCATTACTTACAAATGTACATTTTAATGGATAATGTCTAATATTGACCTATCGGTTTATCAGCTAAATTTGTAGAAGCAACCTCATACAAGCTTCATATGTAATTGCAAGATTGAACGGATGAACAGGACTGCAATATGTATATATGAGGAATCTTTTAACATGTGCTTGTGTGATTGATTGGTTGATTATTATGCAAACAGGGATTGAGTTGATAATATCTATATGCAAAGTATTAAAGTTAAGGAAGAGTGGTTTGAATGTTGTTAGTCGTGATTATAATGTTATGATTTCCTTTATTAATGTCAAGAAACCGTGACTGTACAGTAAATGTTTTATTTGGTGCGTTCTGAATTAATGAACAAGTGAATTAACTTTAGAGTATGCCAGATCATAAACTTTATGTTAAAGTTTTAAAATTTGTTCCCTACCTAAAATAATACACAAATGAACGTCTCTATTTTGTGTGTTCCCTGAAGTCAACATTTTTATAACAACATCATTATACAATGTTGTTTAAAAATCATATTGGGGCCAATCAAAGGTTTCTTACCTGTTAGTAAGATGAAATGAATAAAAAAGACATGTGATTTTGAAATATATTTTTTTTCAAATATGACAGAAAATGAAAAGTTATAATATATAGTTAATAAGAATCATAAAAATAAATTGGTAACTGTCCTAAAACTAGAAGTACTGTGAGCAAAGCTCACAAAATGTTTATCTTCGCTGTGGCTTTAATACAAAATATTATTTTTTAAAAATATTCTAAAATACTCTCATTGGCTGAAAACTGTCTTGTGAATCAAAAATATATTTAACGTTTTTACAAAAATTGGACATCGCGGGAAATAACCATATTGTTCACCTCCAAACATTGAACATCGCGGGAAACAACCCTATTGTTCACTTCCAAACATCCCAATTTCCCCCAATTTTCAGAAATAATGTTTTCCATGGAATCATACATTAAAAGTCATGAGAGTCAAATTATGTCTTGCTCCTGTGGAAAAAATAATAATACAATAACGGTCCTCATTTGAGGTAGACATTCAGATTTGGCAATTCTTGACAAGTTGTGTTTTCTTGGGCAAGCCATAGGGGAAAAAACCTCTCTCGGGTTGCCAAATCTGAATGTCTACCTCAAATGAGGGCCGTAATTATATATTGTATTTCCATGTTTGTCTATGTGAACCCAAAAATCATTCTGGTAAAAAAAAACTATACAGAAGGTGTACAATGGCAACTTACACTCAAGATTCCCTGAAAGTTTTACAGAAATATATTCACTGGTTTGGGAGTTGCGGACGGCGCTTGCCTACCGCCACCCCCCCCCCCCCCCCCTTTCCCCCTATGAAGAATTTGTTAAGCGGGGGATATAATAAGCGAGAGGATTGGTATTGATCCCCAGTATTGACACAATACATAAAACTATCTTTTTAAATGCGTCATGTCCTGGACTGGGTTGCACAAACATCTTTTAATTTTAAATATCAATTAAATATGACTTACACCTCAATTAAAATTAATAAGCCGTTTTTTCTGTTGGTTGCACAAACGTTTTTAAATGTACGTAACGTTTAAATGTCACTTACATTTAAAAGTGGTCTGAGAGGGGGGAGGGGGCATTTTTAAATTTAAAAAATGGAATTACATATGGAGATGTAGCTGTTCGGCAACATGTTGGGGGCACCAAAGGGTTCTATGGAAATATAGAGAAAGGAGACTAACCTTACTGGATCTCTCTGACAAGTAACTTCAGTCCATATACATATTTGGGAGAAACTCTATCCTGAGGATCACTGATATAGTTCGAAATGAAATAACGAATCCAACAGAAAGAAGTCACCCACTCAATGCAGAGATGCAGGTACTTTGTGTAAACTCTGACATATCATTCAACATAATACGTTTGCCACTCTCCTCCGCATTTGTCATTACTTATTTTGGTCTAAAACTGCATTTGCGGTTAGCTTCACACAGACAAACAAGATTACTTGGTTTTAATAACAGAAATATTCCCTCACCATGCCACAATAAAGTTCTGAATCAATGTACAACATCCTTACGGTCGTCGTATTTTTGATAACAGAAACAAAAAGTTAGATCAAGGGACATTACTCATATAGCTCCAATGCTGGAGTTCATTGAAAGGTTTCGTAAATGTTTTTATCCGACAAATCATGCACCATGAACACGTAAATGAGTTTTTAAAATTACACGTCTCTGCATGCACCTACGGACAAATCTTATGCAGCATGATTATCTATATTGAATCCAGTTAGATGATCTTTTTCTCTTATCTGCGTCGTCTCGAATCTCCATTTTGTTTCTTGACAAAAATCGTGAAAATCCACGTGAAGGAATGAATATTGGGAAAAGTGAAATTAAACAAGGTTTAAATACGAGTTCTCATTTTAATTTACATTTAGTTAAAAGTGGGACTAACTGCTTTATGCAACAGTTTTTAAAGTATTGTTTAACTAATTAGGAATTACGATTTTAAGTATTATTTAACTTTTAAACAATGTTTAAATTAAAAGACGTTTGTGCAACCCAGTCCTGGATTTTATAATTCACCATAAAAAATCTAGTTATTTGACTGTACTGTACTAAAACTTTTTTTTCCTACTGCTTTTTTGAACGCCATTTTTGGAGAAAGGAAAACAGTTGAAAATTTATTGAAGTCTAGAATTTCAGCTATCTGTCTTAAAAATATCACGATTCTGAAGAACCATGAACCTGAAAGTTCAGTATCTTCAATATGGTTCTTAAGACAAAAAAAATGTCTTAAAGTTTAGTATCTTTCATCGGAAAAGATATTATTTCTGGAACATCCTTTTAAAGATTATATTTACATGTAAAATTGTGAGGGCGAGGAACGTTTTTTTTCTCGACGCTAAATAGTTTAGAACTGATCACGAGAAAATGTCTAATCGAACTTGACCGTCTTGATTTATCAAAACTTAATTTAAAGCTTTTAAAATATTGACGGAGATGGACTTAAGAATTTTTATGGAATAACATCGAATTCAGATACTACATTGTACATGTATCACGCCCACTTGTCTCTCTTTTTCATAACAACTGGTTACGGTTAAATTTTAGCAAAAATCTGAATAATTTCAAAATTTTGATAGTTTGATTCGATAAAATAGTTGCCGTTTGATTGGTGTATATATTCTCCATTTAGGTACATACAATTATATTTAAAAAATCTGTTCCAAACTTATATTGACTATGAAAGTGATCGAAATTAGTTCAGAGTGGATTTTGCTCAGCTAGAGTGTATATTTATATGTAATTAACCAGAATTGACAAACCAAATTAAGGAAATAATACTATACATGGATTCACATTCTTGGATTCTTGAATGAAAAACAGAATAATGAGAATATTTAACATTTTCAATTGTTTTTTGCATAAGAGAGATAAGCAGACGTATGAATAGTATACATATGATGCACACGTTTCGGATAAATATTTTTCACCGACCTTTTATGCGATAATTCCGACGAAACACATGTTAATTTGGAGTTATGTTCTACATTCAATGTACAACATTTTCAAATTTGTTTTTTTTTAATAAATGGTTTAACATAGCAACTACAGATTTTGTGTACAAATCATCTTAATGCAACATATTTACATACCTGATACTATATATCCATTAACATTAAAACAACTTGTTTTTAAATGGAATTTTTGATTTAAATACCATAGAAACACGTGAATCTTGTGGAATGTATGGGTCACATTTAGATGATACAAGATCACGATATTATATGTCAATAAAAATATAATTACCCTATAAGCATACAAATTGTAAGTGATTTAAAAATGATAAATATATGTATATAAACTGATTCTAATTTAGAATACGCCTATTTATGCATACATGTAGGTGATTAAAAGTAAACTTAAAGATACGCCTGCTTATCTATCTCATTATAATAATTGATATTATTATACTTTACTATAGCAGCCACATTGTTTTTAGCGTGCAAATCAAATAACTCCAGTTTTTTTCTCGGCCAGCGGGAAGAACCTTTTATTTTACTCTCGTCGATTCACGCGTTAATCATAGAGAGAAAAATAACTCTCTCGCGAGAATCAACGAGAGTGTAATAACTGGTATTTTGTTATGTCCTTCAGAAGAAGGTAATATCCGTCGGAAGAAGGTAATATCCATAATTATTAAATCTCGAAATGGCTTTCGCAAAAATAACCTTCCTTGATTTAATAATTATGTATATTACCTTCTTCTGAGGGACATGATTGTATAATATTAAATTTTCACATTTGTAGTAAAAAAAACAAATTTATTTCAAATTTCAGGGAATGTGGTTGGATGTAATTGTATTTCCTTGGTGTGTTTGTTCAATTCTAATAATGATATTTTGGATTATAGCTTTCAAATGCACTCTGAAATGATGTTAAATCTCTTTTTATAGCCAATATTTGATTGAAAATATTTTGCAACCACAATGGTGTGTCAAAATTTGGGTAAAGCACATACTTCTCAAGCAATTTCATCGAATTGCATTCCCAAATTACTCGGTGGGGGTGGGGGGGGGGGGGCTCGGTGGCCGAGTGGTCTATGTAGTTCGTCATGACTACTAGAGATCACTAGCCTGTCAACGCTGAGCTTGCGAGTTCGAGAATCTCGCCGGTGGCGGGGTGTGTTCGACTCCAATCTTAATTGACAAGGATTGCCAATTTTCCTACCGAAGGTCGGTGGTTTTCTCCACCAATGAAAACTGGCCGCCGCGAAATAGCCAAATGTGCTGAAAACGGCGTAAAACCTCAACTAAACAAACAAACATTCCCAAATTACCGAGTATATAATAAAGATAATAAGTGGAAAATTTGACATTATGACCTTTTTCGCTTTCATTTACTAAATGTTTTGAATTTCTTCAAATTGGACTTGTCATTAACGACCGTTTCAATGCCACATTTGAGGACGGTAATCATGTGCGAATTGTAGGCGGCAATAAAGAAGTAAGTTGTTGTTTGCTTGCAGATTTCTTCTGAATCAAAAGATTATTTATTTGAACAAAAAGAATAATTTAGCGGCACACTGTGGTTAATACATGAACACGTTCAATCAATTATGCATCCGAAAAATCATTTATCACTCCCGACACTATTTTTGGAGAGTTGTCAAAATTCGAAAGCAATTTTTTTGCACGATTACGTTATACCTGTAGCTTTTTGTGTGTGCCTTCCTTTATATATAGTGGGTGGCTAACACGAGTTATTACCCAATTATGATTATCGCTGCGACAAATATACTAATGCTGCCTTATGACTTATTTTCCTCAGGCATCAATCTGTCTTAAGCATTTGGATCTGCTCTAGCCTAAAACATTTTGCATTATTAGTTTTGGTTTCTACATTTGTGGACTTAAGCATTATGCATAGGGTGCATTAAAAAAAGGTAAACAAATGTGCAGTTATATTTTTGTATTAATTGTAGTAAAATTTCTAAATATGTTATTCTTAACACAGCCATTAATACATCATATTTGACACTAAATGTCACCATTTCAATTTGTTACTTGTACACAGTATTGATATTGATTTATTTATATTTACGTATATAGATATGTATGTATATATCTATTTAATAAAATAAATTTGTTTTGTAAATATGACAAGTAAGCGTGCGTTATTGGCTTTCTATCAAAATAACATGTTTACCTGTGTAAATGTTGCGAATGTTTTAAGTCTCAATGCTCATCATTATCACCTCTTGAATGAAACCGGAAGTGGCATTTCATATGGGGACATTTCAATTCCAAAAACTCGGAATATATTTAAATTAAATGAGTCAATGATATTTCAGCTCCTGAAATGTTTTCAATATATGCATATTTTTTGTTTTATATTCCAAATAAATGTTTAGAATGTTTATGAGATCATGGAGATATAATACCTAATCGAGTATAAATGTGCATAGCTAAATTTGCCTTCTGCCTTGACCTGTGCCAATATCCCCATCGTCGACACAATACCAAAATTCTTAGGCATTATACAGAATTAAAAGCAAAAGGCTGTAAAATCTATGGACAATATGAACTCTTCTGCTGCTCCCGAACTACAAGCAGATCCTTTTTTGTCGTATTATCCAAAAAATCCAGCCTGGTAGAAGTGTTAAATCCGCAACCTCCCAAGTCAGGGTTTTGTATCCACGTTCGTTCCTACAAACCCCTGACATCACACATTCATATTTTGCGGGTCGAACATATCGCCGCCTGGTGTGTGATCCATAAAATTCTACTTACGACGCAAATGGATTCTCTTTGACCTAGAAAAGTAACCAATTAAAATCGTTCACTTGTGATGTCAGGGGTTTGTAGGAACCAACGTCGATGCAAAACCTTGACTTGCGACGATGTAAATCAGTAGAGAACAAAATGTGTTATAATACCAGAAACAAGTCTAATGTCATTATTTGTCATAATGTCAAATGGACAAGAAAGGTCAACAATGACATACCAACCAATCAGAGCAGTCCAACTGAGAGAAATAACATAAAAGAGCACAAAACACAAACATTAAAACAACATAGAGTCAGGATAGTCTGACTTTGTACAGAGACGGAAAAGTGGTGAGGTTAAACCGGTTTTACGGATACCCGCAATGAACTTGTACATGCCTTAAACCCTTTCTCTGTCTTTGACTAGTTTGAATAGCCTCTTACACGTATTGGTTAATAATTAATTTAGGTACATGGTTTGTTCAAATAAGTAAATTATTTATTTATAATGGATATTTGTACAGATACGAATTATTTTCTTTCAAAATAACAAGTTGTTTAAATTAACATTTTTGTTTAGTGGTATTTTTCTAATTTTAGGTATTAATAAAGTACATGTACATATATCTTCATTACAAGATTCATATCTACAAAAATGGGCCCCTTACATGGATAAAGCGGTGGGTGGCATTATATGTCTTTTACATCTTCGTGGCAGGGGCATTCTTCTTTCTAATTTGCGTATAAGTTTGGATGATCTTTGCGCTTGAATGCCATTTTAAGCATCTTATTTCTTCAGACAATAAAAGATGTTTTTTCTAGGTTTTGTCAACCGTAATAAAAACTAACTTGCCAACAAGGCCAGCCAAAATTTTCAACGACATACATGGTCTTAGTGTTTAAGTTTTAAGGTTTTGCATTTTTCTTGAAATTCACATTTTTACATTAGATTTGACATCTACGACAACTTTTGTGTGACCAGAATGTCTAAATGTCGGTCCAATTATCCAAGCAAATATCTGTTCAGAGATATTGCTTAATGACAGAAGTATTGGAAAAGTTAACGTTTGAACAACTAAGTCCAGGTGAGCAACTTGATACAGATATACTATTACATAAATAGATAGATTATAAAATAAGTTGATATGCCCTTTCGATGGCCCGTGATTGGGCATGTTGGGTGAATAAAGTATTCATGTTCGCATTCGTATTTGATACTGTGACAACATGGCCGACAGGTTTTTAATGGCGTGAATCCGTCGAAAGTATATATTTAAGGTCACCAGAACTCAGACAATACTTTTTGTATGCCTGAATTTGGTTGTTGTTGGGTTCTGGTATGAACGCGAAACAAAATAAAATATCAGAAACGGATAATACAGTGATTAAATTCCACAAGACCAATATCATAGAAACAAGATGACTTCGTAAGAATACTTATATAGCAAACAAAAGTACAAACCAAAAGAACTAGAGGCTCAGTGGGCTGAGCCTGTATCGCTCACCTGACAAAACGCTTCTACAAACTTCCATTAATTCTTTGGTTGAATTTGCTTCAAAAGTTTCAGAGCAGACGATCAAAATATATTTTTCTCATAGGGTCCAAAGTTAAAAGTATCCCCCCCCCGGCGGCCATGTTTTGCTAAGATTTGAACATAATGAGCCAACTTTGTAAAGGACCTTCCATACATCATTTCAGTACAGTTTTATTCAATTTGCTATTATAGTTTTAGAGGAGATGATCAAAATATATTTTTTCCAGGCATGTATGTTAAACTATGTTCCTGCTGTCAGCCATGATGTTTGTCGCATTCGAACGAAATGAGCAATCCCTCTAAAGGACCTTCCATACATCATTCCTGTAAAGTTTGGTTTAATTTTATTTAGTAGGTTCAGAGAAGATGATCCTTAACATATTTTCCCATAGGTCCAATGTTAAACTATGTCCTGTTTTACTGCGGATCGGACAAACTTCGGCAATCTTAGTAAAGGACCTTTCATACGTCATTCCTGTCAAGTTTGGTTAAATTTGCTTAAGTAGTTTCAGAGGAGATGAACTTTAATATGTTTTCCCATAGGGTCCAATGTTAAACTATGTCCTGCGCTGGCAGAAATGTTTTACAGCGGATCGGAAAAATTTCAACAATCTCAATATAGGACCTTCCATACATCATTCCTGTAAAGTTTGGTTAAATTTGCTCAATTAGTTTCAGAGGAGATGAACTTTAACATGTTTTCCCATTGGGTCCAATGTTAAATTATGTCCTGCACTGGCAGCCATGTTTTACGGCGAATCGGAAAAATTTCGGCAGACTTAGTAAAGGACCTTCCATACATCATTCCTGTAAAGTTTGGTTAAATTTGCTCATCACAAGTAGTTTCAGAGGAGATAAACTTGAACCTGTTTTCCTATAGGGTCCAATGTTAAAATATGTCCTGCTCTGACAGCCATGTTTTTTTGGCGGATCGAAAAAATTTCGGCAATCTTAGTAACGGACCTTCCATACATCATTCCTGTAAAGTTTCGTTAAATTTGCGCCATTGGTTTTAGAGGAGATGATCAATATGTGAAAGTTTACGGACGACGGACGACGGACGGACGACAGACGCCAAGTGATGGCAAAAGCTCACATGGCCTTTGGCCAGGTAAGCTAATAAAAAAAGGCATAGAAACACGAACAGAATCAGAGCAAGAAAAAACTTGCAAGGTTACCTCCCCCTCCCACTGGTAAGCGGTACATGATTCAATTATTTTCATTTGCCATGAAAGTTTATTGTTTGTATTGTGAAGTGGGCTTATGTTTATCATTGATGACATTTGAAAAGAAGAACAAGCTCATTAAAAATCAAAATCTGTGCACTTGTCTCCTTTTCCTAAATACATTTTTGAAATAATGATTAGATCAAGTTTAAATATAAATGGTCACGAATGTTTAGTCTGACACAGTGCATCATAAATTTTAAACGCCCTTACCCTTCTAAGTGATTGTACTATAAGTATTGCAAATATGCATATCCGACTTACACGATGATAGTTTGCAATAGTTTATGTATTGTATATACTCCTGAGGGCGTTAGCCTGACAGGAGTATATCCTGTTTATATCATGATACTGTGAAAAGTGCAAATTATAGGTTTTAATAATTAAGAAGGGGTCTTCATTCATATCATGATACTCTGAAAAGTGCAAATTATAGGTTTTAATAAATTAGAAGAAGAGTCTTTCAGGCATTTCACCCTCTGCAAAGATAAACTGATATAAATGCAGGACATCATTTAATGACAAAACGTTTTGAATTAATTATATTTGTTCTTTAATACTATTTTAACTCTTACGAATTAATTTTTATGGTTATTTTTTCATGAACAAAATTCCATCACTAAAGTTAATTTTCCTACCAAATCTTGGTATTGGACAGAATATTTCTTTCATGTTGGTCATTAAAACTCCTCGATCGAATTCTGCTTAAATAAATTGACAGGAGCCAATCACAGTAAAACTTTGATGCACGTGACGTGTGCATGTTACAGCAAAAAAACAATATAATAGTACAAAATGTACATATATCTGCATTCACTTTATTTGATGGTACCATTGCGTTTGCTGTACTATTAAAAAATAATTCACTAGTCATATTGGCCTTTAATACTATTTAATTACAATTCTCTGATACCAATTTTGATGCACCAGATGTGCACATTTCGTCGATATACGACTCATCAGTTGCGCTTAAGACCTAAAATGTTAAAAACTAAAATAAAATCCACAAAGTTGAAAAGCAAATTCAAATATGACTAAAACGGGTAAAGCCAAACCTATGCACGAGGGAGTATATTTATGAACAGTTAAACCAATCATAGCTAATTTGTTGGCTACCAACCCGGTTTTTTTCCTAGTATGTGCCAGATGTCTTGTTAGATAGACAAGGGGTATTAATTGGTATCACATAAAACCCGGGCAAGCTCACTACTGCTAAGTGTCTGTACAGTGTTCGAATATCTTGATTCTCTGTTTCTTATATGTTTTTGTGTAAAATTTCAACTTCCCAGGTGAAAAGTAGGAATTTTGCCAAAATATTCTTTGTCTTTTGTATTTTTTTTTTTTCATTATTACTTTTTTTTCTTTTTTCACTTTTAAGTATATATGCAATTACACGTATATATTTCACAGCAAATTAGCATTTTTAGACTTCAGTTAAATTCAAGTATTTTACTTGAAAATGTCTGGTAAAGTTGTATTAACATATTATAATGTAGACGTGTCTCTGTCCATATTTAAAAAATGTAGTAGTAAATAACAAACAACTTTTTTTTTTAAACTGACTAGATCAACACGGATGGTACAAGGAAATCGAATAAGTATCCACTATGTGTTACTTTTAAATATAAACTACTTAAACATGTGCTATACGTGTACATGTAGATAATAATGTTACTCTTACCGGGAAAAATTATTCACAGGAAAGAGTTCACTTGGAATTTACAGTTGAGTCATTCTTCATTTACAGAGCAAATCTAAGGCATAAGAAGACCTCACAGTAAGCTTACAATTTGTATTTAGTAAAATTATATTTTTATCTATATATCTATAAGTTCTATACATACAAAAGCATATAGATCAATATTAATGTTCTTGTGTATAGAATAATATATCTATAAATAAAAAATCCAACATATCCAGAATTAATCGTTGTATTTCACACTAGTACTTTCATGTTTCAAGTAACAATCTTCAGGTTAATTGAACATCTATATATATATATATATACACCCAGTATATATAGAGTAAGATGGGAAGTACAAGACCATCTGTATCGTTTTAGTCGCAATAGTTAATTCAACATTTTAACAATTTGCCAAACACATAAGTAGTGTTAGACATAATCTATAGTATCTTAAAATTTAATCTTTGAAAAAAAGTTCCGAATAATTAATTTAAAAATTCGGGAAAAATATGCGCATTAGTTTAAAAGTTTAAAAGCCACGTATGTTCTGGGTCTGATAATATAATAGGAAAGGAATAACATTGTCAGAAAATCTAAAGTTTATTCGTACGAGCCTTAGAAAGGTTTACCGAGCATTTTTTGTCTGTTTCGCTAATATTACAAATACACTTTATATTTTCTGACAACACTGAAAGGTTAAGAGGCGAGGGCACATTTTTTCCGAATGTTTAAATTAATAATGGGCTTAACAATTTTTATTTTATTAGCAACTTTTCTCAAGGGTTAAATTTTAAGATTCCATAGATCATGTCTACACTATTTATATTAAAAATATAGTTACAAAAATTCTGTTAAAAACGATAGTAAGCACTACATCTATTTTTTATTCATTCCTAGCTCTGTAGTGGGGCCTCGGTGGTCGAGTTGTCTAGGTCATGACTGCTAATGATCACTAGACTGTCAACCTGAGGTTGTTTGTTCGAATCTCACATGTGGCGGGGTACATTCGACTCTGATCTTAATTGACAAGAATTGCCAATTGTCCTACCGAAGTTAGGTTGTTCTCTCCGTGTACTCCGGCTTCCACCAACAAAAACTGGCCGCCGCGAAAGAGCCAACTGTGCTGAAAACGGCGTAAAACTCCAACTAAACAAACAAACAAAAAAGCTCTTATAATTATGAGTGACCTTAACGTCGACCAAGCCAATAGGTGATACGCACCCTTTAAAACAAATTCTATCATACCGGTTTTGATGTAACAGATGCGGACATTTTGTCGATTTTCGACTCATCAGTGTGCCCAAGGCATAAAATTCTTAACGGCAAAGCAATAACCCAAAATGTGGAAGAGCAAATTCAGAGCATGCCGAAATGGCAAAAGGGGTACTGCCAAAGTCATGAGATGATAACGTCATTTGTATGAACCTTAGAATTGAATAGAAAATAATTTTCCAAACACAATAAATAGTGTAAACATAATCTCCGATATCTTAAAATTCATACTACTGTTAGGTTTTACAGAATTTACAAAATTTAACATTTTTGTAACATTACATTTAAAGTTCATGTATCATTTTCGGACTAGTATCAAAATACTAGCAACTCGTGATAATATGGACGATTTGGAATCCATTAGCAGAGGAATCGACTTAGAGGTAATAATAACTTTTATGATTTAAAAAAAAAAGAAAACCATCTTCTCTCATCTACATTAAAAATGTTGCAGTTGAGAAAATGAGATCGTCTTTATTTTAAGAACAAATTATACGTGTTGGATCTACGACACAACGTTAAAGCTCTTTCAGAGCAGGTGAAAATATATACCTACTACTGTCTTTAAACCTCAGTCATCGGATAGAATTTTTCCTAATGTTAGTACCTGAATCATTTTTAAATCGTCTTTCTACTTGACAGAGAGATTCAATTAGCTAAGTTGTAACTTAAACTACCTTGAACTAACCTGTTTTTGTTCAATCATGTGTGCCAGAGAAAAATATTTCGCCTATGGAATTTTCAATGTACAAGAAAGATAACTATTTCTATGAGGTTTTATTAAATTGAGTATTCCATCCCCGGGTTGTACCAAATATACACAAAGTGCACGAACATTCTTAAGAATAATGGTTTTGCAATTTTTTGAGTGCGTTTATTTTTCCATTATGAATTCCCCATTCGAAATCAGATTTGTAGTTAAAAATATAACTTGGTAAACAATGTTAAAATTTTTATACTTTCTGAACGATTGACATAAAAAAATGTATTAAAATTATAACATTTAGACTTTCAAAATGCAAAATATCCATTCTGCAAAATGAGGTTACAGATAGTAAAATACGATAACTAGTGAAAAAAGCCCTACCAATATTTCTAATAGTGTTAACACTTCCCCCGGTCATATTAGTGTTACATGTAATAGCTAATAAATAATAGTATCTGATGTTATAATCAAAAAGATCGAATTTAGTATATATATTTAAAAAATATATTTGGAATCGACATATATTTTTCAAACCCAAAAGTTTAACATTTAAAAATTTCGAAATTTCTACATTTAAAATATTTTTACTTTCAGAAACTAAAAATTTCGACTTTTACATTTAGAATACACAAATGTCGACTTCTGAAAACATTAAATTTCGACTTTTATAAACTCGAGTCTATAAAAGTTGAGATTTCGAGATCTTAAAAGTCAAAATTTTGATTTTTTTTTTATGTCAAAATTTCAAATAACATTCGTTTTAACAGGAAAAAATATGGTTTGTTTTGTGCCGAAGGAGAACATGATGATATTGTCTTCATTTGTATTAGGTATGTTTATTTATCATATATCTTGTAGTTATTACTTAGATTTTGAATATCAAATACAGAGGCTTAGACGCAACCTGTATCAAGTCTACTGTTAAAATATATGATAAAGTGAACTTTAAATATCAAAATCAGTATCACATGTCGTATCAACCCTCGACCAATATCATCCCTCGAGCCTTCGGCCTACTGGCTGATATTGGTTACCCGGGTTGATACGGCATGCTATACGGATAATGCCATGTATTATTCTTTATGTATAACATATGTATTTATCGGAAACCTATATAAACATATGAATTGAACAATTGTCAGTATAGTTAATCTGTTCAAATATTAGTGAATAATATAGTTCGAATTCAACAATGACATGTTTCTTATTGCAAAACAATTTACGTCAAAGAGTCAAAGACCATTACATTGGAAATACTTCATTTGGGTGATAAGTATTTTAAAAATATTTTTGGAAAATAATATGTAAGTATATTCATGTTTGTTTCTTGATTTTCTTTAAATAGTGTGTTTATACCAGACCTGTTATTCGAACAAAAATATTATGGAAATACAAACTATCAACTTCACTGTAGGACGGAATGTTGAATTAAAGTGCAGTTGCAACACGTCTGAATCAATTGCCGATTGGTACAGAAATGGAACGAGAGTAAATGACGGCAATACAGTAAGCGATGATTTCAAAACCAGGTTCCAAATCATTGAAAACGATAAGCTTTTGATAATTAATACTACGCAGATGGATGCTACGAGATATAAATGTGAAACTGCCGAAAACAACATTTGTGTTGGCCCCATAATCTTGGAGGAAGAGAGTAAGTTGCTTCACAAGAGTTAATTATCGTGTTATCTTTAACAAGAATTTAGAGTGTTCATGATCCACCACTGGAACACTAGGCAGTAGAAGTGAATTATCCTGATTTCCAACTGTAAGAAAATTTTCAATAAATTTAGTTATATTTCACCAAACGAAACAAAACACCAAAAGACGTAGCCTGCTAAACAAATCACCCAAAAGTTGTCATGTAAAAATTTAATCACCATTTCATATTTGTCAATTTATACGAATAGAACTTTTTTGAAATTCAAGACGTGTAGCTAATACTTTTTTATAGTCTAGTGTAGTCTAACTGGTCTGAGCTACGTGTGTGTAGTTTTGTATGCCTTTGTTTAGATACTAATCAATTTTTATTCGGAGGGTGGGGGGTGGGGGGGGGGGGGGGTTAAATACTCATAAACATGCTTTTAGTATTGTTATATGTTTACTTTTTGATTTTGGATACTGTTGATGAATTTTTTATTTTTTTCTGGACATGTTTTTGTCTCGCTTTGTTGTGAACCTTGATGTATCGATTTTTATAAATCTTTCCAATACTCAGTTCTGTGGACAAAATAAACTCGCATTACACATCTATTTTACTACACCTTAAGGTATTAAGCAATAAAGACAACATTGAAAGTAAAAAGAATTAATCGTACATACAACTGTAGCGAGACCTTTTCAGAAGGCTAGCCGATACACCTTTTTGACTTTAAAAATGGTATCTAGATTCTAGTTGCACAGTACTATGTCGCTGTATGTTGAGTAAAACAGAAATACTGCCACCGGGAACCATTTGTATGCAGTTTTTTTAGGAATTAAAAGATCTGTGTCCATTTTGTAAATTCGTTTATACCTTCTGTATACAAATTTTCAAATTTTTAAATATAATTATAAGAATTGCTGTTAAATTTTTGAGTTACATAGTTTACACTAATTGTCTTGGTATGAAGGAAACATAAAGTTTATTGTCCCGGTGGTACCAAATATTGGGCTGACATGTGGCCTACGGCAATTGTTTGGTATCCGATGGAGGGGATAATTAACCTATATACCGTTTACTTGCCATTTAGTAAAGTTTAGAAATTAAAAAGATAGTAAAATCATTGTCAACAAATACTGAAGTATAATAATTTGGTTTAAACATTGAGTATGGTGAAATACCGGGATTTCCGAGTGAAATAAAAACCAATAATTCATTTGGTGAAATCAAAAGTCATATTTTCATGGAAGTGACGTAACAATAGCCGTCGCCGACGACGTTGCTATACAAAGGTCGATGCGTAGTCATTTAAAAAAATAATCCCTTGTATGTTCTCGTTAAATCTTCCATGATATATTTCATTGCAATAGACAATTTCAAGCTTAGTTATACTATAAATATTTTGCACTTTTATTATCACGACTAACCTCTTTTATTAGCGAACACTCGTGACCTAAATCAGTGCCATAAGCATAGATCAGCTTAAGTACTTGAAAAATATTATGACGCTCAAGTGTCAATGTTATTATATTTTTTTCCTTGTCAGAAAAGGGCGTTTATCGATGAATTACTACGCATCTAAACTGTGAACGGCTTAGCAAACTTTAAAACGTTATTTTAAGCCAAACAAAAAAAAATTGTTAATATATTCCTTGTTAAGAATTTCTGGCAGCTATCCAAAATTAAAGTGCTTAGGGGAAATGACAGATGCACAATTTGAAAGAACGTTACTATGAGATTTCCGTTTTATATTGAAGATGTTCATTTGATATTATAAATTCGGTAAAAATGTTGCGATCATCCACAAATGTATTATTAGTACTGCTTATGTGAACGGTATATAGTAGCCACTTGCTCCTCTGGACCAGCATGCACATTCGGTAACGTCGAAAATACGGTACAACTTTTTATTAGTTAGTTTTGCTAGATTCAAGAAGTGTTTACTTGAGCCAAGGGTTTATTAAACAACAGCGTTTTACCGAGGAGTTAAATAGTATTTGTCCTTTTTGGCTCTCCGGACCATAGGTCCGAGAGCCTTATGCTATGGGTAGCAGAATTTTCGTGATTTTGTGAGCTCAGATCTCCAAACCGGTAACTTACTGCAAATTGTGCATTTGGATGCATTCGGTAATTAGGCTGAAGTTGTGCATGCTTTTTTCAAATCTAGTTTTACAGGTGTGGAATGCGAAATTTTGTAATGACCTATATTCCCATTATACACCATTGTAACAAAACAGTTAAAGTCCTTGACATATAATTAAAGTTGCACCGGCTGAATGTTGATAAGAGAAACAAATGGATTACCTATTTATCTTGTAAATTATACATACACAACAGTCAATACAAGATTAGCTTTTGAAAAAAGCTGAGGTCATTCGTTTGGCATTTTTAAATAAAAGAATGATTTCTTATATTTAAAAAAAATGCACCACAGAAGCGTTGTTTAATAGATTTTTATTTTGTCATCTTAAAAGACGTTATAGCCAAGCTTTACTTGATCAGCACCTCATGGGGAATATTGCCACATATAATTTTATTATGTTTGAACTAGGTATAATCAGAGACGTATAATATGTCTCTGGTATAATACTGTTTCATTTTATTTTAACCTATGTGATGACGTGAAAAAGAATGTAACACTATTTTTAGCACAATAGTGATAGTTGCACCGACGTGACAGGTGACTGATAATGAATTGTATAATATTGTATAATATTAATGGTTAATTTTAATGTACTTAAAACATAAAATTCAAGTAATGTCACAAATAAATAATAAAAGAATTTAATCATTCATAATCTATACCGGAGAGCCACGTGGCCATTGGCCTCTTGTTATAGTAGTCTACAGTTAAATCTTGGTTTTACTAAAACATTCAAATATGCTTCTGATACTTTTATAAACACCGGCCCGGAAACGACTTGTGAAGATTAATTCTTCTGGATATGTATTCATGTTAAAAGTAGCCTTTACAGAGAGACGAAAAATTGTACCGACTTTCCGGCGTTACCTGTTGTACATTATATTGTAAACGGTCATAAAAAACTAAATATTTTTTTCAGCGCGGTTTGATGCTTTGTGTAGAATACATTTTTATTGAAATAAATATTTTTTTCTTTTAATTTTGATGCAAATTTTAATTTAGATGCATATACTTGTATGCGATTGGTTCGTTTATAACTTACTGGTACATATTTATGCCTAGATATCACTCAAAGTACTCCGTTTAGTGTTGATGTGGAAGAAACAACTCCGGTATCTTCAACTCGTAAGTATATAATAGTGGATTATCTACGACCAAAAACGATCAAAATGAAAGGCGTATGAAATGATTTGCGTATGATCCGTATTAACATAAAAATTTGGTACACATGCATTCTATACGACAAAAGGCTAGTTTTCGTGCAGGGGGGCAATTATGTAGGACATCTTTTTGAGATATACCTGGCTTTGAAAAACATAAATTTTCATTTATCTTATTATTTATGTACTTTTATCTTTTTTAAATTATTTAATTAATTCTATTGTGTGTTTTGGTGCTTTAATTTTTCTTGTCCTTCCCTATCGGTTTTCTCTCTCTCTCTGGATTTATGAATGTTGGATGGCTCTTTGGGTCTTCCAAACCAAGTACTAAAGAGTATTTCTATTTACAATAAAAATTTAATTATTCTACATGTACTATTTTATGTTATTTTTTGTCCGGAGTTCTGTCAGTTGGTTTGCTTTGTTTGATTGTTATGTCATTGTTGACCTTTCCTGTTATCCATTTTGTTGTTAACGTCAGTGAGAGTCAGTGAGAGTCTTTTTTGGTTCCTGTATTGCTCATGTAATAATCATAAAACCATGGATAGGATGAAAAGAAGATCTTAGCACTATTATATATCATGTGACTTGATTTGACAATTTTATTGTGTATACTCTAGTATCATAATAATAATAATAATAGTTTATAGACTTGTACTATAGTCCCATCCATTGTCTCAAATTAATTATATTTTAGGCAATACCAAAATACCAACGAAAGATGAGGTAACAATATGGAGTACTCAATTAATCGCCGTCATATCTGCTGCAGGTGTCGTTGTTATTGTTTGCATATGTTTGGGGGTATATTGTACAACCAAAAGATTAAGAAAGGGTATGTATTTACTTGGAATGTACTATAATTTTGGGGAAGGAATTGTTTAATGTAAAAAATGAGGGAAGGAAGCACCGATATGCTAATTCCAGACTATATCAAACTGATTATCGTATTTTCCATATTTCTTCAGCTTCAAGAATCATATAGATCTCTCCTTGTGGTATAATTTTAATGTTTGCTAATTTTTTGTTCAAATTGAAATAACTTTATTTTCATCTCCTTTCAGTAATTTTTATACGGAAAATGAAAGAAAAATCTATGCTTTTATATACATGTCATCTCCATTCAGTAATATTTATGAAAAAAACATTTGCCATAAAATGCAACTAACTAAATATTTATATATGCTTATCCAAAGTGACACAGCATAAGCTTTATATCAATTTGACGACCCCTGCCGTTCACGATTCAAGATATAATTACCATTCAGCATATATGATAACAATTCCGCCTTCACTATATCTAGTATTAACCCTAATTCAAACAAATTTTACTGTAGTGGGTTATGATTGCATCTCACGATAAATGCGAGACGAGGAAAGAAAACCATGTCCGATTCATGTCCTGACATGTATCATTGTTACTATACCGGTTTACAATGGAGTGATGAAATAAAACATACTGTATAATGGTATCATTTGTGGGAGGTGGATAGAAGGATTAATTTTATTTGAAAAATGTATATGACTAGCAGAAAATTTATTTTTACAATGACTGTGTCTTTCTTTCTAATACTAACAGGTAAGATTCGAAAGTCATAAATTCTAGAGTACACGGGTCAGTTTGGAAAAAATGAATAAAATTTTGTCGAAGAACTTATTGTTATGATAAGAAAAACCTAAGTTAAAAGTTTTTTTGGTAATGTGAAACATAACATTTTGAAATCGAATCCCAATCCTTATAGATTTTAAACAGTGCTCCAGCTTGAAAATGAAAATGGTGCTAATGAATGGAAATTCAGCGCAAAAACCCATTTTGAACCACTTCGGCGCAATAAACATTTTGAAGAGCACTTATTGTACATTACTAGAATTGCCTTTTTACGTGTTTATCATGTTCATCATAAATTCTGTCACATTGTACTTTCTTGAATAATTTGCATATTCTTTTTTCTCATTAGGTAAACAAACAGTTGTCACAGGAGAATCAAATGGACGACAAACACCCCGAAATATGAAGGTAGGCGAGGCCAACTTTTTTCCTATTATCTTTTATTCTTTTTGAACCTCGCCCTTTCAGTAAATAGGCTACAACTTGATAAAACGTACATTAAAACTTCATGTTGTTTGCATCTTAAAGCGGAAATCATATACACATAATTCTTTTTTTTTTCCAAAAAATATTTCTTACCCTTAGATGGGTTTGGCTTTACCCTTTTCGTCTTTCTGCCCTTTTTAGCTGACCTGGTATATAGGCCATGTGAGCTTTTGTCATCACTTTGCGCCTGTCGTCCGTAAACTGTTCAGATTTTGATCTTCTCCTCTAAAACTACTTGACGGATGGTAACAAAACCTGGTAGGAATGGTGAATGGAAGGACCTCTACAAACGATCCACCATTGGTTTCGGTTAGATGAACAACTTAGCTGCAAGATGCCATCTTTGATTTTTATTGTTCAATTTTCAAAACTCTTCTTCTCTGACACTGTATTATGAAATGTTTCGAAACTTTGCAGGATAGATGACAACAATACCCTCTTACAGATGATCCACTTTTGGTTGAGATTCATTTGGTCAACCGACGGCTGCGGCTGTTAAAATTTTGCAATGAATCCCATTGGGAAAAAGACGTTTTTGTCATTTGCTCAGGAACATAATAAAAGTTGCCAAGTATCTCATATGCAAATTATCTACCCTTTTAGGTCAAAGGTCAAATATCAAGGTTACTTTGGCATTTTGTGTTTCTATAAAAGCCTTGTGGAAAGAGCTTACATTTTATAATGGCCTAATAAAAGCCAGATGAACGATAGAGGCTCAGATGAGCCTCTAGTTTAATTTGCTCTTCAACGTTTTGGATTGTTTGGTTTTTTTAACATTTTATGTCTTCAGCACAACAACAAATGAGTCGTAGATAATGTGCACGAGCAGTGCATCAAAATTGATATCAGAGTATCCAGTGGACTAACTACCTAATATAACAGATATAAGGCATATACATGTAACTTATTTTGCTCGGTACAAATGATGGCAGTATTTCAATATTCTTCTTTTTGTTTTTGTCTCGTTTATTTTTGTTTTTTTCCCTCTTTCTTGGTTATTTATTTTTTGTTTGTAATGTCTTATTTTTTTAGGGGGCATATATTTGCATATATAAATTTTGTTTTTTTAAAGAATTGTTTGTACTTTACGGTTTTTTTGGTTGAATTCCCTTAAATTATGAATCTATTTTACATCTTTCCATTTTAGAAATCCCGGCCATCAATTTTTAATAGTGTTGTGTTAAATGATTCATGTGATGGGCAGAGATATGTTGCTGTCAATTCAAGACGTTCGAAGAAGAAACCGTCCATCGATGAACCACAATTGTCTAAATATCAAGTAAGATTCATTCGCTCAACCGACGGCTGCGGCTGTTAAAATTTTTCATTGAAACCATATTGGAAAGGTTTTTTATGTCATTTGCTCAGGAACTAATGGACAGACCTCTACCAACTTTCGACGTTTGCTTCCCGTTGAATGAACACATGGCCGTCAGAGGCTATCTTTGATTTTTATTGGCCAATTTGTACATATTATCAGGTTTTCTGCAAACGTATATCGTAAAATATCAGCAGCGAGACACAATGTGAAGCTTTTTCGGCGAGTGAGCGTAGCGAACGAGCCAAAAAGCTTCATATTGTGTCGAGCGGCTTATATTTTACAATATTTGTTTGAAGAAAACTTGATGATAAATTTATTGTATTGTTAACTAGCAATCTTAATGGAATTTCTTACTTTTCAATGGCCATCCGACTATAACCGGATGTTTTCCTGATATATTCGGGTCAACGTTGGGTCAAACATTATGACGTCGCTGATATATTCGGGTCAGCTCATATTAGGGTCGGGTCAACTCTTTACGACGTCACAGTGCCGAAATACGGGAAATTCTGAAGGCCTCAGCAGGTCGATATAGCCATAGGGAAATACGATAAGTACACATTTCTGCAAACGTATATCGTAAAATATCAGCCGCGAGACACAATGCTCATATTAGGGTCGGGTCAACTCTTTACGACGTCACAGTGCCGAAATACGGGAAATTCTGAAGGCCTCAGCAGGTCGATATAGCCATAGGGAAATACGATAATCAAAAATCTTCTCCTCTAAAACTACATTTTGAAATGTTTTGAAATTGCAGGATTGATGAAAAATATACCCTCTACAAACCATCCACTTTTTTTAGATTCATCCACTTAACATGCGTTTGTGGCTGTTCAAAGTTTCCATTGAATCCATATGGGAAAGGGTTTGTTTTGTTATTTGCTCAAGAACTAATCGGCAGATTGTAACCAAAGTTGTAAAGAATGATTTATGGAAGGACTTCTATTAATTATTTACCTTTCGTTCCAGTTGGCTGCCAGAGGCTATCTTTGGTTTTGATTGGCCAATTTTCAAAAATCATCTTCTCTGAAACTACATTACGAAATGTTTTGAAACTTTGCAGGATTGCTAACGACAGTACCCTCTACCTATGGTCCATTTTTGGTTGAGATTAATCTGATTAACATGCGGCTGTGGCTGTTCAAAGTTTCCATTGAATCCACTAACAAATGAGTCGTAGATTGGTTTTTTAAAGAATTATTTGTACTGTACGTTTTTATTCCCCGCCTACGATAGTAGGGGACATTATGTTTTTTTTCGGTCTGTCCGTCCGTCCCGAATCAGGTTAATGGTTTTGGTGAAGGCAGTTTAGGGTGAAAATGTACTCACAACAATTTAGAACTTAGTACACATGTTCCTTATAATGTGGTCTTTCCAATTTGCCAAATCAGGGTTTTTGACTCCATTTTCATGGTTCTTTGAACATAGAAATATGGTAGCGTTGAAAGAGTACGTTCTCAGGTTTGTGGTGAATGTAGTTTAATTGTTTTGATTTTGATGGTTGTGCTTATTAATTCATCATTATATCTTTATCCGGTTTTCAAATATTTTGATCTCGAGCACTGCTGATGAGTTATCAGTCAACGAAATGGCCATACAATGCATCAAATTTATTTCGGTATTTTATTAAGACAAAGTTGTAGTCACATCAACTTCGTATAGAATTTATGTTCATTATTAAGTAATCTGTCTCAATTGCATCAATTTCATTGTTCATTGAACATAGAGAATGATAGTGCAGCGGGGCGTCGTGTCCCGTGGACACATACTCTTGTTTGTTTGTTTTTTTTTGTTGTTGTTGCGGGATTCTCTTAAATTATGAATGTATTACAATTAATGTGTATTACATCTTTCCATTTTAGAAATCACGGCCATCAATTTTTAATAATGTTGTGTTAAATGATTCATCTGATGGGCGGAGATTTGTTGTCAATTCAAGACGTTCGAAGAAGAAACCGTCCATCGATGAACCGGAAGTTTCTCAATATCAAGTACGTTTTCCGTGTGAATATTCGACTATTAAACCGATGATTCGTATGAGTTTTGAATACCTTTCATAAACATATTTCCTACATGTCATAACTCAATACTTTGATATTTGACCTAGATTTCCGATTGCCTTAAATGGGATATTAATATGAAAATACAGATTTTTAAAAAAAAATCTCTATGTCTTTGACATGTTGAGACTAACGTTTTAAATAATTAAGTATCAGAATAATGACTGTAAGGATTTAAGGTATTGGACCACTTATTTGTGTAGTAATACCATTTACTATATCCGTATTTTTTTTCAAAATTGTTGGGCAAATTTGGGAAATTAATGACCACCTTCCATTGGATCAGAATATTGTCTTTATTTTAACATTTACTTTGACAAACTTGCAGCTAAATACCATGTAATAGATTTTTTAATGTTAAACCATGAATTGGAAAGCGGTTTTGCCTATATTTACAGAAAACTGATGCCGATTAAAATATCTGAATATAAAATCATTATACATAAAAACTATGCAGTACAGGAACATAATATAAAAAAGCAAATGAACAAAGTTTTTATTATTGTTCTTCAGCTCGCAATCTTTATTGTTGTATCATCACATCATTGAATGGTTGTAACTTTATGTCACTGTTGTAAGGATGTTAGTGTATACACTCCCCTGGTTTGTAATTTCTCGATAAAGGAAATCAGATTATATCTGAACATGTTATATTTCCTATGATACGTATTTACTGTTAACTATCAACGGCAGTTAATACATTATTTTGAAATTAGTTTTGTTGAGGAGCAGTTAGTTGTTGAAGTGGTATCTAAAAAACTATAACGAGTCACTTGTTTAAATATGGCTTAGATGATATATTACATAGAATGTCATATGGTTTTTTCATATCATATGATATTCTTATCCACTCCAAGACATGAAAAAAAAACATATCATATTCTCTCTATCACATATATTTATTTTGACGCCATTTGTACATTGAGGTCACGTGATTCTTTAGCTCCACCAGTATTATATTGGCAAAACTACCTATATGAACGCTAAATATATAATAAACTGTGTATTATCTCTTACAAGTTTATAACGACTTGATTCCTTATATAAAAATAATAATATTTACAGAATTGTCCATCAATTTACACGGAAGTTCAGCTGAACAATTCACCAATTGGGAGAAGGTTCGTTCTAGCCAACAGTAATACGTAGTTTGTGTTTAAACGGTCAAACATTGTACAGTATACTATGATCAGTACATGGAACTTGATTCGTCCAAATGCAGCGACCAGGAAACACATTTTAAAAGGGCAACCGTCAGTTGCAAATACCAAAGTTGTCGGTGCTAGTAGATAGATTTGTCCAAGCAGCAGATATACCTGCGTCAATGTTATATAAGGTACAAATCCTTCTGAAGTAGCCAAAGAGTTAAGCTACAGTAAATAGAATTCAGCATAATATGACTAGAGTATCAAAACCTCATTGGTTTGTCAATGACAAGGTTTTTAAATACATCTGATGAAATTATGACATTCA
The DNA here is from genome assembly GCA_028015205.1 of Mytilisepta virgata. Taxonomy (NCBI): domain Eukaryota; kingdom Metazoa; phylum Mollusca; class Bivalvia; order Mytilida; family Mytilidae; genus Mytilisepta; species Mytilisepta virgata. The sequence continues at coordinate 41,438,079 of CM051515.1, forward strand.
GTGATTGGGAATTTTTTAATAGCAGGAATTGAAATCCCTTACTCAAAGTTGACCGATAATGTGACATGGATTTTTGTTTTATTGCTTATGTTCTGATATTTTTTTCGCGTTCCAAATTGTTAATATTAATGTATCACGAATGAACTTTATGCGAAAGAAAGTTAGTTCCTATAAGTGCTGTTAAACTGTTTTCCCATATAATTTATCAAAATAGTATACGTTACGGTTAAAAATTTCCTCAGATATATGAGTATGGTACTTAGCAACTCTAAATACTGAGAAGAAAAATGTCTATTTTTTCAGATAGAACCATAGTTTGTTTTACTGATGGACGGGTGGGGGTCTGTCCCCGTGACTGCATGACATCTATTTCATACGAATTAACGTCCGATCGAACACAAGTCTCCTGGATGCGCCATATTTTTCATCAGTGCACCACTCCCTTTTAATTTTCTAAAAATGATATTCTCTTTGTATTGATGCCATTTTCTTTGAATATGTCCAATTTGAACAACTATTTTTAAACACCAAAGGTCAACAATGAAATACCAATCAATCAAAGCAACCCAAATGACAGAACGCTGGACAAAAAAAGAACATAAAAGAGTACAAAACACAAACATGAACATAACAGAGAGTCTTGATAGTCTGACTTTGTACAGACACTGAATAGTGGTGGGGTTAAACCGGTTTTATGGGTACCCAAACTTCCCCCTCATCTATCATGACACTCTGGTGTAGAAATAGAAGTATAACAAACTTAGCTTCTCCTCTAATATATTCTTCGTTCCGACAAATGACATATTCGCGGTTAAAAATAATGCAATGAACACGATTTTAAATTCAGTCGCTCGGGTGCTTGAAAGCTATCCTCAAATATTTTATTAATTAAGTCTTTTAAAATGGATTAAACACCTCACAGGGCTTGATCCTAAAGCGAATTTTAAAATTTCAAGGAAGAATGTTAACGTTAATTAACTAAGGTTGCACTCCACAAATTAATAGTACCATTTTCTATGTGAAGTGAGCTAACAAATGTCATGGTCTTGTGCCATCTTCAGAGTAAATAATACCCATATACATATATATATATTCTGAAAGGCCATTATGTTAGCATTGTTTCAATCATGATAAAAGAAATAAAAAATATCCATGGAAACCTAATTGGCATAGCAACATTTCAAAAATTGTCATAAAAAAAGCTTTAAAAATGTTAAATTTCACTCCACTTCGGCTTAAAATTGAGGTCTGATGTAGCGTTTCAATCCAATTGAGACTTAATTTTTCAGATTCTGCATAAAATTCCATTACATATGTGGGAAAAAAAAGGTTTACTTTTCCGGCTCTTTTTTTCGCAATTTAACTTACCAGTGCAGGTGCCGATTATCACTGTCAAAGTTTTACACACCACATGTCAATTCACAAGTCCCAGTTTATGACCTCCCATTACTTGTCAGAAGCAAAATCAGTTAATGTTTTCGTATTTTTTAAAACTAAAATCTATCCTCTTTCAGTCAATATTACAATTTTGAGGTTAAGACATTTATTATTTATCTATCATGTAGTCAAACTTTACCAACTCTAATAATTAATAAAATTCTGGGGGTGCATTTCTCCGAAACTAAGACAATTAGTGGAGTGCAACCTTAAAGAGTACTTTTATAACTTTTTTTTTCAAAGAATGGCCAATGTTATTATTCTTCAGGTCTTTACGAATTCAAAACTGTCTCATTTATCAAAATATGACTTATAATAAGTAAATAATACCTATTTCAAATATTCATAGTGACTCGGTAAATGGGAAGTAATTCACTAAAATTTACAAGAAATTCAAAATGCAAAAATTCTTGTTCTATGGTGACTATTTTGAGCATTTCATCACTTGAAAAGACTTTTTACAGAAATAATTTGTTCGATTCAGCTTTTGAATGCACAATCCACCAGCTTTTTACATATATTTAGCTTTTCACTAAATGACATGAAAGGAGATAGCAACCCCCCTCCCTTTTTTCTTTCATTGTAACCATATTAATGGTATTAGAAATCTTTTGATAAAATTTGCAAACCTATGAATTGTAAGATAATCAAATCAAAATATTTTTCAATATAAATACTTGTCTCCTTGCATATAAAATGGGTGGTGGAAAGTTTTTTTTCTCACAATACTGCATATAAGCTATAGTCCTGCCCTTATGTTGTATCATTGTGGATTGTTAAAAATACATAATGTGGTTGCTAAGGACATATGAGAACAATTACATGACAAAAGATAGCCTTTATATTTAAATTTTCAACAGTCAAAAATAAAATCATTAAATAAATGAACAATTTAAAGTATTTCATGTGTATATATTGCCCTCTAGGTTGCTACTGATAGCCTTAAAGGTTGCACTCCACAAATTAATAGTACCATTTTCTATGTGAAGTGAGCTAACAAATGTCATGGTCTTGTGCCATCTTCAGAGTAAATAATACCCATATACATATATATATATTCTGAAAGGCCATTATGTTATCATTGTTTCAATCATGATAAAATAAATAAAAAATATCCATGGAAACCTAATTGGCATAGCAACATTTCAAAAATTGTCATAAAAAAAGCTTTAAAAATGTTAAATTTCACTCCACTTCGGCTTAAAATTGAGGTCTGATGCAGCGTTTCAATCCAATTGAGACTTAATTTTTCAGATTCTGCATAAAATTCCATTACATATGTGGGAAAAAAAAGGTTTACTTTTCCGGCTCTTTTTTTTGCAATTTAACTTACCAGTGCAGGTGCCGATTATCACTGTCAAAGTTTTACACACCACATGTCAATTCACAAGTCCCAGTTTATGACCTCCCATTACTTGTCAGAAGCAAAATCAGTTAATGTTTTCGTATTTTTTTAAACTAAAATCTATCCTCTTTCAGTCAATATTACAATTTTGAGGTTAAGACATTTATTATTTATCTATCATGTAGTCAAACTTTACCAACTCTAATAATTAATAAAATTCTGGGGGTGCATTTCTCCGAAACTAAGACAATTAGTGGAGTGCAACCTAAGCGAGACAAGCATACCATTCTGGGTATCTGACCTCACTCGCGGTGTTTTGTGCAAGCTTACATTGCGAGTGCATATGTTTTTGTCTTGTCTTGTCCTGTTTATCTTTATTTATATTTATAATAATTTATTTTTTATTATATTTTTATTATTTTAGTGTTTATAGTTGTGTATATTTCACATGTTCTTGTGTATCTTGACATTGTAATTGCGTTTGTTGTGCACTGTTTTATTCTTTTCTGTGATATTTGTTTAATACTTGGTTACAATATTATCCAAATAGTGTTGAATCAAGCTATATTGTGTCGAAGTTTCATTACGATATTGTTATGTGATAATTTCCGGGTTTGAATGGTTACCGGCCCGAAGCTAGATGTATTTGCTTGAATGCAGCTAGCCGATGACAATTTATTTTGCGAGTGTAGAAATCTCCTGTAATGATGTTTTTATTAATTAACTCGGACAATCAATAAATTTCCCGGTCGATATAAACGCCCGGTTTTCATTGGCCTAGCCGATTTTTGTTATGTTTTGTATTTCAGTGTGTAATAAGACAGTATGACTGTAGTTAATTGTTTTTGGTTTAACAGTTATATATGATATTTCTGTATTATTTCAGAAATGAATGCAGAATATTTAACATATTAAATTATAATAGTTTTATTCAGTTTTATTATAAATATCGTCAAAAGAAAACCGAAGCGACAAAACAGTGGGAAAGGTCCACAAATTCGAAGTCTAAGGAAAAGATAAAGTCAGGAGAATGGAACACAACAAACAAATACCACAAGGATACATGTATAACTTAAAGAATAAAAAACGTATAATAACTAAACAAAAATAGAACAAGAAAGCACATAAATTCATTATTTAAAAAAGTGCAGTGCTTGTATAATAATGAAAATGGAAGGATAATGGGTATTGGTCATAGAGATAAAGATTACACATGATTATAAATTGAAAATGAACAGCAGGCAACATCACATACAAACACTACAAAAACCTAAAATACTGTTAGCCGAAATTTCAAATTAGAATTATGAAATCGTTCTTTTTGCACTATTGAAGTTCCAACGTTTTGCTAAATTGTTTTTCTCTGAGATGAAGACCTCATTGTGCCTTTAAAATGAAGAGCAGCAATTATTATTATATTATTACAGCATTATTTCACATCTTGGAATAATTGACTGTTTCTAATTTTATAACCATGGAATGGTCCCATGGCCTTGATGGCGTTTTGAAAATGTATGTATAATTTATCAGACTATATTACAACATGTGTGTCAAGCTTAATAATGTTAAAATATACGAAAACTGCCAAAGGTATATAACATGCTATATTAAATTCTAAGTTTACAAGTGAGACCGAAAGGTAATACAGTGAACACAACAGAAAAGAGGTTGTTACTCTAACATAAACCTTGCAGGGGAACACAGATGCTCCAGATTAAAAACCTTTGAGTTCCTTTTGTAAACCCTATAATAATGAGCTATATAATTTGATAAAACAACCATATTTTGTACATTAAAATTGGTTTTACGGAATATTTATTGAAAGGAAAATGTTGCATCTTATAGAAAAGCCATTATGCTGAAAGGGAACAAGTACAAATGTACTCCTTTTGAAATTTGCATGTTTCTATTTATAACCTGGAAATAAATGAATAAGATTTAGGAGTGGTTTTTTCATACATATGGAAATATACAAGGAAGTAGTCTGCCATGGTATTAAAATGTATCATTTAGCTTCCGTTTTCTCCAAATACAATTCGTGATATCAAAGTACAATTCCAAGTAAACAAATTAAAAAAAAAACAATGTAAAAGTTTTTTATTTTAACAGTTTTCTTTGTCCATTAAGTTTTATTTCTAACTGTATAAAACCATTCAGGTTAAGACAGAAATAGGAAATGTCACTATAATTATGTATTACGGAAAACCACAATTAGCAACATTTTACTGAATTAAAATTTTACAATATAGGCGTATGTATAACGGATGCACCACTTAGAATTTACTCATCATGTTAAACCCTTTATTGTGTTACTTTCAATATTAAATTTATTCAGTGTTTGTCAAACTTCAGTTATGTAATATCTCGCCCAAAGCAATATATTATAAACCCCGAATAAATAACTAAATGGAGAAGTTAAGAATAAATCCTGCTACTACTACTATCTGTTGAAGGACTGAATTGTCAAGTGTTTTACTTACTACCTCAGTTGCCATGTTTTAGACACTGGCATGGGTCAATATTAATTATTAAATATTTATTATTAAATTGTAAATCATCTAGAAAGTAGGTATAACTTTTGAAAATATCTACAGCCCTTTTAATATACAATTTGAATAGTTAAAATAACCGTAAGCTGTTATACAATGTTGAAAATAATACACCCGTCATATAACTTCAGACTTAATGTATTGGTTATCCCTCTTTTAATGATTGGGAGTCTACGTCTACACCCAAACAAACAATGCAATAACATTTTACAATGAATAAAGTCTATTATCACACAGTACAGCTCAACTGAAACTTATTTTCACACCAGCTGCCTAACTTAAGTCAGTAACGAAAATACGTATTGACCATAGCGGAAATCTTTGACTATATCAAAGTTTCCATTGATTATCATGAAATGTTTAGCAATTTTACACATACACATGAACTAAACTGCATCTTACCAATGCTAAGGCAACTTGGTAAGCATATCCATTAAATTTTACTTTGTTTGACTTATATTGGAAGTGGTTAGGCACAAAATGGGTAACATTCTGATCTATGTTGACCACATTTAGAAAATAGAAGTATTATATGGGGACAGGCAAATTATAATTTGAGGAGGAGCGAGGAGCAGTCGGAAGTGGTTTGTACGCATGTGCAAACGGAAGAACCGGGTTTTGCCGCCATTTTTCCATTATTTGTTTACGGAAGTTACGTGCTAGTATCCGGATATGTCCGGATATATCGTCTGTGCATGTGTGACCGGAACCGGAAGTGGTGGTTTTTTCATTATTTGCTTACGGAAGTGACGGCAGTCAAGGGCTTGGACCCGGATTATGTTTTCCTTTCGTTAAGGGAGGACCAAAGGTAGGATTGGATTATGTCCCGTTACCTCCAATTGATGCTGTCACGATTAGGTCAATGGAGGGGTGTCCTTAGCAACCGCCTTAGCAGCGACTGTCCATTTCATTGCTATATGCTGCTCTTCGCTGCTCATCACTGCTCTTCTCTTGCTCCGCTGCTCATCTCTTGCTCTCGCTGCTCATCGTTGCTGTTCGCTGCTCATCTCTTGCTCTTCTCTACTCATCGCTACTCTTCTCTTGCTATTCATTGCTCATCGCTGCTCGAAGAGCAGAGAAGAGCAAGAGAAGAGCAGCGCGGAGCAAGATATGAGCAAAGGGAGAGCAGCGATGAGCAGAAAAAAAGCAATGAGATGGACCGCCGTTGCTGTATTGAGTATAATCTCGGACTTTGACATAACAGTGAGAGTATCAGCCCCTAGAGACTCGATGGGAGACCCTAATCTATACAATCTGATGACAGACCCAGAGACGAGAGGTAATCCAATAGTCCCATTGTACTTTGTATACTCAAACAGTGAGAATATCAGTCCCTCGAGACTCAATGCGAGACCCTTAACCTATACAGACTGGTGACAGACCCAGAGAATGAAAAGGACAGAAAAAGGGGATATAACCTAATAGTCCCAGTGTACTGTGTATACTGTTGGACTTTGACATAACAGCGCAGAGCAAGTAGAGCAGCGAAGGGCAGCGAAGAGCAGCACAGAGCAAGACGAGCAGTGATGAGCAGTGATGAGCAGTGAAGAGCATCGATGAGTAGCACGGAGCAAGAGAAGAGCAGTGATGAGCAGTGAAGAGCAGCGATGAGTAGCACGGAGCAAGAGATGAGCTGCGATGAGAAGCACGGAGAAAGAGATGAGCAGCGATAAGCAAGAGAAGAGCAGCGATGAGCATCAAGTAGCAAGAGAAGACCAGTGATGAGCAGTGAAGAGCAGCGATGAGTAGCACGGAGCAAGAGATGAGCTGCGATGAGAAGCACGGAGAAAGAGATCATCAGCGATGAGAAGCACGGAGCAAGAGATCAGCAGCGATGAGCAAGAGAAGAGCAGCATTGAGCAGTAATGACCAAGAGAACAGTAACGATGAGCAACGATTAGCAAGAGAAGACCAGCGATGAGCAAGGGAAGAGCAGCGATAAGCAGTGAAGAGCAACAGAAGAACAGCGATGTAGTTGTAGTAAAGCTCAAGGATTGTTGATATCAATAAACAAGATATGATGAAATTTTTTTATGAATTGGGTGTGTATATTTTCACAGAATACGTCTTTCCAGAAATTCGAATGGGATAAGCTGAACATGTGTAGTGAATAATGATCAGTTGTACAAAATATAATTCATCTGTTGTTAAAACTTCGTTCCGCTTTACTTGCCGTTGTCGACAGTACTTTTTTGTGTTCCTCTTCTTAATATACTGAATCAATCAATTCTTAAATGTTTTTTTCTGCGTAATTTGATAATGAGATATTATTTAATGCTTTAAAAAATTCTTTCTTCCTTTAATCATTTTGAAATAAATAGTCGTTTCACCATTTTATCAACATCTAAATATACATGAATAAATGGTATGACAAATATTTGTACACCACTCCTTGTTTTAATAAGTCTATCTTAATATCTATTGAAAATTTACTACAATATGGCAACTGATTGATAAAAACACTCTGTGTTGTCAAACCATTACTATCTTTTTTTAAAAGGAGTTTTCTTGTTATGGAGTTTGATTATGCCGATTTAAAATCTGACAGTAGTACAGAAGACGTACAGTAGGTGGGAGGAGATTTTCGATAGTTGCTTAATACATCAATAAAACATAAAAAATAAAGGATATGGGGTGTAGCGTATGAGAAAACATCCCACCAAGTGGTCGTAGTGTGTTGAACGTTGCAACAAGACTAACACAATATTCTTGAAAAAAAGGGTATTAAAACTCCAAAAGTAATTATAAATCTAAAAAAAAAAACATTAAAGCATATAACAATAAAAGATAACCACTGTAATATAGGGCCATCACTGACTTGAGTTAGGTACATACAGAAATTGGCGGGGTTACACTTGTTTATGTGTATTCAACTCTCCCCTAACTCATAACTTATTGGTCATTGGTAGACAAGTAATAAAATCGGTCCTTAATGTTCCGATTAATCATGTTACAATGTTAAATTTATATAATACTCTAGACTCCACACTTGACTTGCATAATAAAATTAATATGACCTACTTAGAATACATATATCATTTAACTGGTATTTAAAATTATGAAATTAGAAACAGCCAATTATCTCTCTTAACCTCGTAAGCAAATGGAGATAATTTTTATTAGGGCTAAAAGGATATTTTATTATCTCCCCTGGGTAACCTGGTTTACAGTATCATAGGTAGTTCATGTGTCCATTTTCAAAACAAACACCTAAATCGTGATCAGTCAATTGTGACAATTAGGTCACACCACCCTTTTTACCTTAATTTTGAATAGATCCCATCTTAAAGTATTTATTGACAAAGTTTCATGTTGATATGAATCTACTTCCAATTAAACTAGCTTCAATCCAAATTTTAACCTAAAGCGGGACGTACACATATACATACGGACGTACGGACGGCGCGACACACAGACCGAAAATGCAGGTGGGGCATAAAAATCACACACAATAACCCGGTATAATTTATAGATTAGAACACAATCATATGTTTCAGTGAACTGCAAATTTACCCAGGATCAAAGGGAAAACTACAATTTTATATCTTAATACATTATATATGTTTAAAATATTTTTGATGTTTCAGCTCCATATATAGAAAATATATTATCAGGCGGTAATAAAAGCTACTGAAAATAAAATAAATTGTTGATCATTTTATTGGGTGATGAAACAAATCATATTTGTTAACCAACGCGGTCAAACCTATTTCATAAACTGACATTGTTTTGCAACTATTTAAAAGAACATTAAAGGAAAATAAGTTGCATGTTATTCTATTCCCTACTTGCGGATATTAGAGTTGTCTCCCATATTCATGAGTTATCTTTCACGACAGAAGGTGTATTGTATTAAACATAAAATGCAAAAAGTAATTATTTTTTAATAAAAATGTTGAATTCGGGAAGAACTTCATCAGACATTGAAAAATGTGAGAAAATTTATCCAAGAACATATCATTAATGTGTGTGGAGGATATTATAAGAAGAAGAAATATTTTGCAGGAATACGACAATTTCTCCATTGATATCTATGGAAGACACCTTCTCCAAAGAGCAGGTAACTCTGTAAATGGGAGACAACTTGCATGTATCAAAAACGGGGAATAAGCATTATCTGAAATAGACAGTGTACTTAAACTGGCTAGGCCGCAATGTTAGTCAAGGGAATTATTATAAACTGTGGCAAACCTATAATATACGTTATTCGAAAAAGCAGCCTCAAGAATTAAACCATCGGAGCACCTAAAAAAATTTGTTTGTCTAAATTTCAACACAGAAATAAATATGATTACTAAGTTTACATCAGGGTGAACAAAATAAGACTTCAGTTTCTCCCGACCGGTATCTTTCTGCAAGAAGGAAATATGAAAAGAATTATATTATATTTGTATTATTTCGTTTTATGAACGGACAGTACTTTTATTTGAAATATATCTTGCTATAGACCACAATTTCGTATTCTTTTCCGTCATAAAGAAGCTCTCGGTAGCCTGTATCGCTCACCTGGATTCAGTATGCCAATCAACAGCCATAAAAGCACCTAAGAAACAAAAGTCTGGATTACTGCACACAATTCTGAAAGAGGACAATCTAATAACCATGGCTGCCGAGTCTCGTTCCAATTGGCCAAATGCTTTCAGACAAGAAGATTTTTTAAATGAATTTTTCCCATAGAGTCCTATGTTAAACTAAGTTCGTCTGTGGCGGCCTTCTTGGTTGACATACGCAAGTCTGAAAGAGGACCATTTCTGTCAATTTCGTTTCCAATTGGCTTAGTGGTTTCAGACATGAAGATTTTTTAATGAATTTTCTCTGAGGGTTCTCTGTTCGGCTGTGGCAGCCATTTTGGTTGACATTCTGGGTCATCGGATACAGTTCCGAAGATGACCATCTAGGGACTATTTCTGCCAAGTTTGGTTCCAATTGGCTTAGTGATTTCAGACAAGAAGATTTTTAATAAATATTTTTGCACAAGGTCCTATTTGGCGGTCATATTTGTTGACAGTCCGATTCATCGGACACATTTCTGAAAGAGAACGAACTAAGGATTATTTCTGCCAGTTTTGGTTCTAATTGGATCTGTAGTTTTAAACAAGAAGATTTTTTAATTAATTTTCCCTTAGGGTCCTATATTAAACTAAGCTCGACTGTGGCGGCCACCTTTGTCGAGAGTCCGGATCATTGGAGACCATTCCGAAAGAGGACCACCTAATGACCATTTCTGCCAAGTTGGGTACTATGTTAAACTAAGTTCGGCTATTGCGGCCATCTTGGTTGAAGTTCTGGACTATCTAAATTTGTATGCGTACTTTTCGTATACGCAAAAAACCATACCATCATGACTTAGTTAAAGATATCTGACAGTGATTATGATACATTTGAGCCAAAACCCCTTAACTTTTTATTTATCAAGACTTTCTTAAAAAACTGCTTAACGTTTTTACGAAAAAAGATACTTCCATCGTTTTTTTTTTTTTTTTTTTTTTTTTTTTGTAAATAATCCTAAATACATAGGCATTGTTATCTGATAAAAAAAAAATTGGTGGCAAAGATCGATAAGATAATTTTAAAATTATACAAATATTCGTTGAATAAGGAATATTGATGGTAATTTGCATATTTTTACTTGATGTTTTTATATATACATTTGTTGATGCATTTATATAATATTAAGGATTAAAATATTCCTCTTTGATGTATCTACATAATACTTAGATACATTTGTATTTTTATGCTCTTATGTAATCTGACCATTGATTAATGTTTAATGAAATTCTTAAGAAATGATGAGTCTGAATCATTTGTATTTATATAATCTATAGTTAATATATGGATTTATATTCATTTCGGTACATTTTACATCCTGGTTAGTTCGGTGTTTTTACAAGATGTACAAGCCTAATAGTTTGCTGATACAAGTATTCTGGGAAGTCCAACATGATTTTCTACAAAGCTTGCTCGTAAAAATAAAAATATTGAAATAACCAGAATAAACGTTTAAGTTGGAGCCGCACGTACATTGAAAATCCGGATCAAATGATTAAAATATAGTGCATTGATGTATTTACATTAATTTAAAAATCATGAATTTAAATGAATATAATTAAACTGTGCCTAAAAAACTGTCTTTTCCCATATTAACACAAAAAAAAAACAAAACAAAGACAAAAACAAAACTAAGAACACGTTTGGAATCAATTATTCCAGCAAATATAAGTGCCAATCAATGCAATGTTTGCATTTAGGTCTGAGAATAAGTAAATGGTAAATTGCCAGCTAATTCAGGATAAAGGTTAGAATTAAAGGTAAAAGAAAATCCAGACTATGTGACATGAACAATTTTAAAACACATCGAATATTTCTCCAAGAAATTGAAATATTCAATTTCCAAAAAAAGTGAGAGAGAAGCAAACTAGCAAATTTTATGCATAAACGTGTTTTGGAGATGGCCAGATTGTAGATCTTAACAACAATAGTTTTGCGTGAAATCAATGTTCTAGCTTGAAAAGAAACATCACTGGCTCAATAAAGTTTATAAGTTCGTATAGCCATTTAAATGTCAAGATGGACGTAAAACGTATTATCATTGTACGGTTTTTTTGTAAATATTTCTACGGTTATCACTTGTCTACAGTAGTTTATTTTTTTTTTACAACTTTTTCTGCTAGCCAGTGGTACTTGTTTTATGGTACAGGTTGTTGCATATCACAGAAGGCTATTCCGAGACTCTAAACATATTTTATTTGCAAAATAAGATGCAAAAAGGATGAAACACAAGTTACATAAACTTATGAAGTCTTCTCCTACTACATGTCATTCACTGTGTTCAATTTAATAAGCCGTTTTAGCTCATATTGTTTCAAAATGTTGGTCACCACAAACATTTGACAAAACCTGAAGAAGGTTAACCCAGAAATACTCAATAGACAAGAAATTGCAGTTAGTTTATTCACGTGTAAGTTGCGGGTCTGGGGATTTGTACTCAGAAGGCTCGCTAATATTTCCATGATAAATTATAGAAAAAGACCACAACACAATTAATGTGTTAATTTTATTTTTATTTATTTATTCATTTAATTTTACCTGGATCCACCAAGTACTAGTAAACTTGCTTTCATTGGTTGTGTTGTGTAATTCTGAAATGGTGTGCTATTTCAGTTTTATATGGAACCGCTTAGAACATTTGTGGAAATGTTTTACATAATACTGCGTGCATATCTACTCAGAACACTACAAAAGCGTCAAATGACAGTAATTTTTAAAATATCTGTCGCCACATGCATCCATATAAATGTTCATATGTGCTATCTAACAGTTCACTTATGTAAAATTACTACATGTATTTATGCAAAGAAACAATTAAGTTTACATGCCTTTTTCCAAAGCCTTACATAAAATATTTTCATTCAGACAATTACTCTATGCTAAAAACATCTATAAAAAAAAGAAAGAAAAATTCGCGGTGGGAGATGTGCACATAGACTTTATTTGACTGTTTGTTTGTATTGCATAAACTCCTTGGACCTTTCCGCTCATATCTGTCATTCGATGTACTCTTCTTCTTTGAACTGGACTAATAAAACAGTCAAATCATTGCCAATTAAAATCCTCGTCTAATTAGAACCCACAATCAATCCCATCGGAATCAGTTCGAAATGACTTGTTGTTTGTTTTCTAGTGATCATATCAACTTTTATTGCTTATTCTAAATTCAATCACTATGTACCGAATAGATTAAAAGCAGTCCTGGTACCACATTATACATATCGCTAATATTTTATAGGACCTCATTAATGGAAATAACCTTTCTACGTAGACAATGCGTTGTTTTGTCACCGTTTGATAGCAAGTTCAAACACCTTTATCTGAAAATCATGTAGGAGTGGATTTGTATAGTTATTTTTTATATAAAGTTTTATTTTGAAGTACATATGAAATTTGATAGGTTTTCTTTCAAAAACGATTTTTTACAAATTGCTGTCTTTCATTGATTTAGGCTTAATAACTGGACGAAAATAATATTCCGAAGGCTTTGAATGTTTCTTACATTGTTTATTGATTCTTGTTCTTTTTATTATTATGATAACTATTCTCTTTTTTCTTTTTCATTTTGTTGTCTTTTATTTATAGGTAGTTCTTTATTTTTTATCACAACATCAAAAGCTTCACATTCGGTACTTAACAGTGCTAAAACATTCTCATGCTATGTCATCTCTGTTTAACTCTTTTTCATGTATCTATTTACTGAAAAAAAAATTATGAATATTCATTTATAATTAATTGGTTGGGAGTTATTTTAAAAACTCTGTGTAATATTTCAACTTTCCGCACTGAACGTTAAATTATTATTGCAACTACGATGAAAATGAGCATTGTAGATGAGCTCAATTGGGCCATTAAAAATATACTGTAGAGTGAATACATATAAATATGTAAGTATAGTTGATACATCACATGTACATTTTGGTATACTTTATCTGTAAACATTTGGAACTTACCTTTATCACTTAATGTAAAAATTTATCAAAATATGTTTGTTGTTGATGCTGTTTAATTGGTTGGTCCTTCTGAATAAAAATGTATGCTATACATTATTTTTTAGGAGCCAGCTGAAGCCCGCCTCCGGGATTTTCTCGCTGCGTTGAAGACCCATTGGTAGCCTTGAGCTGTTTTCTGCTCTTTGGTGGGGTTGTTGTCTCTTTGACACATTCCCCGTTTCCATTCTCTATTCTATAATTGATAGTTGATTGAGCAAAGGTAGGAAAAAGCTTGTACTACAATGCTGATGTTGTTAATACGCTTGCAGTTTTTAGTCTGTATCTGTCTAGTTCTAAGAATATGTTTTGATCGCTCTATTCTTTATTTCATACAAAACCAAGTTTTTAAAAGGGATACAGTAAAGGAAAGACAGAAGGATAAGAAAACATTCTCTGATGGATGTAAAAAGTTTTATGCACATTTTAGCAATCTGTAACTCAAATCTGAAAATATGGAAATAAAAGAAACTGCCCAAATCATGTTATTTAATTGAAAGATAGTGTACTCTCTCTAAACGATTCCAGATTAATGATGACATGTAACTTATCAAACCTGGTGACGTTGAAATTGCAGACCACCGACATATCCATTTCTGCTTTATATCAATAAAATAACTGTGTTCTCAAATTATAGTGTCTGAAGCACCTATCTTTCCTTCAGTTTCCATCAGAGCTAAATTATTGTTACGTCAGAATATAAGATCATGTTACTCCTGATTCGAAATACGAAATTCGAGATTCAAATATCCAACGTTCGAAATACGAGATTCGAAGTGCGAAATTTGTGATTCGAAATACGAAATTTGAGTTTCATATACGAAGTTCGAAATTCGAAATCCGAACTAGAATCGTGAGAAATGAAACAGAGGGAACAGAGAAAACAAAGAAAAAAAGAAAAGAAACAACTTTTACAAACCAATAACCCAAAGCGGACACCTTTTCTAACGATTCTAGATATAAGGTGTCGGCTTTGGGTTATTGGTTTGTATGAGTTATTTCTTTTCGTTTTGTCTTTGTTTTGCTTGTGCAATCTGTTTCTTTTCTCGCCATTCTTTATATAAGGTGTCCGGTTTGGGTCAAATGTTTAAGACCTAGTAGTAATTTTCAAATTGACCATCGTCAATAAATGGGTTGACAACTTTCTTTAAGTATTGCATGGACCATTTATCTTAGGTGTAGGCAAAATTATTGACTTTACCTGTTACGTTCTTGGTTAGGTTTTTTTTAATTCAATATTGAATCTGAATTTTTCGATTAATATTATAAAGTTTCCCTCATAATTTGTCAAAATGTACTACAACAACGTGCAAAAAAATTGGTCATATAATTGTTATAGTTAGTTATATAATGACTAGGGATCTAGTCAAATGGTCATGTAGAATCCAATTAAAAATCTCTGAGCTGTCGGTCGTTTTTACTCTTACTTTTTTACACGTTTTGAATTTCTGTGTATCAGTGACTAAAAATATATTAAACAAACCCGAATATGCTAAATATACTACGTTTTATGAATTTGGATTAGGATGTTGTTAATTTGTGATTTTTCTATTGCGGAAATGTAAGAATATGGTGTATGCTTTAAAGAGACAATGCCCCCTGGGTTTTACCATAGAAAAAGACTAATCAGATTATCTTAAACCAACAATCTTTCACAAGATAAGATCTAAATCTTGAGTAGCAATATACCAGCATCGCCTGCATATGGCGTCTATGTTTCTCAACTTATCCGATTTTCAAGGGCATGCATGAGTTACCCTGACTTTCGACACAGAGGATTACTGCTGTCACAAAGGCTTCTTAACCAGGGTTTTATCAGGGATAAGTTGATGTCATCACTTAGGAAATTTTACGGTCTTCATCACGAATTGATTGACAGTTACAGTGTTCCAATATCTAAGATGATGTTAGACCTGTTCCCATTGCCGTAACATTTCATGTGCCTTCACCGATTTGTGACTTCCACCGAATTTACTTGATAAACTTCGCGACGGGTGCCGTATACGCAGCAGGAACTGCTTACCCTTTCCCGGGCACATGGGTCCACTCCTGGTTTTTATAGGAATTCGTGTTGTTCATTGTTTTTCAGTTTTCAGTGTTTATTTGTTGTGCTTGTGGTTGTTCATTTGTCTTCTAGGGTTTGTCTGTCCAATGGATTACGTTTTTTTCTTATTTGCTCCCTAGGTATATTTGTCCTCTTTAACCAAAGAACACTGGTGTCAAACACTAAACAAAAGTAACCACACATCCGAATTAAACATAGCATTTCTTATTACAGATGTATATATTCAGAATCTTGATTGACATAGTTACGTGTATATACAAAAAATGCGATACGTATAATGTGGTACCAGGACTGCTTTTAATCTGTTCGGTACATATTGATTGAATTTAGAATAAGCAATAAAAGTTGAATAGTAAGTTAAACATATTTATGTATAACAAGCTCTACTTGTATATACCGGACTGTAGAGAAATTTAAATTACTGGGTATTTAAAGATTGACTGTAAAAAAAATCAGTCTATAAAGAAATAACATCAATCACGTAGTGCACACTAAATAATCCGCGGGTTATTTGAAAGTGTGCTCCATGTGCATTGAGGTTATTTCGAATAGACTGGAAAAAAATTACTGACAATCCTTATAATTTAATGCCAATGGTTGTTTTGACGTCTTAAACGTCGGGATTCCCTTTAATGACGTCATAGTAGAAAAGGAAATTTAGTCTATGATATGATAGACGAAATAAGACCAATCAAATGACGCGTTACATTCAATATTAAATTATTATTTCATAACGTTTAATTATTAGACCTTAACCATTTGTTTTCAGATGATCTGTTGTTAATCTACACGTCTTTACGAGTTTCATTGTTATAAGTTTTGTACACAAATGAAAATGAGATATGTGTCAAGATAATAGTTCTGGCCTATGACGATTTTAACTTTGGTATCAGGCATTTATCATGTTTATTATGCCTTAAAAATCTACGGTATTATCTTCCCCTGTGTTAAAACCCGAAAACGAACAAAGTTCGAAACCATGACCTTTAGTTTTTTTTATAGACACGATTAATATTTCAAAATAGCACAAAAAGGCCAGAATCTATCGAATTATTTACTCATTGTCATAAGATATTCATTTGAAAAACGAATTCATGTAGGATGAAAGCAGAATAAGTGAACAGAAGCGGTACCAAAAAAAAAAAAAAAAACAATAAAATTTGTGGGCGAATTGAAAGGTTAACCAGTAACGACTAGTCGTAAGTCAGCATATTTTCAACTGATTCTTCCTCTTATACATATATCGTGACAATGTTACGTTATTTTAAATATGTTAACTTTTATACCATTCAGGATGTTAAGTGTTACAATAAAACTAGTTCAATGAAACTTAAAATACTCCACAACATTAAATAATTGATGGTGTATTTAACAGTAAATATCATTTATTTACATCATTGATGTCTGAGTGGTCACATAGGCCTTGGTTGTTCTTCTTCTAGACACTATGTTTTAATAATGCCTTTTCGCATTGACTAAAAGTGATTAGAAATACGTTGTTTTAATTACTTTAAAGAAATTACTTACTTATGCTTATATTACAACTTCAGTTAACACTGAGTCCTGCATTGGAGTTATTCAAATAAGTAAAGCATTAAAATTGCCTCTGGTACCCAAATCAGTACATATATAGGTGATATTCATTCTAGCATTTATTAACCACTGACAGTCAACCTCAGAAAGACTGAAGGAACAATTTAAGATGTAACACTTGAGAAATATCTTGGATTTAACATCTTATCAAGTCAAGGATTTACTTCGAAAGATGGGATTTTATAGCATCGAAATATTTGACACCCAGCTATATTTTATCGAAACCTACAATTTTGTTCTTACAACAACCATTTAAACCATTCAATATTTGATACAAAACAGAATGTACTTTACAGATTTTGCTACCTTTAGTTATGGTCTGTGGTGTCACAGTAGTGCATTTGATATTTAATAAATTCATTTCGGACAAGGTGGACAATTAACAAACTTTAACCTTTTAATTATATTTATGAATTTAAATTCTTCTATTTTTCACTCGAACTATCGTCTTCTTATTTCTAATGTGCTAATTTAGACATTATAGATAACGCACTGAGGGGTGCCTTCCTGATTTATAAATTTTATCTTTACAAGAATGGGATGTCAATGCTTAATAAGTATGATATAAATTTTAAATCTATAATTTGAATTCATGATTTAATTTATAAAATGGAAGAAATTATGTTTGGCCTACATTTTATTGAGATATGAAAGCTTGTGACAATCGATTAAAGTCACATTTAATATGGTAACTGTGTTGCATGTTCGTATACGAGTCATGTTATCAATAATAGTATGAAAATAGTTTAATTTTGTCATGTAAATGTAGCTTTATATATTTACATTCTTTATACGTTCGAGAGTATAACTTGGTCTGTCCTACTAATCAATTTCCAAGTTTCATCCCAAATTAAATAAACTAGATTTTGGGAGTCGGAAACGACAGAAATCCCTGGACTCCCCGTTCACATGTTGCATGCCAGGTGTATTCAATTTTTGGGAATTAAAATTCTAAGACCTTATTGCGCATATACTTACAGTATATGACAGTACTGTATAAATTAACATGCATAAAGTTAAAAATTAAAGATGAGTTCATGTCACAAGAAAAGGTGACGGACGGACGGACGGCGCGACGGCCGGACAGACAGATATGAGCACAACTGATGAGTCGTAAATCGACGAATTAAGCACATATTGTGCATCATTATTGGTACCATAGAATTTGATACACACACACACACATATATATATATATATATATATATATATATATATATATATATATATATATATATATATATATATATATATATATATATATATATATAATTCAGTGCGTTAAGTATGGTCCCCATGTTTTAATTTTTAAATAAACATTTTAGGCATACTTGCAAAGTTCACGCGTAGCTACCCGGGACTTCAAGAAAAATATGCAATTGCTATACTAACTACCAAATATGACGTAAACCAAAATCCTGACAGTAGTTCTCTTCGCATACGCTGCAAGAAGTAACCCGAAATGCTGGCGGCTGGTGATTATAAAAAAGGCCTGCCGAATTTTAATCACGGTTTGGAGTTTGGACGTATCCTAATAAGAATTATCTCCCTTCTTCCCATTAAAAGAAAGTATCCATGAATTATTTTTGTGATACCAATTTTGATGCTATACAAGCAAGTTTCGTTATTTATGACTCTTCATATAGTGGTGCTAATTTAACACATACTTTTGAGATCAGATTCAAACGCAAAATTGACCGTAAAAAGCAAAAATTGATTTCATCGGTAAAACTAACTACTGTCTAAAGACCGCGGTATACACAATATAAGTATTTTTTAATTTCCAAAGGGCATGGAATGATTTGGCCTGATATTTGGCTCCTTGAATTCTAAATAAAAAAGTAATGAAAAAGTTACTCTCAGTTATCATTAAGTACTTTTAAAATGTTGCATTTTAAGGAACATGTTTTGTTTTTAACAAGAAATGTCTGTAATAGCAGCAATATGCTGTCAAAGGTGACTAATTGTGAAGAAATCCACGAAAAGCACTAAATTTTACTCCTTTTGAACCTTTGAATTAAAATTTTGATATGAGCAACAGCCTTGCTCGAAAAGTGTCTTTATATAAAATAAACATTATATTAAAAAATCTATTTGGGCGAGGCTGTTGTTCATAGTTTTTTCGACCAAAATCAACTGTAAAAACACTCAATTTTCTTCAAATCCCTGATTTAGCAGACGTTCATAGCGTTGCTGTTGCCTCATGGGAGGGAATCTTGTACAATGTTTGATAGATTGTGATATAAATTAGAATCTGAAATTTTAATTTTAATT
This sequence comes from Mytilisepta virgata, assembly GCA_028015205.1. NCBI lineage: Eukaryota > Metazoa > Mollusca > Bivalvia > Mytilida > Mytilidae > Mytilisepta > Mytilisepta virgata. Next base: position 41,457,879 of record CM051515.1, read on the forward strand.
TTTACACGTCAGATGGGGCCAAATAATGGCTGAAATCATACCATCTTCTTTGATTGTTTTATAAATTAATTATTTGAATATTTATTTACTGCCAGTAGATTGGAGATACAAGCGAGACGGTAAAAACTAAGGTTAATCTCCGAGAGTTAAGCCATGTATGAGAAATGCAACTGTGTTTAATTTTTCTCATTATGATCAAAACCATTTCTGACTGACATACTTACGTCCCAAGCAAATACGCTTAACCATGAACACTGAAATAACAGAGGATTTTATTTTATTTCCAGATATAATAAAACTATGAGCTTTCTCAGTTCAGCCATATAAGTAATTGCTACTATTAAATCTTGTGATCCGACCAGACTGACATAAGTTACTTATTTCTGATTATTTTTATTCTATTTTCAATTTCGTAACAAACGTGGAACATGGAAGACTGATATTCATTGGGCCATAAGACATGATAATTTGATATTCTATAATATTCGTACGGCAAGGTTTACAATAAAAAGAATTGGGAGTGACTTATAATAAATAAAATATTACATGAAACTATTTGCAATTATTTCGAAATATGAAAATTGCATATAGAAATCAATATCAGGTCAATGTCTTGAAACGATTGTCTTTTCTATTTGGAATAGAGTATATTTCCATTTCCAAAGAACTGTACTTCAGTTAACACGTTTAGTTCAGCTGATATTGTTTTTGTTTTTCAAATGACAAAATGTATATAGAAAAATAATTGTTTGGAGTTGTGATATTATTGGTTTTTTATATAATAACTTTGATGTATTGGAGGATGGTATAAAAAATATACGCTCTAAACCTTTTCCAGTGAGATTCCAAAATGACGGTTTCTGGTTTCGTTGTAGTCGGAAATCTCTATTTTAACACTGTTAACAGCCATCACGAATAGGCCGCATTTCTACCTGTTTCTAAGCCTTGCCCGAATACATTTTATATTCTGAGACAATGTACACATATTCTATATATATAAAAAGGGGTTAGAAAAAAATACTGTCAATATTTAATTATGTAAAATCGTTATAATCCTTTGTATAAAAGAATCAGATAAGACCTGGTTAAACCTTAGGTTTGCTCTTGACTTCAGATTGCACTAAATACATCCATGCATTGCACTGTTTCATTTAACATTTAAATGTGTTGTGGTTGTATGTGAATCGGATAAATCACAAATTTGTTAGGAACGAGATCAAAAGTTCAATGTAGGATAAAAAACTTATTTCACATAGTTTTTTCACAGACCCCCCACCCCCCCCCCCCCCCCTCTTAACTTAATTTGGGAAAAATTGATTGACCAATATGTTTGTGCTGTATATTTTTGGACATCACTTGAATCCGTATTTTTCAATCCGAAAATCGATGTCGGATAACAAAACTTGCAGCGATTTTAACCCCCCCCCACCCCAAACTATTTGAATTGAGTTTTTTTATCCTACATTGAACTTTTGATCTTGTCCCTTATTCATTTCAAAGTAAGTCTACCTATAAAGGCTAGTTCATTTGAAAAATATCTTTTGTCTCTTGAGTATATAAAAAAAAAATGAAACAAGGGGCTCACCTGACAGTCCCATAATCAATCCATTTTATTTCATATCAAGTGAAAATTGTAATGGACCTTCCATAAATGCTTCATACCAAGTATCAGTTAATTTGGTTAAGATGGTTTCAGAGGAGAAGAGTTTAAAAAAATCAAACAATCAAAAATAAGAATTGTTCATGGCAGCCGTGCAAGTTGTCTGAACAGGATGATTTATTTGAAAGGGACTTTCCATGGTTGCTTCATACCAAGTATCAGTTCATTTTGATCAGAGGTTTTAGAAGAGAATATTTTTTTTAATTCGACCATTCAAAACTATGTAAATGCTGATGACAGTCATTTTTGTGGTTGGAGCGGGATGATTTATTCAAAATTTCTAAAGGACATTCCGTGGATGCTTCATACCAAGTATCAGTTCATTTGGCTCAGGGGTTTCATAAAAGAAAACTTTTGAAATTTTGACCGATCAGAAATAAGAATTCATCATTCGGCCTTATTGGCCGTCCGACCGTGACGAAATATGCCGGAAAACTTTATAAAGGTCCTTTCATAGATGCTTCCTACAAAGTTTCAGTTCACCGAGATATATCGTTTCAGAGGATGAGCAGATGATATGTCGTTTCAGAGGAAAAGATTTTTAAAATTTTGACCAATCAGAAATAAGAATTCATCATAGCGGCCATATTAGCTGTCCAACCGGGACTAAATATCCCGACTTTATAAAGGTCCTTCCATAGATACTTCATACCAAGTTTCAGTTCATTTGGCTTAGGGGTTTCAGAGAACAAGATCAAAATGTAAAAATTAACAGACGGACGAAGGGCGATGGATGCACGGACGCCAAGTGGCGATAAAAGCTCACGTGGCCCAAAGAAGCTAAAAAGTAAAAAAATAAAAACTGAGCAACATTTCAATTTCTATTGATGATTTTGGTTAATCGGAAAATTTTCAATTATACGCTTCTGAATAAAATTCCAATGATGCAAGTGACAAATTGAAAGTAAAAGCAAATACCAAAAAACGATTCGAAATACTATAGCAATCATTTATTGCTTAACTTCTTGCAAACTGTTTGGAATTCGATTGGTTGTGATTTGTTAGTGCAATTGTTAAAAATTGAGAATTGTTGTCAAAATGACAAGCATGCTCTATGAATTTATATCTCGTTTTAACTTATTTCCAGTATGGTTTAGATATATTAATACATTCGGTTTCTGAATCAAACATATGTGAAAGAAATAATATATGACAAGCATGCTCTATAAAATAATATATTGTTTTTTAACTTATTTCAGATAAATTTTAGATAATATGTTTGGGTTCCTGTAACAAATATATGTGCCAGAAGTAACATCAGCCAACGGGAGACGCATTTTTGAATAAGAACGTCAATATAATTAACTGACTTCGATAATTATACTGCTGTAATTTCTAATCAAATAATCCGATGACCAATGTAAACATCAATATACTCAGTAACTTAAATGTTTGAATATATTACTTATTATTACCATACCAAAGATATTAAAAACACCTTGTTTGCTTAAATTTCAATAAACCGTAGGTGGAATTTTCTGTTTAGACATGAACATATGTCAGTATAACGGCTAATACGAAAGAATTACAAATTACCAATAAAATTCTGCTACCTTTCACAAACACCAAACAAATCAATTGTAATTACTTATTGACTTTGCTACTTGACCATCACCACGTTTTTCGACAATCCTCGCTTCCTCCCTATCAAAGTATTAATCTTTTATTTAATTCGATTCCGATTGGCTCTTTTAGTTTCAGAACAACGGTCCTGAAATTGAGTTCAGATCACGTGATGTCATTGGATACTTTATACTTAAATATGAAAAGGAAATTTAAATAAACATACAAAAGAGTTAGAATATAACATCGACTTCTGCTTAGATACGAAAACTTTCGAACATTGAAATTATAAGGAACAGATGGACTTACACTTCCGTTTACGTAGATTTGTTTGTTAATTAAGTTCACTACAAAAGTAAATAAAATTATTTACCATTTCATTACGGACGACGCTTTCTTAGCAGAAACAGGAAAGGCGGGAAATTTTTTCGAAACAAGCCTACGTTTTTCGGAGAGGTTATAAAACAGAATACAAACTAAGACCGGTCCTCAGCTTTATACGAAATAAAACGACAACCTCCTCAAAGGAAGTAATTGTGAAAGAAATTTGAAGGGTAAGTAGCTGTAATGATCTTTTTAAATTGTTTTTGTATTCATTTATTTTTTGTTGTTACATTTTGATTTTATGTTTAAAACATTTATCAAAGGTATAATTTTTATAATAATTTGTACATTTTCAGATTAAAACTGAAAGTATTCAGTATCCTATAGTTTTTAAAATGTATTGTCTGTGTGTGCGTTAGAATTTTATTTCTTATTTAGTTTGCAATAATCATAAAATGACTTTAGGGTTGAATTATGAAATGTCTAGAGTGTTATACATGTTTCTCTAATTCTGTGCGCATTTATACACATTTGATAAGTTCTGACACCACATGTTGGATATTAAATGCTCGTGAAATTTCCCACAAAAATGTTGGGAAGACCTCTCGGAGTTTTACATTGGCATTAGAGAAAAAGATTCTCAAACTTTTGACGTGTTTATTATGAAATTTATCCACTCTCAATAATTAAATTTTCATTTTTTAAACTTTGGTCATCGTTTTGGAATATATATATATATATATAACAATAGTTTTTACAACCTTATCGTATTATAACTTTTTGGATAATTACGATGAAGTAGCTCTTTCAAAGCAAGGAAGTTTTACATTATAACACTTTAGCTTTAATTCTGTAGTTTGTAGGTAGATTCCGCTGAAACTGCAGTGTCTATTGCCCTGTGAAACAATTTTAATTTTCTTTTTTTCAATAAAAGTACCTTATTTAACAGCAAATCAAACATAGAATAACAAAAAAAAATATGCATTATTTTCAGAAGCCATTACAAATGTAAATACAAAGAAAATTATTTGTCCACAAACACTGTTTTTCTACCGTTTATTCATAAAACAGTAATAAGTGACTTTTATGTCAGCATATCCGTGTTATGACACGATAGTCACGATGCAACATAGTAAAGAATTTGGATTGCTTTTAAACCATGTGGTCTGTCTCAAAACAGTAGCATAAGCTGGCATACTGGTAACAGTCTTTCTTCTGTCAAAGATGGGGGGGGGGTAGTTTTTAACTAGCTTAATTTAATTAGCTTTTGGATCATTATTTAAGACTTTATTATGACTTTCAAAAAAAGAAAAGCAATAAAAGCGTTGTTCACTTGATCAATATATTGTTGCAGCGTTATTCAAATTCAAATTCAAATATTTCAAAGCAAGGAAGTTTTACATTATAACACTTTAGCTTTAATTCTGTAGTTTGTCGGTAGATTCCGTTGAAACTGCAGTGTCTATTGCCCTGTGAAACAATTTTAATTTTCTTTTTTTCAATAAAAGTACCTTATTTAACAGCAAATCAAACATAGAATAACAAAAAAAAAAATATGCATTATTTTCAGAAGCCATTACAAATGTAAATACAAAGAAAATTATTTGTCCACAAACACTGTTTTTCTACCGTTTATTCATAAAACAGTAATAAGTGACTTTTATGTCAGCATATCCGTGTTATGACACGATAGTCACGATGCAACATAGTAAAGAATTTGGATTGCTTTTAAACCATGTGGTCTGTCTCAAAACAGTAGCATAAGCTGGCATACTGGTAACAGTATTTCCATTGTCAAAGATGGGGGGGGGGTTTACTAGCTGTAAAATATTAGCTTTTGGGTCATTATTTAAGACTTTATTATGACTTTTAAGAAAAAGAAAAGCAATAAAAGCGTCGTTCAGTTGATCAGTATATTGTTGCAGCATTATACAAATTCCAATTCAAATATTTTGATGGTATAAAATCCAAATGGCAGGATTATGTCCAATGTCAAAAAGACAAAAACAAATAATCACAATAGAAAAAACACATACATGTCAACATTTAAAATGTATAAATTACAAGAGAGTACAGCCAAGGATATTCAAAGCTATCAATATTAGTTATAATAAGTATAGTTATTATACGTGAAATTAGAGCAAAGTCTTTTTAAGATCAGTATTGAATTGGTACATTTCATTAACACCTATTACACATATCTTCCATAAATCCATTTCTTTGCCACCAAATGTATGTATATTTCCTTGAGAGCATTAACTCAAGATCTCTTTTTATTAACGATAAAACAAGAGGATTTGGTCATTTATCAATGAGACTGCTGAATATTTCTACATTTGTACCGGTTCTAATTTCATTGTTATTCCATTAGAAGTATAACAGATATCCACACAAAAGCGTCCTGTTTATGTTAAGTATTTTGTAATAAAAACATAATGAGATTTTCAGAATGGCCTTGTAGTACCAATTTTAGCCTTTATTATCCAAGTTTATATTCAAATGAAATTCGAAGAACCTTTTGAATTTTTCAAGGATAAATCTTTTACATGTAGCAACCGTATTTCGCAAACAATTCTAGGCATTATTATTTTCATAACCATAATTTGTCTAACTATGAAAATCAATGATTGGCAGAAAGTAAAGGATTAAGTGAAATTAACCGTGAAATACAAATAAACATATAAATAAACGATATTAATCTTACAACAAATGACACACAGTGATTTAGGAATGCGAAATCTTTCGTATGACTTTAGTTTTATTCTAACCCTTAACGTACACTTCATATGAAGTTAGTATTATAAACTTCCTTAAGATACACTTCATATACAGTTAATATTATAGACTTAACACCCGTTAATATGGTTAAGGTGATAAACTTAAATATGGCCAGTCAAAGAAATTGCTGCCTTTTGCATGCAGTTATTAAAAAATAACGTTAAATGCAAGAAAAAGACATACAATGTATATCTTACAGTATAAAAATGTTGGCTACATGACAAAGCAGTCTCCCATTGTATAGAAAATTGAAAAAAAAGGATTTAATTTTACACTTGTTAACCATTTTAGATAAAATAACCAACAAGTTTGTAGTTATTCATTTATTGTTATTATTTGATTTTTATTTTTCAGTCTTAGAGAGTTATACTTGTAATGTGTTTTTATTGCTTTACGTTTTTTTTTGTATTTCTATTCGAAGATACTATGATATGAGGTAATTTGTGACACATTTGCTAATATACAAAACATATATCAATAATCAATGATTTTGTTTTAAAATCAGGCATTATCTGCATACAAATTATCGCTTTAAACGTCTGTTCCTTTCAAAAAGTACTCGTTTGCATTCATGTCTAATCATATTTTCTGACAATATAACCAACCAGTCGCCGCGAGCAAAATGTGAAATCTTCGTTTAACAAAAGAACCAAAAAATCAATTAAATATGGACACGCATAGTATATTCTGGGGTTAACTAATATTTCTGCTGTAAAAGCCTAGATGTGCTAACTCAATTGAAGTCAACGTAAAATATAAAATAGAAGAAAAGTATTTGCCACTTTAGCTATATGAGGAATTTTTATTTAATTTTTGGACTAAAGGCTTGAACATTATTTCATTTTTACCCAACTAAGGGTTTTGATTTCTTCCTGGTACCTATTAACCTATTACCAATTTTCTCGACCACTTCATTTGAGCAATTTTTAAACTACAAAACATAATTTAAAAATAATTCAGATAGATGCATGCTTTAATTCATTTTTATTACCACAGATAATTAACTGCAACCGAATACCAGTTTCGTATTCTTTTCTTTTTTTTTTAAATAACTTACAAAGAAATCATTTAATAATTCCTAAAATATAATGATTTATTAAATTCTTTCATATTAGTTTTGATGCACAAGAAGTGCACATTTCTTAGATTAACGACTTACTAATTGTCCTCAAAGCCTAAAATTTTGAAACCCAAAACACTAATCTAAAATCGCTGAAGAGCAAATCAAAAAAAGAAAAATAAATATCGAAAATGTAAGGATACTGGTTAAGAATTCTAATAGGTCTGAAAATTGAAAAAAAAATTAAGAGTTCATTGTCACAGTGTGGTCTTCAGCAGGAACAACAGTAAAAAAATGAACCCCCATAATGTTACATAATTCATGTGTTCGTATACATTTAATTTGTCGTACATATCGGCAAAAGAAAACAAGCGAAAAACAAAGAATGCATAAAAACTAGAGCACATGCAATGTGCACTCATACAAAAAAATGAAGAATAAAATACGGGTGCTCCTGTACGGTAAGCATATCCTTCTCCTTTTGATTGTTTCTTCTAAGCATTTGTATGATATGTTACTGATGCTCACGTTTCTTTGCAAGTTAGAAACATCAGGTAGACTGTCAAGTGATGTGTCATTTTCAATAAGACTTTGTTGCTTAAGCTCGATCTGCGTTCTTTTAGAATGGAGGATAAAGATTAACCCGTTTGGGAATATCAGTATATTTTTCTGCAATGACAACTTATGCAAAATATTTCTGAAGCGCTATGTAAATACTTTCAATGTTTTAACATTACTTTGAAAATTACCATCTCTTGACATTTTATTTAAATTGAAACATCAAATTGCATGTATATAGAATAATCTACAATTCAAATAAGTGGAATTTTTCAAAATGCAGTGAATTTCGATTGGAGTGATAATTACCATACACAGCTTCTAGTTTTTTTAAGAATCATTTTAATATATTTCATAGTTAATATAAGATTCATATTGACAATAAACAATAGCTGATAGGCATATGGCATAAGAAGTGGTTGTAGACTCTTAAAGCAAACGAGTATATTACGAGTATTTTGTGACAACACATATTTACCTCAGATGTTTTTGTAGTAAAAGTTTACTTTACCTATTCAGTTTCTTTAATTTTGTGTCTGACATGAACTGAAATGTCAGATATACATAATTCATGAAGCCATTGACATTAATAAGTAAATTTTGCAGGCTTTTAACATTTCTCAACAAGAAACGACAGAAAGTGTCGATTTATATTAAACTGTTACGCGTATAACGGACATACGGTCGTCAAAAGGTTGGGAGTCCTAAACAGTATCAAAACAAAAGTAAGGTCAACTTTTCTGAAAGAGATGAAATCTTAGTTTTGACAGAATTGCAACATCTATAGACTGAAAAGTTCAACACATAAATAAAAGTGTTCTTGTCGAAGCAATTACTGACGGGATGATACATGTACCTCCGATGGCCTATAACAGTCTACACTGAAGTTATACATAAGAACACGCCCAATTATCTTTCCAATTCATAACAGTTGGTTATTTTCAAATTTTTACAATATATAGAGTAATTTAAAAATTTGGGGAATGTAAAAATCGATAAAGTATTTCCAGTTTGATGTGTTTTTATAACCCCATTGAGATAGATACATTTATAGTTGAAAACTCTGTTCCGAAAAAATATTGGTTATGAAAGAGATTGAAAATTAGTTCAGAGCGAATTTTGCAGCTATAGTTATATTTAATTAACTTGAATTAAACAATCACAGCACGGAAAATGATATTACAGCAAATCACATTTTTTTTATTGTTGAAATTAAACATATTAACTTGAATATTTAACATGACCAGTTGTTATGCATGCGAGAATTAAGGAGGCATGAAGAAAATACGTCTAAAAGTGTCTTCCCTATAATTTGTAGTTGTTTCTCCTTTTGTATGTCAAATTTTTGCCTTTACTATAATTTATTAGATATCTTATAACAAAAATTATATGAGATATTTTATAAACTATATAAGATATCTTATAAACTATATAATATATCTTATAAACTATATGAGATATCTTAAAAAGTTATTAGATATCTTGAAGTTAGAATAAATAGTAAAATGGCTTGCCATAAGAATTAATGGTCATAATATATTATGGTCCGGATATCTTAACTGTAAATTTCTAATTTCAACGCCGAAACAGCAGTGACTACAGAAGGGGACAAAGTCCAACAGAAGTTGTATTGTCACAATGTTATAATCACAGATACAAAATTCTGACAATAGGATGAGAAATTCGACTCAAATATTTTAGATTTGGCAATGTATCCTGCTTTTGTCAGTTTTGCGAAATGCTTAATCAAGAAATCCAAATTCCATATTCCAGATTGCTTCCAGTTTACAACAACAAAATACAATAGCGAACTATAAACGAGCATGTACCTTTATTATTACCTGTTCATGTTTCAAAAACATCATTAAAAAAACACATTTCCTGTTATGAAAGCTAAAGATGTGACACTATATCGACCCGGAAAAAATACGTAAAATTGTAAAAATCATTCTATTCAGAAGAAATCCTGTTTTCGGAATTGAGGCACAGTTACTTTCAATTTTAATGAAGATAGAATAAAGTTTAAATCAATTCTATATTATCAAATATTGTAATAAATGTATATATTATACATTATGTTCGATTTCAGCTACTTGTTTTATGGCTGTTTATCGTGTATCTTCCTAGAACATGTACTCATTGTTATAAGTTTCACCATGTGCTGTCATTGTGTTAGATTTCAGGTACTTGTTTTATGGCTTTTTATAGTGTATCTTCCTAGAATATGTACTCATTGTTATAACTTTCACCATGTGCTGTCATTGTGTATAATATTGAATGTTATCCCTCTCTATGGTTCCATTCTGCATGTTAAATTTTTTTTGTATCAGACAATAATTGCATCTTCAGGGTGGTAACGTATTATGAAATATATTATAAAAATGTTACCCAGGATTAATAGGTGTATATTGGGGTTATTTTGGATCACTGTAACTATAATTCCATGAGTTCGTATCGTTTGTTTGCCAGGATCCTAAGCGAGTCAGGTGTTCTTTCGACTTATAGTATAGACAGTTTTGGACAACTGTTTGTTACGTTGTTTTCAAAGAAATGTTTGCATTGTGATTACCATTTTGTTCTGTTTCACTTATAAATAAACTAAATAGTTGCAAGATACATTGAATACCCTTTAGAAACAATATATAAGTTACCGTTTGTGCAGTAAAGAAAATAACGACTATGCCTGCGGTTTTACCAATGATGTTTAAAAGAAGTTATCCGACCCCATGTTTGTTGCCATAGAAATGACACGCTGCGAAAGTAATGGATGAACATTATAAAATATGCGAACAAAAGAAAATAAATATTCTAGTAAAATTAGGAGATTTATTACTAATTAACGCGGTGTCTTTTCTTTGACTTGTGCGATTAATTTTTTGTCTAGTGTAAATTGCTTTTTTTAATGACTTCACACAATGTGAGAGAGTTAAAACAGTAATGTACAAAAAACTAAATGTAAATATTCAATAAAACGGGAGCGATATTAGGTGCTCCAAAATAGTGTGACATAGCAAGTGACAAAATCTGGTGAACTGGTCAAATATCAAATCTTTTAAGTTAAAGTATCATTATAGAGACTTCTTAATGTCAACCAAATCAATTTTAATAGTCATAAAAGTTTTGGGTTATGACATAACCAAAGACTGAACATAATAGTAACTTCGATGTTTTGAGGAAGTCACCGTACATATTACATCTCTGACAGTAACAAACCTTTAGACACTATAGACTGGAAAGTTACTGTTAAAAGGGTAAACTTAAATACTAAAGTAGTTAAAGTCATCGCATTTGTCGTTTGACATACAGATTTGATTTTAGTTGGGGTAGATAAGATGTGGTTAACCCTTAAAGTTGGGAATAGCGAATAAACGAGCAAAATTTGGGAAGAGCGGTGTTTTACATTTGGGCAAATCGGCATATCATTTGAGCCAAAATAAATATACGTTTAGGCCAAGAAAAGATATACATTTGAGCAAATAATGAAACATACAATTAGTTAAGAATTTGACAAGAAGAACTAAACGGGATATTAAGCATGATAAGTCTTTAAAATACAATGGTACTTGTAAAAAGTCTAAACAATAAAAAAAAAACGATTAAATAAAACTTAGAGCACTAATATTGGTACATATTGATCTAAACTAAAACTATCTGTACGATAAAAAACAGTAAAAGGTGTGTACAGTACAGTAAAAGAAGCATCACGGTATATCTGTTCCCGCTCTAAATCTGTGCAATTGGAATTTGTGCAGCGCCAGGATATTTCCTATTCTTTCCACCAAAGAAAAAATGTCCATAATGATACATTTCTTTCTTTTTTCATATCTGTCTTCTTTATTTCCAACCCCTCCATGCATGTTGAAAGACCATATGAAATTATATATAACTGAGCAGTTTGTACTTAGCATTAGTTTATGGTGTATGAAGGGCTATTCTGGACATGGATCCCCATACCTGTAAATACATCTGCCTGTATGGAGTCGCTCAGGTAAAATTTGCCCAAATGTAATGTGCCCCCGAAGTGAAAAAGCATCACCTATATACTAGAAAATAGGGCTAGTTTCTTCCTCTTTATTTATTATCAAAACTTACAATATTATCAATACGAGAACAGATCAACCAAAATTGGTGCAAAGACTGCTCCCATTGGAATTCCGGTATAGCAGGGTATAGAAATAAAAGTTGCAATACTGTTACAATACATAAGGCTTTTAGTAAAGAGATGTTTCTGTAAATCTTAATTGGAAAATTGAAATTTATAACAAAATTTCAGACCACTGTTGAAATACTTGCAATTCAGCTGGTGACACTTTCTGGGAATTGTGTCCACCAGCAGCGGTATTCACCTCCTGGTATCTATAAACAGTCTTATCTTGATGAAGGAAATTAGATGTAACTATTTTAAGATCAGATATTGTTATTGAACATCGTCTCTGATAAATAATTAATATCTGAACATGGATGCCTTATCATTTCTTATCTTTTCATTGATCATTGGAATTCAATTAGTAGTATTCCGCTACTGTCTTGAAATTGATACTTGAAAATCTACAACGGTTTTCCGAAATTTAGGAGCATCTCCATAGCTCTTTTCTTACATGGTTTATCAATATGCGTAATGAATATTTTTGGAAGGGGTGTGTCTATTATGTCTTGCATCGGTCATTTTGGCATTTTGTTTATCTGTACAATATTTCCTCGACTGTTTGTTTTCTAAATGCACGATCATGGGGCATCAAGATTGCTATCAGTATATTTTCCTTAAAGATATAGAATCATGACTGCTTCATCTGGGACTTCGACGAAACATGTTATGACCTCATTTTGCGCGAAAACTACATATACACTGTACTAGAAGAAACGGTTCGAATTTCACAAATATACGACTGGACCCAATATATGTTAAAGATTTTAACATGAAATTGCACACTACTCATATGGAATGTCAATTATCGTAATCTATAAAACACATACTTCATTAGAATATATTATTCACAGAACGTGAGAAATATTTCTATCCATTTTATTTAATATTCGTTTTTCTTAAGGTCGCACTGAATTATTTCTATAGAATCTTTATAGCATTTTTACACAATAAGACTTCCTAGGCTTAGAATTGATCTTTTACCCAAGAAATCCTCGACAATTACCCTTACTTATAACTGGTGAAACTGAAAGCAGTTTTCGTCAAGATTTTAACTTCATTGGGTAAGTCTTTATTCCCAGTAATGTTAAATCAGTGTAACTGAATTTCTGAATTACTTCAAGTGTACCGAACAACAATATACGCTTCAGTACTTTGAGTGCTTTTATGCTGTACATATGTAAAAATCTTGAAATGTAAACAAAAAAACAATGTGAACAAACTTTTCAAGTTAGCATTAATGGTAACGAGAAAAATATGCATATTTCAAATATTTATTTTATACATATATTATTTAATCATATTAACTACGTGATTTAGTTTCGGATAGTTACAACACATACATGTATAAAAAAAAATAAATATATTAATTTAGCACGATAACAATTTCGTGTTATTTCACAAGATTTCGTTGTGTTTGTTCTTTCCTTTCACGGCAAATTTTGAAATGAAGAATTGTAAAACGTGTTTGCCTTTTAATACTAGTATAAAATTGTTTGGACCACGGGAAGATCTCGTGCATATTGACCTACTGTTATTCTATCTAATTCATCTGTGACCGCATAGTTTGTTTAGTTAGTTTGACAAAATGCTATTCTGATATTTCTGCTGTTAACATGTCATCAGAAAGCCAGGGTCAGATATTTTCGTTCTATAGAACTCCATTAAATTACATATTCTGTACGAATACTTTTAAACCAACACAAATTCTAATATTCTGGTACCCATTATAGTCTTATCATCATAAAATAACAATTAAACCAGACTACTTTATTCAATTTTACGACACTCATCAGCAGAAACTTTTTACGGTAATAATGGCCGACAATTATTGAGTTGTCAATTTTTGCTGTTAACTTTTGAACGTCATCTTTGTAATCAACGTCCGTTACAAACATAAATTGAATTTAAACAAGCACAACAGAGAATTTTATCTTTACCTGTATCGTGGAAACGCGGGAATATTAAAACTTCATTAGTAATATGTAGCAATAAAACCGATACTTAACATGGTAATTGCAAAGTCAAATAATTAAAATAAAACTTTTTATCTTTGACTTTATTGTTTCAGCCCGAAATCAAACAACATAGGATGCTATTTATTAGTCAGAAATTTACACGTCAAAGTTCCAGGTATTTTTCTCTGATTGGTAGGATTTGATTAGGTCTTAAAATGACGTTTTTTTTTTTTTTTGGCTTACCAAATCCGATTACTAAGTGGGCGAATTAGTTCTACCCCTACGAACGAAGAACAAAAATAGCTTGTGTTTGTATTAAAATGAAGGTTTGCTTAACATAAAAAATATCAAACGAGTGTCGCGTGACAATTTACATAGGAAACACAATAAAAAAAAATTGTTATCAACAATTCAATTATAAATAAAAGTTTCGCAAAGGAAAATTTATTGCAAGGCTAACGTGCTTGATAAAACTTGAAAATGCAATACTTCAATCTCTTAGTGAAGTAAAGCACTATAGCTACGACAACTTCCAAAGCTTTACCTTGATCTATTTGTTTATATCTTTAGTGTTTGAATGTCATATATTATTCAATAGACCGTCTTTATATAGAAAACATTCGACAATAAAGATCCAATATAATTTGTAATGTATCTTGTATAAGTAACTATAAACACAAAAAAACAAAGGAACGAAAGTAATGGAACATTTGTGTAACCACAGGAATGCGTCTGTACTTGGCGAGTGTAAAGATTTTCGTGGAAATATTGGTCCAGTGTAAAAGACAGCCTTAACATATAAACTCATCCAGTACAGACGTTTTGTTTTATCGATCCTGGAGAAGACCTGTTGGTCTAAATATTGTTCCAGTTTATTCAAATTTCATACCTTTCATGTTTTTTTTTTACTTTTTAACGTTGTGTAGCGTTTGATTTTGGAGATAATAATTATTCGCGGTATCCATTTGATGTATTTTTCGTAGATATACTACTCATTAGGGTGTCTTCTGGCTATTCCAACATTTTAAAAAACAGTATTCTGGCTATTCCTACAAGCAAAGAACAATAGGTGTTGTTGTAGTGGGTAATGTTGTTTTAGTAATTAGTCACTAATTAATTTTACAGGTAAATTTACCTGAGATTTGTTGGATTCCAAATATTTACCTACCCACTTCTACAGCCGACCTACAGTTAGACGGAGCATGGACAGAGACCACCACTGGAGAGCCCTTTCTCCTTGCAGACGACAATATCGTTGGACGTATTCTACTCTTCAGCACTCGACAGAATCTGACTCACTTGGCAGCATCAAATACAGTATACGCAGACGGCACATTTTATTCTTGTCCGACCCTATTCTATCAGCTTTACACATTCCATGCTATTGTTGACGGTACCATGTTCCCTCTAGTTTACAGTCTCCTACCAGGAAAGAGCGTACAGATCTACACCAGACTACTGACTATTCTACAGGAAGTATGCCAGCGCTACGACATCAGACTTCAACCCACTACCATGTTCCTAGACTATGAAGTAGCCATCAGAAATGCAGCAACTCAAATTTTCCCAGGTATTAACATCAAGGGCTGCTTTTTCCATTACACTCAATACATCTGGAGAAACGCACAGAAACACAGTTTACAGATTCCTTATAAAGACAACGACGACATCCACTCACTTGTACGACGTGCTGCTGTCCTACCTCTCTTACCCCCTGACTCAGTTGAAGACGTTTGGTTTGAAGCACTGCAAGACATCGACAACTCAGACACCAATGTACCAACTCTCCCGTTCACAGACTACGTCACCAGCTACTGGGTAGAGACTAACCGCGACCTTTGGAACCACTACGCAACAGATGGGCCTAGAACTACAAATCATCTTGAAGGTTGGCATGGGAAGTTAAAGAAAATTGTAAAGGCCCCGCACCCAAACATCTTCAACATGATTTCATTACTACAACGCGAGGAAGCTGTCCATGCCTGTACTTTATTACAGTACCAAGCCGGGGGAAAACGTGTACCAAGAAAACGCAAGTACAGAGAAATAGACTCAAGACTAACGACACTCAAGACCCGCCTACAGAACCAGGAGATTACACCTCTTCAGTTTGCTGATGCTGCATCCAATATTCTGCATTTAGATTAGCTTAGAATTTAAAATTTGAATTAGTGCTCTTTTCATATGTACTTTGACATTTTAAAGACTTCAATAAAGATATCTATAATTTACTCTTGTATTTGTTATAATGAATAAGAGAGACTCAGAAACAAGTGTAAGAAAAATTCCCAAACACCATGCATGCCAACACACATTTACCTAATCACATCTTGTTTTTACAGTACAAACAGTTATAATCCATTGTTTATACAAACATTCTGGCTATCCCTACATGAAATTCTTACTAATTAAGGTCTAGACTTTAAAATGTTGGAATAGCCAGAATAAACCCTCATTAGTTGGGCTAAAGACCGAAAATGTTGAAAACCGAAACATAAATTCCACAATGTTGACGAGCAGATTCAAATGCCTAAATGAATACGAATACGAATTTTTTTATTATCCAAATCATTAGCCCATATATGGTATATATACAAATAATCAAATCCGTAATGAAAATAAAACAATGCCTGATAAGGATACTATAATGTGTAAATTACAAGTATCTTCTAATTTCAAAACAACGACTAACAGGCCGAGAAAAACCAGCATTATATAAGGATAGAGCTTTGCGAAAGGGAGATACTCCCTTACTTTTGTACTTAAATTACAGAATAAGAGTAAAATTTAAAATATCAATTTCACGATAGTATCAGAGTAGTACAAACTAGCTGATAATAACACCCAGGGACTTGGAGTCCACCAGCATAGGTATACCCTTAGTTATACATCCCACATTTTTTTGTACAAGATATCCTTTTTCACCTTTTTTACACAAAATGGTATTCCAGTTTGCATATTAAAATTAGAAATCTTTTATATATGACCTGAACATATTACTTGCAATTAACATATTTAAACAATTATATCTTTTTGTATACACTATTCTTGATATTCATAAGAGTGGAATCATTTGTCCCAATTAGTTAATCTACATAAATATTGCTCATCGGTCACCTTATTGGTAATCATACTATATTGGCTTTTATAGTATTTTTTATACACCAGAGTGTCAGGGTAGATAAGGTGGGGTTTTTGGTACCCATAAAAATGGTTTAACCCCACCACTGTTCAGTGTCTGTACCAAGTCAAACTATTCTGATTCTCTGTTGTGTTTATGTTTGTGTTGTGTACTCTTTTATGCTATTTTTTGTCCGGGATGACAGTTGATTTAGAAACTTGATAACAGGTAAAATTGATTGCATAAATTTAAAATATAAATTGCAGAAAAAAAACAGACTATTTTCATTAGGATCGTGAAAATATCATAGTAAGCAAGAGATAGGCCTACATTACATAACAGAACAAAAAAAAACGTTACGTATAAGAAATTACCAAACCATCATTCAGAAATATTAACATGCACAGACTTGGAAAGGTAAACTAACGATTATAGTTATCTTTATTTAACTTTCAGGTATTTAACTTAAAGTTTTGTGGACATGGTGGAAACCTACATGTGGATATTAGTGACAGCGATCTTATCTTTGACGACCTCTGCAACAACTGAAGATTCCATTCGAAACAGGGGGCAACTGTATGTATATACATGTGATATTTTTAATTTGAGCATTGGCTTTATATCATTTTATTTCTATAAGGCTCTATAATTTGGGAGTTTGTCACTATTTCATGCATTTCTTACAAAAGGTTTAGTTCCATACATGACTAATGAAAAATAATCAAACTATAACCTTCCAAAGTACCCCATGTCACTCCCGCTGTCTTGGTCTAATTCTGTTTATTTTACTATGTAAAGTCAAGAAATACAAAAGGGATATTCGAAGGAGAGAAAAATCGTAACAACTGACAAACTCCGGAGAACAACGAAGACAAGACCAAAACAATACATGCACTACAATAAAAAAACTAAAAACATATGAACAACATGGACCCCACCAAAAAACCGGGGGTAGACTCAGGTGCTCCGGAAGAGTAAGCCATCTCTGCTTTCTACAGGATACTCGCCATTCTGTCCATGTCAAATCCCGTTCGAGGAAGGGATAATATCAATGGAACATGCCCATTTTCATTTGGGAAAAGGTTTTTCCATACCTGTCAACCAAGTCATGATGACGCTCATAAAACTTTAATAAAGATAACTTCAGCTTAGGAGCAACAACTTTTCTATCAGGAGCCGGGCTCTGTCCAAGAAGTATATGTCAAAAGCTCTGGAATAACGTATGAGTTGTGAAAAATATACTCCATATGCCGGCGCTTCTGGAATATTGCCGCTCAAAAAATGGGAAGTTGACGATTGGAAAGTCAAAGTCTATGTTTTTTGTTTCTTTCAGTTGTACATGTATTTGTCTGTAATGTTCCATTCTCACAAGTTGGTCTTGCACTGGATTTCAATCTTAGGGACTTTTCCAACAGCTTTGTGGCATCGGTATTCTTTATTACCTTTGATTCATTTACCAGTCATCTTTTCAACGATTGTTAAGGCTTTTTTAATAGGTTGTGTTTTTGTTTTTCCCCCTTTTTTCGATAAAACGGTAGATATTTATCCTTATAAAGACACACAGAAATATCTTACTTAATACTTTGTTGGAAACGAGGTATACAACTGTGAATAGTATTTTGTCGTAAGCAGGCAATTATGTACACAAATTTAAGACCTCCATCTAAAACAAATAATGGGATAAATTTGCAATAACCTTTACGTATTCAAGTGGTGATTAGTTTTTCTCTGTCGAGTACACAATTGTAATTTTTTCAATATATTGCATTTTTAAGTGTTTGTAAATAGTGACGGAGTAACATACTTTGCTAGTGTCGTTACGGAGTAAATAGTTAAGTTTCTCAAAAAAGATTTTGCAAACAAATTCATGTAAACTAAATTCTTCAGGGTTGGCTAGGGCTGTTGACAAAGTTTTGAAGATTTTTTGGCTTCCAAATGTTTTGACCCAAATTTAGCGTACCTTCTGAATATTAATCCAGAAAAGTGCTTTGTCCACAAAACATTTATTTTCAAGAATGTGTTAAACAAATTTATTCCGACCTTATCTCAAACAGGCAGTCTTAAATTTGGCATTTGGTATTCAATATTTCCATAATGGAGCTATCCAGGATACCAGTATAATGATGCAAGCGTATCAATACATCAATGATAGTGTCGGAAACCAGTGGGACTTAGTATTTAAAATGTCCATTAACAGTGAAGATGAACTTCTTTGACGATAACCTTTCGGAAATTACCTCACAGGAAATATAGAATTGAAATCAATTGGTAACATCTTCGTTCTCGCTTCTTGATTCAATCTTCACATAGAAAATTGATTCCGAAATCAAGTTAATAACAGGGACACTCATTCCTGATGACTATTTTTTAAAATTGATTATTGAAAATCGGATTATATGCTTTGTATTAATTTCCTATTTCTTGTCTTTTTATTTGCAATAACAAAACGCCTATATTTACTGAGGTTTCATTATTGGGTTTGTGTAGTATTTTTAAAATAGATTCGTAATAAATCAGGAATAATTATTTGTTCCCAGAGGAAAAAGTCCAAATATCTCGCTGCTGATATTTCAAATAAACATCATTCACGTTTTAAAGCATTTTGCATTACTAAGTAAATTTAATTTTTAA
This sequence comes from Mytilisepta virgata, assembly GCA_028015205.1. Taxonomy (NCBI): domain Eukaryota; kingdom Metazoa; phylum Mollusca; class Bivalvia; order Mytilida; family Mytilidae; genus Mytilisepta; species Mytilisepta virgata. Next base: position 41,477,676 of record CM051515.1, read on the forward strand.
ATGTTGTTCTTGTGTAAACTTACAAGAGAGGAAACATATGTTTGCTTTCACTGCATTTGTACTTTTAAACATGAAAAGCGAATATGTCATTATTTTTATTTATATTCTTTTATTAGAAAAAATACTTATTTGCATTTTGAAATCTATTGTTTTCTTTAATACATTCAAATATGATAACTAGTACATATAAATAACCATCCTGATATCCAAATATTATAGGGTTATTGCATTAATATTGAGGAATATTGCCCGAGCGGGCGAGTTTAATATATTAATTTGCAAGGGACAATATTGCGCATTTATTAATATAATAACCCTTTTATTGTACAGCAAAATCTTTTAAATGTCAAATAAGTCTATTATCTTCATTAAACCAATATTGCAGTGATTGCAATATCGTGGAATATTGCAGGCTAAACTTTGGTTACGTTAATATTACGTTACGTTAATTTTATTCTCTGACTTTTTTTGTTATGCTGATCTGCTGTATTTGGATTTGTTAGAAAAGTTGGAATTGAAAAAAAACCATGGCGGCAAATAGTTATTGCGTCAATTAAAGATTAAACAGTTAATAGAATTGAACGATATGAAGTCGATAACTTACAAAATCAAGATGAACCCAATTTAATTTGTATATTTTAAATGAAAATTTTTTCAGACTTATAAACCAGCTAGATGAAGTCCGCCATAACTTAGCAGCAGTAACGAGATCTCTACATAAACTATCAGATGTCATAGACAAGTAAGTTACTAAGATTTTACCAACCACTGATCTCTGTTCTGCTTAAGAATTCGTAAGTGGACACATTCTAGTTTTTAATCTCTTCTAACATGATTCAATTACCTAAGTTTCCCTTCTTGAATAGCGATATACCAGCATCGCCTGCATATGGCGTCTACGTTTCTCAGCTTATCCAATTTCAAGGGCATGTGTGAGTTACCTTGACTTTCGACAAAGAGGATTACTGCTGTCACAAAAGCTTCTTAACCAGGGTTTTATCAGGGATATGTTGATGTCATCACTTAGGAAATTTTACGGTTGTCATCACTAATTGATTGACTGTTACAGTGTTCCAATATCTAAGATGATATTGGACCTGTTCCCACTGTCGTAACACTTCATGAGCCTCCACGGGTTTGTGACTTCCACCGGATTGGCTTTGCTGAATTTCACGACGTGTGCCGTATACGGAGCAGGAACTGCTTACCCTTCCGGAGCACCTGGGTTCACTCCTGGTTTTTATAGGAGTTCGTGTTGTTCATTGTTTTTTAGTTTTAAGTGTTTATCTGTTGTGCTTGTGGTTGTTCATTTGACTTCTCGGGTTTGTCTATCGAATGGATTACGTTTTTTTATTTGCTCCTTAGGTATATTTGCCCTCTTTATAGTGTTAGTAGCAAGTATAAACTTTTTCTAATTATCCAACTAAAGTCTTACCGCTGTTTCAATTACAAATGGGAAGGGTTCAGTACTGGATAAAACTTTTATGTGCTTATACAAATTAGAAACCTGTCTTGGGGTTAAAGGCATTGGAATTAAGCGATCGAAATTTCTTTTTATATTTCCCTAGACGATTCTTAAAACTTCATGTCCGTACACCTACATGTATCTCTGTAATCATTCTTTTGAGATCCAAAATCAGCTTCCCTTTATTAATTTCATGGAACTTTTGTTATTTGGTATTGTCAGTAGGGAGGTATTTAGTCATGAATGTTACCAATTTTGTATTGGAGACAAACACTTACAATATTTGCCGTAGAAATTTTACCGAATGCAGTGGTAGCTTGGTCACGCTCGGGAAAATCGAACACAATAATATCTCGAACTATCTAATAAGTTCCTTCACAGAGGTTACTATTATAAGAGCTTCGATTTGTCGAAACGAGGTATAAGTCGAACTTGTTTTGGCTGTCCCTTTTGGTAATCAAGCCTAGGGCGAAGGATTTATTTTATGTTTTTTTATGTTTTTAAGGGAGTGTAACTGGGGAGGTGGGATGTCTGATGAAATGTGTGCACAACTGGATATTGATGAAATACGTCGCAGCATGGATATCATACAAGACAGAAATTCTCCAGGAAAGAGATCAGTCCCAGATGTAGATCCCGAAGTAAGACGGTAAGTTCACTTCTCTTGAATGGGGTGTTTCGTGCAGACCACAAGCAAATATTTTTAATTATGTTAAAATTAACAGAAAAAAACAGACACTATAATTGGTCAGATGCTGTCATATTGACGTATAAATCTCACAAGTCATTTATATATTTTATGTATGCTGACATTTTACTGGACAATGTTTCAAAAGCGTATGGCTTATAATACATTTGCCCTATCAATGCGCAGAGTCCGTTTGGAATTACCGTATTCAGTTTTCATATTTAAGGTATCCGGACCATAAACGACCACGTGATTATTCAAAATTTCCCGGATGTTCCATATAACGCATTTGAAATGACCTCGGTAATTATCGGCAAACTTCGGAAATGCCAATATAACTAACTCATTTTTACATATTCTGCATATAAGCAACAAAGTGTGTTTCAACTTGAGAAAAATATATATACCAAATTCCAGCTTTAAATTGTTTGGTTCAGCCATTCACTGTCAAAAATAGATACAATTTTCGATCATGATCTATTATGGTCCGGATACCTTAATCTTGCAGCGGATCGAGCATATAAAAAGAGAGATTTAAATTAAACAACAAAACTAAATTTATTACCCAAAAAAATAAAGTGGTTCTCCCCAATACAATTTATTTTTTTATAGACCTATGATACTTCAATTGCTTTGAATATTGTCTTTATATAAGTCACGATAGTTAGGACTCAAAAAAATTACAATAAAAGTATCATTTAGGGATGAAAAATATCTCGGACCATTTTTAAAACAAACTCAAATTTTCCCCAAACCACTTATTTTTTCTCTAATATTTAATTTCCATTGGAATGATTGACCAGTATTTATCAGTTTGTTTTAAGGATAGCTGGAGTAAGACCTCATATTTGAGATGCTTTATGAAACGCGCCAGTTTAGTTTTGTGCAGTGATTTAGACGTTGTATACTTTATTTGACTCTCATCAACTAAAAGTTTGTTATACCGTCATAAATAAGTTGAATTAAAAGGTATTTTGAGATATCAGAAGTTAACAGAATAAGAAGTATAATTTTGGAACCCACAAAGTACTTTTCGATATCAAGAAATTTGAGATAAACTTGTACTTAAATGTGTATCTTATCAGCCGCTTCCCTCCAGTGCCGTGTGCATTAACTAAGTTCAGACATTGCCGTGCATTAAAACTAAGTTCAGACATTGCCGTGCATTAAAACCAAGTTCAGACATTGTCGTGCTGTAAAACTAAGTTCAGACAGTGCCATTTTAAATAGAAATTATGTCTTGTTTATACGTCGAGATTGCTAATAATGTTCCACCAGTGTTTAAAAGTGAATTTTTCAAAGCCTGAACATCATAGTTATTGAAATCAAATATTCATTATAATAAAAATAACTGGTATGTATATGCTTTGATTGAGATAAAACATATTTTTGAAATTATACACGGTTAATAACAAAACCTAGAGGGAATTTTGAGAGGTTCAAATGAATTTATACATCTTGCACCGCATTTATTTCTTTATTAGAACTAAATTTTATGAGTTTCTCCATTTCTATGAATAACATAGAATACAAATAAATAATTCTGTTTAATGTACTACTGGATAAATCTAATGAGTATAATGAATTCCTTATTTAAAAGTTCTAACTGAAATGTCGCGTGTTTTTGATGCATTGTTTAATGCATGATGAAAATTACTCCGCTATGTTTTAATGACAGTTTTGTTTCTTTCATTTTGCCATTTCACGTGTAATTTACTGTAATGGTAGGTGGACTTGAATACACTAAATTACTTCCTTATTTAATGGTAAATAAAATGTAACGGCATTTTGACACAATTCCTTTTAGTTATACTATATCAATATTAGTGCATAAATAATTTATGTCTTTTTCATTAAGTACTTTGATTAAATAATTATGTGGCAATATATTAAATATTATACAAGTGGTGAGATCTCTAAAAATATTTTAAAGTTAAATGTACTATAATGGTTTTCAATATAGCATCATAAGTCTTAAAAGTTCATTTATATTCAATTAAAAAGAATAATGAAATTGCGTCTTTTCATAACATATATTGGTTATGATGCTTTCATTGCTTACCACAGATCTTCAGATAAGATGTAATGAATGATATTCATTAACAAAACGTGACTGTCTGTATAAGCTGGATAACGGTAGTGTTACTAATGCTATAAAATAAGTCTCGGTTCCAGAAATTTGAAAAAGAGAGATGATTATAAAGTAGTCATAAAATTATTAAAATAAGGTGAAAATCCTTTAGTTTGAGATTCCCCTCACGTCCAACGGTCTTTAACGCATTGACATGGATCTTGGGATGTCAGGGCACATTCCTTACAAAAATCGGGGAAATTGTAAGACCTATGTTTTTCGACTTATAAATTTATTTCCTACCAAGAAAAAATTATCTGTTCTGCGTCCACTACGTGTTTTCTCGTAAAATTAAAATAATGTTGTTAATGATTATTATTAAGAACTTAGATATATAATTATTTACTAAACAGTACACCCTCTTTGTATGGACGACCAAAACCTGCCATCTAGCTTACATAAACAGGATTGCTAGAAATAATTATTCTAATTGTTACAGAAGCATACCAAAACAAAATTTTGTCCTGCTAGATAATTAATTGGAAGTTTGACAAATTACTGATTAATTTCGTTCAAATTATACCCCAGTTTTCTGTATAGAGTTAGCTCTAACGTGCCACTTCCAACAATTGCCTTTGTCAAGTGGTCATATGTTTACCTTCGTTGTACCCTATATCTTGTGTATGTTACATGGATTTGGGTAAAGAGTCCGTCAAATATGGCAAGCCATTTTACTATTTATTCTAACTTTAAGATATCTAATAAACTTTATAAGATATCTCATATAGTTTATAAGATATCTCATATAATTTATAAGATATTACATATAATTTTCTTTATAAGATATCTTATAAATTATATGAGATATCTTATAAACTTTATGAGATATCTTATAAACTATATAAGATATCTCATAAAATATATGAGCTATCTTATATAAAAAAATATTTATAAGATATCTTATATACCTTATGCGATATTGTTTTTAATGAACAAGAACTCTACAAAAAGTAAACAAATTAACTCCAGTGTTTCTGACGCCCTTTTAATGGTTGTATTGTTGTGTAAGCCGTGCTAATTGTTGAATACCATAAATTAATCTCTAGATGCTATTATTATGTTCTGTCCAGTATCATCTTGTTTTCCTAACCTATAATGCATATTCTGTACATTTTCGCATCCTAAGTACAACAAGACTGTTCTATATCTAAGATGATGTTGGACCTGTTCCCACTGTCGTAACCTTTCATGTGCCTCCACCGATTTGTGACTTCCACGGGATTGACTTTGTTGAACTTCACGACGGGTGCCGTATACGGAGCAGGAACTGCTTACCCTTCCGGAGCGCCTGGGTTCACTCCTGGTTTTTATAGGAGTTCGTGTTGTTCATTGTTTTTTAGTTTTCTGTGTTTATTTATTGTGCTTGTGGTTGTTCATTTGTCTTCCCGCGTTTGTCTGTCCAATGGATTAGGTTTTTTTTTTATTGCTCCTTAGGTATATTTGTCCTTTTTTCTCTATCTTGAGAAGCGCTGATGAACCAAAGTTCAAACTCCTCTTTAACAAGATTACGACGAACCGAATCGTAATTGTTTATGCAATATTACTTGCCGTTTATGGACATAAAGGAAACACTTAAACCATGATTTTATGTGACGAGTCATTGTTTTCTATACTGATAAGGTTTTTTTTTAAGCCAATACATTTTAACAGTATTAAATATTGATAAATCTTTTTTCCAGAATATTTTTACATGATTTATTAACATTTGAAAATGAAATACACTTTATGGCATTTAATATGCTTTAAGTATTGATGAAATGCAGTTATTTTCGTAACCATTTAACATAATCTAAATCACAGCTGTAGGAGTCGCATGTACTAGCAGATAACATGTTACATAACTTGACATTGTGAGAAAGTATGATAATTCCTTGAATCTTTTTTGTGGACAATCTAGGGGGGTGCATGAATTAACTCATCGCAAACCTTTTGACTGTTTCGTCTTTCATAAATTTCAGTCTGGTCGTCGTTATTTTTTGTTACTGTATTTCAATGAATAAATCTATACTACTAAACTTAAGGGCTCGATTTCTTTGGGCCGTCATCACGTGACAACTGCAATAGACACAATTCCAATCAGAATTTGATTGATTGAAGATGATCGTGTCTTATCGTTCCCAAGGGAACTTAGAATTAAAGAGTCTACCGTTACATCCATTTCTACTTCATATATAAGATTTGTACAAAGATGACAGAGGATGATTCAAATCAAAACTTTGACAAACGTGATGATTCTAATTCTCAAATCGTGAATCTTCTAAGTAAATTGTAACACACAAGTGAATGGCCGCTATTTTTCGATGCCTTAAATACGCAGCAGATTTACTTGTGATATGTAAACCGACTTCCTCGAAAGAACGAAATTCATGTAATATGCACGTATACCCCAAAAATAATATCTAAAGGTAATAAAAAAGTATATAGTAGAGCTAAGTGATGTATAGCCTTTTCTACTAGTATCACTAGTATCACTCAAAAATTGTGATGATCGTCATTACGGTTTCTTTGGCAGGCTTCTACCTCACAAGTACTTATCTAACTGGATCTGAAGTCTCGTCGGACTTTAATTCGTTAACAGATTTTTAATCGGTGACATCAAAAGTGCATTACAGGCTTACACTTCCGGAATACCGATGCCATACGTTGTGTGTACCCGTATGAGAGTTCACCCAATTACTCCATATTCTTTTGCCTGTATTCGAAACACTAATGTAAAGAATTACAAAAAAGAACAGGAAACAGAAACAAAAGATAGATCATCATCTATTCAAATTGTAATTGTAAAAAATTAACGAATGTAATGTTAACAATTTATCTAGTTGGTTTTGTTTAATTCAGGTTTCTAGAAGATCTGCTGAGGAAGAAGGAAATGATACAGAGACTAAAACACGTTCTGTCATATGCTGATAAAGCAGTGCACGAGGAAAGGTAAGTCAGAATAGTTTTTTTTTTTAATTAGCTGTTCCCAAACAAGTATTAATTTGATCTCAAGTAACTCTTGCTTATCATTCATTCCTTTCGGTTTTATAAACTATTTTCCCTGTCTCCTTAATACATACGATTTGTAATGCATATAAACTTATATATTTGATTCTCATTTGACGTTTTCAACATTATATATCATAAGTACCCTTACGTTTACGTGTCGATTCAAGATATAAAATTTGTCTGATACAAATTCTGCATATGCACCTGACAAAAGTTTACAAGAAAAGGTCTTTATTGTTGTGTCTTCATTTTAAAGACACACTGCGGCCTTCAACGGATACCTTTGTGGTATATCATTGAAATTGAACATCTACAGAGAGACCGCGAAATAAATCATTATTTTCCCCTCAACACCCCCCCCCCCCCCCCCCCCAAGAAAAAAACACACAAAAAAAACAAGAATACAAACAAACAAAAACAACAACGCCAAAAACACATCACAGGGCACATCAAAGTGTATTAGCATTTAAATAAGGATGAAAAGTTAATACGTCAGAACTCTAAAAATAGAAGAGCACACCTGTGAAGAACAGGTTGTACGTTCTACTTTTTCCACACAGAATGAGAGAAATAATATAATTTTACTATTTTTGACAAAATTGTGTCAATTATCATTATTATTGTAACCAATTATAGGAAAAAGAGTTGTCAGTTAAACCTAGGATTCCACTGTCAGACACAAGAGTACTCGGCCATCGCAGATATGTTCAACTTCCTGGGGAGTGGTAGAAGTCCTGGAAAAAGAAGACGACGGTCTCTCAGCGAAAATTAGATGCAAACAGAACGTTCAAACTCATGACTAAATTGTTGACATCATGTTTTTTTCTTTATTTTCTGCAAATAAAGTTTAATGGACATAAATACATTTTATTGCAGAAAGATCGTAAGAAGGGTTTCATGATAATTTTTCAATCATGCAATTTCATTAGATTTATCATGTTTAAAACAACTTTTCATGTTGTTCTTGGAAAATAAAAATAGACGTCTTGTTTAAATATCGATTACCAATTTTTAAGGCAAATTGATATAGATGGAGTTACTTAATTCTTGCGTTTAATGATTTTTTTTCGTCCAAATTATAATGTTACAATTAATGCAATATGTTCTAAAAGTGGTATTTGATGAAAACAAATATTTTGACTGATAATACAAGTATTTGAAAATATTACAAAAAAAAAATAAAGTAATTATCATTCGGCAGATCTGAGGTCCGGTATTGAATTATATAAGAAATTTTATATATACACTGTACACATTTTACAGATTTTCCTTGTTTTTTCTTTGCTTTATATAGAAGAACTAAAATTTAAGCTTTCTTCCTAAGATGTATGTAAATAATTATTTGTTCTGTAAGATGACAAAAATTATTAGGTGCCTCTTTTTCCTTCCTACGATTTTTTATTCAGATTTAATCATATTAGTATTCAATGCAAACAGTTGTAAAATAAAATTAGAAACTAAAAAGCAATATTCTTAATAAATTCATACATTTTGGTAGGACTTCATGGTTGTTTTTCCATTACTCACTTTCATTATTGAAGTTATTTAGGCAATGCTAAAATAATTCTACGTTTGACACTTGTTCATAGTGAATAAGTTCAAGGAGGTCACATGTTCTTGTTTTTTTAAAGCGATCATATTTTGGGAAAATAACATTAAACTCTGAACGAATTGTAAGATTTAGGATTAGAGATAAAGTAGCTAGATTATAATAAAATTCGTTGGTAAAATTTAAGTATTGTCATATCAAACGATATTTTGATAATTTTTATAATTGGATTTGTGTTTAACTTAGATTTTATTTAGTATTGCCTTTTAAATTTCCATTGTTTATGTTGTAAAGTTCGGATATTTTTTTTTGAATTCTTGTTACCTCTTTGCTAACTTAATAAAATTTCTATCTTGGTTTTGGTGTTTTAACGTAAAGATCATTAAGTATAGCATGTTCTACATTTTAATGGAGGTATAAGCCCTGTTACAATTTTGCCTCTACGTTTTATGTTTTCGGAAAATAATGGTTCCGTTTTTATATTTGAAAGTGTGCATCAAAACTTTTCTGGGATTAACCAAGTATTAATGTTTTACTTTTGGAGTCGAAGTCCCCCATGTTATAACAGACTCCGTGCTAGTTTCTCTATACCAGCCATGAAACTGATACCCAACGTTTTATTACTATAAAATTAGAAATATATTTTTAAACTAAAGAGTAAATACCTCGTGCACAATTCTATCCTTTCTTATTAATTTTGGAATTTAAATCTGCTCTACAATGTTTGTTTTTATTGTTTTGGATTTCCGCACTTCCGGTCTTGAGCATGCACTGCTGATTGTTGAAATATGCAAAAACGTGGCATCATAATATCTGTGTCACAGAATGTTTATTGGTTCTTAGCTTAATTAATCAGCTGCAAACTCTGGATCGTATTGAAAACAAATCGAGTTACAACATATATTCGCCATCAGCAATTACGTCGGCCATTTCAAGTCAAGACGATTTTATGTTTGCAACAAATAATGATATAACATAATCTTCAGTTTCTCTGCAGAAAATCATGGTAATATTTTTTCTAATTATTAAAACGATTGATAATTCATACATAAAATATGAAATACGAGAAAAGTGTCATTTGGTACCATTTGATAAACTCTCATTGTGCTAGGTTATTGAACAATAACGTATAAGAGCGTCGGTATGATAGCTAAGGAATATTATTCTTGCAAATATGTAGTCCTAAAAACTGTTTTTGAAGACTCAATTCAAACTGCGCAAAACGTTTCGTACATTTCGTACATTCATCAATCGCCTGGTTGTAAATTAAGACACTTAAAACGCCGTAACAGAGTACTTTATTCTGAGATAAAAATTCTCTGTAAAACGAACTGAAAACACTTTATATATTGTTTATGCATTTTGACGTAGAGTTTTTATTTCAGACATTTCGTTTTCAGTTTTTTTTTTTTTTTTTTTTGTATTTGTGATCCTATTTAAATATCTTATTATTCTGTAAGGGTACATGGCAAGTATCGAAGACTGGTTCATTTGTCATCTCACAGTATTTTCACATACTAGTACTAGTATATCCTTTCATTTCTAAACATATAACAAGCAACTCGATACGTAACATAAGTTACGAATCTATATACTTGCTTTGGAAAAGCTAAATGGGTCTTACTTTTGTGAAATACCATAGTACAGCTATAAGTAATATTTCTAATAACCATATATGCCTAATAACTTTTAAGATCAATAATATACATATATTAAAAAAAATTAAAATAATTTTAAAAAATCTACAAATGAATTAAAAGGGAATCTCCACAAGATAGAAAGACAAGGTAATTTCTAACAGTAAAATAGAGATATGGAACTAATAGAATAAAAAAACAGCACAAAACTTAAAGTAATGGGAACTCTCTGAAAACGGGGCGTTTCATAAGATCCTCCCTGAAGAGTAACCATGTTCTCTTACGATAACGGCATGTGTCAAGTCGGTCAAGGTACCATTCAGAAATATTTGAAATATAACAATGATAGTCTAATTTATGACATTTTGCACCAGACAATCAAATAAGGATGACAACTGTAGAGTGATTTTTATTCTTTAGAGCAATGGTATTTTCAAAGGCTGAAAATCAAAGCATCTGTGTGAGAGTAAATTTTCTTTGTTGAGAATGTCACCGAACAAGGTTTTGATATCAGTCGCCTATTTTTGTCTAAACCTTAGTCAATCCACACAGCAGTAGTTCGTGTGGTTTTTGTGATTTTAGGTAAACTGAGGCAGATAAGATGATAAGATAATTAGAATTCTTAAGGGCCAGTACATCATTTTTATAGCGGAAAATGAAATTAAAGCCTGTGGTAGTTTCTAGTAACTTCTATATGAAGACAAGTTAAGGAAGATCTGAAGGGCCATCTAACAATCATAAATCAAGAGAAACAGATAAAACCGAGACGGAGAAGGACGACAACAAACAAACAAGATAAAGACAACACAAACAATAAAAAAGATTTACCACCCAAAAAAAAAACGGGGCCGAAATCAGGGTGTCACGTAAGGTAAAACAAGACTAGATTGACAAAATGCGGCACAGAAATTGTCTTCAAAGGAATTCCGCTAGTCTGTTGTTAAAAAAAAGTATCCTTCGAACTGAAAACAGATTCTAGTATTGTAACTAGAAATTCCGTGAAACATGTTGAGAGCAACAACCTCTGATGCACGCCACTCGTAGAGTAAGCATTAGAGTTGTGCATTGATTATATAAAAAAAATTCTTTGATACCAATTTTGATGCACAAGACGTGCACATTTCGTCGATTTACGACTTAAAACCATTTAAGGACAGAGCTACGCACGAGGCAGATACTCCTTAATTTTCACAAATTTTACAATTTGGTAACAGTAAATTGTAAGTATCTGTTTCGGGCTAGTATTGAAATACTAGCAACTGTGCTGTGGATACCCTCGGGGAATTGGAGTCAACAATAAATACAATTCTTTGATACCAGTTTCGATGCACAAGATGAATACTATGTAAGACTATTGTTTGTTCTTAAAAAGTAGGCTTATCTGCGAGATTGAAAATATTGCCATCTTTGTTTCTGGTTGTACACAATGAATCCTATCAAATATTATGTTAGTAGAGGTAACTACTACGATACACATTGAAAAATAAAAGTTCTTGTACACTTTGAAGAGAAGAAAATGAACCTTAAACAAAACCAAAAATTAAAAATAATAAATTCCAGCATACATTGGAACCATTGCGGTTTAACTCAAACAAAGAAAGCAAACAACCTATATATGTGCCAGACATTATCCAATAATATTGTGAAATTTTTTAATATTCTTGTCATATTTAACGATTTTTATCATTTTTTTATCACTTAAAAGTTATTTCTGAGGAACATTATTAATCAATTATTTATTTGCCTACACTTTCTATTTCAAAATTACAATGAAGACTTACATTTCTTTATTGGTGTATTTATAAAAAGGTTGAAAGTACAATTCAATTTGCAGGTCAGTTCATTTTTTCTCAAAAGAAGATAGTTTAGCTCCAGTTCTTACATTTCTGATACAATTTAGCAGAATACAACAGAAATTACCAGATTTAGACGTTTAAAAAATCCTATATCACAATAAACTTACACTGAGAGTTGTATGAAATTGGATGCAAAAGTGTACACTGTAGTGTGATCAGTTAAAAGAAAAGACAGACCGTGATGCTTTTTGATTCCAAACATTGACCCAAAAAAATGTAATAAAAACCCTCGTATTTTATTCATGCATGCAGACCATTATCAACATAACAGTCCTGTAACAGTTTATTCATTTGATATGTCTATCAAGAAAGAAAAATATATGCAGGTCATGTATTCAAAACACATATTTGAATTGCTAAATAAAATTTGAAATCTCAAAACGGCATTACTGAAAAAAAAATACAAAAACATCACAAGACAGATCAACACTGACATATCAATGCCGGCCAATCAATAGACCTTCAAACAAAAATAAAATGAGAGAACACAAAAGAAAAACATAGAAACAATAGACAGGCAGCATAGTCTGACTTGGTAGAGACACTCAGCAGTGATTGGTTTAAGCCGTGTTATAAGGTTATTTGACGAGGAAGGTGAGGAGTGCTTCTTTATGCATATTTTTCTGGTATGCCTATGTTACTGTTGTACTGAAAAGCGCGAAATAATTTCAAAAGTTTATGCAATATTTTATGTGTAACTATATTTGGATATAAATTTTATTTGATAGATATATGAAGATTTAACTTGTTAAACGTAAAACGTTATTTGATATTTGTACGATTGCACGGGCTGTACTCCAAATAAACCAATATATACTGTTGTCCGTATGATAAAGTTTCCTTGTGGGAATATAGATAATTCATTAGAATATTTGGAAACATACAAATTACTCAGAAAAATTATTGATTCAATTTTTGACACTGTAAAAAATATATTTTATTACATTTTCTTGTTTTCCATTTGATAGTACGACTATGAAATTTTACTGTATTACATATTTAATGTATTATTCATAAACTGTAACAAAAGTTAAAATGGTAGAATTCTTAAATTAAAATTATAAACAATTCAAATAAGTAAATAAGAATCATAATAATAAGTAGAAAAATAAACTAAAATGCTATTCCATTTTAAAATATTAGTATAGAACGCAAACTGAGCAACAACGTTCCACCTGTTGTGGATATCGGCAAAAGAATACCTAAGTGACAAAATAGTAGGAAATCCGAAAAATCGAAATCCAAAGGCGAGACAAACTCATGAGAATGCAGCATATACCACATGATGCGCGTATAACTAAAGGGATAAAACATATAATAAACTAAACAGAATTGGAATAAAGGGGTATTGACCTTCCTTGCATGCTGAAGCTGTAAAAGGGAAACATTCAAGTTTAATTAATATTCAAAAGAGCTTACAATAAGAATTTGACATTAACATGTCCTGCAACGAGCACTTCTTTATTATTTTAGTCACATTTTTGGATTGTTTCATCGATATTTACCCCCTATATGTCTGAAGGTTTTGTCATTTTTAAACAAATCATAATTGATTTCACACACAAATTATTAAATAGAGCCGTGCACTATAGAGTATACGAACCCTGGTTTACTATACATAAGTTTCTGTAACAGTTGCAAAGTTCAAATAATTTTAAGCAATTTGATAAACATCTATTTCATTTCATTCTTACAGTACTTCTGACATTTATATGTTTATTCTGAGGAAAGTTTGGTCAGTTTTAGATTTTTTTTCTTTAAAACAAATTAAATGTGATATGTATCTCTTAGTTAACACCTAGTTGGTACTATAGGGATTTTATCTACAAATTCAAAAAAGATAACGTAATTGTTGGTAGGCGTTATATTGATTATAATGTGTCACAATGCATGTAATAATCTTCTTTAGGCAATCAGATACAATAACAATGTACTTCTTCAATTTATTTAATCAATAAATAACAATAAAAATAATTTTGTAATAAATAAGTTAGTTTTTTACATATATATACAGAAACAGTTGTCTCGAAGATATCGATATCCATGTTGTCTGTTTACGATAAAAATATTACAGTAGTAATATTATATAGTGTCTGTTAAGTTCCATTATAGCGGTCTCTATGTATCCACCATTCAGCGGTTTGCTTTTGCAGAAACCGTGCTGATAACTCGTGGTATAAATTGTATATTCATGGACGGATCTTCATTCCGGCATATTAGGGAGCTGCCTCTGTTGAAGTAAGCTCAAAGCATTTTCGATCGGATTATATTCACTTCTGTTACAAATGTATCCAAGGTCTTCAAAGCATTCCTTTTTCTAATCCATATGCGATCACAGCACCAAGTACCAAAAGCAAGAATATGGAAAATCCAAAGATTAAACCAAGCCATACACTTCTTCTACTAGTATGTTGAATGGTCTTTACTTGAACAGCCTGAAAAATAAAACAAAAGCTCGATAACATTCATAATAGAAAGTACTGATCATGAATTCCAAATGTGAGCAGTGAAGGTCGGGTTTATGCCTACAGTCTAAGATCATAACTAGGTCTAAAATAATTTGTAATGCATAAAAAGAAACTGTGTCCTCTATTCGACAGCCTGTGGTAACTAACACTTATTCGGAACATTATCTAAACATAAAAGAACACAATTAAGCCCTTGATAGGTGAAAATGATGATTAAATATTTGATTTATTTAATTTCCTTTAACTTACCGACTGATTGTGAACAGGGACATTAACATAATGCGTTTTGTTGTCAACAGCTGTGTATGGAGGTGGTACCCACTGACTGTACGAGGAGGATGTGAAGGATGAGCCCTCTGATAGAGGATGGAACAGACAACTTTGCTGTGACGAGGTTACAGAATAAGTGTCCGACGGTCCCAGAAGTCGGCTTTGTACACAACTACCAGACGATGTTGAATAGTCTCCCATAAATAATGCAACGACGTCACTCTTTTTCATGGGAGTGTTGCTGTTATGATTCTTGCTAACAACGGGTACGGCAGAGTATTGTCCATTCATCTTCTTGGCGTTGTTGTTCTTTACAATTGAAGTATTGTACATTTTGTTTCTGTAAAATAGTCAGATTATTATTATATATGTGAATGATATATTTTATGATTTTGCATGAATTCTTTGTTTATTATCAATAGTAACACTCCCTCTACAAAAGAATATTTTCTCACGATATCATTTAAATCATAATTGAGTGTATTATAGTAATAGTATAGCAATAGTTCAGTCTGTCTTAGGTCCCGACTATATGGAAAATCAAAGATTTCTGTAAATATATATATTTTTAACTCATTAATGTTTATTTCAGGTTTTAACATTGACAATCTTTGAAACTATTTTTTTTCTATCATGGTCAATTGTGCAATGGTATCCTAATTTTCACGCTTTTTGCTAAAAAAAATTGTTAATTAGTTAAATTATCTATACATCATATTATCATAGTAGCTATCTTCCAACTATAATATAGAAAATTTATGTTATATATATCTTTTAAAAATTATTTATACATCATATATATAATTATAAGATATGAACTTACCTTTTAAATTTGTAGATGAGAAATGTAAAATAATTTGAAACAATGTATTTTTATATTATAGTTGTACCTGGACAGATGTAGAGTAATTGGATTATCAGACTTTACGACGTCTTATATACTTTTGAGGTACATCTGTCTATTAAAGTATTGCTTTGTTATTAGGAGTGATAAGTGAGAAGTTTACTTTAGATGTTTTGATAATGATAATTGAGTTCTTTGTTGATATTAGACCAATTATATTGTAAACTTTGTCTGATAATAATCAGATTAATTCACGACTGTGTTGTTTCTTAATCAGATTTGAAAGTTTGTTTACTTTGTAATTAAATAACGAGTAGGGTTTTAAACTCAAAATCGAATTATATTGTAACAATGATGTGAAGTAAGTACTCTGAAACTTAGAAGAAAATTGGACCGTTACCTTATTGGGTGTTTTAATTGCTTTTTAATTGAATAAGTTTCTTATATTTGTAAAATTAATGTTGTTATTAAGTTAAGTCGATATTAACTTGAGACTTTTTGCATTGCTAAATTGCCAACATGCATATAATTCTAAATTTTTACATCATACATTTTAAGATATTCTGTAAGCATTCAAATATAAAAAAAAATGTGTGCATTTAAATAATTATACACCAAGTAGAGTCTTTCCTAAAAAAAATTCTAGAGAGCGTCCAAACTTTCCAATTTTTTGGGTGCCATTTCATGCATTCCAATAAAATGATAAAAAAAAAATGGGAAAGGCTTTTTACTAGGACTAGCCAGCACTCAATCTGATACTAAAAGACAAACGGCGATCTTTTTTAAGCGATTGCGGGATGTATGGTTTTATTTTATACTACCCATTTATTTCCGGAAATTTGAAAACTAATTTTAGAATCAACGTGGTGAATGTAAACTTCGTCTTCGAAGGTTCTACAAATTTCTAGACCAGAGATTGGGAGTGAGTGTGTCGTATTTAAATAAAACTACACATTTGTATGAGAATTCCTTGTAAGATTTAAAGAAATCTGGTTGTGATTTTTAACTGAGATTCTTGACGACAAACTATATTTGTTTACTGTACAATATAAAAAAATAAATAAATAAAAAAGGAAAAACATTACATAACATATTAACTGAACACTAAACAGTAAAACCATACAGAATGAGCAGTGGAGATGGTAACGAGGGAAGAATGCCTAAAGACATGAAAGCTCTGATGAAATTCTGTATTGAGGCTACAAAATCAGAGGATGCTCCATCCACAGATGGGTTTGCTCCAATGGATGAAGAAGTAAGTATACATACATGTTTGTAAGTAAATTGTTAACTTATCAAACTCAAAACACCAATTATTATTTGGTAAAACCTTTTCTTTTTGTACAAAAACTGCCACCAGCACTATCAGTCTTTTCTAGTGTTTTGTAGACTTAATGGTATTTCTAGTGTGTTTGACAAAATTTTTTTATTCATATATACAGATAATATATGCCATTTGATCCTATATTGACAAACATACAAATAACAATAAAGATTCTTTTGAATGTAGTGAATTTTTTAAATAACATTCCACAATAGTACAGGCCATAGGGCTGATTGGAGAATACAGTATAGGTAACTAGTAATGAGGAGGGAAGTAATCCAATGCCCAGAGTCTTGGTATTAATGTTTGTTTAGATTCAAAGAGGGGTTATTTTTACATTGGGGATGGCTGCATCCAGTATAAAATAGTAATAAATCAGAATTTTATTCATAAGACCAAGAAGAAGACACAAAAACTTGAGTAAAATCAGAGGAATATTTGTTTATGTTAAGCACTCCTTTTCACAGAAAATCTTTGAGTGAAAGTATTATCAGTTTTAAAGCTTTCAAGTAATTCCACTCTTCAGAATTTTTGTGTAAGGGGAAACTAGACTAGACAGAAGAAAACATTTCATGAATGTGTACATCAGCCAGGCTCCAGAAGTAAATATACAATTCTGTAAATATATTTAATTCTGCTGAATTTTGTTGTTGATTTGATAATTATAATTCTTTTATACCAATTTTGGTGCACAAGATATGCACATTTCATCTAATTTTAAGGCCTAAAAGGTTGAAGAGCAAATTGAAAAATACCAAAATGACCAAAAGGAGGTAAAGCCAAAACCATCTAAGGACAGAGCTATACAAGAGGGAGATACATTGTACTCCTTAGTTTTCACAAATTTACAATTTTGTACAGTAAAATTTTAAGTATCAATTTCGGGCTATAATTTTGGAATTTTCTGGACATGATAAATTTGCCATTGTCATGAGACAAATTGCTGTGATCATAAAGAAATGCAAAATACAACAAAAAAGTGTATCTTCTGGACGTACACTACAGATTTCCATCATAATTTACTTTTTCAAGGTAGTCAGCTATTTGTCAGTTGACATTATATATTCATGCATTCCAAAAAAAATTATACAGTGGAATATCATTAGTTTGAACGTGAATTATACAGACATGATGCAAATCTCTACACCAACATTTCTCTGCTCTTTATAACTTTGATAATATAACAACATATATACTGGCTCGAGTCCATCATGTCCATGCAAAGTACTATTGCATTTTTGTAATTCTTTTGTTAGAGAAAACAATGGTTAGAAAAGGCATTGGATGACATGTCTGTGAATCCTGTACAAAGAATGAAAATGTGTATTGATTGTGTGATGAACTCCAGTAGTAGCGAAGAAGATAGAAATAAGTCTATAGAAGAATTAATAGAATGGTGTGAACACATGGATTATTCAATAGGTAACTTAAGAGCCTTTTTTTCTTTTTATTTTTGTTTGTTGTTTTTTATCAGCTATAAGTAGTTTCAAATAGTCTGAAATGAAAATTCCTTACTATTAATATGTTATATAACAGTAGAGCGTGATTTGTCTCCCAAAATTACCTACTATACCAACTAGGGATCAAATCCAGAACATTTGGTTCAGTAGTCCCTTAGCTCAGTTGGTAGAGCAGTAGGCTTATGAACCAAAGGTTCTGGGTTTATCCTTGATTGTAGGTAATTATGTTAGTAAAATCATGCCCCATTGTTACAGTTAATGCCATGCACTGTTTTATTTTAGTTATTGTTCGATTTTAAATATAGTCCTGTGTATAGAAATATTAGAATGTGAAATATAAATGTACATTGTATGTTGTGTTGTGAACAGGATATTATTTGTAACACCAGTCTCTTTAGCCATGCACACTGTGACACATTTGCTAATCACTTATAAGTTAGTTGGATCAAGTTTACATTATATTGGTCTTGTAAAATTTTTTAGAAATGATAATTATTCCAATTTTAAATAATACCCACTAGTTGGTTCTTCTTCTGTATACTCAAGAGAGAAGTCACTTCTCCCTATCACTGTCAAGTAGCTTGAGCCCTGGCTTATGATTTTTTTTTTTCAGTTAGTGAGTATATCAGTTAAACATTCATGGTAAAACTCATGTTTGTCACAAATATAATTATATTTTTTTATATTTTTTCAGATTTTCATAAAATAGGAGGTTTTGATATCTTTCCAAAGTTACTATCAGATGAGGATTCAGAGATCAGATGGCAGACATTAGAACTGGTTGCCGTTTTAGTACAAAACAATCCCTATTGTCAGAAAGCAGTTTTACAGAACAATATGTTACCAGTGTTGTTAGAGCTATTGGATAAAGATAATGATTTGACAGTTAAAACTAAAGCTTTATATGCTGTCTCTTGTAAGTGCTTTATATAATTAATTATTACTGTTTATAAAAATTGTCCTTTGATCATCCAGTATTCCTCTCGGGAAGATGAATAGCATTGTGGTAAAAAATTCACAACGAATCATTCTGTCATTGTAATAAAGGAATTTATAAAAATTTGAATAAGATGTCTGATGAGTTATGAGAAATAATAAATTAGGCCACACAAAATTGAACTTTAATTCTTTGGATTTCGCCACTCTGATTTTTGGGGATTGTCAGATACAATTCTGGAAGAGGACCATCAAAGAACAATTGCTGTCAAGTTTTGTTCCAGTTGGCCAAATTGTTTCAGACAAGACGATCTTTAAGTAAATTTCCCATGGGGTCCTATGTTAAATTATGTTCAACTCTGGCAGGCATCCTGGATGACGGTCGGGATCATCGGATACAAATCTAAAAAACGACCACCTAAGGACCATTTCTGCCAAGTTTTGTTCCAATTGGCCCAGTGGTTTCAAGGGAGAAGATTTTAAAGGAAAGTTTACGACAACAAGTGAAGACAGTACATTTTTGTAGCTCACATGGGCCTTTGGTCTGGGTGAGCTAAAAATGTATACACAAGTCAAAATGAATAGTACAGTGGTACCACAGTATTATATACATGTAAGCCTGGGGAAAACACTGTCAAAGTAGTAATATCTTGTATCAGGTTTGATATGAAACATTAATATTGATTCTATTGTTTCATGTTATCATATCATTGTTAGTCTTATTATTGCTCTTACATATACACTTAATTTCATGGGAATTTAGCTGATACGTAAAATTTATGTGAATTTTCTTTCAAGAGAAATTCATGTAAATTAGTTTGACTTTTTCACATGACGAAGTTTTATTTTCAGATGAATTGTGGAAATTAATTGTTTCATATCATAGTGCGTGTACATGTAATTGATCAATTAATTCATAAAAAGAGTATTTTGACTTTTTAACCCAAATTTTCACTTACAAAAAATTCATTATGATATTCTAAAATTCATGTTATTTCAATGAAGTTTTAACTAAATATAGCTACATGTGTAGTAGTCTTGAATTTTAGAAGGAAAATCTCATAAATTGTAAAATATATAAAATTCAGTTAGATTGAAAAAAACATAAGAATCTTATAAAACAAATAATATTAATAACCTCTTTATCAAGTCATGGTATTATAAATGAAAGAAAACTGACATTTATATCTTTTATGATGAATATTTCAAACATTTATTACTAATAGGGATCATTTTAATTCCGCAGGTCTGACCAGAGATTACCCTGAAGCTCAGAAAGTTTTCACAGAAAATGATGGTTTTTCTGTACTTATGAGAGCTATGCAACAAGATGTAGAGAAGTTAAAAATCAAAGCAGCATTCATGTTGTCTGCCTTATGTAACAATACACCTGAATATAAAGGTAACCATGTTAATCATGAAGGAATTGTAACTGGTAATAGTCATTATCATTACAATCTTTTTGCAAAGTTTACACCTTTTTCCAGAAATTGTAGACTTCTAACCATTTTCAGATAGTAAAGTAATCACTTAACAGAAATGCATGCATTGTCATGCTACTATTACCCCACTCTCTACCCATCAGTCAAAATATGAACAAAGTCTACCAAGAAAAAAGACTAGTTCCATACACAAGATATTGGTATGGACAACCAAACAGCTGACTTCCAAAAGTGCCATTACACTTGTATACTAAATATGAAAAAATCTGCCAAAAGATGAATGGCTATTTGCTTACATAAAATACTCTTACAAAAATCAATCAATTGTGACATCAGTAAGATATGTCATACCCAACCATACCTAATATGAAAAAAATCGGCAAAAAGAATGAATATTTGCTTATGCAAGATATTCAGTCAACAGATACAAAAAGGGCAATATATCTTTTTTCAAATATCAATCAACCATGAAATCTGTATAATATGCCAATCTTCAGGTCATGCCCAATCATCAAATAGGAATGTTGCCTCAGGCCAATACAGCTGACCTGGACCCAATATGATGGGCTCAGACATAATACATGATTAATATAGGAACAGCTATGTAATAATATAATAAAGGTAACCACAATAAAATTTTCATTTCTGTCTATTTTTGGACTGTATTGCATTTCTTAAACACTGAAATTATAAATAAGGAATTTTTTTTGCAGATATTTTATGTGATATAGGAATGGTAGACCAGTTAGTAGGACATTTAAATGAAGAACATAGTAATTTTCATGAGCATGTTATGTCAGCTTTATTAGCTTTTGTTCGTGATCATCCAAGATCTGTTGAGGAATGTCAGCGCTCGGAACTAGATCTACACAATAAACTACAGCAGAGAATAGAATTTTTGGAAAACAAAGAGGCATATACAGTAAGTTATGGTGATGTTTACCTTTGTAAATTGTGAAGGGATGGTAATTTCAAGAGGGCACTAAAAACATTTTCAGGACACATTAAAAAAAGTATCTATAAGGCAGCATGACACCCAGAGAGGAAGGCATGGTGAAGACCCATGCTCAAATACATTGGGAAACCACTATTATATTCTTGGTGCTAGGATTGATTTGCCCCAAAAGTTTGTCATGGCACACAGGCACTCTTTTAATTTAAATGCTGCCATGACTTGCTTCAGTTCAAATTTCTAAGTACATGTATATCAACTCTAGAATATTTGTTTGTGTGAAACTCTCATACATGTACCTAAAAATTGACATTGGATGAAAATATTCAACAAAATTGTACTTTGCCATCCACCAATTAATTTTAGAGATTTTTCAAATTTATGTTTAAAGGGATTAGGATAACTGCTTCCCTCCCTCTTATTAGCCATGCATTGGGCATACATGTATAGTATTTTCTCCAGAAATTTTTGAAGGCGAAGGTGGGCAATACAACTTATTAAGTTAACATTGGGGACACATTAATCTGCAGGATTCAAGAAAGACTTTTTTATTGGATGAAATATTTGTTATACAGTAAACTGAGAAATTTTTGTAAGACAGTATAAAATGCAAAAATAAAACCACTGTAAATAATTATTACAATATACATTGTATGTTGATTGACCGAAAATCGAGAATTTAAAATAGAATGAAGTTAAATTCATTTGTAAATAATGAAAATACCATGTTGTTCCTGTAATCAGTTTCTGAAGATTATTTATTAATTGTTTAAATGATTACTGATATTGTCAAAACCTTTTACAATATTTTAAGTTGAAGTAATGAGGCTCCAAAAAGGGTTTTATATTATGGAATTCTAAGTGACATTAAAAGCATCTAAAGACGTACAAAAAAAGCATTTTAAGAAGGCAGCACAAGCCAAAAGAGGACAGCACATGTATAGAACATATTGCATTCTTTTTATATATATATTTATTATACTTTATGTAAATTTCTCTACTTTAAATGCATTTTCGTTGGTTTACAAGAATGTGATATTTTACTTGATCACCCGCTGGTAAGAAACAATAGGTGGTATTTTACACTGTCACCCGTTGGAAAGAAACAGCAGGTGGTATTTTATACTGTCACCCGCTCATAAAATCCAAGACTTTGAGTATAATAAAATAAATAACAAATTTCTAGGATTTTGAAATTGAGTTTGAAAAATACTAAGATTGTAACCCCTCTAAAAACATCGTCAACCTCGGAAGCCTCTGTTGACAATATTTTCTCGGGGTTACAATATACTCTGTCACCCTCTTAGAAATATGTTATTTATATATTATACTCTTGCCTTGAGTTTATTTTTAAAGTGGAAACATTTTATGTGAGAATCATCCATTATTTTTTTTCTTCACAGGAAGAAAGACAGTATGCAGAAGAGCTATTACAATTGATCAGTTGTGATGACAACATGGGAGAGGCCACCAGATAACAAAAGAAGTACACAATAGTACTGCTTCCAATTATCACCAGTTGTCAGCATGCCATTTAGTCAACAATTTTTTTATCTGCAGATGGCAGGTTCTGCACACAAGATACAGTAATATTAGCTGGAGGCAACTAGTTCTAAAAACAATGTTAATGTTATGTTAATTTGTGAAATATTAAAGTTTCAGTACATTTTGTATTGTCAGTTTGATGCTACCTCACTTTTCAAAATCTTTTCTCTTTAAACATCAGAATTTGTATCTTCTGGAGAAAATTGTACAATGTAGTTTTTTACAAGAGCATTGCATTTTCATTCTTTTTAGCGTCAGAAATTAGCTCTTCTATATATTAAATTATAATTGTTCTGTTTATTAAAATTGATGTATTCATTGCATAATGTCTTATTATTTTAAGTTTAAATGTCAACTACTTTATTTACTATGTTCAAACAATATCTGACATCAGAAAAAAATGTATCAATTAATATTACTGCTACATTTATAAGGCACAATAGTTTCCACTTTAGTGTTGCGATTTGCCTTTGGGTAAAGATTAAGTTCTTAAATAGTGTATTGAATTATGACAAAATAAAGCTTGGAGAAGTATCTTCTCTTTCTCTCAGTAACAAGGGAGTTTGTTGTTAGTGATGTAATGTTATTTGGAGAATGTTTATTCACACATTACAAGATATTTTGGTGCTTGATGGATTAGGATCGTGCCCAGGATAAAAGCTGGCCTCACAGACTGGTATATTAAGTCATTAAGACGAATGAGAAGTTCTCGTTGGACTGCTGGAAATGACTAATTAAATAATACTCCACACAAAAGATTTAGTGATCTGTCATGCAATGCAAAACCAGTTTTTCATAGGCCATCTAAATCTATGACCATGTACGTACATCAAAATAATGTTAGAACAAAGCTATTGTACCAGTAAAATTCACCAGAAAAAATCCTTGACCAATCTGCAGCCGTGTAAAAAGGTCCTTCCACTGATGCTTCATGTAAAGTTTCAGTTATATGGTCCAGGTTTATTTTTAGGAAATGTGAAAGATGGGCATACATGTGATTACAACTCTGGGCCATAAGATGACTCAAAATGTGTTTTTTAATAAATTTTTTATTAGGAATGTTTCTCTGAAATAAAAGCGGTATTTTTAACATCAACAAAATTCTTAAAGAGACCTCTTGTACAGAAAAATGTCACTATTACACATTTTAGTCTCAAGGTTGCAAACAGAAAGTTTGATAAATTTTATTTCATCTGGTCTGACACCATTTATAAATGATTTACAGATGGATAAAAAAATTGTTTCTATATGATTAAATTTACAGCACTGAACTGTTTCATTAAAATTCAATAATTTTAAGTCTACCATTTATAATTATAGCCAACTCTAGTTATCTCTAAATGGATGCAACCATCAAAGTACTTTGAAACATCTGTAGACCCACTAAACAAAATCAACATATGATGCACATGTTCATTTTATATCAAAAGAAAATCAAACAATTGATGATCTCTCATATATAAACAATAATCTTAAATGAACTTGCTTTTAGCAAAAAAGAATTTATGGTAAATTAATCCTTATTTGGAAAAAAAAATATTGGATTGGTTGGCTATTTTTCATTAATTTAAACAGCATGACACGGACTCTTGTTCAATAAAAAAAATACATTTTACAAAATGTCAAATGTCATAAAATCACTTCATGATAGAAAATTTAAATTACCATTAAAACATGTAAAACAACTGTTACAAAGCCATGTACCTTCAGGTTTATTTTGACTAGTCATAAATATTTTGAGATATTAATAGAATTTTGAATTAAAATGTTACCTTGGTAATATAATTTTACTAAGGCAGACCCATAATTTCAACTTGTCCAATTTCAACTACAACTATATATTTATTTATACATGTATATATATGCATATATACACCTACATTAACGACCTCCTGAAAATTTTAACCCACCCCAAATTTCGAGTCAAATCAGTTCAAGAGAACAAGAGCAAATTGTATGTAAATATATATTTTCAATGAGCAAATAGTATTTGATATAATGTAAAAATTATCTGAATAAAAAAATTGACAAAAATGCATAAATAGCAAAATTACAAAATTTTATTCTAAAAAGAACCTTTATAGGGGAGATAATTGTAAAGGAAATTTTAGTTTTTCGGAAATAGCAAGAAAAAATGACCGATGACCCCAATTTTACTTTTAAGAATATGAAAGCATGTCAGATGAGTGTTCTTTTCACAATTTTATAAAAAATTCTATCTGCAATTTTTTCCAATTTATGAGAAAGTTGGATTTTCCCTATATAATCTATATAAAATTTACCAACATTAAGACTCAATTATCTCAAAATCAAGAACAGTGACCCATGATTTTTAAATTGAAATTTCAAAGTATATCCATCCAACTTCCTGCCTGGAAAAAATTAGGAAAATCTATCTGCCAAAAATATTAGTACTGATCTACCTTAAATGGATTCAAAACATCATAAGTACAGTTTCAAAGTATACAGACCGCCGTGTCAGTTGAACTACATCCAGACCTTTTACAAACACATGTTTCAAATTTTTATCATTTGAAACTAAATTGGATTTCAGCTTTTCAAAATATACATTCACCAGTTAATCTTAAACATGATATGTATGCAAATTTAATACACATGATTAAATTTGACCATAACTACAAACACTGTTCCAATAATGAGAGGCTCTCAAGAGCCTGTATCGCTCACCTGGTTTTAACTTGTCTGACTTAAGCAGGACTGAAAATTTAAGTGTAGCAGTTATCTTGGCTAGTTTTCACATAGGTTCAATGTTAAACAAAGTTAAGGTGTGGTAGCCATCTTGGTTGACATTCAAGGTTAACAAACACAATTCTGAGATAGGACCATTTCTGGCATTAGTTTGGTTCCAAATGGCCAAGTTTAAGGTATGATGATCTGCAAATTAAATTTTCTCATAGGGTCCTATGTTAAACTAAGTTCAGCTTTGGTGGCCATCTTGATTGACAGGCCAGGTCAGGGGACACAATTATGAAAGGGGACCATCTAATGACCATTACAGCTAATTCTGGTCCCACTTGGCCAACTGGTCTCGGATCAGAAGATTTTTAAATGAATTTTCCCATAGGGTCCTATGCTGAACTAAGTTCGGTTGTGGTAGCCATTTTGGTTGACTGTCCTGGTCATTGGACACAATTCTGAAAGAGGACCATATATGGACCATTGCTGAAAGGTTGGTCCCAATTGGCTCAGCGGTTTCAGAAATGATTTTTTAATGAATTTTCCCAAAAGGTCCTATGTTAAACTAAGTTCAGCTGTGACTGTCATCTTGGTTAACTTTCTGGGTCATCTGACACAATTCTGACAGAGGACCATTTCAACCAAGTTTGGTTCCCACTTGCACTGTAGTTTCAGACATTTTGGATTTCATATTGGCATGGAAATTAGAAACTTTGTAGAGGACCATGAGGATCATTCAGGCATAATATTACTTCCATCTGTCAAATGGTTTCTAACAAGAAGCCGTTTGTATTTCCCGTAGGATCCCATGTTAAATGTGTCCCGTGGTGTTGGACATCTTGGACATCAGATCGGCACGAAAAATATAAACTTTGTAGAGGACCATGTAAGGATCATTCCTGCAATATAAAAATTCAATTGCTTTTATAGTTTCATAGAAAATTTTTTTAATTTCAACCAATCAGAGTGTATAAATGGCCCTGGCAGCCATGTTGAATTTTGTATCAAAATCAAAAACAAACTTTGTAGAGGGCCATCCAATGAACATCCCCACCAAGTTTGGTTTCATTTGGCCATGGGGTTTTGGAGAAGAAGATTGAAATGTGAAAAGTTAACGGATTGAAAGTGATGGTAATAGCACACATGGCCTATTAGGCCAGGTGAGCTAAAAATGCTAAATTTCATTTTTAATGCCCTAGAATTGTAAAACTGTTATATTTTTACTTCAAATGTAGTCTTTTTAGAGTTTATTTTCATTTGAGAAAACAAATTTGCCAAAAAAATAAAACTTTTAAAAGTTTTCCTGCACTTTTGATAGTAGAGATTAAACTTGATCTAAAAAGTTTACCTTATTTGTGATAAAAAAAAATTAATAATAAAATATTGGTATTTGTCTTGTGTATCTTTTAAAATTTGTGGTAAAGGTGATACTGTGTTTTTTGGGGGCAAAAAAAATCAAACTTTAAATAAATGAACTTACTGATAAATTGGTTGACTAAAAGCAGTCACTTAATGACAGTAATGACCATTTACAATTGCAAAATTATGAAAAATGAGTATTATCAATTTTTACAAATAATAACCCAATATTTTTATGAAAACTACACCCATTAATTATTATTATGATACTACATACACATGTACAGTATTCATTAAATTTTCACAAAAAAATATATGTTAAACCCTTTATATACTAAAATGTGTGAGTCTTCCAAGGAAGACATGTGTCGCCTGCGGACGTCAATTTTTACAAAAGACATTAAAATTTTCTAAAAATAAATAAATATGCAAACCTTTGCATTAAAGTTAATGCACAGAGAAAGTTTCATCAAATTGCTGTGAGCCGTTATGGAGTAGTTGAGGATAGAAGTTTTGAACCCCCCCTTTTTTTTTACCAAAAAAAATTAAAATTTTCTAAAAATGAATACATATGCAGACCTATGCATTAAGGTTAATGCAAAGAGAAAGTTTCATCAAATTGCTTTGAGCAGTTATAGAGTAGTTGAGGATAGAAGTTTTGAACCCACCCACCTTTTTTTCAAAAATGTCAATTTTTACCCAAAAAATTTTTAAATTTTCTAAAACAGAAATATATATACACACCTGTGCATTAAGTTTAATGTACAGAGAAAGTTTAATCAAATTTCTTTGAGCGGTTATGGAGTAGTTGAGAATAGAAGTTCCCCCCCCCCCCCCCCCCCCGCCTTTTTTTGCAAAAATGTCAATTTTTACAAAAAAAAGTTTGAAATTTTCTAAAAATGAAATATATATGCACACCTGTGCATTAAGGTTAATGCACAGAGAAAGTTTCACCAAATTCCTTTGAGCGGTTATTGAGTAGTTGAGGATAGAAGTTTTGAACCCCCCCTTTTTTTTCAAAAATGTCAATTTTTACAAAAAAAAAGTTTAAAATTTTAAAAAATAAAATATATATGCACACCTGTGCATTAAGGTTAATGCACAGAGAAAGTTTCATCAAATTCCTTTGAGCGGTTATGGAGTAGTTGAGGATAGAAGTTTTGCCCCCCCCCCCTTTTTTTTCAAAAATGTCAATTTTTACAAAAAAAAATTGAAATTTTCTGAAGATGAAATGTATATGCACACCTGTGCATTAAGGTTAATGCACAGAGAAAGTTTCATCAAATTCCTTTCAGCAGTTTACGAGTAATTGAGGAAAGAAGAAAAGTGTGACAACGCAAGACGCAAGACGACAGATAGTGATCCCTATGTGTCGACCATGCGTTCCGCAGGCGACACAATAATTATTTTGATCATTTGCACCAAATAATATTTACAACACTATACAAATTCAGTCTTCCCAATTATATTTTTCCTCAGTTATACTTCAGTAACACCCCACAAATTAATAATAAATATTACATCAGTTATAACAATGCATATAAATATACAACATAAAACATTCACATACATATACGAATGTACTTAAACTGTAAAACAAAGGCTTGACTCTGGTAAAAAGGGCAAGTACTACTAACTAATGTTGATGCTCACTACCTCAAAATGTTTGATTTGGTTGATTGGGTTTCAGTGCAATTGGTTATATTGTGGCAGTCAGTTTTTATTGGTATACAGAGCATGAATACACAAGAGAAATGAAAACGACCAACTTTGGGCAGCTAAACTATTAACCATGTTCAATCAAAATAGATTGTTTGTTTGTTTAGTTGGGGTTTTACTCCGTTTTCAGCACAATTGGTTATTTTGCGGCAGCCAGTTTTAATTGGTGGAGGAAGCCGGAGTACCCAATAGAACCACCGACCTTTGGTAGGAAAATTGGCAATCCTTGTCAATTAAGATCGGAGTGGAACACACCCTGCCACAGGTGAGATTCGAACTCACAACGTCAGCATTGACAGGCTAGTGATCATTAGTAGTCATGACAAACTACCTATACCACTCAGCCACCGAGGCCCCCAATTAAAATAGAAAAGGAATAACAAAATAGATAACAGAAAAGGTAACATATCAATCAAAGCCAACCAACAGACCGATCCGTGAACAAAAAAGAACTTATACATAAACACAACAGAGAGTCGGGATAGTCTAACATGGTACAGACACTGAACAGTGGTGGGGTTCAACATTAGCAGTTACAAGGTAATGCCTAAACCACTTTGCCACTTTGGCCCCTTCTGAGAAACTGAAGAGATCATCAAAAATATCTGGAGCTATTTTGAGGTATTCAAGTATAATCTGTGGACAAATAATTCTATGAAATATCAAGAGTTTTGAGTTAACTTCTGGACCATGATAGATAATGACTGTAAAAATTGTATTTCTCAATGACGGAAAATAAATTCAGTCATAAGTTTAAACAAGGAGTTCCCGAATTGAAACTAATTTTTTAATTTGATTTATATGGCTTCTTTGAAAATAAGCTATATAATCATATAGCGTTTCTGATATTTGCCAAAAATTACCGAGTCCTTTTGTTTTACGTTGTATGGAACATATGGAGTATTTTAATATAATAATCACATGATCAATTATGGTCCAGATACTGTAAAAGAGTCTGAGATAATGGCAGTCAATTGTTCTACAGTAAAAATTCTTTGCAAAAACATCAAACTTCTAGTATGAAAAATTGAAAAAAATGGGGTTATGAATACAACTCCCTCTTTTTTATAATTCTGTTTTGTATTGTATTTATAATCCAATTGCAAAATAAAACATAACTTTTAACAGAAATCGTGGACAAACTCTGTACCTTGAAATTTCAAGAAGAACATTGTTTCTATTACTCTACTCTTTTTCTAATTATCTGCAAACAATACAACAAGCATTTCACAAGGAAAAGTTGGGGTGACATCCTATCATACCTTGTGCAAACACACAAATCACAGTTTTAATTTGATCGTGGTTTTATGTACCGGTAACATAATCTTCACAATGAGCACTAAAAAATGTATTTATATATAAAACAAAAATTCAATATAAAAAAGGTACATATCTTCGCTCTGGATAATTAAATCTAACATGACATTTAAAATGAATGAACTATTATCACTGTCAATAAAATGTAATTTATAAATAAATACTGATGAAATAAAGAGAAAAGCAAAAATACAGAAGACTTGTTCAAAGATCCAACAAAGTCTTTTACAAACACAGTTAATATGAACCCAAAAACGTTTTTTTGCAATGATTTAAAAATTTCAATAAATGAAATTCTCACTTTTAGACTTTTTTTTAATTTAGAATTAACTGTGTTGCATTTTAAAATTTACTGACTAATGCATTAATTTCATCTTCATTCCAATTGAAGTTTAAAAAATTTTAAAAGTGACACTATGCATATGCCATCATCTCCGATGGCATCAATTGCAGAATTGATACAATCAAATTTTCAATATGAAGATCACCATTATATCCAAAGTTGCATTATAAGAAATCTCTAGAAGTAGTTAGCTTCATATACCATCAGCAGTATGATTGATAAAATGAGTATTACAAGGAATGTCATCAAAATGTCAGGTGTAATTATCCAGAGCAGTAACCGTCATACGGTCATTATCACCCCTTCATCACCAGTTCTTGATCGTCGATATTTTTTCTGCAGAGCTTCAATCTGTAAAGACAATACCAGAAATTTTAAATTTTTCTTCACCTCTTATTACAGATATTCTAAACAATTTTTTTTACCATTATCTGAAAATCATATTTATAATTTTGTGACAAGTGTGTTATTTCAAGACAGTGATACATAAATGAGATATAGGATATGTGTGATATCTCACACTTTATGGGGTGAAATTAATATATTCTTATGTAAGGTATCATGACCATAACTGACCACATGATTAATCTAAATAACCTGCATGTTACATACAGGGTAATAGCATAAGACCTCCGTCAATCTCGGCAAACTTTTAAATCACAATATATGTACTTATTTTGAAAGAAGCCATAAAGAAACTAAGAAAAGAGTTTCAATTTGTTAACAATATACATGTACATGTATGTATCTACTCAAATTCTGTTTTAATCTTATAGTTTAATTTTTGTAAAAAAATTAGAATTTACGGTCACTACCTATTATGGTCTGCATACCTTAAAATTGCATTACTTAAAACATTCAAAAGATTTGAAATTGCCCCCGTGAATTGATCAACCTATTAGAAAGTGCTTTACATAGTTTCAATATCTTAACCTTAAAAGAAAAAACTGAAAATACTATCTACCTCTTATTGAAATGAAAATGTTATATGACAATGTTACTTATTTCACAGGAATACTCATCACTATGTATCTTATGTAGTTTGTGTATACACCTAAACAAAACATCTTAAATTAAGGAAATAAGACCTACCTTATCACCAAAGTATGAAGCTATTGTAAACAGAATTAATATCACTAAGGCTACATGTGTGAAGAATTTTAACAAATCTCTAAACTTCTTCCTGAAATAGACAATAGGTTTTTTTTAAACCCTTTGCATATCACTTTTCTCATTCCAATAACAAAGTACACAAAACACACCACTGGAATTATATACTTACATTCAAAATATTTGGAAATCTTCTAGGATGCTTACTTTTTAACATAGAAAAATAATTTGAAAGAAAGGACATTTCTGTACTTTCATGGTTATTTTTTGTTTAATATTGAACGGATTGAATTTTTGAAGTCAATTCACCAAGTTGCACCTAGTCATTACTAATTATTAATTCAACTCATTTATATGATTTTATCAGCATTTAAAGTGCACTGTATTTATTAAATGATACTATCATTTCAAACTAATCTTTTAATGAATATGAAATTATTCAGATATAAGACCACAAATTACTTGATAATCCATATTTTCACATTGCTAAAATGATGAGTTGTCTCCCATTTAACAAGTAATTGTACCTAATCCTATGGTTAAATTCTAAGATTTAATTACCCCCATCATTTTTCTGTAGATGCCAAATAGTTTTTGCGACCCATCATCTTCTTCTTTCTCGTCTTCAATATTACCCAATATTTTTTTTTTAAAAACAATAGAAATTTTAATTCTAAAGAACTTCCTTACCATTGTCTTAATTCATCTATATGTAGAAATCTGTTTCTGTATTCTCTAGGTAACTCAAATTGAGATTGGATCGGCAGTATAGATTCATAATAATCTTGTAGGATGGCCTTCACCTACAGTAACAATTTATGTAAGTAAGGCAATCAATTATCAACAGAGGCCTCGGTGGTAGGATGGTCTAGGTAGTTCGTCATGACTACTGATGATCACTAGCCTGTCAACACTGAGGTTGTGAGTTCGAATCTCACCTGTGACGAGTGTGTTTGACTTCAATCTTAATTGATAAGGATTGCCAATTTTCCTAACTAAGGTCAGTGGTTCTCTCCGGGTACTCCGGCTTCCTCCCCTAATAAAAACTGGCAGCTGCGAAACGGTAAATGTGCTGAAAACGGCGTCGAACCCCAAATAAACAAACAATTATCAACATTTCAACACAAAATAACCATTATCTGTACAATTACATTTTCATATGATAAAATTCAATTCACTAAAGTGCTATTGGGTGTCTTTAACTCATAGAGAGGTGTAACATTTTTCTTTTTGTTGGATGCACTATAAAATGTGACTTCAAAGTGAAGATTAATTATAAAATGCTAAACAAAGAAAGGGTAAGTCAGAGTGCAAATTATTGTCTCCTAAAAATCATTTGTCCCAAACAATATTAAGAGTTCATAAAATACTCTTACAAGAAAGTGGTCTATACTACAGCAAGCATTTTAAGATAAGAGAATTTCATGCAAGTCCAAATACACTGTTTCCTCTGTACTTTGCGGCAAGTTCATTGAAATCATATCATTAGCAATCTCATTCCAACGTTTACAAAGACTGATATGAAAAGTCATTCCTTTTATTCCATTGTTTACTGAATTATGCAGCAAAAATATGAAACAAACAAGAGGCTCACCAGAGCCTGTATCGCTCACCTGGAGTCTAGTTTTCATTGGACAATTAATCAACTATTTGACCAAGTTTGTTGCAATTGGTTCAATTGTTCAGGAAAAATTTGTTGAAGATTTATTTTTCATAAGGTTTAATGTTAAAATATGTTCCCTGACGGTGGTAGTCCTGGCATGAAGTTGATATAATTGACCAGGAATTAGTGTGAACCTTAAATAAATGTAACAGAACCCGACCTCAAATTACACAAACCAATAACTCCTAAATAAAACTTGGGATTCCCTTCAAAATTTCAGGGTAGGTAGATCTCAACATGGCAAATATTTTTCAAATTACATTTCACTTCTATCTCAAATAGTTTTGGAGATAAATGACGAAAAATGTTAAAATTTTGAAAATTTGATGAAAAAAGGGCAATAACTCCTAAATGGGTTTTGGAATTTCCTTCAAAATTTCAGGATAGGTAGATCTTGTCATGCTGATCAATTTTACCCCTGTCAGATTTTTGATATCTGTAACGGTTTTTAAGTTATAAGCCAAAAACAACACATCCGACCCCTATATTCTATTTTTAGCTACGACAGCCATGTTTTATGTCAGATCAAAAAAAATTGAGGATCGTTTGTAGAGGACATGTCATAGATCATTCCTATTAAGTTTCAAACCAATCGGCCGAGCAGTTTCAGAGGAGAAGATTTTTGATTGAAAAAATTTTGAAAATTTGACGAAAAAAGGGCAATAACTCCTAAATGGGTTTTGGTATTTCCTTCAAAATTTCAGGGTAGGTAGATCTTGTCATGCTGATCAATTTTACTTCGTCAGATTTTTTATATCTGTAACAGTTTTTAAGTTATAAGCCAAAAACAACACATCCACCCCTATATTCTATTTTTAGCTACAACAGCCATGTTTTATTTCAGATCAAAATAAAATGAGGACCGTTTGTAGAGGACATGTCATCGATCATTCCTATTAAGTTTCAAACCAATCGGCCCAGCGGTTTCAGAGGAGAAGATTTTTTAATGAAAAGTTTACGACGGACGGACGGACGGACGACGGACGAAAAGTGATGGCAAAAGCTCAGATGGCCTTTGGCCAGGTGAGCTAAAAATTGAGGATGACATAGTTCATCTGGCCTTTGTGCGTCAGGACACAACCCTCAATTGGGGAAAGCTGTGGTTCGTAACTTAAGTAACGCACAGCCCACATATGCTTTTTTTGTTTTCACCAACAATGCTTCAAAATTATGTGGGCTGTATGTAACCCAAGTTGTGAACCACAGCTTTCCCACAGTGACCCTGAGATGTTTCTGAGTTAATAGCTCTACATGTTTATACTGATATTTTGTATTAAATATCCTAAAATAGTATGTGGCAGGGTATTAATATCCTAAAATAGTATGTGTCAGGGTATCAATATCCTAAATTAGTTTGTGTCAGGGTATCAATATCCTAAAATAGTATGTGTCAGGGTATCAATATCCTAAATTAGTTTGTGTCAGGGTATCAATATCCTAAAATAGTTTGTGTCAGGGTATCAATATCCTAAAATAGTATGTGTCAGGGTATCAATATCCTAAAATAGTTTGTATCAACATTTTCTGATGGTAATATATTATACTCACTGTTTGAGCATCTGGTCTGGAATGTTCTATGTTATCATTGAGACATATAAATTTTCTGTAAAATAAAAATTAAACTTCTAAATTAAAACTTAACATTTTACTAGATTTCATGTAAAGGTATATAATGTATATAAACATTTTCCCTTTTCAGAGTATTAGAACTACAATTTCCATTTGATTTATTTGTTTCATTCTACTTTCAATGAAAATGGCTATATACATGTATGGTAGCAGCCCATTATTGATAGAGGATGTCGGTATACCCAGATAGAACAACCGTTTGGCAAGAAATTGCTCCTAAAACTGGGTTCCAGGATGGCAATCTAAGTATTCACATGCTTTTGATAAGCAACACGTGTATCAAACAATAAATCATCAAAGAAGTAAAGCTAATCAGAAAGCTCATAATACAAAATGAATCTGGAAGTCATTTAATGTTTATCTCCCTTGTCCAAAACTTGAGGATTTCCAGCTCCTTTTTTGTCAAACTTCAGCTAGTCTCACGGTCCGTTTGCACTTCGAGATAATCAAATGTACTTAATATAAAGGTCAAACACACCTGAACTCACAACCTCATTGTTGACAGGCTAGTGATCATTTGTAGTCATGACGAACTATAGACCGTTCGACCACCCTGATGGAGTATAATTGAATTTTAGAATATACAGCATTCAACAATGAAAATAAAATAAGACATGCTGATTATTTAACTTACTTTGGATGTTTACGGAGATCATCCAACTGTCCAACAACAATAGATATATTACTCTTTATCATCTTAAATGCTATTTCTTGGTCCTCTAAAGTTATAAACCTGTGGAGATAATTAAGAACTGTTTAGCTACTAAGTCACAACTTCTTGATAAAATTTAAACAATAAGCTGTCTGATTCATTGCATTTTGAATTTTTCTTCATAACTGTCCTCCAATCACACTTTGCTAAACTAATAACTGCATTTTTATCACTGGAAAATCTAGATAAAAAACTGAATTTTGTTTTTTCTCAGTTTTATGAAGTCATAGTCAATTACATCTCAAACCTACAACCTTTGTGTTTAAAGGCCATTGATCAATAGTAATTATAAACTACTTTGATCATAAATAATATTCTTTTAAATCATAAAGCGAAGAAAAATTGACATTATGAGTTGCAAAGTTTTATGACTGTAAGTATTGTTAAATATGATCTCAATCAGAATATTATCTACTACATACTTGTACTTTGGTCTTGGTTTAAAGTTTGATTTTATAAAATCCACCATCTTTTCACAATTTAAGAATAATTTTCTTGTTACTTGTGGCTGGAAAAAGATATTTACAAAAAAACTGCATGTTAAATAAAAATTTTAAAAATACATTATTTGCAAAAAACTTTCTTGATTTTTAATGATTAAATAAAAATAATTTAAAAATACAATATTCACAAACAAACTTTGTCAAGTAAAGTCAACATTGGTAACATAGTGAACAACTTTGAAAACGGAAATTTAGCATCTGGCTCGGAAAAAGTGTTTGTAGAAGTAATAAGTACAAGCTTGAATATACATACCATTTCTTGGTCATAATATGTTTCTATTTTTGGAGTTTGTTTTTCTGTCTGTTTATCCTCAGGCAGGTGCTCCGAACAATTCTTATAAATATTTTCTAGCCCACTTAATGTCTGTAAAAAATTATATTCTAATATAAGATATTTTTTTATTCTTAGGAAAGTTATCATTCAACTTTACTGTAACAAAGATATTGACTATGAAAGAGCCAACATCAAAATATTTTAAATTATTATAATATTGTATAATTCAAAAACTGTCATTTGTCAAAATAGATCACATGGTCAACCTGTAAAAAGCTTGTTAAATAGGTGTTTCCATAAATAAAATTAAAAATGTTGAAAGACTAAGAGTTTCTAAAAATAATTTAGTTGAAAGACCCCCTTATTCCAAAAATAGAATTTAGAAGAACACATTTATAAAGCGATATTTTGATTGGCTGTTGGATTAGTCTAAGGACCAATCAGAATCGATCTTTCATTCTTACTTCGGAACTTCATTAAATATGTGATATCTACATGTTGTTTTGTTAATATTAAATTGTTAAAGTTTATCATTTTCAATTCAATATCAACATAATGAAAAGGATATAGGGAAAATGTCAGAGATTCAAAACCGTAAAGCACAGGTTAGTTGAGTATTAGTTCGTTGGTTATTGAAATAGAACATGATTGATATTTTGTGAATTTGAATATTATAATAAAACAATTATAGCCTTTAAAATGTCAGTCGCTAAAATTGTATAATATCACATACATGTATGCCTTATTTTCACAAATAAAACAAACCTATACATATATTTTTTGAGACATTTCAGCAAAATTTGAACTGAATGCCTGAAATATGCATCGTAAAATAAATTACATTTGAAAAAGTAAATATATAATTTTTTATCTTCAAATCATTCAAATTTGTAATTCATGTAGGTTTATAAAATTAATTGTATGAGTTCAATGCATCATGATGCATGATCATTTATCAACCAAAATATGTCCATTGATAATCCCTTTTGATGCGTTGTCGTTTTTTTTTATACCTGTTACTGTTAATTCAAATCAAAATACAGTCAACAAGTCAGCCTATGCCTTTAACCATTAGCCCAAAGCCCAAGTGTGGTAAAATTTACTTTGGACTTGTTACATTAACACATCACTAGTCTTTACAATATGAAGGTAAAATGGTTTATTACATATTTCTTTACTTTCCCTTTCCATTTGATACAATTATCTGGGAAATAATCTCGAATATGTATATACAACCATAGTAATATTAATTAAATCATTATTCCTCAGTTGTGATAACAAGTTTGTATGGTATTATATATTGATATATATCATGTATATATTATATGTTTGTCTAATTTATTATTTTGTATGCAATTCTATGTTTTATGTGTATTTGATGATAATTCTATGTTGGATTTTATATCAATAAAACTTTTAACTTTGAACTTTACTGACTTCTCTTGTGAAAAAAATCTGTTTTCTACTAAGGGCTATTCCAGAAAAAATGGTATGGGGGGGTTGGAAGGCATTTTTTTTCAGCACCCACTACCCATACAATTTAAAATAAAATTTCCTTATGCTTCCTTTAGAATTTTTTTCCAGACCCCCGACCACCCATACAATTTTATATAAAGTGCCTTCCAACCCCCCCATACAT
The DNA here is from genome assembly GCA_028015205.1 of Mytilisepta virgata. Taxonomy (NCBI): domain Eukaryota; kingdom Metazoa; phylum Mollusca; class Bivalvia; order Mytilida; family Mytilidae; genus Mytilisepta; species Mytilisepta virgata. Next base: position 41,516,196 of record CM051515.1, read on the forward strand.
TTTTTTCCGGAATAGCCCTAACTTCGATAAAATTAGTCAGCAAATTTTCCAATTACTCCATAAAAGTTATACCCTGACTACCCTGAAGGTCTAGTGCATGAAAAAAGTTTTGATGCAGGGGACACTGGAAACACGTATTCAGAATACAAATATATTTAAATACTTACAGGCAGATCTAATGGAAGTTCATATAATGCTGTTGCCAGGGTTCTAATTTCTCTATCAGATAGGGTCCTGTAAATTTCAATAATATTACATCTGAACTCAACAAGGTCTTCACTATAATTAAATATACATGCATTTATATGCGTTAACACATACTGTATTTATTCAGTTACAAAACATAAATTATTCTTTTGAACATACATTATGCAAAGGACAAAATTCATCAATCTTTAGGAAATAATCTCTTTATTGTGATGAACAATTTTAATTTCACTTTTTATTATATAGATGACATGTTGTCGTTAAATAACGATAAATTCCAAGACTTTCTACATCTCATCTACCCCAGTGAACTTGAAATTAAGGATACTACAGATACATGGAAGACCGCTTCATATTTGGATTTGTTTCTTGAAATAGACAATGAGGGACACCAGAAGACAAAACCTTATGACAAACGTGATGACTTCCACTTTCCTATTGTTAACTTTCCCTTCTTGAGTAGCAATATACCAGCATCTAAGTTCCTCAGCTTATCCGATATTCAAGGACAATATCTAAGATGTTGTTTGACCTCTTCCCACTGTCGTAACATTTCATGTACCTCTACCGATTTGTGACTACCATCGGATTGACTTTGTTGAACTTCACAACGGGTGCCATATACAGAGCAGGAACTGCTTACCCTTCCGAGCACCTGAGTTCACTCCTGGTGTTTATAGGAGTTCGTGTTGTTCATTGTTTTTTAGTTTTCAGTGTTTATTTGTTGTGCTTGTGGTTGTTCATTTGTCTTCCCGGGTTTTGTCTGTCTAATGGATTGCTCCTTAGGTATATTTGTCTTCTTTATAAAAAGTCCATCTTACATGTACATACCAAACGAACTGTAATATAAAAAAAATCAACATTTGGTTAAGTTCTACAAGAAAAATAAAGTTTTATAAAATAAAGTTAAATACATACTTTGACCCATCTGTATCAAACTGATGAAAGATCTCTTCTGCCGTCACATTACGTGTAACTCCCATCATGTAGTAGAAATAAGAAAAGGCAAACTGCATGTCATCAGAAGTTCTTATTTTATGTAAGGATGTTACATCCCATTCCTCTGGAAATCTAAAAGTGAAAATACTTATCTTTATATGTCAGTACAAGCATAAATACATCTATTCACCATCAGCAATATGAAAAAAATTCATGAGAGATAAAATGTATACTATTCTTTAATATTTCAAGTTCTTGAAATATTTGAGTTTTTTCTAATTTGACTAAAGAGGTTGTATGTGTATCAATAATCTTTACATAAATCTGAATGACCAATGCATAAAAACCAAGCATTCTGAAAGCATTGCTGAGCAATACAATGTCCCCACTGGCTTGAGCTTTGAGAAAACACACTAAATCTCCCTGAATATGTGAATCAGACCCAGATGTATGGACAGTGATTCCTAAAAATCCAGAAACTATGTTTGCCCGGGGTACACAATAATTACCCGATCGGCCTGAAACTCAGACTTGATCTATAGCACATCATAAAAGTTCACATACCAAAACATCACTTGGTAGATGGGTTTTGCAAAAAAGTCAAGAAAAATTACATTTTGACAATACTTCCTATATCCAAGGGCAATAACTCTAACAATAATGATCCAATCAGCATGAAAGTCAAATTTGATCATAAGCCATACTACAGACAATTGTGCTGAAACTGGCGTAAAACCTCAATAAACCAAATCAATGATGTAAATATGACATTAAAGGAACACTACATCTGTTAACATCAATCATGTATACCTAACTTTTTTTCATGAACGATACATACAAAAAACAAAGTGCTTTTCAAATTTAGGAAGATAATTCTACTGAATTCCTGTTTTAAAATTTTGGTATAAATTATTTTCAATCAAAAAAAATATAATTTATGGTGATGATCTACATGTACTTATGGTCTGGATAACTTTATATATTACTTTGAATTTTGTTCTAAAAATATTTTGTAGGTTTTGGGGTAGATATGTAGCTGGTAAATGCCTGTCTACAATAATTCTAGAGCATTATGGAAATTACATAAAAAAATGTCCAATTTGGGAAGAATTGACAAGACCAAATGAATTTCATCCAATGAGATTTCATCTTTTCAATTTTGTTGTAGAATCAATGAATTACCCATAATGCAACAGAATCTGTTAGGGGAAATCTGATATAAAGAAAGAGCTGTTTAAAACTTACTTTGCATGGAGTTCATCCATGATCAGTCTGTCAATAAAATGTGGCATATGTCCTGGGACCTTCCTTGCTGTAAATCCAAATGCTTTGTTATAAATCTTATTGACATGTCGTAGAGAATCTCCAAATGTATCTAGAAGTCTTCTTCTCGGAATACTCGTGTATTCTGTGTATTGCTTTTTTACTTCTTCTTTTCTCTGAAGCTGAAACAAAAAAAATTTTTAACTGTTAAAATACCACTTTGGATAAAATTTCTCTCATAAAATAATTCTTTGGATTATTTATACTTTGCTGTATAAAATTTTGAGGTGTGTTAAGGTGTAAACCAAAAATTAAATTCAAATTTATGGTGAAATGTATATTCATATTGTGTCATAGCTAGAAAATAACAAATCACAGAATCTTGTACCCACAGAAGTACAAAAATTTTGTATGAAAATTTCAAATAATGTGTTGTCCTAACAGCTTTCTATCATGTGAATATATTTCAGTCTGCTGAATCTACATCACTACAGTATCATTTTGTAAATATCTTACATGTTCAAATTCTTTAAAAACATTCTTTTCTTCCCAAGGGAAATGGCCTTCATTGGTATATCTTCCTCCATGCTGAAGAAGGTCTTCCCAAGTCTGATTAGAGTTGTCTCCCTGAATAAAGTGCTTATTCTCGTTTGAATCTATGATTGGAATTTCGAATAAGTTGAGCAGTTTCCTGGTGCCTGTTTTAAATCTAACAGTTTCATTTTTGGGTGGATTTTTCAAATGTTCCTTGTACTTTAACCATAATATCATCTGCTCTATCCTGAAGCCTTTCTCTGTCAATTCTCCTAAATCAAGGAAATACAATTCTAATTTTTGCCAGACTTACTACTTTTCATCAATATATCATACACAACTGTATATGTATATAAATAATGGCTGCAGCTCATTTGATAGTGTACAAATGAAAAGCTAGACCATCCTATTTATTGATAGGATATATATTATATACCCATAAATTTGAAAATGGAAAAGTTTTTTTATATAAACAATGGTACAACACATGCATTCAATGCCCTATTTTAAAAAATGTAAACATTTAACAAACAATCTGGCATAATTTGGATAGACTATAAAAGCTAAAATAATACATACAGAATAACACAAGCTTTGACATTCAAGACAGAAATTATAAGTATTGGACAAGGCAAAGATGTTATAAAAATGGTGACAAAGGCCACAGTATAATTCAACATATCATTTATAATACCTTCCTCCCTTTGTCTCACTAATGCATCAAATTGTATCTTTAGAAATTCTGGTAGATCAACAGATGTCAAATTTATATTTTCAGGTAACAAATTTTTCTCTATTTTTCTTGGCTTTGCCTTTCTGAAATTAAATTCACAATGGAATGCATATGAAATAAAAAAAATTCAATGTTGTCCTCAAACATGCAGTTAAATGGAATATTCCGAAGGCATTTACTTTAATAGTACATTGATAAATTTACATGTGAATGAATATAAATTGTATTTTACAGAAAATGAGTTTCATTTTCCCTTGTTAGCTCATCATTTAAGGCCAAATGATGACCCCTTCCCTTTTTATTCTTCTGTTTCAAATTGTAAGTATATGCGGTAAGGGTCAATAAGAAAGCATACCATAAGGAAATCACAGTCTCAATACAAACCAACTGCCCACATACCCATACTTTTATATGTTTTTTGATGATGCATAACCCATTTCCTTTATTTTTTACACAAAATACTCACAGTAGATCTTCTGGTACTTCATAAACTACTGGTAATTCTATATCTTTATTCTTTGTTATATTGGCTGTGACGTTAACTTTGTTTACAGTCACATTCACTGTCTTATTATCAGCTAAGGTATCAGCTGTCACAGTGAAATTAAACTGAAATTAAATAATGGAAAGATAAATTTACTCAATAAAATAATGTGTTCAGTTGAATGGGACACTTTAAATTTTATTTTATGGCTAAATGCTGATTCTTGTCTGTAATTATGAGGAAATTCCCTTTTCAATAAGGCAGTTACCAAAAATTTCATGAAATTTATCTTGGTGATTTTACATCTCCCAAATGGATACATTACTAGTTATTAAGTGTAAAAAAAATGGAAATGTCCAAGGTAAAAGTACCCCAATGCATGTTATGAAAAATATGATACATTGTGTAATCGTCAAAGAGTATAACTGTTTACCGGGAAATTAACATGCCCTCTGTTTTCACTATTTTGCAAATCAATTCAACTTGGCAATGTTTCAAATTTGCTATAACCAGTAAACTGACAGAGATAAAGAATTAAAATATTTACATGTAGTGGTTTTATTTTCCTGTTACATCTCTTACCATGAAAATAGCAAAAATAAAACTTTCACAAAAAGTTCCGCTTTTAAAATCGAATTAAAGCATTAACATTTTTGTGGCTGGAACAAGGTTCCTGCCACCAAAAGAGAGAATCTTATGATAATTTTTCTTAATATATACCTCAAATTTATGAGTCACATTAGCATAGTGACCTTTCAGATGGATAAGTATCTTAGTCCTGTTGTGACCTTTATTAAATACCATAGTGATGACCTTGTACTTGTTAGCTACTGCAATGGATCTTACAACAGGAGATTTCTGATACTCAGCAGATTCAATACTGCCTCTGTCTGTCATCAAAGATGTCAGGTTAAAGTAGACTGCAATTTCACCTATAAGAAACAAAATCTCTTGTTCATGTTGGAAAATACAGACATCCTGAAATTTGGTGACAATTATAACACAGGTTATTACCAGAAATCAGATGTCACAATATCATAATCTTTTTATGACTTAAAATCAGTGCATACAACTTAATCTTATATAGCTACAGAGTTTTAACATGCACAATGCATTGTATATACATGTGAAAATAAGCAACTAATTTTTGTACCATAAGTTTTTTTAATAGAAAATAATTGATTAAATTGGCCTTCATACCCTAGAAAATTTTAGGATAAAAAGAATTCATCATCATGTATTTTACACTTTCCACAGGAAACAGCTGAAATCTGAAGAATTATTTAGAAATTTTTTTTTCAAATACCTTTTGGAAAATCAAAGTGTGACTCATCTTTAACAAGATTGTATCCCCTCATTCCTTTGTACTTAGATGTGCCACAATCTCCAACATCAAATCCACATTCCTTTACATTACAGGTCTATAAATACATACATGTACAATAGTCAATTGTATATGTTCTCAAAAATATCATGACATACCAGTAGCTTGTTTAAAGTATTCTTATTTTGATAATTAAAACTTTAATGACATATTATGATAAAGTCAAATACATTGTAAATTTAGACAGGTTTCTAACTTCAAAGGTTTTATTACAAAATTAATTTCAGACATTTGTAAATATTCAACCTTAAGAAAATACATGTATACATGTTGATGTCCAATGTTAAAAAATACTGTAAGTTAAAAAATTATGGTAAGTGTTTCCCTATGATGATATTGCTGTGTTCAGACCTTTGGTACTTGTCATACTGTGGCACTGTGAGATGAAACAACTAGAGGCTCAGAGGGCTGAGCCTGTGTCACTCACCTGGCATGAAAGCCATTTTTATTGATGTACCTCAAAGAGAGGTCACTTCTCCTTATCATTACGAAATGTGGTAAGCCTTGTAGGAAATTTTTCTTCATCAAGGTCCTTCTACTTACAGGTCAGCATATTCTAAAGTTTGGCAATTCTCCAGAATATTTTTGCATGTATTTCCCATAGGGTCTTATGTTAACCTAAATCCTCTGCTGAAGGCCATTTTGAATTAGGGTAACAACACTTGGTGAGCACCTTAAGAGGAACATTCAAACCATGTATGGTTTCAAGCAATTCTGTGGTTCTGTAGATTTTTGTTATATGTCATAGACACATTGATGTCCAGTTAGTAATTCATCATTGACCATAACGTGAACTTACAGCATCACAATATCTGTCAGCTAACCAAGAATTAGCACACCCTTTGTTACAATGATCTGTGAAAAAAAATTTAAATAGCATTTTCAATTCCCATTTTAAAACTTTGACAGCAAATTTTGTAATGGATCCTATACATGTACATGCAAGCAATATTCTAAAACTTAATACTTCTGAAAACCTCTTCAATCACTTTTATAATAAAAAGCTGAATAACGATAAAAATTTCAATGTGCAAAGTTAACCATTTTTCCTATATACTTTGAATGAAATTTGAAAATTTTAGATGTGTCCCCCAATATGCTAAATACGCTTCTACTTTCATTGATATGATTATCTTTGCTGTGTGTTATGTAACCTGGTAAGTTAATTGTTGCAAAACAGGTAATAAATGTCAAAGAAATAATCATATTACTCATGAATATGCTTTGTTCCTCTAAAGATATAATTTCAAACTAGACAATTTTTTGATACCTAAGTCGTATAAGATGCATTTATTTGTAAAGTTCAGTTAAACCAAAATTTTATTATCATATGGATTTAATTTCTTCAGTAAATTTTAACAAATTAATTTACAACAAGCTTTTGAAATTGATTACATTGTTAAGCTACATGTATAATCCAGACCTTCTTGATTCTGAAACCATCCTGCACCTCCACCCCACTGGCCCGCACCATGCTGTATACTGCTACCTAAAAATAACAAAACAAATTTATGTCAGAAACAAAATACCATCTTACATACTGAATTCATTATTTTAAAATAGGCTTTTTTATATTAACTTTCACTGTTGTGATCTCAGGTCTATATATTTTAAGGAGTCAAAAATTGTCAATAGATAGCCAAAATGCAGGGAAGGTCAAAAGGACACCAGAAGAATAAACCCTAAAAGTTTGATATTTACTTTTAAAAACTTTGATTAAAAAACGGGTCATACAGGGGGGATATAACCAGCGGGGGACAGGTAAAAAAAAAATTAACCTGCACGATATGTTTTTCTCATTGTGCACAAAACAAGGTGAATAACGACCTATCAGGACGTCACACTGGCAGTAAAAAGTTAAGAAATTAACCCTGTACCACCAGCATTGAAGAAATTCCCTTCATCATTACAGTTTTTGACCAGCCATTCTGTGTTCACCTCAGTCCAATATGGCTTACCACGGACCAAGAATTAAGGCAATATGGAAAACCTTATGAAATAATACTACATGTATAATCTAACTTTATCTACTTATTAGAGTATGCCCAAAATTCTGAATAACTAGTATCTTTTTTCTGATTTTATATTTTAGAGTCCTGCAGTTTAAGACAAGAAGCTGTCTGAGTGACACCAAACCAGATTTTTCTTCATCACTGTTTGGAGCTACAAGAATGCCTGTCTGCCACCCACACACCATCAAACTGATAACCTGTAAAATCTGGTTAAAATCAAATAATTTCAAGATTTTAAAATAAAACTGACCAGTACATTCTCCACCATTCTGGTTAAAATTGAATAATTTCAAGATTTTAAAATAAAACTAACCAGTACAGTCTCCACCATCCCATTCACATTCTGAAGTATTACAAGCTTTGTCACAGTATCCATCTTTTATCCATGATGATGGACATCCTTCATTACAGTTAGGTACTGGCCATGTTAAGTACACCTTCAAAAAACAGAGTTTGAGAATTTTTCAAAATACAACAATTATTTTTTTATGTAAAAAATCATACAATTAAAATCTATAAACATACTGTTGTGATTTAGGATTATTTGCATTGTTCAAGTATCCATGTCAAAAATTTACAGGGAGAGTAAATGCATACACACATTAAGAACTCCTCTTAGTGTAAATGTCTAAAAAGAGTAAGATAAAATGCTGCTACATGGGTCGCTCACATCCACCATGTAGATAAGGACTTGTATAAGTTACCTTATATCCATCACTGAATGTATAAAAGTCATCTGGCCACACTTCCTTACCAAACAGAACATCATCATTCATGTATATAAACTTCTGTGACAACCCTGGAATTCTGTGGATATGTGATTCTATAGCTGGTGAACTAAATGTAGGTAGATGTGATATGTTTGGAAATATCTCCTGTAATTATAGAAAAATCATATTACTTCTTTGTAAATTCCAATGTGTGGGAACAAGGTAGCAAGAGGTTTTCTCACATTTCTATGTGTTTGGGACAGTTATATTCCGTGTGAGACACCGCTGTGAGATTCATGCATCTCACATCACATGACCTACCTTGACGTAATAATTAGAAAAAACGTCACGTCACAATGCAAGAATGTCAGTAACACACAACTTTGCACAAATGGTACCACAACATCGAAATTAACATCGCTTCAATTTGAAAACCCCTGAAGCGCAACCTAAAAAAAATCTTTTTAAAGTTTTGTACCTGTGGTACAAAACCAAAACGCATGCGATCTTTTCAAATATCTAATTTATTTTGCCCTATGTTGCCTAGTTTAATAGAGCGCATTTTTGTGTCATGGCGGCCATGTTTAATTCTTTAAATATTCGGCCGAGAAATGTGAGAAAAATAATCAGTCATGGTAAAAAATGTGAGACTGGACAATTCCACCCTCGGGTTCACATTTTCTATCATCAGAAACTCGGCAAGCCTCGTTTCTGACTGATCTCTGTCTTATCTCACATCTTAGACCATGATTGATTATTATAGTCTTATATGGATAGATATTAAACGAACATTAAAATTGTGATAAAATCACAGCTGGAATGGCAAGGTTTTCCACAGTCTATTTTCTTTTTGTCAAACCTTCAAGGACCAATTTCTTCTGACTTAACCAAAAATGCAGACATCAGGAATATACATTTATTGAAAATATTCAAAGTTAAATATTCACACTTTACTAATATTAAAGCATAGTAAACTAATGAGACATAGTAAAGACTGAATAAGACGTCAAGTTCCAAAAGTTATAATTTCTCATAGCTTACGATGCAAATAAGGTCTGATCACTAATGAAAAATAAAATCAGACACAGAAATCATTCTAAACATTACTTTCATAAATAAGTGCAATTTTTTTTTCTAAAAGCTTTTAATATGTATTTATCAATTTAACCTCATGAGTGATAACTGACATTCTGCTGCTTTCCATGTTAAGCCAGTATGGTATCTGTCCATTGGTGATGATGTAGACATGTCTAACCCAGGGTGCAAACTTTTCTAGGGATCTCAGGGAGTATCTCAACTCCTCATTATCTTCAAATCTACTGGCAGATATATCTGAATCTTTCCTGAACTATAAAATAATAAAATCAGTAAAATCCCAAGAACTAAAGATCAATTTGGTGTGGCCTTAGATTGCAAGTAAACTAATACTGGGTAATATAGCTTTTGAATGAGTAAATCTTCCTGTTATAGCTATATACAGTCAAACCTGTGTATAAAGTGGACCGATGGGACCAAAGAAATGTGCCCTTTATACAAAGGTAAAATTTTGCAAGTTTTGTTCATAACTGGGACATTTTCACAATGCCCTTTATAGACAGTGATTTTTTATATAGCGGTGCCCTTTAAAGCAGGTTTGACTGTACACTGTACTTATACAATTAACTGAACAACCAAAAATATTTGTTAAATATTTACTTACATCCCTCAGGTCCCAGACTAGATTTGCAGCACTAAATGTAGGTTTCTTCCCATCAAGGGTAAAGTTTTCAATCTGAAAAAAATATTAATAAAGATAACACCTTTATAACAAAATCAAATTCTTTATCTGTAAAACCTGCAAGTTAAATGTTCAACAAGAACATAGACATACAGAGAGAAGATTCATTAGCAGTTATACCTTTCACATCCTGTATGCATATAGACATCTGTGAATAAAGGGCAATGAAAGGACCAGAAAAAATGAACTTTATACAAATAATAATTTAACAAGTTGGACATTTTCATGGTGCCCTTTATAGACAGTGATTTGCTATATAGCATTGCACTTTAAAGCATGTTTGACTGTAAATGTATATCTGTTCCAAGTCCAAAACTCATCATTAAAATTGTCCCTTGATATCTTGCCTTCTTTAAATAATATGTTTTTATAATTTAAATATCAGGTTGATTTGAGATTTCTGACAAGACTGTAGAATTGTACACAACTTTTTGTATTCACCAAAACCTTGTTTTATTGTAGGGTTCTGATTCATTGTTGGCGGCCTTATCTTATACCACCAGAAGCTTTTGATATAATGACTGAAAAATATTTTATGGAAGTTTTTATCTCTGATGCATACCCAATATCTTTTCAATTTCATCAAAAACATAAAATATTACCTACATTTACAAGCCCATCAAAAGTATCTTTATCAGATGTATGGATAACTGCCAAACCCTCATCTGCATCAATCTTAAACTGTAAAACAAGAATTATACATTTGTTACACTTACACGTATGTAAATGGATTCAGAAAAAATAAAAAATTCATATGTCTGAAAAAGATTCGTTATAAATTAAACTACAAGACACATGTAATTATATTTTTTAATCTAAAACTAGAATACTGACAATGTAGAAAGGGCCCCGCGGGCTTGTGTGATTGAACTCATGGGAATCAAAAACACTTCAAAATCTAGTTGCGATTTCATACATTCATTTTATCTATTAAAAAGCTAAATTCTCAAAATTTGCCTTTTTCCATATAAAAACAAAGTTTTTCCCTAAAAAGTGTTTTCCAATTTTCCTCAAAATCAAAAGGACCTTCTTTTGATTATGTCCAACACTGTGTATAAAATTTATGAAAATCTGTGAAGCCAATATTAAGTTATCATACAATATAATGGTAATTATCAAAATATGGATTTTTTCATATAAAAACTAAGATTTTCCCCAAAAAGTATTTTCCAATTTTCCTAAAAATCAAAAGGGACCTTCCTCTGATCATGTTCAACACTGTGTATAAAATTTATGAAAATCTGTAAAGGCAATCTGAAGTTATCATACGACATAAGGTTAATTCTCAAAATATGCATTTTTTCATATAAAAACTAAGTTTTTCCCAAAAATTGTTGTCCGATTTTTCTCAAAACCGAAAGGGATCTTCCTTTGGTCAAGTCCAATATTGTGTATAAAAATCATAAATCTGTGAAGGCAATCTTAAGTTATCATACGACAAAGGAAATGCTGATGGACAGACGTACGGACAGACTTATTACTATAGGGTGCCGCCAAGAATAAAATTTTTTAGCATTTATCACAATAAATACATTTTTTTGTTTGAAATACTGTTGTTAAAATCAAACTTTTACTTTCAATACAATAATGGTAAATCACCTGAAATTTTATTGCTTACTTTTTACATGTATATCCATCAAAGAAATTCTAAACATAGATACTATGAAATATTTGCAAATTATTTTGTACATGCTAAGATATGTATTTATTTATTTAGTTGGGGTTTTACACCGTTTTTAGCACATTTGGCTATTTCGCGGCGGCCATTTTTTTTTTTTTTGGTGGAGGAAGGCGGAGTACGGAGAGAACCACCGACCTTCTGTAGGAAAATTAACAATCCTTGTCAAGATCACAATCGATCACACCCCACCACAGGTGAGATTCGAACTCACAACCTCAGTGTTGACAGGCTAATGATCATTAATAGTCATGACGAACTACCTAGACCACTCGGCCACCGAGGCCCACTATGACATGTAAGAGGAGACAGCTAGATACAAGATGTTTATTTATGACACAAGCATATTTAAATTTTCTGTCAAGAATTTAACTAAAATCTCTTTTCTTTATTACTGAAATGAGTAAGTTCACTAAGAAACTAAAGAATATCTATTAAGTTTTCATTTCAGAGGATATGCTAAGATATGTATTTATTTATTTAGTGTGTATAAGCAGTTTGTGTATTTCTTTAGAGAATACAAAACCAACTATACAAGTTGAAGAATAAAACAGAAAATTTACCTTTAGCCTTTTAGTGACCTTCTGTCATTTAATTATTCAGATAAAATGGCATGGGGTTTAAGATGAGAAGTTAAGACAGATAAACAATGTCACATATATAAGTAATTACAAAAATTCAAATGTTGGGCCATGTGAAATTAATTTGTTCTTACATGAGTTCAAAGTGAAGACTGGAAAATCTTCAGAGTGTTTTTAAAATTCACGTCTTTCCCGAGCAGAGCACAAAGCAACGAGTGGAAAGATGCTGAATTTCAAAGACTTTTGAACAAGTATAAGTACCTATTTCTTCCATAAATACTCGATTTTTAGGTTTCCTGTACCTAGGTAAATTCTTCGAACACACCCGATGAAGATAATAAGCGTTGCGTCTCATTGGTCAAAAGGTATGACAAAATTTTTAATTTTGATTGGTCAAACTACCAATGACAGACACGGTCACATGCACCTGTCTGAAATTGCATTTAACAGTATTACAGTTTCATTAAAAGGGTCTTCTCATGAATTTGGCATTATTTTTCAACAGAGATGTCCGGGACATATTCCCATAAGCCGTATTCAAAATCTAGCATTAAACCATGCTTTAGGATAATATAAACCTTTGTGATCCCTTTTCTAATTTTTTCTGGTAATTTCTCTTTTATCTGTGGTGCTGTATACTGAGGTGGGAAGCCAGCCATGATGATCATATCTTTTAACATCACACTACTGTGCACTGTCCAATCTGTTGTCTGTAATTCATGACTGATACAAATGACAAAATCCAAAGTAAAAGTGAACATTTTACTTAAATTATCTACATAAGAAACATGTTTTTAGCATGTTAAGGTTTTTAAAATGTTATATATATATATCAATATTTGTGAATTTTCTTCTTTTTTTTTATAATATACTATGGATCATTTTATGTAGTGTGTGCTATATCAATTTTCATGGTTTAGTACAGACTTTCGCAAGGATACCAATAAATATAAAATAGAAGTTTGATTGAGTACTTTAATTCATGGTTCTAAATGCACCATGGAAACCAAGAACATTATAATCAATTAATTCAACCATTTGACAACAACACTTCATGATACTGCAATATTTATTAATACTTGTCGACATGTTTCGCCTGCAATATGATAATTGTTGATAATCCTGTATACCATAAGGTATCCACTTCAGGAGTCTCTACCAAAGGTAAACATAACGGCATTGGTTCACCCTATGTTGTTGTAATTATAATCAATTGAAATGTGATCAATCAGATATCAGCTCCAACAGAACAAAGGAGTCATCAAGAGACATACCATCCTGTCTCATTCATGTAAGACTGGTTTATTGGAGTTTTTTATGCTACTTTCAATGCAAATGATTATATCATGTTGGCCAGTTTTCATTGGTAAAGGAAGACAGAGTACCAAGAAATTCATTGTTCTTTGACAGTTAAATCAGCACTCTTTGTTAAATATTATAAGAATACACCTCCCTAAAATTGGGTTCAAAATCATAAACAATTTTGAGAGGCAAGTGATCATTAATACATATTTTTGCAATGAACTACCTAACAATTCTACCAAGAGACAATTCGAATATTAAAATGTCTTAAAAGTAAAATTTCTTCACTAGCGCAAGCTCTGAAATATTGAGAATCTCATTGTTTTTTCTTTCATTTAAAATTTAAAATTAATCATTACATGCCATCCTATTTGAATAAAACTTACAATGCAGCCTCTTCTTATTGTTGTATTTAGTTTGTTTATCACAATGTGTTGTCCTGTAATCTCAGTCACTGCAAAATAAAACATACTAAATATATTTATCTATTACATGTTTATTTTTTGTGAAAACACTTTTAACAACGGTCATCACATAGTTAGAAAACAATTTGATGTCAACACTATGTGAACAAATAAATGTATAGGGAAAACTCATCTCTGACTAAAAAATCCAGATACGTATATATATTATCTGCCTTTTGACAGCTTGATATCGTAAAATATCATCCCGTGAGCCAGAATATGAAGCTTGGGACAAGTGAGCGGGGTGATATTTTACAATATCTAGCAGTCAAAATGCATATAATATATTTATCATCTTAATTACTTATCTGAAACGTAAATATTTGTAAACGTTCTGAATTCTCCCAAATTTTCCCGGGAAAAGTATGGATTCTTCATTGCAATGACAAGTTTTCCGTTACGTTGTTTACCATACCAATAAGTACATATATTTCCTGAATGTTCATGTAAAATATCTTATAAACAATATAAAAACCGACATTAAGGTGTATTTTCATGTTTTAAAAAACAAAATCAGTCTGCAAATCTTTGTTCATGATTTTCCGGGAAACTAAAGCACCCGCTTTCAAACTTGCAACCTCGTTGATGTCTTGGTCCGTCTCCATTCGCGAAACAACTTCTGACTAAAATATGCGCAACGTAAAACAATCACTCAAATTTAACCAAGGAGACGACATATTTAAACAACATTTAGTCGTTTTTGTACTAATTCAGGTGAAAATATGGATATATAAAAATAAAGCGTATGTTTAAAAATTTGATTTAATCGCAAGTAATGAAATGCAATGGAAAGAGTGGAAAGAAGTCCCAGCAGACATTATCTGCATCGAGGACTGACACATTTTGTTGATGTCACTTTTAGAAATTTCTTCATCATTCATTTAAATAAAAAGCCATAATATAAAAAAGGAACACCAAATCTTGATATAGTTATTAATATTTTGCAATTCTGAAAGCTATTTAATAAGTTCTAAGCTGCCAAACGTTGGGAGAATTTGTTGATAACTCCTGCTCAGCACACGTGCTTCTTGGTACAAATTTTTCGGAGCTGCTCAACAAGCTGATAGAATCACAGGGAAGGATGATAAATGTCTATATCAAAGTTGTTCTTAATCAAAATCAGTTTTGGACAATTGAGTGACAAAATGATTATCATAATTTTACCTATTTTATCTATCAAAAATGGCTGCATACAAAAAAATTGAATAAATTAAAATGTTTGCCCTCTTCCTTTCAGAATCTACTATTCTGTAAAACACTCAAAATATATGTAATTGTCTTTTGACAAATCACATTTTTTATAACAGGGTGAGGTACAAACTTTTCTTCCGTGAAGACCTTTATGCAACTTTAACATGAACAACAACAATAGAATTTCTGTCACAAGATTTTGTGTCAGGCATTTATCCACTATAAGGTCTGTAACCTATTATAATTTTTCATTCATCTTATATACATTTATCCTGCAATCAAGCCATTTCCGGTCTAATAAAAGGGATAGAATAAACTTTCAATGTCCTAATAAAGTCCAATGGTACTTGTTTTCATGAAGAGCGCGATGAGCATAGCGAATGTACCAGATGACGTCGTGGCGTTCCCGCATTTTCACTGTCATTGAATTTCAACTTCAAACATAATTTAAGGCATTTTACACATCTAAAGGGGATTGCAGGATAAAAAGACAATACAAAGTCATTGTCGGAAAATAACTAAAGCTCGCCTTTTCTCATGTTTCTAAAGCTCGCCCAAATAAATTTTATATTTTCTGACAATTACTATGTATTGTATATGTAACTGTCATTATGGCCATGATCCCCAACTATCATAAGTACTAATTATATAATGTCTTACTGTTTGTTTCATCTGAGAATACAACTACAGTAAAATTAGCATTGGCATCTGTATCCAAGGAAACAGTAAACAACTTTTCTGCCTTTACAAACATTGGATAAATCATAGATAACTTCAGCAAGGTCATATCCACTGGCAATACTGGGTCAAGGACAATCATATTTGTTAGAAGACAGTTGGTGAAAATACATTTAGCATCACTGGAAGGGAAATCATCACTTTAAAAGATTTTAATAAGTGGTACTACCTGTACGTCAAAGCATTAGTCGAAAATAAATATGCAAATTAAAAAAAATTAACTTGCTGCTTTAACACCAAAACATGCTGAAAGAAAATAAATTAAATACAATTTTTTTTCAATACCTGAAAAGCTGATCAAATTTTATTTTTACTCTCTTCTCAAAAAATAAATGTCCAAAATACAAGTGAGAAAATGTAGGTGTGTTTTAGATAAAAGAAAAGTAACTCGTAGTCATAAATAATAGAAATCTACATCTATTACATATACATTGTCACACAACAATTTTACCATGTACCAGCAATAAAACATCAAACAACAAGAACATTGGACATTACATTTCCATGGCAACAAGTATAAATCCTACCATCATTTTAAAACAAATCAACATTTCACCATGCCCTTTAACAGGGGAGGTATTCCGTTGGTACCATAAGCTCTGGATTACTGTAACCAACAGTTTTGAAATGCTTGTTGACACAGAGATTTTTTGTTTTAATTTTATACACAAATTCACACCAGAAACCTTTTCAAATGATTCTAATACTTTTTTGTAAACATTAGAAATATAGCTTGCAATAACAGTGGGTGAATATATAGAATAAAATTCTATGCAGTTATAATTTGGCAGTAACGATGAAAGAGAATATTTTCTAGAATTTGAACTTTTTTCATTTTCTTTAATAATCAACAAACATGAATCTCGTTTTTTTCTCAAACTAAGCCTAGTAGTATGCACAAATATACCAATACAGGAAAATAGAATATTTAATCATTGTTTTTTTTTAACAAAGTTTTAAGTCATTAAATGTACAAAAAATCCTTATACATTTGTAAGCATGCAAACAAAACATTCTATTAAATAACATTTACAAATCTAGCATAAATCTTTTGAAATTTAATGAAATATATCTTACCTGCCATGAATTCTATGATAAATATACAAGCATTAATCATACATAAGGCTATATTTATTTATCTACCTTGCTGGATAAAATAATGCACATAATCGATAAAATAAGACTGATTTTCACATTTTACCGACTCGGTTTTCATTCTTACACATGTATATTTCTAACAAACTCAGATGTTTCAGATTCAATATCGTTTTAATGCTTATTTTTAATTTCAAAGTTCACAAAGACTGGTAAAAAAGAATGAAATTCAAGGACATTTCCATGACAAAGTCAATTACTTTCAAACAACAAAGTGAAATTGAAAGACTTTCCATGACCTCTGCAAACCATGTCATTCATTGCATTCAATAAATAGCACGGCCCTCATGATCTAAAATTACACATAAGAGCCATTTCCTTCAATAAATCACAAGGACCTCAAAATCTACTTGAATGCTATAAAAATTACTGACAAAATGTCATGTTTTCTTGATATAGCTATAAAAGAACAGTGTCCCTCGACACATGGCACTTCGTTTAGTGGAGAAAGTTAAACAGATCTGACACAATATTTGCTTAGTACTTGTACATCTACTAAGACACAACAGGGGTAAAAACAGGTCATGATAGACACGTACACTGCCAAAATATTCAAAAGTGCTAAGGCAATAACGCCACAAAAAATCATGTTACTGCACTCAAATTCAAACTGTATCAAAATGATTATCAAAACACATCTTCCATATGAATTTCATCAAAATCTGCAAATAAATGTAGGCGTGTAAGCACTTACGAGGCAATTATAGCAAAATTTCAAAGGGCAATTACTCTGCCAAAAATCATAGTATCACACTGGAATTTTAACTTGATCTAGATACCATCGAAAGACATCTTCAACAGACAGACTGACCACCGGCATTTCTATGTCCCCGTGTCGTGTTGCGAGACAAAAGTAACTATTTAGTGTTTGTCTTAAAAGTCTGATATTTTCATGCATGTCTCTCCAGAAAAAAATTTGAACATTAAAAATGTATTAATCACTTGTACAGATTTTTGTTATACAAACCACATCTTACCTGGTTATATTTAATTCTTCTTCAATGTTTAATTTTAAAGTTCTTAGCTGATTGATGAGTTTTGGATCTGTTCCATTTACCCAGGTATAGACAACATCAATAGGTAATGGTGAACACAGCCTGGAAAATAATTCTTAAGAATTCTTGCATTTGATTATGTACTATATTTTCTGGACTATAAGTCTATGTCGATTATAGGTCTAATTGATACTTTCTCCATTTACTTACATAAAGGTAACATGGTCATCTTAAAGTAAAAAAGGAAAATACGGTACTTTGAATTTTTATTTTTAATGTGGTTAAAAGCTGTTGGTCATACTACATTTTTTAAAATATATAATACTTTATATTATGTACTAAATAAAAGAAATTTGCATTTGATGCAACAAACAAAATTTCATTGAAATTTAATGCTAAAACTGACATTTTAAATTAGGCAAAACAATTTATGTGAGTTTACTATTATATGGTACTGAAAACAGGGCAGGTTTTTTTCCCTTTTGAACTAGTGTTTAAATTCCCCCACTTTCCCCAAAAAAGCCCACTTCATTGAGCAAAAATTTATTAAAGATAATCAGTAGAACAACTAACTGGTTTTCCAGGAACTGGTTAATTTTGTTGCAAAATAATTTCTACATTTAAGGGTTAGTCAGGTAACCAGTAATACAATTATTTTTTGTCCGACACACAACTTACACTTGTTAATTTTTGGTTAACAAGAGTGGACACACTACATGTCTCGCCTGAGTATGCACATGGACACAGAATAATTATTATCTGATACCCGACATAGCAAGTCAAAGGAATGCGTTAATAGAAATAGTAATGGACAGGCAATAATATGTCTGAAAAATCTCATGTATGTCATTTAAGCCTAAAAATGGTGGGTCTATATAATACATTTATAACATTTGTTGAGAAATGGACTTATCTGTAAAAATGGGACAAAAGTCACTCAAGCCTAAAATTGAGATCAATTTGGATATAGGTATTACAGCTACATAAAAATGGACTTAATCATGAAAATGTGGCTCAAGTCTGAAATTCAAGTCAAGGTCTCAGACAGCATGATGTACTCACCAAGGACTATCTATAGACCAAATATGGTTGGTCTATGTATTTCAGTTGCTGAGAAATGGATAATTATCCCAAAACATGAAACAAATCAGTCAAGCATGAAATAGACGTCAAAGGTAAGGTGTCAGATGTTAAAGTGGTATATACTAAGAACTTCTATCAACCAAATACTGTGGGTCTAGTTACAATTGTATACAGTTGCTGAGAAATAGACTAAATCATGAAAATGTATATTAGTCACTCAAGCATGAAATTCAGGTCAAGTTCAGCTGACAGGTGTCAGACTGGCATGTACCCACTAAGAACTATCTATTGACCAGATATGGTTGGCTTAGGTACAGGGGTTGCTCTGGCTCCTAAAAAGTAGGAGCCAGAAAAATCGCCAGGTGCCATTTTCAGGAGCCAGTTTACAAAATGAGGAGCCAGATAAAATTTTATATCAAGGAGCCAAACTGTGTCAATCTTGCAACTATTGTTGAATGTGTGTCGCTCGTATTTCTATTTGAAAACAATCAGTCAATTCAAGAAGGAAAAAGAACAATGTTTCATGTTTATTACAATAAATTATCAATATATAACAGCATTTTCAGCTACATTACCTATAGATGCAAATTTTTGAAGGTTTTGGACTAACAGGTTGACTGTCACTGTTGTCAATAGCTCCGGAGCTAAACCAAAATACAGAAAGTTTTGTCGTCTTTGACGACGAATTTGTCAAATCTAACTTTCACTTCACCATAATTACATTTGCGTATATGTAGTTTTGGATAATGAATAATTATATTTCATTGAGACAACTATTTATAAGAAAGAAATCGGAACTTCTAAAGTTTTCTAATTTCTTTGATAATATTGAGTTATTAGTATAATTTGATAGAGCTTGGATCTACCCTTGGTATTAAGCTTGTTTTGAAGAAAGAGACTGGGGAACAAGAAATTACTCAAAATTCTTACCAACTACCTAAAGGCATTTATCACCTCATCATTCTAATATGATCATCTAATTGTTTTCTTTAATAAATGGCAATCATAAATCGTAATTGGCGATTTGAATTTCACACCTCGATAATTTGTTTACCTTTTTCCTTTGACAGTTAAATACCGACACGCTCCAGAAAACACAAAACTTACCTGTATTATCCAACATATCGATCTTTGGTTCGTAAACAGTAAATGATGATAATTTTACACAGGGAAATTTAGGCGCCAAAAAAATCGCCAGCAGCCGTTTTCAGGCGCCAGTTGAGAAAAAAAATTGCAATTTGCGACATTGGCGACCGACAGCGCGATCCCTGAGGTATTAAAGCTGCTAAGAAATGGACTTAATCACAAAAATTGTGACTCAGGTCACTCAACCATGAAATTGAGGTCAATGTCAAAAGGCAGGTGTCATACTGACATGTACCCAATAAGAACTATCTATAGATCAAATAGTGTGGGTCCAGGTAATAAATTTGCTGAGAAATTAACCTAAACTCGAAAATATGACAGTCACTCAAGCATGAAATTGAGGTCAAAGTCCAGAGACAGGTGTCAGACTTGCATGTATCCACTAAGAACTATTTATAGACCAAACACGGTGGGTCTAGGTATTACAGTTGCTAAAAAATAGACTTAACCAAGAAAGTTGGCTGAAAGTCACTCTACCATGAAATTGAGGTCAAAGTCCAGAGACAAGTGTTAAACTGGTATGTACCCACCAAGAACTATTAATAGACCAAATACGGTGGGTGTAGGTATTTCAATTTCTGAGAAATGAACTTTATCACGAAAATGTGACACAGGTCACTCACCCATGAAATTGAGGTGAAGTTCAAAAGGCAGGGTCATACCGACATGTACCCACTTAGAACTATCTATTGACCAAATATGGTGAGTCTAGACTAGGTATTAAAGTTGCTGAGAAATGGACCTAATCTCAAAAATGTGACAAAGCCACTCAAGCATGCAATTGAGGTCAAAGTCCATAGACAGGTGTCAGATTTGCATGTATCCATTAAGAACTATCTATAGACCAAACACGGTGGGTCTAGATATTACAGTTTCTGAAAAATGGACCGAAGAAATTTGGTTGAAAGTCACTCAACCATGAAATTGAGGTCAAGGTCCAGAGACAAGAGTAGACTGGCTTGCACCCACCAAGAACGATCAATAGACTAAAAATTGTGGGTCTAGGTACTACAATTTCTGAGAAATGGACTTAACCACGAAAATGTGACTTAGTCCTCAAGCATGAAATTGAGGACAAGATCCGAAGCCAGGTGTTAGACTGGATGTACCCACTAAGAACTAGGCCACCATTAAAATATTCTTTGTTTGCTGTTTCGGACTCATGGCCCAAAGCAGTGGGCCAGCAGGTAGGACATTTTTCTTTCCCCAAGAAAATTTGACATTTGTGATGATAATTATCCCCGCACTTCAAATGAAGTTCGGGGATATTTGTAATCGGTCTGTCTGTCCTTCTGTCTGTCCGTCCGTTAGATATTCTTATCTCCAGAACTCCTCGTTCATTTTTAACTTCATGTATTTAATTTCTATACAGTATTGTCACAAACTGCATGTAGATGCGCTGAAAGGTTTTATAATTTTTATTTTCAAAAATAGGGGAACACAGGGGTCGAATATCGAAAATTGGAAATTTAAGCTTGTGACTAACTCCTTATTCGTTTTTCATTTTATGCTTTTAATTTCTATACAATATTGTCACATGTATGTAGATGCACAATAAGGGTTTTAGAATTTTGATTTTCACAACTTAAGCCCACAGGCGTTGTATTTTGGAAATAGTGAATTTAAGCTTGTGACTTAAAACTCCTCTTTCATTTTTCCATTTAGATTTAGCAAATTTATTTGTATATAATATTGTTCTTTTTTTTCTGTAGATGTACGAAAAGGTTTTTAATTTTGAAAATCTATTAAGGGTTCAAATTTTGGGACCAAAAAATGGTGAAATTGCTAATTTTGCCTTGTCTCTGGAAATATTCATTCATTTTTTGTTTCAGTGGTTTCATTTGTTTATAATATTGTTCTTTACTATGTGTAGATGTGCAATAAGGTTTTCAATTTTGAAATTTGATTCAGGGTTCCAATTTTCAGACTGAAATTGTGAAATTGCTAATTTTTCACTGTTAATGGTTTTTTGACATGTGCAGTGCGGGGATAGACATCGTTTCTGGTGGCACCAATTTCTAGTTTTTACTGCTTTGATGATGACAACAAACAAGAATTTTGGGTACATATCTTAATATCTATGAACATGATGAATAAACAAATTGTTTCAGTTGTTGTTGATTTTAACCTGCCACCAAAGGCGGAAGCAGGTCTAAGAATGGCACTGCTGAAATATTGCACACTTATTTTGAACACATTCAAAATGTGCACCTCCCATTGTGTAGTGATTTGAAAAAAAAATTGTCAAATTTATCATTTGTTGAATTTAGTCATGTTTAGGCATATAAGGTTTTTAGAGAACTTTTTTTTGTGTAATCTGAAATTCCTACACCTTTCCCATTTCGTTTCTGATATTTTGTTTGTTTGTTTGTTTAGTTGGGGTTTTATGCCTTTTTCAGCACATTTGGCCATTTCGCGACGGCCAGTTTTTATTGGTGGAGGAAGGCGGAGTACCCGGAGAGAAGCAGCGACCTTCGGTAGGAAAATTGGCAATCCTTGTCAATTAAGATCGGAGTCAAACACACCCCACAATAGGTGAGATTCGAACTCACAACCTCAGCGTTGACAGGCTAGTGATCATTAGTAGTCATGACGAACTACCTAGACCACTCGGCCACCGTGGCCCCCTTGATATTTTGTACAATTATCCTTACCACAATGTACATGTGCAACATCAATTTTTGGGTGATCTGAGAAAGAAATAAAAAACTTACTTTTTTGCAGAATGGATTAATATAGAGTAACCTTCTACATTCAAAGAAATTGAGGTAAAAAATGATATTTAAATCTATTTCTCTTTTGACTATTCAAGTTTCTATAATTAACTATATATCATTTAATTTTGAGATACACAATTTTCTCCTGTTTTGTCACTTTAGTATTCTTTTGGTCGATATTTGGATGAATAAATTTTTCATTCCTTTAACATCCCCTTTGGTTAAGTTGTCAAAAACGTCCTTTACATGAAATTTATTTTTTATTCCGTCAACATTGGTTAAGTTGTCGAAAACGTCCTGCAACGTGGTCTGGCTTTTCAAATCTATGTTTATAACTTTATTTCATCTGTTTATAGAACTTCGTTCTGTGATCACACAAGTTCAAATTGGAGACCTCATGTCTTTCCCGAATGCAAGGGGGAAAAATACTGAATTTTAAATACAAGTTGAAGATGTCCAAGTCCTTCACTTTTGAACGATATACATGTACTCGGTTTTAAAGTTTCCTGTACCTAGGTAAATTAATGGGGCATAGTCGATGAAGTTAACTAACATTACCCCTGATTGGTCAATGTATAACAGAATAATTCTGATTGGGAATAATTCTGAACAGTGGGAGATAGATGCATGTGCAGTCATCTTCTGAGGGTCATCTCCCAATAAAAACAATCATTTACCACTGTTTACGGGAAAAAAAATGCATAATTGACTAAATAAGATTACTTGTTAATACTACTAACTACCGTACCACAGAGAAAACAAACAACACACTGCAATGCACTCAGCACTATGACAAATTTTCATAGAAAAAAAACTGTATTTTTAAATCAACAAAAAAATAATTTGGGTGGCAATGAATTTTATTTTAGGCCCTATCTATAGACTAAATATGGTTGGCCTAGGTATTACAGTTGCTGAGAAATGGATTTAACCACGAAACTTGGATGCAGTTTTTATATGTTTATGAAGTCAGTGAACCATGAAAATGAGGTCAGGGTCACAAGACAATTATACTGCGGCAAACCGTATATGTTAAGCTATCTGTGGACCATAAATCGTAATTGTAGGTATTATATGTGCAAAGTTATTAAAGTTTCAAAAAAGTTTACGCTTACACCAATGGCGAGACAATAAAAAGCCAGTTATGGTTTTAAAAATTTTCATTGGTAACAACTAAAAAATGTATGATTGTTAAATTTTGTTACAGTTTTTTTCTATACAATTTGTGTGTTGCATAACAATATTTACCTTTCCCTAAATGATTTACCAGCAATGTTATCACTGTAGGAATTAAAAACTTGTGCATACTTCTCGTTGCTCCATTCAACAACAGCCTGGAAAAAACACAGCAGATTGACACATGTAGATGTTTTTCAAAAGAGCAAAAAGGGAATTTTTATTCATAGTATAGAATGTATAGATGACTTTTATATAAATAAAGCTAAAAAAAATTTAAAAAAAAAGATTTTTGCACTGTCTTTTTTTGTAAATCTGTGACATGTAGTTTTAATCATTTGCTGTCGCCCGTTCCCATATTTGCAATGTTCAAATAATAAGGATACTGTTACTAAGTTGCGAGTAATGTCAGAAGTGGAGTAGACAGTCTTATTCCGAGTCTTTTCAGAAAACTTCAATTTCAGGAAGTTGTGATATAAAAAAAAAACCAAACTTTGGGCACATTAAAAATTGGTTGATTTTATTGAGACAGTTGATTTACAGCAAACAAACACTTTTTAAGGATAATCTATAATATCAGTGAAATGCATCTAAAACAGATACTATAAAATATGTTTATTGCAGTTCAATCATTATCAAGCAAATACCAGAAAATGTCAAATGGGGTGCCGGAGTTAAATTTTATTGGTGAAGATCAGAATTTACCATTAAAAGGTTTGTACATGTATAAGCATGTGCTGTTTACTATTTTCCATTCAACTGTAAAATGTAATGCCTTCTTGTAATAAAATATTTCACAGGTGAGTAACAACTCTCAACAAAAGCATGGATATCAAACAACATGTGCTATATTCAACAAATACAGTCATTTCGGGTAATTCTGCGCATCGTCTTACTCGGCGCATTAACATGAAAATGATTTGAATGCGCCTAATTAAACGCTGCGCCGAATTACCCGACAACATAGTATATCTAATTCATTAATTGCTTTGGCATTCTGCGTCCGGAGCTATTTTCCTGACATGGCAGCCCACTGACTGAATGGGCGACCAAGTCAGAAAAATATCTCCGGACACAGAATCTCAAAAGGGATTACTAGTTCATTAATCTGGTGACGTTTTGCAGGAATTATTTTCAAGCCAACAGTAACATGGTTTGAGCTTATAGCGACCCATCCATAAGGACTGGTATCATTAGTAAGAAATACAGTGTGTATGGGGAGGTAATAAATACTTAATTTGAAGGTGAACAATATCTTACTGGGAATATCTGTCTTTGAGTTGGGGCAGTTACATTAACAGTAATAACATTCTATAAATTTTATTCTAGAAACTACCCAAATCTGTTTCTAACATATTACCTCTCCAAAATAAAATGCTGTCACTGTTATGATAATAAGGATACCAATTATTAGAAGAATTCCATGCTTATGTGACAAGACATCATAAGCTTGTTTCTGGACTATCTTTCTACAGTTGTCGTCCCGCATTCTGAGACTGAGAGCGTCTGCTCCAATCTAATATTGACGACATTTATAACGCATTTATTTTTACTCTTCTTGATTCATCATACATGACCATTATTAGTGATTATCATGGATTTTGATAGAAAATCTCAACAGCTCAACAATAATTTGTAATTTCGAAGCAGCAGATGATCTGGTGATCTCGAGTCGGCGAGTCACACGTTTCGAAGTTTTTTGTTCACGTATACCCCAGAAAGAATCCGAATAGAGATCATATGACTGTCTAAATTAAACCAATCTGATCCGCACTATACCTTTATCTGATATTTTAATATGTTTGTTTTCTTTGGTTAATATAAAATCAATCGACCGACTAAATGTTAAATAACAGTAAAAGAATTCAGAAGAATTAAGATAAGAAGGGGAAGCCATAGCCTAAATTCCATAGAGGCAGAGGAGGAAGCAGCTCACTGCGGCCTCACCCAACTTTCGAGAACAAAAATAATTTAATAAATAAGTTAAAACAAATAAATATAATCAGAGACTTATAAAACATTGTTTTATAAGTCTCTGATATAATGAATAAAGACCAGAAAAGAAAAAAGCTTAATGAAGTCCGATTTTCTCCTAATTGTTGAGCAATAAATGTAAAGCACATGATTTTTAATAACTTGTTGGGTTTCAACGTTTTATTTTAAGCTCCCGATATCAATACATTTATACCTCGACTTTATATAAAATCAAACGACTTTTGCATTATAGCAATAATATAGACTGTATGCGAACAGACAATGGTAAATGTAACCTTATCAACCAGAATAAAAATTATGAAAAGTTTTAAACTGCGAAATTTTTTTCAGAGCATCTATATTCTGCTCGCGCGTTCTTTTGTTGTTTAGTGTACATATTTTTTATTGTTTGTCTAATTATTTAAACAAGGGGCTGTTTTATATATGTTCCTACGGAATTTGCCTGTCCCAGGACTGGATTATATAACTTTCATGCAGTGGTCTTCTCAGTCTTACAGTAAGCTGGTAAGCGTCCACCGTAAACTGGTTGTCGAATGACTATTCTGTCACATTTATGGAGTGTGCGTATTTTAATAAATAAATAAATTTTTAATTTGAAAAAGGGGTGAATTTTATATACAACTGCAATTAAACAATGGTAGTTTATACAAGGTGTTTCTTATATGAAATAATGTTTATAAATATGAAACATGTGTTTACCTTTGGTGACTTATTGATTACAGCGCATGTTTCCGAGGTAATTTACACGTTGGCCTATTAGACGCCAGGGAGTCAACGATCTTATAAACTAGACAGAGGCATGAATTACCCCAAATCCCCTCCCCTTCGTTGCTTGTGTTAGAATGAAGCGAAATAATAATCTGTAACCCAAGCCGTGTCGGTATTGGGTAACATTTATATCGAAATGGATGAACATTTAAATAGTGCACTGACTTTGAATATTTATATTTATTAATGCATTCTACTTTTTGATTATTTATATGAAATGATTCTTAAAAAATATCTAAGTTAATTATTGTTACTTATCTCAGTATCCTTAAAAAAAATCATCTCCAGTGTTAATTTCCATTCTTTAATATGGCCCAAATCCCGAGTGCAAATCAGGAAGAGAGTACTAAATACAAGAAATTCTGGGGTCATTGCATGGATATTCATGTTATTTTTATTTGATGAGAATTATTTACCCACTGGAACCTCTGAAGATAACAATTATATTACAGTCGATCGATATCAATAGTATATGCATGAAACTTGGAAAGACAAATCGAAAGAGTGGATGCATATACAGGTATGGTTGTTATTTATACATAAATAGCATACTTTTCATATAATACAGGTATGGTTTGCGATGTATATATGTGAATTAATAAACATTCTATATAAATGTAGTCTCATGAGTCTGTGTAGTACATAAATAAAATACATTTCATATCTGAGTGTAACACCGTGTTCGATTGTTCGATTGCGGCATTCCATTTGGAATATTACATCTATAATGTTATACTTTTAATGGCCATATTTGATGCATTGTAAACGCATTTTCCATTTGAAGTAACACTGCTTAACTTAAGGTCAGATATCAATAAAGGTGAAACATTTCATTGATATTTCAGATAACTTTAATCTGAATACGAAGTATCTTTAAGTTTATCACATGTTTTGGTCACCAAGGTCTATAACTGATAAAAACCACACACTACTAAGGTAAGAAGCATATTTTATTTGTTTGAAAAAGAAGGAAGATTTAGTGGGCTTTTTTCTGATTGTATTACACATGTGTGTAAGAGCTAGTTACCGGATGTTTTAGTTATATAATTCTAGGACATAATGTCTTTTGGCACTACATATATCCGAACACGTGACACAAATTAAAGAATAGCTTAACATTTTTTCAATTAAGAATGAAAGCTTAATCGTGTATCTGGTGAAATTTAATCCAGGATATGTGTGTAATGAAAATGTCATTCGACACATTTTAATGGATTAAGTTCTATAGGGATACTCCCACCACTTTAACGTCATTGCCTACATATTACATGTTTTTTATTCCAGCACTGGGAGTTTTGACATTAAACAGCTATTTGAAGGAACAAGAAAGATAATTTTTTGAAAGCAAAATGAAATAATAATGCCGAAAGTATGACGTCTTATTACGTTTTCCTATTCTTAACTTGTGTACATCTTCTTGTAGTAATATAAAATCCATTGCTAATAAGTATGTCTGACATAATTCATTTAAATATATTTTTTTAAATCGGGAAAAAAATGGTTCCTCCTTTTAAAAATCCTCTTTCACAATTCAACTAAATATTAATGCCTGTTACAGTAGGATGTTAGCATCAGTGCTCAGGGGCGGGTCCAGGTGAGGGCGTAATGGGCGTACCCCCCCCCCCCCCCCACCCTTTTAAAAAAAAACAAAAAAAACTATCGTAATCTGCTTATATTCCATTGAATATGGCAATTTATCATATTCATTAATTAAACATTAATTAAACACATACTCTGATTTCTTTTTAAACTGAGGTTTAAGGTACATTTATACTAGTAACATATATATTTGGTATATAGCATGTTTACTTCCCATCTGGATAGCCTTTGGTAGTATCATATTGTTTCAATATCCATAAGTGAGTAACTAAGTGACATTGACCTACATTTTGCCATGAAGTTCAAGCACCATATTTATTTATGTACCATATACCACCTATCGGAACTAGACAGTGACATGATTGCTTTAATTTAGTACTGTAGTACAATGACGTTTTTTTTTTTTTTTTAATATTCAGTCATGTATTCCAGATTAAAACCCAAAGAACTTTATCTTTCACTGTTTGTTTGTCTTGTATCATATGTGTCGTTCAACGAAACTAAAACTTAATCTGAAATAGAGAGATATTTATTACTCTGGCTACTTCATAATTTGATGGTAAATTGTTGAAATCCAGGAGCTTCTCAGCTTCCACATGGACACACTACCAGGGCAACCGTAGATACACCTCCCGTTCCCGTCCTGGCCTAGGAGTATTGAAATGTAAAGTAATGCCTTATACCCTAGAATTTGGAATTTCTCGTTATTGGTGTACTGCTGTTAAGATCCATCCAATCCTTTAAATATACCATAGAAATTAATGGAGAGAATTCGGAATAAAAAATATCAAACCCTGACACTTTAACTATAAAATATACATGCTCCAAGTCAGGAACCTTACATTAGTGCATTTCACAATTATTTTATGTTTTTTAGCAAAAAAAAAGGTCCAAAAAATTTTTCTTCGAAAGTTTTATTATATGCCCCCCTTTCAAATATCCTGGAAACGCCCCTGGTGCTGGACAAAAGCACTTCGTGCTATGTTTTCTGTAATATTGTTAGATTTTCGTGGCTTTGATTAATAGCGAGCGCTATTGGGAGCATATTGGTAATTTAGAAAAGTCTTTGTTTAATGGGACAGCCATCATGCAATCCGAAGTGAATTTATTTGTTAAAGCGAATATGGCCATATTGTGCTACATACTAAGGCTAGGAAAAGTTTCGTTCGCCGGAAACGGAAGTAAGTAAAGTTAGGGAAATAACTTGCTTCAAATTATAATTTTACAGTCAGAATCGTGATACCGAAAATGAGCTTCTGGAAAGGGCTATTGCTGTGCTCGCATCATTGGCCACGCCAACAGCATGCATATTACTGATATTTAAGCTAGAGAAAATTAGGATTAATTCAGATAATTCTCCCACGGTTGCACTACAGGACTAAGGACCACTGCTTTTTGAGGATGTATCATGTACGATGTATATAAAGTATAAGTTCGTGTTATATTCGTTATAAACTGCAAAATATCCTCATATACTAAGAGAAGAATAAGAATATTTTTTGTTCCAACCACTGGCCCTCATAGGGGCAATATGGTGTCATCCTGATTCTCCTATTTTTAATCCTTTATATAAATATACTACATGTAATTACGGAATATTGTGATAGTAGCTATAGTTTATTTCTGCTAAATATTACCTATTATTTACCTGTAATTCTCTTTAAATTAAATGAATTTTGTTATTTTAGAGTTTGATTTTTACTTTTTGTGTCGTATTTTTAACTTCTTGAAATTAGAAATAAGTTTCTAACTTTATGTCAAAGATGTGAAAAATTACTTGTTGAAATAAATTGTTTACTTCTCATTATGAACAATTTATTGCATATGCATACATGTCAGCTCTGAATCTTAACAACTCATTAAAGGATGTAACATTTTCGAACAATATAATAATAATAGGCACTTTCTTACTAACAAATCTTATACACCCAAGTACGGCAAATGTGCAAGTTCAACCCCTAGAGTTCGTACGGAACAAGTTAGGCAAGGAAAGTTTGTTTTTTGGAGGTCATCGTTACATTGTAAAGAATACACGTAACAACAAGGCTATACTGGAGGTGTGCAGTACCCACATGGGCCGCTACTGTCAACACACATGAAGCACACCCTAACATCTACGAGATCATAGAAATCTTACAGAAGACACAAGCATCTACAGAATTTATATTCTCCCTCACTACGTTCGTCCGAATATAAAGTAATTATATTCTATGGCCTATAAAGAACAAACTACATAATGTAGGTGTGCTACTCGCTATAACCTTTAATTCTATAAAATACATCAAAGAATGTATCAAATACAAACATATATAACAATAATATCATAATTCCAATTACAAATTCACATTTAATCATCCGTGAATACACGTGTCTTCTTTAGGCTATAGCGAGAGTCGATGGTCAGAAAGGTGACCGCACGGGTTTTAAGTACGGACAAATGGTCACATGTAATGAATATTCATGAACTACTTACGTACGACGAACTAAATTTTATTTATATTCTCCCTCACTACGTTCGTCCGAATATAAAGTAATTATATTCTATGGCCTATAAAGAACAAACTACATAATGTAGGTGTGCTACTCGCTATAACCTCGAGACAAAGGGAAAAAAGTAAATTTATAGCATAATTGAGCTGAAAAATATCACCAAAAATTTAAATATCTATAACCCGTTATATACCAAGATTTGACGAAACCGTTAGTTGCTTTTTAACAGAATCTTTGATATAACCATCTTTAGCAAGATCGGTACGCCACCTTCCATGCTCTTTGATCAAACGATCAGAAACGCCATTTCTTGCAGCAGCAGTGGCACCACCACTGCGCAAACTATGAAGACAAAAATGTTTACAATCAAGACCAATCGCAGTTAATGTGCCCAAAAGTAACTCCCTAGCTCTAGTATAAGATAAAGGACGATTAACCTCTGCTAACTTGTAAGAATTTACTGACTTAAAAAATCTAACAGAACGGAAAACATATTGATTAGAATCCAAAGCTAATTTAGCTAAATTAATGTAAGTCAATAACCAAACTACTGGACAGGTAGGCAAATTTGTTTTAGAAATTATAACATTATTACCCCTTCTATATACATCAGTTTTCCCAGATTCAATATTCAAAGAAACATAAGTGTCAAAAATTTTTATGTTACACATTTTTAAATTTGCTATCTCACTGTAGCGTAAAAATCCTGCATAACCAACTAACATCATAGCACAAATTCTAACATTCGGCAAATGAGCACGATCACTACCAATTTTGTCCACTATCTTCTGTAAATGATCTGCTGTAATTGGCTCTTTTTTCAAAACTGGTTTACTTAAAATTCTCTTAGCTCCTTCAATCATCATCCGAATAAGCTTGTCTTCACACGGATTGTACACTAAACTGAAATCGTGATACCACTTTATGCTATAAAAATGAGCTAATAAAACTGACTCGGATACGGATTGCTGCACAAGGCCACTAATATAAACTGCAACGGAGGATACACTTGCAGGCAACGGAATAACTTTATATGTAATACACCATTCTTTAAATTTTTGGAAATACACATCGTACTTTTTATTTGTAGAAATTGCTTTACTGCTTCTCACAATATTGAAAATGCTTTTTTCACATCCGGTAAACTGTTGATTTGAATTCGCAAACTGAGAAATTTCCCTCCATGTTGCACTGTCCTGTAATAATGAAACATAAATAAAACTAAGCGCAACTTAGCTAAATAATAAATATAAATATATCACTATAACAGAACAATCATGCAAAGTGCATCTTAAACAACTGCACAAGGTGCATATTTTATTTTTTAAACCTCACAAGGTGCTTTTCTATTCTTAAATCGCATAATGTGCGTTTTTGCACTTTAACCGCACGATGTGTATTTTTGCATTTAAACTGCACAAGGTGCTTCTCAATTATATACTGCACAAGGTGCTTCTCAATTATATACTGCACAAGGTGCTTCTCAATTATATACTGCACAAGGTGCTTCTCAATCATATACTGCACAAGATGCTTTTCAATTATATCCTGCACAAGGTGCATCTAAATTATAAACTGCACAAGGTGCTTCTCAAATTATAACCGCAAAAGGTGCATCTCCATTCTTTAAAGCTAATATACTTTGGCTAAAAATGTATACATATGTAAACGTGTGGGTACATTCCGTAGTAATTACCTATTTCGATACGTGTATTTTACCGTGTAGTAAAAATTTACACCTCGATAGTAAAATTGAGCATTGAACCGTACAAAAGAATGTGACCTCCTACGATGAACAATCAAGTTTAAAAACAAGGACGTTACTGATGAATGGGGATTGAGCAAAAACGCTGTCTCTGTCTGAACCAGATAAAAAGAAATGTTTAGGACGATCAAATTCAACAACATCTGTAATAAAATCGTAAAATTTATTTTCTGTGTTGTTCCAAACCATAGGCCAAAATAGAGCAGACTTCCATTTAGGAACTACCAATACACCTTTTGCACGACAAGTTAACATATGATTTAAAACTCGGCAAACTAAGCAGACGGGAGGCACAATCCAGTTGTTTTCTCCTGACCAGTCGAAAGCGAAAGCGTCGACTCCTGTAGTTCCTGGAACCCAAAACTTCGAATTAAACCGTGCAATTTTATGATTCTTATCGTCTGCAAATCTGTCAAACGTAAATTTCCCCCATCTGTTATTAAACATAAGAAAAACGCTGTCGTCCACAGCCCAGTCATCAAAATCAAAAATTCTACTTAAGTAATCTGCTTGTACATTTTCAGATCGTGGGATCCACTCAACCTCAATCGTAATACTATTAACTATGCAAGTTGTATAAATATTCATAGCAAGTTCATGTAAATCAGGCTTCATGCTGCCAACTCGACAAATATGCACGACATTTTGATTGTCAGTATAAATTTTAACAAGTTTTCCTGCTAACTGTGCAAACATACTTTCTAATATAAATTCGACAGATTTCAACTCTCTCCATGTGGAGCTCTTAAGTCTTTCTTGTTCACTAAACATATAATGAGCAATTTGTAAAACATTACCGTCGACAAAACCTGCTCCAGCATACATACTGGCGTCGGAAAAAATAATACGTTCTGGAATCTTGTGTATAGGACATACTGATAAATTAGGTATAGATTTACAATTACTTTTCCAAAACTCAAGTTCGGTTTTGACTTGGGTGGAAATTTTAAAATACGAGTCCCAAGTATTTCTCTGGCAAACAGACATGCATAAATTACGTGTCATCAATTGGCAAATCTGACCAAAAGCTGGGATCAAAGATATAATTTTCCCAAGAACACGTGCCAAATTTCTAGCAGTTGAACGATTATCTGAAAGAATTTTTTCAATTTTTAACTGTATTTTTTCAATTTTCTTTCTGGGAACTTCAATGACACCAGATACCAGATTCCATGAAAAACCTAACCAATCTAATTTTTGCACTGGAGAAAAAATTGATTTCTCAAAATTTGGCAAAAACCCAGATTTCAATAAAGTATGTAAAACAGATTTGGACATGCGTACACACCTTTCCCTGCTGTCACAAGCCCATCCGTCGTCCAAATACACAATGATCGGGAAACTTTGTGATCTCCAAAAGTTAACTAATGTACGAACAACTTTAGTAAAAATATGTCCTGCTGAAGATAGCCCAAAAGGTAAAACCGAGAAAATAAAATATCTTTCTTGTCCATCAATTACCCATGAAAAACCTAGAAATTTCTGATGTTCTGGATGTATATTAATATGATGATAACCATGACGTAAATCAAACTTTATCATGAAAAAACCCTTTTTTGCGTATTGTTTGGCCTCTTTAACGCCTTCAAATTTTATTTTCTGTTTTTGTACATACTTGTTAACATGTCTCAGATCTAAAACTAATCTCTCTTTCTTCGAATCACTGATGACTACAGTTAGAGGATTTATTACATAAGGTTTATTTAAAACTTCAGTAATACAACCATTCAGTTTTAATTCTGTAATGGCTTTCAAAACAAATGAGGCATTATTAAATGCTGATCTGTTATTATTCAAATAAACTGATGGAGGTTCTTGAATAAAAGGAATAACGTAACCAAATTTTACAGTGCTTAAAACTAATTCAGAAGGTTTTAAACTATCTTCCCAAAACTGGACATGATCTTTTAATCGATTTTTTACAGTCTTAATTCCATCAGTATATTCATAACTATCAAATTCTATATCATACTCAACTTTTTCATTAAGACATGGGTGGAGCACTTGTAATAGTGGCTGGTGCTGACTTGGTACTACTGAAGGTATGTGCTTTGTAAGGACAGAAACGGGCAATGTGTCCTGGTCTTTTGCAGTAAAAGCACAGTCCGTGCTGGGAGTTGTTTTGCTGACTGTAGTTGTCATTTCTGGGTCCAGATACTTTGCTGAAGCCACGAAAAAAGTCTCTAGCATTGAAACCTCCTCTGCCACCACCTCTGCTGTAAGGCTTGTTAGCTGTACGTTTACGGTTAGCCCTGAAAACAGCAGTGCGTAACTTTGAAGCATCTTCAACGCTGTCAGCAAGAGGATCGTCCAGATATTCGTGGACGGTATCCCACCCATGGCGATCAGCGATTTTTAAAATTTTGTTTCGCTGGTTCAAAGTGTCAAGTTCAGTTTTAACAATAGACTGTAGGTCAAGCGTTTGGTCAAGTGACTCGGAAGTTAGCAAATGTTCAATTCTTCTTAATGAAGAAATACGGTCGGTGTTAAAATTAAACTGTATTTTAATCCCTTCCTGTCTAAATTCAAATGACGGAGGCTGGGAAGCAATTGTAGAAGGTTGACCACTGACTAACGTGCGTGTGTTTGCATTGACAGAGCTTACTTGTGTCTTTTTAAACTCCGACAAAATCTCACTTTTCTGTCTCTGTAGAGCCTTATTTAACGAACTATTAAATAAGGAAACTGCATCAGCTGTAGTAAGATTACTTTCGTCGTCTTGTAAGAGTTGGCTTTCGTCCATAGGCTCCACGGCAGAAATTTCTTCTTCGGACATAATACACGTGTCTTCTTTAGGCTATAGCGAGAGTCGATGGTCAGAAAGGTGACCGCACGGGTTTTAAGTACGGACAAATGGTCACATGTAATGAATATTCATGAACTACTTACGTACGACGAACTAAATTTTATGTACCATGATACAGTATACAGCAGGAGGAACCCGCCCACACAGACGCCGCCGCTACAGAGCTATAGACTACAACAACTAAAACAGATAACAAAAAGGACTCATTGACGCAGTCGACTATGCCGACACGACATCTCATCAACTTCCCTTAGGCTGATTATCTTTTATATGTTTTTTTTTTAATTTATTTGTACAAATTGGTGATATACATATGTATATAATTTACTCCCAGTGCTAATAAAAAAGTATTTAATTTTTTTCTTTCTTAATTACAAAAAAATCATTAGTTTTCCCATTATATTATGTATTTACAAAATAAGAAATATAGTCCATAGTCATCCTCCCACCAGGGTATTTAATGAATTTTTAGTCGTTTAAATAGAACAGACTATAGTGTTGCATGGTCACTGATTCCTTTGAAGTTTTTGTTTATACAGTTAATTGGTTTGTTTAGTTGGGGATTTACGCCGTCTTCAGCACATTTGGCTATTTCGCGGCGGCCAGGAAGCCGGAGTACCCGGAGAGAACCACCGACCTTCGGTAGGAAAATTGGCAATCCTTGTCAATTTAGATCGGAGTCGAACACACCCCGCCACAGGTTAGACCCAGTTTTGACAGGCTAGTGATCATTAGTAGTCGTGACGAACTACCTAGACCAGTCGGCCACCGAGGCCCCTACAGATAATTAGGGTAATTTAAAGTGGTAGAATCAGGATTAAACCGCGCAAGATATACAACATATAACAAACATTGATTCATTAGCATTAATTACAATGAATATGAAAAAAAAGAATATGCTGGACACCGGACCAGAGTTATTCCCCTTGTCTGATATATTTCCCCAGAAATTTGAGTACAGATATATCTTCATTTCACTCTTAGTCTTCTGACTTTTTATTCCAGTACTTAAAAAATAACTATGACATAATTTATCTATTACTGACTTATTAACTCATTCATCTTTATTCGTGAATGTTGAATATTAAGTGTTTGTAAGATAAATTAAATGGATGACAACCAACATTCTGTATTGTCTGAAACCATACTTTGATTAACAATATATGCATCAAATAGTATACCACTTTCTATTTGATCTATTTTTAACCAGTATTTTAACATTGACAAAACAACAGAGAAATACTTTGGGCATCTGCCGAACTAGCTGTGTAGACAGGATACCATATTGTTGCCCCTCTTCCCACCTCTAATTCATAACAATTGGTTACGGTTAAATTAATTTACTATATTCTGAGGAATTTCAATATTTGGAGAAAGTGATGATTCGACGAAATATTTTCCCCTTAAAGTGCCGGAAACGGAAGTAAGTAAAGTAAGGGAAATAACTTGCTTCAAATTCATTACCCAGTTTCGGGTCTACAGACGCTCAGGAAATATTAAATCATTATCACATTTATCCAGTATTTGTGAATATTGAACATTTTCAATTGTTATGAATGAGAGAATTAAGAAAGCATACATATAATATACTATGATAAAAACCCTGCAAACAAAACATGAAATAATATGTTCAGATTAATTTAGAAAATTAATAGATAGAGAGGAGAAAGATGGAAGCATAGAAAAGAAGTAATATTATGTAACTAGTATTCATGTATAACTTTTCCACTTTGCCAAGAGGGCTCTTTGTTATCCAAGTCATTTATTCCACTAATTACATATAACAATATGAATGAATTTCTCCAGGTCAATCGCATGATTAGTCATTGTGACGTAATGAGTTTTTATTTTATTTTGTGACGTCAAAGTATATTTCCGGAAAACTTACAAATTTGGAAAGCCAACAAAGCATGAAGTATATGTAACTATTTTATCTTATTATAGAACGTATGGAGAGACAAGTTTTGTCTTTAAAACAGCAATAATATATTCCATTATATAGTTTATTATTTTTTACAGGTCCATGTAAAGAATGACCAGTTCGGTATGCATGAGACAGAATTTCTTCAATATTGTGAAAAAAGTCGTTGGAAATTTATGTCACAGAATTACAAGAAAACGCAAGAATTTTTGTATATGTTCTTCGCTGTTTTTTATTAGTATATTTATTTATTTAAATTACCAATATAATTTGCCAGTTTTTCATGTTTTTCGAAACCCAAATGTGCAGGCGCCATGCTTGTTACCGGTATATGATATATACGACAGCTCAGTTGATCAGTTCTTTTGGGACCAGCAACCACTGCCATGTGAAAACTGGTTGGATTTATTTTTTATTGATGCCAATGGTTTTATTACAATGAACAAAACAGCAGTGAGCAAGTCGGGATTTACAAAAATAAAATGTGAATACCGTTATGTGAAACGCAGATCTGAAGCTGAAATAGATTTTTCATCCAAAGTCGAATATGTAAAACCAACTTACATGGATGGTGACTTCATTCACATGGAGTGTTTTGATAGTAATCAAAAGCGAGTATATAATAATTTACATATTAATATTGATAGCAAAAATGTGTTTAAAAACAGATCGCTAGCAAATGAAACAAAGTCAGATTTAAGCGTCTTTATTATAGGAATAGATTCCTTATCAAGGCTTATAGCAGAACGCAAGTTACCAAAAACACTTAAATACCTCAAAAACAATTTGGGTGCGTATATGTTTAAGGGGTATACACGAGTTGGAGACGGATCCTATCCAAATCTTCTACCACTTTTTACAGGATTAAAGGCTTATGGAGAAGAACATGCTGTCGGAATAAAAAATATACAATATATGTTTAATAATTATTCACAGAAGGGTTGCATAGATTTATTTGCAGAGGACTGGTACAAGGTTGCGACATTTGTTGACATTTTTAGAAAGCAGCCTTCGCACCATTACATACAGCCTTTGTTTCAGGCAATCGATAAAGTTAGGTCGTCGAGTTTAGCAGTAGAATACACATTCAAGTTTTTACAACATCATAATATTCCTTTAAGTGCTATTTCTTCTATGTGTTTTGGAAATATTTTCAAATTTCAATTGATTTTACAGTATTACAAACGATTTTTAGATAATTATCAAAATAAAAGAAAATTTGCTTTCGCATGGTCGAATGAGATAGGTCACGATTTTCTCAATATGGTAGGATTAGCTGATAATGACTATGTGGAATTTTTCAAGTGGATGAAGGAAACTAAAAAGCTTGATAATGCAATAATGATATTCATGAGCGACCATGGACCACGGTACAGTGAGATTCAAAATACTGAAGTTGGGAGAATATCTAATTTACTACCTCTATTTACAATTGTTTTACCCGATCATATTAAAGAAAAGTATAGACACATTGACAAAAATTTAAAGACAAACACCGAACGAATGACGACCGCGTTCGATGTTTACGAAACACTCCGTGACATTTTGAATGGTGACTTTACAGAGAAAGAAAGTTTCTTAAAAAGCA
Source organism: Mytilisepta virgata (assembly GCA_028015205.1). Lineage (NCBI taxonomy): Eukaryota > Metazoa > Mollusca > Bivalvia > Mytilida > Mytilidae > Mytilisepta > Mytilisepta virgata. The sequence goes on from CM051515.1 coordinate 41,555,397, forward strand.
AGACTCTTCCAAGAGCAATAAGTCTCTTTCGGGAAATTCCGTCATTTCGAAGTTGTCGAGATGCTGACATATCCGAACATTACTGTCCATGTTATTCGTCTAAGTCCATTTTATCGGACGACAAACGAGCTTTGGAATCTGCACATACCGTTGTTAGAAAAATTAATCACATTTTGGAACTAGTCAAAACGCAGTGTGCGAAAGTGGTGTTTTCCAATATGCGAAGTGCATCACTTGTGTTTGCCGATATGCATCGCGATCCTACAAAAGAGCGGTCGATTTCATTACGTAGTTTTCTATGGACAATTCAAGCACAGACAAGACTTCGTATTACTTTCTGGACAAACCCAGGAAATGCTTTATATGAGGCTACCGTAGAATACCACGACAAAAATAATATAAAGATTCTAGGAGATATAAATCGTATAAACAAATATGGGAACCAGTCAATATGTCTCAGACAGGGAAAAGTCAGGGATAGGATCAGAGAACTGTATTGTTACTGCATTTAGGCAAAAACTTAATAACACACAACGCCTTTTTGGTATTCTTGGATAGAAAAACTAAACGATTGGGGTTGCTTCGAATATTAGAAGATTATGTTTTTCAACCTACCCTCAAACCAGAATGTGATCTCAGTGAAACTCTTGGTGCTATATTGTTAGTGGCAGAGTCAGAATGAAGACTTTATAAATTTGAATAATGTGGAAAAAGGATAGATTCATTCGCGCAGCTATGATATATTTTGTCTGTTACTGAGGCCCTTGTTAGGGTCTGGATATTTTCCCAAACGCCAAAAACTGAAGGAGAGAAGAAACAGAATAGCGGGTGTTGGAAATTTAATAAATTGGTATCGCCAAATTTGTCCAAGGGCTTTCGTTATATATTTGAATGGATTATCATTTGCGTCACAGAAAAACGGCGAAAATGTACTTCAAATCAAAAATTGAGTAACTATTAAAATATTTAAAAGCATTGTTTACTTGTACGTACATGTACTAATATAATTGATATATGCCAAATTGTAAAAGTTTATTTTATAGTTTGATTTTAATATTTAAAATACAATGACTTTTTACCATTAATTTTATAATAAGATTTATATTAGCTTTCATACTGAACATTTCTGGCCTTGGCCACGCATGATGAATATATTCCTATCACCTGTCGTACAAATGAACTACGAATGGTTTAACCTCCCATTGTTAAAGATCTTAAGAATATCACAATAAAGCTTTAAATTGTGCTTGAAGATTGTTTTGGTATACCTCTTTTGTCAGTTGCGAATTTACTCGTGTATTTCAGCTAGAAGTTACTATTAGCAGGGATGATTTAAGCTAGTTATTTAACTGATTTCAGTTATTTGGTATTGCAAAATTTATTTGAAAAGTTGTCAAACTGGAGAGAAGCTGCCAGAAAAGGATTTTTGCATACCTAACCCCCCTATTTCAGTTCTTTTTAGTTATTTTCTCTGCTCATCAAAATCATCCCTGTATTGGCTTTCAACAGTTTTGGACCTCCATCTTTGAAAAAACAAACACTACAATTTTGCAAACATTCAAATCCGACAAGAACTATATGTTGTTATTAAATGATATCTACTCTCTAACGTTTTGATTTACTGCTTCCGGTCTACAATTGTATTTTCTACCTTAAACACTTATGACGAAGCATAATTGCACATACAGTCATGGCAATAGGTATCGTAAAATATATATGAATTAAAGAGTTTCAGTAGTTTTGTTTTCTTGGTTAAGGAATAAGTCAAGTAGTAGTAGTGTTTGTTTTCATCGATTTATACAACGTTATATATAATTTTATGGGTTGCCACAAGGTTTGGGGTTTCCAACTCATTTATTGCCAAAAGGTTTGGGTATTCCAACTCATTTTTTACCACCAGATTTGGGGTTTCCAACTCATTTATTGCCACAAGGTTTGGGGTTTCCAACTCATTTATTGCCACAAGGTTTGGGGTTTCCAACTCATTTATTGCAACAAAGTTTGGGGTTTCCAACTCAATTATTGCCACAAAGTTTGGGGTTTCCAACTCATGTTTTGCCACAAGGTTTGGGGTTTCCAGCTCATGTATTGTCACAAGGTTTGGGGTTTTCAACTCATGTTTTGCCACAAGGTTTGGGGTTTCCAACTCATTTATTGCCACAAAGTTTGGGGTTTCCAACTCATGTTTTGCCACAAGGTTTGGGGTTTCCAACTCATGTTTTGCCACAAGGTTTGGGGTTTCCAACTCATTTATTGCCACAAGGTTTGGGGTTTCCAACTCATTTATTGCCACAAGGTTTGGGGTTTCCAACTCTTATTGCCACAAGGTTTGGGGTTTCCAACTCTTTTATTGCAACAAGGTTTGGGGTTTCCAACTCATTTATTGCAACAAGGTTTGGGGTTTCCAACTCATGTTTTGCCACAAGGTTTGGGGTTTCCAACTCATTTATTGCCACAAGGTTTGGGGTTTCCAACTCATGTTTTGCCACAAAGTTTGGGGTTTCCAACTCTTTTATTGCCACAAGGTTTGGGGTTTCCAGCTCATGTATTGTCACAAGGTTTGGGGTTTTCAACTCATGTTTTGCCATAAGGTTTGGGGTTTCCAACTCATGTTTTGCCACAAGGTTTGGGGTTTCCAACTCATTTATTGCCACAAGGTTTGGGGTTTCCAACTCATTTATTGCCACAAGGTTTGGGGTTTCCAACTCTTTTATTGCAACAAGGTTTGGGGTTTCCAACTCATTTATTGCAACAAGGTTTGGGGTTTCCAACTCATGTTTTGCCACAAGGTTTGGGGTTTCCAACTCATTTATTGCCACAAGGTTTGGAGTTTCCAACTCATGTTATGCCACAAGGTTTGGGGTTTCCAACTCATTTATTGGCACAAGGTTTGGAGTTATCAACTCAATTATTCCCACAAGGTTTCGGGTTTCCAACTTATGTTTTGCCACAAGGTTTGGGGTTTCCAACTCATTTATTGTCACAAGGTTTGGGGTTATCAACTCATTTATTGCCACAAGGTTTGGGGTTTCCAACTCATGTTTTGCCACAAGGTTTGGGGTTTCCAACTCATTTATTGCAACAAGGTTTGGGGTTTCCAACTCATTTATTGCAACAAAGTTTGGGGTTTCCAACTCATGTTTTGTCACAATGTTTGGAGTTTCCAACTCATTTATTGCCACAAGGTTTGGGGTTTCCAACTCATGTTTTGCCACAAGGTTTGGGGTTTCCAACTCATTTATTGCCACAAGGTTTGGAGTTTCCAACTCATTTATTGCAAAAGGTTTGGGGTTTCCAACTCATTTATTGCAACAAGATTTGGGGTTTCCAACTCATTTATTGCACAAGGTTTGGGGTTTCCAACTCATTTATTGCCACAAGATTTGGGGTTTCCATCTCATGTTTCGCCACAAGGATTGGGGTTTCCAACTCATTTATTGCCACAAGGTTTGGGGTTTCCAACTCATTTATTGCCACAAGGTTTGGGGTTTCCAACTCATTTATTGGCACAAGGTTTGGGGTTATCAACTCATTTATTGCCACAAGGTTTGGGGTTTCCAACTTATGTTTTGCCACAAGGTTTGGGGTTTCCAACTTATTTATTACCACAAGGTTTTGGGTTTCCAATTCATGTTTTGCCACAAGGTTTGGGGTTTCCAACTCATTTATTGCCACAAGGTTTGGAGTTTCCAACTCATCTATTGCCACAAGGTTTGGGGTTTCCAACTCATCTATTGCCACAAGGTTTGGGGTTTCCAACTCATGTTTCGCCACAAGGATTGGGGTTTCCAACTCATTTATTGCCACAAGGCTTGGGGTTTCCAACTCATTTATTGCCACAAGGTTTAGGGTTTCCAACTCATTTATTGCCACAAGGTTTGGGGTTTCCAACTCATTTATTGCCACAAGGTTTGGGGTTTCCAACTCTTTTATTGCCACAAGGTTGTGGTTTCCAACTCATTTATTGCCAAAAGGTTTGGGGTTTCCAACTCATGTTTTGCCACAAGGTTTGGGGTTTCCAACTCATTTATTGTCACAAGGTTTGGGGTTTCCAATTCATTTATTGCCACAAGGTTTGGGGTTTCCAACTCATGTTTTGCCACAAGGTTTGGGGTTTCCAAATCATTCATTGTCACAAGGTTTGTGGTTTCCAACTCATTTATTGCCACAAGGTTTGGGGTTTCCAACTCATGTTTTGCCACAAGGTTTGGGCATTCCAACTCATTTATTGCCACAAGGTTTGGGGTTTCCAACTCATGTTTTGCCACAAGGATTGGGGTTTCCAACTCATTTATTGCCACAAGGTTTGGGGTTTCCAACTCATGTTTTGCCACAAAGTTTGGGGTTTCCAACTCATGTTTTGCCACAAGGTTTGGGGTTTCCAACTCATGTTTTGCCATAAGGTTTGGGGTTTCCAACTCATTTATTGTCACAAGGTTTGTGGTTTCCAACTCATTTATTGCCACAAGGTTTGGGGTTTCCAACTCATTTATTGCCACAAGGTTTGTGGTTTCCAACTGATTTATTGCCACAAGGTTTGTCGTTTCCAACTCATTTATTGCCACAAGGTTTGGGGTTTCCAACTCATTTATTGCCACAAGGTTTGGGGTTTCCAACTCATGTTTTGCCACAAGGTTTGGGGTTTCCAACTCATTTATTGCCACAAGGTTTGGGGTTTCCAACTCATTTATTGCCACAAGGTTTGGGGTTTCCAACTCATGTTTTGCCACAAGGTTTGGGGTTTCCAACTCATTTATTGTCACAAGGTTTGGGGTTTCCAACTCATTTATTGCCACAAAGTTTGGGGTTTCCAACTCATTTATTGCCACAAGGTTTGGGGTTTCCAACTCATGTTTTGCCACAAGGTTTGGGGTTTCCAACTCATTTATTGTCACAAGGTTTGTGGTTTCCAACTCATTTATTGCCACAAGGTTTGGGGTTTCCAACTCATGTTTTGCCACACGGTTTGGGGTTTCCAAATCATTCATTGTCACAAAGTTTGTGGTTTCCAACTCATTTATTGCCACAAGGTTTGGGGTTTCCAACTCATGTTTTGCCACAAGGTTTGGGGTTTCCAACTCATTTATTGTCACAAGGTTTGGGGTTTCCAACTCATTTATTGCCACAAGGTTTGGGGTTTCCAACTCATGTTTTGCCACACGGTTTGGGGTTTCCAAATCATTCATTGTCACAAGGTTTGTGGTTTCCAACTCATTTATTGCCACAAGGTTTGGGGTTTCCAACTCATTTATTGCCACGAGGTTTGGGGTTTCCAACTCATTTATTGCAACAAGGTTTGTGGTTTCCAACTCATGTTTTGCCACAAGGTTTGGAGTTTCCAACTCAATTATTGCCACAAGGTTTGGGGTTTCCAACTCATGTTTTGCCGCACAGTTTGGGGTTTTCAACTCATTTATTGCCACAAGGTTTGGGGTTTCCAACTTATGTATTGCCACACGGTTTGGGGTTTCCAACTCATTTATTGTCACAAGGTTTGGGGTTTCCAACTCATTTATTGCCACAAGGTTTGGGGTTTCCAACTCATGTTTTGCCACACGGTTTGGGGTTTCCAAATCATTCATTGTCACAAGGTTTGTGGTTTCCAACTCATTTATTGCCACAAGGTTTGGGGTTTTCAACTCATGTTTTGCCGCACGGTTTCGGGTTTCCAACTCATTTATTGCCACAAGGTTTGGGGTTTCCAACTTATGTATTGCCACACGGTTTGGGGTTTCCAACTCATTATTGCCACAAGGTTTGGGGTTTCCAACTCATTTATTGCCACACGGTTTGGAGTTTCCAACTCATTTATTGTCGCAAGGTTTGGGGTTTCCAACTCATTTATTGCCACAAGGTTTGGGGTTTCCAACTCATGTTTTGCCACAAAGTTTGGGGTTTCCAACTCATTTATTGCCATAAGGTTTGGGGTTTCCAACTCATGTTTTGCCACAAGGTTTGGGGTTTCCAACTCATTTATTGCCACAAGGTTTGGGGTTTCCAACTCATGTTTTGCCACACGGTTTGGGGTTTCCAAATCATTCATTGTCACAAGGTTTGTGGTTTCCAACTCATTTATTGCCACAAGGTTTGGGGTTTCCAACTCATGTTTTGCCGCACGGTTTGGGGTTTCCAACTCATCTATTGCCACAAGGTTTGGGGTTTCCAACTCATCTATTGCCACAAGGTTTGGGGTTTCCAACTCATGTTTCGCCACAAGGATTGGGGTTTCCAACTCATTTATTGCCACAAGGTTTGGAGTTTCCAACTCATTTATTGCCACAAGGTTTGGGGTTTCCAACTCATGTTTTGCCACAAGGTTTGGGGTTTCCAACTCATTTATTGCCACAAGGTTTGGGGTTTCCAACTCATGTTTTGCCACAAGGTTTGGGGTTTCCAACTCATGTTTTGCCACAAGGTTTGGGGTTTCCAACTCATTTATTGTCACAAGGTTTGGGGTTTCCAACTCATTTATTGCCACAAAGTTTGGGGTTTCCAACTCATTTATTGCCACAAGGTTTGGGGTTTCCAACTCATGTTTTGCCACAAGGTTTGGGGTTTCCAACTCATGTTTTGCCACAAGGTTTGGGGTTTCCAACTCATTTATTGTCACAAGGTTTGGGGTTTCCAACTCATTTATTGCCACAAAGTTTGGGGTTTCCAACTCATTTATTGCCGCAAGGTTTGGGGTTTCCAACTCATGTTTTGCCACAAGGTTTGGGGTTTCCAACTCATTTATTGTCACAAGGTTTGTGGTTTGCAACTCATTTATTGCCACAAGGTTTGGGGTTTCCAACTCATGTTTTGTCACACGGTTTGGGGTTTGCAAATCATTCATTGTCACAAGGTTTGTGGTTTCCAACTCATTTATTGCCACAAGGTTTGGGGTTTCCAACTCATGTTTTGCCACAAGGTTTGGGGTTTCCAACTCATTTATTGTCACAAGGTTTGGGGTTTCCAACTCATTTATTGCCACAAGGTTTGGGGTTTCCAACTCATGTTTTGCCACACGGTTTGGGGTTTCCAAATCATTCATTGTCACAAGGTTTGTGGTTTCCAACTCATTTATTGCCACAAGGTTTGGGGTTTCCAACTCATTTATTGCCACGAGGTTTGGGGTTTCCAACTCATTTATTGCAACAAGGTTTGTGGTTTCCAACTCATGTTTTGCCACAAGGTTTGGAGTTTCCAACTCAATTATTGCCACAAGGTTTGGGGTTTCCAACTCATGTTTTGCCGCACAGTTTGGGGTTTCCAACTCATTTATTGCCACAAGGTTTGGGGTTTCCAACTTATGTATTGCCACACGGTTTGGGGTTTCCAACTCATTTATTGTCACAAGGTTTGGGGTTTCCAACTCATTTATTGCCACAAGGTTTGGGGTTTCCAACTCATGTTTTGCCACACGGTTTGGGGTTTCCAAATCATTCATTGTCACAAGGTTTGTGGTTTCCAACTCATTTATTGCCACAAGGTTTGGGGTTTCCAACTCATGTTTTGCCGCACGGTTTGGGGTTTCCAACTCATTTATTGCCACAAGGTTTGGGGTTTCAAACTCATTTATTGCCACAAGGTTTGTGGTTTCCAACTGATTTATTGCCACAAGGTTTGTGGTTTCCAACTCATTTATTGCCACAAGGTTTGGGGTTTCCAACTCATTTATTGCCACAAGGTTTGGGGTTTCCAACTCATGTTTTGCCACAAGGTTTGGGGTTTCCAACTCATTTATTGCCACAAAGTTTGGGGTTTCCAACTCATGTTTTGCCACAAGGTTTGGGGTTTCCAACTCATGTTTTGCCACAAGGTTTGGGGTTTCCAACTCATTTATTGTCACAAGGTTTGGGGTTTCCAACTCATTTATTGCCACAAAGTTTGGGGTTTCCAACTCATTTATTGCCACAAGGTTTGGGGTTTCCAACTCATGTTTTGCCACAAGGTTTGGGGTTTCCAACTCATGTTTTGCCACAAGGTTTGGGGTTTCCAACTCATTTATTGTCACAAGGTTTGGGGTTTCCAACTCATTTATTGCCACAAAGTTTGGGGTTTCCAACTCATTTATTGCCGCAAGGTTTGGGGTTTCCAACTCATGTTTTGCCACAAGGTTTTGGGTTTCCAACTCATTTATTGTCACAAGGTTTGTGGTTTCCAACTCATTTATTGCCACAAGGTTTGGGGTTTCCAACTCATGTTTTGCCACACGGTTTGGGGTTTCCAAATCATTCATTGTCACAAGGTTTGTGGTTTCCAACTCATTTATTGCCACAAGGTTTGGGGTTTCCAACTCATGTTTTGCCACAAGGTTTGGGGTTTCCAACTCATTTATTGTCACAAGGTTTGGGGTTTCCAACTCATTTATTGCCACAAGGTTTGGGGTTTCCAACTCATGTTTTGCCGCACAGTTTGGGGTTTCCAACTCATTTATTGCCACAAGGTTTGGGGTTTCCAACTTATGTATTGCCACACGGTTTGGGGTTTCCAACTCATTTATTGTCACAAGGTTTGGGGTTTCCAACTCATTTATTGCCACAAGGTTTGGGGTTTCCAACTCATGTTTTGCCACACGGTTTGGGGTTTCCAAATCATTCATTGTCACAAGGTTTGTGGTTTCCAACTCATTTATTGCCACAAGGTTTGGGGTTTCCAACTCATGTTTTGCCGCACGGTTTGGGGTTTCCAACTCATTTATTGCCACAAGGTTTGGGGTTTCCAACTCATTTATTGCCACACGGTTTGGAGTTTCCAACTCATTTATTGTCACAAGGTTTGGGGTTTCCAACTCATTTATTGCCACAAGGTTTGGGGTTTCCAACTCATGTTTTGCCACAAAGTTTGGGGTTTCCAACTCATTTATTGCCACAAGGTTTGGGGTTTCCAACTCATTTATTGTCACAAGGTTTGGGGTTTCCAACTCATTTATTGTCACAAGGTTTGGGGTTTCCAACTCATTTATTGCCACAAAGTTTGGGGTTTCCAACTCATTTATTGCCACAAGGTTTGGGGTTTCCAACTCATGTTTTGCCACAAGGTTTGGGGTTTCCAACTCATGTTTTGCCACAAGGTTTGGGGTTTCCAACTCATTTATTGTCACAAGGTTTGGGGTTTCCAACTCATTTATTGCCACAAAGTTTGGGGTTTCCAACTCATTTATTGCCGCAAGGTTTGGGGTTTCCAACTCATGTTTTGCCACAAGGTTTGGGGTTTCCAACTCATTTATTGTCACAAGGTTTGTGGTTTCCAACTCATTTATTGCCACAAGGTTTGGGGTTTCCAACTCATTTATTGCCACAAGGTTTGGGGTTTCCAACTCATGTTTTGCCACAAAGTTTGGGGTTTCCAACTAATTTATTGCCACAAGGTTTGGGGTTTCCAACTCATTTATTGTCACAAGGTTTGGGGTTTCCAACTCATTTATTGCCGCAAGGTTTGGGGTTTCCAACTCATGTTTTGCCACAAGGTTTGGGGTTTCCAACTCATTTATTGTCACAAGGTTTGTGGTTTCCAACTCATTTATTGCCACAAGGTTTGGGGTTTCCAACTCATTTATTGCCACAAGGTTTGGGGTTTCCAACTCATGTTTTGCCACAAAGTTTGGGGTTTCCAACTCATTTATAGCCACAAGGTTTGGGGTTTCCAACTCATTATTGCCACAAGGTTTGGGGTTTCCAACTCATTTATTGCCACAAGGTTTGGGGTTTCCAACTCATTTATTGCCACACGGTTTGGAGTTTCCAACTCATTTATTGTCACAAGGTTTGGGGTTTCCAACTCATTTATTGCCACAAGGTTTGGGGTTTCCAACTCATGTTTTGCCACAAAGTTTGGGGTTTCCAACTCATTTATTGCCATAAGGTTTGGGGTTTCCAACTCATGTTTTGCCACAAGGTTTGGGGTTTCCAACTCATTTATTGCCACAAGGTTTGGGGTTTCCAACTCATGTTTTGCCACACGGTTTGGGGTTTCCAAATCATTCATTGTCACAAGGTTTGTGGTTTCCAACTCATTTATTGCCACAAGGTTTGGGGTTTCCAACTCATGTTTTGCCGCACGGTTTGGGGTTTCCAACTCATTTATTGCCACAAGGTTTGGGGTTTCCAACTTATGTATTGCCACACGGTTTGGGGTTTCCAACTCATTGCCACAAGGTTTGGGGTTTCCAACTCATTTATTGCCACAATGTTTGGGGTTTCCAACTCATTTATTGCCACACGGTTTGGAGTTTCCAACTCATTTATTGTCACAAGGTTTGGGGTTTCCAACTCATTTATTGCCACAAGGTTTGGGGTTTCCAACTCATGTTTTGCCACAAAGTTTGGGGTTTCCAACTCATTTATTGCCACAAGGTTTGGGGTTTCCAACTCATTTATTGTCACAAGGTTTGGGGTTTCCAACTCATTTATTGTCACAAGGTTTGGGGTTTCCAACTCATTTATTGCCACAAAGTTTGGGGTTTCCAACTCATTTATTGCCACAAGGTTTGGGGTTTCCAACTCATGTTTTGCCACAAGGTTTGGGGTTTCCAACTCATGTTTTGCCACAAGGTTTGGGGTTTCCAACTCATTTATTGTCACAAGGTTTTGGGTTTCCAACTCATTTATTGCCACAAAGTTTGGGGTTTCCAACTCATTTATTGCCGCAAGGTTTGGGGTTTCCAACTCATGTTTTGCCACAAGGTTTGGGGTTTCCAACTCATTTATTGTCACAAGGTTTGTGGTTTCCAACTCATTTATTGCCACAAGGTTTGGGGTTTCCAACTCATTTATTGCCACAAGGTTTGGGGTTTCCAACTCATGTTTTGCCACAAAGTTTGGGGTTTCCAACTCATTTATTGCCACAAGGTTTGGGGTTTCCAACTCATTTATTGTCACAAGGTTTGGGGTTTCCAACTCATTTATTGCCGCAAGGTTTGGGGTTTCCAACTCATGTTTTGCCACAAGGTTTGGGGTTTCCAACTCATTTATTGTCACAAGGTTTGTGGTTTCCAACTCATTTATTGCCACAAGGTTTGGGGTTTCCAACTCATTTATTGCCACAAGGTTTGGGGTTTCCAACTCATGTTTTGCCACAAAGTTTGGGGTTTCCAACTCATTTATTGCCACAAGGTTTGGGGTTTCCAACTCATTTATTGTCACAAGGTTTGGGGTTTCCAACTCATTTATTGTCAGAAGGTTTGGGGTTTTCAACTCATTTATCGCCACAAGGTTTGGGGTTTCCAATTCATGTTTTGCTACAAAGTTTGGGGTTTCCAACTCATTTATTGCCACACGGTTTGGAGTTTCCAACTCATTTATTGTCACAAGGTTTGGGGTTTCCAACTCATTTATTGCCACAAGGTTTGGGGTTTCCAACTCATGTTTTGCCACAAAGTTTGGGGTTTCCAACTCATTTATTGCCACAAGGTTTGGGGTTTCCAACTCATTTATTGTCACAAGGTTTGGGGTTTCCAACTCATTTATTGTCACAAGGTTTGGGGTTTCCAACTCATTTATTGCCACAAAGTTTGGGGTTTCCAACTCATTTATTGCCACAAGGTTTGGGGTTTCCAACTCATGTTTTGCCACAAGGTTTGGGGTTTCCAACTCATGTTTTGCCACAAGGTTTGGGGTTTCCAACTCATTTATTGTCACAAGGTTTGGGGTTTCCAACTCATTTATTGCCACAAAGTTTGGGGTTTCCAACTCATTTATTGCCGCAAGGTTTGGGGTTTCCAACTCATGTTTTGCCACAAGGTTTGGGTTTCCAACTCATTTATTGTCACAAGGTTTGTGGTTTCCAACTCATTTATTGCCACAAGGTTTGGGGTTTCCAACTCATGTTTTGCCACACGGTTTGGGGTTTCCAAATCATTCATTGTCACAAGGTTTGGGGTTTCCAACTCATTTATTGCCACAAGGTTTGGGGTTTCCAACTCATGTTTTGCCACAAGGTTTGGGGTTTCCAACTCATTTATTGTCACAAGGTTTGGGGTTTCCAACTCATTTATTGCCACAAGGTTTGGGGTTTCCAACTCATGTTTTGCCACACGGTTTGGGGTTTCCAAATCATTCATTGTCACAAGGTTTGGGGTTTCCAACTCATTTATTGCCACAAGGTTTGGGGTTTCCAACTCATTTATTGCCACGAGGTTTCGGGTTTCCAACTCATTTATTGCAACAAGGTTTGTGGTTTCCAACTCATGTTTTGCCACAAGGTTTGGAGTTTCCAACTCAATTATTGCCACAAGGTTTGGGGTTTCCAACTCATGTTTTGCCGCACATTTTGGGGTTTCCAACTCATTTATTGCCACAAGGTTTGGGGTTTCCAACTTATGTATTGCCACACGGTTTGGGGTTTCCAACTCATTTATTGTCACAAGGTTTGGGGTTTCCAACTCATTTATTGCCACAAGGTTTGGGGTTTCCAACTCATGTTTTGCCACACGGTTTGGGGTTTCCAAATCATTCATTGTCACAAGGTTTGTGGTTTCCAACTCATTTATTGCCACAAGGTTTGGGGTTTCCAACTCATGTTTTGCCGCACGGTTTGGGGTTTCCAACTCATTTATTGCCACAAGGTTTGGGGTTTCCAACTTATGTATTGCCACACGGTTTGGGGTTTCCAACTCATTATTGCCACAAGGTTTGGGGTTTCCAACTCATTTATTGCCACAAGGTTTGGGGTTTCCAACTCATTTATTGCCACACGGTTTGGAGTTTCCAACTCATTTATTGTCACAAGGTTTGGGGTTTCCAACTCATTTATTGCCACAAGGTTTGGGGTTTCCAACTCATGTTTTGCCACAAGGTTTGGGGTTTCCAACTCATTTATTGCCACAAGGTTTGGGGTTTCCAACTCATTTATTGCCACACGGTTTGGAGTTTCCAACTCATTTATTGCCACAAGGTTTGGGGTTTCCAACTCATTTATTGCCACAAGGTTTGGGGTTTCCAACTCATGTTTTGCCACACGGTTTGGGGTTTCCAACTCATTTATTGCCACAAGGTTTGGGGTTTCCAACTCATGTTTTGCCACAAAGTTTGGGGTTTCCAACTCATTTATTGCCATAAGGTTTGGGGTTTCCAACTCATGTTTTGCCACAAGGTTTGGGGTTTCCAACTCATTTATTGCCACAAGGTTTGGGGTTTCCAACTCATGTTTTGCCACAAGGTTTGGGGTTTCCAACTCATTTATTGTCACAAGGTTTGTGGTTTCCAACTCATTTATTGCCACAAGGTTTGGGGTTTCCAACTCATGTTTTGCCACACGGTTTGGGGTTTCCAAATCATTCATTGTCACAAGGTTTGTGGTTTCCAACTCATTTATTGCCACAAGGTTTGGGGTTTCCAACTCATGTTTTGCCACAAGGTTTGGGGTTTCCGACTCATTTATTGTCACAAGGTTTGGGGTTTCCAACTCATTTATTGCCACAAGGTTTGGGGTTTCCAACTCATGTTTTGCCACACGGTTTGGGGTTTCCAAATCATTCATTGTCACAAGGTTTGTGGTTTCCAACTCATTTATTGCCACAAGGTTTGGGGTTTCCAACTCATTTATTGCCACGAGGTTTGGGGTTTCCAACTCATTTATTGCAACAAGGTTTGTGGTTTCCAACTCATGTTTTGCCACAAGGTTTGGAGTTTCCAACTCAATTATTGCCACAAGGTTTGGGGTTTCCAACTCATGTTTTGCCGCACAGTTTGGGGTTTCCAACTCATTTATTGCCACAAGGTTTGAGGTTTCCAACTTATGTATTGCCACACGGTTTGGGGTTTCCAACTCATTTATTGTCACAAGGTTTGGGGTTTCCAACTCATTTATTGCCACAAGGTTTGGGGTTTCCAACTCATGTTTTGCCACACGGTTTGGGGTTTCCAAATCATTCATTGTCACAAGGTTTGTGGTTTCCAACTCATTTATTGCCACAAGGTTTGGGGTTTCCAACTCATGTTTTGCCGCACGGTTTGGGGTTTCCAACTCATTTATTGCCACAAGGTTTGGGGTTTCCAACTTATGTATTGCCACACGGTTTGGGGTTTCCAACTCATTATTGCCACAAGGTTTGGGGTTTCCAACTCATTTATTGCCACAAGGTTTGGGGTTTCCAACTCATTTATTGCCACACGGTTTGGAGTTTCCAACTCATTTATTGTCACAAGGTTTGGGGTTTCCAACTCATTTATTGCCACAAGGTTTGGGGTTTCCAACTCATGTTTTGCCACAAAGTTTGGGGTTTCCAACTCATTTATTGCCATAAGGTTTGGGGTTTCCAACTCATGTTTTGCCACAAGGTTTGGGGTTTCCAACTCATTTATTGCCACAAGGTTTGGGGTTTCCAACTCATGTTTTGCCACACGGTTTGGGGTTTCCAAATCATTCATTGTCACAAGGTTTGTGGTTTCCAACTCATTTATTGCCACAAGGTTTGGGGTTTCCAACTCATGTTTTGCCGCACGGTTTGGGGTTTCCAACTCATTTATTGCCACAAGGTTTGGGGTTTCCAACTTATGTATTGCCACACGGTTTGGGGTTTCCAACTCATTTATTGTCACAAGGTTTGGGGTTTCCAACTCATTTATTGCCTCAAGGTTTGGGGTTTCCAACTCATGTTTTGCCACACGGTTTGGGGTTTCCAAATCATTCATTGTCACAAGGTTTGTGGTTTCCAACTCATTTATTGCCACAAGGTTTGGGGTTTCCAACTCAATTATTGCCACAAGGTTTGGGGTTTCCAACTCATTTATTGCCACAAGGTTTGGGGTTTCCAACTCATTTATTGCCACACGGTTTGGAGTTTCCAACTCATTTATTGTCAGAAGGTTTGGGGTTTTCAACTCATTTATCGCCACAAGGTTTGGGGTTTCGAATTCATGTTTTGCCACAAAGTTTGGGGTTTCCAACTCATTTATTGCCATAAGGTTTGGGGTTTCCAACTCATGTTTTGCCACAAGGTTTGGGGTTTCCAACTCATTTATTGTCACAAGGTTTGGGGTTTCCAACTCATTTATTGCCACACGGTTTGGGGTTTCCAACCCATTTAAGATCCAGTGGTGACCACTATATGTTTGTTTGTGGTCTGACCGATTCGGAACGGGATGTTGTCATCTTGATATTGACTCCTTTTCTTTCTATCAATTACATGTATATGGAATATTGTATTCATTTGGGAATGTTGTTACTTTTCTTCAATATTTAAATATCATTGCTCCGGTAACTTTTATTCGTTTACTAGTGTCGAGTCACATCTGTGAAGAACAAAGCTGTCAGGTCTATCAACAAGTTCCACAAAACAGGTAGAGAAACTTAACAAATACCGTTATGCATGTTATTGCCCGACATCAGGTGCGCATTGTCAAACAAAACTATGGAAAGCCAAATTTAAAACGGGTAAAACCAAAAGTCAAATTCTCTTTAATTTGCAGTATTCCGACACCTAAAATTTGCTTTGAGATTGTGCTTCTTATCCAATTAGGATTGTTGTTGCTTTAGACAACTCGGTTGTAAAAACGTTCATCAAACGCCAATAAAGAAAGAGATTTTCCGAACTGAATATACCGTTTATATACATGTATGACATTCTTTGTTGATTTTTACCGTGTGGCAGGTTAGTTGGCATCCATAATATATACCAGATAGGTATCTTAAAAAGAAATCTTTATAATAAAATGTTTAATACATAATATGTTAGATACAATAACAGTATAACCGTTTTATCCTTTCTTGCCATTGAGAAATGTTTTTTATACATACTGATTGGTTACCATATCTGTTGATACGGTTAATATCGCCAATAATTTTAATATCGTGTTCGCCGCCATATTGCACTGTTGAATCAAATAAGGCATTCCCGGGGTTTGTTCGAAAGGTAATACGAAACCTCGTCTTTTCCTCGATCTTCCATAAATAACTTCGGAATGAAAATGATCGTTCCTTTTCTGCATCGCGTGTCATGTCTGCATAAACAAGTGAGGCATTTGGAATAGAGGACAAGACGACCTTGGCACATTTGTCCTGATCGTCCTTCAAAATATCATTGATTTGTTCAACTAAAACTTTTGTAGAATATTCAATACGTTTGTCAGTTGTTGAAATAGTTTTTGAAGAATAACATGGACAATAGTGTTCTGAAATTTCTGCATCTTTACAACTTCGAGATGATGGTATTTTCCTGAACAAGCTGATTCCTCGTGGAAGCTTTTCTTGATTTTCTATGGCTTCCTTTTCTCCAAAATCACTATTTAAGACGTCTTTTAGCATTTCGTGTATATCATATGTCGTTACTAATCTTTCCGTGTTTGCTTCCAAGTTTTTGTCAATGTGACTATATTTGGCTCTGATGTGTTCTGGAACAACGACACCTAATAACGGAAGCAAGTTAGAAATACGACCAACTTCAGTATTTTGAATTTCGCTGTATCGAGGACCATGATCTGCTATAAAAATCAAAATAGCGTTTTCCAATTTTCCCGTATCTTTCATCCATTTGAATAATTCTAGATGATCAATATCCGATAATTCAACCATATTAAAGAAATCATGCGCAAGCTCATTTGTCCAAGAATATAAAAACTTTCTTCTGGGGTGATATGATTGTATAAAACGTTTGGCATACTTTATCATATATTGATACCTGTACATATTACCCGAACACATAGCAGATACTTTACTTAGAGGAATGTTGTGCATTTGTAAAAATTTCAATGTCATAGACATTGGAAGATTAAATGGCCGAACTTTGTCGATGGCCTGAAATAGAGGCTGTATATAATGTTGTGTAGGTTGCTCCTTAAATCCTTTAAATGAAGCAACGGTATACCAGTCTTCAGAAAACAAATCGACAGCACCTTTTCTGGAAAAATTTTTGAATATATATGGCAATTTGTCAACGCCCATACGGTCTTCGAAATAAGGTTTCAATCCACTAAACAAAGGACATATATTCGGATACGAACTGTCAGCAATTCTCGTATATCCTTTAAAAATGTAGGCATGTAGATCGTTTCGAAGATAATTCATTGTTTTCGGAAGCTTACGTTCCGCGATGAGTCTAGATACTGAATCTAATCCAATGATATATACACTTAAATCTTCTTTTGATTCAAATGATAAAGTACGCTTTTTTAAAACACTTTTTGAATCAATATTTATATGTAAATTATTATATATTCGTGTACCTTTATTATCATGGCATTCCATATGAATAAAATCCCCATCTAGGTAACTTGGATGAGTATATAAAATTTTTGAAGAAAATGACATCTCCTGTTCTGAAACGCGCGTAATATATCTATATTTACAAATCATACTAATATTTGAATACCCTGATAAAACAACAGCAGTATGGTTCAATGTGATGTAACCATTTTCATCGACAAAAAATAAATCTAACCAATTCTCGCACGGAATCGGATATTGTTTCCAGAAAAACTGTTGAACAGAACTGTCATATAAATCAAACTTCGGTAGAACACATGGCGATGCTACGTTCTTATTTTTAAAAACGTGGAAAATTGGCATGTTGAATCTATAGTTCAAATAAACGAACACTAATAAAAACAAAAATATCTTTGAAATATTTGCACAAACTACATATCCTTTAAAACGATATCTATATAACTTTCTAACACACCATCTCACATTATAACCAGAACTTCCCAATCTCAACATTTTCATCAATCCTGTAAGTATAACAACATCGTATTAGTTTATAGAAAAAAAATGTTATAGTATTGACATAAATATGTAAACATGTGTAAATGAATGAATATATTTAACCGTTACCTTTTCACCAAAAAAGTAGGGCCATTTTCTCCTGCATTTATTTCACTTCTAGGGACATTTCAAAAAAGCGCCTAAAGCCTTTCAAAATCTCCGGAGGCATAGCCTCGTATGTGGATTCTAAAGTTAGCTAATAATAACTAACAACTAAGTTACTAAAAATTTTCTGCATACCTGAATATAGCTTTGGGGAAACAGTTTTTACACAAATTTGCCAAATTAACGTCTTTAAGACAGTTTTTCAACGAGTACGACACTCAGAACCAAAACTAATTTAATGAGATTATGTATCTCCTTTCAAAAGGTGTCGCAAATTGACCAAAATCGCCTATATACATGTCCTTTGCCGGTAGAAGATATTAGCTTATTAATGATTAAGCATAAAATTTGTGTTTTCTAACATGAAAATGCAAAGCATACAATCGTTTACGATTAATTTAAGATTAAAAATCAATGGTTATGAGTGAAACAAATACGGGGGAAAGTGGCCATACTCCTTTTGATATTTAATATTCACAAATATTCTATTACTATACACTATAAAAAGTAAATATTAATATTTAGAGCAAAAAATTTAAATAATGTATCTGCATAAATAAATTTATCAACCGGAAAATTTTAACTAAATATCGGCAAAAGAATACCAAAGTGACAAAACAGCAGGAAAAGTCCGCAAATTCGAAGTCCAAGTAAAATACAAAGTCAGGAGAATGGTGCACAACAAATAAACGCCACAAGGATACATGTATAACTAAAATAATAAAAAACGTAAAATAAACTAAACAACATTAGAACAAGACAGCACAGAAACTAAAGCACTATAGCAATGTCAACGTCCATGAAAAACTGGGAGTGACACCAGGTGCTCCGGAAGGGTAAACATGCCCTGCTCCGTTACGGCACCCGTCAGATTGCCAGTGAAGTGTCAAGTTTGGAAACTTCGTATCGGCCAATCAAATCGTGATGACGACCGTAAAACTTTTGGAGTGATGAAATTAACCCTGTCTTAGACGTTTATGTGACAGCAATCTCTCCCTGCCGATAAAGTCGTCGTATAAATCACATGCGCGGCAGTAACAAATCAACTGTTGAAATATACACCCCATAATATCTAACACGATTATCAGTCATATCAGAACAGCACAGAGTTTGGATTACTATAGTTAGAACATCAAATTTACGTATGCCCATGGAATAAGATCCCAAATGAAGTGACGTAGGAAGGAAACAATATCATATTTTGTTCGTATAAAAAAATAAATTTAGCACAGTTGAGAGATAAGTATATACCACTTATTATCGTACTTCCATGCGTCTATATCACCCTGCTCAGCTGCTCTGTAATCTCTGTATTAAGGCTTTGTGACGTATTAGGAGACATTATCCGCGACAGCAGGACTTATCAGCGACGTCACAATATAAGAGCAGGACTTATTAGCGACGTCGCAATGTGAGAGCAGACGTTATCAAGCTTTCCTACAGGAGGACAAAAGAGCGTAAAAAATGTCTTACAGGAGCGACTAAAATGTACAGAATTTCTACGATAAACAGATTATCGGGTTTTCTGCGTAAATATATTGTAAAATATCAGCCGCTCGACACAATATGAATCTTTTAGGCTCGTTCGCTGCGCTCACTCGCCAAAAATCTTCATATTGTGGCTCGCGGCTGATAATTTACGATATCTATATGCAGTAAACCCGATAATCTATACTTATAGAACGAGTCTGATTTCAACAAGATGGACGGTATGCTGTCCATCTGTCATACAGAATTATGTAAAAAGTTACGCATATTCCTAAAAAAAAATGCATCTCTCATTTAAACTAGTTTAGTATCTCTTGGAAATACATGCATACATCTACTGTCTTGTAAATAAAATGATAAAAACTAGAAAACTAGTCAGAATCGACGGTGATCCCCGCAGACCCCACATTTAGTTGAGAAACTTGTTAACAAATATAAATATTCTAAAACCTTATCGTCCATTTACAGATTTATCCAATCATACTATGAGGAAATTAAATCACTAAATTCAAAGAAAAAAGAAAATAGTTTAAATTTATGATTTTGGAAAGTCGATCCATGTCGGCACCAAATTTTGAAAATCGATATTCTAAAACTTTATTGTGCATCTACATAAATTATGCTATAAAGAAGATATGCATAAATTGAAAAATGAAAGAGGAATTTATGTCAAAATCTTAAATTCATAATCTTAGAAATGTGGGCCCTCAGTTTGGAAAATCAAAATTTAAAACCTTAGTGCCAATTTATATATGTTGTGTGGCAATACTGCAAAGAAATAAATTGCGAAAATTGCAAAAATGAATGAGTAGTTTACGTCAGAAGCTTAAACTGACAATTTTCGAAATTCGACCCCTGATGGACCAAAGTTTCAAAAATCAAAATTATAAAACTTTATTGCGCATTTACATAGGTATTTGACAATAATGTATAGAAATAAAATGCATAAATTAAACTACCCTTGTGGCCCCCAAAGTTTAGAAATTAAATAAAAATTCCAAAACATTATTACGCATCTACAGGTAATATGCAACCATTCTATATAGAAATT
Source organism: Mytilisepta virgata (assembly GCA_028015205.1). NCBI lineage: Eukaryota > Metazoa > Mollusca > Bivalvia > Mytilida > Mytilidae > Mytilisepta > Mytilisepta virgata. The sequence continues at coordinate 41,575,723 of CM051515.1, forward strand.
AAATTCCAAAACCCAAAAGTGAGGAGGAATTGGATGTCACAAGAAAGTGAGAAGCACAGACAATCGCAATATACACGAACTTTCTTCGAAAGTGCGGGGATAAAATATACTAATGAAAGCATTCATTTTATCAGTGAACTGTTACGAGGTCTCCCGGAGGCATAAATGACATCTCAGTAATAACTAACTAGGAACTATTGTCGTATTTTACATAATGAAGTAGCTGTTATTTGAATAAAATATGTAACGGGAACTATTGCAGGCGCAGATCCAGGATTTGACGTTAGGGAGGCGCTGAAGTGTTGGTAATTATTGATATAGCATCGAGCGCAGCGAGGCGAAAATGTTTTTGACGAATTTATGCTAAACATTCATATGAATTGTCAGTAACGTGGCTTTTTTCGGGTGCGCACCGCCGTAAGGGGCGCGCACTCGTCTGAATCCGCGCCTGTCTTGTTATATTTCAGTAATAACTATAACGGAGAACTGTTACCAAGTCTTCCAAAGGAATTAACTATCATTTCAGTAATAATTATAACAGAGAACTGTTATCAAGTCTTCCAAAGGAAGTAACTATCATTTCAGTAAACTATAACGGAGAACTGTTACCAAGTCTTCCAAAGGAAGTAACTATCATTTCAATAATAACTGTTACGGAAAACGGTTACCAGATCTTCCAATGGAAGTAACTATCATTTCAGTAATAACTATAACAGAGAAGTGTTACCAAGTCTTCCAAAGCAGTAACTATCATTTCAGTAATAACTATAACAGAGAACTGTTACCAAGTCTTCCAAAGTAAGTCACTATCATTTCAGTAATAACTATAACAGAGAACTGTTACCAAGTCTTCCAAAGTAAGTCACTATAATTTCAGTAATAACTATAACAGAGAATAAAAAATTAATTGGGTAGGGCATAAATTATCTAGTGCAATGAACTTAAGGATGATTGCTGGTCTAATAGGAAATAAATAGGATTTGAAATAGGTGTTTTAGTGTGAGAGAACATATGAATAGTAAATAAATAAGCAAGAAAAAAATATAGGTTCATGTGCTCATTTTAGAGCTATAAGGCCTTGAAAATTTGCACGAAATGAGTTTTCTCCGGATTTTTCCTTGTCTTTGCATTGCCAACTTCAGTCTCTAAAAAATGTATGAAAAAATAAAAAGGATTTCATAAGATTTTGTCAATTACCATTTTACGGTACATATGATTGAATTATAAAAGAAAAAGTAGGGTTTCATGGGCAAACAATTTCATGTTTAAGAAATAGATAAAACCTGATGATTCAGAAAATCTGACAAAAAGACCAAAACATGACCAGCGAGCATCCTTAACTTGTAATGCCTGACAAACTTTTTCATAGATCGGATTAAATAGATTCCAAGATATTAAAATACAGCAATGTACTTTTGGAAGACATTATCCTACAGCTGAAGGTACGTGTATATGGAAAGCCACAACTGCCTTATGTTGTATTCGATCTTTATATTCGGTGCTTTTTTTAATATATTCGGTCCATACATCATTGTGTGTGGTGCTTATGCCACTGTGTGTGGTGCTTTTACCATTATGTGTGGTCATTTGAACATTATATTCGGTACTAATTGCATTATATTCGGTGCAAACTTCATTGTATGTGGTGCTTAAACCATTATATGTGGTAGTAAATGCATTATATGTGGTAGTAAAGGCATTCTTTGTGGTAGTTAAAGCATTATATTCGGTACTTTTTAAATCATATCCGGTGCTTATTTCATTATATTCGGTACATTGATCATTGTATTCAGTGCTTGCATCATAGTGTGTGGTGCTTTTACCATTATGTATGGTCAGTTTAACATTATATTCGGTACTGATTGCATTATATTCGGTACTGATTGCATTATATTCGGTACGAACTTCATTATATGTGGTACTTAAAACATTATATGTGGTAGTTAATGCATTATATGTGGTAGTTAAAACATTATATTCGGTACTTGTTTCATTATATTCAGTACATTAATCATTCCATTCAATGCTTATGACATTATACTCAGTAGATAAATCGTTATATTCAGTGCATACATCATTGTGTGGAGTGCATTCTTTTTCCATTGTTATATGCAGTCACAAAATCATTATATGCGGTAGATAAATCATTATATTCGGTGCATTCTTCATTATACGATTTTTCGATGATGATGATACTTGACGGAAAAAGCCGGAAAAACTTCGGCAATTTTACGAATGTTAACGAGAACGGATAAAATTCATAGACATATATTTTGTATACACCGAAGAAAATGGAAGCTGTGTTGCAGGAGTGCAATTTACAACATTTATATACCAATTTTGAAAGGGAAAAGATAACGCCAGACATAATATGTAAATTAGGAAAAGATGACATGGTAGCATTAGGCGTCCTGAATCCAGCTGACATGATGCGTCTCCGAACCAGCTGCATTAGCTTTGGTTCACAGAAACCGAGCAAAGTGGCACAGCCACATTTACCCCCCCCCACACTTATAAATTCCATTTACATAAGCATACATGTATATATATGCTTCTGTTACTATACCAGTTGGTAGTGTTTTACCAGCAATAATTTCATATTTGGTTCTTAATAACCAAAGCAAAATTAAAATGGACAACTTTCTATCATAAACATTTTGCTTTTTATGATCTCAAAAGTACATGAAATGTAAGATGAGTATTACAATTCAGATTTTGCTAAAAAACAGTTTTGTCAGAGAAGAAATTACAATTTTCAAAGTTGCACTTTTTATACCGATAATGTTAGAGTAATGTAAGGACAAATATTGGAATTATACGAGTAAATATTATAAAAATCTGGCTTTTTATGACCTGAAAAGTGCATGACATATATGTAAGGTGAGTAAAATAATTAAGTTTTCATTCAAAGAAGTTTCCTCAAAGGAGGAATTTCAATTTCAAAGATGCACTTCAAATACCGATAATGTATGAAATTAACTATTAGAGTAATGTAAGGATTACATAGCGTCATAGGCCACTATTATAAAAATTTAGCTTTTTGTGATCTGAAAAGTACATGAAATATGTGTATTAAGTAAAACAATTAAGATTTTGCTCAAAGAAGTTCCCTCAGAGGAGAAATTTCAATTTTCAAAGTTGCACTTTTCTATATCGATAATGTATAAATAGAGATTATATACATAGTGTGATGGTAAAACTTCTTGTATCAGGTCGAGTCGGTTGAATGAGCTGTATCACTACGAGTCGCACAGTCATGCAAACGACGAGACCTGATGCAAAAATTGTTCCATCACATCTTTGTGTATGTGATCAGTTTATCTATAACATTTAACAAAATAAAAAAACAATTTAAAATTATGTAACGTTACAAATGTTTTAAAAAAGGGAACTATTTGAGTGAGTGATGTCGTCTTGTTTTGGTTTACAAGTAATGTAAGGACAAAATTGAAATTACATGTATATTGACAACTTTCATAAAAATTTGGCTTTTTTTAAACTCAAAAGTACATGAAATATGTAAGGTGAGTAAAACAATTGAGATTTTGCTCAAAGAAGTTCCTTCAGAGGTGAAATTCCAATTTTCAAAGTTACACTTCCTAGTATAAAATCAAATATTAGAGTAATGTAACTTGTAAGGACAAAATTGAAATTATATGGACAACTTTCATAAAATTTTGGGTTTTTATGATCTGAAAAGTACATGAAATATGTAAAGTGAGTAAAACAATTGAGATTTTCTTCTGCTGTGAATAAATTATGATTTTCAAAGATGCACATCCTATACCGATAATGTACGAAACAATCATTTCATTCAACCCCCTATGAATTCATAAAAATCATGCATCATTTTTCATGTTTTTTTCATTTGCATCGGTTCAACAGTTCTTTTAAAAAACTGCCAGGTGGGTGTGCTGTTTCATGTAAATGATTAAAAAAGAAGTTCAAAACGGTAACAATACAAATTCAATCTGCATTAATATTGTTATTTTAGTGTTTATATTTTTCATTTTCGAATTAAAATATGACAAAAGTTATCAATATAAAACTTGTTTTACTGTATGCAGAAATATAATTGAAATAAAATCGAACCAGTAAATGTGTGGCTGGATGATATTTTGAACTTTTAACAGGACTCTTAAGAAGTTGCCAATCCCTTGTATTATATGTCTCTGTTATTTTTTGGGGGGGGGGGGGGGGAAAGAAAGGGTATTTTTGTGTGAACATGTTGAAAATTACCTCGAAATTAAGTATATAATATGGTCATTTGTTAAAACATTAATTCATATACCTGTGGCTGTGCCACTTTGCTCGGTTTCTGTGAACCAAAGCTAATGCAGCTGGTTCGGAGACGCATCATGTCAGCTGGATTCAGGACGCCTAATGCTACCATGTCATCTTTTCCTAATTTACATATTATGTCTGGCGTTATCTTTTCCCTTTCAAAATTGGTATATAAATGTTGTAAATTGCACTCCTGCAACACAGCTTCCATTTTCTTCGGTGTATACAAAATATATGTCTATGAATTTTATCCGTTCTCGTTAACATTCGTAAAATTGCCGAAGTTTTTCCGGCTTTTTCCGTCAAGTATCATCATCATCGAAAAATCGTATAATGAAGAATGCACCGAATATAATGATTTATCTACCGCATATAATGATTTTGTGACTGCATATAACAATGGAAAAAGAATGCACTCCACACAATGATGTATGCACTGAATATAACGATTTATCTACTGAGTATAATGTCATAAGCATTGAATGGAATGATTAATGTACTGAATATAATGAAACAAGTACCGAATATAATGTTTTAACTACCACATATAATGCATTAACTACCACATATAATGTTTTAAGTACCACATATAATGAAGTTCGTACCGAATATAATGCAATCAGTACCGAATATAATGCAATCAGTACCGAATATAATGTTAAACTGACCATACATAATGGTAAAAGCACCACACACTATGATGCAAGCACTGAATACAATGATCAATGTACCGAATATAATGAAATAAGCACCGGATATGATTTAAAAAGTACCGAATATAATGCTTTAACTACCACAAAGAATGCCTTTACTACCACATATAATGCATTTACTACCACATATAATGGTTTAAGCACCACATACAATGAAGTTTGCACCGAATATAATGCAATTAGTACCGAATATAATGTTCAAATGACCACACATAATGGTAAAAGCACCACACACAGTGGCATAAGCACCACACACAATGATGTATGGACCGAATATATTAAAAAAAGCACCGAATATAAAGATCGAATACAACATAAGGCAGTTGTGGCTTTCCATACGTGTAACTAGTACATATATGGTTTATGAGTGAAAATCTGAACAGTCACTAAGATACTAAAATATGTGATATTGGATGGCTCTTGGTTGAACCTTATGATAAATATAGAATATCTATATAGTAGGTTTTTATGGAATGCCACAGCTGTCTTATGTTCATTTCTATAATGTTGTTACGTCCATTTGTTTTATTAAGTAAAATTGTCTGATTGTGTTGTTTGTTCTTATGTTGTTGTGTTCAAATATTATTTTATTGAGTTAATTTCTATTTTGTTATGTGCAATTATTATTCCATTCAGTTGAATCAATTTGTTGTGGTGTTAAAAGATCGTTTTGTTGGGTCAGTTCATTATACGTATTGGATACGTTTGAGAAAGATATACTGTTTTTATTTCGTTTTAGACGATGTGAGATAATTTTCAAGACTTTTGTGGGGTTTTTTTGTGGGACTTAAATAGAAAAGCATAGACTGTTGACCAACAAGTGTGAGTCTCTTTGTGTATCAGATACTCAACAAACGTTGTAAAATAATTAAAGATAATACGTCCTAAGGGAGCAACCATTTGATTTTTATGGAGAGGGGGAGGGGGAGCTAGGATCAAATGTTTGGTCCTGTCTGTTTTTATTCCTGGAAATTATGGTCCTGAAATTAATTTTGGTTGATATTTCGACCTACATTTTTATTTTCACTTAAACCAAAAATGTCCTGATTTTCACACCTACAGTGATCCTGCCACACCTAGAGTAATCCTGCCTTTTTATTTTGCCTAAATCCTGGTCCTGCCTTTTTATTCCAAAATCCCCCCCCCCCTCTAAAAAAATGGTTGATTCTTAATAATAAAACACCAGGGGCTTAAGTCGCTGATGATGGGTATAGCCTTGAACCTATTTATCGATCTAAACGGGTACCCGAAACACTTAGGTAGGTGTTGAATAGTTAATGGCAGATTGGGGGTGGTCTCAAATTAATATGTTGATACCGAATCAACTCGATGATCATTTCCGAATGAACAACATAACGTTGATCAACGTAGCGATTCAACCCAACAACATAATAACTCAACACAATGAAATAAAGTTGCTGCTTGACATCACGTGAGGAAAATGCAACCCCAGGTTATTATATATTAACTTAACGAAGAAGCAACTGAACTCCGCAATATTAAAACGAACACGATTATAATTTATTTTTGTCAACATAGCATTATACTAATTGGACGTAATGAATTATCAAATGAACGTAACAACAAGTTAGACTATCAAGATGAAATAATGATTGAACATAACATTATGTTGATTTGACTTGATAAAATAATAATTAAACATGATAATAAGTTGATGTAACGTAATAAAATAATGATTTAACATAACAATATAATCAACTGACCCAACAAAACGATCTTTTAACACCACAACAAATTGATTCGATTGAATGAAATAATAATTGCACATAGCAAAATAGAAAATTAACTCAATAAAATAATATCTGAACAGAACAACATAAGAATAAACAACACAATCAGACAATTTGACTTAATAAAACAACAAATGGACATAACATCATGGAAATGAACATAAAACAGCTGTGGCGTTCCATAGTTTTTCATATCACATATCGTATCAACCAGCTTTAGCTCGATGGCTTGATATAGGTCCAGGGGAACTACCTGTCCTAAGCCAAAGATCTAGGAATGTGACAGGGGTTTAACCTTAGATAACTTGTATCTATTATACATATTACTAAATACATTTTAAATACATGTAGTTTTTATGGTGAAACAAAAAATTTTCATTTATATGATGAAACAAAATTTCTCTAATTAGCTCTGATTTTCTTTGAGACCCTAAAAATTCTTCTTAACGACGCCCAATTAAACAGAACATCTTAGACATTGATCTTTCCTCGTGAAAAAATCAACTGTTCATTTAGGCTCCTATTATCATATACTGATACATGCGGTTATAATTTGTTATCAAATTTTTGGAAAACTAGGGAAGAAAGAAAAACATGTCAACAAGTACGTAAGTCTGACAAGAGATCTAAAAATCCTAAAGTAAATAAATGAAATCAAACACATACCTTAGTCGCCATTAACCGATGAAACACTAAACCGCGTGATACAAATATATATGTGATCAGTCGGTCGTTTAAACAGAATCAAGTTTCAAATATCATCCTGTTGAAAAAAAAGGTGATGGACAAATTAAATGGGTGAACTGATATGATGTCATAAATCGCTAAAAATCAGTTTGAATTGTTTATCGGTTGTTTGTATGGCATATGTATGTTTGGGTTGTGTGTGCTTGAAGTTAATAAGATTGATTGATATGCTCATAATTGGCTCTTTGATTAGGAATAAAGAATTCAAATTAAATTGCAATCAAATAACTGTAGTAGTAATATGGATCAAACAATCTCGCATGCATATGAATTTGCTTGTTTCTTGATAATAGGCAAGTGTTGTACTTTAATTTCAATAAAATATTTGATTGTATTTCAATTGATAGATTGCGGTGAAAAAAAAACATGCTCGTAAAAACAGCACAAAATAAGATAAATAACTTTCCTGTCCCATCCTAAAACAAATTGTTGTTTTCTAGGAATTAAAAATGGTTATACAAAGTGCCTCAGATTTGTCACTAACACTGAATTTGAACGGCAATAGAAATGGGCATGTTTTTGAAAATGGTTCAATTCTGACTGGATTTCTCTCCTGATGTGTAAGGTATGAGCATGGTCTTTTAATATAACAGAAATATCTATTTGAATCACTAAATATACAAGTTTTATAGAAGCTTAAACTTAACATTATGACAAATATCCTAATTTTAAATTAACCTGATTAAGTGAATGTACCTTACCTGAACTAACATGTTTTAATGATTTCGAAACGTTATATTTTCTCCACTATACATCCAGGTAAACTTGATCAATAATAGATATGCTTTTTGTTGTATAGTTCAAATTCTAAATAAATCCAATCATTTATAATCTTACACTGTCTGTGTAACATAAATGATAACTAAATACTGGGTATATATGTTTAATAATGAATACGCGTGTTACCAATGGTAATCAATAAACATTTTAACGGGATAATAATGTGTCAGCTAGTTTTAAACGGAAAATATAGCGGCTCTCACAAGAATGTCAACAACAGATATAATTCTAATATCAAAGGTTAAAATATACTACACGTTATTATTTTTAATAAACATTTAGTCCATTATTTTACACATTCCTTTCTATAGTTACAGTATTCCTTACCTTTAAATGTTCATGTCCTTATTGTTGAATCTCTTTTTAGATTCCACGCATGATTGGCGTTCCAATTGACCGCTTTTGTGAGGTGATAGCAATTGAGAGCGCAGGTAAAAATTCACGGCGGAACAGTTGATTGCTATTGAAAAGAAATACAACAAATATCATTTCGAATTAATATAATTAAAGCATATATGTAAAATTTTAAAAACAGATGATTAATAAAAATAGAATACACAGTAATAGTTCAAATATGAATTAAGTATAAAAACGGAATTGATTTATATTTAAGTTATTATATCTATACCTAGCGTGTGTAAAAATCATGGATTCTGATTGGCCGATCGCATATCATGAACAATATCCAAAAAGTATGGAAAGCCGTAACTGCCTTATGTGTACTTGTTTTTATATATGCACATGCTTTTCAAAATATGCACATACTTTTTCTACATATGCACATACTTTTCATCTATATGCTTATATAGTTTTCTTTATATGCACATACTTTTCTTTATATTCACATACTTTTTCTATATATGCACATACTTTTTCTACATACGCACATCCTTTATATGAATCTTGACCTTAACGTCAAATGTTAACTGCACAATTTATTAGAAAATTATCATATTCTGTATACATCTTTAGTTTATTTAACATACAGAATGTCTTTGTCGTATCATTATCTAAAAAATTAATTAACTACATGCTAGAATTTTGCTGATTCAAAAAAAAAGAAAAAAGAACAAAGCGGTAACTGAAGAAATCTTGTAATTTTTGGTAAAATCTTAATCATATTTAGAATGTAATTAAGTCAAAGAACATCTTAACAAATGTCTTATTTCGTAAATACAAAAAAAACTGTTTTATATATTATATAGTTCCATTTCAGAATACGCCTGTCAATTTTTTATAGAATTCTAAGATTCCAAATCAATTCAGCTAGAATTGTCACTTCTTTAGTTTGGAAGTTGGGAAACATTATATTTATAAACGGACTGAGAACCCTTAGAGTCCAGCGCGTCTAAACAGAGTCTGGTGTCAAGATATCAGAATATCTACATGTTTGATAATATTTTCTTGATGTATTAGTGTTATTATAATATTATTTCTCTAATTCTGTGCGCGTTTATACATCTCTTATCCCGTTTAATAAATACTAAATTTTTAGAATTTAAATTTGATTTTGTAAAATAATTACTTACCATCATAAATTTAGATATACCCTAATTGCAGCCTTATGCAACCGGAAACAAACCAGAAGGAATACCCCATATATAACCTCAATCTAACCTGACGCATGCGCGCCTTACACCATCTCTTTTGACCTATTGCAGAGGCAATAAGTAGGGGGATGAATGGGAGGTTGGTGGGACCTTTGATTTATGATGGTTAGTATTTATATTACAAAATCAAATTTTAATTCTAAATATTTAGTTTTTATTTCAATAAATACGTTATCATCATATAAATTTAGATTACAGAATTTAACGCAGAGCTGAATCCCCCTTAATTACAGAAAGGAGGAAAAATAACTGTTTGAGCAGCAACCATAATGAAAAGAGGTTATCATAATGATGGGACATGGAACGTAAATAATAGTTGTAGAAGGTACTATCGGACCTCCAAAAACCTGCTGATAAGATTTCCGATAAAGAGGAGGAATTGAAAATGTTCCAAGAAGAAGCTAATGCCCTAACTTCATGTGCTTTAACTTGATGTCTAGTCAAAGTTTCAGTTGAGGTAGTATTGTAAGCTAACATGATTGTCTGACAAATCCAGGTAGAGATGGGTTTGGCTGAGATACCACGAGTTCCCTTTTTAACAGGAATAAAAAGTCTAGTAGAACCTGAGGGTCTAAGACTAGCAGAAGATGATAAATACTGAAGCAAAGTCTGAACAGGATTCTGATTACCTGCAGAAGGAGGTAAAGCAGGAATCACAATAACACCTGAACCCTTTTCTGACAACTGATTCTTTGCTAAAAAGGTTGGGTCAGTAAGTGAAGTAAGTGAAGAACTGTCTGCAGAAAAACGCATGCAAGACTCAGTAATGGATAAAGCATGAATGTCACCCCTTCACCCAACCAGTAGACAAAGCTAAGAGGAAACAACATTTATATGTCAAATATTTAAAAGAAGATACGGATAAAGGTTCAAAAGGTGGAAACTGTAGAACCTTTAGAACCAAACCAAAATCTCACTGAGGAACCAGACGCCTTTGTCGACGACGTTCAAGACTAAAGTATTTAATTAAGAGAGACAAAAACTCATTATTGCCAAAATCTGGACCTCATGATAAGGATATAGTTCTGGCAATGGCAGATCTATAACCTTTGGTCGTAGGAGGATAGAAACCTGTATCTTAACGAAGATAAAGTAAGAAATTCGCTAACTGTTTGACAGAGACAGCGAGAGGATCAATTTGTCCCGAACAACACCAAGAACAGAAAATGGCCCACTTGGAGTCATAAACTGCTTGAGCTACGCTTGGCTGCTTTCTCGGAAAAGCCTCCCTTTCTGAATATAAACATTCCAAAATCTCAAATATTTTTCCTCCGAAAATCACACGTGCTGCAATCTCCAGAAAACCGGAAAAAATTATGAAGGTGTAAGGCGCGCGTCAGGTTGGATTGAGGTTATATATGGGGTATTATTTGTGGTGGGTTTCCGGATGCATAAAGCTGTAAATAGGGTATATCTAATTTATGATGGTAACGTATTTATTGCAATAAAATCTGATATCACTACACGTGGTCAAAAGTTCGTCAAATTTCCCGCGCAAAAACCTTAGGAAAACCTCTCGGACATTTACATTGTCATTAGAGAAAAAGATTCTAAAACTCTTGACGCGTTAGTTATGAAATTTATCCACTTTCGATAATTAAATTTTCATTTTTTAAACAAGCCTCGCAGTTTAGAAATAAAAAAATTAATTATCGCGAGTTGATAAATTTCATAATCAACTGGTCATCGTTGTAGAATCTATATTTATTCAATTTAATAAAAAAATTGTCATGACTAATGGATTGTTGGTCGTATTTATGTACAATGGTGGAAAGAGAGTCTGGTCGAAAAATGTCAGATTATATACAAGTATGACAGCATTTTCTTGCTGTTTTTTTTTTTTTTTTAGTAAAGTAGACGCACATATTTTATAATAGTCGTCATTATAATAGAGTCCCCCCAGGATCTACTTCAAGTTAAAAATCAAAAATGTTCTTTCAGGTACAGCAATATACTGGACATACCCACCATAAGAACTACAAATGTTGGTAAGAAAAGTTTTCGCTATGCTGCTGGTACTCTCTGGAACAGTCTCCCAAACCATTTCAGGACTGAAAATAGTTTTTCTATTTAAGAGTTTAATTCAGTCCTGGAACGGTTCGGAATATCGATGCTCTGCTTGCAGACACCTTAGTTGTATTTTTTATTACTAGTGCTGTTTTAACCAATATAGTGGGAACCTCGGTGGCCGAGTGGTCTAAGTAGTTCGTCATGATTACTAATGATCACTAGCCTGTCAACACTGGGGTTGTGAGTTCGAATCTCACCTGTGGCGGGTTGTGTTCGACTCCTATCTAAATTGACAAGGATTGCCAATTTTCCCACTGAAGGTCGGTGGTACTCTCCGGGTACTCCGGCTTCCTCCACCAATATTTATGTGCATGCTCATGTCTTTTATGTTTGTTTTTATTGTATTCGGTTAAAAGCTCATTAGAGCTTATGTTATGTGTTGTAAATGTACCGAATTCAAATAAAGCTTTCGTATTCGTACGACTAGTCATACGTGTCGTTGTTCTATTGATGTGATGGAACCAGTCTAGATCCCAGTCGTACGAATGTTCGCGAAACAGGGACCCTGATCAATTTTTTCCCGAAGGTATTTTAAGAAATAATGATGACTATAGAACCGCACTTACGCGTAGTCAGTTATACTCAAAGTCATTCTTTCCTCCAACTTTTGAATTATGGAATCTTTCAGAAAAAAATGTCCGAAATCAACCCTAATTTGGAATATTTAATAGATCTAATGCTTTAAAGAATCAAAATTGATCCAGGTTGTTCCTGTGGTTGTGTACTAGATGATTCATTATTTTTGGCGTGTAAACGCTACACCAGAATAAAAGAAAACACCTTAAATTTTCTAAATGAAATCGATATCGAAACACATTTTTATTTCAATCATACCCTGTCCTGTGAATTCACGATACACCAAACAGACGAAACTTTTTGATTTGATTTGATCACATATTCTTTCTCTTTCTCTTCTTTTTCCGTTAGCAAATTATAATAACGATCTTCAAAGTCATATTTCCTTTACATCTTGAATATATAAAATGTCACGTTAATTATTTCCTTTTTACATTATGTATCATTTTACATAATGAATGATTTTTTACATGTAAATACACGATCAGGATCACAAACATCTTGCCGTGAGAAAATGGTTTAAAAATTGGTATTATATCAAAATCATAAAACAGAAATATTACTTGTACTATATAATGTATACAGTTAGAAGACGATCGTAGTAAGTTGCAATATATAAAGTTCTTATAATTTTAATATAATCTAAATTTTCAATGTAGTTTCAGGTGTTGCAAAATGAGATCGGCAAAGATATGTAATCTTTTTTATGAGCAGATTTTGTTTAAATGTATAATAACAAATTCTCGGAGAAAAATTTGTTTATTGTAATTAAAACTGCGAAATACAAAATTATTCAGTTCCTCACAGATATTACTTATCCAGCACAGTTAATAATTGAAAAAAAATGGCACGAGAGGGGTCCGTGTATCACTTAACAATTCAATATTTTAAAAAGTTTTCCAATTTAAATTTTTTCAATTTTTAATTAAACTTTTAAAATATCAACATTAAAAAATCTTAAAATTTTGAAAATTTCATCAAATAATAAGAATTCTAAAACTCGTTTTAAAATTTGATATTTTATATTTTTCATCAAACGGAATGTACAGTTTTGGTATTTTCGATTTTTTAAATATTTTGATTAAAAACTAAGAATCGATTGTCATCTGCATCTTTATTGCGTTTGAGCTTCATTTTGCCTAAAGATACAAAGCGTCTGAATATTGCGGACAATGAACTGCCAACGCGGAGGCGCACGTACAGAACAACAAGGGTAAAACAGTATAAACCCTCTATTTTGGAGTGGGGTATAATTATATTATAGAAAAACACTGTTCCTTATAGCCCGCGTTTCCACCGCCTATGGAAAAAAGAATATACCTTATGGGGGAACCATTTGAAAATAAATGGGGCACGGATTGTTTAAAGAAAAAGGTAGTTTGCTTCCCGATAAATAGAAAAAAATAATCTGTTTAAAATAATGATTAATACATTGCATTGAAACGGATATAAGTATTTTGTTACTTTGCATATGAGAAACAATTGTTTGACCAAGAACAAAAATCCTTACCCCCCCCCCCCTACCCTTCCGGTTTTCAAGTGGTCGCTCCCTTATCTTCTTATGATAATGCACACCAAAGGCCCACACCAAAGATACAAACACCCAACGTTATATAGTTTTCATTTTTGTAAGCGAGATTTCAATGTAGACAATGCTATTTTATAGTTCAATTTTTAAGAAAAAATGCAGATTTGAAGAATGGGTTTTGCGGACACAAATTCCAATAACATGAATGAAACATTTATTGTGAAGCAAACTACTTTGTATGCCCCACCTGTAAGGCAGGCCGGGCATATAGTTCTTCGGTCTATGCGTCCGCCCGTCTGTAAGAGGTTAAGGTTCAGGTTTAAGACAGTTTTTTATGAAAGAGTTATGGTTTCATCCTGAAACTTTGTACATGGATAGCTTGTGATTTGAACAGTAGTATTTTGATGCGAAACGGATGCTGTGACCTTGAGGTCATGGGTCATCGACTTTGAATTTCTTAATGGAATTTCAATGTTACAATTCAGGTTAAGGTTCGTGTTGAAGGTAGTTTTTCATGAAGTACTTAGAGATAGTATTTCATCTACCCTATCGTTATCGACTTCAAAGTCAACAATATACAAGTGTAATTTTATTTTCGAATACTTACATCATTGGCAGGGCATGTAGTGTCCCTTGGACACATATAAACTTGTTTAAAAATAATCTATGTGCCCGCAGATTTTCAAATGGTTCATCCCTATAAGGTATATTCTACTTTCCATAGGCGGTGGAAGCGGCTATATAGAACAGTGTTTTACTATAATTATAATTATTTTGGAGCTGAATTCAAAATTACCTGTCATTTGTTTATTATCAAAGTGATCTCAACTGTCTATATAAAAATCAGTCAACAAATCACTCAATTTGTTAGAAAAACAATGATTTTGCAGAGTTCGGTATTTGCTTATTACAAGAACTATATAATTCCATAATTATAAATGGCGAAACAGGGGCAAGCATCCTTAAAGTCGTCACAAAAAGGATCTTGTCTAACCTTCTTGAACATAATTTAAAAATTGCACAAGAAAAATATTCATCTGGAAAACAGCTGATATTCTCCGGGTTGGTAGGTTATTGTCCGCAATATTCAGATGCTTGGCAATGAAGCTCAAACGCAATAATGATGCAGATGACCATTTTTTGGTCCATTTTCGATTTTTAATTTTTAATCAAAATATTAAAATTCAAATTTTCAAAAAGCGAAAATATACAAACTGTAAATTCAGTTTAATATTTTCAAAGTTTGATTAAAAATATAAAATATTCAATTTTAAAATGAGTTTTATAATTTGTAGATTTTAATTATTTGGTGAAATTTTCAAAATTTCAAAAATTTGGAATGTTGGTATTTTAAAAGGTTGATTAAAAATTGAAAAAAATTAAAATTTGAAAACTTTTTAAAATATTGAATTGTTAAGTGATAAGGATATTTCTTATCCTGTAACAGAACTTTATACATTTCTGCCTTATGTAAGCATATTTAAACCCATTCCAAAAATAAAATGATAATTCACTTTCCTGTTAGCATGACTAGTAACATACTAAAGTCTCCAGCCCACGTTGTCAAGATTCCTGATAATATTTGTTCTGAAAAGAAGAAATGTCATAATTTTTTCCCTCAGAAAGATTTATACTCTTCAGAACAAAAAACGCATAGCAAATTTTTCATCATTTTTTATTTGAACGTTGTTTCTATAAATCTTGCATGTTTTTACTGTCATTATGTAAGGTCAAAATAAATTCATTTTGAGTTTTGAATGTAATTGTGACTGGTCATTCTTTTGCAGAAATTTGTTTTCGCTTGATTGCACCAAGACATACGAATTAATAAACACTTTTCGCATGAAACAAAAAGTGAAGGCCTTTAAAATCCCGAGGTTCTCGGTTTCAAAATCAGTTGCACATGTAGACACTCAACTTGCCAACTTATTCCACGTCTGAACGAAGACCAATGCAGTAACGCTATCGTTCGGTTACAAGCAGATGAATCCCAGACAGATGTAACCAGCTGACGAATGTTTCCCAGAGTACCATCTCTAGCCTTTGGGATATGTATGGACAGCGAGGTTCAACACGTGAATGCCCACACTAAGGGTGACCAAGAGTGACCACACCTGACCAGGATCGTCACATTCGATTACGTCATTTGTGGGAACGGTTCACAACAGCGACCTCTACTGCAGCAGCAATTCCTGGACGGCGTAAGACACACAGGGTATGGCCAGACAAAATTTCACCATGCAAAGGGTTTGTTTGTTTTTTTTTTTTTTTTTTGTTGATAACGGAATAAAAGATATAGAATATTTGTTGCAATAGAAATTTATTTTATAAAATTATGTATAATAACGTTTTCGGAGAAACTTTTGTAAGGAGGGAACAAACTGAAATTACAATGTGATGGGTACCGTTAACGGAACAGAACATGCCTCTATGGAGCATCTCAGGTCACCTGGTTTATTGCGATTGCTGTAGTTTTTGCGTTATGTTGTTTGATTTATCATAAGTTTAGTATAATTTTATAGTGCTTGCTCACTATGTCGGGTACGCCTTGTTCCCATACGCATGTGATAGGTATCATTGACGAGAATTCCTGGTGTCTGATGTAACTCCGTTTTGTTTTTGTTTTTTTTTTTTTTTTTTTTGTTTTTTGTTTTTTTTTTTTGTGAAAGTGTACATTGCTACAGTTTTATTTTCATGATTCCTTGTTTTAAATCTGTTTCATTTGAGCAACTGCAGTTGAGGCGTTGTCATCTTCAACTGGATTTAAAGTAAATTAAATGAATGAGCCTCGTTTTTTTATTGAGAGTAATGTGATGGCGAGATGCGTTCGTCTGCAATCTTTATTGACAAGGATTGTGAGACTTCTATTGTACTTTCGAGCTATTCTGACTGCATACGTATATCCATATGCGGTAAAAGAAAACGACAAGAAACCCAATTCGAACTTAAAAAAAAACAACATTGTATGACTGTATGACACGTCTAGCCTCTCCCTTCTTCATCCGAAACCAGACACATGCATATGGCTTTAAGGAGGGAAATGGTGGCGTTTGGAAATATCACAATCAACACAATGCTCTTCGTGATTTATTTCACAGTGAAATAAGTGATTTATTATACTAGAGATTCAAGATTTGAGTCTGAACTGCTCACATGACAGTCCCAATAATCTATCTACTTTAATTAATGTCATCTATATGTTAATTCATATAGCCAAGTTGTTCAAGTGAAGAAGATTCTTTAACATTTGAATTTATTCTACCGTAGTGACCAGGATTTTCGGAGAAGGACGAAATATTCAAACTTTTAGCTGATTTATATATGATTTTGATAGTTCTTTATATGATTCGCTTTTGGAAAATCAAAATTTCTCTCTTCAAAAAACAATTATAAAGGATGTGCACAATAGCCTAGGAGTCCTTCGAGATGATTTATAAAATAAGTCTTTGATTTTTAAAAGATCTTATTGCCTTTAAAGATAACTTATTTTATACAATTTCGGGTATGTTAATATACTTGTGGTACCCCAACCCAGAACTACATCATATGGTAAAGTAATTCAAGTATAAGAATATAAAATGAAAATGAATTTAAAATAAAGCAAGATATATGACTTATTTTGATCTACCAGTTTACAAATTATATAAACAAATAGTGTGGAGGGCAAAAATGCTTCTACAGCTTCTGTACAAATGCTTCGTGCCTAAATGACAATCTTAAAATATCTTTTGTTATGTTTAAACTTTTGGTACTGCCTTAATTCTTGTGTTTTGTTTGCCGCTAGTAGTTTTAGTTTAGGTGTACTTTCATGTGGCTTTCTCTATTATGTCTTTGCTGCTTGTATTATGCTTTTTTTATTGTGCGGCTTAGTTTTATTGTAGGATGCTTTTCATCTGTTTGCAATGTAAATAATACTAGTCAGTTGAAAAGCTTTACAGATCAACTATAATTTTTTTTTATTAAAGTCTTGCATACGTGCCAGATACCAAGTTACAGAGAAGCATTTTTGAATTTAGGACAATCAGAGATAACTTAAGGAGGAAGGTACATAAATCCGCTTAATGACGGATTTTCATGAGATTTTACATGCAGCTAGAACATTCGAAACTACATCTAAATATCTAAAAAAAAATAATATATTTAGCTTTTATATTTCTTCAATAAGGTTGATTTAAAATCATTAAAATAAATGACTTTTGCTGTAGATTTCATATAAAAACTGCCGAAAAAATTCATTATTTCGCTTTAAATCTCATTTCTCAAAAACTAATTCCTTGAAAAAAGAACGATATGCTTTAAACATTTCTGTTTCAATGATACTAAATAAACATAGCGTCACCAGCTTCGTTTTCGTTGTGAAAATCATTCAACTATAGGTCCTGTTTGTAAAAACACTAAAAATCGACATTTTTTATCGCGACGTCATGACGACGTTAGGCTTATTTTGGCTTTTTGACGATTATTTTCCCTCTTCATACAGCAATCAATCTAAAATACTAAAAAAAACGAATCTGGTGACCCCCCATAAATTTTATATCAATAAAAAAGAATTTCAATGGCAATTAAATTCTAGGGACTTGATTTTGAGAAATCGTAATTCAAAGTCTAAATATTTGACTTTTTGAAGCGATAACTGCGTGTATTCTATGTATTTTCCTATCTGTTTGTCAAAACTTGAAACACCATATTTTGGAAGTATTAACGGGACCTACATTATGTTTTTGGTATTCAGATGCAGTTTAACGTACTCTTGTAGCATGCCAAATTTTATAAAATCTGAAATAAAGCCCAATTAGGTTCCTCCTACCTTAAAGGAATTTTTCAGGCTGCATAGGTTGTCCGACTGTTATGAAATATGTTAATTTCACAAAGATGCATCATAAGAAGTCTCATAATATCAAATTATAAAAAGCGAACGGACCAATGAGGGAACGAATGTAAAGTAATGACAATAGTTTACCGGTTTACTCAGCCCCTTAGGCTGATTGATTTAATTGTGTAATGATTCAAAATGTAGCAATTCTGTATTTTCTTTTTTCCATCAGTGAAAGGAGTTTTACAACACAATGTTAAGATGCACCAAGTGCTATGGCTATTATGATATATAGTATAAGGACAATACTAACTAGAAACCTGGACTGTCGGAATAGACAGTGATCCCGCACCCCCTGTAAGTAGTTGGGCCACTTACCTATAGTCAAAAATATAATACATTATTCCCATCCAAAAGTAGTATGCAATCATTCTATAAAGAAATTAAATCAATAAACCTAATGCAAAATGAAAAAAACCTTAGTTCACAAGCTTAAACCGACAATTTTTTTAAATTTGGCCTGTGTGAGCCCCCGGATCAAATCGATATTCTAAATCCTTATTGTGCAATTACATATAGTGTAGGACAATACTATATATAAGCAAACTGAAAGAGAAGTTAAGGTCACAAGCTTGAATTAAAAATTTCAAATTTCGATCCATGTGGACTCCAATTTTAGAAAAATAAAATTCTAAAACCTTATTGTACACCTGCATGTGGTGTTTAACAATACTGTATAGAAATAAAATGCATAAATTGAAAAACAAAAGACAAGTTTATGTCACAAGCTTAAATTGATATTTTTTCAAAATTCGAACCCTGTGGGCCCCTTGTTTAGAAAATCAAAGTTCTAAAACCTTATTGCGCATCTGCATATAGTGTATGACAATACCGTTTAATATGCATAAATTGTAAAATTAAAGAGGAGGTCACGTCACAAGCTTAAATTGACAGTTTTTCGAAATTCGACCCCTGTGGGCCCCAATTTTAGAAAATCGAAATTCTAAAACCTTATTGCGCATCTGCATATGGTGCATGACAATACTGTATAGAAATAAAATGCATAAATTGTAAAATGAAAGAGGAATTTAGGTCACAAGCTTAAATTTACAGTTTTTCGAAATTCGACCCCTGTGGGCCCCAATTTTAGAAAATCAAAATTCTAAAACCTTATTGTGCATATGCATATGGTGCATGACAATACTGTAGAGAAATAAAATGTATAAATTGAAGAATGAAAGACGAGTACAGGTCAGAAGCTTGAATTCCAAATTTTCGAAGTTCAACCCATGTGGGCCCCTTGTTCAGAAAATCAAAATTCTAAAACCTTATTGCGCATCTACAGGTGGTATGCAACCATTCTATATAGAAATTAAATTCCTAAACCCAAAAATGAAGGAGTTGATGTCACAAGAAAGTGTGACGGACGGACGGACGGAGACAATCGCTATATTCCCGAACTTTCTTCGAAAGTGCGGGGATAAATATACGTTGGCAGTTAATAACTTTAACTTTGTTACAGTAAATTTGATTAGATATGGCAAAAACTAGTCCAAGTCAGTTTTGAAACCGGTAACAAAATGTGACAATATATCAACAAATTAAAGTATGCACAAGTTAGGCATGTCAATATCTAAAAGGTATGCAATCTATGTTCTATTAATAAAATGGTAACATAACAGTTATTACAAATTATTTTGAAGATTTCTTATAAACTGGTTACATACCAGATAAAAATCTTGTTTTCTTTACTTTATAAACTGGTTACATTCCAGTTACAAATCTTTTTAGTCTTTATTTTATGAAAAGGTTACAACGAAGGTATAAGTAAAAAGCACAAGTTTGACCTAATGTCTAACATCCGTTTTTTTTAACTGTTGTGGTGTGGCCAAAGGACAATTCATTTAAAGTCTGGTAGCAGTTGGCATAGTGTTTTTCGATTTTATTTTGGGTTATCTACTTTTAGTGATAAAGGACCACAGGTCTACGTTCCGGAAAACTAGTCACTTCACTAAATTTTAATTATTTTTTGTGGCTTTTCTGTTTTTAGTTTCCATGACCAGATTGTTCCATCATCCGGGTCAACGCGCATAATTTCGAAAAGGGATCTCCCTTATACCATTTGACAAAATTTCGGTCTGCACTAACCCATTGGTTTCAAAGGAAAGGATTTTTTTGTGGGCGATGGGTTGGAATTTGACAACAGCGGACCACGAAGAAAGACGCCAGGTGAAGACAATTTCCCATTTTCCCCTTTGGGACAGATGAACTTTAAAAAAGAGTATAATCTTTCATCAATTACGTAAAGAGTAGCATTCTCCACACAAAGCTTTCCTTGACTGGGTATAATGTTGAAAGCCATGAATCGCCAGTCACGCACATGGAAACGATACTTAACTATGAGATTTCCTTAGCCATCAATTACAACATGCTAACTACCAAAATTCACACCAAAATTCTTTACAAAGTAAAACACATGTAGCAAGTGAACTTAGTTGTTACTAAGGCAACAAAAAACAATTGTATTTCAATTTTATTCAAATAATTATTTACTTCGTACAGACAACACAGTAAACGTCTGCCTTGTCAGTATATGGAGGACACCGAAGACTGCCACAGCTGGTCCTGATTGAATAGAAGAGGGCACCGTTTTGGTCACCTTTCTTGTTATCCAATGGTTCTGCTGCAATGTCAACACATGCATATTCGCGTGCCCGATGTCCTTTATGTTCAGACATTAGATAACCAGTGTACTCGGATGTCCAACCTTTATAGCAAGATTTTCTGGCTGAAAAATGTCATAAAAAATTGATGAGTGAGACTGACTGAAAGTAATAGGAGGACATTAAAAACAAAACCAATGTTGCTTATCAATTTGATTTTGCTTAACTTAATAATGATTTAAATGATCTGGTTTAACGTGTGCCAAAACATTGGTTAGTTAACAATTATTTTTATTTCATTTTTAATGAAAATAGTGTATGAAATGAAAAAGATCATTTTATGGTAGGAAATGAATTTGAAGTCATTAAGTTCTTAAATAAACGGAAAATTCGTTATTTACCAGGTATCATGAGCACAGACGATTTTCCTTTTCTTCTACAAACGGAACATGGTACTTCTTTATCATGTAAATCACTGGACCAACCATAAGGACGGCCGCCGCTTACCTCATATTCTCCACCATATACCTGGTCATTAGCATAAGATTGTGGTTTACCATTTTCTGGATCTTTCGGTAAACATAGGTAATTTACACCGCCTCCAGTGTGGGAATGAAGATTACCTCCAACCTGGCCTTAACATATAATAATATTCATCAATTAATTTCATGTTATTTTTTTACAGTCGATTCGGTTTATCCGAAATTAACATTGATATCTTTTAGACATGTTTTGCACAAGTCTTCTAAATTCAATTCTGTATTGTCCATTAACAATAACAGTTCAGAAGTATACTACGAAAACTGTTATTCGTGGGAATGCGAGTTACGACAGTGATCTATAAATCATAAAATATTGTTTCTAGCTAAATTTCTTTACCTAGTTTATATTGTCCGTAGTGTTCTTTACTGCCAACAATTCCACTAACTTAAAGTTTGATGGATTCTTCCATTATTAATTCTTTGAGACAGAAAAGTATATTGTCACATACTTAATAAAATCTCCTGTTAAAGTAATTAAAATTACCTGTATAAACAAGATCAGCGTTCTTTGGACATTCTTTTCTTCCCCACCTTGTGTAGGTTACACCTGCGTGATACAGTGTAGAAAAAATGTTGAATCTTGCAAAAACTTGATATAACATGAATTATTATAAATTTTGTCTGACTGAAATACCTGAAGTTAAAGCAGAAATGGTATATGTACACCAAAGCCTTAAAACAAACGATTATAAAGTTAATTGAATTCTCAGAATTAATATGCGATCTTTTTTTTAAATTAGTAAGTAGTTTGTTTTATATAACAAAAGTTTTGCCAATAATTGTCTTTTACTAATCTTCAAGATGACGTTTATATGCCGAACAATGTGCAATGGATACCGGGGTTTTCCAGTTGTCCCTCAGCCGGACATTTTTCCTTTTTGGAATTGTGGAGGTAATTTCTCATCATATCAATAAGGGACTGGTCTGAGGCTGATAGTTTATAGTCTTTACAGTCATCACCCATAGCGACCACCAGAGCTGTGGCTAAAATAGCTAAGCGTCTGTAATATAGCATGTCCTGTAAAAATACAAGGTTAACTAGAAAGACATTTGTTTATAGTTATAGATTTCCTTAACAATGACGAAATATGCTTTAGGAATTAAATGTAATGCTCAATGTTTTAAAGACTTACTGTGTTGTTGAATGTTATTTCCGTGGAAGGTAACAGGAAGCTGATGCCAAGCACACATTGCTAGTAAACTTATGTGTAAATGTGATCCTAATGTACGATTTGCGTGTTTATATTACTGATTGATACGTAAGTATCATTTTACATAAAAACAGAAGGTATCATGGTATAACATTAAAATAGAAGAATAAATATAGTCTATGTTACAGTTTTAAAGATATACAGTAAAGTCAAGAAATACCAAAGGGATATTCCAATGGAGGGAAAAATCGAAACAACTGACAAACTCCGGAGAACAACGAAGACAAGACCAAAACAATACATGCATTACAATTAAAAACATATGAACAACATAGACACCACCAGAAGACCGGGGGTACTAGGTACTCCGAAAGAGTAAGCAGTCTCTGCTTATTGCAGGACACCCGCCATGCTGCCCATGTCAAATCTGTATGAGGAAGGGATAACATCAATGGAACAGGTCAATTTTCGTTTGGGAAACTGTTTAAATAAACCTTTAACCTGAATAAAAACTTATAACCGCAAATCGTTGTTTCAAAGGGAATGTACACACTATTCTACATGAAACAAAACAAATCTTTGATTTGCCGACTGCCCAACAGAAAATAGAAGTGGACACAGAATTTAATAACTAATTTCTGAGCATAATATACATGGATAATACCAACAACAAAATTAGAAAATGACAAATCCATATCAACAAAAAATTGTTTTTAGTTTTAGCTAGGGTTTTACGCCGTTTTCAGCACATTTGGCTATTTCGCGGCGGCCAGTTTTTATTGGTGGAGGAATCCGGAGTACCGAGAGAAGCACCGACCTTCGGTAGGAAAATTGGCAATCCTTGTCAATTTAGATCGGATTCGAATACACCCCGCCAAATGTGAGATTCAACTCGCAACTTCAGTGTTGACAGGCTAGTGACCATTAGTAGTCATGACGAAGTACCTAGACCACTCGGCCACATGACCATAAAAACAAACTGTTAATAAAATAATTTTATTCTATTCTACGAAACGCGGTAAATTTTAAGTACACACTATTCTACATGGCCTTCATGAAACAAATCAAGTCTTAGATTTGCCGACTGCCCAACAGAAAATAGAAAAACAAAGAAAGGGTTGAAAATGTGTTATAAGCCAAGTTTTTTGGAAACTGACAATCTCATATCAAAAGAATCTGAAATATAGTCATCCTTGCTGAAATCGAATTTCCATCTACCATGACGTTTAGTACGTCTCTCGTTTACATCAGATCTGGCTGCCGCAGTGGCGCCGCTTGAACGCAAGGAATGCAAACCAAAATTTAACGTAGGAGCAACTGACTTCCGTCTACGAACTACATTCTTTTTTGTGGTTGTATAGCTTAATGTCTTGTTTTTATACAGCAATTTAGCTAATACCTTGGACCTAAATATAGGTCTAAAAATGAATACATCAGCGTCAATATCTAAACCAGCAAGTTTACATGGCTACTGGACATGCTAAAGTGTCTCCTTTAGCGACCAAAATATTATTGCCTTGTCTATATTGATCAGTCTTAGAACGGGACAGGAAAATAGACAAATGGTCATCAAAAACTTTAACGTGGCTGCATGTAATTGAACTTAATTCGTTAAACCTAAAAAAAATACTGCATAACTTATCAAAATCATTGTCAGATCTTGAATTACAAATAAACCAGTCGAATTTTCGTGAATTCTACAAAGCTCTAAAATCATATCGGGATTAACCGGACCCTTTTTTACAACTGGTTTGCCATTCAGTCTTCTATATGAATCTGATAATGAATGAACAAACGCATTGTTAGTCGGGCCAACATATCCATGAAGCTTATGTACCCATTTCAGAGCATAAATAATAGAGTCAACTATACAACGTGATGATTTCCTGTCAATAAAAAAAAGTTATATATAGAGAAACGTGCACTGTATTCGCCGGTAACTCTGGAAAAGAATGTTCGCAAACAAACGATCTCCAATGTCCGAAAGAAGCAAAGTACTTTATTGCAGTATTATCACTTTTTGAACTGAGAAGAAAGTTTGTCATCTTATCCGCGAGTTTACCGGTATATCCTACACCATTTTCTTCTACTGCATCTATCTCATGCCGCCCCTGTCCTAAACCTGCAAATCGCAAAAGAAAAATTAGAATGCTAACATCTTACATTTAACAGACCAATTTCCGAATACATTTCTTTCTGGGCCCCTTACTATGATTTTATCATTAGTTAAATATTAGGCATCTAAAATGAAATCCTTGAAAACGCCTCATGGGCAAATAATTGGCCAGAAAGCCGACGATTTCCATTCCGGTACAACCAAAACACCCTTAGCATGTTCATTACTCATTTTATCAACATTTTTTAATTATCAAAAAAGGTGGTGGGACTAACCAATTGTTATCGTTTCCCCAGAATTGCCGAAAGCTATTAATTGCCTCTGTTCCTGAGCACCAAATGGATGAATTGAATCTAGCACAACGCGTATTGTAATGCGTAGTAAACCTATCAATTCTAAATGGACCCCATATATCTTTTAAATAAGTGAAAATTTCGTCATTTATGGACCAATCATCGTGATCCCTGTAACGACTGGGTTCGTCTGCGTATTTGTTCTGATTTCTAGGAACCCAGTTGCTTTAAATACAAATGTTATTCTGAGAACAAACGGTATGAATACGGTATGAATGTCTACAACTGGCTTTTTGCAGTCCTATGTTTCTGCTTCCTACCTTTAAAATGTGTGCGACATTCTGATTATCGCTATACACCTTGACTGTCTTGTCTGCAAGTTTAGTGTCGTGGGTATACAAAACCCGCTTAACGCACTCAAGCTCTCGTCAGGTCGAACTCTCATTTGGTTCGTTTGCTACCCAGCTACCAACAGCCTCGCTGCTATTGTGAGATGTACAATAATCACCGAAACCATCTGAGGCATCACAAATAAATTCTACATTAAATGTGTCTTCTATATGGACTGTGCTAATATCAACACCAATGCTATTTCCGAATCTACAGGAACCTTTCCAAAATTCTAATTCGTCGATTGCTTCAGGTGTTATCTTAACTAACGCATCCCAATTTGCCTTACTGTTCAGACAAGTATATAAAAATCTAGTTCTCAGTGTGACTAAGTCACCAAACACTATTTGCATCGATATCAATTGTGCTACTATGCTCGCTAAAGCTCGAAGTCTAAATAACAGCCTACCTTTCCCTATTTTGGAAAGTACAAAATCAATAGTTTGTTCTGCCTTGTCAATTCTTTTTAGACTGGCCGATATCATACAGGACTGGGTATTACAGATATAGCCCAACCACTTCAAATTCTGACTTGGTTCCCAACTGTATTTTTCGTGTGCAATTAAGAAACCGAGTTTCTCAATTGTAGTTTTACTTGTTGTCTACTTTTGAAACAAAAATCATAATCTTTGTCACCCCCGAGACCGTCTTCCAGAAACATTATTAGTTTATGACCTTGACTTCTTAGATATTTCATTACAAGTAATCTCTGTTCAAATTGAAAATATCAATATGATGGTAAGCACTTTTTAAATCATAACCATTTAAAATTTCACCTTTTCTGAACATTTCGCTAGATACTTTTTTGTCTTCATATTTATATCTGCATTTGAATAGGTGTGGGTTCATATGACATGTCTAGTAAGTCTTTTTGAGATTTTGAGATGTCGACACGGCATTAGAAACTTCTCTCGAAATAGCATTACGTACTGAACTACTCAATGCCCCGGAGTCCGTCTTGACAGTATGGGTGTTGGGTAAAGAGTGATTTAAATCATGAGTATTATTACCCACGTCAAAATAGTCACATGACCATACAGACGAACCCTTAGACAATAATTTTCCTCTATTCTACGAAACGCGGAAAATTTAATTCTAGACACCGGTATATCTCCTAAAATACTGTTAACATGGGCGAGCATTGACAAGTTATGTTTTACATTTATGCACGATTTATTTTAAACAATACAGTCAGGAGATTATCACAATATCATCAAGTTATAATCGTAAAAAAAAATTGAGATTGATCATGGCAAATTATGTTCCGACGACAATCGTACCGCAGTCGCACAGTATTTTACTATCAAAACGTTGATACGAATTGCTTTAATAGTCTTTGTAGCAATCTCCATCATATTTAAACTCGAACAAAACAACCAAAAGCGAGCACAGTTTATCCGTGAGGAATATCAAAAGTCTGTTTTAAAATGTTTATTAAAAACTAAATGTTTTTCGTTTTTAACACGGGTCAACTTTAGAAAATTTTATGCATCATCAATGATGTATTAGTTCATTGTATTACGGTATAAGTTCACCACCAATAAATGAATTTGTAAGGGCCACTTTCACAGATATTGTTTCACTGATCATGAAATTGTAAGTTTAAATTATATATTAAACATTTACAATTTCTGTCATAAGCGATGGTTATAAGGTTTTTCAATATTTATCCTTTGAACCCTGAATTAATGTTCAGAAATTGTGTGTCTTCAAAACTTTGCAAACCTTTGCTAGTAATATACAAATGAGCAAGGGTCTTTGAGGGAAAGCTAACAAATGCATTACATAAGAGATAGTGAAGATGGGGTGGGATGCTCGGTAAGAGGGGCTGAACTGAAGGGGAGAATGGTTGTCCAAAAGCCTTCGTCACAGTAAAAATGTCTATTTTTAGTGATTTGGGATCTTTCTGTTGCCATAGAAACCAGAGTGAAGGCCCCACATATCTAGAAATGCGTGATGTGTAAATTGGGTAGAAATCTCCTAGCAAGAGGTAAAACTAACTAAAATTGCGTTGTAAGGTTGATGTATGGAAGCCCTTGGAGGTCAAAATTCAATTTGTGGTATTTTTGCACTATTGTTGATGCTCAAAAGTTCAAAAAAAATAATTAAAATATTTCACTTCCATTTATGTATTAAATGACACTTGCTGTAAAGCTCATCAGTAGAATCTTCCCTTGGTGTCACACAGAGCTCAAACCCCCTTTGTAACAAATGGTGGCCCAAAGCTATTCTGCATGGTACTGTAAAATCATACATGTGTACTTCCATCATCAATTGGAATGTTTTTACATGTACTGTAGGCACCACCTGCTATCAGGAAAATTACTGCGTGATCGATGTTTTTGAACCCTTTAAATACTGCACCCAATGTACATTGGCCTCACATTTACTCCATTCTTTAGACTATTATATACACAATAAAAGTTTTTTTTTCTGGACATTTTAGCATCGATTTATTTAGTATATCGATATTTGTTTCACCATGGAGGTGATTATACAATGCTTTTTCTCTACAGAAAATTTTCCGCCATTGACAAAGTGGAACCTGAATATGACCAGATGGTTTGTAGTTGTAAATTGATGTCTTTGGGTAGTTGTCTTCCACAACATTTATTTATACCCTCTTTCCCGTAAACGAAGTCCAGGAGAGAATGTAGGAATGATTTTGTCTGTCTGCGTGTTTTTCTGTCTATGCAAGTCGTGTCCTACTCGGGACTTTTAGATACGTTTCAATCTTTAGAAAAAAATTTTTTTTGTATTTTAAATGTTGTGTGTAGTTATGGTCACTGGACTGCTGCTTTTGTAACGGTAAATTTCGTCCAGAAATAAAATGTGTCCTTCGGACTTTGTTACAATATTCGTTGAAATGTTTTTATTTCTAGTTCACGAATCATAATATTTATACTTTATAATCTCTGAATATTTGTATAATTTCCAAATAATTTTTTTCTAGAAAATAATGAAAAATGAATGATCATATAACAAACGTATTTCAAAGAAATGAATAAAAAAATTTTACTGTTATACAGCTAAACAATACTTTAAGAACAAATTATTTTCCTAGTTAAATAAGTGACATAGGCATATTTATTTAGGAAAATCCATGACATGGTCGTTTTTACCTACTAAAAGAAAAAAAACTTTTTTAAAATACATGTAATTTTATTAAATTTATTTCATAATTTGTTTTTATTATAACACATATTCTGACATGATTATTCATTGATTTGTTACAGAAATTACCAGTATTTAGCAAAATTCAAAAATAATAGAAATACTAAGCGTTCATTCCTTGTATTGCACATGGTAGATCTCCTTAGCTGAAATTTGGCTTCCTATTTCGGTATTTTTGGTTGAGTACTTCTTGTTTAATATAAGTTTGGGTTTTGGTCTTCCAAATGTTTCGGTTTTAATGCTGCTGATGAGAGGTAACTCCTTGAAATGCGTCGTATACAGCATAGTATAAATTTACTATATCTAATATTAGTATCTTTGGATAGTTATTTTGAAACTCCTGGGATGATGCCTCTGCTGGTGGACCCTAGGTCCCCGAGGGTATTCGCCAACCCAGTCGTCAGACTTGTCTGACATGATTATTCATTGATTTGTTACAGAAATTACCAGTATTTAGCAAAATTCAAAAATAATAGAAATACTAAGCGTTCATTCCTTGTATTGCACATGGTAGATCTCCTTAGCTGAAATTTGGCCTCCTATTTCGGTATTTTTGGTTGAGTACTTCTTGTTTAATATAAGTTTGGGTTTTGGTCTTCCAAATGTTTCGGTTTTAATGCTGCTGATGAGAGGTAACTCCTTGAAATGCGTCGTATACAGCATAGCATAAATTTACTATATCAAATATTAGTATCTTTGGATAGTTATTTTGACATAAATGACAGACTTAAATAACTTGATCTTTTACTCAAAATACATATAATCTTATTAAATTTATTTCATAACTTTTTAATTGTAACTGATATTTTGACATATATAACCAACTTAAATAACTTGATCTTTTATTTCAAAATAATGGCATTACAAGAAGACATACATAATAAAAAATCAACAAAGATACTTACCTACTTCGACTAATATCAAACGATTTTTTTTATTCCTCAATTCTTTCTGGAAGTCACGAATCATTCATAGTAATAACGTTTGTCATATTTTTTGGTAAAGGTTTCTTTAAAGCGTTGAGAGCGATACAGACTCAGTAATGGATAAAGCATGAATGTCACCCCTTCTACGACCAGAAGACAAAGCTAAGAGGAAACAACATTTATATGTCAAATATTTAAAAGAAGATAAGGATAAAGGTTCAAAAGGAGGAAATTGTAGAACCTTTAGAACCAAACCAAAATCCTACTGAGGAACCAGACTTCTTTGTCGAGTACGTTCAAGACTAAAGTATTTAATTAAGAGAGACAAAAACTCATTATTGCCAAAATCTGGACCTCCTGATAAGGATATAGTTCTGGCAATGGCAGATCTATAACCTTTGATCGTAGAAGGAGAGAAACATTTATCTTAACAAAGATAAATTAAGAAATTCGCTAACTGTTGGACAAAGACAGCGAAAGGATCAATTTGTCTAGAACAACACCAAGAACAGAAAATGGTCCACTTGGAGTCATAAACAGCTTGAGCTACGCTTGGCTGCTTTCTCGGAAAAGCCTCCATTTCTGAGTATAAACTTTCCAAAATCTCAAATATTTTTCCTCCGACAAGCACACGTGCTGCAATCTCCAGAAAACCGGAAAACAATTATGAAGGTGTAAGGCGCGCATGCGTCAGATTGGATTGAGGTTATATATGGGGTATTATTTGTGGTTGGTTTTCGGTTGTATAAGGCTGTAAATAGGGTATATCTAATTTATGATGGTAACGTATTTATTGCAATAAAATCTGATATCACTACACGTGGTCAAATGTTCGTGAATTTCCTGCGCAAAAACCTTAGGAAGACCTCTCGGACATTTACATTGTCATTAGAAAAAAAGATTCTAAAACTCTTGTCGCGTTAGTTATGAAATTTATCCACTCTCGATAATTAAATTTTCATTTTTTTAAACTGCTCGGACAAGCCTCGCAGTTTAGAAATGAAAAATTAATTATCGCTAGTTGATAAATTTCATAATCAACTAGTCATCGTTGTAGAATCTATATTTATTCAATTCAATAAAAAAAATGTCATGACTAATGGATTGTTGGTCGTATTTATGTACAATGGTGGAAAGAGAGTCTGGTCGAAAAATATCAGATTATATACAAGTATGACAGCATTTTCTTGCTGTTTTTTTGTAGAGTAGACGCACATATTTTATAATAGTCGTCATTATAATAGTGTCCCCCAGGATCTACTTCAAGTTAAAAATCAATTTTCTTTCAGGTACAGCAATATACTGGATATACCTACCATAAGAACTAAAAATTTTGGTAAGAAAGGTTTTCGCTATGCTGCTCTCTGGAACAGCCTCCCAAACCATTTCAAGACTGAAAATAGTTTTTCTCAATTTAAGAGTTTAAATCAGTCCTGGAACGGTTCGGAATGTCGATGCTCTGCTTGCAGACAACTCAGTTGTATTTTTTATTACTAGTGATGCTTTAACCAATATAGTGGGTGCCTCGATGGCCGAGTGGTCTAGGTAGTTCGTCATGACTACTAATGATCACTAGCCTGTCAACACTGGGGTTGTGAGTTCGAATCTCACCTGTGGCGGGTTGTGTTCGACTCCTATCTAAATTGGCAAGGATTGTCAAGGATTGTCAATTTTCCTACCGAAGGTCGGTGGTTCTCTCCGGGTACTCCGGCTTCCAACACCAATATATATGCATATATAATGCTCATGTCTTGTATGTTTGTTTTTATTGTATTCGGTTACTAGCTCATTAGAGCTTATGTTATGTTTTGTAAATGTACCGAATTCAAATAAAGCTTTGGTATTCGTATTCCCTATTACAAGGTTGTCGGGGTCCCGTTTCACAAACATTTTTAAGACTACGACTAGTCGTAAGTATGATCTGATACCAGTGTCGTTGTTCTATTGATGTGATGGAACCAGTCTAGATCCTAGTGGTACGAATGTTTGCGAAACAGGGACCCTGGTCAATTCTTTCCCTGAGGTATTTTAAGAAATAATGGTGACTATAGAACCACACTTATGCGAGTCAGTTATACTCAAAGTCATTCTTTCTTCCAACTTTTGGATTATAGAATATTTCAGGAAAAAATGTTCGAAATCAACCCTAATTTGGAATATTTAATAGACCTAATGCTTTAAAGAGTCAAAATTGATCCAGGTTGTTCTTGTGGTTGTGTACTAGAAGGTTCATTATTTTTGGCGTGTAAACGCTACACCAGAATAAAAGAAAACATTTAAAAGCCTTAAATTTTCTGAATGAAATCGATATCGAAACATTTTTATTTCAATCATACCCTGTCCTGTGAATTCACGGTACATCAAACAGACGAAACTTTTTGATTTGATTTGATCACATATTCTTTCTCTCTCTCTTCTTTTTCCATTAGCAAATTATAATAACGATGTTCAAAGTCATATTTCCTTTACATCTTGAATATATACAATGTCAAGTTAATTATTCCCTTTTTACATTATGTACATATATCACTTTACATAATGAATGATTTTTTTGCATGTAAATACACGTTCATGATCACAAACAAATCTTGCCATGAGAAAATAGTTATAAACTTAATTATATTAAAATAATAAAACAGAAATACAATATAATGTAATACAGTTAGAAAATGATCGTAGTAAGTTGCAATATATAAGTTCTTATAATTTTAATATAATCTAAATTTTCAATGTAGTTCAGGTGTTGCAAAATGAGATTTGCAAAGAAATCGTTGTTTCTATAAATCTTGCATGTTTTTACTGTCATTATGTAAGGACAACATAAATTCATTTTGAGTTCTGAATGTAGGGTCACCAATTGTGGCTGGTCATTCTTTTGCCGAAATTTGCTTTCGCTTGATTGCACCAAAACATACGAATTAATCAACTTCGAACGCTTTTCGCATGAAACCCAAATCGAAGGCCTTTAAAATCCCGGTGTTCTCGGTTTCAAAATCAGTTACACATGTAGACACTCAACGAGCCAACTGATGCCACGTCTGAACGAAAACCAACGCAACAACGCTATCGGTTGGTTACAAGCAGGTGAACCCCAGACAGATGTAACCAGCTGCTGAATGTTTCCCAGAGTATATAACCTTTGGGATAGGTACCGACAGCGAGGTTCAACATGTGAGTGCCCACGCTCAGACCGACAAAGAGTGACCACACGTGCCCAGGATCGTCACATTCGGTTACGTCATTTGCGGGAACGGTTCACAACAGCGACCAATTCCTGGATGTCGTAGGATCTCAGACCAGACAGTCCGTAACAGCCAGACGTTCCGTATGAGCTGTAGTTTTGACAGGCCGACACCGTTAAATACGACGTCAATGGTCTCAGACACACAGATATGGCCACACAAAATTTCACCATGCGAAGAGTTTTTTTTTTTTTTTGTTGATAACGGAATAAAAGATATAGAATATTTGTTGCAATAGAAATTTATTTTATAAAATTTTGTTAAATAACGTTTTCGGATAAAATTTTGTAAGGAGGCAACAAACTGAAATTACAATGTGATAGGTACATATACCGTTAACGGAGCAGCACATACCTCTATGGGGCACATCAGGTCACCTGGTTTATTGCGATTGCTTTAGTTTTCGTGGACGAGATATCACATTGGGGACGATGTATTCGTCACCGTCAAAGCCCCATACCTTACGATTTGGATAAGAAAGCACTTTATACCCCGGCGGAGAATGGACCTATCGCCCAGCAAAGAGAGGAATCGGCTTGGACACCTTCGAATGGAAAGAACTGAAGAAGATCACACCTTTGTTTGAAGAGAAAGAATCAGAACTTAAAACATTGACTGATTTAGATTTTGTAAAAATGTAAAATAAAATATGAAACTGTTTCATTTGTGTTTATCATCATTGCACGATAAATATCCCAGTATACAATCACATCGATCAGTCTTGATCTACCTCTCAAACCGACATCACGAGAGCCGAGTGGCCTTCCGATCATCAGCAGTAAACCCCATTCCTTGAGCAGCAGCAGCGACAACAGTGACAAATAGCACCAAGAAACCGAAATGACCACGCGAGTAAGATCATGAGTAGAGATGAACAGCAAAAAGCAAGAGAAAAACAGCGATGAGCAAGAGAAGAGCAGCGATGACCAACAGCAACAAGCAGCAGGAGCAGCAGCAGCATCGAAAACAGTGACAAGTAGCCCCAAAAAACTGAAATGAGCACACGAGTAAGGTCATGAGTAGCGATGAACAGCAAAGAGCAAGAGAAAAACAGCAATGAGCAAGAGAAGAGCAGTGACGACGAACAGCAACAAGCAACAGGAGCAACAGCAGCAGCAAAAACATTGACAAGTAGCCCAAAAAAACTGAAATGAGCACGCGAGTAAGGTCATGATTAGCGATGAGCAGCAAAGAGAAAAACAGCGATGAGCAGCAAAGGGCAAGAGAAAAACAGCGATGAGCAGCAAAGAGCAAGAGAAAAACAGCGATGAGCAGCAAAGAGCAAGAGAAAAACAGCGATGTGCAGCAAAGAGCAAGAGAAAAACAGTGATGAGCACCAAAGAGCAAGAGAAAAACAGCGATGAACAGCAAAGAGCAAGAGAAAAACAGCGATGTGCAGCAAAGAGCAAGAGAAAAACAGCGATGAGCAGCAGGAGCAGCGAAAACAGTGACAAGTATCCCCTCCCCATAAAAAAACCGAAATGAGCACGCGAGTAAGGTCATGATTAGCGATGAGCAGCAAAGAGCAAGAGAAAAACAGCGATGAGCAAGAGAAGAGCAGCGATAACAAACAGCAACAAGCAGCAGGAGGAGCAGCAGCAGCGAAAACAGTGACAAGTAACCCCAAAAAAAAAAATGAAATGAGCACGCGAGTAAGGTCATGAGTAGCGATGAACAGCGACGAGCAGCAAAGAGCGGCATGGAGCAAGAGAAGAGAAACAAAGTGCAACATAGAGCAGTGAAATGGACCGTCGTTGCTAAGGCGGTTGCTAAGGACACCCCTCCATTGATCTAATGGTGACAGCATCACTTGGAGGTAAGGGGACATAATCCAATCCTACCTTTAGTCCTCATCCTCACAGAAAACATCACCCACAGAAGAAAAGAGCGGGATAAGGGGAGATAATCCAATAGTGTACTTCGTATACTCTCGGACTTCTACATAACAGTGAGAGTATCAGAGGCTCGATGCGAGACCCTTACCCTATACAGACCGATGAAAGATCCAGAGACGACCGAGAAGTGCGTGAAAAGGGAGATAATCAGCCAAGCATTCCACTTCTGGGTCCCAGCTATAAACAAATCTTGGGAAAATCCACTTCCGGTTGCGCATGCGCGCAAACCGCTTCCGGTTCCGCCTACAGATGCCCAGAAAACACATCCGGGTCCCAGCACGTGACTTGTGTCACTTCCATAAACAAATCATGGGAAAATCCATCACTTCCGGTTGCGCATGCGCGCAAATCACTCCGGGTACTTCCAGTTCCGCCTACACATGCGCAGACCACACATCTAGGCGCCTGAGAAGATAGATAACTCGTTATAACAACTTAGCTAACTCGTTATACCCGAGGGTATTCGCCAACCCAGTCGTCAGACTTGTCTGACATAATTATTCATTGATTTGTTACAGAAATTACCAGTATTTAG
The DNA here is from genome assembly GCA_028015205.1 of Mytilisepta virgata. NCBI lineage: Eukaryota > Metazoa > Mollusca > Bivalvia > Mytilida > Mytilidae > Mytilisepta > Mytilisepta virgata. The sequence goes on from CM051515.1 coordinate 41,611,522, forward strand.
CAAAATTCAAAAATAATAGAAATACTAAGGGCTCATTCCTTGTATTGCACATGGTAGATCTCCTTAGCTGAAATTTGGCTTCCTATTTCGGTATTTTTGGTTGAGTACTTCTTGTTTAATATAAGTTTGGTTTTTGGTCTTCCAAATAATTCGGTTTTAATGCTGCTGATGAGAGGTAACTCCTTGAAATGCGTCGTATACAGCATAGTATAAATTTACTATATCTAATATTAGTATCTTTGGATTGGTATTTAATACAGTGAGCTATACTAAGTCGTTAAAACGAGTTACCAAGTCGTTATAACGAGCTGGCGAAGTTGTTATAACGAGTTACTTAGTCGTTAAAACGAGTTACTAAGTCGTTATAACGAGTTACTAAGTCGTTAAAACGAATCACTAAGTCGTTAAAACGAGTTAATAAGTCGTTATAACGAGTTAGCTAAGTTGTTATAACGAGTTAGCTATACTAAGTCGTTGTAACGAGTTACTAATTCGTTATAACGAGTTAATAAGTCGTTAAAACGAGTTAGCTAGGTTGTTAAAACGAGTAAGCTAAGTCGTTAAGACGAGTAAGCTAAGTTGTTAAAACGAGTAAGCTAAGTCGTTAAGACGAGTAAGCTAAGTTGTTATAACTAAGTTGGCTATACTAAGTCGTTGTAATGAGTTCCTAAGTCGTTATAACGAGTTAGCTAAGTTGTTATAACGAGTTAGAATTTAAAAAAAACTATCCCCCGTGGCACTTACCGGCTTCCGTAAGTGATAAACCAACTTTGGTAAAAAAAATAAAAAAATCACAAGGAAAGGGGGCAAAATAGTCATATGACTATTTTAGGGGGTTTCAAATGTGCTGTTGGAACTTTGATTGAAAAAAAGTATACTTTTATGCGGTAGAGGTGATAAACCAACTTTGGTAAAAAAATCACAAGGAAAGGCGGTCAAATTAGTAATTTGACTATTTTAACGGGGTTTCGAACGTGCCCTTGGAACTTTGGTCAGAAAAAAAGTACATTTTTTTGCGATAGCCGTGATAAACAAACTTTGGTAAAAAATAAAAAATCACAAGGAAAGGCGGTCAAAATAGACATTTGACTATTTTTTACGGGGTTTAGAACGTGCCCTTGGAACTTTAATCAGAAAAAAGTACACTTTTGGGGGTTCTTAACTACTGAAGAATGGAAAAGAATAATAATAACAAAAAATAAGAAACGGAGCAAAAACATTCAGTCCCCCAAACGTTGTTTTGTGGACTTAATAATATTAAGAAGAAGAATAAGAACCGCAGCAGAAACAAAAAGTCTCCAAACTTTGTTTGGGAGACTTAATTACTATCTTTCAATACTCGCATGACTTAGGAAATCCGAAAGACTGAACAGAGAAACTGATTGGTAGATTTGGACATTTTTCATTTCAATTTCTCTTAGAACAATAATCATAAACTCCTAGAAATCTGTATGGCTCCTCATGAACCTTTAATGAAAACCTAACGTTATTACTATGGAAAAAAATCATTTGATTTTAGTCGTATTTTTGTTGAATTTTCATTATTTACAGAAGATGTCCGTATGGGTCCAAAGTTTGCACAGCTTACAACTACAATTTTGATGCACAAGATGTGCACATTTCGTCGATTTATGACTCATCACTTGTGTTCAGGGCCTAAAATGTTGAAAACCAAAAGAACAAACCAAAAAGTTGAAGAACAAATTCAAAACTGCCAAAATGACTAAAATGGTATAGAATTACAAGCAAGTGCGCTGGAGATAACCTCGGGGACTTTGAGTCCACCAGCAATCGGAGATAATGAATTCCAGTTTTGATGCACAAGATGTGCACATATCGTTGATTTACGATTCATCAGTTGTTTTGTCGAGGAATAAAATTTTGAAAACCAAAACAACAATCCTAAAAATTGAAGAGCAAATTAAAAAATGTCAAAATCACCAAAAGGGTAAATCCATAACATTTAAGGACAGAGCTATGCAAGAGGGTGATACACCTTAGTTATTAACAAATCTAACATTTTTGTGACAATATACATTCAACATTGCCTATGTAAAGTCAAATTATTCAAAAGGTGAAATAAAATATATATGTACCGATTTATTGTTGTTAGGTAAGACAAATGAAAACGTTTCAAGAACATTTCTTTTTCAATTTTATTCAAATAATTATTTATTTCGTACAGACAACACAGTAAACGTCTGCCTTGTCAGTATACGGAGGACATCGAAGGCTATCTGATTGGATAGAACAAAGCGCCGTCTTCACTACTTTTCTTGTTATCCAACGGTTCTGCCGCAATGTCAACGCATGCGTAATCGCGTCTCCGGTGCGTTTTATGATCAGACATTAGATAACCAGTGTACTCTGGTGTCCAGCCTTTGTAGCACGATTTTCTGGCTAAATAAGAAAAGAAAAAAAAACATTTAATGTCGGAAAACAAACACACACAAAAGCAACTGGTATCATTTCATGTAGAGTCATTGTGAGAATGCAAGAGTTAGTTTAGAAATACAAGTAAAAAGTCCGGCATATTAACTTATCTGAACTGACCATTAATTCCAGATGTTTTTTTATTTCTCATTCATTTGACTAAGTGAAAGATGGAACATTTTTGAGTTCGGATTACGAAATAATCCAAATAAAGTTATCAGCAATGCAATAGTGGATTGATTTAAACCAGAATATTCTGTGAACTCAAAAACATTTGCGGCTTTTTATTATAATTATAATATTCAGTTTTTGTTTACATTGGGTAACTGTCGATGAAACAATTTAGATAATAAATCCTAAAAGTATAAAAAGGGGTCGAAGCATAGTCTTCAACAAAAGGAGAGTGCCCCACCGCAAATTTGAAAAACATAAAATAATTGTGAAATGCACTAATGTAACGGTTCCTGACTTGGAGCATGTATATTTTAGAGCATGTGTTTAATTAATGAATATGATAAATTGCCATATTCACTACAATATAAGCAGATTAAGATAGTTTTTTTTAAAAGGGGGGGGGGGGCGTACGCCCATTACGCCCTCACCTGGACCCGCCCCTGTCCTCAAGTCAAGGAGAGCTTTTTCATTTCTTTGTCTATAAAAGTTACTCTCGTGCATTTAAACTTCTATAGCCATTGGCATATTTTAATAAAATGTTTAGCAAATTGGTAGTTCATCAAAATAAAACTCTTAAATTACTCGATGCTTATAATTATATGAATATTAAATGATAGGGATTTTAGTCAGTGAGACCATCACATCATGGTTGATAACATTTCTCGGTGCTGTGTAACCTTCAGTGACAGGCAACCGAATGCTCTCCAAAACAAAGAGGTGGCCAATAAACAGCAATTAGAAATGAGAGAAAGCCATTGAAAATTTGAGATCCACTAAGACCACTCATCAAAGCAAAGAGCATATGAGGATCGCATGATACTGGCTACTATATGACACTAACTGGATGAAATGAGGCAGTCATGTCTACATTAATTAGAATTTTGTTTAAAGACAAAATAATACCAATAAAGAAGGACATATGAACAAATATTTCAAATTCTATTTATTTTCCATGTATGGCTAGTAAAGGGGTCGTTTTTATCATCTAAACCACTACAAAAGGGAAGCCCAACGACTATAGCTGTAATATATAAAAATTGATAAGTAAACCGAAAATGCATAATTTACCCGGTATCACCAGCACAGAAGATCTTCCTTTTCTTCTGCAAATGGAACAGGGTACTTCTTTGTTAAGTAAATCACTGCTCCAACCATTAGAAAGCGGGCTTTTTGCCTCATATTCTCCACCATATATCTGGTTGTTATCATAGGATTGTGGTTTGCCATTTTCTGGATCATTGGGTAAACATAAGTAATTTACACCCCCTCCTTGGTGGTTGTAAAAATTTCCTCCAACCTGGCCTATAGGAATATGAAAATAAAAATACTGCGAAATTGCTCGTACTGAATAAACAAATGACAAGAGTCTCGGTTTTAGAATCGGCTGTATGTAAATAAAACGAAGATAAAAATGACAAAAAACAACATAAAAAGGGAAAAAAAGATGATTACTTAAAAATAATTCAAGTCCCTTGATTCAAAGAGCATTGATGTTTGAATATTCTGTTTTCCCGCCATTTTAAGGTAAATTGGTCATGTATATTTTATCTTCGGTACTTTTAGGTAATATGGCCTAATTCTAATAATGCAAACATTAAGTATCGATAAACAAATAAACCAAGAGTTGTGATCTATATGTATATAATGTGTAGGTCATTATGACACCCACGAAGAAAATGTCGTTACAAGTAGATTTTAGATGATTATTTCACGAATGTCGAAGATATCAAACATAAAACAAAACAATCATTAATCGAGACTGGAAGATTTATTTCATAATCTATTTTTTTTTTGTCCAGCTGAAATATGGGTCTAATATTTTTAAGCACACAAGCGCGGCCAACAATTTCCCTCAAACATGCTACCATTCCATTCATAGTAACATTTATCAGTGTATTAAAACAAAACAATTTCTGCAAATCTTTAATATCAAATTTTTCCACCGAATTTTTTAAATTCCTTTTTGCTCTATTCCAAAAAAATTGTTATTCTTTTAAAATGTATTGTTGATTACAATAATTACCTGTATACACAAGTTCAGCATTCTTTGGACAGGTCTTTCTTCCCCATCGTACATAGGTTACACCTTTATGGTATAGATAAATATATCGTTTGATAATTTTTTTTCAAGGAAGGACATTATTTGTAGTTGAATATTGCTATGAAAATCATGGTTATTCAATAGATTTGTTAGATCTGTTTAGATATCTGGGAGAACTATATAATTCTCTTCAAATAACAATATATGGGATATCAAGATGCTTTTATAATTACTAAAACGATTACAGTAAAAACTTTACCAACCTTTATGAAAATAACCGCCTTTTTTATTATTATGAAATTAGTAAGTATATTTATTTGTAACAAATGTGCTAGTAAATCTTTTAGAACACTTTGGCATAATGTGTTGTACCTGAGTGTGAATGTTGTTCAACAGCTGGACATTTCTCTTTCTTAGAATTGTGAAGATAATTTCTCATCATATCAATAAGGGACTGGTCTGAGGCTGATAGTTTATAGTCTTTACAGTCATCACCAATAGCGACCACCAGAATAGTGGCTAAAACGGCCAAATGTCTGTAAGTTAGCATGTCCTGTAAAAACACATCGATATTTAGCATTGTGTAGAAAGCAAATTGTAGATAGTTGTGGTTTTTGATAGGAGCAAAATATATTTTAGGAATAAAAAGTAATGCTTGATTTAAGACCTACCGTATTGTTTCCGTAGAAGGTAACACGAAGTTGATGCCAAACACAAAATGTCAGTAAATTTTAATACTGTTAATGTAATGCTAATGTAAGTTTTGCGTGTTTATATTATTGATCTACATGTATCACTTATATGAAACATAAGGTATCATGATATGACTGCAAAAATGGAAAAATATAAAAAAACAAATACAAAGAATCGTTTAAATGGTATCTAATTTGGACTGTAAGGTCATTAAAGGAAATTCCAATGTTTAGACCGCAAACAGCATTGGGGATCAAATTATAAGGATTCACTGTATGTAATTTGCTTTCATTGTATTCGAAGTAACCTCACTTGATAAGGTTCACACTCAAAAATAATAAACCTATGTACAAGTTTTTATATCAGTTCAAAATTATACAGCTGCCCAACACAACCGTAGACAGATTTGAAGTCTTGGGCTTCACCATGACTTGGTTGACAGGTATGAAATAACTGTTTCCCAATGAAAATGTACCTGTTCAATTGGTGTTGTCCCTTTCTCATATCGGATTTGACATGGGCAGCATGGCGGGTGTCCTGCAGGAAGCAGAGACTGCTTAATTTTCCGGAGAACCCCCCGGTTTTTTGGTGGGGTCCATGTTGTTCATATGTTTTTAGTTTTTAAGTGTAGTGTTTGTAATGTTTTGGTCTTTTCTTCGCTGTTCTCTGGAGTTTGTCAGTTAATTTAGATTTTTCCCTCATTTGAAGATCCCTTTGGCATTTCTTGACTTAACTTACAAAACAGAAATGTAAGTTCTTTGCTGTTCATCACTAATCATGACTATACTCACTTGCTCATTTCAGTTATTTTTTGGGGCTAATTGTCGCTGTTTTCGCTGCTGCTGCTGCTCCAGCTGCTTGTTGCTGTTCGTCATCCTCCTCTTCTCTTCCTCATCTCTGTCTTTCTCTTGCTCTTTGCTGTTCATCGCTACTTATGACTATACTCACGTGGTCATTTCGGTTTTTTTATGCTACTTGTCGCTGTTTTCGCTGCTGCTGCTGCTTGTTGCTGTTTGTCATCGCTGCTCTTCTCTTGCTCATCGCTGTTTTTCTCTTGCTCTTTGCTGTTCATCGCTACTCACGTGCGCATTTCGGTTTTTTTGGTGCTACTTGTCGCTGTTTTCGCTGCTGCTGCTACTGCTCCTCCTGTGCTTGTTGCTGTTCGTCATCGCTGTTTTTCTCTTCCTCTTTGCTGTTCATCGCTAATCGTGACTATACTCACGTGCTCATTTCAGTTTTTTTAGGCTACTTGTCATTTTTTTCGCTGCTGCTGCTGCTTCTTGCTGTTCTTCATCGCTGCTCTTCTCTTGCTCATCGCTGTTTTTCTCTTGCTCTTCGCTGTTCATCGCTAATCATGACTATAATTACATGCCCATTTCAGTTTTTGGGGGCTACTTGTCGCTGTTTTCGCTGCTGCTGCTGCTCCGGCTGCTTGTTGCTGTTCGTCATCGCTGCTCTTCTCTTGCTCGTTGCTGTTTTTCTCTTGCTCTTTGCTGTTCATCGCTAATAAGGACTATACTCACGTGCTCATTTCAGTTTTGTTGGGTGCTACTTGTCGCTGTTTTCGCTTCTGCTGCTGCTTCTGCTGCTTGTTGCTGTTCGTCATCGCTGCTCTTCTCTTGCTCATCGCTGTTTTTCTCTTGTTCTTTGCTGTTCATCGCTACTCATAACTATACTCACGTGCTCATTTCGGTTTTTTGGTGCTACTTGCCGTTTTAGCTGCTGCTGCTAGTGGTGTCGATTGTCGTTAGTCAAAGATTGGATCTGTGCGAGATAAGCCTTACGTCCGGGTCATTTGAAAGTCCCTTCTACATTTATCCAGGCTTGTGACTGGCTATCATAAGATAGGCTGCATTAGCCCTCCTCAATTTTTTTAAAGGCCATTCTGCATTTGTCCAGGCTAGTGACTTGCTATATATATGTATAAACATATATAGGCTGCATTACCCCTCCTTTCTTTGTTAAATTCTTTTTTATATTTTTTCTGTCTTTTTTATATGTTAATGTTAGTTTTAATTCCTCCGTCACATAGAGTCATTGCTGTTTCACCTGGTGGTGGGGCGTAGTCGTTCAATACACGGTTAAGTCGATATTTTCTTTTTTTCTACTTCCCATGATTCTTTTGATTCGTAGTCTTCCTCTTCTCTCAAGCGTTTAGGCGTTTTCTTGATCTTTCTATGTACAGGGTCTATATTCATGTCTTGATGCCAGGACACCAGTCCGGGGTAATGCTTTCGTAATTCGTCTCTGTATGAGTCAAACATTTCTCTATATGCTGCCAAGCGTGCCTTGTCTTCTTCCATTCCGGCTTCGACTAGTTCGTTTACTGTCTGTGGGTATTCGGATTGAAGTACTTGAAATTTTCTGTTCAAAATTACATCCGATGGAGACTGTCCTCATTGCTCTTCGGAGTCTTCGTTGGATCCATGGTCACTACTTTGTTCCGATTCCTCGTTATCGGCTTCTGTTGTGGTGTCTGAGACTGAATCACTATAGTCTGTTGAATCCTCTTCCATACCGTGTGCATTCTTTTTGTGTAGCTCTAGGTTGAAGTTTCGCTTGGACTGGTATCCACATATGTCACAGGTATGCATTTAAGACATCTTTTTTACCTGGGATTCGATAGTAGAATGGGCTCCGGTCGTCCTGCAAGTGTTTATATAATAATAATAATAATAATAATAATTCTTTATTTAAAGAGGGTTACACAGTTAGCTATAAAGCTAATCTTCCCTGAGGCCCTCATGAAATACAATGGGATATAACAAACAATTACGAAATATCAAACAAACACACATATATGAATAAATGAAATAAAAAATTGTTATGAAATATACAATTTTCAAAACAGGTAAAAATTACAAATTCATATAGTATTGGCATCATTCAAATTACCTCAACAATATCTTAAGTTTGAGTAAGTGTGTGAAAATTGTTATACATATAAAATTACACAGCTTTTTGATGTTACAACAAGTAATTTTTTAAATCTTTTTTGAATGAGCTTGTACTTGAGGTTGATTTTTTCAGGGATATTGGTAACTTATTCCATAAGATAGATCCTGAATATATAAAAGATTTCTTATATAGCTCTGTTTTGGCTTTTGGAACTTGTAAATTTTTGCAAGACGCATTCCTCAAACAATATTGGTTTATTTCTGGCATTTCTTTAAATTTTTCAGTGAGATATATAGGGGCTTCGTTCTTTAGGCATTTCTGCATCAAAACAGATTTGTGGTATGAGATTCTGTTCTCTACTGTCATCCACCCAAGCATGAATATTTTTTGGATTTTATGAATCAAGGACGTATAGATCAATATTTGGATTTTATGAATGAATGTTTTGATTTTCTGAATCAATATTTTTGGGATTTTATGAATTAATATTTGGATTTTATGAATGAATATTTGGATTTTATGAATCAACATTTGGACTTTATGAATGAATATTTTGATTTTATGAATGAATATTTGGATTTTATGAATGAATATTTGGATTTTATGTTTTATGAACACATATTTTGATTTATTGAATATATATATTTTGTTTTTATGAACAAATATTCGTTTTTACGAACAATTATTTAATTTTATGAACATATATTTTGTTTTTGTGAATATTGCAACGTTTCACACGCTATAATTAATAACTCAAAATTTCGACTTTCTAAAACACAATTAAACATATTAACATTTTTAATGTCTAACAAAACAATCCGAGTTCGGGATCGTTAACTATGTTTTTTTTTTTCATTCCCGTATATTTTCACTCGGAAGATCTTTGAGCTTTTCGTCGGGTTTCGGATAAGTAAATGAAGCATGGCAACTTTAAGAGAACAGATTGCCAAACTTTCATCAACTTTACCAGAATTTAAAGATCCTGAGGATTATTTTGAAGATGGTATTAAAAAAATCGGGCCCGCATATTTACACAAATCCAAAACAATCCATTCAAACTCAAACTGTCCCCAGAATTTGCCGAAAATGCGTGATAAAATTTGAATGTTGTATGGTCTTGCAGATTTCGATAAGCTATTTATAATCTGGAGAATCGCGCACTTGCACGAGATTTCAGAAAATTAGCATATATTTACAAACAAGGGAGTCAAGTTTTTTTTTCGTTGAGCACAAAAGTTAGTGAAATATGATCTCAAGACAGGCAAGACGTTTATTTATCATTTTTTATGATACAAGGCACAATTTTTCTTAAAAACATTTCTCACGTTTGTTTATAAGTCAAATAAAATACATTAGAGGCCATAAGTATCCAGATACGTAAGTCGTCTGCACAGAAGACGGTGGTGTAATAATATTCAAAATACAAATATTTATTAGCACAAACTCATAGGTAGTACATGGTTAAGGCACAATGTTATAAATGGAACATACAAATGCAATACAAATCTTACATTAATTATAATTAATTATAGTTATATAACAAGCAATTGATACAGCCAATTGGAATATGTTTTGTCAGTATGACATATCATTTTCTTAGTTCAAAGCATTCTAAAATAAATGCAGATGTAAGTTTTAAACCAATTTCAGATTTGGTATTTAAAAGGGAGCTCAACAGGGAATTGTTATTTGTTGAGAGATTTAAATTTGGAATAAAACTTTTAATTTTATCAAAAAATGTGTTTCTTAACTGTCTATAGTGGTTGCAATGTAGAAGGAAGTGTTCTTCATTTTCAATTTCTTCTGCATCACAAAATGGACATTTTCTATCTGTTCTATTTAGTTTTAGGTATCTTCCCTTCTCAATCATTAGATTATGACCACGTGATCTATAACCAATGGAAGTACGTCTAAAAATATCAGGGGTGATTGAAAACACGTCGGTCAAATATCTGGCATAAATAGAGCAAGTCATTCAACCGCAAGTAGAAATAAAAAAGCTACCGATGTGACAGGTTTTAATTGTAAATTTCTTTTTGGAGATTTGAAGTAAATGACTAGATAAAATATACATTTTATTGATGCATCTGAAATATCAGAATGAAAGATATACGTTAGGTGATCGAAAGCCCATGTCACCACCATACTACTTCCCAGAGTGTCATGCTAATCCCTTGTCCTTTTTTGAATGCACCCTTATAATGCTTTTAATTCTCTCTAAAATTCCATAAATTATACCTATCTTACTGGCTCCATATACAATCATTACGGGTAATTCTGCACATCGTCCTATTTGGCGCATTAACATGAAAATGATTTGTATGTGCCTAATTAAATGCTGCACAGAATTACTGATTTGATTCTAGACACTTCGACACGAGGACAACCCGACATGGGGACATTTCAGCACCTAAGTAGACATATTGGCACCCGAGCACAGGTGCTCGTTACAATTGACACAGTATGTCATCTGTGACTCATCCAGCCCCAATCTATAATACTACAACAAAAGGGAGATATCAATTCAATTATTTGGAACTTACCAGAGTTTTCCTATCCTCACATACTTGACTCCAAAGGTATTTCAATATAAAAGTTACTTCCAAATTATCTCCAGAATTTGGTGGAAATTATACAAATGTTTGTTACTTCCGGACAGAGGTAATCTGATTTAAAGACAAATCCCTCTATTGTTTTTGCGCATAGGGCAGCGCAACGGTATTATGCCGTCTGTGGCTTGTGCATCGCGATTTCCGCGAATTTCTAACGTTGATCAACGGAAAGAGAAAGACGACTGGAATCAATGGAAGGTTCACAAAAGTTAACGTTAAACGATTTTTAAGATAGAAATCCACCGTATTTAATCATATGTGTATTAAACTTTTAAAATAAAATACACATCAACAAAAATTATCCGGTCTGGACTATATGCACATAATTTTCATATATCTCAGGTCATAAAGTATAATTAGTGAACATGAAATCAACTAACGTTTTATTGTATTTTTTAATTATTATTATTATTATTATTATTATTATTATTATTATTATTATAAATTATAAAATATTATAATTATTATTACCTAATGCAACTGCTAGCTTTATTTTGACTAATAGATTTTTTCCGTTAATCTTTTATCCTTATCGTTATCTGGACGGAAATGCAATTTTTAATGTCGTACTGCATACTCCTTACCACTGACTCTCCTACATTTTTTTGGTGTTAGTATCAATAACATTTTATTACTTTTCATTAAAAAATAAAAGAAAATAAAAACTGTAAATATGGTACACCCGAAATCATTTAAATAAATCATTTAACATATGAAATTCTTTTATAACTGACGGATACATGTATCTAGCTAGCATCGGTACATTTACTGTATGTTCAGTTACAATTCCGAATATATCCAGTTCATCTTTATACGACCGCAAATATTTGTAATCGTATTATGGTATAAGCCTGTCGTTGTCGTCAGCTTCCATAGACAGTTGACTGGACTTATATTAGTCCATATAACCCGTGAAAACATCACCAACTCTGTCTAACGTTTTTAAAGACGTTGCTTTCAGAATTGGCGCAATAATTTCCCGCCATTTCTTATTTTTATGCCTTTTCTTCAAAATATCTCTTTTTAGAGTACGGTGACCCTAAGTTTTTGTTTTTTTATTTTGTTTAATAATTAAAAATGAATATTCTGTGTAATTATTATAGAAAAAGCATTGGTAAATTTTTTATAATACTAGATTTTAAATAGACATTTTACCATAAAAAAAGGCGGGAAAATGTTTATAGCAACATATCGTCATCACCTGTCCCTCAGAAGATGGTAATACAAATAATATAAGTTCTGCAAACAATACGGGTTAACAAAACAAACAAATTTCATGTGATTAGGACTTTTTATAAAAAATTAAACTGTAAATAACTACATGTTCCGATTTCTAAATTTTGTGAAAAAGATGGCGTTATAAATCGAAAATGAGGTCGGTCACCCCATTTTTTTATTGGCTGATTTTAAAGCTTTTACTTAGGCTAAAGTGGGAAAAAAATTTAAAGAAGATATTTTTGGTAGATCTGAATAGAGGGATTTGTCTTTAATCAGAAATGGGACTGAAATGAGTGTTTGTGGGAAATAAGGCTAAAAGGTAGACAGTTTGTTAAAATATAATCATTTTACTGCAGAAATGAAAAAGCAGACTGGATGGAGAACAGAAAAAAAATACTGACTATTTGAAATTTGGCGCTCTTGGAATTGATATTCCCCTTTTGTTGAAGTATTATAAATCGGGCCAGATCAGTCACAGATGACATACTAAAATGATGATACTGTGTCAATTTTAATGAGCCCCTGTGACCTGAGGAAGACAAATTGGCACCTTGTTTAATTTCATTAACGTAATGCAAAAATCTTCAGACTTTATATTCATAAATTTATTCATTTAATAATAAGAAAATATCAACAACAGTTTTATTTCAAAAGCTAAAATTTCACAAAAGAGCACTAAAAATTTATACAACAATTGTCTACTTGGCCATAATTAAACGCACACTCCTTCAGGAGTCTGGATGCTGATTTAATTTACAACTACATGTAAGATTGTCCGTAATATTGTTACCGGATGGTGACATTCGGTAATTTTAATATTTTCAGTAATTTAATTACTTCAGTCCTCATAGAGTGTTCACTTCGTCATTCTTAACCATTTCAACCATTTTAATGTATTAAAAATAGTTGTAATGAGAACGATTTTTTTCTACGTGGAAGTTATCTTTCGAAAAGAAATACGAAACAAGTTCGAAATGGACTTGTGTATTCACGTTTCTCAGAGGAATAAATTTGAAATATTTAAATGAAACGATTTTTTTTTAAACAAAACAAATCCTCTTATTAGATGTTAAAAAGTTATGGTTATTTATATTCTAACAAGACGAATGTCAACAAACGTTGAACACGTGTAGTAAAAATGATTTGTGAGATGCTCCAAAACTGGAGCAAGATCCGGGTCACGTGTTACGAATTTGTCAACAGTATGGCGGGTCGATTAGAGTTTGCTGCCGTTTTCAACTTTGACATTAAAACAGCTATTTGAAGGAACAAGAAAGATAATTTTTTGAAAGCAAAATAAAATAACGATGCCGAAAGTATGACATATTATAATGTTTTCCTATTCTTACCATGCATATGCCAGGTCGATCTTGTGCCAAAATTGTGGGGTCAAAAATGAGGACGGAACTAACAAATTCTATTTTTTGAATGATTTTCTATTTGTACTAAACATTTTTGTGTTTTGATGTAAAAAAAATTAAGATGACTATGTATATGTGTAAAAAGAAGTCATAATTCATGCTTGCGCTTTTATTATTAAGTCTCCCAATTTAAAAGAAGTGCAAATTGACGATCAGCTGTCATATTTAGAAGGCGGGGCTTTATCAACCCTCTCAAACCCCTTAACATTCAAATAACTATGAAATGGTTGAGATCTCAACTCTAAACGTATTTTGTTTCTCCTTATAACAAGACACACATTCATTGGTGTATAAGGGGTACCTAGGATTGGTCTTTATATATTTGAATCATTGAGATTATATCTAAATTTTGAGTATCCTTTAATTTGTGAATTTTAGTTTCAGTACTTTTAGCATCTTCTTAAAGTTATGCAAAATGGAAGAGAATTTTTTTTTATAAAGGACCCAGTGAACAATTATACATCTGTTTGTAGTAATTCAAAATCAATTGCTAATAAGTATGTCTGACATAATTCATTTACATCGAATTTTTTTAATTCACGAAAAAAAAAATTGATTCCTCCTTTTTAAAAATCCTCTTTACAAATCAACTAAATATTAATGCCTGTTACAGTGGGATGTTAGCACGAGTGCTGGACAAAAGCACTTCGTGCTATGTTTTATTAAATGTTAACAAACATGTATAATATTATTAAATAACCATTTATTGCAAATAATATAAATCTGTTATTTCCCGAAATGTATTTCTGTAACAAAATATATTGGTCCCGAAATGTGTTCTAAATGGAGGCCGAAGTGTCTTTTTATGTAGGTGCCTATTTGTCCTGGTGTTACCCTACTGTAACAAAATATATTGGTCCCAAAATGTTTTCTAAATGGAGGCGGATTTGTCTCAATGCTGAAATGTCTTGGTGTCGAAGTGTCTTTTTAAGTAGGTGCCGAAGTGTCTTGTTACCTAGAAATTCGAATGTGAATTTTAATACATGTACACTTGTTTAGTAACCTTTTACAGAATGGTGACAGTATATTAAAAATTAAAACGTAGATGCTGATTACGACCAAGAAAGACATTTCAAATATTAGTAAAGGTTGTTCTTATAGATTTTATTATTACAGAGGTGTTTTCTATTATGGAATTTCAGAATTTCCGTAATTGTCCTTAGATTCAAAATACGTATTACGGATTTACCTCAGGAAATTAAGCTTTCTCATTTTGTACCAAAATATTTTTTTTATTCCCGGTCGTTTAAATGCTTTGTAATTGCGCTTGATTTTCCTGTTATGAAAAGCGTTTTAACGAGATTGATGATGAAAACTTGGATTGTTTCTAGAGGTAACACAATATAAGATGTTTTGATGGTGGGTCTCTATGGTAGTTTTCATGCTGAAATTTGAGATTACTGACCAGTGTGAAATTGGGTAGTACCCTTTCTATAAAATTTAGTTAGCTACTTAAGGATGATGGGGAGAAGTGGAGAAGTCATTGTGCAGTGACATTGTTGCAAAGTACAATATATATTACAATATGTTTATAAATGATCTTTTTTAATATGTGTAGCTCATGTTATTTTCTTATATTTGTAATGTTTCTTCAAGAGATCACTGCATAAAGACTTTGTAGTTCATAAACCTAACCATTATTACTTGTGATTTATTTGTATTAACACTCAAATTTCCAGCATTACTTGTAACAACCTGAGTAATTCTATAGACAATTCAGGTGAACAGTTTAATGTGGGAATACTTTTAAACATCATGATTTATACATTTATAAGCCATAATTCAACTGCAGGGGAGATAATACTGTCTAAATTGGAAATGGATCAATTGCATATTTTCATTATAAGGTCTGGCAATGGGAATAGGATGGGGTATCATAATTGATCATCACTTAAAAGTACAAATGTAAATAAATAATAATCGAAATATAAATATGAAGGTTTTTTTTACCACAACAGCATTGGAAAAATGCTCATTGAGCCTTTTTTCATATTCATATTTTCATCAGCACAGACATGCATTTTTAACTTTAAAACTTGTTCATGCTTTTATCACTTCAAAGTATTTTGTTTAAAACACATTAATTTTCAAAAAAAATGTATGTTATCTTTTTTCTAGAAAAAGTGAAAATTTTATAGTATAATTGAGAAATAATTCATGATGGCTTCAGAATATCCTGATTTTACCATGGGTAGGCTAATTAAGCCAAATATTTTGCCACAAGCGAAAGCGAGTGGTAAAATATCGGCATAAATGGCCTACCCATAGTAAAACAAGGATATTTTCAAGCCGCCGTGAATTATTTCCATTCTAATAGGACAGTTTCTAGACATTTTGACACTCTGCAACATAGGTATTCAGACATGAAGACGCCATTACACAACACAAGTTATACTATGACGTCATTGAAGCTTGTGGGAAACTTTACTATGATGTTGCCAGACAAGCGGTCTGGCGTCTGTGACGTTGGAACCAATATATCCACGTTTTACCACGGATTTAGACCGAAAGCGTTTGAAGCAGGTCATATAAAAATAAGAATTTTATATTAAAACTGTATGACAACTTTATTGCACAGGGCCGTTTTATATTTTTTTGGTTTATTTCACAAGTACTTTTTTAAAATATTTACAGAGGTTTTTTTATAATAAGGATGTGAATAGTATATTGCACATTGATAATAAATGCATGCATATTTGTGTTCATTGGTTATAGTATTCATATTTTTAAAACTTCATTTCTCCAACTGAGGTTAGCAGACAGAAGATATCTATAGTCAGATTTCACATCACACTTTTTCAATTTTACCCATTTGCAATGTTCATAAATGGTCTTGTTAATGGTGTAAGACTTGCTAACACTTCTGGAGCACCGGATGTTAGTCCAGGTGTTGGAGTTCACATTTTGCCTTATTTTATGTGTTGTCTTGTTAAGATTCTCTTTGGTTTATTGTTTGTTTTTATCCCTTTGGTTATATATATATTGTCTTTGCTACTCAATTCAATAATTTGTCTTGTTTTGGATTCTCATCTTAAAGGCTTTCACTTCTATCTTATTGTTTCTCTTGTAAAAATTTTTACTTTATGTTTTTATTATTTGTATGACAATTTTTAAATTTTCAAGTATTCTTATTTCTTTTGTAAGAAACTACAGCCAGATTAACTGAAAAAGATGAGGAAGACATCAGTGATCTCCCTTCACAAAAAAGTAAACTTCGACAAAGGGCAGCACCATTACTGACTGAGACGGATACAAAATATGCAGGGAAAAGAACATCTAGAAAGAAACTTGAAGAAGTTGAACAGCTTGGTATGTATTGGAAATTATAATGGGGACAAAAATGTTACATAATTTGAAACTTAAGGCTCTCTGAGTTTGTTCTTTTATTTTCGGAAACAATCTAAAGTTACAAAAAAATGCTACAAGGTAACTTTTCTATAACCATTGACAGTCAGGCCCATTAAAGTTCAGTTAAATAAGATGTATTAGGCAACCAAGTTCTCAGAAAATTCATTTTACAAAAATGGCAATGTAGGTAGGGACTTTAAATTTGTAGTTTTTAATAAGTTTATATTTCCTGTCCAAAGAGGACAGGGATTTTCAGTTAAAGTGTTTATTTTGGTGACATACAATCTAGTTTGTATCCATTCACTTCTGTAATGTTTTAATTATTTGAATGGGATATCTGCTTTCAATGCCTCAAATTTCCTTTTCTGTTTATTTTACAGAAGAATACCAGAACAGCAGCAATTTTTACATGTATCACATAATGCTATTGTATGTAAAATATTTTCAGCAAGTAGTTTACCAGATGATTATGAGAATGATGAGGATGATGATGAAGACGAGGATGATAAAGATAAAGATGATTATGATGATGATGAAGACGAGGATGATAAAGATGAAGACGAGGATGATGATGATGATGAAGACGAGGATGATGATGACGATGATGTGGGTGAAGACAGTTTGGAAGAGGGAGATAACTCCAATACAAAAGTAGAAATGGATTATGAAAATGAAAGATCAGAAGAGGATGAAAACTTGGCAGAATTTCAATCAAATTTTAAATCTGTTACACTAAATGATAGTAAACCTGAATTTAGGTATAATTTTTGTCTTTGATATTTAAATTCTTTTCCGAAAATGATGACTTTCCAGACATATCGTATTTCTAAATTCTTTACTTGTTTCAGGTAAAGCAGAGACTTCAGGTACATTCTCCTTTGGAGAATATTAAAATTACATATTTTGGTGTTGTAGTGTTTTCTGCTTTTCTTCATCAGAAAAATCTTGTCCCTATGAGAGAAATTATTGGTTTATAAAAGTGCTTGTGAAACATAATAACTTTAGGATAGACACAAAACATAAGGGTCAGTAGGTAAACGCTACAAACACATGTATACATGTATTTGCTTGACTGAAACACTTTTTAAATTCCTGGCTCACAAAATAACAGTGCGCAAGAAGACGCCAGGCCTCAAGCTACATATAGATGGTGATTTGGACAAAGAAGGCATCTTTTATTGTTTGACTTCACCTTACCTCTTTCACAGGCAAAGTTTGAGTTGCCCTGTAAATATAGTCAATTGCCCGATTTTTGTCAAAAGCAAATTTTTTGGTGTTTAATATTATAAATTGCCTGTAGTAGCTAGAAAATTTTCAATGTCTGGTCAAATTAGTGATTATTTCAGCAGTTTTGAAGACAAATCATAATTTGTAAATAAAAGAAAAATACCAGGATGTCATTTTTTTCAGTAAAAACAAAGGAAAGTAATCTGATCAGAATGTAGACCTACATGCCAGGGGAACCATACTATCTCAATTCAAAATCTTCTATTTTAGCCTCGAGTTATAAAGAATTATAAAGAACACATTAAAACCAAAGAAATGCATTATATTTTGGAGGCACAATCTCCTTCATTGGATGCAAATCTGACAACACCAGGAGACGTAAAATCAAAACAACTTCATGTCACAACTGCATTACTAAGCAACAAATGGCACAGTTCTGATTCTTAAAAATTGGATGTCTTGACAAGGTTCAGGATCAAAATTTAGTTATTATACCCCAGCTTTGTAAAGCAGAGGTATATAGTGATGGGGGAGTCCGTTAGTTCTTCCGGTAACAATATGTTCCACTTTTGTATCCACAACTCCTCCTAAACCATGTATTATAATTTAATGAAACTTTCTCAGATTCTTAACTATACAATGCCATTGTGCACCTCCTATTCTGTTTTTTGATCAAATGAATTTTTGGGGTTTCTTTTTCCAAAACATGAACTTTGCCATTGCTTTATATGGGGGTGATGGTATCTGCAACTCCGCCTAAACTACTTATCATAATTTAATGAAACTTTCTCAGATTCTTTATCATATAATGTCATTGTGCACCTCCTATTTTGTTTGTGGCCAAAATCATCAAAATCATTTTTGGGAACTGTTTTACTTTTGGAAATGGTGGGGGGGGGGAGGTGTTAAACATTTTGTATCAGCAACCCCTCCTTAACCACTTATCATAATTTAATGAAACTTTCTCAGATTCTGAACCATATAATGCCATTGTGCACCTCCTATTTTGTTTATTGGTCAAACTCATTTTTGGGGTTCCTTTTTCCAAAACCAGGACTTACCAAAACATGGATTAAGACGTTACAAGCCACAGGGGTATCATTTTGTAAGCTTTGTTAACAGTACCTCTAGTTTACTTTCAACTTCTCAAATTTTAACCTTCTTGTTGGGTGTTACAACACTTAATAAATAGACTTTCGTGTGCATCTATAAGTGGTGTCATCCTTTTTCGAGAATTCTATACCAGCGAATCTGAAATTTTTTATTGGGTGTCTGGGCCCGTTGAAATGAATCGCAACTGGTTTTTTAATAGTTTTCACATTTTGAATGTTCGAGGGATGGCTTTGCATTCCACCTTTAAGAAAGGTGTCTGTTTCTCCAACATATACTATATGTTTGCATTTCGTGCACTGTATTCTTGTATTTTAATGCGTTTATCTTCTCAATGAAGAAAATTATTGTTTGAAAATTATAAAGAACAGATATTTAATGTTCTGTTTCAAATTGTTTCAGCTTTGAAGATGATGGAGATTTTAAGAAATATGCGGATGATGAAGATTTTAATGATGAGGATGATGATGATGTATCAGATGATGAAGGTGATGTTAGCTCTGACAATGAAGAAGAAAACCAGGATGAAGAAATAGATGGTAATAATTGACATCCAAAACTTGTCATTGATGTAATCTACTGTTTTTCTATAAAAATGGAGAATTATTTGTTATTATATTGAGAACTTTCCAATTCAATAGATGCTTTATTATATGCTAAAAATGATACCAGTAGTAGATTTATGTATGTATTTGACATCAGACCAAGCAAATAAGCAGTGCATAGAAAATCCTACCTAAATGAAATTTCAAGGAGGCCTGTAGCAGTTTTTTGAAGGTATAGTATTACAATCAGCAATTAACATATTAAATTGGAATTAAAAATAATTTTGCTATTACATGTGCCTACCTTTAATTATATGTTTACAAATAGTTATATTTTGCAATTTAATTAAATTTTTTTATTTACATGTATTTGCAGAGGAAGAAATGAAAAGTTTTTCTAAGACTAGTACAAGAGAAGAGGTGCAGAAGGGAGAAGCAGCCAGGCAACAGCTAGGTACAGTAATAGTTTGGTTGCTTGACCTCATATTTCTCTAGAGCAATGAGTATTTCTTACAACTTTTTATAAATCCCTAAATTTTAATCTCTATACTTCATTTTGTCAATTCTTTAGGCATTCTTACCAAAGAAATTCCGCTGTATTTCTGGTTTGTCCCATCTCTTTCCAGCAAAAGTTCCACACAGTCAGTAATCTCATGAATCCATTCGACAAATGTAATTAGCATATTGAAATTACAGACAGGAGCACTGATTGCATTTATGAATGGTGAATTAACATGATATCCTAGTGAAAGAAAGCCCTATAATTTTAAGTTGTCTCCCTCATTACAATTACATGACATTACAATATTATTACAACACGAGAGATGTTATATGTATTACAGGTAGAAAGGTTTACCTAGGACTTTTGGAGTTGTCTCTCTTTAATTATAGACTAAATGATATTTTCTCAAAGAAGATTTTTCATTTAAGGATTATGGGATAGTTTCTTGGAAGGAAGAATAAAATTACAGAAAGTTGCAGGGATAATTAATCAGATTCCACAGCCTAATGTGTGGAAGGAGTTTGAAAAAAATGGCAGAGAAGAATTTAGACAGTCAGCCACTGACAGTAAGTGAAGTTATACATGTATAAGGTGGAAATTCAGAAATTTTAGTTTTTTTTAAAATCAGAATTATTTTTATTGAAATGTATATAAAACAGTTTTGCAAATTGTGAAAATATTTGTAGAACTATCAGTAAATACAGTCAAACCTGTCTAGAATGATCATGTTTGGGAGTATACACAAGTGACCTTTCTACACAGGTTTGGTATTTTGATCAATAGATAATGTTGGCAGCAATTTAGTTTCAATTCAATTTTATTACAGATGTACATGCATTGTATTTGAAATAAAACAATGACATATCTGCATCAACAAAATATTTCTGAAAACATTACTTAATTACAAAAATAAAGAAATAGTAGAAAAGTTCTCAGTGGTGTCAATTTAAACAAATGTTAAAAATAACTTTAAAATGTCACTCATTTTAGTTTGAACTGTTGCTCTCATACTCAAGGCAGTACACCTGTCCCATACAGTATTCAGTGCAGTTTAAAAAAACCACAGTAATAAAGTTCAACAGAGTTGGAATCATCATTTCTGCATAAGAACTCATTTCCGCCACTGTGCATGTTTCTTTATGAGACGTCAGACTTTTCTGCAACAAAATCTTGATTTAATTTCCCACACTTTTTGGCAGCCAAATCTTGATTGAATTTTTTGCGTTATTACAAATTGATTCGCAACATTAATTTCGCTCACTTCTGTGATTAAACATACCTATACATATAAATTTTACCATCAGGGCATTACATGCTCTTAATTGGTGTTATTTACTTACCAATCAGCTGATTATCAAACTTAATATTACATCGGAATACATCGATGTTTACTTTACGAATATTTCCGAGTTCCAAATATACTGTTTATTTCCGGTCTGAAAACAATGTTATTTTCGTTATTCACTGAAGTGACCACAATATGAAATAAAAATGAACCTTTTGATCAATTTTGCAGACCTCTGACCGCATTGAGCAGGTGACCACCTTATAGAATGTATTTACCATAAAACGCTGTGTATTATACGCACATTTATGCCTGTAATTCATAATTTGTAGATGGGGGTGCATATTATAGATCACTATAACATATTTAAGACTTTTTTCACGATGGAAACAGAGCACGAAGTTCGTATCTATTTTGAGATTGATTTTTGTATGTTTTCATTATTGTTGCATGTTCTTGTTTTATGTTTTGAATAAAATCTTCATGTTTATATGTAATGAAGTTGTTTTTTACTTACTGCCAATGAATATTATCCCAATAAAATAAGAAACACTGAAAGTAAATACCGATACACTTTGTCGACCACCATTTTGTTTGTCAACACAACACAACAGATCAGGAGGAATTAATCAATACATACTACCCCTCTCAGACAACTTGAAATTACATGGGATAAACCAATATGAGTACCACCCTCTGTGACTAATTGAAATGGACCTTAGATTACCTGGGGCTTGTGTACATGTCACAATAATTACAATCAAAGAATTAAAATTAAATTAATAATTGGTATTCAAGACATAACTTGGTCGTCATTTTCGAAAAATCGTCACATTTCCGAACTTGTTTAAAGTTTTACACATTCACTTAGTTCTTTCGTTTACAACTCCAACGACAATGAAATCCTAAATTTTGTCTAATATAGGAAGTGTCTGTATTATCTTTATGTATTAATGGGTTTAATGAAGAAATTTACAGACTCGATTAACATAAAACACCACTTCATCAAGAAAATACGCTCTCAGTAATGACAATGTCAACTCAGTCTTGGCTCCCGATCTTGCTGCATATTATTCATACGAACTAAGTTTTTTCCAGGATTTTTAAGACACAAATCCACTGTGAGTACAATACACAGCGTTTTATGGTATAATGGAAAACCAGCATACAGAGCATACATGTGACTGTAATACTTAGGTGACCACATAATGAAGGTGACCGTAAATATTTCATGCATATCTTAACTACTGTTGTTATGTAAATTCAATTTTTGGAATAAAGTTAGAATGAAAAAATAATTGCAGGTACATGTGTTGACTGCTGGATGTATGTAGAAGACACATGTATATATTAAAAATTAATATAGACAAATTTGTTTTCTTTTTTGCAGCACAAAAAATGTTGAAGAAATTATTGGACAAACTTGTACAACTACAGACATTACTGTTGTTACAGAACGCAGAAACCAGATCTATAGTCACTGGACGGTTAGTATGTTATATAATACTGTACAACACTTGCATATCCAAAGGACTGACTAAAACATTCATGTTATAGTGTGTAGTTTGGGAAATGAAAGTTCTTAATAAATTTTGGTGAAAGGATTGAAAATGTTGTGTATGAATAACGTTAGCCCTTTGTTTGGTTATGCCCCAATGTTAAAATTTTTCATTTATGATTGATGTTAAACTTCAAGTGAACTTCCTCAATGCATAGTAAAATAGATTACTGTGTGTCTCAATACTCCGGCAACTGATTTCTTGATGAAATACTCTCGACACCATTTATACTTTTCTGTATGTTAAAAATAACAAAAAGGTACGTCCTGAAGTCATCATGGATCAGACTTTCGTAAACAAACTAGCACATATTTTGAAACGTCAAATTTGCTTGTGGTGATGTCATATATGATGCAAAAATTCATAAAATTCAGCTCTAGTAAAATAATTGGGACATTTCAACAGTGAAAAAGACAATAATTCATTACAAAAAAAGGTAGTGTAATACTTTTTACTTTCATTTTAAAGTAACTTTTGAGAAATTCCACTTTTATAAATTTGCAGTTATAAAAAGACACACAGTAGTTATATCCAATCGTCATATTAAAGAATAAGATCTTATCCTGTTCTAAAAATTATAACTCTGTAATAGTGAATTTGTATTTCATAGGAGAAAAATTTAAGAGGAATATTTAAAATATTATTCAAGCACATTTAAACCATATTAAGATTTTTCTGCTTTCTTCTTTCTTTGTTATTATACTTGGTACTCTTTAGTTTTAAAAATTTTCTTATGAAGAGGTTTTAATAGAACCAGAAATAAATATGTATTTTATTGCTAAAAAAGATTTTTTTTCCTCTTTTGTCTTTTTTTAATTCATTCTCAGTTTTACTGTAGAAAGTAGTTTGACTTTTCACAAGTGTTTTTTAGATAGGCTGGTTTACTTGATATTTTTAGAAAAGGTGGAAGAGAGGAACAAAAACAAAATGAAGATGATGAAGAAATTCCTAGTGACACAGATGAGGAGGAGAAACCAGAACAGAAACAGATACCAATCATAGGAGTAAAAAGGAAGATCAGGATGGAATATTACCCAGAATTCTTAGCAAAGAGACACAAGGAATTCCAAACTTTTAGGTCTTTCATATATTTGACAATTTTATATTCATTTATTTTAGTTATCAGTATTTTTTGTCCTTTTAGTGAAAAGTTTCCTGGATGATTGATATATTGATTTTTGAAATTTTCTTGTAATAATGTAGTTTATATAAACATGTATTCTTTCAATACTTGTATTCAACAGTACAGTGCAACCTGGTTAATTGGATACCCTATTTGTCAAAGGAAAATATTCATTTAACCAATATATCCAGTTAGCCGATAAACCCATTTTGATCAAGGGAGATAACAAAAATTGACAATAGTAAGTTCAATGGAAATTGAAAACCTGAGAGAGAATAATGTACCTGTTATTTATGCTTCCTGTTTTGTTTGTAATGTTATTATCTAATAAAATAATAAACAAAATAGTTTCCATCGTGTTGTGTACTTTATTTCCTGTATTTTGTTTATTTCGTTTTGGTAACCACGTGGTAACTACACAACTGAAGTTTTACCTGGTTTTTGACCTCGATAAGAATATCCAATAGAAAACATTATTTTCTATCAGTGACACAAAGTTTTCATTTTCTTCCATTTCAAGAATAAGCAGAATCCTGCATTTTGGCGTATAGAACATCTTTAAATCAATAAATTTAGTTTAGAGATTATTTCTTCATTCCATTGACAAACAAACAAAATGGCTTACCCAAACACGATGTCGGGGGGAATGAACAAGCTCAAAGATCTTAAGAGATTATGGGGATTGAAGAATGTATAAAATATCTGTTCTTCCAAAATAAGGCAGGATTTTTCTCTGATTTATTCGATTACTCACAGATTTATGACATTCTGTGCAATTTTACAGCGATTTTTATATATAAATATCAGATATATCCTAGTATCCAGTATACAAATAAAAGATATTTTTTTTAGTTGAATATGTAAGAAATGTTTTGGTGTTCTGAAAAAATATACAAATAACAGATATATTCTAATAAGCAGTATCCAATTAAGTGGGTTCGACTGTACTGACAAAAACTTTGTATCCAATTAAATATGATAAATCTGTTATATCCTGTTTTTAGTTCTGATTTTAAGATTTTCATTTTATTTTTATATGTTTCAGAAACAATACAATACAGAAATGGTATGATAAAACTAGATTGTCCGGAGGAAAACTCAAAAGTAAATCTTTTGCTAACTTTGACCAATCAACATTACACCAGATTGAACAGGTAAAATGGTTATAAATGTTTATGGCATTATAATTTTAATTTTAGTTGTAACAGATAAATTTAATTGGCTAAATGAAATTGAGCAGAAGTGTTTATTTCAATCTTCCACACAGAGCTCATTTCTTTGCATAAAACACAATATCCACTCCACAAAAACAACTGTGCATTACTGGAACTTCACTGCCACTTTAAACAAACAGATTGTTTAAAACATTTAACCATAAACAAATTTGAATTTTTAGTTCTTATTTTTGGAAATGATTTTATATATTATTTGATATTTTTATAAATTAGGGTCCTTTCCATTTTATGATTACTGCCTGGTTTGGTATAATAGGCAATTTCCTGTTGACAAAACTGTATAAAAAGTGCTGTCAGTGAAATTAGGATTGTTACAAATTTTTGTATAGGTTAAATGATATTCTTCAGTTTGTAAAAGGAATGATTTTTCTAAAACAAATTTATATAATGTAAACTGCCACAAACAGTGTATAGAAAAAAAAACTTTCAAATAGCAGAATAAAGCACGTTAAGGTCAAAAAGCTTTAAAAATTGAATTTATTATAATGTTTTTTTAAACTTGTTGTTTTATCATGTTAGCTATTGCACTCACTTTGCGTCAGTCTTCCATCCGTCCGTTCTTATTTCACATTTTGAACTTCTTCTTGAGAACTGCTGAATGGATTGAAACAAATCATGGCATAAATGTTCCTTACAAGGTGCTGACCAAGTGTTATTACTTCTGTGCCGATCAGTCATCCAACATAGCCGCCAGCATTGGACTTAGTTTAACATAGGACCCTATGGAAAATACATACAAAAACCTTCTTGTAGAGAACTGCTGAATGGATTGAAATCAAACGTAGCATAAATGCTCCTTGTGAGATGCTAACCAAGTGTTGTTACTTTGTTACGGATCCCTCATTCAAGATTGCTGCCCTGCCAACGGGGTACTTAGCTTAACATAGTATGGGGAATACATACAAAAATCTTCTAGAGAACTGCTAAATGGATTGAAAGGAAACATGGCATGAATGTTCCTTATGAGATGCTGACCAAGAGGTCTGACTTTGATGCAGATCCGTCATCCAAGATGGCCACCATCGGGGAACTAAAGTTTAAAATAGGACCCTGTGGGAAATACATACAAAACTTCTTCTAGAGAACCACTGAATGGATTGAAACCAAACATAGCATGAATGTTCCTTAAGACATTCTGACCAAATGTTACTTTGGTGTTACTTTGGTGCCAAACTGTCATCCATGATGGCCATCAGTTGAAGACTTAGCTTAACATAGGACCCTATGGGAATTCATACAAACAGCTTCGTCTTGAATATCACTGAATGGATTGAAACCAAACATAGCAATGAACAATTGGAAATATCAGGTGAGTGATACAGGCTCCTTGGCGCCTCTGGTTAAATATCACATGTTATTACAAAATAATTTCTTTTGTAAAAGAACATGTAAAATTTGTGAAAGAACTCATATGTGCCTTGTTCAGTTGAAATTTGTGTGTGTGTGTGGGGGGGGGGAGGGGGTTAGTCAGTTGAAATTATTGTTCAGAAAATACAGGCAAACATGTCATATCCAAGAGAAGGGATGCCAGAAAAAAGTTGATAGTACTACAATCAACAAAAAACTTCACCTTCTCCCAGCAGCCTCACCTCAAGTACAGAAGGTTCAATCCCTGATTAGTTCAAACCATAGACTTTAAGATTGGTATTTACTGCTTCTTGGCCAACCATGCAGCATTTAACAGTAACATCTGACTGGTTGGATTGTCAGAATCAGAATGAGTCTTGGTGGGGTGACATGTCTTCCTGTTAACTGTTACATCATTATCTTCACATTTAGAAATACAGCACAGCATGTTGGTGTCATACAAAGCAGGGATTATATTCATATCACATCATCATGTTCTCATCCTGATTTGGTTGTAATAATGGCCTTGAACCAATAAACATTCATGCATCTCAGGAAAATGACTTCAAATAGCTTGAACTATTTTGTATTGACAGATTCTTGGTGATAAGGAAAGATTAATAAAAAGGACACAGTTAAAAAGATCTGTATACACAATACTAGGTAAACCAGATGAGGAAATGAACACTGATCAACAGTCAGAGCAGACAGAGGTTTGTTGGTAAAAATCTGTAGAGTATAAAAAAACATAAAAACCTCTTTCTGATTCTTCATAACGTAAAAAAAATCACAAGGAATCCTAGTCTCCTAAACTCTTTTGCAATGTGAAAGAAGTGAATAAAGTAGATTTGCTCTCAAATAAATCCCAAAATTTGTGAGATCAAAGTCAAAGCAAAGGAAGTGTTCTTTTATTGCAGTGCATTATCTCAAAGTCCAGCAGAGGCTTTGTAATGTGAGGTTGTAATGTTTTAGTTTCATGGAAAATTATTTATCATTTCATAAAATTTTTAACAGACAGGAATAGGAGGAGACAATTTAAAAAATTATGATGCAGAAATATTTGATGATAGTGACTTCTACCACCAACAGTTAAGAGAGTTTATAGAACGTAAAACGGCAGATATAGATGATCCAGTAGCAATTAGCAGGTAAACACACTTTTGCCCTTTAATGTAAGTCATTGAATTTTATATTATACAACCAAAAAGTCCCTCCGAAAAAAAAGAGGTGCAAATAGACAAGATTCCATCATAATGCATTGCTATGTGTTGTCATTCTACTATACCCCCACTCACTGCCCATCAGTCAGAATGTGAACAAAGTCCACCAAAAGAAAAATGACCAGTTACATACACAAGATGTGGGTATAGACAAAAAATGGCCTATTGGTGTATATAAAATGCATTTTTTGGCCCTTGAAAGTGGAGAAAAAAATCTTTTGTGTCCAAACACGTTTTAAAGAACATGAAGGATAGGAACGGTGCATAAATTTAAATCATAGTCGGATTATGGCAAACCCGATACAAACTCGAACAACAATAAATAAAGAAATAAATAAATATAAAAAAATAATGAATTTTAATTAAAATGTTGCAGAAAAGTGTATTATCTTCAAAAATTTTTCGTTAAAATAATAAACAGTCTGAGGTTCATAGAGATGTTAAGTTAATTTAACTTAATATTAACACTTTACAAGGATAAAAGTCGTATTATATTGGAAAAAAAAATAGCAATTGATTTCACACTTTTCAATTTTTTTCGAATATATCATCTCTATCATCTACCTGTAAGATCACATTTATAAAGTGAGTAATGACCAAAAGAAACTTCTACGCTAATGAGACAGTGGATAAAATTGGGTTTCCGATTAAAAAATATCTCGAAAATGTCAACACTATCTCAAAAGAGACTATGAACAGTGTTCTCCCTAGGCCCTTTTAGCATCTTGGCACCAAGATGCTATCAGAAATCGCCGAGATCCTATCCGACTCGGCCAAGATGCTATCTGTTTCAGCCGAGATGCTATATTTTTGAACATGTTGAAATTTCGCGGAACTCGTGAACGACCTAATTGCCACTTATAATCAAAAGAATACATCATTCACTTGATTGATTACACCTGTAATTAGTTCCCAATGCCATTAAACAGTGATTAAACAGGTGTTAATTGCCCTTAAGCTATATAACTGTTAGGATTTTAACGATCCCGAGCTGACACTAATTAGCTTATATCATTGAAACTTCAATGTCAAAGGTCAAAATTGCGACCGGGAAAATGCAAAACATAAACAAGACAGCTGACTGTCTAATACGAAACCAGGACTAGCCAATAATGAATGAAACTTTGAAAAATAAAGTTGGTTATTCCAATGCAAACTAAAAGGCTGCCAAAATACTTTTCCAACTAATACATATTATGCAGATTCACTTATGATATACATGTATGATTTATATGATTTATTCAAAGGCTTTTCACTCCAATTACATGTACATGAAGAATATCAATATTATTCATACATTCTGAGTTTGGTTTTTTTTCTGTACATATTTTTTGTTAAGAACTCTTTTTGATTATATTTTCAAATTTTAAAATTATTAAATTATGTCTGGTTCCTGTGACATGCATGTAATCTTCAATAAGTTGAAGGTGGTCACTATTTGGTAGATGTAGATAATGGGTAGACATTATGACATTTAAAAAAATAATGAATTATAAATATTTTTTATTTTTATTTAATAAAAACAAGAAAAGATAGAACAAATTATTGCATTTAATATATTATAATATAAATACAATACATCATTCACAAATAAACATGCAAGGCAGTTGTACATGTACATTTCTGCAATGCTGTCCGAAGCGGTATCTACAAATAGGAAAGAATGTCAAATGTGATGCTATCCAAAATTTCTGGGGAGAACACTGAATTGAACTTACATTAGCATGTATAATATGCAACCTCCTTGCCAAAAATGTATTTGAGGGTAAAAAACTGTGTGTTATACATAACGGAAACGGTAGGTCCATTACACATGCAACTGAACAGGAATTCTGTATAATACACAGCTGCTTAGATCATATCCAATTACAATACCAAATATCAACACCAAAAACATAAATGGCAGTGTGGCATATTCACATAGTATAGATTTGTTTGAAATGCATATATCTTTTTGTTTGTTACTTCATCTGTTTTTGTCTGTTTTTTAGCTTCATCATACTGTCATTCTAAAAAGTTTAAATGATAGGTAAAAACATTAAGTTTAAATTCAAAATTTTAAATGAATAATAATCCATCATTCATGAAATTTACAAGATATTCTGTTTATATATTTAGGCAATGGCTAGAGATCCAAAAATTACGTAATAAAGTGAAAAAGAAGATTGACACAAAAGCCAGCAAAGGACGGAAAACAAGGTATTTAATGAGTATTACAGGGAAATTATTTTAAAGTCTGCTTAAAATATTTTGATAAAATGCACACAGTTTATCAATCAAAGATTGAAAGGGATTTCAGGACGCTTAGTCATTAGGCATTTATATTTTTTTTGTACTGATTTTAGTAGGATGAAATATATACGTATGATTTGTGAAAATTTGTAGCTTTATCAGTCTACACAAGGTGGCAGCACAGAACAAAGTACAGTAGACTGTCATCTCAAACTCTTTTATCTCAAAACTACTTAAATCTCAAAGTAATGTTTTGGTCCCTAGATTAAACTTTGCACTATATTTCCTCCTGTTATCTCAAACTATTGTTGTTGGTCCCTTCCAACTTGAGATAACGAGAGTCAACTGTACTTACCTGTTAACATGACATTTTGGTTAAGGGAAATAGTTGACTAATATTTTCATTAAAATTTTCATATATTGTATATAAACCATATTTTAGACAGTTTTATCACAATTTCAGATATAATACACATTCAAAGTTGGTAAATTTTATGGCAGGAGTAGATAACTGTAGTTGGACTGATGAGTCTAAGTAAGTAGATGTCTTAGTCTTGTTATACAGTGAAACATCTTCCATGATGTAATCAGGGCTCAAGCTACTGGAGGATGATAGAGAGAAGTTTTTAAGTACCTTGATTTTGCTTTTAATAGCTAATCTTATTTTCTCATAAATATATTTGTAATTTTTTTTTTAATTTGGATTCACTAGTCACCTCTCTGTATTTACAATACTATCTTTCAATTCATCTCCACAAAGCTATCTTCTAACATGTTTCCAACAGTCAACATAAAGACTTCTGAAAATCACAAAGCTAATCATTACTTCATTCACCTTCTCATTTTTGTTTTCTGAGTCGTATGTGTAATGGCCTAATTTTATTAACCAGGTTTTCCTCTGGAAAAATCTGGTTATTGAATTCGTGAATGCGGGCGGTCGGGCGGGCGGGCAGCTGCCAATCCTGTCCGGCCTATAACTTTCTTGTCTTAAGACCTAGACCTTAGATCTATGGTATGTGGATATGTCACCTCAAGACGATGTGTCATGTTTCAAAAATGTTGACCTATGACCTTGACCCTTGACCTTGGGGTGAATAAATAGGTCATTTTAGATCATCTTTGTGTCCACCCTGTAACTTTAGATTTTTGGTATGTAGGTAGGTTGTCTCAAGATGATGTGTTGCGTACCAAGAATATTGACCTTGACGGTTGACCTCAAGGTCAATAAGTAGGTCATTTTGGTAACTTTTTTGTCTAAAGACCTAGGCCTTGGATCTTTGGTGTGTAGGTAGGTTATCTTGAGACGATGTTTCACATTCCAAGGATATTGACCTTGTCCCTTGACCTCAAGGTCAATAAAATGGTCATTTGTAACTTTTTTGCCTTAAGACCTAGGCCGTGGATAATTGTTGTGTACTTAGGTTTCCTCGAGATGATGTGTCGCATATTAAGGATGTTAACCTTGAACTTTGACCTCAAGGTCAATAAACTGCTAATCATGTCTAGTCTGTAACTTTTTTGTCTTAAAACCTAAATCTTAGATCTTTGATGTGTGGGTAGTGTACATCAAGATTATGTGTCATGTACTACAGAGCTGGGGGGGAAAAAAACATGGGGGGTTGTTTTTATTTTCATAACATGAGTCACTAGGTTCCTTCAAACATATGTCATATTCGTGAATTCTGACAATTTAAATGTATCAGGTGATTGATTATATTTATAGGTGACTCAAATTCGCCCAAATCTCCCTCAAGCATCAAGCATGAGCTCTGTATAATATGTATATACAGAGTGTCAGGATAGATAAGGGGGAGGTTCAGGTTGGATTGGGTCGTTCTGTAATTTTAGTCTGCAATTTATTTTTTAAACTAGAGTATTTATCACTCTCTCATACAAATTATCACTGCATAACACAGCTAATTTTGGATATTTTCCTTCATTTTTCAATTCATATGGTAGACTATGGAGTATGAAAGGTGCCAAAAACTTTAAATCTTGAAGAATGCAATATTTTGTATAGCGACTAAAATTGTGGAAATACAGAAATCCAGCAAATTGCAGTGTGTTTTCAGGCATGTAAAACAGTTTCATAACATGCAAAGATTCAGAAAATCATACAATTCAAATACATTTACCAAAATATATGTATTAAGCTATTTTAATAAAAGATTCCTGAAATCTCAATGACATACACTAATTCAAGTACTTAAGCTCAATATTTACTACTGACAACTCACGTTATACTGGCATATGTATATGTAGTTTTGATTGTCACTTTTACTGTGTTCTACATATATTACATCAGCCACTGATTTCTTATTAAGAACCTGGGTGAAATTATTAAAAAAAGTTTTAATTTTAAAATAATAATTTAGTACATTGAATATTGTAAAATATTATACTTTTACATTTTTACTACTCTATTTATCTATGTTATCTAAGCCGGTCTATATAATGTTATATGGACCAGCTGTACATTATATGGACTGCCTCGTTGTGGCGAGATCAATTAATTTCGATTAAATCCCAGAAAAGTATAATATAATAACCCTCAGGGTCATGAACTATTTGTTAAAGACAACATGGTTCAAAGTTTTGACATTTTCAGTAACATCACATTTCTTTGTTGTTAATATGAAGACATACATACATAAAGGGCTTTGTTAAGTGCAGCATGATACAACCACAACATGCAATTAAAGCAAGTGTGGACACACTATTATGCTTGACACTATTAAGTGTGGGATATATATAGATTCTACAACGATGACCAGTTGATTATGAAATTTATCAACTCGAGATAATTAAATTTTAATTTTAAAACTGCAAGTCTTGTTATCACAATGTAAAACTCTGAGAGGTCTTCCAAACATTTTTTGGCAGGACATTTCACGAGCAATGTGAAGTGATATTAGAATTTATTAAAGGTGCCTAGAGATGTACAAAGTGCACAGAATTAGAGCATATAATATACATTACATCCAACCATGTTGCTTTTTTAGCCCCTTTAACCCCCTTTATCACAGAAGACAGGAAACATCTGTTCACATAAATGCTAAAAGCAGTCCTTAAGATAAATTAAAAGAAAAAATCTCCATTTAAATCGGATGAAAAATAAAAATTTTATGTTTTCCTTCAAAATCAATAACTCTGACCCCTTATATCTTCTAAAGAATAAAAGATGGAAAACAAATGAAAGAACTGATCAAGGTAAATTAAGAGAAAAAATCCCCAATAGAATTGGATTAAAAATAAAAAATTTACATATACAGCCATATTGGTTTCACCAATTACAATAACATTTACAAATTTCCACTCTTTAGTCATTGTTAAGTAATGTAACCCGGCCATTCATTCTTTGACCCATCTTTTTGCTCTTTTATCTCAAAAACCATAAAAGATAGAAGAAATCTGTTGGCATACTACTGGAAGCACTCATAATGTTGAATTAAAAGAAAAAAAACCTTTGAAATTGGATGAAAATAAAATTTTTAGATGTCCTGCAAAATGGCTGATTTTGGTTCCATTTAATCCGTTTTATCTCTGCACTGACAAAAGATACACAAAAATGCTTAGAGTAACATTTATTGTATTTCTTATGACGAACCATTTAAAGAAAATCATCAAAAACTGATAAGAAATAAAAAAGTTTGAAAATTAAGTTGTGTCCCTTTTTTTACCCTTATACATGTATATCTAAAGATGTTAAGATATAGTGAAAAATAGATCTGAAAAAGTTTTTCCATTTCCATCAAGGAACATTCAAAACCAAAAATTATAAAAATCGAATAAAAAGTCAAAAATTTTCACCAAAATTATCAAAAAACGCTATAAAAAAACTAGAGTGGCCAATTTTCCCAAAATCAATCCCAACCTGTATTTCTGATGGGAGAAGATTGTGGTAAAATATTATAAGGATATGTTCAGTAGATCAAATGTAGATGAGCAGACACCTACCTGTCTACTCCAACACTGACAATGACGGGATCATGCCAGAATATGTCATAACGTAATATTTGCAGTTGTATAAAAATCGGTGGTTTCAGGGGAGAGGATCTTTAAAGGAAGATCTACGGCAGACGACGGACACCAAATGATGGCAAAAGCTCACACGGCCATAGCTAAAAATCAAGGAATTGTATACAAACATGGAAGATCAGCTCTTGAGGCATTTCAGCAGTCGAATAGACAATTATGAGTATTGGAAAGAGTAGGTAGAGAAAAAATACACACATAAGTTAAAAATGAACGAAAGGGGTAAGATCATTTTACTATTAAAATATATTAAATTAATTGTTTGTATCTTTGTTTTTGTAGAGATGATTTATACAAGTCACTATTTGGAAAAAGATTGAATTCAGCAGAGACAGTTCTTAACGACAGTGGTGTAAAATTACTTCAAACGTCTGATGAAAGCTGATAACCACAATAAAGATATTTGTTGTCATATTTAGTTGAAAAGCCAGGAAAATCAAACTACAATAACCTCATCAATAAATTTGATGTAATATCTCGTGGTACAGTCAGCCTGATCAAGTATGATATTAACCTTCATTTGACTACAAAAATGTAGTACATTGATGGTTGCTAAAATTCATTCATTGAGGCATGAATTTATATTGATTTCACACCAGATTGGCTCTTTATGCCAAACATTTTACCAAGAGTGATAACTGGACAAATACATTAAACTTTGTACAAAAAACACCATGAGATTGATACCAAACTTATTTTACCGAAAGTGTGGACTAAGAGTGTTTGGAGAATAATTGTATCATAACACCCTATTAGAATTATTAATATTTCATGAATTTTCATTATTAATATCTAGACATCAACCAAAGGGATAAAATCTATGTATTGAATTGCAAGTATTATAAGATTTTGAAATAATATCAGCCATAATGTTTTATGAGGCAGTAAAAATTAATTTAACATTCCATGAAGTCACTTTTTATAGAAATATGTCCATTCAGTTAGGCTCATGACAAAAATTTTATAAGAGCAGATCAGCCATAGAACATTTTCTTCTTATGATTTATGCATTGAAAATACAGGCAGGATACTGATAGATTTTCTAATGGAACACTTCTTGTGTCCTGATTTAAAACTGTTTTGGCATTGTCTAATATTTTTATGTTGCCCAAAGAAAATGGTCTTTTAACAGAAAATCAAACAAAATGTGTCTGTGGGTAAATGCACTGAATTTGTTTTTAAAAGTACTGGTATGTAACAATACTTTCATTTTCTACACTAAGGTAAATGAAAATAATTTATATTTCTTCATTAACCTGTTTAGAAACGTGTTATTTTATCGTTTTTCACAATGTCCATCTCACTCAGCCGTGTCCTGCAGAAACTCCATACAACAGCTTGTTATAGCATATCTAACTTTAATGAAGAATGATCCCCTGTATATAATCAGCAATGGTAAATTACCAGGTTATATCTGCAGTTATATTAAATGTGACGTTTGACCCTTTGTTATCAAGATTTAACCAAAGTTATAAGAACTTGAAAAAAAAACAGAGAAGCTATAGGAATTCTGCAGAACATCCCAGAGCCCCAGATAACATGCGTATCGGCGTCATTTATGCATTAAAAAAGGTATACACGAGAAATATTTTATGATTGTCATGTTACACTTAGACTGAAACTACTATGTACAGGTTTAGGAAATAAGAGTGTCATTGCTTAGATATTTTCTTGTCATGAAAGCTATTTTTTCATAGAACATGCTTGTGTGTGCCCTTTAACAATATCCAAAATACAGCATGTTTACAGAAGTTGACATTGCCAGGGCATGGTACGAAAGAAAAAAAAAACAGAATTATGTGGGTGAAAAAAGGAGTCACAATGACTAAATACTAATAATTCAATTTGCTAATATGCAAGATCCATTTTATTCTTTTGTTTTTCGTTTTACCCCTTTGATCCTGCTGTTTTGAGGTAATACATGTATACTCATCTGTCTTAAAAGCTTGGAAGTATGTACCCCCTGGTACCAAACAACTATCTGGGACTCTGACATCTCCATTAAGAATATGATAAACAGACAATGAGGTTTTCTGCATATGCATATTGTAAACTAGCCACTCATTATAATATGGAGGCGTTTAGTTTGTTTGCTACACTCACTGGCATCTTTTACATTTCTTTTCCAAACAAAAAATCCTGACAATATGCACATCTCCATATATTGATCTAACACTCCATAAAGTTTCATGAGAATCGTGCAAGTAATGGAGGAGTTGTGGACAACACATGGAACAAAGTCTTGTTAAAAATTGCCTAAGTCCTAACAGCCATATCTTTTACATTTCTTGTCCAAACAGAAATTCCTGACAATATACAAATCTCCATTATATATCTGATAATAAATTAGACCTAAATCAGAGATGAAAGATCACACTGCCACATCAACTTTCACAAAATGTCTGACATTCGGATGAAGTGTAAGACAGCTACAGATTATCAAACTTGAATACTAAGTAAACCGAGGTATAGAAAGAATGATGAGATCAAAAGACAAATTATGATGGTACAGATTCATATACAATGTATGTACATCATTGGAAAAATACACATTTCATTTGTACGAGCCTTAGGAACCGGTAGTAATGCAAGGTTTACCAAGCATTTGTTTTGTGGTGACTCCAAACAAAATGTATAATTCCTGACAATGTACATACATGTACATGTATTATCTTTTGTTTGGAAAAAACAACAAAATGGTGTTTTCTAGCCTATTTTAAGAAGACAATCTGGACTCTATTGGCCAAGCACACAAAATCTGGATAACTGATTTGTATCAATTTATTCACATTTTTTACAACAATTCTGCTAAAACTTTTTCAAATTTTATACAAAATGTATAACATGTCTCTAGGTTTTGTTTAACTGATGAGCCATTGTAACAAATGTATTGCGAATCATACAATTAAATGTACACCATCATGACAATACTTATATTCTATAACTACACTTTCCAATTTAGTGATCAAATATAGTATTTGTAACATAATACATCATTAGATTCAAAACTTAACAAAATACTAAAACTTTGTAAAATGTAAAAAAAAAATGCCTCATTAAAACAATGCACAAAAGAATTGTCATGATATCATTTGTAATTGTCTATAATCATATAAGACATTTCTCATATTTTTTTTTACATTTCATCACTATTTTATTTGCTCATTGTCAGATATAATAATTCAAATACTGGCATAGTTAGACATAAATAAGATCTGTGTAATACACTTGAAAGAATTGAACATATTTTCCAAAATACCTTCAATATCACATTTTTGTTTAATGATGATATCTTCAATATCATACTCATGTTTAAATAGAATAGAGAATGGAAATAGAATAAAGTTGATATCAAGTATAACAAAGAAACATTTGTTGATGAGGTCACCATACAGTATTTCTAAAGCTACTAGACATGAGAAGATAATATTGAGAAAAGATGAAAGACAGTATATATGTATGAAAAAGTTAGTAAATTAACTGCTTTTATTATGAAAATTGAGATATTTACAATATTTATTTTGTACAGAGGAATGTTGAGGTAATAGTTAGTTAAAATATTTACAACAGAATGTTGATTAGAAATGACATGAATAAGGCTGCCTTTGCATAGTTTGGCAGGTAAATAAACAAAACATAACATGAAATGCAGTTATTTTTGCAATAAAGAAACAAGAAATTGCAAAAAAGATTTATATGAAATTCAAGTATTAATAAATTGTTTAGTTTGAATGTATTGATAATTTAAAAATGAAATAAAACAATGGATTTTTTATGAAAATTACCATACTATATGAATATCAACTAAAGGGAGGTAAATTAAAATTTTCAGTTTTGTTGCACAAATGACATCAGAACAATTTAGAATGACGGCAGATGACATGAGTTGAAGTTAACATTTTTTCACATTTCTTATCCAAATAAAAATTAAATAACTAAATTTAAATTTTAATTATAATATTATTAAATTTTTTCACTCCTGAAGTTTGACCTGAAAGTGACCTTAAAGGGTTTTTTTTTACCATGTTCACCATGATGTCACCACCCTTTAGTACTATACTCTTCTAATAATCAACAATTCACTGTTTTTCATGTGAAATATTTACAGAACAAATATGGAATTTTGTATATACATGACATTTGGCAGGAATTAATAGAAGACAATTATCTCCTTACTTACTAATTTAATTTTGTAAGAACCATTTTCCAATTTATTTTGAAATCTTAAAATCACCTTCTTTGATCCTCAACCATATAACATGTTTTAGAGTTTCCAAAAATATTAGCTGTCATTTGTACATGTAGGTTACCATGAAAACTATTCAACAGAATTAATAAAACCTGCATTAATCAAGTTTGCTCACCAAGAGTCTTCAAATGATAATTTTACAGCCAGTATTTGAATACTAATGCGACAGACTAAATGAAAAAACAAATATTTTATGGTTTGTGAAAAAAGCCTACCATCCCTGTTGTTTTTGGAACAAAATCCAAACCATTCATATTTTTTTCCCTTAAGACAAACTAATTAGTCTTTGTTATAATTCAAGAAATGACTTTGTTTTTTAGGTTTAAAACACTGAATCTGCAATATATAATTTTGTATTTAAATTGTTTAATTTGTAAATGAGGGAGATAACTGTCTTATTATAAAAAGAAAAGAATGTTTTAGTGCTGAAAAGTATATTTGACAATAGAAACATAATATTTAATGTAAATAAACGTAACATACATGATATTATGTAATACATGTAAAATATAGTATTAACTATTATACAGTCATGAACAATGATACTGTACTGTACAGATTGAATTCAACTAAATATATTTAAATGAACACAAACATAGCTGCCTTTTCACTCTTAAAATTGTTTCTCATATAGTCTGAGTGCTATGACAGTTATGAGGTCTACATCTTAACACATTAACAATGAAAAATATTAACAGAATTTTCATAATATACTTTTAGATTATGAAATCTGCAATAAGCTATACAACCGAACTTTTAAAAAGTTTTCATTAAAACACAAAAACAATGCCAACACTCAATTTTGAATTTCCACAAAACTGTAATTTTAAAGATTCTTTCTATAAAATAAAGGCAAATGAACTTATAGGATCTTTTAGTAAATTGTGATAAGATGTAGACATACAATGGATTTACATATTCTCTCAGCACAAAAACATTATCATTTGTCATTAGTAAGTCTTACATTGCTAAACAAGATTTACAAAAATAGCAATTTATGGAAAATCTACAATCAGTACTTTATAATTTGAATATAAAAATTCATGATTTTTATACTTCCCTGTTTTACAAAGTAAGACATACTACTTTGAAATGATCTTAAAATACATAAAACTTTTGTATAGATGTCAACAAAAAATATTAGCACTATAACTAAACAACAAATTTGTTGTTTTCCACCCTTGTCCGCGACGATTTCCTTTTTGTAAACCTATTGTCTTTGCAGCTGTTGCAAACAAATGTGTCAGGAATATTGTTTTTACGAATTTTTGCACAAGACAAGTGAATCCATGTTTCGCATGAGGAACATTCAATCATTGGCCTTCCTCCATATGGCTTCATACAGAAACAGGTGATCAGCTCATATGATTCATCATCTGCAAGAAAAGCACCAAAACGATTAATAAAAATATAAAATGAAACAATTACAATAGAACTGTGAAAATACAATGTACCCAAAACCATTTGATTTTCTTCCAAAACTTACAATGTGGCACATTGGGATTTTTTTTCAAATACATATGTTTGACAGTGCTCACCTTATGAAGTACAGTCAAACCTGTCTATAAAGGACACCCAAGGGACCAGCAAATGCTCTTTATGAGCAGGCACCCTTTTTATAGAGATTAATTTTAATGCTTTGTTCATGTATGGGACTTTTTCACCGTGCCCTATGTAGGCAGTGATATGCTACATAGAGGTGCCTTTAAAGCAAGTTTAACTGTATACATGCATGTTTTAAGGATTTCAATTTAAAAAGAGATTAGGTGTAAAAAATATCTGCAGAAAATCCAAACATTTGCTTGCATTTTCGCTTGCATTTAAGAAAATGCAAGCTCTCCAAGGTGTACAATTAAAAGCAGCATCTTGGCTGTTGGAGGTAGCTAAAAAATTGGACTGCCCAGTTGACCCTTTTTTAAACACTGTTACAACAGACACAGAACATGCTTTATATGAAATAGTATTTTATAATACATTATAAACACTCCAGGAAAAACAATTCATTATAAACTTCCTACCTTCATAGAATGTTAAACTATAAGGAAAATCAAAAAAAGAACTGAAACTCCAAATATTGATTTTGAACATAATTTGCATCTCTGATTACTATGTGATGATGTGTCAGCAGTTAATTTCGAAAATGGTACTAGTTTTCACCTAAACCAGCTAAAAACTATCTTAAAACATCTTAAAATTCAAAATGTCCAGATGTTAATTGAATGAGACAGATAAATACTATGCTACCTACTTATAAAATACCTACTTTAGTACTTAAGATTTTAAAGGTCTTATAACCTTTTAGTAACATACAGAAACACATTGTAACTATTCTAAATCACCAATGTTCTTATGAATAGACCTCAGGCCTATAAGTATATATTATTCCTATAAAAGACCAAAACATTACAGTGGACAAAATCTTACCTGAATCAGCAACATCTGTACTAATAGAATGATGACTGGGACTACCTGCTGACAATGTAGTATCAGAAGTGTAACTATCAGCTGTACTTCCACTACTGTCCAATGGACTAATATTATGTTGATTTCTTAAGTCCTGAAATTTATAAATAATGTAAAAGATAAATCTTGTTTTGGTCGGCTAAGATTTTCTGCGCTAACATCATCGTATTTTGTATAATTGAATAGTCAAACCTGTGTATAAAGAGCACACAAATGAAGAAAAATATGCCCTTTATAAACAGGTCCCCTCTATATAGAGATTAATTTTATATCCTTTGTAAATGATGGGGATATATTCACAGTGCACTTTATAGACAGTGATTTGTTATAGAGTGGTTCCGTTTATAGCAGGTTTGACTGTAAGATTATAACATGATATATACAATAGCTTGTAGATGACCAGAGGCTCACCTGGCTTAAATTAGCCCATTTGAAAATGCAAGCTCTTTTATATCCATAGGGCTGTTAAATAAATGCAAAATGCCAAAGTGTCCTGGACCTAAAAAAAAAAGGTTGACCATTTGCATCTGTCCTTCCATATGAGATTCCTTTTACAACATTGTTTTTATCTACCCATTACTTCATGAGCAAATGGAAAAAAGTCATTTCCAAGAGGGTTTCCATTGAAACTTTGAGCAGCTACAACTCAACAAATACTGGATTGTTTGTAGAGGGTATTGCTGTTGTCAATCCTGCAAAGTTTCATAACATTTAATATTGTAGTTTAAGAGGAGATAATCTTTGAAAATTGGTCAATCAAAACCAAAAGATGGTCTCTTGTGACCATGTTGTTCATCCAACCGGAACCAAAGGTGGAAAGTTTTTAGAGGTCCTTCAATACATCATTCCTGCCAACTTTAGTTACAATCTGCTGAATGGTTCCTGAGCAAATGATGAAAAATCATTTCCCATATTGTTTCTATGGAAACTGAGCAGCCACAGCCATTGTGTGAGCAGATGAATCTCAAACAAAAGGGGACTGTTTGTAGAGGGTATTGATGTCATCAATCCTGCAAAGTTTCAAAACATTTCATAATGAAGTTTAAGAGATGATTTTTGAAAATAGGCCAATCAAAATCAAAGATAGGCTCTGGCGGCCATCACATTCATCCGATCCAAACCAAAGGAGGATCATTTCTTGAGGTTCTTCCATACAATCATTGTATGTACATTACTCCTACCAACTTTGGTTACAATCTGTCTATTAGTTCCTGAGCAAATGACAGAAGAATCATTTCCCATATCGTTTCCATGTAAACTTTGAGCAGATGAATCTCAACCAAAAGTGAAAAAATAGTGTCAGAGGAAAAGATCAAAATGTGAAAAGTTTAGAGAGGACGGATGCAAAGTAAAGACATAAGCCTATAGGCCAGTTGAGCTAAAAATGTGTAATGTGTTTATGCAAAATTAAATGCATATTTATAGGTTTCACAATGAGTTACATGTAGAATTAAATATCGCTTGATATCAAATCTAGTGTTTAATTTGGATATAATAATAAATGAGTCTGTCTCTTATGATTCTTTAGGAATATTTGTACGTGATTCGGCATTCAAACCGTGGGAAATCTTAACGTTCATTTTTCTGTTCCATCAAATGTTGCTATGCAACGAGGCTTTCAAATATGGCGCCGTTGTGTAATAAAAATCGTTGACCAATCAAAATATACTATTTTTCCTACTCAGTCACACGTTGACCAATCAAGTGGGAACATTTTTTATATCACTAGTTCATATCACATTTCTCCTTCTGAGGCTGACAAGGAGGAGTGGAGAACGACAGGGAGTAGTCATTACACAAAGTTCCAAAGCACCAATCGGCACTATTCATATTTTTTTTTTTTTTAAGAGTTAGTCTTATTCTAATGTTTTTCATGTTTTTTAAAAGAAATTCAGATTCATTCTCTCATTTACAGTTCAACTGGGTTAAGGCAAATTAAACTTGCATGTCTTCTAAACCAGTCTACAAAATGTGCTTGACAGAGTCA
This sequence comes from Mytilisepta virgata, assembly GCA_028015205.1. Lineage (NCBI taxonomy): Eukaryota > Metazoa > Mollusca > Bivalvia > Mytilida > Mytilidae > Mytilisepta > Mytilisepta virgata. Next base: position 41,654,479 of record CM051515.1, read on the forward strand.
ACACAAAGAATATCATAAAATCATATCATAACTTCATTCACAGTATCTTTCTCATTGTCACCACAGTCTGTGTTGTCTAAATTATTGTTATTCCGGTCCGACTTGTCAGCGGGCCGAGTCTACCCATCTTTTTATTATTGGATTATTTCCCTTTGTTGATGATTGAAAAAAATGGCGACTTCACTTTCATTACACTAGTCGGAAGTTCCTTAAAATAATGGCTGTCATATTCGCGACTTTGACAATTGAATAGGATCAGGCGAGTAATTGAATTTATAGTCAACTCAAACTTAGCTTTTGACACAAGTTCAGCCTTTAGGGTGTTCAACTAACGCCAGGCGAGGCTTTTTTCCTGGAAGTTATTTGAAAACTGGGTTAAGAAATCTTTATCACCTATCTATAGATGATTTGGTACCAGATACAATGTTTACAATTGATGTGTCCGCCCAGTGCTGCACCTAACGTTAACTGAAGATCATAGTTCAGGCGACTTGTCAATTTTTTGGGGGAAGTGAAACACTTCAAGGAGTCTTCTTCGCCCTCTACTACAATATAATGTAGCTCCTATGACAACTTTTGACTCGACGGAGCTACAGATCGTTCCCATTGCTCGTAATGGAGCAATCATGTGTGATTCACACACGGGGGTTTTAGGCATATTTTCCAATGGTCAATTATAATTATACAGTTCAGTGATATCTCAGGGAATGACAACTTCTTATTGTCATACGTAAAAGTCATTTTTGCTCCATTACGAGTTATGTGACCGCTTTGTAGCTCCGTCGAGTCAAAAGTTGTCACAGGAGCTACATTATTGTAGCTAACTCCGCTCCAGGTTAATCCCTGACAAGATGAGTTATAAAATTTCCTCTACTGTCCGAGAGTTGGATAATGGTCAATCGTAAGAGAAACATATATATATAAAATGTATTAACTATACATATAATACAATTATTATGTATGTTGATATATACATGTAAACTAATTATCACATGCCGGTAAATGTACATGATCACATAAACCTTATAAACATGAAATTGCCTGAAGAAATATCATTATAATAGAAATTAAGAGTTGTTGTTCATTGAACCAGGAAGTGAAACCCTTTGAAGTGCAAAACTAAATAAAAAAGATTAGTTTTATCAGATAAATAATTGCTTTAGTTTTTGTTATACCTGCTAATGAATATCGGTAATTCTAACATTCATTTGATTAAATAAATTTGTACGTGAGTAATCTTCCCAGAACTCCAGTGCATACAATAACTATAATATAGCACATAACTGTGTTATACTTTTAGATGAGAACAAAAATATATGTGAATTTAGTTTCACAACCAACTGTTTTATATCTGGAAAGCATAAGCTTCTCACTACAATATTAATAAGTTGTGATAAATTCTTACTATAACAGACAAAACACTTAGTAAAAATTTTCAATCTATACACCAATAAGATATCTTTACACATGTAGATGCACACGTCAAACAATACGCTGAATATTAGAACACGATACAGTGTGTATTTTAAAGTTTGTAACTTGAAGAATCCTGACCGACATGTATCAACCCTATTAGATTTTAGAAGAGAACCTTAAAGTTTAGTAAACATACACATATTCATTTGGCCTACATTTGTAAGCGTAAATGCACACAACTGAATAACAGAGCTTGGAATTTAGAAATACTGGCAAAAGAATACCGAACTGATAAGACAGTCGGTAAATTCCACAAGAATAAAACCCAGAAAATGGCTATTTCCTGAGACCACTATCATATAAACATGATTAAACACAAACGAAACCTAAGAGAAAACCAAACAATCAGAACAAGACAACTGAAAACTTGAGGTACCTGTAATATGTACTGCACAAGTGTATCATGCCCCATAACAAGTTACATGTACATGTACATTACAAATGATGAAAATATTATAGAGTGTCAATTCCAGGAAAGATGTGAAATTAACATCATGTAACTCATTTCTGGGCTGTTTCTCCTGTAGAAACCAGTCAAAAACTTTATAAAAAATAAAATTATTTTAAGGAATTGAAGAACTTTATGATTTATACAGAAAAACTCAGGAAAACTATGGAAAAATAAAATGCGGACTAATATAGGCCGTATGGCATTAATACTAAGTAATTGTTTTAAGCTCACCTGGTCTAAAAGGCCATGTGAGCTTTTGCCATCAGATCACTTTGTGTCCGTTGAACGGTTCATATTTCACCTTCGCTGAAACCACCAGTCCAAATTGAACCAAATGACAATAATGTTAATCTGATGGTTCAGGGATCGTGCTGGGCTACACCAATGCGCCAAATTTTTATTCAATCTGACGACAGAATTTTATAGTTGGCGATATTTCTGATGACAGAATTTTTCAATCTATTTTTTTTTTAAATCTGGCACTTACAATGTATGTGAAAACATTTTTAAATGGTGACCAAGAAACATCATTTGTTAGTTTTATATAATCATCTATGATAATTGAACAGTTTACATAAGGCAGTTGTTTCAACAGTAAACAAACAGATAATCAATTACTTGCATTTGACTGCTCAATTGATTGACCATACTGAGGACAATTCAATTTACACACTAAGGTAATATTAATATCATGAAATTAAATTTGCACCTTTGAAAGGTGTTTAAAAACATATAAAATTTCCAATCTGGAAAGATTATGATGTCACTTCCGGTTTAACATCAACAAAAACATGTGGAAAAATCCATGTTTTATTAGACTTGCCATCAAAATAAAGGTGACTTCAGAAGAAAGTTAACTATTTCATCAACAATACTTCTCAGCCCATGTTATTTCAAAGAACAATCATGTATGGCAGAATCCTTCCAAAAGAGGGAGGCGACTTGGCAAACAAATTTTGAAATTGTCGATTTTCTGGAGACAAGTTTTTGAATGCCAGCGCAACCCCCGTGATTCTTTACAAAAGTTACGTTTTTTGTGCCGATTGGATATTCACATGACTATGAGGGGGGCAGATAATTCATTCTGATTGAACTTATTTTCAAAGCTCATGTCAGAAACTACCGAGCCAATTGAATTGATTTGTTGCATGAATGATCCTTGAATGAACCTCTACAAAATATGTTTTTTGTGCCGATCAGAAATTCAAGATAGCCACCCCAGCCGGACTGTTTAACATTGGACTCTATGGGAAAATTTGTATAAAGGTGTGCTTGTCAGAAACTACCAAGCCAATTGAAATGTTTTTATGTACACAAATGTATGAAAAAGCATTGATGAACCTCTACAATAGTCATGTTTTTTATGCTGACCTGAAATTCAATATGGTTGCCACAGCCGGATTAGACATTGGCCAATATGGGAAAATTTGTAGAAAGGTCTTCTTGTCAGAAAATAATAAGCCAATTGAAATGTTTTTGTTGCATGAAGACCCTTGTATAAATGTCTGCTACAAAGATATGTTTTTGTGCTGATCAGAATCCAAGCTACCTGCCACAATTGGACAATTCCTTACAAATCTTATCTAGAAGTGCTTTGTCAGGTGTGGTCACCTAAAATCCAGGTGAGCGATTCAGGCTCCATGGAGCCTCTGGATTCTTTTTAAACACTTTCTTTTATATACGAGTTCAATCCACTGAGAGAGAGAACTTTTTGTCTCACTTTTTATTGAATTGTTTCGTTTTTGTGCATACATGTGACAATGTTCTGTACAAATAAAAATGTCGCTGAGGAAGGCCAGTGGTACAGCCGCAAGCTTCGACAACTATTCACCTTACATTAGTGTTTTTGTTTATACAAAGAGTGTAGTGACTTTATTATATATATAAACGCAGAAGCCTTAACTCACCTCATGTCTGTGTGATTCATACTGTGTATACTCCAATATCATAGTGCAAAATGCATAAAAATCTTCTTTGGTTTTCTTTTTCTTTGGAGGTGAACTTCCAGTATGCTACAAAATAACAAAAAAATCTTTCAGTTGCGTTCGCTACAGAGGATAATTAATGGTTCTTATTGTTTCAATCACATCTAATTCTTTGGAGCTTAAGTTGAAAAACTTTTTCGGACGACAAAAGAAAGTTACAAGTGCACATCATTGTATTTCATAAATGTATGTCTTACTTCCACAATATAAGGATCAGCTGAGTACCTCAAAGGATTTCTTCTTTAAATATTTCTTCACACCCGTATATAAAATACACTATACCATTTCACAATACAAAATTGTAAAATTCAGACTTTTGAAAGGATATTGTTTATGGTTAAGTTATAACTTGTGCCTCATCAAAATGTCCTATCCTGTATGTATGTACCTTTTTCTGTCAGCAGACACTGAAGCAGGACTAACTTTTTGCTTGTTTGAAAAAGGGGGAGGGTAAATAACTTGTATGAATAAAAAGAACCATGCCATTTCTTTCAAAAACAGTTTTTTCCTTTAACCATATTTATTATTTGCTGCTTTTTATTGCTTGAACTGAAATCTGCATGACAATATAACGATTTTTAAATAGTTCAGTCATGGTCGACTCGTTAAGAATGCCAGTCCGCCATCTTTGATAAGCGATTTTCAAAGTAGTCATTTTTACATTTCTTACCTCATACTCCGGTCTTCCCAGCGGTCTTCTGTTTTTAGGCGCTGAAAAAATAACCAAGACGTTATATTAACAACAAATCTAACTAGTCACACAAGAATATTTGTAACCGGGTTGCACATTTGAACAAAAGAAATGGCACCCATAACGATGTCGATGTTTACCAAAGTTTCAACTTCATTTTCTACTAAATGACTGCATATCTAGTAAGGACACTCTTGAAATATGAATTATGGAACATTAATGTACAACAATTACATGATATTTGGTAAAAATTTCAACTTTTTCTTTTAAAATACATCAAATTACCGGATCGTGTTGACGACCGTTTGTGACATCGACAGTCTGACACAAACAGCTCTTCAAAATTTCACTGCACACGTAAAAAATATTAAAATCTAAGATAATTTCGTAAAATATTATGAAAGACTAACCTTTGAAGATATCTTCTGTCATTGTTATCCAAGTTTTAATTCACTAAACACGTAGGTATCCACAATTAAAATCCTTAGTATTGAGTCGGCAGACATACAAACGAATCTTCCTGTGAAAATGCGACACACTGCGCCACTACCTTTGCGCAGGTCTTGACCTTGCTATTTGCATATACGTAATTCCGGCAGCTAAATATAGAATAGTTGTAATAAGAGGTGAAAGTAAAAAGTTTAAAGGGCGCGAAATATAAAAAAATATATGATGTTATTAAGATCTACTTAAAAAAAGATAATTTTGAAAAGAAATAAAAGAGAGAAAAAAACTGCTTTTTCTAAACAATATGATACAGTGAATTTGTAAATTTGATGTTCACAATGACAGGATGACATTTACGGTTAACTGGTCGATCCGTCCCAAAACCAATCCAGTCTATATTCGATCCATCCCAAAGTCGTTCTGTCCCAAAGTCGTTCTGTCCCAAGTCGATCCGGCCCACTGTTTTATGAATGCCGAAGATGTGATGAATATGATCATCAGTGGTGCATTCGAGCCATTTTTATTAGAAATAATTATAATAATCAATATACTTGTTAAAAGATCAAATAAATACACTCGGTGGCTATATTAAGACTGAGAATTGGGATTTTCAAATTTTCTATACAATTTTTATGAAACTACTTTTTTCCAAAACACTGATGTTATTTCTTATCCTATATTCTTTATTTGAAATTTTAACGGTCACACTTAAAGTTTCTTAAGATAATTTTGATTTTTTAATGATTCCAAATTTTGGAGAAATCATTATTTAAACTCAAATATGATTTTACGCATGGCAAAATTATATAAGTGAAATATTGTTAAAAACTTAGAGGCTCCAAGAAATTAAGAAACAAACATCTGTGTAATATTGGATACAATTCTGTAAGAGGACCATCTTATAAAAAGGACCATTGCTGCTATGTTTGGTTACAATTGGCTCGGTAGTTTCAGACAAGAAGATTTTTAAATGAATTTCCCATAGGGTTCTATGTTAAACTAAGTTGGGCTGTGGTGGCCAACTTGGTTGATCATCCGGGTCATAGAACATAATTCTGAAAGCGGACCATCTAAAGACCATTGCAGACAAGTCTGGCTCCAATTGGCCATTTATAGTTACATAGAAGAAGATTTTTTTAAATTCATCCCTTTTTTCTATTTTTAGTAACAGCACCAATGACGGTTGGAAGTCGGGGATGGCGGACACACTTTTTGAAGGGGCCATCCAAGGACCATTCCACCAAAGTTTGGTCCCAATTGGCCAATTTTTTAATCAACCATTGTGAAACAAGAATTGCCCATGACGGTCATGTTTGTTGCCTGATTGGGACGAAATGAGGACAGTTTGTAAACAACCTCCCATAGATGCTTCCTGTAAAGTTTCGTTCCATTTGGCTAAGCGACCTCAGGGAAGAAGATTTATTTTTATATCAGCCAATCAGAAACAAGAATGCTGATGGCGACCGTATTTGTAGACCTCCAATGTATGCCTCCTATCAAGTTTCGTTCCATTTGACCAAGCGATTTCAGAAGAGAACATTTTTTTATATCAGCCAATTTGAAACAAGAACTGTCCATGGCTGCCACATTTTTGATGAAATGAGGGAAGTTTGTAAAGAACCTCCCATAGATGCTTCCTTGTCAAGTTTCGTTTCATTTGGCCAAGCAGTTCCAGAGAAAAAAATAGTTTTAATCAACCAATAAGAAACAAGAATATCCAATGACGGCCATGTTTGTTGCCCAATCTGGACAAAATGAGGAAGTTTTGTAATGAACCTTCCATAGATGCTTCCTGTCGAGTTTCATTCCATTTGGCAAAGCGATTTCAGAGGAGAAATTTTTTTTATATCAGCCAACCATAAACAAGAAATGCACATGCCGGCCATATTTGCAGTCCGATCCGGACGAAATGAGGAAACTTTATAAAGGACCTCCCGTAGAATGCTTCCTGTCTTTTAAGTTTTGTTCCATTTGGCCAAGCATGTCAGAAGAGAAGATTTTTTAAAACTCAGCCAATCAAAAATTGCCCGTGGCGGCCATGTTGTTTGCCTGATCAAGATGAAATGAGGAATATTTGTAGTTTAGTTCCAATTGGCCCAGTGGTTTCAGAGGAGAAGATCTTTAAGGGAAAAAAAGGACTAGAGGCTCAGTGGGCTGAGCCTGTATCGCTCATCTGACAAAATGCTTCTACAAACTTCCATTAATTCTTTGGTTGAATTTGCTTCAAAAGTTTCAGAGCAGATGATCAAAATATATTTTTCTCATAGGGTCCAAAGTTAAAAGTATTTCCCCCCTGGCGGCCATGTTTTTCTCAGATTTGAACATAATGAGCCAACTTTGTAAAGGACCTTCCATACATCATTCCAGTACAGTTTTATTGAATTTGCTATTATAATTTTAGAGGAGATGATCAAAATATGTTTTTTTCCATAGGCATGTATGTTAAACTATGTTCCTGCTGTCAGCCATGATGTTTGTCGCATTCGAACGAAATGAGCAATCCCTCTAAAGGACATTCCATACATCATTCCAGAACAGTTTGGTTAAATATGTTTCAATAGTTTCAGAGGAGATGATCAAAATATGTTTGTCCCATAGGGTCCAGTGTTAAAGTATGTCCCGCGCTTGCAGCCATGTTTTTAGGCGGATCGGAAAAATTTCTGCAATCTTAGTAAAGGTCCTTCCATACATCATTCCTGTAAAGTTTGGTTAAATTTGCTCAAGTAGTTTCAGAGAAGATGAACTTTAACATGTTTTTCCATAGGGTCCAATGTTAAACTATGTCCTGCACTGGCAGCCATGTTTTACTGCGGATCGGACAAACTTAGTAAAGGACCTTCCATACATCATTCCTATAAAGTTTGGTTAAATTTGCTCAAGTAGTTTCAGAGGAGATAAACTTTAACCTGTTTTCCCATAGGGTCCAATGTTAAACTATGTCCTGCTCTGCCAGCCATGTTTTTTGGCAGATCGGAAAAATTTCGGCACTCTTAGTAACAGACCTTCCATACATCATTCCTATAAAGTTTCGTTAAATTTGCTTTTAGAGGAGATGATCAATATGTGAAAGTTTACGGACGACAGACGACGGACGCCAAGTGTTGGCAAAAGCTCACATTGGCTTTGGCCAGGTGAGCTAAAATGTTTACGACGACGACGATGGACGCCAAGTTATGGCAATAGCTCACATGGCCTTTTAGGCCTGGTGAGCTAATAAATGGTTCGTATTCAAACTAGAAATCTGGAATGTCGGAGTCGACAGTGATCCCCGCACCCCCTGTAAGTATTTGAGCCACTTACCTATAGTCAAAAATATAATACATTATTCCCATCCAAAAGTAGTATGCAGTCATTCTATAAAGAAATTAAATCAATAAACCTAATGAAAAATGACAAATTACCTTAGTTCACAAGTTTAAACCGACAATTTTTGAAATTTGGCCTGTGTGAGCAAATTGATATTCTAAATCCTTATTGTGCAACTAAATATTGTGTAGAACAATACTATATATAAGCAAACTGAAAGAGAAATTAAGGTCACAAGCTAAAATCATAATTTTCAAATTTCGACCCATGTGGACTCCAATTTTAGAAAATTAAAATCCTAAAACCTTATTGCTCACCTGCATATGTTGTTTGACAATACTGTATAGAAATAAAATGCATAAATTGAAAAACAAAAGACAAGTTTATGTCACAAGCTTAAATTGATAATTTTTGAAAATTCGACCATTGTGGGCCCCTTGTTTAGAAAATCTAAATTCTAAAACCTTATTGGGCATCTGTATATGGTGCATGACAATACTGTATAGAAATGAAATGCATAAATTGAAAAATGAAAGACGATTTCAGGTCACAAGCTTGAATTCCAACTTTTCGAAGTTCAACCCATATGGTCCCCTTTTTAACAAAATCAACATTCTTGAACCTTATTGCGCATGTACAGGTGGTATGCAACCATTCTATATAGAAATTAAATCCCTAAACCCAAAAGTGAAGGAGGAGTTGATGTCACAAGAAAGTGTGACGGACGGACGGGCGGAGACAATCGCTATATTACATGTATTTTTCTATGCAACTCGAAGAAATTCGGGGATATTGTTATCGCCCCCGTCCGTCCGTCACACTTTCTTGTGACCTAAACTCCTCGTTCATTTTTAACTTCATGCATTTATTTTCTTCACAGTATTGTCACATATGATATGAAGATGCGCAATAAGGTTTTAGAATTTTTATTTTAAAAAATTGGGGCCCATAGGGGTCGAATTTTTAAAATTTGGAATTTAAGCTTGTGACCTAAACTCCCCTTTTATTTTTCAATTTATGCATTTAATAACTATACAGTATTGTCACATACTGTATGTAGATGCGCAATAAGGTTTTAGAATTTTGATTTTCAAAAATTGGGGCCCACAGGTGTCAAATTTCGAAAATCAGGAATTGAAGCTTGTGACCTAAACTCCTCTTTCATTTTTGACTTCATGCATTTAATTGCTGTACAGTATTATCACATACCGTATCTAGATGCGAAATAAGGTTTTAAAATATTGATTTTCAAAAATTGGTGCCCACAGGAGTCGAATTTTGAAAATTGTGAATTTAAGCTTGTGACCTTAACCCCTCTTTCATTTTTCATTTTATGTATTTAATTTATATAAAAGATTGTCACATACTGTATTTAGATGCGCTGTAAGGTTTTAGAATTTTCATTTTCAAAAATTGGGGCCCACAGGGGTCGAATTTCTTAAATTGGCAATTTAAGCTTGTGAACTAAACTCCGCGTTCATTTTTCATTTTATGCATTTGATTTCTATACAGTATTGTCAGAATAGAATTTCGATTTTCAAAAATTGGGGCCCTTACGAGTCGAATTTCAAAAATTGGGTATTATAAGTGGGTGACTGAGTTTTCTTTCATTTTTAATTTTTTACATTTTATTTCTATACAGTATTGTCATACACTGTATGCAGATGTGCAGTAAAGTTTTAGAATTTTAATTTTCCAAAATTTGAGTCTTTATTCCAGGGTATAATTGTGAAAAAAGGTGCACAGGGATACAAAATATGGGGAGCGCGGGGATAGCTGTCGTTTCCGACTGCCTCAGTCTAGTTGATTAATATTTTTTAATGTAATCACTGATAATCATAATAAATGAAAAAAAATGGAAGTAATTTATCGGTGTATGAAGGAGACCATTCACTCACAAACTGAATAAAGTCCAAAGGACTTTATGTTAAGTTTGTGAGTGACCTGGGCGAGTTTGCACACCAATAAATTGCTTCAAACCAACTCTTATTACAATAATTTTGATTTTTTTCCCCATTTATTATGATTTTCAGTGATTAGATTAAAAAATTGGAAATTTAAACTGGTGACCTAAACTCCTCATTCATTTCTCATTTAATGCTTTTAATTTCTATACAGTATTATCACATACTGTATGTAGATGCGCAATAAGGTTTCCGAATTTTGATATTTAATAAAATGCTCCGCTGGGCGCAGCTAGATACGACCGCAGATGTCGAACCCTGAATAGTTGGGGCAATTATGAACACAACATTCAAGCTTGATACAATACTGAATTTGGATTGTGAATAAATATTTGACACAGCATAGGTTTCTGACACAGAATGAATGTTGTCTAAGAACTTAAAAAATTTTTAATTTACCTATTCGAACCATATCAGTATTATTTGTTTTTATATATAAATCAGAAATAACCAATTTAAAATTTAAAATTGGGCACACATATCAATTTCTTGCTATTGCGCAATACTGTGCAATTGAAAATTTCTTGAAATATTTGACACATAATAGGTTTCTGACACAGAATAACTGAAATATGCTGTGGAGAATTCCCCCCCCCCCCCCAAAAAAAAAAATTTACCCCTTTTTTTAGCTTTTGTGCAATACACTATGAAGTTGCACATTAACCCCCCTCCCTCCAAAAAAAACCAAAAAACAATAACATTTATTGTAACCCCCCTTTTTTTGCTAAAAAAATTTGAAATTTTCTTTTTAATTTATGAAATATGAAATGAGAAAAAAATTGCCCCCTCCCCAACTTCTCATTTACCCCCCCTAAATTTTGTTTTTAACCCCCCCATTTAATTATACTTTGCAACCATAACAGCCCATTTAAATACACCATAACGTATTAAAATAGAAAATGACATCATAATCATGGATGGCAAATTTTAAATATACATATATAATTTAAAAGCAGTTTAGATGAGATAAACAAAAAAGCTTCATCAGCACATTTTATATTGGCAAATTTCCAATGAAGTTCATTAAACTAAAGTTATTGGCAAATTTCCAATGGAATTTGTTAATAATAAAGTTTTGATAACAGGGCACACATATCAATTTCTTGCTATTGTGCAATACTGGGAAATTGAAGATTTCTTGCTATTGCGCAATACTATGCAATTGAAAATTTCTTGAAATATTTGACACATAATAGGTTTCTGACACAGAATAACTGAAATCAAAGAACTTAGAATTGGTCATATGATTTGAATTTATATTCAATTTTTTGCTTCTTGTGCAATACAATATGCTGTGGAGAATTCCCCCCCCCCAAAAAAAAATAATTTACCCCTTTTTTAGCTTTAATTTTGGACCCCGATTTGGACCAACTTGAAAACTGGGTCCATAATAAAAAAACTAAGTACATGTTTAGATTCAGCATATCAAAGAACCCCAAGAATTCAATTTTTGTTAAAATCAAACTAAGTTTAATTTTGGACCCTTTGGACCTTAATGTAGACCAATTTGAAAACGGGACCAAAAATTAAGAATCTAAATGCACGGTTAGATTCGGCATATCAAAGAACCCCAATAGTTCAATTTTCGATGAAATCAAACAAAGTTTAATTTTTGACCCCGATTTGGACCAACTTGAAAACTGGACCCATAATAAAAAAAACTTAAGTATATGTTTAGATTCAGCATATCAAAGAACCCCAAGAATTCAATTTTTGTTAAAATCAAACTAAGTTAAATTTTGGACCCTTTGGACCTTAATGTAGACCAATTTGAAAACGGGACCAAAAATTAAGAATCTAAATGCTTGGTTAGATTCGGCATATCAAAGAACCCCAATAGTTCAATTTTCGATGAAATCAGACAAAGTTTAATTTTGGACCCTTTTGGCCCCTAATTACTAAACTATTGGGACCAAAACTCCCAAAATAAATCCCAAACTTCCTTTTGTGGTCATAAACCTTGTGTTTAAATTTCATAAATTTCTATTTACTTTTACTAAAGTTATTGTGCAAAAACCAAGAAAAATGCTTATTTGGGCCCTTTTTTAGCCCCTAATTCTTAAACTGTTAGGACCAAAACTCCCAAAAACAATCCCAACCTTCCTTTTGTGGTCATAAACCTTGTGTTAAAATTTCATAGATTTCTGTTTACTTATACTAGAGTTATAGTGCGAAAACCAAGAAAAATGCTTATTGGGCCCTTTTTTGGCCCCTAATTCTTAAACTGTTGGGACCAAAACTCCCAAAATCAATCCCAACCTTCCTTTTGTGGTCATAAACCTTGTGTTTAAATTTCATAGATTTCTATTAACTTATACTAAAGTTATAGTGCAAAAACCAAATGTCTTCGGACGACGACGACGACGCCAACGTCATACCAATATACGACCGCAAAAATTTTGCGGTCGTATAAAAACTGGGGTCCTCATGGGTCGAATTTCAAAACTTGGAAGTTTAAGCTTGTGATCTAAACTCCTCATACATTTTTCATTTTATGCTTTAATTTCTATACATTATTGCAATATACTGTATGTAGATGCGCAATAAGGTTTTGGAATTTTGATATGTAAAAATTGGAGCCCACAGGGGTCGAATTTCGAAAATTGGAATTTAAGCTTGTGACCTAAACTCCTCATTCATTTTTCAGGTCATGCATTTAATTTTTATACCATACTGTCACATACTATATGTACAAGTAGATGCGCAATAAGGTTTTAGTATTTTGATTTTCAAAAATAGGGGCCAACAGGGGTCGAATTTCGAAAACTGGAAATTTAAACTAAACTGCTTATTAATTTTTCATTTAATGCTTTTAATTTCTATACAATATTGTCACAAACTGTATGTATATGTGCAATAATGTTTTAGAATTTTGATTTTGACAACTTGAGGCCCACAGGGGCTGTATTTCAGAAATAGTGAATTTAAGCTTGTGCCTTAAACTCCTCTTTCATTTTTCATTTAGATTTAACAAATTTATTTGTATATATATATAATATTGTTCTTTATTTTCTGTAGATATGCGAAAAGGTTTTTAATTTTGAAAATCTATTAAGGGATCAAACTTTGGGACCAAAACTGGTGAAATTGCTAATTTTGCTTTGTCTCTGGAAATACTCATTCATTTTTTGTTTCAGTGGTTTCATTTGTGTATAATATTGTTCTTCACTATGTGTAGATGTGCAATAAGGTTTTCAATTTTGAAATTTGATTCAGGGTTCCAATCTTCAGACTGAAATTGTTAATTGTTTTTGACTTGTGCAGTGCGGGGATTGACATCGTTTCTGATGGCACCAAGTTCACAAAGTGTCACGGTCAGACGAAGAGCATTACGATGTCCCTGTCACTTCCCAGTGGTAGACAAAAAGAATAGACTAGCACATAAGACCACACCAAATTGATCTTTAGTTCTTGATTTTGCTGCTCCGATTTTTTTACCATTTAAATTTGAAGAAAATAAATTTTTGCTGCTTCATTTAGCAAAATGCCTGCTCCAAATTTTATTTTATAAAAATTGGGATTTATTGCAATGTTTTAGTTAAAAAAATTGCCGCACGTAAATTTGATTTTTGCCCGAAACAAAATAGTCGTCAAGAAAAAAAATTAAATTAAAATTTCGCTCGCTCACATCTATTTTTACCATCCAAAAAAAAAAAAAAAAAAAAAAAAAAAAAAAAAAAAATTAAAATAAAAATAAAAAAAAAGATGAATCTGAATGCATATGAAGTTATATAATCAACTTCATATAATCAACAATCTTGCAAATTACAATCAAAATCTAATGAGTAGTTTCAGATAATTTTTGCACATGATATATAGTGATAATAAACTGTCCAATAACTCCTATAAAAATCAATAAATCAAAATGGCAATATAGTATGATAATCTTCATATCATAGGTAGCAATCCTGCAAAATATACACCAAATCTGCCTAGTGGTTTCAGAGGCTTTATATCCACAAGTTATGCATATGATACAATCTGATAAAATACAACGAAGTCTGTGTAATATTTTGTCCATTTTGTATGCTTTTGTAAGCTTATTTTTATTGAGTGTCACATTGCATGGGCCTTTTCTGACCAACTAGTATGCATTATTGTTTCGGGCCAGCTGAAGCCCGCCTCTGGGTGTGGGATTTTCTTGCCGCGTTGAAGACCCATTGGTGGCCTTGGGCTGTTTTATACTCTCTGGTGGGGTTGTTGTCTCTTTGACACATTCCCTGTTTCCATTCTCTATTCTAAACCTCCTACCAGTAATTAAATTTTTTAATTAAAAATGTTTAGCTGCTCTTCAAGTAGTCAGGTTTTGAAGCAGAATAATGATCATATCTCAAACCTTCTAGGATTTAAATCTTTGAAGTACTTGGGACTTGAACTAAAATGATATTGGTAGTTCAAATTATTGTTCTTTGCTTTGTATGTTTTGTTTTGTTGACAATTTTGGAATGGATTATTAACTGCTGTTCTTCATCTAGAGTTAATGTAATGAGATAAAACTCAAATGACATTGAATGTGAGCAAAATAAGCAGGAAACATTAGAATTCCAAAACAAATAAATGAATATTTGCAAATAACAATATAGACAGAACATATATATACAACATATGTACTTTTCAGAAAATATAAAGTTTATTTTTATGAGCCTTTAAAAACAGGTAGAAATGCGAGGTTTACTAAGTGTTTCTCACCCGTTTCTCTGCGAGTACAAATAAACCTTATATTTTCTGACAATGTACTTATATAGATTTCGAGCAAAATGGCATAAAAATGGAACATTTATAGCTGATTTAAAAAGTGACGCTTTTCGTTGTGCATAATCTAGGGAAACATGACGTCATAAGCACTGTGAACCAGAACGTTGAATGCGAGGACAAGGGTACCAGGAGACTATATTGGGCTACTGACCAAATATCAAATACAATATTGAGCAGGATATATTGGTCAGCTAAATGCGTAGTTGCAGGATAAATATAACTTTATGTACAATACATGGAATCTAAAATCAATTTCTCATCCAGTCCAAATTTAAGATGGCCCAAAGCTACTGTTGGAGGTATACTATAAGATATAGAATTATTTTTACTGGTCAGAATAAACACCCATAATTATTGTTGCCTTTTTAAAGTTTCATTCATAAGGGTACATTGTGTGCAACACATTTAGGGGTATTCCATACATCCAATTGGGGAATGTCAATTTTAATTTTTTCTGTTGGTCCTGGTACAGAAGCATACTACTAAATTCAGTCATCCAGGTGGAATAAAAGAAAAAATCCCTGTTGAAATCAGATAGAAATTTTGTTTCCTGTAACTCTGTGCCCCCATGAATCTCAGACACAACAAATGATAAAAAAATTTGGTGGCATACTAATGAAAAAGTCAATGAACTATGAAAATGATGCCAAGGTCACAAGATAAGTAAACAGCTGCAAATTTTATATCATGTGGTATCTGTGGACCAAAGATGTTCTGAAAAGATACTTTGTTTGAAAATTTATTAAGGTTATAAACTAAATAACTATACTATATAATTATTAGATAGAAAATTGTATCATGTAACCACACCTTTATCCTCTCTTATTTGCTATGTGTACGAGGGCAGCTTAACATAAAAGTAAAACATTGAACTGTTTGTATTTCATTTATTTAATATCATAGGCTCAATAAGAATAGGTATGATTTCTTGTAAATAAAATTCTTTGTTCTTCTTAACAATTACATACAGTCACAAAACAAACATAGCTACTACACATAAAACATCCTGATATGTCCATCCATGATGACACAAGTCGATCTTCTATAAATAGATCTAATCTTGAACTCTATGCTGTATTTGGCAGTTTTTTTTTTAAAAACCAATGAATTAAAGGCAATATCAATGTACCAACACCAGCATTATACAAGGAGATAAATAAACTATTTAAATGAAATAAACTCAAGTCTTATTTAAAATTTAAAAGTACAAGTTTTTTGTTGTTGTTTGACCTACAAATGGCAATCTTCGGCAACAATTTTTCAAGAGAAAACTTTTATGAGTCTACAAAGAATAAACTCAGATATTAAACTTGGCAAGTTTTATGTTTGAATGAAATGACTGTGGTTTTCTAAAATGTACATGGTGTTCAGAGACAGTGAAGGTAAGCCTAACAGTTTGAAGAAATAGTTTTTTTTTTAACATATACCGGTACCAGGTATTAAACATGCTCATTCTTTAATAAAACCTAAGGATCCCAATTTTACTAAATTTTATCTTGTTGAAAGTAGCGAAATTGAAAAATCGAGAACTGCAGAACCTGTGTGGCATTACCATTTGTAAACAGTGTGTTCTATGGAATATAATGAAAGTAGCGAAACTGAAAAATCGAGAACTGCAGAACCTGTGTGGCATTACCATTTGTAAACAGTGTGTTCTATGGAATATAATGAAAGTAGCGAAACTGAAAAATCGAGAACTGCAGAATCTGTGTGGCATTACCATTTGTAAACAGTGTGTTCTATGGAATATAATATTGCCTTCATCCATTTTCATATTCTGTTAGTAGTCAAGAAATAAGAGAAAGTATGATATGCAAATTAAATAGTTATGATTACATTTAAACTCTCACATGTATGTGCTGGATTTGTATGTAAGCAGACAGTAATACTATCTTAAATGACATATGTCGTCCAATTAGGAAGATTTTCTTTGATTTCTGGTCAATTAACCAGGAGTCAGCAGCTTAGAAAATAGTAAACTGATTTACCAGTACTCAATAATGTGCATGTGATTTTTGTTCTTTACTTATGAACACTAAGTTATATTCAATCACATCAAATCTATCTATTTTTTTTCTAAAAAAAATCAATTTTTTGATTTTATTATCTAAATTGGAATGTTTAAATACAAAAATCACACATTTTCTTTTATTCCACATGTTTACATTGTCATGTGATAGTCGATACATAATACTGACATGATTTAATATTCTCGCCATAAATGTATAGACAAAAAACATCAATGTTAATTGCTGATCGATATTTATATAATTGTATTCAAACATACTTTTATTGATAATCCATTGCTAATTTAATTTTAATTAACTAAAAATTGTGTTTTTGGATTTAAAAACTGACTTGGAATCATATTTCATTGTTCAGGTATCTACATTTCATGATACAATTAAAATCTTGTTATTTCAAACACAATTATTTCAAACACAATTAAGTAGAACTGTTCAGTAAAACAGGTAAAAATCCCTGAAGACTCATCAGTGTCATCAGTAATCAATAATTTGCTATTTCAAAAACTTATGCCATTGTGCAGAATTTTAGAACACCAAACATTGGTCAGAACTGCTGTAGAGATGAGATTTATCGCAAATGAATTTCCAGGATTTGGAATTCTTGTGTACAAATAATGAAAATACATGTGTAAATACAAACAATTTATTAGATTCTGAAGGAAACTATTCCTCTTCATAAGTCAGTTTTTATAGAAATCCCCAAAACGTAATGGTTCCACCATGTTTAACAAAACAAGAGAGTTGATTGTATTGATGTTTTTTCTCCACTGAGAAAATACAAAACCTCAGCGCGAGAGAATTCTGGGATACATTTAGCACTATATGTAAATACATGTAACAACTACTGTTAATTATCAACAGAATTACAATGTATACCCGCACAGTTTTATTAAAGCTGCAAAGCAAAATACATATTTGTATTTGAAGACCAGAGACACTAATACATTATGTATAAAAAAAAACTAATTAAATTAAAAAAGTATGAATTAAATCAAACTTTGCGGAGAATGATGTGAAGCAAACTTTTGTTTGTCAAATTGATACGAATATGATAATTGTAGTTGAAAACAAGTCTGACACAAATAAATCCATAAGACTATGATAAAAAAAAAAATATTTTTAGATTTAAAAACTTGCAAAACTTTACTCTATTTTTAAAATAATATTAAATTTACACTAGATTTGTTCCAGATAATAAACTGCCAGAGAAAGTTAAAGAAAAACTTGAAATTTTTGCATAATATAATTTTTACAACTGGAGTTAAAAAATATAATATAACATAATATAAGAATTTTCATTAATATAGCAGTTTCTTATGGTTTAAAATTATAGTTAAAATGATACAATGGGACTAATGCTTACTGGTCTACAAATACTGAGTAAAGCCATTGAAGCAAGAATCTGTAAGTTACTAAGGGGAGATAAATCCCTCCTGATCACAGTGCTTGAACATAAAAAATACTAAAAACAAGACAGCAGCCGTCCAAATAATATTAATCATAACATCAAATTTTACATCATAATCAGAAATTTTCTCTTCTATATTACAGTTTTATTTACATAAATACACCACATATACAATTTATAATTCTATGTAAACTTCACACATATATCAACGAATAACTTGCATACAATTAGTTTGTAAACTAATGAAGACTCTTTTATAGATATCTATACTACTGACCAATATCCTTTTAAATATAGAACTTGATATATATAATGTTGCAAATTTTAGTCTTAATAAAATTATTAAGTTATGATTTGGCCTATACCCATTAAATGTGAATCTATATCAGAGAAACTAAGTTATCTCCCTTATCTTTGAAGAATGCCCAAGTATAAACATATATAATCTAGAAGACATGAACAAAACAAAACCACACATAAAATATGTACTTGTATTAATTTAAGCACCATTTCGTATTGCTGAAATTAATGTCTAATTCCTGAAGAAGGAGAAATAAAATTGTTTATATCAAAAAGAGTGAACACTGCATTTCTGCTTGTAAAAGGCCTGGAGAAAAAGAGTGAACACTACATTTCTGCCTGTAAAAGGCCTGGAGAAAAAGATACATGAAATGGAATTTAGAACGGTTTAGAAAATAAAAATTATTAAGGTGGAAAACAGTTTGACTCCTATTCCCTGATAAGGCTTGTCCAAGTTGGAGATCAAGTTCCTATTTTGTTCTTCCATGTTTATTTTGTTCAGTTCAACCAGAAATATGGCTACCCAATGTTTACATTTTACATCCCTTCTATTCTCATACAAAACATACTACTGATTCAAAGAAATACAAATCTAGAAACACTGATACAGCTTTTGTTTTTTCCTTCCTGGTTTCTGATTAGACTAATCTACAATTCACAGCATCGTAATAACAAAAAACAAGAGGCATATATTAAATTTATATCTAAAACTACAAATGATATGGTACAAAAACTAGAAACAAAATCTGCCATAAAATTAAAACTATTAATTTACAACATACTTCTACATTTTTACATTATGTGGTAAAAATTTACAGATTCCATTAATCTATAACTTGATTCTATGTACATTTTGTACAAAATAAAAACATAAATGCATTTTTACATGCTTTGTAGCATAAATATACACAAATATCATTTAGCAGTAAAAAACAGTCGTACAATAAAAGATCTTACATAAAACTCTAACAAATACTCATAAACTATATAAATATGTTCATATGTTCACATTTGTAGTCTGAGATTCAGTATGTGGTAGAAATTCTAAGAAATTGATTCCCCTAAGGAAGAAATATATATACTGAATGAGATCTGAATTGGAAGAGAAAAGCTTACAGATTAGACTGGCTTCTAAGTTTTCTGTTGTTTTTGTCCTTTTTGGCATCATCTGTTATCAGCAAGTAATTAAAACATCTTAAATAGAGATCCATATTTAGCATGCTGTAAGATTTTTGTTCAGCTGTACAAAAACAATGAAGCAGACTTTGAAAGATAAAGCTGTCGAGAGTTTCACAGCTGCTTTGCTGTCAAGAAGTAGTCTTAAATTTCTAAAATCACTAAGAATGATATATATTACACTATGCCCTCCATAAAACTTGTGTCTAAGTTTTGAATCAAAGTCCGAATAAAGCCCATCTCTTTTCTTGTATTCTCAAATATTACCTGTGGTTCAGAACTTTCACATCGTAAACAGTTAGGTGCCATTACCATAGCTAAATTATTTACGTCCATTTTAGTTACTTTTGAATTATCTTCTGCTGCAAAAACCTAAAATAGAATTGTAAAGTTATATTAATATTTTCTTGAATTAGCCCTCTGTAAAACCACTCAAATCTACTACATAAATTGCATTAGATTTCTTTCTTTGCGTGTATGAATATTTGTTAATCAGCATATTTATTACTTGTAATCAACCTGTACTACATTTTCTCCTATTCCTGACATGTTTAATCGGTGGGATAAAAATACATAATATCTTTAACCACTTCCCGGTGATTAAATTTCTACGTGGGAATTACCGCCCTTTTTTCTACAGTTATTAGAACGATAAACTAGAGAAGTCCCGAAATGACGTCTATGTAAACAAACTACATAGCAACGACATTTTCTTGAGGTTTTTGTCGATAATCATAGGAGAAACAGATTCTCCTTCAATTTACTCGTGAGTTATGGAATTTCTCCACCCTCAATAGTTAAATTTTAGATTTTAACACGCTCGCTAAAGGCTCGCGTGTTGAAAATCGAAAATTTAACTATCTCGGGTGGAGAAATTCCATAACCCACTCGTACCTGAAGGAGAATCTATATTTAAATCATATATATCATATTTTTCTTACATATGTAAGTTTAGACTAATTTAAAAGGTAAAAAACAAACTTTCCATTCAACTAGTGAAATTTCTATATTCAAAGCTTACACATACTTATGGTGCTATCAACTTAATATTACCTGATAGGTCTATACATATGATAAATCACCCTGTAGGGCTGAGTCACAAAATGCTTAAATGTTCAGTAGAATAATATAGTATCACCTTTAAAATTTTGTGGACTCTTTTAATATTCTATATCGATCTTCAAATTCCAACCACCAACTGAGAAAAACTCCCAATGACCATTTTATTAAATTGAACAGATATATGACCTTTTCAAAACTTTTTAAGGAATAAAATTTTAATTCATAAAATATTTTTACGATGTTTTACCTGTAAAAATCGTATAAGATAGGCTAGCACTAATCTATTGATATCAGGAAGTTTATTGACAACATCTATCGCCTCTTCTGGATTTTGGTAATTTTCGATACATTCTTCGTAAAATTCTGCTGGAATAAGAGGTTCTTGTAGTTCCCTGTACCAGAGTTTCAATAATGATGCTGGAATGTGAGGATCTGGACAGTCTGATGGTACTATCCATTGGTCACATTTTATCTTTAATGCATTCACTTCATCTATATCACCAGGAACTCTATAAAAAGAAAAATGCATTAAATAGAGCACAAATATTTTTTTAAAACTATAAATATCATTATCTCATAAATTGTTATTTAAGGATGCTCGCTGGTCATGTTTTGGTCTTTTTGTCAGAATTTCGGAATCCTCTGGTTTTATCCATTTCTTAAACATGAAATTTTTTGCCCATGAACCCCCACTTTTTCTTTAATAATTCAATCATATATACCTTAAAATGGTATCTGACAAAATTTTATGAAATCCTTTTTATTTTTTCATACATTTTTGAGAGACTGAAGTTGTCAATGCAAAGACAATGAAAAATCCAGAGAAAACCCATTTCCTGCAAATTTTCAAGGCCTTATAGCTCTAAAATGAGCACATGAATCTATATTTTTTTTATTGCTTATTTATTTTACTATTCATATGTTCTCTCAAACTAAAACACCTATTTCAAATCCTATTTATTTCCTATTAGACCAGCGATCATCCTTAATATAACATCTGTAATTTATTTTTATTTTCTGACTTTGGTAGTTTTCCTTTTTGTTTTTTTTTTTGTTTTTTTTGTAAGAAATATGAAACTCTTCTTTAAAATATGAATTAAGCATGTTAGTGTACCTCTTATTTCCTTTAGATGTAATTATATTTTGCCTTCAGTTCACAAACACCTAACTATCTCAAATTTTTACATAATTTCTTTAATTTGAGCATCATTGTTTAATGTCAAATATGATGTCACTAAAACGAATGTGACATTGTTGCTGACTAAGTATATCAGAGTAAGTAGAATTTTCCCCCCAAAAAATGCCACACGTCAACACTGAACAATTATACAAGTGTGGAAACACTATTATGCTAGACCTAATACAGTGTTGGATATATACAATACAGAGTATTTGTTGGAAAATATAAAATTTATTTGGAGGAACTTTAGAAACATGAGAAAAGGCGAGCTTTAGTGAAGCACTCATCATGATGAATTAAAATAATCCTCGTAAAAAACTGGATGATAAATAAAAATTTTAGGTGTCCTGCATAATGGCTTATTTTGGCCCCTTTAATCAATCTGATCTCTGCAATGACAAAAGTTACACAAAAATGCCTGGAATAATTTTTATACCATTTCTATGACGAACCATTTAAAACAAATCATCAAAATCGAATAAGAAATAAAAAAAGTTTCGAAACTTAATGTGTGCCTTTTTGGCCCACTTTATCTCTAAGTAAGTGACAATGACAAACAGATCTTAAGAAGATTTTGTAATTTCATCAAGGAAATTAAAAATTTAAAATAAAAATCGGATAAATTTTTAAAAATTGCACCAAAATTATCTGAAGACCTTTAATGACTCCCTTAAAAAAATGGGAGGGGCCAGATTTCCCACAATCAATCCCAACCTGTATTTTTTATTGGGGAACATTTTTGAAAAATATTATAAAGATACGTTCAATAGAACAAAACTTAATGAGCCTAAACCTAACTATCTACTGACGATGACATAAACGATGCCGTAAGTGATGACACCTACGAAATAATACGTCCGAAAATATGTGCAATCGTATAAAAATTCAAGCATTTTTGGACCATTACAAACATCCAAAACAATTCACCTATTCACTGACATGTTGTAAATATTTGAACTTGAAAATGCAGTTGTATATTCTCTTTTCGTTTGTGAATACACTTATGTGTCCAGATAGAATACGGTTATGAGGCGTCATTCCCATTTTTGTCAAATTGAACTTCAAAACTTCAAGCCAAGAAATAAAAGAAAAACTTTATGAAATTATCTCAAATTCATTGATTTATTCCACCATTTTGAGTGCCTTTTCCAAACACGTTCAGAAAAGACAAAGGTACATGATATTGAAATTTTGTGAAGAGAACAGAATGAATTGCTAAAGGATCAGTTTAGATGAATATCTCATACTTCTTATTGTATATGTCAGAAAATTCCTGAATTACCTGAAGATGCCTTCAGTTTGAGCACCATTTAATCTCAGAACTTCTTCTGAGAGTGTTGTCTGTAACCATGGCAATTTTCTGTCTGGGAATCTTTCTTTTTGAAGAGCCAGGATTTCTTCTAGAGTACTCCCAAACATTGAAGGATTAAATATTGATTTCTGAAGAAGAATGATGCTATTCTTTAACTGATTAAATGTGACTAAGAAATCTTCACCTATAATCATACATGCACACAGACACACACACAAACTACAACTTTTTTATATGAAAGAAAAATAATTTATAGTGAAATTGACCTAAAACAGGAAAAACAGCACTACGCAAGTTTTCTATTGCTATTGATAGTACCTTTTCAATAGAAATGAGACAAGCAGTGTGCAATATTCTTCAACATGTGGTGGTGGCCTCCCTTTTTTACAACGAAAATTTACAATAACAAAAATAGAACCTACATATTTTCTAAAAACATTTGAACATTTACAGAGAATAAATAGAGGTACAGTATTCGACCGAATACAATGTGTTCTCCCTCTCATACAAGTACACCAATACAGCCACAATACCCTATGTCGAATCTGTTATGTATTTTCCGACAGATCAGGAATTTTAAACGGTTACATATATCTGGATGAAAAGTAATGTTAAATTCTTCAAAGGTTGATAAATAAAAATGTTGTGCTATCAGTAAAAAATCATGTAATACATTGTTGCTATTTAAAACACAACTAGGTCATAGTTTTACCTTTAAATTAGAATGGTATCATATATATATATAATTGGGTGAAAGTACACAAGGTGCCAGAAACCGAAAATTGGGAAGAATCCATTATTTTATATAGGAATATGTAAAGACTAAAATGGTCAAAATCCGGAAATCCAGCAAATACCGGAAAACTTTCAGGCATGTATGTATGTATGTATGTGTGTGTGTATATATATATATATATATATATATATATATATATATATATAAAGTATACAAGTACAGAAAGTATAAAGTTTACAAGCCTTAGAAACCGGTAGAAATGTGAGGATTGCCGAGCATTTTTCACCTACTTCGTGGTGAGTACAAATACACTTTACATATCCTGACAATGTACACATATTGGGCAGGCTATACAGGTCAGCTAATGGCTTTGTTGCAGGATAAAGTTAAATTGACATACAAACCTTAGCTTGTTCTATTTCATCAATGTTAGGTTTTCTTTGCCCTTTCTTTGGTCCACTTTGTACCATTTTGTCTAAACGTTTAGAACACTGTATGGCAAAGTGGCTTATGGGTATCTGAAAAACCAGTCAGAAAAATTGTAGAAAAAACTGTTTAATTCATTGATAACATATAGGTACTGAGAAATGTTTACTTATGAAAATATATAATTAATTATGTATAAAAACAAATCACTCTACATTATGGAAAGTGTTGATGACATGATCATATGACTGAAGATTTTTTGAAACTTCAAATCAATGGATAAGCCTCCTAAAATTATGATACCTATGGTCGATGAAACAAGCAGTTAACTTGTATTTAAAGGGCACCTCAAAGGGACAAGAAAAAGTATCCTTTAAAGAGCAGGTGCCTTCTATACAGAGATTTATTTACGGTAATAGAGTTTCTTCATGACAGAGACATTTTCACAGTACCCTTTTTACACAGTAATTTTATGGTTTTATTTTTTCAACGTTTTGGAAGACTTTCAAGTCATATTCATTAATAAAGCTGCTTACACAGTTTGAAATACTTCTTTTCATTTAGTAATTTTCTAAATCGAAAATCCTGAAAATGATGAATAATTTTTTATTTTTAAATGAAATTGAAGAATTCTTTTAATTAACACATTCCTCTTAATTGCATTACTTATTTTGAAAAACTAGTTATGGAATTAAGAGCTAACAGCTATATATATATATATATATATTAGTATTCTAATGTTATTAAAATTTGATTAACAAATACGTAGAGTATAATTACCAGAATTCCATCGGCTTGACTTACAATCAGATCAGGAAGTTCATCCTCAGTCTCCATGTGACGGGAAATGTAACCCTCTAGATATGTTTTGAATTTCACAGTAGGAGGAAAGAAATTCAAGCAAACTGCCATTAGTTCCCATCCTTTCAGTAAACTCTCTCTGAAGTAATTACATACTTTTTTATTATAAATTTTCAGCTATATTAAGTTACTCTCTGAGTAAATTAAAGAATAATTTCACTTTGGAACACAGAACCTATCATCAGTTTCAATGTAAAAACAGGAATTTGGTTTTTGCCTTTTAAATGTTTTAGTCTTTATATGCCCTTTTGACCTCGCACCATTTCCATTCACATTACTTATATTATATTGTCATATTAGCTGTTTTGCAACAAATATATTTTATTTAAAACAAGAGTGTTTTCAACTTCAACTCTAATGTATCAGACATAGCAACAATACAACCATATTAAATAATCTTTTATATTTTAAAAACTGACATAATGAAATGTATCAATGATCTTACATTTTAGGATTGTCTGTAGTTTGTTTACACAGCTGCATATAGATTTCATCCCTGAGTGCCACACAATGCCATCCTTTTATTATGATTTCCTGTGCAGAACTAAGTTGCGTCCCCTTGCCCTTCCTGTCGCCCATGTACACTTGAATCAGTAAAACCATTAAGGAAGCTTTTTTTTTCATATAAATTCATTTTATTCATTTCATAAGTAACATAATATTATTAACCACTTATTTATCAGCCAGTAACTACATGCGATAAAGGTCAAATTTTATACGACCTTCTTATATCTATAAATATCAAATAACAGATAAACACTCATGTTATATTTAACTCAGTAACTCACTTCCGGGGTCTATATTTTACCAAATGTGATTCAAAATCAGTTCAAAATTATTTTGCAAATATTTTTTTACCATATTTTTTGGGGGGGTTTTCATTTTTTTTTAAACAGATTTAAAACATTCTTTAACTGTCTTGAAGGTGAAATTATAGCCTGTCTTTAAGGTCTCATTATGACTTTAAGATGAAGAACCCCAATAAAAGTGCTGCTTGACCTTGCCAGAAATGATCAAATCTACCTGTGGGAATTTTGGGCCAAGCAGGCTCTACCATATTGATCATACCTATCTATTTACTAATTTCTCAATGAAAACATTAAAATTTGCCTCTTAGAAAATAGATATTAATTAAAAATATTTCTATTGTAGTAATATCGAACAATATTTTTGTAAAAGGATATGTCTAAAGACTTCACAGGCGTCTTTCTTCACTCCTTTATCTTCCGTGCGTAATATAGGTTTCTGTATCAGATCCTGAAAATATACATAATACTGTATTACTAATCATAGCGGTTAATATGCTCTATAAATGCCCTGATTTAGAAGTTGTAATGAATGTCATTAATTCCTGGTTAATTCAACTGATTATGACCTGCTTCAAAGGCTTTCAGTCTACGTCCGTGTTAAAATGTGGATATTTGGATTAAGAAACTGTCCTATTAGAATAGAAATAAATCATGGTGGCTTTTTTGTTAAGTCAGCCATACTGGCCAAGGATTAGACAATGGAGGGAACCACCATAATAAAATTTCACCAATTTACAGTCTCAGTTACCCCATTAGTTTCTGATGATTTTTAAATACTTTTTTGCAAACATTTATATTTTAAGTAACAGTGGCCATATTTGTCTGAGGTCCAGACTATAGTAGAAAATTTCTAAACATTATTTTTCTATTTTTAGTAATGGCAGCCATAATATGCCATTCTTGACCTCAGGACACACTTTTTAAAGGGAACAACCTACCTAAGGATCATTCCAATAAACTTTTGTTCCAACTGTCCCAATTTTTAGTGTTCACAGCCAATATGGTCCATGGCATAATTTTGAAAGACCATCTAAAGATCATACCACAAAAGTTTTGTGGTGTGGACCTCAGGCAGTCATCTTAAATTGAAAGGTAATCTGAATTTGTCAAAAGTGAAAGTTTTTCATTTGATCAATCACAAAATTATTAAAACCATCTACTTAAATGTACATTCTAATCAAATGCATTTACAAATTTGTAAACAGTAAATTGTACAAAAATAAAATACTGACCAACCGAAATGCATGTCTTTTCTTCAAATTTATTTCCACACATGCCTCAGTTTCATCCAAATGTTCATATTCAACAAATAAACAGTCACAAAAATTTCCCATCTATTCCGTTAATACACGGTGTAATATATTCTTAATAATAAAATGTTGAATAGTTGATTAATCGTTAATTTTCCAAAATCAAACTACTTGCTCTCCTTCACCACTTTTTATTTAATAAATTTTCATAAAAAAATTTCCTTGTTCGAACACTATTAAACAACAGAGACATAAAAAGGAAATGGATTCTCAGCTGATGGGGCTTGGATGAGGATAAAATAATGATTTAAAAGCATTGGATCCTAGCAATGAATACAATAGAAAAAATACCTTGAACATATAACAATGTATTATGTAACATCTGATATGGTTACCAAAAGAGAAGTTAAAATTTAAAATTTGAAATCTGATTTTGTCAAAACAATATCATAACTTGTCAAACCCTTTAAACTTGTTTGTTCACACAATATTTATACATTTAAAGATCTACAACAGTGTAGAGTTCAAAACTTGACTAAATGCATGTGTGGGCAGAATCAATCAAAATAAATTCACATCGTGCTCAAGCCAGAAGGAAGAATACTATTCTTTCAATCCATAAAACTTATATGCATGTATCTAATACAATAACCATGCATTCTTTATTAACTCATACAGTCAGAAAATCTTTTGAACGGATAAATATTCTAATGACATACTTAATGAATAAATACAGTTAAAATTAAGAGTCAAACCCTATGGAGAGATAAAAACAGTTCTAGTTATATGGTAGTTTGTTGAATCAGCAGATATCTGTTAAGGAATTTAAAAAAGTAATTTGGAATATTCCTGATCTTCAGGTTATTCTATTTAAAGCAATGGGTGGGTTCTAAAACACAGAGAAATACTGTACCGTATTTTCCTGCCTATAGGTCGAGACTTTACTTTAAAAAGACCATTTTACCATTATAAGTCTATGGATGAGTATCAATTAGACCTATAGTCCACATAGACTTATAGTCCAGAATATACAGCATATTTGTACCCAACAAATTTTTTTTTTAACAATACATATGTACCTTCTCTCCAAGACAGTTCTGATGGCATCCACAAATATGAAATCTACTACGAGCCATTCATAACATATAATATCAATACACAATACCAAGGTCACTATTCTCAAATGACTTTTTATTCAATATACATACGGTATCCTGGTTTTGTCAGGCAGTAAAGCCGATTAGATTGGTCTAATGTTTTAAATTATTAATATTTGTTTACAACAGTAAACTGCATAACCAATATAAATAGCTTTATCCTTGTATCATCCTAGCTTTTTAACAAATTTTGATATCCTTATAGTTTTAGTCTTAACATTTCCTTTTATGAAATCGTCTTTGTTTGTTTGTTTAGTTGGGGTTTTATGCCGTTTTCAGCACATTTGGCTATTTTGCAACGGCCAGTTTTTATTGGTGGAGGAAGCCAAATTACCCGGAGAGAACCATTGACCTTTGGTAGGAAAATTGCCAATCCTTGGCAATTAAGATTGGAGTCGAACACACTCTGTCAGGTGAGATTCGAACTCACAACCTCACTCATTAGTAGTTATGACGAACTACTTAGACCACTCGGCCACCAAGGCCCCCGAAATTGTCATAGAAGAAACGTGTTCTAAAAAGGTTCTCAATAAATTTTCAATACATATTGTATATACTTGTATATGCTAACCTTTTATCTACATCGAACTAAAGATTAACTTCCCAAGGAATCATAGCTCTTTATGTCCTCTGTTGCTTCGAAATATTTGAGGGCACACATTAACAAAAAAAAAAACAAAAAACATAGGGTTATAAAAAATCTATAGTTTTGCAGGTAAGATTAACCCTATTTGAGGATTTTATTTCATTACAATCTACTCTGTTTGATACTTAAGCTCTGCATCTAAATGCACTTCAGGGTTGTAACTATAACATTGTAAACTCCAAAAGATTTACTCCTTATATTTCAGCACTGTCTGTAGGTCTCATCAAAAGGGTAACACAGATCTAAACCTGATATCTTAAAATTCCTCATATTTCATTGTTCCTAAAAGATTTAATCTTGAAAACCAAATATTTCTCTAAATTCCAAATAATTAGGGTGTAATATTAGCAATAATAACTGTATTTTACCTTTTGCCACACCAACATGGCCTCATATGATATTTTCTTGCCAAACAGGCCCTTTTTATGTCTGTTCATATAGTTTTCAATATCACTGTCGGAGTGTAGCTTCTGTTTCTGTGATAGAGGACTAGCAGATCTAATAGGGGGAGCTGTACCAGCACGATTCTGAAATAATTATCATACATATAAAGGTTATAAAGTCACTGATAATAAGATCTTCATAAAGAGTGGCTACTATAGAGTATCTCATTCATTATAGAGCTGCTTTATTTTGATTTTTACAAACAATTTCTCTAATAATTTTGACAAAATGTTGTTTCATTGATCCATACCCCGAATTCTCTCATTTTCATTCACCGACAAACTTTGAATTTATAAACCTGGTCAACAGTTTATATTACAATTTGTAATATCTTTATTTTTTTATTTTGCTGAGCCAAGAGGCATTAAAAACGTCTTCAAACTTTTAATAACTTTATTTAGTCAAAACTTTAGTTTATGTCAAAACCTTTGCTTCATATCCTTATTTATAGCTAATATCATCGTTTTTGACATTTCTACTTGTACTTCATATTTATATTATGTAAATAATTTTTTTTGTTACATAATATATTTTTATTTATCTTGTATTATGTAAAACTTTTTACCCTATCTTGGTGTTAATGTATTATGTTCACTGTTAATATAAAAGTCTTGTTGTATGGTGTTAGATATGACAAAACACTGTTACATACTAAGAAACTTCCAGCTGCCTGTTATTGTGTTTAAATTGTTGTTATACCAGTGTTCTTCAATTGCACAGAAGTATAAATATAAAATGAAGAATGCCACAGATTTCTCTGCATTTTGATTTTGAAAACCTCACAGTAACTTGAAGATGAAAAACAGCAATAAAACTGCTGTTCCTTTATTTAAACTTTTGCTACATGCATGTAAGGATTCTGTTTAAAAACTTGTCCTCTGTATCACTTCATCAGTATCTATGGAATGTTGTCGCTTTGATAATACGAGATATCCTTTCATTTTTATATTCAATCTGTTCATTTTTAAATTTCCATTAAGTGACATTTAACCTATTAAATTAATGAAGGAAATTTAATTTCAGAAACTACACTGAACTAACCTGTCTATTGAGAGACCCTATGCTGGGACTAATAGATACATTGGTCTCTGTTTGGTATGGGACTACCATAGAGGCAGGTCTCTGCTGCATCATGTCTGACTGCATTGAGTGACTTTTCTCCATAGCAGGACTACCCGTTACTGAGTCACCCTTTTCTGGTTTCTTTCGTTTTAATGAAGGATGATGGGACATTTCCAATCCTGTTGGAGAGTCGCTGACAGTAAACATGACATTCGTGTCTTCCACATCTTCAAAACTTTGGTTTAATTCAACTGAAATATAATTTTATAATTAATATTATAACCAAAAAAATTACGTATTTCTGATTTTTCAAAATTCACAATACTGGCACAGGAATCCAAAAATTATTTCTATCATGCATATGGCAGTCTTTAATTAAAAAATAGAAGCTTTATATCACAGATTAGGGGTGACATTCACACTTTTTTTTTCTTTTCCTTAACGACTAAATTATAATATCTCCCCCTTAAAAATCGTTTCGAATTCTTGAACATATTCATCAATTTTCAAAATCTAACCCCTTATTGAGAGAAATCTCCCCCTTGACCCTTTAGTTGATAAGACGGCTTTCCATTTTTTAAAATCTAAATTTATACAACCTATTCACTCTTACCTGACTTAAAACAAATAACAAAAATTGTAACGTCTTTCATTTCTTCTGATAAGAAGATATTTTGGTACAAAACAACTGATTACTGGTATTTAACAAAGTGTAAAATACATGTAATCATAGATAGCATGTGATATTGATATAACCAGAAATTCCCCATTATAAATTATTGTTAATAAGTGTCACTTGAGACGCTGAGATATTTATAGTCTTAAGAAAAAGTGTGATATTTTTAGATCGATACCCCAAAGTGGGTCTGTTTCTTGAAACAACGTCATTTTTTTTTTTAAAAACTTGTATTAATCATTCTGACCATATACAACAAAACTGTAATTAACTGTTTATAGATAAATCATAAATAAATATTGGTTGATTAACGTTCAGTGTCATTGTATCCATATTGAGGACAAGAACATGTTAATTTTATATGAATATTAACCTAGCATTGTGTTAGACCAACAGATTCAGTCTGATTTTTAACACATCATAAGGTAATTAATAGTCTGCAAGAAAACATGTCATTTCAGATAGACACATCATTCAAACTCTGAGCTGACAAAAATTTACTCTTACTCCTAGATAGTGCATTCTAAGTAGAGTTATAAAATAAAAATGTTAAAGTCAGCCTGGGAATTCAACACACAATCTTATTTTGTTAGGGAGCTATTGAGATACTGCCCCAGACCCCTCTCCCTACCTCAACTTTGCCCTACAGCAAACTTATAATAATTGCTTACAACTTGTTGAATACATACACTATGCAGTATCAGAAAGAGTCAAAAAATATTATCATTAGTTAAGCTCATAAAATTTTCTTCTGACATTAAAATATGAAGTAACCAAATTTAAATTTACATTTATAAAATAAAAACATACTTAATTTTTGTACTTACACGAAGATTTTTACTAAAACAGTTTTACTTATACACAACTCATGACCATAACTCCATTTTAAGACATAATTTAGCCAACTTCATTTATCAATATCCACAATAGCATATTTCCCACACATGAATAATTCAATTGAAGGACAAACCACAAACTATTAAACAGTAAATTATCTGCAAGATTTGCATTTTTGTGAGGTTGATTATCTTTGAAGAGCCTTGGATGAAGTGTTATCTACAATAGTTTATCTCATCTGTCGATTAATAAACAGCTAAGATTTGTACAACAGGTCAGTGCTTACTATGGGGAATCACTAGATATTTACTATCTATCAGTAGGGAGTGAATACTTCTGGTCCTCTGGTATCATGTACTATAATAAAGATCCTTAAAAGTCAACTATCTGAAGTTAACTTAACAGTTCTCCAAGTGACTTAATTACTCCCAAAACAACAGTCTGCTAAAATTTGCTTTCAGTTAAAATTATACATCACTGCAAGGAACAGTCTGCTCAAAGATACTTTTTTCTCTCTATTAGTAATTATTTCAGTCTTGTATAATTTTCCAGTGGTTTTAGTAATAAAGTTTACCTCAACTACTCCAAAGGTTTAGTGCATCAAAATTTGTTTGCCGCAAACTTCAGATGACCTACTTTAGTAAGTTAGGAACCAGACTTCATGTTCTAATGTCATGATACTTCTGCACAAGTTGTAAGCCCTTCAGTAATAGCAAACAGTTTGTCTAGACAAGTGATGTTTTCATTAAGAAAATATGAATCAATAACTATTCCAACAGGAATGTCTAAATATCAATAAGACATGAGAAATTATGTTATATCATATCAAGTTCATATACCATACATGTGATCAACCAGAGGCTCCTTGCTCACCTGGAAATCATGTGCAGGCTTAAAGCAGAATAAATTGTTTGACTATGTCCATCTTGGCTGGCAGTCTGGAACATTGCTGTCAACTTTAAGGTGTCTCACTGGTTTTACCCATATTGCTCACTGATTTCAGACAAGATTTTTTAGGTGAATATTTTCCATAGGGTCTTATGTTAAAACTATATTTGGCACTGGTAGACATTTTGGATGGCAGGCATTGTTATGAAATACAATTCTAAGAGAGGACAGTATGTTTGGTTCTAATTTGCTCAGTGATTTCAGACAAGAGTATCTTTAAGTGAATTTCCCTAAACTATGTTCATCTCTGTTGGCCATCTTGGATGGAGGGCAGGGTCATCTGATACAATTCTGAAAGAAGACCACCTAAGGACAATTGCAGCCATGTTGTGTTTTAATTGGTTCGGTGGTATCAGATAAGAAGACATTTCAGTGAATTTCCCATTGGCCTTTGGTAAATATCTTGAATGGGGGTCCTGGTTATTGGATACAATTATGACAAGAACCATCTCAGGTCCATTTCAGCCAAATTGCATTGATTTCAGACAAGAAGATGTTTAAGTAAATTTTCCATAAGGTTCTATTTTAAACAAAGTTTGCTGAGATTTTTCCCAGTTTGGGATGTGATTAATTTGAAAGAATGTCAAAAGAAATTGAGGAATTTTAGGGCTCTGCTATAGTTTAATGGCACTGAAACTCACAACCAATTCATGAACACTGCACTGCTTGAACTAGTTCAAAATAAGCTGGTGGCTTCACAGAAGACGAATACTTGAAGGTTTAAAGATGATATGTTAACAGGCATTAATATTTTCTGTATTAGGCCTTTTATTTTTATTTAATTGGTTTACGGATTTTTTTTTTAAAAAACAGGGTCGGTCGGTCGGGAAAAAAAAAGAAAAAAAAAGGGAAAATCATGTACTTTTGAACAATCTTGGTTATATTGCCAAATGTACAAAGGTTGCAAATGATCAGTTAATTCCCTCTTTTGAAACCCAAATATCAGAACATCTATCTTGAAAGGTGTTGTTCAGTAGACCGTTCCCTTTCTAAGGGACCGACTCGTCAACTACAAGTTGTACAACATTAAATGAGTGGATTCGATATCTTACGGAATCAAGATATTCATACAAAACGAACTTAAAAGTGGCATAGATTCTATTAAGAAATTCGTTTCATAAAACGTGTTTCGGAAATTGGCATCAACTAACGTCTATAAATAGATTTTTTTGGGGATCATGTTTACAAGTATTTTATTGACGGATAATCTATTTTTAGACGAATTGGAATATAATCTTTTATGAAATTTTGATGCAAAAAGGATTTTAATTTATTTTTATTTTTGGGATGGCTGATTTCAGAGGGTCGGCGGTAATAAAAAACCAAAATTTTCAATTTTATTTTTTTTCTTCAAATCGGCAAAATCGGGTCGGCGGATCCGTAAACCAACTAATTAAAAATAAATGGCCTTATTAAAAAGTTAGATTTTCAGTTATTGATTAAAGAAGTACAAACTTGCTTTAAATGACCCTAATAAAATAAATTTTGATAAATGGCACTTATTTCTCTTGTTTTATTGCATTGTATGCTTATGACTGAACATAATCATTCCATACCTTCATGTGGAAAACTCTCAAACACTGGTGTTGATCTGTGACCTCTGTTCATTAAATGGCCATACTGTTCATTAAACAAATTTGATGGCAATTTGTCCAGCTGAAAGTCTTGTGGGTAATTAAATATCACTTTGTCCTTAGAGTTTCTATTTGGCTGAAAATCTTCAGGATAGTTTAAAATATTTTGGTTATCTCTTAATACCTCTTTGTAACTATTTGCATCATTTAAATTTGTTGGAAAACTAGGAGTTCGTTCACTTTTTGAAGGGACATTTGCATAATCAGGTTCTGAATCATTGTCTGATACTCTAGAATCATGGGATATCTGACTTCCACTTTTCACGTGTACAATGTCTATATCTCCCGTATTTTTTAGTGATCCTCTAGAGGAAGTGCTATCATTAAAACCTTTCATTTCACCCTGCAGTTGGTGAATTCGCAAAGACCCATGGGAAGAATGCATTTCTCGCAACGATCCTTGTGATGATTGTGAATCAGATAAATCCCGATTCCGAGACGAAAATGAAGTCTGACTATCTGCCCTTTCATGCCTAATTGCTCTAGTTGAAGAATGAGATGTGTCACTATCAGATCTTTCATGCGGATGATAATAATGTCCACCTACGTAATCTCCTGGCGCCATCTGGATGTCAGATGAGACAAATGTGCTAGAGTCGGGAGCGGAGGTAGGATCATATGAGACCGGTTGTTGTTCGACATTCAAACGTTTGTATGTGGTACTTCCATTTCTTTTTGGCACACCAACGAAAGATGGATTTGTTCGTGGGAAAGATCTAACTTTAGGTTTTTGTGGAACAGGGCTTGCATGTCCTTGTTGTGCCACTATATCTTGACTAAATGCTAAACATTCATTGTCT
The DNA here is from genome assembly GCA_028015205.1 of Mytilisepta virgata. Taxonomy (NCBI): domain Eukaryota; kingdom Metazoa; phylum Mollusca; class Bivalvia; order Mytilida; family Mytilidae; genus Mytilisepta; species Mytilisepta virgata. Next base: position 41,690,305 of record CM051515.1, read on the forward strand.
TGACTTGCTGGTAAGACAGGACTGTATAATCGTTCATGAAGATCTTGTGAAACATTGTTTTGGTTTGTCGGATAACCAAAAGCTGAATTATACATTTCAGGATGAGGAGAACTATATGAATCAGATCTACTCCCATAATCACTACCATGGCGTTTTGATCTGTTTGAATATTGCAAGTCACTATCATCATGAGCTCGGATCTTTGCGTAATGAGGATGGGAATCCTCACGTCCATAATTTGTGAAACGATAACTATTTGATCTAACAGGCAGTCCACCAGGTGTAACTTCTGAAATAGATCGTTGCATTGAATGAGCTCTGTTTAACCTAGGTGAATCATAACCTCTAGGAGACATTTCGGTAGATGAGTCTCTACGAATGACTCCAGACGAAACTGGTGGACTTGAGGAGGAGTACCCTGCCTGGGATGACTGACTGCTCCGTCTTCTAATGTGTTCTCCATTTACAGAATGTTCTTTAAAGCTATCATGCCGACTAGAACTGCTCTGAGACGACGTAGAATCCTGACGGGAAAATCTTTGCTACAAAAAAAAAATGAAGTTTGAAAGCCTGCAAATTTTATCTCATCATTGCAACTGTTCAATTAAACAAATCACAACAATACAACATTTTTCTTGTTTTATTGCTAAAGTTTTCATTGCAACAGAAAAGTGTCTTGAAAGTTCTCAAAATACGAGATTTATATACACACTTATTTATGTTTCAATGTCCTCCTTTTAGATGGTGGAATTACTAAATATTGACACATTTAAAAACAAGCTTTTTCAAAATCTCAAGAAAGAACTTACAAATTCCCCTAAAACATTCTATTCTTGTTCCTTCAAGAGCATCCATTAAACAGTACTTTAAATATTTCCTTATTCTTAAACTATATTATATTATCTGTTTATCTCAATATCATCGACACTTACGTTTTAATTTAAAGAAAAATATAGCTTAAAGGTTATTTATTTCCTTATATTAAAAATTCCAACCTCTGTTATTACCAGTAAGCATAACAAATATTTACTTCATAACCATGTCAGATTTGTACTCTTGTTCATCATATCTTGGTGCATTTGACAGAACAAATATTCATTGATTTCAACTAACTTAAAATTTACAATAAAATAATATATATATACAGTCTCTCCTAATTTTTTAATTGTTCAAAATATTTATCTTTATTAATATCCAGATTCTTCTGAAAATGTTTATTCTGTTAATGACATCAGATGCTCAATATGTCAGTTTTCATAAAGAAAGCAATCAATAATTGCACTTTAACAAGCACTGATAATTTTAATTAGTCACTGTGACAAATCAACTAGTCAAAATCCCGGTTATGGGTAGTCAGACAGAGAAACGACTATTAACTTAGTCAACATGACTATCTAGGTAGTCAGAGGGACTACCCACGTGGTCAACTTATCTATTGACCATGCGGATAGTCGTACACCACGTGGTGTGCCCAGGAAGTATCGGATTTCACGCGCATATTTTCGCGGGCTCATTCGCTCTTTGTTCGAACAAGAAACTACAAGCTGTAATTGTTTAAAAATTTGTCTAATGTAAGTATACAATTGATTTAACATTGTAATTTTATATTGATTCTTGAAATAATTAAAAGGGAGCCTACATAACAATTAGTTTGTGCCGATTTGTGTAGATTAAATCGACAAATCGTCATTGAAGTCGAAAAGGGGGAACCGCTAAAAGGTTTAACGATTTGCATGAAACAACCACAAAAGATTATGTTACAGTTTCGTTCATGGTTTTTGAATCTGTAGTTCCCGAGTGATATATGTGACAGGCATAACGTAAATGTTAGCGTAACGACAAGGCAGCCAGAGAGAGCAAAAAGGGGGGGGGGGGGGGGTCCGGAATCTCGTGCCATCCTCAATTTAGAATCAATGACGATCAATTTTATCTCTGTCAATGATTTTATATACTATTATTATGCAAAAATGGTCTAAAATAAGCGAATATCATATATAATAGTCTTGGTTCACGAAAACTGTTAACCGGAAGTTGGGTACGATGTTGTTTTGGGTATTATTTTCTGTTTGTTGACATTGCCAGCGGACATGGACAAGAATATCAATATCACAGCGTTGTTTCACTACTTATCATCGAGGTAACTAGTTATGACCATGCATGTGCAGAAATAGCCTGTCAGTTTGTTTACAGAGGTGCTCTTGAAAAGGTGGAATAACACCTACATGACTACAGAGTCAAGTGCAGTTGTGTATGTGCTTTGCCTATGCCCGGCTATGGCCATTCCCAAGGCTTCTCATTTTCACAAGTTGGCTCGGAACCTATTTCAGTTTAGAGAAGTTTAGGCTCATATTAGAACAATTAAAATAGCCTTTGATGCTATTTTACCATTACAATTGAGTTACAGCAAAATAAATAGAAACTATTTTTTTAACAATTCCCTGAATCCCTAAGCACCCTCATTATTGTTATAAGATAAGAAATATTTATTTTGATTCGATGCATACAAACTCTGAAGAGCTTTTAACCAAATATAAAAACAGATGTATAACATAAAAACAAACATAACATACATGTAATAATGACACAAATTGACAAAAATTGGTACATAATCCTATTTTAAGCCTTCGAAAATCTGTCCGTTCCACTTCCCACTTTAATCACACTATATAGATAGCAATACAGCAAAAAAATTTAAAAGGCGTTGCAATTTTTGTGTATTTTCAATGTTTCTCAAGGTGGTTAAATGTCGGTGCATGTAGTGCCTTTTGTGCCTCAAGAAGAGTGAATGTCATGAATCTAGGTGCTTGTGGTACATTTTATTTCTCAAGATAAGTAATTGTCATTATCTCGGTGCTTATGGTACATTTTTTTGTGTCTCAAGTTGAGTGAATGACAAAATCTTGGTGCTTGTGAAACATTTTGTGTCTCAAGAAGAGTGAATGCAAATCTCGGTGCTTGTGGTACATTTTATTTCTCAAGATGAGTAATTGTCATTATCTCGGTGCTTATGGTACATTTTTTTTGTGTCTCAAGTTGAGTGAATGACAAAATCTTGGTGCTTGTGAAACATTTTGTGTCTCAAGAAGAGTGAATGCAAATCTCGGTGCTTGTGGTACATTTTATTTCTCAAGATGAGTAATTGTTATTATCTCGGTGCTTGTGGTACATTTTTTTTGTGTCTCAAGTTGAGTGAATGACAAAATCTTGGTGCTTGTGAAACATTTTGTGTCTCAAGAAGAGTGAATAGTAATTGTCATTATCTCGGTGCTTATGGTACATTTTTTTTGTGTCTCAAGTTGAGTGAATGACAAAATCTTGGTGCTTGTGAAACATTTTGTGTCTCAAGAAGAGTGAATGCAAATCTCGGTGCTTGTGGTACATTTTATTTCTCAAGATGAGTAATTGTTATTATCTCGGTGCTTGTGGTACATTTTTTTTGTGTCTCAAGTTGAGTGAATGACAAAATCTTGGTGCTTGTGAAACATTTTGTGTCTCAAGAAGAGTGAATGCAAATCTCGGTGCTTGTGGTACATTTTATTTCTCAAGATGAGTAATTGTCATTATCTCGGTGCTTATGGTACATTTTTTTTTGTGTCTCAAGTTGAGTGAATGACAAAATCTTGGTGCTTGTGAAACATTTTGTGTCTAAAATAGAGTGAATGCTAATCTCGGTGCTTGTGGTACATTTTATTTCTCAACATGAGTAATTGTCATTATCTCGGTGCTTATGGTACATTTTTTTTGTGTCTCAAGTTGAGTGAATGACAAAGTCTTGGTGCTTGTGAAACATTTGTGTCTCAAGAAGAGTGAATGCAAATCTCGGTGCTTGTGGTACATTTTGGTAAAATTTTTGAATGAGATTATAATTACAAAGAACCTGACTAAACTTTGTCAGAAGACTCGAAAATTAAGCCTGGTCTGGGATTTTGGGAAAGGCACACATCAAGACCCCCTTAAAACCACCTCAGTTATTTATAGTAAACATATTGCCTTTTTATCTTTAGATTTTCCAAAAAAAATTCTGAAAATGGGTAAACACAATAAAATCAAGAGGAAAGAATACCAGAAGAGGCGCAAGAAGAATCAGATTTTAAAAAAGAAAAATGCAATGACAGGCAATCCAACATTTATCCCCATTACCGAGGACAAAATTAGTACTTCTAATAGCCAAGAAGGCGTTTCGAATAATTTGAAATTAACAGAAGAGGCTGTGACAATAACTAACTGTTCTAATGAAAAACATTGCGATTCGTCATCAACTACATCAAGCTGCAGCAATAGTATTTTTGACGACAAAGCTAGTTCTTCTCACTCCGTAAAATCAAGTCAAAGCTCGAGCAAACCAAGTGTTAAGCCCAGGGACAAAAATCATCATGGCATTTTACAACATTATACAGAAGCCAATGATCCACTCTTAGTCAAATGGGAAGAACTGAAAATGTTACAAAAACGTGCCCTTAGAATAAGAAAAATGAAGTTTTAGTAAAGAAAACTGTTCAGTAATGAAACCTCTATAAACTATGTCACTGTTGAACGAGCTTATACTATCATGAACAATCTTACTTGTACTGGTATATTATTATGAACAAATGAATAATGTTGAACTGCGGAATGTTTTACTTGTAGATGTTGAACTTGTTTTAACAGAATTTACAAAATGTCATTGTTTTTTAATTTTATTTGATAAATTGAAACCTTAATTGAATAAATTAAAAATATTTAACAAAAATTTTAATTTCACATGTATTCAGAAAATGGAACTAAGATGTGGTGCAGGTGACTTGTAATTTTAAGTGTCCTCATTACCAGTTATGTGTATGTGAAAACATGACAGGTGTATAAGAAACATCAACAAATAAATACAGTTGCAAAATGCAAAAAAAAAGATAATCCAGGCAACACAAATAAAAAGGAAAACAAAGCACTAAAAATGTGAGCTTAATTAAAACCAAATGGAGTATCATCAGGTGTTCCAGAAAAGTTAGCATCCTCTGCTCTTTGTATTGCACCCGTCATACAGAAGTGAGCAATTTAGTTGAAGAAGAACCCCCATGATAACAGAAATACAAACCAAACATCACTCAATATGCACCAAGCAAACAAAACTATTAACTAAAGCACACTGTATAATCGGATACTGGGAACCAGTGCGGGCACTAAAAGGTGTGGTTCAGTTGACTTGTAACGGGTGTTTTGATTGGTCAGATTTGAATTTATAGCCACAATAAATCATGGTGCAGTCAGATGCACTGAAAACTGTGTTCCGTTGTGTCATTTACCACATTTTTTTAAGCCTGACCAATCAACACATGCATTACAAGTCACGTGACCAGTGTTTTTGGTGCCAGCATCGGTTCTGAGTATCAGAATACACGGGTGTATAAGAACCGGGGACAGTTGGACTTTGTCCTGTCACTAACAAAGATAGTAAATCTTACAAATTTATGCAAATTATATTTTTTTCAGATTTGAGACTGTTAATTACAATTCAAATTGTACTCCATAATATCCTGTTTATACTAATACAGTATATTTCAAGGCAAGTATAATGTAGTTTACATGTACTTTGCACTGTCAAAATAGTTTTCTTCTCAACTGTTGGACAATGTTTCCATGTTCACGATGTGCAGTGTTGTGTCGCACATACCAAAATCTATTATTGCACTATAGATTTGTGCATAGTCATGAGAATGGCTTTAAAATTACTTGTGGGGTAGACAGTTGTCAAAAAAATTACAGCTTGGTATTTTCTTTAACAAAACACATCAGACGAAAACATGTCAATTTTTACAACTTGCATCTATCAAGGTTCCGTGAAAGTCAAAAGGAACCTGATTCATATCTTAATTTAACAGCACATCAAGAGGTTGATGATGGTGAAGATGCTCATGTAGACAATTTAGGTGTGGTAAATGAGGAACACCAAAATATAATTGAAACACAAGTACATGTAGATTTCCAGGAGAAAATGGCATTGTTTTTGTTAAATGTTAGGGAAAAATGCAAACTTCCTGCAAATGTTTTGCCAACAATTGTGCAAGAATTCAGTGATATGTTTTGTCTTCACCAAGCTGAAGTAAGCCGCAAATTAGATAAGGTTCTTTGTGATTTGGATGCAAATTTGAAAGTAAAAAATCAATGCAAGTCATTGATGAAAGAAAATTCAGATGTTGAAAATGCCTTCCTTAATTTCAGTAGTAGTACAAAGTTGAACAAATATGCAAAAGAGCATTTAAAAATTGTTGAACCAGTAGAGTTTATTTTGAATGATAATTTGAATGAAAAGCCGTGTCCCATGCAATATGTACCTATTTTAGAGACATTGAAAACTCTTCTATCACACGAAGATGTGTTTTCATATGTGATTAATGGTCATAAATCAAATGATAATATATTAAGAGATATCTGTGATGGTTCAGTCTGCAATAATAATAATTTTTTCGCACAAGGCAGAAATAAAGTACAAATTCTTTTATTTTATGATGATTTTACTGTCTCAAATCCTATTGGGCATGCAGTAAAAAAGTATAAATTGGGTGCATTCTATATGATACTTGCAAACCTCCCACCAAAGTATCGATCACAGCTTCATGTTATTCAGCTTGTAGCATTGGTAGAATCAGACCACCTAAAAGCCTTTGGGTTCAAAGACGTCTTAGAACCTTTGATTCAAGATATAAAAACTTTAGAAACTGATGGGGTACAAATTGAAAAACCTGAAGGGAACATCACATTGCAAGGTAGTGTTATTGCTGTTATAGGTGACAATCTAGGGGCACATGCTATTGGTGGATTTGTTGAAAGTTTCACAACTGCAAGGTGCTGTCGATTTTGTTTTCTACCTAAACCTCAAATGCAACAAAGAGTTTCTTGTTACAATTTACCAATAAGAACTAGGGAAATGTATGATCAACAAGTTAGGATTGTTTCTTTGAATCAAGATCTTTCAACTACATATGGATTGAAAGGGAAATCGACCCTGAATGATCTCAATTATTATCACGTGATTGGTGGGATGCCTTCTGATTTAGCCCATGACTTATTTGAGGGAGTTGTACCAGTTGTGATTACCCATGTATTGAAATATTGTGTTCAGAGTGGATTTTTTAGTTTGGATTTTCTGAATGGGCAAATAGTTGATTTCTTCTTCTCTGAAGTCGACAGAGCAAATAGACCAAAAACGCTTCCATCAACATTAGCAAAACTTAAAGTTAGTCAGTCTGCATCTCAGTCATGGTGTCTTTTTAGATTTCTACCTTTAATGATTGCTGATTTTGTTCCAGTAGGAGACCCAAAGTGGGAAACACTGTTATCTTTGCATGATGTTGTTTTTTATGTGTGTGCTCCAGCATTAGGCAGAGGTCATATTGAGTATCTGAAAGAGCTTATTGAGGATTTTCTTGAATCATTTTTAAGAGAATTCCCAGGTGAACACTTGAAACCAAAATTTCATTTTATGTTGCATTATCCTAACCAAATTCTTCAATTTGGCCCACTTATTCATTTGCAAACATTACGATTTGAGGCAAAGCACAGTTATTTTAAAGAACTTGCCCAAAGAAATAAATGCAAGAGAAATATTTGCAAATCCCTAGCAACAAGACATCAATATTTACAATGTGTTTCCCAAAGTCAAGATAGATTTTTAAACCCTGACAAACTACAGACTGTTGGAGGGAGCATGGTACCAGTTGTCTTGTTGAAAAATAAAGTTCAAAGGCTATTGACACCCCACATTGGTGATTCTACAGAGGTATATCAGTGTAGGTCACTGACTTTTAGAGGCATTCGGTACATAAAAGGTTGTTGCTTAGTTACAGACTTCAAAGACTCATTATATCAATTCATGAAAATTGAACAATGTTTTGTGGTTCATGAGGTTCCTTTTGTGCTTGGCAAAAAGTTGAAAACAAGCTCTTTTAATCGGCATTTTTATGGTTTCATTGTTGATGACACTTCAGATTATGAGCTAAAGAAAGTAGATCAAATTACTGATAGTCAAATAATAGGACTGTATAAACACAGAGATTTAAGAATTGTTGTGATGAGGTACAAATTTTTGTTTTGAATTTTATACAGTAGATTTATAGTTGTATTGGTCATGTTGGTACTTGAACATATGATAAAATGCATGATACCATTTTTTTTTTCACAAAAATTTGGGTGAGCCAGATTTACTCATGGTTTCCTGAGAAGAGTAGCCAGCTAGACATAGAGAAAAGCATATGTGTATAAATTTACATTTGCAGTAGTTTTCACTACTCTTGTCTTTAAATTGCTCAGGTGAAACGGAAACGGTGATCTGTCTCAATTTATGGGGGGGGGGGGGGGGGGGGGGGGGTTAAGGTATCAGTACATTTCATTCAGTACCTATGACATGTCCATACTAATCATGGAATGTTGGTTTATTTTGTATATAGTCACTTCATTGTTATATATTCTGTTTTATGTAAAAAAACTTATATTTCAGAAATAATGGTTCAACTGTTGATTTCTCACGGAAAGAGACAAAAGGTGGTTGTGTGTGAAGTATCCCTTGAAAGTATCACAAAAGTATTTGTTGAAAAGTATTCTCTTCAAAAGGGGGAATTTTTCCTGCAGTACTTTGATGACAGATTTCAAGAATGGCTTGACCTTGACAATGATAATTTAGATGTACTAGATAAAGAAGATGGTTTCAGTAAAGTGAGATCTCAATCAGAAGTTGATAATGTCATCATTATCAATGAAACAAAGGAGGATCAAGGAGATAAAAGAGATTTAACTGAAGATTTTATGGATAGAAATGAAGTTGAGCTGCCATTGCTAAGAACACCTTCCATGTACAAGAGTACACAAAGTATAGAAACACCAAAATCAAGGTCATCAACACTAACTCTAAAATCAAGGTCAACAACACCAAATCTCAGTGGGTCTGAATCACAGCCTGGATCTAGATCTACAACTCCCATTCATCTACTTACAACTGCATTACCTGAAACACTTGAACAAGCTGTACCATCTGAAAATGCAAGAAAGAGGAATTTGTTTGCAGCAAGCAGTTTTGAAAGGTATGTATATTTTTTTGTTTACATCATTTAATATTGCATTGAGGTCTGGTTTGCTATCTCTCACCCAGAATTTAATAATTGGAAGTTATTGATTTTACCACATGTTGGCCCTTTCTGACAAATATCTTACTCTTGAGTGTCCAGGGTAAAATGTTTGTCATAAGGGACGAACCAGTAAATCACCAATTGTTTTGATTCTGATATAATATAAACAGGGTTTCGATGATCTGAAGTTGTCTTAAATAGTACTGAGATGAGTCTGCCATGTTACACGGAAGGTACGATATGGCTTGCCAAAACTACCTTCAAATTATCTGTGACGTCAGCAGTACCGTCAATTGTGTATGATGTTGCAAATGAATATAAGAAGAATTGGATACAAAGTAAATGAAGGACATTGTATTAAAATAATGTATAATAATACGAATAATTTGATAGCACAGTTCCAATATTTCTTATGCATGTCATATGTATTGACATTAGGGTTCTTTTTTGCAGAAGCAAGAAACCTTGGCCAAAAGAATATAGCATACCCAAACACACCTTTTCCCAAGGATTGGTTGTTAAGTTGGAAAGTCACCTACCAATAGAGAAAAAAGACAGGAAAGAAATATTGGGTGGAATATATACTGATGTCACTATGCATGAAGGTGGATTGTAAGTATTATTACCTTTATTAGTGTGTTCTAAGATTTTCAAAAGTCTTTTTTTTTAAGCTTATGCTTTTGCAAATGGTTTTATAAAACTTTTATTGGGATGTTAAGCTTTATTGAAACAAAAAAAATAATAAATGAGTATTTTGTTGATGAAATAAGAGATTATTAAATATTCATCAAATACGGGATGACAAATTATTCCTCTTACAAGTACTGATTAATAAATTGTTTTTTTTTTTTGTCACTGTTTGTTTTAGGTATCCAACAGCTGACCAGTATAATGCCATAATTGACAGCCTGTTTAGAGAATACCCACACCTGGCTACAGGGGAAGGTGTAGCCCTACAGAGTGCTAGGGTAATTATCAAATAATTTTACAAGTCTTGTGCAAATTTCTAACAAAGCAAAATTAACTAACGAAACTTGAAAACAAACACTATTCCATTGTTACGAGTGGTGAAAACTAAAATAATTCTCTTATGATAAATGATGCTGTAATTTGACTGACAACAACTTCCATGTGCAAAGTAAACACCTATAAAGTTACACTAGAATTAAGTTTTTCACATTTTATTTGTTGAATTTACAGGATCTTTGGAAAGAGAGGCTTTTGCATAAATTTCAGAATAGCCGGAAGAGAGCAGACAAAGGTTTGCCAGAGGTGCAAGCCTATAAGAGGCAAAAGAAGGCAGTTATCCCAACCATTGAAGGACCAACAACATGGGGACTGTCAAATTACCTTCCCCCTTGTCCTGAATCAGAAGATGCTGCAACGTCTGAAATGCACATTGAATGGTTGAAAAAAGAGTACAAAAAAAAGGAGAATCATGATATGGAACGTGTGAATGAAGTTATGGATTTGACATTGTATAAAAGACGAGATATGGTGGTAACCTTACAGAAAGGGGTTGCAGACATTTTATCAGACTATCCTTGGCTGAAGAATCCATCTGAGGTACTCTACCTATATTTTGTTAACTGGTTTAAATTGAAAATTGTACTGTTTGAGTAAAATCTATGGGCCATTCTTTTGCATGTGTTTATATCTGACCAAAGAAAATAACATTTGTCTTTATGTATAAATGCATGCTATATTTCAAATGACCATTTGTCTACCCATAAAATGTTAGATTCTACAATTAGCTGTAGTTGGGAGATAACTGTATTGTATTTAAAAATTTCACAGCATCAATTGGAGAATTGATGCTCACCAATTTAAAGAAATGACTTAGCTTCAGAGGTGCCATTAAACAGGAATTTGCAACCATAAAATTTTCGATTGATGCCTTAAAATTTGAAAATAAATTAAGACTGTTAAATACTGTTATCTCAATTCTAATGTAACTGTTGAAAAGATGTTTATTTTTTATTTTTGAAACACGAGTGTGCATGTGCTGTAAATTCCACACTATCAATCATGTATTATAAATGAATACCATGAAAATTTAGACGTCGCCTCGTTCAATAAAAATGGACTTTACATAAAGTGTTACATTAGAGTTAGGTTACTTAACTATTGTAATTTTTTTTCCAGGTTGCATGCTTCAACGAATTGACCTTGCATGATCAATGATATTGATGCTAACTTGAGTAAGTTGGAAAATATTTCAATTTTATATTTGACATTCCTGAAAAATAAAACATTAAATATTGAACTTTGAACTTGAATACAGGTACTATAAACATGAAATTTTTTGGTTCAATTTTATAATTGCATTAAGGGGTTGAAGCATGAAAATAAAACTAACACAACTATTTTGATGTGATTGGATGATTATAAGTAGATCACTTTTGTGTGCGATTCTGATACATTTACATGAAATACATTTCTTAAAGAAATGGTAGAACTTTGATGACTCAAACTGCAATGACTGAAACATCATTGATATTTTTAACCTTTCCGTTGTCTTTTTTCTTAACTTTATAGTTAATTCAACCCTCTAACTCAAAATTGTTTTCATTGGTCTCTTTGAGGTTTTAGCCATCAAAGTCCAACTGTAACCTTCATTACTGAATTTAAATTTGACAAAGCAAATCATTACAATATCTTTTTCAGCTAATGAAAGAATTCATCCGGTTAGGCCCATCATTGAAAGACTTTGGTGTTGAGGAGGCTTTCCTACATGGCATTGATGAATATGGTGATGCCATATTGAAATTAACGAAGGGGAAGAAAGGAGCAAAACATGGAGATGATATTATGGCTAGAAGAGCTACCATGAGAAATGAAATTGAAAGAGAAGGTAAGGAATTATATTGAAAGTATATGTAAATTATTGGATACTACCGGTAATCGGTTAAGCAGTAGATCTGATAAGTATTTTCCCAATGTCGAATATTATTTATTAGAATCCTCTAATATTCATAAATGACGTACATGTATAAATGAAAGGCACAAGTGGGCTACCAACTTTCAGACAATACATTTCAAATATTTGCATTGAAATACGACATAATTTAACTAAGTCAAATAACAAACATAAACATAAACCTGTACATGTACGTATAACTTCTTTTATATTCTTATATAAATTTTTATATTTTAGCTGCCAAAAGATGTGCAGTTCTGATAAACCTACCTATATTGCTTAAAGAAAACTTCCAGCAGTTGGTTATGACAAAAGAAGAAATAACAACCAGTGAAGAGGTAAAACAACAAAATACTGATATTGCAGTTAATTTAGCTTCTATATTTGGTCATTTCAGCAATTTATGCCTCTTCAGTACAGATCACATTGAAAAAGTGGAAATCACAAAGTAAATGTTTGGTTGAGAACAATGAAAACTCAAAGTTTCTAGACTATAATACCAAATCATTTAAGGTCAGAGCTAAATGAAAAATAGTTTTTTTAGTTGTAACATCTTCTAATTAAAAAATAACAGGAAACTCCCACAATGACAGAAAACACCGACCAAACACCACCAAGCAATCAAACAGGTCATACTTCATATGTTTAAATATTTAATATTGTTTCATCTAGTGTTTTTTTTTTACTTGTCACTATGATTTCTTTTTTTTCTTATATTTATAAAAAGGCAGCACTGCTTTGAAGGGATACTGTTATTGCAGCGGTCGAGAACGTGACAAAACTTCTATTATCCTAAAGTCACAGTTTACTTCTTTTGATAAATGTACTATACAATGTATACTTTCCTTAACATCGAAGGATAAGATTTGATAAAGGTGGTAGGCGTGAAAAGGCGAACAAAGGATTTAACAACATAGCTGTCAATCAATTACAAAGTTTAAGCTGTATAAAGCCACTGACCAATGGGTATCCATGTGAACTCAAGACATGTTTCTTTTAAGGAGATGTCAATCACTAATTGATTTGGTTTGCAGAAAATACACATTGTATACATCAATCTCCGAAACAGAGGTTACATATCCTCCCTTGTCAGATGATTACACCTCTGCAACACCTCGCCCACCATTACAAATAAGCAGTCTGTTTCCCGGTCGTAGGGAATACTACTCGTACATATATACAACCGGGACCAGTTTAGGCCCTGCACCATGGAGAAAAAAAATAATGCATTATGGGATTATTATGAGGGAAAGCTCTCCATCCGGTGTGGCAGAGGTGATATTCTGACGAAGGAAGAGCTATGCACCTCTGTTTCGGAGATTGTGTATACATGTGATCAAAAGACATCTTCCAAATACATGAAGCTGTGACTATGGTAAAATAAAAGCTTTGTTACTTTCTCGACAACTGCAATATATTGGTTGTCTGTGTGAGTTCGTCAAACTTTATTGTTGACATAAAATTAAAGTATTAGTGGTTATTGGTAAAGTATATAACATATTTCCTGAACTTAAGTTGTTCTTTATTTTCAAGGAAATTAATTTGAATATTTGTATTTTCAGCCTCCTAGAATAGTGATATGCCAAAGTGGAGACATTCTGTCCAGAGAGGAGAACTCATTCAACGTTCTAGTTGAAAACTATGTAGTTTGCAATGCATCAAACTTGACAGAAGCCGTTTTGGCACTGTTGATGGCAATTTATGCCTTTAACTTGGCATACCCCAAAAAATGTGAAAAAACTTTGATTTTTTGCCAGAGAGTTTGGCTAAAAGTGGATGATGAAATGGCAATAGACAAAAGGATTTTGAATGTTGTGTCAATGTTGAATCAGGAATTGAAAAAGAAAACTGTTTAAGATGTTTGTTTACGGCTACTTATCTGTCCTTAACAATTAATTTATCCTTATTTTCCAGGATAAAATATGTTGGCGTTATTGAACGCTGAAATCAATATAAATTTATGTGAATCTATTGTAAATCAAAACAAAAAAAAAAGATAGATAATTTTCTTGATTTGATATTAAAATAAAGTTAAATGTTTTGATGCTTTTACTATGTTAACATGTTGTAGTGAAAATGAATGTTTCAGTCAGTCAGTTGCATTGTTGGCATTGATAAAAATTCACTTTTCTTTCCAAAACAACAGTTTCGATTTCTTAGACCAGCAATTGATTTGATTTCGTCAAAAGCTTTGACAAGATCTAATATAAGTAGAATTTGACAACATACAGAAGATGACAAAATGATATATTTGGGTAAATAAAGATGAGGCAACAATCAAAAAATAAGAGAGCACCTTTACCACGCACAGTTTCATTTAAAACATATATAGGAATCCAATTTTTCTCTCACTAGAAAAATGCCCCCCCCCCCCCCAAGGATTTCAGATGATTTTGTAAAATATGGACGAGTCAACAATGTTTGTTGCTTTAATGTTCTATTTGTGAATGTTTTCCAACAAAACAAATGAGTTTAATAACAAAACAGGAAAAAAAAACTAAAGATTTCAAATGACCAAATTTATTAGTCAGATTTGACTGAAGAAGTGGTCAGTGTGACTAATTCCATAGTCAGGATGACTAGTTAGCACTGAGGAGTGACTATCTGGATAGTCTTTGGTAGGACAGTCATTATGACTACCCAAGTTAGTCGTGTTGACTAACATTTCTAGTCATAATGACTAGTTAAATAGTCAACATTGACTATTTGCATAGTCAATATGACTAGTTTAATATAGTCATCCATGACTGTTAAGGTAGTCACACTGACTATTTATTAGTCAAAATTGACTAAGTTGTTAGTCAAAGTGACTAATAGCATAGTCGTTGGTAGGACAGTCATGGTGACTACTTTAATTTGTCATGGTGACTATTTAAAATTATCAGTGAGGTTAATTTGGGTTACTAAATGTGATTTCTGGCTTTCTGACAAAAGGCTCATCCTACACAACCATAATTTGTTAATTTGATTATGATAGTCATGATAATATCATAAAACAACTTGTTAGATATATTCTAGGGGTAATTACAATACATTATATAATTAACAAACATCTGTTACATAAACTTTTATGTATTATATATTTGTGTTTTGTGCTCTTTGGTGTTGTTTTTAATCTGAAGGTTTGCCAGTGGTATTCACTATTGCATTGTCGACCTTTCCTGCTATCCATGTTTTTTTTGTTTTTAATGCAATTCAATATAGCCCAGCCTTTTGGCTTATCTCCAGATCAGGTCTTTATTTAGTCCTGGCCAAACCCGTTGTCATTGTAAACTTGTACAGTACCTGTGTAACTGTTTTCAGAGAACAGATATAGAGATATATCAACTCAAATATACCTCTCAGATAAAACTTTGTGAAGTTGGTGGTAATTTTTGGTCAAGTCAGCAAACTATGAAGGGCCGTTCGGGTCATAATTCATTTTGTTACACGTATGCTAGAGGTACAATTAACACCTTGTTCACTTACCCTAGAGGTAAACATATAACTTTGTTCACGTAACCTAGAGGTACACGTAACAGTTTGTTCACGTTCCTCGAGGTGCGCGTAACTGTTTGCTCGTACAGCTAACCGAAACAGAAGACAAGTTCATTGTGCATAGGGTATAAAGGTTATTCCACATACATGAACAAACAGTTATGTGTACCTCTAGGGTACGTGAACAAACTGTTATGCACACCTCTAGGAATGTGAACAAAGTGTTACATGTACCTCTAGGGTTTGTGAACAGTGTTACATGTACCTCTAGGTTACATGAGCAAAGTGTTACGTGTACCTCTACGGTATGTGAACGACCTGTTACGCATACCTCTAGCATACATGTAAAAAAATGAATTATGACCCGAACAGCCCTTCATACAAACTGCTTGCTGAGCAAGTTGAGACATACATAGGATAATAAGACAGAAAGCTGTGAAGTATATCTGAGCTCATATTATGGTCTCTGAAAACAATTACACAGGCACTGTGCAAGTTCACAAAGACAACAGGTTTGGCCAGGACTAAATTTGGGGATTAAGCAAAAAGGCTGGGCTATATCTTAATTTTCAGATTCAACACAATAGCAGAAGTACAAAACCTAAACTAAAACAAGTTTGTTATATCTCAAATAAATGTTTAATTTTATATAGTTGTAGTTATTTGGCTTTGTAGACAACCATAGCAAGAGAGATTTCAATTTAAAATTCTACAACAGCCTACACAAAATCTAAATACTGTTAAGTCTCTGAGATTTTGATCCTATCGCCACTTACAGAAAATTATTTCTAAGAAGATTTGTTATTAAGAACGTTAATTAAATGAACATAAACTGAATCCCCTGTGATGATTAGTAATTTTTTCACCCTTGATCTCTGACAATTATTAGTAGTAAAAGGGTCAATGACTTGGACAATGATTATAAAATGTTTAGATATGATAACAATATCAGAATGTCAATGAGGTTCAAATGTCAGGGCCAACATCAGAAAGTTCAAATCTTACTGTACTAAATATGGAAATGGAACTCTGAATTTTTCAATGAAACAACATCACAAAAGATTTCTTGATAACATATATAAGTTGTTGTATGGCCCCCAATGATGCACAATGCATGTAGCACACATCACATAACATAAAATACACCACTTCTATCCTCAGCCACTTTTCCAAAATAAGAAATTGAAAGTTTGGTTGAGTTTAATGAGATTTTACACAACCTTCAGTGCAGTTTGCTGTATCTTGGTGGCCAGTTTTTATTGGTGGTGGAGGCTGGAGAACCCAGAGAGAACCACAACCTTCAGCAGGAAAACTGGCAATTTTTGCGAACTGAGATCCTAGTCGAGCACACCTTGCCAGTACAGATTACAACTTACAACCTTGGTTTTTTACAAGCTAGTGATCAGTAGCACTAATGACAAACTACCTTGACCAATTCAGCTATTCCAGCCCTCAGAAATTAAAGGAGACTGTCATATTCATTTTGTAAAAGTTTGTAGATATTACTGGCACCCCAACAAGATGGAAAAAAATGAGTTGTCAAAAGAGTTGTACATTTTATCTCAAGTATGCACCATAAAATGAAAAGGATCATATAAAGAGATCAAAGAACAATTTTGTTGAATACATTAATACAAACTATTGTATTATTTCCTGTTTTTCAATTTCTCTCCAAATACTTTTATCAACAGTACAGTACATTCCTCTACAGGGCTGTTGATCTACATAAATATATCTCTACAATCTGACCTCTTCTGTCTAAATTTCAAATATATTGTTGTAGTGTTTCACTTTACAACAAGGAATTCCATATTAATTCACCAAATCATAGCCTTTAATTAATTATGAAATAAAAAATTTTGAATCCAAATAAGGTAACTAAGCTGGTATTTTTAACACATTGATATATACCGGTAATTATTTTTGTATTATTAACTGTCATTATGACCATCAAAAATATTTTTCTATTAACTTCCTTGAATGAATTAATCAAAACTATCACACATATAAGACTGCATGATTTTTTAATTAAAATTCTCCAAATGAAAGATACCAATATAACTGTAGGGTTAATTGTGTAGCATTTTCTTTTAATTTCCAATTTCAGGTAACACCTCTGAAAGGTGAATTCATATATTGCTATTTTTTTTTATAAACAAATTAAAATTTTAATATTCAAGACACCCACATAAAACAGTAATGACATATCACCACACTTTACTTCTATTTAACTTTGAAAATCAAATCAAGAACTAGAGATCATGTGTCTGTGGCACTGCCCCATCCTCCTGAACATAGAATTCCCATCTATAATTTATGATTGGAAAATCATTTTGAGAGTTATTTTAAGTATATGAAAGTTTCATAATATATCCTGGTTACATTTACTTTTACCCCATTAAAAATAATGAATCCTCAGTACCAAATTCTGTTTCTGTCACAAGGATCCAAACTCTAAAATTTAATGAAGTCACTGAAGCATGAAATGTAGGTCATGTGGAATTATATGCTGGTGATCTGTGTTAACTAAAGATGATTGTAGATGTAAAATATCAATGATATATCATCACATGTTTTTATAAATACATAAGAATACTAAAATTTAATCAAATTCACTCTACAATATAATGTAGGTCATGGTGACTCAAATATTGCTGAGTTGTGTTGTACTATAACAGATTATTGTAGTTGTGAAATATCATCAATATACTACCATAGGTTCTTTGAAAATATACCTAAATGCAAAAATTTTACCAAAGTCACTGAAGCAAAAAATATAGGTCATGGTAACTAAAATGTTGCTGACTTTTGTTGTACTACATTACATGAATGCATAGGTATAGCATCATTGATATATCTCCATAGGTTTTTTAGAAATGGACCCAAACACAAAAACTTAACCAAGTGACTCATGCACGAAATGTGGGTCATTATGACCTAATTGTTGGAGAAATGCAGTATATAATGTCAGACGATTAAAGTGATGAAGTGTCATTGATATAACACCATGGATTTTTAGGATATGAAATTAAAAGCAAAACTTTATTGGAGTCACTCATGCAATAAATGTAGGTCAAAATGACCAAAATGTTGCTCATCTGTTCAGTCTTATAAGGGGATTGTAGTGGTATAATATCATTGAAATATCTCAATGGATCTAAAAGCAAAAACTTAATCAAGCTGTACATGCATACTTACGGACGGATGGATGGACAGACAAGGTAAATCTATATGCCCCTTTCCACTTTTGTGGACGGGGCATAAAAATGATCTTTAATAAGAATAAACTTAAAATATTCATATCCTTAAAATTTCCATCTGAAATCATAACATGATACCATAAGAACCACAGCAAATTCCGTCTTTAGTCCACATTTTGTCATGAAATAACAAACAGATCTCATACATTTGGTTAAAAACTTACTTTGCGTGAGACAATAGGACTAGTCTGTGTTGTACCTCCAGTTTTAATTGATCCTGTCCGTACATTCTTTGGATGTTCACGTCTCTTAAAACAAAAAACATAGAAAACATAGAGTAAAGGTGTTACAGCCAACAGTACCGTTAACGTTATTTCCAGGTACAGAGTATTCCTGAAATAACCATCAATTCCCATCACCTTAATATAATCCTTCATATGGAAATGTTTGTTTTAATGGAGAATTGTGTAATAAATTTTATAAATCCCAGCATGTCATTAATTTAGTACAACCATCTCTAAATTCTTCCAGGTATTTCTGTTATTTAATTTCCCTTCCTTTTTTATTCCTTATTGTCACAAAGGTATGTCCCTTGCTCTTTCTTCGGATCCCCTTATAAAGTTTAGGTCAAGAATTTAATCCAACTTGAAACATTTCAGTCAGGTTAACATTCCTCCAAGTAACTTATAATGATTCCTAATGCTTATTTATGAATAAATATCTAGTTTCCTTTTCAAAATTTTGTCTCGTCAGATATCATATTAGGGAGTCACATGACAAAAGTTAAAAAAATATCAGTAGCTGCTTAAACAGGTCATTGAAGAGATTAATGATAAAATCTCCTGTTTCTATCTGTAAAAATAAATAATACATATCAGGTACTTTACACCAGGCTTAAACATCTTCCTGTATCCTTCCCCCGGAATTTGTGTACGAGCTTTTAGTGTAATAACTTTGTCCTTCATAATGAAGTTTTTTTAATTTAAATAATGTACTAAAATTAATGCATTCAGACTGTTTTATTGTTCGATTAGTCGTCACATTTCCCAATGATCTATTTGCTTTGTCATATAAATCCTATTTAGAATACAAAATTACTGTCAATGTATACATATTTTTCATTGTAAATGTCATTGAAACTGGACAGGTTATATAGCATATTCTACATCTATCCATGTATGCCACATTTAAATGTTATTAATAAACATACATCCATATTTGCATAAATTCAATTACCAAACAAAAAATCAAAAACTGTAAGTATTACTAATACTTTTACAGTACTATTGTACATCAAGAATGAACACTTCAAGGCAATCTAGCTATTTTATGAATACTTTACTATGCACTTTCCTATAATGTATGATCACATTCTAAGATTTTGACATTAATATCTATGACATAGGAAAACATTTCTGGTCCAAACACTACACCCATATTTGATATTCCCAGATCATATACAAACCACACAATTCTTCACTGACACTTGTTGAATAATTTAAGCTAAGGAAAAAAAACCATGTATCCAAAATTAGAACTGAGCAATTATTTATTGCATAAAATCTCCAATTATCAAAGCAATACACAATATTGGAATGTAATCACTGTATACCATCAATCGACACATTTCACCTTTATTTTAGTCTATAAGAACATTGTATGTATGTTATCTTTACTTGACATCTGGTCCTTAATACATGTACACCATGTGTTTACAGATAACTTCCCCTGGGGTTCAATGCTTGTCAAAATCAACTACCTAACAAATTAGGATCAGTCAAAATTAATTCCAGGCCCTATGTACAATCAGGCAATGGTAATATATTACATTCATGTTTCTTATCACTTAATGTTTGTTAGGTCAAGCAAAAAAAATTGTTTATCCATATTGTCTTGGTTCATTTCATATTTCTTCAAGACAAAATTAGCATACATCTTTTGAAAAGTCCACTCATTTTCACTAAAAAAAAATAATTGCTACACTTTGGCCTAAAATAATTTGATACATATTTATAAATATGACAAATTGTTTTATCCAGTAGATATATAATTATATAATATTCCATATCTATTTATGTGGGTTAATCAATAACTACATCAAAGTTGAATCCATACATTACAAATGCATATAATTGGTAATCTATTTATAAATTTTTCATTATATCTACCACTAACATGAATCACTATTTATTGTACTTGTACAATTTTTCAACAAAGGATTTTAAAATTTAAGTTTGAAAATCTACTTCAAATATCAAACAGCTATTTGAAAAAAAAATCTATTTAAAATATTCTTATTGTCACTTCAGAAGGATAGTTTGTACATTAAATACAAACAGAAAAAAAAATTGTAAAAAATGGATTTAATGCATTAAACATGCTAACATCAATTTTACAAACAATTTAAGTACTTTTGTCACATCAACAGGTTTTGTAACGCCCAAAACAAACTGTATGATTCAGAAAATACATATTCCACATTGAAAACATTTTTATATGTATTTTATTTTGTGATTTATTATAATACGCTACTTTATAGATGACTTTATTTGCATAAAGCTGAATATATGTTTTGGGATGTTTGAACTAAAATGCCATTTTCAAATTAAATTCAAAAGTTGAAGAACTTTAAACCCCATTCTAAAGCAATTCAACTTCAATGAAAACTTGTTGCAAAATAGATTTTACCAAGATTTTATTCAAAAGGAATATTTTAAACTTTATCTCACAATTTTTTAAAATTTATTTTTAATAGTTCATATGAAAATCACTGACACCCATAAATATACCTAAATGCAAAAATTTTACCAGTCACTCAAGCAAAAAATATAGGTCATGGTAACTAAAATGTTGCTGACTTTTGTTGTACTACATTACATGGATGCATAGGTATAGCATCATTGATATATCTCCATAGGTTTTTTAGAAATGGACCCGAACGAAAAAACTTAACCAAGTGACTCGTGCACAAAATGTGGGTCATTATGACCTAATTGTTGGAGAAATGCAGTATATAATGTAAGACAATTAAAGTGATGAAGTGTCTGTAAAAGAATAAGTCTTTTCCTAGGAAAATTCATTTTATTTTTAAATCCTTAAATATATATTTATCTCTTTAAATATTAATTAATAATTTATTGAAACTCGAAATGTCTTCAAATTAAACAGTAAACCAAATTTGACTCGTCTTTTATTGCTTACTAGTATAAATAACAGTAGAATAGAGAATGTGTCAAAGAGACAACAACCCGACCAAAGATCAGAAAACAGCCAAAGGCCACCAATGGGTCTTCAACCCAGCGAGAAAATCCAGCACCCAGAGGCAGGCTTCAGCTGGCCCCTAAACAATAATGCATACTAGTTCAGTGAAATGGATGCCACACTAAACTCCAAAACATACAAATGAACCAAAATTTTAAAAAAACACACAAGACTAACAAAGGCTACAGGTTCCTGACTTGGGACAGGCACAAAAATTCAGCATGGTTAAACATGGTTTGTGAGATCTCAATCCTCCTACTATACCTCTAACCAATGTGGAATAAACAAACACACGGCAATACACATAGTAATAATTAATCATAAAATGGTAGATTCAAACTAGCCAGTATATTGAAACTTTTACACAAACCATACATTTTTATTAGACTAGGTAGAATTGAAGATAACATATAAGTATCTATAAAGCGAAAAGGTTTATTTATACATTTGCGATTTTGAAGCATGCAAGAGAAGTTGTGGAAATAGTTCTAGAAAAACTCAAATGACTACAATATCCTCTTCACATGTATATTTGCATATGAGTGTGTAACACTATTATATTTTTATGTCTTTTTAACAAATCACATCAGTCAGTTACAATGACAAACTTAGGAAGGATGAATGTCCAAAAAACATCCATATATTTCACAAAATTTAAAAAAGATCACACCTGAGGTCAGTTGCAATGACAAACTTAGAAAGGATGAAAGTCCAGAAAACATCCATATATTTCACAAAATTTCAAAAAGGAAGTGCAATGACAAAATCACTATAACACAAAGTCCAAAAGGTAATAACCAGAAATACTCTAAGGACTTGAACATCCTACCAAATGTGAAGATCACAAAGAGTTTCATGAAGATTGAAAGACAGGCAGACATATTCCTATTTTCTCCAGCCTTACAAAAAAAGATACAATGGCATAAAAAAGTTTCACGTCATAATTAAGTACAAGTAACTATTTATCAGCTTCATGCCTTCAAGCTAATACAGAATTTTAAGATATTGAGTCTATAGTACACTGTGATGTTCCTTGCTAATTTAACTACTTACAGTTTGAGGGACTGGCGTTTGTGTAGCTATTTCTCTTTTGGAAGATAATTTATCGAGATCATCATTCCTAACTTCTGTGTTCTGTTTGAGGGTCTACAATAAAGAGAAACATTACTGATTATGTAATAAGAATAATTTAGACAGCAATATTGTCCTACTGTCCAATACACACTACTAAATCAAGAAGCTATCGAACTGACCCAAAAACAGACTTGGCACGATCAACCGTTTGGAGCCAACTATCTCAGCCCACCATACATCGCCACACTTTAGACCAGATATTTTTCTGTTGGAAAATCCAGTTATTAAAAGGCATCAGACTTTCAAAATCCTTGGCTCCAATTTCACAACAAAAAAAAAATCAGACAACCACAATTTGTTGGAACAGTAAGTCTATATATGCTACATCAAACATATGATAAAATGTAGTGATACAATGTTTGTGATACCTAAATTTGTGATTAATTATCATCTAGTAATAATCATTTGTTACTCTTGTGATATTGCCTGCCAATTGCTCCAAATCAAGGTACATAACTCCAGTTCAGATTGTTGCAGAATTTCTCGTTGTAAGTTCATCTTAGTTTGTATTATTTTTAACAAAATCATTAAAACCTTTAGAGCTTTTGCTGAAATCTTAGTACAGTTGCAACTCTACCTAAAAAAGATTCTGCTGAAATCGTCATGTTGCTTCTACTATACACTGATGTTTTCACTAAAGATGGAAAAATCCAAATTTTTAGTGTAATATTTTACATATTTAAAGACTGAATAAAATCTATCGTGATACATCAGGAAACATAAATATATTTACAAACAAGTAACAGCAACACATTCCTGGACACATCTTATTCCAAAATAAAAACTTAAACCTTCTGTTCCTTTTATCATCCATTGAACAGGTGCTTGTTGGAGTAATCTGGATAAATATGTCACAGATATCGCTTTGTCAAAAACCCTACACATTAATATATGTGTGTATTAACTGGATATATGATTATGATATGGGTACATAAATGGGATCATCAAAGTTTTTTTTAACTTGCATATAATTACATTAATGTGAAAAGCATTTTTGCAAAAATTAAATTATATCTGCTTTTAATTGAAAAAAAGAAATTAAAGTACATTTTAACTTTTCATATTTAAATGAATTCAGTTTATGCATGAAAGATTTCTCTAAGTACTATTTCCTGTTCCATTTCCCCCATATTAATCCCTACAAACTGCAACAAGATTATGGGATCAATTTTGTGTATTTGTCAACAAATCTTACAGGTTAAGGTGAAAAGCAAACAAAAAACTATTGAAATTTTCAGTACAATAATACTCTGGGTAGATGACTCACATTACAAACTTAACCTAATTATTGATTTACAATACATGCTCCTTTTGAGAAACTTCCTGTCTTGAAAGGTTTAAATCATAATTTTCAAAATATCTTTTTTCAGCCTAAATTTTCAAATCAGATTAACAGGGTAAGGGAGATAATCTAAAGATCTTACTTATTTAACTACCATTATCGTTTAGTATGTCCTGTATTTGGCATAAAAGAATCCAAAAGAACCTACAAATAACTGGTATTGAATCACAGGTATTTTATGCTAGAAAAAAATAATGTTTTCATGCAAATTCAGGACTTTCCTGTAACTTGGCAAGTGGTATGATATCACTGTTATTTAGTCTATGCCAGGCAGTACTTAGTCAAGGAGTTAGATGTAACTTGGCAAGTGGTATGATATCACAGTTATTTAGTCTATGCCAGGCAGTACTTAGTCAAGGAGTTAGATGTAACTTGGCAAGGGGTATATCACAATTAGTTGCTCTGTGCCACACAGTTTTTTGTCTAGGACCTACCTGTAACATGGCAAGTGGTATGATATCACAGTTATTTGGTCTATGCCAGGCAGTACTTAGTCAAGGAATTAGATGTAACTTGGCAAGGGGTATATCACAATTAGTTGCTCTGTGCCACACAGTTTTTTGTCTAGGACCTACCTGTAACTTGGCAAGTGGTATGATATCACAGTTATTTGGTCTATGCCAGGCAGTACTTAGTCAAGGAGTTAGATGTAACTTGGCAAGGGGTATATCACAATTAGTTGCTCTGTGCCACACAGTTTTTTGTCTAGGACCTACCTGTAACTTGGCAAGAGGTATGATATCACAGTTAGTCGGTCTGTGCCAGACAGTTTTCTGACTTGAGGCATTGTAGTAATAAAATCTGGATGTATTTGGATCAAATAATTCCCACCACTGGTTATTATCTGTCTTCTTACTGAAATTATAAATAATAATGTGACATTTTACTTTCTTTCTAACTGTAAGCCTATAAGATTAAAATAGTCTGTTCAAATTATCTTTGATATTAAAAGGATTTGAAAGAAGATTCTGACATATTACCAACTTTGCATTGTGTAATCTTACTCTTTATTATATTCATTATCTTTATTAATTGAATGGTTTATATTAATCTATCTGGTTATCTTTTTTTATTTATTTATATAAAATTAATTCTTTTATTGAAGTGTGCAAAGGGAAATAACTCTAAGTATTAAATAAATTCTTACTAATGTTGTAACCCACAAAAATAGTCTTTTGACAGACAAAAAAGTTATATTGGAGAATTACTGCTGTCACAAAAGCTTCTTAACCAGGGTTTTATCAGGGATAAGTTGATGTCATCACTTAGGAAATTTTACGGTCGTCATCACGAATTGATTGACCGTTACAGTGTTGATGTTGGACCTGTTCCCACTGTTGTAACAGTTCATGTGCCTCCACTGATTTGTGACTTCCACTGGATTAACTTTCACGACAGGTGCCATATACAGAGCAGGACCAGCTTATCCTTCCGGAGCACCTGGGTTCACTCCTGGTTTTTATAGGAGTTTGTGTTGTTCATTGTTTTTTAGTTTTCAGTGTTTATTTGTTGTGCTTGTGGTTGTTCATTTGTCTTCCCAGGTTTGTCTGTCAAATGGATTACGTTTTTTTGATTTGCTCCTTAGGTATATTCGTCCTCTTTATGCCGAATTATTCCTTACAGACATTCCAAAAGATAGTAAGAGCAGGAATTTGGAATAAATCTCCATGAATTACAGTTGCTGAGCATTATACATACACCAATAAAAATCATTCAGACTTTACAGAGACAAAATCCTACGACTGATTATTCTATTGCAATATTATACAGTTATTGACTGGGTCCGAGGACAACAGCTGTTTTATTTGACCTGAGTACTGAACTGTTGTCCGAAGTCCTTAGGTCAAACAAAACAGCTGTTGTCCTCGGACCCAGTCAATAACTGTATAATATTGCAATGGAATAATCAGTCATAGGATATTGCCTCAGTAAAGTCTGCCAAACTATTTCATAACTATTTTTAAAATCACATTTAAGCAGTATTATAATATTGAAATTAAGAAAAAAAAAACATGAGGGTCAAAGAAACATATTCCATATTAAAAATATCAAAAAATAAAATTTAATCAATAAACTGAAATTTAAAAAAATATATGCAAGATATAAACAAGTTTTTAAACACAAAATGATTCATCAGGGAAATATAAACTAACATAGTATTCATAACATGTACCGGTAATAGACTCCATCTGTAATATTAATTTATGTAATTTATATCAAGCTCCTTGACTGAGTAAGTACTAACAAAACAGTAGTCTGTGTATAAAAACAAATAATAAAGTAACTTCTAAAAACTCTGAACGTAATTTGTATAAAATATATGTTCAAAAACAAAATTAATTTCCCTGGATATAATTTCTTTCAGATAAAGCAAATATCTGTCTGCTACGAAAGCCCATAAGGGACATTTCGAAATTAAAAAAAATATATCTATCTCGCCACGGCGACTTGGTATCTCGCCACGGCGACTTACTATCTCGCCACGGCGACTTACTATCTCGCCACGGCGACTTACTATCTCGCCACGGCGACTTCTTATCTCGCCACGGCGACTTACTATCTCGCCACGGCGACTTACTATCTCGCCACGGCGACTTACTATCTCGCCACGGCGACTTACTATCTCGCCACGGCGACTTACTATCTCGCCACGGCGACTTACTATCTCGCCACGGCGACTTACTATCTCGCCACGGCGACTTACTACCTCGCCACGGCGACTTTCTATATCGCCATGACAAATTCTGTCCCTTTCCGGAATTGACTTCTGTATTACTCATTATGCACACTTTAGACTTGCGGACTCATATATCATTTCTGGACGTTCACGACGTGTGGATCGCTGAAGTTATTTGTACTTTGTAAGAATCAATAACACTTGGAATCGCATTTGAACATTTGGAATTGGTATAACCAGTTATTACAAAGACCATATACAGTGTTTCCTAATCGAACAAAAATATTATCTACCAAAAAAAATTCTAGTGCTGTTATCATATCAAAGCTTGACCAATAAGTATCAACTTGCAGCGTTGTATCAACTAAACGACCACTTTACATTAACCAGTCGTCATTTTTAATGTATTTAAACACATCAGTTAATAAATATATATATATATGGAATTGCCTACAGCATAAGTCGAACAAATGTTTTCATTTTCTTTGCAGGGATTCGGTGAAAAGAATGGGGATCTGTCTTTTTTCCGTTCAAGTTAATCTTAGATAAAGGCTATTTTTAGAAACAGGGAATATCCCGAAATTACCGTCTTATTTTTGGGTACTCGCTGTATGAAATCAACTCGGATAATTTATGACCGACTACAATGTAAGAAACTTTCTTTTTATTACTTTTTTATTTTCAAAGTTATTACTTTTATATTATCTAAGCAATGCTTCATCGTTAATTTGATATATTTACGTTAATTGATAGTTTTCTTTGTTATAACTTCGGTCAGCACACGCGATGACCCAGATAACGTGCAATTATTGACATTATTCCATCTGTTGATAGATTTACTTTATCTTTGTAATCTTATAAGTTTTCCGCATTATTAAATCAAAATAATGTTGTTTATCGTTAATTAGTACTTTTGAAGTTTTAATAGCGAAGTAATTATTCATTACTGAACATTTATTGAATACGAAACTAGGGCTATGGTATGAGGTACTACGTACCACATATTTCCACTGAGGTCAAAGTTCAGTTCTATTCTTGTATGCTATTTTTAGTTTTTTTTAATCATGTTTCATAAAAGACTTTGTATTGTATTATTTATTACAGAAAACATGTCCTCATCAGAAGACGAAGAGCACGATAAAAGCAAAGTTGATCTGAGTAATCTGAGTGATAAGCAAATAGAAATGTATAAGTCGATCCAGAAAAAAATGAAGACATTGGATGGAGAAGGCCATGATGAATCAAGCTCTGGCACCCAAAGTAAAAAACAACAGCCGCAAAGAAAGAAACGCAAAACAACACATCACTTTGGAAACAAGAACGCATCCAAAGCTTTGCGCAAAATAGAAATAGGATGGATGCACAACGGGGCACCAGTAAGAAAAAAAAATGGAGGAGGTACTAGAAAAATCTCACTGGCAAACAATACAAAGGCTGTCACCATACTAGAAGAAGGCAAAGGGCTTTTCTTCCCCAATGGCAAAACTATTAAAGGGCTTAAAGAAGAAGAATGTGCCTTTCATCTTGACGATTTTAGCCACACAGAAATAATTGAACCAGAAGTGACTACACTCGGCAAAATTCATGACACTGTCAAGCCTTCAGGTATATTAAGATTCTATGTAAATTCAAAGGGTCCGTCAATACAAATTTGTTCGACAATCAAAAAAACAGGAAGAGCGATGACAGATAATTCATCAGACAGTGACGACGATCTACCAGTCTTTACACCTTCAAAGAAAGAAAGTGCCACAGCAAGGGTACATACCGTTGATCGAGTCGACACTCCCCAGAGTACAGAGACAATTCAAACTGAAACATATACAGTATTAGGAAGTTACGAACAAGAAGGTAACACATATTTGTTCATTGACGCCACAAACGACGGTGAACACCGTCCACGAGAACAAGAAAATACTGCTAATACAGGTACTAGTAATCTCTCATCTACACTACCTCTAGACATAGCTACGCAACACTCGCCACCACCTACGCTACAGTCATCACCAGTGCCACCTTCTCCTCCACCACGTACGCTACAGTCTTCACCAGCACCACCTTCTCCTCCACCAATAATAGAAAGAGATGTCAAAAATATCAGACTACGCAGAGTTATGATAGAACAAGACATGATCTCCAACTTCATCGACCCAACAATTTTGAACTATGAGTTAAAGTTTAACTTAGTTGATGAAAAAGGAGTTGATGCAAGCGGACTCTCAAGGGAGTCTTACACCACTTTTTGGCTGGAGTTCATTGAATCGTCCACTAAGGGAGAAGGCGAAAGAATACCATGTATCAAGCCTAGTATGCAGAAAGAAGAATGGAAAGCAATAGGTAGAATACTATGCAAAGGTTTCATAGACCAAGGTATTTTTCCCTTAAAATTAAGTAAAGCGTTCGCTATTGCTATCATCCACGGCGAGGAAGCTGTCTCATCGGAAACTCTTATGTCTTCTTTCATGGAATATATAGCCCCTATCGAAAAAGACGTCGTTGAGAAAGCTTTGAATGGTCAACTCATTGATGAAGAAGATATGGATGATTTTCTAGACTTGCTTAATAGAATGGGAAATAAAAATATACCTAAACCAGATGAATGTAAATTGGCTATCTTGAATATTGCCAGAAAAGAACTCATACAAACCTCCAAATATGCACTGGACGCAATAAGATCAACAGCAAAAGATGATCTGGCCTTGAATCTGCCTACTATTGATTCGGTAGAAGCTATGTACTCATCAAAAAACCCCTCAACAAGAAAAGTCATCAAACTTTTTGAACCGAAAGAATCGGGAATAGAGCAGGAAAAATGCCTTGGTTACCTAAAGCAAATGATAAAAGGATTTGACAATGCTTCATTGAAGAGATTTTTGCGTCATGTTACCGGAGCAGATTTGATATGTGTTGACAAAATAGAGGTACATTTCAACAACAGACGTGGGATAAGTAGAATCCCAATAGTTCGCACATGTACCCCACTGATTGAGTTATCGACGGCATATACGTCATATACTGACTTCCGTTCAGAATTCCTCAACATCTTGGCTGTGCATCATCCACTAGACATAGATTGAGTTTGTTCCCACTTTGAAGACGTCAAATTGTGTATACAAATATAGTTTAGTTACATTCTATTCACAGTAAAAGACAGATAGAACACTTGCGTTGAAGATGTTTAGCAAAATAATAGGTCTTTACTTAGGATAGTATAGAGGTAGTTAAAGATAGAAAGAACACTTGTGTTGATGATGTTTAGTAAAAAAATTAGGTCTTTGCTTAGGATAGTATAGAGGTAGTTGAAGATAGATAGAACATTTGCGTTGAAGATGTTTAGTAAAATAATTAGGTCTTTACTTAGAATAGTATAGAGGTAGTAAAAGATAGGTAGAAAATTTGCGTTGAAGATGTTTAGTAAAATAATTAGGTCTTTACTTAGAATAGTATAGAGATAGGAAAAGATATGTAGAACATATGCGTTGAAGATGTTTAGTAAAATTATTGGGTGTTTACTTAGTATACTAAATGTAGACTCTATGTAAGGTAGTGAGGTATCATATCTTTGTATGACTATACATTGTTGAAACTTGTATTTAGTTATTTTATGTTTTATACTTTCATTGTAGTGCTTTTAGTGTCTCATTAAAAATTGATCTAGTCAATTTTTATGTACCTGTTGATTTTTAATGGAAAACTATAGAATGTTATTATTTAGGATTTTATGGAAAGAGAAGAGATATGGGCAGAAATATTACAATCACAAAGGCAATCATACATAATAATGTAAGAAATGGCAGAAATAATCTACGATCACATCAGGATCTTCAACAAAGTGGAATCCACAGCGATGTGCAAGTGTAGAAAAGCCCAAAAGATTTAAAACTAGGTGAAAATAACCAAGTATGTGACAGATGGTAATATATCATTAAAGCTAAACTGTGGACAGGTACAAAACCTGCAGTGGGGTTCAACATGCTTTTTGGATCCAAATCATCTCCATATCTGTTAGGTCAATGATAGAATTATAAAAAAAAACATATATGAAATACACGATCAAAATCAATTAATAAATTTTCCAATCCAATATACTAGTAAAAAGAACAGAAACATATAAACAATAAAACAAAGAAATGCATATGTTAAGGATGCTCATAGTTACTGAAAGGTAGCTAATGAAAACAAATGAACTCACTGTAGCATCAGGGTGCCAAAACATGACATGGTAGGTGTCACAAAATAGCGAAAATTGTTGAAATCAAATAAATGTGTCCTCGGCCATTTGTCCAAAGAATCAGTGAGTTAGTAGAATAGATCCCGAACTTCACGATATTCAAGATCAGATATAGTATATTATACAAAAGTAAAAGTTTAAGAATGAAAACAGCTAAAATGTGTATACGCATTTTAGCTGTTTTCATTCTTAAACTTTTACTTTTGTATAATATACTATATCTGATCTTGAATATCGTGAAGTACATCAAGTTAATTACCAGACTTGAAACTAATTGTGATAATTTATGTATGGGCGTTTCTAACAGAATGTATCAATATGACCTAAATTTTACACTTCAAGCATGGTTAGCAATATCTGTGCTCTATATTTATGCAAAATGCATCTTGAGTATTGATTCGTCCATGGTTGTCTATCAGCATGCAGGTGAAATAACCGCAGACCTAAATTTTATGGGATTGTTCAAGTAAAGGGTTATGCCATGTACTGACATGACATTGAACAGACGAGATAGTAACTCGCCGAGGGGAGAGAGTAACTCGCCATGGCGAGATAGTAACTCGCCGTGGCGAGATATAAAGTCGCCGTGGCGAGATAATAAGTTGCCGTGGCGAGATAGTAACTCACCGTGGCGAGATAGTAAGTCGCCGTGGCGAGATAATAAGTCGCCGTGGCGAGATAGTAACTCGCCGTGGTGAGATAGTAAGTCGCCGTGGCGAGATAATAAGTCGCCGTGGCGAGATAGATAAGACCATATTATACACCATGGTCGTCTCAACTTCCATCCTCATTTACGGGTAAAACTTAGGCACCAATGCATAAACTCTAGGATGACATTTATTTGTCTGAACATTTATTAATTATATTTTTGGACCTACTTTAGTCCTTCCCAGAGTGTGGCTTTTGTTCACCTATTGCAGACCTGTGATGACCTTAGTGTGCCGTTACAACACCTCGAGTTATTCGAGTTATTGTCTCTTTAACATACTCTCCATTACTTTTTAATTTTCTATGACATAGCTTTATATTTTCAAGAAATTGAATCTAATAGATCTGTTGGAAATTAGCGCAGTTCAACTGAATGTTCATTAAAAATATGTACATTTTAAGGGCATCGACCTGTGCAATACAAGGAAAGAAGCCTGGTATGTTTAGATATTTAGAATTTAGACAATAACATAAATCTATACTTCGACCACGTATTGAGATGTTTAATTTATATGTTATTTAGAATATGTCGTCTCAAATGTTTGTAAAGCTGAATAGCTGATTTCGTATCAGATGGGGGGTCCAATGCTTCCAACAGCATGCGCAAACAACACACATCATATATATCTTTGTCGCATGGATATTCTTCATTGATACATTCATCTGCACAGCACTCAATCGTGGTTTGGGAAACTTCTTTCAGTTGGTCTGTTCTTCCTACCATCTCTGGAGTGTTAAATAATAGAAATGGACGCCCAGCGGGACAGTTCATGTTGCGATATGTTTGAATCCGATGACTGTTCCAAATCTGTGCTACATCATTCAGACCAGACTGAAAATTAAAAAAGATTTATAGCATATATTTTTATAAATATAAAGGTAAGTATAAGGTGACAGTACCCAAATTGCGACGTTTTTTTTACAGTTTTTCCATGCGATCATTTATATACGAACTTGATTATAATGTTTATTATATGTACACTTTGTAGATACACCCTAGATGTATCTATTTTTTTCAAATAGAATAGATATCAAGCTATCTTGAATGCCAGAAAACTAGCTTTGAAATTATATGGGAAGGGTCCAATAATCTTCCGTGGACAGTACCCAAATTGCAACGACGTTTTTGAAATTGTGTATATGAGACACGAGGTGCCCCTGATCATGACAGCATGAAAATATTACAAAATAATGCAGTCAGAGGTACCAAAACTGTGCCACGACCTTCAAAAATGAAAGCGTAGTGCGATCGTTGTGTTCGTGATGTAGTGGGGGCTTTTAAAAGGTTTGATAGTATAAGTTGTCCGCTCTAAGGCGACTAGATATCGGTTCTTAGAGGGTGAAGAAATTAATTGGAACGTGAGGCGCAGCCGAACGTTCCAATACATTTCTGAACCCTCTAAGAACTGATATCTAGTCACCAGAGCGGACAACATTTTTGTGTGTACTCGGAATTGAACTTTTATAACAAATGCATGCCGATCTATATTTCATTGCTGAATAATTACACAAATCAGCTATTGTGCTTCGAGTGATTCGGCTTTTACATTAACAATGATACTGCATAGCCGCTACAAATTATGCAATTCTATTCAATGTATGTAGGTCACACCTGCAACATCAAAGCGAACTATGAAGAGATGACGCGGTGCGATCAATAATGTGGCCAGACATCAAAGAGTAAATTTATGAATGGGGATAAAAATAGAACATATTTTACCCACCGTCTAACAAATTCACATTGAGTTTTAGCGGGCGGACAATAACCAATCAGCAATGGACAAATCGCCATACGTACGCACAATATACTGTTTGACAGTTATCGAACGGAGAATGACTTGACTATACATGTCAGATGAGGAGAATTTAATTGGAATAAATATATAAATTAATACATTCGTATAATTCACATTTAACACTTGTTTAGTATTTTGTCCATTTTTTACTCTTATTATTTTGTATTAAAAGGGTTATGTTTGAAAAGAAACATATTTACCTGGATTAAATTCAGGAAACAAAAGCGTATCAAATTTTTGTCAAGAATATCACCACTAAATATTCCGTCATCTTTTAACCCCGTAAATACATCCATCCAATACTGGGAACATTCTCGTCTTAATGTTGACCACCAGGCCTCTATCCTCTGGTTTGCAATGCTTTTGCCATATACAAAACTGTTTTTTGATAAAGAGTCATCATGGGCCTGTCGCATTAGTCTTTGCATTACTTCAACATTCACATTTTCTGTTCCTCTATCGGCTCTAACCATTACAGGACATCCCCCATGTTGTTTTACTGCTTTTACAAAATAGCCAGCTATCTGTTTTGGATCTTTATTGGTTTTACCTGCCTTTAGCCATACTATGTATCTAGAAAAACCATCTATGCAACCACTTATTCCGATGCCATATGGAACTAATTTATCATAACCGTCTATGTGCCAGCACCAGTTTGGACCTCTACTCCTGTATGCTCGACGTTGTAAGCGCCTTCTTCGTCTAGCATTTATGCCAACAGGATCGAGAATGTGCAACAAATTTCTCACAGTCTCTCGGCTTACAATAAGCCCTCCTTGTAAACACTTCTGATGCATCCATCTATACCCGTTTAAACGGCCGACTTCAGCAAGTTCCTTTTCGATAAACAGGGCTACATCAAGAATGTCGTTTTTGTTTTTTCTTCGATAAAGGCGTAGTTGTTTAAGAATTCTCTTAAGATGTCTTTTACTATATATTATTCCATGTCTTTGGGCCAGGCACCACAATATTTCGTCCTGAGTAAAACCGAGACTGAAATAACTTGATATCAGATCATTTCGATCCATTTTGTAATTTCAAAACGAGTCTAAAGTGTGCATAATGAGTAATACAGAAGTCAATTCCGGAAAGGGACAGAATTTGTCATGGCGATATAGAAAGTCGCCGTGGCGAGGTAGTAAGTCGCCGTGGCGAGATAGTAAGTCGCCATGGCGAGATAGTAAGTCGCCGTGGCGAGATAAGAAGTCGCCGTGGCGAGATAGTAAGTCGCCGTGGCGAGATAAGAAGTCGCCGTGGCGAGATAGTAAGTCGCCGTGGCGAGATAGTAAGTCGCCGTGGCGAGATACCAAGTCGCCGTGGCGAGATAGATATATTTTTTTTAATTTCGAAATGTCCCTTATGGGCTTTCGTAGTCTGCATTACAGAAGAAAGAAAATATACAAAGGCAGTATTATAAGGTTTATTCTATATCAATGTCACTGATAAAATGATACCAACAGCTGAAACTGAAAAAGAAAACAACATCTATAGGTGTGGAATCAGCTGTTTTCTCTATCAACAAACAGATGCTGTAATATCACCATGTCTGAGGAAAATGCCATTTTAAAAGCTATATGTAATTGATATATAACGAGAATGCATGTCTTCAAAGCCTTTTCAAGCACATCTTTAATGATTTTATATTGTATGAAAAAAAAATAGGAGCAAATAGTTATCGCTTGTCTGAAAACGTCAGCATGATTACATAAGATTTCCACTTTATCTGCACTGGAATTCATTTCCCATAGCACAAATTAACTCTCTTTTTTATTTTTTTTTTCCTTTTGATAGTATTGATAAAGAAGAAAAGAATCAATACTAAAAATTCACATATTAATGCAAATTTTTATTAAGACAAGAAATGTGACAGATAGACTCTCACTAATTAAAAACTCACATATATACATGTGGAACTCCATTGCTTTACTGTTTGTTGTCAAACATGGTCCCAATTAATTTTCTATGAGTCATTCATACTGTTCACTTTACACATGATATTATATTTTGGATAGAATGGACCCAGATTATCTATAGTCTATGACTTATATGTATTTTTGGCTATTTATCTTAAAATTCTGCTGTTAATAAATATTTCATGTATGCAAATGACTCTAGTGAGAAGAACATGTTGGCTGATGTAATCTATATTGAAAAACCTGGACAATTGGCTGGTCATGTATTGCATATGGTTGCTCTTTAAAAGCTTTTTTTCATTATTTTCATTAAATACTGGCAATAACCCTATATGTACGTTTTTAACAAAATAAAAGCTTTGGTGTTTTTCTTAAATTGAAAAAATCTAACATTCTGCAATTTTAGCAAAACCTAGCATTACTCACAGAAGATTTTACTAATGAATGATTTCTCTTTCTTTTACAAGAAAGCCCATATCTATATAACTGCTATGAATATTGATAAATAAAAAATTCCTAGATCTATTTAGTGGAAAAACAAATACTTTTTTGGAGCTTACATTAGATGTAATTCAATTTTTATGAAGGAACTATGTCCATAATTCTAACTAATAACCAACTATGGCGGTAACCATACACTGGATTTTCCTGACAAGGATGAGGAAATTGAACCTAAATTACATCCTTTTTCCTTAATGTAATGTTCAGAAATGGTGCTAAATCTCCTGGTTATAGGCAAAATATTCAATAAATTACGGTATTTTCTAAACCTAAACTCAATCAAGACTCAGAGTAATAGATGTTAGATTTTGTAATTTTCTTTCAAGATCTAATAAACAAGAGGAAATGGGGCAGATGGCATACTGTAAGACTTTGGCGTGTTTGAATAACCAGAGCGGTTTTTTATATCAAAAAGTTAATTTGGCAAAATTTCTTCATTTTTTTTCTTTTCTTTTAGTGTAGTGCTTTGATTAATGCAACTGTTTTTATTGGTCCCTTTGGTCTTAATATCAAAAATGTTTATTGCAACTCTAATACATGTAGTGCTTACTAAAAACTTTAACAAATAAAATGTTCTGAGTGGGCAAAAAATAAAAATAGGCCAAGTCAGGTTAACTGAAATCTCTGCATTTTTGTCTTGGTATTTTTTCAATGTGTTCTCATACTCTTGTAAGTTGTAAACAAGTAGGTTTTGTATTTACTGTGAAAAGCAAGGTTCAAACTTTTGTTTCCTGGATTATAACCTAATAAATTAAATGATTTGACTAAAACTTTGATTGTAGATATGTGGTGTAATGTTGTTAATTTGTTTTTGGTTTGACTCCTATGGGTGGAATTATTGCAAATAAAGTTAAAAAAATGTAAGGATACAATAAAAAAAAATCCACATTTAACATTCTACCAGAACAAAAAATGTTTGATTAATATTACTTTTTTACTATGTAGTAAAGCATTAATCAAAGTATATTCAACAGATTTATAAATCCCATCGATGATACATTAGTTATAAATTCTGTATTTATTATAGAAATATTAATGGTAAGTGCTCCTTAGAGTGCAATATTTGCTGTTAATTGATTTTAAAATTTCTTGGCAGGAAAACAAAATCTAAATTTCTTTATTAAAGAGAGATAACTACCAGAAGTTAAGACATACTTTCAAATCAATATTTATACACAGGTTCAAAGAAAGATAACTCTAATGATAATCAAATATGTAACCAAAAATCATTTACAGTGAACAAAACATACTGCTAACAATGCAAATGGTAAAGGTAGCAATTTTTATGGATTTTACTTATTGCAATCTTGTAACATTACATTAAATGTAAAAATCAAATTCTGCTTAAATTGGAGTTCTGACTCACAGTTCAGGGATGATTATGCCTACTGGGAAAACAGCAGAAATGCTGTAGCAGAAGTAATTGTCCTATGCCTAATAAAGAAATCATCCTGGACGAATCTTGACTGCCAAAAACTGAATAAAATCATCTCTGTGAATTAATAAAAGTATTTTTCTTTTTCACAAGGATTTTGTGTCTCGATATTCCTTTTTCATATCATATTATGTAGCCACAGAATTACCCAGACAATGGAATTAGAACAGTTTTCATTAACCCAGTTTCTGTGAGTAATTACAACTTATAACTGATGTAAAATATATAGTCATTTTTTTTTATTACTATCAAATCTCTTCCAATTCTTAGTACATTAGTGTTTACAGAATATGTCAGGAATGGGGGACTAATAGTAAAGCTGTACATAAAAATAATGAGAAATTCACATAATGCAGATTGTAAAGAATTAGTACTTGTCTCTGTGTATTAGAAAATTATAGTACCACAATGTACAATGCATTAAGCTGCATTTTATTGCTTTTTCCACATTTTCTTTTCTAATATAGGATTATGTAATCTAATCTTCAATATGATACCTGAACCTGTAACATTGAATAAATCTCTTTATACTTATTACACTCTAACCAACATTTGTACACTGAATTTATATGATGGATGGATTATTTTAACATACTGTGGCAATTATGTGGTATGAATATGAACCCTGCTTTGTGCTAGACCGACACAATGAGCTGGATTCTTAATGTGCTAGTTCATGAGGTATTACAGCCACAGGAAGACATGTGACCCCTCCGGACACATTATTCTGACTCCGAGCAGACCAGTCTTTGCTTTTATTCCTAAATGCTGTGTTCTTGGTGGAAAAGCAGTAAACACCAATTTTAAAGTCTGTGGCTTGACCCAACTGGTGACCTTCAGCACTCAAGGCGAGCATGTTACCACATAACCATCAAGGCCATTATTTAAATTATGAAATGTTTTACTTGACTCTCTTCAATCAATAATATCTGAACTTATTGGATAATTTATTTTTAAATGCAAAATCAGCAGATGAAATGAATTTTTATTCTTGGTTGCTGGTAAAATTAACCATAAGTGAGCTTGTCTAACATACATAAAGCAAAACTGGTGGGATCACTGTTCTTAATATGTTATTCCACATTACTGGTAGACTTGTCACAAGTCTCTCTGTAAGTTTTGAGCCCTTTAAAAATTATTTGCTATGCAAACATACAGAATACCATCAAATACTTGTTAACTATCCAGCTGCTAGCAAATAATTTTTAAAGGGATCAAAACTTAGAGTGACCTGTGGCAAGTCTACATTACTGGTAGTACACACATTTCCCTTGTGTTTAAGGATGATCACTGGTCTAATAGGAAATAAATAGGATTTGAAATAGGTGTTTTAGTTTGAGAGAACATATGAATAGTAAACAAATAAGCAAGAAAGAAATATAGGTTCATGTGGTCATTTAAGAGCTATAAGGCATTGAAAATTTCAGGAAATGGGTTTTCTCTGGATTTTTCATTGTCTTTGCATTGACAACTTTAGTCTCTCATACTGTATGAAAAAATAAAAAGGATTTTATAAAATTTTGTCAAATACCATTTTAAGGTATATATGATTGAATTAGAAAAGAAAAAGTGGGGGTTCATGGGCAAAAAATGTCATGTTTAAGAAATAGATAAAACCTGAGGATTCCGAAAATCTGACAAAAAGACCAAAACATGACCAGCGAGCATCCATACAAAGATTCAGACATGTAGACATAAAACACCATCTGAAATAAACCTAGTGTTTTCATTTTGCCATTCAAATTAAATAAATTTGTTTATTATAACTTATACAACATGTTCAAAGCAAACTGAACCCATTACCTTGTAAAATACTTGACAATCCTATTTACATGTGAAATAAGTTATTTGTAAAACTAATAGAAAACTACTGTTTTTACTATTAAATAGTACTCTAAGTAAGAGATGCCCCACTGTGGATGCATTATTTTTTGCAATATCATTTCCTTTGCATAATTCTTTTGACAGATTTTGAGAAAAAAATTAATTTTGCTTTTGAATGTGTGATAATTACTTCTTATTTGGTAAGATTGTTTGTTTAATTGGGGTTTTATGTTGTTTTCAGCACATTTGGTTATTTTGCGGCGGCCAGTTTTTATTGGTGGAGGAATCCGGAGTACCCGGAGAGAACCACTGACCTTCGGTAGGAAAATTGGCAATCCTTGTCAATTTAGATCGGAGTCGAACACACCCCGCCACAGGTGAGATTCGAACTCACAACCCCGACAGGCTAGTGATCATTAGTAGTCATGACGAACTACCTAGACCACACGGCCACCGAGGTCCCTATTTGGTAAGACTACAGAATCATTTTTTAGGTCTATCACAGAATTACACACTCCTGTTTTCCCACTGTTAAAATTTATCTGTC
Organism: Mytilisepta virgata; assembly: GCA_028015205.1. Classification (NCBI taxonomy): domain Eukaryota; kingdom Metazoa; phylum Mollusca; class Bivalvia; order Mytilida; family Mytilidae; genus Mytilisepta; species Mytilisepta virgata. The sequence continues at coordinate 41,730,366 of CM051515.1, forward strand.
CACAACCCTACTGGCTATATAGAAATTTCAAATACATTTGTAATACCATTAGGGAGTTGAATATAAAAAGATATACATCAGAGTTTTCAAAAATGACTGTCTGATTTACACCTGCCTTACTTTTACAATTTCAAAAAAGCCTTTAAAGCCCTGACACATATGCTTTTTGGCAAATGCTTTTCTTCAATATAGCAGTAGCTAGTTTTGCTACCCTTTATTTTATTAACAGTATTATTCCAATGTTAACTCAATACTTTGAAATATATCTAATATCGCTATAGTTATGACTGTAGAACTATGGTTGCTTCAACAAATAAGAATCTGCAAAAAAGCAGTCCAATTTATAGGATAGTTCAGGAAAATAACAGCAATTTCAGAGAAAAGATGCAGACATTAGTTTGTGATATCCATGGTTATCAAATCTTTTTTAATTTATTTGATGTTTAACTGTCTACTGGCTACTACAAAGTCTTTACTGCAGAAAATTTGGTCCTAATTCAAAATTTTAAATCAGACAGAGAGTAACAAATTAGCAAAACAAATATACCCATCCCAAAGAAGGTACTAAAAGTTTTCTGTCATATATTTTTATGCATATAAAACATAGTCTACAGACATGATAGATGCATGTGATCAGAAAATTTTTAAATCATGAAGAAGGATGAAATGGCAAATTTCTTCCTGTGCAAATTAAATATTCCACACTGAATATGTAGAATAAAATTTTTTTGTACATACCTATAATAGAAGTCGACCTGACAGCTAGCTTGACAACTTGAATATTCCACAGTTTCTGATGTAAACATATACATATACATCTGTTGGTTAGACATCCCCGAACTGTATGTTTTAGAATGATACATTTGGAAAAACTATTTCTTATAAATCACTATACAATCCACGGCAGATCCACAAGATAAAAATCCTTAAATGTTAAAAATCCATGGATACAAAAGAAAAAACAATTTTGAAAAAAAATTAGAATCCATACAAACACACCAAATAAATATGCATTAATTTTGATAAAAAAAAAAATCCACAGATTCAAAAAAATATACAACTATTTCTATCAAAATCACAACTTTATAAAATCCATTTTTGACAAACCATACATTTCCTGTCCATGAATTTTATAAATAATTAATATTCCAGAATTTGTAAAATATCGCCTTCCATCAACAGACATACATTCGCCGACAGTCTGCAAGCTATTAATGATCAAATCAATGCAATTTTTTTCCTCAATTTTCACCAAAACATCATGTTTTACAAACAGTTGCACTGGTTTATCTGGTAATCTTAACAAGTATACTATTATATATAACTATAAAATATTCTGATCAGAAAATCATCCAAAATGCAAACTCAACTCCTGGATTTTTTAGTGCATTATGGTCCTGCCTAGGTTGATTCTATAATGATGAGACTAAATATATCAATTAACCTGACCTCTAATCAATAAGACAACTGACAGGAAATGAGAGAATTTCATCCCCATATGTCCAATTTCCATTACAGCATGTCCAATTTTCTCAATAATTTATGAGAAAAAAATTCCAATATTTGACCAACACTTCTCAGCAATACCCAAAAGTACAATATGGAATATTTCTTTATAAATATGATAATTTTTTCTTTTAAATGATTATTTGTTCACCAAATACACTGCTATTTTGATAGATTAATTATCTGTCTGTTTTAATTCCTCTTATTGATTTCCAAAGAAAACTTTATCGGACTAATTCCAAGTCAGAGGTTAGATTTCACTATCATACTAGAAGTAACAATTTTGTATTCAACAAATGGAAAACCTCAACAAAATCAATTAATTTGCATAGCCTAATGGAATTTCTTTTCCAATTGTCTTTTTTTGTCTGTCAGTATTGCATATCTCTTCAGAAAATTACAAATCTGATGCCCTTCAGTTGTCAAAAGCATCGAATCTTCTCTCATGCAACATCATCTAATCAATGAAATCCTTAATTTGATTGAATGAAAAGAAATTTCAGAAAACTGTCCAAGACTTCAGTATGTATTGATTAAAATTCAGTGCTTTGTTTCATGAGTAGAAAACTGTTTTCCAAAACAGGAATGCTTGTCAATTTCAGGATCAACAAATCAAGATGAGCTGTCAATCTTTCATTAAAACATACTGCAGTATCCATCTAAATTGTTACATAATATTTTCCAATACTAAAATTTCAATGCAAACCAGAGTCCTGTCTTTACACATGCTAATTTACAACACAAATCATTTGGGAAACTGAACAGTGAACCACAGAAAAGCTCTTTAGCAATGATCTATTTCATAGATGAAACAATTATTCAAAGCAGTATCTTATTAATAAAGTTTAGATGGTTGCATTTTCTATATGCCAAAAAACATGTGATCCCGCCAGCCTTTCTACAACAGTGACGAAACAAAGTCCACAAATGAATGGTTTATCTAGCTTTTATCATATTAAAGATAAAAGCTTACTTCACAGTATTGGAGTGTGTATAACACTCTCTGATAATAAACTGATTAGTGAAAGAATCCTCCTGTATCCAATCAAACAGCTGTTCTGAATGTGACCAAAAATCATGAACAGTCATGACTCACTTTTTCTCTGACCTTTTTTTAATGTTTCAGTCACATTTGTAATCTAGGAACTACCAAGTATACAATATAATATTTATGATAATCATGGAGTATACAAATGAATTTTTCATTTTTTTTAAAAATTTAAATTGCCCTTTATACAGCTAACTGCTCAGTATATCATTTGATCTGAAACCATGTAAAATTTCACCCCTCGTTCCACCCAAAATCCTATTGAAAATCAGTGACTGCATATATGCTGTACTTTCCGTTGCTGTAATGTTATGATATTTATATATAGAATGAATTAGATCTGAATGACCTTTAATAAATAAGGTAAGATACCATGCAAAACACAGAAGCTACACCTTCTGCCTCCCTTCTCTCCGAAAAACAAAAAGAAAACTTGTACTGAAGATACTTGATCAGTGGTGCTTGGTTGGTTGAATGATAACATGGTTTTGAAATTTTTAATATTGCTCTCCCTTCATTTTATTTTTTTATTATTATTTTTTTTTTTTTCACATTATTTTTTTTGTTGGAACTAGGCATATCAACCCTTGCAGTAAAGCTATTACTGCTTATCACATTTTCCCCATGCCTATTTCGACCTGATCAGGCCTTCAGAATTTCCCCTATTTCGGCACTCCTTATATGAGGTCATCCGAATATATCAGCGACGTCATAATGTTTGACCCAACGCTGACCCGAATATATCAGGAAAACATCCGGTTATAGGCGGATGGCCATTGAAAAGAAAGAAATTCCATTAAGATTGTTAGTTAACAATACGATGAATTTATCATTAAGTTTTCTTCAAAGAAATATTGTAAAATATAAGAAGCTCACTCGCCGAAAGAGCTTCACATTGTGTCTCACGGCTGATATTTTACAATATACGTTTGTAGAAAACCCGATAATGTATACATGTAAGTCTCACAGAAAACAGACATTAATGCTTGGATATCTAAGATAACATCAACAGAATAGAGGTAGAAGGTTTCTGCAATGATTTAACTTAATTTCTTCAGGGAATATACCTGTATCACTAGCTGGTACATCCAAAACATGCATTTAATATCAGATTCAATAGAAAAACAGGTGTAATGCATAAAATATACAACATGCACAGAGAAACAAATGTATTCATACTTGAATACCAACATTTATTATAGCAAAAAATTCTATTTTATTGCCAATAATTTCTCCCACTTCATTAGATAAATATCTGTTTTAGTTTTAATTTCATGATATTGTGTAATAACTATCATCAAAATTTAGACACATATGTCTTCTGTTTTGTCAATTTTCACGAATATAAGTTCATTTCGAATATTGCATAGTAATCATTCCCATGTGAAAATTGTATTTTTTTCAATTAAAAGATTTCTTAGCGAACTCATCTATCAATCTTTTTGCTAATTACTTTTCATTTAATTTGGAGGGTGTTATATTGGTAGGGTAATTAGTTTTACCAGACATCTGAGTCACCTTTTCAGACACTATATAACATATACACCCTTTAAATATCAAACTCCTCCCTCCTACTTCCTACAGCCCATACAACATGTACAAGAACCTCCATCGTATTGGAAAAGAAAAGGGAGGGACTAAATTTACTGTCAATAAAACCAAACAATACCAGCTTACAAGTAAACATAAAAGCATTTAGTTCTAGTTACTAATTAGTCATGTTGATTGATTGAATTATTGGGATTTTACTCCACTTTCAGTATAATTGGGTATATCATAGATTATCTCATTGTTGTTTGCTTAATTTCCAGCCACAAATATTTTTTGCTTCTTTAGGAAGAGAACCAGTTCAAAAATTTATCAAACATAGGGGTGGTACGGGACACAAACTGATGGGAACCAATTTTGACGTCAACTGTAAAAGGTTGGATGGTTGGGTGGGGTCAGGTAATTTAGCCTTCTGTAACGGCCATTAGAATATCAATCACAGGTGCCTCAGGGCTGTATCATAGCTGCCAGTTATTATTAGAAGACGAAGCCCAAGTACAGGATTTCCCACAGGAAAATGGGTCAATGGAACATAAAACATTGCCTTGATGGTTATTTTATTGCCTTTTAAGTCATTAACCAGATTTACATTACCCCACTAGTTTGGCAATGTACGTAAATCAGGCAGACAGGCAGGTGATGAATTAGTAATCGTAATGAAGGAAAATTTGGTTGGCTGTCATTTTGATATTTCATTTCTTGCTTTTGAATTTAATTCTTACTATACAATATTTGAGGTTATGTTTTGCCTTTTCATCATACGGTATGTCCTTGAGCTACACTGACTATAGATATATACATTATTTATCAAAGTGTTCACATTCATATATCAAAATTAGTACCAAAGCATGTTTTATTCGATGTCTTCTTCATGATAAAGTACTCCTACATTCAACATGATCTTGTTTTATGTGTAAAAAATTCTGCCATTCAAATGGTAAACATGGTAAATGTAAGATGAATTATCCTTGTTCAATTATACAGAAGTACATGTTTCTGATTGTAAGTTGGAGAATATAACCACTTTATAAAGTGTTTACATCAACTAAAACATGGCTATTAGACTTTGGATAATGTTTAGCTTAATGGAAATACAGTGTGAAAACACGTCTAGACAACATCTAACACTATTATACAGGAGATGGTTAGACTGACGATATGGTAGAAATACAACATTAAGACTTAACTCTCCTATAATACCTTTTAGGAACTTTTTAACTTAAGGATTGTCTTTAGCATACACTAAAAATTAGACCTCTGCAACACATTCTGTGTTAGCTGCTTTCCCATGACAAATTGAAAATAATGAATATACAGGGAGCAATCCAAAAGGCCAGACAAAACTGGGAGTATCAAAGAACATATACAAAAGATGGATTAAAAAAGTTCAAATTATTAATTATTTATTGGCGTCATAATAAAGCCTTCAGAATTGCTGAAAACTTCTAAAAGAGGCAAAAAAAAAAAAAAAACAATAAAATCATGTTTGTCTCCAGCCAAAAAATCTGGGTTGGTGATGACGGTGTATGATCAGGCATGCACCCAAAAATTTTTAATTTTTTTTTTCATATAGGTTTGTTGAAATTAGAATACATTAGCACAAGATGGATGTTATACTGTAAAGAATTCAATACAACAAACATGGTGTTGCTGATTTCAGTCCATAGTCAACTGCAAAGTTTCAACTTACTAAGGGAACACTGGCTTAATGCAGAGTCTTTCGAGGTAAAGGTTTCTATAAATCTTTTTCTATAACAGAATGGAAACACATCAAGAGAAATGAGAAAATTGGTTTGCTTTATTCTGATTTTATATGTAATATTAAGAAGATTGAGATCAATTCCGATTTGCTATTAAATCAAAATCTAACATCTACTCTTGGTGTGGAAGTTTTGATGAAGAACCAAGTTGGCACATTATGTAATAGATTACATCATCATTGATGCAATAATGTATTTTCCATGATATTTTATTTGAATATTAATAACATTCAGATCTGATGAAAATAAACATTTTTCCAATTTTTGACCAAACCATGCAAACAGCTATCAACATTTACAGTCTCTAATAGGTTTTTTCCTGGAGTTTGATGGGACTTAATGAATAAAATTGGCTGCATAAAAGAGTGCAAATATTCTCAAAATATTGACAGACTCAATGTTTTCATTTTATCCTCCACATGATTTTGAATATTTCTCTGGGTCTTAGCATTAATACTAAGTTCCATTAAAACTCTGAAATTCATAAAATTGTTAAGTGTCAACTTTCAAAAAATCATTGCCAAAGATTTATACAAAAATTACATTTACCCATTTAAAAAGCTAAAAATATGGGTCACACAAAAACACAAGAGACAGAAAGATAAGGGTAATTTTAAGTGAGTTTTGTCTTAAGACCTCACAACAGTAAGTAAATATGAAGTCATCACTTGCCCCATATTGTCTTCAGAGAAATCACATTGCACTTCAAAAGAACAGTTAAGTGTTATATTGCATGACTGGAGAGCTGAGAAAATTAACTAATTAACAAAACTGTCATTCTACTTACAATAATTGTCTAAGAGCCACATGTCGAATGAGATACAATTCCATTGCTCAATTTCAGACTACTTCACCACAAAATCCAACAAACTGTAATTTTCCCAACTTAATGTGGAAATCCCATATGACAATTTAGCAATGCAAACAAAACCAAATTCAATCGAAGACACAGTATGCAAATAAGGATATCAACATGATGCACTACTCTGGTAGTTCTCTGTAATTTCCGGTCAATGGACAATAGTCGATTTTTTTTATGTGTCAATCAAAGAGAACAATAATTACTTAATAATAGTGTATTACAAGGTAACTGTTGAAGAATCGTGTTACATGTTAGAAGACCTGTATCTCTTGCCCCGGGACAAACCTTCAATTTCCTATCGCTAATCCAATTTACTGATGGAAAATAATATTATTGATGTTTATTTGTTTAAGTGCAATACAAGTAAAACAGGTTTATTTCTAATTTGAATGCACTTTTTTATCCCAAAATAATTCCTTTTGTAGAACTTTTTTGAATTATGGTATCCAACTTAAATTAGGCTATAAAAAGGAAAATTTAAATTGCAAGGGGAGAGATAACTGAGTAAGAAAGGAGTAGTGGATTAATTCTTTAAATAAATTCCAAACATGCATGTAGATGACAATAGTGCAAGAAATCAAACAGTTCCACATCTATTGCTGTTCATCAAAGGTTACAACTAGGCCTTCAACAAATAAAGAGGGCTTATATAGGCTTAGCCAGCTCTGCTGCCCAATCTAATTCATGATAACATTTATGAATAAAATATTGTTTAAATTAAATCAACAAATAGAAATACTGCAAGTAAATGATGGCTGTCCAGCACATGCTTTAAAAATTCTGCCTCTTGTCCCTTTTACTATTTTCACCACATTTGTTTTTACTGTTAAATCATCTGCTTATTTCATATTTCTGAAATTATTAATTTTTCACATTTGTCAACCCAATACACATTTGCTTAACATTTGAATTTCACTGTCTTTTCAATGCACATCTGTCAACAGAAATATTTACTCTAATCAAATCCCTAGTGTAAATAATTTTCCAATACCTCAAATCTTCTAATACATTACATTTGTCTTAATCAAGTAAAGCCTGATGATGGATGTCCAGTCAGTGTCCACTGTGACAGATTAATATTGACCAGAACATCAATTATCACACAAACATCTTCATCTTAGAAAGCATTCATTTGTAACCACATTTCAAATCCTTGTAATAAAAGCAGCCATTTTAATAAAGAGTAACTTAAGTTTCAAAGCCAGTGAAATTTATAATCCAACTGTGCACACAAACAAAACACAGAACTTCAAGCTTTGCATTTTTTCCTGATACCAGTGTGTGAAAAAACACCATATCTACTCTTCTGCATTGCATATGCAACAAAATTGTTCTGTCGAAGATCTCCTTAAATCTCTGGCCATACTAAATCTATATGGTAAAATAATCATTGTTTGCTTAGCGTCCAGTGGCAAATATCACAAGCCTTTTCAGAAGCATGCAGTTCAACAATACAATCTGGGTATATCCGAAATGGGATTGGGAGGGGGATACATTTAAGGGCTATAGATTTTGACTGCAACTGTAAAAGTGTGCAGAGATCAGAAGGGGCAGAAACGTAAACTTCTATAGTAGCATTAACCCATTTTTTTCAAAATTTACAAGAGATGTCTTTAGAGTGCAGGGATCATAGCAATCACTAATCCAATTGCTGACTAATTGCTACATACAAATTATCATTAACTTTGCTGAATATAAACTGGAGTATAGGTACTGTTCTGCTGAACCTCTACTTATTCATTTAAAGAAACAAAAGGGTTGATTTGCACAATTCTGATTTCAGACAACATGTACATCCATGTTTTCAGTTAATGGGTACATGTACATGTATAAAATCCATTAACATTTGAGCTACAATTTAAGGGACAGGAATAAATTGTGAACTGTATCTTTGTACCACATAGTTTCCTTCCACTGTAAAGCAAAATTCAGAAAATTTTACATTCAATGATTTTTTCTGCTAAATGTTGAAAGCCTCTTCTTGTCTTTGAAATACGTTTTTATTACTTATAGTATATACAATGAAGTCATTCTTCACAATCAAATTAGAACCAGTGTATTATGACTGAGTTTTCATGTATACTCCTCTTCATGTTCATTAATCTAATGGACACACATATAGTGATATTGTAGAAAAGTTATTTTTGATTTGATAAATGGGGAATGATTCATTTGTTTTTAGATCTTTTTAATTCTTGGTGTCCAATTTTTATATGCATGATATTAAGTTCAAGATAGAATTTTTATATAGAATTTGTGACGGTTTACAAAACACTATACTGTTGTTTCAATTCCTACACCCTAATGTTGCATACGAAAGGTGATATGCAGCAAATGCAAGTGTGTACAGGTAATATATTTTACTGGATCTAAAACATTTTTCGATGAATTAAGATTTTTCTTTATGTACATGTACATATTATAAAGATCCAAGGTAAAACGTCAGGCCACTTAGTCTCAATAAAAGAGTGTTTTGTGTCATTTGAAAATATACTCGAGGCAACTAAATATATTGTATAAAAGTTTGAAAAAAGATGAGATTTTTAAACATATATGGAGCATAAACAACAACAGTTTAATTTTAATTTCCTGCTTTAAACAACATGGTGACTTGATATTTTTCTATTTTTAATGTACATATTTTCATTAAAATACATCTGTGTTTTCCTTTTTCTCCCATCACAAATCGTATAATTTATAATTGGATATTTACCGGTATTTTTTCCTTTTTCTCCTATTACAAATCGTATAATTTATAATTGGATATTTACCAGTATTTTTTCCTTTTTCTCCTATCACAAATCGTATAATTTATAATTGGATATTTATTTCTTGAGTAACAGCTAGATTAGGATACATTTATATTTTGAGGCTATCAAATTTTATTTAAAAGTTTACATGAAAAACAGTCAACACGTTGACTATTGGGTATTATTAATACTTTATCAAATATCTTGAAATGTTCCATAATCAGTCTTATCAAAACAGAGATCTAGATCATGGTATAATGAAGAGCTATACAGGAAATCAAACTGGATACTATCTGCAGACAGCAACACAATCCCTCCATGAATATTACATCAGAAACCTATTCTTTTATCAGTGACATCAACACAAAGCAGAGGTATAGATCAGGTATCTTAGTTATGTAAAACAGTCTTCAAAAAAACCAGAAAACCATTTGTCACAGAACTATGTACAATGAAAACTCTGTAATGACTCACATCAATCTTCAAATGACTATTATGGTCAGTAATGAGCTGCCAAATGGGCTAAACATAAATAAACCAAACATAAATATAAACTGAGAATGTATTTCTCACCTTCTATTAGCCCATTTGAAAATGTAAGGACTCCATTGGATCTACATGGCTGTTCAAGAAATGCAAAATGTCAAAGTTACAATGTACCTTGTCATTTGACCTTTGACCTAAAAGCAGTGAGCAGATGAATCTAAACCAAAAGTTGATTGTTTGTAGAGGGTATTGCTGTAACAGTCCTGCAAAGTTTCAAAACATTTCATAATGTAGTTTCAGAGTAGATGATTTTTTAAATTTGGCCAATAAAAAGAAATTGGCCTCTGGCGGCCATGTAATTCATCCTACTGGAAACAAAGGTTTGTAGATGTCCTTCTATGCATCATTCATACCAAGTTTGGTTACAATCTGCCAAGTAGTTTCAGGGGAGAAGATCAAAATGTGAAAAGTTTATGGACAATGGATGCTGAAGACAGATAATGGATGCAAAATGATGACATTAGCTCACATGGCCTATAGTCCAGGTGAGCTTAAACAATAAAAAGCTCAATTTTTTGGCCAATTTACCTTGGTCAAAAGCACAAAAAAGAGATGTCAGTTCAAAATTTCATCAACTAGGATATCCGATTGATATTAAGAGTATATCCAAGGCTGTCTTCTAACTTCCAAACATGAAATTCAAAACAATGGTGTGTGATGAAAGATAACATATTAAAATTCAAACAAATATGTGCATGAATCAATAAACAATAAATTTCATAGCATGTGGGTCTCAAATCAAAGAACAAAACTACATGTAACTTAACACAGAATTTAAAGGGTAAATACACCAATAAAGCATCTAACAAAACACTTTGAAGAGATACAACTCTTTTATGGTGGATATTTAAAAGATGGGAGAAAATATACATAATCATTATCTACAGACAGATCTGATGTTTCCTCTCTGTGTGTCCATGATCATTTCTGGCTTTTATTCAACTGATTTTATGTTATATCCCATAAAACTGACAATACTTCAATGATTAAATAAAATTTACAACTCATCAGTCAATGGCCAAAAACTCCATCTCACAAAGACTTCTATACTTTCTCTAGACAACTTTTAGATTTAGTGAATTTATTAGAATTAATAAGTTAAGTATCATAATGTGTTTCACCTGAACATAATTTACATCATCAAAGTGAAAGCTTTTTAATTATTATTGCCAATATTTAACACATGTCTGATGAAGGTTGATTAGCCTACTTTTCTGTTCATTAATGTTCACTTATATTTTCTGTTATTTATTAGAGGATTGTATTTCATACGAGAACAATAGAAAAGAGCCAAATCAAACAAAGGCCAAAGAAAAAAATTCACCATTCCAGTGTCATATGGTATTTTGACACAGCTAGTGTTATATGGTATTTTGACAGCTAGTATTATATGGCATTTTGACACAGCTGGTGTCATATGGTATTTGTACACAGCTACTGTCTGACCATGGGGTCGAAATAATAACACCAACCAATAACGGTATACACATTATCTAATTCAAGTCGGTTATGGGTATTTGGTTTTATCCTGCAATCAAGCAATTTAAGGTCTAATAAAAGGAGTAGAATAAACTTTAGTCGTATTAGGTCAATGACCTAATAAAGTCTACTGGTACTTGTTTACACGAAGAGCCCAAGGAGCATAGCGAATGTACCAGATAACGTCATGGCATTTCCTGCGTTTTCAATGCTGTTGAATTTCAACTTCAAAAGTAATTTTAAAGCATTTTACGCATCTAAAGGGGACTGCAGGATGAGGACAATACAAAGTCATTGTCGGAAAATTTATTTGGGCTCGCTGTGAAACATGGGGAAAAGGCTCACTAAAGCTTGCCTTTTCTCATGTTTCTAAAGCTCGCCCAAATAAATTTTATATTTTCCGACAATGACTATGTATTGTATATTTAACCACATTTCCAAGTAATAATCATAGATTTTTAATTGTGCTCTGACAACATTGATACCTGATATTAACAAAAGTATAAAGCCAAACCCATTTGGGATACAGCTACAGATATTAGACCTTCTGGTTTTGTTTGAGACTCAAAATTTTCAAAAAAATTTACATGAGAAGACATCATTGGGACTAGTCACCATTTTAATGGGATTATTGCTAAATATCAATCTCTAATTGTAAATTTTGTACTTTTGGTTCTACATGAATTTAAAGTAAAATAAGAATGTGTCTGAGGACATGAATGCCCCACGCTCCAGCTGGCTTATAATACATGAAGAATCTGAAATTTTCATGTTATAAAGGGGAAAAATGACTCACTGCCCAAATTCGAACTCTGTCTGTGTATTGTGGTGCTTAGCATTTTGTATGAGTTTCATAAAATTTGGATGAGGCAAACTTAAGTTAAAGTGCGGAAACAAAATAATATGCAATTTTCAAACTTATAAAGGGGCATAACTCTAGAACAGTAAATGACTCACTGCCCAAATTCGAATCTCTATCTTAGTGTCGTGGTTCTTTGCATTGTGTATGAGTTTCATAAAATTTGGAAGAGACAAACTAAAATTAGAGTGCGGAAATCAAAATCGGATGGACCGAAGGACGGACGAACAGACAGACAGGTCAAGGGTAACACTTAATGCCCCCTTCTCCTAGCAGCAGGGGGCATAAAAATTAATAAATTATAAATTTTCCCTTCTTCAATCCTATTTTAATATCGTATGATTATGTTGGCCCAACACAATCAAGAACATGCTGAATCAGATGCATGAATAATACAAACTTCTCCAGAGATGTTGGAATTGGATAGGGCACATTCTCTATAAGTCCTCAACCATCGAAAGCCTGAGGCAGATGTAAAGAAAACAGCATTAAACTGCAACCAGCTAGACAGGAAAGGCCAGATCAAGGAGGTCTGGTAAGGGGAAAATGCCTGAGACTGGTCAGTGGGCATGCCAGTACATAAACATTTGTATTCTTTGAAATAATTTGGACCTCTTGAATTAGAAATGTCAATTTTTAGAATATGTTGTGTATACACTGTATATTCACGTCAAGATTATGTAACATGACTGCAACTTGACAAACTTGTTACCTACAGAATCCAAAGTACCTATTGGTTTCTATGTTAATCTCCATATGGGGGTAAGGAAATACTGAAGAAAATTTCATAAAAATAAAAATTTAACGTCTTCAAAAATAACAGCACCTCAATTAAGTGGAAATGTTTCCAATTGATCTAATTCAACGAAAATGGCACCTTCCCATGGCTCTTCATGCCAAAAAATGAGGCACAAAAAGGGGGAATGAATTTTTACTGAAAATCAGGGGGTGGCCATTTTAATCATTAAAATTACCCATATTCTTAACAGCTAGTTTGAAATTGTTTCTCATACGTTTCCAAAGAAGAAAGACTGCAGTTAAAAATTATTTATTATTTAATTAAAAATTGACCAATAGGCAGCGAGTCTCACATTCATTACACCGCTAAATGTTCCCTTCAGAAGATGTCTGTGCTCAGTATTTCATAAATTGATACATTGTGTCCTATAGTTAACTCTGAGTTTAAGGGCAGTCTTTCATCCTTGAAAATATATGAAATAAGGCAATTTCAAACTAGCTGTTCAGAATATGGGTAATTTTAAAATAAACTACTAAATTTTTGAAAAGCAATCTACCGGTATAAAGATTTTGATAAGGATTGGAGCAAAAAACATATTCTAATGCGAGGAAAGAAGTTATTTAAAATACGAGTTGGATTACCAGTCAGTCCAAATACATAAAATAAACCATACTAATCAAAGATCTCATTTTACTGTTAAAAACTTCAGCAATTAATCTCTGAAGATAATAGAAAGAACAGCTGTTTATTTGTAAACCAACTATCTAGTTAACTTGACACTAATTATATATTGGTTTGGAATACACATCTCTTTCTTTCTATGACTAATTCTAAAAACAAAAATTTTCTTAAAAGTAACCACAACCTATCCACAGTTACTTCATCTGAACTTTTGCTATTTATATTAATAATTCTTCTGAACTTTTGCTATTTATATTAATAATTCTTCATCTATGTTATATTCTGAGCAATGGTAGAAAAATTTTCATGATTCTTTTTTTTTAAATTTTGAAATAATAAATAAATTATCAATTTTTACAAACAATTTCTTGATATAAATTTATGACCTATTACAAGTAAGTTTCCAGGATTTCCCATCAATCCATGAAAGTTTCCTTAGAGGTCAATATTCTATTTTCTTAATAAATATTTCCAATTTAAAACATTTATATAATCAAATAATGATAATATCTAGCAACAATAGTAACTGTAGCCTCAGAGAAAGCATTAGTTATCTCCCATACTTATATTTTTTAAACAGTAAAATTGAATTGTCTCCCTTCCCTCAAAAAAAAAGCAATAGCTAACATCAGTTTTCTCCCCAACTCAGCTCCTTGTTTTTCATACACTTTCTATTATAAAACTAACAAAAACACTGTCACTGAAAACGTGCCATTGATAGGTTCATTTTGAAATTTTTGTTTCACCTTTTCAGGTGTTTGAATCCAAAATCAATTTGGGAATTTTTATTTAATTAAGAACTTACTTTCATATTTTCAATAATTTCCAAACTAAGTAATTATTTTGCCCTAAAATTAGTTTCATATTAAAATTTAAATACAACACTGTTCTTTATCAGTTTTAGACACACCTTAAGCTAATTTGACAAGTTAAATAATTTAACTTTATATAAATGTGAGAATTCCAAAATCATTGAAGTTTTATTTCTAAGCTAAATGTCTTTGCATTTTGATGTCAAATGTCAATATCAGGACTAAGAGAAATAAATTAGCTTAGTAAAAAAGATCTTTTGAAAAATAAAACACAAAAACCACAACAAAACCAATAAAAATTCCATCACATCTCATTTCTCAAATGAGAAATTCATTATATATAATAGGTATATGACACATTTTCAAATCAATGAAATATTCAAAGCACTGATAAAAATCACTGAGAACAATCATGCAGAAAAACAATTTTATCAACATGGAATTCATATAATCAATAAACTTCACTTTTGGCTAATCTATCATTGATTTTTCATCAGAATTTTTTGTCAGATATTTATTTTTAGACTTTTTATAGAAAAAATACAGAAAATCAATATTAAAGAATCAGGTAAAATCTTATAATAATTCACCAAACAACAATGACTGTCAGAATTTTAATAGGGATTTTCCAAGCTCAGTATGGTGGTTTTTTTCTTTTATTAAAAGAAGATTTTTTTTCCTTGAGAACAAAATTTTAAACAAAAATGCTTACAGTTGGGGGAGGGTGTAAATCAGATAAAATAATTTGCATCCATTAATTATTGATTAAACCATAAAGAATTTTAGAATTTTAACGAAGGGATTTCATCAAACAAGGTAAAGGTGACACAATTCTAAATAACTATGTCACAAGATAATTTTAATAAGTAAAAAATTCATTACATGTGTTAGAAATTTTAATTAGGTAACAGATCCAGTTGTAATTACTCAAATACAATATAATATCTTTGAGTAGGTGAGAAACATAAAAGTAACCTATTTTCTTTCTTCTTTTTAAATTCTCAATATTGAAATGCGTGAACTTGTTATCCTTGTTACTTCATTACAGATAAATCACCATGTACATTTTGTATCACACAACTGTCATACTTATCTTAAGATGTGAATAATGTCAAAGATCAATTTCACATTTACTGAATGGTGTATAACAAGAAAGAAATAACAATATTTTACCCCCCTCATTTTCTAATTAAGATACTTTTAAATATACCACTATGTAAATTGGGTATATATTTTGAAGCCTTATTCCATGTTTATTCTGATCCTATTTGATTACTCCATTTTTTGTACATTTTCGATTTTATAAAAAGTTTCTCATATCTTATCAAAACATACTTTTTAATTCCTCTGAGGTTAGCACTAAAGTAACATTCATGAATAAATTTTAGAATTAAATCAAAAATGGTTCATTTTTTAAAAGATTTCTGTCTATCTTTGAAATCAATAGACGTCCATAAATTACACACTGAGAAATCTGTCTAGTCATTATATACAGTATGTATTCACCACATGTCTCCTCATATTATCATGTGTTTCTACATTTTGATTCACTTAATTAACGAAGTGGTATTATAATAACTGTTTCTCCAGTAAGATGGCTGGAAGGTTCAGATAGTACAAAATAATCAACTAAGGGTAAATCCTTATATCTTGGACAATGATATTTTCTCCAGTAAGATGGAGAACGCAAAAATGAAAGGCAGATACTTTGTCTTGTATTTTACAGATGGACAGAAAATTCTTCAGTAATGGTGATCTTGAACTTATAAGCTCCACTCACCTAAAAATAATCAACAGGGACCCTTCCTTCCCTCATATCTTTCATCTGTACTAGTTTTATTGCAATCCATGAAGACATAGGGAAGTAATCAGTCAGAAAATAATGTGCATTGAGAGATTCTATATTTAGTTAAAGTCCGGCCTTGCCCTTTGACCCACCAACCTCAAAATAATGTCTCTTCCCACAAGATTTTTTTTCTTTACAAAATATTTATCAAGCTTAATACAAGTTAAAATCTGTTTTACTGTCTAAACTGGCTATATTCTTCAAATTTCCAGGGACTATTCACATGTCAACCACTCTATCACAGCTCTGCCCTGGCCCACCTGGCCTTCACACCCACTACTGCAAGGGGCTGGCTGTGGTCCAGTTATTAATTATATTATATATTTTTTTCAGATATAATTGATAAAATAAAATAATTTCCTTGTGGTGTAATCATGCAAGCTAATGAGCTAGTCTGCCTACACATTTATCTTATGTTAGTCACATCTAATACCCTTTCTTCCTCTCTTTCTCTTTAAAAGTTATATTTTAATAAGTCAAAAGTATATCACATTTAGCATAATTATATTGTACATGTAATTAGAAAATAACCAAGTCACCCAGAGACTCGTCAGAAGCTTTCTGTACTTCATTTAACTCCATAGAGGATTAATTTTAAGATGATAATTACGGTAGTTGTTAGGTATTAACATCTACCAAAACGCACCTGGTGAACACAACTTAACACCTACACAGTAAATATTGTAGCTTCAGATAACAATAATGTGTTGATAGACAAAGAGAGATAACTCAATTAACAATCACTCTTCAACAGTTTTTTGGTAGTAATCTCATTCTCAAGGCTTAATATGCAAAAATCCAGAACAATAACACAAAACAAAGAAGCATATAAAATATAAAATAAATAGTAAAGGAAAAACATTTAAGCCAAAAACTAATTTTTAGTCTGAGTTTCCAAAAATTTAAGTTTTACTAAAGCATCTACCAACAGGACCATCTGTGGAAAAAACACAACAAAGGAAGTGTCTTCATTCTGACTGGAATGTTGACTTAAGGGAATTGCGGTAAAGAATTTCTGTATTCCAACAGTTCCATTGAAAAAAAAATATCTATATTATTTTTGTTGATTTGAATGTTTCAATTGAGTGGTCCTGCAACCCATTTAGTGTTTTTCTTGAGGTATGGCTTGCTGCAGATCACTAAAGGCCACAAGACAATCTAGAATCTTACCCTACTCTATCTAAATGTTGTCTTATTGAAGCATACCTCAAATCCTTCTATTTTCATATTATTGCAGTCATGATTTGTAATGTTACTTAGCACTTTAGAAAAAATCATTAACACTGTCACCAAGTATAAATCCTAACAAAGAATTTACAATGTATTTCTTAAAAACAGAAGTGACTTGGAAATGCAGGGATTACCACTGCAATTACATTGTAAAACCTGTAATGTCACTTTACAAATTTATAATGACGTAAATTCAATTAAGAAAGTATCGAATTTGCTTAAATAGCCTATAAATGTAAATTGGTTTGGTTGAAATGGATAGAAAACAAATTATCTCCATAAAAATCTAATTAATATGTAATTCCAATCTATTAATGAGTTGGTCTGTCAATTTCCAATGTATAAAACATTCTAAGGTAAGATATGTCAATCCTACAAACAGTCTTGCAAAGTTCCTTATATGGAGGCTCACATAGTTGTACCCAATACTTTGCAATGTAATTGATGCTCAGAGTGCGGACAACCTGATAACACTCCCATTTGTTTTGTTTTTTGTTTTTGTTTGAATAATTGACAAATTGCTGCCTTTAGTTTTTGTTCTGTCTTTTATATACTGGGTACAAAGATTCTCTGCCATGCACTCGTGATTTCACCATCGGCAAATTTTTTAAAATTGGTTTATACTAACTGGAAATCACTGTCTGTTTTGTTTATTTCGATTTTTTTTAATCATTTGGCCTCAACTTTTAAGTCCATGTCTGCACATAGGCATTTTCTTTTAATCAAAGATTGGAATGCAGAATGGAAATTTTAAAATATTACTAGAAACTATATGATGAAATTACATGCAAACTGTGTACAGTAAGAAAACTACTCTAATATTTTTTTTGTGCAATACATGTATTTATTTTTGTCTTCTGTCCCTATAAAAACTAGAGGCTCCCACGAGCCTGTATCACTCCCCTGGACTATGTCCATTTTGACTGGCAGCTTTGAACATTGCTGTCAAGTTCCAATTGTCAAGCTGGTTTCAAACAAGAAGATCATTCAGTTGACTAATTCTCATTAGGTCATATGTTAAACTAAGTTCCGCTCTGGCAGCCATCCTGGATGGTGGACAGGGTAATTGGATAAATTTCTGAAAGAGGACCAACTAAGGACCATTGCTGCCAACTTTTTTTCTAATTGGCAAAGTGGTTTCAGACAAGAAGATCTTTAAGTAAATTTTCCATAGGGTCCTATGTTAAACTAAGTTCGGTTCTGGTGGCCATCTTGGATGACGGGCTGTGTCATCGGATATAATTCTGAAAGAGGACCACCTAAGGACCATTGCTGCCAAGTTTTGTTCCAATTGGCCAAGTGGTTTCAGTCAAGAAGATCTTTTAGTAAATTTCCCATAGGGTCTTATGTTTAACTATGTTTGGCTCTATGACGGACCGGGTCATCGGATATTATTCTGAAAGAGGACCACCTAAGGAATATTGCTGCTAAATTTTGTTCCAATTGTCAAAGTGGTTTCAGACAAGAAGATCTTTAGGTAAATTTCCCATAGGGTCCTATGTTAAACTATGTTCATCTCTGGCGGCCATCTTGGATGACGGGCAGGGTCATCAGATACAATTCTGAAAGAGGACCACCCTTTGGGCCAGGTGAGCTAAAATACAGTCTGAGAAAAGCTTCTCCTCAAGGTAAATATAATCAAGCAACAATCAGAATATATTTGTAACCTGCTATATTTAATACCCTAGTCACACTGGAATATGTACAAGTTGGATGCCATTCCCAGGTGTCTTATGTAATCCATAAGTCATAATCATAACTGTTGTCATAAATCAAGGTTCATGTCTGGGTATAAGAAAATTTTCCTTTTGAGAATGAAATATTCATCATAAATTAGTGTGCAGCTGACTTGAAATCATAAACTATACTTGGCAGGAAGAAATGTGTCTTCTCTGCCACAAATCAAAAGTGAACTGCTAAAATGAGGTCAAGTTCATCAACTGTCTGACCAAAACAGACAAGTAGTGTCTATATTGTAAAATGGCTCCAGAAAGTATGGTCAAGTTAAAGAACTGTAAAAGTCATACATGTATGGAATTGGAAGGCCCATAATATTTTGGATAAAGAATAGATTGCCTTTTGTAAGTTCAAAGTCTTTTGACCAAAGCAATTTTATGTAAAAATTATTGCAAACAGTGACAGTAAAGACATTAACGGTATTCAATATTTAAATTACATTAAAAAATCATTTGTTTTTCATATGAACATTAATTTATAGTATATTCATGAAATGTCACATTTTTACAATAAATTATTTAGCAGTTTCTTGAAATTCTGATTTTGTTATGCTACTGGGTATATGTTGTTCTCATTTCACAAATACTCAACAAGTCAGGATCCAACCATCTTTTTTTATTGATGACCTGAGACTAGTCTCAATAATGATAATAGGAATGTTTGTGAACTTGGGACAATGAACATAAATTCAAGTGAAACAGAAAAAAATCTGACTTGTGGGGACATTATTTGCTTTAACAAGTCAACTGTTAACCTTTCTAAACAAACTCATCGTCATCTGCTCAATCTGTTATTCCAAACACAGAAAAATCACACACTTGCACTATCAGCAGATTTTGCTGCTTAAAAAGCTTTCAGCTGTGCCACTTGCTGAGCTTAGGAAATATAAAACAATTAACACATTTCATAGGACTTTTTTCTATAATACTGAATGCATACACAACATATTTTGTCTATTATCTCTGAATTAAGCAACTAACATCATCATTAATAAAATATTCTATTGATTTGGATCTGGCAAAATGCCTATCAATATAAAATTCTTCACAAAGTTCAAATACAACATGGTTCCACCACTTAAACTTACTTTACAACCTAACTCAAATTTCTCAGAATCTTCCAATGATTTTCAATGAAATTAACAAATAGTTCCTACAGATGCATGCCATCAATTATATAATATATTCAGTTATGGGTTATTTCTTTTGTATTGAGCATTTGAAAGAGAATTTTAATGAGGACAAAGGTATTCATTTTTTTTAATTAAATTTCTCAAATATATGAATACAAAGCTTTAATTTGAAACAAGAACTATAGAATTTTGTTATTAAATCTGCTACAACAGCACTGAGACCAATACACTTTGTATACCTACAAATCTTCAATGTAAATTTAAAGTTATTTCCATTCACACCAATTTACCCAATATAGAGAAAAGACATGTTTGATGGCTCTTAAGGATGTTCGATGGTCATGTTTTTGAATTTTTGTCAGATGTTCAGAATCATCTGGTTTTATCCATTTGAATGCCATAAATTATTTTTCCCACTAACACCCATTTCATAAATCTTTTGCATGCAGAATAATAAGCCATTTGCGAAATTCTTATAAAATCCTTGTTATTATTAAATAAACTTGTCAATGGTAAAGCCATGTAAAATCAAGAGAGCATATTTTCCCGCCAAATTCTCAATGGCTTACATCTTGAAAACGAGCATACAGACCTGTAATTTTTTTTCGCTCTTTTATAAATTTAGTTCCTTTATTAATCCATTATCAATATTTTCCAGTGTTATGAAAAGCTTGTTATTTTGAAAATGAGTAGCGAACATCCTTAAATTCAAAGAAAGCAAAAGAAACTGATACAACTATACAGACCTGTTGTTTTATCAGAGGATATATTTGAATCCAAGGAAGGTCAAAACAATGTAGCTAGACAAGGATGGAAAGGATGGATGACATGTCGTAAAATTGTTAAAAACAGAAAAGAGCGGTGACAGGCTCATGCTGAGTGCTGTAGCACACTGTGGAGCTGAATATGTTACCTCCACTGTTTAGGCCAAATCACAAATCTTGCCCCATTTAAAAAAAAAAACATTTGAGTATGTTCTTTCATAGCTATGTGAAACAAGAACCAAATATACATGTATGTTATGTCAAAAAAGGCTTAATAAAAACCATTATACACAAGTACTTCTAATTCTAAGGATCTCAGAATTAACAAATCCTACTCACATTTTAACTCCAGGAGGGGGGTCCCATACACATTCTCCAGTGGTGAGGTTGGCATACATGTGTTCCTTTGTACGAGGTTCGATGATTTCCACCCACTCCCATCTGAAAACAAAAAATAATAAAGTTTTTTTATTTTCATGTAATTTGAAAATTTGTCTATCAAATATACAATTGATTGGTAAATCAAAGAGTTGAACTGTCATTAATTAGGGTTATCCTTGGTTTTTGTCGAGCCTGCGACTTTAGTCGCAGAAAGCTCGACATAGGGATAGTGATCCGGCGGCGGCGGCGGCGGCGTTAACTCACTTCTTAAAAGCTTTATATTTTAGAAGGTGGAAGGCCTGGATGCTTTATACTTTGTATATAGATGCCTTATGTTACGAAGTTTCCGTCTGTCATATGTACATTGTCCTTGACCTCATTTTCATGGTTCAGTGACTACTTGAAAAAAAAATTCAGATTTTTTGTAATGTTAATTTCTCTCTTATTATGAGTAATAGGATAACTATATTTGGTATGTGCGTACCTTACAAGGTCCTCATCCCCATCAGACAGTTTTCAATTGACCTTGACCCAATTTCAAGGATCAGTGAACAAGGTTAAGTTTTGGTGGTCAAGTCCATATCTCAGATACTATAAGCAATAGGTCTAGTATATTTGGTGTATGGAAGGATTGTAAGGTGTACATGTCCAACTGGTAGGTGTCATCTGACCTTGACCTCATTTTCATGGTTCAGTGGTTATAGTTAAGTTTTTGTGTTTTGGCCTGTTTTTCGAATACTTTATGCAATAAGTCTACTATGTTTGGTGTATGGAAGGATTGTAAGGTGTACATGTCCAACTGGCAGGTGTCATCTGACCTTGACCTCATTTTCATGGTTCAGTGGTTATAGTTAAGTTTTTGTGTTTTGGCCTGTTTTTCGAATACTGTATGCAATAGGTCTACTATATTTGGTGTATGGAAGGATTGTAAGGTGTACATGTCCAATTGGCAGGTGTCATCTGACCTTGACCTCATTTTCATGGTTCAGTGGTTATAGTTAAGTTTTTGTGTTTTGGCCTGTTTTTCGAATACTGTATGCAATAGGTCTACTATATTTGGTGTATGGAAGGATTGTAAGGTGTACATGTCCAATTGGCAGGTGTCATCTGACCTTGACCTCATTTTCATGGTTCAGTGGTTATAGTTAAGTTTTTGTGTTTTGGCCTGTTTTTCGAATACTGTATGCAATAGGTCTACTATATTTGGTGTATGGAAGGATTGTAAGGTGTACATGTCCAACTGGCAGGTGTCATCTGACCTTGACCTCATTTTCATGGTTCAGTGGTTATAGTTATGTTTTTGTGTTTTGACCTGTTTTTCGAATACTGTATGCAATAGGTCTACTATATTTGGTGTATGGAAGGATTGTAAGGTGTACATGTCCATCTGGCAGGTGTCATCTGACCTTGACCTCATTTTCATGGTTCAGTGGTTATAGTTAAATTTTTGTGTTTTGGCATGTTTTCGAATACTGTATGCAATAGGTCTACTATATTTGGTGTATGGAAGGATTGTAAGGTGTACATGTCCAACTGGCAGGTGTCATCTGACCTTGACCTCATTTCATGGTTCAGTGGTTATAGTTAAGTTTTTGTGTTTTGGCCTGTTTTTCGAATACTGTATGCAATAGGTCTACTATATTGGTGTATGAAAGAATTGTAAGGTGTACATGTCCAACTGGCAGGTGTCATCTGACCTTAACCACATTTTCATGGTTCAGTGGTTATAGTTAAGTTTTTGTGTTTTGGCCTGTTTTTCGAATACTGTATGCAATAGGTCTACTATATTTGGTGTATGGAAGGATTGTAAGGTGTACATGTCCAACTGGCAGGTGTCATCTGACCTTGACCTCATTTTCATGGTTCAGTGGTTATAGTTAAATTTTTGTGTTTTGGCATGTTTTCGAATACTGTATGCAATAGGTCTACTATATTTGGTGTATGGAAGGATTGTAAGGTGTACATGTCCAACTGGCAGGTGTCATCTGACCTTGACCTCATTTCATGGTTCAGTGGTTATAGTTAAGTTTTTGTGTTTTGGCCTGTTTTTCGAATACTGTATGCAATAGGTCTACTATATTGGTGTATGAAAGAATTGTAAGGTGTACATGTCCAACTGGCAGGTGTCATCTGACCTTAACCACATTTTCATGGTTCAGTGGTTATAGTTAAGTTTTTGTGTTTTGGCCTGTTTTTCGAGTACTGTATGCAATGTGTCTGATAGCATTTACTTTCATTAGAAATACACGACAGGCGAGACATTTTTGTGTGTCCACTCTTGTTATACTATACGTTTATACCTTTTTATCCTGCAATTACACTTTTAGCCTGCCCAATATTGTTTTTCGAAATTGGGTCAGTAGCCCAATACAGTCTCCTGGTACCCTTGTCCTCACATTCAACGATATTTTGCATTGCATTCTGGTTCACAGTGATTATGACATTGTGTTTCCCTAGATTACGTGCCAAAAATGGTCCTTTATCAAAATAGCTATAAATGTTCCATTTTCATGTCTTTTCGCACAAACAGATAACAATTTAGTGTTGCAGGTTAAAAAAAATATATGTACAATATTACATTGTCAGAAAATATCAAGTTTATTTGTACTCACCGCGACACAGGCAAGAAAATGCTCAGTAAACCTCGCATTTCTACCTGTTTCTAAGGCTCATACAAATAAACTTTATATTTTCTGACAATGTACATATATTGTATATATATATATATAAAATCTAATAGAACTTTCAACTTCTGAGTCTTCTGGACCATATTCAGTAGTAAGTATTTAAGTCTTACACAACT
The DNA here is from genome assembly GCA_028015205.1 of Mytilisepta virgata. Lineage (NCBI taxonomy): Eukaryota > Metazoa > Mollusca > Bivalvia > Mytilida > Mytilidae > Mytilisepta > Mytilisepta virgata. The sequence goes on from CM051515.1 coordinate 41,754,849, forward strand.
AAAATCTGTGAAAAAGGATTTTAATGGGTTCTTTTTTTATAAAAGCATCCAAAGAATCCAAGAATGTATTTTTTACAGCCCTAAAAGTGATTTTAATTCCACAAAATACATTGAGATTATGCTATTAAAAAAAATAAAATTCTGAACATACAATGTACACATGCAACAACATAAAATTTAACCTCTGAATTTTTCTATTGGAGTCTATTTAAACATATTAAACTAAGTTATCTTCAGTTTTAATATATTAAGGTTTCCACTGAGAGTTAGGCTACCAAAGTTTAGTTTTTAGATATCTTGATTGCACATGGGAGCCAAGATATCAAGTTCACTTTCAAACTAGATATCTTTAGATATCACCTTTCAAAATTCATTTGATATTTCTAGATATCAAGGTTTTCTATTAGACTTTCCTTTCAAAGATTAACAGAAGATTCTAGATAAACCTTTACATAAAGTCCAATTGTGTATCAGATATCATAGTTTTCCATTAGAGATTCACCTGTAGGCTCTAAAATATGATAAAAGCTATTCACCTGTCAAAGTTCACCTCAACGTTCAACTTTCTGATTTAATTTAGCATATGAAGTCCATAAACAGGTTTTAGATATCCGTTTTCTGTGAACTTCAAGCAGGCACTTTTGTTATAAAGATATAAAGGTTTCTCATAAAAACAGAGATATGTACCCATAGGAATGTTTAAATTTTAGGACTAAGGTATAGCTAGACTCCTTATGTGCCCTGCTCCCTTCTATTTTCTGAAGAAACTGAGAATCCAATGTAATTTAATACTCCTTCCATGTAAGAAGTCAACCTGATGACTTTATCATGCTCTAACTTGAAACAGAAAACCAATAATGGGACAGCCTGGCTTATTGAAATTCCATTAAAATATCAGGCCCTGTCAATAAATTCTGCTTCCTGTTGTCTCCCTCTGGGATGGAAATACAACACTCCATGTCATGAGCACATTCAGGCATGACAGGCTGACCCATAAAGTCTATTGAATTTAACTCTAGATTAGCACAGACTTTGTTTCTAGGATAATTGATACAGAGAGATGTTCATCAATGAAACTAGATGGTTCTGATAAAAGAATCAATTTCATGTAATAAGGAACAAGAAACTGTGTTAGATCTAACAATGACATGTTTGTTGTATAGGTTGTAAAATTTTGCAAGTACAATGTATATATGAGGTTTTTGTTCAGACACAATTAGATTGCATCTCTTTTGGAAATTTCTTTTTAATATATACTGAATGGAAACATATTTAAATGTTAGCCATCAATAATTAGCAATAAAATAGCAACTTATGGAATGGAAAAGTGTTTAAATAACAACTTGCATGCATGTTCTAATACTAGAAGTATTTTTGTGCCTGTGCCAAGTCAGGAACCTCTAGCCTTTGTTAGTCTTGTGTTTTTTTAATTTTGGTTCATTTTTGTGTTTTGGAGTTTAGTGTGGCATCCATTTTGCTGAACTAGTATACATTATTGTTTAGGGGCCAGCTAAAGCCTGCCTCCGGGTGCGGGATTTTCTCGCTGCGTTGAAGACCCATTGGTGGCCTTGAGCTGTTTTCTGCTCTTTGGTCGGGTTGTTGTCTCTTTGACACATTCCCCGATTCCACTCTCTATTCTAATTCATGTGTTCATTAATTGGACTGATTTTAGTTCATGATTACATGTACATGTTTATTATTTAATTATCTATTTTTTTGTTGTTGTTTACATTAAATTTTACAAGTACCAAAAATAATAAGAACTACAATGTACACATGTATAAGAAACAAGTACAAGAGCAGTCAGACTAATGATGTATATAAATTTGAACTACCAGACACTGGCCTAGTGGTTTGGCATGCTGGCTTTTAGGTTTCCATCTAGTTGAATAACAATGTTTTAGCTGTGGGCATAATGTGGATCTAATCAGCAGGGCAAGATGATCAACTTCATTCAACCCTGAGCAACATCTGATAATATTCTGATAATAACTATTTAATAACCATAGCAAATAAATAAATCAATGTGAACACACGACTTGGAGTAAAGAGTGCTAAAATCCAAAGTGCAATTAAAACATTTTTTTTTCACAGAAATACTGCATATCTGAGATGATGCAACAGCATAATGCTGTGTTGACACCTAATGTGTTTTATGTAACATCAACTTGCAAAATGACTGCAATCAAATGACAGTTAATTTTGAAACATTTTGTAAAATGCTTGCATTTTAATATATACAGTACCCAGAAGATTCACTCCATTCTATACATTTCAAACTGATTTAGCTAAAACACAACATGACAAATTATACAGATAGCAAACCAGGCTTTCCTTCATGTTGTCACTAACAACATAATCAAAGCCTCATCTTTCTTTCAATCAATCTGGAGTGAAATAAGCATTAATAGAAATACTACTCCACCTTTATTTTGTCATTATAAATATTATACTCAAAGTTTAAAACAGGTTCAATACCAAGAAAGTTGACAGTTACGACATGGAAACTAAGCAAAGTCCCATAATTGTTTAAATCGTCTAGATAACGCTGGAAAAAACTGAGAAATAATCGTCAAACTCAAACTTGACCTCCTTTTTGTCATTAGAAACAATCTATCCACTGAAAACTTCTCTTATCCTCTTTAAATCCTATTTTTCTCTCAATCAAGGAGGATAACTCTAGAAAGACAAAAGTAAATATTTACAAAATTGATGTAGCCCTCCACACCTTAAGTTATTGCTTGATTGCTAAACTGTTTGGAGCCATCAACCAAGTGTGAATACACTGTAATCATGGTAATCTAATGGCATATGAAATGATAGATTTAAACTCCAATTTGTTCACCTTTAACATAGAAACTGCACATAACAACCTGACACAGGGTTTATGTTCTGAGAGCATTCTAGACAGACCTGCTTACATATGAAATGTATACATCCCTTACAGTTAGGTTACCCATTTACATCAGCAGTTCTTCAATATTATACAATACATTTTCAGTGTTTAGTCTTTCTTCTATGATTTTCTGCACTGATTATGCATTAAAAAGGACAAATATACCTAAGGAGCAATCAATAAAACGTAATCCATTGGACAGACAAACCCGGGAAGACAAACGAACAACCACAAGCACAACAAATAAACACAGAAAACTAAAAACAATGAACAACACGAATTCCTATAAAAACCAGGAGTGAACCCAGGTGCTCCGGAAGGGTAAGCAGTTCCTGCTCCGTATACGACACCCGTCGTGAAGTTCAACAAAGTCAATCCGGTGGAAGTCACAAATCGTAGGAGGCACATGAAAGGTTACGACAGTGGGAACAGGTCCAACATCATCTTAGATATTGGAACACTGTAATGGTCAATCAATTCATGATGACGACCGTAAAATTTCTTAAGTGATGACATCAACTTATCCCTGATAAAACCCTGGTTAAGAAGCTTTTGTGACAGCAGTAATCCTCTTTGTCGAAAGTCAGGGTAACTCACGCATGCCCTTGAAAATCGGATAAGCTGAGAAACGTAGACGCCATATGCAGGCGATGCTGGTATATTGCTACTTAAGAAGGGAAAATTAACAATAGGAAAGTTGAAGTCATCACGTTTGTCATAAAGTTTTGTCTTCAAACGTCCCTCATAGTCTATTTCAAGAAACAAATCCAAATATGAAGCGGACTTTGGTGTATCTGTAGTATCCTTAATTTCAAGTTCACTGGGGTAGATAAGATGTAGAAAGTCTTATCATTACAATCATTACAACAGAAAGATTGTTGATAATCTGCCACCTAAATCAAAAGTACACAAATGTACTTTCAAAAAGAGAAGGGGCACTCCCCAAAATATTTATTGTCTATAATTTGCTAATGTGTGCCCCCACCCCCCTCCCCCCAAATCAAAATACTGGATCCATGCCTGTCAATGATAAACAACTATTACATATTTTCATATTAAACAGACAAATATAGCATGCCCGTAACATTCTGAACTTACTATAATTCTTACCACAATCACCCCCTCCTTCAAACTTAATACCAACCCAATATTTCATTGATATTTTGAACATATGGTACATACTTTGAAGAAGGTGAATGACATCTCAATCGAACTAAAGACACATAATGATTCCACTCATAATAACGATCCATTCTCCTCACACAAGTATAGAACACACAAAATGTAATGTCATAATCATTAGCCTGAGTAATAAATACATGCAATTCCAATCTCCATATTACAATATCCTGGATTTGTAAGTTTAACACTTAAAACATTCAATGGATTTGATTATCACATTGGGAAAAGTCATCTTATAATTTTGTTTTATCACCATGATAAATCATGATCTTAATCTTGATAATCCTCAAAACTTCAAATTTTAATCCTTCCTGAAAGTACCATTTTTCTCTAATAAATGTCAGATGAGAAGAATGTACTGTTAATTTGATTGTATTAATTCCATACATATGTTTCTTCTGGGCCAAGTAAAAACAGGCAACCACCTGCACACTACTAAATCACACTATATTTTCTGTTCTGGAGAGTTCTTTATGAAAGTCGTTCCAAAAATAATCGAACATTCTTATTTTGTCCATGTCACTAGACAATCAATTAGATTTTTAAAAAGAAAATTCAACACTGTATCTGAAATTGTTTGTACTATTGAAAGATTCTAGGAGTAGTTCATCTATTTATCATTTCCGTTAAGTACACAGTACACAGTTGTCAGGATTATTACATGTTTTTATCTCAGAAAAAATAATCCATTTTTAACGAGAAATACCATCTGTCTGGCTGAAACTTTCTACTTGTTGATGAATTCCAATAAATTATCCCGAACTATCAGCACAACATTGCTTCAGTAACTCTGAAAATGCTGCTGTCAAAATGAAGATCATTTCCATCAATGCTTTCAATTAACCTTTCTATATAAAAATAGCAGCATGTCTACACTCCAGAATGCCAATGCATGGGGCTGAATATCTCTTCATTTAATTGATCATTAGAAAGTCAAATAATTTGTCAAACCTAATGAGACCTAACTAAACATATCAATAATGTTCATCAATGCTATTCAAAAGGTTCATTTACTTACTGGTATACCGTAAATGTTCTAATAAACTGTAAGATTCTCAATACATGCACGTACTCGCATAAAAAAAGTCATGTATAACAACATTTGAAATTTAAAATCAAAAGATTGCAATGAACCCTAGATTTTTCAATAATATGAGTAGTAATGACAATGTCTAATATATCAATTATGTCTATCAAAGGAACTGAATATTATTTTTATAAAACTGAGTGCTGATAATGCCTTATATGTTTATTAGGTCTATATGAGGAAGGGAAAGTTTCTATAGAATGCATAACATCACTTAAACTTATGTAACTATGCATATTCATGATTTTCAATGAAATGAACAAATGTTGTTAAGATGTGTGCAACCAAAGCTCCCCAAAGCATGAAAAGTTATGAACTAGAATATATCATGTAGTTATGTTTCACACTGGTACCTCAAATCAAAATAAACATAATGTTAAATTCCTAAAATCAGATTACATACAGAAAGAATACATCTGAAATTGATAATATTTGATTGAATGATGTGTTATGCCACATTCATTAATTTTTAAGCAATAACATTCAATTTCTCTTGCAAGAATAATTAGATAGTTGATTCAGATTCTGGCAGGAAAATTTTTAGTCCAATGTGAAATACATGAAATGTTGAAATTAAACATATGTCACCATGTAATACCTGTGATGAATTGTAGATATAAAAATCCAAAAAATGCATACAAAAGACTAAAAACACAACGTATCCTCTTTGACAAATGAGAACACTGATGCAGATTTCTATTTCTACCTTTTTGTCACCCTCTCTACAAAAATAATAATTTTTTATTCTCATATGTCTATTTTTCAAGTTTTAAAACTCCCCTTTTTCCATATCAAATATTTTTTTCTATTTCCAAAATTTCTGCACACCAAAAGTTTTATCTCCCGATCAGTGATTTTATATTTTTTTAACTTTTTTATGTTATTTATGGTAAATCTAATATTGTGTAGATTTCCTGTTTTCATGATTGTGACCTGTAAAATAACCTTCATCAGGAAACAAAGACTTAACCATCTTTTTATGTAATAAACAAGTCAATTGTTTACTACTGTTATAATATTAAATACACATGAAATGTTGAATCTATCAAATGTGATAAACACTTTTGATAAAGATGAATATTTTTCAACAGCCATATAAAAATATATATATACAATTTTCTTTGATATTTATTACTTTGTGACATGAACAATCTGGAAAACATTAATTTTTATGCATGGAGAAATCAACAAAAGATCTATTTAATATGATTACTTTACAAAATCTTAACTAAAACTGTCTTCAGACAAATACCTGTCAAAATAATCATGATTTTAATTTTAATATGTGCCTGAAAACTGTATGATTCAGATTTTATCAAGTAGAATGTTCAGGATATAAAGAAGTACAGAAACCTAAAGATCATTAGTAATGATAACAAATACCATAACCATGGAGCAAATTTGAACACAATCTGTAACTTACCATAGAGACTGAGTTACAAACAAATAACAAGAAAATGCAATTTTGTAAGTCCAACGATAACTCAGCCACAAATTGAAATAGAGCAAAATTCACAAACTTGATCTGTAAACTCATCACAATGTAATACATGTACTAATTAATATCAAATTGATGAGAAAAAGTGCAGAAAACTAAAATTTGCTAGTCAGATGGCCTTATTTCTGCCAAAATTCATTTTAGAAAAAAGGGAAAAAAAATTTATGTGAGTGCAAACTGTTGGTCTCCTAATGTATGTTGTGGTAGGTAAATTAAAATTAAAATACACTACGGTCAAGTGACAACAATATGTCTTCAAATTATTTTGGGCACATTAGGTGTAATGAAGAAAAAAAATACTTATATATGTAACCTAATGAGGGTAGTTTTTACAAGACATTTTAAATTCAAAATAATATTTGACATTAGTAATCATGTTTGTTGTCAAATCGTAGCAAATTTTTGAAAATTTTTTGGCAATACCTTACAATATTCTCCATGTCAAGTTTGGTTCATTAGGTCACAGGGGCTCGTTACAAACCAATGCCCCATCTAACTGTTAAGGACCCTGGTTCGAACATTAAAATGTTTTACTTGAATTCTTCATGCTTTAGAAAATATGTATTTATACATGCTAACATTATTTTGATCAAGACAGAGGAGACTAATTGCTTTCCAGTGACCTCAAAGCGAATATAACGTTATACGTACTATTTTGCGGTAAAATTTAAACAATGCCATATGACCCATTTCGTAATAAATATCAAATAAAAACACAAAATCCTCAGGTTGTTACCATAATCCCTGATTAAACTGACATCGCATTTTCTTTGCTTTTTGACAGACGATCATACATTTTTACCACATAAATGGCCAAACTGGAGATAAATCCATTATCTATGTTTCTAGCCGCCATAGGCATTGAGATTGTACCACCCTTCACCACCACTGTACGGAAGGGCTTCCGGGTGGTGCAATCTCAGTACCCATGGTTAGAAACAAGAACTAATAATGTAACCTAGCTAGTGTCAAAACCAGAAATCTGTCTTCACTTAGTTATTCTTTTAGAAATCAATCTTACAGTCAAGTCTAAACATAACCTTGTCATCATTATTTACAATGAATTACCTACACCAATTGACCACTGAAGCCCCAAAGGATGTACAGTAGAATCTTGGTGGCTTGAACTCTGGTCGCTCAAACATCATGGATTTCTCGACCCTTTACGAAAGTCCAGTTATTGTATCCATTAGGTCTATGTAAATTAACTCTAGTTTTTTCGAACACCGATTTCTCAAATTCTCGGACTAATTTTCTGGTCCGTACAACAGTAATATAATGTAATTTACTCTCAGTATCCGGAACACCATTTTTAATCGGCATACATGGCAAATACCAACTACAACTGTGAGGGGACCTCACTAACTATACCCCCACTGCTGTTAATTTAATGGACTAGGGCATCCTTATCATGATGAATTGTTTCACAATTTCTAAGTCCAACTGGGTATAACTGAGGGAACAAAAGGGTATAAAATTATGGGAAAAAGTATTGGACCAGGACATACTTCGCATGCCCACATCTACATACTAGCATTTAACAGTATGAAAAGTTTCATTAACCTCTGATAAGGCATGTTTGAGAAACTGCAGGTACAAAAAAAATTGGGGTATAGACAGAATTTATAAATCCAAAAGGGTATAAAATTATGGAAAAAAGTATTGGGCCAGGACATAATTCGCATGCGCACATCTACATATTAGGATCTAATAGTATGCAAAGTTTCATTAACCTCTGATAAGGTGTTTGAGAAACTGCAGGTACAAAAAAATTCTGGACAGACAGACAGATGGACAGACAGACAGACAGATAGACAGACAGACAGGCTGATTCCTATAGACCCCCCAAACTATGTTTGCGGGGGATATAATAAGTGTGAAAAAAACAGAGGTCAGATCATTGATTGACAAGGTGATTAATGTTTACAGGTCATTGATAATCCACTTGATGTTTATCGGTGATTTATTCTTACTATTTCCACATCAAGATTTGATGAATGGATGTAAATTAAATTTTGAATTTATTGCTGGTTTGTAACCAAAATTTTTCAGGACTTCCATGGCTCGAACTACCGACGCCTTGAACTTATTTTGGAGACCCCTTTGAGATCGAGAAATCGAAATTCTACTGTATAATAGGCTGACAACAAACGTTTCAAACATTTGCATTTATGTTTAGAAATAACCAAGTACTATATTTTATTATGTGTCCTGATTAGCTGGTATTTCAGATCACAATAGTAGATATACAATTTTTACATTTTATGATCTAGAATATCAAAAAAGCCCTACAGATAACATCTAAAACATCTCATCTCTAAATACCAGCAAAAAATACAACAAAGAGGAAAAATAAACTGCTACTATTTTCTTTGTTGTTTTTTATCTTGATAATTGAGTTATGTTTATCAAAGTAGAATGTTACATCAATCTTCATACACTGATGTTATAGGTCTGATTAGCACTCTAAACCTGTCATCTTTTTTCTTTTTCTGCATAATACAATGCTCAAGTTAACAATGGATACAGAGTGTGGTCTGACTTTTCCTTGACACCAAGATCAGTTGTCTCCTGGATCAGTAAAATGAAGCCCACACTATGATTGCTATTACATTAGTTTTAAGTCAACATTATATTTCACTGAGTGGTTAAAATTAAAACAACTAATTTCTTTATAAGCCAATATGTATCTTATCAATGCTCTCCTCCGAAAATTTTACTCAAAAAGTCTATTCTCATATCTGAGTGAGAAAATAACTCTTTCACATAACATGAACATGTGTACATTAACACAGAGATGTATGATCATGAAGGGTCACAAATGTTTCCCAATAAGAAATGTAACCAGAAGGGTCCTCGTACTGGGGTTCGAATGGAAGTCAGATTGGATTGCATAAAATTTCACATAATTTATCAATGAAATTAAAACAATATCTGAACAGATCATCAAACAACTAATAACAATGCCAAGGGTGGAAACTTCATAACATGTAAAATAAAAACAAAATGTCAAAGATACTTTTTGATTAAATCAGTATATAGATGTCAGTGATAATAAAAAATTTAAACATTTTCTTATCCATCATCTGTCACTTATAGTTTTAAATAGTAATCTATGATATGTTTAAATACATGCAATACATCTAAAAATAGATCTAAATTTGTACATGAATCTAAGTGTTTACTGGAACTCACAATTCTGAAGACTCACCAACATAACAATATTATAAAGTTAAACTAATACAAAGAATGAATATATTCATCTTTAGTTCTTTGGATTTCACTGCTCTGATTTTCGCACTTCGTTATTTTTAAGAAAAGAATTAACTGCCGCTTCATTTTTGCAAAAAATACTGAAAATCGCCCTAAACTCTTCTTTTTTGAAGAATTAGAAAATAAAAAGTATTCTTTCGCCCTAAAATTGGGTAAAAATAGTTTTTTTATAATATTTTAGTTAACAAATTGTGCCGCCTGTAAATTGTAGCCTGGAAACTAGTCCTCAAGACAAAAAAAAAATTAAAATTAAATTTCGCTCACTACAATCTATTTTTGCCATAAAAAATCCCAAAAACAAAAAATCAATTGATGTGGCCTTAAATTTCAAATAGTTTTTTTAGTGGACAGGTCCTACACCTCATTCACCACTAAAAGGGATCATACATGTACATTTACAAATGCACTTCTTGTCTCACATCCCTAAACTTACTCTGTATTCAAATCCATTAAGATTCTCCTTAAATGGGGAAAATATCATACTTAACCATTTTACATGATCACATCAACCAATGGAGAAGCATTCCCACCATCAAGTCTTACAGAAAAAGCTGAATAGATCATAGCCATCTTGTTTTTACTTTATTGCAAGATCATTTTTAATTCATATACCAAATTAAAAATCCACATCTTTTGTCACTCCAAATGCCAGAAATCAGAGCCAAATTTTAATGTACAGTTCATAGGTCTATAATTTGATTGATTGATTCTTTGCTTAATGTCCAGCAGCAAAGATTTCATGCTTCCTCAGATTAAGAACCAGTTCAACAATTTATCAAACAATTTAAGGTATCCGGACCATAAATGACCACGTGATTATTCGAAAGTTCCCGAATGTTCCATACAACGCAATTGAAATGACCTCGGTAATTATCGGCAAACTTCGGAAATGCCAATATAACTAACTCTTTTTTACAGACTCTGCATATAAGCAACAAAGTGTGTTTCAACTTGAGAAAAATATATATACAAAATTCCAGCTTTAAATTGTTTGGTTCAGCCATTCAGGGTCAAAAAGAGATACAATTTTCAATTATCATCTATTATGGTCCAGATACCTTAAATAGGGTAGGAAAGGGACACAAAAGGGAACAAATTTTGACTACCACTTTAGGTCGGATAATTTAGCCTTCTGTAGCGGCCATCTGCCTGCTTTTTTTTTGAAAATCTTTAGCGTGCAGGGAATGTGCCATTCTCTAAACACGTTACCCAATATGGTCAGTGGTCAGGCTTTCCATATTATGAATGACAACCCCAAAGCGAGAGGGTTCTCCCCTATCTGCCACCTGGGGATGTGCGGGACAGCTCTCTGGGTTGAGCTCCCGTGATCCATCAATATATACTGATGTCGCAACATTTCAAAGTTATGGTTAAACAATCTTAGAATTCATGGTTTTACTATTAGGCACATATAACTTTATTACACAATCATTATAATTCTGTAAAAAAGTTGGTAACTGTTGTGCACACCACAAGACGCATACAGTACTTAACCTAGTCCTTGCAATCATTTTAATTTCTCTTTGAATCCATGACATGCACGCAAAGCTTTTAGGACTAACTTTTAAGAACTCTTTTTCGTTATTAATTAGTTTTACAATTATAACGCTGATATATTTTTTTTTCAGAAAGCAATTTCCCTTTTTTCTTTCTGTTAAATTTTTTGGCCTACATGTAGTATTGCCAAGTATAATAAATTGGTCAACTATTATTTCCCATAATATCTTTAACTGGGTCAGGGGATAAAAAATTTAGTGCAACTAATTATTTGTCATAACAGGAAATATTTGTGTGGAAGTTTCAGCTAAATGTAAAAAAACACACACAAAAATATTCCTCTTCCACAATATATTATATGTGTTAATTTATAAGCAACTTGCTTAAGCATGTGCAATCCAAAGTTAAATAAACAAGATGTTTCCAGGAAATACAAATAGTGGAAAGTGTGAGTATCTAAAATAAAAGTAGACCTGCATGAAATTATTCCAGTCAATGAATGGTACATGTAGTTTATAACAAAGATACTTGCATGTTTAAGCTAGAATTTAATGGCTGGTTATGATTTTAAAATGATCTTATTTTAACATGACAACTAAAGAATGATAAAACTAATTTCCATAAATCTTTTTAATATGTTATTTTGCTCACAAAACTCCCTGAGAAATTTTCAAATTTTGTATTTTTTCTGTGAAAATAAAGCACTTCTTTACTACCAATACATATGTGTGTACACTGTTACAAGATTGATACATGTACGTGTAGTAAATAAGTACAGTAATGTGTACAATGTTCAAGTGAACAACTTACTTATACTTCATATTAAGCATCTGATGTTTAAAAAACATTAATAACTTCCTCTACTGCTACACAGGTTCTTTTATACACACACTGACACAGCCATTCAATAAATAATCTTAAAATCTTATCATTTAACATTTCCTCAGCTGATTTTTTACATTTCAATGACTTCATTATACTGATCTCAAAATAGTAGCTATTCATCCTTTAAATATATACACAATGTATAGGTAAAATAAACTCTTTATAATGAAAAAAAAGGTTAGGATAATCTGGATTTTAAACTGATTGATTAGAATTTGACAGTTGAAACTCATAAACAAACTTAACGAGCTGTCTCAATTATTAGTCAATATTGTTAAACTTGTAGGGGCCTTGGACAAAACATGTTTTGTCAACGAATTATAGCACAAATATCAATGAAAGTAAAAATATCAAGGGATTTTAAATTGTAATATTGCTGTTTGTTCACAGTTCAGTTGTTATTGTATTGCGTGCTTGAAATAATTGGGAAAAAAATAAAAATAAACAAACTAATTATAACTGACATAGTTAATTAGTCCTTAATGGACTTAAGAGAATCATCCAGTGAATGATATTGAACAGTGTTCAAAACTATGACCAAAGATGGGAACAAAATGTTTCCAATATAAATGGAAATTTTACAATTTTATTAACACTGACATTTAAATGTTCTAAAGTATTACACAAAACTAGAGGTACTGTTGTGACAGGAGTCCAGCATGCTGGACTGTTTTAGCACGCTAAAACTGATGTCTCCCTTCCATACCCATAGTTTTTTTAACATTTTTTAGGGATCATCAAGGTGGCAAATTAAGAGCTATGGTACATAATACATGTAGTTACCTACAGATATGTGCTTCAACAAGGAATGAATAAGGTAATATATAGTTTTGGGGAAGGGATCTGAACCATTTTTAAGATAAATTAAGGTTTCTGGTCTTGAGGGGGTGGGATGACCCCCTGGGGCCAAGACATATTGCATTCAACTCGTCTTGTAACCATGAGTAGTACAATATATGGTTTAGGGGTGGGGATTCCAACCATTTTTAAGATAAAATAAGGTTTCTGATTTTGAGGGGGTGGGGATGACCCCCAGGGCTAAGATGCATATTGCATTCAACTCGTCTTGTAACCATGAGTAGTACAATATATGGTTTAGGGGTGGGGATTTCAACCATTTTTAAGATAAATTAAGGTTTCTGGTCTTGAGGGGTAGGGGATGACCCCCGGGGCTCAGATGTATACTGCATTCAACTTGTCTTGTTATCATGAATAATAAAATATATGGTTTAAGGGTGGGGATTTCAACCCTTTCCAAGATAATGTAGGCTAGGGGGTGGGGACTGACCCCCAGGGACCCAAATGTGGTACTCTGCACTCCGCCTTGACCTGATGCATATACCTTCCAAATATCATGAGGCTGGCTCAAGAAACAAAAAAGTTATGTTCCGGACAAAAAATTTGATTAGAAGAGGAAGAAGAACACTATTGGGTTGGGATCTCAATGGTTTTCAGAATATTTAGTATTTTATCATTTGAGGGGGTGGGGCATGACCCCCCTCAGACCCCCCTATGGTACCAAATGATTTGTCTTATCATAAGGAGTAATAATATATATGGTTATAGGGTGGGGATCACAATGGTTTTCAAAATATTAAGTATTTTATCATTTAAGGGGGTGGGGCATGACCCCCCCCCCCCCCCCCCCCTCAGGTACCAAATGATTCGTCTTATCATAAGGAGTAATAATATATATGGTTATAGGGTGGGGATCTCAATGGTTTTCAGAATAATAAGTATTTTGTCATTTAAGGGGGTGGGGCATGACCCCCCCCCCCCCGAGACCCCCTAAGTACCAAATGATTCATCTTATCATAAGGAGTAATAATGTATATGGTTATAGGCTGGGGATCTCAATGGTTTTCAGAATAATAAGTATTTTGTCATTTGAGGGGGTGGGGCATGACCCCCCCTCGGACCCCCTATGGTACCAAATGATTCGTCTTATCATAAAGAGTAATAATATACATGGTTATTGGTTGGGGATCTCAATGGTTTTCAGAATATTTAGTATTTTATCATTTGAAGGGGTGGGGCATGACCCCCCTCAGACCCCCCTATGGTACCAAATGATTCGCCTTATCATAAGGAGTAATAATATATATGGTTATAGGATGGGGATCTCAATGGTTTTCAGAATATTTAGTATTTTATCATTTGAGGGGGTGGGGCATGACCCCCCCTCAGACCCCCCTATGGTACCAAATGATTCGTCTTATCATAAGGAGTAATAATATATATGGTTATAGGGTGGGGATCTCAATGGTTTTCAGAATATTTAGTATTTTATCGTTTGAGGGGGTGGGGCATGACCCCCCTCAGACCCCCCTATGGTACCAAATGATTTGTCTTATCATAAGGAGTAATAATATATATGGTTATAGGGTGGGGATCACAATGGTTTTCAAAATATTAAGTATTTTGTTATTTTAGCCTACATTTTACAGGCTAGGGGGTGGGGACTGACCCCCAGGGACCCAAATGTGGTACTCTGCACTCCGCCATGACCTGATGCATATACCTTCCAAATATCATGAGGCTAGCTCAAGAAACAAAAAAGTTATGTTCCGGACAAAAAATTTGATTAGAAGAGGAAGAATAACTAGGTATGATTGTGATCGCCAGCGAGTCACAAGATGTCTCCCAAACAAACCCCCATTGCCACTATCTAGAGCTTATCAGAAACCCCCTAAATTCAAATTATTGCAATGTCCTATATAATGACCTTTGAAACGGCGGCCATTTTGAAAATTTTAAAAGTCGTTTGCAAAACTTCAGGTCACCCTTAACATATTCCCAAAGTTTCATATTGATTGGACATTGCATCTTTGAGAAACGTCGCGGACAACATTGAACGGAAAGAAAAAGGAAAGAAGAAGAAGAAGAAGAAGAAGAATAATAATAAGAAACCGGACAAAAACAATATGTCTCCCAAAACTTTGTTTGGGAGACATAACTAGAATTGCAATTGCGAGCAATAGCAGATGTCGCCCCTGGCAGCCATCTTGAAAATGGCGGCCATTTCGAAAAAAAAGTATTGATTGCACACCTTCACATAGTGATCTAACTTTCTGCCAAGTTTCATTCAATTCTATCACGGCATCTCCGAGAACTAAGCCGGACAAAAATCATTGGAAAGAAAGAATAATAACTAGAATTGCAATTGCGAGCAATAGCAGATGTCGCCCCTGGCAGCCATCTTGAAAATGGCGGCCATTTTGAAAAAAAAAGTATTGATTGCACACCTTCACATAGTGATCTTACTTTCTGCCAAGTTTCATTCAATTCTATCCAGGCATCTCCGAGAACTAAGCCGGACAAAAATCATTGGAAAGAAAGAATAATAACTAGAATTGCAATTGCGAGCAATAGCAGATGTCGCCCCTGGCAGCCATCTTGAAAATGGCGGCCATTTCGGAAAAAAAAGTATTGATTGCACACCTTCACATAGTGATCTTACTTTCTGCCAAGTTTCATTCAATTCTATCCATGTTAAGTTTTTCGCCATTTTAACATCATTTTTCAAAATGGCCGCCAAACGTCTCCAACCGATCGCGATTTTTTTTCATCAGTTTGTTCTTCTAATTGTACTTTACAAACATGCGAAGTTTAATGAAATTCTATGGTACAGTTTTTGAGATATAAACGTTTTAAATTTTCGGAGGGTACCGATCTTTGAATGGTGGCCATCTTGAAAATGGCGGCCATTTCGAAAAAAAAAGTATTGATTGCACATCTTCACATAGTGATCTTACTTTCTGCCAAGTTTCATTCAATTCTATCCAGGCATCTCCGAGAACTAAGCCGGACAAAAATCATTGGAAAGAAAGAAAGAAAGAAAGAAAGAAAGAATAATAATAATAATAATAACTAGAATTGCAATTGCGAGCAATAGCAGATGTCGCCCCTGGCAGCCATCTTGAAAATGCGATTTTTTTTCATCAGTTTGTTCTTCTAATTGTGCTTTACAAACCTACGAAGTTTAATGAAATTCTATGGTACAGTTTTTGAGATTTACCGATCTATGAATGGCGGCCATCTTGAAAATGGCGGCCATTTTGAAAAAAAAAGTATTGATTGCACACCTTCACATAGTGATCTTACTTTCTGCCAAGTTTCATTCAATTCTATCCATGTTAAGTTTTTCGCCATTTTAACATCATTTTTCAAAATGGCCGCCAAACGTCTCCAACCGATCGCCATTTTTTTTCATCAGTTTGTTCTTCTAATTGTACTTTACAAACATACGAAGTTTAATGAAATTCTATGGTACAGTTTTTGAGATATAAACGTTTTAAATTTTCGGAGGGTACCGATCTTTGAATGGCGGCCATCTTGAAAATGGCGGCCATTTCGAAAAAAAAAGTATTGATTGCACATCTTCACATAGTGATCTTACTTTCTGCCAAGTTTCATTCAATTCTATCCAGGCATCTCCGAGAACTAAGCCGGACAAAAATCATTGGAAAGAAAGAAAGAAAGAAAGAAAGAAAGAAAGAAAGAAAGAATAATAATAATAACAAAGAAACGGAAGAATAACAATATGTCGTCCCGTGACTACGTTCGGGGCGACATAACTAGAATTGCAATTGCGAGCAATAGCAGATGTCGCCCCTGGCAGCCATCTTGAAAATGGCGGCCATTTCGAAAAAAAAAGTATTGATTGCACACCTTCACATAGTGATCTTACTTTCTGCCAAGTTTCATTCAATTCTATCCATGTTAAGTTTTTCGCCATTTTAACATCATTTTTCAAAATGGCCGTCAAACGTCTCCAACCGATCGCCATTTTTTTTCATCAGTTTGTTCTTCTAATTGTACTTTACAAACCTACGAAGTTTAATGAAATTCTATGGTACAGTTTTTGAGATATAAACGTTTTAAATTTTCGGAGGGTACCGATCTTTGAATGGCGGCCATCTTGAAAATGGCGGCCATTTCGAAAAAAAAAGTATTGATTGCACATCTTCACATAGTGATCTTACTTTCTGCCAAGTTTCATTCAATTCTATCCAGGCATCTCCGAGAACTAAGCCGGACAAAAATCATTGGAAAGAAAGAAAGAATAATAATAATAACTAGAATTGCAATTGCGAGCAATAGCAGATGTCGCCCCTGGCAGCCATCTTGAAAATGGCGGCTATTTCGAAAAAAAAAGTATTGATTGCACACCTTCACATAGTGATCTTACTTTCTGCCAAGTTTCATTCAATTCTATCCATGTTAAGTTTTTCGCCATTTTAACATCATTTTTCAAAATGGCCGCCAAACGTCTCCAACCGATCGCCATTTTTTTTCATCAGTTTGTTCTTCTAATTGTACTTTACAAACATACGAAGTTTAATGAAATTCTATGGTACAGTTTTTGAGATATAAACGTGTTAAATTACCGATCTATGAATGGCGGCCATCTTGAAAATGGCGGCCATTTTGAAAAAAAAAGTACTGATTGCACACCTTCACATAGTGATCTTACTTTCTGCCAAGTTTCATTCAATTCTATCCAGGCATCTCCGAGAACTAAGCCGGACAAAAATCATTGGAAAGAAAGAAAGAATAATAATAACAAAGAAACGGAAGAATAACAATATGTCGTCCCGTGACTACGTTCGGGGCGACATAATAATAACTAGGTATGATTGTGATCGCAAGCGAGTCACAAGATGTCTCCCAAACAAACCCCCATTGCCACTATCTAGAGCTTATCAGAAACCCCCTAAATTCAAATTATTGCAATGTCCTATATAATGACCTTTGAAACGGCGGCCATTTTGAAAATTTTAAAAGTCGTTGTGCTCTATTCACGTACAAAATTTTAGCCCCTTTTACACCTAGGTTACTGAGATATCGCAATGTTCTATATAATGACCTTTTCCTGTTTCCCCGGAAACAGTGGCCATTTTGAATTTTTTAAAACCCTTTGCAATCGCCATCATTTAAAACCTCTAAATATCAATTTTCATTGAAATCGGAGCACTGTGAAAGAATTTTGAATTTTGGGCGCGAAAATTCACATTTTTGTAAATAACGCGAAAACCGTAAATATCGCTTCAAATTTTTTTTTCGTATAATTAAAGAGCACCTTTTGCTCTATTCACCTACAAAATTTCAGAATCCTACCCACCTAGGTTACTGACATAAAGCAATGTCTCCTATATAATGACCTTTTTCTGTTTCCATGGAAACGGCGGCCATTTTGAAAATTTTAAAAGTCGTTTGCAAAACTTCAGGTCACCCTTAACATATTCCCAAAGTTTCATATTGATTGGACATTGCATCTTTGAGAAACGTCGCGGACAACATTGAACGGAAAGAAAAAGGAAAGAAGAAGAAGAAGAAGAAGAAGAAGAAGAAGAAGAAGAAGAATAATAATAAGAAACCGGACAAAAACAATATGTCTCCCAAAACTTTGTTTGGGAGACATAATAACTAGAATTGCAATTGCGAGCAATAGCAGATGTCGCCCCTGGCAGCCATCTTCAAAATGGCGGCCATTTTGAAAAAAAAAGTACTGATTGCACACCTTCACATAGTGATCTTACTTTCTGCCAAGTTTCATTCAATTCTATCGATGTTAAGTTTTTCGCCATTTTAACATCATTTTTCAAAATGGCCGCCAAACGTCTCCAACCGATCGCCATTTTTTTTCATGAGTTTGTTCTTCTAATTGTACTTTACAAACATACGAAGTTTAATGAAATTCTATGGTATAGTTTTTGAGATATAAACGTTTTAAATTTTCGGAGGGTACCGATCTTTGAATGGCGGCCATCTTGAAAATGGCGGCCATTTGGGAAAAAAAAGTATTGATTGCACACCTTCACATAGTGATCTTACTTTCTGCCAAGTTTCATTCAATTCTATCCAGGCATCTCCGAGAACTAAGCCGGACAAAAATCATTGGAAAGAAAGAAAGAATAATAATAATAACTAGAATTGCAATTGCGAGCAATAGCAGATGTCGCCCCTGGCAGCCATCTTGAAAATGGCGGCCATTTCGAAAAAAAAGTATTGATTGCACACCTTCACATAGTGATCTTACTTTCTGCCAAGTTTCATTCAATTCTATCCATGTTAAGTTTTTTGCCATTTTAACATCATTTTTCAAAATGGCCGCCAAACGTCTCCAACCGATCGCCATTTTTTTTCATCAGTTTGTTCTTCTAATTGTACTTTACAAACCTACGAAGTTTAATGAAATTCTATGGTACAGTTTTTGAGATATAAACGTTTTAAATTTTCGGAGGGTACCGATCTTTGAATGGCGGCCATCTTGAAAATGGCGGCCATTTCGAAAAAAAAAGTATTGATTGCACATCTTCACATAGTGATCTTACTTTCTGCCAAGTTTCATTCAATTCTATCCAGGCATCTCCGAGAACTAAGCCGGACAAAAATCATTGGAAAGAAAGAAAGAAAGAATAATAATAACTAGAATTGCAATTGCGAGCAATAGCAGATGTCGCCCCTGGCAGCCATCTTGAAAATGGCGGCCATTTTGAAAAAAAAAGTACTGATTGCACACCTTCACATAGTGATCTTACTTTCTGCCAAGTTTCATTCAATTCTATCGATGTTAAGTTTTTTGCCATTTTAACATCATTTTTCAAAATGGCCGCCAAACGTCTCCAACCGATCGCCATTTTTTTTCATGAGTTTGTTCTTCTAATTGTACTTTACAAACATACGAAGTTTAATGAAATTCTATGGTACAGTTTTTGAGATATAAACGTTTTAAATTTTCGGAGGGTACCGATCTTTGAATGGCGGCCATCTTGAAAATGGCGGCCATTTGGGAAAAAAAAGTATTGATTGCACACCTTCACATAGTGATCTTACTTTCTGCCAAGTTTCATTCAATTCTATCCAGGCATCTCCGAGAACTAAGCCGGACAAAAATCATTGGAAAGAAAGAAAGAAAGAAAGAAAGAATAATAATAATAACAAAGAAACGGAAGAATAACAATATGTCGTCCCGTGACTACGTTCGGGGCGACATAATAACTAGAATTGCAATTGCGAGCAATAGCAGATGTCGCCCCTGGCAGCCATCTTGAAAATGGCGGCCATTTCGAAAAAAAAAGTATTGATTGCACACCTTCACATAGTGATCTTACTTTCTGCCAAGTTTCATTCAATTCTATCCATGTTAAGTTTTTCGCCATTTTAACATCATTTTTCAAAATGGCCGTCAAACGTCTCCAACCGATCGCCATTTTTTTTCATCAGTTTGTTCTTCTAATTGTACTTTACAAACCTACGAAGTTTAATGAAATTCTATGGTACAGTTTTTGAGATATAAACGTTTTAAATTTTCGGAGGGTACCGATCTTTGAATGGCGGCCATCTTGAAAATGGCGGCCATTTCGAAAAAAAAAGTATTGATTGCACATCTTCACATAGTGATCTTACTTTCTGCCAAGTTTCATTCAATTCTATCCAGGCATCTCCGAGAACTAAGCCGGACAAAAATCATTGGAAAGAAAGAAAGAAAGAAAGAAAGAAAGAATAATAATAACAAAGAAACGGAAGAATAACAATATGTCGTCCCGTGACTACGTTCGGGGCGACATAATAATAATAATAACAAAGAAACGGAAGAATAACAATATGTCGTCCCGTGACTACGTTCGGGGCGACATAATAATAATAATAATAACAAAGAAACGGAAGAATAACAATATGTCGTCCCGTGACTACGTTCGGGGCGACATAATAATAACAAAGAAACGGAAGAATAACAATATGTCGTCCCGTGACTACGTTCGGGGCGACATAATAATAATAACAAAGAAACGGAAGAATAACAATATGTCGTCCCGTGACTACGTTCGGGGCGACATAATAACTAGGTATGATTGTGATCGCAAGCGAGTCACAAGATGTCTCCCAAACCCCCATTGCCACTATCTAGAGCTTATCAGTAACCCCCTAAATTCCCTTTTGCTCTATTCACCTACAAAATTTCAGAATCCTACCCACCTAGGTTACAGAGATATCGCAATGTCCTATATAATGACCTTTTCCTGTTTCCATGGAAACAGCGGCCATTTTGATTTTTTTTAAGCCCTTTGCAATCGCCATCATTTAAAACCCCTAAATATCAATTTTCATTGAAATCGAAGCACTTCGAAAGAATTTCGAATTTTGGGCCCGAAAAAATCACATTTTCGTAAATAACACGAAAACCGTAAATATCGCTTCAAATTTTTTTTTCGTATAATTAAAGAGCACCTTTTGCTCTATTCACCTACAAAATTTCAGAATCCTACCCACCTAGGTTACTGACATAAAGCAATGTCTCCTATATAATGACCTTTTTCTGTTTCCACGGAAACGGCGGCCATTTTGAAAATTTTAAAAGTCGTTTGCAAAACTTCAGGTCACCCTTAACATATTCCCAAAGTTTCATATTGATTGGACATTGCATCTTTGAGAAACGTCGCGGACAACATTGAACGGAAAGAAAAAGGAAAGAAGAAGAAGAAGAAGAAGAAGAAGAAGAAGAAGAAGAAGAATAACTAGAATTGCAATTGCGAGCAATAGCAGATGTCGCCCCTGGCAGCCATCTTGAAAATGGCGGCCATTTTGGAAAAAAAAGTACTGATTGCACACCTTCACATAGTGATCTTACTTTCTGCCAAGTTTCATTCAATTCTATCGATGTTAAGTTTTTCGCCATTTTAACATCATTTTTCAAAATGGCCGCCAAACGTCTCCAACCGATCGCCATTTTTTTTCATGAGTTTGTTCTTCTAATTGTACTTTACAAACATACGAAGTTTAATGAAATTCTATGGTACAGTTTTTGAGATATAAACGTTTTAAATTTTCGGAGGGTACCGATCTTTGAATGGCGGCCATCTTGAAAATGGCGGCCATTTGGGAAAAAAAAGTATTGATTGCACACCTTCACATAGTGATCTTACTTTCTGCCAAGTTTCATTCAATTCTATCCAGGCATCTCCGAGAACTAAGCCGGACAAAAATCATTGGAAAGAAAGAAAGAAAGAAAGAATAATAACTAGGTATGATTGTGATCGCAAGCGAGTCACAAGATGTCTCCCAAACAAACCCCCATTGCCACTATCTAGAGCTTATCAGAAACCCCTAAATTCAAATTATCGCAATGTCCTATATAATGACCTTGTCCTGTTTCCACGGAAACAGCAGCCATTTTGATTCTTTTAAGCCCTTTGCAATCGCCATCATTTAAAACCCCTAAATATCAATTTTCATTGAAATCGAAGCACTTCGAAAGAATTTCGAATTTTGGGCCCGAAAAATCGCATTTTCGTAAATAACGCGAAAACCGTAAATATCGCTTCAAATTTTTTTTTCGTATAATTAAAGAGCACCTTTTGCTCTATTCACCTACAAAATTTCAGAATCCTACCCACCTAGGTTACTGACATAAAGCAATGTCCTATATATAATGACCTTTTTCTGTTTCCACGGAAACGGCGGCCATTTTGAAAATTTTAAAAGTCGTTTGCAAAACTTCAGGTCACCCTTAACATATTCCCAAAGTTTCATATTGATTGGACATTGCATCTTTGAGAAACGTCGCGGACAACATTGAACGGAAAGAAAAAGGAAAGAAGAAGAAGAAGAAGAAGAAGAAGAAGAAGAAGAAGAAGAAGAAGAATAATAATAAGAAACCGGACAAAAACAATATGTCTCCCAAAACTTTGTTTGGGAGACATAATAATAATAACTAGAATTGCAATTGCGAGCAATAGCAGATGTCGCCCCTGGCAGCCATCTTGAAAATGGCGGCCATTTCGAAAAAAAAAGTATTGATTGCACACCTTCACATAGTGATCTTACTTTCTGCCAAGTTTCATTCAATTCTATCCATGTTAAGTTTTTCGCCATTTTAACATCATTTTTCAAAATGGCCGCCAAACGTCTCCAACCGATCGCCATTTTTTTTCATCAGTTTGTTCTTCTAATTGTACTTTACAAACATACGAAGTTTAATGAAATTCTATGGTACAGTTTTTGAGATATAAACGTGTTAAATTACCGATCTATGAATGGCGGCCATCTTGAAAATGGCGGCCATTTCGAAAAAAAAAGTATTGATTGCACACCTTCACATAGTGATCTTACTTTCTGCCAAGTTTCATTCAATTCTATCCAGGCATCTCCGAGAACTAAGCCGGACAAAAATCATTGGAAAGAAAGAAAGAATAATAATAACAAAGAAACGGAAGAATAACAATATGTCGTCCCGTGACTACGTTCGGGGCGACATAATAATAACAAAGAAACGGAAGAATAACAATATGTCGTCCCGTGACTACGTTCGGGGCGACATAATAAGAAACCGGACAAAAACAATATGTCTCCCAAAACTTTGTTTGGGAGACATAACTAGGTATGATTGTGATCGCAAGCGAGTCACAAGATGTCTCCCAAACCCCCATTGCCACTATCTAGAGCTTATCAGTAACCCCCTAAATTCCCTTTTGCTCTATTCACCTACAAAATTTCAGAATCCTACCCACCTAGGTTACAGAGATATCGCAATGTCCTATATAATGACCTTTTCCTGTTTCCATGGAAACAGCGGCCATTTTGATTTTTTTTAAGCCCTTTGCAATCGCCATCATTTAAAACCCCTAAATATCAATTTTCATTGAAATCGAAGCACTTCGAAAGAATTTCGAATTTTGGGCCCGAAAAATCACATTTTCGTAAATAACGCGAAAACCGTAAATATCGCTTCAAATTTTTTTTTCGTATAATTAAAGAGCACCTTTTGCTCTATTCACCTACAAAATTTCAGAATCCTACCCATCTAGGTTACTGACATAAAGCAATGTCTCCTATATAATGACCTTTTTCTGTTTCCACGGAAACGGCGGCCATTTTGAAAATTTTAAAAGTCGTTTGCAAAACTTCAGGTCACCCTTAACATATTCCCAAAGTTTCATATTGATTGGACATTGCATCTTTGAGAAACGTCGCGGACAACATTGAACGGAAAGAAAAAGGAAAGAAGAAGAAGAAGAAGAAGAAGAAGAAGAATAATAATAAGAAACCGGACAAAAACAATATGTCTCCCAAAACTTTGTTTGGGAGACATAACTAGAATTGCAATTGCGAGCAATAGCAGATGTCGCCCCTGGCAGCCATCTAGAAAATGGCGGCCATGTTGAAAAAAAAAGTATTGATTGCACACCTTCACATAGTGATCTTACTTTCTGCCAAGTTTCATTCAATTCTATCCATGTTAAGTTTTTCGCCATTTTAACATCATTTTTCAAAATGGCCGTCAAATGTCTGAAACCAATCGCGATTTTTTTTCATCAGTTTGTTCTTCTAATTGTGCTTTACAAACCTACGAAGTTTAATGAAATTCTATCATACAGGTTTTGAGATATAAATGTTTTAAATTTTCGCAGGGTACCGATCTTTGAATGGCGGCCATCTTGAAAATGGCGGCCATATCGAAAAAAAAGGTATTGCTTGCACACCTTCACATAGTGATCTTACTTTCTGCCAAGTTTCATTCAATTCTATCCATGTTAAGTTTTTCGCCATTTTAACATCATTTTTCAAAATGGCCGCCAAACGTCTCCAACCGATCGCCATTTTTTTTCATGAGTTTGTTCTTCTAATTGTACTTTACAAACCTACGAAGTTTAATGAAATTCTATGGTACAGTTTTTGAGATACAAACGTTTTAAATTTTCGGAGGGTACCGATCTTTCAATGGCGGCCATCTTGAAAATGGCGGCCATTTTGAAAAAAAAAGTATTGATTGCACACCTTCACATAGTGATCTTAGTTTCTGCCAAGTTTCATTCAATTCTATCAAGGCATCTCCGAGAACTAAGCCGGACAAAAATCATTGGAAAGAAAGAATAATAACAAAGAAACGGAAGAATAACAATATATCGTCCCGATACTACGTTCGGGGCGACATAATAACTAGAATTGCAATTGCGAGCAATAGCAGATGTCGCCCCTGGCAGCCATCTTGAAAATGGCGGCCATTTCGAAAAAAAAAGTATTGATTGCACACCTTCACATAGTGATCTTACTTTCTGCCAAGTTTCATTCAATTCTATCCAGGCATCTCCGAGAACTAAGCCGGACAAAAATCATTGGAAAGAAAGAATAATAATAACTAGAATTGCAATTGCGAGCAATAGCAGATGTCGCCCCTGGCAGCCATCTAGAAAATGGCGGCCATTTCGAAAAAAAAAGTATTGATTGCACACCTTCACATAGTGATCTTACTTTCTGCCAAGTTTCATTCAATTCTATCCATGTTAAGTTTTTCGCCATTTTAACATCATTTTTCAAAATGGCCGCCAAACGTCTCCAACCGATCGCCATTTTTTTTCATCAGTTTGTTCTTCTAATTGTACTTTACAAACATACGAAGTTTAATGAAATTCTATGGTACAGTTTTTGAGATATAAACGTGTTAAATTACCGATCTATGAATGGCGGCCATCTTGAAAATGGCGGCCATTTTGAAAAAAAAAGTACTGATTGCACACCTTCACATAGTGATCTTACTTTCTGCCAAGTTTCATTCAATTCTATCCAGGCATCTCCGAGAACTAAGCCGGACAAAAATCATTGGAAAGAAAGAAAGAATAATAATAACAAAGAAACGGAAGAATAACAATATATCGTCCCGATACTACGTTCGGGGCGACATAACTAGAATTGCAATTGCGAGCAATAGCAGATGTCGCCCCTGGCAGCCATCTTGAAAATGGCGGCCATTTTGAAAAAAAAAGTACTGATTGCACACCTTCACATAGTGATCTTACTTTCTGCCAAGTTTCATTCAATTCTATCGATGTTAAGTTTTTCGCCATTTTAACATCATTTTTCAAAATGGCCGCCAAACGTCTCCAACCGATCGCCATTTTTTTTCATGAGTTTGTTCTTCTAATTGTACTTTACAAACATACGAAGTTTAATGAAATTCTATGGTACAGTTTTTGAGATATAAACGTTTTAAATTTTCGGAGGGTACCGATCTTTGAATGGCGGCCATCTTGAAAATGGCGGCCATTTCGAAAAAAAAAGTATTGATTGCACATCTTCACATAGTGATCTTAGTTTCTGCCAAGTTTCATTCAATTCTATCAAGGCATCTCCGAGAACTAAGCCGGACAAAAATCATTGGAAAGAAAGAATAATAACAAAGAAACGGAAGAATAACAATATATCGTCCCGATACTACGTTCGGGGCGACATAATAACTAGAATTGCAATTGCGAGCAATAGCAGATGTCGCCCCTGGCAGCCATCTTGAAAATGGCGGCCATTTCGAAAAAAAAAGTATTGATTGCACACCTTCACATAGTGATCTTACTTTCTGCCAAGTTTCATTCAATTCTATCCAGGCATCTCCGAGAACTAAGCCGGACAAAAATCATTGGAAAGAAAGAATAATAATAACTAGAATTGCAATTGCGAGCAATAGCAGATGTCGCCCCTGGCAGCCATCTAGAAAATGGCGGCCATTTCGAAAAAAAAAGTATTGATTGCACACCTTCACATAGTGATCTTACTTTCTGCCAAGTTTCATTCAATTCTATCCATGTTAAGTTTTTCGCCATTTTAACATCATTTTTCAAAATGGCCGCCAAACGTCTCCAACCGATCGCCATTTTTTTTCATCAGTTTGTTCTTCTAATTGTACTTTACAAACATACGAAGTTTAATGAAATTCTATGGTACAGTTTTTGAGATATAAACGTGTTAAATTACCGATCTATGAATGGCGGCCATCTTGAAAATGGCGGCCATTTTGAAAAAAAAAGTACTGATTGCACACCTTCACATAGTGATCTTACTTTCTGCCAAGTTTCATTCAATTCTATCCAGGCATCTCCGAGAACTAAGCCGGACAAAAATCATTGGAAAGAAAGAAAGAATAATAATAACAAAGAAACGGAAGAATAACAATATATCGTCCCGATACTACGTTCGGGGCGACATAACTAGAATTGCAATTGCGAGCAATAGCAGATGTCGCCCCTGGCAGCCATCTTGAAAATGGCGGCCATTTTGAAAAAAAAAGTACTGATTGCACACCTTCACATAGTGATCTTACTTTCTGCCAAGTTTCATTCAATTCTATCGATGTTAAGTTTTTCGCCATTTTAACATCATTTTTCAAAATGGCCGCCAAACGTCTCCAACCGATCGCCATTTTTTTTCATGAGTTTGTTCTTCTAATTGTACTTTACAAACATACGAAGTTTAATGAAATTCTATGGTACAGTTTTTGAGATATAAACGTTTTAAATTTTCGGAGGGTACCGATCTTTGAATGGCGGCCATCTTGAAAATGGCGGCCATTTCGAAAAAAAAAGTATTGATTGCACATCTTCACATAGTGATCTTACTTTCTGCCAAGTTTCATTCAATTCTATCCAGGCATCTCCGAGAACTAAGCCGGACAAAAATCATTGGAAAGAAAGAAAGAAAGAAAGAAAGAATAATAATAATAACTAGAATTGCAATTGCGAGCAATAGCAGATGTCGCCCCTGGCAGCCATCTTGAAAATGGCGGCCATTTCGAAAAAAAAGTATTGATTGCACACCTTCACATAGTGATCTTACTTTCTGCCAAGTTTCATTCAATTCTATCCATGTTAAGTTTTTCGCCATTTTAACATCATTTTTCAAAATGGCCGCCAAACGTCTCCAACCGATCGCCATTTTTTTTCATCAGTTTGTTCTTCTAATTGTACTTTACAAACCTACGAAGTTTAATGAAATTCTATGGTACAGTTTTTGAGATATAAACGTTTTAAATTTTTGGAGGGTACCGATCTTTGAATGGCGGCCATCTTGAAAATGGCGGCCATTTCGAAAAAAAAAGTATTGATTGCACATCTTCACATAGTGATCTTACTTTCTGCCAAGTTTCATTCAATTCTATCCAGGCATCTCCGAGAACTAAGCCGGACAAAAATCATTGGAAAGAAAGAAAGAAAGAATAATAATAACTAGAATTGCAATTGCGAGCAATAGCAGATGTCGCCCCTGGCAGCCATCTTGAAAATGGCGGCCATTTTGAAAAAAAAAGTACTGATTGCACACCTTCACATAGTGATCTTACTTTCTGCCAAGTTTCATTCAATTCTATCGATGTTAAGTTTTTCGCCATTTTAACATCATTTTTCAAAATGGCCGCCAAACGTCTCCAACCGATCGCCATTTTTTTTCATGAGTTTGTTCTTCTAATTGTACTTTACAAACATACGAAGTTTAATGAAATTCTATGGTACAGTTTTTGAGATATAAACGTTTTAAATTTTCGGAGGGTACCGATCTTTGAATGGCGGCCATCTTGAAAATGGCGGCCATTTCGAAAAAAAAAGTATTGATTGCACATCTTCACATAGTGATCTTAGTTTCTGCCAAGTTTCATTCAATTCTATCAAGGCATCTCCGAGAACTAAGCCGGACAAAAATCATTGGAAAGAAAGAATAATAACAAAGAAACGGAAGAATAACAATATATCGTCCCGATACTACGTTCGGGGCGACATAATAATAATAACTAGAATTGCAATTGCGAGCAATAGCAGATGTCGCCCCTGGCAGCCATCTTGAAAATGGCGGCCATTTTGAAAAAAAAAGTACTGATTGCACACCTTCACATAGTGATCTTACTTTCTGCCAAGTTTCATTCAATTCTATCGATGTTAAGTTTTTCGCCATTTTAACATCATTTTTCAAAATGGCCGCCAAACGTCTCCAACCGATCGCCATTTTTTTTCATGAGTTTGTTCTTCTAATTGTACTTTACAAACATACGAAGTTTAATGAAATTCTATGGTACAGTTTTTGAGATATAAACGTTTTAAATTTTCGGAGGGTACCGATCTTTGAATGGCGGCCATCTTGAAAATGGCGGCCATTTGGGAAAAAAAAGTATTGATTGCACACCTTCACATAGTGATCTTACTTTCTGCCAAGTTTCATTCAATTCTATCCAGGCATCTCCGAGAACTAAGCCGGACAAAAATCATTGGAAAGAAAGAAAGAAAGAAAGAAAGAATAATAATAATAACAAAGAAACGGAAGAATAACAATATGTCGTCCCGTGACTACGTTCGGGGCGACATAATAATAATAATAATAACAAAGAAACGGAAGAATAACAATATGTCGTCCCGTGACTACGTTCGGGGCGACATAACTAGAATTGCAATTGCGAGCAATAGCAGATGTCGCCCCTGGCAGCCATCTAGAAAATGGCGGCCATTTCGAAAAAAAAAGTATTGATTGCACACCTTCACATAGTGATCTTACTTTCTGCCAAGTTTCATTCAATTCTATCCATGTTAAGTTTTTCGCCATTTTAACATCATTTTTCAAAATGGCCGCCAAACGTCTCCAACCGATCGCCATTTTTTTTCATCAATTTGTTCTTCTAATTGTACTTTACAAACATACGAAGTTTAATGAAATTCTATGGTACAGTTTTTGAGATATAAACGTGTTAAATTACCGATCTATGAATGGCGGCCATCTTGAAAATGGCGGCCATTTTGAAAAAAAAAGTACTGATTGCACACCTTCACATAGTGATCTTACTTTCTGCCAAGTTTCATTCAATTCTATCCAGGCATCTCCGAGAACTAAGCCGGACAAAAATCATTGGAAAGAAAGAATAATAATAACAAAGAAACGGAAGAATAACAATATGTCGTCCCGTGACTACGTTCGGGGCGACATAATAATAATAATAATAACAAAGAAACGGAAGAATAACAATATGTCGTCCCGTGACTACGTTCGGGGCGACATAATAATAACAAAGAAACGGAAGAATAACAATATGTCGTCCCGTGACTACGTTCGGGGCGACATAATAATAATAATAACAAAGAAACGGAAGAATAACAATATGTCGTCCCGTGACTACGTTCGGGGCGACATAATAACAAAGAAACGGAAGAATAACAATATGTCGTCCCGTGACTACGTTCGGGGCGACATAACTAGAATTGCAATTGCGAGCAATAGCAGATGTCGCCCCTGGCAGCCATCTAGAAAATGGCGGCCATTTCGAAAAAAAAGTATTGATTGCACACCTTCACATAGTGATCTTACTTTCTGCCAAGTTTCATTCAATTCTATCCATGTTAAGTTTTTCGCCATTTTAACATCATTTTTCAAAATGGCCGCCAAACGTCTCCAACCGATCGCCATTTTTTTTCATCAGTTTGTTCTTCTAATTGTACTTTACAAACCTACGAAGTTTAATGAAATTCTATGGTACAGTTTTTGAGATATAAACGTGTTAAATTACCGATCTATGAATGGCGGCCATCTTGAAAATGGCGGCCATTTTGAAAAAAAAAGTTTTGATTGCACACCTTCACATAGTGATCTAACTTTCTGCCAAGTTTCATTCAATTCTATCAAGGCATCTCCGAGAACTAAGCCGGACAAAAATCATTGGAAAGAAAGAATAATAACTAGAATTGCAATTGCGAGCAATAGCAGATGTCGCCCCTGGCAGCCATCTTGAAAATGGCGGCCATTTTGGAAAAAAAAGTACTGATTGCACACCTTCACATAGTGATCTTACTTTCTGCCAAGTTTCATTCAATTCTATCGATGTTAAGTTTTTCGCCATTTTAACATCATTTTTCAAAATGGCCGCCAAACGTCTCCAACCGATCGCCATTTTTTTTCATGAGTTTGTTCTTCTAATTGTACTTTACAAACATACGAAGTTTAATGAAATTCTATGGTACAGTTTTTGAGATATAAACGTTTTAAATTTTCGGAGGGTACCGATCTTTGAATGGCGGCCATCTTGAAAATGGCGGCCATTTGGGAAAAAAAAGTATTGATTGCACACCTTCACATAGTGATCTTACTTTCTGCCAAGTTTCATTCAATTCTATCCAGGCATCTCCGAGAACTAAGCCGGACAAAAATCATTGGAAAGAAAGAAAGAAAGAAAGAAAGAATAATAATAACTAGAATTGCAATTGCGAGCAATAGCAGATGTCGCCCCTGGCAGCCATCTTGAAAATGGCGGCCATTTCGAAAAAAAAGTATTGATTGCACACCTTCACATAGTGATCTTACTTTCTGCCAAGTTTCATTCAATTCTATCCATGTTAAGTTTTTCGCCATTTTAACATCATTTTTCAAAATGGCCGCCAAACGTCTCCAACCGATCGCCATTTTTTTTCATCAGTTTGTTCTTCTAATTGTACTTTACAAACCTACGAAGTTTAATGAAATTCTATGGTACAGTTTTTGAGATATAAACGTTTTAAATTTTCGGAGGGTACCGATCTTTGAATGGCGGCCATCTTGAAAATGGCGGCCATTTCGAAAAAAAAAGTATTGATTGCACATCTTCACATAGTGATCTTACTTTCTGCCAAGTTTCATTCAATTCTATCCAGGCATCTCCGAGAACTAAGCCGGACAAAAATCATTGGAAAGAAAGAAAGAAAGAAAGAAAGAATAATAATAACAAAGAAACGGAAGAATAACAATATGTCGTCCCGTGACTACGTTCGGGGCGACATAATAACTAGAATTGCAATTGCGAGCAATAGCAGATGTCGCCCCTGGCAGCCATCTTCAAAATGGCGGCCATTTTGAAAAAAAAAGTACTGATTGCACACCTTCACATAGTGATCTTACTTTCTGCCAAGTTTCATTCAATTCTATCGATGTTAAGTTTTTCGCCATTTTAACATCATTTTTCAAAATGGCCGCCAAACGTCTCCAACCGATCGCCATTTTTTTTCATGAGTTTGTTCTTCTAATTGTACTTTACAAACATACGAAGTTTAATGAAATTCTATGGTACAGTTTTTGAGATATAAACGTTTTAAATTTTCGGAGGGTACCGATCTTTGAATGGCGGCCATCTTGAAAATGGCGGCCATTTGGGAAAAAAAAGTATTGATTGCACACCTTCACATAGTGATCTTACTTTCTGCCAAGTTTCATTCAATTCTATCCAGGCATCTCCGAGAACTAAGCCGGACAAAAATCATTGGAAAGAAAGAAAGAATAATAATAATAACTAGAATTGCAATTGCGAGCAATAGCAGATGTCGCCCCTGGCAGCCATCTTGAAAATGGCGGCCATTTCGAAAAAAAAAGTATTGATTGCACACCTTCACATAGTGATCTTACTTTCTGCCAAGTTTCATTCAATTCTATCCATGTTAAGTTTTTCGCCATTTTAACATCATTTTTCAAAATGGCCGTCAAACGTCTCCAACCGATCGCCATTTTTTTTCATCAGTTTGTTCTTCTAATTGTACTTTACAAACCTACGAAGTTTAATGAAATTCTATGGTACAGTTTTTGAGATATAAACGTTTTAAATTTTCGGAGGGTACCGATCTTTGAATGGCGGCCATCTTGAAAATGGCGGCCATTTCGAAAAAAAAAGTATTGATTGCACACCTTCACATAGTGATCTTACTTTCTGCCAAGTTTCATTCAATTCTATCCAGGCATCTCCGAGAACTAAGCCGGACAAAAATCATTGGAAAGAAAGAAAGAAAGAAAGAAAGAAAGAATAATAATAATAATAATAATAACAAAGAAACGGAAGAATAACAATATGTCGTCCCGTGACTACGTTCGGGGCGACATAACTAGAATTGCAATTGCGAGCAATAGCAGATGTCGCCCCTGGCAGCCATCTTGAAAATGGCGGCCATTTTGAAAAAAAAAGTACTGATTGCACACCTTCACATAGTGATCTTACTTTCTGCCAAGTTTCATTCAATTCTATCGATGTTAAGTTTTTCGCCATTTTAACATCATTTTTCAAAATGGCCGCCAAACGTCTCCAACCGATCGCCATTTTTTTTCATGAGTTTGTTCTTCTAATTGTACTTTACAAACATACGAAGTTTAATGAAATTCTATGGTACAGTTTTTGAGATATAAACGTTTTAAATTTTCGGAGGGTACCGATCTTTGAATGGCGGCCATCTTGAAAATGGCGGCCATTTCGAAAAAAAAAGTATTGATTGCACACCTTCACATAGTGATCTTACTTTCTGCCAAGTTTCATTCAATTCTATCCAGGCATCTCCGAGAACTAAGCCGGACAAAAATCATTGGAAAGAAAGAAAGAAAGAAAGAAAGAAAGAATAATAATAACTAGAATTGCAATTGCGAGCAATAGCAGATGTCGCCCCTGGCAGCCATCTTGAAAATGCGATTTTTTTTCATCAGTTTGTTCTTCTAATTGTGCTTTACAAACCTACGAAGTTTAATGAAATTCTATG
The DNA here is from genome assembly GCA_028015205.1 of Mytilisepta virgata. Classification (NCBI taxonomy): domain Eukaryota; kingdom Metazoa; phylum Mollusca; class Bivalvia; order Mytilida; family Mytilidae; genus Mytilisepta; species Mytilisepta virgata. Next base: position 41,788,451 of record CM051515.1, read on the forward strand.
GTACAGTTTTTGAGATTTACCGATCTATGAATGGCGGCCATCTTGAAAATGGCGGCCATTTTGAAAAAAAAAGTATTGATTGCACACCTTCACATAGTGATCTTACTTTCTGCCAAGTTTCATTCAATTCTATCCATGTTAAGTTTTTCGCCATTTTAACATCATTTTTCAAAATGGCCGCCAAACGTCTCCAACCGATCGCCATTTTTTTTCATCAGTTTGTTCTTCTAATTGTACTTTACAAACATACGAAGTTTAATGAAATTCTATGGTACAGTTTTTGAGATATAAACGTTTTAAATTTTCGGAGGGTACCGATCTTTGAATGGCGGCCATCTTGAAAATGGCGGCCATTTCGAAAAAAAAAGTATTGATTGCACATCTTCACATAGTGATCTTACTTTCTGCCAAGTTTCATTCAATTCTATCCAGGCATCTCCGAGAACTAAGCCGGACAAAAATCATTGGAAAGAAAGAAAGAAAGAAAGAAAGAAAGAATAATAATAATAACAAAGAAACGGAAGAATAACAATATGTCGTCCCGTGACTACGTTCGGGGCGACATAATAACAAAGAAACGGAAGAATAACAATATGTCGTCCCGTGACTACGTTCGGGGCGACATAATAACTAGGTATGATTGTGATCGCAAGCGAGTCACAAGATGTCTCCCAAACCCCCATTGCCACTATCTAGAGCTTATCAGTAACCCCCTAAATTCCCTTTTGCTCTATTCACCTACAAAATTTCAGAATCCTACCCACCTAGGTTACAGAGATATCGCAATGTCCTATATAATGACCTTTTCCTGTTTCCATGGAAACAGCGGCCATTTTGATTTTTTTTAAGCCCTTTGCAATCGCCATCATTTAAAACCCCTAAATATCAATTTTCATTGAAATCGAAGCACTTCGAAAGAATTTCGAATTTTGGGCCCGAAAAATCACATTTTCGTAAATAACGCGAAAACCGTAAATATCGCTTCAAATTTTTTTTTCGTATAATTAAAGAGCACCTTTTGCTCTATTCACCTACAAAATTTCAGAATCCTACCCACCTAGGTTACTGACATAAAGCAATGTCTCCTATATAATGACCTTTTTCTGTTTCCACGGAAACGGCGGCCATTTTGAAAATTTTAAAAGTCGTTTGCAAAACTTCAGGTCACCCTTAACATATTCCCAAAGTTTCATATTGATTGGACATTGCATCTTTGAGAAACGTCGCGGACAACATTGAACGGAAAGAAAAAGGAAAGAAGAAGAAGAAGAAGAAGAAGAAGAAGAAGAAGAAGAAGAATAATAATAAGAAACCGGACAAAAACAATATGTCTCCCAAAACTTTGTTTGGGAGACATAAAAATAAGAAACGGAGTAAAAACAATACACTTCGTGGTCGGGGACATAATAACTAGAATTGCAATTGCGAGCAATAGCAGATGTCGCCCCTGGCAGCCATCTTGAAAATGGCGGCCATTTCGAAAAAAAAAGTATTGATTGCACACCTTCACATAGTGATCTTACTTTCTGCCAAGTTTCATTCAATTCTATCCAGGCATCTCCGAGAACTAAGCCGGACAAAAATCATTGGAAAGAAAGAATAATAACTAGAATTGCAATTGCGAGCAATAGCAGATGTCGCCCCTGGCAGCCATCTTGAAAATGGCGGCCATTTTGAAAAAAAAAGTACTGATTGCACACCTTCACATAGTGATCTTACTTTCTGCCAAGTTTCATTCAATTCTATCGATGTTAAGTTTTTCGCCATTTTAACATCATTTTTCAAAATGGCCGCCAAACGTCTCCAACCGATCGCCATTTTTTTTCATGAGTTTGTTCTTCTAATTGTACTTTACAAACATACGAAGTTTAATGAAATTCTATGGTACAGTTTTTGAGATATAAACGTTTTAAATTTTCGGAGGGTACCGATCTTTGAATGGCGGCCATCTTGAAAATGGCGGCCATTTGGGAAAAAAAAGTATTGATTGCACACCTTCACATAGTGATCTTACTTTCTGCCAAGTTTCATTCAATTCTATCCAGGCATCTCCGAGAACTAAGCCGGACAAAAATCATTGGAAAGAAAGAAAGAAAGAAAGAAAGAATAATAATAATAACAAAGAAACGGAAGAATAACAATATGTCGTCCCGTGACTACGTTCGGGGCGACATAATAACTAGAATTGCAATTGCGAGCAATAGCAGATGTCGCCCCTGGCAGCCATCTTGAAAATGGCGGCCATTTCGAAAAAAAAAGTATTGATTGCACACCTTCACATAGTGATCTTACTTTCTGCCAAGTTTCATTCAATTCTATCCATGTTAAGTTTTTCGCCATTTTAACATCATTTTTCAAAATGGCCGTCAAACGTCTCCAACCGATCGCCATTTTTTTTCATCAGTTTGTTCTTCTAATTGTACTTTACAAACCTACGAAGTTTAATGAAATTCTATGGTACAGTTTTTGAGATATAAACGTTTTAAATTTTCGGAGGGTACCGATCTTTGAATGGCGGCCATCTTGAAAATGGCGGCCATTTCGAAAAAAAAAGTATTGATTGCACATCTTCACATAGTGATCTTACTTTCTGCCAAGTTTCATTCAATTCTATCCAGGCATCTCCGAGAACTAAGCCGGACAAAAATCATTGGAAAGAAAGAAAGAAAGAAAGAAAGAAAGAATAATAATAGGAATGATTGTGATCGCAAGCGAGTCACAAGATGTCTCCCAAACTCCCATTGCCACTATCTAGAGCTTATCAGAAACCCCCTAAATTCCCTTTTGCTCTATTCACGTACAAAATTTCAGAATCCTACCCACCTAGGTTACAGAGATATTGCAATGTCCTATATAATGACCTTTTCCTGTTTCCACGGAAACAGCGGCCATTTTGATTTTTTTTTAAGCCCTTTGCAATCGCCATAATTTAAAACCCCTAAATATCAATTTTCATTGAAATCGAAGCACTTCGAAAGAATTTCGAATTTTGGGCCCGAAAAATCACATTTTCGTAAATAACGCGAAAACCGTAAATATCGCTTCAAATTTTTTTTTCGTATAATTAAAGAGCACCTTTTGCTCTATTCACCTACAAAATTTCAGAATCCTACCCACCTAGGTTACTGACATAAAGCAATGTCTCCTATATAATGACCTTTTTCTGTTTCCATGGAAACGGCGGCCATTTTGAAAATTTTAAAAGTCGTTTGCAAAACTTCAGGTCACCCTTAACATATTCCCAAAGTTTCATATTGATTGGACATTGCATCTTTGAGAAACGTCGCGGACAACATTGAACGGAAGAAGAAGAAGAAGAAGAAGAAGAAGAAGAAGAAGAAGAAGAAGAAGAAGAAGAATAATAATAAGAAACCGGACAAAAACAATATGTCTCCCAAAACTTTGTTTGGGAGACATAATAACTAGAATTGCAATTGCGAGCAATAGCAGATGTCGCCCCTGGCAGCCATCTTGAAAATGGCGGCCATTTTGGGAAAAAAAGTACTGATTGCACACCTTCACATAGTGATCTTACTTTCTGCCAAGTTTCATTCAATTCTATCCATGTTAAGTTTTTCGCCATTTTAACATCATTTTTCAAAATGGCCGTCAAACGTCTCCAACCGATCGCCATTTTTTTTCATCAGTTTGTTCTTCTAATTGTACTTTACAAACCTACGAAGTTTAATGAAATTCTATGGTACAGTTTTTGAGATATAAACGTTTTAAATTTTCGGAGGGTACCGATCTTTGAATGGCGGCCATCTTGAAAATGGCGGCCATTTCGAAAAAAAAAGTATTGATTGCACATCTTCACATAGTGATCTTACTTTCTGCCAAGTTTCATTCAATTCTATCCAGGCATCTCCGAGAACTAAGCCGGACAAAAATCATTGGAAAGAAAGAAAGAAAGAAAGAAAGAATAATAATAACAAAGAAACGGAAGAATAACAATATGTCGTCCCGTGACTACGTTCGGGGCGACATAATAATAATAACAAAGAAACGGAAGAATAACAATATGTCGTCCCGTGACTACGTTCGGGGCGACATAATAATAATAACAAAGAAACGGAAGAATAACAATATGTCGTCCCGTGACTACGTTCGGGGCGACATAACTAGAATTGCAATTGCGAGCAATAGCAGATGTCGCCCCTGGCAGCCATCTTGAAAATGGCGGCCATTTCGAAAAAAAAAGTATTGATTGCACACCTTCACATAGTGATCTTACTTTCTGCCAAGTTTCATTCAATTCTATCCATGTTAAGTTTTTCGCCATTTTAACATCATTTTTCAAAATGGCCGTCAAACGTCTCCAACCGATCGCCATTTTTTTTCATCAGTTTGTTCTTCTAATTGTACTTTACAAACCTACGAAGTTTAATGAAATTCTATGGTACAGTTTTTGAGATATAAACGTTTTAAATTTTCGGAGGGTACCGATCTTTGAATGGCGGCCATCTTGAAAATGGCGGCCATTTCGAAAAAAAAAGTATTGATTGCACATCTTCACATAGTGATCTTACTTTCTGCCAAGTTTCATTCAATTCTATCCAGGCATCTCCGAGAACTAAGCCGGACAAAAATCATTGGAAAGAAAGAAAGAAAGAAAGAAAGAAAGAATAATAATAATAATAATAATAACAAAGAAACGGAAGAATAACAATATGTCGTCCCGTGACTACGTTCGGGGCGACATAATAATAACTAGAATTGCAATTGCGAGCAATAGCAGATGTCGCCCCTGGCAGCCATCTTGAAAATGGCGGCCATTTTGAAAAAAAAAGTACTGATTGCACACCTTCACATAGTGATCTTACTTTCTGCCAAGTTTCATTCAATTCTATCCATGTTAAGTTTTTCGCCATTTTAACATCATTTTTCAAAATGGCCGCCAAACGTCTCCAACCGATCGCCATTTTTTTTCATCAGTTTGTTCTTCTAATTGTACTTTACAAACCTACGAAGTTTAATGAAATTCTATGGTACAGTTTTTGAGATATAAACGTTTTAAATTTTCGGAGGGTACCGATCTTTGAATGGCGGCCATCTTGAAAATGGCGGCCATTTCGGAAAAAAAAGTATTGATTGCACATCTTCACATAGTGATCTTACTTTCTGCCAAGTTTCATTCAATTCTATCCAGGCATCTCCGAGAACTAAGCCGGACAAAAATCATTGGAAAGAAAGAAAGAAAGAAAGAAAGAAAGAATAATAATAACTAGAATTGCAATTGCGAGCAATAGCAGATGTCGCCCCTGGCAGCCATCTTGAAAATGGCGGCCATTTCGAAAAAAAAGTATTGATTGCACACCTTCACATAGTGATCTTACTTTCTGCCAAGTTTCATTCAATTCTATCCATGTTAAGTTTTTCGCCATTTTAACATCATTTTTCAAAATGGCCGCCAAACGTCTCCAACCGATCGCCATTTTTTTTCATCAGTTTGTTCTTCTAATTGTACTTTACAAACCTACGAAGTTTAATGAAATTCTATGGTACAGTTTTTGAGATATAAACGTTTTAAATTTTCGGAGGGTACCGATCTTTGAATGGCGGCCATCTTGAAAATGGCGGCCATTTCGGAAAAAAAAGTATTGATTGCACATCTTCACATAGTGATCTTACTTTCTGCCAAGTTTCATTCAATTCTATCCAGGCATCTCCGAGAACTAAGCCGGACAAAAATCATTGGAAAGAAAGAAAGAAAGAAAGAAAGAAAGAATAATAATAACTAGAATTGCAATTGCGAGCAATAGCAGATGTCGCCCCTGGCAGCCATCTTGAAAATGGCGGCCATTTTGAAAAAAAAAGTACTGATTGCACACCTTCACATAGTGATCTTACTTTCTGCCAAGTTTCATTCAATTCTATCGATGTTAAGTTTTTCGCCATTTTAACATCATTTTTCAAAATGGCCGCCAAACGTCTCCAACCGATCGCCATTTTTTTTCATGAGTTTGTTCTTCTAATTGTACTTTACAAACATACGAAGTTTAATGAAATTCTATGGTACAGTTTTTGAGATATAAACGTTTTAAATTTTCGGAGGGTACCGATCTTTGAATGGCGGCCATCTTGAAAATGGCGGCCATTTGGGGAAAAAAAGTATTGATTGCACACCTTCACATAGTGATCTTACTTTCTGCCAAGTTTCATTCAATTCTATCCAGGCATCTCCGAGAACTAAGCCGGACAAAAATCATTGGAAAGAAAGAAAGAAAGAAAGAAAGAAAGAATAATAATAATAACAAAGAAACGGAAGAATAACAATATGTCGTCCCGTGACTACGTTCGGGGCGACATAATAATAATAATAACAAAGAAACGGAAGAATAACAATATGTCGTCCCGTGACTACGTTCGGGGCGACATAATAATAACTAGAATTGCAATTGCGAGCAATAGCAGATGTCGCCCCTGGCAGCCATCTTGAAAATGGCGGCCATTTTGAAAAAAAAAGTACTGATTGCACACCTTCACATAGTGATCTTACTTTCTGCCAAGTTTCATTCAATTCTATCCATGTTAAGTTTTTCGCCATTTTAACATCATTTTTCAAAATGGCCGCCAAACGTCTCCAACCGATCGCCATTTTTTTTCATGAGTTTGTTCTTCTAATTGTACTTTACAAACATACGAAGTTTAATGAAATTCTATGGTACAGTTTTTGAGATATAAACGTTTTAAATTTTCGGAGGGTACCGATCTTTGAATGGCGGCCATCTTGAAAATGGCGGCCATTTGGGGAAAAAAAGTATTGATTGCACACCTTCACATAGTGATCTTACTTTCTGCCAAGTTTCATTCAATTCTATCCAGGCATCTCCGAGAACTAAGCCGGACAAAAATCATTGGAAAGAAAGAAAGAAAGAAAGAATAATAATAATAATAACTAGAATTGCAATTGCGAGCAATAGCAGATGTCGCCCCTGGCAGCCATCTTGAAAATGGCGGCCATTTTGAAAAAAAAAGTACTGATTGCACACCTTCACATAGTGATCTTACTTTCTGCCAAGTTTCATTCAATTCTATCGATGTTAAGTTTTTCGCCATTTTAACATCATTTTTCAAAATGGCCGCCAAACGTCTCCAACCGATCGCCATTTTTTTTCATGAGTTTGTTCTTCTAATTGTACTTTACAAACATACGAAGTTTAATGAAATTCTATGGTACAGTTTTTGAGATATAAACGTTTTAAATTTTCGGAGGGTACCGATCTTTGAATGGCGGCCATCTTGAAAATGGCGGCCATTTGGGAAAAAAAAGTATTGATTGCACACCTTCACATAGTGATCTTACTTTCTGCCAAGTTTCATTCAATTCTATCCAGGCATCTCCGAGAACTAAGCCGGACAAAAATCATTGGAAAGAAAGAAAGAAAGAAAGAAAGAATAATAATAATAACAAAGAAACGGAAGAATAACAATATGTCGTCCCGTGACTACGTTCGGGGCGACATAATAATAACAAAGAAACGGAAGAATAACAATATGTCGTCCCGTGACTACGTTCGGGGCGACATAATAATAACAAAGAAACGGAAGAATAACAATATGTCGTCCCGTGACTACGTTCGGGGCGACATAATAATAATAATAACAAAGAAACGGAAGAATAACAATATGTCGTCCCGTGACTACGTTCGGGGCGACATAATAACTAGAATTGCAATTGCGAGCAATAGCAGATGTCGCCCCTGGCAGCCATCTTGAAAATGGCGGCCATTTCGGAAAAAAAAGTATTGATTGCACACCTTCACATAGTGATCTTACTTTCTGCCAAGTTTCATTCAATTCTATCCATGTTAAGTTTTTCGCCATTTTAACATCATTTTTCAAAATGGCCGCCAAACGTCTCCAACCGATCGCGATTTTTTTTCATCAGTTTGTTCTTCTAATTGTACTTTACAAACATGCGAAGTTTAATGAAATTCTATGGTACAGTTTTTGAGATATAAACGTTTTAAATTTTCGGAGGGTACCGATCTTTGAATGGTGGCCATCTTGAAAATGGCGGCCATTTCGAAAAAAAAAGTATTGATTGCACATCTTCACATAGTGATCTTACTTTCTGCCAAGTTTCATTCAATTCTATCCAGGCATCTCCGAGAACTAAGCCGGACAAAAATCATTGGAAAGAAAGAAAGAAAGAAAGAAAGAAAGAATAATAATAATAATAATAATAACTAGAATTGCAATTGCGAGCAATAGCAGATGTCGCCCCTGGCAGCCATCTTGAAAATGGCGGCCATTTTGAAAAAAAAAGTACTGATTGCACACCTTCACATAGTGATCTTACTTTCTGCCAAGTTTCATTCAATTCTATCGATGTTAAGTTTTTCGCCATTTTAACATCATTTTTCAAAATGGCCGCCAAACGTCTCCAACCGATCGCCATTTTTTTTCATGAGTTTGTTCTTCTAATTGTACTTTACAAACATACGAAGTTTAATGAAATTCTATGGTACAGTTTTTGAGATATAAACGTTTTAAATTTTCGGAGGGTACCGATCTTTGAATGGCGGCCATCTTGAAAATGGCGGCCATTTGGGAAAAAAAAGTATTGATTGCACACCTTCACATAGTGATCTTACTTTCTGCCAAGTTTCATTCAATTCTATCCAGGCATCTCCGAGAACTAAGCCGGACAAAAATCATTGGAAAGAAAGAAAGAAAGAAAGAAAGAAAGAAAGAAAGAATAATAATAATAACAAAGAAACGGAAGAATAACAATATGTCGTCCCGTGACTACGTTCGGGGCGACATAATAATAACAAAGAAACGGAAGAATAACAATATGTCGTCCCGTGACTACGTTCGGGGCGACATAATAACTAGAATTGCAATTGCGAGCAATAGCAGATGTCGCCCCTGGCAGCCATCTTGAAAATGGTGGCCATTTAAAAAAAAAAGTATTGATTGCACACCTTCACATAGTGATCTAACTTTCTGCCAAGTTTCATTCAATTCTATCACGGCATCTCCGAGAACTAAGCCGGACAAAAATCATTGGAAAGAAAGAATAATAACAAAGAAACGGAAGAATAACAATATGTCGTCCCGTGACTACGTTCGGGGCGACATAATAACTAGAATTGCAATTGCGAGCAATAGCAGATGTCGCCCCTGGCAGCCATCTAGAAAATGGCGGCCATTTCGAAAAAAAAGTATTGATTGCACACCTTCACATAGTGATCTTACTTTCTGCCAAGTTTCATTCAATTCTATCCATGTTAAGTTTTTCGCCATTTTAACATCATTTTTCAAAATGGCCGCCAAACGTCTCCAACCGATCGCCATTTTTTTTCATCAGTTTGTTCTTCTAATTGTACTTTACAAACCTACGAAGTTTAATGAAATTCTATGGTACAGTTTTTGAGATATAAACGTGTTAAATTACCGATCTATGAATGGCGGCCATCTTGAAAATGGCGGCCATTTTGAAAAAAAAAGTACTGATTGCACACCTTCACATAGTGATCTTACTTTCTGCCAAGTTTCATTCAATTCTATCCAGGCATCTCCGAGAACTAAGCCGGACAAAAATCATTGGAAAGAAAGAATAATAACAAAGAAACGGAAGAATAACAATATGTCGTCCCGTGACTACGTTCGGGGCGACATAATAATAATAATAATAACAAAGAAACGGAAGAATAACAATATGTCGTCCCGTGACTACGTTCGGGGCGACATAATAACAAAGAAACGGAAGAATAACAATATGTCGTCCCGTGACTACGTTCGGGGCGACATAATAACAAAGAAACGGAAGAATAACAATATGTCGTCCCGTGACTACGTTCGGGGCGACATAATAATCACTAAAACAATATGTCTCCCTTCGAGAAGGGGAGACATAATTATCATCTTTACATTAAAGTACAATACATTTTGAAGTCTCAAAATATATCTTCAAGTGTCTAATGAGTTTTACAACCACATGACATGTTCAGAAGACTTCAGACAATCTAAATTCTAAGAAAAAAAAATTCAGATGCAACAAAATCATGGTTATCTACTTTGTATTAATTTTAATGCTTTCATAAATTACATGTACGTGCAAAATTTTTCCTTGATATGCTAGTGAAATAAATCCATACTGTTCAAAGTTGACATGTGTATCTAAACTAGAGGTTCAGAGGGCTGAGCCTGTATCGCTCACCTGGCATGAAAGCCATTTTTTTAATGTACCTATAAGGGAGTAGTCACTTCTCCCCATCAACAAGAAGTGGGGCAAGCCTTGTAGGAACCAAATTTTGTTCATCGAGGTCCTTCTACATACAGGTCGGCATATTCTAAAATTTGGCGGTTCTCCAGAAACTTTTTGCATGTATTTCCCATAGGGTCTTATGTTAAACTAAGTCCTCTGCTGAAGGCCATTTTGAATTGGGAATCGGCAGCACCAGAGTAACAACACTTGGTGAGCACCTTAAGAGGAACATTCAGACCATGTTTGGTTTCAAGCATTTCTGCGGTTCTGTAGATTTTCTTTACATGTAATAGATACTTTCTGTCAACTTTGGCTCTATTTGGCCAAGCAGTTTAAGAGAAACAATTTTTTTTTTAATCAACCAATCAGAAACAAGAACTGCCCATGGCGGCCATGTTTGTCACATGATCTGGACAAAATGAGGAAACTTTGTAAAAAAACTCCAACAAATGCTTCCCGTCAAGTCTCGTTCCCTTTGGCCAAGCGTTTCAAATAAAAAAATTATCAACCGATGAAAGACAAGAACCGCCCATGACGGCCATGTTTGTTGCCTGTTCAGGACGAAAAGAGGAAACTTTGTATAGAATTAGTTGCTTTCTGTCAAGTTTCTTTCCATTTGGCCAAGGGACTTAAGAGGAGAAGATTTTTTTTATATCAGCCAATCAGAAACAAGAACTGCTCATGGCGGCCATATTTGTATTCCGATTGGGACAAAATGAGGACACTTTTTAAAGGACCTCCCATACATGTATATGCTTCCTGTGAAGTTTCGTTCCATTTGGCTAAGCAGTTCCAGGGATAAAAATATTTTTTTAATCAACCAATGAGAAACAAGAATTGCCTATGGCAGCCATGTTTTTTGCCCGATTGGGACGAAATGAGAAAACTTTGTAAAGAACCTCCCATAGATGCTTTCTGTAAAGTTTCGTTCCATTTGGCCAAGCGATTTCAGGGAAAGATTTTTTTATATCAACCAATCAGAAACAAGAACTGCCCCTGGCGGACGGACATACGACGGACAGGTGAGCTAAAAATTGCAATATTAAGATTTGGGGTATGCATCAAATCAATAAGACATTTCAGTGGACTGAAAATTGATTGAATACATCTAAGAAATGTTTAATGGTTATCAACAAAGAGGAATACACCCACAACCTAATACAGGTATATAATTAAAATGGTCCGGAAAACAAATTTAAAGGTGCCAGATCTCAAATAATTTCATTGCTCCATACAAAAAACATAAAATAGTAAACAGACAAGAAAAGTCTTGATGATTATATTTTTAAATCAATAGTGTACTATAGACTACATCACAAATTTTTCATTTTTAGTTTTAATGGTCAATAATCAGTTAAAATTTATAACAATTAAGTGGTGAAACATGTAAATCCTAAATAATTTTGGATCCTACAACAAAAATGTTCAGACTGAAAAAAAAATGTCTGAATTTAAGAGAAAGCCTAAATTAAGTTCTGAATAGTGAAATTAATTCTTTCCCTTATCATTTCACAAAGCTTAAAGTGACATTCCAATCAGTATATTGTCTAGTGTCTACTCTATTACCCAGAATGATATAAAATTTCCTGAGACTATAAACATTTATCTGATATAACATAAATCTACCTGATAATGACCATTACATACAAACCATCTCCAAAAACAATGAACTAAACTCCAAGTTTATGTAAAACCAATATTAGACAGTTAGTAATTTCTCTTTCCTGGCTGTCCATGATCAATACCAATAATACAATTTGAAAGTGATATAACTGTACATGTATGTCATACAGTCATAAAAATACAACAATTTCAGGCAAGTGTAAAGATAATTTTTATTTCTATTTTTATATTAACTGCAACTTATTATATCTTACTAAGGGAGCAACCATTTGATTTTTATGCGGGGTTACTGTCAAATGGTTTGATCCTGCCTATATTTTTCATTGAAATTTTGGTCCTGGATTTTTATTTTCATTTAAACCAAAAAATTTCCTGATTGACACAGGTCCTGCATTTTTTTTTGTCACCCTGAAATGAATTCATTTTTATCCATGAAAATTGCTATGTTAGTGCCTCAATCAACAAAGTTGAACAACTTCAAACAAGCCCCTCAGGCACCTAGTCAACATATTCATTGTAATCAATCGTAAATATTGTAATTGTATTTGATTTGCTCTGCCTAACTAGGGCGTCTTTAATTGACAAACAAAGAAATTCTATTCTTCTATTCTTTCCTATTCTATTCCTATGATGGGTCATGGAGGCTCAACCCAAACAGCTGCCTAGTGCGTCCCCATGTGGCGGATACGAGATACAAGGGGGGCATTGGCAGGTCATAATACGGAAAGCCTGACAATAGTGGTTATTTTGTTTTGAGAATACAACACTCCCTGCATGCTAAAGACTAGGCTTGAGTATCGTGAGAAAACTCCAAATAAATATGTATCATGATATTAACTTGCAATACCAATATATCACAATACATTGGTTATGTACTTTGACGCTCAAAATGTACTCCCAATCTGGCAAATAAACAAACAAGGTACAACACAGAAATTTACAGTTAAAGCTGTTCAGCCCTGTAATAAATAAAATGAAAGAAGTGTAACTTAATATGTTACTATGTTGAAATTTTTTCCCTTTGTGTCCTGTCCCAACCCTATTTGAATTGTATACGATAAATCGTCGAACTGGTTCTCAGCCTGAAGAAGCATGAAATATTTGCCTCTGGACGTTAAGCAAATAACAATCAATCAAACAAGTCTCCTTACATTATATTTTAACATGAGGGCAACACATACAACATTCTTGATTTAAAATTAAAGCTGCATGTAGTGAATATTTAAATCTAATTATGCAAAATAGAAGTGACTTTAGCTATTTTGTAATGGGGAACTATGAGACCAGACATCATGCACTGGGACACTTTGGTTTATAATTTTTTTTATAATAATCATTGCATGCAGCTGAAGCAAGAAAAACTCAAAAGTTTACACAAAATAAACAAATTTATTTCTAGGCCTCCATATTTTCTATTCATTGGAACCAAATGCAGAGATCGAGGAACTCTATCTGTGAAATGTCAACTCAATCTCGCGATTCTTGTCACAAAAGGTATGTTTACATTTGTTTACAGTACCCTGGGTACCATTATAACTAATATAGCACCATAGAGTACTATTTATCATATTTTACGTACAATGGGTACGCTGATAGAGTACACAGGTCTACATTGACTACAACGAAACCTTCAGCCTCAGTGATGTCAAAATAAAATCAGATTTATATAAGATTATATCTTATTTCAGAGCACAAGTATGAAGATTAAGTTAAATGTATGCTTTCATAATCTAATACGACTTTTTCGAGATTGATCGCTCTTAGTGACGGTATTAAGTCAAACCGGCACCAGGTTAATTCGTGACTAGATCTTACCAACGGTCATTTCGAGACCGTTAGATGGTCAATTCAGGACCGATAAATAGTCAATTCGGGACGTATCCATAGTCATTTCGGCACCACATACTATTGTATTTTAATACGAATTTATAACAGTATAATAACATATTATATAATTTCAATATCAAAATAAACTTAGAAAATTTATTCAAAACAATTAATTGTGTAATCAGTTAGTAAATTATAATTAAATAATCTTTGATGAAATAATTGATCAAGATTAATTTGGATAAGATCATCATCATAATTAATCATGATCTAAGGAAATAATCAAAGACTAGTACGTTCTGTGTTTGTTTTGGTTTTACTCATTTTATAGTGCACATAGTTTGATGCAAGCTAAAATCAAAGCCCATCTGAAACTTTTATGAACACATAAGATGAAAAACTGACTCTCTGGTTTGGGTATCACTTCCAAAATGGAACCTGATGACTGTATATATATAATGTGCCAGATATATATAAAATAGAATTAGATTTACAAAAACACATTGAAAATAAGTAATATATAACAAAGAAAATACCAATGTTTTGACACCATGATGATTGTCAATGACTGTTTATCTAATAATTATATACAGATACAGGTCTGTTATTCAAATCACGAAGCCCATTACTGGACATGAAAATCAAATATAGTCAATGTTGAACAAAATACAAATAAAGATTAAACAAGGATAATTAATTAATGTTATTGTAAATTATTAATATGATTGAACATTGTAAATTAAAGGAAATAATAAGTAACTATAAAAGAAAACTTACACATATCTGTATATTACAATATATGTATATAAACACACCGTGACCAAGATCAATCCCACATTATCAATATCCAATATTTAAATATGTTTCATAATTAAATTTAGTTTTGAATAATCTATAAGTTCTAAGTTTATTTCTCATATCTGCTTTTTTCTTGTCATTAAATAACCTATAATTAGATGTTAAGGTCGTAACTTTAATATTGTAACAGTAGAGCATGATTTGTCTCGCAAAATTACCTATCGTACCAACAGGGGATCGAACCCAGAACCTTTGGTTCTGTAGTCCACCGCTCTACCAACTGACCTAAAGGAGTACTCCACTAGCACAGCTAATGGAGGGTGGTTATAAACCTGTTACGGTTCTATAACTTATGTCGTACACAAGGGAAGCCCCGTTACACTTCCCCCACCTCAAGAGTCATCGTCCTACCATGACGATATCCAACCTTAACCCGTTTGCCAACCAGCCCTTATTGACAATCGTGGGTTTTTTAGTTGGGCACCAATGTAACTGTAGAGCATGATTTGTCTCCTAAAATTACCTACTGTACCAACCGGGGATCGAACCCGGAACCTTTGGTTCTGTAGTCCACCGCTCTACCAACTGACCTAAAGGAGTACTCCACTAGCACAGCTAATGGAGGGTGGTTATAAACCTGTTACGGTTCTATAACTTATGTCGTACACAACGGAAGTCCCATTACAATATTAAACTAGAAAATAGAATATGCAGACTCTAATGTGGAAATAGAAGATGAGATGCACTTTCTTTTAACATGTAAAACTTTGTTTAATGTTAGAAGTCCCTTTAATGGCAAAATATTTAGTAAAAATAAAAATGTTTCAATCCTTGATAACAAATCACTTTTTATTTGGTTAATGGGAAATGAAGATAAAGAAATTTTGACAATAACTTGTTAATTATTAGAGATTTTAAAT
This sequence comes from Mytilisepta virgata, assembly GCA_028015205.1. Classification (NCBI taxonomy): domain Eukaryota; kingdom Metazoa; phylum Mollusca; class Bivalvia; order Mytilida; family Mytilidae; genus Mytilisepta; species Mytilisepta virgata. The sequence continues at coordinate 41,803,838 of CM051515.1, forward strand.
GAAAATAGAAATAAAATATTAAATTAGATCATCTTTTGTCATGTCTGTATAGAGTTATAGATATATATCATCATATATGCATACACATTATTTACAATTAATTAATAATAATAATACATAGAGGAGTGCTGTCCAGTAAGGGGACCAGAGTAACAAACAATGGGTCATACACGTGTACATATTTTCATATTACAAATTACTTATTTCTTTTACTTTAATCAATTAAATCAAAACTAATCATGTTATACTTTGTTTAATCTATTTCTATTTTAATTTATATTATGTTTGAAAATTACAATATTAAACTAAGGATTAAAATTGTAATTATTCTGCTCAAAGTATTTGTTTGTTTATTTTGACAGTAATGTCCCATTTGACATGTACCTAATTAGTTGGGTAATAAATCATCCTGAAACAGTGTCATACTAAATATATGGAGATGCCGATTTGACTATATACTGGTGCAGAATTGACCAGGTGAAGATTTGATAGAGTGTCAAGATGACTTGTATTCTCTGTGATGGAGGTAAATAATGAAGTATGAATATGGCAGCCCCATTAAATTTTGCAACAAAAATTGTACCAGAGTTACGACAATAACTGTCCCAGAGGGGTACATCGTGCCATGAATACAGAAAGCTAAAACTCGCCCGACTTGCATTATACTTCAAATTTCCCTTCACTCTCATAAGCCGGAAGGTGCCATTCTCATGCCTAACAAAACCCTAAAGACACGTGATCAGAATAATAATTCCTGTCCCAGATGCAGTAATTCCAAACTAAGTCGGAAATCAAGTGTTATCTACCATAATTTATAAATCATTAAATGGCATAATGCATTAATGCCAATAATGCCAATATTGCAATAATAGTATCTATATCACTATTGAACAGTAAGTATATGGCATGTTCCACTATAACAAGTTCTTGTAACTTCCATATTCATTACATCAAAACTTGATAAAATGATCCTTAAGTAATTATGGTATAGGGTATGAATAATTTTGGACATGTTTGTATGCAGCTGCAGTGCTCAGCCTCAGCTCAGGTGATAAATTTTTACCTTTTACCTGAAGTAATTGAACCTATTCCCAATCACAATTTCTTGTTTTGGGGTTAATTACCTTTCTGTCATTGTGTCTGTTTTTAAAATGTGTTCAACTTATGTCCATTTAATGACATTCACAGGTTAGTACTGATTTGACAGTTCATTCTGAAATTTATGGCCAAATAGTCGCCATCTTGTTTTTCCGAGGCGTTGTCACGGCGCATTGCGAAGCATAACGAAGTAGAAAATCAATAAACTCTTTTATACAGTGATGAACATTAGTTTCACATCTTTGGTATTTTCATTTTTCATACCACAAAAAGTCTTAAATATGCCAATAACCCCTAAATTTTTAAAGGTCCTCTTAATATTTGTTGATATCCGGTCTGAAAATAAACTTCCGGTTACTGCAAAACAATGAGCATGAACTGGTGATTTTCCTTAAAATTTTATTTTTTATATTACTTATTCATCTTTCTACCTGCTTAACGGGTTCTGCAGTTTTTAATCTCGTAAACATTTCCTAAAATTCTTATTGATCACTAAATCTAAAAATTGACACATTGTAAATTATTTTCTGTCTGATCTATGAGTATGACTGGAAATGGACACGAAGTTAATAAAGAAAGTACCCTCACGCTTGTTTATCCGTTATACAATCAACCAAAGATTATGTATTTGTTTAATTTTAACTTCTGTGATATTTTTCTTCATGTCAGCGTGATTCTATTTTTCTCAGACATATGCATGTCGGATGTCTCTTTCAGTTTTGACATCACTCATTCTGGAAAACTTGGTAACTGGTTAACAAGTTCAATAACTTTGTCTAGACTGATATCAACTCATGATAAATTATTATCTAAAAGTTAATGAATTCATTAACTGTGTAAAATTTAACTTGAAGGGAAATGAAATTCTGATGGAAGTAAAAATCAAAGTTTGTAAATTTAGTTATCTTGTAAAAAAATAAACATATTTTTGAACAGAAAAGCACAAAGTGAAGAAATAATGTCTCCATTGAAGTTGGTTCAAAGAAATTTCATCTTTTGGATTAATGTGATTTTTTACTTCACAGGTAGATTTTATTTTTATCGGGAAGGACTTTTAACCACCGACCACCACCGACCAACCACTGACCGACCACCGACCAACCAACGACCACTTCAAAAACTGTTTTATATATGTTTTAAATCTAATATTTCTTTAGTTTTGGTTAGATAAAGGTTTTTTACAAAAAAATAGTTGGGATTTTTTTTTCTTCTCACTGTAAATAATAATCAAATAAGTACTATATACATTTATTTACATGAAAAAAGCATAATCTATCAATAACATATAAATCATTAACAAAGATGAAAAATAATGAACATTAACAAAAACAACAAAAATATTTACAATATAAATAAATGTTCACATTGTCTAACATTTTCTAATTATTTTTGAGGTCGTGCCCGCTCCGTTGTCGCGCGTTTTCTCTGGCAAGGCTTCTTTGCTAGGGATTTTGCCTTTGTGTTTACAGAGTAAGTCCCATCTGTCGATGTTGTCATCCCGGTGGCTGTCCTTTTTCTCCTCTTGTCCTCTAAAAAATTTGTATAAATGATGTCTTTGTCGCCTTGTCCCTTACAACGCCAAACCTGGTCAGGGATAAAATAATGTTTCTGTGATGGTGTTAGTTGGTAGTCCCCGTGGCCATGGAGACTACCTCTAAGGTGCAGGAACTGTATCTTAACACAGTCATGCAGTTTCTCCACCAGGTCTGGCGTTGTTTCCAATCGACTGCCCTCTTGAACACATGGTTCATACTTTCTGAGTTATTATTGGTCCATAACGGCTCGTCAAATTCCTTGTTTTTTATTCGCGGTGCTGTGACGAACGATTGGATCCTTGGTTTCATTTGTTTTATGTAATAGTTCTGAAGGGTCGGATGACCCTTCATTGCATCGGCGACCTTTGAGGAACGTTCCTCGAAAATCAGCGTCATTTGTCATACCCTCATGACCAAACATGGTATCCAAGAGTTTCTGTCTCTCTTTGGTGTCTATGCCGACCTTGTCCTGCATATAATGTTTGAAGTTAACTTCAGATGTTTGGTGCACAGACGCCTGGTTGCCGAAGGGAAGGCATCTTCTATGGCTTTGGTTACAGCCTTCTCGTCGTCGGAGCCAAATGACAAATCCTCTGGTAATCTCAACTCATTGTCTATTTTCAATTCCTGCGCCACGTAAACAAAAAACGAATGATATGTCCGGTAAGACGCATCCTTGTGCAATAAAATGGGCCCGAGGAAGATTGGATTGTCTTTTGTGTCCTTTTTTACCACGCGTTGGTTCTTGTAAACCAAGGTTGTCACAAAGAAGTGGCCCAGGTTAAAGGTCCTGTCCACCCCTACGGTTCCACCTTGTTTGGACAGAAAGTTCTTAAAGTCCACCATTTGGTCATCCGTGAGGCATATAATTGATGGAATTTGGTTCTTCTTGTGGATCACCTGCTGTACATATGGATGGTCATTCAACATATTCAAAACAGTCAAAATATCATCAGCAATGTTGTTATTCGGTCTTAAAGTTGTCTTTTTTTCCCGATACTTGGCGTTTTTTATCTGTTTTGTGTCCCTCGGCGCCTCAAGACTGTTATCCATGTTCATTGCCAGGAAAATCTCTTTTGGTTTCCTGACGTCGGCTTTAATTTTTTTAGGACAGCTGGATTTGTCCTGGCTTTGTCTGCCGTTGAAACATTGTAACTTCCTATGTACTCATACATCGTGGTTTTCTGCATGTCATTGTCCGTTTGTGAATGGAACCATGTTACGTGTTTCTTAAACGACGTGTTGACGCTTATACAACGGCCCTTTTAAGGGCCACCAAATAGTTTCGAAAAGAATCTTATTTGTAGTTAAGTAAGTGCCATATGTTTGTTTTTCTAAATTAAACTAGATTAATACTTAATATAATTATCATAATTAAAGGAAGACCTCATCAACGTTTTACTTAATTTCGCGAAAATGTCAAAATATTCCGAGAGAATAAAATATGTAAATTTTGTAAAAAACCTTTATCTAACCAAAACTAAAGAAATATTACATTTAAAACATATATAAAACAGTTTTTTAAGTGTTCGGTGGTTGGTCGGTGGTGGTCAGCAGTGGTCGGTGGTTGGTCGGCGGTGGTCGGTGGTGGTCAGTGGTTAAAAGTCCTACCGTTTTTATCAGACTGAAAGTTCTGAATGATTTATTATTCATGTAGAACACTTGACAGGATGCCAAGTTGCATATTAAAATGCAAAACCAAAATATCTAAAAAGTTAACAAATTTGGTAACTTCAGGGTTTTTGAAACAATGTTCTAAAACTTTAATTTTGAATACTTTGTCACCTGTTCTCCATAAATTGCAACAGAAAAGTTATAAAAAAAATTAAAATTTCATTATTTACAATGTATCCAGAAAAAAAATCAGGAAAAGTTTTATTTATTCACTTTGACTGGAAGTATTAAATAAAATGTACGTCCATGATTTTTTTTTGGTGGAAAATAATTTTTTTTACATATGTAACAGTAAAGCATGATTCGTCTCCAAAAATTACCTACATCACCAACCGGGGATCGAACTCAGAACCTTTGGTTCAGTAGCCCAGCGCTCTACCAACTGAGCTAAAGAGGTACTCCACTAGCGCAGCTAATGGGGGAAATTATGAACCTGTTATGGTTCTATAACTTCTATCATACACAAGGTATGCCCCATTACACTTTCCCATCTCAAAAATTATCGTCCTATGATGACGATATACCAACTTCAACCCATTTGCCAACTAGCTATGCACAGGCACTTGTTTAAAAAAAATAGGATCGGGACATATATTTTTTTGACACAAGTGCCTGTGTAGCTATGGCCCTTTTGTCAAACATGGGTTTTTTGGTTGGGCACCAATGTAACAGTAGAGCATGATTTGTCTTCCCAAATTACCTACCGAACCAACTGGGGATCGAAGCAGGAACCTTTGCTTCAGTAGTCCACCGCTCTACCAACTGAGCTAAAGGCGTACTCCACTAGCACAGTTATAAACCTGTTACGGTTCTATAACTTCTATCATACATAAGGGAAACCCCATTACAAATAGTTAAAAATGTGAACAATTTAAGGACTGATTATTTTAATTTAAAATTGTAAATCGGGAATAATTGACTCTCTCCTGTGCAAAATATTTATTAATCTTCAGATACATTGTATGAAAATCATTCATTCTCTGTTATGGTCAGTTCACTTGACAGAAACAGAAATTAAGACTTGGTAGTTGAACATTCCTTATACATGTATTTATTTCTGTGAAATTGCCATATCCTCATTTGTGACTCAGAGGTTTTATTTGAAATTGACATTCATTCTTAGTGTTAGTTTGGTTTTGAAAAAAAAAACATGTACATGTTGTAGAGGGCTGATAGGGGTTTGGGCTTTAAATTGGACTAAGGAAACTGCTCAAAATCACCACTTACATTTGTTTTTGAAAAAAAACATCTACATGTTTGTAGAGGGCTGACATGGGTTTGGGATTAATGTGGGATTAAGGAACCTGCTTAAAATCACCCTAATATAACAAATATTGTTTAATTATATAATCAGTAAGGTGGATAAACTACTTTCTAGTCAGACTTTAAAATAAAATTGACCTGTAAATAAAAATACCACTATCTAAGGATTTGCAGCCAGTGTGTTATTGAAAACAAGTGACAATCAAGAATAGGTGATTTATGAATAGAAAACTAAGTATGTTGCGAAACAGCTCATGCGACAATAGATAACAAGAAAAATAAATGGAAATGGTGAGCTGTCAAAAGGGGCATAAAACGACTAAAATGTATGAAATACACAAGTCGAAGAAAACCAAATATAAAATCGTAAAAAAAACCAAACTAAAAAGTAAAAAATACTCAACGTTTCGACCAGTATGGTCTTGATCACGAGTATGTAAAAAATAAAAATAAAAAGGTGTTGATTCTTTGAAACCCAGAGCAAGACTGAGTCCGTACAGAAAATGTAAACATTTCCATTTATTTTTCTTGTTATCGATTTATGAATAGGCATGTTATAGTTATATGTATCATTCAGTATTTTTATTTGGCCTGATCTTGATGAGGGCTATTCCAGAATTAACCAACCATGAAATTTTAATTGAAATTTCCAATAATTAATGAACATCCCCAAAAGGAAAAAAATCAATTGTATTTAATCATTTTTTTTGTCAGGTATGTTACTAGAAAAATGAACTTTGGTTCGGCGGCAGAAAAATTGGAGGAAATACCAAAAGAGGAATGGTTGGAACGTCTGTCCAAAGTACAGGTTACTAGAGGAGACATGAACAAATTAATCATGAATTATCTTGTCACAGGTTAAGTGTTAATTATATGTATATGAGTAAAGTAGTGTAAAATATATATATCAGAAAACAGATTATGATTAAAATTATGATTTTGATTGTTTAATTTGCCATTTCATTTTGCTCAGTATTTGGTAAATTTGGAAGTATATCCCCTTTTCATATTTGGTTAATCAAATACCTAAATAGTTTCATATTTGGAATATTTCAAGGCAAAATTACCTATATTTCTGTTTATCTGTATTCCAATTATTCAACAAACACATTTTTATTGTACACAATTTTATTTCTGTTTTTCTCTGTATTCAAAGAGCTCTTACCTCTGCAATATATCATTGTGCAGTTTATTTTTTTACTGACTTTTATCAGCCATATGTCAAATTAACAATAAAAGTCTGTTTAGTTTAGTGTGACCCACTTAGTGGATACTAATATTCATAGTTATCACAGCTGTAGAGTGAAGAAGAATTTCAATTTTCAACAACATACACTTTTCATTACATGTTTTTCCATAGAAAGAACCATGAAATAAGAATACTCCCAACCATGAATTTTTACCAAAGATTTTAAACTGATATTCACAAAATTAAATTATTGTATAATAGGAAATATTGTGTACCCATTATAATACAGAAGTAATCAATTCATTCTAAGTACACTGTACTGTAAAATAATATCACAAGCAAAAATATAGATGCTGGTTTTAATTATTTTAATTTACTTGGACCATAATGGGTAACATGTTTGGAGAATGCCAACTCCCTGCACGCTAAAGACCCCTTTTGAAGTTTTCAAAAAAGAGTAGGCTAATGCTGCTACAGAAGACTAAATTATCCGACCATACCCATCCATCCAGCCTTTTACAGTGGCAGTCAAAATTGGTTCCCCTCTGTGTCACACCCCTTCCCTATTTGAATTGTGTGATAAATTGTTGAACTGGTTCTCCTCCTGAACAAGTATGAAATATTTGCCACCGTACGTTAAGCAAACAACAAACAACAAAACTCATCCTTTTGCATTTTCACATTGGTAAGAACATTACAATAAATTATAATTTAAAATAATCCACTTTATCATGTTTTTCAGAGGGATTCAAGGAGGCAGCTGAGAAGTTCCGAATGGAATCGGGTGTACAACCAACAACTGATTTAGATCAGATGGATGAACGAATCAGAATAAGAGATGCAATTCAGAATGGCAAAATTGAAGATGCTATTTCATTGGTCAATAATATACACCCTGAATTATTAGATAATGACAGATACTTATATTTTCATTTGCAGGTATAAAATTATGACCTTATTTTACATTACTTGATGTCAAAGTTATTTTATTTTTTCTTCATATCTTCATATAAATTGGTTGCTGAAAGTAAATTTAAGACATAAATATTATAATTTTCCTGTTATGTTGCACTACATTTTCGAATTGGAGATTACTATCAAAACATCAACTTCATGGAACCAAAAGTTTCTTTCAGAGATGACAGTTATACCTGCACTTATTGTTGATTCTTAGATACACTTAACAATCTAAATTGCAAATTGTAGGAGTTCCAGGGACATTCTTAAAATAAACTTGACATCTCATAGATAAAAATCATCTGCAAAATTAATTTGTCTGTGGTCTGGTTCTTGGACCAATATGGCCTCTGTTACTAAAAATATAAAATATGATTGAAATACTGAACTTTAAACGTACTTCATAAATTGCTTCAGTTCAACAACATTCTGCAGTATTTAGCATCATTCCATCAATTGGCTTTTCAGAATATTTAGGTTTCAACATAAGTTACTTCAAAGTATATAAATGAAGATTTGAAATTTGATGATTTGGTAGTCAGCTCTCCTTTTTTTTGGTAAAAAGTTAATTTTCGTTTAGTATTTCATGCAGTAACTTGAGAACTGTTTATTAGCAACAGAAATATTCCCTACTTGCAGATATTGGAGTTGTCTCCCATATGCCTGAGATATCTTTCCTGACAGACGGTGTCTTGTATAAATTTGACACGAAGTAATTTTAATATTTTCTAAAAATGTTGAGTTGGGGAGGGCCTTCATCAGACGTGAAAAAATCTGGGGCAATATATCCAAGAACATATGATTGATGTGAGTGGAGGATATTGATAGGAAGAAGAAACATTTTGCAGAAAAATTACAATTTGTCCATTGATATCTATGGAAGACACCTTTAAAGAGCAGATAACTCCGTAATTGGCAGATAACTTACATGTTCCAAAAATGGAGAATAGTAGGACTTCAGTGGCTCAAACTCAAAGGGACTGTCGAAATTTGTTGGAGTTATTGAAGTTTGTTCAAGAACGGAAAACTTACGTGTACATGTAAACATACAATTAAGGTATCCAGACAATAATAGATCATGGCCGTTAATTCTAATTCTGTATGATGGAAAATTGATAAATACAAAAGTTACGCAGGAATCGCATGCCTGAAAGTTTTCCGGAATTTGCCAGATTTTGACCATTTATATATTCCTATATTAAATATTTAGAAAATATTGGATTCTTCCCAATTTCCGGTTTTTGGCACCTTCTGTACTTTCACCAATGGAATCTTTGTTAATATAGCTTTCCCAAGTTGAAACACATTTTGTTGTTTGTATGCGGCTTCAATTAAGATAATTTAAATTAATTCTTGACATAAAATCCCAAAATGAAGATGGTAAAAATTTAAGCTAATGGAGTTATAGAATTGTCAGTTTATAAAAAGCGTATGGAAAACATAATTTGGCTTCAGTTCAAAGTTTAATTATGTCATTTACTTTGTGGTTATATAGTTTGAATACATACAAGTTTATTTTTAGCAACAACATTTAATAGAATTGATAAGAGAAAAGAATGTTGAATCAGCATTAGACTATGCACAAACACATCTGGCAGAACGTGGTGAAGAAAATCCAGAAATCTTAGCAGAGTTAGAAAGAACTTTAGCTTTGCTGGCATTTGAAAATCCAGAGTCGTCTCCCTTTGGAGAGCTCTTACATCCTTCACAGAGACAAAAGGTAAGAGATTGTGTAAAAATATTTATTTCAGAACATATCAAGAACAGAGGTGTTTACCACTACGGATTTTAAATGCAAAATACGGACTACGGATTTAATTCACGGAAATACGGTTTCCGGTTCTTTTCAAGAAATTATTTTTTTTTCTCCTCAAAGTGCTTGAATGAGCGGTGGTTATGTATTAAATTAATGTAAACGCGTCTGAGATAGAGATTTCTGCAGTTTTCGGGACACCTCTTATTAATCGTATGTTTTACCGATCTTTCAAAGTATGTAACGAAAGATAATTTAAAATTACTAAAACTCAAAATATGTCAGCTACAAAGCGGGCAACTCCGGCGGATCACTGGTGATACTACTGAAAAATACTGAGAAAATTGTTATTACTACTGATAGACTGAAATAGGGGTAAACACCTCTGCAAGAACAGGATAATCCAACAAATTGCTGTTACTAAAAATAGAACATAGGGGTCAAACAACAGTTTTTTTCGCAAATATCTCAAAAATCATTAGGTTACGGCAAATTCTGGTAAGAGATTGTGTAACAATATTTATTTCAGAACATATCAAGAACAGGATAATCCAACAAATGAACATAAAGGCACTATAATTTACCTTTAATAGGTAATGTTCCACAGGCAGGCTGATAGAGTGGTGGTGACCTCTAAAAAGTAATGAAACAAAACATGGTTTTCTGTCATTCAGACAGCTTCTTATTTTATATCAAGATCTAAAATAAATCTTATTCTTCAATCATTGATATTTGACATGAATTACAGTTGACTTTAATTTATAAATATGATATGTTGTCAGAATTATTTTTAAAAAGCATTATCAAAATTTCTTCAAGAAGACATCAACAAAAACATTCCAAATGTATTGTGACAATCATTGGATGGCATTACTATTATAATTTTTTTATGATGATTTTTTTTATATACAGGAATGTTGTAGTATGAGGTGGCAAGATAGGCGATAAGATCAAATAAAAGAATATGTGTGGTACTTGTTTAGTCCCTACCTACCAAATTTTCAGCACCTACTCAAAAGATTTTTCAGAAATATTTCAATAAGCACTTTTAAAATCAGAATGCCCCCCCCCCCCCCCCCCCCCTTAGACTGTGTAAAAAAAACCAATTCCTACCTACCTACCAAATTTTTTATCTTGATGTAACACTTATTTCTTTACCTGGCTTAACATAAATGATTTCTATTACAGGTTGCTAGTGAATTAAATGCAGCAATATTAGAAGTGGACTCTACACCGAAATTAGCAAATCTAGTCAAACTGTTACTATGGTCACAAGAGGAATTGGACAAGAAAAAAATTAAATATCCTCGGTTGACAGACATATCACATGGAAGCTTTGAAGAACAAAAGTGATAAAAGAATACATTTTATAACCAACCTCCTGTCCAATGTGACATTAAATACAGTGCTGTTGACATAACAGTTTTTATAGATCCATATCTGACTAATGTGTACACTCTATTTATTTAAACTACTCCACAGACATACCGACAGGTATTTCACATCAGGCTGGTTCTTCTGATTAATTATAGTTTTCTCAGATAAAACATAAAACCAGGATAAATTGAACTAGACTTTTGACTTTGTTAATTGAGAAATGTATACTGCAGCCAGTGTATCATTTAAAACATGCATATTTAAATTTATAAGATTTTTTATTATTTCATATTGATCAAAATTCAGCTTTATCTTTGATATAAATGTGGTCACCTGTCATTCTTTTATACACAGTAACTATCTTGGAATACCTGCTTTTGGATTTAGAGTTTATAACAACTTCGAGTTTTGAGAAGTTGTTCGTGTAAAAGGCGCAAACTTAGTAGATTTGCCTCAGATGAGAAAATAAAAAACAGTACAACCTTGGTACATTGAGTTGTCAGACTGCCGATAAAATAAGAAATTTTTAATTTCTTCTGTAAAAATAAACATACTATTTATGAAGAGGGTACTGTGATTAATAAACTACTCCTGGAACATCAATATGAACCTTGCCTTCGTCTCAGGCATTGTCAGTTTATTGGTGGTAGTCAGTACATTGTAATAAAAATCCTTTGCTAGTCTGTATATAGTTGAATATTGTTGTCTCGAAATTGCTTGAGTCGAAATTTCGGTTATGGTCCCGACCAGCCAACAGTATAAGTTTAATATGTATTTTAATTCCTTTTATCTCGAAATTCGATGAGTCTAAATTTCATTTGTGTCAAAGTGATATTATGTTAAAAAGGATTAATTAGTGCAAATACCAACTTGGTATGTCGAATTTATTAATCATCTTTACAGGTGAACCAAATTTTTACACCTGTCAAACAGTATTTAGGAAATCAATAATGGAAATGTCATATCAAGTTGATTATGTTTTGATAATCTTGTTAAGACGTAAATATCGGTAAAAGAATACCAAAGCAACAACACAGTGGGAAAAGTCCACAAATTTTAAGTCCAAGGAAAAGACAAAGTCATGAGAATGGAACACAAAAAACAAATGCGACAATTTTTATACGACCGCAAAATTTTTGCGGTCGTATATTGGTATGACGTTGGCGTCGTCGTCGTCGGCGTCGTCGTCCGAAGACATTTGGTTTTTGCACTATAACTTTAGTATAAGTTAATAGAAATCTATGAAATTTAAACACAAGGTTTATGACCACAAAAGGAAGGTTGGGATTGATTTTGGGAGTTTTGGTCCCAACAGTTTAAGAATTAGGGGCAAAAAAAGGGCCCAATAAGCATTTTTCTTGGTTTTTGCACAATAACTCTAGTATAAGTAAATAGAAATCTATGAAATTTTAACACAAGGTTTATGACCATTTTTTGGAGTTTTGATCCCAACAGTTTAGGAATTAGGGGCTAAAAAAGGGCCCAAATAAGCATTTTTCTTGGTTTTTGCACAATAACTTTAGTATTAGTAAATAGAAATCTATGATATTATCTTGGTGTAAGGGAGGTAATCCAAACACATAAAATATTGTGTATGATTCAATTATGTATAAAGAAATGTAGATTGTCTTGGGGTGATTTATAGCTCTCAATTTATTTTTAGAAGTTACTATTAATTAATATTAATTTTAGCCATATGTCATTTTCTATTTTAAGACTTCAATGATGTATTTAGATGGGTAATTATGTTTGCAAACTCCATGAGAAATTTGAATAGGGATTATGACCTTATCTTGAGGGAAAGAATTTTTTTTTTGGAAAAAGGGAAAGGTTGGGGGGGGGAGTGAAAATTTAGGGGGTAAATAAGAAATTGTGGGGGGGGGACAATTTTTTCTCATTTCAGATTTCAGAAATTAAAAAGAAAATTTCTTCAAACATTTTTTTTTTGCAAAAAAGGGTTGGGGGGGGGGGGGGGGGGGGGGGGTACAATAATTTTTTTTTTTTTTTTTTTTTGGGGGGGGGGGGGGTTAATACGCAATAGCATAGTGTATTTTTTTTCTCATTTCATATTTCATATATTAAAAAAAAGATTTAAAATTTATTTTAGGAAGAAAAGGGTGGGGGGGTTACAATAAATTTTATTGTTTTTTGGGGGTTTTTTTTGGGATGGGGGGTTAATGTGCATCTTCATAGTGTATTGCACAAAAGCTAAAAAAGTGGTAAATTTTTTTTTTTCGGGGGGGGAGGGGGGCAATTCTCCACAGCATATTGTATTGCACAAGAAGCAAAAAATTGATTATAAATTCAAATCATATGACCAATTCTAAGTTCTTTGATTTCAGTTATTCTGTGTCAGAAACCTATTATGTGTCAAATATTTAAAGAAATTTTCAATTGCACAGTATTGCGCAATAGCAATTAATCTTCAATTGCACAGTATTGCGCAATAGCAAGAAATTGATATGTGTGCCCTGTTATCAAAACTTTATTATTAACAAATTCCATTGGAAATTTGCCAATAACTTAATGAACTTCATTTGAAATTTGCCAATATAAAATGTGCTGATGAAGCTTTTTTGTTTATCTCATCTAAACTGCTTTTAAATTATGTATATTTAAAATTTGCCATCCATGACTATGATGTCATTTTCTATTTTAATATGTTTATGGTGTATTTAAATGGGCTGTTATGGTGGCAAAGTATAAAGAAATTGTTGGGGGGGGGGAGGATTTGAAAACAAAATTTAGCGGGTGTAAATGAGAAATTGGGAATGGGGTTAATTTTTTTCTCTTCTCATATTGCATAAATTTAAAAAGATAATTTCAATTTTTTTTTAGCAAAAAAAGGGGGGGGGGGTTTACAATAAATTTTATTGTTTTTTGGGGTTTTTTTGGGAGGGTCAATGCGCAACTTCATAGTGTATTGCACAAAAGCTAAAAAAAAGGGTAAATTATTTTTTTTGGGGGGGATGGGGGGGGGGGGCTATTCAGGGTTCAACATCTGCGGTCGTATCTAGCTGCGCCCCGCGGAGCATTTTATTTATTATGTTTTTACAATTAAACAATATATCGGATTTTGTGATAGAAATAAATTTTACATCAATAAACAGAAGTTTTCTTTCAGTATGTGATCATCCTATTTATTCACACTACGGTCGTTATAAAATTTGGATTATGTGAATAAGGCGTGACTTGCCGAAAAAGAATATTTATAAAATAAATATTGGTCAACATGAAAGGATTATCAGTTCGTGATTTCAAACAAATTGTAATTAAGAAACAATAAGAATTTATGAGACAATCATCATTAATCAAAATCATTTGATTACTCTATTAAACAAGTAAAAGTGATCTGTGAATGCATGGAAAGGGAATATGGAAGTCATTTAATGTTTACCTCCCTTGTCCAAAACTCGAGAATTTCCAGCTCCTTTTTAGTCAAACTTCGGATATCTTGAACAGAATCCCATGGTCCCTTTCATTTGAGATAATGAGATTCAATTCAACAAGTAAAAGTGATCTGTGAATGCATGGAAAGGGAATATGGAAGTCATTTAATGTTTACCTCCCTTGTCCAAAACTCGAGAATTTCCAGCTCCTTTTTAGTCAAACTTCGGATATCTTGAACAGAATCCCATGGTCCCTTTCATTTGAGATAATGAGATTCAATTGTTGCGCTCTTCATTTAAAAATCTTGTAAACTAGAGTACATCTATTTTAAATATTGGTTAGTCCAGTCAAACTAAGTTTTAACCTCAAACTAATTGCAAAAGAAAATGTTTTAGTTATAATCTATAGCATTAAGCCCCAAATATACACAGAAAAAAGTCACATAAAATCTAACTTGAGGAAAACTCAAAATCAGCATTTTTAATTTCCTATGGAAATTAACATCGGAAAGGGGAGATAACTCTGCAAAAATGAGTCTTTTTTTTTTGTCAGGTGTTGGTTGATTTTCTTAAAATTCATGTAAAGTATGATACTTTGATGGGGTTATAAGTTCGTATTTGACTATATTATATAATCTTCTGCCCATGAAATGTACAAAACCAAAGTGTTATGGGTATTTTTATTTTTTGGGGGGCATTTTTCATTAAAGAAATTGCAAATTTGTGGCTTTGTGACCATTTTGAAAAAATAATGTGAAATTTTGGTATTGTTTATATCTGTAAATTATATTTGTTCAGCATCTACCTTGTTTAAAGAAACTTTAAACTACAAAAAGAAGAATGTATGCTTAATTATTTTTATTAAATTTGAGATTCTTTACCTGGACATGTTGAAAAATTTAATAAATGATCAACTAGTGAATTATGTAATCTAGGTTGTAGCTTGATAAAAGATATGAAAACACCTTTAGAGTTGTTTGTTATACTCTAAAGATGGCTAAAATATCAAGAATCAATACATTCTGCTGAAAAGAAGCAATAAAGTTATAATTTTGGATCAATTTTTATTGATATTTCTGCCTTTTTTGCAGAGTTATCTCCCATATTCAATGCAAATCTCCATAGGAATTTTAAAATCGTGATTTTTAAGTCTTCCTCACGTTAGATTTTGTTGGTCTTTTTTCTGTGTATATTTGGGGTATAATGATAAAGATTAAAACTTAAACATCTTCTGTTGCAGTTACTTTAAGGTTAGGGTCAAATTTATGCTAGATTGACTGGACTATACCAACAAATCATTGCTCTTTGTCATGTTCATTATCATTGAAAGTTTTCATAACTTATATTCATCATCTTCATTATTATCAAATTCATCATTAATGTCACTGTTATTATCATCTCAGTTTCTTCTCATTTTTATTCAATTTTAAGGCAATGAGAAGGTTTTTTTTTTTTTATAAAAAAACAACCAAAATGTATAACATATCCCTATTCTTAAATATTAAAACAAGCTTTACCTGTATTTGTTGTAATTGGTGTCAATGGTATAAGTGTGAATTTAATTACATCATTTAAGGTATACCAACCATAATAGATCACAATTGTATATTATATATATTTTTGACAGAAAATAACTTGGACAAAAAGTTTAAAGCAATAATTATTAAAGTAATAAAGGTTATTTTGAAGTAATGTATCAGTGTGTAAACTTGAGCGATTCACTCACAAACTAGATAAAGTCTGAAAGTTTGTGAGTGATAGCTCGAGTTTGCACTTTGATAAATTCCGTAAAAAAAACCTTTATTACTTATAATTCCAAAGTAATACAGAAATGTGACGTTTTCCATTTGAAATTAACATTTTCCTCATGCAATATATTCATACGCACGACGTCATGAAAGGACTTTATCAAGTTATAAACCTTTTACCGGAAGTTGCTGTTAGCAATTAAAATTACTGCATTTGATGTTTTGAAAACAACATTGGAATTATGTAGATATATCTATCTCAAGTTGAAACAGATGTCATTGTTTGTATGCCTTTTCCTTGAAAATAAGTTGGATATTCCAGAGTTAGCCGAGTCCATTACATTGTATTGAACATTTGGAAGAATCACATGGTCTTTTATGGTCTGGATACCTATTATATTTTTCAGCTGAAAAAAAATTATAAAAAAAGGAAGCATGTTAATTTTAAAATGTTATAAAGTAATGATAAAATCAAAATTAGAGAAAATTTATTTTCTCCCTCTGTCTGTCTTTCAATGTATGACAGCTCAACTTTATCTTCATCAGATTTAGAATAGTGTTAGAATTGCTTGCTTTCTCATTGATGATGATTTTCATTTGTTATATATGGGTTATGAGAATTGATTTTTAAGAGAGATTTGCAGTTTTTGGCCGGGTTACACAGAGTGAAATCCTTGTTATAGTATGGTGAATGTTGGGCGGTTACGGGCAGGGAAAATAGGGTACCTATTTTTGTAATCAACTAATCCTACAGTTTTCAATCCAGATCCTTCAAACTTGGTAGAGTGTTTGAATATATAATGGACATGTGCACCTCCTATTATGGAACATTTGGAATATTTTTGCGGAATTTGTGGATTGTGAAACTTAGTCAATTTTCAGCAACAATCTAAGGAGGCTACCTATTTTGTGTAATCAACTCCTCCTACAGTTTTCAATCCAGAGTCTTCAAACTTGGTAGAATGTTTGTATATATATTGGACATGTGTACCGCCTATTATGGATACATTAGGACCACTTTTGCACAATTCCCAGTTCCTGTAACATTACATATTCTTATAGTCTTCATTTCATCATTTACAATAACATTTACAAATTTCACTCCTTAGTCGATGTTAAGTAATATAACCTGGCCATTTGATTCTTTGACCCATTTTTGAAATTGTGGGCCACAATGTTTGAAAAATCAAAATGCTAAAACCTTACTGTGCATCTACACACACTGAATAATAATAAAACACATGGGGTTGGAATCTCAAGGGTTTCCAAATAGTAAAGACTTGTCTGTTTTGAGAGGGCAGGGCTTACCCCTAGGGACCATTCATATACATCGATGAAGGCGTCTTTTCATTAGGAAAAAAAATTTATATGGTTATAGGCTGGGGAATATTCCCTAGGGTCCCTCTTGTACATCAATGAATGCATATGTCAATAAGGAGTAAGAATACATATGGTTAATAGGGTGGGGATCTCAAGGGTTTTAAAGTTACTATTTTGAGAGTGTGGGGCATAGCCCCTGGGGACCCTCCATTTACATCAATGCACATCTTCAATGTGTGAATTCTTCAATTAAATATGGTTATATGGTGTTGATCGTAAAGGTTTCAAAGATAACTAGACAAATCCATTTTGAGGGGGTGGGGCATACCCTAAGCACCCACATATACACCAATGAATGCATCTTCTCATAAAGACTAAGATTGTATATGGTTTTAGGGTGGGGATCTCAAAAGTTTTAAAGTTACAAAGACAAATATTTTCTGAGAGGGCAGGGTACATTCCTACGGACCCCCCATCTACATCAATGAATGCATCTTCCCACAAGGAGTAAGAATAGATATGGTTATGGGATGGAATCTCAACCATTTCCAAGTTATATGAAAACCAGAGGCTGCCAGGAGCCTGTATCGCTCACCTGATATTTCCATTTGTTCATTGCTAAAGGACCTTGAGATTAATATCCATGCGATGTTTGATTTCAATGCATTCAATAATTTGCAAGAAATGGTTGTATGTAATTCCCATAGGGCCCTATGGTAAACTAAGTCTTCCGCTGAAAGCCATCATGGATGACAGATTGGCAGCAAAAACCACTTGGTCAGAACATCATAAGGAACATTCATGCTATGTTTGATTTTTGTATGTATTTCCCATAGGGTACGTTTCGTTTCAATACATTCAGCGATTCTCTAGAAGTTTTTTGTATTTATTTCCCATAGGGTCCTATGTTAAACAAAGTTCCCGTTGGCATCCATCTCGGATTACGGATCGGCAACAAAGTAAAAACACTTGGTCAGCACCTCATAAGAAACATACCTGCCATGTTTGGTTTCAATCCATTCAGCGGTTGTCTAGAAGAAATGTTGACGGACGGACGACGGACGAAAAGGGATGGCAATAGCTCACATAACCCTTTGGGTCAGATGAGCTAAAAATGCGAATTTTATGGGTTTGAACGATCCAAAAACTGCGACCATTTAAAAGAATTTTTTGATGACGGAAATCACGTCGCAATATCATAATCTACATGGAAACCAAATTTCGTCCAAATCGGAGCATGTTGAATTTTTCCACATTTTAGCGGCCATTTTTAAAATTCAGAAACCTTTATGCACAACTAGGCATGGCCGCCTATTTTTGTACTAAGTTTCATAAAGTTCGCTAGAATGGTTTTTGAGATTCTCTTCAAACAAGTTCATGGCTCAGAATAATAATAAGTGGAAGAAGAAGAAGAAAAAGACTAAAAGAATAAAAATAAGAAAAAATAATAAGAAACGGAGCAAAAACGATGTTTTGTGGTTTTAATTACAATAAGAAACGCAGCAAAAACAATTAGTCTCCAAAATTTGTTTGGGAGACTTAATTACTATCTTTCAACACTTACATGACTTAGGGAATACAAAAGACTTAACAGAGAAACTGATTGGTAGATTTGGACATTTTTCATTTCAATATATCTTTTTAGAACAATAATCAGAAACTCCTAGAAATCCGTATTGCTCCCCATGAACCTTTACTGAAAACCTGACTAACTTTATAACTATGAAAAACAAAATCGTTTGATTTTAATCCTTTTTTGTTTGTTGTATTTTTGTTATTTAGGGAAGATTGCCAAAATAGTATTACAAGCAAGTGCACTGGAGATAACCTCGTGTACTTTGAGTCCACCAGCAATGTTTTGTCAAGGAATAGAATGTTGAAAACCAAAACAACAATCCTAAAAATTGAAGAGCAAATTCAAAAATGCCAAAATTACCAAAAGGGTAAATCCAAAACCATATAAGGACAGAGCTATGCAAGAGGGGGATACTGTACCGAGTATTGCTGTTAGGTAAGACAAATTAAAACGCCTCAAGATCAATAGCTTTTTGTTTTCAATTTTATTTAAATAATTTTTTACTTCGTACAGACAACACAGTAAACGTCTGCCTGGTTTGTATATGGAGGACATCGAAGGCTACCACATTTGGTTCTGATAGGATAGAACAAGGCGCCGTCTTCATTACCATTCTTGTTATCCAATGGTTCTGCCGCAATGTCAACGCACGCGTAATCGCGTCTCCGGTGCGTTTTAAGATCAGACATTAGATAACCAGTGTACTCTGATGTCCAGCCTTTGTAGCACGATTTTCTGGCTAAATAAGAAAAGAGAAAGAAAACATTTTAAAATCCGGAAAACCTGAAACACTAACAAACACGCACAAAAGCAACTGGTATCATTTTATGTAGCGTCATTGTGAGAATGCAAGAGTCAGTTTAGAAATACAAGTAGAAAGTTTGGTATATTGACTAAACTATTCATTAATTCTATATTTTTTTTATTTCTCATTCATTTGACTAAGTGAAAGGTGATGCATTTTTGTAACATTCAGTGATAGGCAACCGAATCCTCCCCCCCCCCCCCCCCCCCCCCAAGACAAAGAGTGGTCAACAACAACAATTAGAAATGATAGAAAGCCATTGAAAATTTTAGATCCTACTAAGGTGGTACCTAACACTACAGGGAGATAACTCTGTAAAATCAGCTAAACGTTTAAATAACGTTGTGTTGTTAAGGGAATATTAAGCTTTTCAATGATCAATATTAGTGTTTGTCAAACTGCTATACAATCAGTGTAATTTTTCTGATGAATTGGTTGGTTCAAATGTTTTGAAATTTTAAAATTTTTGTCAATGGGTCAAAGTAAATACTTTGTCAAAATTTTATGAAAATTAAACGAGCCAAATTAATTTTAGTGAAAGTGTTGGGTACCACCTTAAGCACTAAGACCACTCATTAAAAGCAAAGAGCACATGAGGATCGCATGATACTGGCTACTATATGACACTAACTCGATGAAATGAGGCCGCCATGTCTACATTAATTAGAATTTCGATAAAAGACAATATAACACCAATAAAAGAAGGACATATGAACAAATAGTTCAAATTCTACTTATTTTTCATGTAAGGCGACAAAGGGGTCGTTTTTATCATTTAAAACACTATAAAAAGGAAGCCCCCACGACTACTGTCATAGCTGTAATATATTGAAATTAATAAGTAAACCGAAAATGCATAATTTACCAGGTATCACCAGAACAGAAGATCTTCCTCTTCTGCTGCAAACAGAACAGGGTACTTCTTTATCATGTAAAGCACTGGACATACCATTTGGACGCCCGCCTTGTACCTCATATTCTCCACCATATACCTGGTTATTATCATAGGATTGTGGTTTACCATTTTCTGGATCATTAGGTAAACATAAGTAATTTACACCGCCTCCTTGTTGGTTTTGAAAATTTCCTCCAACCTGGCCTAGTAATATAAATTGCGAAATTGCTCGTACTAAATGACAAGAGTGTCGGTTTTCGAATCGGCTGTATGTAAATAAACGGAAGATAAAAATGACAAGAAAAAACATAAAAAGAGAAAAAAATATGATTTCCTAAAAATAGTCCCTTGATTCAAATAGCATTGATGTTTGAATAACTCTGTTTTCCCGCCATTTTTAGGTAAATTTATCTTCGGTAGTTTTAGGTAATATCGCTTAATTCTGATAATGCAAACATTAAATATCGATCATTTTAGAGTTACTAGAAATACAATAATTTTAACATAGTCCGCTACTTATACTGAAAAATGTTTCAAGTTTAGACATACCGTTTTTTTGTCAAGTTTAGCCATACCATATTGTTTCAGACATACCGTATTGTTTCAAGTTTAGCCATACCATATTGTTTCAGACATACCGTATTTTTTCAAGTTTAGCCATACCATATTGTTTCAGACATACCGTATTGTTTCAAGTTTAGCCATACCATATTGTTTCAGACATACCGTATTTTTTCAAGTTTAGCCATACCATATTGTTTCAGACATACCGTATTGTTTCAAGTTTAGCCATACCATATTGTTTCAGACATACCGTATTTTTTCAAGTTTAGCCATACCATATTGTTTCAGACAAACCGTATTGTTTCAAGTTTCAGACACACCGTTTTGTTTCGGTTGAAGGTAACAAATAAAACTATAGAGCTGTGAAATATACATAGGTCATTATGTCACCCACAAAGAAAATGTCGTTACAAGTAGATTTTAGATGATTATTTCGCGAGCGTCGAAGATATCAAACATATATCAAAACACTCATTAATCGAGACTGGAAGATTTATTTCATAATCGATTTTTTTCCGGTACCGAAATATGGGTCTGATATTTTGTAAGCACACAAGCGCGGCCAACTTGTTTCTCCAAACATGCTACCATTCCATTCATAGTAATATTTATCAGTGTATCAATTTCTGCAAATCTTTAATATCACATTTTTTCTACCAATTTTTTAAAATTTCTTTTTGCTCAATTCCATGGATGGTTATTCGTTTAAAATGTATTGTTACAGCCAAGTCCTTGATTACAATAATTACCTGTATACACAAGTTCAGCATTCTTTGGACAGGTCTTTCTTCCCCATCGTACATAGATTACACCTGTATGCATGGTATAGATAAATATATCGTTTGATAATTTTTTTAAGGAAGGACATTATTTGTAGCTGAATATTGCTATGAAAATCATGGTTATTCAATAGATTTGTTAGATCCATTTAGATTTCCGGGAGACTATATAAATTCTCTTAAAATGACAACATGGGATAACAACATGCTTTTTAGTTATTAAAATTAAAACGACTAAAGTAAACTTTATCCACCTTTATGAATTTCCCCCTTGTTTAAAATATGTGGGCTTTTTTTCGTTCGCTTTTTATTATTATTATTAAATAAGTATTTTTATTTATTTAAATAGCAAACGCGCTGATAAATCTTTTAGAAAACTTTGGAATAATGTGTTTTACCTGAGTGTGAATGTTGTTCATCAGCTGGACATTTCTCTTTCTTAGAATTGTGGAGATAATTTCTCATCATATCAATAAGGGACTGGTCTGAGGCTGATAGTTTATAGTCTTTACAGTCATCACCCATAGCGACCACCAGAACAGTGGCTAAAACAGCTAAGTTTCTGTACGATAGCATGCCCTGTAAAAATACAAGGATATTTAGCATTGTCTGGGAAGCAAATTGTAGATATGTATGAATTCTGATAGAAACAGAGTGTATTTTTAGGAATTAAAAGCAATGCTTGATTTAAGACCTACCGTATTGTTTCCGTAGAAGGTAACACGAAGTTGATGCCAAACACAAAATGTCAGTAAACTTTAATACTGTTAATGTGATGCTAATGTAAGTTTTGCGTGTTTATATTATTGATCTACATGCATCACTTACATGAAACATAAGGTACAATAATATAACCACAAAAAAGGGGGAACGAAAAAAAATACATGTACAGCGAATTGTTTGATAGTAGATGTAACGAGTCCTCTGTTCTTTTTTCGGTCTATCTTCTCTATGTGACGTCATTAACGGCAGTTCTAACCCTTAAGGCCGTAAAACAGCGATAATGATACTCTAATTTGTGTTTGTTCTATTCGAAATATACCAAATTGACCTGATTCGCACTTAAATTAACCTCTATACTAAATAGAAGGACTTTATGTTGAGTTTTTGAGTGAAAAGGCCGAGTTTACACATCGATAAACACATACACAATGGTATTTAATCTTTACAATTCCATTTCAAACATCGAAAAGTTGTTCCTAACCGAAATAAAAAAAAAATATCTTTGCCCTTTTCAGGCGACATACATCTTGAATCTGGTAATATTTTTGGCGGCTGAGCATTTGAATAAAAAGTCAACAGTCATTTACAAATCGAAAAAAAACAAGAAAACTTACGTTTTGATAGATTTTAACATAATCTGAAAGGGAACAGAATCCACGCAATGTCCAATTTTTTCCGTTTGAAGAATCCAACTTGTGACGATGCAATCTTGACTGCAACGTCCGTGCAGCAAATTTTCGCGGAATTTTTGAAAACGCAATTTTCATAAATTTTTAAACCATTTCATATTAAATCTTAACTATTATTGTCAGTATCATCCTTAAAATTTATTCTTTTACAGCATTCTTCACGTTTAATGTCTCATTTAAACTTTAAATAATCAAGAAAGCGCATGAATATACGTGCCAAATACGGGTTTATCGATGTATAAACTTTTATGATTTTGCCCTTCCGACTAATGAAACTCTCGTATTTTATCATATGCAAATAAAACTGGAATAATTGTTTATTTAGTATTTTGTATATGGTCATAAGTGATTAAAAAGTTGTCTCGATGTATCGATTGTTTTTTTTTAATTTCATCAAATCGGAGGATTAAATATTTTTTTAAAGCTCTAATGTCAATGTTAAAAAAGATAGACTACCAGCTATTGTAGAAACGGTAAGTTCTAATATTGTTAGTTTGTTTAGAAAAACTTCACAGGAAAACAAGAACAGATAAACCAAAAGCATTCCTAAGTTTGTCCCCATAGTGTGTTTAAACATACCCCTCCAACAAAAAAAGAACAAAAAAAAAAAAAACAAACAAAAAGGTATTTGGATTACAAATGTAACTTTTCACTTACTTAGACTGTAATTGTGACATTTTTCAAATGACCCTCCAAGTTCACCCGATATGTAGGAAAAAGGGGTAGGGTCAATTCTCCAGTGCATGTTTAAATCATAATGTAGACTTTAATGATCTGACATTTTACAAACTCTACCGGGGGGCCTCGGTGGCCGAGTGGTCTAGGTAGTTCGTCATGACTACTATTGATCACTAGCCTGTCAACGCTGAGGTGGTGAGTTCGAATCCCACCTGTGGCGGGGTGTGTTCGACTCCGATCTTAATTGACAAGGATTGCCAATTTTCCTACCGAAGGTCGGTGGTTCTCTCCGGGTACTCCGGCTTCCTCCACCAATAAAAACTGGCCGCCGTGAAATAGCCAAATGTGCTGAAAACGGCGTAAAACCCCAATTAAACAAACTAAACAAACAAACTCTACCGCAAGCGTACATATATGGATATTTGAATATTACCAATAAAAAAAAGTTCATGCTTTTTATTTTTGTTGATTCCAAGCGTTCATCGAATTAAGGTATTGATTAGAGTTGGTTTTGGAATATTTCTTAAACTGATTAATAAATTTTCTTATGATTATCGATTCATCGATGTGCACGCTTGGTCACATTTGACCCCTCAAAGGTTAAGTGAGCACTGTGAGCACTGCGACATCGTTTTAACTGGCTATTGAACTGCACCCCGCACAGTTGACCCCTTTAGGGTTCAATCGTGCGGCGCTAGCAGTATTAAAAGAGCCCGAAAATGCTTTTTCGATGTTACTTTTGCTATTGCTAGGGAGGACTCTGCTCAAATTTTATTAGAAAAGTCTAGAAAACTTACGGAAAGATAAAATTCAAGGAGGTTTTAAGTCAAAGAACGTTTTTATGTCAGTTCTATTATTAGACTTTTTATTGTATATAGGTTTCTTAAAGTCTTGAAAACTTACGGACAGATAAAATTCACGGAATTTTTAAGTCAAAGAACGTTTAAACATCAGTTCTGTTATTTGACATTTTCTTAAAATCAGAGTCCGGAAATTTTAAATTAAAGAACAACCATTGCTGTAATTTTCTTACTATATTTAGAAAATATTCAAAATTTAATTAAGATTTTACCCTTCCGGAGCACCTGGGTTCACTCCTGGTTTTTATAGGAGTTCGTGTTGTTCATTGTTTTTTAGTTTTCTGTGTTTATTTGTTGTGCTTGTGGTTGTTTATTTGTCTTCCCGGGTTTGTCTGTCCAATGGATTACGTTGGTCTTGATTGCTCCTTTTAAAAGGTATATTTGTCCTTTTTTTTTACAAGGTATATCTGAGTTTCACGGAGATCTCAAGACTAACATTATCAGTAAAGTATCTGATAAACCTGTCTTGATTTGATCATAAATTGATAACTAGTAAAACTTGCTCTAACTAGTTAAATTTTTAATAAACCTTACTTTAATTTCTAGCACACATTACTAGAAAGGTCACTAGTACAGTGCTTTTGTCAAGTTCAACAGTAAATAAAATATTTGTCATTCTTAGCACGCGTTACTAGAAAAGTCTCAAGTGAAATGCTTTTATCAAGTTCAACAGTAAATAAAATACTAGGAATTTCTTGCACACATTACTAGAAAAGTCTACTAGTACAGTGCTTTTGTCAAGCTAATTAATAAATACAGATAGGAAATTCTTGCACACATTAATAGAAAGGTCACAAGTACAGTGCTTTTGTCAAGTTCGATAATAAACCAGTTCAACTATTAGCACTCATTACTAAAAAGGTCTCTAGTACAGTGCCTTGTCAAACTCCTATACAAAACCAAACAACAAGTTTAAATCTTTTATTCTAAAAACATTAAAAACGAGTAAAAAATAATGTGTAAATAAGTTTTATTAGCACAAAACTAAGCTTAGACATACTAAATAGTTTAAACTTCTTTTGTCCAGTGTGAATAAGGGAATCATCTATATTTAAAATTTACTTAGGATATATCTCAGATATACTTTATTTTTCTACAATTAGTACATTTTTTAAGAAACTGTACAGTTTGCTGAGGAGTTCCCTTAGATATACGCTACTAGTATAGTTTCTATTAAACTTGTCTTGTATTTATTCATTTAATAAAAATACAGTCTAAATTGACGCCACCCCCTCTAAATTGAGACATGAATTACTGCATGGTAAGGTATCCAGTACATTTGTATACAAAATTACCCGTTTGCTTAAATGACCAAATACTCAAACAAACTGTATTTTATTACATTTATCCCGGTATCTGTTTTTCTGGAGAAGTTATAATAAACACTTTGGTACCATATATATATATCGGCTCTGGTAGTCAATCCACCTGTAGATCTGTCTTGTATATTGTTACTAATAATTCACAACTAAAATAAAGTATTAAACTTGAAAAATATCCATCTTTAAGTCACCTTTGGTTTTGGTCGTTAGTAGTAGTGTTGTTTTGAGTGGCTCTGGTGGGCTCTAACCCACCATTCATCTCGCTGCAATATAGAATAGAGAATGGAAACCGGGAATGTGTCAAGAGACAACAACCCGACCAAAGAGCAGAACACAGCTCAAGGCTACCAATGGGTCTTCAACGCAGCGAGAAAATCCCAGACCCGGAGGCGGGCTTCAGCTGGCACCTTAACAATAATGTATACTAGTTCAGCAAAATGGACGACACACTAAACTTCGAAAAGTAAAAAAGAACAAAATTTAAAAAAACACACAAAACTAACAAAAGCTAGAGGTTTCTGACTTGGGACAGGCGCAAAAATGGGGCGGGGTTAAACATGTTTTGTGAGATCTCAACCCTCCCCTATACCTCTAGCCAATGTGGAATAAACAAACACACGGCGATACACACACTAAAACTCAGTTCAAAAGATGCCCGAGTCCGATGTTAAAAACGGTAACAGAAGAACTAAGCAAAATGACAATGATAAATATGTATTAACAAAGGACTACTAGATGTTAGTGACATGCAAGCTCCAGACCTCAATTAAACTGATCGAAAGATTATATGAGTATCATATAGAAAATAAGCTACAATCCCTCCCGTTAGTGGTTTAGTATCATGCCATCATAAATTATACGAGAAGAACATAACCCGTAAAATGTCAACAACCGGTTTTAGAATAAATGTGTTTATTTCCGATGCAAAGACCCTATGAGTGAATCAATATTAATCCCAAAAAATGCCATCTTTAATGACTTGAAAACATTTTCGTAACTATATCCCTTGTTGATAAGTCTGTTTTTCAGGTAAATGTTGGCATTTTTGTGCTTTGTATAGAATATTACCAAAAAAGATGGGATGTGAATATCTGAAAATATAAGATGTTTGCACGTTGATTTATATTTACGAATGAGGTCCTTGTAACAATGATAAAATTTAGTAAAAGTTTTGACAAGTTTGTGATATCGGAATCCCTGGCGTAATAATTTTTCAGTAATACAGAGATTTTTTTCGTTAAAATTAAATACGTTGTTATATAAACGAGCGAATCGAAGATGAGATATATAAATACCATACGATGGTGCCAAGGGAACGTCGCCATCTAAAAACGAATGATTGTGCTTATTTTTCGGCATTTGGCATGAGGAGAACTTTCATGTTCTTGTGCATTGTCCCTTGCAATCCCTTTGGGATTCTGTGTGCGGAGCTATTTTTCTGACTTGACCGCCCCACGCATCCCTTACCATTATTTACATTTAACAACAGTCTAACAAGAAAAAAACACATATATTTTACAAAAAAAACCCAAATATACACTCCATACTTACTGCAAAAAATGGATAAAACGGGAAGAAGTTGACAAAAAATCCTTAGATTCCTTTTTTCAATTCAGTAATGAAAACAGTTGATATTCGTATTAAAATGGATAAAATGCGAAAATGTTTTATTATGTTTTTACAATTAAACAATATATCGGATTTTGTGATACAAATAAATTTTACATCAATAAACAGAAGTTTTCTTTTAGTATGTGATCATCCTATTTATTCACACTATGGTCGTTATAAAATTTGGTTTATGTTAATAAGGCGTGACTTGCCGAAAAAGAATATTTATAAAATAAATATTGGTCAACATGAAAGGATTATCAATTTGTGATTTCAATCAAATTGTAATTAAGAAACAATAAGAATTTATGAGACAATCATCATTAATCAAAATCATTTGATTACTCTATTAAACAAGTAAAAGTGATCTGTGAATGCATGGAAGGGAATATAGAAGTAATTTAATGTTTACCTCCCTTGTCCAAAACTCGAGAATTTCCAGCTCCTTTTTAGTCGAACTTCGGCTATCTTGAACGCAATCCCATGGTCCCTTTTATCCGAGATAACGAGATTCAACTGTATCAAGATTATGCGCTGTTCATTAATAACTATTTTAAAAATCTTATAAACTAGAGTACATCTATTTTAAATATTGGTTACCAACAAATCGTTGCTCTTTGTCACGTTCATTATCATTGAAAGTCTTCAAAACTTATCTTCATCATCTTCATTATTATCAAATTCATCATTTATGTCACTGTTATTATCATTTCGGTTTCATCTTATTTTTATACAATTTTAAGGTAATGATAATTTTTTTTTATAAAAAAAAACCAAAATGTATAACATATCCCTATTCTTAAATATTAGAACAAGCTTTAACTGTATTTGTTGTAATTGGTGTCAAAGGTAAGTGTTAATTTAATTACATTGTTTAAGGTATACCAATCATAATAGATCACGATTGTATATTATGGAACGCCATGACTGCCTTATGTTAATAATCAGCATTATATGCAGTGGTCACAGCATTATATGCAGTGCTCACAACATTATATGCAGTGCTCACAGCATTATATGAAGTGTTCACAACATTATATGCAGTGGTCACAACATTATACGTTTTTTGTCGATGAAGGTGATGATCAGTGATGGTGATGATGATGATGATGATGATTGATGTTAGTGATGGTGGTGGTTCAGATTCGGTAAATATCGGAAATTTTATCGGACATTGCCGAATCAGGTAAAAAATATAAGACAAAAATTGATAATGCACCACCAAAATTTCAAATGGAACAGTTACTGAAGTCCTGTAATTTAGGCAATTTGTCCAAAACGTTTATAAGAGAAAAAATTACACCGGATATTGTCTGCAAATTGGACAGACATTATTTTTATAATTTAGGGGTAGTTCATTCAGATGAAATGATGAAACTAAGAATTGCGTGCAGCAATTTCATAAAAAAAAAAAATAATAATAAACACACCAATAAAATATAGCTTGGATCCAAGCTTGTGACTGACATGGTTAAACACCCCCCCCCCCTCCTCAATCAGAAATTATTAAAATATGAGGTGCACAAGACCATTTTTCAACTTAAAATTCATTCATATCCATAGACTTTTCAGACTGATGATTTGGAAGGCGATGATAATTAATGGAGGCCTAATGTCCAGCAGCAAATTAATATGCATATTGAGGACAAGAACTTAACAGCTTAAGGGCATACGATACGGTTACAGGGGAGGTAATTACGTTGCTAACGTAAATTGTTATTTTTGCGACATGAAACTATGACTTATCGGGAAAAGATTCAGTTTTCCACTGATTTTTATCATTCAAACTTATCTAACTTCAAAACGAGTTCATTGACCCCTCTGTTTAAAGGCCATTTGGTTTGATTACGGAAGAAGATTATGTGTGCCAATTTTCATAAAAACGTAAACAGTGATTTTTTTTTTAAATTTGATAAATATGCAGCAAAAAATGACGGTTTTTTTTTACTACTTTCGTGAACATTTGATAAATATGATTTATTTGAAAATAAATTGCACACATTTAAATGACATTTATATAAAACAGAATTTACAAATAATTTAACAACAAACAGCTTGTGTTTATCTTTTAAAACAAAAAAGTTATTTTATTTCTGTCGAAAAGAAAAATACGTCCACAAATCCAAATTGTGAGTAAATATATAAAATTTGGACCTCATTTTACTCAAAAAAGTAGCACATGAAGGTATATTTTTTATTACATATTTGATTTAATCAGGCAAAAAATATCCTATCGCAAATTGTGAGCAAATTTTCAATATGGGATCAAAACTGTATATTAACCCTGTTTTGTACTTGACCGCAGTCAGACATGTCACCTTACCCAGACACATTAAACTGACTCTGAGCGGACATTCAGTTTTAATGCCATGTGCATGCTTAGGGGAGAAGCAAGAAATACCATTTTTTAGGTCTTCAGTTTGACCCAGCAGGGTTCGAACCCATGACTTCCTGCACTCCATGTGAACACGGTACCTGCGGTAGTTACAGAAGGAGGACGTCTATCCTCCAAAATTTATTGAAGTCAATATATATGAGTTGGATGTATTAATTTCTCATATAAAAATTACTATACACCAAGGGTTTGTTTTACAGTCTAATTGCATCGTAATTGTGTATGCAAATTCTATTTGGGCCCTTAATTAGTAATAAAAATATATATCTTATCTTCCAATACAACAGAAATACCAAAGTATATTTTTTGAAATGGGAAATCTTCAAATTTATTCGAAACTTCTCGAGGTGACATTACACATTACAAAACAATCTAAGTGTATGTCTTGTCACAACATAGTATCCTCAGTGACTTTTCATGCTTTAAGCTGGATCATAAACAAAAAATTATAAAAATCATGTCTGTCCAATTTGCAGACAATATCCGGTGTAATTTTTTCTCTTATAAACGGATAAATTGCCTAAATTACAGGACTTCAGTAACTGTTCCATTTGAAATTTTGGTGGTGCATTATCAATGTTTGTCTTATATTTTTGACCGGATTCGGCAATGTCCGATAAAATTTCCGATGTTTACCGAATCTGAACCACGACCATCACTATCATCAATTATCATCATCACTATCACTGATCATCACCTTCATCGACAAAAAACGTATAATGTTGTGCCCACAGCATATAATGTTGTGCCCACAGCATATAATGTTGTGAGCACTGCATATAATGTTGTGAACACTTCATATAATGTTGTTAACACTGCATATAATGTTTTGAACACTGCATATAAAGTTGTGACCGCTGCATGTAATGTTGTGAACACTGCATATAATGTTGTGAACACTGTATATAATGTTTTGAACACTGCATATAATGCTGTGAGCATTGCATATCATGTTGTGAGCAATGCATATAATGCTGTGAGCACTGCATATAATGTTGTGAGCACTGCATATAATGCTGTGAGCACTGCATATAATGTTGTGAGCACTGCATATAATGCTGTGACCACTGCATATAATGCTGATTATTAACATAAGGCAGTCATGGCGTTCCATAGTATATTATATATATTTTTGACAGAAAATAACTTGGACAAAAAGTTAAAAGCAAGAATTATCAAAATAATAAAGGTTATTTTGAAGTAATGTATTAATGTGTAAACTTGAGCGATTCACTCACAAACTAAATAAAGTCTGAAAGTTTGTGAGTGATAGCTCGAGTTGGCACTTTGATAAATTCCGTAAAAATAACCTTTATTACTTATAATTCCAAAGTAATACAGAAATATGACATTTTCCATTTGAAATTAACATTTTCCTCATGCAATATTTTGCATGCATACGTATTCATATGCACAACGTCATGAAAGGAATTTAGCAAGTTATAAACTTTTTACCGGAAGTTGCTGTTAGTCAATGAAATTACTGCATTTGATGTTTTGAAAACAACATTGGAATTATGTAGATATATCTATCTCAAGTTGAAACAGATGTCATTGTTTGTAAGGATTTTCCTTGAAAATAAGTTAGATATTCCTGAGTTAGCCGAGGCCATTACATTGTATTGACATCTGGAACATTTGGATGAATCACATGGTCTTTTATGGTCTGGATACCTATTATATTTTTCAGCTGAAAAAAATTATAAAAAAGGAAGCATTTTAATTTTAAAATGTTATAAAGCAATGATAAAATCAAAATTAGAGAAAATTTATTTTTCCCTCTGTCTGTCTTTCAATGTATGACCTCTCAACTTTATCTTTATCAAATTTAGAATAGTGTTAGAATTGCTTGCTTTCCCATTGATGATGATTTTCATTTGTTATATATGGGTTATGAGAATTGATTTTTAAGAAAGATTTGCAGTTTTTGGTCGGGTTACACAGAGTGAAATCCTTGTTATAGTATGGTGAATGTTGGGCGGTTACGGGCGGGCAAAACAGGGTACCTATTTTTGTAATCAACTTATCCTACAGTTTTCAATCTGGAGTCTTCAAACTTGGTAGAGTGTTTGTATATATAATGGACATGTGCACCTCCTATTATGGATACATTTGGAACACTTGCGGAATTTCTGGATTGTGAAACTAAGTCAATTTTCAGCAAAATTCTTTAAGGGGGGTACCTATTTTGTGTAATCAACTCCTCCTACAGTTTTCAATCCAGAGTCTTTAAACTTGGTAGAATGTTTGTATATATATTGGACATGTGCACCTCATATTATGGATACATAAGGAACATTTTTGCAGAATTTGCAGATTGTGAAACTTAGTCAATTTTCAGCAACATTCTTTAAGGAGGGTACCTATTTTGTGTAATCAACTCCTCCTACAGTTTTAAATCCAGAGTCTTCAAACTTGGTAGAATGTTTGTGTATATATTGGACATGTGCACCTCCTATTATACACTTTTGCACAATTCCCAGTTGCAGTAACATTACATATTCTTATAGTCTTCATTTCATCAATTACAAAAACATTTACAAATTTCCACTCCTTAGTCAATGTTAAGTAATGTAACCTAGCCATTTGATTCTTTGACCCATTTTTGAAATTGTGGACCACAATGTTTGAAAAATCGAAATGCTTAAACCTTACTGTGCATCTACACACACTGTGTGACAATCCTGAATAATAATAAAGCACATGGGGTTGGAATCTCAAGGGTTTCCAAATAGTAAAGACTTGTCTGTTTTGAGAGGGCAAGGCTTAACCCTAGGGACCATTCATATACATCGATGAATGTATCTTTTCATTAGGAAAAAAATTATATATATGGTTATAGGCTGGGGAATATTCCCTAGGGTCCCCCTTGTACATCAATGAATGCATATGTCAATAAGGAGTAAGAATATATATGGTTATAGGGTGGGGATCGCAAGGGTTTTAAAGTTACTATTTTGAGAGTGTGGAACATAGCCCCTGGGGACCCTCCATTTACATCAATGCATACATCTTCAATGTGTGAATTCGTTAATTAAATATGGTTATATGGTGTTGATCGTAAAGGTTTCAAAGTTAACTAGACAAATCCATTTTGAGGGGGTGGGGCATACCCTAAGGACCCACATATACACCAATGAATGCATCTTCTCATAAGGACTAAGATTGTATATGGTTTTAGGGTGGGGATCTCAAAGGTTTCAAAGTTACAAAGACAACTATTTTCTGAGAGGGCAGGGTACATTCCTACGGACCCCCCATCTACATCAATGAATGCATCTTCCCACAAGGAGTAAGAATAAATATGGTTATGGGATGGAATCTCAACCATTTCCAAGTTATATGAAAACCAGGGGCTGCCAGGAGCCTGTATCGCTCACCTGATATTTCCATTTGTTCATTGCTAAAGGACCTTGAGATTAATATCCATGCGATGTTTGATTTCAATGCATTCAATAATTTGCAAGAAATGGTTGTATGTAATTCCCATAGGGCCCTATGGTAAACTAAGTCTTCCGCTGAAAGCCATCATGGATGACAGATTGGCAGCAAATTAAAACCACTTGGTCAGAACATCATAAGGAACATTCATGCTGTGTTTGATTTTTGTATGTATTTCCCATAGGGTACGTTTCGTTTCAATCCATTCAGCGATTCTCTAGAAGTTTTTTGTATTTATTTCCCATAGGGTCCTATGTTAAACAAAGTTCCCGTTGGCATCCATCTCGGATTACGGATCGGCAAGAAAGTAAAAACACTTGGTCAGCACCTCATAAGAAACATACCTGCCATGTTTGGTTTCAATCCATTCAGCGGTTGTCTAGAAGAAACGTTGACGGACGGACGACGGACGAAAAGGGATGGCAATAGCTCACATAACCCTTTGGGTCAGATGAGCTAAAAATGCGAATTTTAGGGGTTTGAACGATCGAAAAACTGCGACCATTTAAAGGAATTTTTTGATGACCGAAATCACGTCGCAATACTAGTATCATAATCTACATGGAAACCAAATTTTTCCACATTTTAGTGGCCATTTTTAAAATTCAGAAACCTTTATGCACAACTAGGCATGGCCGCCTATTTTTGTACTAAGTTTCATAAAGTTCGCTAGAATGGTTTTTGAGATTCTCTTCAAACAAGTTCATGGCTCAGAATAATAATAAGTGGAAGAAGAAGAAGAAAAAGACTAAAAGAATAAAAATAAGAAAAAATTAAAAAGTCATTTGTTCGGAGAACAAATGTGAGGTCTTTCCCTTGACCTATGACATCAGACAACTTGGACCCAACAGACTTGTAGAGTTCAAAGAACAAAGTTCAAGCAAGCAACATCTTTTCTGTTAGTTTTTGTTCTAAAGTTTTAAAGATAAACACTATATTTCATTCATCATCTTTTAGGGTTAAAAAGTTATAAATAAAAAAAACATTTTCAAAATACGAATCAAGGGCAAAACCTCTAAAACGACAAGTTTTACGCTTTGGCACTTATAACATTTTTTGTAGATTTCGACATGATGAACATTTTTCCCATGTATTGTCCGCTTCAATTTTGTACGGTTTAAGTGTTATTTCATAAAAACTGTTTACGGTGTCGGCCATTTTGAAAATGGCTGCCCGTAAACATTGGACTTTGGTCTTAAATTGAAGTACTTACAATGACCGTCACAAAAAATCCATATGTTTACTATATTATCTCTGACGGCTTAAAAGTTATAAGCCAAAAACAAATAAGCCGAAACGCGTCAAGGGCCATAACTCGAAAACGGTTTGTCGAACAGTTTTCGACCCTTTATATCAAATAAAGGTCTAAATGAGAGGAGTATTTTCCCCATTTAATGTCTGCTTCTATCTTTTATGGTTCATGAGATATACTGCACACAAAGTGTAACATGACCTCTGACCTTGAGCTTTGACCTTGACATTTTTGGATGCAACATATGTCACCTAGGATGATAGCTGAAGGTCCCAAGTTCCTAGGACTAACCGTTTTGAAGAAAAAAAAATTGACGCGTCGCTGTCGCGTCACTTTTCGACTCAAAAACGCGTAACCAGGAAGTGGATCGAAAAAAAATTTTTTGCATGACAAATCATGGCCATGAGTCTGACAACATTTTCCCCACTTTAGATTTTTGATATCCATTATGGTTTTTGAGTTTATCTGTACACAATTTTTTTGGTAGCGGGGCAGATAACTCTGTTACTAAAATTAGATTGGTTTCGCAGGGTCAGTCAGAGCGAGTCAGAGTATGACCGAATAATGGTACCAAGTTTCGAAATGATACGTCGCAACACTTTTTTGCCATCTGTGGCAGAAAAAAAATAATAATCATAAAAAAACTTATGGTTGCTAAGGAGTTTCTGGTAAGGTAGTCTTGTTGCTAAGGAGTTTCTGGTAAGGTAGTCTTGTTGCTAAGGTGTGACCTTGAGATATGACATTAGACCTTGGTCTTAAATTGAACCTCTTTTCTTACTGAACACAAAAAGTATACATGTTTACTATATAATCTGTAACGGTTTAAAATTAATTGGTAAATAACGCAGTTTACAATATGTTTTTGGCCGCCATTTTGAAAACAATCAACCGAATCATGTACTGTTTGGGCTCAAATTGTAGGTCTTTTAATTCTCTATCAAATGAACCCTATGTTTTATTCATTATCTTTTATGGTTAAAAAGTTATAAACAAAAAATCATTTTTCAAAAGACGAATCAAGAGCATTAACTCAAAAACGATAAGTTTTACGCTTTCGCACTTGAAGCATTTTTTGTAGATTTCCACATGATGAACATTTTTCCCATGTATTGTCCACTTCAATTTTGTATGGTTTAAGTATTATTTCATAAAAACTGTTTACGGTGTCGGCCATTTTGAAAATGGCTACCCGTAAACATTGGACTTTGGTCTTAAATTGAAGTACTCACAATGACGGTTACAAAAAACCCATATGTTTACTATATTATCTCTGACGGCTTAAAAGTTATAAGCCAAAAACAAATAAGCCGAAACGCGTCAAGGGCCATAACTCGAAAACGGTTTGTCGAACAGTTTTCGACCCTTTATATCAAATAAAGGTCTAAATAAGAGGAGTATTTTCCCCATTTAATGTCTGCTTCTATCTTTTATGGTTCATGAGATATACTGCACACAAAGTGTAATATGACCTCTGACCTTGAGATTTGACCTTTCACCTTGACATTTTGGGATGCAACATATGTCACCTAGGATGATAGGTGAAGGTCCCAAGTTCCTAGGACTAACCGTTTTGAAGAAAAAAAATTTGACGCGTCGCGACACTTTTCGACTCAAAAACGCGTAACCAGGAAGTGGATCGAAAAATAATTTTTTGCATGACAAATCATGGCCATGAGTCTGAAAGACCTTAATAATAAGAAACGGAGCAAAAACGATGTTTTGTGGTTTTAATTACAATAAGAAACGGAGCAAAAACGATGTTTTGTGGTTTTAATTACAATAAGAAACGGAGCAAAAACAATTAGTCTCCAAAATTTGTTTGGGAGACTTAATTACTATCTTTCAACACTTACATGACTTAGGGAATACGAAAGACTTAACAGAGAAACTGATTGGTAGATTTGGACATTTTTCATTTCAATATATCTTTTCAGAACAATAATCAGAAACTCCTAGAAATCCGTATTGCTCCCCATGAACCTTTACTGAAAACCTGACTAACTTTATAACTATGAAAAACAAAATCGTTTGATTTTAGTCGTTTTTTGTTTGTTGTATTTTTGTTATTTAGGGAAGATTGCCAAAATAGTATTACAAGCAAGTGCACTGGAGATAACCTCGTGTACTTTGAGTCCACCAGCAATGTTTTGTCAAGGAATAGAATGTTGAAAACCAAAACAACAATCCTAAAAATTCAATTTTATTTAAATAATTTTTTACTTCGTACAGACAACACAGTAAACGTCTGCCTGGTTTGTATATGGAGGACATCGAAGGCTACCACAGCTGGTTCTGATAGGATAGAACACGGCGCCGTCTTCATTACCATTCTTGTTATCCAATGGTTCTGCCGCAATGTCAACGCACGCGTAATCGCTTCTCCGGTGCGTTTTAAGATCAGACATTAGATAACCAGTGTACTCTGATGTCCAGCCTTTGTAGCACGATTTTCTGGCTAAATAAGAAAAGGAAAAAAAAAAAACATTTTAAAATCCGGAAAACCTGAAACCTTAACAAACACGCACAAAAGCAACTGGTATCATTTTATGTAGCGTTATTGTGAGAATGCAAGAGTCAGTTTAGAAATACAAGTAGAAAGTTTGGTATATTGACTAAGTTTAGAAATACAAGTAGAAAGTTTGGTATATTGACTAAACTATTCATTAATTCTATATTTTTTTTTTATTTCTCATTCATTTGACTAAGCGAAAGGTGATGCATTTTTGTAACATTCAGTGATAGGCAAACGAACCCCCCCCCCCCCCCCCCAAGACGAAGAGTGGTCAACAACAACAATTAGAAATGAGAGAAAGCCATTGAAAATTTTAGATCCTACTTAAGCACTAAGACCACTCATTAAAGGCAAAGAGCACATGAGGATCGCATGATACTGGCTACTATATGACACTAACTGGATGAAATGAGGCCGTCATGTCTACATTTATTAGAATTTCGATAAAAGACAATATAACACTAATAAAAGAAGGACATATGAACAAATAGTTCAAATTCTACTTATTTTTCATGTAAGGCGATTAAAGGGGTCGTTTTTATCATTTAAAACACTACAAAAAGGAATCCCCCACGACTACCGTCATAGCTGTAATATATTGAAATTAATAAATAAACCGAAAATGCACAATTTACCAGGTATCACCAGAACAGAAGATCTTCCTCTTCTCCTGCAAACAGAACAGGGTACTTCTTTATTATGTAAATCACTGGACATACCATTAGGACGCCCGCCTTGTACCTCATATTCTCCACCATATACCTGGTTATTATCAAAGGATTGTGGTTTACCATTTTCTGGATCATTAGGTAAACATAAGTAATTTACACCGCCTCCTTGTTGGGTGCAAAAATTTCCTCCAACCTGGCCTAGTAATATAAATTGCGATATTGCTCGTACTAAATGACAAGAGTGTCGGTATTCGAATCGACTGTATGTAAATAAACCGAAGATAAAAATGACAAGAAAAAACAACATAAAAAGAGAAAAAAATATGATTTCCTAAAAATAGTCCCTTGATCCAAAGAGCATTGATGTTTGAATAACTCTGTTTTCCCGCCATTTTTAGGTAAATTTATCTTCGGTACTTTTAGGTAAAATCGCTTAATTCTGATAATGCAAACATTAAATATCGATCATTTTAGAGTTACTAGAAATACAATAATTTTAACATAGTCCGCTACTTATACTGAAAAATGTTTCAAGTTTAGACATACCGTATTTTTTCAAGTTTAGCCATACCATATTGTTTCAGACATACCGTATTTTTTCAAGTTTAGCCATACCATATTGTTTCAGATATACCGTATTGTTTCAAGTTTCAGACACACAGTTTTGTTTCAAGTTTCAGACACACCGTTTTGTTTCAGTGGAAGGTAACAAATAAACCAAGAGCTGTGAAATATACATACATAGGTCATTATGTCACCCACAAAGAAAATGTCGTGACAAGTAGATTTTAGATGATTATTTCGCGAGCGTCGAAGATATCAAACATATATCAAAACAATCATTAATCGAGACTGGAAGATTTATTTCATAATCGATTTTTTTTCCGGTACTGAAATATGAGTCTGATATTTTGTAAGCACACAAGCGCGGCCAACTTGCTTCTCCAAACATGCTACCATTCCATTCATAGTAATATTTATCAGTGTATCAATTTCTGCAGATCTTTAATATGACTTTTTTCCACCAATTTTTTAAAATTTCTTTTTGCTCAATTCTATGGATGGTTATTCGTTTAAAATGTATTGTTACAGCCAAGTCCTTGATTACAATAATTACCTGTATACACAAGTTCAGCATTCTTTGGACAGGTCTTTCTTCCCCATCGTACATAGGTTACACCTACATGATATAGATAAACATATCGTTTAATAATTTATTAAGGAAGGAAACTAAATCCTCAAAATTATTAGCATGGTTTGCTATAAAAATCATGGTTAGTCAATAGATTTGTTAGATCTATTTAGATTTCCGGGAGACTATATAATTCTCTTAAAATGACAACATGGGGTAACAAGATGCTTTTTAATTATTAAAACGACTAAAGTAAACTTTATTCACCTTTATGAATTTCCCCCTTGTTTAAAATATGTGGGCTTTTTTTCGTTCGCTTTTTATTATTATTAAGTATTTTTATTTATTTAAATAGCAAACGCGCTGATAAATCTTTTAGAAAACTTTGGAATAATGTGTTTTACCTGAGTCTGAATGTTGTTCATCAGCTGGACATTTCTCTTTCTTAGAATTGTGGAGATAATTTCTCATCATATCAATAAGGGACTGGTCTGAGGCTGATAGTTTATAGTCTTTACAGTCATCACCCATAGCGACCACCAGAACAGTGGCTAAAACAGCTAAGTTTCTGTACGATAGCATGCCCTGTAAAAATACAAGGATATTGTTTGAAAAGCAAATTGTAGATATGTATGAATTTTGATAGAAACAAAATGTATTTTTAGGAATTAAAAGTAATGTTTGATTGAAGACCTACCGTATTGTTTCCGTAGAAGTCAACACGAAGTTGATGCCAAGCACAAAATGTCAGTAAACTTTAATACTGTTAATGTCATGCTAATGTAAGTTTGGCGTGTTTATATTATTGATCTGCATGTATCACTTACATGAAACATAAGGTACCATAATATAACCACAAAAAAGGGGGAACGAAAAACAAATACAGCGAATTGTTTGATAGTAGATGTAACGCGTTCCCTGATCTTTTTTCGGTCTATCTTCTCTTTGTGACGTCATTAACGGAAGTTCTAAACCCTTAAGCCGTAAAACAGCGATAATGATACACTAATTTGTGTTTGTTCTATTCGAAATATATCAAATTGACCTGATTCGCACTTACATTAACCCTCTATACACCGTACTAATTTATTTTATATCAGCTCAGGATATCAAAATCATATAGTCACATTTCATCTCATAAAAATTAAATGAAATGCATTGTTAAATAAACTTGAAGGTACTTTTGTATTCTATAGGATTAAATACGATTTTGTATGAGTTTATCGATGTGTAAACTCGGCCGACTCACTCACAAACTAAATAAAGTCCGATGTT
Organism: Mytilisepta virgata; assembly: GCA_028015205.1. Taxonomy (NCBI): domain Eukaryota; kingdom Metazoa; phylum Mollusca; class Bivalvia; order Mytilida; family Mytilidae; genus Mytilisepta; species Mytilisepta virgata. The sequence continues at coordinate 41,844,321 of CM051515.1, forward strand.
GAGTTTTTGAGTGAAAAGGCCGAGTTTACACATCGATAAACTCATGCAAAATCGTATTTAATCTTTATAATTCCATTTCAAACATCAAAACGTTGTTCCTAACCGAAATAAAAAAAACTTTGCCCTTTTCAGGCGACATCCATCTTGAATCCGGTAATATTTTTGGCAGCTGACCAATTGAATAAAAAAGTCAACAGTCATTTACAAATCGAAAAAACAAGGAAACTTAAGTTTTGATAGATTTTAACATAATCTGAAGCGTACAGAATCCACGCAATGTGCGTTATTTTCCGTTTGAAGAATCCAACTTGCGTTGTTTAATATTAACTCGAATAATTACAGCGCCCCCTTACGGTCATTGTCCTCCAGCGGGCTTGAAGACAAAGTGATCATTGAACGCGTCAGCCCAATACAAATTGTATTGACCAATCGCGGACAACGAACTTAAGATTATGCGCAGTCGCGATTTCCGGCAATCTTAGGTTTGTTTACAAACATGGAGATCGATAGCTATCTAAGTGAAATAGAGGATAAATATATGTTAAATATTAAAGATATTGATCCGTTATCCACCTATTTCTGGTATGAATCATATCTCTGGCCTTACATTGATAACGTGCTACCGTATTCAACGTTTCGGGTTTTTTCAGGAAATTTGTCCTAGGGAAACCCTCTTCAGAGGCGCCCTTTGTGTGTTTATTTATTTCTTTTGATTTTTCAATAAATCTTTTAAATATATACTAATATAAAGATATATTAGTAGTATTTATTGCAGCGTACAGTATTTCATGTGTCTCTTTTTCACATGTTGTTTGCATTGACAATTATTTATTAGCCCCTAATCGTACTTATGATTTTACAGGGAAGTGTCAAATATGTAACTTGCAGGTGGCCCTACAATTTGTTGATTGACCGTTTTAATTGATCGCCCTTTAGGCATAATTGATAGTTTCATGGTTATCTATATTAACCATATATCATTAGAAGACATTTGTATTTACTTCCATTCATTTTTAAATTTAAGAATATATTAATTTCTGTATCGTTTAATATATTCACAAATGCAATCCGATGTATTTTGCAAGAGTGCCACTTTCTTTTTAGGAAAGATTGGTTTATTTGTATTTTGATAATTCCAATTTGCTATTTTCATTGAAATGTTAGGATTACTATGAAAGAAATATGATTATCTCAGTTTTCTTTCAAATACCCCGAAGTCTTTCATTGTTTGTTTTCCCGATGTTTCACAAATAGGGACAAGATTTAGTCCTTTTTGTAACATCAAGGTTTCAATGTCTGTCAATTCTCAGTATGAATTGTTTGTCCAACTCAAGAAGTGTTTTTTCTGCAATCCCGTATGTAAACGACAGAGTTACATCTCCCTGAAGTTTATCAACATTTCTCCTCACGTCTTTAGATGAACTGAACACGTGTGAACAGTGAAGACAGGTGTTTCGGTCCATCGCTCATGTTTACAAACATGTACTTCAACTCCTCCTACTTTTTGGGCCAATTTCTATAGACGATAAACCACAATGCAATTCGTTAATTTGAACTTCCGGTTGACGCGTTTTGATTGGGTATGCATTCAGGCGTTAATGGAGTGATCGTAGTGATCGTAATATAACGACTGGATTATTCGGGTTAGTTTAATATATGACGTTGCAATCTTGACTGCGACGTCCGTGCAGCAAATTTTCGTGGAATTTTTGAAAACGCAATTTTTTTTATAAATTTTTAAACAATTTCTCATTAAATCTTTACTATTATTGTCAGTATCATCCTTAAAATTTATTCTTTTACAGCATTCTTCACATTTAATGTCTCATTTGAACTTTAAATAATCAAGAAAGCGCATTAATATACTTGCCAAATACGGGTTTATCGATGTATAAACTTTTATGATTTTGCCCTTTCTACCAATGAAATTCTTGTATTTTATCATATGCAAATTAAAATGGAATTATTTTAAAATATATGTTGAAACTAAATTGTTTATTTAATATTTTCTATATGGCCATAAGTAATGAAAAAGTTGTCTCGCTATTTCGATTGTTTTTTTTTTAATTTCATCAAATCGGAGGAGTAAATATTTTTTTAAAGCTCTAAAGTTAATGTTAAAAAAGATAGACTACCAGCTATTGTAGAAACGGTAAGTTCTAATATTGTTAGTTTGTTTAGAAAAAGTTCACAGGAAAACAAGAACAGATAAACCAAAAGCATTCCTAAGTTTGTCCCCATGGTGTGTTTAAACATACCAAAAAAAAAAGTTTGGGTTGCAAATGTAACTTTTCACTTAGACTGTAATTGTGACATTTTCCAAATGACAGTGCAAGTTTACCCGATATGTATGAAAAGAGGTAGGTTCAATTCTCCAGTGCATGTTTTTCTATGTACGAGAAAAGCATGCAAAACTCATTATAGGCGTCCACAACACATGTCGGCAGATTTTCATGAAATTTGACATATATACTTGGGATACCATAAAAAAAAATTCCCAATTTCTTTTTTTTCATCTGATGCTATTTTTAGATTTTATGGCGCCATCTTGGAAATTGGCCATTTTCCGTATTTTTCACAATGAAAATACTACAATTTGACCAGAAAAATTTAGACAAAGAAACATTTTTTCCACATACAAAATTGTTTTTATATAAAAAGGGACATGTTTTAACTTTTTAATAATATAATTAAATTTATAATTATTCTTTTCAATCTAAAGCTTTATTTATTCAAAAAATGGTGAATTTTACAATTTTTCACAAACCTTAAATTTGGATATTTCAAAGAGACAAAAAAATATATAGGACTAAAAATAACAGAAAAAAATATGTTCTCCATAAAGATCTATTATTCTTATGATCCAGTATAAATTTCCTAGCTGGGGTCTGTATAACTGTTACCATGGCAACAATTTGATTTTGTGCAATTTTTAAAATCCTCAAATCTGAAATTGACATTTAATTGTGTTATTCAGCTAAAATGTAGAGTAGTGTAATTTATAAACTTCTCAAAAACATATTTTACGCGAGAAGTTGAAAAATAATAATAATAAATCTAAATATAATACTATTTTCCCAAAAAATGTATAATTGTGAAATTTTTTTTTCATAAAATTTATTAATTAGTGTAATTCATATCATGAAATTTTCCTTTTTTTGTAAATGATTTTTTTTTCAATACATATTAAACAATTACATTCGCCTTTTATCCATAATTTGATAAGATTATTAGCAAATGGATGTTATTTAGATATTTTTTTTACATCTGGCCCGCAGTAGTTGCGTTCCCTGTTGTTACTCTTCAATGTTAAAGGTAAAGAAACGTCGATATTTTGATGACATCGAGTACATGTGCAAAATGTGAAATTTGATATTTTGTCTTCTTGTCCCGAATTTATAGCTGGAAATTTCATTTTAAACAAGTGAGAGGTGGGAAAATGTACAATGTCTAATTTCTGTTTTAAAGTCGGTGGCCTGGAAAGTTTAGAAAGTCTGATGAAGTTCGAATTCTGGTAAACATTATTCGGAATACATGACATATCGGCCCTAAGACCACCCGGCCCCAAGACAACTCAGCCCCAACATCGGACAGGTCGGCCCCAAAAAATAGACAAGCCGGCCCTCATTTGAAAGACAACTCGGCCCTCGTTTGAAGATAACAAAATATGCCAGTGAATATGTTTAGAAGACAACTCGGCCCCAATGAAATGAAATAAAAAACAAAATTAAGTAGTGATTCTTTATTACAACATCAATTAACAATACTTAACAAGAAATTCATGAAGATCCGAGCACTATGGAATAGTAATAATACAGTTATGATAAATGATGTGAAGCAAAGCACTAGCCTTTATACAAAAGTTACAAAAGCACAAAAGTTATAAAGCTAAACATAATAAATATAAAAGTCATTAGGCACTGTGGTCCTTGTCTAGAGCGCTGACGGTTGGGGGTGCGTACACTGAACTGGAAGTAGTTTGGCCTCTTTTAGCAGTTTTGGTACTAAAACGTAGAATGGAAGTTGTGCATGGTGGGCTTTGGTGTTCAAGCGGTTGTGCCAACCCTCTACGTTGTTGTTAGTGCATGTTGCTGTCATGAAGACGGTCCAATGTTCCACCATCCAAACTGTGCTGGACATCCATGTGTCATCTACATAACTGGTAAGTTCTTGAAGTTGCGGTAGTGTATTACTTGGTTGTTTGGAAACGAGTTGTATGTGTTGCTTGATTTACATCTAATTACCTGAGTGTTGATCTTCACTGTAGTCAGTACTCCAGGATTAGCAGGATGCACATGCTGTTTGGAACCAACACGGAAACTGTTGCCATCTTGGTGGACTGTAGCTGGACATGTTGTTGTCTTATTTCTAACGCTGCAACGCCAGTGAACATGGTCGTCCGTCTTCTGTTTCTGTAAAAAAAAGCATGGAAAATTACTGATTAAAATTTGGGAGTAAAAAAAAGCATAAATACACTTATTAATAAATAACACTTATAATTAAAACACATATTTTTTTGGGAAAACATTAATTTTACATATATACGAACTAATTTACCTTTTTTGATTAAATAAAGCTTAAATTTTTAAGCTTACCTTAGACTTTACAGTGTAAGTATAACCTAAGCTGTCAACCAATTTTCTTTTGGGATCCTTGGGTGACAACCTCGTATGTGATCTCTTCGGCATGCTGAAGGTCAATAGTAGAGTTGATGGAGTCATCAGTGATGTCATCTTCTTCTTGTCTTTCTGGAATGTTGATTGAGTGTCTGGATATCTCAAAGGACGACTCGTTGTGGTGTTCTGTGGAAAGCCTGGTGCTTTCATGGTCTGGTTCATCTGCGCTGACATCTATGTTGGTGCACTGGCTACAAGTCCAATCAAAGGGCCCTATGCTCTTTACCGCTTGGCGGTACTGCTCTCTAGAGACACCTACAAATGAAAAAATAAAGATTTTTTTTTCAAGTCTTATCAAGTTTTATCAGAAAATGCATCATTAACAGGGTTAACAAAAGAAAAAATAAAATTGCACTGAGCAAAAGGTTTGCATATGTGTATATTGGATTTTAAAAAAATACTGCTGACGTACAAGGAAGAACTTACCAGAGTTGCATGTGCGATGTTGCCATCTTTCACAATGGTCACACTGCAAGGCTTCTTGTCTTGGTCTAACATGGACGTTACAAACTACACATGGATAAAACGTAGACATTGTGAATACATGGCTAAAGTTTCGCTGTGTTTTATAATTTTGGTACCAAGCTAAAAAAAATTACTCAAGCCATATTGGCTTACATACAATGTAGTGGTTTATAATCCAATTAATCACTTTCGCACTTTCTTTTATCTGTGTAATTACTTTATTAATTGCCGCTGATTAATTTAACACCTTACAATATGTAGTTGTACGACACACCACACGCTTTCGGCTGATCAAACAAATAATAATTAATAATATGTAGTTGTACGACACACCACATGCTTTCGGCTGATAAAAACAAATAATAATTAATAATCGAAACTGATTATGTATTTGTAAAAAATGGACGAACACAAACTTTCGGTTGATCGACAACTAATAATTAGTAATTAAAATCGAAACATCTCTATTTTTACAAGCTGACCCCTGAAAAAATAGTAATATATATTGAATATTTTGGGGCCGACTTGTCTCAAATGAGTGGCCGAGTTGTCTTGGGGCCGTCTTAGTAAGAGGCCGATTTGTCTTGGGGCCGTCTTAGTAAGGGGCCGATTTGTCCTGAAACCCATTATTCGTAGTTTGTCCCGATTGAAACTAAAGAAGTATTAGACTTCGAGACATGACAGGCAGATACAGATTCATTTGGACTGTACTGGAAAAGGAACAGTTTTCTTAAATGCATACACCCTCGGAGGCTCCATATATACCCAAGAACACAGACAAAACAGCAAAAAGCTGACCTGGCATATCATAAAATTATTTTGCCTGTGCCAAAGAATGTTTTTTTTTTATGACACAACTCACAAGTTTGGAACTGTGCCTGTTTGTGTTGGTAAGTTTCACTGATTATTTATAACCACATACATTGTACATGATTTCATGATTTCATGATTTCATGATTATTGATACACATAAAGTCATAATATAGCAAAATCACTTGATGACATCACCTCCACATTTCCAATTTTTATACAAAAATTATGTGGTTTAAAGAGTTCATATACAATGTACAAAATTATTCATACAATGTTTGTATACAAAACTTACAAATGATTTTGCCTAGTCTCATTTCAAAATATTTTTCACCTATTTTGCAGATTTTTTTTATCAAAACATGATTTAAAAGTTTTGTCACAAGAAATCTTGCCAAAAATTATCCCACCAGAATCAATAAATGATTGCATTTTGCAATGTTGGCAAATCACAGTGCGGTTTTATGTTAATATTTTACTGGTAATTAAAGCATGTCAAATTATTTTACAGGATGATGATTGTGTTGGATACCCATGTACATGTAAAGTGACAGTAGGCATAAACTAAAGCAAACTGACTGAACAAGTTCCGGAATCGAATATTGGATGAGAGGAAATCCATGTTTTCAGTAAACAACCATCTGCAGAAACAATAAAAAAAATCATGAAATCATGGGATGACAAATGGAATTCAATGAATTTGGAACTTAGTACAGTTTTCAGTGATTAGAATTTTATTGCAAAGGAAGTTTTGAGTTTATAACGACCAAAATTAGCTGTTAGATTTTCAAAGAAGGACAAATAATTTTGTGGCCTCACAAACTAGAGAAATTTGGATGGAATCAAAATTTTTGGAGCTAATGAATGGCTTAAGCTTTCAACCAATCAAACTGTTATGAAAAAACCTGAAGAAATCTGCTATAAAATTACAATTCCAGTTGAAGAATAAAACATATCGGATAATTTGTTTGAAGATCTGGATCTAATTATTAGTTGCCAAATAAAATATTTGTTTTTTTTTTGTGAAAAATTATTTTTTTGCACCCCATGTTCAATACTACAATGTACAATGTACATGTATATGATGTTGTCTCACTGATGCTTTCCAACATGATGTCATCATTATATTTTTGGCTACATGTATGTTGCATTTAGCACAAACTCAGCTTATTGTCCCCCCGACACTTCATCAAAGGGGACTATAGAAATGGGTGTCGTCTGTCCGTCCATGTGTCCCAAATTGGTTTCCAGATGATAACTTGTGAATGAAAAGTCAGATTGAAGCTAGATCTAGTATGTGAGTGTATCTTAAAATATCTACATTTTGTGTAGGTCAAGTTCGATACTAGAGTTATCCCCCTTTTTGTTTTTTAAAATAATTACTTAAATTTTGGTTTCCAGATGATAACTTGTGAACAAATAGTCAGATTGAAAGTATTTTTGGTATGTTTATGTATCTTATGAAATTTAAGTTAAGTTCAATAATGACGATTTTCGACTAATCTCATCAGAGTAACTCTAGATCTGTTTGCTTATCTCTGTCAAAAAGTTTGTGAGCATTAATTCTTCAACACCTTACATTGGATTGAATGAAACTTGACACATTTAATAATCATGATGTGCATATAGTTGCGAGACTTGATCATTCTTTGCCAGAATTTTCTAGGAAGGGTACAAATTCTGTGTAATCAACTCCTCCTACTACTTTTAACCCAGATCTCTTGGAAACATTGCAGAATTTACATGGATATATTGAAGATGTGCATGACTGAGTCTGTCCTTCCATCTGTCAGAATAGGTTTCCTCATTCTATAAATTGAGTTTGCCAAGAGCAAATGATTTGAAACTTATATGCAATGCTTCTTACCACAGTAAACTCATCAAGTTCAAATTTGGTATCCTGTCTTTTTAACACTCCAGCGAGTGCTATAGGAGCATATGCATTTTCTACATATGGGTCATTGAGAAAAGTCTTTGTTTAATGGGAGCAGCCATATTTTGCAACATACAAAGGCTAGAAAAGAACATGTATTACTGGACATTGAACCAATACGGCTGCTGTTAATTAAAAAAATATTGACAAAAAAAATTATTTAAAATATTTTCTAGACTATTAAGCAATTTAAAGCAAACTTTGTTGAATTAAATGTAGACCTCAGGTCTTCCCTCTTCTAAATTATGTCTAGATTTTGGACCAATTATGCTATAGTTAAACGAAAAAAAATCAGAAAGAAGAATCAGAGATTTTCCCAAATGACCAATTCAGACCCCTGGGAGCCCCTAGTTCAAATAATAGATTATGTAAGATTAATATGTTTAATATTATGATATCTCTATAGAAGTAAAATACATATTAAATAAGATGGTCAAAGTTTTTTCAGGCAAGAAACCTGAATATTTGAAAAATACCATATTAAACTGTGTTCATTAGAGTTATCTCCCTTCTGAAATTACAGTTTTTTATCATCTAGTTCAGCTTGTTTTACCTAAAACCTTTATTTCCTGGATTAATTGATATATGGTTAATTTTTCATCATTTGGGGGTGTTTGTTGTGTCATTTTTATTCTGAATGTAATATAAAAACTGCAATATTTTTACAAAAAATTGATATTTTTGGACATTTTGATACTTTCATTACACATTTAGAAAATTGAGTCTCCATCAATTTTTTTTCTTTGAAGTTACAGGAATACTTAGTCTTTTTGAAACAATAAAGATTGTCTTGGAAAAATTAGTGTATTAGCCTCTTTGTGCATTTTGAGAAATGTGGTTTTTATGAAAATTCAAATGTCAAAATATGTCGAATTACCTCCCTTGTTAGCCTATGGTCGATGTATGAGCAGTTACTGTCAATGATAAAAATTGATGTATCATATCCATACTTTACAATAATAAACAGAGAAATATCAGATTGCTCTCTTCTTTTTAGTATAATGGTATCAAAAATTAATATTTTTTACTATAAATTCAAACTCTGAACATGAAAACTGGTTCCTGGCATATATTGCTGTCCTGTCCTCACAGTGTAGTACCAGAAAAAATATTTTTCCTGAAAAGTAGTCTTCCCATAATACATCCACACATCAATGTCTAGATTTTGGACCAATAATGATAGTTACTGACAAAAAAAACACAGCAATAATACCAATGACCTTTTGCCAGGTGAGCAATACAGGCTCCTGTGGGCCTCTAGTTCCAATAATAGATTATGGAAGATTAATAATTTAAATATTATGATATCTTTATAGAAGTAACAAGCCTATTAAATAAGATGGTAAAAGTTTTTGAGGCAAGAAACCGGTTTATCTCAAAAATACATGAAATTTTGTTTGTTTGAGTTATCTCCCTTCAAAAAATTCATTTTTAGACCATCTAGTTCAGCCAAGGAGAGGATGAGACATTTATTTTAAAATATACCATTTTTGGACTTTTTGAGACTTTCATTAGGCATTTAGAAAATTGAGACCCCACCAATTTTTTTTCTTTTGTAGTAACATGAATGCTTTGTCTTTATGAAACATTAAAGATTGTCTTGGAAATTTTGGTGTATTAGGCTCTGTATGTATTTTAAGAATTGTGTTTTTTTGGAAAATTCAAATTATTGAAATATATCGAATTATCTCCCTTTGTTACACTATGTGCACTTTATTATCAGTTACTGTCAATTTTTAGAATTAATGTACCATGTCCATACTTTACAATAATAAATAGAAAAGGATCATATTGTTTTCTTCTTCATGGTATGATGGTTTCAAATATTGTTATTTTACACTGTAAATTCAATCTCTGACCATGAAAACTGGTTCCCGGCACATTTTGCTGTCTTGCCCTACCCACAGTGCAATGCAAGAAAAAATATTTTTCCTAGAAACTAGTCTTGCCATGATATATCCACACACCAATTTTGAAGAAATTCTGTTGACCCCCCTTGTGGACCATTTTGCATGGTTTTCTCGTAGACTGGGTGTTAAATCCGCAAGCGTATAAATATGGACATTTGAATATTACCAATACAAAAAAGTTCATGCTTTTTCTTTTTTGTTGATTCTAAGCGTTCATCGAGTTAAGGTCGTGATTAGAGTTGGTTTTGGAATATTTGTTAAACTGATGAATAAATTTTCTTATGATCATCGATTCATCGATGTGCACGCTTGGTCAGATTTGACCCCTCAAAGGTTAAGTGAGCACTGTGAGCACTGCGACATCGTTTTAACTGGCTATTGAACTGCACCGCGCACAGTTGACCCCTTTATGAATTTCTTGCATACATTGCTAGAAAAGTCTACTAGTACAGTGCTTTTATCAAGTTCAACAGTAAATAAAATACTAGGAATTTCTTGCATACATTGCTAGAAAAGTCTACTAGTGCAGTGCTTTTATCAAGTTCAACAGTAAATAAAATACTAGGAATTTCTTGCATACATTGCTAGAAAAGTCTACTAGTGCAGTGCTTTTATCAAGTTCAACAGTAAATAAAATACTAGGAATTTCTTGCACTCATTGCTAGAAAAGTCTACTAGTACAGTGCCTTTATCAAGTTCAACAGTAAATAAAATACTAGGAATTTCTTGCTAGAAAAGTCTACTAGTACAGTGCTTTTGTCAAGCTAATTGATAAATAAAGATTAGGAAATTCTTGCACACATTACAAGAAAGGTCACAAGTACAGTGCTTTTGTCAAGTTCGATAATAAACCAGTTCAACTATTAGAACTCATTACTAAAAAGGTCTCTAGTACATTGCCTTGTCAAACTCCTATACAAAACTAAACAACAAGTTTAAATCTTTTATTCCGAAAACATTAAAAACGAGTACAAAATAATGTGTAAATAAGTTTTATTAGCACAAAACTACGCTTAGACATACTAAATAGTTTAAACTTCTTTTGTCAATTGTGAATAAGGGAACAATCTATATTTAAAATTTACATAGGATAGATCTCAGATATACTTTATTTTTCTACAATAGTACGATTTTTAAGAAACCCTACAGTTTGCCGAGGAGTTCCCTTAGACATACGCTACTGGTATAGTTTCTAGTACACTTGTCATTTATTTATTCATTTTAATAAAAATACATAGTCTAAATCGACGCCACCCCCTCTAAACTGAGACATGCATGGTAAGGTATCCAGTACATTTGTCTACAAAATTACCCGTTTGCTTAAATGACCAAATACTCAAACAAACTGTATTTTATTACTTAGACATTTATCCCAGTATCTGTTTATCTGGAGAAATTATAATAAACTTTGGTACCTATCTATATATATCTACCTGTAGATCTGTCTTGTATATTGTTACTGATAATTCACAACGAAAATAAAGTATTAAACTTGAAAAGTATCCATCTCTAAGAATAGCAGAAATTATAGCGTTGCAGACATGCTTTTCCGGTTGAACTATTAAAGATTGGAGATTTGGTTCAAGGTCACCATTGGTTTTGGTTTGAGGTCGTTAGTAGTACTATTGAGTGGTTCTGGTGGGCTCTAACCCACAATTCATCAGTAAGCCCTAGTTCGCTACAATATAGAATAGAGAATTGAAACGGGGAATGTGTCAAAGAGACAACAACCCGACCAAAGAGCAGAACACAGCTCAAGGCTACCAATGGGTCTTCAACGCAGCGAGAAAATCCCGCACCCGGAGGCGGGCTTCAGCTGGCACCTAAACAATAATGTATACTAGTTCAGAAAAATGGAAGGCACACTAAACTCCGAAAGATAAAAAGGAACACAATTAAAAAAACACACAAGACTAACAAAGGCTATAGGTTCCTGACTTGGGACAGGCGCAAAAATGTGGCGGGGTTAAACATATTTTGTGAGATATCAACCCTCCCCCTATACCTCTAGCCAATAAACAATAAACAAACACACAGCGATACATACAGTTAAACTCAGTTCAAAAGATGACAGAGTCCGATGTTAAAAACGTTAACAGAAGAAAATAAGCAAAATGACAATGATCAATATGTATTAACAAAGGACTACTAGCAGTAACTGACATGCCAGCTCCAGACCTCAATTAAACTGATCGAAAGATTATGTCTATGTAATATAGAAAATCAGCCACAATCCCTCCCGTTAGGGATTTAGTATCATGCCATGATAAATTATACAAGAACATAACCCGTATCATGCCAACAACTGGTTTTAGAATAAATGTATTTCCGATGCAAAGACCCTATGAGTGAATTAATATTAATTCCAAAAAATACCATCTTTAATGACTTGAAAACAGTATCGTAACTATATCCCTTGTTGATAAGTCTGTTTTTCAGGTGAATGACGACATTTTTGTGCTTTGTATAGAATATTACAATAAAAGATGGGGTGTGAAATATCTGAAAATATAAGATGTTTGGACGTTGATTTATATTTACGAATGAGGTCCTTGTACCGATGATAAAATTTAGTAAAAGTTTTGACAAGTTTGTGATATAGATATCCTTGGCGTAATAATTCTTAACTAATACAGAGATTTCTTTCGTTAAAATTAAATACGTTGTTATATAAACGAGCGAATCGAAGTTGAGATATATACATTCCATACGAATGTGCAAAGGGAACTTCGCCATCTAAAAACGGATAATTAACAATAGGAAATAAAAAATAATCTCTCTTATCGTAAATTTTAGTATTGAGCTTCCCGTTTGAGATATAGATATCAAGATCCAGGAAAGGGCAGTGTTCATTGTTAGTATTAGCTATATTTAAAGTAAGTTCAACAGGATAAATCTCTTTAGTGTACATTATGGAATGCCGTAACTGTCTTGTTATGACTACTATTCATTATATGATGTGCATTTATCATTATATGATGTGCACATGCCATTATATGATGTGCGATCGTCATTATATGATGTGCAAACTTCTTTATTTGATGTGCAAATAACATTATATGATGTGCAAATAACTTTATATTATGTGCACATGTCTTTATATTATGTGCAACTACCTTTATGTGATGTGCAAACATATTTATATTATGTCCAAACATCATTATATTATGTGCAACTACCTTTATGTTATGTGCAAACATCTTTATATTATGTCCAAACACCATTATATTATGTACTTTAACAATTTTGTTTTGTGCTGAATTTCATTTCATTATATGCGGTCAGTTCGTCTTTATATGATGTGCAAACATCATTATTATGTCCAAACAACGTTATGATGACGTTCGAAATCGAAAAGGTGATTCCAATCCGGTTCCGAAAAATCATACTATCACTTCCGTTGCTGAAACAAATTTGGCGGTATAAACAATTAGTTTTACAGAAAGATGGCGACTTCTGTAGAAATGGAGTCCATATTAAAAAAACTGAACTTGGAAATGTTCGTAGGGAAATTCTTGGAAGAAAAAATAACGCCCGATATAATTTCAAAACTATCCGTATATGAGTTGCGCTTAGTAGATAGGTCTTCTATCATGAAACTACGTATAGAATGTTTGAATTATGGGAGAACTCGTCTTTACCAACAGCCAGCTCGCCTAACATTTACCATACCAGAGGAAATATTGCAATTTCTTATAGAGTCTGAATTTTCAATTTCGGAAATAGCCAAAATTCTATCAGTATCTGACAGCACAATATACAGAAGAATGAGACAATGCAACCTTACAAAAATGTTTTTTTTCTGATATTTGTGATGAGGATTTGGACGCTATACTGCAAGAACTCGTTGAAGAATTCCCACGTTGTGGGGAAGGAATGATTAAGCATTAAGCATTTACTGCGACAAAGAAATATACAGGTATAAACACGTCATGCTTCCTAGAAAGGAAAGGGGGGGGGGGAGTTCTGATCACGAAAAGTATTTTTCATGATTCAGTTCACGAAAAATAAAATTATTTTTTTCACGGTTCTTAATTTTATTCCTATTTGAAGGTAATATTAATTCATTCATACGGTACCATCTCCGATAGGAGTAAAAACACGTCAAAGATCTAGATCAGATCATAGAATGTTCTGAATATTCATTAATATGCGCACAAGCTATGCGTACAAATCTCGATTGTGTGTGTGTAAATTCGAAGTTTCATTGTGAATTTTTGAAATCTCGGTGTGTATTTTTAAATTTCGATGTGTTTTTTTAAACTCTTGTGTAAATTCAAATTTCGTTGTGAATTTTTCAAATCTCGGTGCGTGTTTTTTTTTTATTTCTCTGTGTGTCTTTTTAATATCTCTGTGTGTATTTTACTGAAAGAACGTTTTTAATATAGTTTTGAAGAGAACGGATTGCAATAATACAGTGCCAATTAATAGATTTCCTCAATTTTCAAGGACTTGCAATCACAATTAAACATTAAGGCCACGAATTTTCAATGCCTTATTTAGGTTATTTTGCTGAAATTAAATTCCATGACTTTTCTAGGATCCCGTAACCAATACGAATCTTGTCTCGTGAACCTCCTACGGTTAATAATGCAATTTTATGCAGTAATAGTCTTACATTAATTACACATGCAGATGCTTGAAAATCAGTATAACGTTTCCACCAATATTCGCACAATAATCCTTCTATAGTAAAACTTTTAAACGATGAAAAAAACTATAGGTTTCATAAAAGTGCAAGATGTCTCCTTTTAAAAACGTTTACTTTTTAACTCACCTGACCCAAAGGATCATGTGAGGTATTGTCATCACTTTGCGTCCGTCGTCGTCGTCTGTAAACTTTTCACATTTTAATCTACTTCTCCAAAACCGCCGTGATCAGAACTCCCCCCCCCCTTTCCTTTCTAAGAAGCATGACGTGTTTATACCTGTATATTTCTTTGTCGCAGTAAATGCTTAATGCTTAATCATTCCTTCCCCACAACGTGGGAATTCTTCAACGAGTTCTTGCAGTATAGCGTCCAAATCCTCATCACAAATATCAGAAAAAAACATTTTTGTAAGGTTGCATTGTCTCATTCTTCTGTATATTGTGCTGTCAGATACTGATAGAATTTTGGCTATTTCCGAAATTGAAAATTCAGACTCTATAAGAAATTGCAATATTTCCTCTGGTATGGTAAATGTTAGGCGAGCTGGCTGTTGGTAAAGACGAGTTCTCCCATAATTCAAACATTCTATACGTAGTTTCATGATAGAAGACCTATCTACTAAGCCTAAACTGCGCAACTCATATACGGATAGTTTTGAAATTATATCGGGCGTTATTTTTTCTTCCAAGAATTTCCCTACGAACATTTCCAAGTTCAGTTTTTTTAATATGGACTCCATTTCTACAGAAGTCGCCATCTTTCTGTAAAACTAATTGTTTATACCGCCAAATTTGTTTCAGCAACGGAAGTGATAGTATGATTTTTCGGAACCGGATTGGAATCACCTTTTCGATTTCGAACGTCGTCATAACGTTGTTTGGACATAATAATTATGTTTGCACATCATATAAAGACGAACTGACCGCATATAATGAAATGAAATTCAGCACAAAACAAAATTGTTAAAGTACATAATATAATGGTGTTTGGACATAATATAAAGATGTTTGCACATAACATAAAGGTAGTTGCACATAATATAATGATGTTTGGACATAATATAAATATGTTTGCACATCACATAAAGGTAGTTGCACATAATATAAAGACATGTGCACATAATATAAAGTTATTTGCACATCATATAATGTTATTTGCACATCATATAAAGAAGTTTGCACATCATATAATGACGATCGCACATCATATAATGGCATGTGCACATCATATAATGATAAATGCACATCATATAATGAATAGTAGTCATAACAAGACAGTTACGGCATTCCATAGTACATACTGAAGTCGTTATTATTGCCAAAATATCATCCAAATATCTAAAAGTGTTATTAAATTTTTGTATCAAATGTTGTTTCGTTGGGTCTTTGCTGATTTTAGATATAAATTGTGATTCGTAACAATACAGAAACAGGTCCGCAATAAGTGGTTCACAGTTAGTCTCCATTGGAATTACGATAACTTGGCGATATACGGAATCTCCAGAGCGAACAAAAATGTTATCTATTAAAAATTCAAGTGCAGTTATCATATCAAAGAATGTCCAATTGACATAGTTCTTTTGTTTGTCGTTACTAAAAAATGACCTAAAAGAGTTTAAACATATATATTCACATTCTGACTTTTTAATTGCCCATTTAATTAGGTATGTGAATTTTTTCTTAATGAGATCATGAGGCAAAGTGGTATAGGGAAGAGTCCTTTTGCGCCAATTGCATATTTTTGGAGGTATCAATTGGGCCACATATTTGTATTTTGGTGGTTTGAATTGCGCCAGTTTTCGAACTTATTTGCGCCAGTTTACCTGTACTGATTTTTACGTTCACCAAAAGATCAATGTTATTGCAGTGAATAAACATTCAGTGAATTGAGACTGATATGCAATTTTAAACTGCTTAAGTTTTAAATATGTTGTAAATACCTTTTTAAATTGATTTCTCACTTATTAAAAAATAAAGTGAAAAATGACTGTAACTCCGCCAGTGAAAATAAACTGCCGGTCCCAAGCCCGGATAAAGGAGGAGGGCATTCAATAATTCAATATTTACAAAAATTCAATTCATTTTCCTAAAACATTTATATAAGTGGCGCAATAGGATTCATTATTTATTGGCGCAAATGATCTAAGTTGTGGCGCAAAAGGACGTCAAACTGGCGCAAACTGATATTTCCCGTGGTATATAGGGTAGAAAAATCAAAACTTTGAACAGATTCGAAATCATCAATATGAGCATGTAATTTATCAAGTACTTCCAACGAATTTTTCACACTCCAAAAATAATGAATACCACTATTTTCGTATACCTTATTTGAAAAAATGATTACCAGGTTTTTGATTGTACCAAGTTTACTTACTAGAAAGTAGAATAGACAGTTTAGTAGTGGAACAATGGCTTGAAGACGAAATGAATCTATATTTGTAAGATCTTTTGTGCAGCTTCGGAAGCCAGTACATGGTTGGAACTTTGATGTTATTCGGTTCTGCTTGTAAAGCTAGCAATAAGTTTAAGTTTGTTAACGATATCATTTCCCGAAAATTGAGTCAGTTTGAATGTAGGTGAATTTGTGATTTCCTGCAGAACCTCAATAGAAAATTTACATCAAACAATAACGATATTATTGACAGTGTTATCAGCTGGGACGAAAACAAATTCCTTTCAGAGTTCTTTTAGCTTATGTTTGATACGAGAAATAGGGCTATTATGGTTTTTGTTAGGAGTAAAATGTTCTTTAAAATGTTTAATACGAATATTAACTATTTTCATTACTGAATTGAAAAAGGAATCTAAGATTTTTTGTCAACTTCTTCCCATTTTATACAATTTTTGCAGTAAGTATGTAGTGTATATTTGTTTTTTTTTTGTAAAATATATTTTTTTTTTCTTGTAAGACTGTTGTTAAATGTAAATAATGGTAAGGGATGCGGGGGGCATTCAAGTCAGAAAAATAGCTTCGCACAAAGAATCCCAAAAGGGATTGCAAGGGACAATGCACAAAAACGTGAAAGTTCTCCTCATGCAAAATGCCGAAAAATAAGCACCGTAAATCATGAGTTCCAAAATGCACTCAAATATGATAACAATGAATATCAATTTATCATAGATTTGCTTAACCGGTAGTTAGCCATTTATATTTCATGTTTTTTAATGTATTCTGATAAACAAACTAAAATTTCTAAATTTTCAGTGGTCATTAACCATATAAGCTTATCTTTATTTTTTAATGAAGCAAAAATTTTTACAAGTCTTAATTATATATGAATAAAGTATTTAACTATTTTTACAATAGTGGACAAGTTTTTATACGAGTATTTTATTGTGCACAATACTGGTATACCAGTTACAATATATAACAGGTGTCCAAATATCTTAGATGTAGATAACTGCTGCTGCAAAAAATCTACACGGCCAATTAAGATGAATATTTGACATGTTCAACTAATTTATTGATGGATGGTAATTGGGCGGAAATGGTGTTCCAAGTCAAATTTAAAATGGGATTCCGCAAGGAGGGGAGCGATATGGGAATCATGGAGTTAAAACCTTGTTAATATTATGTTTGTTGTTTTTATACGACCGCAAATATTTGTTGATCGTATTATGGTATGAGCCTGTTGAAGTCAGCATCTGTAGACATTTAGGTTTCCAATCATTTACTTTTGTTCTGTTGAACGTATCCTTATATATGATATTTTACCATAATGGTCCCCATAAGAAATACAGGTTGGAACGAAAAGTCGCGAAGGCGAGATATAGGTGTTACTTTCCGGCGGCGACGGCGGCGTAAACTTTTTAAAAACTTTAATAACTTTGCACATATAGAACCTACATTTAAGATTTATGGTCCACATATAGCTTATCGTATAAGGTTTGCCGCAGTATACTTGTCTTGTGACCTTGACCTCATTTTCATGGTTCACTGATTTCATAAGTATGAATGTTAAATCTGCGTCCAGGTTTTGTGGTTAAATCCATTTCTCGGCAACTGTAATACCTAGGCCAACCATATTTGGTCTATAGATAGTTCTTAGTGGGTACATACCAGTCTGACACCCCTGGCTTGGGACCTTGACCCCAATATCATGCTTGAGTGACTTTATCACATTTTTGTGGTTAAGTCCATTTCTCAGCAACTAGAATACCTAGACCCACCGTATTTGGTCAATAGATAGTTCTTGGTGGGTACATGTCAGTCTGGCACATGCCTTTTGACCTTGACCTCGATTTCATGTTTGAGTGACCTGCGTCACATTTTCGAGATTAAGTCCATTTCTCTGAAACTGTGATACCTACCCCACCGTATTTTGTTTATTGATAGTTCTTGGTGGGTACATGCCAATCTGTCACTTGTCTCTGGACCTTGACCTCAATTTCATGGTTGAGTGACTTTCATCCACGTTTCTTGATTAAGTCGATTTTTTAGCAAGTGTAATACCTAGACCCACCGTGTTTGGTCTATAGACAGTTCTTAGTGGTTACATGCAAGTCTGACACCTGTCTCTGGACTTCAATTGCATGCTTGAGTGACTTTGTTAGATTTTCGAGATTAGATCCATTTCTCAGCAACTTTAATACCTAGACCCACCATATTTGGTCAATAGATAGTTCTTAGTGGACACATGCTCTAGATAGTTTTTCAGCTCGCCTTGGACACAGTTTTAGGCGTGAATGACATGCATGAGATTTTTCAGACAAATTATCGCCTTTCAGTTACTATTTCTTTTAACACATTTTCCTTTGACTTGCAATGTCGGGTATCAGATAATCATTATTTTGTATCCATATGCATACTCAGGTGAGACATGTATTGTGTTCACTCTTGTTATAATTTTTGGTTTATAATGTTCCTTGATAAAAATGGAAAGAACCTCACTATAATCTGTTTTCACAATCACTTACCGTTTTAGTGATATAAGGGGCCAAAAAGGAACAGGTCTTGCGTCGTTGTTAACTTTCTGTTAAGATCTTCTCCTCTAAAACCACTAGGCCAATTCATCTTAAGGAGTCTAGATTAAAATTTATGATTTTTGTCCCCGTGGTTCGCCCACGCTGACCGCTATGGCTAAAAATAGAACAGAGGGGTCTGAGCATACCAAACTGTAGACTATAAAAATGTTAAGCATGATAAGATCTACAAATAATTAAACATTTCCGACATTGTCAATCAACTCCTTATAGGAGTTAATGCCTTTAAAAGATTGATTTTGACCTATAAAGATTTTCTCCTATGAAATTACTTGACCAAATTGGTGGAATGGTCCTTGGGTAGCCCCCTTCAAAAGTTGTGTCCGACATCCCCGACTTCCATCCGATATGGCTGCTATTACTAAAAATTAAAAAAAATGGGGGATGAATTTTAAAAATATTCTTCTGTGGAACTACAAGGCCAAATAAAACCAAACTTGGCAGAAATAGTTTTTAAGTAGTACTTTTTACATAATCTTGTTTGATGACCCGGAGTGTCAACAAAGATGGCCACCACAACCGAACTTAGTTTAACATAGGACCCTACGGGAAAATTCATTAAAAAATCTTCTTTTCTGAAACCACTAAGCCAATTGGAATCAAACTTGGCAGAAATGGTCCTTACGTGGTCTCATTTCAGAATTATGTCCAATTACCCAAAATTTCAATAAAGATGGCCGCCACAGCCGAACTTAATTTAACATAGGACACTATTGGAAAATTCATTAAAAAATCTTCTTGTCTGAAACTTCAGCGCCAATTGGAACAAAACTTGACACAAATGGTGTTCGATGACCCAGAATTTTAACCAAGATGGCAGCCAGAGCTACACTTATTTTAACATAGGAACCTACGGGAAATTCATTAAAAATGTTATTGTCTAGAACCACTTAGCCTATTGGAACCAAACTTCGCAGAAATGGTCCTTAAATGGTCCTCTTTCAGAATTATATCCGATGACATAGAATGTCAATCAAGATGGCTGCCACAGCTGAACTTAGTTTAAAATAGGACACTTTGGGAAAATTCATTAAAAAATCTTCTTGTCTCAAACCATTAAGCCAATTGGAACCAAACTTGGCAGATATGGTCTTTCAGAAATATATCAGATGACCCTGAGTGTCAACCACGATGGCTGCCACAGCTGAACTTAGTTTAACATAGGACCCTAAGGGAAAATTAATTTTGAAATCTTCTTGTCTGAAACCATTGTGCATTTGAAGCAGACAAAGCAACCATGGTTATTATATTGTCTTCTTTCAGAATTATGTCCAATATTACAGACTTTTGTTTCTGAGGTGATTTATGTCGATTTGCAAATTGAATCCAGGTGAGCGAAACATGCTCCAGGGAGCCTCTTGTTTAAATTGTTTGTCATAAGAAATACAATAAAAGTTTTGTCTTATGATTGTCGCTGAAGAGATAAAAGGGGTTAAACCATATTGTGAATGTTAAATATATAATCCTTTTCCTGGTAAATTTTATTAGAATGTTACAGCAAGTAACTTCCCCCTCAGTTTTGAAACTCTTTGATATGCAACTTCAGAATTTCGGATTTGAAACATTAAAATTGGGCAATTTTTGTTTTATAATAAGAATATTTTATCTGACAGCTAGTTACTGAATTTTATCAAATGTCCCAAGCAAAACAGGTAACATGCCTTCTCATTTTAATGATTTTGTGATTTGTAGTACCAGAGTTATGAGATTTTAATCATGAAAAAAGTATTGGACGCTTTTTAGCTTACCTGGCCTAAAGGCCATATGAGCTATTGCCATCACTTGGCGTCCGTCTTCGTCGTAAACTTTTTAAAAAATCTCCTCTGAAAATACTAGACCAATTTCAATTTAACTTGGGCTGAACGATCCTTAGTTGAACTGAAAACGTCAATTGATCCCTTATTTCATTCAAAATATTTTATTGATAAATACAATTCAAATGAATTGGACAACAGGCTAGGCCTATACAAGTCCTTATAATTGATCCCTTATAGGGTTTATTCTTATCTTTTTTTAGCTCACTTGTTGTAAAAGATCTTCCTCTCTTAAACTACTGAACTAATTTCAAGCAAACTAAGGGTGAATGATCCTTAAGATAAAGTTTGTTTTTTAACGTTTCCATCAGTCAACAAACATGGCTGCCATGGCTAAATATGCATTAATTATCTTATATCTTGAAAACTATAATAGATAGAGATAAACTTTAAATAGCAAAAAATGATCAACATTACAAGATTTACAAATATATCAGAAGGGCAAACATGACCAGTCATTAGGATCTACAAATGAGGAAAGATAAGGTAAAAATAAATATCAGAATGGCATATTTTCCAGGTTCTTAGGAGCCTCTTGTTTGCTCATTTCAAGATTTTTAATCAAGCAAAACAAGGAATTGGCTGTAAATTTATTTGATAAGTTATAAAATTGGAATTTGAATATCCTTTGAATTAATAATATATTATTTTACAGTGTTATGTACAATACGGAAAAATATTGTACGAGCCGGTATTGTATTGAAAACCGTATTGGACGAGACGCCTTTTTTCAAATTGCTCTTGTTATCAGCCCTCGACTGATATCGTACCCTCGGTAATTCTGATCTCAACTAACAAGGAACACCAGGTAGATTGTTCTCTCTTGGTCTGTTGCCGCATGAACCAGCATTTCCAAATTTTTGTCATACTTCATGCACATTTTTAATTGTAAGTTCCGCAGGGGTGGAATCACCTGTAGATGGGCAATAGGGTTTTAATTTTTTTTCACTTTGGTGTAAATGTCCCAAATTTGTGTAATCTACTTCTTAAGCATGGGGATCTGCAGGGATTATATATTTGAGGTTTGTGTATTTCTCATTAAGATAAAAAAAAATTTATGGGGATGCGAGGGTCCGTTTCTGTCATCTTTTGCATGGATTTACAATTCTTGATACTTCCCCAGTTGTGTCTTACTTTGCCTGTAGGATTTAGTGACGGTGTAAACATTTTGTAACAAGTGACTGGATTGCAACAAAAAGTAAAGAGTAAGCTTCAATGCTATCTTCTTTTAACACCTATTAACCCAATAACTGACAACACCAACAGTTCTAGATAAGGGAAAACATGTTCAGTGATTCGTTAAAATATATTTTATTTATTATATTTATCTTTCAATATACATGTGATTTTATATGAATATGATCATGACTCCGGTTATCACATTCCTTGCATGGTCATCTCTTTTGAACTGACCAAAAAGAAAGGTGGAAAACCTCTCTTGTAGACATTTGGCTTAGACTGTAGCTTTTCTGAGTCTGAAAAAAAAACATCTACAATATATGAATTTAAATACCAAATTGGATGCATATCAGCACGAAATATTATCTGTCTGATCAAATGCTGTGGATTCAAAACATTTTCGTGGATACACAAATGTACCAATATTTAAGGTCTGTTGTTCTTTCCGGGTAAGCCGACTTCCTCCAGCTGCCTCGATATAATCATCTGTGTTGAAAGTGGCTTATAACCATATTGAACCGACCAAAACAATAATTCACCACTATATTAAGCTTTTGAGTACCTATAAAACAGGTTTAACCCCACGACTGTTCAGTGTTTGTACCTTATTCTCTGTTGTGTGTATGTTTGTGTTTTGTGCTCTTTTATGTTGTATTTTTCCCGGGGTTCTGTCTGTTGGGTAGCGTTGATTGATTGTTACGTCATTGTTGACCTTTCCTGTTATCCATTTTGTTGTTTATTACCATCGAGGTTTTTGCTAATATTATTCCCGATATATTTAAATGTTATTTCTTCATTTTACTACAATTTTTCTGCATTTGACAAAATTCAATTATCCAAATATTCGGACAATATATGTATTTCATTTGAAAAACTAAAATTAAAACACCAACAAACCGACACCGGACATGACTCCTCTATCCGAAGTACACAAAATACAGAGCCTAAGATAGCCGACTTTCAGTGTCATTTAAATAGGTCAGATACGCATTTAAGATATTTTTGGATACCATTTGGAATTTTTTGGAGGTCAAATACTCATCTATGGATGTTATAATCCTCATGATTAAAATTACAATCTAGTCGAAGCAGCCCCGCTGCATATCCCCGCGCTACTCTCGTGTTTTTGGAAATCCATACAATCCAAACTAGTGTAGTTGCTATAGTGATTCCAAATATATATGGTTGCTAAGAAGAAATTACAAATAAACTAGTCTTTCAGGACATTTACCAAAATTGGAATCACATACTAGTATTTTATAAAATCCAAATAAGACTATAAAGCTAATACGATCCATAAAAATCTGTAGTTGCTAAGAAAAATTCCAAAAATAACAGAATTAGACACTTTCAGGAAATTTACCGAAACTGGAATCACATATTTTTGAAATCCATACAATCCAAACTAGTGCTGTTGCTATAGTGATTCCAAATTTATATGTAATAAGTAGAAATCACAAATAAAGTAGTCTTTGAGTCTTTCAGGAAATTTACAAAAATGGGTCAAAGACACAAATGGCCGGGTTGCTTTACTGGGTGTTTACTGTAGTGGTGACAAAGGTGATTACAAGATCATATTGCACATTGGCAGTCATGAATATTTATATAGACAAAAGTCAATCAAAAGTGACATCACAAATTGTATCCTCGTTTAAAAATGGGAAGAAATCCTCAGTGCTTGAATAATGAAAGTCTTCAAGAACTGCAAAAAATTTCTCAACACATATCCATAAAGTGAAGTGCAAATCTTCAATATATATAGAAACATTCTTTCAACTTTCAAGGATGTGGGTGACAAACTGTAGGAGGAGTTGATTTCACAAAATAGGTACCCTCTATTGAAGATGTCAATAAAAAAAACGACGAAGTTCCAAAGTTGGGAAAAATGGGAAATAATTCCTGAAATAATTGCATAAAGTGAGGTGCACATCTTCAATATGTATTAAAAGATTCTGCGAAGTTTCAATGATGCTGGTGAAAAACTGTAGGAGGAGTTAATTTCGCAAAATAGGTACCCTCTATTGAGGATGTCAATAAAAAACGACTAAGTTCCAAAGTTTGGAAAAATGGGAAATAATTCCTGAAATAATTCCATAAAGTGAGGTGCACATCTTCAATATATATAGAAACATTCTATGAAGTTTCGAGGATGTGGGTGAAAAACTGTAGGAGTTGATTTCGCAAAATAGGTACCCTCTATTGAAGATGTCAATAAAAAACGACTAAGTTCCAAAGTTTGGAAAAATGGGAAATAATTCCTGAAAAGTGAGGTGCACATCTTCAATATATATAGAAACAATCTATGAAGTTTCAAGGATGTGGGTGAAAAACTGTAGGAGTTGATTTCGCAAAATAGGTGCCCATTTTTCCCGACCGCCCGCCGCCGCGGCCGCCACCACCGCCCGCCCGCCCGACATTCACCACACTATAACCCGGATTTGCACTCTGTGCAACCCGGCCAAAAATTGGAATCACATAATTTTGAAATCCAAATGATCCTGATAAGTCTTACATGTAATATGATAAAAAAAATATCTATAATTGCTAAGTAAAATTCCAAAAATAATAGTCGTAGACACTTTCAGGAAATTTACCAAAGTTGGAATCGCATATTTTTGTATGACTTGATCCCAATATGTGTTACTGCTGATTTGATCCAGAAAATACATGGTTTCTTGTCAAAAATTAAAAAAATAATGGAAATTTACCAATCTTAAAACAATTCCGAAACCTTTAGCACAATCTACATTAGTGGTACAATTACTGAGTCAACTTTCAGTTTCGTATTCCAAATGGCATGAGAGGAGTTGCGAGACAAAGGAATGTTGTATCCTAAGGCTACCCCCCAGGGGCGCTATTCAAATTCCGAAACATTTAGCACAATCTACATTAGTGGTACAATTACTGAGCCAATGTACAGTTCCGTATTCCAAATAACCTGAGAGGAGTTGCATGACAAAGGAATAATGTACCCTTACGCTGCCTGTGCAGCCCGGCACCCAGGTGCACTATTCAAATTCCGAACCCTTTGACACAGTCCCCACACACCGTGCAATCATTGGCCCAAGTTTCATCTTTCTACATCAAGTGGTTACTGAGATTATCCTGGACATTACTAACGTTACGTACGCCGAACAACAAAACAATATAACAAGGTCAATTTAGTCTGGCTTGTTACAGTTACTTAACCGTTGTATCTCTTACCTCAAGCGAATTGTGTGGAAATGTAATAGATTCATTTACACGTCGACTTGTAAATTGATTAAATCTACTTTCTTTTCAAAGAATGAGATTACAATCACATATACCTTTAAGACAAGGTTACGTTCAGACTCTGTTAATGTCATCACTCCAGAAATTTTACGATCGCCATCGTTACTTGGTTGACAGATACAACGTCTTATTGGAACTGACACTTGACTCTCTATGGGATTTTCTTCATGCACTTGTAATATGATGGGTGCTGTTAACGGGTCAGGACATGCTTACCATTCCGGAGCACAAATTTCACTCCCGGCTTTTTGTTGGAGTACACATTGCAAGTGGTTTAGTTTGTGCAGTCTTGTTCTGATTCTGTTTGGTTTGTTTTGTGTTTTTATTTTACTCTTGGTAGTGTTTGTAGTATTTGTTTGTTATGATAATGTTCTGTAATTCCCGTGTCTTGGAATTTGGGATGTACCCAATGTCTTTACGGTTAGATATATTTTTGCCGATATTTATATGTACTTAACCTTACCTTCAACCAAAACCACGCCCCCATCTTCGTTCAAATCCACCAAAGGCACATCTGTCTTCGTCACAACCTCTACATACAGGCCTGCCATTATCATCTCTAATAACGTTTGGCCTTCTACATGATGCTGGCACTACTAATTTACAATCCCCTTGTGAAGGACATCGGGATCTGGCATTTGTAGATGTTTGAGCAACTGCATTACTTCTCCAAGCTGCCACGTTTGTTGCTCCTTGGCGTGTTAATGTTGCTGATCTGCCTGTAGAGGCTCGTACATTTGTCCCCAATCTTGTCCTTGTTGGTGTTTGTAGTTTTTGTGGTATTCGTCGTAATAAATTTGGTTGAGTTCGTTGTCGAGGTAAGTTATTAGAGGATTGTGGTAACTGTCTTTGAGATTGATCAGTTGACACTAAAGCCCTTCCACGAGTACGTACATTTGTATTCGTTCGTTGTGGTGCGGCTAACACCCGAGAACTAGGTGCTGACATCTGTTGCCTTGACAATACTAGTGGAACAGGAGCAGGTGGTATCTGTTGTGGAAATTGCATATTTGCGTTTGAAACTGGGGTATGTTGTTGTGAGGTTTGCAGTGGTGGATTAGAACGATTCACAAGTACAAGTGGCCTTGACGGCCTTCTACTATTTATGTTACTACCAGAATTTCCTCTTTGTTCATTTGTGAGAGCTAAATTTGAATTTGCTAAATTCTCAGCTCCATTTTTGTTTCCAATTATTCCGCCTAATGCACTCGATAAAATTTCATTTATTTGCTCCTTAGCTGTTGCCTTTATCAACCCAGTTAACGCATTTGTATGTTTACTTATATCCCCTTGAGCAGAATTAGTCAGAGAACTGGTCTTTTTGTTGACCGACTCTAAAAGCTTGTTAATCGATTCTGTTATACTGTCAAATCCTGAAAGTGTTGTTGCAATAGGTGTAATAGCAGTTGGTACCAGAACATTTGCTCTATCGTTTGACAATATCCCTCTTGGCAAAAAGCTGTTTCCTGTGGGTAACCCATCCCCTACAGGTCTAAAAGACCTGTGTGCTACAACAAATGGCTGTTGACTTATAGAATTTGGGTCTCCACCTCTGACGGCTTCATGTCTGCTTATAACAGGTCGATTCCTACTGCTAATGGACTGGGCTATAAAGAAGAATGTATAAACATTTTTTAAAGGTATTATACAAGCACGCTTGGTGGAAATTTGTATATTTAATGCAAACTTTCTTTGTAGAAAGTATATCACACGGTTTGCAACTGGAAAAGTGATGAGAGTGCTTGTTTGAAATTTGAGTTTATAAGGTTAAAGAAATACAAAATTACCAATTTACAGTAAATTTTAGTTTATTAAAGGCGAATTTCAAGCGAATATTTATTTTGATATATTTCAAGCAATGTATTATCATTCAGAAAAAAATGAGAAAATGTTTAATCATTCTTCTAATTTTGATTGATTTGTATAGTATATAATGTGTTTTATAATTTTTTTTATAGAAGAGAGAATGGAAACGGGCAGCAAGAAAATCCAGAACCCGGAGGTGGCTTCAGCTGGCCCCTAAACAATAATGTATACCAGTTCAGCAAAATGGACGGCACACTAAAGTCCGAAACATAAAAATGAACTAACATTAAAAAAAAAACACACACAAGACTAATAAAAGCTAATGTCATAATATATATTTGGTATACTAATAGTCTTTAAAAAAACTTTGAATAACAGGAGGCTTATTCCATATCAACAGCTTTTGATGATAATTTTGGTTACTATTATCAACCCTTACTTATGTCTAAAATTTAAATCATTGTATCAGTTACCAATAAACGGACAGTAATATCACTTGAATTGATGGGGCGTCTTTGTCCTAGTGTATGGTGTAAAATTTATGGTTATTCTTGAAGACCCTAAAGAGACGTAAAGTTGCGTACGAATACTATCGAGACTGGTTCCCTCACGTCAATAGAACAAAGACACTGAAATTACATTTATGATTAATCGTATAGTCGTATTCGAATGTTTCTGAAACGGAACCCTGCTGCCCTTTTCCCAAATTATATTAAGAGTAAAATCACTAGTAAGATAAAGTATAATCTATATGACATATGAGTAATTTTACCGTCTTTTTTGTGAAAAGTACTAGTGTGTTGCTAACGATTTGTTTTATGATTGGAGTTTGTTTTATTATTGAAGACCTTTATAGCGACTTTCAATCTGAAGAACAGCAATAACGCGATGCATTTTATTTTGTTCCAGTATTACTAAGGGTTATTTTTCGTGTAATACAACCACCCATCTACCATTTTATGCCACTGGTCATACTTGAAAGCCACACGACGACCCGTGTATTCAGCCTTTTGCCACATTTTATCTGTTGGAATGATGACGCTTATCCCATATCCTTCATTTTCGAATTCAGGTCAAATCTTGATAACGTCGGGTCAGAGCAATGTAAAATCTGTGATAACTTCGGGTTATCAGCCATTGTGGGTTATTGATTGGGTTTTCCTCAATAAAACGTTTGTGACAGTGCTACTTGTGAGACATGCATGCGTAGGGAATACGATAAAACGGGAGTCAATTGCGTATCAAAAGATCAGTTATTTTATCCTCTTTTACATTCTTGTGCTCTGTATTTCGAGGTTAATTCGTATTACATATATACGCACGTGTCCCGTTCTTGCACTTCCGATCAGTGAATCCATCAAGGTACAAGTATATTTTGCATTTACTAAGCAAGACATGCTTGTCCTTTTGGATCATCTAATGTTACTCGAGTTCTGATGTTTTATTCTAGTTCACAAGTGCCTTAGTTTTAATCTATTTCACTTTCGTTTACCATGTGTTATTTTTCTTTTAAATAAAACGTTGGTAAGATAACTATATTCTCTGTTCTTACAATTTTCATTTGTCTCTGTATTTTTGATTTTTTTAGAGTTCTCCATTTACCGATTATATGAGAATTCTTTAGATGTTATTTTGCACTTTAGGGAAATTTGTACTAAACTGAGGCAAATGAGACATTCTTGAAATGAAAAAAGTAAAGGATGTGGACAAGAATTTACAAATTGTATGGAGCTACTTATTTTGGCGAAATTCGATATTTGTGTGTTTGCCTCAATTTCACGAGAGCTGCACAACGGCAGTGAACCTTAAGCATCGTTGACGAAACACAAATTGTTCATCAATATAAAATTAGTTTCACTAGATCAAGTGATAGTATGTCCGTACTAGCCTGAAATTTATACTTTGTGTTTAGATTTTACACGTTAAAATCACGAGTCAGCGTCTCGGTCTAGTACAATGCAGCGTTCATATTCATATCACATCAACAAGTTCTCGTCCTAAGATGCCAATGGGCATTAAACAATAACTCACCCGTCCATCATTTTTTTAATCTGTTATTTAACGTATAAAGTAATAGGACTTTTGTATCTTTCCTGAAAGCTACGGTTAATCTGCTAATTGTGACTAACGTCTCAGTCGTATAGAAATTTAGCAAAACATTTAATATGTAGATTAAGATTTTAAAATTCCTGGTAGTTGAAAATCTGTGTTTGTTTTTAAAACGATGAGTGAGATCTGCGT
Organism: Mytilisepta virgata; assembly: GCA_028015205.1. Classification (NCBI taxonomy): domain Eukaryota; kingdom Metazoa; phylum Mollusca; class Bivalvia; order Mytilida; family Mytilidae; genus Mytilisepta; species Mytilisepta virgata. The sequence continues at coordinate 41,874,062 of CM051515.1, forward strand.
TATCTAACATCTTTTTTGTCGCGTTAAATTTTCTGGTGAATTTAAGGCATTTGTATTTTGTTTTGTACCGTATTACTTGGAAATATCGCAATATGTGTACAAGTTTGTAAATATGTTATCTGTGATAAATAAACAATTACCACAAACAGACAAACTTGAATCCTGTTGCCACATACGTATTTGTACGAAAGCTTATTTGGGTCAAAATTTATGGTGAAGAAAAAACATTTAAGTCGTGGCCACGACTTACTAAAACGTGGCCACGACTTATTACCTCAATAATATAAAAATATTCGTGGCAACGAGTTAATAATATTTTTCTTTTCCATAGCTATTGACCCGAATAAGCTTTCGTAATGCACGTTCAGCAGATGAGGTTTTTTCTAAACATAATAATGTATGTTTGAAAGATTTTGTTTTCTTATTTCTTTTTAGGATAGAAAAGTAAGATGTTACTTACCTATTGTTCCTGTATCAGTAAGAAGTGTAAGTCCAACTATGTACAATATCCCAAACATATTTGATTGTCTTAAAATAGTGTTTAAAAATTAATTCAAAAATTACATTCGTTACTTTGCATTGTTAATACACATAGCAAAGAAATTTGGATTTTGTCACATGTTTCGTTATCAAACACAGCTTATGACATCGGTTAGATCTGACTTGATTGACCAGGCATTTATGATCTATTAATCAGTAATAAAAACATTGTATATATGGGTCGTGCCATTTTTTATGTGTTTTCTGTTAGATACGACATTTTGTGGTATGAAAAGGAACATGTTAATGTAACGTATACCCGAACAAGGTGATAAAATTATTTTTGTCCGGTAATATATTATGCAACAGTACAGCGTGAGGGATAAATAATGTCTTTATGACATAACCAACTTCTTTCATTCAAATATCAGTAACTTCTGGTGATTATGTTTTATTATTTTGGGGGATAATAGTTCACCACCCCACACTGATACGTAAATAGTGATTTATAAATCACAAAATAATATTCATGTGTCCATTTCGTTTTTGTTATCGGCGGAAATTTCTCTACAAGCATTAAAACTTGTATTCCAGAGATTAAACATTAAAAACCTAATTATGTTCAAGTAACGGAATTCGCCAATGTTGTCGTATTTACGCTGCTTTATAGAAATTCTATATCGACTCTTATCTTCATTGGCTTTACTACAGATTCTGATGAAATTTTGCATGCAACTAGAATATACGAAAATAAGTCTCAACATCTAAAAAAAATTATGCCTAGAATTTTCTATGAAAATCATATGTTATTCATTGATAAAAATATATACAGGTTCAACAGTTTAAAATGATTTAACTGTACGTCAATACAAAAACTATATTTTACACGACTTTACTACAATATTTTTGTATTTTTTATGCTTGTTTTTACTCTACATAATAGTAATAATTTTATTATATTGAAAAATAACTTTTGAAAAATTTACATCAATAAAACAAAACTGAAATAAAACGGCAACAATAAACTATTTTTTATTATTTTTATTTCTAAGAAAGAGGCCGATTTGGAGAAACACCTGATTTTTTTGCAGATACTTTTGTGTGCATTAAACATCTAATGCACCATATTTCATTAAAATGACATACATATTTTTTTTTAATCTATTTAGATGCGTTTCAACATGCAAAATTTCACAAATAGCCCATTTATGTACCTCGCACTTCATTTTGATTGATGTTTATCTTTTTTCTTTCCCATTCATACAGTTTGCAATATATATTTGCTATAACTGTTCTCACGAATTTACCTATCTTTGAATTTTGGACTTTTAAACCTATCCTATATAGATTCGTAATTTTTAGCATATATTTGAACAATTCATTTTTTGTTAAAGTTAAAGTAATGATTCTATCAAAAATCAACCAAAATGATCAATCAACAATATTTATGTCATATTAAGTAAATTAGATGTTTATATGTGCAATAACCTTAATTCTGTTGTGGTGTAAATCATTTGTTATATCTGTCCATCATGATAACGTAGTATTTATGGATTCTTATGAAATTGTTAACAAAAATTGTCAGTTATAATGTAAAGAATTGGGAATGGGTTTTTCACGTAATCAGAGGTTATAGATGTAATACACTTTTAACTAGTTCAATACATTATAAATGGATCTGGTACATGTAGGTGGATATCGACATCGGATTTCGCCTTCGGTCGTGTGATATCGTCCTCGGACTTGTGTCAATATCACTCTACCAGAGGTCAAATATTGACCTCATTAAAAGTCCTTTGTTGAAATATAAATCTATTGTCAGATACGTTTTTTATTTGTCGACACAAATTATGTTGTTATGTTTATTTTAAAACAATTTTTGTCACTGCTGGAGAAGTATACATATATTTAACAGGTGAAATATGCTGATAAAAAATATACTATATAGGTACAAAAATTATGGATAAGACTCTGCATTGTAATAAGATATGACACTTGCTAATGGTTTATAATTACTTAGAAGGTTATAAAAAATACTTTATCGTTGTAGTTCTGAACAGAGTAATATATGTATATATGTATATAGTGTTGAGATGTTTATAGACGTCTTTTTGACGTTATATAATATATAGGAAAAACACTTGAAAGGTGTCGAGCTTATTTTTGTTATAGGGAAGTGCCACCAAATATTTGTCATGCCTAAAGAATTGTGTAAACAAAACCAAAGGAAGGCGTAAGTATAAAAGGTAAACAAATAAATACCTTTCTGTTTAGTGTTCAAAACAAGAATCTGCATGTCAACAGAACTAAAATAATTTTCAGGTAGTCAAGCACGATATAGAGGCAAAAGGGGTTAATATGGAATCAGATCAACATCTAAATAGTTCATCTTTAACAATAATCTTTGATAATGGTTTCAAACTGTCGCTACTACGACTTGTGAACCCAAGCTTTCAGTTGCACGGGATTACTAATTGCTCGGAGTGTTTTTGGCATTGTCTAGAATAGGAGATATTTTGGGAGCATCATCTCTCTCATGATCTATGGAAACAGCCAATCAGAAGCATGGATTTGTTTTTAAACATCCGTATCTTAGGTAAAACCTCTTGGTTTTCCTAGAAACTGATTAAAATTAAATTCCAAATAATCATTCAACTGAATGATAAAATTTCTCCCAATCTAATTAAAAACCGATCCCTCATCGCTCCCGTTTTCTGATATCTGATATCAGAAAACGGGAGCGATGAGATATCGGTTTTTAATTAGATTGAATTTCTCCCTGACAAAACCTGAAATGAAATGAATTTTGAGTTTTATTTATAAATATATCATGTACATTTCGATTGAATTAGCATTAAAACTGTTTCATAATTAATGTCAATGATAAAATCCGGGGATTCTGCATTCCATTCACCTCAATGTTTTTTACTCCCTGTGGTGCCAAAATATCTCCTATATTGTATTACGGGTTATTTCTACTGGCAAACTTCCATATTTAAGAATCAGAATAAAAAATGTTCTCTTCAAAAACTCTGTGTTTGGCCTAGGTAAATGCATAAAATTTGCATCGACTGAACGTACATGATTTTTGATTTTCAAAATAATGAAATTTATCTTGTAAATAATTTGGCATCATTTTGTTCAGTGATTTTAATACATGAATTGCTTTGTGATATTGTATTCGCTGATCAATATTAATCCATCTTAAGCAACTAAAAATAATTTGGAAGAAATATATAAATCAGCTCCAAAAATAGCCCTAGTTGACTTTTTTAATAGCTTCTCAAGTTTTTCAATGCTGCTCAAATTACAGTTACTCCATATGGTGCAGCAGTAATTAAACACTGGAAGAATATATGCATTGAAATAAATCATGAAACGTATATGCATTAGTAAATACTTTCGAATATTTTGTAACAAACTGATTCTATTTGAAATATTATAAGACATCTTAGGCCACACCAAATTAATGTTTAATTCCTTGGATTTCGCCGACCCGATTTTCGGAAAAAAATCTTTTGCCGCTTAATTTTGCAAAAATGCTGAAAATTCGCCCCCAAATTCTTAATTTTCAAGAAATTGAAAATATAAAGCGTTCACCTGCTCCTACAATTTGGTCAAAATATGTATTTTTTTCCTATTCTTTTGCAATATTTCAGTGAATAAAAATTGTGCCGCACGTAAATTTGATCTTCGCTCAAGAAAAAAAAATAGAACCTATTTTTGCCATAAAAAAATCCAAAGAACTAAAAATCAATTTGGTGTTGCCTTATTTATTTGTTCTATCGAGTTAAAATTATCATTATACAAACCAAGAAGCTTTTCATGCTTAACATTATCTATATGTTCATTTGAAATGATAATATTCAAATTAGTCACAGTATAATTTAGTCTTTGTCTAGAACCTATAATCATTGATTTACATTCTAAGAATTTCATTTCATATTGTTTTCTATACACTATCTTTGAATGTTACCAATGTCATTTTGAAGTATATTATTTAATGCACTTACATTTTCAGATTTTCGTTGTAAAGTAGAATGATCTGAATATAAATTCAACAAAGAATTTTCTATATAAAGTGGTAAATCAGCTGGCCCCTAAACAATAATATATACTTGTTCAGTCAAATGGACGACACACTAAACTCCGAAAAGTAAACATGTTTTTACTTTTCTCGAATTTGACAGTATTTGCAATCTGACCTATTGCACAAATATGATTAAACTATTCCAATGTATCATTAGAAATACTATAAATTTGAAGTTTTTGAAGCAAAATTCTATGATTTACTAAACCAAAAGCCTTTTTCAAATCTAGAAATACAACCCCGTTATCTACATTTGTTAACCATTCGTCAACAAGTTTAGAAAGTACAGTGACACATGAAAATTTAGGTGTTTTTCATTTAGGTATGCATATAATTGACTTGTGATATGCTTTTCAATAACTTTGGATAAACAAAATAAAAATGTAATGGGTCTATAGTTATCTGGATTACATTCATTTCCAACTGTTGAAAATTGGACAAACTCTCGCAGTCGTTAGTATATTAAGAAATATACTACTTCTAATACTAAGGTTAAATATGTATGTTAAAGATGGAGCTAAAACTTCGCAGAACATACTTAAAATGTTAAATCCGGGGCATTGGCATGTGTTATATAGTTAAGTCACCAGTAACAAAACCAGTAAGCAATCAACCACAAAAACACTTTTTCGGCCAACTAGCTGATCAGTTCCTCGTGTCTATTCTTTAAAAATGAGACATGCAAGAAGTGTCAAAATGTCTACATTTGTTTGAAATTTCTTATACTGAAACAATGTGAAAGCCATTATGTCGTCTGCACCAGTGAAATCCGTAGAAGTTGCTATCCAATGGAATATGAAGAGCTACATCAAGGCTAGAAAAGGCTTTACATTCAAGAAATATTTTTTGTACTATTTTTAATCTTTTACATCATATATTATTTAAAAACATAATATATCATATATTAAAATAATAGGATTATATTTTGTGTAACAAAGAATGATCATGACTTTTACAATATAATAACTAAATTATGAAACATTATGCAATTATAACATTAATTACACCCTATGTAAGAATCCTGGGTTTTGATTGGTTGATAGCCAGTGTATTTTTCACCAATTTACTTTTATCAAATGAATATCGTTCATTTTTAAACAGCGCCGGGGTATATATATTTTTACCCTCTCTGCCGTGGTATTTGCCAAGAAATACTCTATCCGACTGGACGCTTGTAATGTCTCGATCATCAATGCGTTTTGTACGTTAACATTTGGTGTAATTTAAAAACACATATAGCATGTTCTTGAGGGGTATTTGCGAAAAATACCAGTCTTGAGAATGAATTTCCCTCGCCTTACGGCTTGGGAAATTTAACATTCTCTCGACTGGTATTTTTCGCAAATACCCCTCCTTAACATGATATATCTGTTTAATACCATACTTACATAGTACATGCGACAATAGAAAAGGTCGAAGAACCATTTTTCTATAAACACATGTGTATATTTAAGGTATTAAAGAGTTTACGCCATGGGAATTCAAGATCCTGATTTTAAGTGTAAAATAACAAATTGAATTCAATTTAAAAAAGAAAGCATGAAATAAAACACATCATGACATCACATGTTAACAAACGTATAAATAAGTTATATGGTAAAAAAAATCATGTATAAATAAATGTTTAAAAAAAAGGTGTTATGCGATTTCTTAGATGTATATATCTATGTGATTACCATACCTAGTTCATTTCATATATGCGACAGACACGTGCACATGCACTTAAATTCCCACATATGTTACATTTACATCTGTATGTGAAAATTCAAATTTTTTTCAGATCTAGCAGTTAAAAAAAAAAAACCAGCAGACCCAGAATTTTTAGTGAAAGGGTGACACACCTGAAAGGGGGGGGGGAGGTGGACATTTTCGTTTCTACATTTCGATAACAAGAAGTTTGGGCCACTTTGTTCCCCTAACTAGATCAACTATTGGCAATAATCTTTATAACAAATATAGTACATTTGTGCATTAACATGGTACTATTAAACACCCCTTGGTTTATAAAGCTTCTAAAAAATATAAAATAAGACAGATCCATTCTTTTCTATTCATTCAGTGTCTTATTTGAAAGTGGTTGACAGTAAGAAAAAATACAAAAACTCCCGTTTCTTAAACTTTTCTGACGTGAATATGGGATTAAGTGTTTAGAATTTATCCATCATACACCCATTTAGTATGTCTGTTTGTTTAGTTGGGTTTTACGCCGTTTTCAGCACATTTGGCCATTTCGCGGTGGCCAGTTTTTATTTGTGGAGGAAGCCGGAGAACCACCGACCTTCGGTAGGAAAATTGGCAATCCTTATCAATTAAGATCGGAGTCAAACATACCCCGCCACAGGTGAGAATCGAACTCAACCTCAGCGTTGACAGGCTAGTGATCATTAGTAGTCATAACGAACTACCTAGACCACTTGGCCACCGAGGCCCCTTACAGCCATTTAGCACTTTAAAAAGCAACTATAACTTCAAATAAAAATGAAAAAGAATCATGAAACAGTTCGCGCTTGGGTTACAAATTTACTCTTAAAGTACAGGGAACGAGGAAACACACTTGTTTATAACCGAAATATGACCAAAAAGCTCCGGTTTTTTTCGTTCATCTTAAAGGAGAGACATTGTAATACAATTTAACTTTGATTTGTTGCATACTGAAAATTGAAGTAACCCCCTCAGTTAAAATTAAATACATCCGTAAATACACCCGTAAGTGCAAGGAAATGATAATCAGAGCTTCAAGCAATTAATTGGGGTGAATCATTTAATAAAGGAGCAATGTGTTAAATATCTTTTTTTGCAAGTCCAATTAAAAGTAAGAACCACAAACATCGTGTCTCTCTTTGGTGGTGGTACATATAAAAACCTGAATTCTAATATCTGATCATTTCAAGATTTCAGATTAGGTCCTGAACCGTTTCGATCTATTCAGAAAACTTGCCATCTTTCAGTCACATAAAATGAAAAGCATAATATTTTCACAATAAAATGTTATAGGTTCTTTGTCATCTATGAAATATATATGGACATGTATGAGATGCGTATAAAAATAACTGTTGGAACATTTAAAAGATGTCCACAGTCTACTAGAAAAAAGTTTGTATGACGTCCTTAGATTCAATCTGTGGTAATTCTGTTTCTAGTGTGTCTGTTGATCCATTTTGGTTAATTGTGTCTATAGTACTCCTACTTTCATTAATTTTTCTGAGAGAATCCACTTCTGGAGAACCTAGTAAGAGAAGTTTTTTTTATATCTGCAACTGTCAACGACTTGGATAATCATAAAGCATTCAATACAAAGTAGAAACTAATTTTTGGATAAAAAAAGTTATATTTTTTAAAACTTTAAAAATGAAGCAAAACGAAATAATGGCAATAAATAACAGTAGTTCGTATAATTTTTAGATAATTCGTAATGACCTCAAATTCATTATCATTATAAGAAGAATCAATTCAGTTTTTTTCATATGAAGCCATTTTTTTTATTATCCTTCATTAGCCATGGCTCTGAGTTAAATTTGGAAATCTAAACAATTGAGAGGATAAAATTCCATAACAGACTTAGCCTTACCAGTAACAGTTTGGACATGATGATTACTTACCAGTAACAGTTGGTACGTGACAATTACTTACCAGTAACAGTTGGGACATGATGATTACTTACCAGGAACAGTTGGGACATGATGATTACTTACCAGTAACAGTTGGGACGTGATGATTACTTACTAGTAACAGTTGGGACGTGATGATTACTTACCAGGAACAGTTTGGACATGATGATTACTTACCAGTAACAGTTATTACGTGATGATTACTTACCATTAACAGTTGGGACGTGATGATTACTTACCAGTAACAATTGGGACGAGATAATTACTTACCAGTAACCGTTGGGACGTGATGATTACTTACCAGGAACAGTTGGGACATGATGATTACTTACCAGTAACAGTTATTACGTGATGATTACTTACCAGTAACAGTTGGGACGTGAGACTTATTTACCAGGAACAGTTGGGACGTGATGATTACTTACCAGGAACAGTTGGGACGTGATGATTACTTATCAGTAACAGTTGGGACGTGATAATTACTTACCAGGAACAGTTGGGACGTGATAATTACTTACTAGTAACAGTTGGGACGTGATGATTACTTACCAGGAACAGTTGGGACATGATGATTACTTACCAGTAACAGTTATTAAATGATGATTACTTACCAGTAACAGTTAAGACGTGATGATCACTTACTGGTAACGGTTGGGAGGTGATGATTACTTACCAGTAACAGTTGGGACATGATTACTTACCAGTAACAGTTGGGACGTGATGATTACTTACCAGGAACAGTTGGGACATGATGATTACTTACCAGTAACAGTTATTACGTGATGATTACTTACCAGTAACAGTTGGGACATGATGATTACTTACCAGGAACAGTTGAGACGTGATGATTACTTACCAGTAACAGTTGGGACATGATGATTACTTACCAGTAACAGTTGGGACGTGATGATTACTTACTAGTAACAGTTGGGACGTGATGATTACTTACCAGGAACAGTTTGGACATGATGATTACTTACCAGTAACAGTTATTACGTGATGATTACTTACCAGTAACAGTTGGGACGTGATGATTACTTACCAGTAACAATTGGGACGAGATAATTACTTACCAGTAACCGTTGGGACGTGATGATTACTTACCAGGAACAGTTGGGACATGATGATTACTTACCAGTAACAGTTGGGACGTGAGACTTATTTACCAGGAACAGTTGGGACGTGATGATTACTTACCAGGAACAGTTGGGACGTGATGATTACTTATCAGTAACAGTTGGGACGTGATAATTACTTACCAGGAACAGTTGGGACGTGATAATTACTTACTAGTAACAGTTGGGACGTGATGATTACTTACCAGGAACAGTTGGGACATGATGATTACTTACCAGTAACAGTTATTAAATGATGATTACTTACCAGTAACAGTTAAGACGTGATGATCACTTACTGGTAACGGTTGGGAGGTGATGATTACTTACCAGTAACAGTTGGGACATGATTACTTACCAGTAACAGTTGGGACGTGATGATTACTTACCAGGAACAGTTAGGACATGATGATTACTTACCAGTAACAGTTCGGACGTGATGATTACTTTCAGCATTCCTGAGTTTTTGCATCATAGAACCTAGAGCATCACCTTGCTCTCCCCAGCCATGTCCGTATGCTTCAGCGGGATACGCAGGCTCTCCGTGTTTTGGAATATCAAGTCCTGAAGATGCAAAAATTGGTTATATTATATGGAAGAAGGGACATGGTGGATTAATTTTTCACAGAAACTCCTTATATATTAGTGACAAGTTTTTAAGTATAGGAACAACGCTTGCTTGCTTTTCTCAAAAATGCTATTTTAATACCTTACAGATTTTTTCATTCTAAATCAAATGGTTTTCTCCTGGTTTGTCAAACGAATTCTATAGCACAACCTCTCAATATTTTTATTTTGGTAGATTAATCTCATTAGTGGTAAGCATGTATTCCTACACCTCGGTCTTGCAAATAATTCACCCTACAATGGGGATTATATTTGGCTTTCTGTTAATTATCTTAATATAACCCAGGACTTGAAATATGTATTAAATCGGAAAAGATTGTAAAATGTAAAGAAGTAATGATATTTCTGGTTAGTAGTATAAAACTTGTCATTCTAAACAATAGAAAGTATGCAAGACAGGAGATAATAATTCTTGACACAAGTTCAAGCAAAGGAACGCAGCTTTAAACGCTGTTATTCAAGTCAAAGGGATGCCTTCAACAAGGATAACATCAAGCACCTAATTGTAACTTCAAGTCGGTTCCTAGCACTTGTTTGGCAGCATTCTTTACAAAATTAATATACCGGTTATCTTTAAAAATTATACCAGTATTCCCTGCACTGGAATTTAACTATCAAAAGCACAAGGGAATTAAAATTTAAAAAAAAAAACAGGTTGTTCCCTGCATAAAGCCCTGAAAACTGGTAAAGACAAGGACCCAAATTAAATTACGAATTCATCAATTGTCACATTTAGATCCTTTTTTATATTTACAGTGTGTAAATTAACACACGTGTTGAAAGGGGTTCTTGAAATGTTTATTTACGTTTTTCTCCTTTTTTGCTGCCATCTTGTTCTGTGATAAAACATGCTCAGTTTTACTAAATTTAATGCCTTTGATTTTTTGTTTTGTTTTACATAATTTTACAAATATATTTCAGACTAAAATGGAGGCGTATGCATTACACAAGGTCTAGAAATCATATAAATATCTAATTTGTATTTCTCCATACCTTTCATTTCGAATTCGAACGGGACACGAAGCAAGTGAGTTTTCTTCAATATAAAAAACATAACAAAACTCAAAACAGCTGTCCATGTTACGATGGCTGCTAATCCAGCTAACTGCCAGGCAAGTTGCTGTAAAAATAATATATTTGACAAAAGTTATCATAGATGTCATGTAAAAGGATGTATTAAGCTTCTCATAGTTTATTGTGACAAGATTGCTACGCTGTAGCGACATGTCCCCCGCCAATATATATAGAGTTGTACAACAGGGACATAAATACCATTTTAAAGTGCATTTCAATATTAAAATAGTTGTTTGAGGTACCAAAGGGACAATCAAACTGATAAAATGAAGACAAACTTATGAAACCATTGCAAAAACTGGACAACAATGAACAGGACAATCAAGTTTATAAAACACTACATAGAAAAACGTTTTCAGAGGACTTGTGTTCACAAGGTGTCAATGTTGCAATACCCCCCCCCCCCCCCCAAAAAAAAAAAAAAAATGGTCGAAATCCCATAACTCCCGTAAAAATTGTCAAATCAAAATAGCAATATGATATGGTCAACTACATATGATGGCAAACAATCCTACAAGATGTCGATGTTACAATACCCCCCAAAAATGGTCAAAGCCCCGTAACTCCCGCAAAAATGATCAAATCAAAATGGCGATATGAAATGGCGAAATACATATGATGGCAAACAATTCTACAAGATGTCAATGTTGCAATATCCCCCCCCCCAAATTATTGTCAAAATCCCGTAACTCTGTAAAAATGGTCAAATCAAATGGCGATACGAAATGGTCAACTTAATATGATGCAAGCAATCCTTCAAAGTTTGAAAGATTTTTGTCAAACGGTTTCAGAGGACTTGCGTTTACAAGATGTTAATGTTGCAATACCCCGCCCCCCCCCCATCCCCCCCCCGCAAAAATGGTCAAAGTCCCATAATTGTGAAATCAAAATGGCGAAAGATATGGTTAACTACATATGATAGCGAACATTATTTCAAAGTTTGAAAGATTCTCGTCAAATGGTTCCAGAGCATTTGCGTTTACAAAGTCTTTGGGATCCCCCAAAACGCTCGCGTTTGCTGGGGACAGTTAAAGAAGACCGACATTCCTTTACTATTCAAAACCAGTAATCCTGGGGCAACAATTATACACTTATAAGCAAACTTCACAAGTGGACACTTCACAAGTACAAAAAGTGAGTCAGGATAGTCTGATTTGATAGACACATAAACGTTCGGGGTATTTATGAGTACCAAACTTCATCTTATCTATCTATATTTAGTATATACAATATAAACATATAATAAAATAATTTCAATTATTATTATTATTATTATTATTAAAATACATAAACATCGGAGCATATGAAAGCATAATGCAGGTTTTACTGATTATTGAAATTTAATGAAACGTACCAGTCCTGATTGTTTATCCCAGTAATAAAGTATTCCATGTTCCGTGGAGAAAAATGCATTAGCAATAACACCCCATGCTCCTCCTCCAAGATGCACTGCCAAAAAAAGATATATATTTAGAAGGCTGGTTTCTGTTTCAGTTTCATTCAATCAATTCATTTAAAGTGTAAACATTTTCAATATTTAAATTCAAATATACTGTAAATTACTTTAGGATATATGTAATAAATTTTCCTTAGTATTTCAATATTCTCACGCACCAGATGAAATTACTATACATTCTGTGGAGATTTAGACGAATGTAGTGAAAACTCTACTGTTCTGACCCTTCTGGTGTCAAATCCGGTTTCACTATACCTATTACAGTCTTGTTCGCATTGATTCTAGATGGTCGGGATTTCTAACATTTACTAGTGCTTTAATTTTTGTGCTGTTATGACCTATTCTCTCTGAAATGCTATCTTTAGAGTACATGTATTTGTTTTCGTGAATGAATTCGACATGTCTTTTATCTCTGTCTTACTGCTTTGGTATTTGATATTAATATTTGTCGGCATCAACTGTAGATTTGATGGTTGAAAATTGAGTCTACTGGCAGTCAGTAAACAGGTGTTTGCAAATCAAAATGTATGTGCTATTTGCTGATATCAATGCATAATATTGTCATATCTTGCACTTCTCATAGCTTCCATCTTGATTTAGAAATTTAATCAGACAACTTTAAAATTGATAAAATAAATAAATAAATGTACATAAGTAAAAAAAATTCTAACGCAACGTTGGTTGTAACGTCGATTTTCATAGGATAAAGTTGAAAAATTCAAGCCATCATTCTGTAATTGATGCATTTTAAGATGACGAAACGTGCAAAGTCTCACTTCCGGATTTCGAAAATCACATTTTTATTTAAATTCTTTACACTTGCATAAGAATATATTGTATTTTGTCGGCATCAATTTTGATTTGCAAACATCCGTTACTAACTCCGCTAACGCGTTGCAAATAGATTCAGTTTGAAACCATCAAATCAACAGTTTATGCGACAATTATTAATATATAGTACAGTTATCTCATAACTATCGTGGATGCTGTATTTCAAGAGTAAGAAAAGTATTCTAAGGATGAAGAAGCTAAATATTTACAATATTAGAATTAATAACATTAGCTATATCATACCTGCCGTAGCATCTAAAGGATCATCAACTTTAAGCTTTAAGACAGTCCATGTGGTAATCATGTACATTACTCCACCAATAATACCAATGACAAATGCACCATAGGTTGTGATCTGGTTACAAGATGAACATACCGCAACCTAGAAACAATATACATGTTAGCTGTTATATTACATTGTGAATAACATGCCAAAGGGGTAAAAACCCGAAATATACTAATCGATAGCTCAGCGTTAGGGATAGCAGTTATGTGATACGAATTTCGATGGCAATGTCTATGCTTTCAGCAAATCATATCTCAACAACTGGAGTTAAAAGAATGAACCAGAACGTTGCTGAACCCTTTACAAGTGCATCAAAATCGAATATTTGTTTTTTCTATGTAAATTTACTTTTTTTATTGAAGTAGAGAAAAGTAAGAAAAAAAAACAAGTAGACAGACTTTTTTCATGTAGTGTTATGTGTTACATGAAAATTAATGAATATAAGAGAGTTATGTTTTGCCTGATAACATGAAGTATTTGTTTTTGATTTCGCTCTTGAAATTTTGTTTTTGTTAACAGATAGGGCCATTATATAAAGTTCATAAAAATCAATCTTATTATTCATGAAGAAAGTTCGGAGATATTGTTATCGCCCCGGTCCGTCCGTCTGCCCGTCACACTTTCTTTTGTCCTAAACTCTTCGTTCATTTTCAGCTTCATGCATATTTCACACACTGTATGCAGATTTGCAATAAAATTTTAGAATTTTCTTTTCAAAAACTTGGGGCCCACAGGGGTCGAATTTCTAAAATTGTGAATTTAAGCTATGACATTAATTCCGCTTTCCATTTTTATTTCATCCATTTATTTCTATAATTTGGCCCCACATGAGCAGAATTTAGAATATGTGAATTTAAGCTTGTTACCTAAACTCCTTTTTCAATTTTTATGGTATGCAAGTAATTTCTATACAGTATTGTCACACACTGTATGGATTTCTTTAAAAATTGTGGCCGAAAGGGGTCATATTTTGAAAATTAGGAATTTAAGCTTGTGACCTCCATTTTACATTTTACATTTTATGCCCCGGTTTTATGCATTTTTTTCATTATTATTTTGTCATAATACTTTATGCAGATGAGCAATATGGTTTCATAATTTTGATTTTAAAAACTAAATGTTTTATCATATTTGTTCATATATGAAGTTGTGAATTTAAAGCTTGTGACCTAAACTCTTTTCATTTTTCATTTTATGCATTTTATTTCTATTCAGTATTATCACACACTGAATGTAGATGTGCAACAAAGTTTAGAAATTTTTGTGCGTGGATAGCTGCCGTTTCCGATTGCCTCCATCTAGTTACACATTTCATAAAACAGAAAATTGTTCTAACCATTCCAGCCAAACAACCATTGAGAGTTGAAAGGAAACTCCAGGTACTATCACCAAACCACCGGAGTCGATTTAACGTCAGTGTAAGGAAAGCGCCACCTGTACCTCCAAGGACGGTACTCTTTATGGCGGTAGATACAGCTACACCGTCGCCAACTCCTGAGATGGAACCCTGTGATGATCCATTGAAGGCAAGAAAACCAAATAAAAGAATAAATCCACCCATTGCTGCCATCTAAAAAAAGACAAATATTTTTCATACAAGTATGATGCAGTAATTATGCACAATTCCACAAATTCTACCATTATAAAAATATCATAGTTAATTTTTTTCCAACTATCTTTTTAAAATGGTGAACATGTATAGAGTTATCAGCCCATGACAGCTTCACATACTTAAGGCGTATTTCACGATATAGAACAGTAAGAGAAGCATGGAATTCTAATGTAAATTTGGTTGTACCGTTGGTTTTCATTGGATGACGTTGAAAATTTCAAGCCATCTATTTCTGCATTGTTCCAGTGTGACATGGGATTTCTTCTCATGTACAATAATCGTACATCCTTTTTAACTGTCCGAAAATGAAATTTATATAGAAAGATTAATCTATTAACATAAAATCTAAAATGATTCAATCATTTACTAGTATACGATGTACGATATCAGAAAAGGGAGACAACTCAAGGGAGCAACCATTTGATTTTCAAGAGGAAAATGAAATGAATTCGAATCCTGGATTGTTTTGTCATTTTTGTGCAAGATTCAAACCTGGATTTCTTGAGAGGGATGGAGATTTTTTTTCCAGTTCCACTTGAACGCCTATTTTGTTCCACATAATATTCGATTCTGTTTTTTCCACCACAATTTAGGCCTGACTCTTTAACACAAATTTTGGGAACTGATTTTTCAAAAATGAAATTAGTTGTTTACGGACGAATTTCTTACAGGAACTGAATGCCCTTTTATGTCTGCTGTATTTCCGGTCTCTTTATCAAATCGACCGATTCGAGGTCCCATGACTGCAGCAGCAACAAAAGCAGCAACGCCACCTGCACTGTGTACAACCCCACTACCGGCGAAGTCCTGTATAAAGAAAATTGCAATAACAGATGTTAGATAAAAATACTATGAGTTCTAAAATTTCTTTTTAAAAATGCTTTAAATGTTGTTAATACTTTCACATCATAAAACAGTGATGAAATTTCGGTTGAAATATAAGGTATAAATTTGACATTGCAATGAAGATTTATCATTTCTAATGAACACTTACACTGTATGATATAGCGATGTCTCCATCAGTAAACCCAACACTCAGCCAGCCTTCAGAGGACCACGCCCAGTGTGTAAGGACTGGGTATATAAATCCTACAATATATAAAATGTTCTGTAAAACCAACACTCAACCAGCGTTTTCATAGAACCCTACCCTAGCACGGAATACTTAAATCCTATTTAATTTTGTACAAAATGTAAACCTACAATTTTGATATTAAGTTACTAGTACAATTTTCAAACACTGATGTCATGTCAGTTAATAGCTTCACTTTACTTTACTTATCAGAAATCTTTCATAACGGTTATTTTTATTATTTATTTAGTTAAAAGATATAAATATTGTATATTTTGGTCTGCGAAATAGTTGAGGGATTCAAATACTACCAAATACAGTTTTTACCTCAATGCAGCTTTTTATTTTGGACAATTATGACAAAGTCGCAAAAATGCTATCGGAAGTAATCCTCAGTCAGAAATTCTTCGTTTAAATGAAATTGTTTTTAATCTATTTACTGACCTGTTATTCCTGAGCTGTATATCACGTATGCCACAAAATCGCATCTTTCAGCCACAGCCCCTGATACGATGGTTGCCGCAGTTGCCGCAAAGACGTATTGGAAGAACCAGAAGGCAAACAGTTTTTCATCAACTCCACTCAAGGCAAACCCATGATAACCAATAAAAGCGTTTCCTTCACCGAATCCAAATGCATAACCAATCAGCCAGTAGGACAAACCGGAAATAACTGGAAACCATAAAAAGGTTTTGCGAATAGAAAATTTAATATGAATTTTAGTGTATGAAGAAATTATCAGAAAAGTTTACTAGAGGACAAAACTGATCAATCTGACGCTGTGGCTTAAACAAATGATAAAGTTTACAGAATGTTTGCGTTTTCATGTAGGTTATTAATCAGTTAAATTAAGTGTTGATATATAACAGTGGACAAGCTAATAAATCTCACAGGCCAACATAAAATGGAATAGTCTAAAATAACATGCTGGCGGGACACGAGATTTTCTTTTTAGCTTTTCACCTTTGGCTCTAGGTGTGAATAATTGCCATCTTTTAAGATTTCCGTTAACTTTAAACACATTTCAGAATAAGGATTTGCTTAGTTGAAAAAACCCAGTGTATACACCCTCCCACTTTAAAAATTCCCTCCCATTTCATAGTTTCATGAAAATCATATTCATTTGAGGCTTTTGTGATCTGAAACCGTCAAAAAAAACATAAGGTGATACCAAGGCGACAAGCAAATGACACAAGGGGGAATAATCCATGGAAAAGACTGCAGTAATATTAACGATTTCAGATTTACAATCAAATTATAATACATATGCAGATACATGTACCTAAATATACTTACAAGCATCCAGTAAGTTCTTGATCAATATGTTTGTAGTGTTCTTACTTCGGACAGAACCTGCTTCTAAAAACGCGAACCCACCTTGCATCACTGTTAAGAAAAAAAGAGTTGTTTATCTGTAAAACATTGTGTCGAATTTCTGATATTAAAGTGGTAAACTTTTTGATTATCAAAAAGTCAATGTAATTTTGAATAATCCTATTTATATCATTCGAGATTTTCTAACTGCTCTAATCGTTTTAGGTTGATTTTTCTGGTTTCCACATTTTCCGGATGGAACATTGCAAAAAAGACAGTTTGTCGAAATAGGTAAATCCAGTCAACAACACAAACACCTTTAGCTATTATACCTGGATTACCGTAATTATTGCAAAATAAAATTTGACGATATTTTTCATGTATCTTTATTACTCACAATGGCAGGAATGATATATACATCTAAAGTTTAGCTTGAGTTTGTTTTATTTGAATAATTATTAAAAAAAAACTTTTGTGAAGCAGCTCCTGTATTGTAAACATATAACGAAGGTTCGAAAGTGAGCTTTCGAGTGGACTCAAGGTAAAAAGGACCAAACATTAGAAATACCGATAAAAATTACAAACCGCAATGTAAAAACGGCAAAATAATGTACAAACAGCAATAAAAAGTACAAACATATGATATGGCTGGTCAGTAAGGTATCAAATGGGTTATCAGGTACATAAACCATACATAAAAATGACCAATAAAATGTACAAACCTACGACAAAAGGTCAGTGGAGTGTTGAATTTTAGGTTAGACTGGGGATTACATATAGCTATTTATTTTGAACCAAGTGTAGTTCCCGTATATCACAATGCATGGGTATTCCTCGCCTATTTTAGGGCTGTAGGGTTGCTAAACTAAGTTTGAACCGGAAGTGTAGTGGCTGCCCTCTCGCATCCGGAAAACCTAAGAATTCAAGTTTGAATAAAAATTATCAGACCTGATTCTCGGTTGTGTTTATAATCGTATTTTGTGCTCTTTAATGTTATTTTTTGTCCGGAGTTCTGTCAGTTGGGATGCTTTGATTGATTGGTATGTCATTGTATTGTTGACTTTCCTGTTATCCATTTTGTTGTTTATTACTACTCTCATACTTCTGCTATAATTTTTTCTGCTCAGTTTTTTTTTCTGGAACTGCGGCAATTAGATCATTGTGTCGGCTCTAATTTAAAAATTTTCCCAAAAAAAATCTCATATGAAAAAGGATATGATTTATTGTTTAACGTCTAGTAGCAATTATTAAATGCATATGAGGACGAGAACGAAATTATGAACCCTGTTTTGTACTAGACCGACACGCTAATCCGGATTTTTAACGTGCTAGCTAACAGTCCGCAGGAAGACATATCAGCCTATCAACATTTTACACTGACTGCGAGCCGACCAGTCCTTTGCTATTACTTCTAGATGCCGTTTGCTTGACAGAGAAGCAGCAAATACCAATTTTAATGCATTTGGTTTGAACAGCGACCCCTCGAACTGGGGCAAGCGCGCTACAACGAGACCACTTGGCCGGTTTCATATGCAACAGTGCAATTTTAATTAATGTTTGTAACGTTTATAAGTGTGTAACACGTAACAAAACTCACAAAACACCACGGCTTTTTGTACGACTGGAAGCATTTTTTGAAAAGTACACGATGTACAAAATAAAACCTTCATTTTACTCAAATTACAGATTACTTACAGAATACAATCATTCCATTAACAATAAGAAAAAACTGGTCAGCTTCCTCATTTTTGACAACTTTTTCAAAATTATCCTTAAGACTATTTGCCACAAGAATCAATTTTAACTTTGTTAAATTAAGTTCTGTCTCCAACTGTAAAAACTGAGCCTCCATCTTCAGGAATTCTAGATTACTGTATGTGCGCAAATTAAATTTAACCGTGACATTTAACTTTTGTAATTTTTTTTAGGCCATGCTGATTGTTAAATTGAAAGAACTTTGTGAACTTTAATTGTAACTTTTTAGGTATTTTATTTTTTTTTTTATAATTTTAACTTTGGTTTTGTCTAGTTAAGTCTGATTTTGTCATTCAGGAGCTTTGGTGATGATATCTGCTTAAGGTAAGTCTTAATATACTTATCTTATTACCTTTGTTAAGTAGATTCTTGTTAATGTTAGGAATATATTGCCAGGAAGTATGTATTTTAATATATTATTATTTTGAAAAACGATTTGTAGTAATCGTTAGTAAATGTTGCATGCTGCTTAAATATTTCCAGTAGAAAACGATATCAGTTCGTGATTTCCTAATTCCTGTAATAAATATTTTGTTTGCAAAAACTTTAATACTTTAACTAAATGTTAGTCTGATAAATATCAATTTACAGACTTTCCCCTTAGCTCAACGGATCAAAGTATTTTTCTGTTTTATTGATATTGTACATATTTTACTGTTTGTAAAACGATAAAACTGCAAAAGGAAATAACGAAGTTAGAGCCTTACGTAAAAATGAACATATTATTTTCCAATGGCCTGGCTAAAAACGTCATGACGTAAACGGGCAATAAAAGAAAACCAAACTGGCATAACTAGTCTCTATATCTTGTTCTTCTAGTTGTAAAGTTTTATTTTTGGATGTTTTTGTTGTTTAAAGTTTTAATACGCCTTAAAATATTAGTGAATTTTATAACATATTTTTCTTTTTAGATCACTGAACACCAAACGATAAGTGTTTCTACCACCTTAGTAAGTTATGTAATATATTACGGCATAGCTGATCAAACTAAGTATATTGATGATAATTGTTAAGATTGAAACATTTATGATTTATTAATATACTTAGTACTAAATATAATTGTTTTTGCGCATGTGTAACGACCGAAAGCGAAAAACTCATATCTGCACACCCCAACTAATAACGCATTCTTCAATTGCTATTTGAACGTACCCGGTCTGATATGGCCATAATCCATAACGGACAATGTATCACCCCGAGACACCCAGTTCTATATGGATTAGATCATGTATTAATCTAAAAATAATATTTAATGGTCCGTAAAATATCACTAACCTTTCAAATGTTTATAATAAACGTTTTTAAATTTCAGGCTTATAGATATATTTTTATTCAAAGTCTTTCTACATGAAATTATATTGGAAATATCAGCCCCGGGACAACTCTTTATCGCGACTGTGCATTTAGAACGAGCTTAAAAGCTTAAGTCGTATTGTGTCGAGTGTTACAGATTTTACTGGAATTTGTAGCTGAAATGCACCTTCGATGACAGACTTCGATGAATATTTTAAACTGTAGATGAAATTGGATAAAGCTGTGACAGAATTTAATGAAATTTAGCATCACACTTACAAGGACACGGCAAAATGTATACACATGTGATCACTAAGTTTAAATCATTAGAAAAAATAGGAGTGTTATATACACATGGTATACATATCGATAACTTTGATATGCCTTATTTCCATATATCAGTTGTTTAAATTGTACATTTTGCCTTTATTTTAGAATTCATTGATACCCGGATATATTTTTCAAATGCATCTACAGTATTTTGGGTTAATGTTCCGGTGGCTTTCAACGGTATGGCCTTGAGCATTGCTGGGTAGTGAATATGATGTTCATCGAATTTGGTATCACTCTATCATAGAGAGTTCGTATTTATGCATGTCATGCTACATTCTGATGATGCAAGTCAATGAATATTACCGCACTGTAGTTGGTCAAAATGGGACATGCCGGAGTCACGTGCACAGGTACAATTTTGTTTTAATACTGATTTTTAAAAAGCTTTGATCATGGATTTACATATATATTTTTATGTACGACAGATGTGCTTCAGTGAATAATATTGATTTTTCAATATTTGAAGTATTGAAACAAAAATGTACTGTGATTTCTATAAAAAAAATATACTGATATAATATAATCTAAAATAAACAGTATGCTTTAATACCAAACTTTAGCATAAATCCGTTAAATTTATATTCATTCAACTTGCTAAGTATTGGACCCCAACCGAAATTTTGCGTTTATGTCATAACTTTGTCTAGAGTCCTGCGTATTGTGTCGTCAGAAATGTTTTTAAAAAATGATCCGCAGGCTTTGCAGTGTGTCAGTTTAAAGTCGATATGTTAGCCGTTAAGAAACACCCATACCAAGAATTTCTATAAAAGGGATCAACTCAGTTGAAAGATTGTACATGTAGTTATGGGTGGTAACATCAATCAGTCTATGCCATTCTTTAAAAAGTAGCGTATATCTCTTTGATATGTTATGAAAAAACATTACAAAATAAAACACAATGTTTAATGATTAATATATGACCTAATCCATATTGGACCAGGTAGCTTGACCGAGGTCCGGTATGGGTCTAGGGATGATACTCGGTCCGATATGGATTCGGTCATGTATTAATCTGTTTATCATATATTGCCAAAGTACTTTTTCCGAACGCACCCAGTCTGATATTGTCATATCAATCCCTTGCACATTGCCCAAGACCACAAATATAATCCTTATAAGAATTTACTGTATTTCTTCCATTTTTATTTTCAGTCCCTTACTAAAGCTTTTTTAAATGGTTTTTATTTCTGCATGAAAATGGTGTTTGCAAATCTGGATCCCGAAATGGGATCAAGTAAAAACAATAAATGAATTTTGGTAGGGTTCAGAAATGGAAAGACCAAAATCAATCTTGACCTGATATTTATCGTAAGTGACATAATATTGTAATTTTAGAGGGTATATAAGTACACACACATTTGTTCAGCAGGGGTTTGTAGGCAGAAATCATAAAGTCAATAATGAAAGAAATACGTCAATGGGATTATAACCTTATTTAATATGAAACCAAAGAATGTTGTGGTCACTCCAATACCTTTCTACATTCCCACTTTCAAACAGTTGTTGTCTTGTAATAAATGCATGGTCGATGGAAGAATGAATTGAATATAAAGGGCCACGAATATGCCATAACAAGAGTAATAACTTGACAACAACAAAGAACTTCGCACGGAAATGACTGAAGAAGCCATTTTTCAATCTTTCAAGAACTATAACTCATGAACGGTGAAAGTGATACTCGTCAATATCGAACTTGACCTCCATTTTGTCATCAGTAACAATATATTAAAATTTAAAAAGCTTTGGTTGAACAGTTCATAAGTTATTGCACGGACACTGTTTGGCAACCGCCCGCCCGGCCGCCGTACATCAAATTAATAACCGATATTCTCCTATGAAAATCCGGTTAAAATCGTCCTCTCTTTAAGACTTAATATACTGAGCTGTTAAACAAGTGCATTTAGAGGTTCCATTTACCAGCAAACTTTATTACAATTTGGTGTAGTCGTCTCCACGCGAAACCACGACATACTCTCGTGTTAGAGTATTTATCTGTCATAATTAAAAAAAAATAAAAATAAAACAAACATTAATGATAAAAAGGGGAATAAAATTTAAGACACCAAGTATACGATTCACTGAAGGTGCAAGTCTCTACAGCAGACATTTTGATAAGAAAAATACGTTCTATTTGCAAATTTGAAGCAAATGTACAAAATTGAAGAAACTGGATTTGACACAAGTTATAACAACTCTTCCGAATCGATGTAGAGCGAACTAGAAACGATAAAAAAAAACAGATAAACCAATGAGGACAGGCGTACCCAATAGTTTCAAGTATCCAGCTTATTATTTAGACAGTAAATTATTTAGAAAAGTAAAACTGCTTCCCGTATATAAAACTAAAAAAAAATCAATAGAAAAGAGAAACGAAATGTGATTCGCTATATTCGATACTTTTATTGTCATACTT
The DNA here is from genome assembly GCA_028015205.1 of Mytilisepta virgata. NCBI lineage: Eukaryota > Metazoa > Mollusca > Bivalvia > Mytilida > Mytilidae > Mytilisepta > Mytilisepta virgata. The sequence goes on from CM051515.1 coordinate 41,897,421, forward strand.
ATTTATGATGAATTATATAATTTTTTTTTATCATAATCTATTTCTTTTCTTTGTACATTGTTTATTTTCAAAAATTCAAAACTCCATAAAACGAAACAACAAAAAAGAAAATCATCTATTTTCTTAATGTACTTTATATTAATCTAAAGGTCAGGCTAACCATCAGCGTATTTGGCAATCCAATCTGCAAGATTCAGTTTCTTGGTGTGTCATTTTATTTTTGTATTTGAATATCGTAATTATGTATAAGTAAATGTCTTCTTGTCTTTCCTAATTGATAATAGTCAGCTAAATAAGCAATAAAGGCCCAAGACCAAAATTATCAAACGTTGTCCAAAATCAAGTTCCCCATATCTTATGGTGTACTTTTTCCATTGTAATTTTCCCCGCTTTCTTTTGCCTTTTTTCAAGTATCCTAGTAAAATGTAAAATAACGGGGTCATAGTACATATTTTTTAACAGTTTGGCCATGCCAGGATATTACTTTCATATATCAAAGCAATCAAATTGTTTTCACTATTACAATGTCTTTAGGGAGCAACCATTTGATTTTTATGTGGGGGGGGGGGGGGAGTAGGGCTAGGATCAAATGTTTGATACCGTCTATTTATTTCTTCGAAATTTTGGTCCTGAGTTTTTTATTTTCATTCGAGCCAAAAACTTTCCCGATTTCCCCAGGTCCTGCATTTTTTCACACCTAAAGTGATCCTGTCTGTATTTTGCCGAAATCCTGGTCCTGTCTTTTTATTTCAAATTTGATCCTAGCCCCCCCCCCCCCCGTCCTCCCCCATAAAGATCAAATGGTTGCTCCCTTACTAATGATAAAAGTAGAAAGCAATAATAATAATAATAATTAGAATATATATGCTATTTCAAGCAACTGAGCTGGGGATAACCTCGGTGACTTAGGAGTGCACCATCAGTGGCATCGACTCAGTGGTACAAATAAAATTCTTTGATACCAATTTTGATGCAAAAGATGTGCAAATTTCGTCGATTTACGACTTTACGATTTACCAATAACACACAAAAAAAATGTCATTGGGCAAACGAAAAACAAAGCAAAATATTCAAATAATAAAGATTTAAGAGTATAAAGACAGTTTGTGCAGACAAAACAATAGTGAAGTGTTTATTTGGTTTGAAAAATGCAAGTACTCACAGAAGACAATAGTTCCCATAACAATAAGGAAAAACTGGTCCGAATTTTCACTTGTACTTTTCTGCCATTCTAATAAACTGTTATACTTTGATTCTAAATTCGTCTGTCTTTCAACGGTCACATTTAGTAATTTCTTGAGAATTTCCACTTCCGACATAATGGATTACTATTCTGATGTCAATTAAGACAACTGTCAATGTCTACAGGTTTGGCCTTATAGTCAATACTTTTATGGATATGCATGAATGGAGTTAGTGTTCTAAGGCATTTTAGAACAAACATCTCATGTCAACCAATCAGAACGTTTGAATTTGCATGGTTTTCTCATGCTTGATGAAATTACATGCATTATCAATTATTTTGCCTGCAGAGGTTTACCGTGACAAAATAAAATAAATCAATTTTGGAAAAAAACCCATTCACATTGAAATAATAATAAGTTCAACTTATTGGCAGTTTAATATATACTTTCCCAAAACCTACACGACTAACCTTACAGTAATTCAAACACGTGCATGGAATGAAAGAGGAAAATTATCCCAGTAAGTTCATATATTGTAAAGTAAAAAAGTTGAATCCGAATAAAACGATTTTATTTTATAATGCTTGAAACTGGATTTTGCACCGTACTTTTGCTTGAATCTCCATAGTTGTTACAAATTCGCACAAACGTATTAAATGGGATAGCATAGAATAATAATTGGAGGTCTAGATCAATGTGCTCTTGTATAAAATAATGAGTAATACGGTTTTTTTAACTATAGATCTGAAGTTCTCGATTAAATAACATTTCATTAACATTTGAAACGTAATTGGTAATCCTGGTCTCCATCCATTTTTAAACCAGAACAACACCGGACACGTTTTTCCCATAACCTGTAAATCCTAGCTAATTGAGAAAACTTAGAATCGTCTTGAAAGTATGCCATATTGTTTTTTTAATAACAATTTGTTATATCAGTATTTGTGACTTAATTCATCACCTGAAGATTAACAGTGTCGTTTTGGTGATTTTTGCATTTTCCTTAAATTTATGCAAATCAATTAAAAAATTCCACGCATTGAAAATCGACATCTTATTTGCACGGAGAAGACGGCTCTAAGTTGAAAAACTTGTGTCTAATCCAATTGTTTTATACAATAAAATATGTTTAAACTATCTTATTTGCTGATTTTATGTCTTAACATAAATGTATTATATAATTTGCGCAGTTTTACAAAACTTATATTCCACCTGCCCCCATTTGATTCTATGTTATATAATTTCGATTTATCAATACAAACTTTTACTATAACAAAAAAAAAAAAAAAAATAAAAATAAAAAAAAAAAAAAAAACAATAATTGTAAAACAGTGTCACTCTAAAGGGCTTAATCCCATTTCGCCTTAGTGTGTCATCCACTTAATATCCATCTCGGTAAGGCGAAATGGGAGCTTGTAAAAACAAGCCGAAGAAGCCATTTAATTAATGTCTTATGTTTGGATTACATTTAATATAATTTTTCAATAGGGTATAAATAAAAAATTATAACATTTAGGTTCTTTATTCATAAATATAGCATAACATAACTTGTGCATTTGTGTACATCAGAAAAAGATATAATTACAGCGCTATTTAATTCAAGCAAAACCAGTTACCAAAAAAGAAATTCATAAGACAAAATCTAAGCACTATTGTCTATAAAATGTTCATTATGCACAGATGTTAAGAGTCTGTTAAGTCACCACTATATCAATCTTCAGTTACCTAATTGCAATTTAATTATTGTTTGTGTGTTTTTTCTTAGAAATAATTGCAATTTAAATATTATTTTAAAGCACATAAGAAAGCAAATATTCCAGTTAATTCATATGCGAATGATAACCTGGGGCCTGGTTATCGAAGCTGTCCTAAAATCGGTCCTTAGATATGTCTTATGACAAATTTTAGGATAGTCTTTGGGCTATCATAAGACATGACTGAGACTGTAAATCAAAGCTATCCTAGGATTATCTTATCTTGAGATGTCCTTAACAGGTACATTATAGTTTTAAAAAATTGAATTTGGTAAAATATATGCAATATTTATTTGAAAGTTTATAAGAAGTATGTTTTGGAACATTGTGTTTTACCTATATTATTATGGAAAGGTTTAACAACTACTCAATAATTTGTTTCAATTTAGCTGAATTAAGATGATCACAACTCGCATTATAAACACGTGCATAATATTTTAGACGAAAAGTACCCAAAACAAAACACTGAGATCTGATATTACGAAAACATACCTTAAATGATATGAACTGATTTACAATAACTATATAACGATTTAAAGGGAAAAAAAGATAGGATGGTCTTAAGAGACCTATTTTGTTGTCCAAAAGTTAGGATAAAATTTGCGATATGTCCTAAGTTGAGACATCTTCAATAACCCGACTTAGTACTTAGATATCTCCTAACACTATCATAAGATATATCCTAGTCCTAAGATACCTTCGATAACCAGGCCCTGGTTTTTATTCCAGAATATCAATCTGCGCAGTGGACACTGTAGATTTTAAATTAGAAAAAAATAATATATCCGATGTTTTAATTGTAGTGTTTTCTTATTCATGTATGTTTTATTTTTGTAGATAAAGTTTCAAAACAAGCTTTGGGACAAAGCTTAGTGAGGTTGGGGAAGGGTTGTTATTGTAAAACTTTGTATTGTTAAATCAAAATTTTAATATAACAGGTCAAATAAAAGTGAATATATTTCCAATTTTCACCATTTCTATATATATTATACTCTAAAATACTTGTTTTGTATTTCATTTTTGAAAAATATAATTATTTTTAATTTTATTCCATTTATTGACCTTTAGAAAAATAACATAATGTGAAATTTTATTTAATCTTTTAAAAGCTGTGAAAAAATGTTATTGTGTTGAAATTAACTTTGTTTGTTTAATTTTGGGATAATAGATTTCACATGATAATTAGCGTCTATTCATAAAACCTAGATGTCATATTCGAGTGAATAAGGTCATGTCAGAATGGAAATCGGCGTTGGTAAATTGCCTTATTGAAGAAAAGTTTTGATTGGTGAAAAACAGAAGAAAGTTCTGAAATCAGAATTTTCAAATGAATAGTCGAAAGTTTGTCTTTGTTGAAAAAGCAATCATTTTGTTAGAAATAGATATTTCGCAGTCAATTTCAATGTATTTATTTCAGATATTGATCGCGGTTCGAACTTTGATTTTATGTTATTTAATGATATTTATACTTTCAGGACGACATTTAATTATTTAAGTATATGGTTTAATTGAATTTCGAACAACATTTAATTTTTACTTAGTGTCCAAGCAGCAGAAAAATGTCTTTACTTTAATCTTGTTTTACCGTAAATACGGACATAAGCGTAAAGCAATTCTTGTTTACATTATTTATTTTTTTGTACACATGTATCTGATGATTGAAGATTTTCAAGGTTCACAGAATATTTACATAATATTAGGGTCTTGTGATTATTAGACTTCATGCTAAGAATTCACCTAATTTAAAATTAATTCACTTTTCTCATGCAAAAAGGCTCATCGGTGACTGAGACATTTCTTACTGTAAATATTCATGAAAAGCGCTCTTTTTTGTAACGGTAAATGTACACAAAAACTCACGTGACATATAAAGCCGCACCTGGACATATTACTGTAGTTCATATGCCGTATTTGCCGGCTAAATGGACACAAAAACTCACGCGACATATAAAGCCGCACGTGGACATATTACTGTAGTTCATATGCCGTATTTGCCGGATAGGTTGGAATTTATATGCAAATTATTAATGTACCAAATATCACAGTAGTTTCTGGCATAAAGTATAATAATAAATTTTATCTTCGTACTGATATTTTAAAAAGATATATTAATTGTTTAAATTCGTTTTATAAATTCAGTCAAATATTAATTCTTACTTGATGAAAAGCTTTTTCACTTGACAAAACACAGTTTTGGTCAGAATTGGTTATTAGTTAAATTTCACAAACAGTGTTATGACTCTTGATTTTAAATATTTTGGAATTTTAAATATTAATCAAGTGAGATTGCTAAAATATTGTGTAACTAACTGTTAATGACTTTGATTTCTGATTTCGAAGAATAAAGTTCGTTTTTAAATAGAACTTTCTCTCTGTTTTACACCAGGGGCGAAAAGTCATCAGACAAGGCAGAAATGTCGTTACGACATTAATTGTTTAAAAAAAATAAACGGAAATAGTTGAAAGAATCATTTTCAGACAACATAAATTTTAATGAGAAGTAAAGTATAACATTTTAATGTTTAATACTGGAAATTAAGGGCGTCTCCAAAGTCAGAATCCGTTATCAACAGTATACTTGAACAAAATTACAAATCAAACTAATTCAAGCTTCGTGAAATATACTGACGTGTTGCAAATCAGATTGAATTCAGCCTTAGGTCGAAATGTTGGATTAAATATTAATGTAATCTAGGCTTTAGAATACTTTAATGAATTATTTATCTCTCTCCACTTAGCAGTCCAAATGTACAATCCTCAAAGGGCGATTGTTTATTTCTTATTTCGGCATTTCACGGTTCTTGCGAAATATCAAAGGTTCTTAATACACAGTGACACAAAACTTAAATGAGCTAGATTAGCGAATTCAGTTTAAACGAAATAATTGCTTTTCTGATTTCAAAAACTAACCTATCAGAAATTTTTAGTAATGCTGATGTTCCTGACATCAAATCTCGTACAGGAAATATGCAAGTGTTTGGGATCGTCAATCTGACCTTCAAACCCTTTAGCCTTTGGACTATCACACCCCTAGACTATAAGGCCTTCGAACCATAAGAGTTTAAGTCATAAACCTATAACATATTACAGTGTGACCTTAGCTGAAAAGTGTTTTTTTCACTAAAAACTAACACAATTTTTGCATTACTCACTGTATCTTATCATTAATTGTCTCAAATTAAAAATATTATCTCTCCACACTTTTCTAAAAAAAACAACAAGCTGTCCGACGGTAAGCCGGATTTTCCTTTAATGCTGTTTGGAGCCACCCACCGTGCAACACCAAACTAAAACCCTGATTTTTTTCATTCAAAAGTCCGGTTATTAAATCCAGGTACATGGGTACTTTTTATCTTTATTAACAAATGAACCAGTATTTTCTTTTAAGGTCATGTACTTATTTGAACTGTAGAAAATGTTTTTGTGCTTGTGATCAAAACTGTCTAGCTGGAACGTTGGGTCTTATACCTTTAATTTATTCATTTCATTGGTCATTATTACCTTTCAGTTGTTCACTTTTAAATCCATTTGACAAACCACTTACATTATTTATTTTATTATACCTAGTATGTAAATAGAGACCGGTGATTAGTACTGGAAACTATTGACCGGTAAAGTGTTTCGGTATAATAAAACAGTTACACAATGAGTTATTTAACAGTCATTTCGGGATATAGCCATTTTATTTGTCCACTCGACACATTGACTATTTCCCTCCGCTACTCCAAAAGAGACTTTCTAGCATTCACTAATTCAAGGCATTCTAATGGTTAGTGGCGTAGATTTCTTCAGTTAAGAGTATCTTGTTGTAGATTTAATATTTCATGAAAACATAATAAAATACGTATGGTTCTCTAAGGTTGTCAAAATAGCTACAGTGATTATAAAGGACTTTTTCTTTATAAATAAATACGGGTAATACATGATATATGCAAGGTGAAAAAATATATGTATACATTTTGAAAAAAATACACCAAAGGCCAAAAAAACTCAGAAATTGGAAAGTACATGTAAATTGTATAGCCTACACTGTAATAAAGTACATGTAAATTGTATAGCCTAAACTGTAATAAAGTACATGTAAATTGTATAGACTAAACTGTAATGAAGTACATGTAAATTGTATAGCCTAAACTGTAATAAAGTACATGTACATTGTATAGCCGAAACTGTAATAAAGCAAAATCAAATGTAGCTAAATTGTATAAACAAAAATTAAAAAAAACAGCCCATTCATTAGTTTCTAAAAATTGAGACAGCTTTTTAATATCCCGGTTTGCAGTTACTGTAATAGTAAGGTTGTTGTCCCAAAAGTAGGAACTATTGCCCACAGGCATCACTAACATGAAGCGAGGGATCATTAAATCTCCTTAGAGAACCCGAGGTAAAAAAAGGCACGACAACTAGTAATAGTTGTACAAGAAAAGAACAATTGTTTGGACCCAAGTCCAAAGATTCTAATCTTTCCAAGTGAATAAAAAATAAAGGATATTACATATTTACATTTTATATTGTCTTTGACGAATTTATTTCACACTGGACAGAAAGTTTCAATCGTCTGTGCGAAACTCTTTGAGAATGCTCAGATGTCACACGTGCGAGATATTTTCGGATTACTTCAGCTCCTTGTGCCTAACAAATGAATCTCGTCAAATGCATCCGAAAACAAAAACTTTCATACTTTATTGGCAAGGATTGCCGGTTTTCTGCTGTAGGTCGGTGGTTAGTAATATAAAAACAATAATAAAAAAAGAGCACCTGCTGATTTACATAAAGCGCATTTGGCGGAGACGTTCTTGGTATATTTTGCTTTTACTGACTGTAGCATGTACATTTGTGTAGCTATGTTGGTCTTTATTTCTCCTGCTCTTATACTCATTGGGTCATTCCCTACACTTTCCCAGATATTGTGCGGTCTTAATAGCAGATTGTCCTGTATTTGGAGATATTGCAGAGTTGATTTTTCTGCTTGATCCTCAGTGCATGTAGTATACCAATGCCTATTTTGATGGAACTTTATAATCCGTTTCCGTTCTTCCTTTGGTTTTGGGTTACACATCAGTTGATCTATTGCCGGTTTCCATGCCATATTTTTTTCAACACATCCTGTATCCTGCTGACAAACATGTAACCTTTATCATCCTTCATTGCTAATTGGCGACTGATGATCTGATTTTCAGTTGAAGTTTTATTCCTCAGTATATTCATCAGCAGTGAAAGGATATTCAGTTCAATGAGTACATAGGCTGCTGTATTTGCTGCCTTACTTGGTAGACCTTGGAGTTGTCTAATTATTTTCCTCTGTGTGACTTCGAGCTGCTCTATATCCTTCTTCATTATCATGACCTCTACACCATATATACTTCTCGGCAATGCATAAACTTTCCACAAGTTACATGTATGGGATACTGTTGTTGCTACAGCTACAGTTGCTACTGGTTGGAATCCATATTCAGGAGTCTTTTTTTTAAAATATTTTAGGTGGTCTCATTGAATTCTTGATCATGGAACACTTGTCTGTTGGGAACAAAATAAATTCGACGCAATATTTTTATGCCCCATTTGCATAAAAGGAAAACTTTTTATAGCTTTTTGTATAGATCAACATTTCTATTGACCAACATAGTGAAAAACCTATTGGAATTGACATCTAACGACATTTTTATTTAACTAAGGGAGCAGTCATTTGATTTTTATAGGGTGGGGGTAAGATCGAATTTGAAATAAAAAAAGCAGGACAAAGATTTTGGAAAAAATAAAAAGACAGGATCACTTTAGGTGTGAAAAATTGCAGGACGAGTCAATCAGGAAATATTTTGGTTTAATTGAAAGTAAAAATTTGGGTCGCAATAGCGGCCGAACAAAATCCATGACCAAAGAAGGATAACTCATATTTGTGCTTTGTAACTACAACAGACATGTGAATGAGGGTCTTGGTGGAGATGGTGTCTCAAATTCCGCTTTCATCTAATTTTTGTCCTATTTTGTTAGACTGGTTTTCTTATGTCTGAAATTCAAAACCGCGAAGATAAAATATAGATTTGTAAAGGTTAAAAGGTTGTAGCGACATGCAATATATATGAAATAATGATTTTTGGAGCAGATTATTTCCTGTAATCAGAAATGTTTCCTAAAATTCTGTTTTCTGTTTCATCCAGAACATCATTATTCTTTATTTCTTTATTATTAAATTCATAATCATGTCATTATTATTTATTCTATAAATATATGTGCATGCTTATTGGATGGATAATATGGGTTTATATGATGTGAAAGTAACATTGCCAGGATATATTTTAATGATAAATACATATATATCTAAAGTAATTATTTTACTTGTTGGACCTAGCTGGTCTACAAGCTCAGATTTGTTATCACTGTAGGGAATCTAAAGTAATTTGATAGTCAGTTTTTTTGGTGGTCTCTTGAAAATCTAAATCAAAGATAGAAATGGTAATATGAGCTAGACTGTACTTTAACTGTAATCTCGTATATAGTCTTACGTTTATTAATCTTGTACAGAATGGTACAGAATGGTACAGAATGGCGGAACCGTCGTTGCTTATAGAATCTCTTAACTTCTTGAATTGTTTTCTGAAAGGTTAATAGGACGGTCTTCATCAATTCGGACATCCCGTCCAGCCCTACTGAAACCTTTGGTTATTTCAATAAACTTTGCTCAACAAACACATTCTCTGTCATATCAATACTATAAACTGTTTTTAGCTTCTTTGGTTCAAGAACTATGAAGGAATTTATGTTCCTTAATATTGTATTTTTGTATTGCTTTATCTATAAATAGTTCCAATTCTTTTTATTAGGTATTTTTTTATGACAGTCATAAATATGCCAAATGCATTTATATTTATTTTTTATATAAATAAATCCTTAATACGCTCGGATATTTCTATACCGAATTCTAATATCCTGTCAACTGTTGTAAAGAATATATGTTTCTGTTTGTTTAGAAGAGCAATAAAGGGAATGACATCAGAGTTAATAAATAACTGATATATGTGGGGAATGGCATGTCAATATATTATGAAATTATTATAATTTTTTAAATAGAAGTCTGCCTTGAATTGATTTCTATGACAACAATTTTCTGTATACGATTAGATTAAAATGTACAAACATTATACCAACATTATAGTGAACTAAACGGTGCTTACAGAATCTCTTAACTTATGTTGAGTTTTTTCCTAGACCCTTTGCAGCTATCTAAGGTAGTTCCCTCCGAACTAGTATATATGTTTCTAGTGAACCACAAGCCGCATAACATAGATAATTGCAGAAATAATTCAGGAGAAATGGGCTTTTAAAGAACTGGGTAAAATCATAAACATATTTTTCATTCACATTCGCCAAAATTATATAGAGGTATTATCACGGAAAAATGACTTGTGAACAAGTACTTCATAAATGTGAACTAACGAGAGAATATACACCTTAAAAACGGAAACATTTTCCAATTCTAAGTGACAAGGTCCAATTATGCTAAAGGAAAATGCGATGTAGCGCAACTGAAAAAAAATACCATTTAATATTAGAATCTGATATCCAAATTCCATAAGGTTATCATCAGCTCTGTTTTCAGAAATCGTGTATTTCCTTGAAATTTGTTCACAAAAGCAACTGGCCTATGGAAATTGTAATATATACATGTATTCTTTTTTAAACAGAGTATGTTCTCTGACCAAGATGGATTTTTCTTTGTTATTGTGGTTATTTTGACAACTGAATCTTCATTCATTTTGGGTACTATTTACACTAACCACAACGTAAGCAACAAGACGCAATTAATCGTACTTTGCATTCTAATCAGTAGAGTTGGTATCTTAGAATGCTTACTCGTAAGTTATTGTTAAGGTCAGCGTAAAATACATTACAGTGACTTTCAGATGAAGTACAGCTTATTGAATTCCTGTATTACGTCGGTTAGTTTCTCATTTAAATAAACCCACCACCCGTTTTATCCCCGCGCTTCAACGAAGCTCGAGGATATTGTTTTGCTGTTTTCATATGTTAGTAATGTCCAGGATAATCTCAGTAACCATTGGATGTAGAAAGATGAAACTTGGGCCATTGATTGCACTGTGTGTGGGGACTGTAGGTTTCGGAATTTGAATAGCGCCCCTTGACTACAAAGTGAGCCTAAAGGTACATTATTCCTTTGTCACGCAACTCCTCTCAGGTTATCTGGAATACGGAACTGAAAGTTGGCTCAGTAATTGTCCTGTCAATATAGGTTGTGACAAAGGTTTCGGAATTTGAGTAGACCCCTGGGAGCCGGGGTACACATGTAGCCTAATGGTACATTATTCCTTTGTCATGCAACTCCTCTCATGTTATTTGGAATACGTAACTGTAAGTTGGCTCAGTAATTGCCCTGTCAATGTAGATTGTGCCAAAGGTTTCGGAATTGGAATGCCGCCCGTGAGAGCTGAGCTACACGGGTGGCCTAAGGGTACATTATTCCTTTGTCGCGCAACTCCTCTCATGTTATTTGGAATATGGAACTGAAATTTGGCTCAGTAATTGTACCACTTATGTAGATTGTGCTAAAGGTTTCAGAATTGTTTTAAGATGCGGTTCTAACTTTGGTAAATTTCCTGGAAGTCTCAAAGACCATTATTTTTTTGATTTTTGACAAGAAACCATGTATTTTCTGGATCACATCAGTAGTAACACATATTGGGATCATCTAGATGTCAAAATATGTGATTCCAACTTTGGTAAGATTCCTGAAAGTGTCTAAGACTATTATTTTTGGAATTGTACTTAGCATTTATAGATTTTTTTTTATCATATTAGCTTTAAAACTTATCAGGATCATTTGGATTTAAAAAATATGTGATTCCAATTTTTTAAAATTTCCTGAAATACTCAAAGACTACTTTCTTTGTGATTTCTACTGCATCAACTAGTTTTAAATTAGTAATAGTAGTATTTGGCAATATCGAATTCATTTATTTCTTGATATTTCGTTTTAACATGATTAATTCTTGATATATCAAACTTTACATCGTTTCTAGACGATGTAATTGAACAACCTTAATTAACCAGAAATCTACGATTACAAAGTTCGCCTCGTTCCCCCACTAATTTTTGTGTGTGGCTGTGGAGCTCCCCGAGATGCACCCTTAGAGCAAGTAATGATTGTAGGTCGCTTGGTATCGGAGAACTGAACTCAGATGTAAAACTTAACCTAAATCAATGAAACGCAGTAAGTAAATCAGAGTGACTTAATGTTGGTCGTAGGTTGTGTTACTCACCCTGACACCAAGTAATATGATTGTAGGTCGCTTAGTATGAGAAAACTGAACTCAGACATAAAACGTAACCTAGTAAATGAAGCGCGATAAGTAGGTCAGAGATACCTAATTTGTGTTTGTTTGTTTGTTTGTTTGTTTAGTTGGGGTTTAACGCCGTTTTCAGCACATTTTGGCCATTTCGCGGCGGCCAGTTTTTATTGGTGGAGGAAGCCGGAGTACCCGGAGAGAACCACCGACCTTCGGTAGGACCTAATTTGTGTCTGAGGCTGTGTTACTCCCGAGATGCAATATGATACCCAGAATTATGATTGTAGGTCCCTTGGTATTGGAGAACTGAACTCGGACGTAAAATAAAACTTAAGTCAATAAAGCGCGATAAGTAGGCCAGAGTGACCTAAGTTTGGTAGGAGGCTGTGTTACTCCCCGAGATGCATCTTCACACTAAGTTACATGACTGTAGGTCCCTTGATATTGGAGTACTGAACTCGGACGTAAAACTTAACATAAGTCAATGAAGCACGATAAGTAGGTCAGAGTGATCTAATTTTCATGGAAGGCTGTGTTACATCCTGAGATGCACACTCACACCAAGTGCTTGATTTTTGACATAAAACTTAAAAGCCAGTCAACCGTGTAATATGGGTCATGTGACCTTCATCTTATGTCACATTGTCAGTCTCTTCATCATGCACCTCCATACAAAAATATATGACCATATGTCGACTAGTAACGGAGAACTGGCTGTGGACGCGGACGTGGACGCCGGGGTGACTCCAATAGCCCCCTTCAACTTCGTTGAGGCGAACTAAAAATGAGAAATCTCAAACACAAAATTTTGTGGAAATGTGCTGTGGATGCATCGAAATTTATCGTAGATTATGTATTGATTCTAATGAGTTGTATCTGTACGTCTCATGTTGCTGGATTCAAGTCTCCCAGCCTATTACCAGATTTGTTGCTCGATTTTAATCTCCCTCTGTTAGTAGAATTAACTGTTACAAACCCAGTTGATGGATTTTTTTTCAGAGGTAGCGTGAAATTTATATTTTAAATAATTTATTGTTATAAAATTGCCGGGGCCCCGGTGGCCGACTGGTCTAGGTAGTTCGTCATGACTACTAATGATCACTAGCCTGTCAACGCAGGGGTTGTGAGTTCGAATCTCACCTGTGGCGGGGTGTGTTCGACTCCGATCTTAATTGACAAGGATTGCCAATTTTCCTACCGAAGGTCGGTGGTTCTCTCCAGGTACTCCTGCTTCCTCCTCCAATAAAAACTGACCGCCTTGAAATAGCCAAATGTGCTGAAAACGGCGTTAAACCCCAACTAAACAAACAAACAAATATAAAATTGCTATTTTTTTTGTAACTCCCTGACACAAAGCTTTGTCCATATATGTTTTATGGTCTATAGTGTTTCAGAGTAAATCTGCTCACAAACATTTCAGGCTATTATGGCTTTACACATTTTTGGCCCTAAGATACTGAGTAGCCAGACATGTTTTGTCAAAATGTGCACGTATAAAATTTATATTTTTATCACTGATGCCGCAGTAATATCGCCAAACTTACGATAGATTTTCAACACTGAAGCCGTCGTATATCGCCAAACCAAGTAAAGTCAAGAAATACCAAAGGGACATTCAAAGGAGGGGAAAATCGAAACAACTGACAAATTCTGGAGAACAACGAAGACAAGACAAAAACAATACATGCACTACAATTAAAAACTAAAAAAATATGAACAACATGGACCCCACCAATAAACCTGGGGTAGACGCGGGTGCTCCGGAAGAGTAAGCAGTCTCTGCTTCCTGCAGGACACCTAACATGCTGCCCATGTCAAATCCGGTAACAACGGATACTCAACACTGGAGCTGCGGTATATCCCCAAACTAACAACGGATTTTCAACAGTGGAGCCGTCGTGTAAAGCCAAACTAACAACCGAATATTTCCGTTGTAAAATCCGGTTAAAAAAGAAATTTCAAGCTCAAATGTCAACAAAAATATTTTTTATTTTCAAAGAAAAAAGGCACAAGATATGATTATGTATTTATCAGTTGGAAAGCGTTAATAGAACATGTTCAAAAGTTTCACATATACACACACCCTATAACCAACATCTTTACATACATGTGTAAGATTGGATTTCATTAAATAATGATGAAGTTAATTTTTAACTATTTGTTTCTACATCTAAACTTGAAAATGTATTTTATGCTAATGAAGATCCCAAAAAACTCTAAAAATAATTATTATAAGAGTTATTTTTCTCACTTTGTAAATTAGAATTTTCCAATTTACAAAAAGGGAAATAAAACAGAAGGAATGTTATATTTAAATATACTGAACATGTTGAATGTTGAGGGAATGCTAAATTTCAGTACATTACCAGTCTATACAGCTGACGCATGACTAGATGTGCATTGAACACTTTCAAGAGAATAACTTTTTCTATAACAACAATTCATATTAAAAACTATTCCGCAATTTCATTGTGCAAGATGTATTTAATTAATAGACAAATATTTGAGATAAATAAAAATACGTGCAGGTATAATATTTGGCAAATAAGCAGAGAGAAATTAATGATAATTAATGATGACACTTAACTTTCCTGAAATAAGCACTCGAGGTAAAATAGTATATATATAAAATGGATTTTAAAAACTGGTTTTGGTTTTGTCTTTAAATATCAGAAAATATGAAACCATGCAATCATTAATATAATCTTAGGTGTTTTTTTTTCCACTTCTGGGCCGAGTTGGTTGTAATATGCCAACACATACTATATCAGTCTGCCACATATTTTATCTTGACCACCACTGAAGATATATTGTTTTAAAAATGTGAATATCATTTTCACAGAATGTAAATTCCACCCTAGTTTTACACAGGATCTCTTCATAGATAGAGGTGAAATTCATTATATATATACGACTGATCTTGCAAGATTAAATCTTGATAGTGGAAAATTTGTAGAAATATTCAGGAAGTCGGACTATTGCTGTACATCTTTACTCAAACTTTCCATTATTAAAACCTCTTTCTTGTGCCAAAATTGGAAGGCTGGATTTCTTTACAAATTCTGTTATTAACACTTAAAATTTATAAATCCTTTATCCAAGTTTTATAGCTCTCCCATATGAGCATACCAGGGGAACAGTAAAAATACAGAAACTCAAAAGCAGAAGATAACAGCATAACAATAAGATTTTGCTTATGTCTAACTCCAAATTTGGTCCTTGGTAATTTTAAGTGAAAAATTCCATGTTGAAAATTTTGATTATTCACAATTTTTGTCTTTAACAAAATATGTAACGAGAGGAATAATAAACAAATTATAATAATGATAAACATGTAATAATAAAGTATGGTAAATCAAATATTATACTTGAATCATAACAAAAATACAACAATACATATTAATATTGAATGTTGAGTTTAAAATCAACATACTTAAACACACTTAAACAATTAACCATGAAATAAAAAATGGAATGCACTTAAATAATATATATGTTATTTGTATCAAAATAAAAAGCTAAAATATTCAGATGCATATATAACAAAGATTAAAACAGATCATTATTTTTCAGACCATTTAATGGAATGAGTTTTTGAGTTGTTCATAAGATAATATTGAAATTCAGAAAGTTACGATAACACAACAATAACAAATGTACATTAAAAAGGAATGCAAGTAATAAACTTTAAAGAATTTTTTCTTATCTGAAATGAAGCTAACAAAAAGCAAAATTTATATCCAGAAGGGTTGACAGCATTATTTAAACATTAAAATAACATAAATACAAATTAGAACAAAAATAAATAAAAAAATGTGGAAACAAATACACATATTATGCAGCTGTAGAGTTCACTTTCCTCAGTACTATGGACTTTTTTTTGATAAATAGAGCAACAAACGCATCATTTTTAAGATAATATGGCTCCTAATATTGTGCAATTTTTCCATTTTTTTTATACTTCTTTGATTTAAATTTCAGGAACTTCTCTATTCTCAATTGAATAGAAAAGGAAAAAAAAACCATAAGAATGAAATGAATTTTATCAAAATGTGGTAATTTAGCTGAGGGGTAATTTATTATATTCCAAATTTCTCTATAGCTATGGCATTAAGGAGTATCTTGTAATGCTTAAATTTTCTGAAATTTCATTATCATTTGGGATGTAAGTTTCACTTTAGGGATACACAAGTTCAATGGGTTGGTACAAGTGCATATGTTTTTTTGGGGGGCAAATTATTTGTTGTCTTGGGCCAACAACCCTGGAAGTATATATATATATATATATTTATTTATGATAAATTTGTAATATTCTGAGCACTTACAAAAAAAAGATATTTAACAGTACACCTTAAAACACTGGTGTCAGGATGTTGGTTCCTTCACACTTCTGGAATGTAACGACAATTACAAAAAATATTTAACAGTTTTTTAAATCCTTTGTTGAGTGGTGATATGTTTGAGTCAATAATGATTAAAATTAGCTAAATTCCTGTAATCTAATCAATGGATGTATTGTAAAATTACAGCCACCACACTCCCTTTTTGATAAGAAATCAATAGACACAGAATTGACTCTAGTTTTCCCTAAATACTTTTAAACAATATTACTAAGACCCAAAAAAAAAAATAAATATTTGTTTAGGGTGCCATGTTTATAAAATTGGGTTAGCAAGGTATGTAGCTGTTTTTTTAATTTTGCTTAATTTTCTTTACTATGTCTCTATGGAAGATTTTTTTTTTCTTATTTCAAATGGTGCTTGTACCAAAATGTCAATAAAAAACTTTGGATAGTCACCTAGAATTTGGATTGGTAGAAAAACCCTAAATACACAAATATTTTTATTTGTCCTAATATGGCTTATTAACTTCCTGATACCAATATAATATATTCCAGATATCGTTCTTTATTCCTGAAAATCCCTATTATCTCATACTTCATTTGACAGAACCTTCCAACTTTTTAAAAATGAGCCTCAACCATGCATGTGTCAACTGTATGTGCATTATTGCATGTCGAGTTTAAAATCAATATACTTAAACAATTAACCATGAAATAAAAATGGAACGCACTTAAATATATGATATTTATAGCAAAATTAAAAAAAAATGTGTGTTATAATATTGTTGCAGGAAAATGTATATTATCTTACATTGTGATTCAAAGAACACTGCCACAAGTAGAAGAAAATTATCTAACAAACTAACGCTTTATCAAAAATAACCTAAAATATAGAAGTCACTCATTAATATTTGATCATTCTATCATAGCAATAAACCTCAGTTCAGATTCTGGAAGTAGTCATCTCTTGTTGCAGGTAAAACTGCAGAAGCTTCTTTCAGACGAATGATAAAGAGGCTAATTAATATAGCCAGAAACCCGAAAATCTGACTCCAACTTTGGTAAGCCTTGTTCTATTAAATAAAATACTTTCAAGAAAGGCACCAAAATAAGATATATTAAATTTTCATACAAAACAACAATGTAATTTTTAGGAAATCACAACAATAATAAACCAACAAACTAATAAATATTTACAATGTATTCAACAAATGAATTTATCATTAGGCATTGGTATTGAAATAATGTAAAGAAAAAAATAACAAAGCAAAATTTTTACATCAATTTCAAGTATAAAGTATTTCATACACTACTACATGTATATTTAAAAATAAATTCAAATTTACAGGAAATCCCGAACAAATAAATGATGTTTTATCACATTTCCTCCAAACACTTCTTTCTTACAAAGTAGACACACACACACAAATAAAACAATCACAAAAAAACAAATTTGTGTCTTAACAATACTGAGTAATGATTTCATGGTTTTTCATTGGTCAGTTTGGTTTTGTAGTTTATAGGTAGAGTTAAATTTTACACCCATGGAGCAGCAATACCAATACCTAGAATATTAACAAAGAATTAACAGGTTTTTATTAGACATGAAATAAATTTCATTTTTAGTCATGATTTTTTGTAATGCTAACAAACAATTAACAGGTTTTTATTAGACATGAAATGAATTTCATTTTTAGTCATGAATTTTTGTAATGATAATTAAAATTGACTTAGTAACAAATCAGCTGTATAAGGACCTAAATAGTCATTAATCTAAATAATCATTTATGATGTACTTCCGTTTTGGTTGATCCCTCCATTTACTTTGACCTATACATACTCCATCCCCTCTCCACCATTTATTTAAGTCTCTATATGATATAGGTTTATGATATGGCACTGCATGTAACATGGAACAAATTCTACACCAATAAAATGTATTAACTGTACTAGCTGTTCCCTTCCATTGAAAGTATTCATTGTACAGATTATCATCTTTGTCTAGTTTTGTTAAATAGGCTGCGAGATCTTTCGGCGAATCAAAATCCTCAACATGGATGAAAGAATGAGGTGGGGCTGCTCTTTTGTAGTCATCAGGATGCGCTCCCATCACTATAGGAATGACGTTATGACTGAAATGAAAAATACATAAATTCATAATATGGAGAACAGAAATTTATGATTGTTATTTGTTTACTTTTCTTTTGTATTTTATGATAGTATTTTGGCGATAACAATATTCCGCGACAGCATCGCCAGCTTAGTTGTTACTATGTTGGTTCTGGAAGTACTCCTCCATACTATTGTCAGTTCAGCTGCTAGTAAGTTGGTGCTAGCATTATACCCCGAAAGTACACTGTATCGCTCGACTGCTAGTATGATGATATTGCATTATACCGAGATTTTATCACTGGTCAGCTGCTGGTATGTTGATATTGCATTGTACCGAGATTTTATCACTGGTCAGATGCTTGTAAGTTGGTGCTAACATTATACCGCGATAGTATCACCAGCTCTGAAGCTGGTATGGTGATATTGCATTGTACCAAGATTTTATCACCAGCTCAGCTGCTGGTATGTTGATATTGCATTGTATAGAGATTTTATTACTGGACAGCTGCTGGTAAGTTGGTGCTAGCATTATACCGCGATAGCATCACCAGCTCGACTGCTGGTATGGTGATATTGCATTTTATCGTATTTCCCCATGCCTATATCGACCTGCTGAGGCCTTCACAATTTCCCGTATTTCGTCACTGTGACGTCGTAAAGAATTGACCCGACCCTAATATGAGATGACCCGAATATATCAGCGACGTCATAATGTTTGACCCAACGTTGACCCGAATATATCAGGAAAACATCCGGTTATAGGCAGATGGCCATTGAAAAGTAAGAAATTCCATTAAGATTGCTAGTTAACAATACGATAAATTTATCATCAAGTTTTCTTCAAACAAATATTGTAAAATATAAGCCGCTCGACACAATATGAAGCTTTTTAGCTCGTTCGCTACGTTCACTCGCCGAAAAAGCTTCACATAGTGTCTCGCGGCTGATATTTTACGATATACGTTTGCAGAAAACCTGATAATATGTACATACCGAGATTTTATCACTGATCAGCAGCTGTTAAGTTGGTGCTAGCATTATACCGCGATAGTATCACCAGCTCAGCTGCTGGTATGTTGATATTGCATTGTACCGAGATTTTATCACTGGTCATCTGCTGGTAAATTGGTGCTAGCATTATACCACGAAAGTATCACCAGCTCGACTGCTGGTATGGTGATATAGCATCATACCGAGATTTTATCATATGCCCAGCTGCTAGGATTTTGGTGCTAGCATTAAACCCTGATAGTATCACCAGGTCGACTGCTAGTTTGTTGAAGCTAGTATTATACCGCGATAGTATAACCAGCTTAGCTTCTAGTATTTTGATCCTAGCATTAAACCCTGATAGTATCAAAGGTCGACCGCTAGTTTGTTGATGCTAGCATTATACCGCGATAGTATAACCAGCTTAGCTTCTAGTATTTTGGTCCTACCATTAAACCCTGATAGTATCAAAGGTCGACCGCTAGTCTGTTGGTGCTAGCATTATACCGCGATAATATAACCAGATTTTCTTCTAGTATTTTGGTGCTAGGATTATAATTCGATACTGCCAGCTCAGCTGTTAGCATGCTGGTGTATTGTACAGATTTGTGCCAAATTACTGGAACAAAATTGTAAAATATTTCGAAAACTAACGATAGATCTGTTAGTGTTAGCTCTGTATCTGGATGTTTTGTTTGCACTTTACAGTTTTTGGTTGTTTTGGAATATAAATCGGCACTACTTAGGATTGCTATTAAAACTGCTAACAAGAATTGAAGAAATACCAGAATCCATTGCATTAATACATCCTGTACAGAAATACAAAAAGTAGCATGACACAAACAAAACCAATTACTTTTGAATTGTAATTTTAGAATCTTCAGATCGTGCTAGTGGGATATTGGTGCATTTAACCAGAGGAAAGCCCTTTATAAATAACAACAAATCCGCTGTTTAACTGGTATATTGTAAAACAGCATATTTTTAAGACAATTTAACTTAAATTGTACTCATACAACAGGTTTAACCTATTAGTATTTACTGCTAAATGTTTAATGCTATCCTGGTTATCTGTTATATTTCTGGAACCAGATTTTATACAGATCCTTTTTTACCAAATCAAAGGTTATACTGAAACTACTGGGCTTTCTTCGTTATCGTATATTAAATCTCTTTCTTTCTAGAAATGACACAAAGAAAAACCCGAAGATGATATATTCCCGAGTGTAAACTTCCCATTCCTGAGAAGTAAATACCTTCCAACTAAGTGTATGTCGTTTACATACCCAAACTGATAGGATACACCTTTACGCTTTATTTTCCTATACATGTTCAAACTATGTGGACTTTACAGAAAAGGCATAGGTTTTATAACTCAAAATATACTCCCACAGAAACACTGAAATCAAAACTTCATAAATGTACGGCCTTCACAATTGACATCTTAATCGTTGCTGAGTGTTGCGTCTTTCAAGGCAAGACCAAGAATTGTTGATTGTTAATCTTATTTTATTTCCGGTTTTGTTCTGTTCTTTTAATAGTACTGAGACTTTTACTGTACATGCACGAGATGGGTCACTACCAAGAATAATAAAATTCATGACTCTATTGATCATGTTAATAAAATTGGAAAAAATGCAGTCGGTTTTTATTCAGATCCGTTATCTTAAACATTATATTTGTACAGTTCATGGTTTTTTGGTTAAATGGAACAAATGATTAAAGGTATTGATCGTAGAAGACAAAGAGTAGACTTGAAGGGGGTAGTGTACAAGAACTGGTACGAAGGGCGTTTGGGAATGAATATATGTATTTTTCATTCGGCGCGAAAGTGCACCCAAATTTTTTCTTCGGAATATAGTTTATTTGAATTCAGGTGATATTCAATCTTCCTTTTTATCACCAAATTTTTTCAGCTTATTGTAGAAATAGTAAAAATGCAGTTTTCAATTTTCTTAACTTTGTCTTTGAAACAACATACATATTAAAGGTTTATTTTTCATCTGTTTTAATGCGACATTACAAACATTCAATGATCACTGCAGTATATCCCCAGGCAAAGATACAAGTTTCAATTTATTGTTTACTGAAGTTCGTGACCATAAGTATCCCTTTGGCTAGATGTGTTATTTATCAAATTCCGTTAATATTTATCTTACTTCAAAACTTTTTATACTAAAAATGACAAGAATGAGGACCCGCCATTAGTTTGCATTTGAAGTTTTGACACTACGTATTAATGAGGTTAACGATACACCTTTTCATCATGATTTACCATTGTGTGTTGAAAATATATACACATATTTAATACAACTATACAAGAGGAAGTCCAACATTTCTAAAAATGAATGCTCTATTTATAAAATAGAAAAATTGTTACGTTTGTAGCAGGAATTCTATTTTGTGGTCCTAATAGGTACGGCACAGCGATAAATTCATAAAAATCAGGGAACCTTTAATACTAACACGTGATAATTCTGATATCTGATTTGGAGTTAAAAATTCCAATTTTGAAACAAGGTAGTAGCTGGAACTGATCTCGGACTAGTACATAGTGCGCTAACTGTGATTGAAAATACTTATAAACATGAAATAGAGAAAGGGGGTCTGAATAATCAGTTTTCTATTTTGTCTTTTAATCGCCGATTCATAATCAATTTAGTAGAGCAACTTTCTGGATTTCTGAGTTTATGTGTGTGTGTGTGTGAAGGTGTGTATGTGTATTTCAAAAAATTAAATACTTACGATAATCCATTCACAAAAAATTTCTCTGTAATGTAATCACGGCAGTTGGAATTCTCAAATGATAAATAAAACTTGTAGTCTTTATCTAACATCCCAAAGCACTGTTCAGCATTATGACGAGGACATTTATATGGACCACATGCTCCATATATATCAACTTGAATGTGTTTTCCAAGTTCATCTGCGTACTGTCTACGCCCATTACGCGCACCACAGTTTGAAACAAACCATGCCACTTTTTTAGTTTTTCCTTCTGCATAATTTTTGTCCTGTTTTTTCGTGATGACATTAGGATCGTATGGCACCATTTTTTCATAAGGCGCTACAATCACAGAATCGTGCCGATAAGTGGCCGTCCAATTAAAAACACTATTAAAAGATGTAAGACCAGGGGTGTGATAGGGAGATTCTAATAAAAATAATATCCAGACTTGATTTGATGGTCTGGTGGTCCAAGGTTTACTAGGTGAGTGATGAAACATAATGGCGTCCGCCGATTCAGCTGTTCGGCGATCGTCTGTAACTGTACAATGCTGGACGGGACATTCCTGCTCTTGAAAAGTCTTTTGGCCTCGTTTCAGAGCCCAACCACCGAAACCATGATATAGCAATATAGTTTTTAAAGGCACCTTTTCTTCTTTTTTCTCGGCCACTACAATGTGCGGGGGTTTATATCTCATCTGAGCTACAATTCTGTCATCAGCATAATACTCCTCACTGAACCATACCCTTCCCTCCACACCATCGTAAGAAACTTTCTTTCCGAACGGATTTTTTTCATGATCTTTAAGAACAAAAGATTCATCCCTGTTAAATGCAGAGTTAGTCTCGTTAGTATGTACAACCCGATGAGCAATTGTGCTATTCACTAAAAATCTACCTCCCTTAATTACATGTTCGTGAATTATTTTTCCTGAGAATTTTGGCTGGCGTGGTACATGTCCAGTCAGACTCGGTCCCCATGGAACTTCGTTCGATTCAAATATCCAGCTATTGTTACCATAGAAATTTACAACTGTGAACAGAATCAGAGCTGCCACAATATAAGTCAACGTTTTCCTCAAATGAAATCTCATTTTCCATGGAGGCTAATTCTGTTTGAAGACTACATAGACCTGAAATAAAATACACCCATTAGTTCTAAAGCTGTGCTAATAATATTAAACAAATAAAAAGTTGAATTTCAAACGACTCCGTATCGATTAATAAAGATCATTGAAGAAACAACAGCGATATATACGTTTTAATGGAATACACATTTTTGTTTTAGTTTCCAAAGGTGATATGCATACACAAAATGTGTCATAAAATGGTAGTCCACAAGATAAATATATAGGCAAAACACAAACTCGGTTTTGCCGTAACTTTTGATCTGATTCTTTTTTGGGGGAAAATCATTAAAAACAACCAAAATCTAGGCCCATTAAAAACTGCATTAAAGCTCCTTTCAATCAAATCAACACGCTTCCATTTACGAGTCTCTGTCGATTTCGTTTTCTAGATTGGTGTTCAATTTATGGATCTTGAAGTGCATTTTATTGAATTTTGTATAAAATTGTCAACCTGTTGCATTTTAGCTATGGAAATTCTTAATCCGAATAATAAACTGAATATCATTATATAAATTTCATTGATTCACAAATCTGTTTTTTTTTTTTTTTTTTTTTTTTTTTGTAAAACAAATTCATTTGAAACTATACTAAAGAGTAGAATAGAAATTTTAGAAAAACAATATTGCTTACATCGTTTAGGCTTGTAAAAATTTAAAGATATGGATTTCAACATCACATAAAACTTAATATTTGGCACAACCATTGAAGGCTTCTGTGGGCCAACGTGCGAGATAAGACATCCCACAACATAATACAAACATTTATGTAAAAAAAATTAAAAAAAGTCTATATATATATAGATTTGAGATTAATGCTGAAACTAAAGGTTCCTGGCTTGGGACTGTTTGCCGTGTAAGTGGACATGCACTCATCGATTTCTATACATGGCAGGACACAGTCATAAAATGTAGTTTTTTTAATTCAGTAGATTTCTTTTTCAGGATAAAAAAATTATCCTATGATTAAACCAATCATAAACCACTGTAGGAAAGTCACCCTATTTTTTTCATAAGACCATAACAATAATCTATACTGGTGTATTGCGGTCCGTGTTCGTTTGTGGGTATATTTTAAGGCAAACATCTGTATCTTCAACCGTTTTCCTTACATTTTCCAGTTTGGACAAAGAGGCTTTCATGAACCACAATGTCGTAATTTTTCCTGAACCCCTTTGGTTTTAAATTGTAATTTGGGTTGCGGAGACCACATCTTTTACTCGACCGTAATCCTACCTCGGTATGTCCAGCTCATACAAATGTATTCAATGTAGATCGTATAAATATGAACTACTTTCTTCTAACACAGTCCCAAGCACCCAAAATTTTATTTTAAATACTTCATCCTCAATAACCCAACATTACTATGCAATCATTAACAGTCTTTGAATTCGTTAAATACTTAGGCCAAATAAAAAAATGTATGCGATTCCGGTTTCCCTACCTACCCTACTGATGTTTTGGACATTTTTCAATAAGCACTGTTAAAGTCGGAATGTCTAAAAAAAAGTTACCATAGATTCTGTTAGAAATTTCTTAAATAAAAGATATCCATACATAGCTACTATATTTTTTTTATGTACTACACTTATTTTTATTACAGTACTCGGCCTTATTTTCAGGAAAGTCAGATTTTGTATTATTCAGCACATGGATTAATGATCCAAAACAGACACAAAGCTAATCTTTATGCATCATGCAATATTGATTTTACTATAAACTAATTATAGGTATTTTTTCTGGGGATGAACATGCAGCTAATTCTGTTTTTTATATATATTTTTTAGGAACAATGGCCATAGTAATGATTAATTATAATCGATAATCGATCATGCAGTTGAGGCATTTGTCTAGATTTATAATCGACAGTAAATTTCATAATCGTGTTATAAATGGTTGTAAATTAATGCCTTAAAAGACTGAAGTTCACTTATAATGTATGCAACATATGGTCTATGCATATTAAATCCTTATTTTCGATTGTATGGTCAGGTCACTGAGCAATGCAAATGCATAAGTATTATTGGGCATCTTAAAAAATATAAATAAATATTTGCAACCGATTATACAATCGACATTCAAATGGTTTACGTTAACTGAACGTAAAAGATATCTTCCGACTGAACAACACTACATGTACAAATCTGGTCCAGGAAGAAACACGTTTGCATAAATTTTCGAGATTTTCATTTGCCCACATTTACCTTCCCAGTTAGCCAGACCCAAAATGTTCAAGTATGACTTATATAGAAGTATTTTATATATCTGTTCATGTTGTCAGCTAAGGGAAGGTGGAAGTGGTATTTAGAGTAGGACATGCATGTCAGAGGACAAATATGAGTTTATAACTCATTCATAAAACGCCAGCCCATGAAAGTGTCATTATCAGAATACGTAAAAATTCAACCAGAAAATATATTAAATTTAATGTGTAAATGTGAATATGAAAAATCTGAAAACAACAAAAACACCAAAATGACACCTTCACTGAGTATGGATTGGTTGTGTTAACTTGACAAGTGTACAATGTTGACCACAAATGTCCGTGCTTTCCGTAAAGTATTCTCAACTAAAAAATAAAATATAATTACATAAAAAAGAAACAAAATCATGCAGGAAAAAAACTTTAATAACTTGAGTTTACCGGTGTACAAATTATTACCATATTCTAAATAACACCTTTTTGATACTGCTTCAGGCGGTTTAAATTTATTTTAATTATTCTTTTAATCAGAAAAACATTTCAGATAAAATACTTATGGGGATAAACTTTTGATATATAATTAAAGATTTTTTCTCTCTTGTAAACCACTTTTTTTAATTGTTCTTAAATGAAATTGTATTCCAGTCTTTCCTGAAACACCTTTTGCCACGATACGTAATTCGTTTTTACCTTAGTGAGAACTTGTGTTGGTCTGCAGACTTCCAGCATCTGGGTATTAATATTGCATGATGCATAAAGATGGCAAATGGCCATCATATAAAATTTTGGTTCCTAACTCAGTAACTCAGACAGGGGTACGTTACTTCTAAGCTGAAGTCATCCTTATTAAAGTTATATGGGCGTCGTCATGACCTGATTGACAGGTATGAAAAAACCGTTTTCCAAATGAAAATGGACCTGCTCCATTGATATTATCCCTTCCTCATACCGGATTTGACATGGGCAGCATGGCGGGTGTCCGGCTGGAACCAGAGACTGCTTACTCTTCCGGAGTACCTGAGTCTATCCTCGGTTTTTTGGTGGGGTCCATGTTGTTCATATGTTTTTAGTTTTTAATTGTAGTGCAGGTATTGTTGAGGGGGTGGAAAGGGTATTGGGAGACAGGGAGAAAGGGGGTGGGAGAAAGGAGAAAGGGGGCGGGAGAAAGGAAAGGGCGGGAGAAAAGAGGGAGAACTATCAAAGGGAGACGAACTTTAATGTTGAAAAAAAATAAAGAGGAAAAAAACGAAAAAACTGGATACTAAATGTTCTAATAAATGGACAAATCTTTGAAAAAAGGCAACATTTATATTTCCCAAACCATTTTTGCCATTTCCGATCATTTCATTAAAGAATTTGATGTTCAATCTGACTTAAACTAACATGATACTATAGACAAATTATTTTATCGACATTTCAAACCATTGTTAACATGCTTAAGTCTTTACGCAAGAAAAATCTAAATTCTCCACGTTTACGCGTGGGTTTGACGTGGGATACTTAGGCATAGGAATAGTACATCTTCGTCCCAGAAACCATACTTCTGAGGGCTTAATACTTGTAAAGATAAAAATATAACTTTGGCATTTAAGTAGGTAATGTGTGTAGACTCTGTATAGGCCAATTTCGACCTACTGCACATTTATAAATGAACAACAAATGGATAACAGGACAGGTCAACAATGACATATATTCCAACCAAACAACATCACCCAAACAGACAGAACCCCAAACAAAAATAACATAAAAGAGCACAGAACACATCACAGAGTCAGGATAGTCCATGCATATTTCAACAATTTTCCAGGTCAACTTAAAATATTTACGTTATCCACTTGACCATACAAAGTAAAGTGTTCTCGAGGACAGGGAAAAATAGAGATGACACAATAAAAAACTATGTCTAATTTCATGATCCTCATACATGACCATACATATCAAAAATGAGTTTCTTGACATTGGGGCATGCACAATGCACCATTGACATTCCAACATTGTGTATTAATTTGCGTACGAGTCGGAGGCAGGCCTTGTTCGTAAAATCAGTATATGCTTTAATAAAGACCTATGCCACCTATATATGGTCATATATTAATTCAAATTTGTATTAAAATCGATTGATCTGAAAAAAGACGGTTGTTCAGGTGGGAGATGGAAGAGGAAAACATTGAACTGTAAAAGTTTACGGACGACCAACGACATTGGACGTAATATGAAATCCACAACTTTCTTCAAGACCATAAAGATGCGAGCTTAAAAATGCAAAATTGTTAGCAAAATTAAGAAAGAATGACTATCCGGCGAATTTTACGTAATTCTTCCGTATTTGTTTTATGAATCTGAGGGATAACAACAGAAACGATTGTCTTTATCAAATAACTTTGACGTAAAAATGTTAAAAAAATGCATGCATGTATCAGTCCAAGATTCGTACAAATGATAATAATAAAACAATTTGTTTTTATCATAGTTTTTTCCACGTTGCATGGTTACTTGGATTTTTTTAATTTTAAATTCATCTTGCGTCAAATCGAAAGGGTAAAAATGGTCTATAAAGACACGGGTACAGTTATCCACCATAGGTTTACTTTTATTAAACAAGCGATTCGTCTAACCATAAGGATTAATCATACTTACGTTGGAAATGTTAACCCTATCTTAGCAGACCCTGAGAAGGTTACTTGTATATTCCAGAAAAACAACGGAAACGGACACGAAATGTTTGCGATAGACTCTTGCTGAACACCAGTCATATACAATTTTAGGTATAGTTATATTTTCTTTACCAAATTAAATCAATGTTGTAAACGTGCATATCGATTTAGATTTCACGATTTAATTAAGGACACAGAACCAAAAATGCAGCCGCTGGGAGGGTAGGGGCGGGTTGGGACTTCCTATATAATGGTAACTACATATGTGCGGCCCAAAAGGTTCTACCTTTTCTCATTTAAGAAATGGAAAAAGGTATACCATTTTAACACAATATATGTGGTTAGGTCATATTTCCAGTTAATAAAATGTCATGCTTTTTTACCTCTGTATTCAAAGATCTCTACTTCTGATTGAATCATTTGTGGGAATACAAGGTGGGAAAATATTTGAAAGCGTGGTTTATATATGATTAGGTTAGACTTTGTTAGAATCTGAAATATATGAATAGGGTGGGATTCGAAAATGTTGGCCACACACCTGTACCATAATAAAGGACTAATGACATAATGAGTTATGATTTTTTTTAAATGATTGGATAAAATTAAGGCAAACGTATAATTTTGTTGAAATTGACAAACATTTTACGCTCGATTTATAATTAATTTTGGTTCTTTCATTGTCCCAAACCCGCAGATGATTACATTATGACGTTAAAAGGTGCTGGTAATCAACCAAAGGGTTTCCAACGACGGCGTTCTATTGGCCGGCCCGAGGCTGCTGAACAACTGATGGTATCTATCTTACCCCATGGTGAATCTTATGTTGGAATGACACATATACTTATATTTCCATGGCAACGTTTTGGTCACAGTACACCATAACACATATACGATTTATCTTATAATTATACTTCATTAGGATTACCCTATATGCGCCGATTATCTTGAGACGTTACGCGCGATGTTCATGCTTTTGAAGACATACAACGTGTTCTGCTGTAAAAACTGTCCAGAATTTTAAGAAAATATAGAAATGTATGCCAATATATATATTTTCTTGTAGATCTTAAATAGGACAGCCAATTTTACTTGTTTAAATTTAAATAAACTGTTATAGATAAATATTACGCGCATTTAAAGATAGATTTACGGGAAAATGTTTGCTGTCCCAGGTAACATTTCTCAAAAATATTTCAGCTTTAAGTCGGTCTTGTATTTTTATTTTTGGGCGCATATCCCCAACTTTTTGCCACATTGCTGCCACAGTGGCAAAATTTTCTGACGTAACTTTTTGTGACGTTATGATGACGTCATAAACAGATAAGCCCATTTAAGTTCATAAAGTTTTCCTGTCCCATGTAACTTTTTGCGATTCAGTCATCCTGAATCATGTGTGATAAAAGACAAATTTCTGGCCTTCGGTTAAAAATCGCTTTATCTATCAAATGTTATTTTCAAGCAGATGAAAAATTCCAATGGACATATATTTTCAGTCAATCATTGAAAAATCATGACACTTTCATTTTGTGTGAATCAAATGTCACACTTGTGATTTTTTAAAAACACTGCGACACATAACTTTTTATATTCTTTCCTGGGATAACTTTGGTTAGTTTAAACACATTTTAAATCCAGTTATGAAATGTTATTTTCGTCTTCTTTATTTAAAAACTAAACTTATGAACATAACATGAACAGTAAGAAAATTATATGCCTCTCAAAAATAGTGACAAAAATGTCACAGAGGCGATTTTCTTAAAATAACGTCTAAATCGGACGTCGTACAAGTGTCTTAAAATCCCTTTGTTTTAATACATCGTAAGAATTAAAAGGCCAAAAAAAAAACAAAAACAGACAATGATACTTGTTATTAGTTTTTTTTTTTCGAATACATGTGGTATTGGGACTTTACTTTTCATTAATTTGTAGATACCGTGTAACATCTAGAGTTATTTTTGAAGTTTATTCTATTCGCTGAATGAATGCTCTGCTTCATCTAAACCATTTTGTACATTAAATCAAATGAATTAAGTATTTTTTTAATCTATAAACATTAAGTGTTTTTATCCAGTTTAGTTTTTATACATTATTTATCTTAATCTGTAATTTATCTTATTAAACCATGTTAAAGGCTGTGTGATTGTTAGTGTAATTATACTGTTTTGTAAAATGATTAAAGTTATGCTGGTAGAAATGTGTGTTACTTTATTTATTTACAAATTTCAAAAAAGGAGGGAGAGTGTGAGATTTAAAAACAAAATCTGTTTTGGGTTTTTTTTGGTTTTATTTTTGATGGATATTGTTTATGTACTTAATTTTAAATTTAGAAAAAAATAAAAGGAGATAAAACTTAATGAAATGGTTTTAAGTTATTGGTGATCGTCGAAAATGAGAAACCAAGTTATTTCCATTGAGGTATATCAATTTTGTACGATTTTGTTTTTTTTTTTTTATTATTATTATTATTATTAATATTTACGTGCAAATGTGTAAAAGCAGAACCTATTTAACTTTCATCATTGAAAAACGTCGCTTGTGACGGACGACGTAACGTTACCGTAATGTATACGAACATCGCGCGTAACGTCTATATTATTAATAAAGAAACTGATAATATATTCATGATCATATACATATGAAATTAATATAAATTACGTTTTATCACATTCCCGTAAATTTAATTTACAATAGGTTATTTCGCAAAAATAAATTACACGAATTATATAATAATGATTTCTTAATTATTTAAGTTTTACATCTGTTTAGCATTAAATATCACTGGGGTGTTAAGGATTAAACTAAATGTAATTCTTATTTACGACAGAAAATAATTATAAAAAAGCAAAAAACTTGGTTATATTATGTCTTTGCTAAACAATTCACAATAGATGTCGGGTAAACCCATGCATTTATTTCACTTCTATGGTTATTTTCGAAAAGTCGTCTATTGTCTAACAAAATCTCCAGAGGCATAGCCTGGGATGTGGTTGATTTGTTAATAATACTTTTTCTAAATATCTGCATGCATATTCCTCTGGGAGAGTTTATTTTACCAAATTTGCCAAATTAACATCTTTACGATTTTTTCAGCTTGAATGACACTCGGTCAGAACCATTTTTTTTTGGCTGCAAGTGAGTTTATGTATCTCTTTTTATATGACAGTAGAATGATTTTGGTTCCGAGGGTCCTTCTAGGCAATATTCCCAAAAGTGATACAAAATTCTTTATAACTGACCAAAATCGCTTCTAAAATAACCTTTGCGGGTAGAAAACTCGAACTTAGTAATGGTTAAACATAAATATGTTTGTTAACATGAAAACGCATTGCATACAATCGTTTACTTAATATTTAAGATTAAACAACAGGCTCCTTGGAGCCTGATCGCTCACCTGTGAACCTGAGCACCATGGTTGCCAAAATTGGTTCACATTTGACTTGTGGTTTTAATAAGAGTTGTTTCAGACAAGAAGATTTTAAGCATGTCAATTTAGTCATGCATTTTATGGAGGAATTTTTAATGTAGGGTCGTATCTTAAACTATATACTTTGCTGGTGGCCATGTTGAATTGCCGACCGAGTCATTGGACATAATTCTAAAAGAGGACAACCTAAGGACCATTGATGTCAAGTTTAGTTCAAATTGGCTCAGTGGTTAAGGAAAAAAGAAATTTTAGTGATTTTCAAATAGGGTTCTATGTTAAACTAAGTTCAGCTATGGCGGCCATCTTTTATCGCGGACTGGGTCATCGGACACAATTCTGAAAGAGGACCAGCTAAGGACCATTGCTGTCAAGTTTAATTCAAACTGGCTCAGTGGTTTCATACAAGAAGACATTTTAGTGATTTTCCCAATAGGGTCCTATGTTCTACTAAGTTCAGCTATGGCAGCCATGGATAAAGGTATACCATTTTAATAAAATATATGTTATTAGGTCAAATTTCCAGTTAATAAAATGTCATGCTTTTTTTTTACCTATGCATTCGAAGATCTCTACTTCTGGGAATACAAGGTGGGAAAATATTTGAAAGCGTGGTTTATATATGATTAGGTTAGACTTTGTTGGAATCTGAAATATATGAATAGGGTGGGATTCGAAAATGTTGGCCACACACGTGTACCATAATAAAGGACTAGTGACATAATGAGTTACGTTTTTTTTTAAATGATTGGATAAAATTGAGGCAAAACGTATAATTTTGTTGAAATTGACAAACATCTTACGCTCGATTTATAATTAATTTTGGTTCTTTCATCGTCCCAAACCCGCAGATGATTACATTATGACGTTAAAAGGTGCTGGTAATCAACCAAAGGGTTTCCAACGACGGCGTTCTATTGGCCGGCCCGAGGCTGCTGAACAACTGATGGTATCTATCTTACCCCATGGTGAATCTTATGTTGGAATGACACATATACTTATATTTCCATGGCAACGTTTTGGTCACAGTACACCATAACACATATACGATTTATCTTATAATTATACTTCATTAGGATTACCCTATATGCGCCGATTATCTTATATTATTAATAAAGAAACTGATAATATATTCATGATCATATACATATGAAATTAATATAAATTACGTTTTATCACATTCCCGTAAATTTAATTTACAATAGGTTATTTCACAAAAATAAATTACACGAATTATATAATAATTTCTTAATTATTTAAGTTTTACATCTGTTTAGCATTAAATATCACTGGGGTGTTAAAGATTAAAATAAATGTAATTCTTATTTACGACAGAAAATAATTATAAAAAAGGAAAAAAACTTGGTTATATGTTTTTGCTAAACAATTCACAATAGATGTCGGGTAAACCCATGCATTTATTTCACTTCTATGGCCATTTTCAAAAAGTCGTCTATTGTCTAACAAAATCTCCAGAAGCATATAGCCTGGCATGTGGTTGATTTGTTAATAATACTTTTTCTAAATATCTGCATGCATATTCCTCTGGGAGAGTTTATTTTACCAAATTTACCAAATTAAAATCTTTACGAATTTCACTTTGAATGACATTCGGTCAGAACCATTTTTTTGGCTGCAAGTGAGTTTATGTATCTCTTTTTATATAACAGTAGAATGATTTTGGTTCCGAGGGTCCTTCTAGGCAATATTCCAAAAAGTAATACAAAATGCTTTGTAACTGACCAAAATCGCTTCTAAAATAACCTTTGCGGGTAGAAAACTCGAACTTAGGAATGGTTAAACAGAAATATGTTTGTTAACATGAAAACGCATTGCATACAATCGTTTACTTAATATTTAAGATTAAACAAGAGGCTCCTTGGAGCCTGATCGCTCACCTGTGAACCTGAGCACCATGTTGCCAAAATTGGTTTACATTTGACTTGTGGTTTTAATAAGAGTTGTTTCAGACAAGAAGATTTTAAGCATGTCAATTTAGTCATGCATTTTATGGAGGATTTTTTAATGTAGTTCACATAGGGTCGTATCTTAAACTATATACTTTGCTGGTGGCCATGTTGGATTGCCGAACGAGTCATTGGACATAATTCTAAAAGAGGACAACCTAAGGACCATTGATGTCAAGTTTAGTTCAAATTGGCTCAGTGGTTAAGGAAAAAAAGAAATTTTAGTGATTTTCAAATAGGGTTCTATGTTAAACTAAGTTCAGATATGGCGGCCATCTTGTATTGCGGACTGGGTCATCGGACACAATTCTGAAAGAGGACCAGCTAAGGACCATTGCTGTCAAGTTTAATTCAAACTGGCTCAGGGGTTTCATACAAGAAGACATTTTAGTGATTTTCCCCATAGGGTCCTATGTTTTACTAAGTTCAGCTATGGCAGCCATCTTGGATCGCAGACAGGGTCATCGGAAACAATTCTGAAAGAGGACAATCTGTGGACAATTGCAGCGAAGTTTGGTTCAATTTGGCTATTTGGTTTCGGACAAGAAGAAATTTTAGTGATTTTCCAATAGGTCCTATGTTAAACTAAGTTCGGCTATGGCGGCCATCTTGGATCATGGACCAGGTCGTCGGACACAATTCTGAAAGAGGACCACCTTAGGACCATTGCTGCTAAGTTTGGTTCAAACTGAGTCAGTGGTTTCAAACAAGAAGAAATTTTAGTAATTTTCCCATAGGGTCCTACGTTAAACTAAGTTCAGCTATGGCAGCCATCTTGAATCACGCACCAGATCATCGGACATAATTCTGAAAGAGGACCATCTAAGGACCATATCTGCCAAGTGTAGTTCAAATTGGCTCAGTGGTTTCGGACAAGAAAAATTTTTTAGTGATTTTCCCATAGGGTCCTATGTTAAACTAAATTCGGCTATGGCGGCCAGCTTGGATCATGAACCGGGTCATCGGACACAATTCTGGAAGAGGACCACTTAAGGACCATTGCTGCCAAGTTCAAATTGGCACAGTGGGTTTTAGCGGAGAAGATCTAAAGTGAAATGTTGACGGACGGACGAGGGACGCCAAGTGATGAGAAAAGCTCACATGGCCTTTTTAGGCCAGGTGAGCTACAAATTAATGGCTATGATTGAAACAAATACTGGCGAAAGAGGTCTTAACTCCTTTTTCGGCATCTCGTACAGTGCACATATAACAAAGGATGTTTTGTTTTACACCAAAGTACTTTAATATGAGCAAAATACTTAACCACGTTTATCTTATTACCGACAAGTTCCTAATCCTAATCAAAACCATTCTGGGCCTTTCATATTGTCTTATGTGACCACTTCAACATTTTTATGTTTCAAGCAGGTTTTCCCTTTCTTAAAACCGGGCATATTATGCTAATATTTTGGCCCGTTTCGCCCCTAATAAAAATCCTGGATCCGAAACTAGCCCAACAAAGAAACCAAACCCTCACTATCAACTCTTCATATCACCACGATCCTTCTGTGGGTGTGTATACACACTTGTTATCGCTGTTCTATTGATATTTGTTGTTTGACTTTTTCAGAAACAGCATTAAAGTGCCCCCTTTACTACAGATATGCCCCTCTGTCCTTGAATCCTTGTTAACTTCACAAGTAACCTAACCGGGTCTTCAAATGTAAACATAAGAAATCAAACTGGTTCCTTTCCTTTTGACACAATTACTTATTTCGTTTCGTGCTTAAATATAACCATATCTAAATACAGAACGTGACCCTTCGTGGAAGCTACGTTTTCAACCATTTTGTCCGTTTAGTTCTTTGCCTAAATCTCAGCTGCTTATGGAGAAACTAGACTGAGTTTTGCCAGATTTTCGGTATGTAACAAATAAAAAATCCAACAGGTTAGAAATCTGAAGTTGGCTAAATGGGAATACATGATTTTGAAAAGTTGGATAAATGGGAAGATACCATTTTTATTACCAAACAAAGGCCCCAGGGGAATGATAATTAGTGATTAAAAATATATTTGAATACAAGAATCACAATAAACATTTATATGTGTATCACATACTATAGTATTATTGCGTAATGTGTTTCATATTGGCATAGTTATAGGTCCGAGGTAAGCCATATTGCCTGAGGCGTTATAGGTCCGATAACTATGCCAATATGAACCAGAAATATGCATTATAGGAACTATAACTATGCCAATATGAACCAGAAATCTACGATTACAAAGTTCGCCCCGTTCCTCCACTAATTTTGGTTTGGCTGTGTAGCTCCCCGAGATGCACCCTTACAGCAAGTAATGATTGTAGGTCGCTTGGTATGAGAAAACTGAACTCATACATAAAACTTACCCTAAGTAAATGAAGTGTGATAAGTAGGTCAGAGGCGGTGTTACTCCCCAAGATGCACCATAATGCCAAGTAATATCATTGTAGGTCCCTTGGTATTGGAGAACTGAACTCGGACGTACAACAAAACCTAAGTTAATGAAGCACGATAAGAAGTTCAGAGTAATTTTGGTGGGAGGCTGTGTTACATCCTGAGATGCACCCTCACACCAAGTAATATGATTGTAGGTGTCTTGGTATCGGAGAACTGAACTCGGATGTAAAACTTAACCAAAATCAATGAAGTTTGATAAGTAGGTCAGAGTGACTTAATTTTGGTTGGAGACTGTGTTACTCCCCGAGATGTATACTCACACTAAGTAATATGATGGTAGGTACCTTGGTATCGGAGAACTGAACTCGGACGTAAAACTTAACCTAAGTTAATGAAGTACGATGAGTAGGTTATCGGAGAACTGAACTCGGATGTAAAACTTAACCAAAATCAATGAAGTTTGATAAGTAGGTCAGAGTGACTTAATTTTGGTTGGAGACTGTGTTACTCCCCGAGATGTATACTCACACTAAGTAATATGATGGTAGGTACCTTGGTATCGGAGAACTGAACTCGGACGTAAAACTTAACCTAAGTTAATGAAGTACGATGAGTAGGTCACAGTGACCTAATTTTGGTGGGAGGCTGTGTTACTCCCCGAGATGCATCCTTACACCAAGTAATATGACTGTAGGTACCTTGGTATCGGAGAACTGAACTCGGACCTAAAACTTAACCTAAGTCAATAAAGCGCAATAAGGTCACAGTGACCTAATTTTGGTAGGAGGTTGTGTTACTCCCTGAGATGCATCCTCACACCAAGTAATATGATTGTAGGTCACTTTGTATATCAAAACTGATTTTTGACATAAAACTTAAAATCCTGTCAACCGTGTAATCTTCATCTTATGTCACATGATCCATATTACTTCGTTGAGGCGAACTAAAAACACCAGGTAATGATACCTTTTATTAATTAACTGATCTCTGATGTTTTCATAGAGGGATATGATAAATCAAGAGTTCCGAGATACACTCATATTGGTATTGGCGGTACCCATTCCAATATGGCCCAAATCTCATATTGGCATTGGTCGTACCCAGTCCAATATGGCCCAAATCTCATATTGGCATAGCACGTGCCATATTGGCATAGTTTGTGCTATTCGAGTTTAATATATCCAAGTTAATTAATTATATGTATTATGTAAACAAACTCAATAGCAGTCAACACCCATTACTAAATTATGTGACTTACAGAAGGCCCACAGCTATATTTAATGAATTGCCAATTGTTTGGAATATCCCCTAGCTTACTCTTGTGTACAAGTATTAGGTCATACATGTACAAATGTAAAGGTAACAGATCTTGCGAGATATGTCTGGACTGGTACATTAATTCGGTATATTAGAGAGATTAATACATTATATTAAACAGCCATGGGGATAAGTAGAAAAATTCTAATGTTTTTATTCTTGTATTTGGCTTGAACTTCGCAAATCACCCAATTCTTCAGCATTTGAAGGAAATACATTGTAAATATGGGACATTTAAAGACGTAAAACGATAATATATGGAAATCCTTGCTAAAAGCCAGGCATGTCAAGTTCAACACTACCTGTATAGGAACTTTCATGTTAACACTTCACACTACATGTATATAGGGAGCTAAACATTTATTTACGGTAACTTTGTGGTTAAAGTTCCTGGTAATACAGTAAAATATCATTATATTATTGTTAATCAAATATTATTTAAATAACAATACAAAACAATTTAAAATATTAATTTGGGTCTAAAATTTGGACATCCCGAGTATTTTTCCACCAAAGCTTGGTCTCAACTGGTTCAAAAGTTTCAGAGAAAAAAATACAAGGAGGGATTACGACAAAATATGAGTTTGAATCTACTAATAATGTTTTCCGTCCAAATAGCAGCATCACGAACACGACTACATACAATCTGTTTTCGTCTACCTGACAAATTAAATATTATGTATTTTTGGAACTACAGGCCTTACTGTTAATCAGTGTTTGCTGAATATTCATTTTTTTTTTATTTTGAGATCGGCATTTTAAGAAGACACCAATGCATTTAAAACTATTATTGAGATGAACAATTATTAACCTTGAAATATTATTGTACATACAATTTTATTACATTATAAGGAGTCAATCCCCTACCGCAACAAAGTCACAAGCCAAATGTTTCCGACAAAAATTCAACTAATTCTACACAAGTCATGTTTTCTTAATTGAAATAATCTGCTCTTCCAAACAGGATTCTAACCAATGCAGACAATGTTGAAATAAGAAGAGTGGGTTGTGATACGTTTTCATGTACGCATGACTGAAAAATATTTTCAGGTCTTAATATAACGCCTTGACAACATGCAGTTAACATACTCATCAAGACCGTTTCAATACTTGGATCCATTCAGATCAGCTATACAATACATTAATTCTACGTACCATAAACGTCAACGTAGAGTGATAGTGTATCAAGATTTGAATGATTTTCATAAAACATGGGTCTTGTAGCTTTGTCCAGCTATACTGTGACAAAACGTAACATGAACATACACGTAGTGGACGTGTAATTAATGCCGGGTTTGATTGTTAATTAAATGTTAATTAATTAGTTCACAATAGAACACAGCGTACCAAATATAATTAAAGGCATATTCAAATAATCAGATATACAATTAAGTGTGAACTTACACAAAATGTTAACACAATGATGTCTAAATTAGGTATATTATGGTAATCTGTATTTTTAATAGCAAACAAAAATGGCAACTTTCCTGTAGCTTTTACAGTTAATAATATATGAATGGTCTAACTATCGACCATTCAATGACACAATGATATGTATACATGGTTTATAATGTTTGTTCAAACATAACATTTGTAAAATTATCCGCGTAAATGAGAAATACATTTGAAATTGTAATATATCCACACAAAAATAAAACATCCTGTCAGGAAGTTAATAAATAATTTTAGAAAATATGACCCCAAAAAATATTTTATTTTTATTTTAAAATCATGAAAGCCCTTGATATAACATGGTCAGTCCCTTTGAGATTTATTCGTCCAACATGTGGTACATGTAAATGTTTGCTTTAGTGGTCAAGTTCTCATTAATTTGGTTAATTCCATGTACTTACCTGTGTGTCACCTGTTATTAATAAATCCAAGGGATATCGTTGTGTATTCCGGGTAGCCAAGAAAAATTCTTATCCCATTTTCACAATCTAAATATTTCGAAGACGGAAAATGCTAATCGACATTTTAAACTTTCTCTTAATCCACGTTGACCAGGATCAGACAAGTCTCCAATCATCCATTAAAGTTTAGTGACTTTAATATTCATTCTATTGGGTATCGGAGTAATTTCAACACAGGTAAATGTCAAAACAGGTAATCTATATATAGAACCGATCATGTGATCAACATAATTCCATTTTATAATATCCATCAATACAAACATTATTTAAGTGTCTTATTCAAACATCACGGCTAATTCTCCGTTATACCATCGTCATATTGGAGAGATTAGTCTCGATCGATCAGGTTCCATGTAAGGATTTATAGCTACGATTTTTACAATACACGTGAGAAACAATTTTCTTCCAATTAATTATTAATCCAGAAAGATATATTCACGGAATACAGTAT
Source organism: Mytilisepta virgata (assembly GCA_028015205.1). Lineage (NCBI taxonomy): Eukaryota > Metazoa > Mollusca > Bivalvia > Mytilida > Mytilidae > Mytilisepta > Mytilisepta virgata. Next base: position 41,937,262 of record CM051515.1, read on the forward strand.
TAAAGATTATTGAAATTAACGTGTAACCTTACGAGACTTTATAACGACAAAGGGTGAAAAGACTGTTTTGTTCGATAATTAAAAAGATACACCTTTGACCCCACAGGGTTCTGAGTTATGAACTGTACATACACCAGTACATATACCTACATGTACAACAGACACTCGAGGGCGACGACTTAGTCATTTTCTTTGATATACCTTGTTCAAACGTTTAAGCTACATTCTTAGCTGTCCTGTAGGCTTAATAGATAATTAGTATATTGTCAACATTAAAAATAACTCGATGTTTAAAACGTTTCGTCCGCCTCTATCACCATGTTTTCTAGCTTTCTTTGTAAATACAAGATGTGGCCTGAAAAATAACAAAAATGAAAAATTATGAAGAGATATTTTTAAGGTTAAAGACATGTTTTCTCTGAATATCTGTTGGATGTCAGTATTTTTAGTGGTTTCTCTTTGTTCTTTGATACTGGGTATAAAAAATAAGGGAATTTGGTTGACAAATCTAAACACTCACGCGACAAAAATCATGAAATAGTGCTTTTTTGTTGTTCTTAATTTAAAAGTCGAGGCCTTTAATTAACCAATGACAAATCCCCTCCTCGTCTCTGATTGCAGGGTCAACCCACAGTGATAAAACCAATATAATTTATGATCTATTTTTTCAAATTATTTTATCTTAATACTCTTTTAGGAATATGTTTCCTTTCAGTTTCACGGTAAAGTTCCCCAAAAAGCTAAATGCTTTAAATCCACTGCTGTTTGAATAGACGAAAATTAATAAATCGTCAGGATATTAACTAATAGCATGCAGTAACTAATTGCTAGAAGTTCCTTGTTACTATATATTGATCATTGTCATTATGCTTAGTTTTTTCTGTTACCTTTTTTTAACATTTAACTCGGCCACTTTTGAACTGAGTTTTACTTTGTGTATCGCTGGGTGTTTGTTTATCCCTAGAGGTATAGGGGGAGGGTTGAGATCTCACAAAACATTTTTAACCCCGCCGTATTTTTACGCCTGTCCCAAGCCAGGAACCTCTAGCCTTTGTTAGTCTTGTGTATTTTTTGAATTTTGGCTAATTTTTATGTTTCTGAGTTTAGTGTGCCGTCCATTTTGCTAAAATAGTATACATTATTGTTTAGGGGCCAGCTGAAGCTGCGTTGAAGACCCATTTCTAGCCTTGAGCTGTTTTTTGCACTTCGGTCGGGTTGTTGTCTTTTTGACACATTCCCTGTTTCCATTTTCTATTCTACCTTGAATATAATAATATATTTCTTAAAAAATACACACAAATAGCAATAATATAAACAGGACAAAAGATATTTTAATACTTTTTTTGGAAAAAGGTTTCCTTTCAGTTTCACAGTAAAGTTCCCCAACAGCTAAATGCTTCGAATTCACTGCTTTATTAAGAGACGAAAATTAATGAATCGTCAGGATTTTAACCAAAAACATGCACCTTGAATATAATAATATATCTCTTTAAATATACACACAAATAGCAATAACATAAACATGATAAAAGATGTCTTCCTGGTTTAGGTTGTTATCATACAATCTTATGAGACAGGAAATGGGGGAAATGTCGTATATGCGCTGCGTAATAGAAAACTTGGACAAAAGTGACAATTTATATAATATATAATATATCTTTATTTATCTTAAATATGTATATATATCTTTATTCTCTAAAAACCAAATATGGTACAGAGAAACAAATTATACAGTGAATATAATAATACAGTATTAATAGAATGTACTACACAGAGGTACATTATATAGATTATTATGTAAATAATATAAATTCAAAACATTTATAATATAACAAAAATAAACAATATTAATGGTTACCCTGGAGATTCTATCTTTTTGTTAATCACACGTATGAATTTACAAAGATTAGTAAGATCTGATATATTACTGGTGTTCATTAGCTCATTAAATTTCAAAATATTTGGTCGGGAATAAAATTTTGATTTCACATAAAGTTTTCTCTCCTCACTAAGTGAGGGACATGTAAAGATATAATGGTATTCGTCACCGATATCTTGAGACTGACATAGATTGCATTTTCTATTTTCTCTAGGTATGTTGCGCCATCTTCCAGATTCTATAGGCAGCTTATGGTTTGTTGTTCGAAATCTAAAAAGAGTGATACAATTTCTATCACCTAAAATCTGTAAATATTTTTCAAATTCAAATTTTTCCTTATAAAGTCTATAATTTAGAGCTTTCGGCGACTCTTGAATATCAGTTTGCCACTGTTGTGTAAATTGATCTAGGAGTGTTTGTTTTGATGAGCTAAATAACCAGGATATACTTGGAAAATGTTGATTATTCCATACATTTGACTTACCACAATTATCTAATATGGATTTCACATATTTAAGCCACACGTAATTATTATTTAAATTCTTGTGACAGAGTCTATATAAAATGAAAGGTAATTTATTTTCCTTCCCGGTAATAAGTTTTGCCCAATATTTGATAACTCTTAGTTTAATGCAAATTTCAAGCGGGTATCTTCCCAACTCCCCATAAATCATGAAATCTGGCGTCGATTTCTTCGCATTTAACAAAAGTTTACAAAATTTAAGATGTACTCTCTCTATAACGGAATTATTCCCTGTTCCCCACACTTCACAACCATAGAGTAAAATGGGTTGAATAACTTTATCGAACAAACCTAACTGACACTCGAGAGATAAGTTATGTAATCTCCCTTTTCGTAGAATGTCATACATAGCACGAGTAGCCTTTTCTGCATTATGTTTTTTTGCTTTGAGAAAGCTACTGGATTTAGAAAAGAAGACTCCTAAGTATATGAAATCCTTAACTATTTCTATTTCGTGATTATCATAATAAAATTTCATATTATTACGTAACCTGCCCTTCGTGAATACAATAATTTTGCTTTTATCTACATTAACTTTCAGTTTCCAAATATTACAATAGTCGTGCAGTGCATTGAGTTGAATTTGAAGGTCTGTCTCTGATTCAGACAAAATAGCAGTGTCATCTGCATATAATATCAAGAATAGATTTACATAATTATCAAGTTCTGTTTCTATTTCATCTGATATACTTTTAAGACCAGTGATATTTTTACTAAACATGAAATCTTCCAAATCATTTATATATAGCGAAAATAGTGCAGGGGAAAAATTTTCTCCTTGTCTAACACCTATATTACATGGGAAAAAATCTGAATATTCTCTACTATTAAAAAAAATACGAGATTTTACATTTCTATACATGTTTACAATAACATTAAACATCTTACCATTAATGGATGTATTTAAGAGTTTTGTCCATAAACCCGGACGCCAAACCGTGTCAAAGGCCTTCGCAAAATCAATAAAGGCACAGTAAAGTTTTTTCTTCTTTTGCCTAAGCAATTCGTTTAATAATTGTAAAGTAAAAATGCTGTCAATAGTTGAGTAACCTTGTCTGAATCCAAACTGATTCTCATTCAATAAAAGATAATTTTCTAAAAAAGCATTTAGCCTTAAATTTAGAATAGATGTGAACAATTTTCCCATACAACTTAAAATTGTAATGGGTCTATAGTTTTTTGGATCTGCCTTTTCTCCCTTATTTTTATAAAATGGTATAATATTACCAACTAACCAGCTTTCTGGTACTATACCAGAATTAAATACAATATTGAATAGTTTGATATAGAGTGGCATAAGAATATGGCATGTATTTTTGATATACTCATTAATTATTAGATCATCGCCACATGCTTTATCATTTTTTAAATTTTTAACACATTTTAAAATCTCATTTTCAGAAATCTCATCATTGATAATTAAGTTTGATTCTTCATTATCGTTTTGCGGATCCGGAGTTTGAATTTCGTCGTCGTCAGCACTATTTAATTCTTTGAAAAATTTAAATAATGAATCAAGTGGAATTTCGGGAGCATTTCTAGTACGATTAGGATTCAATATATTCCAATATTCCTTATTATTACTACTTCTAAGTGCTTTCAATTTCTTTCTCATTTGACGTCGATGTTCAAGCATTGCTTTGTTCATCTCTGATTTATATTCCTTTTCCTTTGTCTTCAGATAGTTCCTATTTACAGAAGATCTATTAAACTTGTGACGTCTTTTAGCTACACGGAAAGCTTTTCTCTTTTCCCAGCACTCTTTACTAAACCAAGGCTTATTTTCTTTACGACTACCGCGTTTTTCTTTAGAATTTCGAGGATAATATGACCCAAATACATGTTCTGCCGGTTCAAGTAAAATGTTATTAACATCATTTACTAAGTCGTTGACGTCATTTTGTGTAAGAGTTACTGTATCAATCTGATCCAAATTCTGAATAATACTAAGTTACAGAGATAACACAATGAAATAACAATCAAATATAATACATGACGTGATGTTAGAGGTTAATTAATCATAAAACATAAACATTGTGGTAAAAAGACAAAAGAAACGATGTATTTTATCTGACTAATCTGGATAGCTGACTTTGGTATTTATAATTCTTATAAATGAAATTAATTTTTGTAATAAAGATTGTTTAGAACTAGTGAAAAGCTGTCCAAATTTTATAGTGTTCGGTCTAAGGTAAAATGTTTTATCAATATGTGACTTTCTATCTTCGTTTAATACATTACACTCTATTATATAATGGAATTCGTCGCCAATTGTTTCCAAACAGAGATTACATAGTCTTTGATTTCTCTCGATACATCTGCACCTACCACATTCAATTGGAAGTTTATGGTTTAAAGTTCTAAATTTACAAAAAGTAAGAAGATCTATTGTCTTAAGTGTCTAAATATTTTTCAAAATTTAAATCATTTTAAAATAATTTGTAAGTATTTCCTTTTGGTGAATTTTCAATTTCTGAAAGCCAGTGTTGTTTAAACTGATCAATAATTCTAAGTTTCATACTTTTCTGAAGCCACGTGGTATTATGCACAAGTTGGTACAACCATAAATTTGAGTAACCTGTGCTATCTAAAATGATTTTTACATTATCAAACCATTTACCTTCCAAATTATCGTCTGTATATTTCAACCATGACAGTTTGTATCTTAGTTGTGAAAGTTTGTTTTCAATTTCTTGTAAAAGCTGCGTCCAAAATGTAATGATTCGAACTTATATAATGCAGATATCAAGTGGGTATCTCCCAAGCTCCCCATAAATCATAAAATTTGACGTTGACAATTTTATATGCAGTAAAAGTTTACAAAATTTTAAATGAACACGGTCTAAAATTTCATTATTCCCAAATCCTCAGACTTCACAGAACTGGTGAAACCATTTTATCAAAAAGATCAAGCTGACACTTTATCGATAGGTTGTGCAGCCTTCCTTTTTCCAAGACTTCATACATCGCTTTTGTGGCCTTTTGTGCTGAAAACTTTTTTGTTCTAATAAAAGATCCAGGACGTGAAACCCTTACCCCAAGATATGCAAAATCTTGAACTATTTCTAATTCTAAATTATCATAATAAAATTTTAGAATCCGTGGTAATACAATGATTATAACTAACGCGCATCCACAATGATACATATATGATATTACCGTAAATACAAACGGATATGGAGTATGCAGAAAAGAAATGACATCTCAGTCATTAGATGTGGTAATAACCTTAAAATTTTCATCAATGTGAAAGGATTAGACTAACTGGAAGTCTTTTAACAGAATGTCTTATAAGTTTTGATTGGCAATATCAATTAATTTTACTACAAACTTACAAAGAACTATGTTTGTTTTTTGTTTTGTTTTTAGTTGGGGCTTTACATCGTTTTCAGCCCATTTGGCTATTTCGCGGCGGCCAGTTTTTATTGGTGGAGGAATCCGGAGTTCACAGAGAGAACCACCAACCTTCGGTATGAAAAATTGACAATCCTTGTCAATTAAGATCAGAGTCAAACACACCCTGCCACGTGTGAAATTCGAACTCACAACCTCAGTGTTGAAAGGTAGTCATGACGAACCACGTAGATCAATCGGTCATGGAGCCCCCCGCCCCAACAAATATGTAAATGATGCTCATTTCACAGCAATTAACTGAACATTACATCATATTCTCTCGTTAAGTTTCTATTCTTTTTATTGTATTATTACGAGGGAGATGTTTACAAAATAACATTTTGTGTAGTATTTTTATGAGTGCGTCGACATGTAAAATTTCAAGAATAAAAAAGCCTTGATACAGAACGTAGAAACTAAGATCAGTTAGAATCAATATTCATCCGCTGTGTTTTCATTACAGTATTTAACTGTAAGCAGGTTGCGCATTGACTTCGATTTTTCAATATACTATTATCCACACGGGACAAACAAGTGTTACAGCTAAAATAGGATTATAATTATACAGATAGGAGTTAATTTACATTCCTGGTCATATCAGACCAACCTTAATGTACACGTACGACATATGGATTTAATTGGTTGAACAATCTGTTGTTAAACTAACATACTTATTGTATAGCGTTCAGTGTTAAACCGAATATGATATCAAAGACATTTATTGACAAACGGATAGAATATACAGTTTAGTCACAGATGTGCTATTAGCACACAAGTGCTCTAAAAATATTAACATGACATAGAAGACAGTAGCCGTTGGATAGCAGCGCTAGACCACTGACTTGCAGTATATTTGTATACAGAATATGAGTCTTCTTGGATTTAGTCAACCCTTTCAAATATTGACAATATGAAATCATAATCCGAGATTTATCTGACGTCAAACACCCCTTATCAAATTAAGAAACACAAGAAATGTTCACACTTAACGAGAGCACCCTTTGCTGTTGGCAATTTTGTTCCTGAAATCTACTTCCTTTGGTTCCCGAGAAATATTCAAACCTGAAGCGTTTCTATGCATTTAGATACACGAATTTGAAGCCTTTTTTCTACATTTACAGCTCCTAAAAATCAAGTGGTAAATGTAGCTTCCTAAAATAACACTTTTATTGGATAATGTTGTGAGCTGAGACACCAAAATTTGACGACAAAATATGCTGCATTAATTTGAAGTCGAGACAGTTATTAAAAATATACATACAAATAGCAATAACATAAACATGATAATAGATGTCTTCCTGGTTTAGGTTGTTATCATACATTTTACCTCTTGATTTGTCTGAAATAAATATCGAAAAAAATACCTTTCTGAAATTGTGATGTACTTATACATGTTTGATGGCTTCTTGTCCTCTCTATTTGTTTTCTAAGGAATATCTAAATATTATTAAATTAAACTATACTTTGAAAACGTGTCTTTAAAAATATGCTTATCCAAACTGTCAAATGACATTTTAAAGCTGTTTTAAAATTGAAATCCAGTCGTTTTACTTATTTCACTGAGTGCAGTAACGCACAGCTTCATAAAAATAAATACAATTTTCATTTTTTTTTTTTTTTTTTTTTTTTTTTTTTGGTTAAATTTTACAACAAAATTAGATATCAAATTGAAAAATCTTACATATTTGTATAAATAATATCACGATAATTCATATGCCGAAAGCTACATTTTAATGTGATGCATAAATAACGCGCTTGACCATTTCATACACCTTAATATTCTTTGTATATAATAAATATAATCTATATAGCCTCTGGAACAAGCCATGATTAGTAACAAGATATTCATGTATATTCTATTTCCTACATATTACATCCGCTGCGTAGTAGAATGATATAACGACCCTTTAATGGCTTTAAGCAATGGGGATTCCAATTTTGTCTGTTTAGTGGTCACAATAAGAATTTAACAAAGGACGAATAAATTAAAATTAATTCAAAACAAGAAATAATTGTTAAAGTGAACAGTCTCTCCGCCCCCCATACACACACAATATCTGAATTTTGAAAATATAATTATGAACCATTGCGCTTGCAAGCGTCTAAAAAGTATACTCAGGGATCAGTGCACCAAAAAAGTCTTAAATTGAATCCTCGTCCATGAAGATCAAAATATTTGACTCAACTATGGTGTTCCTTGTAAGTTATACCAGCAGAATAATATGTGTCGTATGCTTGTGATTTAAAAGTTAATTAAATAATTTATCCCTTTGTCGCCTTTAGTAGGTTTGGGTAGTCATGCACCTTCGTTATATTTGCACATTCGAATAGCTTATGCTGTCAAAAGATATAATCTAATCAAAGAAAGTTGCATCAATTGTGCCGTCTTGTTTTGATTTTCTTTGGTTTTTACTCCTTTGCTTGTGTCTTTGTGTTATGTTTTTGCTCTGTCGGTGTTCTCACGATTTCTCCTGGTCTTGGGATTTTGGTTTTGAATTTGATCAACGTCTTACTACTTTGATTCTTTTTTTTTTATAGATATTTCATAAATCGAAAATAATGATATACAAAGACTATTATAAAATTTCGTACTTTTAGATTTAAATAGAAACAGTGTATTTCAAACTGGTTAAATCTTTTGTGATATTGCACATGAAAGGTGATATTGCATGGTGAACTATTTTTAGGAACAGGTGATTTCCAATTCATGCTCTTAATAAATTAATTGTAGCACTTCACTGTCATGCAATATCATGTTTTATGGACCACTTAAAGCTATATTGCCCGCTGCCGTTGGCCTTGGCCAATATTGCTGTAAAGTTGTCCATAAAACTTCATATTACACTCAGTAAAGTGCCATAATTGTATACTATTTTTACATTAACATTTTGAGTAGAGAATTTAAATCTAAAATCAATAATACCATGGATTGTATATATCCCTGATGGTTGTATGTATATATATTATTATCTGTGTATACGGAAAAGTTATTTTATTAATGATTTTGTTTGTAATAAATCCACAGTGAGTTTTATATCTACACCCAGGAAAATCAATTCTGGGCAATATCTGTACATACGACAATTTAATTAGTTACCTGTAAATCGAACTAAAATGAAACAGTTTGATTCAATGACATATCATTTTGCTGATAACACTTAGTATTACTAATCAATATTATAATTGGGGAATGAACTTTATAATTTCGTACTAAGTACTGCAAACGGAATAAAACTGCATCAAACTAAATGTTAGAGACATGTGGGGATACAATTTCGTACAAATTTTCGAAGCAGTTACTATTGTTTTTATAGACTAAAGTGTCTTTAAGTTTATATTTTTAATGTATAGGCTCTATTGTGTTATTTGTTATTATTATATGATAAAAGTCTGCTCTTAAACATGGCCCAGCGGGTAATCATTTTCCTCTATCACCCGCTTTGGCGGAGTATACCATAAAAATCAAGTAAGACTCTATGAGCGTATACTCCGCTTAAGAGGTGATATGCTAAGTCATGTGTTAGAGCACACCTTTACTCTCGTTTAAACCGTGCAATGAAAAAAGAAGAGTTATAGTAACAAATTCCACAATATAGAAGAAAAATTTTAAGACCAAAGTGCATATCCAGATTTGATGCCTAAGACTCACATGAAGTTTAATAAAGATTTGATTATACTGTAATTTTAAAACATTTATTGTCTCACTTGCATGGCAACGGTAGCCAACTCCAAAATTTCAAGACCAATATGCATATCCATATATGGCAACTAACCTTTATATAAAGTTTCAGAAAGTTTATATTAATTTCAATTTTTAAGGCATCTTTTTGGTTTTGCTCTGTTTCCATGGCAACCAGAGATATAAACATATAGAAGAATTATTTAACTCTAAAAAGCCACGTCTAGATGTATTATCAGAAAGCTTTTACTGGCTTCGATTTCTATAGAAGTAACACCAGTCTTTTAAAGTGACATAAGAATTAATACCATTTGCATGCAAAACAAATCCTATACACTTGCCAAATATAATAACTCAAAGTATGCAACAGTTTTTGCAAATTGGCATTTTCAGACTTTGTATTCTGTTTAATTTGCAGACTCTAAATACTACTGTATTCAATGACTTTGAGTGAACAATACAATATTTTCAGACCACAAAAATTTGATAATTGATGATGAAATTTTGTTAAACTATCTACTGCTTCATTTCAGGTCCAACACAGCAATTATTAAAATGGAAGTGAAGTTGACAAGATCATCACATTTATCTACAACCGGATTCCGACTCTAACGCCATCCAAGATATTTTATCAATTTTCTACGGAATGTAATTTAGTTAACAGTGAAAAGTTATCAATCAAACGGTTTAATATGCGCTTTAAAACATTTTGACAGACAAAGATTTATGCTTTCATCACACACACACGGCAAGTTATTTGTTTTACAACGAACAATTCTTAATAGGTTTCCATTGACTTCAGTATTTCTAGAGAATCAATACCCTTTTTGGCTAATAAAGTATCACTTGTATAATTCTATACTACAAAAGAAAAAAAGTTTTCTTATTATCACTTTACTACGTGAGGATTTATCTATACAGAAGCCAGATTAGGGACATATACTGTAATTACGTGACAAAAATTTTAGCTTTGTCGCGAAATGTAATTGTGAGACATGTAAATGGCAGGTTTTTCAAAATCAATTGGTATTAACTTAGGATTTTGTTCTTAAAGTTTTATAGTTGACGTCATTTGAAGATGGTATCTTAGACGAACTTACTTATTTAGAAAGTTAATGATGCCACTTAACTGTAAATTTCTTCCAAAAGTGTCATTTGTCTAATTACAACCATGACTCTAACTGGGAAATAGCTTTTTTAGTGAAAAGCAAACCTTGTAATTAAAATGGCTAACGAAAATAAATGTTTGAATAAACACTCTATGATGCCAAAAAGCATTCTGTGAAACAAAATTCCAATACAGCGTGTGCATATGTTAACAAATTACGTCTCACCAGTAGCGCTCAGTTAAACATGTAGAAACCCGAAACAGTAACACAAAATGTTGTTGGAAAGATTCAGAGAGCCAAAAACCACCTAAAGGCAGGCCTGAGGGAGATATTCCTTTGTTCCTCCAATTTCACACATTATACCAGTTGCTTGCAAATATCTACATATAAGAAACTGACCTTGTGATAATCTCAGAAAATTGAGTTCACCAGAATAGTATAGCAATAAACATTGTGCAATTTGTCATTATCATTAATTCGCATATATGTACATTGTGTAAAGCTTTAATTGCAGAGATATGACGAAAGATGATTGACGATAAGCAGAGATTTCGGCTCATGTAGGTGCTACGTGTCGTCTACAATTTAAAGTGAGGTGCGAGATTTTTGTCCATATTGAAGGTTGTGACTTTAATAGGATCAGTAGCAATAAAAAATATTTTGTTTGAATTTCTTCCACTTGCATATATTGATTTTATCCTTTCTTAACCTCCTTTAATGATACCAGATTTGATGGTCCTTATATATGTTTCAACAAATCGTATCTGATAGTGCTCAAGGCCAGAAATTTGGATACTATATATATAGTAACCGAAACAGTAACCAAAAATTTTGAAGAGTAGATTCAAGAATGAATGAAAAAAGTTGAAGTAAAAAAATCTCTAAGTTTCTTCAGTTTCTAAAAATTCTCATAATTTCATACTTGTAATAGTAAATTTTCAGCGCAAGTTTCAAGCTAGTATCTTAAAACCAGAAACTGCGTTGGTGATATACCCTATAAATAGAGACACGGTTAAAACATACAATCGCTTATTCATTTCGAAATTATACAACTATCTGTAAAAAATAGATATTCAATTAAAACATACAATGGCTTGAGTATATTAATCGAATTTCTGGGAAATCAACCTATGTAATCAGGACGTAATTGAATATAGTAGTGTAAGACTCAATCCTGTTGGTCATACCGATATATATATAACTTAGCCTAACAATCATCGATTCTGGTAAAAACCCTAATTTGTCAAGAACAGCCCATAATGTATAAATCACATTTGCGTAAGGTGGTAACCAACGTTCATTAGACATTTTGTGATCAGTCTCGTCTATGTATTGTCATGTGGCATTTATTAGCAAAATTAAGGAAAACAAAGTCAGATTAGTTTACGTTTCAGGCTAGAAAAGGAAGAATATCTTTATCTAAATCACAAAATATCACGTTTCTTAAATGTCAGTAGGAATATCTAATTGTAAATCAAGATTTCACGTTTATTAAAGTACTAAATAAAGTGTTTTGACATAGCAGTTTCCTGTGAAATAGGTTACTTTGTCAGAGAAAAGATCTCAAAGCATGTATACATTTTATGGAGGTAACGAAAAGGTAATTTGTAACTGAAACAGGCGCGCAGATGTTGCCCATCATATTTAGAGTTACTAAAGAAGAGTTTAAATATGAAATTAGCATTCCTGGAAAGTTACTATTTACCTCAATTAGAAAAGAAAACCGTAGGACCATTCAAATAGAAAAGATGCCACAAAAACAACAAAAAAGACCCAGTGTAATAGAACAGTGTCTAAAATTAGAGGCTATTTTAGAGGTCATCTCTTTCCTTTCCTTCATTATCATTTGATTTTATCAAAAGCATGTTTATATGAGAACTTTCATTTATACAAGAAACAAAGTGTCACATATATATAAGACCTAAAGGTATTTCTGAAACAAAAAGGAAAAGAAACAAGAGGCTCCCATGAATCTATATTGCTCACGTGGATTCAATCTACAAATCAATGGCCAAAAAAGCAGCATCTTTTGGGAGGATCAATTTATTTTTTTACTAGTATATTAGATCATATATTTGTTTAAACTTTACCAAGTTCCACAAGTGAAGTGTCCAACGTTAAACTAAGTTCGGCTCAGGCGACAATGCTGGTTCCAAATGGCCACTAGGTTTCAGACAAGAAGATCTTTAAACGTTTACCATAACAATTCATTGTTTTGAGAAAAATCGATGAAACGTAATAAAGAGTACAATATACAGCTGAAACATTAAACATCAAACCCTTTTTTTAATACGAAAGTATTCATTTCATTTACGTTCAGTGCACTCAGAACTCAATAGGTGGCATATAAATTTACTCTCACGTAAGTCCTATTTACATTTATTTGGGATGAGCGTTCACATAAAATCTAAAACATAGGACAGATGCTAAATTACAGTGTCACTACAAGATCTATACAGTTGATCATATCTCACAATTGCAATATTTTCCTGACATTTAGTTATGGTAAACATCGTAACACAATCCGGCATTTACAAAGCCATAAGTGATTGGGGTTATATGCTTGACATCGGCTATACACAGATAAATCACACATAAAATGTTTAAAGACAGTTTCAAAGTAAAGTCTAGAATTTCTAAAAATCACCCATGATGTTGCTAAAGTGTTTTCTAACAGATAATGGGAATATATGTTTGTTTTGCCAGATATGTATATCGTAATTAAAGTACAAAAATTTAAACCGTATATTTTGGAAATAGACCCTCTCCAGGCATCAAAATGGTATTCCTAAAAATCAAAGAGGTTAAATACCGTTTAGGTAAAAAAAAAATTTAAAAACCAAAAAATTTAGGGACATGTTATAAACATATAAATACAAAGACATGGCGGATTCGGGAGGGCAAGTTTTAAAATCTGGCCGGATCCAGCCAACCCTAGCAAAGACCATTTGACCTCAGTTGAATCTAGGACTAATCCCTAACACAACAGTAGCGTATCAACTGACATAAAAACCGACCGGACCAAGTCAATTCCAGAAAAGGCTGTTTGACGTCCAATGAATTCCGAACTAATTCTGAACGCTACAGTAGCTTATCAACTGTAAATTGTAGACACAATTAAGGTTTTTTTATTTTCAAGAACTCTGGTTTATATTAGGTGAAGGTAATCCTTAAGGAAAGACTTCGAATTGCATGACGGGTAATATAGTCATGTAGCTGTGGTCTAGGTACATAGTTTCCATGCCATATTTCTACTTCTACCAGCAATTTTGGATCAGAATTTGTTTGAAATTAAATTATAAGGATTGTTATAAAATTTGGAACAGGTTATACTTGTATAATTCTATTTTAATTTGCATATAAAAATACAAGAATTTCATTGGTCGGAAGGGCAAAATCATAAAAGTTTATACATCGATAAACCCGTATTTGGCAAGTATATTCATGCGCTTTTTTGATATTTAAAATTTCAATTGAGACATTAAATGTGAAGAATGCTGTAAAAGAATAAATTTTAAGGATGATACTGACAATAATAGTTAAGATTTTATGAGAAATGGTTTAAAAATTGATGAAAATTGCGTTTTCAAAAATTCCGCGAAAATTTGCTGCACGGGCGTCATAGTCAAGATTGCAACGTCATATTTGTAAACAACGCAAGTTGGATTCTTCAAACGGAAAAAAATCGGACATTGCGTGGATTCTGTACGCTTCAGATTATGTTAAAATCTATCAAAACTTAAGTTTCCTTGTTTTTTCGATTTGCAAATGACTTTGTTGACTTTTTTATTCAATTGCTCAGCTGCCAAAAATAGTGCCAGATTCAAGATGGATGTCGCCTGAAAAGGGCAAAGTTTTTTTTTTTTAGGAACAACTTTTCGATGTTTGAAATGGAATAAGAAATAAGGATTAAATACGAATTTGTATGAGTTTATCGACGTGTAAACTCGGCCTTTTCACTCACAAACTCAACATAAAGTCCTTCGAACTTTATTTAATTTGTGAGTTAGTCGGTCGAGTTTACACATCGATAAACTCATACAAAATAGTATTTAATCCTATAATAACCTACTTTGGTCAGTTTACGGTAACACATAAACAGCTTCTTGCCTCAAAGTAGATTTTATAGGGGAAGGGTTGAGATCTCACAAAACACGTGTAACCCCGCCGCAATTTTGCACCTGTCCCAAGTCATGAACCTCTAGCCTTTGTTAGTCTTGTGTGTTTTTTTTCATTTTAGCTTCATTTTTATGTTTCGGAGGTTAGTGTGCCGTCCATTTCGCTGAATTAGTATACATTATTGTTTAGTGGCCAGTTGAAGCCCGTCTCCAGGTGCGGGAATTTCTCGCTGCGTTGCAAACCCATTGGTAGCCTTGAGCTGTTTTCTGCTCTTTGGTTGGGTTGTTGTCTCTTTGACACATTCCCCGTTTCTATTCTCTATCTATATAGTATACCCTGTTCCAAAATTGAAAACAATCTTCGTAAAATGTCATCTATTAATCAGTCTAAAGTAATTTTGTATTCGTATTTGATCGTAAGGTTTTGATAGGGATGAAAGGTATTAAATTTTGATTATTTTGGCATATTTTTCTTGCCTTGCCAAAGACACACACATTGTCAAACAGTGCATTCATTACAAATATTGTTAAAATTGTGCGTGATTGTCATTTATCAATATTGAATCGTTTGGATAAAAAATCCTTTCATTGAGATTTGCATTACGAACATTTTTGAAATTTTTATAGTATATGAATGTTGTTATACAGATCATTGTAAACCTTATATTATCGATGCAATATCAAATCTTTTATGTAACAGTAAAACGATTGATCATCAAGTTGTTATCATAGTAAAATAGGTCCCTGGATGCTAAACTGTGAAATATCCAATATGTAATTTCATATGAAGCTTGGTATAATGAAATTAAACAAAAACACATCCATCAACCAACATAACATCTACAATCTATTTTTTTAGTTCTAACTCATTTAATTGTAATTTCTACTACAGTTTAATAAAAATACTTTACTCTTCCCTTAGATGGCTGTAGTTTTGTAATTGTTTTTTCTCCTTTTCCCTTCATAATCTCCACGACAGAAAGGATATGTTGGATTTTTTAATGCTCAAAGCATCAAATATTTCATTTCACATCAAAATTAATGTCAAAGAATGTTCTGAAATCAAAAGTTTATGACAAACGTGATGATTTTAATTTTCCGATTGTGAAATTCTCCTTTCTTAGCAGTAACATACCAACGGGCCTCCCGCCTTTGGGGTGTACATTTCACAGTTGATTCGTTACTGCCGCGCATGTGATTTATACGGCGAATTTATCGACAGAACCAGATTGCTGTCGCAAAAACTTCTAAGACAGGGTTATGTTTAGTCTATTTCATCACTCCAAAAATTTTACGGTCGTCATCACGAATTGACTGCCCGATACGAAGTTTTTATCTCGTGTATGAGACTAGCATCTTTAGTTAGATTTCACGTCCTTCTTGAATTGACACCTCGCCGGACTTGACTCCTCACCAGACTTGACACCTCACCAGACTTGGCACTTCACTGGCAATGTGACGGTTGCCGTTAACGAGCAGGACATGCCTACCCTTCCGGAGCACCTGATGTCCCTCCCGCCTTTTAAATGGGAGTTCACATTGCTACTGCTATAGTTTCTGTGCTGTCTTGTTCTAGTTTAGTTTAGTTGTTTTTTTTTATTCTTTAAGTTATATATATATATCCTTGCGGTGTTTATTTCTTGTTTTCCATTCTCCTGACTTTGTGTTTTCCTTGGACTTCGAAGTTGTGGACTTTTCCCACTGTTTTGTCGCTTCGGTATTCTTTTGCCGAAATTTGTTACGACTGTAGAGAACCCAAACATTCACACAAAAATATTGACACAAGAATGAATAAGCAAAAATATTAAGATGGGGAGTCAAGCAGATCAAAAAGATGCTAAAAAAGCAACACAGGGAACAAAATTACAAAATTAAAACAAATATCAAATCAAATATGAAAATATCAAGACAACAGCAACAACAACAAAACCAAACCAAACCTATAAATTAAAACAAAAACAAATTCACTAATATGGAATATCAAAAGGACAGAGATAAATGACTAGACTTTCATTACAAAACCGGATATTGACACAGTAAAAGCAAAGTTATCCTTCCGGAGCACCTCGGTTCAGTCTCTATGTAAGTCCATGTCATTTCTCCCTGTGTAGACGTATTGATTTCATTTTTTTACTAACATGTACGAAAGAACTATTTAAGTTTGTACTTTTAAGGTACATGTGTATTATGTGCAAAATTATACATTTTATTTCCAATATTTTTATACAAATAATTCAACAGAAAGGCCAATCCTAAAGCATATTAAAAAGACGTTAATCTGTTTTACTAGTGTTTGGGGAAAAGATTAATATATTGTATGTGTCTGAATGCAATAGTCCACAGATTCTATTACAAATTTATATGATATTGGAATTTGATATTTGATTAGGTCTTCTGAAAAATCTACACAATTAGATTGCTAGTGATAAAAATGAGAACTTGTCAAATAAACTTGTTTTCAGTCAAGTGGCGCAGACAATTATTTTCTTGCCTTGTTTCGGGAAAATTATATTTTATTTTCAGAATTTGGTGCTTTGGGCATCACGTTAGGCAGGGAAACCTTAAATTTTTGTATGTCTGTAATTCAGTCAGAGTGGGGCTGATATACTATTAGCAGTACTCATGGCCAAAAATTGCTGAAAATAAAACAATAACCCAAATTGTGATTGGGTGGTGGTGGTGATGTTAATATATTAAATGTCTTTGTGTGATATACCCCACAGTTATATACAGAAGCAAACAAACAAATTCATTACTTTGAAGATCAAAATGGCTGCAGAAATGGAGCATGCAAGACTTTCTTGTTAGAAAATAAATGTATTGTATAAATGTCGTGAAACAACGATAATGCCCTTTTCTAGACATAATCGAGAATGTCCAAGTTGTGTACGTGGAATGTGCTGCGAGACATAAGGCCGATAGACTTCAAAATAATCTTAGAATATTGTTATCTTTAGTGTAGAAAAATATAATATGTCTTCAGACATAGAGGCAAAAAAATGCGAAGACAAAATAATTTTGCAAAATGTAACTGAGGCGAAGTTAGACAAAGGTCTTCTTGACAGTCTCACTGTGATTTTAAAATTAAAATCATGCTGTCGAATTGCCTTTCTTTTGCCGACCTTTTGACATTTTATCCACCATGAACCCTCTTTGCTACAACCCTATATGAGGCCAGATTTACACGAACTAAGTTTAAAAAAGTTTCAAAGATCAGACCAAAATTAGTTTAGTATTTCCAAAACTGAAGATTACATGTATAACTTTTCAGTGGAGATATTAACTTGTATTGAAATCTATTTTCGCGTTATGTCGGCAGATTAAAACCCAACATTTATCGTATAGATCACTTCTTGCTTTCACTTGTTTGTATAATGATAGAATTTGATATTTGATTAAGCTTACGGCAGCGTCGTCTCAATCAGATTATGACTGATATATTTGAAAACTTATCAAATAGAGTTGTTTTTTATAAGGATGAACAAAATTAAAACATTTTCGTATTACGGGTTTATTTTGGATGTTTATCTTAGTTTCTTCCAAATGCTGCTTTATCAAATGGTTTTTCAAAAGGTGCTGATAGTTCGCTTCGGGCAATGGAACTATTCAGGGTACTCTTATCTGTTGCAGGGGTGTAGCTACACAATGTACCTGTAAGCAGAGCCGGAGTTGCTTACATATTTTAACGGCAAAAAAAGTTAGTTTATTACGTGCCTTTGACAGTATTATATAAAAATAGTGGGAGGTCATTTTAGTAACTTGCAATTTATTATGGAATCGTAATTTGTATCAAACCAAGTCCTTTACGAGTGCTACATTACGTTCTTAAGGATGCTCGCTGGTTGTTTTGGTCTTTTTGTCCGATTTTCGAAATCCTCGAGTTTTATCCATTTCTTAAACATGAAATTGTTTGCCCATGAACCCCCATTTTTTCTTTTATAATTCAATCATATATACTTTAAAATGGTATTTGACAAAATTTTATCAAATCCTTTATATTTTTTCATACATTTTTGAGAGACTGAAGTTGCCAATTCAAAGACAATGAAAAATTCAGAGAAAACCCATTTCCTGCAAATTTTCAAGGCCTTATAGCTCTAAAATGAGCACATGAACCTATATTTTTTTCTTGCTTATTTGTTTACTATTCATATGTTCTCTCAAACTAAAACACCTATTTCAAATCCTATTTATTTCCTATTAGACCAGCGATCATCCTTAAATGAATTAAAATATTACGTCAGCATTTGTATCAAAAACAACATCTTCTCAATCCAAATCTCCTTGATATACAAGTATGGAACGTCGAAGTACGTACGAAACCATATATGACAAGAAATTAGTCCAAGCTCAAGTCAAAAGTTAAAGTACAATATAAAAATTGGTCATACCAAATAACACTTCCCTATTAAAGTATTACCAGATATAATAAACGCATATATCATCAGATATGTAGAGAAAACCCACGTTCATAAAGTTCTATTTTTGGAAAATTAGATTATTGTTTATGATGGATTCTCCAACACGCACTATCTCAAATATTCATATAGTTTCATATTATGTCCAATTCAGCTGTAATGGAGAGAAGTTTTATTGTCATATTGTTTTCAGTGGAGCAGACAAGTTCGCCGTAATCCAAGTGTAAGAACTAAAAAGTCTGGTAACCATTGGACTTTGCTTATAAAACTCTTTATACATAATTTTTATAAATATAATTCTTTGATACCAATTTTGATGCACAAATTGTGCACAGTTCGTCGATTTACGACTCATCAGTTGTGCTCAAGGCCTAAAATGTTGAAAACCAAAATAACAATCCAAAAGGTTGAATTGAATCTTATAGCTTATACTACATATCTTTGTCAAATAGACCCATCAGTAATTCTAATACACTGTATATTTTGATTTTTTGATTCTCTCCTTCTTTGTCTTATTCGCGACAGTATTGTTAAGGCCATGCCAAATTGATCTTTAGTTTTTTGGATTTCGCCGCTCTGATTTTTGGACTATGTAAATTTTAAGAAACATTATTTTGCCGCTTCATTTTGCAAAATGCTGAAAATTCGCCCTAAATTTTTCATTTTCAATAAATTTAAAAAAAAACATTGTTCACCCGCTCCTAAAAGTTTTTTTTTAAATTGGGATTTTGTTTCCATTTTTTGCAATATTTTATTTTAAAAAATGTGTGCCGCACGTAATTTTGATCTACGCTCGAAAAAAAAGTCTTCAAGAAAAAAAATTACGTATTTTTGCCTTCCAAAAATCCTACATTGTGATATACCCCTTGTGGTAGTATTCTTTCACTTATTAATTTCACACTTTGGTACATTCTGATCAATGTAGGATTCATTCCATCAATTCAATATAGTCAAAGAAAAATATACTAATGAACGAAGTTGTTACTTTTTTTTTCTTTTCCAAATGTGCAGATATGGAAACTGATAGGTATTGATTTAAGAACTGCCATACGGCATTGTTTGATATACTTTTCAAAATATTGTAGATATCTGATATTTACTTTTGGTGATCTGTCATTTTCTGCAATCAATAGTTATATAATATAATTTAATATCAGTTATAAAATAATTATGACATTATTATTTAATTTCATGGTAATAAATACCACTGTTTGGAGCCACACATCGCCAAACTGATAACCGGATATTTTTTTCCGTCGGAAAATCCGATTAAAATGCAGCCGTTGACAATTTTGTATCACGAAATAATGGGAGGAAATGTCATTTTCATCATTTGTTTATCATACCAGATCATCACTTGTTCATAAACATAACTGCTTTTTATATTACATTAAAACCTGTGTTACTGAAAGTTTTAAACTTTTCCTACTGATATTTTGTTGTTATTTGGTAGGACTTTAGATTCTGAAAATTAAAACCATTCGAAATTCAAGCTGTTTGCAGAAAGCATTCCCTTTTATTTATTTTTTTTCATGATAACGACAAACTTTAGTTGAACTTCTATAAACAAAGGTAATCTAACAAAGAGTTTTTGGTGAGTATATTAAAACCTATGTTTTTCTTTTTTTCATTGATAGTGGTTGTCTATGTTCAAAAGATTTAAACCGCCTCGGTGGTCTCGTGGTATTGTGCTCGCCCCGAGTGCGGAAGGTCGCGTGTTCGATCCCCGGCCGGGTCAAACCAAAAACATTAAAATTGGTATTTGCTGCTTCTCCGCCAAGCACGCGGCATCTGGGAGTAAGAGCAAAGACTGGTCGGCTCGGAGTCAGTATAATGTGTCCGAGTGAGGTGATATGTCTTCCTCCGGACAGCTACCTCGTGAGCTAGCACATTAAAAATCCGACTTAGCGTGTCGGTCTAGTACAAAGCAGGGATCATATTCATTATCATATCAACATGTTCTCGTTCTGATATGCACCTGGTTGCCACTGGACGTTAACAATAATTCATCCATCATCCATCAAAAGATTTATTCAGCAGTAACTCAGCTGATTCAAAGTAAAGTAAAAACAAATCACACTGAAAACGGGCTTTATCGGTGCATGGTAGTTGGTGGTGGTTAATTAAGCAAACAACATACTGAAGGTAAAGGACATTATTGAGAACGTAAGTCCTAAAGGCATGCTTAGGAAAAATGTAATTTCAACACATTGCAACACTGGGTGAAGGATTTAGCCACAGAGAGGTGAAGTGTGGCCCAAGTACAGAACAAGAAATTAGAGAAAAATCGCACTAGCAAGATTAAACTTATATAAATAAAATTGCATCACCATCATGGCCCACTGATTTGAGATGACTTAAGGAAGTATTAAATTAGATTTGAATTTTTCCCTACTTATGGCAATGAACAACACATCATCACAAGACAAAATACCAGACGAACTTTATTGTAAACTATGATGAAATGATTATGATTTTACGATCAACGCTAAGACAAGACATAATAGCGAGCGCTATAGGAGCACATGGGTCAGAATCGTGATATCGGAAATTAGTTTCTGGTAAGGACTATTGCAGCGCTCGCATCATTGGCCACGCCAACTGAGCGGAAAGGGAAAAAGATCAACACGAAAAGATGGAAAAATGATAATTTGTGATGCAGTAGAGAGTGATACAAAACCACCAGTTTTGGACAAGGCCAGAGGTTATTAGGATTTTGTTTTGGTACATCATTGTTCACATTTCCTGTTATCCATTTTATTGCTTATTAACATAATGCGGAGTCGTGTTTTATTTTTTTTAAAGAATATACGTTAAACCACCAAGAAGGCCTGCGCTAGAAACCAGACAAGTTGAAATGGTTTCAGACTCAAGTGTCAGAAGAACATTACTTGGACGGTGCACATGTTTAGACAACATAAGAACACCAATAGTGTCTTTTATTAAACACTGTAAGTCATGCCAAATGATTGTTCTGATTTATAAGATACTTTCTGAACGAATAACACCGATACGTACACATAAAAAATACACCAGGGTCACTTCCAAGTATTAAGTCCAGAAAAATAGAGAGAAAAAAATATTCCGTCCTCAGATAGTTAGAAAGGGCGGGGGTCACTCGTCATGAAATTTAAAATTCTGTCTAACGATGACACAACAAACCTACTTAAATGCGAAAATCTAGAAGTAGGATTTATGATCTATGCTGAAGCATATTTCAATAAAATGAAATTTCATTATTATTTTTTAAATTGTATTGCAACAGTCAATGGTCATTTAGACTGTTTTGAGTTTTGTCCAGTACTGGGGAATTATTCCGGATTGTCCTCACAAACTCCCTAATTATACATTTTAAATAGTATAACATAATTATTTTGATTTTGAGGAGATCAGAAAAAAAATCTTGTCATTATCTGTTGCAACTGTTATTATCTCACGCATTTATAGTTGGCGGTCAGCAATTTCTGGTAGAATTAAACTACATGATGACAAGTAGATTAGCTTTTGAATAAGCTTGTCTGACTTGAGCATTTAATTAATTTGTGGTCCCGGTTTGTGTCATCATGCGTTTGTTGAAATAAAGTAGGGGGTTAGCAAGTTAGGACTTTCGTGATATTGAATCAAACAAATTCATTAATCATGGTTATGAAAATGCGGAACTATTTTCAGTCGGATCTCTATAATTTACTACGTGAAATTAGGTTTCCTTCAGAGAACCGAGAAAGTTAAGTTACCCCTTATCGCATTTGAGGAGAAGAATTAGTGTCTTAACTACTTCTCTCCCCACAATCACACCCGAAAAAACACACAATTCGATTTGAAAAGCAGTTTCCGTTCCGACTTTCTGAATATGTTATGTATAGGGGGCGAATGTTGTCAAAAAACGTTTACCACATTCTAGCAATGTACGCACATTCCCATTAAAACGGTTTGGCCTGAACCGACTTTATGACGACCTGACCCTCGATCTGATCGAAGCATCGAAGCCGACCCTTACCCAGATTCCAAATATAATGACATCTTGTATGCTAATCAAATCTAGTTTCTAGACTTCTTGTGTTTCAGTCATATCAGCCCTGACATATATAGAACAACTGGCTGTGGCTGTCTATATTACGATTATAGACCGAAACGCATGTTTTACATTTATAATAACGCTGCAGACAATCATCTATGGCCCGAACATATCAAAATTATCAGGAGAGGACCATAACATTTACGAGAGAGAGAAAAAGAGTTCAGCAGGATAGAATTAAAATGAAAGGAATATCCGGAATCTTGAATAATTACTATACAATGATAACACTTTTTGTATGTGAACGCATTTATAAATGTTTTCAAACAGAAACGAACAGTATGCCAAAAATAGTTCACTGACCTCAGTGTTTGTTTGATGGGATATATTAATTTGACCTTTATCTAAATAAATGCAATTTTACATTATTAATTGAAATTATAGTAAATTATAAATATACTTGTATAAAACTTTCCAGACCTACCAATTAACAAGTATATCTATGACATGTATGACCGAGAAATTAGAACAGCCAACAAGGAGTATTTGATTAATTAACTGCTCACCAAAAAAGAAAGAAGAAAAATGTATTTGGCCTGTTAAATCTACCAATATGGTCAAAACCAAATAGGCTATTCGAGAATTGATATTCCTATCAATGAAATAGAGGCCCACAAAAATTTAAAAAAAAGAAGGCAAAACCTGCTAAAAATTATATTGAGAAGATTAGTTACATGGCAGCATTTTGGTTAAATAGGAAAATTCACTTACCATTTGTTTTAGAAGTTTTTACACAACAAAGGAAATAAACAGAGTCACTACGTGGTTTTAATGAGAAATGATTTATTTCACACTTCCTTATAAACAAGTTACACTTTAAACCGGAATTTCACATTTAAAATTGGATGATATGAAATAAGTGAGCGGAATTATACGTAATAGTTTTTATTTATCTCTTGCTGAAAATATAAGTGTCTGTTCAACTCAATAAAGATCTAGTGATATGAGTACATTTTTATACCATGTATTCAGTCAGAATTTTTAAAAACATGCAAATTGTTGTTAGTTCGCCTCTGACATACTTATCGCGCTTCATTTACATAGGTTAAGTTAAGTCCGAGTTCAGTTCTCTGATACCAAGCGACCTACAATCATATTACTTGGTGTCTGGTGCATCTGGGGAAATAACACAGCCTCCCACCAAAATAAGGTCACTCTGACCTACTTATTCCACTTCATTGACTTAGGTTAAGTTTTACGTTCGAGTTCAGTGCTCCAATACCAAGCGGCCTAAAATCATATTACTTGCTGTAAGGGTTCATCTCGGGGAGCTATGCAGCCACACACCAAATTTAGTGGGGGAACGAGACGAATTTTGTAATCGTAGATTTCTGGTTAGATCTAGTGATTATGAGTACATTTGCATATTATGTATTCAGTTAGAATGTTAAAACAAACCCTTGCAAACATTTTTTGTTTTATGGGGATAATTATCCAACATGCTGTGGTCAGAACGGTATAGCTTAATCCGGAAGACTAGCTGACTGTAGAACTTCAAAATTACACATGTCATGATAATATCTTTGTAATAAGCCAATCAAAACACTGTAGGCAATATATGCCATAAAGTGTGTAAGAAATGTAGGTTTGGAGAATATAGTACATGAAACAAAACATTTTACGTTTTTTTTTTTGGATTTTGTAGAAAGTACAATCAAATGTCGACCTGATATGACAAAAACTTATAATGTGAAAATTTCCCGCGTAATAATTTTACTTACCCTTGCAGCACACATTGCCTTTAAGAACCAGACGACATTAATTCTAGTCCATAGGGTGAAAATAAGCAATCCAAAAAATTTCATTTCCTCATTCTTTTAATTAAATACTATTAATTGTTTTATTCGGCAGACAAAATATTTATTGTAACCATGGAAACTTGTTTCCGAGTCATTAGGAACGGTTGACAAACAATTTATTTACATAAATTATGATTCATTTATTGTATTTCCTAGTGTTAAGACACAATGAGATTATTGGGCGTTATTTTATACCGCTGGTGATTTTATATCCCTAACAGATTCCGTGTAATTAACGTGGATGGCACTACAGGAATCAATATCAGATATACCGGCTTAACATTATCCAATTTTCAGAATGAAAGTAGGAAACAGATTGATTTGGTTTCATGGGAATATACTGTATACTTTGCAGAAGACAATTTCATTTCCCTAATTCTCGCGGATATATCAAATATCATTTGTACTTTATCATTATTTTCTTGAACTTTACATAAATCTATTGTGAGATCTGAACAGTTTTCCAAATACTGTATTAACAATTACCGGTATAATATAGCAAAGTGCCCTCGACCAATGAAAATTATATGATTTGATGTTTATTTCGCCTCAACCAGGTTGAGGTGGACTTTTGGAGTCACCCCGGCGTCCACGTCTGCGTGTGCGTGCGCGTCCACAGTCTGTTTGACATAGGGTCGTATATTTTTGTGTGCAGGTGCATGATGAAGAGACTGGCCATGTGACATAAGATGAAGGTAACATGACCAATATTACACGGTTGACTGGCTTTTAAGTTTTATGTCAAATCGGGGGGAGTAACACAGTCTCCCACCAAAGTTAGGTCACTCTGACATACTTATCGCGCTTCATTGACGTAGGTTAAGTTTTACGTTCGAGTTCAGTTCTCGATTTTTAAGATCGGTAATGTTGAACGTTAAACACGATAAGACCAATACAAAAAAAGACACATCTCATTAATTAAATTTTACCTACATCTTTATCTAAAGGCATTAAGGATGCTTGCTGGTCATGTTTTGGTCTTTTTGTCAGATTTTCGGAATCCTCGGATTTTATCCATTTCTTAAAAATGAATTTTTTTGCCCATGAACCCCAACACTTTTTCTTTTATAATTCAATCACATATACTTTAAAATGGTATTTGACAAAATTTTATGAAATCCTTTTTATTTTTTCATACATTTTTGAGAGACTGAAGTTGTCAATGCAAAGACAATGAAAAATCCAGAGAAAACCCATTTCCTGCAAATTTTCAAGGCCTTATAGCTCTAAAATGAGCACATGAACCTATATATTTTTCTTGCTTATTTGTTTACTATTCATATGTTCTCTCAAACTAAAACACCTATTTCAAATCCTATTTATTTCCTATTAGACCAGCGATCATCCTTAATACTCTAAACTCAGATTACTTGATCCGCGGCTGGTAAGAATCCACATTTGAAGTATTACGATATAATTAAAATAGGAGGTAAAATTAATATTAGAATTTAATACATAAAAGGCTGATTAATTCTATTTATTTGATTTGAACATTTAAATTTTAGCTAATTACTTTATATATGAAGTAATATTTAAATTATGTATACAGGTGGCATTGCCCGTAGAATAAAATATAGTTGTAACTCATATTTTCAAATTCATTGATTTAAATTGTAAATAAACAAAAAAGATAAAATAGAAACATCATTGAATCGTGCTGTTGTGTCTTTGAATGTTTAATATGCAATTAAAATTTCCCAAATTATTAGAAATGCCTTACAACACTACGACTAATTCATAAATGAAATCATGCATTAACTATAAACCTTGCACTGATCTTGAAAACAATTATACTTAATTAAAACCAATCAAGCGGTTATTTGAACCTTGAGCACTTTACAATATTCTAACTTTATAATGATAATTCCTTTCTTCGCGACAAGTACTCGTTAACGCTCTTACGTAATCATTATCATTCTCTTACATATACGTAGATTTGTTACTCTAGCTAGCCGATTAACAAAATTAAAATCTATAGTCAGTCAGTATTTTGTGTTGTAGTTGTCAGTTTAGATCAACTATTCAGAAATGGCACTTTTTTCTATCGTATTATGTTATAATCTTTATTTTTTGTCTCGCCTGCGAAGAAAGTCGCTGAGGGCGAGTCATATGTATTGCTTTTTCCGGTGGCGGCGACGGCGTTAACAAGGGCTTTCTTAGCAACTATTGCATCTAGGTTAACCACAATTGGTGTAGTTGTTTCTTAGCATATCAGTCTGTCATTGTCACCTGACCTTTCAGTTTCACACTTATGCCCGTCTGACAGATGCCACATGTCCTTGGTGTCATTTTCATGCTACAGTGGTCAGGTTAACGTTTTTGGATTTGGCTCTTAGCAACTGTACATAGTAGGTCAACTGTATTTGATATGTAGATTTGTCGGAAGGAGTATCTGTCTATCTGAAACGTTTCACATGTCCTTGACTTCATTTTCACTCCAGTAATCAGGTTTAAGTTTTTGAATTAGGTCTGTTTCTCAGTAACTTCACAGGTGTGGTATGTCCTTGGTCTCATTTCCATTGTCCAGTGATTCACTTCCTGTTTTATGATCAGGTCCGTCAGTTTGACTTATGTAACCTGACCTTGACTTTACTTAAACCTAACTGGTGACAGACGAGATTGTTCTTGTTTCATCTGGGGGTGTAGAACTAAATAAAATTACTATTTACTGTTCATTTGCCGATTTGCTTTGTATTCAACCAGTGCCTCCGGATTCAGAAGGAAGATTGACTCCTGTACAAACTACTTTTACCCCACCTATACATTTGACTGTCATACGCTTGTAGACTGTATCTTCAGTGCATATCTCTTTATAGTTCTGTGATTCATTACCAACCATGATTATTTTTTTTTCCAAACTTTTATACTTATGGAACTTTGTATCATTGGCCATGGACAATATGTTAATATGGAGTTCTTTGATTTATTATTTCAACGTCTCTTTCTGATATCTCTGTTTCTTTTATTAGATTACATTAATTTAATTGTATTTGATTGGCCATTTTAACACTTGGATCTACTCTTCAATAGTTTGAGTCATTTCTTCTGCTGTCAAAATTTTTGACTCTGAACACAATTATTAAATCTATGTTTAAATTCACTCTCTGTGTAGTCAAAAGTTTAAAGCAAATTTTAGTCCAAAATATGCACATCATAAAGTAATCAAATGGATTCAGCCGAAAAAAATATCTATAATAAGTAAGATTTTATTTCTTGTACCCTAGGTTAATTTAAGACTTTAATTTCTTGTATTTAAACTTTACATGCTTTAATCGGAAATGAAATCCAATGACATCCATTCGACCGAGTGAATATTAGTCCCAATAGTATTTATCAGCATAAGAGTTAGGTACATTCTGTTGATCTCTCATCAAACAAGTATCGATTGCACCCTCAGACACTATAAAACTGTAGTTAAAAGTATTACAGAAGTCAAAGGATCTAATGAGTAATAAAATGTCAGACGCCTGATTTAATCTGTCTGTGGATTCAACCAATAAAGCCGGAAAGACGGCACAATTTTTCGTTTTCAGTCTTTTCTACTTTAAACAAACATGGATATTACTGAAATCTATAATGCCTGGGTACAACCATTTAGCGTTTCCGACTGAAGTGAAAACGCGAAAGGGGAAATTATTTTCGTTTCGCATGTTCGATTTATGAAATGTAAAAGGCGAAAACGCAGAATGGTGGCATTAGGCCAACAGAGAAATCGGATCCATGTAGGTTGTTTTTCGACAAAGTATAAAATAAGAGATATGGCGAATACAACATGGAAAGCCGACCGATTCCTCAAACATTCAGCATACTTTCAATATTAGTATACTTGTCTACATGGAAAATAACCAATGTTTGGAAAAAAAACAACTATCCTTTCGGTAAAGATCAAACAAATTCTTCTAAATTCTTCTAGATTCGAATGTGCTATAGCTTATATTTTGTTACAAAGCAATAGCTTTAAAATCAAACAATGTGCCGTTGTTCGAGTGTTGCCTGTTGTACATAGTGAAACTGCATAATTTCGACTTTTGTTCTCGTCATGGTGTAGATTTCATCAACTGAAAAAAAAAATATTTCAGCGTAGATCTACTTAGGTTTCATTCTGATGTTTGTCATTAAGACTACACATTTTGTTAAAATCAAATTACAAAGATGGGTAAAGCTCATTTTAATTAGACACCAAAATTATAATGGTCCAGTATTTGTGACTCTTCATAAAACCAGGTTCAGATTTATAGAAATATACCAATATATTCCAGAGTAGTGAGTTAATACAGCATGAATAAAATAGCTGAAATAGAAATCATATGCATTTAAATATAGTGGAGAAAACCGTTTCCAGGGAATACAAATAACATGTGAAGAAACAAATACAGTTTGGAGTACAAATTCACGGACAATACGAATAAATATAAAACCAAGGGTGAAACGAGGTCAGTGCTCTGTTCTGCTTCGTAATACATGTATACGAATTGAACTCAACACAGCCAGTGCCATCTTATTAATATTATTTTAATGTAATTAACACTTTTTGATACTTGAAATAATATTCACTTTAATATGGAAAATGAAGGAGTATTTCTGGGTTATTCCGCTTTGGTCTTGAGCTATGTTTTGGAACAAGACCAGAGGTCACTGTGTCTATTCTTGCGGCAACTAATTTTCAATTTTAAGACCAAATATATATATTTTAAAATTTATTGATCCATAATTTTACCCTTTAGTAATTTCATTATTTCCAGTTTAACCTTGTTTTTATACAAATCTGTATATCAGTTAATCTATCATACATAGCCTTACCCTTATAATTATTGTCTTTAAGGTTGTATATTTTGTAGATAAATATAAAATTATTGCTATTTCATTTTCATATACAAGTAATAACTTGCAGAACCTTTATTCAGTAAAGATGGCTGCGTTGTGTTTTAAAGATATAAATTGTGTAAATTTTATCATAAATTAAAATATAGAATAAAATTTTTAATGTAAAATTTTATTTTCAAAACAATATCAATTGCCACTATATGTGTTCTGTGTTTACAGAAATACTTCCCTTCATGTGAAAAGAGTATTCTCTCGTGTTTTTGTTGTCATTAATATTTTCAATAGCTGTGAATAGTACGTGAAAAATTACTCGCTATATATAGCAAGACACACATATGTCATGTATATAGATAAAGTTACTAAAATATCGTCAAAATGAATACACTGATGTAAGACAGATTATGTTGAGTTTCGGATCTTGTGTGAACTGTGTTGAAAATAAGGAGATCACTCATGGAACTGATATAATAAATTTAGTAATAATAAAATTCTTTGATACCAATTTTGATGCACAAGTCGATTTACAACTCATCAGTCTAAAATTTTGAAAATCAAAACAATAATCCAAAAGGTTGAAAAGCAGATTCAAAACTACCACAATGACCAAAAGAGTTAAAACCAAAACCTTCTAAGGACAGAGCTATGCACGAGGGAGATATACTCCTTAGTTTTCACAAATTTTACAATTTTGTAACAGTCAATTTTAAGTATCGATTTTGGGCTAGTATCGAAATACTAGTAACTGAGCTGGGGATACCCTCCGGCTGAGTCGATGCCACTGCGGGTGATAAATATTAAATTCTTTGATACCAATTTTGATGCACAAGATGTGCACATTTCTTCAATTTACAACTCATCAGTACGTTGTTCTCAAGACTTACATACATTCATTATAAATACAATATCATTTTGAAAACTTTTTTTCATTATAAAATATTTACCAGGAATCAATTCAGTCTCAGCTTATACAAAAAGTGCCAAAAAAAAAAAAAAAAAAAAACAACCAAAAAAAAAAGAAAAAAAAGCGTGTAATTTAGTTTGGATGGTTTTTACCATACTGTGAGAAACGAATACTCATAGCCTTTTAAAAACAAGATTAGGTAATCTTTTAATCGGTCCAACCTTTGTCATTTGGTTTTAAATTTCTTTGTATATCTGAATAATTTCAAGTTGCAACTTTGAGTCATAATGATTGACACATGACACATAGTTTAAAAGGCCACCATCGGTTTCCTTTGTTTTTAGAATTATCTTTTGGAAAATCTCTTAGTATTATGCGCGTATTGTTAGATCTTAAGAAACATTTCTACAGCAATGAATCTACCAATCGATCATCTGTCCCTTAATTTCACGTTGCGTTTTGTATGATAATCATGATAATGTAGGCAATGAATTTAAGCTTTATATAATTATATACAAGTCCGGTCATTTTTATTAGAATTAGTATTTATTATTCCATCTTTGTTAACAAAAGAGAAAATTTTAAAAAAAAGCAAGTTATTAGTAAACAAGCGGTACATTACGAATATTGAACAGTGGAAAAATGACCCCAAAATAAATTATGATTTTATTAGTGAAAAAAGAAGATTTGTTAAATGGCGGGCTTTTGTTACTTCCCTTTTGTCAAGCCACGCCCACAACAGGTGCGCGAAATGTAAATATAAACAACGCGCCAAAATGTTGTTACCAAACGATTAGTAATGCACGAGACTTCTATTTCAAGTGGAATGTGTGACCAATGACAATGTTTCAGTATATGTAGAAATACCGGTATATGAACATGGTTATGGTTTGAGAAACCAGATGATTAAAAAACTCATTCCGAATGTGACGTGATTCAAATTTGAATGAAATCAACATCTTGCTGCTAAAAATAGATCAGTGGAAATAATCAAAATGGAAAAAGCATCTCGTGTAATAAGAAGGTATTTATACTGACGTTGTCAATCTAATAAGTAAATAGTAACTTAATTTGATCTCAGATCGTTATACCCGTAAGACCAGTGGTACCATTTATTGATTTTAATTTTAAAAAATCATATTTTGGTCCTTTGAACCAATTCCCTGTGGGATTTTACTGTATTATATTCTATCAATTTAAACAAGGGTAAAAAAGGTATATGCAGCAGAAATTTGATGGCTTTTGAAGGGACTGTGGAAATATGTTCGAATTATCAGTAGTTTGAGTTAACGAAGTTTGTGCAAGTACAAAAAATTGCCAGAACCATCAGTATACGAGTCAGCTACATGTAATTGAAAATTTTTTAACATAACCTTATTTTTTTTTATATTGAACAAATATGAGTCATGACCACATAGTGCATTTCTAAATTGAACCACAGTCGTTTCAATTTTAGTGATAAAAATATTCAAAAAATGAAAAAAATATATGAATATACTGATCAATAAAAATATTCAAAAAATGGAAAAAAATATAGTAATATACTATCTTTTTTTCATTTTTTGAATATTTTTATCACTAAAATTCAAACGACTGTGATTGAAAAATAAGAGAATTTTTTTTTTTCCCAGGTGGTCTGATGCAGCTCTGGTACATTGTGTCTAGTCATTTTACTAACAATCTAGTCACTCGCAATTACTTCATACACATGTATATATTGCTATATTTTTAACATTTTATGAATTATCTATTTACATCATTGTTGTATGTAATTCTTATTCTTAGCCATGAACTATTTCTTAATTAAAATTATCTGTCAGATTAATCTATTTGTACTAAACTTGTGAGTGTTGGATGCATACCTGTAAGTATCAGGTAACAAGATTGTGCATTTAATTATCGAGTTTTCAGTGGTAAAGTACACTATTTTAAAATTGTTGAACTTTTTGTTCAACTTTTCAAGAAGTCGGTGTTCGAGAAAATAAAGGGAAAATTGACGGGACTTTCAAAACGGTTTGAGCCATCGGTGGTATGCGAGCGATCCGAGTTCGAGCTACTGAAGTTTGACTGTATATAACAAGTTGGTCATAAATTTCATCCCATTATCTACAGAGGAAGACCTTTCTTTACCAGTAACTCATTTTTAAACGGCTTTCATGAAAGAACAATTGTATTTAAGGAAAATAAAAGTCTGAAACTTAATCAATGTATTTAAACAAAAGTCTTCCTATGATTTATTATATTACCGTATGGAATAAAAGGTTGCAACCAACTATAATGGTATAACTTAATATTTGTCATACATATTTATATAAATACTAGACATTGAACCCGCGCGAGCGCGGGAAAATAAGCATTTTTTTTTTGGTGGCCATATTGACTTTAAAAAGTTATTACGGCCATGTCATTCATGGAACAGTTACTCAGTATGGATGTTGTGGCAGGCTTCCTATAAACTTTCCTGTCAAGTAGGTGGTATCAACTGATAGTTTCATGTCTATATATACTGTAGTATTCCAGCAATGGATGTTAATGCAAACTTTAACCAATGTCAATGAAGCGTGAAATTTAGGTCAACATGACCCAATTGTCGTATGGCTGTTCGTTACTACCGAAGATGTATCCACTGATGAAGTAGACTGTGTGCCACTTAGAATTACCAAAATGAACCTTAAGGTTCCCTCAAAGTCAAAATCTATGACGAAAACACAACCACATAAATTGTCAATATTTTTATTGTTACAATTAATTCTGAACTGGAACTTGATGAAAAACTTTCATTAAATACACATTTCATAATGCATTACCTTTTTCCTTCAGAATAAATATGAAAATGAAATTGTAGATGTAAACATTTCCTTAGAGACGGATGAAGTTTTCAAAAGATGCCGTGAGTAAGGTAGAGCATATTTTTGGAAAATAATTGTTCCAATTGTTTCATTGTCGTCATGGACAGGGCAAGCGAGGATTATAATATCCAATAATCAGACGATAAAAGCATTTTTAGTGTGTGGCTGCGTGTGCTGTCCACGTTTATAAAGATGTCCGAGATAAATTTCGTCATTAATGCTAAAGATGACCATTTGTTAAAAATATTTTTATCTAGGGAATTGTATGGTAGAGATAAATATATTTAGACAGGTCACATGACAAATAATGTTAAAATAGATAATGGTTGGTATTATCACTTTGTGCAAGGTAAACATCCGAGCAATCCAAAAAACAACTAAGTTAGGAATTTCTCTGAACTTTACCTTACTTCATAATCTTCAAAGTTCATAACCTTTACAGTTAGGAGAAATTGCGTTATTGTAGAAAAACAATCCAGAATACATGAAGCGGAAACATCCCACTCGAAGGAGAATTTTTTTAATTTGTTTTATTCTTCTTCCGTAATTTCAAACAAAAATAATATTACATTTAAAATATGTGCATACTTGTTTATTTAAATCAACGTGTTAAAAGTATGCATTCGAGAACCTTCTTAGGGATATGTTGGGAGAATTCATATCGGATAAGTGGATACAAATTCCATTTGCACATAAACAAAACTGCAGTTTAAATTTATAAATGCAGATTGTCAAATCCGATAATAACCTTTATAATCTGAACCATACTTCGTTTATTTTGAACCACGCGTTTTGCCGCCTATTCGGCTAATTCGTAAATTTAGTAATCAGGCCTCTACAATAACAATTTTTTTAACTTGTCCCTTTGGACAAGTGCTTTCTTAAATCAACTTGTCTGGAAGGATTTGACACTTGTCCGAAAATTGAGTATGATATGTAAAGTCGCTTTAACATGTTTAAGAAACGTGTCTAAAATAATAAAACAATATTTAAGGAGTTGTTTTAATTAGTAAATTTAAACATACCATGGTCAATGTCCAAATTTGACGGATCCATTTATCGTAATTTATTTACATTAACTCCCCTCACTGTTAATTGTAACACGCAATTACATTCATATTTATTCCGCCTGATAAAACGTTTACGCGATTCAGATTAAATAGAAGAACAGTGAAATTCATTCCCCAGTATATATTTCTCCCTCGAAAGTGAAATCGAAAATAAAATAATTTTGTCATCCATATGCATGTAAGGTTTACCGATAACTCTCGCTACCATAACCTGAATTTCAAATTAAAAATTGGAAGGTTTCCGATGAATATTTTTATTTCTAAGTCCTTCTTTCAGATTTTTTTTACTTGTCCCATCGGACAAGTACCAAGTCAAAGTTGATTGTCCGACGAAATTTTCTGCTGGTACCGGACAATCGGACAAGCGTTATTGTCGAGCCCTGGTATTATAGATAAGACATAGTAAAATATATGTGCATCTATTTCTGCAAAAGGTAGGCTTTACTAAAATGTATAATGTACATTTGTATGTACAATGTAAGACATAAAACCATATTAGTTATGGTTTAATATTTTTTTAGAAGTGGAACAAAGTTGTTATCCAGTTTTGGTGATGGAACAAGTTCAGATATGAATGTCATGATTTCAGAGGTGAAAAATCTTAGGAATTCTGTAAAGTCACAAATAAATGCTGAGAATTTAGGTAAATAATACTGACAATTGCATATACATGTACATGTATATGAGACCATAATAAAATTGCCATATTCTGATGAATCAGAAAAATAAAATTATGCCTTGTATGGCATGTATGGGGGTGTGTTAGATTTAATGGTATAACATCCAGCAAAACATGAAAAAGTTTAATTAATCATAAAAGTGTTGCTATTGCCAAAATGGGGAAAGTAATGTCCTTCTCTTTAAATTATACAGTATAAGTTCTAAATTTAAATCAACATTGAAAAGTCTAAAAATAAGTCAATCTTGATTTTATACAAACATTTACATGATGTAGTCAAGAAGATTATATTACCCATATTTAATTTCTTCATAAAAGGACACATTTTCTTTTCATAACAATACCTTTGTCCAATATAACATTACATTTTTCATACATTTTAGTATCACAAGACATGTTACGATGGTCAGCTAATGAAGAAAATAGAGCAATACAGGTAGGAGCTAGCAAATATACTGTATCAGGCCGAGGTTTCATACATCTCAAATATGAGGATTTCGTCAACTTATCCTCAGCTTGTATTGACCAATTTGAGACATTTTATGAAACAGGGTGTGGGGTTCCAGGAGTACCTTACCCCTGCTACGATTCCAGCAGGACTTTGAGCCTCCTGCCCGAAAATCAGCAAATATTTTTATTCGGTTCTTTTGAAATCCATGAAAATAAAAGATTCCACAGTTCCACCTGCCTAATTGTTTTTCCTCAGGCCAGAATGGAGCAAAGTATTTTGTGTCTCCTGTTAAAGAATAAGTTTTTTTACAGGCAGCTTCTTTATTGGGCCTTTAATCAAGGAATTTTGCATTTTAGTTTTGCTAAATGATATGAAATGAAGGTAAAAATGGAGTTTCAGTATAGAATTTATGAAAATCATATAAAAAAATTGAATTCTGTCAGTAATTTTTGCATCTTCACTATTGCTAGGGATAACACAGTATCTAAAATGTTTTTATATGATAAAAATTCTGAACGTACGTGTGTATTTGTTACAGTTACCTGTATCCTCCATTGCATAACAACAAAAAAGCAGTATATTTAAGTTACTCTGGTTTTTTTTCAAAAAAGGATAAAAAAGTTTGAAATTGAAAAGATTTTTAAAACAAGCTTTTGAATTTCAAAAACTTACTTTTTACTAATGGTTTCTATTAATATATTTAGGATGTATGTAATCACATGGCAGAGATTAATTTAAGATGGAATGAAGTTCAGAGAGAGTTTAATGGTAAGTGAAATAGTATTTTCTTGGTATGTGTCAGACATCTGCCTTTATTTAATAAAGGGACTTAATCAATAATGTGGTTAAACCCCCATCCCCCCTAAAAAAGTCATCTGTAAGAAAATTGTTTCTGTTGGTAAATATAAAGGAAAAAACACATGATGATCGCAGCAACTTTGGCATTAGACTTTTAAAAAGTCAATAATACCATATGACAAATGAAAAGAAAATATATTTAGATTATGTCCCAGTCCTTTTCCACCAATCAAAGAAAAAATTGCAGGCATGATTTTCTTCCGCTTTAAAGTGGAATTCAGCTTTTGGAAGTCCGAATTTGTCCATTACGGATCCTTTATTATACATCGTAAAATGGCTGCCGAAGTATCATTTCCGCTCTAATTCCCCTGTTGTCAAAATCATGTCTGAAATTGAATCAGTTGGGTTAGTGGAAATATAGGTAAAAATTCGGTTATTGTTTGGTGATGGAATGGGCAGCTTTGGATGTCTCCAAGCTCCTAAAAGTGATAATGCAGACATTTAAGAATAAAACATATTTTTGTAGATCAGTTGAAAGATTATATGAAGATGTTGGATTTGGTATTAGAAGGAGAAAAACATGTGAAAGAGGCCAAAAACAATCTGGTAAGATACATGTACTTCTTCAGGCCCAAAATGAAAATATTATCAGAAATTCTGTGAAAAAACTTAAACTATGTAATGAGAGAATGTGGAAAACAGTTTCAAAATTTAAGAAAGTATTGTTAATTCAGAGATAAATTTTTTTGAAATTGTGACTGGTTGCATTAAGCATTGCAATATTTTAAACAAGTGTTTAGATTTTAATTATAATTATGTTTTTATAACATTTCCCTTATTTATATTTGATAAATAAAAATAATGATATAAGTATTATTGTCAGTTTTAAGCTTGAAATTGTCTTAGATTGGGAACTCACATATAATCAATGTTATGTTCTTCATTAAAAAAAAATCATTTTTTGTCATAAAAGCATCGCATATTGGGAATTTCCACTAAATATTCAGCTAGAACATAAATTATCTGCTATCTTTAAAATCTTCTGCTAATTTTAAATATTACTTTTTTTATTGTCTTTTTTATAACAAAAATTATACAGGTCAATAAATATAAAGCTTTAAACCTAATTAATAAAACTAACAGCTGTATTGATTATTTATATAGGTTAAATGCACTGTTTAGTAACTTTTCAAATGATATAGGGAAATTATGTTTATGTTAGTATATTTAGATCTTTTGTCATTTGTAATGGAATATATTTTTTATTGAAAACAAACAAGACAATTGGAGCAATAAGTTTTTTGTGAATTTCCAAATTTTGATTAACTTTTTAGATTTGTGTCATTTTTAACTTGATATTTTTTATATATATAAATATTTCTGTTCTACTTTTAATTTATGTTATTTTAATGTTTAGATAATGCTGTCAAACCTTCGGGGTATAAATTTGCATTTCAAATAAAGATATATAAACCAAAAATCCGTGCCAATAAAAATTTGAGTCTCAAACTGTCAAAGGGTGTTTAGGTCCATGTGGTTATCAAATTTGTAGGAAACTCTGGATCCCTGATACCATAACTTTTTTTTCAGGAATTACATTAAGTGCTTATTCTTAGCATGAAATGTTTGCATTTTCTTCCGTAGTTTTGGAAAAGTTCTAACAGTTTTTAGGGACGAGATCAAAAGTTCAATGTAGCATAAAAAACTTAATTCACATAGTTTTTTCACTGACCCACCACCCCCTCTCTTAACTTAATTTGGGAAAAATTGATTGACCAATATGGACATATGCTTTGAGAGTATACTTTTTGCATCATGGGTCCTGTTTTTCCTCAACAATGTATGTTTGTTCTGTATATTGAC
The DNA here is from genome assembly GCA_028015205.1 of Mytilisepta virgata. Classification (NCBI taxonomy): domain Eukaryota; kingdom Metazoa; phylum Mollusca; class Bivalvia; order Mytilida; family Mytilidae; genus Mytilisepta; species Mytilisepta virgata. Next base: position 41,975,690 of record CM051515.1, read on the forward strand.
TTGGACATCACTTGAATCTGTATCTTTCAATCCGAAAATCGATGTCGGATAACAAAACTTGCAGCAATTTTTACCCCCCCCCCCCCCAAACTATTTGAATTAAGTTTTTTATCCTACATTGAACTTTTGATCTTGTCCCTTATATATAATGTATTCAGTACAATCTGATATATTTGGAGGTAATTATGTTAAGTTTATTATGTGGCCCTTGTTGTATTTATAGAATAGAATATTTTTTTTTTTTATTGATTTAAAATCCAAACTGCAGGATTGTCATCATTAATACATATGTACATATAGAAATTAAAACACACAATATACATTTACGATACTTAATTCCGAGACGCACGCCTCATCCCCTAATGAATTAAAAAGTTGGTAACTAGCTTTATTGGCAGGTGGTGCAGCTATATCATATGTATAACAAGTGAAAGAGATAAATCATAATAAATAAATAATAATTCAAAATTCAGATTAAACATTGGTAATCAACTCATACCGAGTACTGTACATTTCACCAAAAAATTCGGAAAAAAGGACTTAGAATATTTATATGATTCTCTTGTTTAAAGGATTATGTTGAACAGAAAGAAAAGGACTGTCAGAAAAAATTAAAGAAAGTTTGCAAGGTTAGTTAAAAAAAGTATTTAGAACAGAAAATAAATTTAAAGTCTTCAGATAAATTCATTTATGTCGTTAAAATATGTATGTTGTCAATGAAAGTCTGATAAAATTCTTCAGTGTATGGGGGTTAGTGTGGTCAGGACATTTTTGAAAAAATCAGTGAACATATCAAATTTATTTGACTTTGTACATTGTTATTCTATGAAAAACACAATTACTGTATTTTTTTTTCTTATTTGATATCTCAGATCCTTTGAGCAATAGTGTCTGGAGGACCTTTATGTAAATATTCAATGGCTTTTAAAATCAATTTTTTATTGTATACAAAAGACATGCAATAATAGCATTTGAAAGAAGAATGTGTGTTAAGTTTTTAACTAGAATTTCTAACAGAAAAAAAATGTATTTAGCGATATACTGTGAGCAAGTGCAAGCAGTCAGCTCCTAACAGTAATGAAGGAAAATCAGTTTGTTGTCAGTCAGACAGCTTTTGTTTGTATTAGACGGGACAAGTACTGAGACAACAAACCTGTATTTCTGTATCCAATCAATATTTACATGGTAACTACATAACATACAAAACAATACATGTATCAGAGACAGAAAATGATTAAAAGAGTGACCTCAAACATGAATATTGATAATCTCATCCTTTTTTAATACCATGTGAATTTTTTTTTTTACATATGAGATTTTCTTCAGAAGTTATTTCCCTTTATGATAATGTAGAAAATATTATATTTGATATACATTTACATAAAGTTTCATTGAAATTTTATATGTTAAAGAATCATTTAATATAGATAGGATTTGGATTGGATCTATGTTTTCTTTATTTCTGAGGTATACCTTTTGAAAATGAAGAAAATGGTCAAAAGTTTTTCATTCAGATTAATGGACTTTCCTTTACTCAGATCATTTAAAAAAAATTGTTTGGGACCACCTTACAAATTTGACATACATATATAACATTTACTCAATTCATTATAAAAAATGGTTTGGGAAAATACGTTTTTAACATTTGTTATTATGCAAATTACAAAAAACATGTATTTTCCTGTTTCATTTGTAACAGTAGAGCATGATTTGTCTCCTGAAATTACCTTCCACACCCAATCAGGGATCGAATCCAGAACCTTTGGTTCATTAGTCAACCACTCTACCAACTGTACTAAAGGAGTACTTCACTAGTACAGTTAATGGACGATGGTTATAAACCTCTCAATCTAATTAAGATTAGTTCTCTTCACTTGCTCATTATTTTCGTTCAGTTGTTGGAGATGTAACTACAGCTACTTAAAGGTCATGTCTAGGGTCAAATTTGCTGTAGCCAATCAGCGATGCAGCTATAAAATCTTGGGGTATTGAACTGGCATAGAAGTTATTGTAGCATCTAGAGTAATTCCGAATTTGACATTAGACATGACCCTCAAGTGGCTGTAGTTAGATTTCCCATGTTGGACAAATAAATAACCGAACCAAAATAAGGAGCAAGTGTGGAGAACTAAGTTTAATTAGATTGTAAACCTCTTACAGTTCTATTACATCATACTTAATCAAGGGAAGCCACTCACATATTGATACTTATTTAATGTTATAGGGTAATATAATTTACTTAAATTTAACATATTATTTACAGAAAGGATCTGTTGAAGAAAGAACTACTATAGAAGCAAAGCTTTCCCATGCACAGAAATCTAAAGATGTTGCTTTATTGGAAGGTATTAAAGACAAACTAGGAGTAATAATTTTTCAATTGTCCAGCCCTGTTTAGATTCATTTCAATCGTCGTCCGAAGACATTTGGTTTTCGCACTATAACTTTAGTATAAGTTAATAGAAATCTATGAAATTTAAACACAAGGTTTATGACCACAAAAGGAAGGTTGGGATTGATTTTGGGAGTTTTGGTCCCAACAGTTTAAGAATCAGGGGCCAAAAAAGGGCCCAATAAGCATTTTTCCTGGTTTTCACACAATAACTCTAGTATAAGTAAATAGAAATCAATGAAATTTTAACACAAGGTTTATGACCACAAAAGGAAGGTTGGGATTGTTTTTGGGAGTTTTGGTCCCAACAGTGTAGGAATTAGGGGCTAAAAAAGGGCCCAAATAAGCATTTTTCTTGGTTTTTGCACAATAACTTTAGTATAAGTAAATAGAAATCTATGAAATTTAAACACAAGGTTTATGACCACAAAAGGAAGGTTGGGATTGATTTTTGGAGTTTTGGTCCCAACAGTTTAGGAATTAGGGGCCAAAAGGGTCCAAAATTAAACTTTGTTTGATTTCATTGAAAATTTAACGATTGGGGTTCTTTGATATGCCGAATCTAACCGTGCATTTAGATTCTTAATTTTTGGTCCCGTTTTCAAATTGGTCTACATTAAGGTCCAAAGGGTCCAAAATTAAACTTAGTTTGATTTTAACAAAAATTGAATTCTTGGGGTTCTTTGATATGCTGAATCTAAACATGTACTTAGTTTTTTTATTATGGGCCCAGTTTTCAAGTTGGTCCAAATCGGGGTCCAAAATTAAACTTTGTTTGATTTCATCGAAAATTGAACTATTGGGGTTCTTTTATATGCCGAATCTAACCGTGCATTTAGATTTTTAATTTTTGGTCCCGTTTTCAAATTGGTCTACATTAAGGTCCAAAGGGTCCAAAATTAAACTTAGTTTGATTTTAACAAAAATTGAATTCTTGGGGTTCTTTGATATGCTGAATCTAAACATGTACTTAGTTTTTTATTATGGCCCAGTTTTCAAGTTGGTCCAAATCGGGGTCCAAAATTAAACTTTGTTTGATTTCATCAAAAATTGAATTATTGGGGTTCTTTGATATGCCGAATCTAACCGTGCATTTAGATTCTTAATTTTTGGTCCCGTTTTCAAATTGGTCTACATTAAGGTCCAAAGGGTCCAAAATTAAACTTAGTTTGATTTTAACAAAAATTTAGTTCTTGGGGTTCTTTGATATGCTGAATCTAAACATGTACTTTGTTTTTTTATTATGGGCCCAGTTTTCAAGTTGGTCCAAATCAAAATTTTTGGAGGGGGGGGGCAATTCTCCACAGCATATTGTATTGCACAAGAAGCAAAAAATTGAATATAAATTCAAATCATATGACCAATACTAAGTTCTTTATTTCAGTTATTCTGTGTCAGAAACCTATTATGTGTCAAATATTTGAAGAAATTTTCAATTGCACAGTATTGCGCAATAGCAAGAAATTGATATGTGTGCCCTGTTATCAAAACTTTAGTTCTTGGGGTTCTTTGATATGCTGAATCTAAACATGTACTTTGTTTTTTTATTATGGGCCCAGTTTTCAAGTTGGTCCAAATCAAAATTTTTGGAGGGGGGGGGGGGCAATTCTCCACAGCATATTGTATTGCACAAGAAGTAAAAAATTGAATATAAATATGTGTGCCCTGTTATCAAAACTTTATTATTAACAAATTCCATTGGAAATTTGCCAATAACCCTAATGAACTTCATTGTAAATTTGACAATATAAAATGTGCTGATGAAGCTTTTTTGTTTATCTTATCTAAACTGCTTTTAAAGTATGTATATTTAAAATTTGCCATCCATGAGTATGATGTCATTTTCTATTTTAATATGTTATGGTGTATTTAAATGGGCTGTTATGGTTGCAAAGTATAAAGAAATGGGGGGGGGGGGGGGGGGGGGGGTTGAAAACAAAATTTAGGGGAGGGGGGGGGGGGGGGGTAAAGGAGAAATTGGGGAGGGGGTAATTTTTTTCTCATTTCATATTTCATAAATTAAAAAGAAAATTTCAAATTTTTTTTAGCAAAAAAAGGGGGGGGGGTTACAATAAATTTTATTGTTTTTTGTTTTTTGTTTTTTTTTGGGAGGGGGGGACAATGTGCAACTTCATAGTGTATTGCACAAAAGCTAAAAAAGGGGTAAATTATTATTTTTTTTTGGGGGGGGGGGGGCAATTCTCCACAGCATATTGTATTGCACAAGAAGCAAAAAATTGAATATAAATTCAAATCATATGACCAATTCTAAGTTCTTTGATTTCAGTTATTCTGTGTCAGAAACCTATTATGTGTCAAATATTTGAAGAAATTTTCAATTGCACAGTATTGCGCAATAGCAAGAAATTGATATGTGTGCCCAATTTTAAATTTTAAATTGGTTATTTCTGATTTATATATAAAAACAAATAATACTGATATGGTTTAAATAGGTAAATTAAAAATTTTTAAGTTCTTAGACAACATTCATTCTGTGTCAGAAACCTATGCTGTGTCAAATATTTATTCACAATCCAAATTCAGTATTGTATCAAGCTTGAATGTTGTGTTCATAATTGCCCCAACTATTCAGGGTTCGACATCTGCGGTCGTATCTAGCTGCGCCCAGCGGAGCATTTTATTCTATAGGGTTCTATGTTCAATTAAGTTCGGCTGTGGCAGCCTCATGTTGACAGTCTAGGTCAATGGACACATTTCTAAAAGAGAACCATCTACGGACCATTGCTACCAAGTCTAGTTCTAATTGGTTGAGTGGTTTCAGACCAGAAGATTTTTGAGTGAATTTCCCATAGGGTTCTATGTTAAACTAAGTTTGGCCCTGTCGGCCATCTTGGTTCACAGTCCACGAAATCAGACAATTCTGAAATAGGACGTCCTAAGGACCATTGCTGCAAAGTCTGGTTCTAATTGGTCAAGTGGTTTCAGATAAGAAGATTTTTCAATGAATTTTCCCATGGGGCCTTATGTTAAACTAAGTTCGGTTGTGGCAGCCATCTATGTTGACAGTCCAGGTCATGGGACATAAATCTGAAAGAGGACCATATAAGGACCATTGCTGCAAAGTCTGGTTTCAATTGGTAAAGTAGTTTCAGATAAAAAGATTTTTCAATGAATTTTCCCATAGGGCCCTATGTTTAATTAAGTTTAACTAAGTTCGGCTGTGGCTGCCATCTTGGTTAACAGTCCGGGTCATCAGACATCCATCTAAAAGAGAACCTCCTAAGGACTACTACTGCCAAGTTTGGTTGCAACTGGTCTTGTAGTTTCATAGAAGAAGATTTTGGAAATTCATCCCCCCCCCCCTTTTTTCTATTTTCAGTAACAGCAGCCATGTCGGTTGGAAGTCGAGGATGCCAGACATAAGTTTGGAAAGGGGCACCCAAGGACCATTCCACCAAAGTTTGGTTCAAATTGGCTCAGGGGAGTTGACGAAAAAGTAAAATCCCCATAGGCTCAATGTTAAACTAGGTCCAGCCATGGCGGCCATGTTGGATGGCGTTCGGGGAAACCGAACAAATATTTTAAAAGGGGCCACCCAAGGACCATTCCACCAAAGTTTGGTTCAAATTGGCCTAATGGTCTCAGAGAAGATAACGAAAATGTTAAAATTCCCATAGGGTCCAAGGTTAAACTATGTCCAACCATGGCAGCCATATTGGACAGCGCCCTGGAAAACCGAACGAAAGTTTTAAAGGGGACCATCCAAGGACCATTCCACTTAAGTTTGGTTTAAATAGGTTCAGTGGTTTCAGAGGAGTTGACGAAAAAGTAAAATTCCCATAGGCTCAATTTTAAACTAGGTCCAGCCATGGCGGCCATGTTGGATGGCGTTCGGGGAAACCGAACACATATTTTAAAAGGGGCCACCCAAGGACCATTCCACCAAAGTTTGGTTCAAATTGGCCTAATGGTCTCAGAGTAGATAACGAAAATGTTTAAATTCCCATAGGGTCCAAGGTTAAACTATGTCCAACCATGGCAGCCATATTGGACAGCATCCCGGAAAACCGAACACTCTTTTTAAAGGGGACCATCCAAGGACAATTCCACTTAAGTTTGGTTTAAATTGGTTCAGTGGTTTCAGAGGAGTTGACGAAAAAGTAAAATTCCCATAGGCTCAATGTTAAACTAAGTCCAGCCATGGCGGCCATGTTGGATGGCGTTCGGGAAAACCGAACACATATTTTAAAAGAGGCCACCCAAGGACCATTCCACCAAAGTTTGGTTCAAATTGGCATAATGGTCTCAGAGAAGATAACGAAAATGTTAAAATTCCCATAGGGTCCAAGGTTAAACTATGTCCGACCATGGCAGCCATATTGGATGGCGCCCGGGAAAACTGAACACAATTTTTAAAGGGGACCATCCAAGGACCATTCCACTTAAGTTTGGTTTAAATTGGTTAAGTGGTTTCAGAGGAGTTGATAAAAATGTGAAAAGTTTACGACGACATACGACGACGACGACGACGGACGCAAAGTGATGAGAATAGCTCACATGGCCTTTTAGGCCAGGTGAGCTAAAAAGTAATGAGCTGTCAAATTGACAGAAAATCTGGGTTTCCTTCATTTCTGTATTGAGCCACTTGACCACCTGATTACTGCACATTGCCAAACTAAACCTGGCAAAATCACACAAAAGGCTTGCATGTTGAAAATCGAAAATTTAACTTTCTCGGGTGGAGAAATTCCATAACTCACTAGTACCTGAAGGAGAATCTATATGTATATGCCTGCAGTGGTTGATTTAGAACAGTTTGAGCAGTGGAAATCAACTAAAAATAGTTTAAATAAAAATTTCCACTGTCCAATAAGTTATGAAATGGCAAATTATTTATCTGTTAAATATTGTTTTGTAGTGTGTGAAAAAGTTAGAGAAAATGAAGCAGTTAAAATGATACGATTAAAGGAAGGTTTAATGAAGATGTCAGAGGCTTACATGACGATGGGGAAGAAATGTTACATATTGTTTGAGGCTCAACGGGTAAGATATTCATGGTTTTTCATCTAAATTTAAATTTGTAACTTTTTAAAATTCAATTAAAAAAGATTAAAAAGCCCGAATAATTACATTAAAAATTTCAAGGAATTGGAAATGTACTTAGCTTTTGATTGATTTATAGTTTGAATAATAAAATGTGCAAACCATTTACACATTTTATATCTCCCTCACAGATGCATTACAAAATAAATTGTGGTAGATAATTTATACTATGTAGTATCTATATCCTCAGATTATTTAACCCCAAAAAATTTCAGATACAAACCTTATCCAAAATAATGCTTATTAAGTCTCCCAAACAAAGTTTGGAGACTTATTGTTTTTGTTGCGTTTCTTATTATTTCTCACGCCTCCAACTTTGTCAGGGGCACTTTTGTACTTTATACTTGACCGATTTCAATCAAATTTTGCACAATGATAGTACCCCATGAGATGTTGGTCCTAACCATTTTTCAAATGTAGGGGGCCCCAGGGGCAGTGCCACGCCCCTTCAAATACCTCAAAAATTGTTTACATTCCTACCCTATAACCATATATATTATTACTGCTTATGATAAGACAAAGGATTTGGTACCTAAAGGGGGTCTGAGGGGGCCCCAGGGACAGTGCCACGCCCCTTCAAATACCTCAAAAATTGATATTTTTTTAATAGGTCAAAAATAGTTTACATTCCTACCCTATAACCATATATATTATTACTGCTTATAAGACGAAGGATTTGGTACCTAAAGGGGGTCTGAGGGGGTCATGCCCCGCCCCCCTCAAATGACTAAATACTTTATATTTTGAAAACCATTGAGATCCCCACCCTTTAACCATATATATTATTACTCCTGATGATTAGACGAAGACTTTGGTAATATAGGGGGGGGGTCATGCCCCACCCCCTCAAATGACAAAAGACTTAATATCTTGAAAACCATTGAGATCCCCACCCTATAACCATATGGGTCAAGCCGCGCAATTGTTTTCCTGTTACAGAAGTCATGAAATACTAGGCTGCCATTAAGTCTGTACGTTTCGTTGAAACATGGGAAATGGCTCAAAACGATCGCCATACAATGGCACATATCCAGTTAAAATCTCGGGGTGTGAAGTCAGTCTACTTTTTCCGTAATTTTAGAAATCACGAGCCATGGTAAAAAAGTCTCCTTCCGCAAAGTAAAATGTACCTCTTTCATGCTCTCCATGTAGAATAAAAATTTTCTTGGTTTTATTCATTTAATCCTTTCAATATTTCTATGTCAAATGTCTCAGGTAAATACACCTTTAAAACAAGACTAGTTATTCTGTTATCATGGTTGGTTTTGTTACAGTAGGTCCATATATCATGGTGCAATTATAAATTTTTTAATGGACTTCTTTTGTATCCCTCAGGTCAAAGTTCATTGCAGGTCTTGAGCCATATTGAAATATGACATATAAATTTTCTCTACATTATGGTATTTGGTTGGTGCGGGAAGCTTTTCCTGAACATAACTGTGCAATATTTTTCAGATCTGAAAGAAAATAAGAAAGATTCAGCATAAATTTGGGCGTAAAGCAAACATGTTTATTTCATGAATAAAAACCAAAAATCAGTGAAAAAACCAAGATTCATTACTGATGTATTTAGAGCCTCAGTTTACTCTTTGGAACTCACTAATGCCTTCTAAAATTATCATTAATATTTATACTTTTAAAAAAATCATATAACAGACAAATAAAGGTAACTTTTTATATTTTTTTAGGCTGAAATATTGCAAATTTTGAAAATTATTATCCGTCATTTTAAAAGTTTCAGCTTGAAATTTTCACATGCTCACAAAAAAGTTCAATATTTTTTAACTAATAGCTAGATTATGTACAGACGAATCTAAAATGGGGTCAAATGTCAAAATCTGCCCAGTATTAACAATTTTACAGCTATTTAAAAATTTGCAGTGTCTATGTCTGAGAAATGTAAACATCTTGAAGGCGAACAAATTATGATGTTATATGAATTATGATGTCATAACTTTATGACGTCACCAAGTATTGTAAAACACAATTAGTCCTATCCTTAACATTTCAACGATAAATGATTAAAGAAAAAAATATTAATCTACAAGTAGTAACCAAGGATTTGCATTGAGGAAAAAATGCATAGCAACCAAGGAGAATGATTTTTAGGGTTAGGTTGCTAAGCAACCAAAACCCTTATGCCGTCGGTCGTTTGGTTAGACAATGAAGGAAACTTTGGAAATCTGGTGTTTTGTGGAAAAAGTTGGACCAGAAGTTTTTGAAACTATGTTTTTATGAGTAAATATGCAAGCTTATCTAGGATTGAAGCTTAAGCAAGGCTAGTTAAGCAGCTTTTTATCTCGATTTTGAGATGACACATGCGCAAAGCAACCTCCATATTTTTCGAATTACGACTATGTTTATATTGGAATATCATATAAGAAAATAAACATTCCGCGGTAAAATAGTCCTAATATTTGTTGTTGCTGGTGCAGTTGTTTTTTAATAGAAATGTAACTGAAACACACCGAGAAGTGTAATTGTCCAGTTATTTAATAAAAGATGTGTGTTTTATTGACGATTTCCTTTTTGTTTTGAAAGCCGTGTAAAGTATTCGCACCTTTTAAAGTGTACAATGCTATCGGCGTAAGGATTTTGAATGTTGACATTTGCACGGATATTTTGGGAAGGATTACAATCAGGTTTATTTTCAAAAGATTTCAAAGGTAAGTTCCATTTTTGTTGTGAACGTGATTGTTAACTTATACAGAACATATTTTGCACATTATTTGCTTATTCTTCTTGTAATTCTGATGGTATTTTGTGTATTTGATTAACCTTTTGACCTGATCATCGTGACTTCATTTTGTCAAACCTGTTGGTCAGTGATAGAATTGCATACAGGTTATTTGAAATGCCGACAACTTGCACATTAAGATTGAAAAACACTGTGTTTATCATTAATTTAGAAAACGGTATTATCGAAGGTATAATGGGTTTATTTTAATTGAAAGCTTGAATGTTTACGTTCTTTTTGTGTATTTGATTAACCTTTTGACCTGATCATCGTGACTTCATTTTGTCAAACCTGTTGGTCAGTGATAGAATTGCATACAGGTTATTTGAAATTCCGACAACTTGCACATTAAGATTGAAAAACACTGTGTTTATCATTAATTTAGAAAACTGTATTATCGAAGGTATAATGGGTTTATTTTAATTGAAAGCTTGAATGTTTACGTTCTGATCTACCTGCACATGCGCAATGTAGTGTAAATAGAAATTGTCTACAATTGTCCAAACTTTGTCTTTTTATATAACCTTAATAACTTGAAGACCTTTGATTTCTGTTTATTTTAATTCATCAAATCATTATTATGCGTTTGACTTTTTAAAAAAATTCAATTTAGAGTGATAATTCAAGAAACGTTAGCCGACTCGTGCTTTCTTTGATTGATTAGTGCATATTTATGTACAGACATGCGCAGTAAAGTTGAGTAGTAGAACCTTCAGCTCAGATACACTGTGTTGCGAAAATATACGTTTTAAAAAATCACTGTATATTTTGAAACCAAAGCAATACATATGCTGTCAATTTAAAAAAAAATCAGTCACCTACCCACAGGAACATTATTATATAATAGACACTTTCTCCTCAGAGCTCGTTAACTTTCATAATTGATATATTTCCTTGTAAATAATACTGTTAATAAAAAGAATTCAATACCAAAACCTATTTTGCAATACATTGTACAAACAAAAAGCATTGAAATAATCATCAGCAATGTTTGTACAAATAAAAGTCAAATGCTAGCAACCAAACCCTACCGGTGCTATGCACTTTGATTTTCCATTACACAATCACATGTGCACTTTTAAATAATTCATCAGTATGTGTATAAGTGTATAAGCTTATAAATTTACAGGAACAATAGGACAGTCCATTTTGCTGCCTTATATTAAAAGTTTAAAAACCAAATAAATTCAGTAATACATGTACATTTAAGTTACATGCTGTCATAACGAGTTACTCCCCTTTACAATTGACAAACTGCAAATTCTAAATCACAAGAATTTATTCAACCTGTTATTGGTAAATGTTGGTTTAAAATTCTTGTTCAAAGGGATTTGTGGATGATATAGGTCTCTTTGCACCTATTTCAATTAAATACATTCATCTAATGTTACAATTATTTAGCTGTGGTTTTCAATGCAACCACCTGTTCGTGTTTACAATTGTCCTTGTTACATGACATGTATGTAGTCTCGCCAAAATTGATACATCTAAATAAAAAGCATGCGTTTCCTGCTTATAGTGAGAATTTTTTATCATATATACAATAACTGACCTGTAATATATTATTAATAGCAATGCAAAATCCCTGTGTATTTATTCACACAAACACATGTGTTTCAATGTTTACATCATACATATTACAACTTCCGGTTAAGGGGGGGGGGGGTATTTGGGTTTCTAGCATTTTAAGGAATGACAATTTTTTTAAAGATTTTAGTAAAAAAAACAATATTTTTTTCATTTTACTTTATAATATATGTAAAAAAAATTATTGCACAAGATTTACATTACATATGGACTGTTCAAATTTAGAAAACCCCATTTTCACCTCTTTTGCATTCTTTTTTAAAGCATCACATTAAAGTTTTGGACCGTATGCAAATATTTTATACTTTTTGTGTTAAATACATACTTAAGGAATTATACTGACCCTAGTTTCTCCATCAGTTGTTTACAGGATGGATCAGCATCACAAAATATTCCTTTACACACGTTTGAGATCATGACGTCAAGTTGGGTCAAGCCGCGCAATTGTTTTCCTGTTACAGAAGTCATGAAATACTAGGCTGCCATTAAGTCTGTACGTTTCGTTGAAACATGGGAGATGGCTCAAAACGATCGCCATACAATGGCACATATCCAGTTAAAATCTCGGGGTGTGAAGTCAGTCTACTTTTTCCGTAATTTTAGAAATCACGAGCCATGGTAAAAAAGTCTCCTTCCGCAAAGTAAAATGTACCTCTTTCATGCTCTCCATGTAGAATAAAAATTTTCTTGGTTTTATTCATTTAATCCTTTCAATATTTCTATGTCAAATGTCTCAGGTAAATACACCTTTAAAACAAGACTAGTTATTCTGTTATCATGGTTGGTTTTGTTACAGTAGGTCCATATATCATGGTGCAATTATAAATTTTTTAATGGACTTCTTTTGTATCCCTCAGGTCAAAGTTCAGTGCAGGTCTTGAGCCATATATATTATTACTGCTTATGATAAGACGAAGGATTTTGTACCTAAGGGGGGTCTGAGGGGGTCATGCCCCATCCCCCTCAAATGACAAAATACTTTATATCTTGAAAACCATTGAGATCCCCACCCTATAACCATATATATTATTACTCCTGATGATTAGATGAAGACTTCGGTACTATAGGGGGGTCTGAGGGGGGGTCATGCCCCACCCCCTCAAATGACAAAAGACTTAATATCTTGAAAACCATTGAGATCCCCACCCTATAACCATATATATTATTACTGCTTATGATAAGACGAAGGATTTGGTACCTAAGGGGGGTCTGAGGGGGTCATGCCCCGCCCCCCCTCAAATTACAAATTACTTTATATCTTGAAAACCATTGAGATCCCCACCCTATAACCATATATTTTATTACTCCTGATGATTAGACGAAGACTTCGGTACTATAGGGGGGTCTGAGGGGGGTCATGCCCCACCCCCGCAAATGACAAAAGACTTAATATCTTGAAAACCATTGAGATCCCCACCCTATAACAATATATATTATTACTGCTTATGATAAGACGAAGGATTTGGTACCTAAGGGGGGTCATGCCCCACCCCCTCAAATGACAAAAGACTTAATATCTTGAAAACCATTGAGATCCCCACCCTATAACCATATATATTATTACTTCTTATGACAAGACGAAGCATTTGGTACCATTGGGGGGTCTGATGGGGAACTTCGTTTGGGAGACTTAGTAACAGTTCACCGTTACAATTATTACTTGTTATTTAATATGCTTTTATTATATCCCCTCCTGAGGGGAGTTATAAAGGAATCAGTCTTATTATACATGTCTGTCCAGAGGAACTGCAAGGTGCCTTGTCAACTCTTCATGAAACTTTCTACATCCTTTGATGTCCGTAGCATTTTCTGATTCACTGATTTTTTCCTTAACATACCTTTGAAATTTTGAATGTGCAGTATGCACTTCCTCAGCACAACTCCTGACATGAATTGTTATGTATCAGAAAGTAACCTTACATCCTAAGTTCCAAATGTGCATGTTTATACATGTATGATGTTTCAGTTCAAATTAATATTTTAGATTTATTCCTCTTTGAACTTAAAAACTGAATGTACCTTGTCTGTGCAAATCTTCTAATGGTGTAAATGTTAAGAATATATTGAAATTGGCACATACATGTACTTAAATCCTGATAGATTCGGGTAGACAGTTTGGTTCCATGTTGATTTCTTTTTCATACATCTCCTTAAACATAGGGCAATGTTGACCACTGCCATCCTTGATTGATTACTTTTGTTTGTTTATTTTCTGTATGACTTTGATGTATGCCATCAACCCTTATGGGTATAATTGTGCATCTATTGACTATTGAATAAATAAATATGAATTACATGTATGCATCTGTCAACACAACTGCACTGTCAAGCTTTGTTATATGTATGGTGGAACTTTTGTAATCCAACACCTATATGGAAAAATGTTGAATTATGCAGGGTGTCGGAATACTCAGGTTTTTGCTGAACGCATTAATCTCGAAAATATTTACACCTGTCAATGATTGAAGATCAATTGCGCTTAAAATATTGTTGAATACCAGAATAATAAATTTAAGTACTGTACAAAACATTTAAATAATGCTCATAAAATAAATGACTGTCATCATCGAAATTGTTGCATCATCATCAAAAGGATAGCTCCAGAAAACTCTTGTTTGATTGATATCACTTGTGATTTAGAATTTCTTATACAAGTTTTATTTCTATCATTTAAATCAGAAACTATTCGAATTCGGACAATAGTTTTTGTTTCCAACTTTCTTCCGTCGATAATTCATTTCCTGCATTTGTGATTTCATCATTGTCATTAATGCGCTTGTGTAGTTCAGTAAGAGGGAGGCCATTCTACGTTCTCAATTAAAGGGTTCATTAGACAATGATTGCCTTGATGTGACACCATTGTCTCTTTGTTAATCCACAATCAATGTTTACCCAAGCGTACTGAAATTAGTCTCAATCAATTTTGATGTGGGATTAAAAAGGGTAATTCATTTATTTCTGTATATTGGGACTGCAAATGGGTGTTAGATAACGAAAATGTCAGGTGTCAGAATTATGAATACTTGGGTAATTTCTCATAGGGATATATGGACAAGATACAGGGACTGTAGAAACTGGTTATATAAGACAGTATGTTGGAATACTCGGGTGCCGGATTGTATATATGAAAGTTGGTGAATAGTAAGAGATCAATTTTCAGATACATGTGCATATGGATAGGATGTTCTAGTCCATTGAATTTTTCAAGAGATATATCCCTTTGAATATAAAAAGTTCATGATTTTCACTCCTCTGACATGGTTTGTTATGTGTATTACATGTAGGTGCATAATCTCAAAGTTATCAATAAGACTAAAAATCATAAGCCAATTATAGACCAATTTCTAATTATACCCCCCGCAAACAGTTTGGAGGGGGATGTATAGGAATCAGCCTGTCCGTCAGTCTGTCTGTCCAGAATTTTTTTGCACCCGCAGTTTCTCAAACTTGCCTTATCAGAGGTTAATGAAACTTTGCATACTGTTAGATCCTAGTACATAGATGTATGCTTGCAAAGTATGTCCTGGTCCAATACTTTTTTCCATAATTTTATACCTTTTTGGAGTTATAAATTCTGTCTACCCCCCAATTTTTTTTTGTACCGGCAGTTTCTCAAACATTCCTAATCAGAGGTTAATGAAACTTTGCATACTGTTAGATCCTAGTAGGTAGATGTGCACATGCGAAGTATGTCCTGCTCCAATACTTTTTCCCATAATTTTATCAAATTGTTGCCTCAGTTATACCCAGTTGGACTTAGAAATTGTGAGACATTTCACCATGATAAGGATGCCCTAGTCCATTAAATTAACAGCAGCAGGGGGTATAATTAGTGAGGTCCCCTTACAGTCCTAGTATTTTGTCTGCAGCTTCAAAATGTTGAGTTGTAGTGTGTAAGCAATTTTTGGATCTGAATTGCATGCTCCCGGTTTTGGTCTTGTTTATATTTCGTAACAATGTTAGTTTTGACTGTATTGGAAACTGCAGGTAGGAGGTGTATCAGTGGTTTAGCGGAATTCAATTTTCACAAGACTTTTCTGACTGTGGTTTAAATGAAGTTGACTCCTCTGTTTCTTCCATTTTAAAATGACCAGCAATAAACCTTTGTGAGGTGCACACTGTTGTATATATTTACCATTCATGTATTTTTATAGTGTGAATTGTTTGAAATTTCAAGAGGTTTGAAATCATCAAGAGTTTTTCGGTCAGAGTTGTCTCCTTATCAAGTGTTAATTGACAGTAAATTCAAATGTACATAGGATTGATTTGTATTTATTTCTGACAGCCAAATAGGAGATATGTGACTCATGTTTAATTGATTTTCCATATTTATATGTTGTTTTAGTTGACAAATTTATTTGCTTCATTGCAGGACATAGCCAACTTGATACCAGATGTACATGGCCAGAACCTGGAAGAAATCAAGTATACAGGTAAAGATTGTATATACATGTTTATATAAAAGCTATTATATATTTCTGAGTTATCTTTCTTGGAACAGTGTGGTGATTCCTTTGGCTCAAATATTGTTTAGTTTTGTTGTTTAGTCAGAATTCAGGTAATTATGCATTAGCAAAGTTTTGAGTATTACTTTTTTCTTGCAGGAGCAACCCATTCGCAGACCTATGTACAAAAAGCAAAGGAGAAATCCCAGACTTACAAAGTTAAGCCATTGAAAAACACTTGTATTCATAATTTACAAAGTCAGCCACAAGAAACACGACCAAAGACACCTGATCAATCACCATTTCAGTCACCACCAGAGTCCCCAAACAGGTCATATAGTGACTCAACAAGCAAATCATCAGTCAGTGATTCACCGAGTAAATCTTCAGTCAGTGATTCACCGAGTAAATCTTCAACATTAGGTAAGACAGCAGAAATTCAACTAGTTACAACTGTTTTTGGAAGAATATATATTTTAATTATACTTATCATTTGAAAGGTAAGTGAAGGTATAAATATGATGAAATCAATAGCATGAAGTCACTGTCATTTCATTTAAGTTAATGTTGACATGTTCTTTCCATTCATAATAAGTTTTATTATCCCAACTCTGTTAAAAATCCCTTCTTTCCATTGGCTACAAAGTGTCCTTATCAATTATTGTATCCCCCTCCCTTGAAATCGTGATTCGCTACATGCCCCGAAATTTTTTTGTATCAGTCTCCGCGATCTGCATCCCCTTTCCTTGAAATCACATGATTAGCTTTTACTATTTTCTGTTAACAAATTGTTTTAAACTTTATAATATTAGTTTTACTTTTTTTCCATCCCACAAAAATTAAAAAAAAACATACTAAAGGCCATAATATAAAAAATTCCTAATTTGAAAATTTCATCGCCTAGATAAATTCATTATACAGTCAGTTACAGGGGGGATACGGGAATATATGGAGTGCCTGAAAAAATTTTGTATTGGGTCTCGGCTGACGCATCACCCGATACAAAAATTTTTCAGGCACTCCATATATTCCCGTATCCCCCTTGTAACTGACTATAACTATAGTCTGGAAAAAAATGCCTCCAAAGTCTTGAGTGAATATATAAGCACAATGGGCAGTGTCAGTTTCTATAAAATAAAAGGCTTGTATTTTCATCCAAGTAAAACTGAGGCTGGTAATAGTAAAATGACTAACCACTTCTTGACCATAAAGTTGATAGAAAAAAGCAGAACTAATTTTGTTAATTATCAATGCACAGGAATAAACTTGCTATGTATGTTGATGATGTTGACTTTAGCAATAATTTCTTTCATAGCCATATACTGCTGTGCCTTACATGATGAACAATTTTCAAAATTGTGATACTTTATGAGCTTTTTGTTGTTAAAGTAAAAAAAAGAATTATGGTGATGGCCAACACTTGACATACATCGACATCCTGTATCTGTAAACATTTTAATCATATCTGGAAAAAATCTGTGCTAATTGTAACCAACCTTTGCCATAGTGGTTGGGTCCAGAGCTTTGACCAAAATGGCCACAGTTACTTCATTTAGAAAGATTAGCAAAATAATACTTTAAAATCTGCTCTTCTGAAACTGCTTGGCCAATTGAGGCTCAACTTGATGGAGTGGCCCCTTTAAAAATTGTTTCCAGGGGTCTTATCATTCAACCAATATGACCATTGTTACTAAAAAAAAGAAAAATCAGCAAAAAATACTAAAAAAGCCTCTGAACTGCTGAACCAGTTAAGACCTAACTTTGGTGGAATGCTCTTTAGGTGGCCCTTTTCAAAATTGTATCCTATTGTCCAGACTGTTGATAAAAATATAAAAATCAGCAAAATAATATTAATAGGTCTTCTGTTCCGAATTGACTAGGAAAATTTAGACCAAACTTTAGTGTGTTCAGAAGTCCTGACTATGGACCAATATGGCCAGCATTATCTAAAGTACTGTAGAAAAATTTAATTTTCTGAAACTACTTAGGCAGTGGAGATCAGTGTTTGATGGAATGGTCATTAAGTGGTCCCCTTTCCAAATTGACCATTGTGGCCACCTTTATTAAAAGTAGAAAAATCAGCAAAAAATATTTGAAAATGAGATCAAAATTTGTGGTCCTTATGTTTTCCTCTTCCAAAATTGTTGCCAGGAGTCTGGACATCGCTGTGTGATCGCTGTTAATATAAAAATTATAAGTATTAAGCAAAAAAATATTTTAAAAAGTTCTCCGAAATTATTGAGGAAATTTAAACCAAAGTGTTTTGAAATAGTTTGTAGGTTGATCCTATCAAAATTATATCTAGATTTTGGACAGCTGCTAAGCCAAAAAAAAAATGTGTGTGTTTCCTATTACATGAAATTTTAAAATAGGGTAGATAGGTGTTTTTTTTTCCTTCAAAAAAAGGGGGATGGAGATTCAATGTATATTAAATGGTATAATTGATGTGTATAAACAGTTGTATTACCTTTTAATTTCAGCGATGGTTGCTCCAATCAAAAGATTTATGTCTTTGATGAAGTCATTGTTTTGTTGATTCTATGCTTTTAATTTTGAATTCCTTTGCCAATAACTGTACATATCATCTTTTCTGAGCCTTTAATAAAGTCCAAACAAAATGCTTATAGTGTCCTCCGATTTTCAATGCATAGAATTGCATTTTTATTCAGTACAAGGTGCTGCCATTTATTTATCCGTACGGCCAACAAACTTGTTGCTGTCAGCAAGTGCGCCGCCATTATGATTTTATAATAAAAGAGACAGTTACTAAAAAAAGCACGTAGTTTTCCAGATTTTTTTCTGAAATCGTCAAAAAAAGTTCAGGCGGAAAAGAAATAGGGTGGGTCGGGTAACCGGAAACACACATTTTTTTTGGCCTTAATGAAAAAAAAAATCAATAAATAACATCAATTGAGCTTTTGCCAGTTGAGCAATATAGGGTCTTGCAGGAGCCTCCTGTTTTATTAGATAGTATCGTAGTATCATAGTAATTTAACATTCATTCAGGTAGTTTTGTTACAGGGTTACACATTTAATAATAA
The DNA here is from genome assembly GCA_028015205.1 of Mytilisepta virgata. Taxonomy (NCBI): domain Eukaryota; kingdom Metazoa; phylum Mollusca; class Bivalvia; order Mytilida; family Mytilidae; genus Mytilisepta; species Mytilisepta virgata. The sequence continues at coordinate 41,994,956 of CM051515.1, forward strand.
ACTGATTGATTGATTAAATAACTGAAGGAAAATATTGCAGTCTATTAATATTGTAATTACAAATCTATTTTTAGAACAAGATTCACATCCTCCACCATACCATACAGTATACCCTAGTATCTATCCCAGTCTGCATTTCCTTGATTGCCATGACTACAACCAGAACCAATCAGATCACAGCAATATTTCATCTCCAGACACCAGTATTTGTAGGAAGTAGTTAGAATGCTTACAATTAATGATAAAAATGGTGCTAAAAATATAATTAGAAAGTATATTTATTGAGATTATTTAGAAAGATACTTTTATAAATGGAAGATGTTTGAAATGCATTAACTTTAGAAGGTATTTTGACCATTTTTATATGCCTGTCTTTAAAGACAGGACGTATAATGGTATACCGTTGTCTGTCTATCCGTCATCAAATGTTGACAACACTTGGGACAAGAACTCAAAAACTCTTTCACAATTTTCCTTAAACTTTGGTGAAGTGTTTATATCTATTGAAGTAAGCTTCCTTTCAATTTTTATAAATTTCCGGTTTTACATTTCCCAGTTAGGGGATTTTATTCATAAAAAGGGGGGATTTTCCAGTTTTCGGACTTTTAACTTAAAAATGCTTTGAGCAATTCTTATGAAACTTTGATGAATTTATATCTATTGACATAAGTTCCCTTTTGATTTTTTAAAATTTCTGATTATACGTTTTGGAGTTATGGGACTTTATTCATAAAAAAGGAGGGGGGGGGGGGGGGGATTTTCCAGTTTTCGGACAATAATTTAAAGACTCTTTGAGCAATTTTCATGAAACTTTGGGTGACTTGTTTATATCTATTGAAGCAAGCTCTCTTTTGTTTTTTTTATAAATTTCTGATATGGCATTATGGAGTTATGGAACTTTATTTGTTGAAAAATCATGGAAAACTGTCAATTTTTCACACTTTGGATGGTTATTGAATTTTATTCATTCACATTTCGGAGTTATGAAACTTGTTCATTGAAAAAGGGGGAATTTTTCACATGTCACTCTGTATCTTAATAACGCATTGTCCAATTTACTTCAAACTTTACACATCCATTTGTTTGTTGTAGTAGTCTAAAGGTCTTTATACTTTTTTATGAAATATTGATTTTCTGTTCCAGTGTGTGATGTGACTTGTTAATAAAAAATAAGGAACAAAATCAAAGGGTCTATATGTTAATTGGTGAAATTTAATTTTCTGGACGACGGGTGTATCATGCACTCATGGGTGCAGCTGTTTATTTTCAAATCTTTTTCTCCAAATTTGAAAAAAAAATGAATGAATTGGGATGAAGAAGTATGGACTTAACACGATTACCAGATTTTTTTTTTTTTTTTGAATAACCACTTGAAGTGGTTTCATTGGACTGTGATTTTTGTTTTTTTTTTTAATTTTTTAAAATTTTTGGCGAGTACTTTCCATTGAAAGGCATTGTGGCAGTTTTACCCTGGCATGTACATCGATGTGCCCTGAAATTGGTTTCAATTCAATAACATGCCTTGATGAAATTGTTTGAAATATGTTAATATTGTTAGGGACCAATAAACACAGATCAAGTTCATATTTGTCATTTTTCACTTTTGTCATTTCAAAGTTATGCCCTTTTTAAATATAGACCTATTTTAGTATCAGCAAGTACATGTATGTTCTGTAGTAGCATCTGTATCCCATGGACATATTCTTGTTTTTTTAGCTCACCTGAGCTGAAAGGTCAAGTGAGCTTTTCTCATCACTTGGCGTCCGTCGTCATCTGTTAACTTTTACAAAAATCTTCTCCTTTGAACCAAACTTTGCCACAAGCATCATTAGGGTATCTAGTTAAAAAAATATGTCCGATGACCCCACCTGCCGACCAATATGGCCGACATGGCTAAAAATAGAACATAGGGGTAAACTGCAGTTTTTGTCTTATATCTCAAAAACTAAAGCAATTAGAGCAAAACTGACAGGATAAAAATGTTCATCAGGTCAAGATCTACCTGCCATAAAATTTTCAGACGAATCGGTTGGGTTATTGCCCCTGAATTGTTAATTTTAAGGAAATTTTGCAGTTTTAGGTTATAATCTTGAATATTATTATAGATAAAGACAAATTGTAAACAGCAAAAATGTTCAACAAAGTAAGATCTACAAATGACCAAAATCATTGATTGACCCCTTATAGGAGTTTTTGCCCTTTAAAGACGGCATCAGGCATAAACTTTCGTTTAAAGATCTTTTCCTTTCAAACCACTGGGCCAATTGAGACCAAACTTTGTTGGAATGGTCCTTGGGTGTCCCCCTTCCAAAGTTATGTCTGGCATCCCCGACTTCCAACCGACATGGCTGCTATTACTTAAAATAGAAAAAAAGGGGGGGGGTGAATTTCAAAAATCTTCTTATATGAAACTACAAGGCCAGTTGGAACCAAAGTTGGCAGTAATGGTTCTTAGGAGGTTCTCTTTTAGAAATATGTCCAATGACCCGGACTGTTAACCAAGATGGCCGCCACAGCCAAACTTAGTTTAACATAGGGCCTTATGGGAAAATTCATTGAAAAATCTTCTTGTCTTAAACCACCATGACCAATTGGAACCAGACTTGGCAGCAATGGTCCTTAGATGGTCCTCTTACAGAGGTGTGTCCGTTGACCTGGACTGTCAACCAAGATGGCCGCCACAACTGAACTTAGTTTAACATAGGGCCCTATAGGAAAATTCATTGAAAAATCTTCTTTTCTGAAACCACTTGAAATATTGGAGCCAGACTTGGCAGCATTGGTCCTTAGGAGGTCCTCTTTCAATGTGTCCAATTACCCGGATTGTCCACCAAGATGGCTGCCACATCGAACTTTGTTAATTATTGGACCCTATAGGGAAAGTCATTCAAAAATCTATGTATCCGTTGACCTGGACTGTCAACCAAGATGAGTGCCACAGCTGAAATAAGTTTAACACAGAATCCTATAGAAAAACCAGCCAAATTGACTGCAACACTTAAATTATAGGTCTGCTCAAGGTGAAAAATTAAATCCAGATGAGTGATACAGGCTCTTGAGAGCCTCTAGTTATACATTTATTCACCAGGTTTTTCTTTGGTTTTTGATGAATAATATGTAGGGTTCATAATATGCCAAGAACTTATATTCCTGATTATTGCTGTTTTGTTAAATTGTCTGATATTTTCTGCTAAATTATTTCTTCTTTTAGTTGATTCGTTTGATATTAAACATTATTACTGACTGTTATTCCATGATGTCATATGGCAAAACAGGGATAAAAGCATTAATGTTTGACCCAAAGGGGTTCTCTCTTATTCATCTCAAAGTCGTTTAGTATAATTTTGATCTTGTTAAGAAACCCAATGTTAATCAATGTATTTGATTGTAATACTTTTGTCTTTTGATGTAAAATTTCAATAATTCAGTTATACACTTATAGCAGAAAAATTTTGTGGGATTAGAACTTTATTTAAACTCTTTGATTTATAAATCATTATTATAGTTTAATTTTTATAAAATTTATATTATGATTTGTTTATTTGAACTCTTGTCTCCAGACTTATCATTAACCATGTAAGTTGATACTAACAATGTAAAACTTTATTACTAACAAAGATAAAGAAAATATTCAAATGCAAACTTTATTGAATACATGCTAACTTTAGAGTTGCCATTCTACAAATTTGTTAGAGATAATGAGAAACCAGAGTGAGTTATATTTTCCTAACCAATGTAGGTAAGGGAGATAATAAATTTGTCCCCCCTTTAGTCTCAAGACAGAAGGGAGAGAATTTGATTATCTCCCTTACCTACATTGGTTAGGAAAAGATAACTCACTCTGGTTCCTCATTGATTTACAATATTTTTACATTATGACCAATCATTTATCGTTCTCTCCAGTCCCCTTTTGAGTATTCATAATTTCATTTTAAATATTTCATTATTCATGTTTAAATTGTCGTCTTTGTGAAGACTTATTGTTTAAAAAAGATGCCACTAATAAATTCACCTTTAGTATTTTTAGTTTGCTCATATTCTTTTATTTTTTATTTCTTTCAAGGTTTGAATAAATTTTTAAAAATTAACAGCTAAATTTTTTTAAAGGATGAAAAAAAGGGGAGCCAAAAAACAATCTGAAATTTAATTAACTTTCAGATTAAATTGTTAGTGTATTGTTAGAACTAACAGATAGCATTTTTGACATCAGCCTTTCCCATTAACAGTATTGTGAAATGTAGAAAAAAAAAATATGATTGGAAGTAAGAATTCACAAAAATTTTCTGAAACAGTTGCTAATTATACAACTGAAAAAAATATCTTGAATGTAAACCAGGCCAGAATAGGGAGTTTATTAGCTTACTTTTTTTTGGCATCTTAAAGTTAAGTAGATAGAATATTAATACTTTGAATTTTTGCTGTATAAAGTATTTTTTCTGGAATAAATGTAGAAAGTTAATGTTCCTTTTCACCTTTTCCAGGTAGCCATAAGAGGTAGATTATTTATTTTTGAAAAAAATCGAAAATTTTTGTCTTTTTTTTTTTATCAATGGCCAAGGAAATGTAAATTCCTGATTGCCATTTGGGTGTTGATTAAACCTTTTTCACCAGTGAGGTGAAAATTATATATTTCTTTAATTTATTGTGTTTCTTTAATTTATTGTGTCGCCTGCAGAACGCATGGTCGACACATAGGGATCACTATCTGTCGTCTTGCGTCGTCCTGCGTCTTGCGTCGTCACACTTTTCTTCTATCCTCAACTACTCGTAAACCGCTCAAAGGATTTTGATGAAACTTTCTCTGTGCATTAACCTTTATGCACAGGTGTGCATATATATTTCATTCTTAGAAAATTAAAAATTTTTCTCTGTAAAAAATGACATTTTTGAAAAAAAAATGAGGGGGGGGCAAAACTTCTATCCTCAACTACTCCATAACCGCTCAAAGGAATTTGATTAAACTTTCTCTGTGCACTACCTTTAATGCACAGATGTGCATATATATTTCATTTTTCGCAAATTTTAATTTTTTTTTTCGTAAAAATTGACATTTTTGAAAAAAAGGGGGGGGGGGGGGGGTTTCAAAACTTCTATCCTCAACTACTCCATAACCACTCAAAGCAATTTGATGAAACATTCTCTGTGCATTAACCTTAATGCAAAGGTGTGCATATATATTTCATTTTTAGAACATTTTAATATCTTTTGTAAAAATTGACGTCTGCAGGCGACACATGTCTTCCTTGGAAGACTCACACATTTTTACGTACAAGTTTGCATGTAAGAACATTTTGATAACTTTAAAAACAGGGTGGAAGAGTCTTTCCTTACTGCACATACCTTTATTTTCTCAGTGATACACAACACAAAAGAGTTGAAAAACATATTGAAATGGTAATTAACAATCAGAATGACCTGAAAGTGAAGAAGCTGAAATTACCGGTACTCAGAAAATATTAAAATATTAAAATTGTACTAATGATTAGCTGGCATCATCGTTTGCACTTTTCATATCAAAAATGTCCAATATCCATGAAATAAATCCATACAATCAAATTCTAGCTGGAACTCTGCATTTTATGTTGTGTCTTAATCATTAGCTCACGTGGACTATAAGGCCATGTGAGCTATTGCCATCACTTGTCGTCCATCATCGTCCAGCATAAACTTACCTAGGTCTTCTCTGAAACCATCAGGCCAATTAGGACCAACTTTTGTTGGAGTGGTCCTTGGATGGCCCCCTACCAAAATTTTGTCCGGCACCCCAGACTTCCAACCGACATGGCTGCTGTTACTAAAAATAGAAATATTGGGGGGGGGGGGGGGGTTAAAAATCTATGAAACTACATGACCAATTGGAACCAGAACCAGACTGTTAACCAAGATGGCTGTCACAGCTGAACTTAGTTTAACATAGGACAATCTTCTTGTCTGAAACCACCTGACCAGTTGGAAACAAACTTGGCAGCAATGGTCCTTAGATGGCCCTCTTTCAGAGATGTGTTCAATGACATGGGCAGTGAACCAATGTGGCTGCAACATATGAATTAGTTTAACATAGGACCCAGTGGGAAAACCAGCCAAATTGGCTGCTACACTTAATTTATGTTAAATGCAGGTGAGCGTTACAGGCTTTTGATTTTTCCATTTATTTTAACTAGTCATAGAAGACCTGTATTTTCTTATTCTTTTTCTAATCCTTTTAACATATATGCTAGTCATAACAACCGAGTAAAATATTAATGTCACTTGTACATGTTTGTTTAACTTTTAGATACCCTTAGAGAATTTATGTACCTCATCTGTAGAAAATCCTTTTGATAGCAGTATTGTTTTGTAATGCCTTTTTAGATTTTTTTTAAAATAATAAATTCTTTTGTAGTCAATTTGTTTTAATAGATTTTTTGCTACGGTTTACATGGAAAGTCAGCTGAAAGCAGAAGATTGGTCACTTGGATGTTTTATTTTTTGCCATGGCTTACATGGAAAGTCAGCTGAAACAGAAGATTGGTCACTTGGATGTTTTATTTTTTGCCATGGCTTACATGGAAAGTCAGCTGAAAGCAGAAGATTGGTCACTTGGATGTTTGTTTATTATGTTATACCTGTATAAAAGGAATTATTTTATATTTTATCTTTGGATTGATAGTGTTGTTGATTATGGTGTTATTAGCTCACCTGACCCAAAGGGTCAAGTGAGCTTTTCTCATCACTTGGTGTCCGTCGTCCGTCGTCCGTCGTCCGGCGTCGTCGTTAACATTTTACATTTTGAACTTCTTCTAGAGAACCACTGAATGGAATGAAACCAAACATGGCATGAATGTTCCTTATGAGGTGCTGACCAAGTGTTGTTACTTTGTAGCCGATCCATCATCCAAGATGGCCGCCAGCGGGGAACTTAGTTTAACATAGGACCCTATGGGAAATGCATACAAATGACTTCTTTTAGAGAACCACTGAATGGAATGAAACTAAATCTGGCATGAATGTTCCTTATGAGGTGCTGACCAAGTGTTGTTACTTTGTAGCCGATCCATCATCCAAGATGGCCGCCAGCGGGGAACTTAGTTTAACATAGGACCCTATGGGAAATGCATACAAATGACTTCTTTTAGAGAACCACTGAATGGAATGAAACTAAATCTGGCATGAATGTTCCTTATGAGGTGCTGACCAAGTGTTGTTACTTTGTAGCCGATCCATCATCCAAGATGGGCGCCAGAGGGGGGCTTAGTTTAACATAGGACCCTATGGGAAATGCATACAAATGACTTCTTTTAGAGAACCGTTGAATGGAATGAAACCAAACATGGCATGAATGTTCCTTATGAGGTGCTGACCAAGTGTTGTTACTTTGTAGCCGATCCATCATCCAAGATGGCCGCCAGCAGGGAACTTAGTTTAACATAGGAACCTATGGGAAATGCATACAAATGACTTCTTTTAGAGAACCACTGAATGGAATGAAACTAAATCTGGCATGAATGTTCCTTATGAGGTGCTGACCAAGTGTTGTTACTTTGTAGCCGATCCATCATCCAAGATGGCCGCCAGCGGGGAACTTAGTTTAACATAGGACCCTATGGGAAATGCATACAAATGACTTCTTTTAGAGAACCACTGAATGGAATGAAACTAAATCTGGCATGAATGTTCCTTATGAGGTGCTGACCAAGTGTTGTTACTTTGTAGCCGATCCATCATCCAAGATGGCCGCCAGCGGGGAACTTAGTTTAACATAGGACCCTATGGGAAATGCATACAAATGACTTCTTTTAGAGAACAACTGAATGGAATGAAACTAAATCTGGCATGAATGTTCCTTATGAGGTGCTGACCAAGTGTTGTTACTTTGTAGCCGATCCATCGTCCAAGATGGGCGCCACAGGGGGACTTAGTTTAACATAGGACCCTATGGGAAATGCATACAAATGACTTCTTTTAGAGAACCGTTGAATGGAATGAAACCAAACATGGCATGAATGTTCCTTATGAGGTGCTGACCAAGTGTTGTTACTTTGTAGCCGATCCATCATCCAAGATGGCCGCCAGCGGGGAACTTAGTTTAACATAGGACCCTATGGGAAATGCATACAAATGACTTCTTTTAGAGAACCACTGAATGGAATGAAACTAAATCTGGCATGAATGTTCCTTATGAGGTGCTGACCAAGTGTTGTTACTTTGTAGCCGATCCATCATCCAAGATGGCCGCCAGCAGGGAACTTAGTTTAACATAGGACCCTATGGGAAATGCATACAAATGACTTCTTTTAGAGAACCACTGAATGGAATGAAACTAAATCTGGCATGAATGTTCCTTATGAGGTGCTGACCAAGTGTTGTTACTTTGTAGCCGATCCATCATCCAAGATGGCCGCCAGCGGGGAACTTAGTTTAACATAGGAACCTATGGGAAATGCATACAAATGACTTCTTTTAGAGAACCACTGAATGGAATGAAACTAAATCTGGCATGAATGTTCCTTATGAGGTGCTGACCAAGTGTTGTTACTTTGTAGCCGATCCATCATCCAAGATGGGCGCCAGAGGGGGACTTAGTTTAACATAGGACCCTATGGGAAATGCATACAAATGACTTCTTTTAGAGAACCGTTGAATGGAATGAAACCAAACATGGCACGAATGTTCCTTGTGAGGTGCTGACCAAGTGTTGTTACTTTGTAGCCGATCCATAATCCAAGATGGCCGCCAGCGGGGAACTTAGTTTAACATAGGACCCTATGGGAAATGCATACAAATGACTTCTTTTAGAGAACCACTGAATGGAATGAAACTTTGCTGACCAAGTGTTGTTACTTTGTTGCCGATCCATCATCCAAGATGTTTAGAAGTCTATCAGAAAATTGTAAAAAAAATTCTGAATGGTCACAACTTGACCACATATTCAAAAATAATAATGATAAGATGTCTTCAGTAGCTATTGTAAGACTACACTAAGATGACCTGTTTTTAATTTTAAATACTGTGTCAAATTAAACCAATCTTGGTCTCAATCATTATATAATTTTACATAATTTCCAAAATCACATTAGATACAGGTGAGCGACACAGGCTCTTGAGAGCCTCTAGTTAGATTTCAGAAAAACTGGTACCAGAATCACTCACTGTAAAATTCAAAATTTTGAAAAAGTTTCTTGGAGTTGTTTCCCTTTACTGTAAGTTTAGGGAGTCTGTTATAACTAAATAGGACACAATTTTCGTATATATGGATATTTTAATTTGAAAAGAGAATAAATCTCGCAAGCAGTTTTAAAATTACTGAAAATGAACACTTTATACTATTGAGAGCAATAGGATTTTAAAAGCAGCTTTAAAAACAGTAAACTTACTTTTAAGAAAAATAAATCTCTGTGCAATTGTAATTGTAGAGTCAAATGGTGATTACCGTACAAGGTTTCAAAAACGACTAACTAACATGGTTATACATTATTTCAAAACAATTCCCCTCGTTGTTTTGACAAAGGAACTTAACAAGTGTTTAAGCAATATTTGAATAATCTTGTATTTCCTATTTTGTCCCAGTTGAGAATGAATTTAAACTGTTCGACAACAAGCATGGTGAAAATTGGCCATCAAAGTTCAGTTCAAGTAAAAATATTGTACTTTCACACCTAGGGGATTTAGGGTGTTTGTATGAATTACGCATATTGGTGACTAAATTATTTTCATTTATGATTGGTCAAATTCTAAACTCTTGTGCAAATGAACTTAAATTTGATACCATGTTAAAATCCACATAGGGACCTCCATGTGAGCAAAACAAGCAAAATGTTGGACCTTTACAAGTAAAACTGGCATTTTGAAAACAACTTTTAAGTAGACAAACTAGAAAGTAATATTCAGATTGTACGACAAAATTGAAGATATTCAACTAATTTACCATCAGTCAGATTGCTCTTTGTTTATTGTTGTAGTACCACCCATTCTAAAAATGGCCATTAAAAAGATAGCCGAAGCCAACATATGTACTCCAATGACCATCTGAGCTATTTCCATCACTTGACGTAAACCTTTCTTTAAAGATCTGTAAAACTTCGGATCCAGCTGAAACTACATTTTGCAGTCCTTTTTCACTTAAAAATTTTGTCTGGAACCAATTGGAACCCAACCGTTACAGCAACGGCCTTCTTTTCAGAAATGTATCCGACGACCCTGTCAACTGTACCAAGATTCTTGTAGGAATTAGTGTGTCCAGTTTTTCGGTGTTTTTGCGTTTTCCTTGGTATCGGCTTATATTCTTGGGAGTTGTTCCTCTCTTTGGTTCATATATTTTCGGTAAGGTACATAACTATTTTCGGACCTGTGTACGAAATTTGCCTAACTGGGTTTATTTGGCCGGGTTTACTATGAATCAGAGATTAAAAAAAATTCTATTGCTGACTAATGCGTAGTTTTATTTTGAATATACAGAATGTGGGGAGGCAACAAGTTTCATGGATATACAGAATGTGGGGAGACAACAGCTTATAAAACTACACACATTTATAACAAGTCTTGTAATATTGCATTCCTGATGTGTTAGGTCTACAAAAAAATGACTTCTCATATTTCCAACATTTGTGGTAAACGTAGTCATAATAATGACATACATGTAAATCAATTTGAAAGATACATGTACTACAAGCCAACAAGTATTTCATATATTTACAGAGTATGTAACAACTGACTCTTTCTGAAGTTTGTCCTTGAGTCTGTTTATTTAGATAATGATTCTACAACAAAACATTTTTGTTCAACGGTGTAGCATATACACTTCCGCATCAATTAACTTGATGAAGGCGAACAATTGCATTAGTACAAAAGGGACACAACACAAAAACCCAATATAAATCAGATATACACAATTACAAAAAGAAAGCGCCATTCAGCCTTCAACAACGAGTAGACTGCATGTAAGCTCTAACCGTCCCCGCCCCCAAAGAAGTAAGTAGAGCGAACAGTTATTTGTTTGAAACTTAAATAAAATGCTCCGCTGGGCACAGCTAGATACGACCGCAGATGTCGAACCCTGAATAGTTGGGGCAATTATGATCACAACATTCAAGCTTGATACAATACTGAATTTGGATTGTGAATAAATATTTGACACAGCATAGGTTTCTGACACAGAATGAATGTTGTCTAAGAATTTAAAAATTTTTAATTTACCTATTCAAACCATATCAGTATTATTTGTTTTTATATATAAATCAGAAATAACCAATTTAAAATTTAAAATTGGGCACACATATCAATTTCTTGCTATTGCGCAATACTGTGTAATTGAAAATTTCTTCAAATATTTGACACATAATAGGTTTCTGACATAGAATAACTGAAATCAAAGAACTTAAAATTGGTCATATGATTTGAATTTATATTCAATTTTTTGCTTCTTGTGCAATACAATATGCTGTGGAGAATTGCCCCCCCCCCCCAAAAAAAAAAAAATAATAATTTACCCCTTTTTTTAGCTTTTGTGCAATACACTATGAAGTTGCACATTGACCCCCCCTCCCCCCCAAAAAACAAAAAACAATAAAATTTATTGTAACCCCCCCCCTTTTTTTGCTAAAAAAAATTTGAAATTTTCTTTTTAATTTATGAAATATGAAATGAGAAAAAATTACCCCCACCCCAATTTCTCATTTACCCCCCCCCCCCCCCATTTCTTTATACTTTGCAACCATAACAGCCCATTTAAATACACCATAACATATTAAAATAGAAAATGACATCATAGTCATGGGTGGCAAATTTTAAATATACATAATTTAAAAGCAGTTTAGATAAGATAAACAAAAAAGCTTCATCAGCACATTTTATATTGGCAAATTTCCAATGGAATTTGTTAATAATAAAGTTTTGATAACAGGGCACACATATCAATTTCTTGCTATTGCGCAATACAGTCCAATTGAAAATTTCTTCAAATATTTGACACATAATAGGTTTCTGACACAGAATAACTGAAATCAAAGAACTTAGAATTGGTCATATGATTTGAATTTATATTCAATTTTTTGCTTTTGTGTAATACAATATGCTGTGGAGAATTGCCCCCCCCCCCCAAAAAAAAAAAAAAAAAATAATTTACCCCCTTTTAAGCTTTAATTTTGGACCCCGATTTGGACCAACTTGAAAACTGGGCCCATAATAAAAAAAACTAAGTACATGTTTAGATTCAGCATATCAAAGAACCCCAAGAATTCAATTTTTGTTAAAATCAAACTAAGTTTAATTTTGGACCCTTTGGACCTTAATGTAGACCAATTTGAAAACGGGACCAAAAATTAATAATCTAAATGCACGGTTAGATTCGCCATATCAAAGAACCCCAATAGTTCAATTTTCGATGAAATCAAACAAAGTTTAATTTTGGACCCCGATTTGGACCAACTTGAAAACTGGGCCCATAATAAAAAAACTAAGTACATGTTTAGATTCAGCATATTAAAGAACCCAAAGAATTCAATTTTTGTTAAAATCAAACTAAGTTTAATTTTGGACCCTTTGGACCTTAATGTAGACCAATTTGAAAACGGGACCAAAAATTAAGAATCTAAATGCACGGTTAGATTCGGCATATCAAAGAACCCCAATAGTTAAATTTTCAATGAAATCAAACAAAGTTTAATTTTGGACCCTTTTGGCCCCTAATTCCTAAACTGTTGGGACCAAAACTCCAAAAATCAATCCCAACCTTCCTTTTGTGGTCATAAACCTTGTGTTTAAATTTCATAGATTTCTATTTACTTATACTAAAGTTATTGTGCAAAAACCAAGAAAAATGCTTATTTGGGCCCTTTTTTAGCCCCTAATTCCTAAACTGTTGGGACCAAAACTCCCAAAAACAATCCCAACCTTCCTTTTGTGGTCATAAACCTTGTGTTAAAATTTCATAGATTTCTATTTACTTATACTAGAGTTATTGTGCGAAAACCAAGAAAAATGCTTATTGGGCCCTTTTTTGGCCCCTGATTCTTAAACTGTTGGGACCAAAACTCCCAAAATCAATCCCAACCTTCCTTTTGTGGTCATAAACCTTGTGTTTAAATTTCATAGATTTCTATTAACTTATACTAAAGTTATAGTGCGAAAACCAAATGTCTTCGGACGACGACGCTGACGACGGACGACGACGCAGACGACGACGACGACGACGACGACGCCAACGTCATACCAATATACGACCGCAAAAATTTTGCGGCCGTATAAAAACAGTTATAAAAACACACAAAATTAGATAAGTCAGCCACTGAACAAGTTCCTAATATCACGCATGATCTCAATTCATATCAATTGATTATTAATTTTCAAATTTTTACAATATTCAGATTAATTTCAAGTAGTTAAGCAGGCGTGAACATGGGGCATTCTGTTTAAACACAATATCTTTTTAGGATGTTTTAAACATTTCTATACTCACATCAATTTTTTTTTCGGGAAGGGAAAAGGGGAGAGAGAGCGGGAATGGGTTAACATACTGGTATATAATATAAAGTGATAAATGATTGTGGTAATCTACTTTCCATTTAGTCGCAATTTACCAAACGTACAAGTGTAATGTGCCCACCATTCACAAACAGAGCCAGGTTTGCTTGTTGTGGAGTTGAGGTTTGCAATATTGACATCTTAAAAAGTACCTAGATCAGAATTTATTGTCAAACATCAACTGACAGCTATATTCAACTTAGACCTAGTCTTAGTTTTAAAGTAACAAATTTCACATGTACTCTAGCAATATAGCAACTGAGCTGTTCTTCCCTTTTGGGATGTCCAAGAACCTACCACTTATAATATGGACATTCTGAAATAAGTTTTATGCATCAAATGTGAATATTGACAAATCAGGTTCTTTTCAATGGTATTCAAGTAAAAGATTTCTCAAAATGTTATAGGTTAAATGCCAAAGAAAAAAAATATCGGAAGCTTCCTGAGCTTGAGCCAGTTCACAAGGAACCTTTAGCCGAATCTGATCACTCTAATCACAAATAAAACATTGATGACCTCCAGAAAGAACTTAAAAAACTAGAAAAAATTATTGATTCAAGATCTAGTCCAATGTACACAAGTCATGTACATTGTTAGAAAAAATGAAAAATTAATAACTCAGAACCAGTCCACCAAATTTTGGTCTCAACTGCACCAATAATTTCAGAAGAGAAGAATTTAAGGTTCATCTATACACTTCAACAAAAATGGCTGTGTTTACACCATGAAATTTTCTCTGAGTACAGACAAAACTGTGTAATTTTAAAAGTTTTAAAGCCTGGCAGCACCTTGATAAATAAATGTTACATCCAATTTATGTTCTCAAAAGTTAAAACACTTTATGGATTTTGATGAACATTTTCTTTCCTTGCCACAAAAGATGGTGAAATAAACAAACACCTGAGTTTTCTTTGATACAGTCCACTCATTTACACTATTTAAATCACCTTTGTTGTGAGTAGATTTCTATTGTCCCTCTATTGTCCATATCAATCAATATGATACAATACAATAATTACCTGAGGGGGACCATATCAAAGATTTCACCAGACTTTCTTTATTTTTACACCACCTGTGGCAAGGAAAGAAAATGTTTAGCAAAATCCACAAAAGTTTTTTTCTTTTTAAAACACAAATTGAATACAACTTGTATATATCTAGGTGCTGCCAGGATTTAAAATTATTAAAATTACACAGTTTTGTCTGCATCCAGAGAAAATTTCATGGTGTATTTTTGTTGCAGTGTATAGATGAACCTTAAAATATTTTTTGTCAATTTTTCTATTTTTAGTAACGACTAACATATTTGGACCAAGGTCCGTTAACAGTTTTGAAAGTAAACCACCTAAGGACCAAAATATTGTCTCAATTGCTATAGCAGTTTTAGAGGAGAAGATTTATATATTTTGCTTACACTTGCATTTCCGATAACAAAGGCCAGATCAGTTGGAGCTTGAGCATAATTTGAAATCGATTTACCTAAGGATAATTCAAACGTTTGGTCTCAGTTTGCCCTGCACTTTGAGAGAAGATTTCTAAATATTATTACGCTGATTTTTTTTTTTTATTTTAATAACAACAGTCATATTTGTTGGAAGTCCGGATCTTAATAATTCTAAAAAAAAAAAAAAAAAGAACAACCAAAGTTTGTTTCCATTTGGTACAATGGTTTCAGACAAGATGTTTAAAGGAAAGCTTACGAAGCCAAGTGGTTACAATACTCACACTGCCTTTTATGAGCCAGGAGAGCTAAAAATTGCTTACTTTCTACATATATATTAATATAGCAGAATGCTCAAGTCTGAAAGGAAAGTTAAAATGTTCCTAACGCCAATTTTCATTGGCAATCTTTCACAATCAGTGTTCAAATTATAATGATTGCACCTGTGTGAACTTTTTAATCATAATAACTGTAGATTCAGTCCGAAAATTGGGAGTTTGAAATTATATGAAACCTCAATGATCTTGAACAACATTCAAGATATTTTTGTTATCAAATCATATACTAGTATATGTATATTCTGTTGAAAAGAATATTGCTACTGTAAAAATAATGAAATTAAAGGAAAGTAAAATTTATGTACAGCAATTACGTTTATTTCAACAAAAAATGTTCAAAGGGTCATCACTGAATAGTCTTTGTAGAGGAAGTTTAAGACTAGAAGCTAACTTCATTATTTGATATTAAATTTTGTTATGGAATCGTCTTTTCTCTTTCTTGCCTCTTTTTCTTTCTTTCTGTGGTATCTTTGTCTTCGATTTTAAGTGAACCAATGTGTGATGTCCAGAATAATCAGATAATTCATAAATCCCATCTTCGCTAGAACTTAAGTCCCTATCCTCATCCCAAGGAAGATCTTTCACACTATCCATCCTGTGGAAATTGTCTTCTTCTGAAGAATCATAATCAGCTGCTTCCGACTTTTCAAAGCTTTTCCAAGCACAATCTTGATTATGTATTTCCTCAGTATCAATATCCCTATTTACATCTTCACCTTTTACCTTTTTGACAAATCGTTCATTTAATTCCTCCATCTTTTTAGATATTTCTACTTTGGAAGTGTCCTTCCACCGACTTTTTGAATAGGATTTCGTAATTTTGAAAACAGGCTCAGTATTTCGGATTAATGACATAAGCGAGGGTTGTAAATCGACTGCAATAACAGCAGTCACAGTTTCATCTTCCACCACATTATCAAACTGATTTTTCTGAACATGCCAACAGTCATGTAGTTTCTGAAGTGTTAAGAAAATCTGTCTAGTACTTCCGTACTTTTTGACAGTGGTCAGATATTTGATGTTTTGTTGTATGTTTTGGTTAAATCCTGTTAAAGTTTCTGTCTGAATCTCAAGTGGTTTTATTTCAGAAGTAAAAGCCTTAGCGATGTCCTCCTTTAGTTGCAGTTTTATTTGTTGTAATTTAGCTATTGTATAATCAATCTGTTCCATATATTTCAAAATAAGCATTTCCTCCTCTTTCTTCAGCCTTCCAATTTCATTCTTCTTTCTGGAAACTAAATGAGTCATTTCCTTACTTATAAACTTTAGGCCTTTAATACTATCTTTCTCTAAATCTCCGGTCATAAATTCCTCCACAACCTCGTCTAAAGTTTTAATATTTTGACATTCCCTGTGATTTTTTGCCCAACAAATCACACAGCACATCTGAGAATGATCCAAGCAATAAACTTCAATGGTTTTCCCTAAGTGCTCGATGCATGGTTCAATCTTACTTTCTGTGATTTGGGGAATTTCATGTCCCCCTGAAAGAGAGAGAATATTATGCTGATCCGAATTTTTCAAACGTTTGTGGAAATTGCCCTGGCAATCATCGCATAATAATTCATTACAAATCTGGCACCACCCGGTCGCATTCATATCATTTCCAACACGTGCACAAGGGTCGCAGTTGTATGTGACTTTATTTCTTAATCTCTCGTCTGTCATCAAAGAAAATATTATATGATTAAATGGTAGTTTGGTTGCCCATCTGCCAGCATTTGCTGTCGGTCCAGTAACTTCCATTCTGCACACTGGGCAAACGAAAGTTGAATTTCTAGTTTCTTTATTCACGATGGCTGTAGATTTTATATAGGTTTGCAAACAAATTTCACAAAATGTGTGTAGACAAGGTAAATATTTTGGAGTTTTAAATTCCTCGAGACATATTGGACAGTCGTATATCGTAACATTTTTCTTGACCACAACCCCTGAATTATCAGCTGTCGCCATCATGATCTGAAAGAACTGACAAAACGAATCTAGCATATAAATGTATGGAGGACTAAATGTGACAAAAGTAATTCAAGTAAAATTTACACAACTTTTTACACTCGGAATATTGAATCAATTACTGAAAAATTAGATAAGGACCACTTTTTATTCATTATTGTAAAAATATTAATTGTTTATCTCTTAATGTATTCAAGTGTTAATAAAGTGAAATTCAATGATTAATCATATTAATCAGTTCAGTCATTAATCAGGTTCTGGTCAACAGTTAAGCATTATAAATGCATTCATGATCAGTTTTGAAATTCCACAGTGGTGGCCTCTCACAGGTATTTTTTTAACCATTTTACTGTCACATAAAAAAGCACATCTATGCTCACTTGCACACACACACACAAAATTGAATTTGGTTCTGAGTATATGTTGAGCAACTGTCGTAACTTTGGAGATCCAAAGCGATATTAGAATATGTGTTCATTTTCTGAATGTTATTATTCATAAATGTTGAAAACACACATAAAAATAATTTGAAAGGCATCACAATGGCCCAATCAAATGTCAAAAGATTGATATTTCTTTCGGCCTATCCGATAAAAGATCGACCGACCTTCTGAGATATGCAGGTAGATGAAATGTTTAAGAACTGACATGAGCTTGCACTTACAAAAAACAATTTACTAATAACTACCCTCCCTATTCTTAAGTAAGTGAATTAAACAAAAACACAGAAACAGTAAAGATATATGCATGTTTACGTACTTTGTAATAAAACAGCAACCCCAATAATATCGTGATTCTAATAGGCGAGCATTCCAGAATTATGACTTAATTACACAGTAGTTAAGCACGCAAGGTAAACCGTTGATCATCCTGTTAAATATAGTATCTAACATCTACATTAGGATAGAAGCTTCTGATCGTTTAATTATACATCACAACAAATTATAAGTAGAAAGCGCGTGCGTTTTAGAAACCACTTCTGAAAATCACGTTCAAGCAAGCGGAAGCAAGTTGCAGACGATAGTTTCAAAATGTCCGGACGTCTTGTTCCTGTACATCGTTATGACTGGGATTATTTTGACAAGCAAATGTCGCTATTTCCTTCCTTCAAAAGCGACTTTGACAAGGACTTTTTCAGTGGTCTTAAAACAACAAGTATTGAAGACGAAATTGCAAGGATGAAACGTGAAATGTTCCAGCTTACAAGTGGAGAATCTACATTGAAAGTTGACCAGCCGTTTGTTGAGGATTTTACAGGAAATAAGAAACTTGCTCTTCGTTTTGATTGCAGTCAATTTAAACCGGAAGAAATCCAAGTCAAAACTATTGATAATAGTCTTACTGTACATGCAAAACATGAAGAGGTATCACCAGGAAGGAAAGTCTACCGAGAATTTACAAAATCGTACACTCTGCCAAAGGACGTTGATCCACTAGCCTTGAAATCAAGTTTAACCAATGATGGTTTGCTTCAAGTAGAGGCACCAGCACCAAAGACATGCATTGCAAGGAAAGAAATTTTCATTCCTATTGAAAAATTGTTGAGGTAGAATGCAAACCAATGCGACGTATTTATGTTAAGTTGCTTGAACAAGATTTTGGTGATGTCATTAACGTCTCTATTCTCTATTAGGTCCTAAAGATTGAAGTTTTCCAGAAAAAAATGTGACATTAATAGTTGACAGCTTAAACGTAATTCTGGATATTTCTTGAACACTGTGTTATATTTATACAGGATTTTACATGTAGAAACTAAATACTTTAGACATTGCCTGGTAAATTTTAATTTAAGTCTAGTGGGTGGCTAATTCAGTTGTGTTGTATTGAGAACATAAAAGGCTGCTATTTACAAACACTTTTTCATTTATTACTTAGTTGTTGCAATTGTTGAGAAATATTTCTTCAAAATAAAGTATTTATGTGAATCTTTTAATGTCTTTCGAAAATTTCAAGTTTTGAAATACCGTTGAAGAACGTTCATGAATACGTTACATGGTTGTTCTTAACGGAACTGAAGAAGGTAAAATTGTCTCGTATACTGAAATTTCTACCTGTAGTTTAAAAAGGTTTATATCTTTTTTAAGACTTGTGTGTCCTTCCAAGACCCTTTAAACACTTCCACACATCTAAAATTTCTTAAACTAAATTCGTTTGAAATTATCATATTCATGCAGGTTTATATGAAATAAAAAGGTGAAAAACTTCACAAGAAGCAAAAGAGCGTGCGTTAAATATTTGTACTAAATTATTTTTTCTCTTTATTGTGTATGATTGAATTTCAGACAATGAAATCAGTTTCTATTACAGATGAATTTGTTTGTTTGATTTCTGCTTTATATACAGACTCCGTTTATTCATTATTTTCATACAAAAATATAAATAACAGTTATTATTGAAAGAATGCCAATGATGTTATTTACGTGGAAAACTTTTGTGGAATTGTAATTTGACGCAGGTATGCATCATGGAATAAAAACAGTTAAGGTTTACGTTTGCTTTATAATTCACATTGTTTTGAGATAAGTCTGCCCTCCCAAGAACATTCCTAAATATCTTACGACCTTGCAGTTGCTGAAACTCTGCCAAGTGCATTTGTATTTCAGTATATAGAATATTACTTCAGTTGTTACCTTTGATTAATTGATATGACAAAAACATCAAGTGCAGTTTTGTATCTGTTACGCACATGTCGAGTTTGTAAATGATAAATGTTTACTTTGATAGACAAATATCTTGCTTTTTATTACCTTATTGTTATACTGATGTTCTAAAAGGGGACGATTTTTTTGCTCTCACTGAAGTAATTAATTACCTCCTTTTGATCAGTTTATAGTACTTTTCCTTTAAATTAAAAATCCGAGACATGCATGATTATTCAATCTCAGAAACTGTATATTGTGCATGAAATGGTATTTATTAGGGTTCGACCAAAATTATTTATATAAGAAACCTCCATAAAACAAGAAATTTGTGTTTTTCGTTTCTTTCTGTTGTGACCAGAAAATCTGAGATTGGTGAAAAAAATATCTGGGGCCTTTAGATATGTGAAAAACATACAGGCTTGACTGCAACCCATCTCGGTCATTTAATAAGACATAAGTCATAATTTGCGTCCCTAACGACCAATAGCTACATACAAAGCAAAAATACAAATATTAACTGACACTAAGAAACGTAGTACAGAATAAATTAGCTCTGTGTCCTCAGTGATAAAGACTATTTTTAAAAGGAGCCCAGTATTCTCATTTTATTACTGGTGTTTGAAATAAATGTTTCCCGTAGTTTGTCCGTATCAGTATATAATCATTTTCAAAATAAGAATTAGTATTATACATGTTATATAAGAACAAATTATCGTGTAATATGGAACGCCAAAATATCTTAGGGGAAGGGTATTTATTTACACACTGTATTTTTTCTTACCTGAGCTTTACAGGCTCCTTGGAAAGTATAGTTTTTATATTCAAGATTTTTAAAGATTTTTTTTTGATGAAATTTATATACAAAATTACTGCGTCATATTGGTTTAAATTTGATGTCTAACGAACAAAAGATCGATCACCTAAGGATTATCCTTTCAAGGTTTGTCCAAGTTTGTCATCTAGTTATTCAGGAAAAAAGGAAATATATTTTGTTTTTGAATTGTCCGTTTTTTAGGTAAGTTTACCATATTGTCGGTAGTTGAATTTAAGGCCAACAGGCTATATTCTCTAGGGATAATTATCAAAATCAGACACCCCTACAAATTTTAAGTCGACAATTTCGTTAAAATTTATTCCACTAGTAAGTTGAGACAGTGAAGTAGCGTAATGTATTTGCCAAAACAAAATACAAAACCAAAAAAATCAAAGCTGGCCCTGATAGTTATTCTACAGAATCCTCTTGTTGCTAGTTAATCAATCATTTAGTTTCACCGCGCCGCGTTCCCAAGGTGGCGAATCGAGGTCTGCATGGTGACCCTCGTCCTATTTTCATTCGTGTCTTCAATATCCCGTAGTAATCACCATTAATTATTTAAGGTAATATGCCAATTTCCATTTTCAACAGAACCCATTAGCTTCCGAAGGGGGAGGGGGCTCCGCCCCTAGATACCCTACCTGGGATCCACTGTGGATCTGGTGGGTACCTTAATCGGCCACCGTACCCCAAGTCGAATTTTTGCTTCCAATTCAAATTTTTCTAGCTGCGCCACTGATTTATAGGAGTAATTTTTCTTTGGATTTTCTGGTCCAAGCGGGATTGACTTGAATATCAAACAATTGTGCTGTATTTCCGGCGTTATACCGATTGTACGTGCACACGGTTCAAAAATTTTATTGTGACGTTAGCACGTCGCCAAGTAAACGACAAAAGTTTTATAGAGGTTAAATATGTAGACAAATGCGATGCAAAAAGCTGAGGCATTGCCGTTTATAACTGTAGAAGAAGCTATAAAGAGAAGTAAACTAGCTTTAAGGTAATTATTCTAAACATGCATATATAAATAGCTAACATAACAAACGTATTTAGATAGAGTACAACTCATTATACTGGAATTAATTTGAGATGCCAGTAATTGTTCAGAATAAAAGAATTAGAAATCACAGAACTAACTGTATTTTCCATTAGTGCATGTAACTTGTGAGTTCAAACTGTACACCGTACAATCGAAGTTATTTTGGATAAGGATTAATACTAAAAATAGATCACAAATAGATTGTTAATTTATAAGTTTTGGCTCCATAGTTTTGGTTTCCTTTAAAATCTGGCCATATGAAAAAATGGTACTACGGTTTATATTTGAAGAAAGGATTTGGAATTGGAATCCCGTATAGATAAATCCAACAGAAAACATATAAATATTTTTCTTTGACAACACAGTCTCAGACCATCTTCAGGGAATTTTGTTGATAATATCTTTTTTTTTTGTGCGAGTCCATAACATCTACTAAAATGTTCTATGTTATATTGTTCTGTTTTTCTATTTTGTGTGACATGTTTATTATTTATTCAGTTATTTTTTGTATTATTTATGCTCTTTTACAATTCCTGGCTTTCACACATTGCCTTTGTCTCCTGGTTTCTATTTTGTATTTTCCTATTTTCCACTTGCTGCAGCTTTTTTCATGTCAATTATTAAGAACGAATAATCTTGAGGCTTTAATAAAATACTAATAGAAAATAATCCTGTCCCCTACATGATTTCATTTAAATTTGTAGATTCCAAGAGGACCTCGGCTTAATAATTTGGGAAAGAGCAAGAATAGAACTTTTGTACATACGAAATCTGAACGAATGGAGGAATACAATCGAAGGGAAATTGAAGCCTATTATAGGTACATATCTTACATTTGTAGATATAACGAGATAAGTAAATGGATTCCACCGTATCTAGATAACATCAGGTATTTAAATATTTTCTGCTGTTCATATTTTCTGACAGAGTTAATATTGAGCTCCTTCTTGCGTTCTTTTTCTTGTTTTATTCAACATTTTTTATATTTTAATTTTTTTTTGGAAGGGGGAAAAAGGGGGGGGGGGGGGGGGTTTGACATCGTAATATTTATTAGAAAGGATGCAATCAACAAACATATTTCATTTTCAAAATTTTGTGCTACAAGTATTTCACTTCTTGTTAACTTTCAGATTCACAGCTTACCCCCTTTTTAATGTTTCATTGTATAATAAAGTATGTGTAATAATGTTTAATTTTAGATAAAGTCAAAGATGGTACTGATGAGGTGATTCTAGCAAACCTACCGAGGGAAGCCGAATGTACTTCACAGGTTCACCAGAATATTCATAATGCAATGATGTCACAAGATGGAGCTTATGTTTCTCTCCAACGGTATGAAACAAAGATTTTCTGTCTATTTCAATTTATTAGGATTTTTTCGGTAAACAAAAAGTCAGGGAAAAACACAACATCGAATAAAGACGTAAATCAGAAACTACACGAATGGATTTATAACAGCTCTATGGCTGTCAGAGAGAGATATACGAGTTCTCCACTTTTCTGGTGAGGTACTGTTCTGTAGTATAGCTGGAATAGACCGGCTCTGGTTTCAGCTATACCATTTCTAAACTTTTTGTTTTTTAAAGATGTAAAACGAAAGTGGACTGACCTGATACCATTTTATATATAATTATATAACAATCAATATTTTTTCCTTCACATCAGTGTTTCGTATTGAATTTTTTTTCAGTGGAATAGGCTTGAACAAGATCGGTGGAAGTGAAGAGGAGAGACTTTTGTCTGATATTGAAAAGGAATTCGGCCAAATGAATAAAAGAAAACAAAGTTTGGAATCAGAAATAAATAAAAGAAAGATTGTAAGTAGTCGCCAAAGAAAAACTAGCATATGACTCTTGCGATTGGGACAATATTAGTATTGTTTTTTTGTTTTTTGTTTTTTTATTCGGGGACAAACTGCCGGGTACAGATTTGTGAACATGGTTGCGAAAGTTTATGTTTCAGTAGATGGAACTTTATATAAGCTGTCTTAAAATATGCAGAAATGAAAACATTTGCCATGAAATATCCCCTTTTCTTCTGTATGTCACTGCATGAATTTTATATCTTAATGTTGATTCGATCAAGCAAAGATCAATCCTTATCCACGAAAACACAATAAAGTAAAAACACCAAATTGCTCGAATAAGTCAGTTTTGTGAGGATTTCAAGACAGAGGTAAAATTCATCACCCAACTAAATGAACAACCGGCAAACCTCGGTGGAAATACAAAAGGGGTTCTAGAATACCCTTTGTTGTGGCGGAACTCGTTGCTCTCCGTCCTTTTATAAATGGAGGTAAGGAATGGGTCGAGACATGACTATGCCAAAACAACTGAATGAATCACAATCAATATTCCTTTGTATTTTATAAAGAACATAGAAAAAATGAAGTCAGTGATTATTGATTACGAAGAACAACTGTCAAAGAGAAGCAGAATCACTATATTACGACGGTCTTCTCGCGGAAGCAGGAACATTGACCATCTAACCAACAGATTGTCAATGCTCAGAAAACAAGTGGAAGGAGAAAAGGCCATTGTACAGAAAAAAGAAGGATGTTTAGTAGATTATATGATAAAAATGAAAGAAGTGAGTATGTAGTGGAAATTAAGCATTATTTTAACCAGGAAATGTAATCAAAAACACTTATTGTAAAGTTCCATAACAACACATGATTCAGCTTATTAATAACTAGTAATAACTCAGATGGTTGTCTTTACCCCTTTTGGTCATTTTGGTATTTTTGAATTTGCTCTTCAACCTTTTGGATTGTAGTTTTGGTTTTCAACATTTTAGGCCTTGAGCACAACAAATGTGCACATCTTGTGCATCAAAATTGGTATCAAAGAATTTCATTTTATGTTTTATTAGTGTCCATTTTTGCACTGACGCATTTGTCAATTAAAGTGAAAAGAGGCACATGTAGCGGTTGTAGGGAAATGAAAACGAATTTTCTTAATGTCTTTTCATCGGCTACGTTTTACATGCTCCTATTCGCTGTAAAAAGCGTTGTCTTAACCAAACATTTGTTACTAATAAGCTGCCATATATAATTCTGGAAACAAACATGTCCAGTGTATTCATGAATATTAGTTCATTGTTGAAGACCTTACAGCGACCGAATTTCAAGATGAAGAACAGCAATAAAAGTCTACTTGTTATTCTAATAATGAGATTCATTAAGTACTGTAGTCATTGAGGGCATCGTTAAGGTCATTGGTTACGTACTGAAATGGATTAAAGATAGTGTGTAATTTACTTTTTCGCATATGCTTCCTCGTGACCGCGGTTTTGGCTATCTTGTTTGAATTTGATTTTTTGGTTTTCCAAATTTACCTGCAGATATAGATTAACTGAGAATAGTTACAAGCTTATCTTTTACCCATTAGAGTTCATTTTACGTGTGTTTGTTTTATCTATGGCGGTTTGTATGATCAATTCGCAAATATTACTTTTTATTTATTGAGAATAGCTCTTCGCATTTAATAAATGTGAATTCTGTATTGAAATGTTACTTTAAAATTTACACTATGGATAAATTTCGATAAGACTTGCAATTTATTCTTATGAAACTTCCTGAAAAGAAAACTTAAACCTGAATTTGAACGCTTTGTAAACATGGTGAAGCTTAAGGTTAAACTTATAACATATGCAGTACCCTTTGGATAATTAAGTTTCAAGTTGATATGAATTCTTGTATCGAAATATCTTAAACCTAAACCTGACCAAACGGGCGAACGGACGGATGCAGAAGCTGGAACTCGCGAGAAGAAAATATTCTAATTTCCCATTGCAGTGTGACATTAAGCTGACACAATGAAATAACTATTTTCAGAGAGTTATTTACCATATTCATTGAGAACCTGTTAGATTACTTTATTTGTCTAAAAGGTAATGAAGCATATTAACATAGCAAGATATGAAGAACTGTTGAAATAAGACAAATATAGATTCTATTTCAGTTTCGAGTGAATTACAAGATTTCTACACTCGAGAGAGTTAAAATTAAGATTGGAAGCAAAAGGTCGTGGGTTTCCGACGATGAGTCACAACAATCAACCTGACTTTTTAACGAAGCACTACACTGGACATGTACAATACATGTATATGGACACGGAAGACAAAAATCTGGCTGATTTGTTTTTGGAATGCATGTAAACTTTTGGAAGTAGATTTCGTTTTACATTTTATATGGGCATGAAAAGGAGAAAATGAATGTTTTTCATCTTGATTATTTTTTATTTACTGATGTACACAAGTTATAATTACAAAAAAAAAATATTCATGAAACTATATAGAATATTGTTTAATGACTTTTTCATTTATCAGGCAATGCAGATCTTATACAAAGAACTTACAAACCTCCAAAAACGTAGACTTGGATTTATCTATGAACAACTGAAGAAATTTGCATTAACGTTTGAAGAATTAAGTCAGGGGGACAATAGGTAAGTTTAGTAACACTGCAGTTTTGGCAACACCAAAATGATAAGCGTGTCTTCGGATTTTTGTTCTTAGAATAATTGAGTAAGAGAGTGAACAATATTCGAAATTTTATCTTCACATTTTGTCTTGGTAAAATGAATTTTGTCAAAAATCGTTTTCCATTCATTTAAATGAAATTGCTGTTTTCCGAAAGAATTTAACGATAAAAGTTTTAAACTTAAATTATTAAGTAAAAGGAGACGAAGAATTACAAAAGCTGGAAACGAAAGGTTGAAGGGTTATATATCTAAATATTTTATTTCATATGTTAGCAAGCGAATCCAAAGAATAATTTACTGGTATATTTGAGTGAGTCGGGAGTTAATTTAATGTGCTTTCGAGTATTGATTGTAAAGCCAATTTTGATTGGTCAACGTCGTAATTTTGTCGCGAAAGCGAGACATAGCGATCCTACATTCCGTCGTCGTCGGCGGTGTCGGCGGCGTCAACATTTACTTTCACTCTGAGGTTATAGTTTTTAAAACATTAATAACTTTTTTAAAAACTTATCCTGGATTTTTACCGAACATGGACATAAGCTTAATTATGATCAAAAGATAGTATCCACAGGAACATTTTGAAAAAAAATCGCATTTTTCCGTATTTTACTTATAAATGGGCATAAATTACTTTCTTAAACCATCCTGGATTTTAATCAAACTTGTACAGAAGCTTCTTCATGATCAAAAGATAGTATCCAGAGGAAAATTTTGTAACAATTTTCCCCCTTTTTCCGTATTTTACTTATAAATGGACTCAGTTTTTCTCGCAGTTAACATTACATACAGTCTGCAGTTAAAGTTTTTAAAACATAAAATATTATATAGAAGTAGCAGTTTTTGTGTAAACCTGACTATATTTTGAATAATAAAAAATCTATGTACAGGGAAATTCGTATTAAACCATATATTAAATTTAAAGAGATTCTCAACTTTGAAATCCTGTACAAACTATATCCGATGATTTTCGTCTTTATTACACTAGAAGAAAAGCAGAAATATCAAGCATGGTACATTCTTTTGAATCCGTCAATACCGATGATATGATAGAACGTATCAAGAAAGAGATTGAAATTAAAGCTAATGCCAGGAGAAGCGGTCATATATATGAAATACAGGTTAGTCAACTTAAATGAATTGAACAGTGTAGGGGTAAATGTCGATCAGAGAAGAAACCATGACTACTAGTATGTATAGCAGGAAGTCGAACGGCCATTAACAGGTCTTTGCCGATTGTCGTGTATACAAGTAAAACTCAAATATCTAATACAACTATGAAAAGTATTCTGAATAAATTTAAAAGGCAACAAAATATCTAACATAAAACCACCAAAAATCATAGGACACGTTCGATGTTAATTTTCCCTTTACTGCTTTCCAATTTCGTGATGGAGACGTGATTCTATGAGGAAGTGAGTTATCTTTTCCTAACCAATGTAGGTAAGAGAGACAAATTTATTATCTCCCTTACCTACATTGGTTAGGAAAAGATAACTCACTCTGGTTCCTAATTACATATAGAATTAGACACAATGTAACAGAAAATGTAGAAACAATTTTACCTTGTAGTATATAGATGATATTGATATTTCTTTATTATTACTTTATTCCTTCAAAGGAATTGTTCAGCCCCACGAGAAGCGGAGGGAGTACAAAGAAGGATGAAGTTTACAGGTGAGTACAGTATATTCATATGTACTAAAATATATTTAGTATTAAATTTTTCATATGACTAACAAATAATACCTTACTATACATGTATGCTATTGCAATGACGTGATAAGATGTATTTGTCAAAATTGCATTACGCATTATTCAGCTCTTTCTTTAGATGAAAAATAACATGCTCAGCATTTATCAGTCTTGATTAGTTCATGTTCAGTATGCCAAATGTCTTTCCCATAGTATTCCTTGTATTATATGTAAGAATAGATTTTATTTGGATAAGATTGTTTATTAGCTCCTATAAAAATTACAATAAAATTTTAGTTTATAATTTTTATTTGTGTTCTTTGTACAAAGAAATTTGTCTGTTAAATGTTATTTGTGTCTGGCGCATAGAAGTATGTATTGTTTAATTAACTCAAATATAAACACTAATTTTGTTATTTTGAATACTTCAGTCATACAACTTTGCCTAAAGAAGGCGACCTAGCTAACACACCTCATACCATATCTGTCATGGGTAGGATGGAAACTGTGTACAACACAGGAAAAAGTGATAGTGATAATCTTCTGGTGGACACGTTCTGCGCATCCTCATCGGAATCGGTTAGACCAAAATTACAGAACATGAATGGCAGCAGATCATCTGATAGTTCAGGTAAATTTTATCTGTTATAGAATATTTACTTACAGAATGATCTTTTCTCTCTGGTTGATAAGGGAAGGCTGTTAATTTTGATATTCCGTGGACAGGGATTGTGGTTATCTTACCCGCATCTGTATTGTAATGTAAAGCTATAGTAAGCACCCACAAGACTACAGCGGCTAAAATTCTAAAATAGTCTATTAAAATTTCACATTAATATAGATATAAACATGACAACCTGCCTTCATACCGTAAATCAGTATATAATTATTATTACTTTTTTTTTTATTTGTTTTATTTTAGTGCGTTTAGTTTTGGCATATTTACATCAGGCACCAAATAAACCAAAATTAACCACTCCCAAAATACCCAAATTTACAGGTTGTATATGAGACAGTGTCTCATTCACCCATATTTCTGTTCATGTTTGACTAATATATACATGTACATGTATGTTTTATTACAGAATCATCCTTTGGAGCACGAATAGAAACAATCGTTATTCCAAATGAACCAATTGTTACCTGCAAAATGCCTCCTCCATTCCCAACCAAGGACTTTTGTGTTAGTGAAGATGGGAGTTCGAGCGGGACTACTGAACGGGGTAAATATAATCTTTTACGATCGAGGTCATTTGGCCTTTGAAATGAACGTTCCTTGTACAAAGTAATGAACTGTTTTTGTATTAATTTCGCACGATTCTTACGTTGGTTTATATTTTGTTACAATAAAATGTATCACAAAATACCGAAATAAATTTGATGCACTGTGTGGCCATTTCGTTGACTGACAACTCATCAGCAGTGCTCAATATCAAAATGTTGTAAAACCTGGTTAAAATGGGCTTTAGCTAGCGATATACGCTAAATCAAACTGTAAAACAAAGAGCAATGTGAAACCTTTTTTGAATAGTCTAAAAACCAAAGATATTATACGATTATCTACAATATTTGTTTTAGAAGTCACAGGAAATCGCGTGGTATATTCGCTATATTCATGAGCCAAAAGCTAGCGAATAATACACAGCAGACAAAACTAATTTACGTCAGACAAAGTAACAGTAGAAAATAATCAGGTCATACTGGAAATATATATTAAAAAAAAAGCACTGTTGATCATCAACTAAAACTTGTAATTTTTGTTATATTTCACATTTTGTAAATTAGAAATTTCAATTAAATATTGTATCCTCGAGAATGTATCTGTAACATATTTGTTCTCTTTTCAGACTCTAGCTCCAGATGGTCTATTACAAACCAACAGCTGCATGAAAGCAATGAAGATGTTGGAATGATGAGAAATATTAAAGTCATTGCTACTCACGATTTCGTTGCTAGGAAAAAGGATCAACTTACTTTCAAAAAGGGTATCTTTCCGTGTAAAAAATCACTTTATGTGTATTAGGTGAAATCTGAACAATGGGATTGATGAATACAATCCCAACCGATTTCAAACCTCTCAAATTGTGATTAAACGCTATGGTTCCATAAAACAAAATCTAATATATTTAAACAGAATTTTAGAAATTTTTGGGGATCTGTAAACTTTTGTTTTTGAAGAAGGAATAATTTCAATGTACAAAACGCTCAAACATGTATATATATATATACTTTTCGCTTTTCTAGGTCAAATCATAAAACAAAAATGTGGAGAAAATGAGGAAGGATTTGCTTATGGATGGATTCGTGAAAACAGACTTGTCCCAAAGCACTACGGATGGTACCCAGTTGGCGTTGTACAGATATATATTCCAACATCAGATTCCTCAAGGGCATAGTTTGGAATTCCTTTCTCACCAAACGACCACATTGTCAAATTATTTGTTCTGTTGAAAATAATCTATACTCGCTTGTACTGGAAGTATATTTTTTTTATTAAAATGAATAAATGCAACTGTGTTTATCGCAACAATCACGTGCCAAAGCATCGAGAGAACAAACTTTGTTAAACAGAACGATCACTATTCTGTGATACTAATTTTCATGCATCGCAAGCGCACATTTCAATTATGTATGCCAAAGAGTCAAATTGTCATTGATTAAAAAGGGTAGAATTCAAAACCTAAAATTATCAAAGGACATGGCTATACATATTTACTAGTAGTATTTTACAAACATTTCTATATTTAAAACAGTAATGATTTTAAGTCTTAAGACCATGTCCCGTAACTATATCATGTAAATTCCAGCAACTGAGTTGATCTTACTCTCAAGAGGAATTTATTATGAAACTAAGGATATGAGGTAAGTATCATGCAATGAGACAACCTATCATAGAGGGGGTGGAAAGGGTATTGGGAGACAGGGAGAAAGGGGGCGGGAGAAAGGAGAAAGGGGGGCGGGAGAAAGGAGAGAGGGGGCAGGAGAAAGGAGAGAAAGGGCGGGAGAAAGGAGGGAGAACTATCAAAGGGAGACGAACTTTAATGTTGAAAAAAAAATAAAGAGGTAAAAAAACGAAAAAACTGGATACTAAATGTTCTAATAAATGGACAAATCTTTGAAAAAAGGCAACATTTATATTTCCCAAACCATTTTTGCCATTTCCGATCATTTCTAGAAATCATCCTTTCAAAACGGAAATATCTCTCCGTTACGTTTTCCTTTTTAGCTCACCTGGCCAAAGGCCATGTGAGCTATTGCCATCACTTGGCGTCCGTCGTTAACAATTATACAAAACTCTTCTCCTCTGAAACTACTTGACTAATTAGAACCAAACTTCGGATGAATGTTCCTTGGGGTACCCTGCATAGAACTGATGTGGGGATTTTTGATTCGTCAAAAAACATGGCCGCTGTTACTAAAAATAGAACATAGGGGTCAAACAACAGTTTTTTGCAAATATCTCAAAAATCATTAGGTTACGGCAAATTCTGGCAGGTTGAAAGTGTTCAGCATGATGAGAGCTACCTGTGTGCTGATTTTCGTGAAAATCTCTCAACTGATATTAGAGTTATTGCCCTTTTTGACATTTTTGGCTTTTTTTTATGTTATTATTTCAAAAATCTTCTTCTCTGAAACTACTATTCAAAATGAAATGAAACTTGGTAAGATTGTTCCTTAGGGTATCCTGCAAAAAGTCAATGCTTGGATTTTTGATTGGTCGAAAAACATGTCCGCCCTTACTAAAAATAGAACATAGGGGTCAAAATGCTGTTTTTTGCTATTTTTTCCTGAATTAAAGAAAGAAAATGAAGATGAAAGCTCCCTTCAAGGTAAACATGGTATCCCGAGTTGAATGGTGATGATGAAAGTTTGTTTTGGACGGCCATTTTCCCGCCATTTTTTACACTTGCTCAGATTTCAACAATATTTGGTTTTTAAAGTAAACATGGTATCCTTAGTGAATGGTGATGATGAGATTTTTTGTATGGAGCATCTATGGAAGGTCCTTTAGGAAATTTGCATAAATCTTCCCGGTCCGTGAAACAAAATGGCCGCCATGAGCATTTACATGTTCTGATTGGTCGAAATTTAAAAGTTCTTCTCCTTTGAAACCGTAAAGCCAAATGAACTGATTTTTGGTATGGAGCAACTATGGAAGGTCCTTTACAAACTTTGCATAAATCTTTCTAGTCCGTGAAACAAAATTGCCACCAGAAACCTTTATATGATCTGATCGGTCAAAATTTAAAACTTCGCCTCTGAAACCGTTTGGCCAATTAACTTATACTTGGTATGAAGCATTTATAGAAGATCATTTACAAAGTTTCCAGAAATCAATCTAGTCTGTCAAATCAAAAGTTTGTGACTGCCAGGTGAGCGATACAGGCTCAGCCCACTGAGCCTCTTGTTAAAATGCCCCCATCATTTTCGGTTTGCCTTCACATGTGGGTATCTGTTTCCTCTAAGTATCTGGCGATCTTCTACAAATTTAAAAAGAAGGGATGCTGACAATGTCAGAGAGATACACTCCCTCCTCTAAACAATATTACATGTACTTAACGCGTTTTCCAGGTCACCTTAAAATATTTACGTTATCCACTTGACCATACAAAGTAAGGTGTTCTCGAGGACAGGGAAAAATAGAGATGACACAATAAAAAACTTCTAATTTCATGATCCTCATACATGACCATACATATCAAAAATGAGTTTCTTGACATTGGGGCATGCACAATGCGCCATTGACAACATTCCAACATTGTGTATTAATTTGCGTACGAGTCGGAGGCAGACCTTGTTCGTAAAATCAGTATATGCTTTAATAAAGACCTATGCCACTTATATATGGTCATATATTAATTCAGATTTGTATTAAAATCGATTGATCTGAAAAAAGACGGTTGTTAAGGTGGGAGATGGAAGCAGAGGGGCGGGAGAAAGGAGAGAGGGGGCGGGAGAAAGGAGAAAGGTACAATGTTAACCAGTAAATAGCCTCGGAAACAAAAGTATCAAAAATTCAGCAAAATTTACCACAAATCTTAAACAAAGATAATAGTATTTCATACAGTAGACATATTACTGTATAATCACAAGAGACAGAAACTGAAAATGTGTTTATTACATCAGCAGACACATCCATTCTGTGGTAAAAATAGATATTCTATAATAGAGGTGTCAGAAAATATATTCTCAAACTTTTTCTTTTAAGCTCAACTGGCCCAAAGGGCCAATGTGAGCTATTGTCATCACTTGGCGCCCGTCGTCTGTAAACTTAAAAAAAATCTCCTCTGAAACCACTAGGCCAATTGGAACAAAACTTGGTAATAATCATCCTTAGGGTGTCTTGTTTTTAAATTGTATCCAATGATTGATGCCGTCGATCAACTAACATGGCCACCGTTACTATAAATATAACTTAGGGATAAAACAGGCAAAATGGTAATCTTTTATGGCCTTACATGTAAATATTAAGCTTATTTTTGGGTATGTAGTTGCGAAATGAGTAATTATAAGTTTATATTCGTTTTATTCCAGTTGACCTACTTTTGACCTAATTATGGCCCTTGGACTTAGAAACTTTCATGAAAATCCGTAAACTTTTTCAAAAATCTTCTCCTCTGAAACCACCAGGCCAATTGGAACAAAACTTGACAGCAATGGTCAAGGAAATAACCTTATTGAATTTCAAGGTTAACCTTAAAACCTTGTCAGTCCAATACAAGCCAAACGCCTTAGAATGCCTTTAAACCAATGAAAAAATATAACTAAACATAAGGCTACAGCCAAAAAGAGAGATGGTCTCTTGCTAAATAACAACAGAGTAACACTGCTATACGTTGTGTATCTATCTGTCGATTCAGCCCAAGACCACAAGGAAAGGGTCCTTTTACCGGACCCTGGGGAATGTTAGACGAATCTGTTAACGGTCAAGCTGAGATCGAAGGTCCAGGTCAAAACCTTGTCGACACAATAGACCAAATGTTTCAGCATATCTTCACCTAACTTGGTACAATTGGTCATCCTAAAGGGAGGATGACCACTATTGATTTTTAACATCAGACATCAAAGGTCAACCTCAAGTCAGTATTCTGGTTCAGAACCTAGGATGGTCAAATTTGATTATAAAGAGTGAAAAGTCAATTTATGGATTTTAATATAGCATACAACGAAGCCACCAATCAAATGAATTGGGATTACAATGTGATGCTCTGCTTTGCAGCCAGTACCCTTGTTTTGTCTAACAATTCAAATACCAGAATATAACATTTAGCTATACACTATAGTTCAACTATATTTGATGTGTTAATACCCCCTGCCTTCTGGTATTGTCGATGACTACCAGTTGAGCGATACAGCCTGTTTGGAGCCTATAGTTTGACTTGTATCTTCTGTCCACATGTTTCCTTAGTGTTTGCAGGTGCACTCGAGTATTTTTAAAAAGGACAAAGGACTAACATTAGGTGAAGAAGAGCTTTTATCATCCAGAGGTGCTCAGTCTTGAAATGACTTAACTGGTTATGTGCTTTTGCAAGTCTCAATTTTGTCTCGAGCAAAAATCATGAAAATGTTTACACACTTAAACAAACCATAACTATCAGAAAATGTCAGGCGAGCTGAATATTCTGACCGTTTTATCAGCTTTGGAACATTTCCTTACTATACTACTTTTCTTCTAAATAACATGAAACATACAGAGCTGAATACACAGACATCATTACAAAGAAAATAAACTTCTTTACTTGCCAACGAAATCAAATCTTGCCAATTAAACAGTTCCAGAGAAAGTACGCGCCAAATGTCTGACAAAAATTGATAGGATTACGACATTTTACACACAATAACTAGTTTGTACTAACACCAGAAACAGATTTTAATTCTACTACTGTCCATGTAACGATGGAATTCATTGCTCTAAATTGCCAGTTGACAAATAGTGACTAAAAAAACCTAGTGAAAAGAAATGCTTAAAATTCCATTGTCGTGGATCCGTTTATTTCCAAACAAGGCAATATAGTCAAAGATTTGACAATAAGATGTAACATTATAATTAATCTGTATACTTTTAAAATTAAATTATTCAGTGGAATTAACATTATTATTTCTATGATATTGGTCAGAGCAATAGCCAGATACCTGAAAAGTGAGCAGTGGAGTAATTACTAGAATCAGAAATAATGCGAAGTTTGGACGAGTTTTTATGCAATTTAGTATGCTAATACATAACAGTCAATATGGTCAATCTTTCATTTTTAAAAACCTTCGATCAATGTACTAATCGCATATTCCTCATATAAAGTTGCAAGTCATTTAGAGTTTTTTTAAATATCTGACCGATCTGAAACTACTGT
This sequence comes from Mytilisepta virgata, assembly GCA_028015205.1. NCBI lineage: Eukaryota > Metazoa > Mollusca > Bivalvia > Mytilida > Mytilidae > Mytilisepta > Mytilisepta virgata. The sequence continues at coordinate 42,030,205 of CM051515.1, forward strand.
TACGAGGGGGTGGAAAGAGGGGGGGTTACCTTTCTCCTTTCTCCCGCCCCTCGTCTCCTTTCTCCCGCCCCCTCTCTCCTTTCTCCCGCACCCTCTCTCCTTTCTTCCGCCCCTCTGCTTCCATCTCCCACCTTAACAACCGTCTTTTTTCAGATCAATCGATTTTAATACAAATCTGAATTAATATATGACCATATATAAGTGGCATAGGTCTTTATTAAAGCATATACTGATTTTACGAACAAGGTCTGCCTCCGACTCGTACGCAAATTAATACACAATGTTGGAATGTTGTCAATGGTGCATTGTGCATGCCCCAATGTCAAGAAACTCATTTTTGATATGTATGGTCATGTATGAGGATCATGAAATTAGACATAGTTTTTTATTGTGTCATCTCTATTTTTCCCTGTCCTCGAGAACACCTTACTTTGTATGGTCAAGTGGATAACGTAAATATTTTAAGGTGACCTGGAAAACGCGTTAAGTACATGTAATATTGTTTAGAGGAGGGAGTGTATCTCTCTGACATTGTCAGCATCCCTTCTTTTTAAATTTGTAGAAGATCGCCAAATACTTAGAGGAAACAGATACCCACATGTGAAGGCAAACCGAAAATGATGGGGGCATTTTAACAAGAGGCTCAGTGGGCTGAGCCTGTATCGCTCACCTGGCAGTCACAAACTTTTGATTTGACAGACTAGATTGATTTCTGGAAACTTTGTAAATGATCTTCTATAAATGCTTCATACCAAGTATAAGTTCATTGGCCAAACGGTTTCAGAGGCGAAGTTTTAAATTTTGACCAATCAGAACATATAAAGGTTTCTGGTGGCAATTTTGTTTCACGGACTAGAAAGATTTATGCAAAGTTTGTAAAGGACCTTCCATAGATGCTCCATACCAAAAATCAGTTCATTTGGCTTTACGGTTTCAAAGGAGAAGAACTTTTAAATTTCGACCAATCAGAACATGTAAATGCTCATGGCGGCCATTTTGTTTCACGGACCGGGAAGATTTATGCAAATTTCCTAAAGGACCTTCCATAGATGCTCCATACAAAAATCTCATCATCACCATTCACTAAGGATACCATGTTTACTTTAAAAACCAAATATTGTTGAAATCTGAGCAAGTGTAAAAAATGGCGGGAAAATGGCCGTCCAAAACAAACTTTCATCATCACCATTCAACTCGGGATACCATGTTTACCTTGAAGGAGCTTTCATCTTCATTTTCTTTCTTTAATTCAGGAAAAAATAGCAAAAAACAGCATTTTGACCCCTATGTTCTATTTTTAGTAAGGGCGGACATGTTTTTCGACCAATCAAAAATCCAAGCATTGACTTTTTGCAGGATACCCTAAGGAACAATCTTACCAAGTTTCATTTCATTTTGAATAGTAGTTTCAGAGAAGAAGATTTTTGAAATAATAACATAAAAAAAGCCAAAAATGTCAAAAAGGGCAATAACTCTAATATCAGTTGAGAGATTTTCACGAAAATCAGCACACAGGTAGCTCTCATCATGCTGAACACTTTCAACCTGCCAGAATTTGCCGTAACCTAATGATTTTTGAGATATTTGCAAAAAACTGTTGTTTGACCCCTATGTTCTATTTTTAGTAACAGCGGCCATGTTTTTTGACGAATCAAAAATCCCCACATCAGTTCTATGCAGGGTACCCCAAGGAACATTCATACGAAGTTTGGTTCTAATTAGTCAAGTAGTTTCAGAGGAGAAGAGTTTTGTATAATTGTTAACGACGACGACGGACGCCAAGTGATGGCAATAGCTCACATGGCCTTTGGCCAGGTGAGCTAAAAAGGAAAACGTAACAGAGAGATAATTCCGTTTTGAAAGGATGATTTCTAGAAATGATCGGAAATGGCAAAAATGGTTTGGGAAATATAAATGTTGCCTTTTTTCAAAGATTTGTCCATTTATTAGAACATTTAGTATCCAGTTTTTTCGTTTTTTTACCTCTTTATTTTTTTTTCAACATTAAAGTTCGTCTCCCTTTGATAGTTCTCCCTCCTTTCTCCCGCCCTTTCTCTCCTTTCTCTCGCCCCCTCTCTCCTTTCTCCCGCCCCCTTTCTCCTTTCTCCCGCCCCCTTTCTCCCTGTCTCCCAATACCCTTTCCACCCCCTCTGTTACGGTCATGGAAAATTTTTGTCCCATTTTGTGTTCATTTAAAAATGCATATTCTATCAAATATTGTGAGGCTGTAATTTTTACGGTCAGAAATTCAAAATTACAAAGATATACTGTCAGAGTTAAAACATATGTTTGTAATGCTTTTGAGATTCAAGTGACGTGTATGTCTTCCAAAGGTTATATAAAGTAATTCAATGCAATATATATGAAATAATATTTATGTACAATTTTCTTTATAATCTATAGAGTTGCCGTTTTGCAAAAATTATTTTATGCTACATTTCTGGTGAAAAATACCATTTCATAAGTCTCCTTTAAAATTTCAATGTCCTCTGTAGAAGGAAAACTAAATTGAAATGTTTTATGTATTACAGAAAGGACAATTTAATCCCATGCCTTTTTAATAATATATAATACGTGTGAATGAAGTATACAAATTTTGTTCTTCGACAAAATAGGTTAGACGTAGGCCTATAAAAGTAAGACAGGCTCTTTCCTGTTCTATTCGAGAAATTGTTGTTCTTTTCGGTAAATCGTCGAATCTATAGACCGGATGTTTGAAGGTTGTTATCCTGTTCATCTGTGTTTGATTTGACTTTCATTTGATGTCAAAGAGCTGTGGAACGTACGATGGACGATATGGAAATGGAAATACCTCCTGAAATTTTGGCAGCTGTTGGTTACGTTTGATACTTACTTATAATCATATGCATTCAACCGTTTCAAGAGAAGCGTTCACAACTTACCGACTGCCATCTGTAGAAATGGGAAGCTGGAAAAAAGGGGGGGGGGGGAGGGTCATACGAAGTTGACTTAGATAATTATGCTTTTTACCCGTCAGGCTGTCTAAGCGCCCTCATTTAGTGTTGGATCTTCTACAGTTTTTTAATGAAGGTCCCACTCATCGAAACCTCGCATGTTAAAGTATCAGAAAATTTGAAATGGGGAACTTTTTGGCGGAAAAGGGGGAAGGGGTGCTTGCAAAAATATCCCGTATTAATTCTTGTTGCCTGGATACTGTCTTGTTATGTTCAGTCCCCTTTGTATTTGAATGAAGGGTTCAGTTCATCAATACCTCAGATGAGTTATTATCTGAAACAGGGTACCGTATTTTTTGGGAGAGTGAGTTGTAAAATATATACTTCACAATAAGGTTAAAGTAAGAAATGCCAAGAAACTTGGACAAATGATACAGATGAGGATATTAATCTGCCAGACTTTCATCTTGTAGGTTTTAGTAATAGAAAAAAAATAAAAAGTCCAGACGTAACTCTGGAGGAATCAATTATCTTTGCAAAAAACACAATTGCTAAAGGTGTCAAAAATGTTTCTAAAACACACCTTTCCTTACAGTTACAATTCTGTATATACAAGTTAGTAGCCTCATAAGACCAAATAAATTTATCATGACAAAATAACTAAGGAATATGAACATCTTAATAAAATTCAGACTTCCAATTTTAATGAACTAAATGAGGAAATTAAAGAAGAAGAGCGTGATGAAATAATGAAAGCAATAAGATCACTACATAATGGAAAGAGTGCCTCTATAGATATGATTTCTAATGAAATGTTAAAAAATGGTTCTACAGTACTGATTAAACCACTAATGAAACTTTTTAATTTTGTTTTTATAAATGGTGACTTTCCTAGGATCTGGAATGAAAATTTGTTAGTTCTCTTTCAGAAACTAGAGGCTCTAAAGAGCCTGTATTGCTCACCTTGATTTAACTTTTCTATTAACTCTAATCTTGGAAAATTGTTTACCAAAGTGGTAAATAGCCGCCTTCTATAATTTATAAATGATAATAATTTAATCAAAAAATGTCGCACTGCATATCATATATTCACTCTTAAAACAGTAATTGACAATTATAAACAAAAACATTAAAAAGGGTTTGCAGCTTTTATTGATCTGAAGAAAGCATTTGACACGATTTGGAGAGTAGGGTTATTTTACAAACTCCTGAAACATGATATTCCCAACAAACTGTTTAAAATTGTATTTTCTATGTACACTGATACTGTTTGTAGAATTAAATTCTCAAATGGAGTTCTCCTTTTGAAACAAATAGGAGTGTAAAACAGGGAGATGTTTGGAGTCCCTTACTTTTCAACTTTTTATTTTATTTACAAATATGTTACAAAATCCAATTGTAATAAGGGATCAATCAATGCTGATGACATTGTTTTGTTATCCCAAAGCAAAAGAGGTTTACAGAATTGTCTAAATTTCTTCATGAATACTGTACCTCTTGGATGTTACAGGTTAGCACAGATAAATCTAAAGTTATTATATTTAATTCAGATGGTAAATCTTTTATAGATGAGTTTACATACAATGAAACTATTATTAGAACTGTTAACCATTATTGTTATTTAGGTGTAGTTTTGAAACATAATGGAAATTTTAACTTGGCTATTGCTACCCTTATGGAAAAAGCAAGAAAAACATTTTTCAAAATCCAAAAAATTATTGGCTTAAACAATTCATGTAAATTTTTGGAAAAACTGTTTGATAGACTTGTATCTCACATAATTTTATTTATGTACTGTAGTGAAGTATGGGGTCTACTTTCACCTTTGAGAGATTGTGATCCTTTCGAAAAACAGCACATCAAATTTATAAAAGAAATATTAGGAGTACATTGCAAGTCTTCAAATGATGCCTGTAGAGCTGAACTTGCAAGGCTCCCAATGAAAGCTAAAATTATGTTTTCTAACTAAAGCTACTTAGATCATATGTTTTCATCAGATAACACTTTAGTGTATGATATATTTTGTGAGACTAAAAATACAAACCCATGGATTAATCAAATCAAGATCTTACTACAATAGTCCAGTCAAACTAAGTTTTAACCTCAAACTAATTGCAAAAGAAAATGTTTTAGTTCTAATCTATAGCATTAAGCCCCAAATATACACAGAAAAAAGTCCCATAAAATCTAACTTGAGGAAAACTCAAAATCAGCATTGAAAGGGGAGATAACTCCGCAAAAATTAGTGTTTTTTTTGTCAGGTTTTGGTTGATTTTCTTAAAATTCATGTAAATTATGATACTTTGATGGGGTTATAAGTTCGTATTTGACTATTTATTATAATCTTCTGCTCATGAAATGTACAAAACCGAGGTGTTATGGGTATTTTTATTTTTGCGCATTTTTCATTAAAGAAATTGCAAATTTGTGGCTTTGTGACCATTTTGAAAAAATAATGTGAAATTTTGGTATTGTTTATATCTGTAAATTATATTTGTTCAGCATCTACCTTGTTTAAAGAAACATTAAACTACAAAAAGAAGAATGTATGCTTAATTATTTTTATTAAATTTGAGATTCTTTACCTTGACATGTTGAAAAATTTAATAAATGGTCAACTAATGAATTACGAAATCTAGGTTGTAGCTTGATAAAAGATATGAAAACACCTTTAGACGGCTAAAATATCAAGAATCAATACATTCTGCTGAATAGAAGCGGTAAAGTTATAATTTTGTATCAATTTTTATTGATATTTCCGCCTTTTTTGCAGAGTTATCTCCCATTTTCAATGCAAATCTCCATAGGAATTTTAAAATCTTGATTTTTTAGCCTTCCTCAAGTTAGGTTTTGTTGGACTTTTTTCTGTGTAAATTTGGGGTATAATGCTAAAGATTAAAACTTAAAAATCTTCTGTTGCAATTACTTTAAGGTTAGGGTCAAATTTATGCTAGATTGACTGGACTACAAAACCTAGGGTTCTCATACCTAACGGATTTAAATTTTTCATTAAAATGCATTTAAATAATATAAAACAAAGAATCCAAGATTTTTTAGGAGTTTATGTAACATGGGTCAACATCCACCTTATGTTGATTTATTGACAGGTCTGCTATATGCAAGCTAAGCATAAGTGAAAATTAACTTATGATTGAATGATGAAGATATCTCAATATTCCTAGGGATAAAACATTCTGCCAAATTTGTAAAACAAACCAAAATGAAAATGAAGTACATTTTTTACTGAAGTGTGATGGATTTACCACACAACAATCATAATTTATGTTCAAATTAAATAAAATATAAAAAAATCTGCCAAAATATGAATGCAACAGACTCAAAATAATTTTAAATAATAAATCTGCTTTTGTCTTAAATTATCTTCCTCCTTTATATATAACTGCCTTGAAATTAGAAACAATCTAATTTGATTTGATTTCAGGAATTATTGTGTTACATCTTATTGTAATAATGGGCCTTTGCCATTTATTGTAAATGAGTTTGTGTCAATAAAATATTTGTATTTAGTAAACATGAAAAGCTGTATGCCAGCAAGTCACAACATGGTGGTCCAATTTATGTTGGGGAATAGGGTATGTGATCTTGCTGAATAAAGGTTCTTTCATTTAGGAACATGTCCATACCATTTACGTCTATGTTTTAAAATCAAACGAAGCTTAATAATCATATCATTTCTGATAAAAACTTTCTGAGAATGTGATTGTTTTGATTAAAATATTCAAAAGATTTAAGTAAGTAGGGAAAGATATTAATTTTATTCTCTATTTTCATTTTTCACCAGATGATGAGTTATCAGCAGATGACAGGAGGAGCTTTGTTTCCTGGAGAATCAGATGATGAAGATGAAGATGGAGAAACTGAAGAAGAAATACAAAGTAATTTACATACATGTTCATCTTATTATGTAATTCTGCCACATAATTAGTCCCAGTCCCTCTTTTACATAGGAGTAAACTCAAATTGAGCCATTTCCAGTTTGTTATGAATTACCTCCCCTGATTTTATCCAGGACTATCAGGTCTAACTAATGTCCTATAGTACATGTATACCCCTAAAACATGTTCTTTAATCCTCCAATAAACAATTTTACCTCTTCCCTTTCATTGTATTAATTGCCTAAGGTACATGTATAATAGTAAAGTAAAATGTTCAATTATCATAGATAATTATGCAAACCTTACAAATGATGTTTCTTAGCCATCATTTCAAAATGTTTTCACTTATGTGCCAGATTTGTTTTTAAAAGACTGAAAATTTTTGTCGCCAAGTGGAAAATTATGTTGCCAGATTGAATAAAAAATAACATTTTTCAACTTTGGCGAAACCCAGTGCGGCCCCTGGGTATTTACAAAAAGTTGTGACACTTACATGTTGTATATGTTTGATACAACTGTACAGGTAAAATTTACAACACTTAAAAATCAGGGGAGGTAAATGTTAAATTGGAAAGTGGTCATTTACTGCATCTTTGCAGTGTTGATGTATGTATTTAGTAGATGTAACCTTTCAAAAATATGACATGGAGCTAAAAGATGTAAATTCAGATAAATTATGAAAAAATCATGTGAAGACTAACTGTAAACATAAAACAAACAAAAAAAAAATGCAGAAATGCGATAGATAAATCAGTTTTGCAAATATTTATCTGGACGTTGGTCTTCATATCAGGAGACTATAGTATTTTAACATTTTTCATATAGAAATCTTACTAAATTTGCTAATATTGGTCAGGAGAGTAGAAAATTTTATAAGGAGAAATCTTGAAATAACAGGAAATTTGACACTACAGACTGGAGTTTCACATATACATATATGCAAACAAGGTTCCTATTGTGAATAAGTGAACATATTTTTTGTTTGAACCTTTTTACATACAATTGGAGCTTTTGTGGCAAGAATAGATTTGCCATATCTTTTCTACCTGTATGATGACATTAACATCAGACATATTGAACAAATTTTTAGTTATCCTTTTCTCTCTCCAGGTAATCCTCACAAAAGAATACTTTGGGCTGCTGAGAATAATCATCTAGATATTGTGGAAACAATGTTAAAGAGTGATCCAGATTTAGTGAAATCATGCGACAGTGATATGTACACTCCCTTGCACAGAGCCTGTTATAATGGTCATGTTGATATGGTTAAGGTAAGGGTTTAACACTAAAATCTGCAACACAAGTTTATAAGGTAGACACTATAAATGTATAAGTAAGATATACATGTTTTTAAAAATATAAGAGCATTCTGATGTCATGACTTCTGAAACCTTGAAAGAAAATTTTGCCAGAAGATATTAAAACAGTGTGTATCTGCTGTAGAACAGTCATTAGAACTGAGGAAGGGAGACCCATAACTTTGAATTTTCTGTTGTTAATGTGTATTGTCATTGTACTTTGTATTGTATTGTTTATGTCTGCAATTCTGAATAAAGGTTTAGTTTTCTTTGCTGTTATTGCATAATTTGTTGATACATAGAATAGAAAATGAAAATGGGGAATGTGTCAAAGAGACAACAACCCGACCAAAGAGCAGAAAACAGCTCAAGGCTACCAATGGGTCTTCAACGCAGTGAGAAAATCCTGCAGCCGGAGGAGGGCTTCAACTGGCCCCTAAACAATAATGCATACTAGTTCAGCAAAATGGACTGCACACTAAACTCCGAAACATACAAATGAACCAAAATTAAAAAAACACACAAGACTAACAAAGGCTAGAGGTTCCTGACTTGGGACAGGTGCAAAAATGTGGTTAAACATGTTTTGTGAGATCTCAACCCTCCCCCTATACCTCTAGCATACATGTATTATCTTCCATCTGTGTGCTTCATTCTTAAACTAAGAAATGTACATGTTGAAAATTATCTTAGTTTTCTTGTCAAATAGAATGCCGATGAGCTATACAGGCACCTATGATTCTCTTGTTTAGTATTAAACTGAATAATTTCTGGATATGTATCAAAGTATTTTACAAATTGCAAGTTGGTTCCTCTGAAAAGGCCCATATTTGATAATATTTCAAAGAAATATCCAACATCTGACTTTTAGGCATTTACAAGATACACTGTAACTTTTTTTACTTTCTGTATCAATGATATCTTTACTAATTTTAAAAAACACTTGTCTGTTATATTTGTTTTAGTTACTACTACAGAATCATGCAGACATAAAAGCTAAAACTACAGATGGTTGGCAACCATTACACAGTGCAGCAAGATGGAATCAATCGGAAGTGATCAAAGTCCTGTTACAACATGGTGCAGATATAAATTCTCAGACTAATGGTGGTCAGACTGCACTACACCTAGCCTCTTCGTGTAAAGACAGTCGAGAAACATTATTAGTTTTACTATCAAATCCAGATCTTAATAGAACTATTAAGAACAATCTTGGAGAAACAGCAGAAACAATTTGTAGAAGGACAAGTGCATTGTGTAAATTATTTGATGAAATTAAAACCTGAAGACAGAGGATTTTACTGTTATAATGCTTATACATCACATTATTAATGAATTGATGAAATCCAAAAACTGTTAAATTGGGTGAAATTACAGCATTTGCCAAAAACATGAAATCAGGAAAAGATATGTGTTTTGTTAAGGAATACATTGATGCAAAAGTTATAAGAATCTAAAATTGGACAAATTCTAAAATACTGTCACCCATATTTTTACAGTTATAATGCAAGAAAGCTATTGTTTATTAGATCAAGCAAGATTTTAATGTGCTTTTTTCTTAAGAATACATGTGGTTTGCTTTTATATATTTAAACAATTACAAACTTGTTTTCGTGTATAAACATCTATGGCATTTCAATATAAACACAATATATTTACATGTACATTGTGTACAAATATAATATTTATTTGTACTTGCTATAAAACCATACTATGTCTTAACTGTTTCTAAAGCTTGTACAAATAAATTTCATATTGCTAATAATGTACACAAAAATTGTCTTTTAAAAAAAATACTGTTAGTTGTTTCACCCTGTTAAATATGATTAAATGTGAAGAATTTGATTTATTTGTAAATACTGATTCCACATCTAGCATATTTCTCCAATGAGTCCTTAGTATAGCAGCAAATATGACAAATGAGCATCTAAAAATTGTTTCATTGTATAACAAGAAAACTATTCCTAAAACAACTGAGGCTGACATTAGTTGTTTTGCATGAGTAGCATTTCCTGTATGAAATTAAGTGTCCTGGAAAGGTAGTATTTCCTGTACGAAATTAAGTGTCCTGGAAAGGTAGTATTTCCTGTATGAAATTAAGTGTCCTGGAAAGGTAGTATTTCCTGTATGAAATTAAGTGTCCTGGAAAGGTAGTATTTCCTGTATGAAATTAAGTGTCCTGGAAAGGTAGTATTTCCTGTATGAAATTAAGTGTCCTGGAAAGGTAGTATTTCCTGTATGAAATTAAGTGTCCTGGAAAGGTAGTATTTCCTGTATGAAATTAAGTGTCCTGGAAAGGTAGTATTTCCTGTATGAAATTAAGTGTTCTGGAAAGGTAGTATTTCCTGTATGAAATTAAGTGTCCTGGAAAGGTAGTATTTCCTGTATGAAATTAAGTGTCCTGGAAAGGTAGTATTTCCTGTATGAAATTAAGTGTCCTGGAAAGGTAGCATTTCCTGTATGAAATTAAGTGTCCTGGAAAGGTAGTATTTCCTGTATGAAATTAAGTGTCCTGGGAAGGTAGCATTTCCTGTACGAAATTAAGTGTTCTGGAAAGGTAGTATTTCCTGTATGAAATTAAGTGTCCTGGAAAGGTAGAATTTCCTGTATGAAATTAAGTGTCCTGGGAAGGTAGCATTTCCTGTATGAAATTGTCCTGGAAAGGTAGATTTCCTGTATGAAATTAAGTGTCCTGGAAAGGTAGCATTTCTTGTAAATTTACAGGATATGTACCACTTTTATCAACCATCACATTACATTTGACAAATTATTGTGTGTGGTCAGACAAACCTTTTTTTCCTTTTGACTGATTGATTGATTGTTGTTTAACATCCAGTGGCAAATATTTTCTTTTTCTTCAGGACAAGAATCAGTTCAATTTATCAAGCAATTCAAATAGGGGTGGGATGGGACACAAAGGGGAACCAATTTCGACTTCCACAAAGGATGATGGTTGTGTAGGGTCAGATAATTTAGTCAGTTCTCAGAACACCATACCCACAATGGTCCATGGTCAGGCTTTCCGTATTATCACCTGACAACCTCCCGAAAAGAGGATCTCCCCTATTCGCCACATGCAGACACACTAAGCAGCTCAATGGGTTGAGCTCAGTGAGCCATCACAGGTGCCAAGTCATTTTGACTGAAAAATCTCGACAAATATTGAACTATTAAAAGATTAATGTCAAAAATGTCTTAAATTATTCCTGATTAGTTGACTTAAAAGTTTATCTTCTCTCTATATGTGGTATTGAATGAATAATGGTATGATTAGTGTTTACTGAACAACTTTTTCTCTTATTGATGTCAAGATCAAAGGTTAAGGTCAGGTCAGTTTCTTAACATCATTTAATCAAGGCAAGACATTGTAACTTTACAGGTCGTATAAAATTTCTCATTCATGGCAGATGAAGACAAGAATCAATGGAAATATAATATATAAATTGTTTTCTGTCTTGAAGGTAACTCTAAAGCTTAAATAACTACTATACAATGGTGAATGGTCCTTTGTATTGAACCAGAAAGGAAAGAACCTTTGTGAGCACACTTGCATACCCCAAGCCCCCACATTGTCACTGGCAAGCAAAATCTCACCAGTTTCCTAAGTTCATGCACATCTACATAGTATGTCCTCATTATCTACAGTTTCATGAAATTCTATTATGTGGTTTCAAAAAAGTTGCGCTGACAAACTGTTGCAGTAGTATATTTAGGTCAAAATTCTAAGTTCAAAAATGCATAACTCCTCGAAAAAACACTGAATCATAATTTCCTGTTGATATGCAAATCTACATAGTATGTCCTTATTAACTTAAACTACAAAGTTTCAAGCAATTCTGTTGTGTGGTTTCAAAGGAGTTGGGCTCACAAAAATAGGATGGACGGATGGGTCAAAAACATTATACCCTCCAAATTCCATTCCGTTGGGTATAATAAAATAAGCCTTTAATGAATGTATTCTGGAATGCTTAACATCCATGATGGGACATCATTTTATGTGCCATGATTCATTTGTGACAGATAAGATAAGATGAAATTTTTTGATATAAAATCCAACAAAACAAATTCCGACAAACATTGATAAAACAAACATTTGGTTTGTGACATGAAATTCTGTTTGGTGTAGTTTCATTCTTAATCTGGGGGCCTCGGTGGCTGACTGGTCTAGGTAGTTCGTCATGACTACTAATGATCACTAGCCTGTCAACACTGGGGTTGTGAGTTCGAATTGTACCTGTGGCGGGGTGTGTTCGACTCCGATCTAAATTGACAAGGATTGCCAATTTTCCTACTGAAGGTCGGTGGTTCTCTCCGTGTACTCCGGCATCCTCCACTAATAAAAACTGGACGCCGCAAAATGGCCAAACGTGCGTAAAACTGTAAAACACCAACTAACAAATTTTCTTAATCTGGAATATTTGGTCTGGAACAAGTCTTTCCTTTCGGTTAGAACTAAAACATTTGTGCAAAACAACATACACCATTTTGAATTGTGAAGGCTATTACAACCATGTACTAATAGCTGGAGCAGTATTGATAGCCTAAGAACACCACATTTTTCTAAGTTAATTACATTCAGCAATATTCAAGACAAATGTGACATACCAGCAGTATGGAGCAGCTGTAAGTGAACTCTGAACATGTACACAAACTAATTATTTCTTATTTTTTTACTGATATTAAATAATATGTATTGCACATTATAATCTTTATAATTTAAAAAAAAAACAAAATGTTATCTTAACAAGTTAACATAACTCACAGTACACTGAACAGCATAAATCTTAAAATTCCACTTGTGAAACTATAAATTTCATTGACAACTTTAAATTTTATATTTATATGTATTCCAATTATTTCTGATCAATTATCCTAATTTAAGTAAAGTTCAAACAGAAAATACTTACAGTATACATCTGATCTAAATTATTTCAATTACAAAATAAATGTCATTATAACTTCCAGTTAAGATATTAATTCTAAATTAACAGGTAACAACATCTCAAGTTATCTCCCCTGATAGGTTTTAACATATCTAACACACATTTCCTAAAGTTTTGGAGGTTGAGATTGAGAATGATCACAAAAATTATGAGGCCAGCATGAAATATAAATGATGAAATCAGTCGAATCTGAAATTTTCTGTGTTTCAGCAGCATCAAAGACAAAATGACCAAATGTTACAATTGACAAATGCTAATATTTCCAACACCCTCCAAGATTTACAGAATATATCTGTAAGTAGAATTAAGAAAAGGTAAAAAACTGAAAATAACAAACATTTCCAATCGGGTAAAGATTAAATCAATATTAGATTTATATGGGTCTTTCTCAATAATTTTGTTTTATAGCACATTTGAAGTAAATAAATTCATATTTCTTTCCCTGTTACACATGGCTATTGATAACAGCTTTAATACAGATAATTCTATTATCTGACATGATGAAATGTACAGATGCATTCCTCAATTCAGTATACTCTTAATTATTTCCTTTTTTGCCAGCAAAGTTTACACTGGTTTGCAGTGTCTTTTCATTAAGTTTATCTTCTGGCAGTTTTGATCATTATTATTTGTAAATTATTTCTGTCCAGCTGCTAGTCAATTATTGTTATGTCCAACTGCTCAGTGATTGGTCTTCTTCTTCTTCGTCAATAAATGGCTTGTCTACACATCTATTAATAAACCAATAAAAAAATTTTAAAAAAGGTAAATATTGACAAATAATTTCCGAAAGATTTCAATACAATTATCTATGGTTACTTTCAACTAGTTTTTTCTTTAAAGTATTTTAAAAATACACAAACCCATGTCTTTAAATACATGTATGACCAGCAGCTGATATTACTTTGGATGCAAAATATGAATTTGTAAAAATTTCCTCTCAAACAGCTACAGTTTATTTTTATGATATGATTCGGTATTAAATGTAAAACTAATTCTTTTCCATTTTTACATCTTTGTCCTTTACCACACATATTTTATTTAACAAGAAATGTTTAATAACAAACAGGAAACCAGACTTACCTTATCATAAAATCTCCACAATATAAACACTCTGATGCCACAAGATCGTCTAATTCTGCCTATAAAGATGAAAAACAATTATCTAATTTTAAAGCTCTTTTCTAAATCATACATCATACTAAATTAAACAGGAATATTTCCCTGGCAATTAAACAAGGACAAAGCCAATGGCAGATGATGTATCCAATTTTCCACACATGGGTGAAAAACAATAATTTGTGACCAGTTTTGACTGGGTTGTTTATTGAGTGAACAAATATGTTAACAATTTAACCACATATGTCTACAATAAAAATATTAGTTTTTCAACAAGGGTACACATAAGAGTTTCTTTCCCCAGTTTTTCATATGTTCAGTAACATGGTAGCTGACCAGTTTGTTGTATTATATACCCCTATAAAAGCATATATCAAATAAAAGATTTTTTTTCAAGTTTTCCCTCTATATGACATTTATTTGTGATGACATTCATTTCAGCTGCAACATGAAGAAAAGTGACAAAATACAGCCCTCCCCCCTAACAAAATCCCCAATATTGCCTAATTATTGACCAATCTACTGATAATATATACATTATTTACAGATGTTTTATTACAGGCATTTAAAAAGATACGTATATCAGTCTGTTTTAAAACATATATTTTCAGGGTACATTTGCTGGCTTCCAAGTTGCTACATAACCCAATACAAAACTGTTGGATTTTCCCTCTGCTAAAATCAGGATGTTTACAGAGTTGCCTCCCAAAAGTTAATGTTCTCTTAAATGTTTTACTTTTCACATATGTGATCTTTTAATACAACTAAGATAAAGTTAAAGTTTTTTTTTAAGATAATAAAACTCAAAAGTAATCAAACCTCAGAACACAATGGTTACACAAATAGGGAATTCCCCCAATCATTATTTATAACTTTGGTGAAAATCCCCTAGAATTTTATACAAATCTGTTGTTTGCATTCCAAACACTGAAAAACTGGATAAATCGAAACAGCCAGTAACCAAACATGGATTAGATACAGTGTTGTAGTTGATATTAGTTTTTTCCTAGTAAAAAAAATGATTTTCGTATTATCAATTATTATTTAAATGATGTTGGTAAAAAAACATTTTATTCATTAAGACGGCAATAGTAGACACAAAATCCATACATGCATGCCTGAAATTTTTCTGCAATTTTCCGGATTTTGACAATTTTAGTCTCTATATATTCATATATAAAATGTTGGATTCTTCCCAATTTCTGGTTTTTTGCACCTTCTGTACTTTCACCTATGTACATGCACACAACAAATATTCAAGCAAAAGAACATTGTAAGTGTTATACTTCATCATTAACAGCAATGATTCAATTAGGGCTTTATCAGGGAGAAAAATATCTCACCAAACTTCAAGACAAGATGACCCCAGACAACAATTTAATGGTTTTTATTAGGTCATCAACCCTATCTTTGAAAGTTGACACGATAACTATAGTGTTTGTATATACATGTACCTTGATATCTAGGTGTTTAGGAATGTTTGCAGACGAAATATCACTTGATAATGGTTGTTGTAATCTACTGTTTTCATGCTCTGCCAGTTTTCTTTGTAAATCTTCAACTCTGTTTCTCTTCTTACTCGTTAAATTTGGTATAACCTACAATTGTTAAGCAAGAGTTTTGTAAAACTGTTCCCGGTGAAACTGATTTATAAATAGATTTTATATTATTTACAATCACATCAATATGCATTTATTGATGTTATTCAGTCTTGTCATTTAAAGAAAGATGAATCTGTAATTGCTTGTTTTTGTATGAGCTATCTTCCTACTGAGGCGATCTCTCAGGAAAGTCGTAAAGGAAAAAATCTTCACGTCTCCAAATTTTCATTAAACCAATAGTATTTAAGCTAAGGGAATAAAAATTAAAATAAAACAAATAAAATAAAATTTTGAGAATTTTAATAAATTCATTCTTGAAAATTAATTCAATAAACAATTTTCTTAATATTGATTCTAAGATAGCCTTAAAAATCCAACATGAGAATAGAGAAAATGTGTTTTGCTCATATCAACATCTAAAGAAGTTAAATTATTCCAAAATACATGTATAAAATGTGTGATTTATCACTATTCAAATACATTATATAACATAATTACAAAATCATAAAGAGCATTAAATATACCTCTCCAATTAGGCAATCTGAGTGAAATTTGTGTTGGCATGGAAATAAATAAAATCCTCTGGTCATTAGAGGAAAATTACAAGCTGCACATTTGTCAGTAGCCTTTACTGTAGAATACCTGTAATGACAATATTACATTTTATTTATACAATTGAGTCAGGACAATCTGACTTGGTACAGGCACTTGGCAGTGATGGAGTTAAAATAGTTTTAAAATGTCAGTTAATGGTCTCCCATCAATAGTTGCAATAAAAATATATATAAACTCTCCAAGTTTCAAATGAAAGAGTATGAGTCTTTACAATCCCCATATGTATTTGTTTCTTGTTCATAAAATACCAAAGAATAATGGACTCTTTCTGATATTCAACTTTTCAATATTAAAAATAGAATAAAAGCTTCCAAATAAACTTATAAATTCATTAATTTTCCCAAGGGTAAATCCATATTTGTGGATGGGGCATCAAACTAGAGGCTCCCAGGAGCCTGTATTGTTCACATGGAAATTATTTGCAGAATGAATTGTTTGATTTCCATCTTGACTGGCAGTCTGGAACATTACTGTTAAATTCCAATCAGCTCACTGGTTTTGCCAATTTGTTGAGAGGAGAAGATCTTTCAGTGAATTTTCCCATAACGTCCCATGTTAATTTATTTTTTGTTCTGGAGGCCATCTTGGATGTTGGGCAGGGTCATCGGATACATTTCTGAAGAGGACTACTTAAGGACCATAGCTGCCAAGTTTTGTTCCAATTGGTTTTGTGGTTTCAGACAATTTATCCTACAGGGTCCTATGTTAAACCATGTTCAGCTATGATTGCAATCTTGGATGGCAGGAGGTGTCAAAGGATACAATTCTGAAAGAAGAAAAGAGACCAAGTAAGGACCATTGCTGACAAGTTTTGCTCCAATTGGCCCAGTAATTTCAGACAAGATCTTTAAGTAAATTACCCAAAGGGTCCTATGTTAAACTATTTTCGGCTCTGGGTGGGGTCATTGGTTGCAATTCTGAAAGAGGACCACCTAAAGACCATTGCTACAAAGTTTTGCTCCAATTGTTTCAGACGAGAAGATCTTTAAGTATTATTTCTCATGGGGTCTATGTTAGACTACGTATGTTTGGCTCTGATGGCCACCTTGGATGGCGGGTGGGGTCATTATATACAATTCTGAAGGAGGACCACCTAAGGACCATTGCTACCAAATTTTGTTCCAATTGGCCCAGAGGTTTCTGAGGACATCTTTAAAGGAAAGTTTACCACGAAGGATGATGACAGACTATGGACGCCAAGTGAAGGCAATAGCTCAAATGGCCCTTTTTTGGGCCAGGTGAGCTGAAAATGGCAATGGGGTGATCATATCTTCGCATAATCATTAGTAATTCAGTAATGAGAACACCACAACCTTAACCTACTTGTTTCTAAAACTTTGTATTTCTTTTCTAATTTCTTCAGCACTTCCTGTAGCTTCATCCATATCTTCTTTTAATGCCTCTATACGACTGTTATATTCTTGTAAAGATGTTATAATTGCATCCTGAAAAGAATTATCATTTTGTAGCTCTTTTGAACCTAAAGTACAGAGGGCAATAACTCCTGTAAACATTACCTGATGGGCAGAAAAATCTATCTAACTTCATATTTATAAGTACAATGTATTGGTTGAGATCAGTGTGTACCATAAAGGAATTATTTTTATGCCCATATTTAGTTTTATCAGTATATAAACTGCGAGCTATTTTACATGCTCTTACATCCGTCCATATTAAAGATTAGGATACTTTCCATAAATAAGAGAAACTGACTGGTTTTCACAAGTGGAGCAGAGCAGAACAAGAAAATCAAGAGTGGACACACAAAAATGTCTCGCCTGTTGTGTATTTCTAATGAAAGTAAATGCTATCAGACATACATTATAAATTTTAAGCTGTAAATAATGAGATAATGTCAATGCTGCTGAACGCTAAAGCTGCTGCCAGGCCTGCTGAAGACAACTATAATAGGTTATTATTCGCTATATGAAGATATGCTGGATAACTGTGGTTAAGAGTGAAATAACTTTAATAGTGATATACCATTGATATTGATTATTGTAACTAAATATATGAAACAAAAAACTTAACCATGAAACTTAGCATTGTGCAATGAGCCATGTAAATACACCAAATATAGTTGACATATTGCTTATTTTTCGACAAATATAGTCCAAACCACAAAAACTTAACATTGAGCAATGAACTGTGAAAATCAGGTCAAGGTAAAATAAAACCTGCCAGACTGACATGTTCATCATAAAATATTTCCATACACCAAATATAGTTTACCTATTACATATATTTTTATAAAAAATACCAAAACACAAAAACTTAACTTTAACCACAGAACCTTATAAATGACGTCAAGGTCAGATGACACCTGTCAGTTGGACATGTACACCTTACAATCAATCCATACACTAAAATATAGCAGACCTATTGAATACAGTATTCGAAAAACAGAGCAAAACACAAAAACTTAACTATAACCACTGAACCATGAAAATGAGGTCAAGGTCAGATGACACATGTCAGTTGGACATGCACACCTTACAATCCTTCCATACACCAAATATAGTAGACCTATTGCATACAGTATTCGAAAAACAGACCAAAACACAAAAACTAAACTATAACCACTGAACCATGAAAATGAGGTCAAGGTCAGATGACACCTGCAAGCTGGACATGCACATCTTACAATCCTTCCATATACCAAATATAGTAGACCTATTGCATACAGTATTCGAAAAACAGGCCAAAACACAAAAACTTAACTATAACCACTGAACCATGAAAATGCTGTCAAGGTCAGATGACACCTGCCAGCTGGACATGCGCACCTTAAAATCCTTCCATATACCAAATATAGTAGACCTATAGCATACAGTATTCGAAAAACAGGCCAAAACACAAAAACTTAACTATAACCACTGAACCATGAAAATGAGGTCAAGGTCAGATGACACCTGCCAGTTGGACATATACACCTTTCAATCCTTCCATACACGAAATATACTAGACCTATTGCTTATAGTATCTGAGATATGGACTTGACCACCAAAACTTAACCTTGTTCACGGATCCTTGAAATGGGGTCGAGGTCAATTGAAAACTGTCTGATGGGGATGAGGACCTTGTAAGGTAGGCACATACCAAATATAGTTATCCTATTACTCATAATAAGAGAGAAATTAACATTACAAAAAATCTTCATTTTTTTTTTCAAGTAGTCACTGAACCATGAAAATGAGGTCAAGGACAATGTACATATGACAGACGGAAAGTTCGTAACATAAGGCATCTATATACAAAGTATAAAGCATCCAGGTCTTCCACCTTCTAAAATATAAAGCTTTTAAGAAGTTAGTTAATGTTGCCACCGCCGACGCCACATCACTATCCCTATTTCGAGCTTTCTGCCACTTAAGTCCCAGGCTCAACGAAAAACCTGTCAATTTTTCATACCAGTGACAAATTTCCTAAGCTTCAATTACTGATGAACTAAAGTGATGTGAAAGATTTTTATTGGTGAATGCAGCAGCTGGATGTGATTTGTGAGGTAGTCATTCCCAAGGGTTATTTGCCAGTGAAAATAACCATTTCTAGAATTAATCAACATAAACTATATACTAAATACAAACATTTTCAAAATTATAAAGGGCTGATACTCCTCTCACTAAATTATCTGATCATCATCAATAGTTTTTATGTATAACTATGCATGAAATCTCATTAAACTCTTACCACATAAAGATAACCTCTTATGAACTTTACATGACAGAATAGACAGAAATATATAGGGACAAATCCTCCCATTAACTACACTGTAGATAATACTTCCTTAAATATATTACCTTAAAATGGTCAATTGTAACAAAATCTGGAAAGAATGGTAAAATGTCTTCTATCTCTAGTAAATCGCATTCATGGAGAAATTCCATAGCTCTTTTTACATCTTTTTCTTTTTCTACAACATGTCGTGCTGAAAAATATTACAATTTATTGGTACTAGACTACAACAATATTATGTGTACATAATTGTCCTTCTGAAAACAAAGTATTTTCCATTTGACTTGAAAAGTTATGTATTCTGTCTCAAAATTTGCAGCATACTTCCTAATTAACTACACATGCTTCACTTCACTGATGAATATTCTTACTTACTCTCCTCCAGTTTCATTCATTTCAATTCATTATGATATTTAATTTTATTCCTATTTGAATGAAATAATTCCCAAAAATTCTGAATAAAATTAAATAAGATTAAACAAGAAGCTGTCGGAGTGACAGCAAACAAGATTTTTCCTTCATCGTTATGTATAGCAGTGTAAAAATGGACTAAAGCAAACTTAAGATACCGGAAAGCTTTTTCCATTATTGACAGTTATTGGGCTTTCAACGCTTACAAATCCTAATGCATGAGATTTTTTTAGAATTTATGATGTAATAGGAATTTTTTCAATTTATTGAATATTTTGGTTAAAAATATATGAATTCTGACAGAAGGGTTTATAATTATATGTCTTGCATTCACTGGTTTTTAATACAAAATTGGAATGGACTATAGTACAGTAGCTATATTCACAAAACTGTATTGCAAAAATAGGCAAGAACATCCAGCTATAAGGTACGATTATAAAAATTTCAACAGAAATTACAATTGAAATTACAGAGAAAAGGACCACATCACATCTTTCCATTAGTTTTCTACACATTTGAAAGTTATAACAATAAAGTCTCTGGTATTAAGGTGGTACACAATACCTTGACTAAAATAAATTTGGCTAGTTTAATTTTCATAAAATTTTTAGGAAATATTTACTTTGACCTGTTGACATAAATGTTGATTTTTTTTTAGTAAATAGAATTTCACAGTTGACGGGAATAATTTCATTGAAAATATAGCAGTTTGGCAAACATCAATTTTGATCATAGTGAAGCTTAATTTCTCTTTACATATTAAATTTGATTAAAACGTTCTGGTGATTTTTAAGAGTTATCTCCCTGTAGTGTTGGGTACCACCTTGAAATAGAAAAACAATAAAAAAAAAAAAAAAAAAACAATTTCAAAAAAGGCTTAAAGTATTTGAATAATATTTCCTTCTTCCTTAAAGTATCATCTTACAGATATATATTACTTGCATGTCAATATTGTTAAAACTAACATGCAAAATTCAAATTAGAAAAAATATATAAAGAATTCAATTTTCATTATGTCAATACACAGGTTTTAGTGTTGTAATTTACAATCTGAACATAGAAAAATGGTGACTCTCTGGATTCCTGTACTGTTTGTGATTATAATGACTGATGGAGGGTTAACAGCTAATTCATGTGTTAAACTTCGTAAGTTTTATACTTTATAAACAAATTTCAATTGTTTGTTCTAGTTGCCTCTTTTCATGATGATGGTTTTATAAAGAGTTATCTCCCATTTTAAATAATTTGAAAATAAATAAATATTGCTAGTAAGGTTAATTTGTTAAATATAGTCAGTTGGTTAAGCAAACTAACAAATAATTACAATATTATATTGTCAGTAATAGTTACCACTTTTAATTTGGTAAATTCAGAGTTATCTCCCATTCTGAGAAATGTATCACAATATGGACAGTTCGTTTAATAAATTGTATTAAATAATTAAAGAATTTTGTAATGATATGTATACTCAGGTGTTGGAATATTTCTTAACATATCAAAGTTACACTGAATTCAAATTTTTTTGAAGGATATTGAGTAATAATTTCCCAGAATGTATTATAGATACAAACAATTTAGATTGCTATTATCACAGAAAAACAACAAAGTTTTACATTTTTTCTTTAAATAAATGAAGGGCAAAAAAATACAGACAATAATTAAATTAATAATGAATGGACTATACAACATAAAATTCAGAAATAATGTATTTTTTTTTACTTTTGTGAAAAATTCGATGGTTTTATACTGCAATAGTAAACTCATTATTTTTTGTTTCAATAAGTAATAATTATATAAACTGTTAGATTAATTAAGACTTTTTTGTTTCTTTAATGTAAAGAAAACAAAGTTAACAGCCTGGTGGACCTTATAACAGACATGGATTGCAGATGCAGTGGAAAAGGTAATAATGTTATTATACTACTTATTTACCTATATAGCCAAAATTCTATAATTCAGAGTAAAATAGCCACTATAAAAATGCAAAGGTGCTTCTTAAAATACTTCTAGAAATTCACATATAAATTGGCAGTAACTAAAAATAAAATGCAGAGACAAATAATTTTTCATGTTAGTGATGATGCACAAATCTGTTTCTCTGATGTTTTTGTAGAAATAAAAACGACAACAAACTGCCACTTTCTCTGTGGTGAATTTGCTAGAATTAATTTGGAATTGTAAATCTATAACCAAGGTGAAAAAGTTTTAGCTTCTTTCTCATTACAATAATTTATAAAAAAAAATATTCTGAAATTTGAATTTTACATGGATTATGAATGCATGCTAGTGATACATTCATAATACTTATTCAAAATAAACATGTATTCTTTTTGAAAGTTTGAATTTGAATTTCATATAATTAGTAACTACTAAGTTTGAAAAAAAAAATTCAATGATTGCCATGCCCTTTTTAACTTCATGTCATGCCTTCTGCAGTGTTTTCAAGGACTACTATGAGTTTCTTATTTCTTTTTGTAATTTGATTATCTCCCATATTTTATCTGAATTCTGTAAACAACAAAATTAAAGTAACAATTGATTCAGTCAATAAAAAGCCATTTGCATACAACTTTTTTGCAGTTTTATAGTTCATTTTGAATATATAATATAATGCCTTCTGTGGCAAGAATTCATACATGCTTTTGTAAGGGTGCTTTTATTCAGGATGTGTATATCATCTGGCATACTAATCATTACTAGAATATTATATCCATACACAGTGGACTTTATTGATTTGAAACTCAAGCTTGTGACCTGAACTTGTCTTTCATTTTCCAATTTATGCATTTTATTTCTATATAGTATTGTCATGCACCATATGCAGATGCGCAATACGGTTTTAGAATTTTGATTTTCTAAAATTGGGGCCCACAGGGGTCGAATTTCAAAAAACTGTCAATTTAAGCTTGTGACCTAATCTCTTCTTTAATTTTACAAATTATGCATATTATTTCTATACGGTATTGTCATACACTATATGCAGATGCGCAATAAGGTTTTAGAATTTTGATTTTCTAAACAAGGGGCCCAAAGGGGTCGTAATTTGAATCGAATTTTGAAAAATTATCAATTTAAGCTTGTGACATAAACATTTTATTTCTATACAGTATTGTCAAACACCATTAAGGTTATAGAATTTTAATTTTCAAAAATTGGAGTCATATGGGTCGAAATTTGAAATTTTTAATTTAAGCTTGTGACCCTAACTTCTCTTTCAGTTTCAGTATTGTCCTACACTATATTTAGTTGCACAATAAGGATGTAGAATATCGATTTGATCCGGGGCTTCACACAGGCCAAATTTCAAAAATTGTCGGTTTAAGCTTGTGAATTAAGGTTTTTTCATTTTTCATTAGGTTTATTGATTTAATTTCTTTATAGAATGACTGCATACTATTTTTGGATGGGAATAAGGTATTATATTTTTGACTATAGGTAAGTGGCCCAACTACTTACAGGGGGTGCAGGGATCACTGTTGATTCCGACAGTCCAGATTTCTAGTTATCTTATAATTTTTATTTCTGTTAATTGATTTCTTTCCACCACTAACATTCTTTCCATTTGAGAAGACTATCCTAGGGTAAAGATTATTATGGACTACAGGAATTGTATGTGAGAATAAGGACAGATAAATCTTTGGTTTATTCTGACAGCAAATGTGGTTTTTTTTATTGGTGGAATAAAATATTTCAATGTTTACATGGTCCAAAAACATACAAAGTCCTTGAAAAAAAAGATTTCCTTTATACTATTGTGACAGCAAATATTAAATATATATCTCGACACCTCAGTTCATAAAATGGATTTTTAGCATTTTGAAAGTCTAAACGTTAGAATTGTTAGACAATCTTTTCTTGGTTAATTAACCTATTGAGTCGTCCAAGAAAACATAAAAATTTTAAAGTTGTTTATAAAGGTTGTGTTTGTATACCTCACAAATGATTCTGAATGGGGAATTTCCAATAGAAAAATTAAAGTACTTAAAAATTTCAAAAAATTAATAACTTGAATTTATCAACTCAGACCTATCCTAAAATTTGTAAAACTCTTATTTTAAATATCTTTAATGACTTTGTGCATATTTCATGAATCACGGGGTTGTAAATACTTAATTCTATAAAATCTCATATGAAGAGTTATCTCCCTTTTACATTGAGAATTCCATAGATGGAAGTTTTTTGTTTCTTTTGAAGACATGATGGAACAAAATCAGGTAATTTCAATTGTTTCAGTTACCACTTAACTCAATGCATCTTTCACCTGAGTAACTAGACAATTTAAATTGATTAAGGTATTAAAATTCTCAAAAATCCATTTTACGAACTGAGGTGTTCAGACAGTAATGCAGATAGGATATAATTACATGTATATTTTTGTGTACTTAGGGTCATGTTATATCATGTTCGTTCTGAGAACAGGGAGAAACACTACTTTAATTATCAATTACAAAATAAAAGCTGTAAACGGAACTTTACCATAACATATACAGTGAAATAATAATCAGGGAAGAATTTTACATGTCAATTTTTTTCTACTTCATTTATACATATCTTTGGGAAGATGTTTCAGCATTAAACTTCAAATCAAAATCTCATATTATGGGATTTTATTCAAAATTCAACAAAACCAGAAGAAACCAAAGAAATAAAATGTACATGAATTAATCCACAAAAAGGGATATATCTCATACTTTCCATTAAATATGTTCCTTTGTAAATCACAGCTACAATGTAATGTCAAATAATGCTTCAAAAATAGAAATATACATGTCTGTATATATCTTGCTTTTATAATTAGCTATCTACTTTATTTTTTATCCAGGTTTGGGAAAGGAAAGACCTGCTTTCACAGCAACTCTAATTAAAAATCCTGTCACACTAACTCGGGATAAAGGCATAGTCAAATTTGAAAATGTTATTCTAAATCGAGGAAATAATTATGATCCCAAAACTGGAATATTCACAGCACCTAAGTCTGGATTGTACCAGTTCTCTGTCACGATAATGTCTAATGCTGGTCGTCAATTGCAGATGGGTATTTACCAGAATGACAAAAAGCTGATGAATCTTTACGGTTCTAAAATTCATGGGGCTGCAGAAACAGCGAATCCTGTTATAGAACTGAATGTAGGTGACAGAGTATATGTAATGCTTCTTGTTAAGGAGTCCCAAGAAATGAATGGGGGATCATTTACCTATTTTTCTGGTTACTACATATCAGAATAATATATGTAAATATATGACTTTAAGAGAAGCAATAAATATAAGATATATTAGATTTTGGCTACTGTTATCTTTTTGCCTTTTTAATGTTTATACTCCTATTATTTCAGTTTTAGTTACCAAAATGTACCATAATGACAATCCTCAGGATAGGCTTATAAAATTTAGATATGTGTTAATGGACAACATCAAAAGATTGGTGTAGGATAAAAATAAAACATAAATCACATACTTTGGGAGTTGGGGGTGGGAGGGGGGATGATTGTCCAAAGGCCTACAAGTTTTGTAATCCTACATCAGTTAAAAATTGATGTAGCATGTTCAACTTTTTCACCAGTGATTTGCATATCTGAAACAGTTTGAGGACTAAAAACAACATCATAAACATTGTGAGTGGAAACAAGAAAGTGAACGATACTACTGAAGTGCATTTTAATAATAAGGTGTACTTTTGATATACATGTATATTCTCTGTCAGTGGATCAATATTTTCCAAATTAAGATGGGAGAAAGTACAGAAAAAAACTGTGTGAATTAATTTTTTTATCCTACACCGAACTTTTGATTTTGTTCCAAAAGACATTAAAAAATACTTCTACCATTCAATATAAACAGATGAAATATGAAGCGAAAAAAAATTCCAAAATATGTCTAAATGATGGATGGATGAATTATTGTTTAAAGTCCAGTGGCAACCAGGTGTATATCAGGAAGAGAAAATGTTAATATGATAATGAATATGATCCCTTCTTTGTACTAGACGGACACTCTGAACCGGATTTTTAATGTCCTAGCTCTCGAGGTAACTGTCCGCAGGAAGACAGACACATTATATGGACTCCAAGACGACTAGTTGATCTTTACTCTTACTCCTAGATGCTGTGTGTTTGGCGGAGAAGCAGTAAATTTTTGGTTTGACCCAGTGGATTGAATCCACGACCTTCTTCACTCGAGCCAAACACGCTACCACGAGACCACCAAGGCAGTTGCCTAAATGAGACAACATCAAATCAATGACTTTGTTATCATCATATAGTATAACACAAAGGTCAACATTTATTATTTACCTATACGCAACCAAAGTTTTTTCTTTAGTTCATCATCATGGTCTTCTGGTTTTTCTGCCTGTGACTTGGCTAACTCAACATCAACCTACCAAAAATACAAAGTAAATATAAACCACAGCTGACCTGAATTAAGAGATTATTATAACATTTTTTGGAAACTTTTCAATCTTAGCAATTTTATGTTAATTATTTTGTTTAAAGACTTCCAATATTCTATTTATATTCACATTCGTTCTGTTTGAATGAAAATTATACATACATCTAAAGCTAGATCCACGGCTTCTTCATACAAGCCCATAAGTGAATAAATATGTACACAAGCTTTTTTCCGGTCATGTTCCATACACAGTCTTAAAGCATACTTCAAATCATAACAAATCTCATCTGGATCCTGGAAAATTGAGCAGATTCCTAATTTTCTTTTAAAATATTTGAGTTATAAAATTTTTAGTAGAACAGAGCACTATATAATTTTAAATAAAAATCTAAAAATGGACTATTTGTGTGACAAATAATGAGTTTGATTTCACGTCAAAAATTTTCTACCACATGATAGTATTATTTTTTCTTGTCTTATTTCAAAATTAAATGAACAAAAAATTCAGTTGTGAAGAAAATGCATCTGCCTGGTTCTCAGTCTCAAAAGTACTTTAGTAAATACAATTTTACTGGTTTAGATAGAATTATGCCATTATAATAGTAGAAATATACTAACAATTCCTTGTATATCTAAGTACTGCATTAGTCTATCAGGTCTGAGTATGGCATACAGTGATAATAGGTAATTATGGATGGCCATCTCTTTGTTCTGTAACTGTTCCACACAAAATTCTAGGTACCTTATGGCCTCATTACCCTATAAATAGTTTCAAAACCGCCACTGATTTCCATGTTAGGTTTTATACAAATGTACATGTAAAATTCAGCATATACATATATATTGTCGATTGGTCCAATTTATATAAACAGAGTCATAGCCATGGTATGAAAACAAAAAGGCTATTGATTTATTTATAAATGTTAAATTTGGAAATGAACCATCCATTATTTGCCGAAAAACTGACAAAATAAAAATTCTTATACATGTAAAATGCACAACTTCAATATTTGAACAATCATCCTGCAACTTTCCAGATGGGCAGGATAAAATTAATATGCCACACGTATTTGTTACAGGAGGCATAAATATATTACTTATAATAATTCTGGATGGCTCACATGTATTTCATTCAGTATTTATATTATACAATAAATCTGGATAACAATATCTCTCAGAACAAAGTAATTTTTGTCTTATCATCATGTCTGTATTCCAAAGTTTAAGGCTTCAATTTTCAATTTTCTAAGCAAAACAGTCTTCAATAATATTCCAATGGCATCAAATTTGGTACATTTTCTTATCAAAACAGTATTAATACATTTCAATTGTACCTGTTCCCGGTATTTATCATGGTCATATTGAACAAGTGCAGGTATAAGTTTCATTGGTTCTAAGTCTGATCCCTTCTGGATCCAGGCACTAACTGTTTCTTTTGGGATGTACTGCATAAGTAAGGGAGAGAACTTATAATAAAGTTCTACATCATTCTGTTTTCTGAGTGTTGACAGAGCACCATTGTAGTCATCTTGTTGTATATAATGTGATATGACTTTCTCATAATCTGCAAAAACAAAACGAACATCATGTCTGAACATGTGTCACATGGTGCTGCTCTGAAGAACATCTTTTAGTACCATATACATGTATATACATCTAAATAAAGTGTAAAAACATTTTATTATACCAGCATTGATTCACAGGTTGTGCACATTTATAAAATGGCTGCAGCTGTGAAATATCATTTATATGTCATCACAACTTTTTGATAAACAAACAAAATGCAAACATAAAGCAAAGTCTTTAAACCATACATGTAAATATAGGTTTTGCAAAGTTGTGTTGTACTATCTAAGATGACTATAGTTGCAAAAAATCACTGATATATAATCATAGGTTTATTTAATAATAAACTTATAAATTTGAAAACTTTAACTATAAAAGAAACCAGAGGATCTCAAGAGCCTGTATTGCTCACCTGATTTATAAAGGCAATATAACAGAAAAATGTGAAATTTCTAATCACATGGTCATTGCCATCATGTGTTTCATTTCTAGTATGATTTGTATAGGAGTGTGTTTAAATGTGTGAAATGTTTTGTGAGAAGCTGTTTCACCCATCTTGAATTTCTGATCAGCATTAAAAAATGTAAATCTTTGTAGAGGACAAATGAACATTCATGTACGAAAATTTTAAATGTGGTAGAGGACCAAGTAAAGATCACCCTGCAATGTAACAATTCAATAGCTTTTGTAGTTTTAGAGAAGATTTTTGAAAGTACAGCCAACAGAGTGCATGAATGACCCTGGTTTTAGCCAGGTGAGATAAAAAGAAAAGATTACGTTAAATATACCTTGCATTAATACAGCGAAGAATACCATATCCTCCACATCTCCGTGACTGGCTATCAAATCATACACTACACCTCTGTTGTTACTTACACAGTCCTACAGTTAAAGTTAATAAATGGTTTTATTGAAAACCAAAAAAATTTCAAAACAATTACTGTAGAGTATGAAGTTCAATTATTAAAATTCAAGTCTAATTGGACAGTTCAAATGGAATAACCCTTTGGGACAAAAATTTACTGCTTTTTCCTGTCCATGAAACGTACAAACTGTTTCTGCAATAATCTCTGTGGTTGTTTTTATGTTTTGGCTTTTGATGCATGCTGTTTTTTAAATAGGGAAATGGATAACAATATTTGCAGTAATACCTTAGCAATAGTTTATTTTACACTTTATTTGTGTCAGTAATAAGATGTCAGATGCAGCATTTATTTGTAAATGTGAAGTAGTACCATTCTTCGTCTTGCTGCAAAAGCTCATTGTTGAAGACCTTACAGCAACATTCAAGATGATTGATTGACTGATTGTTGCTTAACGTCCAGTGGCAAATATGTCATGCTTCTTCAGGACGAGAACCTGTTTAATTTATTAAACAATTCAACTAGGGAGGGGATCGGATACAAAGGGGAACCTATTTTGATGCCACTGTAAAAGGAGGATAACTGGGTAGGGTCGGATAATTTAGCCTTCAGTAGCGGCCATCAGCCTACTCTTTTTCGAAAACTACAGAAGGGGTCTTTAGCGTGCAGAGAGTGTGGCATTCTCAAAACACGTTACCCACTATGGTCCATGGTCAGGCTTTCCGTATTATGACCTGACAACCCCCCAATGAGAGGGTCTCCCCTATCAGCCACCTGGGGATGCACTAGACAGCTCTATGGGTTGAGCCCCCATGATCCATCACAGGTGCCTAGACATGCAAGATGAAGAACAGCAATATAAGCCCTTTACACTCATACTTTTCTCTATAACATTCAAGTACTTCCTGCAATGTGCTTCTTCTACACAATATATGAACATGGTGAGCAAAGATAAAGTTTATTTGTATGAGCCTTAAAAACATAGATGTGAGGTTTAAGAAGCTTATTTTAGTATTGTCTAGATTATTTTCTAATGTAAATTAAAAATACTGTATTCTAGAGCTTTATAAAATAATAAAGCTATTCTTAAATTTGTAATGTATTGTATTAACCCTATGTCTTTCGTCTTATTTATAAACATTAACACACATAGAATGAAACCCCTACCTCTCAAAAACCATTAACCACCTTATGCTCATCTCCAGTGCAAAAAATTGCAGGTTCAATCCCCTATAAGATTTATATAATTTATTAAAGATTTTATACCTTGATTTTTGGTTCTCCAAGAAAGTTTTGAAACTCATCCTGTACTTTCTTATACTTTCCAGGATGTTCTTCTTGCTTTTCTTTTAATTCACCTAGTTGATTCAAAAATATTTCTATTAACCACGTCACCAACATAGTCATTTGAGTTTTATCCTGAAAAAAAGGAAAAGAAAAAATGTGTACATTTACTGTATAAATGTACCGGTAATGTCTTGAGAATATTTTCTAATAAAATGCTCCGCTGGGCGCAGCTAGATACGACCGCAGATGTCGAACCCTGAATAGTTGGGGCAATTATGAACACAACATTCAAGCTTGATACAATACTGAATTTGGATTGTGAATAAATATTTGACACAGCATAGGTTTCTGACACAGAATGAATGTTGTCTAAGAACTTAAAAAATTTTAATTTACCTATTCAAACCATATCAGTATTTTTTGTTTTTATATATAAATCAGAAATAACCAATTTAAAATTGGGCACACATATCAATTTCTTGCTATTGCGCAATACTGTGCAATTGAAAATTTCTTCAAATATTTGACACATAATAGGTTTCTGACACAGAATAACTGAAACCAAAGAACTTAGAATTGGTCATATGATTTCAATTTATATTCAATTTTTTGCTTCTTGTGCAATACAATATGCTGTGGAGAATTGCCCCCCCCCCAAAAAAAAAAAAAAAAAAAATTTACCCCTTTTTTAGCTTTTGTGCAATACACTATGAAGTTGCACATTGACTCCCCCTCCCAAAAAAAAAAAACAACAAAAAACAATAAAATTTATTGTAACCCCCCCTTTTTTGCTAAAAAAAATTTGAAATTTCCTTTTTAATTTATGAATTATGAAATGAGAAAAAAATTGCCCCCTCCCCAATTTCTCATTCCCCCCCTCTAAATTTTGTTTTCACCCCCCCCCCCCCCCCCCATTTCTCTTGATACTTTGCAACCATAACAGCCCATTTAAATACACCATAACGTATTAAAATAGAAAATGACATCATAGTCATGGATGGCAAATTTTAAATATGCATAATTTAAAAGCAGTTTAGATGAGATAAACAAAAAAGCTTCATCAGCACATATTCAAAATTTGAGATAAAAAAAAGAGTTATCCCTCTTTGTACATATTTTTATAATCATGTTGTCATATTTGCTCTAAGTCATATTTAATTGTTAGCAGTAGTATGTATGTTAGTATCATATAATTTTAAAATTTCTGATTTGTAAGTTTATTCAATATATATGTTTGGATTGAAGTCATTGTTGGGTGTTACTGAAGTTATCCTTTAATTGTAATGTAAATAATGTAAATTGGTTTAAATTATACTGATTCTTGCTATTGCACAATACTGTGTAATTGAAAATTTCTTGAAATATTTGACACATAATAGGTTTCTAAAACAGAATAACTGAAATAAAGAACTTAGAATTGGTCATATGATTTGAATTTATATTCAATTTTTGAATTCTTGTGCGATACAATATGCTGTGGAGAATTGCCCCCACCCCCCAAAAAAAATAATTTACCCCTTTTTTAGCTTTAATTTTGGACCCCGATTTGGACCAACTTGAAAACTGGGCCCATAATAAAAAAACTAAGTACATGTTTAGATTCAGCATATCAAAGAACCCCAAGAATTCAATTTTTGTTAAAATCAAACTAAGTTTAATTTTGGACCCTTTGGACCTTAATGTAGACCAATTTGAAAACGGGACCAAAAATTAAGAATCTAAATGCACGGTTAGATTCAGCATATCAAAGAACCCCAATAGTTCAATTTTCGATGAAATCAAACAAAGTTTAATTTTGGACCCCGATTTGGACCAACTTGAAAACTGGGCCCATAATAAAAAAAACTAAGTACATGTTTAGATTCAGCATATCAAAGAACCCCAAGAATTCAATTTTTGTTAAAATCAAACTAAGTTTAATTTTGGACCCTTTGGACCTTAATGTAGACCAATTTGAAAACGGGACCAAAAATTAAGAATCTAAATGCACGGTTAGATTCGGCATATCAAAGAACCCCAATAGTTCAATTTTCGATGAAATCAAACAAAGTTTAATTTTGGACCCTTTTGGCCCCTAATTCCTAAACTGTTGGGACCAAAACTCCAAAAATCAATCCCAACCTTCCTTTTGTGGTCATAAACCTTGTGTTTAAATTTCATAGATTTCTATTTACTTATACTAAAGTTATTGTGCAAAAACCAAGACAAATGCTTATTTGGGCCTTTTTTAGCCCCTAATTCCTAAACTGTTGGGACCAAAACTCCCAAAAACAATCCCAACCTTCCTTTTGTGGTCATAAACCTTGTGTTAAAATTTCATAGATTTCTATTTACTTATACTAGAGTTATTGTGCGAAAACCAAGAAAAATGCTTATTGGGCCCTTTTTGGGCCCCTGATTCTTAAACTGTTGGGACCAAAACTCCCAAAATCAATCCCAACCTTCCTTTTGTGGTCATAAACCTTGTGTTTAAATTTCATAGATTTCTATTAACTTATACTAAAGTTATAGTGCGAAAACCAAATGTCTACAGACTCCGACGGACGACGGACGACGACGACGATGCCAACGTCATACCAATATACGACCGCAAAAATTTTGCGGTCGTATAAAAATAATTTATATTCAAATAACAGATGCCCTATATAAAGTTTTGGTTCAAACCATTGAATTAGGGTGGAAATGGGGATCATTTTCAAAATTCAAATTATTAGAATTAAGGAATTGTTTTTGATGGCTGTGTTACTTTACTTGTCTGACCAGGATGGAATATTCACATCTTTTAGATTTCTTTCTACAAACCAATCATACTAACTAATTCATACAGCTCAAGAAGATCAAAATGTGAAAAGGATTGACTGAGGCCATTCAGGCTTGGTGTACTAAAAACTAGACAGCCTACTATCTCAATCAACTAAATATACCTATACAATAAGAACAGAGCTCTTACCTGATGGCTTAGCGATGACAATTTTTTAAGAATAAAGGACCTTAATGCATCTTTCCTGTCTAATCTAATAAATTTTAATGCTACTTCTTCAAACGAGTTCCTTGTCTGGGCATATAAAACAGCACTTTCTTCATACCTGTAATTTAGTTAGTCATTTAATACCATGTACATTATTTTCTAAATGTATAATAAATAATCTTTTCATTAAAAAATTTATAGACCAGAGCTTAATCCATTTTATAACTAGTTCGTCAGAGAAATATAGAAACTAATCACTGGTGAATGTTCAAGATCAAGAAATCGCAGACTCTCACGGGTAAAATCTTAAATGTTCCTTGAAATCTTACCCAAGGGTTCTACAAAATAGAAAAATCTAACCTTCCAAAAATGGTGGATGGCTTTGTCCAAGGGGTAAGAACGATGGGTTTTGACAAAAACCTGTTTAGAGATCCCATATACCTTTTCCTGGAAAACAGATGTTCTGCCTGTTTTGTGAGAACTCTGTCTACAAAAGCTGGATTGTCTCTGCAGTATTCTTTGGCAAGTTCAAATTCTTCTTTGTCTAAATACATCTGCCACACATCTCTGCAACATTAGATACCATAACTTTTACAAAAATTATAACAATAAATATCATCACATATATACATACCTATTATATTTTACATTTGGACTTGTTTCTGCTGTTGTAACACGTAAAATTCCTTAACTGATCAATGGATTGTCAATGTCGCTGATACCATAGACTGAGTTTGCTTAACTACATAATTGGTAAATGTAATAACTTTTTATCCTGCAAGAACACTTGGGTTGACTCCTAGTTTTTGTATGGGTTCGTTTTATCCATATTTTTTTAGTTTCAAATGTTTCTGTGTTGTATTTCAATGTGCTGAAAGAGGGGTAAATCCCAACAAATAAACCAATATTGTATTTTATCCTTGTCCATTAGTATTTCAGCTTTGCCTGTTCCTCTGAATTACATCTTTCAAATAGCTCATAATAAATTCTTGTTCATTTTAGTACCAACATTAAAAATTTTAAAATTAAATAGTAAAAAATCGTAAAACTCATTACCTTGCTTCTCTTGTAACTTTGTACTTGAAGACATTCTGTGATGTATATGCCCAAATACTCATCTTTAATGGATCTTTATATAAACCCATCAATTTACCAAGTCTCTGATCAAAAAACAAAAAATTGAAATGTAGATAACAAAGTGAACAAGTATATATGTATCCAATGGAACTACATGCCCCGCCAATGATGTAAGTATTTAGTAAATAGAATTACATGTACATGTATATATTGTTGACTCTGAAGTCCCTAACAATAGGGTAGATGAAATACTATCTCTAAGTACTTCATGAAAAACTACCTTCAACATGAACCTTAACCTGGATTCTAATATTGAAATTCTATAAAGAAATTCAAAGTTGAAGATTCATGAAATCAAGGTCACAGCATCTGTTTCGCATCAAAAATGCTGCTGTTCATATCACAAGCTATCCATGTACAAAAGTTTCAGGATGATACCATAACTCCTTCATGAAAAACTACCTTAAACCTGAACCTTCACCTGGATTCTAATATTGAAATTCCATTAAGAAATTCAAAGTCGATGACCCATGACCTCAAGGTCACAGCATCCTTTTTGCATCAAAATGCTGCTGTTCATATCACAAGCTATCCATGTACAAAGTTTCAGGATGCTACCATAACTCCTTCATGAACAAGAGTGGACACACAAAAATGTCTCGCCTGTCGTGTATTTCTAATGAAAGTAAATGCTATGAGACATATTGCATACAGTATTCGAAAAACAGGCAGAAACTTAACTATAACCACTGAACCATAAAATGAGGTCAAGATCAGATGACACTTGCCAGTTGGACATGTACACCTTACAATCCTTCCATACACCAAATATAGTAGACCTATTTCATACAGTATTCGAAAAACAGGCCAAAACTCAAAAACTTAAGTATAACCACTGAACCATGAAAATGAGGTCAAAGTCAGATGGCACATGCCAGTTGGACATGTACACCTTACAGTCCTTCCATACACCAAATATACTAGACATATTGCTTATAGTATCTGAGAAATGGACTTGACCACCAAAACTTAACCTTATTCACTGATCCTTGAAATGGGGT
The DNA here is from genome assembly GCA_028015205.1 of Mytilisepta virgata. Classification (NCBI taxonomy): domain Eukaryota; kingdom Metazoa; phylum Mollusca; class Bivalvia; order Mytilida; family Mytilidae; genus Mytilisepta; species Mytilisepta virgata. The sequence continues at coordinate 42,065,947 of CM051515.1, forward strand.
CGAGGTCAATTGAAAACTGTCTGACAGGGATGAGGACCTTGTAATGTACGCACATACCAAATATAGTTATCCTATTATTCATAATAAGAGAGAAATTAACATTACAAAAAATTTTAACCATGAAAATGAGGTCAAGGACAATGTACATATGAAAGACGGAAACTTCGTAATATAAGGCATCTATATACAAAGTATAAAGCATCCAGGTCTTCCACCGTCTAAAATATAAAGCTTTTAAGAAGTTAGTTAACGCCACCGCCGGCACCAGATCACTATCCCTATGTCAAGCTTTCTGCGACTTAAGTCGCAGGCTCGACAAAAACTACCTCAAACCTGAACCTTAACCTTGTACGGATGCACGGACACACATACCGAACAACTATATGCCTGGCCTGCCTATAGGCGGGGCATAAAAATAGATTTTTAAAACTTTAACTGATGATTAATTTTTACACTGTATAGTATTATTCTTTTTTCAAAATTAAGTCTAAACTGAATAACATAAGTTCTTTGATGTCATCTGTGTCAATCACAAAATTTGAACTAAACTATATAGAATATTCCAAGTACCATCAGGACAAAGGAAATGAGATGTATCAATCATAGTGCAACTGCAGGTAAAATATTATGCACCATTAGTGGTTCCAGTAAAACTCACCTAATCACAAACCTGAACATAAAAAATTTCAGTAATTTTGTGCCTTTGATATCTTATCGTAAAACCCTTATCAAAGGGCAATATGCTAACATTTTTAAATTCATATCAGTCATCTTTTAAACTGCAAGATAAAATGTAAACTATTAAATAAAGATATATAAGCTGATAATATTGACAATAAAATTTACTAACCTCAGGAAACACATCCTCATAAATCAGCTGATCATTCAATACACAAACTACTTTCAACCTATAATAAAACAGCATATTAACACCTTGCATAATATTGCAGTTTTTTTGATCTGGTTTACCAAAGGAAAAAATCATGTTATTAGTTTTGTGAAGTATTGTTGCAGGTGTATGACTCCAAACAGTTATGAAAGAAAACCTATTTTGCAGTCACTCTGAAGTACAGCCTGTTTGTTTTTATTAATTTTTGTAATGAAATCTTTTCCTTCAGTAGAAATTTTTTTCCCAGATTTAGGCAAGGTTGAATCTACAGAAGTTGCTAAAAAACAAAAATCAGGAAAATATCTATGTTTTGTTAGGAATTAACAGGTATCAAACCTACGAAAATCTGGAAACTTCATATTCTGGAAAACTGTCACCTATATACATATTAGATTTCAGTGTTTGTGGCTGATATTTACTGTGTGTGAATGATTTTTGTTGATACATCTACATGTACATTTCTTAAATCCAGTATTATTTTCAACCTATTTTTCTCAAAATCAAAGAGGTTAATGAACTCACTTTTCAGGATATAACAATAAAATATGGAATTCTGTCAATACCATGGATGTTGGATTAGTTTTTTCACCATCACTGTCCTTTGGATAACTGATTATGGTTAAGGTTACACAAAATTGTTTAAAAAATCCTGCAATTTGATGGACTAGCATGACAGAAGATACAAAAATGCATGACAATGTAATCATACTACTGAACTTAATAAAAAAAATTTTATGTAATGAATGCACAGTTTTGTAAGGATAGAATATTGAAATATTGAACTGGTAAATTAAAAACCCATTAAAAATTTTAATAGTTCATGAAATTTCACTGACTAACCCGGCAGGAGATACAAAAATGCATGAGAATGCAAGCACACTACTACAATCAATAAAATGAAACTATGTAATAATAGCACAGTTTTGTCAAGATTGGAATATTGAACTTTTAAATTTAAAACCATGTCCTAATTTATATCGGGTACTCTCTTTCAAAGGGAGACAATACAAAACAGAAATACAAACAACTGAGAGACTTTCTTACCATTATTTCACAATGCTGAAAACATGTTTCACAAAAAGTTATTCTCAAGAAAGTTAAGGATACGGTATAAGCTTTGTCTGAGTTGTCACAGATTTTGGTCCAGCTTCACCAGTAAAATCTAAGTGTCCAAAATATACACCAGGTCCTAAAAAGGTCAAGCATTTTAAGTTTTATATATATTTAGTGAAAATGATTTAAAACCACATTAAAATGATATTTTAATTCTGCCTCAATCTTTCAATACTTCAGAGAACTTCTAACCAGCTCTCTTTATAACTACAGATTGGTTTATTTGGATTTTACAGGGGCAGTCAGCTTTTATTGGTGGAGGAAGTAGGAATAACCACAGAAAACATCCAATCTTAGACAGGAAAACTGGAATCGTTGTCAATTATGACTGGATTCCAATTCACAACTTCAGTTTTGTTTACAAAACCTCAGGATTTAATTTTTAACAAACATACCTAGGAGCAAAACATTTTGAATGCAATTATAATACATATATGACTATAAAATCTTTGTTTTTTTTCTGTGTTTAAAGCAAGGCAATTTTTTTTTTAATTGTAACAATCACAATAAAACTCCATGCATGAGTTAAACATTACTTTTGGTCTGAGAGGGTCCGACCAGCTTATCTGAGAAAAAAGTTCTGTTTGGGTACCCAAAAGATAAAAATAAAATACTCATTCATTGTTATTGTTATAAAAGTGTTTGTGTTTTAGGATGACAAACAAGAAATTACAAAATTATTAAGACTGCTTACTGAAACAATTTGTAGCAATTCTAAAGGATGGATGGATGGATTTTTGTTTAACGTCTAGTGGCAATTATTATATGCAAATCAGGACGGGAACATGTTGATGTGATATGAATATTAATCCTGCTTTGTACTAGACCGATACGCTGAGCTGAAATTTAAACGTGGTGCTCACAATACAAGGTAACAGTCGGCAGGAAGACATATCATCCCACCCAAACATATTATACTGACTCTGAACCAACCAGTCCTTTGCTCTTACTCCTGGATGCCACTTGATTTGGCAAGAAGCAGCAAATGCCATTTTTAATATCTTTGGTTAGACCCGTCCGGGGATCAAATCCATGACCTTTCGCACTCAAGGCGAGCATGCTACCATGAGACCTGTGAGGCGGTCACAATTCAAAAGGACTATAACACGAGACAGAGGAGACAGAAGTGGCAATGATGACTTTAGAGTTTATCACTTCCTAAGAGAGAAGTCAGAATTGACATTAAATTTCCTTAAAAAAAAACTATGAAACTAAATATACCAACTTGTTCTATGCTTTTATCACTTTTTTTGTGTGAAAATCGTGCACTAATTTCATAAAGACAACAAATCCTGTTATCTTAAAAGTAACTTGTTGGTCCATGGGAAATAAATTGACCTGTTAAAACTCCTGTTAATTCACATCTCCTAATATCTAAAAATACTCCTGACATACAATTTACTCTGCGAAAAAAAGAGATCTCTGATTTTCAATGTGAAAATAAATCAATGAATTTCTTACCTGTCATCCATGCAAATGTTTTAGCAGAACTTCTAAATTTAGGGAAGTAGAGTTTTAACTCACTGTAACCAAAACTACCAGGCATTTCTAAAAATGGTGCTGAAAAAGTAAAAAAATCAAAACAATTATAAATATCTAAACACTCTATAATTTTGTGATATTTCAAAATGTAAGTTACTATAAAGTCTACATGTATATGGAATACTGTACTTGGAATTTTCACTGAATCATCAAGAGAAACAAATTCTATCACTTAACCCTGTTGACTCGAAATGTATTGTCTTGTGATACTGGTAATGTAATTCTTGAGATGATAAACTTTGGAAACAAATGGAGATGTAGAGAATTTACATGCATATATATTTACTGGAACTTTACTATCGATTGATTACTTGTCAAGGTCAAGTATTTGTTATTTCATATATATCAGGATCAGAAAAAGATATGGTCATATTAATTTGAATCCTGCTTTGTACTAGACTCACATGCTAAGACTGATTTTTAACATACGATCTCATGAGGTAACAGACAGCATTAAAACAACCGACACATTATTCTGACTCTGATTTGGCAAGTCCATGATCTTACTCCTGAACATCAGATGATTAGTTAAGAAGCAGCAATTAAGCAACAAGTTGAACCAGAATCTCCCATGCACCAGGAAAGCATGCCTCTATATGATTACAAAGGTGGTTATTCTAACAACAAAAAACAACTTTAAAAAAAAAAACACACACACACACTTATACACTAGGAAAGCATGCCTCTACAGGATTACAAAGGTGGTTATTCTAACAACAAAAAAACAACTAAAAAAAAACACACACACACACACTTCTCCACAGTTTAATTTCAGCAATACATACCTTTACATTTTTCATAGTCCAAGAACAACTGTTGGAACATTGGAGGTTCAGCTGATTTGGAAACATTTCCAAGAAACTGATACAGTCGTCTGAAAAAAAGTTACTGATTAAATGGCAGTACATTTTTTTCTTCCCATGTGCTCATTTTAAATATTATATTATTTTTCATGTTCACATAACCAAACACTACTTTGCGATATTCAATGATACATGTATTTAGATCATGTATCTTTAAAATCATATAGCTGTTTTTACAACAGTTTATTATTACACCTTTTTTGGTCTTGAAATCAATATCATCTCAAGCAGCAAGAGAGCAGCCACAAATTTTAATTCCTAACAAAAGACTTCTTAGAGGTGTTATAATATATTTATCCTTAAGAATTAATTCATTCATCAGATACTGGTTTTTTTTTTATTTTAAAATTTTAAACATAGGTGTCTACCAGCAAACGCAGAAAAAGAAAAAGTAAAGATTCCATACCCTGGTGTGGTGGCCAATATAAAGTATTTATATTCAGTCATAGAATCACATGGCATTCTGTCAAACTCCAAACCAGTAACAGACACAGCACTCTCACTTCCTAAGTTAAATAACTGTAACAGTAAGATACGGAATTAATAAATTATTCTGAAGAATTTCAAGATTTTAAAAACATGTTAACAGGAATATAGTTTTCCATGATAAATTACATTCTTGATAGTGCCTGTATTTCAAAAACATACTGGTCAAAACTGCCTAGAACAATATAGAGTTTCAACCAATGACATTCAAGGATTTCCCTTTTGGTGTAAAAACAATTAAATTACACAAATTGTAGTTGTTCTGTCTGAATAAAATTTGTTTATTTCTCTTCTATTTTAGCAACAAAATTGTTTAAATGGAATCATATATTTTTTAGCGTGAAATTTTTCTGTAAAGGGAAAAGGGGGGAAGGGGGTGTGATACAAGTTACTTGATCAAAACTGTATATTGTTTTTCCGATCTGATATCTGTTACTTTGTTATCATGATGAATGATAACTTTTTTAAGTTTAAATTTTTATTAAAAATTGTGATACAACCCAAAATGCATTAAAACAGGGGAAAAAATAACAATCTGCAAAACCAATACCTTGAGAAGCCTTGTTATCTTTACTATGATGTTATACAAAGGGAAGTAACTTGTCAAAGTAAAAATTTTTTAAAATGTCGCTTTTAGTACATTATATACTTATTTTCTAATATTTGAAAGTCATATAGGTAAATCAGTGTACAAGAAATATAGAATCAAACAACAGTGAAAGTGCGAGACTGAAAAATCTCAGAACCATCGTGTGAGATTTCAGGTGTAGGAGATATATAGACACTTACTCAGAGTTGAAATTTGATCCTTGGCAAGAAATATTTGAAAGGAGAATTTCATCGACCAATTATCAAATAAATCAAATACCCTGAAAACAACCAAAGAATTAAAGAATTTCAAATCTTCCACTTTCACTCGTGTTAGGTTCTTTATTTCTTGTACACTGCTTTTTAAATGTTTAATTTTCAGAAATTATTCTGCAGATAAATGATAAAATAATGGGGATTTATAATAAAGCACTATCACTGATACCTATGTATCATAAATTTTTTTACAACAGCTTTTACATGCAACTCATGCTAGACGAAATAAAACCAAAAAACACATTATTTATAAATAAAAAAACATTACACATATGGTTAAAAATTAAGAAAACTTAAAATCAAATAGATATCGATTGATTCTTTTAGAGCACAATACTATATAGTATAACTTTTTTTTTGCAGAAACTTTCGATGTAGATACAATAAAAACATGGATGAAAATATAATATATACTGTAAAAGCAAGTATTGACAACAAATTGAGCAACAGTCAGAATTTGCAAAACTGTGTAAAATACCTCCTCTGACTTTGACAGCAGAAGTAACTAAAAAAGGTATTCAAATATTTACAACTAGGAGCCTGTATAGCTCACCTGGACTATGTCCATCTTGACTGGCAGCCTGGAACATTGCGGTCAAGTTCCAGTTAACTTACTGGTCTCAAACAAGATATTTCAGTGAACTTCCCATTAGGTCCTATGTTAAACTAAGTTCCACTCTGGCAGCCATCTTGGATGGTGGACAGGGTCATCAGATATAATTCTGAAAGAGGACCAACTAAGGACAATAGCTGCCAAGTTTTGTTCCAATTGGCTAAGAAGATGTTTAACCAATTTTGGCTCTGGTGGCTATCCTGGATGAGAGGCAGAGTCATCAGATATTATTCTGAAAGAGAACCACCTAAGGACCATTGCTGCCTAGTTTCGTTCCAATTGGCTCAGTGGTTTCAGACAAGAATATCTTTAAGTTAATTTCCCATAGGGTCCTATGTTAAACTAAGTTCGGCTCTGGCGGCCATCTTGGATGACAGGCGGGGTCATCGGATACAATTCTGAAAGAGGACCATCTAAAGTCTCATTATACCTTTCAAGGTCAAGGGGCCATAGTTCTTTAAAAATTGAACTTTGAAGTAAATTTGTTTGGGTAAATAATTGCAATACCATTATGATAAAAGTAACATTTAAGGGATTAAATGAAAGCTGAGAATATTTGTTTTAAAGAAATAACTGCCAGTTTCCACCAATGAGTAGGAATTTATGGTACAGGAGGTAATAACATGACTAATGTCCATCCCTTTTCTCGGTTTGTCTCCAAAATTAAACACATGGTGATCAGAGAAACTTTTCCTTCAGATTCATTTCCGAAAAAAGTAAATGATCATCGTACCATATTTGTAGCAGTTTTAAAATCTGCTATTCTTGTGCTTTGCAATGAGGTATGTCTCATTCAGAACTTTACACCTATACATTTAGGCTGACAGTCTGAAATTTGTCCAAAACTTGCAGGAATATGTTAATGACGTCATAGGGTATACGAGACCTAAGGACCATTGCTGCTAAGTTTTGCTCCAATTTGGCCAAGTGGTTTCAGAAAAGAAGATCTTTAAGTAAATTTACCATAGGATCCTATGTTAAACTAAGATCGGCTCTGGCAGCCATCTTGGATAAAGGGCAGGTTCATCGGATATATTTCTGAAAGAGGACCACCTAAGGACCAAGTTTTGTTCCAATTGGCCCAGTGGTTTCAGAGGAGAAGATCTTTAAAGGAAAGTTTACGACGATGACTACGGACGATGCAGGACAAGAGACCCCAAGTGATGATAATAGCTCACACGGCCATTTGGGCCAGGTGACATAAAAAAGCTTTTGAAAGATTAAAATTGCTATTTTTATAGAATGCTATAACATACATGTATATACATTGTATATCGAACTTGGTTCTATTGGGCCAAATTTGAAAACAAGAAACACGTATTTGACACTCTTGTTATCAATACTAAAGAGCAAAGACATAGACTTTAAGTCAGAATACTGTGTCAGAATTACCAGAAATGGTACTCAGGATACATGCATATGAGGTCCATATAAATCTGTATTGAATAAGACTCCATGTACGTGCATATCACAGGTCCAATATTTTCTTGAGCAATATGGCCAAGGAAAATGTAGGGCTTTAAAAGGCTTTAAAAAGTATAAGGGATAAAGTACAGTCAATCCTGTGTTTATAGGGCATGTGAGGCACCACTACTAAATAAGTTGTAAATGACAAAATGTCCTGTACACAGAAATTACAAGATCTGATCATCACAGAACTATTTTCAATTTCCTTTTATGTTGCCATTTATATACATGTAGAAGTATTAATTCAATAATTAGATTTCAATCAAGAAGACAAATACTTTACCTGTTTCAAATACTGATCTAGACTTCCTTGAAAAAACCTACTGTTTTCATTGTCAGTTAACTCAGTCTCAAATATAAGTCCTACAACAGAAACATTTCACAATCCTTCAAAAAGTATCTTCAGTATTTGTCAACTGAAAGGTAACTATATTTTGTTAAATAAGACAGAGGAAAACTGTTAACACTTCGTTCAATTCAGCACATTCACATTTTTTTAACAACATGTATAAGGGACAAGATCAAAAGTTCAATGTAGGATAAAAAACTTAATTCACATAGTTTTTTCACTGACCCCCCCATCCCCCCTCTTAACTTAATTTGGGAAAAATTGATTGACCAATATGGGCATATCCGAAAATCAATGTCGGATAACAAAACTTGCAGCAATTTTTACCCCCCACCCCCAAACTATTTGAATTAAGTTTTTTATCCTACATTAAACTTTTGATCTCGTCCCTAAGCCCCAAAGTGTTTATTTATTGGTCCAGCATTCAGAATTTTGAACTTGTATGATTTTAATAAGATGCTTAAGATATTAAGTCATCTTAAACATTTAGAATTTATTTTAAGTTTATCTCTTCCATGCTCAAATTTTCCTCAAAGCTTATACTGACATTCCTTTTTTGTATTATTTTGCATTCATTGGTATTCAATGTATTAAACTTTTAATTTTTTATTTTGATTTCAACTGACATACTGCATGTGTTACTATGGCAACTTGTTATTCTACAGCATCAGAAGCTGGAATCAATGATCTAGTCTTCCATGACGAAGATTGTTGGTGAGTCGGATCAGAAGCCTCCACGTCTTGTGAACGAAAAAGGGGAGGTAAGTCAAATATGAATATTATTGTATGCTTCAAGTGACTAATGTTCTGCTGTGATAGTAATTTTTTCAAACTTTACAATATATTTGTTATAGTAAAACATTGCCTAGTGACATTATCATGCCACAGTAAATTTTGCCAGATTACCTTTACTAGTTCCCAGCAGCAGGGCACCAGTTGTGGACTCATTTGCATTCTGCCAGTTCCAACCCACTGAGTCAATATGGTGGCCCTAAAATTATGCAATATTTCATTCAATTATTTCAGTGGATTTATAATGGTGAATCATCTCAAGGTATTTTACCATTTCAGTCTTCGAAATTAACCACAAGCTGAATGGTCCAGGCAGGTAAAATCGGCCACAGTAAAATCTTATAATCAAGTCTGATGGGCTTGTAATATATTTTCTGCTGATCTCGACAAGATTGTAAAATATTTTCTGCTGATCTCTACTTTTGGGTATTACATTGTACCATAAAATCAGACCACTAAGTATTGAGAACTTCCGATTGTTTATTCTTTTTCACCTGTGCGATTTTCAGAAGGTGAAATTAAGGTTGCAATTTGTTAATACGAGACAGTTGCTGTAGACATTTTGAACTTTCAATGGGGAATTGTTTTTAATGCCAGGCTTTCTGAAGTATACAGGGCAGTATATTTTAGTTCGGACTCCTAAAACCTTGGATTTCATAAGCTGGTTGACTTGCGGCTTCAAAATTTTTTGTGAAAACTGCTATTTTTATTTTTTTTGATTTCCTTACATTCCAACGCCTTTAAAGGCTGCATAATATAATATAAGTACATTAAGAAATTTTTGCATGCACTTGTTGTGGTGAATCATTCTTCACAGACAACATTTAGTAAGATTAATGAATTAAATCTGTTTAATTTTTGTATGTAACAAAATATAAATAATAAAAACTAAATTTAAGTTTTATTTTTCCTGTAATCATTTTCTTAAATCACTGTCTGGAGATGCCTGCCCGCCATACATCATGACACTAATACAATAGACTCCGGCAAATCGGATACCCAAAATGTCAGCAAAAAATATCCCATTATCTGATATATTCAATTAGCCGGTAAACATATCTTTCCTTCAAGTTCCTTCAATATTGACACAGACACAACCATGAGATACCAAAAGCCATTACAGCTGTGTTACCAATGGAAATTTATGATTAGCTCCTTTATTTTTTCAGGTACATGTTTGGATAGAAACGTGCAAGAGCACAGTTGATTGCGTAACAGATCGATCAGCTGATAATACACCTATTGACAGTAATGTCCAATCCGGATTTGTATGGGATATTAAACAACTTACACTTGGGGTCAAGTGGAGTTAGAATAAAAGGTCAAAATAAAGAGCTGGGGGAAAGGATAACTTTCAAAGGAAAATGCCTTAGGCTGATGATAGTTTTGAACCATCATATTGATGGCTAGCTACTTATTATATAAAAACATTATTTGAAGTGTTTACGATCAATTAAATATGCCTTCTTGTAAAGTTTCTTTCACAACGCCATGTTTCAACTGGGAAGTAGTTGGTCTCAACTGGTTTGCAACGTCATGAAATAGTTGTGTAATTTCAGAATAATTCCGGATTGGACATGTACTGTCAATAGGTGTATATTTTTATTTGTTTATCTGCCTTTAATTATTAATAATGTGATGTTTATATGAATAAAATGTGTACCTTTCAAATAATATGACTTGTTATTGCATGAGTTGTTTCGATATGTGTGTTATGTTCATTTGTAAACACAGGTATAAATAGCTATGAATTCTCGGAAGTACAAAATCTCTAACTGAAATCATACTCATATCTTATCTTCTACAGTTTTTTCTGTATTGAGTTGTGTACTGTATATATGTATTGAATTACATGCAGTCATTTACCTTAATTTTTCCTATTGGTTTTGGTTTCTTTGAGTTTCTTGATAAATAATAATTTTCTGTTGACTCCATACTGATGATAAGATGGCGTCCAGTTGGGTCCAGAAATATTTTGTGTACCCTGTCTTCCATAAACTTTGGTATCTCAACTTCTACAAACATAAAAACATATAGTGCATATTCTTTTAAAACTTTTCAATGAGTTCTAAAGGAAAACAAAATGAAAAATAAAACTGGCACAAAACTTAAAGTGTTTTTAATTAAAATGTTTTGAAAAATTATAAATCTTTTCTAGAATCAACAGCAAAATTTGTGACTCCAATACTTTTTCATCAATATTTTAGATAATAATCTGGCTTAAGCCACTTGATATAAAAAGAGGATCATCATTAAAAATGTAACTGAATGTAAAACAGCTGTCACATCAGGATTTAAGTAACATCTTTCTACATGTAAATTACCATCTGGTTGTTCTGGATGCTCTAAATCTAGGCGTAGTAGTATGTTGCTGTTCATTGCCATAACCAGGAAGTTATTACACACCACTAAATGAGTGATAGGGTTTGGTGGTCTAAAATAAAAGCAGAGGTTTAAGTAGTGAATCTTATATCGCTTGACTGGCATACTTGTAAATATGTCACAAATTATTGACTTTTTTAAGTAACTGATACACTTTGGTATTAAATTAAGAAAAAAATAATGTCATTGTATGATTGGTCCATATAGTTTGTTGGAAAGTATTTTAAACATGATTTCTCAACTTCTTAAATAAAAACTTTTAAAAGCAGGAAAACGAAAAATTTAAATTTGTGCTAAAGTCTGTGAAGGTACAAAAGACATTCTACATGTACCTTTCAACTTCACAGTCATTCATTTTTTTTCAAACTGGCCAATCAAAAACAAGTAAACTTTATTGGCTTTTGCTGCCAGGTTAGTTGTCCGATTGAGATAAAAAAAAAATGTGCAAACTTTATGAAAATATTTCCATAGGTGCTTTATCAGATCAATTGTTGCTGGGGTTTACCAAAATATGAAAAGTTTAAATAATGGATAAACAACAGATGCCAAATGATTACAAAGGCTCACATACTTCTTAGGCCAAAATGAAATACAGTTGACTCTCGTCATCTCGAACACATTTTAGTCGAAAAAGGTAACTCAAATTATCTGTTTGGACCCTCATCAGCAGTAACTATACAGATTTACTCCTGATATCTCGAATTTTCGCTTAAGTCAGGTCCCAATGGATTTGCATAACCAGAATCGACTGTATATGTGTGTTTCTCGTTACCTGAAAGACCTGACTTTCGGCCCGATCTCAAACTTTTTTGACCTTGGATCAGAAAAAAAAATCTAGAATTTATGTTTTTTTCCGGAAATGTTTTTTATTTAGATTATCCCTAGCCTTAACTGATCTGATAAAGTACCTATGGAAATATTTTCATAAAGTTTGCTCATTTTTTTATCTCAAGCGTCTTTAAAATGAAAAAAAAAATGTAAAATAGAAAAAATACCCACCTACCTACTCTGTTTTTTATCTTGATCACTACCCTTATTTTTCAGTATATTAGAAATATGTCTGGTCTTAATACACTTCAGAATACACTTCTGATTTGGTACTTACTTAAAATTAACTTTCTTTTTGCTAAATATTGGAACATCTGGTTCTAATCTTGCATCTATAAATCCTGAACCAATCTAAATAAAAGGTCCAATCACAATGTTACTCTTGAAATCCATATACATATACACTGTATATAAATAAATAAATGCAATTACCCATCATTTGTTACCCTGTGTACAAATGGATACACTAAGGATAGGAGAATTAAGAGAAATTAGAAAAAAATTACTGGTTATTGAAAGTTAATTTACAGAAAATATTTTAATTTCTAGACAAAATATTTGCAAATAACAATCTTGGCTCCTTCAGTCATTTTTTATTTCTTTCTACAAACATAAATTTAAGAAACCATGAATATTTTCTTCCATTGAAAGCCACATATAACTAAGTTAATAGTATTTAACTGGTATACATGTTCTAGATCACTGCATATAATTATTTTCAGTATTACATAATTAAGAATATACTTCTTGTACCAATTTTTCTATTTTTTAGCACATCAATTAGTTATACAGTTTTTAACTCAAACCTTTTTTGTTTCTTCTTTGGTTATTAGACTGTATGTTTAGTTTGCAAATGATTTAATTCTGAGCATAATATGCTAGCAAAATAAAGAATAAAAATAAACAGACAGGCAATAGCTTATATCAACAGCATGTCTAGCCTTAACCAAACTTAAAGGTCACTAATTGTGTGTGATTATTTTTAAACTTACAGGTTCCTGTAAGGGTGTAACCCTTACTGTTGCAGCTCTAGCGGACTCTTCCTCATACTGATCTAATATTGATGCCATTGGTTAAAGACCTGAAAACATGAAATGTTAATTAAGCAATATAATTTACCAGTGATCATAAAATGTGACAAATTATATATTTTACACCAATCTAAGTATTTACTATATAACACCATCTTTTTGTAAATTCAAAAATTAATGCCAGGTTTTTATAATTGTGAAAAATGCGACAACATGAGCGTTTATTCAAACTCTTCTTAATTTTTGCTAGCATATTCTATAAGAACTTGTACCTGAACTGCATTTTGCCATTCAACATTTATTATCTCCCCTGATTCTAACTGTAGGGCTATGTCTCTCATAGGGTGGATTTATTGACCACTAAACTGGTTTAGGTTTTTAAAAGTTTGCTAAACTTACAAAACTGGTTTCAAACTAGTTCAGAACCAAAACTGAAACTGGTTTTCCAAACCAATCAAACCAAACCCAGGTGCAGTTTAAGTGGTTTCAGTTGAAGTCCATGATGGCGATGCTGCATGACATGGTCTTTCAAGATTAACACTGTTTAGGATATTTTAGCGTGATGGACGAATGTTTTGCTCATAAATGCAAAGACAGTGCTAGAGAAGCATTTATGTATAAGTAGACATTTTCTTTCATTCATTACACTACTGAGAACATCAGTTGTTATTTTGTTTTTCTAATTATTCAGTTGTCATTTAAAATGTTTTTTTCAAAAGGAATTCATTGATAAGTTCTTTATTTTCCATCGTCGGAAACCCACGGCTGGTTGCTCTTACGCTTTGCTTCCACTTACCGACCGTGGGTCAATTCATTTTTTTTTCGTTCTCATGAATACATTCATGAACCATTTTGATTGGTTTCCGTACGATTCTGTAATGGGAATACAGCCAATCAAGTAACAGTTAAAATATGAGATTTGGGTCAAGATATATGTCATCGCCGGTACGCAATTCCAGTGTATTTTTGATATAGTTTTCAAACAAAATGAAACAAGTTTTCCTACTTTCAAAACGAATGCATTACTGTCCACGTGAAAAAATCACTACACAACAAAAATTCATCAACTGCATTATGCATGAGGCACCGTTTTACTTTCCAAAGATTTTTTAATCTCCAAAAGGGAGAACGTCACTACTGTTAAAATCTCCAAAGTGGAGAATTCCATTATTGTTAGCAGTAATTTCAATGGTCAATTTGAATCCCGAATATTCATGAAAACAAGAAAAAACGAGAAAAAATGAATGAATTGACCCACGGTCGGTAAGTGGAAGCAAAGCGTAAGCATGACCGGCCTTGGGTTTCCGACGATGTTTATTTTCTAACTACATTGTACCTAAATTCATCAAGTACCAAAACATGTATTGTTGACCAAAAGTTTTAAGTCCCGTCAAATTTTATAGGGTTTCAAGCTTTATAATACAAATAAATATACAAGCACAGTTCAACATATCGAAGAATAATGAAGAAGAATTGAAGCCGGGAATGAAAGTCGCATACTTCTGTTTAGATACAATCTCACACATGATATCACAGACAGTTTAGTTTCTTGGTCTGTCATATACACAATCAAATAAATTTTAGTTCTGCCTTTTTGAGTGAATTGATTATAATAATTGCATGATTTTGAAGTAATGCAACCACAAGTATAGGTACACTGAATGCTCATCTGTGCTCATTTTATTGAGTTGGATCCCTATTCTCTACTGAGTTCTTCGTGTACCACTGGCACTAACATTGAAAAGAATGAGAATGGTTCAATGTAAAAATTAGATGTGGAATAATTGTGAATGAGACAACCATCCATCAAAGACTGTTTTTGGCAAAATGAAAACACCTGTCCCAAGACAGGAACTTTGTTTGATGGTTGTCTTGTCTCTATTTGTTTATTTGTGTTTTTTTTTGTAATTATATTTCTGCAAATTTTTTTACCAGTATAATTGATACATGTATGTGAGTAACATGATAAGTAAATATTCCTAAGCAATCAGACCCATTCAGATGAACAGCTGTTTATTTTAGGAATAAACATAATTATTCATTTATGTCCCGATAGCCATAGCTAAACAGCAAGGGAGGTAATTCTTAATAATTTGAAAATAGATCAATTACTTTTATATTACTTTTACTGCAGTGAGCGCTATCATGGCTATGGGGGCATATGGGTCATTTATAAAATTCTTTGTTTAATGGGGGCAGCCATTATGCAATGCGAATTGAATTTATTTGTTAAAGCGAATACGGCCATATTGTGCTGCATACAGAAGCTAGAAAAACCTTTGTTTGCCAGAAACGGAAGTAAGTTAAGGGAAATAACTTGCTTCAAATTATAATTTTAGAGTCAGAATCGTGATACCAGAAATGAGTTTCTGGAAAGGGCTATTGCTGTGCTCACATCATTGGCCACGCCATCAGCACAATACAGCATATAAGTAAATTTTCTTAAATACACAATTTAGCCAATAAATCCATACAATAAATTTCCAATTTACACTATAATCATGATGATATGCATATGACCCTAAAATTTGGGGTTGTGCAATTAGCATAGCCCATTTATTACTAGAAAACAAGTGCCTAAGGGTTAAGTCAAATCTACACTACATCTTCGGACACCTATGTCTTCTCAGACTTCTGTCAACAGCAGTTTCGGGAAAGGGTCATACCAAATGTCAGGTGTATCTGAGACTACTATAACACGTGTTATAGTAGTCTCAGGGTGTATACAACATAAACAGAATCCAAATTGGTGAACTGATTATGTTCATATATGTTAAATTGATAATCATAGGCTAAAATTAATGAAGCTATTCTCAAACAGGAAAACTGATAAAGCCATTGTGGGTTTATCAAAGCCAAAGCCAAAGGGGAGGATACCAAAATCAATGAATGTAAAACATTATGTACTTCACCAAGACGCACTTGTCACACACTGTATACGGCGATTAAAAGTTGAAAACTGCTGAACTAGTGCACTGGAACTATCCAAATTCAGACTATAATCTCACTCATAATTATTTCAAATTTATTTTAAGAATAAATTCAGAAGCTGGAGGCTGCCATCTTGATTTCTGCAGATACATCTAAACACCATAAATAAGATAACGTACACAACAACAACGTCTGTTGTTTCGTAAGTTTTTCATGCACTTTCATGAAACTTTAATTGTAATAAACATTCAGTTTGATAAGAAGTCATATTTTCAACCAAAGACGTGATTTTTTAATCAACAGATGTTCTTTTATCTTCTATTATTTTCATGTTCAAAAAACAAATATTACTGTTATTTATTCAAATACTTTTCATGCCTTCATACTTATTAGAAAACTCAGGGATCATATAATACTAACAGTTCCTGGAAAACTATAAATTTATGTAATGTGTTAATTTTACAGTTGGACAATTTTATCCACTACTTTCAGACCATTGTCCTATATCAGTTAAACTTTTTTCAGGAAAAAGGGAAATATCGTCGTCGGGTTTACTTAAACTTAAAAGAAGCCTATAAAGTGGGATAGTAAAAGTGAATCTTTGTTTACTTTAATATGAGAACTATAAATGTTGAATTGTTTAGTAAAGAATTAGATGAAATGCTAGAGCTAGTTCCAAACTCCAATAAAGACCCATCATTTTTGCATAAAGTTGATAATGTTGTTGAGAGGTTCTCTTCTTTTTTATATAATGCAGCAAATAATCAGATTTCAGTTACTGAGGGTAAAAGGAGAGTTGTAAAGAAAAAACGAAAATTAAACAAACCATGGATTGATGAAGAATGTAATATAAAGTATAGACATATTAAAAATTTGTCGAGACTGAGGGATAATCCTTGGGATAAAAATTTGAGGCAAAAGGTTATTTTTAACAAAAAACAGTTTTATAAACTTACAAGAAAAAAACACAGGATATTTAGGAGCAAAATTATTAATCAGATTGTGGATTTAGAAGAAAATCAGCCTTCAGAATTTTGGAAATGTATTAGTCAGCTTAAAGACAAGAATAAAACAGATCCTAGCTCTAACATTTCACATCAAGAATGGCATGAATACTTTAAGAATCTTATGAGTATAAATTATGTAAATAATTTCAATGATGGTAATAATAGTGATATGTCATTTTCAGATAGTATAAATAGTTGTATTTTAAATTCTGACATCACGACTCAGGAAGTATTGAAGGCAGTTAAGTCCTTAAAAAATAGAAAAGCTAGTGGAATTGATGGGATAAAGAATGAAATGCTTAAAATTTCTTGTTCCTTTAATGTGGAATTATATGTCAAGTTTTTCAATTTAATTCTTAAATCACAGGTATATCCTTCCATATGGAGAGATAACTATATAAAGCTCATATTTAAAAGGGGTTGTTTCAATAACCCTATAGATTATAGAGGTTTAGCATTATCTAGTTGCATGAGTAAATTTTTCTCCAAAATTCTTCATAACAGACTTGATCAATTTTTAGAATCGAATAAAATTATTTAATGTATATATGAATGACTTAACACAATTATTTGATGCATCATGCGATCAATTACCATTACATGATAAACAAATATCTTGCCTGTTATATGCAGATGACCTAGTGCTACTATCTGAATCCTCATAGGGGCTACAAAGTTGGTTAGACAAACTTCAGATTTATTGTGATAATTGGAATCTTCAAGTTAATATAAACAAAACTAAAGTAATGACTTTTAATAAATCTGGTCGAATCTTAAAAACAAAAAGGTTTATGTATGGTGATAAAGAAGTAGAATATACAAATGAATATAAGTACCTAGGTATTTATTTAAACCGTCTGGTACGTTTACTTTTGCTGTTGAGCAATTAGGCAAAAAAGCACGTAAGGCGATATTTAGCATTAGAAAAACTTTATACTCTGAGAATATGAATATCATACCTCATTTGAAACTTTTTGACTCGTGTGTTAAACCAATATTATTGTATTGTAGTGAAATTTGGAGTTTAGATTTTTTGATTAGAGAAAAGGATGAATTAGGATCTAGATACATGCTATTTTTATCCGTTAACGTACAGTTAAAATTTGCAAAGTTTCTCTTGGGGGTTGGAAAGGGTGCAGTTAATTTGGCAGTTTTGTCTGAACTGGGTTTAATGCCTATTGCTGTTGATGCGCTTAAATTATCTGTTGGATACTGAAATCATTTAGTTAATGTCAAAGATGATAGCTTAATACACTGTGCTTACAAAGATAATTTAAAATTGAATAATAGTTATGCTTCACAACTTAAGCAAGTTTTTTTTACAAAATCTGGCTTTCAGCATATTTGGGAAAATCAAAATACATTTTCTAAAAGTAGGCTTATATATGCAATGAATAAGAAATTTTGTAATAGTTTTATAAATTACTGGAGAAAAAATATATTTTGTGATAGCAATAACATCAACGGCAATAAGTTAAGAATATATAGGGAAATAAAAAATGAATACTCATTGGAAGGTTATTTACTAAAAGGATTAGATAAAAAAAATAATATCAAATTTTACTAAAATTAGAGTAAGCAACAGTAAATTTTTTATTGAAAAGGGCCGTCACCTAACTATTAAACTTGAAGATAGATTGTGTCCTCTTTAAAAAACGGAAATAGAGGATGAATTTCATTTCACACTCAATTGCCCACAATTGTCTGATTCTAGAAATGGTTTTTTCTCTGAGCTGAGCCAAATTGTACCGTCTTTTTGTAGCATGTCAGACTGGGATAAATTCAAATTCATTTTTAGCTCTAATGACTATGATATAAATAAAATGTGTATTCAAGGTATTAATAATATGTATGAAAAGAGATTAAATTATAATTGATTGAATGTTATGTATGTGTTATAAAACAAACATAATTTATGTATTTGATCTTGTCATATTACTACTTGGTTAATCCTCAGTCGTGGTGTCATCATTTTTGTGCGGATATTCATTCATTGTAGATATATTTTTTAACATATATTTACTTCATTTACTACATTTTGTATATTTTGTGTTGTTCATCATTGTTTTGTTAAATTGTTGATGACAGTCCTTTATTGGACTTTATATTAATAAAGTCTTGATTTGATTTGTGTAATATAAATATTATGTATATTCATGTCTATTACGGAGAAGACGGCTCTAAGTTGAAAAACTTGTGTCTAATCCAATTGTTTTATACAAAAAAAAAATATGTTTAAACAAACAGATGTGATTTATTTAGAATTTTAAATAGCAATCTCAGTATTTAATGCAATCCACTCGTATGTGTTTTTATTACAAGTATAAATATATTTCTTACGGCAAAAAAAAAATAATATGCATATAGGCCTTTCGCATAGGCCTGTATATAAAAAATTAAGACACCAACATTGATTTGTAAGTACCTTGTTCTACATAATCATAAATCATGTTGCAAGTATGATTTCTGATACGAAAATAGCGAGACAAAAAAGTTAAGAGACAATATAGTATGAACACATAGGAATATGCAAGTATTTTATTTTTTATATATGTTAGGTAAAGATAAGATAAGATAAGAAAACTTTATTTTGATTCGGCATGGTATAAAAACATATAAACATAAGCTCTGGTGAGCTTTTTACCGAATATAAAAACGTATACAAAACAAATAAAACAAAGCATCATGCACATATAAAACATACTAAAAAATAAAGCCATGTATCAAACAAAATTACAGGTCTCTAGCAATCTTATATAAAATTTTATAAATTCATTAAAAATAAATAAAGGGGTTTGACCGAAACAATCATCAGCTCATGTGACAAGCGCGTCTATGGGTCACCTGACAGCATGTCAGCAGCGGTAAAAACACAGTTGACACCTTAGCCTTATCCACAAGTTGTAGATATGTGGAGTTGTAGTCGTCATACACAAACCGGAGTGCTCTTTCTTGCACTTTTTCTAATTTTATGGTACTTTTTCAGCGCAAAAATGCCAAGCCAAAGGGCAGAAATTAAAGTTACTCAATATAAAAGTATGAAATATAGTGAGTTTATTTAATTTGGAAAGAAAAGGTCCTAAACGTTTCAAAATATTCAGCTGCTGAGATGCCTTTCTGCACAAATTACTAATATGTAAATCAAAATTTAAATGGTAGTCAATGTCAATGCCCAACAATTTTACCACAGTTTCGCAAGACAAATTAGAATTTTGAATATGTATTGATGGGCTCTTCTCAAAAGTCTTTTTGCCAACTGCTAACACCTGGAATTTGTCAGGATTAGCTTGCATTTTATTAAATTTAAACCATTCAATCAATTGTTTGGATTCATCTTCTAATGTAGATATTAGCTTGTCAAAATCAGGACTACAGAACGATAATGTGTTGTCATGTGTTCTAGATAATATTAAATATCAATATTTGTTAGGTTATATCATGGATTTGAATACTATTCATTGTGCTTGTCAAACACTATGATTTGATGAGTATAATGATGTCATAATGAAACGAATCAATGTAATCAATATGGAAATTTGTTGTAAAATGTTTTCGTTTTTTAATTACTCTGCCTAACAAAGGCGTCTTAAATTGACAATACTGATAAAAAAATTGAAGTTTGAAGTTTTATTTCGAAAATTCAAAAGGTCTGCGTGAAAGGATACTGTAATGTCAATTTCTACTTCTCTTTATACCACTCCTCGCGACTGTATAAAGCCAAATTAGAATAATTGTATTTTTTTCTGAGAGAGATTTCAACGATAAAGTTGAAAAAAAAGACCACTTACCTCATTGTACCTAGTAGAACTCAGAACTGATATAATTAAAATGCTCTTCTTTTATTGGTAAATATTTTCATTCTGATATCTGATTAACATCTTGTCAACTTTCAACCCCCAAAGAGAACCCTCTTTATGTTTTTTTTAAAACATTTTATTCTGTTTCCTTTTAATTATGGGAGTACAAAAAGAAGTAAACAATATCGACAAAAAATACAAAAGCGATAGGACAGTGCATGAAGCAAATCCAAAAACAAACTAGAGGCTCTCAAGAGCCTGTATCGCTCACCTGGATTTAACTTTTCACCTTGAGCAGACCTAAAAATTTAAGTGTTGCAGTCAATTTGGCTTGTTTTTCTATAGGATTCTATGTTAAACTAATTTCAGCTGTGGCAGTCATCTTGGTTTAGTCCAGGTCAACGGATACATTTCTAAAAGAGAACCATCTAAGGACCATTTCTGCTAAGTCTTGTTCCAACTGGCTAAGCGGTTTCAGACAAGAAGATTTTTAAATGAATTTTCCTATAGGGTCCAATATTTAACAAAGTTCGGTGTGGCAGCCATCTTGGTTGACAATCCGGGTGATCGGACATATTTCTGAAAGAGGACCTCCTAAGGACCAATGCTGCCAAGTCTGGCTCCAATATGTCAAGTGGTTTCAGACAAGATTTTTCAATGAATTTTTCCATAGGGCCCTATGTTAAACTTAGTTTGGGTGTGGTGGCCATCTTGGTTGACAGTCTGGGTCATCGCACAAAATTCTGAAAGAGGACCATCTAAGGACCATTGCTGCCAATTCTAATTCTAACTGGCTTAGTGGTTTCAGAAGAGAAGTTTTTTGAGTGAATTTCCCATGGGGTCCTATGTTAAACTAAGTTCTGCTGTGGCAGCCGTCTTGGTTCACAGTCCACGAAATCAAACATATTTCTGAAAAAGGACATCCTAAGGACCAATGCCACCAAGTCCTGCTCCAATATGTCAAGTTGTTTCAGACAAGAAGATTTTTCAATGAATTTTCCTATAGGGCCCTGTGTTAAACTAAGTTCGGTTGTGGCAGCCATCTTGGTTGACAGTCCGGGTCATCGCACAAGATTATGAAAGAGGACCATCTAAGGACCATTGCTGCCAAGTCTAATTCTTATTGGCTTAGTGGTTTCAGACGAGAAGATTTTTGAGTAAATTTCCCATAGGGTCCTATGTTAAACTAAGTTCTGCTGTGGCGGCTATCTTGGTTCACAGTCCACGAAATCGGACACATTTCTGAAAGAGGACCTCCTAAGGACCAATGCTGCCAACTCTGGCTCCAATATGTCAAGTGGTTTCAGACAAGAAGATTTTTCAATGAATTTTTCCATAGGGCCCTATGTTAAACTAAGTTCGGGTGTTGCGGCCATCTTGGTTGACAGTCTGGGTCATCGCACAAAATTCTGAAAGAGGACCATCTAAGGACCATTGCTTCCACGTCTAATTCTTATTGGCTTAGTGGTTTCAGACGAGAATATTTTTGAGTGAATTTCCCATAGGGTCCTATGTTAAACTAAGTTCTGCTGTGGCGGCTATCTTGGTTCACAGTCCACGAAATCGGACACATTTCTGAAAAAGGACCTCCTAAGGACCAATGCCGCCAAGTCTGGCTCTAATATGTCAAGTGGTTTCAGACAAGAAGATTTTTCAATGAATTTTCCTATTGGGCCCTATGTTAAACTAAGTTCGGGTGTGGCGGCCATCTTGGTTGACAGTCCAGGTCATCAGACAAACCTCTGTAAGAGGACCATCTAAGGACCATTGCTGCTAAGTCTGGTTTCAATTGGTCAAGTGGTTTAAGACAAGAAGATTTTCTCATAGGGCCCTATGTTAAACTAAGTTCGGCTGTGGCGGCCATCTTGGTTAACAGTCCGGGTCATTGGACATATTTCTGAAAGAGAACCTCCTAAGAACTATTACTGCCAACTTTGGTTCCAACTGGACTTGTAGTTTCATATAAGAAGATTTTTGAAAGTCCCCCCCTTTTTTTTTCTATTTTTAGTAACAGCAGCCATCTCGGTTGGAAGTCGGTGATGCCAGACATAATTTTGGAAGGGGGCCACCCAAGGACCATTCCACCAAAGTTTGGTCTCAATTGGCCCAGTGGTTTGAGAGGAAAAGATCTTTAAAGGAAAGTCTATGCTGAATGCCGTCTTTAAAGGGGAAAAACTCCTTTAAGGGGTCAATCAATGATTTTGCCATTTGGTCATGTTGACTTATTTGTAGATCTTACTTTGTTGAACATTTTTGCGGTTTACAATTTGTCTTTATCTATAATAATATTCAAGATAATAACCTAAAACTGCCAAATTTCCTAAAAATTAACAATTCAGGGGCAATAACCCAACAAAGGGTTGACCGATTTGTCTGAAAATTTCATGACAGGTAGATCTTGACCTGATGAACATTTTTACCCCTGTCAGTTTTGCCCTAATTGCTTTAGTTTTTGAGATATAAGACAAAAACTGAAGTTTACCCCTATGTTCTATTTTTAGCCATGTCGGCCATGTTGGTTGGCAGGCGGGGTCATCGGACACATTTTTTAAACTAGATACCCTAATGATGCTTGTGGCCAAGTTTGGTTCAATTTGGCCCAGTAGTTTCAGAGGAGAAGATTTTTGTAAAAGTTAACGGACGACGACGGACGACGGACGCCAAGTGATGAGAAAAGCTCACTTGACACTTCGGGTCAGGTGAGCTAAAAAAGGAGTCATAACAAAAAACCTAACAGAATCAGAATAAAACAACATAAAAACTAAAGCACTTCACCGTGAAGTCTTAGAGAAAAACAACAGTCTCATCATGTGCGCTGGGGGGTTACTACGTCCGACTGCCGTTACCCGTCACATTGCAAATGACGAAAATTCGGTAGATGTGTTCTGCGAAGTGCCAATTCCAACAAGACATGAAAACTATTGAAGATAAATGAATCAATGTATATAATTGTGATTATACTGCCCGATAGGGCGCCTTTGATTGGCAATAAAGCTTTTGTATCTTGTATCTATCCGTTTTCATTAGTAAATTTCAATCAAGTCGTGATGACAACCGTAAAATTTCTGGAGTGATGATATTAATAAAATCTGAACATACCTTGTCTTAGAATTTTATGAGACAAAGGGGTCACAGTGTTCATTTTTTGTGATGTATTTCTTACACTGGAGTGCTCAGTTTTTGGAAAATATGTATGTATCTATATATGTTACTGTTAGCCATTTCGTATGAACATCTAGTCTGGTATCCCAGCTTGTTTCCAGAGTTTTTCTTACACTGGAGTACTTTGTTCATTCATATATCATGATATATAAATAAATGTTAAATATACTTGATTTTGTTTTTGGTTTGTATCTGTATTTAAGTTTGTTCTTTTCCCTCTTTTCTGAATTTAGTCCTCTGTTTATGTTAAATACATGCGGATATTTAAATATCTAGGAAACACCCCAGCATGATTTCATTAAATAATGCATTTTTATACAAAGTTTCGGGGGGGGGAGGGTATACAGGAATCACCTTGTCCGTCCGTCTGTCCATATATCTTGTAAGCGCAACTCCTCCTAGACCGCTCAATGGATTTCAACGAAACTTTACAGAAAGGAAGTACATCATCCAAAGATGTGCATGAAGAAAAATCTTTGCTTTCCGATATCACACAAGGGAGATAATTGGACTTCAAAGCGGGGGGTATCCTATGTGAGCTTTGCTCACAGTACATCTATTTTATCGACAGTTTTTCTTAATGATCATAATCTAAGTACTACTTCTGTCTTTTCAAGAAGACCACATAAGATGGATTTGACTCAAATGTAAATCCTCTAGCATCGAGTTTTTTTCAAGTATATAGCCAAGTTTGATGATAGAAGAATGCAAATTATCATGTTAAATATTCAAATATTGTTCTCTTATGTTGTTATTTACTTTACATTTTAAGAAAACAAGTCCTTCATCTTCCAAAATTTACATACATAGATTTAAGTTTTGATAGATTTTCTTGTACTTACCGGTTTCGATTCCCAAAGAGTGATTGCTTATTTTGAATTTACATATCACTATCGAAAATCTGGTACAAGTAAATTTCTTGTTTGTAATCTGTGTTTTTTATATATTTACTATTTTCGTCTAAGTTTGAATTTTTCTACTTATACAAGTCTATATATAAGCATTCAAGTTCACTTTTATATTTTTTAAGGCAAGTTTCCTTTTAGACCTATTCAGAGAAGGTGAATTTATTTTTTCTCTTTTCTAACATGTTTCTCTTAATATTGGTATACGATCTTCATATAACATTCTTGTGTTTTTATGAAACATTCAACAGAAAATGCCTTAATGTTCATATCTCTCGACAAATATCTTAAACATTATTTGGACAGCTAACAGACTAGAAGGTGCAAAGGGAAATATCAAATATTAAAATATGCAAGAAATTGTATAAAATATTTATTATCAGGAAACTCTCTGCTTCTTTAAAGGATGTGATTTGATGTCTAAATCAAGGTCAAGGTCATCCAAGTCATAATCAACATTAAACACTGGTGTGGAAAACTTCTTTCTGTTTAATGAAGTCAGCCATGAGGGACTTTGGGAAGACTGCTTAATCACTGGAGTCCTTTGACTGATGCTACTTGTCTGTGACAAGGATGTTAAATTTGGTGATTGTGAATTTGAAGGTGTAGTTGATGCAGACTGAGAGTTTATTTCAGTACTAGTATTTCTGACAAGGTTTAGTAAATCATATGCACGTTTTAACTTTGCTGATTTTTCAGAGTCTTTTTTATTGACTTGTGACTGAGAAGATTTATTATTAATGGTTCCAATTTCCAGGATTTTGTCATCCAAAGTACCAGTTTTACTGTTGTTTTCCTGATTTTTTAATTCACTAACTCGTAAATTGATACTGCTAGCCCCATTCTGTGTTGAGCTAATACTATCTGTCCATAAATTCCCTGATATCATACTTTCAGATAGCCCGCTATCTTCATCACTCCATTTTCTCTTAACCTTTTTCTCTTGATTAACGGTCATGATATTTTCAACTGTTACTTCAACAGGACACTGATTTTTCCTTGAAAATGATGAATTGTTTTCATCAAATTCAAACTGTTTCAGTTTTGACAAAGCACTTGTAGACCCTTTTGTCTTTTTATCATGGTATGTTTTTTGTTCCATTAAAGAATTTCTATCTGACCGTTGTACTTTTTCTATACCTTTCCTCCTTTCCTTTTCAGCTGGTTCATTTTCTACAATGTCATTATCTTGCATTTTAGACCTCAACTTTGCTACTAATTTCATATTTTTCATCTGTTTCTCATTTGGTTCATTTTTATCTTTAACAAATACCAACTTTGCTTTATTCTTTGTTTCATTGTTTATTTCATCTAGGAAATCTTTGTCCTCATCTAGATCATTATCAGATTGAATATGGCTATTCACATGCTTATTTAATCTATTATTTCTATTCCTTATAACATCAGAAATATAATTTGTAGAGGTATTTTTTACTGAGTGAGCCTCCTCCAGAACTGATGATATATTCAAATTTTGAGTTCTTAAATCCTTTGCTGGTGTAGACGATTTTGACATCTGAGTTGACGTAAATGGAGCATTATTTAACTCATTAGGAGTTAGTCCAACAGCTGGGGCAACTACAGGATGAGATATGTGAAAGGATTCTGATGGACTAGAATTAATCAAATCTGTAAGTGATATATCAGCAGGATTTATACTTGCATTCATATTGCAAATGGATTTTTCATCAGCATTTGGTTTTTCTGTATTATCCACTGTATCAATATTACGACGATCAGGCGAATTGTCACCTGAAGATCTTTCTAAAGGTTTTGAATTGGTATGTTCCAGACTTTGTGATGTTGTTTTACAGATCTGCTGCTCATTCTGTTGAATGTGATGTCTCTTAGCACTTGTTTCACTATTATTACTGGATAAATGAGTTATGTCCCTTATATTACTTGACACATCCAATGCATTATTAATATTTTGTTCAGAAATGGATTGCTGGGATGTGTGTTCAATTGTCTGTGGGATAAGAATACTATGACTGTCTGATAAGTTATTATTTCCAACAGAACTCTTCTGACTAATATCAACTGTCTCATTTACTATTTGATTTTTATAATTTTCTAAAATTTTCAGTTCGTCTTCTAAAATTGCAGGTAAATTTAGCCTGTTCAATACAAGCTCAGCTGAAAAAAAAGAATAGATTTTTATACTTGCATCAAAGTCTACACACTGAAGTATTAGTCTTTCATGTGACTTTGAAAAGCAATTGGTCAACAGAGAAGACAATACAGTCAAACCTGTCTTATGTGACCTTCCAAGGGAGAGCAAAATTATGGTCACTTAAGACAGTTTGTCTTTATATACAGGTTAATTCTATATAGAATACACTACAAAGGGAATCTGAAATGGTCGTCTTTTATGACAGGTTATTGCTTAAAAAATGTGGTCGCTAAAGCAGGTAGTTTGCATCTACATACATGTATTTTAGAAGATTCTTCAGTTAAATTAGCAAGTAACTTTGACAAATGAAAATGAAAAATGAACTAACTTTATGTCTTCATAAATAAACAATATACAATATCTATTGGGGTTGAAAAACATTGGGGTTATTAAATATGCAAGTGTGTTATGTTAGCAGATATATTTTCCAACCAAATCTCTCCTTATACTCAAGGCATTTACAGTCCAAACAAGTACAAAAATTTTTTTCAGATGACCTAATAACCTATTAAATGAGGTTTGTTTTTTTTTTTTTATTAATCATACCTTGTAATCTGTATTCCTCTTCAGCCACATCAGGGAAAGCAGTGTGAAGAGCATTAACACCTCCCAACAATGCTGCCCCCTACAACATCAAATACTAACACGTTATACATGTAATACACGTTCTGATAAATCAAGGATTTCAAAATCTGTCTGCTTTAGCAAATAAAAACTTAACGGTTAGAAAATGTCATAGTAAATGTGAGTATTGCAATATTTCAGAGACCTTTATAAGCAACTACACTCCAGAAAGGAAAATTCCATTCAATTTGTATTGATTTTTTAATAACAATAATCAGATGCCATCAGTCCATTGTTTCATTATAAATGGCACACAACATTAGTAAAGGCTGCTCCATATTATCATTGCAAATATTCACATCTCCAGACAAGATACAAACCTGCATTGTAGATTCCATTAGAGTAACGGCTACTACTGCATCCTGTACAGTTACTACACTTCTAAACATAAGTCTGGCATGGGCTGAAATACATGTAAAATATGA
Organism: Mytilisepta virgata; assembly: GCA_028015205.1. Taxonomy (NCBI): domain Eukaryota; kingdom Metazoa; phylum Mollusca; class Bivalvia; order Mytilida; family Mytilidae; genus Mytilisepta; species Mytilisepta virgata. Next base: position 42,094,190 of record CM051515.1, read on the forward strand.
AACACTATTGTCTGTTGTTTTTATAGTATGTTCAATGGATTTTGATGGGACTTTGTATGAAGGATAAGAATCATATGTAGATGTGCATGAAGCAAGATAATTATCGATGGATGCTTGCAAAGGGAGATAATCCTACTAAAGGGTTTTACATGTTTAAAGCTTGTAAGCACAACTAGCATTGCAAGTGGGAGGTATCACTCAGTGAGGTCACTCAGAGTTCTAGTTTAGACTGTTGTACTACTACTGAACAACAAATAAGTCCATAGAGAAATAATGAATTCAAACCTTGATGGTGTGACAGACTTCAATCTTCAGCAACAAGGTAATATTCCTTATTTTCTCTACATTATCAGCTTTCTTGAAAAAAAGCATGGAGTGTACTAACCTTGTGACAATCTTATCATGCTCTGCAGTAATCTCATAGTTGTTCTGGCTGCATTTCTATCATCAGCACCTCTCTGTGCCTTGTAATATTCTCTGAGCACCCTGAAATTATCAAATTATCCGTAATTTCTCATTAATTCTCTATTTATACACAGAATGAAATTTTATATATCAATATTAACAGTGTAAATTATACTTTTATTAAAAACAATGTTTAGAGGTAAGGTGAGCAAATGAATTTATGAAATGGTTTATTAGGAGTTGTATTTACAAGATTCATGGACAGACAGGCAAATTCCTACATATTCCTCAAATTTTACTAGCTAATTATATTTATTGCATTTTAGAACAGAAAAATCTGTTTTGCAAGGCAATTACTGGTAAAAAGTCATCTCATTAAAACCTTATCATGAAAATGACCATGCTAAGAAACAGTCTCTCAAGTAAAATTTTCCACCACAAAAATATGATACCCCTTCAGAGAAGGCTGGCAAAAATCAGGTAAACAGTGTAACAAAATTCGTAATGCCCTTAAAGAATTCAATTTCATTTCTTAGTTTAATACAAATAATAATCACCTACCTGCTGGCATCTTCTGTAAGTTCTGGGTTAATAGTTTTTACCAAAGAGATATATGCTTGCATTTTTTCCATACTCCACAAAGATTTTGGATCAACATCCCCTGAAAATAAAAAAATCGTAAGGGTTCCACAGAACCCAGTGTCTCGCCTGCTTTTGCTGTTGTCTATGTTTTCAGTGTAATAGTTGAATGTACATAATTTTTCTCCACATGTTATTTATTGATCATCAAGAAGCTTCTGTCAAAGTTTGGTAAAAATCCAGGATGGTTTAAGAAAGTAATTAATGTTTTAAAAACATTAACTGCAGACTGTATGCATTGTTAACTAGGAGAAAAACTAAGTTCATTTACATGGTATAAAGAAAAACCGGAAAAATTTTCCTCTGGATACTATCTTTTGATCGTGAACAAGCTTCTGTCCAAGTTTGGTAAAAATCTAGGATGGTTTAAAAGAGTTATGAATGTTTAAAAAACTTTGACCACAGAGTGAATGTAAATGTGGATGCAGCCGACGATGGATTGTAGGATTCTATGTCGCACTTCTGACAAATTAGTCAGTCTGTCTCGATACTAGACATTAGTATACATGCAACTGAACATATAAAAAATTAGCAGAGAATTCTGTGCTAGGAGCCTTCTTTCTACGTCCTCTTGGCAGCTATTAAAGCACTGTCCATAATTTATCCAATAGACCATCATAAGTAGAGAAATAGGCACTTAAAATCTGAATCAGTTCATGGGGGTACCAGTTAACTTTTAGAATAAAATTACACTTTCTTATTACACTTGCATAGATGATGAGAAAATTTGAATAAATATTTTTGGAATAGTACTTTACCTAAAGGATCCTTATTTTCCAATATAAATGATGATACTACTCTGTCCCAATCTTCATTCTGTGAGTCCAGCAGTACCAATACTAGGTCAAATCTACTTAACAATGGACTTGCTAAGGCAACATTTACACTGAGAGACTGAGGAAAAAAGAGTACATAGTTAATAAATGTAATGCTATTATGCATGAGGAAAATAACAATTCTGTCTTTCAAGAAATAAAGATGCAAATTATTCATCAATGTTTCCCTGAGAATACACACTGACATTTTTTATGTGACCATTTTAGCAAAATGAAACAATATTAAAACAAAACTTGACGAGTCCATGATTAATCATTTATGTATGTAAATTCACATAATGTGGACTGCAGTTACATAAACATTAATTAAACCTTATCATTTTTTCAAACAATTTAAATTATTCAGTAAGATCACATCTAACCTCATTTGGATCATAACTGCCTTTAGGATTAGTTGCAGCCAAAATGGATGTCTTTGTATCAAGCTTACAAACCATACCAGCCTGAAATTAATAAATGGCGAGAACACTCTGTCAAATGTCCTGTTTGAAGTCAGTTGTTTTAACTCCTAAGAACAGTTTCTAACCATTTTAATTTTGTGATCAAAGAACTGCACTATTTTACATGTACTTTACAATGTAAATTGAGGCATTAAAGAGTTCTAGCCAATATTTTTGAATTTATAAAATTAGCTAATGAAAATTCACAAATTTTAAATTCGCCAGTGACATGGGTGAAAGTACACAAGGTGGCAAAAAAGTGGAAATTGGGAAGAATCCATTAATTGTCAAAATCCGGAAATCTAGTAAATGATGGAAAACTTTCACCACAAAACAGGTCACCTTAGCAACACTAATTGTTTGTTGTTCCATGGCTTCATGGATGCTGGCTTTATCATGTTCTCTTATACTATTGAATTCATCTATACAACACAGACCACCATCAGCTAATACAAGGGCACCTGCTTCTAACTGCCATTCTCCTCCATCCTAAATGTTAGAAACATAATAATTACAATGTATTAAATTACAATGCATCAAATTTAACTTTTTGTTGTTTAAAAAAAACAGTTTAGAGAAACCAGACCACGCAAATTAAAGTTCGGTCAAGTCCTGCTAATAAATCAGCATGAGCAAAATGAATCTGAATAAATATGTTTGAAGAGATCAATTTGCAAACTGTTATAAGCAAATCAAACCTTTGAGTCACAATAGTATTGAATCCAATGTTATTTTAAAAGCCTCAAAGATTTGTAGCATTTATACAAAGCCATATAACTTTAAAACTTTTCTTATGATTCTGATTCTTTTCCTTTGTAATTACAAAACAATGACTGATTTCATATTTCTTATTTTAATTATTAAATTTTCAGTACATTTGCAAATTATATTGCAGTCTATGTAATGTTTCTGCTAAATGAAAAAAAAACATTCTAAATTTTCTCCCCTTTAAGATCAATTTTTGTAGAAAACCTACAAATTAACATACAGTGATTATTTAATTACGTCACACAAATAACTAACTATTACATCATTTTTTCATTTGTTCTTACTTTAACAGCTGTTACAGTGAGTCCTGCACTTGTACTACCAATACCAGTAGTCAGTACTGACCGAGGTGTTATCTTTGATGCATACTTCAGAAACTGTGACTTCCCTGTCCCTGGAATAAAATAAACATAATACAATAAAGCGCAATTTTAGCAAATGGACAAAAGTTTGAGTTATACAGTAGTTTGACTTATCAAGATTGGACACACTACATGTCTCGCCTGAGTACACACATGCACACAGAATAATGACTATCTGATACCCAACAATTTGCAAATCAAAGGAAAATGCGTTCACAGAAATTGAGGTTAAGGTCAAAAGGCAGGTGTCATACCGACAAGTATCCACTAAGAACTATCTATTGACCACATATGGTGGGTCTAGGTATTAAAGTTGCTGAGAAATGGACCTAATCTCGAAAATGTGACAAAGTCACTCAAGCATGCAATTGAGGTCAAAGCCCAGAGACAAGTGTCAGACTGCCATGTAATCACCAAGAACTATCAATAGACCAAATACAGTGGTCTAGGTATTACAGTTTCTGAGAAATGGACTTAACCACGAAAAAGGGATAAAGTCACTCAAAGATGAAATTGAGGTCAAGGTTCCAAGCCAGGTGTCAGACTGGCATGTACCCACAGAGAACTATCTATAGACCAAATATGGTTGGCCTAGGTATTACAGTAGCTGACAAATGGATTTAACCACAAAACTTCGACGCAGATTTTAAATTCATGTTTATGAAGTCAGTGAACCATGAAAATGGGGTCAGGGTCATAAGACAAGTAAACTGCGGCAAACCTTATATGATATGGTACCTTGTGGACCATAAATCTTAACTGTAGGTATTACATGTGCAAAGTTATTAAAGTTTTTTCCGCCGCCAGAAAGTAATACCTATATCTCACCTTCGCGACTTTTCATCGCAGGCGAGACAAATATAAATTCTGTTAAGGTCCTAACAAGTAATTAGAGGCACCCATGTTGTTAAAAATAATTTATTCAAGGTCGTGAATGGCATTCACAACATTTCCACTACTTTTCAATGCAGGTTCTTGTCATTATTGTATTGGAACATAACTAATGTTTAAATGAAATATAGGTATTTCATTGAGGAGAGTGAATGCGAGTATATTGCTTATTTGGTCAGGTAGTCAAGTCATATGAAATAGACATCAAAGTGAAATTAAGAAGGGGATCTCCAAAAAGATGAGCAATATTGAAAAGATTTGAATTGTCCAAAAATTACATCATTTATCAAAATAATTTTTGTGGCATAAGGCATTCATTTCTGTAATGATGGAACAATTTTTCTGCCATTGTGTTGAGGGTGTTGCAGAGAAAAAAAGGAACAAAATATACTAGATCACAGGTTTTGCTAGTATATTAAAACTAAGAAAATTGGCACAGAACAAAATAAAATGACTTTTATTTTAGACAAAAATATTTATTGTCACAAAAAAAGCAACCACAGTTTGCTTGCAAGTAACACTACATGTGTAAAGAACAATTTTCCGATAGCATTACTGGATTTTAGTATACATATATACGTACCTGGATCTCCTACTAACAGCATGTGAATTTCACCTCTGACCTTTGTACCTGTTTCATCTATTCTCTGAAATCCAGAAATATACTGTGAAACACTTAATATTAATATACATGTACATACATATGCCCAATTCTCATGGATGGCTTAAAAGAACTTAGCTTTCACTAATATCCATATTGCCTGATTTCTTGAAAACTACCAAACCCTAAACATCACCAGTTATCTTTCTTAGATTTGATCAACAAAACTAAAACCAGTGGCTCCTTGGAGCCTGATCGCTCACCTGTGAACCTGAGCACCAAGGTTGCCAAAATTGGTTCACATTTGACTTGTGGTTTAACAAGAGTTGTTTCAGACAAGATGATTTTAAGCACATCAATTTAGTCATTACATGGAGGATTTTTAATGTAGTTCACATAGGGTCATATCTTAAACTATATACTCTGCTGGTGGCCATGTTGGATTGCTGACCGAGTCATTGGGGTTACTTCCTGTTGGGAAACCATTGTTGAAAATGTAAATTTCTACATGTAATATCATAAAAAGTTTAATTTTCTGCATACTATTTAATAAATTAAAATCTACATTATCAGTAATTTTGAAAATTTTCACTTTTACAGGACTGGTAAAGGACTTGATATTTTTATTTATCAATTTTATATATACATGTATAAACTAGTATTTTATCCTTATAAATAATTTTCTTAACTTTTTTGGTGATACAAGTCTTATCAAGTAATGTTCCCAAATAAGAAAATATCCATTCGGTTGTTTTTTTTTATAATATTTTTGCCTGAATACATATTTTACAAATATATACCTGTACTCCACCAGCTAAAGCCATAGCTACTGCTAGTTTTACAACATACAATCCATACACCTGTGGGCAGAAACTTGCTAAAATCTGATTCCTTCCTGTTAATGGCTGGTGTGACTGGCTATCCCAGAATGATATTATTTCTTTTTTCTGTTTCACGAAATTAAAAGTAGAAACAATAATTATTATATTGTTTTTCTTCTAAGACTAACAGGTCATAATTCAAAAACCAAAAATATCTCAACATTAAAAACTGAACATAATGTGTATTTTATTTCCAACAACTAACAAGAATTCCCACTCTTTTCTTGACTAGAAGACTTGTCCAGCATTTTTTAAGGAATGTTTTAGTTTTCAAGGATTACCTTGCAAAATGCGCCATAGTGTCCACGTCAATGACTATTGTAATGCAATACTGATTGTAACATTGATTCTAATTGGAAAATGTTGAAAATTTCATGGCATCAAAAGCACAATTGATGCCATGAAATTATTTCCCATGCACAGACGTTACTTCTGACGTTTTAAAGTGATATTTTGACATCTGCATTACAATGGAGATAACAGTATTGTACATATTTTATCATTTGACGGCATTAATTGATTATTTGATGGTCGGAAATATCTGTCTATTGGCTCAGCTAACGCTTCACCAGTAAACTAAATTTCCGACCATCAAATCATTCCATTGACGCCATCAAATAATAAAATACAACTACAGTTATCTCCTGTCAAATCATAATTAAAACCAATCATCCATAAGTGCAAGAAAGATTATGATTTATACTTTTATATCAATTCGACACACTATATAACTGTCTCAACAATAGGGAAGAAACCATCGGAAAGAAAGGGGAATAATCCAACTTCCAAATTGGTTTTCACCCAGATTTTTTTCATTTTATGATTATTCAAGGGCATTTCCTGGCCGGGAGCACCAAAATAAAATTCATGAGTTTTTTCCTGTTTTCAAGGAAGCGTGGGAACCCTGATATTTGTGTTTACAAATTAAAGGAATGTAACTCAGTAGCTAAAATATTTTTTTTATTCCCAGTCAAACTTGATGTGTGCTCAATTAATCTGGTTTTAAAAATGGTTAAAAACAAATGATAGTAAACTCAATTGCTTGAACACAAGAACCTAAAACAATGTTTTTATCATATACTACTTTTTCAGTTCCTTTGTCCTAATTTCTATAAATACACACACACCCTTTTTGATGACCCCTTTTTTGTATTAGTGACTACAGTTTTACTGCATCTTTTATAAGACAAGAGTTGACACACAAAAATGTCTCGCCTGTCCTGTATTTCTAATGAAAGTAAATGCTGTCAGACATATTGCATACAGTATTCGAAAAACAGGCCAAAACACAAAAACTTAACTATAACCACTGACCATGAAAATTAGGTCAAAGTCAGATGACACCTGCCAGTTGGACATGTACACCTTACAATCCTTCCATACACCAAATATAGTAGACCTATTGCATACAGTATTCGAAAAAAACAGGCCAAAACACAAAAACTGAACTATAACCACTGAACCATGAAAATGAGGTCAAGGTCAGATGACACCTGCCAGTTGGACATGTACACCTTACAATCCTTCCATACACCAAATATAGTAGACCTATTGCATACAGTATTCGAAAAAACAGGCCAAAACACAAAAACTGAACTATAACCACTGAACCATGAAAATGAGGTCAAGGTCAGATGACACCTGCCAGTTGGACATGTACACCTTACAATCCTTCCATACACCAAATATAATAGACCTATTGCATACAGTATTCGAAAAACAGGCCAAAACACAAAAACTTAACTATAACCACTGAACCATGAAAATGAGGTCAAGGTCAGATGACACCTGCCAGTTGGACATGTACACCTTACAATCCTTCCATACACCAAATATACTAGACCTATTGCTTATAGTATCTGAGATATGGACTTGACCACCAAAACTTATCCTTGAAATTGGGTCGTGGTCAATTGAAAACTGTCTGACGGGGATGAGGACCTTGTAAGGTACACACATACCAAATATAGTTATCCTATTACTCATAATAAGAGAAATTAACATTACAAAAAATCTTAACTTTTTTTTTAAATAGTCACTGAACCATGAAAATGAGGTCAAGGACAATGTACATATGACAGACAGAAACTTCATATTATAAGGCATCTATATACAAAGTATAAAGCATCCAGGTCTTCCACCTTCTAAAATATAAAGCTTTTAAGAAGTGAGTTAACGCTGCCGCCGGATCACCATCCCTATGTCGAGCTTTCTGCGACTAAAGTCGCAGGCTCGACAAAAATGATAGTATTGATTGTAATATGTAAAATTTGGTAAACTGGTAACCCTCTTACATAACTCATATTAACACAGGTGTTAAAGAAAGAAGTTGAATTGAAATAGAATAATTCTGCATCCAGTTCAGACCTTTCTTTGTCTCTAGATACATTTGTGATTATTTATGAAACTTTTTTCCACAGAGTGTCTTTAATGTACCATGAACTGTCATATCCTATATTCCTGAACACCATCTTACCAAGTCTATTTGATACTTTCTCCATAGACTTATAATGGTAAAATGGTCATTTTAAAGTAAAAAAGTATCAACCTATAGGCAGGAAAATATGGTACAATGAACTGTCATATCCTATATTCCCGAACACCATCTTACCAAGTCTTGGTTCACAACAACTGTATTTCGCTGTTCATTGGTTACAAGTACATGATTGGCTTTCAGCACAACTTCAATGTCACATCGATTATCTACAGATGAGGGTCGCCATCTTCTCTTGACTGTTCCACTAAAATTATATATATATGTTTTCAATAAAAAATGGGTCAAAGACACAAATGGCCGGGTTGCTGGGTGTTTACTGTAGTGGTGACAAAGGTGATTTCAAGATCATATTGCACATTGGCAGTCATGAATATTTATATAGACAAAATCAGACACATTGTATGTTGGTGTACGAGCACAGAAGCAGCCATCAATTTAATTAGAAATAGGTGAAGTAAGCAATATTTGATTTGATTACATGTTGATAAACACTTGTTCGGAAAAATGGGAAATAATTCCTGAAATAATTCCATAAAGTGAGGTGCACATCTTCAATATATATAGAAACATTCTATGAAGTTTCAAGGATGTGGGTGAAAAACTGTAGGAGGAGTTGATTTCACAAAATAGGTACCCTCTATTGAAGATGTCAATAAAAAAAGACTAAGTTCCAAAGTTTGGAAAAATGGGAAATAATTCCTGAAATAATTCCATAAAGTCAGGTGCACATCTTCAATATATATAGAAACATTCTATAAAGTTTCAAGGATGTGGGTGAAAAAATGTAGGAGGAGTTGATTTCACAAAATAGGTACCCTCTATTGAAGATGTCAATAAAAAAACGACTAAGTTCCAAAGTTTGGAAAAATGGGAAATAATTCCTGAAATAATTCCATAAAGTGAGGTGCACATCTTCAATATATATAGAAACATTCTATGAAGTTTCAAGGATGTGGGTGAAAAACTGTAGGAGGAGTTGATTTCACAAAATAGGTACCCTCTATTGAAGATGTCAATAAAAAACGACTAAGTTCCAAAGTTTGGAAAAATGGGAAATAATTCCTGAAATAATTCCATAAAGTCAGGTGCACATCTTCAATATATATAGAAACATTCTATGAAGTTTCAAGGATGTGGGTGAAAAACTGTAGAAGGAGTTGATTTCACAAAATAGGTACCCATTTTCCCCGCCCGCCCGCCCGCCGCCGCTGCCCACCCGCCGCCCGCCCGACATTCACCATACTATAACCCGGATTTGCACTCTGTGCAACCCGGCCAAAAAAGGTGCAAAACCCTTTGTGAAAAGGACAAATTTTGGCAGTAACATTTTAATATGTTTAGATCCATGCAGAGTTGTTCAAATCCTTCAAAATTATTTCTTCATGTATTTTCTGATAAATTTTATACATCGCACTGTAATAATTTAGCTATTAATAGTTATAAAAATGCTTAACTTTTCAAAAGTGATTCTTATCCTTTTTTGATTATTTATAAATTTATAAATCATTACAATTACAGCTTAAGATAAGAACGCATTGCAAATTCAATTTTTATTCTTTTTTATATACATATAACTATGGTTTGAAATCTCTAGCTATTGGATCAATCCGATGCAGTGATTTTACATCTTTTTCAACCAGCAGATGTCTGTATAAGTTTAATTTTAATTATTGAAGTCTCTGAGACCCCTTACGGCAACACCGCATGATGATAACATTACGCAACAGTGACAACCTATGACGTACTTATAAATGTCATGCTTTGCACACACAGGAAGTCTTGTGTTTTTAGGTTATAGTTTAAATTCTGTAGCTTTTGGATAAATCTGAGGCAGTGACTTCACATCTTTTTCAACCACCCAACATCCGTATAAACCATATATAACTATGGTATATACATGCATTGGAAAGAATGAATGATGGAATCATAGATTTTATAATTATAATAATCAAAATCACATTAAAAGTATGACAACCTTTAAAACAAATAAGCAACAAGCTGTCTGAATGACAGAAAATCAGACTTTCCTTGATCAATGATTGACATCAACCAACTAACTGAACAACAACATCCTTTTTTTTTTATACCATTTTTTTAATAACTAATATTACTACTTTTCCTGTTGGAAAATCCGATTAAAAATTCAGAAAAACACATGAAAACAGAAAGATGTCTTGAATAAGTCGAAAATTTACTTCATACTTCATAAAATGTTTTACTTTTGTTTGGTCCTGGAGGCCTGCGATGGGAAGACTCGTATGTAGTATCACTACAAACTATCAAGACAGTAACTACAAGCTAAAATTAAAATAGAAATGAAAAATGACAGAAATTCACACGAGACAATAAGAACTTATAATAAAACATGTACCAAATAGTTACATCATCTCCTGCTTTACAAGAATCCACTAAATCCTCCTCCAGAATGATCCACATAGATCTGGGTATAGTCCCTACAGCCAGTTTCTGGACCTGCTCCTGGACTTTTATTTCCTGATAGTTCCTACACTTCACTGGCTGCCCACCTGTAATTTATTCAGTACAGTATATTTGCAAAGATTTGACTTGATCTTAGTTACATTACACCAGACTTTCTACAAAAATGTAAATAATGTCAACTTGCCCACAAATACCCTCATACTTAAATTTTCAGTGTCAAACCTGTCTATAAAGGGCACCCAAGGGACCAGAAAAAAGTGCCCTTTATAAGCAGGTGCCCCTTATACAGAGGTTCAATTTGTTCATGAATGGGACTTTTTCACTGTGCCCTTTATAGACAGGGATTTGCTATATAGAGGTGCCCTTTAAAGCAGGTTTGACCGTCAAAATACATGTATTACTTAGAAATTTGTGCATTAATAAATTTTCAAGTAAAACAAGAATCTGTTTTAATGACACCAAATTTTCCTTCATGGTTCTACATGTATCTACTGTTCATCGGAAAAGTTCATAACCAAATCTTTTTCCTTGGAAAATCTGGACGTTAACTTACCTGTGTCATTTACCATTGTAAAATTTGTAGAATTACAAGCTTCATTGGTACATTTACTGGGTTTACACACTGTATAGAACTGCTCAAAATCAGCCTGCAGAAATGTATTGAGATTTAGTATTAAAATTTGGCTTGTTTCAAAAATTAATAATTATAATAATTCATTGTTAATTATTTCTAAAAACGCTAATTTTAAGGAATGAGACTTGTTCTACTTACACATGTCAATGAATTTAACATGTGACTGCATCTAACATCATCTTCTTTGGTTATATTTTCTAAGTTGGTGAAAAATACAAGAATTGGAATGATTGAAAGAAAAACTAGAATTGCCTTCAGCACTGTTTTGAGCCATCTACTTGTTGTAAATCAACAGATTTTTTTCCACAGAAAAATCTGGTTAAAACTGTAATATTCATCATAATGCATTACTTGCATTTATTAAAATGCATGATCTTCTTTATTAACAATATCTAAAAGTTGATTTCTACATTCTGGATTTTTAAAACAAACCTGAACAGTAAATATACTTCTACATTTGGAACAGATAAATTCCTTTTCATATTCCAACATCTTCATTATTGTTGTCCTGATTACAGTTCCTGTAATATACATAATAAACATTTATTGTCTGTAAATATAAAAAGTATGCCTCAAAAAGGTTTTCTTTTCTGTTTCATAGCACTGCTAAGTAAAATCAATTTTATTTCTGACATATTATGTATACTGCAATATTATACAAGTATTTTGTCAAATAACATTTGGTTGATGGTTTTTTTTATTTAATGACAACGGGATAGTGAGCTGTCAAATGCAATATGGGTGAATAAACAATTTTGCTGGTTTTCTTTAGTTTTTATGTAAACCTTTATATAGACAGAGTTTGCAATGTAAGTTAAATAATATCAGGAAATAAAGATCTCATCAAAATAAATGAAAAAAAAAGAAATTAGTCATATTCAAACAAAATAAAATCGGGGAACTGCACTTGACAATATGCAGTAAATGGCCTTGAATGCCATAAGAGCTTTCACTAAAAATTTTTATTGAATCAAATATTCTTTGCTTACAATAACAGTATCTTTATTAACTTTTTGAAAAGAGACCATTCCATTAAAAGGAGGGAAGGGCTAAGAACCATAATTTTGGGAATTAGAGTCTTCATTTTTTAAAACAGACTTGATATTTGTGTATTATAGTAATCACATGATTAAATTATTAAAACATAATAAGACCTAACACATACCAGTGACAGAAAGAAAACTGTCAACATCAGATGTTCTTGGCAGTGTTGTTCTTGTAAGCTCAGGACAAACTGGCAATGACATAATTCTAGCATGGATGTTCTTCTTGACATTCTGAAAATAACAAATTAAATTAAGGTTTGTCTTTTGAGAAAGATGTATTCCACATGGAACTACTATAATATCATGATTGACGGTTTCTGGAAAAAAAGTAACATTTAGAGACTACAATTAATTAATTAACTACATGTAAACCCTTTAGAGATTGCAGAAAGCCAAGTGAAAATAAACTTCTACATGTACACTGTACCTTAAGAAAAAGGCTAAATTCATTTTTAGGTATGCAAAACCCTCAAAATTTTTAAAAAAGATCCTTCCAAATTTTCTCTCAATTTATACATAATGTGTAGGACTGATGACAAAGTTTGTGAATGATAGACTGACAAATGGACAGAGAGGAATCACACGAAAACAATGCATCTCCTTTTTGATTGATAGGACCCAATTTCTTTTCTAGAAATGTAATAAACTTGCATAGAAATCATTTTTGGCTTTCATCAGTGAATACTTTATCAACTATATTATCTATTCCACTAGTTGGTAAGTTATAATAGAAATCAATATTGCTAAGGCGAGGAAAAGATTTCAATATCTTGTTTAGGTTAGAACTGGTGTAAAACTTGATTAATTTAACTTGATTTTTTTAATTCAACAAATATGACAGATACAGGTCTAGCAAAATCAATTTTTTTCTAAATTTTCTTTTATTGTGACGTCAGCAAAGTGACTGGCTGAAACCGAAATTTGCTCCCGAAAAAAAGTGAATTTTCTGTGAATTTTGGATACGTGATTGCTTCGTAGTTTGCAGGGATGTTGATTTACTAAGACATTGCGAGTTTTGAACGTTATCTTTATTTTTGCGTTTGCCGAATCATTGATTTGGAGTTTTTTAAGCGATCTGTTGTTTTCTACATGTTAGCTGTCTCTATGTTACCGACGCTATAAAAGATTTCCAAGATGGATACTCCGTTGTTTCCAAAACAAAATGGAACTCCGGCAATTACACTGATATGATCATCAATGAACTATGTTTTATTATAAACAAAAGTTATACTTCACCTAATGCGTTGTTGGTGAAACTGCAAAGAACATTTTCTTGAGTCGGAAATAGAAGTCTAAATGTTTGCTTAAATTATAGAATATGGAGATACAAGAATTATGGGTGTTTTGATACAGGCTGACAAGTTTAAATGCTTATTATTAATGTCTATTTACCTTTTGACTGTACTGACAATTACTTAGAATTTATTCAATATTTGGGTAAAATTCATAGTATTATAGAAGAAGCTGAGACACCCAATTTAATCGTTGTAGGGGATTGGAATGCTGGGTCAAGTGACACTTTATTTAGCAGTGAATTGAGGAACTTTACAGATGAACAAGATTATATTGTCAGTGATATTCATTTGTTAGGGGGACATTCTAGTACTTTTACGCATTTAAGTGAAGTGCATGGGACTGTTTCATGGATTGATCATATTGTAAGCACAACATCTAGTCACAGATCAATCAGTGATATAAAAGTGCATACTAACTTTGTAAGCTCCGACCACTTTCCAATGTCTTTTTCAACTAACATTTTGAAATTACATAGATGCGATACAAGCTTGATCAGTAGAAAAGGAATGCAACGACCAAAAATCATCAACTGGTGCAAGTGCTCCGACATGGACATCGATTCATATCGGAATAATCTATCGACACTCTTTTATGATCTTCATTTACCGGTGGATTGTTTTTAGTGTCGAGATATGAACTGTACTAATATATCTCATCTTACCTCTATAGAAAATTTTTACAGAGGCATTATTGAATCAATTAAGAAGGCAAGTGATTCATTGAGCAGAGATAAAGTTGGTTATTTCAATATCATACCTGGATGGAATGAACATGTCAAAGAATCCCATGATATGGCTCGAGAAGCTTTTTTGATGTGGCAGTCATTTGGAAAGCCGAGATATGGACCTGTTTTTCTTCTGATGAATACAACTCGATTGTTGTTAAGTATGTTTTACGAAAGTGTAAAATTGACAGTGATCAGCATAAAGCTGATGCTTTGGCTGACAAATTGAAAAATAAGGACATGCATGGATTCTGGAATGGAATTAATAAAGAGAATAATAAGAATACCCTTTTATCGCAATCAGTGGACGGAGCAACTGGTTCGTATGAAATTGCATAAATGTGGCGAGATCACTTTAACGGCCTATTGAACTCAGTGAACAATAACAAATATGAGAATTCTGTAAAAGAAAGCGCAAAGGTGTGCCCTATTTCTGATGATGCTATTACAACTGTAGAAGAAATTCAGTCCATTGTAAATACTATACATTCCAGAAACGCAGCTGACAGTGATGGACTTGCTGCAGAACACGTGAAAAATGCGCCTCATATTTTATTTCTGTTGTTATCGATGCTATTGTCTTCGATGTTAATTCACTGTGTTATTCCAAAGGACTTCACTCGAGTGATGCTGGTACCAATTCCGAAATCTAAATCTGGTGATCTCACAGACAAGGATAACTATAGGCCGAATGCATAGACTTCTATATTATCAAAAGTTATTGAAAAGTACTTATTAAATTTAATGCAAGATAAACTTTTAATAAGTGACCATGAGTTTGGTTTTAAGAATCCATTCTACTGACTTGTGTTTATTCATTTTCAAAGAAATTGTATCTTTCTATGTAAAGCATGGCAGTCCTGTGTTTGCCTTTTTTCTTAGATATACGCAAGGATTTTGATAGAGTTAATCATTGGACTTTATTGCACAAATTACTACAGACAGACATCTCAGTTTTTATTGTTGGTTTTCTTATGTCATGGTTTGATATTCAGATTTATTGTATTCAGTGGTACGAATTCACATCTAATGAATTTAATGTACGTAATGGTGTTAAGACAAGGAGGTATCTTGTCCCCCTATCTGTTTAATTTTTATATTAATGATCTGAACAAAGAGTTATCTGGAGCCAATGCTGGTTGTTTTTTAAATGGAGTGCCGCTAAATAATTTTTGTTATGCTGATGATATGTGTATTATTAGTCCGTCAGTTGCAGGTTTGAGAAAACTTTTATCCATATGTGAAAGCTTTGCTAATGAACACGATATATTATTTAATACCAAAAAATCTGTTTGTATGATTTTTAAGACAAAATTTTTGAAGATTTTTTATTTAAATGGAAATGTGATGAAATTTGTTGATGAATTTAAGTATTTGGGTCATATGATATGTAATGATTTGAATGATGATTGTGATATCAAAAGACAATATCGAAGCATATGTAGAACGGTTTGTTTTGTTTGTTTTGTTGGGGTTTACATTGTTTTCAGCACATTCGGCCATTTCGCCACCGCCAGTTTTTATTGGAGGAGGAAGCCGGAGTACCCGGAGAGAACAACAGACCTTCGGTAGGAAAATTGGCAATCCTTGTCAATTAAGATGTAGTGTTAGTGGTATGTTTGTCAGAAATGATTTAAAATGTTTTCAGGAAATGAGACGTAAAACTATCGATAGTTTGTATAAACATTTGCAACAGTCTAGATCTGATAATCAGCTTGTTCTTACTATTCTTGGTAGTGATTTATGGTATAGTTCGTCTTTACTCAGAGAATAGTATACCGAGATTTATGTGAACTTTGACTGACATGTTACCAAATTAGAATTTCTAATTATGATTATTGGTATTTTAATTCTTCATTTTTCATCTTGTAAATTTAATACTTTCATAATATTTGTATATAACTATGGACTATTTATGTCTGAAATAAATTATTATTATTATTATTATTATTATATAATTATTATTATTAGGTTGTACCTGGTTTCTTTATAAAATGGCTAAACAGTTCTTCTCTTATTACTGCTTCAATTTTTCACTATTAAGTGAAACTGTATCCAGCATGTTACCATGGATAAGGGTGTAATGATAAAGCTGTAATCTTCTGTACAGTTTCCAAGGATATATAAACCAGAGGCTCCCATGAGCCTGTATCACTCACCTGGATTCAATTTGCCAATCAACAGCCATAAAAGCTCATAAGAAACAAATGTCTGTATAATTGGACATAATTCTGCAAGAGGACAATCTAATAACCATGACTGCCAAGTCTGGTTCCACTTGGCTGAGTGCTTTCAGACAAGAAGATTTTTTAAATGAATTTTCCCATGTTAAACCAAGTTAGGCGGTGGCCATCTTGGTTGATCTTCCATGTTATCGGACACAATTCTGTAATAGGACCATCTAAGGACCATTGCTGCTAACTTTGGTTCAAATTGGCTCAGTAGTTTCAGATAAGAAGATTTTTAAATGAACTTCCCATAGGGTCCTATGTTAAATCAAGTTGGGCTGTGGCGGCCATCTTGGTTGATTGTCCGGGTCATCGAATATAATTCTGAAAGAGGACCATCTAAAGACCATTGCAGACAAGTCTGGTTCCAATTGGCCATGTAGTTACATAGAAGATATTGAAATTCATCCCCCTTTTTTTCTATTTTTAGTAACAGCACCAATGTCGGTTGGAAGTCATTTTGAAAGGGGGCCATCCAAGGACCATTCCATCAAAGTTTGGTCCCAATTGGCCAATTTTTTTAATCAACCAATGAGAAACAAGAATTGCCCATGACGGCCATGTTTGTTGCCAAATCGGGACGAAAATGAGGAAACTTTGTAAAGAACCCTCATAAATGCTTCCTGTCAAGTTTCGCTTCATTTGGCTAAGCGACTACAGAGTAGATTTTTTTATATCAGCCAAACAGAAACAAGAAGTGCTGATGGCGGCCATATTTGTAGTCCGATCGGGGCGAAATGCGGAAATTTTGTAATGGACCTCCCATATATGCTTCCTTTCAAGTTTTGTTCCATTTGGCCTTAGCGATTTCAGAGGAAAAGATTTTTTTATATCAGCAAATCAGAAACAAGAACTGCCCATGGCTGCCACATTTGTAGTCCGATCAGGACGAAATGAGGAAAGTTTGTAAAGAACCTGCCATAGATGCTTCCTGTCAAGTTTCGTTCCATTTGGCTATGCAGCTCCAGAGAAAAAATTTTTAAAAAATTAGTTAAAGAAGAAACAAGAATTGCACATGACAGCCATGTTTGTTTCCCAATTGGGACGAAATGAGGATATTTTGTAAAGAACCTCCCATAGATGCTTCCTGTCAATTTTTATTCCATTTGGTCAAGCCATTTCAGAGGAGAAGATTTTTTATATCAGCCAATCAGAAAACAAGAAATGCCCATGACGGCCATATTTGTAGTCTGATTGGGACGGATAAAAAACCTCCCATAGATGCTTCCTGTCAAATTTTCCTTCCATTTTGCCAAGCAGTTAAAGAGGAGATTTTTGAAAATTCAGCGAATCAGAAACAACTGCCCGGGGTTCTCGCTAAGGCATGTACATGTGTCCTGGACGTGGTAAAATTGGACTGGATGCATCATCCTTCAAACTAATGCGTCCCTGGGACGCATGTAGATCTAATCAGCTGCAAAAAGTGCATAGATTTTTGCTCATATCTGTAACAGAAATTTTCTTCCAAGTTTGAAGCACCACTGCATATGTTCAATTTTTATTTCTAAATTATATTTGTCAGTATTTTAAGGCAGCCCATGATTTTAATTAAACTTTAACAATAGTACAATAGGCCTAACATGGTCAAAATCATGCAGGAATGTACGTTGAAAAAGTGGCGATGAGTCCTGGGACTCGTCAAAATCAGCTTGGACTCACCATTCTGAAAAATGATTGAGTCCCAGGACTCATCATAAAAAATTCTTAGTGAGAACTCTACTGCTCATGGCAGCCATGTTTTTTGCCCGATCAAGATGAAATGAGGATTATTTGTAGAGGACCTTACAAACATCATTCATGCAAAGTTTAGTTCAAATTGGCCCATTAGTTTCAGAAGAGATGATCTTTAAAGGAAAATTTTATGGCGGACGCCAATAGCTCACATGGCCTTTTAGGCCAGTTGAGCTAAAAAGCAGTCCTGCTAACTGTTGTATTTCATAAATAATATTATATAATTATGAACAATAATTGACATGATGTGTTTTAAGACCAATCCATCAAACCAACCCTCACTCAAATATTTTTTTTACCATTAGCTGTTTTTGAGGATGTTCTGCCATTACAGCACTTTGAGTCTCCACCAAAGCAGCATCAAACACTGGAAACAACTTGTCAGGACTAGACAAGAGTATCTCACAGATCGACATGTTGTGTTCAAATAATGACAAAGCACTGAAAAATACATGTGAAATATATACATGTCTGTTCCACATATACAGACCATAAATTACCAATGTTAATATGAAACACATAATTTAGTTTTGAAATATAAAGTCTCAGCTAATTATCTAATGATATAATGTATTAATTCTTTCTTTTTACAAGGCTTGTTTTGTCAGAGTTATCTCCCATTAGAGATGGTGGTGTTTTTTGTAGTTCCATCATACAGGGCTTACATATTCTAAATTTACTCCTTTATTTTCTTTTGTAATACGATTTCAACCAAAAAAATCCATGAACCACAAATAAATTATTCCAACAAGCTTTTAATAACATATACTTATTCAAAATATTCAAAAGATTTTATCATTAGGGCTATTCCGGAAAAAAATGTATGGGGGGGTTGGAAGGCACTTTATATAAAATTGTATGGGTGGTCGGGGGTCTGGAAAAAAATTCTAAAGGAAGCATAAGGAAATTTTATTTTAAATTGTATGGGTAGTGGGTGCTGAAAAAAAATGCCTTCCAACCCCCCATACCATTTTTTCTGGAATAGCCCTTATCATAGGGATTATTTGAAAAATAGTATATATGCATCTTCATATTTTGATTCTTCAGTTAAACAATTATAACATTCATGACATAATGGAAAGGGTGTTGAAAAACATCTAAACTGAGGAATTAACAGGGTTCTCGCTAAGGCGCGTACATGCGTCCTGGACGCGCTAAAACTGGACTGGACGCGTAATCCTTCAAACTCATGTGTCCCTGGGACGCATGTAGATATAATCAGCTCAACCGAAGACCGCTATTTTCATTAAAAATCTTGAGCCGCCATTTTTTGTTTTCTTGGAGATCAAAGGGGAAGGGGAGAGAAAGGAAAAAAAGTAAGCTAGAAAATGGCAGCAATTGGAATTCTCTTGATTTTTCATTGGCTACAGTGTTTATTACCGACCGGTAACAATACCTAGAACTCATTTAAAAATTAATTTAGCGTATTTTGACTTATCTATGCACAAATGGAAATTTTGTCAATATGGATTATTAAGGTGTCCAAACAAGGTCAATGTGAGGATTTTAAGAGTATGTTGGAGAAAAATAATAGTAAAGATTATAGAATAAGATAAATAAATATTAAGAAATAAAATAGCAATAATAAATTATTAAGTTGTGTCAAAAGGTGCAAAGATTTTTGCTCATATCTGTAACAGAAATTTTCTTCCAAACCTGGAGTACCACTGCATATGTTCAATTTTTTTTTAAAATCATATTCGTCAGTATTTTAAGGCAGCACATGATTTTAATTAAACTTTAACAATAGTACAATAAGCCAACCATGTCCAAAAATCATGCAGGAATGTACGTTAAAAGTGGTGATGAGTCCTGGGACTCATCAAAATCAGCTGGGACTCACCATTCTGAAAAATGATGAGTCCCAGGACTCATCATGAAAAATTCTTAGTGAGAACCCTGAATTAAAACTTTATTGATCATAAATCAACTCAATTGACTGTGTGATTATTTTTATTATTTTCCATGTCAATTCCTAACACTAGCATAAATTTATGAATTACAATGTGCCATGGTATTATTATTTACTTGACAGTGACAGAGAAGTGGTCTTCATCATCTTCAAACTGTAATATGTCAACAATATCTTCTCTGTGATGTTCTATGACATATCTCTGAAGAATATCTAAAATAAATGTAACAACTAAAAACATGATAAAATTTGTAATTTTAAATGAATATGTTTCCAAACCTGGACAATGTGATCTGGTAACTAAGTAAACAGAAATTATAATTTTCACATGTCTCAAGAAACCATATTGTCCCTAGCATTCTATAAATATTTCACAAAGACGAAGAGAAAATTCATGTCCTCAATTTGGATAAAAATATTTTAGTTCTATTAACAAACATACAAACAAACAAATATTTTATTGTCAATCAAGATGCCCCCAAAGGAACAGAATAATTAAAATAAATTTGATACAATGATTTCAATGATTACAATGATTTTGTTATAAACAATTTATAATAAAAAAAAAAAATAAATAAAAACAAGAGTACAAGCTATTGTTGAATGCAACAGAGCTAATGTGGGTACAAGAAGTACAATTGGCTAGACATAAAAAGTCTGGTATTTAGTTATAATTCCAAGAGGCAGAGCACAAGCTATGACATGTTATAATGTTTTGCATTGCAGGGCTTTTTCTACCCTTTTTCAAATAAGGCCCCTGCCCCTGAGATTGGGAATTTTTTTTATCAATTGGGAAAAAAGTAAGGAATAAAATCATGTTTAAACTCATTGTTTTATTGTCAATTACAAAGGTAGTTTTCTGCTTTTTCTAGTTATAAAGTCTTCCACAATGTCATTCAGGCTTGGCTCTCCCTCATTAGAGCAGCCAAGGAGTTTTGTTTCAGAGAACTGCATAATGGGGTACAGATGTCATTCATCAAACTGAAACCCCTCTCTTCAGGGGCAGTTGATGCTGGGATCAATAAAGCATATCTTTGTCTTGATTTTAGGCCTACAATCGATGGAAGATAAAGGTATTTAGTTCCAAAATAATTATCGTAAATTGGCTGTCGTAAAAGGATGAATAAATGCTTTCCTTCCCCCCATCTTAAAACTGCCCTCGAGAAACCAGTGACAATAAAAACTGGTAACGATTTGCCAACTCATCAATAAAATGTAACTTCCATTCTACGGACAGATGGAATAATTGACCACTTACATTTTGCTTGCTTCAGTTTGGGAATTCATCATAAATTTTGGGAAAAAAAGACACCTTTTCTCATTGGGAATAGGGCCGATAATCGGCGGTAAATAGAAGGTAGAAAAAGCCCTGCATTGTCATATTAACAAAGTAAATAATTATAGTATTGTAACAAATCAACAATTATAATTCAGTTTTTTCTATTTAAAATTTCCCCTCTAAAGGAAAATAAATCATTTAATTGTAGATGCAGTTGATTGTATATAAATGTATCTTCTGCAGACATCATCTGTAAATGAGGGCATTCCAAAAGAAAGTGTATTTCATCTTCAATGTTTTGATTACATAATTTGCAAATTCGTTAATCTAATGGTGTATTACTATATCTACCTTGTTCTATTTCTAAATGATGTGAGCTAGTTCTAAATTTGATTAATAATCTTATTTGAGAAAAATTTCCCCATTCTAAATATTTTTCTTTATGGAATTTAGCCTTAAAAGAGTCTAAATATACGGAGTTTGTTACCACATGCAGATTTTCTTGTATTATTAAACAGTGAATCTCTCCATAGATCTTTTTATTTTAGATGTAATAATAGATTATTAATATAGCTTTTTAAGAAAGCCATTAGAATTATATAAATGTCAAATGAAGGGCCTCGCTCCCATTTGACATTTTACGGGGAAAAAAGACCAGATGACATTTCAAACTAGGATATAGTTTTTAACCTTTGTATTCTATAAATGTGTCAGTACTGGGACTTCTCAACGCTTCTTCAGACATATTATATAATATTCATTCTTTCCCGCCATACTTTTTTTTATGGTGTTGGCTAAGTAAAAGAGTACATCTGTGACAGTTATCACTCCAAAAAATTGCATAACAATTTATCATTACATTTAAAATATATTCATATGAAATATCAATATTTAATTTTTGTCAGAATGGAAACATTTAACTCATATACGTTTAAGTTATATAGGTGACTTATGCAATTTGTGCAATCTGTCTTTTACTCAAAAACACTCCATAGGAGAAGCTGTAAAACATGTAAAGCAATCCCGATGTAGAGAAACAAACAAAAAATAAATAAATAAAAAATAAATAATAATCAAAATCATAGTGATAAAATAATAATAATAATAATAATAAATAAATAAAAATCGGTATTATAATATTATCAAAAACAAAAATTGTTTGTGTACAAATGTAAAGCAAAATTATGTCCTGTGAAATATTGTCCTGACTTGACATTAATTTTTGTCATCATGAACGAAAATCTGTCTTAATGAACATTATTTCATAAAAAAATTTTGTCTTAAAATATATATAGATTTTCATAGATTCACTACCATGAAATTTAGTACAAAGACAGGGAAGTTATTCAAACTTATACATTACAGACATATTTTCATAAATTGGTTCTATAAAATTTTGTCTTAAAAGGGAAATAATTGTCAAGTCATTAAAACGTTTCATCTTATAGTAATTAGTATGAAGTTTAATGACGAATGCACTAACTCAAATGTAAACAATTCACCAGTTGTTACAAAATGGATACAAATGAATACAATGAGTTATTTAATTATTTACACAAAAAGACATTTCCAAGTACCTAAACTGAAAATCAGAAGAGAATTTTGAGAAGGAAAGCTGTTAATTTTAAACTACAAAACAATGAAATTTATTATAAACAATTTGACAGAAAATCTAAGTCTTATTCTGAAAAACTTGTTATCCATGAACACAAGCTAAACCGTGTGTTGTATTTATGCCATTATGAGAGTGGAGCATGTCCTTATTAGAGAAGACAAAATGTCATAGCAAAGGACAAAAATTCATAATGAAATACTGTTTTAGCAATTTGATATGAAATTTTGTCCGAAGAGCATTATTTGATGGAGGACATTATTTTATTTTACACAAACACAAATGACACTGCCTTGAAAAGACATTACAAAAATTTCGAAATATTTTACCTCCCATCCCAATACCCATACAATTTATCCCCATAATACTTGAATTCTTTGAATGCCTGAAAGTATCAGATATGAAAAATGACCACTAAAATGTACGTGTCACGGCTTTGTATTGGGAAATCTTCAAACTACTCCAAAGGTCATAATTAAGTTTATATTAATAAGGGATTTGTTTAGCGGAATGGGTTACAGTTATGATAGAGCTAAGGTTTGGTTTGGGTAACGGTTACAGGGGCGGGTCCAGTTGAGGGCGTAATGGGCGTACGCCCCCTTTTTTTTTTTTTAAAAACTAACGTAATCTGCTTATATTGTATTGAATATGGCAATTTATCATATTAATTAATTAAACACATACTCTGATTTCTTTTTAAACTGACGAGCGTCACGTCAAGCTCCACCGAAAGAGCTAACTCATCACTTAAGTTGATCAAGAATGATTTGAGAAGCACCATGAAGGAGGATCGTCTAAATGCTCTGCTTCTTCTTTATCTTCACAGAGACATTAAACTCGATTATGATAAAATAATTGACGATTACGCCATGAGAAATCCGCGCAAAATGGTTCTAATGAATCCACTCTAGTCTAACCATTCATTGAAAATGAGAGTCCGTCAGTATTTCTGTGTTCATTTTAGGTTTTGCGTTAAGGTACATTTATACTAGTAACATGCATATTTGGTATAGCATGTTTACTTCCCATCTGGATAGCCTTTGGTAGTATCATATTGTTTCAATATCCATAAGTGAGTAACTAAGTGACATTGACCTACATTTTGCCATGAAGTTCAAGCTCCATATTTATTTATGTACCATATACCACCTATCGGAACTAGACAGTGACATGATTGCTTTAATTTAGTACTGTAATGACGTAAATTTTTTATATTCAATCATGTATTCCACATTAAAGCCTAACTTTATCCTTCACTGTTTGTTTGTCTTGTATCATATATGTGTCGTTCAACGAAACTAGAACTTAATCTAAAATAGAGAAATATTTATCAGTCTGGCTCCTTCATAATTTGATGCTAAATTGTTGAAATCCAGGAGCTTCTGAGCTTCCCCATGGACCCTCTACCAGGACAACCGTTGTTACACCTCCCGTTCATAAAATCCTGGCCTAGGACTATTGAAATGTTAAGTAACGCCTTATACCCTAGAATTTGAAATTTCTCGTTATTGGTCTACTGCTGTTAAGATCCATCCAATCATTTTAATATACCATAGACAATTAATGGAGAGAATTCGGCATAAAAAATATCAAACCCTGACACTAACTATAAAATATACATGCTCCAAGTCAGGAACCGTAACATTAGTGCATTTCACAATTATTTTATGTTTTTAGCAAAAAAAAAGGTCCAAACAATTTTTCGCCTCACTCCGCCCGGCCAAAGTTTTATTATACGCCCCCTTTCAAATATCCTGGAAACGCCCCTGGGTTAGTGACAGGAGAGTTAGATCCAGAGAACCATTTATATAATGTAATACAAAGCAATTTTTCTTCCTCATGATAAAAGGGATTATTATGATCAGAAGAACACGTGCGACATGAAAAACGAACGAAGCAAAGAAAAAAACCTTACTTAGTTTATTTTGCAGTTTTAATATTGATTTGTCGTGTGTCTTCGTTTGTTTAGCCACTGGCCCAGGGTTTAGGATAAGGGCTGTTTTCTTCCTCATGATAAAATGGATTTTTATGATCAGAAGAACACGTGCGAACGTGTGAAAAAATAACGAAGAAAAAACCTTACTTAAATTTTTTGGCAGTTTTAATATTGATTTATGTCATGTTTTTTTCGTTTCTTAGCCACTGTTCCAGGATTTAGGTTAATTACTGAGTAGTTTTTATTTTTCAAATTTTCTACCATTCACAAAACAAAATACGAAAAAGAAAAACAAAACCAATTTAACAATTTAATCAAATTGGCTGGTGACTTTAAAATTGGTTTTAGAGAAGTCCATGCTTTTCAGAATAAGACCTTGAGAAATCCTATATCTGGAATTGATGGGTTTTTCCTATATATGGGAAGGATTGGAAAGATTACAAGAATTATCTTCAACATATGATTCACCCCATTTGTATATGAACAAATCTGAGTTTTAGGCCAAATGAAAATATTCACGTGTTTCCGGAAACCCGACCAACCCTAGTTTTAAATCCCCACCCTTAAGCTTTTTACTAGTAGGTCATTTTTGAAAAAGCACTGTTAATGCCAAGAAGAACATCTTATTATTAATATTGTTGCAAAAAGTTTCCGTAGTTTAAAAAAAACTTTCGGTCCTTATTTTAAGAACATGTAACTAGAAAAAAAAGTTTTTTGTTTTGACCTTAAGCTAAAATAAAAACCAGATAAGATAATATTGAAGACACTAACACCAGTCATTCTAACATCTGTTCATATCTCAGTTCAATCTGACTATATATATATATAAAAACGTCTAAAAAGTTGCAAAACAACATCCAACTAAAACAAATAAAAGTTTGAATTATAATAATAATTCAAACTAAGCAAACTTTTAGGATCACAGAGATCCTTCATCAGTGCTGTCGCGTTAAACAAAAGGGCTAATCGTGATCTTGATCTTCCTCCTATGGAGCAACGCATGTAAATAAAAATTAAAATGATACAGGTTAATAATCCAATAACATAATTAGGTAGAAAATTATGTTATTGAATTATAACATCATAACAAATGAAAAAGTACACGAAAAATATAAATAAAACACTTTGAAATAACAATAAAAAATAAGTATACAAAATATAGCTGTATCAATAATAATTTATACGTGAACAGACTATTCAAGAACACCCCACTGAATGCTTAGTTGAGATGTTTCAATTTCAGTGGAGAACATTACTTACAAGTGAATGGCACAGCTATGTGAACGAAAATGGCTCCGTCGTATGTTAACATCTTTATGGCGAAACTAGAGAAACAAATTTTGGAATCTTCGGAAACAGCCATTGTCTTGAAAACTAAAAAACAATGAACAACACGAACTCCTTTAAAAACCAGGAGTGAACTCATGTACTCCGGAAGGGTAATCAGTTCCTGCTCCGTATACGGCGCCCGTCGTGAAGTTCAACAAAGCCAATACGGTGGTTGTCACAAATCGGTGGAGGTACATAAAATACGACAGTGGGAACAGGCCCAACACCATCTTAGATAGTGGAACACTGTAACGGTTAATCAATTACCTCTCTGAATCACACCAATATATGTGATCGTTCACCTTGCTATGCCTTTAGTTTTTGTCCTGTCTTAATTGTTAGCCCGTACCTTTAATTTCAGCTTCCGCTACATAGATGATGTTTTATCACTCAACAATTCAAGTTTTGGAAATTTCTTACATCTCATCTATCCCAAATGAGCTCGAAATTAAAGATACCACAGACACTTCCAAGTCTGCATCTTATCTTGACCTTCACCTCGAAATTGACACCAGAGGAAGGTTAAATACAAAA
Source organism: Mytilisepta virgata (assembly GCA_028015205.1). Lineage (NCBI taxonomy): Eukaryota > Metazoa > Mollusca > Bivalvia > Mytilida > Mytilidae > Mytilisepta > Mytilisepta virgata. Next base: position 42,121,210 of record CM051515.1, read on the forward strand.
CTTTACGACAAACGGGATGACTGACTTTCCAATCGTCAACTTTCCATTTTTGAGCGGCAATATTCCAGAAGCGCCGGCGTCTGGAGTATATATTTCACAACTCATACGTTATTCCAGAGCTTGTGACATATACATTGACTTCCTGGACAGAGCCCGGCTCCTGACAGAAAAGTTGCTCAGACAGGGGTACGTTACTCCTAAGCTGAAGTCATCCTTATTAAAGTTTTATGGGCGTCATCATGACTTGGTTGACGGGTATGAAAAAACCGTTTCCCAAATGAAAATGGACCTGTTCCATTGATATTATCCCTTCCTCATACCGGATTTGACATGAGCAGCATGGCGGGTGTCCTGCAGGAAGCAGAGACTGCTTACTCTTCCGGAGCAGCTGAGTCTACCCCCGGTTTTTTGGTGGGGTCCATGTTGTTCATACGTTTTTAGTTTTTAATTGTAGTGCATGTATTGTTTTGGTCTTGTCTTCGTTGTTCTCCGGAGTTTGTCAGTTGTAACGATTTTTCTCTCCTTCGAATATCCCTTTGGTATTTCTTGACTTTACTTATGATTCTTTGATTTTCTATGTGTCTTATTCTTTTTAGTTATATATCTTTGTAGTATTTATTATTGGTTTGAGTTTACTCGAATTCGCCTTGTCTTCGGTATTTGACCATATAAACTTTGACATCTATCTTATTGCTTCGATATTCTTTTGTATAACAGTAAAAAAAAACGTGAAACTCCAAAACGGTAAAAAAAACACAAATCAGGCCAAGAACTTCGAGAAAAAAAACCTACAATTTTTTTAAAGAATGACTTGTGTACCCACAACATTAATAAAAACAACATAAATTCACGAAAGTACCTACAGAATGTGGTGAACCCAAAACAGTATAAATTTCTGAAAGAATGTTGGGCCAAAAATATCTATGTGACAAAACAAATTACCTAAAGAAAGTGAAACCCAAAACAAATAAAACAGCTCATATCTAAACGAAAATGTATAATATAACTCAATCTTTAATAACAACTACACATTACTAAAAACCCAATTAAAATAAAACAAATTTCTTAAAGAATATGGAAACCAAAGCACAAATAAGAGACACAATTTCTGAATAAAAATGATGAACCCAGAACATCAATAAAGTCAACACAATTACTTTAAAAAATTGTAGCCTAAAAATCATTCAAACTGTAGATCACAGGTGCTCTGGTAAAGTAACCAGTTCCTGATTGCAATAAAATCTTTCTTTAAAAAGTATAGGAAGTATAACTATAGCACTGGTCAGCTTAAATCATCGACGAAATATAATGTCAAAGATCAACTGAAACTAACCGGTAAATATTCAGAGTCGACTGATGCTTCTCTGAAAGTATTGGCATGAATGCCCCGTGTGCTAAACTAGTTTTCTGTCAAAAGCGTTGGTAACAGCTAGGCGAACTTCCTGTTTCTCGATTCTTGATGTCGCAAAACAAAACAACTCAAGTGACCATAAAGAATGATCCGGTTTGTGTCAATTCCCGTAGGTACAATTCATTCAAAAGAAATAAGTTAGTCATTTATTCTTCTTGAAGGAAATAGTATCTGTTCCAGAATTAATGCCTACAACGAAATTTTTTCTAGATTCCCTTAATTTGGTTCATATTGATGAAAAAACTTTATCCATTATAGCCAAGAATGATTAAATCATTAGAAGCATTAAATTAAAAATGAACCTCAGACAACCTTTACAGGGTTAAGTTTTAACTAACGCCAGAGAACACAAACAAACAACACAATGAATACATTATAAGCACAGTTTAAGATATTATTTGTACATTTTTTTCTAGATATGCTTTTGGGGTAACTTATCTCTCAACAACTATTTTTTGAATAAAAGTACTATTTTTTGGGGGGGGGCAGGAACTGTTTATGAAGTATTATATGAACCCTGGGGGCTAATTTTTTTTCGAGACGAGCCTATGCCGGTACAGATGATTTAGGAGAGACCCCCCCCCTGGGGGTATCATAATTATCGTTTCAATCATAACAATTTTGATGACATATAAACGTTGTAGATATTGAATGATACCGTTTTCGGTATACTTACCAACAGATTCTGAGTGGTGTTGGACAGAGTGAGTCGTATCTGTCAGTGTCAAAAACTAAACACTTGTATCTTTCTTCTCGATTGTTTTTTTTTTTATGTGAATCAACAAAGAATCAATTCTTCAAGTCTAAAGTTTAGTTTTCCACGTTGAATAGTGCATTTATTGGAATAAATAGTCAACAAATGGAACATTTTGATGCTGTTGTAAAAAGAAAGCGACATTTAATTTAATAGATTCATCCCTCTTTTATTTCCAAGAGCGATTAAATTAATTCAATAGAATTTTATCTTTAGAAAACTTTAAATGACCAACTGATTTTTATTTCATTATATACATTAAAGATATGTCGAGCAGTGTAACGATTATCTTTAGGCAATGACCATTTTATTACTGAGGGGGGCTGGGATTTAAAGAAAAATATGTTCAACTTAATCTGGAAAAAAATTACTTTTCCAACTATGTTTAAAAAAATAAAATAAGCCTGAGTATTGAGCAAAAAAAAGAGTTTCATAGCATACTCCCCCCCCCCAAAAAAAATATATAAAAATAAAAAGTTGTACAGGAGACTTCGGGAGACTACGGAACAATTTTACCTGACAGTGTGGGTTTGACTACCCCGCAACCCCATACCGCCTTCCACCCAGAATATTGCAGTTAAACCGAAATTTTCGATCTATATAACACATCTGAAACTCCGTCTGAATGACTGTTAGACTTTCTTCTGACGCTGTCATAATTATGTTATCATGTAGGGACCATTCACTTTCATGAAGATGTGAATTTGGGTAGTGTATGCGAGTTATAATTTATTTGGATTTAGCTATGTTTTTATATATCCTATAATAAGATAAATAAATACTGGTGAGACAAACTGATTTAGGTAAGCTATATATATTTCACAAGTCAGCCTCGAGCTCGGTATCACTGACTTCGGTATCACGCTGCAATACACTTACATTGTAAATGCGCTGACGCTTAGCGAAAGGATGTTCGACACAATAATATGACAAAACTATTTGCGATGAATAAGAAATGGAACGGTCATTTTCATTGGTCGATTCAATCATTCGACCTCAAATAATGGCCTGATAAAGCCGCTCTATCTTTTTTCCGATTTTGAAAATTGTTCCCAATTTATAACTGTATTGCAGTACATAGAGTCATGATAATTCAGCATTCCCCCCTCATATTCAGGACGAGATATTTTCATGTGACCCGAATGATGAACTTATATTCACTTTACATGTACATACAAAATCAGGTTGCATATATCCATGCAAAAAGTTATTCATATTTATTATACTTTATGTAAATTTCTCTACTTTTAATACATTTTCATTGGTTTACAAGAATGTGGTATTTTATTCGATCAAGAAACAGTGGGTGGTATTTTACACTTCGCCTTTGTTGACAATGTTTTTTCTGGGTTACAATAAACCCCTCTTAGAAATATGTTATTTATATACTGTTTTACGGTCCTTCTGTTCTTAAAGGTGTCATATTTGTTTTTAAAAGGACATTTGAATTATAAGCAAACCGTAGGAAATTCAGTACAGAAACGATAATCGTACGCAACAAATTTGATATCTTTTAATTTCTTGTTTCATAAAGAAAAAGTTATATCATATAAGGTGAATGTCTACAATGTTCCGACTTGAACAATTAAATTTGTATATGTAGAATTTTAATGAACTAGATATCGTGTGTCTGTAAGACATGGATGCCCTGTCCTAACATGCTTAATGCACATATAATTGGTGGTGTGTACTTAAATTTTAGTGTCAGATCTATGTTGAACTAAAGAAGATGACTAGTTGTAGAATATCATTGATACATCATCACATGCTTTTCTTAAGAAATAAAATGTAGCTGAAATGTTGTTGTACTATATAAGATTATTGTAATTATGAAATATCATTTATACGTTACCATAGGTTCTAATAATACACATTATCGCAAAAATTTAATCAAAGTCACTTGGGCATAAAATGTAGGTCGTGGTGATTAAAATGTTTCTGAGTTGTGTAATACTAAATAAGGCAAATGCGGTTGAGAAATATACCTAAATGCCAAAGATTTAACTAAAGACCACTCAAGCATAAGATATATAATTCATGATCACTCAAATGTTGCTGAATTGTGTTGTACTATATAAGATGATTGTAGTCATGAAATACATGTATCATAAATATACTACCATATGTTCTTTAGAAATATACCTAAATCCAAAATGGTTTTACCAAAGTCACTCAAGCATAAAATATAGTTCATGGTGACTTTTGTTGCATTATGTAAGATGATTACATAGGTATAATATTGATTTTTCACTTACTTAACCGAGTTACTCATGCTCAAAATGTGGGTCATAATGACCCAGCTGTTTGAGAAATGGATTATATAATGTAGGACAATTATTGTAATGAAGTATCATTGATGGAACACAATGGATTCCTAGGATATGAAACCTCTATCAGAGTCACTCATGCTTTAAATGTAGGTAAATGTGACTCAAATGTTCAGCTGTTTTCAGTCCCCATAAGGATATTGTAGTAGTATAAATTCTCATTTATGTTTTCTTTGAAAAAAAAATCTGCTTTGCTTATGTGTGAAATTGTCTTTTTTTTAAATTTTCTCCAGATCTAAAAAAAAAAAAAATATTATGAAGCACAAAAATCCCAGCCCCTCCTGTAATAAAATGGTAGGTTCCTTAACAGAATCTGCAATTCTAAATCAGTAAATTTAACAGATATATTGAACAGATATACCTTGAAATTTATAAATGCTAAGTACTATTTATACCATGGCTTTTAAGAGTTAACATATTTAATGAAATGAGCGCTTAATTGCGCGAGTTTCTTTAAATATGTTAACGAGTAAACCATGGTATAAATGACTTGTGACAGAAATGAAACTGATTGACCTGTTTTCTTTTTACCCTTGAACTTTCAACTTGCCAATGAGGTGACAGTTATTTTCAGTGTCTTGTTACTTTGTATTTACAAGGCTAAAATCGAAAGGCATTGTGTAAAATGTAGAGTGGACTCTGGGGTTGGGAGTTGAAGTGCAGTTTGTAACATTATGGAAATCTTAATATTTGTAATGAAAAAAAATATGGTCCAAACATGTAAATTTTAAAAATTGTTGCATATATGTATCTTAATATAAAAATCATTTGAGGCTTGTCGCAATAAAAAAAAACTGTTCCCAAATGATACAAATTCGGAGGTAAAGAAGAACTTACAAGAAAACCATTTATCAACAATATTCTGTTGCTGACCCGATGATTATGATAATGCACTTACATGCATGTGGGTTAGAATTCCCACCAAGATTGAATATTTGGACATACTAATTAACATTACTTGCTATTTATAGGGTAAGTATTTTGATATTTACAAAACTTTCAAAAAGAAGTTTTTTTAATCAAAATACCGATGAATGATTTTTTACCACCTGTAAATGACACCTAACCCTGTACCGGTAGTGTTGACAGATTTGATTTCAGCTGCACATTATGGAATTCATAGTTGGCATATTGTAAAACAGTTGTCAAGATGAAAGAGCACAAGCATATCATCTCACCCTTTTTCACGGGCTTATTTGGACAAAGACAAAGGGTTCCACCACATAATTTGTTTTTAAAACGTTTTGACAATTGCACATATACTAGTCCAAAAACAAAACAGATTAAAAAGTCTGTACAATTTCAAAATACATATTTTCATCTCAACAAAGACCATGCCAGGCGAATATGTCCTTATTTGGAAATGAGGAATGTTGTGATACATAGTGAAGTAAAAAATCAGCTTTCACCCCCAACATATTAACCTTTTAGAGGAAACTGGAATACCATTTGTGTAATTTTATAACTGGTTTGTCATATTACAGTCACATCTGATTTATCATATTTTCTATTTTGATATGTATTTACACTGTAAAAGTATAATGTATTTATTTCAATACTTTATTAATTTTTCTTGAAAAGTAAAGTATATGATTTTTTTTAAACAATCAAGAGTATTTCTCATGGAAATTGCTTTTCTTCCTTCTTTTTTTTATTTTTCCAAGATAAATGAAACATACTATAGTTTCGATACTATTATGTAATGTTCTTTTGACACATTAATAAAATAAAACACCGAAATTTTGTAGTAACCTACCTGTCAAGATTAGAATCAAGCCATGATTAACATAAAATAATATATAAAACATACCCACCTATATGACAAATATTAAGGCGAAGAGTTTGACATACATACATTGTTACTTTTTGATAAATCAATAATACGTGATTTTCAAAATAATCAAGACTCCATACTCCACTCTACATTTTACACAATGCCAATTCAAAATGCTGTAAGTTTTTATTGGCTCAAGGTCGTTTGTTGGCTTTGTGGGAGGTGGAGCTTCTGCTATGGTATAACATGCATCTTGTTCATATTATACCATATATAGCTTAAGCTCCACCCATTCTGTCTATATAATACAATGGATTTCTGAGACTAAACCTGGAATTATGGGATAATATTAAGATCTGCACATTACGAATGTATTAAACCATGCTTTTGTACATTCACCAGAAATAAACAAATTATTTTCGAAAAATATCAAAGAAAATTCCGTCATTTATGTTACAATATAAAAATATACACATGTAGCATGTAGTCAATGCAAATCCCCTTTACGGTTTTATATATAATTATATTTAAGAGGTACCAGTACTTTTGGAGAACGGTTTTACCATCTTATATAGCTTGTAATGCTATATACTTAGTTCTATGCAATGCACTTCAGTCTTGTCTGATGATCTCGTTTTGTAAGTTAATACTATATCAAAACCTGCTGGAAATTCCAAACAACAATAATAATTACATAATATTACTAGGGTCTTGTGACGATTATATATGCGAAATATTTGCCAGGTCTGAGTGACATATTTCCCGACGCGATGCTACGAATTCATCTTACTTGAAATTTATTCATTTTTTTCATGTAAATAAACGCATCGCTGACTAACACCTTTATTTGTGAAAAGCGCTCTATGAAATGTACACAAAAACGTACATGACATATAAAACCGCACGTGGACATATTACTGTAATTCATATGCCGTAGTTGACTGATAAATGTACACAAAAAATCACGCAACATATAAAACCGCACGTGGACATATTAATTACTGCAGTCTATATGCCATATTTGCCAGATAGGTTGGAATTTATATGAGAATTATTAAGTAAAGTCAAGAAATACCAAAGGGATATTCAAAGGAGAGAAAAATCGTTACAACTGACAAACTCCGGAGAACAACGAAGACAAGACCAAAACAATACATGCACTACAAATAAAAACTAAAAACGTATGAACAACATGGACCCCACCAAAAAACCGGGGGTAGACTCAGGTAATGTACCAAATATCACAGTAGTTTCTGGCATGAAGTATAATAATCTAAAATATGTAATGCAATGTCCTCTATTGGGAACAAATACGAGTGTTCATATCGTGCATGACATAATTTTCATTTAAAATGATCTTATCATATACATTTATTGTTATATTACTATGTGAATGTCACATTATGATAACCTTTATTTGAAAGTCTTCCGAAGCATTTTTTATAATTTAAACAATAGAAAATTATATTATTATAATATTCAATATTATCTGAAGCATAGTGGATCAGAGAGATTTCAACAGTGTTTCTTCTTCAGTCGTCTAACAGCAATTAGATGTACATCGTATACAACATTTTGTACAGCTGGTAACCATGATAACGACGGCACAATTCGTTCTCACGGAAAGCTACTTTTTGATTTGCTCCTTAGGTATATATTCCCTCTTCAACAAGAATAATTTAATTCGAAATGAAACAATCAATTTGATTGGTCGAGCACATTAGAATGAAATTTAAATATTCATGCGCTAAACAACTTATTCAAATGAATCTGCCCGCATTTTTAATCAGAAAATCCTTGAAAAATATAAATTATAAGGATTGTTTTAAATTGTAGAAAAAAGTTTTACTTGTATAACGTAGTTGGTCAGTTAAATAGCGTAAGTTAAATATTTAATGGAACAGTCTATTTTCTATTACATGTTAAATACAACCTTCGTTTGATAATCCCTAGGGATCAGATTACACTCAAGTTTACTCGTCTTGACAAAAGAACACTTAGAAATTAAACACTGTACCACACAAAATTATCGCTCATCACGTTTACCTTCTTTGCTATAAAATAGACATATAGACAATAACAAATAAACGATATATGACTGAAAGTTCTCTTATTTTAAGTATATACAAGATGTATATATCTTGCAGTCCATTTTGTCATAACACCCATTTGTCATTTGTGTAAAATAACCCCTCCAGGTGGAGGCTAATAAAGATATATATGGATGGTTATGTGAAATAGCAAACAAATCTAAAGTTGAAACATTCAATATGAAAACGAACGAACTGTTTAAAAAATAAAACCTGAATAATACGGGTATAACCCCTTGCATAATACGCAATAAGCTTATTTAGCCATTTAACCAACATCCACTAGGTATTCAGTAGATTTTTCTTTATGACGCTGCAATCATTCTTTAGATTTACATAACTACATGTACATAATTTATCTGACGGATTAAGAGGTAATGTGTAAACGGGGGGGGGGGGGGGGGGGGGGGGGGGGGGGGTTGGAAGAAGACATCCAAATACATTTAACTAAGATAGCTACTTTAACATATTTTCATGATCACAGTTAAAGTTTTAATTGTATTTATCAACTGATAATTTCAATATGCGTGTCTCAAAATCGTGTGATTTTCACTGACGAATAAAGACAAAATCACAGATTCTGCTCTTATCTGACCTTCAAGAACGAGTCATCGATTGCCAGGGCCATTTAAAGGGTTACAAATATCAATAAAATATTTATTATTATATGTAATGCTTAAATCTATTCTAAAATTCTACAATTCAAACCTTTAACAACATAATATTAGTACAGAAAATAATATATGTCTTAATTTGCAGATTATCTATGAATACTATAAAGTACAAATAAAGGCACCCCCTTAAAATAAAGGAATACCTTAGTTCTTAGTATTTAAACTATTGCAATAGCACAAGAAATCCATTCACTCTTCAGACATTCAGAAAATGATTAAAACAGTTATTCTGTTTGGTATTGTTGGATTCTGTGTTGGACAGCTAGTAGGTGGCTGGCATGACTATCATGGGAAAATACCAGATACAGTTATACAGGCATGCAAAGACACTCTAGCTGCAGAAAATATGGTTGTTCAGACTTTCGTTACTTTAAACGCACAGACACAGGTATAATGGAAACCTTTTATTACTTCTTTAACAAGGTTAGAAATAGCAAAACATATTTATTCTTTAAATAATTAATCTAACTCGAGTGTGTTTGAATTTTACATCGCAAGTCCTTAATCATTTTTATAACAGTTATTTAGAGTATCAATTTCGGGCTAGTATCGAAATATTTTTTTGTTTTACTGCACAGTAGACGATATATTTATAGATTAATACATGATCTAACCCATATCGGACCGGCTTGCCCGAGGTCCGATATGGGTCGAGGGACGATACCCGGCCCGATATAGATTAGGTCAAGTATTAATCTGTGTATATTGAAAGACCACAAAGAATTTGTAAATTATGTACTCTCAATAAAATAGAGGGTGAGCAACATTTTATATTAGAATGTCCTTTTGACTCTACAATAAGGTTAGAATTATTAAACAAAATATCAAGTTTTTGCAAAAATTCACAATTAACAAATGAAAATATTGCGTTTATTTGGCTGTTTACTCAAGAAAATTTTAATTTATTGAAAGTATTGGGAAATTTCATTAATAAAGGTCTTGATAATAGGAGGAAGTCTTAATTAGTTTAAAGTGATATTATTTGTAGAATATTATATCAAATTTTGCATATATATTTTATTGATGATGTGAAAGCTGAAGTTTGTTGTTCTTATTGAGAATGTGATATATATGTGGCTCTGGCATGACCTATGCCTATCTACGTTGAATGCATAACATTTGCTGATGTTGTCAATTTTATTACTACTCCGGCTTCCTTCACCAATAAAAACTAGCCGCCGCGAAATAGCCAAATGTGCTGAAAACGGCGTTAAACCCCAACTAAACAAACAAACAATTTTATAACTGTACATTGTATTATAATATTTTTCCTCACTGTCTGTTTTGTTTATAATACCAATCTATGTAATCATTGTATGTAAATTTCTATCCTCTTAATGGGCCCTTTAATTGGAATAAACACATTACTTACTTACTATACTGCTTAAGTACTTATTCCGGACGCACCCCGTCTGATATGGCCGTATCAGCCTGACCACGTGACTCAATCCGGTACGTTCACATATCACTTGAATAATGCATTATTATCTGGGGTGCGCAGATATGGGTTGTTCACTTCCAGTCTTTACACATGTGTGGTGGGGTATCATTTCTGAATTCCTGCGAATCCAGTGCGAGCAATTAAATATATATGTAACTATGTGGGAATTAATAATAATCCTTTGATATTAATTTGGCTGTACCAGATATACAATTTCTTCAACATATTATAGACGAGCAAGTATTAAATGTAATACAATACTAAGTCCTACTCAAATAAGCAGTGAACCCTTGCTCTTCGAAAAGGTAAGAAATTTAAGAAGGCTGAGTATGTGATAATAATGGTTGCATTTAGTTCATTTTGGGGGGAAATAGTTTTGGATATGGACAATAAAAATAATTTATTGTTGTAACAGTTTTTTTTAATTTTGTGCTATAAGCAGAGCTGGAGTAAATTATTTGAATTAAGTTATGTTTTTGGTTTAAAGTACAACAACAGTACAACAACAGTACAGCAACATGTACTTTTCAAACGAAGGATATTTGGTTTATTGGGATGTATTGACTATAACAAAAAACATAGATACGACAGAGAAAGATGTGTTCACTATAAAAAAGGGAAGAACGAAGGTACTTCGGTAGGGTACACAGGTGATCAGAACATGATATGTTTTTAAAGAACGACTGGATAATAACGAGAATAGAATTCTTAGAATTTTCTGAATACGAATTTCTTGTTTTTTTAAAAGATTTTTTTTAGTTAAACATGTATCCTTGTGCTGTTTTGTTGCATTCTCACAAATTTGCCTTTGCAGTCTCGGTGTTCTTTTGCCTATACCTATAGTATTACCCAACAAAATAGAAAATCAATCTTTGTAGTCTCGGTGTTCTTTTGCCTATACCTATAGTATTACCCAACAAAATAGAAAATCAATCTTTGTAGTCTCGGTGTTCTTTTGCCTATACCTGTAGTATTACCCAACAAAATAGAAAATCAATCTTTGTAGTCTCGGTGTTCTTTATCCTATACCTATAGTATTACCCAACAAAATAGAAAATCAATCTTTGTAGTCTCGGTGTTCTTTATCCTATACCTATAGTATTACCCAACAAAATAGAAAATCAGTCTTTGTAGTCTCAATGTTCTTTTGTCTATACCTATAGTATTACCCAACAAAATAGAAAATATATGGTCCAACTCTTACAATGTTTCTTATTTTTTACAGGTGGTTGCTGGCACAAATTACAAGTTTGATTCGACGGTGCAACTTTCTCACAAAGTATGTATAAATTATAGGGAGAATGTCATTATTTAGATTTTAGTATTCTTGTATTAGAATAGAAAAGAAGCGTGACACTTTTTGTTATGATTTGCAGTGTGAACGATAATAAATCGGTTAGTTTTTAATCGGAAACCGAGACAAATCATTGGAAGTTCAAAGATCCCAAGATGTTGGTTCTATTTTTGTTCCTTTTGCTTCCTTAGCCAAAATAAACTGCAAAATGTGTAATGTGAGCAATACTAAATGCTATCTTTTAATCGGAACTCGAGACAAATAATTCAAGTTCAAAGGTCACAAGATCAGTTTGGTTCCATTTTTGATCTTTTTACTTCATTGCCAGAACAAAATATGCGCGGATAACAAATTCATTACAGGATTTATTATTTAAACCCTATTCTTGGAAATAAAAGAAGACATGGGACAAAGTTGCCGAGACAACCATTCTGAAGAGGAATCCGCAAACGAGGTCGTAGTATAAAGCAATCATTAGGTGTGAGTCCCGAGCTTCTTATTGACTTATATTAAGCAGTAATGAAAAAATTCAAAACTTTCCAATCGGCAAATTTATCAACAACAAGCAACCTAACTACTAAGTACAAGCCATAATTCCAATTTTCAACTTTAATCTATAATTATGTACTTGACTACTAATATTTTATATATAAAATTTTTAATTTTCAGACAGTAACGTGTCATTTTACGGTTTATCTTGACCTACACCAGACCGCACAGGTTACTAGCCATTCATGCGACAAACATTAGAAAAGTGAGTAAAAAATCACTCAGTATCAGAAACTGCAAAGTGTATCAAAATAAATCCCTGGTATACTAGCCTTATTTTTTTTTATTTAATATACCGGAAGGAAGTTTGCTTTTTTGGATGTGTAAATTGGTAAATATTTTTTCTGAAAAAGTAAAAATATTCAATTTGTTTGAATGGAAATTAAAGGTTTCATCTCAAAAGACCGCCAGTTCTAGCAAGTGGTCACCTTGTTAATTGGTAATCAAACTATTGGTTTTTATAGTGTGTTTTATACACCAGAATGTCTGGATAGATAATAAGAGGTTTGGGTACCCATAAAACCGGGTTAAGTTAACCTCACAACTGTTCAGTGTCTATACCAATTCACACTATCCTGACCCTCTGTTGTATTCATGTTTGTGTTTTTTGCTGTTTAATGTTATTTTTTGTCTGTCAGTTGGGTTGCTTTGATTGATTGGTATGTCATTGTTGACCTTTCATGTTATCCATTTTGTTGTTTATTTATTGTGGTATTTATTGACATGTCTTCCTCGCTTTAAAAACCCAACTAGGCGTGTCTGTCTACTAAAAAGCAGTATTCATATTCATATACAGGTGTAACATCGAGATTTTCCGTTCTGAGAGGCATATAATAATTTTCACTGGGTATTAAACCAATAATCCATTAATCCAATCATATAAAGAAAAAATACCGTCCTGCTCATACTGCTTTTTGTAAGTTTAAAAAAGTGATAATTTTTTACTCCCATGAATGTACCTGAAGAAGTAAAACCAAGAAAAGAATCCCACTTGATCGGAATAGGTGGGACGGAAAAAATGAAAAAAGAACACCTGTTTTTCACCGTTCTGTCTTTGCTATTAGCCTATACAGAATGGGGTTTCAAGGGGAATAGCTTTCCATTCAGATAACAAAAAAATTGTCGTTCCATTTTTTAATGTTGTCTAGCTAATTTATTACTATATTGATTTTTTGTTTATCTTTGTAGGTAGGTGCAAGCGCAAAGAATACGATGTCAATTTAGGCTTAATATTACTTATTAAAAATTATTTACCTATATATCATTTAAAAAACTTTTATTTTCAAACATGTAGTATTGCAAACATACTAAATGATAGGATTAGTTGTAGAACATACAAAGGTAAATCACAAACGGCAACAAAGGGGAAAAACTTCCTTTTGAAGCCCCTCCTCATAATGACCAAATAAATAAAGATATATATAGACAGGGGTTCAAATGGAAGTCCTACCCAACAAGCATACAAACAAGACAGTTTTTGCTTTAGGCTATACTGACATCAATAAAATATCTTTGGGCATACACTGACATAAATACACTATCTTTGGGCATACAACTGGGCAGTTTGATTTACCCCCTAAAAACCAAAAGATGTGGGGACCGTTTAAAAAATAATCGTACCATTAGGCAATACTATTAGTATAATAAAAATGTATGTTTGATCTAACCTCCGGTCTTCAATGTTTGTGTTCTATTATGTTTTGCAACCAGTCTCGATCGTTGTCGTGTTATTGTTTGTGAAACGGAAACCTAATGAGGTTATGTTGCAAAATGAATCATGGTATATAAGAAATTAAATTAGGTCAGGACGTTTTGTGAAAGAACATTATAAATTATTCAAGCCATAGTACTTCCTTTGTAATATTCCTAAGACAAGTTTGTAGACGATATTGACTATTAGAAATAAAAGGTATCTATTAAGATAATTTAAAGGTACTTTTTAGCTCACCTGGCCTGCAAGGCCAGGTGAGCTGTTGCCATCACTTTGCGTCCGTCGTCCATCCGTCCGACCGTTAACTTTCAATCTTCTCGAAAACCCCATGGCCAATTGAGACCAAACTTGGCGAGGATGTTCATTGGATGGTCCTCTACAAAAGTTTATTTTTTTGGTTCTGATCCAAAATTCAACATGGCTGCCAGGTTCATTTATGCACTCTGATTGGCTGAAATTTCAAAAATCTTCTTCTCTGAAACTACAAAAGCAGGGATGATCATTACATGGTCCTCTACAAAGCTTATGTGGTATGTGATCGTTTCTGTGGTCCCGGCGTATGTGATCAAGGTTATTGGCATCTTGCCGGAAGAGCCAGATGAAGTTGGCATTCTCTCGGATCGATTGCCGGGGCAGTTTGAAGTAGTTCTGACACAGGTAGAAGCAGTCGACATTGTTGTGGCGGCGCGCACATAGTAGTCTTCACACTTGTTCTGCTTGCTCAACATCAAATCGTCAAATACCATCAGATTCTTGCGGGTGGGGTCGAGCTCACTATGGTCTGGCACATCGTTGCCCTACTCAAAGAAGAGGGTGCCGATACCGCTCGGCTGGGATGGTGGCGGCAACGGGTTCACCACATCGATCAACGAGTTAGGGCACCGGCTCTTGATGGAGAGAAGATCGTGGATATCCTCCTTCGAGAACCCTTCCCCAGTGCCTGATGTAGCAGCATGTAGATGGGTTGGTGAAGCGATTTTCCGAAGACATATAGGCGATCGTAGTCCAACCACCCCGTCCGCAGCAGAAGGTTGTTCAGCAGCGTCGTCTTGCCACAGTCCGACCTCCTGACGATCAGCCCTGCGGGAGGAGGTAGTGATTGTTCCTGCATGTGGTAGTTTCGTTGTAAGAGATGACTTCAACGTCCATTTATGTAAATAAAATGACGATTTACTGTTTGAAATGCAAGAGGCCGACCGAGACACACAGTCGCTTCGAGGTTTCGACCAGCAATGGACGGCGACGAAAGGGTGGAATTTGTACCGCGTGCGGTTCAGGGAAGTCACAGTTCTTAACTGCCACGGGCGCCGGCGTCATGAACAAGCTCACCAACCGTTTGCCAGTCGAAATGCATCTGTCAGGTCACAACTTCACCGGGCAGCACAAAGACACGGCTGCCCGCAACTCCATCTGTGACAAAGCCTTCTAGTGTCGCTTGATGCAATCCAGAACCCCACGGCGCGAGACCAACTGGACCACAGCATCGTCAAACCCATCATCGGCACCAAAGCGCGATTTGGGCTGGATGTGGAGAAAAAAAGTTCCTTGGTCGGATCAACTAGCCGAAGAGTTACACAAACCCACCCGACGTAAGTTTCAGCGCCGACGTGTGATCATTGGAAGGGTGGACAAGACATGGGCGGCCGATCTGGTGGATATGAGTGCCTTCTTCCGGGACAACAAGGGCTTCATGATCATCCTGAGCATCACCTATGTCTTCTCCAAATACGGCTGGCTGCTGCCGCTCAAGGACAAGAAAGGGTCACGGTGCCAGATGCCTTCCAAAAGGTCTTCAATGCGCGCGTGCCTGAGAAGTTGTGGACGGACAAGGGCGCCGAGTTCTACAACAAGGGGTCAAGCAGCTGCCACAGAAGCACGGCGTGGAGCTCTACTCCACTGAAAACCGTACCATGAAGGAGATGATGTTCAAGTATCTATTGGCCAACTCAACGCGCAACTACCTAGCTATCTTGGATGATCTGGTTCGCCAGTACAACACCACCAAACATAGTTCCACCAAGATGACTCCCGCTGCAAGCATGAAAGAGCATTAAATCAAGGTGTATAGGAACCTTTACGGTACCATACCATGAATGCAGCCGCGGCGATTTCGTGTTGGCGACAAAGTCCGAATCACCAAGAAGAAAAGTACATTCGAGAAGGATACACGCCCCGCTGCACCGAGGAGTTGTTCACCATTTTGCAGGTGTTGAACACTCAACCACCCACCTACCACCTCAAGGACTTCAATGACGAGGAGATCCAGAGATCCTTCTACGAGCCCGAACTTCAAGAAGACCAATCAAGACGTCTACCGCATTGAGAAGGTCTTGCGGCGGCGAACCCGGGGCGGTGTGAAGGAGCTCTATATCAAATTTAAAGGTTACCCAACCGCCTTCAACTCGTATATCAAACAATTGGATGTGCAATAGACCCTCTCAGCTTTCCGATCTTGGCGATGAACCGAGATCAGAAAGATGTTGCGTGCCTACGCGTGATTCAGTTTCACAAACACTCTCAGGCTATCGAGACTCTTTCCGATGGTTGCAATCCTCTCATCCAAAATTTCGAACGATACTTTCGTCGCCGGATCACCATCCTATTGGGGCAGTGGGAGGTTGCGTATTTGATACTTTTGCATGTCTATATCTCCACTAAAAACACCACCTGTTGCAGAGAAACAATCTGAATTCGCCTTCTCTTCTTGTAAGCGTCGGACTAGTTTCTCTAGCACGTTGTATCGTATGTATTTTTCATTTGCTTGGTTTCTTCTTTCAGCTCATCGATGTCTTTGATACCATCTTTTAGTTGTTGATTAACCCACCGTTTTGTTACGGCGTCCGAGCTCTCCCAGGGGTATCCCAGGCTAGTGATACAATTGTCGTTCATATCCAGGTCCTGGAACATGCGCCACAACGACACACGTTTCCTCGAGTGAGATCCAAACTTGTCCATTTATTTACAGCGAAAACACCACGTCCTCCAACGGCTATCCCTCTGCCAGCAACTTCAGCACGTACAGGCAAAAGTGACCGCACACCACTGTGCCGCGCTCCTGCAGTTTATCCGTGCTGTATCGAATCTCGGGCCGCAAGTAGTCCACCATCTCGTCGGGCGGTAGCAGTCCATAAGAGTCAAAGTAATACTTCTTCGGCCTGCGCTCGTACCAACACGTCTAATGCGTTCCGCGACCCTCCAAGCTGTCGTGGTTCAAGATGCCGCATTCGGTGTGTTGAGGCTGAGGGGGTAAGCTGTCGCGAAAGACTGTACCCAAGAAGTGTAGAATCTTCAAGGCGGTCGCGGCCTGCTCGAGCTCAGCGTCTGAGACGGGCTTGTTTGGGAGGACTAGATTATCCACTCTCATGCTGATCATTTATTTATTCATTTATTTATATTCGGTGTTGGCCGTGGGCAAGGGTGCTGATTCCGTCAGGCAGGATGTGTCGCTTGGTGTCTAGCAGAGAGGCATCTTGTTGATCTCCTGGGTGTATAGGTGTATAGTGGTGGAGGCGGCTGCGGATGATGTTCATCGACTTGCGGACCTCTTGCTGCATTGTGAGGCATCACGTGTACTCGTCGAAGGTGATGCCTGATGACACTCTTTGTAACTCCCTTAGCCTTCTTTGTGGTGGCACCGTCACCCATCTTGTAGGCGTACAACTTTGGCCGGAGCCCCACGAAGTCGGTCATGTTCTTGCCGCCGCACTCGTCCTTGAAGCTGCCGATTTTCTTCTTGTTCACGCCAGCTGGGACAAGCCGCGCAATTGTTTTCCTGTTACAGAAGTCATGAAATAATAGGCTGCCATTAAGTCTGTACGTTTCGTTGAAACATGGAAGATGGCTCAAAACGATCACCATACACTGGCACATATCCAGTTAAATTTTCGGGGTATGAAGTCAGTCTACTTTTTCTGTAATTTGAGAAATCACGAGCCATGGTAAAAAAGTCTCCTTCCACAAAGTAAAATGTACCTCTTTCATGCTCTCCATGTAGAATAAAAATTTTCTTAATTTTATTTATTTAATCCTTTCAATATTTCTATGTCACATGCCTCAGGTAAATACAATTTTGAAAAAATACTAGTTATTCAGTTATCATGGTTCGTTTTGTTACAGTAGGTCCATATATCATGGTGCAATTATAATTTTTTTTATGGACTTCTTTCGTATCCCTCAGGTCAAAGTTCATTGCAGGTCTTGAGCCAGCTGGAATTCCGGAGGGGTGGTCGGTTGGGTAGTTGGAGGTGTCAAATTTCTCCTGAACGTGGGGGGTAAGGTCCTTGTAGAAATCGGCTGTCAGTGTCGGTAAACAACAGCCAGGCTTTGTCGCCGTACGTCTTCCGTATGAAAGCGAAGTGGAAGTCAAACATCAGGATCGTTGAGCTGTCCAGGATGCACGCTCCCAAGTAGATGGGCTTATCAAACTTGAGCTTGGTCTTCTTCATGTGAACGGCTGCTAGGTTCTCGTGGAAGACGACCCGGCGATCGAAGTTGGGTTTGGCCACGAGTTTCAGCGCCTGCTTCTCACCGGTGACCAGCCGGACATCGACCCACTACGGATGTTCTCCATGGTCTTGCCGAACACTGAATTGTTCATCAGCTTGAAGAAATCATCTTGACGACGGTCCTGAGTCCGATGTTTTTGTCGATGTATGGTTTGAGCCATGCCGATCGATTGAATCTGGTTATGCGGTGGACCTTGGTGATCTCCATCCCCTCTTCGTGTACATCTTGAGGTTTCGATAGTGGAGGATAGTGGAGGATGTACTTGGTGCACTTATTCAAATAAAGTACCAGTTTGCGCACCTGGTTAATCTCCACATTTTCTGGCGCGAAAGGGTAGTCGTTGTGAGCGTTGTGGAGCTCTTGAGGGTACTTCAGGTCACATTCCACCATAGCTCCATACTCATGGTCGTCGGGGTATTTTAGGATGTCCTCAATTTCCATTGGTTCCACCCATGCAAAGTCTCCTGTGGGTAGGGATTGTGCCATGGCCCATCCATACAAGTTGTTGGCGTCCAGGTAGGTCAGGTACTTGGTGAGCTTCGCTGCATCGTAGTCGGCCATGTATGGGTTGTTGGCCTTGCCAAGTCGGTGGGAGATCATGGCCTCACCTCCCCTAGTCGCATCTTCAAACATCATCAGCATGTCTGGATCTGAAAGGAGTTTCCAGTCGGACCCTAGTGAATTTTAGCGCTGCGTCGTAGGCTAGTCTGGGCACTGTGAAATAGTGTGCGGGGTCGAGCTCATAGTTTACCATACAAGTATCCATAATTTCATCCTGATATGACATCCTCTTCCTGATCATCAGTTCACAGCGGTCGCCTAAACACTTCTGCGTCGCATTGAACTTATCGTGGGTACAATTCCTCGCCAAGGTTTCGAGAGAGTTGGGCATGAACCTGCATGAGTCGATGAATCTCATCTCCAGGTCCCCACCCACCTTCTTGGAGAAGCTAATGTACTTTTCGCCCGTGTTCGGGGTACAGTTGATCTACCCTTCCCCGAATCCTAATTCCTTCACGAACAATATTGGTTGCAATATTCCATATGGTCGTCTAGTTTGTCCTGCCTGGTGAAGTGGTTCAGACACCTTCGGCAGAAGTGTACTGGCTCTTTGTGATTTTTCACTTGAGACGTCGAAAGGCGTGGTATGCTTTTGATCCAGCAGTAATGCTGTTTGTCGGTGCTGGTTAGGAACTGGAGTTCTACGTGTCTCGTACCGGTGTTCTTCCATATCCTCAGGGGATATAGTTGGAGAACGTCTTCTTCATCCTCAGCCTTCTTCAAGCCGTCGTAGCCGAAGACGTTGATGTTGAGGTCCACATTCTGCCTCTCAAATTTGTCGATCGCCTTGAGGAATACCAGGAACTCAATGCCGTCAAACTTGAGCTCACCTCCCCAATTTCTTTTACTGGTTCAGTCGGTAGGCATGTTTCTTATCCACCTCATGCAGTGCCGCCAGCACCGCCCACTCAAAACAGCGAGTCCTCCTCATCCGTCCTCGTTTATCACGTTAACGGTCGCTTTCTTCTTGGCAAGCTCCGGTGTGGTTGGTATGTAGGAGCTCCCGTCGAGCGGTTTAAATTTGTTCAGGTGCCCTCGCGCATGTACTTTGCCATGTTCTCCTTAACCTTCCCTTCCATGCCGGCAATCTCGAATTCAAGGTGCGGTGATAGGGCGATCGTTGTCACCGCTGATCTGAAGAAAGGGTGGCGTAAAGGTTCTCACCGGTCGCGGGGTTCGTTTTGACCAACTCCACTTTCTACACTATCTGAACCTTCAACCCCTTCTTTTTTGGCGAGGGTACCTTCGATGTTAGAGATGGTGTTGCGACTTACCTGATAAAACGTTTCCAAATCATGTTGCTTGAGCGGTTCAATAGTGACTGTGCCAAATACACCTTTCAATGCATCGCGTCGGTCAGCTACTTTGATTTCATCTTCGACGGGGGCATTTTTGATGTCCTTCCTAACCAGTTCGGTCAGGTCAGCTCTCTTTAGTCGGGAGTACTTGGTGATGCCACGTCTTTTGGCGATGGTCTTCAGCTCCTTCTTGGTGAAGACCTCTTCGCGGGCAAATGTACGGGTGGTTTTCCTCAATCGTCTTCACCAACTTCTCCTTGCAGATCCTGCTGTACCTTTTCAGACCCGGTTTCTTCGCTATTTGTCGGAGTTCCTTCATGGTCTCTTTCACACGATTTTCCCTCCGATTGGGGTGTCCTCCTCATCATCCTGCTGGCGTGGCTGTTTGCTGTGCCTCCAGCAGACCCCATCCTTTCCCGGCTTACTCCTGCAAATTGCCCCTTCTTCCTCTTCAGTGCAGCGTCGCAGGTTGTTGGTCTTGGGGTAGTATCATGTTAAAAGGGCTGATACAACTCATGTGCACTACAATGCTGACACATACGGGTCCTGTCATCCAAAGGTGCCATCATTTGGTTGCTGATTTTGAGGGGTTGGGTCGGGGCTGGGGTGCTATCCTCCATATCCTCCTCATTCTCCAAAAAGATATCTGCGAAACGATCCATGATATTGTTACCCGTTGCCATCTCTTTATTAAGATAAATTTGTGGCATACCTCCCTTTAAGGTGTCCCCAGCGTCCTCTGGGACAACCTTGCTACCATCGTATACGAAAGCCATGCTTGTATTTACCGTATGGTCAATTGGGACACAGTCCGTTTGCATTCCACGTCCGGGGTTGGGATCCTATGCAGGATTTGCCCTTGAAATGGGAGGGTGTAGAATCTCCCTTTTCCCACTACTATTAATAACAACCTTTAAAGTTGCATAAAACCCGAACGAGGCAAAAAATATGGGTAATTCTATATTAAATCCTTCACACCTTCTCATTTTCATCTAAAGTAACACTAAATGAAATTACGTCTTTAAAATTAGGTAAAATATAAAATTAATCTTTAAAAATTAGAGATTATTTAGTCACAAAATTCTTTTGTACTGCTTAATAGCAGTTCTTAAGTAAATATTTACTTCTTATATACAAAACGTTTATTCAAATTAAGGATTAAGCTCCCGCAAGTAAACGTCGTTTTCTATAATTGGCTTATTGCTGTCATGTTTAGGCCCGCTTTAATTTATTTCTCGACATATTTGTTGTAAAACGTTTGTCATAAGCATACCTAATGTAAAGTAAGGTTGACAAGCATTTTTCAATTCTCATTGGCGATAACACAGAATCCGTACATTTTCATATAATTCCATTATTGCTGTAAAGAAAAAATTTAGTGGTCAGCTTAATTCGTGACTTTTGGTGGCGTTTATTTTTCGAAGAACGATGTTAGCGAAGAAATCCATAATCCGGTGAAATAGTGTTGTCTTGAAAGGGTAAAAATCAAAATAATTTTATAAACTCTTCAAAGCAATAAATAAAAGTTATTTTAACGAAATTTATCGGTGTGTAAACTCAACCACCTCGCGTACAAACTTTACATCAAATCCTTCGGACTTATTTCACCTGATTTTATGTCTCCCATTATTTTTATTTTTGGGAGTTTTTAAATGATTTATAATATCAATTAAAACTTACCGACCCACTGAACCGTTTAATTTTTAAGGCGTATTCCTATTCCTGATGGTTATTTTAAACAAGCCACGATATTTTCATCAAGAAATCCCTTAATTTCTTAACTATGTGGGACTCATATTTTTTTCTCTCAGTTTTTTAACGTTGTATTAATTAAAGCATAATAAACTTAAGCAAACTTTCAAGGTGAAATTGCATTGTCATGGTTTTCTTTTATTTTTTATTTATTTTGATGATTGTACCTCTATTAATTTATTTACACACAGTTAAAAAAACAACCTTAAAGAGACCCCAAAATTATTGCTAATTATCTTTTATACGCATGTTGGCGATCAAGGTACACGGAGTTCTGTTCTGCCAAAATTTTTAAAAATGTGGACAGAGAGGTAAAAATATTCGTTGGCATAGGTTAAATATTGTGTAAACATGTTGAAGTATTAAGCATGTTTACACTAAATTAAATTCCGGTGGGAGACAATCTCTCAAAGTGGCAAATAGGAATTCAGTTTACCATTGGGGTTTCTCAAAATATGATAATCAAATAAGTATAAAAACAATCGAATCAATATCAGATGTCGTTTTTAAAAATGAAATGTAAAGTCTCAGGACCGTAACTATGCCTAAAATAATTCGACGTAGACTAATGAGAACTCGGTCTGTTGCTATACCAAGTTCATAAAACAGAATGACAGAAAACCGAACTGTTAATGCAATTTGTTAACTTTTTAACATATTTTAACTTTACACAAATTGTGAGACCTCTTAAAATTCACATTTGAAATAGATAGAATAGATAAATTTTTAGACACGGAAATATATAAAGGACAACGATATTCTGAAAACGGTGTATTAGATATTAAATGTTACAGCAAGCAAACGGAGAAATTCCAATACTTGTATTGTACATCATGTCATCCGCAACGATGTTTCAAATCCTTTATTAAAGGTTAAAGAATAAGAATTTTGCAGAATACAAGTTATAGACAAAATTATAAAGAGAAAATTATAAATAGCTAAAGCATGCAAAATATACATCAAATATCCACAACTGAATAGATGTATAATAATAAGTGACATAATTATGCATTTAAGCAAAGTGATATGATCTCCCTAATTGTCAAAATATTAACATATACATAATTATAGAGATTCTGAAGATACGTGAATTTCTATGCATGAAAATGCAAATATATTTAAATATGGGATGGCATGTGGAGAAACTCTTAAAATAACCCGAAATATTGTAAAATGCAAACCTATAGTACAATACGCAATGAATAGGTGGATTTATGATCATTTATATAAGAAAGATATTATAAAATTAACTGAGAATTGAACATAATAAAATTTTACCATAATAGCCTTTTAGAGATGCACATAAAATGTTTTTTTTAAACAGTAAAGATAATGATCAAAGGGAAAATATCATAAAGAGTTTAATGTCACAGTAAATTGGGTAGGAATTAGAGTAGAAATTTGATTTTTTTCCAAGCCATATTTATTTATTAATACTTTTTAGTTAACATTATAATTTTTACATGGGATTCCCGAGTGGTTAGTTGGAAATTCCAGAGAATTGAAGCTTTATCATCCCAATTTGTGAATATTTGACTACAAAAATATCTAAAACATAAGGGTGGGGGTGGTTGTGGTTTCAGCAATTGATACATACACAAAAATCATAGCCCTCAAAAACTGATATAATAGTTGTCGTAAAAATTTAGATTTTTTAACATTCATTTATTATTCTATATGTCGAACCGTTACGATTCATTTCTTCTTTTTCATCCAGCCAAATAGTTCATATAAAGATATATTAAAATCTTATTCATGATATACAGTGTATATAAAGTAATTTTCAGTTCGCTTGATAGTATTATAAAAAAAAATAACCAACTCATTTGATACTTATTTTCAAGGTTATATTGGAAAACTTTAAAAGAACTGAATACTTTATTATTATTTCTATCTGGGACTAAATATTATTCCCAGTTGCTATCGGAAAGCATTATGATCTTATAATTTGTTTATAAAAAATTCAGTACACAGAAAAACCTAGTGGTGGGATAATTAACTGTCCTTGTCAAAGTGTTATTAGGTATGATAAGGTTGAGTAGAGAACATGCTTATCCTCCCAGAACTTCATTTCCCTGAGGCTAATATACTCAGTATTCTAGCTTTTAAGGGAACATATATTTCATTTTTTTTGTGTTTGTGTTTTCCTTTTTAGGACGAAGGGAGGGAAAAGTACAGGCTCAAATTGAAGTCATTGGTGATAAACAGTCATAAAACTGGTTTCTTTTTTGTAATGTGTTCCGGTGTTGATTGGGTTGGTGCCTGGTGTAAATTAAGCCTACATCTGTCTTTAACCTTGTCTAATGGGAATACTGACAGAGCAAAACCGAAATTGAAAGATGCATGTACAAAATATACGTATTACCTGGCAATACTGTTATGGAACAAAAGAAATAAAGCAGTACACAGGATTTTAAGACCAACGAACTTAAGGCTAGAACCATGGCAATGTGAATTTATGAGAGTCAGGATAGTCTGATATGGACCAGATACTGAGCGGTGGTGGTATAAAATCAGTATTATGTGTACCGAAGACTCCCCATTATATATTTTAATCTTCTGGGGCCTTATTTTCGAAACTTTCCTAAGATTTAACCTAAGATATATCTTAGGATATTTATTTAGGAAAATCGTAGGACTATCTTATGACATGTTTGAGACCCCGTATCGAAGCTCTTTTAGGATCATCCCAGCTAGGATGTCCTAACCATAGTCCTAAGTTTTGTGGTATGAACAAACAAAGATATATCAAATAGCATCGCACGACGCTAACTTTATAAGAATAATATTTAAAAACACAATGAAAATCATGATGATTATGATGAAAATAATATTATATCAAAACGAAATTCTAAAAGTTAAATCCGTTGTTTTGTCAAAATTTTAGATCGATACAAAGGTGAGTAAAAAAGAAAAAAAGAGTTCAAAGGCAAAAGTCGTTCAACTAACTATCTATTTATTTGTATATAAGGAGGTTAACACATTATACATATTTAATAGATCGAAAGTTAACATGAGCAGAAAACGAAATCCGAATTTTACGGACGCTGAGCTCCAAAAAATAACTCCATCCTGTTTTGCAAACTCTCAAACGTAGCCACATTTACATATACATATACAGCGGCCATATTTGTTTACAAATTAGGATATCGTACTTTCATCCTAAAATTGGAATATTCCTAAGATCATCTAAAGACATATAATTTGACGCCCTAAATTTGGGATAATTCTGAGATAGATCCTAAGTTGAGACATGTTCGAAAATTGCGCTTAGGATTAAGATATGTCCTGGGATGGTCCTAAGACCCATCTCAGTCCTAAGATACCTTCGAAAATAAGGCCCCGATCAATACAGTATGATTACCATCAAGCCAGAAAATTAAAATTGGTTAGATGGTACATAATTAATACAGAGGAGTTAAAGTGTACCCGTTTTAATTGTAAGTAAAGTCAAGAAATACCAAAGGGAAATTCGAAGGAGAGAAAAAAATCGTAACTACTGACAAACTCCGGAGAACAACGAAGACAAGACCAAAACAATACATGCACTACAATTAAAAACTAAAAACATATGAACAACATGGACCCCACCAAAAAACCGGGGGTAGACTCAGGTGCTCCGGAAGAGTAAGCAGTCTCTGCTTCCTGCAGGACACCCGCCATGCTGTCCATGTCAAATCTGATATGCGGAAGGGATAATATCAATGGAACAGGTCCATTTTCATTTGGGAAACGGTTTTTTCATACCTGTCAACCAAGTCATGATGACGCACATAAAACTTTAATAAGGATGACTTCAGCTTAGGAGCAACGTACCTTACGTAAAACTACCTTAGGCTCTCATAGCTGTCCTTTTTAGTAACAATGTCGCTCTGTTAAATGAAATAGCCAGTGTACATTTAAGACTTCACATCATTGGAGAGGGAGCAATGTTTACTGAATTACGTAAAATCAAATTTTGAAGTTCTTACTGTGAAAAGATATTAAGGAACTCCATAGTTTCAGTGGGTTATTAGCAAAACGTTTGCATTTATTGACGATATTACAATAAAAACTAGGGTATGAAAATCCGTTTATAATAGTGCATTTCTTTTAAATAACAGATATTTGTGTCACAGAGCAATTTTGCAATAAAATTATTCCACAATTTTATCAGCTAAAATGTTCATAAATAGTTCATATTTAATTTAAACCTTTCATTAGAAGTATCAGTTTTAAGATATTATTTATTCATTTAAGACAGATATCTTTTTCTAAAACTCATTTTATTATTTGAGTGAAAAAAAAAATTCTTTAACACCACATATTTAACAAATACTTTAATTGTAAGCAATAATAGTCTTTTAAAAAAATAAATGACATAAACTGTCTCTGTACCTTTTAAATTGTTTTTCTTTCTTTCTTTTTTTTAAGAAATAAAGTATATATATAAACAAAATTAAATCATGGTGAGGGGTAAACAATTATATTCTATAAGAAAATCAGTAGTCACACATAAACAACCAAAGGTTAACTCCTCCTTTTAATCCAGAAAAGAGCTTCATACGCACACATTTTGATTAAGTTTTGTTGCTATCAACGGAAAAAAGTAACGGGATTTTAGAACTATTCGCTTGCTTGAATAAGCCCACTCCATTCTTTACAGAAAAATGTCATTGACCTCCAACGCCCTCTGAATCTGTAAATACATTATAATATGAAAGAGTGATATGCGTAAAAAATTATTAAAAATTAGTTTTCTGTTAAGTATATAAATATAATTATCTTTCCCCTGATTGGTTTAAATACTACCCTAGGTTAACATATTATATCATCTACCCAATAGTATTATAGAAACATATATAAATTGCGAGAACCCGCTCATACGCCAGACAAGTATTTTCAGGTGAGTGTTTTTGTATAATCGTAGTATTATCGTTTTTGAAATTTTTCTTGAATTCAATTATACTTAATTTTCATAATACGAATTTTTTTATTCCTAAGATAACTTCTGCAATCAAATTGTTTATCCATTGATAATATTAAAAGAA
Source organism: Mytilisepta virgata (assembly GCA_028015205.1). Taxonomy (NCBI): domain Eukaryota; kingdom Metazoa; phylum Mollusca; class Bivalvia; order Mytilida; family Mytilidae; genus Mytilisepta; species Mytilisepta virgata. The sequence continues at coordinate 42,148,382 of CM051515.1, forward strand.
TAACATTTAGTAACCTTTTTTGATTAAGTTAAAAGTTAAGTATTAATTCATTCATTCATTAACAAATTAAAAGTATATGTAATTTGATTTCGTACTTTTCCACCAAAATGCACACTATTCAGATTTATATATTAAATTATTATCCCCGCGCTAACAGTTTGTTTTTGCCAGCTTGAAAAATATTTAGAAATGTTTCAGCTATTTTGCGGCGAATATATTGCATTTATGTTTAATATTTTAACATCGTTTCCTATGTTTTATACACATATGTTTATCATGCCTTGTACATCCGCCAATATGGTCGACATTGTATTTTTTTCCCCAAACACACATCCAGTGCACATCAATTAATTTCATAGAATTTCCACATAGATTAATTGCGCTTGGAATGTAAGGACATTTTAAATATTTTTATTTTTAGGCTGACCTTGCAAGATTTACTCGCGCTTTGTATAAAATGGAGTGGAAAGCAATAACTATAATTTTATCTTTACTCCATCTATGGAATACAGTGGACACTTCTCATTTTCGAGGAGGTATAATTACTTGGAAACCGGTTGGAAATCAGGTAAATTTTAACATAAATTCATATACAGGGACTATGGTTTATTGCGTCTTTCAAGTCATGGGTTAAAGGTTGCTTTGCAATCAATCCTCAACCTAATACAAGTCATGGGTTTAAGGTTGCTTTGCAATCAATTCTCAGCCTCATACAAGGTTTGGCAACTACTTCATTTACCTTTTTCGTTTACAGTGTTTGACTTGGGCACCACTCATGAACCAGATATTTTCCATGATACGCAATATTTAATTATATTTTTTACTTTATAATATATGTATTGTGTTCAAGGATCCCTATGTCCATTGTTGACCTTTCCTGTTGTTCCAATGTTAAGTTTCCAATAGAAACTGGGCGTTGGATTAGAATACCTCAAAATGAACGTGATTGTTATTTTAATTCATATATATCATTTAAACTGTTCTCTGCATGTCTTTCGGCCCACTTTTGTGTTTTATAATATGTCCACTTAAACTCTGACAGTGCTTGGATTTGTTTGTTTAGTTGGGGTTTTACGCCGTTTTCAGCACATTTGGCGGTGCCAGTTTTTATTGGTGGAGGAAGCCGGAGTACCCGGAGAGAACCACCGACCTTCGGTAGGAAAATTGGCAATCCTTGTCAACACACCCCACCACAGGTGAGATTCGGACTCACAACCTCAGTGTTCACAGGCTAGTGATCATTAGGAGTCATGACGAACTACCTAGACCACTCGGCCACCGAGCCCCCCCCCTCCCCCCGACAAGGCTTGGAACTCAAGTTTATTACAAAACTAAATTAAAACAAAACCGGTGAACCCTCTTCCTTCTTTTAGTTTTTTATTCTACTGGAAGGCATCATTCTTTAGCTTATCCGATAAAAGTTTTCCTCCTGGATGTATAGTATAAAAATCCTAATCGACAAAATACCGTTCTGAGTATAAGTACAGCTTCGGTCTGTTTTACCGATGACTATATTTTCATCGTGCATGTATTTTTTTTATCCTTTTTTGACAATGAAGAAGTAGACATACATGACATAGGCATCGCGAGAATTACCGGATGCAGAAAATTGTCAAACCGAACAGCGGTTGTCAGTCAAATTATAAATACACCCCTGTTAGCAAACATAAAGCTGTTGATACCATGTCACAGTTGGGCTGACATTTAATGTGTTATGAAAATGTAATTTATGCTTTATTGCACTTCAGTGTAATATTTTATCTAGTAGACCTGATTTGAATGAAAAAATAATTAATTCAAAGTCAAAATATAAAAGTATAACGTTGCACCTATTGTGCACAAATATCCCGAATTCATAAAATATACTGCCAAGTGTATATATATATATATATATATATATATATATATATATATATATATATATATATATATATATATATATATAATATAACTGTTAAGTAACGAGTTAAAAATCCACGATCTGCAGCACACGGGGCCCGACTAAAGGATATTTATTTTTATTTTATTTTTTTGTTGTCGTCTTATTTCATGAATACTTTTAATAGATATTTACCAAAACAACGAACATTCTGCGTTTATTATCAATGTTCTATAAACTATCCATGTCCTTATACTAAAAAATCCTAAAGGGATATAAGCCGCCATCTTGGTTTGCCTACCCTTACCACGATTACAAATCAATTAAAAACACTTCCATGTGACAATTTATTTCATATTTGCCCTCAATCTTATCCAAAATAAATGATCTTCAAATCCAATCATCACGGAGTGATTTACGGTAATACTCCGGAATGTATTTTAACTGGAGTTGTTGTATCTGTTCATTTTGACAACAAAAGAGATAATGCGATTCATTTCCAATCGATCTTGAATTGCAAAAAGTACAAAAACGTTCATTTTGAGGTATTCTAATCCAACGCCCAGTTTCTATTGGAAACTTTACATTTGAACAACAAACTTTAGTAATATAAATTCTACGGTTTTTCTTCAAGGCAGTCAAATATTTTTCCATGCCAAAGTTTTTAATCTGGAATAAAACTGATTCCTCGAGTTCGTGTTGTTTATTGTTTTTTTAGTTTTCTGTGTCTATTTGTTGTGCTTGTGGTTGTTCATTACGCGTCTTCCCGGGTTTGTCTGTCTAGTGCAATACGTTTTTTGATTTGCTCCTTAGGTATATTGTCTTCTGGGGTTTGTCTGTCCAATGTATTACGTTTCTTTGATTTGCTCCTTAGGTATATTTGTCCTCTTTACACATTCTAAATAAATTTCTACAAATTTTATTAGGGTAACATCTTTTAAAAATCAAATAAAAATAGAGGATGATTATAAAAACAATTTACCTTGTTATCATCGGAAAGCTGAATAATTGAAGTATGTTATGATATAAGTTTCACAATTTAAATGTTATTTTATCTTGCTTCTAATTCGATTTAAATAATTAATGATTTCAGCAAGAGTTCATTATTTTTTCTCTCTTTTATGTATGTTGAGTGACATCAACAGAGCTCTGCCTTCTTTTCCTCGTATAAAAAAAATAATTATAAAAAAATTTGAATTTTAATATCAAAAATATTTTATGTAAAAAAATAAAAGTATATATTTTTTAATTTTAAGTTGGACGTTTTCGAATTTACATCTGATAAGTAGAATAGAGAATGGAAACGGGGAGTGTGTCAAAGAGACAACAACCCGACCAAAGAGCAGAAAACAGCTCAAGGCCACCAATGGGTCTTCAACGCAGCGAGAAAATCCCACACCCGGAGGCGGGCTTCACCCTAAACAATTATGTATAATAGTTCAGCAAAATGGACGGCACACTAAACTCCGAAACATAAAATGAACCAAAATTTAAAAAAAACACACAAGACTAACAAAGGTTAGAGGTTCCTGACTTGGGACAGGCGCAAAAAAGCGGCGGGGTTAAACATGTATTTTGAGATCTCAACCCTCCCCCTATACCTCTAGCCAATTTAGAATAAACAAACACACAGCGATACACACAGCAAAACTCAGTTCAAAAGATGTCTGAGTCCGATGTTGAAAAAGGTAACAGAAGAAACTAAGCAAAATGACAATGATCAATATATATATTAACAAAGGACTAATAGCAGTTACTGACATGCCAGCTCCAGACATCAATTAAACTGATCGAAAGATTATGTCTATATCATATAGAAAATCAGCCATAATCCCTCCCATTAGATTTAGTATCATGCCATCATAAATTATACGAGAAGATTACCAAGAACTACTCTTAGAATGATGTGTTTATTTCCGATGCAAAGACCTTATGAGTGAATCAATATTAATTCCAAAAAATGCCATCTTTAATGACTTGACAACAGTATCTTAACTATATCCCTTGTTGATAAATCTGTTTTAAGGTTTGATTAGCTTTTCAGGTGAATGACCACATTTTTTGTGCTTTGTATAGAATACTACCATAAAAAAATGGGATGTGAAATACCTGAACATATAAGATATTTGCATGTTGATTTATATTTACGAATGAGGTCCTTGTACCGATGATAAAACTTAGTAAAAGTTTTGACAAGTTTGTGATATCGAAATATCGTAATAATTTTTCAGTAATGCAGAGATTTCTTCCGTTAAAATCAAATACGTTGTTATATAAACAAGCGAATAGAACAGTTTGAGATATATAAACACAGGGAACGTCGGCATCTAAAAACGGATAATTAGCAATAGGAAATGAAAAATCATCTCTCTTATCGTAAATTCTCGTCAGAGATATAGATATCAAGATCCAGGAAAGGGCAGTGTTCATTGTTAATATTAGCTTTTAATTATTTAAATTAAGTTCAAAAGGATGAATCTCTTTAGTGTACATACTGAAGTCGTCATTTTTGACAGCCAAAATATCATCCAAATATCTAAAAGTGTTATTAATTTTTTTTTTATCTAATGTTGTTTCGTTGGGTCTTTGCTGATTTTAGATATAACTTGTGATTCGTAATAATACAGAAAGTATGTTTAGGTGATATTTCAAGATAAGAGGATGATAATGAAATAATAGTCTCATTAAAAAAATAATTCTTTCTAAATATATATATATTTATTTTAATTTATTTTATTCATTATTATTTTGTTTGGTTTAGTTTGTTTAGTTTATTTTTGCTATTGTTGTTTGTTTGCTATTTTTAATTCAAGACTTTCTCTTGACATGTTTTTAATATGATGAAAAAATATATCTCTTAAAATCTAATTGGTTTTTCGCTACCACATGTACTAGCAAGTATTAAAAAACGGTTTTAACGTTTTTTTTTTTTAAAATAAGTTTCAACAGAATCAATAGCAATTACAACCAAGTAGTAAGCGTTGCATAATTTCTATATTCCAATTATCACGCGCTTGTTAACAAGATATTTGATGATCCCAAAAGGAATTATAAGGTCATAATGCGTAACTTATATCATATTTGAATAGGTCTTCTGCTTTAGTTGGTTTCAATACATATATGAACAAGATTGCTACACGTAGCAATATGTCCCCGCCGCAGAGAAAAGTCGAAGCCCCACAAGATATACAAAATGTGTATTATTGAAATGGCGGCATAGGATCAAGTACATGTGGTGATTAACAATCTTACAAAATTTGAACAAAATTCGATCACCGGTCTCAGAGGAGTTGCATCCACAAAGTGTTCCTATAGTGTCACATGCACAAACACGTTAAAGTCCAATAACTTCCGTATAATTTGTCGAATCAAAACTCTGATGCGAAAGGATCAAGTACAAGTGGTGACTAACAATCATACAGAATTTGAACGAAATCTGATTAGCGGTCGGAGAGGAATTGCGTCCACAAAGTGTTCCTATAGTGTCAAATACAGAAAAAAATGGGTCAAAGACACAAATGGCCGGGTTGCTGGGTGTTTATTGTTGTGGTGACAAAGGTGATTACAAGATCATATTGCACATTGGCAGTCATGAATATTTATATAGACAAAATCAGACACATTGTATGTTGGTGTACGAGCACAGAGGCAGCCATCAATTTAATTAGAAATAGGTGAAGTAAGCAATATTTGATTTGATTACATGTTGATAAACACTTGTTTGGAAAAATGGAAAATAATTCCTGAAATAATTCCATAAAGTGGGATGCATATCTTCAATATGTATTAAAAGATTCTGTGAAGTTTCAAGCATGTGGATGAAAAACTGTAGGAGGAGTTGATTTCACAAAATAGGTACCCTCTATTGAAGATGTCAATAAAAAATGACTAAGTTCCAAAGTTTGGAAAAATGGGAAATAATTCCTGAAATAATTCCATAAAGTGAGGTGCACATCTTCAATACATATAGAAACATTCTATGAAGTTTCAAGCATGTGGGTGAAAAATTGTAGGAGGAGTTGATTTCACAAAATAGGTACCCTCTATTGAAGATGTCAATAAAAAATGACTAAGTTCCAAAGTTTGGAAAAATGGGAAATAATTCCTGAAATAATTCCATAAAGTGAGGTGCACATCTTCAATATATATAGAAACATTCTATGAAGTTTCAAGGATGTGGGGGAAAAACTGTAGGAGGAGTTGATTTCACAAAATAGGTACCCTCTATTGAAGATGTCAATAAAAAAACAACTAAGTTCCAAAGTTTGGAAAAATAGGGAAATAATTCCTGAAATAACTCCATAAAGTGAGGTGCACATCTTCAATATATATAGAAACATTCTATGAAGTTTCAAGGATGTGGGTGAAAAACTGTAGGAGGAGTTGATTTCACAAAATAGGTACCCATTTTCCCCGCCAGCCCGCCGCCGCCCGCCGCCCGCCGCCGCCCGCCGCCGCCCGCCGCCCGCCCGACATTCACCATACTATAACCCGGATTTGCACTCTGTGCAACCCGGTCAAAAATTAAAGTCCCATAACTCCCGTAAAATTTGTCGAATCGAAATTGCGGTAAGATAGAATCAAGTACATATTATGGTGACTAGCAATCCTACAAAATTTTAACGAAGACCTATCTGTGGTCTCAGAGGAGTTGCGTCCACAATGTGTTTCTATAGTGTCACATTCACAAAAAAACGTTAAAGTCCCAAAACTCACGTAACCTTTATTGAATCAAAATCGCGGTTCCATAGGATCAAGTACATGTGACGATTAACAATCCTACAAAATAGGAACGCAATCTGATCAGCGGTCTCAGAGAAGTTGCGTCCACATAGTGTCCCTTTATTGTTAATTTCAGAAAAAAAGTAAAAGTCCCATAACTCCCATAGAATTTGTCGAACCAAAATGGCGGTGCGATAGGGTTAAGTATATATTGTGACTAACAGTCCTACAAAATTTAACGAAATCAGATCAGCGGTCTCAGAGGAGATGCGTCCACAAGTAAATGTGATGGGCGGACGGATGGAAGGACGCAGACCATTACAAAGTCCCTCCGTCGCGTTGCGGCAGGGGAAAAAAAGGGGGCTCTTTTTGAGGAAACTACGAACAGCATCCTGCGGTTACATTATATTGAACAAATACAATAAAATGCACGTAAAAACATTCTTCTTTAGTTTAAACAATATTTATTCAAATATGCTTATGTTTACAAAAATATATAATACAAAATGTGAAAATACAGGGATTCGGAAACAAGAGAACTTATATAAATCTGTCTCACTTTAATTTTATGTATTGAGTAATTACCTATTTAGTACAAAGAGTATACGTGAGGTGGGGGGGGGGGAGGGGGTGATAGACTGAAAAAAGACTTTTTTATCACGATTTAACCAATCACATTGCACATTTTGCTGCTTTTGTACGCAAGAAATTAAAATAATTACATTATGCTAATGATGATAAGATATCCTACCGAGTTATATTCCATTCAACAAAAATAACAATTGTTTGACGCTTGAATTACTATCTAAAACATCCATTTAAGGATGATGGCTGGTCTAATAGGAAATAAATAGGATTTGAAATACTGTGGATTCATTAAAATTCGTTGTATACCAATTTTCGTGGTTCCCAGTAAACCACGAATTTAAATATCCAACGAAAAATAATATTTTTACTTGAGATTAAATTTTATTGTACTTAAGTTTGAAACCACGATTGTCGCGGAATTCACATCGGGTTTTTTTAATATCAAACATTCAAGAAAAAGATTAATCTTAAGTCTGATCGGCACGTTTTGTCGCAGTATTTTCGTGATATCTGATGTGCCAGGCCATGAATTTCAGTATTTCAACAACTTTTTATATTTTTTCTAAGCCAGCAATCCACGAATTTACGTATACCACGAAAGGCCTTTTTTTCTCTATCCACGAAAATAAATGAATCCACAGTAAGTGTTTTAGATTGAGAGATCATATGAATAGTAAACAAATAAGCAAGAAAAAAATGTAGGTTCAATTCAAACATTCAAGAAAAAGATTAATCCTAAGTAGGCCTAAACAATACAGAATTTCTCATAAATTACAGTAATAACATCTTGTAAAAAGATAATAATGCAGAAATTATTAAAATTATCGTTATCAGATTAAACATATGTATTTATATGCCCCGAGGTATTTGGTGACAAGTGATTGCAATTTTGTCAATATATATTTTACACCTAATTAACCTAACAAGTAAATAATTACGGGTTTATTTAATCTTGTTAAATTCATGACAAGCTTTGTTCGCGGTTCAAAATTTGAAGAATCTGTTTGTTAGACTTTATTTTATAAGCGCTTAAAATCAGTACTTTACTGTACAATATCAAAGTCTGATCGGCACGTTTTGTCGCAGTATTTTCATGATATCTGATGTGCCAGGACATGAATTTCAGTATTTCAACAACTTTTTATATTTTTTCTAAGCCAGCAATCCACGAATTTACGTATACCACGAAATGCCTTTTTTTCTCTATCCACGAAAATAAATGAATCCACAGTAAGTGTTTTAGATTGAGAGATCATATGAATAGTAAACAAATAAGCAAGAAATAAATGTAGGTTCAATTCAAACATTAAAGAAAAAGATTAATCCTATGTAGACCTAAACAATACAGAATTTCTCATAAATTACAGTAATAACATCTTGTAAAAAGATAATAATGCAGAAATTATTAAAATTATCGTAATCAGATTAAACATATGTATTTATATGCCCCGAGGTATTTGGTGACAAGTAATTGCAATTCTGTCAGTATATATTTTACACCTGATTAACCTAACAAGTAAATAATTACGGATTTATTTAATCTTGTTAAATTCATGACAAGCTTTGTTCGGTTCAAAATTTGAAGAATCTGTTTGTTAGACTTTATTTTATAAGCGCTTAAAATCAGTACTTTACTGTACAATATCAAAGTCTGATCGGCACGTTTTGTCGCAGTATTTTCGTGATATCTGATGTGCCAGGCCATGAATTTCAGTATTTCAACAACTTTTTATATTTTTTCTAAGCCAGCAATTCACGAATTTACGTATACCACGAAATGCCTTTTTTCTCTCTATCCACGAAAAATGATATCCACGAAAATAAATGAATCCACAGGAAGTGTTTTAGATTGAGAGATCATACGAATAGTAAACAAATAAGCAAGAACAAAATGTAGGTTCATGTGCTCATTTTTAAGCTATAAGGCCTTGAAAATTTGCAGGAAATGGGTTTTCTCTGGATTTTTCATTGTCTTTGCATTGACAACTTCTTCATTTTTCATTGTCTTTGCATTGACAACTTCTTCATTTTTCATTGTCTTTGCATTGACAACATCTTTGATGTATGAAAAAATAAAAAGGATTTCATAAAATTTTGTCAAATACCATTTTAAGGTGTATATGATTGAATTATAAAAGAAAAGGTGGGGGTTCATGGGCAAAAAAATTCATGTTTAAGAAATGGATAAAACCCGAAGATTCCGAAAATCTGACAAAAAGACCAATGATCAGCGAGTATCCTTAAAACATATCACATACTATTTGTATAATGTTTGAAGCATTTTTAAATGGACTTTTAGCTACATGCATATACATGTATACACCCTCATTTATTTTTTTTTATTTCATTGTCAGGAATCTCTTCCCGGTCCATTGACAAAAAGAAAAAAATATTCTTGACCGACTTTTTTTTGAAAATAAATATTATTCTAACCTCAGAATCAAATGGTTGACCACTTATTTAGTAATAGTTTTATTTTCGTATAAGCTAATAGAACATACAGTTTGTGACAAATTTCAAACACAGAACATTATAACGATAGTGTTGGTTGTGTTTTTGTGGTTGAGGTAAAAGAGGGGGGCTTAACATGGTAGAAATGATTGTATTTCAATTCCCTTTCATCAGAATCACTTCTGTGAAAATGAGAGACAATTTGCTACGATGAATATTGCATGGGTCTGAAGGAAAACAATACATGATGGTACATTTGTATACATCCCACTGTTGATTGTAGTTTTATTACGTCTCATCGCATATGGGATTTGGATTTTTTTTTGTTTGGTATAATCAGCGTGAAACGATATGTCAGACTGTACATATTCTGTGTTATTCTATCAATTTCCTGTTGCTAACGACTTGTAAAATGAAATACTCAGTATTCAGAATTATGGAATTTTGTAAGCTTACTTTTTAGAATTATTTTTTGGAAGTATTTTAGAAGCAGTGTTAAATTGTCTGCAATTAATAGCATTATGTACTGTCTCATTAGGTTGGTCATTCAGGCATTTTTTAGATTGCTCTTCGGTGTTTTGATGTTTTGATCTAATGTTTTTTTTTTTTACATTTTAGCCCTTGTACATAACGGATAAGTCGTAAATCGACGAAATATTCAGATCTTATGCATCAAAATTGGTATCATAGAATTCATAATTATCATCACAAAATATGAACAATTGAAGTTTTGAGAAAATGATAATACCAAAATCATTAAAATGCAATCTATAGAGAATACATTTTTCGTATATCTCATTTACCAATTTAATCTGGTATTGGCAAAAGATTAAAAAAGATCAGATCTGATTTGAAGGATATGTGGAGGACTGCTATATCCTAGTGCAAAATTCGTTTAGATAGTTTCTTTTGCTGTGTTTTGACGTCGAACGTCCTAAACAAATACGACAGAATTTTGTATTACTTGACGTCAGAGGAATCTCGACTGCTACTCTAGAAGACATTATAATGTAAAGTCTAATGGATATAGAAAAAACAGGTCAAATAGACGGTTTGCTATGTGTATTTTATTTTTCTGGTTGTATCTGTGTTGTATTTGTTTACTATGTTAGTGTTCTTATACGAATTCGTCTTCTTTTTTTTAATTTGATCTTGTGGAATTTACCTATTGTTTTAGTGCATCGATATTCTTTTGTCGATATTAATAATTTAGCTATCATTATATATTTTTACATAACCTACCCATTTAGGCAGTGACCTTGATTTATAGTGTATCCTTAAGAAGTAAATACTAGTGATCAGGTACATGTATATGTCTATTTTTAGTGTACTGTGTAGAGAAAATACACAGTCTTTCAATTATGTAAAACAGTCCTGTCTGTCAGGAAATTGCTGTAAAGATTGAATTTCAGTATACAATGCAGGCCAAATATATCGTCAAGTATGAAGACTGTCATTTCTAAAAAAAAAAAAAAAACAAAGAAAGAACAGTATGCAATATACATGATATAGGCCAAATACACTGCCTGTTTACAAGTGGATAGAGTTTCATGTCTAAAACATGATAAGTAAAGAGCTGTAAATATTAAATATTTGTTATTTAACTTGCAGGTTGAGATAACTTACAGAGTTTCATTTCGTAGAAGTTATGGTCCGGAACATTTCTGCAGTAACACAACAATAACAAACAATACATTGTTAGACGGCGAGGGAAGTATAGAGTGTGTTACTGGATGTTCTGGAACTCTTGTATCTCAAATGTCATACTACTGTATATCATTCAGTGAAGAATATGACACGACAACAGGACAACGTAGTGTTCTTCATACATTTACTCCTGTCAGTGACAACATATATAGATTTGGGTAAGCAGAGATATTTCATATTTATTTTGTATTATTGAAATGTTCGGAAATGAATGGAACGATTGAGATAACGGATAATCTTTTGTGTTGTGCTATTATTGCTTATTTGTATAGATGTCCAGAAGTTCAAATATAAGATAAATTTTAGAGCTGAATGCGACTTTAGATGACTTGATTTATGTTTGTTGTAATATCGTAACAAAGGCTTTCGATAAGACCATGATATGCGTTATACCTTGTTGGTAATCTTACATCATTGAATTGACCAAACTTTGTTTGTAGTAATTCCCAGTCTTATATATATGAAGTGCGTTACCAAATTCTAAAAAATATCAGTTTACCGGACTATCTGATCATTCATCTATGTGTTTTGTGCTCTATATGTTGTTTTTGTCTGACAATTTGTCTGTTGAATGGTTGATTACTATGTTATTGTTGACCAATCCTGTTCTCCGTTTTATTATGACCATTCCTGTTCTCCGTTTTATTATTCATACAAATGCAATACTATATTTCCATAAATAATATAAATTCGTGTTATGGGGTTGAATAGTACAAACCAGAAAGAACGGAAGGAATGTTAATATGAATAAATAAGACACAAATTCAGAAAAGTAATATTAATTTATGTTTACTTAATGTTTAGTAGTTACTAGGTAACTACCCGTGCAAGCACAGAATTCAGAAGGCGGAATATCTGTTCTTATCCCTTAGAGCACCCCGCCATTTTAGCAGGATGAGATATTTGTTTCTTGTAAAGCAATAGGTGAAAAACATAATGTTGCTTTTCCAAGCGGATTCACCCTACTTAGTTGTTACTTTGATATGTCTATGTCCTATAGCAATAATCGTTTATTGGTACCGATGTATCGTAACAAATTGAAACACTATTCAAAAGTAAACCGAAATACTATAATTCCCGACGCTCACTCGTCCCAAGCTTCATATTCTGGCTCACGGGATGATATTTTACGATATCTAGCTGTCAAAATGCAGATAATATATACGCGTAATGTCATTCGGTATCGTGTAACCTTAACAGACCAATTCGAGAAATGCACGTAAAAGCTCAAGAAACAAAAAAATAAATAGACACAAATCCCAATGTCTAAGTTGTCCGAAAATATTTACCTACACATTAGAGCCGTTTCAGATTTTAATTTTTAACTGATTTAACGCAGTTGTAGCTGGATTGTTTAATCGACAGAATTACGTAAATTTATATAATCAACATTAGTAGGGAGTAAAGTCATAAAATTTACTTTATCGAATGCAATATAACCCAGGAAGTAATAAATTTATGGAAAGTTTATGACCGAAAAGTTAAAAATAGAGTCTGGTGTCTGACCGGAAGTGGAGACGAATGACGAAACATGGAAACATTTCGGATTGCGCACGTTTGAGTTAACCTATCGACAATTCCAGAATTTAAAGAAACGTATCGACATAGACCCGTGAAATTCTCAGAAAACACATAACTCCTCAATCAGTCAAATTCTGATTTGAATTGTGTCTATTGCAGTTGTTACGTGATGACGGCCCAAAGAAATCGAGGCCTTAATTTTAATAGTATAGATTACTTAGATTTTAAATGTCTAATACAGACGATTAGCTGAAACTTGTATCGCATACTCTGTATCGACTATCCTGTTCAAATAACCTCAAATCTTTCCAGCTATTGTCCCCGCCAAAGGCCCCTTTATCCATAAGCTTGATTGGATGTTGTGGAACATGTTCTGATAAATGATAATATATTTTTAATAAAACCTAACATCCGTGATTCATACTCTATGACATTGTAAATAAGAATATTGCAATATCCATAAAAAATAAAACCAAAAAAAAAAAAAAAACCCCAAAACAGAATTTTTTTTAAAATCTCATACTCTCCCTCCTTTTTTGAAATTTGTAAATAAAGTAACAAACATTTCTACCAGCATAACTTTAATCATTTTACAAAACAGTATAATTACACTAACGATCACACAGCCTTTAACATGGTTTAATAAGATTGATTTCAGATTAAGATAAATAATGTATAAAAACTAAACTGGATAAAAACACTTCATTTTTACAGATTAAAAAAAATAGTTAATTTATGTGATTCAATGTACAAAATGGTTTAGATGAAGCATAGCATTCATTCATCGAATAGAATGAACTGAAAAAATAACACCAGATGTGACAGGTTTCTACAAATTAATGAAAAGTAGAGTCCCAGTACCACATGTATTCCAAAAAAACTAATAACAAGTATCATTGTCTGTTTTTTCAGTATATTTGGTATTTTATTTCTTATAGATTAAGTCTAATTGAGTAACCCTCGATAAATAAAGAATTTACTTACTTACTTACTTACTTACTTACGGTGTATTAAAACAAAAGGATTTTAAGAAACTTTGTACGACGTCCGATTTGGCCGTTATTTTAAGAAAATCGCGTCTGTGACATTTTTGTCACTATTTTTGAGAGGCATATAATTTTCTTACTCTTCATGTTATGTTCATAAGTTTAGTTTCTAAATAAAGAAGACGAAAATAACATTTCATAACAGGATTTAAAATGTGTTTAAACAAACCAAAGTTAACCAAGGAAAGAATATAAAAAAGTATTTGTCGCAGTGTTTTAAAAAAATCACAAGTGTGACATTTGATTCACACAAAATGAAAGTGTTATGATGTTTTAATGATTGGCTGAAAATATATGTTCATTGGAAGTTTTAATCTGCATGAAAATAGCATTTGATAGATGAAGCGATTTTTAACCGGCGGCCAGAAATTTGTCTTTCTTCACACAAGATTTAGAATGACTGAATCGCAAAAAGTTGCATGGGACAGGAAATCTTTGTGAACTTAAATGAGCGTATCTGTTTATGACGTCATCATAACGTCACAACAAGTTACGTCAGAAAATGGTACCACTGTGGCAGCAGTGTGGCAAAAAATTGGGGGTATGTGCCAAAAAATAAAAATACAAGACCGACGTAAAGTTGAAATATATTTGATAAATGTTACCTAGGGACAGCAAAATTTTTTCCGTAAATCGATCGTTAAATGCGCCTAATATTTAATAATAACAGTTTATTAAAATTGAAACAAGTAAAATTTGCCGTTCTTTTTAAGATCTACAAGAAAATATATATATTGGCATAAATTTCTATATTTTCTTAAAATTCTGGACAGTTTTATACCAGAACACGTTTTATGTCTTTAATGCTATGGTCAGACGGACATGTACGGATGTCTGCGGATGCATCCGTAAAAAAAATTAATTTCATCCGCAGAAATTGTTGAAAATCTGCGCAAAAAGCCAAAAAACCACGGTAGATACGCATCAGATACGGATGCAATACGCATGAAATACGCAAATCCTGCGGATGTTCTGCGGAAGACACCCCTTTGGCGGATGTGCCACGCTAGTGTCACTTAAATTCTGCGCAAGCGATACCCAAGATGCGGACTAGATACGGATGTTCTGCGGAAGATACGGAAGTCCTGCGCACGATACGCATGAGATACGCATGCGTGTCACACGGATGTCGGCTTTCTCCTCGTCCGCAACATCCGCATATATACCGCGGCTTTTGGAGCATCACTTCAGTTGCGATTCGATCTTTGGAGAGAACGGCATTAAAAAATCGAATACCTGCGCACTTTTACCTAACTTTTACGGATAGATACGGACGTTTTACGCAAAAATACGCAAAGATACGGATCAATACGCATGATACGGAACAATACGCAAATTCTACCTAAATTCTGCGCAAAAGACCTTGCGCGGGAAATTTAAAATAATTTTGAGATTTTCAAAACCTTTTCGCGGAAGACCTCGATTCCTGCGCACTCCCACGGATTTTTACGGATGCACTTACGGATGATACGCATGATACGGATTGCTGCGGATTTCTACGGATTTTTACGGATGCACATCCGCAGACATGCGTAACGCGCGTATCTGTCCGTCTGACCATAGCTTAAAGGCATGAACATCGCGCGTAACGTTTATAAATTTTGTATTTTTGTAAAAGTGTTAACGAAAGCACGTTTTAGTATTTTATTACTATTACAAACAGATATTCGTCTTGTTGTTGGATCACCTTAGTAGAAGGAGACGATGATTGGAATATGGTTACAATGGCAAATCTCGCAATACGTAACGACACGGGACAAATAAACACATCCCCTACTAGTACATTAGAAACAGTTATCCGTATTCCTTATCAATCCAGTATGTCTTTGCAAATTCCTGGTATGTATAACATTTCTATTATTTAATGATATGTAAATTTATACAGCAGATATCTTAAAGCAATCTATTTTATACACTTATTCCTGATTCATAGTGAAATGAACACGTACATGTGAGATTTTCAGTAACAATCGATCACGAGTATAATAAGTGTAAATAGGTATTTTTAATATGGCAACTTTAGGATACAATTAAACTCTTAAAACTTTGTAATTTCATATATCTTAATTACTGTGTGTCTCATATACTTTTAAAAATTGATTTCTTGATGAAAAAATCGTTGAAACTCTATATTTCCAATAAAGATGATTGACTCTCGGTAAGTCGGTTTCCATAGAAAGATTGAGGCATCTGAGTTTCGGAAAAGACATGAACAGGTAAGGAAATGCAAGTCGTGTAGGAAAATGTTTTATATTTGATATTTGGAATAAATTTTAATTAATTATTCTTGTGTAGGGAAAAATATAAAAGTATTAATAAATTATCTAGCTTATGCTAACATTCTTCTTACTAAATTCAAATTTATTTTTAAAGTACAAGATGACGATGGGGATATAGTAAAGTGTAGATGGGCAACTAAATCGCCAGTGGATGAGTGTGGAGAAATATGCCAAACTTTATCGGGATCAATATTAGATGAAGTAAGTTGATAACGGCCTATATGCCTTCACTTAAGAACAGGCTAGATAGCTCTTATATCGAGATACACCTATAAAATTATATCCGGATGAATTATTTTAAAACTCGTACATTTACAATGAAGAACATTTGTATTACCATTTAAAGAACATAAAACAGTTATTCTGATAAATGTGAAAAAATGGGTTTAGTTGCACGTTTCCTTTTTTAAATTGAAGTAACTATCAATACTTTAAAAAGAGAATGACAGAAAATTGCGTTCTTCAGTGGATTTGACACATTTATTGTTCTCCACCTTAGAGCTAGGTCAGTGAACTGAAAACAGTTAGTCTAAAGTCTCTAGTGACATCTGTGAACATTGATTATTCTCCACCTTAGAGCTAGGTCAGTGAACTGAAAACAGTTAGTCTAAAGCCTCTAATGACATCTGTGAAGATTGACTGTTCTCCACTTAGAGCTAGTCAGTGAAGTGGACATGTAACAGTAGTACCGTAGTAAAATGTGTCCCCCAGACTTTGTTTCCTAGTAAAGTAAGTCCTTGTTTTGACTTTTACTAGCAAATTTAGTCCCTGGATCTATTTTCCAAGGACAGCGAGTCTATAGTTAGTAATATATGTCCGGCATTACTTTTCCTAGGAAAATTGGAAATTCCTGAGACTTAAAACATCACAGCAGTTGTTTTGTTTTTAGGGGATTGTATGAAAACAGTTCTGTTTTTGAAACAATGAACATCTTTCTTGTTAATTTCATCATATTCTTCTTGCTCCATTTATATTAAATGACAATAGATGATTTTTTCAACTCAGTTTTAAAGGTATGAAAGAAATGTGTTCACCACAAAGTATTAAGATTTTTCTAGTGAGTACTTTTCATAATGAATTTACAAGGTGTTTATCAACATAACATAACACTCAACGCAATAAAAATATGAAAATAATTATGTAAGTCAATAATCAATTTAATAATAATATTTAATAATCTTATCTCCAGATGAACATTTTTTCCTAGTAAATGTTTGTTAATTTCTATCTATTTAATTAAAAGTGAATATTTTAGTCTGAAGCCCGCCTCCGGGTGCGGGCTTTTCTCGCTGCGTTGAAGACACATTGGTAGCCTTGGGCTGTTTTCTGCTCTTTTGGTCGGGTTGTTGTCTCTTTGAGACATTCCCCGTTTCCATTCTCTATTCTATTGTCTTTCTCTGTAGTAATTTCCATTTTGCCTTAATATTCATTTCCACAATATGTCATATTTTAGAAGTATTCTCTTTTTTTATTTCTTTCATAATACATCATACTTTAGGTTGACTTATTTTCCTAGTTATTTTTTTCCAACAATTTTACCTAGTAAAATTGATCCTCGGACTAAGATTGCTATTAGTTGGAATGTTTTTACTAGGAAATTTGACACCATGGATATATTTCCAAAGGATACAAGAGATACAAGACGAATAAGAACAATAAGTAATAGATATTGTACAATGAAAACAAAAGAAGTATCCTTTATAAGACGTAAGAGGATACTTTTTATGCACGTGTACCCAGGTTAAGGTCCGAGTGCATAAAAAAAAGTATCAACTTTCATCTTATTAAGGACACTTCTTTTGTTCTTATTGTACTGTAGGTAACTTGTACGACAATCCACAAAATTTAGAACTCCATGGAAAATATGTGCACACTGGTCCACATATCGGGTAGAAGAACGTAACTTTCTGGAAAGGTATTGTTTATTTAAATTATTGTAGAAAAGAAATACTACTTTAAAATTCATTTACCTAAAATGAATAGGTTGTGAAACTTTAAATTTAAACAGTTTTGGTGAACCCACCAAAATAACGTTTCTCTTTTCGGAGTTCGATACAAAGTTGTAATATTTAAAGAAAAAAGCGTTGAGGAAAGGGTCAAACCGGCGAATAGAATAACTGAATTTCATAGAAACAACAAAATAATGTTCCTCTTGTTAATATGCATTCGTGGGCTGCAAAAGGTAACAAAGTAGAACAAACAGCCGTAAAACGATCTAGTTTACAAATTATGACTCAAAATTAACATCGTAACATAATGTTAAATTTAAAAAAAAAAACAAGATTATAAACCATTTAGTATTGATTTTATGTAAACAAAAAAAAGAAAAAAAACTTCACGGTTTGTATTGGCGTAAAATTAGGATTTCAAAATTTCTCGATTTGTTGAAACTTCTTGCACATTTGCACTATAATGTGAATCGTTATTCCATTGTTTTGGCAATAAAACGATTTTATTTTTATAAAATAAAAATCATGTTTTAGAAAATCAAACATTTCTTAATAAATAAGTTCCACAAAATTGAGCAGGCATTACTTCGTTATTCAATGTTTAAAACGTTTAATCAAACTAAAAAGTTGTGTGTTTAAAGAGAGTTGAAAAAGTGAACTCGAATCCTAGTTACCCCTGTTCGAGTTCACTTTTTCAATAGCTTTGCTTGGGATATTGTCGTACAACATAGCAAACAAACACTGCAAACTTATGACCGAAACATTTAAAAAAAAACGCGAATAGAATTAGGTCAAGACAGAAAAAAAAATCCAAAGCACTAGTTAAACCACAAAAACGCAGACGTAACATCAGGTTGCTCCGGAATGGCAAGATATTCGAGTAGGAAATATCCGTTAAAATGTCAAGTCCGGTGAGGTGTCAATTTTAGTAAGACGTTAAATCTATTTGACGATATCTAGTCTTATGTTTGAGATTCATGTACAAACGTCGTATCGGCTAATAAATATTTTTAGTGTTGGCTGAACAGAGTGCCTATAAATCTGTCTTAGATGCTTATACGAAAATAATTTGCTAAGGACGCCGAAGTACGTATAACTACGTATAACACGAGCAACATTAACGAATCTTCTGCGGAATATACGTACACACAATAAGATGGAAACTGCTATGAAAGGCATAGTTCAGGTTTGAAATAACCACCTTTGTCATAAAGTTTTTATTCCAATGGCCGTTTGTCGTCTTTGCATGAATATAAGTCTTATATACGAAACAGAAGTGAGTGTGTCTCTTTAATTCAGATTCATTGGGTTAGAAAAAGTTAGGCTTATTAAGAGATTTATAAACCATCTAAACAGGATGGGCTAGTTTTATTTCTTCCTTTTGTAATAGCCTATATGAAAACTTATCAAAAAGAGCAAATAAGCAAAACGTGGCACAGTTTGTCCCCAAAGGAGTTTCGAGTGTATTGAAAAACTTGTTTTTCAAACTCAACAAATATAATTATGGTCGGTTGGAAATCCTATCATGTTGAAAACATCAATCTTTGGTTAATTCTTGTCAAAATAAGAGGGGATTTTTAACATGTTGTTTAGGCGTGGTTTCTTGTCGATTTTACAATAGATTGACTTTAAATTCTTTAAGGTGCCTTTACAACGATGTACCTATGCCAAATCCTTAACAAACATAGCTCCCCGGCAAATATAATCAAGACCCATAAAACCGTTTTATTCCCACTACTAATTAGTTTATATATCATGTCAGACTATTCTGACTCCGTTTTTATTGCTTTCTGTGCTCATTTATATATTTTTTATTTCTAAGGGACGAGATCAAAAGTTCAGTGTAGGATAAAAAAACTTAATTTAAATAGTTTGGGGGGGGGGGGGGGGGGGGGTAAAAATCGCTGCAAGTTTTGTTATCCGACATCGATTTCAGATTGAAAAATACAGATTCAAGTGATGTCCAAGTCAATATACAGAACAAACATATATTGTTGAGGAAAAAAAGGACCCATGATACAAAAAGTATACACTCAAAGCATATGCCCGTATTGGTCAAACATTTTTTTACAAATTAAGTTAAGAGGGGGAAGGGGGGGGGGGGGTGTCAGTGAAAAAAATATGTGAATTAAGTTTTTTATCCTACATTGAACTTTTGATCTCGTCCCTAAGGGTATCTCTGTTGGTTGGTCCGTATTGCCAGTGGTTGGTCCGTATTGCATTATTCACCTTTCTGTTATCTGTTTTGTTGTATATTGGTATCAATGATAATTGTTAGTTAGATAATTCATTTATTTTATGATATTTAGATTTGTGAAATATTCTTTTTACAGTTTATAATTGACTGAATCAACACGCGTTACTAGTATTAAGTGAATGAGGTTCAACTATACTCTCTCAAAAAAGAAACGCAACATACAGAAAATAGGAAATTTACTTCATATATTATTTTCATAATTTATGATATAAATAATTTACACAGGAATGCAAAAATTGGCACACTTCTTGTTCATGAGTTCTTTTACCTTGGAATATCACAGTTTGTCACATATTGTCAATAAATCACTCATAAATTGTCAATATCTGGTATGTCCACCATTTGCTTGTAACACAGCCCCGACTCTTCTTGGCATAGATTGAATTAAACGCTGAGTTCGAACACGCGGTATCCTTTGCCACTCAAACTGAAGTGCCTGCTGTAATTGTTGCAGATTTTGCGTGGTGGTTGTCGTTGGCGCACGCGCCGATCCACTTCATCCCACAAATGTTCAATTGGATTAAGATCGGGTGATCGTGACGGCCAACGGATCACATTGACATTCTGTTGTTCTAAAAAGTCTACTGTTACACGTGCTGTATGTGGTCGGGCATTGTCGTGCTGAAAAATTTCTCTCCGAATGTCAATTACGGGCAATAAATGAGGTCGTAAAATTTCGTCTCTATACCTAACAGCGTTCAGATTGCCTTGGATATGTATCAGCTGTGTGTTTCTGGCATAAGAAATAGCGGCCCACATCATAACACTGCCTCCGCCAAAATTGTCTCTCTCCACAACACAGTTTTGCGCAAAACGTTCGTTTCGGCGCCTATACACACGTATGCGACCATCTCGCTTTTCCAGTTGAAAACGTGACTCATCGCTGAACCATACTCTTCTCCAGTTCTGTAAATTCCATGCACGAACTGTAGTACACCATCTAACCCTCGCTCGGCGGTGTTGGCGTCTCAGTGTTGCTCCAAAGTAAGGTCTTCTTGCCCTCAATCCATGAGAACGTAACCGATTGCGTACTGTCTGTGCTGATATACGGCGCAACCCAGGGACGTTTACAGCTGTTTCTGTTGCAGCAATAGTCCTATTCCGCAGATGGAAAAGTCTGATGTAACGATCTTGCGCCCTGGTTGTAACACGCGGGCGCCCTGAACGTGGCCGATCTGTCGTAGTACCAAGCTGCAGGTAGCGTCCCCAAAGGCGTGAAATTGTGCTACGATGAACATTGTACGTTACAGCAACAGCATTCTGTGATTCTCCGGCCTCTAGTCGTCCGATAGCGATATTCCGGGTAGCAGCGTCTAACCTTGGCATAGCGTCACCTCATCAGAATTTTATTTTACGAATGCATTCATGAAAAGAAATACCGGGTTTTTATACCGACTGACTGAGCTAAAAAATAACCCATGATTTGCACGTGAAAGTCGACCCAGTTTTTGGCAATGCGTAAATCGTAGGGTGTCCCAGATTGCGACCAAAGTCGTTTACGGGTGGATGAATTTAAATGATTGTACCTGGAAACTTTTTATGAAGGTGTAATTATGATCATGTGTACATATATTTTGATATTTATTGGTTATTTGTCCGGAAAAATAATATTTCAAAAAGATAATCTGATGTTGCGTTTCTTTTTTGAGAGAGTATACATACGTCTCTTATTTAATTTATTATATTTTAGGAAGCTTGTGTGTTATATTATACAGCTGATAACAGTTCTGGTTGGTACGGGGTTGCATTACAAATAGAGGACTTTGCTTCAAGTAATGACACAGTTCCGATGAGCAGTGTCGCACTACAATTTCTTTTGCTTGTCCAAATATGCCCAGAACGGCCAGTAATAGTTCAGATCGGTCTAATTGGTGGTTCTTCATATGATCTAGTAGTAGACGAAGCATTCAACTCACAGATTGTTGCCAAAAGTGACAATGGAACACTTTGCAGGTATTTTATCAATGACAGGCATTTCTTGATTTTTCTGTATCGCGTAGTCCTACACGAAAAGAAAGGAGATGATTTTATAGACACTATGGGTATTTCTTTGTTAGTGTTGAATTACCCTACTTCTAAAACCTAATTTAGCAATCATTAATTACGCAAAGGATTAAATTTTGGCAATATATTTAAATATCAGTCCTTAAAATTCCTTCCTCTTCTGGAATCAGTACTCTGATTGATCTCCAGTCTGATTGTGAACGTCCTTGGGAACATTACAATGGGCTTTAACATAACTTTTTCTGATGTAGAAATTTTGTCAACAACGCACATCATATGTTTAACTCATCTGGTCAAACAATACTGTTAGCTATTGCCATCACTTGACGTCCGTCGTATGTCCGTTATCTTTTAGATCTCGAGAACCATTGAACGATATTTATTGTAAGGACTTTTGCAAGTATTGTTATTTTGGGACCTATCCGTAAAGAAACATGGTTGTAGGTGCCTTTTCTAATTGCCGGCAGTAACCGACTCGGTTAACACTGGACCATATGGTAAATGTATTAAAAATTCCTGTCCTGAAGAACAGTTCAACTGATTGATCCCAAGTTTGATGGTTGTGATAATTGTAAGGAAACGAATAATTCTTGTTACTTTGGTAGTATTCTACGAACAAACATGGTTGGCAGGATCTTTTCGGATTGATTGAATTTCAAAGATTTTCTCCTCTGAAACTACTTGAGGCATAAATTTGAAACTTGTCATTAATAAACAGTGCAAGGTACTATCAAAGTGGTGTTACTTTGATGCCGACCGGAATACCATAATGGTCGCCAGTTCATGACTATTAACATTGGACTCTATAGAAAATATATTTAAAATTCTTCTGACGATGTACAGTTTAATAGAATGGTATGAAAGTCGGTGGAAATGATACTTACGAGGGGCCGAATATTTTTTGTTATTTTTTTTACCATTCTGGTTTCAAAAGGGTCTTTTCTGAGGGCGCCGTGGTGTAGTGGTTAGCGCATCGGACTACGAAGCCAGAGGTCCCTGGTTCGATTCACGTTCGGGATAAAAATTTCAGGGATCAAATTTGCGACGCCCCATCGACACCATTTGAGAGGATAGTCTCGATAAACGATGCTAGTCCGTCGGATGGGGACGAAAAATGGCTGTCCTGTGTTAAGGGAGAGCAACACCCTTAGCACGCTAAAGACTCCTCTGTAGATGTCGAAAAAGAGTAGGCTAAAACGCCGCTACAGGGGCCGCTCTCGCACCCGCCAAGTGGAGAGGGATTAGTATAAATTGGCATAACTTGTTTTCCAATCCATTATAAATAAATAAGTTTAAACTATGGGTTAAACATCTTGTTTTCTGAACCTCTTTGATCAATGGTTTTGAAAGTTGTAATCAATGATAATTTCAAGGTACTTCCCAAAAACTGCTACTTTGGTGCCGATTGCAAATCACAGATGGCTGTGTGCACCTGATTTAGTTAACACTGAGGAATATTGGAACTGCATTTAAATTCTTCTTTCAAAGAAAGAAATTAAATGGACTGAAACCAAACTTGATGGAGGTGATACCTGTAAATACCAGAATTATTTGTCCTGTTTGAGTTACGTTCTGCCAGCAGTACGCTTTTCTGGTTGATTATTTTTTCTTGATCTTCTGAAAAGACTTGTTCCATGGGATTGGAATTTATCACGAATGATCATGGCAAGTTACTATCCAAGAGGCATATCATATTAAAATTTCATGGAATTTAAAAAAACCAACATAATATTCAGACCATATCTATTAAAAATAAACCTTTGTTTCTTCATAGTATATCATCTGTAGACTTATCTTCACCGCCGGGCGCAATGACACAGTCTGCAATACAACCTTTTGGGTCTGCTGAAAAACAGTGGAGTACTAATATTCAATGGACACCTAGTAATGCTGATATTGGTACACATGTGTTGTGCTTTGATGCCACTGATAATGATGGGTGCGTATTATGTTTAATACGATATCGCACAATAACTGCAGAGAATTGTTTTGTCGTCCTTGTATCCCTCTGCAAGCTTAAATTTAAATATTCCCGAACTAGATTCGTTTTTAAGTTACAAAAAAATCAGTCTTTTAAGTTGGTAATTTTGAAGTTAATACTTTTAAATTTACAAGTATGGGGTTTATTAACTAAGATTTCAAATATCTTCCTAAACAATAGCTTTCAATGTTTTGTCTTACTCTATTTGACACTTGGGTATTTAAATATGCAGTTCAGTACTTTTGATTTACTGTATTTAGAAATCATTAAATATTATCTTTTATTTTGCAGGGGTACATCTGACCACACGTGTGTCACTTTTAATGTAACAAAAGGAAATGCAACAACTGGTAAGCAGAATTTCATGGGGAGCAAAATGATAGTTTGGCCATATTGTCCATGTGTAGTAGTAAATCTACAAATCTGTCAGCGTCTTCTTCATCTTCATTGTGGTAGTCGTGCATATCGTGTTTATTTTCTGGTTTCCCATGTCAAATCGTGGTATTTCCTTCCTTTAGTGTTTTGTTTTATATAAAATACAATCTTTTTATATCATATGGTTCGTTTCGATATTACAAACGATGACCAAATCAAAAACCCAAACTTCTTGTTATTTATATAAACTACAGACACAATTAAAAAAGAAAATTTTCTGAAAATTATGATGCTTACAAATTACGCGGGTCTACTGTCACAGTGAATTTAAACGTAGGATACGTTAAATATACTAAGACCAGCTTTATATTTTGAATATTTTCTCGGAACTGACTATTAGGGATTTTAAAGGCAAGACATTGGGTTTTCCTTATTTATTTTCTGTACAATTTATATTAAATTAGTAGATAAAAGCTTGGGTCAAGTAAAGTGAAGTTTAGTTTAAGAAAGACCCCAAGAATAATACTTTTTGATAAGAGAACTGATTGGAAAACGACAAAAGACGTTTTTGAATTGATTTGCCACCTTACGTATAGCATAGGTTCTGAAGTCTCTTGGCATTACTTGTATTTACAAATACTTATACTTCATGTATTTTATAGATACTACCACAGCCGTACCAACCACAGATCCAGGTTCCGAAACAACCACCATACAAAGTCCTACAACCGTACAAACCACAGATCCAGGTTCCGAAACAACCACCATACAAAGTCCTACAACCGTACAAACCACAGATCCAGGTTCCGAAACAACCACCATACAAAATCCTACAACCGTACAAAATCCTACAGCCGTACGAAACACAGATCCAGGTTCCGAAAAAGATTACGAGTGGCTCATTGGTGTAATGGTGGCTGTCACTGCTATAATAGTTCTGACATCAGTGGTTTGCTGTTGTGCTTTTCATGCTGGATGTCGGAAAAAACTGCTGTCTGACAATACAGAGAATAAAGTCGAGCCCGAAATCTAAACACTTTAACGTGACGAAAGGAAAATATCTGGTGAAGCTATCAAATATTTATTACAATTTAAATAAAATTTTCACGAGCTGAATGCATCATGACAAAGCAAGTAATGTTATGCTGCCAATGAATCCAAATTCTACTTTTCAAGCAAGAAAAGTTTATTTATTTAGATACTAGATACATCATATTATAAACCATTCGTATTATTATTTTTGCCAAACAACTTTTCCCTCATAGGGTGTAATGTAAAATTTTGATAAGTCAGCAGTTAGATTAAATTTGGTCTGTAAAAAACTCCAACTTTACAAATTGGAAAAATTATTACAAAATCTATAATTGCATGATTTTCATTAACAGAAAGGGTTTCATTTTATAAAGCTGTTTAAGGGTTTACAGAACACCTATGGAAGTTAACTCTTTAAAAATCAGCTGAACGTTTTAATCCCGTACTATTTGTAAAGAGAAATCAAGCTTTTCAATGATCAAAAATAGTGTTTGTCAAACTGCTATATATCAAATGAAATTATTCCAGTAAACTGTAGGGTTCAAATTTCTTAAAATTTTTATATTTTTGTCAACAGGTCAAAGTAAATATTTCTTCAAAATTTTATGCAAATTGAACGAGCCAAATCAATTTTAGTCAAAGTGTTGGGTACCCTCTTAAATAGACAAAAAGGTTGTTATTGATCTGTAAAAATTATTTATTTAAAAACACAATTTCAATCATAAACAAGATTTGGTGGAAAAAAATTAGATTTTTAATATTATATAAAATAATATCTTTGTAATTTAATATTGTTGATATGGATAAGAATACATTGATAATGTAATTTTATATTGTAGTTGTTTTAAATGTTTATACGTGTTTTAATTCATGTTTGATTACATAACATAATTCTTATACATATAATAAAAGATAAAGAAATTGATTTTATTTGGACTATTTGTTATTGTTGAATAACAAAATTTGATCTTCATCTAAAATAAACTAAACAGAGGCAGTCGGAAACAAGAGATATCCCGCTTTCCCCACATGGTGTGTCCCAATGCAACACCTCCACAATCATATGTTTGAATATAGATCCCAAGTTTTTGAAATAAAATTCAAAACCTTTTTGGGCATTTACAGTACTGTACAGAAATGAAATGCAGAAAATGAAAGAGGATTTAGGGTCCCAACCTAAATTTACAATTTTCAAAATTCGATCCTTGTGAACCACAAGTTTAGAAAATAAAAATTCTAAAGCTTCTTGCGCATCTACATACAATGTGTGGCAATGTCGTATAAAACATAAATGCATGAAGTTAACAATGAATAAGAAGTTTAGGTCACACGAAAGGGGCAGAAAGACAAAGAGCGCTAACAATATCCCTCCTCTTTCGAAAAATTCTTACAGTTCTTGGAAACTAGGAATTTTTTATAAAACGAAAATTTATACCCATAAAAGTAAATGAAATTCAAACTATACCCCAGGATCCTATGAACAGAAATCAATGAAGTAAACATATTATTTTATACAAATAAACAATCTTTTACATTTGTCTACAAAACTCACAGGTCAGAATTTGGTGTTGAATTTACTTTAACAAAATTCATTTAATTTCATAGTTCTATTTTAATGAAAACAAAGCTTAACTTAAGCCTAATATTGGAGAATAATAAATCGATGAAAGGAAAAATACAGCCGGATATACTATATAAAACAAAGAAAACCTAAAGATGAAATCAACGAGCAAATTGCTCGTGGCGAAATATTACGCACCTATAAAAACTTGAAAAACAATAAACAAGTTACATTACTCTGTTGTGTTCAAGTCTGTGTTTTATACTCTTTTATGTTATGTTTTGTTTGGAGTTCTGTCAGTTGGGTTGCTTTGATAGATTGGTATGTCATTGTTGACCTTTCCTGTTATCCATTTTGTTGTTTGTTTATAATATGTTCAAAACAAGCAAAATATATTTCGTGCAAAATTCTCTCTTGCACTAAATCTTGCTTTAAAAAATGACATCATTGATGTAGAAAAAACCTATTTGACATTTAAACAATAAAATGTACTGCATTAATATCATACAATTATGGCCTTCAGAAGAAGGTAATATACATGATTATTAAATCGAGGATTGCTTATTATTCCGAGGGCCTATGGTCCGAGGAAAAATAACGCTTTCGAGATTTAATAATTATGGATATTACCGCCTTCTGAAGGCCATAATGTTATTATTATGCTGAACTAAACTCCTGGACAAAATATCAGTTATTACGCTCTCGTCGATTCTCGCGATAGAGTTACCTTGCTCTCATTGATTATCGCATAAATCGATGAGAGCAAGATAACTGGTTATTTCCCACTGGCAGAGAAAAGCTGGAGTTATATGATTTGCACTCTAAAATCAACGTAACTATTTTACCAGTAGTTGCTATAGTAAAGTATAATAATAAGGAATATTGTCCCTTGCGAAATAATATATTGCACGACAAACGGTTATTTCGCTCGGGACAATATTGCTCGGGATTTTTGCAACAACCATATAATATCACGTCATCTGCTTATATATGTTTATACCACTTCACGAAAATTTGTTTAATTTCGTTTTTGATACCTGATATCTGCCCGATACATGGCTCATTGGGTGCATAAAACCTTTATTTAAAAATAAATATTATACTTTTACATTTTTACTACTCTATTTACGATTTCTTATGTTTTTTTTGCAAAAATGTATGCAATTCTCTATGTATCACCATTCGACAACTATCATCCAGCGAGACAATTTTATACCTTTCCTAAATCGTAAAGTATACATACAGTCGAGATCAGTTCTAACTCTCAACTATTCTCTCAGAGAGGACGGTTCTAGAACCATTCTAGAATGGTTCTAGGGTAGAACCAACCCTGTTATAAGTTGTTCTAAGGTAGAACCGTCATAAATGGTTCTAGGGTAGAACTGTCATAACTGTCATTCTCTTTTGAGAAACAAATCCAAATATGAAGCGGACTTTGCTGTATCTGTAGTATCCTTAATTTCAAGTTCACTGGGGTAGCAGAAAGTCATGGAATTTATCGTTATTTAACGACAACACGTCAGCTATATAAAGAAAAGTGAAATTAAAGGATTGGGCTCGTTTCTTATAAAGAAATTTGCTCTTCGAAACATATTATGTGTTTCAGGTCATTTTAACTAATTATCGATTTGATAGGTATGTGTATAATAAGAGGTGTGTATAAGGTGGTCCCAAATTTCAATGCAGAGTTTCAAATGTGTCAGATAAGTAATTTATTTTAAACTAATAATTTATCTTTTTAACATTTTTATATGGTAAACATTTGATATATTACATAATTAATTCCCTGCTCGTATGAACGATATTTATTTCGTTTTGACAAGGTAAAAGACGATTGGGATGAGTACCGCCATTTTGAAATAAGAGGTGCATTTCACCAATTTATCGAAAAATTTTGTAGACATAACGTACATATATGGACATTTTACACAATAATTTGAGTTGAGAAGGGACGGGACTAAATTTTGATTTAAAGTGTTCTCTTGTCGAAACATATGTAGAGGAATGCTTTATTTACTAGCAAATAACACCAACTAGTTTTTAAATTATTTAGTTTCACATTGTAGTAAAGATTTTATTGTGAGTGAATTTTTTTTTGCTCTATAAAATATTTCACTATGATAAAAGTTTATTTTAAAATTATGACAAAAAAATTATTATTTTATTTCTTATACTTTTGATGTTCAAAATTCATAAACTATTGCTAGGGTCATAAATGGTTCTAGGTTAGAACCGTCCAGAATGGTTCTAATGTAGAACTGTCATAAACGGTTCTAGGTCAGGACACACCCTGTCATAAACGGTTCTAAAGGTGTCAGGATGACAGTCCTAGAACTGATCTAGAATAGTTCTTCTTACAGTTGAGGACAGTTCTAAAGAGAGGTTAAAACTGAGCCCAACTGTATGTATTTGTATGTATTCGTAAGGTACTCTCGTAACTATACGTAAAGTGCTCGTAATAACAACACGTAAAGCCATTGTAACACGACGTAAATGAAATCGTAAATACCACATAAGCACTCGTAATAATCCCTAAACAAATCGTAAACTAACTGTAATAAATCGTAAAACAAAATTGATTACGAGACATTTACGGATTCTTGCGACCGGTTTACGATACTTACGGATTGTCACAAGTTATTTACGGAAAATGCAATCCATGGACAATCGCAAGAAAATTTTTGACTTGACAAAAAAAAAAAAATGCCTCTACTTTCACCCATCCTAATGAGTGTCTGCGATGGTTGAGTTGTGATGAGTTATTAACGGATACCAACGAGTTATGTACGGATGCTTGCGATTGACTACGAGTTGGCGATCCGTAATGAAAAATCCGTGTGTGTGAAGGGGGTATTATGCAAATAAAGCTAGAACAGTGTAGATTTTTGCTATAATTGACATATTGTTACGAAAGAACAGGATTAATTAAGTCAGTCAGTAACTGCAGAGACTGCTTACTCTTCCGGAGCACCTGAGTCTACCCCCGGTTTTTTGGTGGGGTCCATGTTGTTCATATGTTTTTAGTTTTTAATTGTAGTGCATGTATTGTTTTGGTCTTGTCTTCGTTGTTCTCCGGAGTTTGTCAGTTGTTACGATTTTTCTCTCCTTCGAATATCCCTTTGGTATTTCTTGACTTTACTCAGTAAATGTTGTAAAGTAAAAAATTTAATAACAGTAGAAAATTTACAATTATCTATTCAGTACTTACATCTTCTAAATATCAATAACAGTTAATAGATCTGTTAATATTCCGGAATTTTAACAGAATAGTCCGATGTCCATCACCAGGTTGTGAATACTGATTACGGAAGTTTTTCTGTGGCTTTTGAACTAAAATTTACTTTATGAGTGAAAGAATACACACCAGCTAATCGTGCTGCAGCTTCTTCTTTTCAGCTTTTTTTCATCAATAAATGTCATAATTTTGGGACTGATGCAAAACAAGTTGTATCAAATTGTTATAATTTTCGTTAATTTTTGTTGAAGTACACAAACGTTTAAATGATTGTTTTTTTGTTCTGGCAATTTCCACATAAGTTTCAGCACTGTCTTCCGAAATTTTTGACGGTATGCCTCAGCAACTAATTCATAGCCTTTCAAAATTAACTCTTTGACAAAATTCCTCAATTCAAACTTAATATTTATAGTAATACTATAATTCCAAACCAATTTATATTACGAAAGGACAGATATAATAAATCAGTCAGTGATATTTATAAAAAAATAATTTTAATGACAGTAGAAAATTTACAATTATCTATTTCTTACTTACAATACTAGCAAAATAAACACAGGATCACTTTAGGTGTGACAAAAAAAAAGCAGGACCTGTTTCAATCACGATTTTTTTTTTGGTTTGAATGGAAATGAAAATTTAGGCCACCAAAGCGGCCGATAGAAAAGAATCCAGGACCAAAATTTCGAAGAAAAAAATATGCAGGATCAAACATTTCACCCCCCCCCCACGCCTAAAAATCCAATGGCTGCTCCCAAAGTAGAAATAACCTGTAACCAGTTACCAGTTCCTATCTGACAACACCAGGTGTGTGCCACATTTATATACATCTCACAATTATTCACAACGTCTAGAATTTTCTTCTTGAACATTCTTCATAATGACTCATCTCATATAAACAATAAACAACATCTTATCTATAGACAAGTTACATATTATCAAAACTAAAAATAGCTCTTATCGTTTCTAAATATTTCCAATTATTATTACTGGAAATTCTAGAAACTAAACCAGAACAATATTTTAATAAAATAAATTTGAAAAAATGTTTATGCATAATCTTTTATAATTATCTTTTGTATTGCTTTAAAAGTCTTCGTGACGAAAAGTGAGTTGTATTGGTAATAGATTGTATCGGAAACTTCCTATTAAAATTAATTGATATTTTTTTATCCGTATTCCCCTAAAAAATCATGCCGAACTTTTTTCAGTAAATTACGATTTCCAGATGTTTTCATGTCAGTTTCGGAAACCGAAATGAAAATATTTGTTTTGGTAAACTTCCTCTTTCAATGTCTTGCTGTCTACTTATGAACATTTGGGATTATATAATTTTGTTTGATTTTCAACATTTTAGGCCTTTACCACAAATGTGCAGCAAAAGTTGTAATCAAAGATTTTATTATGTATACATTTATTAATATTATACTTATAAGATTTTGTCTCTCTATTTGTCTATATTAAAGAAACCGGTCCATATAATGTTATATGGACCGATGGGCGGGGCTTAATTATTATATGGACTGGTGGGCGGAGCTTAATTATTATTATAAGTTTTGGAACGTTTTCGCATTGAAATACGTATAATATAGCTAATAGTTCATTGAACTGAAGGTCAAATTGCAGTATATGGACCGGTAGGTCGCCCTCAAAAATTATATGGACCTCAGCTGCGCTTCGGTCCATATAATTTTTTCGGGACGACCTACCGGTCCATATACTGCCATATGACATTCAGTACAACTATTTGCTAAATATTTCCTCGCCAATTGTTTTGTTATATTAAAGTTCATTATTTGTATTCACATACCCTAATTGGGGGTCTATGAGGAAAAAAAAACAAATAGACTTTTTCCGGCATAAAAAATCAGGAAGAAAAAAAATCCTCTCCCGTTTTCCCTGGTTAGGGTGGATGTAAATCTACTTATTAAGTTAAATAGGCCTAATAATAAAACGTATCACAAAATACCGAAATAAATTAGATGCACTGCGTGGCCATTTCGTTGACTGACAAATCATCAGCAGTGCTCGAGATCAAAATATTGGAAAACCGGTTAAAGATATAATGATGAATTAATAAGCACAACCATCAAAAATCAAAACAATTAACATAAACAGGTATCCAAACGCAGCTAAGGGTTACCTCTGCATCAAAAGGAAGAGCCTTAGAAATTTCTGGTAATTTTTGTCAAATTTTGAACGAAAAATTTAAAGGCATTTGAATAATGAATCATGCCAGGACAACAGTTCTGGCTACTAGACTGATAATGCCCTCGGGGACTAACAGTCCACCAACAGTGACATGTTTGCACAGAATGGTGGATTGTGGTTGGATAACAGCAATTTTCTCTGAGAAGAACTAATACAATAACATATATTCCTATCACAGGGAAGTGACCTTGTTTCGTAATCATTAACTGTACACATCTTGATATTATACAAACTTAGTTTGAATTAAGGGGAACTTACTTCCAGCTACATTGCTTTTATTTTCGGTCGTTTATTTTGTAAAAAAAATAACACTATTTGTCTTCGACACCTGTCTTATTTATCGGAAATATCAGCATTATTAAAAATTTTAATATTGCATTCCCGGATTGCATTGCACTTATATTTCAAGATGACGACTACTCTAACATGCTTGCTTGTCCTGTTGCATGTTTTCTTTGTCAGATTTTCTAACTTTTCTGATTGTGACAAAGTCAAATCATTAAATATGTTGGCTTACTGACCATCTTATTTTCTTTGCGTAATATAACATAAAAACAATATAGAAAAATGTTTTGAAATCCTTCTTATTTATTCATGGCTTTTTGCAATAAAAGGATGTTGCAAAAAAAGGTGGTCATGATCATAGGGTTGCAAATAAAGGTGGTCACGATCATAGGGTTGCAAAACTAGCATGGTTGGTTATATTAAATACCCACAACAGTAAATAAGAAAATAGTTTTCTGCTCTCATTTTTAACCTAAAGCTTTTAACCATGTCAATAACCTTGGGTTTGTCCTACCCAACACTAAAAGAGACTCAATGAAAAATTATTTGCCATAGTCATGGTAGTAAAATTTGAATTTTATAATCTTAAATCATAAAATAACATTTTATTAAGATCCATTTAACACTGAAACAACTAAAAGGGCAATCGTTCCAAACTATGCGCTTTATTTCCACTATTGATAATGGTGTAATTCGAGTTGGTTTCTTCGGAAAATCCTTCAACTGTCAAAGAAGTGAACTTATTCTGCCATTATTTCCAAATTTTATGTACATACCATGTGGGCGAATGAAATCATTATACTAGTTTTGTGAATTTATTATCTGTAACCCGTCTGTGTGTTATTAGTGTTGTCAAATGAAGTAACCCAATTGTAACGGGAGTCAGATTCTCGTATATTGTGTGGCTTCGTTGTCTGTTTCCCGTTATAATAAACCCGAGTTCACGGGATAAATACAACATGAAGTATAAACATGACGTTTATTTACATCCTTTTCAACATAGAAATATGCCAACATACAGTATATATAAAACAGAAAGGCAACGAATACGTTATTGGTAAACATTTGTTCACTTGTAGATCATGTCTTAAAAGCCACCCGCCCTACCCTCTGTATATATCCCCAAAATGGGATAAATTCCTTGTGCTCTGTTCAGCGTCTACATCCCGAATCCCCTTGTCCCGGTGAGGACGGCAGTATTTATAGTTCCCAGGTGACCAAGCCCGACCGGGCTGACCCGATCACGTGCAAAATGGAGCCAGAAAGATCTGTCACCCGGTGAGAATTTCAATGGCCGTGCTCAGAAGGAAAAAGTATGGAACTATAAATAACACTAACCTTAACCTAAAAAAATTGAGAATAAACAAGTAAACAATGTAATCCCATCACACAATCATATGTAAAGGTAAATACTATTTATATAATTGAATTCATTCTTTCCAGTGCTGATGGCTGAAATTTATCACACAAATTGAAACAATATACATGTATAGTATACTTATATGACTATGGTGGAGACTTTATAGACATCATTTAAACTTGTGTGACTACTCTTGCTCATATTAGGATGTGACGTCGAAATATTAAGTACGTCTGTTGTCCTAGTTTTCAGTCGGTCATTCAACTACATTATCAAATCCCAGACATCATTAAAAAAAGGACAATCATACCCAAGGAGCAAACCAAATAAAACGCAATCCATTAGACATACAAAACCGCGAAGACACATAAACAACCACAAGCACAACAAATAAACACTGAAAACTAAAAAACAATGAACACGAACTCCTATAAAAACCAGGAGTGAACTCAAGTGCTTTGGAAGGGTTCGGCACCCGTCGCGAAGTTCAACATAGTCAATTTGGTAGTAGTCACAAATCGGCAGAGGTACATGAAATGTTACGACAGTGGTAACAGGTCCAACATCGTCTTCGATATTGGAACCCTGTAACGGTCAATCAATTCGTGATGACGACCGTACAATTTCCCAAGTGATGACATCAATTTGTCTCTGATAAAATCCTAGGTAATCAGCTTTTGTGACAGCAGTAACCCCCTTTTTCGAAAGTCTTGGTAACTCACGCAAGGCCTTATCGGATAAGCTGAGAAACGTAGACGCCATATGCAGGCGATGCTGGTATATTGCTACCCAAGAAGGGAAAGTGAACAATAGGAAAGTTGAAGTCATCACGTATGTCATAAAGTTTTTTCTTCAAATGTCCCTCATTGTCTATTTCAAGAAACAAATCCAAATATGAAGCGGACCTCCATGTATCTTTAGTATCCTTAATTTCAAGCTCACCCAGGAAGAGATGTATAAAGTCTTGGAATTTGTCGTTATTTAACGACAACAAGTCATCTAAAAAACGAAAAGTGGAATTAAAGTATTGGACTACATGTAGTTTCTTTTTGTTTTCACATAGTAGTCCTTGAATGGAGTCCGCTTCACATGAGTACAAAAACAGATCGTAGAGGAGAGGAGCTCACTTGGTTCCCATTGGTATGTCAATTGTTTGTTTAAAACTTCGACCGCCAAATTCAACAAATATGTTGTCTATGAGAAAATCTAAAATGTTTGTAATTTCATCTTCAGAATACTTTTCGTCAGAATCTGAGTGGTTCTTTACGAAATAATCCTTTTCTCTAAAACTAGAAATTTATACTTGCGTGTGCCATTTTTCTTGAAAAAAACATTGATGAATCGATATTTTAATAGACAATGTGGTATGGTGGTGTAAAGTGTAAAGAAGTCGAATGTTTTATGCTGTTGCAGATAGCTAAAGATTTTGATTATAGACATTGTAGTAAATTTTTAAGAATCCAATCTGATCACTGGTGGAATATGATGTTTCACAGTAATTCTGAAGGCCCTCTTTAAGATGAATGTTAAAATCTTTGAAAAGATGTTTTGTAGCAATCGGCTGACCCTACGATGTACCTTTGATTAATCGGATCCTTATGTATTCAGGAATCCAATAAAGAACAGGAAGGTCCATTTCTTCACTTTTAGTTGAAATGGCAAAGGAATGAAGAACGGTCTTGTGATTATTAAGGACTTCCAGCTTAGTGAGTGTGGTCGGTGTATGAGTTTGGTTCACCAGCTAGTCAAGTTTTTAACAACCTAAGGGTCTAAAGATGGATGTGCATGTAGCTTTAGTGCTCATAAACCCTTAGATTTTTTTAATTTGGACCTGTATCTTTGCCCTAATAGCCTTCACCCACTCTGAAAGTGTATCTGCAGATTCATGTTTCTTTGAAGTCCATTTTCCGACGTAGTCCTTAACAGAATCCATCAGCAATTTGAATTATATTTCCAATTAATTGACTGATACCTCGGTATTTGGGACCTTTAGCTAGCATATGTTTTAGCTTTTGATTATCAATAAGATTAAAATCTCCAATGATAACATGACCAAAAGGACTATGATAGAATGGAGATGTCAAACGGGAGCAGTCAGTGGGTTTAAACTTCAGGTCTAATTATATGTAAAAAGACTTTTCCTTTCAGAAAATAAAAGAATAAAATTTCTGAGTCTCCTAAAATCCGCCATTAAGAATATTACGAATGACTTTGGACTTGATTCCGCCACCTGTATGTAGTAACACATCATGTTCCTCTACTGACTTCTCATTGACTTCTCGGACCACACGATTGGTGTAGTAACATAAAACAGGAACGGATTATATTATTCTCTCTATATATATTCCGTTTTTAATAGGCGATGTGTTATCGTGGGTCTTTTTTTAAATTTGCGTATGTTCGTGGGTGGAGTCGTCAGAGTGAATCTGTTTGAATGACGTACTTTGGATTGCTATTCGTGCATGAATTGAACACTTCATTAACGTTTTAAGTAATGCACCATCGAAATAAATAAAATTTTGAAAAGCCCATTCCTACTTTATTAAAATTAAATAACCTTTCTTCACGGCTAAGAGAGTTTTAATACAATTTCATTATTAATGTATAATTGAAACAGTTATGAGAAATTCCTTTCTTAAAATTAATTCTACTTGTCATGCTGTTATTCAAAGTTAGCTTATTGATGTTAATGCTATACAGTACTGAACACAAAATAACGTTAATACAGAGAAATTGACCACCAAGTAGATACGTTATGCAAAGTAATAGTATGACAGTATTTATATTAAAACGTACACCAGTATGCGAAGTGGTGGCATTAGTGTGTATTGAAACTGTGGTGAGTATATGTGATTCAATTGTCTGAAAAGAATGATTGATTACATTACGTTCCTCTCGCCGTCAACCGTGAGATACTTCTTTTTTTCGTTTCCCTCGAAAATGTGCATGGTTATTACCGTGAACCACTGCCCAGTTGAAAATGATTGCTTTCAGTAATAAAAGAAGAGGATTTTTCAAGATGTTAATCTTATTTTATGATAAATTAATCAAGCTATAGAATAAATAATATATTCAGTCTATCTGATAATAATCAAATATGCAGGCGATTTTGTGCTAAAATTTTAACACTAGGTGCATCATGTGAGCAGTTGGTGAGGGAGCTCATTCTTACTTGATGCTGTATTGGTATTTATTATAGTATTTATTTATTAGTGTATATCGAGAATACTCTAAACAGTTACCATTATAATATTTTTGATGAAAATTAAAAAAAAAAAAAAATAAAATGAAGCCTTTGCAAATATAGAAACGACAAACATTATCAGTCGACCAACATCCAGGGTTTTTATGGCTGCTTCATTGCATGTAATTCTCCGCCCAAATCCAAAATCTTCACAGATAGTTTCCTTCCAGAACACTTTTTTCACTTTCAATTATTTCGATTGTTAAGTAATATTTCTGTACAAAATCCTGCATGGACACACAAAGTCATAGGATTAACCTATCAGAATATTTTCAGTCCTCAGGCATAACTAAGGAAGTGGAAATTTGAAACTGAAAACTGTGGTTAACGTTTGAACAACTGGGCCCAGGTTTCACCTTTTGAATACGAGTTCTTTTTTAAAAATATTACTACTAATACTACCATTCTATGTAATATTCTGTCCAGCATTTTTTCATCAAATCTTTTTAGTCTGCAATTTTACTAACCAAATGTCTGCCTTGCCCTCGCCACAACTTTATAAAAATAAAATGTCTGTACCCTTCCTCTGGAATTTAAAGTCACAAGCCTTTTACATTGAAAAAAAAAACAGACAAACAAACCAAGAACTCTCTGCTAAAGGAGGCTTTGACATCTTCTTTTCATTTCGAGATAATTTGTTTTAAAGTTATCGGATGATAAATGTTTGAATTCTGTAGCTTTTGATTTAGGATTGTTATCGATATTTACCCCATATCTGCTTTCATTTCTGATTGCACACTCTTGGGTAGAGGTGGATTTGCACGACCTCTAAGGGAACAATAATTTTTAATGGAAAGGGTGGGGGCATTTAAGGGGGTTCAAAAATGTAATGGAAACAGCAGGACTATTTATCACATGAAATACAGGTATACACATGTATATTTTCGGAAAAAAGTTGTGCTGGAGGAAACAAATCTAATGGATTCTGAAAATAATAGATAACGGTCACTTTCTTCAAGCCTATGAAAATCTTAATAGTTGCTTTGATAGGTCCTTCTGGTTTTAATGCTCACACTTTTTTCATTATTATCTGCGTTACAAAGTTTTGGCCACCAGCGTACTTCTTGAAGGTTATTCCTGAAAACAGATTTTACACAAAGTAATTGTTATCCGAATTTATCCTTTTTAAAGAAAAATCTTTTGTAGATGTTATGAGGAAAATTTTTTATATTGAATTACGTCTGTTTGGTCTAATGTATTATCAATCTACATGTTAAAACATAAAAATCTTACAAATGTTTTTTTTTTAAATTTGTACGAGAAGGTTCTTCCAGAAATGCGAATGTTGTTATCCGATTTAGCTAATTCTTTGCATGGTGTAATATATCAGCAAACTACATGTTATTCTAACAAATTTATTTTTCCAAATTTGTCCGAGAACTTCGCGTAAACATGACAAACACATAAACAACCGCAGTTCACACAGTGTATGTGTTAGATGACATTTAAATTTGAACATAATTACGTGATTTAAAATTTTATTGAAAGCTGGTACTAAAACGAAAGAATTCAATATATCGCAAGTAGCCCGTGTATGTTCCACAAAACTGATCTCAAGGGCATTTGTGACGCATGAAGATGTCAATTACCTTTTTTGTACCGACTGAATATTTCTACACCATTGCGTTATCAAATATATAATAAATAAATATATATAACAGTTACAATATAATTTTTTTAATAAATTTATTTGTCACATTTATGTAACAGTCATTCATTACAGAGTATTTCCACATACAGATTTTTAATTGCCTTTGTTCAATTTCATGTGTCATATAATTAGTAAATTGTATAACTTTGTGCTCTAGTGTCCTGCTAATTTGGTGCCCTGTAAATGTGGTGCCCTATAGAGCCCTGTAAATTTCATTAGTCATCACTTATTTGCCCTGTTAATGCTATGATTTTCCATATTTGTATAGGGCTTGTTAGGGCAAAGAAGTGATATATAAGGAAACGAGAAGAGAGTGAGGGGGAGAATGTCAATAGAAGAGTTTGTCAAGACCAGTGCTATGTTAATTGAGATTTATTGTAGAGCCTGATGTTGTATATTTTG
The DNA here is from genome assembly GCA_028015205.1 of Mytilisepta virgata. NCBI lineage: Eukaryota > Metazoa > Mollusca > Bivalvia > Mytilida > Mytilidae > Mytilisepta > Mytilisepta virgata. The sequence continues at coordinate 42,188,122 of CM051515.1, forward strand.
TTGATGTTGTTAATACAGTATAGAAATTTATAATCGACTTGGTGTCTATATTCATACAAACAAGGACTGTTGATAACACAAGGATTCCACATTTAATTTTGTAACCAGGATTCCCTGAGCGAGACGTTACCAATATTTAGTATTAGATAATCCTGAAAAAGGGCGTTATTTGGTGTCTTCTGTCAATTAAAGTGTCATTTGGATTTATTGTCAATGTGTTTGGTCATTCTGATGCGTCAGTGATACATCCCAGGAGATAAACATACATTACACAACATATTAAAACCACAAAAGGCACAAACGACAGTAGCCACCTCCCCCTTGTACTCTTTTCCCGTTACATTTCTATTTGTAGGAAATAAATACATTGTATCCTCATTCTCATCCTACTGGAAATGACACCTCATTTCACTCTCTTCAAATGTGATTGGTGTCGTTTAAAGAGTGGAACAGGCTTTCTTTCCAGAGCACCTGATGTTATTTTTTAATATAATTTCTTTCTTTACAAATATTACTGTCTATATCCATGAAATGTTCTGTCCGGCATTTTTTTTTATCAATGTTTGACTCTGCAAATTTACTCACCAAAAATCATTGTTTTTTTTCATTTTGAGATACCTGTTTAGAAATTATCGGGTGATAAATGTTTGATTCTATTACTTTTCGATTTAAATTTTAGGATTTTTTGTCTTATCGACATTTGTCTCATATCTGCTTTCATTTCCGATTGAACTCTGATAGGTAGAGGTGGCTTTTAACTAGATTGTGACTACTTCTAGGGGAACATTAATTTTGATGTAAATGGTGGGGGCATTTAAGGGGTTTGAAAAAGTGTGATGGAAAAATTCAGGATTAGTTACCACCAGGGATCAAAAATATGTATATACATGTATATTTTGTGAAAAACAGTTGTGCAGGGGAAAACAATCTAATGGATGCTTACAAAAAAAGTTTCTTGTCATCCTATACAAATCTTAATAGTTGCTTCAATAGGTCATTCTGGTTGTGCTGTTCACGTTATTTTCATAATATTTGGCTTTTACGAGGTACCTTACAAAGGTCACAGTGAGACCAGTGTTTTCAAATCATATATGATGAAGAATGAAGTCTATGTTGCATTCAAATTTCTTAATTAAAAAACCGCTAATATTTAGGCGCAATAATTATTTGCAAAAATGACAAAGAATTACCTTGCAATTTTGAAATAAATTAAGTATCCGAATTTATTCTTTTTCTTAAGGGAATTCTGTGTTACATGTTACAAGGATAAATCTGTACATAAAATTACTTTGTCTGTGTGATCTATAGCAACATACGGATGAAAACATATATATCTATATTTTTTTAAAAATTTGTCCGAGAATTTATTATAATATGCAATTATAATTACAATTATCATTATTCATTAATGATTTCACATTGATGAATAATTTATTAATTTTTTTCTATTTTGTTATTTTGTTATCATAACTTTCTTATTTTGACAAAAAAAAAGTCTAATTTGTAAATACAGACTATACCCAGGTATTCACTCAGGTAAGAAAATAACAATTTTGGCCAAGTTGGAAGACACCACAACCACAGGCCACATAAGTATTTGGCTGTATACATCATTTAAATTTGATCACGTGAAAATAGCTACCGGATTAAAAACTGGTACTAATACAGAATGAATTTAATGTATCGCAAGAAGCCCATGATTCACAAAACTTATCTCAAGGACATTTTTGAACCGTGAAGACATTAATGACCTTTTTTCCCAACTGAATCGGTTTAAACCATCGCGTTATCAAGTACAATGTACAATACATAAAAAATAAATATAAAAAAAAATAGAATACTTTATTGGATGATTTTCTGCCCATTGATTGGATAAATTTTTTTGGGACCTATGGATATATAGAAAAAACTATTTCCAATTGTATCAATCTCCTTATTTACCAACTAATACAGGTAAGTGATTATTAAGCATTTGTTTAAAGGTTCTGTGCAAAATATCTCTGATGCACGTATCATACGCCTGCATTTTTTTTTTCCAATTCTCTGTCAGTAAAATGTATACAGCTTTCGATAGGTTCGCTCGTTTTCTTTCTTTTATTTATTCATTTATTTATTTATTTAAGTCTGGTAATATATATTATGGTGTAGATAAATGATCGTTAAATATTGCATTTCACTAATCAAATACATGTATATGTATTAACCGACATTTATTCACGATACACACAAATAAAACTCGCAAAAAGAATGAAATTTTGACAAAACTAAACTAAAGGATACGGATGAGGAATATGCATGTCAATGACAAAGAAAAAAACCACAAAGTCTGGAGTAGAATAAATTCCAAGTTATTTATAATTACTTAAATGGGAGCTCTATGTGTTTGAAGAAAAAACGTATTTACCCGTTACACCCGATATATATCTTAGAAGCAATTATGAAAAAGTTTTTAAAAAAATGTCGGCATTTCTTGTTAGATTCAGAAGCAGCAGATATCGTAATTAAACAAATCATAATGATTAATGTGATTGTATAATTATACAATACTATTATACAAGTTTCAGAGTAAATATACTAGTAACATTATTCTGATTGGACGACTACATTGTTATAATTATATCTCGAGGAAAAAAAATTATTGTTCTATTTTATTGCACTAGAAAACAGAAATATAGACATTTTGATTCCTACAGAAATGAGATAATTAATTTCTATATGATTGGATGATTCTTCAGTTATGTTTACTGTGGGCATATTGATGTAAATAATTGGAAAATTTGAATACTTTAATCTTTTATTCAATAATTCATGGGATACGTTATGGTTAAATGATCAACAACAGCAAACTTAATCTTTGTCAGAAAATCAGTGCAATATAGAGTAAAATGTATTCAATTTTAAATATATTTAAATAGTCCCAACATTGTGTAACAAAAATTGTTTCGGTCAAAGCAACTTGACACAATCAAAATACGAAAGTGATACTTTGTAATTTATATACAGAAAGTCAGTATCATTTAAATGCATCAGATTGATATGGTGATGATATTAAAAGATAGGAATACACTGTCAATAAATTATTAGCGATTTCTAAGTCATTTGTAATGTACATTTACTGGTTTTTTATATTTAACCTACTGTTATTCTCATAATTTAGTTTATTGGTTACAGTGTTATAATTTTTTTAATACTTAATATATATTTTAATATGTCGTTTTCCTTAAATATATTGATATTTGTACACTACTTTACATTAATAAACTGTTACCTTTAGTGCAGATTCATACAGTCAACACATTTTATTTCTACCTACTCGTGAACAAGCTCTAAGTCATATTGGCGGAAACGTTGGGATTGTTAACTTTTAACAATTTCTCTTTTGTTTTTATTTCGCATTTAGTTTTTTTTAGCTTTTGTCTTTTATACATGTTAGTCGTTCTTATCTGTTCTCAGATATACTGATTGTATTATATATTAGCTGTTTTGCAACGTACATACTTAAACTGTAAACTACACAGTTATGAGATACGATAAAAATAAATCTTATGGCCTATCTTATTTTCAAAAGTGTTTAAATTATTTAATCATTTCTGTTTTTTTCCTTCCACTATTAGATTATGTAATAATTTTGAAATAAACATTCGTAATCAACCCTCACTTGGAAGATTTTTAAAAAGCCCTTGAGGGTGATACGTATGTAAAATAATCTTCCTACTATTGTATTGGCTACCGACATCTAAATACATTACATACAAGAATTCCTCATATATCTACTGCTTTAAATGCAGATTATTTATAGTTAAAGTTTTAATTTAAGATGCAGGTTGTGCCTGTGTATGGATAATAGAAGATTCTACTCTTTATTATTCCTAGTAATCGTTACACAAGAACAAGAGAAACTCTTAAAACCACATTAAATTTTCTTGATGAAATGAATATTGAAACTTTACCTTTTGGTAATGAAACCCTTTTCAATGAATTTACTTGTAACTCTAAAATATTTAAAGCAGTTCAATATAGCACACTAAACAGACGAATTGTTTTGATTTTTCATCACACATCAACTCTCTCTTCATTTTATATTATCAAATTATAATAACTATCTCTTGTATCTTCATTGCGTGTTGTTATTTTTCTTCTTTGCTACATGAATATATATATGTATATATTTCATGGCTTAAGTAATATTTTTTTTATTGTAATTGTTATTGGCGTATGTAAACTATTTGATGTATATGGTTAGAAGAGGGCCTTTGTAAATTGTGATAACTTGTGTCCGATTCTATTGTTATAGAACAGTTCCAAGCTCTCACCCAACACTGCAATGTTCCTACGATGTGCTGGTTACCTAAATTACATACATTTTTTGTTTTATGTCTGCCTCTAGCAAATTTACCACAACTAAATTGCCTGTTATTTTAACAAGTTCTCTTACATGTAACAAAGTTTATAAAAATTCGGGCATAAATTGTTTTTGGAGTGTAAAAAATTCTCTCAACGTTTTGGATAAATTACAAACAGTAAATCATCAAGTAACTGCTGTGAACAGTTATGATTTTTCTACATTATATACAACCCTTCCTCATGATCTTATCAAAGAATAATTTAGTGCACTTATTAACTGGTCTTTTGAATCGTCTGGTTTAAATTATATTTGTTGTAACAGTTTTAAAGCATTTATAAGTCAAAAAAAGTAGGCAAATTACAGTTGCTGGACAAGCGATGACGCTACCAAGGCCCAACATTTTTGTTCATTTTAGCAATACTGTGTATCGACAGGTCATTGGGATTCCAACGGGTGAAAACTGTGCTCCTCTTATTGCCGACTTATTTTTATATTGTTATGAAGTCTTGCATGAAAAAACTCCTTAAGGGTGAAATAAAAAATCATGATAAATTAATTAATATTTGTAACAACTTGAATATGTACTTACTGTTGATAACCCCGAGTTTCTTAAATATGCAAAATACTTTTATCCAAAAGAGCTAGATTTGAACAAAGCTTAGAATAATAGCAAATGCTGTTCTTTTTTAGATCTTACTATAAATATCGATAATGGAGAGATACGTATTGAAATTTATGATAAAAGGGACCATTTTACAATTAGCATCTTCTCCTTTCTTGACGGAGACGTGATCGTATGGAGTGTACATATCACAGCTTATCAAGTACGTTTTGCACGAATCTGCTCTCGGCTAGAAGATTTTAACGAGCGAAACCATACGATTACTAAAAACATTTCTATTAAAGGGTTATAGATTTCAAAGGCTGCTTTTAAAAAGTTTTAAAATAGATATCAACATCTTTTATCCCTCTAAATACCCAGCTTCCAGAAAAGCACTGATCATGAACGGGTTTATCCTATCTTAGTTTCTACTGTAATATCGCGAATAAACGCAAAAGTCTCGCTAGTAACCCACAGAAAGTTGGTAGTTACTTAAGATTTTTTCACAATAAGGGCTACAAATATGAAATTATGTGCAATTCTGTAAATATTGCTCTTTCTTTCAATGGCTTGGAGACTTTAAATTAATACTAGCCTCTCACGAATACTGCCGATTTCTATTCACCTTTATGACGAGAGAGCATTAACCCCATTATAAGAGTGTATTTTCAGACTTGTTAGTACAGTAGAGCGACAGTATCCGACCTGCAGGTATGAGAGTCTTAGCCAGTCTTACAGTTAAAACGAGCACACTCTGACCCTGCTATCTAAATTATGTACATTCCACTCTAATTTTGCATTTCTAGCAACCGGTCACCTTGTTGGTAATCAAACTGTATTGGTTTTAATAGTGTGTTTTATACATCATAGTGTCATGATAGATAAGGGAGGGGGGGGGTGGTACCCATAAAACCGGTTTAACCCCACCACTGTTCAGTGTCTGTACCAGATCAGACTATCCATCATGACTGCTGTCCTCATGTATGTGCTTTGTGCTCTTTTATGTTATTTTTTTGTCCGGAGTTATGTTAGTTGGGTTGCTTTGATTGATTGGTGTGTCATTGTTGACTTTTCCTGTTATCCATTTTGTTTATTTATAATTTAGCAATAAAATATGTTTAATCTAAAAAATAAATAAAAATAAACTTGTTATAATGTACTACGACATACATATGAATATCCTGACAGCCATACAATTGGACAGAGTGCCGGTAAGTGGGCAAGGCCCTAATAAAGATAAGCATTACTTGTGCGATATGGACACGACCTTTAACCCACAATTTTAAGTATGTTTCAGATTTTAATTAGTTTGCGAAAAAATAAAACAGACAAAAAAGATTTTGCGAAAGAAAGTCTGTGAGTAGATAAAGTTAACACATCAATAAAATTCTTCATTAACCATGTATAAACTCAATTTTCGCCGGTTTTATTTATTAACGTTGATGACTGTGAGAAACACTTATTAAATTCAATACAGGATTATCTTATTTCGTTTTCGGCTATAATGTGTGATTTTGACCACTTACTGGTCAAGATTTAAATTTATATAATTCTTTTCAATACAGATTTATATAATTCTTTTATCAAAATACCTCAAGCAATTTCATTGAAAGTTTTGGGTTTAATTTCTGACTGATTAGATTAATTATTTAATGAAGTGTATTTAATAGCAACACACCTTTTTGTACTATATAAAGCATGCGACGCTTTGGTGATCATTAAAGATATATTCACTATAATTGAATTTGAATTGTAACAGACAATTTGATTGGTGCTAATGGTTGAGAAAGTTACATTATATTGTATAATCTACTTTGGGTACTGTGACGTCAACAACGTATGAATTCGCAGTCCGCGATTTAAATATTCATTGGTTAAAAAAGTTAATCAAATGATTCTACCTACATTTTTGGGTCAGATTTCTTTGGCAAATAAAATTATAAGAATTATTAATAATTATAAATTTTGAAACAGGTTTTACATGTTATACTTGTACAATCTACTTTGGTCAGTTTACGCTTACATATAAACCGATAAACTGCATCAAAGTTATATCGTTTAACCTGTTTCAAAATTGAATACAATTCTTAAAAAATAATTGTCCTATTTCCATTCAAATGTATGACCTAGTGGTCTTGCTGAAAGTCCAGGCGATGAAGGGATAGACGTCACAAAATCACGTGTTTGAGACGCGCTGAGGAAAAACAATTACGATATTTAAATCAAATTCTAACACTCGCAGGTTGTACATCAAAATTGGTATCAAAGAAGTGTATTATATACAACTTTATGTGATGATGAATATACAAATTATACAATATATTTATAAGATGGAAAAAAAATAATATATAAATAACATATTTCTGAAAGGCGAAGCCGAGGTTGACAATGTTTTCAGAGGGGTTAGACTTATTTATTTTATTATACTGAATGTCTTGGATTTTATGAGCGGGTGACAGTATAAAATACAACCCGCTGTGTTTCTTTTCTTTCCAGCGGGTGACACTATAAAATACGACCCACTGTTTCTTTTCAGCGGCTGATCGAGCAAAATAACACATTCTTGTAAACAATTAAAATGCATCAAAAGTAGAGAAATTTACATACAGTATAATAAAATAAATTATAAAATAATTATTAATTATATGTCTATAGATATACGACACGAAACCTTGAATTTTATATGTTTGTCATACATTGTACATGTACAATGTAGATTGAAGTAACAGATACTAGACTTTGTACCTGTCTAAAAAATTGTTGTGTTTAAGATTATATTTAATTTATCGAAATTTTCTTTCGGACAACAAAAGTCAGAATTTTTATTATATTTAAGAAGGAAATATGTTTTTCATCATCAACATAATTTTGATTGCAGAATTTACATAATCTCGGTTTTACGTGGAATTTACTTGTGTCTCCCAAATTCCAGTTCCAATTATGATCACAAGTTCTAAATTTAGCTATTAATTTTATATTAATTTTCCATGAACACTTTCTTCCCTCAGCACTATACTAACAATTTTTATATATATATATATATATATATGCGCAAGTCAGAATTTTTATTACAATTAAGAAAGAAACAGGTGCTTCATCATCTACATAATTTACATAATCTGTTTTGCTGTGGAATTTCCTGATGTCTCCCAAACTCTAGTTCCAATTATGATCACACGTTCTAAACTCGGTTATCAATTTCCAAAATTCAAAATTTGTGTGTTTTAGATAGAGCTCTGGTTCTGTGTTGTATTTCAAATATTCATTTAAAGAATTGAGTTTATCTTTATTGTTATATCTAATTTTTCATTACATTGTAATTTCAAAACATAATAAATTCCTTTATTAAAATTGTTATAGTAATTTTCCATAAACACTTTCTTCCCTCATCTATATAGGGTGAACGAACTCTGGGCGAAATAACTCAAGGCGAATATGTAATTAGGGCGAACGGACCTGTTACTTAGAAATAATAATCGAAACCGTAACGGAACGGGAAGCGACCAAGGAATTCGGATGACAGATATTTTGGGTTTATTAAGTCTCCCAAACGAAGTTTGGAGACTTATTGTTTTTGTTGCGTTTCTTATTATTATTATTATTTCTAGCGCCGTCAACTTTGTCCGGGGCACTTTTGTACTTTATACTTGACCGAATTTAATAAATTTTTGCACAATGGTAGTACCCCATGAGATGTTGCTTCTAACCAATTTTCAAGTGTAGGAGGGCCCCAGGGACAGTTCCACGCCCCTTCAAATACCTCAAAAATTGATATTTTTTGAATAGGTCAAAAATTGTTTACATTCCTACCCTATAACCATATATATTATTACTGCTTATGATAAGACGAAGGATTTGGTACCTAAGGGGGGTCTGAGGGGGTCATGCCCCGCCCCCTCAAATGACAAAAGACTTAATATCTTGAAAACCATTGTTGAATACCCTATAACAATATATATTATTACTTTTTATGACAAGACGAAGCATTTGGTATCACATGAGGGTCTGAGGGGGTCATGGCCCGCCCCCTCAATTGACAAAATACTTTATATCTTGAAAACCATTGAGATCTCACCCTATAACCATATATATTATTACTTCTGATGATAAGACGAAGACTTCGGTACTATAGGGGGTCTGCGGGGGGTCATGCCCACCCCCTCAAATGACAAAAGACTTAATATCTTGAAAACCATTGAGATCCCCACCCTATAACCATATATATTAATACTCCTTATGACAAGACGAAGCATTTGGTATCACATGGGGGTCTGAGGGACTCATGCCCCGCCCCCCAATCGACAAAATACTTAATATCTTGGAAAACCATTGAGATCCCCACCCTATAACCATATATATTTTTAATCCTGATGATTAGACGAAGACTTCGGTACTATAGAGGGGTCTGAGGGGGTCATGCCCCACCACCTCAAATGACAAAAGACTTAATATCTTGAAAACCATTGAGATTCCCACCCTATAACCATTTATATTATTACTCCTTATGACAAGACGAAGCATTTGGTATCACATGGTGGTCTGAGGGGTCATGCCCCGCCCCCCTCAATTGACAAAATACTTAATATCTTGGAAAACCATTGAGATCTCCACCCTATAACCATATATATTATTACTCCTTATGACAAGACGAAGCATTTGGTACCATTGGGGAGTCTAATGGGGTCATGTCCACCCCCTCAAACGACAAAACCCTTAATATCTTGAAAACCCTAAGATAACCATATATATTATTACTCTTTATGAAGGGGCCTCGGTGGCCGAGTGGTCTAGGTAGTTCGTCATGACTACTAATGACACTAGGCTGTCAACACTGCGGTTGTGTGTTCGAATCTCACCTGTGGCGGGGTGTGTTCGACTCCCACCTTAGTTGACAAGGATTGCCAATTTCCCTACCGAAGGTCGGTGGTTCTCTCCGGGTATTCCGGCTTCCTCCACCAATAAAAACTGGCCGCCGCGAAATAGCCAAATGTGCTGAAAATGCGTTAAACTCCAACTAAACAAACAAACTCCTTATGAAAAGACGAAACATTGTACTTCTAAAATGATCAAAAGTTATAACCTCCATTACACCACACAATATTAGAAAGACATTGGCTGTATCAAAAGACAAAATTTATATATTTTAATCAATATACATGTTGGAAAACTGAAAAATAATACTCATAACATAGTCATTTATATTGCATGAATGTGCAAAATGACAACTTTGTGATTTATGTTTCAGTTTATCTTTTAATAATATGTGGGAGTTATGTTTGGGAGACTTAGTAACAGTTCACTGTTACAATTATTACTTGTTAAATTAAGGATGTTCGCTGGTCAAGTTTTTGAATTTTTGTCAGATGTTCAGAATCAACTGGTTTTATCAATTTGAATGCCATAAATCATTTTTCCCTCTAACACCCATTTTTCTTTTCATAAATCTTTTGCATGCAGAATAATAAGCTATTTGTAAAAATCTTATAAAATCCTTGTTATTATTTAATGGTTTTCGAGAAATAAAACTTGTCAATGATAAATCTATGTAAAATCGAGACAGCATATTTTTCCCGCTAAATTTTCAATGGCTTATATCTCGAAAACAAGCACATGGACCTATATTTTTTTTTTCGCTCTTTTAGTTGCTTTATTAATCCAATATCAATATTTACCAGTGTTAATTTCTTGTTATTTTGAAACTGAGTAGCGAACATCCTTAAGCTACGTTGAAAGCAATTACTGTAAAGAATATACTAGAAAGTATAGTAGATACACTAACTATTTATTATTATGTAAAGTCAAGAAATACCAAAGGGATATTCGAAGGAGAGAAAAATCGTAACAACTGACAAACTCCGGAGATTTAGAATTTTTCTATATCATCACGTTATCAAGTACAATGTATAAGACATAAAATATAAAAAAGAATATTATACTTCTGACGATCATCGGCTCGGAGTTAAAACGGCTAGAAATTTTCAGTCCACAAATTTAATAGTACAGATAATAATGATACATTGATGATGTTTATGATAACAAAATGTATTTTGGAAAGCACCAGACTATTATATTTGGAAACATTTCTACGATAACCCATTTCTGCTTTACTTGATGTACTGTCATATCGTTTTATTAATTTAGTATGAGTCAGTTTTTTTATTTTGGTTATGTTTATTGAAGTTCAAGGAATTTGTGTATCTGGGTTAATTTTACTTCAACTGAGGCTATACCGCTGGCAGTGGACAGTCATTGCTCCGGGTATGACATGATTTTCAGATAGTTGTGTTGAATTTTCAGTTGAAATTATGTTAAAAGTAGGGTTTGAATTCTCTCGGTTTGAATTATTTTCTCGGGCTGAAGTTTGGCTTAAATCTTTAGACCCGTTTTATTCTATTGCTTACAATGCTTTGGTGCCTGTCTTTATGCTTTCAAAAGTTTTTGTGCATAGTTTGCAAGAAATATAAGAGGTATTTGAGGTTTTTACTGCTACCGAGGCGGTACTACGTTGAAATTTTCAATTGATTGATTTTGAAATTGTGATAAGAATAGGGAATGAATGTAAAAATCGAAAGGGGGGTGTGTGTCTTTTTTTATAATTTGTGCAAGAATTTCCCGTAAACATGACACATACAATGTACATAAACACCCATAGGCCATATAAGTATATTTGTTATATGACTTGGCAGTAAACATCATTTAAATTTGACCACATGAAAATAATTACGGGATTTAAAATTTTATTGAAAGCTGGTAATAAAAAAAACTAATTCAATACATCGCAAGTAGCCCGTGTATGTTCCACAAAACTGATCTCAATGGCATTTGTGACACATGAAAATGTTAATGACCTTTTTGTGCCGAGTGAATCTTTCTACATCATCGCGTTATCAAGTACGATGTATAAGACATAAAAAATAAAAAATATTAGAATACTATATTGGAAAATTTTCAGCCCTATGGTTTGATAAAATGTTTATGTAACTATGGATATATAGACCAAACTGTTGCAAATTGTACAAATCTCCTTTTTACCAACACACACAGGTGAGTGAATGTTATGCATTTGTTTTAAGGTTCTGTGCAAACCATTTATGTATCTTGCGAATGCATTATTTTTCTCCGAATTCACTGTCAATAAAATGTATGTAACTTTTGATAGGTAGGCGTGGTTTCTTCCTTTATTTGTTTGTTTCCACTTTTATTTATTTAAGTCTCGTAATATTTAATTTTGGGTTAATAAATGGTCTTCAGATATTGCATTTGATTGCACAATTGATGTTATAACCAATAATTTAAATTAACGATATGCAGAAATAAAACATGCAAGAAGAATGAAATTGTCATTTTAAAGAGACACAAATACACTAAGCTTTACCCTACAATTTTGACAAAACTGAACTACAGGATACATATGATGATTATGCCTTTCAAGTTGATATACCACTGTAGTAGAGTGGGGTTAATTCTCTTTAATATTATCATATTTTACTTTGTGTGTGCTTTAAGTTCAGTTATCAACTTGATATTTAATTTGTACAAAATAGTTCCTCATACATTGTTTGATAATTTAATATGGGTAATATATGTTGACCTGTTTATGCAATTGAATTTAATAATATGTATGAGTGTAGTTTTCATGACAAATTAAGGCTGTCGTCCTGATTTCAAGACGGCTGAGCGGTTCGATGGTGTTTGAAGATGGCTTTGTCGTCTGAATGATTAAGGGCAAGACGGGTTACTTTTTCCCATGATCTGATTTCATTTTAAATGTTAATTTGATGTGCAAATACACTTCTGCCATAATTCAAATGTCATAATTATATTATAAATAGTTATCTTGTTTTAGTTTTCAATAAATGTTGTTGATTTGAATGGTTTAATTTACGCCTCATACACTGTAACCCAGAACAACCTCCTGCAACACCACATTGGGTAAAAAAAAACAACAGTACTATAATAATACTGAAGTGATTTAACTCCACTAAAAACCACTGTAAATTGAACTAAACTGTGAGCTTATATAGCACAATTTATAAATCAAGATCATTCTAAAAACATGAATTTATTCTATTTATACAGTGGAGATCAGTTTTAACCTTTCAACTATTCTGTCAGAGAGGACGGTTCTAGAACCATTCTAGAACACCAACCCTGTCATAAATGGTTCAAAGATAGAACTCTCATAAATGGTTCTATGGTAGAACCATCCAGGATGGTTCTAGTGTAGAACTGCCATAAATGGTTCTAGCGTAGAACCGTCCAGGACGGTTTTAGGTCAGAATTACCTTTATCTAAGGACATATCCAACTACTTCGGTCATTTTCATGTCCGATAACTCCTCGTCCTCGCTTTTTCCAAACTTTTAAAAACATTTTTTGAAATATGTAGTAACATTTCACATCGATTTTAATTTTAATATATGAAATTATGACAATAATTAATAATATTAAAATAATGACCAATTCATACAAAACAGCAAAAGTACATAATGTAATAAAGAGCTATGGTGCAAGTTTTCTTCTTTTTAACCCACAAGAAAAACGAATTATTTTTTTGTTAAAATTTGTGTGATTTTTATATGAAGAAAATTTACAGGAAATTTGTTCTCCGTAACATGTTGTGTGTTTCAGGTAATTATAACTAATTAACGGTTGGACATGTATAGTGTACCTTGACTGTCCGGATGTTTTCCCAACATTTAATGTACACAGATACATGTGTATGTATACTAGTAAGGCGTTTTTTAAATCTATTTCGGTATTTTGTGATACGTTTAATTGCTGACAAAGTCAGCAGGTTTTCAATTTTTTTTTATAAACCTACATTTTAAAATAATTAATGCAGCATTTAAATAAAGAGGTGTGTATAAGACAATGTAAGGTGGTCCAAAATTTCAATGCAGAGTTTCAAATGTGTCAGATAAGTAACATTTCAATTTATTTTAAATTAATAATTTATCTTTTTTACCATTTTTATATGGTAAACATTTGATTTATTACATAATTATTTCTCTTTGCTCGTGTGCACGATATTTATTTCGTTTTGACAAGGGAGAATATGATTGGGATCAGTACCGCCATTTTGAAATAAGAGGTGTATTTCATCAATTTATTGAAAAATTACAATGACATAACGTACATATATAGACATTTTACACAATAATTTCAATTGAGAAGGGACGGGACTAAATCCTCTTGTCGAAACATATGTAAAGGAATGTTTTATGTACTACCAAATAACACCGACTAGTTTTTAAATCGTTTCGTTTTAGTAAAAACTTTATTGTGAGTGATATTTGTCTTTTTTTACTGTATAATATATTTTAGTATGATAAAAGTCGATTTTAAAATTATGACAACAAATTAATTGTTTTATTTCTTATAATTTTGATGTTGAAAATTCATTACTATTGCCAGTGTCATAAATGGTTCTAGGTTAGAACCATTCCGAGAACCATTCTGAATGGTTCTAGGGTAGAACTGTCATAAATGGTTCTAGGGTAGAACTGTCATATATGGTTCTAGGGTAGAACTATCATAAATGGTTCTAGGGTAGAACTGTCATAAATGGTTCTATATCAGAATACACCGTCATAAACGGTTCTAAACGTGTCAGGATGACAGTTCTAGAATTGTTCTGGGACAGTTCTTCTGACAGTTCAGGACAGTTCTAAAGAGAGGTTAGAAATGAGCCCAACTGTAGTACATAGTAATTTCCTGAAACTGTGAATAACTACATGTATTTATAATTATACAGGTGTTTTCTTCATCAAACTAGAACATTCCTTTAATAAACAATCACCATGGGCTCATAAATATCAGATAATTCTAAGAACATTCTACTGCTAGATATTTCTTAAAATTCTTATAAACGAATTTCTATAGATAAATCGGAAGTAGCACAAATGTTCTGCTTATAGATATCTCTACAGTGAAAAGATATTTAATTAGCAAAATACTATTCATAACTTAGAAGCTGTCCTCTGATTATGATCCTTCTGGGCTTTCGTAGTATATGATACAAACACATCATTGTCATTTTAATCACTATCCTTCTTTGCAAATATTTTAAACATTAAAATCCTTTTATGTAAAAAAGAGATGTCAAAATTATAAAAAAATAACTAAACAAAAGAATGATTAAATAAATAAAAAGGAGAAAAAAGAAAAGGAAAAGTGGCATTGATAAACAAAACCTTTCATGTTTACGGTTTACAGATTAGCCGTTCATAATTATATATGATTTGATATGCATAATTAAGAAAAATGGGCTTAGTTGAAACGGTCACAAGATTGAGTAAAAAACTGTCGGTCAAAGCAAAAATCTTATAAAAAATTATGTCGGTAAAAACAGTATTGAGTTATGGTACGATAGGTAAAAAATTGTAATTTTTTTCCATTGTAAGCTTAAAACTCCCCATTCACAAAACAAAATTCTTTTATTATATTACTTTTTGTTTACTTTATTAGTTACCATCTTCTAGTTTTTTTTATACACGTATTATTAAAGTTTTAATATTTATATAATACTTGATCGTTTATTCAGTTGAAAAACTAAATATTTATGCGATACAATCAAAACAAACATGTTGCAATAAACGACATATTAATGCTGACAGTCAAACAATCGGACAGAGTGGAAGTCGACGGGCCCTTATAAAGCTTATTATGAAATCAATGACTGACTTGTGCGATATGGACACGATCTTTCATGAACAAATTTAAGCATGGATCGGATAAAATCCTTCATAAACAATGATGATCACGATTACATTTTTTAATCATTAACGTTGATACAACGTTGCAATTGATTAAATGAGAAAAACATATTAAATTAAGTACAAATTATCTTATTTCGTTTTCGGCTATAGTCAGTAAATTTGAACATTTACTGGTCAAGGTTAAAATTTATATACATGTAATTCTATAATTGTTTCATCCAAAGACCTCAAGCAGTTTCATTGAAAATTTTCTTTTAAATTTCTGACTGATTAGATTCATCATTTAATGAAGTATATTTAATAGCAACACACATTTCTCTTACTGTATAAAGCTTGATACGCTTTGATGATCATTAAAAATATTTTGGAAGAAAATAATTGTCCTATTACCATCCAAAGATTTGGTCTAGTGCTCGTCGGCACAGTTTTGGCGATGACGTGAATTACAGTATAAATATATTTATCCAGGCATGTCTTGTCTTGTATTTATCCAGCAATAAGCTGATTCACAGGCTAATAAAGGGGGACAAATTAACTTTATCTTAGGTCAGTAGCCTAATAACGTCTCCTGGCATCCTGGGGTAGGTAAACCTCACATTTCTACCTGTTTTAAAGGCTTGTACAATTAAATTTTATATTTTCCGACAATGTACATATGTTGAAAATTTTTACCGCATTATAGCTAAAGTCAAGTATGACAGAAAATATTAGTTTTTTTGCAACGGACCAGTTCATAGTTGTTGGTTTTTTCTCTGTTCTCCCAAACCATGTATGAAATTCTCTTAATTTCTCAAAGCGTTTCATACATTTGTAACTCATAAAAAACCAACCTTATCAAGGTAACCTCTGAAAATAAATAATATCACTGAAAAAGTTCTGTCGCGCAAAGACGAGTTGGGACATTATAACGGTATACTTTTGAGATACGTACTGCATACCTTCCTTAAATTGTGACTAATAATGAATTTTATATCGGGATAGTAGAAATGGTTTCTCATTTTACGGTGGATATACTTATTCATCAAAAGATTGGATAGTCTCGGCTTTATTTTTTTCAAATGTATGTTTCTCTGGGTATAAACAAATGGTTATTTTTTATAATGCGGATTTTTGTATAATAGAGAATGGAAACGGGGAATGTGTCAAAGAGACAACAAACAATAGTTTTCTTCTCGTTATATATGTCGAAAAAAAGATTTTCAATATCTTGTCCTTTGTAGTTAACATTATTTATTGTGATATTTTATCAGTCAAATGTGTCCAAGCAAAGCAATCCTAATCATTATATACACAATTGGCTACTTGAAGAGTTCTTACGCACACCATATGTTGACAGTTAAGTGTTCATTAGTAGGCACATTGAGCTATTTTGACCACTCGACCGCCGATGAACAATATGGTTTATTGGAGAATGAGATATCCCTAACTTCAAAAACCAATATTTCACCTTTGTAAATAGGTGTTATGAAAAGCAGATAGTCGAAGCTTTCATTTTGCCTAGTATATTATCAAAATAATGTTATACAGTTTGATCTGTGGAATAGAATACTTCTTCTTGCTTAAATTAATTTTAAATGCATTGTGTGGTATGACGGCTTTTATCATTAACTCATGTGTAGCTGGTGATGGTTTATCAAAAGTAAAATTTTTGTAGGTTTGTCTTGCAAGATCCATTGGCCTGAGATGAGCAGAAACGGTTTCCGCCATCAGGTGCTTCTTGTCGTTATACTTTTACACCAATACTTTACCACAGTGGACACTTCTCATTTTCGAGGAGGTATTATAACTTGGAAACCGGTTGGAAATCAGGTAACTATATAAGACATTTGCACTTAAAGCATCGCTCGAATGTTGTTATTCTTCTAAATGTCACAGTGAAGTTTAATTTACATATACATCCTCATATTTTTCTCTCTTAATTTAAGATGTACATGTGAATTTAAATGCTATTAAGATATCGTCAGTAAAAGTATTTCTTAAACTTAAATTTTAGACATTGTAACGTCTTTAATTAAACGCTGAAATTAAAAATCTAAAACCGTGACAAACTCATACTGGGATAAGCACTAGGCCTGAAACAGTTAAACAATTCCGTGTAATCTCACAAGAAGGGTTGCCCAACAAGGTAGAGTAGAATTTGGCCCAAATTAGTAGTGATATATTATTGAAAGTATATTTTGCTATTTTGATACATATAGCTCATGATATTTTTGGTATCACTTTCAGATAGAGATAACATACAGAGTTTCATTCCGCAGAAGTTATGGATCCGAACACGAATGCACTGATACAATACAAGCTAATAATATTTTGTTAGAGGGAGAGGGTAATATAGAATGTGTCAGTGGATGTTCGGATACTATTGTTTCCGGTATGTCATACTATTGTACAGATTTCAGTGTGGACCAAGACATGACAACAGGACAGCGAAGCGTTCTTTATACCTTCCCCCCTAATAGTGATAGTATATATAGGTTTGGGTGAGTAAAAACTTGTATTTTATTTAACAACCGAATTTCGGCTGATTCTCTTATTTTATAAAACAGTACAAAGGAAGATTTCTGAAATAATATATTTCCTATTTTGAGAACATATAAAGCAAAAGACTCAGCAAAGTTGCCAATGGCACTTTTTTGCATTTCCCACCGATTTTTCATTATCAAAAATTAGGGTACTTGGACAATTTTTGTTTAGAAAAAAACTGTGCAAACGGGCCTTAAACAAACAAAAAATCAATCACAAGCTGGTACTTGAAGCTCTTATGTAGCTAATCTGTCGACGAAAAAAACATATGAAATGTGGGAAAAATATTGGTAGACTGTAAAATAAAAATAGATTATTAACATTGAGAGTGGTTCAAAGTATGAGCTTTTTTGTCTTATTATTCTTCATCTTAATACAGGAATATAATATAATCATATAGACGTATTCAGCGGATTTTTACATATTTCACATGTTGTTCATTTCCAATTGTTAAATACAGTTACGATTCTTGTTGCTGGATTACCTTACAAGAAGGGGATGATGACTGGAATATGGTTACCATGGCTAATCTGGCAGTACGCAATGACATCGGAAAAATTAACACATCTCCTACTAGCGCGTTACAACCAGTAGTCCAAATTAAATGGATGTCGACGATTGCATTGAAAATTCCTGGTTTGTATTAATAGTTATTAAGTTTATAAATTAAGATATATAGAACAAACTTTCTAAGTTCTAAGTAGTCTAGAAGATGCTTACCATTATTTTAAATAATTTCTATGCTTGTATAGTTATGCTATATCATTATCAAGGTATAAAAATGTTAAAAAAATATCAACCCGTAGATGTTGAGCACTAGTATATTTAAATAGGTAATGTTTCTTCGTTTAATCCATTACTTTTATTTTAATGTCTTAATACAATTTTATGACCTGTGAAAACTCACATTAAATGTCAAGCCGAATATATCCGAATTACATCTTTTAAAAACTCTATTCACAAAATTTACACTGTCATTTCATCATTCTACTAAGGTAGAATATAAAATATTTTCTAAATTTACACGTATATAAATATATATGTGTCTGAACGAATTTAGTAGCTCAAAGAGTATTCTTTTGTTTTGTTTTATTTATTTATTTTTGTTTTTTGTGTTTGCCTTTGTTTGTTTCATTTGAATTACAAGGTTATATAAATCAGGCTAAAAAGCAATTCCTAAAGGATAAAAGGACTAAGTCTGACCAAAAAAGCTTAAAAAATAAACTCTGATAAAAGCTGAACATCAAGTATTTCCAAAATAGTCTTTATCAAACAAAATAAACTTATTTAAACCAAAATCACCAAAAAAAACGCAATATGATCAATAGAAAGAAACAAGCAGGCACAACGCATCAACAATCCGGATGAGGTCAATAAACTATGTAGCAAAAATCTTAATGAGGTCAACTTTCTCATCTGAAGGAGTCGAACCTAATTTCCACCATATGTATATAGAAGTATCATTGTTTAGGGAATCATACAGTTGATTTTCAGATTAGTAGGAATACAATTATGGGACTTTAACACCAATTCTCTGTAAGAACCAAAAATACATGGCCACGCGTGAACATACATTTTATCAAAAATGATTTCGCTCTGTCCATTATGTCCAAATAAATAACTATTTGCTTTTTGAATTTTTTCCTTCTGGTTACCATGGAAAGCAATTAACTTTGGCATTATTTGATAAAATCCCCTTTTTGCTGTAAAAGCAAAACCCTGAATATTAGCGATTTTCTATGAGTTTTAATATTAGAAAAACCTCCTATAATATCTGTGTTGCCATCATATTAAATAATATTGAATTTAAGATATTAAAAATGTTTAGAAAGAAAATTCAGTAATGTCCTATAGATTTTACATGTACGTTGACTTTAATTTGCCTTCAGGAATTTTCCTGAATTTTAAACTCAGCTTTAGGATCGACGTAAGAATGCTACTTTGCATTGAGCCTCATAAAACGTAAATTCTTTATCTCGTTAGAGTGAACAGTCCTTTAAAGTAACGTTTACATGTTTTGTTGATTTAGTAACGTTTTTGATACGGTATGGAGAAAAGGTGGTCGACAAAACGTAGTATAGATAGAGTGTTTAAGAATACTTAAAATTATGAATAGTGAGTCTTGTTTGGAAATGACTTTTAGAATTTTGTGCTTGTAGTATAATTGTTGGATAAGATATTTGTTTCATTTTATTTACATTTAAATGACTTGATAAGTTTTAAGAATCTGTCAATATAAGGATTGAGAATATTTGTTTGTATTTGCGAATTCTAGCACTTTCTTATGCAAATTATGTACTTTTGATTGCAAATCTGCTTTCGGTCGATCTGTTCATAAATCAAGTTTTTGCTGTGAATACTACATAGAAAAGAAAGACTAGACCAGTCCTTTAATTTCAGTTTTCGCTATATAGATGATTTTCTGTCACTTAATAATCAGAAATGTAAGGATAACATGCATCGTATCTATCTAAGTGAGCTTAAAATTAAAGAGACTCTGCAGGGTAATTTTAACTTCCCAATTACAAATCCCCCTTTTCTTAGCAATAACTAGGTTATGGTATGCATTTCACATGCATGTGATATATAAGAAACACTTTCTCGATAGAGTGAGGTTACTGTCACATAAACGTCTAAGACAAGGTTATGGTCAATACTTGTTGATATCACCGATATCATCACTAAAAACATTTAACGTTCGTCATCACGAACTAATTGTCTATCTCACAAACACGTCTTCCAGGAATTGACACCTCGCCGAATATTACCCACTGGCAATAGTGGCGTTAACGGAACAGAACATGCCTAACCATTCCGTTCTTCTTTTCGTGTGAGTTCATATTGCTTGTCCTTTAGGTACTTTGCTATTTCGTTTTAATTTTGATTAGTTTGTCATTTGTTTTTTATTCTTTTGGTTATACGTGTATCCTTGTGGCCTTTATCTGTTTTGCTGCATTCTCACGATAGTTTACTTTAAACTGATTTGTTCACAATTTGCAGTTCAAGATGACGATGGGGATATAGTCAAATGTCGATGGGCAAATAAGGTAGTTGTAGATGAGTGTGGAGATATTTGTCAAGCTTTGTCCGGATCAACTTTAGATGAAGTAAGTTATATATTGATAGATAAAATCCATACATGTGCAATCGCTTGTCAAATTGTGTTTATGTAATTTAAAAAAGTTTTATCACGATACACCTCCAGTATCAATAAAAGTGTTAACGCATGGTGTGGTACACTACTGTAACTTAGTATAATAATAAGCCAGAAAATAATCAATGGGTTACTAGTAAACGAGCAAAGGAATGATGCCGAAACAGTGCGGTTTATACTTCATAATACTATGATATTATCACATGGTAATTTCTGTATTGACCTTGTTATTGGCCCGAGGCCTGCTATATTGGCCTGAGGCGGAGCCGAAAACATAATAAATCTGAGTATTAGAATCAACTTACAAAGACGATCACCACGTCATATCCATCATTAAAGAGGACTACCTACGAATGATAATTTCTGAAGAGACCTGAACAAAGCAGATAAGAAAACGCAAACTTTGTTTTAATAATGAAAGATACAAACTTTTATTAAATAATATCGGTATGTACATGTAGTTTTATGAACTGTCTGTTTCTGCATTGGTCATGTATAGAGTCTCGGCCAGCTGTATTGGCTCTTGGGCCTCCGGGCCACGATGCCAATACAGCCACCCTCGAATCTATACCAGGGTCAATACAGAAACAACCAGTGAATTTTAAAAAGTCGTTAAAGATCTTCCCGTCTTCACTTTGATGTCGTGTAAAAACCTATTACTCTCTCAACATCAAAAAAAAAATCATCTTGTATAGTTTTGTATGCTGAACTTTATTGCTGAATCAATGATATTCTAGGAATCGTGCATCTTACATTATACCGCTGACAAGTCAACAGGATGGTATGCAGTTGCATTACAAATCGAAGACTTTGCTACAAGTACTAGTACAGTTCCATTAAGTAGCGTCTCCTTACAATTTCTTATCAAAGTTTTTATGTCGGACGGATCTTGTGCGGTACAACCAGAAATCATTCCGGTAGATGTATCAAACGGACAGACATATAATCTTATAATAGGCATATTGTTCAGCAGGCAGATTGTTGCTGAAAGTTCACCAGGAGGATCCTGCAGGTAATGTTTATCTCCAAATTAACTGATAATTTCTAATCAATGTTATATAATCAATGAGAACGAAAATTAAAATATGGATCCTATTTTGATGTCGGAAAATTTGGCACATAGGAAAAACTGATAACGGTTTTCGACTAACGCTAAAATACATGTAGCGAGGAAAAAATGTTTTGCTGATGAGTTAGAAAGCGTCTTTGTAAAAAGGCATTGTTATTTATGAAATAAAGTTTTTTGTCAGTTTTTATACTTTTTCATGAGCTACGCTTATATTGACAAGTTAGAAAGCCCTAACTCACCAAAAGCACGCCTGGCAGTGATTACATAAAATAGGCCTGAACAAGATATCAAAGACAGATTTTTGAAAGAGAAATATAACATGGTAGTCCGTCGGATTGGAACCAAAAAAAGCAACATCTTAGCAGCGAAAGGGTTAAAGAGCAGACTAAAATGCCGAAACCGGGCCCACTCTCGCACCCACCAAGTGGGGAGGGATTAGCATGTGTGTTTGAAAATTATAATCAAAGAGGCGGCTCTTTTTTACTGTTCTTTATCTGTCTAAATCTTATAGCTGAAATATAC
The DNA here is from genome assembly GCA_028015205.1 of Mytilisepta virgata. Classification (NCBI taxonomy): domain Eukaryota; kingdom Metazoa; phylum Mollusca; class Bivalvia; order Mytilida; family Mytilidae; genus Mytilisepta; species Mytilisepta virgata. Next base: position 42,211,056 of record CM051515.1, read on the forward strand.
AAAATAGATCTTTTATTATATTATTTAAATGTTTTCTAAATAAAAAAAACTGAAAACCAACTTTTTTAATGAAAACGCGTCCTTGTACGATATATTTACGTTCATTGTTAGTTCTGCATGTTTGTTTATTTAGTTGGGGTTTTACGCCGTTTTCAGCACATTTTGCTATTTCGCGACGGCCAGTTTTTATTGGTGGAGGAAGCCAGAGTACCCGGGGAAAACCACCAACCTTCGATAGGAAAATTGGCAATCCTTGTCAATTAAGATCGGAGTCGAACACACCCCGCTATAGTTGAGATTCGAACTCACAACCTCAGCGTTGGCAGGCTAGTGATCATTAGTAGTCATGCCGAACTACCTAGACCACTCGGCCCCGGTTTCTGTATGAGATGCTGTAAAGCTAGTACGGAATTTAATTCTCTTCTCATCCTCTACCATTTTTACTTTTCTATGAGACCTTTGAAATAGCCATCTGGACTTAAAAAAAACATTTAAGCAACAGTGTAAATCGCATCATCATATTTGATTGAATCCCCCTGATCTACCTATGTTACATCATAGCGTTCAAATATAAATTACCATAAACCGTCTCGTACAAACCCCAAGACCGGCCTACTCGCCCGTGATCATATGCTGGAACATGTAGGCTACATCTTAAGTCTTGATCAAAAGTAAAAAATAATTGCTGAAACAAATTAGATAAAAGTTTCTTACATGAATCATAGCTTGGCATTGGCTGAGTCTGTTTGAAGTCAGTTTGCACTACATATACGAAACTGTGAGTTTTTTTTCGAACGACATTGAGAATAACCTTTTTGGAATTTCAAATTAATTTTTCTCTATATTTTACTTCTGTGGCTATTTTATTCATTATTGTTAAAGATATTCACCTCAACTTAAGATTTATTTTTTATGGTTAGTCAAAATATAAATAAAGAATACAAATGCACCATTAATTATATTAAACACATGTTCATCCGAACATAAAACATTTCTTTTCTTTACAGGGACAAACAAAACAAAAACTCAAAACTTCTTTGGGACAGTGAGCTTACAAGACACAGTCATTTAATTATATCATAACAAACATATATACAAAAATCATCTTTACATATTTGTTTCAAGAAATGTCCTATCTTTTTTTAAATATATTCAACTTCATCTGCAAATAGAAAATACATTTATTAGCATTAATATACAAAATCAATCCACAAAAAAATGCAGAGGATCGATATGAAAAAGACTATATTATATACATGTACAGTTGACTCTCGTTATCTCAAAACTCCTGATATCTCAAAGTAATGTTTTGGTCTCTAAATTAAACTTTGCACTGTTTCCTCCCCATATCTCACACTAATGTTATCTCAAACTATTTTTATTAGTCCAGTCCACTTTGAGTTAACGAGAGTCAACTGTAATTGAAAATTAAAATTTTTTTAAAATTTATCTGTAAAAAGAGAACGGCAAGTGGACTGTTATCATGTGTCAATGTAAGCCCTCGAATAAACTAATTTACACCTGTTAAGGTATTATACTATACATAAAACTACAAATTCTTTTGAAGAGCTAAATTATTATAGATGTGACGTTTATAAGGTTTTCTAGGTGTAAAATAAACCTTCCGATCATAAAACCTTGATAAAAGTTCTGCTTCTTTTCTAATATACAACTGTAACATATGGAGTGTGCTATGCACTCAATTATAAAAGGCCGGTTTACGTCAGAGTAATCCAGGAATAATTGAATCATATCTCTTGAACTTATCTTGAAGTGATTTTTTCAGCATTACGGAAATAAATTTAGTTGCACCGATTGGAATTGTGAAAAGTCCATTACAAGCGTTTGGATCGTCCGGAAACCAGTGGAGCACCACAATTGAATGGACCCCTACTGCTGATCAGCTAGGTGGTCACTTATTCTGTTATTCTGCAAGTGATAGTGAGGGGTGAGTAACTGATGTATCCGGTATGTTTTATAGTTTTTGTATGATATTCTACAACAACTCAATGCAACACAAAGGGTTACCAATAGTAATGCTTAGAGTCTTATTTTGATAAAAAATCTCTTTTGGTTGTCACATGAAAATACCTACAATGTGTATGTTATTTTTTTTGCGTGTGTTGTTGTCCAAAGCAATAAATGATTTGGGTTCGATCTATCACTCTATACCATTACAGAATTGGCATCTCTACATGTACTTTGATCTATCTGCTGACTACGATATTTAGTCAGTAGAGATACAAATGTACATGTATTTGGAATTTACACATGTGTACAATTATTGAATTTTAAAGTGTCAATATGATGTGAGATTGGCCTGGGAGTAGCAGAGGTCATGATAGATTTCAATATAATCAACATATTGGCCGTCTCACAATTCAGTATTTGTTTTATCAACAGTATCACTCATTATTAAATAATATGATTAAATGAGGTCTTATATTGTAAAATATGTCTATGGCATACTGATTATGTAGCCCCGCCGATATTAATGCAGTTTTTCAATCCCGGGCAAATGCAGATATAAAGTATACTGGACCGGTCCGATACAGGATATTTCACTTCCGGCCTATTCTCGGATTTGATACAGCCTCCGTATACTACATCATGCTAAAGACAATATGTCCTCTGCGAATGAAACTAGCGACTAGATTTTGTAAAAGATAGGTTATAACTTTGTTGCGATGTATTAAATAACAATTACATATAAGAGTCTGAAATAAACAGAAATTAGTCAAAAACTGATTTTTGTTCAGCATGCTTGAACTGCATTCAAAATAAAATATCGACAAAATAAGTCCAAGGAAAAAACAAAGTCAAGAGAATGGAACACAACAAACAAACGCCACAAGGACACATGTATAATGAAAAGAATAAAAAACGTAGTCTTTCGCGATTGACAATTCCTGAAAAAAATAATAAAATTAGAATCAACTAAAGAAATTTGAAATTAGCTTATAAAAGACGGTCATATAAGTCATAAAAAGAACAACGTACCAAGTATAACCTGAATAACACTGCTCTAAAGAAACTATTGTTCTAATGAAAGTTACCAACATTTTATTAAAGTCTTTCCCGTTTCCGACGGAAAGACCTTTCTGTACTTCTTCTGTTTATTATTTTTTTTTCCGCCACTGGTCGCGACATATCATTTTGATACTTTATACAATAAACCGGTTAGTGGTAAGTTATTTTGAAATGAGGGCCACGACCGATAACTTTTTTTATTACAGAGTTATCTCCACTTTTACAAAAAACCTTGGTATGGATAAAACTCAAAAACCGTAAGACTTACAAGAAATCTGAATGGTTGAAATTGTTTGGCTTATCCTCAGGATGATTCGTTACATTTATAAGTCGAAGCGATCCAAAGTGTCGATATATAGGTTATTTCACCTTACGTAAAAACACTTTCCGCCAAAAATGTTTTCTCGTAAACCAAAAGTCGTACAAGGATGGGACTTTCAACGTTGGTCATGGGACCAAATACCACATTGACCCAAGTCAAGGTCAAAGGTCATTAATGACTTTGACATTTGACCTTGTATTTTGTTATCACTCTAACTCGAAAACCGTAACAGATAGAAGCAGGCAATAAACGGAGAAAATGTGTGTCTTGATGAGTACTACATTTGTTACATAAGATCCAAATACATTGGACAAAGCTTTATGGGACTATGACCCAAAAACAGTAAAAAATTTACCTTTTAAAGGTTTTTTTGCCTTTATCTCGAAATGGATGCTAGGTAGATTGATACTTTCAATAGCAAAACAGACAAGTAATACAAAATACACAATTTGGGATAAAAGTCAAAGGTCAAGATCATATATGACCACATAGGAACCCTTCTTATTTAATGAAAAAGTCCCTAGCAGCCATAGTTATTTCAATAGAGGATAAAAATAGTTACAATGCGGTATCAAGGTCAATGTCATAGGTGAAGGTCATTTCAAAACACCATAGCAACCTACTTAAAGTCCTTAGCAACCATAGTTATTTCGACAGAGAATACAAGATCAACAATTTGTCACCAAGGTCAAGGACATATCTCAAGCTCACTTCAAGATACCATAGCAACCCATGTTATATGACGTTAAAGTCCTTAGCAACCATAATTATTTCTAAAGAGAATAAAAAGAGCTTCAATTTGTTAACAGTTTTAATCACATATATCAAGGTCATTTCAAAATACCATAGCAACCCGGCTTATATTATGAAAAAGTCCTTAGCAACCACAGTTATTTTAATAGAGGATCAAAAGACCTTCAATTTTTTACTAAGGTCAAGGCCATATCTCAAGGTCATTTTAAGAACTATAGCAACATTTTACAAGATGAAAAAGAATATATAAATTTACGAAACACAGGATAATAGCTTGAAAAAGCTCGCCCAAATATGTTAAATTTTCCGACAATGATTAAGGGCCTCGGTGGCCGAGTGGTCTAGGTAGTTCGTCATGACTACTAATGATCACTAGCCTGTCAACACTGAGTTAATGAGTTCGAATCTCACCTGTGGCGGGGTGTGTTCGACTCCGATCCTAAATAAACAAATACAATGATTAAACACTCCAAAAAGATTTGTTTTTTATTTTTTCTGCACCGAATTACACATAAAATCTACCTATATCCGGTCTAAGAGCACCGATTTGCATACCAAATGAAAGTGTCGAAGGAATACAAAATAAATCTTATAAATGTAAACAATAATATTTTTTACATCTTGCAGGGTTGCATCCTCACAATCATGCATCAATTTAATAGTATATGGTAAGTTGTATACAAATAAAATATAATAGTAAGAAACTAGAGGCTCCCAAGACCCTGTATCGCCCACCTGATAATCATTTGCATAATAAATTGTATATGTCCATCTTGACTGGCAGTCTGGAATATTGCTTACTAGTTTTGCCAAATTGTTCAGTGGTTTCAAACGAGATCTTTCAGTGAACTTTCCCATAAATTCCTATGTTTAACTATGTTCGGCTTTCGCGGCCATCGTGGATGGCGGGCGATGTCATCGGATATATTTCTGAAAGAGGCCCAACTAAGCACCATTGCTACCAAGTTTTGTTTCAATTTTCCAAATGGTTTCAGACCAGAAGATCTTTAATTAATTTTCAAAAGGGATTTATGTTAAACCATGTACTGCTCTGGTGACCACCTTGAATGCTCGGTAGCAGGCTCATCGGATATATTTCTGAAAGAGGACCATTGTTGCCAAGTTTAGCTTCAATTGGCTTTGTGGTTTCAGACAAGATGATATTTAAGTAAATTTCCCATATGGTTGTATGTTAAACTATGTTCTGCTCTGGTAACCCTCTTGGATGGCGGGCAGGTTCATTGAATACATTTCTGAAAGACAACCATTTCTGCTTTATGACAAGAATATCTTAAAGTAAATTTCGCATAAGGTCCTATGTTAAATTTTTTTCGGCTCTGGCGGCCATCTTGGGTGACCGGCGGACTCATCGGATATATTTCTAAAAGAGCACCACCTAAGGACCAATTTTGCCAAGTTTTATTTAAATTGGCTTTGTGGTTTCAGACAAGAATATCTTTAATTAGATTTTTCCATAAGGTACTACACATTTATGTTGAAATTTGTTCGGCTATAGCGGCCATCGGATACAATTCTGAAAGAGGACAGGACGTTTAGTTAAATTATTTCCACAACGAAAACGAAGCTGGTGACCCTATGTTTATTTATGTTCATTAAAAAGAAAAAGTTCACAGCAATAACATATCGTTTTTATAGAAAATTCTAGGGATTAGTTTTGCGAAATGACGATTTAAACCGAAATTATTAATTATTTTCGGCAGTTTTTATATGAAATCTACAATAAAAGACCTTTATTTTAATGCATTTAATTCAACATTATTTAAGAAATATAAAAGCTAAATATCAAATTTTTACGATATTTAGATGCAATTTCGAATATTTTAGCTGCACGTAAAATTTCATAATTTAGCAGATTTAAGTACCCCTACCTACTTATATGTTCATTGAACAACACAAACACATGACTAGTCTTTAAATAATCATTTTCGCCTATGTTTGTTATAGTGTAGAAGGGTTTAGTTTGGAATAATGCTGGGGTCTGTCAGATCATTTTGTTCTACAGAACTACATGTATGAATACACATTTCAGGGTAGACACAACAGAAATAACTTGCCTTTTCCAAAGTTTTATAATTTTCAGTCCAGTGCCTTTTATGATTGCCTTTAGACTCGAATACTCTTAATCATGATTGATGATAAGACACAAGATATGATTTTTTTAAATGGAATACTAATTATTCATTCAACACCAAAAAACCCGAAGGTCATAATCTTTTTATTAATATAGTTAAAATTAAAAACAGTCATGCGATGACAATCAATTCAGTCTTCTAAAGTTTTAGTCATTTTCTTAGAAACCTTGCCAACAACAATCGAACCCCAAGCAACCACTACAGAAAAAACAACTATCACAACCACTGAGCTAAAAACAACAACGACTGAGCCTACAACAACAACGACAGCATCAGAAACTACAACAACTGAACCTGAAACAACAACGACAGCCTCAGAAACTACAACAACTGAACCTGAAACAACAACGACAGCATCAGAAACAACTACTGAACCTGAAACAACAACGACAGCATCAGAAACTGCTACAACTGAACCTGAAACAACAACGACAGCATCAGAAACTACTACAACTGAACCTGAAACAACAACGACAGGATTAGAAACTACAACTAAATTACTAGTTACAACGACAAAACCACTGATTACAACCACAGAAAAAATCACAACAGATCCAAAGGTCACGACATCAACAACGCAAAAGCAAACAACAACATTCCATCTTACATCGACCACAGAATCTTTCACAACAACATTTGATGTTACAACTTCTACCGAAACAGTACCGACAACTTCAACAAGCAAATCCGTTAACCAAGCTGCAGCCGCGGATACGCAAAAATCTAGCGATTTAAATGTAGGCTGGATAATCGGTATTGCTGCAGCTGCGTTGTTAATGTTAATTTCTTTGGGTTTGTGTGCATGTAATTTTATTCAAGGGGTAGGTCGGAAAAAACCAGAATTTTACAAAACTCATAGCAGATTTTCCGATCCAAGACATCAAACGAATCCTAAACAAAATGTATGGCATATATATAGAAATCCAGAACTGTTTAATAATTTTGGTAAGATTCCACGTGCTGCAATAAAACCGTATAGGAATATGAAGAAACCTGTATAGTGATGCGTACTATTGAACTAAAGGATAAAGACCATCGCTTTGTTCCATATTTTCTGAAACGTTTTTTGGGGGAAAGTTTTAAATTTATTCTTAGATACCAATTTTGATGCACAAGTATATAAATATTGTCTATCTACGACTCATCAGATACCAATTTTGATGCACATGTATATAAATTTTTTCTATCTACGACTCATCAGTTGTGTTCCAGACACAAAATTGTGTTACGCTCAATGCCAAGAATATTGAAAACCGAAATAATCCAATCTTAAAAATGTGTTTAACTTTACCTTTTGTGCCATTCAGGTTTAAGTAAATATTACCTTTTCAAATTACTTAATAACTCAAATTTTCCGGGTGGTCAGATTTTCTGTGTTCCTTGCATCATCGCAGTAAAAGCGACGTTCGTTGACAAGTGTTTGACGTAGTGGAGATAAAAACTATGTTTTTAAAATAAATCAAAAGTTCATTTATTCAAAGTCATGTTTTTTTTAAATATAATTTTTTTAAACATCTCCTTTTTTTAATTACTAAACTAAAACAGTTGTGATACTTTTTGCATGATGTGTGACTAGACATGAATAATAAGCATTAATGGTTAATTATACATCATCATTCTATGCACACGATATTCTAGATTATATAAAATAAGATTTAAATCCACCTTAAGGCCAAATCTTTCCTGACCTTTGTTTCTTTATTCTTTTACGCCCAACCTGACAAATTTTTGTCTGTACAAAGTACACATATATTTGTATCTAAATAATTATAAAAAATGCAAAACTTAACAAGAAACAAAAACACTAAAACCATAAATTGAAAATAAAGTAAAACAACAAAAAAACTTAAACCCCAAGTTAAGAATAAAGTAAAAATTTTATTATAAAACCAAATTTTTAATAAGATAAATGATTGGCCGAGTGGTCTAGTGTCTAGATAGTTCGTCATGACTACTAATAATCACTAGACCTGATGTTGTGAGTTCGAATCTTGCATGTGGCGGGGTATTTTCTACTCCCAATATAAATTGCAAGGGTTGCCCATTTTCCTACCGAAGGTCGATGGTTCTCTCTGGGTACACCGGCTTCCTCCACCAATAAAAAGTGACCGCTGCGAAATAGCCAAATGTGCTGAAAACGGCGTTAAACCCCAACTAAACAAACAAACATTTTTCATTGTAAAATTAACTTAAATGTCAGGGAGCAGTCTCTTGTTACACTGTAAAGAAAATTGTGCTGATTTTAATAACTACAGTGTATAGTTCATCAACAAATATCTATCCAATTAAATTCATCAATACCAGATGAATTTAAAGGATTGATTTCTTATGTTTAACATCAATAGAACTGAGGAAAGGAGATCCATAACTGTTTTTATTTCTTCTCATACATGTATGTATGTTATTTGTTTTCATGTTAAAATTTATTGTTTGTATACTACAAACGACTTGGATAACGGATTTCAATAAAGTTCAAAGTTACTTAAGGAAATAATGAAGTAACAGGCAAAATCTCTGTTTAAAAACAAACAATGCACTTACGTGCTTTATTATACAGTAGCCAGGCAATAGACCAGAATATTTTTCCCAACAGCTTAGTGTTCAATATAACACTTGAGCTGTTCCCAGTACCGAGGGAAACATTTTCTGGTCTATTGCCTGGCTACACATTCAATAACTGTTTATTACCTAATAGTAGTTTTGGGAGGCACATTTTTGTATTTTCAAAGTTTTGGGATAGAGATATAAGAATAAAGTACAAACGAATGAAGTAGTTAAGTTTACTATTAGGTAATAAAATTATATATGTAATTTATATTTAACGCTTGACGCTTTTTCATATGTCGCATTATAATAAGTTGGGAGTATGTATCGTAAATTTATTGAAATATGTTTTGTTTATTAAATCAACAAAGAAAAAATGTAGATATGAAATTTAATTGTTGCACTTAACAATGACCAACTTGTCCCAAATTTACAGTAAAATTAATGTTTTATTATGCATGGCATTATTATGACAAAACAGCTTTGGTATCATAATTATTCATTTTCAATTTAAATCTTTTATCCAGAATTGCCCATGGATATAAAATAAAATTTATATGTATGAAGTTTATATATGTAGAACATGTGTTCCATATGCATGATTTTTTATTTTGCAGTAGGATTTGTCACACTGCTAAATAACAGCAATGAATCGAGCATTTTTATACTCATTTTATTTACATTCAGATTGTTATTTTATACTTGTATTTATTTTCTGTTGATGACTTTATTTTTGTATAATCACTGTAATACCTTTGTTATATAATTCTAACAGATATTGGTTATTATTATTTTCTACCTTTGTTATTATTGTATACAGACATTTACAACCAACGGTATTTCTTTTATAGAAAAAAATAAAAATAAAAACAAAAATCTACGAAATATCAGATTTTAAGCAAGAATTTTTCCAAGGAATTTTTTTTTGTAACAACCGTATCTTGTCATTTTTATTGCCATAGTATGGCTGCAATAGTGCTCAAGTGGCGTTGAATGTCAATCAATCTATCAATCAATTTTGTAAAATTGGTCAATCTGTTTTTGAGAAATATTCAGTTTTGTGGTTTTCCCAGCTGGAGTTTCGATGAATGAAAACAGCCGCAGTGATTTACCCAATCGGGAAATCTTTGGATATATATTCATAATGTTATGAGGCAAAAATTATGTCAGAGTTTGCCGAAGTTAAACCCTGTTATTTAAACTTAGTAGTTCCCTCGCCTTTTAGTGGTTTGGCAATGTAGTCTCGTTCTTGAATATCAGGTTCTGTTAGGTTTTAATGATTGTGTATACCCATCAGAGTGTCGGGATGGTTAAAGATAGGTTTTAACGCCACAACATATGTGCGTCTGCATCAGGTCATTCTTAATTAATTCTATTTACTCGTATATATATTTACTTTGTTATGACATGGTAGAAGCTGATTGGGATGGGCGCCATCTAGAATGATTTCAAAACAATCGTAAAACACATTTCAAAATAGCTAATTTTCAAATCAATTTGGAAGGGATATAATCAAAAATTAAACTATTGCAAATACGATATTTCAAAAAGTTATGATTGTATTAATTAGCACATAGCACCAAAATGTTTACATCAGTTTTGGGTAAATCGCAATTTTAGGTTTAAAAACGACAAAGAAGCCAGTTTATCGGAGTTGGATGATTTAACAGTATGGACTTAACAAGAAAATGAGACAAATTTTCAAAAGCATTTGGAAGGGATAAGACCAATATTTAAACTTTTCCAAATAGCAAAAATATATTTCTAAATATACGAGAAAGTACTATATAGCACCAAATTTTTTGAGCACGAAGTCAAAGTAGTTTATTTTATCGATTCCTGATCGCCCAAGTGCATTTCTATACAATTTACTTGGACATGGTATAGATGATGTCTGACGTCACCAAAGTCACGTGATGACTTCTATAGTTGGATATGGTATAGAAAAACCCTTAAAGTATGCAATGTTTGGCGACTTTTCCTTTTGATTTTTCTCTGCATTCTGTGGAAATCTTTATGTTCGCTTTGTTAATAAAATAGTCAAATACAGGAAAAAACACACTAAATTGTGTAGAAATTGTGGTCAAGTTGGACATAATAGCACAATTTGTCTAAAACAGAAACCCGATGATGATGAATTCAAATTCAAATTTTTTATTGATCAAATCCAAATAAAGGATAATTATAAATGACAATACAAATATAATACAATAACAACCACAAAACAATTATAAGTACATACAAAATATCTTGATCTGACTGAGGGGCTCTATTTAAACTCTATATATGCATAACTTGTATGTCTTACATAGATTAAAAAATAATTATGCTTATAAATTGTCTATAGATATAATATTTATTTTGTGATATAAAGTGTTATTGAAAATTATTAACATACATTGCTACATTTGCTTAATTTTTCCTTGTTCTAATTTTCATGAAATTTGACAAATCTCTCTTTTCTAAATCCGAAATTTTGAGAAAATTTTTAATTTTAAAATCCTTCTTCAGCTTTCTGTGTGTTCTTAATTTGTTTCCTTTTCCTGTTTTAACATCATCATTGAACAGTGAATGATTCCGAAACTTAATGAAACAATCTTACTCAAAATGGTAAAAGTTAATTTTCTTTTACTGAAAGAGCTTTGATATGATCAAACTGTATGTTCAGAAAAGGTGTCTTTATTTTCATACAATACCTGCATTGTTTATTTAGACTATCATACATTTGATGTGCTAAGTTAGCAGGACTTGAATTTACAATGTAAGAGATGATGTAAAAGTTGCAGCAGAAGAACAAGAAACGTCTTATTACAGATGACTAGGATATTGACGAACGTAACTTGACGAATCGTACGAAACGGGAGCTGTTGTTTACATAGTAATGTATAAATCTAACATAAAAACGCACGTTGAAGTAAAGTAGTTAAAAGAAGATTTTACCTATCTCTGTAGCTAACTCCCCACATAAATAATTCAATGTTTTCTACAAAAGCCAAAGCAAAAGGTGCACTTGATTTACAAGCCGCTACTTTGAAAATTGAAGTTCCAAAAAGGATTTTAATGAGTTTTGGGGGTAAAAAGGGGTGATAGATATTGAAGTTTACTATATTGATATTTTTTATGATTAACTTCAAATCTATTTTCTTTTTAGCAATTCTAGTTGGCTTATACCCCAAGACCAGCCGTATAAGTCTGGGTACAGGGAACCTTTGCCAACATTTTAAAAAATTGTGTTCCAAAAGGAGGGTTATGATTTTTTGGGGTAAAAAGGGTGATACCATTAAAGATATTGAAGTTTATTATATTGATACATTTGATAATCAAATTATATGAAAATCAAATTGGAGTTGCAACTCGGCTTTTGCATCTCTGATGCTCATTACATTTTATCTGCTCATTTTATTAGTTTTTACATTGTAATTGCGACTTTATACGCAAATCAATGAGTTTACAGACTGAAAACAACAACAGTCCCATGTCAGAGGAGTTGCATACTGGATAAGGTCCAACTTTCTAAGTACAAAGGGCCATAACTCTAGAAAGTTGGACAAGAACATCCTACCCGCATGCACAGATGTACTATGTATCTAAAGTACGTTTCACCTAGCTGAGTCTCACATTATGGCATTTCTTAAAAAAAATAAAGAGAAGATGATATTGAAATTTTGATTTAAACATAACTTACGTGACATGTTATGGCTTGTTCTATACTCGTGTGGAAATCGACAATTTTGGGACAAAGCTTAAATTTTTGATAGGTACAAAATAACTTATTATCCAGTGATTTCATGTTTACTATTTTTCTACACTATATCAATAAGTATATAACTAAATGAAATCGTTTCCACATTTCAAAATTGAAAAAAATGACCTCTAGGACCTAAAGGTTTATAAATGGAGGAAGGACAGAAACCCTTGTTTTCAAATATGAGTGGAGCAAACATGGAAGGCAATATATATAAAAAAACGAAATATATAAAAGTTGACGTACCATCATCTAAATAATATTTCTTATCAATCATATTATTTGCTTTCTGAATATTTTGTGATATCTACGAAACTTGAGAGACTCAGATCGGTGAAATGTACTTTAACAATCTACAAAATTGCACGTGTATCAAACACACGATGTCAGAGGAGATGCAATGATTAAGTGCATACTGGATAGGATTAAAATTTATAAAGTCCAAAGACCCGAAACTGTGGAAAAATTTATGGACCGCAACATACTTCCTTCATGCACTTATACACATGAGGATCTAACAACCTACCAACTTTCATGTGTATCTGAAAAACATGTCAGAGGAGTTGCAATGACTAAGTTCATATTGGAAAGAGTCAAATTTCTAAGTACAAAGGGCCTTAAATCTGGGAAAAATCAATGAACCGAAACATATTACCTTCATGCTCAACTTTATATCAAGACCTAACATTCTCCTAACTTTCATTTATATCCAACAAACCATGGCAGGGGAGTTTCGATGATAAGGTGTATCTATAATTTCTTTGGGTCGTCATCACGTAAGAACTGCAAACGACACAATTCAAATCAGAATTTGAATGATTGAGGATGAATGTGTTGTCTGAAAATTTCACACGTTTAGGTCGATGCATTCCTTATAAATCGTACGTTTTCTGTATAATCTGAATGTCAAATAAATATCTTTCTTATTTTTTTTAACTTTTTATAACTATCTGTTTTGCAGTTCATCTACCTTATACATGCTACATCATGTATGTAAAGGGAACGTTAATTGAAATTTCTTATTGTTTACTTGAGTCTTGCTCTGGGTTTCTAAGAGCCAACATCTTTTTGTTTTTTCATGCTCATGAGCAAGGCCATATTGGTCGAAACGTTGGGCAATTTTGATTTTTTACTTTCGCTGTATTTTATGACTTTGTATTTGGTTTTCTTCGACTTGTGTATTCTGTACATTTTAGTCGTTTTATGCCCCTGTTAACATCTCACCATCTCCATTGTTTTCCTTGTAATCTTTCTTTAGTTTGATCTACGTACTTAAGGATGCTAACTGGTCATGTTTTGGTCTTTTTGTCAGATTTTCGGAATCCTCGGGCTTTATCCATTTCTTAAACATGAAATGTTTTGCCCGTGAACCACCACTTTTTCTTTTATAATTCAATCATATATACCTTAAAATGGTATTTGACAAAATTTTAAGAAATTCTTTTTATTTTTCATACATTTTTGAGAGACTGAAGTTGTTAATGCAAAGACAATGAAAAATCCAGAGAAAACCCATTTCCTGCAAATTTTCAAGGCCTTGTAGCTCTAAAATGAGCACATGAACCTAAATTTCTTTCTTGCTTATTTGTCTACTATTCATATGTTCTCTCAAACTAAAACACATATTTCAAATCCTATTTATTTCCTATTAGACCTGCGATCATCCTTAAATAGTAAAATAGGGCAGAAGTTGTATACGATCCTTTTTCTGGAAAATTACTCAGTGTTGCAAAATTTTTGTTTTTAAGATTAAGACGTCTAAGTTTAAGTCATTACAATCCATTTTAATGCCATTCCTATCCATGTATATAATAAATGTTTAAACTGACACGAACATTCCATATAGATATAAAAAAAAATTTAAATTGATGAATGAAATAAAAGGATACAAAGTACAGGTCAAAAATAGACTGAGAAGGTAAACATTAAAACATTAAAACAAATGGTTTTAAGATAGTTAAACTCATTTCTTATATACATAAAACATTTTTATAACAAGGAAATAATTACACACATTCTGACCACTTCCATGACTTCAATGAAGCATGTGGGATTACAGTTTTGTGTAATATTGCAGGATTGTTATACCATTCTTTGTGGTATTCATTTATATCAACACTGACCACTTCCCTATTCCCAGAGCTGGGATATTTTCCCTCTAAGCGTACCTTCAAAAATTGATAAAAACCAAGAACTGTTGTTGCAACCATTATAGCTCCAACACAAGAAATTAATATTATCCACCTTGTTTCTAAAGTGTTTGTACGCTCACTATATTTCGGAGAATCAGTCGAAATTCCAGTCGATTGGTGAAGTGTCCCAGTAACTGTTTGTAGTTCCTTTGTATGTTCTTTCCTTTTAGTAGTAAGATCTGTTGTTTTTTCAATGGTCTTTGAATCTGTCCTTGTTGAATCTAATGTTTTAATTGATTCTGTAGTTGTGGTTGAGGTTGCTAATTTCATGATTGTTGTTGTGGATTCTGTAGTTGAATATAAAGTTGTGGTCGTTGATTGTGTGGTTGTCAGCTGTGGTTCTGTAGCTGTAGTTGTCATGTCTGTGGTTGAAGTTGTTGGTTTTGTGGATGCCAACTGGGGTTCTGTTGCTGTAGTTGGCACTTCTGTGGTTGAAGTTGTTGGTTTTGTGGTTGTCAATTGTGGTTCGGTAGTTCTAGTTGTTATCTCTGTGGTTTTGGTAATGGATTCTGTACTTTTCATTGGTTCTTTGGTCGTAATAACTTCAGAGGTTAGAATTGTTCCTTCTGTGGGCGTTGTTTCTTTTGTTGTTATCGTTCGTTCTGTGGTTATTCTCGTTGGTTCTGTAGTTATAGTTGTTAGTTCTGTGATTGTACTTGTTTTTTCTCTGGATGCAGTAATTGGGTTTGTTGTTTTCGTCGTTGGTTCTGTGGATGTTGGTTCAATAGTTGTTGTTGGTTCAATAGTTCTATAAGTAGATGCTTCTGATGTTGTAGTCGTCGGCCCTGCTTCTGTTCGTGTAGTTGGTTCTGTTGTGGTCGTTGATTCTGTAGTTTTTATTGTTTCTGTGGTTGTTGTTACTTCTGATATTATAGTTTTTGTTTCTGTGGTAGTTGGGTTTTTTGTTGTGGTTGTTTTCGTTGTTGTTGTCGTAGCTAATTCTGTGGTTGTCGCCCTTCCTTCTGATGCTGTATTTGGTGGTTCAGTGGTCGTTGGTTGCGTGTTTATTTTTGTTGATTCCGAGGCTGGAGTCTTTGGATCTGAGGTTGGTTTTTGGTCGGTTGTTGTGCTTGGTGTACCTATATAATAAGTTATCTTCTATTTTTATGATGTTCTAATTTGTTACCAAATACATTTAATTTTAAATTTACATCGTTCTCGTTGATGGATCATTGTCTAAAGTAGATGGAAATTATGACATGCATATCAGGACGAGAACTGCTATAGAATAGAATCCTGACTGGTCTAGAACAGAATCCTGACCGATTCTGACTGGTCTAAGCTGTCATGACCAAGAACAGCTTTAACCTGTCATGGTCTAGAACAGCTCTAACAAGTCATGGTCTAGAACAGTTCTATAACATTGTTATAGAATTGATCATGTTACCCACCCATTCATGGTATAGATCTTATCACTGACCTGACTTTTTTTTTGTTTTAAATTTAACATTTTTTTTTAATTTTAATTTTTTTTAATTTAATTTATTTTTTTTTTATTTTTAATTTATTTTTTGTAATGTTAATTTTGTTATTTATTTTTTTTATTGTAATTTTATTTTATTTTATTATTATTTTTTTAATTTTATTATTCTTTTTTTTTTACTGAAGATCTTTTCTTCTTGAGTAAGTTATTATAAAAAAAAGGATGGCCTCCGATGATGAGTTCTATAATGATGATATAACAATTGATGAAATGTAGCGATATCGTCGCAAAATCAGTCGTGGACCAGGACTGCTCTGATTCTTGACCAGAATTATTCTAAAAAGCGGTCGTGGAACAGGACTGCTCTAATTCTTTCCCAGAGCTGTTCTTATTCCTGACTGCTCTATGTTAACTTAGAGCAGTTCTCTGAACTCTGCAAGTTAACTTGGACGAGAGGTTATGGCTGGTCGCAACTGTATATCACGAGGTACATTTAACAGTCCACAGGAAGACATATCACACCAAAAGACACATTATTCCGACTCCGAACCGACCAGTCTATGCTCTTGCTCCTAAATACCGCGTGCTTGGCGAAGAAGCAGCAAATACCAATTTAAAAGTCTGGTTTGGTCCGGTCAGGGATCGAACAGACATTACGCATTCGAGGCGAGAATGCTACAAGGAGACCAAACGGGGCCGTTTTCTATGATGATTATCAAAACATTACTGCACTAAATATGTCATCTTCTTTTTCTTGCAACATTCTAGTCCGAGTTTTTGTTTAATTTTGAATCCTTGATATTTTTTCAAAATCATTTCATTCACTTACTAAAAATTTAATTGACTGTTTCCATACGTTCAATATATGATTGCACTTACCATTTACAATAAGAGTAACACAAGTCTGGGGAGTGGATTGCCTGTAGATGAAAACGTAATAGATATAAATGTACATTTCATAATATATAAAAGGTAAAGTCAAGAAATACCAAAGGGATATTCGAAGGAGGGGAAAATCGAAAGAACTGACAATCGATTTAGTTTGACCATAAAACATTTATCATATAAATATAGATTGCGCATGCTTCAGTGATACCCTATTAAAAATATACTTATGAGAAAGCATTGAAATTTCTCTAAATGCTACCCTTATACTATGAGAAATGAGCAACACATTACTACAAAAATCATTTGAAATATCTTTTCGTTATATAAATTTAAATCGAGCACAGCTAAAAAATAAATTATTAATACTGGTTTGTTTTTACATGAAAGTTAACATAAGGCTAAAGTATGAAGTACCACATCAAATGGTTGGTTTAAGAACTGTTAGAAAAAGCAGGAATATTCTTTGCGAGTAAGACACTTGGCAAGACACCAGCTGGAATTGTCTGCATTTGTTTTTATTTCAACAAACCATCAAACGTATTTTTCATGTTTAGAAACAGCTTATTAGAAAAGAAAACGGGAAGAGACTATCTGGAAGAAAAACAAAACATCTATATTACTAAATAAAGAAACTCGAATGTGTGTGTCGCTTTTTCTCCTTTCGAGTAAAATCCATGAATATGTTTATATAACATAAAGGATGAACGCACAGTGTAGTTTGTCATCACCGAGCCTGAAGATCTTTTTGGGGGAAAACGGAAAATAACCAGTTCGGATATACATTCCTTCCATTCGCCCGACTCTGAAACTTCTCTCCGGTCTTCATTTCCGGCTGTCAATCATTT
Organism: Mytilisepta virgata; assembly: GCA_028015205.1. NCBI lineage: Eukaryota > Metazoa > Mollusca > Bivalvia > Mytilida > Mytilidae > Mytilisepta > Mytilisepta virgata. Next base: position 42,228,951 of record CM051515.1, read on the forward strand.
CAATGGATACATGTAAAAACAAAACCTATATTTCCTGGTACAGTTGCTTTGCTCTTCCAATTTGCATTTAGGTAAACCATTGTATTGTTTAAATTTTGAGTCTGATCAGTAATTTGGGCCCGATCCGTTCTATCTGAGTTCTTATAAACCAATATTTCGTTCATCGTCCTTCTTCTCAACAACTGTAACAACTTATTTTTGTGTGCAAAAAGCACAAAAAGCAATAATTTTATACGCTGTACAGACTTGTAAAAAATTAGTGAATTTTGCATTCTATTGGGTTACAGGTCAGCATAAATCATATGTAATATATTTATCTTGCAAAAAAAACAACAATCATTTAAAATAATCCACAAACTTAGTGAATGATTAAGTGAATGTATCAACAACACACATGTAACACAAAAGGGCAAAACATAAACATGGCCAATAAAATTATAGACTCAAACCCTGGAAGGAACTAGCTGTTAATCTGGAGGTGGTTTCGACAAAAATTCCTATTAGATGGAACGAATTTTTGTCTGTCATTTATTGGGATTACTTGGGAAACTAAAAGCAAATTAAGCTCTTAGGTACCACATGTATATGTTCTTAGCTGTATAATGATGGCTTGTATTTCGTGTGTTAACAAGCAAAACCTACCATAAGTCGATCTCTGGGTTGCTTCAGTGATGTAAATAAAAATAACCACTAGAATAGCAGAAACTAAACTACATGTATCATTTACTATCACTAAGAAAATTAAAAAGAGTGTATTAAGACGAAACATAACACTGCCCTTCAATTTCCTGACTTGGGACAGGCGCATGACTCATTCACAGGGGTAAAAAACAGTTTTATCTGTGAAGAACCCTCACCTTAATTCAGGCCAATGTAAAAATAAATATACACACGAATGCCATTCAATATCATCCTCAGAGATCTAATTCAAAACTCGGATATCTTAAAAACACATACACGTAGGCAATATATCCAACCGTGAAAGCTCGCAGTTAACTGAAAACAAGCTCACTATTTAATACAGAATGAGCAAAAGCATCATGCTTTTCGTAAATTATCTTTCAGTTAATAAAGAATGTCTATCGCAAAACGTTAATCTTTGAAGAAATAAAGAAACAAATCCAACCGAATGAATAAAATACAGACATAATTGCCAAAACGAAGGACTACTACTAGCATTTTAAAGACAGAAAATTTCAGAACAAAGCGCCATTAATGTAAATCTTTACGGATAAATGTGTTAAGCTTCTTTTACCATACAATCTTATGTCATGAATATATAATAAAGAAATATGATTCTGGAAAGAAAACATATTCAATTTTTACAAAATAAGTTCTGTGGTTTAAGGTTTATTCTATTTATATCAAAGTGTGGTAAAGCATATTTTTACCCTATGCTATCAACAGCTGAATAACAAAAAATATGGCTTCCGATCTGCTGGTCTGTAGGTTCCCAGGTAATAATGACAAACCATTCCCTATCAAAGGTATCGTATTCCAGAAGTTCAGATTTAGTCATTCCAACGGGAGACACTGTATTAATCTCTGTAATTCTACAAAATCGTTGTTAAAATTTTCGTATATTTATGTTTATCTATATATCTTGTCTTAGATTATTCGAAACGCCTTCATGTATTGGCAGACCATTGCTAGGTTTTTTGACATTGTATCGAAAGAAAATATTCTTTAAGTTAAAGTTGGCACAAATATCTATATTTGGTCTTTTCATAACTTATTTTACTTAGTTCTTTCATATTCCTACATAGGCTACTATATATAGTACATGTAACCAACATTTTGTAAAATTTTGAACCATTCTTGATATTTGCAATTTGTCGTAATGAGCATCAGTCCTATAACAACAAAATAATTATTTTTTAACCTCATTATTTTCTACAACTTTGACTTTAAGCTTCGTTAGAGACATATATTATGTATTTCGTTCATCAAATTAACACCAATAAGGCACTAAATTAGTATCATAAAATTAACAGGTCTTATCTGAAAGGTTTTTTTCTGATACATCAAGCGCATAAGTCAAATGGATAAAAATATCATTGTGAAAATGAGAAGTTTGAAATTTTATCGATTTTCAATGACAAGTTGCATCCTTCGGTAAATGGCTGTTTTCAGTGGGAGATAACCCATGGAATATTATTGCACGTTCATCGATCTCCCACTGTTGTGACGTCCAATCAGAATTCTATTGTCATACCTTTTAGCCAATCATGCGTAACGTTATTTAACTTCGTCGAGTGTTCTCAGTGAATTACGCTAGGTACAGGAAAACTAAAAAACGAGTATGTTCGGAAGAAATGGATAATTGTACTCGTTCAAAAGTGAAGAGCATGAAAATCGTTTTTAAAATTCAGCGTCTTTCCCAAAGTTCCACTGTGCTGCAATCGGCAAAGACGTGAATTTCAAAAAACTCGTTGAAGATTTTCCAGTGTTCACTTTGAACACGTGTAAGAACATATTTGTATAAACGTTAAAATTTTTTTGTGATTTTAGGGCTGCATTGAGATGTCATACCTAATTTTAAGGTAGGCTTCAAAGGAATACTTTTTTAAATTGGACTGCTTATCTGTTGTACGTACGTTGAATTATTTGAAGCACTCCTGGCTATAATGGTCTCGTTTAAAACAGAAAACAGTGGCACATAAACAACCGATGCACCACCAAAAACAGTAGAAATTATTTCAGGATTTTCAACACAGGAACCATCTGATGTAAAAACTTGAACAAGGAACTGGAGGGCAACACTGCTTAATGGAGATGTATGGCTACTTGAAGCAAAGTCCTCAATTTGTAGAGCAACGGCATACCAGCCTATATTCCTGCTGGCGTTGTACCATATACGGCAAGTAGTCTAAAACAGTTGTGGTAATGAGGAAGCTTTGTTTGTTAAAGGCTTTGGAATCCTTAAAATCCGAGCAGGGACAATCAAAGGGTTTAATCCTTATTCTCACACTTTTAAACAAAAATTTAAAAGGAATCATTGAACATGTAATACTGTAGTCTGTTCTATTTAGACGACTAAAATTGCATTTACAACCTTCATGGTGGGAGAGTCATCTATAGACTATATTTCATATTTTGTAAATACCTATATCATTGTTCTTCAACACATTTGAAGCTTTTTTTTCAGTTGATAATTTCTTTAATTAAGAAAGTACTTTTGGAATCAGTCATAAAACAATGAATGACAATACACAACAAGTGACACTATACATGATAAAAACATAAAAATTACAACAAGTTGTACACATAACATTTACTCGAAATGACAACATCAGAATTAATATTCAAACACAGTTACGATGACCTCCTAAAACCAAGCTATCCTTGTATTATTGTTCTGTACGAACTCTAGCGGTTGAACTTGCACATTTGCCATACTTGGGTAAAATGATTTGTTATTTAGAATGTTCCTATTGATATTGTTGGAAAAGAGTGAGAAGAAAAATGTTGCATGCACTTAGTATTAATATTAATATTAGAATTTCTGAGAGGCAATTCCATTATCTTTTAAGTATAATGAAAATTGTAAGTAAATAATTTATTTCAACAAGTAATTTTTCACTCTTTTCAAATAAATTTGGAATCTAAAATCCATATCTATAATTTCATATTGTTGAAAATATGACAAAAAAAGCCAAAATCAATCTCGAAAATAGCAATATTTTCATTCAATTTAAACAGACAACACACTTTAAGACTTATAATTATATAGTATTACAGCTACAAGTCAGTTACAGGTTATCTTTATTTGAAATGAACTATAAATTCTATCACAACACATTATATTTATATAAGGGATTAAAAGTGGGAGAATCAGGATGATACCAAATCAAAGTCACCGTTGTTGTCTACAATCCCGAGGAAAGACTATCAAACTTGTTTAGTAAAGTGGTAACAGTATAAACTCTATACCAGTTTTGATGCACTTGAAATATGCCCACTGTGGTCATGACATTGAGTTAGTTCACAACCATTTTTATTGAGCAGTTTTTCTAAGCCTACCTGGCCCAAAGTTTCATGTTAGCTATTGCGGTCACTTGGCGTCCGTCATCGTCGTCGACGTAGACCCTCTTGTAAAGATTTTCTCTGAAACCACTGGGCCAATTGGAACAAAATTTTGCAGCAATGGTTCTTAGATGGTCCTCTTACAGAATTGTAGCCAAGATGGCCACCAGAGCCGAACATAGTTTAACATAGAACCCTATGGGAAATTTACTTAAAGATCTTCTTGTCTGAAACCGCTAGGCCCATTGGAACAAAATTTGGCAGCAATGGTCTCTGAATTGTCCTCTTTCAGAATTGTATCCGATGACTCCGGCCGTCATCAAGCTGGCCGCCACAGCCAAACATAGTTTAACATAGAACCTTTTTGGAAATTTAGATCTTCTTTCCTGAAACTACTAGGCCGATTGGAACAGAAATGGTCTCTAGGTTTTCTCATTCAAAATTGTATCGGTAACAAGGCCGTCATCCATGCTGGCCGTCAGAGCCGAACATAGTTTAACAATTGAAACAAATCTTGGCAGCAATGGTCCTTAGGTGGTTCTCTTTCAGAATTATATAAGATGACCCCGCCTGTCGTCCAGGACGTCCGGCAGAGCCGAACATAGTTTAACATACGACACTATGGGAAATTTACTTAAAGAGCTTTGTCTGAAACCACTAACCCAGTTGGAATAGAAATTGGCAGCGATGGTCCTTAGGTGGTCCTTTTTCAGAATTATATCCAATGAACCTGCCTGCAATCCAAATTGGCCGCAAAAGCCGAACATAGTCTAACATAGGACCCTATGAGAAATTTACTAGAAAATCTTGTCTGAAACCACTGGGTCAATTTGAAGAAAAATTGGCAGCAATGACATTTTGTCCGAAATGACCCCGCCCGTCATCCAAGATGTCACCAGAACCGAACATAGTTTAACATAGGACACTATGGGAAATTTACTTTAAAATATTCTTGTCTGAAACCACTTGGCCAATTGGAACAAAATTTGGCAGCATGGTCCATAGTTGGTCCTCTTTCAGAATTGTTTCCGACGACCCCGCCCACCATCCAAGATGGTCGCCAGAGCCAAACAAAGTTAAACATGGTACCCTGTGGTTAATTTACTAGTCTGAAACTACTAGGCCAAATGGAACAAAATTTGACAGTAATTGTCCTTTGCTGGTCCTCTATCAGAATTGTATCTGATGACATTGTCCCCCACTGAAGATGACTGCCAGAGCGGAACATAGTTTAACATACGACCTAATGTAAAAAATCACTGAAAGATATTCTTGTTTGAAACCAGTGAGCCAGTTGGAACTTGACAGCAATGTTCCAGGCTGCCAATCAAGATGGGCATAGTCTAGGTGAGCGATACAGGCCCCTGGAAGCCTCTAGTTTTCAATTTAAGATGTGTACCAAAAATTGTTTCTTTACGGTGTTTTAGGTCTTACGCCTATGTGTTTTATTAAAAAATACAGAATTATAAAATATTGGTTAAATATTTTGATTTTAAATATCAATTCACCGGTGGCGTCAATCAGATGTGGAATCTTAAAATTTCAAAATATTTACTACGCTTATCTAAAATCAAAATATTTGGCTACATGCATCAGCATAAAACATTTCTAGTTTTAGGTAGAGCTTACCACTCCGATTCTGACAAAAAGTGTTCTGAAGATGAAATTAGAAACATGCTAGATTTTCTCATAGACAACATATTTGTTGGCGGTTGAATATTAAAAAAAAAAAACAATCGGCATTCCAATGGCAACCAACTGTGTTCCTCTCCTTGCCGATCTGTTTCTGAACTGATATGAAGCGGAATTAATTCAAGGGCAACTACATGAAAACAAAAGAAACTAGCCAACTCCTTTATATATAGATGACGTGTTGCCGATAAATAACGACAAATTCCTAGACTTTCTATTTTTCATCTACCCCCAGTGAGTTTGGAATTAAGGATACTACAGATACATCGAAGTCCGCTTCATATTTGGATTTGTTTCTTGAAATAGATAATGAGGGATTTTGAAGACAAAACTTTATGACAAACGTCATGACTTCAACTTTCCTATTGTTAACTTTCCCTTCTTGAGTATCAAAATACCAGCATCGCCTGCATATGGCGTCAACGTTTCTCAGCTAATCTGATATTCAAGGGCATGCGTGAGTTTCCATGACTTTTGACAAAGAGGATCACTGTTGTCATAAAAGCTGCTTAACCAGGGATAAGTTGATGTCATCACTTAGGAAATTTTACGGTCGTTGATTGACCGTTACAGTGTTCCAATATCGAAAATGAAGTTGGACCTGTACACACTTGGACTGAACAATTTATGATACCAGCAATCAAAATTTAACTCCCGTGTTTTCTTTGATATCGTTAAATCTTGAATACTAGATTAATATTATACATTGTTGGTCTGGAATTGTAAAACCTAAATGTATATAAGCATATTCAGCCTGAATTTGATCTTGAAGTTTTAGACTATTGTATTTTTTCTTAATATCTAACCAGACTACGTAGTGTCATGCTAAAATTAAATATTGAAATTGGAAGTAACAGCAATTCCCCAAGAAAATGGTGTAATATGAAATGTATCGAAGATGAATATCATTTTATTTTAGTGCCTCGAGCTTATAGATGTAATAAATTACATTTTCTCCCAAAATATTTCTGTTCCGGGCCATCTACCACGAATTTGCAGTATTTGAAAAACTACATCTAAGCCATTAATTATCAAATTGTGTACTTTGTGTAACTTTATTAAAACAGCCTGGTCAATAAGGTCTCACATTATTAGTTAATACTTGTCTTTTGTCATAATATACCTACAAATATGTATGTAGAATTGTTCTGGGTTTTTTTTTATTAAAATTGTCACCATTTACATTTTATTTACGTTTCAACAGCATGTTTTACTGCTTAATCAATAAAGTGTTCATCATACCAATATATATTCTCAATTACATTTAATTTTCTTTTAACATGGGATGTTGATTTATCTGTAATTATAAATCCTATAAGTTATCTCTTAATTTTCGTGGACAGTATGTTTTGATTTTGGACATGTTGGAATTCTGGGATACAGCTATAACGCCAATATCGAAAATTTTAGAGTTTGAGATTTGTGTATAACAATAAAACGCATAAACATCAAAATGACAGTTAATTAATATCATATTGATAATTAAAAAAAAGTATCAGTTACAATTAATCCGAACACTTAAAGGGGTTAGAACAGGTGCATCGACGGGATAAAAATTTCCTTCTTTACATTTAAATTGTAATAAGTATTACAATTCAGTATCAAATTTGTGTATTTGCATATATATATACAATATACGGTATATCTACAACTGTAAAATCTATATCGAAAGTCAAATAAAAAGTTGTATCAATTTCATGCAAGATTACAAATGGATATGAAACTAATACAGGTACACAGTCCACAATTTAGAGTCTTCACATCATTTTTATCATGTTTCGCTTAATTGCTTGCACCTGGGACATATATTTGATTGATACATGTAAGATTTTATAATCATCTTGAAACAAAAGAAAAATAAGTAGTAAGAAATGTACGTATTTAATAATTTGATTAATTTACAACACGTTACGCCGCAGATAACATTAGACAGACTATATATGAACTTACACCGTAGTCCATGATCATGTAAAACAAATACGGTATTGGTATAAACATCGCATCTTTCAGGTAAGACTTTCAAAATGGAACAAAATAAAAGCAAAATCAAGAAATAATGAGAACTTTATTGCAGTTCTTTAAACTAAGCGTCCTCAGCATAACGTATTCTGTTCATTCTATCTATATATATATATATATATATATATATATATATATATATATATAAGTCTATAAAAAAGACCAACCAGCAAATTTAATATGTACCGGATCGTCTAGAATAGACGATACTGCGCAGATAAGGAAAAAATTATATAAGTCTAAAGATTTGCACAACGGTACTAATATAAGAAGATAATATACGAAGTTGATGTTATAAAATCGTGTTGACAAATATTTCGGCTTAACAAATAGCCTTCGTCAGTGTCGATAGTTTTTACAATACTAAATGTATGTGTGAAAATAGCTCAGTAATCCAGGTAAGTTTTGGTCTATTGATTTTAATCTCGATCTTGATCTTCATAATTAACAACAAAACTCGATACTCCAATATACGTAACTCTGTATATGTATATCCCAAAATGAGTGTAAAATAAAACTGTTAGTATTTCTTATTGATGCCGTTTGGATGATGTACATTTAGTTCCTTTATCCAAAAGCTTTCCCGAGCCTGTCGCTGGGCATCGCTCCAGTGAATGTTCTGTTCAATCACTAGGATTTTCATGCGGTTAAAGTCATCAAGTTTGTGACCCAATTGTCTGAAATGCTGAGAAACTGGGAGAAGTGGCTTCTTAGAGATGTCACTCCTATGGCCATTGAGGCGTTTGTGGAAAGGCTGCTTTGACTCACCAACATATTGGAGGCCACAAACCGAACATTCTAGAATGTAAATAACATTCATACTTTTGCAGGTAACATTGCAAAATATCCTATATCTCTTTTCGGTTGCCTTACTGTGAAAAGTTGATGAGGGATGCATCTGTAGGCAGCATTTGCAGCGTTTTTCATCACACGAGCGACATTCTCCAGAAGTACTTCTATTATCAGAGAACTAAATGTACATCATCCAAATGGCATCAATAAGAAATACTAACAGTTTTATTTTACACTCATTTTGGGATATACATATACAGAGTTACGTATATTGGAGTATCGAGTTTTGTTGTTAATTATGAAGATCAAGATCGAGATTAAAATCAATAGACCAAAACTTACCTGGATTACTGAGCTATTTTCACACATACATTTAGTATTGTAAAAACTATCGACACTGACGAAGGCTATTTGTTAAGCCGAAATATTTGTCAACACGATTTTATAACATCAACTTCGTATATTATCTTCTTATATTAGTACCGTTGTGCAAATCTTTAGACTTATATATATATATATATATATATATATATATATATATATGGGGATTGAATAATCAACATTATTACATAATATCTTTGATACCAATTTTGATGCATAAGATGTGCTCATTTCGTCGATTTACGAGTCATCAGACCTAAAATATTGAAAACCAAAAGAAAAATCCACAAGGTTGAAGAGCAGATTCACAAAAACTAAAACTAAAATGACCACAAGGGATATACACCTTCGTTTTCACAAATTTTACATAATAATTGTCTAACACTGAATATTTGCTTACTTCATCTAATATGGATCCGCTAAATGAGTTACAAACTCCGCCACATTCATCCACCAAAGAATCATTAGACCATCGACATCGCACTGTATCACCATCGTCATCTTGTACTAATACATGTACATAGACAAAATGTCAATTGAGAGTTAAAAATCTTTTTTTTTCATTAGTATAATACCCAAGTTCGCTTGAAATTCTTTAGTTTATTGGTTGGTTATCCCTTTGGTTATATCTATGTAGTATTTGCCTTTTATGTAACTTTTGTATCATAACTTCTCTTTGTATTTTCTTCTTATAGACTTTCCCCTCTTATCTTTTTTGTATTGGTACTTTTGGTCGATTTCTGTTAAAAACATTACATGCATATTCCATTTATCGAGATTGATATTCCGTCACTGAATGGAACTATCCCCCGAGTTTCAGTAGTTTTCGAATCAACGTAGAATTGACACTTAAAGTTTATTGTTAAAACATTATTAACCTTTTTTTAAATAGTTTTTATCATTTGGAATAAGAATCGAATATTGTTCAATAACAATAATAAATAGCTAAACATAAATAAGTTTGCTTTTAAGTTAAAATGTGGGTATTTTCGAGTGTATATGATCCATAGTTTGATTTTCCCCGATAATCCCAAGGACTGAGAAATTCATTTACTTTAGAATTATGCAATATTTATGTATCGTCATCTACTGAAATGTGTACCTGGTACTTGTATTGTGTGACTGCAGCCAAATTTAAGTCTAATAATTGGTTGGATGGCAGATATAGGAGATGAATTGATAGTTCCGGTGTCATTACGTGGCGTCAGATCAGCTGTTGATCTCAGCATCCAAGATGAACCTCCTTCAACCAAATTAATCCAGCAGCAACTGGTAAAACTAGAATGACATCAGTGCATTTAGTTAAACTAATTTGACCTTACGCGCGCCGATATTTTTCTCAGAGTTGAAATTTTTTTAAGTGACTTGGTATAAAGTGTGGATTACCATCAAAAAGAAAAAGAAAGTTGATAATTTTTGACAAGAATTGACTGACAAAGCCATAAAATAAAATATCTAATCTTCGAAAATTTTAAAATTCTTCTCTTATCATAAATCGTTGTTTGGTAAAATCTATAGGAGAGAAATTAATATGGGTGTTATATAAAGCTACTTCAATCTATACCATTCCAACACAGTCCAGGTAATAAACAGTTACCCAAATTGATAGATACTATTGCTGCTCCCTGTAAAATTATCACTGCCACTGCTCCATGTTAAATTGTATTTTATGCTCCTTTCTCCTGTCGTCCAGTCTTCATCTACACTGAAATCTGTACAGTAGTACGACATCGTAGTTATGGTACCAGAACATCCGATAAAACATTCCAGCGAACCTTCACCGGTAGACAGTGTTCTAGTTGATATTGTAGACTTGTCACAATTATGATTGCTACCGGAACTTCGACGAAACCAAACTCGATAATTTATTTCAACCTATAATAGAACTTAGATTGTCACTGGTTTGCTGATTGATAAATTAGGCGGTTTTTTTAAACTAGCTACATGTGTTTTAACTTATTGATGCACGATGATCCTGTCGGATAATTTCCGATTTCGATACTTCGGTGCCGTGTGTTAATGTGTGTTCGTCAGAACACTTCAAAAAGCTTCGTCCTGCTTTATTTTTGTCCGTTGTTTATCATTGTAAAAGTACTTGAAGTTGAATTAAACTTGTGTGTTGAAGACAACACTCGTTTTTTTTGTGATGTTGAATTTTCGTCTTTCAAAAGAGTTTCGGCTTTTTCAACATAACATATTTGAACAATTAGGTAAATAACAACACGCCTACTTATATCTTGCATTCATACCAATTAATAATGTTAAATATTCTCATTATTCTGTTTTATTTCCAGAATCAAAGAATGGGATTCGCCGTTATATTGTTTCCTTAATTTAATTCAAATTAATAACATATGAGCATAGCTGCAAAAGCCACTCTGAACTAAATTTTAATCCCTTTCATAACCAATATTACTTCGGTACAAATGTTTAAACAATTCTTGGATGTATCTACATGATCTAAATAGAATAATACCCGCGCATTAAACGGGAATTATCTCATCGAATCACATTCTCCAAATTTTGAAATAACTCTTCATTTTGCCAAAATCTAACCATAACCAATTGTTTTGAATAAGACAGATAAGTGGGCGTGAACAAGTTAATCAATTTGTAACACTTGCTGAGCTTCATCTCTATGCAGCAATTGAACTGTCAATAACACAGGTCAGACTCCAACTTCAGATGTGATTTTTTTCGTTTTTAGTGGCCTCACTCACTGGCACCTGGGGAATGGATTTAGTGTGTTACATCCCTTCTTTTTTCCTCTGACTTCCTCTTTTTTTGCAACAACCTGCGATCTTCATTGTTAATTTTTTTCCCCTATTTTCATCATTCTATGAAAGAAATAAACGCAATAACACAATTCTATAGCATTAATCAAATATCCAAACTTTCGTTGACTGATACAGTATAAGAGAGAAGGTTTGCAACTCGATGTTTCCCATATCGCTCACCTCCCTATGGAATCCCATCCTAAATTTGACATAGACGCCGTTATCTTACGACTATCATGCATCAATGAATTAGTTAAATATTTGCCTTTATTGTCTGCGTCAATTTTTTTGTAACACTCATCGCCTACGTTTCATAAATTTGTGATTAAGTGCGTTTCCAGCTTAATCAGCACCCGGAGGGTGGGGGAGTTACTCCGTTAAAAAGTGGGTATATATGTGGCAATTGTGGTGGTCCATCCTGAACCTGTTCATGACCGTGGGCCGGAAATTTGGAAAATCATACCATGTCAGTGACATTCAATGTTCAAAGGTAACCCTGTTAATGACTTGACATGACAACTGCATGGTCAGTCACATCACTGATGATCACTGATAACGATATACATGTACATTGTAATTAGCCTTGCATTTCAGTTAAAACAGAGAGTGATTTGTAGAGTGTTGCAAACCCCGTGCATAACAGGTGATTTATACGTTCCACAATGATAAAATTATGAAAAATTAATCCTGTTATTGACAAGGGTAAAAATAGCAACCCTAATCATGACAGGACATGTGTGAAAATGGACCCTGTTTTGCGGCACATAAATACTACTATTTCTAATGGAAGTAACCCCCAGGAATCAACGTCGCATTCCATTTGCGGTGACGGAAGTTATCATATTTCAAAGAGAGATAACACCGATGTATCATATTGACTGTAATATTCAAATTTTGTAAATTGGCGGAAAAAAAACAGGTAAATTCATTTGAACGTTGCGCTACTTTCATTGCAGATATTATATTCGGGACATATCGTTGTCTCCACTTCCGTCACAACCAATGGACTGCGTCGCGGATTAGGCTGGAAACGCACATAAATCACAAATTTATTAAACTTAGACGATGACTGTTACAAAAAATTGACGCGGACAATAAAGGCAAATATTTAACAAATTCATTGATGCATGATAGTCGTATGAGAACGGTGTCCACGTGAAATTTAGGATGGGATTCAACGGGAGGTGAGCGATAATGGAAACGTCGAGTTCCAAACCGTCTCTCTTATACTGTATCAGTCGAAATTTAGGACAATTGAATTATGCTATACAATTGTGATATTGCGTTTATTTCTTTCATAAAATGATGAAAAATAGAAAAAATTTAATTAAAAAAATCGTAGGGTTTTGCAAAAAGAGAGGGGGTGTAACATACTAAATTCATTCCACAGGTGCATGTGGTCTTTCTGATTTCTTGATCATGGGGCAGTTTCATAGTTATATATATATATATATATATCTCAAAATACAGACAGCGCGTCAAACACAAAAATAAATGGAAATAGCCATAGCAACATTTATTTTTTTTTTTATGAAAAATGGGAAAATAAAAATGCAGTTTCACCAATGTTCGCTGAAAATAAAGTTCTTATGTGGCGTTTCAATGGAGATGAGCCTCCATTTTCCAGATTATACATAAAGATATCTTTACATGTGTTAAGAGAGACAAAGAAGCTTTTCCGGCTCATTTTCTTACAACTTAACTGACCAGTTCATGTCACACAAATTGCCATCATAAAAGTCAAGCGCATATGGTACTACACATGTACTAGTTATTAACCCCTACTTTTAGTTTTGAAAGCTTGTTCAGTTTATGTTTTCTCACGTTATTATTCTAAAACCTATCCTTTTTCGCCTGATATTCCTTATCTGTTGGTAATGTATTCGTTACATGATTACCATGCTGTCAAAAGTTACAAAATTTAAGAACAAATATAATTCTGGGGGTGCATTTATCCGAAACTCGAATACTGATCGTTTAATATATATATATATATATATATACAATGTTCTTTCATGTATGTCATGTATGTCTTGGGTTTTGTGTTTGACGACAGTTTACATTACGTTCAGACTGCTGGGAAGTCATTTACGTCTGTTATCACATTGCACACATTATATCGCCATGTCCGTTAGTGGAGAACTTCGTGAGGATCGGATGTAGTTTGCATTTGGATATAATATACGTTCATGACATTTAATGATCTGAATTAACATTCGTATATAAAGTAAACTATCATTAGTATCAGTGATAGAATTCCTCTGAAATATAAATAGTTAAAGACACGATCTACAAGGAAGTGAGGTGTCAGTTTAATTTTCTTTATTATTCATATAACTATTTTATTTCAAATATTGAGTTTGTTAGGACACTATGTTGTTTTTATAGCGATGTTGGCAGCTTGATGAAACATAAATTGTCAGCAGAAAAAAGTTAATAATCCATTCCTACCGTCAGCTGCCGGTCCATTTTATAATTCGACACAAAATAATCACAAATGTGTTAAATTCAAATTTCATGTCAACATTGTGAGATCTGGATGTATCACATAATCAAATAAATTAAAATTACTGTCCGAAACAGAACTATTTTGAAATAGTTGAAGGAAATGACTTTAAAGCAATAAAATGGAAATAGAAATATGAAGTTTGGATGCATGTAAAGGAATGTGAAAGAATTGTTATATTTTATATTAACAAGATGATCATTTCTTTTCTTGTTTTACATTTTATCAGACGTTTTTGTTTCTCATATAATGCATTCTTATTTATCATTATAACCGTTTCGATTCTTAATACTAAATATTTCAACCTTTATAATCATTTAATTATACTACAGTGTACATGTAATTAACTTTGCCCCTGGTGTTGTATGTCGATTTTACATGTAAGATGTGGGGGAAATGAAATGAAAACTTGAACTCTCTGTTTATGTATGAAATAACTAACTCATTAAACTCAGTATATATTCTATTCATTAACAATAACATTTACCTGGTTTCCTGATGGTTTCCATGATATTATACCACCTCTAAAATGAGAACATCTAACTGATGGTACATGTATCAGAAAACATATCCATGTAGTATAAAAAAAGAGTGGATCACCCATCATCTCCCTTATAACCATATGATATTTGGAATTTAGTTCCCGAATCTTAAACAAGCCATGTTCGGTGAAAAAAATAAATGAAGATGACGTAAGAACTCACCTGTATGCTTAAAACCCATTGGCTATAAAAAAAAGAAACATCCTAGATAGGTAGAATAATATTAGTTACTCTATGCAATTATAATACAGATATAGTATTTACTTTTTAATATGTAGCTGTTAGGATTTTTCAACCCCAACAATTGTAATATTCACCTTGCAGGAGGCGAGGTGAACATGCGTTTGGACTGTTGATAATATAAAATTAGTGATTTTGAAATAGGTCGACATCAAGATTTATCAACCGAGAAAACGTAATATTCACTGCGCCTTTAGGAATAATTTTGTGGTGTTTTTATTTTGTAAAATCCTTTTCTACTGCATGTTAAGTCTACTGTGTTACGGCCAGAAATCACCTTTTAAATTTTAGCCAACAAAAGACACAAATCAATAATAAAATTTAACAAGATTTATTATATACAAGTTTACAAAAAATATTATGCACAATGAAATATCAACTTAACTGTTTAAAATATAAATGTCAGATCCTTTAGTCTTTTCTTTATCCGGAATTCTTCTCATCACTGTTGCGGGAATCCAAACAGAATATTACATGTATGTCCAATCAGTCACATTCTAGTATGATGTGTGTAACGTAAATAAAAGTGTGTCAATCCAACATATGAGAACACAAGAATGTTAATGTCTGGTCTGAACTGTTCTGTTCTGAAAGTCTAACTTTCTTGTCCGTATATATAGTTACCACGGAAATTCATAGAACTTTGTAGAAAGGATCCTTCTAGAATACGGTAGAAGTTTGAATTACACATCGCATATTATGATCATTCCAAAATTATTACGTAAGTCAAATAGAAAGTTCTAATCATTCCATCAGTATCTATTATTGTTCCAGTGATTTCTAAACTGCGCAGTTATAACATTATTTGGTAAAGAACTATATAAGCACATTATACATGTTATAAGGCCACACAAAATAAATTAGGCCAAGATAAATAATATAATAATTACAATATCATAACACCTCCCCCCTTAAAAGAAGTTTGAGTGTAACGAGAAAATATATACAAAAATATATAGTATGTATACAGTGTTTAATAAGATCTAGATAAAGCATCTGTTATTACATTATCTTTACCTTTAATATGTTTTACAATAATATCATATTCCTGTAACAATAAACTCCACCTAGTCAACCTCTGGTTTTTGTTTCTCATTTTATGTATGAAGGTGAGAGGATTATGATCAGTATAAACCAGAATAGGATGCAAAGTAGGATTTAAATATATATCAAAATGTTGAAGTGCAGACAACAGTGCAAAACACTCTTTTTCAATAGTTGAATATTTTTCCTGATGTTTATCTAATTTCTTGGAAAAATATGATATAGGTTTCTCAACATTATCATTTTTTTCTTGATATAAAACGGCTCCAACTCCTATATCACTTGCATCAACGGCAAGTTTAAATTGCTTTACAAAGTCTGGAGTAATAAGAACGGGACTGTTATTGATTTGCTTTTTTCAAAAGCGTTTTGACAATTATCACTCCAGATGAATTTAGAATCTTTCCGTAAAAGATGAGTCAATGGTTGAACAACAGTAACAAAATTTGAACAAAATATTTGTAAAATCCAATCATGCCTAAATATCTCATAAGTTGTTTTTTATTTGTAGGAGTATGAAAATTGGTAATTGCATCCACTTTAGCCATAATAGGTTTCACTTGACCTTGGCCAACTGTTTGCCCTAAATAATCAACAGTGGCCTTACAAAATTCGCTTTTTCCAAGATTAGCAGTCAAATTTGATTGTGACAATCTATCAAAATTATCATATAAATGTGTTAAATGCTCTTTCCAGCTATCACTACATACAATAAGATCATTAATATAAGCATAACAACAGTCTAAATCTTTTATAACATTATTGATCATTCTTTGAAATGTAGCTTCAGAATTGTTCATAGCAAATGCATGAAAGTATATTGAAATAAGCCGTCTGGTTTGATTAAAGCTGATATTTCACGAGCTCTCGGTGTCAAGGGGACCTGCCAGTAACCTTTCAATAGATCAAATTTGCTTACGAATTTTGCTAGTCCAATGTTATCAATGCAATCGTCTATCCTTGGAATCGGATAGGAGTCAGATTTTGAAACTGAGTTTACTTTTCGAAACGAAAGGTTTTTTTAACTGGTTTGGGCACAAGGAGACAAGGAGAGCTCCATTCACTGTTACTCGCTCAATAATATCATTGTCAAGCATATATCTAATTTCTTGTCTCATAAAATCAAGTTTAAGTGGATTGAGCCGGTAAGGATATTGCTTAATTGGAGAAGCATCGCCTAGATCAACATCATGACAAACAGCAGTGGTTTTGTTTGGCACATCTGGAAAAAGATTTTTAAAAGAAAATACCAAAGTTTTCAATTTTTCTCTGCGATCGAAGTCAGATGTGCAAGTTTTGAGTCTAAATTTGACAAAATTTCTGAATTTTTCAATCTAACAGTTTGTTCCATAGTCTTGGATCAAAAGATTGTTCACTTATGTGTGGTCATTCTCCAATTTAACCATGGCTAAAGTGGCAACTGGTTTATTCTCACCTTCTTTAGTACGCTCAAAGTATGGTTTTAACATGTTAATGTGACACACTCTATTTTGTTTACGCCGACCTGGAGTTTTTACAATCATTGATTTTACTCTCGATTGTATAAGGACCACAGTATTTAGCCTGTAAAGGATGCCCAGGGACTGGCAAAATTATAAGTACTTAATCACCAGGCTCAAAAACTCTGTCCCTGGCATCTTTATCATACCATATTTTCATCTTATTCTGTATAGTTTTTAAGTTTTTCTGAGCAATTTGACAAGCAGTATACAATTTTTCTTTAAATCTAGATACATAGTCTAGAAGATTCAAGTCAGTGTGTTCAGTAAGCCATTTTTCCTTAACCAATTTCAAAGTTCCCCTTACAGAATGACCAAACACCAACTCAAAGGGGCTAAAACCAAGGGATTCTTGAACAGCCTCTCGAACCTCAAAAAGTAGAAAGTGAACACCATCATCCCAGTCGCTGGCAAATTGAAGACAAAAAGTTCTAATCATGTTCTTCAATGTTTGATGAAAACGTTCTTAGGCACCTTGAGATTCTGGATGATAAGCACTTCATCTATACTGAGTAATCCCTAACAGGTAAACGACCTGCTGAAATAAAGCTGACATGAAATTTGAACCCTGCTCGGACTGTATAGACTTAGGAAGCCCTACTAATATGAAAAATTTGATAAGAGCTTTGACAATAGTTGGTGTCTTGATATTCCTTAAGGGAATAGCCTCAGAAAAGCTTGTGGCTGTACACATGATCGTTTAATAAATACGCATTTCCAGTCTTGGTCTTTGGTAAAGGTCCAACGCAATCAATCAGTACTCGGCTGAAAGGTTCTTCAAAGGCTGGAATTGGCAGAAGTGGTGCTGGTGGTATTTTCTTGTTAGTCTTGCCAACAACCTGGCATATATGGCATGATTTGCAGTATTCTGTGACATCATTTCTAAGCCTGGCAAGTCTTCCTTATACCTAAATGTCCAAAAAGGGGGTGTCATGGGCAAGACCAATAATTTCTTGCCTATAGACTTTAGGCACCACCACTTGGTATACCACTCTCCATTCCTCTGGCATAGCATCAGGGGGCCTCCACTTGTTCATCATCATGCCGTCTTGATGGTAGTAACATTCGGCCACTTTGTCTACTTCTTCTTGGGGTAGAGCCCCTTGCGGAGCTGAAGAACCTCAGGGTCTTTATTTTGTTCTTCCGTAAATTTTCTTTTGTCTGATGAATGGCTGTTCACGTCTGGCCATGGCATAATTACATGCTTGTTAGTACCAGGTAGTCTTATTATGGCCTTTTCTGAGCTACCGGGACCTTCATTGTCGGCAAGAAAAGTGTCAGAAAGGTCCATATAATCATACTGGCCTTCTTGTAAATCCTCATCTTGTTGTTTTCTTGCCATAGCCCTAGTAACAACACAAGCTGGATATAGTTCAGCATCATCTTCAGGTGATTTAACATCCACCACCCGTTCACTTGTAACAATTGGTTCAGCAACCACTGTGTTCCCAGCTAGATCATTTCCTAGAAATAATGAAACACCCTCACCGGGAGAGTAGGACGAACACCCACAACAACTGGTCCAGCAATTAAATCTGACTTCAAATAAATACGATGGAGGGGAACATCTATACAACATAACTCCACACCTTGTAACAAAACGGAGGCACCAACGGACGTCTCCTCTGACAAAGGCAACACACCTTCTAACAATAAAGTCTGAGAACCTCCAGTGTCCCGTAAAATCTTAATAGGCTGAAGAGTAGTATTATTAACAATAGAAACAAACCCATCAGACATAAAGGGTTTATAATCCTCCATGTAATCACAAAAACTGGACTGAAAAGCATGACTCGGAGGACATTTCAACTTATTGGTAACAAGGGGTGTCGTACAAGCACTGGACTTGGGCTTATTATCTCTTTCATTCTTCTTCTGGAGTCTAAAACAATCAGCCATCTGGTAACGATTTTTCTTACAATAAGCACAAGTTAGTGACGTCTTCTCAAAACTATCAAATTTTGGACCAGACATATAACTAGAATGACTCTTATGCTGTGCAACAGGCTTACTATAAGTACGTTCAGCACTTTGATTTTTGTAATTTCCGCTTGAAGTATTAAAATTTTGACCTTTGAAACTTCTTTTATGTGATAGGGTATAATTATTGGAAACAACAGCTGCATCTTGCAATGTCTCAACAGTTTTATCATCTAAATGTGTTTTTAAGTCTAAATTAACACACTGCTTGAACTCTTCTAATAACATTAATTGTCTTAATTCATCAAAATTGTTATCTATTTTCTTTGACGTAAGCCATTTATTAAATAGATCTTTTTCCCTAGCAAATTCAACATAGGTTTGTGTTTCAAACTTTTTATGAGACCTAAATTTCTGTCTATATGCTTCTGGCACTAGCTCATAAACTTTCAAAACTTCCTGTTTAACAGTGTCATAATCAGAACTTTTTCTGAAGAAAGTGTTAATTTCAGCGGCCTTGCCCACAAAAACACTTTGCAGAATTGTAGTCCAATAAAGCTTTGGCCCTTTGAAATTTTGAGCAATTTTCTCAAACTGTGGAAAAAATTTATCAACTATTTTTTTACAAAATTTAGGAACCAAACGTATATTTTTTGCTGCATCAAAATGTTCTGACACATATTTAGTGTTGCTTTCTACTCCGACCATTTCCATTTTTATTTTCTCCATCTCTAACCTTTCCCTCATTCTGCCTGTAATTGTTTTAATTTAGATTCATCTTCTTTTTCTAATTGTTTTAATTTAAATTCATCTTCTTTTTCCAAATGTTTTAATTTAAATCTATCTTCCTTTTCTAATTCAAGTTGTTTTAATTTAAGTTCATGTTCTAATTCAAGCTGTTTTAATTTGAAAACATCAACATTTTCGACCTTGAGGTCAAGAGCCTTTTCACCAAAAATTTCTGAGTCAACTTAATTGTCTATTACCAAATGTTTTATAATTTGTTTTCTCATAGATGCTCTCAAATCTATTTTTAGATGTTTAGCAATCAACACTTATTCTTCTTTCTTTAGTTTATCAAACCCTTCCAGGTCTGGCGTTTTCAAAAATTTAACAGCATCAAATGCCATCTTGTAGAATTTTGTTGGCTAATTCTAATAAAAATACTGAAAAAATTTAATAAGATATTAACGTTATCCCCCGGACGTGCCCCCAATTTCTGTTACGGCCAGAAATCAACTTTTAAATTGTAGCCAGCAAAAGACACAAATCAATAATAAAATTTAACAAGATTTATTATATACAAAAAATATTATGCACAATGAAATGTCAACTTAACTGTTTAAAATATTAATGTCCGATCCTTTAGTCTTTTCTTTATCCGGAATTTTTCTCGTTACTGTTGCGGGAATCCAAACAGAATATTACATATATATCCAATCAGTCACAATCTAGTATGATGTGTGTAACGTAAATAAAAGTGTGTCAATCCAACATATGAGAACACAAGAATGTTAATGTCTGGTCTGAATTGTTCTGTTCTGAAAGTCTAACTTTCTTGTCCGTATATAGTTACCACGGAAATTCATAGAACTTCGTAGAAAGGATCGTTCTAGAATACGGTAGAAGTTTGAATTACACATCGCATATTATCATTTCAGAATTATTACGTAAGTCAAATAGAAAGTTCTAATCATTCCATCAGTATCTATTATTGTTCCAGTGATTTCTAAACTGCGCAGTTATAACATTATTTGGTAAACAACTATAAGTATTATGTAAGCATATTATACATGTTATAAGGCCACACAAAACAAATTAGGCCAAGATAAATAATATAATAATTACAATATCGTAACAACTGCTAAATCCCCATGTCTACCATAAACAACCCAATGAAATCGCACTCAAAACGTTAACAACCTTACAATAAATCATTTCTATCCAATCGAAAAAGTTGTTACAGTTTGCAGACAGTCAAAACAAAAATATTTTAACCATATTTGGATGACGCGTGCTATGTCTGGGTGCAATACACATAAACTATATTTGGAGAGGTCAACACACATCACTCATGTTTGTTACACGGCACATTAAAAAAATTAATAAATCGTCGGAAAAGTCCTTAATCAGATTGAAAACACATATTTTATTCCCGGTTTTGATATTATGATTTGAAATAAGACAAATTTCATCGTATATGAAAATATTGTTTGGTTCTATATATTTCCGTTCCGTATCTCTCGGGAGTTTACGTGACCTACCAGACAAAATCCGAGAAGTGCATTGAAAAAGAGCCCCTGTGAATCAACGGTATCAATAAAATCATGCACAGACAGTTACCACGCACGCTGATCAACAAATGTACACAATGACCAAATAAAGCCATTGTAGGCGGTCCATTACTGTGTACAATAAAAAGACCGTCGGCCATCGTCTTGAGCTAAATCTACGTCAATGCATTGTTTACGGTTTGTCTATCAATTCTTGTTGAAATATTGTTTAAAAAATCGCACAAATACGTTATGACCCAGCGTCTGTAGTACCATGTAAATTTAGACGGCAATTTTGTCCGTCATCTAAGTTTCCATGATGTTTTTATTCAAACATATTTTATGGTCAGAATAAATAGAAAAAAACCGACAAAGGGATCAGGCACAAGTTCTACAACTTAGTAATGCCGTCTCCGTTACACACATAAAAAAGACAAATATATCTAAGAAGCAATAAAAAAAAACGTAATCCATTGGACAGACAAACCCGGGAAAACAAAGAACAACCACAAGCAAAACAAATAAACACAGAAAACTAAAAAACAATGAACAAAACGAACTCCTATAAAAACCAGGAGTGAACCCAGCTGCTCCAGAAGGATAAGCAGTTCCTGCCCCGTATACGGCACCCGTCGTGAAGTTCAACAAAGTCAATCCGGTGGAGGCACATAAAATGTTACGACAGTGGGATGAGGTCCAACATCATCTTAGATATTGGAACACTGTAATGGTCAATCAATTCGTGATGACGACCGTAAAATTTCCTAAGTGGTGACATCAACTTATCCTTGATAAAACCCTGGTTAAGAAGCTTTTGTGACAGCATTAATCCTCTTTGTCGAAAGTCAGGGTAACTTACGCATGCCCTTGAAAATCGGATAAGCTGAGAAACGTAGACGCCATATGCAGGCGAAGCTGGTATATTGCTACTTAAGAAGGTAAAATTAACAATAGGAAAGTTGCAGTCATCACGTTTGTCATAAAGTTTTGTCTTCAAATGTCCCTCATTGTCTATTTTAAGAAACAAATCCAAATATGACGCGGACTTTGGTGTATCTGTTATAAATGTTACAGTATATATGTCAGTATGCATTTGATTATAAAAAATATATATATTTAACATGAAATTACAGAGAGTGAGTGAAGCGTGTAAGATGAACACTGTCAATTTTGAGTAATTCATGAAAGAAGAGGGAAGAAAGAAAAACATATATATATATATGTGATAACCCTGAATGTGTTACATTATACACATAGATAATTGATTTACAGTGAATCGTTCAGTATCTTTAATAAAGCGCTATACATGAGTAAATATAGAACAATTTATTTCATAACTAACATCGTTATGTCCGTAAAGTAACATATCAACTTCATTAACATATCACTGTCAATGAAGAAGTAGAGAACAACAGAGAGGCAAAAGATAATCGAAAAAAGAATTCCCGAACAAAATGTTAGGTCCAATCCCGCACGTTTTACATGAAAAAAGCGAAATTCCAATCCTGCAAGTACACAAATGTTCAAGTCCAGGTATTTCTGTAACCAGGACAAAGAGATAAATCGCATATCATGAATTAGGTTTTATTTAAAGATTACAGCTGGGTCTGCTAAACCGATAATTTGCTTGTGAAAATGCCCCAAAATTACGAAAAACATCGCCATCCTGCTTCAAATTCTATCGCAAAAACTCCCTGGACTTCGGTCAAAGAATGTACAATCTTATAGACACACGATTGATGTCCCAACATACCAAGCAACTGAATGATGTCTTCAGGGTCTTACAGTGTATTTTGTTCAAATAAATCATCATTAAAAATACAAAAATAATGAAAATGTCCAAGTGCCTACGTTTGGTCAGAGTTGCCGTCCGCCATCTTGTTTTGTACAATCCTGCACATGATCACGACAGTGATTCTTAGCTTAAATACTGAAGAGAAACCAATATATAAGTTAGTCACATTATATTTTTACACGCCTTATAATACATCGTGAAAATTACGGACCATTTTAATCCTATTTGAAAAATACAGCATTGACCTACCCGTGCAGACGAACTCTTAGACATCCTCCTAAATAGTTCATTTTTCGTTATAGTAGTCAACCTTTATGCAATAATATCAGGGAAAGAAGTACAAAAAATGGAATCTGAGTTAGAATTTTTATTTTTCTTTTAAGGCATCTGACATACATGTATGTAAATTAGCCATGTGCCGTCACCTCGCATGAAGTCAGTCATCCGTCAACCTTCGACTCCATTGGCCAACCTACCCCATTTACCCTACTTTCATTAGATTTTTTATATATTTTATTCGATTCTCAGATTAAAAAGTTCTATTTCCGCGGGAAAGATAAATCAACCTTGTCATATTCAACCTAACCGACGTCAATCTACGGAAAATCAATCTTATATGTTATTTTTTTCTATACCTTATGTGGATGATCACTGGAACTATGTAGATGTTAATAAATGATTATTGTTATATACAATTAAGAAATCAAAGGTAAAACCGTTACAATATTGAAATTCCTAACTGTGCTATATAGAGACTGAAATATGATCTTAAGTGTATATAAAGTGGATTTTTAATGGTATGTAGAAAAAGCCGCCAATTCTTAATCCAAAGGTCGTACAAAGTATTGAAACGGAATTTAGTAATCATCTGCATTCTTTATAGGATTCATTTTACTGTCTAATTTGTCAAAGTTGTAAATTTTCCCACAGTACGTCTCTTTTGTAATTAAAAAAAAAACAGTCATCCTTGAAAAAAAAACTGATCAATATACTGTAAATTCAGTTATATTCGTTGACATCAATTTTAGTGGATTAGGGATTAAGACAAATTCGTGGGTCCTTAATTCTGTGGGTTTAAAATTTCAAAAACAAAAATAATAATAATCAAATTAAATAAAATGAAATAAAAACAGCAATTATTAGTGAAAAAAAAATTAAAAATCGAAAGTTAAATATAATATCGGGAAAAGAATACCGAAGCGACAAAGCAGTGGGAAAAGTCAGGAGAATGGAACACATAAAACAAACGCGACAAGAATACATTTATAATTAAAAGAATAAAACACGTATACTAAACTAAACAAAACTAGAACAAGACCGCACTAGCAATGTGAACTTCCATAAAAAAAACCGGGAGTGACATCAGGTGCTCCGGAAGGTTAAGCATGAGAACAGACAATACAAAACATGCAAATTAAAGAAGTAAAATACATAATAAACTAAAGAAATATAAAACAAGACGAGACAAAACTAAATAACTGGCAATGTGAACCCCTGTCGCGTGAGGAGATTTCGTCCGTGAGGATTTAACGTCCCGCATGCGTATAAAGGCGGAACTATTTCGATGCAGTTCCGGCGTGAGCACGTCATGCGGCTACTTGCCAACAGGTACTTCCGCCTGATATATGACTTCCGGGAATTGGTGGCAAAAACATATGTCGTGTGTTTGATTTGTATTGATTGCTATTGAATTATGCAGAAAATGAACAAAATAAACATAAACAAACATTTACATACATATTATAATTTAATAAAAAAATTAACCCAGACAAAATAATAAGCAGTTAAATGCACCTTTTGAACAGTGTTGATGCAAACGGAAAACTCAAAAAAGGGGGGGGGTTGTAGCCTGGAAAAGAAATTTGGCATACACCTCTTTATATAAAAAAATTATGGCATTGTCCTAAAGTACATATCAGTTAAAAAGGGGGGGTGCAAGCAGGATGTCTGATATTATGAAATTCTACACTTAAAAACTTAAATCTGCACGGGCTACCCAAATTTAAAAAAAACATTCAATCATGAAGTCGGTTATTCAAAGTGGGCAATCCCATATCTTGAAAGATGTAATCCAAGTTTCTCGATTGGGGAATAAATAATCCTACCCAAAATAATTGTGGAAAATAAAATTTCTATTTTGAAAAATAAACACACTGATGCTACAGAATTTGTCAGCTCCCTTCCCATTAAAGAAATAATTAGTTGTCTCCATATAAACACAACCACACTTTCTCTTTCTTCTTTAATTCCTTATAGTTTCTAAATTTATTAGAACAGATCATTCAGCAAAATAAATTTTTATCTTATATTTAATTTAAAATAACATGAATTAGGTAAAACATTAGGCTTGGCTTTAAATATGGGAACACTTGTTCCCATTTTGTCTACTGTTCATTTTTATTACATATGAAAAAAATCTGATCAAAATGAGATGAAAAAGGAAGGATATGGGGTATGCATCATTGAGGCTTTATCCCGATTTAAAGAATATCTTGAAAAACTATATCATCTAGTGGTCGTCAATGATGTGTCCTTCAACATTGAGCAACAGCCCAACACACATGTATGTCATTACATGGCCCTGAAATAAATGTCAAGCATTAAATAATAATCACCACAAATCCCAAAATAAACAAAACAATTCACATAGAAACAACAAAGAAGACGCAATACAACCATGAAAATGCATGGTCCTGCCTAAGGACAGACATTTATACAACATAGTTAAACATGCTTGTGAGTATTCAATTCTCCCCTACATTCTGGGTCAGTGGCCAGAATAATAGAAAGACAGACAATAAAATTTTAAGCTCTAGATTCAACAAGCCAAACACTAAAACACAAACATATGAAAAAATAAAACTGACATAATAAAAAGTGCTTTGTACTTATAATGCTTACATTCCCATTTGGTCTATTACTTTTTATGTGTTTTTATGGGATATGATTCGGTTAATTTCCATAATTAATGATAAATATTAGTATGAGAATATGGTGAAAAGTAATTACAACCTTGGATAAGCGTAACTTCGAGAGCAAGGTTAAGTTTATATCTCAGGCCAAGGTTAAGGATGAGGATTAGTCTAAGAACAATACTTATCCTTGGAATTGTCCTAACAATTATGCTTACTTAAACTGAACCTTCTCAGATTATTATTAAACTTTGAATTGTCCTAAGACTTATACTTACTTAAACTGAACCTTCTCAGATTATTCTTAAACTTTAAATTGTCCTCAGACTTATGCTTACTTAAACTGAACCTTCTCAGATTATCATTACTCTTTAAATTCTTCTCAGACTTATGCTTAATTAAGCTAAACCTTCTCAGATTATAATTAATCTTTGAATTGTCCTCAGACTTATGCTTAATTAAGCTGAACCTTCTCAGATTATTATTAAACTTTGAATTGGCCTCAGACTTATGCTTATTTATTCTGAACCTTCTGAGATTATTATTAAACTTTGAATTGTCCAAAGACTTATGCTTAATTAAACTGAACCTTCTCAGATTATTATCAAACTTTGAATTGTCCTAAGACTTATGCTTACTTAAACTGAACCTTCTCAAATTATTATTAAATTTTGAATTGGCCTCAGACTTATGCTTACTTAAGCTAAACCTTCTCAGATTATTACTAATCTTTGAATTGTCCTCAGACTTATGCTTAATTAAGCTGAACCTTTTCAGATTATTATTAAATTTTGAATTGGTCTCAGACATACGCTTACTTATTCTGAACCTTCTCAGATTATTATTAAACTTTGAATTGGCCTCAGACTTATGCTTACTTAAACTGAACCTTCTCAGATTATTATTAAACTTTGAATTGTACTAAGACTTATGCTTACTTATTCCGAACCTTCTCAGATTAATACTTAACCTTTACATTGTTCTCAGACTTAACCTCACATATAACCATGTCCTTAGACATATACATATCCTCAACCTTATCCTCCAAGTTACACTTTATTCACTTCTGTACAATCTGAAAATTCCTTATCAAAATATTATGAATATCAAATACATGTAGCAATCCTTGTCATATTTACAAAATGTCAATCAATAAATGGAGATTCATAAATTCCACAAACAACAAAATGTAAAGCAGAAATAGTCTTAACTAAAGACAGACCAATTATAATATACACATCACTTCTACCCGTTATTTGGAATCGTTTGTGATTTGCAAACCGTGTCTACTTTATTGTAAATCTTCAATTATTTCTTTATTGAAAAAATAGCATATAACATGCTAAGAAAATATTACAAAACGTATACATGTAGGATCATTGACCATACATCAAATAAACAACAAACTATATCCCATAATGCCGGAAATACAAATGTTAACTAACAGAAATCAAGTGGTCAGAAAATTAAATAATCACTCGTGTCTTCTGCCTTCAATTGCAACTTATTTGTTACTTACAATCCATATCTACTCCTTTGTATACCCTTAAGATTGTGTACAAAAAGTCAACCAAATAAATGCAGGAGCAATCTCTGTAGATCAGATAAAGATCAGTGAAAATTCTATTATTTGACACAGAACATCTTTTTAAATATAATTAATGATAAATATTAGTATGAGAATATGGTGAAAAGTAATTACAACCTTGGATAAGCGTAACTTCGAGAGCAAGGTTAAGTTTATATCTCAGGCCAAGGTTAAGGATGAGGTTGAGTCTAAGAACAATACTTATCCTTGGAATTGTCCTAACAATTATGCTTACTTAAACTGAACCTTCTCAGATTATTATTAAACTTTGAATTGTCCTAAGACTTATGCTTACTTAAGCTAAACCTTCTCAGATTATAATTAATCTTTAAATTGTCCTCAGACTTATGCTTACTTAAGCTGAACCTTCTCAGATTATCATTACTCTTTAAATTCTTCTCAGACTTATGCTGAATTAAGCTGAACCTTCTCAGATTATTATTAAACTTTGAATTGGCCTCAGAATTATGCTTACTTATTCTGAACCTTCTCAGATTATTATTAAACTTTGAATTGTCCTAAGACTTATGCTTACTTAAACTGAACCTTCTCAGATTATCATTAAACTTTAAATTGTCCTAAGACTTATGCTTACTTAAACTGAACCTTCTCAGATTATTATTAAATTTTGAATTGTCCTCAGACTTATGCTTAATTAAGCTGAACCTTTTCAGATTATTATTAAACTTTGAATTGTCGTAAGACTTATGCTTACTTATTCTGAACCTTCTCAGATTAATACTTAACCTTTGAATTGTTCTCAGACTTAACCTCACATATAACCTTGTCCTTAGACATATACTTATCCTCAACCTTGTCCTCGAAGTTACACTTTATTCACTTCTGTACAATCTGAAAATTCCTTTATCAAAATATTATGAATATCAAACAACAAAATTTAGAACAGAAATAGTCTCATCTAATAGACGACCAATTAAAACGTACATATCACTTAGACTGGTTATGTGGACTGGATTGTGATTTACAAACCGTGTCGACTTTATTATACACTTTATTTTCTATTTCATCTGACTCTATCCAATATCCTTGCTTCACTCCTTCGCTAAAGATTTTTTCTTTCACATGCTTGCTTCGCCTGTAGTTTAATTTACTACACATTTCATTTATAAAAGAGGTCCCTTTCTCTTCCTTTTTCCATTCCCATCTTTTCTTTTTCTTTGGTGGGATGACAATTACGTCATCACCTTTCTTCTCATTACAAGTACTAGTTTCCTTAACAGAAAGATTAGCTCCGGAGTCCCTTTTGTTTTTCTTTAACGGGATGACGATTACGTCCTTACTTTTCGCCTCATTATCAGTGGGTTTTTCTTTTATACAACAATTTGCTTCGGATTTCTTTTTCTTTTCTTTAGTTTGCTCTACAGGTATGATTCTCTGATTACTGTCAATGTTTGTATTAACCCTCATTACTTCACTACCAGTAGGTAATTCCTTTTCGGATATCTCAAGAGGTACACTTAAATTCGGCGTTGATGTCATGGACGGTATTCCAAATCCCGATTCTTGAATGCAGTACGAATCGCTGGGAAGTTGAAGTATTTGAAATATGTTTTGATTTTCATCATTTGGCTGACTTGATGTATCCTCAGTGTGATAAATGTTTTGATTCGCATCAAGAATTTGGCTTTGTGTATGCATTTTTAAGGTAAATACTGCACTATTTAATGTTTTTTCAATTTCAACTTTTTGATTGCCATTACTTTCTTCCAACATTTTTCTTATATCTCCAATCTCATTTTGCATTTTTTCGATCTTTTTTTCATGATCGTCTCTCTGTATGTTTTGTTCTTGTTGCATCTTTTCTAAATCGGCTCTAACGATTTCAAACTTTGATTCAAATTTGTCATTTAGTTCCTTTTGTAAAGCGTCCATTTGTAATTTGTGTTCATCTTTAACTTTTTCAAGTTTAGATTCAAACTTTTCATTTAGTTTCTGTTTAAATTCCTCAATATGAAATTTGTTTTCTTTCTGCAGAATTTCATATTTAGAGTCCAACTTGTCACATACTTTCTTTTGCAAGTCTTCAATTATTTGTCTGTGTTCATTCCTAACCATTTCTATGTTAGATTCATACTTGTCATTAATTTTCTGTTTAAATTCCTCAATATGAAAGTTGTTTTCTTTCTGCAGAATTTCATATTTAGAGTCCAACTTGTCACATACTTTCTTTTGCAAGTCTTCAATTATTTGTTTGTGTTCATTCCTAACCATTTCAATGTTAGATTCATACTTGTCATTAATTTTCTCATTGTGTACCTTTAAATCACTATTCAATGTGTTTTTATGATTTACCTGGTCCTCTCTCAAGGCGTTTGTGAAAACTTGAACTTCTTGAACCAATTCACTTTTCATTTTTTCATATCTTCTTTGGATCATTAATTGAAGATTAGACGAAGTCACATATTCTGCAATAACAATGAAGTTTTTTTTGGTAAATTTCTCTTTCAATTATACTTTTTATCAGAAATTTTTTTATACAGTAATGAGTGTTTCTTGTGGTGAGTTAATAAGATATATAAAATAAATGGTAGATAAAACCACATAAAAGGGGAAAATAATAAAAGGTCAAAGTGACATTAATAAAGTAAACATCTAAAAGGTAAAATGCCCAAATTTTCGGAATATAATTCCTTCGTCAAGGGGCAAGAAAAGATAAGAACAAAATAAAACACAACCGCCACGTTGTGAAAGCTATCGATCAAACTTTTTTATACAACCTGGATGCAATCGTGTTTTGTTTTCCTGCTACCCTTTACTTTTGTCCTAAGACCTATACTTGAACTTATAGCTACACATTTCCCAATTTTCATGTTATTAATTATTTTTAGATATATTATTGAATAATGTTTCCTCATCTTCGTGTTCATACTTATCATTTGATATATTCTTAAACTTTTCCTTGTCCCCATATTCTTATATTTGTCCCTATCCTTATGCTAGGATTTCAAAAACTTCAGTTTCAACACTGCTGATGACATGTAATTAATCATACAGTGCATTTAGTTTTAATTACCTTATCCTAGATCAATTTTTATAACTTACCATCAGATGATTCCTCGTCGGAGGTGATACGTGATGCATCATCGTTCGACATCTTGATTATCTAACCTGAAACATAAATGTTCGTTTAAATATGCTTAATTTATTATTTTATTCTCAAATTTATATAGCAATTGTCCTAAGACATTCATTCTTTCATTTCCCACAGACCTAACAAATCTCACACTAACACAGTTTTCAACCTCACACTCATGTCTATCTCAACCTTACCTTTATCCTCATACTTATTCTTAACCTTATCTTTGTCCTCAGACTTACCCTTAACCTTATCCTTGTCATCAGACTTGTCCTTAACCTTATCCTTGTCCTCAGACTTGTCCTTAACCTTATCCTTGTCCTCATACTTAACCTTAACCTTTATCGAACTTGTTGACAGCACCCTTAACCTCCGATATATTCTTAAACTTAACCTTATCCTCGGATTTATCCTTAACCTTATCTTAATCAACAGACTTATCGGTAAATTTGACCTGTAATTGTCGTCGCAAACTAATTTTTAACCATCTTTAACATCTGACATTTTTTTGAAGTATGATCAGATTTTACTTTCTTTTGCAACTTGTTTAAAAGTGCCCCCCTTTTTTTATTTAAATTTTTTGAGTCTTGTGTGTGCCTAGATTTTTTCTATGTAAATGGGGTAAAAATATGCATAGGCTGGCAATTCTCATGGCTCATACTGATCATGACTATAATATTCTATCATTTCATGGTACTTTATTAGTTAATGGGGTAAAAATATGCACAGGCTGGCAATTCTCATGGCTCATACTGATCATATATACAATATTCTATCATTCTGTGGTACTTTATATGTAAACGGGGAAAAAATATGCACAGGCTGGCAATTCTCATGGCTCATACTGATCATATATACAATATTCTATCATTCTATGGTACTTTATATGTAAACGGGGTAAAAATATGCACAGGCTGGCAATTCTCATGGCTCATACTGATCATATATACAATATTCTATCATTCTATGGTACTTTATATGTAAACAGGGTAAAAATATGCACAGGCTGGCAATTCTCATGGCTCATACTGATTATGTATACAATATTCTGTCATTTTATGGTACTTTATATGTAAACAGGGTAAAAATATGTACAGGCTGGCAATTCTCATGGCTCATGCTGATCACGACTATAATATTCTATCATTTTATGGTACTTTATATGTAAACAGGGTAAAAATATGCACAGGCTGGCAATTCTCATGGCTCATACTGATCATGACTATAATATTCTATCATTTTATGGTACTTTATTAGTAAATGGGGTAAAAATATGCACATGCTGGCAATTCTCATGGCTCATACTGATCATATATACAATATTCTATCATTCTTTGGTACTTTATATGTAAATGAGGTAAAAATATGCACAGGCTGGCAATTCTCATGGCTCATACTGATCATATATACAATATTCTATCATTCTATGGTACTTTATATGTAAACGGGGTAAAAATATGCACAGGCTGGCAATTCTCATGGCTCATACTGATCATGACTATAATATTCTATCATTCTATGGTACTTTATATGTAAACGGGGTAAAAATATGCACAGGCTGGCAATTCTCATGGCTCATACTGATCATGACTATAATATTCTATCATTTTATGGTACTTTATTTGTAAACAGGGTAAAAATATGCACAGGCTGGCAATTCTCATGGCTCATACTGATTATGTCTACAATATTCTGTCATTTTGTGGTACTTTATATGTAAACAGGGTAAAAATATGCACAGGCTGGCAATTCTCATGGCTCATACTGATTATGTATACAATATTCTGTCATTTTATGGTACTTTATATGTAAACAGGGTAAAAATATGCACAGGCTGGCAATTCTCATGGCTCATACTGATCATGACTATAATATTCTATCATTTTATGGTACTTTATTAGTAAATGGGGTAAAAATATGCACATGCTGGCAATTCTCATGGCTCATGCTGACCATGACTATAATATTCTATCATTTTATGGTACTTTATTTGTAAACAGGGTAAAAATATGCACAGGCTGACAATTCTCATGGCTCATACTGATTATGTATACAATATTCTGTCATTTTGTGGTACTTTATATGTAAATGGGGTAAAAATATGCACAGGCTGGCAAATCTCATGGCTCATACTGATCATATATACAATATTCTATCATTCTATGGTACTTTATATGTAAACGGGGGAAAAATATGCACAGGCTGGCAATTCTCATGGCTCATACTGATCATATATACAATATTCTATCATTCTATGTTACTTTATATGTAAATGAGGTAAAAATATGCATAGGCTGGCAATTCTCATGGCTCATACTGATCATGACTATAATATTCTATCATTCTATGGTACTTTATATGTAAACGGGGTAAAAATATGCACAGGCTGGCAATTCTCATGGCTCATACTGATCATGACTATAATATTCTATCATTTTATGGTACTTTATTTGTAAACAGGGTAAAAATATGCACAGGCTGGCAATTCTCATGGCTCATACTGATTATGTATACAATATTCTGTCATTTTATGGTACTTTATATGTAAACAGGGTAAAAATATGCACATGCTGGCAATTCTCATGGCTCATGCTGATCATGACTATAATATTCTATCATTTTATGGTACTTTATATGTAAACAGGGTAAAAATATGCACATGCTGGCAATTCTCATGGCTCATGCTGATCATGACTATAATATTCTATCATTTCATGGTACTTTATATGTAAACAGGGTAAAAATATGCACATGCTGGCAATTCTCATGGCTCATGCTGATCATGACTATAATATTCTATCATTTTATGGTACTTTATTAGTAAATGGGGTAAAAATATGCACATGCTGGCAATTCTCATGGCTCATGCTGACCATGACTATAATATTCTATCATTTTATGGTACTTTTTATGTAAACAGGGTAAAAATATGCACAGGCTGGCAATTCTCATGGCTCATACTGATCATATATACAATATTCTATCTTTCTTTGGTACTTTATATGTAAACGGGGTAAAAATATGCACAGGCTGGCAATTCTCATGGCTCATACTGATCATGAATGGCAATTCTCATGGCTCATACTGATCATATATACAATATTCTATCTTTCTTTGGTACTTTATATGTAAACGGGGTAAAAATATGCACTGGCTGGCAATTCTCATGGCTCATACTGATCATGACTATAATATTCTATCATTTTATGGTACTTTATTAGTAAATGGGGTAAAAATATGCACATGCTGGCAATTCTCATGGCTCATGCTGACCATGACTATAATATTCTATCATTTTATGGTACTTTATTTGTAAACAGGGTAAAAATATGCACAGGCTGACAATTCTCATGGCTCATACTGATTATGTCTACAATATTCTGTCATTTTGTGGTACTTTATATGTAAACGGGGGAAAAATATGCACAGGCTGGCAATTCTCATGGCTCATACTGATCATATATACAATATTCTATCTTTCTTTGGTACTTTATATGTAAACGGGGTAAAAATATTCACAGGCTGGCAATTCTCATGGCTCATACTGATCATGACTATAATATTCTATCATTTTATGGTACTTTATATACATAATCAGTATGAGCCATGAGAATTGCCAGCCTGTGCATATTTTTACCCTGTTTACAAATAAAGTACCATAAAATGACAGAATATTATAGTCATGATCAGCATGAGCCATGAGAATTGCCAGCCTGTGCATATTTTTACCCCGTTTACAAATAAAGTACCATAAAATGATAGAATATTGAATATATGATCAGTATGAGCCATGAGAATTGCCAGCCTGTGCATATTTTTACCCTGTTTACATATAAAGTATCTTAAAATGATAGAATATTATAGTCATGATCATGAGCCATGAGAATTGCCAGCCTGTGCATATTTTTATCCTGTTTACATATAAAGTACCATAGAATGATAGAATATTGTATATATGATCTGTATGAGCCATGAGAATTGCCAGCATGTGGATATTTTTACCCCATTTACATATAAAGTACCATAGAATGATAGAATATTGTATATATGATCAGTATGAGACATGAGAATTGCCAGCCTGTGCATATTTTTACCCCGTTTACATATAAAGTACTGTAGAATGCAATTACTAGATTTAATCATATTTTATAGAGGAAGAAATTTGTTTGACTCAACAGAACAAAAAGAAATTGTCTCTCTGTCAAAGGCAAAATCAGTTTACCTCAGCAGTAAAAACAAGTCACTTTCAGAAAACCATTAGTCTGTGAATTAATTAATATTATTTGATCAAGTTGCAAAAAGAATGAAGGAAACTTTTCTTTAACATTTGTTAAAGAAACTTTTTTTTAAAAAATAATACCCCCCCCCCCCATTTTCCCAAAAACAAATGATTGCTGACTTGAGGTATATTGTTTAATTGATTTAGTAATTGTTTGCATTTTATTACCAGTATCATCATTTTAATCCAATTAATTATCCCATAAAAATCGTAAATTTTATTAGCAGTGTCTTCAATCCTGAAAGAATTTACATTAGTTTGAGAATTAATTAATATTATTTGATCAAGAACAATTTAACATGATCGTAATAATCGGGGAGTTAATATCAATGATTGTAAATAAATAAATGATATTAAAATGCATCCAAAACTTAATTTTCTTTATACATCGCACGTCGAAAAAATACAAAATAGCGTTTTATCCGGTCCGCAATCCGCAATCGATGTTGTTTTTACATTTTGTTGTGCTGGATGATCTCACGGACTGGTTATGCTCACGACCCCCTATGTGAGATCCGACAGCCAAACCGGAAATCGGAAACGGAACTGGCAATTCTCACGGACGAAATCTCCTCACGCGACACCCCCACTAAAGTGACATCAGTTGCGCCGGATAATAAAACATGTTACTATAATGCAACCGATTTACTTTGAAGTGTAGTCAATTAGATCAATGATATTATTTGTCTTTTTTCCGTTGATATTAACTTATCACCATGAAAGGTTTTAAACAAAAATGTAATATTGTTATAATGACATTAGCCACCTAAGCTAGAAACAGAAATGTTATACAATGTGTTGTTATAATGATGTTTGCCACCTAAGCTAGAAACAAAGTCAATGTTATATTGTTATAATGACGTTTGCCACCTAAGCTAGAAACAAAGCCAATGTTATATTGTTATAATGACGTTTGCCACCTAAGCTAGAAAAAAAGCCAATGTTATATTGTTATAAAGACGTTTGCCACCAAAGCCAGAAACAAAACCAATGTTATATTGTTATAATGACGTTTGCCACCTAAGCTAGAAACAAAGCCAATGTTATATTGTTATAATGACGTTTGCCACCTAAGCTTGAAACAAAGCCAATGTTATATTGTTATAATGACGTTTGCCACCTAAGCTAGAAACAAAGCCAATGATATATTGTTATAATGAAGTTTGCCACCTAAGCTAGAAACAAAGCCAATGTTATATTGTTATAATGACGTTTGCCACCTAAGCTAGAAACAAAGCCAATGTTATATTGTTATAATGACGTTTGTCACCTAAGCTAGAAACAAAGCCAAAAAAAAAATAATTGTATAAATCAAAACCTTTGTAAATGAATTTTCCTGACCAGAAGTGAAGATCCTTAAAAAATAAGTATTTCTATATTTAGTTAAAGTTCATTATCTAAGCTCATTTTCTATCCTGTTTTGCAAACAAGCATCTTTCCACAATTACTACATGGTCATTCATACTCCCTCATCCGTTTGAACACGAGGATCTAGCAATCTTGGCAACGACCACGAACATTTCTATATTTCTTAGTAATAAAAGCAATCGACATATATATTTCGTTGGGTTTTTAAATTCGCGCAATGGGTTTTCCACGAAATCCACAAGGGTAAGTTAACCACGCATAATAAGTGATAAACACATCCTGACCGGACACATTCCCTAAGGAGGTGGAGCTAATTCTTATTGCTTCTTAATGAGTTTGACCTGCATCACACATCGAGTATAACTACACTACTTGAACGAGATAGAATATACTATTACACAGAATTACTTAACAAGTACCTATTTTAAGAAATCGCTGGACAAGAATTTGTGAATTTGGAATGATATTTATCGTACGTCATTTTTTTGTCTAATCAATAGCTGCATTCAGGGAAAGTCATAACATCAAATTATTTCAACTGCGCCCCATTTTATATGTTCCAAGACAGGAAAGTGTATAGGTCGAACACTGATTAAACCTTTTAATTTTATGATAAATCGAAGACTGTTCTCATTTGGTCTTTGAGAGCTCATTGCGTTGAGTGGTTTTAAGTTGCGATGAAGGCCTTATAGTGATCCGATTCCGTCTATTTACATGTAGGCTTTGTGTGTTTTTGTGATTTTCTTTTGTGGTCATTGCACTTTTACTTGTCTTTCTTTTTATTCACAATTAGACGAGAAATGGGGGAATTACCGCCATAGGAAAGTCCAGAGATAATGACAAGGCCGAGATAAGCTAGAAGTACAAAGACAACTTACAACATTAAAAACTGGAGGAAGGGACGCACAACATTAACCAAAAAGGTAATGTGCAATTATGACTTCACCAAAGACCTAAACGTTCGTTTTGCCATAGGACCTTGTAGTGAATATATCATGAAAATACAATATAGATCTTGTTTATAGTGAAATGATGCTTACAGAGTAATTAGTTTGGAGCATTAATGATAATATCATCTATAATAAATTTTCAACAATTTTATTTTATCAAAACCAATTAATACTCATTTACAAGTGGGCGTGTTGCTGAATCCCAAGTAGTTTACCTGCCGATGTCACTATGTCGTGTCGTGTTCTGTTTAGCATGATTTGATTTGTCAACTGGTGCTTTATTTAAACGGTATAAATTTGTCCCTTTCAATTGTTCACTGTCTCATTAAGTTATGGGAGATAGACAAAGAACTATTGTAAGTTATATTATTATAATACTGTCTTTCTTTTCCGCTTTCAAAGCTATAGATGTGAACTTTAATAAGGTTCAATTTTCAAGCTCAGATTAAGTTTTTTCTTGATAATCTTACTAGGCACCTGCGAGGCACACTATCTGCGCTTATTCCACCATTTTCACAATAGTGTTTTCACAATTATTTATAATAAGTTTTTTATGACAGCAAAACGCGTCTTGATATGGTTTCTATAGAAAAGAAAAGATTTTTTTTCAATTATAACAGAATCGCTGTATTATATTCCATACATTAATACCTGTACAAATTACTTTTGTACTATATCACGATATCTAGTCTGTTCGAGGGACAAGGTATGGACCAGAAAGTTGATATGGCCTAAGTCGAAGACGCGGTTGATATATTGATGATATAAACTGATTATTTCTAGTAACATTCGTTTCCATTAGTGTGCTGCACATACTCGACAAACGTACGGGAAATATACATGACGGCAGATAGTAAATAATGACGTTATTATCGTGTACAGAGTATGTTTATTTCGTTTTAAAGACTATACAAAAATTAAAAAATTTAACCACCCTAGAGATTTTAATTATTTATAATGTTTTTACACTTTTTAATTTGTAAAATCTACACCTAGGATATTTCATAAGCGTACACATTGTCTTTCTTTCAACCAATGACATTTTTAAACTGCAGTTTGGAAGAAAGTCTCTGCCATATAATTTAGTTGAAAATATTATTTCACGCAATAAACAAGATAGAATTTCAAAAAATTCTATCGCACCTTCATTGGCGAATTCTTTAAAATATTATAAATCAATATACAAAACTATTCAGGTAGTTTCAAACTTTTATATATTGCGTTCTTATTATCAAAAGATGATCTTGTGTGTAATTTTATCTTATTAGGTCTTTCCACTTTTCTGTGGAAAAACCTATTGTATTTGTTCTGATTATTAGGTCTTTCCAGCTTTCTGTGGAAAGACCTATTGTATTTGTTCTGATTATTAGGTCTTTCCGCCTTTCTGTGGAAAGACCTATTGTATTTGTTCTGATTATTAGGTCTTTTCACCTTTCTGTGGAAAGACCTATTGTATTTGTTCTGATTATTATTTTTTTTTTCTTCCACCAAATTTTGTTCTTGCGATAAATTTTTGTTTCGCAACATGTCGCTTAGATATTTCTTATATTGAATCATACAGTTTATGCGCTTTTCAATTTCACCCTGTTAAGCCGAACAATTTTCTTTGTAAGAGTTATCTCCCCAAACACTGTTTTTCTTGTGCGCGCATCTCCTTTCCAACCGTAAAAGATATCGACCTAAATTTTTTTGCAATGTCTTCGGTTTATCTGTGCGCAACTTTGTTCCATTTGGTCGGAAAGGATCTGACGACATTTCATAGGAGTTATTTCCCTTCAAACGACTTACACTTTTGGTGTATCATACGAATTGTTATTTAAAGTTGAGATATCAACATGAAACTTTGTATTTAGGGTCCATGACCCCTAACAAGTAAAATGAGTCAAGGTCAAAGGTCAACGTCACGTTCTAAATTTTGACTTTTGCTTGTGATCGCTTCTCCTCTGAAACGGTAAAAGATAGCTGATAAAATATAGTGGAGAAAATGTTAAGAACGTTGAGACCTGTTACATTTGCATAAAAGTTGTATGACGTCATTTTATAGGCTTAATTGCCCTAGAACGTTTAAATTTTCGGTTTTTGGCTAATAACTTAATACTGGTAAAAGATAGAGGCATGGGGTCTTTTGTTTTGACACCAGGGACAAATGACCTTCAAAATGGTGTCAAGGTCAAAAGTCAAGGTCATGTTCTAGAAAATGATGTTTTTCTAAATTAATTTGAAGTGTAATACATGGAATTTTTTTTAAAAAATGCATTATTTTTAGCAGGAATCATTTAAAATATGTTATTTTCCATTTTCGTAAGACAAAAAATGAGAAAAAATGAAAAATTTTTAAAGATTGAAAAATGTGGAAAAACCCATTTTTTCTTGGCGCAAAATTGTTTTGGCAGTATTTTATATTTGTCTTTGATGTAACATTTTGGTATTTTATAGTACTTCTAGAATTACCTCAACTTTTAGCACAAATGACCTTTAAATGTGTAAATACAGCCCCCCCCCTCATTTCGATTTGAGTGAATTTAAATCGATTTTACTGAATTTACATGTAAATGCATATAAAAGGGCTTTGTTAATGAGAAAAAATTAGGACGCTAACTTCAACCAATTTCCTGAAAATAGCGTTCGGGCAGTGCTGTAATAAAAAGCTGTTTTCCGCCGGAAGACACAAGATTCGTCCAAATGTTACCAATTTATTGCATCCGAATGTCAAAATTTCGCGTCAAACTAATAGTACTTTATTCACGGAGATGTCGTCTGCTGAAAATGGCACCGGAAATCGAAATAAATAAATCGTGAGATCAAATTTCTACATGAATCTTCATTCTGACATAAGTAAATGTGTACACGTACACACAGTTTTCTATTAATGACTATTTCCACATCAAACAGCAAATTGCATTATCCTGTGCCATGTTCACCCGACGACGTCCCCTCTCGAAAAGAAAGAAATAAGTCCAGACATATATAAATGGACGTCACGTGACTTACACAACGTCATCAATAGAAGTAAACATTATAGTAGAAATGTACTTTTACTGTCACTTGTGTATCTAGAGAAATAAAAATACAATGCCCCCCCCTACTTGTATTCAGCAATCCATGGAAAACTTGCTACATACAAATAAATAAAATAATTAATAAACAAATAAACAAACAAACAAATAAATAAAAAAAACAAAAAAGGCCCGTCCCGCCTTCAGAAAAAGAGATATTGCTACTTCATTGTTTCTTTTCTTTTTTCCTTTTTTTTTTTTGGACAATTACTTTTTGTAACAATACATTAAAAATTTAAGAGATTTCAAGAGAAAATAGAAGTAGCAATATCTCTTTACTGAAGACGGGACGGGCCTTTTTTTTTTGTGTGTCTATTTTATGTATTTCGCAAGAGTTACGTCCCTTGCCAACAATAGAGGGGCTGGGCCTCTTTATTGCAAAACTGGAAACGTTAAAAGGAAAGACCTTATCATTTGTGCTTGGCACAAA
Organism: Mytilisepta virgata; assembly: GCA_028015205.1. NCBI lineage: Eukaryota > Metazoa > Mollusca > Bivalvia > Mytilida > Mytilidae > Mytilisepta > Mytilisepta virgata. Next base: position 42,270,137 of record CM051515.1, read on the forward strand.
TGACCTTTTAATTATTATTATTATTATTATTATTATTATTATTCTTTCTTAGTATGCCAAACTTCAAAGTCATTTCCAGAAAGAGTTATTAGACATATAGGGATTGTATTTGGTACCAAGTATCATTCAGACATAAGCTATCAGTTGGTGAGGCTGCTAAGGGTTCCCATGTATCTTATAAGAGTTTCCTCCCCTGTTACAGTTATGCCTGTTATCAGATCTTCTCAAAAACGGTCAGAGATATCGACATGAAACCTTTTGCAATTTCTTTGGTTCATCTGTGCGCCCATTAATCACATCTGCCGAAAAGGATCTGACGACATCTTATAGAGTTATTTCCCTTTATATCAATTTAACTTTTGATTTTTCATGCAAATATTAAGTTTGAGTTAAGATACAAGCATGAGCCTTCATATTTAGGCATCATGTTTTGTACCAAATAAACAACTTTTTCTCTTTTCAAATTTCCCGGTGAAAATTTGCCCCATCACTTCAAACTGAATACCGAAAACTACAGGCGCATTAATATGTTCAGTTCTCGAAACTTTTAAGGGCTTTTGACATGCCCTAAAGTGTATTTCGTAGGATATCCATTCCTTTCCAGAATAAATTCACTTGTTTATGCTTACGATTGTGGCATTAGTTGTGACAGATCGATGCCGAAACCCATAGCAATTATTTTGTACTACTTTCCTACTCTGTCGAATCACATTTTCTATAGATAGTAAAATTTTCAAATTTATACTTGTAAGCCAACGTGGTATAATGGTTGTCCCAGCAAACTGCTGGTGTTGGTTTCAAACCTCAGAAACTACTTCAAAATTATATGACTTGTTTTTCCAAGTTTTTTTTAACATATATCGTATTTTTGGATAGATTTCAATTCATTTCAACGCACACATAATTATATTATCAATAATTATGTTATTTTTATTTACGTAATGAAATTCAGCTTGGAAAATTGTGATATACAATGCAATACAATAAAATACAATGCCATACAATATTTATTACACCAATTACAGATTCGAACATAGCAGTTATAGTTTGATATAAACACTGACATACACAATACATAAAACAATCAACTGGATAAAAAACCCAACTGATCAACAGGCTAAATTTCTGCCCAACTGAGAATTCGGACAAAGAGAGATAACTCAAATTTGATATCGATGTAAAAAAAGAGAATGTTTTTCTTTACTTTTTGTTTTTTTCTTTCATAACCTATCTCCAATTCAAAACTATCATAGTTGATTTATCAATAGAAAATAAACTTCGCATTTGCACACATTATCTAGACTTTTTAAAAAACAAAGAAAAAAAAACAAAAGCCCGTCCCGACTTCAGCCGAGAGATATTGTCGATTTTATCTATTTCTCAACAGTTACGCCCCTTGCCAAAAATAGAGGGGTAGGGGTTCTTTATTGCAAAACTGGAAACGTGAAAAGGACAGACCTTGCAATTGTTCTCGGAACAATTGTCCTTTCATTAGGTCTTTCTACATTTCTGTGGAAAGACCTATTGTATTTGTTCTGATTATTATATTTATTTCTTCCGCCAAATTTTGTTCTTGCGTTAAATTTTTGTTTCGCAACATGTCGCTTAGATATTTCTTATATTGTATCGTACAGTTTATGCGCTTTTAAATTTCACCCTGTTAAGCCGAACAATTTTCTTTGTAAGAGTTATCTCCCAAAAACTGTTTTTCTTGTGCGCGCATCTCCTTTGCAACCGTAAAAGATATCGACCTAAAATTTTTTGCAATGTCTTCAGTTTATCTGTGCGCAACTGTTTTTCATTCGTCGTAAAAGATCTGACGACATTTCATAGGAGTTATTTCCCTTCAAACGACTTTCACTTTTGGTGTATCATATAAATTGTTATTTAGAGTTGAGATATCAACATGAAACTTTGTATTTAGGGTCCATGACCCCTAACAAGTAAAATGAGGTCAAGGTCAAAGGTCAAGGTCACGTTCTAAATTTTGACTTTTGCTTGTGATCGCTTCTCCTCTGAAACGGTAAAAGATAGCTGATTAAATGTCATGGAGAAAATGTTAAAGACGTTGAGGAGGGACGTAAGGGGCCATGACAAGAGCCACGGATCTTTCAACTGCTCCTACGATTTTTTGAAATATCTTATTCGACATAGTCTTAAATAAGTTGCAAGACGTTGCAATCATCACATTACATATTTGTGAGACTTTTGAAAATCGGAAAACTGGTAATAGCATGGATAAAAACATTGATAACGAGTCTGAAACAATCGGAGACACCAAAACCAAAACAAACATGGCGTCGTATGCGACGATCCTAACCAGCAAGGCTGGAGAAAGTAATTATGATCAGGAACATTCTTCAGTTAAACCTATTTTTATATTAGAAACCGATCTATTTGGGTCTATAAAACCTAAACCTGCTGATTTCTTAACCCACATTGAGATCTACAAGGCCATTCACCAAATTGTTGATGCAAGTCATCTAAAGGGACTCCAGAGAGTAGGTGGTTTATGGCGAATCTATCTCGACGTGGAAGAGGACAGAGACAAGCTATTGACAAACCCCATCACATTACGAAACAAACAAATGATAATGTATTCTAGAAATCCCTTTGTCAAACTGAGAGAAACACCTGAACATTCAGTAGTAAGAGTCAAAAGCATCCCACTGTCTGCTGACGATGGTCAGATCTTCAGGTATCTGGAGTACTGGGGCATCATAATAAAGTCCTACCATCGTGAGAGATTGCGAGTTGATGGGCTACTCACGAATTGTCAAACAGGAGATAGAATCTTCATATGTGATAAAATCCCGGAAGACAATTCTATTCCACGAGTGTGCAAAATTGGCAAATACAGGTGTCAGATCATTTTCAAAGGTCAGGTCAAGGATACCAAAGTCAAGTGCAGGAAATGTTTGAAAGAAGGACACAAGATTGAGCATTGCACTAATGACTGGGTTTGCCTTAAATGTAAGACAGAGGGACACAGAGCCTCTGAGTGTATGGAAGATGTTGATTCTGATCTAGACACTTCAACTGATGATACCGATAACGATGATTCAACACATAATGAAGACATTGAGGTAACACAAATGTCGCATACAGAGGAAGTAGGAACTGATGAGACACAGCCATCTCAATCAATCCTAGAACCACCAAAAGCACAACCCTCCAGTGGTAAAATTAGTGACAATATTGAATTGGAGAAATCAGAAAATGAAATTTCTCCAATGCAAACTTCTAGTAAAAAAAAGAAAAAACTTAAAGGAAAAAAGGACAAAAATCAAACACATGAGTCTGATAAACCCAAAGGAACTTTAGATAAATACCTACAGTCGAGAGGCAATGACACTCCAATGTCATCATCATCTAAGAGGCAAGCCACAACTCCGACTGATGTATTACACCAAAGAGACAAAAGTGTCATTAAACAAAAAACAAACGATGAAAGCAAATAAGTAAAATGTCTTAAATCTCAATAAGTGTAAATCAAATAGCTTACTTTATAGTAATGACATTTTTAGTTTGTATATATGTAAATATATTCTTTATTGTTTTTAGTTATAACAAAATAGAAAAAAAATACATGTCAGAGTGTGATACCATATTAGATGGAATACCTCTTGAAAAAAAGACTGATTTTATTGCAAAATGTCAAAATAATATATCAATATATTCCAGGAATGAGTGGATTGAGATATTAACTTTTAATATCATTAAGCAAGTACAAATAGTAATATTGAAAACAAAACCAAATCATGAAAAAGAAACTTTTAGAAAATCTTTACCATCTTCTGAACTTAACTGCTTCAAAAATTTGAAAAATAGAATATTTAAGCAGAATTATCTCCCTTGTGGAAAATTGTCAGATAAAAAACATCAAATGTCTAGTATTAATAAGAGGCATTATCAATACATAAAAAAATATATAGACAATGCGAGTTCTTCTTCTTTATTCTACCATGTCTATTTTTCATGTGTTGTACTATGTATGTATATATATGTGTCATGTCTGTCAAAGCAAGTAAATATATTTATTTCTGTCCAACAATGCTATTCCATCTTCAGCTTTGAAGTAAATATGCAAAACAAAAACACACATAAAATCAGAACTGTTTTAATCAAAAATTTCTTCAAAAAACATATTGTTTATAATCTTTCCAGGAAACTGAAATTGTACAAAAGTTATCCTTGTTTACTGAAAAATAGAGCATTCAAGCAGAATTATCTCCCTTGTGGAAAATTGTCAGATAAAAAACATCAAATGTCTAGTATTAATAAGAGACATTATCAATACATAAAAAAATATATAGAAAATGAGAGTTCTTTTTCTTTGTTTTACCATGTCTATTTTTCATGTGTTGTACTATGTATGTATATATATGTGTCATGTCTGTCAAAGCAAGTAAATATATTTATTTCTGTCCAACAATGCTATTCCATCTTCAGCTTTGAAGTAAATATGCAAAACAAAAACACACATAAAATCAGAACTGTTTTAATCAAAAATTTCTTCAAAAAGCATATTGTTTATAATCTTTCCAGGAAACTGAAATTGTACAAAAGTTATCCTTGTTTACTGAAAAATAGAACACTTAAGCAAAATTATCTCCCTTGTGGAAAATTGTCAGATAAAAAACATCAAATGTCTAGTATTAATAAGAGGCATTATCAATACATAAAAAAATATATAGACAATGCGAGTTCTTTTTCTTTGTTATACCATGTCTATTTTTCATGTGTTGTACTATGTATGTATATATATGTGTCATGTCTGTCAAAGCAAGTAAATATATTTATTTTTGTCCAACAATGCTATTCCATCTTCACCTTTGAAGTAAATATGCAAAACAAAAACACACATAAAATCAGAACTATTTTAATCAAAAATTTCTTCAAAAAGCATATTGTTTATAATCTTTCCAGGAAACTGAAATTGTACAAAAGTTATCCCTGTTTACTACATTTAAATGTACTTGAAACAAAAAGTAATTCAGTCATATTGTCTTTGCTAATACCCAATCAATTTGTAAAAACAATCAAGAGTTATCCCTCTTTGTCTTTCCTTCATCTGTTAAATAAATCTGTTATGCCCATACATGTACCTGAAAAAGATAATGACATAGTTAATTGTATAAATCTATATTTATATGTTTATGTATGTATGTACATGTATATCTATTGTTTGTGTGTAACCGTAATGTCGGAGTTTTGTTTAATGTATGTATCATATCTGTATTGTATGTATATTTGTTGTTCATCAAATGTGAAAATTATTGTTAACTGGCAAAATCTAAGGTCAAGAAGATTTAATTTTAAATTACATTTTAAAAACCCACTCCAAAATGACTGACAAATTACATTTATGTTCTCTAAATTGCCAAGGTTTAGGAAGTACAGAAAAAAGAGAAAGATTAAACATTTGGGAAAAAAACCAAAAAAGTAATATATTGTTTATTCAAGAAACGCACTTCATTCAAGAGATGGAAAATCCATTACATTGTGAAAGTGACGATATAAAATATCATAGTTATGGAAACAAACAATCAAGAGGAGTTTCAATTTTTATTAATGCAAATTTGAACTATAAATTGCTAAAAGAAATAAAAGATATCGAAGGAAGATTCCTACTTTTAAACATAGAAATAGAAAATAACAACTTTACTCTTGTAAATATTTATGCCCCTAACAAACAAAAAGAACGAAACAACTATTACAAAAAAAATTGATAACCTTATTAAAGAAAATCGAATGGGAATTTTAATACTTGGTGGTGACATGAATGAATCCCTTGCTAAAATAGACAGAAAAGGGAACTTTTCTGATAAAATAGTAAGTAGCTTTAGAAAATTAAAGAAAACACATAAACTGATAGATATATGGAGAGAAATTAATCCAAAGCTAAAACAATTTACATGGAGAAGGAAACACAATCACAATATATCTAGCAGAATTGATTACTTCCTTATCTCCCCTGATATAAGACCACATGTAGTGTCAACTGATATAAGACCAGCTATGATAAGTTACACAGATCATCAAGCGATATCGTTGATAATACGAATACCACACCTTAATAAAGGTAGAGGATATTTTAAAATTAACAATAGCATTCTAGATAATGAAAACTATAAAGATATAATAAAAGAACTAATAAATAAATACCAAAAAAGAATTGAATCACACAATCCAAGTATCTTGTGGGATCTCTTTAAACTAGATGTAAAAGAACTAACATCATCTTTCTGTAAAAAGCTGGCATCTGAAAAGAAAAACATAAAAAGAGATTTAGAAATAAAGCTAAAAAAATTAAATACACAAGATTCAAAGAATCCACATGTAATTCATAATATTAAAGAAATTGAAAACGAGCTTGAAGATTTATATATAAAAGAAGCCAAGGGAGCACAAGTAAGATCACGAATCAAATGGATTGAAGAAGGTGAGAAAAATACAAAATTTTTTGCAAGCTTAGAAAAATCACGTCAAGTAAAAAAAACAATAACTGCTCTAAAAGGTGAAAATGGAAATATCACTAGCAATCAAACTAGTATTCTTAACCTAGAAAAAAATTATTATGAAACTTTATATTGTAGTACAGACCCAGATGTAGCTGCAATTAATAACTTTATAAATGACACAAAAATAAATCATAAATTAAAAGATAATGAATGCAAAAACCTTGAAGGTGAACTAACTATCAAAGAATGTACACAGGCAGTTTTTAACATGAAAATAAATAAAGCTCCAGGACTAGACGGTTTAACAGTCGAGTTCTATAGAACCTTTTGGGACGAATTAAAAAATTTTATCGTTAGAGTCTTTAATTACTGTTTTAATCATCAAGAGCTGACATCATCACAAAAAATAGGAGTACTATCTCTGCTTTACAAAAAAAATGATCCTTTAAACCTCGACAACTACCGCCCTATAACTCTCTTAAATGTAGATGTCAAGATAATAGCTTATGCATTAGCTCAAAGACTAAAACCAATTTTACCCAAAATTATTCATAATGACCAAAATGGGTATGTCAAAAACAGATATATAGGCTTTAATATACGTCAAATTCAAGATATAATCGAATACTCTGAAAAATTTAATGTAGAAGGTGCTATATTATTTATTGATTTCAGTAAAGCTTTTGATTCACTAGAATGGTCATTTATGTACAAATCACTTGTCAAATTTGGCTTACCAGAAAGTTTTATAAATTGGGTCAAAACCCTTTATAATGACATCAAAGGCTGTATAATAAACAATGGGTGGATTTCTGCTCCATACAGCATCCATCGAGGCATAAGACAAGGCTGTCCTTTAAGTTCTATAATCTTCGTTTTAGCTGCAGAAATTTTAGCCTGCAAAATAAGACAAGACACAAACATTAAAGGATTTGAGATAAAAATCGATGGAAAAAACCATACAATTAAAATTTCACAGTTAGCTGACGATACAACACTCTTTCTAAAATCGAAAAATGATGTAACATTATCTATAAATTTGTTGGAAGAATTTGGTACATTATCAGGCTTGAGAATTAATAAGTCAAAAACAGAAGGCATATGGGTTGGCAGTAGACAAAAACATTGTAAAGAAAAGTTTGAAAATATCAAATGGAATACCGGACCTGTAAAAAGTTTGGGTGTATACTTTGGAATAGATCAGAGTGAATGTGATAAACTTAACTTTGAAAAAATCAAAAGCAAAATTAAAAATGAGATCAATAAGTGGGAAAAGAGAAAATTAACAATGATAGGTAGAATCACAGTAGCCAAAACCTTTTTAATTTCCAACATTACCTTCTTAGCATCAGTCACTCCAATTCCAAAAGAGGTATTTAATCAACTTAAATCTTTAATTTATAATTATGTATGGGAAAACAAATCTGAGAAAATTAGTCGTATAACATTAAGCAGAAGCTATGTTGAAAGTGGTCTGAAAATGACTAATTTAGATAACTTTCTTAACGCAATCAAACTATCATGGATACAGCGGATTCAAACTTCAGATAACGCCAATTGGAAACTAATTCCATCCCTTTTCTTCAACAAATATGGTGAAAACAATTTATTATTCAAAATGCAATTAGATAAGCTCAAGTCAATCCCAGACCTTAATAGAAATATACCAAAATTCTACTTTGAACTAATTGATACATTTATAAAAATTAATAAACCACCAAATAGTCCGCCAAAAGAGTTTCGTACAATACGACAACAGCTTTTATGGGGTAACCAGTTCATAAAAACAAATAACAAATGCTTAATATTCCAAAACTGGATAAAAAATGGTATTTTATTCATTAATGACATTATAAATGAAAAGGGAGAATTATCAGAAAAAATTGTCTTAGAAAAATTAAAAGTAAAAACCAATTGGATTTCAGAATTTGTTCAGTTAAAAAATGCAATACCACAAGTGTGGAAGGAAATACTGAAGCAAGAAATATCATCCAAAACTAAGGTCAAAACAAAAATAACTCAAACCCTAATTAAGAAAAATGAAATGATAAAGTTAGAAAATCTTAAACTAAAAACTATTTACAATTTCATAAATAAAGAAGAAACAGATACTCTACCGCCAGGCCTAAGCAGATGGAAAAGACTCTTTAACTTAGATAATAGATCAATTTTATATGCATCCTTAAAATTTACATTTGAATTTTTAATACATAACAAGTTAAAAGTTTTCAGATGGAAGTTGTTACATCACATACTACCAAACAGAAAACTGTTATTTACATGGAAAATTGTGAGTAATGAAAATTGTTTGAAATGTCAAATACCAGAAGATTATGAACATTTTTTCATTAAATGCAAATATTTAGAAGAATACTGGAATAAGGTAAAATTGTTATTCACAAAATTGAAACTTGATACCCATGTACTTAATTTTAAAAATTTGATACTAGGCTACAAAATTGAGATGATAGAATACTACCCAGTTAACCTTCTTTTGAACATTATACTGTTTTCAATACACAAAAGTTACTATTTGTCAGACTATAAACAAAAGCAAATAAACATGTTTGCCAATCTTAAAAGAGAATGTAAAAAATATTTGATGCCTTACAAGAATGTACCATTTTGTAGAAATTGTATGGAAGGAATTGAAACGGTAGTTTAAATAACGTATTGTTCTGGTATTGTATTTATTTCGCGTACTGTAATTATTTCATCAAGAGTTACCTCCTTTAACATGACAAACAATCCTAAGTTTCCATGTATATCATCAATTTCACTTGTCTAACCACACATCTTTCAAACCAGCAAATGTATAATGAAAAGAAATATATATATTCTTAGGAATATAACATTTGTATTAATTAAATTCGATTCAAAACCCCGTCTTCTGCATGTACACACGTGTCTTCTTTCGATTTCAATCGTAAACAAAATTCTAAGTGTTAAATCGTTAACGGAGGTACTTTTTTTTTTCCGGAAAGAATTTAAAAGAGGCACCTCATGGGTTAATCTCATTATGCTGATCATATTATGTATTTTCAAGCCATGCGAATTCCAAGTCAGTATATTGTAACTAAATTCCTGTTTTTTGTTGTTGTTGTAATTCATTGAAATGTAATTGCTTAACATTTTATCAAAATACCATTTTTATCTTTTGAATCCCCTGGTTCAACTGATAATTAATATACAGGGAAGAGCTATTCTGAGATAGTTGTATCAGATTAGACAATTGTTAACAACTCATATTGTGCAATAAATAGTTTTGTTAGTTAAAAAAAAAAAAAGACGTTGAGACCTAGCTTTGTTACATTTGCATGACGTCATTTTATAGGCGTAATTGCCCCTAGAACGTTTAAATTTTCGGTTTTTCGTTTATTTTTCAACAATGATACATGATAAAGGCATGGGGTCTTGTGTTTTCACCTCAAGGATTGATAACCTTCAAATTGGCTTCAAGGTCAAAGGTCAAGGTCAAGTTCTATTATTTGATATTTGCTTGTTATCACTATTCCTCTGAAATGGCTGTAGATAGCCAAGGAAATGTAAGGTGGAAATGTTTAGGACATTGATGCGCAACTTTGATACATTTGATTTAAAGTTGTATGATGTCATCTTTTGGGAGTAATTGTCCCTAGAACGTTCAAACTTAAGGTTTTTCGTTTATAACCTGACGATGGTACATAATAATGGCATCGGGTCTTCTGCAATGACCTCAGCGACAAATGACCTTGAAAATATCACAGGTCAAAGGTCAAGGTTATGATCTAGATTACGTATTTTGCATTTTTTTCACACTTTATAAGGTTTTTCAGATTTTTAAAGCAATTAAAGTTATTGAAAGCGTGAAATTGAGGCACTACTTTTGATGACGTCATTTCTTGGAACGTTGTTATTTCTGTAGACGTTTTAGACGTTTTGAATATATTGGAATGTTAATTAATGTGACAATGTTACAACCCATGAAAACGTCTAGAATTGTCAATTTCTAAGGTCATATTAATGACGTTTTTGATGTTTATAGTGCAAAACAGTATAATTCATCAAAAACATTTACCAGTAGTTCACCAGAAATAAACATTTTTCTTAGTTATTCAAACTAGCAGTACATATTTTTTTAACAATTGTGAAATTACCTATCATATCAAACAAGAAGTGATATTTGTAATACGGGAAGTAGCATAATACCTCCCTTATTTCAATCAAAAGTACATAGAACCATATATTTTTGCAATCGGTGAAAGCTTAGCTATGCTCTAAAACCAACAATTATATTTTAAACCTCACGTTTTTTATCAACATATGTGCAATTGAGGTGGAAAGACCTTCAATTGTTCTCTGAAGAATTGGTTTTTAATTTTGTTTGATTTTAAACATTTTAAGCCTTTACCACAAATCGACGAAATGTGCAGCAAAAGTGGTAATCAAAGATTTTATTATGTATGCATTTATAAATATTTCCTCGCCAATTGTTTTGTTATATTAAAGTTATTATTTGTATTCATATACCCTAATTGCGGGTCTATGAGAAAATAAAATATTCAGACCTTTTCCGATATAAAAAATCAGGAAGAAAATATCCTCTCCCGTTTTCCGTGGTTAGTGTGGATGTAAATCTACTTATTAAGTTAAATAAACCTAATAATTATAGGATATCTAATTCAAGAATTTGAATATCACAAACTATTCAACGAGTGACCGAAAAACACCTTAATTCACGAATGCGCGCATCGAATTTATTTTCACTGGAAATTACGATAAATCATCATCATCAATGTAATAATAAAACGTATCACAAAATACCGAAATAAATTTGATGCACTGTGTGGTCATTTCGTTGACTGACAACCCATCAGCAGTGCTCGAGATCAAAATATTGGAAAACGGGTTAAAGATATAACGATGAATTAATAAGCACAACCATAAAAAATCAAAACAATTAAAACAAACAGGAATCCAAACTCAGCCAAGGGTTACCTCTGCATCAAAAGGAAGAGCCTTAGAGATTTCTGGTAATTTTTGTCAAATTTTGAACGGAAAATTTAAAGGCATTTGAGTAATTAATCATGCCAGGACAAAAGTTCTGGCTACTAGGCTGGTAATGCGTTCGGGGACTAACAGTCCACCATCAGTGACATAGACCCAGTGGTAGTAATAAAACGTATCACAAAATACCGAAATAAATTTGATGCACTCTGTGGCCATTTCGTTGACTGACAACAGCAGTGCTCGAGATCAAAATATTGGAAAACCGGTTAAAGATATAATGATGAATTAATAAGCACAACCATAAAAAATCAAAACAATTAAAACAAACAGGTATCCAAACTCAGCTAACGGTTACCTCTGCATCCAAAGGAAGAGCCTTAGAAATTTCTTGTAATTCTTGTCAAATTTTGAACGGAAAATTTAAAGGCATATGAGTAATGAATCCTGCCAGGACAAAAGTTCTGGCTACTAGGCTGGTAATGCGTTCGGGGACTAACAGTCCACCATCAGTGACATAGACCCAGTGGTAGTAATAAAACGTATCACAAAATACCGAAATAAATTTGATGCACTCTGTGGCCCTTTCGTTGACTGACAACTCATCAGCAGTGCTCGAGATCAAAATATTGGAAAACCGGTTAAAGTTATAATGATGAATTAATAAGCACAACCATAAAAAAATCAAACAGGTATCCAAACTCACCTAAGGGTTACCTCTGCATCCAAAGGAAGAGCCTTAGAAATTTCTTGTAATTCTTGTCAAATTTTGAACGGAAAATTTAAAGGCATTTGAGTAATGAATCCTGCCAGGACAAAAGTTCTGGCTACCCCCGGGGACTAACAGTCCACCAGCAGTGACATAGACCCATTGAGTAATAAAACGTATGACAAAATACGGAAATAAATTTAATGCACTCTTTGACTGACAACTCATCAGCAGTGCTCGAGATCAAAATATTGAAAAACCGGTTAAAGACAATTATAATGATGAATTAATAAGCACAACCATAAAAAAATCAAACAATTAAAACAAACAGGTATCCAAACGCAACACAGGGTTACCTCTGCATCAAACGGAAGAGCCTTAGACATTTGTGGTAATTTTTGTCAAATTTTGAACGAAAATTTAAAAGCATTTTAGTACTGATTCATGCCAGGACAAAAGTTCTGGCTACTATGCTGATAATGCCCTCGGGAACTAACAGTCCACCAGCAGTGACATGTTTTCACAGAAAGGTGGATTGTGGTTGGATAACAGCAATTTTCTCTGAAAAGAACTAATACAATAACATATATTCCTATCACAGGGAAGTGACCTTGTTTCGTAATCATTAACTTTACACATCTTGATATTATACAAACTTAGTTTGAATTAAGGGGAACTTACTTTCAACTACATTGCTTCTATTTTAGGTCGTTTATTCTGTAAAAATTAACACTATTTGTCTTCGACACCTGTCGTATTTATCGCAAATATCAGCATTATTACAAATTTTAATATTGCATTCCCGGATTGCATTAAACTTATATTTCCAGATGAAAACTACTTTTATATGCTTGCTTGTCCTGTTGCATGTTTTCTTTGTCAGATTTTCTGATTGTGACAATTTCAAATCATTAAATATTTTGGCTTATGGACCACCTTATTTTATTGCGTAATATAACATAAAAGCAATATAGAAAATTGTTGTGAAATCCTTCTTATTTATTCATGGCTTTTTGCAGTAAAAGGATGTTGCAAAAAAAGGTGGTCACGATGATAGGGTTGCAAAACTGGAATGGTTGGTTATATTAAATACCCACAACAGTAAATAAGAAAATAGTTCCCTGTTTTCATTTTTCAACTAAAGCTTTTAACCATGTCAATAACCTTGGGTTTGTCCTACCCAACACTAAAAGAGACTCAATGAAAAAATATTTGCCTTAGTCATGGTAGTAAAAGTTTAATTTTATAATCTTAAATCATAAAATGACATTTTATTAAGATACCTTTAACACTGAAACAACTAAAAGGGTAATGTTTCCAAACTATGCGCTTTATTTCCACTATTGATTATGGTGTAATTCAAGTGGGTTTCTTCGGCAAATCCTTCAACTGTTAAAGAAGTGAACTTATTCCGCCATTATTTTAAAATTTTATGTAAATTCCAAGTGGGCGAATGAAATTATTATACTGGTTAACTCCACATTCTTTTTTGAATTTATTATCTGTTACCCGTCTGTGTGTTATTAGTGTTGTCAAATGAAGTAATCCAATCATATGTAAAGGTAAATACTATTTATATAATTGAGTTCATTCTTTCTAGTGCTGATGGTTGAAATTTATCACACAAATTGAAACAATATACATGTATAGTATACTTATATGACTATGGTGGAGGTTTTATAGACATCATTTAAACTTGTGTGACTACTCTTGCTCATATTAGGATGTGACGTCGGAATATTAAGTACGTCTGTTGTCCTAGTTTTCAGTCGGTCATTCAACTACATTATCAAATCCCAGACATCATTAAAAAAGAGGACAATCATACCCAAGGAGCAAACCAAAAAACGCAATCCATTAGACATACAAACCCGCGAAGACAAATGAACAATCACAAGCACAACGAATAAACACTGTAAATCCCCCCCCCCCAAAAAAAAAAAAAAAAAAAAAAAAACAATGAACACAAACTCCTTTAAGAACAAGGAGTGAACTAAAGTGCTTTGGAAGGGTAAGCAGTTCCTGCTCCGTATTCGGCACCCGTCGCGAAGTTCAACAAAGTCAATCTGGTGGTATTCACAAATCGGCGGAGATACCTGAATTGTTACGACAGTGGGAACAGGTCCAACATCATTACTGTAACGGTCAATCAATTCGTGATGACGACGTACAATTTCCTAAGGGATGACATCAATTTATCTCTGATAAAACCCTGGTTAATCAGCTTTTGTGACAGCAGTAACCCCCTTTGTCGAAAGTCATGGTAACTCACGCAAGCCCTAATCGGATAACTGAGAAACGTAGACGCCATATGCAGGCGATGCTGGTATATTGCTATTGGGCTAGTTTCCTTTTGTTTACACGCAGTAACCCTTGAATGGAGTCCACTTCACATGAGTACAAAAACAGATCGTAGAGGAGAGGAGCTCAATTGGTTCCCATTGGTATGTCAATTGTTTGTTGAAAAATTCGTCCGCCAAATTATCAGATATATTGTTTATGAGAAAATCTAACATGTTTGTAATCTCATCTCCAGAATACTTTTTGTCAGAATCAGAGTGGTTCTTCACGAAATAATCCTTTTCTCTAAAACTAGAAATTTATATGTGTGGCATTTTTCTTGAAAAAAAACATTGATGAATCGGTATTTTAATTGAGAATGTGGTATGGTAGTGTAAAGTTTAAAGAAGTCGAATGTTTTTATGAAGATTTTGATTTTAGATATTGTAGTAAATGTTTTGAGTTTTTAAGAATCCAATCTGATTGACGCCATTAGAAGAACATGATCTGTAACAGTAATTCAGAAGGCCCTCTTTAATAAATGTCAAGATGAATGTTAAAATCTTTGAAAAGATGTTTTGTAGCAATTAGCAGACCCTACGATGTACCTTTGTTTAATCGGATTCTTATGTAGTTCAGGAATCCAATAAAGAAGAGGTAGGTCCATTACTTCACTCTTTGTTGAAATGGCAAAGGAATGAAGAACGGTCTTGTGATTATAAAGGACTTCCAGCTTAGTGAGTGTGGTTGCTGTATGAGTTGGGTTCACCGTCGTGTTATTTATTCCCAATTCGTTTCTAAGACACTCAAAATTATAGTTCTTGCAGACAAAAAACGATGTTCTTTTGGGTTTTACCCTCTGGGACAATTATATATTTGTCACGGAGTCGAATCAAGTTTTCAACAACCTTAGGGTCTTTAAATATGGATGTGCATGTACCTTTTTTTTATTTTTTTTTATTCAACAACAATATTGCACACGCTGTCAACAATTACTCCACTGACACAGCTATCTCAGTGAAGGTCTCCGTTTCATTGGTACCAGATGTCTAAGGAATCTTCAGGATGATAATCTGCATATTGTACTTATATCATCTAGTGTTAAAAGGCAAGAGATTGTCGGAATTTCGTAGCTCTCCCGAGATTGGGATCGTTGTTTATAAACTATAATCAATTTCCATGTTTCCGGTTAACGGTTGTTTTAATCAATTTTGGAATTGCTTGTATACATATTAGCTATATCTAGATTATTTTCCAGGTAGTTTAGTTATGATTGGAAAGATTGATAGTCATACTGTAACCCAAAAGAATTGTGATGTGTTCTTGTACAGTATATACATCATGCCAGATTATATAAATATTACGATGTACATGTACATGTAAGATAAATAAATATACAGAATTAAATAATACATTGATTAATACACAAAGTTTACATTACGAACAAATTATATAATTCAAATACATCTAAATATCTTTTCTAATATACATTTTCCTTCAGTGTTAAAAGATTTGTTTTGTAGAATTAGCCCATTTCTAAACTCTCTTTTAAATTCAGAAAATACATTGATATCCCTTGTTCGGAATTCAGACAGATAATGTATTTTGTGTATTGAAAACACAATTACTGTGAGTAAATAAATAATATCATAATATTGTTTATCATTTATTTTGTAATCCCATATCAAATTCTTCAAAGTTAACATATGTTTTCCAAGTTTAAATTTTTCTAGTAGATTAGATATTTCGTCCCATAACTTATCAAGACAGCGGCATGTAATAAAAAATGTTCATAATCTTCTGTAATGTTACAGTGATTACAGTCTGAGTCTGGACAAATTTTCCATTGTTTCAATAAAATTTTGTTTGGAAGAATAAAATGTAGGAGTTTCCATCTGAATATTTTTAATTTATTTTCTTTCAAATAATTATGAATAAATTTTAGTATATTTTGAGCTTTATTCTCCATGTTTTCAAAATTTAGTAGTCTCTTCCACTTATAAAAGCCTATTGGTATTTCTTTATCTTGTTCTATTAATATTTTGTAAATTTTATTTGTTGCTAGTTTATTGATATTTAGTTTACAGTTATCTTTGTCATAAATATACAATACATTATCTGTTAGTACATTAGTTGTTCTTGAACAGTTTTCAGATAATATATCAAACCACTCTTTTGGTATAGCTTTTTTTAATTTTAAGAATTCAGCAATCCATGTAGCTTTACTGCTTATATACGCTTAGATTTTTTTAATTTGGACCTGTATCTTTGCCCTAATAGCATTCACCAACTCTGAAAGTGTATCTGCAGATTCATGTTCCATTGAAGTCCATTTTCTGTCGTAGTCCTTAACAGAATCCATCAGCAATTTGAAATTATATTTCCAATAAATTGACTGAGTTCTCGGTATTTGGGACCTTTAGCTAGCATATGTTTTAGCTTTTGATTATCAACAAGATTAAAATCTCCAATGATAACATGACCCAAAGGACAATAATAGAATGGAGATGTCAAACGGGAGCAGTCAGTGGGTTTAAACTTCAGGTCTAATTATATGTAAAAAGACTTTTCCTTTCAGAAAATAAAAGAATGAAATTTCTGAGTCTCTTAAAATCCGCCATTAAGAATATTACGAATGACTTTGGGCTTGATTCCGCCACCTATATTTAGTAACACATCATGTTCCTCTACTGACTTACGACTTCTCATTGACTTCTCGGACCACACGATTGGTGTAGTAACATAAAACTGGAAAGGCTTATATTACTCTGTCTATATTCCGTTTTTAATAGACGATGTGTTTTTTTTTGGGTCTTTTTTTAAACTTGGGAGTGTTCGTGGAGTCGTCAGAGTGAATCCCTTTGAATTACATACTTTGGATTGCTATTCGTGCATGAATTGATCACTTCATTAACGTTTTATATAATGCACCATCGAAATAAATAAAATTTGACAAGTCCATTCCTACCTTATTAAAATTAAATAACCTTTCTTCACGGCTAAGAGAGTTTTAATACAATTTCATTATTAATGTATAATTGAAAAAGTGATGAGAAATTCCTTTCTTAAAATTAATTCTACTTGTCGTGCTGTTATTCAAAGTTAACCTATTGATGTTAATGCTCTATAGTTCTGAACAAAAAATAACGTTAATACAGAGAAATTGACTACCAAGTAGATACGTTATGCAAAGTAATAGTATGACAGTATTTAATTGCAATACTCATAGAAGAAGACCCTCAAATAATACTGAACGAATAACAATGAGATGAAGAACAATGATCAAGAGTTGTTGTTTTATTTTCTAAACTATGTTGAAGTCCTTCCTTTAATCACAAAGTGATTAAAATTGTTATAGAGTTGTCTCTCTTTGTCTGTTGTTAATTGTAATTTACAAATACCAAGATTAAAATACTACAGACTTTCTGTATACTATACTCATTTGTGTAAAGGTTCCATCCTCTGTTATTCATTTATAACCTTTACCACTTATACAAAAAACAATCATTCTAATTAAACATACATTTATTACACCAACTTGTATTTACATCTTCATGACTAGAATATACATTTTTACTTTGTGGCATTACTTTGGCTACAGAGTATTCTATAATATTTTGTTTAGGCGCCAGGGTGACTACCGATTACCTATACACAATGGCTATCAGCTGACCTATGTTGACATAGTGTCATAAAACCCCTGGTAGTTAAACATGGTTACACCACCACCTACCATGGGGAGTGACCGGGGAAAACACTTGTATTACCAATGCTCCAGTTATTAGTGCCCCACCTGTTGGCAGGTGTAGGCCTCCCCTAAAAAAAATGAGGTGGAGGAGGTCCCAGAGTTACCCATCTGTAGACCCCACCGTTACCACTAACTACATTTTCCAAACCTGCAAATTGTGGAACTTGTCAGGCCCAGAGCAAGGGCCGAGTGAAATAATCCCCCAACCACTTCCAGTCTCCCTGGACCGCCACATGAGAGCCCAAGTCAGATACCCAAGGTGACTTGGGTTCTCAACTCCACAAAATTTGAAGGGATATAAATTGCCTTAACTGACGTATTATTTTTTAAGTTCATTAAAACCATTTGTCTTACTAAAGTCATAACTCTACTTGATTTGCTAGTTTTCATATTAATGATTTGAACAACCGCCTGATTATCAACATGAAAAATAACTTTTTTGTTAACAAAATATGATTTCCAGGACATAAGTGCTGATACAACTGGAAACAACTCTAAAAATGTCATATCTCTGGTGATTCCAGTTCCAACCAATGTTTTGGCCATATGCCTTGGGCCCACTGACCTGCAAAATAGACCCCATACCCACCTTTGGACCCCCCTGCACTATCCGTGAACAACTCTAATTTTTCGTTTGAAACCCATACATTGTCGGTTATTACAGTGACACCATTGTGTTGTTTTAAAAAGTCTAACCAAACTTCTAAATCTGCTTTCATCTGCTTGTTTACTCGAATTTTGTAATATGATTTTCTTACCCCCATTGATGAATTTATGAGTCTGCGGCAGAAGGTGCAGCCTGGAGCAACCAACTTGCAAGCAAAATTCAGGAGCCCAAGAAGAGATTGCATGTCCTTAAGAGTTATTTTAGAACTGTCTAAGGTATCTCTGATTTTTTGTGAGAGTTTGACAAGTTTTTCATTTGGAAGCCGCATGATTAAATTTTGCGTATCAAATTCTATACCCAAAAAAGTGAGTAATGTAGTAGGCAAAGTAGTCTTGTCACTAACAAGAGGAATACCTATTTTATCGCATACCTCTTGGAATATCTTCAAAGTATTACCAACTTTTGATGTTTGGCTCGACTCGACAAAAAGAAAATCATCTAAATAATGGAGGATATTATCATTCCCATTTTTTTTGCTGTATTATCCAATGCAAAGCTTTTGCAAATTTTTCCCAAAGGGCACAACTTATTGAGGCCCCCATTAGCAGCATTTTATTAAGATAATATTCACCCTGAAATTTTATCCCCAACAAGTCAAAATCCTGCAGGGCAATTGGCAATAAGCGAAAAGCCGCCTTTACATCACACTGACTTAAACGGGCAAATGTTTTGTGTCTATTAATCAAACATGCTGCTTCGTCCACTGAACTGTACTGCACTGAACAATGATCTTTATCAATAAAATCATTTATTGAATTATTCTCAGGATAGGATAAATGTTGAATAAGTCTAAAATCCCCATCCTTTTTTGGTGATATCTGAAGTGTGGGAAAAGGCGGGTATCTGAAAGGACCAGTAATGCGGCCAAGTTTAATTTCCTTCATTAATTTTTCTTTAAAAATGTTGGGTAGCTGTATTGCACTTTTTAAATTGGAACTTTCCCTTGGTTTCCTAGAGCCAAAATATTTTAATGAAAAACCATATTTGAAACCAGATATAATTTCATGTGCTACATTGTTATGTGGGTAAAATTCTAAATAATTTTCCAAGATAGATACTTTAACAGGAGTATTTCCTAATGAATAAAAATTAATACTTTTTGTTACTTCTTCCTTGGGCCCGGTTATAACATTGGGCCTTTCTGTGTTTGCCACTGCATATTTCACATACAACGAGGGAAGTAGGGACAGTCATTTCCATTATTATAGTATTTACATGACATATTTGTACTACCACTTGTTACCTGTGATTGCTGATGTGTTCTCGTGTGAGTGTTTGAAAGTGTAGCTGCATTTGAGTTATAATGACCACGATTTTATGTATTTGTTCTATAACCCTGTGATTGCACTGACACATTGTTTTGTACCAAGGGAGATGTGATGTGTAATAGCCAATATTCACCGTGTATGTTTCCCCAAGATAAATTTGGATTCTTTTCTATTTTTAGCCTAAATTGCTCGTCATAGGTGGCCCAGTTTTCTGACCTCATTGCAGCTAATCTTATATCGCGCATATATTTTAATAATTCCTGTGTCCGAGTCCTGTATTTCTCAATGTAAACACTCATAAAAACCATGAATGCTAAAGTCCATTCATTTATGGACAAATCAACACCCGACGATCTTTTTTCAATGCTAATTTTCCCCCTTTTTAATTTCAAATCGCCCTCGTCAACCTCCTCCATTTCTTTTTGCGTTCTCAAAAGAATATGTAGCTCAATAAACTTTCCCTCCCAAATCTTTTCCTTAATTTTAAAAGGCACGTGTTCCCCCACTGTGTCATGAATGCTAGCCTCTTGTGTCGGGGTGAAATCAATTGAATTATTTGCCATTTCAAAATTTTTGTGTGACGGGTCGTGCCTAAAAGGGGGGAATGCCCGTGCATCCTCCTCCGACTCATTACCTGATGTTATTTCAGCATTTTCTTCTGGTCCTTGTGTCTCCACGTGTTCCACCTCCTGTCTTTTCCTGTCCATTCGTTTGCGTCCAACTCCGTCCTTTTTGTGAGTGTTGTCTACGTTCCGAACGCCCTGTCCTTCTTTCCTGCTGGTCGTCTTCCTCTTCTTTCCATTGGCCCTTGATGGCGATCCCCTGGCATTTCTTTTGTTTGGCATCTTTTAGTTTTTAAATAACTAAACTATTTTCTGCAGCACCTGCTTCGTTGTCGACAGCAAATTAACAAGTGCCAGATACGGGAATTCCAAAATTCAAATTCCACGTGAGAGCGCCCTCTCTGGCCGTGCCATATATGGCAATGAGCTAAAGGCTGCCACACCCACACAAATATTTGATTGAATTAAACCAGATTATTGAAAATATAAAATTTTGATAATCTCTATTATATTAAAACGTACACCAGTATGCGAAGTGGTGGCATTAGTGTGTATTGAAACAGTGGTGAGTATATGTGATTCAGTCGTCTGAAAAGTATGATTGATTACATTACGTTCCTCTCGCCATCAACTGTGACACACTTCTTTTTCGTTTCCCGCGAAAATGTGCATGGTTATTACCGTGAACCACAGCCCAGTGTAAAATGATTGCTTTCAGTAATAAAAGAAGAGGAATTATCAATCTACATGTTAAAACATAAAAGTCTTACAAATGTTTTATTTTAAATATGTACGAGAAGGTTCATCCAGAAATGCGATGTTGTTATCCGATTTAGGTAATTCTTTGCATGGTGTAATGTATCAGCAAACTACATGTAATTCTAACAAATATATTTTTCTAAATTTGTCCGAGAACTTCGCGTAAACATGACAAACACATAAACAACCACAGTTCACATAATGTATGTGTTACATAACATTTAAATTTGAACATAATTTCGTGATTTAAAATTTTATTGAAAGCTGGTACTAAAAAGAAAGAACTCAATATATCGCAAGCAGACCCTGTATGTTCCACAAAACTGATCTCAAGGACATTTGTGACGCATGAAGATGTCAATTACCTTTTTTGCACCGACTGAATATTTCTACACCATTGCGTTATCAAATATATAATCAATAAATATGTATATAACAGTTACAATATAATTTTTTAATAAAAAAAAAAGAAAAGAAAGTAAAGCCTTTGCAAATATCGTGACTACCACAATTTTCAGTCGTCATCCCAATTTAATTGATCGGAAATAAGTTTCTGTAACAATTATGCAATTTTGAAGTGTTCATTTTATAGATTTTATTTGTCACATTTATATAACAGTCATTCATTACAGAGTATTTCCACATACATATTTTTAATTGCCTTTGTTCAGTTTCATGTGTCATATAATTAGTAAATTGTATAACTTTGTGCCCTAGTGTCCTGCTAATTTTGTGCCCTGTAAATGTGGTGCCCTATAGTGCCCTGTAAATTTGGTGCCCTATTGATCCCTGTAAATTTCATTAGTCAGCACTTATTTGCCCTGTTAGTGCTATGATTTTCCATATTTGTATAGGGCTTGTTAGGGCAAAGAGAAGTGATATATAAGGAAACGAGAAGAGAGTGAGGGGAGAATGTCAATAGAAGAGTTTGTTAAGACCAGTGCTATGTTAATTGAGATTTATTGTTGAGCCTGATGTTGTATATTTTGTTGATATTGTTGTTAATACACTATAAAAATTTATAGTCGACTTGGTGTCTATATTCATACAAACAAGGACCAGGATTCACTGAGTGAGACGTTACCAATATTTAGTATTAGATAATCCTAAAAAATGGCGTCATTTGGTGTCTTCTGTCAATTAAAGTGTCATTTGGATTTATTGTCAATGTGTTTGGTCATTCTGATGCGTCAGTGATACACCACAGGAGAAACATATATTGCACAACGTAATAAAACCACAAAAGGCACAAACGACAGTAGCCACCTCCCTCTTGTACCCTCTTTTTCCGTTACATTTCTATTTGTAGGAAATAAATAAATTGTATCCTCATTCTCATCCTACTGGAAATGACACCTCATTTCACTCTCTTCAAATGTGATTGGTTTCGTTTAAACATGTTAAAGAGTGGAACAGGCTTTTTTTCCAGAGCACCTGATTTTATTTTTTAATATAATTTCTTTCTTTACAAATATTACTGTCAAATTCCATGAAATGTTCTGTCCGGCATTTTGTTTTATCAATTTTTGACTCTGCAAATTTACTCAGCAAAATTCCTGCCCTGTATTTTCATTTTGAGATACCTGCTTAGAAATTATCGGGTGATAAATGTTTGATTCTATTACTTTTCGATTTAAATTTTAGGATTTTTGATTTATCGACATTTGTCTCATATCTGCTTTCATTTTTGATCGAACTTCCATAGGTAGAGGTGGCTTTTAACTAGATTGTTACTACTTCTAGGGGAACACTAATTTTTATGTAAATGATGGGGGCATTTCAGAAGTTTGAAAAAGTGTGAAGGAAAAATTCAGGATTAGTTTCCACCAGACATATATATGTATATACATGTATATTTTGTGAAAAACAGTTGTGCACGGGAAAACAATCTAATTGATGCTTACAAAAATAGTTTCTTGTCATCCTATACAAATCTTAATAGTTGCTTCAATTGGTCATTCTGGTTGTGCTGTTCACGTTATTTTCATAATATCTGGCTTTTACGAGGTACTTTACAAAGGTCAACAGAAAAGGCCACAGTGCGACCAGTGTTTTCAAATCATATATTATGAAGAATGAAGTCTATGTGGCATTCAAATTTCTTAATAAAAAACACTTATATTTAAGCGCAATAATTATTTGCAAAAATGACAACGAATTACACTTGCAATTATGAAATAAATTAAGTATCCGAATTTATTCTTTTTCTAAAGGGAATTCTGTGTTACATGTTACAAGGATAAATTTGTACATAAAATTAAATTGTCTGTGTGGTCTATAACAACATACGGGTGAAAACATATATATATATATATATATATTAAATTTGTCCGAGAATTTATTATAATATGCAATTATAATTACAATTATCATTATTCATTAATGATTTCACATTGATGAATAATTTATTAAGTTTTTCTATTTTGTTTTTGATTATCATAACTTTCTTATTTTGACTAAAAAAAAGTCTAATTTTTCAATACAGACTATAGCCAGGTATTCAATCAGGTAAGAAAATAACAATTTTGGCCAAGTTGGAAGATGCCACAACCAAAGGCCACATGATATTTGTGTCTTGAGGAAAATAGGATTAATGTTGAAGTTAGTTATTAATAATACAGATACAGATTGACATTCTATTATATTGATATTTTTTATTTTAAGTATCATATAATACTTTGAATTATTGTTAGCGTAGAAAAGTATTAATTATTTAAATATAAATATGGGTTGATATCTATGTTTATGTTATTTTGATATTTACACTGCTATTTACCATCGCATTACAAAACTGTGAAACATAATACACAAGAGCTGACAGAATATTGCCACATTTAATAATAATTAAAAAGTTATTTAATACATGTATTGAAATAATATTGCTCCTGGACTGAGGGAAGCAACTCATATTAACATGTTAAACAATTCATCAAATTAATATTTCTTTATTCTTGTCTATACTATATTCCGAATTTTATTTGATATTGATATATGAAACAATCTATGCAGACTAAATCTAAATATGTAGGTGTGAATCAATTATTTTTGCTCTTCATAAAGGGAAACACCTCCTGCTTTTTAATGTTTTCCAAATATACACGACTATACAATGTATGATATATTACAGACATTGCTACTTTCAAATGGGAATTCTGCTTTTAACATTGAAAACTACCACATATGCAATTATTTAATACTTAAAAAGAGATACATTAAACTGTTTCAAATTTAAAATGACCTCAGATTTCAGAATAAATATAAACT
The DNA here is from genome assembly GCA_028015205.1 of Mytilisepta virgata. NCBI lineage: Eukaryota > Metazoa > Mollusca > Bivalvia > Mytilida > Mytilidae > Mytilisepta > Mytilisepta virgata. The sequence continues at coordinate 42,294,845 of CM051515.1, forward strand.
TTGTACATTTAATAGTATGGTTAATATTTCTTCATATGTTTATGACTTGTATGAATATTGTTAGTACTTCGTAAGGCTCTATTAAAGGCTGGCTGATATAGCATACTATTACTTATGTATTGAGATGTAATTGTGATGTTTATATGTATATTGTATCAGGCTGCACTTATAAAATCAAATCTATACATGTATATTCATAATGGATTTAAACAACAATAAAATTTATGATTCTGATACACACACATATATATTTCCAGACATAAACATGCAAACATTAAAATAGAAAGAAGAACCGAAATCATTATTGTCTAAGTTTTAGCGGGGGCAAGCACTTTTTTCATAGAATTTATGAGATAGGCAAGCACTTTTTTGCAGAATTTAAACGGATGGGCATTAACTTTTTTAATGAAATAATATTAAGAATGCAACGGCCCATCTCTGATAAATATTGAATGGTTCCTAATACAGAATGAATTTAATGTATCGCAAGAAGCCCATGATCCATAAAACTTATCTCAAGGACATTTGTGAACCATGAAGACATTAATGACCTTTTTTCCAACTGAATCTGTCTAAACAATCGCGTTATCAAGTACAATGTACAATACATAAAAAAATAAAAATAAAAAAATAGAATACTATATTGGATGATTTTTCGTCCATTGATTGGACAAAATGTTTTTGGGACCTATGGATATCACAGTGTGGGAGCGAAAGTGTACAGTATTTTTTTCAACATTTGAGTTGCGATTCTGTCAAGCGCTAGATAAGGATAAACGCTTTGGAGAAGGTAAGCTTTTGACTATTTTCCATGTTTAAAAAAATATTTTTCAATCAAATAAATCGATAAGAATTTAAAACAATAAGATGTTATTCATTCATGCTTGTTAAAACCTACATTTATTCATTATAACAAATATTTCAAGTCAAAAATGCTTCGAAATCATCTATTGTGGGTACAACACGGCTTCTTCAAATGCTTTGTAAACGTGATTTCTTTATCTCTTCCTATAAATAATATTTATTTTGAATACTAAAATGATCAGTTAAAAGTTGAAATGTATGTGAAACAATACAAACTTGGTTTGTATAGGTGCTTGCTAAGACAAAAAGTTTTGCCGTATAGTTGCTTGCGATAGCACTGTATAGTTGCTTGATATCTCGTGTGAAAAGTTTAATGCATATTTCGTCAGAGGATGACACACGCTCAAGGTTTCTTGTTGCTCGCAACACACATCGTGTAATTGTGAGTGTAATAAAAGAGGACAAATATACCTAAGGAGCTATCCAAAAATGTAATCTATTAGACAGACAAAACCCGGGAACACAAATGAACAACCACAAGCACAACAAATAAACACTGAAAACTAAAAAAACAATGAACAAGACGCCCAACAAAGTCCAGTTGTAGTCACAAATCGGTGGAGGTACATGAAATGTTACGACAGTGGGAACAGGTCCAACATCATCTTAGATATTGGAACACTGTAACGGTCAATCAATTCGTGATGACGACCGTAAAATTTCCTAAGTGATGACATCAACTTATCCCTGATAAAACCCTGGTTAAACAGTTTCACAAATTGAATCTTAATGCTACAGTAGGCAGCTCAAAGTACATTTATAACGTATGAATAACAAATATAATTGTGTTAATTTGTGTTTCTACATGTATTTAGTTATAAATCTAACTTACTATAACATTCTGAATACGCTTATGACAATTAAAATTAAAGACCCGGGTCTTAAAAATTTGCTCAGATGGCTCACTCCTTCTCACCTCCTAGTCTTTTATTTCCAGAAAACCTCTTATATTAATTTGGAAGCTTTTAATCGGATTTTAATCGAGTAATTTGAGTTTCACATTTATACATACTTTGTATCATTGACTTTGGGTTTGTTTCTTTGTTCAATGTTTGTATTTTCGTGGTCAACATGGGGGTAGCAAATAAAGATATCAGTAATTTGAGTAACCTTCTTTTGATGTCTAAAGGTCGAGAGATTTAGTTTATCGGCAATTTACACTTTTTCCTTTTGATGTTATAGTCAGTCATTTTTCAGTATTCATGACACTCGAAAATATCATGCAATACATTATGACGTCAAAAGCGGATGCTTCGCCGATAAATAATAATAGACACTAATGTACTAAATATTGACTTCATCAATTTGAATATATGTCTCGCCTTCGTCTCGACCGATATTCAACGTGATAAAGCCAATATAAAAAACCATTAGTGTCTATTAATTTAATTTGATTGGATGAACAGTATAGACCAACATTGGTTATACCGTATAACCTGGTTTGGTCTTTAATTAATCCGCCACTTGTAAATTAAGTCCAATGTCATTATTGATTCTTGAATCAAGGGATCATTGTACTTCTGTTTCGAAATTAAATTATAAGGAATGTTTCCAATTTTTGAACAGGTTATACTTCAATATGTTTATGTTTATGGAATTCATAAGCCGCTGGTTTATTATGCGTAAATTGACCAAAACAGGGTTATATCGTATAAACTGTTCAAAAATTGGAAACATTCCTTATATAATTATTCTATATCACCGAAATGACTATTTTATGCTATCATTCGCATAATACTCTATCGCTATATGAATTGTTGTTGTATAGCAGTGTAATATTCCTTGTTAAACACAACCAAAAATTGGCGCTGATATTGCACTGAGTGCTCATCAGTAGTTTTCTTGGTTGGTTGGAAGGTCTTATTTGCTTTGATATACAATAAAGGCGCTATTACACAAAATTGTGAAATAATGTCCCTTCGTAGAATATTGTATCACACACGAAAGCTCGTGCGATATTACATTCTACTACGGACAGTGTGTCCTAATATTCATGATACTCATGAAATAACCACATATTATAGTACATTATATTGCAACCAGTGACTATACAAACAAATTGCAAGCGCCCATACAGTACACATACAAGCACCTATACAGTCAGAAAAATGATGTGTTGTTTGTTTGCAAGTAATTTACTTCATTTTATAGGCAAAATAATTCGCTAAAATTTGGTTTTAGGGTATAAAAATGACTTCTGGATAACCTAAAGAATGGCTTCTTATTTCTTACCATTTTTTACTTATTCAGTTTTAAAGTCAAAATTTCAAACACTAAATGTAAGAAGCATCATGATCAAAGCTTGATAAAAGTGATATTAATCATATTTGTGAACAAATGTTTATGTAATTTTATAGGCCTGTAAACAGCCAAGTGTCAAAGGAGGCAAACATACCTAAAATTTCCATAAAATCTGTGTAAAATTCAAAAATCTATTATTAAGTATGAGCGATCTTCCTAGCGAATGACCGATTTGCTGCTATACAAAATCGCAACTTAACACATAAAACACGCGAAAAGAATGAAATTTTGACAAAACTAAACTAAAGGATACGGATGAGGAATATGCATGTCAATGACAAAAAAAAACGACAAAGTCTAGAGTAGAATAAATTGCAAGTTATTTATAATTACTTAAATGGGAGCTCTATGTGTTTGAAGAAAAAACGTATTTACCCGTTACAACCGATATATATCTTAGAAGCAATTATGAAAAACTTTTTAAAAAATGTCGACATTTCTTGTTAGATTGAGAAGCAGCAGATATCGTAATTAAACAAATCATAATGATTAATATGATTGTATAATTATACAATACTATTATACAAGTTTCAAAGTAAATATACTAGTAACATTATTCTGATTGGACGACTACATTGTCATAATTATATCTCGCGGAAAAAATATTGTTCTATTCTATTGCACTAGAAAACAGAAATATAGACATTTTGATTCCTACAGAAATGAGATAATTAATTTCTATATGATTGGATGATTCTTCAGTTATGTTTACTGTGGGCATATTGATGTAAATAATTGGAAAATTTGAATAATCTTGTATTCAATAATTCATTGGATACGTTATGGTTAAATGATCAACAACAGCAAACTTAATCTTTGTCAGAAAATCAGTGCAATATAGAGTAAAATGTATTCAATTTTAAATATATTTAAACAGTCCCAACATTGTGTAACAAAAATTGTTTCGGTCAAAGCAACTTGACAAAATCAAAATACGAAATACTTTGCATCAGATTGATATGGTGGTGATACATTTCTCTTTTGTTTTTATTTCGCATTTAGTTTTTTTTTAAGTTTGTGTCTTTTATACATTTTAGTCGTAGTAGATTGTTTTCTCATCAAAAGCATGGATTTTGTGAAAAAAAGTCTGAAATAAAAAATTACAACTTTTGAGATATCAAAAAATCACATTTTTCAACCCAAAATTTAAAAATCAGTATTTTAACCCCGTTATGTGAATCATAATGTCTGTGTGACAAAAGATTTGAGTTTTTTCTAATGATTTCAGCCACTGGATTTTCATTTTACAAAAGATGTGTCGATTTTCTTCTTGATTTTCTGCAAATTTTATTTAACCATCTTTTGGAAATTTCCATTTTCCGCCATTTCAAATTTTATCCAAGTTTCACAATGAGACGCATTAAATCAAGAAATGAAGTAGTAAACCCCTGTTGCCCTCATACTTAAGTTTTTTAGAGGAATTACCAAAATATTTGGTTTCGAATAAGTGTATCGGTACTTTTGTTAACTAGTAAATATGCGCTGTTTTGCAACATACATACTTAAACTGTAAATTTAAACTGTAAACTCTTCGTAAACTACACAGTTATGAGATACGATAAAAAATAAATCTTATGCCCCATCTTATTTTCAAAAGTGTTTAAATTATTTTATTATTCTGTCTTTTTCCATCCACTATTAGATTATGGAATAATTTTGAAATAAACACTCGTAATCAGCCCTCACTTGGAAGATTTAAAAAAAGCCCTTGAGGGTGATACGTACGTAAAACCATCTTCCTAATATTGGCAACCGCCGTCTAAATATATTACATACAAGAATCATAGATCTACTGCTTTAAATGCAGATTATTTATAGTTAACGTTTTAATTAAAGATGCAGGTTGTGCCGGTGTATGGGTAATAGAAGATTCTATTCTTTATTATTCGAAGTAATCGCTACACAAGAACCAGAGAAACTCGTAAAACCACATTAATTTTCTTAATGAAATGAGTATAGAAACTTTACCTTTTGGTAATGAAACCCTATTCAATGAATTTACTTGTAATTCTAAAATATTTAAAGCAGTTCAATATAGTACACTAAACAGACGAATTGTTTTGATTTGCGTTGATCACACATCAACTCTCTCTTAATTTTCTGTTATCAAATTATAATAACTATCTCTTCTATCTTCATTGCGTGTTATTTTTCTTCCTTGCTACATGTATACATGTATACATTTCATGGCTTAAGTAATTTTTTTTTTATAGTAATTGTTATTGGCGTATGTAAACTATTTGATGTATATGGTTAGAAGAGGGCCTTTGTAAATTGTGATAACTTGTGTCCGATTCTATTGTTATAGAACAGTTCCAAGCTCTCACCCAAAACTGCAATGTTCCTACGATAAGCTGGTTACCTAAATTACATAAAAATCCATACATGTTTTGTTTTATTTCTGCCTCTAGCAAATTTACCACAACTAAATTGCCTGTTATTTTAACAAGTTCTCTTACATGTAACAACGTTTATAAAAATTCGGGCATAAATTGTTTTTGGAGTGTAAAAAATTCTTTGAACGTTTGAATAAATTACAAACAGTAAATCATAAAGTAACTGCTGTGAACAGTTATGATTTTTCTACATTATATACAACCCTTCCTCATGATCTTTCAAAGAAAAAATTAGTGCACTTATTAACTGGTCATTTGAATCTTCTGGTTTAAATTATATTTGTTGTAACAGTTTTAAAGCATTTTTTAAGTCATAAAAAGTATGCAAATTACAGTTGCTGGACAAGCGATGACCTGACAAGGCCCTACACGTCCTGCTCCAACATTTTTGTTCGTTTTTGCAATACTGTGTATCGACAGGTCATTGGGATTCCAACGGGTACAAACTGTGCTCATCTTATTACCGACTTCTTTTTATATTGTTACAAAGTCTTTCATGAAAAAACTCCTTAAGGGTGAAATAAAAAATCATGATCAATTAATTAATATTTGTAACAACTTGATGATGTACTTACTGTTGATAACCCCGAGTTTCTTAAATATGCAAACGACTTTTATCCAAAAGAGCTAGATTTGAACAAAGCTTATAATAATAGCAAATGCTGTTCTTTTTTAGATCTTACTATAAATATCGAAAATGGAGGGATACGTATTGAAATTTACGATAAAAGGGACGATTTTACAATTACCAACTTCTCCTTTCTTGACGGAGACGTGGTTGTATGGAGTATACATATCACAGCTTATCAAGTACGTTTTGCACGAATTTGCTCTCGGTTAGAAGGTTTTAACGAGTGAAACAATACGATTACTAAAAAAAACTCTATTAAAGGGTTATAGATTTGAAAGGCTGCTTTTAAAAAGTTTTAAAATAGATATCAACATCTTTTATTCCTCTAAATACCCAGCTTCCAGAAAAGCACTGATCATGAACTGGTTTATCCTATCTTAGTTTCTACTGTAATATCGCGAATAAATGGAAGAGTCTCGCTATTAACCCACAGAAAGTTGGTACTTACTTAAGATTGTTTCACAATAAGGGCTACAAATATGAAATTATGTGCAATTCTGTAAATATTGCTCTTCCTTCCAATGACTTGGGGACTTTAAATTCATACTTGCCGATTTCTATACATCTCTATGACGAGAGAGCATTAATCCCATCATAAGATTGTATTTTCAGACTTGTTAGTACAGTAGAGCGACAGTATCCGACCTGCAGCTATGAGAGTCTTAGCTAGTTTTACAGTTAAAACGAGCACACTCTGACCCTGAATATACGACATTTGTACGAGGAATATAGTGTTTGTTCTTTTAATTTATTGTCAACATAAAATGACTAACAAGGAAATAAATGGATAACATATGTGCCTTTACCTTTGATTAGATATACACGCAGTAATCTATTACAGTTTTAACATATATAAAAGCGGTTTTATATATAAAAAATAGTTTTTGTTTGCGGGTAAAACATTTTTGAATGTGCACAGATTTTCATCCAGATACCATTATACTCAAATTGGGGTATTATATCAAAATAAGGGGTTATTCCAACCTGAATTACAATTACAGAATGTAACACAACAAGAGACCCCAACGAAGAAGCCTCGCCGGTCGTTTGCACAACAAATTAGTATTCCTCTAGAAAATCAAACACCATTCAATTCAAATTACTTGCCAAGCATTAAAGCTAGAAAACAATTTGCACACATTTCTAAACATTCATTTGAAATTGTTTGATTTACATTATTTTGAATAAAGTCCCACTCTCGTTTTAAATCATTTACAAATTAATATGATATTGACCATGGAATCGGAAGTGCATGTGATATTCATTTTGGGGGCTTAATCAACCCTTCATAAAATGGCTACGCCCAGTGAATCTTCTAATGGTTTATCATAACCTGTAGGGACCGTGCAAAATTTGTTGGCAGGGAGGGACCATATTTTTTCTAGCTTCATATTGAAATAACCCATCGGATATTTGTACAGTTCGCAATAATTGTAATAAGAACAGATTTTTTTTCATTTATAAATTTGGTATCCTTAAAGTATTCCCTTGTTAGGATCACATATATGCCATGGCGGTCGAGTATAACAATCATTTAGGCCAGGCTTGATGAGGGCATGACAGATCCAGTAATAAGGTTGTTATCAGTTGTCACAAAATAACAATCCAAAGATAAATACAAATACGATTATGATATTTATTGTCTACTTAATCCAAGCATATTTAAAAGCAAATTCTATATAAACAATGATTCAGATATTAATAAAATGTAGGTTGAACTCCAATCATAGAAAAGTGGCTGCTTAAATCCATTATAAAAAGACAACCAGGCACTTAATACTTCAAAACATCATCATTACATTAACATATGCTTCCAGTTACATTAAGCTACATTGTATGTCACACAACAACACAAACACGAACATTTACTTCCAGTTACGGTAAGTGATGTCTTAAAACTATCCATAAGGATCCGAGCCAAGCTAACAACAAATAACCACAAATTGTGTCGACGACTGATAAAATTCCACTCACAATATTACAGTACCTACTCAAACCCCAAACTCCATATTCCTATCATATCTATTTCTAACATCATCAAACTATATATCTATCCAGCCATATATCTACCTAACTCACAACTAACTAACTAACCAACTAACTAACTGTAGAACTATAAGGCCTTTATATACCTTTTGCCACCAAATATTCACCAAGAATCCAACAAAACACTTAACATACATTTTACCAATAAACTGTGACTTACTTTGCCAAAAAATATGCACCAACGCCTTAGACAAAGAAAATCAATCAAAATTGACATAATTAAAACATAACACATGCTGATACTGTACAGCGACTATGAAACATAATCTACTACTTAATCTTGCTAAAGAAAAGCATGATTTAATGACCAACACATATAAAAGATAAGATATCATTTAAAACAATATAGTAAGTTTTGTATCGTATTTTACAGTTTTACATAAATTAACAAACTTAAAGTGTACTGATTAAAAACACTCATTAAACTTGGATAGTTTTTGTTATCAGTATTGATACATATAATATATACGATGAATGAAAAAGTCAACAATTTTCTCTTTTAAGCTTTTATAATTCATAAATTCATAAATTAGTATAGTTTAAGTTATACACTGCCTGTGAATAACATGCAGGATGAATTTTGGAAATCTTACAATCATAAATTGATTATTTTTGGAAAAAATATCGGTGTTACTTGGCATTTCTTGTATATAAAAGTAAATAGAATATATAAAAGGAATGATTTTCCCGAAAAAGCTTCAATAATCCATATATTCAGTTTTCTAAAGTTATACCCCAATGAAAACTATACATGTCAGTCTGGCAGGTATCACCTGTACTTGACCTCATTTTAATGGTTCAGTGAATTGCATCCATTTTTGTCTCGCCTGCGTTCGAAAGGCGAGATATGCGGTGTAAACGTTTTTAAAACTTTAATAACATTGCACATATAATACATACAATTAAGATTTATGGTCCACAGACAGCTTATCGTATAAGGTTTCCCACAGTATACTTTTCACCTCATTTTCATGGTTTACTGACTTCATAAAGATAATGTGAAATCTGCATCCAAGTTTCGTTGTCAAATCCATTTCTCAACAACTGTAATACCTAGGCCAAACATTTTGGTCTATATATAGTTTTGGTGGGTATATGCCAGACTGACACGTGGCTTGGGACCTTGACCTCAATTTCATGCTTGAGTGACTTTGTCACATTTTCTTGGTTAAGTCCATTTTTCAGCAACTAGAATATCTAAACCCACCATATTTGGTCAATAGATAGTTTTTGGTGGGTACATGTCAGTCTGACATACCTTTTGACCTTGATTTCAATTCATGCTTGAGTGACCTGCGTCACATTTTCACGATTAAGTCTATTTCTCTGAAACTGTAATACCTAGACCCACCATATTTGGTCTATTGATAGTTCTTGGTAGGTACATGACAATCTGACACTTGTCTCTGGACCTTGACCTCAATTTCATGGTTGAGTGACTTTCATCCAAGTTTCTTGATATAATAACTGTAATACTTAGACCCACCGTGTTTGGTCTATAGATAGTTCTTAGTTGGTACTTGTATGCAAGTCTGACATCTGTCTTTGGACTTTGACCTCAATTGCATGCTTGAGTGACTTTGTAACATTTTTGAGATTAGATCCATTTCTCAGCAACATAAATACCCACAATATTTGGTCAATAGATAGTTCTTAGTGGACACATGCCAGTCTGACACCTGTCTCTAGACTCTGACCTCAATTTCATGCTTGAGTGTTACATTTTTGAGATTAAGTCCATTTCTCAGCAACTGTATTACCTAGGCCCATCATATTTGATATGTAGGTAGTTCTTAGTGGATACATGTACATGCCAGTCTGACACCTATCAGCTGAACTTGACCTGAATTTCATGCTTGAGTGCTTAATGTAGGTTTTCATGATTTAATCTTATTTCTCAGCAACTGTACTACGTTTGTAACGAGAACCACAATATTTGGTTGATAGAAGTTCTTAGTATATTATAGGATTAAATACAATTTTGTATGAGTTTATCGATGTGTAAAATCGGCCGACTCACTCACAAACTAAATAAAGTCCGAAGGACTGTATGTTGAATTTGTGAGTGAAAAGGCCGAGTTTACACATCGATAAACTCATACAAAATCGTATTTAATCCTTATAATTCCATTTCAAACATTGAAAAGTTTTTCCTAACCGAAATAAAAAAAAAACTTTGATCCTTTTAAGGTGAAATTCATCTTGAATCTGGTACTATTTTTGGCAGCTGAGCAATGGAATAAAAAAGTCAACAAAGTCATTTACAAATCGAAAAATGTCTCATTCGAAACTTTAAATAATCAAGAAAGCGCACGAATATACTTGCCAAATACGGGTTTATCGATGTATAAACTTTTATGATTTTGCCCTTCCAACCAATGAAATTCTTGTATTTTATAATATGCAAATTAAAATGGAATTATACCACTTTAACATCTAACACCTCACCTTTGACCTTTATTTCATGCTTTGATTGAATGTTTCACGTTTTGAGATAATATCCATTTCTCAGCAACTGCAATACATATACCAACCACATTTGGTCAATAGATAGTGTTTGGTGGATACATGACTGTCTGAGACCTTGACTTGAATTTCAGACCCGTCAGCTCACCATGGGCACAGTTTTAGGCTTGAATGACACGCATGAGATTTTTCAGACAAATTATCGCCTGGCCATTACCATTTCCCTTTGACTTGCAATGTCGGGTATCAGTTAATCATTATTTTGTGTCCATGTGCATACTCTGGCGAGACATGTAGTGTGTCCACTTTAGTTTTTTATTAGATCAATTCTCTAATTACTGCAGGTGGTATATCAAATATATTTGGTCTGTGTATTCCTTGAAAGGGGGGCATATTTTTTATAGATTAGAAGTTTACAATGCCTGTTTATTCATTAATAAAGTGTCAGTTTCAACTCTTTGACTCCATATGTACTGGGCTAAAGTTCAATTTTGTCTGATGTTTATACATTGTACATGTGTATATTAACCTAGTTTAGTCTGGCATTACAATTATTTTGATATTTTGCAGGAAATGGTGGAGATAAATTGGAAACAGTGGCTAGGAATGGTTGGTATTATAAAAAATACCAAAAAATATATAGTCCCTTTGATTTAATGAAACACCTCAAAACAACTAATTACAAATCGGATTTGTTATTTTTTTCATTATGGTTATCCGTATTTCATTTTGTATACTATCTACAAACTCTTACAAATATTTTTAGAACATTAACATTTGATCAGTTGAAGTAAACTAAGGGACGAGATCAAAAGTTCAATGTAGGATAAAAAACTTAATTCACATAGTTTTTTCACTGACCCCCCCCCCCTCTTAACTTAATTTAGGAAAAATTGATTGACCAATATGGGCATATCCGAAAATCGATGTCGGATAACAAAACTTGCAGCCATTTTTATCCCCCCCCCACCCCCAAACTATTTGAATTAAGTTTTTTATCCTACATTGAACTGTTGATCTCGTCCCTAATTACCATAGAGAAAAGGGAATTTTTTTCTAGAGTTCCTGTATAATATACAAGATAAAAAAAAATATTTTGAGAAAAATGACCAAATTTAACCTGATTTTCAATTAATTGTTTATGGGTGTTTTATAGAAATTACATGGATTTTAACTTAAATTCTAATACTTGATTACATATAAAAAATCAAAGTTTATCACATAATCAATGATTTTTTTGATAAAATGTTAACTAGAAGATATCATTTTCAAGGAAATAACATACCAAAAATATCATATTAGCTTTACATATATATATGAAATCTAAAAGCAATCAGCATTTAATTTATCAAAATTCTTGTCAGAGAAGGAATAAAACATCTTTGAAAGTAATAAATTGATTGAATGATCAGATTTGTATTTAATGTATTATATTATTATTTCAGAAAATGACATCAGTCTTCTATCTGAAAACCACAATTCACAAAACATTGGTTGGTAATTTTGTACTTGCGATTTATTTATAAGATTTATATTCAGAATGCATGGTGTTTGTTTGACTATACCGGCTTGGATACTGTAGGAAGTTTTGATATTCCTTAAGTTGATGAATAGTTACAAAGTCTATTCCAACTTTTGTTCATTCAGATTTACATCAGCTACACAGCAGGGAATGTCAAAGAAAGAAGCATTCCGGGTTATAGAATGGTGAATGATAGTTTCGTTATTATTAAACACAAGAAATTTTAAATGGCCTCAACATATTTTAAGGTATAATTGTAATGTTACAAATTCTACACTTTGGAAATACAGACCATAGAGTTTCTACTGTGTGGTGTTCTTTTATGGCTTTGTTGTTACATTATCCAGCAAGTCTTTAAGAACTTCATTGCAGTCTGAACTCAATTACTTCAGAAATATAGATTATAAAAAAGCAAGTTATTTATTGTTATTGATTATTTTTTAAGTTTTATGTTACGGTTTTATTTGTGTTGCTGCACCAAACACATAACAACAATGAACCGGTTGTGTGCATGTATGTATATAAATAGCCAGGTTTCAGGAATTTTAGTACCAGTATCATAGTATTGTAAGTATAATGCTTGATAAAAAACCAGAATAAAAACATTGAAGATACAACTTATACACACACACACACTGACACAGACAGACATTTTACCAAAAATTGGTAATCCAAAGATACCAACATATAAACATTTCAATAAAAAATCGTGAGGGATATGAAAATAGCATACATACATTACCTTGTCTCTTGATATAAAATTTACCAGATTACACCTGTTGGACTTAGTATAACATAGAACCCTATGGGGAAATAAATACAAAAATCTTTTACTAGAGAACTGGTGAATGGATTGAAACCTTACTTGGTGCTGATCCGTTATCCAAGATGACCGCCAGCGGGGGACTTAACATAGTACCTATGGGAAATACATACAAAAATATTCTTACAGATAACTGCTGAATGGATTGAAACAAAACATGGGATGAATGTTCTTTATGTGTTGTTACTTTGATGGCCACCAGTGGGGTACTTAGTTTAACATAGAACCCTATGGGAAATACATACATAAAACCTTCTTCTATAGAACCACTGAATGGATTGAAACCAAACATACCATGAATGTTCTTATGATGTTCTGACCAACTGTTTTTACTTTAGTGCATTTTTGATCCATGAAGACTTAGTTTAACATAGGACCCTATGGCAATACAAACGGCTTCTTCTTGAAAATTACTGAATGGATTTAACAAAACATGACATGTATGTTAATTTCAGCGCTATTTATCAATGAACAAATGGAGATATCAGGTGAGCGATACAGGCTCCTGGGAGCCTCTGGTTTCTTTCAGATTTAAAAAGTTTACTCAATACCCTTTATGTTACATCATTGCAGTCTTCTCTCATTTGTGAACTTTTAAAAAATATTGAACATATGACTTTTTAAAGCAGAAAATATGATAATATTTTAATCCTTGGAACTAAACTTGACAGGAAGCATGTATGGGATGTTATTTACAAAGTTTGCTCATTTGGTCCCGATCAGACAACAAACATGGCCACCATTGGTAATTGTTGTTTTTGATTGGCTGAGTTTTCAAAAAATCTTCTCCTCTGAAACTGCTATGCCAAATGGAACAAAACTTGACAGGAAGCATATATGGGAGGTCCTTTATAAAGTTTCCTCATTTCGTCCTAATCCGACTACAAATATGGCCACCATTGGCAGTTTTTGTTTCTGGATGTCTGATATAAAAAAAATCTTCTCTGAAATTGCTTGGTCAAATGAAACTAAACTTGATAGGAAGCATATATGGGAGGCTATTTACAAAGTTTCCTCATTTCCTCCCGATCGGGCAACAAACATGGCTGTCATGGGCAATTCTTGTTTCTCATTGGTTGATTAATTTTTTTCTTTCTTTCTGGAACAGCTTGGCCAAATGAAATGAAACCCGACAGCAAGCATTTATGGGAGGTTCTGTACAAAGTATCCTCTTTTTGTCCCAATCGGACTACACATATGGCCACCATGGGCAGTACTTGTTTCTGATTGACTGATATAAAAAAAATCTTCTCCTCTGAAATCACTGGACCAAATGATTTAAAAAAAAATAATTCTGGAACTACTTGGCCAAATTTGTCAGCCAAGCTTAATAGGAAGCATCTATGGAAAGTCTTCTATGAAATGATTTTTTTTCATCCTGATTGGACGACAAGCATGGATGCCATTGGCAATTCTTGTTTCTGATAGGCTGATATAAGGAAATTTTCCTCTCTGAAACTGCTTGACCAAATGAAACGATACTTGACAAGAAGCATCTGCAGGAGGTTTTTTTTACAAAGTTTTCTCATTTTATCCAGATCATGCGACAAACATGGCTGCCATGGACAATTCTTGTTTCTGCCAGGTAAGCGATACAGGCTCAGCCCCCTGAGCCTCTAGTTTTACAATGGTGCAGTTTTTTCATGAATAGTCAAATAGGATAATTTTATATCAATATAATGTTTCCTCTGGAACTTTTTAAACTGAAACTAAGCATGCAGTATACTCCCACTGTGGCATCACAGAAAAATAGATATACAGGCATATACACATTTTGGGTGCTCAAATAGCACTGCTGCCGGATAAATAAAATATCATTAAGAGGTGGTAATTTAAAAAAAATACTGCTGAAGTGAATTTTGTAATTGTTTATTATTTTTTGTTATTAAAACTTTGTTCCTTTTCTAAGTTTCTATCTAGGATGAATAAGCTGCATATAACATTATCTGCTGAGAGCAAGAGAAACATCTTAAAGGAGATGAGCGACCACAACAAACAAACAATTATACAAGCCGTTTCTGATGGTTTAGATGGAAAACTGAATGGTGACAATTTAGATATATATGTTCATACAAATGATATCAGGATGAATAATCATGATTATCATTTTTGCCAGTGACTGGACACCATTCAGTTATATTAGAGATAGATGTATTCAACAAATAAATGCTGAAACAGATGTAAAAAAAACTTTCAAGCAAACAAAACTGAAATTGAATTGGTCAAAAACAGTATGAAGGTTATGGTTGGAAGAATTTTAAGTCAAAATTGCAAGTCATTTCAGTGGTTAGATCTTGTGTTGCCAAAGCATATTTCACATCCACTCAGTGACATAATGTATAGAAAGACAAATTCATTTCAATTGCCTATAATGTTGAAAAATGAGGCTAAATATAATGATTACATCAACATAATGGAATCATATATTCAACAAATTACAGAATGGTACACCAAGGCAGGCAGAGGTACTTTGGTTTCATGTAATACATTTACGTGTTTGTCTTTGTAAGAATCATGCTATATTCGAAACATGGTCAGGAAAATCCAACTGAACAAAATGTGCAATTTTGTTTAAAATTCCATACTGAATTATAGAATGATAGGTCTTCCTTCAATATCATTCTGGTTTTAAATTCAAAAAATTAACCTGTCAAATTAAGATTCTGTACAAATTTCAAGTTATTTCCCCTTATTATGATATTTATGCATTCCCCGTTTCCACTCTCTTTTTTGTTCTACACAATTTACATATTGAGTTACCTAATAGAGAAAATGTAAATATAAAAAAAATATTAAAGCACAAGATAGGATGAGTGCATTTTATCTGAGTTATCTCCCCTTGTTGAGAATATTGTAGTACATTCTTTGTAATTTATTTCTCCTATGACCCTGCCTTCCATGACATTTGATTATTAATTTGGATAAAACTTTCAATTCTAGACACAAAAGAAAAACAGTTTTGTATGACTCATTACCTGATTCTTAGAAAGAGTAACACTTAATTGTTGCTGATAAGTTTTGGAATGTCCATTCCTATTGGTTGAAAAACAGTCACATTTGTTTCATGCTACAGTATTATGTTTAGCAGTATTCATCTCCGACTTGATAAATGACTGGGTTTCTGATTTACTAATGACCCATAATAATAAAATCCATAATCCTGGGTGTTGTTAACACATATACCTGTCACATAATTAAGAGTTTTAACTGTTGATTTTAATTTTTGAAGCAGTGAGATATTTTGTTTCATACATCTATGTAATTAAAGTAATAGTTACACGTGTAACAGTCAATTTGATTGGCACAAAGGTTTACTTGGATAGTGAAACTCGTAGCAATGAATTGAACAAACCATGCAACCACACTCACTTAGCGATCAATTGTCACACTTCGCAATGAAAACTTATGACAGTTTGTAAATGGATCAATTGAATTTTTTAATTAAATAATTGTATTTGTTAATGATGAAATGTAATTATAAGTATTGAGTACATTTTTGAGTTGTAAAAGCATTGATGCAAATTTTTTTATGAAGCGCTACTGTGCTTTATTCCTAATTACCTTGACGTCTTGGAAAGGCAATTATAGCATACATATAATCTATTTTCCAGAGATGATATAACATTTTCGTTGTTTAAATCATGAATGCAAACTTTTTTACAGTTGCATTGGACAATCTTAAGATACCAGTTGGTGGAGACCAGCTCACAAGGGTACGCCATGACGGAGCAAAGAGCTTAAGAGCTGGATCCCATACAGAAATGGAAAGATTAGAAAATCTATCTCCAGTAATAGTGGAGCTTTTTCACACATTAATGTATTATGTGGAGGTACAGTGTTAAAAAATTAACTATTTCAAATGTAAAAGGGACAGTTAGCGCTACTTTTTGTATTTATGTACATCTGTTCAGGGTTATGTTAACCCCCCAAAAAACTCCAGACAAAGGTGATTTGTGCTGATCACTGATACTACCCCGACCCTGCATATACACTAGTTCATGTACTAAGGAATATTTCGGGCTGATGTATTATCACTGACCAACAGATGACCTTTTTCTACTTTTTAGCTCATCTAACCTGAAGCATTTAACAGTCATGTGAGCTATCATCACTTTGCTTCTGTTGTTGTTCGTAATTTTTTACATTTAAATCTCCTTCTCTGTAACCAATGTGACAATTGAAACCAAACTTGGTAGTAATGTTTATGGGATGATTCTCTACAAAGTTTATGATTTTTCTTCCGATTAGAAATCCAAGATGGCCCCAATCACAGGACTTAGTTCACATAGGACCCTGTTGGAAAATGTTCTGAGCATTCCAAGCATCTGGAAACTGTAAAAAATAAGTATTTTCAACAAATCAAGGTCTGTAACTCAGGAACAGCAAGAAATAAAATCATCAAATTGGAACTTAACTTGATTTTGTAGATCCTGATATTGTGTTAAAATTTCAGAGCATTCCTTGTATAGATATTTTATTATTATCTCGAAACCGTAAAAAAATGAGTTATATTTTTAACAAATCAAGGACTGCAACTCAGAAACAGCAAAAATAAATTCCAATTAACCTTTACTTTGTGGATCATGATATTGTGTTAAATTTTCAAAGTATTTTGCAGTGTTATTGTATTTTTCATGAAAAGGGAATCAGGAAGAGATGTTAGCACACTAGGTCATTTGTTAACACTCATAAGAAGAACAAGTGTAAATGGCAATATAAAGAGCAGATACAAAGCACATGAGGACTTTCTGTGTCTCATAGGAAAGGGATATATTTTAGAAGCCGCAGTTTCATACTTCAAAATGACTGAAATAAATGATAGTCCTTCACAGCATTGCCCTCCTGATAATATTGATAAGTTCACCGGAAGAAAAGAACAGAAATTTTTGAGGAAATTATTGGGTATTTTGTTGACCAGTTAATAGGTCCATGTAGTTTTGAAGAGGTATTACAGATATATTAGTTTCAGCTACCTTCCAAGTAATTGGAGCAAAATTAGGGAATAACTGTACTGTATTGCAGTACTTGCTGACAGCAATTGTTGATTTACTGTCATGAATTGAGTTTTCGGGCAATGCATTAGCAGATCCTGAAAACAGTAAATAGCCACTGTAAAATCTAAGATTGATATAAGCAAGTATTCAAATACAATACAGTTTTTCCAATTTTAATGCAAACTGAACACTATATTTTGTCTGTTAGATGCATTCTTAAATTAGCAGAAACATCATTGACAATCAAAGGATGTTCTGTTGTTTTTTTTTCTTAATTTGTAGTAACTTTAGTAGGTGTTGTTTAATATGAATTTAACTCATATTCTTATTAATGTAATTGAATATAACAAATTTAGGCATGATCAGAATAAAAACTAACAGAAACAGTATTTCATATATGTATTGTTAGTATTAATACTTGAAACTTTGATTGTTCAGTTAAACAAATAATACAGTCAGATTTTCTTGAAAGTGCACCTCTGATAAACATGCCAATGTGGTGGACTGTATAAGAATCATGAAACTTGTGATATATATGTATTCCTTTTTTTCTCATTTTAAAAATTCAGTGTAAAGATTCCTTATATACAGGTCATAGGATTGAAGGTTAATAATTTGTTCATTTAAAGTGATTTATTAATCATATGCAAATTGAAATAATGTACACGAAGTTACATATATAATTTTTGTGTATGAATTGGTTACTTGTGTAAGGCATGCATCAAATTCCTATAATCTACATTTTGTATTGCCAGAGTATCATAACCTATAAGTAATTTTACATTGAAAAAGACAGACAAAGATGACATGCACAATTATGCCAACTCTTTTACTCATTTATATTAAGTTTTGATATGTATGAAAGATGCTATCTCAGAGGGAGACGTTATTAGAGTAAATTGTTTGCTGAAATTCATTATTCCATTTTTTTATGCACATTCTTGCCTATCCAAATATTTTGTAGAATGTATAGATTATATTCTTAAAACAAAAATCTTACTTCCTTCTATACTATCACTTCAAATACAAACAGCTTCTTTTGTCAATCCTTGTGGTGGTTTAGGAAACAATAGACCTGCAGACTTGCAGAAAGAAAATCAGGTTAAAGAACTTAAAGAGCTGATAAAATCACTTGGTGCAAATAAAACAGAAAAATCTATAATAACAATTTCAAAGGCAGCACCAGTAATAAATGACATAGTAGAAAACTTTGACAGGCAATGTAATGTTAGTAATTATTGCACAAATCACAAAAACAGAAAGATGAAGATGATCTGACTTTGATTCTAAGAGAATTGAGGAAACTTAAACCATTTAAATACACACCTAGCAGAAAATTAGATAAGTATGCAAATATTTCTCATAATGTATTTGAAAAGTTGAAATTGTCAAAATTATTGTTTGAACAACAGATCATCACTGTTGTTGACAGACTTAAAAGAAATGTACCAAATTTAGAAAATGATAATTTTAATGAACTTTTTGATGATTTTGAAGAGAATTAATTACATTGTATTACTGTACGACATGTAAAAAATCATTTTACAAATGTTGCAGGTTGCAATTGATGTATTTTATAATTAATTACCCTTAAAGTAGCTATAAACAAGAATACACATTAAGCCTCCATACAACCTTTTAATTTAATAATATCTCAATTTTACAAATTTTATTGCTTATTTAGGTCTTTCAGGTAAGAGTTTATAAAAAGTTATTGTGAGTCAAATTGGAAATAAAGGGAGATAATTATTTTTGTAAACTGCTGGAAAGCATTGTCAGAAGTAAGTAAACAATGATTCCCCAAAAGAATATTTTGTATCCTATAGTTCCCTGTTCTGTCATAAATTTTTAGAAATTTAATATTTAGCAATCAATACTTTTTTAAAACTATTTTTTTCCCTTATGATCATGTAGAAGTTTAACCATTGTAGCTTAATTTTTGAATTTGATTTAGTAAAACCTAGCTTTAACTCTTTATTGTTCCTAAGAGGGACAACCAAATTATTTTTTTTTATTTCCTGTTTTACACTTTACAAAAAATAGCAGTGTCATAGACATTGCACATTGTTTATGTGAAAGTACCATTACCATTTAATAATCATTTAATAGATGATTTTTATTTTTGATATTGTTTTAAGAATATAAAAGTACAAAAATTTCAATATATTTTTTCGTGTAGGAGTATAGAATGCAATAGAAATATATGTTAAAGGGAGATAATTCAATATTTAGCAATACAAAGATATTAGATGTCTATTTGGCCCGATGAGCAGGCAGCATGCAATGAAGAAAATATTTAATTTATAATATACAACCATCATACAATTAAAGACGAAACTTAAAAATATGTAGCCTTTTATAGGATGAATTACATGTTTTCAAAATTACATGATTTTTAAATGGACTGCTACTTTAAAAATATTTTTGGAAAGCAGAATACTCTCCTGATGTCAAAAAATAATTTGTTCTAAATCTAAATACTTATAAATATTTAGATAATGATAGTTTAAACCAATTATTTAAAACTTGGGAAAAATAATTGAAAAATGCAATTATATTTTGGACAATGTGATTTATAGAAAAACATGGTTGATATATGGAAATCAAAATATGTTTTTAATATTTTTTGTGAAGTTAATACAATTTTGGAAATTAATTGTTTAATTGACTTTATTGCTTAAAATAACAATGATTTTTTTCCTAGATTTATGAAATAGGTATCAAACTTGCACCCTCAAAATGTCCCATTAATCATTCTTACTAAGGAACCTGAATAAGATTTCACAGAAAAGAAGCCTGTGGGAAATAAAATTATAGTACCAGAGGTGTTATTTAATCTATGATCTAATCATTTATATAATGTTACCATTTTGTGGTACTAATGGAATTGAATAGCAATTTTTTTGCGATCTGCTTTTAATTTTTCACCAAAGTAATTTTTGGTAGTTAAAAAACACTTACGCAGTTCTGCAAACATACTTTTAAACTTGCTGCACAATTTTTTATATTGTTTTGCTGGTTCCTAGAGCCTGAAATTAGTTTTACTGTAATTTGCAAAATGTGGTATACGATTGTTTTAAATTTAATGATTTTTTATGATGTTTTAGACCACCTTCCTAAGAATTGCTTAATTGTTTTAAACATGCATGAATTTATTACATTAATTCAGCTGTATCATAAGGTATTTTCTATAATTATTGTAAAATTTGATACACCAAGCCTCAAAATATTACTATTAACACACAGGACTGAATTAACATAATGTCATTAGTCTTTACTGCAATTGACACAGCATTGTTCTTTGTCATATTTTCTCACAAAATCCCCAAACCCAAAATGAGACATTAAAACTTCTCTGAGACATGTAGTGGTGTTGCAGTTGCCTACAACTGATTTTTCAAGCCCTTTGCGGTTACTTGCAATATCATTTTTATTATAGTACAGAATTGCAATGGGATGTTTTCCATTTCGACCTGTTCTACCTATCTCTTGCATATATTGTTCAATTGTATTGGGGGGCCTGAAATGAACAATACGTTCTATAGTAGGCGCATTGCTCCTAAGCTGAAGTCATCCTTATTAAAGTTTTATGGGCGTCATCATGACTTGGTTGACAGGTATGAAAAAACCGTTTCCCAAATGAAAATGGACCTGTTCCATTGATATTATCCCTTCCTCATATCGGATTTTACATGGACAGCATGGCGGGTGTCCTGCAGGAAGCAGACACTGCTTACTCTTCCGGAGCACCTGAGTCTACCCCCGGTTTTTTGGTGGGGTCCATGTTGTTCATATGTTTTTAGTTTTTAATTGTAGTGCATGTATTGTTTTGGTCTTGTCTTCGTTGTTCTCCGGAGTTTGTCAGTTGTTACGATTTTTCTCTCCTTCGAATATCCCTTTGGTATTTCTTGACTTTACTTAAACCCATTCCTAGGGCAACTGTAGCCAAAACTAAACGAAGAATTGGGTTTTCTTGTCTCAACTCATAAATAATCAGTTCCTTCATTTTACTGGTATAATCTTTGTGGAACTGACCAAAGATTCTGTTTATAGGCAGTTTCACAGAGTTCTTATAACCATCAATTCATAGGTCACTTGAGAGGGCATTGTAACAATAACCTAGACACTCTAGGTTGTCCATATACATAATTGTAACAGGAAACTTATCTTTCAGATGTTTCAATTCCTCTCGGAAAGAACCCAATATATCGTCATACTTTTGATATTTGTTTCTGTTAGGTAGACTGTTTCTAACCTCCAGATAGATGTTTGGTCAATCTGGACATTCAGTAATTAAAAATGTTGCTTTAAATTGCAGCATCTGACCCAATTTTTTTATTACATCTTTTGTAGCTGTTGCTGTAAAAGCTGCATGAGGTACTGATGGAAATAAACAGGTTAGCTCACCAAGCTTTGAAAAGGCCGTTCTGAAATCTTTTCACCTGGAAAATATTACAGTTTTCACTTTAACAAAAAAAAAACTTCCTTGATAAATATTCATTTTCCTTAAATTGTGTAGATTCAGTATAACATGCTTTCTGTATGATTCTTTGTTTACATATGTAAGGAGGGGGGATCATACTGTCAAGAATCTGAAACCAACATTTCCACCCATTGGTTGCATTTTCGTTTGGCAGAAACTTGGAAACAAAATTTCTAAATGAAAAATGTGCACCCTTGGGAGGAATTGTCCCATGTCACATTATAGAATCTAACTACCAGGTACTTATTTATCATAATCCTATATTACAACATAAGATACGTTTAATAAGTTTCCCTTATTAACAATCTTTCATATTTAAATCATGTAAATTGTCCCTTTTTAAGAAAATGCAGATAAATAATTTGGGCAGAATTGCTTGATAGGTCACTTACTTTACATTTTCTTTGAAACCATACAACAAATTCAAACAAAAAATCATCAAATAAATTAAGTAATCCAATCAAGAGGCTCAAGAGAATTGAGACTGGTTAGCTCACCTGGCAGTCCCACAATTAACCATTTTATTTCATATCAAGTGAAAATTGTAAAGGACCTTCCACAGATGCTTCAGTTACAGTTCATTTGGCTTGGAAGTTTCAGAAAAAAAAATTTTAAATTCTGACCAATCTACAATAAGAATTCATCATGTCAGCCATATTAGCAGTCCGACTGGGTGAAACAACATCATGTAGCTATGTTGTTTCAGAGAATATTTTTAACATTTGTCCAATCAGAAATAGGAATTCATCACGGCGACCAAAGTAGTTGTTCGACTGGAACGAAATATGCAAAATTTAGAAAGGTCCTTCCACAGATGCTTCAAACGAAGTTATAGTTCAATTGGCTTTGCGGTTTCAGAGGAGATTATTAAAATTTGTCCAATCAGAAATAAGAATACATCATGGCGGTCATATTAGTCATCCGACCGAAACAATATATTCAAACTTTATTAAGGTCCTTCCACAGATGCTTCATACCAAGTTACCCTTCATTTGGCTTTCCGGTTTCAGAGGAAAACATTTTAGAAATTTTGACCAATCGGAAATTAGAATTCATCATGGTGGCCATATAAGTTATCTGATCAGAAAAAAATACGCAAACTTTAAAGAGGTCCTTCATACCAAGTTTCTGTTCATTTGGCTAAGTGGTTTCAGAGGAGAAGATCAAAATGTAAAAGTTTACAGATGGACGATGGACGCCAAGTGTTGACAAAAGGTAGAAACACTATTTTTGGCCCTATTTAATACACCTATAGGGACCAGAACCTCCAATACTAATTCTAACCCTTTTTTTGTACCAAAGATCATAATGTTGAAAATGTTCAATGATTGGTTCATTCCTTGTTCTCAGACATAATATGTTGATACAAAAGATGATGACCCATGACAAAATAATACCACAAAATTTGTTTGCAGTTGTTTGAAAAATTGTGAAAGAACAAGTCTGTATATGTGCACATGGGATGCAGTAATCCTTCATAACAAATGCTTGTGGTAGAAGGTCCCCAAATATTAAGCATTTAGTAGTTCCTTAGTATCTGTATTATACACTCTTTTCAGTGTGGGTATCATCAAGCACCACCTGACTCATTGTTGCCTTCTTTCAAATAATTGCTTTTTGTAACTTCTTTAATTAGTAATTCAAAGTCTTGAGCAAATATATTCACACAGTACATTATCCAAGAATGAACTCAATTGTGCTTATAAATTCTTTTAAGATATGAACATTCTTTGAGTGGACCTTCTTTCTAGTTCCATCTGTCAATTCATCAGAAATTTAGATATTTATGAATTTTAAGAACTGTGAGAAGAAACCAAAATCATTTGACAAATTTGGGCTTAAAAAAATGAAATTTAGCAAACAGATGAGATTTCAGCACAAAAATCATGAATTTCGAGAATTGCATTTAAAATTTGAACAATTGAACAAATCATCAGAAAATTTTGTTAAATACAAATGTTAATGATTACATAATTTTGGGTGAAAAAAGTTAAATTTTATGAAAATTGCCTTCAAAACTAGAATGATTACACAATTTATCAGAAATTTTGTTAAATTTTAATTTTAGTGGGTTCCATTTGTCAAACTTTGGGTGAAAACATTTTGAATGTTTTTTTTTTCAAATCAAGAATTTTGAGAAATTTAATTTAATAGTAAGTATATTTATTATCATTCAGTTACCATGTGCACTTCATCAATTACTGTGCAACAAAGAGCTTCTTGGATACAGGTACTCTGTAATATTTTTTATATCTGCTTATTATCAAGTATTGCCTCTGGGTGTGTATAAATGATATTGTATTTTCCTGCAACAATATCATCCAATGGAACATTTGTTCTCAGACCTACGTCCTCATCATCCTCCTCATCATCATCACGAAGTAGTTCCCTAAACGAATGTACAATTAAAAGAAGTTTGCAAATTCATTCACTATCAATACTAAAAGATCTCAAATATAACCTTTTATAATTGTGTTAGACATTAATTTATATATTTACATATATATAGACAATACATGGTCACTGCCAGAAAATAAAGGTTGTATTGGTGAGGGTTATAAAACATGCAGAAAACGAGACTCTGCCTTTAAATTAAGTTGTTGACACTTGATGTCATAATGTAATTTACTATTTTTAGATGTTGCATAACTGCGCCAGGCTTTATTAGGTAATATACTTGGGTTAATTCAGAAGGCTTTATTTGGTCAGAACATATGTACGTACATGCTAGTTGTAGGATAACTTTATTTTTTAAAATACTGCCTATAAAATTATTTTGAACGAAAATATGTATATTGTATGTGCTTACACATTTGACTCTTTTTTTTAATTTTAATATTTAACACAGGGATTTATGTAACAATTTTTTCTAACTTTTATTTACTTATGAGGCTACTCTCTCTATGTAGAGGGTCCTTAAGATTCCACCAAAGAAAAACAAACTACATTGTCTATGGGATTATACATGTGGAAGACAGATAACTCTTTTAATAACTTTTTTTGGTTTGTTTGTATGTTTAGTTGGAATTTTATGCCGTTTTCAGCACATTTGTCTTTTATGTGGCAACCAGTTTCTATTGGTGAAGGAAGCCAGAGTACACGGAGAGAACCACGGCCTTCGTTAGGAAAATTGGCAATCTCTGTCAATTTGGTTTATGAAGAAATAACATTTTTTTGTATTTGTAACCCGGAAAGCATGTTACACATAAGAGTGTACAACAAAATTGATGTTATTTTGAATAAACCAAAAAAAAAAAAAAAATTCGATCATTGCTTATTATTTAATTCAAAGCATTGTTGAAATACTTAAAATCAACCGTTAAGACCAAATCAATGAGCGTAACGTCATCTCAACGTGAAAATGTTGTTTATTGGAAAATAACATCAATAATTTCGACAATCAAAAGACATCTTAGAAACCAAATTAAATTATTAAACTTTGATCATGGTCAATTTAACAAATAAGGCATAAACAGTAGAATTTTGCTTATATTTGGGACCAATTATTCTTTGTGGTTGAAAATTTGCCTGTAAAAGTGATTTATGCATTTTCAAGTTTAAAAAAGAGAAAATGTAAGACTTCCATTATTGCAAAATCAGAAAACGAAAGAAACTGGCAGAATTGTTTATCAAAGAGACCCTTAATACTCAGAAAAATCTTACATTGCTTCAGTTATTTTCAAAGACACTCAATCAGTTAGAAATTATAAAGGAAGATAAACATAAGTGATTCATTTCTATAGGCAATCAATATACATATTTATATTTTGATAGAATTGGTATATAATGTGATATCTAATAAGAATTTATTGTATATTTGAGATGGTATTCACGCTATTGTCAGACAATGGATGAGATTTAAGCTTGTAAGTGTATTTCCTCCTAAACCATTCGAAGGATTTTGATGAAACTTTATGTGAAGGTTGGGAATCATATGTAGATGTGCATGAAGCAAGATAATTATTGCTGGATGCTTGCAAAGGGAAATAATCCAACTTAAGGGTTTTACATTTTTAATGCTTGTAAGCACAACTCCTAGTATTGCAAGCGGGGGTATCCTCAGTGGGGTTACTCACAGCTCTAGTTAGACTTATTTCTACTCATTTCTGCCAAAACTAGCATAAAATCTGCTAAAAACTTTGACTTCGATATAATCACCGGAGGCAATGTTTCTGTGCATTTATTGAATAAAGAATTTAGCCAAAAACACCTTTTTAATGTAAGAGTCATTAATGTGTTTTAATATACAAGGAATAGTGTAAGATTTATCCCTGTGTATATTATATTTCTGGTCTAAAAATATAATTAAACATCCAGAGTATCACATGTATATAATGAGATATAGATTCCTTTAAATGACTAGATACCACTTTGTTGATTGTTGTTTTTATTGAATGAGGTACCTTTGTGATATTATTTTTAATATATATTAATATGTGGTATTATGAATATGTGATATGGTTGATACCAATGTGATGAATAGCTACATTTTAGGATATAATTTGCTAACAATATAGTATTTCTTGTTTTCATTTTTATAAAAAAAGATACTTTGATTTACAAATTTTCATGTTAAATTATTCCAGATACATGTCAATTTTTCTTGGTTATATGATGTTATTGTTATTTTTGTAATAAATTACTATCACAAAAAATTCAGAGAGATTTAGTTTTATTTGGTCTTCAGCTGAACTGACCAAAGACCGTATCAGCTTTTACCATCACTTGGATCTGTCCATCATATGTCCTTAGCGCTCCATATTGTTACGACCAAACAAATAAAAATCTGTTGTGGTCTAACACAAATAAAATAAATAGGTTTAAAAATAAGAATCTCACATTACTCAACTCTCAAACAACTTTCTCACAATATTTAAAAGGCTAACATAATTTTAAAATCTACAAATATGAACAAATAAATATGAGCTAATGAACGCTGAGTTTGCAGGTGAATTGATTGAAAAAAAGATGTCTTTTAAAGACCCGACATACATGTTTACACGAGTTAAGTGGTTCAGATTTGCCGTAATAACGTGATGTGTTTTAATTCGTTTGGTTTTTTAAACCCCCAAGGCGAAGAATATATTTGATTTCCATAAAGATGATATAACTATCAATTCATTTTCTGTCTACAAAGAGACTGGAGGGATGTGTTTCAGTCATTTAAGGGGTAACTTCGAGGTACATGTATAAGGCTCTGCTTGCAAACCATCACATAAAGATGAGGCTCAAATTTATCTACCAACCAAATTTCATGAAGAAAATAATAGGGAATTCCGAGTACTTTGATTTTATACAGTAAAGAAGATTTTTCTCCTCAATTTTAAACAAACAAAAATGTGTTTGACAAAACTTGAGTATTGACTGAGAATTGCTACTTGTCGAGAACTACTTGGTGACCAGTAGTGTATAGTATAGTATTATTCATTTATACCACATGTATCCTTTTCTTAAGGAAAAACAGAAGAAATTAGCCCGTACCTTTAATTTCAGCTTCCGCTACATAGATGATGTCTTATCACTCAACAATTCACGTTTTGGGAATTTCTTACATCTCATCTATTCCAATGAGCTCCAAATTAAGGATACAACATACACTGCCACGTCTGCATCTTATCTTGACCTTCACCTCGAAATTGACACCAGAGGAAGGTTGAATACAAAACTTTACGACAAACGGGATGACTTTGACTTCCCAATCGTCAACTTCCCATTTTTGAGCGGCAATATTCCAGAAGCGCCGGCGTATGAAGTATATATTTCACAACTCATACGTTATTCCAGAGCTTGTGACATATACATTGACTTCCTGGACAGAGCCCGGCTTTTGACAGAAAAGTTGCTCAGACAGGGGTACGTTGCTCCTAAGCTGAAGTCATCCTTATTAAAGTTTTATGGGCGTCATCATGACTTGGTTGACAGGTATGAAAAAACCGTTTCCCAAATGAAAATGGACCTGTTCCATTGATATTATCCCTTCCTCATATCGGATTTTACATGGACAGCATGGCGGGTGTCCTGCGGGAAGCAGAGACTGCCTACTCTTCCGGAGCACCTGAGTCTACCCCCGGTTTTTTGGTGGGGTCCATGTTGTTCATATGTTTTTAGTTTTTAATTGTAGTGCATGTGTTGTTTTGGTCTTGTCTTCGTTGTTCTCCGGAGTTTGTCAGTTGTTACGATTTTTCTCTCCTTCGAATATCCCTTTGGTATTTCTTGACGTTGCTTGTATGACTGATTTTCAACCTAATAGCAATTTTCACTGCTAACCGTTTCCAATGCCTATTTTTGATTCATTTAAATACTGGAATTTAGGAAGAATGTCCTTTTCAACGTTTTAAAGTTCCTAGTTTTACCTGTCATGGGGTTTCTGCGTTCTTTTTGTTTTTAATCGCTTCACAATTTTCTCTTGTCGTAAAAATGGTGTGACCTGTTTTGGACCCAAGTAAACTTTTCCAATTACGCGGACAGGGGTAGACTCTTTTTATACAGAAATTAGTGTTTTCAAAGATTGTGGTTCTGGTGCTTACATAAATAATAAAAATGAATATTTTATAGTTTTCAGTTGTAAAAAACAAATCTTACAACTTTTGGTTGATGTTCTATATAGTGGGTAAGTGTTGTTTACATCTTTGCCTTCTGGCACAGGGATTCAAACAATACACACACACACACACACACACACACACATATATATATATACATATATATATATATATATATATATATAGTTTTAATTTTAAATTCAGTTTTAAAATTGGGATTAACTATAATTTTATCTCAGACTGTTTTTCATCTCTTTGAATAAAGGTTAGATATTAAATATTTTCAATAGTGTATTGAAAACATATATACCAGATGCTCATTTTATAACAGAACCATGTTAATTTCATCTCGCTTGTTTGTAACGAGTACAACAAAAAATTTACCACATGACAGTCATGTGTCCTGTAGATCAGGTGTCTGAACTGTAGACGACATAGCTGCATTTTATGTAACCATCCAGGATATTTTGTAAACAACCTTTAAAGTTATGCATATTTTTTACATTAGAAAAACATGGCCGAAAAGATATGATTAATAAAATTTGTATTTATGTCTTTGAAAGCAACATTGAACACGTCTAAGTCTAAGTTGTCTGCATATTTGTTGTTGTTCTAATAATAAAAAACAGAACATGCTTCATAGTATATGCATGTGCAAAAGAAATGGATGAATTAAAAATTAAGGTGGATCACCCCAAATACAATATGTACATTTACTGTTGAGCAACTACCTATTATATTTATATGTGGTTAATGATGTGCCTTGTATATTTATGTAATACGATGGTATCCCTTTTTCACATAAACTTCTCACTTGGTCTTCCATTATAGAGTTTGGTGGTGTTACTACTATTGTAATCATGGGATATCGAAGACTATATTTTTTCTGGAATAACCAGGGTAGACATTGGAAGATTAAACTTTCCATATCCAGTGGGCAATATGATTATGCTGTCGTTTCCATCATACGGCGAACGAATGGCTTCAACTTGTTTATCTTTAAAATCTGAAATATATACCGTATAGCGGGTAATTTCCGCGAGTCCAAAATTTCGCGAAAAGTTCAAAATATTGGGGTACATAATTTTAGCGCATCTGAAATTTCGCGTTTATAAAGTATACCATTGTATCAAATGCTGAATTCAATTTTAGCGAGTCTCAATTTTCGCGGTTCAATGATAGTCGCGAATAAAGCGAAAATTAGAACCTCGCGAAAATTACCCGCTATACGGTAACACTGTTTTGGAATACTCTAATGCACTCAGAAAATCGTCGTCCATTTTTGTTTACACTGGAGATAGCCAAATAACATTGGACAAATGATTAAATTTATATATTTCTAACACATTAATTCAACGAAGGAAACTGTTCTTTACATTTATTGAAAATAATTGTATATCCAATTCAATTTATTAAATCTGAATTTTAAGGAATTATCGTAGGATTATTTAAATGCGTACAAAACAATGGTTACTATGTAAACTGCTTAACCGATATACATTTGGACCAATATTTGGTCCATATTCATACCACTTACCTCCGAGGTCACTTTACCACAGGCGGAAATAACAGATGATGATTCGATTGCTACCACGGAATTCGGATGACAATATTTTGGGTTTATTAAATTAAGGATGTTCGCTGGTCAAGTTTTTGAATTTTTGTCAGATGTTCAGAATCAACTGGTTTTATTCATTTGAATGCCATAAATTATTTTCCCACTAACACCCATTTTTCTTTTCATAAATCTTTTGCATGCAGAATAATAAGCCATTTGTAAAAATCTTATAAACTCCTTGTTATTATTAATGGTTTTCGAGAAATAAAACTTGTTAATGATAAAGCTATGTAAAATTAAGAGAGCATATTTTTCCCGCCAAATTTTCAATGGCTTATATCTCGAAAACAAGCACACGGACCTATGCTTTTTTTCGCTTTTTTGGTTGGTTTATTAATCCACTATCAATATTTACCAGTGTTATGAAAAGCTTGTTATTTTGAAACTGAGCAGCGAACATCCTTAAGCTACGTTAATTAACGCAATTACTATATGAAATTAGAAAGTATAGTACATAAACTAACTATTTATTATTATATAAAACTTCTGACTATAATCGGCTCGGAGTTAAAACAGCTAGAAATTTTCAGTCCACAAATTTAATAGTATAGATAATAATGATACATTGATGATGTTTATGATAACAAAATGTATATTTGAAAACATCAGACTATTATATTTGGAAACATTTCTACGACAACCCATTTCTGCTTTACTTAATGTACTGTCATATCGTTTTTTTAATTTAGTATGAATCAGTTTTTTTTATTTTGGTTATGTTTCTTGAAGTTCAAGGAATTTGTGTGTCTGGGTTAATTTTACTTCAACTGGGGCTATACCGCTGGCAGTGTGCAGTCATTATTCCGGGTATGACATGATTTTCAGATAGTTGTGTTGAATTTTCTGTTGAAATTGTGTTAAAAGTAGGGTTTGAATTCTCTCGGGCAAAGTTGACCTTACCTGAAGTTTGGCTTAAATCTTTAGACCCGTTTTATTCTATTGCTCACAATGCTTTGGTGCCTATCTTTATGCTTTCAAAAGTTTTGGTCGAACCTTATGGAATTTGTTTAGAAATGTGCATAGTTTGCAAGAAATATAGGTATTTGAGTTTTTTACTGCTACCGAGGCGATACCGCAACTGGTGGACTATTTGTCCTCGCGGGTATCATACCTAGGTCGTCATTGCTCCTGCTATGATATGGTGTTTAGGTACTGCGTTGAAATTTTCAATTGATTGATTTTTAAATTCTGATAAAAATAGGGAATGAATGTGAAAATGGAAAGGCGGTGTGTGTCTTTTTTTATAATTTGTCCAAAAATTTAACGTAAACATGACACATACAATGTACATAAACACCCATAGGCCATATAAGTATATTTGTTAGATGACTTGGCAGTAAACATCATTTAAATTTGATCACGTGAAAATAATTACGGGATTTAAAATTTTATTGAAAGCTGGTACCAAAAAGAACTAATTCAATGCATCGCAAGTAGCCCGTGTATGTTCCACAAAATGATTGCAATGGCATTTGTGACGCATGAAAATGTTAATGGACTTTTCTTTCTACATCGTTGCGTTATCAAGTACAATGTATAATACATAAAAAATAAAAAATATTAGAATACTATATTGCATAATTTTGGAATTTTTTTACATCATGCTTATTATCAAGTATTGCTTCTGGGTGTGTTTAAATGATATTGTATTTTCCTGCAACAATATCATCCAATGGAACATTTGTTCTCAGACCTACGTCCTCACCATCCTCCTCATCATCATCACTAAGTAATTCCCTAAAACAATGTACAATTAAAAGAAGTTTGCAAATTCATTCACTATCAATATTAAAAGATCTCAAATATAACCTTTTATAATTGTGTTAGACATTAATTTATATATTTACATATATATAGACAATACATGGTCACTGCCAGAAAATAAAGGTTGTATTGGTGAGGGTTAGAAAACATGCAGAAAACGAGACTCTGCCTTTAAATTAAGTTGTTGACACTTGATGTCACAATGTAATTTATTATCTTTAGATGTTGCAAAACTGCGCCAGGCTTTATTAGGTAATTACTTGGGTTAATTCAGAAGGCCTTATTTGGTCAGAACATATGTACGTACATGCTAGTTGTAGGATAACTTTATTTTTTAAAATACTGCATATAAAATTATTTTGAACGAAAATATGTATATTGTATGTGCTTACACATTTGACTCTTTTTTTTAATTTTAATATTAAACATAGGGATTTATGTAACAATTTTTTCTAACTTTTGTTTACTTATGAGGCTACTGTCTCTATGTAGAGGGTCCTTAAGATTCCACCAAAGAAAAACAAACTACATTGTCTATTGGATTATACATCTGGAAGACAGATAACTCTTTTAATAACTTGTTTTGGTTTGTTTGTATGTTTAGTTGGAATTTTATGCCGTTTTCAGGACATTTGTCTTTTATGTGGCAACCAGTTTCTATTGTGAAGGAAGCCAGAGTACACGGAGAGAACCACGGCCTTCGTTAGGAAAATTGGCAATCTCTGTCAATTTGGTTTATGAAGAAATAACATTTTTTTGTATTTGTAACCCGCAAAGCATGTTACACATAAGAGTGTACAACAAAATTGATGTTATTTTGAATAAACCAAACAAAAATAAAAAAATTCGATCATTGCTTATTATTTAATTCAAAGCATTGTTGAAATACTTAAATCAACCGTTAAGACCAAATCAATGAGCGTAACGTCATCACAACGTGAAATGTTGTTTATTGGAAAATAACATCAATAATTTCGACAATCAAAAGACATCTTAGAAACCAAATTAAATTATTAAACTTTGATCATGGTCAATTTAACAAATAAGGCATAAACAGTAGAATTTTGCTTATATTTGGGACCAATTATTCTTTGTGGTTGAAAATTTGCCTGTAAAAGTGATTTATGCATTTTCAAGTTTAAAAAAGAGAAAATGTAAGACTTCCATTATTGCAAAATCAGAAAACGAAAGAAACTGGCAGAATTGTTTATCAAAGAGACCCTTAATACTCAGAAAAATCTTACATTGCTTCAGTTATTTTCAAAGACACTCAATCAGTTAGAAATTATAAAGGAAGATAAACATAAGTGATTCATTTCTATAGGCAATCAATATACATATTTATATTTTGATAGAATTGGTATATATTGTGATATCTAATAAGAATTTATTGTATATTTGAGATGGTATTCACGCTATTGTCAGACAATGGATCAGATTTAAGCTTGTAAGTGTATTTCCTCCTAAACCGTTCGAAGGATTTTGATGAAACTTTATATGAAGGTTGGGAATCATATGTAGATGTGCATGAAGCAAGATAATTATTGCTGGATGCTTGCAAAGGGAAATAATCCAACTTAAGGGTTTTACATTTTTAATGCTTGTAAGCACAACTCCTAGTATTGCAAGCGGGGGTATCCTCAGTGGGGTTACTCACAGCTCTAGTTAGACTTATTTCTACTCATTTCTGCCAAAACTAGCATAAAATCTGCTAAAAACTTTGACTTCGATATAACCACCGGAGGCAATGTTTCTGTGCATTTATTGAATAAATAATTTAGCCAAAAACACCTTTCTAATGTAAGAGTCATTCATGTGTTTTAATATACAAGGAATAGTGTAATATTTATCCCTGTGTATATTATATTTCTGGTCTAAAAATATAATTAAACATCCAGAGTATCACATGTATATAATGAGATATAGATTCCTTTAAATGACTAGATACCACTTTGTTGATTGTTGTTGTTATTGAATGAGGTACCTTTGTGATATTATTTTTAATATATATTAATATGTGATATTATGAATATGTGATATGGTTGA
This sequence comes from Mytilisepta virgata, assembly GCA_028015205.1. NCBI lineage: Eukaryota > Metazoa > Mollusca > Bivalvia > Mytilida > Mytilidae > Mytilisepta > Mytilisepta virgata. The sequence goes on from CM051515.1 coordinate 42,329,341, forward strand.
TACCAATGTGATGAATAGCTACATTTTAGGGTATAATTTACTAACAATATAGTATTTCTTGTTTTCATTTTTATGAAAAAAGATACTTTGATTTACAAATTTTCATGATAAATTATTCCAGATATATGTCAATTTTTCTTGGTTATATGATGTTATTGTTATTTTTGTAATAAATTAATATCATAAAAAATTCAGAGAGATTTAGTTTTATTTGGTCTTCAGCTGAACTGACCAAAGACCGTGTCAGCTTTTACCATCACTTGGGTCTGTTCATCATACGTCCTTAGCGCTTCATATTGTTACGACCAAACAAATAAAAATCTGTTATGGTCTAACCCAAATAAAATAAATAGGTTTAAAAATAAGAATCTCACATTACTCAATTTTGCAGGTGAATTGATTGAAAAAAAAGATGTCTTTTAAAGACCCGACATACATGTTTACACGAGTTAAGTGGTTCAAATTTGCCGTAATAACGTGATGTGTTTTAATTCGTTTGGTTTTTTAAACCCCCAAGGCGAAGAATATATTTGATTTCAGTAAAGATGATATAAGTATCAATTCATTTTCTGTCTAGAAAGAGGCTGGAGGGATGTGTTTCAGTCATTTAAGGGGTAACTCCGAGGTGCTTGCAAACCATCACATAAAGATGAGGCTCAAATTTATCTACCAACCAAATTTCATGAAGAAAATAATAGGGAATTCCGAGTACTTTGATTTTATACAGTAAAGAAGATTTTCCTCCTCAATTTTTCCACAAAAATGTGTTTGACAAAACTTGAGTATTGACTGAGAATTGCTACTTGTCGAGAACTACTTGGTGACCAGTAGTGTATAGTATAGTATTATTCATTTATACCACATGTATCCTTTTCTTAAGGAAAAACAGAAGAAATTAGCCCCTACCTTTAATTTCAGCTTCCGCTACATAGATGATGTCTTATCACTCAATAATTCACGTTTTGGGAATTTCTTACATCTCATCTATCCCAATGAGCTCCAAATTAAGGATACAACAGACACTGCCAAGTCTGCATCTTATCTTGACCTTCACCTCGAAATTGACACCAGAGGAAGGTTGAATACAAAACTTTACGACAAACGGGATCACTTTGACTTCCCAATTGTCAACTTCCCATTTTTGAGCGGCAATATTCCAGAAGCGCCGGCGTATGGAGTATATATTTCACAACTCATACTTATTCCTGAGCTTGTGACATATACATTGATTTCCTGGACAGAGCCCGGCTTTTGACAGAAAAGTTGCTCAGACAGGGGTACGTTGCTCCTAAGCTGAAGTCATCCTTATTAAAGTTTTATGGGCGTCATCATGACTTGGTTGACAGGTATGAAAAAACCGTTTCCCAAATGAAAATGGACCTGTTCCATTGATATTATTCCTTCCTCATATCGGATTTTACATATACAGCATGGCGGGTGTCCTGCAGGAAGCAGAGACTGCTTACTCTTCCGGAGCACCTGAGTCTACCCCCGGTTTTTTGGTGGGGTCCATGTTGTTCATATGTTTTTAGTTTTTAATTGTAGTGCATGTGTTGTTTTGGTCTTGTCTTCGTTGTTCTCCGGAGTTTGTCAGTTGTTACGATTTTTCTCTCCTTCGAATATCCCTTTGGTATTTCTTGACTTTACTTGTATGACTGATTTTCAACCTAATAGCAATTTTCACTGCTAACCGTTTTCAATGCCTATTTTTGATTCATTCAAATACTGGAATTTAGGAAGAATGTCCTTTTCAACGTTTTAAAGTTCCTAGATTTACCTGTCATGGGTTTTCTGCGTTTTTTGTTTTTAATCGCTTCACAATTTTCTCTTGTCGTAAAAATGGTGTGACCTGTTTTCGACCCAAGTAAACTTTTCCAATTACGCGGACAGGGGATGACTCTTTTTATACAGAAATTAGTGTTTTCAAAGATTGTGGTTCTGATGATTACATAAATAATAAAAATGAATATTTTATAGTTTTCAGTTGTAAAAAACAAATCTTACAACTTTTGGTTGATGTTCTATGTAGTGGGTAAGTGTTGTTTACATCTTTGCCTTCTGGCACAGGGATTCAAACAATACACACACACACACACACACACACACACACACACACACATATATATATATATATATATATATAGTTTAAATTTTAAATTCAGTTTTAATATTGGGATTAACTAGAATTTTATCTCAGACTGTTTTTCATCTCTTTGAATTAAGGTCAGATACTAAATATTTTCAATAGTGTATTGAAAAGATATATCCCAGATGCTCAATATATAAAAGAACCATGTTAATTTCACCTCGCTTGTTTGTAACGAGTACAACAAAAAATTTACCACATGACAGCCATGTGTCCTGTAGATTAGGTGTCTGAGCTGTAGACGACATAGCTGCATTTTATGTAACCATCCAGGATATTTTGTAAACAACCTTTGAAGTTATGCATATTTTTTACATTAGAAAAACATGGCCGAAAAGATATGATTAATAAAATTTGTATTTATGTCTTTGAAAGCAACATTGAACACGACTAAGTCGAAGTTGTCTGCATATTTGTTGTTGTTCTAATAATAAAAACCAGAACATGCTTCATAGTATATGCGTGTGCAAAAGAAATGGATGAATTAAAAATTAAGGTGGATCACCCCAAATACAATATGTACATTTACTGTTGAGCAACTACCTATTATATGTATATGTGGTTAATGATGTGCCTTGTATATTTATGAAATACGATGGTATCCCTTTTTCACATAAACTTCTCACTTGGTCTTTCATTATAGAGTTTAATGGTGTTACTACTATTGTAATCATGGGATATTGAAGACTATATTTTTTCTGGAATAACCAGGGTAGACATTGGAAGTGTTATGATATTGTAATTATTATATTATTTATCTTGGCCTAATTTGTTTTGTGTGGCCTTATAACATGTATAATATGTTTACACAATACTTAGTTGTTTACCAAATAATGTTATATCTGCGCAGTTTAGAAATCACTGGAACAATAATAGATACTGATGGAATGACTAGAACTTTCTATTTGACTTACGTAATAATTCTGGTGTGATTCGAACTTCTACCGTATTCCAGAAGTTTCCGTTCTACAGTATATATACGGACAAGAAAGTTAGACTTTCAGAGCAGAACGTTTTGGACCAGACATTCTTGTGTTCTCAGCTGTTGGATTTATTTACGTTTCACACATCATCCTTGACATACTTTTATTTACGTTACATCATACTAGATTGTGACTGATTGGATATAATATTCCGTTTGGATTCCCGCAACAGTAACGAGGAGAATTCCGGATTAGGAAAAGACGAAGGATTTTGAACAGTTAAGTTGACATTTTAGTTGGTGTAATATTTTTTTTTGTAAACTTGTATATAATAAATCTTGTTAAATTTTATTATTGATTTGTGTCTTTTGTTGGCTACAATTTAAGGTGATTTCGGCGGTAACAGAAGATTAAACTTTCTTCAATTATTCTTTGTGGTTGAAAATTTGCCTGTAAAAGTGATTTATGCATTTTCAAGTTTAAAAAAGAGAAAATGTAAGACTTCCATTATTGCAAAATCAGAAAACGAAAGGAACTGGCAGAATTGTTTATCAAAGAGACCCTTAATACTCAGAAAAATCTTACATTGCTTCAGTTATTTTCAAAGACACTCAATCAGTTAGAAATTATAAAGGAAGATAAACATAAGTGATTCATTTCTATAGGCAATCAATATACATATTTATATTTTGATAGAATTGGTATATATTGTGATATCTAATAAGAATTTATTGTATATTTGAGATGGTATTCACGCTATTGTCAGACAATGGATCAGATTTAAGCTTGTAAGTGTATTTCCTCCTAAACCGTTCGAAGGATTTTGATGAAACTTTATATGAAGGTTGGGAATCATATGTAGATGTGCATGAAGCAAGATAATTATTGCTGGATGCTTGCAAAGGGAAATAATCCAACTTAAGGGTTTTACATTTTTAATGCTTGTAAGCACAACTCCTAGTATTGCAAGCGGGGGTATCCTCAGTGGGGTTACTCACAGCTCTAGTTAGACTTATTTCTACTCATTTCTGCCAAAACTAGCATAAAATCTGCTAAAAACTTTGACTTCGATATAACCACCGGAGGCAATGTTTCTGTGCATTTATTGAATAAATAATTTAGCCAAAAACACCTTTCTAATGTAAGAGTCATTCATGTGTTTTAATATACAAGGAATAGTGTAATATTTATCCCTGTGTATATTATATTTCTGGTCTAAAAATATAATTAAACATCCAGAGTATCACATGTATATAATGAGATATAGATTCCTTTAAATGACTAGATACCACTTTGTTGATTGTTGTTGTTATTGAATGAGGTACCTTTGTGATATTATTTTTAATATATATTAATATGTGATATTATGAATATGTGATATGGTTGATACCAATGTGATGAATAGCTACATTTTAGGATATAATTTACTAACAATATAGTATTTCTTGTTTTCATTTTTATGAAAAAAGATACTTTGATTTACAAATTTTCATGTTAAATTATTCCAGATATATGTCAATTTTTCTTGGTTTTATGATGTTATTGTTATTTTTGTAATAAATTAATATCACAAAAAATTCAGAGAGATTTAGTTTTATTTGGTCTTCAGCTGAACTGACCAAAGACCGTGTCAGCTTTTACCATCACTTGGGTCTGTCCATCATACGTCCTTAGCGCTCCATATTGTTACGACCAAACAAATAAAAATCTGTTATGGTCTAACACAAATAAAATAAATAGGTTTAAAAATAAGAATCTCACATTACTCAATTTTGCAGGTGAATTGATTGAAAAAAAAGATGTCTTTTAAAGACCCGACATACATGTTTACACGAGTTAAGTGGTTCAAATTTGCCGTAATAACGTGATGTGTTTTAATTCGTTTGGTTTTTTAAACCCCCAAGGCGAAGAATATATTTGATTTCCATAAAGATGATATAAGTATCAATTCATTTTCTGTCTAGAAAGAGACTGGAGGGATGTGTTTCAGTCATTTAAGGGGTAACTCCGAGGTACATGTATAAGGCTTTGCTTGCAAACCATCACATAAAGATGAGGCTCAAATTTATCTACCTACCAAATTTCATGAAGAAAATAATAGGGAATTCCGAGTACTTTGATTTTATACAGTAAAGATTTTCCTCCTCAATTTTTCCATAAAAAAATGTGTTTGACAAAACTTGAGTATTGACTGAGAATTGCTACTTGTCGAGAACTACTTGGTGACCAGTAGTGTATAGTATAGTATTATTCATTTATACCACATGTATCCTTTTCTTAAGGAAAAACAGAAGAAATTAGCCCGTACCTTTAATTTCAGCTTCCGCTACATAGATGATGTCTTATCACTCAACAATTCACGTTTTGGGAATTTCTTACATCTCATCTATCCCAATGAGCTCCAAATTAAGGATACAATAGACACTGCCAAGTCTGCATCTTATCTTGACCTTCACCTCGAAATTGACACCAGAGGAAGGTTGAATACAAAACTTTACGACAAACGGGATCACTTTGACTTCCCAATCGTCAACTTCCCCATTTTTGAGCGGCAATATTCCAGAAGCGCCGGCGTATGGAGTATATATTTCACAACTCATACTTATTCCAGAGCTTGTGACATATACATTGATTTCCTGGACAGAGCCCGGCTTTTGACAGAAAAGTTGCTCAGACAGGGTTACGTTGCTTCTAAGCTGAAGTCATCCTTATTAAAGTTTTATGGGCGTCATCATGACTTGGTTGACAGGTATGAAAAAACCGTTTCCCAAATGAAAATGGACCTGTTCCATTGATATTATTCCTTCCTTATATCGGATTTTACATGGACAGCATGGCGGGTGTCCTGCAGGAAGCAGAGACTGCTTACTCTTCCGGAGCACCTGAGTCTACCCCCGGTTTTTTGGTGGGGTCCATGTTGTTCATATGTTTTTAGTTTTTAATTGTAGTGCATGTGTTGTTTTGGTCTTGTCTTCGTTGTTCTCCGGAGTTTGTCAGTTGTTACGATTTTTCTCTCCTTCGAATATCCCTTTGGTATTTCTTGACTTTACTTGTATGACTGATTTTCAACCTAATAGCAATTTTCACTGCTAACCGTTTTCAATGCCTATTTTTGATTCATTCAAATACTGGAATTTAGGAAGAATGTCCTTTTCAACGTTTTAAAGTTCCTAGATTTACCTGTCATGGGTTTTCTGCGTTTTTTTTTGTTTTTAATCGCTTCACAATTTTCTCTTGTCGTAAAAATGGTGTGACCTGTTTTCGACCCAAGTAAACTTTTCCAATTACGCGGACAGGGGATGACTCTTTTTATACAGAAATTAGTGTTTTCAAAGATTGTGGTTCTGGTGATTACATAAATAATAAAAATGAATATTTTATAGTTTTCAGTTGTAAAAAACAAATCTTAAAACTTTTGGTTCATGTTCTATGTAGTGGGTAAGTGTTGTTTACATCTTTGCCTTCTGGCACAGGGATTCAAACAATACACACACACACACACACACACACACACACACACACACACACACACACACACATATATATATATATATATATATATATATATATATATATATATATATATATATATATAGTTTAAATTTTAAATTCAGTTTTAATATTGGGATTAACTATAATTTTATCTCAGACTGTTTTTCATCTCTTTGAATTAAGGTCAGATATTAAATATTTTCAATAGTGTATTGAAAACATATATCCCAGATGCTCATTTTATAAAAGAACCATGTTAATTTCACCTCGCTTGTTTGTAACGAGTATAACAAAAAATTTACCACATGACAGCCATGTGTCCTGTAGATTAGGTGTCTGAGCTGTAGACGACATAGCTGCATTTTATGTAACCATCCAGGATATTTTGTAAACAACCTTTGAAGTTATGCATATTTTTTACATTAGAAAAACATGGCCGAAAAGATATGATTAATAAAATTTGTATTTATGTCTTTGAAAGCAACATTGAACACGACTAAGTCGAAGTTGTCTGCATATTTGTTGTTGTTCTAATAATAAAAACCAGAACATGCTTCATAGTATATGCGTGTGCAAAAGAAATGGATGAATTAAAAATTAAGGTGGATCACCCCAAATACAATATGTACATTTACTGTTGAGCAACTACCTATTATATGTATATGTGGTTAATGATGTGCCTTGTATATTTATGATATACGATGGTATCCCTTTTTCACATAAACTTCTCACTTGGTCTTCCATTATAGAGTTTAGTGGTGTTACTACTATTGTAATCATGGGATATTGAAGACTATATTTTTTCTGGAATAACCAGGGTAGACATTGGAAGTGTTATGATATTGTAATTATTATATTATTTATCTTGGCCTAATTTGTTTTGTGTGGCCTTATAACATGTATAATATGTTTACATAATACTTAGTTGTTTACCAAATAATGTTATATCTGCGCAGTTTAGAAATCACTGGAACAATAATAGATACTGATGGAATGACTAGAACTTTCTATTTGACTTACGTAATAATTCTGGTGTGATTCGAACTTCTACCGTATTCCAGAAGTTTCCGTTCTACAGTATATATACGGACAAGAAAGTTAGACTTTCAGAGCAGAACGTATTGGACCAGGCATTCTTGTGTTCTCAGCTGTTGGATTTATTTACGTTTCACACATCATCCTTGACATACTTTTATTTACGTTACATCATACTAGATTGTGACTGATTGGATATAATATTCCGTTTGGATTCCCGCAACAGTGACGAGGAGAATTCCGGATTAGGAAAAGACGAAGGATTTTGAACAGTTAAGTTGAAATTTTAGTTGGTGTAATATTTTTTTTGTAAACTTGTATATAATAAATATTGTTAAATTTTATTATTGATTTGTGTCTTTTGTTGGCTACAATTTAAGGTGATCTCGGCCGTAACAGAAGATTAAACTTTCCATATCCAGTGGGCAATATGATTATGCTGTCGTTTCCATCATACGGCGAACGAATGGCTTCAACTTGTTTATCTTTAAAATCTGAAATATATAACACTGTTTTGGAATACTCTATTGCACTCAGAAAATCGTCGTCCATTTTTGTTTACACTGGAGATAGACAAATAACATTGGACAAATGATTAAATTTATATATTTCTAACACATTGATTCAACGAAGGAAACTGTTCTTTACATTTATTGAAAATAATTGTATATCCAATTCAATTTATTAAATCTGAATTTTAAGGAATTATCGTAGGATTATTTAAATGCGTACAAAACAATGGTTACTATGTAAACTGCTTAACCGATATACATTTGGACCAATATTTGGTCCATATTCATACCACTTACCTCCGAGGTCACTTTACCACAGGCGGAAATAACAGATGATAATTCGATTGCTACCACGGAATTCGGATGACAGATATTTTGGGTTTATTAAATTAAGGATGTTCGCTGGTCACGTTTTTGAATTTTTGTCAGATGTTCAGAATCAACTGGTTTTATCCATTTGAATGCCATAAATTATTTTCCCACTAACACCCATTTTTCTTTTCATAAATCTTTTGCATGCAGAATAATAAGCCATTGTAAAAATCTTATAAACTCCTTGTTATTATTAATGGTTTTCGAGAAATAAAACTTGTCAATGATAAAGCTATGTAAAATAAAGAGAGCATATTTTTCCCGCCAAATTTTCAATGGCTTATATCTCGAAAACAAGCACACGGACCTATGCTTTTTTTTCGCTTTTTTGGTTGGTTTATTAATCCACTATCAATATTTACCAGTGTTATGAAAAGCTTGTTATTTTGAAACTGAGCAGCGAACATCCTTAAGCTACGTTAATTAACGCAATTACTATATGAAATTAGAAAGTATAGTATATACACTAACTATTTATTATTATATAAAACTTCTGACTATAATCGGCTCGGAGTTAAAACAGCTAGAAATTTTCAGTCCACAAATTTAATAGTATAGATAATAATGATACATTGATAATGTTTATGATAACAAAATGTATATTTGAAAACATCAGACTATTATATTTGGAAACATTTCTACGACAACCCATTTCTGCTTTACTTAATGTACTGTCATATCGTTTTTTAATTTAGTATGAATCATTTTTTTTATTTTGGTTATGTTTCTTGAAGTTCAAGGAATTTGTGTGTCTGGGTTAATTTTACTTCAACTGGGGCTATACCGCTGGCAGTGTGCAGTCATTACTTCGGGTATGACATGATTTTCAGATAGTCGTGTTGAATTTTCAGTTGAAATTATGTTAAAAGTAGGGTTTGAATTCTTTCGAGCAAAGTTGACCTTACCTGAAGTTTGGCTTAAATCTTTAGACCCGTTTTATTCTATTGCTCACAATGCTTTGGTGCCTATCTTTATGCTTTCAAAAGTTTTGGTCGAACCTTATGGAATTTGTTTAGAAATGTGCATAGTTTGCAAGAAATATAGGTATTTGAGTTTTTTACTGCTTCCGAGGCGATACCGCAACTGGTGGACTATTTTCAATTGACTGATTTTTAAATTCTGATAAAAATAGGGAATGAATGTAAAAATGGAAAGGCGGTGTGTGTCTTTTTTTATAATTTGTCCAAAAATTTAACGTAAACATGACACATACAATGTACATAAACACAAATAGGCCATATAAGTATATTTGTTAGATGACTTGGCAGTAAACATCATTTAAATTTGATCACGTGAAAATAATTACGGGATTTAAAATTTTATTGAAAGCTGGTACCAAAAAGAACTAATTCAATGCATCGCAAGTAGCCCGTGTATGTTCCACAAAATGATTGCAATGGCATTTGTGACGCATGAAAATGTTAATGGACTTTTCTTTCTACATCGTTGCGTTATCAAGTACAATGTATAAGACATAAAAAAAAATATTAGAATACTATATTGCATAATTTTGGAATTTTTTTACATCATCGCGTTATCAAGTACAATTTATAAGACAAAAAATAAAAAAATATTAGAATACTATATTGGATAATTTTCAGCCCGTTGATTGGATAACATGTCTGTATCCCTATGGATATAGAGAAGAAACTGTTGCCAATTGTACAAATCTCCTTTTTACCAACACACACAGGTGAGTGAATGTTATGCATTTGTTTTAAGGTTCTGTGCAAACCATTTATGTATCTTGCGAATGTATTAATTTTCTCCAAATTCATTGTCAATGAAATGTATGTAGCTTTTGATAGGTAGGCGTGTTTTCTCCCTTTATTTGTTTGATTCCACTTTTATTTATTTAAATCTCGTAATATTTAATTTTGTGTTCAGATATTGCATTTGATTGAATTGATGTTATAACCAACAATTTAAATTAACGATATGCAGAAATAAAACATGCAAGAAAAATGAAATTGTCACTTCAAACGGACACAAAAACCGTAAGCTTTACCCTACAATTTTGACAAAACTGAACTACAGGATACATATGATGATTATGTCTTTCAAGTTGTTATACCACTCTGATAGAGTGGAGTTAATTCTCTTTAATATTATCATATTTTACTTTGTATGTGCTTTGAGTTCAGTTATTAACTCATACTTAATTTATGCAAAATAGTTCCTCATATATTGTTTGATAATTTAATATGGGTAATATTTGCCCTGCAGTTGATTTAAATATTTATTCTCTAATATCTACAACTATATGTTGACCTGTTTATGCAATTGAATTTAATCATATGTTTGAGTGTAGTTTTAATGACAAATTAAGGCTGCCGTTCGGATGTCAAGACGGCTGAGGAGTTCGAGGGTGTTTGAAGATGGCTTTGTCATCTGAGTGGTTTGGGGGTCAAGACGACTTTGTCGTCTGAGTGATTAAGGACAAGACGGGTTACTTTATCCATGGTCTGATTGCACTTTAAATGTTAATTTGATGTCCAAATAAATTTCTGCCAATTGGCATGATTTATTTTTTAAATAGTTGTCTTGTCTTAGTTTTCAATCAATGTTGTTGATTTGAATTGTTTCATTTGCGAGGCGTAATACAGTGTAAGGGACATACACTGTAACCCAGAACTACCTCCTGCAACATCACATGGGATAGAAAAAAACAGCAGTGCTGTAATAAATACTGAAGTGATTTAACTCCACTAAAAACCACTGTAAATTTATCTAAACCGTGAGCTTATATAGCAAAATTTATAAATCAAGAAAATGTAAGATGATTCTAATTCTACTACACCAGATAATTCTTAAAATATTCAATTACTTGTAAACGAGTTTCTATAAAGACATCACATGAATTTATTTTATTTATACATGTAGTACATAATAATTTCCTGAATCTGTGAATAACTACATGTATTTATTATTATACAGGTGTTTTCTTCATCAAACTAGAACTAGAACATTCCTTTCATAAATAATAACCATAGGCTTATAAATCTAGACAATGTCAGGTAATTCTAAGAACATTCTACTACTAGACATTTCTTAAAATTCTTAACTTCTAAACGAGTTTCTATAGATAAATCGAAAAAAATTATTAGCATTTTCAAATTCATTGTTTAATATACATCTGTACACGTATTCCCTTTTTTATATATTATATTATATTACTTTCTGTTATTCTAATAATTTAGTTTATTAGTTACCGTGTTCTAGTTTTTTTTATACATGTATTTTTAAAAATTAAGTTTTAATATTAATACTTGACCTTTTATTCAGTTGAAAAACTAAACATTTATGCGATACAATCAAAACAAACATGTTGGAATAAACGACATATGAATGCTGACAGCCAAACAATCGGAGAGAGTGGAAGTCGACGGGCCCTTATAAAGCTTAGTATGAAGTAAATGATTGATTTGTGCGATATGGACACGACCTTTCAAGCACAAATTTAAGCATGGATCGGATCAAATCCTTCATAAACAATGATGATCTCGATTACATTTTTTATTTATTAACGTTGATACAACGTTGCAATTGATTAAATGAAAAAAACATATTAAATTAAGTATAAATTATCTTATTTCGTTTTCGGCTATAGTCAGTAAATTTGAACATTTAATGGTCATGGTTAAAATTTATATACATGTAATTCTATAATTGTTTTATCCAAAGACCTTAAGCAGTTTCATTGAAAATTTTCTTTAAAATTTCTGACTGATTAGATTCATCATTTAATTAAGTATATTTAATAGCAACACATCTTTCTCTTACTGTATAAAGCTTGGTACGCTTTGATGATCATTAAAAATATTTTTGAAGAAAATAATTGTCCTATTACCACCCAAAGATTTGGTCTAGTGCTCTTCGGCACAGTTTTGGCGATAACGTGAATTACAGTATAAATGTATTTATCCAGCCATGTCTTTTCTTGTATTTATCCAGCAATAAGCTGATTCACGGGCTAATAAAGGGGGACAAATTAACTTTTTCTTTAGGTCAGTAGCCTAATAACGTCTCCTGGCATCCCGGGGTGGGTAAACCTCACATTTCTACCTATTTCAAAGGCTCGTACAATTAAACTTTATATTTTGCGAAAATGTACATATGTTGAAAATTTTTACCGCATTAAAGTCAAGTATGACAGAAAATATTAGTTTTTTGAACGGACCAGTTCATTGTTGTTGGTTTTTTTTCTCTGTTCTCCCAGATCATGTATGAAATTCCCTTAATTTCACAAAGCGTTTCATACATTTGTAACTGATAAATAAACCAACTTCATCAAGGCAACCCCAGAAAATAAATAATATCACTGAAAAATCACTGTCGCGCAAAGACGAGTTGGGACATTATAACGATATACTTTTGAGATACGAACTGCATATCTTCCTTAAATTATAACTAATAATGAATTTAATATCGGGATAGTAGAAATGGTTTCTCCTTTTACGAAGGATATACTTACTCATCCAACGATTGGATAGTCTCGCCTTTATTTTTTCAAATGTTTGTTTCTCTGGGTATAAATAAATGGTTATTTTTAATAACGCGGATTTTTGTATAATAGAGAATGGGAACGGGGAATGTGTCAAAGAAACAACAAACAATAGTTTTCTTCTTGTTATATATGTCGAAAAAAAGTTTTTCAATATCTTGTCCTTTGTAGTCAAATGTGTCCAAGCAAAGCTTCGTTTTACATCTACATTCATTAAAAAATTGTGTGTTGTTTTTTATTGGGGTTTAACGTCAATTCCAACACAATTAGTTATTATTGTGGCTTGTAGTTTAAATGGTGGGGGTAGAGAAAGGAGGAGGAGGGGGTATCCGAAGAGAACTAACAATTTTTTACAGAAAAACGGCAATCCTAATCATTATATACACCATTGGCTACTTGAAAAGTTCTAACGCACACCGTGTGTTGACAGTTAAGTGTTCATTAGTAGTCACATTGAGCTATTTTGACCACTCGACCGCCGATGAATAATATGGTTTATTGGAGAATGAGATGTCCCTAACTTCAAAAACCGATATTTTACCTTTGTAAATAGGTGTTATGAAAAGCAGATAGTCGAAGCTTTCATTTTGCCTAGTACATTATCAAAATAATGTTATACAGTTTGGATATTTGATTTGTGGAATAGAATACTTCTTTTTGCTTAAATTAATTTCAAATACATTGTGTGGTATGACGGCTTTTATCATTAACTCATGTGTAGCTGGTGACGGTTTATCAAAAGTAAAATTTTTGTAGGTTTGTCTTGCAAGATCCATTGGCCTGAGATGAGGAGAAACGGTTTCCGTCATCACGTTCTTCTTGTCGTTATACTTTTACACCAATACTTTACCACAGTGGACACTACTCATTTTCGAGGAGGTATTATAACTTGGAAACCGGTTGGAAATCAGGTAACTATAAGACATTTGCATTTAAAGCGGCGCTCGAATGTTGTTTTTCTTCTAAATGTCACAGTGAAATTTAATTGACTATTAAATCCTCAAATTTTTCTCTCTTAATATAAGATGTACATGTGCATTTAAATGCTGTTAAGATATATTCAGTAAAAGTATTTCTTAAACTTAAATTTTAGACATTGTAACGTATTTAATAAAACGCTGAAATTAAAAATCTAAAACACAAACTCATACTGGGATAAGCACTAGGCCTGAAACAGTAAATAAGAATAAACAGTTCCGTGTAATCTCACAAGAAGGGTTGCCCAACAAGGTCAGAGTAAAATTTGGCCAAAATTAGTAGCGATATATTATTGAAAGTATATTTTGGTATTTTGATACATATAGCTCATGATATTTTTGATATCACTTTCAGATAGAGATAACATACAGAGTTTCATTCCGCAGAAGTTCTGGATACAAACACGAATGCACTGATACAATACAAGCTAATAATATTTTGTTAGACGGAGAGGGTGGAATACAATGTGTCAGTGGATGTTCGGATTCTATTGTTCGCCTTATGTCATACTATTGTACAGATTTCAGTGTGGACCAAGACATGACAATAGGACAGCGAAGTGTTCTTTATACCTTCCCTCCTAACAGTGATAGTATATATAGGTTTGGGTGAGTAAAAACTTGTATTTTATTTAACAACCAAATTTTGACTGATTCTCTTCTTTTCTAAAACAGTAGGGTTTTTTCCAAAAAAGGAAGATTTCTGAAATAATATATTCCTATTTTGAGAATAATAAAGCAAAATACTCCTCAAAGTCGCCAATTTTCCATTTTTTGCATTTCCCGCTGATTTTCCATTATCAAAAATTAGGGTACTTGGACAATGTTTTTTTTATAAAAGAAACTTTGATTGTGCAAACGGGCCTTAAGCAAACAAAAAACCAATCACAAGCCGGTACTTGAAGCTATTATGAAGCTAATCTGTCAGCAAAAAAAGCACATGAAATGTGGGAAATATTGGTAGGCTGTAAAAAAAATAGATTATTAACATTGAGAGTGGATCAAAGTATGAGCTTTTTTGTCTTACTGTTCTTCATCTCAATACACAAATATAATCATATAGACGTATTCAGCGGATTTCTTTTTTACATATTTCACATGTTGTTCATTTCCAATTGTTAAATACAGTTACAGTGAATGTTGCTGGATTAAATTAGAAGAAAAGGGCTGGAAATGGAATATGGTTACCATGGCTAATCTGACAGTACGCAATGACATCGGAAAAATTAACACATCTCCTACTAGCGCGTTACAACCGGTAATCCAAATTAAATGGCTGTCGACGATTGCATTGAAAATTCCTGGTTTGTATTAATAGTTAATAAGATTATAAAACTCTTCAGATCAGTAACTGGAATTGTCAAATTATATGTATCCATATAAATATAATTTCACACCATTTTCAGCCTAACCGTTTTGATTGCTTCACAACAGATAAATAAACCAAAGAAATGAAAGACACTACGTCTCAGAAAATAACCGAACACAGTACCGTCTTTAATGCGAACCAAACGAAGTTTTAAATGCTACTGAAAAATGATAAATGTTAGGAAATGTTACATGTTACAGTTTTAAATATCATCGATCATTCAATTGATATTGATATTGGCTCTCTTGTTTGCGGTGGAATCGAATGTATATGTCGGTTTCTATAATATGTCCGGAACTTTTTCCAAAGTAAATTGTATACAATTATTGATATTTTAATCGTTGTTTTTATCGATATTTTATATGCAGCTTATACAGAAACACACAGAAATCGTTTCCAAAATTCTTTTTTCGAAATTCGAGATAAAAGGAATTAAAATAAGTTAGAAACCTATAGCGAGTAGGTATAGATTATACTGTCGGCTGCTCGGGACCAGAAAAAAGTCGACATAACCAAAATTCGACATAACCAAAATTTCGACTTAAGCGATTTAGAGACAACGAGAATCAACTGTTTTTCCATCAAATTTGAAATAAGTATTTGGCAAATTTAAGAATAACTGAATCATCCAACATTCTTTTTGGATGTGGACTTCAAATGTTTCTTTTTATTACCATAAAATAATGGCTTCCGAAATTTTGTGGAAAAGTAGTCTGTAAGTTAACAACATCAAATCGTACAACTGTAATATGTTGCCCCCTTCGCTTTAGTTTTGTTAAATTTTTTAAGGCGTCTAAATTGTATTTTAGAAAACTTGCTTTAGGTTTCAAACAGATTAAAGTAAAATAAGCCAAAAGTTGAGGTTGCGTCTTCAATTTGTTGTCCTACATCTTTTCGTTTCATTTCAAATCATTTGATCAAGATAACTGGATAAATGATAAGACGGAAGTTTTGCATTTCTAACTAATCTGTTTTTTTTCCTTAATAGTTCGTAGCACTTAATTTGTTTTACGCTTAAAATATGTTAAATGATCTTTTATGAGGTAAGCCTTATGACACAGGTGAATAACAATCTCGATATTTTTAAGTATGTTGCGAAACAGCTCATGCGACAATAGATAACAGGAAAAATAAATGGAAATAGTGAGCTGTCAAAAGGGGCGTAAAACGACTAAAATGTATGAAATACACAAGTCGAACAAAACCAAATATAAAATCGTAAAAAAAACAACAACAAACTAAAAAGTTAACTTTTCTAAGTTCTAAGTAGTCTAGAGATGCTTGCCATTATTTTAAATAATTTCTATGCTTGTATAATTATACTTTAATATTAACAAGGTATAAAAAATGTTTAAAAAATATCAACCCGTAGATGTTAAGCACTAATATATTTAAATAGGTAATGTTTCTTCTTTTAATCCTTTGCTTTTATTTTAATGTCTTAATACAATTTTATGACCTGTGAAAACTCATATTAAATGTCCAGCCGAATTTATCCGAATTATATCTCTTAAAAAATCTATTCACAAAATTTACACTGTCATTTCATCATTCTACTAAAGTAGAATATAAAATATTTTCTAAATTTACACGTATATAAATCTATATGTGTCTGAACAAATTTAGTAGCTCAAAGAGTATTCTCTTGTTTTGTTTTATTTATTTATTTTTGTTTTTTTTATACTTGTCTTTGTTTGTTTCATTTGAATTACAAGGTTATATACATCAGGCTAAAAAGCAATTCTTAAAGGATAAATGGACTAAGTCTGACCAAAGAAGCTTAAAAAATAGACTGTGATACTTCTATAAGTTGAACACATCACGTATTTCCAAAATAGTCTTCATCAAACAAATTAAACTTATTTAAACCAAAATCACCAAAAAAACACTATGTGATCAATAGAAAGAAACGAGCAGGAACAACGCATCAAAAAATCCGGATGAGGTCAATAAACTATGTAGCAAAAATCTTAATCAGGTCAACCTACTCGTCTGAAGGAGTCGATCCTAAATGCCAAAATATGTATATAGAAGTGTCATTGTTAAGGAAATCATACAGTTGATTTTCAGATTAGTAGGAATACAATTATTTGACTTTAACACCAATTCTCTGGAAAAAAAGGACCAAAAATACATGACCAAGCATGAACATACATTTTATCAAAAACTTATTTCGGTCTGTCCATTATGTCCAAATAAATAACAATTTTTTTGGAACCTTTTTCATCTGGTTACCATGGAAACCAATTAACTTTGGCATTATTTGATAAAATCCCATTTTTGCATGTAAAAGCAAAACCCTGAATATTAGCGATTTTCTGAGTTTTAATATTAGAAAAACTTTTTATAATATCTGTGTTGCCATCATATTAAATAATATTGAATATAAGATATTAAAAATGTTTAGAAAGAAAATCCAGTAATGTCCCATAGATCCTACATGTACCACGACTTAAATTTGCCTTCAGCAATTTTTATGAATTTTAAACTCAGCTTTAGGATCGATGTAAGAATGCTACTTTGTCATGGGCCTTATAAAACGTAAAATTCCTATCTCATTAGAGTGAACAATCCTTTACCTTGGATAAGGAAAGTAACGTTTTAATGTCTTGTTGATTTAGTAACGTTTTTGATACGATATGGAGAAAAGGTGGTCGACAAAACTTAATAAGGAGTAGTATAGATGGAGTGTTTAAGAATAATTAAAATTATGAATAGTAAGTCTTGTTTGGAAATGACTTTTAGAATTTTGTGCTTGTAATATAAGTGTTGTATAGGATATTCGTTTCATTTTCTTTACATTTAAATGACTTGAAAAGTTTTAAGAATCTGTCAATATAAGAATTGAGAATATTCGTATGTATTTGCAAATTCTAGCACTTTCTTATGCAAATTATGTACTTTTGATTGCCAAATCTGCTTTTGGTCGATCTGTTCATGTTGTCGTATAAATCAAGTTTTTGCAATGGCTACTACATAGAAAAGAAAAACTAGACCAGTCCTTTAATTTCAGTTTTCGCTATATAGATGATTTTCTGTCACTTAATAATCAGAAATTTAAGAAGAGCTTGAAATTTAAGAGACTCTGCAGGGTGATTTTAACTTCCCAATTATAAATCCCCCTTTTCTTAGCAATAACTAGCTTATGGTATGCATTTCACATGCATGTGATATATAAGAAACACTTTTTCGATGGAGTGAGGTTACTGTCACATAAACGTCTAAGACGTGGTTATGGTCAGTACTTGTTGATATCACCGATATCATCACTCAAAACATTTAACGTTCGTCATCACGAACTAATTGTCTATCTCACATTCCAGGAATTTACACCTCGCCGAATATTACCCACTGGCAATGTGGCGGATGCCGTTAACGGATCAGAACATGCTTAACCATTCCGAAGCACCTGATGTCACTCGTTTTTTTTTTCGTGGGAGTTCACAATGCTTGTCCTTTAGGTACTTTGCTATCTCGTTTTAATTCTGATTAGTTTGTCATTTGTTTTTTATTCTTTTGGTTATAAGTGTATCCTTGTGGTTTTTATCTGTTTTGCTGCATTCTGACGATAGTTTACTTTAAACTGATTTGTTCACAATTTGCAGTTCAAGATGACGATGGGGATATAGTCAAATGTCGATGGGCAAATAAGGCAGTTGTAGATGAGTGTGGAGAAATTTGTCAAGCTTTGTCCGGATCAACTTTAGATGAAGTAAGTTACATGTTGATAAATAAAATCCGTACATGTACAATCGCTTGTCAAATTGTGTTTATGTAATTTTAAAAAGTGTTATCACGATACAACTCCAGTATCAATAAAAGTGTTAACGCATGGTACACTACAGTAACTTAGTATAATAATAAGCAGAAAAAAGAAAAAAATAATCAGGGGATTACTAGTAAACGAGCAAGGGAATGATGCCCAAACAGTGCAGTTTATCCATCATAATATTATGATATTATCACATGGTTATTTTTGTATTGACCTTGTTATTTGCCCGAGGCTTGTTGTATTGGCCTGGGGTGGAGTCAAAACATAATAAATCTGAATATTAGAATCAACTTAAAAAGACGATCAGCATGTCATATCCATCATAAAATAGAACTACCTACGAATTCTAATTTGTGAAGAGACCTGGACAAAGCTGGCGAGAAAACGTAAATTTTCTTTTAATAACGAAAGATACATCTTACTTTTATTAAATAATATCGGTATGATACATAGTTAATAAAAGTTTTATGAACTGACTGTTTCTGTATTAGTCATGTATAGAGTCTCGGCCAGCTATATTGGCTCTTGGGCCTCCGGGCCACGAGTCCAATATAGCCACTCTCGAATCTATACCAGGGCCAATACAGAAACAGCCAGTTTATAACACTTTATTAATTAAAAAGTGTATTAATGGCTTGAATACGAATACAACTGTCCTTTCAATACAGAATCATTAACACGGGCAATACAGATTTTTGCTGTATTGATCGACTTGTATCGGCCAATATAGGGTGAGTCGATTTTCTCTATATTTTAGTTTGAATACATCCGAAAACTCCGAAATGTTTACATTATACATGTTATATCTATATTTATACATGGTCTGTGATTAAAAATTGATGATTATAAATTATTCATTAATAGCTCTGACTAAAAATATCTTTTCACATCCCTCATTCCAATCCTTCAACTGACAATAGTTAAGAACTTTCAAAGAGTTGATTCAGAAAAAAAATCATACAGAATATGCATTGTGAAAACTAGATAATAAATATTGGCCTTGTTACTGGTCCTCGGCCAGCTATATTGGCCATGTAATAATATCATAATCAACTTTCATCGGACTACGAAGCCAGAGGTCCCTAGTTCGATTCCCCTTCGGGATGAAAATTTCAGGAATCAAATTTGCGACGCCCTATCGACACCATTTGCGACCATGGTCTCGATAAACGATGCTATTCCGTCGGATGGGTACGAAAAATGGGTGTCCCATGTTAAGGGAGAGCAACACCCTAAGCACGCTAAAGACTCCTCTGTAGATGTCGAAAACGAGTAGGCTAAAACGCCGCTACAGGGGCCACTCACGCACGCGCCAAGTGGAGAAGGATTAGTATAAGTTGGCATAACTTGTTTCCCAATCCACTATAAATAAATAAATAAATAAGTTTAAATTAATATCATAATATTATGACTTAATATCCTATGCATATTTATTTTTTAGAAATCAATTTAAACTAAAACGTCTAGTAATAAAAACACTTTACATACGTTTTGATTAAATTCGCATCAGTTGAAATTGTAACAATTTTCAGATGTCTGAATTGATATGAGAAGTTGTTTATTTTCGCCATTTATTATTTCGATAACGGCAATACATAAAACGTTACTGTAATCAAACTACAAAACAGCTTTGGTATAAATGTAACTAAGTAATACATCTTTCATCTAAAAATGTTTAGTTGGTTTTATATTATTTAGAAAACATTTAGAAATTGCAAAGGTGTTGAATAAAAACACATATTCTTCTATGATGGCGATTTGTTATCTATTTCTCGCGTGATGAATTATTTGTCATAACTACAGTACCGATCATTTAAAACATCACCCTCAAGCAGACATTTGAAACAGAGATTATGACCGTTCCAAGTTAACTTAGACGAGAGATTATGACTGGTCCGTTTGGTCATGATCTCTGCATAAAGTTAACTTGAGGACAGAAATGGTCCTAATGACTGTTCTTAGGACCACGACCAGGACCGCGTCTGGTTTCGTCCTTAGGACGGGCATATGCACTAGGTTTGTTCTGATGACCGTTTTCGTCCTGATGACAAATTCCGTCTCTGCTTTAGGATGGCACATGCGTAGTATACCAAATGTGCTTGAATTTTGGAATTGGTGATCAGGACGGCGCATGCGTAGTTTAAGTTCTTTAAATCAAAACAATTAATTTACTTCCAAGCTGATTTTGTTAAAATGTTTCATGTTAATTAAAGTACGCAGACTATCACAAAATTATTCGTATTTTAGTATATATATTTTTGAAGTACCTTTTTTAACAGTAATATTTATCTTTTCAATATTTTTATTTATCATACCTTATCATTCTACTTAATTGCATTTAAAAGAATATATTTTTTTTATTTATTTTTTTTTATATTATTATTATTATTTCATTAAGTCTATTTCATTTTTGTTTCTTTTTATTATATTGTAATTACTAAGTTCGATCTTTTTTAGATATTTTGTTTCTATCAGATTGTGTGATATAAGATTAATGTCATTTTTTATATTAATATTTTCTTTACAGTAAAAATACAAGATTTTTCATACCTGACATGAAGTTTTGACATGAATTTAGTTCATACATTTCTTACGGTATCTGAAAAGACTTCTCTGTGAATTGCCGTAATACATTTTAGATGAAAAAAATTTCAATTTCACAATAAAAAAAGGCAAACTTTAGCATTTCAACCAATAATATGTTCATACTAGGTCAAATTAAGACCTATCAGTGTGTGCGATATAAGAAAAAAGTTATTTTTGTTTCAACAGAAGTGAAAATGCAAGTTTCAAACTTGACATGTACTTATTTTATATCCTTAGGAATTTCTCACATTAATTTAGTTCATAAATTTTATTTGGTATCTTAAAAAGTTTCTCTGTCACTTACTGTTATATTTGTTTGATAAAAAAAATTAAATTTCAGAGTGAAAAAAAACACAAAATGTAGCTTTTCAGACATACGGTATCCAAAAAGTCTTTTGCAACTTACCGTAGTACTTTTTGATGAAAAATATTTCAATTTCATAGTGAAAAGACACAAAATTTAGCTTTTCAACCAATTTTAGGTTGATACATAATAAAATTCAGTTCTATCAGAGGGTGCGATAGTGGTTTTTGTTAAAACATCTGTGTAATTTAAAGTGAAAACATAAGTTTCAAACTTGATGGGTACATATTTTATACTTTAGGAATTTTTGGCATGGATTTAAGTAAAACAAATTCATATGATATCTTAAAAAGCTTCTCTGCAACTTACCGTAATACTTGTTTGATAAAAATATTAAATTTTACAGTGAAAAAACCACAAAAGTTAGCTTTTCAAACATTTTTAAGATGATACTTAGTTCACTTTAGCCATACAAGATAGTGTTTCTTGTCATATGCTTATTTTTACTTTCAGTAATTTTTTATAGAAATTTAGTTTGCTACTTACCGTAGAACTTTTTGGATGAAAAATATTTCAATTACACTGTGAAAAAAAAACAAAATGTAGTTTTTCAAGCAATTTTAGGTTGGTATTTTATCAAATTCAGCTCTATCAGAGTGTGCGATATATGACAAAGTGATTTTTGTTAAAACAGATGAGTATTTTCAACTGAAAACATAAGTTTCAAACTTGATGGGTACATATTTTATGCTTTTAGGAATTTTTTTACATGAAATTAGTTCAAAATCTTTCATACGGTATATTAAAAAGCTTCTCTGCAACTCACCGTAATACTTTGATAAAAATAATTCCATTTTACAGTGAAAAAACAAAACATTTAGTTTTTCAAACATATACATAGGATGATATATAGTTAAATTTAGCTATATAAGATGGTGCGATATAAGAGAAATGGGATTATCGTACAATGCTACTGTTTTTAAAGAAAAATTACAAGTTTCAAACTTGGTGGGTACATATTTTATACTTTTAGGACTTTTTAGCATGAATTTAGCTCAAAAACTTTCATACGGTATATTTAGCTATATAAGCTGGTGCGATATAAGAGAAAATGTGATTTTCGTAAAATGCTACTGTTTTTAAAGAAAAATTACAAGTTTCAAACTTGCTGGGTACATATGTTATATTTTAAGGAATTTTTAACATGAATTTAGCTCGAAAACTTTCTTACGGTATATTAAAAAGCTTCTCTGCAACTTACCATAATACTTGTTTGATAAAAAATAAGTCCATTTTACAGTGAAAAAAAAAAAAACTTTTCAAACATATACATAACATGCTTCTAAGTTAAAATTAGCTATATTACTTCTGCGATATTAGAAAAATGTGATTTTTGTTAAAATGCTACTGATTTTAAAGAAAAAATACAAGTTTCTAACTTGTCATACATATCTTTATTTTTACTTTCATTAATTTTCTATACAAATTTATTTCATAAAATTTGTAACGGTATCCAAAAAAGCATCTCTGCAACTTACCGCAATACTTTTTAGATGAAAAAAATTAATTTCACTGAAAAAAAAACACAAAATATAGCTTTTCAACACATTTTAGGTTCATACTTAGTCAAATTAAGCCATATCAGAGTGTGCGATATAAGACAAATGTGATTTTTCTTACAACAAATGTGTTTTTTAAAGTAAAAATACAAGTTTCAAACTTGACATATGGTTATTTTATACATTTATGAAGTTTTGACATGAATGTTGTTCAGAAAATTTCATGCGGTATCTTAAAAAGTTTCTCTGCGACTAACCATAATACTTGTTAGATAAAAGAAATTCAGTTTCACAGTGAAAAAAAATGATGATACTTATAGTTAAATGTAGCCATACCAGGAGTGCAACATAAGACTTTAAAAGATATTTTGATTGTACCTGAAGTGTTTTTTAAAGTCAAAATATAAGTTTCAGTTTTGACTTGAAATAAAATTTGATATATACTTTGTATTTTATTTTATATTTTAAAACTTATAATTTATATTTTCTTTAAATAGTATTATCAGGAATTCATATTATTTATTTTATTTGGCAAAAGGAATAACTTTGTGTACATTAGAACTTATTGAAATTGAAATATAATATTTTACGGAATATTATTTACTCATAATAATTATAACATGATCAACCAATAATAATAAAATAACATATTATTTATCCCCGGGTAATCGTTTGTCGTCCCAGGACCGTCCTAGGACGGCGCATGCGCATTTCGCAGAGATTTATTATTCAAATCTCTGGTTTTGTCACGAGAACAGCGCGTGCGTAGTTGAATAAATCTGACCAGAGATTTGAAAAATCAAAAAATCAGGTCCTAATCTCTGCTTTCAAATCTCTGGTTGACTAGTCGCAGGACTGGTCCTAGCTGTTTTAATCTCTGGTTTTTGTTCCTGGAGAAGAGATTTGAACCAGAGATTATGTTAACTTGAAGTTAACTTGAGGTGATGTTTTAAATGAGCCGTACTGTAATTCCTATCATATGATATGAACAAATGTTACAAGAAATTCTTTTAATTGGTTGGCCTTGATCCAAACGTCACTGTTTTCTGATGAGTTGAAATCTGCGCGGTCATCGTTGAAAGCCACCGTTGCATAACAACATTTGAAAAATGAACGTTAAGATTTCCCGCGGGTCGTCGTACTCCGAATCACAAACAAACAAATATTTCTGAAGAATCATAAGAGAAATAGGTTGAACAACTCGTAACAATTAGATACCGCTTGATATCAACTCTCGTTACTTAATTTGGACTTAATAATAAACCCGCCAAAGGCTCGTTTATTATTATATCCAAATTAAACAACTCGATGTGATATCAAGCGATATCTACTTCTCACTCATTGTGAAACCTATAATTATTATATAAGCCTATAAGGAGTGAAAAACGTGCTGTTTTGTGCTGTGTAGTGTCTGATATAACAAAACATCGAGTATCAATGTGAACAAAGGATCATCAATCTCCCACTGTTGTGCAGTCCAATCAGAATTCTTTCTTCATACATTTGAAAAATCAGGCGTAACGCTATTTAATTGCGTCGACTGTGCTGAATCAATTTACCTAGGTACAGGAAACCAAAAAATCTAGTATTTACGGAAGAAATAGGTAGTTATACTCGTTCAAAAGTAAAGGACTGGAAAATCTTCAACTCTTTTTTAAATTTCAGCGTCTTTCCCCTCGTTCCACTGCGCTCAATTCGACAAAGACGTGAATTTTAAAAAGTCGTTAAAGATCTTCCCGTCTTCACTTTGAACTCGTGTAAGAATCTATTACTCCCTCAACATCAAGAACAAATCATCTTGTATAGTTTTGTATGCTCAACTTTATTGCTGAATCAATGATATTCTAGGAATCGTGCATCTTACATTATACCGCTGACAAATCAACAGGATGGTATGCAGTTGCATTACAAATTGAAGACTTTGCTACAAGTACTAGTACAGATCCATTAAGTAGCGTCTCCTTACAATTTCTTATCAAAGTTTTTATTTCGAACGGATCCTGTGTGGTACAACCAGAAATGGTTCCGGTAGATGTATCAAACGGACAGTCATATAATCTTATGATAGGCATATTGTTCAGCAGGCAGATTGTTGCTGAAAGTTCACCAGAAGGATCTTGTAGGAAATGTTCATCTCAAATAAACTGGTCACTTCTAATCAATGTTATATAATTAATGAGAACGAAAACTAAAATATGGATCCTTTTTTGATGTGGGAAAATTTGGCACAATAGGAAAAACTGACAACGGTTTTTGACTAACGCTAAAATACATTTAGTGACGAAAAAATGTTTTGCTGATGAGTTAGAAAGCGTCTTTGTAAAAAGGCATTGTTATTTACAAAATAAAAGTTGTTTGTCAGTTTTTCTTCTTTTTTTCATAAGCTACGCCGATATTGACAAGTTAGAAAGCCCTAACTCACTAAAAGCACGTTAGTGATTACATAAAATAGGCCTGAATAAGATATCAAAGACAGATTTTTGAAAGAGAAATATAAGATGCTAGTCCGTCGGATTGGAACCAAAAAAAAAAACAACACCTTAGCACGTTAAAGAGTGGGCTAAAATGCCGCCACAGGGCCCAATCTCGCACACGCCAAGTGGGGAGGGATTAGAAAAAGTTTGAATGAATTGTCTCCCAATCCGCTGTAAATAAATAAGTTTAAACTATAACCAAAAGGGGATATGGTGAATTAAATCTTTACGCATGTTTTAAAAATTTATAATCAAAGAGGCGGCTCTTTCTTTATCTGTCTGAATCTTATACTTGAAGTATATGAAATAATGCTTTTTAAATAAAAAAACCTGAAAACCAACTTTTTTTAATGAAAACGCGTCCTTGTATGATATATTTACATTCATTGTTGGTTTCTGTATGAGAAAGCTAGTATGTAATTTAATTCTATTCTCGTCCTCTTATCATTTTTATTTTTCTATGAGACCTTTGAAATAGCCATCTGGACTTAAAAAAAAACATTTAAGCAACAGTGACAATCGCATCATCATATTTGATTGAATCCCCCTGATCTACCTATGTTACATCGTAGCGTTCAAATATAAATTACCATAACCGTCTCGTACAAACCCCAGACCGACCTACTCGCCCGTGATCATAAGCTGGAACATGTAGGCTACATCAAAGTCTTGATCAAAAGTAAAACATTTGCTGAAACAAATTAGATAAAAGTTTCTTACTTCAATCATAGCTTGACATTGGCTGAATCCCTTGGAAGTCAGTTTGCACTACATATAAGAAACTGCGTTTTTTTTTCGAACGACATTGACAATAACCTTTTTGGAATTTCAAATTAATTTTTCTTTATATTTTACTTCTGTGGCTATTTTATTCATTATTTTTAAAGATATTCACCTCATCTTAAGATTTATTTTTTATGGTTAGTCAAAATATAAATATATGATACAAATGCATCATTAATTATACTAAACACATGTTCATCCGAACATAAAACATTTCTTTTCTTTACAGGGACAAACAAAACAAAAACTCAAAACTTCTTTGGGACAGTGAGCTTACAAGACACAGTCATTTAATTATATCATAACAAACATATATACAAAAATCATCTTTACATATTTGTTTCAAGAAATGTCCTATCTTTTTTAAATATATTCAACTTCATGCACAATCTGCAAATAGAAAATACATTTATTAGCATTAATATACAAAATCAATCCACAAAAAAATGTGGAGGATCGATATGAAAAAGACTATATTATATACATGTGCAGTTGACTCTCGTTATCTCAAAACTTCTGATATCTCAAAGTAATGTTTTGGTCCCTAAATTAAACTGTGCACTGTTTACTCCCAATATCTTACACTCCTGTTATCTCAAACTATTTTTGTTAGTCCAGTCCACTTTGAGTTAACGAGAGTCAACTGTAATTGAAAATTTAAAAAATTTTAAAATTTATCTGTGAAAAGAGAACGGCAAGTGGACTGTTATCATGTGTCAATGTAAGCCCTCGAATAAACTAATTTACACCTGTTAAGGTATTATACTATACATAAAACTACAAATTCTTTTGAAGAGCTAAATTATTATAGATGTGACGTTTATAAGGTTTTCTAGGTGTAAAATAAACCTTCCGATTATAAAACCTTGATAAAAGTTCTGCTTCTTTTCAAATATACAACTGTAAGATATGGAGTGTGCTATGCAGTCAATTATAAAAGGCCGGTTTACGTCAGAGTAATCCAGGAATAATTGAATCATATCTCTTGAACTTATCTTGAAGTTATTTTTTCAGCATTACGGAAATAAATTTAGTTGCACCGATTGGAATTGTGAAAAGTCCATTACAAGCGTTTGGATCGTCCGGAAACCAGTGGAGCACCACAATTCAATGGACCCCTACTGCTGATCAGCTAGGTGGTCACTTATTCTGTTATTCTGCAAGTGATAGTGATGGGTAAGTAACTGATGTACCCGGTATGTTTTATAGTTTTTGTATGATATTCTACACCAACTCGATGCAACACAAAGTGTGACCAGTAGTAAAGCTTGGTGTCTTATTTTGATAAAAAAAAATCTCTTTTGGTTGCCATATGAAAATACCTACAATGTGTATGTTATTTTTGTTGCGTGTGTTGTTGTCCAAAGCAATAAATGATTTGGGTTCGATCTTTCACTCTATACCATTAGAGAATTAGCATCTCTACATGTACTTTGATCTATCTGTTGAC
This sequence comes from Mytilisepta virgata, assembly GCA_028015205.1. Classification (NCBI taxonomy): domain Eukaryota; kingdom Metazoa; phylum Mollusca; class Bivalvia; order Mytilida; family Mytilidae; genus Mytilisepta; species Mytilisepta virgata. The sequence continues at coordinate 42,357,599 of CM051515.1, forward strand.
TACGATATTTAGTCAGTAGAGATACAAATGTACATGTATTTGGAATTTACACATGTGTACAATTATTGAATTTTGAAGTGTCAATATGATGTGAGATTGGCCTGGGAGTAGCAGAGATCATGATAGATTTCAAAATAAACAACATATTGGCCGTTTCACAATTCCATATTTGTTTCAGTATCAACAGTATCCCTCATTATTAAATAATATGATTAAATCAGGTCTTATATTAATGGAGCTTTTCTACCCCGGACCGGTTCAATACAGGATATTTCACTTCCGGCCTATTCCCGGATTTGATACAGCCTCCGTATACTACATCATGTTAAAGACAATATGTCGTCTGCGAATGAAACTAGCGATGAAACTTTGTTAGATTTTGTAAAAGATAGGTTATAATTTTGTTGGGCGAAAATAAACAACAATTACATTTAAGAGTCTGAAATCAACAAAAATTAGTCAAAAACTGAATGTTGTTCAGCATGCTTGAACTGCATACAAAATAAAATATCTACAAAAGAATAATGAAGCAAAGTCCACAAATTCGAAGTCCAAGGAAAAGAAAAAGTCAGGAGAATGGAAGACATCAAACAAACGCCACAAGGACACATTTATAAATAAAAGAATAAAAAACGTAGTCTGTCGCGATTGACAATTCCTGAAAAAAATAATAAAATGAAAATCAATTAAAAAAATGTTAAATTAGCTTATAAAAGACGGTCATATAAGTCATAAAGAGAACAACGTACCAAGTATAACCTGTATAGCACTGCTCTAAAGAAACTATTGTTCTAATGCAAGTTACCAACATTTTAATTTTATTATTTCTGATGAACCATGATTTTCGTTTTTGGCGATTAAATGTAACGTGACAAAATATAGTATAATATGATTTCCATTTCTCATATGATCAACGCGTTTCTCCAACGATTGAGAATTTTCCCGTATTAGTTTTCATGTAATTTCAATTGTGATTCGCTGGATGCACATTTTGACAAAATTTCTCATCAAATGTGTTAACACAGCGTTAAGCTAAAGTTATTTATATTAATCTTGATACCAACAAATATAAATTTTTATCCTGCAATCAAGTCATTTCCGGTATAATAACAGTGGTAGAATAAACTCGAGTCGTATTAGGTCAATGACCTAATAAAATCTACTGGTACTTTTAGTTGTTTACATGACGGGCGCGGGTAGCGTCGTAAATGTGTCAGATTATGTCATAGTGTTTCCTGCGTTATTACTGTAGCTGTATTCTTTCAAACGTATTTTAAGGCATTTTATTCATCTAATGGGCAAGATAAAGACAATTAAAATTCATTGTCGGAATATATAAACTTACGAAGCAAAGGATAATGGTTCGCTATAGCTCGCCCAAATATGTTAAATTTTCCGACAATGATTAAGGGACTCGGTGGCCGAGTGGTCTAGGTAGTTCGCCATGACTACTAATAATCACTAGCCTGTCAACACTGGGTTAATGAATTCGAATTTCACCTGTGGCGGGGTATGTTCGACTCCGATCCTAAATTTGAGAAGGATTGCCGATTTTCCCACCGAAGTTCGGTGGTTCTCTCAGGGCACTCCGGCTTCCTCCACCAATTAAAACTGGCCGCTATGCGAAATAGCCAAATGTGCTGAAAACGGCGTTAAACCCAAACTAAACAAACAAAGACAATGATTAATCACTCCAAACAGATTTGTTTTTGATTTTTTCTGCACAGAATTACATATAAAATCTACGTAATCCACACTGTATCCGGTCTAAGAGCACTGATTTGCATGCCAAATACAATTGTCGAAGGAATACAAAATAAATCATTATAAATGTAAACAATAATATTTTTTACATCTTGCAGGGCTGCATCCTCACAATCATGCATCAATTTAATAGTATATGGTAAGTTATATACAAATAAAATATAATAGTAAGAAACTTCAGGCTCCCAAGACCCTGTATCGCCCACCTGGTAATATCACTTATCATTTGCATAATACATTGTATATATCAATCTTGACTGGCAGTCTGGAATATTGTTCACTAGTTTTGCCAAATTGTTCACCGGTTTCAAACGAGGTGATCTTTCAGTGAACTTTCCCATAAATTCCTATGTTTAACTATGTTCGACTCTGGCGGCTATCGTGGATGGCGGGTGGGGTCATCGGATATATTTCGGAAAAAGGCCCAACTAAGGACCATTGCTACCAAGTTTTGTTTCAATTTTCCAAATGGTTTCAGACCAGAAGATCTTTAATTAATTTTCAATAGGGTCTTATGTTAAACAATGTACTGCTCTGGTGACCATCTTGAATGCTGGGCAGCAGGCTCATCGGATATATTTCTGAAAGAGGACCATTGTTGTCAAGTTTAGCTTCTATTGGCTTTGTGGTTTCAGACAAGATGATATTTAAGTAAATTTCCCATATGGTTGTATGTTAAACTATGTTCTGCTCTGGTAACCCTCTTTGGTGGTGGGCAGGTTCATTGAATACATTTCTGAAATACAACCATTTCTGCTAAGTTTTGGTCCAATTGGTTTTATGACAAGAATATCTTAAAGTAAATTTCGCATAAGGTCATATGTTAAAATTTGTGTTTTATTTAAATTGGCTTTGTGGTTTCAGAAGAAGATCTTTAATTAAATTTCCCATAAGGTACTACACATGTATGTTGAAATATGATCGGCTATGGCGGCCATCGGATACAATTCTGAAAGAGGACCATCTAAGAACCATTGCTGCCGAAGTTTTCCTCCAATTGGCCAAGTGGTTTCAGACAAGAATATGTTTTAGTAAATTTTCCATAGGGACCTATATCGAAATGTGTTCGGCAATGGCAGCCATTTGATGGCAGGTGGATTCACCGGATACATTTCTGAAAGAGGACAAACTAAGGACCATTGCTGCCACGTTTTCTTCACATTGACACAGTTGTTTCAGACAAGAAGATCTTTAATTAAATTTCTATAGGATCCTACATTGAACTATGTTCTCCTCTGGTGGCCATCTTGGATGGCGGGAGAACACCTGCTACAATTCTGAAAGACTACCTAAGGTCCATTGCGGCCAAACTTTGTTCCATTTGGCCCAGTAGTTTCAGAAGAGAAGATCTTTAAAGGAAAGTTTACGACGACAACGACGACGATCACGGCAATAGTGCCAGGTGAGCTAAAAACAGTATTCAGAAACGGTTCATTTCAAACCGTTAGCTATAGAATTTGCAGTGAGTTAAGTAATCAGTTTTCTCCCCGCCAAAGGCCTCGTCATGACGTCAGATCATGTAAATGGTAAAAAAACAGCAACGGAAATATTGTTCCTTTGCTTAATCTTTAGTTACCGTCAAATGTTTTGTCGATTCTGTGTCAAGAATTGATTCATTTATCCTGCAATACATTTCTGTCGTGAAACAGGCTTTTCTTAAAATACTACTATACAGTAGCAAGGGGGGAGCGGGGGGAGCAATGACTTCGCCAAGATATTCCCATTATGACGATGTAGTATCTCTCAAGAAAAACCCTTATAATATCCTAAAATTTGAGGTTTTTCTTAAATATATCTGCACACTGACCCCTACGTTTTTCTTTTTCAAACAGATGTCCATCACTTCAATATAATTATAATGAAATTTGAATAAAGATGTTTCCAATACTCATTCAAAGTTACAGAAATTCCTAATTTTGTTATATAGTGTTAAAAATATAGGAATGTCCAACAATTAAATTTATGAATAGATTATATGAATGAATTACAAAAATTTGCCCTTTCAAAGAGGAATCTTTAACAAGAAAACCGCGAGAAAAATGTTATTTCCTTGCAAAGTTATACAAGATTTTGTTTAAGACTCGAAAATGCAAAATAGTGCGGTTTCGGTTCAAAATGCATAAAAGTCAACGAAAGTTATATCTTGAAGGTACATGTAACTTTTTCCTTTTGATATTTCAAAGTACATAGCAAGGAGACACTTATATCCAAATTTCACGAAAATGTCAATGGGCAAGTCCTTACTGTATCGTATTCACTTAATCGGCCGTTTCAGTATGTCTTAAGGTAGGAGGTACCTAATTGGGTTATATTTCACATTTTTATAAAATTTTGTATGCAACTAGAGTACGTTGAACTGCACCTGAATAAAAAAAAATAATGGTAATCCCTATAATACTTCCCGAGATATGTTCAAGTTTTCGCAAACAGATGTGTAAATACATAGAATGCACGTATATATCACTGCAAAAAGTCGAATATTTAGACTTTAAATTTCGATTTCTCAAAATTACGTTCCCAGGATTTTTTTTTTTTTTTTAAATGATATATTACTGCCATTTAAATTCTCTTTTTATTGATATAAAATGTATTAGGGGTCACCAGATTTGTTTTTTTTTTTTTTAGTATATTAGATTTATTACTATATGAAGAGTAAAAATAAGCGTCAAAAAAGCCAAAATAAGCGTAACTTCATCACGACGTTTCGATAAAAATGTAGACTTTTAGTGTTTTTACAGACAGGTCGTATAGTTAAACGATTTCCACAAAGAAAACGAAACTGGTGACCCTATGTTTATTTATTTTCATCAAAACAAAAAATTTCACAGGAATAACATATCGTTTTTATAGAAAATTCAAGGGATTAGTTTTTGCAAAATGACGATTTAAACAGAAATTATTAATTATTTTCGGCAGTTTTTATATGAAATCTACAGCAAAAGATCTTTATTTTAAGGAATTTAAATCAACTTCATTGAAGAATTATAAAAGCTAAATATTAATTTTTTTCGATATTTAGATGCAGTTTCGAATATTCTAGTTGCACGAAAAATTTCATAATTTAGCGGATTTAGGTACCTCCTACCCACTAATATGTTCATTGAACAACATAAACACATGACTAGTCTTTAAATAACGATCTTCGCCTATGTTATTTATATTATAGAAGGGTTTAGTTTGGAATAATGTTGGGGTCTGTCAGATCAGTTTTGTTCGACAGAACTACATGTACTAGGTATGAGTAAACATTTCAGGGTTGACACAACAGAATTAACTTATTGCCTTTTCCAAAGTTTTATAATTTTCAGTCCAGTGCCTTTTATGATTGCCTTTAGACTCGAATACTCTTAATCATGATTGATGATAAGACACAAGATATGATTTTTTTTAAATGGAATACTAATTATTCATTCAACACCAAAAAATCCGAAGGTCATAATCTTTTATTAATATAGTTAAAATTAAAAACGGTACTGCGATGACAATCAATTCAGTCTTCTAAAGTTTCAATCATTTTCTTAGAAACCTTGCCAACAACAATCGAACCCCAAGCAACCACTACAGAAAAAACAACATTCACAACTACTGAGCTAAAAACGACGACTGAGCCAGCAACAACAACGACAGCATCAGAAACTACAACAACTGAACCTGAAACAACAACGACAGCATTCCATCTTGCATCAATCACAGAATCTTTCACAACAACATCTGATTTTATAACTTCTACCGAAACAGTACCGGCAACTTCAACAAGCAAATGCGTTAACCAAGCTGCAGCTGCAGATACGCAAAAATCTAGTGATTTAAATGTAGGCTGGATAATCGGTATTGCTGCAGCTGCGTTGCTAATGTTAATTTCTTTGGCTTTGTGTGCATATAATTTTATTCAAGAGGCAGGTCGGAAAAAACCAGAATTTTACAAAACTCATAATAGATTTTCAGACCCAAGCCACCAAACGAATCCTCAACAAAATGTATGGCATATATATAGAAATCCAGAACTGTTTCATAATTTTGGTAAGATTCCACGTGCTGCAATAAAGCCGTACAGGAATATGAAGAAACCTGTATAGTGATGCGTACTATTAAACTAAAGGATAAAGACCATCGCTTTGTTCCATATTTTCTGAAAGGTTTTTTGTGGGAAAGATTTTAAATGTATTCTTAGATACCAATTTTGATGCACAGCTATATCAATTTTGTCTACCTACGACTCATCAGTTGTGTTCAAGGTACGCTCAAGGCCAAGAATGTTGAAAACCAAAATAATCCAATCTTAAAAATGTGTTTAACTTTACATTTTGAGCCATTCAGTTGTGAGTAAATTTTTCCCTTTAAAATCACTTAATAACTCAAAATTTCCGGGCGGTCAGATTTTCTGTGTTCGTTGCATCATCGCAATAAAAGCGACGTTCGTTGACAAGTGTTTGTTCTAAGAAGTTTCAACTATGCTTACTTGTAGAACATATATTATCATTATATCAAAAACCACAGTGTTTCAGTAAAGCCACAAGTTTTTCTTTAAGAAAAATCATTTGACAAAAGTGAAGCTCGTAGAGGAGATAAAAACTCTGTTTTTGACATAAATCAAAAGTTCATTTATTCAAAGTCATGTTTTTTGCAATATAATTTTTTTTAAACATCTTCACAGTTGTGATACTTTTTGCATGGTGTGTGACTAGACATAAACAATAAGCATTAATTCTTAATTATACATTCTCTGATGGTGGTGCGTTGTTATCTATTTCTCGCGCGATGAATTATTTGTCATAACTAATTCCTAATCAAATGATATGAAAAGTGTTACGAGAAATTCTTTTATTTGATTGGCCTTCATCTAAATTTCGCTGTTTTCTGATTGGTTGATATCTGCGCGGTGATCGTTGAAAGCCACCGTTGCATAGCAACATTTGACGTCACAGAAGAATGAACGTTAAGATTTCCGTCGGGTCGGACGCCGAATCAATTTGATATCAAGCGATATCTAATTTTCACTCATTGTGAAACCTATAATTATCATTTCTATGCACACAATATTCCAGATTACATAAAATAGGATTTAAATCCACTTTAAGGCCAAATCTTTCCTGACCTTTGTTTCTTAATTCTTTTAGACCCAACCTGACATATTTTTTGTCTGTACAAAGTACATATATATTTTTATCTAAATAATTATAATAAATGCAAAACTTAAACAAGAAACAGAAACACTAAAACCATAAATTAAGAATAAAGTAAAACAACAAAACAACTTAATCCCCAAGTTAAGAATAAAGTAAACATTTTATTACGAAAACCAAATTTTTAATAAGATAAATGATTGACCGGGTGGTCTAGTGTCTAGGTAGTTCGTCATGACTACTAATAATCACTAGACCTGATGTTGTGAGTTCGAATCTTACATGTGGCGGGGTGTTTTTAGACTCCCAATCTAAATTGGCAAGGATTGCCCATTTCCCTACCGAAGGTCGATGGCTCTCTCTTGGTACACCGACTTCCTCCAACAATAAAAAGTCGCCGCCGCGAAATAGCCAAATGTGCTGAAAACGGCGTTAAACCCCAACTAAACAAACAAACATTTTCATTGTAAAATTAACTTAAATGTCAGGGAGCAGATTCTTGTTACATTGTGAAGAAAATTGTGCTGATTTTAATAACTACAGTGTATAGTCCATCCTATTAAATTCATAAACACCAGATGAATTTAAAGCAGTGATTTCTTATGTTTTACAGTCATTAGAACTGAGGAAAGGAGATCAATAACTGTTTTTATTTCTCTCATACATGTATATATGTTATTTGTTTTCATGTTAAATTTTATTGTTTGTATACCACAACCCGATAACAGATTTCAATAAAGTTCAAAGTTACTTAAGGAAATAATGAAGTAACAAGCAAAAGCTCTATTTAAAAATAAACAATGCACTTACGTGCTTTATGATACAGTTATTAAAAGTGTAGCCAGGCAATAGACCAGAATATCTTTCCCAACAGCTTATTTCTGGTCTGTTGCCTGGCTACCCATTCAATAACTGTTCTATTACCTAATAGTAGTTTTGGGATGCACATTTTTGTATTTTCAACGTTTTTGGATAGAGTTATAAGAATAAAGTACAAAGGAATGAAGTAATTAAGTTTACTATTAGGTAATAAAATTATATATGCAATTTATATTTAACGCTTGACGCTTTTTCATATAAGTCGCATTAAAATAAGTTGGGAGTATATATTGTAAATTTATTGAAATATGTTTTTTTTTATTAAATCAACAAAGAAAAAATGTATAGATAAAATTTAATTGCTCCACTTAACAATGATCGACTTGTCCCAAATTTACAGTAAAATTAATGTTTTATTATGCATGGCATTATTATGACAAAACAGCTTTGGTATCATAATTATTCATTTTCAATTTAAATCTTTTATCCAGAATTGCCCATGGATATAAAATAAAATTTATATGTATGAAGTTTATATGTGTAGAACATGTGTTCCATATGCATGATTTTTTATTTTGCAGTAGGGATTTGTCACACTGCTATATAACAGCAATGAATCGAGCATTTTTATACTCATTTTATTTATATTCAGATTGTTATTTTATACTTGTGTTTATTTTCTGTTGATGACTTTATTTTTGTATAATCACTGTAATACCTTTGTTATATAATTCTAACAGATATTGGTTATTATTATTTTCTACCTTTGTTATTATTGTATACAGACATTTACAACCAACGGTATTTCTTTTATAGAAAAAAATAAAAATAAAAACAAAAATCTACGAAATATCAGATTTTAAGCAAGAATTTTTCCAAGGAATTTTTTTTTGTAACGACCGTATCTTGTCATTTTTATTGCCGTGGTATGGCTGCAATACTGCTCAAGTGGCGTTGAATGTCAATCAATCTATCAATCAATTTTGTAAAATTGGTCAATCTGTTTTTGAGAAATATTCAGTTTTGTGCTTTTCCCAGCTGGAGTTTCGATGAATGAAAACAGCCGCAGTGATTTACCCAATCGGGAAATCTTTGGATATATATTCGTAATGTTATGATGCAAAAATTATGTCAGAATTTGCCGAAGTTAAACCCTGTTATTTAAACTTAGTAGTTCCCTCGCCTTTTAGTGGTTTGGCAAAGTGGTCTTGTTCTTGAATATCAGGTTCTGTTAGGTTTTAATGATTGTGTATACCCATCAGAGTGTCGGGGTGGTTAAAGATAGGTTTTAACGCCACAACATATGCGTGTCTGCATCAGGTCATTCTTAATTAATTCTATTTACTCGTATATATATATATTTACTTTGTTATGACATGGTAGAAGCTGATTGGGATGGGCGCCATCTGGAATGATTTCACAACAATGATAAAACACATTTCAAAATAGCTAATTTTCAAATCAATTTGGAAGGGATATAATAAAAAATTAAACTATTGCAAATACGATATTTCGAAAAGTTATGATTGTATTAATTAGCACATAGCACCAAAATGTTTTCATCAGTTTTGGATAAATCCCAATTTTAGGTTTAAAAACGACAAAGAAGCCAGTTTATCGGAGTTGGATGATTTAACAGTATGGACTTAACGAGAAAATGAGACAAATTTTCAAAAGCATTTGGAAGGGATAAGACCAATATTTAAACTTTTCCAAATAGCAAAAATATATTTCTAAATATACGAGAAAGTACTATATAGCACCAAATTTTTTTAGCACGAAGTTAAAGTAGTTTATTTTATCGATTCCCAAGTGCATTTCTATACAATTTACTTGGACATGGTATAGATGATGTGTGACGTCACCAAAGTCACGTGATGACTTCTATAGTTGGATATGGTATAGAAAAACCCTTAAAGTATGCAATGTTTGGCGACTTTTCCTTTTGATTTTTCTCTGCATTCTGTGCAAATCTTTATGTTCGCTTTGTTAATAAAATAGTCAAATACAGGAAAAAACACACTAAATTGTGTAGAAATTGTGGTCAAGTTGGACATAATAGCACAATTTGTCTAAAACAGAAACCCGATGATGATGAATTCAAATTCAAATTTTTTATTGATCAAATCCAAATAAAGGATAATTATAAATGACAATACAAATATAATACAATAACAACCACAAAACAATTATAAGTACATACAAAATATCTTGATCTGACTGAGGGGCTCTATTTAAACTCTATATATACATAACTTGTATGTCTTACATAGATTAAAAAATAATTATGCTTATAAAATTGTCTATAGATATAATATTTATTTTGTGATATAAAGTGTTATTGAAAATCATTAACATACATTGCTACATTTGCTTAATTTTTCCTTGTTCTAATTTTCATGAAATTTGACAAATCTCTCTTTTCTAAATCCGAAATTTTGAGAAAATTTTTAATTTTAAAATCCTTCTTCAGCTTTCTGTGTGTTCTTAATTTGTTTCCTTTTCCTGTTTTAACATCATCATTGAACAGTGAATGATTCCGAAACTTAATGAAACAATCTTACTCAAAATGGTAAAAGTTAATTTTCTTTTACTGAAAGAGCTTTGATATGATCAAACTGTATCTTCAGAAAAAGTGTCTTTATTTTCATACAATACCTGCCTTGTTTATTTAGACTATCATACATTTGATGTGCTAAGTTAGCAGGACTTGAATTTACAATGTAAGAGATGATGTAAAAGTTGCAGCAGAAGAACAAGAAACGTCTTATTACAGATGACTAGGATATTGACGAACGTAACTTGACGAATCGTACGAAACGGGAGCTGTTGTTTACATAGTAATGTATAAATCTAACATAAAAACGCATGTTGAAGTAAAGTAGTTAAAAGAAGATTTTACCTATCTCTGTAGCTAACTCCTCACATAAATAATTCAATGTTTTCTACAATAGCCAAAGCAAAAGGTGCACTCGATTTACAAGCCGCTACTTTTTAATTGTTCCCGTTCTTTTTGTTTTTGTTTTTGTAAAGTTCTTAAGGAAACGATAAATGTATGCCTGTCCAAGAAAAATACTAGCACCTTCAAAATTGTACCAAGAGAAGGAAAAAATCAGTTGATCTGGAAAATGTGAGAGACGAAATATGTCCATCTCTGCAACAGTAAGCATCAAAAACAATTTTTTGCAAATAAACCATGAATAAAACAGCACCTTTTCATACGTATTTTGTGCCTGTCAAAATAAGGGTGGTTTATGTTAGGGATAGTTTTAGCTTTAGGGTTAGCCTTTGCCTTAGCGTGACGCAAGTTTTCCAAGCATCATTTTCACTATTTCGGTAAAAATAAATAATAAATTTTATTTGAAAGGCACAATTGTGCCCTAGAATTGATGGCATACATAAACATATATACAAACAATTAGACAAATAAAATGAAATAAACAATGGAGCTAAGAGTCCACTTTCCTTAGTTGTAGTGACTTTTTTAATAAATGGAACAGTAAACGGCATTATTTCTGATAATGAAATATTTTTTTCCTAATATATCTATTATTTCAAGATGAAGTATATTGGAATAATTTGGACTTATTTTATTTATCAGTTCATTTCGTAAATTATCATTTTTTTTAATTTTTTTTTTTGGAGAATGACAATCTAAAAAGAAGTGAATTTCGTCTTCTGTTTTATTTAAATGACATTGTTGGCATATTCTGTTTTCCCTTTTAATATCTTTATATCTACTCCTCTCTATTCCCACAAAGTGATCACTGATTCTCATTTTGCAAATTGAAAATTGAAGTTCCAAAAAGGATTTTAATGAGTTTTGGGGTTAAAAAGGGGTGATAGATATTGAAGTTTACTATATTGATATTTTTTATGATCAACTTCAACTCTATTTTCTTTTTAGTAATTCTAGTTGGCTTATACCCCAAGACCAGCCGTATAAGTCTGGGTACAGGGAACCCTTGCCAACATTTTAAAAAATGGTGTTCCAAAAGGAGGTTTATGATTTTTTGGGGTAAAAAGGGTGATACCATTAAAGATATTGAAGTTTATTATATTGATACATTTAATAATCAAATTATATGAAAATCAAATTGGAGTTGCAACTCGGATTTTGCATCTCTGATGGTCATTACATTTTATCTGCTCATTTTATTAGTTTTTACATTGTAATTGCGACTTTATACGGAAATCAATGAGTTTACAGACTGAAAACAACAACAGTCCCATGTCAGAGGAGTTGCATACTGGATAAGATCCAACTTTCTAAGTACAAAGGGCCAACTCTAGAAAGTTGGACAAGAACATCCTACCCGCGTGCACAGATGTACTATGTATCTAAAGTACGTTTCACCTAGCTGAGTCTCACATTATGGCATTTCTTAAAAAAAATAAAGAGAAGATCATATTGAAATTTTGATTTAAACCTAACTTACGTGACATGTTATGGCTAGTTCTATACTCGTGTGGAAATCGACAATTTTGGGACAAAGCTTAAATTTTTGATAGGTACAAAATAACTTATTATCCAGTGATTTCATGTTTACTATTTTTCTACTCTATATCAATAAGTACAGAACTAAATGAAATCGTTTCCACATTTCAAAATTGACAAAAATGACCTCTAGGACCTAAAGGTTTATAAATGGAGGAAGGACAGAAACCCTTGTTTTCAAATATGAGTGGAGCAAACATGGAAGGCAATATATAAAAAAATCGAAATATATAAAAGTTGACGTACCATCATCTAAATAATATTTCTTATCAATCATATTATTTGCTTTCTGAATATTTTGTGATATCTACGAAACTTGAGAGACTCAGATCGGTGAAATGTACTTTAACAATCTACAAAATTGCACGTGTATCAAACACACGATGTCAGAGGAGATGCAATGATTAAGTGCATACTGGATAGGATTAAAATTTATAAAGTCCAAAGACCCGAAACTGTGGGAAAATTTATGGACCGCAACATACCTCCTTCATGCACTTATACACATGAGGATCTAACAACCTACCAACTTTCATGTGTCAGAGGAGTTGCAATGACTAGGTTCATATTGGAAAGAGTCAAATTTCTAAGTAAAAAAGGCCTTAAATCTGGGAAAAATCAATGAACCGAAACATATTACCTTCATGCTCAACTTTATATCAAGACCTAACATTCTCCTAACTTTCATTTATATCCAACAAACCATGACAGGGGAGTTTCGATGATAAGGTGTATCTATAATTTCTTTGGGTCGTCATCACGTAAGAACTGCAAACGACACAATTCAAATCAGAATTTGAATGATTGAGGATGAATGTGTTGTCTGAAAATTTCACACGTTTAGGTCGATGCATTCCTTATAGATCGTACGTTTTCTGTATAATCTGAATGTCAAATAAATATCTTTCTTATTTTTTTTTTACTTTTTATTACTATCTGTTTTGCAGTTCATCTACCTTATACATGCTACGTCATGTATGTAAAGGGAACGTTAATTGAAATTTCTTATTGTTTACTTCAGTCTTGCTCTGGGTTTCTAAGAGCCAACATCTTTTTGTTTTTTCATGCTCATGAGCAAGGCCATATTGGTCAAAACGTTGGGGAATTTTGATTTTTTACTTTCGCTGTATTTTATGACTTTGTATTTGGTTTTCTTCGACTGTGTATTCTGTACATTTTAGTCGTTTTATGCCCCTGTTAACATCTCACCATCTCCATTTATTTTCCTTTTAATCTTTCTTTAGTTTGATCTACGTACTTAAGGATGCTAACTGGTCAAGTTTTGGTCTTTTTGTCAGATTTTCGAAATCCTCGGGTTTTATCCATTTCTCAAACATGAAATTTTTTGCCCGTGAACCACCACTTTTTCTTTTATAATTCAATCATATATACCTTAAAATGGTATTTGACAAAATTTTAAGAAATTCTTTTTATTTTTTCATACATTTTTGAGAGACTGAAGTTGTTAATGCAAAGACAATGAAAAATCCAGAGAAAACCCATTTCCTGCAAATTTTCAAGGCCTTGTAGCTCTAAAATGAGCACATGAACGTAAATTTCTTTCTTGCTTATTTGTCTACTATTGATATGTTCTCTCAAACTAAAACACATACTTCAAATCCTATTTATTTCCTATTAGACCAGCGATCATCCTTAAACAGTAAAATAGGGCAGAAGTTGTATACGATCCTTTTTCTGGAAAATTACTCAGTGTTGCAAAATTTTTGTTTTTAAGATTAAGACGTCTAAGTTTAAGTCATTACAATCCATTTTAATGCCATTCCTATCCATGTATATAATAAATGTTTAAACTGACACGAACATTCCATATAGATATAAAAAAAAATTAAAATTGATGAATGAAATAAAAGGATACAAAGTACAGGTCAAAAATAGACTGAGAAGGTAAACATTAAAACATTAAAACAAATGGTTTTAAGATAGTTAAACTCATTTCTTATATACATAAAACATTTTTATAACAAGGAAATCGTAATTACACACATTCTGACCACTTCCATGACTTCAATGAAGCATGTGGGATTACAGTTTTGTGTAATAGTGCAGGATTGTTATACCATTCTTTGTGGTATTCATTTATATCAACACTGACCTCTTCCCTATTCCCAGAGCTGGGATATTTTCCCTCTAAGCGTACCTTCAAAAATTGATAAAAACCAAAAATTGTTGTTGCAACCATTATAGCTCCAACACAAGAAATTAATATTATCCACCTTGTTTCTAAAGTGTTTGTACGCTCACTATATTTCGGAGAATCAGTCGAAATTCCAGTCGATTGGTGAATTGTCCCAGTAACTGTTTGTAGTTCCTTTGTACGTTCTTTCCTTTTAGTAGTAAGTTTTTTCAATGGTCTTTGAATCAGTTCTGTGGTTATTCTCGTTGGTTCTGTAGTTATAGTTTTTAGTTCTGTGATTGTATTTGTTTTTTCTCTGGATGCAGTAATTGGGTTTGTTGTTTTCGTCGTTGGTTCTGTGGATGTTGGTTCAATAGTTGTTGTTGGTTCAATAGTTCTATAAGTAGATGCTTCTGATGTTGTAGTCGTCGGCTCTGTGGTTGTGAACTTTGCTTCTATAGCTGTCGTTGATTCAGTAGGTGTAGTTCCTGCTTCTGTTCGTGTAGTTGGTTCTGTTGTGGTCGTTAATTCTGTAGTTTTTATTGTTTCTGTGGTTGTTGTTACTTCTGATATTATAGTTGTTGTTTCTGTGGTAGTTGGGTTTTTTGTTGTGGTTGTTTTCGTTGTTGTTGTCGTAGCCAATTCTGTGGTTGTCGCCCTTCCTTCTGATGCTGTATTTGGTGGTTCAGTGGTCGTTGGTTGTGTGTTTATTTTTGTTGATTCCGAGGCTGGATTCTGTGGATCTGAGGTTGGTTTTTGGTCGGTTGTTGTGCTTGGTGTACCTATATAATAAGTTAACTTCTATTTTTATGATGTTCTAATTTGTTACCAAATACATTTAATTTTAAATTTACATCGTTCTCGTTGATGGATCATTGTCTAAAGGATAGATGGAAATTATGACATGCATATCAGGACGAGAACTGCTATAGAATAGAATCCTGACTGGTCTAGAACAGAATCCTGACCGATTCTGACTGGTCTAAGCTGTCATGGCCAAGAACAGCTTTAACCTGTCATGGTCTAGAACAGCTCTAACAAGTCATGGTCTAGAACAGTTCTATAACATTGTTATAGAATTGATCATGTTACCCACCCATTGATGGTATAGATCTTATCACTGACCTGACTTTTTTTTGTTTTAAATTTAACATTTTTTTTCATTTTTTTTAAAATTCATAATTTTTTTTTAATTTAATTTATTTTTTTTTTATTTTTAATTTATTTTTTGTAATGTTAATTTTGTTATTTATTTTTTTTTATTGTAATTTTATTTTATTTTATTATTATTTTTTTAATTTTATTATTCTTTTTTTTTACTGAAGATCTTTTCTTCTTGAGTAAGTTATTATAAAAAAAGGATGGCCTCCGATGATGAGTTCTATAATGATGATATAACAATTGATGAAATGTAGCGATATCGTCGCAAAATCAGTCGTGGACCAGGACTGCTCTGATTCTTCACCAGAATTATTCTAAAAAGCGGTCGTGGAACAGGACTGCTCTAATTCTTTCCCAGAGCTGTTCTTATTCCTGACTGCTCTATGTTAGCTTAGAGCAGTTCTCTGAACTCTGCAAGTTAACTTGGACGAGAGGTTATGGCTGGTCGCAACTGTATATCACGAGGTACATTTAACAGTCCACAGGAAGACATATCACACCAAAAGACACATTATTCCGACTCCGAACCGACCAGTCTATGCTCTTGCTCCTAAATACCGCGTGCTTGGCGAAGAAGCAGCAAATACCAATTTAAAAGTCTGGTTTGATCCGGTCAGGGATCGAACAGACATTACGCATTCGAGGCGAGAATGCTACAAGGAGACCAAACGGGGCCGTTTTCTATGATGATTATCAAAACATTACTGCACTAAATATGACATCTTCTTTTTCTTGCAACATTCTAGTCCGAGTTTTTTGTTTAATTTTGAATCCTTGATATTTTTTCAAAATCATTTCATTCACTTACTAAAAATTTAATTGACTGTTTCCATACGTTCAATATATGATTGCACTTACCATTTACAATAAGAGTAAAACAAGTCTGGGGAGTGGATTGCCTGTAGATGAAAACGTAATAGATATAAATGTACATTTCATAATATATAAAAGGTAAAGTCAAGAAATACCAAAGGGATATTCGAAGGAGGGGAAAATCGAAAGAACTGACAATCGATTTAGTTTGACCATAAAACATTTATCATATAAATATAGATTGCGCATGCTTTAGTGATACCCTATTAAAAATATACTTATGAGAAAGCATTGAAATTTCTCTAAATGCTACCCTTATACTATGAGAAATGAGCAACACATTACTACAAAAATCATTTGAAATATCTTTTCGTTATATAAATTTAAATTGAGCACAGCTAAAAAATAAATTATTAATACTAGTTTCTTTTTACATGAAAGTTAACATAAGGCTAAAGTATGAAGTACCACATCAAATGGTTGGTTTAAGAACTGTTAGAAAAAGCAGCAATATTCTTTATGATTAAGACACTTGGCAAGACACCAGCTGGAATTGTCTGCATTTGTTTTTATTTCAACAAACCATCAAACGTATTTTTCATGTTTAGAAACAGCTTATTAGAAAAGAAAACGGGAAGAGACTATCAGGAAGAAAAACAAAACATCTATATTACTAAATAAAGAAACTCGAATGTGTGTGTCGCTTTTTCTCCTTTCGAGTAAAATCCATGAATATGTTTATATAACATAAAGGATGAACGCACAGTGTAATTTGTCATCACCGAGCCTGAAGATCTTTTTGGGGGAAAACGGAAAATAACCAGTTCGGATATACATTCCTTCCATTCGCCCGACTCTGAAACTTCTCTCCGGTCTTCATTTCCGGCTGTCAATCATTTCAATGGATACATGTAAAAACAAAACCTATATTTCCTGGTACAGTTGCTTTGCTCTTCCAATTTGCATTTAGGTAAACCATTGTATTGTTTAAATTTTGAGTCTGATCTGTAATTTGGGCCCGATCCGTTCTATCTGAGTTCTTATAAACCAATATTTTGTTCATCGTCCTTCTTCTCAACAACTGTAACAACTTATTTTTGTGTGCAAAAAGCACAAAAAGCAATAATTTTATACGCTGTACAGACTTGTAAAAAATTAGTGAATTTTGCATTCTATTGGGTTACAGGTCAGCAGAAATCTTATGTAATATATTTATCTTGCAAAAAAACAACAATCATTTAAAATAATCCACAAACTTAGTGAATGATTAAGTGAATGTATCAACAACACACATGTAACACAAAAGGGCAAAACATAAACATGGCCAATAAAATTATAGACTCAAACCCTGGAAGGAACTAGCTGTTAATCTGGAGGTGGTTTCGACAAAAATTCCTATTAGATGGAACGAATTTTTGTCTGTCATTTATTGAGATTAATTGGGAAACTAAAAGCGAGCTTTGCGAGGCAAATTAAGCTCTTAGGTACCACAAGTATATGTTCTTAGCTGTATAATGATGGCTTGTATTTCGTGTGTCAACAAGCAAAACCTACCATACGTCGATCTCTGGGTTGCTTCAGTGATGTAAATAAAAATAACCACTAGAATAGCAGAAACTAAACTACATGTATCATTTACTATCACTAAGAAAATTAAAAAGAGTGTATTAAGACGAGACATAACACTGCCCTTCAATTTCCTGACTTGGGACAGGCGCATGACTCATTCACAGGGGTAAAAAACAGTTTTATCTGTGAAGAACCCTCACCTTAATTCAGGCCAATGTAAAAATAAATATACACACGAATGCCATTCAATATCATCCTCAGAGATCTAATTCAAAACTCGGATATCTTAAAAACACATACACGTAGGCAATATATCCAACCGTGAAAGCTCGCGATTAACTGAAAACAAGCTCACGATTTAATACAGAATGACCAAAAGCATCAAGCTTTTCGCAAATTATCTTTCAGTTAATAAAGAATGTCTATCGCAAAACGTTAATCTTTGAAGAAATAAAGAAACAAATCCAACCGAATGAATGAAATACAGACATAATTGCCAAAACAAAGGACTACTACTAGCATTTTAAAGACAGAAAATTTCAGAACAAAGCGCCGTTAATGTAAATCTTTACGGATAAATGTGTTAAGCTTCTTTTACCATACAATCTTATGTCATGAATATATAATAAAGAAATATAATTCTGGAAAGAAAACATATTCAATTTTTACAAAATAAATTCTGTGGTTTAAGGTTTATTCTATTTATATCAAAGTGTGGTAAAGCATATTTTTACCCTATGCTATCAACAGCTGAATAACAAAAAATATGGCTTCCGATCTGCTGGTCTGTAGGTTCCCAGGTAATAATGACAAACCATTCCGTATCAAAGGTATCGTATTCCAGAAGTTCAGATTTAGTCATTCCAACGGGAGACACTGTGTTAATCTCTGTAATTCTACAAAATCGTTGTTAAAATTTTCGTATATTTATGTTTATCTATATATCTTGTCTTAGATTATTCGAAACGCCTTCATGTATTGGCAGACCATTGCTAGGTTTTTGACATTGTATCGAAAGAAAATATTCTTTAAGTTAAGGTTGGCACAAATATCTATATTTGGTCTTTTCATAACTTATTTTACTTAGTTCTTTCATATTCTACATAGGCTACTATATATAGTATATGTAACCAACATTTTGTAAAATTTTGAACCATTCTTGATATTTGCAATTTGTCGTAATGAGCATCAGTCCTATAACAACAAAATAATTATTTTTTAACCTCATTATTTTCTACAACTTTGACTTTAAGCTTCGTTAGAGACATATATTATGTATTTCGTTCATCAAATTAACACCAATGAGGCACTAAATTAGTATCATAAAATTAACAGATCTTATCTCAAAGGTTTTTTTTCTGATACATCAAGCGCATAAGTCAAATGGATAAAAATATCATTGTGAAAATGAGAAGTTTGAAATTTTATCGATTTTCAATGACAAGTTGCATCCTTTGGTAAATGGCTGTTTTCAGTGGGAGATAACCCATGGAATATCATTGCACGTTCATCGATCTCCCACTGTTGTGACGTCCAATCAGAATTCTATTGTCATACCTTTTAACCAATCATGCGTAACGTTATTTAACTTCGTCGAGTGTTCTCAGTGAATTACGCTAGGTACAGGAAAACTAAAAATCGAGTATGTTCGGAAGAAATGGATAATTGTACTCGTTCAAAAGTGAAGAGCATGAAAATCGTTTTTAAAATTCAGCGTCTTTCCCAAAGTTCCACTGTGCTGCAATCGGCAAAGACGTGAATTTCAAAAAACTCGTTGAAGATTTTCCAGTGTTCACTTTGAAGACGTGTAAGAACATATTTGTATAAACGTTAAATTTTTTTTTGGATTTTAGGGCTGCATTGGGATGTCATACCTAATTTTAAGGTAGGCTTCAAAGGAATACTTTTTTAAATTGGACTGCTTATCTGTTGTACGTACGTTGAATTATTTGAAGCACTCCTGGCTATAATGGTCTCGTTTAAAACAGAAAACAGTGGCACATAAACAACCCATGCACCACCAAAAAACAGTAGAAATTATTTCAGGATTTTCAACACAGGAACCATCTGATGTAAAAACTTGAAAAAGGAACTGGAGGGCAACACTGCTTAATGGAGATGAATGGCTACTTGAAGCAAAGTCCTCAATTTGTAGAGCAACGGCATACCAGCATATATTCCTGCTGGCGTTGTACCATATACGGCAAGTAGTCTAAAACAGTTGTGGTAATGAGAAAGCTTTGTTTGTTAAAGGCTTTGGAATCCTTAAAATCCGAGCAGGGACAATCAAAGGGTTTAATCCTTATTCTCACACTTTTAAACAAAAATTTCAAAGGAATCATTGAACATGTAATACTGTAGTCTGTTCTATTTAAACGACTAAAATTGCATTTAAAACCTTCATGGTGGGAGAGTCATCTATAGACTATATTTCATATTTTGTAAATACCTATATCATTGTTCTTCAACACATTTGAAGCTTTTTTTTCAGTTGATAATTTCTTTAATTAAGAAAGTACTTTTGGAATCAGTCATAAAACAATGAATGACAATACACAACAAGTGACACTATACATGATAAAAACATAAAAATTACAACAAGTTGTACACATAACATTTACTCGAAATGACAACATCAGAATTAATATTCAAACACAGTTACGATGACCTCCTAAAACCAAGCTATCCTTGTATTATTGTTCTGTACGAACTCAAGCGGTTGAACTTGCACATTTGCCATACTTGGGTAAAATGATTTGTTATTTAGAATGTTCCTATTGATATTGTTGGAAAAGAGTGAGAAGAAAAATGCACTTAGTATTAATATTAATATTAGAATTTCTGAGAGGCAATTCCATTATCTTTTAAGTATAATGAAAATTTTAAGTAAATAATTTATTTCAACAAGTAATTTTTCACTCTTTTCAAATAAATTTGGAATCTAAAATCCATATCTATAATTTCATGTTGTTGAAAATATGACAAAAAAAGCCAAAATCAATCTCGAAAATAGCAATATTTTCATTCAATTTAAACAGACTAAACACTTTAAGACTTATAATTATATAGTATTACAGCTACAAGTCAGTTACAGGTTATCTTTATTTGAAATGAACTATAAATTCTATCACAACACATTATATTTATATAAGGGATTAAAAGTGGGAGAATCGGGATGATACCAAATCAAAGTCACCGTTGTTGTCTACAATCCCAAGGAAAGACTATCAAACTTGTTTAGTAAAGTGGTAACAGTATAAACTCTATACCAGTTTTGATGCACTTGAAATATGCCCACTGTGGTCATGACATTGAGTTAGTTCACAACCATTTTTATTGAGCAGTTTTTCTAAGCCTACCTGGCCCAAAGTTTCATGTTAGCTATTGCCGTCACTTGGCGTCCGTCATCCGTCGTCGTCCTCCGTCATCGTCGTCGACGTAGACCCTCTTGTAAAGATTTTCTCTGAAACCACTGGGCCAATTGGAACAAATTTGTGCAGCAATGGTTCTTAGATGGTCCTCTTACAGAATTGTAGCCAAGATGGCCACCAGAGCCGAACATAGTTTAACATAGAACCCTATGGGAAATTTACTTAAAGATCTTCTTGTCTGAAACCGCTAGGCCCATTGGAACAAAAGTTGGCAGCAATGGTCTCTGAATTGTCCTCTTTCAGAATTGTATCCGATGACTCCGGCCGTCATCAAGCTGGCCGCCACAGCCAAACATAGTTTAACATAGAACCTTTTTGGAAATTTAGATCTTCTTTCCTGAAACTACTAGGCCGATTGGAACAGAAATGGTCTCTAGGTTGTTCTCATTCAAAATTGTATCGGTGACCACGCCCGTCATCCATGCTGGCCGTCAGAGCCGAACATAGTTTAACAATTGAAACAAATCTTGGCAGCAATGGTCCTTAGGTGGTTCTCTTTCAGAATTATATAAGATGACCCCGCCTGTCGTCCAGGACGTCTGGCAGAGCCGAACATAGTTTAACATAGGACACTATGGGAAATTTACTTAAAGAGCTTTGTCTGAAACCACTAAGCCAGTTGGAACAAAAATTGGCAGCAATGATCCTTAGGTGGTCCTTTTTCAGAATTATATCCAATGAACCTGCCTGCAATCCAAATTGGCCGCAAAAGCCGAACATAGTCTAACATAGGACCCTATGAGAAATTTACTCAAAAATCTTGTCTGAAACCACTGGGTCAATTTGAACAAAAATTGGCAGCAATGGTCCTTGGATGATCCCCTTTCAGACATTTTGTCCGAAATGACCCCGCCCGTCATCCAAGATGTCACCAGAACCGAACATAGTTTAACATAGGACACTACGGGAAATTTACTTAAAATATTCTTGTCTGAAACCACTTGGCCAATTGGAACAAAATTTGGCAGCATGGTCCATAGTTGGTCCTCTTTCAGAATTGTTTCCGACGACCCCGCCCGCCATCCAAGATGGTCGCCAGAGCCAAACAAAGTTAAACATGGTACCCTGTGGTTAATTTACTAGTCTGAAACTACTATGCCAAATGGAACAAAATTTGACAGTAATTGTCCTTTGCTGGTCCTCTATCAGAATTGTATCTGATGACATTGTCCCCCACTGAAGATGACTGCCAGAGCGGAACACAGTTTAACATAGGACCTAATGTAAAAAATCACTGAAAGATATTCTTGTTTGAAACCAGTGAGCCAATTGGAACTTGACGGCAATGTTCCAGGCTGCCAATCAAGATGGGCATAGTCTAGGTGAGCGATACAGGCCCCTGGAAGCCTCTAGTTTTCAATTTAAGATGTGTACCAAAATTGTTTCTTTACGGTGTTTTAGGTCTTACGCCTATGTGTTTTATTAGAAAATACAGAATTATAAAATATTGGTTAAATATTTTGATTTTTAAATATCAATTCACCGGTGGTGTCAATCAGATGTGGAATCTTAAAATTTCAAAATATTTACTACGCTTATCTAAAATCAAAATATTTGGCTACATGCATCAGCATAAAACATTTCTAGTTTTAGGTAGAGCTTACCACTCTGATTCTGACAAAAAGTGTTCTGAAGATGAAATTACAAACATGCTAGATTTTCTCATAGATAACATATTTGTTGGCGGTCGAATATTTAAAAAAAAAACAATCGGCATTCCAATGGCAACCAACTGTGTTCCTCTCCTTGCCGATCTGTTTCTGAACTGATATGAAGCGGAATTCATTCAAGGGCAACTACATGAAAACAAAAGAAACTAGCCAACTCCTTTATATATAGATGACGTGTTGCCGATAAATAACGACAAATTCCTAGACTTTCTATTTTTCATCTACCCCCAGTGAGTTTGGAATTAAGGATACTACAGATACATCGAAGTCCGCTTCATATTTGGATTTGTTTCTTGAAATAGATAATGAGGGATTTTGAAGACAAAACTTTATGACAAACGTCATGACTTCAACTTTCCTATTGTTAACTTTCCCTTCTTGAGTATCAAAATACCAGCATCGCCTGCATATGGCGTCAACGTTTCTCAGCTAATCTGATATTCAAGGGCATGCGTGAGTTTCCATGACTTTTGACAAAGAGGATTACTGTTGTCATAAAAGCTGCTTAACCAGGGATAAGTTGATGTCATCACTTAGGAAATTTTACGGTCGTTGATTGACCGTTACAGTGTTCCAATATCGAAAATGAAGTTGGACCTGTACACACTTGGACTGAACAATTTATGATACCAGCAATCAAAATTTAACTCCCGTGTTTTCTTTGATATCGTTAAATCTTGAATACTAGATTAATATTATACATTGTTGGTCTGGACTTGTAAAACCAAAATGTATATAAGCATATTCAGCCTGAATTTGATCTTGAAGTTTTAGACTATTGTAATTTTTCTTAATATCTAACCAGACTACTTAGTGTCATGCTAAAATTAAATATTGAAATTGGAAGTTACAGCAATTCCCCAAGAAAATGGTGTAATATGAAATGTATCGAAGATGAATATCATTTTATTTTAGTGCCTCGAGCTTATAGTTGTAATAAATTACATTTTCTCCCAAAATATTTCTGTTCCGGGCCATGTACCACGAATTTGCAGTATTTGAAAAAACTACATCTAAGCCATTAATTATCAAATTGTGTACTTTGTGTAACTTTATTAAAACAGCCTGGTCAATAAGGTCTCAAATAATTAATTAATACTTGTCTTTTGTCATAATATACCTACAAATATGTATGTAGAATTGTTCTGGGTTTTTTTTTATTAAAATTATCACCATTTACATTTTATTTACGTTTCAACAGCATGTTTTACTGCTTAATCAATAAAGTGTTCATCATACCAATATATATTCTCAATTACATTTAATTTTCTTTTAACATGGGATGTTGATTTATCTGTAATTATAAATCCTATAAGTTATCTCTTAATTTTCGTGGACAGTATGTTTTGATTTTGGACATGTTGGAATTCTGGGATACAGCTATAACGCCAATATCGAAAATTTTAGAGTTTGAGATTTGTGTATAACAATAAAACGCATAAACATCAAAATGACAGTTAATTAATATCATATTGATAATTAAAAAAAGTATCAGTTACAATTAATCCGAACACTTAAAGAGGTTAGAACAGGTGCATCGACGGGATAAAAATTTCCTTCTTTACATTTACATTGTAATAAGTATTACAATTCAGTATCAAATTTGTGTATTTGCATATATATATACAATATACGGTATATCTACAACTGTAAAATCTATATCGAATGTCAAATAAAAAGTTGTATCAATTTCATGCAAGATTACAAATGGATATGAAACTAATACAGGTACACAGCCCACAATTTAGAGTCTTCACATCATTTTTATCATGTTTCGCTTAATTGCTTGCACCTGGGACATATATTTGATTGATACATGTAAGATTTTATAATCATCTTGCAACAAAAGAAAAATAATTAGTAAGAAATGTACGTATTTAATAATTTGATTAATTTACAACACGTTACGCTGCAGATAACATTAGACAGATTATATATGAACTTACACCGTAGTCCATGATCATGTAAAACAAATACGGTATTGGTATAAACATCGCATCTTTCAGGTAAGACTTTCAAAATGGAACAAAATAAAAGCAAAATCAAGAAATAATGAGAACTTTATTGCAGTTCTTTAAACTAAGCGTCCTCAGCATAACGTATTCTGTTCATTCTATATATATATATATATATATATATATATATATATATATATATATATATATATATATATATATATATATATATGGGGATTGAATAATCAACATTATTACATAATATCTTTGATACCAATTTTGATGCATAAGATGTGCTCATTTCGTCGATTTACGAGTCATCAGACCTAAAATATTGAAAACCAAAACAAAAATCCACAAGGTTGAAGAGAAAATTCACAAAAACTAAAACTAAAATGACCACAAGGGATATACACCTTCGTTTTCACAAATTTTACATAATAATTGTTTAACACTGAATATTTGCTTACTTCATCTAATATGGATCCGCTAAATGAGTTACAAACTCCGCCACATTCATCCACCAAAGAATCATTAGACCATCGACATCGCACTGTATCACCATCGTCATCTTGTACTAATACATGTACATAATGTCAATTGAGAGTTAAAAATCTTTTTTTTCCATTAGTATAATACCCCAGTTCGCTTGAAATTCTTTAGTTTATTGGTTGGTTATCCCTTTGGTTATATCTATGTAGTATTTGCCTTTTATGTAACTTTTGTATCATAAGTTCTCTTTGTATTTTCTTCTTATAGACTTTCCCCTCTTATCTTTTTTGTATTGGTACTTTTGGTCGATTTCTGTTAAAAACATTACTTGCATATTCCATTTATCGAGATTGATATCAGAATATTTATTCCGTCACTGAATGGAACTGTCCCCCGACTTTCAGTAGTTTTCGAATCAACGTAGAATTGACACTTAAAGTTTATTGTTAAAACATTATTAACCTTTTTTTAAATAGTTTTTATCATTTGGAATAAGAATCGAATATTTTTCAATAACAATAATAAATAGCTAAACATAAATAAGTTTGTTTTTAAGTTAAAATGAGGGTATTTTCGAGTGAATATGATCCATAGTTTGATTTTCCCCGATAATCCCAAGGACTGAGAAATTCATTTACTTTAGAATTATGCAATATTTATGTATCGTCATCTACTGAAATGTGTACCTGGTATTTGTATTGTATGACTGCAGCCAAATTTAAGTCTAATAATTGGTTGGATGGCAGATATAGGAGATGAATTGATAGTTCCGGTGTCATTACGTGGCGTCAGATCAGCTGTTGATCTCAGCATCCAAGATGAACCTCCTTCAACCAAATTAATCCAGCAGCAACTGGTAAAACTAGAATGACATCAGTACATTTAGTTAAACTAATTTGACCTTACGCGCGCCGATATTTTTCTCAGAGTTGAAATTTTTTTAAGTGACTTGGTATAAAGTGTGGATTACCATCAAAAAGAAAAAGAAAGTTGATAATTTTTGACAAGAATTGACTGACAAAGCCATAAAATAAAATCTCTAATCTTCGAAAATTTTTAAATTCTTCTCTTATCATAAATCGTTGTTTGGTAAAATCTATAGGAGAGAAATTAATATGGGTGTTATATAAAGCTACTTCAATCTATACCATTCCAACAAAGTCCAGGTAATAAACAGTTACCCAAATTGATAGATACTATTGCTGCTCCCTGTAAAATTATCACTGCTACTGCTCCATGTTAAATTGTATTTTATGCTCCTTTCTTCTGTCGTCCAGTCTTCACCTACACTGAAATCTGTACAGTAGTACGACATCGTGGTTATGGTACCAGAACATCCGATAAAACATTCCAGCGAACCTTCACCGGTAGACAGTGTTCTAGATGATATTGTAGACTTGTCACAATTATGATTGCTACCGTAACTTCGACGAAACGAAACTCGATAATTTATTTCAACCTATAATAGAACTTAGATTGTCACTGGTTTGCTGATTGATAAATTAGGCGGTTTTTTTAAACTAGCTACATGTGTTTTAACTTATTAATGCACGATGATCCTGTCGGATAATTTCCGATTTCGATACTTCGGTGCCGTGTGTTAATGTGTGTTTCATCAGAACACTTCAAAAAGCTGCTTTATATTTGTCCGTTGTTTATCATTGTAAAAGTACTTGAAGTTGAATTAAACTTGTGTGTTGAAGACAACACTCGTTTTTTTTGTGATGTTGAATTTCAAAAGATGTCTTTCAAAAGAGTTTCGGCTTTTTCAACATAACATATTTGAACAATTAGGTAAATAACAACACGCCTACTTATATCTTGCATGCATACCAATTAATAATGTTAAATATTCTCATTATTCTGTTTTATTTCCAGAATCAAAGAATGGGATTCGCTGTTATATTGTTTCCTTAATTTAATTCAAATTAATAACATATGAGTATAGCTGCAAAAGCCACTCTGAACAAAATTTTAATCCCTTTCATAACCAATATTACTTCGGAACAAATGTTTAAACAATTCTTGGATGTATCTACATGATCTAAATGGAATAATACTCGCGCATTAAACGGGAATTATCTCATCGAATCACATTCTCCAAATTTTGAAATAATTCTTCATTTTGCCAAAATCTAACCATAACCAATTGTTTTGAATAAGACAGATAAGTGGGCGTGAACAAGTTAATCAATTTGTAACACTTGCTGAGCTTCATCTCTATGCAGCAATTGAACTGTCAATAACACAGGTCAGACTCCAACTTCAGATGTGATTTTTTTCGTTTTTAGTGGCCTCACTCACAGGCACCTGGGGAATGGATTTAGTGTGTTACATCCCCTCTTTTTTCCTCTGACTTCCCCTTTTTTTGCAACAACCCACGATCTTCATTGTTAATTTTCTTTCCCTATTTTCATCATTCTATGAAAGAAATAAACGCAATAACACAATTCTATAGCATTAATCAAATGTTCAAACTTTCGTTGACTGATACAGTATAAGAGAGAAGGTTTGCAACTCGATGTTTCCCATATCGCTCACCTCCCTATGGAATCCCATCCTAAATTTGACATAGACGCCGTTATCCTACGACTATCATGCATCAATGAATTAGTTAAATATTTGCCTTTATTGTCCGCCTCAATTTTTTGTAACACTCATCGCCCACGTTTCATAAATTTTTGATTAAGTGCGTTTCCAGCTTAATCAGCACCTGGAGAGTGGGGGAGTTACTCCGTTAAAAAGTGGGTATATATGTGGCAATTGTGGTGGTCCATCCTGAACCTGTTCATGACCGTGGGCCGGAAATTTGGAAAATCATACCATGTCATTGACATTCAATGTTCAAAGGTAACCCTGTTAATGACTTGACATGACAACTGCATGGTCAGTCACATCACTGATGATCACTGATAACGATATACATGTACATTGTAATTAGCCTTGCATTTCAGTTAAAACAGAGAGTGATTTGTAGTGTGTTGCAAACCCCGTGCATAACAGGTGATTTATACGTTCCACAATGATAAAATTATGAAAAATTAATCCTGTTATTAACAAGGGTAAAAATAGCAACCCTAATCATGACAGGACATGTGTGAAAATGGACCCTGTTTTGCGGCACATAAATACTACCATTTCTAATGGAAGTAACCCCAAGGAATCAACGTCGCAGTCCATTTGCGGTGACGGAAGTTATCATAATTCAAAGAAAGATAACCCCGTATCATATTGACTGTAATATTCAAATTTTGTAAATTGGCGAAAAAAAAAACAGGTAAATTCATTTGAACGTTGCGCTACTTTCATTGCAGATATTATATTCGGGACATATCGTTGTCTCCACTTCCGTCACAACTCATGGACTGCGACGCGGATTAGGCTGGAAACGCACATAAATCACAAATTTATTAAACTTAGACGATGACTGTTACAAAAAATTGACGCGGACAATAAAGGCAAATATTTAACAAATTCATTGATGCATGATAGTCGTATGAGAACGGTGTCCACGTGAAATTTAGGATGGGATTCAACGGGAGGTGAGCGATAATGGAAACATCGAGTTCCAAACCGTCTCTCTTATACTGTATCAGTCGAAATTTAGGACAATTGAATTATGCTATACAATTGTGATATTGCGTTTATTTCTTTCATAAAATGATGAAAAATAGAAAAAAATTAATTAAAAAAATCGTAGGGTTTTGCAAAAAGAGAGGGGGTGTAACATACTAAATTCATACCACAGGTGCATGTGGTCTTTCTGATTTCTTGATCATGGGGCAGTTTCATAGTTAATTATATATATATATATATATATATATATATCTCAAAATACAGACAGCGCGTCAAACACAAAAATAAATGGAAATAGCCATAGCAACATTTAAAAAAATTTTTTTAATGAAAAATGGGAAAATAAAAATGCAATTTCACCAATGTTCGCTGAAAATAAAGTTCTTATGTGGCGTTTCAATGGAGATGAGCCTCCATTTTTCAGATTATACATAAAGATATCTTTACATGTGTTAAGAGAGACAAAGAAGCTTTTCCGGCTCATTTTCTTACAATTTAACTGACCAGTTCATGTCACACAAATTGCCATCATAAAAGTCAAGCGCATATGGTACTACACATATACTAGTTATTAACCCCTACTTTTAGTTTTGAAAGCTTGTTCAGTTTATGTTTTCTCACGTTATTATTCTAAAACCTATCCTTTTTCGCCTGATATTCCTTATCTGTTGGTAATATATTCGTTACATGATTACCATGGTGTCAAAATTTACCAAATTTAAGAACAAATATAATTCTGGGGGTGCATTTATCCGAAACTCGAATACTGATCGTTTAATATATATATATATATATATATATATATATATATATATATATATATATATATATATATATATATATATATATATATATATATACAATGTTCTTTCATGTATGTCATGTATGTCTTGGGTTTTGTGTTTGACGACAGTTTGCATTACGTTCAGACTGCTAGGAAGTCATTTACGTCTGTTATCACATTGCACACATTACATCGCCATGTCCGTTAGTTGAGAACTTCGTGAGGACCGGATGTAGTTTGCATTTGGATATAATATACGTTCATGACATTTAATGATCTGAATTAACATTCGTATATAAAGTAAACTATCATTAGTATCAGTGATAGAATTCCTCTGAAATATAAGTAGTTAAAGACACGATCTACAAGGAAGTGAGGTGTCAGTTTAATTTTCTTTATTATTCATATAACTATTTTATTTCAAATATTGAGTTTGTTAGGACACTACGTTGTTTTTATAGCGACGTCGGCAGCTTGATGAAACATAAATTGTCAGCAGAAAAAAGTTAATAATCCATTCCTACCGTCAGCTGCCGGTCCATTTTATAATTCGACACAAAATAATCGCAAATGTGTTAAATTCAAATTTCATGTCAACATTGTGAGTTCTGGATGTATCACATAATCAAATAAATTAAAATTACTGTCCGAAACAGAACTATTTTGAAATAGTTGAAGAAAATGACTTTAAAGCAATAAAAATTGAAATATAAATATGAAGTTTGGATGCATGTAAAGGAATGTGAAAGAATTGTTATATTTTATATTAACAAGATGATCATTTCTTTTCTTGTTTTACATTTTATGAGACGTTTTTGTTTCTCATATAATGCATTCTTATCTATCATTATAACCGTTTCGATTCTTAATACTAAATATTTTAACCTTTATTATCATTTAATTATACTACAGTGTACATGTAATTAACTTTGCCCCTGGTGTTGTATGTCGATTTTACATGTAAGATGTGGGGGAAATGAAATGAAAACTTGAACTCTCTGTTTATGCATGAAATAACTAACTCATTAAACTCAGTATATATTCTATTCATTACCAAATCTATTTACCTGGTTTCCTGATGGTTTCCATGATATTATACCAACTCTAAAATGAGAACATCTAATTGATGGTATATGTATCAGAAAACATATCCATGTAGTATAAAAAAAAGAGTGGATCACCCATCATCTCCCTTATAACCATATGATATTTGGTTAGTTCCCGTATCTTAAACAAGCCATGTTCGGTGAAAAAAATAAATGAAGATGACGTAAGAACTCACCTGTATGCTTAAAACCCATTGGCTATAAAAAAAAAAAAAGAAACATCCTAGATAGGTAGAATAATATTAGTTACTCTATGCAATTATTATACAGATATAGTATTTACTTTGGAATATGTAGCTGTTAGGATTTTTCAACCCGAACAATTGTAATATTCACCTTGCCGGAGGCGAGGTGAACATGCGTTTGGACTGTTGATAATATAAAATTAGTGATTTTGAAATAGGTCGACATCAAGATTTATCAACCCGAAAAAACGTAATATTCATTGCGCCTTTAGGGATAATACATTTTGTGGTGTTTTTATTTTGTAAAATCCTTTTCTACTGCATGTTAAGTCTACTGTGTTACGGCCAGAAATCACCTTTTAAATTGTAGCCAACAAAAGACACAAATCAATAATAAAATTTAACAAGATTTATTATATACAAGTTGACAAAAAATATTATGCACAATGAAATGTCAACTTAACTGTTTAAAATATAAATGTCCGATCCTTTAGTCTTTTCTTTATCCGGAATTCTTCTCATCACTGTTGCGGGAATCCAAACAGAATATTACATGTATGTCCAATCAGTCACATTCTAGTATGATGTGTGTAACTTAAATAAAAGTGTGTCAATCCAACATATGAGAACACAAGAATGTTAATGTCTGGTCTGAATTGTTCTGTTCTGAAAGTCTAACTTTCTTGTCCGTATATATAGTTACCACGGAAATTCATAGAACTTTGTAGAAAAGATCCTTCTAGAATACGGTAGAAGTTTGAATTACACATAGCATATTATGATCATTCCAAAATTATTACGTAAGTCAAATAGAACGTTCTGATCATTCCATCAGTATCTATTATTGTTCCAGTGATTTCTAAACTGCGCAGTTATAACATTATTTGGTAAAGAACTATATAAGCACATTATACATGTTATAAGGCCACACAAAATAAATTAGGCCAAGATAAATAATATAATAATTACAATATCATAACACCTCCCCCCTTAAAAGAAGTTTGAGTGTAACGAGAAAATATATACAAAAATATATAGTATGTATACAGTGTTTAATAAGATCTAGATAAAGCATCTGTTATTACATTATCTTTACCTTTAATATGTTTTACAATAATATCATATTCCTGTAACAATAAACTCCACTTAGTCAACCTCTGGTTTCTGTTTCTCATTTTATGTATGAACGTGAGAGGATTATGATCAGTATAAACCAGAATAGGATGCAAAGTAGGATTTAAATATACATCAACATGTTGAAGTGCAGACAACAGTGCAAAACACTCTTTTTCAATAGTTGGATATTTTTCCTGATGTTTATCTAATTTCTTGGAAAAATATGATATAGGTTTCTCAACATTATCATTTTTTTCTTGATATAAAACGGCTTGCATCAACGGCAAGTTTAAATTGCTTTACAAAGTCTGGAGTAATAAGAACGGGACTGTTAATTAAAAGTGATTTGCTTTTTTCAAAAGCGTTTTGACAATTATCACTCCAGATGAATTCAGAATCTTTCCGTAAAAGATGAGTCAATGGTTGAACAACAGTAACAAAATTTGAACAAAATATTTGTAAAATCCAATCATGCCTAAATATCTCATAAGTTGTTTTTTATTTGTAGGAGTATGAAAATTGGTAATTGCATCCACTTTAGCCATAATAGGTTAAACTTGACCTTGGCCAACTGTTTGCCCTAAATAATCAACAGTGGCCTTACAAAATTCGCTTTTACCAAGATTAGCAGTCAAATTTGATTGTGACAATCTTTCAAAATTATCATATAAATGTGTTAAATGCTCTTCCCAGCTATCACTACATACAATAAGATCATCAATATAAGCATAACAACAGTCTAAATCTTTTATAACATTATTGATCATTCTTTGAAATGTAGCTTGAGCATTTTTAATAGCAAATGCATGAAAGTATATTGAAATAAGCCGTCTGGTTTGAAAAAAGCTGATATTTCACGAGGTCTCGGTGTCAAGGGGACCTGCCAGTAACCTTTCAATAGATCAAATTTGCTTACGAATTTTGCTTGTCCAATGTTATCAATGCAATCGTCTATCCTTGGAATTGGATAGGAGTCAGATTTTGAAACTGAGTTTACTTTTCGAAACGAAAGGTTTTTAACTGGTTTGGGCACAAGGAGACAAGGAGAGCTCCATTCACTGTTACTCGCTCAATAATATCATTGTCAAGCATATATCTAATTTCTTGTCTCATAAAATCAAGTTTAAATGGATTGAGCCGGTAAGGATGTTGCTTAATTGGAGAAGCATCGCCTAGATCAACATCATGACAAACAGCAGTGGTTTTGTTTGGCACATCTGGAAAAAGATTTTTAAAAGAAAATACCAAAGTTTTCAATTTTTCTACGCGGTCAAAGTCAGATGTGCAAGTTTTGAGTCTAAATTTGACAAAATTTCTGAATTTTTCAATCTAACAGTTTGTTCCATAGTCTTGGAATCAAAAGATGGTTCATTTATGTGTGGTTTGTCATGGTCATTCTCCAATTTAACCATGGCTAAAGTGGCAACTGGTTTATTCTCACCTTCATTAGTACGCTCAAAGTATGGTTTTAACATGTTAATGTGACACACTCTATTTTGTTTACGCCGACCTGGAGTTTTTACAATATAATTCAAATCATTGATTTTACTCTCGATTGTATAAGGACTACAGTATTTAGCCTGTAAAGGATGCCCAGGGACTGGAAAAATTACAAGTACTTAATCACCAGGCTCAAAAACTCTGTCCCTGGCATCTTTATCATACCATATTTTCATCTTATTCTGTATAGTTTTTAAGTTTTTCTGAGCAATTTGACA
Source organism: Mytilisepta virgata (assembly GCA_028015205.1). Classification (NCBI taxonomy): domain Eukaryota; kingdom Metazoa; phylum Mollusca; class Bivalvia; order Mytilida; family Mytilidae; genus Mytilisepta; species Mytilisepta virgata. Next base: position 42,391,513 of record CM051515.1, read on the forward strand.
AGCAGTATACAATTTTTCTTTAAATCTAGATACATAGTCTAGAAGATTCAAGTCAGTGTGTTCAGTAAGCCATTTTTCCTTAACCAATTTCAAAGGTCCCCTTACAGTATGACCAAACACCAACTCAAAGGGGCTATACCCAAGGGATTCTTGAACAGCCTCTCGAACCCCAAAAATTAGAATGTGAACACCATCATCCCAGTCGCTGGCAAATTGAAGACAAAAAGTTCTAATCATGTTCTTCAATGTTTGATGAAAACGTTCTAAGGCACCTTGAGATTCTGGATGATAAGCACTTGATCTATACTGAGTAATCCCTAACTGGTAAACGACCTGCTGAAATAAAGCTGACATGAAATTTGAACCCTGGTCGGACTGTATAGACTTAGGAAGCCCTACTAATGTGAAAAATTTGATAAGAGCTTTGACAATAGTTGGTGTCTTGATATTCCTTAAGGGAATAGCCTCAGAAAAGCTAGTGGCTGTACACATGATCGTCAATAAATACGCATTTCCAGTCTTGGTCTTTGGTAAAGGTCCAACTGGAATTGGCAGAAGTGGTGCTGGTGGTATTTTCTTGTTAGTCTTGCCAACAACCTGGCATATATGGCATGATTTGCAGTATTCTGTGACATCATTTCTAAGTCTGGCAAGTCTTCCTTATACCTAAATGTCCAAAAAGGGGGTGTCATGGGCAAGACCAATAATTTCTTGCCTATAGACTTTAGGCACCACCACTTGGTATACCACTCTCCATTCCTCTGGGATAGCATCAGGAGGCCTCCACTTGCTCATCAAAATGCCGTCTTGATAGTAGTAACATTCGGCCACTTTGTCTATTTCTTTTTGGGGTAGAGCCCCTTGCGGAGCTGAAGAACCTCAGGGTCTTTATTTTGTTCTTCCGTAAATTTTCTTTTGTCTAATGAATGGCTGTTCACGTCTGGCCATGGCATAATTACATGCTTGTTAGTACCAGGTGGTCTTATTATGGCCTTTTCTGAGCTACCGGGACCTTCATTGTCGGCAAGGAAAGTGTCAGAAAGGTCCATATAATCATACTGGCCTTCTTGTAAATCCTCATCTTGTTGTTTTCTTGCCATAGCCCTAGTAACAACACAAGCTGGATATAGTTCAGCATCATCTTCAGGTGATTTAACATCCACCACCCGTTCACTTGTAACAATTGGTTCAGCAACCACTGTGTTCCCAGCTAGATCACTTCCTATCAATAATGAAACACCCTCGCCGGAAGAGTAGGACGAACACCCACAACAACTGGTCCAGCAATTAAATCTGACTTCAAATAAATACGATGGAGGGGAACATCTATACAACATAACTCCACACCTTGTAACAAAACGGAGGCACCAACGGACGTCTCCTCTGACAAAGGCAACACACCTTCTAACAATAAAGTCTGAGAACCTCCAGTGTCCTGTAAAATCTTAATAGGCTGAAGAGTAGTATTATTAACAATAGAAACAAACCCATCAGACATAAAGGGTTTATAATCCTCCATGTATTCACAAAAACTGGACTGAAAAGCATGACTCGGAGGACATTTCAACTTATTGGTAACAAAGGGTGTCGTACAAGCACTGGACTTGGGCTTATTATCTCTTTCATTCTTCTTCTGGAGTCTAAAACAATCAACCATCAGGTAACGATTTTTCTTACAATAAGCACAAGTTAGTGACTTCTTCTCAAAAGTATCAAATTTTGGACTAGACATATAACTAGAATGACTCTTATTCTGTGCAACAGGCTTACTATCAGTACTTTCAGCACTTTGATTTTTGTAATTTCCGCTTGAAGTATTAAAATTTTGACCTTTGAAACTTCTTTTATGTGATAGGGTATAATTATTGGAAACAACAGCTGCATCTTGCAATGTCTCAACAGTTTTGTCATCTAAATGTGTTTTTAAGTCTAAATTAATACACTGCTTGAACTCTTCTAATAACATTAATTGTCTTAATTTATCAAAATTGTTATCTATTTTCTTTGACGTAAGCCACCTATCAAATAGATCTTCTTTTTCCCTAGCAAATTCAACATAGGTTTGTGTTTCAAACTTTTTATAAGACCTAAATTTCTGTCTATATGCTTCTGGCACTAGCTCATAAGCTTTCAAAACTTCCTGTTTAACAGTGTCATAATCAGAACTTTTTCTGAAGAAAGTGTAAATTTCAGCGGCCTTGCCCACAAATTGTAGTCCAATAAAGCTTTGGCCCTTTGAAATTTTGAGCAATTTTCTCAAACTGTGGAAAAAATTTATCAACTATTTTTTTACAAAATTTAGGAACCAAACGTATATTTTTTGCTGCATCAAAATGGTCTGATTTTGACACATATTTAGTGTTGCTTTCTACTCCGACCATTTCCATTTTTATTTTCTCCTTCTCTAACCTTTCCCTCATTCTGCCTGTAATTGTTTTAATTTAGATTCATCTTCTTTTTCTAATTGTTTTAATTTAAATTCATCTTCTTTTTCTAATTGCTTTAATTTAAATTCATCTTCTTTTTCTAATTGTTTTAAACTTCGTTTTCCAAATGTTTTAATTTAAATCTATCTTCCTTTTCTAATTCAAGTTGTTTTAATTTAAGTTCATGTTCTTATTCAAGCTGTTTTAATTTGAAAACATCAACATTTTCGACCTTGAGGTCAAGAGCCTTTTCACCAAAAATTTCTGAGTCAACTTAATTGTCTATTACCAAATGTTTTATAATTTGTTTTCTCATAGATGCTCTCAAATCTATTTTTAGATGTTTAGCAAGCAACACTTATTCTTCTTTCTTTAGTTTATCAAACCCTTCCAGGTCTGGCGTTTTCAAAAATTTACCAGCATCAAATGCCATTTTGTAGAATTTTGTTGGCTAATTCTAATAAAAATACTGAAAAAATTTAATAAGATATTAACGTTATCTCCCGGACTTGCCCCCAATTTCTGTTACGGCCAGAAATCGACTTTTAAATTGTAGCCAGCAAAAGACACAAATCAATAATAAAATTTAACAAGATGTATTATATACAAGTTTACAAAAAATATTATGCACAATGAAATGTCAACTTAACTGTTTAAAATATAAATGTCCGATCCTTTAGTCTTTTCTTTATCCGGAATTCTTCTCGTTACTGTTGCGGGAATCTAAACAGAATACTACATATATATATCCAATCAGTCACAATCTAGTATGATGTGTGTAACGTAAATAAAAGTGTGTCAATCCAACATATGAGAACACAAAAATGTTAATGTCTGGTCTGAATTGTTCTGTTCTGAAAGTCTAACTTTCTTGTCCGTATATAGTTACCACGGAAATTCATAGAACTTTGTAGAAAGGATCCTTCTAGAATACGGTAGAAGTTTGAATTACACATCGCATATTATGATCATTTCAGAATTATTACGTAAGTCAAATAGAAAGTTCTAATCGTTCCATCAGTATATATTATTGTTCCAGTGATTTCTAAACTGCGCAGTTATAACATTATTTGGTAAACAACTATAAGTATTATGTAAGCATATTATACATGTTATAAGGCCACACAAAACAAATTAGGCCAAGATAAATAATATAATAATTACAATATCGTAACAACTGCTAAATCCCCATGTCTGCCATAAACAACCCAATGAAATCGCACTCAAAACGTTAACAACCTTACAATAAATCATTTCTATCCAATCGAAAAAGTTGTTACAGTTTGCAGACAGTCAAAACAAAAATATTTTAACCATATTTGGATGACGCGTGCTATGTCTGGGTGCAATACACATAAACTATATATCATGTTTGTTACATGGCACATTAAAAAATTAATAAATCGTCGGAAAAGTCCTTAATCAGATTGAAAACACATATTTTATTCCCGGTTTTGATATTATGATTTGAAATAACACAAATTTCATCGTATATGAAAATATTGTTTGGTTATATTTCTGAATCAACTACAGGGGCTTGTTTAGGGTGATTTAATGGGGTATACTATCAATGGCAGTTACAATCCACTCCCATACAACAAAAGGGAAACAACAAGTTGTCAAGGATTTGAATAATCTACTATTTAAATCCTTAAAGTTGTTGAATGCCAATTCTCTCGCTGATTCCAAATAAGTGTTTGTGTCTTTTCTTTCCGTGGGTATTTTACAAATCATCCTACCTTTGCCACAACTGATTCATTTAACAGCCCACAGAACCATTTCTTTCACCAAAGTCAAGCCGAGGGACTACTTCTATGGACGGAAATGAATGGAAAGTAGCCCGCAGCAAATATTTCCGTTCCGTATCTCTCGGGAGTTTACGTGACCTACCAGACAAAATCCGAGAAGTGCATTGAAAAAGAGCCCCTGTGAATCAACGGTATCAATAAAATCATGCACAGACAGTTACCACGCATGCTGATCAACAAATGTACACAATGACCAAATAAAGCCATTGTAGGCGGTCCATTACTGTGTACAATAAAAAGACCGTCGGCCATCGTCTTGAGCTAAATCTAGGTCAATGCATTGTTTACGGTTTGTCTATCAATTCTTGTTGAAATATTGTTTAGAAAATCGCACAAATACGTTATGACCCAGCGTCTGTAGTACAATGTAAATTTAGACGGCAATTTTGTCCGTCATCTAAGTTTCCATGATGTTTTTATTCAAACATATTTTATGGTCAGAATAAATAGAAAAAAACCGACAAAGGGATCAGGCACAAGTTCTACAACTTAGTAATGCCGTCTCCGTTACACACATAAAAAAGACAAATATATCTAAGAAGCAATAAAAAAAACGTAATCCATTGGACAGACAAACCCGGGAAAACAGCAACCACAAGCAAAACAAATAAACACAGAAAACTAAAAAACAATGAACAAAACGAACTCCTATAAAAACCAGGAGTGAACCCAGCTCCTCCGGAAGGGTAAGCAGTTCCTGCCCCGTATACGGCACCCGTCGTGAAGTTCAACAAAGTCAATCCGGTGGAGGCACATAAAATGTTACGACAGTGGGAAGAGGTCCAACATCATCTTAGATATTGGAACACTGTAATGGTCAATCAATTCGTGATGACGACCGTAAAATTTCCTAAGTGGTGACATCAACTTATCCTTGATAAAACCCTGGTTAAGAAGCTTTTGTGACAGCTTTAATCCTCTTTGTCAAAAGTCAGGGTAACTCACGCAGGCCCTTGAAAATCGGATAAGCTGAGAAACGTAGACGCCATATGCAGGCGAAGCTGGTATATTGCTACTCAAGAAGGTAAAATTAACAATAGGAAAGTTGCAGTCATCACGTTTGTCATAAAGTTTTGTCTTCAAATGTCCCTCATTGCCTATTTTAAGGTGATACCCAACACCTTGACTAAAATAAATTTGGCTCGTTTAATTTTCATAAAATTTTTAGGAAATATTTACTTTGACCTGTTGACATAAATGTTAATTTTTTTTAGTAAATAGAATTTCACACTTAACGGGAATAATTGCATTGACTATATAGCAGTTTGCAACCTCAATTTTGATCATAGAGAAGCTTAATTTCTCTTTACGTATTAAAGTTTATTAAAACGCTCTGGTGATTTTTAAGAGTTATCTCCCTGTAGTGTTAGGTACCACCTTAAGAAACAAATCCAAATATGACGCGGACTTTGGTGTATCTGTTATAAATGTTACAGTATATATGTCAGTATGCATTTGATTATAAAAAATATATATATTTAACATGAAATTACAGAGAGTGAGTGAAGCGTGTAAGATGAACACTGTCAATTTTGGGTAATTCATGAAAGAAGAAGGAAGAAAGAAAAACATATATATATATGTGATAACCCTGAATGTGTTACATTATACACATAGATAATTAATTTACAGTGAATCGTCCAGTATCTTTAATAAAGCGTTGTACATGAGTAAATAAAGAATAATTTATTTCATAACTAACATCGTTATGTTCGTAAAGTAACATATCAAGACTAACTGAAACATTTAACCGTGATATATTTTCAGTTAATATATCTCTTGAAGTATTTTAAGTTCAGCAGTTGGTGCACCTGTCTTCTAAATAAAATATTTGATCTATAAAGATCATATTTTAAGGAACTACAATTATTTCTTAAACGCGCATGCAAAACATTTAAATATCTATCATCAATCGACCTCCGAAAGAAATCAATAGGATATTATACTATACAGGAACTACATTAAACTGGAATACCTTGTTGCATCTACCCCCCCCCCCCCCCCGAAATAAAATCAGATGTGGCCATTTAAAGTTAAAGAATATAGAGGGGACATATTTGTTGTAACTCAATCTTATCCATACTAAGGAGGATATAATTTATTTATTTTTCTTTCCTTTTTTTAGGGGGGGGTGTATTGCAAGGACTGGCATACGAATACGCATTTATAATATAAGATGAACGCCTCTACACCATATATGATCACAATAGAAGTCATCATATATGGTGGGCAGAAGAAATATTTAATTTGCTAAATTTTATACGTTATGTGCTTTTCACAAAATATCTAATACTCTGGAGACAAATGAAGATAAAAGTGGTTTTCATTTTTATTAACAGTCAAATGAAAAAAAAAGTTTAATTCGGCAAAAATTTTTTATTTGACCATGCTAATTTTGTAAAGTGCTGTGTTAATAACTTGTATATTGAAAAACCTCCCTTCGGGCCTCTCTTGTAGAGTCTTTAGTGTGCTTGTATGTAATGGCGGACGTAGAAGTTAGCACGACATTCTAAGTTTATTCAAAAATTCATAGTACCAACACTGGATTTATATTAATATCAAGGGTATCAACTGACAACAAAATATCATTGTTTTGTGAACACTAATTTCTAAAAAAAAAAAAAAAGGTAGGAATACCGAAGTGTCAAAAGAAGGTAAGTCATTGGACAAAAAAAAACCACAACCGGTAACACCAAAAAGACGACAAAGGACAAAGTAACAACATAAAACACCAAAAGGTACACACAGAAACGTATAAAGAGTTGTAAAAAAAATATAATGATTCCAACTTTGACGACCAGTATGGCCATTCCGGAAAGTAGTTCTTGTTCACATTAAATAATTTGAAAAACTAAACAATACCCCAACTACGTAAGTCCAAGGATTTAGAATAGGGTGATAATTATGACTCTGTATTACTGACAATTGTCGTGTCAATGAAGAAGTAGAGAACAACAGAGAGGCAAAAGATAATCGAAAAAAGAATTCCCGAACAAAATGTTAGGTCCAATCCCGCACGTTTTACATGAAAAAAGCGAAATTCCAATCCTGCAAGTACACAAATGTTCAAGTCCAGGTATTTCTGTAACCAGGACAAAGAGATAAATCGCATATCATGAATTAGGTTTTATTTAAAGGTTACAGCTGGGTCTGCTAAACCGATAATTTGCTTGTGAAAATGCCTCAAAATTACCAAAAACATCGCCATCCTGCTTCAAATTCTATCGCAAAAACTCCCTGGACTTCGGTCAAAGAATGTACAATCTTATAGACACACGATTGATGTCCCAACATACCATGCAAATAAATGATGTCTTCAGGGTCTTACAGTGTATTTTGTTCAAATAAATCATCATTAAAAATACAAAAATAATGAAAATGTCCAAGTGCCTACGTTTGGTCAGAGTTGCCGTCAGCCATCTTGTTTTGTACAATCCTGCACATGATCACGACAGTGATTCTTAGCTTAAATACTGAAGAGAAACCAATATATAAGTTAGTCACATTATATTTTTACACGCCTTATAATACATCGTGAAAATTACGGACCATTTTAATCCTATTTGAAAAATACAGCATTGACCTACCCGTGCAGACGAACTCTTAGACATCCTCCTAAATAGTTCATTTTTCGTTATAGTAGTCAACCTTTATGCAATAATATCAGGGAAAGAAGTACAAAAAATGGAATCTGAGTTAGGATTTTTCTTTTTCTTTTAAGGCATCTGACAAACATGTATGTAAATTAGCCATGTGCCGTCACCTCGCATAGAGTCAGTCATCCGTCAACCTTCGACTCCATTGGCCAACCTACCCAATTTACCCTACTTTCATTAGATTTTTTATATATTTTATTCGATTCTCAGATTAAAAAGTTCTATTTCCGCGGGAAAGCTAAATCAACCTTGTCATATTCAACCTAACCGAAGTCAACCTACGGAAAATCAATCTTATATGTTATTTTTTTCTATACCTTATGTGGATGATCACTGGAACTATGTAGATGTTAATAAATGATTATTGTTATATACAATTAAGAAATCAAAGGTAAAACCGTTACAATATTGAAATTCCTAACTGTGCTATATAGAGACTGAAATATGATCTTAAGTGTATATAAAGTGGATTTTTAATGGTATGTAGAAAAAGTCGCCACTTCTTAATCCAAAGGTCGTACAAAGTATTGAAACGGAATTTAGTAATTATCTGCATTCTTTATAGGATTCATTTTACTGTCTAATTTGTCACAGTTGTAAATTTTCCCATAGTACGTCTCTTTTGTAATTGAAAAAAACAGTCATCCTTGAAAAAAAAATGATCAATATACTGTAAATTCAGTTATATTCGTTGACATCAATTTTAGTGGATTAGGGATTAAGACAAATTCGTGGGTCCTTAATTCTGTGGGTTTAAAATTTCAAAAACAAAAATAATAATAATCAAATTAAATAAAATGAAATGAAAACAGCAATTATTAGTGAAAAAAAAATTAAAAATCGAAAGTTAAATATAATATCGGGAAAAGAATACCGAAGCGACAAAGCAGTGGGAAAAGTCAGGAGAATGGAACACATAAAACAAACGCGACAAGGATACATTTATAATTAAAAGAATAAAACACGTATAATAAACTAAACAAAACTAGAACAAGACCGCACTAGCAATGTGAACTCCCATAAAAAAAAACCGGAAGTGACATCAGGTGCTCCGGAAGGGTAAGCATGAGAACAGACAATACAAAACATACAAATTAAAGGAGTAAAATACATAATAAACTAAAGAAATATAAAACAAGACGAGACAAAACTAAATAACTGGCAATGTGAACCCCCACTAAAGTGACATCAGTTGCGCCGGATAATAAAACATGTTACTATAATACAACCGATTTACTTTGAAGTGTAGTCAATTAGATCAATGATATTATTTGTCTTTTTTCCGTTGATATTAACTTATCACCATGAAAGGTTTTAAACAAAAATGTAATATTGTTATAATGACATTAGCCACCTAAGCTAGAAACAGAAATGTTATACAATGTGTTGTTATAATGACGTTTGCCACCTAAGCCAGAAACAAAGCCAATGTTATATTGTTATAATGACGTTTGCCACCTACGCTAGTAACAAAGCCAATGTTATATTGTTATAATGACGTTTGCCACCTAAGCTAGAAACAAAGCCAATGTTATATTGTTATAATGCCGTTTGCCACCTAAGCTAGAAAGAAAGCAAATGTTATATTGTTATAATGACGTTTGCCACCTAAGCTAGAAACAAAGCCAATGTTATATTGTTATAATGACGTTTACCACCTAAGCTAGAAACAAAGCCAAAAAAAAAATAATTGTATAAATCAAAACCTTTGTAAATGAATTTTCCTGACCAGAAGTGAAGATCCTTAAAAAATAAGTATTTCTATATTTAGTTAAAGTTCATTATCTAAGCCCATTTTCTATCCTGTTTAGCAAACAAGCATCTTTCCACAATTACTACATGGTCATTCATACTCCCTCATCCGTTTGAACACGAGGATCTAGCAATCTTGGCAACGACCACGAACATTTCTATATTTCTTAGTAATAAAAGCAATCGACATATATATTTCGTTGGGTTTTTAAATTCGCGCAATGGGTTATCCACGAAATCCACAAGGGTAAGTTAACCACGAATAATAAGTGATAAACACATCCTGATCGGACACATTCCTAAGGAGGTGGAGCTAATTGTTATTGCTTCTTAATGAGTTTGACCTGCATCACACATCGAGTATAACTACACTACTTGAACGAGATAGAATATACTATTACACAGAATTACTTAACAAGTACCTATTTTAAGAAATCGCTGGACAAGAATTTGTGAATTTCGAATGATCTTTATCGTACGTCATTTTTTTGTCTAATCAATAGCTGCATTCAGGGAAAGTCATAACATCAAATTATTTCAACTGCGCCCCATTTTATATGTTCCAAGACAGGAAAGTGTATAGGTCGAACACTGGTTAAACCTTTTAATTTCATGATAAATCGAAGACTGTTCTCATTTGGTCTTTGAGAGCTCATTGTGTTGAGTTGTTTTAAGTTGCGATGAAGGCCTTATAGTGATCCGATGACGTCTATTTACATGTAGGCTTTGTGTGTTTTTGTGATTTTCTTTTGTGGTCATTGCACTTTTACTTGTCTTTCTTTTTATTCACAATTAGACGAGAAATGGGGGCATTACCGCCATAGGAAAGCACTCGAAGTCCAGAGATAATGACAAGGCCGAGATAAGCTAGAAGTACAAAGACAACTTACAACATTAAAAACTGGAGGAAAGGACGCACAACATTAACCAAAAAGGTAATGTGCAATTATGACTTCACCAAAGACCTAAACGTTCGTTTTGCCACAGGACCTTGTAGTGAATATATCATGAAAATACAATGTAGATCTTGTTTATAATGAAATGATGCTTACAGAGTAATTAGTTTTGGAGCATTAATGATAATATCATCTATAATAAATTTTCAACAATTTTATTTTATCAAAACCAATTAATACTCATTTACAAGTGGGCGTGTTGCTGAATCCCAAGTAGTTTACCTGCCGATGTCACTATGTCTTGTCGTGTTCTGTTTAGCATGATTTGATTGGTCAACTGGTGCTTTATTTAAACGGTATAAATTTGTCCCTTTCAATTGTTCACTGTCTCATTAAGTTATGGGAGATAGACAAAGAACTATTGTAAGTTATATTATTATAATACTGTCTTTCTTTTCCGCTTTCAAAGCTATAGATGTGAACTTTAATAAGGTTCAATTTTCAAGCTCAGATTAAATTTTTTCTTGATAATCTTACTAGGCACCTGCGAGGCACACTATCTGCGCTTATTCCACTATTTTCACAATAGTGTTTTCACAATTATTTATAATAAGTTTTCTACGACAGCAAAACGCGTCTTGATATGGTTTCTATAGAAAAGAAAAGATTTTTTTTCAATTATAACAGAATCGCTGTATTATATTCCATACATTAATACCTGTACAAATTACTTTTGTACTATATCACGATATCTAGTCTGTTCGAGGGACAAGGTATGGACCAGAAAGTTGATATGGCCTAAGTCGAAGACGTGGTTGATATATTGATGATATAAACTGATTATTTCTAGTAACATTCGTTTCCATTAGTGTGCTGCACATACTCGACAAACGCACGGGAAATATACATGACGGCAGATAGTAAATAATGACGTTATTGTCGTGTACAGAGTATTTATCGTGTACAGAGTATGTTTATTTCGTTTTAAAGACTATACAAAAATTAAAAAATTTAGAGATTTTAATTATTTATAATGTTTTTACACTTTTTAATTTGTAAAATCTACACCTAGGATAGTTCATAAGTGTACACATTGTCTTTCTTTCAACCAATGACATTTTTGAACTGCTGTTTGGAAGAAAGTCTCTGCCATACAATTTAGTTGAAAATATTATTTCACGCAATAAACAAGATAGAATTTCAAAAAATTCTATCGCACCTTTATTGGCGAATTCTTTAAAATATTATAAATTAATATACAAAACTATTCAGGTATTTTGAAACTTTTATATATTGCGTTCCTATTATCAAAAGATGATCTTGTGTGTAATTTTATCTTATTAGGTCTTTCCACTTTTCTGTGGAAAAACCTATTATATTTGTTCTGATTATTAGGTCTTTCCACTTTTCTGTGGAAAGACCTATTGTATTTGTTCTGATTATTAGGTCTTTCCACCTTTCTGTGGAAAGACCTATTGTATTTGATTTGATTATTAGGTCTTTCCACCTTTCTGTGGAAAGACCTATTGTATTTGTTCTGATTATTTTTTTTTTCTTCCGCCAAATTTTGTTCTTGCGATAAATTTTTGTTTCGCAACATGTCGCTTAGATATTTCTTATATTGAATCATACAGTTTATGCGCTTTTCAATTTCACCCTGTTAAGCCGAACAATTTTCTTTGTAAGAGTTATCTCCCCAATTTATAGATTTCCAACATAGGTTGAGGTAAACTTTTTTTCTAATAATTAGAAAAACATTGCTCTTAAAGATATAAAATGGGTATCGCAAGGTAGAATAGGTCCTTGTACATGTCAAAACTATGAAGAGTTTTAAATCTAATTTAATATAGTAAGAGTTCTGGCCTTTCAAAAATTGAAAATTTAAAAATATCAACCGGAAGTGAACTTTTTTCATGATATCAACTTAAAAAGTGTGGCAAATTGATGACAGTGATGATTAGATTTCAAAAATATCCATATATGCTTGATTGAAGCATTTTTTAAATTTTACAAAATGGGGGGGGGTGTGGTAAAAATTGCTTAAAAATGATCTAAATCAACATAAGTTCACACTTTATCAAATTGTTGAAGTTTTGGAAAAGATCTGTCTTTTTCGCATGATTATTAAGGCCATTTCTTTACAAAGGAAAGTCGTTACTTTATTTCTTATGATTATTATTATTATTATTATTATTATTCTTTCTTAGTATGCCAAACTTCAAGGTCATTTCCAGAAAGATTTATTAGACATATAGGGATTGTATTTGGTACCAAGTATTATTCAGACATAAGCTATCAGTTGGTGAGGCCGCTAAGGGTTCCCATGTACCTTATAAGAGTTTGCTCCCCTGTTACAGTTATGCCTGTTATCAGATCTCCTCAAAAACGGTAAGAGATATCGACATGAAACCTTTTGCAATTTCTTTTGTTCATCTGTGCGCACATTAATCACATCTGCCGAAAAGGATCTGACGACATCTTATAAGAGTTATTTCCCTTTATATCAATTTCACTTTTGATTTTTCATGCAAATATTAAGTTTGAGTTAAGATACAAGCATGAGCCTTCATATTTAGGCATCATTTTTTGTACCAAATAAACAACTTTTTCTCTTTTCAAATTTCCCGGTGAAAATTTGCCCCATCACTTCAAACTGAATACCGAAAACTACAGGCGCATTAATATGTTCAGTTCTCGAAACGTTTAAGGGTTATTGACATGCTTGAAGTGTATTTTGTAGGATATTCATTCCTTTCCAGAATAAATTCACTTGTTTATGCTTACGATTGTGGCATTAGTTGTGACAGATCGATGCCGAAACCCATAGCAATTATTTTGTACTACTTTCCTACTCTGTCGAATCACATTTTCTATAGATAGTAAAATTTTCAAATTTATACTTGTAAGCCAACGTGGTGTAATGGTTAACGGGGTTGTCCCAGCAAACTGCTGGTGTTGGTTTCAAACCTCAGAAACTACTTCAAAATTATATGACTTGTTTTTCCAAGTTTTTTTAACATATATCGTATTTTTGGATAGATTTCAATTCATTTCAACGCACACATAATTATATTATCAATAATTATGTTATTTTTATTTACGTAATGAAATTCAGCTTGGAAAATTGTGATATACAATGCAATACAATAAAATACAATGCCATACAATATTTATTACACCAATTACAGATTCGAACATAGCAGTTATAGTTTGATATAAACACTGACATACACAATACATAAAACAATCAACTGGATAAAAAACCCAACTGGTCAACAGGCTAAATTTCTGCCCAACTGAGAATTCGGACAAAGAGAGATAATTCAAATTTGATATCAATGTAAAAAAGAGAATGTTTTTCTTTACTTTTTGTTTTTTTCTTTCATAACCTATCTCGAATTCAAAATTATCATAGTTGATTTATCAATAGAAAATAAACTTCGCATTTGCACACATTATCTAGACTTTTAAAAAAAAAGAAAAAAAAACAAAAGCCCGTCCCGACTTCAGCCAAGAGATATTGTCGATTTTATTTATTTCTCAACAGTTACGCCCCTTGCCAAAAATAGAGGGGTAGGGGTTCTTTATTGCAAAACTGGAAACGTGAAAAGGACAGACCTTGCAATTGTTCTCGGAACAATTGTCCTTTTGTACATTTCTGTGGAAAGACCTATTGTATTTCTTCTGATTATTATATTTATTTCTTCCGCCAAATTTTGTTCCTGCGTTAAATTTTTGTTTCGCAACATGTCGCTTAGATATTTCTTATATTGTATCGTACAGTTTATGCGCTTTTAAATTTCACGCTGTTAAGCCGAACAATTTTCTTTGTAAGAGTTTTCTCCCCAAACACTGTTTTTCTTGTGCGCGCATCTCCTTTGCAACGGTAAAAGATATCGACCTAAAATTTTTTGCAATGTCTTCAGTTTATCTGTGCGCAACTTTGTTTCATTTGGTCGGAAAGGATCTGACATTTCATAGGAGTTATTTCCCTTTAAACGACTTTCACTTTTGGTGTATCATACCAATTGTTATTTAGAGTTGAGAGATCAACATGAACTTTTGTATTTAGGGTCCATGACCCCTAACAAGTTAAACGAGGTCAAGGTCAAAGGTCAAGGTCACGTCCTAAATTTTGACTTTTGCTTGTGATCGCTTCTCCTCTGAAACGGTAAAAGATAGCTGATTAAATGTCATGGAGAAAATATTAGAGACGTTGAGACCTAGCTTTGTTACATTTGCATGACGTCATTTTATAGCCGTAATTGCCCCTAGAACGTTTAAATTTTCGGTCTTTCGTTTATTTTTCAACAATGATACATGATAAAGGCATGGGGTCATGTGTTTTCACATCAAGGATTGATAACCTTCAAATTGGCTTCAAGGTCAAAGGTCAAGGTCAAGTTCTATTATTTGACATTTGCTTGTTATCACTATTCCTCTGAAATGGTTGTAGATAGCCAAGGAAATGTAAGGTGGAAATGTTTAGGACATTGATGCGCAACTTTGTTACATTTGATTTAAAGTTGTATGATGTCATCTTTTGGGAGTAATTGTCCCTAGAACGTTCAAACTTAAGGTTTTTCGTTTATAACCTGACGATGGTACATAATAATGGCATCGGGTCTTCTGCAATGACCTCAGCGACCAATGACCTTGAAAATATCACAAGGTCAAAGGTCAAGGTTATGACCTAGATTACATTTTTTTCACACTTTATAAGGTTTTTCAGATTTTTAAAGCAATTAAAGTTATTGAAAGCGTGAAATTGAGGCACTACTTTTGATGACGTCATTTCTTGGAACGTTGTTATTTCTGTAGACGTTTTTAGACGTTTTGAATATATTGGAATGTTAATTAATGTGACAATGTTACAACCCACGAAAACGTCTAGAATTATCAATTTCTAAGGTCATATTAATGACGTTTTTGATGTTTATAGTGCAAAACAGTATAATTCATCACAAACATTTACCAGTAGTTCACCAGAAATAAACATTTTTCTTAGTTATTCAAACTAGCAGTACATATTTTTTTTAACAATTGTGAAATTACCTATCATATCAACCAAGAAGTGATATTTGTAATACGGGAAGTAGCATAATACCTCCCTTATTTCAATCAAAAGTACATAGAACCATATATTTTTGCAATCGCTGAAAGCTTAGCTATGCTCTAAAACCAACAATTATATTTTAAACCTCAAGTTTTTTATCAACATATGTGCAATTGAGGTGGAAAGACCTTCAATTGTTCTCTGAAGAATTGGTTTTTAATTTTGTTTGATTTTAAACATTTTAAGCCTTTACCACAAATCGACGAAATGTGCAGCAAAAGTGGTAATCAAAGATTTTATTATGTATGCATTTATAAATATTTCCTCGCCAATTGTTTTGTTATATTAAAGTTATTATTTGTATTCATATACCCTAATTGCGGGTCTATGAGAAAATAAAATATTCCGACTTTTTCCGGCATAAAAAATCAGGAAGAAAAAATTCTCTCCCGTTTTCCGTGGTTAGTGTGGATGTAAATCTACTTATTAAGATAAATAGGCCTAATAATTATAGGATATCTAATTCAAGAATTTGAATATCACAAACTTTTCAACGAGTAACCGAAAAACACCTTAATTCACGAATGCGCGCATCGAATTTATTTTCACTGGAAATTACGATAAATCATCATCATCAATGTAATAATAAAACGTATCACAAAATACCGAAATAAATTTGATGCACTGTGCGGTCATTTCGTTGACTGACAACCCATCAGCAGTGCTCGAGATCAAAATATTGGAAAACGGGTTAAAGATAAAACGATGAATTAATAAGCACAACCATAAAAAATCAAAACAATTAAAACAAACAGGAATCCAAACTCAGCCAAGAGTTACCTCTGCATCAAAAGGAAGAGCCTAAGAGATTTCTGGTAATTTTTGTCAAATTTTGAACGGAAAATTTTAAGGCATTTGAGTAATTAATCATGCCAGGACAAAAGTTCTGGCTAATAGGCTGGTAATGCCTTCGGGGACTAACAGTCCACCATCAGTGACATAGACCCAGTGGTAGTAATAAAACGTATCACAAAATACCGAAATAAATTTGATGCACTCTGTGGCCATTTCGTTGACTGACAACTCAGCAGCAGTGCTCGAGATCAAAATATTGGAAAACCGGTCAAAGATATAATGATGAATTAATAAGCACAACCATAAAATATCAAAACAATTAAAACAAACAGGTATCCAAACTCAGCTAAGGATTACCTCTGCATCCAAAGGAAGAGCCTTAGAAATTTCTTGTAATTCTTGTCAAATTTTGAACGGAAAATTTAAAGGCATTTGAGTAATGAATCCTGCCAGGACAAAAGTTCTGGCTACTAGGCGGATAATGCCCCACGGGGACTAACAGTCCACCAGCAGTGACATAGACCCATGGAGTAATAAAACGTATGACAAAATACCGAAATAAATTTGATGCACTCTTTGACTGACAACTCATCAGCAGTGCTCGAGATTAAAATATTGGAAAACCGGTTAAAGACAATTATAATGATAAATTAATAAGCACAACCATAAAAAAATCAAACAATTAAAACAAACAGGTATCCAAACACAACTCAGGGTTACCTCTGCATCAAACGGAAGAGCCTTAGATATTTGTGGTAATTTTGTCAAATTTTGAACGCAAATTTAAAAGCATTTTAGTAATGATTCATGCCAGGACAAAAGTTATACCCAAAGAGCAAACCAAAAAACGCAATCTATTAGATATACAAACCCGCAAAGACAAATAAACAATCACAAGCACAACAAATAAACACTGTAAACAAAAAAAACAATGAACACGAACTCCTTTAAAAACCAGGAGTGAACTCAGGTGCTTTGGCAGGGTAAGCAGTTCCTGCTCCGTATTCGGCACCCGTCGCGAAGTTCAACAAAGTCAATTTGGTGGTATTCACAAATCGGCGGAGATACATGAAATGTTACGACAGTGGGAACAGGTCCAACATCATTACTGTAACGGTCAATCAATTCGTGATGACGACCATACAATTTCCTAAGTGATGACATCAATTTATCTCTGATAAAATCCTGGTTAATCAGCTTTTGTAACAGCAGTAACCCCCTTTGTCGAAAGTCATGGTAACTGACGCAAGCGCTAATCGGATAACTGAGAAACGTAGACGCCATATGCAGGCGATGCTGGTATATTGCTATTGGGCCAGTTTCCTTTTGTTTACACGTAGTAACCCTTGAATGGAGTCCACTTCACACGAGTACAAAAACAGATCGTAGAGGAGAGGAGCTCAGTTGGTTCCCATTGGTATGTCAATTGTTTGTTGAAAAATTCGTCCGCCAAATTATCAAATATGTTGTTTATGAGAAAATCTAACATGTTTGTAATCTCATCTCCAGAATACTTTTTGTCAGAATCAGAGTGGTTCTTCACGAAATAATCCTTTTCTCTAAAACTAGAAATTTATACCTGCGTGTGGCATTTTTCTTGAAAAAAACATTGATGAATCGATATTTTAATTGAGAATATGGTATGGTAGTGTAAAGTTTAAAGAAGTCGAATGTTTTATGAAGATTTTGATTTTAGATATTGTAGTAAATGTTTTGAGCTTTTAAGAATCCAATCTTATTGACGCCATTAGTGGAACATGATCTGTAACAGTAATTCAGAAGGCCCTCTTTAATAAATGTCAAGATGAATGTTAAAATCTTTGAAAAGATGTTTTGTAGCAATTAGCTGACCCTACGATGTACCTTTGTTTAATCGGATTCTTATGTAGTTCAGGAATCTAATAAAGAGGAGGTAGGTCCATTACTTCACTCTTTTTTGAAATGGCAAAGGAATGAAGAACGGGTTGTGATTATAAAGACTTCCAGCTTAGTGAGTGTGGTTGCTGTATGAGTGTTATTTATTCCCAATTCGTTTCTAAGACACTCAAAATTATAGTTCTTGCAGAACAACAATATTGCACACGCTGTCAACAATTACTCTACTGACACAGCTATCTCAGTGAAGGTCTCCGTTTCATTGGTACCAAATGTCTAAGGAATCTTCAGGATGATAATCTGCATATTGTACTTATATCATCTGGCGTTAAAAAGCAAGAGATTGTCGGAATTTCGTAGCTCTCCCAAGATTGGGATCGTTCTTTATCAACTATAATCAATTTCCGTATTTCCGGTTAACGGTTGTTTGAATCAATTTTTGGAATTGATTGTATACATATTAGCTATATCTAGATTATTTTCCAGGTAGTTTAGTTATGATTTGAAAGATTGATAGTCATACTGTAACCCAAAAGAATTGTGATGTGTTCTTGTACAGTATATACATCATGCCAGATTATATAAATATTACGATGTACATGTACATGTAAGATAAATAAATATACAGAATTAAATAATACATTGACTAATACACAAAGTTTACATTACGAACAAATTATATAATTCAAATACATCTAAATATCTTTTCTAATATACATTTTCCTTCAGTGTTAAAAGATTTGTTTTGTAGAATTAGCCCATTTCTAAACTCTCTTTTAAATACAGAAAATACATTGTATCCCTTGTTCGGAATTCAGACAGATAATGTATTTTGTGTATTGAAAACATAATTACTGTGAGTAAATAATTAATATCATAATATTGTTTATCATTTATTTTGTAATCCCATATCAAATTCTTCAAAGTTAACATATGTTTTCCAAGTTTAAATTTTTCTAGCAGATTAGATATTTCGTCCTATAACTTATCAAGACAGTGGCATGTAATAAAAAAATGTTCATAATCTTCTGTAATGTTACATTGATTGCAGTCTGAGTTTGGACAAATTTTCCATTGTTTCAATAAAATTTTGTTTGGAAGAATAAAATGTAGGAGTTTCCATCTGAATATTTTTAATTTATTTTCTTTCAAATAATTATGAATAAATTTTAGTATATTTTGAGCTTTATTCTCCATGTTTTCAAAATTTAGTAGTCTCTTCCACTTATAAAAGCCAATTGGTATTTCTTTATCTTGTTCTATTAATATTTTGTAAATTGTATTTGTTTCTAGTTTATCTATATTTAGTTTACAGTTATCTTTGTCATAAATATACAATGCATTATCTGTTAGTACATTAGTTGTTCTTGAACAGTTTTCAGCTAATATATCAAACCACTCTTTTGGTATAGCTTTTTTTAATTTTAAGAATTCAGCAATCCATGTAGCTTTACTGCTTATATACCCTTAGATTTTTTTAATTTGGACCTGTATCTTTGCCCTAATAGCATTCACCAACTCTGAAAGTGTATCTGTAGATTCATGTGTCATTGAAGTCCATTTTCTGGCGTAGTCCTTAACAGAATCCATAAGCAATTTAAAATTATATTTCCAATAAATTGACTGAGTTCTCGGTATTTGGAACCTTTAGCTAGCATATGTTTTAGCTTTTGATTACCAACAAGATTAAAATCTCCAATGATAACATGACACAAAGGACAATAATAGAATGGGGATGTCAAACGGGAGCAGTCAGTGGGTTTAAACTTCAGGTCTAAATATATGTAGAAAAACTTTTCCTTTCAGAAAATAAAAGAATAAAATATCTGAGTCTCTTAAAATCCGCCATTAAGAATATCACGAATGACTTTGGACTTGATTCCGCCACCTATATGTAGTAACACACCATGTTCCTCTACTGACTTACGACTTCACATTGACTTTTCGGACCACACGATTGGTGTAGTAACATAAAACTGGAACGGCTTATATTACTCTGTCTATATTCCGTTTTTAATAGACGATGTGTTATTGTGGGCCTTTTTTTAAACTTGGGTGTGTTCGTGGAGTCGTCAGAGTGAATCCCTTTGAATTACATACTTTGGATTGCTATTCGTGCATAAATTGAACACTTCATTAACGTTTTAAGTAATGCACCGTCGAAATAAATAAAATTTGACAAGTCTATTCCTACCTTATTAAAATTAAATAACCTTTCTTCATGGCTTCATATGAGCAGTTGGTGAGGGAGCTCATTCTTACTTGATGCTGTATTGGTATTTATTATAGTATTTATTTATTAGTATATATCGAGAATACTCTAAATAGTTACCATTACAATTTTTTTATGAAAATTAAAAAAAATAAAATAAAATGAAGCCTTTGCAAATATAGACACGACACACATTATCAGTCGATTCACATCCAGGGTTTTAATGGCTCCTTCATTGCATGTAATGCTCCGCCCAAATCCAAAATCTTCACAGAAGTTACATTATTATAGATAGCTTTCCTTCCAAAACACCTGGGCCCAGTTTTTCAAAAGTTAGTCACTTTTTTCGCTTTCAGTTATTTCGATTGTTAAGTAATATTTCTGTACAAAATCCTGCATGGACACACAAAGTCATAGGATTAGCCTATCAGAATATTTTCTGTCCTCAAGCATAACCAAGGAAGTGGAAATTTGAAACTGAAAACTGTGGTTAACGTTTGAACAACTGGGCCCAGGTTTCACCTTTTGAATACGAGTTCTTTTTTAAAAATATTACTACTAATACTACCATTCTATGTAATATTCTGTCCAGCATTTTTTCATCAAATCTTTTTAGTCTGCAATTTTACTAACCAAATGTCTGCCTTGCCTTGCCACAACTTTATAAGAATAAAATGTCTATACCCTTGCTCTGGAATTTAAAGTCACAAGCCTTTTACATTGAAAAAAAAACAAATCAAGAACTCTCTGCTAAAGGAGAATTTGGCATCTTTTTTTCATTTTGAAATACGTGTTATAAAATTATCGAAAGATAAATGTTTGAATTCTGTAACTTTTGATTTAGGATTGTTATCGACATTTACCCCATATCTGCTTTTATTTCTGATTGCACTCTCTTGGGTAGAGGTGGATTTTGACGACCTCTAAGGCAACAATAATTTTTAATGGAAAGGGTGGGGGCATTTAAGGGGGATAAAAAATGTCATGGAAAAAGGCAGGACTATTTATCACATCAAATACATGTATACACATGTATATTTTGGGAAAAAGTTGTGCACGGGGAAAAAATCTAATGGATTCTGAAAATAATAGATAACGGTTATTTTCTTGCAAGCCTCTGAAAATCTTAATAGTTGCATTGATAGGTCCTTCTGGTTTTAATGCTCACACTTTTTTCATTATTATTTGCGTTACAAAGTTTTGACCACGAGTGTACTTCTTGAAGGTTATTCCTGAAAACAGATTTTACACAAAATAATTGTTATCCGAATTTATCCTTTTTAAAGAAAAATCTTTTGTAGATGTTATGAGGAAATTTTTTTTACATTAAATTACGTCTGTTTGGTCTAATGTATTATCAATCTACATGTTAAAACATAAAAGTCTTACAAATGTTTTTTTTTTTAAATATGTACGAGAAGGTTCATCCAGAAATGCGATGTTGTTATCCGATTTAGGTAATTCTTTGCATGGTGTAATGTATCAGCAAACTACATGTAATTCTAACAAATATATTTTTCTAAATTTGTCCGAGAACTTCGCGTAAACATGACAAACACATAAACAACCACAGTTCACATAATGTATGTGTTACATAACATTTAAATTTGAACATAATTACGTGATTTAAAATTTTATTGAAAGCTGGTACTAAAAAGAAAGAATTCAATATATCGCAAGCAGACCGTATATGTTCCACAAAACTGATCTCAAGGGCATTTGTGACGCATGAAGATGTCAATTATCTGTTTTGTACCGACTGAATATTTCTACACCATTGCGTTATCAAATATATAATCAATATATATATATATATAACAGTTACAATATAATTTTTTTAATAAAAAAAAGTAAAAAGGAAAGAAAGTGAAGTCTTTGCAAATATCGTGACTACCACCATTTTCAGTCGTCATCCCAATTTGATTGATCAGAAAGAAGTTTCTGTAACAATTATGCAATTTTGAAGTGTTAATTTTATAGATTTTATTTGTCACATTTATGTAACAGTCATTCATTACAGAGTATTTCCAAATACATATTTTTAATTGCCTTTGTTCAATTTCATGTGTCATATAATTAGTAAATTGTATAACTTTGTGCCCTAATGTCCTGCTAATTTGGTGCCATGTAAATGTGGTGCCCTTTTGTGCCCTGTAAATTTAGTGCCCTATAGAGCCCTGTAAATTTCATTAGTCAGCACTTATTTGCCCTGTTAGTGCTATGATTTTCCATATTTGTATAGGGCTTGTTAGGGCAAAGAGAAGTGATATATAAGGAAACGAGAAGAGAGTGAGGGGAGAATGTCGATAGAAGCGTTTGTTAATTGTGATTTATTGTTGAGCCTGATGTTGTATATTTTGTTGATATTGTTGTTAATACAGTATAGAAATTTATAATCGACTTGGTGTCTATATTCATACAAACAAGGACTGTTCGATAACACAAGGATTCCACATTTAATTTTGTAACCAGGATTCCCTGAGTGAGACGTTACCAATATTCAGTATTAGGTAATCCTGAAAAATGGCGTCATTTGGTGTCTTCTGTCAATTAAAGTGTCATTTGGATTTATTGTCAATGTATTTGGTTATTCTGATGCGTCAGTGATACATCACAGGAGATAAACATATATTGCACAACGTATTAAAACCACAAAAAGGCACAAACGACAGTAGCCACCTCCCTCTTGTACCCTCTTTTTCCGTTACATTTCTGTTTGTAGGAAATAAATACATTGTATCCTCATTCTCGTCCTACTGGAAATGACACCTCATTTCACTCTCTTCAAATGTGATTGGTGTCGTTTAAAGAGTGGAACAGGCTTTCTTTCCAGAGCACCTGATGTTATTTTTTTAATAATTTCTTTCTTTATAAATATTACTGTCCAATTCCATGAAATGTTCTGTCCGGCATTTTGTTTTATCAATTTTTGACTGCAAATTTACTCACCAAAATTCCTGCCCTGTATTTTCATTTTGAGATACTTGCTTAGAAATTATCGGGTGATAAATGTTTGATTCTATTACTTTTCGATTTAAATTTTAGGATTTTTGTCTTATCGACATTTGTTTCATATCTGCTTTCATTTTCGATTGAACTTCTATAGGTAGAGGTGGCTTTTAGCTAGATTGTGACTACTTCTAGGGGAACATTAATTTTTATGTAAATGGTGGGGGCATTTCAGAATTTTGAAAAAGTGTGATGGAAAAATTCAGGATTAGTTACCACCAGGCATCAAATATATGTTTATACATGTATATTTTGTGAAAAACAGTTGTGCATGTGACAACAATCTAATGGATGCTTACAAAAATAGTTTCTTGTCCTCCTATACAAATCTTAATAGTTGCTTCAATAGGTCATTCTGGTTGTGCTGTTCACGTTATTTTCATAATATTTGGCTTTTACGAGGTACCTTACAAAGGTCAACAGAAAAAGTCACAGTGCGACCAGTGTTTTCAAATCATATATTATGAAGAATGAAGTCTATGTGGCATTCAAATTTCTTAATAAAATCTAATATTTAAGCGCAATAATTATTTGCAAAAATGACAAAGAATTACACTTGCAATTATGAAATAAATTAAGTATCCGAATTTATTCTTTTTCTAAAGGGAATTCTGTGCTACATGTTACAAGGATAAATCTGTACATAAAATTACATTGTCTGTGTGGTCTATAACAACATACGGGTGAAAACATTACTAAAAAACTTCTATTAAAGTGTTATAGATTTCAAAGGCTGCTTTTAAAAAGTTTTAAAATAGATATCAACATCTTTTATCCCTCTAAATACCAAGCTTCTAGAAAAGCACTGATCATGAACGGGTTTATCCTATCTTAGTTTCTACTGTAATATCGCGAATAAATGCAAAAGTCTCGCTAGTAACCCACAGAAAGGTGGTAGTTACTTAAGATTGTTTCAAAATAAGGGCTACAAATATGAAAATATGTGCAATTCTGTAAATATTGCTCTTCCTCCCAATGACTTGGAGACTTTAAATTCATACTAGCCTCTCACGAATACTGCCGATTTCTATTCAGCTCTATGACGAGAGAGCATTAATCCCATTATAAGAGTGTATTTTCAGACTTGTTAGTACAGTAGAGCGACAGTATCCGACCTGTAGCTATGAGAGTCTTAGCTAGTTTTACAGTTAAAACGAGCACACTCTGACCCTGCTATCTAAATTATGTACATTCCACTCTAATTTTGCAATTCTAGCAACCGGTCACCTTATTGGTAATCATACTGTATTGGTTTTAATATTGTGTTTTATACATCATAGTGTCATGATATATAAGGGGGGGGGTACCCATAAAACCAGTTTAACCCCACCACTGTTCAGTGTCTGTACCAAATCACACTATCCATCATGACTCTCTGTTGTTATCATGTATGTGTTGGTGCTCTTTTATGTTATTTTTTTTTCAGAAGTTTTGTCAGTTGGGTTGCTTTGATTGATTGGTGTGGCATTGTTGACTTTTCCTGTTATCCAGTTTGTTTATTTATAATTTAGCAATAAAATATGTTTAATCTAAAAAACATAAATAAAAATAAAATTGTTATAATGTACTGCGACATACATATGAATATCCTGACAGGCATACTATTGGACAGACTGCCGGTAAGTGGGCAGGGCCCTAATAAAGATTAGTCTTACTTGTGCGATATGGACACGACCTTTAACCCACAATTTTAAGCATGTTTCAGATTTTACTGAGTTATCGAGAAAAAAAAACAAAGACAAAAAGTTTTTGCGAAAGAAAGTCTGTGAGTAGATTAAGTTTACACATCAATAAAATACTTCATTAACCATGTATAAACTCAATTTTCGCTGGATTTATTTATTAACGTTGATACAAAGTTGATTTAATGAGAAACACAGGATTATCTTATTTCGTTTTCGGCTATAACGTGTGATTTTGACCACTTACTGGTCAAGGTTAAAATTTATATAATTCTTTTCAATATAGATTTATATAATTCCTTTATCAAAATACCTCAAGCAGTTTCATTGAAAGTTTTGGTTTTAATTTCTGACTGATTAGATTAATTATTTAATGAAGTGTATTTAATAGCACACACCTTTTTGTACTATATAAAGCATGCGACGATTTGGTGATCATTAAAAATATATTCGCAATAATTGAATTTGAATTGTAACAGACAATTTGATTGGTTGTTAACGGTTGAGAAAGTTACATTATATTGTATAATCTACTTCGGGTACTGTGATGTGACCAACGTATGAATTCGCAGTCCGCGATTTAAATATTCCTTGGTTAAAAAAGATATTCAAATGATTCTACCTGCATTTTTGGATCAGATTTCTTTGGCAAATTAAATTATAAGAATTATTATAAATTTTGAAACAGGTTATACATGTTATACTTGGTCAGTTTACGCTTACATATAAACCGATAAACTGCATCAATCTTATATCGTTTAACCTGTTTTAAAATTGAAAACAATTCTTAAAAAATAATTGTCCTATTTCCATTCAAATGTATGGCCTAGTGGCCTTGCTGAAAGTCCAGACGATGAAGGAATAGATGTCACAACATCAAGAGTTTGAGAAGCGCTGAGGAAAAAAATACGATATTTAAGCCAAATTCTAACACTCGCAGGTTGAACGACAAACACGGTGTATATACACATCTTGTGCATCCAAATTGGTATCAAAGAATTTGATATACACCTTTAGGTGATGATGAATAAACAAATTATACAACATATTTATAAGATGAAGAAAAAAATATAAAAATAACATATTTCTAAAAGGGTGATGGAGTAAATGGTAACCCCGAGAAAACATTGTCAACCAAGGCGAAGCCGATGTTGACAATGTATTCAGAGGGGTTACACTTATTTATTTTATTATACTGAATGTCTTGGATTTTATAAGCGGGTGACAGTATAAAATACTACCCGCTTGTTTCTCTCCAGCGGGTGACAATATAAAATACGACCCACTGTTTCTTTCCGGCGGCTGATCGAGCAAAATAACACATTCTTGTAAACAATGAAAATGCATCAAAAGTAGAGAAATTTACAAACAGTATAATAAAATAAATTATAAAATTATTATTAATTATCTGTCTATAGATATACGACACGAAACCTTGAATTATATATGTTTGATCGAAGTAACAGATACTAGACTTTGTACCTGTCTAAAATTTGTTGTGTTTAAGATTATATTTAATTTATCGAAATTTTTGTTTCGGACAACAAAAGTCAGAATTTTTATTACAATTAAGAAGGAAATATGTGTTTCATCATCAACATAATTTTGATTACAGAATTTACATAATCTGTTTTACTTATGTATCCCAAATTCCAGTTCCAATTATGATCACAAGTTCTAAACTTAGCTATCTATTTTATATTAATTTTCCATGAACACTTTCTTCCCTCAGCTCTATATATATATGCGCAAGTCAGAATTTTTATTACAATTAAGAAAGAAACATGTCCTTCATCATCTACATAATTTACATAATCTGTTTTGCCGTGGAATTTTCTGATGTCTCCCAAACTCTAGTTCCAATTATGATCACACGTTCTAAACTCGGTTATCAATTTCCAAGATTCAAAACTTGTATGTTTTAGATAGAGCTCTGGTTCTGTGTTGTATTTCAAATATTCATCTAAGGAATTTTGTTTATCTTTATTGTTATATCTAATTTTTCATTACATTGTAATTTCAAAATATATCCAATGTACATGTATAACAAGTGTTCAAAGTCTCTGTTTACTGCAGAGGTTGAACGTTGTCCATTGGGTTGTCGGTTGGCTTGTACAGTTTGGCAATGACATTCAGGAAGTGGGTTCCTGTGATTACACTGTCCATGTACTTGTCCCAGGCGGTCTGTATTTTCTGCCCCAGGATGGTGTAATTTCTGTGGATGTCCCTCTCTAGGTCTTCTGCACGGACACTGTAGTTTACTGTCTCATATACAACTACTCCGTACATATTGTTTGCAGTTTGTAATAATTTTTCAATTAGACTTAGGTGTCCATGGGCTCTGGTGGATCATCAACATTAGGGTGACCAATATCAATGTTTTTTTCATGAATTTTGAGATACAAGTATTTTCTTTAGTATTTACCAAATAAATATCGGCATAGATTTAAAAACCTAAATACTATTAATATTAATAAATTTTTTATAAAAATAAGGCTAACGGACTCTATGGGCGAACGAACCAAGGGCGAACATGTAATTAGTTGACAAGTTCTACGCACTCAAACATCCCTATTAACAGGTTTGGAATAACCCCTATATGGCACTAATTGCGATATAATACCAAAATTATACTCCAATTCTGGAGACTTTTAGAGTTGTTATTCTTTTATTGTGTATTTATGAATGTGCGCAGATTTTCATCCAGATACCATTATACTCAAATTGGGGTATTATATCAAAATAAGGGGTTATTCCAAACCTGATTTACAATTACAAAATGTAACACAACAAGAGACCCCAACGAAGAAACCTCGCCGGTCGATTGCACAACAAATTAGTATTCCTCTAGAAAATCAAACACCATTCAATTCAAATTACTTGCCAAGCATTCAAGCTTGAAAACGTCTTTTTGAAAGTAGACCAGGTAAAAAACCTTGATTCAGCTATAAAATGTGTTATATGTTACAAACAACAGTTAGTTATTCTATGTTACATTCCATATGGGTTACCAGCAATATGCAATAAAATTTAATAATTTGTAGAAAATTTATAGCATTTTGTTTTGGTGGAAGTGTAACCGAATAATGCAAAGCAACTTAAAATATATGTTCCCGTTGCTTTTCTTTCCTGAAAATAAGCTTGAAAAGGGTGGGATGCAAATTTCCGAAAAAATCTGGGAGTCCACAATTTAAATCTTCACATATCTAAACATTCATGTGAAATTGTTTGAATTACATTATTTTGAATAAAGTCCCACTCTCGTTTTAAATCATTTACAAATTAATATGATATTGACCATGGAATCGGAAGTGCATATGATATTCATTTTGGGGGCTTAATCAACCCTTCATAAAATGGCTACGCCCAGTGAATCTTCTAATGGTTTATCATAACCTGTAGGGACCGTGCAAAATTTGTTGGCAGGGAGGGACCATATTTTTTCTAGCTTCATATTGAAATAACCCATCGGATATTTGTACAGTTCGCAATAATTGTAATAAGAACAGAATTTTTTTTCATGTATAAATTTGGTATCCTTAAAGTATTCCCTAGTTAGGATCACATATATGCCATGGCGGTCGAGTATAACAATCATTTAGGCCAAGCTTGATGAGGGCATGACAGATCCAGTAATGGGGTTGTAATCAGTTGTCACAAAATAACAATCCAAAGATAAATACAAATACGATTATGATATTTATTGTCTACTTAATCCAAGCATATTTACAAGCAAATTCTATATACACAATGATTCAGATATTAATAAAATGTAGGTTGAACTCCAATCATAGAAAAGTGGTTGCTTAAATCCATTATAAAAAACACAACCAGGCACTTAATACTTCAAAACATCATCGTTACATTAACATATGCTTCCAGTTACAGTAAGCTACATTGTATGTCACACAACACCACAAACAGGAACATTCACTTCCAGTTACGGTAAGTGATGTCTTAAAACTATCCATAAGGATTCCGGTTAAGCCAAGCTAACAACAAATAACCACAAATTGCGTCGACGACTAATAAAATTCAACTCAATATTACAGTACCTACTCAAACCCCAAACTCCATATTCCTATCATATCTATTTCTAACTTCATCAAACTATATATCTATCCAGCCATATATCTACCTAACTCACAACTAACTAACTAACCAACTAACTAACTGTAGAACTATAAGGCCTTTATATACCTTTTGCCACAAAATATTCACCAAGAATCCAACAAAACACTTAACATACATTTTACCAATAAACTGTGACTTACTTTGCCAAAAAATATGCACCAACGTCTTAGACAAAGAAAATCAATCAAAATTGACATAATTAAAACATAACACATGCTGATACTGTACAGCGACTATGAAACATAATCTACTACTTAATCTTGCTAAAGAAAAGCATGATTTAATGATCAACACATATAAAAGATAAGATATCATTTAAAACAATATAGTAAGTTTTGTATCGTATTTTACAGTTTTACATAAATTAACAAACTTAAAGTATAATGATTAAAAACACTCATTAAACTTGGATAGTTTTTGTTATCAGTATTGATACATACAATATATACGATGAATGAAAAAGTCAACAATTTTCTCATTTAAGCTTTTGTAATTCATAAATTCATAAATTAGTATAGTTTAAGTTATACACTGCGTGTGAATAACATGCAGGATGAATTTTGGAAATCTTACAATCATAAATTGATTATTTTTGGAAAAAATATCGGTGTTACTTGGCATTTCTTGTATATAAAAGTAAATAGAATATATAAAAGGAATGATTTTCCCGAAAAAGCTTCAATAATCCATATATTCAGTTTTCTAAAGTTATATCCCAATGAAAACTGTACATGTCAGTCTGGCAGGTGTCACCTGTACTTGACCTCATTTTAATGATTCAGTGAATTGCATCCAGTTTTGTCTCGCCTGCGTTCGAAGGGCGAGATATGCGGTGTAAACGTTTTTAAAACTTTAATAACATTGCACATATAATACATACAATTAAGGTTTATGGTCCACAGACAGCTTATCATATAAGGTTTCCCGCAGTATACTTTTCACCTCATTTTCATGGTTCACTGACTTCATAAAGATAATGTGAAATCTGCATCCAAGTTTCGTTGTCAAATCCATTTCTCAACAACTGTAATACCTAGGCCAACCATTTTGGTCTATATATAGTTCTTGGTGGGTACATGCCAGACTGACACGTGGCTTGGGACCTTGACCTCAATTTCATGCTTGAGTGACTTTGTCACATTTTCTTGGTTAAGTCCATTTCTCAGCAATTAGAATACCTAGACCCACCATATTTGGTCAATAGATAGTTTTTGGTGGGTACATGTCAGTCTGACATACCTTTTGACCTTGATTTCAATTCATGCTTGAGTGACCTGCGTCACATTTTCACGATTAAGTCTATTTCTCTGAAACTGTAATACCTAGACCCACCATATTTGGTCTATTGATAGTTCTTGGTAGGTACATGACAATCTGACACTTGTCTCTGGACCTTGACCTCAATTTCATGGTTGAGTGACTTTCATCCAAGTTTCTTGATATAATAACTGTAATACTTAGACCCACCGTGTTTGGTCTATAGATAGTTCTTAGTTGGTACATGTATGCAAGTCTGATATCTGTGTTTGGACTTTGACCTCAATTGCATGCTTGAGTGACTTTGTAACATTTTTGAGATTAGATCCATTTCTCAGCAACATAAATACCCACAATATTTGGTCAATAGATAGTTCTTAGTGGACACATGCCAGTCTGACACCTGTCTCTGGACTCTGACCTCAATTTCACGCTTGAGTGTTACATTTTTGAGATTAAGTCCATTTCTCAGCAACTGTATTACCTAGGCCCATCATATTTGATATGTAGGTAGTTCTTAGTGGATACATGTACATGCCAGTCTGACACCTATCAGCTGAACTTGACCTGAATTTCATGCTTGAGTGCTTAATGTAGGTTTTCATGATTTAATCTTATTTCTCAGCAACTGTACTACGTTTGTAACGAGAACCACAATATTTGGTTGATAGAAGTTCTTAGTATATTATAGGATTAAATACAATTTTGTATGAGTTTATCGATGTGTAAAATCGGCCGACTCACTCACAAACTAAATAAAGCCCGAAGGACTTTATGTTGAATTTGTGAGTGAAAAGGCCGAGTTTACACATCGATAAACTCATACAAAATCGTATTTAATCCTTATAATTCCATTTCAAACATTGAAAAGTTTTTCCTAACCGAAATAAAAAAAAAAACTTTGATCCTT
This sequence comes from Mytilisepta virgata, assembly GCA_028015205.1. Taxonomy (NCBI): domain Eukaryota; kingdom Metazoa; phylum Mollusca; class Bivalvia; order Mytilida; family Mytilidae; genus Mytilisepta; species Mytilisepta virgata. The sequence continues at coordinate 42,423,041 of CM051515.1, forward strand.
TTAAGGTGAAATTCATCTTGAATCTGGTACTATTTTTGGCAGCTGAGCAATGGAATAAAAAAGTCAACAAAGTCATTTACAAATCGAAAAATGTCTCATTCGAAACTTTAAATAATCAAGAAAGCGCATGAATATACTTGCCAAATACGGGTTTATCGATGTATAAACTTTTATGATTTTGCCCTTCCAACCAATGAAATTCTTGTATTTTATAATATGCAAATTAAAATGGAATTATACCACTTTAACATCTAACACCTCACCTTTGACCTTTATTTCATGCTTTGACTGACTGTTTCACGTTTTGAGATAATATCCATTTCTCAGCAACTGTAATACATAGACCAACCACATTTGGTCAATAGATAGTGTTTGGTGGATACATGACTGTCTGAGACCTTGACTTGAATTTCAGACCTGTCAGCTCACCATGGGCACAGTTTTAGGCTTGAATGACACGCATGAGATTTTTCAGACAAATTATCGCCTGGCCATTACTATTTCCCTTTGACTTGCAATGTCGGGTATCTGTTAATCATTATTTTGTGTCCATGTGCATACTCTGGCGAGACATGTAGTGTGTCCACTTTAGTTTTTTATTAGATCAATTCTCTAATTACTGCAGGTGGTATATCAAATATATTTGGTCTGTGTATTCCTTAAAAGGGGGGCATATTTTTTATAGATTAGAAGTTTACAATACCTGTTTATTCATTAATAAAGTGTCAGTTTCAACACTTTGACTCCATATGTACTGGGCTAAAGTTCAACTTTGTCTGATGTTTATTCATTGTACATGTGTATATTAAACCTAGTTTAGTCTGGCATTACAATTATTTTGATATTTTGCAGGAAATGGTGGAGATAAATTGGAAACAGTGGCTAGGAATGGTTGGTATTATAAAAAATACCAAAAAATATATAGTCCCTTTGATTTAATGAAACACCTCAAAACAACTAATTACAAATCGGATTTGTTATTTTTTTCATTATGGTTATCCGTATTTCATTTTGTATACTATCTACAAACTCTTACAAATATTTTTAGAACATTAACATTTGATCAGTTGAAGTAAGGCACGAGATCAAAAGTTCAATGTACGATAAAAAACTTAATTCACATAGTTTTTTCACTGACATCCCCCCCTCCCCCCCCACCCCACTCTTAACTTAATTTAGGAAAAATTGATTGACCAATATGGGCATATCCGAAAATCGATGTCGGATAACAAAACTTGCAGCCATTTTTACCCCTTCCCCCCACCCCTAAACTATTTGATTTAAGTTTTTTTATCCTACATTGAACTTTGATCTCGTCCCTAATTACCATAGAGAAAAGGGAATTTTTTCTAGAGTTCCTGTATAATATACAAGATAAAAAAAATATTTTGAGAAAAATGACCAAATTTAACCTGATTTTTTCAATTAATTGTTTATGGGTGTTTTATAGAAATTACATGGATGTTAACTTAAATTCTAATACTTGATTACATATAAAAAATCAAAGTTTATCACATAATCAATGATTTTTTTGATAAAATGTTAACTAGAAGATATCATTTTCAAGGAAATAACATACCAAAAATATCATATTAGCTTTACATATATATATGAAATCTAAAAGCAATCAGCATTTAATTTATCAAAATTCTTGTCAGAGAAGGAATAAAACATCTTTGAAAGTAATAAATTGATTGAATGATCAGATTTGTATTTAATGTATTATATTATTATTTCAGAAAATGACATCAGTCTTCTATCTGAAAACCACAATTCACAAAACATTGGTTGGTAATTTTGTACTTGCGATTTATTTATAAGATTTATATTCAGAATGCATGGTGTTTGTTTGACTATACCGGCTTGGATACTGTAGGAAGTTTTGATATTCCTTAAGTTGATGAATAGTTACAAAGTCTATTCCAACTTTTGTTCATTCAGATTTACATCAGCTACACAGCAGGGAATGTCAAAGAAAGAAGCATTCCGGGTTATAGAATGGTGAATGATAGTTTCGTTATTATTAAACACAAGAAATTTTAAATGGCCTCAACATATTTTAAGGTATAATTGTAATGTTACAAATTCTACACTTTGGAAATACAGACCATAGAGTTTCTACTGTGTGGTGTTCTTTTATGGCTTTGTTGTTACATTATCCAGCAAGTCTTTAAGAACTTCATTGCAGTCTGAACTCAATTACTTCAGAAATATAAATTATAAAAAAGCAAGTTATTTATTGTTATTGATTATTTTTTAAGTTTTATGTTACGGTTTTATTTGTGTTGCTGCACCAAACACATAACAACAATGAACCGGTTGTGTGCATGTATGTATATAAATAGCCAGGTTTCAGGAATTTTAGTACCAGTATCATAGTATTGTAAGTATAATGCTTGATAAAAAACCAGAATAAAAACATTGAAGATACAACTTATACACACTGACACAGATAGACATTTTACCAAAAATTGGTAATCCAAAGATACCAACATATAAACATTTCAATAAAAAATCGTGAGGGATATAAAAATAGCATACATACATTACCTTGTCTCTTGATATAAAATTTACCAGATTACACCTGTTGGACTTAGTTTAACATAGAACCCTATGGGGAAATAAATACAAAAATCTTTTACTAGAGAACTGGTGAATGGATTGAAACCTTACTTGGTGCTGATCCGTTATCCAAGATGACCGCCAGCGGGGGACTTAACATAGTACCTATGGGAAATACATACAAAAATATTCTTACAGATAACTGCTGAATGGATTGAAACAAAACATGGGATGAATGTTCTTTATGTGTTGTTACTTTGATGGCCACCAGTGGGGTACTTAGTTTAACATAGAACCCTATGGGAAATACATACATAAAACCTTCTTCTATAGAACCACTGAATGGATTGAAACCAAACATACCATGAATGTTCTTATGATGTTCTGACCAACTGTTTTTACTTTAGTGCATTTTTGATCCATGAAGACTTAGTTTAACATAGGACCCTATGGCAATACAAACGGCTTCTTCTTGAAAATTACTGAATGGATTTAACAAAACATGACATGTATGTTAATCTCAGCGCTATTTATCAATAAACAAATGGAGATATCAGGTGAGCGATACAGGCTCCTGGGAGCCTCTGGTTTCTTTCAGATTTAAAAAGTTTACTCAATACCCTTTATGTTACATCATTGCAGTCTTCTCTCATTTGTGAACTTTTAAAAAATATTGAACATATGACTTTTTAAAGCAGAAAATATGATAATATTTTAATCCTTGGAACTAAACTTGACAGGAAGCATGTATGGGATGTTATTTACAAAGTTTGCTCATTTCGTCCCGATCAGACAACAAACATGGCCACCATTGGTAATTGTTGTTTTTGGTTGGCTGAGTTTTCAAAAAATCTTCTCCTCTGAAACTGCTATGCCAAATGGAACAAAACTTGACAGGAAGCATATATGGGAGGTCCTTTATAAAGTTTCCTCATTTCGTCCTAATCCGACTACAAATATGGCCACTATTGGCAGTTTTTGTTTCTGGATGGCTGATATAAAAAAAATCTTCTCTGAAATTGCTTGGTCAAATGAAACTAAACTTGATAGGAAGCATATATGGGAGGTTATTTACAAAGTTTCCTCATTTCCTTCCGATCGGGCAACAAACATGGCTGTCATGGGCAATTCTTGTTTCTCATTGGTTGATTATTTTTTTTCTTTCTTTCTGGAACTGCTTGGCCAAATGGAATGAAACCCGACAGCAAGCATTTATGGGAGGTTCTGTACAAAGTATCCTCATTTTGTCCCAATCGGACTACACATATGGCCACCATGGGCAGTACTTGTTTCTGATTGGCTGATATAAAAAAAATCTCCTCTGAAATCACTGGACCAAATGATTTAAAAAAAAATAATTCTGGAACTACTTGGCCAAATTTGTCAGCCAAGCTTGATAGGAAGCATCTATGGAAAGTCTTCTATGAAATGAATTTTTTTTATCCTGATTGGACGACAAGCATGGCTGCCATTGGCAATTCTTGTTTCTGATAGGCTGATATAAGGAAATTTTCCTCTCTGAAACTGCTTGGCCAAATGAAACGATACTTGACAAGAAGCATCTGCAGGAGATTTTTTTACAAAGTTTCCTCATTTTATCCAGATCATGCGACAAACATGGCTGTCATGGACAATTCTTGTTTCTGCCAGGCAAGCGATAGAGGCTCAGCCCTCTGAGCCTCTAGTTTTACAATGGTTAAAAAATCAATTCAAAAATTGTTGTCAAATGCAACTTAAAAATAATATATTTCTAACAATTTTTTTTTAATACTAATAATTGTGATCATTGCTAATCAATAGATAAATGTACTGTATTTCAAAATTGCACTGCACAATGCTGATTGGATAAAGAAAGACATATTCTTTGTTTTACTGCAGTGCCCTTGTGACGTCATTTAAAAAGGCGACCTTGCCTGATGATGTTTCCAATACATGAGCTCATATTTCCATTGATTTATTGTTTTCCATCAAAATTTAGTTTTTACTCTTTTATCATAAGAGAAAAAGATTTCACAACTCGTGCATATTGTATATCGCTGGTTATCAACTCTCGCTATTTAATAGCAAATAAAATAATAAATCGCCAGAGGCTCGTCATTTATTTTACTGCTATTAAATAACTCTAGTTTATAACCAGCGATATACAATTCTCACTCTTTATATATATGTATATATATATATATATATATATATGATACAAGGTTTTGTTATCACAAAGATTGTATCACATGAATTTTGTGCAGTTTTTTTCATGAATAGTCAAATAGGATAATTTTATATCAATATAATGTTTCCTCTGGAACTTTTTAAACCGAAACTAAGCATGCAGTATACTCCCACTGTGGCATCACAGAAAAATAGATATACAGGCATATACACATTTTGGGTGCTCAAATAGCACTGCTGCCGGATAAATAAAATATCATTAAGAGGTGGTAATTTAAAAAAAATACTGCTGAAGTAAATTTTGTAATTGTTTATTATTTTTTGTTATTAAAACTTTGTTCCTTTTCTAAGTTTCTATCTAGGATGAATAAGCTGCATATAACATTATCTGCTGAGAGCAAGAGAAACTTCTTAAAGGAGATGAGCGACCACAACAAACAAAAAATTATACAAGCCGTTTCTGATGGTTTAGATGGAAAACTGAATGGTGACAATTTAGATATATATGTTCATACAAATGATATAAGGATGAATAATCATGATGATCATTTTTTTGCCAGTGACTGGACATCATTCAATTATATTAGAGATAGATGTATTCAACAAATAAATGCTGAAATAGATGTAAAAAAAACTTTCAAGCAAACAAAACTGAAATTGAATTGGTCAAAAACAGTATGAAGGTTATGGTTGGAAGAATTTTAAGTCAAAATTGCAAGTCATTTCAGTGGTTAGATCTTGTGTTGCCAAAGCATATTTCACATCCACTCAGTGATATAATGTATAGAAAGACAAATTCATTTCAATTGCCTATAATGTTGAAAAATGAGGCTAAATATAATGATTACATCAACATAATGGAATCATATATTCAACAAATTACAGAATGGTACACCAAGGCAGGCAGAGGTACTTTGGTTTCATGTAATACATTTACGTGTTTGTCTTTGTAAGAATCATGCTATATTCGAAACATGGTCAGGAAAATCCAACTGAACAAAATGCAATTTTGTTTAAAATTCCATACTGAATTATAGAATGATAGGTCTTCCTTCAATATCATTCTGGTTTTAAATTCAAAAAATTAACCTGTCAAATTAAGATTCTGTACAAATTTCAAGTTATTTCCCCTTATTATGATATTTATGCATTTCCCGTTTCCATTCTCTTTTTTGTTCTTCACAATTTACATATTGAGTTACCTAATAGAGAAAATGTAAATATAAAAAAATATTAAAGCACAAGATAGGATGAGTGCATTTTATCTGAGTTATCTCCCCTTGTTGAGAATATTGTAGTACATTCTTTGTAATTTATTTCTCCTATGACCCTGCCTTCCATGACATTTGATTATTAATTTGGATAAAACTTTCAATTCTAGACACAAAAGAAAAACAGTTTTGTATGACTCATTACCTGATTCTTAGAAAGAGTAACACTTAATTGTTGCTGATAAGTTTTGGAATGTCCATTCCTATTGGTTGAAAAACAGTCACATGTGTTTCATGCTACAGTATTATGTTTAGCAGTATTCATCTCCGACTTGATAAATGACTGGGTTTCTGATTTACTAATGACCCATAATAATAAAATCCATAATCCTGGGTGTTGTTAACACGTATACCTGTCACATAATGAAGAGTTTTAACTGTTGATTTTAATTTTTGAAGCAGTGAGATTTTTTTTCATACATCTATGTAATTAAAGTAATAGTTACACGTGTAACAGTCAATTTGATTGGCACAAAGGTTTACTTGGATAGTGAAACTCATAGCAATGAATTGAACAAACCATGCAACCACACTCACTTAGCGATCAATTGTCAGACTTCGCAATGAAAACTTATGACAGTTTGTAAATGGATCAATTGAATTTTTTAATTAAATAATTGTATTTGTTAATGATGAAATGTAATTATAAGTATTGAGTACATTTTTGGGTTGTAAAAGCATTGATGCAAATTTTTTTATGAAGCGCTACTGTGCTTTATTCATAATTACCTTGACGTCTTGGAAAGGCAATTATAGCATACACATAATCTATTTTCCAGAGATGATGTAACATTTTCGTTGTTTAAATCATGAATGCAAACTTTTTTACAGTTGCATTGGACAATCTTAAGATACCAGTTGGTGGAGACCAGCTCACAAGGGTACGTCTTGACGGAGCAAAGAGCTTAAGAGCTGGATCCCATACAGAAATGGAAAGATTAGAAAATCTATCTCCAGTAATAGTGGAGGTTTTTCACACATTAATGTATTATGTGGAGGTACAGTGTTAAAAAATTAACTATTTCAAATGTAAAAGGGACAGTTAGCGCTACTTTTTGTATTTATGTACATCTGTTCAGGGTTATGTTAACCCCCCAAAAAACTCCAGACAAAGGTGATTTGTGCTGATCACTGATACTACCCCGACCCTGCATATACACTAGTTCATGTACTAAGGAATATTTCGGGCTGATGTATTATCACTGACCAACAGATGACCTTTTTCTACTTTTTAGCTCATCTAACCTGAAGCATTTAACAGTCATGTGAGCTATCATCACTTTGCTTCTGTTGTTGTTCGTAATTTTTTACATTTAAATCTCCTTCTCTGTAACCAATGTGACAATTGAAACCAAACTTGGTAGTAATGTTTATGGGATGATCCTCTACAAAGTTTATGATTTTTCTTCCGATTAGAAATCCAAGATGGCCCCAATCACAGGACTTAGTTCACAAAGGACCCTGTTGGAAAATGTTCTGAGCATTCCAAGCATCTGGAAACTGTAAAAAATAAGTATTTTCAACAAATCAAGGTCTGTAACTCAGGAACAGCAAGAAATAAAATCGTCAAATTGGAACTTAACTTGATTTTGTAGATCCTGATATTGTGTTAAAATTTCAGAGCATTCCTTGTATAGATATTTTATTATTATCTCGAAACCGTAAAAAAATGAGTTATATTTTTTAACAAATCAAGGACTGCAACTCAGAAACAGCAAAAATAAATTCCAATTAACCTTTACTTTGTGGATCATGATATTGTGTTAAATTTTCAAAGTATTTTGCAGTGTTATTGTATTTTTCATGAAAAGGGAATCAGGAAGAGATGTTGGCACACTAGGTCATTTGTTAACACTCATAAGAAGAACAAGTGTAAATGGCAATATAAAGAGCAGATACAAAGCACATGAGGACTTTCTGTGTCTCATAGGAAAGGGATATATTTTAGAAGCCGCAGTTTCATACTTCAACATGACTGAAATAAATGATAGTCCTTCACAGCATTGCCCTCCTGATAATATTGATAAGTTCACCGGAAGAAAAGAACAGAAATTTTTGAGGAAATTATTGGGTATTTTGTTGACCAGTTAACAGGTCCATGTAGTTTTGAAGAGGTATTACAGATATATTAGTTTCAGCTACCTTCCAAGTAATTGGAGGAAAATTATGGAATAACTGTACTGTATTGCAGTACTTGCTGACAGCAATTGTTGATTTACTGTCATGAATTGAGTTTTCGGGCAATGCATTAGCAGATCCTGAAAACAGTAAATAGCCACTGTAAAATCTAAGATTGATATCAGCAAGTATTCAAATACAATACAGTTTTTCCAATTTTAATGCAAACTGAACACTATATTTTGTCTGTTAGATGCATTCTTAAATTAGCAGAAACATCATTGACAATCAAAGGATGTTCTGTTGTTTTTTTTTCTTAATTTGTAGTAACTTTAGTAGGTGTTTTGAATTTAATTCATATTCTTATTAATGTAATTGAATATAACAAATTTAGGCATGATCAGAATAAAAACTAACAGAAACAGTATTTCATATATTTATTGTTAGTATTAATACTTGAAACTTTGATTGTTCAGTTAAACAAATAATACAGTCAGATTTTCTTGAAAGTGCACCTCTGATAAACATGCCAATGTGGTGGACTGTATAAGAATCATGAAACTTGTGATATATATGTATTCCTTTTTTTTCCCATTTTAAAAATTCAGTGTAAAGATTCCTTATATACACGTCATAGGACATAAAAATTTCTTTATAATTTTTTGGAAAAAATAATCCTGGGATATAATTCAAAGCTGTGACCTCCCATTTCTTCTTTAATCATTATCCGTTTCATATTGTTCATGTCTCACCAAACATCTATTTTCCTCATTTTGCATAAATCTTAGACAGACCCTTACTTATAGGTTATGATACTCTGGCAATACAAAATGTAGATTATAGGAATTTGATGCATGCCTTACACAAGTAACCAATTCATACACAAAAATTATATATGTAACTTCGTGTACATTATTTCAATTTGCATATGATTAATAAATCACTTTAAATGAACAAATTATTAACCTTCAATATTTTCAGGAAGAGAAAACAAGAGCTATGTTTGTGTCTGTGACTGACCAAGAAGAAATATTATAATGTGTAGTTACAACATAATAGAAATAGAAACATCCTCAAATAGATACCAAATACTACTACCTGTAAACAAATTTGAGAGAGGTCAGAAGGTAAAAATTATTATACCTGGAAAAGGAGATTTTACATTGAAAAAGACAGACAAAGATGACATGCACAATTATGCCAACTCTTTTACTCATTTATATTAAGTTTTGATATGTATGAAAGATGCTATCTCAGAGGGAGACATTATTAGAGTAAATTGTTTGCTGAAATTCATTATTCCATTTTTTTTTATGCACATTATTGCCTATCCAAATATTTTGTAGAATGTATAGATTATATTCTTAAAACAAAAATCTTACTTCCTTCTATACTATCACTTCAAGTACAAACAGCTTCTTTTGTCAATCCTTGTGGTGGTTTAGGAAACAATACACCTGCAGACTTGCAGAAAGAAAATCAGGTTAAAGAACTTAAAGAGCTGATAAAATTATTTGGTGCAAATAAAACAGAAAAATCTATAATAACAATTTCCAAGGCAGCACCAGTCATAAATGACATAGTAGAAAACTTTGACAGGCAATGTAATGTTAGTAATTATTGCACAAATCACAAAAACAGAAAGATGAAGATGATCTGACTTTGATTCTAAGAGAATTGAGGAAACATAAACCATTTAAATACACACCTAGCAGAAAATTAGATAAGTATGCAAATATTTCTCATAATGTATTTGAAAAGTTGAACTCAAAATTATTGTTTGAACAACAGATCATCACTGTTGTTGACAGACTTAAAAGAAATGTACCAAATTTAGAAAATGATGATTTTAATGAACTTTTTGATGATTTTGAAGAGAATTAATTACATTGTATTACTGTACGACATGTAAAAAATCCTTTTACAAATGTTGCAGGTTGCAATTGATGTATTTTATAATTAATTACCCTTAAAGTAGCTATAAACACGAATACACATTAAGCCTCCACATAACCTTTTAATTTAATAATATCTCAATTTTACAAATGTTATTGCTTATTTAGGTCTTTCAGGTAAGAGTTTATAAAAAGTTATTGTGAGTCAAATTGGAAATAAAGGGAGATAATTATTTTTGTAAACTGCTGGAAAGCATTGTCAGAAGTAAGTAAACAATGATTCCCCAAAAGAATATTTTGTATCCTATTGTTCCCTGTTCTGTCATAAATTTTTAGAAATTTAATATTTAGCAATCAATACTTTTTTAAAAGTATTTTTTTCCCTGTATGATCATGTAGAAGTTTAACCATTGTAGCTTAATTTTTGAAATTGATTTATTAAAACCTAGCTTTAACTCTTTACTGTTCCTAAGAGGACAACCAAATTATTTTTTTTTCATTTCCTGTTTTACACTTTACAAAAAATAGCAGTGTAATAGACATTGCACATTGTTTATGTGAAAGTACCATTACCATCTAATAATCATTTAATAGATGATTTTTATTTTTGATATTGTTTTAAGAATATAAAAGTACAAAAATTTCAATATAGTTTTTCGTGTAGGAGTCTATAGAATGCAATAGAAATATATGTTAAAGGGAGATAATTCAATATTTAGCAATACAAAGATATTAGATGTCTATTTCGCCCGATGAGCAGGCAGCATGCAATGAAGAAAATATTTAATTTATAATATACAACCATCATACAATTAAAGACGAAACTTAAAAATATGTAGCCTTTTATAGGATGAATTACATGTTTTCAAAATTACATGATTTTTAAATGGACTGCTACTTTAAAAATATTTTTGGAAAGCAGAATACTCTCCTGATGTCAAAAAATAATTTGTTCTAAATCTAAATACTTATAAATATTTAGATAATGATAGTTTAAACCAATTATTTCAAACTTGGGGAAAATAATTGAAAAATGCAATTATATTTTGGAGAATGTGATTTATAGAAAAACATGGTTGAGATATGGAAATCAAAATATGTTTTTAATATTTTTTGTGAAGTTAATACAATTTTGGAAATTAAGTGTGTAATTGACTTTATTGCTTAAAATAACAATGATTTTTTTCCTTGATTTATGAAATAAATATCAAACTTGCACCCTAAAAATGTCCCAATAATCATTCTTTATAAGGAACGTGAATAAGATTTCACAGAAAAGAAGCCTGTGGGAAATAAAATTATAGTACCAGAGGTGTTATTTAATCTTTGATCTAATCATTTATATAATGTTACCATTTTGTGGTACTAATGGAATTGAATAGCAATTTTTTTGCGATCTGCTTTTAATTTTTCACCAAAGTAATTTTTGGTAATTAAAAAACACTTACGCAGTTCTGCAAACATACTTTTAAACTTGCTGCACAATTTTTTATATTGTTTTGCTGGTTCCTAGAGCCTGAAATTAGTTTTACTGTAATTTGCAAAATGTGGTATACGATTGTTTTAAATTTAATGATTTTTTATGATGTTTTAGACCACCTTCCTAAGAATTGCTTAATTGTTTTAAACATGCATGAATTTATTACATTAATTCAGCTGTATCATAAGGTATTTTCTATAATTATTGTAAAATTTGATACACCAAGCCTCAAAATATTACTATTAACACACAGGACTGAATTAACATAATGTCATTAGTCTTTACTGCAATTGACACAGCATTGTTCTTTGTCATATTTTCTCACAAAATCCCCAAACCCAAAATGAGACATTAAAACTTCTCTGAGACATGTAGTGGTGTTGCAGTTGCTTACAACTGATTTTTCAAGCCCTTTGCGGTTACTTACAATATCATTTTTATTATAGTACAGAATTGCAATGGGATGTTTTCCATTTCGACCTGTTCTACCTATCTCTTGCATATATTGTTCAATTGTATTGGGGGGCCTGAAATGAACAATACGTTCTATAGTAGGCGCATTGCTCCTAAGCTGAAGTCATCCTTATTAAAGTTTTATGGGCGTCATCATGACTTGGTTGACAGGTATGAAAAAACCGTTTCCCAAATGAAAATGGACCTGTTCCATTGATATTATCCCTTCCTCATATCGGATTTTACATGGACAGCATGGCGGGTGTCCTGCAGGAAGCAGAGACTGCTTACTCTTCCGGAGCACCTGAGTCTACCCCCAGTTTTTTGGTGGGGTCCATGTTGTTCATATGTTTTTAGTTTTTAATTGTAGTGCATGTATTGTTTTGGTCTTGTCTTCGTTGTTCTCCGGAGTTTGTCAGTTGTTACGATTTTTCTCTCCTTCGAATATCCCTTTGGTATTTCTTGACTTTACTTAAACCCATTCCTAGGGCAACTGTAGCCAAAACTAAACGAAGAATTGGGTTTTCTTGTCTCAACTCATAAATAATCAGTTCCTTCATTTTACTGGTATAATCTTTGTGGAACTGACCAAATATTCTGTTTATAGGCAGTTTCACAGAGTTCTTATAACCATCAATTCATAGGTCACTTGAGAGGGCATTGTAACAATAACCTAGACACTCTAGGTTGTCCATATACATAATTGTAACAGGAAATTTATCTTTCAGATGTTTCAATGCCTCTCGGAACGAACCCAATATTTCGTCATACTTTTGATATTTGTTTCTGTTAGGTAGACTGTTTCTAACCCCTAGATAGATGTTTGGTCGATCTGGACATTCAGTAATTAAAACTGTTGCTTTAAATTGCAGCATCTGACCCAATTTTTTTATTACATCTTTTGTAGCTGTTGCTGTAAAAGCTGCATGAGGTACTGATGGAAATAAACAGGTTAGCTCACCAAGCTTTGAAAAGGCCGTTCTGAAATCTTTTCACCTGGAAAATATTACAGTTTTCACTTTAACAAAAAAAAACTTCCTTGATAAATATTCATTTTCCTTAAATTGTGTAGATTCAGTATAACATGCTTTCTGTATGATTCTTTGTTTACATATGTAAGGAGGGGGGGATCATACTGTCAAGAATCTGAAACCAACATTTCCACCCATTGGTTGCATTTTCGTTTGGCAGAAACTTGGAAAAAAAAATTTCTAAATGAAAAATGTGCACCCTTGGGAGGAATTGTCCCATGTCACATCATAGAATCTAACTACCAGGTACTTATTTATCTTATTCCTATATTACAACATAAGATACCTTTAATAAGTTTCCCTTATTAACAATCTTTCATATTTAAATCATGTAAATTGTCCCTTTTCACGAAAATGCAGATAAATAATTTGGGCAGAATTGCTTGATAGGTCACTTACTTTACATTTTCTTTGAAACCATACAACAAATTCAAACAAAAAATCATCAAATAAATTAAGTAATCCAATCAAGAGGCTCAAGAGAATTGAGACTGGTTAGCTTACCTGGCAGTCCCACAATTAACCATTTTATTTCATATCAAGTGAAAATTGTAAAGGACCTTCCACAGATGCTTCAGTTACAGTTCATTTGACTTGGAAGTTTCAGAAAAAAAAAATTTAAATTCTGACCAATCTACAATAAGAATTCATCATGTCAGCCATATTAGCAGTCCGACTGGGTGAAACAACATCATTTAGCTATGTTGTTTCAGAGAAGATTTTTAACATTTGTCCAATCAGAAATAGGAATTCATCACGGCGACCAAATTAGTTGTTCGACTGGAACGAAATATGCAAAATTTAGAAAGGTCCTTCCACAGATGCTTCAAACGAAGTTATAGTTCAATTGGCTTTGCGGTTTCAGAGGAGATTATTAAAATTTGTCCAATCAGAAATAAGAATACATCATGGCGGTCATATTAGTCATCCGACCGAAACAATATATTCAAACTTTATTAAGGTCCTTCCACAGATGCTTCATACCAAGTTACCCTTCATTTGGCTTTCCGGTTTCAGAGGAAAACATTTTAGAAATTTTGACCAATCGGAAATTAGAATTCATCATGGTGGCCATATAAGTTATCTGATCAGAAAACAATATGCAAACTTTAAAGAGGTCCTTCATACCAAGTTTCTGTTCATTTGACTAAGTGGTTTCAGAGGAGAAGATCAAAATGTAAAAGTATACAGATGGACGATGGACGCCAAGTGTTGACAAAAGGTAGAAACACTATTTTTGGCCCTATTTAATACAACTATAGGGACCAGAACCTTCAATACTAATTCTAACCCTTTTTTTGTACCAAAGATCATAGTGTTGAAAATGTTCAATGATTGGTTCATTCCTTGTTCTCAGACATAATATGTTGATACAAAAGATGATGACCCATGACAAAATAATACCACAAAATTTGTTTGCAGTTGTTTGAAAAATTGTGAAAGAACAAGTCTGTATATGTGCACATGGGATGCAGTAATCCTTCATAACAAATGCTTGTGGTAGAAGGTCCCCAAATATTAAGCATTTAGTAGTTGCTTAGTATCTGTATTATACACTCTTTTCAGTGTGGGTATCATCAAGCTCCACCTGACTCATTGTTGCCTTCTTTCAAATAATTGCTTTTTGTAACTTCTTTAATTAGTAATTCAAAGTCTTGAGCAAATATATTCACACAGTACATTATCCAAGAATGAACTCAATTGTGCTTATAAATTCTTTTAAGATATGAACATTCTTTGAGTGGACCTTCTTTCTAGTTCCATCTGTCAATTCATCAGAAATTTAGATATTTATGAATTTTAAGAACTGTGAGAAGAAACCAAAATCATTTGACAAATTTGGGCTTAAAAAAATGAAATTTAGCAAACAAATGAGACTTCAGCACAAAAATCATGAATTTCGAGAATTGCATTTAAAATTTGAACAATTGAACAAATCATCAGAAAATTTTGTTAAATACAAATGTTAATGATTACATAATTTTGGGTGAAAAAAGTTAAATTTTATGAAAATTGCCTTCAAAACTAGAATGATTACACAATTTATCAGAAATTTTGTTAAATTTTAATTTTAGTGGGTTCCATTTGTCAAACTTTGGGTGAAAACATTTTGAATGTTTTTTTTTTCAAATCAAGAGTTTTGAGAAATTTAATTTAATAGTAAGTATATTTATTATCATTCAGTTACCATGTGCACTTCATCAATTACTGTGCAACAAAGAGCTTCTTGGATACAGGTACTCTGTAATATTTTTTATATCTGCTTATTATCAAGTATTGCCTCTGGGTGTGTATAAATGATATTGTATTTTCCTGCAACAATATCATCCAATGGAACATTTGTTCTCAGACCTACGTCCTCATCATCCTCCTCATCATCATCACTAAGTAATTCCCTAAACGAATGTACAATTAAAAGAAGTTTGCAAATTCATTCACTATCAATACTAAAAGATCTCAAATATAACCTTTTATAATTGTGTTAGACATAAATGTATATATTTACATATATATAGACAGTACATGGTCACTGCCAGAAAATAAAGGTTGTATTGGTGAGGGTTAGAAAACATGCAGAAAACGAGAATCTGCCTTTAAATTAAGTTGTTGACACTTGATGTCATAATG
Source organism: Mytilisepta virgata (assembly GCA_028015205.1). Classification (NCBI taxonomy): domain Eukaryota; kingdom Metazoa; phylum Mollusca; class Bivalvia; order Mytilida; family Mytilidae; genus Mytilisepta; species Mytilisepta virgata. The sequence continues at coordinate 42,438,645 of CM051515.1, forward strand.
TAATTTACTATCTTTAGATGTTGCATAACTGCGCCAGGCTTTATTAGGTAATATACTTGGGTTAATTCAGAAGGCTTTATTTGGTCAGAACATATGTACGTACATGCTAGTTGTAGGATAACTTTATTTTTTAAAATACTGCATATAAAATTATTTTGAACGAAAATATGTATATTGTATGTGCTTACACATTTGACTCTTTTTTTTTAATTTTAATATTTAACACAGGGATTTATGTAACAATTTTTTCTAACTTTTGTTTACTTATGAGGCTACTGTCTCTATGTAGAGGGTCCTTAAGATTCCACCAAAGAAAAACAAACTACATTGTCTATGGGATTATACATGTGGAAGACAGATAACTCTTTTAATAACTTTTTTTGGTTTGTTTGTATGTTTAGTTGGAATTTTATGCCGTTTTCAGCACATTTGTCTTTTATGTGGCAACCAGTTTCTATTGGTGAAGGAAGCCAGAGTACACGGAGAGAACCACGGCCTTCGTTAGGAAAATTGGCAATCTCTGTCAATTTGGTTTATGAAGAAATAACATTTTTTTGTATTTGTAACCCGCAAAGCATGTTGCACATAAGAGTGTACAACAAAATTGATGTTATTTTGAATAAACCAAAAAAAAAAAAAAAAAATTCGATCATTGCTTATTATTTAATTCAAAGCATTGTTGAAATACTTAAAATCAACCGTTAAGACCAAATCAAAAGACATCTTCGAAACCAAATTAAATTATTAAACTTTGATCATGGTCAATTTAACAAATAAGGCATAAACAGTAGAATTTTGCTTATATTTGGGACCAATTATTCTTTGTGGTTGAAAATTTGCCTGTAAAAGTGATTTATGCATTTTCAAGTTTAAAAAAGAGAAAATGTAAGACTTCCATTATTGCAAAATCAGAAAACGAAAGAAACTGGCAGAATTGTTTATCAAAGAGACCCTTAATACTCAGAAAAATCTTACATTGCTTCAGTTATTTTCAAAGACACTCAATCAGTTAGAAATTATAAAGGAAGATAAACATAAGTGATTCATTTCTATAGGCAATCAATATACATATTTATATTTTGATAGAATTGGTATATATTGTGATATCTAATAAGAATTTATTGTATATTTGAGATGGTATTCACGCTATTGTCAGACAATGGATCAGATTTAAGCTTGTAAGTGTATTTCCTCCTAAACCGTTCGAAGGATTTTGATGAAACTTTATATGAAGGTTGGGAATCATATGTAGATGTGCATGAAGCAAGATAATTATTGCTGGATGCTTGCAAAGGGAAATAATCCATCTTAAGGGTTTTACATTTTTAATGCTTGTAAGCACAACTCCTAGTATTGCAAGCGGGGGTATCCTCAGTGGGGTTACTCACAGCTCTAGTTAGACTTATTTCTACTCATTTCTGCCAAAACTAGCATAAAATCTGCTAAAAACTTTGACTTCGATATAATCACCGGAGGCAATGTTTCTGTGCATTTATTGAATAAAGAATTTAGCCAAAAACACCTTTTTAATGTAAGAGTCATTCATGTGTTTTAATATACAAGGAATAGTGTAAGATTTATCCCTGTGTATATTATATTTCTGGTCTAAAAATATAATTAAACATCCAGAGTATCACATGTATATAATGAGATATAGATTCCTTTAAATGACTAGATACCACTTTGTTGATTGTCGTTTTTATTGAATGAGGTACCTTTGTGATATTATTTTTAATATATATTAATATGTGATATTGGGAATATGTGATATGGTTGATACCAATGTGATGAATAGCTACATTTTAGGATATAATTTACTAACAATATATTATTTCTTGTTTTCATTTTTATAAAAAAAAAATACTTTGATTTACAAATTTTCATGTTAAATTATTCCAGATACATGTCAATTTTTCTTGGTTATATGATGTTATTGTTATTTTTGTAATAAATTACTATCACAAAAAATTCAGACAGATTTAGTTTTATTTGATCTTCAGCTGAACTGACCAAAGACCGTGTCAGCTTTTACCATCACTTGGATCTGTCCATCATATGTCCTTAGCGCTCCATATTGTTACGACCAAACAAATAAAAATCTGTTGTGGTCTAACACAAATAAAATAAATAGGTTTAAAAATAAGAATCTCACATTACTCAACTCTCAAACAACTTTCTCACAATATTTAAAAGGTTAACATAATTTTAAAATCTACAAATATGAACAAATAAATATGAGCTAATGAACGCTGAGTTTGCAGGTGAATTGATTGAAAAAAAGATGTCTTTTAAAGACCCGACATACATGTTTACACGAGTTAAGTGGTTCAGATTTGCCGTAATAACGTGATGTGTTTTAATTCGTTTGGTTTTTTAAACCCCAAAGGCGAAGAATATATTTGATTTCCATAAAGATGATATAACTATCAATTCATTTTCTGTCTACAAAGAGACTGGAGGGATGTGTTTCAGTCATTTAAGGGGTAACTCCGAGGTACATGTATAAGGCTCTGCTTGCAAACCATCACATAAAGAGGAGGCTCAAATTTACCTACCAACCAAATTTCATGAAGAAAATAATAGGGAATCCCGAGTACTTTGCTTTTATACAGTAAAGAAGATTTTCCTCCTCAATTTTTCCACAAAAATCTGTTTGACAAAACTTGAGTATTGACTGAGAATTGCTACTTGTCGAGAACTACTTGGTGACCAGTAGTGTATAGTATAGTATTATTCATTTATACCACATGTATCCTTTTCTTAAGGAAAAACAGAAGAAATTAGCCCGTACCTTTAATTTCAGCTTCCGCTACATAGATGATGTCTTATCACTCAACAATTCACGTTTTGGGAATTTCTTACATCTCATCTATTCCAATGAGCTCCAAATTAAGGATACAACACACACTGCCACGTCTGCATCTTATCTTGACCTTCACCTCGAAATTGACACCAGAGGAAGGTTGAATACAAAACTTTACGACAAACGGGATGACTTTGACTTCCCAATCGTCAACTTCCCATTTTTGAGCGGCAATATTCCAGAAGCACCGGCGTATGGAGTATATATTTCACAACTCATACGTTATTCCAGAGCTTGTGACATATACATTGACTTCCTGGACAGAGCCCGGCTTCTGACAGAAAAGTTGCTCAGACAGGGGTACGTTCCTCCTAAGCTGAAGTCATCCTTATTAAAGTTTTATGGGCGTCATCATGACTTGGTTGACAGGTATGAAAAAACCGTTTCCCAAATGAAAATGGACCTGTTCCATTGATATTATCCCTTCCTCATATCGGATTTTACATGGACAGCATGGCGGGTGTCCTGCAGGAAGCAGAGACTGCTTACTCTTCCGGAGCACCTGAGTCTACCCCCGGTTTTTTGGTGGGGTCCATGTTGTTCATATGTTTTTAGTTTTTAATTGTAATGCATGTGTTGTTTTGGTCTTGTCTTCGTTGTTCTCCGGAGTTTGTCAGTTGTTACGATTTTTCTCTCCTTCGAATATCCCTTTGGTATTTCTTGACTTTACTTGTATGACTGATTTTCAACCTAATCGCAATTTTCACTGCTAACCGTTTCCACTGCCTATTTTTGATTCATTTAAATACTGGAATTTAAAAAGAATGTCCTTTCCAACGTGTTAAAGTTCCTAGTTTTACCTGTCATGGGTTTCTGCGTTCTTTTTGTTTTTAATCGCTTCACAATTTTCTCTTGTCGTAAAAATGGTGTGACCTGTTTTCGACCCAAGTAAACTTTTCCAATTACGCGGACAGGGGTAGACTCTTTTTATACAGAAATTAGTGTTTTCAAAGATTGTGGTTCTGGTGATTACATAAATAATAAAAATGAATATTTTATAGTTTTCAGTTGTAAAAAACAAATCTTACAACTTTTGGTTGATGTTCTATGTAGTGGGTAAGTGTTGTTTACATCTTTGCCTTCTGGCACAGGGATTCAAACAATACACACACACACACACACACACATATATATATATATATATATATAGTTTTAATTTTAAATTCAGTTTTAAAATTGGGATTAACTATAATTTTATCTCAGACTGTTTTTCATCTCTTTGAATAAAGGTTAGATATTAAATATTTTCAATAGTGTATTGAAAACATATATACCAGATGCTCATTTTATAACAGAACCATTTTAATTTCATCTCGCTTGTTTGTAACGAGTACAACAAAAAATTTACCACATGACAGTCATGTGTCCTGTAGATCAGGTGTCTGAGCTGTAGACGACATAGCTGCATTTTATGTAACCATCCAGGATATTTTGTAAACAACCTTTAAAGTTATGCATATTTTTTACATTAGAAAAACATGGCCGAAAAGATATGATTAATAAAATTTGTATTTATGTCTTTGAAAGCAACATTGAACACGTCTAAGTCTAAGTTGTCTGCATATTTGTTGTTGTTCTAATAATAAAAACCAGAACATGCTTCATAGTATATGCATGTGCAAAAGAAATGGATGAATTAAAAATTAAGGTGGATCACCCCAAATACAATATGTACATTTAATGTTGGTAGGTAATTACTACCTATTATATTTATATGTGGTTAATGATGTGCCTTGTATATTTATGTAATACGATGGTATCCCTTTTTCACATAAACTTCTCACTTGGTCTTCCATTATAGAGTTTAGTGGTGTTACTACTATTGTAATCATGGGATATCGAAGACTATATTTTTTCTGGAATAACCAGGGTAGACATTGGAAGATTAAACTTTCCATATCCAGTGGGCAATATGATTATGCTGTCGTTTCCATCATACGGCGAACGAATGGCTTCAACTTGTTTATCTTTAAAATCTGAAATATATAACACTGTTTTGGAATACTCTAATGCACTCAGAAAATCGTCGTCCATTTTTGTTTACACTGGAGATAGCCAAATAACATTGGACAAATGATTAAATTTATATATTTCTAACACATTAATTCAACGAAGGAAACTGTTCTTTACATTTATTGAAAATAATTGTATATCCAATTCAATTTATTAAATCTGAATTTTAAGGAATTATCGTAGGATTATTTAAATGCGTACAAAACAATGGTTACTATGTAAACTGCTTAACCGATATACATTTGGACCAATATTTGGTCCATATTCATACCACTTACCTCCGAGGTCACTTTACCACAGGCGGAAATAACAGATGATGATTCGATTGCTACCACGGAATTCGGATGACAGATATTTTGGGTTTATTAAATTAAGGATGTTCGCTGGTCAAGTTTTTGAATTTTTGTCAGATGTTCAGAATCAACTGGTTTTATCCATTTGAATGCCATAAATTATTTTCCCACTAACACCCATTTTTCTTTTCATAAATCTTTTGCATGCAGAATAATAAGCCATTTGTAAAACAAATATTATAAACTCCTTGTTATTATTAATGGTTTTCGAGAAATAAAACTTGTCAATGATAAAGCTATGTAAAATAAAGAGAGCATATTTTTCCCGCTAAATTTTCAATGGCTTATATCTCGAAAACAAGCACACGGACCTATGCTTTTTTTCGCTTTTTGGTTGGTTTATTAATCCACTATCAATATTTACCAGTGTTATGAAAAGCTTGTTATTTTGAAACTGAGCAGCGAACATCCTTATGCTACGTTAATTAACGCAATTACTATATGAAATTAGAAAGTATAGTACATACACTAACTATTTATTATTATATAAAACTTCTGACTATAATTGGCTCGGAGTTAAAACAGCTAGAAATTTTCAGTCCACAAATTTAATAGTATAGATAATAATGATACATTGATGATGTTTATGATGTTTATGATAACAAAATGTATATTTGAAAACATCAGACTATTATATTTGGAAACATTTCTACGACAACCCATTTCTGCTTTACTTAATGTACTGTCATATCGTTTTTTAATTTAGTATGAATCAGTTTTTTTATTTTGGTTATGTTTCTTGAAGTTCAAGGAATTTGTGTGTCTGGGTTAATTTTACTTCAACTGGGGCTATACCGCTGGCAGTGTGCAGTCATTACTCCGGGTATGACATGATTTTCAGATAGTTGTGTTGAATTTTCAGTTGAAATTATGTTAAAAGTAGGGTTTAAATTCTCTCGGGCAAAGTTGACCTTACCTGAAGTTTGGCTTAAATCTTTAGACCCGTTTTATTCTATTGCTCACAATGCTTTGGTGCCTATCTTTATGCTTTCAAAAGTTTTGGTCGAACCTTATGGAATTTGTTTAGAAATGTGCATAGTTTGCAAGAAATAGAGGTATTTGAGTTTTTACTGCTACCGAGGCGATACCGCAACTGGTGGACTATTTGTCCTCGCGGGTATCATACCTAGGTCGCCATTGCTCCTGCTATGATATGGTGTTTAGGTACTGCGTTGAAATTTTCAATTGATTGATTTTTAAATTCTGATAAAAATTGGGAATGAATGTAAAAATGGAAAGGCGGTGTGTGTCTTTTTTATAATTTGTCCAAAAATTTAACGTAAACATGACACATACAATGTACATAAACACCCATAGGCCATATAAGTATATTTGTTAGATGACTTGGCAGTAAACATCATTTAAATTTGATCACGTGAAAATAATTACGGGATTTAAAATTTTATTGAAAGCTGGTACCAAAAAGAACTAATTCAATGCATCGCAAGTAGCCCGTGTATGTTCCACAAAACTGATTGCAATGGCATTTGTGACGCATGAAAATGTTAATGGACTTTTCTTTCTACATCGTTGCGTTATCAAGTACAATGTATAAGAATAAAAAATAAAAAATATTAGAATACTATATTGCATAATTTTGGAATTTTTTTACATCATGCTTATTATCAAGTATTGCCTCTGGGTGTGTTAAAATGATATTGTATTTTCCTGCAACAATATCATCCAATGGAACATTTGTTCTCAGACCTACGTCCTCATCATCCTCTTCATCATCATCACTAAGTAATTCCCTAAACGAATGTACAATTAAAAGAAGTTTGCAAATTCATTCACTATCAATACTAAAAGATCTCAAATATAACCTTTTATAATTGTGTTAGACATTAATTTATATATTTACATATATATAGACAATACATGGTCACTGCCAGAAAATAAAGGTTGTATTGGTGAGGGTTAGAAAACATGCAGAAAACGAGACTCTGCCTTTAAATTAAGTTGTTGACACTTGATGTCACAATGTAATTTACTATCTTTAGATGTTGCAAAACTGCGCCAGGCTTTATTAGGTAATTACTTGGGTTAATTCAGAAGGCTTTATTTGGTCAGAACATATGTACGTACATGCTAGTTGTAGGATAACTTTATTTTTTAAAATACTGCATATAAAATTATTTTGAACGAAAATATGTATATTGTATGTGCTTACACATTTGACTCTTTTTTTTAATTTTAATATTTAACACAGCGATTTATGTAACAATTTTTTCTAACTTTTGTTTACTTATGAGGCTACTGTCTCTATGTAGAGGGTCCTTAAGATTCCACCAAAAAAAAACAAACTACATTGTCTATGGGATTATACATGTGGAAGACAGATAACTCTTTTAATAACTTGTTTTGGATTGTTTGTATGTTTAGTTGAAAGTTTATGTCGTTTTCAGCACATTTGTCTTTTATGTGGCAACCAGTTTCTATTGGTGAAGGAAGCCAGAGTACACGGAGAGAACCACGGCCTTCGTTAGGAAAATTGGCAATCTCTGTCAATTTGGTTTATGAAGAAATAACATATTTTGTATTTGTAACCCGCAAAGCATGTTACACATAAGAGTGTACAACAAAATTGATGTTATTTTGAATAAACCAAACAAAAATAAAAAAATTCGATCATTGCTTATTATTTAATTCAAAGCATTGTTGAAATACTTAAAATCAACCGTTAAGACCAAATCAATGAGCGTAACGTCATCACAACGTGAAAATGTTGTTTATTGGAAAATAACATCAATAATTTCGACAATCAAAAGACATCTTCGAAACCAAATTAAATTATTAAACTTTGATCATGGTCAATTTAACAAGGCATAAACAGTAGAATTTTGCTTATATTTGGGACCAATTATTCTTTGTGGTTGAAAATTTGCCTGTAAAAGTGATTTATGCATTTTTAAGTTTAAAAAAGAGAAAATGTAAGACTTCCATTATTTCAAAATCAGAAAATGAAAGAAACTGGCAGAATTGTTTATCAAAGAGACCCTTAATACTCAGAAAAATCTTACATTGCCTCAGTTATTTTCAAAGACACTCAATCAGTTAGAAATTATAAAGGAAGATAAACATAAGTGATTCATTTCTATAGGCAATCAATATACATATTTATATTTTGATAGAATTTGTATATATTGTGATATCTAATAAGAATTTATTGTATATTTGAGATGGTATTCACGCTATTGTCAGACAATGGATCAGATTTAAGCTTGTAAGTGTATTTCCTCCTAAACCGTTCAAAGGATTTTGATGAAACTTTATATGAAGGTTGGGAATCGTAAGTAGATGTGCATGAAGCAGGATAATTATTGCTGGATTCTTGCAAAGGGAAATAATCCAACTTAAGGGTTTTACATTTTTAATGCTTGTAAGCACAACTCCTAGTATTGCAAGCGGGGGGTATCCTCAGTGGGGTTACTCACAGCTCTAGTTAGACATATTTCTACTCATTTCTGCCAAAACTAGCATAAAATCTGCCAAAAACTTTGACTTCGATATAACCACCGGAGGCAATGTTTCTGTGCATTTATTGAACAAAGAATTTAGCCAAAAACACCTTTTTAATGTAAGAGTTATTAATGTGTTTTAATATACAAGGAATAGTGTAAGATTTATCCCTGTGTATATTATATTTCTGGTCTAAAAATATAATTAAACATCCAGAGTATCACATGTATATAATGAGATATAGATTCCTTTAAATGACTAGATACCACTTTGTTGATTGTTGTTGTTATTGAATGAGGTATTTTTGTGATATTATTTTTAATATATATTAATATGTGATATTATGAATATCTGATATGGTTGATACCAATGTGATGAATAGCTACATTTTAGGATATAATTTACTAACAATATAGTATTTCTTGTTTTCATTTTTATGAAAAAAGATACTTTGATTTACAAATTTTCATGTTAAATTATTCCAGATACATGTCAATTTTTCTTGGTTATATGATGTTATTGTTATTTTTGTAATAAATTACTATCACAAAAAATTCAGAGAGATTTAGTTTTATTTGGTCTTCAGCTGAACTGACCAAAGACCGTGTCAGCTTTTACCATCACTTGGATCTGTCCATCATACGTCCTTAGCGCTCCATATTGTTACGACCAAACAAATAAAAATCTGTTGTGGTCTAACACAAATAAAATAAATAGGTTTAAAAATAAGAATCTCACATTACTCAACTCTCAAACAACTTTCTCACAATATTTAAAAGGTTAACATAATTTCAAAATCTACAAATATGAACAAATAAATATGAGCTAATGAACGCTGAGTTTGCAGGTGAATTGATTGAAAAAAAGATGTCTTTTAAAGACCCGACATACTTGTTTACACGAGTTAAGTGGTTCAGATTTGCCGTAATAACGTGATGTGTTTTAATTCGTTTGGTTTTTTAAACCCCCAAGGCGAAGAATATATTTGATTTCCATAAAGATGATATAAGTATCAATTCATTTTCTGTCTAGAAAGAGACTGGAGGGATGTGTTTCAGTCATTTAAGGGGTAACTCCGAGGTACATGTATAAGGCTCCGCTTGCAAACCATCACATCAAGATGAGGCTCAAATTTATCTACCAACCAAATTTCATGAAGAAAATAATAGGGAATTCCGAGTACTTTGATTTTATACAGTAAAGAAGATTTTCCTCCTCAATTTTTCCACAAAAATCTGTTTGACAAAACTTGAGTATTGACTGAGAACTACTTGGTGACCAGTAGTGTATAGTATAGTATTATTCATTTATACCACATGTATCTTTTTCTTAAGGAAAAACAGAAGAAATTAGCCCGTACCTTTAATTTCAGCTTCCGCTAGATAGATGATGTCTTATCACTCAATAATTCACGTTTTGGGAATTTCTTACCTCTCATCTATCCCAATGAGCTCCAAATTAAGGATACAACACACACTGCCAAGTCTGCATCTTATCTTGACCTTCACCTCGAAATTGACACCAGAGGAAGGTTGAATACAAAACTTTATGACAAACGGGATGACTTTGACTTCCCAATCGTCAACATCCCATTTTTGAGCAGCAATATTCCAGAAGCGCCGGCGTATGGAGTATATATTTCACAACTCATACGTTATTCCAGAGCTTGTGACATATACATTGACTTCCTGGACAGAGCCCGGCTTCTGACAGAAAAGTTGCTCAGACAGGGGTACGTTGCTCCTAAGCTGAAGTCATCCTTATTAAAGTTTTATGGGCGTCATCATGACTTGGTTGACAGGTATGAAAAAACCGTTTCCCAAATGAAAATGGACCTGTTCCATTGATATTATTCCTTCCTCATATCGGATTTTACATGGACAGCATGGCGGGTGTCCTGCAGGAAGCAGACTGCTTACTCTTCCGGAGCACCTGAGTCTACCCCCGGTTTTTTTGTGGGGTCCATGTTGTTCATATGTTTTTAGCTTTTAATTGTAGTGCATGTATTGTTTTGGTCTTGTCTTCGTTTTTCTCCGGAGTTTGTCAGTTGTTACGATTTTTCTCTCCTTCGAATATCCCTTTGGTATTTCTTGACTTTACTTGTATGACTGATTTTCAACCTAATAGCAATTTTCACTGCTAACCGTTTCCAATGCCTATTTTTGATTCATTTAAATACTGGAATTTAGGAAGAATGTCCTTTTCAACGTTTTAAAGTTCCTAGATTTACCTGTCATGGGTTTCTGCGTTTTCTTGTTTTTAATCGCTTCACAATTTTCTCTTGTCGTAAAAATGGTGTGACCTGTTTTCGACCCAAGTAAACTTTTCCAATTACGCGGACAGGGGATGACTCTTTTTATACAGAAATTAGTGTTTTCAAAGATTGTGGTTCTGGTGATTACATAAATAATAAAAATGAATATTTTATAGTTTTCAGTTGTAAAAAACAAATCATACCATTTTTGGTTGATGTTCTATGTAGTGGGTAAGTGTTGTTTACATCTTTGCCTTTTGGCACAGGGATTCAAACAATGCACACACACACACACACACACACATATATATATATATATATATATATATATATATATATATATATATATATATATATATATATATATAGTTTTAATTTTAAATTCAGTTTTAAAATCGGGATTAACTATAATTTTATCTCAGACTGTTTTTCATCTCTTTGAATAAAGGGTAGATATTAAATGTTTTCAATAGTGTATTGAAAACATATATCCCAGATGCTCATTTTATAAAAGAACCATGTTAATTTCATCTCGCTTGTTTGTAACGAGTACAACAAAAAATTTACCACATGACAGTCATGTGTCCTGTAGATCAGGTGTCTGAGCTGTAGACGACATAGCTGCATTTTATGTAACCATCCAGGATATTTTGTAAACAACCTTTAAAGTTATGCATATTTTTTACATTAGAAAAACATGGCCGAAAAGATGATTAATAAAATTTGTATTTATGTTTTTGAAAGCAACATTGAACACGTCTAAGTCTAAGTTGTCTGCATATTTGTTGTTGTTCTAATAATAAAAACCAGAACATGCTTCATAGTAGATGCGTGTGCAAAAGAAATGGATGAATAAAAAATTAAGGTGGATCACCCCAAATACAATATGTACATTTACTGTTGAGCAACTACCTATTATATTTATTTGTATTGCCATAGGGTCCTATGTTAAACTAAGTCTTCATGGATCAAAAATGCACTAAAGTAAAAACAGTTGGTCAGAACATCATAAGAACATTCATGGTATGTTTGGTTTCAATCCATTCAGTGGTTCTATAGAAGAAGGTTTTATGTATGTATTTCCCATAGGGTTCTATGTTAAACTAAGTACCCCACTGGTGGCCATCAAAGTAACAACACATAAAGAACATTCATCCCATGTTTTGTTTCAATCCATTCAGCTGTTATCTGTAAGAATATTTTTGTATGTATTTCCCATAGGTACTATGTTAAGTCCCCCGCTGGCGGTCATCTTGGATAACGGATCAGCACCAAGTAAGGTTTCAATCCATTCACCAGTTCTCTAGTAAAAGATTTTTGTATTTATTTCCCCATAGGGTTCTATGTTAAACTAAGTCCAACAGGTGTAATCTGGTAAATTTTATATCAAGAGACAAGGTAATGTATGTATGCTATTTTTATATCCCTCACGATTTTTTATTGAAATGTTTATATGTTGGTATCTTTGGATTACCAATTTTTGGTAAAATGTCTATCTGTGTCAGTGTGTATAAGTTGTATCTTCAATGTTTTTATTCTGGTTTTTTATCAAGCATTATACTTACAATACTATGATACTGGTACTAAAATTCCTGAAACCTGGCTATTTATATACATACATGCACACAACCGGTTCATTGTTGTTATGTGTTTGGTGCAGCAACACAAATAAAACCGTAACATAAAACTTAAAAAATAATCAATAACAATAAATAACTTGCTTTTTTATAATTTATATTTCTGAAGTAATTGAGTTCAGACTGCAATGAAGTTCTTAAAGACTTGCTGGATAATGTAACAACAAAGCCATAAAAGAACACCACACAGTAGAAACTCTATGGTCTGTATTTCCAAAGTGTAGAATTTGTAACATTACAATTATACCTTAAAATATGTTGAGGCCATTTAAAATTTCTTGTGTTTAATAATAACGAAACTATCATTCACCATTCTATAACCCGGAATGCTTCTTTCTTTGACATTCCCTGCTGTGTAGCTGATGTAAATCTGAATGAACAAAAGTTGGAATAGACTTTGTAACTATTCATCAACTTAAGGAATATCAAAACTTCCTACAGTATCCAAGCCGGTATAGTCAAACAAACACCATGCATTCTGAATATAAATCTTATAAATAAATCGCAAGTACAAAATTACCAACCAATGTTTTGTGAATTGTGGTTTTCAGATAGAAGACTGATGTCATTTTCTGAAATAATAATATAATACATTAAATACAAATCTGATCATTCAATCAATTTATTACTTTCAAAGATGTTTTATTCCTTCTCTGACAAGAATTTTGATAAATTAAATGCTGATTGCTTTTAGATTTCATATATATATGTAAAGCTAATATGATATTTTTGGTATGTTATTTCCTTGAAAATGATATCTTCTAGTTAACATTTTATCAAAAAAATCATTGATTATGTGATAAACTTTGATTTTTTATATGTAATCAAGTATTAGAATTTAAGTTAACATCCATGTAATTTCTATAAAACACCCATAAACAATTAATTGAAAAAATCAGGTTAAATTTGGTCATTTTTCTCAAAATATTTTTTTTATCTTGTATATTATACAGGAACTCTAGAAAAAATTCCCTTTTCTCTATGGTAATTAGGGACGAGATCAAAGTTCAATGTAGGATAAAAAAACTTAAATCAAATAGTTTAGGGGTGGGGGGGGGGGGGGGGTAAAAATGGCTGCAAGTTTTGTTATCCGACATCGATTTTCGGATATGCCCATATTGGTCAATCAATTTTTCCTAAATTAAGTTAAGAGTGGGGTGGGGGGGAGGGGGGGATGTCAGTGAAAAAACTATGTGAATTAAGTTTTTTATCGTACATTGAACTTTTGATCTCGTGCCTTACTTCAACTGATCAAATGTTAATGTTCTAAAAATATTTGTAAGAGTTTGTAGATAGTATACAAAATGAAATACGGATAACCATAATGAAAAAAATAACAAATCCGATTTGTAATTAGTTGTTTTGAGGTGTTTCATTAAATCAAAGGGACTATATATTTTTTGGTATTTTTTATAATACCAACCATTCCTAGCCACTGTTTCCAATTTATCTCCACCATTTCCTGCAAAATATCAAAATAATTGTAATGCCAGACTAAACTAGGTTTAATATACACATGTACAATGAATAAACATCAGACAAAGTTGAACTTTAGCCCAGTACATATGGAGTCAAAGTGTTGAAACTGACACTTTATTAATGAATAAACAGGTATTGTAAACTTCTAATCTATAAAAAATATGCCCCCCTTTCAAGGAATACACAGACCAAATATATTTGATATACCACCTGCAGTAATTAGAGAATTGATCTAATAAAAAACTAAAGTGGACACACTACATGTCTCGCCAGAGTATGCACATGGACACAAAATAATGATTAACAGATACCCGACATTGCAAGTCAAAGGGAAATAGTAATGGCCAGGCGATAATTTGTCTGAAAAATCTCATGCGTGTCATTCAAGCCTAAAACTGTGCCCATGGTGAGCTGACAGGTCTGAAATTCAAGTCAAGGTCTCAGACAGTCATGTATCCACCAAACACTATCTATTGACTAAATGTGGTTGGTCTATGTATTACAGTTGCTGAGAAATGGATATTATCTCAAAACGTGAAACAGTCAGTCAAAGCATGAAATAAAGGTCAAAGGTGAGGTGTTAGATGTTAAAGTGGTATAATTCCATTTTAATTTGCATATTATAAAATACAAGAATTTCATTGGTTGGAAGGGCAAAATCATAAAAGTTTATACATCGATAAACCCGTATTTGGCAAGTATATTCATGCGCTTTCTTGATTATTTAAAGTTTCGAATGAGACATTTTTCGATTTGTAAATGACTTTGTTGACTTTTTTATTCCATTGCTCAGCTGCCAAAAATAGTACCAGATTCAAGATGAATTTCACCTTAAAAGGATGAAAGTTTTTTTTTTTATTTCGGTTAGGAAAAACTTTTCAATGTTTGAAATGGAATTATAAGGATTAAATACGATTTTGTATGAGTTTATCGATGTGTAAACTCGGCCTTTTCACTCACAAATTCAACATAAAGTCCTTCGGACTTTATTTAGTTTGTGAGTGAGTCGGCCGATTTTACACATCGATAAACTCATACAAAATTGTATTTAATCCTATAATATACTAAGAACTTCTATCAACCAAATATTGTGGTTCTCGTTACAAACGTAGTACAGTTGCTGAGAAATAAGATTAAATCATGAAAACCTACATTAAGCACTCAAGCATGAAATTCAGGTCAAGTTCAGCTGATAGGTGTCAGACTGGCATGTACATGTATCCACTAAGAACTACCTACATATCAAATATGATGGGCCTAGGTAATACAGTTGCTGAGAAATGGACTTAATCTCAAAAATGTAACACTCAAGCATGAAATTGAGGTCAGAGTCCAGAGACAGGTGTCAGACTGGCATGTGTCCACTAAGAACTATCTATTGACCAAATATTGTGGGTATTTATGTTGCTGAGAAATGGATCTAATCTCAAAAATGTTACAAAGTCACTCAAGCATGCAATTGAGGTCAAAGTCCAAACACAGATATCAGACTTGCATACATGTACCAACTAAGAACTATCTATAGACCAAACACGGTGGGTCTAAGTATTACAGTTATTATATCAAGAAACTTGGATGAAAGTCACTCAACCATGAAATTGAGGTCAAGGTCCAGAGACAAGTGTCAGATTGTCATGTACCTACCAAGAACTATCAATAGACCAAATATGGTGGGTCTAGGTATTACAGTTTCAGAGAAATAGACTTAATCGTGAAAATGTGACGCAGGTCACTCAAGCATGAATTGAAATCAAGGTCAAAAGGTATGTCAGACTGACATGTACCCACCAAAAACTATCTATTGACCAAATATGGTGGGTCTAGGTATTCTAGTTGCTGAGAAATGGACTTAACCAAGAAAATGTGACAAAGTCACTCAAGCATGAAATTGAGGTCAAGGTCCCAAGCCACGTGTCAGTCTGGCATGTACCCACCAAGAACTATATATAGACCAAAATGGTTGGCCTAGGTATTACAGTTGTTGAGAAATGGATTTGACAACGAAACTTGGATGCAGATTTCACATTATCTTTATGAAGGCAGTGAACCATGAAAATGAGGTGAAAAGTATACTGCGGGAAACCTTATATGATAAGCTGTCTGTGGACCATAAACCTTAATTGTATGTATTATATGTGCAATGTTATTAAAGTTTTAAAAACGTTTACACCGCATATCTCGCCCTTCGAACGCAGGCGAGACAAAAATGGATGCAATTCACTGAATCATTAAAATGAGGTCAAGTACAGGTGACACCTGCCAGACTGACATGTACAGTTTTCATTGGGATATAACTTTAGAAAACTGAATATATGGATTATTGAAGCTTTTTCGGGAAAATCATTCCATTTATATATTCTATTTACTTTTATATACAAGAAATGCCAAGTAACACCGATATTTTTTCCAAAAATAATCAATTTATGATTGTAAGATTTCCAAAATTCATCCTGCATGTTATTCACACGCAGTGTATAACTTAAACTATACTAATTTATGAATTTATGAATTACAAAAGCTTAAATGAGAAAATTGTTGACTTTTTCATTCATCGTATATATTGTATGTATCAATACTGATAACAAAAACTATCCAAGTTTAATGAGTGTTTTTAATCATTATACTTTAAGTTTGTTAATTTATGTAAAACTGTAAAATACGATACAAAACTTACTATATTGTTTTAAATGATATCTTATCTTTTATATGTGTTGATCATTAAATCATGCTTTTCTTTAGCAAGATTAAGTAGTAGATTATGTTTCATAGTCGCTGTACAGTATCAGCATGTGTTATGTTTTAATTATGTCAATTTTGATTGATTTTCTTTGTCTAAGACGTTGGTGCATATTTTTTGGCAAAGTAAGTCACAGTTTATTGGTAAAATGTATGTTAAGTGTTTTGTTGGATTCTTGGTGAATATTTTGTGGCAAAAGGTATATAAAGGCCTTATAGTTCTACAGTTAGTTAGTTGGTTAGTTAGTTAGTTGTGAGTTAGGTAGATATATGGCTGGATAGATATATAGTTTGATGAAGTTAGAAATAGATATGATAGGAATATGGAGTTTGGGGTTTGAGTAGGTACTGTAATATTGAGTTGAATTTTATTAGTCGTCGACGCAATTTGTGGTTATTTGTTGTTAGCTTGGCTTAACCGGAATCCTTATGGATAGTTTTAAGACATCACTTACCGTAACTGGAAGTGAATGTTCCTGTTTGTGGTGTTGTGTGACATACAATGTAGCTTACTGTAACTGGAAGCATATGTTAATGTAACGATGATGTTTTGAAGTATTAAGTGCCTGGTTGTGTTTTTTATAATGGATTTAAGCAACCACTTTTCTATGATTGGAGTTCAACCTACATTTTATTAATATCTGAATCATTGTGTATATAGAATTTGCTTGTAAATATGCTTGGATTAAGTAGACAATAAATATCATAATCGTATTTGTATTTATCTTTGGATTGTTATTTTGTGACAACTGATTACAACCCCATTACTGGATCTGTCATGCCCTCATCAAGCTTGGCCTAAATGATTGTTATACTCGACCGCCATGGCATATATGTGATCCTAACTAGGGAATACTTTAAGGATACCAAATTTATACATGAAAAAAAATTCTGTTCTTATTACAATTATTGCGAACTGTACAAATATCCGATGGGTTATTTCAATATGAAGCTAGAAAAAATATGGTCCCTCCCTGCCAACAAATTTTGCACGGTCCCTACAGGTTATGATAAACCATTAGAAGATTCACTGGGCGTAGCCATTTTATGAAGGGTTGATTAAGTTCCCAAAATGAATATCATATGCACTTCCGATTCCATGGTCAATATCATATTAATTTGTAAATGATTTAAAACGAGAGTGGGACTTTATTCAAAATAATGTAATTCAAACAATTTCACATGAATGTTTGGATATGTGTGCAAATTGAAGATTTAAATTGTGGACTCCCAGATTTTTTGGGAAATTTGCATCCCACCCTTTTCAAGCTTATTTTCAGGAAAGAAAAGCAACGGGAACATATATTTTAAGTTGCTTTGCATTATTCGGTTACACTTCCACCAAAACAAAATGCTATAAATTTTCTACAAATTATTAAATTTTATTGCATATTGCTGGTAACCCATATGGAATGTAACATAGAATAACTAACTGTTGTTTGTAACATATAACACATTTTATAGCTGAATCAAGGTTTTTTACCTGGTCTACTTTCAAAAAGACGTTTTCAAGCTTGAATGCTTGGCAAGTAATTTGAATTGAATGGTGTTTGATTTTCTAGAGGAATACTAATTTGTTGTGCAATCGACCGGCGAGGTTTCTTCGTTGGGGTCTCTTGTTGTGTTACATTCTGTAATTGTAAATCAGGTTTGGAATAACCCCTTATTTTGATATAATACCCCAATTTGAGTATAATGGTATCTGGATGAAAATCTGCGCACATTCATAAATACACAATAAAAGAATAACAACTCTAAAAGTCTCCAGAATTGGAGTATAATTTTGGTATTATATCGCAATTAGTGCCATATAGGGGTTATTCCAAACCTGTTAATAGGGATGTTTGAGTGCGTAGAACTTGTCAACTAATTACATGTTCGCCCTGGGTTCGTTCGCCCATAGAGTCCGTTAGCCTTATTTTTATAAAAAATTTATTAATATTAATAGTATTTAGGTTTTTAAATCTATGCCGATATTTATTTGGTAAATACTAAAGAAAATACTTGTATCTCAAAATTCATGAAAAAACATTGATATTGGTCACCCTAATGTTGATGATCCACCAGAGCCCATGGACACCTAAGTCTAATTGAAAAATTATTACAAACTGCAAACAATATTTACGGAGTAGTTGTATATGAGACAGTAAACTACAGTGTCCGTGCAGAAGACCTAGAGAGGGACATCCACAGAAATTACACCATCCTGGGGCAGAAAATACAGACCGCCTGGGACAAGTACATGGACAGTGTAATCACAGGAACTCACTTCCTGAATGTCATTGCCAAACTGTACAAGCCAACCGACAACCCAATGGACAACGTTCAACCTCTGCAGTAAACAGAGACTTTGAACACTTGTTATACATGTACATTGGATATATTTTGAAATTACAATGTAATGAAAAATTAGATATAACAATAAAGATAAACAAAATTCCTTAGATGAATATTTGAAATACAACACAGAACCAGAGCTCTATCTAAAACATACAAGTTTTGAATCTTGGAAATTGATAACCGAGTTTAGAACGTGTGATCATAATTGGAACTAGAGTTTGGGAGACATCAGAAAATTCCACGGCAAAACAGATTATGTAAATTATGTAGATGATGAAGGACATGTTTCTTTCTTAATTGTAATAAAAATTCTGACTTGCGCATATATATATAGAGCTGAGGGACGAAAGTGTTCATGGAAAATTAATATAAAATAGATAGCTAAGTTTAGAACTTGTGATCATAATTGGAACTGGAATTTGGGATAGATAAGTAAAACAGATTATGTAAATTCTGTAATCAAAATTATGTTGATGATGAAACACATATTTCCTCCTTAATTGTAATAAAAATTCTGACTTTTGTTGTCCGAAACAAAAATTTCGATAAATTAAATATAATCTTAAACACAACAAATTTTAGACAGGTACAAAGTCTAGTATCTGTTACTTCGATCAAACATATATAATTCAAGGTTTCGTGTCGTATATCTATAGACAGATAATTAATAATAATTTTATAATTTATTTTATTATACTGTATGTAAATTTCTCTACTTTTGATGCATTTTCATTGTTTACAAGAATGTGTTATTTTGCTCGATCAGCCGCCGGAAAGAAACAGTGGGTCGTATTTTATACTGTCACCTACTGGAGAGAAACAAGCGGGTAGTATTTTATACTGTCACCCGCTTATAAAATCCAAGACATTCAGTATAATAAAATAAATAAGTGTAACCCCTCTGAATACATTGTCAACATCGGCTTCGCCTTGGTTGACAATGTTTTCTCGGGGTTACCATTTACTCCATCACCCTTTTAGAAATATGTTATTTTTATATTTTTTTCTTCATCTTATAAATATGTTGTATAATTTGTTTATTCATCATCACCTAAAGGTGTATATCAAATTCTTTGATATCAATTTGGATGCACAAGATGTGTATATACACCGTGTTTGTCGTTCAACATGCGAGTGTTAGAATTTGGCTTAAATATCGTATTTTTTTCCTCAGCGCTTCTCAAACTCTTGATGTTGTGACATCTATTCCTTCATCGTCTGGACTTTCAGCAAGGCCACTAGGCCATACATTTGAATGGAAATAGGACAATTATTTTTTAAGAATTGTTTTCAATTTTAAAACAGGTTAAACGATATAAGATTGATGCAGTTTATCGGTTTAGATGTAAGCGTAAACTGACCATGTATAACATGTATAACCTGTTTCAAAATTTATAATAATTCTTATAATTTAATTTGCCAAAGAAATCTGATCCAAAAATGCAGGTAGAATCATTTGAATATCTTTTTTAACCAAGGAATATTTAAATCGCGGACTGCGAATTCATACGTTGTTGACGCCACAGTACCCGAAGTAGATTATACAATATAATGTAACTTTCTCAACCATTAACAACCAATCAAATTGTCTGTTACAATTCAAATTCAATTATTGCGAATATATTTTTAATGATCACTAAATCGTCGCATGCTTTATATAGTACAAAAAGGTGTGTGCTATTAAATACACTTCATTAAATAATTAATCTAATCAGTCAGAAATTAAAACCAAAACTTTCAATGAAACTGCTTGAGGTATTTTATATAAATTTTAACCTTGACCAGTAAGTGGTCAAAATCACACGTTATAGCCGAAAACGAAATAAGATAATCCTGTGTTTCTCATTAAATCAACTTTGTATCAACGTTAATAAATAAACCCAGCGAAAATTGAGTTTATACATGGTTAATGAAGTATTTTATTGATGTGTAAACTTAATCTACTCACAGACTTTCTTTCGCAAAAACTTTTTGTCTTTGTTTTTTTTTCTCGATAACTCAGTAAAATCTGAAACATGCTTAAAATTGTGGGTTAAAGGTCGTGTCCATATCGCACAAGTAAGACTAATCTTTATTAGGGCCCTGCCCACTTACCGGCAGTCTGTCCAATAGTATGCCTGTCAGGATATTCATATGTATGTCGCAGTACATTATAACAATTTTATTTTTATTTATGTTTTTTAGATTAAACATATTTTATTGCTAAATTATAAATAAACAAACTGGATAACAGGAAAAGTCAACAATGCCACACCAATCAATCAAAGCAACCCAACTGACAAAACTTCTGACAAAAAAAAATAACATAAAAGAGCACCAACACATACATGATAACAACAGAGAGTCATGATGGATAGTGTGATTTGGTACAGACACTGAACAGTGGTGGGGTTAAACTGGTTTTATGGGTACACCCCCCCCCTTATATATCATGACACTATGATGTATAAAACACAATATTAAAACCAATACAGTATGATTACCAATAAGGTGACCGGTTGCTAGAATTGCAAAATTAGAGTGGAATGTACATAATTTAGATAGCAGGGTCAGAGTGTGCTCGTTTTAACTGTAAAACTAGCTAAGACTCTCATAGCTACAGGTCGGATACTGTCGCTCTACTGTACTAACAAGTCTGAAAATACACTCTTATAATGGGATTAATGCTCTCTCGTCATAGAGCTGAATAGAAATCGGCAGTATTCGTGAGAGGCTAGTATGAATTTAAAGTCTCCAAGTCATTGGGAGGAAGAGCAATATTTACAGAATTGCACATATTTTCATATTTGTAGCCCTTATTTTGAAACAATCTTAAGTAACTACCACCTTTCTGTGGGTTACTAGCGAGACTTTTGCATTTATTCGTGATATTACAGTAGAAACTAAGATAGGATAAACCCGTTCATGATCAGTGCTTTTCTAGAAGCTGGGTATTTAGAGGGATAAAAGATGTTGATATCTATTTTAAAACTTTTTAAAAGCAGCCTTTGAAATCTATAACACTTTAATAGAAGTTTTTTAGTAATGTTTTCACCCGTATGTTGTTATAGATCACACAGACAATGTAATTTTATGTACAGATTTATCCTTGTAACATGTAGCACAGAATTCCCTTTAGAAAAAGAATAAATTCGGATACTTAATTTATTTCATAATTGCAAGTGTAATTCTTTGTCATTTTTGCAAATAATTATTGCGCTTAAATATTAGATTTTATTAAGAAATTTGAATGCCACATAGACTTCATTCTTCATAATATATGATTTGAAAACACTGGTCGCACTGTGACTTTTTCTGTTGACCTTTGTAAGGTACCTCGTAAAAGCCAAATATTATGAAAATAACGTGAACAGCACAACCAGAATGACCTATTGAAGCAACTATTAAGATTTGTATAGGAGAACAAGAAACTATTTTTGTAAGCATCCATTAGATTGTTGTCACATGCACAACTGTTTTTCACAAAATATACATGTATAAACATATATTTGATGCCTGGTGGTAACTAATCCTGAATTTTTCCATCACACTTTTTCAAAATTCTGAAATGCCCCCACCATTTACATAAAAATTAATGTTCCCCTAGAAGTAGTCACAATCTAGCTAAAAGCCACCTCTACCTATAGAAGTTCAATCGAAAATGAAAGCAGATATGAAACAAATGTCGATAAGACAAAAATCCTAAAATTTAAATCGAAAAGTAATAGAATCAAACATTTATCACCCGATAATTTCTAAGCAAGTATCTCAAAATGAAAAAACAGGGCAGGAATTTTGGTGAGTAAATTTGCAGTCAAAAATTGATAAAACAAAATGCCGGACAGAACATTTCATGGAATTGGACAGTAATATTTATAAAGAAAGAAATTATTAAAAAAATAACATCAGGTGCTCTGGAAAGAAAGCCTGTTCCACTCTTTAAACGACACCAATCACATTTGAAGAGAGTGAAATGAGGTGTCATTTCCAGTAGGACGAGAATGAGGATACAATGTATTTATTTCCTACAAACAGAAATGTAACGGAAAAAGAGGGTACAAGAGGGAGGTGGCTACTGTCGTTTGTGCCTTTTTGTGGTTTTAATACGTTGTGCAATATATGTTTATCTCCTGTGATGTATCACTGACGCATTAGAATAACCAAACACATTGACAATAAATCCAAATGACACTTTAATTGACAGAAGACACCAAATGACGCCATTTTTCAGGATTACCTAATACTGAATATTGGTAACGTCTCACTCAGGGAATCCTGGTTACAAAATTAAATGTGGAATCCTTGTGTTATCGAACAGTCCTTGTTTGTATGAATATAGACACCAAGTCGATTATAAATTTCTATACTGTATTAACAACAATATCAACAAAATATACAACATCAGGCTCAACAATAAATCACAATTAACAAACGCTTCTATCGACATTCTCCCCTCACTCTCTTCTCGTTTCCTTATATATCACTTCTCTTTGCCCTAACAAGCCCTATACAAATATGGAAAATCATAGCACTAACAGGGCAAATAAGTGCTGACTAATGAAATTTACAGGGCTCTATAGGGCACTAAATTTACAGGGCACAAAAGGGCACCACATTTACATGGCACCAAATTATCAGGACATTAGGGCACAAAGTTATACAATTTACTAATTATATGACACATGAAATTGAACAAAGGCAATTAAAAATATATATTTGGAAATACTCTGTAATGAATGACTGTTACATAAATGTGACAAATAAAATCTATAAAATTAACACTTCAAAATTGCATAATTGTTACAGAAACTTCTTTCTGATCAATCAAATTGGGATGACGACTGAAAATGGTGGTAGTCACGATATTTGCAAAGACTTCACTTTCTTTCCTTTTTACTTTTTTTTATTAAAAAAATTATATTGTAACTGTTATATATATATATATATATTGATTATATATTTGATAACGCAATGGTGTAGAAATATTCAGTCGGTACAAAAAAGATAATTGACATCTTCATGCGTCACAAATGCCCTTGAGATCAGTTTTGTGGAACATAATATACGGTCTGCTTGCGATATATTGAATTCTTTCTTTTTAGTACCAGCTTTCAATAAAATTTTAAATCACGTAATTATGTTCAAATTTAAATGTTATGTAACACATACATTATGTGAACTGTGGTTGTTTATGTGTTTGTCATGTTTACGCGAAGTTCTCGGACAAATTTAGAAAAATATATTTGTTAGAATTACATGTAGTTTGCTGATACATTACACCATGCAAAGAATTACCTAAATCGGATAACAACATCGCATTTCTGGATGAACCTTCTCGTACATATTTAAAAAAAAAACATTTGTAAGACTTTTATGTTTTAACATGTAGATTGATAATACATTAGACCAAACAGATGTAATTTAATGTAAAAAAAATTTCCTCATAACATCTACAAAAGATTTTTCTTTAAAAAGGATAAATTCGGATAACAATTATCTTGTGTAAAATCTGTTTTCAGGAATAACCTTCAAGAAGTACACTCGTGGTCAAAACTTTGTAACGCAAATAATAATGAAAAAAGTGTGAGCATTAAAACCAGAAGGACCTATCAATGCAACTATTAAGATTTTCAGAGGCTTGCAAGAAAATGACCGTTATCTATTATTTTCAGAATCCATTAGATTTTTTTCCCCGTGCACAACTTTTTCCCAAAATATACATGTGTATACATGTATTTGATGTGATAAATAGTCCTGCCTTTTTCCATTATATTTTTTAACCCCCTTAAATGCCCCCACCCTTTCCATTAAAAATTATTGTTCCCTTAGAGGTCGTCAAAATCCACCTCTACCCAAGAGAAATAAAAGCAGATATGGGGTAAATGTCGATAACAATCCTAAATCAAAAGTTATAGAATTCAAACATTTATCTTCCGATAATTTTAGAACACGTATCTCAAAATGAAAAAAAAAGGTGCCAAATTCTCCTTTAGCAGAGAGTTCTTGATTTGTTTTTTTTCAATGTAAAAGGCTTGTGACTTTAAATTCCAGAGGAAGGGTACAGACATTTTATTTTTATAAAGTTGTGGCGAGGGCAAGGCAGACATTTGGTTAGTAAAATTGCAGACTAAAAAGATTTGATGAAAAAATGCTGGACAGAATATTACATAGAATGGTAGTATTAGTAGTAATATTTTTAAAAAAGAACTCGTATTCAAAAGGTGAAACCTGGGCCCAGTTGTTCAAACGTTAACCACAGTTTTCAGTTTCAAATTTCCACTTCCTTGGTTATGCCTGAGGACTGAAAATATTCTGATAGGTTAATCCTATGACTTTGTGTGTCCATGCAGGATTTTGTACAGAAATATTACTTAACAATCGAAATACCTGAAAGCGAAAAAAGTGACTAACTTTTGAAAAACTGGGCCCAGGTGTTCTGGAAGGAAAGCTATCTATAATAATGTAGCTTCTGTGAAGATTTTGGATTTGGGCGGAGCATTACATGCAATGAAGGAGCCATTAAAACCCTGGATGTGAATCGACTGATAATGTGTGTCGTGTCTATATTTGCAAAGGCTTCATTTTATTTTATTTTTTTTAATTTTCATAAAAAAATTGTAATGGTAACTGTTTAGAGTATTCTCGATATATACTAATAAATAAATACTATAATAAATACCAATACAGCATCAAGTAAGAATGAGCTCCCTCACCAACTGCTCAAATGAAGCCATGAAGAAAGGTTATTTAATTTTAATAAGGTAGGAATAGACTTGTCAAATTTTATTATGGTGCATTACTTAAAACGTTAATGAAGTGTTCAATTCATGCACGAATAGCAATCCAAAGTATGTAATTCAAAGGGATTCACTCTGACGACTCCACGAACACACCCAAGTTTAAAAAAAGACCCACGATAACACATCGTCTATTAAAAACGGAATATAGACAGAGTAATATAAGCCGTTCCAGTTTTATGTTACTACACCAATCGTGTGGTCCGAAAAGTCAATGGGAAGTCGTAAGTCAGTAGAGGAACATGGTGTGTTACTACTATAGGTGGCGGAATCAAGTCCAAGGTCATTCGTGATATTCTTAATGGCGGATTTTAAGAGACTCAGATATTTTATTCTTTTATTTTCTGAAAGGAAAAGTCTTTCTACATATAATTAGACCTGAAGTTTAAACCCACTGACTGCTCCCGTTTGACATCCCCATTCTATTATTGTCCTTTGTGTCATGTTATCATTGGAGATTTTAATCTTGTTGATAATCAAAAGCTAAAACATATGCTAGCTAAAGGTCCCAAATACCGAGAACTCAGTCAATTTATTGGAAATATAATTTTAAATTGCTTATGGATTCTGTTAAGGACTACGAGAGAAAATGGACTTCAATGACACATGAATCTACAGATACACTTTCAGAGTTGGTGAATGCTATTAGGGCAAAGATACAGGTCCAAATTAAAAAAATCTAAGGGTATATAAGCAGTAAAGCTACATGGATTGCTGAATTCTTAAAATTAAAAAAAGCTATACCAAAAGAGTGGTTTGATATATTAGCTGAAAACTGTTCAAGAACAACTAATGTACTAACAGATAATGCATTGTATATTTATGACAAAGATAACTGTAAACTAAATATAGATAAACTAGAAACAAATACAATTTACAAAATATTAATAGAACAAGATAAAGAAATACCAATTGGCTTTTATAAGTGGAAGAGACTACTAAATTTTGAAAACATGGAGAATAAAGCTCAAAATATACTAAAATTTATTCATAATTATTTGAAAGAAAATAAATTAAAAATATTCAGATGGAAACTCCTACATTTTATTCTTCCAAACAAAATTTTATTGAAACAATGGAAAATTTGTCCAAACTCAGACTGCAATCAATGTAACATTACAGAAGATTATGAACATTTTTTTATTACATGCCACTGTCTTGATAAGTTATAGGACGAAATATCTAATCTGCTAGAAAAATTTAAACTTGGAAAACATATGTTAACTTTGAAGAATTTGATATGGGATTACAAAATAAATGATAAACAATATTATGATATTATTTATTTACTCACAGTAATTGTGTTTTCAATACACAAAATACATTATCTGTCTGAATTCCGAACAAGGGATATCAATGTATTTTCTGTATTTAAAAGAGAGTTTAGAAATGGGCTAATTCTACAAAACAAATCTTTTAACACTGAAGGAAAATGTATATTAGAAAAGATATTTAGATGTATTTGAATTATATAATTTGTTCGTAATGTAAACTTCGTGTATTAGTCAATGTATTATTTAATTCTGTATATTTATTTATCTTACATGTACATGTACATCGTAATATTTATATAATCTGGCATGATGTATATACTGTACAAGAACACATCACAATTCTTTTGGGTTACAGTATGACTATCAATCTTTCAAATCATAACTAAACGACCTGGAAAATAATCTAGATATAGCTAATATGTATACAATCAATTCCAAAATTGATTCAAACAAAAGTTAACCGGAAACAAGGAAATTGATTATAGTTGATAAAGAACGATCCCAATCTCGGGAGAGCTACGAAATTCCGACAATCTCTTGCTTTTTAACGCCAGATGGTATAAGTACAATATGCAGATTATCATCCTGAAGATTCCTTAGACATTTGGTACCAATGAAACGGAGACCTTCACTGAGATAGCTGTGTCAGTAGAGTAATTGTTGACAGCGTGTGCAATATTGTTGTTCTGCAAGAACTATAATTTTGAGTGTCTTAGAAACGAATTGGGAATAAATAACACTCATACAGCAACCACACACACTAAGCTGGAAGTCTTTATAATCACAAGCCCGTTCTTCATTCCTTTGCCATTTCAACAAAGAGTGAAGTAATGGACCTACCTCCTCTTTATTAGATTCCTGAACTACATAAGAATCCGATTGAACAAAGGTACATCGTAGGGTCAGCTAATTGCTACAAAACATCTTTTCAAAGATTTTAACATTCATCTTGACATTTATTAAAGAGGGCCTTCTGAATTACTGTTACAGATCATGTTCCACTAATGGCGTCAATCAGATTGGATTCTTAAAAACTCAAAACATTTACTACAATATCTAAAATCAAAATCTTCATAAAACATTCGACTTCTTTAAACTTTACACTACCATACCATATTCTCAATTAAAATATCGATTCATCAATGTTTTTTTCAAGAAAAATGCCACACGCAGGTATAAATTTCTAGTTTTAGAGAAAAGGATTATTTCGTGAAGAACCACTCTGATTCTGACAAAAAGTATTCTGGAGATGAGATTACAAACATGTTAGATTTTCTCATAAACAACATATTTGATAATTTGGCGGACGAATTTTTCAACAAACAATTGACATACCAATGGGAACCAACTGAGCTCCTCTCCTCTACGATCTATTTTTGTACTCATGTGAAGTGGACTCCATTCAAGGGTTACTACGTGTAAACAAAAGGAAACTGGCCCAATAGCAATATACCAGCATCGCCTGCATCTGGCGTCTACGTTTCTCAGTTATCCGATTAGCGCTTGCGTGAGTTACCATGACTTTCGACAAAGGGGGTTACTGCTGTCACAAAAGCTGATTAACCAGGGTTTTATCAGAGATAAATTGATGTCATCACTTAGGAAATTGTATGGTCGTCATCACGAATTGATTGACCGTTACAGTAATGATGTTGGACCTGTTCCCACTGTCGTAACATTTCATGTATCTCCGCCGATTTGTGAATACCACCAAATTGACTTTGTTGAACTTCGCGACGGGTGCCGAATACGGAGCAGGAACTGCTTACCCTTCCAAAGCACCCAAAGCACTCCTGGTTTTTAAAGGAGTTCGTGTTCATTGTTTTTTGTTTACAGTGTTTATTTGTTGTGCTTGTGATTGTTCATTTGTCTTTGCGGGTTTGTATATCTAATAGATTGCGTTTTTTGGTTTGCTCTTTGGGTATAACTTTTGTCCTGGCATGAATCATTACTAAAATGCTTTTAAATTTGTGTTCAAAATTTGACAAAAATTACCACAAATGTCTTAGGCTCTTCCGTTTGATGCAGAGGTAACCCTGAGTTGCGTTTGGATACCTGTTTGTTTTAATTGTTTGATTTTTTATGGTTGTGCTTATTAATTTATCATTATAATTGTCTTTAACCGGTTTTCCAATATTTTGATCTCGAGCACTGCTGATGAGTTGTCAGTCAAAGAGTGCATCAAATTTATTTCGGTATTTTGTCATACGTTTTATTACTCCATGGGTCTATGTCACTGCTGGTGGACTGTTAGTCCCCGGGGGCATTATCCGCCTAGTAGCCAGAACTTTTGTCCTGGCAGGATTCATTACTCAAATGCCTTTAAATTTTCCGTTCAAAATTTGACAAGAATTACAAGAAATTTCTAAGGCTCTTCCTTTGGATGCAGAGGTAACCCTTAGCTGAGTTTGGATACCTGTTTGTTTTAATTGTTTTGATTTTTTATGGTTGTACTTATTAATTCATCATTATATCTTTAACCGGTTTTCCAATATTTTGATCTCGAGCACTGCTGATGAGTTGTCAGTCAACGAAATGGCCACAGAGTGCATCAAATTTATTTCGGTATTTTGTGACACGTTTTATTACTACCACTTGGTCTATGTCACTGATGGTGGACTGTTAGTCCCCGAAGGCATTACCAGCCTAGTAGCCAGAACTTTTGTCCTGGCATGATTAATTACTCAAATGCCTTTAAATTTTCCGTTCAAAATTTGACAAAAATTACCAGAAATCTCTAAGGCTCTTCCTTTTGATGCAGAGGTAACCCTTGGCTGAGTTTGGATTCCTGTTTGTTTTAACTGTTTTGATTTTTTATGGTTGTGCTTATTAATTCATCGTTATATCTTTAACCCGTTTTCCAATATTTTGATCTCGAGCACTGCTGATGGGTTGTCAGTCAACGAAATGACCGCACAGTGCATCAAATTTATTTCGGTATTTTGTGATACGTTTTATTATTACATTGATGATGATGATTTATCGTAATTTCCAGTGACAATAAATTCGATGCGCGCATTCGTGAATTAAGGTGTTTTTCGGTCACTCGTTTAATAGTTTGTGATATTCAAATTCTTGAATTAGATATCCTATAATTATTAGGCCTATTTAACTTAATAAGTAGATTTACATCCACACTAACCACGGAAAACGGGAGAGGATTTTTTCTTCCTGATTTTTTATGCCGGAAAAAGTCTGAATATTTTATTTTCTCATAGACTGGCAATTAGGGTATATGAATACAAATAATAACTTTAATATAACAAAACAATTGGCGAGGAAATATTTATAAATGCATACATAATAAAGTCTTTTATTACCACTTTTGCTGCACATTTCGTCGATTTGTGGTAAAGGCTTAAAATGTTTAAAATCAAACAAAATTAAAAACCAATTCTTCAGAGAACAATTGAAGGTCTTTCCACCTCAATTGCACATATGTTGATAAAAAACTTGAGGTTTAAAATATAATTGTTGGTTTTAGAGCATAGCTAAGCTTTCAGCGATTGCAAAAATATATGGTTCTATGTACTTTTGATTGAAATAAGGCAGGTATTATGCTACTTCCCGTATTACAAATATCACTTCTTGTTTGATATGATAGGTAATCTCACAATTGTTAAAAAAATATGTACTGCTAGTTTGAATAACTAAGAAAAATGTTTATTTCTGGTGAACTACTGGTAAATGTTTGTGATAAATTATACTGTTTTGCACTATAAACATCAAAACGTCATTAATATGACCTTAGAAATTGACAATTCTAGACGTTTTCGTGGGTTGTAACATTGTCACATTAATTAACATTCCAATATATTCAAAACGTCTAAAAACGTCTACAGAAATAACAACGTTCCAAGAAATGACGTCATCAAAAGTAGTGCCTCAATTTCACGCTTTCAATAACTTTAATTGCTTTAAAAATCTGAAAAACCTTATAAAGTATGAAAAAAATGTAATCTAGGTCATAACCTTGACCTTTGACCTTGTGATATTTTCAAGGTCATTGGTCGCTGAGGTCATTGCAGAAGACCCGATGCCATTATTATGTACCATCGTCAGGTTATAAACGAAAAACCTTAAGTTTAAACGTTCTAGGGGCAATTACTCCCAAAAGATGACATCATACAACTTTAAATCAAATGTAACAAAGCTGCGCATCAATGTCCTAAACATTTCCACCTTACATTTCTTTGGCTATCTACAATCATTTCAGAGGAATAGTGATAACAAGCAAATGTCAAATAATAGAACTTGACCTTGACCTTTGACCTTGAAGCCAATTTGAAGGTTATCAATCCTTGATGTGAAAACACATGACCCCATGCCTTTATCATGTACCATTGTTGAAAAATAAACGAAAAACCGAAAATTTAAACGTTCTAGGGGCAATTACGCCTATAAAATGACGTCATGCAAATGTAACAAAGCTATGTCTCAACGTCTTTAACATTTTCTCCATGACATTTAATCAGCTATCTTTTACCGTTTCAGAGGAGAAGCGATCACAAGCAAAAGTCAAAATTTAGGACGTGACCTTGACCTTTGACCTTGACCTCGTTTAACTTGTTAGGGGTCATGGACCCTAAATACAAAAGTTCATGTTGATCTCTCAACTCTAAATAACAATTGGTATGATACACCAAAAGTGAAAGTCGTTTAAAGGGAAATAACTCCTATGAAATGTCAGATCCTTTACGACCAAATGAAACAAAGTTGCGGACAGATAAACTGAAGACATTGCAAAAAATTTTAGGTCGATATCTTTTACCGTTGCAAAGGAGATGCGCGCACAAGAAAAACAGTGTTTGGGGAGAAAACTCTTACAAAGAAAATTGTTCGGCTTAACAGGGTGAAATTTAAAAGCGCATAAACTGTACGATACAATATAAGAAATATCTAAGCGACATGTTGCGAAACAAAAATTTAACGCAAGAACAAAATTTGGCGGAAGAAATAAATATAATAATCGGAACAAATACAATAGGTCTTTCCACAGAAATGTACAAAGACCTAATAAAAGGACAATTATTCCGAGAACAATTCCAAGGTCTGTCCTTTTCACGTTTCCAGTTTTGCAATAAAGAACCCCTACCCCTCTATTTTTGGCAAGGGGCGTAACTGTTGAGAAATAAATAAAATCGACAATATCTCTCGGCTGAAGTCGGGACGGGCTTTTGTTTTTTTTTTCTTTGTTTTTTAAAAAGTCTAGATAATGTGTGCAAATGCGAAGTTTATTTTCTATTGATAAATCAACTATGATAATTTTGAATTGGAGGAAAAAACAAAAAGTAAAGAAAAACATTCTCTTTTTTTACATTGATATCAAATTTGAGTTATCTCTCTTTGTCCGAATTCTCAGTTGGGCAGAAATTTAGCCTGTTGATCAGTTGGGTTTTTTATCCAGTTGATTGTTTTATGTATTGTGTATGTCAGTGTTTATATCAAACTATAACTGCTATGTTCGAATCTGTAATTGGTGTAATAAATATTGTATGGCATTGTATTTTATTGTATTGCATTGTATATCACAATTTTCCAAGCTGAATTTCATTACGTAAATAAAAATAACATAATTATTGATAATATAATTATGTGTGCGTTGAAATGAATTGAAATCTATCCAAAAATACGATATATGTTACAAAAAACTTGGAAAAACAAGTCATATAATTTTGAAGTAGTTTCTGAGGTTTGAAACCAACACCAGCAGTTTGCTGGGACAACCCCGTTAACCATTACACCACGTTGGCTTACAAGTATAAATTTGAAAATTTTACTATCTATAGAAAATGTGATTCGACAGAGTAGGAAAGTAGTACAAAATAATTGCTATGGGTTTCGGCATCGATCTGTCACAACTAATGCCACAATCGTAAGCATAAACAAGTGAATTTATTCTGGAAAGGAATTAATATCCTGCAAAATACACTTTAAGGCATGTCAATAACCCTTAAACGTTTCGAGAACTGAACATATTAATGCGCCTGTAGTTTTCGGTATTCAGTTTGAAGTGATGGGGCAAATTTTCACCGGGAAATTTGAAAAGAGAAAAAGTTGTTTATTTGGTACAAAAAACGATGCCTAAATATGAAGGCTCATGCTTGTATCTTAACTCAAACTTAATATTTGCATGAAAAATCAAAAGTGAAATTGATATAAAGGGAAATAACTCTTATAAGATGTCACCAGATCCTTTTCGGCAGATGTAATTAATGTGCGCACAGATGAACCAAAGAAATTGCAAAAGGTTTCATGTCGATATCTCTTACCGTTTTTGAGGAGATCTGATAACAGGCATAACTGTAACAGGGGAGGAAACTCTTATAAGTTACATGGGAACCCTTAGCGGCCTCACCAACTGATAGCTTATGTCTGAATGATACTTGGTACCAAATACAAACCCTATATGTCTACTAACTCTTTCTGGAAATGACTTTGAAGTTTGGCATACTAAGAAAGAATAATATTAATAATAATAATAATAATAATAATAATAATCATAAGAAATACAGTAACGACTTTCCTTTGTAAAGAAATGACCTTAATAATCATGCGAAAAAGACAGATCTTTCCCAAAACTTCAACAATTTGATAACTTATGTTGAATTAGATCATTTTTAAGCAATTTTTACCACCCCCCCCCCCCCCCCCCCCCCCATTTTGTAAAATTTAAAAAATGCTGCAATCAAGCATATATGGATATTTTTGAAATCTAATCATCACTGTCATCAATTTGCCACACTTTTTAAGTTGATATCATGAAAAAAGTTCACTTCCGGTTGATATTTTTAAATTTCCAATTTTTGAAAGGCCAGAACTCTTACTATATTAAATTAGATTTAAAACTCTTCATAGTTTTGACATGTGCAAGGACCTATTCTACCTTCCGGTACCCATTTTATATCTTTAAGAGCAATGTTTTTCTAATTATTAGAAAAAAAGTTTACCTCAACCTATGTTGGAAATCTATAATTTTAAGAGATACAACTAAACATTGAGGTAATTCTAAAAGTACTATAATATACCAAAATGCTACATCAAAAACAAATATGAAATACTGCCAAAACAATTTTGCACCAAGAAAAAAGTTTTTTCTCAAATTTTTCAATGTTTAAATATTTTTCATGTTTTCTTCATTTTTTTTCTTACGAAAATAGATAATAACATATTTTAAGTGATTCCTATTAAAGAATAATGCATTTTTTAAAAAAAATTCCAATAAAAATTACACTTCAAATATGAAAAAACTCATTTTCTAGACCTTGACCTTTGACCTTGACACCATTTGAAGGTCACTTGTCCCTGGTGTCAAAACAAAAGACCCCATGCCTCTATCTTGTACCATTATTAAGTTATTAGCCAAAAACCGTAAATTTAAACGTTCAAAGGCCAATAACTCATAGAAGATGACGTCATATGATTTGACTTAAATGTAATTTCGCTTCGTCTCGATGTCCCCGACATTTTGCCCATTACATTTTATCACCTATCTTTTACCGTTTCAGAGGAGAAGCGATCACAAGCAAAAGTCAAAATTTAGAACGTGACCTTTGATCTTGACCTCATTTTACTTGTTAGGGGTCATGGACCCTAAATACAAAGTTTCATGTTGATATCTCAACTCTAAATAACAATTTATATGATACACCAAAAGTGAAAGTCGTTTGAAGGGAAATAACTCCTATGAAATGTCGTCAGATCCTTTACGACGAAATGAAACAAAGTTGTGCACAGATAAACTGAAGACATTGCAAAAAATTTTAGTTCGATATCTTTTACGGTTGCAAAGGAGATGCGCGCACAAGAAAAACAGTGTTTGGGGAGATAACTCTTACAAAGAAAATTGTTCGGCTTAACAGGGTGAAATGTAAAAACGCATAAACTGTACGATACAATATAAGAAATATCTAAGCGACATGTTGCGAAACAAAAATTTATCGCAAGAACAAAATTTGGCGGAAGAAAAAAAATAATTAAAAACCAATTGTTCAGAGAACAATTGAAGGTCTTTCCACCTCAATTACACATATGTTGAAAAACAAATTGAGGTTTAATATGTAATTTTTGGTACATAGCTAAGCTTTCAGCGATTGCAAAAATATAATGTTCTAAGTGCTTTTGATTAAAATAAGGGAGGTATTATGCTATTTCCAGTATGTATTACAAATATCACGTCTGGTTTGATATGATAGGTAATTTCACAACTGTTAAAAAAATTTTAGGACAGCTAGTTTGAATCACTAAGAAAAATGTTTATTTCTGGTTAACTAAATGTTTGTGGTGAATTATACTGCTTTGCACTATAAACATCAAAAACGTCATTAATATATCCTTAGAAATTGAAAATTCTTGACGTTTTCACAAGGTCATTTGTGCCGTGCACAAATCATAAGGTCTTTCCTTTTCACGTTTCCAGTTTTGCAATAAAGAACCACTGCCCCTCTATTTTTGGCAAGGGGCGTAACTCTTGGGAAATAGATAAAATAGACAAAAAAAGGGCAATATCTCTTTACTGAAGACGGGGCGGGCCTTTTTTTGTTTATTTGTTTGTTTGTTTGTTTGTTTATGAATCATTTTTTTTTATTTGTCGATAGCAAGTTTTCCAAGGATTGCTGAATACAAGAGGTGGGGGGGGGGGGGGGGTATTGTATTTTTATTTCTCTAGATACACAAGTGACAGTAAAAGTACATTTCTACTATAATGTGTTTACTTCTATTTTAGGAAGGCTGTATGACGTTGTGTAAGTCACGTGACGTCCATTTATATATGTCTGGACTTATGTTATTTCTTTCTTTTCAAGAGAGGACGTCGGCGAGTGAACATAGCACAGGATAATGCAATTTGCTGTTTGTTGTGGAAATAGTCATTAATAGAAAACTGAGTGTACGTGTAAACATTTACTTATGTCAGAATGAAGATTCATGTAGAAATTTGATCTCACGATTTATTTATTTCGATTTCCGGTGCCATTTTCAGCAGACGACATCTCCGTGTTAAAGTACTGTTAGTTTGACGCGAAATTTTGACATTCGGATGCAATAAATTGGTAACATTTGGACGAATCTTGTGTCTTCTGGCGGAAAATAGCTTTTTATTACTGCACTGCCCGAACGCTATTTTCAGGAAATTGGTTGGAGTTAGCGTCCTAATTTTTTCTCATTAACAAAGCCCTTTTATATGCATTTACATGTAAATTCAGTAAAATCGATGTAAATTCACTCAAATCGAAATGAGGGGGGGGGGGGGGGCTGTATTTACACATTTAAAGGTCATTTGTGCTAAAAGTTGAGGTAATTCTAGAAGTACTATAAAATACCAAAATGCTACATCAAAGACAAATATGAAATACTGCCAAAACAATTTTTCATTTTTTCTCATTTTTTGTCTTACGAAAATGGAAAATAACATATTTTAAATGATTCCTGCTAAAAAATAATGCATTTTTAAAAAAAAATTCCATGTATTATACTTCAAATTAATT
Source organism: Mytilisepta virgata (assembly GCA_028015205.1). Lineage (NCBI taxonomy): Eukaryota > Metazoa > Mollusca > Bivalvia > Mytilida > Mytilidae > Mytilisepta > Mytilisepta virgata. Next base: position 42,475,314 of record CM051515.1, read on the forward strand.
TAGAAAAACATTATTTTCTAGAACATGACCTTGACTTTTGACCTTGACACCATTTTGAAGGTCATTTGTCCCTGGTGTCAAAACAAAAGACCCCATGCCTCTATTTTTTACCGGTATTAAGTTATTAGCCAAAAACCGAAAATTTAAACGTTCTAGGGGCAATTACGCCTATAAAATGACGTCATACAACTTTTATGCAAATGTCACAAAGCTTGGTCTCAACGTTCTTAACATTTTCCCCACTTCATTTTATCAGCTATCTTTTACCGTTTCAGAGGAGAAGTGATCACAAGCAAAAGTCAAAATTTAGAACGTGACGTTGACCTTTGACCTTGACTCATTTTACTTGTTAGGGGTCATGGACCCTAAATACAAAGTTTCATGTTGATATCTCAACTCTAAATGATACACCAAAAGTGTAAGTCGTTTGAAGGGAAATAACTCCTATGAAATGTCGTCAGATCCTTTCCGACCAAATGAAACAAAGTTGCGCACAGATAAACCAAAGACATTGCAAAAAAATTTAGGTCGATATCTTTTACGGTTGCAAAGGAGATGCGCGCACAAGAAAAACAGTGTTTGGGGAGATAACTCTTACAAAGAAAATTGTTCGGCTTAACAGGGTGAAATTGAAAAGCGCATAAACTGTATGATTCAATATAAGAAATATCTAAGCGACATGTTGCGAAACAAAAATTTATCGCAAGAACAAAATTTGGCGGAAGAAAAAAAAAATAATCAGAACAAATACAATAGGTCTTTCCACAGAAAGGTGGAAAGACCTAATAATCAGAACAAATACAATAGGTCTTTCCACAGAAAAGTGGAAAGAACAAATAATCAGAACAAATACAATAGGTTTTTCCACAGAAAAGTGGAAAGACCTAATAAGATAAAATTACACACAAAATCATCTTTTGATAATAGGAACGCAATATATAAAAGTTTGAAAATACCTGAATAGTTTTGTATATTGATTTATAATATTTTAAAGGATTCGCCAATAAAGGTGCGATAGAATTTTTTGAAATTCTATCTTGTTTATTGCGTGAAATAATATTTTCAACTAAATTGTATGGCAGAGACTTTCTTCCAAACAGCAGTTCAAAAATGTCATTGGTTGAAAGAAAGACAATGTGTACACTTATGAAATATCCTAGGTGTAGATTTTACAAATTAAAAAGTGTAAAAACATTATAAATAATTAAAATATCTAAATTTTTTAATTTTTGTATAGTCTTTAAAACGAAATAAACATACTCTTTACACGATAAATACTCTGTACACGACAATAACGTCATTATTTACTATCTGCCGTCATGTATATTTCCCGTGCGTTTGTCGAGTATGTGCAGCACACTAATGGAAACGAATGTTACTAGAAATAATCAGTTTATATCATCAATATATCAACCGCGTCTTCGACTTAGGCCATATCAACTTTCTGGTCCATACCTTGTCCCTCGAACAGACTAGATATCGTGATATAGTACAAAAGTAATTTGTACAGGTATTAATGTATGGAATATAATACAGCGATTCTGTTATAATTGAAAAAAATCTTTTCTTTTCTATAGAAACCATATCAAGACGCGTTTTGCTGTCATAAAAAACTTAGCGCAGATAGTGTGCCTCGCAGGTGCCTAGTAAGATTATCAAGAAAAAACTTAATCTGAGCTTGAAAATTGAACCTTATTAAAGTTCACATCTATAGCTTTGAAAGCGGAAAAGAAAGACATTATTATAATAATATAACTTACAATAGTTCTTTGTCTATCTCCCATAACTTAATGAGACAGTGAACAATTGAAAGGGACAAATTTATACCGTTTAAATAAAGCACCAGTTGACCAATCAAATCATGCTAAACAGAACACGACAAGACATAGTGACATCGGCAGGTAAACTACTTGGGATTCAGCAACACGCCCACTTGTAAATGAGTAATATCATCATTTCATTATAAACAAGATCTACATTGTATTTTCATGATATATTCACTACAAGGTCCTGTGGCAAAACGAACGTTTAGGTCTTTGGTGAAGTCATAATTGCACATTACCTTTTTGGTTAATGTTGTGCGTCCTTTCCTCCAGTTTTTAATATTGTAAGTTGTCTTTGTACTTCTAGCTTATCTCGGCCTTGTCATTATCTCTGGACTTCGAGTGCTTTCCTATGGCAGTAATGCCCCCATTTTTCGTCTAATTGTGAATAAAAAGAAAGACAAGTAAAAGTGCAATGACCACAAAAGAAAATCACAAAAACACACAAAGCCTACATGTAAATAGACGTCATCGGATCACTATAAGGCCTTCATCTCAACTTAAAACCACTCAATGCAATGAGCTCTCAAAGACCAAATGAGAACAGTCTTCGATTTATCATAAAATTAAAAGGTTTAACCAGTGTTCGACCTATACACTTTCCTGTCTTGGAACATATAAAATGGGGCGCAGTTGAAATAATTTGATGTTATGACTTTCCCTGAATGCAGCTATTGATTAGACAAAAAAATGACGTACGATAAAGATCATTCGAAATTCACAAATTCTTGTCCAGCGATTTCTTAAAATAGGTACTTGTTAAGTAATTCTGTGTAATAGTATATTCTATCTCGTTCAAGTAGTGTAGTTATACTCGATGTGTGATGCAGGTCAAACTCATTAAGAAGCAATAAGAATTAGCTTCACCTCCTTAGGAATGTGTCCGATCAGGATGTGTTTATCACTTATTATTCGTGGTTAACTTACCCTTGTGGATTTCGTGGAAAACCCATTGCGCGAATTTAAAAACCCAACGAAATATATATGTCGATTGCTTTTATTACTAAGAAATATAGAAATGTTCGTGGTCGTTGCCAAGATTGCTAGATCCTCGTGTTCAAACGGATGAGGGAGTATGAATGACCATGTAGTAATTGTGGAAAGATGCTTGTTTGCAAAACAGGATAGAAAATGGGCTTAGATAATGAACTTTAACTAAATATAGAAATACTTATTTTTTAAGGATCTTCACTTCTGGTCAGGAAAATTCATTTACAAAGGTTTTGATTTATACAATTATTTTTTTTTGGCTTTGTTTCTAGCTTAGGTGACAAACGTCATTATAACAATATAACATTGGCTTTGTTTCTAGCTTAGGTGGCAAACGTCATTATAACAATATAACATTGGCTTTCTTTCTAGCTTAGGTGGCAAACGGCATTATAACAATATAACATTGGCTTTGTTTCTAGCTTAGGTGGCAAACGGCATTATAACAATATAACATTGGCTTTGTTTCTAGCTTAGGTGGCAAACGTCATTATAACAATATAACATTGGCTTTGTTACTAGCTTAGGTGGCAAACGTCATTATAACAATATAACATTGGCTTTGTTTCTAGCTTAGGTGACAAACGTCATTATAACAATATAACATTGGCTTTATTTCTAGCTTAGGTGGCAAACGTCATTATAACAATATAACATTGGCTTTGTTTCTAGCTTAGGTGGAAATTATAACAACACATTGTATAACATTTCTGTTTCTAGCTTAGGTGGCTAATGTCATTATAACAATATTACATTTTTGTTTAAAACCTTTCATGGTGATAAGTTAATATCAACGGAAAAAAGACAAATAATATCATTGATCTAATTGACTACACTTCAAAGTAAATCGGTTGCATTATAGTAACATGTTTTATTATCCGGCGCAACTGATGTCACTTTAGTGGAGGTTCACATTGCCAGTTATTTAGTTTTGTCTCGTCTTGTTTTATATTTCTTTAGTTTATTATGTATTTTACTTCTTTAATTTGTATGTTTTATATTGTCTGTTCTCATGCTTACCCTTCCGGAGCACCTGATGTCACTCCCGGTTTTTTTTTATTGGAGTTCACATTGCTAGTGCGGTCTTGTTCTAGTTTTGTTTAGTTTATTATACGTGTTTTATTCTTTTAATTATAAATGTATCCTTGTCGCGTTTGTTTTATGTGTTCCATTCTCCTGACTTTTCCCACTGCTTTGTCGCTTCGGTATTCTTTTCCCGATATTATATTTAACTTTCGATTTTTAAATTTTTTTTCACTAATAATTGCTGTTTTCATTTCATTTTATTTAATTTGATTATTATTATTTTTGTTTTTGAAATTTTAGACCCACAGAATTAAGGACCCACGAATTTGTCTTAATCCCTAATCCACTAAAATTGATGTCAACGAATATAACTGAATTTACAGTATATTGATCAGTTTTTTTTTCAAGGATGACTGTTTTTTTCAATTACAAAAGAGACGTACTATGGGAAAATTTACAACTGTGACAAATTAGACAGTAAAATGAATCCTATAAAGAATGCAGATGATTACTAAATTCCGTTTCAATACTTTGTACGACCTTTGGATTAAGAAGTGGCGACTTTTTCTACATACCATTAAAAATCCACTTTATATACACTTAAGATCATATTTCAGTCTCTATATAGCACAGTTAGGAATTTCAATATTGTAACGGTTTTACCTTTGATTTCTTAATTGTATATAACAATAATCATTTATTAACATCTACATAGTTCCAGTGATCATCCACATAAGGTATAGAAAAAAATAACATATAAGATTGATTTTCCGTAGGTTGACTTCGGTTAGGTTGAATATGACAAGGTTGATTTATCTTTCCCGCGGAAATAGAACTTTTTAATCTGAGAATCGAATAAAATATATAAAAATTCTAATGAAAGTAGGGTAAATGGGGTAGGTTGGCCAATGGAGTCGAAGGTTGACGGATGACTGACTCTATGCGAGGTGACGGCACATGGCTAATTTACATACATGTATGTCAGATGCCTTAAAAGAAAAAGAAAAATCCTAACTCAAGATTCCATTTTTTGTACTTCTTTCCCTGATATTATTGCATAAAGGTTGACTACTATAACGAAAAATGAACTATTTAGGAGGATGTCTAAGAGTTCGTCTGCACGGGTAGGTCAATGCTGTATTTTTCAAATAGGATTAAAATGGTCCGTAATTTTCACGATGTATTATAAGGCGTGTACAAATATAATGTGACTAACTTATATATTGGTTTCTCTTCAGTATTTAAGCTAAGAATCACTGTCGTGATCATGTGCAGGATTGTACAAAACAAGATGGCTGACGGCAACTCTGACGAAACGTAGGCACTTGGACATTTTCATTATTTTTGTATTTTTAATGATGATTTATTTGAACAAAATACACTGTAAGACCTAGAAGACATCATTTAGTTGCTTGGTATGTTGGGACATCAATCGTGTGTCTATAAGATTGTACATTCTTTGACCGAAGTCCAGGGAGTTTTTGCGATAGAATTTGAAGCAGGATGGCGATGTTTTTGGTAATTTTGAGGCATTTTCACAAGCAAATTATCGGTTTAGCAGACCCAGCTGTAACCTTTAAATAAAACCTAATTCATGATATGCGATTTATCTCTTTGTCCTGGTTACAGAAATACCTGGACTTGAACATTTGTGTACTTGCAGGATTGGAATTTCGCTTTTTTCATGTAAAACGTGCGGGATTGGACCTAACATTTTGTTCGGGAATTCTTTTTTCGATTATCTTTTGCCTCTCTGTTGTTCTCTACTTCTTCATTGACACGACAATTGTCAGTAATACAGAGTCATAATTATCACCCTATTTTAAATCCTTGGACTTACGTAGTTTCTGCGGTTATTTTAGCTTTCTGATTTTTGAGATTTCGGCTATATTTGCTCCTTTTTTTAATTGGGGTATTGTTTAGTTTTTCAAATTATTTAATGTGAACAAGAACTACTTTCCGGAATGGCCATACTGGTCGTCAAAGTTGGAATCATTATATTTTTTTACAACTCTTTATACGTTTCTGTGTGTACCTTTTGGTGTTTTATGTTGTTACTTTGTCCTTTGTCGTCTTTTTGGTGTTACCGGTTGTGGTTTTTTTTTGTCCATGGACTTACCTTCTTTTGACACTTCGGTATTCCTACCTTTTTTTTTTTTTTTAGAAATTAGTGTTCACAAAACAATGTTATTTTGTTGTCAGTTGATACCCTTGATATTAATATAAATCCAGTGTTGATACTATGAATTTTTTAATAAACTTAGCATGTCGTGCTAACTTCTACGTCCGCCATTTCATAGAAGCACACTAAAGACTCTACAAGAGAGGCCCGAAGGGAGGTTTTTCAATATACAAGTTATTAACACAGCACTTTACAAATGCGATATTAGCATGGTCAAATAAAAAAATTTTGCCGATTTAAACGTTTTTTTTTTTCATTTGACTGTTAATAAAAATGAAAACCACTTATATCTTCATTTGTCTCCAGATAATTAGATATTTTGTGAAAAGCACATAACGTATAAAATTTAGCAAATTAAATATTTCTTCTCCCCACCATATATGATGACTTCTATTGTGATCATATATGGTGTAGAGGCGTTCATCTTATATTATAAATGCGTATTCGTATGCCAGTCCTTGCAATACACCCCCCGTAAAAAAAGGAAAGAAAAATAAATAAATTATATCCTCCTTAGTATGGAGAAGATTGAGTTACAACAAATATGTCCCCTCTATATTCTTTAACTTTAAATGGCTACATCTGATTTTATTTCGGGGGTGGGGGTAGATGCAACAAGGTATTCCAGTTTAATGGAGTTCCTGTATAGTATAATATCTTATTGATTTCTTTCGGAGGTCGATTGGTAATAGATATTTAAATGTTTTGCATGCGCGTTTAAGAAATAATTGTAGTTCCTTAAAATATGATCTTTATAGATCAAATATTTTATTTAGAAGACAGGTGCACCAACTGCTGAACTTAAAATACTCCAAGAGATATATTAACTGAAAATATATCATGGTTAAATGTTTCAGTTAGTCTTGATATGTTACTTTACGGACATAACGATGTTAGTTATGAAATAAATTGTTCTATATTTACTCATGTACAGCGCTTTATTAAAGATACTGGACGATTCACTGTAAATTAATTATCTATGTGTATAATGTAACACATTCAGGGTTATCACATATATATATATATATGTTTTTTCTTTCTTCCTTCTTCTTTCATGAATTACTCAAAATTGACAGTGTTCATCTTACACGCTTCACTCACTCTCTGTAATTTCATGTTAAATATATATATTTTTTATAATCAAATGCATACTGACATATATGCTGTAACATTTATAACAGATACACCAAAGTCATAATAGACAATGAGGGACATTTGAAGACAAAAATTTATGACAAACGTGATGACTGCAACTTTCCTATTGTTAATTTTACCTTCTTGAGTAGCAATATACCAGCTTCGCCTGCATATGATGTCTACGTTTCTCAGCTTATCCGATTTTCAAGGGCATGCGTGAGTTACCCTGACTTTCGACAAAGAGGATTAATGCTGTCACAAAAACTTCTTAACCAGGTTTTATCAAGGATAAGTTGATGTCACCACTTAGGAAATTTTACGGTCGTCATCACGAATTGATTGACCATTACATTGTTCCAATATCTAAGATGATGTTGGACCTCTTCCCACTGTCGTAACATTTTATGTGCCTCCACCGGATTGACTTTGTTGAACTTCACGACGGGTGTCGTATACGGGGCAGGAACTGCTTACCCTTCCGGAGCAGCTGGGTTCACTCCTGGTTTTTATAGAAGTTCGTTTTGTTCATTGTTTTTTAGTTTTCTGTGTTTATTTGTTTTGCTTGTGGTTGTTCTTTGTTTTCCCGGGTTTGTCTGTCCAATGGATTACGTTTTTTTTATTGCTTCTTAGATATATTTGTCTTTTTTATGTGTGTAACGGAGACGGCATTACTAAGTTGTAGAACTTGCGCCTGATCCCTTTGTCGGTTTTTTTCTATTTATTCTGACCATAAAATATGTTTGAATAAAAACATCATGGAAACTTAGATGACGGACAAAATTGCTGTCTAAATTTACATGGTACTACAGACGCTGGGTCATAACGTATTTGTGCGATTTTCTAAACAATATTTCAACAAGAATTGATGGACAAACCGTAAACAATGCATTGACGTAGATTTAGCTCAAGACGATGGCCGACGGTCTTTTTATTGTACACAGTAATGGACCGCCTACAATGGCTTTATTTAGTCATTGTGTACATTTGTTGATAAGCGTGCGTGGTAACTGTCTGTGCATGATTTTATTGATACCGTTTATTCACAGGGGCTCTTTTTCAATGTACTTCTCGGATTTTGTCTGGTAGGTCACGTAAACTCCCGAGAGATACGGAACGGAAATATTTGCTTCGGGCTACATTCCATTCAGTTCCGTCCATAGAAGTAGTCCCTCGGCTTGACTTTGGTGAAAGAAATGGTTCTGTGGGCTGTTAAATGAATCAGTTGTGGCAAAGGTAGGATGATTTGTAAAATACCCACGGAAAGAAAACACAAACACTTATTTGGAATCAGCGAGAGAATTGGCATTCAGCAACTTTAAGGATTTGAATAGTAGATAATTCAAATCCTTGACAACTTGTTGTTTCCCTTTTGTTGTATGGGAGTGGATTGTAACTGCCATTGATAGTATACCCCATTAAATCACCCTAAAGAAGCCCCTGTAGTTGATTCAGAAATAGAACCAAACAATATTTTCATATACGATGAAATTTGTGTTATTTCAAATCATAATATCAAAACCGGGAATAAAATATGTGTTTTCAATCTGATTAAGGACTTTTCCGACGATTTATTAATTTTTTTAATGTGCCGTGTAACAAACATGAGTGATGTGTGTTGACCTCTCCAAATATAGTTTATGTGCATTGCACCCAGACATAGCACGCGTCATTCAAATATGGTTAAAATATTTTTTGTTTTGACTGTCTGCAAATTGTAACAGCTCTTTCGATTGGATAGAAATGATTTATTGTAAGGTTGTTAACGTTTTGAGTGCGATTTCATTGGATTGTTTATGGCAGACATGGGGATTTAGCAGTTGTTATGATATTGTAATTATTATATTATTTATCTTGGCCTAATTTGTTTTGTGTGGCCTTATAACATGTATAATATGCTTACATAATACTTATAGTTGTTTACCAAATAATGTTATAACTGCACAGTTTAGAAATCACTGGAACAATAATAGATACTGATGGAATGATTAGAACTTTCTATTTGACTTACGTAATAATTCTGAAATGATCATAATGTGCGATGTGTAATTCAAACTTCTACCGTATTCTAGAAGGATCCTTTCTACAAAGTTCTATGAATTTCCGTGGTAACTATATACGGACAAGAAAGACTTTCAGAACAGAACAATTCAGACCAGACATTAACATTCTTGTGTTCTCATATGTTGGATTGACACACTTTTATTTACGTTACACACATCATACTAGATTGTGACTGATTGGATATATATGTAATATTCTGTTTTGATTCCCGCAACAGTAACGAGAAGAATTCCGGATAAAGAAAAGACTAAAGGATCGGACATTTATATTTTAAACAGTTAAGTTGACATTTCATTGTGCATAATATTTTTTGTAAACTTGTATATAATACATCTTGTTAAATTTTATTATTGATTTGTGTCTTTTGCTGGCTACAATTTAAAAGTTGATTTCTGGCCGTAACAGAAATTGGGGGCACGTCCGGGAGATAACGTTAATATCTTATTAAATTTTTTCAGTATTTTTATTAGAATTAGCCAACAAAATTCTACAAAATGGCATTTGATGCTGCTAAATTTTTGAAAACGCCAGACCTGGAAGGGTTTGATAAACTAAAGAAAGAAGAATAAGTGTTACTTGCTAAACATCTAAAAATAGATTTGAGAGCATCTATGAGAAAACAAATTATAAAACATTTGGTAATAGACAATTAAGTTGACTCAGAAATTTTTGGTGAAAAGGCTCTTGACCTCAAGGTCGAAAATGATGATGTTTTCAAATTAAAACAGCTTGAATTAGAAAAGGAAGATAGATTTAAATTAAAACATTTGTTAAACGAAGTTTAAAACAATTAGAAAAGAAGATGAATTTAAATTAAAGCAATTAGAAAAAGAAGATGAATCTAAATTAAAACAATTACAGGCAGAATGAGGGAAAGGTTAGAGTTGGAGAAAATAAAAATGGAAATGGTCGGAGTAGAAAGCAACACTAAATATGTGTCAAAATCAGACCATTTTGATGCAGCAAAAAATATACGTTTGGTTACTAAATTTTGTAAAAAAATAGTTGATAAATTTTTTCCACAGTTTCAGAAAATTGCTCAAAATTTCAAAGGGCCAAAGCTTTATTGGACTACAATTCTGTAAAGTGTTTTTGAGGGCAAGGCCGCTGAAATTAACACTTTCTTCAGAAAAAGTTCTGATTATGACACTGTTAAACAGGAAGTTTTGAAAGCTTATGAGCTAGTGCCAGAAGCATATAGACAGAAATTTAGGTCTTATAAAAAGTTTGAAACACAAACCTATGTTGAATTTGCTAGGTAAAAAGAAGATCTATTTGATAAATGGCTTACGTCAAAGAAAATAGATAACAATTTTGATAAATTAAGACAATTAATGTTATTAGAAGAGTTCAAGCAGTGTGTTAATTTAGACTTAAAAACACATTTAGATGACAAAACTGTTGAGACATTGCAAGATGCAGCTGTTGTTTCCAATAATTATACCCTATCACATAAAAGAAGTTTCAAAGGTCAAAATTTTAATACTTCAAGCGGAAATTACAAAAATCAAAGTGCTGAACGTACTGATAGTAAGCTTGTTGCACAGAATAAGAGTCATTCTAGTTATATGTCTGGTCCAAAATTTGATACTTTTGAGAAGAAGTCACTAACTTGTGCTTATTGTTAGAAAAATCGTTACCTGATGGCTGATTGTTTTAGACTCCAGAAGAAGAATGAAAGAGATAATAAGCCCAAGTCCAGTGCTTGTACGACACCCCTTGTTACCAATAAGTTGAAATGTCCTCCGAGTCATGCTTTTCAGTCCAGTTTTTGTGATTAAATGGAGGATTATAAACCCTTTATGTCTGATGGGTTTGCTTCTATTGTTAATAATACTACTCTTCAGCCTATTAAGATTTTACGGGACACTGGAGGTTCTCAGACTTTATTGTTAGAAGGTGTGTTGCCTTTGTCAGAGGAGACGTCCGTTGGTGCCTCCGTTTTGTTACAAGGTGTGGAGTTATGTTGTATAGATGTTCCCCTCCATCGTATTTATTTAAAGTCAGATTTAAATGCTGGACCAGTTGTTGTGGGTGTTCGTCCTACTCTCCCGGTGAGGGTGTTTCATTATTGCTAGGAAATGATCTAGCTGGGAACACAGTGGTTGCTGAACCAATTGTTACAAGTGAACGGGTGGTGGATGTTAAATCACATGAAGATGATGCTGAACTATATCCAGCTTGTGTTGTTACTAGAGCTATGGCAAGAAAACAACAAGATGAGGATTTACAAGAAGGCGAGTATGATTATATGGACTTTTCTCACACTTTCCTTGCCGACAATGAAGGTCTCGGTAGCTCAGAAAAGGCCATAATAAGACTACCTGGTACTAACAAGCATGTAATTATGCCATGGCCAGACGTGAACAGCCATTCATTAGACAAAAGAAAATTTACGGAAGAACAAAATAAAGACCCTGAGGTTCTTCAGCTCCGCAAGGGGCTCTACCCCAAGAAGAAGTAGACAAAGTGGCCGAATGTTACTACCATCAAGACGGCATTTTGATGAGCAAGTGGAGGCCCCCTGATGCTATCCCAGAGGAATGGAGAGTGGTATACCAAGTGGTGGTGCCTAAAGTCTATAGGCAAGAAATTATTGGTCTTGCCCACGACACCCCCTTTTTGGACATTTAGGTATAAGAAAGACTTGCCAGACTTAGAAATGATGTCACAGAATACTGCAAATCATGCCATATATGCCAGGTTGTTGGCAAGACTAACAAGGAAATACCACCAGCACCACTTCTGCCAATTCCAGCCTTTGAAGAACCTTTCAGCCGAGTACTTATTGATTGCGTTGGACCTTTACCAAAGACCAAGACTGGAAATGCGTATTTATTGACGATCATGTGTACAGCCACTAGCTTTTCTGAGGCTATTCCCTTAAGGAATATCAAGACACCAACTATTGTCAAAGCTCTTATCAAATTTTTCACATTAGTAGGGCTTCCTAAGTCTATACAGTCCGACCAGGGTTCAACTTTCATGTCAGCTTTATTTCAGCAGGTCGTTTACCAGTTAGGGATTACTCAGTATAGATCAAGTGCTTATCATCCAGAATCTCAAGGTGCCTAAGAACGTTTTCATCAAACATTGAAGAACATGATTAGAACTTTTTGTCTTCAATTTGCCAGCGACTGGGATGATGGTGTTCACTTTCTACTTTTTAAGGTTCGAGAGGCTGTTCAAGAATCCCTTGGTTTTACCCCCTTTGAGTTGGTGTTTGGTCATACTGTAAGGGGACATTTGAAATTGGTTAAGGAAAAATGGCTTACTGAACACACTGACTTGAATCTTCTAGACTATGTATCTAGATTTAAAGAAAAATTGTATACTGCTTGTCAAATTGCTCAGAAAAACTAAAAAACTATACAGAATAAGATGAAAATATGGTATGATAAAGATGCCAGGGACAGAGTTTTTGAGCCTGGTGATTAAGTACTTGTAATTTTGCCAGTCCCTGGGCATCCTTTACAGGCTAAATACTGTGGTCCTTATACAATCGAGAGTAAAATCAATGATTTGAATTATATTGTAAAAACTCCAGGTCGGCGTAAACAAAATAGAGTGTGTCACATTAACATGTTAAAACCATACTTTGAGCGTACTAATGAAGGTGAGAATAAACCAGTTGCCACTTTAGCCATGGTTAAATTGGAGAATGACCATGACAAACCACACATAAGTGAACCATCTTTTGAATCCAAGACTATGGAACAAACTGTTAGATTGAAAAATTCAGAAATTTTGTCAAATTTAGACTCAAAACTTGCACATCTGACTTCGATCGCAGAGAAAAATTGAAAACTTTGGTATTTTCTTTTAAAAATCTTTTTCCAGATGTGCCAAACAAAACCACTGCTGTTTGTCATGATGTTGATCTAGGCGATGCTTCTCCAATTAAGCAACATCCTTACCGGTTCAATCCACTTAAACTTGATTTTATGAGACAAGAAATTAGATATATGCTTGACAATGATATTATTGAGCGAGTAACAGTGAATGGAGCTCTCCTTGTCTTCTTGTGCCCAAACCAGTTAAAAAACCTTTCGTTTCGAAAAGTAAACTCAGTTTCAAAATCTGACTCCTATCCGATTCCAGGGATAGACGATTGCATTGATAACATTGGACAAGCAAAATTCGTAAGCAAATTTGATCTATTGAAAGGTTACTGGCAGGTCCCCTTGACACCGAGAGCTCGTGAAATATCAGCTTTTGTCAAACCAGACGGCTTATTTCAATACACTTTCATGCATTTGCTATGAAAAATTCTCAAGCTACATTTCAAAGAATGATCAATAATGTTATAAAAGATTTAGATTGTTGTTATGCTTATATTGATGATCTTATTGTATGTAGTGATAGCTGGGAAGAGCATTTAACACATTTATATGATAATTTTGATAGATTGTCACAATCAAATTTGACTGCTAATCTTGGTAAAAGCGAATTTTGTAAGGCCACTGTTGATTATTCAGGGCAAACAGTTGGCTAAGGTCAAGTGAAACCTATTATGGCTAAAGTGGATGCAATTACCAATTTTCATACTCCTACAAATAAAAAACAAGTTATGAGATATTTAGGCATGATTGGATTTTACAAATAGTTTGTTCAAATTTTGTTACTGTTGTTCAACCATTGACTCATCTTTTACGGAAAGATTCTAAATTCATCTGGAGTGATAATTGTCAAAACGCTTTTGAAAAAAGCAAATCACTTTTAATTAACAGTCCCGTTCTTATTACTCCAGACTTTGTAAAGCAATTTAAACTTGCCGTTGATGCAAGTGATATAGGAGTTGGAGCCGTTTTATATCAAGAAAAAAATTATAATGTTGAGAAACCTATATCATATTTTTCCAAGAAATTAAATAAACATCAGGAAAAATATTCAACTATTGAAAAAGAGTGTTTTGCACTGTTGTCTGCACTTCAACATTTTGATGTATATTTAAATCCTACTTTGCATCCTATTCTGTTTCTACTGATCATAATCCTCTCACCTTCATACATAAAATGAAAAACAAAAACCAGAGGTTGACTAGGTGGAGTTTATTGTTACAGGAATATGATATTATTGTAAAACATATTAAAGGTAAAGATAATGTAATAACAGATACTTTATCTAGATCTTATTAAACACTGTATACATACTATATATTTTTGTATATATTTTCTCGTTACACTCAAACTTCTTTTAAGGGGGGAGGTGTTATGATATTGTAATTATTATATTATTTATCTTGGCCTAATTTATTTTGTGTGGCCTTATAACATGTATAATGTGCTTATATAGTTCTTTACCAAATAATGTTATAACTGCGCAGTTTAGAAATTACTGGAACAATAATAGATACTGATGGAATGATTAGAACTTTCTATTTGACTTACGTAATAATTTTGGAATGATCATAATATGCTATGTGTAATTCAAACTTCTACCGTATTCTAGAAGGATCCTTTCTACAAAGTTCTATTAATTTCCGTGGTAACTATATATACGGACCAGAAAGTTAGACTTTCAGAACAGAACAATTCAGACCAGACATTAACATTCTTGTGTTCTCATATGTTGGATTGACACACTTTTATTTACGTTACACACATCATACTAGAATGTGACTGATTGGACATACATGTAATATTCTGTTTGGATTCCCGCAACAGTGATGAGAAGAATTCCGGATAAAGAAAAGACTAAAGGATCGGACATTTATATTTTAAACAGTTAAGTTGACATTTCATTGTGCATAATATTTTTTGTAAACTTGTATATAATAAATCTTGTTAAATTTTATTATTGATTTGTGTCTTTTGTTGGCTACAATTTAAAAGGTGATTTCTGGCCGTAACACAGTAGACTTAACATGCAGTAGAAAAGGATTTTACAAAATAAAAACACCACAAAATGTATTATTCCTAAAGTCGCAGTGAATATTACGTTTTCTCGGATTGATAAATCTTGATGTCGACCTATTTCAAAATCACTAATTTTATATTATCAACAGTCCAAACGCATGTTCACCTCGCCTCCGGCAAGGTGAATATTACAATTGTTCGGGTTGAAAAATCCTAACAGCTACATATTCCAAAGTAAATACTATATCTGTATAATAATTGCATAGAGTAACTAATATTATTCTACCTATCTAGGATGTTTCTTTTTTTTTTAATAGCCAATGGGTTTTAAGCATACAGGTGAGTTCTTACGTCATCTTCATTTATTTTTTTCACCGAACATGGCTTGTTTAAGATACGGGAACTAAATTCCAAATATCATATGGTTATAAGGGAGATGATGGGTGATCCACTCTTTTTTTATACTACATGGATATTTTTCTGATACATGTACCATCAGTCAGATGTTCTTATTTTAGAGGTGGTATAATATCATGGAAACCATCAGGAAACCAGGTAAATGTTATTGTTAATGAATAGAATATATACTGAGTTTAATGAGTTAGTTATTTCATGCATAAACAGAGAGTTCAAGTTTTCATTTCATTTCCCCCACATCTTACATGTAAAATCGACATACAACACCAGGGGCAAAGTTAATTACATGTACACTGTAGTATAATTAAATGATTATAAAGGTTAAAATATTTAGTATTAAGAATCGAAACGGTTATAATGATAGATAAGAATGCATTATATGAGAAACAAAAACGTCTGATAAAATGTAAAACAAGAAAAGAAATGATCATCTTGTTAATATAAAATATAACAATTCTTTCACATTCCTTTACATGCATCCAAACTTCATATTTATATTTCCATTTTATTGCTTTAAAGTCATTTTCTTCAACTATTTCAAAATAGTTCTGTTTCGGACAGTAATTTTAATTTATTTGATTATGTGATACATCCAGAACTCACAATGTTGACATGAAATTTGAATTTAGCACATTTGCGATTATTTTGTGTCGAATTATAAAATGGACCGGCAGCTGACGGTAGGAATGGATTATTAACTTTTTTCTGCTGACAATTTATGTTTCATCAAGCTGCCGACGTCGCTATAAAAACAACATAGTGTCCTAACAAACTCAATATTTGAAATAAAATAGTTATATGAATAATAAAGAAAATTAAACTGACACCTCACTTCCTTGTAGATCGTGTCTTTAACTACTTATATTTCAGAGGAATTCTATCACTGATACTAATGATAGTTTACTTTATATACGAATGTTAATTCAGATCATTAAATGTCATGAACGTATATTATATCCAGATGCAAACTACATCCGATCCTCACGACGTTCTCAACTAATGGACATGGCGATGTAATGTGTGCAATGTGATAACAGACGTAAATGACTTCCCAGCAGTCTGAACGTAATGCAAACTGTCGTCAAACACAAAACCCAAGACATACATGACATACATGAGAGAACATTATATATATATATATATATATATATATATATTAAGATCAGTATTCGAGTTTCGGATAAATGCACCCCCAGAATTATATTTGTTCTTAAATTTGGTAAATTTTGACAGCATGGTAATCATGTAACGAATATATTACCAACAGATAAGGAATATCAGGCGAAAAAGGATAGGTTTTAGAATAATAACGTGAGAAAACATAAACTGAACAAGCTTTCAAAACTAAAAGTAGGGGTTAATAACTAGTACATGTGTAGTACCATATGCGCTTGACTTTTATGATGGCAATTTGTGTGACATGAACTGGTCAGTTAAATTGTAAGAAAATGAGCCGGAAAAGCTTCTTTGTCTCTCTTAACACATGTAAAGATATCTTTATGTATAATCTGAAAAATGGAGGCTCATCTCCATTGAAACGCCACATAAGAACTTTATTTTCAGCGAACATTGGTAAAATTGCATTTTTATTTTCCCATTTTTCATAAAAAAAATAAATGTTGCTATGGCTATTTCCATTTATTTTTGTGTTTGACGCGCTGTCTGTGTTTTTATATATATACTAATATTATATATATATATATATATATATAATTACCTATGAAACTGCCCAATGATCAAGAAATCAGAAAGACCACATGCACCTGTGGAATGAATTTAGTATGTTACACCCCCTCCCTTTTTGCAAAACCCTACGAATTTTTTAATTAATTTTTTTCTATTTTTCATCATTTTATGAAAGAAATAAACGCAATATCACAATTGTATAGCATAATTCAATTGTCCTAAATTTCGACTGATACAGTATAAGAGAGACGGTTTGGAACTCGATGTTTCCATTATCGCTCACCTCCCGTTGAATCCCATCCTAAATTTCACGTGGACACCGTTCTCATACTACTATCATGCATCAATGAATTTGTTAAATATTTGCCTTTATTGTCCGCGTCAATTTTTTGTAACAGTCATCGTCTAAGTTTAATAAATTTGTGATTTATGTGCGTTTCCAGCCTAATCCGCGTCGCAGTCCATTAGTTGTGACGGAAGTGGAGACAACGATATGTCCCGAATATAATATCTGCAATGAAAGTAGCGCAACGTTCAAATGAATTTACCTGTTTTTTTTCCGCCAATTTACAAAATTTGAATATTACAGTCAATATGATACATCGGGGTCATCTTTCTTTGAATTATGATAACTTCCGTCACCGCAAATGGACTGCGACGTTGATTCCTGGGGGTTACTTCCATTAGAAATGGTAGTATTTATGTGCCGCAAAACAGGGTCCATTTTCACACATGTCCTGTCATGATTAGGGTTGCTATTTTTACCCTTGTCAATAACAGGATTAATTTTTCATAATTTTATCATTGTGGAACGTATAAATCACCTGTTATGCACGGGGTTTGCAACACACTACAAATCACTCTCTGTTTTAACTGAAATGCAAGGCTAATTACAATGTACATGTATATCGTTATCAGTGATCATCAGTGATGTGACTGACCATGCAGTTGTCATGTCAAGTCATTAACAGGGTTACCTTTGAACATTGAATGTCAATGACATGGTATGATTTTCCAAATTTCCGGCCCACGGTTATGAACAGGTTTAGGATGGACCACCACAATTGGCACATATATACCCACTTTTTAACGGAGTAACTCCCCCACCCTCCGGGTGCTGATTAAGCTGGAAACGCACTTAATCACAAATTTATGAAACGTAGGCGATGAGTGTTACAAAAAATTGACGCAGACAATAAAGGCAAATATTTAACTAATTCATTGATGCATGATAGTCGTAAGATAACGGCGTCTATGTCAAATTTAGGATGGGATTCCATAGGGAGGTGAGCGATATGGGAAACATCGAGTTGCAAACCTTCTCTCTTATACTGTATCAGTCAACAAAAGTTTGGACATTTGATTAATGCTATAGAATTGTGTTATTGCGTTTATTTCTTTCATAGAATGATGAAAATAGGGAAAAAAAATTAACAATGAAGATCGTAGGTTGTTGCAAAAAAGGGGAAGTCAGAGGAAAAAAGAAAGGATGTGACACACTAAATCCATTCCCCAGGTGCCTGTGAGTGAGGCCACTAAAAACGAAAAAAATCACATCTGAAGTTGGAGTCTGACCTGTGTTATTGACAGTTCAATTGCTGCATTGAGATGAAGCTCAGCAAGTGTTACAAATTGATTAACTTGTTCACGCCCACTTATCTGTCTTATTCAAAACAATTGGTTATGGTTAGATTTTGGCAAAATGAAGAGTTATTTCAAAATTTGGAGAATGTGATTCGATGAGATAATTCCCGTTTAATGCGCGAGTATTATTCCATTTAGATCATGTAGATACATCCAAGAATTGTTTAAACATTTGTACCAAAGTAATATTGGTTACGAAAGGGATTAAAATTTAGTTCAGAGTGGCTTTTGCAGCTATACTCATATGTTATTAATTTGAATTAAATTATGGAAACAATATAACAGCAAATCCCATTCTTTGATTCTGGAAATAAAACAGAATAATAAGAATATTTAACATTATTAATTGGTATGCATGCAAGATATAAGTAGGCGTGTTGTTATTTACCTAATTGTTCAAATATGTTATGTTGAAAAAGCCGAAACTCTTTTGAAAGACGAAAATTCAACATCACAAAAAAAAACGAGTGTTGTCTTCAACACACAAGTTTAATTCAACTTCAAGTACTTTTACAATGATAAACAACGGACAAATATAAAGCAGGACGAAGCTTTTTGACGTGTTCTGATGAACACACATTAACACACGGCACCGAAGTATCGAAATCGGAAATTATCCGACAGGATCATCGTGCATCAATAAGTTAAAACACATGTAGCTAGTTTAAAAAAACCGCCTAATTTATCAATCAGCAAACCAGTGACAATATAAGTTCTATTATAGGTTGAAATAAATTATCGAGTTTCGTTTCGTCGAAGTTCCGGTAGCAATCATAATTGTGACAAGTCTACAATATCATCTAGAACATTGTCTACCGTTGAAGGTTCGCTGGAATGTTTTATCGGATGTTCTGGTACCATAAGAAATGAGTTTAACTATCTTAAAACCATTTCTTTTAATGTTTTAATGTTTACCTTCTCAGTCTATTTTTGACCTGTACTTTGTATCCTTTTATTTCATTCATCAATTTTAATTTTTTTTTATATCTATATGGAATGTTCGTGTCAGTTTAAACATTTATTATATACATGGATAGGAATGGCATTAAAATGGATTGTAATGACTTAAACTTAGACGTCTTAATCTTAAAAACAAAAATTTTGCAACACTGAGTAATTTTCCAGAAAAAGGATCGTATACAACTTCTGCCCTATTTTACTGTTTAAGGATGATCGCTGGTCTAATAGGAAATAAATAGGATTTGAAGTATGTGTTTTAGTTTGAGAGAACATATCAATAGTAGACAAATAAGCAAGAAAGAAATTTACGTTTATGTGCTCATTTTAGAGCTACAAGGCCTTGGAAATTTGCAGGAAATGGGTTTTCTCTGGATTTTTCATTGTCTTTGCATTAACAACTTCAGTCTCTCAAAAATGTATGAAAAAATAAAAAGAATTTCTTAAAATTTTGTCAAATACCATTTTAAGGTATATATGATTGAATTATAAAAGAAAAAGTGGTGGTTCACGGGCAAAAAATTTCATGTTTGAGAAATGGATAAAACCCGAGGATTTCGAAAATCTGACAAAAAGACCAAAACTTGACCAGTTAGCATCCTTAAGCAAACAGTCAGGGGATCGACTTGTTTGAGTCAGAATTGTTCTGATGCAAAAAAATCAGAACTCACCTACGTATATACGTCAGAAAAAATTTCGTCGATTTTCGCCGATGTAAAGATATTTCAAAGTTGTCACGTTACTATTGCCTCCAATAAGAAATATTGATAGTCAAGACTTCGGAGGTCACTTGCGCTATTACAAACTCTTGGACTTACACCATGAGTGAGTGGTTTATAGATTTTATTCCATGTTTTTGACGAAAAATCAACATTTTTTAGTCTGACTTTAATTCTTTGCACTGTCTTAAATCGGTTTTTTTCAACCTCTCTCATAATTTTTACGCAATCTTTACACATTTTTGCGTTAATCAGAAAATTTTGGTGTAGGTTCACGACCTATAAGAGAGGGTTCACGGCATCTGAAGATGGTAACTGTCTTGTACATTTAATTGCATTCTGACGTGTGCAAATAGCATGACAGGAAAATCGGAAAGAAGGAAGATAACTCCGTCTTCCTTATACATTTTTTCTACTGAAGACCGTAAGTTGTTCGTCGACCTCGACAAAGCCTGGAAATTTATTTGATTTTACCAACCAAAAAATTCCAAAACAATTACTGAAACCTATTTTTTTTCTGAAAATTGGGCAAAAATATCTTTGAAGGTTGTATTTCTTTGTACAAAAAAATTTAAGAAGCTCCTTTGTTATATTTTATTTTTAGTTACATAAGCTTAAATCTAGAATATTTTCGAATATTATAAAAATTCTAAATTCTTAGAAAAAGATAAAAAAAAATGTTTTCTATCCATTTCACAATATCCTTATTTTAATATTGTTTGTACGATTTTATTATTATTTTTTTAAATGCTCAAATATTTTTCATTATATGTCATATCATCAATTTGTTTAATTTAGTAATGACACAATACATTTTTGTTTTCATTTTGAAAATTTCCAGATAAACTGGTTTTCATCTTATTATTTATCTTTTTTATCATTTTTAAAAACTATAATCTGCAAGAAGGTCACATTTTGAGGTGGAGGAAATCGATCCTGTAAGGGAAATGGTAAAAGCAATTGTAGGCATCTTGTTCTACATATTAAAGCGTAAACTATCATACATTCAATAATTTAAAAGTTCAATTCATATAACATTTTGTACTCCATTCTGCTTTTTTAAATATTTCGATCAAGTTATTTTATTTAAGATTCTCAATTAATCAAGGTGGTCAACTTCGAATCTCACATGTGGCGGGTGTGTTCGACTCCGATCTCAATTGACATGGATTGCCAATTTTTCTACCAGAGGTCGATGGTTCTCTCCGGGTACTCAGGCTTCCTCCATCAATAAATACTGGCCGCCGCGAAATAGCTAAATGTGCTGAAAACCGCGTAAAATCCCAACTAAACAAAAAAACAAGCTATTATCAGATATATGTGTACTTTTATGTACAGGAAACTCACAGATCTCATTTACGAGTTTTATACTTATATATGGTATTTTGCTTTTATTTTGTTGCATTTGAAAGTTTTGTATACATGTAAATGTATCCTTTAAATACTGTTTTACGGTAAATGAAGTAATATTTCCTCAGAGTTTCTTTGCAGATAAGCATTGGAGCTTAATGCAGGGATCAGCGTAAAAAGTAGTTCCGTAGGCATGTTAGGATGAAGGCCTAGTTTTGCTCCTTCTCATGGATGTAAGAAATATTTCATCTGGTAAACAATGACTACTATATACTTTAAAAAATAAACATCAAGATAACTTCCTTATTGCATTTTAAAATTTGCTTTTATTTAAAGATTTTATTCACGGATGCAGTAAGTTAACGTCTCGCATAATTTATCGAGTGCGTAATTGTCCCCGGATAGAAAGGGGGGGTGTCTACTCCCTATTATTACTTGTTGGTATGAGTATGGCAAAATATAATTAAAGGGTGTGGTTTTGCTAAGAAATCACTTAGTCAAGTAAACTCCGCCAACATTACCTGATTGGTATGCATAAAACGAGTCAAGTTAAGAATTTGCTTAGCAAAATCTTACTTTATTGAAACCCTGTCCGTTAAGATTTGACTTAACTCTAAAATAAATAACGGGTAACTCTAAAATAAAAAGTGGGTGACTTCAATCGTTTCAAAACCAATTAAATAATAAAACTCCATTCATACAAAAGGGGCATGCATTTTGAACAAAATATCCAATTACCCCCTTTTATATTCTCTGTGAATATTTGATTTATATTAAAACTTTGTATCTTGGCTTATTCATACTTTTGGTTTATATTATATTTTTATTTATAGGCACATTTAATATGTGGTAAAGTCTAAAACTTATAAGATAAATTTGTAACAATAGGCTATCGTAAGTTTATCTCCTCAGTCTATATATAGATTTACCAAATATTTACTACGACATGCATGAAATTAATGCATTTAATGAATGATAATTATTACTCATCAGTGTCTACCTTTATTGTTGCCGTATGATCCATTAGAAGGGAACAGATTTTTAGAGATCACACAAATCCCTTAGATACATGGATCGATCACCATCTGAGGACGTCAAAATATTCAAATTTGACAGAAATACCAATTTTACACGATTGTGTTCATTCAATTTGTATATCGAATATTATGTCGTCAGCGCACTGTTATTGTCTTTATACTGCAATCTTTGGTGACATTAGTCGATATTACTACCAATTTTAAAATTATTTAAAACGTTTGTTACCTTCAAGATGCCCCAGTTGATTTGGCGGGGGAAGTCACCCTTTGAAAGATCGATGAGAAGGTGTACAATTGATAGTTGCATAAGATTATTCAAAATAAGGGAAAATTTGGCTGTAAATATTTTTTTTCAACAATATAAAATACGTAACACATGTAATAAGAGAATACGTATTGATATTTTGTTTTAAAGATTTGTCAGTAGGTTTGTAAATTTTAATTTTTTTTTTGGGGGGGGGGGCTGGGATTTTTGTGCTTGATAGTATATTTTTTTCTGGATAAAATCAATTTATTTTTTTTTCCACACTTCTGGCAAAGTAGTTTTTTTCCGAGAAGAGAGTTTTTTTATTAATTTTATGCAGCATGAAGTATTGGATTAATCTTTAGTTGAAATAATCTAGCAAAATCTAATAAGGATTGAATCTTTATTAGAACACCCATTGGCTATTGTAAGTTAACAACGCCCTTCTAGATCTACTCTGTACACACATCTTGAAGGTTGAACTAAAAACTCGGTGCCTTACCGTAATTTACGACCCATGTGACACGTGACGTCGTAAAAATAATCCCTTATTTCCCTCGGGAAACTGCGTGTAGGCAAAATAAAGACAAAATGCGAATGAGCGCGTAAATAAAATAACTCCTTTGTCAGCAAATTGCATGTCTTTTCAAATAACAACTTGTCGTTGGGTAGAAATGGCTGCGGATACAAAATTGTCTTGTAGATTTAGACTTATTTAGAATATATTCGTCTACAAAAAGACTCTGTGCACATCAGGAAAAGAACCCAATTCTGATTTAATAATTGTATCTTTATTTTCAGTTCAGTATAATAATACAGTTATGGCCTTCATAAAAGTTAATATCCCAATTATTAAATCTCGAAAAATAGTTACGGACCTCGAGGAAAATAACTCTTTTCTCGATTTAATAATTTTGGATATTATAGGATTAAACTCATTTTTTCTAGAGGTTACCGATGTGTAAACTGGGTCGGTTACTCACAAAAAGAGGCCTGGATTTATCGCCAAACATTTACCTATTGATTTTGAAATTATTTAAGGATAAGATAATATAATGTAATGTTTTCACAAATGAATTGTATCTTATCTATCTGTCAATTAATGTAGATTGAATCTAACAATCAGATATCTTTAATTGGAATAACATATATTGAGGCTGTCATGTCACATACAAATATAACTGGGATAAAAATAAAGGTAAACATTTTTGGATCAGTAGAAATCCTTTCCTAAATTTTTTATAGATTTCTGAAAGTGATTATATCTGTACAGTTTTCAAATTTATATACAAATTGTAGATCGTAAAATTCTATTTGTAGAATTCAAAAGCGCCTTTGTTGACATATTTTTGTCCTTTATACTTTGCAAAACATATTTCTAATTAAGATTTTATAAGCAAAACTTTATACAGGTAGGATTTACGTTATATGTACTTCATTTTCTATGATCAATGGAAAATAACTGAGTTAGCAATTCTCCGTTTGTTCAGCGTGCTGTCTACATAATACATTATTTAGTATAGTTATCAGAAGATCCACTCCAAGACAATTTGCATACAACACAGCAACTAAATATTTTATTGACACAAAAAGATTACATAGTATAATTTTATTGTTGAACAGCTAGTAATTTGTGCTTTTTGCTCATCTTTGAGCAGATCATGGGCATGAAAGACTAAATAGGCCATTTAAAATTTTGTCATCAAAATAAAAGTACCTTATAATACATGTCATTTCCTTTTCTGATCCTTGTCCAGCAAGTTTTTCCTGTATTTACATATGATGCATTGAGATACTAGAGCGTTCAAAGGAATAAAAGAAATATTGCTATAGTTTATATAAAAAACTAAGTATGTTGCGAAATAGCTCATACGACAATAGATAACATGAAAAATAAATGGAAATGGTGAGCTGTCAAAAGGGGCGTAAAACGACTAAAATGTATGAAATACACAAGTAGAACAAAACCAAATATAAAATAGTGAAAAACAACAATAAACTAAAAAGTTAAAAATACTCAACGTTTCGACCAATTTGGTCTTGATCACGAGTATGTAAAAAATAAAAATAGAAAGGTGTTGACTCTTTGAAACCCAGAGCAAGTATACGATGTACGTACAATGGTGCCGACACGATGAAATTATAGTCGGACGTGTTTTCTTTGTACAAATGATTGCACTTCATATTTCAGATGTTAAGTCGAAGGGAAGGTTTTTAAACATTGACAGATTTAAATGTGGAACTGAGAATTTGCATTTAAAATTGAGAACAATTTTACGTAAAGCCTTTTGTATCATTAGACTCCATACTACTGATTTTGTGAAACATGTTTTATGGCCCGTAGCTATAAGCTGTAATGTCTATTAATTTACAATAACTTTATATAAGATATTTTTCAAATATGTCGTAATGTTAACCCTTTCAATGTAATTGGTAAACAATATTTTTAAAAAGAAATAAAATCTTATAATGTTTTTCGGTTAGCATTAAAATCTTGTCGTACATGACGTAATCCAAACAATTTTAATTATTTTTTCTACCCATTTAACATTTCAGAAGAATATGTCTTTTTGTAGACAGCTTTAAGACTTTAAGTAAAAAATCTAGATTGTTAATCGTAAACAACTTATAGAATGTTTTGATGCTAAAGTATTGATATTTGATTAGATGGAAAATTTACAAGTACATTGGTATATTTATATAATTTGTTCTGAACATTAAGATAAGAAGTAGCTTTAAGGTAAAACTCTCTATCATTCATTATATCACTATTTCTTCGTTTCCTGTGCGTGTGGGTGAGTATAAGCGTGTGTGTTTTGTTGCATTTTATAATAATTGTCCTCTATGTTACTGTTTTTTCTAATTCGCGTTAGCTTTGGAATATTCTATGTTATGGACTCTCTATTTCATTTTTCTGCATTTTTTTGTATATATGATGTTGTTCTCACGAATCCGCCCTGTGTTTTGGATTCATGTTATAATTTTCTAATAGTTTCTTAAACATTGAAAGAGGAAGATATCAAAAACTGACAATTGAGAAAAGATTATGTCCACTTTATAAGTCAGAACCTGAAGACGAATTCCATTTTATGGTAAAATGTAAAATATTAGAAAAGCCACGAGATGACCTGTTTAATGAACTCTCAAGTGTTATTCCATCATTTTCTGTAATGAATAATGAATAAATATTTAATTAAATATTTAGTGAAAAAGATATGGATTTATAGAAGATATATGTAATAAGTGTTAATAAAATGTACTAACTGAATAATGAACTTAAAACGACTTTGGTTTGATTTCACATATAATAACTATACTTAATATAACTAATATTGATAGCTTTTAATCTCCTTGGCTGTGATCACTTGTAATTTACAAATTTTAAATGTTGACATGTGTTTGTTTTTCCTATTGTGATTATTTGTTTTTGTCATTGGTCATAATAATACGATTTGGATTTCATACCAGTAGAATGTTTGAAATTGAATTCTTATCAGTATTCTGTTGGCGCTATATCTATATATGGTAATCAAAATCAGAAATGTAAGAGTTTCCGACAGAAACAACAGTATTCAAAAACCTTCATTCAGATTCTATATATAGCTTTCAGAAATCCATGAAAAATTTCGGTTTAATTCTGCACATCTTAAATACCTTTATTACTGTAATATACCATTGCTATATTTACTATAACTAATATTATAAACAATGGCAATACTTTTATAGCACCATCACATAGCAAGTGGAAAAATTGAATGAAGAGTTGCTTTATTGAGGATTGATCTTGGCTTAAGAATACCGAAGCTACACACTAAAGAGGAAAAGAACAAATATAGAGGTTAAATGTCCTCAAATGGGCTATTCGTATCAAATGCATACGTGCTGAGTACCTGATCCCCATGTGCCTTATTTTACCAACTTCCAATACAACACAACAGTTTTAGAAATTTAAATTTAAGTTCTCATTGCCTGTAATTTTAAATTATTGGTTCATTTTAAACACGGATAAAATTTTCATTTAACCTTCAAATTATAACAGTTGTCCTCTCATGTTATCTTCTTTTATACTATATCAGAGTCTTTTCAGTTTCTTGTATTATAAATCTATTCTCTTCATCCAACAACCAAAAAGGCTGCAGTGTCACCAGGTTCTTTGGAAGTTTGAGCATGTACTAATGCGTTAATGGCACCTTGTTATCAATCAAGCATGGATATTATTTTTTGTTTTTTGTTTTATTTTTATTTTCTATTTTTTTTTACCATTGACTTTATGCCACTGTTTGATACAAATCCCCAATAGTTTCATCAGGTCAGGTGCGAGTATTTGTGTAGTAGCATTTGTAAGTGTTAAAATTGTAAAATTAAAAAAACGTAAAAAATAGACCCCTTCCTTCGACTATTTTTGTAATTTGTTTTTGTACTGAATAGAACAAAAATCCATAAATTAAGAAACCACAGTATATTTGAGAATTTTTTAAAAATATAAGCATGAAACCCATGTAAATATAAAATGTTATAAAAATATGTACATATACGAATATGTGATTGTTTGTTTGTTTCTACAGTCATTTAATAAAACATTTTCCTCATACATCGACATCTATGTTCGTTCATAAACTTGGATTTTGTTTTGGATTCTCAAGATTCTGCCGCATTTATCTTTCTGTCTCTCAAAGACGTTGTTTAGTATCATCGTTTGATACATTTATCGCCGTGTCTGTCTCTTGTGTACTAAAGGTAACACTGGACGAATTGTCATCATTTTCACCACTCAATTCAAATGATACGTTGTCATGGGCGACGACACCATTGCCCTTGTATTTATCACAGTATTTTTCATTTTTGTCATCACATTTTTTTAAGTTTAGGGAGGATCTGGACGTCTTTGGAGATGATGAGGAATGATTATGATGGAACAATGGAAAACTTTGACCAAAACCAAGAACACCATTCCCTTTCTTCTTTTGTTTTCCATTGGTTTGTTGATGTAGTGCTAAATAAATAAAAATACAACCCTTAAAAAACTTAAACCAAATGAAACATTATTAAAATAAATAAATTGATAAATTACTATGTAATTCTTCAGTAAGTTGGCGTTTTCCATGTTCAACAGTTACATTAACTAACAGATATATATACTATACAGCAAATAACATAGACATTAAGCGTAACAAGCGTAACAAGACAACATAAAAGCACAGCAATACAAATGTGAACCCTATTAAAAAGGAAGGACATTTTCCTCATACATCGACATCTATGTTCGTTCACAAACTTGGATTTTGTTTTGGATTCTCAAGATTCTGCCGAATTTATCATTCTGTCTCTCAAAGACGTTGTTTAGTATCATCGTTTGATACATTTATCGCCGTGTCTGTCTCTTGTGTACTAAAGGTAACACTGGACGAATTGTCATCATTTTCACCACTCAATTCAAATGATACGTTGTCATGGGCGACGACACCATTGCCCTTGTATTTATCACAGTATTTTTCATTTTTGTCATCACATTTTTTTAAGTTTGGGGAGGATCTGGACGTCTTTGGAGATGATGAGGAATGATTATGATGGAACAATGGAAAACTTTGACCAAAACCAAGAACACCATTCCCTTTCTTCTTTTGTTTTCCATTGGTTTGTTGATGTAGTGCTAAATAAATAAAAAATACAACCCTTAAAAAACTTAAACCAAATGAAACATTATTAAAATAAATAAATTAATAAATTACTATATAATTCTTCAGTAAGTTGGCGTTTTCCATGTTCAACAGTTACATTAACTAACAGATATATATACTATACAGCAAATTACATAGACATTAAGCGTAACAAGGGTAACAAGACAACATAAAAGCACAGCAATACAAATGTGAACCCTATTAAAAAGGAAGGACATTTTCCTCATACATCGACATCTATGTTCGTTCACAAACTTGGATTTTGTTTTGGATTCTCAAGATTCTGCCGAATTTATCTTTCTGTCTCTCAAAGACGTTGTTTAGTATCATCGTTTGATACATTTATCACCGTGTCTGTCTCTTGTGTACTAAAGGTAACACTGGACGAATTGTCATCATTTTCACCACTCAATTCAAATGATACGTTGTCATGGGCGACGACACCATTGCCCTTGTATTTATCACAGTATTTTTCATTTTTGTCATCACATTTTTTTAAGTTTGGGGAGGATCTGGACGTCTTTGGAGATGATGAGGAATGATTATGATGGAACAATGGAAAACTTTGACCAAAACCAAGAACACCATTCCCTTTCTTCTTTTGTTTTCCATTGGTTTGTTGATGTAGTGCTAAATAAATAAAAATACAACCCTTAAAAAACTTAAACCAAATGAAACATTATTAAAATAAATATATTGATAAATTACTATGTAATTCTTCAGTAAGTTGGCGTTTTCCATGTTCAACAGATACATTAACTAACAGATATATATATACTATACAGCAAATAACATAGACATTAAGCGTAACAAGACAACATAAAACCACAGCAATACAAATGTGAACCCTATTAAAAAGGAAGGACATTAGGTGCTTCGGAAAAGTAAGGTACACGCCATGCTGGAAAAAAGCTGACATTCTCTTTTTTGTTGAAGATGTCTCAGATCTTCATCACATGTCAGAGCATGTTCGTCATCATGTTTAAATTGTAAAACACAATGTTGGTTTACAAGTAACCATTAGTTGAAATCATTAAAAGGCTCAGGTCACCGAGACTCTTATCTTTGAATGAGACCGAAGAGTAAAATAAAATCATTTACCTAAATGCCGAGTTATTTTCTGTTCAGTTACTCCAGCATCCATAGCTAATTTCTTTAATATATCCATCGATTGCTGCAATATTGTGAAATAGTATATTTTTAAATTGATAATTTGGCTGTCTTGTATAATTGCTGACTAGAATTAAAGTATTGACAAATGCCATATTTCATTTAAGTTTTTGATAGAACAATGATCCTCTTGCTAAATTGCCTATCCATTCGAAATACATAAAAGACAATAGATAAAATTTACCAGAATGTTTACATTAGGCTATATAAGTTGAATTTAGTTTCTCAAACTGTTTTATCATGTTAAAAGTCCTGATGTCTCAAAGTACTCTTTTGGTTACAAGATCTTACTGTGCACTATATATATACATATATTCCAGATATCTTAGAATACTCCTATTTTTTAAAATCATTTTCCACTCCCACTTAGCTTCATTTATAGAATATGAGATAGAACAAATATGGAGTAACATAACAAGAAGACAACATCCTATCTGTTAACTGATCAAACCAAAAATAATCACCCACCGGTAACAACTTGATCTTCAATGAATGGCAAATACAAAACCTTATGGCTAGCTCTAAATGGCACAGACAAAATAAGAATGTAAGCTATCTTGAAGTTATTTTTGTAAAAAAATTAACATTGAATATTTGGTCACTTGAAATCCCGATCTGATTAGCAAACAATGTATATTCTGCAGTCAGTTTACATACTAAAAACCTAAAAGATTAGGATCTAAATATTACCTGTAAATTTTTTACGTCTGATTTTGTCTTCTTGAGGTCATTTGAAACCTCTTTCTTTTGTTTATATAAAAGTTTAAGTCTGAAATGTTCGTGATCTATGATAGCAACAACAAGACCTGAAAGAATAAGATTTGTTTTCAACCAAATTCACGATAGAAACACAAAAAATACCAATAGCATAATTCTACTAGTAATTTACAAACAAAAACGAAATGCAGAAAAGACGATAAAACTGCAAAAACGTTTAGTTGAGTAAAATGAAAAGCCAAAACTAAAAGGAATGGGGCCACTTTTCCATGTATTTCTTTCACTCATAATTGCTGGTGTGAAAATTTAAAATATTTACCAATCTATATATACGTATTTTCCTTCAACAGTATCTGAAACCACTCGCCGGTATAATTCACCAAGCTATTTACTGTATTTTTGCCTTTGGAAAATACGGTTAAAAATCAGGGGATTTTATTGTACTTAGATTGACTGAAATAGGAATCCCAGTAGAATGCTACAAAACAGAATTGAGAAATTTCTTGATATTGTAGTTTTTTTAGAACTTATTAATATAATTGAATTACTCCTAAAGACAAAGAATATTTGAAATTTTAATTAACAGATAAAAAAGTATTTGAGTGCGTCATGGAATTGAAGTGAATTAACTTACTGTTAACAACTCGAATTACTCTCCATGGAACTAGGAAAGCTAAAATAATAACGAATTCTTGGATTTTATAGGCACTAATTCCCTTCAGGAAGTAGATATCAACGAACAACGATCCAAATACTATTATACAATCAAATACCTAGAAATAAAGAAACGAGAAAGGTCAACATAAAACAGTAACAACAAAATATAATAATAACTTACTAGTATTTATTCTTAATATGGTTGTATCCGTAAGGAGTATAACTAATCATAACTTCATAGATGTTACCTTTATTTTATATTCCCCATGCAGTACAACATCGATCTTAAATATTAGAATACGAGAAAAATTAATAGAATTGGTGAGATCTCAATAGTGACATAAAACGACTAAAATATACAAAATGCACAAGTCGAACAAAAACAAATACATAATCATAAAAAAACAACAACCAAAGTTAAAAGTAAAAATTACACCATTAAATGGGGCATAAAACGACTTAAATGTACAGAATGCACCAAATACAAAATCATAAAAACAACAGCTAAGGTTAAAAGTAAAAACCACTGATTTTAAATAATTGAGTTATAAGAAAGTCTCAAGTATTTTAATCTTACCTCAAGTTTCTTTTCTAAGAAAGTTGATCCATAACAAAATATCTTAAATATATTCTGTAAATATAATGTAATAAACTAAACATTGAAAATTATATAGTTATGCGCGGTCGGTAATGTGCTAAATTTTTCACAGTCTCATAATATCTCCTAATTCGCCAGCGAAAAGAAAAATAATTCCTACATCACCTGGTAACGTCAACGTTATTGTGATTATAATACTGAATGTGATTGACGTCAATATAAACAGTCATGTTGCTTCTTGCATATCTCATTTATATGTCGTTTGGGCTTGTAGTTTGTACTGACAGTAATAAAAATATATAATCAGTACAAATAATATTGTGTAGTACTTGAGTGATATCAACACGACGATCTGTCAGCACATTCGGGCGAACTCGATCAAGTGATAAAGTTAACCGTCATAGTAAGCCCTGGTCCCCTTATCACATAAAATACCAAGAAAGATTAATTTAGTAGTATAATAAATAGTTGAATTAGTGGACACTGCAAATACCAGGTTTTGGAAACTACAGCAAAAAACCCTTTAAACATCGTTTCCATCATATCATTTAACATAAAAGGATAGTAAAAGCAAACATTTAACATCTAAGTACAATAAAACAGAAGCAGAGTAAACAATAACATCGTCTACCCTAAATATTACTACAGTGGTTAAAAGTAACACCAGCAGGCCGTTTTGGGCTTACATATTTTCTGTTTTTAGTATTACAGATGAAACACAATGGTATCATAGGGTGATTACTACATGATATGGCTCACTAATTTGAGTTTTTACCTCAGCAGCCAGTATTGCTAAAATGGTTATACTAGCTTTGTGAAAGGCGTGCGCTAAATCCTCTTCAATGCTGTGGGCCGCATGATCCTCATGATGACTATCGTCGTGAGCGTCGATCTCATTTGTTCCATGTTGCACACTCTCTTGATTGTTGTTGTCGATATCATTTTGGTCTACAGATCGTTTACCTTTATCGAACCATGTTCTCCATTTTGGAAAAACAGTGTTGGTGGTTTCATTGCAGTTAACTGTGGGAATTAACGTTTTATCTATACTATTGTTATCCTGAGGGGAATGACTCCAGTCTATATGAGCATGAAGCAGTTTTTCATATAATGGCTCCACATTAGTTGTTCCAATGGCTGATAATTGTAATGGATATAAGGTCTTCATGTCCATAATAAATGTTGTACTTGTAGCTTCAGACGATTCCAGCAATCCTGAAAGCCATTGAGATAATTTCTTGAAACCATATAATTTATTGAATGCTATAAATAAAATGTATCACAAAATACCGAATACATTTGATGCACTGTATGGACATTTCGTTGACTGACAACTCATTACCAGTGCTCGAGATCAAAATGTTGGAAATCCGGTTAAAGATATAATGATGAATTCATAAGCACAAACATCAAAACCCAAAACAAAGTTCACTTTGAAAAAAAAAAACAACAAAATCTTTTCAATTCTTAACTCTAAATCAGAAACAAAAGTATTACACGTTAGTAATACAGCTTCATTGACGATAATTGACCTCAATGCTTTTATTTTTCATCATCTAGATAAACTCAGTCTTAGTATGAAATACAAATGTATCGTGAAGTTATCCAATCTATTTAAAAAAAAGCATGTAAATATATTTGGCACAGATATATTGGTCTGAATTAGTACTGTCTGTGAATTGTTATATATAAAATAATAAAAGTCAAGAATGACATATTAATTAATTAACGGCATCCAATAAACTTCACTCCAGACAAAATAAAAACATAAAATCAATAGATAGTCATGATAGTTGACTTGGCACAGAAAAGTAGCAGTGGTTAAACCGATATGAGGGGTACGAAACCACCCCCCACCCACTTCTATCCTCACTGGCCTATAGTATTTAAAACACATTATAAAAGCCAAAGCACTATACCTTTTACGTAATACATGTCCAGTATGAGTTCTCCAAGGACCAATATACAGTCTACAACGTTAAGTATAATAACACAGAACAAAACATGCTTACTGTGGATCACTTTCTCTCCTTTTCTTCTTGTTCTGAAAAATGGTAAAGCAAATTCTTTTACTAAATTTCTTGCGTAAAAAATGTGCATCTCTGTATTAAAGTTCATCAGGTAGGCCCATGACCAAAACCTTCGAAACTAAAACAAAATCTAAGAGAAAATGAAATGAAAGAAAAGCCATGCAGAATACAGGCAAGGTCTACTCTACACAGTGTTAAACATTTTGATAAATTCGCAATAGAAAAAAAATTGTTAAATGGCATTTTTAAGCAAACAAGAGGCTCAGAGGACTGAGCTCACCTATCATGTATCGCTCACCTGGCATGAAAGCCATTTTTATTGATGTACCTCAAAGAGAGGAGTCACTTCTCCTATCATTATGAAGTATGGTAAGCGAAAACTTTTGTAAAGAACTTCCCATAGATGCTTTCTGTCAAGTTTCGTTCCATTTGGCCAAGCAGTTCCAGAGAAAAAAATTGTTTTAATCCACCAATGGAAAACAAGAATTGCCTATGGCGGCCGTGTTTTTTGCCCGATCGGGACGAATTGAGGAAAATATGTAAATAACCTACCATAGATGCTAACTGTCAAGTTTCGTTCCATTTGGCCAAGCGATATCAGAGGAGAAGAATTTTTTATATCAACCAATTAGAAACAATAACTGCCTATGGCGGCCATATTTTAATTCCGATCGGGACGAAATGAAGAAATGTTATAGAGGACCCCCCCCCCCCCCATATATGCTGCCTGTCAAGTTTTGTTCCATTTGGCCTAGCAGTTTCAGAGGAGAAGATTTTTGAAAACTCAGCCAATCAGAAACAACAATTGACCATGGCGGCTATGTTCGTTGTCCGATCGGGACGAAATGAGCAATCTTTATAAAGGACCTTACATGGATACTTCCTGCCAAATTCAATTCTATTTGGCACAGTGGTTTCAGAGGAGAAAATTAGAATGTGAAAAGTTAACGGACGACGGACGGACGACAGACGACGGACAGACGACAAGTGATGAAAAAGCTCACATGGCATTTGGCAAGGTGAGCTAAAAATAACATTGAAAAAAACTATATTACTAATTTGCAGTAGTAATAATTACAAAATCTGTAAATTTCAACGCCTATAGTGAGTCAGGGGGAATAGACCGTTTTAATAATTAAAATTTTCTAAAGTAAAAATATAATCGCTGTAGTGAAACATTTTGCTGATGCATTAAACGTCTTTATAATTTGTTTTTAACTTACTTTTTGGTTGTGCACTTAGTAAAAATATATAAATTTCCATTGCTATTACTTATGTAATATCATCATCATTTTGCTGATGCATTTAACGTCTGTATAATTTGTTTTTAACTTACTTTTTGGTTGTGCACTTAGTAAAAATATATACATTTTCATTGCTATTACTTATGTAATATCATAAAAAGAAGATTAGAACATTTTATGTAATATGATCAAAGTTATTCATAATTATCTTTATTTAATTTTATTCACTTTTATGACTAATCATGAAATGTTATCCACTCATATATTTATTCTAAATAGGAGAAAGGAAAGTTGTAATTTTTGAGAAGTTTGAGTACAATTTATTAACGTCACCAACAGGAACACCCAATTTTGAGAACATTTTATTAATGTCACCATCAGGTACACTCAAGTTAGAGAACATCTTATTAACGTCACCAACAGGTACACTCAATGTTGAGAACATCTTATTTATGTCCCCAGCAGGTACATTCAAGTTTGAGAACATTTTATTAATGTCACGAACAGGTACACTCAAGTTTGAGAACATCTTATTAACGTCACCAACAGGTTCACTCAAGTTTGAGAACATCTCATTAATGTCACCAACAGGTACACTCAAGTTTGAGAACATCTCATTAATGTCACCAATATGTACACTCAAGTTTGAGAACATTTTATTAATGTCTCCAACAGGTACTCTCAGATTTGAGAACATCTCATTAATGTCACCAACAGGTACACTCAAGTTTGAGAACATTTTATTAATGTCACCAACAGGTACACTAAAGTTTGAGAACATCTCATTAATGTCACCAACAGGTACACTAAAGTTTGAGAACATCTCATTAATGTCACCAACAGGTACACTAAAGTTTGAGAACATCTCATTCATGTCACCAACAGGTACACTCAAGTTTGAGAACATCTCATTAATTTTAAAAAAATCACGAAAATCACAAATCAAGTTTGAGAGATCTTTTTGGTCATTTTAGCAGTTAAGATTAACATTTAAGGTATTTGTTTCAGCTTTAAGCATTTTCATCCTTCGTGACTTGACGGCATACACGTATAAAGTGCATTAAAATTGAAATACAAGACTGTATGTTTTTTTTGTCAGAATGGTTAGATTCACAAATATTTAATTAAAATATTTATTAATGAAAGATTTCTATCTCCATTTTTGCTACCCAACTCAAAGGGGAATATCTCCAACAGTAATTGCCGTGTCCTTACGTGCTCTGTGCTACATACGTTTTTGTCTTATTTAGTCCGAGATTGCTCTGACGTTTGACGGCCTTTTTGTGATATGCTGGGGCCGTGGCTACAGCAATTTCGGACTAGTCTTATTTTGACAGCTAATACTTTATTATAACCCTTTTGGGTTTTAGTATTGCAATCAGATTATTGTTTTGGGTTTTGTTTTGGCAATGAGCTTCATTAGTGATATAATCATGTGTCAACATGCGAAGCTATTCCATTGTCATCACGTGTATTTCCTTGATATAAATTTGGTAAGTGCAATATTATGCTTTAGTGATTCAACTTCTTGTTATAAATTATTTAAATTGCGCAGATGATTTATATATGACAAAATAAAAGGTAACGGGATATGCATCAATTAGACAGCATCAAGTTTTAGGGGTCGTCGTGGATGAGATACACTCTTACATGAGGGTTTGGATTGAGGTTACTGATTGGAGAATAATGAACTAAAAATAATGAATGCAAAATAACTGCCTTAATAAAAATAAAGAATAGAGAACAATGACGTTCTACATATATATAGAATAATTTTTAAATGAATAAAGAATTTGAGGCAAAATTACTGATTATTGTACACCAATCATCTTTACAGAATAAAGATGATTGGTGTACAAAATTATTTTCAAGACGTATTGCGTTAATATACCTTAAACAATATTTTCAAAAGAAAAACAAGTCACTTTCACCTTATACATTAACATAACTACATTTTAACTCTGTTTGTCTTTACGTTTTTGGATTTAAGACCTGAAAAATTAAACGTGACAGAATTTTACAGAATAAGCGGTATTTAACTGAATAGAGAAATATTGGACAAGTATGCACTGTATATGCAGAACCTGAGAGACCCCTATCCAGACCGGGGCTCGGTGGCCGAGTGGTCTATGTAGAACGTCATGACTACTAATGATCGCCAGCCTCTCAACACTGGGGTTGTGAGTTCGAATCTCAACTGTGGCGGGATGTGTTCGACTACGATCTAAATTGACAAGGATTGCCAATTTTTCTACCGAAGGTCGGTGGTTCTCTCCGGTTACTCCGGGTTCCTCCACCAATAAAAACTGGCAGTCGCGAAATAGCCAAATGTGTTGAAAACGGCGTAAAACCCAAACTAAACCAAACAAAACCAAACAAACCTATCCAGATCTTCTTATATACCAAATGATAATGTGAAAAGAAAAGATAATAGGCTGTACTTCGTGTTAATTTTGGAAAACGTCCAGGCTTTTTTTTTTAAATCCTTAGCTCACTTGCTTGATATTGCATTTTCACCCCTCGTAAAAACCAAATCATAGCTCACTAAAGAAACTAATTTATCGTTTCGTGTATTTAGCTTCTTTTAAAGTATACTTAATATTTATACATAGACTTACTTTCCGATGAAGGTTTGAGGAGGAGGCCGATTTTCTCTTTTGATTTCATGTTCCAGTTGTTTTTCAGTTTTATCCAACACATTATGGAACCTAGCTATTGCCAGGGAACCAGATGCCAGTGCCTATAAAACAAGTCGAATTATTGATGGGAAAACTCATCTTTTGAAGAAAAAAAAGATCTTTCAGCTCCGAATTACTGACGATATACACATCTAAAGGAAAAAAAATAAGTATACCATATTTAACCGCGAAGGACAAAATAGACGATTTACGATGTAATTGTAAATCTATCACTTAAAATTTTATGATTTTCTATATATGTATATTCAAAAGTAAATAAATTTAATTTTCAATGAGCATTTTCAATTTTTGTGTAATAGTGGTGTTGAAGTTTAAATTATTGTGACTTTCAAGCAGTGTTCACCTCTGTGTGTATGTGTTTCTCATATACAATTTACCCTTAATACTTTATTTCATTACATGAATAATACATACCTTCAGACCTCTCTCAGGTTTCTTTCCCATCTTTGGTGATCCACACAATGATGGAACTACAAAAAATATATAACATGAATTTTAAACAAATGATTAATGATGTAAAAAAGTATTATAACATATAATTCTAAACTCAAATATATTCAAATTAAGATTCCATATAATTAATTATTCGAAAAGCACTACATACATAAAAAATGAAATAATATAGGGTAAGTATCAATGAGAGAAATTATAGTTTATTAATTAATTTATTAATTAATTAATTTAGTTATTTATTTATTTATTTATTTATATTTTGATTTTAGTGTTCTGAGAAAAATTCATGTGTAGTTAAAGAATAATTTGTTTAAACAAAAGTTTGTTTTTAAGCCCCATGTGCTGGGTTTAATACCGAACTGAATTATACAGAGTGAACATCTCTTATTTAAGACTAGTCGTATCGTACATTAGCTTTACAAAAATAATATGCTTAGTATTATAGTAAAATAAATTGTTTTTACTGTAATGTTTTTATTAAAGCGGAGACAGTGGGGAAAAAAGACATCCTTACCTTTAAATGACTGGTCACCAAATGAACTTGACTAACTTGTGTTAGTTAGTATTTTATTGTCTTGTAGAACTAGTTTTATAAAAATGGAGCAACAGGTTTGTAAATTGTATGGTGCTTAGCTTTGATCAAATGCATAAGATTTTATTTGCATTTCATCTGATAAAGATAGATATATAGGTGTAACAATATATTCTGAACTTATTATTTTCAATTCTTTTGGAATAATAAACAATAAATTTCCCCAATATATTCTATTATAACTTATAGATGAATCACATTATTTACTCTATAATATTGTTATATTTCCATTTTTTGTTATGTATATATGTATAGAGTATATCTATAACATCAAACATTTAGACTATATAACACAGAATATCAACACTGAATAACTTCTTAAAATTTGCAAGTGAAATATTACAGACACGCGTTTAAATTTTCAGTAAAATCGTCGAAATCACAATTACTATCAGGAATAAGACGCCAAACTTCTGGAAATTTATTGCGCGACAATTGTTTTTTAATTTACCCGTTTTCAGGACTGTAATATTTTGCTGTTGATTAATGATAGCAAAGAAGTAACATTTTGCTTTTTATGGAAGAAAGAAATACATTAGAACCCAGTAAAATATGACATCGGTCAATGTTCATTGAAACCATTCTCTGGTTTATAGTGCCCATTATTATTGTGAAATTAAAAATTGGAAACGGAATAGCTTGTTCCTTATCCTTATTTTCCGACAATAGAATATATTTAGATCACATTCTATTAAAATTGCAAAAATACCATTCAAATTTAAAAAATATATATACAAGTCGAAAATGCAGTGTATATTTATCCTCCTTATACTTTCTAATCCTATAACAAGTGTGAATTACTTTTGATAATAAAATATTTATAAAATACACGTGAAAAACGTAGATAGACATATGATTAAATATACTTACAAAGCTATTATTTTGCTGTATACTAAATAATATTCAGACACTGACTTTTATATGTAGATAGATGAATCAGACGTTTGAATTTTCACGGATGGAAAGTATGATAAAAATCAAGGATAAATTTTGTTTAATGCCATTTAAAAGGACATTTAATTTTTCAGTGACTCCAAGATCATAATGATATTAGCTTTTTGAAGAACGACAGATGAATATGTTTGTCTTAACGACCCGGTCTTCTTTAAAAAAGTACAAAAATACCTTTGCAGAAAATAAATTTAACAAAATAGAAAAAAACTATAAAATATTACTAAAACCAATTCATATGTCTTGATAGCCCTTGATGAATATTTAAAAAAAAATTACATTTAATCAATTTTATGGTTGTTACTAGTTTTAGAGTTTTTAGAGCTTAAATAACCGATTTCCTATTTACAAGATACAACAAAACATTGACAATCTGATTCTATTGTAGAAATGCATGTCAACTAATTTGTTACCCCCCCCCCCCCCCCTCCCCCACCAAGAGAATGGAAAACGACAATTCAAAATAGTCAAACGCGTTATTCAATACTTACTACTCCGTGTGCTTCCCCCAGTATCTCGTTTTCTGTATATCTCGCTCATATTTCTATCTTTAGTTTAAATAAATGCAATACATATATATGTTAACAGGATGGTGTAATAGAGCAACACAAAGAATGCAACATGCAATACCGGCAATCATATACATATGCAGACAAATGCACCAGAACACGAAACATTTGCAAACTTCCATTTCACTAATTTGCATAAATAAAATATGCCCATGAACTAACTGGCTACGTTCATTGCGAGAATGGGAATTAAATATGGCGTAAAACAAAATGATTAATAAGTAGTCATTATTCTTTGCTGGGCAATACCAGGGAATATTGCAAATAAAAGAGAATGTGGCGATGCTATCAAATTTTCCGATTTATTGTGATATTGGAACGCCTTTCACTTTCATCCTTTTGATTTACATGTTTCTTACAGTTTGCTCGTTTTAAAAGAGAAAATGATGTTCACAAAATACCTCATAAACGCAAGATAGTCAACAAATTAAAGATGTAAATTTGTAAATAAAATAAAATGAAAATATTGTGTCTATTCATTTGATTACATTTTTTGACATTTAATGAAAGTTCGATACACTTTCAGCCTTGGTCTATCTGTTAAATACGGTGTTAAATATTTTTCGTTTTCGCTACTTTTGCTGAAAATTTTGACAATTTTATTAAACCTTTGGTGGTCTTCACAGTAATAATCATACAATATTACATAATTCGTATGTAAGACTATCAAACAAAGCAGAACAAAATGTAAATTAGGATCAATAAACCAAAGCGTAAACAAATATTGACATGTCGTTTCAGTGAATTATCTAGTCAAACGTGTATAGAAAACATAACAAAAATATTAACGAATAAAGCTAAATGCATTGAGCGAAACGGCGTTGGCAAAACTAATAAAACTAAATGAATTGAGCGAAACGGCGTTGGCAAAACCAACTGCAGACGAAGGGCACAACTCTTGCTTCTATCAATGAATTAAATGAACACATACCTTCATCGCTGTTAATTTTCCGTTTTCCCCATTTTTATTCGTGTTATTTTTTACAATTGTAAATGGGATTTAAATTTGACTTCTTCAAAAACCGTTATATATAAGTAAGGAAGATAAATGGTATAAACCTGGAGCCTGTTATTCTTAGTTCTGTTATGAAGAGACAGTTCTAAATTTTCAATGAAGAATACTGATCTAAACATAAGTGACTAAATCTTGAAAGATTTCAGAATTGAACAGAAAAGGTTATTTTATGAGCTTTATAGAGACGCCCTGTAAACCTATACTTTTCGATATATTTTTCGAATTACGAACAAACTGTCTACAAATATGGAATAATGAATATTTAAAGACGTATTATGAAACATTTCTTATTGATCACATTGTTATTAAGAACATTTTATTTTTGCTTTGTTTTTTAAGGATCTGTTAGGATTACAACCCTTTTTGTGGTTTACTATGCCCGCATTCGAAATGTTCATTCAACATAGAGCAATACTGTCGAAATCAACTTTGTATAGTGAATCAAAATTGTTATCCCAGAACATTTTTTAAATAGATAGAATATAAACAAGAAGAGTTTGTTTTTTATAAGTTATACATGTATACCTATAAAATATTTCAAGAAAAACAATCTGCAACATATGCAGGATTAAGTCAGTCCCAGATTCCAGATTAAGTTAGCCACAGCCATATGACTGATCCGCAAAGTTCGCGATTAACGTCGCTGATGGTTATGGGTTTGCAACTTTATCCTTTAGTCAAGTCAATCGTCATAAAAGATCAAAGATCACAAAGATTTTCTGATGATAAAACTTAATTAATATTACGTAGTTTCAATCGGAGCATTAGATAGAAGATTAATTTAATGGCAAGGCATTATTGTACTTTATATATATATGTACACAATTTTAACCACTTATTTGGTTACTATTGTATTCCACTACATAAGAGCAATAACATGTTTTTTAAAGGTTTTTTAGGAAAACAGCACAAATTCATAATACAATTTACATTAACAGCCACCTGACTTTCCGCATTAGGTCCGCGATTCCTCTGTCACCAAAACGGCATTCCTCGACATATACGCAAGACTCAAAACTCATAGCCGGAATTATGCCAATTCTTAGACCCCCACTCAGTTCATATAAGGACGTTTTGACATCATAAGAATGTTCGTGTGTCTCCTTTGCTAAAGTTTAGTGTTTTAAAACATATTTGTTAAAAGGGTGTCTTTTAACTAGAGGTTCAAGTAATAAAAAACCGCTCACCTGGAAAATAAAGCCGATGACATACTGATCAGAACACAATTAGAGAAGG
This sequence comes from Mytilisepta virgata, assembly GCA_028015205.1. NCBI lineage: Eukaryota > Metazoa > Mollusca > Bivalvia > Mytilida > Mytilidae > Mytilisepta > Mytilisepta virgata. The sequence continues at coordinate 42,518,054 of CM051515.1, forward strand.
GGTATATTGTATACGGTTAATTCGTATAGCTGTTAACACAAGCTTTAGCAGTGATTGTAACACGTGTGATAAAAAATATAGACACATTATCTTTATATAATGCTTAATTAACGCATGTTTTTAGGGAAAATATCACACACTATATTTATATAATGCTTTATTAACGCATGCTTTCAAGTAAAATATCCCCATATATGTAGGAAAAAATATAAACGAGAAAAATCATGCATTATATAAATAATGCTGAACAATAATTCGACAAATAAAATGTGTGGATTTAATTCTCAGATCTATTTTTCAGTCATGGTGTTACTGTGGTAGAATTTATCGTTGAATTGTGTTTATTTAAAAATTCTGGTGGAACAACATCTAGGTTGAAATATGCCATTCCCCAAGTATTAGCTGCTACGTTTAGTACAATAAGGCACACAATATTCACCATAAAACCTGCACCTGCCTACAATTTATAAAAAAAATAATAGTGATTTATTTATACCTACTATCACAGAACTTCAATTACACTGCCGTTCAATTATTTTCTATGTGATTGAAGTACTTTGACCAGACTCAAAAACAGATTTGTAAATATATTTTTGTCAATATGTTATTGATGTCAATGTTCATTTACCACATCCGGTAATTGTCAGAGTCCAAGAATATAGGTAGATGATAGATATATTAGCTCAAAAGCAATATGCATGGGTTCATTTTATATGTGTTTATCTTATCCTTTATTCTATGGTGGTTACGTATTTCACCTTTATATTTTACTGTTTGTATTATCAATTGATAAAAACTACACAACATTTGTTTTGTTTCTTATATAGCAAGTTACTTAATCTCAGTTTGAAAATGATGAATTACTTTAATAACGTCACCGCCAGTACATCGGTACAACCTATTACCACAATTTAATGATGTCACCATCAGTACACCTCTACAATCTATTACCACAATTTAATGATATCTATGACAAGCTGATTTTATATTTATTCAATTTCAGGATATCTTATAAAGTTAATAAAGTATATAAGATATCTTTTAATGTTTATGAGATATTTTATTTAATTTGAAGTTAATAAGATATCTTATATACTTAATAAGATATCTTATTTACCTTATATTATATCTTTTATACTAAATTAAATATCTTATATAGTTTATAAGATGTCTTATATCTTTCTTAAGATATCTTTTAAACAAATACTTTATGAGAAATCTTTATACGATATCTTGTACAGTTTATAAGACATCTTTTAAAGTATATATAATATATCTAATTCACTTTATAAGATATCTTATAAATTACAGAAGCATATACATACGGAAAAGTATACGTGCCTCCTGTTACTTATTTAAGGCGCTTTAATAAGACAATACATGCGTTATTTTTGTTCATTAATTGCATTATAATGTATTAAGGCGTTGTGATTAAAGTGTGTTATGCCTTATATGGCAATGTTTACGTGTCATTCAAACGCACTTATTTTTTAGCCCGATTTATTTTACATTTTATTATTTTTATCGCCTTAAATGATACCCTTTTATTTCTTAAATAGATTATTTAATGAAGTGTTATTGTGTTATATAACATGTAGGTGTTGTAATTTACGCGAACTATCAACTATTCAGCAATATTTACTTTTAAAGTACTCGTTTTTTACCAGACCCAAGCTAGCAGCAACTTTCTGGCAGCCATTTCCTAGCAGCAACTTTTTTTAAATGTCTAAAAACCAAACATTTATATAATAATATAACGTTTTTGAAATGCCAGCCGCTATTTAGCTATCAGCCACTTTTGAGATATATACTTGTACAAAAATCTATAAATTACGACAGACTCAAAAAATCCTGAGCGACAAAACGAACATATCTAACAATACGAAAACTGTGTATCTGGGTATTAATGAATTTTTTTTAATTCCTTGAAACACTAAATCTTTAATATTTCAAATTAAACTAGTTAAACTAGCTTATCGATAATGTATTATATAATTCACACTTCATCAAAACATTAGTTTTGCAATAAAATAACCAAAGATTCCGAGAACCCCATTTGGTGACGTTTACAGAAACTATGATAATGATAATATGCCTTTCGTGACGTAACGGGAAATCCAAAGATAGAACGTACCTGAAAATAGTGCATAATTGAATAGTTCCTTGTCCTGCATGGGTTCATCCATCGTAATTATTAATAATATGGAAACTAGAGGTCCATAAGAGCTTGTATAGCTCATCTGGAAACCAGGAGAATCCATTTGTCAAGGTGAATGCATATTTAGGTTAATTGATGTCCAACTGTGTCATAGCATTATTTTGAATATTCTATAATTCAAATATATATATATAATTTATATAAGGAAGCAAGTTTGAAATAAAAACAATATTGCTGCACGTAGCCATATATCCCCCGCCGCTGAGAAAAGTCGAATTGAAATGGTGGCACAGTATGGATGTCAACACATAATAAAAAAAAATTGCAGTACAATACAAATAAAAATTTGCGTCCACAAAGTGTTCCTGTAGTGTCACATGCACAAAAACATTAAAGTCCCATAACTCCCGTAAATTTTGTCGAATCACAATTGCGGGTAAAGTAAAAATATGTTAATTTCTTGTTTTTTATTCAGTTTCCCTATCATTCGTTGGAGGGAGTGTGTGTGTATGTGAGATTAGGACAAGCTCAGAATATTGTGTCTCGTACATATTCTTCTACTACGGTATGCAATTTGCAAAGGAAGGAATAATAATTTTGGGAGGGGGGTTACAAAAAATAAAAAAAATGATCATTTTAGTTTAGAGAAGTGTTTGAATTTTTAGTTGACTGTCAGACATGTTTTTTGAAGAATATTTTTCATCACTATATAAAAATAATACATTATGGTAAAGCTTAAGATTGTTAGTGTAAATTGTCGAGGCCTATCATCAGACAAAATAAAAAGAAGGGATATATTTTCTAAATGTAGAGACTGCTATGATATCACTATTTTAATTGATACACGCTGTAAAAAAGATTTGGAACCTCTATGGAGTGCAGAGTGGGGTTATGAAGCAAAATTTAGCTCTCATTCTACTAACAGTAGAGGAATTTCGATATTGTTTAAAAATTCTTTTAGTTTTCAAATCGTAAAGGATATATGTGATGAATGTGGAAACTCTTTCATGTTGAGCATTAAGGTTCAAGATTACCAATTTATCTTGGTTGCTCTTTATGGACCAAATTCCGATAACCCAGAGTTTTTCAAAAATGTTCAATCTAGCATTGAATCAAAGGGTAACTCTTCAGTTTCCTCAGATTTACAACATTTTACAACCGAGTCCGATATAGGAGTAGCATATAGGTCGGATCACTCACCTGTGTTTATTATTATTAATTTTAATGGACAAATTAGAGGGAAGGGTACATGGAAATTTAATAATTGTCTACTTTATGACAAGGAATATATTCAAATAGTTAAGGATTGTATTCATGAATTTATACAACAATATAGAAATGATGATTGCGAAAATTTGTTGGATGCTAGTTTCAGTATTGATGATCAATTAGTCTATGAAACCTTAAAATTATAAATAAGGGGAAAAACTATTTCATATTCTTCATTCAAAAAAAACATAGGAACAAAAAAAGAATTAGACTTAGAAAATTAACTTACTGCTTTATATGTTAATAGTTTGGCAAATCAAGGGGAAATAACAAAAGTTGAATTAGACCTGAAAAATTTAAGAGAGGAAAGATTTAAGGGTGTGATAATGCGGTCAAAAGCAAAGTGGAATGTAGAAGGGGAGAGAAACATAAAATATTTTTGTAATCTAGAAAAGAGACATTTTACTGAAAAAACTATCATAAGATTAATTTTAGATGACAATTTAGAACTGACAGAACAAAATAACTTCTATGAAAATTTATACGCGAGCCGAAATACAGTCATTGATAATACACATATTGATACTTTTTGAATGAAAATAATTATTTCAAAATTAACACAAGATGAGAGTGACTTGTTAGAGGGTAAGCTAAATCTGAAAGACGTTCTCTTTGTTCTTTAAAGGATATGATAAATGGGAAGTCCCCTGGAATGGATGGATTTACTACAGAATTTTATAAATTTTTTTGGTCAGATTTGAAATTCTTTATGATAAGATCTTTGAATTCTGGTTTTGATAAAGGTTGATTATCCGTTTCTCAAAGACAAGGGGTCATCACATGCCTACCTAAGGATGGCAAACCTAAATTTTATTTGAAAAAACCGGCGACCTATCTCACTGTTAAATGTAGACTATAAAATATGTTCATCAACTATAGCACGAAGAATTAAAACTGTGTTAAGTAAATTAATTAGTGATACACAGGTGCGATTTATGAAGAACAGATATATTGATGAGTGCACCCGACTTATATGCGACTTGGTTGACAAATGTGAAGAAAGCGAAATTCTGGGTCTACTTATTTTATTAGTCTTTGAAAAAGCTTTCGACTCTCTGGAATGGAACTTTATCAATAAATGTCTTGATTTCTTCGGTTTTGGAGAATTTATTATTCATTGGTTTAAAACTCTCTATGCAGGTTCTGAAGTTGTGAATTGAATAATGGACACCTTTCAGAAAGGTTTCACATTGAAAGGGGGGTAAGACAAGGAGATCCGTTATCTCCTTACTTATTTATTTTAGAAGTGGAATTATTAAGTGCAGCAATGAAATATGATCCTGACATTAATGGTATTAGAATAAATGATTCTGAATATCTTATGCTGATGATTCAACTTTAACTTTGGAAGATGATGTTAATACAGTCAATCGAGCTTTGTTTCTAGTCGATCTTTTCTCTACTTGTTCTGTTTGAGAGCAAATTTTGATAAAACACAGGCAATGTGGATTGGGGCAAGACGGGTTGTGGATTGGAATTAAACACTGAACAAGCAATAACTTGGAACCACTCTGGTAGTTTCAGGATACCCAGTAACCTGAAACTACCAGAGTGGTTCCAAGTTATTGCTTCTTCAGAATATTGAGAATATTGTTTTTTAATTTCTGTGGAATGGGAAACCAGACAAAGTGAAACGCAACACTCTTATTGGTAATTATATTGATGGTGGTTTAAAAATGCCTCATATTAGATCTTTTATTCATACTCTTAAAATTTCTTGGATTAAAAAAATTTTAGATCCTAACAAAAATTCCTCATGGAAAGTCTTACTGACTGACCTGCTGGAGGATCTTGGTGGAGACAAATTTTGGCAGTATACTAATCCTGCTTTGTTGCATCATTCTAAAAATTTTAATAAATTTTGGCAGGATGTAATAAACAGCTGGGCTTCTTTGCAAATTAATCAATCCACAACCCTATAAGATATTTTATCACAGTCACTTTGGTACAATGACATGATAAAGATTGGAAATAAACCAATCTTTTATTTTCGTTGGATTAAGGCGGATGTATTTTTTGTAACCGATTTATTAAAGAATGATAACACATTTCTATCATTCCAAGAATACCAAGAAAAATTTAGAATTAATAGCAATTTTCTGGAATTTTATAGTTTATTACAAGCCATCCCAAAAATTTGGAAAGATGTGTTATTAGAAAATACAACTGCTTAACATATGTTGGTAATAAGTATATTACACTTATGTTTTCTCAGCAAAAAGTTACGAAAATATTTTATGATTTATTTCGTCAACAAATTTTTGAAATTCCCACATCACAAAATAGATGGGGAGTGGAAATGGGATATGCTTGCGATGAAAATACTTGGAATTGTTACTACCAAATTCCATTTAATCGACATTTTCTTAATACTAAACTGCAAACTTTTCCATACAAAATATATCATAGATTTCTCTATACTAATAGCTTGTTATTGAAATGCAAGTTATCAGAAACTCAATTATGCAGCTTCTGTTTTGAAACCAAGGAGACTTTATCACAATTTTTCTTTGAATGTACATTTGTTAGAAGTTTATGGTTTGAATTTGCAGACAATTTGCAATCAAAATATATGGTACAAGTGACTATCACACTAGAAACATGTTTATTTGGTACTCTGTTTGATGCTTATAGTGACATACTGAACACTTGTTTTATAATTGTTCGATATTATATTTATACATGTAAAATTAAAGAGGAAAAACCAAACTGGAAACAATGCCTATGTATTTTAAATTTTTATAAGAACTTAGATATGAATTCTTTATTTTTCTGTACCCCTAGATAGGCTGAAAATATAAGAAAAAAAATGGGAATGTATTGAACAATTATTTTAGTCGGACAGTCAACATGCTTCACTACAAGTTAAACAACTTATGAACATAAATAAAAAAATGCAACTTTACTATATCTTTGATGTTAAATTTTTCTTATAAGAATGATTTATGTGGTTATACTTTGATCAAATAAAATATATATGACAAAAAAGTAAAAATATAATCGCTGTACTGAAACATTTTGCTGATGCGTGAAACTTCTTTATAATTTGTTTTTAACTTTAGTTTTTGCATATATACATGTAATAATCGATTATGTAAAGTTTGCACTGAGTGAAGGGCAATGAATTTTTCAAAGGATGGTTTTATAAAATATATTTTCTATCGACATTGTTTAACAATTGAAGCTCTTTTCAAATTTTCAAATACCTCCCCAAATTCGTAAAGTTAATAATCAATTGATTGTGCGCTTAGTAAAAATACATACCATTTTCATTTCTATTGCCTATGTATTATCATACAACGAAGATTAGAACATTTTGTGTAATATGATCAAAGTTATTTATATCAAGATTGCTACACGCAGCCATATGTCCCCCGCCGGAGATAAAGTCGAAGCCCCACAAGATATACAAAATGTGTATTATTGAAATGATTTCGCAGTATGGATGTCAACACATAATAAAAAGAATTGCAATACAATAAAAATAAAAATTTGCATCCAAAAGTGTTCCTGTAGTGTCAAATGTACAAAAACATTAAAGTCCCATAACTCCCGTAGAATTCGTCAAATCAAAATTGCGGTGCAATAGGGTCAAGTATATGTGGTGACTAACAATCCTACAAAATTTAAACGAAATCCGATCAGCAGTCTTAGAGGAGATGCGCTGAAAAATAACTGTGACGGACGGATGGACACACGGACGCAAACGATTACTAGGTCCCTCCGTCACGTTGCGACGTGAGACAAACAACAGTACCAGATGATTTCATGCTAAAACTAGAAGATGAAAATTTATTGGACGTACAGCAGTAGAACTTGCATGCTTGACGCCTAGAGGTGGGGGCATAAAAATAAAGTGTTTATAAGTGTTTTATGGTCAGATGATAACAAATTTGAGTGCCCAGCAGAATTTGTTTTTTTAATGATCTCCCATTCAGTTTTACTATTTCACCTCAAAGGAGTCACTATAGAACTTTTAACACATTAAAAGACTTATGTAGGCCTAGTAATGAGGATCATCTCATTAGTTGAAAGTTTCTTTCTAAAGCTGCAAAAAACTGTTCAATTTGGTCTTAATGGGCAATTTTAATGGGAAATAACTCCTATAAGGAGTTGTCGTACAACTTTTGAAGGCCTCGACATAAGGATCATTTTATTGATGAAAGGTTCTTTCTATCTGGTCCTGCTTTTATATTTCAAAACTTATCCTAGACCCCACGCAATAAAAATCAACGGGAAACACACTAAATTTAAAGAAGTAGACGAAATGGGAAATGTTTCACATTCCACAGTTGACGAAACGGGAATAGACCTAAAGGGAATGGTACAATCATAGACCAAGGGACAATAAACCTTATATACTATCTGCGACCAAGCTTAAATATTATTTGAGAAAATTAAATTACTAATTGTCGGCATATTAATTAATCCTTCGGTTAATTGCCGCTTATTAAGTTCGCAACGTTGGTACGTAAATTTAATTAATTCAATTATTGCTCTAATAAAGGTTATACATTTTTGCTTGTAAGTAATTCGACATTTTCATCTTCATTACACATAAAAAAATTATTTTAATACTACGAAAAAGCCCATAAATTAAATACTGATATGGTTTTATAACGTCATTATATTTCCATTGAAAATAGCGTATAAAATCTACTCAAATTTCTCAGTCATAGTGTTAATTAACGTCAATAAACAACTTTCATCACAATTTCATCAGCGGGGGTCATTTACCTGCAACTATCACCTTATGGGTATGTTGTTCCTATAATCTAATTCAAAGGTAATTTTTGTTTCCCGATGTAATGAAATTCAGAATTGCATTACAATTGTTTTAATTCTTAATTTTTCGAATTAATTTCTTTACATAACTAAAATTACATATGTGATTTTTGGTAAATATTTTTTACCCAATTTGAATTAATAACAGACACGGATTAACTTATGATATAATCGTCATAATTCTTTAATTAACGACCAGTTTTCCCCCATACAACGCCCGTATGCTGTGGAAAATTCCTCATTAATTTTAGGATAGATTTTGTAGGTCGTGACGTCACCACTTACATTTTTGTCGGCAAGAGGCCGACTATCTAGTGCTTCATTTCATGAAACAATTTACTTATTTCAGGTACTTTCTATCTTATGATTTCCCGTTACGTCACGAAAGGCATATTATCACTATTATATTTTCTGTTATGTTACCAAATGTGTTTCTCATAATCTTCGGTTATTTTATTGCAAAACGAATGTTTTGATGAAGTATGAATTATATAATACATTATCGATAACTTTAATTTGAAATACTAAAGTGTTTGAAGGAAAATGAACACAAAATATCACCCTTGATTTTAATACTATAATGCCATGTACCGTGCACTTATACACAGATACACAGTTCTCATATTGTTAAATGTGTTCGTTTTGTCGTGCAGGATTGTTTGAGTCTGTCGTAATTTATAGGTTTCTGCACATGTATGTATCTCAAAGCGGCTGATAGCTAAATGGCTGCTGTCATTTCAGAAAGTTATATTCTTATATAAATGTTTGGTTTTTAATGGCTGCCAGAATTTGGGCAGATAGTGGCTGCTAGCTTGAGCTGGTAAAAATAGAGACGAGTACTTTAAAAGTAAATATTGATGAATAGTTGATAGTGCGCTTAAATTACAACACCTACATGTTAAACAACACAATAGCACTCCATTAAATAATTTATTTAAGAAATAAAAGGGTATCATTTAAGGTGTTTTTTCAGTTTTCTGTGTTTATTAGTTGTGATTGTAGTTGTTCATTTGTCTTCTCGGGTTTGTCTGTGCAATGGATTACGTTTTTTTTTATTGCTCCGTAGGTATATTTGTCCTTTTTTTAAGGCGGTAGAAATAATAAAATGTAAAATAAGTAGGGCTTAAAAATAAGGCGTTAAAATGACAGCTAAACATTACCTTATAAGGCAATAACGTGCTCTATATACCTATATGGAGTTATTTTCTTTCAGAACGACAGGTCTTTCTTTTGAAGAATCAACCCGGACGATACCAAGTTTCAATGAAATTTGCTTCAAGGCATAAAATAATGACCCGTGTAAGGTCATTATTTTCCCTGATTAAAATGCAAACTATAATTTACTTTAGCATTTAATTCATTTGATAGTTATCGTGTGTTGTTGCCAATTGGGGTTTTACTTTTTAGTTTTCCATCTATGTTAGGTTTAAGGCAGATACAATCCTTTCCTCCGTTTATTAGACTGAAAACCAACAATCGTCGTTGACGCACATTTTAATTTTCGGAACAAATAATGTGAAGTATGTTAATTTATCGCTACAATAAAGGGACATTATTTGAGATGAATTTAATAATGCAAAACTTTTCATAACACTTTTAAAACAAACCAGATTTAACACATTTGTGTGTAGGATTTTGAAAATCTTATTGATTCAACTGTATTGGAAATCATACTTTGACATATGGATATTCGTTTTTCGTGAAAAAATGTACATGTATCACGATTTCGTGCCTCTTCGTGTCAGTTCTTAACTTTTTACATCTATATATACCTTTTATTTTATCAAATGATCAAATGACCAAATATTCTTATTTTCTATAGAATAACAGCCACATACATATAATGAGGTGGAGGGGAGTATAATACATTGTATTTAATCATGATTCTCAGTTTAAAAAAAATTGTATTGCCATTCAAAAGAGAGAAAACAATTATTCTGAACAGTTCGTAAAAAAATTCCAAGTCTCCTCTTGGGTCACTAAATTTCTAGGTGTTAGGACATGAAATGCTTCAGAAATAAATCCTTATACCTCACTATGTATTAATGAAGGGAAATAATATACTTTTCAACATATGTTTGTCATTTATTGTAAAAAAAAATACAAATTCCCATCAGAGTTCCATATCTTAGGCCGTAAAAATTGCAAGTCTCCTCTTGAGTCACTAAATTTCTAGGTGTATGGACATGAAATGCTTCAGAAATTAATTATTATACCTCACTATATATTAATAAAGGGAAATAATATACTTCTCAACATATTTTGGTCATTTATTGTCCAAAAATATTCCAAATCCCATCCTAGTTACAAATCTTAGGCCGTAAAAATTGCAAGTCTCTCCTTGGGTCTCAAAATACCTAGATGTATGGACATACAAGGCATCAGAAATTAATTATTATACCTCACTTTATATTAATAAAGGGAAATAATATACTTCTCAACATATTTTGGTCATTTATTGTCCAAAAATATTCCAAAACCCATCAGAGTTCCAAATCTTAGGCCGTAAAAATTGCAAGTCTCCTCTTGAGTTACTAAATTTCTAGGTGTATGGACATGAAATGCTTCAGAAATAAATTATTATAGGTCACTATATATTGATAAAGGGAAATAATATACTTCTCAACATATTTTGGTCATTTATTGTTCAAAAAAATTCCAAATCCCCATCAGAGTTAAAAATCTTAGGCCGTAAAAATTGCAAGTCTCTCCTTGGGTCTCAAAATACCTAGATGTATGGACATAAAAAGCATCAGAAATTAATTATTATACCTCACTATATATTAATAAAGGGAAATAATATCCTTCTCAATATATTTTGGTCATTTATTGTCCAAAAATATTCCAAATCCCATCAGAGTTCCAAATCTTAGGCCGTAAAAATTGCAAGTCTCCTCTTGAGTTACTAAATTTCTAGGTGTATGGGCATGAAATGCTTCAGAAATAAATTATTATAGGTCACTATATATTAATAAAGGGAAATAATATACTTCTCAACATATTTTGGTCATTTATTGTTCAAAAATATTCCAAATCCCATCCGAGTTAAAAATCTTAGGCCGTAAAAATTGCAAGTCTCTCCTTGGGTCTCAAAATACCTAGATGTATTGACTTAAAAATCTTCAGAAATTAATTATCATACCTCACTATGTATTAATAAAGGGAAATAATATACTTCTCAACTTATTTTGGTCATTTATTGTCCAAAAATATACAAATTCCTATCAGAGTTCCATATCTTAGGCCGTAAAAATGCCATACATGTTGATATTTTGAAAATCAAGGGGAGACTTGCATTTTTTACGGCATAAGAATTTTGATTCTGGTGGAATTTGGTATATATCTGGATGATAATTGACCAAAATATGTTGAGAGGTATATGAATTCCCTTTATTAATACATAATTAGGTCTAATGATGAATCTCTGAAACATTTCATGTCCAAACATGTTGATATTTTGAAACTCAAGACGAGACTTTCATTATTTACGGCCTAAGAATTTTGAGTCTGGTGGAATTTGGTATATATCTGAATGATAATTGACCAAAATATGTTGAGAAGTATGTAATTTCCCTTTATTAGTACATAGTTGTGTATAATAATGAATTTCTGAAACATTTCATGTCCAAACATGTTGATACTTTGAAACCCAAGGGGAGACTTGCCTTTTTAACAGCCTAAGAATTTTGATTCTGGTGGAATTTGGTATATGTTTGGATGATAAATGACCAAAATATGTTGAGAAGCATATGCATTCCCTTTATTAATACATAGTCGGGTATAATGATGAATTTCTGAAACATTTCATCTCCAAGCATGTTGATATTTTGAAACCCAGGGGGAGACTTGCATTTTTTACGGCCTCAGAATTGTAACTCTGGTGGAATTTGGTATAATTTTGAATGATAATCAACCAAAATATGTTTAGAAGTATATAAATTCCCTTTATTAATACATAGCTGGGTTTAATTTTGAATTTCTGAAACATTTCATCTCCAAACGTGTTGATATTTTGAAAATCAAGGGGAGACTTGCATTTTTTACGGCCTAAGAATTTTGATTCTGGTGGAATTTGGTATATATCTGGATGATAATTGACCAAAATATGTTGAGAAGTATATGAATTCCCTTTATTAATACATAGTCAGGTATAATGATGAATTTCTGAAATATTTCATGTCCAAACATGTTGATATTTTGAAATTGAAAGGGAGACTTGCATTTTTTACGGCCTAAGAATTTTGATTCTAGTGGAATTTGGTAATATATTTGGGTGATAAATGACCAAAATATGTTGAGGAGTATATAAATTCCCTTATAAATACATAGTCAGGTATAATGATAAATTTCTGAAACCATTCATCTCCAGACATGTTGATATTTTGAAAATGAAGGGGAGACTTGCATTTTTTACAGCCTAAGAATTTTGATTCTGGTGGAATTTGTTATATATTTGGATGATAAATAACCAAAATATGTTGAGAAGTATATAAATTCTCTTATTAATACATAGTTGGGTTTAATGATGAATTTTTGAAACATTTCATCTCCAAACATGTTGATATTTTGAAAATCAAGGGGAGACTTGCATTTTTTACGGCCTAAGAATTTTGATTCTGGTGGAATTTGGTATATATCTGGATGATAATTGACCAAAATATGTTGAGAAGTATGTAATTTCCCTTTATTAATACAGAGTTGGGTTTAATAATGAATTTCTGAAACATTTCATATCCAAACATGTTGATATTTTGAAACACAAGAGGAAACTTGCATTTATTATGGCCTCATTTGACTCTGATGGGATTATGATATATTTTTGGATGATGCTTGACCAAAACATATTTAGAAGTATATTAATTTCCTTTATAAATACCGGCACATAGTGTGGTATAATAATTAATTTCTGATGCATTTCATGTCTATACACATATATATTTTGAAACCCAGGGAGAGACTTGCAACTTTTACTGTTTAAGATAGGTAAATCTGATGGAATTTGGTATATTTTTGGACAATATTTGACCAAAGTTTGTCAAGAAGTATATAAATTTCTTTTATTAATACCAAATTTGGTATAATAATGAATTTCTGAAGCATTACATGGTCATACACATTGATATTTTGAAAGCCATAAGGAGAGCAATAGGGAGACTTGCAATTTTTACGGCCTAAGATTTGTGACTCTTATGGAATTTGGTATATTTTTGGACAATAAATGACCAAAATATGTCTAGAAGTATTTTTTCCCTTTATTAATACATAGTGTGGTATAATAATTACTTTTTGTAGTATTTCATGTCCATACACATAGATATTTTAAGACCAAGGGGCAGACTTGCAACTTTTATGACATAAATATGTAACTCTGATGGGACTTGATATATTTTTGGATGATGATTGACCAAATCCTACTGAGAGTATAAAGATTTCTTATATTAATATATAGTTGAGGTATAATGATTTCTGATGCATTTCATATCCATTGTCGGGCATGTGTATTGAAAAAAAAATTTAATGGCTTGAGGTGGGCAACCCTCACATGTGCCCTGGTTTTGACGTGGCGTGAGGGCTTAAATCATGTTTAATGATATACTATATTGGTTGTATGTCTTATAGAAGTGATGACTAACAGGGCCTTTTACTGTATGTTGCTGAGCAATTCAGTATTGCATTTTCATTGTGGCTTTGAGCAAGTTATTATTTTTCTTCTTGTATATTTATTCACGACTTTTCATTGAATGTTATAAATCTATACCTATTTTAATTCTACCATATTCCATACACCTGTTAATTGACGGCTTGGCTTATCTTTAATTTTGCAGATCCCTCGGACAGTGCAAACAGTCCCCCCCCCCCAAACAAAAAACAAAATCGAAATAAATTTTGGAATTTGAACTGTTTATCACAAATTTGTAGGCTTCTGACTTCAAATGTTATATCGAAAACGGATTGTGGCAGCTTTAAAAAAAACCAACAAAACAACGCCGCGATCCTGAGCGCCGATGTTTTTTTGGTTTTCAAAACTGCCACAAGCATTTATAATTTATTTCATTCATTCAAAAGTTAAGTAAGTACTAATTCATTCAATTATTGTGTAAATGGTTTGTAGTCCTTTGTATATATGTTAAAATTAACAGAATAGTTTGTGTTTCTATCTAGCTTGTGAATTTTACGACGACTTGCGAAATTTACAGTAATCAGCGTAAAATTTGAAAGACAAACCGGAAACCGGAAACGGAACTACCATTTTTTACGGACTTGTAAATTTTACGCTACACCGGGTTTGTGTGTCCAATGGATTACGTTTGTTTTGATTGCTCCTTAGGTATATTTGTCCTTTTTAGTATCTGCCCAACATGTTTTGTATGAAATTCTAATTAATAAATTCTAGGATAACAGTTTTGATGCACAAAAAGTTCACACTTCGTCGCTAAATTTTGTAGACTGTGGCAGTTTGTAAGTGGTTTTCAAGATTTGAGTGAAATATACTGTTCCACTGAATTGAAAATCAAATTACCACTTCTAGTTGTTTATTCTCGTCAACTCAATTCGGAGATGGGATGTAGTTGCGGTACTTGACATTACTTCATACCTGTTCTATTGCATACTTGCTTAAGAAATATTCATGTCAAGTAGTTAGATTAGAAGATGGTTGTGGTTTTTGATGAAGCTCCTACCAAATTACTATACATTAGATTAGAGGGTGATTGTGGTGTTTGATGAAGCCCCTGCTCGGTGGTTCTGGCATTCATAGTCGGTTACAAGCAAACACTATTTTGTAATTACACCTTTTTTACATTGTAAATTATAGCCTACCTCACAAGCGTCTGCAAGAGCAAAACCTCCACCAATCAACAACAAAACTCCCCATGGGAATTTCTTCTCTACAGTTTCCCAGTCAAGTAAAGGCGGTACCGATTTGTGTGGTCTCTCGTCTTTTGGAAATACTTGAAGAGAAAAATTGTGCTAGATATAATATTATTTGTGTTTGCGAGAACACTTCGTATGTTTTTCAGTACCTGAACAATTAATAATACAGTCCAAGGGTAACTCTACTGTTAAATATTGTCCTTTTGTGATTTTGGTTATTTAACATTTGAGACGTCAAAACAGTTTTATACAGAACTTCGTAAGGTGAGAGTAGGGATTAGAGGGCTTTAACAAGTTGAATTTTTGGTTATATTTTCTTGTATCATGATTTTGTTTTTATTTTGTTTTGCGTTTTTCTTTCATGATATTTCATTTCTATCATCTCCGACGGACATATGCCGACATATGCATTCGCCGGACAAAAGTATCAACGAGTGTATTTGAAAAATTAACCTTTTATTACAGTTTGCATCAGGCATGGGGTAATGCAAATGTGTAATTGTAATGCATGGTAATGCATTACATTTTCCCAAGTAATTGCATGTAATGTGTAATGCAGGATTTTTAGCATTACATGTAATTGTAATATAATGCATTACTTTAGCAAAAATCTGTGTAATTTCATGCATTACATTGCATTACATGGCATTACTTTTTTTGTTTACTATATAGCTTTAACAGATTGTTGGAGATTTAACTAAAATAGAATTGAAGATTTCTTGATTAACTCGGAACATAATCATTTAAATATTGAAATGCAAACATTGCTTTTCTGTAATATCAAATTTTGTAACTCATCTTAAGGTAAGATTTTCAATAATTAAGATATTGTATTAATATGTAAGAAATATTTCACAAATATATAAATAAAATATAAAAATAAAATTTGTATAAATACTAGAATGTCCAAATTACAATTTTAAAAGAATAACACAACACTGTATATATCAGACAGACTGAGTTATCTTTTTATTTCCTGCATTTTCCTGCATAAACAAAAATTATATATGAAAAGCTATACTGTAAAAGTTTCCATTGTTGTCAAAAGATGAATGAATATCTCGTCTTGATTAAATAACAGATAATTGAACATTGTCATAAAACACTAATTTGTTTGTTTTACAATCAATCTTTTCTCCATTTGTCATAAATTAAGCTCTATGTTTATTACATAATTAGGAAAGATTAGTAAATATTTTGATTGAAATAAAAAAAAAAATGTATTTTTATAAACGAAAGGTTAACATTAAGTTAAAATATGTATTAAACTACATCTCTGTAAATGATCCTAAGCAAAAAGAGGCTACAGATGCATTAATTCAGTTAATTTCCTGTGATTTACTTCCGTTTGCTACAGTTTAAAAGCCACAACTTTAGGAACTTTATTGAAAAACTTGACCCAAAATTTAACCTTCCAAGCAGAAAACATCTCTCGTCTAAACTTATTCACACTAAAGCCGGTAAAGTATTCAGGCCTGATAGAATGCAAATGAAGGATGACACATTTAAAACCCTAATGATGCTGAAATGCAACAGTCATATTGAATAGACTTTTTACCTATATACTTATATTCAATGCATGGAACAGTTACTGAATATGCTTTTGTGACTTTTCACTTGATAATAAAATTTACAAATGTAATGTGTAATTCAGTGCATTACTTTGGAAAAGTAATTGTAATGTAATGCATTACTTTGATAAATTCATGTAATGGTAATTGTAATATAATGCATGGTTTTGTCAAAGTAATTGTAATGTAATGCATTACATTGCAATGTAATTCACCCCATGCCTGGTTTGCATGTATTGGTTTGGTCTTGTCTTCGTTGTTCTCCGGACTTTGTCAGTTGTTTCGATTTTCCCCTCCTTCGAATATTCCTTTGGTATTTCTTGACTTTACTTGCAACCAGGGAACTATCATTTTACTTTTTAATTTTTTAAATAATTTCCATCTTTATTTCTTTAAGATAAAAATTCATTTCAAACTTTAATAATAACACAAAAAAGAGACTGAATGAATGTACTTTATCTTAAAGTTAAATACCTTTTGTTTTTCTAAAACATAACACAGCCGGTCGGACTGATGGAAAAACAAACATAGATGTAACAATTATAATGGCGGATGCAGAGTCTGTCATATATCTACAGATAAAAGCAAAGAAACAAAAATCTTAACAAAAAATATTGTTTAATTTTAGCTATCATTTTCACGCCATGCAGTATTCAAAACTGATTTGGTGTGTAAACTATAAAGGAACTGGGTCAACGATCAGAGGTATGCATTATTATCTTCTAGAGGCTTATTTCGATTTGTCAATTATTTTCCCAAAGCAGAACATTAAAAACCGAAACAATAACAGGACTATTTTACATGCTTTGTTTTTGCTTAAAAGAAAAAGTTACAACCCTAATTTTCATTACTAAATTAACTTGCTTGTAAAACATTTGTAAGCAAAAGTCATATCTCATGGAAGACATTAACAGTTTTCTTCAAATTGGATTTTTGATTGGTGGTATATATCATCTTTTTGGCCTTATCATAACTCCCATTAGTATTATTCAGTTATCTATAAATTCTTTAAAGTATTTACTGGTCTTATAACAACATCTCCGTAGAGAAACTTGGTGTGCCCTTCGAAAAAAATCACACATAAGACATTTTACAGATCAATTATATACATGTATCATCATTACGTTCATTACTTTTGTTACATGATGTGGTAATTTTCACATGACTAAAACACTGAATGATAGATAGATACTTTATATCTCAATAACCAATAGAAACAAAGGTATAGAGAATATATAAACTGTTACAATACAAATAATCAGAATGTAAGGTAGAGGTTTACAAATCAACATAGATATATAAAGTTAATTCCAGGAATATTTTCTTAACCCGTAGAACGAAAAGTACTACTGATAATTCTGATGAACATACAAAGTTTTTTTAGTACAGAAATTCTATGACAGTTAAATAGTTGATAAAATTTAAGAGTATTAGACCTACAGTAATAGCAAGTTGATAAAAACTGTTTTCCGTCTTCAGCAAACCTTGCACAAACCGTAATAAATTCAAACTCATCTCTAATTTCATTTTTATCGCAATATGTACATTTTCTATTCTCCTTTAAAATGTTACCACATCGCCAGTTTTCAATCGGTAGATTTAGCGTCCGAACTCTACATAAAGTATAGGCATCCTTGTCATCGAGTATATTTAAATAATTTTCAAACAAATAATTTGATTGAATGCGATGCAACTGTAGCATATTTACCCCGATTTAAACCACGACCCCCATCCGTCCACGTATTGTGGTTTTCTACTAAACCATAGAATAATTAATAACACAAAATTGACCAACACAACTACTTCTGCAAATCTGAAATAAACGGTTCATTTCTATATTATAATACAATCTGCTTTCTATATTTTATCCAGAAATATTTTTTGTGGATTTTGTTGTGGTGAAAAACAGAATCTGATTCTTTTCCTTTCTTTATAGAAAAAAGAAATATTGAAAACATGTAATTTCTTTTTTTAGCATAAATTGAAATTTATTATATGCTTTTACAGTCTATAAACTTACGACATTGGTCCTAACTGGACATATGCATCTCTGATTACTTTTGTCGCTCTTTTATCCTCCTTCATCGAAGAACAGAATAATTGTCTGAAAAAAAACAACCAAAACTGGAAATATTTGGAAATAAAACGAAAAAATCGTAGCAGCAGTTTAACTATGAATAAGATTAGTTTTTAACTTCTACACATTCAAGTCTATTATAAAATATGAAACTTCGAAATAAATCTATGATG
Organism: Mytilisepta virgata; assembly: GCA_028015205.1. Taxonomy (NCBI): domain Eukaryota; kingdom Metazoa; phylum Mollusca; class Bivalvia; order Mytilida; family Mytilidae; genus Mytilisepta; species Mytilisepta virgata. The sequence continues at coordinate 42,536,960 of CM051515.1, forward strand.
AAGGGCGGGAGTAACTTATTTTAAAAGTATTTACTGCATTTCCTTCGAATAGCTAAAACGGCGAAAACCATAATACCTGAAATCCGAGCTATATGTGTTGGAATATTTATCTCCTTGAATATATATGTATATGTTGTTTAAATTACAAAATTTCGAATTTTTTGTGGTATAAACTTTCTTTTAATTTCATTCAGCAAAAATCCGTGTCGGTCATCAGAAAGCCATCCAGTTTATATTTGTGTTTGGTGGTCTATTATGTTATTTTTTGTCCAGAGTTCTGTCTATTTGGTGGCGTTCATTGATAGGTATGTCATTATTTACCTTTCTTTTTATCCATGTTATTGTTTATTTTCATTTTAAATTAATTTATCCTACCTTATTCCTAAGAACCATATCTGCAACCATATCCACAATAATGCTAAACATATAAGAGAACCCGGAAGTGCAAATATCACCCAACTGACAAAATTCACACCCAAGGACTTTATACCCACTCTTTGAAAAATCCTGGAAGTAAATAAAATTGTCCTCTGTAAATTAGAAAATTAATTCGTGCATTTATTAAGTCTCCAAAACAAAGTTTGGGTGACTTATTGTTTTTTATCCATTTCTTTTCCTCTCTTCTGAGCCATGAACTTGTCCGGAACGGATCACAAAAACAGTTCATGGGAACTTAATGAAACTTGGTACAAAAATACGTGACCATGTCTAGTTGCGCATAAAGGTTTTAGAATTTTCAAAATGGCCGCAGTTTTGCGGACTTTTGTGTTGGCTTCCCAAGACAGTATGACTTGTTATTGTAAATCTTCAACATAATGGTATAGGTTTTGATGAATTTAATGTGCACATTTCAACTAAGTATGCCTATTCATTATAATTAAAAGCTAAAAATGTGAAAATATATAATAATAATCAAAACTGTTACAGAAAAAATTCAAGTGCAAAACGAACAAACACAGTCTGGAGATATAAATGCCACCTCAGAATCTGTATATTCTGAATAGCATATTAAAATTGGTCTACGAGACAGTATTCATAATTTGTCCAATATTTTTTTCATCTAGCTTACCTCCTTAAGAAAGTATCTAAACAAAACAATTGGAAGTCTTTTTTTTGGACCGAATCTGGCGACTAAAATTAAAAGCCAACAACATGACTATGTTAATTTAAACCAAATGTGACGTAATTGTCCCTTGATATTCCACTCTCAGATTAAAATCCAATGTTCCCATAACCAAAATGGCATTCAAAGCCGAAGTTAGTTGAACAAAGAACCCTATGTAAAATTCAAACCACATAGGCATGCAGTTGGTAACAAGCTGTCCAAATATTTCTTAGGTAGTTCTCTTTCAGAATTGTATCCATGACCCTAATTGCCAACCAAAAATGTTCACTGACAGTCAAACAATATCTGCAAATTAAATCCAGGCGGTTGATTAGTTCGACGTACTATGTCGGCTCTACTATTTGGATTTCTGTTCGGGGAATTTGTGTCATCGTATTTTTGCCTTGACCATATATATCTCTATATATGTATATTACTATATACTTTGTTTGTTTGACCCCGAACTAATTCTTGTAGATTAACATTGAGATAGTAATAATTTTATGATGATGATTATTAAAATAGATCACATGATAGCTACGTGTTATATAGTTCATTCAGGAAGTAAAGAATGTAAATGGAGACACTCGTTTGTTTTTAGTCAGGAAAAAAGGTAATCAATAATTGTCTTTCAAAAAGATATCCGACACATATTCAGGGTAATTTGTTTGTTTATTTAAACATCCGTGGATTATACTACGAAAATTTAAATTCTATTAAACAGAAAAACTAAGAAAATATCTCTTACTTATATTCGTCCTCTACTTGAATATGATGCTGTTATCTGAACATGATTGTTCTTAATAAATAAATTTGAAAACGTCCATGTAGAGGCGGCCAGAATTGTCACTTGAAGCACAAGGCTGGTATCTGTTGATAAATTATAATATGCTGAAAAGGGTTGGGGTAAATTAATTATCAAGCAAGAACAGCATAGACTTGCCTATTTTTACAAGATGAATTATAATTTAACAAAGAGTTATTTAACCAATTTAGTCCCTCAAACCCTGGGTAACACTTACATTCATAACACCCGCAATTCTTCAATTATCCCTCCAATACACACTCGTACTTCTTTAATTCACCGAATTGTGTTTGTGGATCAGTCGAAACAAATGATCATTACTTTTTCTATCGTCCCCACTACAATGACCTTAGATTACTTCTCTTTAATCCTATCAGTTTTCAAGTACTTATTAATTCAGATTTACTCTTATATGGTTCCGGCGGCCTTACTAAAATTATATTTTTAACAACAAGTTATATATGTTTTCACCTAGTCGAAAAAAGCAACAATATGAGCTGCAGCTATAAGGACCTTAGCTAGTTTTACAGTTAAAATGAGTACATTCGGACCTGCTATCTGAATTATGTACCGTCCCACCAAATATTTTTTCAGTTCCAGCAAGCGGTCACCTTAGTAGTAATCATACTGTATCGGCTTTTATAGTATGTTTTATACACCAGAGGGTCTAGATAGATAAGGGGGGGGGGGGGGTGGGGACCCATACAAAAGGTTCAACCCCACACTGTTCAGTGTCTGTACCAAGTCAGACTATTCTGACTCACTGTTGTGTTCATATTTGTGTTTTATGCTCTTTTATGTTATTTTTTGTCCAGAGTTGCGTCTGTTGGGTGGTGTTGATTGATTAGCACGTCATTGTAGACCTTTGATGTTATCCATTTTGTTGTCTGTAGCATCATATTAACCAAATACGTTTTTCAAACATAAAAACTAACAATTTTTGTCCAATCACCGCTGTAATAGTATCTATTGCACCTTCAATTTCAGTCAGAGTTCCAACTCCAGAAAAAAAAATACAGCCCAAAACATAACTGAGACAAGGGCATCGCCTCTTCAACCCATTCTGGTCTCCAGATTTTGTCCTTCGCCAAACATACACATAATACGCTCGCTGATCCTTGCCAACGACAACTATTGTCTCTTTTTTCTTTTCTTTTTGTATTTTTGGAAAACAGAGTCAGCAGTGAATATTTACGTAATGGAATCCGAGGAGAAAGCGGAAAATCCGCTCTTAAAGCATCGAACAACACAAGGTAAGACTTCTTTTTGGTACTGCGAAGTAAAGGCGTCATGTTTAAGATTTGCGGGTACTTGGACATCCATTGCGATCGTTACTAAAACCTATCAAGTAAATTTAAAACCAGTATATTTATCGAAGTATTTGATAAATTATTTTTTACGAATACTTGTCTTATTTTTAAAGCTTTTTTCAGTGTATTAAAAATATTCAAATCTATCAGTGCTTAAAAATGTTGAGTAATTGTGTATATAAGAATTGTACAAGGCAAAAGTTGCAAACAAAACAAACAATACAAAAGGTAAAACACACCATCGTGGCGGAGGTAAAAAGCCTGTGTCCGCTGAAAAAAACATCCTTGTTGGATTGTATTATATGGGATGTCAGGAAACAATTAGACGGATTGCGGACAAATTTAATATTTCAGAATATTCAGTAGTAAAGTGCCGAAACAATTTCCTAAGTGCACTACATGATCAGTTACAGGACGTTATCTAGTGGCCGAAGGTACGTTATCAAATTAATAAAATCGCTGCTTCATTCTGCACATTTTTTAATTACAATAAGTATGGTGTAATTTATTTTGATTTAAACTCAATTCAATTCAGCTAAAACTTTTTGCAAACATATAAAACTAAGCGGGTTATATCAATACAAATTCATCTCAACGAACAAATACATGATATGAAAATAGCTTTACATCCTCCCTTCCTCAGTTCTAATGACTGAAACACAAAATAAATCAAAATTTTCATATCATTGGGTGTTGATGGGTTTAAAATCTTTCCTCTGTTTCCATGTAGTAAATAATGGGATTTTTTTTTGTAAAAATATTTTAGAATAGGTTTTCTCAGTTCCAAATTTTCTTACAATCAAATTAAAAAAAAAACACATGTTAATAAGCAAATGTCAAAGTCAGGACTTATTAGTGCACTCGGGACACTTTGGGATTGTGAAATGATTTCATCTGTGGTATAATTTGGTACAAATTGCAATTTAAACGGTTTTAGAGATAGATGTCCTTTTATCAAACAACGGACACAATCCATTTATTACTGATCAGTTCAATCGAGAATGGACTGTTAAATCCCAGTAGATCTATTACGTTGGTAATTATAATGCCGTTATGGTCAATTGAATTAAAGTGGTCAGACTGAATTTTTCTTACATTGAAGTCTTTAATGTGTGAGATGTTTCTGAGTGAAAACGAGTTCTAAGATTGAAGATTCTACATTAATTTTTCGAAGAATCTATGTTAAGGTCGAATCGAACTAATTGAAAGTATCCTACAGTTTTCTGATTTTTCGAAGTAAAAGTCCATAAAAAGCATTGTGTAAATCCTCCAGTTTCGTGAAAAAGTAATATTATATTGCTACATACACGAAAGCTCTGATGATTTAAAAAAAAATATCTGTGTGTTCGACTGTTGAAAATTACAAAAAGGCACCAATAGGGGGCAATTTTAAGGTAACGTCATGACGGCGTTCGTTAAACGTTGCAGATATAGTAACCTAAACTATTTACTATGAAGACCAGTTACTTTCTTTCATTTTCTTATTTTTTACCATTTTACCATTGTTTACCTTTTATATAGGGGCCTCGGTGGCCGAGTGGTTTAGGTAGTTCGTTATGACTATTAGGTACTCCGGCTTACTCCATCAATAAAAACTTGCTGCCTCGAAATTGCCGAATGTGCTGAAAATGGCGTATTTTATATTAAAAAAGGAGTACAATTATCTAAATTATTGTATTTTTACTGGATTTGTTCGAAAATAAAATATATGGTAACATTGAATCCGCTTGTCAGTGCGGATAAGAAGGTAAATAACTTTACACGTAGAGAAAACAATTTATTTATTAAACTTTATCGTTGGGTATGCAACAAATAATATTTAATATTCAAATTGTTCTGCTCAAGCTAAAAAAATCCAAGAATGGTGGTATATAATGTCTTAAGTGTGAGCGTTCTAAGCAAGTTATATTGTAGTCCGCTGCAAAATCCGCTGTGCGCTAATTTATAATATATTTCGTAGGCAATATTTGTTCTTATAAATTTATCAACAATGTATCTAATACACTAGGGAAGTATTTCATCGAATAACATTACCAAATGCTGAGCCATACATTTACACTTATGTAATTTATAAAACCGTGCGTATCGTCATTATGGTAGACTAAAATATGAAGATTTTGTCCTAAAACTTCTAATAATATTTGAAATTTTATTCATCCTACTGAATGATTTGCCTTAATACTTACTGAAATAAATACGAATTCTCTGTAGAATTATAAAAAAAATGTGCGAGTCTTCCAAGGAAGACCTGTTTCGCCTGCGGACGTCAATTTTTACAAAAGATATTAAAATTTTCTAAAAATGAATTATATATGCAAACCTTTGCATTAACGTTAATGCACAGAGAAAGTTTCAGCAAATTCCTTTGAGCGGTTATGGAGAAGTAAGGGATATAAGTTTTGACCCCCTTTTTTTCAAAAATGTCAATTTTTAGAAAAAAAATTAAAATTTTCTAAAAATGAAATATATATGCACACCTGTGCATTAAGGTTAATGCACAGAGAAAGTTTAATCAAATTCCTTTGAGCGGTTATGGAGTAGTTGAGGATAGAGGTTTTGCCCCCCCCCCCTCTTTTTTTACAAAAATGTCAATTTTTACAAAAATTTTTTTAAATTTTCTAAAAATGAAATATATATGCACACCTTTGCATTAAGGTTAATGCACAAAAGTTTCATCAAATTGCTTTGAGCGGTTATGAAGTAGTTGAGGATAGGAGTTTTGAACCCCCCTTCTTTCAAAAATGTCAATTTTTAAAAAAAAAATTGAAATTTTCTAAAAATGAATTAATGCACAGAGAAAGTTTCATCAAATTCCTTTGAGCGGTTTACGAGTAGTTGAGGATAGAAGAAAAGTGTGACGACACAAGACGCAAGACGACAGAAAGTGATCCCTATGTGTCGACCATGCGTTCCGCAGGCGACACAAAAAGTATGTTACGGTGAGTCAAAATACATGTATGTAGACATGTATACTTTCTTGTGAACCGTAATCTTCATTTCTAATTTCACATAGGCGGAACCAGAGGATCGACGAGTTGGGAGGGGGGGGGGCAAAATTTCCAATTTAATCTTCTCACGTGTTCCTAGTTAATGAAGATTTAAAGACTTTCTTTCAAGGTACTACATCTTATCTAGTTTAATTACCCAGATATGTTTAATTACCAATGAATTTCAAATAGTTGGTTTTAAAAAGACAGACAATTTTAAATAAGCTTGTGTTTATATATGAATCAATGTGTAAGTCATTGTATATGAAGGGTGTGCGAGTCATTAAATACATGTACTTGCAAATCTTCAACGGACACTGATGGAAAAATTAATTTTACTTTCTTCGCTGCGATACATCTCCATCCAATTAACTCTTCGTCTTTTTTATTATCAGATTTGTAAAAAGTAACATACATGTTAATTTTCACATCTATTTTTCAATCAACCATTACAAAAGATCATTGCATATGTTATGGTCACTTTCTTAAAATTTTCGTTGGATAAATATGAAGATTTTCAACAATGTAAAGCTGTGTTTCTAGTAATTTTAGCACAAATATTTTGGTTACCTCAAGGAGAGGGGGGGGGGGGGGGGGGGGGTTGGGGGGTGTCATCCTATAAATTCGCCAATGTTGCAGGTTTTTCTTACAAGCTTTTCAGCAACCATAAATCTGCCCTTACAAAATTCAATTTTAAATATTTATCGTAATCTGAACTACATAAACTGTGACGACAAAAGAAATATATGGAATACCAGCGGGATTACAACGGAGATTTGCCAGCACGTAGACTAGGACTATTTCTGTATGGGGATGAACTACTCTCAAGGAATACCAGTCCGAAGGGCATACTTTACTTTTTTTTTAAGGGGTTACAAATTTACTAATTTTGGAGATCTTTGGGATAAAACTTCAGACGCAAAACGTATCTTTTTCTTGGGGGTAAAAAATTATGAGGCATTTTAAAAGGGATAAAAGATGTTTTGACGTATATTTGGGAATATTAATATTTGAAAATTTTCATCTTTAGTGGATGCACCTGTGACTTATTTAGTCCAGAGTCTACAAAATGTATCAAAAAAAATTTACATTTTAAAATAAATAGCTCAAATCATACTAAACTAAACATTTTATGTATTTGTTAAGTATTTCTTATTCTGTCAACATTTAGGTGAGTTTATTATTATTAATATCATGCTAAAAATTTATTAAACCGTTGGTGGTTAAACGATATTACGCACGTCATCAGTTTAATGAAATCTAATATTGCTGATTACGTTTAAAAGTAGTAGGGCCTTTTTGCCATATTTATTTCACTTCTAGGGCCATTTTCAATAAGCCGTCTGAGGCCTATAAAAATTTCTGTAGGCATAGCCTAGTATGTGTTCCCTTAAGATATGCTAATACATGTAATAACTAACATATAAGTTACTAAAAAAATTCTTCTTACCTAAACATGGGAGACATTTTTAACACAAATTTGCGAAATTAACTTCTTGAATACAATTTCCACGTGAAGGACACTCAGAACCAAAACTTGTTTTTGGTGTAAATGAGTTTATGAATCTCTTTTTATATGACAATAGAATGATTTTGGGTCTGAAATTCCTTCTTGGCAATATTCCAAAAATGATACAAATTTACCCAAATCGCCCATATATACACACGACCGTTGGGGTAAATTTTTTTTTCGTATAAGGTGCATTGCTTACAACCGATTAAGATAAAAAGGAGAAAAATATTTCAGATTAAGAATCAATGTTTAAGAGTGAAACAAATACTGGGGAAAGTGGCCCTACTTATCTGTTTTCTCCATAAAGCCGAATTGATGTTATTCACCTTGAAACTTGTAATCGCAGATATAATATATATAACTATTCCTTCTCTCCACCAAGTATTAAAATAGCAAAATATCCATGGCAACTGATCTGGAAAATGTTTGAAACCGAGATGAAAAAAGCCAGTTCCTATACGACAGAACTTTAAAAGGAAAAAGTCAGTCTGTCTGTCGATTAGATGATTCGAAAAGGAGAGATGTCAGATGAATTTATTGAATTTCTTTCTCTTATACAATTTATTATCACTCCAGCAGGTCTCAATTTTTACGGAAGATTCACATATTTTAACATATTACTGGAAATTTTGCCTATTAAAAAGATGGTCAATTCAGTGCGTGGCATAAAAAAATAGTAAAATTTTAAACCTTGCGATGATCAATTAATTTTGTAATTTAAAAACAACTGTTACAGTGACTATAACAAGCGAGAATTTATACTGAAATTTACTGATTAAAATCACTTTGCAGGATATTATGTCCTGAAAATATACACGTTGACTCCAAAAAGTAATAATTTAAACCCGAAAGAGTGTGTATAATACTTTATTTATTTATTTGCAAATGCGCCAAGAAAGGGAGAAAGGATATTACTTGTTATCATCTCTTGCTAAATACGAGGTCATGACCTTCCTGATAAGCCTACATGGTATGATTATTTAGAAGTGACTGCGTATGTGTTGATTAATTACTATTGTATAAAATAAAAACAATTAGTGGAGGCATATTATAGCAGATAGAAGAATTAATAGTTGCCATCTTATAATTGTTATATTAAAATTTCGATTTATCAATACAAACGTTTACTATAACAAGTTTGTATTGATAAATCAACATTTTGATATAACATAATTCCTATCAATTTTCCAGAATTTAATTTTGAGTAAAAGATATAATGGCAATTGGGGCTATTACTTTAGACCAGGCAAATCAAATTTGTAGACACGAGAGAGAGAGAGAGAGAGAGAGAGAGAGAGAGGGGGAGGGGTGGGGGGGGGGGGGGTGACATATAATGGCAGATAGAGGAATTAATAGTTACCATCTTATAATCAACACGTTCCATTTGCAAAAGATCATCTTCCATATGATCATATGTGTCTTTTCACCGGTTAATAAATATTTATTTGTGAGGTATCTTCAGTTTGTACAACAATAAAAGAAATAATCTTAACGGAATTAATATTTTGTTGTTTTCGGGTATGAATTTGTCAAAATAGTGTTTGTGATTAGTAACGGAATTCTATCACATGAAATCACATGAATTCTCCAACTTAAGAAATCATCAGAATTCTCTTTCTATAAAGTAACAGAATTCCGTTAAGAAATCATCAGAATTTTCTTTAATTCCATTAAGAAATCTTCAGAATGATTTTTCTGTAAAGTAACAGAATTCCGTTAAGAAATCATCAGAATTCTCTTTCCATAAAATAACAGAATTCCGTTAAGAAATCATCAGAATTTTCTTTAATTCGGTTAAGAAATCTTCAGAATGATTTTTACATAAAGTAACAGAATTCCGTTAAGAAATCATCAGAATTCTCTTTCCATAAAGTAACAGAATTCCGTTAAGAAATCATCAGAATTCTCTTTCCATAAAGTAACAGAATTCCGTTAAGAAATCATCAGAATTCTCTTTCCATAAAGTAACAGAATTCCGTTAAGAAATCATCAGAATTCTCTTTCCATAAAATAACAGAATTCCGTTAAGAAATCATCAGAATTCTCTTTCCATAAAGTAACAGAATTCCGTTAAGAAATCACCAGAATTTTTTTCTATAAAGTAACAGAATTCTTTTACTATAAAGTAACAGAATTCCGCTAAGAAATCATCAGAATTCTCTTTCCATAAAGTAACAGAATTCCGTTAAGAAATCACCAGAATTTTTTTTCTATAAAGTAACAGAATTCTTTTACTATAAAGTAACAGAATTCCGCTAAGAAATCATCCGAATTCATTTACTATAAAGTAACAGAATTCCGCTAAGAAATCATCAGAATTCTCTTTCCATAAAGTAACAGAATTCCGTTAAGAAATCACCAGAATTTTTTTTCTATAAAGTAACAGAATTCCGCTAAGAAATCATCCGAATTCATTTACTATAAAGTAACAGAATTCTGGTAAGAAATCATCAGAATTCTCCCTGTTGAGAAATTATTAAAATAGTAATAACATAATTCTGTTAAGGAAACAACACAATTTTTCTATCTATTACATTTGTAACTAAATTCTATTAAGAAATTATCAGAAGTTGTTTATACCCATCAACAGAATTATCCTAAGAAGTCATCACAATAACGGAATTATTCACAGAATTTTGTTTGTGTGTTAAATAATAAATAAGTTTTTCTTTCTGATAATAGAATTCAGTTAAGAGCTTCTATCTATTAAAGAAATCATTAGAACTTGTTGTTTCAAGTAAAAATGATAAGACAGCTGAGACATATATATATTTTAAAATTGTTTTTAATAATGTTGAAAATTAAATAACAAATGGCGTTGATAAACATAAGAATAAATACATCATTTATTTCGGGGAAAAAAATCTTTTCAACAGATTTTATTTTGAAAAAAAAACATATTTACAAAAATAAAAAGAAAAAACACATTAATATTTTTTTTCTACATTTTGATAGCATCAAGCATAAAAATGATATTAATCATTAAAGATTGTTTACCGTTAACACTTGACTCGTCTGATGGATAAAAATGAACAAATAGGGGACTGGATTTTTAGAATTCAGAAAATTCTAATTACTATTTAAATACATATGCATTTATACAAGCACCTTGAGTAAGTCAAAATAAACTAATTAGTACACCACATCAATATGTCTATCAGTGTTCAGGCGAGCACACTTGTAGTCAGTATTTTATTTTATTTTATTTCGTTCATCAGATAAGAGCAATCAGTAACATTCATGCAAACATAGTTCCAAAAAGTACATTAAATACAAAAGCGGCATTGTATAAACCGGTATTTTATTACTCACTGAAGATATGGACCGAAAATACATTTTATAAAAACATTCGGACCTTTTTTGCTACAAGTTTCTTGTCATCTTAATTTTCCTTTTCAATTTGATATAGATTTTATGAAATGGCAAAATACTAAGAAAAAAGAAAAAACTTAATAGTTAGATAAATGATACACACCTTTCTTATCATCTAAAGCTCAACATAATGGCAAATCTTACAATAAATTTCACATTTACACTGTATCTGTATCTTTGTAACACAACAGATTTCAATAGCATATGTCATACCTTAACGGTCCGAGAAAATACTGATTTTACCATTAAATATTTCAGACAGTGACATATACATTCCGTTAGATAATTAATAATTTTATCTTTAAAATAATTCAGCTGGTTAACGATTCATTAAGATAACATTGCCTTACGGTTTACTGCCATTAGTCAGCTGTTAATGATCTCGGGAATCGTAACCCGCTAATATCTATTCAAGTGCTTTACAATAAATTTCACACTGACAATAGTGACATCAAAAAAGGAAATTAAAAGACACATATATTTTACCAATGAATCTATGGTATGTATTCCTGAGGTAGAGTTTTGTCTTGTGGGGCCAATCAGCGGACACAGCCAGATAACTAACAGATGTTTTCACAGTGGAATTACTGACTGTTTTGTAAAACATATAGCTACATATTTAATACCAGAGATTTGTTCTTTAAACTGTCACTGCAAATTATCAAATTATATAGTGATGAGGAAACTGGGGTCCGCTTAGAGATAAAATTATAGAAAGTATTTAATCAAATGATGATATAATCTAAGTACTTAACACCTTTTCACTCTTAAATGTGAAACATATTAGAAAAATCCAAAATTCCAAGCTACACGATTATATGTACCAAATCCCCGGACCAAATCATATCTCTTCAATTCAATTAAAAGTTTTAGTTTTAGATCTTATTCTCTGAGGATAACGTTTGGTTTGAACATCCGAGTCGCTATTCGGATTCATCGAATTGTCAGTGTACTTGCAAAGTTTCATCATTTGTACGGCATGACGTCTCCAGATCGCTCCTTCTGGAGTCCTTACAGCACATTAACGGTCCCGGGAAAGAGTCCCATATGGCAACCCAACCTGTGTATATCTTAGACGTAATAAGCATATAGATATACTTATGGTGGTGCCAAATGGAACTGTTGTCCGTTCCCGATCTTTTATCATTACTTGCGGGTTTCCACTTTTCTTCTTCCCTGTAATTTCGCATAATTACTGTTTGTTGATTGTCAACTCCTCTGAGTTTCTGCTTACTTGCAACGATTTATCAAATTGTTTATGATTCACACAAGGCACCGATCCTTTATTACCGACGTGGTTCCTGGAATTTTTATGTTGGGTACAAAAAATTTTTCCGCCTTTGTCGAAAATATTTTATTTTTTTTTTGAGGGGGGGGGGAAATGGAAACGCAAAATAATTTTTTAGCCCGAAATTGATACTTAAACTTAACAGTTGCAAAATTGTAAAATTTGTGAAAACTAAGGAGCATCTCCCTCGTGCAAAGCTCTGTTCTTAGAAGGTTTTGGCTGTACCCTTTTTGTCATTTTAGGTTTTTGGGTTGTTATTCTGGTTTTCAACATTTTAGACCTTGAGCTCAACTGATGAGTCGTAAATCGACGAAATGTGCACATCTTGTGTATCAAAATTGGTATCGAAGAATTATAAATAAAAATTGTGCCCCCCCCCCCCCCACCAACAGTAATAAAATGTCAGTGCCTAACCTTTGATATCACGTTTGAGTAAGCTTTTATTTTTTTTCCACATTTAAAGCATAATAAAACAAGATTGATAGATCTCTAGCATAGTATTTCCGGTATTTCCGAAACGGACGAAAGGTTGACATGCCTCAAAAAGATCGAACAATGGTGTCAATTCATTATTGTTACGAGAAACCTCGTGCATGATATTTTAAGCTACAGGTGTATATTCTACAACTGATTTAATACATTTTTATAAATAGTTTTATATTCTACTTGTAATAGGGAGATAAAAATTCAGTGATATGGGTTTGTAAATTTTGCCAGTAAAATTTTAAACAGAATAACAAGTTAATAAAAGTAAATGGGGTGACTGGCTATTTAACCTGAAAAGGGGGGATGAGGAATGTTATTTTTTTTCTAAAAATATTTTGATTAGAATTGGAGGAAAACAAAATAATCTGGTCGGGGGAGATTGAAAAAAAATACCATTCCTGGCATACTTCACGCAAAATATCAATTGTTTGTCTTGTAGTTGTGGATTTCATACCAAAAAACTTTTGGAAACTTTGATTGAGCATCGACGATAACTAAGAACATTGCTTTCATAAAAGTTCCAGCGAAATCTACCTGACTGTACGCCCTTCGAATTAATAAACATAAGGTGAATAACCAATACTTATTGTGTAATATTTTTTTTTTAAAAAGTAAATACAATAAGTTTTGATAATTAGAATTAGATATATAATAAATTATTTCATAATAATAATAAATAATTATACGTATCGAAAATAATATAATAACAAAGGGTTTCGCTAAACGCAGCATGATATCGGATAATGTATTAAACGAGTTAGAAGTCCTTGAATAACTTCACAATAAGCACCCCATAAAAACAAATTAAAGAACATTACAATAACTCTAGCTATCAGACAATACAGTGAACTATACAGGTACCTTTATGTCTACTAACCATGTAAAAATATTTTCCGTTCTTCATATACTGAGTCCGTATTTAAATATAGAAACATGGAAACATGTTTTTCAGGAGTCAAGTTAACTTCAAAATAGAAAAATCGAGACTTTAAAGAAATGTCTTTTGAAAATGTCTATTGAAAAATATGATCTAAATATTTCATTTCATATTTAATACACAAAGTATTCGACCTAACAAAATATTTTTACGGAAATCAGGTGAAAAAATGTTACAAAATAACGTATCCTGAAATATTGCTTCTTTTAAACTACATGTTGCCAGGATACTCTGAAAGCACTGGAGATACTCTCCGTAATAAGCACTTGAACATCCACTTTTGTCATTTGCAAACAACATTCTATTACTTTAAGATAATCATTGTAAATTTACAGAAAAAATCAGCAGCAGATTTGTTCCCTTCATGAATCTAAATTTGCCAAATGAATCCAAATATTCATTTTATCTCGTCAAAATTTGCAAAATTTCCTATCTATTAATTCTATTAATCTTTCATGCAATTATTTAGCTGAGAACAAGATATATATCTTAAAAAGATCGGTTTGCGTTTACACTAGTTCAGGAGAGATCGATCGCGTTCGACATTTATTGATCTTAATCTCGAAAATAATTTAACGAGGTTTTATAAAAATAGGAAAGTATGTCCTTCATGTCATCACATATTCGCTTAAATATTTCCTCCAGCAGAATACTCTGATTGGTCCAGTACACTCTCGTCACTCCATGCACAGTTCCATTAAAGCACCGTTTCCTCGTGCCTCCAAGATTCATCTCGCTCTCCATTCACGATTTTACTCTGAAGCGATACACCTGTAGTTTAGGCGCCAAAATGCGCAGCATCATTATCATAATTAAAAATATCATACCGTACTTTTGTTTAGATCTAACGCGATCGATTAAGCGTTTACATTTAAGAAAAATCGATTCATAAAAGATCCATCTTTGAAAGTCTACCTCTAGAGGTAGACTTTTTAAGACCGATTAAAGATCGATCTTTTCCGTTTACACATAGCTGAGTTAAATCAGTGTCACATATCTTAAAACTTAAGTCTCGTAAGTATTTTTTGCATATATCAAAAGTACACACAAAATGCCTTGTGTTAAATTTTAGCACAAAATGTAAAATTGTTTCAAAAATCAGCAACGAAAACTGATCGGGCAGTGTGCTCTAAAACAGTTGTACAATAAAGTGAAATCATAACAGTTAGGCAATTAACTGTTTCTGTTATTACATCGCATTCCCTTCACCCAATTTATCTCGAAACATATAAAAGAAAATGAAATATGTTGACTGAAAGCAGAAATCAAAATGAAATTAAAAAATTCGCCATTGGTATAAATATATACGTTTCCGGTAACATTGCTAAATAAATGTAAACCGCTCTGATCCCTTTTATCATGAAAAACGTATAAAATGGAAGACGTCTGTTGACACACCACTACATGCACTCATGAAGATGAATTAATGGTACTATTTTGTACATTTTAGGAACCATTTGAAAAAATCAAAATCCGATTGAAAATAATTAAAACGATAAGTCGTGTGCCTGTAAGTTTATACGGATGCACCGTCCTCCTGCACATGTAATTCCCATATATTATTTATGGTGATAAATTGTTTTGAAAATTATTTTAAATATATGAAAGTTTCATAATATATCTTGGTTACATTAATTTTAGAATAATGAATCCATGTACTCAATTATGATTTTGACATAAGGACCGAAAAGCTAAAATTTAATCGAGCATGAAATGAAAGTTATGTGGACTTATATTTTACTGATCTGTGTTGAACTAAAGAACATATCATCGATATATCATCAATAATATCATCACATGTTTTTTGGGGGAAATAGATTAAAATGCAAAAACATAATCAAATTCATTCTACCATAAAATGTAGGTCATTTACGAATAGTGATTCAAATACAGAACTATTTTGTACTGTATAATAAGATAACTGTTATTATGAAATATCATTAATAAATTGCTATTTGTTCTTTAATAATACACATAAATTCAAAGATTAAATAAAAGTCATTCGAGCATGAAGTGTAGTCCATGGTGACTCAAATTTTTCCTACTTGTGTCATACTATATCAGGGGAATGCGGTTTTGAAATATCATCAATATCCTACCATGGGTTCTTTAACTAGAGGCTCTCAAGAGCCTGTGTCGCTCACCTGTATCTAATGGGATTACAATAGCTACTGAAGACATCTTATCATTATTATTTTTGAATATGTGGTCAAGTTGTGACCATTCAGAATTTTTTTTACAATTTTCTGATAGACTTCTAAACATCTTGGATGATGGATCGGCAACAAAGTAACAACACTTGGTCAGCACCTCATAAGGAACATTCATGCTATGTTTTGTTACATTCCATTCGCTGGTTCTCTAAAAGAAATCATTTGTATGCATTTCCCATAGGGTCCAATGTTAAACTTAGTCCCCTGCTGGCGGCAATCTTGGATGATGGATCGGCTACAAAGTAACAACGCTTGGTCAGCACCTCATAAGGAACATTCATGCCAGATTTAGTTTCATTCCATTCAGTGGTTCTCTAAAAGAAGTCATTTGTATGCATTTCCCATAGGGTCCTATGTTAAACTAAGTTCCCCGCTGGCGGCCATCTTGGATGATGGATCGGCTACAAAGTAACAACACTTGGTCAGCACTTCATAAGGAATATTCATGCCATGTTTGGTTTCATTCCATTAAGTGGGTCACTAGAAGAAGTCATTTGTATGCATTTCCCATAGGGTTCTATGTTAAACTAAGTCCCCCGCTGGCGGCCATCTTGGATTATGGATCGGCTACAAAGTAACAACACTTGGTCAGCACCTCATAAGGAACATTCATGCTATGTTTTGTTACATTCCATTCAGTGGTTCTCTAAAAGAAGTCATTTGTATGCATTTCCCATAGGGTCCAATGTTAAACTTAGTCTCCCGCTGGCGGCCATCTTGGATTATGGATCGGCTACAAAGTAACAACACTTGGTCAGCACCTCATAAGGAACATTCATGCCATGTTTGGTTTCATTCTATTCAACGGTTCTCTAAAAGAAGTCATTTGTATGCATTTCCCATAGGGTCCTATGTTAAACTAAGTCCCCCTCTGGCGGCCATCTTGGATGATGGATCGGCTACAAAGTAACAACACTTGGTCAGCACCTCATAAGGAACATTCATGCCAGATTTACTTTCATTCCATTCAGTGGTTCTCTAAAAGAAGTCATTTGTATGCATTTCCCATAGGGTCCTATGTTAAACTAAGTTCCCCGCTGGCGGCCATCTTGGATGATGGATCAGCTACAAAGTAACAACACTTGGTCAGCACTTCATAAGGAATATTCATGCCATGTTTGGTTTCATTCCATTAAGTGGGTCACTAAAAGAAGTCATTTGTATGCATTTCCCATAGGATTCTATGTTAAACTAAGTTCCCCGCTGGCGGCCATCTTGGATTATGGATCGGCAACAAAGTAACAACACTTGGTCAGCACCTTATAAGGGTTCATTCATGCCAGATTTAGTTTCATTCCATTCAGTTGTTCTCTAAAAGAAGTCATTTGTATGCATTTCCCATAGGGTCCCATGTTAAACTTAGTCCCCCGCTGGCGGCCATCTTGGATGATGGATCGGCTACAAAGTAACAACACTTGGTCAGCACCTCATAAGGAACATTCATGCCAGATTTAGTTTCATTCCATTCAGTGGTTCTCTAAAAGAAGTCATTTGTATGCATTTCCCATAGGGTTCTATGTTAAACTAAGTCCCCCGCTGGCGGCCATCTTGGATTATGGATCGGCTTCAAAGTAACAACACTTGGTCAGCACCTCATAAGGAACATTCATGCCATGTTTGGTTTCATTCCATTCAACGGTTCTCTAAAAGAAGTCATTTGTATGCATTTCCCATAGGGTCCTATGTTAATCTAAGTCCCCGTCTGGCGGCCATCTTGGATGATGGATCGGCTACAAAGTAACAACACTTGGTCAGCACCTCATAAGGAACATTCATGCCAGATTTAGTTTCATTCCATTCAGTGGTTCTCTAAAAGAAGTCATTTGTATGCATTTCCCATAGGGTCCTATGTTAAACTAAGTTCCCCGCTGGCGGCCATCTTGGATGATGGATCGGCTACAAAGTAACAACACTTGGTCAGCACCTCATAAGGAACATTCATGCCAGATTTAGTTTCATTCCATTCAGTGGTTCTCTAAAAGAAGTCATTTGTATGCATTTCCCATAGGATTCTATGTTAAACTAAGTTCCCCGCTGGCGGCCATCTTGGATTATGGATCGGCTACAAAGTAACAACACTTGGTCAGCACCTCATAAGGAACATTCATGCCATGTTTGGTTTCATTCCATTCAACGGTTCTCTAAAAGAAGTCATTTGTATGCATTTCCCATAGGGTCCCATGTTAAACTAAGTCCCCCTCTGGCGGCCATCTTGGATGATGGATCGGCTACAAAGTAACAACACTTGGTCAGCACCTCATAAGGAACATTCATGCCAGATTTAGTTTCATTCCATTCAGTGGTTCTCTAAAAGAAGTCATTTGTATGCATTTCCCATAGGGTCCTATGTTAAACTAAGTTCCCCGCTGGCGGCCATCTTGGATGATGGATCGGCTACAAAGTAACAACACTTGGTCAGCACCTCATAAGGAACATTCATGCCATGTTTGGTTTCATTCCATTCAGTGGTTCTCTAGAAGAAGTTCAAAATGTAAAATGTTAACGACGACGCCGGACGACGGACGACGGACGACGACGGACGACGGACGACGGACGACGGACGCCAAGTGATGAGAAAAGCTCACTTGACCCTTTGGGTCAGGTGAGCTAAAAATATACCTAAATGCAAAAATTTTAATAAAGTCACTACGTAAAATATAGGTCATTGTCATTCAAATATTGCTGACTTTTGTTGTATTATATAAGATGAATGCATAGGTCTAATATCATTGATATTTCTCAAGAGGTTTCAGAGAAATGGCCCTCAACACACAAACTTAAGCCTAGTCACTCATGCATGAAATGTGGGTCATACTGACCCAACTGTTGGAGAAATGCATTATATAATATTAAACAATTATTGTGGTGAAGTATCATTGATGTAACACCATGGATTCCTAGGATATGAAACTAAAAACAAAACTTATCAGAGTCACTCATTCATCAAACGTAGGTCAAAATGACTCAAATGTTGTTCATCGGTGTTAATTTTCAGGGGGGTGATTGTAGTGGTATAATATCATTGATATATCTCAATCGGTTTCTGAGAATGGACCTAAACGCAAACGCTTAACCAAGCTAAAAAAATGACTTTTTTGTACATCTAAAACGGTAAGAGTGTTAGAAATTGACGTGAGAAACGGATGTTAAATATTTTTTAAACTTTTTAGCTAGGTACGTGATTTAAAACAAACTTCATAAAAATCAAATATATAAGAATAACACACAAATTATCAAAATTAAATTTATTGATACCAATTGGGCCTGTTTCCCAAAAATTACTCCCAAACCGTTTATCTTAATGGACTGGGTTGGCATTGAAGGAGAAGGATATTTTCAATAGAATAAGAGTACGTGTAAATGGTTTAAACAGAAACAAAAATGTCTTCAAACGATGTGGACGACAAACTCATACCATTATACGAACGCAGTTTTTTTTTGCGGTCGTATAAAAATCAGACTTATATATATATATATATATATATATATATATATAAAATAAAGTTTAAATTCTTTTGTGTACAGATTTATATCAGAATAAAATAAAACAAAATGTTGCAAAAGACTACATTATGTAATACACTTTAAAATCATATAAAGTCCGCTATCGATTTCATGCCTCCTGGCACTCCTCAGGCGAATGTGAATAAAATGTCCTTAACGACGTCGTTAGCGGCGACGTTAGTGACGTTATAATAATAGAAAAGGGGAGTAATATATTAAGTACAATATTAAAAACAATATTAAAATAGGGGGTTCACAATTTTAAATTGAACTATTTAACTTAGGTATAAACAGTTTAATAAAATGAGCCTCTTTAGCCAGTCTTAAGCTCTTAATTGGTTTGTTCACTTTGTAGAATGGGAAAATTGAGTAATTTGTACCATTAGCACAAATTTCCAAATGTTCACTCAAATCTATCTGCCGTGTGTCGGGGTCCCTAATCTGTTGTCTGTGAACCGTGAACCTCTTTCGTAAACAGTTCCCTGTTTGACCGATGTAAAATTCTCTGCAACCATTACATAATACACAGTATACCAAGTTCTCTGTGTCGCATGCTATGTCTCTGTTCGGCTTAATCGTTAATCCGTTTGAGAGTTCCAGCTTTTCACCTACATAAATGTTCGGGCAGATTCCACATCGTTTGTCTCCACATTTTTTAACTGTAAACGGTTTTTCATTTCCACCTGTAAATCGAGCTTTGGTTAAAATCTTCTTTAGATTTCTTGGTTGTCGTTTGCTTTTGAGCATAGAATTTACAGGAAAAAGCGTTTTGTGTTCTTCATTTTTGTGGAGAATTGGGACACTTGTTCGTATGACATCAAACAAATTTGGATTGCACGGATTGTGCGTACTGACGAATGGAATTATATCACTGTCATTTGCGCGATTGACCGTTCTTCTTAGATCAGCGATCGGTATTGATTTAGCCTTTTCAATGCCGTGCTCCACAAGATTGGTGGGATAATTTTTCCTCTTTAAGAATACTGAGAGTTCGCTTAAACGTTGGTTTCGCTTTGCATCATCACTAATTATTGTGCAAATTCGCCTTGCTAAACAGAACGGAATATTGCGTTTGGTATGTGACGGATGGCAAGATCGAAAGTCCAAGTATTGATGTGTATCAGTAGGTTTGTAATAAATGTCAGTCGAAATTCTTCCATCAGTATTGATTATCAAAATATCTAGAATATATATATATATTCATGCTATAACATTGACCTTCTTAATAAATGGTCATTTATACGGCCAAGTTCTAACAATGTAACCTGAATCCATAATCTTTTAATCTGTTTCTTATACTCAGTGTTGAATTTCTGTTAATTGTGTGTTTAAATGATCCTGGTAGACAATCAGTAATATTCATTGTCATTTTCTCTGTGCAGTGGTGGGAATGAATGTTGTTCCATTTTTCTGCATTACATTTATTTCAACAGTGTCATTGCTGCATTGCACCACTTCACCCAAAATAGCTATAGTGTCCGATAGCTGACAAATAATATTTTCTTTGCGTATATATCGTCTTCTGTCCGCATGAGTTCCTCTCGTAGCACCAGGTGTTGCGTCGTAAATACCTGTGAAATGTTATCAACATATTAACGCATAAAGAGTGACAGGTTTATAAAACTAGAGGCTCACCTGAGCCTGAGTCACTCACCTGGCTCTATTAGGCCATTTAAAAAGCTGTTTAATGCAAAATTGCCAAAGTAACCTTGATATTTTACTTTTGACCTAAAACTAGAAATTATATATTTCAGGTCTATCACTTATTTGAAACTGCATTTTCCCCCTATTGGGTCCTGTGGTAGCCATCTTGGATATCCGATCGGCATCAAGATTATAAATTTGGTACAGGATTATCATACAATCATTCAGGCATATTATCAATTTAATATGTCAAACGGTTGTTTGTATGTATTTCCCATAAGATCCTAGGTTAATTATGTCCAATAGTGGCGGCAATCTTGGATTTCGAATGGGCACCAAAATTACAAATTTAGTAGAGGACAATCTAAGGAACATTCCTGCAAAGTAGAATCTCATTTGGCCTTGTGTTTTCTGACAAGAAGATTTTTTAAATTTCAGCCAATCAGAACACATTATTGGACCTATCAGCCATATTGAATATTCTATCAGAACCAAATTACAAATTCTGAAAAGGAACTTCCCAGGAACATTGTTGCCAAGTTTGGTTCCATTTGGTTGAGTGGTTTCTTTAGAATAAGATTGAAATGTGAAAAGTTAACGGACGGACGGACGACGGCGGACGCAATGTGACGACAAAAACCAATCCAACCTGTATTTTCTTTTATCCTGGATTTCGGCTATATTGCGGCAGCCAAAATGCATTGACTATATATTAGGTTGTAATACGGTCACTGACTGTATATCACTTTTATTGTGGCGCAACAGTACATAAACTTAGAATTTTACTTGTCACTTGTGACGTTGTGAAATGCTACGATTTTGTGCTTGCTTTATGCAGAAAGTCGCTGTTTTCCAGTGATTTTTGCCAGACTTAATGTTTTAGGATGTTTAAGGATAAACAGAATATGTGTACATTGTCTCTTGATATAAAATGTAATCAAACTCGGAATGAAACAGGTGAGAAAAGCTCGGCAATCCGCGCATTTCTAAGCCTTGTCCGGATGAATTTTATTCTCCCGACACAATGAACACATATTCATTCTATTCTATACCGCAAGTTCTTTTAAGCAACCAAAAAGTATTGACTATACTTCCCTGGTCAGTGAGAGTATATTAAGAATCCGATTTTTTTTAACATCAGGAGATTTTCAAAACGTGATCTACAGACATACCTTTCGAAAAAAAATTTTTTTTTAATTTTCAAATTGCAAAGTGCATGTTATCTCCCAACATAAGCGCATCCGATTTTAACTTTGCATTTAGAATATACCGTGATGCATTTGTATTACGCAGCCTAAACAAAAAAAAAAATCATTAAGATGCCTCTCGCGTCTATCGGGCACAGAATACGTGATTTCCATGTTTAATGTAAATACTGAGGGTTTCTTAATAATTGCGCTATTCCATAATTAAAAAAGATTTACCTACTTGAAGTCATTTCTTTTGTCTAGATACTTCTGTACAAGTTCCTTTTCCTTTCTCCTAATGCTGAATCTCGTAATGTCGGGTAATGTACATGCATTTAAGTGATCTAACGGCCAAATAATGTCCTCGTTTCTTGCTTCAGGAGCTGGATTTTCAAGAAAGGAATTCCACCATGATATTCGATCTTCTGTGAACTTTGCAAGTTTGTAATCCTTATAAACCGCATTTTATCTTACAGCAAGTAATAATTGTAGGTCGCTTGGTATCGGAGAACTGACGTTGGGGTTTTACGCCGTTTTCAGCACATTTGACTATTTCGGGACGGCTAGTTTGTATTGGTGAAGGAAGCCGGAGTACGCGGAGAGAACCACCGACCTTCGGTAGGAAAATTGGCAATACTTGTCAATTAAGATCGGAGTTGAACACACCCCGCTACAAGTGAGATTCTCAGTGTTGACAGTCTAGTCATGACGAACTATCTAGACCACTCGGCCACCGAGCTCCCCCCCCCTTTTCCACGCTAAATAAGGGGTAACTAGACAACTTCCTTATTTTGTATAATAATCGATTTTGGAATAATTGTATTAATTCAATTCAATATTTTATTGCCAAAATGTAAGATATAACTATTACTCGTCTTTTATGAGTGCATAAAGTAATGAGAAATAAGCATATGGAGCTAATAGTTTGTTGATAAATAATTCCGCTGTGATGGAGATTTTTAGATTTTGAAGAAAGCTGAAGATGCTTCTTACGCACTTTAAAATAAGATTTATTACATGTATTTCAAAACCACGGTAATAATATACATTTACTGTATGCAGTAATAACTCTATGATCGTGCATTGAAAATTAAATACATGTATTTATATTTCTGACTCAAGATAGCGTATAAAAAGAAGTTTTTATATTCGGGCGTTTTCCCCAAAATTGTCGGATGTATACAATGAATACAAATATGACAAGCCACCGAGTGCTCTATTTTTGTAACAGATATTGCAAGATTTTGCGGAATAACGAAAGCTTATCCGTGATGTATATTTGGGTCGGTAAGAAAATAAAATTGAATAATATTCGGTGTAATTGTAGTTTTATGCACGTATGCTGCGATAAAATAAAAACAGAAGAACTATGGCTACAATAATATAAAGAATAACTTTCTTTGATATCAATTTTGTTGCCCAAATGACAACGTTTTGTCTCATCAGTTGTGCTCAAGGCCTTAAAAATTGAAAAAAACAAAACAACAATCCAAAAAGTTTGTTAATTGGAAACATTCAGAATCAATTTGATAAAAAAAAAAAATAGCTGGTACGCGATGGCAATGTACAGATTTCCTGATAGTTTCACAGAAATCTATTCACTGGTTTTAGGAGGAGTTGACGACGGGACATTACCATATTATAAAGAAATGGTAAAGTCCATATTTGTCTGTGGAAAATGCCAAAAATCATTCTGTTGAAAAATATTACAACTGGTGCAATGTTTATTGAAGATTCCCTGAAATTTTCACAGAAATTCATATCATAACACAAACATTTGTAATACTCGTTCTTTTTCATTATTTTTTCATCTTCATATCTTGTTGATATTCTTGTGAATTTGTACTGCAAAATTCCACAGAAAATAACTTGCTTCAATTTGATGTTACCTCCCCGTGGTGAGCAGGGGAAAAAGATATGAACCTGGCTAACGGGAGAGGTATTTTTTCAGAAAAGTGACATTTAAATATATGCGAAAAAGGAACAAAAACAGCATGGAAATTCTTCTCTGTTGAAATGACAATAATGTATATTTTTAACTTTTTTTTAATTTATTTTTGATATCACCAAAACTACTAATTTATATTCTATGAACTCATTTTTTCATATAAGCTCAAATACGTGGTGATATTAGTAAAAAATACTTTTAATTCATAAGCAAACCCGTTTTGAACAATGGTATATTGAAACTGTGTTAAGTATCTGTCAGTTATCCATGTGTGTAATTTGGAATAGAAATTATCTGGTACTTAATTATGCCATGCGTGTCAAACAAATTAATTGTTCCGATTCTTGTATATTTTATTGCCTTAATGTGTCAGAAAAATGAAGAAAGAATTTCAAACGCAACGCGCACGCTCTACTCTCAAGTAGAAACAAGGTGCGAGCAGATTGTTTTTGGAAATTATCTACAGCGATATACGTTTGACGGTTGGCATAACAGACATTTTATTGGTAAGCATTTTAAATTATTTTCTTCGTTTCAGAACATTTTCTTTGAGAGGCAACATTATCATTTTTATTTATTTAACTTCAACTTTTTTACCATTTATTTTTTTTTATAAAACACGACAATTTAGTTATACACTTAAAAGTTTATTAGTTTGTCACTTTATTATTTGTAATTTTCATCTTTTTTTTTATTTATAAACTATTGAACTGATTGATTGAAATATGAATTTATTATAATTTATATATTTATAGATTACAAATAATCAGTCATTAAAAAATTCTTAATCAACTTTTATACACCAAATGTCTGATCAAATAAAAAAATTAAAATAAAAAAAATCGCTAGTTACATGTTTGAATACACAAATCTCCAGTCATATAATTCACAATATTCGGTAACCCCAGTGTTTTTTTTTTTTGTGTAATGAAGTAATTGATTCGGAAGGGGGATGGGTGGTGCCTTTTTTTGGATACAAGGGTTCATATTAATTTAAATTCTTATTAACATGCTTAATCTGGAGTGTGCGCTTATAAGATCATTATGAGATATCTATAAGAAAAACAAGGCCCGGGGAAATTCTAATTTAAAATACAAGCGATTGTATATTTTAAATCGAACTTTTAAAATTATGAATGGAAATAAAAAATAAAGAGAATTAAAGAACCCTTAAACGAATTACTTTTATACTGATACGAAAAATCCTTTAAAATACGTCTATATGTGTTAAAACCTTGTTATTTTCGATTTTAACACTATTATGTTTACTTTGCTTTTACGTTTCCAAAAAAAAAACCCATCAAAATCTAAAAAAAAAAAATAAATGAAATAAACAAATTAATTTTACTAATGTTACAATTAGATAACTAGGCACTTACCATCTAAGATTTGATCCTTTTCCAGTAGAAGCAAATAAATCGTACATAGAAATCATCTTAAATGATATAAATGACAACACTTTTCCAAATTAAAATGTCAGTTCTTTATTTATAAGGTTCCATAGAATAAAGTAAAACTTATACTACTTATATTGACGACATTTTAAATAAGACGTTTCATTCCTAAGTTCAAAATTTTCAGTTCAAGCGCAAAAATTATGAACGTTCCTTCGCGCTTTGAATATACTACTTTCATTGGTCGCAAAATTTCAAACTATTTAGATCATGGATTCTGGCGGCTGCGATGTGTATGATTTTAAAGAAGTCGATGACATTGTCCATTTGAGTGCTTCTGAAGGTAAGAACTAAATTATAATATTGATCTTGTTAGATGTTTGTCTATCAATAATATATTTTGTATAAAAAAAAAAAACCGGGAAAAAAAAACAAATTACTTAAACTATATGACATCTTGAATTCGAAAAGCCAATCAAATCGCGTACAAAATATATTGAATCAAGTAAGTATTGTGTTGGCCAAGCGCAAAGTTTCCCAAACGAAGTTCCTTCATAAACTACTGTAAAAGGAAATGTTCAATGACCGCCCCCCCCCCCCCCCCCCCAAAAAAAAAAATCATACATCTATGAATGCATCTTATTATAAGGAGTTGGGATCTGAAGGGTTTCCAAATTTCCAAAGAAAAATATATTTGGAAGGGGAGGGGCATACCCCTAAAGACCCGCATATACATCAATGAATGCAGCTTTCCATTAGAAATAAGAACTATATGGTTATAGAGAAGGGCAGATGTTTCATAACAAATCTATTTTCGGAGGGGGAGGGGCATATCCGTAGGGACCCCCCCCCTTACATCAATAAATATATCATCCCATAAGGAGTAAGAATATATATGGTTTTAGGGTGGGGATCTCAAGGGTTTCAAAGTTATTATTTTGAGGGGGAGAGGCATACCCCTAGAGACCCTCCATATACAACGATGAATAAGGAAAAAAGAATATATATGGTAATTGTGAGGGGATCTCAAATGTTTCATAGCAACAAAGACAAACTATTTTGAAGGGGTGGGCATACCTCCTAGCCCCCCCCCCCCCCCATTATACGTCATTGAATACATCTTCCCATAAGAAGTAAGAATATATATGCTTATAGCCTGGGGATCTCAAATGTTTCATAGCAACAAAGACAAACTATTTTGAAGGGGTGGGCATACCTCCTAGCGCCCCCCCCCCCCCCCCCCCCCCATTATACATCATTGAATACATCTTCCCATAAGAAGTAAGAATATATATGCTTATAGCCTGGGGATCACATGGTTTTCAAAAGTACAATTTTGAGGGACAGGGCATGACCCTAGGGACTCCATATATACATCGATGAATGTATATGTGTATTATGTATTATTGCATAAGGTTTTTCATATTGGCTCAGTTATTGGCCCTTGGCTACCCATATTGGACTTCGGCTTCGCCTCAGTTCAATATGGCTTGCCTCGGACCAATATATCAGCCAATATGGAAAACCTTATGCAATAATACATAAGATTAAGTGATTTCCCAACTCCCACTTGCCATTATGATCAACGTTCTCGCATTTGGCGTTTGACAGAGTATTTTTGGTATTCAAATGATTTGAGAAAAAAAAATTAATTTTTTGATTAAATTATATTTGATGTCAAAATTTTGTTGTCATGCAGTCACAATAAATACAATATTAACTATATCTCCTAGATGTTGGTTAGTTCCCCTTTTTCTCGAATTCTCGATTTTATGCATGTTCACTTGTTTGTGTATATACTTGTTTCAACATGGTACGCTATTTTTAATAGTGTAAAGCAATTTGTTCTATGTTTCGCATTGCGGTGCAGTTTGGAAACAAATGGATCTGAATTAAATAAATCATCGAAATATCCTATTTGTGATGTCATTAATAACACATTCGAATCCCAAACGTAAAATTAATTAACCTTCGTAACGGATATATCGATGACAGAAAACATTAATTCCTGGTTATCAGTTTATCTTCAAACTGAGGATTACTTTCAACTTTGAACTTCATTTGAAGTGCGGGGATCCATGTAGATAGTTATATCACATTTTACATGTTTAAATCAGCGATACAATTAATTACAATTTAAATTCATGTGTACTGGAAAAGACTTCTAATCAATAAATAATTTAAGATCAAAAATTTAATTTTGCATTGTGCTACCTTCTTATCATATGTATGAAACACATTCCAAATAGCCCATGTTTTATTGCATAAAGATTTCTTAAGTGTGCAAAGAGGCCTCGGTGGCCGAGTGGTCTAGGTAGTTCGTTATGACTACTAATGATCACTAGCCTGTCAACGCTGGGGTGTGTTCGACTCCGATCTTAAGGGCATACGATACAGTTACAGGGGAGATAATCGCGTCGCTAACGTCCAACAAGAACTTTTCGCGGAACATTTTCCTTTTCTGCAACGTCGCTAATTCGGACGTCTCCTTTTCGCTGAAAATAACGTTACGTCATAAAACGGTTCACGCAGAGAGGGAAATCAGTGGACAAAAAAAAAAAAAAAAAAAAAAAAAAACACGATCAGGAACACCAAAAACGACAAACAACACAAAATACTAAAAAATACACACAGAATCGAGAAGCAGGAACCCCACCAAAACTAAAGGATGGCGTTTTAATGGGTTTCATGGCGGAAAGTTTTCCCTTTTGGAAAAGATAAAGATTCCGATACATTGACATCTATATTTATAGTTCATGTAGTTGTAAAATCCCTTAGTTCAAATGGTGCATGAATATTGTGATGAACTTCCATATATCAAGAAGATACCTTTACATTTTTGTACATCATTTAATAAAAATGAAATTACAGAAATAATTTCTCGGACTTCCTAACTTATGGTGATTTGCTTTTTTCAAAAGAGGTTAAAAATACTTAATTGGACATATATATGCTGAGAAACGCTAGTCATATGTTTAAATACATGTACTGCTTTGGATAGAAACAGAAGTTCAATAATCGGCGAAAATTGTCAGTATCTCCAGATATATATGGAAAAAGCAATTTTATAAAAATTAGTTTTACAAAGGAAACGCAATCCACAGCATTATTTCCCATTGGTGATAGGACATTTAACACAAAAGATGAAATAAGCAAAATTGTTGTAAAACATATAATTTGATCAGTGATTCCAAGCCTTTTATTCATACACGTGGGAATCGGGACCACACGAGTATCCGTTTTGCGTTATAGTGGCACGTCATTTCCCGCGTAAAATCAACAGTTGTACAATGCCTAAAAATTCGACAGTTTTTTCAAAATATCTAAAAAATGAGATCATGGACCCCTTAATTTCGAAACTGCATTCGATAGCAAATTATAAGGACACCATTATGTGATTTTTAGATTAAATTATCAATAGCAGATTTTTTTTAATATACTGATGTATCGTGCCAAAATTCAAAGTTTTTGGTAATATATCACATATTTTGAAAAAATGAAAATATCTTGTAGCACAAAATCGTCTAAATTTTATTTATCGGAAGAGAGGAGATATTCGTTTTCTTTATGCAAAAAACCCGATGTATTTATCTTTTAAAACAAGAAAGTACTTGATTTTTATCGAAATAGGTGAAAAGACGATATTTGCACAATCTTAGTTAAAATCCCGGAAATTGAACCTTAAATATCTCAAAAAGTAGCATATGAAGGTCTAATTTTCTTTGTATTTTTAGAAAGATCGGTGAAAAAAATACCAATATGCAAAATCTCAAAGAAAAATCAATAGTAGATCGAAACTGTATCGTATGCCCTTAATTGACAAGGACTGCCAATTTTCCTACCGAAGGTCGGTGGTTCTCTCCGGGTACTCCCGCTTCCTCCACCAATAAAAACTGGCCGCCGCGAAATAGCCAAATGTGCTGAAAACGGCGTTAAACCCCAATTAAAACAAAACAAAATAGCTATACTGACAAAATTTGAGGTATGTAATGTACTTGGTTGAGGGAAATTAATATTTTATTTTTGTTTTTATAAAGTACTTCATAAGTATATCATAGGCATTGAACTTTTCTGTATAACTAGAACTTTGAGCTTTCTAAAAAAAAAAAAAATGCAAAAAGCGAAATTTAGATTTTTAAATACTTTATAATCCAGTAATAAATCATACGAAATTAGATATAAAAGGAATATTTGATAGGTGACAAGATGCCGAAGTCGCTAGCAACTCGAGATTATTAACTTGGCAGTATACACGTAATTGGTATCTAACACCTCGTGTGGTAGAGTGAAATAAAACACCAACATTACTCTCCCTAGCCAAGTTGACTTGGGACATACTTTATATGGTGGTAATGACAATACATACTGTACACAAACCATTTATTACAGCTATCGTATCACTTTTCTACAATACTAAAGTTAATATTTTATCTACAACTTTATAATTTTAAACGGTATTAATCCATTTTGAAACAGATTTGTTTTTTGAAAATCAACAAATTCTATAAAATGAATTTTTATGATAATTCGACATATTTATTCATCAATGTTCATCACTGAATTATTGAGGTGAAGTTATCTTTTGCTCAAGTACTTTGTTTTAATTTTTTCATGAATTTGTTTTATCATAATATTTGTTGGATAAGAGTTGTCATTTATTGCTTTAACCTTCGGCTTGACAAGTACAGAGTTTCATTGAGATTTGGAAACACATGGGAAATTATTACGACTTTCCGTTGGATATAACATACATTTTTCTACTTCACTAATAATGAAATCTGATACAGACTTACAATCTGTTGCAGGTCTGTATAGTGGAAAATAAAAAAGTTACACTCGCGTGTCCATTAAGAATCTTTCCTCTTAAAACTTTATAAATCAAACTGCTAAAATATTTTTTCATAGATTCTTTGTATTTCTCTTATGATAATTGACAAAATTATTGATGAATGGTTTTTATCCTATTTAATTTTCCAAAAAGAAATCATACACCAAAAACATGTAGAAATGAAACTTTCTTATTTAATATAAATAAATTTTGTTAGAAGAAGCTCTTATCAAATATATAAGTTGTGATAAAATTTAAAATATATGTTGTTCAAATTTAAATTACAGGATAGGTGTTTGCCTTTTCCTGTATAATTAGAAAACAACGACAAAGCTGAGGATCCTATATTAGATAAAATGGTATGTTGTAAATCTTCAAGTTCAGTTTGATTAAGTTACAAAATGGATTATCTCTTTCGTGTATAACTCTGTCCTTAGATTATTTTGGCCGTAGTCATCAATGTTTTGGGCTATTATTTAGGCATTTTAGCTCGACGGATGAGTAGTAATCGACGATATGTGCACATATTTTGCATCAACATTGGTATAACTGAATAATTAATCTGGTTTATAAACAAACGACCAAATGGATAACACGAAAGGTCAACAAATACATGCCAATCAATCAAGGCAACCCAAATGACAGAAATCCGGGCCAACAAATCACAAAAAATCACAAAACACAACAGACAGTCAGGATAGTCTGACTTGGTACAGACACTGAACAATGGTAGGGATAAACCGGTTTTATTGGTACCCAATCATCCCCTTATCTATCCTGACATTCTGGAGTATAAAACACACTATAACAACCAATACAGTATAATTACCAACAAGGTGACCGCTAGCTAGAAATACAACATTAGGCTGGAAGGTACATAATTTAAATAGCAGGGTAAGAATGTGCTCGTTTTAAATGTAAAACTAGCTAAGACTCTCAAATTATTTGTAGGGGCAACCATTTTATGTTATTTTTTTATTATTATTATTTTTGTCCGCAGCATCTCTGAACTTGATTTATTCATCTGGTGCGTTTTTATACGCAATTCAATAAAAAAAACCATTTCTCTTCATTACACATTTCAAACTTGTATTTCTTTTCAAACAAGTCCTAGTATATCCACACCCTAATACGGGTTGCCCAGCAAAACAAAAGTAAAGTAAGAGTTCGTTTGTAGTTTTAGGTTTTATTAATATTAATTGCATTGTTTGTAGTTACAAGTCCAGCAAACAGAATCATCAGTTGCAGTAATTGACTGGAATGACAAGATATATCTGGCTATACAAAAAGACACAGATTACATATTTTCCAAAAAATGTCTTGGGATCATTAAAGACAAAAAGTTCCTACTGAAACAAAAGACGGACTCTTTAATCTTAAATTTTAAAGATGTACAAACAATTGACTCAAGTTGTGTTGTAACAAATTTTGTTTGTACCATAATAGAAAACAATATTAAGATAAATGAAATATGAGTAAATAAGATTAAACAGGATGTTGAAACATATCTTATTAGATAAGGGTTTATTAAGGAATAGGACCACGTCCCCCTCCATTTTGTTTCACTCGTAATCATTACCAACCCTTTATCCTAAACGATTGAATCTAATGGATTTTTATGTTACAGACAAAATGTTATTTTGTATCATCAATAAGTTTGAATTTGCAACCAGCAAGTGTCGTATATAGAGGAATAGAATTGGCAAATATTAAGAGAAGGCATCTCCCAGTGAGATTTTGAAAGACATTGGTCGACTTTTTCAAATTGACCATGGAATTGAAATAATTGCAGGGAAAATAGGCTAATCATTTTGTCGTTTCAAAATTCTACATAATTGTATCATCCAAGAGCTCATAATTGTAATACATTATCATTAAATTTTGAGTTTTTATTACCTCACCTTGCAGGTAGGACGGTTTGAGGTATTGCTATCAAAATGATTGTTCGTTAAAATTTTGAACTAACATGACCACATCTTCCTCAGGGTTTCAAGTTTTAAAATTGTATCGGATGGGGTCACCAACCAATCAACACGACCACGCTATTAAAGATCACAATAAAGCATATAGGGGGGACAGCTTTTTATGGCTATCTCTGTAAATTTCTAGCAGACGTTTATATACTCTAAATTTAATGTGTAAGTATTATACTTGAGTAAGCAATTACAGATTACGTGTGTTCCAGTTGATCTATAACAACGGTTTACCAAGAGAATTTCCAGAATATGGAATATTATATTTCAATTATCTTCTCTGAAACCACTAATTTATAACTGTAATCAAAATTAGGAGCGACGGTCTTTTGATCCTTTTTTCAGAATTTTATCCAATCGAAAATATCCAAGATGGTCACCAAAGCAGAACGTTTTTTAACATAAGACCTTATACGAAATTTTGCTTAAACTCTTCTTGTAATTGATCCTGGATTTTTTTTTAAATCAGTCGTTATTTTAATCCCGGTTGATATTCATTTATGCCTTTTTAAATTCGCCCTTGCTCCCTTTACTTAAATTTGAGAAAGTTACTAAAGTGGAATTGTGTCTTCACCAATCACAGTAAAAAAATTATATCAAGGATTGATGTGCGGAGATATTTCAGTTCTTAATTAAATTGTTTAGAATAACGTTCATTGTCTGAATCGATGACGTTGACATCTTTAACCGGTTTTCTACCATTTTCAGTCAACGAAATGGCCATACAATGCATCAATTTATTTCAGTATTTTGTGATACAGTTTATTACACTTTGTTAGTAATTATAATATGCAAAAACTTAAAATTTATATTCATAAGCTTATTTCACTTTGATAATTACGTTGATAACGATTCTTTCAACATTTGGGCCCGATTTTGTAATCTCTGAAACAAGAAATACAGGTTTGGATTGATTTTTTGAAATCTGGTCCCTCCTGGTTTATCTTTGAGTCATTTAGGTCTTTCGATAATTTTGGTGCCACTTCTTAAATTTGTATCCGATTTTTATGATTTTTTATCTATAATTAATGTTTCTTAATGTAAACGGATTTCACTCTCTTATCCCTTTAAAGATACAAGGGTCGAAAAAAAGGACACACCTTAATTTTCAATACTTTCTTATTTCTTATCCGATCTTGATGATTTTTTCCTCCAGTCGTTTTTTTTGTGTAACTATTGTCGTTGCAGAGATAAAAAGGAATTAAAGGAGCAAAAATTAGCCACTTTG
The DNA here is from genome assembly GCA_028015205.1 of Mytilisepta virgata. Lineage (NCBI taxonomy): Eukaryota > Metazoa > Mollusca > Bivalvia > Mytilida > Mytilidae > Mytilisepta > Mytilisepta virgata. The sequence goes on from CM051515.1 coordinate 42,570,682, forward strand.
CATGACACCTACTAAAACAAGTATTTCTTAATTGTTCGTCCAATTTGAATGGGGATTGTCTCGTGTAATTCGCCTTGATGAGTGCTTCTAGTAGTATATCAACAGATTTTTTCTACCTTTTACGATTTTTGAGATATAAGGGGTTAAAATGGCTGAAAGGAGCAATGCTAGATATGTACTCTTTCAATTTTTTCATCCAATTCTTATGGCGATTTTGTCATTAGTATGTCAACTTATTCTTTCTGTCTTTTATTATTTCCGAGACAAAAAGGGTTAAAGTTAGAAAATTTGGAGGAAACATCAAATTTTATTTTTTTCATCCGATTTCAATGGAGATTTTTTCTTTTCATTTTGACGAGTGCTTCCGGTAGTATGTCAACTTTTCCACTTTTCGATAAAAAGGGGTTTAAGGATTTCATTCTGGTTTTATGGTAGGTCTAATATTTTTGTGTGATTTATAAAATTATCCCAACACTTTATTGGGTCGAGCATAATAGTATGTTACAGCATAACAAAATCCAAACAATTTCTTTGATTTTTCAATTTCACTCGAAGTATTGTTCCATTTTATTTTATTCATTATCAGGTTATAGGAAAAGATTATCTTCACGTTTTTTTTTTATTACATCATTATCGTGAATGTTTGATTGAGTATTATTTGAACAGATTTTACGGTGTTTCATTTAAATCTAAATTGTGTATATACTGTAGTTGTTTAATATGTTACAGTCTGAACAGAATTCTGTTAAATACGAAATGCTAATGTTACACGTCTTTGATAATATTTCTAGAATTCTGAAAACATTTGCCTTGCAGTTAAATAGAAATGTAAAAAAGTTAGAATTGTGATAAAAATACGTAATATGGAACTAACTAAATTTTGATGACATTTGCATTGAATTTTTATTACAAATTCAAAAGATCAGATTTTAATAAAATAATGTTTTTAAAGTATGAATTTTTAAAATGTAAATGCTACCAGATTTCTTTTAAATAGAAAATTCAGCAATACAAGATTTTTAAACAGAATTCTGTTAAAAAATCATAAACTGCAACCACTAACAGAATTCTGATAACATTTATAAAAACAAAAATTTAAACCGGTAAGCTTTTTAACAGAATTCTGACAACATTGCAAAGCAGTTCAGCAAAATAGGATTTTTTAACAGAATTCTGTTAAACTTTGTATTCTTAAAACGAAAACCGCAAACTAACAGAATTATGTTAAAGTTTGAATCCCTAGGTAAAGGAATCCATAAACAAACAGAATTCTGTTAAAAAAATCTTAAATTACAAGGGCTATCAGAATTCTGATAATATTTATACAAAGAACCTTTTAAAGTCTATATTTTAAAAGGGTATAAGATTTTTAACAGAATTCTGATAACACTGCGAAGCAGTTCAGCAGAATATGATCTTTTAACAGAATTCTGTTAAAATTTGAATTCTTATAAAGGAAATCCATATACAGAATTCTGGTAAACCTTGAATCCTTAAAAAGATATCCGTATACAAACAGAATTCGGTTAAAGTTTTGAATTCTTATAAATCCATAAACTAACGGAATTCTGTTAAAGTTTGAATGGGTAAAGGGAATCTGTCATGCAACATAACTTTGATAAAATTTGTATAACAGTTTATACAATAATATAAAATATCTAAATACACATAGATTGTCCGTTGAGAAAGGAATCCGTCAATTTGATCATATGGAAATGATCAAGTACAAATGGAAGCTGTTAATTCCTATCAATATTCCAGCATTTAGTTTCAGTAAAAGATATAATCAGAAGATCGAGAAAAATGTCAAACATTCTATCAAGAGGATGAAAGTATTTAAAATTGTGTAAGAAATTATTTCTCTAAACCTGAGACATTTTCTGAACCAGATCCTGAAAAAAGTTGTATTTTATGTAACTTGCAAAGCCAATTAATCAAAAATTAAGCTGATTGAAAGTATGTAATCATTATTTTCATCAGTAAGTTATGTATTAATATTACATATTTGTTCTCGGATCATTTTTATTAAAACATTGAAACAGAAGGTAATAATTTTTTTTCGATTTTTCGTCATTGGTCAAATTTTTAATTTCCCCAGTTTGATTATTGTATATCCTTCTAGCTTTTAAAAAATACTGCAATTGTTTTACTTTAAAAAAATCAATGTTTTTATCCATTTTTTCAGAAACAATGTGTATAAATGTGTATAAACAATGTGGTACAATGATAAGCACTGTAAAAGATAATAAAGTTTGTACCATACACAGATGGAGATAAGATTTTTGAAAGACCACTACTTATGACCAGCTGTGTTGAATGTCACAAGCAAAACATGTTAATTACCCTTGATAACCATCAGTACAGACAGATAAAGTGACTGGACTTCTCAGAACTTTTTATCCTCTCAAAAAAAAATATTGCGTAAAAAAAATCTATTTATAAATTTTGACCCCCCCCAATTTTATTTCAAACATTTTTACCCCCAATAATTCTCAAGCCCCCCCCCCCCCGCCCCTATAAATATTGACCGGCCCCTAAGCTAACATGCCTTATTGTGTTGTATTTGGATTTTAATTCTATGGTGGTTAAGTCTGTTTCTTTTGGGGAGGTTTCCAAAAGAACAAGCCAGGTTTAGAATAGATGGCTTCATAGCAAAGTTTTGTTAAAACCTTTCACTGAAGATCCCAAGAGACTAGCCATGTTGGGCTACCCAGTCAATAGATTCACTGCCTATTCAAAGAAAAGCGTATGCAGAAAAGTTAAGACTTAAAAAAAGATACATATTCCGGGAAATGTGGGGTGAAAAACTTGGTGATTTACATTTAAAGGGGGTTGATTATCTATAAAACATAGGTAATATAAAAAAAATATTAATTTTAGTAATTAGTAATTTTAAGTTTTATCCCATGTATTTTTTAAATCCCGGATTTATACCCATTTGATTTTCCTTGCACGTATTATACATTGTACACATCATAAACATACGTGAAATATTCTTGGTGCATTAAATTAAAATTATAATAAAGCTTTACATTCAGGTTTGAAAAATTGTTCACTATCGATATCCTACAATAAAAACGGTTTAATAAATATTTTCATAATTTGGTGTCACCATTGGAGTTTGAAGCATGTCGGATCGACTTTTATAGTGTGTTATGATACTTTTCTTTTGGTTTCCTTGACCATATTTACAAAAAAAAGGGGGGGGGGCTCTTAGATTTAACTGCTTAACCATTTTATGCTCATGTCCCAAGTTGGGAATCTTAGTTACCTTTCTGTTAAATTATTTGTTGATATTCTGACATGATATTGTACCGCCGCTGGACATAACTACTGAATTACTCTGGGGCCATCAGTCAGGGCATGGTGTGGAGACCATTTGTGTTTTGTTTGAATATATAATTGTGATTTATAACGGCACTCCATGTCAGTTTTTCCTCAAACATACAGTTAAAAGTTTAACATGAATCATATATTGGATAGTGGAAATAAAGCATTTTCGGATACTCCACAATAAAACAATCCACAAAGTCCAGATTCTTTAAATTATTCACAAGGTGCTTGAAGAACATTCAACAAAGCTTATTATGCAGCTTGAAATGTAAATCCGAATGTCGCCGAACAACTTTAAAATATAGTCTGTTTGTTAAGTTGGTGAAACGGTGAATCTTTGGCAAATCAGATTTTGATAATGTTTTCGTTTAATTTTTTTTGTAAAATACTCATTAGAGCAAAGCTACTTGGGTGACAGGAATAAAATTGGGAAGTAGCGCACCCATATTACTTACTAATTTTTTTCTTACTTTTGTTGACCGGGTAAATTGCAGAAAAGTAGTATGTATTTTTTGCAGACACAACATATTCTTTTCTGCGGAAAAGTAAAACTATTATTTCACAAAAAATTATGGAAATTTAAACCAATTTATCTCGGTCGAATTTACCCCCCCCCCCCCCCTTTTTCCCATAAAAAAATAAGATAAAAAAAAATGAAAACAAAAAACAAAAACAACAAAAAAGGAAATGTAATAAAATGGAGATAAACGAAAATTACATAATAACGGAGTTACAAATAAAATTTACATTTACTACATTTTAATTCATATTTAAAAAAATATATAATTGTTTATCCGTCTTGTTTTTTTTTCAATCAAGATTACCAGTACTACATGTTTTTAGATAAAGTACATACAATCTTGATATCATCCTAACTAGCTATCCCGCCAGTTTATGCCAGATTATCAGTTCAGAATTTGTTCTGGATGATTAAACACAATAAACATGTGATAAGGTAATTAACACGGGACTTATTGATCACTCTGACACGTGCCGATAAAAAATATTTATGTATGAATCTAATAATAATGAGATTTTAAATTCATGGGTTTTTTTTGCATTTTGATTTTCATTTTATGACATTTTCTTCATTTCTCTCACCATCATGTCTTTAGATTTTTTTCTTCCAACCAGCGAGATTAAGGTGCTTCGAGGTATTTCTACGAAGCCCTCTTCTTGATGTACGATGTATCTTGGCCGATTGCCGCGAAAAAATAAACCTTCACAAAAGACAATAACAAAATCAACAACAATTAAATAAAGAAAATATAAAATTATAAAAAAAAATAAAATATGCCTCGATCGTCCACGAATGAAAAAGTTTACGAATAGACAAGATATGAACTTCTTGACAACAAAGATCATGGAAATAGGAATCTGTATCGTGGTATTCTCTACAATCAAAACTGTTGCAAGTTACCTCCCCCTAACACTTTCCTTACCGGGGAATTTAAGCCGATCCTTACATAGTAAGAAATTCTGATTACTCTTTAGTTGAAGAAAGCCAAACATAGTGAATCAAACTTTGGCTTTGATATATATATAGAAAGGAAAATGACATGGTATGCGTAAAAAGTCGTTCTTGTGCATCGAAATTGGTATCAAAGAATATTATCGTTATCATCATGATCATTTTTAAATGAAATAAAAGCGTAAGAACGGAAACGGAAATGGACTTAAATTAATGCATACTACAAACATGTACGTATGTTACAGTTTGTAATTCCGATATGCGAACGATTAAAATACGGATGGAGTTTTAGATTTTTTTTCACCCACAGGTGTTTGAATGCCTTAATCTAATCAACAGAAAATATTAACTTGGAGTTGCCTTATCAGAGGCCCGAATTTTAGATCGTAAAACATTGTCATAGATTCATATCCAGCTCATACATGTCATATTCAAAGGTCTCACTTGGTAACTTCGTAGTTAAACTTATAATACTCACTTTTTAATGTAAGTTTCATTTCTTATTTTGTAGTCTCACATTTTGATGTGACAAGGGCGAATCTAGAATTTGGAGACGGGGTGGCATCCACCCAACATTCGAATAATTATCGCCCCTTGCTGCAACGCGACGGATGAATTTAGTAATGACCTGCATCCGTCCGTGCGCCCGTCTGTGCGTCTCATAATTCGGAACATATTAAACAAAAATAAAGAAATATTAAATGAAAAAAGAATGAAAGTTAACATTTTGTTTAAAATGTTTTAAATGCCCTTTTGCACTAACACTAACCTAAAAATTAAAAAAAAACAACCTAGTTATACTTGCATGATTAATTTATGCATTGTACCTATATGAATTTCACATATACTGATTCACAAATATTTAAATAAAAATGAAACCAGATTTTAAAGTTTAAGCCATCGTCTGTGAAGTAATTAAATGAAAATCTTCAATGCACGTTGATGGAAAATTAATTTTACCCCGTTGTAAAAAGTTACACGCGTGTTAGGTTTCACAACTATTTGTCATATATTATCAATTACATGTACGACAAGAGATCATTTGTAATGATCACTTTCGTAAGATTTGTTAATTATAAACATAATCAAGGAGGTCGATTTGTGTTTTTTTTAATTTTTCATATAACATTTTTTGGTGACCTTAACTTAGGAGAGGGGGACACGTGCCCCCTGTGCTCCGTAAATCCGCCACTGAGTGATCTTTCTCAAATTTTCATAGTTTTATATAATGTATACATGTAATTTAGTTGAAAAGTTAAGTTATAAAAAGTGCAAAAATGGCCGTTAATACATTTGGCTGGGTTATCAGAGCTCACTCTATAAAAACACGTGGAAATTTGCATATTCTGTTCGAAATCGACTCTTACATGACATATATCATGAACCAAGAAATTCTTATTTAGTTTAATTCTATATCTTAGAAACAGTTTATATTTTGATGAAATGCCCTCCAATAAAAAACTAACAGTTAACAAATCTTTATGATGTCTATTTTTATCTTGCCTGACCAGAAATGACAAGCAAAATTTTTAAAACTATTATTCAAAGGTGACCAAAGCAAAACGTTTTTGCAGCAGAAAATTAATTTAAAAGCCTCAATTAATATCTGCAAATTTATTCCGAAATCTCCTAGCTTAATTGACTGGAATATGACGTTTGAGAGCCCTAGTCATTAAAAAAGCGAGGTTTGACTTCAGAGGAATCTCGGACTATCTACATAATGAATTAAGTTTAAAATTACATGTATTTTCATGATTTTGATTTTATTTCGTCAATTTGGCACCGGTGCACACACTATCAATTTCGTTTCTTTTTTTAAACTCAGATTGCAAATAATCTTCATATAGTTTGATGTTAGTTTCTCAAAAAACTTTGTCTACTCAGTTTGAAAAAAAATATCTTTCCCGGTTTCTGATGTCAGTATTGTATTGTTTTACCTCTTTTTTTTTGTTGAAATCAGACAGGAAGACATTCTGATTTAATGAAGTAAGTTTGTTACTGTTTCAGTTAAATTGAGACCACTGATTTTCTCAGGTCAGTTTCGTTTTTCATTTGTTGAAGTCAGATTCGGAACTATTCAGCTCACCTTCATACTCATGTAGATTCTTATTTGATCAAGTCAGTTGCATTTCTGATTTGTATTAGTCAGATTCGAATATATATCCGTCTCGCAGTCAAACAAATGAAGATTCTTATTTCATGAAGTCAGTTTGTTGGGTCCCAGTTACTCATCTCAAGTCAGTTTCATTTCTTATCTATTTAAATCAGATTCGAAAATACCCAGCTGAAAGTCATACACTTGTAGATTCTTAATGGATTAAGTCAGTTTGTTCAGTCTCCTTTAAATTGTGCGCACTGATTTTTTCAATTCGATTTCGTTTATTTTCGTTTAAATCAGATTGAAAGTAAAGTCAAGAAATACCAAAGGGATATTCGAAGGATGGGAAAATCGAAAACAACTGACAAACTCCGAAGAACACCGAAGACAAGACCAAAACAATGCAAACACTACACTTAAAACCTAAAAACATATGAACAACATGGACCCCACCAAAAAACCTAGGGTACTCTCTCAATTTTGCAGCGATGTCAGTTTGTTACTTTCTCATATTCTCATGTAAAGTTATCCTTCATAAAATATACTAGTCAGAGATTCCTCTGACGTCAGATGACCCTGTTTCTCAATTGACTACCGTCAGAGATCACTCTATATATAAAACTGGGAAATTTGTCGACTCTGTGTAGATATTGTTAATCAGTTTTATATAGGGATTTTATTTCTTGTAAATGAACTTGAGTTGAGTGCTTTTTTTATGTCAGCTAATTACCCCTATCTTTCACAGTTTTTGTCATCACCACAGTGGTAAAAAAGAAGCCATGAAATATTTTTCATCTTTTAATTGGTTAGAATTTTAACACAATTTATATAACCTATTGTTCTATAGATTAAACGGTCTAGATATTATATATTACTATGCTTCATTGAGCCAAGCATAATAGTGCTCAGCTGTCAATATGAAGCTATCGTATTTAAATACTGTTCGGAGCATCCCTTTTGTGAAGATTTCTGTGGTCCTTCTGCATAAATTTTTCATCTTACCTTTTTCGCAAAATGTATCTCCTCTGTGACCAATTCATATACCTACTGTTCCTTGTCAGTTAACGTTTGGGTATGAAAGTAGGTTTTTGAGAAGGATTTTTTGTTAGAAAATGCTATTTTTATCACACAATCCTTTAAAATTATATTAATATTCACAGCAGAATATAACAAAACATTCATTTTTATGGTAAATCTGTTATCATCATTTATGGTAAGATTTCCTTTGTTTAATTAGTTAAAAGGTGACCGAATTGTTTCAATGAACTCCCATATGGATTAGCGAATGTATACATAACACGGGATGTTTAAATCATAAATTACACTTCTTACCCTGTATTTTACAATGTTATTCCTGAAATTGTATATAATTACAATTTTCGGAAAACGCTAAAGGCAGTTTTCGAAAATGAACAATAAGAAATTAAAAAAAAATCGGGACTTTCCAAAGAAGAAAAGATGTATTTTATTATTACCGGGCTCCTTTAGTTTTTTTTTATTTATCAAGTTTATGCGCACATCATTTTCTGACTGTAACAAGTAAGTTAAGAACAACGAGAAGGGAAGTTACTCTTAGTCAAAAAATGTCTTGAATTGGATCAAGAAGAAAAATCTTAACTTGAACAAACTTACTTGTACAAGTCAGAATAATATACCATTAACTAAAGAGAGATGACTCTTCCTGGATTTTTTTTCTGACTGTTAAGAGTAAGAAACATTCTGACTTAAATATGTAGATCCCCTGACTAAAGAAAGATTACAAGGAAAATAAATGGAGATGGTGAGATGTTAACAGGGGCATAAAACGACTAAAATGTACAGAATACACAGTCGAAGAAAACCAAATACAAAGTCATAAAATACAGCGAAAGTAAAAAATCAAAATTCCCCAACGTTTCGACCAATATGGCCTTGCTCATGAGCATGAAAAAACAAAAAGATGTTGGCTCTTAGAAACCCAGAGCAAGACTGAAGTAAACAATAAGAAATTTCAATTAACGTTCCCTTTACATACATGACGTAGCATGTATAAGGTAGATGAACTGCAAAACAGATAGTAATAAAAAGTAAAAAAAAATAAGAAAGATATTTATTTGACATTCAGATTATACAGAAAACGTACGATCTATAAGGAATGCATCGACCTAAACGTGTGAAATTTTCAGACAACACATTCATCCTCAATCATTCAAATTCTGATTTGAATTGTGTCATTTGCAGTTCTTACGTGATGACGACCCAAAGAAATTATAGATACACCTTATCATCGAAACTCCCCTGTCATGGTTTGTTGGATATAAATGAAAGTTAGGAGAATGTTAGGTCTTGATATAAAGTTGAGCATGAAGGTAATATGTTTCGGTTCATTGATTTTTCCCAGATTTAAGGCCCTTTTTACTTAGAAATTTGACTCTTTCCAATATGAACCTAGTCATTGCAACTCCTCTGACACATGAAAGTTGGTAGGTTGTTAGATCCTCATGTGTATAAGTGCATGAAGGAGGTATGTTGCGGTCCATAAATTTTCCCACAGTTTCGGGTCTTTGGACTTTATAAATTTTAATCCTATCCAGTATGCACTTAATCATTGCATCTCCTCTGACATCGTGTGTTTGATACACGTGTAATTTTGTAGATTGTTAAAGTACATTTCACCGATCTGAGTCTCTCAAGTTTCTTAGATATCACAAAATATTCAGAAAGCAAATAATATGATTGATAAGAAATATTATTTAGATGATGGTACGTCAACTTTTATATATTTCGGTTTTTTTATATATTGCCTTCCATGTTTGCTCCACTCATATTTGAAAACAAGGGTTTCTGTCCTTCCTCCATTTATAAACCTTTAGGTCCTAGAGGTCATTTCTGTCAATTTTGAAATGTGGAAACGATTTCATTTAGTTCTGTACTTATTGATATAGAGTAGAAAAATAGTAAACATGAAATCACTGGATAATAAGTTATTTTGTACCTATCAAAAATTTAAGCTTTGTCCCAAAATTGTCGATTTCCACACGAGTATAGAACTAGCCATAACATGTCACGTAAGTTAGGTTTAAATCAAAATTTCAATATGATCTTCTCTTTATTTTTTTTAAGAAATGCCATAATGTGAGACTCAGCTAGGTGAAACGTACTTTAGATACATAGTACATCTGTGCACGCGGGTAGGATGTTCTTGTCCAACTTTCTAGAGTTGGCTCTTTGTACTTAGAAAGTTGGACCTTATCCAGTATGCAACTCCTCTGACATGGGAATGTTGTTGTTTTCAGTCTGTAAACTCATTGATTTCCGTATAAAGTCGCAATTACAATGTAAAAACTAATAAAATGAGCAGATAAAATGTAATGAGCATCAGAGATGCAAAATCCGAGTTGCAACTCCAATTTGATTTTCATATAATTTGATTATTAAATGTATCAATATAATAAACTTCAATATCTTTAATGGTATCACCCTTTTTACCCCAAAAAATCATAAACCTCCTTTTGGAACACCATTTTTTAAAATGTTGGCAAGGGTTCCCTGTACCCAGACTTATACGGCTGGTCTTGGGGTATAAGCCAACTAGAATTGCTAAAAAGAAAATAGATTTGAAGTTGATCATAAAAAATATCAATATAGTAAACATCAATATCTATCACCCCTTTTTAACCCCAAAACTCATTAAAATCCTTTTTGGAACTTCAATTTTCAATTTGCAAAATGAGAATCAGTGATCACTTTGTGGGAATAGAGAGGAGTAGATATAAAGATATTAAAAGGGAAAACAGAATATGCCAACAATGTCATTTAAATAAAACAGAAGACGAAATTCACTTCTTTTTAGATTGTCATTCTCAAAAAAAAAAAAAGAAAAAAAAAATGATAATTTACGAAATGAACTGATAAATAAAATAAGTCCAAATTATTCCAATATACTTCATCTTGAAATAATAGATATATTAGGAAAAAAATATTTCATTATCAGAAATAATGCCGTTTACTGTTCCATTTATTAAAAAAGTCACTACAACTAAGGAAAGTGGACTCTTAGCTCCATTGTTTATTTCATTTTATTTGTCTAATTGTTTGTATATATGTTTATGTATGCCATCAATTCTAGGGCACAATTGTGCCTTTCAAATCAAATTTATTATTTATTTTTACCGAAATAGTGAAAATGATGCTTGGAAAACTTGCGTCACGCTAAGGCAAAGGCTAACCCTAAAGCTAAAACTATCCCTAACATAAACCACCCTTATTTTGACAGGCACAAAATACGTATGAAAAGGTGCTGTTTTATTCATGGTTTATTTGCAAAAAATTGTTTTTGGTGCTTACTGTTGCAGAGATGGACATATTTCGTCTCTCACATTTTCCAGATCAACTGACTTTTTCCTTCTCTTGGTACAATTTTGAAGGTGCTAGTATTTTTCTTGGACAGGCATACATTTATCGTTTCCTTAAGAACTTTACAAAAACAAAAACAAAAAGAACGGGAACAATTAAAAAGTAGCGGCTTGTAAATCGAGTGCACCTTTTGCTTTGGCTATTGTAGAAAACATTGAATTATTTATGTGAGGAGTTAGCTACAGAGATAGGTAAAATCTTCTTTTAACTACTTTACTTCAACATGCGTTTTTATGTTAGATTTATACATTACTATGTAAACAACAGCTCCCGTTTCGTACGATTCGTCAAGTTACGTTCGTCAATATCCTAGTCATCTGTAATAAGACGTTTCTTGTTCTTCTGCTGCAACTTTTACATCATCTCTTACATTGTAAATTCAAGTCCTGCTAACTTAGCACATCAAATGTATGATAGTCTAAATAAACAAGGCAGGTATTGTATGAAAATAAAGACACTTTTTCTGAAGATACAGTTTGATCATATCAAAGCTCTTTCAGTAAAAGAAAATTAACTTTTACCATTTTGAGTAAGATTGTTTCATTAAGTTTCGGAATCATTCACTGTTCAATGATGATGTTAAAACAGGAAAAGGAAACAAATTAAGAACACACAGAAAGCTGAAGAAGGATTTTAAAATTAAAAATTTTCTCAAAATTTCGGATTTAGAAAAGAGAGATTTGTCAAATTTCATGAAAATTAGAACAAGGAAAAATTAAGCAAATGTAGCAATGTATGTTAATGATTTTCAATAACACTTTATATCACAAAATAAATATTATATCTATAGACAATTTTATAAGCATAATTATTTTTTAATCTATGTAAGACGTACAAGTTATGCATATATAGAGTTTAAATAGAGCCCCTCAGTCAGATCAAGATATTTTGTATGTACTTATAATTGTTTTGTGGTTGTTATTGTATTATATTTGTATTGTCATTTATAATTATCCTTTATTTGGATTTGATCAATAAAAAATTTGAATTTGAATTCATCATCATCGGGTTTCTGTTTTAGACAAATTGTGCTATTATGTCCAACTTGACCACAATTTCTACACAATTTAGTGTGTTTTTTCCTGTATTTGACTATTTTATTAACAAAGCGAACATAAAGATTTGCACAGAATGCAGAGAAAAATCAAAAGGAAAAGTCGCCAAACATTGCATACTTTAAGGGTTTTTCTATACCATATCCAACTATAGAAGTCATCACGTGACTTTGGTGACGTCACACATCATCTATACCATGTCCAAGTAAATTGTATAGAAATGCACTTGGGCGATCAGGAATCGATAAAATAAACTACTTTAACTTCGTGCTAAAAAAATTTGGTGCTATATAGTACTTTCTCGTATATTTAGAAATATATTTTTGCTATTTGGAAAAGTTTAAATATTGGTCTTATCCCTTCCAAATGCTTTTGAAAATTTGTCTCATTTTCTCGTTAAGTCCATACTGTTAAATCATCCAACTCCGATAAACTGGCTTCTTTGTCGTTTTTAAACCTAAAATTGGGATTTATCCAAAACTGATGAAAACATTTTGGTGCTATGTGCTAATTAATACAATCATAACTTTTCGAAATATCGTATTTGCAATAGTTTAATTTTTTATTATATCCCTTCCAAATTGATTTGAAAATTAGCTATTTTGAAATGTGTTTTATGATTGTTGTGAAATCATTCCAGATGGCGCCCATCCCAATCAGCTTCTACCATGTCATAACAAAGTAAATATATATATATATACGAGTAAATAGAATTAATTAAGAATGACCTGATGCAGACACGCATATGTTGTGGCGTTAAAACCTATCTTTAACCATCCCGACACTCTGATGGGTATACACAATCATTAAAACCTAACAGAACCTGATATTCAAGAACAAGACCACTTTGCCAAACCACTAAAAGGCGAGGGAACTACTAAGTTTAAATAACAGGGTTTAACTTCGGCAAATTCTGACATAATTTTTGCATCATAACATTACGAATATATATCCAAAGATTTCCCGATTGGGTAAATCACTGCGGCTGTTTTCATTCATCGAAACTCCAGCTGGGAAAAGCACAAAACTGAATATTTCTCAAAAACAGATTGACCAATTTTACAAAATTGATTGATAGATAAAATTTAATTGCTCCACTTAACAATGATCGACTTGTCCCAAATTTACAGTAAAATTAATGTTTTATTATGCATGGCATTATTATGACAAAAACACCTTTAACATCATCATTGAACAGTGAATGATTCCGAAACTTAATGAAACAATCTTACTCAAAATGGTAAAAGTTAATTTTCTTTTACTGAAAGAGCTTTGATATGATCAAACTGTATCTTCAGAAAAAGTGTCTTTATTTTCATACAATACCTGCCTTGTTTATTTAGACTATCATACATTTGATGTGCTAAGTTAGCAGGACTTGAATTTACAATGTAAGAGATGATGTAAAAGTTGCAGCAGAAGAACAAGAAACGTCTTATTACAGATGACTAGGATATTGACGAACGTAACTTGACGAATCGTACGAAACGGGAGCTGTTGTTTACATAGTAATGTATAAATCTAACATAAAAACGCATGTTGAAGTAAAGTAGTTAAAAGAAGATTTTACCTATCTCTGTAGCTAACTCCTCACATAAATAATTCAATGTTTTCTACAATAGCCAAAGCAAAAGGTGCACTCGATTTACAAGCCGCTACTTTTTAATTGTTCCCGTTCTTTTTGTTTTTGTTTTTGTAAAGTTCTTAAGGAAACGATAAATGTATGCCTGTCCAAGAAAAATACTAGCACCTTCAAAATTGTACCAAGAGAAGGAAAAAGTCAGTTGATCTGGAAAATGTGAGAGACGAAATATGTCCATCTCTGCAACAGTAAGCACCAAAAACAATTTTTTGCAAATAAACCATGAATAAAACAGCACCTTTTCATACGTATTTTGTGCCTGTCAAAATAAGGGTGGTTTATGTTAGGGATAGTTTTAGCTTTAGGGTTAGCCTTTGCCTTAGCGTGACGCAAGTTTTCCAAGCATCATTTTCACTATTTCGGTAAAAATAAATAATAAATTTGATTTGAAAGGCACAATTGTGCCCTAGAATTGATGGCATACATAAACATATATACAAACAATTAGACAAATAAAATGAAATAAACAATGGAGCTAAGAGTCCACTTTCCTTAGTTGTAGTGACTTTTTTAATAAATGGAACAGTAAACGGCATTATTTCTGATAATGAAATATTTTTTTCCTAATATATCTATTATTTCAAGATGAAGTATATTGGAATAATTTGGACTTATTTTATTTATCAGTTCATTTCGTAAATTATCATTTTTTTTTTCTTTTTTTTTTTTTTGAGAATGACAATCTAAAAAGAAGTGAATTTCGTCTTCTGTTTTATTTAAATGACATTGTTGGCATATTCTGTTTTCCCTTTTAATATCTTTATATCTACTCCTCTCTATTCCCACAAAGTGATCACTGATTCTCATTTTGCAAATTGAAAATTGAAGTTCCAAAAAGGATTTTAATGAGTTTTGGGGTTAAAAAGGGGTGATAGATATTGATGTTTACTATATTGATATTTTTTATGATCAACTTCAAATCTATTTTCTTTTTAGCAATTCTAGTTGGCTTATACCCCAAGACCAGCCGTATAAGTCTGGGTACAGGGAACCCTTGCCAACATTTTAAAAAATGGTGTTCCAAAAGGAGGTTTATGATTTTTTGGGGTAAAAAGGGTGATACCATTAAAGATATTGAAGTTTATTATATTGATACATTTAATAATCAAATTATATGAAAATCAAATTGGAGTTGCAACTCGGATTTTGCATCTCTGATGCTCATTACATTTTATCTGCTCATTTTATTAGTTTTTACATTGTAATTGCGACTTTATACGGAAATCAATGAGTTTACAGACTGAAAACAACAACATTCCCATGTCAGAGGAGTTGCATACTGGATAAGGTCCAACTTTCTAAGTACAAAGGGCCAACTCTAGAAAGTTGGACAAGAACATCCTACCCGCGTGCACAGATGTACTATGTATCTAAAGTACGTTTCACCTAGCTGAGTCTCACATTATGGCATTTCTTAAAAAAAATAAAGAGAAGATCATATTGAAATTTTGATTTAAACCTAACTTACGTGACATGTTATGGCTAGTTCTATACTCGTGTGGAAATCGACAATTTTGGGACAAAGCTTAAATTTTTGATAGGTACAAAATAACTTATTATCCAGTGATTTCATGTTTACTATTTTTCTACTCTATATCAATAAGTACAGAACTAAATGAAATCGTTTCCACATTTCAAAATTGACAGAAATGACCTCTAGGACCTAAAGGTTTATAAATGGAGGAAGGACAGAAACCCTTGTTTTCAAATATGAGTGGAGCAAACATGGAAGGCAATATATAAAAAAACCGAAATATATAAAAGTTGACGTACCATCATCTAAATAATATTTCTTATCAATCATATTATTTGCTTTCTGAATATTTTGTGATATCTAAGAAACTTGAGAGACTCAGATCGGTGAAATGTACTTTAACAATCTACAAAATTACACGTGTATCAAACACACGATGTCAGAGGAGATGCAATGATTAAGTGCATACTGGATAGGATTAAAATTTATAAAGTCCAAAGACCCGAAACTGTGGGAAAATTTATGGACCGCAACATACCTCCTTCATGCACTTATACACATGAGGATCTAACAACCTACCAACTTTCATGTGTCAGAGGAGTTGCAATGACTAGGTTCATATTGGAAAGAGTCAAATTTCTAAGTAAAAAGGGCCTTAAATCTGGGAAAAATCAATGAACCGAAACATATTACCTTCATGCTCAACTTTATATCAAGACCTAACATTCTCCTAACTTTCATTTATATCCAACAAACCATGACAGGGGAGTTTCGATGATAAGGTGTATCTATAATTTCTTTGGGTCGTCATCACGTAAGAACTGCAAATGACACAATTCAAATCAGAATTTGAATGATTGAGGATGAATGTGTTGTCTGAAAATTTCACACGTTTAGGTCGATGCATTCCTTATAGATCGTACGTTTTCTGTATAATCTGAATGTCAAATAAATATCTTTCTTATTTTTTTTTACTTTTTATTACTATCTGTTTTGCAGTTCATCTACCTTATACATGCTACGTCATGTATGTAAAGGGAACGTTAATTGAAATTTCTTATTGTTTACTTCAGTCTTGCTCTGGGTTTCTAAGAGCCAACATCTTTTTGTTTTTTCATGCTCATGAGCAAGGCCATATTGGTCGAAACGTTGGGGAATTTTGATTTTTTACTTTCGCTGTATTTTATGACTTTGTATTTGGTTTTCTTCGACTGTGTATTCTGTACATTTTAGTCGTTTTATGCCCCTGTTAACATCTCACCATCTCCATTTATTTTCCTTGTAATCTTTCTTTAGTCAGGGGATCTACATATTTAAGTCAGAATGTTTCTTACTCTTAACAGTCAGAAAAAAAATCCAGGAAGAGTCATCTCTCTTTAGTTAATGGTATATTATTCTGACTTGTACAAGTAAGTTTGTTCAAGTTAAGATTTTTCTTCTTGATCCAATTCAAGACATTTTTTGACTAAGAGTAACTTCCCTTCTCGTTGTTCTTAACTTACTTGTTACAGTCAGAAAATGATGTGCGCATAAACTTGATAAATAAAAAAAAACTAAAGGAGCCCGGTAATAATAAAATACATCTTTTCTTCTTTGGAAAGTCCCGATTTTTTTTTAATTTCTTATTGTTCATTTTCGAAAACTGCCTTTAGCGTTTTCCGAAAATTGTAATTATATACAATTTCAGGAATAACATTGTAAAATACAGGGTAAGAAGTGTAATTTATGATTTAAACATCCCGTGTTATGTATACATTCGCTAATCCATATGGGAGTTCATTGAAACAATTCGGTCACCTTTTAACTAATTAAACAAAGGAAATCTTACCATAAATGATGATAACAGATTTACCATAAAAATGAATGTTTTGTTATATTCTGCTGTGAATATTAATATAATTTTAAAGGATTGTGTGATAAAAATAGCATTTTCTAACAAAAAATCCTTCTCAAAAACCTACTTTCATACCCAAACGTTAACTGACAAGGAACAGTAGGTATATGAATTGGTCACAGAGGAGATACATTTTGCGAAAAAGGTAAGATGAAAAATTTATGCAGAAGGACCACAGAAATCTTCACAAAAGGGATGCTCCGAACAGTATTTAAATACGATAGCTTCATATTGACAGCTGAGCACTATTATGCTTGGCTCAATGAAGCATAGTAATATATAATATCTAGACCGTTTAATCTATAGAACAATAGGTTATATAAATTGTGTTAAAATTCTAACCAATTAAAAGATGAAAAATATTTCATGGCTTCTTTTTTACCACTGTGGTGATGACAAAAACTGTGAAAGATAGGGGTAATTAGCTGACATAAAAAAAGCACTCAACTCAAGTTCATTTACAAGAAATAAAATCCCTATATAAAACTGATTAACAATATCTACACAGAGTCGACAAATTTCCCAGTTTTATATATAGAGTGATCTCTGACGGTAGTCAATTGAGAAACAGGGTCATCTGACGTCAGAGGAATCTCTGACTAGTATATTTTATGAAGGATAACTTTACATGAGAATATGAGAAAGTAACAAACTGACATCGCTGCAAAATTGAGAGAGTACCCTAGGTTTTTTGGTGGGGTCCATGTTGTTCATATGTTTTTAGGTTTTAAGTGTAGTGTTTGCATTGTTTTGGTCTTGTCTTCGGTGTTCTTCGGAGTTTGTCAGTTGTTTTCGATTTTCCCATCCTTCGAATATCCCTTTGGTATTTCTTGACTTTACTTTCAATCTGATTTAAACGAAAATAAACGAAATCGAATTGAAAAAATCAGTGCGCACAATTTAAAGGAGACTGAACAAACTGACTTAATCCATTAAGAATCTACAAGTGTATGACTTTCAGCTGGGTATTTTCGAATCTGATTTAAATAGATAAGAAATGAAACTGACTTGAGATGAGTAACTGGGACCCAACAAACTGACTTCATGAAATAAGAATCTTCATTTGTTTGACTGCGAGACGGATATATATTCGAATCTGACTAATACAAATCAGAAATGCAACTGACTTGATCAAATAAGAATCTACATGAGTATGAAGGTGAGCTGAATAGTTCCGAATCTGACTTCAACAAATGAAAAACGAAACTGACCTGAGAAAATCAGTGGTCTCAATTTAACTGAAACAGTAACAAACTTACTTCATTAAATCAGAATGTCTTCCTGTCTGATTTCAACAAAAAAAAAGAGGTAAAACAATACAATACTGACATCAGAAACCGGGAAAGATATTTTTTTTCAAACTGAGTAGACAAAGTTTTTTGAGAAACTAACATCAAACTATATGAAGATTATTTGCAATCTGAGTTTAAAAAAAGAAACGAAATTGATAGTGTGTGCACCGGTGCCAAATTGACGAAATAAAATCAAAATCATGAAAATACATGTAATTTTAAACTTAATTCATTATGTAGATAGTCCGAGATTCCTCTGAAGTCAAACCTCGCTTTTTTAATGACTAGGGCTCTCAAACGTCATATTCCAGTCAATTAAGCTAGGAGATTTCGGAATAAATTTGCAGATATTAATTGAGGCTTTTAAATTAATTTTCTGCTGCAAAAACGTTTTGCTTTGGTCACCTTTGAATAATAGTTTTAAAAATTTTGCTTGTCATTTCTGGTCAGGCAAGATAAAAATAGACATCATAAAGATTTGTTAACTGTTAGTTTTTTATTGGAGGGCATTTCATCAAAATATAAACTGTTTCTAAGATATAGAATTAAACTAAATAAGAATTTCTTGGTTCATGATATATGTCATGTAAGAGTCGATTTCGAACAGAATATGCAAATTTCCACGTGTTTTTATAGAGTGAGCTCTGATAACCCAGCCAAATGTATTAACGGCCATTTTTGCACTTTTTATAACTTAACTTTTCAACTAAATTACATGTATACATTATATAAAACTATGAAAATTTGAGAAAGATCACTCAGTGGCGGATTTACGGAGCACAGGGGGCACGTGTCCCCCTCTCCTAAGTTAAGGTCACCAAAAAATGTTATATGAAAAATTAAAAAAAACACAAATCGACCTCCTTGATTATGTTTATAATTAACAAATCTTACGAAAGTGATCATTACAAATGATCTCTTGTCGTACATGTAATTGATAATATATGACAAATAGTTGTGAAACCTAACACGCGTGTAACTTTTTACAACGGGGTAAAATTAATTTTCCATCAACGTGCATTGAAGATTTTCATTTAATTACTTCACAGACGATGGCTTAAACTTTAAAATCTGGTTTCATTTTTATTTAAATATTTGTGAATCAGTATATGTGAAATTCATATAGGTACAATGCATAAATTAATCATGCAAGTATAACTAGGTTGTTTTTTTTTAATTTTTAGGTTAGTGTTAGTGCAAAAGGGCATTTAAAACATTTTAAACAAAATGTTAACTTTCATTCTTTTTTCATTTAATATTTCTTTATTTTTGTTTAATATGTTCCGAATTATGAGACGCACAGACGGGCGCACGGACGGATGCAGGTCATTACTAAATTCATCCGTCGCGTTGCAGCAAGGGGCGATAATTATTCGAATGTTGGGTGGATGCCACCCCGTCTCCAAATTCTAGATTCGCCCTTGTCACATCAAAATGTGAGACTACAAAATAAGAAATGAAACTTACATTAAAAAGTGAGTATTATAAGTTTAACTACGAAGTTACCAAGTGAGACCTTTGAATATGACATGTATGAGCTGGATATGAATCTATGACAATGTTTTACGATCTAAAATTCGGGCCTCTGATAAGGCAACTCCAAGTTAATATTTTCTGTTGATTAGATTAAGGCATTCAAACACCTGTGGGTGAAAAAAAATCTAAAACTCCATCCGTATTTTAATCGTTCGCATATCGGAATTACAAACTGTAACATACGTACATGTTTGTAGTATGCATTAATTTAAGTCCATTTCCGTTTCCGTTCTTACGCTTTTATTTCATTTAAAAATGATCATGATGATAACGATAATATTCTTTGATACCAATTTCGATGCACAAGAACGACTTTTTACGCATACCATGTCATTTTCCTTTCTATATATATATCAAAGCCAAAGTTTGATTCACTATGTTTGGCTTTCTTCAACTAAAGAGTAATCAGAATTTCTTACTATGTAAGGATCGGCTTAAATTCCCCGGTAAGGAAAGTGTTAGGGGGAGGTAACTTGCAACAGTTTTGATTGTAGAGAATACCACGATACAGATTCCTATTTCCATGATCTTTGTTGTCAAGAAGTTCATATCTTGTCTATTCGTAAACTTTTTCATTCGTGGACGATCGAGGCATATTTTATTTTTTTTTATAATTTTATATTTTCTTTATTTAATTGTTGTTGATTTTGTTATTGTCTTTTGTGAAGGTTTATTTTTTCGCGGCAATCGGCCAAGATACATCGTACATCAAGAAGAGGGCTTCGTAGAAATACCTCGAAGCACCTTAATCTCGCTGGTTGGAAGAAAAAAATCTAAAGACATGATGGTGAGAGAAATGAAGAAAATGTCATAAAATGAAAATCAAAATGCAAAAAAAACCCATGAATTTAAAATCTCATTATTATTAGATTCATACATAAATATTTTTTATCGGCACGTGTCAGAGTGATCAATAAGTCCCGTGTTAATTACCTTATCACATGTTTATTGTGTTTAATCATCCAGAACAAATTCTGAACTGATAATCTGGCATAAACTGGCGGGATAGCTAGTTAGGATGATATCAAGATTGTATGTACTTTATCTAAAAACATGTAGTACTGGTAATCTTGATTGAAAAAAAAACAAGACGGATAAACAATTATATATTTTTTTAAATATGAATTAAAATGTAGTAAATGTAAATTTTATTTGTAACTCCGTTATTATGTAATTTTCGTTTATCTCCATTTTATTACATTTCCTTTTTTGTTGTTTTTGTTTTTTGTTTTCATTTTTTTTTATCTTATTTTTTTATGGGAAAAAGGGGGGGGGGGGGGGTAAATTCGACCGAGATAAATTGGTTTAAATTTCCATAATTTTTTGTGAAATAATAGTTTTACTTTTCCGCAGAAAAGAATATGTTGTGTCTGCAAAAAATACATACTACTTTTCTGCAATTTACCCGGTCAACAAAAGTAAGAAAAAAATTAGTAAGTAATATGGGTGCGCTACTTCCCAATTTTATTCCTGTCACCCAAGTAGCTTTGCTCTAATGAGTATTTTACAAAAAAAATTAAACGAAAACATTATCAAAATCTGATTTGCCAAAGATTCACCGTTTCACCAACTTAACAAACAGACTATATTTTAAAGTTGTTCGGCGACATTCGGATTTACATTTCAAGCTGCATAATAAGCTTTGTTGAATGTTCTTCAAGCACCTTGTGAATAATTTAAAGAATCTGGACTTTGTGGATTGTTTTATTGTGGAGTATCCGAAAATGCTTTATTTCCACTATCCAATATATGATTCATGTTAAACTTTTAACTGTATGTTTGAGGAAAAACTGACATGGAGTGCCGTTATAAATCACAATTATATATTCAAACAAAACACAAATGGTCTCCACACCATGCCCTGACTGATGGCCCCAGAGTAATTCAGTAGTTATGTCCAGCGGCGGTACAATATCATGTCAGAATATCAACAAATAATTTAACAGAAAGGTAACTAAGATTCCCAACTTGGGACATGAGCATAAAATGGTTAAGCAGTTAAATCTAAGAGCCCCCCCCTTTTTTTTGTAAATATGGTCAAGGAAACCAAAAGAAAAGTATCATAACACACTATAAAAGTCGATCCGACATGCTTCAAACTCCAATGGTGACACCAAATTATGAAAATATTTATTAAACCGTTTTTATTGTAGGATATCGATAGTGAACAATTTTTCAAACCTGAATGTAAAGCTTTATTATAATTTTAATTTAATGCACCAAGAATATTTCACGTATGTTTATGATGTGTACAATGTATAATACGTGCAAGGAAAATCAAATGGGTATAAATCCGGGATTTAAAAAATACATGGGATAAAACTTAAAATTACTAATTACTAAAATTAATATTTTTTTTATATTACCTATGTTTTATAGATAATCAACCCCCTTTAAATGTAAATCACCAAGTTTTTCACCCCACATTTCCCGGAATATGTATCTTTTTTTAAGTCTTAACTTTTCTGCATACGCTTTTCTTTGAATAGGCAGTGAATTTATTGACTGGGTAGCCCAACATGGCTAGTCTCTTGGGATCTTCAGTGAAAGGTTTTAACAAAACTTTGCTATGAAGCCATCTATTCTAAACCTGGCTTGTTCTTTTGGAAACCTCCCCAAAAGAAACAGACTTAACCACCATAGAATTAAAATCCAAATACAACACAATAAGGCATGTTAGCTTAGGGGCCGGTCAATATTTATAGGGGCGGGGGGGGGGGGGCTTGAGAATTATTGGGGGTAAAAATGTTTGAAATAAAATTGGGGGGGGTCAAAATTTATAAATAAATTTTTTTTACGCAATATTTTTTTTTGAGAGGATAAAAAGTTCTGAGAAGTCCAGTCACTTTATCTGTCTGTACTGATGGTTATCAAGGGTAATTAACATGTTTTGCTTGTGACATTCAACACAGCTGGTCATAAGTAGTGGTCTTTCAAAAATCTTATCTCCATCTGTGTATGGTACAAACTTTATTATCTTTTACAGTGCTTATCATTGTACCACATTGTTTATACACATTTATACACATTGTTTCTGAAAAAATGGATAAAAACATTGATTTTTTTAAAGTAAAACAATTGCAGTATTTTTTAAAAGCTAGAAGGATATACAATAATCAAACTGGGGAAATTAAAAATTTGACCAATGACGAAAAATCGAAAAAAAATTATTACCTTCTGTTTCAATGTTTTAATAAAAATGATCCGAGAACAAATATGTAATATTAATACATAACTTACTGATGAAAATAATGATTACATACTTTCAATCAGCTTAATTTTTGATTAATTGGCTTTGCAAGTTACATAAAATACAACTTTTTTCAGGATCTGGTTCAGAAAATGTCTCAGGTTTAGAGAAATAATTTCTTACACAATTTTAAATACTTTCATCCTCTTGATAGAATGTTTGACATTTTTCTCGATCTTCTGATTATATCTTTTACTGAAACTAAATGCTGGAATATTGATAGGAATTATAAGATGGTAACTATTAATTCCTCTATCTGCCATTATATGTCACCCCCCCCCCCCCCCCCCACCCCTCCCCCTCTCTCTCTCTCTCTCTCTCTCTCTCTCTCGTGTCTACAAATTTGATTTGCCTGGTCTAAAGTAATAGCCCCAATTGCCATTATATCTTTTACTCAAAATTAAATTCTGGAAAATTGATAGGAATTATGTTATATCAAAATGTTGATTTATCAATACAAACTTGTTATAGTAAACGTTTGTATTGATAAATCGAAATTTTAATATAACAATTATAAGATGGCAACTATTAATTCTTCTATCTGCTATAATATGCCTCCACTAATTGTTTTTATTTTATACAATAGTAATTAATCAACACATACGCAGTCACTTCTAAATAATCATACCATGTAGGCTTATCAGGAAGGTCATGACCTCGTATTTAGCAAGAGATGATAACAAGTAATATCCTTTCTCCCTTTCTTGGCGCATTTGCAAATAAATAAATAAAGTATTATACACACTCTTTCGGGTTTAAATTATTACTTTTTGGAGTCAACGTGTATATTTTCAGGACATAATATCCTGCAAAGTGATTTTAATCAGTAAATTTCAGTATAAATTCTCGCTTGTTATAGTCACTGTAACAGTTGTTTTTAAATTACAAAATTAATTGATCATCGCAAGGTTTAAAATTTTACTATTTTTTTATGCCACGCACTGAATTGACCATCTTTTTAATAGGCAAAATTTCCAGTAATATGTTAAAATATGTGAATCTTCCGTAAAAATTGAGACCTGCTGGAGTGATAATAAATTGTATAAGAGAAAGAAATTCAATAAATTCATCTGACATCTCTCCTTTTCGAATCATCTAATCGACAGACAGACTGACTTTTTCCTTTTAAAGTTCTGTCGTATAGGAACTGGCTTTTTTCATCTCGGTTTCAAACATTTTCCAGATCAGTTGCCATGGATATTTTGCTATTTTAATACTTGGTGGAGAGAAGGAATAGTTATATATATTATATCTGCGATTACAAGTTTCAAGGTGAATAACATCAATTCGGCTTTATGGAGAAAACAGATAAGTAGGGCCACTTTCCCCAGTATTTGTTTCACTCTTAAACATTGATTCTTAATCTGAAATATTTTTCTCCTTTTTATCTTAATCGGTTGTAAGCAATGCACCTTATACGAAAAAAAAATTTACCCCAACGGTCGTGTGTATATATGGGCGATTTGGGTAAATTTGTATCATTTTTGGAATATTGCCAAGAAGGAATTTCAGACCCAAAATCATTCTATTGTCATATAAAAAGAGATTCATAAACTCATTTACACCAAAAACAAGTTTTGGTTCTGAGTGTCCTTCACGTGGAAATTGTATTCAAGAAGTTAATTTCGCAAATTTGTGTTAAAAATGTCTCCCATGTTTAGGTAAGAAGAATTTTTTTAGTAACTTATATGTTAGTTATTACATGTATTAGCATATCTTAAGGGAACACATACTAGGCTATGCCTACAGAAATTTTTATAGGCCTCAGACGGCTTATTGAAAATGGCCCTAGAAGTGAAATAAATATGGCAAAAAGGCCCTACTACTTTTAAACGTAATCAGCAATATTAGATTTCATTAAACTGATGACGTGCGTAATATCGTTTAACCACCAACGGTTTAATAAATTTTTAGCATGATATTAATAATAATAAACTCACCTAAATGTTGACAGAATAAGAAATACTTAACAAATACATAAAATGTTTAGTTTAGTATGATTTGAGCTATTTATTTTAAAATGTAAATTTTTTTTGATACATTTTGTAGACTCTGGACTAAATAAGTCACAGGTGCATCCACTAAAGATGAAAATTTTCAAATATTAATATTCCCAAATATACGTCAAAACATCTTTTATCCCTTTTAAAATGCCTCATAATTTTTTACCCCCAAGAAAAAGATACGTTTTGCGTCTGAAGTTTTATCCCAAAGATCTCCAAAATTAGTAAATTTGTAACCCCTTAAAAAAAAAGTAAAGTATGCCCTTCGGACTGGTATTCCTTGAGAGTAGTTCATCCCCATACAGAAATAGTCCTAGTCTACGTGCTGGCAAATCTCCGTTGTAATCCCGCTGGTATTCCATATATTTCTTTTGTCGTCACAGTTTATGTAGTTCAGATTACGATAAATATTTAAAATTGAATTTTGTAAGGGCAGATTTATGGTTGCTGAAAAGCTTGTAAGAAAAACCTGCAACATTGGCGAATTTATAGGATGACACCCCCCAACCCCCCCCCCCCCCCCCCCCCCCTCTCCTTGAGGTAACCAAAATATTTGTGCTAAAATTACTAGAAACACAGCTTTACATTGTTGAAAATCTTCATATTTATCCAACGAAAATTTTAAGAAAGTGACCATAACATATGCAATGATCTTTTGTAATGGTTGATTGAAAAATAGATGTGAAAATTAACATGTATGTTACTTTTTACAAATCTGATAATAAAAAAGACGAAGAGTTAATTGGATGGAGATGTATCGCAGCGAAGAAAGTAAAATTAATTTTTTCCATCAGTGTCCGTTGAAGATTTGCAAGTACATGTATTTAATGACTCGCACACCCTTCATATACAATGACTTACACATTGATTCATATATAAACACAAGCTTATTTAAAATTGTCTGTCTTTTTAAAACCAACTATTTGAAATTCATTGGTAATTAAACATATCTGGGTAATTAAACTAGATAAGATGTTGTACCTTGAAAGAAAGTCTTTAAATCTTCATTAACTAGGAACACGTGAGAAGATTAAATTGGAAATTTTGCCCCCCCCCCCCTCCCAACTCGTCGATCCTCTGGTTCCGCCTATGTGAAATTAGAAATGAAGATTACGGTTCACAAGAAAGTATACATGTCTACATACATGTATTTTGACTCACCGTAACATACTTTTTGTGTCGCCTGCGGAACGCATGGTCGACACATAGGGATCACTTTCTGTCGTCTTGCGTCTTGTGTCGTCACACTTTTCTTCTATCCTCAACTACTCGTAAACCGCTCAAAGGAATTTGATGAAACTTTCTCTGTGCATTAATTCATTTTTAGAAAATTTCAATTTTTTTTTTAAAAATTGACATTTTTGAAAGAAGGGGGGTTCAAAACTCCTATCCTCAACTACTTCATAACCGCTCAAAGCAATTTGATGAAACTTTTGTGCATTAACCTTAATGCAAAGGTGTGCATATATATTTCATTTTTAGAAAATTTAAAAAAATTTTTGTAAAAATTGACATTTTTGTAAAAAAAGAGGGGGGGGGGGCAAAACCTCTATCCTCAACTACTCCATAACCGCTCAAAGGAATTTGATTAAACTTTCTCTGTGCATTAACCTTAATGCACAGGTGTGCATATATATTTCATTTTTAGAAAATTTTAATTTTTTTTCTAAAAATTGACATTTTTGAAAAAAAGGGGGTCAAAACTTATATCCCTTACTTCTCCATAACCGCTCAAAGGAATTTGCTGAAACTTTCTCTGTGCATTAACGTTAATGCAAAGGTTTGCATATATAATTCATTTTTAGAAAATTTTAATATCTTTTGTAAAAATTGACGTCCGCAGGCGAAACAGGTCTTCCTTGGAAGACTCGCACATTTTTTTTATAATTCTACAGAGAATTCGTATTTATTTCAGTAAGTATTAAGGCAAATCATTCAGTAGGATGAATAAAATTTCAAATATTATTAGAAGTTTTAGGACAAAATCTTCATATTTTAGTCTACCATAATGACGATACGCACGGTTTTATAAATTACATAAGTGTAAATGTATGGCTCAGCATTTGGTAATGTTATTCGATGAAATACTTCCCTAGTGTATTAGATACATTGTTGATAAATTTATAAGAACAAATATTGCCTACGAAATATATTATAAATTAGCGCACAGCGGATTTTGCAGCGGACTACAATATAACTTGCTTAGAACGCTCACACTTAAGACATTATATACCACCATTCTTGGATTTTTTTAGCTTGAGCAGAACAATTTGAATATTAAAGGTTTAAGGTATATTAACGCAATACGTCTTGAAAATAATTTTGTACACCAATCATCTTTATTCTGTAAAGATGATTGGTGTACAATAATCAGTAATTTTGCCTCAAATTCTTTATTCATTTAAAAATTATTCTATATATATGTAGAACGTCATTGTTCTCTATTCTTTATTTTTATTAAGGCAGTTATTTTGCATTCATAATTTTTAGTTCATTATTCTCCAATCAGTAACCTCAATCCAAACCCTCATGTAAGAGTGTATCTCATCCACGACGACCCCTAAAACTTGATGCTGTCTAATTGATGCATATCCCGTTACCTTTTATTTTGTCATATATAAATCATCTGCGCAATTTAAATAATTTATAACAAGAAGTTGAATCACTAAAGCATAATATTGCACTTACCAAATTTATATCAAGGAAATACACGTGATGACAATGGAATAGCTTCGCATGTTGACACATGATTATATCACTAATGAAGCTCATTGCCAAAACAAAACCCAAAACAATAATCTGATTGCAATACTAAAACCCAAAAGGGTTATAATAAAGTATTAGCTGTCAAAATAAGACTAGTCCGAAATTGCTGTAGCCACGGCCCCAGCATATCACAAAAAGGCCGTCAAACGTCAGAGCAATCTCGGACTAAATAAGACAAAAACGTATGTAGCACAGAGCACGTAAGGACACGGCAATTACTGTTGGAGATATTCCCCTTTGAGTTGGGTAGCAAAAATGGAGATAGAAATCTTTCATTAATAAATATTTTAATTAAATATTTGTGAATCTAACCATTCTGACAAAAAAAACATACAGTCTTGTATTTCAATTTTAATGCACTTTATACGTGTATGCCGTCAAGTCACGAAGGATGAAAATGCTTAAAGCTGAAACAAATACCTTAAATGTTAATCTTAACTGCTAAAATGACCAAAAAGATCTCTCAAACTTGATTTGTGATTTTCGTGATTTTTTTAAAATTAATGAGATGTTCTCAAACTTGAGTGTACCTGTTGGTGACATGAATGAGATGTTCTCAAACTTTAGTGTACCTGTTGGTGACATTAATGAGATGTTCTCAAACTTTAGTGTACCTGTTGGTGACATTAATGAGATGTTCTCAAACTTTAGTGTACCTGTTGGTGACATTAATAAAATGTTCTCAAACTTGAGTGTACCTGTTGGTGACATTAATGAGATGTTCTCAAATCTGAGAGTACCTGTTGGAGACATTAATAAAATGTTCTCAAACTTGAGTGTACATATTGGTGACATTAATGAGATGTTCTCAAACTTGAGTGTACCTGTTGGTGACATTAATGAGATGTTCTCAAACTTGAGTGAACCTGTTGGTGACGTTAATAAGATGTTCTCAAACTTGAGTGTACCTGTTCGTGACATTAATAAAATGTTCTCAAACTTGAATGTACCTGCTGGGGACATAAATAAGATGTTCTCAACATTGAGTGTACCTGTTGGTGACGTTAATAAGATGTTCTCTAACTTGAGTGTACCTGATGGTGACATTAATAAAATGTTCTCAAAATTGGGTGTTCCTGTTGGTGACGTTAATAAATTGTACTCAAACTTCTCAAAAATTACAACTTTCCTTTCTCCTATTTAGAATAAATATATGAGTGGATAACATTTCATGATTAGTCATAAAAGTGAATAAAATTAAATAAAGATAATTATGAATAACTTTGATCATATTACATAAAATGTTCTAATCTTCTTTTTATGATATTACATAAGTAATAGCAATGAAAATGTATATATTTTTACTAAGTGCACAACCAAAAAGTAAGTTAAAAACAAATTATACAGACGTTAAATGCATCAGCAAAATGATGATGATATTACATAAGTAATAGCAATGGAAATTTATATATTTTTACTAAGTGCACAACCAAAAAGTAAGTTAAAAACAAATTATAAAGACGTTTAATGCATCAGCAAAATGTTTCACTACAGCGATTATATTTTTACTTTAGAAAATTTTAATTATTAAAACGGTCTATTCCCCCTGACTCACTATAGGCGTTGAAATTTACAGATTTTGTAATTATTACTACTGCAAATTAGTAATATAGTTTTTTTCAATGTTATTTTTAGCTCACCTTGCCAAATGCCATGTGAGCTTTTTCATCACTTGTCGTCTGTCCGTCGTCTGTCGTCCGTCCGTCGTCCGTTAACTTTTCACATTCTAATTTTCTCCTCTGAAACCACTGTGCCAAATAGAATTGAATTTGGCAGGAAGTATCCATGTAAGGTCCTTTATAAAGATTGCTCATTTCGTCCCGATCGGACAACGAACATAGCCGCCATGGTCAATTGTTGTTTCTGATTGGCTGAGTTTTCAAAAATCTTCTCCTCTGAAACTGCTAGGCCAAATGGAACAAAACTTGACAGGCAGCATATATGGGGGGGGGGGGGTCCTCTATAACATTTCTTCATTTCGTCCCGATCGGAATTAAAATATGGCCGCCATAGGCAGTTATTGTTTCTAATTGGTTGATATAAAAAATTCTTCTCCTCTGATATCGCTTGGCCAAATGGAACGAAACTTGACAGTTAGCATCTATGGTAGGTTATTTACATATTTTCCTCAATTCGTCCCGATCGGGCAAAAAACACGGCCGCCATAGGCAATTCTTGTTTTCCATTGGTGGATTAAAACAATTTTTTTCTCTGGAACTGCTTGGCCAAATGGAACGAAACTTGACAGAAAGCATCTATGGGAAGTTCTTTACAAAAGTTTTCGCTTACCATACTTCATAATGATAGGAGAAGTGACTCCTCTCTTTGAGGTACATCAATAAAAATGGCTTTCATGCCAGGTGAGCGATACATGATAGGTGAGCTCAGTCCTCTGAGCCTCTTGTTTGCTTAAAAATGCCATTTAACAATTTTTTTTCTATTGCGAATTTATCAAAATGTTTAACACTGTGTAGAGTAGACCTTGCCTGTATTCTGCATGGCTTTTCTTTCATTTCATTTTCTCTTAGATTTTGTTTTAGTTTCGAAGGTTTTGGTCATGGGCCTACCTGATGAACTTTAATACAGAGATGCACATTTTTTACGCAAGAAATTTAGTAAAAGAATTTGCTTTACCATTTTTCAGAACAAGAAGAAAAGGAGAGAAAGTGATCCACAGTAAGCATGTTTTGTTCTGTGTTATTATACTTAACGTTGTAGACTGTATATTGGTCCTTGGAGAACTCATACTGGACATGTATTACGTAAAAGGTATAGTGCTTTGGCTTTTATAATGTGTTTTAAATACTATAGGCCAGTGAGGATAGAAGTGGGTGGGGGGTGGTTTCGTACCCCTCATATCGGTTTAACCACTGCTACTTTTCTGTGCCAAGTCAACTATCATGACTATCTATTGATTTTATGTTTTTATTTTGTCTGGAGTGAAGTTTATTGGATGCCGTTAATTAATTAATATGTCATTCTTGACTTTTATTATTTTATATATAACAATTCACAGACAGTACTAATTCAGACCAATATATCTGTGCCAAATATATTTACATGCTTTTTTTTAAATAGATTGGATAACTTCACGATACATTTGTATTTCATACTAAGACTGAGTTTATCTAGATGATGAAAAATAAAAGCATTGAGGTCAATTATCGTCAATGAAGCTGTATTACTAACGTGTAATACTTTTGTTTCTGATTTAGAGTTAAGAATTGAAAAGATTTTGTTGTTTTTTTTTTTCAAAGTGAACTTTGTTTTGGGTTTTGATGTTTGTGCTTATGAATTCATCATTATATCTTTAACCGGATTTCCAACATTTTGATCTCGAGCACTGGTAATGAGTTGTCAGTCAACGAAATGTCCATACAGTGCATCAAATGTATTCGGTATTTTGTGATACATTTTATTTATAGCATTCAATAAATTATATGGTTTCAAGAAATTATCTCAATGGCTTTCAGGATTGCTGGAATCGTCTGAAGCTACAAGTACAACATTTATTATGGACATGAAGACCTTATATCCATTACAATTATCAGCCATTGGAACAACTAATGTGGAGCCATTATATGAAAAACTGCTTCATGCTCATATAGACTGGAGTCATTCCCCTCAGGATAACAATAGTATAGATAAAACGTTAATTCCCACAGTTAACTGCAATGAAACCACCAACACTGTTTTTCCAAAATGGAGAACATGGTTCGATAAAGGTAAACGATCTGTAGACCAAAATGATATCGACAACAACAATCAAGAGAGTGTGCAACATGGAACAAATGAGATCGACGCTCACGACGATAGTCATCATGAGGATCATGCGGCCCACAGCATTGAAGAGGATTTAGCGCACGCCTTTCACAAAGCTAGTATAACCATTTTAGCAATACTGGCTGCTGAGGTAAAAACTCAAATTAGTGAGCCATATCATGTAGTAATCACCCTATGATACCATTGTGTTTCATCTGTAATACTAAAAACAGAAAATATGTAAGCCCAAAACGGCCTGCTGGTGTTACTTTTAACCACTGTAGTAATATTTAGGGTAGACGATGTTATTGTTTACTCTGCTTCTGTTTTATTGTACTTAGATGTTAAATGTTTGCTTTTACTATCCTTTTATGTTAAATGATATGATGGAAACGATGTTTAAAGGGTTTTTTGCTGTAGTTTCCAAAACCTGGTATTTGCAGTGTCCACTAATTCAACTATTTATTATACTACTAAATTAATCTTTCTTGGTATTTTATGTGATAAGGGGACCAGGGCTTACTATGACGGTTAACTTTATCACTTGATCGAGTTCGCCCGAATGTGCTGACAGATCGTCGTGTTGATATCACTCAAGTACTACACAATATTATTTGTACTGATTATATATTTTTATTACTGTCAGTACAAACTACAAGCCCAAACGACATATAAATGAGATATGCAAGAAGCAACATGACTGTTTATATTGACGTCAATCACATTCAGTATTATAATCACAATAACGTTGACGTTACCAGGTGATGTAGGAATTATTTTTCTTTTCGCTGGCGAATTAGGAGATATTATGAGACTGTGAAAAATTTAGCACATTACCGACCGCGCATAACTATATAATTTTCAATGTTTAGTTTATTACATTATATTTACAGAATATATTTAAGATATTTTGTTATGGATCAACTTTCTTAGAAAAGAAACTTGAGGTAAGATTAAAATACTTGAGACTTTCTTATAACTCAATTATTTAAAATCAGTGGTTTTTACTTTTAACCTTAGCTGTTGTTTTTATGATTTTGTATTTGGTGCATTCTGTACATTTAAGTCGTTTTATGCCCCATTTAATGGTGTAATTTTTACTTTTAACTTTGGTTGTTGTTTTTTTATGATTATGTATTTGTTTTTGTTCGACTTGTGCATTTTGTATATTTTAGTCGTTTTATGTCACTATTGAGATCTCACCAATTCTATTAATTTTTCTCGTATTCTAATATTTAAGATCGATGTTGTACTGCATGGGGAATATAAAATAAAGGTAACATCTATGAAGTTATGATTAGTTATACTCCTTACGGATACAACCATATTAAGAATAAATACTAGTAAGTTATTATTATATTTTGTTGTTACTGTTTTATGTTGACCTTTCTCGTTTCTTTATTTCTAGGTATTTGATTGTATAATAGTATTTGGATCGTTGTTCGTTGATATCTACTTCCTGAAGGGAATTAGTGCCTATAAAATCCAAGAATTCGTTATTATTTTAGCTTTCCTAGTTCCATGGAGAGTAATTCGAGTTGTTAACAGTAAGTTAATTCACTTCAATTCCATGACGCACTCAAATACTTTTTTATCTGTTAATTAAAATTTCAAATATTCTTTGTCTTTAGGAGTAATTCAATTATATTAATAAGTTCTAAAAAAACTACAATATCAAGAAATTTCTCAATTCTGTTTTGTAGCATTCTACTGGGATTCCTATTTCAGTCAATCTAAGTACAATAAAATCCCCTGATTTTTAACCGTATTTTCCAAAGGCAAAAATACAGTAAATAGCTTGGTGAATTATACCGGCGAGTGGTTTCAGATACTGTTGAAGGAAAATACGTATATATAGATTGGTAAATATTTTAAATTTTCACACCAGCAATTATGAGTGAAAGAAATACATGGAAAAGTGGCCCCATTCCTTTTAGTTTTGGCTTTTCATTTTACTCAACTAAACGTTTTTGCAGTTTTATCGTCTTTTCTGCATTTCGTTTTTGTTTGTAAATTACTAGTAGAATTATGCTATTGGTATTTTTTGTGTTTCTATCGTGAATTTGGTTGAAAACAAATCTTATTCTTTCAGGTCTTGTTGTTGCTATCATAGATCACGAACATTTCAGACTTAAACTTTTATATAAACAAAAGAAAGAGGTTTCAAATGACCTCAAGAAGACAAAATCAGACGTAAAAAATTTACAGGTAATATTTAGATCCTAATCTTTTAGGTTTTTAGTATGTAAACTGACTGCAGAATATACATTGTTTGCTAATCAGATCGGGATTTCAAGTGACCAAATATTCAATGTTAATTTTTTTACAAAAATAACTTCAAGATAGCTTACATTCTTATTTTGTCTGTGCCATTTAGAGCTAGCCATAAGGTTTTGTATTTGCCATTCATTGAAGATCAAGTTGTTACCGGTGGGTGATTATTTTTGGTTTGATCAGTTAACAGATAGGATGTTGTCTTCTTGTTATGTTACTCCATATTTGTTCTATCTCATATTCTATAAATGAAGCTAAGTGGGAGTGGAAAATGATTTTAAAAAATAGGAGTATTCTAAGATATCTGGAATATATGTATATATATAGTGCACAGTAAGATCTTGTAACCAAAAGAGTACTTTGAGACATCAGGACTTTTAACATGATAAAACAGTTTGAGAAACTAAATTCAACTTATATAGCCTAATGTAAACATTCTGGTAAATTTTATCTATTGTCTTTTATGTATTTCGAATGGATAGGCAATTTAGCAAGAGGATCATTGTTCTATCAAAAACTTAAATGAAATATGGCATTTGTCAATACTTTAATTCTAGTCAGCAATTATACAAGACAGCCAAATTATCAATTTAAAAATATACTATTTCACAATATTGCAGCAATCGATGGATATATTAAAGAAATTAGCTATGGATGCTGGAGTAACTGAACAGAAAATAACTCGGCATTTAGGTAAATGATTTTATTTTACTCTTCGGTCTCATTCAAAGATAAGAGTCTCGGTGACCTGAGCCTTTTAATGATTTCAACTAATGGTTACTTGTAAACCAACATTGTGTTTTACAATTTAAACATGATGACGAACATGCTCTGACATGTGATGAAGATCTGAGACATCTTCAACAAAAAAGAGAATGTCAGCTTTTTTCCAGCATGGCGTGTACCTTACTTTTCCGAAGCACCTAATGTCCTTCCTTTTTAATAGGGTTCACATTTGTATTGCTGTGGTTTTATGTTGTCTTGTTACGCTTAATGTCTATGTTATTTGCTGTATAGTATATATATATCTGTTAGTTAATGTATCTGTTGAACATGGAAAACGCCAACTTACTGAAGAATTACATAGTAATTTATCAATATATTTATTTTAATAATGTTTCATTTGGTTTAAGTTTTTTAAGGGTTGTATTTTTATTTATTTAGCACTACATCAACAAACCAATGGAAAACAAAAGAAGAAAGGGAATGGTGTTCTTGGTTTTGGTCAAAGTTTTCCATTGTTCCATCATAATCATTCCTCATCATCTCCAAAGACGTCCAGATCCTCCCCAAACTTAAAAAAATGTGATGACAAAAATGAAAAATACTGTGATAAATACAAGGGCAATGGTGTCGTCGCCCATGACAACGTATCATTTGAATTGAGTGGTGAAAATGATGACAATTCGTCCAGTGTTACCTTTAGTACACAAGAGACAGACACGGTGATAAATGTATCAAACGATGATACTAAACAACGTCTTTGAGAGACAGAAAGATAAATTCGGCAGAATCTTGAGAATCCAAAACAAAATCCAAGTTTGTGAACGAACATAGATGTCGATGTATGAGGAAAATGTCCTTCCTTTTTAATAGGGTTCACATTTGTATTGCTGTGCTTTTATGTTGTCTTGTTACCCTTGTTACGCTTAATGTCTATGTAATTTGCTGTATAGTATATATATCTGTTAGTTAATGTAACTGTTGAACATGGAAAACGCCAACTTACTGAAGAATTATATAGTAATTTATCAATTTATTTATTTTAATAATGTTTCATTTGGTTTAAGTTTTTTAAGGGTTGTATTTTTTATTTATTTAGCACTACATCAACAAACCAATGGAAAACAAAAGAAGAAAGGGAATGGTGTTCTTGGTTTTGGTCAAAGTTTTCCATTGTTCCATCATAATCATTCCTCATCATCTCCAAAGACGTCCAGATCCTCCCCAAACTTAAAAAAATGTGATGACAAAAATGAAAAATACTGTGATAAATACAAGGGCAATGGTGTCGTCGCCCATGACAACGTATCATTTGAATTGAGTGGTGAAAATGATGACAATTCGTCCAGTGTTACCTTTAGTACACAAGAGACAGACACGGCGATAAATGTATCAAACGATGATACTAAACAACGTCTTTGAGAGACAGAATGATAAATTCGGCAGAATCTTGAGAATCCAAAACAAAATCCAAGTTTGTGAACGAACATAGATGTCGATGTATGAGGAAAATGTCCTTCCTTTTTAATAGGGTTCACATTTGTATTGCTGTGCTTTTATGTTGTCTTGTTACGCTTGTTACGCTTAATGTCTATGTTATTTGCTGTATAGTATATATATCTGTTAGTTAATGTAACTGTTGAACATGGAAAACGCCAACTTACTGAAGAATTACATAGTAATTTATCAATTTATTTATTTTAATAATGTTTCATTTGGTTTAAGTTTTTTAAGGGTTGTATTTTTATTTATTTAGCACTACATCAACAAACCAATGGAAAACAAAAGAAGAAAGGGAATGGTGTTCTTGGTTTTGGTCAAAGTTTTCCATTGTTCCATCATAATCATTCCTCATCATCTCCAAAGACGTCCAGATCCTCCCTAAACTTAAAAAAATGTGATGACAAAAATGAAAAATACTGTGATAAATACAAGGGCAATGGTGTCGTCGCCCATGACAACGTATCATTTGAATTGAGTGGTGAAAATGATGACAATTCGTCCAGTGTTACCTTTAGTACACAAGAGACAGACACGGCGATAAATGTATCAAACGATGATACTAAACAACGTCTTTGAGAGACAGAAAGATAAATGCGGCAGAATCTTGAGAATCCAAAACAAAATCCAAGTTTATGAACGAACATAGATGTCGATGTATGAGGAAAATGTTTTATTAAATGACTGTAGAAACAAACAAACAATCACATATTCGTATATGTACATATTTTTATAACATTTTATATTTACATGGGTTTCATGCTTATATTTTTAAAAAATTCTCAAATATACTGTGGTTTCTTAATTTATGGATTTTTGTTCTATTCAGTACAAAAACAAATTACAAAAATAGTCGAAGGAAGGGGTCTATTTTTTACGTTTTTTTAATTTTACAATTTTAACACTTACAAATGCTACTACACAAATACTCGCACCTGACCTGATGAAACTATTGGGGATTTGTATCAAACAGTGGCATAAAGTCAATGGTAAAAAAAAATAGAAAATAAAAATAAAACAAAAAACAAAAAATAATATCCATGCTTGATTGATAACAAGGTGCCATTAACGCATTAGTACATGCTCAAACTTCCAAAGAACCTGGTGACACTGCAGCCTTTTTGGTTGTTGGATGAAGAGAATAGATTTATAATACAAGAAACTGAAAAGACTCTGATATAGTATAAAAGAAGATAACATGAGAGGACAACTGTTATAATTTGAAGGTTAAATGAAAATTTTATCCGTGTTTAAAATGAACCAATAATTTAAAATTACAGGCAATGAGAACTTAAATTTAAATTTCTAAAACTGTTGTGTTGTATTGGAAGTTGGTAAAATAAGGCACATGGGGATCAGGTACTCAGCACGTATGCATTTGATACGAATAGCCCATTTGAGGACATTTAACCTCTATATTTGTTCTTTTCCTCTTTAGTGTGTAGCTTCGGTATTCTTAAGCCAAGATCAATCCTCAATAAAGCAACTCTTCATTCAATTTTTCCACTTGCTATGTGATGGTGCTATAAAAGTATTGCCATTGTTTATAATATTAGTTATAGTAAATATAGCAATGGTATATTACAGTAATAAAGGTATTTAAGATGTGCAGAATTAAACCGAAATTTTTCATGGATTTCTGAAAGCTATATATAGAATCTGAATGAAGGTTTTTGAATACTGTTGTTTCTGTCGGAAACTCTTACATTTCTGATTTTGATTACCATATATAGATATAGCGCCAACAGAATACTGATAAGAATTCAATTTCAAACATTCTACTGGTATGAAATCCAAATCGTATTATTATGACCAATGACAAAAACAAATAATCACAATAGGAAAAACAAACACATGTCAACATTTAAAATTTGTAAATTACAAGTGATCACAGCCAAGGAGATTAAAAGCTATCAATATTAGTTATATTAAGTATAGTTATTATATGTGAAATCAAACCAAAGTCGTTTTAAGTTCATTATTCAGTTAGTACATTTTATTAACACTTATTACATATATCTTCTATAAATCCATATCTTTTTCACTAAATATTTAATTAAATATTTATTCATTATTCATTACAGAAAATGATGGAATAACACTTGAGAGTTCATTAAACAGGTCATCTCGTGGCTTTTCTAATATTTTACATTTTACCATAAAATGGAATTCGTCTTCAGGTTCTGACTTATAAAGTGGACATAATCTTTTCTCAATTGTCAGTTTTTGATATCTTCCTCTTTCAATGTTTAAGAAACTATTAGAAAATTATAACATGAATCCAAAACACAGGGCGGATTCGTGAGAACAACATCATATATACAAAAAAATGCAGAAAAATGAAATAGAGAGTCCATAACATAGAATATTCCAAAGCTAACGCGAATTAGAAAAAACAGTAACATAGAGGACAATTATTATAAAATGCAACAAAACACACACGCTTATACTCACCCACACGCACAGGAAACGAAGAAATAGTGATATAATGAATGATAGAGAGTTTTACCTTAAAGCTACTTCTTATCTTAATGTTCAGAACAAATTATATAAATATACCAATGTACTTGTAAATTTTCCATCTAATCAAATATCAATACTTTAGCATCAAAACATTCTATAAGTTGTTTACGATTAACAATCTAGATTTTTTACTTAAAGTCTTAAAGCTGTCTACAAAAAGACATATTCTTCTGAAATGTTAAATGGGTAGAAAAAATAATTAAAATTGTTTGGATTACGTCATGTACGACAAGATTTTAATGCTAACCGAAAAACATTATAAGATTTTATTTCTTTTTAAAAATATTGTTTACCAATTACATTGAAAGGGTTAACATTACGACATATTTGAAAAATATCTTATATAAAGTTATTGTAAATTAATAGACATTACAGCTTATAGCTACGGGCCATAAAACATGTTTCACAAAATCAGTAGTATGGAGTCTAATGATACAAAAGGCTTTACGTAAAATTGTTCTCAATTTTAAATGCAAATTCTCAGTTCCACATTTAAATCTGTCAATGTTTAAAAACCTTCCCTTCGACTTAACATCTGAAATATGAAGTGCAATCATTTGTACAAAGAAAACACGTCCGACTATAATTTCATCGTGTCGGCACCATTGTACGTACATCGTATACTTGCTCTGGGTTTCAAAGAGTCAACACCTTTCTATTTTTATTTTTTACATACTCGTGATCAAGACCAAATTGGTCGAAACGTTGAGTATTTTTAACTTTTTAGTTTATTGTTGTTTTTCACTATTTTATATTTGGTTTTGTTCTACTTGTGTATTTCATACATTTTAGTCGTTTTACGCCCCTTTTGACAGCTCACCATTTCCATTTATTTTTCATGTTATCTATTGTCGTATGAGCTATTTCGCAACATACTTAGTTTTTTATATAAACTATAGCAATATTTCTTTTATTCCTTTGAACGCTCTAGTATCTCAATGCATCATATGTAAATACAGGAAAAACTTGCTGGACAAGGATCAGAAAAGGAAATGACATGTATTATAAGGTACTTTTATTTTGATGACAAAATTTTAAATGGCCTATTTAGTCTTTCATGCCCATGATCTGCTCAAAGATGAGCAAAAAGCACAAATTACTAGCTGTTCAACAATAAAATTATACTATGTAATCTTTTTGTGTCAATAAAATATTTAGTTGCTGTGTTGTATGCAAATTGTCTTGGAGTGGATCTTCTGATAACTATACTAAATAATGTATTATGTAGACAGCACGCTGAACAAACGGAGAATTGCTAACTCAGTTATTTTCCATTGATCATAGAAAATGAAGTACATATAACGTAAATCCTACCTGTATAAAGTTTTGCTTATAAAATCTTAATTAGAAATATGTTTTGCAAAGTATAAAGGACAAAAATATGTCAACAAAGGCGCTTTTGAATTCTACAAATAGAATTTTACGATCTACAATTTGTATATAAATTTGAAAACTGTACAGATATAATCACTTTCAGAAATCTATAAAAAATTTAGGAAAGGATTTCTACTGATCCAAAAATGTTT
This sequence comes from Mytilisepta virgata, assembly GCA_028015205.1. Lineage (NCBI taxonomy): Eukaryota > Metazoa > Mollusca > Bivalvia > Mytilida > Mytilidae > Mytilisepta > Mytilisepta virgata. The sequence continues at coordinate 42,611,199 of CM051515.1, forward strand.
ACCTTTATTTTTATCCCAGTTATATTTGTATGTGACATGACAGCCTCAATATATGTTATTCCAATTAAAGATATCTGATTGTTAGATTCAATCTACATTAATTGACAGATAGATAAGATACAATTCATTTGTGAAAACATTACATTATATTATCTTATCCTTAAATAATTTCAAAATCAATAGGTAAATGTTTGGCGATAAATCCAGGCCTCTTTTTGTGAGTAACCGACCCAGTTTACACATCGGTAACCTCTAGAAAAAATGAGTTTAATCCTATAATATCCAAAATTATTAAATCGAGAAAAGAGTTATTTTCCTCGAGGTCCGTAACTATTTTTCGAGATTTAATAATTGGGATATTAACTTTTATGAAGGCCATAACTGTATTATTATACTGAACTGAAAATAAAGATACAATTATTAAATCAGAATTGGGTTCTTTTCCTGATGTGCACAGAGTCTTTTTGTAGACGAATATATTCTAAATAAGTCTAAATCTACAAGACAATTTTGTATCCGCAGCCATTTCTACCCAACGACAAGTTGTTATTTGAAAAGACATGCAATTTGCTGACAAAGGAGTTATTTTATTTACGCGCTCATTCGCATTTTGTCTTTATTTTGCCTACACGCAGTTTCCCGAGGGAAATAAGGGATTATTTTTACGACGTCACGTGTCACATGGGTCGTAAATTACGGTAAGGCACCGAGTTTTTAGTTCAACCTTCAAGATGTGTGTACAGAGTAGATCTAGAAGGGCGTTGTTAACTTACAATAGCCAATGGGTGTTCTAATAAAGATTCAATCCTTATTAGATTTTGCTAGATTATTTCAACTAAAGATTAATCCAATACTTCATGCTGCATAAAATTAATAAAAAAACTCTCTTCTCGGAAAAAAACTACTTTGCTAGAAGTGTGGAAAAAAAAATAAATTGATTTTATCCAGAAAAAAATATACTATCAAGCACAAAAATCCCAGCCCCCCCCCCCCCCAAAAAAAAATTAAAATTTACAAACCTACTGACAAATCTTTAAAACAAAATATCAATACGTATTCTCTTATTACATGTGTTACGTATTTTATATTGTTGAAAAAAAATATTTACAGCCAAATTTTCCCTTATTTTGAATAATCTTATGCAACTATCAATTGTACACCTTCTCATCGATCTTTCAAAGGGTGACTTCCCCCGCCAAATCAACTGGGGCATCTTGAAGGTAACAAACGTTTTAAATAATTTTAAAATTGGTAGTAATATCGACTAATGTCACCAAAGATTGCAGTATAAAGACAATAACAGTGCGCTGACGACATAATATTCGATATACAAATTGAATGAACACAATCGTGTAAAATTGGTATTTCTGTCAAATTTGAATATTTTGACGTCCTCAGATGGTGATCGATCCATGTATCTAAGGGATTTGTGTGATCTCTAAAAATCTGTTCCCTTCTAATGGATCATACGGCAACAATAAAGGTAGACACTGATGAGTAATAATTATCATTCATTAAATGCATTAATTTCATGCATGTCGTAGTAAATATTTGGTAAATCTATATATAGACTGAGGAGATAAACTTACGATAGCCTATTGTTACAAATTTATCTTATAAGTTTTAGACTTTACCACATATTAAATGTGCCTATAAATAAAAATATAATATAAACCAAAAGTATGAATAAGCCAAGATACAAAGTTTTAATATAAATCAAATATTCACAGAGAATATAAAAGGGGGTAATTGGATATTTTGTTCAAAATGCATGCCCCTTTTGTATGAATGGAGTTTTATTATTTAATTGGTTTTGAAACGATTGAAGTCACCCACTTTTTATTTTAGAGTTACCCGTTATTTATTTTAGAGTTAAGTCAAATCTTAACGGACAGGGTTTCAATAAAGTAAGATTTTGCTAAGCAAATTCTTAACTTGACTCGTTTTATGCATACCAATCAGGTAATGTTGGCGGAGTTTACTTGACTAAGTGATTTCTTAGCAAAACCACACCCTTTAATTATATTTTGCCATACTCATACCAACAAGTAATAATAGGGAGTAGACACCCCCCCTTTCTATCCGGGGACAATTACGCACTCGATAAATTATGCGAGACGTTAACTTACTGCATCCGTGAATAAAATCTTTAAATAAAAGCAAATTTTAAAATGCAATAAGGAAGTTATCTTGATGTTTATTTTTTAAAGTATATAGTAGTCATTGTTTACCAGATGAAATATTTCTTACATCCATGAGAAGGAGCAAAACTAGGCCTTCATCCTAACATGCCTACGGAACTACTTTTTACGCTGATCCCTGCATTAAGCTCCAATGCTTATCTGCAAAGAAACTCTGAGGAAATATTACTTCATTTACCGTAAAACAGTATTTAAAGGATACATTTACATGTATACAAAACTTTCAAATGCAACAAAATAAAAGCAAAATACCATATATAAGTATAAAACTCGTAAATGAGATCTGTGAGTTTCCTGTACATAAAAGTACACATATATCTGATAATAGCTTGTTTTTTTGTTTAGTTGGGATTTTACGCGGTTTTCAGCACATTTAGCTATTTCGCGGCGGCCAGTATTTATTGATGGAGGAAGCCTGAGTACCCGGAGAGAACCATCGACCTCTGGTAGAAAAATTGGCAATCCATGTCAATTGAGATCGGAGTCGAACACACCCGCCACATGTGAGATTCGAAGTTGACCACCTTGATTAATTGAGAATCTTAAATAAAATAACTTGATCGAAATATTTAAAAAAGCAGAATGGAGTACAAAATGTTATATGAATTGAACTTTTAAATTATTGAATGTATGATAGTTTACGCTTTAATATGTAGAACAAGATGCCTACAATTGCTTTTACCATTTCCCTTACAGGATCGATTTCCTCCACCTCAAAATGTGACCTTCTTGCAGATTATAGTTTTTAAAAATGATAAAAAAGATAAATAATAAGATGAAAACCAGTTTATCTGGAAATTTTCAAAATGAAAACAAAAATGTATTGTGTCATTACTAAATTAAACAAATTGATGATATGACATATAATGAAAAATATTTGAGCATTTAAAAAAATAATAATAAAATCGTACAAACAATATTAAAATAAGGATATTGTGAAATGGATAGAAAACATTTTTTTTTATCTTTTTCTAAGAATTTAGAATTTTTATAATATTCGAAAATATTCTAGATTTAAGCTTATGTAACTAAAAATAAAATATAACAAAGGAGCTTCTTAAATTTTTTTGTACAAAGAAATACAACCTTCAAAGATATTTTTGCCCAATTTTCAGAAAAAAAATAGGTTTCAGTAATTGTTTTGGAATTTTTTGGTTGGTAAAATCAAATAAATTTCCAGGCTTTGTCGAGGTCGACGAACAACTTACGGTCTTCAGTAGAAAAAATGTATAAGGAAGACGGAGTTATCTTCCTTCTTTCCGATTTTCCTGTCATGCTATTTGCACACGTCAGAATGCAATTAAATGTACAAGACAGTTACCATCTTCAGATGCCGTGAACCCTCTCTTATAGGTCGTGAACCTACACCAAAATTTTCTGATTAACGCAAAAATGTGTAAAGATTGCGTAAAAATTATGAGAGAGGTTGAAAAAAACCGATTTAAGACAGTGCAAAGAATTAAAGTCAGACTAAAAAATGTTGATTTTTCGTCAAAAACATGGAATAAAATCTATAAACCACTCACTCATGGTGTAAGTCCAAGAGTTTGTAATAGCGCAAGTGACCTCCGAAGTCTTGACTATCAATATTTCTTATTGGAGGCAATAGTAACGTGACAACTTTGAAATATCTTTACATCGGCGAAAATCGACGAAATTTTTTCTGACGTATATACGTAGGTGAGTTCTGATTTTTTTGCATCAGAACAATTCTGACTCAAACAAGTCGATCCCCTGACTGTTTGCTTAAGGATGCTAACTGGTCAAGTTTTGGTCTTTTTGTCAGATTTTCGAAATCCTCGGGTTTTATCCATTTCTCAAACATGAAATTTTTTGCCCGTGAACCACCACTTTTTCTTTTATAATTCAATCATATATACCTTAAAATGGTATTTGACAAAATTTTAAGAAATTCTTTTTATTTTTTCATACATTTTTGAGAGACTGAAGTTGTTAATGCAAAGACAATGAAAAATCCAGAGAAAACCCATTTCCTGCAAATTTCCAAGGCCTTGTAGCTCTAAAATGAGCACATAAACGTAAATTTCTTTCTTGCTTATTTGTCTACTATTGATATGTTCTCTCAAACTAAAACACATACTTCAAATCCTATTTATTTCCTATTAGACCAGCGATCATCCTTAAACAGTAAAATAGGGCAGAAGTTGTATACGATCCTTTTTCTGGAAAATTACTCAGTGTTGCAAAATTTTTGTTTTTAAGATTAAGACGTCTAAGTTTAAGTCATTACAATCCATTTTAATGCCATTCCTATCCATGTATATAATAAATGTTTAAACTGACACGAACATTCCATATAGATATAAAAAAAAATTAAAATTGATGAATGAAATAAAAGGATACAAAGTACAGGTCAAAAATAGACTGAGAAGGTAAACATTAAAACATTAAAAGAAATGGTTTTAAGATAGTTAAACTCATTTCTTATATACATAAAACATTTTTATAACAAGGAAATCGTAATTACACGCATTCTGACCACTTCCATGACTTCAATGAAGCATGTGGGATTACAGTTTTGTGTAATATTGCAGGATTGTTATACCATTCTTTGTGGTATTCATTTATATCAACACTGACCTCTTCCCTATTCCAAGAGCTGGGATATTTTCCCTCTAAGCGTACCTTCAAAAATTGATAAAAACCAAAAATTGTTGTTGCAACCATTATAGCTCCAACACAAGAAATTAATATTATCCACCTTGTTTCTAAAGTGTTTGTACGCTCACTATATTTCGGAGAATCAGTCGAAATTTCAGTCGATTGGTGAATTGTCCCAGTAACTGTTTGTAGTTCCTTTGTACGTTCTTTCCTTTTAGTAGTAAGTTTTTTCAATGGTCTTTGAATCAGTCCTTGTTGAATCTAATGTTTTAATTGATTCTGTAGTTGTGGTTGAGGTTGCTAATTTCATGATTGTTGTTGTGGGTTCTGTAGTTGAATATAAAGTTGTGGTCGTTGATTGTGTGGTTGTCAGCTGTGGTTCTGTAGCTGTAGTTGTCATGTCTGTGGTTGAGGTTGTTGGTTTTGTGGATGTCAACTGGGGTTCTGTTGCTGTAGTTGGCACGTCTGTAGTTGAAGTTGTTGGTTTTGTGGTTGTGGTTCGGTAGTTCTAGTTGTTATCTCTGTGGTTTTGGTAATGGATTCTGTACTTGCCATTGGTTTTTTGGTCGTAATAACTTCAGAGGTTAGAATTGTTCCTTCTATGGGCGTTGTTTCTTTTGTTGTTATCGTTCGTTCTGTGGTTATTCTCGTTGGTTCTGTAGTTATAGTTTTTAATTCTGTGATTGTATTTGTTTTTTCTCTGGATGCAGTAATTGGGTTTGTTGTTTTCGTCGTTGGTTCTGTGGATGTTGGTTCAATAGTTGTTGTTGGTTCAATAGTTCTATAAGTAGATGCTTCTGATGTTGTAGTCGTCGGCTCTGTGGTTGTGAACTTTGCTTCTATAGCTGTCGTTGATTCAGTAGGTGTAGTTCCTGCTTCTGTTCGTGTAGTTGGTTCTGTTGTGGTCGTTAATTCTGTAGTTTTTATTGTTTCTGTGGTTGTTGTTACTTCTGATATTATAGTTGTTGTTTCTGTGGTAGTTGGGTTTTTTGTTGTGGTTGTTTTCGTTGTTGTTGTCGTAGCCAATTCTGTGGTTGTCGCCCTTCCTTCTGATGCTGTATTTGGTGGTTCAGTGGTCGTTGGTTGCGTGTTTATTTTTGTTGATTCCGAGGCTGGAGTCTGTGGATCTGAGGTTGGTTTTTGGTCGGTTGTTGTGCTTGGTGTACCTATATAATAAGTTAACTTCTATTTTTATGATGTTCTAATTTGTTACCAAATACATTTAATTTTAAATTTACATCGTTCTCGTTGATGGATCATTGTCTAAAGGATAGATGGAAATTATGACATGCATATCAGGACGAGAACTGCTATAGAATAGAATCCTGACTGGTCTAGAACAGAATCCTGACCGATTCTGACTGGTCTAAGCTGTCATGGCCAAGAACAGCTTTAACCTGTCATGGTCTAGAACAGCACTAACAAGTCATGGTCTAGAACAGTTCTATAACATTGTTATAGAATCGATCATGTTACCCACCCATTCATGGTATAGATCTTATCACTGACCTGACTGTTTTTTGTTTTAAATTTAACATTTTTTTTCATTTTTTTTAAAATTCATAATTTTTTTTAATTTAATTTATTTTTTTTTATTTTTAATTTATTTTTTGTAATGTTAATTTTGTTATTTATTTTTTTTATTGTAATTTTATTTTATTTTATTATTATTTTTTTAATTTTATTATTCTTTTTTTTTACTGAAGATCTTTTCTTCTTGAGTAAGTTATTATAAAAAAAGGATGGCCTCCGATGATGAGTTCTATAATGATGATATAACAATTGATGAAATGTAGCGATATCGTCGCAAAATCAGTCGTGGACCAGGACTGCTCTGATTCTTGACCAGAATTATTCTAAAAAGTGGTCGTGGAACAGGACTGCTCTAATTCTTTCCCAGAGCTGTTCTTATTCCTGACTGCTCTATGTTAACTTAGAGCAGTTCTCTGAACTCTGCAAGTTAACTTGGACGAGAGGTTATGGCTGGTCGCAACTGTATATCACGAGGTACATTTAACAGTCCACAGGAAGACATATCACACCAAAAGACACATTATTCCGACTTCGAACCGACCAGTCTATGCTCTTGCTCCTAAATACCGCGTGCTTGGCGAAGAAGCAGCAAATACCAATTTAAAAGTCTGGTTTGATCCGGTCAGGGATCGAACAGACATTACGCATTCGAGGCGAGAATGCTACAAGGAGACCAAACGGGGCCGTTTTCTATGATGATTATCAAAACATTACTGCACTAAATATGACATCTTCTTTTTCTTGCAACATTCTAGTCCGAGTTTTTTGTTTAATTTTGAATCCTTGATATTTTTTCAAAATCATTTCATTCACTTACTAAAAATTTAATTGACTGTTTCCATACGTTCAATATATGATTGCACTTACCATTTACAATAAGAGTAACACAAGTCTGGGGAGTGGATTGCCTGTAGATGAAAACGTAATAGATATAAATGTACATTTCATAATATATAAAAGGTAAAGTCAAGAAATACCAAAGGGATATTCGAAGGAGGGGAAAATCGAAAGAACTGACAATCGATTTAGTTTGACCATAAAACATTTATCATATAAATATATATTGCGCATGCTTCAGTGATACCCTATTAAAAATATACTTATGAGAAAGCATTGAAATTTCTCTAAATGCTACCCTTATACTATGAGAAATGAGCAACACATTACTACAAAAATCATTTGAAATATCTTTTCGTTATATAAATTTAAATTGAGCACAGCTAAAAAATAAATTATTAATACTAGTTTGTTTTTACATGAAAGTTAACATAAGGCTAAAGTATGAAGTACCACATCAAATGGTTGGTTTAAGAACTGTTAGAAAAAGCAGCAATATTCTTTATGAGTAAGACACTTGGCAAGACACCAGCTGGAATTGTCTGCATTTGTTTTTATTTCAACAAACCATCAAACGTATTTTTCATGTTTAGAAACAGCTTATTAGAAAAGAAAACGGGAAGAGACTATCAGGAAGAAAAACAAAACATCTATATTACTAAATAAAGAAACTCGAATGTGTGTGTCGCTTTTTCTCCTTTCGAGTAAAATCCATGAATATGTTTATATAACATAAAGGATGAACGCACAGTGTAGTTTGTCATCACCGAGCCTGAAGATCTTTTTAGGGGAAAACGGAAAATAACCAGTTCGGATATACATTCCTTCCATTCGCCCGACTCTGAAACTTCTCTCCGGTCTTCATTTCCGGCTGTCACTCATTTCAATGGATACATGTAAAAACAAAACCTATATTTCCTGGTACAGTTGCTTTGCTCTTCCAATTTGCATTTAGGTAAACCATTGTATTAAATTTTGAGTCTGATCTGTAAATTGGGCCCGATCCGTTCTATCTGAGTTCTTATAAACCAATATTTTGTTCATCGTCCTTCTTCTCAACAACTGTAACAACTTATTTTTGTGTGCAAAAAGCACAAAAAGCAATAATTTTATACGCTGTACAGACTTGTAAAAAATTAGTGAATTTTGCATTCTATTGGGTTACAGGTCAGCAGAAATCATATGTAATATATTTATCTTGCAAAAAAACAACAATCATTTAAAATAATCCACAAACTTAGTGAATGATTAAGTGAATGTATCAACAACACACATGTAACACAAAAGGGCAAAACATAAACATGGCCAATAAAATTATAGACTCAAACCCTGGAAGGAACTAGCTGTTAATCTGGAGGTGGTTTCGACAAAAATTCCTATTAGATGGAACGAATTTTTGTCTGTCATTTATTGAGATTACTTGGGAAACTAAAAGCGAGCTTTGCGAGGCAAATTAAGCTCTTAGGTACCACAAGTATATGTTCTTAGCTGTATAATGATGGCTTGTATTTCGTGTGTCAACAAGCAAAACCTACCATACGTCGATCTCTGGGTTGCTTCAGTGATGTAAATAAAAATAACCACTAGAATAGCAGAAACTAAACTACATGTATCATTTACTATCACTAAGAAAATTAAAAAGAGTGTATTAAGACGAGACATAACACTGCCCTTCAATTTCCTGACTTGGGACAGGCGCATGACTCATTCACAGGGGTAAAAAACAGTTTTATCTGTGAAGAACCCTCACCTTAATTCAGGCCAATGTAAAAATAAATATACACACGAATGCCGTTCAATATCATCCTCAGAGATCTAATTCAAAACTCGGATATCTTAAAAACACATACACGTAGGCTATATATCCAACCGTGAAAGCTCGCGATTAACTGAAAACAAGCTCACGATTTAATACAGAATGACCAAAAGCATCAAGCTTTTCGTAAATTATCTTTCAGTTAATAAAGAATGTCTATCGCAAAACGTTAATCTTTGAAGAAATAAAGAAACAAATCCAACCGAATGAATGAAATACAGACAAAACGAAGGACTACTACTAGCATTTTAAAGACAGAAAATTTCAGAACAAAGCGCCGTTAATGTAAATCTTTACGGATAAATGTGTTAAGCTTCTTTTACCATACAATCTTATGTCATGAATATATAATAAAGAAATATAATTCTGGAAAGAAAACATATTCAATTTTTACAAAATAAATTCTGTGGTTTAAGGTTTATTCTATTTATATCAAAGTGTGGTAAAGCATATTTTTACCCTATGCTATCAACAGCTGAATAACAAAAAATATGGCTTCCGATCTGCTGGTCTGTAGGTTCCCAGGTAATAATGACAAACCATTCCCTATCAAAGGTATCGTATTCCAGAAGTTCAGATTTAGTCATTCCAACGGGAGACACTGTATTAATCTCTGTAATTCAACAAAATCGTTGTTAAAATTTTCGTATATTTATGTTTATCCAAATATCTTGTCTTAGATTATTCGAAACGCCTTCATGTATTGGCAGACCATTGCTAGGTTTTTTGACATTGTATCGAAAGAAAATATTCTTTAAGTTAAGGTTGGCACAAATATCTATATTTGGTCTTTTCATAACTTATTTTACTTAGTTCTTTCATATTCTACATAGGCTACTATATATAGTATATGTAACCAACATTTTGTAAAATTTTGAACCATTCTTGATATTTGCAATTTGTCGTAATGAGCATCAGTCCTATAACAACAAAATAATTATTTTTTAACCTCATTATTTTCTACAACTTTGACTTTAAGCTTCGTTAGAGACATATATTATGTATTTCGTTCATCAAATTAACACCAATGAGGCACTAAATTAGTATCATAAAATTAACAGATCTTATCTCAAAGGTTTTTTTTTCTGATACATCAAGCGCATAAGTCAAATGGATAAAAATATCATTGTGAAAATGAGAAGTTTGAAATTTTATCGATTTTCAATGACAAGTTGCATCCTTTGGTAAATGGCTATTTTCAGTGGGAGATAACCCATGGAATATCATTGCACGTTCATCGATCTCCCACTGTTGTGACGTCCAATCAGAATTCTATTGTCATACCTTTTAACCAATCATGCGTAACGTTATTTAACTTCGTCGAGTGTTCTCAGTGAATTACGCTAGGTACAGGAAAACTAAAAATCGAGTATGTTCGGAAGAAATGGAAAATTGTACTCGTTCAAAAGTGAAGAGCATGAAAATCGTTTTTAAAATTCAGCGTCTTTCCCAAAGTTCCACTGTGCTGCAATCCGCAAAGACGTGAATTTAAAAAAACTCGTTGAAGATTTTCCAGTGTTCACTTTGAAGACGTGTAAGAACATATTTGTATAAACGTTAAAATTTTTTTGGATTTTAGGGCTGCATTGAGATGTCATACCTAATTTTAAGGTAGGCTTCAAAGGAATACTTTTTTAAATTGGACTGCTTATCTGTTGTACGTACGTTGAATTATTTGAAGCACTCCTGGCTATAATGGTCTCGTTTTAAACAGAAAACAGTGGCACATAAACAACCCATGCACCATCAAAAAACAGTAGAATTTATTTCAGGATTTTCAACACAGGAACCATCTGATGTAAAAACTTGAACAAGGAACTGGAGGGCAACACTGCTTAATGGAGATGTATGGCTACTTGAAGCAAAGTCCTCAATTTGTAGAGCAACGGCATACCAGCATATATTCCTGCTGGCGTTGTACCATATACGGCAAGTAGTCTAAAACAGTTGTGGTAATGAGAAAGCTTTGTTTGTTAAAGGCTTTGGAATCCTTAAAATCCGAGCAGGGACAATCAAAGGGTTTAATCCTTATTCTCACACTTTTAAACAAAAATTTCAAAGGAATCATTGAACATGTAATACTGTAGTCTGTTCTATTTAAACGACTAAAATTGCATTTAAAACCTTCATGGTGGGAGAGTCATCTATAGACTATATTTCATATTTTGTAAATACCTATATCATTGTTCTTCAACACATTTGAAGCTTTTTTTTCAGTTGATAATTTCTTTAATTAAGAAAGTACTTTTGGAATCAGTCATAAAACAATGAATGACAATACACAACAAGTGACACTATACATGATAAAAACATAAAAATTACAACAAGTTGTACACATAACATTTACTCGAAATGACAACATCAGAATTAATATTCAAACACAGTTACGATGACCTCCTAAAACCAAGCTATCCTTGTATTATTGTTCTGTACGAACTCAAGCGGTTGAACTTGCACATTTGCCATACTTGGGTAAAATGATTTGTTATTTAGAATGTTCCTATTGATATTGTTGGAAAAGAGTGAGAAGAAAAATGCACTTAGTATTAATATTAATATTAGAATTTCTGAGAGGCAATTCCATTATCTTTTAAGTATAATGAAAATTTTAAGTAAATAATTTATTTCAACAAGTAATTTTTCACTCTTTTCAAATAAATTTGGAATCTAAAATCCATATCTATAATTTCATATTGTTGAAAATATGACAAAAAAAGCCAAAATCAATCTCGAAAATAGCAATATTTTCATTCAATTTAAACAGACTAAACACTTTAAGACTTATAATTATATAGTATTACAGCTACAAGTCAGTTACAGGTTATCTTTATTTGAAATGAACTATAAATTCTATCACAACACATTATATTTATATAAGGGATTAAAAGTGGGAGAATCGGGATGATACCAAATCAAAGTCACCGTTGTTGTCTACAATCCCAAGGAAAGACTATCAAACTTGTTTAGTAAAGTGGTAACAGTATAAACTCTATACCAGTTTTGATGCACTTGAAATATGCCCACTGTGGTCATGACATTGAGTTAGTTCACAACCATTTTTATTGAGCAGTTTTTCTAAGCCTACCTGGCCCAAAGTTTCATGTTAGCTATTGCCGTCACTTGGCGTCCGTCATCCGTCGTCGTCCTCCGTCATCGTCGTCGACGTAGACCCTCTTGTAAAGATTTTCTCTGAAACCACTGGGCCAATTGGAACAAATTTTTGCAGCAATGGTTCTTAGATGGTCCTCTTACAGAATTGTAGCCAAGATGGCCACCAGAGCCGAACATAGTTTAACATAGAACCCTATGGGAAATTTACTTAAAGATCTTCTTGTCTGAAACCGCTAGGCCCATTGGAACAAAAGTTGGCAGCAATGGTCTCTGAATTGTCCTCTTTCAGAATTGTATCCGATGACTCCGGCCGTCATCAAGCTGGCCGCCACAGCCAAACCTAGTTTAACATAGAACCTTTTTGGAAATTTAGATCTTCTTTCCTGAAACTACTAGGCCGATTGGAACAGAAATGGTTTCTAGGTTGTTCTCATTCAAAATTGTATCGGTGACCACGCCCGTCAACCATGCTGGCCGTCAGAGCCGAACATAGTTTAACAATTGAAACAAATCTTGGCAGCAATGGTCCTTAGGTGGTTCTCTTTCAGAATTATATAAGATGACCCCGCCTGTCGTCCAGGACGTCTGGCAGAGCCGAACATAGTTTAACATAGGACACTATGGGAAATTTACTTAAAGAGCTTTGTCTGAAACCACTAAGCCAGTTGGAACAAAAATTGGCAGCAATGATCCTTAGGTGGTCCTTTTTCAGAATTATATCCAATGAACCTGCCTGCAATCCAAATTGGCCGCAAAAGCCGAACATAGTCTAACATAGGACCCTATGAGAAATTTACTCAAAAATCTTGTCTGAAACCACTGGGTCAATTTGAACAAAAATTGGCAGCAATGGTCCTTGGATGATCCCCTTTCAGACATTTTGTCCGAAATGACCCCGCCCGTCATCCAAGATGTCACCAGAACCGAACATAGTTTAACATAGGACACTACGGGAAATTTACTTAAAATATTCTTGTCTGAAACCACTTGGCCAATTGGAACAAAATTTGGCAGCATGGTCCATAGTTGGTCCTCTTTCAGAATTGTTTCCGACGACCCCGCCCGCCATCCAAGATGGTCGCCAGAGCCAAACAAAGTTAAACATGGTACCCTGTGGTTAATTTACTAGTCTGAAACTACTAGGCCAAATGGAACAAAATTTGACAGTAATTGTCCTTTGCTGGTCCTCTATCAGAATTGTATCTGATGACATTGTCCCCCACTGAAGATGACTGCCAGAGCGGAACATAGTTTAACATAGGACCTAATGTAAAAAATCACTGAAAGATATTCTTGTTTGAAACCAGTGAGCCAGTTGGAACTTGACGGCAATGTTCCAGGCTGCCAATCAAGATGGGCATAGTCTAGGTGAGCGATACAGGCCCCTGGAAGCCTCTAGTTTTCAATTTAAGATGTGTACCAAAATTGTTTCTTTACGGTGTTTTAGGTCTTACGCCTATGTGTTTTATTAGAAAATACAGAATTATAAAATATTGGTTAAATATTTTGATTTTTAAATATCAATTCACCGGTGGTGTCAATCAGATGTGGAATCTTAAAATTTCAAAATATTTACTACGCTTATCTAAAATCAAAATATTTGGCTACATGCATCAGCATAAAACATTTCTAGTTTTAGGTAGAGCTTACCACTCTGATTCTGACAAAAAGTGTTCTGAAGATGAAATTACAAACATGCTAGATTTTCTCATAGATAACATATTTGTTGGCGGTCGAATATTTAAAAAAAAAAACAATCGGCATTCCAATGGCAACCAACTGTGTTCCTCTCCTTGCCGATCTGTTTCTGAACTGATATGAAGCGGAATTCATTCAAGGGCAACTACATGAAAACAAAAGAAACTAGCCAACTCCTTTATATATAGATGACGTGTTGCCGATAAATAACGACAAATTCCTAGACTTTCTATTTTTCATCTACCCCCAGTGAGTTTGGAATTAAGGATACTACAGATACATCGAAGTCCGCTTCATATTTGGATTTGTTTCTTGAAATAGATAATGAGGGATTTTGAAGACAAAACTTTATGACAAACGTCATGACTTCAACTTTCCTATTGTTAACTTTCCCTTCTTGAGTATCAAAATACCAGTATCGCCTGCATATGGCGTCAACGTTTCTCAGCTAATCTGATATTCAAGGGCATGCGTGAGTTTCCATGACTTTTGACAAAGAGGATTACTGTTGTCATAAAAGCTGCTTAACCAGGGATAAGTTGATGTCATCACTTAGGAAATTTTACGGTCGTTGATTGACCGTTACAGTGTTCCAATATCGAAAATGAAGTTGGACCTGTACACACTTGGACTGAACAATTTATGATACCAGCAATCAAAATTTAACTCCCGTGTTTTCTTTGATATCTTTAAATCTTGAATACTAGATTAATATTATAAATTGTTGGTCTGGACTTATAAAACCAAAATGTATATAAGCATATTCAGCCTGAATTTGATCTTGAAGTTTTAGACTATTGTAATTTTAATAACCAGACTACTTAGTGTCATGCTAAAATTAAATATTGAAATTGGAAGTTACAGCAATTCCCCAAGAAAATGGTGTAATATGAAATGTATCGAAGATGAATATCATTTTATTTTAGTGCCTCGAGCTTATAGTTGTAATAAATTACATTTTCTCCCAAAATATTTCTGTTCCGGGCCATGTACCACGAATTTGCAGTATTTGAAAAAACTACATCTAAGCCATTAATTATCAAATTGTGTACTTTGTGTAACTTTATTAAAACAGCCTGGTCAATAAGGTCTCAAATAATTAATTAATACTTGTCTTTTGTCATAATATACCTACAAATATGTATGTAGAATTGTTCTGGGTTTTTTTTATTAAAATTGTCACCATTTACATTTTATTTACGTTTCAACAGCATGTTTTACTGCTTAATCAATAAAGTGTTCATCATACCAATATATATTCTCAATTACATTTAATTTTCTTTTAACATGGGATGTTGATTTATCTGTAATTATAAATCCTATAAGTTATCTCTTAATTTTCGTGGACAGTATGTTTTGATTTTGGACGTGTTGGAATTCTGGGATACAGCTATAACGCCAATATCGAAAATTTTAGAGTTTGAGATTTGTGTATAACAATAAAACGCATAAACATCAAAATGACAGTTAATTAATATCATATTGATAATTAAAAAAAAGTATCAGTTACAATTAATCCGAACACTTAAAGAGGTTAGAACAGGTGCATCGACGGGATAAAAATTTCCTTCTTTACATTTACATTGTAATAAGTATTACAATTCAGTATCAAATTTGTGTATTTGCATATATATATACAATATACGGTATATCTACAACTGTAAAATCTATATCGAATGTCAAATAAAAAGTTGTATCAATTTCATGCAAGATTACAAATGGATATGAAACTAATACAGGTACACAGCCCACAATTTAGAGTCTTCACATCATTTTTATCATGTTTCGCTTAATTGCTTGCACCTGGGACATATATTTGATTGATACATGTAAGATTTTATAATCATCTTGCAACAAAAGAAAAATAATTAGTAAGAAATGTACGTATTTAATAATTTGATTAATTTACAACACGTTACGCTGCAGATAACATTAGACAGATTATATATGAACTTACACCGTAGTCCATGATCATGTAAAACAAATACGGTATTGGTATAAACATCGCATCTTTCAGGTAAGACTTTCAAAATGGAACAAAATAAAAGCAAAATCAAGAAATAATGAGAACTTTATTTCAGTTCTTTAAACTAAGCGTCCTCAGCATAACGTATTCTGTTCATTCTATATATATATATATATATATATATATATATATATATATATATATATATATATATATATATGGGGATTGAATAATCAACATTATTACATAATATCTTTGATACCAATTTTGATGCATAAGATGTGCTCATTTCGTCGATTTACGAGTCATCAGACCTAAAATATTGAAAACCAAAACAAAAATCCACAAGGTTGAAGAGAAAATTCACAAAAACTAAAACTAAAATGACCACAAGGGATATACACCTTCGTTTTCACAAATTTTACATAATAATTGTTTAACACTGAATATTTGCTTACTTCATCTAATATGGATCCGCTAAATGAGTTACAAACTCCGCCACATTCATCCACCAAAGAATCATTAGACCATCGACATCGCACTGTATCACCATCGTCATCTTGTACTCATACATGTACATAGACAAAATGTCAATTGAGAGTTAAAAATCTATTTTTTTTCATTAGTATAATACCCCAGTTCGCTTGAAATTCTTTAGTTTATTGGTTGGTTATCCCTTTGGTTATATCTATGTAGTATTTGCCTTTTATGTTACTTTTGTATCATAACTTCTCTTTGTATTTTCTTCTTATAGACTTTCCCCTCTTATCTTTTTTGTATTGGTACTTTTGGTCGATTTCTGTTAAAAACATTACATGCATATTCCATTTATCGAGATTGATATTCCGTCACTGAATGGAACTGTCCCCCGAGTTTCAGTAGTTTTCGAATCAACGTAGAATTAACACTTAAAGTTTATTGTTAAAACATTATTAACCTTTTTTTAAATAGTTTTTATCATTTGGAATAAGAATCGAATATTTTCCAATAACAATAATAAATAGCTAAACATAAATAAGTTTGTTTTTAAGTTAAAATGTGGGTATTTTCGAGTGAATATGATCCATAGTTTGATTTTCCCCGATAATCCCAAGGACTGAGAAATTCATTTACTTTAGAATTATGCAATATTTATGTATCGTCATCTACTGAAATGTGTACCTGGTATTTGTATTGTATGACTGCAGCCAAATTTAAGTCTAATAATTGGTTGGATGGCAGATATAGGAGATGAATTGATAGTTCCGGTGTCATTACGTGGCGTCAGATCAGCTGTTGATCTCAGCATCCAAGATGAACCTCCTTCAACCAAATTAATCCAGCAGCAACTGGTAAAACTAGAATGACATCAGTGCATTTAGTTAAACTAATTTGACCTTACGCGCGCCGATATTTTTCTCAGAGTTGAAATTTTTTTAAGTGACTTGGTATAAAGTGTGGATTACCATCAAAAAGAAAAAGAAAGTTGATAATTTTTGACACGAATTGACTGACAAAGCCATAAAATAAAATCTCTAATCTTCGAAAATTTTAAAATTCTTCTCTTATCATAAATCGTTGTTTGGTAAAATCTATAGGAGAGAAATTAATATGGGTGTTATATAAAGCTACTTCAATCTATACCATTCCAACACAGACAGGTAATAAACAGTTACCCAAATTGATAGATACTATTGCTGCTCCCTGTAAAATTATCACTGCTACTGCTCCATGTTAAATTGTATTTTATGCTCCTTTCTCCTGTCGTCCAGTCTTCATCTACACTGAAATCTGTACAGTAGTACGACATCGTGGTTATGGTACCAGAACATCCGATAAAACATTCCAGCGAACCTTCAACGGTAGACAATGTTCTAGATGATATTGTAGACTTGTCACAATTATGATTGCTACCGGAACTTCGACGAAACGAAACTCGATAATTTATTTCAACCTATAATAGAACTTATATTGTCACTGGTTTGCTGATTGATAAATTAGGCGGTTTTTTTAAACTAGCTACATGTGTTTTAACTTATTGATGCACGATGATCCTGTCGGATAATTTCCGATTTCGATACTTCGGTGCCGTGTGTTAATGTGTGTTCATCAGAACACGTCAAAAAGCTTCGTCCTGCTTTATATTTGTCCGTTGTTTATCATTGTAAAAGTACTTGAAGTTGAATTAAACTTGTGTGTTGAAGACAACACTCGTTTTTTTTTGTGATGTTGAATTTTCGTCTTTCAAAAGAGTTTCGGCTTTTTCAACATAACATATTTGAACAATTAGGTAAATAACAACACGCCTACTTATATCTTGCATGCATACCAATTAATAATGTTAAATATTCTCATTATTCTGTTTTATTTCCAGAATCAAAGAATGGGATTTGCTGTTATATTGTTTCCATAATTTAATTCAAATTAATAACATATGAGTATAGCTGCAAAAGCCACTCTGAACTAAATTTTAATCCCTTTCGTAACCAATATTACTTTGGTACAAATGTTTAAACAATTCTTGGATGTATCTACATGATCTAAATGGAATAATACTCGCGCATTAAACGGGAATTATCTCATCGAATCACATTCTCCAAATTTTGAAATAACTCTTCATTTTGCCAAAATCTAACCATAACCAATTGTTTTGAATAAGACAGATAAGTGGGCGTGAACAAGTTAATCAATTTGTAACACTTGCTGAGCTTCATCTCAATGCAGCAATTGAACTGTCAATAACACAGGTCAGACTCCAACTTCAGATGTGATTTTTTTCGTTTTTAGTGGCCTCACTCACAGGCACCTGGGGAATGGATTTAGTGTGTCACATCCTTTCTTTTTTCCTCTGACTTCCCCTTTTTTGCAACAACCTACGATCTTCATTGTTAATTTTTTTTCCCTATTTTCATCATTCTATGAAAGAAATAAACGCAATAACACAATTCTATAGCATTAATCAAATGTCCAAACTTTTGTTGACTGATACAGTATAAGAGAGAAGGTTTGCAACTCGATGTTTCCCATATCGCTCACCTCCCTATGGAATCCCATCCTAAATTTGACATAGACGCCGTTATCTTACGACTATCATGCATCAATGAATTAGTTAAATATTTGCCTTTATTGTCTGCGTCAATTTTTTGTAACACTCATCGCCTACGTTTCATAAATTTGTGATTAAGTGCGTTTCCAGCTTAATCAGCACCCGGAGGGTGGGGGAGTTACTCCGTTAAAAAGTGGGTATATATGTGCCAATTGTGGTGGTCCATCCTAAACCTGTTCATAACCGTGGGCCGGAAATTTGGAAAATCATACCATGTCATTGACATTCAATGTTCAAAGGTAACCCTGTTAATGACTTGACATGACAACTGCATGGTCAGTCACATCACTGATGATCACTGATAACGATATACATGTACATTGTAATTAGCCTTGCATTTCAGTTAAAACAGAGAGTGATTTGTAGTGTGTTGCAAACCCCGTGCATAACAGGTGATTTATACGTTCCACAATGATAAAATTATGAAAAATTAATCCTGTTATTGACAAGGGTAAAAATAGCAACCCTAATCATGACAGGACATGTGTGAAAATGGACCCTGTTTTGCGGCACATAAATACTACCATTTCTAATGGAAGTAACCCCCAGGAATCAACGTCGCAGTCCATTTGCGGTGACGGAAGTTATCATAATTCAAAGAAAGATGACCCCGATGTATCATATTGACTGTAATATTCAAATTTTGTAAATTGGCGGAAAAAAAACAGGTAAATTCATTTGAACGTTGCGCTACTTTCATTGCAGATATTATATTCGGGACATATCGTTGTCTCCACTTCCGTCACAACTAATGGACTGCGACGCGGATTAGGCTGGAAACGCACATAAATCACAAATTTATTAAACTTAGACGATGACTGTTACAAAAAATTGACGCGGACAATAAAGGCAAATATTTAACAAATTCATTGATGCATGATAGTAGTATGAGAACGGTGTCCACGTGAAATTTAGGATGGGATTCAACGGGAGGTGAGCGATAATGGAAACATCGAGTTCCAAACCGTCTCTCTTATACTGTATCAGTCGAAATTTAGGACAATTGAATTATGCTATACAATTGTGATATTGCGTTTATTTCTTTCATAAAATGATGAAAAATAGAAAAAAATTAATTAAAAAATTCGTAGGGTTTTGCAAAAAGGGAGGGGGTGTAACATACTAAATTCATTCCACAGGTGCATGTGGTCTTTCTGATTTCTTGATCATTGGGCAGTTTCATAGGTAATTATATATATATATATATATATATAATATTAGTATATATATAAAAACACAGACAGCGCGTCAAACACAAAAATAAATGGAAATAGCCATAGCAACGTTTATTTTTTTTATGAAAAATGGGAAAATAAAAATGCAATTTTACCAATGTTCGCTGAAAATAAAGTTCTTATGTGGCGTTTCAATGGAGATGAGCCTCCATTTTTCAGATTATACATAAAGATATCTTTACATGTGTTAAGAGAGACAAAGAAGCTTTTCCGGCTCATTTTCTTACAATTTAACTGACCAGTTCATGTCACACAAATTGCCATCATAAAAGTCAAGCGCATATGGTACTACACATGTACTAGTTATTAACCCCTACTTTTAGTTTTGAAAGCTTGTTCAGTTTATGTTTTCTCACGTTATTATTCTAAAACCTATCCTTTTTCGCCTGATATTCCTTATCTGTTGGTAATATATTCGTTACATGATTACCATGCTGTCAAAATTTACCAAATTTAAGAACAAATATAATTCTGGGGGTGCATTTATCCGAAACTCGAATACTGATCTTAATATATATATATATATATATATATATATATATATATATATAATGTTCTCTCATGTATGTCATGTATGTCTTGGGTTTTGTGTTTGACGACAGTTTGCATTACGTTCAGACTGCTGGGAAGTCATTTACGTCTGTTATCACATTGCACACATTACATCGCCATGTCCATTAGTTGAGAACGTCGTGAGGATCGGATGTAGTTTGCATCTGGATATAATATACGTTCATGACATTTAATGATCTGAATTAACATTCGTATATAAAGTAAACTATCATTAGTATCAGTGATAGAATTCCTCTGAAATATAAGTAGTTAAAGACACGATCTACAAGGAAGTGAGGTGTCAGTTTAATTTTCTTTATTATTCATATAACTATTTTA
Organism: Mytilisepta virgata; assembly: GCA_028015205.1. Taxonomy (NCBI): domain Eukaryota; kingdom Metazoa; phylum Mollusca; class Bivalvia; order Mytilida; family Mytilidae; genus Mytilisepta; species Mytilisepta virgata. The sequence goes on from CM051515.1 coordinate 42,632,194, forward strand.
TTTCAAATATTGAGTTTGTTAGGACACTATGTTGTTTTTATAGCGACGTCGGCAGCTTGATGAAACATAAATTGTCAGCAGAAAAAAGTTAATAATCCATTCCTACCGTCAGCTGCCGGTCCATTTTATAATTCGACACAAAATAATCGCAAATGTGCTAAATTCAAATTTCATGTCAACATTGTGAGTTCTGGATGTATCACATAATCAAATAAATTAAAATTACTGTCCGAAACAGAACTATTTTGAAATAGTTGAAGAAAATGACTTTAAAGCAATAAAATGGAAATATAAATATGAAGTTTGGATGCATGTAAAGGAATGTGAAAGAATTGTTATATTTTATATTAACAAGATGATCATTTCTTTTCTTGTTTTACATTTTATCAGACGTTTTTGTTTCTCATATAATGCATTCTTATCTATCATTATAACCGTTTCGATTCTTAATACTAAATATTTTAACCTTTATAATCATTTAATTATACTACAGTGTACATGTAATTAACTTTGCCCCTGGTGTTGTATGTCGATTTTACATGTAAGATGTGGGGGAAATGAAATGAAAACTTGAACTCTCTGTTTATGCATGAAATAACTAACTCATTAAACTCAGTATATATTCTATTCATTAACAATAACATTTACCTGGTTTCCTGATGGTTTCCATGATATTATACCACCTCTAAAATAAGAACATCTGACTGATGGTACATGTATCAGAAAACATATCCATGTAGTATAAAAAAAGAGTGGATCACCCATCATCTCCCTTATAACCATATGATATTTGGAATTTAGTTCCCGTATCTTAAACAAGCCATGTTCGGTGAAAAAAATAAATGAAGATGACGTAAGAACTCACCTGTATGCTTAAAACCCATTGGCTATTAAAAAAAAAAGAAACATCCTAGATAGGTAGAATAATATTAGTTACTCTATGCAATTATTATACAGATATAGTATTTACTTTGGAATATGTAGCTGTTAGGATTTTTCAACCCGAACAATTGTAATATTCACCTTGCCGGAGGCGAGGTGAACATGCGTTTGGACTGTTGATAATATAAAATTAGTGATTTTGAAATAGGTCGACATCAAGATTTATCAATCCGAGAAAACGTAATATTCACTGCGACTTTAGGAATAATACATTTTGTGGTGTTTTTATTTTGTAAAATCCTTTTCTACTGCATGTTAAGTCTACTGTGTTACGGCCAGAAATCACCTTTTAAATTGTAGCCAACAAAAGACACAAATCAATAATAAAATTTAACAAGATTTATTATATACAAGTTTACAAAAAATATTATGCACAATGAAATGTCAACTTAACTGTTTAAAATATAAATGTCCGATCCTTTAGTCTTTTCTTTATCCGGAATTCTTCTCATCACTGTTGCGGGAATCCAAACAGAATATTACATGTATGTCCAATCAGTCACATTCTAGTATGATGTGTGTAACGTAAATAAAAGTGTGTCAATCCAACATATGAGAACACAAGAATGTTAATGTCTGGTCTGAATTGTTCTGTTCTGAAAGTCTAACTTTCTGGTCCGTATATATAGTTACCACGGAAATTCATAGAACTTTGTAGAAAGGATCCTTCTAGAATACGGTAGAAGTTTGAATTACACATAGCATATTATGATCATTCCAAAATTATTACGTAAGTCAAATAGAAAGTTCTAATCATTCCATCAGTATCTATTATTGTTCCAGTAATTTCTAAACTGCGCAGTTATAACATTATTTGGTAAAGAACTATATAAGCACATTATACATGTTATAAGGCCACACAAAATAAATTAGGCCAAGATAAATAATATAATAATTACAATATCATAACACCTCCCCCCTTAAAAGAAGTTTGAGTGTAACGAGAAAATATATACAAAAATATATAGTATGTATACAGTGTTTAATAAGATCTAGATAAAGTATCTGTTATTACATTATCTTTACCTTTAATATGTTTTACAATAATATCATATTCCTGTAACAATAAACTCCACCTAGTCAACCTCTGGTTTTTGTTTTTCATTTTATGTATGAAGGTGAGAGGATTATGATCAGTAGAAACAGAATAGGATGCAAAGTAGGATTTAAATATACATCAAAATGTTGAAGTGCAGACAACAGTGCAAAACACTCTTTTTCAATAGTTGAATATTTTTCCTGATGTTTATTTAATTTCTTGGAAAAATATGATATAGGTTTCTCAACATTATAATTTTTTTCTTGATATAAAACGGCTCCAACTCCTATATCACTTGCATCAACGGCAAGTTTAAATTGCTTTACAAAGTCTGGAGTAATAAGAACGGGACTGTTAATTAAAAGTGATTTGCTTTTTTCAAAAGCGTTTTGACAATTATCACTCCAGATGAATTTAGAATCTTTCCGTAAAAGATGAGTCAATGGTTGAACAACAGTAACAAAATTTGAACAAACTATTTGTAAAATCCAATCATGCCTAAATATCTCATAACTTGTTTTTTATTTGTAGGAGTATGAAAATTGGTAATTGCATCCACTTTAGCCATAATAGGTTTCACTTGACCTTAGCCAACTGTTTGCCCTGAATAATCAACAGTGGCCTTACAAAATTCGCTTTTACCAAGATTAGCAGTCAAATTTGATTGTGACAATCTATCAAAATTATCATATAAATGTGTTAAATGCTCTTCCCAGCTATCACTACATACAATAAGATCATCAATATAAGCATAACAACAATCTAAATCTTTTATAACATTATTGATCATTCTTTGAAATGTAGCTTGAGAATTTTTCATAGCAAATGCATGAAAGTGTATTGAAATAAGCCGTCTGGTTTGACAAAAGCTGATATTTCACGAGCTCTCGGTGTCAAGGGGACCTGCCAGTAACCTTTCAATAGATCAAATTTGCTTACGAATTTTGCTTGTCCAATGTTATCAATGCAATCGTCTATCCCTGGAATCGGATAGGAGTCAGATTTTGAAACTGAGTTTACTTTTCGAAACGAAAGGTTTTTTAACTGGTTTGGGCACAAGAAGACAAGGAGAGCTCCATTCACTGTTACTCGCTCAATAATATCATTGTCAAGCATATATCTAATTTCTTGTCTCATAAAATCAAGTTTAAGTGGATTGAACCGGTAAGGATGTTGCTTAATTGGAGAAGCATCGCCTAGATCAACATCATGACAAACAGCAGTGGTTTTGTTTGGCACATCTGGAAAAAGATTTTTAAAAGAAAATACCAAAGTTTTCAATTTTTCTCTGCGATCGAAGTCAGATGTGCAAGTTTTGAGTCTAAATTTGACAAAATTTCTGAATTTTTCAATCTAACAGTTTGTTCCATAGTCTTGGATTCAAAAGATGGTTCACTTATGTGTGGTTTGTCATGGTCATTCTCCAATTTAACCATGGCTAAAGTGGCAACTGGTTTATTCTCACCTTCATTAGTACGCTCAAAGTATGGTTTTAACATGTTAATGTGACACACTCTATTTTGTTTACGCCGACCTGGAGTTTTTACAATATAATTCAAATCATTGATTTTACTCTCGATTGTATAAGGACCACAGTATTTAGCCTGTAAAGGATGCCCAGGGACTGGCAAAATTACAAGTACTTAATCACCAGGCTCAAAAACTCTGTCCCTGGCATCTTTATCATACCATATTTTCATCTTATTCTGTATAGTTTTTTAGTTTTTCTGAGCAATTTGACAAGCAGTATACAATTTTTCTTTAAATCTAGATACATAGTCTAGAAGATTCAAGTCAGTGTGTTCAGTAAGCCATTTTTCCTTAACCAATTTCAAATGTCCCCTTACAGTATGACCAAACACCAACTCAAAGGGGGTAAAACCAAGGGATTCTTGAACAGCCTCTCGAACCTTAAAAAGTAGAAAGTGAACACCATCATCCCAGTCGCTGGCAAATTGAAGACAAAAAGTTCTAATCATGTTCTTCAATGTTTGATGAAAACGTTCTTAGGCACCTTGAGATTCTGGATGATAAGCACTTGATCTATACTGAGTAATCCCTAACTGGTAAACGACCTGCTGAAATAAAGCTGACATGAAAGTTGAACCCTGGTCGGACTGTATAGACTTAGGAAGCCCTACTAATGTGAAAAATTTGATAAGAGCTTTGACAATAGTTGGTGTCTTGATATTCCTTAAGGGAATAGCCTCAGAAAAGCTAGTGGCTGTACACATGATCGTCAATAAATACGCATTTCCAGTCTTGGTCTTTGGTAAAGGTCCAACGCAATCAATAAGTACTCGGCTGAAAGGTTCTTCAAAGGCTGGAATTGGCAGAAGTGGTGCTGGTGGTATTTCCTTGTTAGTCTTGCCAACAACCTGGCATATATGGCATGATTTGCAGTATTCTGTGACATCATTTCTAAGTCTGGCAAGTCTTTCTTATACCTAAATGTCCAAAAAGGGGGTGTCGTGGGCAAGACCAATAATTTCTTGCCTATAGACTTTAGGCACCACCACTTGGTATACCACTCTCCATTCCTCTGGGATAGCATCAGGGGGCCTCCACTTGCTCATCAAAATGCCGTCTTGATGGTAGTAACATTCGGCCACTTTGTCTACTTCTTCTTGGGGTAGAGCCCCTTGCGGAGCTGAAGAACCTCAGGGTCTTTATTTTGTTCTTCCGTAAATTTTCTTTTGTCTAATGAATGGCTGTTCACGTCTGGCCATGGCATAATTACATGCTTGTTAGTACCAGGTAGTCTTATTATGGCCTTTTCTGAGCTACCGAGACCTTCATTGTCGGCAAGGAAAGTGTGAGAAAAGTCCATATAATCATACTCGCCTTCTTGTAAATCCTCATCTTGTTGTTTTCTTGCCATAGCTCTAGTAACAACACAAGCTGGATATAGTTCAGCATCATCTTCATGTGATTTAACATCCACCACCCGTTCACTTGTAACAATTGGTTCAGCAACCACTGTGTTCCCAGCTAGATCATTTCCTAGCAATAATGAAACACCCTCACCGGGAGAGTAGGACGAACACCCACAACAACTGGTCCAGCATTTAAATCTGACTTTAAATAAATACGATGGAGGGGAACATCTATACAACATAACTCCACACCTTGTAACAAAACGGAGGCACCAACGGACGTCTCCTCTGACAAAGGCAACACACCTTCTAACAATAAAGTCTGAGAACCTCCAGTGTCCCGTAAAATCTTAATAGGCTGAAGAGTAGTATTATTAACAATAGAAGCAAACCCATCAGACATAAAGGGTTTATAATCCTCCATTTAATCACAAAAACTGGACTGAAAAGCATGACTCGGAGGACATTTCAACTTATTGGTAACAAGGGGTGTCGTACAAGCACTGGACTTGGGCTTATTATCTCTTTCATTCTTCTTCTGGAGTCTAAAACAATCAGCCATCAGGTAACGATTTTTCTAACAATAAGCACAAGTTAGTGACTTCTTCTCAAAAGTATCAAATTTTGGACCAGACATATAACTAGAATGACTCTTATTCTGTGCAACAAGCTTACTATCAGTACGTTCAGCACTTTGATTTTTGTAATTTCCGCTTGAAGTATTAAAATTTTGACCTTTGAAACTTCTTTTATGTGATAGGGTATAATTATTGGAAACAACAGCTGCATCTTGCAATGTCTCAACAGTTTTGTCATCTAAATGTGTTTTTAAGTCTAAATTAACACACTGCTTGAACTCTTCTAATAACATTAATTGTCTTAATTTATCAAAATTGTTATCTATTTTCTTTGACGTAAGCCATTTATCAAATAGATCTTCTTTTTACCTAGCAAATTCAACATAGGTTTGTGTTTCAAACTTTTTATAAGACCTAAATTTCTGTCTATATGCTTCTGGCACTAGCTCATAAGCTTTCAAAACTTCCTGTTTAACAGTGTCATAATCAGAACTTTTTCTGAAGAAAGTGTTAATTTCAGCGGCCTTGCCCTCAAAAACACTTTACAGAATTGTAGTCCAATAAAGCTTTGGCCCTTTGAAATTTTGAGCAATTTTCTGAAACTGTGGAAAAAATTTATCAACTATTTTTTTACAAAATTTAGTAACCAAACGTATATTTTTTGCTGCATCAAAATGGTCTGATTTTGACACATATTTAGTGTTGCTTTCTACTCCGACCATTTCCATTTTTATTTTCTCCAACTCTAACCTTTCCCTCATTCTGCCTGTAATTGTTTTAATTTAGATTCATCTTCTTTTTCTAATTGCTTTAATTTAAATTCATCTTCTTTTCTAATTGTTTTAAACTTCGTTTAACAAATGTTTTAATTTAAATCTATCTTCCTTTTCTAATTCAAGCTGTTTTAATTTGAAAACATCATCATTTTCGACCTTGAGGTCAAGAGCCTTTTCACCAAAAATTTCTGAGTCAACTTAATTGTCTATTACCAAATGTTTTATAATTTGTTTTCTCATAGATGCTCTCAAATCTATTTTTAGATGTTTAGCAAGTAACACTTATTCTTCTTTCTTTAGTTTATCAAACCCTTCCAGGTCTGGCGTTTTCAAAAATTTAGCAGCATCAAATGCCATTTTGTAGAATTTTGTTGGCTAATTCTAATAAAAATACTGAAAAAATTTAATAAGATATTAACGTTATCTCCCGGACGTGCCCCCAATTTCTGTTACGGCCAGAAATCAACTTTTAAATTGTAGCCAGCAAAAGACACAAATCAATAATAAAATTTAACAAGATGTATTATATACAAGTTTACAAAAAATATTATGCACAATGAAATGTCAACTTAACTGTTTAAAATATAAATGTCCGATCCTTTAGTCTTTTCTTTATCCGGAATTCTTCTCGTTACTGTTGCGGGAATCAAAACAGAATATTACATATATATCCAATCAGTCACAATCTAGTATGATGTGTGTAACGTAAATAAAAGTGTGTCAATCCAACATATGAGAACACAAGAATGTTAATGTCTGGTCTGAATTGTTCTGTTCTGAAAGTCTTTCTTGTCCGTATATAGTTACCACGGAAATTCATAGAACTTTGTAGAAAGGATCCTTCTAGAATACGGTAGAAGTTTGAATTACACATCGCACATTATGATCATTTCAGAATTATTACGTAAGTCAAATAGAAAGTTCTAATCATTCCATCAGTATCTATTATTGTTCCAGTGATTTCTAAACTGTGCAGTTATAACATTATTTGGTAAACAACTATAAGTATTATGTAAGCATATTATACATGTTATAAGGCCACACAAAACAAATTAGGCCAAGATAAATAATATAATAATTACAATATCATAACAACTGCTAAATCCCCATGTCTGCCATAAACAATCCAATGAAATCGCACTCAAAACGTTAACAACCTTACAATAAATCATTTCTATCCAATCGAAAGAGCTGTTACAATTTGCAGACAGTCAAAACAAAAAATATTTTAACCATATTTGAATGACGCGTGCTATGTCTGGGTGCAATGCACATAAACTATATTTGGAGAGGTCAACACACATCACTCATGTTTGTTACACGGCACATTAAAAAAATTAATAAATCGTCGGAAAAGTCCTTAATCAGATTGAAAACACATATTTTATTCCCGGTTTTGATATTATGATTTGAAATAACACAAATTTCATCGTATATGAAAATATTGTTTGGTTCTATTTCTGAATCAACTACAGGGGCTTCTTTAGGGTGATTTAATGGGGTATACTATCAATGGCAGTTACAATCCACTCCCATACAACAAAAGGGAAACAACAAGTTGTCAAGGATTTGAATTATCTACTATTCAAATCCTTAAAGTTGCTGAATGCCAATTCTCTCGCTGATTCCAAATAAGTGTTTGTGTTTTCTTTCCGTGGGTATTTTACAAATCATCCTACCTTTGCCACAACTGATTCATTTAACAGCCCACAGAACCATTTCTTTCACCAAAGTCAAGCCGAGGGACTACTTCTATGGACGGAACTGAATGGAATGTAGCCCGAAGCAAATATTTCCGTTCCGTATCTCTCGGGAGTTTACGTGACCTACCAGACAAAATCCGAAAAGTACATTGAAAAAGAGCCCCTGTGAATAAACGGTATCAATAAAATCATGCACAGACAGTTACCACGCACGCTTATCAACAAATGTACACAATGACTAAATAAAGCCATTGTAGGCGGTCCATTACTGTGTACAATAAAAAGACCGTCGGCCATCGTCTTGAGCTAAATCTACGTCAATGCATTGTTTACGGTTTGTCCATCAATTCTTGTTGAAATATTGTTTAGAAAATCGCACAAATACGTTATGACCCAGCGTCTGTAGTACCATGTAAATTTAGACAGCAATTTTGTCCGTCATCTAAGTTTCCATGATGTTTTTATTCAAACATATTTTATGGTCAGAATAAATAGAAAAAAACCGACAAAGGGATCAGGCGCAAGTTCTACAACTTAGTAATGCCGTCTCCGTTACACACATAAAAAAGACAAATATATCTAAGAAGCAATAAAAAAAACGTAATCCATTGGACAGACAAACCCGGGAAAACAAAGAACAACCACAAGCAAAACAAATAAACACAGAAAACTAAAAAACAATGAACAAAACGAACTTCTATAAAAACCAGGAGTGAACCCAGCTGCTCCGGAAGGGTAAGCAGTTCCTGCCCCGTATACGACACCCGTCGTGAAGTTCAACAAAGTCAATCCGGTGGAGGCACATAAAATGTTACGACAGTGGGAAGAGGTCCAACATCATCTTAGATATTGGAACAATGTAATGGTCAATCAATTCGTGATGACGACCGTAAAATTTCCTAAGTGGTGACATCAACTTATCCTTGATAAAACCTGGTTAAGAAGTTTTTGTGACAGCATTAATCCTCTTTGTCGAAAGTCAGGGTAACTCACGCATGCCCTTGAAAATCGGATAAGCTGAGAAACGTAGACATCATATGCAGGCGAAGCTGGTATATTGCTACTCAAGAAGGTAAAATTAACAATAGGAAAGTTGCAGTCATCACGTTTGTCATAAAGTTTTGTCTTCAAATGTCCCTCATTGTCTATTATGACTTTGGTGTATCTGTTATAAATGTTACAGCATATATGTCAGTATGCATTTGATTATAAAAAATATATATATTTAACATGAAATTACAGAGAGTGAGTGAAGCGTGTAAGATGAACACTGTCAATTTTGAGTAATTCATGAAAGAAGAAGGAAGAAAGAAAAAACATATATATATATATATGTGATAACCCTGAATGTGTTACATTATACACATAGATAATTAATTTACAGTGAATCGTCCAGTATCTTTAATAAAGCGCTGTACATGAGTAAATATAGAACAATTTATTTCATAACTAACATCGTTATGTCCGTAAAGTAACATATCAAGACTAACTGAAACATTTAACCATGATATATTTTCAGTTAATATATCTCTTGGAGTATTTTAAGTTCAGCAGTTGGTGCACCTGTCTTCTAAATAAAATATTTGATCTATAAAGATCATATTTTAAGGAACTACAATTATTTCTTAAACGCGCATGCAAAACATTTAAATATCTATTACCAATCGACCTCCGAAAGAAATCAATAAGATATTATACTATACAGGAACTCCATTAAACTGGAATACCTTGTTGCATCTACCCCCACCCCCGAAATAAAATCAGATGTAGCCATTTAAAGTTAAAGAATATAGAGGGGACATATTTGTTGTAACTCAATCTTCTCCATACTAAGGAGGATATAATTTATTTATTTTTCTTTCCTTTTTTTACGGGGGGTGTATTGCAAGGACTGGCATACGAATACGCATTTATAATATAAGATGAACGCCTCTACACCATATATGATCACAATAGAAGTCATCATATATGGTGGGGAGAAGAAATATTTAATTTGCTAAATTTTATACGTTATGTGCTTTTCACAAAATATCTAATTATCTGGAGACAAATGAAGATATAAGTGGTTTTCATTTTTATTAACAGTCAAATGAAAAAAAAAAACGTTTAAATCGGCAAAATTTTTTTATTTGACCATGCTAATATCGCATTTGTAAAGTGCTGTGTTAATAACTTGTATATTGAAAAACCTCCCTTCGGGCCTCTCTTGTAGAGTCTTTAGTGTGCTTCTATGAAATGGCGGACGTAGAAGTTAGCACGACATGCTAAGTTTATTAAAAAATTCATAGTATCAACACTGGAATTATATTAATATCAAGGGTATCAACTGACAACAAAATAACATTGTTTTGTGAACACTAATTTCTAAAAAAAAAAAAAAAGGTAGGAATACCGAAGTGTCAAAAGAAGGTAAGTCCATGGACAAAAAAAAACCACAACCGGTAACACCAAAAAGACGACAAAGGACAAAGTAACAACATAAAACACCAAAAGGTACACACAGAAACGTATAAAGAGTTGTAAAAAAATATAATGATTCCAACTTTGACGACCAGTATGGCCATTCCGGAAAGTAGTTCTTGTTCACATTAAATAATTTGAAAAACTAAACAATACCCCAATTAAAAAAAGGAGCAAATATAGCCGAAATCTCAAAAATCAGAAAGCTAAAATAACCGCAGAAACTACGTAAGTCCAAGGATTTAAAATAGGGTGATAATTATGACTCTGTATTACTGACAATTGTCGTGTCAATGAAGAAGTAGAGAACAACAGAGAGGCAAAAGATAATCGAAAAAAGAATTCCCGAACAAAATGTTAGGTCCAATCCCGCACGTTTTACATGAAAAAAGCGAAATTCCAATCCTGCAAGTACACAAATGTTCAAGTCCAGGTATTTCTGTAACCAGGACAAAGAGATAAATCGCATATCATGAATTAGGTTTTATTTAAAGGTTACAGCTGGGTCTGCTAAACCGATAATTTGCTTGTGAAAATGCCTCAAAATTACCAAAAACATCGCCATCCTGCTTCAAATTCTATCGCAAAAACTCCCTGGACTTCGGTCAAAGAATGTACAATCTTATAGACACACGATTGATGTCCCAACATACCAAGCAACTAAATGATGTCTTCTAGGTCTTACAGTGTATTTTGTTCAAATAAATCATCATTAAAAATACAAAAATAATGAAAATGTCCAAGTGCCTACGTTTCGTCAGAGTTGCCGTCAGCCATCTTGTTTTGTACAATCCTGCACATGATCACGACAGTGATTCTTAGCTTAAATACTGAAGAGAAACCAATATATAAGTTAGTCACATTATATTTGTACACGCCTTATAATACATCGTGAAAATTACGGACCATTTTAATCCTATTTGAAAAATACAGCATTGACCTACCCGTGCAGACGAACTCTTAGACATCCTCCTAAATAGTTCATTTTTCGTTATAGTAGTCAACCTTTATGCAATAATATCAGGGAAAGAAGTACAAAAAATGGAATCTTGAGTTAGAATTTTTCTTTTTCTTTTAAGGCATCTGACATACATGTATGTAAATTAGCCATGTGCCGTCACCTCGCATAGAGTCAGTCATCCGTCAACCTTCGACTCCATTGGCCAACCTACCCCATTTACCCTACTTTCATTAGAATTTTTATATATTTTATTCGATTCTCAGATTAAAAAGTTCTATTTCCGCGGGAAAGATAAATCAACCTTGTCATATTCAACCTAACCGAAGTCAACCTACGGAAAATCAATCTTATATGTTATTTTTTTCTATACCTTATGTGGATGATCACTGGAACTATGTAGATGTTAATAAATGATTATTGTTATATACAATTAAGAAATCAAAGGTAAAACCGTTACAATATTGAAATTCCTAACTGTGCTATATAGAGACTGAAATATGATCTTAAGTGTATATAAAGTGGATTTTTAATGGTATGTAGAAAAAGTCGCCACTTCTTAATCCAAAGGTCGTACAAAGTATTGAAACGGAATTTAGTAATCATCTGCATTCTTTATAGGATTCATTTTACTGTCTAATTTGTCACAGTTGTAAATTTTCCCATAGTACGTCTCTTTTGTAATTGAAAAAAACAGTCATCCTTGAAAAAAAAACTGATCAATATACTGTAAATTCAGTTATATTCGTTGACATCAATTTTAGTGGATTAGGGATTAAGACAAATTCGTGGGTCCTTAATTCTGTGGGTCTAAAATTTCAAAAACAAAAATAATAATAATCAAATTAAATAAAATGAAATGAAAACAGCAATTATTAGTGAAAAAAAATTAAAAATCGAAAGTTAAATATAATATCGGGAAAAGAATACCGAAGCGACAAAGCAGTGGGAAAAGTCAGGAGAATGGAACACATAAAACAAACGCGACAAGGATACATTTATAATTAAAAGAATAAAACACGTATAATAAACTAAACAAAACTAGAACAAGACCGCACTAGCAATGTGAACTCCAATAAAAAAAAACCGGGAGTGACATCAGGTGCTCCGGAAGGGTAAGCATGAGAACAGACAATATAAAACATACAAATTAAAGAAGTAAAATACATAATAAACTAAAGAAATATAAAACAAGACGAGACAAAACTAAATAACTGGCAATGTGAACCTCCACTAAAGTGACATCAGTTGCGCCGGATAATAAAACATGTTACTATAATGCAACCGATTTACTTTGAAGTGTAGTCAATTAGATCAATGATATTATTTGTCTTTTTTCCGTTGATATTAACTTATCACCATGAAAGGTTTTAAACAAAAATGTAATATTGTTATAATGACATTAGCCACCTAAGCTAGAAACAGAAATGTTATACAATGTGTTGTTATAATTTCCACCTAAGCTAGAAACAAAGCCAATGTTATATTGTTATAATGACGTTTGCCACCTAAGCTAGAAATAAAGCCAATGTTATATTGTTATAATGACGTTTGTCACCTAAGCTAGAAACAAAGCCAATGTTATATTGTTATAATGACGTTTGCCACCTAAGCTAGTAACAAAGCCAATGTTATATTGTTATAATGACGTTTGCCACCTAAGCTAGAAACAAAGCCAATGTTATATTGTTATAATGCCGTTTGCCACCTAAGCTAGAAACAAAGCCAATGTTATATTGTTATAATGCCGTTTGCCACCTAAGCTAGAAAGAAAGCCAATGTTATATTGTTATAATGACGTTTGCCACCTAAGCTAGAAACAAAGCCAATGTTATATTGTTATAATGACGTTTGTCACCTAAGCTAGAAACAAAGCCAAAAAAAAATAATTGTATAAATCAAAACCTTTGTAAATGAATTTTCCTGACCAGAAGTGAAGATCCTTAAAAAATAAGTATTTCTATATTTAGTTAAAGTTCATTATCTAAGCCCATTTTCTATCCTGTTTTGCAAACAAGCATCTTTCCACAATTACTACATGGTCATTCATACTCCCTCATCCGTTTGAACACGAGGATCTAGCAATCTTGGCAACGACCACGAACATTTCTATATTTCTTAGTAATAAAAGCAATCGACATATATATTTCGTTGGGTTTTTAAATTCGCGCAATGGGTTTTCCACGAAATCCACAAGGGTAAGTTAACCACGAATAATAAGTGATAAACACATCCTGATCGGACACATTCCTAAGGAGGTGAAGCTAATTCTTATTGCTTCTTAATGAGTTTGACCTGCATCACACATCGAGTATAACTACACTACTTGAACGAGATAGAATATACTATTACACAGAATTACTTAACAAGTACCTATTTTAAGAAATCGCTGGACAAGAATTTGTGAATTTCGAATGATCTTTATCGTACGTCATTTTTTTGTCTAATCAATAGCTGCATTCAGGGAAAGTCATAACATCAAATTATTTCAACTGCGCCCCATTTTATATGTTCCAAGACAGGAAAGTGTATAGGTCGAACACTGGTTAAACCTTTTAATTTTATGATAAATCGAAGACTGTTCTCATTTGGTCTTTGAGAGCTCATTGCATTGAGTGGTTTTAAGTTGAGATGAAGGCCTTATAGTGATCCGATGACGTCTATTTACATGTAGGCTTTGTGTGTTTTTGTGATTTTCTTTTGTGGTCATTGCACTTTTACTTGTCTTTCTTTTTATTCACAATTAGACGAAAAATGGGGGCATTACTGCCATAGGAAAGCACTCGAAGTCCAGAGATAATGACAAGGCCGAGATAAGCTAGAAGTACAAAGACAACTTACAACATTAAAAACTGGAGGAAAGGACGCACAACATTAACCAAAAAGGTAATGTGCAATTATGACTTCACCAAAGACCTAAACGTTCGTTTTGCCACAGGACCTTGTAGTGAATATATCATGAAAATACAATGTAGATCTTGTTTATAATGAAATGATGATATTACTCATTTACAAGTGGGCGTGTTGCTGAATCCCAAGTAGTTTACCTGCCGATGTCACTATGTCTTGTCGTGTTCTGTTTAGCATGATTTGATTGGTCAACTGGTGCTTTATTTAAACGGTATAAATTTGTCCCTTTCAATTGTTCACTGTCTCATTAAGTTATGGGAGATAGACAAAGAACTATTGTAAGTTATATTATTATAATAATGTCTTTCTTTTCCGCTTTCAAAGCTATAGATGTGAACTTTAATAAGGTTCAATTTTCAAGCTCAGATTAAGTTTTTTCTTGATAATCTTACTAGGCACCTGCGAGGCACACTATCTGCGCTAAGTTTTTTATGACAGCAAAACGCGTCTTGATATGGTTTCTATAGAAAAGAAAAGATTTTTTTCAATTATAACAGAATCGCTGTATTATATTCCATACATTAATACCTGTACAAATTACTTTTGTACTATATCACGATATCTAGTCTGTTCGAGGGACAAGGTATGGACCAGAAAGTTGATATGGCCTAAGTCGAAGACGCGGTTGATATATTGATGATATAAACTGATTATTTCTAGTAACATTCGTTTCCATTAGTGTGCTGCACATACTCGACAAACGCACGGGAAATATACATGACGGCAGATAGTAAATAATGACGTTATTGTCGTGTACAGAGTATTTATCGTGTAAAGAGTATGTTTATTTCGTTTTAAAGACTATACAAAAATTAAAAAATTTAGATATTTTAATTATTTATAATGTTTTTACACTTTTTAATTTGTAAAATCTACACCTAGGATATTTCATAAGTGTACACATTGTCTTTCTTTCAACCAATGACATTTTTGAACTGCTGTTTGGAAGAAAGTCTCTGCCATACAATTTAGTTGAAAATATTATTTCACGCAATAAACAAGATAGAATTTCAAAAAATTCTATCGCACCTTTATTGGCGAATCCTTTAAAATATTATAAATCAATATACAAAACTATTCAGGTATTTTCAAACTTTTATATATTGCGTTCCTATTATCAAAAGATGATTTTGTGTGTAATTTTATCTTATTAGGTCTTTCCACTTTTCTGTGGAAAAACCTATTGTATTTGTTCTGATTATTTGTTCTTTCCACTTTTCTGTGGAAAGACCTATTGTATTTGTTCTGATTATTAGGTCTTTCCACCTTTCTGTGGAAAGACCTATTGTATTTGTTCTGATTATTTTTTTTTTCTTCCGCCAAATTTTGTTCTTGCGATAAATTTTTGTTTCGCAACATGTCGCTTAGATATTTCTTATATTGAATCATACAGTTTATGCGCTTTTCAATTTCACCCTGTTAAGCCGAACAATTTTCTTTGTAAGAGTTATCTCCCCAAACACTGTTTTTCTTGTGCGCGCATCTCCTTTGCAACCGTAAAAGATATCGACCTAAATTTTTTTGCAATGTCTTTGGTTTATCTGTGCGCAACTTTGTTTCATTTGGTCGGAAAGGATCTGACGACATTTCATAGGAGTTATTTCCCTTCAAACGACTTACACTTTTGGTGTATCATTTAGAGTTGAGATATCAACATGAAACTTTGTATTTAGGGTCCATGACCCCTAACAAGTAAAATGAGTCAAGGTCAAAGGTCAACGTCACGTTCTAAATTTTGACTTTTGCTTGTGATCACTTCTCCTCTGAAACGGTAAAAGATAGCTGATAAAATGAAGTGGGGAAAATGTTAAGAACGTTGAGACCAAGCTTTGTGACATTTGCATAAAAGTTGTATGACGTCATTTTATAGGCGTAATTGCCCCTAGAACGTTTAAATTTTCGGTTTTTGGCTAATAACTTAATACCGGTAAAAAATAGAGGCATGGGGTCTTTTGTTTTGACACCAGGGACAAATGACCTTCAAAATGGTGTCAAGGTCAAAAGTCAAGGTCATGTTCTAGAAAATAATGTTTTTCTAAATTAATTTGAAGTATAATACATGGAATTTTTTTTTAAAAATGCATTATTTTTTAGCAGGAATCATTTAAAATATGTTATTTTCCATTTTCGTAAGACAAAAAATGAGAAAAAATGAAAAATTGTTTTGGCAGTATTTCATATTTGTCTTTGATGTAGCATTTTGGTATTTTATAGTACTTCTAGAATTACCTCAACTTTTAGCACAAATGACCTTTAAATGTGTAAATACAGCCCCCCCCCCCCCCTCATTTCGATTTGAGTGAATTTACATCGATTTTACTGAATTTACATGTAAATGCATATAAAAGGGCTTTGTTAATGAGAAAAAATTAGGACGCTAACTCCAACCAATTTCCTGAAAATAGCGTTCGGGCAGTGCAGTAATAAAAAGCTATTTTCCGCCAGAAGACACAAGATTCGTCCAAATGTTACCAATTTATTGCATCCGAATGTCAAAATTTCGCGTCAAACTAACAGTACTTTAACACGGAGATGTCGTCTGCTGAAAATGGCACCGGAAATCGAAATAAATAAATCGTGAGATCAAATTTCTACATGAATCTTCATTCTGACATAAGTAAATGTTTACACGTACACTCAGTTTTCTATTAATGACTATTTCCACAACAAACAGCAAATTGCATTATCCTGTGCTATGTTCACTCGCCGACGTCCTCTCTTGAAAAGAAAGAAATAACATAAGTCCAGACATATATAAATGGACGTCACGTGACTTACACAACGTCATACAGCCTTCCTAAAATAGAAGTAAACACATTATAGTAGAAATGTACTTTTACTGTCACTTGTGTATCTAGAGAAATAAAAATACAATACCCCCCCCCCCCCCCCACCTCTTGTATTCAGCAATCCTTGGAAAACTTGCTATCGACAAATAAAAAAAAATGATTCATAAACAAACAAACAAACAAACAAATAAACAAAAAAAGGCCCGCCCCGTCTTCAGTAAAGAGATATTGCCCTTTTTTTGTCTATTTTATCTATTTCCCAAGAGTTACGCCCCTTGCCAAAAATAGAGGGGCAGTGGTTCTTTATTGCAAAACTGGAAACGTGAAAAGGAAAGACCTTATGATTTGTGCACGGCACAAATGACCTTGTGAAAACGTCAAGAATTTTCAATTTCTAAGGATATATTAATGACGTTTTTGATGTTTATAGTGCAAAGCAGTATAATTCACCACAAACATTTAGTTAACCAGAAATAAACATTTTTCTTAGTGATTCAAACTAGCTGTCCTAAAATTTTTTTAACAGTTGTGAAATTACCTATCATATCAAACCAGACGTGATATTTGTAATACATACTGGAAATAGCATAATACCTCCCTTATTTTAATCAAAAGCACTTAGAACATTATATTTTTGCAATCGCTGAAAGCTTAGCTATGTACCAAAAATTACATATTAAACCTCAATTTGTTTTTCAACATATGTGTAATTGAGGTGGAAAGACCTTCAATTGTTCTCTGAACAATTGGTTTTTAATTATTTTTTTTCTTCCGCCAAATTTTGTTCTTGCGATAAATTTTTGTTTCGCAACATGTCGCTTAGATATTTCTTATATTGTATCGTACAGTTTATGCGTTTTTACATTTCACCCTGTTAAGCCGAACAATTTTCTTTGTAAGAGTTATCTCCCCAAACACTGTTTTTCTTGTGCGCGCATCTCCTTTGCAACCGTAAAAGATATCGAACTAAAATTTTTTGCAATGTCTTCAGTTTATCTGTGCACAACTTTGTTTCATTTCGTCGTAAAGGATCTGACGACATTTCATAGGAGTTATTTCCCTTCAAACGACTTTCACTTTTGGTGTATCATATAAATTGTTATTTAGAGTTGAGATATCAACATGAAACTTTGTATTTAGGGTCCATGACCCCTAACAAGTAAAATGAGGTCAAGATCAAAGGTCACGTTCTAAATTTTGACTTTTGCTTGTGATCGCTTCTCCTCTGAAACGGTAAAAGATAGGTGATAAAATGTAATGGGCAAAATGTCGGGGACATCGAGACGAAGCGAAATTACATTTAAGTCAAATCATATGACGTCATCTTCTATGAGTTATTGGCCTTTGAACGTTTAAATTTACGGTTTTTGGCTAATAACTTAATAATGGTACAAGATAGAGGCATGGGGTCTTTTGTTTTGACACCAGGGACAAGTGACCTTCAAATGGTGTCAAGGTCAAAGGTCAAGGTCTAGAAAATGAGTTTTTTCATATTTGAAGTGTAATTTTTATTGGAATTTTTTTTCAAAAATGCATTATTCTTTAATAGGAATCACTTAAAATATGTTATTATCTATTTTCGTAAGAAAAAAAATGAAGAAAACATGAAAAATATTTAAACATTGAAAAATTTGAGAAAAAACTTTTTTCTTGGTGCAAAATTGTTTTGGCAGTATTTCATATTTGTTTTTGATGTAGCATTTTGGTATATTATAGTACTTTTAGAATTACCTCAATGTTTAGTTGTATCTCTTAAAATTATAGATTTCCAACATAGGTTGAGGTAAACTTTTTTTCTAATAATTAGAAAAACATTGCTCTTAAAGATATAAAATGGGTACCGGAAGGTAGAATAGGTCCTTGCACATGTCAAAACTATGAAGAGTTTTAAATCTAATTTAATATAGTAAGAGTTCTGGCCTTTCAAAAATTGGAAATTTAAAAATATCAACCGGAAGTGAACTTTTTTCATGATATCAACTTAAAAAGTGTGGCAAATTGATGACAGTGATGATTAGATTTCAAAAATATCCATATATGCTTGATTGCAGCATTTTTTAAATTTTACAAAATGGGGGGGGGGGGGGTGGTAAAAATTGCTTAAAAATGATCTAATTCAACATAAGTTATCAAATTGTTGAAGTTTTGGGAAAGATCTGTCTTTTTCGCATGATTATTAAGGTCATTTCTTTACAAAGGAAAGTCGTTACTGTATTTCTTATGATTATTATTATTATTATTATTATTATTATTAATATTATTCTTTCTTAGTATGCCAAACTTCAAAGTCATTTCCAGAAAGAGTTAGTAGACATATAGGGTTTGTATTTGGTACCAAGTATCATTCAGACATAAGCTATCAGTTGGTGAGGCCGCTAAGGGTTCCCATGTAACTTATAAGAGTTTCCTCCCCTGTTACAGTTATGCCTGTTATCAGATCTCCTCAAAAACGGTAAGAGATATCGACATGAAACCTTTTGCAATTTCTTTGGTTCATCTGTGCGCACATTAATTACATCTGCCGAAAAGGATCTGGTGACATCTTATAAGAGTTATTTCCCTTTATATCAATTTCACTTTTGATTTTTCATGCAAATATTAAGTTTGAGTTAAGATACAAGCATGAGCCTTCATATTTAGGCATCGTTTTTTGTACCAAATAAACAACTTTTTCTCTTTTCAAATTTCCCGGTGAAAATTTGCCCCATCACTTCAAACTGAATACCGAAAACTACAGGCGCATTAATATGTTCAGTTCTCGAAACGTTTAAGGGTTATTGACATGCCTTAAAGTGTATTTTGCAGGATATTCATTCCTTTCCAGAATAAATTCACTTGTTTATGCTTACGATTGTGGCATTAGTTGTGACAGATCGATGCCGAAACCCATAGCAATTATTTTGTACTACTTTCCTACTCTGTCGAATCACATTTTCTATAGATAGTAAAATTTTCAAATTTATACTTGTAAGCCAACGTGGTGTAATGGTTAACGGGGTTGTCCCAGCAAACTGCTGGTGTTGGTTTCAAACCTCAGAAACTACTTCAAAATTATATGACTTGTTTTTCCAAGTTTTTTGTAACATATATCGTATTTTTGGATAGATTTCAATTCATTTCAACGCACACATAATTATATTATCAATAATTATGTTATTTTTATTTACGTAATGAAATTCAGCTTTGAAAATTGTGATATACAATGCAATACAATAAAATACAATGCCATACAATATTTATTACACCAATTACAGATTCGAACATAGCAGTTATAGTTTGATATAAACACTGACATACACAATACATAAAACAATCAACTGGATAAAAAACCCAACTGATCAACAGGCTAAATTTCTGCCCAACTGAGAATTCGGACAAAGAGAGATAACTCAAATTTGATATCAATGTAAAAAAAGAGAATGTTTTTCTTTACTTTTTGTTTTTTCCTCCAATTCAAAATTATCATAGTTGATTTATCAATAGAAAATAAACTTCGCATTTGCACACATTATCTAGACTTTTTAAAAAACAAAGAAAAAAAAAACAAAAGCCCGTCCCGACTTCAGCCGAGAGATATTGTCGATTTTATTTATTTCTCAACAGTTACGCCCCTTGCCAAAAATAGAGGGGTAGGGGTTCTTTATTGCAAAACTGGAAACGTGAAAAGGACAGACCTTGGAATTGTTCTCGGAATAATTGTCCTTTTATTAGGTCTTTGTACATTTCTGTGGAAAGACCTATTGTATTTGTTCCGATTATTATATTTATTTCTTCCGCCAAATTTTGTTCTTGCGTTAAATTTTTGTTTCGCAACATGTCGCTTAGATATTTCTTATATTGTATCGTACAGTTTATGCGCTTTTAAATTTCACCCTGTTAAGCCGAACAATTTTCTTTGTAAGAGTTTTCTCCCCAAACACTGTTTTTCTTGTGCGCGCATCTCCTTTGCAACGGTAAAAGATATCGACCTAAAATTTTTTGCAATGTCTTCAGTTTATCTGTCCGCAACTTTGTTTCATTTGGTCGTAAAGGATCTGACATTTCATAGGAGTTATTTCCCTTTAAACGACTTTCACTTTTGGTGTATCATACCAATTGTTATTTAGAGTTGAGAGATCAACATGAACTTTTGTATTTAGGGTCCATGACCCCTAACAAGTTAAACGAGGTCAAGGTCAAAGGTCAAGGTCACGTCCTAAATTTTGACTTTTGCTTGTGATCGCTTCTCCTCTGAAACGGTAAAAGATAGCTGATTAAATGTCATGGAGAAAATGTTAAAGACGTTGAGACATAGCTTTGTTACATTTGCATGACGTCATTTTATAGGCGTAATTGCCCCTAGAACGTTTAAATTTCCGGTTTTTCGTTTATTTTTCAACAATGGTACATGATAAAGGCATAAGGTCATGTGTTTTCACATCAAGGATTGATAACCTTCAAATTGGCTTCAAGGTCAAAGGTCAAGGTCAAGTTCTATTATTTGACATTTGCTTGTTATCACTATTCCTCTGAAATGATTGTAGATAGCCAAAGAAATGTAAGGTGGAAATGTTTAGGACATTGATGCGCAGCTTTGTTACATTTGATTTAAAGTTGTATGATGTCATCTTTTGGGAGTAATTGCCCCTAGAACGTTTAAACTTAAGGTTTTTCGTTTATAACCTGACGATGGTACATAATAATGGCATCGGGTCTTCTGCAATGACCTCAGCGACCAATGACCTTGAAAATATCACAAGGTCAAAGGTCAAGGTTATGACCTAGATTACATTTTTTTCATACTTTATAAGGTTTTTCAGATTTTTAAAGCAATTAAAGTTATTGAAAGCGTGAAATTGAGGCACTACTTTTGATGACGTCATTTCTTGGAACGTTGTTATTTCTGTAGACGTTTTTAGACGTTTTGAATATATTGGAATGTTAATTAATGTGACAATGTTACAACCCACGAAAACGTCTAGAATTGTCAATTTCTAAGGTCATATTAATGACGTTTTGATGTTTATAGTGCAAAACAGTATAATTTATCACAAACATTTACCAGTAGTTCACCAGAAATAAACATTTTTCTTAGTTATTCAAACTAGCAGTACATATTTTTTTAACAATTGTGAGATTACCTATCATATCAAACAAGAAGTGATATTTGTAATACGGGAAGTAGCATAATACCTGCCTTATTTCAATCAAAAGTACATAGAACCATATATTTTTGCAATCGCTGAAAGCTTAGCTATGCTCTAAAACCAACAATTATATTTTAAACCTCAAGTTTTTTATCAACATATGTGCAATTGAGGTGGAAAGACCTTCAATTGTTCTCTGAAGAATTGGTTTTTAATTTTGTTTGATTTTAAACATTTTAAGCCTTTACCACAAATCGACGAAATGTGCAGCAAAAGTGGTAATAAAAGACTTTATTATGTATGCATTTATAAATATTTCCTCGCCAATTGTTTTGTTATATTAAAGTTATTATTTGTATTCATATACCCTAATTGCCAGTCTATGAGAAAATAAAATATTCAGACTTTTTCCGGCATAAAAAATCAGGAAGAAAAAATCCTCTCCCGTTTTCCGTGGTTAGTGTGGATGTAAATCTACTTATTAAGTTAAATAGGCCTAATAATTATAGGATATCTAATTCAAGAATTTGAATATCACAAACTATTAAACGAGTGACCGAAAAACACCTTAATTCACGAATGCGCGCATCGAATTTATTGTCACTGGAAATTACGATAAATCATCATCATCAATGTAATAATAAAACGTATCACAAAATACCGAAATAAATTTGATGCACTGTGCGGTCATTTCGTTGACTGACAACCCATCAGCAGTGCTCGAGATCAAAATATTGGAAAACGGGTTAAAGATATAACGATGAATTAATAAGCACAACCATAAAAAATCAAAACAGTTAAAACAAACAGGAATCCAAACTCAGCCAAGGGTTACCTCTGCATCAAAAGGAAGAGCCTTAGAGATTTCTGGTAATTTTTGTCAAATTTTGAACGGAAAATTTAAAGGCATTTGAGTAATTAATCATGCCAGGACAAAAGTTCTGGCTACTAGGCTGGTAATGCCTTCGGGGACTAACAGTCCACCATCAGTGACATAGACCAAGTGGTAGTAATAAAACGTGTCACAAAATACCGAAATAAATTTGATGCACTCTGTGGCCATTTCGTTGACTGACAACTCATCAGCAGTGCTCGAGATCAAAATATTGGAAAACCGGTTAAAGATATAATGATGAATTAATAAGTACAACCATAAAAAATCAAAACAATTAAAACAAACAGGTATCCAAACTCAGCTAAGGGTTACCTCTGCATCCAAAGGAAGAGCCTTAGAAATTTCTTGTAATTCTTGTCAAATTTTGAACGGAAAATTTAAAGGCATTTGAGTAATGAATCCTGCCAGGACAAAAGTTCTGGCTACTAGGCGGATAATGCCCCCGGGGACTAACAGTCCACCAGCAGTGACATAGACCCATGGAGTAATAAAACGTATGACAAAATACCGAAATAAATTTGATGCACTCTTTGACTGACAACTCATCAGCAGTGCTCGAGATCAAAATATTGGAAAACCGGTTAAAGACAATTATAATGATAAATTAATAAGCACAACCATAAAAAATCAAACAATTAAAACAAACAGGTATCCAAACGCAACTCAGGGTTACCTCTGCATCAAACGGAAGAGCCTAAGACATTTGTGGTAATTTTTGTCAAATTTTGAACACAAATTTAAAAGCATTTTAGTAATGATTCATGCCAGGACAAAAGTTATACCCAAAGAGCAAACCAAAAAACGCAATCTATTAGATATACAAACCCGCAAAGACAAATGAACAATCACAAGCACAACAAATAAACACTGTAAACAAAAAACAATGAACACGAACTCCTTTAAAAACCAGGAGTGCTTTGGGTGCTTTGGAAGGGTAAGCAGTTCCTGCTCCGTATTCGGCACCCGTCGCGAAGTTCAACAAAGTCAATTTGGTGGTATTCACAAATCGGCGGAGATACATGAAATGTTACGACAGTGGGAACAGGTCCAACATCATTACTGTAACGGTCAATCAATTCGTGATGACGACCATACAATTTCCTAAGTGATGACATCAATTTATCTCTGATAAAACCCTGGTTAATCAGCTTTTGTGACAGCAGTAACCCCCTTTGTCGAAAGTCATGGTAACTCACGCAAGCGCTAATCGGATAACTGAGAAACGTAGACGCCAGATGCAGGCGATGCTGGTATATTGCTATTGGGCCAGTTTCCTTTTGTTTACACGTAGTAACCCTTGAATGGAGTCCACTTCACATGAGTACAAAAATAGATCGTAGAGGAGAGGAGCTCAGTTGGTTCCCATTGGTATGTCAATTGTTTGTTGAAAAATTCGTCCGCCAAATTATCAAATATGTTGTTTATGAGAAAATCTAACATGTTTGTAATCTCATCTCCAGAATACTTTTTGTCAGAATCAGAGTGGTTCTTCACGAAATAATCCTTTTCTCTAAAACTAGAAATTTATACCTGCGTGTGGCATTTTTCTTGAAAAAAACATTGATGAATCGATATTTTAATTGAGAATATGGTATGGTAGTGTAAAGTTTAAAGAAGTCGAATGTTTTATGAAGATTTTGATTTTAGATATTGTAGTAAATGTTTTGAGTTTTTAAGAATCCAATCTGATTGACGCCATTAGTGGAACATGATCTGTAACAGTAATTCAGAAGGCCCTCTTTAATAAATGTCAAGATGAATGTTAAAATCTTTGAAAAGATGTTTTGTAGCAATTAGCTGACCCTACGATGTACCTTTGTTCAATCGGATTCTTATGTAGTTCAGGAATCTAATAAAGAGGAGGTAGGTCCATTACTTCACTCTTTGTTGAAATGGCAAAGGAATGAAGAACGGGCTTGTGATTATAAAGACTTCCAGCTTAGTGTGTGTGGTTGCTGTATGAGTGTTATTTATTCCCAATTCGTTTCTAAGACACTCAAAATTATAGTTCTTGCAGAACAACAATATTGCACACGCTGTCAACAATTACTCTACTGACACAGCTATCTCAGTGAAGGTCTCCGTTTCATTGGTACCAAATGTCTAAGGAATCTTCAGGATGATAATCTGCATATTGTACTTATACCATCTGGCGTTAAAAAGCAAGAGATTGTCGGAATTTCGTAGCTCTCCCGAGATTGGGATCGTTCTTTATCAACTATAATCAATTTCCTTGTTTCCGGTTAACTTTTGTTTGAATCAATTTTGGAATTGATTGTATACATATTAGCTATATCTAGATTATTTTCCAGGTCGTTTAGTTATGATTTGAAAGATTGATAGTCATACTGTAACCCAAAAGAATTGTGATGTGTTCTTGTACAGTATATACATCATGCCAGATTATATAAATATTACGATGTACATGTACATGTAAGATAAATAAATATACAGAATTAAATAATACATTGACTAATACACGAAGTTTACATTACGAACAAATTATATAATTCAAATACATCTAAATATCTTTTCTAATATACATTTTCCTTCAGTGTTAAAAGATTTGTTTTGTAGAATTAGCCCATTTCTAAACTCTCTTTTAAATACAGAAAATACATTGATATCCCTTGTTCGGAATTCAGACAGATAATGTATTTTGTGTATTGAAAACACAATTACTGTGAGTAAATAAATAATATCATAATATTGTTTATCATTTATTTTGTAATCCCATATCAAATTCTTCAAAGTTAACATATGTTTTCCAAGTTTAAATTTTTCTAGCAGATTAGATATTTCGTCCTATAACTTATCAAGACAGTGGCATGTAATAAAAAAATGTTCATAATCTTCTGTAATGTTACATTGATTGCAGTCTGAGTTTGGACAAATTTTCCATTGTTTCAATAAAATTTTGTTTGGAAGAATAAAATGTAGGAGTTTCCATCTGAATATTTTTAATTTATTTTCTTTCAAATAATTATGAATAAATTTTAGTATATTTTGAGCTTTATTCTCCATGTTTTCAAAATTTAGTAGTCTCTTCCACTTATAAAAGCCAATTGGTATTTCTTTATCTTGTTCTATTAATATTTTGTAAATTGTATTTGTTTCTAGTTTATCTATATTTAGTTTACAGTTATCTTTGTCATAAATATACAATGCATTATCTGTTAGTACATTAGTTGTTCTTGAACAGTTTTCAGCTAATATATCAAACCACTCTTTTGGTATAGCTTTTTTTAATTTTAAGAATTCAGCAATCCATGTAGCTTTACTGCTTATATACCCTTAGATTTTTTTAATTTGGACCTGTATCTTTGCCCTAATAGCATTCACCAACTCTGAAAGTGTATCTGTAGATTCATGTGTCATTGAAGTCCATTTTCTCTCGTAGTCCTTAACAGAATCCATAAGCAATTTAAAATTATATTTCCAATAAATTGACTGAGTTCTCGGTATTTGGGACCTTTAGCTAGCATATGTTTTAGCTTTTGATTATCAACAAGATTAAAATCTCCAATGATAACATGACACAAAGGACAATAATAGAATGGGGATGTCAAACGGGAGCAGTCAGTGGGTTTAAACTTCAGGTCTAATTATATGTAGAAAGACTTTTCCTTTCAGAAAATAAAAGAATAAAATATCTGAGTCTCTTAAAATCCGCCATTAAGAATATCACGAATGACCTTGGACTTGATTCCGCCACCTATAGTAGTAACACACCATGTTCCTCTACTGACTTACGACTTCCCATTGACTTTTCGGACCACACGATTGGTGTAGTAACATAAAACTGGAACGGCTTATATTACTCTGTCTATATTCCGTTTTTAATAGACGATGTGTTATCGTGGGTCTTTTTTTAAACTTGGGTGTGTTCGTGGAGTCGTCAGAGTGAATCCCTTTGAATTACATACTTTGGATTGCTATTCGTGCATGAATTGAACACTTCATTAACGTTTTAAGTAATGCACCATAATAAAATTTGACAAGTCTATTCCTACCTTATTAAAATTAAATAACCTTTCTTCATGGCTTCATTTGAGCAGTTGGTGAGGGAGCTCATTCTTACTTGATGCTGTATTGGTATTTATTATAGTATTTATTTATTAGTATATATCGAGAATACTCTAAACAGTTACCATTACAATTTTTTTATGAAAATTAAAAAAAATAAAATAAAATGAAGCCTTTGCAAATATAGACACGACACACATTATCAGTCGATTCACATCCAGGGTTTTAATGGCTCCTTCATTGCATGTAATGCTCCGCCCAAATCCAAAATCTTCACAGAAGCTACATTATTATAGATAGCTTTCCTTCCAGAACACCTGGGCCCAGTTTTTCAAAAGTTAGTCACTTTTTTCGCTTTCAGGTATTTCGATTGTTAAGTAATATTTCTGTACAAAATCCTGCATGGACACACAAAGTCATAGGATTAACCTATCAGAATATTTTCAGTCCTCAGGCATAACCAAGGAAGTGGAAATTTGAAACTGAAAACTGTGGTTAACGTTTGAACAACTGGGCCCAGGTTTCACCTTTTGAATACGAGTTCTTTTTTAAAAATATTACTACTAATACTACCATTCTATGTAATATTCTGTCCAGCATTTTTTCATCAAATCTTTTTAGTCTGCAATTTTACTAACCAAATGTCTGCCTTGCCCTCGCCACAACTTTATAAAAATAAAATGTCTGTACCCTTCCTCTGGAATTTAAAGTCACAAGCCTTTTACATTGAAAAAAAACAAATCAAGAACTCTCTGCTAAAGGAGAATTTGGCACCTTTTTTTTTCATTTTGAGATACCTGTTCTAAAATTATCGGAAGATAAATGTTTGAATTCTATAACTTTTGATTTAGGATTGTTATCGACATTTACCCCATATCTGCTTTTATTTCTCTTGGGTAGAGGTGGATTTTGACGACCTCTAAGGGAACAATAATTTTTAATGGAAAGGGTGGGGGCATTTAAGGGGGTTAAAAAATATAATGGAAAAAGGCAGGACTATTTATCACATCAAATACATGTATACACATGTATATTTTGGGAAAAAGTTGTGCACGGGGAAAAAAATCTAATGGATTCTGAAAATAATAGATAACGGTCATTTTCTTGCAAGCCTCTGAAAATCTTAATAGTTGCATTGATAGGTCCTTCTGGTTTTAATGCTCACACTTTTTTCATTATTATTTGCGTTACAAAGTTTTGACCACGAGTGTACTTCTTGAAGGTTATTCCTGAAAACAGATTTTACACAAGATAATTGTTATCCGAATTTATCCTTTTTAAAGAAAAATCTTTTGTAGATGTTATGAGGAAATTTTTTTTACATTAAATTACATCTGTTTGGTCTAATGTATTATCAATCTACATGTTAAAACATAAAAGTCTTACAAATGTTTTTTTTTTAAATATGTACGAGAAGGTTCATCCAGAAATGCGATGTTGTTATCCGATTTAGGTAATTCTTTGCATGGTGTAATGTATCAGCAAACTACAT
Organism: Mytilisepta virgata; assembly: GCA_028015205.1. Classification (NCBI taxonomy): domain Eukaryota; kingdom Metazoa; phylum Mollusca; class Bivalvia; order Mytilida; family Mytilidae; genus Mytilisepta; species Mytilisepta virgata. The sequence goes on from CM051515.1 coordinate 42,660,764, forward strand.
GTAATTCTAACAAATATATTTTTCTAAATTTGTCCGAGAACTTCGCGTAAACATGACAAACACATAAACAACCACAGTTCACATAATGTATGTGTTACATAACATTTAAATTTGAACATAATTACGTGATTTAAAATTTTATTGAAAGCTGGTACTAAAAAGAAAGAATTCAATATATCGCAAGCAGACCGTATATTATGTTCCACAAAACTGATCTCAAGGGCATTTGTGACGCATGAAGATGTCAATTATCTTTTTTGTACCGACTGAATATTTCTACACCATTGCGTTATCAAATATATAATCAATATATATATATATATATAACAGTTACAATATAATTTTTTTAATAAAAAAAAGTAAAAAGGAAAGAAAGTGAAGTCTTTGCAAATATCGTGACTACCACCATTTTCAGTCGTCATCCCAATTTGATTGATCAGAAAGAAGTTTCTGTAACAATTATGCAATTTTGAAGTGTTAATTTTATAGATTTTATTTGTCACATTTATGTAACAGTCATTCATTACAGAGTATTTCCAAATATATATTTTTAATTGCCTTTGTTCAATTTCATGTGTCATATAATTAGTAAATTGTATAACTTTGTGCCCTAATGTCCTGATAATTTGGTGCCATGTAAATGTGGTGCCCTTTTGTGCCCTGTAAATTTAGTGCCCTATAGAGCCCTGTAAATTTCATTAGTCAGCACTTATTTGCCCTGTTAGTGCTATGATTTTCCATATTTGTATAGGGCTTGTTAGGGCAAAGAGAAGTGATATATAAGGAAACGAGAAGAGAGTGAGGGGAGAATGTCGATAGAAGCGTTTGTTAATTGTGATTTATTGTTGAGCCTGATGTTGTATATTTTGTTGATATTGTTGTTAATACAGTATAGAAATTTATAATCGACTTGGTGTCTATATTCATACAAACAAGGACTGTTCGATAACACAAGGATTCCACATTTAATTTTGTAACCAGGATTCCCTGAGTGAGACGTTACCAATATTCAGTATTAGGTAATCCTGAAAAATGGCGTCATTTGGTGTCTTCTGTCAATTAAAGTGTCATTTGGATTTATTGTCAATGTGTTTGGTTATTCTAATGCGTCAGTGATACATCACAGGAGATAAACATATATTGCACAACGTATTAAAACCACAAAAAGGCACAAACGACAGTAGCCACCTCCCTCTTGTACCCTCTTTTTCCGTTACATTTCTGTTTGTAGGAAATAAATACATTGTATCCTCATTCTCGTCCTACTGGAAATGACACCTCATTTCACTCTCTTCAAATGTGATTGGTGTCGTTTAAAGAGTGGAACAGGCTTTCTTTCCAGAGCACCTGATGTTATTTTTTTAATAATTTCTTTCTTTATAAATATTACTGTCCAATTCCATGAAATGTTCTGTCCGGCATTTTGTTTTATCAATTTTTGACTGCAAATTTACTCACCAAAATTCCTGCCCTGTTTTTTCATTTTGAGATACTTGCTTAGAAATTATCGGGTGATAAATGTTTGATTCTATTACTCTTCGATTTAAATTTTAGGATTTTTGTCTTATCGACATTTGTTTCATATCTGCTTTCATTTTCGATTGAACTTCTATAGGTAGAGGTGGCTTTTAGCTAGATTGTGACTACTTCTAGGGGAACATTAATTTTTATGTAAATGGTGGGGGCATTTCAGAATTTTGAAAAAGTGTGATGGAAAAATTCAGGATTAGTTACCACCAGGCATCAAATATATGTTTATACATGTATATTTTGTGAAAAACAGTTGTGCATGTGACAACAATCTAATGGATGCTTACAAAAATAGTTTCTTGTTCTCCTATACAAATCTTAATAGTTGCTTCAATAGGTCATTCTGGTTGTGCTGTTCACGTTATTTTCATAATATTTGGCTTTTACGAGGTACCTTACAAAGGTCAACAGAAAAAGTCACAGTGCGACCAGTGTTTTCAAATCATATATTATGAAGAATGAAGTCTATGTGGCATTCAAATTTCTTAATAAAATCTAATATTTAAGCGCAATAATTATTTGCAAAAATGACAAAGAATTACACTTGCAATTATGAAATAAATTAAGTATCCGAATTTATTCTTTTTCTAAAGGGAATTCTGTGCTACATGTTACAAGGATAAATCTGTACATAAAATTACATTGTCTGTGTGATCTATAACAACATACGGGTGAAAACATTACTAAAAAACTTCTATTAAAGTGTTATAGATTTCAAAGGCTGCTTTTAAAAAGTTTTAAAATAGATATCAACATCTTTTATCCCTCTAAATACCCAGCTTCTAGAAAAGCACTGATCATGAACGGGTTTATCCTATCTTAGTTTCTACTGTAATATCACGAATAAATGCAAAAGTCTCGCTAGTAACCCACAGAAAGGTGGTAGTTACTTAAGATTGTTTCAAAATAAGGGCTACAAATATGAAAATATGTGCAATTCTGTAAATATTGCTCTTCCTCCCAATGACTTGGAGACTTTAAATTCATACTAGCCTCTCACGAATACTGCCGATTTCTATTCAGCTCTATGACGAGAGAGCATTAATCCCATTATAAGAGTGTATTTTCAGACTTGTTAGTACAGTAGAGCGACAGTATCCGACCTGTAGCTATGAGAGTCTTAGCTAGTTTTACAGTTAAAACGAGCACACTCTGACCCTGCTATCTAAATTATGTACATTCCACTCTAATTTTGCAATTCTAGCAACCGGTCACCTTATTGGTAATCATACTGTATTGGTTTTAATATTGTGTTTTATACATCATAGTGTCATGATATATAAGGGGGGGGGGTGTACCCATAAAACCAGTTTAACCCCACCACTGTTCAGTGTCTGTACCAAATCACACTATCCATCATGACTCTCTGTTGTTATCATGTATGTGTTGGTGCTCTTTTATGTTATTTTTTTTTGTCAGAAGTTTTGTCAGTTGGGTTGCTTTGATTGATTGGTGTGGCATTGTTGACTTTTCCTGTTATCCAGTTTGTTTATTTATAATTTAGCAATAAAATATGTTTAATCTAAAAAACATAAATAAAAATAAAATTGTTATAATGTACTGCGACATACATATGAATATCCTGACAGGCATACTATTGGACAGACTGCCGGTAAGTGGGCAGGGCCCTAATAAAGATTAGTCTTACTTGTGCGATATGGACACGACCTTTAACCCACAATTTTAAGCATGTTTCAGATTTTACTGAGTTATCGAGAAAAAAAAACAAAGACAAAAAGTTTTTGCGAAAGAAAGTCTGTGAGTAGATTAAGTTTACACATCAATAAAATACTTCATTAACCATGTATAAACTCAATTTTCGCTGGGTTTATTTATTAACGTTGATACAAAGTTGATTTAATGAGAAACACAGGATTATCTTATTTCGTTTTCGGCTATAACGTGTGATTTTGACCACTTACTGGTCAAGGTTAAAATTTATATAAAATACCTCAAGCAGTTTCATTGAAAGTTTTGGTTTTAATTTCTGACTGATTAGATTAATTATTTAATGAAGTGTATTTAATAGCACACACCTTTTTGTACTATATAAAGCATGCGACGATTTAGTGATCATTAAAAATATATTCGCAATAATTGAATTTGAATTGTAACAGACAATTTGATTGGTTGTTAATGGTTGAGAAAGTTACATTATATTGTATAATCTACTTCGGGTACTGTGGCGTCAACAACGTATGAATTCGCAGTCCGCGATTTAAATATTCCTTGGTTAAAAAAGATATTCAAATGATTCTACCTGCATTTTTGGATCAGATTTCTTTGGCAAATTAAATTATAAGAATTATTATAAATTTTGAAACAGGTTATACATGTTATACATGGTCAGTTTACGCTTACATCTAAACCGATAAACTGCATCAATCTTATATCGTTTAACCTGTTTTAAAATTGAAAACAATTCTTAAAAAATAATTGTCCTATTTCCATTCAAATGTATGGCCTAGTGGCCTTGCTGAAAGTCCAGACGATGAAGGAATAGATGTCACAACATCAAGAGTTTGAGAAGCGCTGAGGAAAAAAATACGATATTTAAGCCAAATTCTAACACTCGCATGTTGAACGACAAACACGGTGTATATACACATCTTGTGCATCCAAATTGATATCAAAGAATTTGATATACACCTTTAGGTGATGATGAATAAACAAATTATACAACATATTTATAAGATGAAGAAAAAAATATAAAAATAACATATTTCTAAAAGGGTGATGGAGTAAATGGTAACCCCGAGAAAACATTGTCAACCAAGGCGAAGCCGATGTTGACAATGTATTCAGAGGGGTTACACTTATTTATTTTATTATACTGAATGTCTTGGATTTTATAAGCGGGTGACAGTATAAAATACTACCCGCTTGTTTCTCTCCAGTAGGTGACAGTATAAAATACGACCCACTGTTTCTTTCCGGCGGCTGATCGAGCAAAATAACACATTCTTGTAAACAATGAAAATGCATCAAAAGTAGAGAAATTTACATACAGTATAATAAAATAAATTATAAAATTATTATTAATTATCTGTCTATAGATATACGACACGAAACCTTGAATTATATATGTTTGATCGAAGTAACAGATACTAGACTTTGTACCTGTCTAAAATTTGTTGTGTTTAAGATTATATTTAATTTATCGAAATTTTTGTTTCGGACAACAAAAGTCAGAATTTTTATTACAATTAAGGAGGAAATATGTGTTTCATCATCAACATAATTTTGATTACAGAATTTACATAATCTGTTTTACTTATCTATCTTAAATTCCAGTTCCAATTATGATCACAAGTTCTAAACTTAGCTATCTATTTTATATTAATTTTCCATGAACACTTTCGTCCCTCACCTCTATATATATATGCGCAAGTCAGAATTTTTATTACAATTAAGAAAGAAACATGTCCTTCATCATCTACATAATTTACATAATCTGTTTTGCCGTGGAATTTTCTGATGTCTCCCAAACTCTAGTTCCAATTATGATCACACGTTCTAAACTCGGTTATCAATTTCCAAGATTCAAAACTTGTATGTTTTAGATAGAGCTCTGGTTCTGTGTTGTATTTCAAATATTCATCTAAGGAATTTTGTTTATCTTTATTGTTATATCTAATTTTTCATTACATTGTAATTTCAAAATATATCCAATGTACATGTATAACAAGTGTTCAAAGTCTCTGTTTACTGCAGAGGTTGAACGTTGTCCATTGGGTTGTCGGTTGGCTTGTACAGTTTGGCAATGACATTCAGGAAGTGAGTTCCTGTGATTACACTGTCCATGTACTTGTCCCAGGCGGTCTGTATTTTCTGCCCCAGGATGGTGTAATTTCTGTGGATGTCCCTCTCTAGGTCTTCTGCACGGACACTGTAGTTTACTGTCTCATATACAACTACTCCGTAAATATTGTTTGCAGTTTGTAATAATTTTTCAATTAGACTTAGGTGTCCATGGGCTCTGGTGGATCATCAACATTAGGGTGACCAATATCAATGTTTTTTCATGAATTTTGAGATACAAGTATTTTCTTTAGTATTTACCAAATAAATATCGGCATAGATTTAAAAACCTAAATACTATTAATATTAATAAATTTTTTATAAAAATAAGGCTAACGGACTCTATGGGCGAACGAACCCAGGGCGAACATGTAATTAGTTGACAAGTTCTACGCACTCAAACATCCCTATTAACAGGTTTGGAATAACCCCTATATGGCACTAATTGCGATATAATACCAAAATTATACTCCAATTCTGGAGACTTTTAGAGTTGTTATTCTTTTATTGTGTATTTATGAATGTGCGCAGATTTTCATCCAGATACCATTATACTCAAATTGGGGTATTATATCAAAATAAGGGGTTATTCCAAACCTGATTTACAATTACAGAATGTAACACAACAAGAGACCCCAACGAAGAAACCTCGCCGGTCGATTGCACAACAAATTAGTATTCCTCTAGAAAATCAAACACCATTCAATTCAAATTACTTGCCAAGCATTCAAGCTTGAAAACGTCTTTTTGAAAGTAGACCAGGTAAAAAACCTTGATTCAGCTATAAAATGTGTTATATGTTACAAACAACAGTTAGTTATTCTATGTTACATTCCATATGGGTTACCAGCAATATGCAATAAAATTTAATAATTTGTAGAAAATTTATAGCATTTTGTTTTGGTGGAAGTGTAACCGAATAATGCAAAGCAACTTAAAATATATGTTCCCGTTGCTTTTCTTTCCTGAAAATAAGCTTGAAAAGGGTGGGATGCAAATTTCCCAAAAAATCTGGGAGTCCACAATTTAAATCTTCAATTTGCACACATATCCAAACATTCATGTGAAATTGTTTGAATTACATTATTTTGAATAAAGTCCCACTCTCGTTTTAAATCATTTACAAATTAATATGATATTGACCATGGAATCGGAAGTGCATATGATATTCATTTTGGGAACTTAATCAACCCTTCATAAAATGGCTACGCCCAGTGAATCTTCTAATGGTTTATCATAACCTGTAGGGACCGTGCAAAATTTGTTGGCAGGGAGGGACCATATTTTTTCTAGCTTCATATTGAAATAACCCATCGGATATTTGTACAGTTCGCAATAATTGTAATAAGAACAGAATTTTTTTTCATGTATAAATTTGGTATCCTTAAAGTATTCCCTAGTTAGGATCACATATATGCCATGGCGGTCGAGTATAACAATCATTTAGGCCAAGCTTGATGAGGGCATGACAGATCCAGTAATGGGGTTGTAATCAGTTGTCACAAAATAACAATCCAAAGATAAATACAAATACGATTATGATATTTATTGTCTACTTAATCCAAGCATATTTACAAGCAAATTCTATATACACAATGATTCAGATATTAATAAAATGTAGGTTGAACTCCAATCATAGAAAAGTGGTTGCTTAAATCCATTATAAAAAACACAACCAGGCACTTAATACTTCAAAACATCATCGTTACATTAACATATGCTTCCAGTTACAGTAAGCTACATTGTATGTCACACAACACCACAAACAGGAACATTCACTTCCAGTTACGGTAAGTGATGTCTTAAAACTATCCATAAGGATTCCGGTTAAGCCAAGCTAACAACAAATAACCACAAATTGCGTCGACGACTAATAAAATTCAACTCAATATTACAGTACCTACTCAAACCCCAAACTCCATATTCCTATCATATCTATTTCTAACTTCATCAAACTATATATCTATCCAGCCATATATCTACCTAACTCACAACTAACTAACTAACCAACTAACTAACTGTAGAACTATAAGGCCTTTATATACCTTTTGCCACAAAATATTCACCAAGAATCCAACAAAACACTTAACATACATTTTACCAATAAACTGTGACTTACTTTGCCAAAAAATATGCACCAACGTCTTAGACAAAGAAAATCAATCAAAATTGACATAATTAAAACATAACACATGCTGATACTGTACAGCGACTATGAAACATAATCTACTACTTAATCTTGCTAAAGAAAAGCATGATTTAATGATCAACACATATAAAAGATAAGATATCATTTAAAACAATATAGTAAGTTTTGTATCGTATTTTACAGTTTTACATAAATTAACAAACTTAAAGTATAATGATTAAAAACACTCATTAAACTTGGATAGTTTTTGTTATCAGTATTGATACATACAATATATACGATGAATGAAAAAGTCAACAATTTTCTCATTTAAGCTTTTGTAATTCATAAATTCATAAATTAGTATAGTTTAAGTTATACACTGCGTGTGAATAACATGCAGGATGAATTTTGGAAATCTTACAATCATAAATTGATTATTTTTGGAAAAAATATCGGTGTTACTTGGCATTTCTTGTATATAAAAGTAAATAGAATATATAAATGGAATGATTTTCCCGAAAAAGCTTCAATAATCCATATATTCAGTTTTCTAAAGTTATATCCCAATGAAAACTGTACATGTCAGTCTGGCAGGTGTCACCTGTACTTGACCTCATTTTAATGATTCAGTGAATTGCATCCATTTTTGTCTCGCCTGCGTTCGAAGGGCGAGATATGCGGTGTAAACGTTTTTAAAACTTTAATAACATTGCACATATAATACATACAATTAAGGTTTATGGTCCACAGACAGCTTATCATATAAGGTTTCCCGCAGTATACTTTTCACCTCATTTTCATGGTTCACTGCCTTCATAAAGATAATGTGAAATCTGCATCCAAGTTTCGTTGTCAAATCCATTTCTCAACAACTGTAATACCTAGGCCAACCATTTTGGTCTATATATAGTTCTTGGTGGGTACATGCCAGACTGACACGTGGCTTGGGACCTTGACCTCAATTTCATGCTTGAGTGACTTTGTCACATTTTCTTGGTTAAGTCCATTTCTCAGCAACTAGAATACCTAGACCCACCATATTTGGTCAATAGATAGTTTTTGGTGGGTACATGTCAGTCTGACATACCTTTTGACCTTGATTTCAATTCATGCTTGAGTGACCTGCGTCACATTTTCACGATTAAGTCTATTTCTCTGAAACTGTAATACCTAGACCCACCATATTTGGTCTATTGATAGTTCTTGGTAGGTACATGACAATCTGACACTTGTCTCTGGACCTTGACCTCAATTTCATGGTTGAGTGACTTTCATCCAAGTTTCTTGATATAATAACTGTAATACTTAGACCCACCGTGTTTGGTCTATAGATAGTTCTTAGTTGGTACATGTATGCAAGTCTGATATCTGTGTTTGGACTTTGACCTCAATTGCATGCTTGAGTGACTTTGTAACATTTTTGAGATTAGATCCATTTCTCAGCAACATAAATACCCACAATATTTGGTTAATAGATAGTTCTTAGTGGACACATGCCAGTCTGACACCTGTCTCTGGACTCTGACCTCAATTTCATGCTTGAGTGTTACATTTTTGAGATTAAGTCCATTTCTCAGCAACTGTATTACCTAGGCCCATCATATTTGATATGTAGGTAGTTCTTAGTGGATACATGTACATGCCAGTCTGACACCTATCAGCTGAACTTGACCTGAATTTCATGCTTGAGTGCTTAATGTAGGTTTTCATGATTTAATCTTATTTCTCAGCAACTGTACTACGTTTGTAACGAGAACCACAATATTTGGTTGATAGAAGTTCTTAGTATATTATAGGATTAAATACAATTTTGTATGAGTTTATCGATGTGTAAAATCGGCCGACTCACTCACAAACTAAATAAAGTCCGAAGGACTTTATGTTGAATTTGTGAGTGAAAAGGCCGAGTTTACACATCGATAAACTCATACAAAATCGTATTTAATCCTTATAATTCCATTTCAAACATTGAAAAGTTTTTCCTAACCGAAATAAAAAAAAAAACTTTCATCCTTTTAAGGTGAAATTCATCTTGAATCCGGTACTATTTTTGGCAGCTGAGCAATGGAATAAAAAAGTCAACAAAGTCATTTACAAATCGAAAAATGTCTCATTCGAAACTTTAAATAATCAAGAAAGCGCATGAATATACTTGCCAAATACGGGTTTATCGATGTATAAACTTTTATGATTTTGCCCTTCCAACCAATGAAATTCTTGTATTTTATAATATGCAAATTAAAATGGAATTATACCACTTTAACATCTAACACCTCACCTTTGACCTTTATTTCATGCTTTGACTGACTGTTTCACGTTTTGAGATAATATCCATTTCTCAGCAACTGTAATACATAGACCAACCACATTTGGTCAATAGATAGTGTTTGGTGGATACATGACTGTCTGAGACCTTGACTTGAATTTCAGACCTGTCAGCTCACCATGGGCACAGTTTTAGGCTTGAATGACACGCATGAGATTTTTCAGACAAATTATCGCCTGGCCATTACTATTTCCCTTTGACTTGCAATGTCGGGTATCTGTTAATCATTATTTTGTGTCCATGTGCATACTCTGGCGAGACATGTAGTGTGTCCACTTTAGTTTTTTATTAGATCAATTCTCTAATTACTGCAGGTGGTATATCAAATATATTTGGTCTGTGTATTCCTTGAAAGGGGGGCATATTTTTTATAGATTAGAAGTTTACAATACCTGTTTATTCATTAATAAAGTGTCAGTTTCAACACTTTGACTCCATATGTACTGGGCTAAAGTTCAACTTTGTCTGATGTTTATTCATTGTACATGTGTATATTAAACCTAGTTTAGTCTGGCATTACAATTATTTTGATATTTTGCAGGAAATGGTGGAGATAAATTGGAAACAGTGGCTAGGAATGGTTGGTATTATAAAAAATACCAAAAAATATATAGTCCCTTTGATTTAATGAAACACCTCAAAACAACTAATTACAAATCGGATTTGTTATTTTTTTCATTATGGTTATCCGTATTTCATTTTGTATACTATCTACAAACTCTTACAAATATTTTTAGAACATTAACATTTGATCAGTTGAAGTAAGGCACGAGATCAAAAGTTCAATGTACGATAAAAAACTTAATTCACATAGTTTTTTCACTGACATCCCCCCCTCCCCCCCACCCCACTCTTAACTTAATTTAGGAAAAATTGATTGACCAATATGGGCATATCCGAAAATCGATGTCGGATAACAAAACTTGCAGCCATTTTTACCCCCCCCCCCCACCCCTAAACTATTTGATTTAAGTTTTTTTATCCTACATTGAACTTTGATCTCGTCCCTAATTACCATAGAGAAAAGGGAATTTTTTCTAGAGTTCCTGTATAATATACAAGATAAAAAAAATATTTTGAGAAAAATGACCAAATTTAACCTGATTTTTTCAATTAATTGTTTATGGGTGTTTTATAGAAATTACATGGATGTTAACTTAAATTCTAATACTTGATTACATATAAAAAATCAAAGTTTATCACATAATCAATGATTTTTTTGATAAAATGTTAACTAGAAGATATCATTTTCAAGGAAATAACATACCAAAAATATCATATTAGCTTTACATATATATATGAAATCTAAAAGCAATCAGCATTTAATTTATCAAAATTCTTGTCAGAGAAGGAATAAAACATCTTTGAAAGTAATAAATTGATTGAATGATCAGATTTGTATTTAATGTATTATATTATTATTTCAGAAAATGACATCAGTCTTCTATCTGAAAACCACAATTCACAAAACATTGGTTGGTAATTTTGTACTTGCGATTTATTTATAAGATTTATATTCAGAATGCATGGTGTTTGTTTGACTATACCGGCTTGGATACTGTAGGAAGTTTTGATATTCCTTAAGTTGATGAATAGTTACAAAGTCTATTCCAACTTTTGTTCATTCAGATTTACATCAGCTACACAGCAGGGAATGTCAAAGAAAGAAGCATTCCGGGTTATAGAATGGTGAATGATAGTTTCGTTATTATTAAACACAAGAAATTTTAAATGGCCTCAACATATTTTAAGGTATAATTGTAATGTTACAAATTCTACACTTTGGAAATACAGACCATAGAGTTTCTACTGTGTGGTGTTCTTTTATGGCTTTGTTGTTACATTATCCAGCAAGTCTTTAAGAACTTCATTGCAGTCTGAACTCAATTACTTCAGAAATATAAATTATAAAAAAGCAAGTTATTTATTGTTATTGATTATTTTTTAAGTTTTATGTTACGGTTTTATTTGTGTTGCTGCACCAAACACATAACAACAATGAACCGGTTGTGTGCATGTATGTATATAAATAGCCAGGTTTCAGGAATTTTAGTACCAGTATCATAGTATTGTAAGTATAATGCTTGATAAAAAACCAGAATAAAAACATTGAAGATACAACTTATACACACTGACACAGATAGACATTTTACCAAAAATTGGTAATCCAAAGATACCAACATATAAACATTTCAATAAAAAATCGTGAGGGATATAAAAATAGCATACATACATTACCTTGTCTCTTGATATAAAATTTACCAGATTACACCTGTTGGACTTAGTTTAACATAGAACCCTATGGGGAAATAAATACAAAAATCTTTTACTAGAGAACTGGTGAATGGATTGAAACCTTACTTGGTGCTGATCCGTTATCCAAGATGACCGCCAGCGGGGGACTTAACATAGTACCTATGGGAAATACATACAAAAATATTCTTACAGATAACAGCTGAATGGATTGAAACAAAACATGGGATGAATGTTCTTTATGTGTTGTTACTTTGATGGCCACCAGTGGGGTACTTAGTTTAACATAGAACCCTATGGGAAATACATACATAAAACCTTCTTCTATAGAACCACTGAATGGATTGAAACCAAACATACCATGAATGTTCTTATGATGTTCTGACCAACTGTTTTTACTTTAGTGCATTTTTGATCCATGAAGACTTAGTTTAACATAGGACCCTATGGCAATACAAACGGCTTCTTCTTGAAAATTACTGAATGGATTTAACAAAACATGACATGTATGTTAATCTCAGCGCTATTTATCAATAAACAAATGGAGATATCAGGTGAGCGATACAGGCTCCTGGGAGCCTCTGGTTTCTTTCAGATTTAAAAAGTTTACTCAATACCCTTTATGTTACATCATTGCAGTCTTCTCTCATTTGTGAACTTTTAAAAAATATTGAACATATGACTTTTTAAAGCAGAAAATATGATAATATTTTAATCCTTGGAACTAAACTTGACAGGAAGCACGTATGGGATGTTATTTACAAAGTTTGCTCATTTGGTCCCGATCAGACAACAAACATGGCCACCATTGGTAATTGTTGTTTTTGGTTGGCTGAGTTTTCAAAAAATCTTCTCCTCTGAAACTGCTATGCCAAATGGAACAAAACTTGACAGGAAGCATATATGGGAGGTCCTTTATAAAGTTTCCTCATTTCGTCCTAATCCGACTACAAATATGGCCACTATTGGCAGTTTTTGTTTCTGGATGGCTGATATAAAAAAAATCTTCTCTGAAATTGCTTGGTCAAATGAAACTAAACTTGATAGGAAGCATATATGGGAGGTTATTTACAAAGTTTCCTCATTTCCTTCCGATCGGGCAACAAACATGGCTGTCATGGGCAATTCTTGTTTCTCATTGGTTGATTATTTTTTTTCTTTCTTTCTGGAACTGCTTGGCCAAATGGAATGAAACCCGACAGCAAGCATTTATGGGAGGTTCTGTACAAAGTATCCTCATTTTGTCCCAATCGGACTACACATATGGCCACCATGGGCAGTACTTGTTTCTGATTGGCTGATATAAAAAAAATCTCCTCTGAAATCACTGGACCAAATGATTTAAAAAAAAATAATTCTGGAACTACTTGGCCAAATTTGTCAGCCAAGCTTGATAGGAAGCATCTATGGAAAGTCTTCTATGAAATGAATTTTTTTTATCCTGATTGGACGACAAGCATGGCTGCCATTGGCAATTCTTGTTTCTGATAGGCTGATATAAGGAAATTTTCCTCTCTGAAACTGCTTGGCCAAATGAAACGATACTTGACAAGAAGCATCTGCAGGAGATTTTTTTACAAAGTTTCCTCATTTTATCCAGATCATGCGACAAACATGGCTGTCATGGACAATTCTTGTTTCTGCCAGGCAAGCGATACAGGCTCAGCCCTCTGAGCCTCTAGTTTTACAATGGTTAAAAAATCAATTCAAAAATTGTTGTCAAATGCAACTTAAAAATAATATATTTCTAACAATTTTTTTTTAATACTAATAATTGTGATCATTGCTAATCAATAGATAAATGTACTGTATTTCAAAATTGCACTGCACAATGCTGATTGGATAAAGAAAGACATATTCTTTGTTTTACTGCAGTGCCCTTGTGACGTCATTTAAAAAGGCGACCTTGCCTGATGATGTTTCCAATACATGAGCTCATATTTCCATTGATTTATTGTTTTCCATCAAAATTTAGTTTTTACTCTTTTATCATAAGAGAAAAAGATTTCACAACTCGTGCATATTGTATATCGCTGGTTATCAACTCTCGCTATTTAATAGCAAATAAAATAATAAATCGCCAGAGGCTCGTCATTTATTTTACTGCTATTAAATAACTCTAGTTTATAACCAGCGATATACAACTCTCACTCTTTATATATATGTATATATATATATATATATATGATACAAGGTTTTGTTATCACAAAGATTGTATCACATGAATTTTGTGCAGTTTTTTTCATGAATAGTCAAATAGGATAATTTTATATCAATATAATGTTTCCTCTGGAACTTTTTAAACCGAAACTAAGCATGCAGTATACTCCCACTGTGGCATCACAGAAAAATAGATATACAGGCATATACACATTTTGGGTGCTCAAATAGCACTGCTGCCGGATAAATAAAATATCATTAAGAGGTGGTAATTTAAAAAAAATACTGCTGAAGTAAATTTTGTAATTGTTTATTATTTTTTGTTATTAAAACTTTGTTCCTTTTCTAAGTTTCTATCTAGGATGAATAAGCTGCATATAACATTATCTGCTGAGAGCAAGAGAAACATCTTAAAGGAGATGAGCGACCACAACAAACAAAAAATTATACAAGCCGTTTCTGATGGTTTAGATGGAAAACTGAATGGTGACAATTTAGATATATATGTTCATACAAATGATATAAGGATGAATAATCATGATGATCATTTTTTTGCCAGTGACTGGACACCATTCAATTATATTAGAGCTAGATGTATTCAACAAATAAATGCTGAAATAGATGTAAAAAAAACTTTCAAGCAAACAAAACTGAAATTGAATTGGTCAAAAACAGTATGAAGGTTATGGTTGGAAGAATTTTAAGTCAAAATTGCAAGTCATTTCAGTGGTTAGATCTTGTGTTGCCAAAGCATATTTCACATCCACACAGTGATATAATGTATAGAAAGACAAATTCATTTCAATTGCCTATAATGTTGAAAAATGAGGCTAAATATAATGATTACATCAACATAATGGAATCATATATTCAACAAATTACAGAATGGTACACCAAGGCAGGCAGAGGTACTTTGGTTTCATGTAATACATTTACGTGTTTGTCTTTGTAAGAATCATGCTATATTCGAAACATGGTCAGGAAAATCCAACTGAACAAAATGCAATTTTGTTTAAAATTCCATACTGAATTATAGAATGATAGGTCTTCCTTCAATATCATTCTGGTTTTAAATTCAAAAAATTAACCTGTCAAATTAAGATTCTGTACAAATTTCAAGTTATTTCCCCTTATTATGATATTTATGCATTTCCCGTTTCCATTCTCTTTTTTGTTCTTCACAATTTACATATTGAGTTACCTAATAGAGAAAATGTAAATATAAAAAAATATTAAAGCACAAGATAGGATGAGTGCATTTTATCTGAGTTATCTCCCCTTGTTGAGAATATTGTAGTACATTCTTTGTAATTTATTTCTCCTATGACCCTGCCTTCCATGACATTTGATTATTAATTTGGATAAAACTTTCAATTCTAGACACAAAAGAAAAACAGTTTTGTATGACTCATTACCTGATTCTTAGAAAGAGTAACACTTAATTGTTGCTGATAAGTTTTGGAATGTCCATTCCTATTGGTTGAAAAACAGTCACATGTGTTTCATGCTACAGTATTATGTTTAGCAGTATTCATCTCCGACTTGATAAATGACTGGGTTTCTGATTTACTAATGACCCATAATAATAAAATCCATAATCCTGGGTGTTGTTAACGTATACCTGTCACATAATGAAGAGTTTTAACTGTTGATTTTAATTTTTGAAGCAGTGAGATTTTTTTTCATACATCTATGTAATTAAAGTAATAGTTACACGTGTAACAGTCAATTTGATTGGCACAAAGGTTTACTTGGATAGTGAAACTCATAGCAATGAATTGAACAAACCATGCAACCACACTCACTTAGCGATCAATTGTCAGACTTCGCAATGAAAACTTATGACAGTTTGTAAATGGATCAATTGAATTTTTTAATTAAATAATTGTATTTGTTAATGATGAAATGTAATTATAAGTATTGAGTACATTTTTGGGTTGTAAAAGCATTGATGCAAATTTTTTTATGAAGCGCTACTGTGCTTTATTCATAATTACCTTGACGTCTTGGAAAGGCAATTATAGCATACACATAATCTATTTTCCAGAGATGATGTAACATTTTCGTTGTTTAAATCATGAATGCAAACTTTTTTACAGTTGCATTGGACAATCTTAAGATACCAGTTGGTGGAGACCAGCTCACAAGGGTACGTCTTGACGGAGCAAAGAGCTTAAGAGCTGGATCCCATACAGAAATGGAAAGATTAGAAAATCTATCTCCAGTAATAGTGGAGCGTTTTCACACATTAATGTATTATGTGGAGGTACAGTGTTAAAAAATTAACTATTTCAAATGTAAAAGGGACAGTTAGCGCTACTTTTTGTATTTATGTACATCTGTTCAGGGTTATGTTAACCCCCCAAAAAACTCCAGACAAAGGTGATTTGTGCTGATCACTGATACTACCCCGACCCTGCATATACACTAGTTCATGTACTAAGGAATATTTCGGGCTGATGTATTATCACTGACCAACAGATGACCTTTTTCTACTTTTTAGCTCATCTAACCTGAAGCATTTAACAGTCATGTGAGCTATCATCACTTTGCTTCTGTTGTTGTTCGTAATTTTTTACATTTAAATCTCCTTCTCTGTAACCAATGTGACAATTGAAACCAAACTTGGTAGTAATGTTTATGGGATGATCCTCTACAAAGTTTATGATTTTTCTTCCGATTAGAAATCCAAGATGGCCCCAATCACAGGACTTAGTTCACAAAGGACCCTGTTGGAAAATGTTCTGAGCATTCCAAGCATCTGGAAACTGTAAAAAATAAGTATTTTCAACAAATCAAGGTCTGTAACTCAGGAACAGCAAGAAATAAAATCGTCAAATTGGAACTTAACTTGATTTTGTAGATCCTGATATTGTGTTAAAATTTCAGAGCATTCCTTGTATAGATATTTTATTATTATCTCGAAACCGTAAAAAAATGAGTTATATTTTTTAACAAATCAAGGACTGCAACTCAGAAACAGCAAAAATAAATTCCAATTAACCTTTACTTTGTGGATCATGATATTGTGTTAAATTTTCAAAGTATTTTGCAGTGTTATTGTATTTTTCATGAAAAGGGAATCAGGAAGAGATGTTGGCACACTAGGTCATTTGTTAACACTCATAAGAAGAACAAGTGTAAATGGCAATATAAAGAGCAGATACAAAGCACATGAGGACTTTCTGTGTCTCATAGGAAAGGGATATATTTTAGAAGCCGCAGTTTCATACTTCAACATGACTGAAATAAATGATAGTCCTTCACAGCATTGCCCTCCCGATAATATTGATAAGTTCACCGGAAGAAAAGAACAGAAATTTTTGAGGAAATTATTGGGTATTTTGTTGACCAGTTAACAGGTCCATGTAGTTTTGAAGAGGTATTACAGATATATTAGTTTCAGCTACCTTCCAAGTAATTGGAGCAAAATTATGGAATAACTGTACTGTATTGCAGTACTTGCTGACAGCAATTGTTGATTTACTGTCATGAATTGAGTTTTCGGGCAATGCATTAGCAGATCCTGAAAACAGTAAATAGCCACTGTAAAATCTAAGATTGATATCAGCAAGTATTCAAATACAATACAGTTTTTCCAATTTTAATGCAAACTGAACACTATATTTTGTCTGTTAGATGCATTCTTAAATTAGCAGAAACATCATTGACAATCAAAGGATGTTCTGTTGTTTTTTTTTCTTAATTTGTAGTAACTTTAGTAGGTGTTTTGAATTTAATTCATATTCTTATTAATGTAATTGAATATAACAAATTTAGGCATGATCAGAATAAAAACTAACAGAAACAGTATTTCATATATTTATTGTTAGTATTAATACTTGAAACTTTGATTGTTCAGTTAAACAAATAATACAGTCAGATTTTCTTGAAAGTGCACCTCTGATAAACATGCCAATGTGGTGGACTGTATAAGAATCATGAAACTTGTGATATATATGTATTCCTTTTTTTTCCCATTTTAAAAATTCAGTGTAAAGATTCCTTATATACAGGTCAAAGGACATAAAAATTTCTTTATAATTTTTTGGAAAAAATAATCCTGGGATATAATTCAAAGCTGTGACCTCCCATTTCTTCTTTAATCATTATCCGTTTCATATTGTTCATGTCTCACCAAACATCTATTTTCCTCATTTTGCATAAATCTTAGACAGACCCTTACTTATAGGTTATGATACTCTGGCAATACAAAATGTAGATTATAGGAATTTGATGCATGCCTTACACAAGTAACCAATTCATACACAAAAATTATATATGTAACTTCGTGTACATTATTTCAATTTGCATATGATTAATAAATCACTTGAAATGAACAAATTATTAACCTTCAATATTTTCAGGAAGAGAAAACAAGAGCTATGTTTGTGTCTGTGACTGATCAAGAAGAAATATTATAATGTGTAGTTACAACATAATAGAAATAGAAACATCCTCAAATAGATACCAAATACTACTACCTGTAAACAAATTTGAGAGAGGTCAGAAGGTAAAAATTATTATACCTGGAAAAGGAGATTTTACATTGAAAAAGACAGACAAAGATGACATGCACAATTATGCCAACTCTTTTACTCATTTATATTAAGTTTTGATATGTATGAAAGATGCTATCTCAGAGGGAGACATTATTAGAGTAAATTGTTTGCTGAAATTCATTATTCCATTTTTTTATGCACATTATTGCCTATCCAGATATTTTGTAGAATGTATAGATTATATTCTTAAAACAAAAATCTTACTTCCTTCTATACTATCACTTCAAGTACAAACAGCTTCTTTTGTCAATCCTTGTGGTGGTTTAGGAAACAATACACCTGCAGACTTGCAGAAAGAAAATCAGGTTAAAGAACTTAAAGAGCTGATAAAATTATTTGGTGCAAATAAAACAGAAAAATCTATAATAACAATTTCCAAGGCAGCACCAGTCATAAATGACATAGTAGAAAACTTTGACAGGCAATGAAATGTTAGTAATTATTGCACAAATCACAAAAACAGAAAGATGAAGATGATCTGACTTTGATTCTAAGAGAATTGAGGAAACATAAACCATTTAAATACACACCTAGCAGAAAATTAGATAAGTATGCAAATATTTCTCATAATGTATTTGAAAAGTTGAAGTCAAAATTATTGTTTGAACAACAGATCATCACTGTTGTTGACAGACTTAAAAGAAATGTACCAAATTTAGAAAATGATGATTTTAATGAACTTTTTGATGATTTTGAAGAGAATTAATTACATTGTATTACTGTACGATATGTAAAAAATCCTTTTACAAATGTTGCAGGTTGCAATTGATGTATTTTATAATTAATTACCCTTAAAGTAGCTATAAACACGAATACACATTAAGCCTCCATATAACCTTTTAATTTAATAATATCTCAATTTTACAAATGTTATTGCTTATTTAGGTCTTTCAGGTAAGAGTTTATAAAAAGTTATTGTGAGTCAAATTGGAAATAAAGGGAGATAATTATTTTTGTAAACTGCTGGAAAGCATTGTCAGAAGTAAGTAAACAATGATTCCCCAAAAGAATATTTTGTATCCTATTGTTCCCTGTTCTGTCATAAATTTTTAGAAATTTAATATTTAGCAATCAATACTTTTTTAAAAGTATTTTTTTCCCTGTATGATCATGTAGAAGTTTAACCATTGTAGCTTAATTTTTGAAATTGATTTATTAAAACCTAGCTTTAACTCTTTACTGTTCCTAAGAGGGACAACCAAATTATTTTTTTTTCATTTCCTGTTTTACACTTTACAAAAAATAGCAGTGTAATAGACATTGCACATTGTTTATGTGAAAGTACCATTACCATCTAATAATCATTTAATAGATGATTTTTATTTTTGATATTGTTTTAAGAATATAAAAGTACAAAAATTTCAATATAGTTTTTCGTGTAGGAGTCTATAGAATGCAATAGAAATATATGTTAAAGGGAGATAATTCAATATTTAGCAATACAAAGATATTAGATGTCTATTTCGCCCGATGAGCAGGCAGCATGCAATGAAGAAAATATTTAATTTATAATATACAACCATCATACAATTAAAGACGAAACTTAAAAATATGTAGCCTTTTATAGGATGAATTACATGTTTTCAAAAATACATGATTTTTAAATGGACTGCTACTTTAAAAATATTTTTGGAAAGCAGAATACTCTCCTGATGTCAAAAAATAATTTGTTCTAAATCTAAATACTTATAAATATTTAGATAATGATAGTTTAAACCAATTATTTCAAACTTGGGGAAAATAATTGAAAAATGCAATTATATTTTGGACAATGTGATTTATAGAAAAACATGGTTGATATATGGAAATCAAAATATGTTTTTAATATTTTTTGTGAAGTTAATACAATTTTGGAAATTAAGTGTGTAATTGACTTTATTGCTTAAAATAACAATGATTTTTTTCCTTGATTTATGAAATAAATATCAAACTTGCACCCTAAAAATGTCCCATTAATCATTCTTACTAAGGAACGTGAATAAGATTTCACAGAAAAGAAGCCTGTGGGAAATAAAATTATAGTACCAGAGGTGTTATTTAATCTATGATCTAATCATTTATATAATGTTACCATTTTGTGGTACTAATGGAATTGAATAGCAATTTTTTTGCGATCTGCTTTTAATTTTTCACCAAAGTAATTTTTGGTAATTAAAAAACACTTACGCAGTTCTGCAAACATACTTTTAAACTTGCTGCACAATTTTTTATATTGTTTTGCTGGTTCCTAGAGACTGAAATTAGTTTTACTGTAATTTGCAAAATGTGGTATACGATTGTTTTAAATTTAATGATTTTTTATGATGTTTTAGACCACCTTCCTAAGAATTGCTTAATTGTTTTAAACATGCATGAATTTATTACATTAATTCAGCTGTATCATAAGGTATTTTCTATAATTATTGTAAAATTTGATACACCAAGCCTCAAAATATTACTATTAACACACAGGACTGAATTAACATAATGTCATTAGTCTTTACTGCAATTGACACAGCATTGTTCTTTGTCATATTTTCTCACAAAATCCCCAAACCCAAAATGAGACATTAAAACTTCTCTGAGACATGTAGTGGTGTTGCAGTTGCTTACAACTGATTTTTCAAGCCCTTTGCGGTTACTTACAATATCATTTTTATTATAGTACAGAATTGCAATGGGATGTTTTCCATTTCGACCTGTTCTACCTATCTCTTGCATATATTGTTCAATTGTATTGGGGGGCCTGAAATGAACAATACGTTCTATAGTAGGCGCATTGCTCCTAAGCTGAAGTCATCCTTATTAAAGTTTTATGGGCGTCATCATGACTTGGTTGACAGGTATGAAAAAACCGTTTCTCAAATGAAAATGGACCTGTTCCATTGATATTATCCCTTCCTCATATCGGATTTTACATGGACAGCATGGCGGGTGTCCTGCAGGAAGCAGAGACTGCTTACTCTTCCGGAGCACCTGAGTCTACCCCCAGTTTTTTGGTGGGGTCCATGTTGTTCATATGTTTTTAGTTTTTAATTGTAGTGCATGTATTGTTTTGGTCTTGTCTTCGTTGTTCTCCGGAGTTTGTCAGTTGTTACGATTTTTCTCTCCTTCGAATATCCCTTTGGTATTTCTTGACTTTACTTAAACCCATTCCTAGGGCAACTGTAGCCAAAACTAAACGAAGAATTGGGTTTTCTTGTCTCAACTCATAAATAATCAGTTCCTTCATTTTACTGGTATAATCTTTGTGGAACTGACCAAAGATTCTGTTTATAGGCAGTTTCACAGAGTTCTTATAACCATCAATTCATAGGTCACTTGAGAGGGCATTGTAACAATAACCTAGACACTCTAGGTTGTCCATATACATAATTGTAACAGGAAATTTATCTTTCAGATGTTTCAATGCCTCTCGGAACGAACCCAATATTTCGTCATACTTTTGATATTTGTTTCTGTTAGGTAGACTGTTTCTAACCCCTAGATAGATGTTTGGTCGATCTGGACATTCAGTAATTAAAACTGTTGCTTTAAATTGCAGCATCTGACCCAATTTTTTTATTACATCTTTTGTAGCTGTTGCTGTAAAAGCTGCATGAGGTACTGATGGAAATAAACAGGTTAGCTCACCAAGCTTTGAAAAGGCCGTTCTGAAATCTTTTCACCTGGAAAATATTACAGTTTTCACTTTAACAAAAAAAAAACTTCCTTGATAAATATTCATTTTCCTTAAATTGTGTAGATTCAGTATAACATGCTTTCTGTATGATTCTTTGTTTACATATGTAAGGAGGGAGGATCATACTGTCAAGAATCTGAAACCAACATTTCCACCCATTGGTTGCATTTTCGTTTGGCAGAAACTTATTTCTAAATGAAAAATGTGCACCCTTGGGAGGAATTGTCCCATGTCACATCATAGAATCTAACTACCAGGTACTTATTTATCTTAATCCTATATTACAACATAAGATACCTTTAATAAGTTTCCCTTATTAACAATCTTTCATATTTAAATCATGTAAATTGTCCCTTTTCACGAAAAGATAAATAATTTGGGCAGAATTGCTTGATAGGTCACTTACTTTACATTTTCTTTGAAACCATACAACAAATTCAAACAAAAAATCATCAAATAAATTAAGTAATCCAATCAAGAGGCTCAAGAGAATTGAGACTGGTTAGCTTACCTGGCAGTCCCACAATTAACCATTTTATTTCATATCAAGTGAAAATTGTAAAGGACCTTCCACAGATGCTTCAGTTACAGTTCATTTGACTTGGAAGTTTCAGAAAAAAAAAATTTAAATTTTGACCAATCTACAATAAGAATTCATCATGTCAGCCATATTAGCAGTCCGACTGGGTGAAACAACATCATTTAGCTATGTTGTTTCAGAGAAGATTTTTAACATTTGTCCAATCAGAAATAGGAATTCATCACGGCGACCAAATTAGTTGTTCGACTGGAACGAAATATGCAAAATTTAGAAAGGTCCTTCCACAGATGCTTCAAACGAAGTTATAGTTCAATTGGCTTTGCGGTTTCAGAGGAGATTATTAAAATTTGTCCAATCAGAAATAAGAATACATCATGGCGGTCATATTAGTCATCCGACCGAAACAATATATTCAAACTTTATTAAGGTCCTTCCACAGATGCTTCATACCAAGTTACCCTTCATTTGGCTTTCCGGTTTCAGAGGAAAACATTTTAGAAATTTTGACCAATCGGAAATTAGAATTCATCATGGTGGCCATATAAGTTATCTGATCAGAAAACAATATGCAAACTTTAAAGAGGTCCTTCATACCAAGTTTCTGTTCATTTGGCTAAGTGGTTTCAGAGGAGAAGATCAAAATGTAAAAGTTTACAGATGGACGATGGACGCCAAGTGTTGACAAAAGGTAGAAACACTATTTTTGGCCCTATTTAATACAACTATAGGGACCAGAACCTTCAATACTAATTCTAACCCTTTTTTTTTTGTACCAAAGATCATAGTGTTGAAAATGTTCAATGATTGGTTCATTCCTTGTTCTCAGACATAATATGTTGACACAAAAGATGATGACCCATGACAAAATAATACCACAAAATTTGTTTGCAGTTGTTTGAAAAATTGTGAAAGAACAAGTCTGTATATGTGCACATGGGATGCAGTAATCCTTCATAACAAATGCTTGTGGTAGAAGGTCCCCAAATATTAAGCATTTAGTAGTTGCTTAGTATCTGTATTATACACTCTTTTCAGTGTGGGTATCATCAAGCTCCACCTGACTCATTGTTGCCTTCTTTCAAATAATTGCTTTTTGTAACTTCTTTAATTAGTAATTCAAAGTCTTGAGCAAATATATTCACACAGTACATTATCCAAGAATGAACTCAATTGTGCTTATAAATTCTTTTAAGATATGAACATTCTTTGAGTGGACCTTCTTTCTAGTTCCATCTGTCAATTCATCAGAAATTTAGATATTTATGAATTTTAAGAACTGTGAGAAGAAACCAAAATCATTTGACAAATTTGGGCTTAAAAAAAATGAAATTTAGCAAACAAATGAGACTTCAGCACAAAAATCATGAATTTCGAGAATTGCATTTAAAATTTGAACAATTGAACAAATCATCAGAAAATTTTGTTAAATACAAATGTTAATGATTACATAATTTAGGGTGAAAAAAGTTAAATTTTATGAAAATTGCCTTCAAAACTAGAATGATTACACAATTTATCAGAAATTTTGTTAAATTTTAATTTTAGTGGGTTCCATTTGTCAAACTTTGGGTGAAAACATTTTGAATGTTTTTTTTTCAAATCAAGAGTTTTGAGAAATTTAATTTAATAGTAAGTATATTTATTATCATTCAGTTACCATGTGCACTTCATCAATTACTGTGCAACAAAGAGCTTCTTGGATACAGGTACTCTGTAATATTTTTTATATCTGCTTATTATCAAGTATTGCCTCTGGGTGTGTATAAATGATATTGTATTTTCCTGCAACAATATCATCCAATGGAACATTTGTTCTCAGACCTACGTCCTCATCATCCTCCTCATCATCATCACTAAGTAATTCCCTAAACGAATGTACAATTAAAAGAAGTTTGCAAATTCATTCACTATCAATACTAAAAGATCTCAAATATAACCTTTTATAATTGTGTTAGACATAAATGTATATATTTACATATATATAGACAATACATGGTCACTGCCAGAAAATAAAGGTTGTATTGGTGAGGGTTAGAAAACATGCAGAAAACGAGAATCTGCCTTTAAATTAAGTTGTTGACACTTGATGTCATAATGTAATTTAATATCTTTAGATGTTGCAAAACTGCGCCAGGCTTTATTAGATAATATACTTGGGTTAATTCAGAAGGCTTTATTTGGTCAGAACATATGTACGTACATGCTAGTTGTAGGATAACTTTATTTTTTAAAATACTGCATATAAAATTATTTTGAACGAAAATATGTATATTGTATGTGCTTACACATTTGACTCTTTTTTTTAATTTTAATATTTAACACAGGGATTTATGTAACAATTTTTTCTAACTTTTGTTTACTTATGAGGCTACTGTCTCTATGTAGAGGGTCCTTAAGATTCCACCAAAGAAAAACAAACTACATTGTCTATGGGATTATACATGTGGAAGACAGATAACTCTTTTAATAACTTTTTTTGGTTTGTTTGTATGTTTAGTTGGAATTTTATGCCGTTTTCAGCACATTTGTCTTTTATGTGGCAACCAGTTTCTATTGGTGAAGGAAGCCAGAGTACACGGAGAGAACCACGGCCTTCGTTAGGAAAATTGGCAATCTCTGTCAATTTGGTTTATGAAGAAATAACATTTTTTTGTATTTGTAACCCGCAAAGCATGTTACACATAAGAGTGTACAACAAAATTGATGTTATTTTAAATAAACCCAAAAAAAAAAAAGAATTCGATCATTGCTTATTATTTAATTCAAAGCATTGTTGAAATACTTAAAATCAACCGTTAAGACCAAATCAAAAGACATCTTCGAAACCAAATTAAATTATTAAACTTTTATCATGGTCAATTTAACAAATAAGGCATAAACAGTAGAATTTTGCTTATATTTGGGACCAATTATTCTTTGTGGTTGAAAATTTGCCTGTAAAAGTGATTTATGCATTTTCAAGTTTAAAAAAGAGAAAATGTAAGACTTCCATTATTGCAAAATCAGAAAACGAAAGAAACTGGCAGAATTGTTTATCAAAGAGACCCTTAATACTCAGAAAAATCTTACATTGCTTCAGTTATTTTCAAAGACACTCAATCAGTTAGAAATTATAAAGGAAGATAAACATAAGTGATTCATTTCTATAGGCAATCAATATACATATTTATATTTTGATAGAATTGGTATATATTTTGATATCTAATAAGAATTTATTGTATATTTGAGATGGTATTCACGCTATTGTCAGACAATGGATCAGATTTAAGCTTGTAAGTGTATTTCCTCCTAAACCGTTCGAAGGATTTTGATGAAACTTTCTATGAAGGTTGGGAATCATATGTAGATGTGCATGAAGCAAGATAATTATTGCTGGATGCTTGCAAAGGGAAATAATCCATCTTAAGGGTTTTACATTTTTAATGCTTGTAAGCACAACTCCTAGTATTGCAAGCGGGGGTATCCTCAGTGGGGTTACTCACAGCTCTAGTTAGACTTATTTCTACTCATTTCTGCCAAAACTAGCATAAAATCTGCTAAAAACTTTGACTTCGATATAATCACCGGAGGCAATGTTTCTGTGCATTTATTGAATAAAGAATTTAGCCAAAAACACCTTTTTAATGTAAGAGTCATTCATGTGTTTTAATATACAAGGAATAGTGTAAGATTTATCCCTGTGTATATTATATTTCTGGTCTAAAAATATAATTAAACATCCAGAGTATCACATGTATATAATGAGATATAGATTCCTTTAAATGACTAGATACCACTTTGTTGATTGTCGTTTTTATTGAATGAGGTACCTTTGTGATATTATTTTTAATATATATTAATATGTGATATTGGGAATATGTGATATGGTTGATACCAATGTGATGAATAGCTACATTTTAGGATATAATTTACTAACAATATATTATTTCTTGTTTTCATTTTTATAAAAAAAAAATACTTTGATTTACAAATTTTCATGTTAAATTATTCCAGATACATGTCAATTTTTCTTGGTTATATGATGTTATTGTTATTTTTGTAATAAATTACTATCACAAAAAATTCAGACAGATTTAGTTTTATTTGATCTTCAGCTGAACTGACCAAAGACCGTGTCAGCTTTTACCATCACTTGGATCTGTCCATCATATGTCCTTAGCGCTCCATATTGTTACGACCAAACAAATAAAAATCTGTTGTGGTCTAACACAAATAAAATAAATAGGTTTAAAAATAAGAATCTCACATTACTCAACTCTCAAACAACTTTCTCACAATATTTAAAAGGTTAACATAATTTTAAAATCTACAAATATGAACAAATAAATATGAGCTAATGAACGCTGAGTTTGCAGGTGAATTGATTGAAAAAAAGATGTCTTTTAAAGACCCGACATACATGTTTACACGAGTTAAGTGGTTCAGATTTGACGTAATAACGTGATGTGTTTTAATTTGTTTGGTTTTTTAAACCCCCAAGGCGAAGAATATATTTGATTTCCATAAATATGATATAACTATCAATTCATTTTCTGTCTACAAAGAGACTGGAGGGATGTGTTTCAGTCATTTAAGGGGTAACTCCGAGATACATGTATAAGGCTCTGCTTGCAAACCATCACATAAAGATGAGGCTCAAATTTATCTACCAACCAAATTTCATGAAGAAAATAATAGGGAATTCCGAGTACTTTGCTTTTATACAGTAAAGAAGATTTTCCTCCTCAATTTTTCCACAAAAATCTGTTTGACAAAACTTGAGTATTGACTGAGAATTGCTACTTGTCGAGAACTACTTGGTGACCAGTAGTGTATAGTATAGTATTATTCATTTATACCACATGTATCCTTTTCTTAAAGAAAAACAGAAGAAATTAGCCCGTACCTTTAATTTCAGCTTCCGCTACATAGATGATGTCTTATCACTCAACAATTCACGTTTTGGGAATTTCTTACATCTCATCTATTCCAATGAGCTCCAAATTAAGGATACAACACACACTGCCACGTTTGCATCTTATCTTGACCTTCACCTCGAAATTGACACCAGAGGAAGGTTGAATACAAAACTTTACGACAAACGGGATGACTTTGACTTCCCAATCGTCAACTTCCCATTTTTGAGCGGCAATATTCCAGAAGCACCGGCGTATGGAGTATATATTTCACAACTCATACGTTATTCCAGAGCTTGTGACATATACATTGACTTCCTGGACAGAGCCCGGCTTCTGACAGAAAAGTTGCTCAGACAGGGGTACGTTGCTCCTAAGCTGAAGTCATCCTTATTAAAGTTTTATGGGCGTCATCATGACTTGGTTGACAGGTATGAAAAAACCGTTTCCCAAATGAAAATGGACCTGTTCCATTGATATTATCCCTTCCTCATATCGGATTTTACATGGACAGCATGGCGGGTGTCCTGCAGGAAGCAGAGACTGCTTACTCTTCCGGAGCACCTGAGTCTACCCCCGGTTTTTTGGTGGGGTCCATGTTGTTCATATGTTTTTAGTTTTTAATTGTAATGCATGTGTTGTTTTGGTCTTGTCTTCGTTGTTCTCCGGAGTTTGTCAGTTGTTACGATTTTTCTCTCCTTCGAATATCCCTTTGGTATTTCTTGACTTTACTTGTATGACTGATTTTCAACCTAATAGCAATTTTCACTGCTAACCGTTTCCAATGCCTATTTTTGATTCATTTAAATACTGGAATTTAGGAAGAATGTCCTTTCCAACGTGTTAAAGTTCCTAGTTTTACCTGTCATGGGTTTCTGCGTTCTTTTTGTTTTTAATCGCTTCACAATTTTCTCTTGTCGTAAAAATGGTGTGACCTGTTTTCGACCCAAGTAAACTTTTTCAATTACGCGGACAGGGGTAGACTCTTTTTATACAGAAATTAGTGTTTTCAAAGATTGTGGTTCTGGTGATTACATAAATAATAAAAATGAATATTTTATAGTTTTCAGTTGTAAAAAACAAATCTTACAACTTTTGGTTGATGTTCTATGTAGTGGGTAAGTGTTGTTTACATCTTTGCCTTCTGGCACAGGGATTCAAACAATACACACACACATATATATATATATATATATATATATATATATATATATATAGTTTTAATTTTAAATTCAGTTTTAAAATTGGGATTAACTATAATTTTATCTCAGACTGTTTTTCATCTCTTTGAATAAAGGTTAGATATTAAATATTTTCAATAGTGTATTGAAAACATATATACCAGATGCTCATTTTATAACAGAACCATTTTAATTCATCTCGCTTGTTTGTAACGAGTACAACAAAAAATTTACCACATGACAGTCATGTGTCCTGTAGATCAGGTGTCTGAGCTGTAGACGACATAGCTGCATTTTATGTAACCATCCAGGATATTTTGTAAACAACCTTTAAAGTTATGCATATTTTTTACATTAGAAAAACATGGCCGAAAAGATATGATTAATAAAATTTGTATTTATGTCTTTGAAAGCAACATTGAACACGTCTAAGTCTAAGTTGTCTGCATATTTGTTGTTGTTCTAATAATAAAAACCAGAACATGCTTCATAGTATATGCATGTGCAAAAGAAATGGATGAATTAAAATTAAGGTGGATCACCCCAAATACAATATGTACATTTACTGTTGAGCAACTACCTATTATATTTATATGTGGTTAATGATGTGCCTTGTATATTTATGTAATACGATGGTATCCCTTTTTCACATAAACTTCTCACTTGGTCTTCCATTATAGAGTTTGGTGGTGTTACTACTATTGTAATCATGGGATATCGAAGACTATATTTTTTCTGGAATAACTAGGGTAGACATTGGAAGATTAAACTTTCCATATCCAGTGGGCAATATGATTATGCTGTCGTTTCCATCATACGGCGAACGAATGGCTTCAACTTGTTTATCTTTAAAATCTGAAATATATAACACTGTTTTGGAATACTCTAATGCACTCAGAAAGTCGTCGTCCATTTTTGTTTACACTGGAGATAGCCAAATAACATTGGACAAATGATTAAATTTATATATTTCTAACACATTAATTCAACGAAGGAAACTGTTCTTTACATTTATTGAAAATAATTGTATATCCAATTCAATTTATTAAATCTGAATTTTAAGGAATTATCGTAGGATTATTTAAATGCGTACAAAACAATGGTTACTATGTAAACTGCTTAACCGATATACATTTGGACCAATATTTGGTCCATATTCATACCACTTACCTCCGAGGTCACTTTACCACAGACGGAAATAACAGATGATGATTCGATTGCTACCACGGAATTCGGATGACAATATTTTGGGTTTATTAAATTAAGGATGTTCGCTGGTCGAGTTTTTGAATTTTTGTCAGATGTTCAGAATCAACTGGTTTTATTCATTTGAATGCCATAAATTATTTTAAAGAGAGCATATTTTTCCCGCCAAATTTTCAATGGCTTATATCTCGAAAACAAGCACACGGACCTATGCTTTTTTCGCTTTTTTGGTTGGTTTATTAATCCACTATCAATATTTACCAGTGTTATGAAAAGCTTGTTATTTTGAACCTGAGAAGCGAACATCCTTAAGCTACGTTAATTAACGCAATTACTATATGAAATTAGAAAGTATAGAACATACACTAACTATTTATTATTATATAAAACGTCTGACTATAATCGGCTCGGAGTTAAAACAGCTAGAAATTTTCAGTCCACAAATTTAATAGTATAGATAATAATGATACATTGATGATGTTTATGATAACAAAATGTATATTTGAAAACATCAGACTATTATATTTGGAAACATTTCTACGACAACCCGGGTATCATACCTAGGTCGTCATTGCTCCTGCTATGATATGGTGTTTAGGTACTGCGTTGAAATTTTCAATTGATTGATTTTTAAATTCTGATAAAAATAGGGAATGAATGTGAAAATGGAAAGGCGGTGTGTGTCTTTTTTATGATTTGTCCAAAAATTTAACGTAAACATGACACATACAATGTACATAAACACCTATAGGCCATATAATTATATTTGTTAGATGACTTGGCAGTAAACATCATTTAAATTTGATCACGTGAAAATAATTACGGGATTTAAAATTTTATTGAAAGCTGGTACAAAAAAGAACTAATTCAATGCATCGCAAGTAGCCCGTGTATGTTCCACAAAATGATTGCAATGGCATTTGTGACGCATGAAAATGTTAATGGACTTTTCTTTCTACATCGTTGCGTTATCAAGTACAATGTATAAGACATAAAAAATAAAAAATATTAGAATACTATATTGCATAATTTTGGAATTTTTTTACATCATGCTTATTATCAAGTATTGCCTCTGGGTGTGTTTAAATGATATTGTATTTTCCTGCAACAATATCATCCAATGGAACATTTGTTCTCAGACCTACGTCCTCACCATCCTCCTCATCATCATCACTAAGTAATTCCCTAAACGAATGTACAATTAAAAGAAGTTTGCAAATTCATTCACTATCAATACTAAAAGATCTCAAATATAACCTTTTATAATTGTGTAAGACATTAATTTATATATTTACATATATATAGACAATACATGGTCACTGCCAGAAAATAAAGGTTGTATTGGTGAGGGTTAGAAAACATGCAGAAAACGAGACTCTGCCTTTAAATTAAGTTGTTGACACTTGATGTCATAATGTAATTTACTATCTTTAGATGTTGCAAAACTGCGCCAGGCTTTATTAGGTAATTACTTGGGTTAATTCAGAAGGCCTTATTTGGTCAGAACATATGTACGTACATGCTAGTTGTAGGATAACTTTATTTTTTAAAATACTGCATATAAAATTATTTTGAACGAAAATATGTATATTGTATGTGCTTACACACATGACACATTTGACTCTTTTTTTTAATTTTAATATTTAACACAGGGATTTATGTAACAATTTTTTCTAACTTTTGTTTACTTATGAGGCTACTGTCTCTATGTAGAGGGTCCTTAAGATTCCACCAAAGAAAAACAAACTACATTGTCTATGGGATTATACATGTGGAAGACAGATAACTCTTTTAATAACTTTTTTTGGTTTGTTTGTATGTTTAGTTGGAATTTTATGCCGTTTTCAGCACATTTGTCTTTTATGTGGCAACCAATTTCTATTGTGAAGGAAGCCAGAGTACACGGAGAGAACCACGGCCTTCGTTAGGAAAATTGGCAATCTCTGTCAATTTGGTTTATGAAGAAATAACATTTTTTTGTATTTGTAACCCGCAAAGCATGTTACACATAAAAGTGTACAACAAAATTGATCTTATTTTGAATAAACCAAACAAAAATAAAAAAATTCGATCATTGCTTATTATTTAATTCAAAGCATTGTTGAAATACTTAAAATCAACCGTTAAGACCAAATCAATGAGCGTAACGTCATCACAACCTGAAAATGTTGTTTATTGGAAAATAACATCAATAATTTCGACAATCAAAAGACATCTTAGAAACCAGATTAAATTATTAAACTTTGATCATGGTCAATTTAACAAATAAGGCATAAACAGTAGAATTTTGCTTCTATTTGGGACCAATTATTCTTTGTGGTTGAAAATGTGCCTGTAAAAGTGATTTATGCATTTTCAAGTTTAAAAAAGAGAAAATGTAAGACTTCCATTATTGCAAAATCAGAAAACGAAAGAAACTGGCAGAATTGTTTATCAAAGAGACCCTTAATACTCAGAAAAATCTTACATTGCTTCAGTTATTTTCAAAGACACGCAATCAGTTAGAAATTATAAAGGAAGATAAACACAAGTGATTCCTTTCTATAGGCAATCAATATACATATTTATATTTTGATAGAATTGGTATATATTGTGATATCTAATAAGAATTTATTGTATATTTGAGATGGTATTCACGCTATTGTCAGACAATGGATCAGATTTAAGCTTGTAAGTGTATTTCCTCCTAAACCGTTCGAAGGATTTTGATGAAACTTTCTATGAAGGTTGGAAATCATATGTAGATGTGCATGAAAAAAGATAATTATTGCTAGATGCCTGCAAAGGGAAATAATCCAACTTAAGGGTTTTACATTTTTAATGCTTGTAAGCACAACTCCTAGTATTGCAAGCGGGGGTATCCTCAGTGGGGTTACTCACAGCTCTAGTTAGACTTATTTCTACTCATTTCTGCCAAAACTAGCATAAAATCTGCTAAAAACTTTGACTTCGATCTAACCACCGGAGGCAATGTTTCTGTGCATTTATTGAATAAAGAATTTAGCCAAAAACTCCTTTTTAATGTAAGAGTCATTCATGTGTTTTAATATACAAGGAATAGTGTCATATTTATCCCTGTGTATATTATATTTCTGGTCTAAAAATATAATTAAACATCCAGAGTATCACATGTATATAATGAGATATAGATTCCTTTAAATGACTAGATACCACTTTGTTGATTGTTGTTGTTATTGAATGAGGTACCTTTGTGATATTATTTTTAATATATATTAATATGTGATATTATGAATCTGTGATATGGTTGATACCAATGTGATGAATAGCTACATTTTAGGATATAATTTACTAACAATATAGTATTTCTTGTTTTCATTTTTATGAAAAAAGATACTTTGATTTACAAATTTTCATGTTAAATTATTCCAGATATATGTCAATTTTTCTTGGTTATATGATGTTATTGTTATTTTTGTAATAAATTACTATCACAAAAAATTCAGACAGATTTAGTTTTATTTGGTCTTCAGCTGAACTGACCAAAGACCGTGTCAGCTTTTACCATCACTTGGGTCTGTCCATCATACGTCCTTAGCGCTCCATATTGTTACGACCAAACAAATAAAAATCTGTTATGGTCTAACACAAATAAAATAAATAGGTTTAAAAATAAGAATCTCACATTACTCAATTTTGCAGGTGAATTGATTGAAAAAAAAGATGTCTTTTAAAGACCCGACATACATGTTTACACGAGTTAAGTGGTTCAGATTTGACGTAATAACGTGATGTGTTTTAATTCGTTTGGTTTTTTAAACCCCCAAGGCGAAGAATATATTTGATTTCCATAAAGATGATATAACTATCAATTCATTTTCTGTCTAGAAATAGACTGGAGGGATGTGTTTCAGTCATTTAAGGGGTAACTCCGAGGTACATGTATAAGGCTCTGCTTGCAAACCATCACATAAAGATGAGGCTCAAATTTATCTACCAACCAAATTTCATGAAGAAAATAATAGAGAATTCCGAGTACTTTGATTTTATACAGTAAAGAAGATTTTCCTCCTCAATTTTTCCACAAAAATGTGTTTGACAAAACTTGAGTATTGACTGAGAATTGCTACTTGTCGAAAACTACTTGGTGACCAGTAGTGTATAGTATAGTATTATTCATTTATACCACATGTATCCTTTTCTTAAGGAAAAACAGAAGAAATTAGCCCGTACCTTTAATTTCAGCTTCCGCTACATAGATGATGTCTTATCACTCAATAATTCACGTTTTGGGAATTTCTTACATCTCATCTATCCCAATGAGCTCCAAATTAAGGATACAACAGACACTGCCAAGTCTGCATCTTATCTTGACCTTCACCTCGAAATTGACACCAGAGGAAGGTTGAATACAAAACTTTACGACAAACGGGATGACTTTGACTTCCCAATCGTCAACTTCCCATTTTTGAGCGGCAATATTCCAGAAGCGCCGGCGTATGGAGTATATATTTCACAACTCATACTTATTCCAAAGCTTGTGACATATACATTGATTTCCTGGACAGAGCCCGGCTTTTGACAGAAAAGTTGCTCAGACAGGGGTATATTGCTCCCAAGCTGAAGTCATCCTTATTAAAGTTTTATGGGCGTCATCATGACTTGGTTGACAGGTATGAAAAAACCGTTTCCCAAATGAAAATGGACCTGTTCCATTGATATTATTCCTTCCTCATATCGGATTTTACATGGACAGCATGGCGGGTGTCCTGCAGGAAGCAGAGACTGCTTACTCTTCCGGAGCACCTGAGTCTACCCCCGGTTTTTTGGTGGGGTCCATGTTGTTCATATGTTTTTAGTTTTTAATTGTAGTGCATGTGTTGTTTTGGTCTTGTCTTCGTTGTTCTCCGGAGTTTGTCAGTTGTTACGATTTTTCTCTCCTTCGAACATCCCTTTGGTATTTCTTGACTTTACTTGTATGACTGATTTTCAACCTAATAGCAATTTTCACTGCTAACCGTTTTCAATGCCTATTTTTGATTCATTCAAATACTGGAATTTAGGAAGAATGTCCTTTTCAACGTTTTAAAGTTCCTAGATTTACCTGTCATGGGTTTTCTGCGTTTTTTTGTTTTTAATCGCTTCACAATTTTCTCTTGTAAAAATGGTGTGACTAAATTACGCGGACAGGGGATAACTCTTTTTATACAGAAATTAGTGTTTTCAAAGATTGTGGTTCTGGTGATTACATAAATAATAAAAATGAATATTTTATAGTTTTCAGTTGTAAAAAACAAATCTTACAACTTTTGGTTGATGTTCTATGTAGTGGGTAAGTGTTGTTTACATCTTTGCCTTCTGGTACAGGGATTCAAACAATACACGAACACACACACACACACACATATATATATATATATATAAATGAATATTTTATAGTTTTCAGTTCTGGTCTATATATAGTTTTAAATTTTAAATTCAGTTTTAATATTGGGATTAACTATTATTTTATCTCAGACTGTTTTTCATCTCTTTGAATAAAGGTCAGATATTAAATATTTTCAATAGTGTATTGAAAACATATATCCCAGATGCTCATTTTATAAAAGAACCATGTAAATTTCATCTCGCTTGTTTGTAACGAGTACAACAAAAAATTTACCACATGACAGCCATGTCTCCTGTAGATTAGGTGTCTGAGCTGTAGACGACATAGCTGCATTTTATGTAACCATCCAGGATATTTTGTAAACAACCTTTGAAGTTATGCATATTTTTTACATTAGAAAAACATGGCCGAAAAGATATGATTAATAAAATTTGTATTTATGTCTTTGAAAGCAACATTGAACACGACTAAGTCGAAGTTGTCTGCATATTTGTTGTTGTTCTAATAATAAAAACCAGAACATGCTTCATAGTATATGCGTGTGCAAAAGAAATGGATGAATTAAAAATTAAGGTGGATCACCCCAAATACAATATGTACATTTACTGTTGAGCAACTACCTATTATATGTATATGTGGTTAATGATGTGTCTTGTATATTTATGAAATACGATGGTATCCCTTTTTCACATAAACTTCTCACTTGGTCTTCCATTATATAGTTTGGTGGTGTTACTACTATTGTAATCATGGGATATTGAAGACTATATTTTTTCTGGAATAACCAGGGTAGACATTGGAAGTGTTATGATATTGTAATTATTATATTATTTATCTTGGCCTAATTTGTTTTGTGTGGCCTTATAACATGTATAATATGTTTACATAATACTTAGTTGTTTACCAAATAATGTTATATCTGCGCAGTTTAGAAATCACTGGAACAATAATAGATACTGATGGAATGACTAGAACTTTCTATTTGACTTACGTAATAATTCTGGTGTGATTCGAACTTCTACCGTATTCCAGAAGTTTCCGTTCTACATTATATATACGGACAAGAAAGTTAGACTTTCAGAGCAGAACGTATTGGACCAGACATTCTTGTGTTCTCATCCTTGACATACTTTTATTTACGTTACATCATACT
This sequence comes from Mytilisepta virgata, assembly GCA_028015205.1. NCBI lineage: Eukaryota > Metazoa > Mollusca > Bivalvia > Mytilida > Mytilidae > Mytilisepta > Mytilisepta virgata. The sequence continues at coordinate 42,697,511 of CM051515.1, forward strand.
AGATTGTGACTGATTGGATATAATATTCCGTTTGGATTCCCGCAACAGTGACGAGAAGAATTCCGGATTAGGAAAAGACGAAGGATTTTGAACAGTTAAGTTGCCATTTTAGTTGGTGTAATATTTTTTTTGTAAACTTGTATATAATAAATCTTGTTAAATTTTATTATTGATTTGTGTCTTTTGTTGGCTACAATTTAAGGTGATTTCGGCCGTAACAGAATATTAAACTTTCCATATCCTGTGGGCAATATGATTATGCTGTCGTTTCCATCATACGGCGAACGAATGGCTTCAACTTGTTTATCTTTAAAATCTGAAATATATAACACTGTTTTGGAATACTCTAATGCACTCAGAAAATCGTCGTCCATTTTTGTTTACACTGGAGATAGCCAAATAACATTGGACAAATGATTAAATTTATATATTTCTAACACATTAATTCAACGAAGGAAACTGTTCTTTACATTTATTGAAAATAATTGTATATCCAATTCAATTTATTAAATCTGAATTTTAAGGAATTATCGTAGGATTATTTAAATGCGTACAAAACAATGGTTACTATGTAAACTGCTTAACCGATATACATTTGGACCAATATTTGGTCCATACTCATACCACTTACCTCCGAGGTCACTTTTCCACAGGCGGAAATAACAGATGATGATTCGATTGCTACCACGGAATTCGGATGACAGATATTTTGGGTTTATTAAATTAAGGATGTTCGCTGGTCAAGTTTTTGAATTTTTGTCAGATGTTCAGAATCAACTGGTTTTATCCATTTGAATGCCATAAATTATTTTCCCACTAACACCCATTTTCCTTTTCATAAATCTTTTGCGTGCAGAATAATAAGACATTTGTAAAAAAAAATCTTATAAACTCCTTGTTATTATTAATGGTTTTCGAGAAATAAAACTTGTCAATGATAAAGCTATGTAAAATAAAGAGAGCATATTTTTCCCGCCAAATTTTCAATGGCTTATATCTCGAAAACAAGCACACGGACCTATGCTTTTTTTCCGCTTTTTTGGTTGGTTTATTAATCCACTATCAATATTTACCAGTGTTATGAAAAGCTTGTTATTTTGAAACTGAGCAGCGAACATCCTTAAGCTACGTTAATTAACGCAATTACTATATGAAATTAGAAAGTATAGTACATACACTAACTATTTATTATTATATAAAACTTCTGACTATAATCGGCTCGGGAGTTAAAACAGCTAGAAATTTTCAGTCCACAAATTTAATAGTATAGATAATAATGATACATTGATGATGTTTATGATAACAAAATGTATATTTGAAAACATCAGACTATTATATTTGGAAACATTTCTACGACAACCCATTTCTGCTTTACTTAATGTACTGTCATATCGTTTTTTAATTTAGTATGAATCAGTTTTTTTATTTTGGTTATGTTTCTTGAAGTTCAAGGAATTTGTGTGTCTGGGTTAATTTTACTTCAACTGGGGCTATACCACTGGCAGTGTGCAGTCATTACTCCGGGTATGACATGATTTTCAGATAGTTGTATTGAATTTTCAGTTGAAATTGTGTTAAAAGTAGGGTTTGAATTCTCTCGGGCAAAGTTGACCTTACCTGAAGTTTGGCTTAAATCTTTAGACCCGTTTTATTCTATTGCTTACAATGCTTTGGTGCCTATCTTTATGCTTTCAAAAGTTTTGGTCGAACCTTATGGAATTTGTTTAGAAATGTGCATAGTTTGCAAGAAATATAGGTATTTGAGTTTTTTACGGCTACCGAGGCGATACCGCCTCGGGTGGACTATTTGTCCTCGCGGGTATCATACCTAGGTCGCCATTGCTCCTGCTATGATATGGTGTTTAGGTACTGCGTTGAAATTTTCAATTGATTGATTTTTAAATTCTGATAAAAATAGGGAATGAATGTAAAAATAGAAAGGCGGTGTGTGTCTTTTTTTATAATTTGTCCAAACATTTAACGTAAACATGACACATACAATGTACATAAACACCCATATAGGCCATATAAGTATATTTGTTAGATGACTTGGCAGTAAACATCATTTAAATTTGATCATGTGAAAATAATTACCGGATTTAAAATTTTATTGAAAGCTGGTACCAAAAAGAACTAATTCAATGCATCGCAAGTAGCCCGTGTATGTTCCACAAAACTGATTGCAATGGCATTTGTGACGCATGAAAATGTTAATGGACTTTTCTTTCTTCATCGTTGCGTTATCAAGTACAATGTATAAGACATAAAAAATAAAAAATATTAGAATACTATATTGCATAATTTTGGAATTTTTTTACATCATCGCGTTATCAAGTACAATTTATAAGACATAAAATATAAAAAAATATTAGAATACTATATTGGATAATTTTCAGCCCGTTGATTGGATAACATGTCTATATCCCTATGGATATAGAGAAGAAACTGTTGCCAATTGTACAAATCTCCTTTTTACCAACACACACAGGTGAGTGAATGTTATGCATTTGTTTTAAGGTTCTGTGCAAACCATTTATGTATCTTGCGAATGTATTAATTTTCTCCGAATTCATTGTCAATGAAATGTATGTAGCTTTTGATAGGTAGGCGTGTTTTCTCCCTTTATTTGTTTGATTCCACTTTTATTTATTTAAATCTCGTAATATTTAATTTTGTGTTAATAAATGGTCTTCAGATATTGCATTTGATTAAATTGATGTTATAACCAACAATTTAAATTAACGATATGCAGAAATAAAACATGCAAGAAGAATGAAATTGTCACTTCAAACGGACACAAAAACCGTAAGCTTTACCCTACAATTTTGACAAAACTGAACTACAGGATACATATGATGATTATGTCCTTCAAGTTGTTATACCACTCTGATAGAGTGGAGTTAATTCTCTTTAATATTATCATATTTTACTTTGTATGTGCTTTGAGTTCAGTTATTAACTCATACTTAATTTATGCAAAATAGTTCCTCATATATTGTTTGATAATTTAATATGGGTAATATTTGCCCTGCAGTTGATTTAAATAATTATTCTCTAATATCTACAACTATATGTTGACCTGTTTATGAAATTGAATTTAATCATATGTTTGAGTGTAGTTTTAATGACAAATTAAGGCTGCCGTTCTGATTTCAAGACGGCTGAGGAGTTCGAGGGTGTTTGAAGATGGCTTTGTCATCTGAGTGGTTAGGGGGTCAAGACGACTTTGTCGTCTGAGTGATTAAGGACAAGACGGGTTACTTTATCCATGGTCTGATTGCACTTTAAATGTTAATTTGATGTCCAAATAAAGTTCTGCCAATTGTCATGATTTATTTTTTAAATAGTTGTCTGGTCTTAGTTTTCAATCAATGTTGTTGATTTGAATTGTTTCATTTATGAGGCGTAATACAGTGTATGGGGCATACACTGTAACCCAGAACTACCTCCTGCAACATCACATGGGATAGAAAAAAACAGCAGTACTGTAATAAATACTGAAGTGATTTAACTCCACTAAAAACCACTGTAAATTTATCTAAACCGTTAGCTTATATAGCAAAATTTATAAATCAAGAAAATGTAAGATGATTCTAATTCTACTACACCAGATAATTCTTAAAATATTCAATTACTTGTAAACGAGTTTCTATAAAGACATAACATGAATTTATTTTATTTATACATGTAGTACATAGTAATTTCCTGAATCTGTGAATAACTACATGTATTTATTATTATACAGGTGTTTTCTTCATCAAACTAGAACTAGAACATTCCTTTCATAAATAATAACCATAGGCTTATAAATCTAGACAATGTCAGGTAATTCTAAGAACATTCTACTACTGGAAATTTCTTAAAATTCTTAACTTGTAAACGAGTTTCTATAGATAAATCGAAAAAAATTATAAGCATTTTCAAATTCATTGTTTAATATACATCTGTACACGTATTCCCTTTTTTATATATTATATTACTTTCTGTTATTCTAATAATTTAGTTTATTAGTTACCGTGTTCTAGTTTTTTTTTATACATGTATTTTTAAAAATTAAGTTTTAATATTAATACTTGACCTTTTATTCAGTTGAAAAACTAAACATTTATGCGATACAATCAAAACAAATATGTTGGAATAAACGACATATGAATGCTGACAGCCAAACAATCGGACAGAGTGGAAGTCGACGGGCCCTTATAAAGCTTAGTATGAAGTAAATGATTGACTTGTGCGATATGGACACGACCTTTCAAGCACAAATTTAAGCATGGATCGGATCAAATCCTTCATAAACAATGATGATCACGATTACATTTTTTATTCATTAACGTTGATACAACGTTGCAATTGATTAAATGAGAAAAACATATTAAATTAAGTACAAATTATCTTATTTCGTTTTCGGCTATAGTCAGTAAATTTGAACATTTAATGGTCAAGGTTAACATTTATATACATGTAATTCTATAATTGTTTTATCCAAAGACCTCAAGCAGTTTCATTGAAAATTTTCTTTTAAATTTCTGACTGATTAGATTCATCATTTAATTAGTATATTTAATAGCAACACACCTTTCTCTTACTGTATAAAACTTGGTACGCTTCGATGATCATTAAAAATATTTTTGAAGAAAATAATTGTCCTATTACCATCCACAGATTTGGTCTAGTGCTCTTCGGCACAGTTTTGGCGATGACGTGAATTACAGTATAAATGTATTTATCCAGCCATGTCTTGTCTTGTATTTATCCAGCAATAAGCTGATTCACAGGCTAATAAAGGGGGACAAATTAACTTTATCTTTAGGTCAGTAGCCTAATAACGTCTCCTGGCATCCCGGGGTGGATAAACCTCACATTTCTACCTATTTCAAAGGCTCGTACAATTAAACTTTATATTTTCCGACAATGTACATACTGTGGATTCATTTATTTTCGTGGATACCAATTTTCGTGGATAGAGGAAAAAAGGCATTTCGTGGGATACCTATATTCGTGGATTGCTGGCTTAGAAAAAATATAAAACGTCGTTGAAATACTTAAATTCGTAGCTTGGCACATCAGATATCATGAAAATATTGCGACAAAACGTGCCGATCAGACTTGATATTGTACAGTAAAGTACTGATTTAAAGCGCTCATTAAACAAAAGTCTAACAAACAGATTCTTTAAATTTGTAAGGGAACAATTAAAGCTTGTCATGAATTTAACAAGATTAACAAAATCCATAATTATTTACTCATTAGGTTAAACAGGTGTGAAATATATATTGACAAAATTGCAATCACTTGTCACCAAATACCTCGGGGCATATACATACATATTTTTAATCCGATTACGATCAATAATTTCTGCTTTATTATCTTTTGACAAGATGTTTTTACTGTAATTTATGAGAAAGTCTGTTTTGTTTAGGTCTACTTAGGATTCAGATTTTTCTTGAATGTTTAAATAAAAAAAAAAACGGAAGTGAATTCCGCGACAATTTACACAGCCAAAATCTTTTTAAAGAAAATTGTCTGAGCGTTTATATGCTACCAAAGACAAAATTACATGAAACACTGTATCCTCTGTGGACATAGCTAACTCATTATATGTCAGAATTCAAGTACGTGCTGTAAAAACGCAATTGTTCAACACTCCGTGGTTTCAAACTTCAGTGCATTTAAACACGAGTAAAAATATTATTTTTCGTTGGATATTTAAATTCGTGGTTTACTGGGACCCACGAAAACCACGAAAATTAATATTAATGAATCCACAGTATGTTGAAAATTTTTGCCGCATTATGGCTAAAGTCAAGTATGACAGAAAATATTAGTTTTTTGAACGGACCAGTTCATTGTTGTTGGTTTTTTCTCTGTTGTCCCAGATCATGTATGAAATTCTCTTAATTTCTCAAAGCGTTTCATACATTTGTAACTGATAAATAAACCAACTTCATCAAGGCAACCACAGAAAATAAATAATATCACTGAAAAATCTCTGTCGCGCAAAGACGAGTTGGGACATTATAACGATATACTTTTGAGATACGAACTGCATACCTTCCTTAAATTGTAACTAATAATGAATTTTATATCGGGATAGTAGAAATAGTTTCTCATTTTACGAAGGATATACTTACTCATCCAATGATTGGATAGTCTCGCCTTTATTTTTTCAAATGTTTGTTTCTCTGGGTATAAACAAATGGTTATTTTTAATAACGCGGATTTTTGTATAATAGAGAATGGGAACGGGGAATGTGTCAAAGAGACAACAAACAATAGTTCTTCTCGTTATATATGTCGAAAAAAAGTTTTTTCAATATCTTGTCCTTTGTAGTCAAATGTGTCCAAGCAAAGCTTCGTTTTACATCTACATTCATTAAAAGACTGTGTGTTGTTTTTTATTGGGGTTTATCGTCAATTCCAACACAATTAGTTATTATTGTGGCTTGTAGTTTAAATGGTGGGGGTAGAGAAAGGAGGAGGAGGGGGTATCCGAAGAGAACTAACAATTTTTTACAGGAAAACGGCAATCCTAATCATTATATACACTATTGGCTACTTGAAGAGTTCTAACGCACACCGTGTGTTGACAGTTAAGTGTTCATTAGTAGTCACATTGAGCTATTTTGACCACTCGACCGCCGATGAATAATATGGTTTATTGGAGAATGAGATGTCCCTAACTTCAAAAACCGATATTTTACCTTTGTAAATAGGTGTTATGAAAAGCAGATAGTCGAAGCTTTCATTTTGCCTAGTACATTATCCAAATAATGTTATACAGTTTGGATATTTGATTTGTGGAATAGAATACTTCTTTTTGCTTAAATTAATTTCAAATACATTGTGTGGTATGACGGCTTTTATCATTAACTCATGTGTAGCTGGTGACGGTTTATCAAAAGTAAAATTTTTGTAGGTTTGTCTTGCAAGATCCATTGGCCTGAGATGAGGAGAAACGGTTTCCGTCATCACGTTCTTCTTTTCGTTATACTTTTACACCAATACTTTACCACAGTGGACACTACACATTTTCGAGGAGGTATTATAACTTGGAAACCGGTTGGAAATCAGGTAACTATAAGACATTTGCATTTAAAGCGGCGCTCGAATGTTGTTCTTCTTCTAAATGTCACAGTGAAGTTTAATTGACTATTAAATCCTCAAATTTTTCTCTCTTAATATAAGATGTACATGTGCATTTAAATGCTGTTAAGATATATTCAGTAAAAGTATTTCTTAAACATAAATTTTAGACATTGTAACGTCTTTAATAAAACGCTGAAATTAAAAATCTAAAACACAAACTCATACTGGGATAAGCACTAGGCCTGAAACAGTAAATAAGAATAAACAGTTCCGTGTAATCTCACAAGAAGGGTTGCCCAACAAGGTCAGAGTAAAATTTGGCCAAAATTAGTAGCGATATATTATTGAAAGTATATTTTGGTATTTTGATACATATAGCTCATGATATTTTTGATATCACTTTCAGATAGAGATAACATACAGAGTTTCATTCCGCAGAAGTTATGGATACCAACACGAATGCACTGATACAATACAAGCTAATAATATCTTGTTAGAGGGAGAGGGTAAAATAAAATGTGTCAGTGGATGTTCGGATGATATTGTTCCCCTTATGTCATACTATTGTACAGATTTCAGTGTGGACCAAGACATGACAATAGGACAGCGAAGTGTTCTTTATACCTTCCCTCCTAACAGTGATAGTATATATAGGTTTTCGTGAGTAAAAACTTGTATTTTATTTAACAACCAAATTTCGACTGATTCTCTTCTTTTCTAAAACAGTAGGGTTTTTTCCAACAAAGGAAGATTTCTGAAATAATATATTTCCTATTTTGAGAATAATAAAGCAAAATACTCCTCAGAGTCGCCAATTTTCTATTTTTTGCATTTCCCGCTGATTTTCCATTATCAAAAATTAGGGTACTTGGACAAATTTTTTTTATAAAAGAAACTTTGATTGTGCAAACGGGCCTTAAGCAAACAAAAAATCAATCACAAGCCGGTACTTGAAGCTATTATGAAGCTAATCTGTCAGCGAAAAAACAAATAAAATGTGGGAAATATTGGTAGGCTGTAAAAAAACATAGATTATTAACATTGAGAGTGGATCAAAGTATGAGCTTTTTTGTCTTACTGTTCTTCATCTCAATACACGAATATAATCATATAGACGTATTCAGCGGATTTTTTACATATTTTACATGTTGTTCATTTCCAATTCTTAAATACAGTTACAGTGCTTGTTGCTGGATTAAATTAGAAGAAAAGGGCGGGAAATGGTATATGGTTACCATGGCTAATCTGACAGTACGCAATGACATCGGAAAAATTAACACATCTCCTATTAGCGCGTTACAACCGGTAATCCAAATTAAATGGCTGTCGACGATTGCATTGAAAATTCCTGGTTTGTATTAATAGTTAATAAGATTATAAAACTCATCAGATCAGTAACTGGAATTGTCAAATTATATGTATCCATATAAATATAATTTCACACCATTTTCAGCCTAACAGTTTGATTGCTTCACAACAGATAAATAAACCAAAGAAATGAAAGACACTACGTCTCAGAAAATAACTGAACACAGTACCGTCTTTAATGCGAACAAAACGAAGTTTTCAATGCTACTGAAAAACGATAAATGTTAGGAAATGTTACATGTTACAGTTTTAAATATCATCGATCATTCAATTGATATTGATATTGGCTCTCTTGTTTGCGGTGGAATCGAAAACGGAAGATGTAAATACTGTTTCCAATACTATACGTACATGTATATATCGGTTTCTATAATATGTCCGGAACTTTTTCCAAAGTAAATTGTATACAATTATTGATATTTTAATCGTTGTTTTTATCGATATTTTATATGCAGCTTATACAGAAACACCTAGAAATCGTTTCCAAAATTCTTTTTTCGAATTTCGAGATAAAAGGGATCAAAATAAGTTAGAAACCTATAGCGAGTAGGTATAGATTATACTGTCGGCTGCTCGGGACCAGAAAAAAATTCGACATAACCAAAATTCGACATAACCAAAATTTCGACTTAAGCGATTTAGAGACAACGAGAATCAACTGTTTTTCCATCAAATTTGAAATAAGTATTTGGCAAATTTAAGAATAACTGAATCATGCAACATTCTTTTTGGATGTGAACTTCAAATGTTTCTTTTTATTACCATAAAATAATGGCTTCCGAAATTTTGTGGAAAAGTAGTCTGTAAGTTAACAACATCAAATCGTACAACTGTAATATGTTGCCCCCTTCGCTTTAGTTTTGTTAAATGTTTTAAGGTGTCTAAATTGTATTTTAGAAAACTCGCTATAGGTTTCAAACAGATTAAAGTAAAATAAGCCAAAAGTTGAGGTTGCTTCTTCAATTTGTTGTCCTACATCTTTTCCTTTCATTTCAAATCATTTGATCAAGATAACTGGATAAATGATGAGACGGAAGTTTTGCATTTGTAACTAATCTGTTTTTTTTTTCCTTAATAGTTCGTAGCACTTAATTTGTTTTACACTTAAAATAGGTTAAATGATCTTTTATGAGGTAAGCCTTATGACACAGGTGAATAACAATCTCGATATTTTTAAGTATTTTAAGTATGAAACAGCTCATGCGACAATAGATAACAAGAAAAATAAATGGAAATGGTGAGCTGTCAAAAGGGGCGTAAAACGACTAAAATGTATGAAATACACAAGTCGAACAAAACCAAATATAAAATTGTAAAAAAACAACAACAAACTAAAAAGTTAACTTTTCTAAGTTCTAAGTAGTCTAGAGATGCTTGCCATTATTTTAAATAATTTCTATGCTTGTATAGTTATACTATAATATTAACAAGGTATAAAAATGTTTAAAAAAAATATCAACTCATAGATTTTAAGCACTAGTATATTTAAATAGGTAATGTTTCTTCTTTTAATCCTTTGCTTTTATTTTAATGTCTTAATACAATTTTATGACCTGTGAAAACTCACATTAAATGTCAAGCCGAATTTATCCGAATTATATCTTTTAAAAAATCTATTCACAAAATTTACACTGTCATTTCATCATTCTACTAAAGTAGAATATAAAATATTTTCTAAATTTACACGTATATAAATCTATATGTGTCTGAACAAATTTAGTAGCTCAAAGAGTATTCTCTTGTTTTGTTTTATTTGTTTTTTTTTTATATTTGTCTTTGTTTGTTTCATTTGAATTACAAAGTTATATACATTAGGCTAAAAAGCAATTCTTAAAGGATAAATGGACTAACTCTGACCAAAGAAGCTTAAAAAATAAACTCTGATACTTGTATAAGTTGAACGCATCACGTATTTCCAAAATAGTCTTCATCAAACAAATTAAACTTATTTAAACCAAAATCACCAAAAAAAACGCCATGTGATCAATAGAAAGAAACGAGCAGGAACAACGCATCAAAAAATCCGGATGAGGTCAATAAACTATGTAGCAAAAATCTTAATGAGGTCAACTTCCTCGTCTGAAGGAGTCGAACCTAAATGCCAACATATGTATATAGAAGTGTCATTGTTAAGGAAATCATACAGTTGATTTTCAGATTAGTAGGAATACAATTATTTGACTTTAACACCAATTCTCTGTAAGGACCAAAAATACATCACCACACATGAACATACATTTTATCAAAAAATTATTTCACTCTGTCCATTATGTCCAAATAAATAACAAATTTTTTGGGAACCTCTTTCATCTGGTTACCATGGAAACCAATTAACTTTGGCATTATTTGATAAAATCCCCTTTTTGCATGTAAAAGCAAAACCCTGAATATTAGCGATTTTCTGATTTTTAATACTAGAAAAACTTTTTATAATATCTGTGTTGCCATCATATTAAATAATATTGAATATAAGATATTAAAAATGTTTAGAAAGAAAATCCAGTAATGTCCCATAGATCCTACATGTACCATGACTTAAATTTGCCTTCAGCAATTTTTCTGAATTTTTAAACTCAGCTTTAGGATCGACGTAAGAACGCTACTTTGTCATGGGCCTTATAAAACGTAAATTCTTTATCTCATTAGAGTGAACAATCCTTTACCTTGGATAAGGAAAGTAACGTTTTACTGTCTTTTTGATTAAGTAACGTTTCTGATACGATATGGAGAAAAAAGGTGGTCGACAAAACGTAGTAAGGAGTTGTATAGATGGAGTGTTTAAGAATAATTAAAATTATGAATAGTAAGTCTTGTTTGGAAATGACTTTTAGAATTTTGTGCTTGTAATATAAGTGTATAGGATATTTGTTTGATTTTCTTTACATTTAAATGACTTGAAAAGTTTTTAGAATCTGTCAATATAAGCATTGAGAATATTCGTATGTATTTGCGAATTCTAGCACTTTCTTATGCAAATGTACTTTTGATTGCCAAATCTGCTTTTTGTCGATCTGTTCATGTTGTCGTATAAATCAAGTTTTTCCAATGGGTACTACATAGAAATGAAAAACTAGACCAGTGCTTTAATTTCAGTTTTCGCTATATAGATGATTTTCTGTCACTTAATAATAAGAAATTTAAGAAGAGCTTGAAATTTAATAAACTCTGCAGGGTGATTTTCACTTCCCAATTATAAATCCCCCTTTTCTTAGCAATAACTAGCTTAAGGTATGCATTTCACATGCAAGTGATATATAAGAAACACTTTCTCGATGGAGTGAGGTTACTGTCACATAAACGTTTAAGACGTGGTTATGGTCAGTACTTGTTGATATCACCGATATCATCACTCAAAACATTTGACGTCCGTCATCACGAACTAATTGTCTATCTCACATTCCAGGAATTAAGACCTCGCCGAATATTACCCACTGGCAATGTGGCGGATGCCGTTAACGGAACAGAACATGCTTAACCATTCCGAAGCACCTGATGTCACTCGTTCTTTTTTTTCGTGGGAGTTCACATTGCTTGTCCTTTAGGTACTTTGCTATCTCGTTTTAATTCTGATTAGTTTGTCATTTGTTTTTTATTCTTTTGGTTATAAGTGTATCCTTGTGGTCTTTATCTGTTTTGCTGCATTCTGACGATAGTTTACTTTAAACGGATTTGTTCACAATTTGCAGTTCAAGATGACGATGGGGATATAGTCAAATGTCGATGGGCAAATACGGCAGATGAGTGTGGAAAAATGTGTCAAGCTTTGTCCGGATCAACCTTAGATGAAGTAAGTTACATGTTGATAGATAAAATCCGTACATGTACAATCGCTTGTCAAGTTGTGTTTATGTAATTTAAAAAAAGTGTTATCACGGTACAACTCCAGTATCAATAAAAGTATTAACGCATGGTACACTACAGTAACTTAGTATAATAATAAGCAGAAAAAAGAAAAAAATAATCAGGGGATTTCTAGTAAACGAGCAAAGGAGCCTCCGGGCCACCAGTCCAATATAGCCACTCTCGAATCTATACCAAGGCCAATACAGAAACAGCCAGTTTATAACACTTTTGTTAATTAAAAAGTGTATTAATGGCTTGAATACGAATACAACTGTCCTTTCAATACAGAATAATTAACTCAGCCAATACAGATTTTTGCTGTATTGATCGACTTGTACCGGCCAATAAAGGGTGAGTCGATTTTCTCTATATTTTAGTTTGAATACATTCGAAAACTCCGAAATGTTTACATTATACATGTTATATCTATATTTATACATGGTCTGTGATTAAAGGTGCTTCAAAATTGATAATTATAAATTATTCAGTAATAGCTCTGACTAAAAATATCTTTTCACAATCCTTCAACTGACAATAGTTAAGAATTTTCAAAGAGTTGATTCAGAAAAAAAATCATAAAGAATATGCATTGTGAAAACTAGATAATAAATATTGGCCTTGTTATTGGTCCTCGGCCAGCTGTATTGGCCTTCGCCTCCGCCTCAGGCCAATACAGAAACAACCATGTATAAATATCATAATCAACTTTCATCGGACTACGAAGCCAGAGGTCCCTGGTTCGATTCCCCTTCGGGATGAAAATTTCAGGGATCAAATTTGCGACGCCTATCGACACCATGTGCGACGATGGTCTAAATAAACGATGCTATACCGTCGGATGGGTACGAAAAATGGGTGTCCCATGTTAAGTGAGAGCAACACCCTAAGCACGCTAAAGACTCCTCTGTAGATGTCGAAAACGAGTAGGCTAAAACGCCGCTACAGGGGCTACTCTCGCACGCCCCAAGTGAAGAGGGATTAGTATAAGTTGGCATAACTTGTTTCCCAATCCACTATAAATAAATAAATAAATAAGTTTAAATTAATATCATAATATTATGACTTAATATCATATGCATATTTATTTTTTAGAAATCAATTTAAACTAAAACGTCTAGTAATAAAGGCACTTTACATACGTTTTGATTAAATACGCATCAGTTGAAATTGTAAAAATTTTCAGATGTCTGAATTGATATGAGAAGTTGTTTATTTTTGCCATTTATTATTTCGATAACGGAAATACATAAAACGTTACTGTAATCAAACTACAAAACAGCTTTGGTATAAATGTAACTAAGTAATACATCTTTCATCTAAAAATGTTAAGTTGGTTTTATATTATTTAGAAAACATTTAGAAATTGCATTTAAAAGAATATATTTATTTATTTGGTTTTTTTTTATATTATTATTATTATTTCATTAGGTCTATTTCATTTTTGTTTCTTTATATGATATTGTAATTACTAAGTTCGATCTTTTTTAGTTATTTTATTCAGATTGTGTGATATAACATTAATTTGATTTTTTATATTAATATTTTCTTTACAGTAAAAATACAAGATTTTCATACCTGACATGAAGTTTTGACATGAATTTAGTTCATACATTTCGTACGGTATCTGAAAAGACTTCTCTGTGAATTATCGTAATACATTTTAGATGAAAAAAATTCAATTTCACAATGAAAAAAAACCTAACTTTAGCATTTCAACCAATAATATGTTCATACTAAGTCAAATTCAGACCTATCAGGGTGTGCGATATAAGAAAAAAGTTATTTTTGTTTTAACAGAAGTGAAAATACAAGTTTTAAAGTTGACATGTACTTATTTTATATCCTTAGGAATTTCTCACATTAATTTAGTTCATAAATTTTATTCGGTATCTTAAAAAGGTTCTCTGTCACTTACTGTAATATTTGTTTGATAAAAAAAAATTAAATTTCAGAGTGAAAAAAACACAAAATTTAGCTTTTCAGACATACGGTATCCAAAAAGTCTTTTGCAACTTACCGTAGTACTTTTTGATGAAAAATATTTCAATTTCATAGTGAAAAGACACAAAAGTTAGCTTTTCAGCCAATTTTAGGTTGATACATAATAAAATTCAGTTCTATCAGAGGGTGCGATATATGCCAAAAGTGGTTTTCGTTAAAACAGATGTGTAATTTAAAGTGAAAACATAAGTTTCAAACTTGATGGGTACATATTTTATACTTTAGGAATTTTTGGCATGGATTTAAGTGAAACAAATTCATACGATATCTTAAAAAGCTTCTCTGCAACTTACCGTAATACTTGTTTGATAAAAATATTAAATTTTACAATGAAAAAACCACAAAAGTTAGCTTTTCAAACATTTTTAAGATGATATTTAGTTCACTTTAACCATACAAGATTGTGCGTTATAAGAGAAATGTGATTTTTGTTATAATGCTACTTTTTTAAAGAAAAAAATACAAGTTTCTATCTTGTCATATGCTTATTTTTACTTTCAGTAATTTTTTATAGAAATTTAGTTTAGCTTGCCGTTAGAACTTTTGGATGAAAATTATTTCAATTACACTGTGAAAAAACACAAAATGTAGTTTTTCAACCAATTTTAGGTTGGTATTTTATTAAATTCAGCTCTATCAGAATGTGCGATATATGACAAAGTGATTTTTGTTAAAACAGATGAGTATTTTAAACTGAAAACATAAGTTTCAAACTTGATGGGTACATATTTTATGCTTTTAGGAATTTTTTACATGAATAACAATCCAAAGATACTAATATTAGCTCAAAATCTTTCATACGGTATATTAAAACGCTTCTCTGCAACTCACCGTAATACTTTCATGACTTTGATAAAAATAATTCCATTTTACAGTGAGAAAAGAAAACATTTAGTTTTTCAAACATATACATAGGATGATACATAGTTAAATTTAGCTATATAAGATGGTGCGATATAAGAAAAATGGGATTTTCGTACAATGCTACTGTTTTTAAAGAAAAATTACAAGTTTCAAACTTGGTGGGAACATATGTTATACTTTTAGGAATTTTTAGCATGAATTTAGCTCAAAAACTTTCATACGGTATATTTAGCTATATAAGCTGGTGCGATATAAGAGAAATGTGATTTTTTTGTAAAATGCTACGGTTTTTAAAGAAAAATTACAAGTTTCAATCTTGCTGGGTACATATGTTATATTTTAAAGAATTTTTAACATGAATTTAACTCAAAAAGTTTCTTACGGTATATTAAAAAGCTTCTCTGCAACTTACCATAATACTTGTTTGATAAAAATTAAGTCCATTTTACAGTGGAAAAAAAATTTAACTTTTCAAACATATACATAAGATGATACTAAGTTAAAATTAGCTATATTACTTCTGCGATATTAGAAAAATGTGATTTTTGTTAAAATGCTACTGATTTTAAAGAAAAAATACAAGTTTCTAACTTGTCATCGATATGATTATTTTTACTTTCATTAATTTTCTATACAAATTTATTTCATATGGTTATTTTATACATTTATGAAGTTTTGACATGAATGTTGTTCAGAAAATTTCATGCGGTATCTTAAAAAGTTTCTCTGCGACTAACCATAATACTTGTTAGATAAAAGAAATTCAGTTTCACAGTGAAAAAAAAATGATGATACTTATAGTTAAATGTACCATACCAGGAGTGCAACATAAGACTTTAAAAGATATTTTGTTTGTGCCTGAATTGTTTTTTAAAGTCAAAATATAAGTTTCAGTTTTGACTTGAAATAAAATTTTATATATACTTTGTATTTTATTTTATATTTTAAAACTTATAATTTATATTTTCTTTAAATAGTATCATCAGGAATTCATATTATTTATTTTATTTGGCAATAGGAATAACTTTGTGTACATTAGAACTTATTGAAATTGAAACCAAACATATCAATATAAATATTTTAGAATTGTTGCACGGAATATTATTTACCCATAATAATTATAACATGATCAACCAATAATAATAAAATAACATTTTATTTATCCCCGGGTAATCGTTTGTCGTCCCAGGACCGTCCTAGGACGGCGCATGCGCATTTCGCAGAGATTTATTATTCAAATCTCTGGTTTTGTCAAGAGAACAGTTGAATAAATCGGACCAGAGATTTGAAAAATCAAAAAATCAGGTCCTAATCTCTGCTTTCAAATCTCTGGTTGACTAGTCATAGGACTGGTCATAGCTGTTCTAATCTCTGGTTTTTGTCCCTGGAGAAGAGATTTGAACAAGAGATTATGTTAACTTGAAGTTAACTTGAGGTGATGTTTTAAATGAGCCGTACTGTAATTCCCATCATATGATATGAACAAATGTTACGAGAAATTCTTTTAATTGATTGGTCTTGATCCAAACGTCGCTGTTTTCTGATGGGTTTAAATCTGCGCGGTCATCGTTGAAAGCCACCGTTGCATAACAACATTTGACGTCACAGAAAAATGAACGTTAAGATTTCCCTCGGGTCGCCGTACTCCGAATCACAAACAAACAAATATTTCTGAAGAATCATAAGAGAAATAGGTTGAACAACTCGTAACAATTAGATACCGCTTGATATCAACTCTCGTTACTTAATTTGGACTTAATAATAAACCCGCCAAAGGCTCGTTTATTATTATATCCAAATTAAAAAACTCGATGTGATATCAAGCGATATCTACTTCTCACTCATTGTGAAACCTATAATTATTATATAAGCCTATAACGAGTGAAAAACGTGCTGTTCTGTGCTGTGTAGTGTCTGATATAACAAAACATCGAGTATCACTGTGAACTAAGGATCATCAATCTCCCACTGTTGTGCAGTCCAATCAGAATTCTTTTGTCATACCTTTGAAAAATCAGGCGTAACGTTATTTAATTGCGTCGACTTTGCTCAATCAATCAATTTACCTAGGTACAGGAAACAAAAAAATCTAGTATTTACGGAAGAAATAGGTAGTTATACTCGTTCAAAAGTGAAGGACTGGAAAATCTTCAACTCTTTTTTAAAAATCAGCGTCTTTCCCCTCGTTCCACTGCGCTCAATTCGAGAAAGACGTGAATTTTAAAAAGTCGTTAAAGATCTTCCCGTCTTCACTTTGAACTCGTGTAAGAACCTATTACTCCCACAACATCAAGAACAAATCATCTTGTATAGTTTTGTATGCTCAACTTTATTGCTGAATCAATGATATTCTAGGAATCGTGCATCTTACATTATACCGCTGACAAGTCAACAGGATGGTATGCAGTAGCGTTACAAATCGAAGACTTTGCTACAAGTACTAGTACAGTTCCATTAAGTAGCGTCTCTTTACAATTTCTTATCAAAGTTTTTATGTCGGACGGATCCTGTGCGGTACAACCAGAAATTATTCCGGTAGATGTATCAAACGGACAGTCATATAATCTTATGATAGGCATATTGTTCAGCAGGCAGATTGTTGCTGAAAGTGCACAAGGAGGATCTTGTAGGTAATGTTCATCTCAAATTAACTGGTCACTTCTAATCAATGTTATATAATTAATGAGAACGAAAATTAAAATATGGATCCTATTTTGATGTGGGAAAATTTGGAACAATAGGAAAAACTGACAACGGTTTTTGACTAACGCTAAAATACATTTTTATTTTTCTATGAGACCTTTGAAATAGCCATCTGGACTTAAAAAAACATTTAAGCAACAGTGACAATCGCATCATCATATTTGATTGAATCCCCCTGATCTACCTATGTTACATCGTAGCGTTCAAATATAAATTACCATAACCGTCTCGTACAAACCCCAGACCGGCCTACTCGCCCGTGATCATATGCTGGAACATGTAGGCTACATCAAAGTCTTGATCAAAGAAAAAAAATTGCTGAAACAAATTAGATAAAAGTTTCTTATTTTAATCATAGCTTGGCATTGGCTGAGTCCCATGGAAGTCAGTTTGCACTACATATACGAAACTGCGGTTTTTTTTCAAACGACATTGACAATAACCTTTTTGGAATTTCAAATTAATTTTTCTCTATATTTTACTTCTGTGGCTATTTTATTCATTACTTTTACAGATATTCACCTCATCTTAATATTTATTTTTTTATGGTTAGTCAAAATATAAATAGAGGATACAAATGCATCATTAATTATACTAAACAGTTGTTATGTTCTTATTCACATGTTCATCCGAACATAAAACATTTCTTTTCTTTACAGGGACAAACAAAACAAAAACTCAAAACTTCTTTGGGACAGTGAGCTTACAAGACACAGTCATTTAATTATATCATAACAAACATATATACAAAAATCATCTTTACATATTTGTTTCAAGAAATGTCCTATCTTTTTTTAAATATATTCAACTTCATGCACAATCTGCAAATAGAAAATACATTTATTAGCATTAATATACAAAATCAATCCACAAAAAAATGCAGAGGATCGATATGAAAAAGACTATATTATATACATGTACAGTTGACTCAAAACTCCTGATATTTCAAAGTAATGTTTTGGTCCCTAAATTAAACTTTGCACTGTTTCCTCCCCATATCTTACACTCCTGTTATGTCAAACTATTTTTGTTAGTCTCGTCCACTTTGAGTTAACGAGAGTCAACTGTAATTGAAAATTTAAAAAATTTTAAAATTTATCTGTGAAAAGAGAACGGCAAGTGGACTGTTTTCATGTGTCAATGTAAGCCCTCGAATAAACCTTGATAAAAGTTCTGCTTCTTTTCAAATATACAACTTTAACATATGGAGTGTGCTATGCAGTCAATTATAAAAGGCCGGTTTACGTCAGAGTAATCCAGGAATAATTGAATCATATCTCTTGAACTTATCTTGAAGTTATTTTTTCAGCATTACGGAAATAAATTTAGTTGCACCGATTGGAATTGTGAAAAGTCCATTACAAGTGTTTGGATCGTCCGGAAACCAGTGGAGCACCACAATTCAATGGACCCCTACTGCTGATCAGCTAGGTGGTCACTTGTTCTGTTATTCTGCAAGTGATAGTGAGGGGTGAGTAACTGATGTATTCGGTATGTTTTATAGTTTTTGTATGATATTCTACACCAACTCAATGCAACACAAAGTGTGACCAGTAGTAATGATTGGAGTCTTATTTTGATAAAAAAAAATCTCTTTTGGTTGTCATATGAAAATACCTACAATGTGTATGTTATTTTTTTTGCATGTGTTGTTGTCCAAAGCAATAAATGATTTGGGTTCGATCTTTCACTCTATACCATTAGAGAATTAGCATCTCTACATGTACTTTGATCTATCTGTTGACTACGATATTTAGTCAGTAGAGATACAAATGTACATGTATTTGGAATTTACACATGTGTACAATTATTGAATTTTGAAGTGTCAATATGATGTGAGATTGGCCTGGGAGTAGCAGAGATCATGATAGATTTCAAAATAAACAACATATTGGCTGTCTCACAATTCCATATTTGTTTCAGTATCAACAGTATCCCTCATTATTAAATAATATGATTAAATCAGGTCTTATATTAATGGAGCTTTTCTACCCGGACCGGTTCAATACAGGATATTTCACTTCCGGCCTATTCCCGGATTTAATACAGCCTCCGTATACTACATCATGCTAAAGACAATATGTCGTCTGCGAATGAAACTAGCGATGAAACTTTGTTAGATTTTGTAACAGATAGGTTATAATTTTGTTGGGCGAAAATAAACAACAATTACATTTAAGAGTCTGAAATCAACAAAAATTAGTCAAAAACTGAATGTTGTTTAGCATGCTTGAACTGCATTCAAAATAAAATATCTACAAAAGAATAATGAAGCAAAGTCCACAAATTCAAAGTCCGAGGAAAAGACAAAGTCAGGAGAACGGAAGACATCAAACAAACGCCACAGGGACACATTTATAAATAAAAGAATAAAAAACGTAGTCTGTCGCGATTGACAATTCCTGAAAAAAATAATAAAATTAGAATCAATTAAAAAAATGTTAAATTAGCTTATAAAAGACGGTCATATAAGTCATAAAGAGAACAACGTACCAAGTAAAACCTGTATAGCACTGCTCTAAAGAAAATATTGTTCTAATGCAAGTTACCAGCATTTTAATTTTATTATTTCTGATGAACCATGATTTTCGTTTTTGGCGATTAAATGTAACGTGACAAAATATCGTATAATATGATTTCCATTTCTCATATGATCAACGCGTTTCTCCAACGATTGAGAATTTTCCCGTATTAGTTTTCATGTAATTTCAATTGTGATTCGCTGGATGCACATTTTTGACAAAATTTCTCATCAAATGTGTTAACACAGCGTTAAGCTAAAGTTATTTATATTAATCTTGATACCAACAAATATAAATTTTTATCCTGCAATCAAGTCATTTCCGGTATAATAACAGTGGTAGAATAAACTCGAGTCGTATTAGGTCAATGACCTAATAAAATCTACTGGTACTTTTAACTGTTTACATGACGGGCGCGGGTAGCGTCGTAAATGTGCCAGTTTATGTCATAGTGTTACCTGCGTTTTTACTGCAGCTGTATTCTTTCAAACGTATTTTAAGGCATTTTATTCATCTAATGGGCAAGATAAAGACAATTAAAATTCATTGTCGGAATATATAAACTTACGAAGCAAAGGATAATGGTTCGTTATAGCTCGCCCAAATATGTTAAATTTTCCGACAATGATTAAGGGACTCGGTGGCCGAGTGGTCTAGGTAGTTCGCCATGACTACTAATAATCACTAGCCTATCAACACTGGGTTAATGAATTCGAATTTCACCTGTGGCGGGGTATGTTCGACTCCGATCCTAAATTTGAGAAGGATTGCCAATTTTGCTACCGAAGTTCGGTGGTTCTCTCAGGGCACTCCGGCTTCCTCCACCAATTAAAACTGGCCGCTATGCGAAATAGCCAAATGTGCTGAAAACGGCGTTAAACCCAAACTAAACAAACAAAGACAATGATTAAACACTCCAAACAGATTTGTTTTTGATTTTTTCTGCACAGAATTACATATAAAATCTACGTAATCCACACTGCATCAGGTCTAAGAGCACTGATTTGCATGCCAAATACAATTGTCGAAGGAATACAAAATAAATCATTATAAATGTAAACAATAATATTTTTTACATCTTGCAGGGCTGCATCCTCACAATCATGCATCAATTTAATAGTATATGGTAAGTTATATACAAATAAAATATAATAGTAAGAAACTGGAGGCTCCCAAGACCCTGTATCGCCCACCTGGTAATATCACTTATCCTTGCATAATACATTGCATATGTCAATCTTGACTGGCAGTCTGGAATATTGTTCACTAGTTTTGCCAAATTGTTCAGCGGTTTCAAACGAGGTGATCTTTCAGTGAACTTTCCCATAAATTCCTATGTTTAACTATGTTCGGCTCTGGCGGCCATCGTGGATGGCGGGCGGGGTCATCGGATATATTTCGGAAAGAGGCCCAACTAAGGACCATTGCTACCAAGTTTTGTTTCAATTTTCCAAATGATTTCAGACCAGAAGATCTTTAATTAATTTTCCAAAGGGTCTTATGTTAAACAATGTACTGCTCTGGTGACCATCTTGAATGCTGGGCAGCAGGCTCATCGGATATATTTCTGAAAGAGGACCATTGTTGTCAAGTTTAGCTTCTATTGGCTTTGTGGTTTCAGACAAGATGATATTTAAGTAAATTTCCCATATGGTTGTATGTTAAACTATGTTCTGCTCTGGTAACCCTCTTTGGTGGTGGGCAGGTTCATTGAATACATTTCTGAAAGACAACCATTTCTGCTAAGTTTTGCTCCAATTGGCTTTATGACAAGAATATCTTAAAGTAAATTTCGTATAAGGTCATATGTTAAAATTTGTGTTTTATTTAAATTGGCTTTGTGGTTTCAGAAGATCTTTAATTAAATTTCCCATAAGGTACTACACATGTATGTTGAAATATGATCGGCTATGGCGGCCATCGGATACAATTCTGAAAGAGGACCATCTAAGAACCATTGCTGCCGAAGTTTTGCTCCAATTGGCCAAGTGGTTTCACACAAGAATATGTTTTAGTGAATTTTCCATAGGGACCTATATCGAACTGTGTTCGGCAATGACAGCCATTTGATGGCAGGTGGATTCACCGGATACATTTCTGAAAGAGGACAATCTAAGGACCATTGCTGCCACGTTTTCTTCAAATTGACACAGTTGTTTCAGACAAGAAGATCTTTAATTAAATTTCTATAGGATCCTACATTGAACTATGTTCTCCTCTGGTATACATCTTGGATGGCGGGAGAACACCTGCTACAATTTTCTGAAAGACTACCTAAGGTCCATTGCGGCCAAACTTTGTTCCATATGGCCCAGTAGTTTCAGAAGAGAAGATCTGTAAAGGTAAGTTTACGACGACGACGACGACGATCACGGCAATAGTGCCAGGTGAGCTAAAAACAGTATTCAGAAACGGTTCATTTCAAACCGTTAGCTATAGAATTTGCAGTGAGTTAAGTAATCAGTTTTCTCCCCGCCAAAGGCCTCGTCATGACGTCAGATCATGTAAATGGTAAAAAAACAGCAACAGAAATGTTGTTCCTTTGCTTAATCTTTAGTTACCGTCAAATGTTTTGTCGATTGTGTGTCAAGAATTTATTCATTTATCCTGGAATACATTTCTGTCGTGAAACAGGCTTTTCTTAAAATACTACTATACAGTAGCAAGGGGGGGCAATGACTTCGCCAAGAGATTCCCATTATGAAGATGTAGTATCTCTCAAGAAAAACCCTTATAATATCCTAAAATTTGAGGTTTTTCTTAAATATCTCTGCACACTGACCCCTACGTTTTTCTTTTTCAAACAGATGTCCATCACTTCAATATAATTATAATGAAATTTGAATAAAGATGTTTCCAATACTCATTCAAAGTTACAGAAATTCCTAATTTTTTTATATAGTGTTAAAAATATAGGAATATCCAACAATTTAATTTATGAATAGATTATATGAATGAATTACAAACAATTGCCCTTTCAAAGAGGAATCTTTAACAAGAAAACCGCGAGAAAAATGTTATTTCCTTGCAAAGTTATACAAGATTTTGTTTAAGACTCGAAAATGCAAAATAGTGCGGTTTCGGTTCAAAATGCATAAAAGTCAACGAAAGTTATATCTTGAAGGTACATGTAACTTTTTCCTTTTGATATTTCAAAGTACATAGCAAGGAGACACTTATATCCAAATTTCACGAAAATGTCAATGGGTAAGTCCTTACTGTATCGTATTCACTTAATCGGCCGTTTCAGTATGTCTTAAGGTAGGAGGTACCTAATTGGGTCATATTTCACATTTTTATAAAATTTGTATGCAACTAGAGTACGTTGAACTGCATCTGAATATAAAAAAAATAATGGATGTCCCTATAATACTTCCCGAGATATGTTCAAGTTTTCGCAAACAGATGTGTAAATACATAGAATGCACGTATATATCACTGCAAAAAGTCGAATATTTAGACTTTAAATTTTGATTTCTCAAAATTAAGTTCCCAGAATGTTTTTTTTTTTAAAATAATATATTACTGCCATTTAAATTCTCTTTTTATTGATATAAAATGTATTAGGGGTCACCAGATTTGTTTTTTTATTTTAGTATATTAGATTTATTACTATATGAAGAGTAAAAATAAGCGTCAAAAAAGCCAAAATAAGCGTGGCGATAAAAATGTAGATTTTTAGTGTTTTTACAGACAGGTCGTATAGTTAAACGATTTCCACAAAGAAAACGAAACTAGTGACCCTATGTTTATTTATTTTCATCAAAACGAAAAATTTCACAGGAATAACATCGTTTTTATAGAAAATTCAAGGGATTACTTTTTGCGAAATGACGATTTCAACAGAAATTATTAATTATTTTCGGCAGTTTTTATATGAAATCTACAGCAAAGACCTTTATTTTAAGGAATTTAAATCAACGTCATTGAAGAAATATAAAAGCTAAATATTAAATTTTTTCGATATTTAGATGCAGTTTCGAATATTCTAGTTGCACGAAAAATTTCATAATTTATCGGATTTAGGTACCTCCTACCCACTAATATGTTCATTGAACAACACAAACACATGACTAGTCTTTAAATAACGATCTTCGCCTATGTTAGTTATATTGTAGAAGGGTTTAGTTTGGAATAATGTTGGGGTCTGTCAGATCAGTTTTGTTCGACAGAACTACATGTTCTAAGTATGAGTAAACATTTCTGGGTTGACACAACAGAATTAACTTATTGCCTTTTCCGAAGTTTTATAATTTTCAGTCCAGTGCCTTTGGTGATTCCCTTTAGACTCGAATACTCTTAATCATGATTGATGATAAGACACAAGATATGATTTTTTTTTAATGGAATACTAATTATTCATTCAACACCAAAAAATCCGAAGGTCATAATCTTTTATTAATATAGTTAAAATTAAAAACGGTACTGCGATGACAATCAATTCAGTCTTCTAAAGTTTCAATCATTTTCTTAGGAAGCAAAGCAACCACTACAGAAAAAACAACTATCACAACTACTGAGCTAAAAACGACGACTGAGCCTGCAACAACAACGACAGCATCAGAAACTACAACAACTGAACCTGAAACAACAACGACAGCCTCAGAAACTACAACAACTGAACCTGAAACAACAACGACAGCATCAGAAACAACTACTGAACCTGAAACAACAACGACAGTATCAGAAACTACTACAACTGAACCTGAAACAACAACGACAGCATCAGAAACTACTACAACTGAACCTGAAACAACAACGACAGGATTAGAAACTACAACTAAATTACTAGTTACAACGACAAAACCACTGATTACAACCACAGAAAAAATCACAACAGATCCAAAGGTCACGACATTAACAACGCAAAGGCAAACAACAACATTCCATCTTGCATCAATCACAGAATCTTTCACAACAACATCTGATGTTATAACTTCTACCGAAACAGTACCGACAACTTCATCAAGCAAACGCGTTAACCAAGCTGCAGCTGCAGATACGCAAAAATCTAGCGATTTAAATGTAGGCTGGATAATCGGTATTGCTGCAGCTGCGTTGCTAATGTTAATTTCTTTGGCTTTGTGTGCATATAATTTTATTCAAGAGGCAGGTCGGAAAAAACCAGAATTTTACAAAACTCATAATAGATTTTCAGATCCAAGCCACCAAACGAATCCTCAACAAAATGTATGGCATATATATAGAAATCCAGAACTGTTTCATAATTTTGGTAAGATTCCACGTGCTGCAATAAAGCCGTACAGGAATATGAAGAAACTGTATAGTGATGCGTACTATTAAACTAAAGGATAAAGACCATCGCTTTGTTCCATATTTTCTGAAAAGTTTTTTGTGGGAAAGTTTTTAAATGTATTCTTAGATACCAATTTTGATGCACAGCTATATCCATTTTGTCTACCTACGACTCATCAGTTGTGTTCAAGACCCAAAATTGCGTTACGCTCAAGGCCAAGAATGTTGAAAACTAAAATAATCCAATCTTAAAAATGTGTTTAACTCTACATTTTGAGCCATTCAGTTTTGAGTAATTATTCCCCTTTAAAATGACTTAATAACTCAAAATTTCCGGGCGGTCAGATTTTCTGTGTTCGTTGCATCATCGCAATAAAAGCGACGTTCGTTGACAAGTGTTTGTTCTAAGAAGTTTCAACTATGCTTACTTGTAGAACATATATTATCATTATATCAAAAACTACAGTGTTTCAGTAAAGCCACAAGTTTTTCTTTAAGAAAAATCAGTTGACAAAAGTGAAGCTCGTAGAGGAGATAAAAACTCTGTTTTTGACATAAATCAAAAGTTCATTTATTCAAAGTCATGTTTTTTGCAATATAATTTTTTAAACATCTTCACAGTTGTGATACTTTTTGCATGGTGTGTGACTAGACATAAACAATAATCATTTATTCTTAATTATACATTCTCTTATGGTGGTGCGTTGTTATCTATTTCTCGTGCGATGAATTATTTGTCATAACTAATTCCTAATCATATGATATGAAAAGTGTTACGAGAAATTCTTTTATTTGATTGGCCTTGATCTAAATGTCGCTGTTTTCTGATTGGTTGATATCTGCGCGGTGATCGTTGAAAGCCACCGTTGCATAGCAACATTTGACGTCACAGAAAAATGAACGTTAAGATTTCCCTTGGGTCGGACGCCGAATCACAAACAAACAAATATTCCTGAAGAATCATGGAGAAATAGGTTTAACAACTCGTGAAAATTAGATATTGCTTGATATCAATTTTCGTTTTTTTAATTTGGACTTAATAATGAACTCGCCAAAGGCGCTTTTACTATTATATCCAAATTAAACAACCCAATTTGATATCAAGCGAGTTCGAATCTTACATGTGGCGGGGTGTTTTTCGACTCCCAATATAAATTGGCAAGGAATTGCCCATTTCCCTACCGAAGGTCGATGGTTCTCTCGTGGTACACCGGCTTCCTCCAACAATAAAAAGTCGCCGCCGCGAAATAGCCAAATGTGCTGAAAACGGCGTTAAACCCCAACTAAACAAACAAACATTTTCATTGTAAAATTAACTTAAATGTCAGGGAGCAGATTCTTGTTACATTGTGAAGAAAATTGTGCTGATTTTAATAACTACAGTGTATAGTCCATCCTATTAAATTCATAAACACCAGATGAATTTAAAGCAGTGATTTCTTATGTTTAACAGTCATTAGAACTGAGGAAAGGAGATCAATAACTGTTTTTATTTCTCTCATACATGTATGTATGTTATTTGTTTTCATGTTAAATTTTATTGTTTGTATACTACAACCCGATAACAGATTTCAATAAAGTTCAAAGTTACTTAAGGAAATAATGAAGTAACAAGCAAAAGCTCTATTTAAAAATAAACAATGCACTTACGTGCTTTATTATACAGTTATTAAAAGTGTAGTCAGGCAATAGACCAGAATATTTTTCCCAACAGCTTATTTCTGGTCTGTTGCCTGGCTACCCATTCAATAACTGTTCTATTACCTAATAGTAGTTTTGGGATGCACATCGTTGTATTTTCAACGTTTTTGGATAGAGATATAAGAATAAAGTACAAAGGAATGAAGTAATTAAGTTTACTATTAGGTAATAAAATTATATATGCAATTTATATTTAACGCCTGACGCTTTTTCATATAAGTCGCATTAAAATAAGTTGGGAGTATATATTGTAAATTTATTGAAATATGTTTTTTTTTATTAAATCAACAAAGAAAAAATGTATATATGAAATTTAATTGTTGCACTTAACAATGATCAACTTGTCCCAAATTTACAGTAAAATTAATGTTTTATTATGCATGGCATTATTATTATGACAAAACAGCTTTGGTATCATAATTATTCATTTTCAATTTAAATCTTTTATCTAGAATTGCCCATGGATATAAAATAAAATTTATATGTATGAAGTTTATATATGTAGA
The DNA here is from genome assembly GCA_028015205.1 of Mytilisepta virgata. Taxonomy (NCBI): domain Eukaryota; kingdom Metazoa; phylum Mollusca; class Bivalvia; order Mytilida; family Mytilidae; genus Mytilisepta; species Mytilisepta virgata. Next base: position 42,725,361 of record CM051515.1, read on the forward strand.
ACATGTGTTCCATATGCATGATTTTTAATTTTGCAGTAGGGATTTGTCACACTGCTAAATGACAGCAATGAATCGAGAATTTTGTATACTCATTTTATTTACATTCAAATTGTTATTTTATACTAGTATTTATTTTCTGTTGATGACTTTATTTTTGTATAATTACTGTAATTCTAACAGATATTGGTTATTATTATTTTGTTCCTTTTTTATTATTGTATACAGATATTTACAACCAACGGTATTTCTTTTATAGAAAAAAATAAAAATAAAAAACAAAATTCTACGAAATATCAGACTTTAAGCAAGAATTGTTCCAAGGAATTTTTATAACAACCGTATCTTGTCATTTTTATTGCCGTGGTATGGCTGCAATACTGCTCAAGTGGCGTTGAATGTCAATCAATCTATCAATCAATTTTGTAAAATTGGTCAATCTGTTTTTGAGAAATATTCAGTTTTGTGGTTTTCCCAGCTGGAGTTTCGATGAATGAAAACAGCCGCAGTGATTTCCCCAAGTGGGAAATCATTGGATATATATTCATTATTTTATGAGGCAAAAATTATGTCAGAGTTTACCGAAGTTAAACCCTCTTATTTAAACTTAGTATTTCCCTCCCCTTTTAGTTGTTTGGCAAATTGGTCTCGTTCTTGAATATCAGGTTCTATTAGGTTTTAAAGATTGCGTATGCCCATCAGAGTGTCGGGATGGTTAAAGATAGGTTTTAACGCCACAACATAAGTGTGTCTGCATCAGGTCATTCTTAATCGTATATATATTTACTTTGTTATGACAAGGTAGAAGCTGATTGGGATGGGCGCCATCTTGAATAATCTCACAACAATCGTAAAACACATTTCAAAATAGCTAATTTTCAGATCAATTTGGAAGGGATATAATCAAAAATTAAACTATTGCAAATACAATATTTCGAAAAGTTATGATTGTATTAATTAGCACATAGCACCAAAATGTTTCCATCAAGATATTTTGTATGTACTTATAATTGTTTTGTGGCTGTAATTGTACTATATTTGTATTGTCATTGGGTAAATTCCAATTTTAGGTTTAAAAACGACAAAGAAGACAATTTATCGGAGTTGGATAATTTAACAGTATGAACTTAACGAGAAAATAAGACAAATTTTCAAAAACATTTGGAAGGGATAAGACCAATATTTAAACTTTTCCAAATAGCATAAATATATTTCTAAATATACGAGAAAGTACTATATAGCACCAAATTTTTTAAGCACGAACTAAAAGTAGTTTATTTTATCGATTCCTGATCGCCCAAGTGCATTTCTATACAAATTAAAGGATTATTATCAATGATAATACAAATATAGTACAAATACAGCCAAAAAACAATTATAAGTACATACAAAATATCTTGATCTGACTGAGGGGCACTATTTAAACTCTATATATGCATAACGTGTATGTCTTACATAGATTAAAAAAATACTAATTATGATTATAAAATTGTCTATAGATATAATATTTATTTGTGATATAAAGTGTTATTGAAAATCATTAACATACATTGCTACATTTGCTAAATTTTTCCTTGAGTCTGGCTGGTATTTTGAATACAACATTTTGTTACACATGTATGTCATAGTCATTACTATGAAAAATAAAATGACATTTCTCTCTGTCAGACAGTTTTGAAATTTTTCCTTGAGTCTGGCTGGTATTTTGAATACAACATTTTGTTACACATGTATGTCATAGTCATTACTATGAAAAATAAAATGACATTTCTCTGTGTCAGACAGTTTTGAAAACGACAGTGAAATAAAAGTTAGTTTTCAAAAAATGAAACACGTTGCTCAGAAATTGCAGAACATTTTATAGAAAAATGTATTTCATCTTCCACTTCAGCTTTACAGAGTGGACAGATTCTATTTTTCAAATCAATATTTCTATGTCTGCCCATCTCTATGAATAAGTTACTATTACTTGTTCAAATTTTCATGAAATTTGACAAATCTTTCTTTTCTAAATCCGAAATTTTGAGAAAATTTTCAATTTTAAAATCCTTTTTCAGCTTTCTGTGTGTTCTTAATTTGTTTCCTTTTCCTGTTTTAACATCATCATTGAAAAGTGAATGATTCCAAAACTTAATGAAACAATCTTACTAAAAATGGTAAAAGTTAATTTTCTTTTACTGAAAGAGCTTCGATATGATCAAAATTTATCTTCTGAAAAAATGTCTTTATTTTCATACAATACCTGCCTTGTTTATTTAGACTATCATACATCTGATGTGCTAAGTTAGCAGGACTTGAATTAACAATATAAGAGATGATATAAAAGTTTCCACATTTCAAAAAATGACCTCTAGGACCTAAAAGGTTTATAATGGGGAAGGACAGAAACCCCCTGTTTTCCCATATGAGTGGAGCAAACCTGGAAGGCAATATAACAATCCAAAGATACTAATATTAGCTATAGTAAATTTAACAAAATCGAAATATATAAAAGTTGAGGTACCATCATCTAAATAATATTTCTTATCAATCATATTATTTGCTTCCTGAATATTCTGTGATATCAACGAAACCTGAGAGACTCAGATCGCTGAAATGTACTTTAATAATCTACAAAATTGCATGTGTATCAAACACACGATGTCAGAGGAGATGCAATGATTAAGTGCATACTGGGTAGGATTAAAATTTATAAAGTCCAAAGACCCGAAACTTTGGGAAAATAATGGACCGCAACATACTTCCTTCATGCGTGTATGCACATGAGGATATAATAACCTACCAACTTTCATGTGTATCTGAAAACCATGTCAGAGGAGTTGCAATGACTAGGTTCATATTGCAAAGAGTCAAATATCTAAGTACAAGGGGCCCTAAATCTGGGAAAAATCAATGAACCGGAACATATTACCTTCATTCTCAACTTTATATCAAAACCTAACATTCTCCTAACTTTCATTTATATCCAACAAATCATGACAGGGGAGTTTCGATGATAAGGTGTATCTATAATACAAAAAATAAGGCGATTTCTTTGGACCGTCATCGCGTAAGAACTGCAGATGACACAATTCAAATCAGAATTTGAAGGATTGAGGATGAATGTGTTATCTGAAAATTTCACACGTTTAGGTCGACGCATTCCTTATATAGTACGTTTTCTGTATAATGTGATTGTCAATAAATGTCTTTCTTAATTTTTTTACTTTTTATTACAATCTGTTTTGCAGTTCATCTACCTTATACATGCTACGTTTACTGTGTAAAGGGAACGTTAATTGAAATTTGTTATTGTTTACTTCAGTTTTGCTCTGGGTTTCTAAGAGCCAACATCTTTTTATTTTTTCATGCTCGAGAGCAAGACCATATTGTTGGAAACGTTAGGAAATTTTTTTTTACTTTCGCTGTATTTTATGATTTTGTATTTGGTTTTCTTCGACTTGTGTATTCTGTACATTTTAGTCGTTTTATGCCCCTTTTAACATCTCACCACCTCCATTTATTTTCCTTGTAATCTTTCTTTAGTTCGATCTACGTACTTAAGGATGCTCGCTGGTCATGTTTGTCAGATTTTCGGAATCCTCGGGTTTTATCCATTTCTTAAACATGAAATTTTTTGCCCGTGAACCTTCACTTTTTCTTTTATAATTCAATCATATATACCTTAAAATGGTATTTGACAAAATTTTAAGAAATTCTTTTTATTTTTTCAAACATTTTTGAGAGACTGAAGTTGTCAATGCAAAGACAATGAAAAATCCAGAGAAAACCCATTTCCTGCAAATTTTCAAGGCCTTGTAGCTCTAAAATGAGCAAATGAACCTAACTTTTTTCTTGCTTATTTGTTTACTATTCATATGTTCTCTCAAATTAAAACACCTATTTCAAATCCTATTTATTTCCTATTAGACCAGCGATCATTCTTAAACAGTAAAATAGGGCAGAAGTTGCATACGATCCCTTTTCTTGAAAATTGCTCAATGTTGCAATATTTTTGTTTTTAAGATTAAGACGTCTAATTTTAAGATTAAGACGTCTAATTTTAAGATTTAGACGTTTAAGTTTAAGTAATTACAATACATTTTAATGCCATTCCTATCCCTGTATATAATAAATGATTAAACTGAGACGAACATTCCATATAGATATAACAAATTTTAAAATTGATGAATGAAATAAAAGGATACAAAGTAAAGGTCAAAAATAGACTAAGGTAAACATTAAAAAATTAAAACAAATAGTTCTAAGATAGTTTAACTCATTTCTTATATACATAAAACATTTTTATAACAAGGAAATCGTAATTACGCACATTCTGACCACTTCCGTGACTTCAATGAAGCATGTGGGATTACAGTTTTGTGTAATAGTGCAGGATTGTTATACCATTCTTTGGGGTATTAATTTATATCAACACTGACCTCTTCCCTATTCCCAGGGCTGGGATATTTTCCCTCTAAGCGTACCTTCATAAATTGATAAAAACCAAGAACTGTTGTTGCAACCATTATAGCTCCAACACAAGAAATTAATATTATCCACCTTGTTTCTAAAGTGTTTGTACGCTCACTATATTTCGGAGAATCAGTCGAAATTCCAGTCGATTGATGAATTGTCCCACTAACTGTTTGTAGTTCCTTTGTATGTTGTCTCCTTTTAGTAGTAAGGTCTGTTGTTTTTTCAATGGTCTTTGAATCTGTCCTTGTTGAATCTAATGTTTTAATTGATTCTGTAGTTGTGGTTGAGGTTGCTAATTTCATGATTGTTGTTGTGAGTTCTGTAGTTGAATATAAAGTTGTGGTCGTTGATTGTGTGGTTGTCAGCTGTGGTTCTGTAGCTGTAGTTGTCATGTCTGTGGTTGAAGTTGTTGGTTTTGTGGATGTCAACTGGGGTTCTGTTGCTGTAGTTGGCACTTCTGTGGTTTAAGTTGTTGGTTTTGTGGTTGTCAAATGTGGTACAGTAGTTCTAGTTGTTATCTCTGTGGTTTTGGTAATTGATTCTGTACTTGTCATTGGTTCTTTGGTCGTAATAACTTCAGAGGTTAGAATTGTTCCTTCTGTGTGCGTTGTTTCTTTTGTTGTTATCGTTCGTTCTGTGGTTATTCTCGTTGGTTCTGTAGTTATAGTTGTTAGTTCTGTTATTGTACTTGTTTTTTCTCTGGATGCAGTAATTATGTTTGATGTGTTCGTCGTTGGTTCTGTGGATGTTGGTTCAATAGTTCTATAGGTAGATGTTTCTGATGTTGTAGTCGTCGGCTCTGTGGTTGTGAACTTTGCTTCTATAGCTGTCGTTGATTCAGTAGGTGTAGTTCTTGCTTCTGTTCGTGTAGTTGTTGGTTTTAATGTTGTAGTAGTTGGTTCTGTTAAGGTCGTTGATTCTGTAGTTTTTATTGGTTCTGTGGTTGTTGTTACTTCTGATATTATAGTTGTTGCTTCTGTGGTAATTGGGGTTTTTGTTGTGCTTGTTTTCGTTGTTGTTGTCGTAGCTAATTCTGTGGTTGTCGCCGTTCCTTCTGATGCTGTATTTGGTGGTTTGGTGGTCGTTGGTTGTGTGTATATTTTTGTTGATTCCGAGGCTGGAGTCTTTGGATCTCAGGTTGGTTTTTGGTCGGTTGTTGTGCTTGAAGTACCTATATAATAATTTATCTTCTATTTTTATGATGTTCTAATTTGTTACCAAATACATTTAATTTTAAATTTACATCGTTCTCGTTGATGGATCATTGTCTAACGTCAAGTGGAAATTATGACATGCATATCAGGACGCGAACTGCTATAGAATAAAATCCTGACTGTAATTTTAATTTTATTTTTTTTTTTAATTTTATTTTAAGATCTTTTTTTCTTGAGTAAGTTATTATAAAAAAAGGATGGCCTCCGATGATGGATTCTATAATGATGATATAACAATTGATGAAATGTAGCGATATCGTCGCAAAATCAGTCGTGGACCAGGACTGCTCTGATTCTTGACCGGAATTGTTCTAAAAAGCAGTCGTGGTACAGGACTGCTCTAATTCTTGCCCAGAGCTGTTCTTATTCCTGACTGCTCTATGTTAACTTAGAGCAGTTCTCAGAACTCTGCAAGTTAACATGGACGAGAGGTTATGGCTGGTCGCAACTGTATATCAAGAGGTATATGTAACAGTCCACAGGAAGACATATCACACCACCAGACACATTATTCTGACTCCGAACCGACCAGTCTATGCTCTTGCTCATAAATACCGCGTGCTTGGCGAAGAAGCAGCAAATACCAATTTAAAAGTCTGGTTTGATCCGGCCAGGGATCGAACAGACATTACGCATTCGAGGCGAGAATGCTACAAGGAGACAAAACGGGGCGGTTTTCTATGATGATTATCAAAACATTACTGCACTAAATATGACATCTTCTTTTTCTTGCAACATTCTAGTCCGAGTTTTTTGTTTAATTTTGAATCCTTGATATTTTTTCAAAATCATTTCTTTCACTTACTAAAAATTTAATTGACTGTTTCCATACGTTCAATATATGATTGCACTTACCATTTACATTAAGATTAACACAAGTCTGGGGAGTGCATTGCCTGTGGATGAAAATGAAATAGATATAAATGTACATTTCATAATATATAAAAGGTAAAGTCAAGAAATTCCAAAGGGATATTCGAAGGAGGGGAAAATCGAAAGAACTGACAATCGATTTAGTTTAACCATAAAAAAATTATCATCTAAATATAGATTTCGCATGCTTCAGTGATAAATACCCTATTAAAAAATATACTTATGAGAAAGCATTGAAATTTCTCTAAATATTACCCCTATACTATGAGAAATGTGCAATACATTACTACAAAAATCATTTGAAATATCTTTTCTTTATATAAATTTAAATCGAGCATAGCTAAAAAATAAATTATTAATACTAGTTTGTTTTAACATGAAAGTTAAAAACTGGCTAAAGTATGAAGTTGATTTACCATATCAAATGGTTGGCTTAAGAACTGTTAGAAAAAGCAGCATTATTCTTTGGCAAGACACCAGCTGAAATAATATTTTTACAGAATTGTCTGCATTTGTTTTTATTTCAACAAACCATCAAACGTATTTTTCATGTTTAGAAACAGCTCATTAGAAAATAAAACAGGAAGAAAAACAAAACATCTATATTACTAAATAAAGAAACTCTAATGTGTGTGTGGCTTCTTCTCCTTTCGAGTAAAATCCATGAATATGTTTATATAACATAAAGGATGAACGCACAGTGTAGTTTGTCATCACCGAGCCTGAAGATCTTTTTGGGGGAAAACGGAAAATAACCAGTTCGGATATACATTCCTTCCATTCGCACGACTCTGAAATTTCTCTCCAGTCTTCATTTCCGGCTGTCAATCTTTCAATGGATACATGTAAAAAAAAACCTATATTTCCTGGTACAGTTGCTTTGCTCTTCCAATTTGCATTTAGGTAAACCATTGTATTGTTTAAAATTTTGAGTCTGATCTATCTGTAATTTGGGCCCGATCCGTTCTATCTGAGTTCTTATTAACTAATATTTCGTTCATCGTCCTTCTTCTCAACAACTGTAACAACTTTTTTTGTGTGCAAAAACAAAAAGCAATAATTTTATACGCTGTACAGACTTGTAAAAAATTAGTGAATTTTGCATTCTATTGGGTTACAGGTCAGCAGAAATTAAACGTAATATATTTATCTTGCACAAAAACAACAATCATTTAAAAAAATCCACAAACTTAGTAAATGATTAAGTGAATGTATCAACAACACACATGCAAAACAAAAACATGGCCAATAAAATTATAGACTCAAACCCTGGAAGGAACTAGCTGTTAATCTTGAGGTGGTTTCGACAAAAATTCCTATTAGATGGAACGAATATTTGTCTGTCATTTATTGAGATTACTTGGGAAACTGAAAGCGAGCCTTGCGAGGCAAATTAAGCTCTTAGGTACCACAAGTTCTTAGCTGTATACTGATGGCTTGTATTTCGTGTGTCAACAAGCAAAACCTACCATACGTCGATCTCTGGGTTGCTTCAGTGATGTAAATAAAAATAACCACTAGAATAGCAGAAACTAAAATACATGTATCATTTACTATCACTAAGAAAATTAAAAAGAGAGTAGTAAGACGAGATATAACACTGCCCTACAATTTCCTGACTTGGAACAGGTGCATGACCCATTCATAGGGGGTAAAAAACAGTTTTATCTTTAAAGAACCCTCACCTTAATTCAGGCCAATGTAAAAATAAATACACACACGAATGCCATTCAATATCATTCTCAGACATCTAATTAAAAACTCGGATATCTAAAAAACACATACACGTAGGCAATATATCCAACCGTGAAAGCTCGCAGTTAACTGAAAGCAAGCTCACGATTTAATACAGAATGACCAAAATCATCAAGCTTTTCGCAAATTATCTTTCAGTTAATAAAGAATGTCTATCGCAAAACGTTAATCTTTGAAGAAATAAAGAAATAAATCCAACTGAATGAATGAAATACAGACATAATTGCCAAAACGAAGGACTACTACTTGTATTTTAAAGACAGAAAATTTCTGAACAAAGCGCCGTTAATGTAAATGCTTACGCATAAATGTGTTAAGCTTCTTTTTCCATACAATCTTATGTCATGAATATATAATAAAGAAATATGATTCTGGAAAAAACATATTCTATTTTTACAAAACAAATTCTGTAGTTTTAGGTTTATTCAATGACCTTCGGTAAATGGCTGTTTTCAGTGGGAGATGACCCATGGAAGATCAATGAACGTTCATCGATCTCCCACTGTTGTGACGTCCAATCAGAATTCTTTTGTCATACCTTTTAACCAATCATGCGTAACGTTATTTAACTTCATGGAGTGTTCTCAATGAATTACGCTAGGTACAGGAAAACTAAAAATCGAGTATGTTCGGCAAAGACGTGTATTTCAAAAAACTCGTTAAACATTTTCCAGTCTTCACTTTGAACACGTGTAAGAACATATTTGAATAAACGTTAGAATTTGTTCGTGATTTTAGGGCTGCATTGAGGTGTCATACCTAATTTTAAGGTAGGCTTTAAAGGAATACTTTTTTTAAATTGGACTGCTTATCTGTTGTACGTACGTTGAATTATTTGACGCACTCCTGGCTATAATTGTCTCATTTAAAACAGAAAACAGTGGCACATAAACAACCGATGCAACACCAAAAACAGTAGAAATTATTTCAGGATGTTCAACACGGCAACCATCTGATGTAAAAACTTGAACAAGGAACTGGAGGGCAACACTGCTTAGTGGAGATGTATGGCTACTTGAAGCAAAGTCCTCAATTTGTAGAGCAACGGCATACCAGCCTATATTCCTGCTGTCGTTGTACCTTATACGGCAAGTAGTCTAAAACAGTTGTGGTAATGAGAAAGCTTTGTTTGTTAAAGGCTTTGGAATAATTCCTTAAAATCTGCGCAGGAAAAAGTTAAAGGGTTTAATCCTTATTCTCCAACTTTTAAACAAAAATTTCAAAGGAATCATTGACCATGTAATACTGTAGTCTTTTCTTTTTAAACGACTAAAATCGCATTTAAAACCTTTATGGTGGGAGAGTCATCTATAGACTATATTTCATATTTTGTAAATACCTATATCATTGTTCTTCAACAAATTTGAAGATTTTTTTCAGTTGATAATTTCTTTAATTAAGAAAGTACTTTTGGAATCAGTCATAAAACAATGAATGACAATACACACCATGTGACACTATACATGATAAAAACAAAGATTTGTATACATAACATTTACTCGAAATAACAACATCAGAATTAATATTCAAACACAGTTATGATGACCTCCTAAAACCAAGCGGTCCTTGCATTATTTTATCATGTTTTTAGTTGTTACATTTATTTCAGATATTCTTCAGAGATATGTCATAGAACATCACAGAGAAGATATTGTTGACATATTACAGTGTGAAGATGATGAAGACCACTTCTCTGTCACTGTCAAGTAAATAATAATACCATGGCACATTGTACGAACTCTATAAGTGGGAGAATCAGGATGATACCAAATCAAAGTCACCGTTGTTCTCTACAATCCCAAGAAGGAAAGTCTATCAAACTTGTTTCGTAAAGTGGTAACAGTATAAACTCTATACCAATTTTGATGCACTTGACATATGGAAATGTCATCATATGGGGTAAGCGTTATTGGGATAATTTCCCAAAAGGACCTAACAAGAGAAAATCATATGCCTTTTTGTATAAATTAACTGGAAACTAAATCCAGAAAAGTAATATAGTGAACACAATAAATGAATTGAATTTATTTAAAAATCTTTTTGACATTATGGTAGTGTCCGTTCTTGACTAAGGGGTTTGCACTGTGGTCATGACATTGAGTTAGTTCACAACCATTTTTATTTAGCGGTTTTTCTAAGCCTACCTGCCCCAAAGGTCCATGTTAGCTATTGCCATCACTTGGCGTCCGTCGTCCGTCGTCCGTCGTCCGTCGTCCGTCGTCCGTCGTCGTCGTCGTCCGTCATCGTCAATTGGAACAAAATTTGGCAGCAATGGTTCTTAGATGGTCCTCTTACAGAATTGTACCCAAGATGGCCACCAAAGCCGAACATAGATTGACATGTGACCCTATGGGAAATTTACTTAAAGATCTTCTTGTCTGAAACCACTTGGCAAATTGGAACAAAACTTTGCAGAATGGTGCTTGGGTGGTCCTTTCAAAATTGTATCCGATGACCTCGTCCGCCATCCAAGATGGACACCAAAGCCGAACATAGTTTAACATAGAACCTTGGGAAATTTACTTAAAGATCTTCTTGTCTGAAACCTCTAAGCCCATTGGAACAAAATTTGGCAGCAATGGTCTCTGGATTGTCCTCTTTCAGAATTGTATCCGATGACTCCAACATCAAAGCTGACCGCCACAGCCAAACATAGTTTAACATAGAACCTTATTGGAAATTTAGATCTTTTCTGAAACTACTAAGCCGATTTGAACATAAGTTGGCAGAAATGGTCTCTAGGTTGTTCTCATTCCAAATTGTATCCGGTGCCCCCGTCCGTCATCCATGCTGGCCGTCAGAGCCGAAAATAGTTTAACATAGGACCCTTTGGGAAATATTTAAAGATTTTCTTTTCTGAAAACACTTGGCAAATTGGAACAAATGTTGGCAGCAATGGTCCCTAGGTGATTGTTTTTCAGAATTATATTAGATGATCCCGCCTGTCGTCCAGGATGTCCGGCAGAGTCGAACATAGTTTAACATAGGACACTATGGGAAATTTACTTAAAGAGCTTTGTCTGAAACCACTAATCCAATTGGAACAAAAATTGGCAGCAATGGTCCTTAGGTGGTCTTTTTTCAGAATTATATTCAATGAACCTGCCTGCAATCCAAGATGGCCGCAAAAGCCGAACATAGTCTAACATTTTAGTCGTTTTATACCCCTTTTGACAGCTCACCATTTCCATTTATTTTTCTTGTTATCTACTGTCGCATGAGCTGTTTCACAACATACTTAGTTTTTTATATATGAACTTACACCGTAGTCCATGATCATGTAACACAAATACGTATGGGTATAAACTTCGCATCTTTCAGGTAAGACTTTCAAAATGGAACAAAATAAAAGCAAAATCAAGTAATGAGATCTTTATTGCAGTTCTTTAAAATAAGAGTCCTCAGCATTACGTATTCTGTTCATTCTATACATATATATATAGGACTCATCATGCCTAAAATGTTTAAAACCAAAAGAAAAAAAGGTTGAAGAGCAAATTCACGAAAACTAAAATGACCACAAGAGATATACAGCTTAGTTTTCACAAGTTTTACATAATAATTGTCTAACATTGAATATTTGCTTACTTCATCTAATATGGATCCGCTAAATGAGTTACAAACTCCGCCACATTCATCCACTATAGAATCAGTAGACTATCGACATCGCACTGTATCACCTTCTTCATCCTGTACTAATACACAGAGTCGACAAAATGTCAACTGAGTTAAAAATCTATTTTTTTTCATTAGTATAATACCCAAGTTCGTTTGAAATTCTTTAGTTTATCGGTTTGTTATCCCTATGGTTATATCTGTGTAGTATTTGCCTTTTATGTAACTTTTGTATCATAACTTCTCTTTGTATTTTCTTTTTATAGACTTTCCCCTCTTATCTTTTTGTATTGGTACTTTTGGTCGATTTCTGTTAAAAACATTACATGCATATTCCATTTATCGGGATTGATATCAGAATATTTATTCCGTCACTGAATGGAATTGTCCCGCGAGTTTCAATTGTTTTCGAATCAACGTAGAATTGACGCTTAAAGTTTATTGTTAAAACATTATAAACTTTTTTTAAGTATTTTTTATCATTTGGAATAAGAATCTTTTTAATATTTGGGATATTTTTCAATAACAATAATAAATAGCTAAACATAAATAAGTTTGATTTATGTTAAAATGTGGGTATTTTCGAATGGATCTGATCCATAGTTTGATTTTCCCCGATAATCTCAAGGACTGAAAAATTCATTTACATCAGAAGTATGCAATATTTATGTATCGTCATCTAATGAAATGTGTACCTGGTATTTGTATTGTATGACTCCAGCCAAATTTAATTCTAATAATTGGTTGGATGGCAGATATAGGAGATGAATTGATAGATCCGGTGTCATGACGTGGCGTCAGATCAGCTGTTGATCTCAGCATCCAAGATGAACCTCATTCAGCCAAATTAATCCAGCAGCAACTGGTAAAACTAGAATGACATCAGTGAATTTAACTAAAATAAGTTGACCTTACGCGCGCCGAAGTGCGATATTTTTCTCAGGGTTGAATTTTTTTTTAAGTGACTTGGTATAAAGTGTGGATTACTATCAAAAAGAAAACGAAAGTTGATAATTTTTGACAAGAATTGACTGACAAAGCCATAAAATAGAATCTCTAATCTTCGAAAATTTTAAAATTCTTCTCTTATCATAAAGCGTTGTTTGGTAAAATCTATAGGAGAGAAATAAATATGGGTGTTATATAAAGCTGCTTCAATCCATACCATTCCAACACAGTCCAGGTAATAAACAGCTACCCAAATTGATAGATAATAGATTGCTGCTCCCTGTAAAATTGTCACTGCTGCTGCTCCATATTAAATTGTATTTTATGCTCCTTTCTCCTGTCGTCCACTCTTCATCTACGCTGAAATCTGTACAGTAGTACGACATCGTGGTAATGGTACCAGAACATGCGATAAAACATTTCAGCGAACCTTCACCGGTAGACAGTGTTCTAGATGATATTGTAGACTTGTCACAATTATGAGTGCTACCGGAACTTCGACGAAACGAAACTCGATAATTTATTTCAACCTATAATAGAATTTAGATTGTCACTGGCTTGTTGATTGATAAATTAGGCGGGTTCTTATTTTTTTTAAATTAGCTACATGTGTATTAACTTATTGTTGCACGATGATCCTGTCGTATAATTTGGACAAGTAATTATAGCAAACGGATATTTATATAATTGTATAATATTTCACAAGTCACTTACAAATGCCGGCGACAACTATGGGTTTGAAGACATCATGTCCTATAGCAATACCCATTTCGATACTTTGGTGCCGTGTGTTAATGTGTGTTCATCAGAACACTTCAAAGAGTTTCGTCCTGCTTTATCAACGCAAATTAATATTTGTTCGTTGTTTATCATTGTAAAAGTACTTGAAGTTGAATTAAACTTGTGTGTTGAAAACAACACTCGTTTTTTTTGTGATGTTGAATTTTCAAGCAAATTTTCGCATTTCAAAAGAGGTATCAACTGTATCTTCAGTTTCTCTCCAAACCTTCGAAATAATCCTGTAAAAATATTACTACTATTGGATCTTGTTTAAAAGATTCAAAAGTCAAAATTGGAGTTTTTGACCCTGTTCGACAATTTTTTTGTGCATTTAGGTAATTCAAAGGCCCTGAAATCTTTTGTATATGGCATTCAACATGCACAATTGAGGCTTTTCCAGCACAAGACAATGCTAATAACATAGCTAATTTCTGAGATAGAGATTTGATGTGTGAAGTTTCATTTTTACCCAACACGATATTTCATTAAGGATTTTATCAACATCTGAAGAAAATACTCTGGGCATGGGACGAGGTGTGTACCTGTATTGGAGACCCACATGAAATGAAGATGTTATGAATTAAATTACATTTTCCACAGATGTATGAAAGTGATGAACTTTTGTAAGACTTGCGTTCATGGTCACCATGCGTTTTTGTGTAAGTGATAAGCTGCTAAAATGATAATTTTATTGTTGGAGATCTATCCCCAAGACTTTCCATGCTGGCAATGTCAGACTTTCTGCACCAGTTAAGGATGAACTCTTCACTGTGGGAATTTTGACAGCATTGGAAAGTTCGGAAGTTTTAATCGATGATGTATCAACATTTCTAGGATCATTGGGTACCATGGCTGTGCTTGCAATTCTTAGCTATAAAAAGTACTGTTGCTTGGGGGGCCTTTGTGGCCGAGTGGTCTAGGTACTTCGTCATGACTACTAATGGTCACAAGGATTGTCAATTTTCGAACCGCAGCTCGGTGGTTCTCTCCTTGTACTCCGGCTTCCTCCACCAATAAAAACTGGCCGCAACAATTAGCCATATGTGCTGAAAATTGCCTAAAACCCCATCTAAACAAACTAATTGTTGCTATGTCCTTCTTTATTTTGGACAGCCAACAACCTATTTGTGCAAATTGTTGGAAGTCATATGCCTGCATCTCTGTCCACTGAATCAGAAATGCATTTGTTGCGTAATCTTGAGGGTCTGGTTTCGAACTCACAAACTTTGTAAATTGGTGATTTAGTCTGGATGCAAAGATGTATATATTGCTTTGACCCAGAATATTACGATTTGGGAAAAAATCTGGGGAAATTAGCATCCAGTTGCTTAAATCTTCTATGTTTCTTGATTCCCCATATTGTTGATGTAAAGGTACTGCTGATGTGTTGTCCAGTTTTAAAAGTACTGAGACTCCCTTTTTCTCTTTGAGTAAAGTTTGAATTACCAGAAAAGTTGCCATTAACTCTTTTGCGTTGATATGGAGATTTGACTCGTTTAAGCTCCAAAGACCCCCTGCGTTCTGTTCTGGAAAGAAGCCCCCTTCCTTGACTTGGACCCGGAGAGATTATTTTTCTTCCGTTGTGATTTTCTATTTGAGTAGTCCACCAAATTAGTTCTGACCTTACTCCTAGAGATTTTTGTCTTTCTGAAACCTTGTGTGACATTTCTTGACATTTTTTTTATTATAATAAGTTTTTCCCTCGGAGAAAAAAAAGATCATTTTTAGTGATTCTGTTTGTAAACCAAGGAACTATATGTTTTGAGAGGGGAACATGGATTTCTCCTAAATTTTGAAGAAGAAACAGTGTGGAGTTGCGATGTTTGATCAAGTTTTCTGCACTGCTTGAAATTAATAATATTATTAGTTGAACCCTTTAATATACTTAAACAATGTATCTTCCTATAACGAGCAATACGATATATATGGGTGGGGATCTAAAAGGTTCCAAAGTAACAAAGACAAATATACTTTGAGAAGGGTGTGACCTCCAGGGATCCCCAATGTTGAATGCAACTTCCATTAAGAAGTATATGTATGTATAAATATAGTTGTAGGTTGGGGATTTCAAAGGTTTCAAAAGTTACAAAGACAAACGTATTTTGATTGGATAGGGCATACCGCCAGGGACCAACAGTTATACATAAACGAACGCATTTTCCCATAAGGAGTACGACTATAATAATCAGTCATGTTCTAAAATGTGAAATGGGACTATTACACCTTAGGGTTCACATTTTCCTGTCAGAAACGAGGCTTGATAGAATATTTGAAATCGAGAGTGGAATTGTCCAGTCTCACATTTTTTACCATGACTGATTATTTTTCTCACATTTCTCGGCAGAATATTTAAAGAAATAAACATGGCCGCTATGACACGAAAATGTGCTCTCTTAAACTAGGCAACCTAGTGCAAAATAAACTGAATATTTAAAAAGATCGTGTGCGTTTTGGTTTTGTACCAATGCTACAAAACTTTAAAAACTTATCTTTTATGCTGTACTTTAAAATCTGTTAAAGAGAGGTTCAAATCATTGAAAGAGAGGTGTAAACGATTTAAACCGCGCTTTAATTTATTTGAATAGAGCTGCAATTTTGAAAATATAGCACTTATCCGTAAATGATTGGAAGAGAGGTTCAAATCATTTACACCTCTCTTTAAATGATATAAACCTCTCTTTAAATGCTTTGAACCTCTCTTTAAATGATTTAGACCCTTCTTTAATATGTTTAATGAGAGGTACGATTCAATAGTTGCAGTCAATAATTATTTTTAAATGCGCCCAGTAATTTGTTTGTTGCGACGTACAAAACATTTAGACCCCTCTTTAAATAAATTAAAGAGAGGTGTAATTATTGAGAGAGAGGTGCAATTATTTGAAGAGAGGTGCATTTATTTGAGTTTCTGTAGATTTGGCGTTCCATACAGGCCCGCTCTTAATCGACGCTCCTTCATACAGACATGTCATGAAAAATAAAATGCATGCTCAAAACCCCTTTTATATCATCTAGAAGTTGATATTTCACACGCGATATTTCTATGCGTTTTTCGTCCGTTTTGTCCTTTTAGCATACGGTCAGTATTCGGAATACATCCGTTTAATCCGTTGTCTGTCCGGTAATAGTCCGTTCCTGAATAAGGTTCACTGTAAACCAACGGATGTGAACCGGACAAGTAACGGACAAGAAAAGGAAAAGGAACGAACGAGTATCGCAAATAACGCATACCTACCGTACATTTAACGGTCACTCTATTCGGTGATGGTCCTTCCAAGTCAACGTCCGTTAGCATTATCCGGTAAGGTGTGAGAGAGGCTAAACTGTCTAAAAGATACAGAAATGTGAGAATATATGTGTTTAAAGGGTGGATATCTCAGGGTTTCCAACTTATAACTAGAGGCTCTAAAACGGCTGTATCGTTCACCTGGATTTAACTTAACCTTCAACAGGACTAAAAATTTAAGTGTTTGCAGTCAATTTGGCTGGTTTTTCTATAGGGTTCTATGTTAAAAAAAAAGGACAAATATACCTAAGGAGCAATCAAAAAAACGTAATCCATTGGACAGACAAATCCGGGAAGACAAATGAACAACCACAAGTACCACAAATAAACAGAAAACTAAAAAAACAGAACAACACGAACTCCTATAAAACCAGGAGTGAACCCAGGTGCTCCGGAAGGGTAAGCAGTTCTTGCTCCGTATACGGCACCCGTCGTGAAGTTCAACAAAGTCAATCCGGGGGAAGTCACAAATCGGTGGAAGTACATGAAAGGTTACGACAATGGGAACAGGTCCAACATCATCTTAGATATTGGAATACTGTAATGGTCAATCAATTCGTGATGACGACCGTAACATTTCCTAAGTGATGACATCAACTTATCCCTGATAAAACCCTGGTTAAGAAGCTTTTGTGACAGCAGTAATCCTCTTTGTCGAAAGTCAGGGTAACTCACGCATGCCCTTGAAAATCGGATAAGCTGAGAAACGTACACGCCATATGCTAGCGATGCTGGTATATTGCTCCTCAAGAAGAGAAAATTAACAATAGGAAAGTTGAAGTCATCACGTTTGTCATAAAGTTTTGTCTTCAAACGTCCCTCATAGTCTATTTCAAGAAACAAATCCAAATATGAAGCAGACTTTGGTGTATCTGTAGTATCCTTAATTTCAAGCTCACTTGGGTAGATAAGATGTAGAAAGTCTTGGAATTTGTCGTTATTTAACGACAACACATCATCTATATAACGAAAAGTGAAATTAAAGGATTGGGCTAGTTTCTTTTAGTTTCACGTTGTAACACTTGAATGAAGTCCGCTTCATATGAGTACAGAAATCTTTGAAAGAGATTTTGTAGAGCAATTAGCTGACCCAGCAATGTACCTTTGATTAAACGGATTCTCATGTAGTTTAGGAATCCAATAAAGAGCAGGAAGGTCCATTTCTTCACCCTTTGTAGAAATGCCAAAGGAATGAAGAACGGTCTTGTGGTTATCAATGACTTCCTGCTTAGTGAGTGTGGTCGGTGTATAAGTTGGGTTACCCGCAGTGTTATCTATTCCCAATTTGTTTCTGAGACACTCAAAACAATAGTTCTTGCAAACAAAAACGATGTTATTGGGGGCTTTGTCAGCTGGGACAACTACATATTTGTCATGGAGGCGAGTCAAGTTTTCAACAACCTAAGGGTCTTTAAAGATGGATTTAGCTTTAATGCTCATAGACCTTTGGAGGCTTTTAATTCGGATTTGTATCATTGACCTAATAGCCTTTACCCACTCTGAAAGTGTGTCAGCAGGCTCCTGAATTTCATTTTCTGGCATAGTCCTCAACAGAATCCATAAGTAATATGAAATTATATTTCCAATTAATTGGCTGAGGTTCTCGGTATTCCACCAAAATAAGTTCGGCTGTGGCAGACATCTTTGTTGACAGCCCAGATCAATGGACAGATTTCTGAGAACCATCTAAGAACCATTACTGCCAAGTCTTGTTCCAACTGACTAAGTGGTTTCAGACAAGAAGATTTTGAATGAATTTTTCCATAAGGCCCTATGTCAAACTAAGTTCGGCTGTGGCGGCCATCTTGGTTGACAGTCCGGGTCATCGGACAAAATTCTGAAAGAAGACCATCTAAGGACCATTACTACCTATTCTAGTTCTAATTGACTTACTGGTTTCAGACGAGAATATTTTTGAGTAAATTTCCCATAGGGTCCTATGTTAAACTAAGTTCGGCTGTGTCGGCTATCTTGGTTTACAGTCCACGAAATAGGACATGTTTCTGAAAGATGACCTCCTAAGGAGCATTGCTGGTCTTGTTCCAATTGGTCAAGTGGTTTCAGACAAGATTTTTCAATGAATTTTTCCCAAAGGGCCCTATGTTAAACTAAGTTTGGTTGTGGCGGCCATCTTGGTTGACAGTCCGGGTCATCGGACACAACTCTGAAAGAGGACCATTGCTGCAAAGTCTGGTTCCAATTGGTCAAGTGGTTTCAGACAAGAAGATTTTTCATTGGGAGCTATGTTTAACTAGGTTCGGCTGTGGTGGAAATCTTGGTCATCCGACATTCTTCTGAAAGAGAACCTCCTAAGGACCAATACTGCCAAGTGTTGTTCCAATTGGCCTTACGGATGTTCCGATTATCAATTATAAATAGAAAATCGATCTCTTTTTTTCTGGCCATAATCGATAATCGGTCACAACAGACTTTTTAGAAAAAATGCAGAAATTTGGGTATTTGGTTCAATTATTAGGAGGTTATTAGACAGTCAAATCATGTCCAAATCGGGTAGGCTTCTCGATTATTTCGATTAATCGATTATTGTTTTTCAGCTGATTCCTTACACTAATGCCTTGTAGTTTCATAGCAGATTTTTGAAATTCATCTCCCCATTTTTCTATTTCTATTTTTCTATGTTAAACTATGTCCGACCATGACAGCCATATTGGATGGCTCATGGAAAACCGACCATAAATTTTAAAGGGGGATCATTCAAATACCATTCCACTAAAGTTTGGTTTAAATTGGCTCAGCAGAATCAGAGGAATTGGCGAAAATGCAAAATTCCCATAGGCTCTATGTTAAACTAAGTCCAGCCATGGCGGGCATTTTGGATGGCGTTCGGGGAAACCAAACACACGTTTTAAAAGTTTGGTTCAAATTGGCCTAATCGTCTCAGAAAAGATAACGAAAATGTTAAAATTCCCTTAGGGCCCAAGGTTAAACTATGTCCGACCATGGCGGCCATATTGGATGACGCCCCGGAAAACCGAACATATATTTTAAAGGGGACCATCCAAGGACCGTTCAACTAAAGTTTGTTTTAAATTGGCTCAGCGGTTTCAAAGGAGTTGATGAAAGTGTGAAAAGTTGACGAAGACGACGGACGCAAAATGATGAAAATAGCGCACATGGCCTTTTAGGCAAGGTGAGCTAAAAACATCTATTTTGATCTTGGGATCACCGTACACATCAATGAATGCATTTTCCCAAAAGGAGTAAGAATATATATGGTTATAGGACGCGGATATGAAAGGTTTTTTAAGTTGCAAAGACAAATCTATTTTTTGTGGCATACAGCAACAAAGGAATGGCGCCAATATCCATCAATGAATGCATCTTCCAAACTTCCAATAACGAGTTAGAGTATATATGATCATAGTGTGGGGATCTCTAAGGTTTCAAAGTTACAAAGACAAATCTATTCTGGAGGATACCAACCCAAGGGACGGCCCCAATACACATCAATGCATGCGTCCTTCCACAAGGAGTAAGAATATATATTGTTATAGGGTAGAGATATAAGGGTTTCCAAATAATAAAGAAAAACATTTAGAGGAGGCGGGGCTTAGTATCCCAATATAGATCAATGAATGTGTCTTCAGATAAGGAGTCCGAATCTACATGGACTTATAAGAGAACTTTACAAGTTGATAACATTATCATTCAATAACTAAACAAGTTTTCCCATATACTGCTATTAAAACTCCACCCACTTTTGATCCCCGAAACCTTATAAAATAGGTGTAATTAGGAAAACACAGACATGGTACTACAATTGGTTAAAATACTGAAGTCATCAAGTAAACAGTTTCCCAGACCTAGTGATTTATAGTTGATGAAACTGTTTTACATCTATTTGCAAATATCCCAGCACATCTTGCCAAAGTGCCTTATCTTCCTGTAAAGTGTCATAGAGATTGGACTACCATTGTTTGAATAATATGTTGGACAAGCTCATTTCGGGAATAACAATAGTAATAGTTATAATAAACGATGGCCAAACAATAAGTCTTAAAATCTTGGGTTTGGGCGAATTTGAATAAGAATAAACTGTGCAAAACAAATCTCCCAACTTTTGTTTTCGGCGAGTTTATAATAAGAAGCGCAGCAAAAACAATAAGTTTCCAAATTTCGTTGGGAAGACTTGATAATCTCTAATAAACAGTTGGTGGCAAAGATAAATAAACTAAAGAAAGATATTGATGCTTATTTCATTTGTATTTAAGATACAAACAGGAAAAAACACTTCCTTTACATTTTATATACAAAACAGCTTTTAAAAAAGAAATACACTTTTTTTAGAGTGCTGATGAGAACACCACATGATATTTCTTACCTGTGTAAGAGACCTGTATAATCACATTCAAAGTGTTTCAATACTTTTCCAGGATTTTAACGAAGCACGCGGGATGATATTTTGATTCAATATTGCAGGATTGCTATACCAATCTTTCCTGTGGTCATACAGATCAGTACTTAATGAATATTCGTCATATTCTGCTGTATGTTTCATGTTTTTGGATCTTTTTCTACAACGCATTATCAATAGACAATAAAAACAAAGCACTATTGAGGTAATCATTATTACCCCACATAGAGCAATTAATACAATCCAACCACTCTTTAGTGTCTTTGTCTGTGTAGCAGATTTGACAGGATTGATTACAGTTTCAGTTACTGTGCTCGACTCTGAATTTGTAGAGGTTTTGTGTGTAGTTTCAGTTATCGGTTCATTTAACGTGGTGGTAACTTTAGAAGTAGAAGTTATAGGTTGAACTTTAAAAGTTGAAGAAATAAATTCAGTCGATTCTGCCGACTTTGGTTCTGTCGATGTAGTTGTCAGTTCCTTTATTGCAGTTCTTTGTTCCTTTGTTTTAGTTGTTGGTAGCTCTGTTTTTGCTTGTCTTGTAGATTTTTGTTCCATTTTTGTCGTAGTTGTTATCTCTGTTGTGGTTGTTTCTGTTCGTGTAGTTGTCTGTTCCAATGACGTTGTTGGAAAAACTGGTATATGTGTAAGTTTTGCCGATGTAGAATTTAATTCCGTTCTTTTAGTTGTTGGTTGTTCAGTCGTCGTTGGTGGTTCTGTCGATGTAGTTGTCAATTCCTGTGTCGTAGTTGTTGGTAATTCTGGTGTAGTTATTATTATCTCTTTTGTAGTTATTGGTATTTCTGTTGTATTTGTTGTTTCTATTGTTGTAGTTTCCGATGTTGTCGGCTCCTTTGTCGTAGTCGTTGGAATCTCTGTTGTAGAGTTTGGTAACTCTGTTGTGTTTGCAGCTTCTGTTGTTGAAATAATTGGGTCTAACAATGTCTTAGTTGTACACTCTACTGTAGTGTTTGGTAACTCTTTTATAGTTGTTGGAATCTTTTTTGTAGGTGTCGGAATCACATTTGTAGTTTTTGGTACCTCTGTTGTGTTTGCATCTTCTGTTGTTGAAGTTGTTATGTCTGACAATGTCGTAGTTGTAGACTCTGTTGTAGTGGTTGGTAACTCTGTTGTAGTGGTTGGTAACTCTGTTGTAGTTGTTAGAATCTCTGTTGTAGTTTTTGATACCTCTGTTGAGTTTGCAGTTTCTATTATTGAAGTTGTATTGTATGACAATGTCGTTTTTGTATTGTGTATTGTAGTGATTGTTAACTGTGTTATATTTGTTGGAATCTCTGTTGTAGTTTTCGGTTTCTCTGTTGTATTTGCAGCTTCTTTTGTTGAAGTTGTTGTGTCTGACAATGTTGTAGTTGTAGGCTCTATTGTAGTGGTTGGTAACTCTGTAATAGTTGTTGGAATGTCTTTTGTAATTGTTGGAATCTCTGTTGTAGTTTTTGGTTTCTCTGTTGTATTTGCAGCTTCTTTTGTTGAAGTTGTTGGATCTGACAATGTTGTAGTTGTAGGCTCTATTGTAGTGGTTGGTAACTCTGTAATAGTTGTTGGAATGTCTTTTGCAGTTGTTGGAATCTCTGTTGTAGTTTTCGATTTCTCTGTTGTGGTTTGTGGTACCTCTGTTGTATTTTCGGCTTCTATTCTTGATGTTATTGGGTCTGACAGTGTCGTAGTTGATGGCTCTGTTACCTCTGTTGTTGAAGTTGTTGAATTTGTCGATGCATTAGTTGTAATGGTTGGAATCTTTGTTGTATCTTTTGTTGTAGTTGTTGAGTTTGTAGAGGTCATATCTGTAGGTTCTCCTGTTGTAGTAGCTGGTAATTCTGTTGTAGTTGTTGGAATCCCCAGTATCGTTGTTTGATTAGTCGTTGGTTTTGGTTCGGTAGTTGGACTTGTGTTTTCGGTTGATGTAGTATATATTGTACCTAAAAAGAATTTAAAATGCCTAAGGCAATAATAGATATATTAGTGATATATCCGGTATTCGTGTGACGTCAAATTGTCTGAGCAGGATACTACTGATTTATTCTAAAATTTAACCACAAGGTTAATCTGTGTGTGTTCTGTTCATACATGGAAAGAAAACTGCACCTTAATGGCTTTGTTTTTATGATATTTTGAATTGATTTTGGCATTTTTGAACAAAAAACCCATTACTATATTTATTTCAAAATTTTCAGAAAAATTGGTCAAATATTTACTGAAAAAAACATTTTGACAAAATAAAAAAATACTAAGAGTTATTGGCTTACTTTATTGATATCTCTTTAAATCACAATATTCACAATAATCTTGAAGTAATGGACTTCAGTTTCTAAAAGAGGTCCGTGTGCTTGATAAGGAGATATTTAAATAGAACCTAATATTTTAAAATATATCAAAAGCTTTCCTTGGGAGATATCATGACGTCACACTGTGCGGCTCTTGGCCACGTTTTAACCTCCCATTGCTACTATATCGTATTCCCTTGAAGAAACAACCAAGTGCGCACTCCATACATAAAACTAGGAAATTAACCAATTCTTTCCACAATCGGCATTAATCTGTGTTTCTACGACTGATACATTTATTTTCTAACTTATATGCTTCAATTTTTCCACCATTTGTTGCGTTAAAAAGTGTATAGATTTAAGTAATATCCACAATTTACTGATCTAACTGAAGAATTTGTGTTGTCTACTTTCGATTTTCATGGTCAATAACGGTAGTACCAAGTTGTCAAAAGTTATTTTTGGAAATAATTAATCAAATGGTTACCGAAAATAAAACTTACAAGGTTATGTTTGGAACAAATGAATTTGATATTCGATAAAAATTGAAAAATGTTTGAAAAATATCCCGGTTTAATAGTTGAAGTCCTTTCTGACTTCCCATGGCCCAAGCCAATTCTGTGACATTCCGTTTGATATCATAAGAATGATATTTTTTTAAATTAAAGGTCTATGTGTTCCAAGAACAAATAGGAAGGTCTTTCCCGGTATCTCTTTTGATTCTCTATTAAAATAACTATGGTTGCTAAGAACTTTTTCATCTTGTAAAATGTTGCTATAGTTCTTAAAATGACCTTGAGATATGGCATTGACCTTAGTAACAAATTGTAGGTCTTTTGATTCTCTATTAAAATAACTATGGTTGCTACGGAATTTTTTATAAATATAAGCCGGGTTGCTATGGTATTTTGAAATGATCTTATGTGATTAACCCTGTTAACAAATGGAAGATCTTTTTATTCTATTTAGAAATAACTATGGTTGCTAAGGACTCTTAGGTCATTTAACGTGGGTTGCTATGGTCTTTTGATTTAACCTTGAGATATGTCCTTGACCTTGGTGATAGATTGTTGATCTTTTTATTCCCTATTGAAATAACTATGGTTGCTAAGGACTTTAAGTAGGTTGCTATGGTCTTTTGAAATGACCTTGACCTATGACATTGACCTTGATACCGCATTGTAGCTATTTTTATCCTCTATTGAAATAACTATGGTTCCTAGGGACTTTTTCATTAAATAAGAATGGTTGCTATGTGGTCATATATGACCTTGACCTTTGACTTTTATCCCAAATTGTGTATTTTGTATTACTGATCTGTTTTGCTATTGAAAGTTTCATTCTATCTAGCATACATTTCGAGATAAATGCAAAACAACTTTAAAAGGTCCATTTTTGACAGTTTTTGGGCCATAGTCCCATAAAGGTTGGTCCAATGTATTTGGATCTTATGTAACAAATGTAGTACTCATCAAGACACACATTTTCTCCGTTTATTATCTACTTCTATCTGTTACGCTTTTCGAGTTAGAATGATAACAAAGTACAAGGTCAAAGGTCAAGGTCATTAATGACCTTTGACCTTGACTTGGTTCAATGCGGTATTTATCCCATGACCAACGGTGAAGGTCCCATCCTTGTACGACTTACGGTTTACGAGAAAAAAAAATTGGAGGAATGTGTTTTTACGAAAGGGGAAATAACCCATATATCGACTCTTTGGATCGCTTCGACTTAAATGTAACGAATTATTCTGAGGATAAGCAAAACAATTTCCACCATTCAGATTTCTTTTATGTCTAACGGTTTTTGAGTTTAACCCATAACAAGGCTTTTTGTAAAAGGGGAGATAACTCTGTAATGAAAAAAGTTTTCGGTCGTGGCCCTCATTTCAAAATAACTCATCACTAACCGGTTTATTGTATAATGTATCAAAATGATATGTCGCGAACTGTATTAACAAATCTACTGTCATAAAAATTGACATAAAAATTGTAAAACCTTTTTTTGAATTTAGAAGTATCTCTCTCGCATAGAGAATCTGCAGGCATCATTGAAAAATATTTCCGGATTTGTGACTTCCACCGGATTGACTTTGTTGAACTTCACGATGGGTGCCGTATACGTAGCAGGAAATGCCTACCATTCCGGTGCGCCCGAGTTCACTCCTGGTTTTTAAACGATTTCGTGTTGTTCGTGTTCATTGTTTTTTTTAGTTTTCAGTGTTTATTTGTTGTGCTTGTGGTTGTTCATTTGTCTTCCCGGGTTTGTCTGTCCAATGACTTACGTTTTTTTTATTTGCTCCTTAGGTATATTTGTCCTCTTTACTTGCCTTGTGTCGAAGATTTTGTACGATTTAGAAACTGAAAATTGCTTACTAGTATAGCTAGAACTTAGATGGTCTTTGTATGTACGTCTCTTGTCATTCCGGCGTCAGTTAGGTTATCATATCAGGATTTAACTAGAACTGTCCTCAAAGGGACTAATACCTCCCCCCCCCCTCCAGCAATATCTCTGTTTTGAAGCTTACACAAAGTTCAAATCACCATATTTTTCAAAGTACTCGCCCAAATAGAAAATCCTGGCAATTTACACATCTCCATAGAGTGATCTAACACTCCAGAAAGTATCATGAGAATCATACAAATAATGTAGGAAAAATTGTGGACAACACATGAAACGAAGCTTTGTTAAAAAATGCCTAAGTCCATACAGCCATATCTTTCACATTTCGTGTCGTTTGGAGGAGGGTATAATGATCTCTGTCTTGAGCACAACCGGCGAGTCGTAATTTTAGCAAATATAGGTATATTTGTATTTTGCGCATCAAACCTCTCAAAATATTCTGAACGTGCATCTAAATTAACTTGGTGTCTTTACTAAAACTATGATAGCAAAAACGAATGCAATACAATAGCTTGAAAAACTTTAATTAAAATATGAGAAAATAAATGTTTATGATGAATTGTGTCTAAGATGCATTTCAAAAACATGTACTTACCATTCACTATTAGAGTAACACAGGTCTGAGGAGTGCGCAGGGTGGTTAAGGCAATGCTCCCGATTTTTTTGTAATGGGGAAGTAACTCCGGGTTAACTTATTATTTATTCATATATTCACGCAATGGCGGCTTCAGAATTGAGCGCGTCTTTGACAGTATAGCGGATTTCAATTTACACACACGGATATTGGAATTGAAAAACATTATCCAAATGATGCCAACTTAGTTACTGAATAAATAAAATACAATAAATTATATGAATTATAAACTAGATGGCTAGGATAGCAGTGTTTTTGCTTCGCAGTCGTCTGCTATTTAGCCACGCCTACTATGACAGTTCGACCAATCGAGGGCTAATCACTGTCGAGTGGAAGCTTGGATGGCGAAGGCGAAGAGCACCTGCAAAGCAAATTAATGTACCAAAGTTATGAGATAAGCGAGGATTTAGGCAATGTCACTCTCTAGATAAGCGAAAAAGGTAACACGCACACACGGGTCTTGCTACATTTTATTTTAAATAATGTTTAAAAATGAATATAAACAAACTATGGACAAGGTAAATTCAACCACGTGCTTCCAGTCTGCGCTCATTACACAATATTATGCCAGGTATTGTGTGTTGTACATACATTTTTAGAGACACAGAAGTCTAAATTCCATTATTTTGTCATCTTCGCAGTATCAAAACTGATAACGATCATTAAAAAATGTACCACGTGCTGCAGTAATTGTTGCCGTCTACGATCCTGACATATTAATTTTGTTTGATGTATTATGACATGTTGCACCTACATTTCTAGACATGAGGTATTACATTCATTTTTCAATGCATCATTATCCTTCGGCTCATCTGAAACCATTGATGTTTGTGTAGCCATAATTTCATTGATATATCTATAACTAATATCCAGAATGCAGCACACATCCTGGTCCAGGTTAGAGGGATTTCCAGCATAACATTATTACAGTTTTGGCAATGCTAAGTTATGAAGTAGTGACACTTGTCACATATGCCAGTGTAACGGGATTGGATTTTCCCGAGTTCACGGAATATGTGGATTAATAAGAAAGTCTGACGCCACCGGGCCGGACGGGACATCGTCAGAACGAGGGTGTCCTGGCCGGTCCTATCGCAAGTTGACCGGCAAACCCACATAGCAAAACAACCATAAAGCCATGTACAAGCTATTTTCCAAATAAATGTGACATTAAAAGCATACATCATTACATTAGTATGGCCATTTGCACTCTTTGAGACAAAAAAAAACAACGTAACTATTAATCTACATGTTTATTCTACAATTAGGACAGTCTCGTGGTTGTAGCAAATAAATCTGTTTTATAGTGCGCTCGCTAAAAAATTTTATTTGTACCAAACATGTATGATACATGTACTTAAAATTTAATAATTGCATTTCAAAGCTTTGCAATTCAGCTCGTAAGCCATGTCGTAAGTCGTAAGACTGTCCAATACAGATTTAAAAAAAATATGTAGATGATAGTTTTACCTCAAAAAGCAAAACTTTTGAAAGGTAATGGGTATTCCTACTCTTCTGTTTAATTGTTCAGGTGAAACAAATATATATACTTGTTTTCTGCCTCTTTGCAGAAGAAATAGGGCAGATAAGTAGGTAAAATGATTTTATTTTAAAAAACATTTTACCTTGACTTAATAGGGTTATGTTTTGGACTTTTAACACTGCTAAACAACAAATATCTTAACTTGAATGCTGCATATATATAACCATTTGTGTCCTTTAAATGTGTTTGGGTAGGCATGGAAATTTATGTGAGATATAAATGACCGTATTTTTTGGCCTAACATTCTGAGCACATGTGCAACCTATCTCCAAAATGTCTAAGTACGGGTCTTATCAAAGGTTGCATGCATACAGTCCCAATTGAGGTTGAATTACTTTCTTGCTTTCAGTAATGTACCCGTTAATTTTTTTTGCTAATATTTTTAACTATTTAATTAAACCGAACTGATTGCTAATTATAGCAAATTATTACATAAATCCTTTCAAACAAGAAATTGAAGATTTAAGCTCAGGCCCAAAACAAAACAAATATGCTTGTTTCCTATGTGGCAGAAAAAAATGGGATAGGTAGGTAGGAAAATTTATTTTATATTTATGCCCTCCCACGAATGCTGGGGAATATAGATTTACCCTTGTCCGCACGTACGCAAGTTTTGCGTTTAGCTCCAATTCTCAGAAACCTATAGTAATATATCACTGATATTTCACCACTACAGTCCTCTTGTATAGTACAACACAATTCAGCAATACTTGGGTCGCTATGACCTACATTTCATGCTTCAGCGACTTTGGTTAAGTATTGCATTTAGGTTCATTTCCCAGAAACCTATAGTAATATATCAATGATATTTCACCACTTCAATTCTCTTGTATAGTACAATGCAGTTCAGCAACACTTGGGTCGCTATGACCTACATTTCATGCTTCAGTGACTTTGGTTAAGTTTTGCATTTAGCTCCATTTCTGAGAAACCTATAGTAATTTTATATCAATGATATTTCACCACTACAGTGCTCTTGTTTAGTACAACGCAGTTCAGCAACACTTGGGTCGCTATGACCTACATTTTATGCTTCAGTGACTTTGGTTTAGTTTTGCGTTTATATATCAATGATATTTCACCACTACAGTCCTCTTGTATAGTAAATGGCAGTTCAGACGTAACACTTAGGCTTTTATTAGGGTGGGGCATCCATGTCTTATAGACAAATTTTCTAGTTTTACATATTTTAGACTATATATGGAAAGGATCTTGACTAGCGGTGCTTATAACCAAAAATGTTCATAAAATGTGTAAGGGTAGGTATGGGCATTCTTCATGTGCCTATCCCAAGTCGGGAGCCTGTAATTCAGTGGTTGTCATTTGTACATGTCTGTCGTATTTTATAATTTTTTCGTAAATTGAATAGTTATGAATTAGGCCATTAGTTTTCTCCTTTGAATTGTCAAGGCCTTTTATAGCTGGTTATATGGTATGGCTTTTTTCTTTGTTGAAGGCCATGAAGTGAACTATAATTGCTTACTTCCATGACATCTTGTGGATAGTTGTCACATTGGCAATCGTACCACATCTCCTTATTTTTATAGTGACGCAGGAAAAAAAACATGTTTTGGTCTCATCAAGACTTATTTGTTTTTTTAGCTCACCTGACCAAAAGGGTCAAGTGAGCTATTCTCATCACTTGGGGTCCGTCGTCATCCGTTAACTTTTACAAAAATCTTCTCCTCTGAAAC
This sequence comes from Mytilisepta virgata, assembly GCA_028015205.1. Taxonomy (NCBI): domain Eukaryota; kingdom Metazoa; phylum Mollusca; class Bivalvia; order Mytilida; family Mytilidae; genus Mytilisepta; species Mytilisepta virgata. The sequence goes on from CM051515.1 coordinate 42,755,215, forward strand.
TACTGGACCGAATGGAACCAAACTTGGCCACAAGCATGGACTGGATAAAAATGTTCATCAGGTCAAGATCTACTTGCCATGAAATTTTCAGACGAATCGGTGAACCCTTTGTTGGGTTATTGCCCCTCAATTGTTAATTTTAAAGAAATTTTTCAGTTTTAGGTTATTATCTTGAATATTATTATAGATAAAGACAAACTGTAAACGGCAAAAATGTTCAACAAAGTAAGATCAACAAATAAGTCAACATGACCAAAATGATTGATTCCTTTGGAGATTTTGCCCTTCAAAGACGGCGTCCGGCGTAAACATTCCTTTAAAGATCTTCTCCTTTGAAACCACTGGGGAAATTGGGACCAAACTTTGGTGGAATGGTCCTTGGGCGGCCCCCTTCCAAATTTATATCCGACATCCCCGACTTCCAAAAACATGGTTGCTGTTACTAAAAATAGAAAAAAGGGGGATGAATTTAAAAAATTTTCTTTCATGAAATTACAACGCCAATTGAAATAAAACTTGGCAGTAATGGTCCTTAGGAGGTTCTCTTTCAGAGATATGTCTGATGACTGGGACTGTCAACCAATATGGCCGCCACAGCCGAACTTAGTTTTACAGAAAGCAGTACATCAAATACCAGGGATAGGAGGGTTAACCCCCAAGAAGTGATAATGTTGAAAGTTTTTCATGTCAAGACAGTATGGTATATTTATTTTTGGGAAAATCTTCCTTTTGAAACCTCTTGGTTGACAGAATAAGGCCAAATAAAAAAAAATTCTGTGTTTCCAGTAACCCGACTGACCCTTATTTTTGATGCCTGCTCTAAACTTTTGAGCATTCTTAAATAAGCACCGTTAAGGTGAATATAAGTCCCCAATATAGCATATGTAAAAAGTTTAGGAAAAATGCCAACCTACCTACCCTTAAATTTTACAAGCATGTTACCAGAAACAAGATTTTTTTATTTTGGCCAAAGCATTATACATATATATACACATTTATCATGTAAATAGAAAGGGGGTTGAAAAAAGTCACGCCTACTTTTGACCATGATATTGTAAAGAGCAGGCAAAAAGTCGCTTGTCAGTTATATTGGTACCTTATTCCTCTCCCATATTATATAAAAATGTTTACACATTGCACATTTGTCATACCACATACTATTTAACCTCTTGTATATTTTGGCTTTTGCCTATGTATTTTATTGCATATTTCTAGAATGTCAGCTTCCTGTATTTCTTAATTGAAACTTAATACATTGTAGTCTCCATCTTTTCAAAATATGGATGCTTCTGTGTATGTTTTTGAAATTTGAAGAATTGTCTCCTGTATGACAAGATATATGGCATATTTATTTTATTAAGGCCTAAATTAAAATATTGTTTGTTTGCTGTCAGCCCACCGACCCAAAAAAATCGCCGCGACCCAAATAATTTTATTGCCGTTTTTGAAAACATTTTTTTTTATTCCGGAATTTTGCCGGTTGCGGTTTAGGTTACACTCCACTAATTATCTTAGTTTCAGAGAAATGCACCCCCAGAATTTTCTTAATTATCAGAGTTGGTAAAGTTTGACTACATGATAGATAAATAATAAATGTCTTAACCTCAAAATTGTAATATTGACTGAAAGAGGATAGATTTTAGTTTAAAAAGATACGAAAACATTAACTGATTTTGCTTCTGACAAGTAATGGGAGGTCATAAACTGGGACTTGTGAATTGACATGTGGTGTGTAAAACTTTGACAGTGATAATCGGCACCTGCACTGGTAAGTTAAATTGCGAAAAAAAGAGCCGGAAAGGTAACCCTTTTTTTCCAACATATGTAATGGAATTTTATGCAGAATCTGATAAATTAAGTCTCAATTGGATTGAAACGCTGCATCAGACCTCAATTTTAAGCCGAAGTGGAGTGAAATTTAACGTTTTTAAAGCTTTTTTTATGAAAATGTTTGAAATGTTGCTATGCCAACTAGGTTTCCATGGATATTTTTTATTTATTTTATCATGATTGAAACAATGCTAACATAATGGCCTTTCAGAATATATATATATATGTATATGGATATTATTTACTCTGAAGATGGCACAAGACCATGACATTTGTTAGCTCACTTCACACAGAAAATGGTACTATTAATTTGTGGAGTGCAACCTTAGAATCGAGTGCTGATTTCCGGGTTACATGCGGTTTTGATTTCCGGTAGTACATTGAAATGTTTCTAGTCCAGTCAATCTAGCATAAATTTGACCCTAACCTTAAAGTAATTGCAAAAGAAGATTTTAAAGTTTTAATCTTTAGCATTATACCCCAAATATACACAGAAAAAAGTCTAACAAAATCTAACTTGTGGAAGACTAAAAAATCACGATTTTAAAATTCCTATGGAGATTTGCATTGAAAATGGGAGACAACTCTGCAAAAAAGGCAGAAATATCAATAAAAATTGATACAAAATTCTAACTTTACCGCTTCTATTCAGCAGAATGTATTGATTCTTGATATTTTATCCGTCTTTAGAGTATAACAAACAACTCTAAAGGTGTTTTCATATCTTTTATCAAGCTACAACCTAGATTTCGTAATTCATTAGTTGACCATTTATTAAATTTTTCAACATGTCAAGGTAAAGAATCTCAAATTTAATAAAAATGATTAAGCACATATTCTTCTTTTTGTTGTTTAAAGTTTCTTTAAACAAGGTAGATGCTGAACAAATATAATTTACAGATATAAACAATACCAAATTTTCACATTATTTTTTCAAAATGGTCACAAAGCCACAAATTTGCAATTTCTTTAATGAAAAATGTGCAAAAAAATTAAAAATACCCATAACACTTCGGATTTGTACATTTCATGAGCAGAAGATTATATAATATAGTCAAATACGAACTTATAACCCTATCAAAGTATCATACTTTACATGAATTTTAAAAAAATCAACCAAAAACTGACAAAAAAGACTAATTTTTGCGGAGTTATCTCCCCTTTCCAATGTTAATTTCCATAGGAAATTAAAAATGCTGATTTTGAGTTTTCCTCAAGTTAGATTTTATGAGACTTTTTCTGTGTATATTTGGGGCTTAATGCTGTAGATTAGAACTAAAACATTTTCTGTTGCAATTAGTTTGAGGTTAAAACTTAGTTTGACTGGACTATTCGAAGGTATACAAGTTTAATATTAATTTACAAATAGAACAACACGACACGGAGGTCGAGGCATGGTAATTGCATTATGTGCCAGTGTGGAGGAAAGAAATGGCACTTACTCAAAAACAATTATAAAAAACAAAATAATCAAATCATCAGTAAAACAGACATGGCTTAGTATTTATATAAACATCCAATATATTTTTCCAGAAAAAAAATAAAATAATTTACCTACCTACCTACCCACATAAAAAAATTCTGGGTATGAGAATGGCAAACAAACAATATTTTAATTTAGGCCTAAGTTATTGATATTTTCTGTTTTCTAAATGAAAAATTATTACATTTTGTACTTGTATACATCTAAAGTCAATTGAGATCACAGCCCCCCCCCCCCCTTTTTGGAGTTTGACTATCCTTTATATATATATGCACCCTCACTGCTAATTATTACAGCAAATCATAATGTAGAAATTTGTAAATTCAGTGTAGTTTTAATTTTAACTTCCTTTCTTAATATATCAGAGCTAGGTAGCTCAGTGGATAGAGCAACTCAACACATGTTGAGCAAGTTTCAGGTTCAAATCCTGACCTAGTTTGAAAAGTAGACTTTGAACGCAACTTAGTAAGGAGTATACACTCAAACAGACACAATCTCGATTAACCACACACATAAAAAATCAATGACGTTACATTGACGTAAACTAACGTGTACATGTACAGTGACAGTGTGAGCTCAGAGTGTGAGTTTCGACAGCGAACTGATTTGTCATATAATGATACTGTCTGACCAATCTCGTATCTAAAAGGAGGCCAAAGGTTTTTTGAAATCGGTAATCTGGCCCCGAATTCCTTGATGCAGTGACCATGGTGACGAAAATAATAAGGCTCAACTAAAATTGAAAAAGATATTCTGAATCGTGCATCAAAAATTGGTATCAAAGAATTATTTAGTTTGGCACATGTGAAACTCCCCATTCCCCTTTTCACAACCAAACGGTTGTGTTTTTTTACATATAAATGCACAATACGCGTGGCAATGATGGAAATTCTGCTAGAGTTTTTTGTCAGAGGTAATTTGGTAACGAGGTAAAATCGACATTAAAAAATAAATGTATTAACAATATTTTTGAATAAATTTTATGTCAAGATGATCGGTTTTCTCTTATCTATCTTTTTACTGATTTGGGGGGGGGGGGTGTGGTGTGGCAGGGGCCATAGACCTTTTGATGCATATAGTGATGGCCCATGAAATTATAGAATGGCACATTTTATACTTTGAAAGAAGATTCTACACTTGCCCATAAAATTAGTTTTAGGGTACAAGGCAAATAGAAATTTGTTTTTCTTAATCACTGTTTATTTGTGCTGCTGTTACCAACGATAACAATGGACTTCTAAATAATATGTCACATTATAGGCTACTGTACACGGACACCATGCACTGATTAGATTTTTTGTTATTGTTATATTGTTCTGTCTAATTCATATTTATTAATGTTCATAAATAATGTTAAAATCACATAAGTTGCAGTATCCATCAAGAAAACCATTTGGTTACTTTAGCAAGTACAAAACTTATTTGAAATTATATAAATAAAATATATATATTATAATATTTTTGTTTTGCAGATTACTCTTGCATATTATTAGTATACAGATTTCTAGAGGAATATCTACATGGATAGTGAGAGGCACCTTTTTTGAGAAATGACTATGTGATGATTTTAACTTATAAATTTGTTATCACTGGTCATTGCTTGAAGAAGTGCTGAAATGATTCATCAGTGGAAAGTGATGCCAAATTATTATTAATGACAAGCAAAACACGGTTTTGTACTATTCATTGTTTTTAATTGTGCTCAAATCCAAACAGGCCGTCACAAGAATACAGTAAGAAAAGGTCTTACATTAAACTTCTTTTGCATTTTTAAGGTCAAGCCATTTTTTTATTAGGCATCCAAAGCGTTTACTTTTGAACATTCAGTGTTCATGGAACCCAATTAGCATTGGGTACTCAAAATTTGACCACTGCCATCATTGCAATGGCACCTTTGAATAAACTTAAAAACTGCCTTTTCCTTCTGCATATATAGGCAATTTAAAAGATTTGCATAATGTTACATGTACATACACTTATCATTCACAACACCCATTAGGTTCCAGGCTTTAAACTAAATATCCGGACATGAAGATCTATAACAGCACTAAAAGTAACACTCTTCAAGTTTTTGGTAAAATGTTAGTTTTCTGAATTAAACAGTCACAGACCTCCAGATAGAGTGACATCAGCATCATTAGCAACTTAAAAACGGTAGATAAACTTTGGTAATATTTTATGGTTGTCAAATTTACGCTCAGTCCACAAAAAAACTACAAACCGGTTTCAGAAATCAAAGCGTCAATGCTTACATATTTATTTACCTATATTTTTGAAATAAGATGTAAGAATATGTCATAAGGTTTTAAAAGTTTTATCTTCATGAAACATGATTTTTCTGGCTAATTAAATTTACACAAAATTTAAGTGACGCATATCATTTTGGATGATACTATGACGATTTGTTCAATTTGTGTTTAACATAACTATGACACTATATGAGCAAATTTTGGTATCCAAAATACAACAATTATTCAGACATGTCAGAGGTTGGCATTTGCAAGGCATAGTTCGGATCATAAGGAATTATAACAATCAATTAAAAACAGTAGTTAATGTGATAGTGATTCTATCTTGGTAACACTTCACAATGCATTTTACTCTTTATAATCTTTAATGTTTTCACTTAAATTATGTCACCTGATGATGCGGGATTATAAGCCAACCTGAAGGTTTTCACTCACTAATCTAAGTATAGTTCCTAAGAACAAAACAAAAAAGTGTGGTCTCGCTGCCGCCATCAATACCGCCCACTTTTACTTAACTGTCACATGTAGACTCATTCATTTGCTGTTACTGCCTTGGTGGTCTCGTGCTCGCCTGGAGTGTTGAAGGTCGCGGGTTCGATGCCATTAAAACTGATATTCTCCACCAAGCACATGCATCTGGGGAGTAAGTGCAAAGGACTGGTCTGATTGGAGTCAGTATAATTAATGTGTGGGCTGAGTTGATATGTCCTCCTGCGGACTGTTACCTCGTGGGCTGGCATGTTAAAAATCCGGCTCGGCGTGTCAGTCTTTATTACAAAGCAGGGTCGATATTCATATATTGATGGTTGCCACTGGACGTTAAGCAAAAATTTTCCCATCCATATATTTGATGAAAAGTTCATTGAAAATAAAAATATTTTTAGTTTGCACGACTAAATATGTGTACAATCATCCTCCAAAATAAAGCATTTAAGACTTCAAAACTGTACGTGGGGGGGGGGGGGGGGTATCCGGATAACCTCCATATGTACCTCAGAGTAAATTTCAACCAGAACATTAACACATTTCTACCTTGAAAGTAAGGCTATTGAAATAATTTGGACAAATTCCATGGGGTGGGGGATCCAGAGAACCTATTAAGTACCTCAGAGTTAATTTCAAACAGAACAGTAAAACGTTTCTACCTTGAAAACTAAGGCTATAGGAATACTTTGGACAAAACGGCCTCTATGCGGACGGTAGTAAAACAAGGGTAAAATAATTCATGGCATTCCCTCGATCGCATACTTCTGGTCGCAGGGGGGGGGGGGATAAGAATGCATTTGGCATTGTTACGCAATTTTATTGGTTTGTTACAATTGTATTGCTTTTTTGCTAATAGAGATTTGTTAAGAGCGATTTTATTTCTCTCCAACCAGCGGAAGGCTCTTGTATAAAATAAAAAAGCCAACTCACCGCTTTGGAAAGTTTTTTCATTGCCACGACAGTCGACAACAGAGTTGCCTTTCTTTACACTTATACGGAATAACATGTGTGACCGGTTTCGTCCCGATTTTACTACTCCTGATCACTGAAGTGTTTTACAAATTGCTGATTTCTCGATTTTTAATAATATTTGTATAAAAAATGCAAATTGCAAGGGCTAAAACTTTATGGATCGAGTAGAAATTTAAATGGCACATGCATTTGTGAATGAGCTTTATGGAAAGTGCTGCTCATTATAGAAAAAAACTGTAATACGGAAATAAATATTGATTAAACTCGAAAAATTGACATTTTCACTTCCGAGAGAGTAGAAATTTAAAGGTAGAAAAATCAAACGACTTTATCATAAAAATGAGCAGTTGTTTTTTATATCTCTAATATCTGACGATTCTAAAATGGCCAGTTATAAAAAAAAATATGGTGTTTTATCCCTTGCAATTCCGCATTGTATATGACTTTTGTTTACTTTCGCTTTTCATGTCACGTGACCTAATTTGCATATATTATTTAGTCGATTATAATTGATTTCGAATCGGGATAAAGATATCTATCAGGTGGTCATAAAAGTATGTGTAAAGGTGTTTGAACGTTGGCTTTAATTTGGTATTTGTGTAAAATGTGTTTTTTTGCGCATTTTTAGTGAGGGGCACTGCCTTAACTACCCTGCGTGGATTGTCTGTAGTTAAAAACATAATTGCACAATGTATAATGTCGAATATTTGAAAAATATTAAATATCACAATATGTTAACACTTATAAGTCAAAATAAGACCACATGCACTTAAGGAGAAAACAACAAAAAATGTAATCCATTAGACAGATAAACCCGGGAAGACAAATGAACAACCACAAGCATAACAAATAAACACTGAAAACTAAAAAACAATGAACAGCATGAACTCTTATAAAAACTAGGAGTGAACTCAGGTGCTCGAGAAAGGTAAGCAGTTCCTGCTCAGTATACGGCACCCGTCATGAAGTTCAACAAAGTAAATCCGTGAGTAGTCAGTAGAACACTGTAACGATCAATCAATTCGTGATGATAATATCAGAATGCTTATTATCGTTTTCCTTATCAAGCTTATTACGATAGTTTTGATTTTTCGATACTAGTATTCATTTTTAAAAACATTTTGAATGTTCTTTTTTAAAATTTGATATTAAAAAGCTAATTACGTTTAAACTTTATTTCAACCAAGACCTGAAAGAATCTGCATGTATCTTAGAAAAAATATTTCAGGAGGTCGAGGATTTTGCACGATTTAGAAATTGAAAATTGCTTACTAGTATAGCTAGTTATTTTAGATATCTGTATTTAAATTCATTTGAGGCAGCATACACAATAAATTATTTTTTCTTACCCAGAGCTATCAACAGCTGAATAACAAAAAATATGGCTTCCAATCTGTTGGTCTGTAGGTTCCCAAGTGACAATGACGTACCATTCTCTTCCGGAAGTCCCATAAACCATCAGGTCAGATTTAATCATTCCGACTGGTGATACCGTATTGATCTCTGTAATTCTGCGAAAACAATATTAGATATAAAAGTATATCAACATTTCTGTCTTTTTTGTACCGAAAAATGCTTTAATGATCAAAAGAAAAACGAAACAAGATTCCATTTCAATTTCCTTGCGATCACGTACATCGTACAGAATTGGAATGCATTCAGAATGGCAAATAAAGAAAGCAAAATATAGCAATTTTACTTAATATTTATTTCTGTGATTTCTTATAAGACTTGATGTCAATGCGAGTTGTTTGGCGGTATATTAACTGTTATGACAGCCTTCTTTAAACCTCCCATGATACATTTACTTACACTGACGTATTTGATGCACTTCTTGCTATGATAGTTTCGTTTAGAATGGAAGCTAATTCTACATAAATATTCGATCCAACAACAAATATATTTGTGACAATTTCTGGCTGTTCAACACAGGAATCATCTGATTCAAACACTTGAACGAGGAATTGTAGGGAAACACTGCTTAATGGATCTGTTGCATTACTTGAAGCGAAATCTTCTATCTGTAAGGCAACTGCATACCAGCCTGTAGTTCTGTTGGCATTATACCATAAACGGCAAGCAGACTGAAATTAGTTATATGTTAATGCACTCATACATTACTAAGGATCAACGTACTGTTAACGTGCATTTAATGTTGTTATATGTGTCATTTTTCTTGTTCATTAATCTCAAAATCCAAGCTGAGGCTTTAAGAGAATTTTTTAAGGTTGCCGTTGTTGGCATGGGATGAACTCAACGCCACATCTATCTAATATGTTGTAACAGACGAAACTAATACATTTGAATGTCATCATGTTCTGTGTAGATGAGGTACTTTCTGTTAGTACCCATCTAAATGAAACTTGAATATTAAAGAGAAGTACGCATATGGCCTTTTCGAAAAAATCGCAGAATGTAATCTATTTGTGACAAGGACAATTTGTCCCGTCGAAAGCAAGTTGTGTAGAAGTTTCTTTCATTGACGTATATCTCATATCCTTAATATTTAATAGCCGCAACGGCAAAGGACCTTTGCGGGAAAGAAATATAACGAATCACATTAATTATCCAAGTCCGAGTTTATGTAATCAAAAAATTGATTGAAACATGATGTATTAATTTTTAAGCTCATCAAACTTCGTTTTCCTTCGAAACCACCAAAATTCCTACCTGCTGGCTGACAAAAAAATAAATACACAATGCAATACAGTTACATTTGGATGAAATTTCCGTAAATTCGATCAATATTTTTGCCAACTGAAAAGATCTTATTTTCCCGATTCGAGAGTTACTACGCCAACATGGTTTATCAAAAATGCATGATATCGAAAGTCATGGTTTCATTCAATGGAAAATTACATTACAGAATTCTAGTATCGTTTGATAATATACCTTCTTATGCATGGGAATATGTACAAGAAAATATCACATATTCGCGTTTTTTCTGGTTTTCCCGGTTATTACAGTCAATTACAAATACATGGTCGCAAAGTGCTCGTTGAGAAGTATATATTATCTGCATTTTGACAGCTAGAGATCGTAAAATATCATCCCGTGAGCCGGAATGTGAAGCTTGGGACGAGTGAGCGTATCGAACGAGTCCCAAATATACATATTCTGTCGAACGGGGTGATATTTTACGATATCTAGCTGCCAAAATGACTAAAATATGCGCAACGTAAAATAATCACTCAAATTTAACCAAGGAGACTACATATTTAAACAATATTAAGTCGTTTTTGTACTAATTCAGGCGAAAAAATGGACATATAAAAATAAAGCGTACGTTTAAAAATTTGATTTAATCGCAAATAATGAAATGCAATGGAAAGAGCGGAATGAAGTCCAAGCAGACATTATCAGCATCGAGGAAAGACACATTTTGTTGATGTCACTTTTAGAAATTTATTCATCAATCATTAATAAAACGCCATAATATAAAAAACTAACACCAAATCTTGATATATTTATTAATATTTTGCAATTTTGAAAGCTATTCAATAAGTTCTAAGCTGCCAAACGTTGGGAGGATTTATTGATAAGTCCTGCTGACTGTTGATTACTCCTGCTCAAAGCACGCGCTTCTTGATACGAGCTGCTCAACAAGCTGATAGAATCATAGGGAAGGATGATAATTTTTTTTTAAATCATTGAATTTGTCAGAAAAAGGATATAAAATATCATTTTTTGAAGAAAAAAAATCTATGGACTGTAGAACGTTATACAACTATTTAAATACATAACATACAGATTTTTTATTGACTTTCCCTATTAATTCTATGTAAAAAGCATAGTTCAACTTCCTCATTTCAAAACTGTGTTCCCATGAAACGAATTCGGTGACCTATATTTTACATAGGTGGCTTTCAAATGGTCAGTTCTTTTCACTGTTAAAATTTTTAAAAATTCTTTGGATTTTTTATTTACTGAATCTTGGCCTTAAGTGTAACAGGCAAATGACGTTAAATCCGAACGTCTTTTTGAAAACGTGCATCATTTCTCTTTATGAAGGGTACATGCTAGAGTAAAAATACCGTAAAAGGCCACACCAATTTGATTTTTGCATTCTTAATCTTGATTAAACGAGTATTTTTATTGTTTTTTGTACAAAAAAGGGATAGAAAACTGCAATTTTGATACTTTGTTATTTCTAAATATTTCTGGGCCACTGAATCCAAAGAAAGACCCCGTTTGGTATGACCTCATCGGTATTTTCTCTTTTATACACAGCTGTTCATATTATACATTTATTTCTCCCATGGATGTGCGTATTTTCATACCGTTCAGCCCATTAAATAAAAATAATTTAATGCTCTAGAACAATTAAAAAGTCTCGTGCGGAAACGGAATTTTATGGGCCGTCCTGAAGGTCGCGACCTCGCACTAAACAAATCGTCAAGCGATATCCGGTCGAGCGTAAACGATAACCAAAAACAAATGTCCGGGTACAAGGCTCGCATGTTGAAATCTTAATTTTTACTCTCTCGAGTGTAGAAATCTTGTAATTCACTCGAAACTGAAATAGAATCTATATATATATTTTTAAAATTATGCAAGGATACACCCAGTAACATAATATGTGTTAAATATCACTAATAGTATCGTTTGAAAATAAACCGAACAAGAACTGGCATGGAATTTTACATATGATATTAAGTTTTTATGTGAGTAATTTTTGTAGTGTTTTCTCATTATCTATTCAAACCGCCTCGGACTTTTTTTTACCTTGCGACGCCGAAAGGAAAAATAGTTCTAATACTCCTAAGTTTTCTTACTTTTATTTCTATGTGGTTTCCACTTATCTTATAGGTGTGCATTCATTTATATAATATGCATTATTTGTTTGTGTTGAACAGTTGCCTATTTTTCGTCTTTGCAGGACATACTAACCGGAGGAAGTTTCCTGGTTATATGAATTTGCAAATTCAGTGATTAGGTCCCTGGGGCCAGGTTTTCGAAAGTATCTTAGGATTTGGACATGTCCTAGGATGGTTTTAGGATATATCTTAATCCTAAGTCGTGTTTTCGAAAGCTTCGTAACTTAGGATAAGTCCTAAAATCTCTCATAAAGTTAGGACAACAAAATACATGTCCTAGGATAATCTTAGGACAATCCTAAAATTTAGGACCTCAAAATGTAAACAAACATGGCTGCTGTTTATCTGCAAATACGAAGGAGAAGAGCAATTATATATAGGAGGATTGGTCAGCACGAATTTATCGTTAAGCGTGCATGTCAAATGAATCGTACCTTTCATATAAATTATATAACTATATCAACAGTTAATTTCTTTAAATGTTTAAAGATTTTTTAATTATATAATAATAATAATAATAACAATAATAAAAATGATGACAATAATACATTGTGATAGTATATTAATACAATAATATTTTCTTTCATTTTATGTGTGTCTAAATTGGCCGCAGATGAAAGAATAATAAAAAAAAATATTGCATTATAATTGTTTTATATTGCATAATAGATGGGCTTTTTTCAATATTGTTCTGTTAATTAATTTTTGCTTCAAAACTTAGGGCAGTCGTAAGATCATTTCTCCTAAGATCATCTTAATGTAGCTTCGGTTTACAGTCTTTGACATATCCTAAGTCTATCCTAGGACTGTCCTAAAATTTGTCATAAGATATATCTTAGGACAAATATTAGGATACTTTCGAAAACCTGGCCCTGGTTCATATAACACCTGTGGCGGCGTCAAATCATGCAAAGGGACAACCTTGCAAGACATTTTCATTTGTCCGTATTTTTTTTATAGATAACCCGTAATCTAGAAACAATTTGGTGTCCAATTAAAACTTTTAAAGTACTTTTTATTTGACTTATTTAAAGCCGGAAAATATATATCATGAAAATAACTGTCTGTTTTTTAGCCTGAAAAGTGTTGTGAAGGCGTAAAAATTAACTTCGGACTTTTCTGCAAGACATTGTAAACCTATTGTTTTGAGTTGAAAATGTAGCACAATTTCTATGATAATTTGATTTTTCGGAGCTTGCATATATATGTAGTACAAAACGATAGTGCATACGATTTAATAAATTACCTGTTAAAATTTTCATTTTTCAAATGAAATATATCAAGCTTTCAAACTCAAGTTCCGCTGGGACATTTCTGTTCATCATTTTTTTTTCAAATATCTATGCGAATGCTCATCATCAATGGAGACGGCAATGTAAACTGCTACAGGAAGATATGACGCCATAGAACTTTCATGCAAAATTTCGAAGAGTTGCGTGAAGATTTCGCGAACGTTTCGAATAAACATCGACCTTTATGATTCGAGTTTGTTACATGAGACAACGTTAAGTATAACGTTTATTCAAATAATCTGTATCTACCAATACCTATATACATCATTTTTTTTATTATTTCTCTGTCATAATGTAAATTTTGAGAAAAAATCTTTATTTTCATATATAATTTTACATGTTTACTTCAGTAATTCTCAGAGAAATTTCGCGTCAAATATTTATTTAGTGCCATTTTTTGTGGTAGTAGCAATATCTAACGTTGCGTCACAACTTGTTATATATATATTTACGTTTACAAACGACCCAAAGAGTACATGTATACATCGACTGATTTTAAATATATTAATAAAATTAAACGATTTTATCTATTCCACGTACCATGCATATCTAAATGGCGCAGCTTAGGACCTATTTATTTGAAAATATATTACATCTACAGAAATTTCATAAATTGTTTCGGCTACCTAGAATATCAGCACAAATTGTACAAGTAAAGTGTATGTAGAATTTGTCGAAGCCATCCCAACAGAAACAATAGGAAGCATGGGCCTGTTTATCGAAGCTGTCCTAAGATCGGTCCTAAGACCAATCTCAGGACGATTTAGGATAAGTTAGGACCGACTTAGGACAAGTCTCAGCATGCACATCGAAGCTATCTTAGGACTGTCTTAGCTAGGATGTCCTAACTATTGTCCTAAGTTAGGACGTAAAAAAAAATCGAAAATATAGAAAAATGCATTGAATTTAACAAATGAAAATAATTTGATCAGATGAATATTTATAATAATTATAATTTTTATAATTATATAGAAAATAGATAATAATTAAATAATAATTGTACATTTAAACTTTATTAAAATAAACGAAACAAAATAATAAAAAAAAACGTTTTCTAAAAGAATTAAACAATATATCAACTAAATATATTATATATTATATACGGTAAAAATCGTTATGTCTTTCAGTGAGTTGAATTCGAAGGTTCATACGTCTTCATACTTTAAAGAATTCAAAGGCAAATGTCGTGCATCATTTTCATATAAATAAGAAGATCTTTAACATATTTTATTAGGACGAAAACAATACACGTATGAATATGAACAGCATAAGAGAAGGAATCCAAATTTTACAGATGCAGAACAACAGACACTGCTGGATGAAGTGGAAAAGAACAAATTTCTTCTTTTCAGTATGTTACGGCCGAAATCACCTTTTAAATTGTAGCCAACAAAAGACACAAATCAATAATAAAATTTAACAAGATTTATTATATATACAAAGTTTACAAAATAATATTACACAAAATAAAATGTCAACTTAACTGTTCAAAATCCTGTTTTTTCTTGATCCGGAATTCTGGTCACTGTTGCCTGAATCCAAACGGAATATTATATCCAATCAGTCACAATCTAGTATGATGTAACGAAAATAAAAGTCTGTGAAGTACGATGTGTGAAACGTAAATAAATCCAACAGCTGAGAACACAAGAATGTCTATCTGGTCCGATAAATGATGTTCTGAAAATCTAACTTTCTTGTCCGTATATATACTGTAGAACGGAAACTTCTGGAATACGGTAGAAGTTCGAATCACACCATAATTATTACGTAAGTCAAATAGAAAGTTCTAGTCATTCCACCAGTATCCATTATTGTTCCAGTGATTTCTAAACTGCGCAGTTATAACATTATTTGGTAAACAACTATAAATATTATGTAAACATATTATACATGTTATAAGGCTACGCAAAACAAATCAGGCCAAGATAAATAATATAATAATTACAATACCATATAAAAATAAATATAATAATACAATATCATAACACCTCCCCCCTTAAAAGAAGTTTGAGTGTAACGAGAACTTCATGAACAATATATACAAAAATATAAAGTATGTATACAGTGTTTTAATAAGATCTAGATAAAGCATCTGCTATTACATTATCTTTACCTTTAATATGTTTTACAATAATATCATATTCCTGTAACAATAAACTCCACCTAGTCAACCTCTGGTTCTTGTTTCTCATTTTATGTATGAAGGTGAGAGGATTATGATCAGTATAAACCAGAATAGGATGCATAGTGGGATTTAAATATACATCAAAATGTTGAAGTGCAGACAACAGTGCAAAACATTCTTTTTCAATAGTGGAATAATTTTTCTGATGTTTATCTAATTTCTTGGAGAAATATGATATAGGCTTCTCAACATTATCATCTGTTTCTTGATATAAAACAGCTCCAACTCCTACATCACTTGCATCAACGGCAAGTTTGAATTGCTTTTTAAAGTCTGGAGTGATAAGAACGGGACTGTTAATTAAAAGTGATTTGCTTTTTTCAAAAGAGTTTTGACAATTATCACTCCAGATGAATTTAGAATCTTTTCGTAAAAGATGAGTCAATGGTTGAACAACAGTAGCAAAATTTGAACAAAATTTTCTGTAAAATCCAATCATGCCTAAATATCTCATAAGTTGTTTTTTATTTGTAGGAGGAGGAAAATTGGTAATTGCATCCACTTTAGCCATAATAGGTTTCACTTGACCTTGGCCAACTGTGTGCCCTAAATAATCAACAGTGGCCTTACAAAATTCACTTTTAGCAAGATTAACAGTCAAATTTGATTGTGACAATCTATCAAAAGTATCATATAAATGTGTTAAATGCTCTTCCCAGCTATCACTACATACAATAAGATCATCAATATAAGCATAACAACAATCTAAATCTTTTATAACATTATTGATCATTCTTTGAAATGTAGCTGGAGCATTTTTCAAACCAAAAGGCATGACAGTATATTGAAATAAGCCGTCTGGTGTGACAAAAGCTGATATTTCACGAGCTCTCGGTGTCAGGGGGACCTGCCAGTAACCTTTTAATAAATCAAATTTGCTTACGAATTTTGATTGTCCAATGTTATCAATGCAATCGTCTATCCTTGGAATCGGATAGGAGTCAGATTTTGAGACTGAGTTTACTTTTCTGAAATCAGTAACGAAACGAAAGGTTTTATCTGGTTTGGGTACAAGAAGACAAGGAGAGCTCCATTCACTGTTACTCGGCTCAATAATATCATTGTCAAGCATATATCTAATTTCTTGTCTCATAACATCAAGTTTAAGTGGATTGAGCCGGTAAGGATGTTGCTTAATTGGAGAAGCATCGCCTACATCAACATCATGACAAACAGCAGTGGTTTTGTTTGGCACATCTGGAAAAAGATTTTTAAAAGAAAATACCAAAGTTTTCAATTTTTCTCTGCAATCGAAAGTCAGATGTGCAAGTTTTGAGTCTAAATCTGATAAAATTTCAGAATTTTTCAATCTAACAGTTTGTTCTATAGTCTTGGAATCAAAAGATGGTTCAATTATATCTGGTTTGTCATGATCGCTCTCCAATTTAACCATGGCTAAAGTGGCAACTGGTTTACTCTCACCTTCATTAGTACGCTCAAAATATGGTTTTAACATATTAATGTGACACACTCTATTTTGTTTACGCCGACCTGGAGTTTTTACAATATAATTCAAATCATTGATTTGACTGTCAATTGTATAAGGACCACAGTATTTAGCCTGTAAAGGATGCCCAGGCACTGGCAAAAATACAAGTACCTTATCACCAGGCTCAAAAACTCTGTCCCTGGCACCTTTATCATACCATATTTTCATCTTATTTTGTACAGTTTTTAAGTTTTTCTGAGCAATTTGACAAGCAGTATACAATTTTTCTTTAAATCTAGATACATAGTCTAGATTCAAGTCAGTGTGTTCAGTAAGCCATTTTTCCTTAATCAATTTCAAAGGTCCCCTTACAGTATGACCAAACACTAACTCAAAGGGGCTAAAACCAAGGGATTCCTGAACAGCCTCTCGGACCGCAAAAAGTAGAAAGTGAACACCATCATCCCAGTCCCTGTCAAATTGAAGACAAAAAGTTCTAATCATGTTCTTCAGTGTTTGATGAAAACGTTCTAAGGCACCTTGAGATTCTGGATGATACGCACTTGATCTAAACTGAGCAATCCCTAACTGGTAAACGACCTGCTGAAATAAACCTGACATGAAATTTGAACCCTGGTCGGACTGTATAGACTTAGGAAGTCCTACTAATGTGAAAAATTTGATAAGAGCTTTGACAATAGTTGGTGTCTTGATATTCCTTAAGGGAATAGCCTCAGGAAAGCGAGTGGATGTACACATGATCGTTAATAAATAAGCATTTCCAGTCTTGGTCTTTGGTAAAGGTCCAACGCAATCAATAAGTACTCGGCTGAAAGGTTCTTCAAAGGCTGGAATTGGCAGAAGTGGTGCTGGTGGTATTTTCTGGTTAGGCTTGCCAACAACCTGACATATATGGCATGATTTGCAGTATTCTGTGACATCATTTCTAAGTCTGGGCCAGTAGAAATGTTGTAAGATCTTTAGGCAAGTCTTCCTTATACCTAAATGTCCAGCCAAGGGGGTGTCATGGGCAAGACCAATAATTTCTTGCCTATAGACTTTAGGCACCACCACTTGGTATACCACTCTCCATTCCTCCTCTGGGATAGCATCAGGGGGCCTCCACTTCCTCATCAAAATGCCGTCTTGATGGTAGTAACATTCGGCCACTTTGTCTGCTTCTTCTTGGGGTAGAGCCCTCTTGCAGAGCTGAAGAACCTCAGGGTCTTTATTCTGTTCTTCCCTAAATGTCCTTTTGTCTAATGAATGGCTATTCACGTCTGGCCATGGCATAATTACACGTTTGTTAGTACCAGGTGGTCTGATTATGGCCTTTTCTGAGCTACCGGGACCTTCAATGTCGGCAAAGAAAGTGTCAGAAAGGTCCATATAATCATACTGGCCTTCTTGTAAATCCTCATCTTGTTGCTTTCTTGCCATTGCCCTAGTAACAACACAAGCTGGATACAGTTCAGCATCTTCTTCAGGTGATTTAACATCCACCACCGGTTCACTTGTAACAATTGGTTCAGCGACCACTTTGTTCCTAGCTAGATCATTTCCTAGCAATAATGAAACACCCTCAACAGGGAGTGTAGGACGAACACCCACAACAACTGGTCCAGTAATTAAATCTGACTTCAAATAAATACGATGGAGGGGAACATCTATACAACCTAACTCCACACCTCGTAACAAAACGGAGGCACCAACGGACGTCTCCTCGGACAAAGGCAACACACCTTCTAACAACAAAGACTGAGAAGCTCCAGTGTCCCGTAAAATCTTAATAGGCTGAGGAGTAGTATTATCAACAACAGAAACAAACCCATCAGACATAAAGGGCTTATAATCCTCCATGTAATCACAAAAACTGGACTTAAAAACCTGACTCGCAGGACATTCCAACTTATTGGTAACAACGGGTGTCGTACAAGCACTGGACTTGGGCTTATGATCTCTTTCATTCTTCTTCTGGAGTCTAAAACAATCAGCCATCAGGTGACCATTTTTCTTACAATAAGCACAAGTTAGTGACTTCTTCTCAAAAGTATCAAACTTTGGACCAGACATATTATAACTAGACGGACTCTTATTCTGTGCAACAGGCTTACAATCAGTACGCTCAGTGCTTTGATTTTTGTAATTTCCGCTAGAAGTATTAAAATTTTGACCTTTGAAAGTTCTTTTATGTGAAATGGTATAATTATCGGAAACAACAGCTGCATCTTGCAATGTCTCAACAGTTTTGTCATCTAAATGTGTTTTTAAGTCTAAATTAACACACTGCTTGAACTCTTCTAATAACATTAATTGTCTTAATTTATCAAAATTTTTATCTATTTTCTTTGACGTAAGCCATTTATCAAATAAATCTTCTTTTTCCCTAGCAAATTCAACATAGGTTTGTGATTCAAACTTTTTATAAGACCTAAATTTCTGTCTATATGCTTCTGGCACTAGCTCATAAGCTTTCAAAACTTCCTGTTTAACAGTGTCATAATCAGAACTTTTTTCTGAAGATAGAGCTGAGTAAATTTCAGCGGCCTTGCCCACAAAAACACTTTGCAGCATTGTAGTCCAATAAGGCTTTGGCCATTTCAAATTTTGAGCAATTTTCTCAAATTGTGGAAAAAATTTATCAACCGTTTTTTCACAAAATTTAGGAACCAAACGTATATTTTTTGCTGCCTCAAATTGTTCTGATTTTGACTTAGTGTTGCTTTCTGCTTTGACCATTTCCATTTTTATTTTCTCCATCTCTATCCTTTCCCTCATTTCAAGTTCTGCCTGTAATTGTTTTAATTTAAATTCATCTTCTTTTTCTAATTGTTTTAATTTAAGTTCATGTTCTAATTCAAGCTGTTTTAATTTGAAAGCATCAATTTTTTCGACCTTGAGGTCAAGAGCCTCTTCACCAAAAATTTCTAAATCAACTAAATTGTCTATTACCAAATTTTTTATAATTTGTTTTCTCATAGATGTTCTAAAATCTATTTTTAGATGTTTAGCAAGCAACACTAATTCTTCTTTCTTTAATTTATCAAACCCTCCCAGGTCTGGCGTTTTCAAAAATTTACCAGCATCAAATTCCATTTTGTAGAATTTTGTTGGCTAATTCTAATAAAAATACTGAAAAAATTTATTAAGATATTAACGTTCTCCCGAGACGAGCCCCCAATTTCTGTTACGGCCGAAATCACCTTTTAAATTGTAGCCAACAAAAGACACAAATCAATAATAAAATTTAACAAGATTTATTATATATACAAAGTTTACAAAATAATATTACACAAAATAAAATGTCAACTTAACTGTTCAAAATCCTGTTTTTTCTTGATCCGGAATTCTGGTCACTGTTGCCTGAATCCAAACGGAATATTATATCCAATCAGTCACAGTCTAGTATGATGTAACGAAAATAAAAGTCTGTGAAGTACGATGTGTGAAACGTAAATAAATCCAACAGCTGAGAACACAAGAATGTCTATCTGGTCCGATAAATGATGTTCTGAAAATCTAACTTTCTTGTCCGTATATATACTGTAGAACGGAAACTTCTGGAATACGGTAGAAGTTCGAATCACACCATAATTATTACGTAAGTCAAATAGAAAGTTCTAGTCATTCCACCAGTATCCATTATTGTTCCAGTGATTTCTAAACTGCGCAGTTATAACATTATTTGGTAAACAACTATAAATATTATGTAAACATATTATACATGTTATAAGGCTACGCAAAACAAATCAGGCCAAGATAAATAATATAATAATTACAATACCATATCAAAATAAATATAATAATACAATATCATAAAGTTATATTTCCTAAAGTAAGGACCATTCTAAGACCATCTTAAGTCACCTAATTTTCTTTCCTAAACTTGGGACAATTCTTAGGGAAATCCTAAGTTACGACAGAAGGTCTTAGAACATGTCCTAGTCCTAAGAGAGCTTCGATAAACAGGCCCCATGTTTATAAATCTTACATGCAAATGTCAGTAAGCGAAACCGTTCATTTCGATCCATATATTGTGTTAGGCCATCGAGTGGAATAGTTTAATTTTATTTTATTCTCAATTAACTAGACAATTTGATTGGGTACTAAGTTATGCAACTTACATCGAATGGAATGTTTTTGTTATTATCTTACACCTTTATATTTGTTACTTAGGTCAACGATGGATTCACAACCTTGATCTCCACTGATTCTCTGCTTACCTCGTCTAATACAGATCCTGAAAAGGAGTTACATACACCACCACATTCATCTACTATAGAATTAGTAGACCGTCGGCATCGCACTGTATCACCATCATCATCTTGCACTAAAGTGTTAAGTGAATATTAAGAATTTAGATTGACTGTATGCATGGTTTTGCACTTAACGCCATCTATATAAAATAATAGTAATAATTAACGCAATTAATAATTAGTCACATATAAATATATTTAATTTTTGGAATTATTCAAATCAGATTACGAAAGAAGAATTTGAATCTCAATAAAGTGTATTTCGACAATTAAAAACATTATGTATGAAAAAAAGCAATCAAATGATCTATTTTCTTTCCCTACCACTTTAACTGCTGCTATATCCGTGGTAATTTGACGCATAATTTGATCATAAATTCATCTCAAAATAAAATAGACTTAACGTTGTGTGCATCTTTTAAGATACCATATGCAGTAGTATTTACTGTAAATGGAATAACACCATCAAAATGATTCGAAAATGACGAAAAAACTAGATGCTCTCAGGAGCCTGTATCGCTCACCTGGACCTTGTCTATCTTGAAAGGCAGTATGGAACATAGCTGTCACGTTCCAATTGGCTTACAGATTTCAAACAAGAAGATCTTTCAGTGAACTTTCGTATTAGGTCCTATGTTAAACTAAAATAGCGGACAGGGTCATAAGATATAATCCGAAAGAAAACCAACTAAAGACTAATGCTGCCAAGTTCTGTTTCAATTGTCCAAGTGGTTTTTGACAAGATCTTTTAATAAATTTCCAATAGTGTCCCATGTTAAAACTATGTTCGGCTCTGACGGCTATCTTGGATGGCAAGTGAGGTCATCGGAAAAAAATTCTGAAAGAGGATCACTTAAGGACCATTGCTGTCAAGTTTAGTTCCAATTGGCAAAGTGGTTTTAGACATGTAGATCTTTACCAAATTTCAAATTGGGTCCTATGTTCGGCTCTGGCGGCCTTCTGGGATGGTGGGCGGGGTCATCGGGTACAATTATGAAAAAGGACCTCCTAAGGACCATTTCCGCAAAGTGTTCTTTCAATTGGCCAAGTGGTTTCAGACAAGACGATCTTAAAGTAAATTTTCCATAGGATCCTATGTTAAACTATGTTCGGCTGTTGCCGAAATCTGGGATGGCGAGCGGGGTCATCGGATACATTTCTGAAAGAAGACCACCTAAGAACCATTGCTGCCAAGACTTGTTCCAATTTTCCCAGTGGTTTCACACAAGAAGATCTTTAAGTACATTCTACATGAGTCCTATGTAAAACTATGTTCGGCTCTTGCCGAAAACTGGGATTTTGGGTGCAGTCATCGGATATAATTATGAAAGAGGACTACCTAAGGACTATTGCTGCCATGTTTTGTTCCAATTGTCCAAGATCTTTAAGTAAACTCCAAATAAAATATACTTAACACTTAATACATTTTCATAAATTTCTACTGATTTTCATTACTACTAAATGTAAATAGAATAACACCATCACAATGATTCGAAAATGAAAAATTGCGACAAGTTAAAAATGAAGCTCAAAGAAGTAACGAAATATTCAGCTTCTGACTTCTAAACCTTTCGCTTGGTGTGGTCTGCAAACTTCCATAAACGTACCTAATAATCACTTCCTCACAATAAAGGGAACACAGATGTGGGAACAGAAGTAGTACCCTTTTATGCTACGTTCCTGGTGGTATTTCTAAAAGGAAACTTATATTATGAAGCAGAACAGGAGTAGGGACACATTTCCCTGTATTTGTGTCACTCATAACTGTTAAATCTGTACTTTTAAATATTTCAATGCCTTTTGTCAACTACAGTATATAGTGTATTTTAATATTATCAAACAGAAATTAAATGGTTAATCATTTATAAGTTTGAGTTTTCTTTCGCAAAAGTTGTGGTCAACTTTTATATCATATGTTTACATGGAATATTGTCATTAAAGAAACCCAGAACCAAAACCATTTTACTTTCAAATGAAAGGGGATATATGCAAAGAAACAAGGACTTTTCACACTGAGTATCCTTTGCGCTGAACAACTTTCTTAAAGACCTAAAATTAGTACAATTGAAACATATCCAGAAGCTATGTTTAGAGTGGATTGAATTTATTGATTACTGTTATCCATTATTGCGTATATATGCAGTGAAAGTTTCAGTTTCTTATTTGCTAGCTATATTATGAGTACACCATACCAAACTTTTCAGTCATGACAGATTTTGAAAGTTCTTCTACAACTTTCTGAAGAATTGAACAAAAGGCATACGGACATTGTCCTTCTCCATTGTCTGAAACATTTATAACTACGCTACTGGCATTACAATTATTCGAAAACACTAGGATCTTAGGAGTTTTATTCGTGTCATCCGTCGCAAAATAAATGTATATCATATGTATAATAATGTTTGATCAAGAACTCTATTCAACTGAATGAACATTTTGACAAACACGAAAAAATGTCTTAAAATAAATAGTCATCAAGACTAAGGAAGAGAAGAAACTGGACTTATCTCAACTTTAGATATCTATATTAAACGTTGCAGAGGTTTTATTTCATTTGTCTCTACTTATGACCATGGAAGGAAAAACCAACTAATAAATGTTCAAATTTAATTACACAGGCCAAGGAAAGCTCATCCCCTTCTTTTTGTTGCCTAGAAACCAAAATATAAAGTGCAATATGTATTTATCCTCATTGAAAAGGTTTAGGACAGTTCTTTTTGAATTATAATTATAAACCGTAACAGCATATTCTTGAAGGATGACCTCCTAGAATGAAATAATTGCCCTAGCAACGGTTTCATGCCTTAGCAACAAGTTTTAAGATGCACTAAAATCACAGCTTAATATGTCACGGGAATATAAGCAGCTTCACTGAACATGCTGAATGAAAACATGCTTTTCTAAATTAAATTGGGAGTATTAATTTTGGTACAACTTTTCTGGACTTCCTAGCAACCCGAATTTTCCCTAACAACCTATTATATCGTGAAAGAATTTCGAATTTCGGATATTGAATCTATAATTTCAAATTTCAAATATCGCATAAACCTTCTGGGATTTCATATGTGACCAATACTACCAAGACCTAGTGGATGATATAAAATCTCTGACAAAATCATTCTTTGACCTGGTGAAGCTATTCAAGGTCAAAGAGCGTTAAAAAGAAGTTGTGCATTTACCAAATACTATTGCCAAACCATAAGAGAAAAAAAGGACAAATATACCTAAGGAGCAATAAAAAACGTAATCCATTGGACAGACAAAGCCGGGAAGACAAATGAACAACCACAAGCATAACAAATTAACACAGAAAAATAAAAAACAATGAACAACACGAACTCCAATAAAAACCAGGAGTGAACCCAGGTGCTCCGGAAGGGTAAGCAGTTCCTGCTCCGTATACGGCACCCGTCGTGAAGTTCAACAAAGTCAATCCGGTGGAAGTCACAAATCGGTGGAGGCACATGAAAGGTTACGACAGTGGAAACAGGTCCAACATCATCTTAGATATTGGAACACTGTAATGGTCAATCAATTCATGATGACGACCGTAAAATTTCTTAAGTGATGACATCACCTTATCCCTGGTAAAACCCTGGTTAAGAAGCTTTTGTGGCGGCAGTAATCCTCTTTGTCGAAAGTCAGGGTAACTCACGCATGCCCTTGAAAATCGGATAAGCTGAGAAACGTAGACGCCATATGCAGGCGATGCTGGTATATTGCTACTCAAGAAGGGAAAATTAACAATAGGAAAGTTGAAGTCATCACATTTGTCATAAAGTTTTGTCTTCAAACGTCCCTCATAGCCTATTTCAAGAAACAAATCCAAATATGAAGCGGACTTTGGTGTATCTGTAGTATCCTTAATTTCAAGTTCACTGGGGTAGATAAGATGTAGAAAGTCTTGGAATTTGTCGTTATTTAACGACAACACATCATCTATATAAAGAAAAGTAAAATTAAAGGATTGGACTAGTTTCTTTTTGTTTTCACGTAGTAACCCTTGAATTAAGTCCGCTTCATATGAGTACAGACACAGATCGGCGAGGAACAGAGAACAGTTGGTTCCTATTGGAATGCCGATTGTTTGTTGAAAAATTAGACCGCCAAATTCAACGAATATGTTGTCTATGAGAAAATCTAACATGTTTGTAATTTCATCTTCAGAATACTTTTTGTCAGAATCAGAGTGGTTCTTCACGAAATAAGACTTTTCTCTACCTAGAACAAGGAATTTATACCTGCGTGTCCCATTTTTCTTGAAAAAACATTGATGAACTAGTTGCTTTAAGCGATCTTTTAATTGATAATGTGGTATGGTAATGTAGAGTGTAGAGAAGTCGAAAGTTTTTATGCTGTTGCATGTAGCCAAAGATTTTGATTTTAGATATTGAAGTAAATTTTTGGAGTTTTTAAGAATCCACATCTGATTGACGCCACTGGTGAAATATGATGTTTCACAGTAATTCTGAAGGCCCTCTTTAATACATGTCAATATGGATGTTAAAATCTTTGAAAGAGGTTTTGTAGAGCAATTAGCTGACCCAGCAATGTACCTTTGTTTAAACGGATTCTTATGTAGTTTAGGAATCCAATAAAGAGCAGAAAGGTCCATTTCTTCATCCTTTGTAGAAATGCCAAAGGAATAAAGAACGGTCTTGTGGTTATCAAGGACTTCCTGCTTAGTGAGTGTGGTCGGTGTATAAGTTGGGTTACCCGCAGTGTTATTTATTCCCAATTCGTTTCTAAGACACTCAAAATAATAGTTCTTACAAACAAAAACGATGTTATTGGGGTACTTGTCAGCTGGGACAACTACATATTTGTCATGGAGGCGAGTCAAGTTTTCAACAACCTTAGGGTCTTTAAAGATGGATTTAGCTTTAGTGCTCATAGACCCTTTGGAGGCTTTTAATTCTGATTTGTATCATTGGGGTCACTTTTCCATGACTGGGTTCAAAATTCTACGGGGAGAATTTAACCCCGGGTTCAGAATACCATATGGTATTTTGACCCCGGGTCGATATCCAATTGAGTCAAAATAACATATGACACAGGGTTACATTTAATGAGTATAAAAGGATTACATGAAATATCCAATCCAAGACAGGCAGGTTTGTGATGACAAAATCAGTGTGACATGCAAGACATTGTATGTATAATACAAATCATGTTGACAGGGGGGGGAGTAAAATATTTGTGAATAAAAGTTTCATGTCAGGAAAAATCTACAAAATTATTTTCAAATTGCACACTACTCCGAAGTTTACATCGCCAATATGTCTGTAAAAATTACAAAATTTTAAAGATCTCTGTGAAAAGCTGCATGTACACAAATTTGGCACACTAAATGCACAGTCTGAGTTTGTTATTCTCGCTAGTTATTGATGGAATTATGTAATTGAACAAGTTATCAAATCTCAAACGCCAAAAAAAATATTATTTTAAGCAGCGACTCAAGTGTGAAATTCAGATCAAGGTTATTCCAACTAAGGACTATCTATAGACCAAATATGGTTGGTCTATGTATTGCAGTTGCTGAGAAATGGACATTATCCAAAAACGTGAAGCAAGTCACTTAAACATGAAATAGAGGTCAAAGGTAAGGTTAAGAACTTCTATCAACCAACTATTGTGGGTCACAGTTAGAACAGTTCCTAAGAAATAGACTAAACCATGAAAATGTATATTAAGTCACTCAAGTATGAAATTCAGGTCAAATTCAGCTGACATGTGTTACACTGGTGTGTATCCACTGGCACCTATTTACAGACCAAATATGATGGGCCTAGGTATTACAGTTGCCAAGAAGTGGACTTAATCTCGAAAATGTTACACAAGTCACTCAAGCATGAAATTCAGGTCAGTGTCCAGAGACAAGTGTTAGACTTGCATGTACCCGCTAAGAACTATCTATTGACCAGATCTTGATGGTGGGCTTATGTATAACAGTTGCCACGAAATGGATTTAATCACGAAAATAATTCCGTATTTATCCTAAAACATTAGAGAAATAGTATGTGTGACAAATTTAACCTTTTACTTTTGTCTAAACAATTTTTTAAACACAGATATGAGATGAATGAGTCTGTAAAGGAATCTCATTTCACATTATTTTGTAATTTGAACTCATTTTATGGTTTAGAGTAGTCTTTTTATTTACTTTTCATATTTATTTGAAAAATAGCGCCACCGAAAACTAATAATAAATACATTTATATCGGAGGGCTGATGATACATTTACCTGGTATTTGTATTGCATGGCTACACCCAAACTTAAGTCTAATAATTGGCTGCATGGCAGATATAGGAGAGGAATTGATAGTTCCGGTATCAGTACGTGAAGTCAAATCAGCTGTAGTTCTCATCGTCCAACCTGAACCTCTTTCAGCCAATCCAATCCAGCAGCAACCGGTAAAACTAGAATTACATATATGATTCGTTTGTTATGGCTGCTAAGCCAACTGCCAAATCCCAATGTCCGCCCTAAACAACCGTATAATATTGTTCTAAAACATAAACAAACTTACAATAAAATTTTTGCTATCCGATCTAAAACCATGTTACAGCCCGTGGAAAGTCAAAACCAAAATATTGTTTTAATTGTATTTGGAATGTCCATGTGAAATACGCCTATATTTTTAGAGGTCACAAGAAGTCCTTTATTACACTGAACACGTATTACATGTATATACAGCTTTGGGTATTATTGTTTGAAATAACACTTTCTTCGTAAATAAAATATTAACGGTTTTGTTCTATTTCTTCATCAATAGTATCCATTAATCGTCGAACTTGTCGTGCACATACAGTTTACAACAAACACTTCTTATAGTCCAGTCAATCTAGCATAAATTTGACCCTAACCTTAACATAATTGCAACAGAAGATTTTTAAGTTTTAATCTTTAGCATTATATCCCAAATATACACAGAAAAAAGTCTAACAAAATCTAACTTGAGGAAGACTAATCAAAGTACTGAAGTACTGAACATCAGAGGACCTCAAGTTATGTTGGATTATTGATAAATGACAGGTGTTTATACAGTACCTGCCAGACAGATGTTCACCTTACAATATAGTACACATAATATAATTTGCTATCATATCTGAGATACTGTCTTATAGTAAGAAACTTATCTTTGTGAATTATCCATGAGATGTTGACGTGGTGAAATGAGAACGGCTAGATTGGCATTATGACCGTATAGTTGCACACTTGCAAAAATCTTTAGCTTATTACTTATGACAGAGAATCAACATAGCAAATATTTTTTTGACTAGTCACTGAATTATGAGAAAGAGGTCAAGACAATCATATTAAAACAGATAAATTGTAATATTTGGGTGAAAGATACCACATGAACAGTAAACTCATATATCGATAATATTATGTCTAAAACTGAAAAAGACAAACAAGAGTACACTAGAAACAACATAGAAAACTAAAGCCTGAGCAGCTTAACCCCACCAATAGTTGGGGTGATCTCAAGTGCTCTGGATGGGTAGTTGCAATGAGATGATTTTGCACCATACATATAGATCACAACTACAATATGAAGGCGTCGGTCCTTAGAGGCCTGTAAAACAGGGCTTGTAATTCTTTGGTGTATATCTTTTGATTTTCTGTTTGTACATTGATGTGGCCATTAGTTTTCTGATTTATATTGTTTAATATTTGTCATTTCATGGCTATTTCTAACTGATTTTAGTATAGTTTTTTTTCTGATTGTAAAGATGTTGTATGGTTAGCTTTATTTCTTTTTCATCATTTTGTTTCTGTGTCTGATTATCAATCATACCTCCCTTTTCGTTTCTTTTCTTCAATAATGACAACAGTTTGGTTTCAATTTTCATTTATATATGTAACAATATAAAACAGTATATATATAATCTCATATTACATCATTAATATTGGTCATTGTTGGAATGTATTCATCTTTAACAATGTACTGTAAAAGTGATATTTTCTAACAGGTACTTTGTATTATGGTTATTGTGATATCACTTATTCAAAGGACACAGTTCATTTATAGCCCAAAACGGTCTAAAATATAAATCTTACAATTAAACTCCAAATAGTTCACAATTTGGTTCGTAAATTGGTCGATTTCAAATGTATTAACGCTCAATAAATCAGTTCTTTCATAATAGTACATTACATTCTCCAAATTAGGCCCATTTTGTCCAAATATAATGATTTGGTGCAATTTTCAGACATGAAAGCTTTAGGAAAATTTGGCCACCATCTACAATCCAAAATATTTTGTAACCAAAAGACTCAAAATTTGATAAAGAATTCATCAAAATAAAAACTTTTCGGAATTGTATGGCGGCCATGGTTAATTATGCCAAAACATATAAATTGCAGACAAAATTGACCAAAAATACAAATAATGTATAATTATGGGGTCATAGCTTCAAGATATTTAATAGTAGGTGCCAAAATAGTATATTTTAGTCTTAATAGAATTATCACAAGTATTTCTATTTGAAATTTGTAATCGCTTGACCAATTTAGGGCCATTCTAACCCTTCGTGAACCTCTCTTTTCCTATAATATGTAGTAAATTTCTATTTGATATTCCTTAAAATATTCACATATACCAAAATACATTTTTTTATATTACATTTAACGAGAAACATTTTACATGATCCCATATATTTGATTTAATCCAGTTATATATATGCTAAGCATACAGTTATAATAACTTTCAAATTAGGACTATATTATATGAACAGAATTGAGCATTTTATTATTTATTTAGCATATATGTTATGTTTTCAAATCATTTATCTGTATGCTGAGCTAGCATTTGTATAGTCTCTTAATATTCTAAAATGGATTAAAAGGATCACATGTGTTACAATCAAACTTTGGATTGACCATTAGATAACTTTAAAAAATGTCATAACTGGTATATATAAACATTTGGATTTATTATTGTATTATCCATTGAATTCATGCTATTTCCATTTAATACAGTTCAATAGACTATCTATACCTATTATTAATAGTAAAAAATGCAAAAAACTATAAATATATACATGGACTAACATATATACATTATTCATAAAAATTAATCATTTATAAAACTTCAAAAAGTTCATCACATCGCATAGCATATACATGTATACATGTATACATGTAGTTGTACATAACTGTAAACTATATATAACAGTAAATAATTTGTGAATGTATCAGTGGTACTTGCTTGCATATTAGTTACTATGGGACACGTCTCTAGAATAGTGAAAGAATCACCATTCAATTTTGCGTTTGATTAATTTTTTTTGTGGGAATGAGCACTTTAAAATAAATAGTGTTTTGTTTAACATATGTCTGCGGCAAATAAGAGTTCGAAATATTATTAAGATAGTAAAAATATTTCCACATATAAATGGAAATATAACTATAATGATAAGAGGGACACAATCCAAATTTTAAATTTATCTGGGTTTTTTTTTTTTTTGGTGATAATAAACATTGTTTATATATTTAATAACATTCAGTTGAGCCATATTAATATTATAAAACGGAAATCACTTTCATGATGAACAGAGATTTACATACAGACAGACAACGGTAACATTGACTGCCCCCATCGGCTTAGCAAAAAGGGCATTAACATTGTAATGACTAGTATTGATGCATTGGGAATGAGAGCATTATTCAAGCATTGACAATCTTGTCTACATATATATATCCAAACAGTAGTTCATAGCAAACAGTTTTAGTTCAAAAATCTATATATATATTTATATATATTCATCCGCAACAACAATTTTTCGGTACGTCATTGATATTAAAGATTGTTTGATTAATATACTAATATTTCTAACGACAAAACATTTTCATATTATTAATTTGGATTAAAAAAAAAATCTGAGTATTCATTGAAAACATGAATTTAAAAGAAGCGATAAGGAATTTTATTTTGCACTATATAATGTCCGCGGGTCTATAATTTTTATAGGTCGGTTATCATTCCAAAACTAATTTAAATATATGCAAATAAGCGGGAAATTTAGGCGATGGCAATACACCCGAGGCCCTGACGGTCCTCTGATGTAAAAAATCACGATTTTAAAATTCCTATGGAGATTTGCATTGAAAATGGGAGATAACTTTGCAAAAAAGGCAGAAATATCAATAAAAATTGATAAAAAATTATAACTTTAACCCTTCTTTTCAGCAGAATGTATTGATTCTTGATATTTTAGCCGTCTTTAGAGTATAACAAACAACTCTAAAGGTGTTTTTATATCTTTTATCAAGCTACAACCTAGATTTCGTAATTCATTAGTTGACCATTTATTAAATTTTTCAACATGTCAAGGTAAAGAATCTCAAATTTAATAAAAATAATTAAGCATACATTATTCTTTTTGTGGTTTAAAGTTTCTTTAAAAAAGGTAGATGCTGAACAAATATAATTTACAGATATAAACAATACCAAAATTTCACATTATTTTTTCAAAATGGTCACAAAGCCACAAATTTGCAATTTCTTTAATGAAAAATGCGCAAAACAAAAATAAAAATACCCATAACACCTCGGTTTTGTACATTTCACGAGCAGAAGATTATATAATATAGTCAAATACGAACTTATAACCCCATCAAAGTATCATACTTTACGCGAATTTTAAGAAAATCAACCAAAACCTGACAAAAAAGACTCATTTTTTCATTTTTGCGGAGTTATCTCCCCTTTCCAATGTTAATTTCCATAGGAAATTAAAAATGCTGATTTTGAGTTTTCCTCAAGTTAGATTTTATGGGACTTTTTTCTGTGTATATTTAGGGCTTAATGCTATAGATTAGAACTAAAACATTTTCTTTTGCAATTAGTTTGAGGTTAAAACTTTGTTTGACTGGACTATTAACAAATGCACACAATGACCAAATAAATTCATGTAGGCAGTTCTTCACTGTGTAATATGTTCAATGAACTTCGTCTGGAGCAAAATCTAGGTCAATACTATAACATTAATGAATATGTGTTTTTATAATGGCCCTGTTACATGTATATGCCCGAGGTCTGTAATAATGGCCAGAAAAGGTTGTAATGACCCGATAATGTTTTAACAACGTAAATACTGAGTCCAGTAAAATGCGTTCAAATATTTGTTCGTATTGAATATAATCTCAATACCATTTGAAATCCAAATACTCAAAATAAATACAATACCAAAAAATACATCGACTTATAAAAGTCTGTTGACTTTGAGTAATTCCCGTATAATGAAAAGTAGGTTTTTACAACACCACCTTAATTTTGAAACTAAGAAAAATTGTAGCAGATTTCTTTATCGTTGAATAAAAGGTTGGAAATTTAACTAAAACCATCTTTTTGTTAATACGTCTTCCAGTGAGCCTATCAATAGGAATAGTATGTATAATTTCAATCTTATCTGCCAGAATTTGACTGATTTTTTACCCAATCTGATAAATATTATTGCTGCTGCCTGAAATACTGTAAGTAAAACTCCTTTCTCCTGTTGTCCAATCTTCATCTACACTGAAATCGGTACAGTAGTACGCCATCGTGGTAATGGTACCAGAACATCCGGTAAAACATGTCAGTGAACCTTCACCGGTAGACAGTGTTCCAGATGATATTGTAGACTGGTCACAGAAATGACTGTTACTGAAACTTCGACGGAACGCAACCCTGTAACTTATTTCAACCTGTAAAGTTCATTTGTCACACTAAATGTCGTTTTACGCTAAGAAACATTATTTTTCTCTTATATCTAAAAATTACCAGTTAAAATAAAACGTATTACAAAATACCGAAATAAATTTGATGCAAAATTGAGGATCATAAAAATAATGGTTTTTTTTTCGTATTTTATGAAATTTTGTAGTTGAAAATTTACCAACACTTATACATGTAGCTTACAGGAGCACATTGATCTTTTAGAAGACTTCGTAAGTGGAGGGCACCATTAACAATAGCATAATAATATCCGGAACTAATAGCAGTAACTTAGTTTTCCAAACGAAGTTAACCGCCCCGGTGGTCTCGTGGTAGCGTGCTCGCCTCGAGTGCGGAAGGTCGCGGTTTCGATCCCCGGCCGGGTCAAACAAAAGACATTAGTATTTAATGCTTCTCGCCCAGCACGCGGCATCCAAAAGTAAGAGCAAAGATCGACCGGTCGGCTTAGAGTCAGTATAATGTGTCCGAGTGGGGTGATATGTCTTCCTGTGGACAGTTACCTCGTGAGCTAGCACATTAAAAATCCGGCCGAGCGTGTCGGTCTAGTACAAAACATGGATCATATTCATTGTCATATAAACATGTTCTCGTCCTGATATGCACCTTGTTGCCACTGGATGTTAAACAGTATTCCTTCATCCATCCATCCAACCAAACGAAGTTCACATAATACATCGTCTGCTACTGAAAAAACATAGAGCCGTTCCCGCTTTTTATTCTCAACCAAAACTAAAAGGACAGAAACAGAGTGAGAATAGATGACTTCAGTTGGACATGTTCCTCTAAAGCCGATCCGATCTTCTTCAGATCATTAGTGCCCTGATTTTATTTATCTTGACCAGATATGCTCTCAAGCCTGTGATTCATCTTCGCGTACACCAGACACCAACAAGCACAACATTATCCACCAACCTGTGCTATAGTTTAGTCATAGTTGAAACTACAAGACGAATGACAGCATAGCATACACATGGTTGAACGTGTATTGCATCAAACCACACTCACACGATTCACACGTTACACACACACGATTCGCACGTTACACGCACACGATTCGCACGATACACTCACACGATTCGCACGTTACACTCAAACCACACTAAAACTTGTGAATGTAAGATACGAACGGAAAATGACGAAACGAACTAATTAGATTTTTTTCGGATATAAATAGCAGTGAAATATTTAATATAATTGCATTTGATTTTAAATGAATAAGTGCGATAAAAAGGAAACCGGTGAAATACGATCGACATTGGACTTTTTCAGTGAATACAAAAACATTTATTTGCATTTGCTATTTTTTAATAAAATAAATATAACTTTTTTTTAAATAAAAGTTAACTTACATGTATAATGAATTAAAATACAGTAGTTTATAACATATAATCATATAAAAGCCGTTGGTATTTTAATGCTTGACCATTATAAAAAAAATTATATGGAACATTCCTTACTTACAGGTAAATCTGAGGTAGATGTACAGATAAACAAATATTTGCCCTTCAGAGATCCCCTTAATCCCTTGTCTAATTAGATGTTGTTTTAGTTCATACCGGGGGACACACCGTCTTGGTAACATAATAACCAAACAATTGCTCATAAAAATGTACTATGACGATATAAATTAATACATGACATTTGTCAAAAATTAAGAACTTCGCAAGATTTAAAGAATAACTTTAGATAATTTTTACAACAGGTTAAAGTTCCAATATATTTTTATCTTGCAAATCTTGTATGCAAGTTATACGATCATTTAAATAAGGACAAAATTTAATTATAATAAAAAAAAAATTCAAACCAAATTAATTTTGATGAATTACATTAGTAATAGAAAAAATATAAATTTTCAAATATTTGACACTGTTGAAAATTCGTTTCAGCAATCTTTTAATTCGAGTTCGAAATATGTCTCCGCACGCAAACCACACGCACACGATTCGCACGTTGCACGCACACGATTCACACGTTACACGCACACGATTCGCACGTTGCACGCACATGATTCACACGTTACATGCACACGATTCGCACGTTACACGATATTTTTGGTGATTTACACGCTCAACCAAGTATATCTGTTTTAAGGAAAGTTCTGGTATAGTTCTCATTTTTTCCATAATATGATTATTGAAGCATATGAGGTATGCAAATTAAGAATTGAACGCGGGAAAGATTGAATCCATAATAATTAGGGGTTGCATTCTCACTGAAAGAGCAATAGCCCTGACCACAATACAAGCACTAAATGGCATATTGACACTTGTATCTTTTTTAATATATTTTTTTAGTAAATGCAGTTTTTCGCAAAAAAAAACAAAGTGGAATTGTCAATTTTTGTTTTACAAATGATATATATTTTTTAATGTTCATTGTGTATGCCTTTTTTCTTGTATTATTGGCATCCATTTTTGTACTGATGATCAAAGATAGCATTTTTTTCTGTTCTCCTGATCAAGAAAGGTTAAGCAAATCTTTGGGCCTTATGAGTACAAAAAAGTAAAATATCACTCATATAATTGAAAAGAAAATTTAGTTTTACTACTTTTAATCATCAAAATCGGAAGAATTTAGATATTAAATGTTTGCGATATATTAAAAACTAGCTTTTTGAAATACCTCATAATAACGTATAGAGTCTGAAATTAAAAATCTTACCTGCAAAAACTTGAATTGTTTGGTATCTTATGAATTATATAATAAATAAGTTAATTAACTTATTGGGATAACTTACACCTCAACTGTAATAGTTTACGAAGTATACAAAAGAAAGTGTTACTCATAATGAAAAGAACATTTAAGTTTTAATAATTAAATATCAAAATCTCAAGAATTTAGTTATTGAGTTTTTTGCGATATATTATAAACTAGAGCTTTTTGGCATACCATAATAACCAATAGAGTATAAAAGTAAAATTATGCAAAGAAATGTTTGCTATTAGATAAAAACACGTGAAATTATCAAGAATTTTATGACTGTTTTATTATAAAATCTTAAAAGACATCTTTTGGACATACTGCAACAACTTAATGAGCAAAATAAAAACATAAACCTCATCTGTTAAGAAAGAAATTTCGGTAGTTTATGAATTTTGAATATCAAATGTATATATTTAAATAGAAATAAGATTATTAACTTGTTGATATACCTTACGAATTAACTTTTCTTACCTGCAAAGACAGGCATGTATGGTATTTTAATTATCAAGAATTTTATTATTTTACTCATTGCAAAATCTTAATTATCTTTTTAACATACCGCAACAGCTTATGGAATAAAAACTAGAAATTGTATTTTAACAACCTCCTGCATGCACAGTCTATATCTATTGTCATTCTCTTCTTTCCCGTCATTTAGAACCGCTCTGGACAGTTCTTGACAGTTCTACCCTAAGTCAAATTATGTCAAATTATGACAGATCTACTCCAGAACCATTTATGACCGAGTGTATCCTAACCTAGAACCGTCCTTGAGAGTTCTGACTTAGACCTATTCTAGTCAGTTTTACCCTGAAACCATTTATGAAAGCTCTACTCCAGAACCATTTATGACAGATCTGCCTCACAACTATTTATGACACGGCTGGTTTTAACCTAGAACCATTCTAGAATAGTTCTAGGACAGTCTTCCCTGACAGAATAGCAGAAATATTAGAAGTGACCCTTTCTCTTTATCGAATACCAGTTCAGCTGGTGATAAAAGTAACAAGAAATATCCTTTCGTGTATAATTTGATCTGTTATAATATGAACACATTTATTTTTATTTAATTATGCTTTTACCTGATTTCCTAAAGGCTTCCATGATATTATACCACCACGGAAATGCGAACCCATTACTGTTGGTAACGATTGTATGATTTATGAATCTTTATCACGAAATGTTTATTTAAAATAACAAGCTTTAGATTATACAAAAAAGATTAATAAAAGAACTATTACCGGTGATATTCCTCTATGTCTTATAGGATTAGATTGTTTCGGTCGCCAATTTTTGGATTAAAACATTTAATATACATAATTTGCAGAGAAAATAAAGCATGTTCACACTGCACATAATACTTGACACGTTTACTGGTCGGCTATGTAATCATTTCGCTGGTTTTCTTTTTTGATTTCGTAGAGTCATAATAGTTCAAATTTTTATTTTTCATTGCATCAGTCTGTCGAAATAATCGACAATGTGCTATGATCATGATTGTACAACTATGGCCATATGATATGATCTACGGGCGCCGTGGTGTACTGGTTAGTGCATCTGACTACGAAGGCAAAAGTCCCTGGTTCGATTCGGGATGAAAATTTCAGGGATCAAACTTGCGACGTCCTTTCGACACCATTTGCTAGGAAGGTTTCGATAAAAGATGCTTGTCCATCGGACGACGACGAAAAATGGCTGTCCCGTGTTTAGATAGAACCACACCTCACATCCGTCAATTGGAGAATGATTAGCATAAGTTAATATAACTTGTTTCCTAATTCACAATAAATAAATAAGTTTAAATATCTAAACATGTATATTAAAATTCAGTGGCATATCTTGCCTCTTTCTAAAGGTGAGGTAAATATTCCCTTCATCCTCCAAAAGGACATGGAAATAGATTTTCGAAAGAATTGTTTCAAGCCAGATTTATTAAATTGAAAAGTAATGGACAACTTGCAGCTCTCATTACACAAACAACAAACTGGTAAAGGAAAGGTCAACAATGAAATACCAATCAATCATAGCAACCCAACAGACAGAACCCAGGACAAAAATTAATATAATATAAAAGAGCACAACACACAAATATAAACACAAATAGAGTCACGATAGTCTGACTTGGTACAGGTACTCAACAGTGGTGGGGTTAAACCGCTTTTATGAGTACCAACCCCCCCCCCCCTATCTATCCTGACAATCAGGTGTTTAAAACATACCATAAAAACCATACAGTATGATTAACATCAATGTAACCGATTGCTATAACTGCAAAATTAGATAGGACACTACATTATTTAGATAGCAGGGTCAGAATGTGCTCGTTTTAACTGTAAAACTAGCTAAGGCTCTTACAACTGCATGTCGGATATTGAAGTAACTGAATATTGCCTGTACATTTCAAAGAATAATTTGGTATATCCGAAACATATCAACATACTATTGAAAGCAAATCTTGCACATATTCAGCAACGTTATATTTGCTTGTGGTGACTTCATACTTTACGCAAAAATTAACCAACTTCTCACAAAAATGGAAAATCTTCTTTATAGACATAGTAGTGGAAAAGACACTTATAAACCCTTTCAGTGCAACGTGAAATTTCAAAACCTTTTCGTTCAATGCCAAGTAGTTTATGTTTTAGTCGATTGTCCACACGGTGCATCATTGGCACTGGATAAAATTACTGGTGTACGACAATTTGTGCATGAAACAACCACTGATCAAGCTTTTCCCTGTACAATTTTTCCTAACTTTGTATTGGGACCTCCTAATCTGGGATCCGGAAGTGTAATCCTCGTTGTCCTTAACGACCTTCTTTCGAGTGTATACACCGGTCATGGAGAGTCAATACTGCGAATATATTGGACTAACCTGGTACCCTGTTGAAATATTTATCGCTGCGCTAGCTTCACTTCAAATATAACACCAGATCAGGGACAACGTTGTCCACTATGTCATTTGTTTCTTTTCATACGCCATTTTTAATCTAAACTTGCACACAATGTGATTCCGGCTCCGGCTTTTCATTCCAGTTGGTACACATGGGATTGAACAAGACAACCGTTTTTTTTCTTCCGCCCTTTTTTGCCAAGAAAGGTTTAGATGCTGTAATCTTGGCAATATCCTTCACCACATATAGGTCTATTAAAAGTTCCGCCTTATTTGGACCGCCTCGGTGGTCTCGTTGTAGCGTGCTCGCCCCGAGTGCGGAAGGTCGCGGGTTCGATCCCCGGCCGGGTCAAACCAAAGACATTAAAATTGGTATTTGCACGCGGAATCTAGGAGTAATAGCAAAGACTGGTCGGCTCGGAGTCAGCATAATGTGTCCGAGTGAGGTGATATGTCTTCCTGCGGACAGTTACCTCGTGAACTAGCACATTAAAAATCCGACTTATCGTGTCGGTCTAGTACAAAGCAGGGATCATATTCATTATCATATCAACATGTTCTCGTCCTGATATGCACCTGGTTGAAACATGAGGTTAAACAATAATTCATCCATCCATCCGCCTTTTTTCAAAGATCAATCTGTTTCCATTATTTCTTATACCTTTACACCCATTGCACCAAAAATCTTCAATCACAAACGTGTATTTCAGGACGTCAACATCGACTATCTCAAAGCTAAGCCCCCTGATTGTTCATGCAACAGTTCTCCATTCAAATATAGCCCTGCTGGCCATGTCATCACAGGAGACTTAAATATCGTAGCCTCGAGACAACGAATCTCTTCGGGATGTCCTTGCAAAAGGTCCTAAGTATCGCAAACCACGATCCATAAATTGTAATTTAACATTTTTAATGCTGTTATTATGAAAAATTTTGAAATGTTGCTATACCAACTAGGTTTCCATGGATATTTTTTATTTATTTTATCGTGATTGAAACAATGATAAAATAATGGCCTTTCAGAATATATATATATATATATATATATATATGATTTACTCTGAAGATGGCACAAAACCATGACATTTGTTAGCTCACTTCACATATAAAATGGTAATATTAATTTATGGAGTCTAACCACAGACACTGCCAAGTCTGCATCTTATCTTAACATTCCAGAAACGCCGGCGTATGGGGTATATTATTCATACGTTATTCCAAAGCTTGAGACATATACATTGACTTCCTGGACATAGTCCGGCTCCTGACAGAAAAGTTGCTCAAAAAGGGTTTGTTGCAGCCATCCTTATTGAAGTTTTATGGACGTCATCATTACTTGGTTCAAAGGTATGGAAAAAAAACCGTTTCCCAAATGAAAATGGACCTGTTCCATTGATTTTGTCCCTTCATCTAAACGGATTTGAAATTGGCAGCATTACGAATGTCCTACAGGAAGCAGAGACTGCTTACTCTTGCGGAGTATCTGAATCTACCCCGGTGCTTTGGTGGGATCCATGTTGTTCATATGATTTTAGTTTTTAAGTGTAGTGTATGTATTGTTTTGGTCTTGTCTTCGTTGTTCTCCGGTGTTTGTCAGTTGTTTTCGATTTTCCCCTCTTTCGAATATCCCTGTGGTATTTCTTGACTTTACCTATTTTAGGAATGAGGAAAACACCTATTCAAATCCTACGTCATTGTGTATATTCCACGACACAAATACGACGTCTTTCTCTTGTACAAAAATCGAAACGGCGGATGTGACGTTGTCGTACTCATTGTAACGTTTAACTCAATTTAACGAGATTACAGTTTGATCAAATTTGATATTCTAGTATTTACTTTAAAATCTGTACAAATCTAAAAATTAAACGTAACTATA
The DNA here is from genome assembly GCA_028015205.1 of Mytilisepta virgata. Classification (NCBI taxonomy): domain Eukaryota; kingdom Metazoa; phylum Mollusca; class Bivalvia; order Mytilida; family Mytilidae; genus Mytilisepta; species Mytilisepta virgata. The sequence continues at coordinate 42,795,418 of CM051515.1, forward strand.
CTGATAAATATCTAAAATTGTACTTTGTCAGTTAATTTTAATTTCGTTAACGTAATGGTAGTATTCATTCTCCATGACCTGTGTGTACATCCGAAATAATTCCGCTTGGACAACGAGGATTACACTTCCGGATTAGTTATTGGGACCTCCTGGCTGTTTCACGCGCAAATTGCCTTACACTAGTTCCTATATCCGGTGCCGATAATATACCGTGGTCCAGTGACGTTCACAATAGCTTGACGATAGCAATAGCACAACTTAACGTCGCCCTGAGACGTTAAAGAGTCATAAAGCAAACAAAGATTCTGATTTAGCAGTAAGAAATATATGGTTCCTAATTACCCGTTTAGTGACTTTGAAAAAGGTTGAAAAATAATTTTGAAAATAAGACATTTAAATTATCATTTTTTTCCCGATTGTTATATTAATTAAATAGTTACACTGAATTCACTATAATATAATTTAATGAATGATAAAAAGAAAACGGTTAATAACGGAACACACACTAACTAAAACTAACAGATACAGTATATCTTTAAAAGTTAAAACAGTCACATTTTTCAAAGACATAACAAAAATAAACACACGCAAAATAATATTATGAATAATACCGAAAAGTCTCCTCAACTCTTTAAAGGGGGTTATATCAATTTGGTGATTAAAGTTAAGCGATTTCTTCTTCGCATTCCACACCTTAAAAATAAACCGTCAAAACCGGTAGGACGCAAAGAAGCAGATCACTTGTCACCTTGGCGACAAATGCATTTATATTCGTAACGTGCAAATATTTGTTGTCTCCAAAGATGCCCTTTCCTAAAGTACGATTTGTGAAATATGAAAACGGAAAAAAATCAAAAATCTTTTTAAAAAACGTCTAGTTACGAAGGTAGGAGCTTTGCTACCATGCTAAAAAATAAAAATAAAGAAATTAACTGCATTGATTTGTGCTCTACACATCTTTAAAAATATACCATATAGATAACCCCAAAAATAATAAATTTGAGAGAAAAAAATATGTATCCCCTACGATCCTACGTCGTCGTCGTCGGCAATATTCGAAGTAACCCTGGAGCCTATATAACTTTTATCTGATACAAAAATGAATTCTCAGCGGCTATACATGTAGCTTTTTTCACTTTTTTTATGTTTAACACACTTTTGAAATTTATAACTGTTTGAAGTCTTTTTTTGAAAATAACAAATATGAAAATGTCCGAAATATTCATTATTGAAGGTTTTCGATGGAATAAGCGGGTACGACGATTCTCTCGTTTGCATGTTAGGTTTAAAGTTGGTGTTATAAATTGAATGAACTGAAAATGGTTTTAGCTATGGATATTATCAAGAAACCTACAATTGCTGAGTACTTGGACTGTTAATCTATTTTGTCCAACAAAAGCATTATTCCGAACCGTAATGACCCTATGTATGCATCGACGTCCAAGTTTCAGAGCATAAATAATCTTTTTAATCGTCAGTCTTGATGCCACTACGTACCAGATCGAAATCTCAATGTTGATGGAAGTTTAATTGCCAAGCGTGGGCGTTCTTCAGTAATTAAATAAATACCCTCGAAACGGCAAAGTTTGGTGTGAAGGTAACACAATATTCCACACCTGAACCCCCCTAAAAAAAAAAATTGACCCCAAAAAAATACTCCATTTCAAGTAAAAATGCCATATATTTTTATAAAAAAACAAAAAACATTCAAAAAAACACTAAAATTTCCTTACCCAAAAACATAAAAAAAGTCCGGGAGTACTGCAAAAAAAAATTCTGTGTAAAAGAAAAAAAAAACTTTTCCCTGTTAATAAAAATGAAAAAAAGCACCTAGTTAGCGGAGCAGGCATTTTCCCTTAAAAATGGAATTACCAAAATATCCCCATTGTGCTATTTTATGTGGTCAAACTGGATGTGGAAAAACAGAGTTTGTTCTTGATTTATTAGAAAAGGAATATTATAAGGTGTTTGAATATATAGTTATACTTTGCCCAACCATTCAATGGAACAAAGCATACAAAAATCGTGAGTGGATTGGTGATGTTAAAAAACCAAAAGCAAAAAATTTAATAATTTTTAATCCTATTGTTAATGAAGAAGAAAAGCTACAAGAACTACTAAGAATATTTTTTAAAGAATATGCTGGTCATCCAACATTATATATCATTGATGACTGCAGTGCAACAAAAGAACTAACAAAGAAAAAAGATATGCTGTCTAATCTTGCATTTTCAGGAAGACACGCGGAACAATCAGTGTGGGTCATTTCACAGAGATACAACTCTGTTTTAAAAGACTTAAGAGAACAAACAAAATGGTTATGCATGTTCTACACAAAAGATAGAGATAGTTTTGATAATTGTCTGAGAGAAAATGATGTTATTCCCACTTTGGAAGAAAGACAAAGAATAAAAGAAGAACTTAAACATGTTAAAAAAAAGAAACATCGTAAACTGATATTAAAGACAGATCAACCTACTGATTATTGTTTACTTGATTAATCTTTTCTAATTTTTCGTACAAACGTAAATCGTATTTGTTAAATTATGTAAATATTCTTTTAAAAACATCTGAAAAAATACACATACAACCACAATAATTACAAAACTCAAAATAAAAAAACATAATTTTATCAACATTTTTCATATTAATTTATAAGCAACAAAACCAGTTAATGCCATACCACCAACAACAAATGCAATCTCTCTATTTTTTTTGGTTTTCTGATGGAGTATAAAAATCACTTAATATAGGTTTAGGTGATAGTGTATCTAATTGTTTACCCGTAATAAAATAATATTGTTTCATTGCCTGGTCAACATCATCAAAAGTCTGAACCGCATGATGTTCCTTTTGTAATTGTTCATTAATAAAATCTAATCTTTGTATCCTTTTTTTATTCCATTCTGCTTGTGCTTTTTCTAATTTTTCTATAGCTTTATCATGTCTTATTTTTTCTTCATTTGCGTTACTACCCATATGTGAAAATAAATAATTACTCCCTGAAAATGCAAATGCGTTTGTTATTGCCCCACCAAGCATCATTGATAAAGCACTTGCCATTTTATAAAGAATTAAAAAAAATAATTACTTTATAATATCAGCAGGTATAATACCTTGCTTAACCAACATATCTTTTGTTGCCATTGCAAGTAATATATCAATGGATAACATTCCAATATCACTTATCGATTAAAATCCACTTTTGGTGCTGGTCTCTTAAATACCTTTCTACCTATTTCTGCATATCCAACTGTTAACAATGTTTCCACTCCGGCATGATACAACATATTTGCTATTTGTTTTCCGTCTTTTGGTGTTGACATTTTTATATATTAAATTTAATTAATTTCAAAAGGATTGATTTCTTTTTTTTGTTTTGGGGGAGTTTTTTCTATTTTTTCATTTTCACCCATTTTCCCAGTTTGTACATTTTGTTTTCTTTTATTATAAATATATAATCCCAATACAACAATTCCAATTGATGAATATAATAGTTTGTAATTATTGTTTGAATCTTTATCAGAATTTTTTTTATTTTTTTTAAAAGCATAATTTGTTTCTGTATCAGAATCTTTTGTTATTTGAATGGGACCACTTGCTTCTCTCGCTAGTTTTAATTCTATATTTTCCTTTTTTAATTGTTCTGCTTCTTTTCTTTTTAATTCAGCTTTTATTTTTTTTTTGCTTCTGCACCTTTTTTACCAGCTGCTACTCGTTTTAAATTTTTTAATTGGGGTTTTTTAGATTCTTTTATTTCTTCTTTAGTTTCTTCTTTTTTTCCATTTCCACTCATCATTTTTTATGTTATTATTTCCATCTTTCTTTTGGAAATAAATATGTCTTGCTATTGTTAACATTGCAGTAAAAGGAGCAAGATACATTCCATATCTATAGTACAGTTCACAACATGTATTAGTTAAAGCATGATTGATAAAAGGATCTTCCTCTAAGTCTTGAATTAGCTTTGGTTGATTAACAACGTTGAAATACTTTGATACACCCATAACATATAAATTAATAAAAGAGTTTCCTAATGTCTTAGTCATACTAGCTCCTAATCTTGCTTCATATTTACAATATAGTTTGTTTATTTGTTCCGTTCCCATTGTATCAATGTCTGACAGTTGTAATTCTTTACCCAAATATTGTTTACTACCCCCGCCAGCAACAACGGCTGATAATCGTTCACGTTTTTTTTTCTTGTTCATCACAATCATCAATATCTATGTCTTCGACGATTTTTTCATTTAAAAATTCTTCGGCATTCATTTTATATAATTTATTTTTAATGTTTATAAAACTAAGCACAACATATTTAACTAATGATAAGACTGCAGTGTTTATTATAATTTTTAGTATTTTCAATATCATGCTTTTTTTATTGCTTATTTTTGTTATACTACTGAAATGTTACTAAAGAATTACTAAAGAATTACTAAAGAATTTCTGTACTTTTCTTGGTAAAAACCGCAAAAGTACAGGAAAAAACAGCAAAAGTATAGAGAAAAAAAAACAATTTTTTCCAAAAAAATGAGCACAAAAATTTGCAAAACATGTGAGAAAGAAAAAGATAAAACATCCTTTTATAGACACAAAGCTGTGTGTAAAGAATGTATTTTAAACAACAACAAAAAATGTAAATATTGTTTAAAATTTTTTGTAAATTTAGAAAATCATGAAAAAACAATGCATCAAAAAGAAGAGGAATTCAAGTATGTAAAAAATATTTCACTTTTTTCATGTAATGAGTGTGAAAATAATTTTTTGTTGGATGATTTTAATCATTATGCAAATAAATGTAAAAAATGTTACAACAATTCAAGAAAAAAAGAAAAAAATAAAATGTGACAAATGTAAAAAAATGTTTAATAATTATTATTGTAAAAATCACAAATGTAAAGACAATAAAAATGGAAACAAACTCGGAAATTAGTTCACAGATCCTTTATTGTTGTTTTATTTAAATTTATATCTTAAAAATGATTGAAGCTTATACCGAAAAAGATGATCCTGATGCTAAAGTTATATTAGGAAGAATAATGTTATCAGATTATCAAATATGTTGTTTAAGAGATGATGGAGAATGTCCTTTGACACCACAACAAATGAAAATAATGGAAAAGATTGAAGGTAAAAAATTGTCTAAGTTTCCTCCTGGTTGGGACGCTTTTATTAGACCAGATGAAGTTTACGAATATGTTTTTGAAAAACCATGTCCTGAAAATTAAATTATCAATATCCATAAGGAAAACTTTTAATTAGATTTTCATTTTCATGACATACCATTCTTTTATCAAACATATAATCATAAGTTTTAACTTGTTTAACTGTTTTAAGTTGATGATCTTTTCCTGTTTTTATATTAGTATATTCAATAGTTTCATATTTTTCATTTTTGTCAGTAACTATTTTTATTTTTTTATCTAATGTAATTTTTTCTTCTGCTTCGGCATTTAATCTAAAACCTTTGCAACAGCTAACTATTTTACCTGTATCTAATTTCATAGAATAATCTTTCGGTCCAGCAGATATAAATTGTTTTATATAATTAGCAATTTCATCTGTTAAATCTCCTAATTTATTTCCCATCATACTTTCAATCTTTTTACAAACTTTAGAACCGTCATCATTATAAATACAAGAATCTGTATCCATGTATAAAACTCTTTCTTGTAGAATATCCAATAGTTCATATAATTTTAATCTAGCATGTGCTGTTGTAAATAAAGCTATATAAATATTTACACTAGGATTAGGTTTAGAATATTCTTCCTTATTTTTATATTCACCCAACACAATATCTTCGTCTAATATCATAGTACTTATATCTTTATATTTTTCATTGAATACTATTTTAGTTATATGTTCTAAAGTAAAACAATATTCTTTTTGTGTAAAATTATCTCTCATACCAAAATGTCCCCATAAATTATTTAAACATATTTTAGCTATAAATCTTAATCCCGAATTGTACTTAACTTTGTCAATATCTAGATCATAAGCAGTATTATCTATAATATATTGTATTTTTGTTTTACATTCTTTATCGTTTTCACAATCGGTTTTACAATATTTAGGATCAGATTTACATCCTGAAGCTTCCTGTTTATATTTCATAAACGTATCTACATAAAGTTTAAATATATCTGTAGATGTTTTTCAAAATGTTCTATTTCATATATTTTTTGTAATTTATAACCTTTTTCTATTGCTTTATCTATTTCTATTGTAGACCACGTACCTACTATTACTCTTTCCTCATCAGAATGTATACATTTTTCATTTTTAATATTTTTACATTCTCTACAATGTCTAATGGCATGTGTTTTATCATATTTAGTTAAAGTAGGATCATTTATGTGTGTACATTTAACAGATATTTTATTCATACATGTTCTGCATAAACCAAAAAGTAATTTATGGGTATTATCACTAGTTAATTGTTTATACGGTAAAACAGGATGATATAATTCTCTAGGAGGTAATATTTTACATTTCATTATTCCAAAATACATATCTGTCTTATAATCATCTACAGAAATATTTGTATATGTAATAGGATGACCTATAGGATATTTACAATATTTATTTACTGTAGGATATAAAGAACAAAAGTCTACATATCTACCTTTTAAAGAAGATGTATTATTATACAATTGAATTGTTTCTGTTCTTCCTCCATAAAATGCATCTCTTTTATCAATAGGTTTTAAATATGGATCAACTTCAGGATATTTTTGTTGATCAAACTCACATTCCCATATTGTATGAATTTTTACATTTGGTTGAAAATAATCTTCAATAATTTTAAGTCTTTCTTCAGTTTGGTCACATAACTCTTTCATAGTTTTTTTGTTTTTATCCTTTTTACATATTTCTTCAGGATTATAACATTTTTGACATCCATGCCAATAACATCCAAAAAATTCATAAATATTATATATCCTATTTTTCTTGTCATAATAGTAACCGTCAAGTTTATAGCATTTATTATTGATAAATAATTTTTTTTCACCTCCTCTTTTGGCATGCTGGATCATTATGCCATATTCTAAAGAAATATACTCCAACCATTGTATTGATTTTTGTGAATGTATTTCTTTAATTGTCATTTTTTTATGAATTCCAATTGTTTCATTTGTTAACATTAATGTTTTAAATATTTTTGTGCAACATTGAGCAATTGTAATATATTGAAATGGATCAATATAATTATTGGTTATGTTTAAAAATAATTTTCTGTACAATGTACAACCTTTGGCAAGAATTAAAACATCTAATAAACAATAATAGAATATTTCTCTATGAAAATTAAATTTTTTATCTTTAACTGTATCATACCATTTATCAAATAATTCTTTATTTTTAATTGTCATAGTATTATAACTATAATATTCCTTATCAGGATAAACTCCCTTATATCTTTGATTCTCTGTTGTATTAAAATAATGTGGAAAATATCCTTTATTACCTTTAAATCCAAATGTTTTTGGAAAAGCAGCTAATCCACATAATGTAAAATTTATAGAATCTATAAATCTTAAATTTATTCCCCTAATAAATATAGATGTTAATTTTAATCCTGAAGAAATAATACTATGTTCAATCTTATTTCTTACAATCCATCCTAAAATAGGATGCATGTCATAACCTTTTCCGTAATGAGAAATAAAAGTATAGTTTTTAAATTTATCTTTTATAAAATATTCACAAAAGTTATCTATTACAGAATCTAATACACATTCTATCTTTTTTGCATTATTAAAACAATTATCTAAGTCTAATTCTGATAAGTTTAAATCGTCAATATTAAAATTACATTTAAATATTTTTATGTAGTTTTTTCTAAAACGATATATATTTTTCATATCATAAGCTATACAAAAGTTCATAACATGTATTCCTGTTTCTTGATTTGCTTCAAAATCAAAATATATATATCTGTTATCTTTTACTTGTTTAGGTACTGATGGTTTCATATAACATAAATGTTCTTCATTACTTTCCGTATATTTTTCGTAACATATTAGACATATTTTTTCACCGCATTTATGATTTTTACCTGTATATGTTTTATTACATTTATCACAAATATGTTGTTTTCGAATAGTTGTTACTGTTTTATCTTTACATGTATGTTGTTCAGTATAACCAATTAAACATACTTTACAAAATCTACGTTTAGCTAAAAATCCTGTTATATTTGTTATGGTGTCAAAGTGTTCATCATGGTAATATAAATATATTTGTTCATTATATTTTTTATTACCATCATAAAAAATATATTCTGTACTATTTGATATAAAAATAATTATCCTGATCTTAAGAAAATTTTCAAAAGCTTTCAAATCATCTAAATCATTACCTTCTTCTTTTATATTTACATTTGATTTTTCATGTAAATCTTTAGCCAATATTTTTTGTAACGGTCTACCTTCTTTGATATGTTTTAATTGAGAATCTGTAAAATCTTTTAATATATCTTTCACAATAGAAAACTTATTTGAAGCTAAAGAAGTTACAATTGCTCTTGCTAAACATATTGTATCGTTATTTTTTATTTGAATAATACTTCTTTTATTTATTACACTTAATATTTTTAAAGCTTTGCCTTTTCCTTTTCTGTTAGGTATAATAGTAACTTCAAAAATAACTTCTCCTAAATTTAACTCTTCAGCGCTATTCAATAATCTTACTATCTGATCTGTGAACAATTGTTTAACTGTATTGTATGTTCTTATAGGCCAACTTTTATGTTTAGTAATTATGATTTCATGAATAGGTACTATTTTAATTCTTCCATTAGGGTAATCTTTTATGGAATAATCCACCATGTGATCAAAAGCATTTGTGAATGTTTCTTGTTTTTCATCCTTTGTAATAATTTTGTAATTAAATACACAAATACCTGATTTATGTTTATATTCTTTTGTCAAAACAAGTTTATAAGGATCTTTTTGCTTGGATAAAATTTTATCATTTCTTGCCTCCATTTATTAAAAAACAATTTTAGTTATATTTAAAATGGTGCTTCCGAGTATGACAAATAAATTAGCAGATGAATTACATCACAGAATTATAAAATCTTTTCCTAAAAGACGTGTTTATGTTAATTCAATAGATCAAACATGGGCAGTTGATTTGATAGATATGCAACAATATTCAAAACAAAATAAACATTATAAATATTTATTAGCAGTTATAGATATTTTTAGTAAATATGGTTGGTTAATTCCATTAAAAAATAAAACAGGAGTAACAGTAAGTGAAGCATTTAAAACATTATTTAAAGAAAGAAAACCAATGTATATTTGGTCAGATAAAGGATCTGAATTTTATAATCGACAAGTAAAAGAATTGTTAAAAGATAATAACATAAAGTTATATTCAACTGATAATGAAGAAAAATCTAGTGTAGTGCAACGCTGGATAGGAACAATGAAACAACATATGTATAAATATTTTACTGCTAATGAAACTTTTAAATATTATGATATATTAGATAAATTGGTTAAAAATTATAATAATACGGTACATTCTTCAATTAAAATGACACCTGTTAAAGCAAGTAAATTAGAAAATGAATTAGCAGTGTATAAAAATTTATATCCAGAAAAAGAAAAGAAAATTAAAAAACCTGAATTCAAAGTTGGAGATAGAGTAAGAATAACAAAAAAGAAAGGTAAATTTGAAAAGGGTTATACCACTCGTTGGAGAAAAGAAATATTTGTAATTGAAAAAGTTTTAAATACAAATCCTGTTACTTATAAAATAAATGATTTAAAAGGCGAAGAAATTACAGGTAGTTTTTATGAACAAGAATTACAGATTACTAAGTTTTAAATCTTTCTTTACGTAATCAACACATAATCCTTAGCAACGGCGCTACTGCAGTGTCACCGTTACCATGTAAATATTTCCAATGATCGTTTAGTCTATTTAAAAATCATGTTCTATTGAATTAAATATAGAAAGTTACTTGCTTGGAGACGATAAACACTTTCTTTAGTAATTAACTTCTTTAAATCTTCCGTCTTCAAAATTAATTTGCGCGTCTTGTATAACAAACAGATAAACATTTATTGGTTCATCTGCTTCTGCTTTTTTTGTTATTTGGATAGTAATACCTTCAGAGCCATTTTCAATTCTTCTACCTGAACCGTGTAATGAATTATCATTTGTTGAACGTAAATCTAACCATAACGCATAATTAGTTGTAAGATATTTTTTTAATGTTGTTTCGGTAAAGTTTAACTTTTTTAAAACCATATTTATTTCTTTATTTTGTTTTGAATCTAAAGCAAAGAATTTGTTTATTTCATTCCATTGTTGATAGGATTTCATTCCTTGACTATATAATTGATTTGGGACACCTTCTATTGTCATTTCTACTTTTGTTATTTTGGGATTGTAATAAGTTTCAGTGCTTGTTCTGTTAGGATCTTCAAATAACATTAGAATTCCTTTCATACTTTTAGCTGGAACATTTAAATTAATATTCCATAATGTATCAGATTTGTTTTTAGTTATTTTTCTATGTCTTAGTATTCTATCATATAAAATAACCATTTTACCATCAATTTGTTGTCTTATTTGTCTTGCTAATTCTACGTCAAAAACCATGTCAAACTCTAAACAAATATTTTTAATTTTATAACTTGCGTTTGCATCTGTTGATTTAATAACTTTATTATAATCGTTAAATGTAAGTTCATATTCAAGTCTATCACCAAGACCAGCTTGATAAAAAGGCATATGAGTTTCTAATAGTTCAAAATCAAGTGGTATACAAAATCTGTTACCATATGCATTTGCAATTGCTTGATCACCTACATCTGCCGTAGCATCATTTGCACCAACTCTATGTTTTAACATGTTTTCTTCACCAATACCTTGGTATGCCATATTTGCACGTTCAAACGGAGATTTCCATAAATCGATGTAACAATGATAAATATCACTGTCATCAATTGACATAACTTCATTTCCACTTATGCGAATTGTTGTTTTTTTAACTATTGCTCTTCCTATGTTTTGGTATATAGTTGCATTATTGTCTGTCGATTGAAGTTCCATTTCAAATGCTAATTTGGTTGTTCTAGGAACAATAACATCATTATTGCTTAAATTGGGGAATCTAACTAATAACTGTTGATTTCTATCAATAGTTGAAGGATTATTAGTTATTACTACACATTGTCGAATACCTTTCATTCCACGAGGTTCTCTTATTTTTCTATAAGGATTTAATTCGTTTCCGTATGCCGACATTTTTAAAGATTAAATTTAGGTTTAATGTCGATGTTATAAAAATAATTCAATTACCGCTGATACTTGAGTATTGATACATCCGATATTTGTACTATTACTAATAAAACTTATCCTATCTCCAGCCTCAAATTTTAAAGGTATAGCAAAGTTAACATAATTAGAAAAAGAATTATCCAAACCTATTCCATAATTATTTTTAGTATCAGAAGTAACTTGCACCATGACATATACATCATGTTTGTTTGTTTTTAAACTTGTTAAACTAATACCTAATATCTGACCTGGAAAGTTCATTACATAATCACCACCGCCATTACCAAAATAAAACGCTTGACCATTCTGCACTGGACCACTAATTCCGGCAAATATACTTATTATTTTTTTGTCTGGTATATTTTTAATATTATTAACCATATTTTCAATGTTTAAAATTTTGAGATCTAGGGTATTGACACTTCTGTATAAATATTTATCCTTTGTATCCATTGTTAGAAGCTCACTCTTCATATTTAATATTTCCTTTTCTATTTTCGATGTATCTACGTGTTTTTTTCTTGACACCAAGTATACTCATTTTATTAAATAAATTATATAATCTAAAACACAATTAATTGGTAAATGATTAATTATCTTGTTATTATTTTCATCTCTAATTTCTAATTTCAATTCTGTTATAACATCATTTACCAAACACTTATATTCCGGATGCTCAAATATTACTGTTATATTATCTCCAAACTCTTTATTCTCAACCGGAATAACAGCCAACAAGGTACTCGGCATGCCATCAAGATAATTATAAGAAGTGCTAACTTGTTCCAAATGGATATACAATGATTTATGGATAGCAAAATCTACAAATTTGTTTCCATAATGTAATTTATCAGGTTCGAATATACGTTTATTATTAAATCCTAACATACTTCTTAAATCTTTATTTATCTTTAACTCAGTAGGAGTGTTTAATAAAGCAATACCATTTGCTTCATTTACGGATAATACAATATTTTCTTTTCGAAATTCATCCGCTATTTGTTGAAAACTATAATAACCATCCATAATCCTTCGAGTTCTATCTCCGGTCTTTCTTGTAAACCCATTATAAACGTTATACCAACCTACACTGTATCTTATAAATTTTAAACCAATACGTTTATTTCCATCTCTGTTATTAATGTATTGTTGTAAGTTTATTGTCTTATCAATATTTGAAATAGTATGATACATTTGTTATATTAAAAAATGATAACAAAAGAATTTAAATATAATCCTAATGCATCATATAACCCTGGTATTAAATATTCTAAAAAAGATATAAATCTTGTTAATCAACAAAAAGAAAACTTCAAAACAGCTTTTCCCGATTTATTTCAAAACTATCAAAACCCATCATTACACACCAAGGAACCATGGAATATATGGATTAATTCTTCATTTGATTGGTGGCAATGTCAGTTAAACTTTGCAGTTTGGTGTGCAAGTACAGGATGTGGTGTTTCCTACAATGACCACATACAAAACACCTCAAATCTTACCAAATCGGTTTATATGTTTCATTTATATTATTGCATTGCCAGAATTTTAAAAGAACTTAAATCACCTTTACCAACAAATTCTTCTTTCTGTTATTACAAAAACCCATATGACAAAGCTGCATATCAAAAATTATGTGATGAATTCAATGTTTCTCCAAATACAGATTGGAGACAAAAACTAGAATCATCATCTCAAGGATTAGGAAATTTTGAACAATATTATAAACCAAGTAATGAATATAGATATAATCATTCAGGGGATGGTCCTTTCTTTAATATTCATGATACAATTTATCATACAAAAGATATAAGTATGGCTTGGACAACATTTATATTAGATAAATCAGAGGGTTTTACAAAAGCAGGTATTGAACGTATTAATGAAAGTATTAAAATGTATGTATGGGCTTTATTAGGGGCACAATCTCAAACAAGGGTAGAAATATTAAAAGTAGGAACAGGATTTGATGCACAAAAACAATTCTTAGCAAATGTGCAAGATGCTATTAATAATCCTATCGATTTGCCAACACAAATATCAAAATATCAAAATGTTTTAAAATACGCAAGAACTAAAGTTGATTACGCTTATGGACTTGGTTTATATATGTCTCCCAGTGATATGGTATTAAAAATTGGCACCATTGTTGGTTATAATAACAAAATTGTAATTGCAACAAAAAATCAAACACTTGGTTCCAATAACGATGTAAATGTTAAACCTGTTTCACAAACATTACCAGAACCAGTTAAATCAAAAACAAATAAATCAGAACCAGAACAAATAGAATCAGTACAAAAATATGAAAATAATACACATGAAGATAACAAAAAAACAATAATAGTTGGAAGTATTGTATTAGGTATTGCAACCCTTATTATTTATGAGATTTATTAATATATTCCCTGGCAGCAGAATACAATAAACCAACAACCAAAACAAGCAAAGCCCATAAATTATTTCCAAACCAATTAACAATCTTTTCAGTTGTAGATAACAGCCAAGACACAATAGAACCAATAATACCTGGTAATGCAACTGCTAATTTTCCTGCAAGAAAAGATAATAGTTTTCCAAGATTTTTTAATTGTTTTTTTATCCAGTCTTGTAAACCACCTTTTGATGGTGTTGGAGGAGGAGGTGAATAAGAAGTAGATCCACCAGTAAATGTCTCAACAATAACACCAATAATCATTCCAAAAGCAGTTAAAATACTAGCTATTGTAATTCCTTGTTCTTTAAATAATGTTTTAATTCTTTCACCTAATGTTGTATCTTCGTTTAATACTTTATATATTGTCTCTTTAATTCTATTTACCTGACTACGTAGTTTTTCTTTATTAATATTAATTACTTCTAGTCTTGCACTTCTCTCTAATTCTAAATCTCTTAATCTACTTTTTATTCTATTTATTTGAAATTCATCATTGTCTTTTATAGCTTTTTCTAATTTGATATTTTCTTTAGCTTTTTCTTTATCTAATTCACTTAATTTTGATAAATTATTTGAAACTTCTTCTCTTGATGATGTCATTGCATTAGTTATACCATCAATTTCTCTTTTTGTCATATCTGTTTGTATTTCTTTATTTCTTTGATTACTGAATGAAGTTTCTATTTCTTTTACAAATGTTTCTGCATTACTTGCTGTTTCTAATAATTCTTGTCCTTCTTGTTGTGTAGATATTTCTTGTAATGGAATTTCTATATTATTAAGTTCAAAAATTGGTCCTTCATTTAACATTCTTTGAAAATCTGTTCTACCTTCTCTTATTCTTGTAACAGATGGTTCAAAATCATCAACACCTAAAACATATCTAACAAAATTAACCCCATATTTTCTTTGAAGAGTGTCAAATTATAAAAATATTACTATTGAATCCAGTCTGTTAGAACGGTAATATGTTAATGCAACTTTATTACCTAATTCAACTTTTACATATAACATTGGTCTTCCATAATTATCTTCCCCGATAAAAAAAATCTTTTTTATTACGTATAGTTTCATTATTTCTTAAATAAAATCTTTTTATCATTTTTTTGATAATTTCTTTTGCATGAATTTTAAAATCATCTTCTGATAAATCTTTTAATACTAAAAATTCATTATTTATAGATTCTTGAAACTCTTCATCATTTTGAACAGACGTTTCTTCTTCTTCATCATAATCATCATTATCAAATACAGGATTATCAAACTCAATACATCCTTCAGCCATTTTTTTTAAAAAGGATTTAATTTATATTTTGGTGGAGGATCATTAAATATTTGAATTTTATTAAAGAAAATTATATATTTTCCATTTTTTTTTTTAATTCATTTCTTACTCTAGCTTCTGTGTCTTCTATTAATTTTTTTCTTTCATTATCATCCATTCTTGTTTGTGTTTGTTTTTTACGTATGTTTTCTTTCATTTTATTATATTTTTCCAATTCATCCAAAACTGATTTAAATTCATTCTCACTTATCTGTCCATCAGTTAAAGATTTTGATATTAAATCTTTTATACTATTTAATTTACATTCTGCCATTGTTTTAATTTCTTAATGTTTTTTTGATTTTGTTGTTAACTTTCGTCTAATCAATTTAATTAAACCTCCTAAACTGCCACATACAACAGCTGTAATTTGTAAAGGAAGTAAGACAGGAATAGCTATTCCTATACCTGCTAAAACAACGGATGCTGAAATTAGACTTGTATCGACACCATCAGTAACATTAACTCCACGATTGTATTTTTTATATAACGATTTGCGAGTATCTCTTTCTTTAATCAATGTTTTTTCTATTTCCGTTATTTTTTGTAGTCTATAATTTTGACCGTCTTCTACGGGTAACGGTGGATATAAATCAGGAGCTGTAGGTTGTTTCATTTTTAAAAGATAAAAATTGACATATTTTTTTCATTTTTATTATTTCTTAACGGGGAGAAATTTTTTTTTTTTCTTTTACACAGAATTTTTTTTTGCAGTACTCCCGGCCTTTTTTTATGTTTTTGGGTAAGGAAATTTTAGTGTTTTTTTGAATGTTTTTTGTTTTTTTATAAAAATATATGGCATTTTTACTTGAAATGGAGTATTTTTTTGGGGTCAAATTTTTTTTTTAGGGGGGTTCAGGTGTGGAATATTGTGTAAGGTATAGGTACTTGCCAAGTCAGTATCTGGTTATATTTTCTTCATCAGTGTTTACAGGGGAAACGATATGGTCTACTCCGCCTGGGCAGAAAGAAGGTCCATTGCTCGTTAGTTCATTAGTTGAGACCTCTAGATCTGGGGACTGTTTCACTAAAAGTCGTAAGAGCTACGACTGATCGTAAATTCTTTGAATATATACAAGTTACTCGTAACTCTTACGACCTTTAGTGAAACAGTCCCCTGTTTTATTAAATAAAGTGTAACGTAAAATTACGGATAGTTTTATCCAGGTCCATAACTTGTTGTTAATAGGACTGTTTCAACTGGAACTTTTCGTCAAAACAAACAAAATTGCCAAACTCCATAAAAATTCTTCCTTCAGTGACAAAGAACCGTAATTTCTAACACAGGGTGACAGGAGGTGTTGATATTGCAGATATGCTTGTGACATTTTATAAAGACGAACGAAAAACAACTACTGTCTGGACACCTCGTTCATAAAATGGATGTTTTGCATTTTGAAAGTCTAAACGTTGGAATTATTAGAAACCTTTGTTGGTTAATTAACCTTGTTGGGTCGTCCCAGAAAACATAAAAATTGTAAAGTTGTGTATAAAGATTATGTTTGTACTCCTAACAAATGATTCTAAATGGGAAATTTCCAACAGAAAAATTAATGCACTTGAAAATTTCAAAAAATCAATAATTTGAATTTATCAAATCAGACATATCCTTAAATTTGTAAAAGTGTTATTTCAAATAATTTTAATGCTCTTTGTGCATATTTCGTGCATCAGAGGGTTGTGATACTTAATTTTATAAAATCTCATAGGAAGAGTTATATCCCTTTTACACTGAAGGCGGAATGTTTTTTTTTTCTCTGGAAGACATGATTGAACAAAATCAGGTAAGTTCCATGGTTTCAGTTACGACTTAGCTCATTGTATCTTACACACAAGTGACTAGTCAGTTCACAATGATTACGGTATTCAAATTCTGAAAAATCCATTTTACGAACTGAGGTGTCCAGACAGTAAATATTTACAAGGTAGAATGCAATATTTTGAATATTTTGCATATAATAGTAAAAAATGCATACATTTTATATAAACAAAATTCGGATGACAGACCTGTTCTCTCGAGGTTACGGTTTATCCAAAGTATCATTGAAGACCTTGCAAAAGATCACTTGTCAAAAAGGAACGAAAACATGCCAAATATGGCGAATCGTACGTTGAGCGTCAGAAAATGTCCGGATGGCAGGGATTAGGATTGCAGTGCCTGCTCTGGCAGGTACGGTTGGACAGGACACAAAAGAGCGCAAAGTATTTGCAAAAGATGTTTTGAAAGGTTTATATAAGGAATGCATTGCGAATCATGTTTGTGTTGAAGACATTTAATTGTACTTTTAGTTATTCCAAGTAAACAAAAATAGAGATTTATATAAATGTTTTGTCTTATTGATATCATAAATCGGGATATTTTGGTGTAGGGATAATTTGGCAGTTTTAGCTAAATAAATTGATTTTTAAATTCGTCATTTTATGTCAATACTCCGATACTGAAATCCAAAATGAAGATAGTGCATTGTGCATTTATTGATTTCAAAATACCTTCGATAAAATTTGGCGAAATGATCTTTTTACAAATTATTACTACTCTCTGGACACCTCAGTTCGTAAAATGGATTTTTGACAATTTGAATACCTTAATCATTGTTAATTGTCTAGTCATGCAATGAGCTAACTCGTAACTGAAACAATATAACATACCTAATTTTGTTCAATGATGTCTTCCAGAGAAACAAAACAGTTCCGCCTATGGAATTTTCAGTGTAAAAGAGAGATAACTCTTCCAACGAGATTTTATAAAATTAAGGATTACAACCCCGGGATGAAAGAGATATGCACAAAGTGCATTAAAAATATTTAAAGTAACGGTTTTACACAAATTTTATGATAGGTCTGAGTTGATAAATTCAAATTATTAATATTTTGAAATTTCCAAGTACATTGATTTTTCTATTGGAAATTCACCATTTATAATAATTTTTTATGTATAAAACCTTATAAACAACTTTAATTTTTTATGTTTTCTTAGACGACTCAAAAAGTAGCCTTTCTACTTAAAAAAATGAAACTTTATTAGTAAGTACATGAACACATTTTTCTTATTGTTTCCAGGGTAAATATTCATAATTATTCTAAAAAACTTAAATCATCCTTACTAAAATGGTGAAAAATGGTTACAAAATATTGCCAAGTTCTTTGTATCTGTGATCAAAGTTTGAAGTTGCTTAAAAGACTCACTAGACTGAAATTTCCTTAGGCTCCTCTATCATGTCTATACTGTTACCGTATTAAAGTCAGATGTTGTTCTGGAGTTATGTCGCCTTGTCCGTAAAAAAATCAAATGTGCACGAAAAATCACAAAATTAACAATTTTTGGGTAAATTAAAAATCGTGTAGACTTCGATGTGCTCAATATATCTTGTTAAAATTTGAAACATACTTTGTTAAGATAAGTATCTTTTAATGGTCAACTGCTAATCAATGCTAAACATATAGCTTCAACTCTTATTTTGTGTTTTAATTTAATGAAGTTTACCCTTCACTAAATGACAAACGTCAAGTAAAAAGCCTACAAAAAGGTTAATTAACCAGTAAAAGATTTTGTAATAATAATTCTTACGTTTAGACTTTAAAAATGCGAAAAATCCATTTTATGAACTGAGGTGTCCAGACAGTAAATAATATTAATGGGAAAATGTTTAAAACTATGTTTAGAAATATCTAATCGTGTATTTCTTCTAACAAATGGTTTTTTCCAGATGTGAAGTTGGTGTCAGACAAGGTGAAAATTTATGAAAAATAAATGGTTTACAGACAAACTCTATTGAATTAGAAAGGAAATTTGAAATATACCTTAACCTTTATATATTACTCTATGCTGATGACACTGCTTTATTGGCTGAATCTGCGGAAGATCTGCGAGATCAGCTAACGGCATTTGGCGAATATTCTGAGATTGGAAACGGACAGTAAAAGTCGAAAAACACTAAGATTATTATTTTGGGATTAGTTAGAGTTCGTACAAGCTACAAATTTCTTTATAAACACACTATTATGACATGTTAAAAGAATTTGATTATCATGGCATTACTGTTACAAAATCTGGTATTTTTGATATTGCCAAAAAGCTTATAGTCAAGAAAGCTTTGACATCGATGTATGAACTTTTAAAAATAGAAAAGTTGCATTAACCTCAAATCAAAATCCAGTTAGATTTGTTTGATAAAATGGTTAAACCCATCCTTCTTTATGGATGTGAGATATAGCGTTTATAATTCAATAACAATCAATCAATCGCATGCCAGATTCATAACCTTGTCACTCTGTTAAATTTTAGTGAAGCTTCGTACGTCATAGTGATGCTACGTTAATCCAGATTGTTTTGATAACACATGTGATGCTGTTAGTATTGGTGATCACTTTTAAACTCTCAAATTACAGAAGATGTAGTACAAACGTTGATGGCAAATCATCTGGTCTAGATAGTGTATTAAATGAATATATAAAACATACATTATATGATATGTTTATACTCACATCCGTATGTTATGGAGTTGCAACAAAAATTCATTCCTCAGTACTAAATAGAAGTCAGTCATTTAAAGAAGTATCGCATCCTTATCCGATACGTCAACTTATCTGTACAAAATATGAGATTTACAATGTACATGTAAATCCAATGCTTTTAACAAAACTGCACACGGTATGCATTCCATATAAAAACTTTTTTTTGTTCCCGCCTGAATAATACTCAATTGACAATACTTACCTGAAGATTATGACAACTTTACAAAAAAAAAATGCCGTGTGCAGTTTTGTTAAAAGCATTGGATTTACATGTAACTCTCACTTTTTTGTACAGATACGTTGACGTATCGGATGCAGATGCGATACATGTACTTCTTTAAACGACCGACTTCTTTTATTTAAGAAACCCATCTATGGATACTAAAATGATTGTTGTCATACTGTAACGTACAATTGTACATACAAATTTGTACTTTTCCAAGGAAACATATCTATTTTGTAAGATTAAAATTATATTATAATTACTTACGATGTTACATGCAATTATATTCCATGATCAAATTTTATTGAATCTACATGGCTTGTATGTATAATGACAAAACACATGAGAAATGCTGATGTGTTGATGATGTTTATATTTTATCTTTTACTCTGCCGTAATCAATTTTAAATTGTGTACAGAATTATATAGATTTTGTATTGACCTCTTGTACAACAGGTGTCTGAGGATTAATAAAGTTTGTGTTGTGATGGTGATTATAAACTAAATTGCTTAATGTACGCCGATGATGTGGTATTATTACCTTCGACTGAGAAAGGTTTGCAGTCATATACAGATAAATTAGACAAATATTGTAAATTATGGTGCTGAGATATGGATTTGAAAAAGACCAAGATTCTTATTTTTAATAAGACTTCTGAAATATCGATTTACATTTGGAAATAAAGAATTGAATAACACTCAAAAGTTATAGATATCTGGGCATCTTGTTTCATGCTTTCTGTACACTTAGTCATTCCAAAAATGATCTATATAATCGGTCTAAAAGGGGTTTTTTAATCGAAAAGTAATTTTGGAAATATGGTCTGATATCCATAAAAGTTTACATATATTTGATCACACTATAAAGCCAGTAATTTTATATGGCAGTGAGATTCGGGGGACATCTACTGTTACGGCCGAAATCACCTTTAAATTGTAGCCAACAAAAGACACAAATCAATAATAAATTTAACAAGATTTATTATATACAAAGTTTACAAAAAATATTACAAAAAAACTAAAATGTCAACTTAACTGTTCAAAATCCTTCGTCTTTTCCTAATCCGGAATTCTTCTCGTCACTGTTGCGGGAATCCAAACGTAATATTATATCCAATCAGTCACAATCTAGTATGATGTAACGAAAATAAAAGTCTGTCAAGTACGATGTGTGAAACGTAAATAAATCCAACAGCTGAGAACACAAGAATGTATGGTCCAATACGTTCTGCTCTGAAAGTCTAACTTTCTTGTCCGTATATATACTGTAGAACGGAAACTTCTGGAATACGGTAGAAGTTCGAATCACACCATAATTATTACGTAAGTCAAATAGAAAGTTCTAGTCATTCCACCAGTATCTGTTATTGTTCCAGTGATTTCTAAACTGCGCAGTTATAACATTATTTGGTAAACAACTATAAGTATTATGTAAACATAGTATACATGTTATAAGGCTATGCAAAACAAATTAGGCCAAGATAAATAAATATAATAATTACAATATCATAACACCTCCCCCCTTAAAAGAAGTTTGAGTGTAACGAGAACTTCATGAACAATATATACAAAAATATATAGTATGTATACAGTGTTTTAATAAGATCTAGATAAAGCATCTGCTATTACGTTATCTTTACCTTTAATATGTTTTACAATAATATCATATTCCTGTAACAATAAACTCCACCTAGTCAATCTCTGGTTCTTGTTTCTCATTTTATGTATGAAGGTGAGAGGATTATGATCAGTATAAACCAGAATAGGATGCATAGTGGGATTTAAATATACATCAAAATGTTGAAGTGCAGACAACAGTGCAAAACATTCTTTTTCAATAGTGGAATAATTTTTCTGATGTTTATCTAATTTCTTGGAAAAATATGATATAGGTTTCTCAACATTATCATTTGTTTCTTGATATAAAACGGCTCCAACTCCTACATCACTTGCATCAACGGCAAGTTTGAATTGCTTTTTAAAGTCTGGAGTTATAAGAACGGGACTGTTAATTAAAAGTGATTTGCTTTTTTCAAAAGAGTTTTGACAATTATCACTCCAGATGAATTTAGAATCTTTTCGTTAAAGATGAGTCAATGGTTGAACAACAGTAGCAAAATTTGAACAAAATTTTCTGTAAAAACCAATCATGCCTAAATATCTCATAAGTTGTTTTTTATTTGTAGGAGGAGGAAAATTTGTAATTGCATCCACTTTAGTCATAATAGGTTTCACTTGATCTTGGCCAATTGTGTGCCCTAAATAATCAACAGTGGCCTTACAAAATTCACTTTTAGCAAGATAAACAGTCAAATTTGATTGTGACAATCTATCAAAAGTATCATATAAATGTGTTAAAATGCTCTTTCCAGCTATCACTACATACAATAAGATCATCAATATAAGCATAACAACAGTCTAAATCTTTTATAACATTATTGATCATTCTTTGAAATGTAGCTGGAGCATTTTTCATACCAAACGGCATGACAGCATATTGAAATAAGCCGTCTGGTGTGACAAAAGCTGATATTTCACGAGCTCTCGGTGTCAGGGGGACCTGCCAGTAACCTTTTAATAAATCAAATTTGCTTACGAATTTTGATTGTCCAATGTTATCAATGCAATCGTCTATCCTTGGAATCGGATAGGAGTCAGATTTTGAGACTGAGTTTACTTTTCTGAAATCAGTAACGAAACGAAAGGTTTTATCTGGTTTGGGTACAAGAAGACAAGGAGAGCTCCATTCACTGTTACTCGGCTCAATAATATCATTGTCAAGCATATATCTAATTTCTTGTCTCATAACATCAAGTTTAAGTGGATTGAGCCGGTAAGGATGTTGCTTAATTGGAGAAGCATCGCCTACATCAACATCATGACAAACAGCAGTGGTTTTGTTTGGCACATCTGGAAAAAGATTTTTGAAAGAAAATACCAAAGTTTTCAATTTTTCTCTGCGATCGAAAGTCAGATGTGCAAGTTTTGAGTCTAAATTTGACAAAATTTCAGAATTTTTCAATCTTACAGTTTGTTCCATAGTCTTGGAATCAAAACATGGTTCAATTATGTCTGGTTTGTCATGATCGTTCTCCGATTTAACCATGGCTAAAGTGGCAACTGGTTTACTCTCACCTTCATTAGTACGTTCAAAATATGGTTTTAACATATTAATGTGACACACTCTATTTTGTTTACGCCGACCTGGAGTTTTTACAATATAATTCAAATCATTGATTTTACTCTCGATGGTATAAGGACCACAGTATTTAGCCTGTAAAGGATGCCCAGGGACTGGCAAAAATACAAGTACGTTATCGCCAGGCTCAAAAACTCTGTCCCTGGCATCTTTATCATACCATATTTTCATTTTATTCTGTACATTTTTTAAGTTTTTCTGAGCAATTTGACAAGCAGTATACAATTTTTCTTTAAATCTAGATACATAGTCTAGAAGATTCAAGTCAGTGTGTTCAGTAAGCCATTTTTCCTTAACCAATTTCAAAGGTCCCCTTACCGTATGACCAAACACCAACTCAAAGGGGCTAAAACAAAGGGATTCTTGAACAGCCTCACGGACCGCAAAAAGTAAAAAGTGAACACCATCATCCCAGTCCCTGTCAAATTGAAGACAAAAAGTCCTAATCATGTTCTTCAATGTTTGATGAAAACGTTCTAAGGCACCTTGAGATTCTGGATGGTAAGCACTTGATCTATACTGAGAAATCCCCAACTGGTAAACGACCTGCTGAAATAAACCTGACATAAAATTTGAACCCTGGTCGGACTGTATAGACTTAGGAAGTCCTACTAATGTGAAAAATTTGATAAGAGCTTCGACAATAGTTGGTGTCTTGATATTCCTTAGGGGAATAGCCTCAGGAAAGCGAGTGGATGTACACATGATCGTCAGTAAATAAGCGTTTCCACTCTTGGTCTTTGGTAAAGGTCCAACGCAATCAATAAGCACTCGGCTGAAAGGTTCTTCAAAGGCTGGAATTGGCAGAAGTGGTGCTGGTGGTAATTTCTGGTTAGGCTTGCCAACAACCTGGCATATATGGCATGATTTGCAGTATTCTGTGACATCATTTCTAAGTCTGGGACAGTAGAAATGTTGTAATATCTTAAGGCAAGTCTTCCTTATACCTAAATGCCCAGCCAAGGGGGTGTCATGGGCAAGACCAATAATTTCTTGCCTATAGACTTTAGGCACCACCACTTGGTATACCACTCTCCATTCCTCCTCTGGGATAGCATCAGGGGGCCTCCACTTCCTCATCAAAATGCCGTCTTGATGTTAGTAACATTCGGCCACTTTTTCTGCTTCTTCTTGGGGTAGAGCCCTCTTGCAGAGCTGAAGAACCTCAGGGTCTTTATTCTGTTCTTCCCTAAATGTTCTTTTGTCTAATGAATGGCTGTTCACGTCTGGCCATGGCATAATTACACGTTTGCTAGTACCAGGTGGTCTTATTATGGCCTTTTTTTAGCTATCGAGACCTTCAATGTCGGCAAGGAAAGTGTCAGAAAGGTCCATATAATCATACTGGCCTTCTTGTAAATCCTCGTCTTGTTGGTTTTCTTGCCATCGCCCTAGTAACAACACAAGCTGGATACAGTTCAGCATCATCTTCAGGTGATTTAACATCCATCACCGGTTTACTTGTAACAATTGGTTCAGCAACCACTTTGTTCCTAGCTAGATCATTTCCTAGCAATAATGAAACACCCTCAACGGGGAGAGTAGGACGAACACCCACAACAACTTGTCCAGTAATTAAATCTGACTTCAAATAAATACGATGGAGGGGAACATCTATACAACCTAACTCACACCTCGTAACAAAACGGAGGCACCAACGGACGTCTCCTCGGACAAAGGCAACACACCTTCTAACAATAAAAACTGAGAAGCTCCAGTGTCCCGTAAAATCTTAATAGGCTGAGGAGTAGTATTATCAACAATAGAAACAAACCCATCAGACATAAAGGGCTTATAATCCTCCATGTAATCACAAAAACTGGACTTAAAAGCCTGACTCGCAGGACATTCCAACTTATTGGTAACAACGGGTGTCGTACAAGCACTGGACTTGGGCTTATGATCTCTTTCATTCTTCTTCTGAAGTCTAAAACAATCAGCCATCAGGTGACCATTTTTCTTACAATAAGCACAAGTTAGTGACTTCTTCTCAAAAGTATCAAACTTTGGACCAGACATATTATAACTAGACGGAATCTTATTCTGTGCAACAGGCTTACTATCAGTACGCTCAGTGCTTTGATTTTTGTAATTTCCACTAGAAGTATTAAAATTTTGACCTTTGAAAGTTCTTTTATGTGAAATGGTTTAATTATCGGAAACAACAGCTGCATCTTGCAATGTCTCAACAGTTTTGTCATCTAAATGTGTTTTTAAGTCTAAATTAACACACTGCTTGAACTCTTCTAATAACATTAATTGTCTTAATTTATCAAAATGTTTATCTATTTTCTTTGACGTAAGCCATTTATCAAATAAATCTTCTTTTTCCCTAGCAAATTCAACATAGGTTTGTGTTTCAAACTTTTTATAAGACCTAAATTTCTGTCTATATGCTTCTGGCACTAGCTCATAAGCTTTCAAAACTTCCTGTTTAACTGTGTCATAATCAGAACTTTTTTCTGAAGAGAGTGCTGAGTAAATTTCAGCGGCCTTGCCCACAAAAACACTTTGCAGCATTGTAGTCCAATAAGGCTTTGGCCATTTCAGATTTTGAGCAATTTTCTCAAATTGTGGAAAAAATTTATCAACTGTTTTTTCACAAAATTTCGGAACCAAACGGATATTTTTTGCTGCCTCAAAATGTTCTGATTTTGACTTAGTGTTGCTTTCTACTTTAGCCATTTCTATTTTTATTTTCTCCATCTCTAACCTTTCCTTCATTTCAAGTTCTGCCTGTAATTTTTTTTCTTCTTTTTCTAATTGTTTTAATTTAACTTCGTTTTCCAATTGTTTTAATTTAAATTCATCTTCTTTTTCTAATTGTTTTAATTTAACTTCGTTTTCCAATTGTTTTTCCAATTGTTTTAATTTAAGTTTATGTTCTAATTCAAGCTGTTTTAATTTGAAAGCATCAACTTTTTCGACCTTGAGGTCAAGAGCCTCTTCACCAAAAATTTCCAAGTCGACTAAATTGTCTATTACCAAATTTTTTATAATTTGTTTTCTCATAGATGCTCTAAAATCTATTTTTAAATGTTTAGCAAGCAACACTAATTCTTCTTTCTTTAATTTATCAAACCCTTCCAGGTCTGGCGTTTTCAAAAATTTACCAGCATCAAATTCCATTTTGTAGAATTTTGTTGGCTAATTCTAATAAAAATACTGAAAAAATTTAATAAGATATTAACGTTATTCCGAGACGAGCCCCAAATTTCTGTTACGGCCGAAATCACCTTTGAATTGTAGCCAACAAAAGACACAAATCAATAATAAAATTTAACAAGATTTATTATATACAAAGTTTACAAAAAATATTACAAAAAAACTAAAATGTCAACTTAACTGTTCAAAATCCTTCGTCTTTTCCTAATCCGGAATTCTTCTCGTCACTGTTGCGGGAATCCAAACGTAATATTATATCCAATCAGTCACAATCTAGTATGATGTAACGAAAATAAAAGTCTGTCAAGTACGATGTGTGAAACGTAAATAAATCCAACAGCTGAGAACACAAGAATGTATGGTCCAATACGTTCTGCTCGGAAAGTCTAACTTTCTTGTCCGTATATATACTGTAGAACGGAAACTTCTGGAATATGGTAGAAGTTCGAATCACACCATAATTATTACGTAAGTCAAATAGAAAGTTCTAGTCATTCCACCAGTATCTGTTATTGTTTCAGTGATTTCTAAACTGCGCAGTTATAACATTATTTGGTAAACAACTATAAGTATTATGTAAACATAGTATACATGTTATAAGGCTATGCAAAACAAATTAGGCCAAGATAAATAAATATAATAATTACAATATCATAACACTACTTCTACATCATCCTCAGTGAAAAGGGATCAATTTTATAAATCAGAAAAAGCATATGAGAATTTACCATGTGATAAACTGTGCATTAATGTTATAAATATATTCTTGGTTCAATTAGTAGTATGTTTAAATATTATTTTAGAATTGCGACGGGGCCTCGGTGGCCGAGTGGTCTAGGTAGTTCGTCATGACTACTAATGATCACTAGCCTGTGTTCGACTCCGATCTAAATTGTAAAGGATTGCCAATTTTCCTACCGAAGGTCGGTGGTTCTCGCCGGGTACTCCGGCTTCCTCCACCAATAAAAACTGGCCGCGGTGAAATAGCCAAATGTGCTGAAAACGGCGTAAAACCCCAACTAAACAAACAAACAAATAGAATTGTGACAATGGATGACAATTGCCTTTTGTATCATACATTATCAGAAAACAAATCGGCTCATTGGCAAGTAAACATTGATCGTCCTAAAATCTGCCAACGGCACAGAAAACATAAATTAATATAAAATGTATACTTTCATTTTAGTGAAATATTTAAGACATTCATGAAAAATGACTTGCAGTTTAAAAAAAGACACACAGTAGAGTTATATAAATTAAACCATCCAAAATGAAAGTATAAACTTTGTACATGCATGTAGCCTGATTCAGATTTGTAGTCGAAGAAGATAATTTGTAGATATAGGATAGTGACAAAGGCAATTTCATTTTGTGCAAACAAATTTGGAGATATTTCAATCACTTCGTTTGTTTGATGTAGCTAATGAGGAACAAGAGTTAGTTATCTTTTCCTAACCAATAACCATAATTAATTTCTCTCCCTTTTGTCCTGAGACTAAAGGGAGACAAATTTATTATCTTGTATACATATCGATATCCGGGTCTGAATTGGGGAAAAATTTCCATCAAATCGAGCTATTTTGGAAATTTTATTTATTTTATCTAATACAAATGGAAAAGTCAAGCACAAAAGGGGGAGTTTTGGCTTATCTCCTAAGTTATGTCTTGATATCTCAATTTATTTGGCCAAGAAGTTCCAGTGGAAAAGATCAAAATAATGAAAATAACCAATTTAAAATAGCATTGGTTAAAAATACATGTAAATTTAAAGTTTTTGATATGACAATTCCACCATTTTTAATAATTGTTAGATGGGGCACCATTGTAACGCTATATTTATTTCATATATCCACAATATACAATTATGCAATTTATGGCCTTTATGAAAAATTACTAGCATAAAATATGAGTTACTGGAATTACTAGTATTGTAAAATTTAAAATACTGGAAATACTAGTACATTCGGGATATACTGGTGAAAAAAGTAATTGTACCTTATTTCGTTGTTCAAATCTACTCATTTTAAAAAAGGAAACCTGAATCGTTTGAACCCGTCGTCAACGCTCATACCAGGTAGTCGCTTAGTATCCTCAATAGATGACATATATAGGACTAAATGCATTTCCATTCAGTCTCAGGTGGAAAATTCAGTAGAGATACACAAGCAGTTAGTATTTGAACAAAACATCATAGATATATGGTATGAATTCCTAACTAGTTTCGCCACAGTCAATAAAATATTACAACAGACGAACGACAAAAATAGTTTTGATAAGGATTATCATGCATAGATATCAGTTTTGAATTTCGATTTCTGACATATTTTAAAATTAACAAAATATGTTGCACAATATGCACATCTCCATAGAGTGATCTAACACTCCATAAAGTTTCATGAGAATCCTGCAAGAAATGTAGGAGGAGTTGTGGACAACGTTATTTTTGACAGACAGACTGACAGACTGACAGACTGAAACCTATATACCCCGCAAACTTCTTTTGCGGGGGAATAAATATAAAAATTATCCTCCAAACTATATAAAAAAAATCTGAATGTTATCTTTCAAAATCTACTGAAAACGAAACATTGCTGTTAAAATGTCTAGTGAATTCTGTGTATTGAAAGTGCTGAGACAGCACTGATGGAAATATTGGATTAATAGCAGTGTGAAAATATGTTATCATAAACAAACACCCTACTTATCTTGTAAAATGTGGAAACGAAAAATAAAGGGTACCTATATTTATTGAAGCCCGAGTCAATCTTCTAAAAACACATTATTAATCTTTTAAACACATGTCAAATTCAAAGTGAAAACATTTTTTGTTATAGAATAGAGAATGGAAACGGTGAACGTGTCAAAGAGACAACAACCCGACAAAAGAGCAGGAAACACCTCAAGGCTACCAATGGGACTTCAACGCAGCGAGAAAATCCTGCACCGGGAGTCGGGCTTCAGCTGTCCACTGAACAATATTATTCAAAGTTAAATTTGTTTCTATTTTTGTTCTAAAGATGTGTTTTTACACGACCATAAAGCTGAATGTCTGTGCAAGCCCTCGGGAAACATGACTTTCCTCGGGTGAACAAATCTTTATATTTCAGTAATGCAAGGGAAATAAATGTATAATTTATAATTTACTTAGAAATTCATTCTTTGTATAGATTCGTTCATTTTATAAAGAAAATGTGAATAATGTAAGGTGTTGATGCTTGAATTGTAGGTATAATGCAAGGGGAATCTAAAAATTATGTTTGGTTCATCATAGTTAATGTTTGTCACGTTTAATTTATTTATTTTGCTAAAGAGGGGATGATCAGTTGATTATACAGTACCACAGATAAAGGTGGTTTCTGTTGAGGAAAATAACCGAAATTAAAGGGAAATATTGCTCTTATATGCTTTCCTAGTATATATCCGTTATTATTGCTTAATAAAAGTACAGATATTCAGCTTTATGTTCGTGTAAAAACACATCTTTAGAACAAAAATAGAAACAAATTTAACTTTCTCGGTGCAGGGGTGGCATTCAAAATCTTATAGCCAAAATATAAGTTTTATCAATTGTTTCAAAGTTTTGTATCCAATGTACCCCTCGTCCCTTCCTCCTTCCCACTGCCTCTTAAAATATTTATCTCATGCTCTTTATTTAACCTGACCTGTATATAGTTTTGACGAAATAGAGATAATTATCTTTTTATCTGACATTATTTCTGAAGTTTGAAAACCGATTTCCGTGTGGATTTGTTTACATTGAAACCGAAGGTGACATCCCAATCAATGCAGAATGGAAACTTTATGATTTTCAAACTTAATAAAAGCCATGCATTTTATTTTCATAATAAATTACTTTATCAAAAATTTAATAATATAAATAATTATTTGCTTGTACCTAGAGGACGGTCGGTCAATTGTAAAATGGCCTCAGAACCATGTGAGAGTTTGGTTGTTTACTTTCAAACACCTGAGTTTTCTATGGGAAACCTGAGTGCAAAAACGTTTCACTTACAAATTTACACAGCATATTTTTTTTCAAAATATGTAATTGTAATCGCCAAATATAAAACGTCTGTCGTCATTCTGGAATTCATATATGCAATTTACGACTGATACAGTTTGCGTTAGCATAAACAGAATGGCAAAGTAATGAAGATTTTTTTTTTATTTATACAAGAGATCCGCCATATCCGTCGTGTATAGACAATAAAGTATGGGCGGATGAACTGTGTATGGGTCTGCGATTTGCACAGACAAACGACCGAATTTTGGAGAAATCGTTATTTAAACACAAATAAGATTTTACGCACGTCTTTTTTTATTAAAAGTCATACAAAAAACATAGGATTCTATTAGAAATACATACAAACATCTTCTTGTCAGAAACTGTTTGACAGATGGAAGTAATATTATGCCTGAATTATCAGATAATTGTCCCTAATAAAATTGATATTTTGGTGCCAATCCGAAATTCAGCATGACCCAGAATGTCAACCAAGATGGCCGCCACAGCCGAACTTAGTTAAACAAAGAACCCTATGTGAAAATTCATTAAAAAATCTTGTTTGAAACCAATTAGCCAATTGGAACCAAACTTGGCAGAAATAGTCCTTAGGTGGTCCTCTTTCAGAATTTTGTCATATGAACCCCGAATGTCAACAATGATGGCCGTCACAGCTGAACTTAGTTAAACAAAGAACCCTATGTGAAAATTCATTAAAAAATCTTGTTTGAAACCAATTAGCCAATTGGAACCAAACTTGGCAGAAATTGTCCTTAGGTGGTCCTCTTTCAGAATTTTGTCATATGACCCCGAATGTCAACAATGGTGGCCGTCACAGCTGAACTTAGTTAAACATAGGACCCTTTGGGAAAATTCATTAAAAATATTCTGATCTGAGACAAATTGGCCAATTGGGACCAGACTTGGCAACAATGGTCATTAGATGTTCCCCTTTCATAATTGTGTCCGCTGATCCGGCCGGTCAATCAAAATGGCAACCAAAGCTGAACTCAGTTTAACATAGGACCCTATGGGAAATTTTAATTTGCAGTCACCATACCTTAAACTTGGTCATTTGGACACCAAACTAATACCAGCAATGGTCTCTTTCAGAATTGTGTTTGATAACCTTGAATGTCAACTAAGAAAGCCACCACACCATAAGTTTGTTTAACATTGAACATATGGGAAAACTAGCCAAGATAACTGCTACATTTAAACTATAAGTCCTGCTGAAGGTGGACACGTTAAATCCAGGTGAGCGATACAGGCTCTTGAGAGCCTCTAGTTGAAGAATATTTAATCCCTGATAATCATAATAAATGAAAAAAAATCAAAATTTAATACTCATATATAATTTATGTTCAGTATTACATTCCCTTCCAATATTACATTGTTAATTACCGAATATGGAAAGAATCGACCTTAATATGGGGCCGGATCGATTTGGGGACGGATCGAGTGGGATCGGAACGACTGTGGACGGATCGAGCTTGCGCAGGATCGACTTGAAATCTTGTACAACTCAACTATAAAGTCGTCGTATCACTTCCGGTTCAAATGAAATGCGTACTGTGCATGTGAAATTTATCAGTTGTACTGTGTTCACCAATACGATCGATGCGTAAATTTCATTATTTTCGTACCAGTTGTTTTGTGATACTTATTGTGTTTTTTATACCTTGTATACAACGTACAGTAAACAAAATTGTTCTTAAGAGAACTAGGACATGTAATAAGGTTAAGGTGTCAGTTTTCTTCCTATTGAGCAGGGACTCGTGCATACAGAATGTAGAAGTTAATAAGATTCGTGATTTAAACACATGTAAAGGGGATTTCGATAGTAAATGAATAATCAATCAATAAATCTGATCTTAAGTGGTGGTTTGATTATATTAAAAGCAACATAGAGTAATTATCACGGAAACCCTGAAGTTGTTGTGCGTGTAATCACAGACCAATCTACTTACATAAATACATGCCAAAATATTTCTGACATCGAAAGTAGAAAATTTAATGAAAATATTGAGTGCATGTTAAATAAAGAGATTTTTCTGTGTTTAATTGATGGCCCAGATATTG
Source organism: Mytilisepta virgata (assembly GCA_028015205.1). Classification (NCBI taxonomy): domain Eukaryota; kingdom Metazoa; phylum Mollusca; class Bivalvia; order Mytilida; family Mytilidae; genus Mytilisepta; species Mytilisepta virgata. Next base: position 42,827,673 of record CM051515.1, read on the forward strand.
ATCTTTTTGCTATGAGTTCAAATACAGAGATACCAAGATATTGTTCATGGAAACCTGGTCCTCATTGTGAATTTGTAAACGCCCTTTCTACAAACTGGTCAGATATTTTGCTATACACAAATGTATTTCCCCTCCTTTTAGTCAAATGGGGAGACTTTTACAGAGGCTCAGACGGCTTCAGTGTGTGCAACACAGACTTGGATTTTCGGTCATCGACCATCTGTAGTTTTAGACAAATTGAGTTCTCTTTCATCAGTAAAATATTTATATTTGAAAAATCATTCATTTAAGTAATCACAGCATACTCAAAACATTCCATTTGTTATCGATTATGAATGTGTTTTACTTTACAGTATTCATGAAAATTTAAATAGTCTCGTTCAGTTAAAAATTACGAACTGCTACATTTTGCAGCGTATGTGAAAGTGCTTATAGAATATTTGCACAGGGCAACACTTGGTGAGTCAGTAACAGGTTAGCGCTCGGGTCTTCGGGTTGATCTTACACTGACACACTGCGTCCTCTTCCTATAACTATTTACAAAAAGCAACTAAGAAACAAATGAAATGAATTTTAGACACAATGACGTGAAATAGCAGTAATATTCATGTAAATACCAGGAATTATATAGGTATTCTCCTATTCTTGAGGTGTTTAATCGGTGGGATAAAAATACATAATATTTTTAATCCCTTCCCGGTGATTAAAGAGGTTGGGCCAATAAGACGAGAAAATGTTTCACTCAGAGGGCCATTTTCTGAAAGTAGTTATTAACTGGGAAATTTAAATTTTTCTCATATTAAAAATAGTTTATGTTTACATCTCAATTTTCTGCATTGACAAATCCAACACAAAACTTACAGAAACTCATAAAAAACGTTGAAGACGCATTTTTGTCATTTTTGGGGGATTTTCCGCACCTTTTAAGTGGGAATTCCCTGACAAGCACCTCCAGAACCAAATACATAAAACGTATTCCTGAAAGACTGCACTAATGGTCAAATTTTGTGTGTTTCCTGTTTTGGTTCTAAATGTGTTTTTTTTTTTTTTTTAACAAAAATGGAACTTTTCTTTAAAAAATCAATTCAATACTTTAATTAAGATACATATACCTTTAAATTACCGATCAGAAGCATTGTCGTCATAGCTCAGTCGGTACTGTTGTTGGTTATTAAGTAACTATTAACTGTCTGCGAGTTCGAATCTCGGAGAGAGCTAATATTTTGGTTTCTTGCTAGATTCGCATTTTTTTGTCATATTTTTTAAACCCGCTAAAGCTTTCTTTCTAAATTTTCCCTACCTAAAATGTTTAATTATCACTAAATTTTTATCACAAAATAAATTCAAGATTCCCCCGTTTCTCTGTGCAACTTCCTCCCCAAGTTTGATTATATTGCTGTGCTTACACGAGTAAATGGTAGTGAAAGTGGGATATAGTTTTTTTTTTTTTTTTTAATTTATAACATCACTCATCTTATCATAATCATGTTAAGAAGCACATATAAATAACGACGTTGAAGCCATTGTGTTGTGGGTGCTGCAAATCAATGTCTAAACAAAATGAAATGAAGTCTATGTTAAACTACATAGCAACGACATTTTCTTGAGGTTTGTATCGAAAATCATAGGAGAAACAGATTCTCTTTCAATTTACTCGTGAGTTATGAAATTACTCCACCCTTGATAGTTACAGTTTATAGCCTTTCTACTTAAAAAAATGAAACTTTATTAATAAGTACATGAACACATTTTTCTTATTGTTTCCAGGGTAAATATTCATAATTATTCTAAAAAACTTAAATCATCCTTACTAAAATGGTGAAAAATGGTTACAAAATATTGCCAAGTTCTTTGTATCTGTGATCAAAGTTTGAAGTTGCTTAAAAGACTCACTAGACTGAAATTTCCTTAGGCTCCTCTATCATGTCTATACTGTTACCGTATTAAAGTCAGATGTTGTTCTGGAGTTATGTCGCCTTGTCCGTAAAAAAATCAAATGTGCACGAAAAATCACAAAATTAACAATTTTTGGGTAAATTAAAGATCGTGTAGACTTCGATGTGCTCAATATATCTTGTTAAAATTTGAAACATACTTTGTTAAGATAAGTATCTTTTAATGGTCAACTGCTAATCAATGCTAAACATATAGCTTCAACTCCTATTTTGTGTTTTAATTTAATGAAGTTTACCCTTCACTAAATGACAAACGTCAAGTAAAAAGCCTAGAGTTTAGTTTTTTTTTTTTTTTGGAAAATCGAAAATTTAACTATCTCGGGTGGAATATATATATACATATTATTACCTCTATTGTTCAATATTTTTATTAACGATCTTACTGATGAGGTCAAGAGGTTAAATGTTGGCATAAAACTTGATAGCGATATTATTTGTGTACATGTATATGCAGATGACGTTGTATTTATGTGATAATGAAAAAGTTTACAAAAAATATTAGACATTTTAAGTCAGTGGTGTAACACTAATGATCTTGTTGTAAATTTAAGCAAATCAAAGATTGTTCATTTTAGACCGCAGTCAGTACAAAGAACAAAATTTCAATTTATGTTTAATAATAATAGCATAGATATTGTAGAAAAATATACATATCTTGGACTAGTGTTAAATGAATATTTGAATTATATAGATATGGCAAAAGCTGTAGCTAAGTCTGCCAGTAGGGCATTAGGTTTGTTAATAGCCAAAAGTAAAGCTAATGGTGGTTTTGAGTTTTAAATTTTTACCAAACTTTTTGATACACTGGTTATGTCAGTTATTGAATATGGTGCCTCAATATGGGGAGCTAGAGAATTTACATGTATTAATGCAATTAAAAATAGAGTCATGCGATTTTTTATGGGCGTTGGAAAATATACCCCAAATTTATCTTCATATGGAGATACTGGCTGGATGCCCTGTATAATTAAACAATGGTCATGTATTTTTAGAAATTGATCAAGATTTTTGAAAATGAATAATGACAGACTAAATAAAAAAATGTGCTTATGGGCAAATAGAATATATAACAGTAAAATTAAAAACTGGAATTCATAGTAAATTTAGAGAACTTAATATTGAAAATTTTTGTAAAATAAATTGTACGTTTAATTAAAATGATATTAAGAATATTGAAAATAATATTGATATTTTGATATATACAAAAGAAAATGTTGTAATGATTGAAACACAAATGATCGCAGTAAATTGCATACTTATAGGTTGTTTAACAAGAATATCATAAAGAAAAATATTTATGTGTTAATATGCCAAGAAAATATAAAAGCGCCTTTGCAAAATTTTGATGTGGTGTGGCGCCAATTAGAATTGAAACAGGCAGATATGAAGGGGTTTTATGTGAAAATAAATTTTGTTTTAATGACTCATGTATGCAACAGAAACTCATTGAAGATGAGAAACATGTTTTACTCAAATGCCCTCTATATTCACATGCAAGACAAGAGCTTTTTACTAGAGCAGTTTCTTTTAATAGTGTTTTTTTAGATTTAAATGATAATGAAAAATTTATATTCTTATTTACAAATGAAAATTTGTGCTTTTATTATGTCAAAATCTGCCATGACATTTTAATTCAAAGGAAAAATGTTTTATATAGAAAAAAAAAAGATTTTTTTAATATTATTGATTTGTCCATTTTTATGCAAAAGTCTCTCGCAACTCTTTTGAGAGTGACTCTTGAATGTTTTTAAGATTGTATTGTACTTTTAATTAAAACATGCTATAAATATTGTACATGTAGAGAGGTGAAACTATAATAAAATATTTGATTTGATTTGATTTGATTTTGTGTTAATTGCTGAAAATCACAATTACTATACTTATGGGGCCAGGTTTTCGAAAGTATCGTAAGATTGATTGTAAGACATATCTTATGACATTACTGGCGACTAAGTTATGATGATCTTACGACACATCGTATGATGTAAAACAAAGATATCCTAAGACAACCATAGTTACGACGATCGTATGACAATCGCAAGTCAGTAATGACAAATAATGAAATTTTAAATGATTTAACAAAGTATGCAATTTAATTTTTGAAAAAGTACATGTAACTAAAAGAAGACAAAATAAATAAAAAAGAACGTTTAATTAATTTTCTCCTATTCCTGACGTGTTTAATCGGTGGGATAAAAATATCTTTAACCACTTCCGGGTTATTAAATTTCTACGTGGGAATTACCGCCCTTTTTTCTACAGTTATTAGAACGATAAACTAGAGAAGTCCCGAAATGACATCTATGTAAACAAACTACATACCAACGACATTTTCTTGAGGTTTTTGTCGAAAATCATAGGAGAAACAGATTCTCCTTCAATTTACTCGTGTGTTATGGAATTTCTCCACCCTCATTAGTTAAATTTTAGATTTTAACACCGCTCGCGTGTTGAAAATCGAAAATTTAACTATCTCGGGTGGAGAAATTCCATAACTCACTCGTACCTGAAGGAGAATCTATATTTAATTTTAATAGCCTTTTTAAAATGATTAATGCATATACGTTTACTGTACATGTGTAACATCCATGTACATGTAAATCAATTACGGAATGTGACAATCTATTAACATGGATCAATAATTTACCATCGTAAAAGTTTATCGGTCTACTCTATTTTAATATGAATAAGAAATACCTAATATTCGAACATTCAAATTCCCGCTTAACGAATTATTCGTGCTTCTATACATATACGATCATTATAAGACCATCTTACGACACCTTCTTTGGTGTCCTAACTTTGTGACAAATTTTGTGACATGTCACAAGTTGCGACCCTTTCGAAAACACATGTTATGACTGCAACACGTCGTAAGACCATCTTACGATATGTCGTAGTCATAAGACATCTTCGAAAACCTGGCCCATGATTCTCAATAAACTTATGAAAGTATTTAGCAAAGGTATATGCATTTGACCTTCAATCTGTTCTCAAAATATTCTCATTGGGAAACATAACATAACTCTGCCTTTGAAACAGAAGAACTACGAATTACAGTGTGTTTGTTTATACCAATACCAGCACTTAACATAAATGTTTTTACATTGGCCTTATAGTGTTTTTAGACACTTGATATTGTGGTTTTAGACACTTGATATTGTGGTTTTACATACCTGATGAACAAATTATCGTTATTCTTCCTAATACAGATGCCCTGTGCAAATATTCTTTAAGCACTTTCATGTAGTATGCAAAATCTCAATCTATCTGAAGAATGAAATTTAACTTCAGTAGTTTGTAATTTTTAACTGAACTAAAATTTTAACTAAAATTTAATGAATATTGTAAAGTAAAACACATTCATAATCGATAACAAATGGAAAGTTTTGAGTATTCCCAACACTTGATATTGTGGTTTTACCGTATGTTTAAAACCAAAGTTTTAAAGGTAATACATATCATATACCCTTAATGAGCCTCTGACAGAATGTTGATCAGCAAGTTTTGTGGCCTTTTTCTCTGAAAGGCTAGATTGCAAAAGCTCCCAGGTTCGATTCGCGCAATGGACATTAAAAATTTCAAATGAAACAAAGGTAGATGAAGTGTTAATAGTGAATTTGATGTTCCCGCTAAATATTTATACAACAAAATTTTTGCGACTAGATAATCTGGCCCAGATCACCCAGTAAGACATTCACAATAAAATAGCCTTTACGGGGGAAAATTCAAAGTGTTAATTGTACCACATTTAGTATGGGACTATATGAAGTTGTTCAAACACCTTTTTTATTTATTTAAATGATTTTCATGTAATTGCTTCTAACATTTAGTAATTTCATATAACTACATCGCTTTTTAATTTATAAAACCACTAGTTTATTCAATTCCGTATATGTTTTATTCATTAACAATTTCATTTACCTGGTTTCCTGATGGTTTCCATGATATTATACCACCTCTAAAATGAGAACACCGGATTGCTGGTATCAGATCTAGAAAAAATATCCAAGCAGCAGAAAAAAAGATTAGTAGATTACACATCTTCTCCCATATACCCATATGATGCCTGTAATTTCTTAAATGTATGTTCCGCTAAATAGAATAACCATAGCGTTAGAACTCGACACCTGTGTGCTTTAAACCCGTTCAGTCTAGTCAATCTAGCTTTATAATCACTCAACCTGCAACTAATTGCAACACAAGCTTTTTTAAGTGCAAATTGGAAATTATACCTGTACTAACAACATATTATACACACATATAATTTGTGGAAAGGGTCATTTTTTGAGTTAAATATGTTGTTTTGAGAGAAAAACCACTGAAAACTGGAAATAGGGAAAAACTCTCATTTTTGTATACACATTTAATATATAAGCTCTGTTGTAGATTGAACTGTTCATTTGAAAGCTTTAACATATTTTATATTCATTATAAATATTGATAGAAAGTAAATGTTTGTTAAAAAAGTGATTTTTAAAGAAAAAATGCGAACCAGAGGAATCCGAATGTTATTTCATCATAAAAAGGGTGTAAATAAAGGAATGCTTTTGATATGAAACTTGTACTGATAATTAATGTCAGTTAATTCATTTTTTTCTTATTACTTTTTTTTTCGATCTCCAGAAAGAAAAAGACAAATTAAGATAAAACAAATTTAGTAGCTGCAATAAGGGCAGGGAACAGAGGGAAAAGTTTATCAGCAACAGCAAGACTGTATGGAATTCCTAAGACAACACTATATGACCACACAAAAGGACGTCTCACATGGAGGACAGCTAGACCGGGGGGGGGGGTGTCGTTAACCATAGAGGAAGAACAAGCTCTGGTCAATTATATCAAGTTTATGGCTGATAGAGGAAGACCCTTAACTAACCACATGCTTAAGAAATTTGCAACTGCAATCTTGCGCAGAAAAAACAGCGACACACACAAATCTGAAGCAAAGTGTGTGTTTGTTAAATGTTGATCAGGTCCGGTTTATTCGGATCATTTGAGAAAAAAATAAGTAAATAAAAACAATAAATAAAAGATTTCGCAATTTCGTAGTTTTAGATCTTACGCTTCTTAACTGTGGTTTGGTGCGTAAATTTGTGTTGCAGCGACTTCCATAGAAAATTGATGTAAAATAGTTCCATAGTTTCATTAGAACATTATGCATATTTTAAGATTCTATCACTAGTAATTAAAATGCATAGCACTAGTCAATTGAAAGCAATAAAAGGCCCTAAGACACCGCAAAAACGTCCTGCAAAAAAGGAACTATATTCGACAACGACTTTACGAACTGCGAAAAGGTCCATTTACAAATTTTAACTATAGACGAAACAGTGCTTAAAACAATCGGGGGGATGGGTGTATTTCTCTTCCCCGCCCCAAATCCCTATTGTTTCGTTTCAGATAACCCCCATCGATCGATCGAACGAGGGCTCCCAATATCCGCCACCTGGGGACGCACCAGATGCTTGGGGGGGGGGGGGCACTTCAACCTTATTGTGGTAGGGGTGAGCCGTTGAGACTTTCATACCCCATCCTTATCATATACTTCAAAAATATATTTCTTTTCATATACTTTTTGACGAATAAAAACTTACCTACATGTATACACGTAATAAGCTACTGCCTTTTGTTTTTGTTTTTGTTTTTTTTTTCTTGCTTTTGTTTTACATATATATTATACAAGACTCAATATGAAAAGAATTTATATTTTCATTGTTATTATTTAGCTATTGACAAAACAAAATAATCTTAACCTTATCGTTTATTTCATCTGAATTTTATACCCTTTTCATATATTAGGAAACATGAAAAGTTACCTTTCCCAGCGGCTCATCATCGCCTGTAAAAATAAATAAATTTTCCGGTCGTAATTTTTCTCTGAGCTTTTACAACTGCTTCACGAGTTGAAATACCTAGGCCTAATTTGGTCGATAATTTTTGTAGGGTTCACAAATGCCTTTTTATCCATTTTTTTTTTTTTTTTTGTTGGGAGGGGGCAAGCGTATGCGTAAAGACGCATAATAAGGGTGGGACTAGTTTTCGCTGGTTTGCGAACTGACGATATTGTTCCTGTAACTGAATAGGTACCAAATAATAAGGTTAGATTTAACCATTAAACAAATTAACAAGTAATGAAATACGGTCACGTTGCTGTATAATTTTACATATCAATAAAAATACATGTATTATACTTCATGAGTCCCGAGTCCTCAGTTCTAATGTATAAATAAATTAATAAATAATATTTATTTTGTGAGGATTATAGCTAGTCTTCAATACGGTCTTCAAAGTAATATATACATACAAATAAAATATATATATATCAATATATATGTAACACAATATGAAACATACGTATGGTATATACACAATTGTTTACACATTTATTTGATAAATTATATATTCAAATGACTCTTTTAAAAAAAGAAACCAAACTTATTTACATGGTCTGTTTTTTTTTATCATTTTCTGTCAATTGAAAGTTTTCCTTTTTCAATTTTTAAATTATTTAAGCAAAGTGACAAAATGAAGGTAGTTTTTTAAATGCATTATTTTCTTACCTCTTATACTATACGTTCTTCTACATCAAGCTGGAATGATATCTATCTTCTCAAAATTTCACGATTTTGGTTTTCAAAAAAAAAGTTTGTACTTTAAACATATCAAAAGTTAGTAATGGCCTTTATTACCGACAAGTTAATACCAGTATGTCAACTTTAGACAATGCTGGCTTTTCAAGGTTTTCATCATTAATTAATATTTAAAGAGATATGTTTTATCTACCAAAATAGGACCCCGTTGCTTCTCTCAGGATAGGTATCTTCTAAATTAATTTTGATTTGACTCCATATCTAATTAACCTATTCCCCGTAAAAAGGGGCATATTAAAAAAATACACCATACATTATACCTTGTTCTAGCTATAACACAAATTGATAAAAAAAAAAAAAAAACGATGTTTTCCGTTCGATTCCGTTAAATACCAATTCCTCAGAGCAATTGGTACTTTGCGGAACGGAACGGAACGGAATAATAAATTAAAAAGTTTAAATCAGATTCAACTTGATCAGTTTTTCTAATCATCGACGGAACGGGCGGAGGAAGGCCTCTCTTTTTAAATATAATTACTAATGGAAGCAGAAAGACTTTTTGTCTAATCTGCATTTGTGTTAAATTCATAATTATTGATCAGGTCGAGAATGCTATCTAAAACACTTACCACTCGTGCAAAAAAGAGGTGTCAGACAATTTTTTTATATCAGAGCAATTGGTACTTTGCGGAACGGAACGGAACGGAATAACAAATTTAAAAAGTTAAAATCAGAATCAATGTTTCTAATCATCGTCGGAAAGACAAGACGGGAGGTGTGAAGATGAGATTTAGTATTCAGTTATGTTATTTGTATATTGAAAACCGTAAACAGAGAAATTTTAAAGTTTGTTTTGTTTTAAAGATTTTTCGAAATTTCGATAAATGCCCCTGATGGATACCTTAATTGAAATTCTGTTCCGTTCCGTTCCGTTCCGTAAAGTACCAATAGCCGTTCATCCTATATTGAAAATGCGTATTTGTATGAGAGGCGTTCATCCTATATTGAAAATGCGTATTCGTATGAGAGGCGTTCATCCTATATTGAAAATGCGTATTCGTATGACAGTCCTTGTAATGCACCCCCCCCCCCCCCCCCACATCAGATGATCATAATAGGAGTCGTCATATATAGTGGGGAGAGGTAATATTAATTTAATTTGCTAAATTTTATACGTTATGCGGTTTTAACAAAAATTCTACTCTGCAGATAAACGAAGACAAAAGTGGTTGTCATTTTTATGAACAGTAAGATGGGGGAAAACATTTAAATCGGCAAAAAGTTTTGATTTGACCAAGCTAATATCGCATTTGTAACGTGCTGCGTTAATAGGTTACAATCTACCATTAGCTCCTATGGAACCAGTCGTTAATGAGCATAACATGGTATTCAGAAACAAAAACATGGCGGATTTTGATTGGGTGGAGTATGCCACAAATAATTTTTTTCCCTGAAACCTTATGGATTCTTGGTTGAAGCAATGACAAAATAAAATTTTATTCCTCCTTCTGAAATAGTTGAGAATTTTTGTTCTTCCTGTTGTTGAATGCATAAATTTTACTGTTATTTTTCTGCGACGTTGACGGTCACCATTGACAACTGTAAATAACACATAGAGAAGCAACGGGACCATATATTTTTTTTTTATGAAATATGTTAACACAATAAATATTCTTTATTTTAAATAATGTTTTATAATTAAAATCAACTCAGTAAAATCTGTACAGCAAGAAACATTACTATTGTCGGCAATGGGAAAATCAATTGTTTTTTGCATTCTAATAACTTCTATATTGAATAAACTCCCTTCGGGCCTCTCTTGTATAGTCTTGTTTGTGTTTGTATGTAATGGCGGACGACATGCCAACTTTATTCAAAAAGTCATAGTACCAACACTGGATTTATATTAATATCAAGGGTATCAACTGACAACAAAATAACATTGTTTTGTGAACACTTATTTCTAAAGAAAAAGTGGGAATACCGAAGTCCGTGGACACAAAAAAAAACACAACCGGTAACAACAAAAAGACGACAAAGGACAAAGTAACAACAACATAAAACACCAAAAGGTACACACAGAAACATATAAAGAGTTGTAAAAAAAATATAATGATTCCAACTTTGACGACCAGTCTTGTTCACATTAAAAAATTTGAAAAGCTAAACAATACCCCAATTAAAGAAGGAGCAAATATAGCCGAAATAACAAAATCAGAAAGCCAAATAACCGCAGAAACTACGTTTAGTTTAAACATATTTTATTTGCAAAATAAGATGCAAAAGGATGAGACACAAGTTACACAAACTTATGAAGTCTTCTCCTATTATACAATAATATACAATAGTATTTTAATGCATGCTAAAATGTATTAATTACTGTAACTACTGAATACACAAAGACTGTAATAGGTATATAACAAAAGGGACAATGATAAGAAAAGAGATGTGATGTGTGGTGATATGTGTGGATTTCATAAGGGTATAATCTAGATAATCAGGAATCGCTTTGATTTTTTTATGAAACTACGTAAGGCCAGGAATTTAAAATAGAGTGATATACCTTTGTTTTACTGACAATTGTCGTGTCAATGAAGAAGTAGAGAACAACAGAGAGGCAAAGGATAGTCGAAAAAAGAATCCAATCCCGAACAAAATTTGAGGTCCAATCCAACACGTTTTACATGAAAAAAGCTAAATTCCAATCCTACACGTAAACAAATGTTCAAGTCGAGGTATTTCTGTAACCAGGACAAAGAGACAAATCGCATATCATGAATTAGGTTTTATTTAAAGGTTACGGCTGGGTCTGCTAAACCGATAATTTGCTTGTTAAAATGCCTCAAAATTACGAAAAACAACGCCGTCCCGCTTCAAATTCTATCGCCAAAACTCCCTGGACTTCGATTAAAGAATTTACAATCTTATAGACACACAATTGATGTCCCAACATACCAAGCAACTAAATGATGTCTTCAGGGTCCGACGGTGTATTTTGTTCAAAGAAATCATCATTAAAAATACAAAAATAATGAAAATGTCCAAGTGCTTACGTTTGGTCAGAGTTGCCGTCCGCCATCTTGTTTTGTACAATCCTGCACATGATCACGACAGTGACTCTTAGCTTAAATACTGAAGAGAAACCAATATATAAGTTTATCACATTATATTTTTACACGGCTTATAATACATCGTGAAAAGTACGGACCATTTTAATCAAATTTAAAAATACAGCATTGACCTACCCGCGCAGACGAACTCTTAGACATCCTCAAAAAAGTTCATTTTTCGTTATAGTAGTCAACCTTTATGCAATAATATCAGGGAAAGAAGTACAAAAATGGCATCTGAGTTAGGATTGTTATTTTTCTTTTAAGGCATCTGACATACATGTATGTAAATTAGCCATGTACCGTCAGCTCGCATGAAGTCAGTCATCCGTCAACCTTCGACTCCATTGTTCAACCTATCCCAATTACCCTACTTTTATTAGATTTTTTTGATATTTTATTCGATTCTCAGATTAAAAAGTTCTATTTCCGCGGGAAAGATAAATCAACCTTATCATATTCAACCTAATCGAAGTCAACCTACGCAAAATCAACCGTATATGTTATTTTTTTTTTTCTATACATCATGTTGATGATCACTGGAACTATGTAGATGTTCATAAATGATTATTGTTATATACAATTAAGAAATCATACGTAAAACCGTTATAATATTGAAATACTGACTGTGCTATATAGAGACTGAAATATGATCTTAAGTGTGTATAAAGTGGAATTTTAATGGTATGTAGAAAAAGTCGCCACTTCTTAATCCAAAGGTCGTACAAAGGTCGTACAAAGTATTGAAACGGAATTTAGTAATCATCTGCATTCTTTATAGGCTTCATTTTACTGTCTAATTTGTCATATTTGTAAATTTTCCCAAAGTACGTCTGTTTTGTAATTGAAAAAACAGTCATCCTTGAAAAAAAAAGATCAATATGCTGTAAATTCAGTAACTGTTATATTCGTTGACATCAAATTCGTGGGTCCTTAATTCTGTCGGTTTCAAATTTCAAAAACAAAAATAATAATAATCAAATTAAATAAAATGAAACGAAAATAGCAATTATTAGTGAAAAACATTCAAAATCGAAAGTTAAATATAATATCGGCCAAAGAATACCGAAGCGACAAAGCAGTGGGAAAAGTCAGGAAAATGGAACACAAAAAACAAACGCGACAAGGATAAATTTATAATTAAAAGAATAAAAAACGTATAATAAACTAAACAAAACAAGAACAAGACAGCACTCGCAATGTGAACTCCTATAAAAAAAACCGGGAGTGACATCATGTGTGAAGGGTAATCATGTCCTGCCTCGTTAACGACACCCGTCACATTACAAGTTGGAACGAATTGACTTAAAATGAGAACAGACAATACAAAACATACACCTTAAAGAAGTAAATTACATAGTAAACTAAAAAAAATATAAACAAGACGAGACAAAACTAAATAACTGGCAATGTGAACCCGCACTAAAGTGACATCAGTTGCTCCGGATAATAAAACATTTTACTATAATGCAACCGATTTACTTTGAAGTGTGGTCAATTAGATCAATGATATTATTTGTCTTTTTTTTGTTGATATTAACTTATCACCATGAAAGCTTTTAAACAAAAATGTAATATTGTTATAATGACATTTGCCACCTAATTGTAGCTAGCAACAAAAATGTTATACAATGTATTGTTATAGTGACGTTTGCCACCTAAGCCAGAAACAAAACCAATGTTATATTGTTAAAATGACGTTTGCCAAATAAGCTAGAAACAAAGCCAATGTTATACTGTTATAATGACGTTTGCCACCTAAGCTAGAAACAAAGCCAATATTATATTGTTATAATGACGTTTGTCACCTAAGCTAGAAACAAAACCAATGTTATATTGTTATAATGACGTTTGCCACCTAAGCTAGTAACAAAGCCAATGATATATTGTTATAAATACGTTTGCCACCTATGCTAGAAACAAAGCCAATGTTATATTGTTATAATGCCGTTTGCCACCTAAGCTAGAAACAAAGCCAATGTTATATTGTTATAATGCCGTTTGCCACCTAAGCTAGAAACAAAGCTAATGTTATATTGTTATAATGACGTTTGCCACCTAAGCTAGAAACAAAGCCAATGTTATATTGTTATAATGCCGTTTGCCACCTAAGCTAGAAACAAAGCCAATGTTATATTGTTATAATGACGTTTGCCACCTATGCTAGAAACAAAGCCAATGTTATATTGTTATAATGACGTTTGCCACCTAAGCTAGAAACAAAGCCAATGTTATATTGTTATAATGACGTTTGCCACCTAAGCTAGAAACAAAGCCAATGTTATATTGTTATAATGACGTTTGCCACCTAACCTAGTAACAAAGCCAATGTTATATTGTTATAATGCCGTTTGCCACCTAAGCCAGAAACAAAACCAATGTTATATTGTTATAATGACGTTTGCCACCTAAGCTAGAAACAAAGCCAATGTTATATTGTTATAATGACGTTTGACACCTAAGCTAGAAACAAAGCCAATGTTATATTGTTATAATGACGTTTGCCACCTAAGCTAGAAACAAAACCAATGTTATATTGTTATAATGACGTTTGCCACCTAAGCTAGAAACAAAACCAAAAAAATGATTGTATAAATCAAAACCTTTATAAATGAATTTTCCTGACCAGAACTGAAGATCCTTAAAAGATAAGTATTTCTATATTTAGTTAAAGTTCATTATCTAAGCCCATTTTCTATCCTGTTTAGCAAACAAGCAACTTTCCACAATGACTACATGGTCATTCATACTCATCCGTTTGAACACGAGGATCTAGCAATCTTGGCAACGACCACGAACATTTCTATATTTCTTGGTAATGAAAGCAATCGACATATATTTTTCGTTGGGTTTTTAAATTCGGGCAATGGGTTTACCCCGAAATCCACGAGGGTAAGTTAACCACGAATAATAAGTGATAAACACATCCTGACCGGCCACATTCCCTAAGTAGGTGGAGCTAATTGTTATTGCTTCTTAATGAGTTTGACCTGCATCACACATCGAGTATAATTACACTACTTGAACGAGATAAAATATACTAATACACTAATACTTAGCAAGTACCTATTTTAAGAAATCGGTGGACAAAAATTTGTGAATTTGGAATGATCTTTATCGTCTACTTGCATTTTCTTTTAATCAAAGCTGCATTCAGGCGAAGTCATACCATCAAATTATTTCAACCTCGCCCCATTTTATATGTGCCTGTTCCAAGACAGGAAAGTGTATCGGTCGAACACTGATTAAACCTTCTTATTTTATGATAAATTGAAGAGTGTGCTGTTCTGTTAAATACGGTTACTTATTTCTCATTTGGTCTTTGAGAGCTCATTGCGTTGGGTGGTTTTACGTTGCGATGAAGGCCTTATAGTGATCCGATGACGTCTATTTACATATATACTTTGTGTGTTTTTGTGATTTTCTTTTGTGGTCATTGCACTTTTACTTTTCATTCCTTTTATTCACAATTAGACGAGAAATGGGAGCATTTCCGCCATAGGAAAGCACTCGAAGTCAGAGACAAGGCCAGTACAAAGACAACTTACAACATTAAAAACTGGAGGAAGGGACGCACAACATTAACCAAAAAGGTTATGTGTAATTATGACTCCAGCAAAGACCTAAACTTTCGTTTTGCCACAGGGCCGTGTAGTGAAGATTTCAATGTATATCTTGTTTATAATGAAATGATGCTTACAGAGTAATTAGCTTTGGACCATTAATGATAATATCATCTATAATAAATTTTCAACAATTTTATTTTATCAAAACCAATTAATACTCATTTACAAGTGGGCATTTGTTGAATCCTAAGTAGTTTACGTGCCAATGTCACTATGTCTTGTCGTGTTCTGTTTAGCATGATTTGATGGGTCAACTGGTGCTTTATTTAAACGGTATAAATCTGTCGCTTTCAATTGTTCACTGTCTCATTACGTTATAGGAGATAGACAAAGAACTATTGTAAGTTATATTATTATAATATTTTTTTCTTTTCCGCTTTCAACGCCATGGATGTGAACTTTTAATTAGGTTCAATTTTCAAGCTCAGATTAAGTTTTTTCTTGATAATCTTACTTAAAATGCTTTCAAAAATTTAAAGCTTTTCGCCAGCCTAAAATAACTTTGCCATCAAACGTAGCTTGCTATTGTTGAACACTGGAAAGCTTTTGAGAGCCTGTAAATTGTCAGCTTTCCAAAAATGGTAAAACGAAAGATACTAGTAATTTGTTTTTTACAGTAAAATGTTCTTCTTTAGATATGTTAATAATATAAAGGCTATAAATTCTTTATTTGCATCTAACAAAGGTGAAACGTAATACAATAGATAACCTGAAAGCCGTTAGAATTATTGGATATGAAAATAGCAACTGAATATTAGACCATTTGAATTACTTTTGTACTTTGCATAAAAAATAAGTGATATGAACTTACCACTAAAGCGTCACATTTTAATGAGTTTGAAACTAAGGTTTAGATTCTGTTATTGCACAGACATAATTTGCGCCTTGGGCATTATCGGTGTTTCAGTCAATACAACTGTTCCTTGTATAGTCTATATTTCATGATAATGCCCTCTGCATAAATAACTGTTGTATAAATATTGTCCTGGAGAAGTGGTTCATACCACTTTCGTGCACTGGCAGCAAAAACATCACGTAACTATTTATTATAAATAGCATATGACAGGATTTTAACGAATGCAGTTCTGAAATTTTTAATGATATGTAATAAGGCCTATTATATAT
This sequence comes from Mytilisepta virgata, assembly GCA_028015205.1. Taxonomy (NCBI): domain Eukaryota; kingdom Metazoa; phylum Mollusca; class Bivalvia; order Mytilida; family Mytilidae; genus Mytilisepta; species Mytilisepta virgata. The sequence goes on from CM051515.1 coordinate 42,844,079, forward strand.
TTTACATTGGTTATGCTTTATCTGAAGCGTCGTTTTGATTTTGATCTTTTTTCTATGTCTAGAAACGGTAACTTCAAATTACCGCAAACATTTAAATTTGTAATATTTATAGTACAACTAATCTTGATATTTGGTATTCGAATTTCGAGATTAGTTATTCTGTTTATTACATTGAAATATTCCATGTATTCAGAAAATACAATTTATTATGTTTTTATGTGATTACGCGTCGACTATTGTATATCAATAGCTATTGTTACGTCACTTCCTAGAGTGAAATATGACTTTCGATTTCACTGGGTGAATTATAGAATTTGATTTCACTCGGAAATCCCGATATTTCATCACACTCAATGTAATAATTAAATAATCTTACTTTTCTCTAATATAATTTTAGCACAACATGAATACCTTTTTCTTCTCCATTTGTTTTATGCTGACAGTGACGACACGATGTCAAATCTCGACTACTGTCACATCACAGATTAAAAATGGATTGGATGCTGGTAAAGAGTTGGCAGATTTTATTTCAGACAAAAAATTTGGAGAAACTCTTTCAAAAGTTGGAAGAGCAATTGGTCCATATCTGGGGGCTTCCGGCCAACTTTTATCGTTTGGTTTAGGCTTTTTCACTAAATCACCTGAGTTACAGGCTATTGAACAACTGGTCAAGGATGTCACAGCAGGGTTTGATCAAGTAAATAAGCGGTTTGACGATCTTGTTCAGCACATTGGTAAAAAAGAAGTTAAAGATAGATTTCATCAATACGAGAATAACATTAATAGGCTCTATCGTCATTACTTCACGCCGATGATGATCGAAAATCGAGCTTTAGCTGTGTTTGAGTATAGGAAACGTGAATTTATGAGACATTTTAAAAGCGGATATAAAGACAGTGGTATGCAATTATATACCGTAATTATGAGCAAAAAGCCAGTGCTTTCAGATGCCATTTTTACTTCTGTAATGAAATACACCAACTATGACAGACGACAGTGCCAAAACTTTATGTATGGTATGCTTGAGCTTTTGCTAAGGGCTTCGACCATTGATGTTGCTTACTTGGCGTTAAGTAACAATACTGATGTTGTATATAGAATAGATGATTGGAAAGATAGATTCGATAAACTTAAAAAAAAAATGCGAGTTATTGACAACACACTAGTCGAGTCTTATTTTAGAGAAATGAAAAAGGACGTGGGGAGAATGCTGTCAGACGAAAGGGGAATATCCAATTATAATTTTGCAGACAAATTATACTCGGAACTGTCAGAAAAGTATTACTGGAGGGATTGGTTTGTGGTAGTCTATGATCCTGTTTCAAGCTATAAAAATCATTACATTAGTTATTGTCAGCCGCCAAGTTATTATACATTCAGGGAACATGGTAGAAACGTGCTGATCTCAAGTGCAGACAAGAATAGTAGAAGCATTGACAAAGCGGAAGCCCATCAATATATTTACAAAATTCGGAACGCCGTGGAAAAGTATTTCTACAAAAAAGAGCGACGCATCTGGGCGGATTTTTTTTATAAATCATTTGACTTGCGAGATTACGGTAAATATTTTTCTTCTAGTTGCAGCATGTCCTATTTTGACGGTATTGTAAAGCGTGATTTTCTATACTACAAATGGGGAAAAAATCTATACTACAAAGGACCAGAGCATCGTATAGTGTGGAAAGAGGGTGAACGTTTTCACTACTTTAGCTTTAAGTGAAGAAAGAACAGAAGGCTATTCTGCATTTTATTTACATGTATATTTAGACATAAGACTTATAAACGGTCTTGTAACCGTTGACACGGTGCGTTATCTTCCAAATACACCGATAGTGATTTTGTCAGCACTAAAAACTGAAAGCAGTGAAATTTTTATCAAGCTGTACCAAATGTACCTTTTGTTTCTTGTCAATAAAATTATTTCAGTGGTGGTAATGTATACTATGCTTGACAAACTGGTATTTTTATGTAAACATGAAATCTGTGATTGCAACTGTACATAAAAGGTACAGGAGCTGACCATACATTAAATGAATGCGTTCGGTGTACCCAGGAAGCTTAATTCACTTAATTAAAGCAAGTGTGCATGAAAATGTATGAATGAATTCTGTAAAAGTGTAAAAGTAGTCGATAAGCCGGAATGACATGTAAAACATGTTGAAAAGGCGGGTTAACGAGTATTTTTATCCTAGGCACTTCCAAATTGATCAAAAGGCCACACCAACTTGATTTTTAGTTCTTTGGATTTCCCCCGCTCAGATTTTTGGAATATATAAATTTTAAGAAAAAGTTTTTTGGCGCTTCCATGATTTCCAAAAATGCTAAAAATTGAAAATAAAAATTGTTCGTCCGCTTCTAAAATTTTGTTGAAATTTGGATTTTTCCCATTGTTTGCAATATTTTATTTTAAAAAATGTATGCCGGTATTTAGATTTGATATAAAAAAAGGTCCTGAAGAAAACTAGAGGCTCTCAAGAGCCTGTATCGCTCACCTGGATTTAACTTGTCCACGTTCAGCAGGACTGAAAATTTAAGTGTAGCAGTTATATTGCTGTCATCAGTTTAAGATATGATGACTGCAATTCAATTTTCCTATAGGGTCCTAAGTTAAACTAAGTTCAGCTTTAGTGACCATGTTGATTGACAGGCCAGGTCTGAAATGGGACCATCTAATGACCATTGCTGCAAACTTTGGCTCCAATTGGCTTAGTGGTTTAAGACGAGAAGATTTTTTTAAGGAATTTTCAAATAGGGTAACTGAGTTCGGCTGTGGCGGCCATCTTGGTTGATAGTGCGGGTCAATGGACACAAATTCTGAAAGAGGACCATTTAAGGACATTGCTGCTAAGTTTGGTTCCAATTGGCTAAGTAGTTTCAGACAAGAAGATTTTTTAATGAAATTTCCATTGGTTCTAATATTAAACTATGTTTGGCTGTGGCGGTCATCTCGGTTGACAGTCCAGGTCATCCAACACAATTCTGAAAGAGGACTATCTAAGGATCATTGCTGGTAAGTCTTGTTCCAATTTGCTCACTTGTTTCAGACAAGAAGGTTATTTAATGAATTTTCCCATATGGTCCTATGTTAAACTAAGTTCAGCTGTGGCGGCAATTTTTGTTGACATTCCGGGTCAACAGACAAAACTCTGAAAGAAGACCATTTAAGACCATTGCTGTCAAGTCTGGTTCCAATTGGCTGAGTAGTTTCAGACAAGAGGATTTTTTAATGGATTTTCCTGTAAGGTCCAATGTTAAATATGGTAGGCTTTGGTGGCCATCTTCGTTGACAGTCCAGATCATCGGAAACAATTCTGAAAGAACCATCTTGCTCCCAGATTTTGTTCCAATTGGCTCAGTTGTTTCAGACAAGAAGATTTTTTAATGAATTTCCATATGGTCCTATGTTAAACTAAGTTCGGCTGTGGCGGCCATCTGGGTTGATCGTCCGGTTCATCGGACACACTTCTGAAAGAGGACCATCTAAGGACCATTGCTGCTATAAAAATAAAACGTATCACAAAATACCGAAATAAATTTGATGCACTGTATGGCCTGACAACTCATCAGCAGTTCTCGAGATCAAAATGTTGGAAAACCGGTTAAAGATATAATGATAAATTAATAAGTACAACCATCAAAAATCAAGACAATTAAAACAAACAGATGTCAAAATTCAGTTAAGGGTTACCTTCTAAGAAGATCCTTAGAAATTTCCGGTAATTTTTGTCAAATTGTGAACGGAAGATTAAAAGGCATTTGAGTAATGAATCATGCCAGGACAAAAGATCTGGCTACTGGGCTGATAATGCCCTTGGGGACAAACAGTCCACCAGCAGTGACATAGACCCAGTGGTAGTAATAAAACGTATCACAAAATAACGAAATAAATTTGATGCACTGTATGTCCATTTCGTTGACTGACAACTCATCAGCAGTGCTCGAGATCAAAATATTGGAAAACGGGTTAAAGATATAATGATGAATTAATAAGCACAAACATAAAAAATCAAAACAATTAAATCAAACAGGTATCCAAATTTAGATAAGGGTTACCTCTGCATCAAAACGAAGAGCCTTAGAAATTTCTGGTAATTTTTGTCAAATTTTGAACGGAAAATTGAAAGGCATTTGAGTAATGAATCATGCCAGGACAAAAGTTCTGGCTACTGGGCAGATAATGCCCTAATGCTATGTTTGGTTGCAATTGGCTCAGTAGTTTCAGACAAAAAAAATTTAAATGAATTCAATAGGGTCCTATGTTAAACTAAGTTCGGCTGTGTCGGTCATCTTGGTTGATCGTCCGGATCATCGGACACACAATTCTGAAAGAGGACCACCTAAAGACCATTGCTGCTAAGTCTGGTTCCAATTGGCCATGTAGTTACATAGAAGAACATTTTGAAATTTATCCTCCTTTTTTCTATTTTTAGTCGCAGCAGCCATGTCGGTTGGAAGTCGGGGACATCGGACACAATTTTGGAAGGGTGCTACCCAAGGACCATTCCACCAAAGTGGTTTCAAAGAAGATCTTTAAAGAAACATTTATGCCGAATGCATCTTTAAAGGGCAAAACTCATATAAGGGGTCAATTAATTATTTCGGTCATGTTGATTTATTTGTAGATCTTATTTTGTTAAACATTTTTGCTGTTTACAGTTTGTCTTTATCTATTTTAATATTCATGATAATAACCTAAAACTGCAAAATTTCCTTAAAATTAACAATTCAGGTGCAATAACCCAACAAAGGGTTGACCGATTTGTTTGAAAATTACATGGCATGTAGATCTTGACCTGATGAACATCTGTACTCTGTCATTTTTCTCTAAATGCTTTAGTTTTTGATATATAAGTCAAAAACTGCAGTTTACTCCTATATTCTATTTATAGATATTGCGGTCATTTTGTTTAGCAGGCGGGGTCATCGGACATATTTTTTAAACTAGATGCCCATATGATGCTTTTGACCAAGTTTGGTTTAATTTGGCCCAGTAGTGTCAGAGGAGAATTTTGTAAAAGTTAATGGACGACGGACGCCAAGTGATGAGAATAGCTCACTTGACCCTTTGGGTCAGGTGAGCTAAAAATTAAAATTAAAAGTTCGCCCGCACCTATTTTTGCCATCCAAAATTCAAAGAACTAAAAATCAATTTGGTGGGGCCTTAATTATTATAAGTAGGGAAACATTTTATCGCTTTTTAATAGCAGTATTAACAAAATAATGAACTCTAAACTAAAACTATCTATACGACTGGCAAGATCTGTACAACCATTTTCTAATGAAACTAGGTTTTATGGCAACCCAGATCTCCCACATAAATGACAGCTTTCATAGTTCTGTATGAATTTTGAATCTACATATGTGCCAATAAATTTTTAAAATATATCCTTCAATAAAATATAATTTCAAGCATTATTAACGTGGTGTACTCAGACATGTGATACATTGCGGATATGTTCCCACGCACTAATGAAAGTGTCACTGAAATACACCTTCACAGCATAAATAACCATGACGCTTCCCCTAATCTTGGAAGCACACAATAAGTTTCAGAACTTAAATATTCATTTAAAGTTTGAAATGATTACACCTTCAAGCATAGAGGATTCCTCTCTATTTTGGGGTAAGATATAAACTATATATTGTAGAAAATGATAATTCAGGAGAACTGCGATAAACACAACAGGCAATCGCAATGCAATTAAAATCAGGAGGTCACCAAATTGGTTTCCACAATGGCAAGAACCTCACACACAACAAAAAAATAAATTGTATGAAAAGGAGATGCCAAAATGGACACCAGGACGTTATTACATGGTCTTCAATTTGGCGGCAAACCAGGTGCTCACCATGAAGCTTTCAACGCCAACTCGAGAAAATTAACTCTTTTCCGCAATACAATGCACTGTCTATTTTCATCATAAACTGAAATGATTAATTAGCAAGGCAAGACAACAATAGTAAACAACGTGAAATAGTTAAGGACAAAGAGAAGACTAAAATGCCGCTACAGAGGCAGCTCACGCAATTCAAACATCAATTGTTTCAAAGTTACTGAACGAGTCCATGACATAGATACTGAAATGCGATCAGTCGTCAATAGAGAAATAGTAGAAATATTTTATGGGCTCCGTTTGGGGTAAAAAAAACTGAAATGTCTTAATTGTCGTTTCAGGGAAACTTTTTGTGGACAATCCACAGATAAAATATGAAATGTATGTATTGATACATGTATTTGAGTATACAAAGTACTGACACCATTATCTACATCGTTCTACCGCTCAGAATGCACGAAAATATTCCAAAAATAAGTTATTTATTCAGAAATAAATTGTAGCCAGATCACCTTGAAAATGAAAGTTAACCTTATTAATCATTTTCATTACTAGGTTTATTATGTTACCTTCTTTTTTGATATATTAATGACAAAATAAGACAATCAGTACAGCAGTGTGTATCAAATAATGCTTGGTTGAGGTATTTACAAGTAACTAGCGAATTCGGAGTCTGTTTGATTTGTTAATTTAATGATATAACTTGCTTTGGGATATTTTCTAGCAAATTGTGTGACAGGAGTATGCAGATGATAAGGTAAGTAGTCTTTAGGCCAGATATGATGAAATGTCAATAGTTTTAGCTGTGGATATTCCACGAAAGTTTGTCCTGAGGTGACAAGAAAATTAAGTTTTTGCCAATGGACGGCGCAAAAACGGTCTCCGCAGATTCTTCTGAAAGGACCTAAAATGGGTAGTTAAAGTTTTTAAGAGAACGACGTTAAGTGTTGAAAGTAGACGAATATCCAAGGACCAACTTCCTGACTTCGGACAGGGCAATAAATGCGGCGAGGTTAAATCACAGGCACTTGTTTCAAAAAATATATGTTTACTTCCGATTGACTACATGTTAATATTTAACCGCGCTGTGATTGGTCAGAATAAGTAAAGGTCTCTGGATTTTTCATATGCATTTGGAATTTCTCTAGACCGTCCATGTTTGATAATGCTATCATGATTCATCTTCTCAAAATTAAAAGTAAGCCTTTAGAAAGAAGATTGTCGTTGTTATGCAGATTATAAAAATATGTTGCATTCAGAATTGATGATATTTTATTTTTAAAGCACCATTTATTTTATTTTGTAAACAAATTCTGTGCGGACCGGAAGTAGATGTATCTGTTCCAATGACTGAAAAGTAAACATTACAAGGTTAGCTGAATATTCATGCCCGTCCGTCAGAGGGGGCCCCGGTAGGTAAATTTAAATATGACAGTCGAAAAAAAGAAATATCTCGGGAGTGCAAAGATATAGTTTGGTCAACGAAAGGATCACAATTACATGAGAAATATTGAGACCAAGTGGGTCAGGTCAAAATGGCAGATATTTACCTTGATTTAAGGAAGAGAAGAGGACATATATTTTTTGAAACAAATGCCTGTGGGTTAAATGCATTTCGTGGCTTGTCAACCCTTCTCCTTAGTATCGACCCAAGACAAAGTGTCATACCAACTGCATGTTCTTTTGGGCGGTCATTGGTTAAAATAATACATTTAGACACATTATAGAAAGAACCTTATAAAAAATAACACAACCCACAACTCTAAACTGAAATACATGTATACTAAACATCGAGAGATAATGTAAACTTGTCTTAATACTTAAGGCAAGTTCAGCGATAGGGTATTTGTCCATTGTTCCCATTAGAACCCGCTCTCCGGAGTTGCCAAAGCCATGCTCCGCAAAGAATTTATTGGTAAAAGAGTCCAAAATTAAGAGGGAACAAATTTCTTTAATGTGAGAGATAGGGATGCTATAACGGTGAACAAGGCGTGTATCTTTTTATGTAAAGACTTCCCTTTGATTATTGGTCAAAACTTTGGTTATACAAGCATATATACATATACTAAAGTTTAATTTCAGGAGCTCAGTCTCTCGGTTTTTCGAAAATATTTCACTGATTCAGAATGGAATCACACAATTATAGACAGTAAATTGAAAACCAGCACCCACGGTAATAGATTTGCCAAGGCACGGTACGTTTTGTCATTTACAAAATCTTTTCCCTCACTTTGATAATGCCTCATTGTAAACGAACAGGGCGCATTTTTCCAGCGATAGGTCCAAGCCTACACGCCTCGAAGTGAGCATGTGACCTTATACAACCCAATGAATGCCATAACCCCCCCCCCCCCCCAAAAAAAAGAAAGTAAAGCGCGGGAAAAGGGGAGGAAACCCAATCAGAATAATAGATGTATAGATGGATGGATGAATTATTGTCTAACGTCTAGTGGCAACCAGGTGCATATGTTGACATGATAATGAATATGATCCCTGCTTTGTACTAGACCGACACGCTAAGTCGGATTTTTAATGTGCTAGCTCACGAGGTAACTGTCCGTAGGAAGACATGTCACCTCACTCGGACACATTATACTTACTCCGAGCCGACCAGTCTTTGCTCTTACTCCTAGATGCCGCGTGATTGGCGGAGAAGAAGCAAATACCAATTTTAATGTCTTTGGTTTGACTCGGTCGTGGATCGAACCCGCGACCTTCCGCACTCGGGACGAGCACGCTACCACGAGATAGATGTATAGAATGAATCCCGAAATGATCCAAGAGTTATCTCCCGTACACTTCAAGTTAAAAAACCTGACGAACACTAACGGTTATCATATGCATACAGACAGAACTCTTCTAAAACTACAGGCCAGATTTGGTTTATATGTTGCAGAATTGTTACCTAGAAATTGAAGATTATCATACTCTACTGTCGTTTTGATTTATTGATTTTTGTAGGACTTATTAGACTTAGTTTATAATCACTTTGTATCATATGCATACCTTGTGGATACAACTCCTCTGGAAATACTCATCAGAATTTGATTATATTTTGTAGGACTTATGGGACTTAATTTATTATCGATGTGTATCATATGTATACCGTCTGGATACAGTTCCTCTGAAACTACTCATGAGAAATTGATTGTATTTTGCAGGATTTGTGCTGATGATATGAAGTTGATAATACAACTTCATCGATTTTTACAGTAGATATAGAACTTTGATGTTTTTATTATCACATATTACCATATTTATGCTTTCTGGCCCGAACCTCTCTTAAGATTATTGGCAGATTCTACTTCCAATTAAAGCGTGATATTTTTTTTACACCATTATCTGCCATTGGGTTCTTTTTGTTCCCTGCTGCGAAGCAACGAAGGTACATTGTAATTCTGTGTCATTGAGGGCTTCTCCGATGGTTTAATGACTTTTTCACTGTGGCGTGTAACAAGCATGAATTTAAATGATCAACGCTGATCGGTTACCTCTCTAAATATGCGTTACTGTATTTCAAGCAGACTTAGTACATGTTATCTAAATATGGTTGACATATTTTTGATTTTGCCTTTCTACAGGCTATAACGTTGTTTTCGATTTGATAGGAAGGTTATTCACGTTTTCAGAACAATTTCATTGGGTTGCCTTAGGCAGAAATTGGGATTAAGCGTTGATTAAGCAACTATTTCACATACCAAATCGCTTAATTACCTATACACAAGACAGTCATTAAACATTACTATATTACAAACTAGAGGCTCACCAGAGCCTGTATCGCTCACCTGGAGTCTGGTTTTCATTGGACAATTAATCAACTATTTGACCAAGTTTGTTGTAATTGGTTCAATTGTTCAGGGAAAATTTATTTGACAAAAAAGGGCAATAACTCCGAAATGGGTTTCGGGATTTCCTTTAAAATTTCAGGGTAGGTAGACCTCAACATGGCAAATATTTTTCAGATTTATATTTCACTTCTATCTCAAATAGTTTTGGAGATAAATGACGAAAACTGTTAAATTATGAAAATTTGACGAAAAAAAGGCAATAACTCCTAAATAGGTTTTGGGATTTCCTTCAAAATTTCAGGGTAGGTAGATCTTGTCATGCTGATCAATTTTACCCCATGTCAGATTTTTGATATCTGTAACGGTTTTTAAGTTATAAGCCAAAAAACAACACATGCACCCATATTCTATTTTTAGCTACGACAGCCATGTTTTATGTCAGATCAAAATAAATTGAGGATCGTTTGTAGAGGACATGTCATAGATCATTCCTATCAAGTTTCAAACCAATCGCCCCAGCGGTTTCAGAGGAGAAGATTTTTGAATGCAAAAATTTTGAAAATTTGACAAAAAAGGGCAACAACTCCTAAACGGGTTTTGGGATTTCCTTTAAAATTTCATGGTATGTAGACCTCAACATGGCAAAATTTTTCAAATTACATTTCACTTCTATCTCAAATAGTTTTGGAGACAAATGACGAAAAATGTTAAATTTTGAAAATTTGACGAAAAAAGGGCAATAACTCCTAAATGGGTTTTGGGATTTTCTTCAAAATTTCAGGGTAGGTAGATCTTGTCATGCTGATCAATTTTATCCCATGTCAGATTTTTAATATCTGTAACGGTTTTTAAGTTATAAGCCAAAAACAACACATGCACCCCTATATTCTATTTTTAGCTATGACAGCCATGTTTTATGTCAGATCAAAATAAATTGAGGATCGTTTGTAGAGGACATGTCATAGATTATTCCTATTAAGTTTCAAACCAATCGCCCCAGCGGTTTCAGAGAAGAAGATTTTTGAAAATCAGCCAATCAGAAACAAGAATTGCCTCTGGTGGTCATGTTTCTTGACCAATCAGAACTAAATGAGGAAATTTTGTTGAGGACCTTCCATACACCACTCATACAAAGTTTAGTTGGAATTGGCCAAATGGTTTCTGAGGAGAAGATGTTTGAATGAAAAGCTAACGACGGACGGACGACGCACGACGGACGGACGACGGACGCCAAGTGATGGCAAAAGCTCATCCTGGCAATAGCCAGGTGAGCTAAACAAGAGGCTCACCAGAGCCTCTATCGCTCACCTGGAGTCTGGTTTTCATTGGACAATGAATCAACTATTTGACCAAGTTTGTTGCAATTGGTTCAACTGTTCAGTGAAAATTTATTTGACAAAAAAAGGGCAATAACTCCGAAATGGGTTTTGGGATTTCCTTTAAAATTTCAGGGTATGTAGATCTCAACATGGCAAACATTTTTCAAATATACATTTCACTTCTATCTCAAATAGTTTTGGAGATAAATGACGAAAAATGTTAAATTTTGAAAATTTGACAAAAAAAGGGCAATAACTCCTAAACGGGTTTTGGAATTTCCTTCAAAATTTCAGGTTAGGTAGATCTTGTCATGCTGATCAATTTTACCCCATCAGATTTTTGATATCTGTAACGGTTTTAAAGTTATAAGCCAAAAACAACACATGCACTTTAGGGTGTCATAGTCAAACCGATGTATTAAGGACAAAAGACAACAATTAGGTGCTCGTTATTTTGAAAGTTCTGCTCACGATACTCGCAAAGTAATTTTCGCAATATGTCAGTTCCCGCCACTACATCTCATATTGGAGAAAATAAATGAATCGATAAACATTTCTTGTTACGAAAAAACTACACACATGCTTCTACCATTTGATTATGGTAAGGTGTCTTTGTTGCGGGTTGTGTTGCAAATATTAGTACTTAACTAGTCTTTTATATGCTTGTGTCAACATATAGAAGTATATTTTATGGTAGGTTTGGGGTTAAATTTAGAGAAATGCACACAGATATAGAGAGGTTGGATAAAGAATTTAGCAGTTTTACTACAATCTAAATATATATTATTGTTTAGGCCTATGTGTATTTATCAACGTTTCTGAACATCATACCGACACATTCATATATTGGGGATGCTCAAATATTTGATAAGCAGATTTATTCATAGCCTTTTATTATCTGCTTTGTTATTAACCGGTGATTTAGGACCAAAACCAACATCTTAGGATTGTAATAAGGCCGATATGAACAAATATGTGCATTAACCTATAAATTTAAGATATCATGAATATAACATTTTAGTAACTAAGTACTTTCATCATAAATATTAAGGTATGCAGAAATGGGCTTTGAACTCCTTATCTGTATTCTCATCTTTCAAAGTGGCTTCAATTTCTGTGCCTCCAGCATTTATTCGCAGACTTAGACCTCCATCACGTCTAATCCTGTCTCGTAGGTCGACCTCTAAAGTCCCAAGTTTAACACATCCATTATCAGTTACATGAACTGGATTTTTATCTTCTGTTGCATAAAACTCGATGTGTACTTCTAATGGATTTTCATCAACTGGGTCATATTGTGTTGGGGACTGCCACTCTCCAACCATAACTTCTTCCCCAATTTCAACTAGTTTTTGGAAAACGGCAGTAGCATGCCTTCTACCATTTCTGTCTTTCCTCATTGTACTGTACTTTTCAATGGATTCGTCCGATATTTCCTTTTCTACACTGATGCCATATGTATACCGAGATAGTCTAGATTTAATAGTGTTAGGTCGTAATCCAAAAAGAACAGCACCTTTTAGAACGGCTAAATTTGAGTCATTAGGTACAATAATTCTCATTGTAGGAAAACTTTCACGTATGCTATCCATCAATACTGCAGATTCTGAAAAGCCACCAACCGCTAATATAGTTTTAACATCCTGCAACATTGGATTTTCCAGTAAACTGGCTATATGGGAAGTAATGTTTAAAATTGATTCTTTGTAGAATCCTACAAACTTTGGTGCTGGAATTCGTAGTTTTCCAAATTTGATTCCCTGTTCTTCTGATACTTCGATTTCTTTTTCCTTGAGTACATTTTGAAAGCTATAATTTAATGGTAGAACAACATTCGTCGTTGAATTAGACTTAAACTCTCTTTTCTTCCTCTCAAATGCCCTAAGCATATCCATGTAATCTCCAGGGTGTTTGGTTTTAACAGTCCGAACAACCTCTTGCGAAAATATTTCCTCTAGAAATAGTTCAAATTGATGATTGACATAATTACCACCCCAGTTTCCTCCATTTGCTGGGATTATCTCTTTGAGTGAATCGTTTGATACAATATGATGAGCCGTTACGTCAATTGTTCCACCTGAAATAATATGCAACACTTAATTATAATTACTATAATCAATACTGTTACTCTAAAAAGGACAAATATACCTAAGGAGCAATCAAAGAAACGTAATCCATTTGACAGACAAACCCGGGAAGACAAATGAACAACCACAAGCAAATAAACACAGAAAACTAAAAAAAACAATGAACAACACGAACTCCTATAAAAACCAGGAATAACTAAATTACTTCAAAATTTACAAATTCATATTCGGAATAAAATCGTTCAATTTAATACTGTAAACTTTAAGATGCATCTTTCGTGATACTCTCGCGAATCATGATACATCCATGGATTTATATTTTATGGCTTAATGCTGATTTTCCTGTGATAAAGTTCATATTGGTGCATAATCTATAGAGGTGATAGGGGGATATCGTATTTCAAATAACAATTTGGTATATCCTAAAAGTCAATATGGTTCAAAACTTTGGAAACAAAACTTCCACATAATCAGCAATGTCATATCTGTTTGTAGTTACGTCATATATTACGCAAAAAAAAAACGAATTGCACACAAAAAATGGAAAATCCTCTCTTGTATAATATTTGAGGGATTTCGGCAGCGGAAAAGATAAGAATTAATTAAGACTTTTGGAAACAAAGGGTAGATTAATAATTTTTTGTTTTCATTTTATTGCAATATTTGAGATATCCATGAAAAAATATTTACAGTTTTAAAAAAGACACAGAATAAGCTCCATAGAATTCTGAAGAGGGTCACTTCAGATCCATTCCATCAAACTTTGACCCGATTGGCCCAGATATATAAAGGAGATGACTTAAATTATTGATCATTTTAGTCCAAAGTTCGCACACCATATATGTGCAATTCTGTAAAAATTGCTCTTTCTCCCAATGGCTTGAAGACTTTAAATTCACACTGGCCTCCCACGAATACTGCCGATTTCTATTGAACTCTATAACGAGATAGCAGTAAATCCTTTATGGAAGTGTTATTTCAGCTATTTTCGTTTAGTAGACCTGCAGCTATGAGAGCCATAGTTTTACAGTTAAAACGAGCACATTCTGACCATGCTATCTAAATTTCCTTTCTAGCAAGTGGTCACCTTGTTGGTTATCATACTGTATTGGTTTTTATAATGGGTTTTATACACCAGAGTGTCAGGATAAGGGGCAGGTTTGGGTATCCATTAAACCGGTTAAACTCCACCACTATTAAGTGTCTGTACCAAGTCAGACTAACCTGACTCTCTGCTGTGTTCGTGTTTGTGTTTTGTACTATTTTATGTTATTTTTTGTCAGTCGGGTTGCTTTGATTGATTGGTATGTTATTGTTGACCTTTCCTGTTATCCATTTTGTTGTTTGTTTATATACAGGTTCGATCCAAATTTAGCCGTGGTATAGGGGAAAATTATGAAATATATTTTGTCTGATTTTTCAGTTTTATTAACCTTATATGTACTGATTCAAGCTTTGGACACTTACATGTTATTTAAAAGGACACTACATAAGTACAAGGTTCGGTCTCAACTGTCAAACAGTTAAGGAGATCATTTTAAAAAATAGTTTTACACTATTGGCGATTTTGGTGGTCCAAGGTCCGGATTCATGGGTCATGGACACAAGTATGAAAGGGGTCATCCTGAGCATTTCACCAAGTTTGATCTCATTTGTTTTGCATAGAAGTTTCATAGGAGAAGATTTGTGAATATATATATATATATATATATATATATATATATATATATATATATATATATATATATATATATATATATATATATATATATAATTCATTTTAAACTGGTACAGCTTTATTGGTAAAAGCTAAACAAATTGTTCAATAGTTTCAGGTGAGAAAATTAAAATGTTATACGGACGTTTTTGTCAATCTAGGAATAAAACCTGTCTCTTCACAGCCCCCAAAAATTCCATAACAGGCAATTTAAGAAGAATTAGATTCTAGTTCGAGGCTCCACGGACGTCAAACGGTCATATTGGTTTAGGTCGTTTGACGTTCGTAAAGTCAAGAAATAATAAATGGATATTCGAAGGAGGGGGAAATCGAAAGTAACTGACAAACTCCGGGGAACAACGAAGACAAGACTAAAACAATACAAACACTACATTTAAAAACTAAGAACATATAATCAACAAGGACACCACCAAAAAGGGGGTAGACTCAGGTGCTCCGGGAAAGAAAGCAGTCTCTGCTGCTTGCTGGACATGTCAAATCCGATATAAGCAAGCGACAATTTCAATGGAACAGATCCATTTTCATTTGGGAATGCATTTTGAGTGCATCCAATATAGAACTACGATTTCTTTACTTGAACTTTAAAACGTATTTATTACTTTATTTCATTACTTCTACCTCTATATATACTATATAAAAAGGACAAATATACCTAAGGAGCAATAAAAAAAACGTAATCCATTTGACAGACAAACCCGGGAAGACAAATGAACAACCATAAGCACAACAAATAAACACAGAAAACTAAAAAAACAATGAACAACACGAACTCCTATAAAAACCAGGAGTGGACCCAGGTGTTCCGGAAGGGTAAGAAGTTCCTGCTCCGTATACGGCACCCGTCGTGAAGTTCAACAAAGTCAATCCGTGGGAAGTCACAAATCGGTGGAGGCACATGAAAGGTTACGACAGTGGGAACAGATCCAACATCATCTTAGATATTGGAACACTCTAATGTCAATCAATTCGTGATTACGACCGTAAAATTTCCTAAGTGATGACATCAACTTATCCCTGATGAAACCCTGGTTAAGAAGCTTTTGTGACAGCAGTAATCCTCGTTGTCGAAAGTCATGGTAACTCACGCATGCCCTTGAAAATCGGATAAGCTGATAAACGTAGACACCATATGCAGGCGATGCTGGTATATTGCTACTCAAGAAGGAATAGGAAAGTTGATAAGATGTAGAAAGTCTTGGAATTTGTCGTTATTTAACGACAACACACCATCTATATAACGAAAAGTGAAACTAAAGGATTGGGCTAGTTTCTTTTTGTTTTCAGGTAGTAAACCTTGAATGGAGTCCGCTTCATATGAGTACAGAAACAGATCGGCGAGGAGAGGAGCACAGTTGGTTCCCTTTGGAATGCCGATTGTTTGTTGAAAAATTACACCGCCAAATTCAACGAATATGTTGTCTATGAGAAAATCTAACATGTTTGTAATTTCATCTTCAGAATACTTTTTGTCAGATAAGAGTGGTTCTTAACGAAATAAGCCTTTTCAACAAGAAATTTATACCTGCGTGTCCCATTTTTCTTGAAAAAACATTGATGAACTAGTTGCTTTAAGCGATCTTTTATTTGAGAATGTGGTATGGTAGTGTAGAGTGTAGAGAAGTCGAATGTTTTTATGCTGTTACATGTAGCCAAAGATTTTGATTTTTGATATTGAAGTAAATTTTTGGAGTTTTTAAGAATCCACATCTGATTGACGCCACTGGTGGAATATGATGTTTCACAGTACTTCTGAAGGCCCTCTTTAATACATGTCAATATGAATGTTAAAATCTTTGAAAGAGGTTTGGTAGAGCAATTAGCTGCCTTATATAATCACGGATACTGATTCATTGATAGTAGGAGTATTTTTCCACAATCCCCATTTGCTCTTCAGTGTAATATCGGGGATGCCTTAATTTCCGAAATTTCATTTTTTATCCGATATCGTCATAATATATACAGTAAAAGTTACTCTAGGCATTATTGTGTACATTTTGGCGTTGCAAACATAAACATTATCCATTTTGCAGGACACTTTAAATTTATATTTTTCCTCCGATTTTATGGGGATTTTCTTTTAATTTAACTTGATGGGTGCTTCCAACATATATATTCTACTCCCGATATAAAGGTTTAAAGGGACCAAAAATGCAATGTGGCTTGATATGTAAACTAATTTTATATTTCGGCCAATTCTTTTTGGGATTTTTTTTTCAAAATTAACCTTGACGACTGGGGTTATTTTTATGTCCACAATTTTTTTTCTACCTTTTATTTTTTACGAGATTCAAGCCGTCAAAGTTGACAATTTTGGATAAAAATTATTTTTTTTTTATTGTGTAATGTTTATTAAAATATTTAACAATTTATTGGGTCTAGCATAAATTGTGTCTTCTTTTACTGCGATTATTTACCTCTCGACATGCTGCGCTTAGCGAAGTCCTTTTTTTACCATCTGAAGGTATTTGCGAAAAACATTCCTTTTAATGGGATGCTTATCGCTGTGTTTAGTAAATGATGCTCGGTGTTATCAAACAAATATATCAGGAAATTTGCGAAAAATTCTAGTTTTTAGACTAAATATCCTCGCATTGGGGTTCGGGGTATTATACTCTCCCTCAACTAGTATTTTTTGCAAATACCTTTTATTCGTGATGTGCCCTTTTACTGTTTACCTCGGGGGCCTCGGTGGCCGAGTGGTCTAGATAGTTCGTCATGACTACTAGTGAACACTAGCCTGTCAACGCTGAGGTTGTGAGTTCGAATCTCACCTGTGGCGGGGTGTGTTCGACTCCGATCTTAATTGACAAGGATTGCCAATTTTCCTACCGAAGGTCGGTGGTTCTCTCTGGGTACTCCGGCTTCCTCCACCAATAAAAACTGGCCGCCGCGAAATAGCCAAATGTGCTGAAAACGGCGTAAAACCCCAACTAAACAAACAAACAAACTGTTTACCTCCTTGGTCTAATACAATGTACGATGTACCAACTGATAATACGTCCACAGTTTTCATGTCATTTTCTTCTTTAATACTCATTGGGACACTCCTACAGTACAGTGACGCAGCTTCTGGTTCTAATGCCAAACTTAGTTGATCGTCTAAAATTCCTGCCTACTCATAACAAATAACATATTAACAAATTATGTCCAGAGCATTGTAACACAAGAAAGATCACCAAACTAAAAAATCTGGTTATCTATAATTTCTTTTATTACATTTCGTACTTTTAAAATCCCTTGTGAAATTGCACGGTTGGCGATGTATTTTAAGAATAAAGTGGAGTAGCCGTGCAATATCACTTTTAAGCAAGGGATCAACCGTCCAGTATCACGTAATACGGAATTGTGAGAAATACACTGTTTCTATATAATAATAAAAAAAGTTCGAAATGTAATAACTCTTCTCTTCATAATAAACACCCAATTACTCAATTCTAAAAAAATAGTCTTGGGTAGAAATATCACAGAGATCAAAACTGGTATGGTGACATGTAATAAAACAACTACCACACTTCAATGCATGCAATTTCGCGATTTATGGAATATTTATCATCATGATCAATATCGAGGGATGTTGTCCTGAACAAACTTATATATTGCACAGCCAAAATATTGTAAAATTGGCATGTGTCGTACTGATGACTAGCCTGCTGATGTTAGTTCAGGTTGTTGGTTCCGGGCCAATATAGAAAAAAATTATGTATTGTACCGGTCAAATACAGAATATTTCACTTCCGGTTTATTATATTATAGTAAACAACACATCGTCTGCGGATGAAACTAACGATTATAGTTTGTTTGATTGTGTAACAGGTAGGTTATAATTTTGTTGAATGGTTATAAATAGGGTTTGGGGTGCAATAGAAACAAGGACAACGCAAAGCGTGGCATCCCCTCGCCGTGAAAAAATTTGACCATGAGACCTTTGACCTATGACCTTAACAATAAACAGGGTTCTAGATATTCAGAAGGACTAAGTATGTGCAAAGTCTGGTCAAAATCCCTTGGAGGATGTTGAGTCTAGAGTGTTCACAAGGGTGTTACGGGTGGACGGAAGGAAGCGCTACTACATCCCGTCGCAACTTCGTTTGCTGGGGGATAATTAGTCAACATCTGATTGTGGTTCAACATGCTAAAATAACATAAAATAAACACTGAATTATGTATTTGTTGTCAGGGCCCAAGATCTAATTTGTCTCCATGGTATTGGGACATGTCACACATCTGGACCTTTCATATGGTCTGGTTCCCCGGTAGTCAGTTTTTCTGTGGAAATGTTCGACATGATCGACTGAATAAGTGGTTTTTGAGACTTTTCCCTTTACGGTAGGGAGTGATGGGAACAGTCTCAACGGATCTTTCGTTACTATGTTTTGAAAAATTTTCATAAGGATGTTACGCATGGCGACATTGTGGGGGATGGACAAGTGGCTGACCAGGCTTTAAAGCGTTTGGTCTGTTCACCTTGGAAATATAATCAAAAGTCATGTCAATGACCGTTTAGGGATAACTTCTCCTTCGGAAGAAGGTGGACATCTTGTCGCACTGCTGTCTGATGTCCTCTTCATTGCTACATATTCGCCTAAGTCTAAGAAACTGAGATTTTAGAGATGGCATCTTTGCAAGACTTAGGATAACAAGATGCATATGTCAGGTAGCATGTGCGTCGGTTGGTTTATAAAAGACCAAGGTTTCGATTTTGTAGTCAACCAATTAAACGTTAAATGTCAAGTAAAGGAATGACAATTTTGACTCATTAACAGTGAATGTGTATTTAATAGAGGATAGAAGGATGAAATTCCGTATATGCATCTTTTCCTAAGAAATAGACATGCAAAACTCGGTTCTATTTTTTTTACCCACGTCCACCCCTCCCGTTTGAGAGTAGTAATATCCATTGAATTGGAAAGTATTGAGGCTGGGTACCACTTCAGTCAGCCTGAGAATGATATGGGTTTGGTCTCTTGTCCAAAGGGTGTTTTACTGCAATGATGGCATCGTTATTGAGGATGCTGGTGTAAAAAGCTGTTATGTCAATGGTGAACATTTTCGGATGTAGATAGACAGCTTTATAATAGTTATCAAACATATTTAGTGCATAGGCAGTGTCTTTAACATCTGTAGGTAGATTCTCCACAATGGGCATAAATATTTCATGGAGAAGCTGGATGTGTTGTTAAATTTTATGTTCAAAACAACCAAATAAGAATAACATTTATACAAATATTAAAACTCTGTTAAATGCTTATAAACTGTCCAATAACAAATTGTCACAATGGTAATATTCCACTGCCTGATTTGTCACTACGGTATTCCGTATAAATCTTACTGTGTTGTCCCACGGGAATGTCCGTGTACAGTGTCTGGTTTTCTGTACAAGCTGAACGTCAAACAAATAATTTTTATTTTATTAATACTATCCATCTTCCCGTCTATCTACCTTATTATACGTTTACTATGCAAGGGGAACGTGAAATCATATTTCTTTTAGTTTACATTCTATGTACGGACTCAGTTTTGCTCTGGATTTCCAACACTTTTTTTTCGTGCTCAAGATTAAGACCATATTGGTCGAAACGTTGGGCAATTTTTACTTTCAACTTTGATTGTTGTTTTTTTATCATTTTGTATAAATTTGGTTTTGTTCGACTTGTGTATTGTGTAAATTTAAGTCGTTTTATGCCCATTTTGACAGATCACCATTTCCATTTATTTTCCAATACAGAAAAAACCAGTTAATAACACTATAATATTAATGCAATAGCCCTTATATTGTATAGCAATGTATTTTTCAATGTCAAATATATGCAAGTCTATTTTCTAAATCAATGAGGTCAACTGCAGAATATTGCACGCTGATTAGTTCGACATTGAATATTTTTGAAATGTTTTTGGCTTATCATTGATGACGTTACAGCCTATTTTTAACGAAGACGAATAATGAAAAACAACTTTCATTTGCTTTTGTTATAATATTTCAGTATTGCGTGAATTAAATAATCTTGTACTTGAATTTCACCTCCTAGTTTTACTTAATTACTACCATATGTAATTTACCATATTGGCTGCATCTCTCATAAATTGTTTTGCTCTCATTTCCCAAATGGCAGGAACAGTTATCACCCAGTGTATGTCTTTCTCCAAAATCAAACATTTTTGAACAAATGTTCTTTTTATTAGAGCTAGAAATTCCTCCTTAAAATATTTAATTGCAGCTGAGAAAACTTCTACTGCCTGCATTTCTTTACTGCCAGTAACATCGTTTAGCATTGTGTCTTTTGTGAGGACATCCTGAAAATATATACCATACCGATCGGTGTTTTTGCACGGGCGGGCACCGCACTGATCAGTGGTTAACGTAATTCGCTGTAATTGTACGCATTACTATTCGCTAGCCTGTCAACACTGAGTTTGTCATTTAATTACAAATTTGGGCTGAAAAGTGGTGTAAAATTCAAATAACCTAATAAAACATACTTTCGAAGCCGACAGCGGGGTATTTTAAGCATTACCTGTTGATTTAATTGAAATTAAATTCCTCATTGAGTGAATGCACCTTAAAATGCTCAATGGCATATGAGGATAACGAACCACCAAACATGGTTTATTTACCATCATTCATTTTAGTCTAGAATTAAGGCTTTAACATCAATGTTAAAACAACTTTCACTCCGCGTTTCATGTATCATTAGTAATGCACAAAAAGTATATATACGAAATTTAAATCTTCATCGGACAAAATTCAATTTATATCAATACTGAAAAAATATATACCAAGGATAATGCATAAGGTGTGAATTCTAGAATTACTTAGTTTCAAAAGTTTTTTTTTTTTTTTTTTTTTGTTATATCATAATGTAGTTTTGTGCTAATACCGATATACAAGAAATTAATACGGAGTGCGTGATACGTTTGATGACCTTTAATATTCGTTAAGTTTCTATGATTACGTGCGATTAAAAGATTCACAAGCGAGGTTACATAGTGCACACTGGATTGACCTTCATGTAGCACATCAAGCTAGAAAAATAAGAGGACATTTTGAGCACTAAATTTCTACAGCAAGCCTAAATAACAATGTCATCTTGAGTTCACTTAAATAAAAATTTAGTGTGTGTAATATATACCTTTTTATCGTACAAAAGCATCTTAAAATGCCTGAAAAAATACCAATCCGAGAAGTCTTTGTCCTCTTCATAGAAATATGTTTCTGCGGCTGATCCAAATTTATAGAATGTTTTGTCTGGTTTAAAGAGAACAGCTGTTGATGTTTTATAATACAATTCTCCCCCTTCGTCTTGCATCTTTTGGCAGTAGATTTTTGTTGGGTCTTTATTCAATTCTTGTCTAGAGGAATATGCATAACCGGAATATGTTGTACCTATGTCAATGGCAGCTATAAACAGTTTGTCGTCTGTTGCCTATAAATTTAAATTAAATACATTTATATGATACATACAACAATGATCATTAATATACAAAATTGACAATACAATAGGAAGCTACCAAAATATGTCATTCATGTGGACAGTAAATCCCAGAAATACAGCTGAACAAATACAAAAGCAGATTATAGCACTTAACACTAAAAACTATGACCAAAACGAACATATATTTCATCTGAAATACGCTTTTACGAGGGCTACTATTGAGAAATGAGAAGCTGGTGAACAGATCTTCAGATAATTTACTTTTTGGTAATGTTAAAAATTTCCCTTAATGACTTCCCCTTCATATACTGTACATACAAAAACTGAAATCAAATTTTACCATATACCCTTCAATCTGTGAACGGGACATTCCTTATATATGAGTGACAGTACACATGAAGATCACACATTTTTTAATTTACACCATCAGTTGATTTTTCATTTAAATTAATAATATAATTATTTTGATTTAAACGGGGCTTTGCGTCTTTTTCTATATTTTGACCTATACAAAGCGAAATACAAGTGTGAAAAACTATGCTTAAAATTATGTTTGAACAGTATTGACAAGATCCAACTGAGGAAATAAATAATAACACGTACTCAAATACCAACATGACCCTAAATGACCAAGCCATAAATAAAATAAGAGGAATAAACTATGTCTAAGAGAAGTAGTCCTTGAAAAACATAAAAAAAATAATTAAATTTCAGAAATATTACTATTATAACAGTAAATTGTTGCGTATAAGAACTGCAGTTATATCTAGACACCTTAATTTTTTGTTTTTTGTTTTTTTATTTTTTTATTTTTTTTTTGTGTGTGTGTGTTAACAAGTTATTTTGTGATTAAGTTATTACGGGCACTAGTTTAAATATTTCTCATACATTTTTTATACCAATTTTGACTCACAACATGTGCAAATTTCGTCGAATTACCACTCATCAGTTGTGCTCAAGGTATGAAATGTTAAACCATAATCTCCCGTAGAATTAATGTGACACGACAAACATTCTTAATCCGAAAAGAAACATTGAAATTAATTGTCAGTAAACACTTACTTGCCTTTTAGATGTAAAAATAGTTAGATTCTGTATAAGTTAAAAATCCATTTTTTACAAATTATTACAGGTTGCAACCTGTTTGGGATGATTTTGTACAATTTGGTTTTTTTTTATTATTTTTTGCATCATGTAAATTACAACATGTACAAAAATTGTATACTGGTTACAGCTTGTACAAAAATTGCAACTTGTACACAAGATGTACATTCCAGTGTGTTGGGTATTAATTAATCTCCCTATAGATTTTATTGTATCAAAATTTATAACAAACGGTTCCCTATTGTTAACTTTCCCTTCTTCAGTAGCAATATACCAGTATCGCCTGCATATGGCGTCTACGTTTCTCAGCTTATCTGATTTTCAAGGGCATGCGTGAGTTACCATGACTTTCGACAAAGAGGATTACTGCTCTCACAAAAGCCTCTTAACTATCAGGGATAAATTGATGTCCTCACTTAGGAAATTTTACGGTCGTCATCACGAATTGATTGACAGTTACAGTGTTCCAATATCTAAGATGATGTTGGACCTGTTCCCATTGTCGTAACATTTCATCGATGTACCTCCACCGATTTGTGACTACCACCGAATTGACTGTTGGACTTCACGACGGGTGCCGTATACGGATCAAGAACTGCTTACCCTTCCGGAGCACCTGAGTTCACTCCTGCTTTTTACAGGAGTTCGTGTTGTTCATTTTTTTTTTGTTTCACACGATTTCTTAACAAGTTATTTTGTGATTAAGTTATTACGGGCACTAGTTTTTTTTATACCAATTTTGACTCACAACATGTGCAAATTTCGTCGATTTACCACTCATCAGTTGTGCTCAAGGTATGAAATGTTAAACCATAATCTCCCGTAGAATTAATGTGACACGACAAACATTCTTAATCCGAAAAGAAACATTGAAATTCATTGTAAGTAAACACTTACTTGCACTTTAGAAGTAAAAATAGTTAGATTCTGTATAACTTCACGACGGGTGCCGTATACGGATCAGGAACTGCTTACCCTTCCGGAGCACCTGAGTTCACTACTGGTTTTTATAGGAGTTCGTGTTGTTCATTGTTTTGTTAGTTTTCAGTGTTTATTTGTTGTGCTTCTGGTTGTTCATTTGTCTTGCCGGGTTTTGTCTGTGTAACGGATTACGTTTTTTGATTGCTCCTTAGGTATATTTGTCCACTTTATAAGATCATTGTATTTCCGGGATTATATTAAATTAAGGCTGGAAATAATAAAATCTTGTTAATGTCATATAACCGAAAAATTACAACCAATTACTTAATTATAATTGATTCGCAGTGTCAAACGGTCTTTTACTGTTATTTTTCTTTCTTTTTAATTGTACTTGCCTTTATATTTGTAAGACTGTTTCCTCCGAGTCGAAGATCTGAAATTTCAACTTCATCTACTGCCTGCTGAAGAAGTAATTGACAATATGTTCCTTATACGGCCACAGTTATTACGGTATTTTAGTTCAGCTAGACCAAGGCGAAGAGAATTTTTTTTATTATTTAATATACTCAGAAAGTCGTTAGCCTCCCAGCAATTATAAATCTTATATGATATTAATTGCCTTCCCTAGCTGCCTTAATCTTTGGTATTATTTCTCCGAATCATGTCTGAAGTGACCGGCTTCCTTGATTCTATGAATAAATATTTGTCTTTTGTGAACCAAGCTTCTCTTGTGAATGTAAACCAATAGGTTCTACGTGTTTGACATGAATACATTTACTTTTGTTAAGGGAGCAACCATTTGATTTTTAGGAGTCGGAAGAGGGGGGAGGGTAGGATGAAATTTGAAATTAAAAGGCAGGATCAGGATTTTGGCAAATAAAAAGCCAGGATCATTTTAAGGTGTGAAAAAAAAATGCAGGCCCTTTCTCAATCAGGACATTTTTTGGTTTAAATGAAAATAAAAATTTAGGCCGCTATAGCGGCAAAAAAAAACAGGACCACAATTTGGGAGAAAAGAACAGGCGGAATCAAACATTTCATCCTACCCACACCCTCCCAAATAAAAATCAAATGGTTGCTCCCTAATATTTCTGACCATATAGATCGTGTTATTATACCTCAGTATGTGTATTCTTTATAAAAAAAAATAGTTTAGATAAATTTGCTATTTTTTAAGAATACAAAGACCTCTAAATAATTTCATGACCATTTTCCCTGGGAAAAAACCCAAAAGGTTAAAGATGTAAAGACGTAATTTATATTGTAATTTCTATCTTGGAAATTAGGGAATACGAAAATTTAATTTTTATGCTTTTTAGAAAGTATTGACAGGGAAATTCCATTTATGAAAATATGACCTTAAAATGAGTATCAATTTTAAAATTTCCACAAAATTTTCACGAATTCTCATACATTCACGTTGTCCAATGCCATACTAGTATGTGGTGACAGTGATCATGTGTTACTGGGGACATGGATTTGAACTATTAATAATTTGAATCAAACGGATCATTTAGCGGAACGCTGTGGTTGTGCAGGAAAACTTTCACCTATTACGCATGCTTAAATTGTTCTGGAAATCATTAAACGCTGCGACACTATCTTGGAATGGTCGTCAAAATTTGAAAGCACAGATGTTTTTGCGCGATTAAGTCTTACCTGTAGAGGTTACATTTGTGTTTCTGTTGTTATATAGTTAGTGGTTATTAGGAATATTACTGGCTTACAGTTATCACTGTGACATTTGTACGTACAATAAACTGTAAATCATCTTCTGAATAAGGTCTACGTGTCCTCGGTCCTGTGTGTCTTTGCACTAATCTGGACTAAAAAAGAAATAATTACGAACAAAAAAAAATTCATATGACAAATGGTCCGTCTAAATTAAATATTGCATATGTGACAGTTTTAAAATGCTCAATTGTGATAAAATCTTAAAAGTTTCGGGAATTCAAGCTGTATTGAAATTTCCAAGTGATATGAAAACATGAGGCCTTATTTTGTTTTCTTTATTTTTACGATTATCGGGTTCACCATTTACTCTGCAAGTGGTTGTTTTTGCTATATTCAATATGATTTAATGATTTAATGCTTCAATTATATAATTGAAATAATAACTATATATGTACTTACATTAGCTGTCGTTTCATCGAAGGATGAGTCCGTTGCCGTTGGCTTTGCTTTACGTCTGTCTATGTTTGGATTATTTTTCTAAAAATGGAATCAATAACTTTACACTCGGCTATTGCTTTGATGAAAGACGGATAGATATGCGGGCGTCCACAATTGGATTCCGGATGACATTTTTACTTTACCCATTCAAATCAAATTTTGAATTTTTTTTCGGCTATATGAGATTCGGAAGAGTATTGGCAACAGTGTTAATCAGGATTAGACTTTTGTGGAATTTTTACATGAGTAAACATTGAAATAAATTGTTGATATGAGTTTCTTTTAAAGAAAAAGTACCTAGCAACCATATATTAAGCAATTCAACTGTGATATAGCGATTCCCTGAAAAAAAAACTTAATTTCAAAAATTGCAATTCCATCTTTGGTAAATATCGTGAAAGATGTTTTATTTTTGAAAATGTAACGAGCAATTATCGTATAATAACTTATTCAGCTGTGAAATATTAATTGCATGGGTCGATTGACTTGCAAACATTGCAATTCCATCCTGGGATACTCTTGCTTTTAGACCTTTGATTGTTTGGAAAATGAACCTAGCAACAAAAGACTAAAATAATCAAATGTTAAGGAAATCAACAAAGAGGACAAATAAATCTAAGAAGCAAATAAAAAAAACTCAATCAATTAGACAGAAAAACCCGGGAAGACAAATGAACATGCACAACAAATAAACACTGAAAACGAACAACACAAACTCCTATAAAAACGGGAGTGAACTCAGGTGCTCCGGAAGGGTAAGCAGTTCCTGTTCCGTATACGACACACGTCGTGAAGTTCATCTGCAAAGTTAATCCGGTGGTAGTCACAAATCGGTGGAGGCACATAAAAGGTTACGACAGTGGGAACAGATGATTTTCTGCGTGATAACATCAACTTATCCTTGATAAAACCCTGGTTAAGAAGCTTTTGTGACAGCAGTAATCCTCTTTGTCGAAAGTCAGGGTAACTCATGCGTGCCCTTGAATATCGGATAAGCTGGTATATTGCTACTCAAGAAGGGAAATTTAACAATAGGAAAATTACAGTCATCACGTTTGTCATAAAGATTTGTCTTCAAACGTCCATTATTGTCTATTTCAAGAAACAAATCCCGGAACAGTTTTTCTGACATTCTTACCCATATGTCCTTATAATTCTGAATTTTCGTAATAAAATTTGAAAATGTTCGAAGATATCTACTACTACACAATTAAAAAAATGGTTGAATATTGTCCTTCGCTGTACATCGCATTGTTCTCCTTAGATTATGCAATAAGAGGCTTGTTCTTGACAGTATTCATACAAAGCCCTTATTTTCAGCTATGTGGCCATGATATAGTTTCCAGTTTCCAAAAGTTGTCGGTAGAGATAAATATAGGTCTAGTGATGTATAGGAGGTCAACTTTTTTCTGGAACACCATTTGCAAACATCTCGCATTATATTGTGCCTCCTTATGTGAACTATGTCAGAGGGTTTATTCTTCTTCCATAAGCAACAGTATTAGTGAGCAAAACCATTCAATATATATATATATATATAATGGATTAGAGGACAGATACACAGTGATAAATCATTACTTCTGTAACATGAAACTACCAATATAAAGACAAGGTATCTTCGTTTAGATTTTACATCTTACACTTCACAGCGTTTTATCCACTTGTAATGTAACGGGTGTCGTCAAGAAAGCAGGACAGATTACATGTGTACCCTCAATTATGGATAACCTGATGTCAGACCGGTTTCTTGTGGGAGTTCCATTTCAAGGGATTTATCTTTAGTGCTATAACTGGAAAATGCCCATGAGGAAAAATAAACAATATTATGAGCAGATACAAAATCACAAAAAGAGGAATCAATATCTATAACTGGAAAATGCCCATGAGGAAAAATAAACAATATTATAAGCAGATACAAAATAACAAAAAGAGGGGACCTTTCAGCCTTCAACACCGAGTACAACTCGCACAAAATTGTAAGCTCTTATTGGATTTCCAAAATATAAATAAACTGAATATTATATGGAGGATTAATTCACAACACAAAATACCGACACTTACAAAACAAAGGAAAAGTGCTTTTTATACTGATCTTCATCTTAAAGGTCACAGTAAGGACTTCAATAAGAAAAATCTTGCACCTATTACAAGTTTTCATGTTAAACCGGTTTCTGCGGAATTTTTTGCCAAATGTCAATTAAATCACAGTATTTGTTCTCTATGCTAATTTTTATCATGTGGACTTTCCTCTCTTTTCCTTTTTGCTTCGGTGTGCTTTTGTCGCAATATACATACAACACGCATCAAACCAAAGTCTGGCTTGGTACATGCACAAACAAAAACGGTTCTTTTCCACAGTTCCGTTTTTTTTTCTTTTTTTTTTGGGGGGGGGGGGTGTGCTTTGAGCTATCTATATGTTTTTACGCCAGCATAAAGCATTGAGAAACAGGAGTTGTATACCCTAGAGAAAGAATTTTGTTCCTATAAACTTCCTTTATTATCTCCCCCTGATAGCTTCCTTATGTGACAACGAAATTAATGAATTTTACCTTTCTCCTTTTCTGCTTACTTAATCTTTTCCCCATTGTAATCTTTATCTGTAAAATAAGCCTTTTTTATTATTATATCCTGAGAATTACACTCTGATAACATAATCATATCAAAGAAATAAATTTACATAAATAAACTGTTTATAATTTCGCTAAACACCATTGCTCACATTGCTTGGTTGTTGTTAACATTATCTTATCTTAACAACCAATACATAATTCAATATTATAGTATTATTAAATGGGTATTTTCATATAAAGCCTGTATTAAGTCTGAGACAGTCGTATTGGGTCGAGATCATCGGTATTGGCCGTGGCAACGCCGAGAGCCAATACAGATGATCGAGACCCAATACGACTGCTCGAGGAAGGCTTAATTATCCTACCCTACCCTACCACCCACCCTTTTACAGTGGCAGTCAAAATTGGTCCCCCTTTGTGTCCCGTCCCACTTATACATTGCTATTTTTTATTATGACAAGTACATTTTTAGTTACACGTAGGATTTATCTAAGACTGCACTTTGTGCCATTAATACTATTTGTTAGATTCAACGCTTTTTACACATTTAAAGACTTGAAATGTATACGGTTGTATGAAATTTATTTTATAAAGTGATATCCTGGTGTTAGTGTCAAACAATGGTATAAATGGCAATTTATTTTAATTAATTGTTGAATACAGACACTTTTTTTCTTGAAAACTGATCTTGAGAAACAACATGGAACTTGGTCGATGATACATCAAAGACTGGAAAATAACCACAAATTCCGTCTTTCATAGGAAGTAGTAAACATTTTTGACCTCTGATTTCTCTTATTAAAAGTAAATAACTATTATAAAAATGATTTTTAAAAAGCTATACCATTCCTTATTCACTTAGAAAGCATTATTAGGAAAGAGCCAAAGATGAATTTATTTTTATTTCAATATTTATAAAAAAAAAAAACAAACAAACAAACAAACCCAAAAGCATACCTCCTGGTAAGTTCAAAAGAAACTGATTCATAACAAGATTTGTGTTTTGTATTATATACTCCCCTCTCACTTATTACGTCATTATTATAGGCTTAGGGGTCTTAAAACACCATATCCCTTCTTTATCGCATAACCCGAACGTCAACACTTTAGTATACTGAAAGACTTTAATCACGCAACACTTCTGAAAAGTTTGAGGACATAATGCTATTATGTATATAAACACTGTGCAATGTTTGAAAAATATTGGTTCAATACAGTCTGAGTTACAGACTTCACAAAGTAAGCACCGTTCATAGTATATATTGCTGAAAAAAAACTAAGTTCAACATGCAAAAATTCATAGTAAAAATTTGTAAAATTGCCCCCAAATAGGACGTACACATCTTCAATAGGTAAATAAACACTATGCAAAGTTTGAAAAATACCGGAACGGATATGGTCACTGTGCCGGAGTTTGCTACTAGACCTGCTTTCACCGTTGGTGACGCAGGTAAAAATTTCATGTCAACTATATTTATTTTATACTAGTCAACAAAAGAAACGACACAGGGTGATACATTTTTCATATATTCATAATTTCAAATAGCTGTACTAAGCAGAAAAATAGACCCACACGTCTGATTTTCGTAGTAGATTGTTTTCTCACCAAAAGCATGGATTTTGTGCAAAAAATTTGAAATAAAAAATTCCAGTTTTTGAGATTTGATTTCAAAAATCACATTTTTCAACCCAATATTTTTACCCCGCTATGTGAATCATAATGTCTGTGTGACAAAAGACTGATTTCAGCAACTAAATGTGTGTCGACTTTCTTCTCGATTTTTCGCAAATTTAATGGAACCCTCTTTTGGAAATTTCAATTTTCCACCATTTCAATTTTTATCCAAATTTCAAAATGAAACGCATTAGATCAAGAAATGAAGTAGCAAACCACTGTTGTCCTCATACTTAAGTTTTTTTTAAGGAATTACCAAGATATTTGGTTCCGAACTCGTGTATCGTTACTTTTGTTGACTAGTATATATTTGACTTTTGTCTGTACTTATGTGCCGTATGACATTTGGTTAATAAAGAATAGTATCTTCATTTGAAAAATATTTATTAGTGTTTTGTTAAATATTGACAATATATAATGCGCTGACTGTTAATTTATTAGTAACTTTCCCAAAAAAGTTAAAAATGTCTGTAATCAGCCTGACACGAAATTCGTATACACTGCAAATACCTTTATTTATGTTGGCTAGATTTTGAATTTTGGTTTTTCAGAAAAGAAGAATTGCTTCTAAAAATGGTGATCCCCTTACGTGTAAAGTATCATGATTGAAGAGGATTTTTTAATTTGGAAAAAAAGGATTGCGCAAGGTTAACAGACGACTATGCAGACTTAATAAAGCCTCATATTCCGTGAGATTTTATGCCTCCAGTGTAGATATTTTCAGAGGAGCCAAGAGTTATCTTATGCAATCATTTACAATCCTCTGATAGAAACCGCATTTCAAGGTGTCGAGTAATAAAAAAATTCTCAGTTTTAACATAGATGAAAGGAAATGGTTAAAAATCAGCCCAGAATTCCATTATTCTGATTTCATCCTTTCTTCGAATATCCATAGTTTTTATCATCTACCACAATGACAATAGAATTATGCCATTCGGAAGGTTTTATTTTATTACGTGCGCATACAATGTTTATTTTTATCTAACATCTACTGTTGTTTCACCAAATAATATAAATCGTTTCTAACATCTACTTTATGAAGTGGTTATTAGGAACGTACTATATAACTTACATTATCATGAACAATTATGTTAAGTACTAATACTAGTGGTAGTATATATTATTGTCAAATGAGCTTTTGCTTGATATTGGTCAATTTTACAAAAGTCATTAGTATTGGAAAGATGAGGCCCATGTTGTTCAAGGCTCATTTCATCATACATTTATGCATCTTGTTCAATTTTAATATCATAATGGTGTCATTTGTTTTTTATATGTTTTCCTTAACCATTATGGGATATATTTGCATTTAATAAAGTTACTTAATTCGGCTAATTTATAATATGCAATCATATACATCACAAAATAGTTAAATTTTTTAAGTTTTTTTTTCTCTCCATCCTACAATCCTTTTAAATTTATATTGCAATGTTAGACATTTTAGTTTTTGGGCAGTCGTATTCTGATTCTCTTTGTTTTGCTACGTGTCTTTTACTCATTTGGTTAAATATTGTTTTGGATGTATTAATGTTCATACGAACTCGCCTGGTCTTTATATTTTAGTGGAATATACCCACTGTCTTATTGCTTCTGTATACTTTCTCCAACATCTTAAAAATGTTTTAGGTTCAATTACAAATTGTATCTTTATAAGACACTGTTAATATCATTTGGGTATTCATTAGTAGCTATTTTTATCTTTAAGTTTCATGAATTAACGTTTTATAATAAACTTTTCTTTAAAACCCCAACTTTAAATGTGCGCACTATTGCCATTTGTCAAAACTGGTCTCAAACAGAATGAGCTGGTATAGTGTGTATAATTATGAAAGGTTAGCAATATCATTCCAACATGAATTCTGAAATTAACGAAATCGATATTTTAATGGCAGAAGTGGCCTTATACTGTTGATATGCCAATGAACTATTCGAAATATTTAAATTTGATCTAGATAGTGAAATTATCAAAATCATATTCCTTGGCGATATGGTTTAATTAACATTTCTAATACGAATATTTCTTCTTTCGTTAATTCTAAAAAAGTAACTTAAGCTGTCTTGGGACAGCAATGCATTTCTGAATAGCACAATAGAAAAAAACATTTAAAGGATAGCGGGCAGTGCATGTGAATAAAATTCTTAAAGCTGAATAACAAAGTTTTCGTGTAATATCTAAGTTTTGATCCATTTATTAATTTGCTATGTTATCATGTGTCATCCGTCGGTTCATTATACACAACAGACTTATTTCATGTTACATTTGTTGTTTTTTTCTTTTAATTAAAAACGTCAATTAAAATACAGTGCTGATATAGTAGTTAAATGTTTTGCTCACGGAAGTTGTGTGGGTGTGTGCTATTCTTCTACTTAAGCACCTGTGACGCATCACGAGAGCTCAACCCATAGAGCTGCCTAGCGCGTACCCAGATGGCGGATAGGGGAGACCCTCAGGAAAGCCTGACCGCCACACTCCCTGCACGCTAAAGACCCCTTCTGTAGTTTTCGAATAATAGTAGGCTGATGGTCGCTACAGAAGGCTAAATTATCCGACCCTACCCAACCATCCTCCTTTTACAGTGGCAGTCAAAATGGGTTCCCCTTTGTGTTCCATAGCACCCCTATTTGATTTGTTTGATAAATTGGTTCTCGTCCTGAACAAGCATGAAATATTTGCCACTGTACACTAAGCAAAATCAATCAATCAATTCATTAATCAATATTATTATCAATACTGCTTTGATTCTTGTAGAGAGTATCAACAGACAGACTGATATAGTTTCTATTATTATCATATATTCCACTGAAAATTCATATTTCTACAATTATCTCATCAGCAATCCTCAAGGACAATAATTAATATTGTTGTCCAGCAGATTCAACTTCTGAGGTCAGATATTGTCTAATTAAGTTTGACCCTTCAGTTTAATAAGTGTCACAAAGTAGTTTCTCATTGAAACTCCACACTTACAACAGACACGCTGTCCCCATTACGTCTCAAACAGAATGGATTGGTATATTGTGTATAATTATACATTTTCAGCAATATTACTAAAAAATTATGAAATTCCACGAAATCGAGATTTTGGATCCAAAAAGTGGCATTATTATTATATTTCCTCAGTACTCCCAGTAAGCCCAATAAAATATATGATATATCGGTATTTGAATTTGATCTAGAAAATCATGTTCATTGGGGGTATGGTTTAAGTCTATAGTTAAATTTTAGATTTTAACACGCTCGCAAAAGCTCGCGTGTTGAAAATCGAAAATTTAACTATCTCGGGTGGAGAAATTCCATAACTCACTCGTACCTGAAGGAGAATCTATATTTATTACACTTAAGTTTCGTACTCACGTTTACTGTCCGAATATATTGGGTTATCTGTTACCTTTTGTGTGCCTTTTCTTATGATGTAATTTGACGCCAATTTTACCTGTTATGTACAATACGTCTGGTTCTATTTTACTGAAAGACTAACCTTTAATTAAAATTACCTTGACAATTTTTTAAACTGTTTGTAGGTAAATAGTAAGTAGAGGTTCAAGTTAGGTTCTGAAATAATGATTTTATATTTTATAATTATCAACTTATACGCATAAAATTTATATACATTATCAGAATCTACGCTTATCTTTAAAATAAAGTATTATTCTATTTTATTGAACTGATCGGCTGAGTTGACCTTTCAGTTTTGAATTTCATTTTGTGAATGTTTAGGATGACTCCCGTTATAAATATTATTAAACTGTATGTATAGGAGATACAATGGATAAGTGTGGATTCGTAGATTGTTTTCAACGAATTCACATTTATCAATCGTATCTCTTACTTAAACTAATGTTGTGACGACTTTTCCCAATTACGTTTCCTTTCTTAATTTAACTTAATTCTCTATACTACTATTCAATTAGATATATACAGTCACGTTGATGATTTTAATGTAAATGAAAATAATACAAAACCGTATGAACTTACAATATAAGGCATATGATTCAGAAATTTGTCCATTATTGACAAAATAAACATAGTCGAAATAATTTTCCAGTAAAACATAATGTTACTGAAAGAAAAAATAGTTTAAATCCACTCGATTTACACTTTTTATATTTTAAAAATATGTCAAAATATACAGTGAAACAGATGAAATTGCCATAAACATCAAAATAAGAATGTTCTAATTTTCTATTGAATTACATAAAATTGTCGATAATAATCAAATAAAAAAAATAATGATCTTTTCTTATTACTTAATTATATCAATGATAACACAAAGATTTAGAAAAAAGGAAACGCCGAAACAGAGATTCCAACTATTTCTACAAGTGTTACTCTAACGGGCTACCAACTTACACTATTCAAACGTCGTTTTTAAATATATAAAGGCGAAAGCCCTATGTATATATTGTACTATATCATATTTATATGTTAAAACGACATTTGGATATCATCCGATTGGCAGCCGAGAGTTTTCGTCGACGTGTTCTTGAACTATGACACATAATTTACTTCAAGGAGGGAGTTCGAACCCCAGTCACGGCAAATAAAAAATTGCAAAAGCCAATGGTAAGTTTTTAAACTAATACCAGCTGTGAACAGAAATCAGTAAATTAGCCAAATCAAACTTAATGAAATTAAGTACACAAAGGGAACAATTGAATATAATTTGATGACTTCATTTCAGTGACGGATTAAAGAAGCGTTGATTCTAGAAAAAGAAAAAGAAAAAAAAAGGACAAATATACCTAAGGAGCAATTAAAAAAACGTAATCCATTGGACAGACAAACCCGGGAAGACAAATGAACAACCACAAGCACAACAAATAAACACAGAAAACTAAAAAACAATCAACAAAACGAACTCCTATAAAAACCAGGAGTGAACCCAGGTGCTCCGGAAGGGTAAGCAGTTCCTGCTCCGTATACGGCACCCGTCGTGAAGTTCAACAAAGTCAATCCGGTGGAAGTCACAAATCGGTGGAGGTACATGAAAGGATACGACAGTGGGAACAGGTCCAACATCATCTTAGATATTGGAACACTGTAATGGTCAATCAATTCATGATGGCGACCGTAAAATTCCTTAAGTGATGACATCAACTTATCCCTGATAAAACCCTGGTTAAGAAGCTTTCGTGACAGCAGTAATCCTCTTTGTCGAAAGTCAGGGTAACTCACGCATGCCCTTGAAAAACGGATAAGCTGAGAAACGTAGACGCCATATGCAGGCGATGCTGGTATATTGCTACTCAAGAAGGGGAAATTAACAATAGGAAAGTTGAAGTCATCACGTTTGTCATAAATTTTTGTCTTCAAACGTCCCTCATAGTCTATTTCAAGAAACAAATCTAAATATGAAGCGGACTTTGGTGTATCTGTAGTATCCTTAATTTCAAGCTCACTGGGGTAGATAAGATGTAGAAAGTCTTGGAATTTGTCGTTATTTAACGACAACACATCATCTATATAACGAAAAGTGAAATTAAAGGATTTGGCTAGTTTCTTTTTGTTTTCACGTAGTAACCCTTGAATGAAGTCCGCTTCATATGAGTACAGAAACAGATCGGCGAGGAGAGGAGCACAGTTGGTTCCCATTGGAATGCCGATTGTTTGTTGAAAAATTAGACCGCCAAATTCAACGAATATGTTGTCTATGAGAAAATCTAACATGTTTGTAATTTCATCTTCAGAATACTTTTTGTCAGAATCAGACTGGTTCTTCACGAAATAAGACTTTTCTCTACCTAGAACAAGGAATTTATACCTGCGTGTCCCATTTTTCTTGAAAAAACATTGATGAACTAGTTGCTTTAAGCGATCTTTTAAATGTGGCTTGGCAGTGTAGAGGGCAGAGAAGTCGAAAGTTTTTATGCTGTTGCATGTAGCCAAAGATTTTGATTTTAGATATTGAAGTAAATTTTTGGAAACCACGGTAAATGAATAGGCTGACGTCAGAGCAGTGGTTTAATCATAAGTATATTCGAAGGCAATATTGTCGTATATTACCATGATTAGTGTCAAATAGAAGTATTGAAAGAGATTTGTGAAAAATTCATTTTCAGTCTGTTAGTTTCCATTATAAATATTTTTAAAAACAAGAATTGTTATGAATATGATCAATTATAACTTACAGTACATTATCTTTCAACAAAATCGATTTGAATACCAAATTGACATTTTCGTCGTTATTCAACCGAAATAAAGTCCGCAACTGTAATACCTAGACGCACCATAACCAGTATGAAGCTAGCCCGCAATAGACAATCCGCAATTAAATAGCCCGCAATACCGTTAGTCAAGGTAGCTTAGTTGATCTATACATTCCTTACTTAAAATATATCCAGGTTATTTTTTAGGTTATAAAAAGTTTATGCCTGAATTTATCTCTAATCCAGTATATGAAGCCATTGTTGTTTATGAATTCCAATTCATTTTGTAGCAGTTACTGATATAGAAATATGAGAACTGACCCACCAACATCCAGACAAACATTTATCAGTATTCATTGTGTAAATTTTTTGTGTTTAGATTGAAGCGTTTTGCAATTAAAAGAACATTTTTCTTCAATTTGAATGGATTTTTAACCGGGTTTTCCTCTGGTAAAATCCGGTTGTTGAATTGGTGAAGTCGGGCGGGCGGTCGGGCGGGTGGCCGGGCGGCTGCCAATCGTGTCCGGCCTATAACCTTCTTGTCTTAAGACCTAGACCTTAGATCTGTGGTATGTGTCATGTTTCAAAAATGTTGACCTATGACCTTGACCCTTGATCTCTAG
The DNA here is from genome assembly GCA_028015205.1 of Mytilisepta virgata. Taxonomy (NCBI): domain Eukaryota; kingdom Metazoa; phylum Mollusca; class Bivalvia; order Mytilida; family Mytilidae; genus Mytilisepta; species Mytilisepta virgata. The sequence goes on from CM051515.1 coordinate 42,881,487, forward strand.
GTGAATAAATATGTCATTTTAGATCACCTTTGTGTCCGGCCTGTAACTTTTTTGTCTAAAGACCTAGGTCTTGGATTTTTGGTGTGTAGGTAGGTTATCTCAAGATGATGTGTCGCGTACCAAGAATATTGACCTTGACCGTTGACCTCTAGGTCAATAAATTGGTCATTTTTGTAACTTTTTTGCCTTAAGACCTAGGCCTTGGATATTTGTTGTGTACGTAGGTTACCTCGAGACGATGTTTCACATTCCAAGGATATTGACCTTGACCCTTGACCACAAGGTCAATAAATTTCTAATCATGTCCAGCCTGTTACTGTTTTGTCTTAAAACCTAGATCTTAGATCTTTGATGTGTGGGTAGTGTACCTCAAGATGATGTGTCGTGTACTAAAGATGTTGACATTTGACCTTGACCCTTGACTTCTTTGTTGGAGAAAAGTTACTCAGTAAAAATTAAATAGAAGGAAAACCCGGTTTGCTGTCACTCAGACAGCTCTCTTGTTATAGTATTATTTATGTACATAAATATTTAATTCTGAAACAATCTATCTCATAGTGTATATAATGCCACATGAAAAGTCGACACTTCCGTTTCACCTGACAGCAAAAAGTATATACTACTATCGGTAAGAAGTAGGAACACCATAAACAGTAATTAATTCTGTTTATGGAAAATGCTGTTCTAAACCAAACTAGACATCAAGGAGATGGAATCCATCTCTGTGGGCCCCGCTGTAAACTTGTGGTCAAAACTTTGTATGGATAAACTAATCACGACATACCTTCTGGTGGTGGCAAATAAGCATCATGACTTAACTACAAACGGTTCCCAATTGCAAGTTATAGAGCGGGGAAGACATTTACCAAAGGACTGTGGGTACCCACCTGTCTAAGATTTTTACCTTGACCTCTGACGTACAGATATGGACATTAATCGAGACACCTTCTAATGGTGATGCATAACCATGCCATGTATCATTACTGAACTACAAACTGTTCTCAAGTTATATAGCAGACACAATCTTTACCAAAGAACATGGGGTTCCCACAACCATGCCAAGTAATCATTCTCAATTTATAGAGAGGAATCGATCTTACCATAGGACACGAGGTTCTCAACATTGACCTAAGTTTTTGACCTTGACCTTTCACCTACAGAGTTGTACATTCATTGTTACACACTCTCTGGTGCTAGTGAATATTCATGCCATGTATAAACAATCATAAAGGTTCTCAAGATATATTACGGATACGATTTGTTACGGACGGGCGGACTGACTGATCACTATAGGGCGAATTAAATTGTTTAATTTTAAACATTGTTTTTCTCGGATATATATGTAGAAATTGTTGTTAGATCATTGTCAAAATGGTCCAATTTCAGAGTGATAGAGGTGAAATCAATTAACTTTAAATTTTTGCCATCTCCTGAATCAAGGATTGTAGAACTTTCTAATTTTGGTATAATTTCCTGTTATAGGTGTAAACTGAATAAAAGAAAGATTATAAAGTTTGAGCTAAAACTGTTGTTTTTTTTTTATTTATTATTTCTTCCAGTCTTCGATCTATATAAATTTCAAAAGTATCAAGAAATATTTGGATTTATAGACCATACTTTAGTCGTCAATGGACTCTCTCTCTCAATTAAGCTTAATCAAGCATCGTTGGATGTGGGTTTACCCATATACTTTCTTGTTATAGATATCAGTGTTTTCAAATACTCCTTTATCTTCATTTGAAAAATATTTACTTATGTTAGTTAAATATCGACAATTTATAATGCGCTGACTGTTAATTTATTACTTACTTTCGCACAAGGTTAAAAATGCCTCTAATCAGCATGACACGAAATCCGCATACACTGCAAATACCTTTGGCTATGCTGGGTACATTTTGAATTTTGGTTTTTCAGAAAAGGAGAATTGCTTCTTACTTGTAAAGTATCATGATTGAAGGAGATTTTTTTAATTTAGAAAAAAGGATTGCACAAGGTTGACAGACGAATATGCAGACTTAATAAGTACATATTATCAGGTTTTCTGCAAACGTATATCGTAAAATATCAGCCGCGAGACACAATGTGAAGCTTTTTCGGCGAGTGAGCGTAGCATATTAGGGTCGGGTCAACTCTTTATGGTATTTCCTTATGGCTATATCGACCTGCTGAGGCCTTCAGAATATCCCGTATTTCGGCACTGTGACGTCGTAAAGAGTTGACCCGACCCTATTATGAGCTGACCCGAATATATCAGCGACGTCATAATGTTTGACCCAACGTTGACCCGAATATATCAGGAAAACATCCGGTTATAGGCGGATGGCTATTGAAAAGTAAGAAATTTTATTAAAATTGCTAGTTAACAATACGATAAATTTATCATCAAGTTTTCTTCAAACAAATATTGTAAAATATAAGCCGCTCGACACAATATGAAGCTTTTTGGCTCGTTCGCTACGCTCACTCGCCGGAAAAGCTTCACATTGTGTCTCGCGGCTGATATTTTACGACATACGTTTGCAGAAAACCTGATAATATGTACTTACGACGTCACAGTGCCGAAATACGGGAAATTCTGAAGGCGTCAGCAGGTCGATATAGCCATAGGGAAATACGATAAAGCTCCATATTCCGTCAGATTTTATGCCTGCAGTGTAGATATTTTCAGAGGAGGCAAAATTTTTAATTCGACATATCACGGACATCTTACTTGTCTGTATTAATGCAATCTTTCACAATACTCTCATCGAAGCCGCATATCAAGTTCCATATCATTTGGACGAACAATTTCAGAAATAGGTACTTGAGATCAGAAGGAAGGTCCATGATGGCCATGATAGATGTCCAACCGCCAAGATATATACAAAATTACACTAGGGTTTAGTTTCATAAAACTGTTAATTTATAACATTGTTTGTGAATTATACGGTAAATTATGATATGATGAAGAAAAATTATATATCAAATTTCTGTGTCATCTTGATGGACAAAAAATATTGAATTGTTATATTTTATGAAAATGATTTGTCAACATTGTAAAATGTTTTCCCAGCTCGTCAAGAAAGACAATCGTATTGTCAGAAAACAATCGTATTTGAATACATTACCATCGTGGTACATGTACACAATTTATTTGTTAAGAACGAGTCAGCATTTTTTAGTTTAAAGTTTCATTAACTCTTTTACACCCACGTTTTAAAATATAAAATTTAAAAAACGCAGTAACCCATTTTCTCACCTTAACCTAGGATTCTTCGAGCACTATTACCTCCTTAACGTATTTCTTTTCAATGCAGTCGTCAGTCATCCAGTAGAATGAATTTACTTTGTCAATATAAATGTACTTGAAATCCTATTTAAACCCTTTTCACATGTCTTTATGAAGAATTATTGATTAATTGTACGAATATACAGAATTTCAATACCGTTTAATCTATTATAGTGGTAATAGTAATAATATACATGTATTGTAGTTAGCAATCCATTTGTTGCTATTCTTCTGGTGCCGAAGATCGCCTGAAGACTCCTAAGCATAATTAATATATTCCCGTTCAGTCTTATGCGTTGTCTCACTATGATGTATAATGCTATTTATTACATAATACAAGGGCCAATACAGAAACAGCAACTATAACACTACATTATTATAGATGAAACAATATAAAGTTTGAAATTCATATATCTGCTTTACCTGATAAGTATACATTATCGGGTTTTCTGCACATTGATATGGTAAAATATCAGTCGCGAGCCACAGTATGAAGATTTTTGGCGAGTGAGCAGAAAACTAAAGCATTTTGTTTTTGCCTTGTATCAGATATAAATGATAATTAATATTTATCCTTAGTACATATTGCCACTTGCAAGGTTTCATTGTATTTCAATCTAAATTATAAAAAGTACAGGTACTGCACTTTGTACATTAAATTACATCTTTTTGCCACATCAAACAACACACACACAGTCAATTTTAAAAACTAAAGTACTTCTTTTGTAATATCTTAGATATCAATAATACTTAGTATCTATCCTCAGTCCATATTTCTCTTACTACCTGCCAAGTTTCATTATATTTCAATGAAATTTATAAAAGATCTGGGCACTTAACTTAATAGATTAAATTATGTCTTATTGGTAAATTTGACAACACACACAGTCAAACTTAAAAACTAAAGTAACTCTTTTGTAATATCGTAGATATCAATAATACTTAATATCTACCCTCAGTCCATATTTCTCTTACTACCTGCCAAGTTTCATTACATTTCAATGAAATTTATATTCTGGGCACTTCACTTAGCAGATTAAATTATGTCTTATTGGTATATGTGTAGGCTTTTTACTTGACGTTTGTCATTTAGTGAAGGGTAAACTTCATTAAATTAAAACACAAAATAGGAGTTGAACCTATATGTTTAGCATTGATTAGCAGTTGACCATTAAAAGATACTTATCTTAACAAAGTATGTTTCAAATTTTAACAAGATATATTGAGCACATCGAAGTCTACACGATTTTTAATTTACCCAAAAATTGTTAATTTTGTGATTTTTCGTGCACATTTGATTTTTTTACGGACAAGGAGACATAACTCCAGAACAACATCTGACTTTTATACGGTAACAGTATAGATATGATAGAGGAGCCTAAGGAAATTTCAGTCTAGTGAGTCTTTTAAGCAACTTCAAACTTTGATCACAGATACAAAGAACTTGGCAATATTTTGTAACCATTTTTCAACATTTTAGTAAGGATGATTTAAGTTTTTTAGAATAGTTATGAATATTTACCCTGGAAACAATAAGAAAAATGTGTTCATGTACTTATTAATAAAGTTTCATTTTTTTAAGTAGAAAGGCTAATATGTGACAACACACACAGTCAAATTTAAAAACTAAAGTAACTCTTTTGTAATATCGTAGATATCAATAATACTTAGTATCTAACCTCAGTTCATATTTCTCTTACTACCTGCCAAGTTTCATTACATTTCCACGAAATTTATACAAAAAAAAATCTGGGCATTTGAAATCAATAATACTTAGTATCTAACCTCAGTTCACATTTCTCTTACTACCTGCCAAGTTTCATTACATTTCCATGAAATTTATAGATAATCTGGGCACTTCACTTAGTAGATTAAATAATTTCTTATTGGTATATGCGACAAATTTAAAAACTACAGTAACTCTTTTGTAATATCCTATCACTTTGTATGCCTTTTTTTTCAGATTAAGCTAATAGGACACATACTTTTTTTAACAGGGGGTGCGGGAACCACAGTACTCCAGTTTTGGATGTATTAATGTTCATACGAATTCGCCTGGACTTTCTGTTTTGGTGGAATATATCCACCGTCTTACTTTCTCAAACATCTTACAAATGTTTAAGGTTCAACTACAAATTGTATCTTTATAAGACACTTAAACAGTGTTAATATTATTTTGGTACTCATTAGCAGTAAGTGTCACAAATTAGCGTCTTGTTAAGCTTTTCTTTTTACAGGCATGCTGTTGCCATTACGTCTCAAACAGAATAAATTGGTATACTGTATAATGATGCATTTTTTAGCAATGTTATTCAAAAATTCTTAAATTCACGAAATCGATATTTTAGGGACAAAAGAGTGACATTATTATAACTCCAAGGTACTTCTGATATGCCAATGAAATAAATGAAATATTTGAATTTGACCTAGATAGTGAAATCAATAAAATTATGTTCGTTGGGGGCATGTTTTAATAATACTTTCTAATACCAATATTTCTTCTCTGAGTAACTTCATCTGTGCATATCTGAATATCACAATAAAAAAAAAGAACTTACCCCCTTTTAAAGATGAGCAGCAAGTGCACGTGGATAAAATCCTTAGAACTGAATAACAAGTTTTCGTGTAATATCTAATTTTTGATCCGGGAAGTAACTGGTTACGTAGTCATGGGTCATCCGTCGGTTCATTATGCACAATAGAATATTCTATGCTCCATTTAATTTTTTTTCAAATTAATGTCTTCAGTTAAATTCCTGTGTTGATGTAGCAGTGAAATGTTTGAGCTACCAGAGGTGTATGTGTGTGTGTGTGTGTGCGAGTGTGATATTCTTTTAATATGCAGGTTATTAATTGTGAAGAGTACCATCGTAGAGAATATCTATTTCAATCCACTGTGAATTCATTTTTCTACAAATGTCTCATGACAGAATTGCAGACGATTACTAGTATTGATGTATAGCAGATTTCACCCTGACTAAACTAGACCCTTAAGTTTCAACACAGATATTATAAAAATTCTATACTAGTAACCTTTAAATATAATTATTATAACACCAATTTTACCGTAGTTTCTAATTTGAATGAAATATCTCTGCAATTAAATAAATCATGCTCGGGGCAAAAATTTGAGAAAATATAAATACCCGAATTAGTTCTGTCAGATTCAAATCCAACAAACCAAATACATGTAGGGTAAAATTGTTAAGTATATTAGACAATGTTTTGTCTTTACATTGGCCTAATTGGGTCACATGCATATAGAGAGACTTGGGTGTAGATAACTTCAGGTCTAATCAATCAAACATGGTGGATGCGGTGGCACATAGTGTTACTGTAGCCACTATGTTTGCCGCCTGATCAACACAAAATGAGGAATCTTTGTAGAGGGTCTTCCTAAAACGTTTGAAAAGATTATTCATTGTCATTTAACAGGTAAAGAAATGTGAAAATTTGTTCAATCAGAATCAAGAATTACATCTGGTGGCAATGTTTTCCGTCCGATCCAAATGTAATGAGGAAGTTTTATAAGGAACTTTGAATACATTATTTCTGGAAACCATACAGTTATTACAGATCTTGTGGTTTCAGGGAAATGATGGAATAGTGATTTCCCACAGGCTTCAGTCTAAACTAAGTGCCACAGTAGCCCCTATACTTGCCACCCGATCAACACCAAGCGAGGAATCTTTTTAGATGGTCTCCCAATCATCACACATGTATCTGAAAATTTGACAAATCAGAATCAAGAATTGCCTCTGGTCCAAATGAAAACACGTTTTATAAAGGACCTTCAGTGCATTAGTGCATTATTTCTGCCAAGTTTTGTTATTCCTGACCTTGTAAATTAAGAGAAAATGGGTCAAAGACACAAATGGCCGGGTTGCTGGGTGTTTATTGTAGTGGTGACAAAGGTGATTACAAGATCATATTGCACATTGGCAGTCATGAATATTTATATAGACAAAATCAGACACATTGTATGTTGGTGTATGAGCACAGAGGCAGCCATCAATTTAATTAGAAATAGGTGAGGTAAGCAATATTTCATTTGATTACATGTTGATAAACACTTGTTTGGAAAAATGGGAAATAATTCCTGAAATAATTCCATAAAGTGGGGTGCACATCTTCAATATGTATTAAAAGATTCCGTGAAGTTTCAATGATGTGGGTGAAAAACTGTAGGAGGAGTTGATTTCGCAAAATAGGTACCCTCTATTGAAGATATCAATAAAAAACGACTAAGTTCCAAAGTTTGGAAAAATGGGAAATAATTCTTGAAATAATTCCATAAAGTGAGGTGCATATCTTCAATATATATAAAAACATTCTATGAAGTTTCAAGCATGTGGGTGAAAAACTGTAGGAGGAGTTAATTTCACAAAATAGGTACCCTCTATTGAAGATGTCAATAAAAAACGACTAAGTTCCAAAGTTTGGAAAAATGGGAAATAATTCCTGAAATAATTCCATAAAGTGAGGTGCACATCTTCAATATATATAGAAACATTCTATGAAGTTTCAAGGAAGTGGGGGAAAAACTGTAGGAGGAGTTGATTTCACAAAATAGGTACCCTCTATTGAAGATGTCAATAAAAAACGACTAAGTTCCAAAGTTTGGAAAAATGGGAAATAATTCCTGAAATAATTCCATAAAGTGAGGTGCACATCTTAAATATATGTAGAAACATTCTATGAAGTTTCAAGCATGTGGGTGAAAAATTGTAGGAGGAGTTGATTTCACAAAATAGGTACCCTCTATTGAAAATGTCAATAAAAAACGACTAAGTTCCAAAGTTTGGAAAAATGGGAAATAATTCCTGGAATAATTCCATAAAGTGAGGTGCACATCTTCAATATATATAGAAACATTCTATGAAGTTTCAAGGATGTGGGTGAAAAACTGTAGGAGGAGTTGATTTCACAAAATAGGTACCCTCTATTTAAGATGTCAATAAAAAAACAACTAAGTTCCAAAGTTTGGAAAAATGGGAAATAATTCCTGAAATAACTCCATAAAGTGAGGTGCACATCTTCAATATATATAGAAACATTCTATGAAGTTTCAAGCATGTGGGTGAAAAACTGTAGGAGGAGTTGATTTCACAAAATAGGTACCCTCTATTGAAGATGTCAATAAAAAACGACTAAGTTCCAAAGTTTGGAAAAATGGGAAATAATTCCTGAAATAATTCCATAAAGTGAGGTGCACATCTTCAATATATATAGAAACATTCTGTGAAGTTTCAAGAATGTGGGTGAAAAACTGTAGGAGGAGTTGATTTCACAAAATAGGTACCCATTTTCCACGCCCGCCCGCCGCCGCCGCCCACCCGCCCGACATTCACCATATTATAACCCGGATTTGCACTCTGTGCAACCCGGCCAAAAATGATGAAATATGGATTCCCCATAGGCTTCAATGCAAACCTATTTGCCACCGCCGCCTCCATCTACAATATATGTTACCAAATCAACATAAAATGAGGGATCTTTGTACGGGTCTCCCAAGATTTGGTATTGTAGTTTTAATGGATAAAAAATTTGAAAATATGACCGATCAGAATCAAGAAATTGCCTCTAATGACCATTCTTTCATCCTTTCAGAATGAAAAGACACCCTTCAATACACCAATCCTGCAAAGTTTGGTTAAATTTGGCCGAGTGGTTTCACAGGAGTTGATGAATTGTCTAACAACGGACTGATGCAAAGTGATGAAAATAGTAGATCACCACGACGTTTGAAATTAATGTTTGGTAAGAACAGTTTTATTTAATTAATAGGAGAAAAACATTAACAATCCTTCAATAACATTGAAAAAGTTTGGTTGAAGTGAATATCATCTGATTTTATTCAACCATATTTTCAATAACTAATGTTAAAGGTTTACAACTCCTGAATATAAAACTGGTAATGCGGTACATATGATTCATATTGTAAATACAACAAGAGAAAATAACAAAAGAAGGGAAATAACCTCCAAGAAACAAACATTTATTCACATTTCTGTGAAGTCTGTGCAAGCTTCAACATTACTGTCATGGAAAATTCCTAAAATAATATGATCAGTTTGTTCCTGATGGTTTTTTTTTCATTCACATTTAGTACAATTTGTCATGCTGACAAATATTTTATTCTTCACAGTGGGGGAAAAATACTCTTTAAGCACTTGAATACTTTAAGTTTAAAAAACTATTCCCATGATTATGATTTATATCAACAAAATTGATACCGGTATTTAATTTAGACATCCACTATGTCAAAAATAGAAATAATTTTCAGCATTTTCAAACCAAACTGTTTGACTGCATTAAATTGATAGTTAATACATAATTTATCAGCAGATGTGGCGATATTTTATACTACTCGCTACTTATACATGCCACCAACGCCACTACTTTTTCAATTTCTTTCCCTTCTCCAGCTTTTTCTTCTTAAAAAGGTGTAAAAACAACACATTTTAAAAATATTTTTTGATAAAAATCTAATAATATATTTTTAATAATTTTATATTTATTTGTCTAACTATTTTTGTACTGAAACTAGAGGCTCAGTGGGCTGAGCCTGTATCGCTCACCTAACAAAATGCTTCTACAAACTTCCATTAATTCTTTGGTTGAATTTGCTTCAAAAGTTTCACAGCAGATGATCAAAATATATTTTTCTCATAGGGTCCAAGGTTAAAAGTATTTCCCCCCTGGCGGCCATGTTTTTAAACAGATCGCAAAAAATTTTTATTAATCTTTGTGAGGGACATTCCATGCATCATTCCTGTAAAGTTTGGTTTAATTTTATTTAGTAGGTTCAGAGAAGATGATCCTTAACATATTTTCCCTTAGGGTCCAATATTAAACTCTGTCCTGTGCTGGCAGCCATGTTTTACTGCGGATCGGACAAATTTCGGCAAACTTTGTAAAGGACCTTCCATACATCAAACCTGTAAAGTTTGGTTAAATTTGCTCAAGTAGTTTCAGAGGAGATGAACTTTAACATGTTTTCCCATAGGGTCCTATGTTAAACTATGTCCCGTGCTGTCAGAAATGTTTTACAGCGGATCGGAAAAATTTCAACAATCTCAGTATAGGACCTTCCATACATCATTCCTGTAAAGTTTGGTTAAATTTGCTCAAGTAGTTTCAGAGGAGATGAACTTTAACACGTTTTCCCATAGGGTCAAATGTTAAACTATGTCCTGCTCTGGCAGCCATATTTTTTGGTGGATCGGAAAAATTTTGGCAGTCGTAGTAAAGGACCTTCCATACATATTCCTATAAAGTTTGGTTAAATTAGCTCAAGTAGTTTCAGAAAAGATGAACTTTAACATGTTTTCCCATAGGGTCCAATGTTAAACTATGTCCTGCACTGGTAGCCATGTTTTATGGCGGATCGGAAAAATTTTGGCAATCTTAGTAAAGGACCTTCCATACATCATTCCTGTAAAGTTTGGTTAAATTTGCTCAAGTAGTTTCAGAGGAGATGAACTTTAACATGTTTTCCCATAGGGTCAAATGTTAAACTATGTCTTGCTCTGGCAGCCATGTTTTTGGGCGGATCGGAAAAATTTTGGCAATCTTAGTAACGGACCTTCCATACATCATTCCTGTAAAGTTCCGTTAAATTTGCTCCATTGGTTTTAGAGGAGATGATCAATATGTGAAAGTTTACGGACGGACGCCAAGTGATGGCAAAACCTCACATGGCCTTTGGCCAGGTGAGCTAAAAACAAAAATCTAATGACATACCTTTAGTAAGTAAATTTCTAAGCTGATAAAGTCTAGTTGTCATAAAAATTTTATTGCATAATCATGTCTTTAAAACCACATTTCTACCCAAATAAAAATATTTTTCTCAGCTGGGCACCTGTATATTTAATTATCAATAGCACCTAACATTCCGAGGTTCATCCGGCCACCTGGTATTTGTTAATTACACGCATTATTATTGTATATTGGTCTCTTAATTAGCCTGCCACATAGGTAATTATTTCAGTCAATATGTATATCATCTTTATACTACACTACACAAAACCATTCTTGAATTTGCCAACGGGATGACATACATAGGTTAAATTGAAGTTTTTAAATTTTTTATGCACAAAATGAAAAAAGTGAGTTTAAAAACATACCAAAAACAATGCAACACACCATGCCAAGGTTTGTTCTATACATCGTAAAGACCCTACACTACACATAAACACACTTTAGTATGCCGATTTCATGGAAACAAGAAAGTTTCTTGATTTCTAAATAGACAACACATGATTTTAACCCCAATAACGCCGCCATTTTGACAAATGACAATAAAAAATATTTATTACACAAATAATGATAAAACAAATCAATCAATCATGCCAGTTTTTATGCTATACATTGTTTATATTCTAAACTACACAATTATATATTTTGCTGAGCCGATTTCAAGTAAACATGGAAGTTTATTGATTTCTAAATGAGACACCCCACCTCTGTCCAAGCACGCCCCATTTTGACACACGATGGTATATAATCCTTAAAAAATACAGATAGGGAGCACTGTTTTAAAAAAAAATCCTTCTATACATCAAAAAATATCATACTATTGCAAAAATGATGGCTTCGCTTCAATATTCAGTATGATGAGGGAGTTTGAATTTTAAATTAGTGTCTCAACTACCCATTATAGGCGGGATTATGAAGTTCAAAAGGGTAAACCGATTAATGTTAATTATTGATGAAATACGGGTGTAATATCCACAACAAGTCGATATCTTATCATTGACTGATATTTAGGGCAAATATTTTTCACGTTATACCTGTAATTATGGTTTTATATACTTAAAAATGCTGGCATCAAATTTTGAAGCAAACAAATATTCTACCATTTTGCATCATCAACAAACTGCACTATGGGTAATCTCACTTATTCTCGACCCACGCAACATATTTACATACAATCTGTGTAAAATATCACGATATTTGTATTCTTCTACTATTTAAAGCCTTGATACAACCTTGATTTAAAAAATTTCTATTGAAACCACCGTTTCAGTGTATTAAAGACATATAATAAAGTATTCAATGAGATTTGGAACTTTTATCACCTCTTTGGTTGTGTTGAAACCCAGATAGCTGAAAGGTTGGGCTTGTTATGTAATACTTTTATTCTTTTATTCATTTTCCTTTTACTCTTTTCATTTACCTTTAGCCCCTTCAAAAGTTTACTGACTTTTGACATTTGTTTAATCAATATTAATTGATTTCTTTTTTCAACTTTGCTTGAGCAAAGCACAATAGATTTGAAACACTGCATGTATTGAATAAAAATACACAATAAATTATTCTATTTTCACCTTATTATCTCCCTTTGTAATAAATAAACAAAATCCAATTATAATACATAAATCATCCATTATTACCCTTATCTGGTTCCAATGCAACATCCCTCTTTTGTCCACCCAGTATCTAATGTCACAATCAATTATTATTGTTAATACTGCAAAGACAACAGCTAAGGATATTGATACATCACGCAAGAAATACCCTGAGAAAAAACTTATAGCACCACATGCTAAAATTAAAGTTATAAAATATCTGCTCCAATCACCACCTGGTATGTGTTTTAGAAATGCACTTCTGTCTTCGTAAGTATTGTTTATTACATAAAAATATGCCATTAGAAAAATTCCGACTACAGTCTCCCCAATCTTCCGTAACTGTTTGGACTTTGATTGGTCATTGAAGTAGGAAAATAAAATGAACATTCCAGCACATCCAATTAATCTGATCGACATTCGTATCTGGAGAAAAAAAAACAATTTAAATTATTGTATATATGATATGAAAGTTTTACTTAACAGACTGTGAATGCATCTATTTCCTGCAGTCATGATATCAGCAAGTCGAATATACACCATCTGAAGGATCTAGTTCTGTCTTTCTTTTTAATCTTAATAAAATACTGAAAAGAACAACATCCTTCAAAACATTTCTTGAAGTTTTGGTTCTATTCAATTTTATAGTATCCCTTCTGTAACTCTTTCCCCCTTAAATTCTACCCTGAAAACTAAAATTACGGTCCAACTTGAAATGATAAGTATTCTTTCTTCTATAAATAACATTATCGATAGCATTTTATCCTAGTATACAAACAAAGGACTTCATAATTCAATAGTAATCTTGTTTTTTTGATGTTTTCTGGTATGGATTCTTGAATCCTCTGTTGAAATTGTGATATCAGTGTTTTAAGGTAAGATAAAGTATTTGTCTGGTGGTGTAAACTAAGGCAATAACTGATGTCGACATGACAATGTTTTCTATTTATATTTACTTATGTCTGACTAAATGTTTGTCACTGACACATACTCATATCCTTTCATTCTCAAAAAAAATATTTTGTGGCCTTGTAAATAGGCATTAAATTGATTTCAACGCCATATATAATCAGACATTTTAATTGACGGATGAATTATTGCTTAACCTCCAGTGGCAACCATTAAGTCCATATAAGAACAAGAACATGTTAATATGATATGAATATAAATCCTGCTTTATACTAGATGACACCCTGAGCCAGATTTTAAATGGATGATGCCTCTGCTGGTGGACCCTAGGTCTCCGAGGGTATTCGCCAACCCAGTCGTCAGACTTGTCTGACATGATTATTCATTGATTTGTTACAGAAATTACCAGCATTTAGCAAAATTCAAAAATAATAGAAATACTAAGTGTTCATTCCTTGTATTGCACATGGTAGATCTCCTTAGCTGAAATTTGGCTTCCTATTTCGGTATTTTTGGTTGAGTACTTCTTGTTTAATATAAGTTTGGTTTTTGGTCTTCTCAATGTTTCAGTTTTAATGCTGCTGATGAGAGGTAACTCCTTGAAATGCGTCGTATACAGCATAGTATAAATTTACTATATCTAATATTAGTATCTTTGGATTGTTATTTTAATGAGGCAGTTCTACAACCATTTTAAAGCAATTAAAATAATTTCACTCCATCAAATTGAGAAGTGAAAAAAACAGGCCTTTTTTTTTACTATACTGGTATATCTTACCCTCTGTGGTTCTGTATAACGGAGATTTGGATTACTATAAGTACTGTATGCAAAGTACATGAGTTGTCCAGCATATACCAGAGATAATTCCTTTTTCTTGATTTTAGCTGATATCAGAAATCCTATAGCAAGAAATATGGTCACATGAGTGTAAATTAACTTTGGTGGAATAGGAGGATATCTGAAATATAAAATGTACAATGTAATATAAGGCCATGGAGAATTAATCCCTAGATTCTTATTCCAATTTTTATATTCCTATGCAATGATTTTTTATATTGTGTTTTATATATCATTTTTATAACATCTTTTATAAAATTTTTCCTTTTATGGGTAAAAATAACTATATTTTTTTTCTGTTAAGTGACAAAAATATGAATTGGAATAAGAGGATTATGAAGAAGTGGCAGGGATGAAAATATTAAGAATTAAATATCAAATCAAAACTCTAAAAATACCTACCACAAAAGGATGGGTGAAAATATATAATTAGTTCAAAATGTTGTATCACTGGGTCATGAAATTTAAGAACTGATGCAAGCTACATGTAGTTATTTCACATTTTTAATATTTTCGATATTTTAAGCTTGTGCAGTTACTTTTCCACTTTAATTATACTCCCCACTATTAGGGTCATATTTTGGCTTCAACATATAATCTTTACAAAGAGTGTTACTTTTTCTTTTGTATTCTTTAAAGTCATGAAGGTTATTTTGAATTTATCAATGTGTAAACTCGGGCGATTCACTCACAAAATAAAGTCCGAAGGTTTATGCAAATTTTGTGAGTAATAGGCCTGAGTTTGCACAATGATAAATTCCGTAAAAATAACCTTTATTGCTTATAATTCCAAAGTATTAAATGCAGAAATTTGACGTTTTTCATTTGAAATTAACATTTTTCTCATGAACTATATTGCATGCGTACGTATTCATATGCATAACGTCATGAAATGAATTTATCAAGTTATAAACTTTTTACCAGAAGTTGCTGTTAGCCAATGAAATTATTGCATTTGATGTTTTAAGAACAACATTGAAATTATAAATGTAACAATGTTTAAATGCTATGTTACTGCTGGACATCATCTTTCGATCAAAATGGCATACATTCATCCATTTTTGAGGTCAAGAGATTGACTCTTGGATGACATTTTCATCTTTTTCAAGTTTTTGAAAACTAAATGAATTTTTCGTGAAAGTTTCATGAAAGTGCCATTTTTGAATAAATGTTTACTAAAAATGTATTTTTTAACTGTGAAACTGTTATGCTTTGGTGATAGCAATTTGCACCAAATGCAGAGATGCCCAGAGAACCGAGGGGACACCTTGTCAAAAACTTGACAAGTGGGTTCTTCCAGCATCTTTGAACCCCGACCCCTTTTCAAACAAAATTTGACCATGTTACATACCCCATTACAGACAATCTGTGTCTAAAATAATATCCCTTTTCTAACATGTGAACACAAAAAGCATACCCTTTAATTATAGTAAAAGCAATATTTCGTTCAAAATAAACAATGTATTTTAATTTTAATTTGCTCATATTAAATTTACTTCACCTTCAAATGATTAGATAGAAAAATACATCTTAATCAAATGTAAAAATATCTTTCACAATAGTTGTCATAAACATAGATTTTCAGCTATTTAAATTCTAGTTTGTAAAAAAGCAGCTTTAATTTTGTTAATTGGCAGTAATGCTAAGTTACTGCTGGACATCATCTTTTGATAAAAAATGGCATACATTCATCCATCATTGATAAGAAGCTGAACTGTCAAAAGTTCAGTGGATTTATCATAGGATTTATCTTCATGTCAATGCAATAAACCAATTAAATGGGCAGTTAAGTTGTTAACAAGTGATTATCTACAAGTCAATCCTGGTGAGGTTGTTTCCTTCAAATTATAACCCTGTTCCAGAATTTCTTGACATTCCAGATAGATATTACCCCTTTGAAGGAAAGTTTAAAAATGTATACTCCTACCAGTTTACAGTCGTTGTGCGAAAAAATCCACCCCTTTTGTCAGAACATATAATATACAGTTGAAGCTCTTTATCTCAAAATCGCTTGAGTCGAAATTTCGGTTATGTCGAACTTTTTTTCCAGTCCCGACCAGCCAACCATATAATTTATGTATTTTAATTCCTTTTATCTCGAAATTCGATTAGTCGAAATTTCGGTTGTGTCGAAGTGATATTATTTTTGTTTGTTTAGTTGGAGTTTTACGCCGTTTTCACCACATTTGGCAATTTCACTTTTTATTGGTGCAGGAAGCCGGAGTACCCGGAGAGAACCACCGACATTCGGTGCGAAAATTGGCAATCCTTGTCAATTGAGATCGGAGTCGAACACCCCTCATAGGTGAGATTCGAACTCACAACCTCAGCGTTGACAGGCTAGTGATCATTAGTAGTCATGATGAACTACCTAGACCACTCGGCCACCGAGCCCCCAAGTATATTATGTACAAAGGAAATATAAGGGTACAAGTCAAATCGGCACCTGGTTAAATCAGCACCTATAGAAAAAGTCAAATCGGCACCTGGTAAAATCGGCATCTGGTCAAATCGGCACCTATTAATAGTCAATTTTACTTGGTCAATTCGGCATCCAATAATATTTGAAATAATATATATGAATAATTCTAAATTTTGGGGTTGGATTTTATCATTCATGACATCGTTAAACATCATCACATGTTATTAAGCAGTTAGAATACATAAGTTAATTGTTTGAAGTTTTCTCAACATTCTAGAATGATGTTTTGATAAGTTTTCTTTTCAATTAATTAATTAATAACTTTTATCAATTAAATAATTAACTTGTTTGTTGTTTTAACTCTATACAGGTAGTTATTGATGTTTTTTCTTCAAAAACTTAAATAAAAAACAATGAAGCCAATACCCAAGCTGTTGTTTAATCATGAGAAAATTAGAAGCAATAAAAGGGAAAACTACGAGTCCCTTTCATCACTATCACAATGTCAGACGACACGGTGTGTTCCCTGAGTGCCAACATTCTTAAAATCACATAATTTAATATTGTTTTAGTTGTTATGAAGGGGTACAGTAAGCGGGCTTGATTATATGCCCTGACAGGGATCATATAATACTATCGGGATATGTCACAGGGTTATAATAGGATATTTCTAGGACTCGTATACAAATTATGTACAAGTGCCCCGAGTGTGACTCTTCTTATTCTTCCGTATCTGGATTCCGTGGTCATCTTAGAAAGAAGCAAAGTCTGAGCAAGATAAAGCACAACTCAATTTCATAATTTCTTTTATACCCAATTCACTATTTTAGTTGTGGTGCAGAGTAGCTCCTTGATCATAATTCTCGTTTTTATATTACAAACAATACATCCATGTCCTGATGCTTTTCAATCGAGAGGATAAAAATACACCACAAAAAATCGTTTGTTTACTGGTCTTTAGAATATGGAACAGTGGCATAGCTTCCATTAAGGCAATTTGCCTCAGTAGTTTTATTTGCAAAATTTTATTCCCCCCGCAATAAAAAAAGTGGGGCATCTTGTTTTACCCCTGTCCGTCCGTCCTTCCGTAATACAGTTACTTCACAGAGTTGAGTGCAGGGGCATCACTTTGTCTAGTTTTTAATAACAGTGCATATTGAAATTTGAATAAAAAATGTGATTAGATTACATGTATACTTTAGTTTAATAAGATATTAGAAATGAAACCTCCTGGTGTCAAACTTAAATATTGAGTATCTTTTATATATCATCATTCATTTTAATCCATTGCTGCTTTGGTCACTATTCATTATAAAAGAAAGCATCAAATCGGTGCTATAGTAGCTTGAAACTTTCATTAAGGGCGAAAATTAATGATTTCTACGTGTTGAAGTTCTCACTACAGGGCTCAACTGGTTAAAACATGCATAACAAATATCCAATACCTCGAATAAACATTAAGTTGAACGGGAAAAAAACATACAGATACCCCCAAAAATGTTAATAAGTCAATATTTCTGGACAACATCTTCTTTATATTAATCTTTTTGCTTAAAATACTGAAAAAAATATATATCTTCAACATATTTGTCATGGGTGCCGAAATGACTGCATTGGGTGCCGATTTGACTAGAGTAGAATTCAAATATAATTAGTGCTAATATGGTGAAAATGCATACTTTTCATTTCTTTCAGCCAATGTCATCAATAAAGTAAATGCACTAATAAAAGGGAAGCGAGCGAGGGCTATTTCAGGAAGTTGCCACAAAACTGCTGCAACTTTTTCCATAATGAGCAGTAAATTCAAGGGAGGCTATCCTCCTATCGTTGGATTAAATAAAACTCAGCTCTGTATCGGTACATCGAGAAAGGATTTCCGGATAATTATTTTATTTGAAACTGAGTTAATTTAATTTCATTTCAGTTTAAATGTTGAATATGGATTACATAATGTGGTGACAACGATTTAGTTACAAAGAACAGTGTGACTTAATTCATATTTTCCCCACATATTCAACCAATTTTTTGAATGATACATTTTTTGTGTGATTAAATCACTACCATTCTGAAGTCTAGAATCAAAAAAAATATCCATAAATAAACAGAATAACTTGAAACTAATTTCTTTCTGGTTGTGAAAATTTGATGAAATAGGTTGTGAATCGCTCCTAATTTGGATGTGTTTCTTTAAGACAATCTTGTACTGCAAATCTGAAGACCTCAACTTCCCCACTGTGATTTCCTTTTCTTGAGTAGCATTAAACGTACCGCGGCATGATCTGGAGTATGGAGAAATGTAGACACAAATACAAGAGATGCTTGTATACATATATTGCCACTGACGGCAGGCAATATAACTAGAGCCTCAAAGGAGTCTGTGTCTGGATTTTATTTGCCGCTTTAGTTAGTACTTGCTGTCATTGGACACTTAACTATGGTTAATGTTATATTACTATTAGTCCTGCAATGTCAGTCATCTGGAATTTCTAATCAGCACCAAAGTAACAACATTTGAATGGCATCTTGTAATTGATCTTATTATAGGTAGATTCAAAGAAAATCTTTGAAATGATCCAAGCCATACGGTTACATTTTCGGGACTGAGAGTCATATTTGTAAGCAGAACAATATAATATTCAGGCCATCTTACGAAGTTTGCTATCAATCTACTAGTATTTAATTTCTCTTCTTTAGAAGAATTCTAAATACGTTTCCAATAGGGTCTAATATTACTAAGTGCAGCACTAACAGGAATCTTGGATTTATGATCGAGAAAAAGTAAAAATATACTTGGATTTTACCTTACAATGATCATAAATGACAAGCTTCAAATTCATTGAATAAGTAGTTTCACAGAAGATATTGGAATTTGACTTATCTAGAAGAATTTTTACTCCATTTCCCATTTAGGATACAATGCTCGCGGACATCTTGGTTTCCGATCGGAACCAAAGTTGCAATACTTTTGTTGTGCTAGCTTATAGTTATAATTCATGACAACTTTCAAATCCATGGGTCAAGTCAAGGACGTATGTTAGTTATACGTCCTTGGGTCAAGTAGTTTCAGAGAAGATTTTGTAAATTTGACCAATCGGAAGAGCCCATTTTCGGACCTGTTGACCATTTTTGTTAGGTACCAAAGTAACAAGATTTATTCGTGTCTTCATAGGTATTAAATCCACCAAGTTGGGTATTAATCTATTCAATTCTTCTTCAGAATAATTTTAATACATTTCCCATAGGATCGCTGGTGGCCATCTTGGATTTTTGATCGGTACCAAAGTAGCAACAATTGCAAGATAAGTTCAAAACATTTAACTCTTCTGAACACTAGACTGATTGCCCATGCCATTATATTGTCCAAATTGTGAACAAATTGGATGTATTTTATAGCAAAAAAATATTTACTATTGTTTACGGCCATCAAAGGAAAATTGAAGAAAAGTAATCATTATAAGTTGCTTAAAGTATGATAATTGAATGGGAATTCAAGAAATTTTTAGACTTAAATAAGAATAACAAAAATGAAGGGTTCCATGTAAGTATCACTTTCGGTATCCTTCTGTTCGGCCAAAAATGAGCAATTTAGTGCATGGGAAGCAGGACAATTGCCCCCCCCCCCCCCGCCCCGACAACTACCCCTGGACAATTGCCCCCAGACAACTGCCCCCTGGACAATTTTCCAGGAGTGGGGGCAGCTGTTGTATGGGGCAATTGTCCTGGGGGTGCGGTTGTCGTAGAAGGCAATTGACTTAGGGGTCGGCAGTTGTCCTAGATCCTAGTGTGCCATCTGGTAAAGCAATCGTCCTAATTACGGATAGAAATTAGAGGACTCGACATTTTTCGGATAGTAACAATCTAGGTACTGATGGATGTTTGAGAAACATTCAAGCGATCAAAGTTTATTCTTGTTAAGAGAAACTTTCCACTGAGAACAGCGGCGAATAAAAGTTGTCCAGAAGGTCGGTCGTAAAATTGTTTGCCGAGAGGAGCGAGTCAAAAACATGACAAGGGCTCTGGGGGCCACCTAAGGCCCCAAGGAGATCTTGGGTGTTTTCACGTTCGGAAATACAAGTGTCGTCCGGATAATATATCAGAGGAAATGGCCAAATTTATCCCAAATTGACAAATACTTTTTAGTAATATTACCCGAGTGACATTGTCTCTAGTGAAATCTAGTATGTCTAGTCCTTCAAATGTAGGTATTAAATTAAACCATATTATTAAACCATAATACATCCCGTCTTTAAAGGAAAAAAATGCATGTCATGTTTTCTCTTTGTGTTTGAGTGCTTGAACTAATGAAAGGAATAACATTATCTAGTGCGGTGATCTCGTGTGGTAAAACGCATTAGATAGAGGGAAGTAATAAACGTTATATATCTAGACGTTGAAAGCTGGCCAAACATATTGGAAATTGGCAATCGGAATGTTTGAACACCACACCATGCAGGCAATATTCTTTATATTGTCATCATGAATAACATTTTTAGCTCACCTGTCCTAAAAGGACATGTGAGCTTTTGCCATTACTTGGCGTCCGTCGTCCGTACGTCGTAAACTTTTCCAAAGATCTTCTCTGAAACCACAGAACCAATTATAGACATACTTAGTCTGAATGATCCTTAGGGTATCTGGAATAAAGTTTGTGTTTTATTTTCTTGTCCGTCGAGAAACATGGCTGACATCGCTAAAAATAGAACGAAGGGGGTAAA
This sequence comes from Mytilisepta virgata, assembly GCA_028015205.1. Lineage (NCBI taxonomy): Eukaryota > Metazoa > Mollusca > Bivalvia > Mytilida > Mytilidae > Mytilisepta > Mytilisepta virgata. The sequence continues at coordinate 42,902,992 of CM051515.1, forward strand.
CTGCTGTTTTTGGCTTATATCTCAAAAACTAAAGCATTTAGAGCAAAACTGACATGGGGTAAAAATGTTCATCAGGTCAAGATCTACCTGTTATGAAATTTTCAGACCAATCAATCAACCCTTTGTTGGGTTATTGCCCCTGAGGAAATTTTGCAGTTTTAGGTTGTTATCTTGAATATTATTATAGATAGACAAACTGTACACAACAAAAATGTTCAGCAAAGCAAGATCTACTAAGTAAACATGACCAAAATCGTCAATTGACCCCTTTTTGCCCTTTAAAGACAATTTTTTACATATGTTTCGTCATCTTTGTAAACTTAAAAATCTTCTCCTCTGAAACTACAGAATCAATTTCAGATAAACTTAGGCTGAAAGATATTTAGGGTATCTAGTATAAATTTTGTGTTTTATTTTCTTGTTCATCGAGAAACATGACTGCCCTGCCAAAAAAAGAACATAGGTGAAAATGCGCTTTTCGGCTCATATCTCTAAAACTAAAGCAGTTAGGGCAAAATTATCAAGTAGTAAAAATGTTTATGAGGTCAAGATCTACCTGTCATGAAATTTTCAGACGAATCATCGGTCAACCCATTTTGGGGTTATTGCCCCTGAATTGTTAATTTTAAGGCAATTTTGCAATTTTAGGTTATTAGCTTGAATATTATTATAGATAAAGACAAACTGTATACAGCACAGGCATGGGGCGAATTACATTGCAATGTAATGCATTACATTACAATTACTTTGACAAAACCATGCATTATATTACAATTACCATTACATGAATTTATCAAAGTAATGCATTACATTACAATTACTTTTGCAAAGTAATGCATTGAATTACACATTACGTTTGTAAATTTTATTATCAAGTGAAAAGTCACAAAAGCATATTCAGTAACTGTTCCATGCATTGAATATAAGTATATATGTAAAAAGTTGATTGCTCTTCTGTCTTTGGTTTTAAGGTATCAATGTATACATCTCTGTGTTTTCTCTAAAAAGAAATTACAGAGATGTAGTTTAATACATATTTTAACTTAATGTTAAAACTTAAGAAACTTTTTGTTTATAAAAATAAATTTGTTTCTTTTTTTTAAATTTCAATCAAAATATTTACTAATCTTTCCTAATTATGTAATAAACATAGAGCTTAATTTATGACAAATGGAGAAAAGATTGATTGTAAAACAAACAAATTAGTGTTTTATGGCAATTTTCAATTATCTGTTATTTAATCAAGAAGAGATATTCATTCATCTTTTGACAACAATGGAAAACTTTTACAGTATAGCTTTTCATACATAATTTTTGTTTATGCAGGAAAATGCAGGAAATAGAATGAAATAAAAAGACATTAAAAAAGATAAGTCAGTCTGTCTGATATACAGTGTTGTGTTATTCTTTTAAAATTGTAATTTGGACATTCTAGTATTTATACAAATTTTATTTTTATTTTTTATTTATATATTTGTGAAATATTTCTTACGTATTAATACAATATCTTAATTATTGCAAAGTGTTAACTTTTCACTAAAGTAGATTAACTATTTTTTTCAAGTTCTACCTGGGGCAAGGATTAAACTCCCTCTAGTGATTTAGGTAAAGTGTGAAAAATAATGGTAAATAGAAAATCAATATTTAAATGATTATGTTCTAAGTTAATCTTCAATTCTATTTTAGTTAAATCTCCAACAATCTGTTAATTAGCTATATAGTAAACAAAAAAAGTAATGCCATGTAATGCAATGTAATGCATGAAATTACACAGATTTTTGCTAAAGTAATGCATTATATTACAATTACATGTAATGCTTAAAATCCTGCATTACACATTACATGCAATTACTTGGGAAAATGTAATGCATTACCATGCATTACAATTACACATTTGCATTACCCCATGCCTGATACAGCAAACATGTTCAGCAAAGTAAGATCTACAAATAAGTCAGCATGACCAAAATCGTCAATTGACTCCTTATAGGAATTTTGCCCTTGAAAGATTATTTACATGTAAACAGAAAATAATGGTCTGACATTGTCACAGATGTTTAGGGAATTACTTGAAATAAATTAAATGGTAGCTGTACAAGTAAAATGGAGAGTCAAGGGTCAAGGTCATTGAAAAATTCCATAGCAACCAATGAAAAAGTCCCTAGCAACAATGCAAAAGTCCCTACCCTAGCAAATATATATATCTATGTTAAGTACCTTATAATTTACCTGTAGAAGTCAAAAAGAAAGGTCAAAGTCAAGGTCATAGAAAAGGTCCCTAGCAACCATATATATTTGGGTTCAGGACCCTACAATTTACTTGTTCAAGTCAAAATGGAAGGTCAAGGGTCAATGCCATTGAAAAAGTCCATAGCAACCGATGAAAGTCCCTAGCAACCATATCTATTTGGGTTCGGGATTCTATATTTTAGCTGTACAGGTCAATATTAAGGAGCAATTTGCGACAGTATACATCATATAGCAAATATAAGCATTGATGCAAGATCTACCGGTACATAAAAGATAACAGGTGAGCGATGAGCCTCTTTTTCATTTCTCGTTCGCCCATGTCTATATCCCCTTGTACGATCCTCATTTTAGGTGAATCTGTTATCACTTTCAGTGCACTGAATATTTAAACAATTCATGTCTCGGGATGCAGTCCCACAAGGTCCAAAAATATAAAATTCTGAAACAATAAACACAAAAATATTGTACAACAGTTTCAGTTTAAAAACAATATGAAAATGAATCAAGAGTGGCCACACTAAATGTCTCGCCTGGACACAGAATAAAGATTATTTGATAGCAGACATTGCAAGGCAAAGGAAAATGTGTTAAAAGAAATAGTAATGGTCAAGCTTGAAAATACTACACGTGTATAAATAATCCTGACAGCTTGTTATTATTCATATATGCTTTTACAAATTGAGAAAAAAAGAACTGTTATTGAAACATTAATATTAATTAATTTTTCATTTTTGATTTAAGGTTTATCAGAAGGGATTGACAAATATGGCCATTTTTTAAATATTACTCTTGAGTACAGAGAAACCTGTGCAGAAGGAAAGTTTTAAGGCATTGCAGAAACTGGATAATATTTGTCAATTCCTTGAGGTGAACGTGAAAGAACCCCTCCCTCCCAAATAAAAAATAAATAAATTTATCTTCAATCTTCGATCCAAATATTATAAAGTCATATTTTTATATTATCTAACTATGTTGCTATGCTAAAATTGTTTTTACTTATCTCAATACTTATCTTATTTCAAATGTATAAAAAAAAATCAGTAAATGTGATTCTGGTGTGCAAACAAAAATTTCAAAAGTTCTTCAATCTGTACATATTCAGCCAATTAATCTTTATGAAGGGACTGGAGTGAACTGTATTCTATGTTAAACATTCATGCATGAGTGACCTTGTTTTAACATTTTCACACCTTCCAATGTTTTTGTTAATCACTGTTTAGTAATGATCCTTTAAAAGTTTTTATTATTTATTATCATTATTAATATTATTTAAAGATTTTAATAAAATAATGAGACTATTTCAATATAAGTGATCAGCAGTTAAATAATAAAATACATTCCATACAACAAATATAGTTGACCTATTACTTAAAGCATCTGAGAAGAAGACCAAACAACAGAAACTTAACATTGAACAATGAAGCATTAAAATGAGGTCAAGGTAAGATGAAACCTGTCAGACAGACATGCACACCTTACAATCATTCCATACACCACATTTAGTTGACCTATAACTTATAGTATCTGAGAAGAGGACCAACCAAGAGAAACTTAACATTGACCAATGAACCATGAAAGTGAGGTCAAAGACACATGATACCAGCCAGACAGACATGTACACCTTACAATAATTCCATACACCAAATATAGTTGACCTATTGCTTATGGTATTTGAAAAACAGACCAAAACACAAAAACTTAACAGTGACCAATGAACCATGAAAATGAGGTCAAGGTCAGATGAAACTTGCCAGACCCCTTACAATCATTCCATACACCACATATAGTTGACCTACTGCTTATAGTATCAGAGAAATGGACCTAATCACGTAACTTTAACCTTGATCACTGATCCATGAAATGAAGTGGAGGTCAGGTGAACCCTGTCTGACGGACAAGGAACCTATATACCAAATATAGTTATCCTATTACTCATAATAAGTGAGAAATTCACACGACAAAAAAACTATACAGTTTTTTCAAGCAGTCGCTGAACCATCAAATGAGGTCAAGGACAATGGACATATATCAGACAGAAAGTTCATAACATAAGGTATCTGCATACAAGGTATGAATCATCCAGGTCTTCTACCTTCTGAAATATAAAGCTTTATACAAATAGTTTACGCCGCCGCCAGATAGTAATACTTATGTCTCACTCTGCGACAAGACAAAAACCAAATTGTATAACCGCTGATATAAGGACAGAGATACGTCCGAGGGTAATTCAAATTCACTTGAACAATGTTAGAACTAAATAAGCACTAGGAATTGTTTAAATATTTCCAATATTGCAGAAGAGTGGTTTACAGTATTCACTGATATTTTTTCTTTAATTCTTGAAATTTCTTTGTCTGTTTTCAAGCTGGAACCTTCAATTTTTCATTTTTGTTCTTCCATGTATTAACTGGATGTAGTGAGTATGCCATAAGCAATTGTCCTAACTTTAACCTTTCCTGCCTCCAGTTAGGAGACATTTTGCTATATTTGTGGTCCTTTGTATAAAGAATTGAATATGACAGCAGACACATTTTTCTGTGAAAACATACAAAAGAAAAATTTTCAGAACAGATATCAACTGGTGATGATGCTTACATAGCTGTATGCCATAGGAATATGAAAGTTTCTGTTTTTTATAGTAACGTATAGTTCAACCAAACAGCGACAAGAACTGAATGTCAACAAGAAAGCTGTCTAATTGATAGCTTGGTTAATTAACAGATTACAAATAAGATAATAGGCAAAGAAATCTAACATATACTGTCATAAATTGCCAAACAATCTCACATGGATGCTAAAAAACAACATCACATGACAAAATTAACATATACAATGTTAGATAACTTGTCAGTAAAGTTGGTATCCCTCTTTTTAAATCCAGAGTACAAGTGTACTTCAAGGTAAACTACACATGCAAAACATTAATTTCAAAGAAATAGCATGATTCAGGGATCATATAATACTTCATATATAGTTCCTGTATGAGTGTAAAGTGGTAACGAATGTAACAAGATAACAAAAAATAACTAGAATTTATATTTTAATTTTTTTTAATATAACAATTATATGCTTATACAGAAAAACCTTGTTAAAAGACAAATCACAAAATAACTACAAATAAGTCTGAATGTCTCACAGTAATTTACACATATAAAAATTCAAAATAACACTTCAAGCTGCTTCTGTTTAATTTTATTTCAACAGGAAATTCAGTGATCGATTCATATAAAACATTTCAAACTAACTGACAAAACATTAATTAGAGGAGAACAGTTACTTTGTTGCTTAAGTAACCAACAATTTCAGTTTGAGTTTATGTGGTAGACTGTATAATCAAAGTTTAGTAAACAACAGTTACAGTTTGAGTTTATGTGGTAGACTGTATAATCAAAGTTTAGTAACCAACAGTTACAGTTTGAGTTTATGTGGTAGACTGTATAATCAAAGTTTAGTAACCAACAGTTTCAGTTTGAGTTTATGTGGTAGACTGTATAATCAAAGTTTAGTAACCAACAGTTACAGTTTGAGTTTATGTGGTAGACTGTATAATCAAAGTTTAGTAACCAACAGTTACAGTTTGAGTTTATGTGGTAGACTGTATAATCAAAGTTTAGTAACCAACAGTTTCAGTTTGAGTTTATGTGGTAGACTGTATAATCAAAGTTTAGTAACCAACAGTTACAGTTTGAGTTTATGTGGTAGACTGTATAATCAAAGTTTAGTAACCAACAGTTACAGTTTGAGTTTATGTGGTAGACTGTATAATCAAAGTTTAGTAACCAACAGTTACAGTTTGAGTTTATGTGGTAGACTGTATAATCAAAGTTTAGTAACCAACAGTTACAGTTTGAGTTTATGTGGTAGACTGTATAATCAAAGTTTAGTAACCAACAGTTACAGTTTGAGTTTATGTGGTAGACTGTATAATCAAACTTCTTAAAGAACAAGAATTCCTGCAAAGGGTTTTCATTACAAATGGTGTTCAAATGATTTTCTTCAGAGAAAAACAGATTGCACTGTTTTTAGCCAAAAATACTTTAATTAGTAAAATGTGAAAATTCTTTTTTTCTTTTCTTGAAAATAATTTTTAGTGGAAAACTAGTAAAAATTAATCCTTGTTTTTTTCAGAACAAAAAATATGAAAATTTTTGATGATTTTGTCCAGAAAGTTAATATTGTTTAGAAATTGTATGTAAGTTTGTTTTGTATTTTCTTTTCAGACTTATAATATTTGATTAACTATATAAATACAGAAATATGCCTAACAAATAATTATACTCTTGCAAAGTATAAATAGACATAAGCTGACAAAACCACATTAATTGCAAAACATACAATTATAAAAAAGTTTTCTCTGTATAAGCTATATCATAAAGGGATAAGGTAATGAAAGACAAATTCAATCAGAAATAATATTAACATGCTTCCTTTCTTACAAAACTAACTACCACCAACCATATCATTCATGCTGTTTTACCATACAATAACTTCTATAAATTTTATACATCATAACATAAAATTCTCTCATACTATTATTATCGAAAAAGTCTACCTGCCTGCCTGTCGAAGCCAAATTTTATTAGTAGGATTAGTGTTTACTATAAGGTTTGTATTAGCACAAATTCTTTTTACTATTTTCAGTTCAGTTGTACAATGTAATGCCTTCTTCAAAACACTTTAGAACTGAATAACCAAATCTTTATGAAGTGAGGATAGAAAACAGCATTTGCTATATACAAGAAGCCTTTCATGATTACCAGTATCTAAAATCAATTGCGCCCTTTCAGTCTGGAATTATTTACCATAATGTTGTCGATTCATTACATGTTATCTAAATTAAGTTTTTTGTGGGTAATACGGCTTCTGTTTAACTTAAAATTTTAGTAACATGTATTCAATAACTCAATACTTTGAGTTAATTACAAAACCACAAATTCTTCATTCTCCTCACAATGTTTCCGTATCAAAAAATTAAACAAATAAATTTAAATGAATCTACACATATATAATCGTAGAGCTAGTCAAATATATCAGAAAAACCAAACCATTTAAGATACATGTTGATGAAAAGACTACATCTAAATATTTATTTTATGCTAAAAAGCTTATTCATATTGAGATTTCTTTTATCTAGAAGTTAAAATAAATAACTGTTTTCTATTAAAGGAGTTATGACAGGCTCTTAATCACACAGGACAACACAGGATCCCCTTTGATTTCATATTACAAAAAAACAACTATCGATGTCACCTTACTTTGGATTGATGTATTATTAAGCTAATTATATACTTTGAAAGTTGCCGCAATTGTCAACAGACAAATTTTAATTAGATGAATAGTCACATGACTGTGTGACGTAGTAAGATCAACATGGACATGAAAGCAACATACGCTTTATAGACGTTCAATCACTAAAGCTTAAAATATGAACATGGAAATGTTTGACAGCGATATCCAGATGTTAAAATGTCTCCAAACACCAAACCCTACATGTTTGAACGGTTGTTTGATGACAATAGTAATGTTTATAGGGGTATAATTGACGACTTTCTTTCTCTTTCAACACATGCAAAATGTGAGACTATCATTATGGGTGTAATAAAATACCGATATTTAATTAAAATCAGTACCAATTTACCTGAAGGAGAATTTACATGACCATCCGGTGTATAAACAAATGTTCAAAAAACAAAAATACATAGAACTACCATTGTAGAATAATAAAAGATGAAATTAAGTTTACTTATAAATAATCCATTTTAAGCATTTACTCAATAAAAGAGTTAAAACATTTAACAAAAACAGTTGATTAGGAAATTTGATTAATGTTTAATATAGATATTGTGTTTTCTTTTAATTAATGATTCATATTTACCAAAATCAAAGAGATTTTATCTGCAATTAGACTTTTCTCACTTGTAATCACAGGTATTATACTTGCAAATTAGGATTAAGTTGATTTATTTCATGAAAATACTTTTAAGTATAAACATTTACAAATTCTTTTCTGAAGATATGAGAAAAAAAACTAGAATTCACAGTTAGTAGCAATTTTTCTTTCATTTTTAATTCACAGGAGCTCTTTTCACAGAATTTGTAAGGGTACATTCCAGGCATTTGAACCATCCGATATCTTCTATTTTTTACTTGTTCCCATGGTTGAAACAACTCCCAATATTTACCAAACTCCTTTAATTTTACATAATTTTATAAATTCATTTAATATTGATATTTTCTAGCTTTTATAAGCACACTGATTTTGTTTGATTCAATATACAAATCTGTTGTCGCTGGCAGCTATTGGATCATGTTACGTCACAAGTCCGAAAGCCTAGTTTTCAGAATGAAAATATCAATAATTAACAGGTGACGAAAACTGAAGTAAAAATAGGTCATATGTATGCATCAGATTGTTTACGGTCACTAGATGTTTCATGACACCTATTTATGCATGAAAGGCATTTAAAATTCAAATAAAGTGAACTTTCGGGGCATTCCTTGTCACAACTCCTTTAATTTAGGCTGTTGTAAGCCAAAACAAATTCAAAACTACATTTGTATTTATTTAATTTGTATATTTCAATATCAATTTCACTGAAAAAAAATGATGACATTTCCATAAATACTGAAATGAAAGGATTTGGTAGGCATGGGACTAGGGTTTTGATTTATAAGGTACACAAATAAACTGTTTTAATGTAAAAATAAAAATTGGCATTCTTTGTATAAAAAAAAATCCTTCTTTACAGTTTTACGGTTTAGTTTGGTTTGTTATGCCATTTTCACTACAGATGGCTATATCATGTTAGCCAGTTTTTATTGAAAAGAACCATCAAAGTTTGGCAGGAAAATGAGTAATCCCTGGCACTAATGATTGAAGCCTAACACACATTACCACGAGTGCTGACCACATAAACATCATTAGTGGTCACTACAAACTACCACCTCAGCTACTGAAACAACTTGAAGTACTTATGGGTACATGTTAGATACCCATTCTTCTGAATTATACCCTGTAAATGGTCTATCAATTATAAAATGCATTTTGTAATCATGTCATCAAACTGACAGTTACAAATAAACATAACGATTTATCAATAAATTTCTGGAGCTGCATTTGGTTTTTACCACGGGACAAAAAAAAAGCTGAACCATATATCTCAACACCAACATAATCATATCATAATTAAACCAATTATCAAAATATATACACAGTAACAACTGAATAACTTAAATCAAATGCATGAATTAAAATTAAGGATAAAACATAACATATATATATAGCACTCTGACTCATATTAAACCCAAATAAAAACTCCATATCATGCATGTATGCAATATTTCATGCATTCCTTATTATTTCATCAACAAAACTAAATTAAACAAAATCAGAACCAAATATGAGCACTATTAATGAAAAACCTTTCAATTTTGGCAATAATATACAAGTAAGTCTTTCCTGCAACAATTTTAAGCACATATAAAATATGTAAATTGTATCATGCTAAATGGAATTTTGGAAAAACAACCTCTATGATAAAAAATTTAATGAACACTGGACCATGAATAAGGTCAATGACATTGGATATGTGTGCAACAAACATCTACAAACTTCATACCACTAACAGACAGTTAACAGCAGGGTTCCCACTCTATTCCAGGATTTTTCCAAGGACATTTTTTTCGTTTTTAAGGAAATCACCATTTACACTAAATGAATAATTATTTAATTCAAACTTGATTTACACTTTTCAAACTGACTGTTATTAATTTTTTTTTATTGGTCTAAATTCAATTATTTCTTTAGTGACAGGGACTGGTAATGTCATACGCAAATAACAAATATCAACAGAAAAATAAATTCTTCAACTTTATCTTGTTAGATAGGACATATTCCAAGTATAGAGTGCTAAATCTTAATTAATTATTTCAAATGAAGAAATGTCTTATGTCAGTGGATGTAGTGATAGAAAACATGCTTTTATCTCTGCTTCATATAAAATGTTCTTAAGAAAGTACCCAGAAACCAAATATGATGAAAATTGAGCTTTCTCACAAAATATCTTTCAATCTGTAAATCAATGAAGTATCTTTAAAATGATATAAAGGTCATGGTACATGGTGATATTTTGGTCATTTTATTTGTCAGAATTTAAATATCTCAATCTGCCTTGTAACATGAAACATTTTATTGGTTCATTGAACAACAGAAGATCTACTGTGTATATTATCTCCTGGAAAGCTAGAACTGATGTTCCTAGGTTAAAAAGCAATCTTTTAAAATATGCTGTCTTGAAAGTACCTTATTCCTCACTTTTTCATGCAAGACAAAAGTAAATTATTGTTAAAACCCCCAAAAAATAGTATATTACATTAATGCCTCTTTTAACTGACAAACCGTGTGTTAACTGTTTATATTTGTCCAATATATAAATTTAGTAATATATGTATAAGTAAGTCATAATAATTAAATATAACAAGAGGCTCACCAGAGCCTGTATCGCTCACCTGGAGTCTGGTTTTCATTGGACAATTAATCAACTATTAGACCAAGTTTGTTGCAATTGGTTCAATTGTTCAGGAAAATTTGTTAAAGATTTATTTTTCATAAGGTTTAATGTTAAAATACGTTCCCTGATGGTGGTAGTCCTGGCAGGAAGTTGATAAAATTGACCAGGAATAAAAGTGAACCTTAAATAAATTTAACAGAACCCGACCTCAAATTACACAAACCAATAACTCCTAAATAGAATTTGGGATTCCCTTCAAAATTTCAGGGTAGATAGATCTCAACATGGCAAACATTTTTCAATTTACATTTCACTTCTATCTCAAATAGTTTTGAAGATAAATGCATAAATGTTAAAATTTTGAAAATTTGACCAAAAAAGGGCAATAACTCCTAAATGGGTTTTGGGATTTCCTTTAAAATTTCAGGGTATGTAGATCTCAACATGGCAAACATTTTTCAAATTTACATTTCACTTCTATCTCAAATAGTTTTGGAGATAAATGACTAAAAATGTTAAATTTTGAAAATTTGTTGAAAAAAGGGAAATAACTCCTAAATGGGTTTTAGGATTTCCTTCAAATTTCAGGTTAGGTAGATCTTGTCATGCTGATCAATTTTACCCCGTCAGATTTTTTATATCTGCAACGGTTTTTAAGTTATAAGCCAAAAACAACACATGCACCCCTATGTTCTATTTTTAGCTACGACAGCCATGTTTTATGTCAGGTCAAAATCAATTGAGGATCATTTGTAGAGGACATGTAATAGATTATTCCTATTAAGTGTCAAACCAATCGGCCCAGCGGTTTCAGAGAAGATTTTTGAATGAAAAAATTTTGAAAATTTGACAAAAAAAGGGCAACAACTCCTAAATGGGTTTTGGGATTTCCTTTAAAATTTCAGGGTAGGTAGATCTCAACATGGCAAAAATTTTTCAAATTTTCATTTCACTTCTATCTCAAATAGTTTTGGAGATAAATGACAAAAAATGTTACAATTTTGAAAATTTGACGAAAAAAGGGCAATAACTCCTAAATGTGTTTTGAAATTTCCTTCAAAATTTCAGGGTAGGTAGATCTTGTCATGCTGATCAATTTTACCCCGTCAGATTTTCAATATCTGTAACGGTTTTTGAGGTATTAGCAAAAAACAGAAATTTACCCCTATGTTCTATTTTTAGCAACAGTGGCCATGTTTTTCATCGGATCAATATAAAATGAGGATCGTTTGTGGAGGACATGTCATATATCATACCTATGAAGCCATGATCCAATCTGCCCAGCCGTTTCAGAGGAGAACATTTTTGAAAAAGTTAACGACGGACACCAAGTGATGGCAAAAGTGATGGCAAAAGCTCACATGGCCTTTTAGGCCAGGTGAGCTAAAAACTGATACTATGAGCAGTTTATAAATCAATTTTAATACATGTAAAAAATTTTCTAACCATGGATGTGTTTTTAACAATTCAAGGCCATTAACATAGTGGGGCCATTTGTTAAAAAATTAACTATATTTTTCAGTTTTAAATTTTTGATTCTTTACTTATTGTTGAGGAGTGTAAATTTACAAAGGGGTAAATCTTTTGACTTAGTGTGTGCATTCAATATTCTGTACACAATAATCTCGTCCCTATAAAGTAGTGTATCAGAAGTTTACCAAAAATTACCTAGTTCATTGCCATGTGTTATAATCACATGGTCAAGTATTGTTCATAACATCTGAAATTTAACTCTCTCGAGTGTAGAAATATCATAACTCACATTTAACAGAAGGAAACTTTGTATAAACAGATTAATCATAAATTATTATATTTGTGTAAGTGTAATAATGCATGATAGTTCAAAAATAACAAAATGGAGAAAAATAAATAATGATCAATCACTGTGTACTGTTCCTTCACATTGCACTTTGGCTGGACTGAAGACTAGGATTACCTCTCTTTCATAATCTCCATGACGATGACTAGGAGTTTGATCTTTGCAGATTGGTTTTTAATGTAATGGTAAAATCTTCCATCATAAAATACAGCACTAAAAAAAAACAACCGAACTTAGTTATAACTCTGAAAACTGTAAATATATATTATTCTATTTAATTACAGGTTTCACAATGAGTGAGAATTAGATATCGCTTGATATCAAATTGAGTTGTTTAATTTGGATATAATAATAAACTAGCCTTTGGCGAGTTTATTATTAACTCCAAATTAAATAACGAGAGTTGATATCAAGCGGTATCTAATTTTTACGAGTTGTTCAACCTATTTCTCTTATGATACTTAAGGAATATTTGTTTGTGATTCAGCGTCCGACCCGTGGGAAATCTTAACATTCATTTTTGTGTGACGTCAAATGTTGCTATGAAATGGTGGCTTTCAACGATGGCCGCACAGATTTCAACCAATTAAAAATCAGCGACATTTGGATCAAGGCCAATCAGATAAAAGAATTTCTTGTAACACTTGTTCATATCATATGATGGGGAATTAGTTATGACAAATAATTCATCGGGCGAGAATTAGATAACAACACACCATCATAAGAGAATAAAATATTACAGTATTTTTCTTCTGTATTTTCTAACATTAAGATGAAGAACAGCTACCAAAGGACTTCAGAACTTTAGTCAAGTACATATAATAATTTTGTGTCAGAAAATATTGATTATATAATCGGGTCATCATTTATTAACGTTTGTGACATCAGAACATATTTTCCAAGAACTCTGCCGATGAGATAGCCAAAGGGAAATACCATAATGAATGGACCATGTAAGCTGCATGAAGACAAATATATGCAGGATTCAGCAAAATCAGTTTTAGAGGATTTTTTTGTTTTCTCCTTGTTTCATGCAGGGACAGGAGAGTAAGAAAGATTTTTTATTAAATGACATGTTCATTCTGAAATGTATTAGAATTTCTCCGATTCTTGATGTGTTTAATCAGTGGGATAACAATACATAATATTTTTAACCACTTCCGGGTGATTAAATTTTTGCATGGGAATTCCTGCTGTTGTTTATTTTTATTGGAAAGATAAACTAGAGAAGTTCTGAAATGGCATTCATGTAAACAAAATGCTAACAACAGCATTTTCTTGAGGTTTTCTTGAGATTCTCCTTCAGTTTACTCGTGAGATATAGAATTTCTCCACCCTCGATAGTTAAAAGCTCGTGTGTTGAAATAAAAAAATTTTAACTATCTAGGGTGGAGAAATTCCATAACCCACTCGTACATGAAGGAGAATCTATATATACATACATTACTGTCTTTGTCTTTTGATCTATCTCTTTGTCTGTCTCTATTACCACTTCTTTCCCTTTCTCTGGATCTTTGTTGTCCATGGTGACCACCAGGTGGTATTCTAGGTGTCCCATGATGCTGAGCAGGATGTTGAGCAGCATGGTGAGCAGCTTGTGCATTTTCTTCAGCTTGGAGTCTGGCAGCTAACTCAGCACTGAAAGGAACATGAATATTCAGATCTTCAGGTAAACCTGAATATCATTCAAATATTACTTTAAATTAACCACTAATTAGAGGAAATATAGTCGGCGTTTTAAGTTTCCGCATTTTGGCACTACGTTTCCGCATTAAAATTCCTACGTTTCCGCATTGTTTTTACATTGATTTTGTTAAAGGTTATTTACGTTTCCGAATTTTCATATTTAATGTATGCCTCTTCCGTTTGTCCCCTGCCTGCTCACCAACAGGGAGGTAGAAGTAGGACTTCGAGCAGGATAAGTCTTTATGATTAAAATGAAACTATCAACTTAAAATGATAAAAATCATACATGGTCATATATCGATTAAAAGTCAATGTTCAGCACTAAAAGTTTATACATACAAATAAAACAGTAAACGTCAGTATACTATTATACAGTACATGTAGCACAGTTTACATATTTGTCAAAGCGGAAAACTTGTAGCCATGTAACCATCATAAGTGGGGCCTCGGTGGACGAGTGGTCTAGGTAGTTCGTCATGACTACTACTGATCACTAGCCTGTCAACGCTGGGGTTGTGAGTTGTGTGGCGGGGTGTGTTCGACTCCGATCTTAATTGACAAGGATTGCCAATTTTCCTACCGAAGGTCGGTGGTTCTCTCCGGGTACTCTGGCTTCCTCCACCAATAAAAATTGGCCATAGCGAAATGGCCAAAATGTGCTGAAAACGGGGTTAAACCCCAACTAAACAAACAAACAAACCATCATAAGTAAAGTCAAGAAATACCAAAGGGATATTCGAAGGAGAGAAAAATCGTTACAACTGACAAACTCCGGAGAACAACGAAGACAAGACCAAAACAATACATGCACTACAATTAAAAACTAAAAACATATGAACAACATGGACCCCACCAAAAAACCGGGGGTAGACTCAGGTGCTCCGGAAGAGTAAGCAGTCTCTGCTTCCTGCAGGACACCCGCCATGCTGGTCATGTCAAATCCGGTATGAGGAAGGGATAATATCAATGGAACAGGTCCATTTTCATTTGGGAAACGGTTTTTTCATACCTGTCAACCAAGTCATGATGATGCCCATAAAACTTTAATAAGGATGACTTCAGCTTAGGAGTAACGTACCCCTGTCTGAGCAACTTTTCTGTCAGGAGCCGGGCTCTGTCCAGGAAGTCAATGTATATGTCACAAGCTCTGGAATAACGTATGAGTTGTGAAATATATACTCCATACGCCGGCGCTTCTGGAATATTGCCGCTCAAAAATGGAAAGTTGACGATTGGAAAGTCAAAGTCATCCCGTTTGTCGTAAAGTTTTGTATTTAACCTTCCTCTGGTGTCAATTTCGAGGTGAAGGTCAAGATAAGATGCAGACTTGGCAGTGTCTGTGGTATCTTTAATTTCGAGCTCATTGGGATAGATGAGATGTAAGAAATTCCCAAAACGTGAATTGTTGAGTGATAAAACATAAATGATACATTTCTTCCCTCGGTTTGTTTCTGTGTGTACGATATCCACGACATATACATCAACTGGCACTTAGACTCAAAATACACTTTCTTAAATACCAAAAGTTTAAACACTGTGAACTTTTCGAAGAACAATGATAGGCAAATGGAAATACTGACCGAAACCAAATAAGGACATGAAATTGAGTGTCCAAAAAATAAATCAAACATATGCAAATGAATATAAAAGATATAACCAAATACGGAATTCAGTGCATATGGGGTGACTTTCCACATGATGACTTTTGAAAAGTACTCACAATGTTAAACCTGAATATAATCTACCTGTTGAAGGAATTATATTATCATAATAAAATACAAATTAAGAAAAAATACTATAATAAAATAGAGTCTTGTATATCATTATTACCATTTTTTTACAGGTGAAATACAGGTAAAAATGCGGAAAGGTGGTATCTATTTATTTCGGAAAAGTAATGCACGAAAATGCGGAAACGTGAAACTGGATTTTTGCTAAAAATGCGGAAACGTAATACGCCCAATATAGTATATTAAAAACAATGAAACAAAGAAGTGATATTGAAGGTCCTGAAAAGTGATGAAAACAAATATTATCCAAATTTTGATCAAACACAATACATGTACATTTATTTATGTTTTTTTCTATCAATGAGCAAGCCAATTCTGAAAAAAATCAAACTTTTTCATTTTCTTTTTTTTTCTCCATTTTTGAAGTTAAAATCTGCTGTAATGCTGGATTCTAATTTTCATTACCATTATTACTAGAAGTAAACTTTTGTATGACTGACGATCAAAAGGCGTGAGAAAACTATTGGTATATCTTGCAATATCTAGAACAGCTTTGCTATGAACTAGTATAATGTTGTAAGTTTTCCTGACTAAGGTGTGTACATTTCTATTTACAAATTAAACCTACAATTGAATAGAGAACGGAAACGGGGAATGTGTCAAAGAGACAACAACCCAACTAAAAAGCAGAAAACAACCACACCAACTTGACTTACTCCGACATTCGTGTTCCCTCGTGTTGATTAGCAGCTTCAGCAATATCCATTTGTTCTGCACTAAGCTGTTGTTCTTGCTGTAGTGACATTGCTAACAAATAACTGTAATACAATGATAAATTATAGTTAATTATTATTATTTTTAAAGAACTTTTGAATGAAGTAAATAAACCAGCTAATAATTTTTTCAGTATTAGTTTTTTGTATTATTGTATATGTAAGGTTAAAATTACCATTGTACATTCACATATACAGAATTATAATGGCTGCTATAAAATCTCTAGAATGCAGATTTAGACAGTACATTAATTTTTATTTTAACTTTGGCAGATTACATTGATTTGCCAGATAACAGAATATAATTTGACCAGCCACCAAAATAAACACCCCACAAAATATCTGATATCTGGTATGGGATTATTGTTTAACACCAGAATTAACACTATTACAATTCACTGAAATGGCTAATGTAACGTATTTTATCAACATTTTCTGGTAGAGTATACCTAGGAATATACAGTTACGCTAATCTTAATTATCATTTATCCACTAGAATTTTTTTCAATAATAAAAACATCTGATTAATATATGATCTATAATATTCAGGATACTCACTCATGATTAACTTGTTCATCACTATTTACTGGTACCTCTGGAGGGAGAACTGGTTCCTGTGGTGTAGGTTTGGTATAAGTATGGAATTCCGAGTCCACGAAGTAATGATCCCCTTCTACATTGTTCAATGTTTCCCACACTACATTTCTCTCGTGTAAAAATCCTTGGTCAGTCACAAGTAAAAATAATTCATCCTGCAAAAAATCAACCAGAAAATCTGGATCAATCTAAAATATACTACAGTGTAACCTCTGTAAACAAAACAGTTTTGTGACTGAACAAATTGGCTGGTTTTCAGAGGTTCCGTTTTGGTAGAAAATGAAATTTAAATATTTTACTGTATTAGAACGGAGTTTTCCCTGTACACATCAACGAAGCTACGTATAAAATATGCCACTCATGAAGAGCATAAGAGTTCATCTGGTTTTTACAGGTGTATTTGGCAGGAAAACATAATTTTTGGACCAGAAATTATCTCCAGTATTAGAAATTCAGAGAGGCCTTTCAAGAATGTTTTTACTTGAAAATATAACTGTAAATTCAATAACATAATAAAACGGATAGTTTGCAGATGAATCCGGTTTTCAGAGGGGCCAGTTTTGGGGATTTCTACGGTATATGAATTATATACTGTGGAATAGTGATTATTCGTACTACACCAATTTACATGGATTTCACGGAAAGATCAATCCGTGAATTCAATAACAAGATGAAATAGGAATCTTTCTTATACAATATTATGTTATTATTAAGCCCTAAATTGTCATATTCGTGTATACAAGTTGAAATTAATCATTGATTAAACTTCAAGGAAAATTGACTGGAACTAAAACTTTCGCCAATTACAAAGAGGACAAATATACACGTACCTAAGGAGCAAACAAAAATCCAATCCACCAGAAAGACAAACCAGTGAAGACAAATGAACAAGCGCAAGCACAACAAATAAACACTGAAAACTAAAAGATAATGAACAAAACAATCTCTTATAAAAACCAAGAGTGAACTCAGATGACCAAAGCTATTGATTTCAACATTTTCTCCTCAATCCACTAAAACTGATGTCAAAAAAAAAAAATAACCAAATGCACATTGTATCCTAATTCTGACTCCTACTACGGTTTTTACCTTCCTGTTTTTGGTCACTTTGATCTGCTTTAAAAAAAAATTTTTTACATTCCACCATTTATAGAAAGGTTCTGACGTGAACACATTCATTTTTTTTTCTCTTAATGTTTTCATGCTTGAAGGTCCTTATTCAATGTATCTTGAAACATTTTGTTAAAAATGTTAACTGGATGCAGATTTTAAAACTTTCTTTAATTGTGAACCATTTTCCCTTCTTCAATGCATACAAAAACCACCATTCTCCTTTAAAAACATTCTTCAAACGAAAACATTACATTGCCAAAAAAGTATTACCTTATGCCTATATAATGTACAGAAATGGTTGTTCCTAAAGAAAACACATAATTGATCGGATTTGACTGTAGAAGATAATTCACACAGACCATGGTACGTCAGCTGTGAAGCCGTCCTGTCCAAAAAACCTTCAGCAACCAGAGCTGTAAAAAATAATCAACAGTTAATGAAAAAACATAAACCAGTAGCAATATTTATAATATGTTTAGTAAAAACATGAAAAATGGTAAACACAAGCTTATGGTCAAACCTCCACCCCCACCCCATCCCCCCCCCCCCAAATCAAAGTAACAGACTTATACACTTCAATTATAATCAATTCATAAAACATCTATATAGAAATTCCAATAAATAATGAGCAAAATTCATCTGGTGTAGAGTTACTTTAAAGACATATAAACCATTCCTCTGCATATTAAATGCATATGTATATGTACAAATAATTTACTACATGTATAAAATTATACAGATGAGGTGTAAAGTTGATGTAGTTTATATCAATAAATTAGATAAATTATGTGAATTATATGTTACACAAAATGAACAGTTTTTCTTTTTAACTTTATATATAATTTTTTTTTTTATTTCCTGTTTTTTTCAAAATTCAAAAAAAAACACTCCCACACATTTATTTATTAATTTTCTTGTCATGCAGGTAGGTCATAAATCTTCCTCAAATCATAATTTTTTTATGTAATTTCTCATATCCATATAATATATGTATAATATACATGCATCTTATAAGTTTAAAACTACAATTTTATATTACAACTTTTAAGATTGCACAGTTTGGGTTTATTACATATATCAGCCTAAATAAGAAGGGTATTGGTATTTGTTCTGAATTAACATATCCAACGTTAACATAGGATAGTGACAATTACCATTAAAGGCTTTGTATGTGCCTTTTACTATCCATCCTTTCGACAAGATTTAATTACTCACCTGTTAAGTACTTTACTATGAGAAGGCATTACATTGTACAGAAATAAAAAGTGCTACTATAAACCTTTTATGGTAAAAGACAATCCTCGTCAATGAAATTTAACTTCAGCACATAGAATGACTTTTTGCGGGTATCATTCAATATTATCATAGTGACCAGTTTTGATAAGCTATAAAAGCCATGATTGTACAAGAAAAGAACCATAGCCTTTAGCAAGAAAACTGACAATTCTGACTATTAATATGGAGTCAAACACACACCACAACAAGTTTAATTTCAGCATTACCAAATCTATTTATATACAACATACAGCCTAAGTTAAATACTGAAAATAATTAAATATCTTTATTTGAAATGCAAAATTATACCCCGAAGGGTTGAGAGAAACGATATTTCATACATTTTGGGAAAATAAGATATATTGATGTAAACATATTATTATAGAATACAATGTATGATAATGTCAGACTAACTGGCTGTAATCAATCAAAACATAACTGTACAGCAATGATATATAAAAACAATAGCATCATATTAATTTCAATGTCATAGACTTGATTTTTTTTCTTCAACTCTTTTATGTTACAATTCATGATACACCTAAGGTAATTTGTATGTTTATACTTTGATTTATCATTTCTCCTGATATCTCAAAAAGTACTGTCATTAAAAGTTACTTAAGGATCGCATAAGTCTTGAGGTAATAAGAGTTAACTTTTCTACTGACTCTCTGTAACCATTGGTCAATGAATCATAAAATTTTCAAAATTTGAGTACGTTAATCAATTTGAATTGGTTTATCACTTCATGCACTTCACTGACTGATTTACATTTATATTTAACTTTGTCGTAACTGAAAATAATTGAACTTACCGGTACCTTATTTTGTTCAATCATGTCTTCAAGAGAAACAAAAACATTTCACTTATGTACAATTTGAAAGGGAGGTAATCCTTCTTTTTTTATTAACTTAGGTATTACATCCATTGGTTGCAGCATATATGCACCAAATTAAATATTCACAAAGTGCATGAAAAACTTTTAAATAATGGTTCTGTAAACTTTTGGATAGGTCTGAGCTAATGATTAATATTTTCAACTTTCAAGTGCAGTTATTTTTGTATTTAAAATTCTCCATTCACAATCATATTAAAGGTATAAAAATATTACCTTTAAAAACAATAGTAAAATTCTGCATTTTCTTGGATGACTCAATTAGGTTAATTCTCTTATGATGGTGCATTGTTATTTATTTCTCGTGCGATGAATTATTTGTCAGAACTAATTCCCTATCATATGATATGAACAAGTGTTACGAGAAATTCTTTTATTTGATCCAAACGTCGCTGTTTTCTGGTTGGTCATCGTTAAAAGCCTCTGTTGCATAGCAACATTTATGTCACAGAAAAATGAATGTTACAATTTCCTGTGGGTCGGATGCCAAATCACAAACAAACAAATATTCCTGAAGAATCATAAGAGAAATAGGTTTAAAAACTCGTAAATCAATTCTTGTTATTTAATTTGGATTTAATAATAAACTCGCCCAAGGCTCGTTTATTATTATATCCAAATTAAACAACTCGATTTGATATCAAGCGATATCTAATTCTCACTCATTGTGAAACCTATGATTAACAAATGAAAAATATTTTATTATTCTAGAATTTAAACTTTTGAAAGCTCAAAAACTAAATAACTACATAAAATTTAATATAAATTTGTATATACGTCCAAGTACTTATGTTGTATTGGGATTAGAGCAGCATATTCCTATGTATCCTGGATTAAATAAGTAACCTCATCTTAATTTCATAGTTTAATAAAGAAAAAAACAGTGTGAAACAATTTGTTTATATTCTTTATTATTATATTGTTTTGGTTTTGATGGTTATGCTTATTAATTCATCATTATATCTTTAATGGGATTTCAAACATTTTGATCTCAAGCACTGATGATGAGTTGTCGGTCAGCAAAAATGGCATATAGTGCATCAAATTTATTTCGGTATTTTGTGATACATTTTATTATCTTTATTCATAATCTGATATGTTTTTTCTTAATTTTTTTTCATATATTACTTAGTTGTGTAAACTCTGGATAACCTTAGCAAATACAATTACATGTACTTAGTGTACATGTAGATTACATGTAGATTTCCACACATAAATCAATCCACATGCTTTAGTTAAATTTTATTGGCAGGGACTGGAGTTAATCATAAGGGTTTGCTTTAACACATTTTTACTATTGTCAGTTTGACTGCCGTACAAGGTAACACATTCTCCTAGTAAAGTACTTAATGAGTAATTAACTCTTAACGAAATCAAGGAACAAGTTGAACAAGTCATTCATCTTTGGTTTACAGGTATTTTTGGCTTCCCCAAATGAAGTACATAAATATTACCTGCATGTATTAATGAATATATAGGAAGTGCACCTATCACCATATCCCAATCCCCTTAAATTAATACAAACCTTCAGTGATTAGATCATTATTATTAGAACTTCTCTGTGAAATGATCTTTTCCACAAGCTGGTTATAACTACAGTTACCAATGGCCGATACTTCAGAGTGGTTCTGTGGATCCACTAGCCACCCGTGGTATAGAGATATACCAAGCAAATCAAATATTATACATTCTGGTGTGTATTCAAATTCACTAACACTGAAATAAAATTAAATATTCCTCAAAAATTCATTTGTAAATGAGATACTTTATGTAAAATCACATCAGCTGGTATCCTTCAATTAAAATCAGTATGTGACTGATCATAAAAGATTTATTTTTTGCGAGATATTTACATTTTTTTTCATTGTTTTAAAATTGTAAGATGTTCAGATTGTAAAACTCAACTATGTTTATGATAATATCAGTGTTTTTTCTTCCTCTCCTCTACTTTAGGTTACATGTATCTGGAACAATGACATTATTAATGGCCACATGAAACCATTTCACAAAACATTTTACGACTATGATTTGTAATTCGCCTGACGTCATTCCTTCATGTCAAAGTTATGATTATTTATATCTGTATGATTCTTGTGAAATAGAGACCTTGTGGTTATTTGATAATGAAGATCAGTAGTAGTGATTTCAGAAAGTTTGAAAAGGAATAATTCAAATTGAAATATTCAATAAAAACAAGGGCTTTTACTTAAAAATTGGGACAAAAAAGGGATGGAGGGAAGTTCTAAACACCTCCCATCCCACAAAACACTCCTCTATAATATGAAGACAGTAGGTGATCCACTTTAATAAATGTACAATAATCAGACTTTCCAAAAACATAATGATTCTACATGGCTTCTAAACATGTTTATAATTATTATGATTTGTTTGTTTCAATTTCAGAATTTTTCATTTCTATAAAAAAAGTCTTTACAATGAATTTATTACTGACATAGAATAGAGAATGGAAACAGGGAATGTGTCAAAGAGACAGCAACCCGACCAAAGAGCAGAAAACAGCCCAAGGCCACCAATGGGTCTTACTGATGTATGTTTTTCTCAAGGAAATTTCTTTTTGTGAGAAATTCTGTTCATACCTGAGTTCTAAAACTATTCTATGGAATACGTTAACATAAATGATAAAACCTACCAATTAGTACAACTCTAATATCAAAATCCCAAGTTTGTGTAATTTCAATA
Source organism: Mytilisepta virgata (assembly GCA_028015205.1). Taxonomy (NCBI): domain Eukaryota; kingdom Metazoa; phylum Mollusca; class Bivalvia; order Mytilida; family Mytilidae; genus Mytilisepta; species Mytilisepta virgata. The sequence goes on from CM051515.1 coordinate 42,926,340, forward strand.
AGTCCAATAACACCTACCCATTAAATCTAACATTAACATCTAATCCCGTCTGAAGTTTGTGTATCACAGCCATTGCATCATGCATGTTTTGTTCATAATTTAATTGCACAACCTCAGTAGCGTTCTGAAATTTAAAAAATATTGTATTATACATACAGGAATAATGTCACAAGTGGGACCTTCAATTCATATACAAATATACCAAACTTATTTTCTTAAACATCAAACTGAAAAATGTGCGTAACACAAAATTATTACTCTGAAGGGTGTAATATAATATTTTGAAGGCAATGGGTTTAAAAAAAGTACTTTTCTGAATAGCTGATCACACGCTACAGTTTTTCTATATGTAAATTACCTGTGGTTTATTAGCTAATACACTCTTTTCAATATGTTAATTATCTGTGATTTATTGGCTAATACACTCTTTTCTATATGTAAATTACCTGTGGTTTATTGGCTAATACACTCTTTTTCTATATGTAAATTTAATTACCTGTGCTTTACTGGCTTATATGCCCACTTTCTATATGAAAATTATGTGTGGTATATTGGTTAATTCACTCTTTACTATATGTTAATTCTGTGATTTATTGGCTAATACACTCTTTTCCATATGTAAATTAACTGCGGTTGATTGGCCAATACACTCTTTTCTATATGTAAATTACCTGTGTTTTACTGGCTTATACACACTTTCTATATGAAAATTCCTGGTGGTTTATTGGCTAATTCACTCTTTTCTATATGTTAATTATCGGTGATTTATTGCTACATGTAATACACAATTCCTAGATGTTAATTACTTATGGTTTATCTGCTTCTATACACTTTTCTAGGTATTAATTACCTTCTTTGCTTTGTCCATTAATGTGTATAAACTTTGAACTTTAATAATTTTTTACAAAGTTTTCTTATGATCTTACAGAAAGGTCATAGGCAAGAGAAAGTCTACTCTGTATATACATGTATATCTTTGTATTTTACATAACTTTCAAGAGACCACATGTACATGAACATCTTATAAACATTACTTCATTTTATAATGTTGACTTATTTCTTATAGCTTGGAATAAAATATTTAAAACATTTGTACGTGTTCCATGTACACGGAACCAAGCGTCTCGCCTGATTTCGCTGTTGTCTATGTTTTCAGTGTTATAGTGGAATGTACATAATTTTTCTCCACATGTTATTTATTGATCATAAAGAAGCTTCTGTCCAAGTCTGATAAAAGTCCAGGATGGTTTAAGAAAGTAATTAATGTTTTAAAAACTTCAAACTGCAGACAGTATGTATTGTTAAATGGGAGAAAAACTAAATCCATTTAAAAGTAAAATACAGAAAAATGGGAAAAATCGTTCATAAAATTTTTCTCTGGATACAATCTTTTCATCATGAACAAGCTTCTGTCCAAGTTTGGTTAAAATCCTGGATGGTTTAAGAAAGTAATTAATGTTTTAAGAACTTTAACTTCTGACTATATGTAATCTTAACTGGGAGAAAAACTTAGTCCATTTATAAGTAAAATACGGAAAAATGGAAAAAAAATTATATAAAATTTTCCTCTGGTATACTCTTTTGATCATGAACAAGTTTCAATCCAATTCTGGTAAAAATCCAGGATAGTTTAAAAAAGTTATTATTGTTTTAAAAACTTTCACAGAGTGAATGTAAATGTTGACGCTGCCAACAAACAAGGGAATGTAGGATCGTTATGTCTCGCTTCCATGACAAAAGTCACAGGCTCGACAAAAATAGAAGAACTATGCTATCTCCTATGTTACCATTCTACTTTTAAACTACATGTAGTACACTGTACACATTCGTACATATGCATACCTCTGGTTTATTGGCAAATATACACTCTCCTAGATGTGCCATCATTTGCTCTGATGATATGATTTCTGTATCTGATGAAAATTTCACTTTTCCTTTCAACAATAGTACATTCATAATTGCTAACAAAGGACAAGGTCCATTCTCATTCTGAGTTATAATTGGTACTTCTTTTCCTCTAAATTTGACCCACTTTATTTGATAGACACCTTCTAATGTGTCTTCTTCCATAGCAGAATTTGACTGTTCATTTGCACTGTCTGGAGTTTCTTGTTCTTCTGAATCATTGGGTACATCTTTATTCCCTTTTACTTTTCCAGTACACTCTTTATCAGGTACATTGACTTCTACCCCTTCTTTGGCCACAAGATCTATGGGAGGTAAATTCACAGTTAACTCTAAATTTGTCTCTGAATTTGGGCTTTCAATCTCTGAACTTTCAGACTCTTCTGGTTTTGATGAATCGGAGGATGGAATATCTTTATTTGAAGCTTTATCTTGAACTTTGTCATTATTCAAGGGAGACAAATCAACTTTCAAGTCTGTATCCTCGGACATTCGACAACCTTCTTTTGATTCGTTTGAATTAGAGGCTTTTTGAATCTTTTTGGGGGAAGGCAAGACCCATTTATCACAATCTGTTTTATCGTTTGTATCCATTTCTTCAGTGTAATCAGAGTTACCTTTTCCTGGTGGAGCATACACATCTGGCTGATTTTGGTTAGATTCCTTTTCTCCAGAACAATTTATTTCTTCAATATCATCCATTACTATATTTTAAAAATAAATACAAATTTTGTGATTAGCAAAACAAACTCTAATTGATACAACATGATGAATGTTGTAATGATTTTTGTTGGTAATTAATACTAGCTGGATTTCAAAGCATAGCAGGACATTTACTTTTAAACTATAAAAGAAAAATATCAAACAGGAATTAGTTTCTTTGAATTAAAATATGTATTATAAATTGAATGAAAAATTTAAAGTAATGGTTTTGTTTTATGATAGTTCTCATTTTTAATATTTTCAATTTTTCAAGCGCATTTATCAGACGTCATTTCGACAATAGGGAAAACAGAGTGGAAATGAACTTCGGCAGCCATTTTACTATGCATAACATAGGAAACAAAATGGACAAATCCGGACTTCCAAAAGCGGAATTCTGCTTCAAAGTGGAAGAAAATAATGCCTGATTTATATTTGTGTTGAAAATTCCCAATTCCAAAACATATTTAAGTTTTCATGCATCTTATAAAAACAATGGTAAATTTTATATTTACTTCTTTGACTCAAAATGATTAATTAACCAACTGTCTTATTATTCCAACATTTAGACTTTCAAAATTCTAAAAAAATAATCCATTCCAGGAACTGAGATTTCCATACAAATCGTTAACAGTTTGTACAGATAAAAATATTATACAATTATAGCCTTTAGAGGAGGTCGATACATGTTTTATCGACCTGATGAAATTATATCGACCTCGGACGAAGGTCGATATAATTTCATCAGGTCGATAAAACATGTATCGACCGACATTTTAAAGGCTATAATTGTTTTATTATAATATTCAAATTCACAAAATATCAATCATGTTCTATTTCAATAACAAACAAACTAACCTGTGCTTTACGGTTTTGAATCTCTGACATTTTCCCTATATCCTTTTCATTATGTTGATATTGAATTGAAAATGATAAACTTTAACAATTTAATATTAACAAAACAACATGTAGATATCACATATTTAATGAACTTCCGAAGTAAGAATGAAAGATCGATTCTGACTGGTCCTTAGACAGCCAATCAAAATATCGCTTGATAAATTTGTTCTTCTAAATTCTATTTTTGGAATAAGGGGGTCTTTCAACTAAATTATTTTTAGAAACTCTTTAGTCTTCCAACATTTTTAATTTTATTTATGGAAACACCTATTTTACAAGCTTTTTACAGGTTGACCATGTGATCTATTTTGACAAATGACAGCTCTTGAATTATACAATATTATAATAAAATCTAATGTGAAATGGTAAAAGAACAAATGAGGTGATTTTCAAAGCCCACCAATCTTGAATTAGTTTGATGAATTATTGTTTAACATCCAGTGGCAGCCGTTAGGTGCATATCAGGACGAGAACATATTGATATGATATGAATATGATCCCTGCTTTGTACTAGACCTACACGCTGAGGCAAATTTTTAATCAGACACATTACCAGTCCTTTGCTCTTACTTCTAGATGCTATGTGCTTGGCGGAGAAGTAGCAAATACCAATTTTAATGTCTCTGGTTTGACCTGGCCGGTGATCGAAACCCATGACCTTCCACACTCAAGGCGAGCACACTACCACGAGACCACCAAGGCGGTTATTCATAAAAGGGCAACATGGTGTAGTGGTTAGTGCATTGGACTACGAAGCCAAAGCCGGCAAAGGTCTCTGGTTCGATTCCAGTTCAGGAGGAAAATTTCAGGGATAAATTTGTGACACCATTTGACAGGCTGGTCTCAATTAGGTTGTCCATTGGATTGGGCTGAAAAATGTCTGTCCCGTGTTAAGAGAGAGCAAGACCCTTAGGACACTTAAGACTCTCTCTAGATGTTGAAAACGAGTAAGCTGAAATGGCGCTAAAGGGGCCACTCTTGTACCCACCAAGTGGTGAGGGATTAGCATAAGCTTGTAAAACTATTTTTCCAATTCACTATACCTGTACATACAAGTATGTACCAAGTTTCATAAAGATGTCACCCCCATCTTCATAGACAAAAACCAAACGTGTGATGGTTGGATGAACAGACAAATGGATGTAAACACAGACTAAAAACTATTTGCTACTCAACCTAATTCGCGGGACATATTATTGTTCAATGTTCGAGCAATATGAAAATATTCACATAGCCTAGGGGTATACCAGGATATAGATTTTACAAGCTTTTAATACTGATCACCAATCTCAAAAGTTTTATAAAAATAAAAATTTATATATATATTAAAATGACACACTATACATGTACATCCTATAAGGACATTGAGGTTTAGAGCTGACAGTCCAAAGTATGTGCTATTTTAAAGACTGGTGTGCTATGGTATACATAAACTATATTTCCAATCAATGGTTTGGAACTTGGGTATAAATTTTATCCCTCTCAGTAGCTCTGGCATTTGATATACAATTGCCTATTGGTAGACTCTATCTAGAATGGGAAAATTTGAAAGAAATTAAACAGATGACGAGTGGCATACATCGGGAATTATATACATCATAAAGATCGGGTTCAAATACTGCAGCAGATTTATCATGTTTGTTCGACACCGACACCGTCAAAAGCAAGCTATTAGTTTTTCTCATATCAATATCACCAGGATTAGTGATCTTGTCAAACAAGTAGTTCCAGCTGGATTTAACTGAAAATCTATACAGCCGAACAAGAACAATTCTGAACAAGTGGCTTAATTTTATTATTCACATTGTATGACGACCAGGTGCGCTCTGACGACAGCGTGAATTCGTCTTTCCATATTTTTCCAAAAGATTGACTTCATCGTTCAAGAAATGTATACTCCTGAAACGTATCGAAAATACCGTGAAATGAATACAAAAACAATGACAGCTTCATTTTCCGAAGTGACATCGATAAAAAAAATCTTTTTGAAAAGAGCAATAAAAGATTTTGAGTCGGCGGATTTTCAATGGGTCGGTTGCGTTAGGCCCAAAAAAAAATATATGTGTTTCCGGGAACACCCTTTTAAAAATTAGGGTAGGTAGGTAGGTTTTTTTTTTTTTTTTGGGGGGGGGGGGGGGTGCCTGGTCGATTTCACTTTCAGTACACTGGAAATGTAAATGCATTGTAATATCTTTAACGTCGCCGACTGTCATATTTGGTGTTACTTGGTAAACTTCCCCACTGGCACTGTTCAAAATGCATTCAGTTTTTATTTGAGCTGTCTTTGAAGACTCTCCGTGTAATTCCTCAAAAACTTCCATCAAAGTCCATCGATGCTCCAGACATTTTTCAAGTGCTGACATTTCACAATTTTGATTGCAAATACAGAGGTGTTTACCCCTATTTCAGTCTATCAGTAGTAATAACAATTTTCTCAGTATTTTTCAGTAGTATCATCGGTGATCAGCCGGAGTTGCCCGCTTTGTAGCTGACATATTTTGAGTTTTCATAATTTCTTCAAGCACATTTTAAATTATCTTTCGTTACATACTTTGAAAGATCGGTAAAACATACGATTAATAAGAGGTGTCCCGAAAACCGCAGAAATCTCTATCTCAGACGCGTTTACTTTAATACATAACCACTGCTCATTCAAGCACTTTGAGGAGAAAAAAAAGATTCTTGAAAAGAACCGGAAACCGTACTTCCGTGAATTCAATCCGTAGTCCGTATTTTGCATTTAAAATCCGTGTAAAATACGGAAAATCCGTAGTGGTAAACACCTCTGCAAATACTGAACTCGCACTGGCGTTCGCCATAGCGTTCTTACGGTGATAATGGGCCTCCACACCGGAGAGCCGAAATTCCGGATTTTTTTTTTTGCCGGTGCCATAAAAAAGTTAGGGTCGGGGGGCACAAACTATGGTCGGTCGGGTTACCGGAAACACATATTTTTTTTTTTTAGGCCTTAGTGCAAACATACATGTTTTTTATTTTGGCCTGATAGATTTTTTTAACCCCAATGAAACTTTTCATAGACCACCATGCCAATCTTCTTTATTTAGTGCCTATCATTGTGTCACCGCCAATATGTTATTTGTTTTTGTGTAAGGTTCGTATTTCATGTATGCATTAATCATTCATAATCATCATTATTTCATATTCATTTAAATCAATGACGTATGACGCATGACGTATATATTATACTTATCACATTCCGTACTCGAGCACACCTTAATATATAACCTTGCACGAGCAAATTAACAGTGCTATTAATAGATATTTTCAAACTAAAGTTACTTCATATTGATACTTGCGCTTGGTGTGTTAACAGCTTTGGCTTATGCCATGAAGCAATTTGCAGGTTGGTTTAAATTTCAGTACTTACATTTTTATATTACATTTGAATCCGGTTGTTTTATTATTTATTTATTTCCAACATAGTATTATATCTTTATATTTAATTTGAAGAATAAATATTTACGGGCTTAACCATTTATTTTCTACGCCAATGAAGTTCTAAAATACTCGGCGACAATTGCAAACATGGTATGTTGTCGAATTCAACAACCCTCGAGTTGCTAAATTCGACAACAATTGTTGAATTAAACAATGTTGTTGAATTCAGAGTTTTCCGAACTGAACCTAAAAGTAGGAATATATTTATGACATTCTTAAAAACTGACTACATCATCAAAATGTATAAAATCGCACATTCAATCAATTACATGTAAAACTATAAGATCAAATGTCAACAAAAAAAAATATGACAGCATTTAAAATTCCTTTTTTCATAACAGTTACCTACCATCGTGATCTGATGCGTCATCAGTGCGTCCAATTATCTCAGTAATTGCAGTGGTTTCCGTTTTATTTGAGTTATTGGCATTGACATTAAAATTTTCGCTTGGATTTTCATTTGCAGACATGATTAATTAGTGTATTGCAATGCTGTTCTCAGTAACATATGAGATTTTTTACTGGATCCGCCTCAACAATAAACAACATTCGCCATTTTTGCCAGCTTCGAAAATACTCGCCTTTAATTCTACAATTTTTCCCAGGGGTTCCTGTGGGAAATAAGTTTAATTTAGTCTCGACTGAAAAAAACATACATGGAAGCTTTAAGGCAACGTATTAGCGGACAAGCCATAAAAAATACAACATTGATTCAATCCCTTCATTCAAATATTCTTTGTAATTGGTAAATAGTCTTCATAGGACACCCAAAAAAATGGGGTACGGGGGAGGGCATGCCCATTGACAACAAAATTCGCCATCTTGCAAAGTTCTGAAACTTGGGTCCTACTTGCATTTTATGAAATTTCGTGGGTGATTAAAAAGTTTTTATTGTAGAGGTTGTTGCCAAATGATACAGAATTGAAAATGCTTGGATATTTATTTTTTTTAATGGAAGATTACTGAGTATTTGTCTTAATTTTTCTGCATTTCTCGTGAAAAGTTGAATGAACTTTCTGAAGTTTTGACCTCTTGATCCAGGGCAGCATCCACCATCACCTGGTGAGTGTATAAAAATGTAGCTTTTTACTGACAGTTATGTCAAAAACGTAGTAGGTTTTTTTTTTAGTAAACTGTGTAAGAAATGTCCTAAATGCAAAATTAATAAAATTGTGATTTTTTTTTATTAGAGATAGGTTTTTACTTATTCAAGGTACTGCGTATATTTTTATTACAAGTGTGTGATTAGCTAACGTTACGCTGGATACATGAATACCAGAAACAACTTTGTCCGGTGATCTGGGAACTTTGAAAGTGGGTCAACAGGTCAGGTCAAAGCAATGCTGTGTACATAAACTTCAACCCAAGTTCCTAATGAATATAAGCGTAGTCATTTGACTTTACGAACAATTTCTGTGACATTGCAGCGGCCTATGCACGAAGGGGTTTGCACATTTGTGATTGTCCCAGATTGAATGATGCCGTGGGAACACCTGCTCGCATCGTAAAGTCAATAGCCAATCGGCACGCGACTGTCGCACTAATTGGCTGTTCCGTGAATTGAGCTAACCTTATGATTTTTTATTTTGCTTGAGAACTTTAGCTTAAACTTTTCAGCAACTAAATTTGAATTTAAAAAAAATATGAACGAAGGTAGCAGAAAGTTTTGCACGTACTAAAACCATTATTCAAATCAGTTTGCACTTGATATTCAAGTGTTATCTGAAAATAGTCAAGAGGGGTAGAAAAGGAATAGCCCTTGATCATTGTTCTCACGATCAAAGATGCAAATGTGTTTTCCCACGGGTCTTTCAAGTTATTTACAACTTTGACAGGATAAAATTTAGGAGTAAAACAAAAGTTTCTGTGTTGAAAAAACGGAGGAGACTAAATAGATACTTGTGAAAGTTGAATAGGTGTTCGGATTTCGTGACATGATTGTAGATGTGTGAAAATTTGACCAAAATTCAACATTAATATGCAGTTAACACCTGATTGATTGATTCCCTTTTGAACATTTTCCGATATTTTCAAGATGAATAACCAACAGTTGTATGTTTCCCAGGTGAGCTTATGTACATTAGGATAAAGGGGAAAGTAGTTAGCATTTGATATTTCAAGTAAGTTTTGTACACGTATTTTTTTGTCTAAAAAAATCGCTAACAGGCTGCATTCGTTGCTTGACCCAAAAAGTTGACCTTAGGCTCACTGGATGTAACCGAACTAATGACTTCAGAGTGGTTAGAAAAATTCCCACGGTATACAAGTTTGTAACAAGTGGTTGATATTTACTTGATTAATCATCAAACAATAAAGTTTACTTTTAAATAATCGACTACAATGACAAATTCTTTTGTTCATAATAGACCATGAATAAAAATCTGGTTTTATTGTTGTACATGTACATTGTATGTCATTTTAAAACTAATTTATAAATTAGTTAAATATTATTTATTTTCTTAATAATGAAAAAAACACTTTTGGTGATTCATAAGGTAGTATGTGAAATATGTTAAGAGAGTACATCTTTAAGATAGATATTTTTATACATGTATATATCATAATTCCAGTTCTTGTTTGTGTAGTGTATTATCATGTACATGTAATTTAACAAGCTTATTAAATGATTAGAACTTGATAACATTCCATTGATTATACATTGTAAAGTAATCTTACAGTTCCACATTAATAAGATTATGCAATCAAAACATTAAATCAGGTGTAAATTGTGTCACCTGTCATTCTGCCAGGTGAAAAGTTAACATTAACAGAATTATATGGACTTCTTCAATAAAAATAGATAATATGAGAACTATAAACTGAACCTTATTAATAATTAAAAAAAGCTGAGCAGATACACATGTAGAGTTTCCTTCCTTACTGTAAATTTTTATGTCTGCTCAAACATGCTTATTGTTTTTTTTATCCATAATAATTTTTTTTTGTATTCTTATCCCTATCTGCCGAAGTTTCCTTTTTTTAGTTTCATTTTGCACATTTGAGAAAATGTATTTACATACAGAATTTATTTATGACCAGGAACGGCTTTACATCTTCGAATTTTTTTTTTGTTTGTGTTTGCTATCTGCTAAATAGAACTTTAAATATCAACACACATACATGTACATTGTGTACATGTATTTTTGTTAAGCCTTAGTGTTGTTCTTAATCAGATTTGCAGGCATATATGGCAAGAAATTAGTCCAAGTCAATTTTAATATACTTGTTTTGTAACCAGTTACAAAATGGTCTCAATATATTGCCAAATGAAAGCATCGATGCAGATTATGCACAGGCCATGTCAAAATCTGAAAAGGTTTCTTTTGAAATGTTTACCTACCAGTTACATATATTTTTGAGTTGGTGACATACCAGTTAGAAATCTTTTTTGAGAATTTCTTATAAAAGGTTACATATCGGTTACAATATGTTGTTCTTTATTTTATAAACTGGTTGCACCTCCTTTACAAATCTTTTCGGAACTTACTTATAAACTGGTTACATTCCTGCCCAGCCTTCCAGTTACAAATCTTTTTTGGACTGTCTTATAAAATGGTTACATACCAGTTACAATGTTTCTTTATTGGCCGGGTTGCACAGTGTGCAAATCCGGGTTATAGTATGGTGAATGTCGGGCGGGGTGGCGGGCAGCGGCGGCGGGCGGGCGGGGAAAATGGGTACCTATTTTGTGAAATCAACTCCTCCTACAGTTTTTCACCCACATCCTTGAAACTTCATAGAATGTGTCTATATATATTGAAGATGTGCACCTCACTTTATGGAATTATTTCAGGAATTATTTCCCATTTTCCCAAACTTTGGAACTTAGTCGTTTTTTATTGACATCTTCAATAGAGGGTACCTATTTTGTGAAATCAACTCCTACAGTTTTTCACTCACATCCTTGAAACTTCATAGAATGTTTCTATATATATTTAAGATGTGCACCTCAATTTATGGAATTATTTCAGGAATTTTTTACCATTTTTCCCAAACTTTGGAACATAGTCGTTTTTTATTGACACCTTCAATAGAGGGTACCTATTTTGTGAAACCAACTCCTCCTACAGTTTTTCACCCACATGCTTGAAACTTCATAGAATGTTTCTATATATATTGAAGATGTGCACCTCACTTTATGGAATTATTTCAGGAATTATTTCCCATTTTTCCAAACTTTGGAACTTAGTCGTTTTTTATTGACATCTTCAATAGAGGGTACCTATTTTGCCAAATCAACTCCTCCTACAGTTTTTCACCTGCGTCATTGAAACTTCACAGAATCTTTTAATACATATTGAAGATGTGCACCTCACTTTATGGAACTATTTTAGGAATTATTTCCCATTTTTCCAAACAAGTGTTTATCAACATGTAATCAAATCAAATATTGCTTACTTCACCTATTTCTAATTAAATTGATGGCTGCCTCTGTGCTCGTACACCAACATACAATGTGTCTGATTTTGTTTATATAAATATTCATGACTGCCAATGTGCAATATGATCTTGTAATGACCTTTGTCACCATTACAGTAAACACCCAGCAACCCGGCCATTTGTGTCTTTGACCCATTTTTTTATAAACTGGTTACATACCAGTTACAAATATTTTTGAGACTTTCTTTTAAAATGGTTACATACCAGTTACAAATCTTTTTGGGACTTACTTATAAATTTGTTACATTCCTGTTACAAATATTTTAGAGGCTTTCTTATAAAATGATTACATATCAGTTACAAATCTTTTTGGGTCCTTATTATAAACTGGTTACATATACCTTTCAGAATTTGACATGCCTACCTGTGCATAGTTTAGTTTGCTAATAAACTGTTGGTAACTGGTTACAAAACAAGTATATTAAAATTGACTTGGACTAATTTCTTGCCATATCTATTTGCAAGTGCAGTTACAAATGTACAACTAGATACTTATATTTATTTTTTTGTCCTGATACAGTATGCACCTGGATGCCACTGGACGTTAAACACGATTCATCCATCCATCCATCCATCCATCCATCCATTTATTTTACATGTAATCAGGGTCCAAAAACTGAAAACTTGAATTTCAAAACTACTTTTTAACAGAAATTAAAGGAACATACATTGTAGTTGGTAAATGTACATAAGCATGATAAGGGAGTGTCATTTCTAAAATTTTCAGGACCCTTTTTCCACTGTTATAATGTTTTTGTAAGTGTGAATTTACTAGTGTCATTTCTTCACTAACAGATGTTTGTTTCCTACTTCCTGGCAGAAAAAATAGGATACTTGGACTTAAAAGTATTGTGAGAGTTATATAAGAACATATATGTATGACGTTTTAGGGCCCCACCAGAGGGTGTGTCACAATGTTTGTAAAACTCTGTAGGTCAAAGGTCAAGGTAAAAAACTTAGGTCAAAGTCGAGAACCCCATGTCCTGTGGTAAGGATTGTGTCCGCTCTGTAACTTTAGAATGGTTTGAAGTTAAGTGAAGATACTTGCATGGTTATTCACCATTGTCAAAAGGGGTGTCATGATTATTGTGCAAATCTCTAGGTCAAAGGTCAAGGTCAAATGTCGGAACCCCATGTTCTTTGGTAAAGAGTTGATTCCAAATTTCTGGAAAGAAATAATTAGAACCCTGCCAATTGGTCACATACAGAACAGGATCTGCTATTAAACCAATCCAGAGTATCCAAGATCGTTTGGATTCATGTTGCTATCAGATCCCTGCAAATCCTGTGAGTGGAATGGAAACCATACGTGTATGTTGTATGCATATGTCAAATTGACACATTAATGTCAAATCCTCCCCCCTCCCCCACCCCGCCTCAAAAAAAAGCCGACCTACCAACTCTATTTTGAAAACTGATGTAATACGAAACACAATGGAATGGACTTGGAATGTGGAAAAAGATGAATATCCCCCTAAATTGTGATTTATGTAGTATATTTACAATGTACCGTGAATAAGTTTTTTTACCATCTACTTGTATTATGGAAAAACAAATCATTGGGGGAAAAATGTATCAGTTCTCCAATCAATATAAATTTTATTTTGCTTTTAAATTATTATTGTAGGCAGGATATGGATACACAATAGAGGCCCTATCTGACCCAGACTATCAACATTGTACACCACAATCACACAATGGTGGACATTACACAGATACCTCATATATGTTGCAGAACGATGAAAATTTGTACCCGGGACATGAAAATAGCTTACGTACCCCTCACAGAAATATAAATGGTCATATGGCGCAAGGCGGGTATGAAAATCCCGTAGACTTGTCAAGTAAATTGATAAATGTGAACGGTTATGTTAAAAGTGAGGCAGGACAAAATGCTGGGTACCAGCAAGATAGGACATCAATCATGGGACATAGGGAACCAGGTTTGTAACATTTGATCTAAATTATGTTACAAGTAACCAAGGATCTGGAACTTCTTCTATTTTCCGGACATGACAGGAGAAATGTTTATTTGTCCGGTCATAAAAAAGGGTCAAAAGGACGTCCAAAATTTCTATTTTTTAATAAAAAGATGTACTGAAAAGTCGCAATGCCAAAATTTCGAAGTACGGTAGAACGGTTACTTCATTTAGGTCATTTCATCTCTATAGTTGACTGATATTTTCAAACTGTTTTTACAGCAATTACTATACGGTAATTAACAGAGGTGTCTGTGTTTTTGTGACCCTTAATTATAATTAATGTACACCTGTCAACAATTTCCAAAAGTTCAATCAAGATCATTCATCAGTGACGATCAATCGGGCATTTTTCACCCCGTTCTACTTTGAAATTAAAAATCCATTACATGGTATGTTTCGGACGATCTAACAGTTCACAATCACAAACTTGAGAAGATAGTTTTAACTCAACAAAACATAGATTTCCACATTGTTGCCATTTTCTGCAAGTGTAGTTTATAGAAAATATTCATTGAGCATGTGCGAATCGTTGTAGTTAAATATGAAAAAGTAATAAAAATTTCAATTTTCGGGAAGACTTTCATATACTGATTTCAAAGTTTTTTTAACTTGAACTTAAATTTATTTTAGTCATTTATTTAGTTTATTTCTACTCCCTTGTGTAGTCCATTTTCATATCGATCTATTTATTTGTACCAAACGCGGACGTCGAAGAGGACACTGTTTATAACATCGAAATTATCAATACAAAAACGATGCCGCACAGAATGTCAAAGACACGACATTTATTTAAGGTATTACCCAAAACATTTATAAATTGTGCATAACAACATTTGTATGAAATAAGGTCATGTGTTGACATTGATAAAAAGAGTGTAAACTGACAATTCATTTCTATCCAAAAAAAAATGTCCGACAGAGGCTGATGAAATTTCCGGAGCCATGTAAATAACCTCATTTAAATATATTTTGGGGGACAAGTAAATGGACGAGATGTTTCCAGTAGTCTGATGATTCATGATTGACATTGCCTATTTTAAAGACCCTACTTTCGTATGTTAGAGCATGCTTCCGCATACATGTAAACAGCATTTTCTAATTTTTGTGCTTAAATTTTCATTGTAATAAGAATTCAGTTTACAGTTTACATGTACACTGTATTTGCTTTTTGTAAAGTTTCTAGCCTCTTTATTGTTTTCAAATTAAATTTAATAGCTATATGTACAATGCAGGTGTCCTGGATAAATACAATTTTTTTTTATATTAAATACAAAATGTACACAGTTTTGCTGTACAAAGAACCTTTATGTAGAAAACCTATCTATGATGTAAACAAACAATTATTGATGAAAGAACTTCCATGATTGGAAATCAAACATACTGAGCCTTAATACACACAATGAAATTAACAAAAAGAAATTGATTAATCAAACAAATATGATATGTTTTGTAACATTATAATCAAGATAAAGGCTAACTATGAGCCATTGTTTAGAATATCTTAATCTATGTAATGTTACTCATTTAATTCTGTGAGTTAATAGTAAAAGATTAGGATGGAAAACACATGTACTAAAATCACAGATAACTTGAAGGTAATCCACAATATAATAAGATCCTTCTGATAATCAAAAATTTCAACTGTCTTTCAGGTTTACAGGGTTTTGTTTTCTTTATATAGAAATTATCTATGTCAGATGCTGATCATGAGGCAACATAAAATTCATTTTTAGGTTCTCATACTGGTCTCGTCCCAACCCCCTTAAATTTGTATATCTGTTAACCTTCTAAGTATTTTGGATTTAGCATTTTTATACACAAATTGGCAATCTTGAGGTCTGTACTACATGAATTGTCTAGTAAAAAACAAAATCCATCTAGGAAGTGTGCATGTATTGAGTTCAATGGAGAAATTATTCCTACTTTTTGAACCTCGTAGTATTATTATACATGTATTCTTTTACAAGAAACTAGAAATTTCAAACTTAATAGATTTTGAACATCAGCAAACTGTTTTCTTCCTTTGAACTTAATTATTGTAAAGTTAACAAATTCATTAGTTTACAGAGAGTGACACATCATGTAATGATATAAAAAAAGGATAAAGTTATTGAATTCGTTAACCAGTTACTTAAGTTGGTAACTGTAACAAATTTGGAGATTTTCAGAGCAGTAAAAGTTGTAATTAATGAAATGAAGGACTGTTTTGATGACATTGAATTTTTACACATGTATGCCATTTATGTAATGTTTCTTTATCATTAAAAAATATAAATTGTATGTATAAATTCCTCCCTCCTAATCTACTTCTTTAAGGGGTATGTGGTCTTATCCTACCCTTAGTGCAAACTCAATGTTTAAGGATGTAAATATTTTGTGTTTGTAGTTATTATGTGCTAAGAATTACTTCAAGGGAGACAAATCTATCAGATTTTTTTCATTTGTCATCTTTAGTCCAATTGTCTTAAGATTTTCTTTGGATATTCTGATGTATAAGAAACTTGCTCACATGATAGCATGCTTAAAGCACACCCAATTAGAGCCTCTTTTCATTGAAAACTTGTCTTGGTATAGTTATGAATTAGGTATGGGAAAAGAACCAGAACTTGCAGGTGTTTGCTTCAATTATCAATATGTATAGATAACCTCAAGTGAAGTTTTCTTCCAATCAGAGAAAACTATCCTAAAGTTCTGCAAATATTGACTAATTTGTAAAAATAAATCAAGAACATGATGTCACAGAACACAGAGATGATATTTGATGAATTTCATTATATTTTAGACGACAGTAAGTGTGGCAGTTCTCTCATTATAAATATCAAATTTTCAATAATACTCCACTACTGTAAATATTGTTTTGTTCCTTTTTAATCCTTAATTGAAGATATTTTAATATTGGTGTTATTTTTTGGATATTTGCAATTTTTCCTGCACTGCCTTATTTGTATTAAACTACTTAAAATAATGAAAAAGAAACTCAGATCATCTTAGCATAATAGTAATTGTTAAAGTATATAGAAAGTGCAATTTAAATTTATTTTAACACAGAAAGAAAATTTTTAATGAACACTATCGTTATGAAAGATGGTTTCAGTTAAAAGAAATGGAAAATTGTACAAGAATTTTTTTATTTTGCAAATTATGTGACCAGTCAACAGACATGATGGAATCCAGATTATCACTCCTTGTATTGACAAATGGTAGTTTATATTTTTGGAATTTCAAATCTACCAAATGGATGAACAGAGCTCCAGATAAGAATTGGTCAGTTGGGTTTTTTTACTCATGATGTTTTGTCAGAACGGGTGAAAATAGGTTTTTGTACAAATGTATGCTTCAAATTCATATTTTTTCTCACACTCTACTGCACATCATAATTGGGTTTTCACCACCAGACCATGGCATGTATTCGGAAATTTCGTTTGTTTACAGCTGTCATATCGTGGTAACAAGGTCGTTACTTCAAGGATCAGTGTAATAGGGGCTGTAACTTTATCAAGTTTCAAAAAAATTTTTAAGTAATCAGAATAATCATTTGCATTTTTCAGCACAAGCAACAAAAACTAATTGGGTTTTGTCCTAAAATTATTGCATACACAGTTTATCTGGAGCTCAATGAAATATTACTTGGATTGAGATTGGAAAAAATTCCAATCAGTTTATTTCATTCCTTTATTAGAATTTTCAGGTTTAAGTGACCCCTTCTTCAAATTACATGTATATTGTACATTCATGTTTTAATTGCAGATCAACCTCACATGGGAATAGGGTCATTGACTCCTCCAGATAAATCCGACTATGATTCTGTTGCCATGTCAACGACAAGTCCTCTGGATACAATGCCATCACAAACATTGGTGGCACCACCAAGTCCCAAATCAACTCCGTCCCCAAGAATGATCTACTCAAACAGCTTTCCATTGGAACCGAGAAGGTACATTTAAATCAGACATTAAAATTTTAAATTGTCAGTTGTTTATTTTCTCTCTGTAAATTTCCCAGTTACATACATGTACTGAAATTAGAGTTTAATCATTATGAGTATTATGTTGGTAGATATTCTTACAGCTGACCAGGGGAGATAAATACTCTCTTAGTTAAGTTCTGTAGATTGATGGAATTATATTCCCCTGGTTAAAGAGTGATATATCAGTATTGTTTCTCAGTGACTTATTTTTGTGGTCAAGTCAAAAATTTGAAGGCTTATAATGTTTGAAATAAAGGAAAATGGATAATATTTTCCAACATAACAATAGTATGCTTGATTGCTATGTAATATTAGAATCAAAGAAGATGACATATTATTGAAAGCACAGTTTTATGGCTTTGGCCATCTAAAATAGATTCTCTTGTTCTCAGATAATTGAAATTTTAAACAAAATGACATGGTAGGTATGGAATTTATTTTTTTAGTTTATTTCCTGTCAAGAGAGGCAAGGGATTTTCAGTTTAAGTGTTTATTTTGGTGACATAAAAATTCTTTTTCAAACCATTCAGTCCAGTGATGTTTGGCATATACCAAAGTTTTCTCCTTCAAACACTCGTCTACAGACCTGTTCCATGGTAATTGTAGATTAGGCCGGCAGTATCATCCGTGGAATGATTTGTTTGGAGCAAAAAGTCACTATCAACGCACAAGAACTGTGTCTGCCATGCTAATTATTTTTCTTTCATTTAAACAAACATATTTATAATCAATGTTAAAAAACACTTGAAAATTGAATCTGGGTCAATAGACCCTTGACAATTATTTTTGGTGCCAAACTTCGAAGTTTATTTTTCCAAAATCTACCAGTACTGTGGCAATTTTTTGGAAGAAAATTAAACTTGTTCTGTCGGCCACGTTTTAAATGGTGCGGCTGTATCTGAGAACCAGATATTTACATTTATTTGGCCTTATGTATGTCATATTGTTGCTCACGTCTGTATGATAAAAAATTTTGTAAATACAGCCAACTAAATATAACTTTGTGTTAAATTTGGTTTTAAAAATAAACATTTCTAAAAAAGTTTCAAAAATAGTTCAATATCATAAAGAATTTTAGGTACAATGTACATCCAACCCAAAAATGTGAAAAAAAACATTGAAGATATTGAACATTAAATCTTAAGGAAATAGTAACAATTTAACTCAGTAGCAAAAGGAAAAAACATTAAGTGTGTGGACACTTCAGACACATAATTTTATACCATTCATTTGTAAATTAAATTGTCACATTTAAATATATGTTAACTTTTATTTCCTTCTTGTTTTCAGTCAGTGCCAAGATCAAAGATTAACCAGGTATTCATATTTATCTTTTATTGTCATGTGATCTTTCTGTCTTTTAATTTCTCAGGCTACTGGATTGAGATAAAAAATGAAACATTAATTGTCCAATGTATGTGTGATTCAACAGACCCTCTATCATGTTGAGTAAAATCTGTCTTGTTCTGACAGTTTTATCATCAGATCTGGACCAGATATCTGCAAATGATCTTGGCCCTTTTAGGGGCCACAGCGGCAAAGTAATAACAACTAATGATCACTAGCCTGTCAATACCTGTACACAGGTGATGAGTTTGAATCTAGCTTGTGAAGAGGTGTGTTTGAATCCAATTTTAATTTACAAGGATTGCCAGTTTTCCTGGTTACTCCAACTTCCTCCACCAATAAAAACTGGCCTCCTTGAATTGGCTGTGTTAACTCTAGTGTTGAGTCGGTCTAGAAATAAACTCATTATAATATGCGTATGATCTTTGACATCAGGAGCCTTACTCTAGAGTTCAGTGGCAACAAAAGGCATCCTGATTTCAAAATATTCAATTGGTATGCTATTTCGAAATATTCAGTTTGTATGCTATCTCATGATATTATTGTTATTGTTATTGATGTCATAAATCTGATTTAAGTCATGTGAGTTCAGACCTAGCTTGTCCAGGTTACTCAAGTAACTAGAGTTAACTCTAAAGTTTCACCAGAATACAGCCAAAAACATGATGTAGCCAATATCACTGAAGGTGTCATAAAACCAAACCAACCGTCTCTTGGTCCTTATACCTTCTCCGAACTGCAAAATATGTTCAAGGATGTCGTAGTCATAATATACAATATTTGATTGCTTTTACTATTCTTCAGAAGATTTTAGGCAGTTCAGTCAGAAGTAGCCATGACATCAGACAGGATATACATTAAAAACTTTATTTCACATAGATTGAACTGCATGATGTTGCTGGTGTTAGTTGTTAAAATCGTGTTCAAAACTTAATTGTTGGTCTTCTTAATTGATTTCAATGACACATCGATTGATATTATCAAATTGTAAAGGAAACAGACAATTATATCTATATAAATTTATTAAATGATGGAAATTAATGTACAAAGTTGATATAAATCATAAACAAGGCTTGTTTACAAAAGAAATAGTATGTTCCTTCAAGGTGTGATTTGAGGTGAACTGGTTAATAAAAATCTGCAGTATTTAAAAATCAAGATAAAATAAAAGTTTTCTGAGGAAGAGATATGATAAGTCATAAACCCACTTTTTTGTTCCCAAAAAAGATCAGAAAACTTTATTTGGCTTATTTACAGTTAGCCTTACGGTAGGTAGTCCATGAACTATCACAAAAACTGCAATTTATTTTTTGCAATATCTTTAAGCAGAATTTTAAAAAATGCCTCAGATCTATACAAATTTATATTGAAATTTAGATTTGTGCCACAGCTAGTACCAAAAAGATACTTTACTGCAAAATCTATAGTTACTGTAAATTCAGAAATTATTGCAAAAAGTGTGACAGGGTTGTAATCGCAATAATTTAAACTCACATTCTGGAATTTTTTATATGAATGAAGCGGGATTTTTCTCAATATCACAAATATTAAAATCACATTTTGGTCTAAAATGACAAAATTGCAATAATAAATGCACGCAATAATTTCTGAATTTACAGTATACAATGGTTTAATTTTGTGTATATCTTTTTCTTGCCGGTTTGGCCCATAGTTACATGAGTTTATAGCAATAAGTACCAAAAATTGTGTAATTTAAGGCATTTGTTTTTAAATTTCACACTTTCAACTTGTTCAAACTGTCACTAATGCACCAGAATGATATTGTATATATACAAACACTTTTCAGCGACATTACTATAATATACTGAAATTCTCAAAACCATTATATTGGCAGCAGAATTTCTGTGTATGATGAAGTCATTTCAAATGAAAACTAATTGGTCATTGACTGATAAAAAAGCATACAACTTTCACGTATAAAATTAATAATTACAGAGAAGCCATGAGACGATATGCCAAGGACCGAGGAGACCAAATTTTGGTTATTTTACATGCCAAAGTAGCTCAGAAATCTTATGGCAATGAAAAAAGGTATATATTTATCTGTTATATTTTGTGTACTGGTAATTTGTTTATATTACATCACATCCATATAAAGCTTTAGTTGAACAGATGTGACTGGCGGCTTTTAGATGAAGGGCAGCAATAAAAGAAGTGTTCCTTTGCTTGAACCTTTGTCACATTCATAATCATATGGATTTTTTGTCAAGAACTTATCTACCATATCCTTTTCCACTTTTCTAATAAGTAAAGGGCTTAATGTAGAAACTACATTGTAGGATTTTGGTCAATTCTCCTAGTTAAGGCCAGAGTACAGTGTATATAATACAAAAATAAGGTACTCTATTAATTTAAGCTTTCCATATAACCCAAAATAGAGGTGACAGAGCAATTTTTTTGTTTGTTCTCCTCTCTATCTTTAGTATTCTCTAATTATGATATAAAAATGGTGCAAAAATGTGCATTTATAAAAATGTACATGTTTGTATATCAAACATATTTACTTCAATAGTACAACTCTGCACCAAAAGTTCATCAGTATAGATGTAACTCTTAAATCAAGAAATTTATATTGTGTACAAGTTTTATTTTGACTTTCCTTGTTGTTTGGCAAACACATTGTGATTTAGAATCAAATCCTTTGAAACTTATATTGAAATCTCAAGGAAAACAATAAAAACATTTTCTTACTTATGAAAATATATATTGTAAATTATTCTTAGGTTTTTCTGTCCACCTCCATGCATTTATTTATTTGGAAATGGATGGAAGCGAAAGAAAGAACAGATGGAAGCGGATGGTGCTACAGAAACAGAATCCACAGTTTGTGCCTTTATGGGTATAGGTAACCCGGACCAGGAAATGGTGCAGCTTAATTTGGAAGGCAAAGTATGTAAAACTGTACAGAAAATTTAGATTACAATATACATGGAACTTGAAAAAGGCACTTTGTAAAAAGAAAAATCAAATTTCATGAGTACCTTCCTTGCTCTATTTATTTAACACTAAAATACACCTATTTTTTAGGAAAATTGGAAAATCGTCGAAAAAATAGATTTTTCATATTTCCGTCCACGTCGACATCATCGTTGTCATTTTTTGACTCCATATGATCAACCTGGTCAAAGTACTTTAAGAATAGACGATCAGAATAATGGTTCATACTTGCGGTATTGTTATTTGATTTTGCTTTCATGATTTATCTTTTTGTACCTTCAAATTAATAGTTAATCTAATGTTGAAGACCAGCCATGTTGTTGACTAATATGTGAACATCTCACAAATGATTTTTATGATCTGGATTTGGAGCATCTCACAAATGATTTTTACAACGCATGTTACGTTTGTAGTCTCATTGTCTTTTTAGAACATATTATAACTATTACATTTAAATGTGTTATAAACAATCATACAAGGATTTGTTGTGTAAAATTATTATTCATTTCATTTGAAAAATTTTAAATTTTTTTATTTGAGAAACGCGAATACGCAATTCCGTTCCGAACTCGTTTCGGATTTCTTTTCAAAAGTTAACTTCCAAGTAATGAACTTACCTAAGAAGTTAAAATTACCGACTGTCACCACCTGAGAACAACGATCGTAACTTTGACAACTTTGAAATCGTCTAAAAAATAGAGTTATCAAAAAATTCAATTTTCCTTGAATTTTCAAAAGTGTCAAATAATTAGGCTGTCCAATAATTAAGGTTATTACAGTATATTCATGAAAAATCATTTCCATTCAGTTTGATTTCAAATTACTCAGTGGTTTCAGAGGAGAAGATTAAAAGGTAATAGTTTTAGGACTGCGTAACGGATATTGAAACACCTTTATTTATTGCAGTAAATAATATGTAACAATAAAAAGATATTTTGTTGTTTTCTTATTAATTTTTGATAATTTTCTCATTATAACAGTATTATATAAATTAACAAAGTTTTATTTGTATGGTTTTTTTTCAGAATTACTGTGCAGCTAAGACATTGTATATATCAGACTCAGATAAGAGAAAGCATTTTATGTTATCAGTAAAAATGTTTTACGGTAACGGACAGGATATTGGAGTGTTTTTCAGTAAAAGAATTAAAGTCATATCAAAACCGTCAAAGAAAAAACAGTCATTAAAAAATGCTGATCGTAAGTGGACTTTTTAACCACAGTTGATTCTCCTTGTGTTGAAATCGCTCTAGTCAAAATTTGGTTATGTAAAACTTTTTCTGGTCCTGAGCAGACAACAGTATAATATATGTATTTTTTATTCCTTTTGTCTCGAAATTTTATCAGTCGAAATTTAGGGTGTGTCGAAGTGATATTATGTACCCAGAAAACATAAATAAACTCATTTTGTCGAATTCATTAATCATCTATACAGGTGAACCAAATATACACACCTGTCAATCAGTAACCTGTTTGGAATCGATGCCAGAAATGTCAAAAGATGTGAGTTATGTTTCGATGACAATTTTGTTTCGACTTAAATGTTTATTTAAACGTTCATTATTAGGTGGTCAAATTAAACAATATTGTGGATTTTGTGATAAGTATAAATTTTACATCAATAAAAAAAGGGTTTTTTTTATGGTACGTAAACGTCCTACTTATTCACACTATGGTCATTATAAAATTTGGATGATTTGAATGAGGCTTGACTTTCCGAAAAAGAATTTATAAATTCAGTATCGATCAACATTAAAGGATTATCAATTTGAAGAATTTAAGTTAAGATTCAATTAGCTTTATGTTCAGACTTGATGAGACAATCATCATCAATCAAAATCATTTCATTGCACAAATCAGATGACCCAAGTTGATAATGGCTTGGCTGCTATTGTAAAGTCAGTGAAGATTTAAAAAATTTAATTTCAACATTTTGAGCAAGTTTGAGTAAGTTTTGATAAGCAAAACATATATCAAACAATAAATCATCAAACAAATAAAAACAATCATTGTCAGAACAAAAGGAATCTGGAAGTCATGTAATGTTTATCTCCCTTGTCAAATGTAGGATTTCCAGCTCGTTTTTAGTCAAATTTCAGCTATTTCAAACCCAGTTTCATGGTTTCTTGGACTTCGTGATAACCAGAATCAACTGTACAGTCAAACCTGTATATAAATGGCACCCAAGGGACCAGGAAAAAGCTCTGTTTATGGGCAGGTGCTCAGTATACAGAGATTAATTTTACATGTTTTGTTCATAAATGGGACTTTTTTACTGTGCCCTTTATAGACAGCAAGTTGCTATATAGAGGTGTCCTTGAAAGCATGTTTGACTGTATAATTATTTACTTGATAAATCAATGGAAATATTATGAAAGTAACTTTTTCTCATTTACACATACACAAAATCCTTTCATGAATGTATTCATACCAGCAGCCTTCCTAAAATATACGTTTTACATTTTTCTTTGAAGGACAATTCAATGTGAATAAATACAATATTAAAGGCGTAATTTTGATTTCGGTATTTTACAGTATGTATAGCCTCAGGGACACAAGTGGCATTATTTAATCGTCTGCGGTCACAGACTGTCAGCACACGATATCTCCATGTAGAAAATGGAAATTTTCATGCTAGTTCAACACAGTGGGGAGCATTTACCATTCATCTTTGTAAGTAGATGGTATATTCAATAATTCAAAAATAACAATGGTCTGTAAATAGGTAAAAATAAATCATCATACTCATGAGTGAAATTAGATTGTATATTCAATAATTCAAAAATAACAATGGTCTGTAAATAGGTAAAAATAAATCGTCATGAGTGAAAGTTTTCCTGAATATGCCACATTTCTGGATTTTGGAAAATTTTGACATTTATTCATTCCTTGTTGTTTCTTGTATTACAACCATGAGCTGACACATTACCAAATTGTTTGTATTGTTTCTAGTATAACAACCATGAGCTGACACATTACCAAATTGTTTGTATTGTTTCTAGTATTACAACCATGAGTTGACACATTACTAAACTGTTTGTATTGTTTCTAGTATTACAACCATGAGCTGACACATTACCAAATTGTTTGTATTGTTTCTAGTATAACAACCATGAGTTGACACATTACTAAACTGTTTGTATTGTTTCTAGTATTACAACCATGAGTTGACACATTACCAAACTGTTTGTATTAATTCTTGTATTACAACCATGAGTTGACACATTACCAAATTGTTTGTATTGTTTCTAGTATTACAACCATGAGCTGACACATTACCAAATTGTTTGTATTGTTTCTAGTATAACAACCATGAGTTGACACATTACTAAACTGTTTGTATTGTTTCTAGTATTACAACCATGAGTTGACACAATACCAAACTGTTTGTATTGTTTCTAGTATTACAACCATGAGTTGACACATTACCAAACTGTTTGTATTGTTTCTAGTATTACAACCATGAGCTGACACATTACCAAACTGTTTGTATTGTTTCTAGTATTACAACCATGAGCTGACACATTACCAAACTGTTTGTATTGTTTCTAGTATTACAACCATGAGTTGACACATTACCAAACTGTTTGTATTAATTCTAGTATTACAACCATGAGCTGACACATTACCAAACTGTTTGTATTGTTTCTAGTATTACAACCATGAGTTGACACATTACCAAATTGTTTGTATTGTTTCTAGTATTACAACCATGAGCTGACACATTACCAAACTGTTTGTATTGTTTCTAGTATTACAACCATGAGCTGACACATTACCAAATTGTTTGTATTGTTTCTAGTATTACAACCATGAGTTGACACATTACCAAACTGTTTGTATTGTTTCTAGTATTACAACCATGAGTTGACACATTACCAAACTGTTTGTATTGTTTCTAGTATTACAACCATGAGTTGACACATTACCAAATTGTTTATTTTGTTTCTAGTGGATGATAATGAAGATGAAGCAGAAGAATTCACTGTAAGAGATGGTTACATACATTATGGTTCTACTGTTAAGTTAGTGTGTTCTGTAACAGGCATGGCTCTACCTCGACTTGTAAGTAATATTAGTGTGTTCTGTAACTGGCATGGCTCTGCCTCAGCTTGTAAGTAAAATTAGTATGTTCTGTGACTGACCTCAGTACTTAGAACTGGATTTTCCAATAGATATGCAGGCAGGTGAAGGAAAATTGGATAGCGTCTTGTTTTTATGCCCCCTGCCGCTAGGTGAAGGGAGCATTCTGCTAGGCGATGTGGGGCATTAAGTGTTACCCTTGACCGTCCATCCTCTGTCCGTCCGATTTTGGTTTCCACATCCCCTTTGTAACTTTAGCTTGCCTCATCCAAATTTTATGGAATTCACACACAATGCTAACAACCACAACACACAGAGTTCGAATTTGGGCAGTGCATTATTTACCGGTCTAGAGTTGTGGCCCTTTATAACTTGGAAAATTGCTAATTTTTTCGTTTCCACACTCTTAAGTTTGCCTCATCCAAATTGTATGACTCATACACAATGCTAAGAACCACAACACACAGACAGAGTTCGAATTTGGGCAGTGAGTTATTTACCGTCCCTTTATAACTTTATAACCCTATTATAAGCCAGCTTGTCCTCAGATACATTCTTCTTTTTTTTATACAGGTAGTTGTATTATTACTTTGTATTTTTTAGATAATAAGGAAAGTTGATAAACAGACGGCAATTTTAGATGCAGATGACCCTGTCTCACAACTTCACAAATGTGCATTTTATATGAAAGATTCAGAAAGAATGTATCTATGTTTATCACAAGAAAGAATAATACAGTTTCAGGTAATTATATCACATTATTGTTAAGAGTAAATTTAAAACAAGATTTTGTTGATGCATTATTATTTTCTCTTGATCATCATGGTCATATTATTACTCAGTATAAAATATTGTATAAAAATTTCTTTAGTACGCTAAAGTCTACAGTAAGATCCTCCTTGGTCTTACAGCAAGGTGTAATCTTTTTGGCTCATTAATGAAGACTTTACAGTGACTTCCAAGATGAACAACAGCAAAAAAAGCACTGCTAACTGGCAGTTTCTTATGTATATTAAGCCAACATCGGTCTTCCCTTATCTTATTTTTCAGAAGACCAATTGGCATTTCGAATCAATACAGCAAAGTTCCCATAAATATTTCCAGATATTTTGTGTACTTGTCAAAATCACTTGCATCAATGATAATGTCTATTTCTACTGACATTATTGATCCCATCATTTTTTTTTAAAAACCACTATTGCGATAGTAAAATTATTCTGAGAATAAATTGATTTTCTTGTTATATTCAAAGGAATAACTGTTGAGAGGGTTTACATATTGGTGCATATAATTTAGCAACAACCTTTGCATTCATAAGAGTATTTATTTTTCAAGGCAACTCCTTGTCCAAAGGAGGCCAACAAAGAAATGATCAATGATGGTGCTTCCTGGACAATAATCAGCACATCAAAGGCAGAGTATACATTTAATGAAGGCATGGGACCAGTAAAGGCCCCTGTTACACCAGTACCAGTGGTTGAAAGGCTCAGGGTAAGTTAGACATGGAACCAGTTGACTTACTTAAACTACTACTTTTTAATAGGAAGTATTAGTATTTATTGAAGGCATGGGAACAGTAAAGGCCCCCCTTTTACACCAGTATCAGTAGTTGAAAAGCTCATGTTAATTCAGGCATGAAATCAGTTTACTAATTATACTACAATTGAACCTCAATAAGTTGAAGTTGAAGGGACCATAAAATGAATAATTTTCACAATCGTGGCCCTTTGTATAGAATAAATAATAAATCATGGCTTTATATGTAATTTGTAAATGATTGGAGTAAGTGAAAATGAAATTTAGGTTCAAAGTACATGTATATACCTCACATAATATGCAATGATTTCTAGTCTGTTTTCATAAAACATCTTAAATTTGCAGATTTAGTCAAATTATCCTCAATTCAAAAACTGACCAATTAAATTGCTGGAAATTCACAGAATTTGAGGAAAAACAAGGAAGTTTGAGGAAATTTCAATTTGAGATGTTTTATGAAATAGGACCCTGTCTACTCGCTGTAAAAATTAATAATGATGATAGAGGTAACAATGTTATAAGTACCGTGTAATAAGGGATGGCATCATGCCTGATTGATACATGCATCTTGTAAATTTAAGTACCGGGTAATAAGGGATGGCAACATGACTGATTGTTACACGCACCTTGTAAATTATAAGTCATTTTGAATTTCCAAAAATGATTACAATGAATTCTTCCATTGTATATTTTTCAGTTGAATGGTGGAGGTGATGTAGCTATGTTAGAACTTCATGGAGAAAATTTTATACCTAATATGAAAGTCTGGTTTGGTGAAGTAGAAGCAGAAACTATGTTTAGGTATATTTTGTTCACATATTATGGAATCATGGGCTTATTTTTGAATTTTTTTGAAATCGTTTGATGAGATGAGACAAGCATAAAAACAAAATTAGAAAATGCTGAGTACCTAAATTTCTACATAGTGGCATTTGTAAATTCTGCATAAAAAGCTCTAAATTGGTCCATATAAAAAAAGTTAAGGAGAAATTAACTGAAACCACAAGTTATCCAAATTAATAAATAACCAAAGAAACATAGTGTGTCCACATCTGTCACCCAGGGACACTATTCCGCTCTGCTGGTTGAGCCCCATGTCCTAGTACAAGTGCCTAGATTGCAATTTGATGGATAGGTTATTTATTGTCTGTTGATATATATCCCATAACTTTCATAAATCAGTGATTCTTGCTGAATCATCAAATATCATTCTACTTTGCTTATCAAACACCAAAATAAATTTGTCACGCCTGCGACGAATAGTCTCGGATGCAGGATGTAGGTATTACTTTATTAACTTTGCACCTTTAATACCTACAATTAAGATTTATGGTCCACAAGGTAGCTTATTGTATAAGGTTTGCCACAGTATACTTGTCTTGTGACGCATACCTTATTTTCATGGTTCACTGACTTCATAAACATGAATTTAAAATCTGCATCCAAGTTTCATGGTTAAATCCATTTCTCAGCAACCATATTTGGTCTATAGATAGTTCTTAGTGGGTACATGCCAGTCTGACCTTGACCTCAATTTGATGCTTAGTGACTTTGTCACTTTTTTGTGGTTAAGTCCACTTCTCAGAAACTGTAATACCTAGACCCACCGTATTTGTTCAATAGATAGTTCTTGGTAGGTACATGTCAGTCTGACACCTGTCTTTTTACCTTGACCTCAATTTCATGCTTGAGTGAGGTTCATCACATTTTCATGGTTAAGTCCATTTCTCAGAAATTATAATAGCTAGGCCAACCATGTTTGGTCTATAGATAGTTCTTAGTGGGTACATGCAAGTCTGACACCTGTCTCTGGATTTTGACCTCAATTGCATGCTTGAGTGACTTTGTCACATTTTCGAGATTAGGTCCATTTCTCGGCATCTTTAATACCTAAACCCACCATATTTGGTCAATAGATATTTCTTAGTAGATACATGTCGGTATGACACCAGCCTTTTGACTTTGACCTCAATTTATTTTAACGCATTTTCCTTTGACCTGCAAAATGTCGGGTATCAGATAATCATTATTCTGTGTCCATGTGCATACTCAGACGAGACATATAGTGTGTCCACTCTTGTTTCCTCTTTTAATCCCTTGCATTTCAGCAGTCTATGTTTATCAGGTGAGAGAATACTGATATTATCCAATTTTTTGTATTCGCTTTGCTTCAAAATTGTCATTAAATATAATAACCAGTTATGCATGTTTATACTAAAAGTAATAAATTTTATGATTTTTAGATGTGAAGAGGAAATTTGTTGTGTTGTACCTGATATATCTGCATTTAGAGCTGGGTGGAGATGGGTCAGACAACCACTAGGGGTACGTTATTGGATTAAATTCAACTTTTCAACAAATAAAAATGCCATCATGCAGGTGTTTATAAAAATGAATCATTTGGCTGGGTACAGAATTTATATAGTTAATATTTAGCATTAATTTGAGCAGATATTTGGACAAGTTATGTTTCATCTGAAAAAGAGGTTTGGTTATATAGTATAAATACCTGGTAATTTTAATTTCTGAATACCAAAAATCTACAATGAGGAACTGAACAACACATTAAGTCATGAATGAAAGTAGTTGTTTAGTCACAAATTGTAAAATTTTGTTATTCAGTTTTCAAGATAAATTATTCTGTTTATTTAATTGGCAAATGAAAAGATTCAATAAGAAAATATGAGTTATTATGTTTTTATGTGACTACAAATCAACATTTATATAGAAATATTTTCATGTCACTACACATCAACATTTACATAGCAATGATTACAATGTATATTGTTATGTGTCTTCCTTGAGTGAATAAATGACATTCATTACATTGGTGATGGTGATTTATCGTAATTTCCAGTGAAAATAAATTTGATATTTTCACTCAGTGAAAGATTGGTTTTTTATCAACGCCGTCAAGGGCTTTACTAACAAATGACGTTTGTGACGTCGAAAGATTCAGGAAGGGATCTAAGGAAAATATGAGACTTTTGAAGCATTTTTTGTCTATTTTATCAATGTAATATACAGTATAACTAATTCAATAATTTGAATATCGAAAATATTCAACTTGTGACAGGAAAAACTCTAATAATTCGCTCATACGATGCGCATTCATGAATTAAGGTGTTTTTCTGTCACTCGTTGAATATCTTTTGCGATATTCAAATTCTTGAATTAGATATCCTATAAGTATTACATTGTGTGTGGTGAAATACATGGATTCCGAGTGAAATAAAATCCAGTATTTCAACCAGTGAACAGAAAAGTCTTATTTCACTCTAGGAAGTGGCGTAAAAATAGCACAACATTTCCAATACAAAGGTTGACGCATTGTCAGATAAAACATAGTCCGTTGTATTATCTCATTAAGTCTTCGGAATAAATGGAATATGTCAGTGTAATAAACAGAATGACTAATCCTGAAAATCTACAAATCGGGACTGTGCATTTGTGAATTAATGTGTTGCTCGGTAATTTATTGTATATTTTTAGGTATTTGAATTTCAAGATTAGTTATACTATAATTATTTAACATGTGACATATAGGAAATTTTTTCACTTTGAAATTTCAGTATTTCACCACACTCAATGTGATAACTGACATTTATTCTCCGGTGTAAAGTTTGATAAATGGATACATTTATTTCTGTTTGATAATCTAATGTTTTGTTTTTAACAGGTGCCTGTATCATTAGTGAGAGGTGATGGAATTATATACTCTACTGGACTAACATTTACATATACTCCTGAACCAGGACCGGGTCCACGGAGTCGTGATGTGGATCGAGTGTTACATAATAATACATGTCCTGACTCTACATCATCAAGTAACTATAACAACCAAATATAAATTGTGATAATTATGTGAAAACTGGTACAAAATTCTCAGTCATGAAAAAGGAACAGAAGTAATTTTCTGTAACATTGACAACAAAGTGGTTCTGAGATTACGGATAAGAACCAATAGAATGCCAGAATTTACTCATGTGATATATTCAGTAGTTTGTACAGTGATTTTTATCACATGTAGATATTGGTAATACTGCTATAAAGGATTTAGAATCCAAAACTTTCTGAATGTAATATAACTTTGAAGATAACACTCAGAACAACTAACAGATGTGTAGTTATTTATTTTTCGAGATAATTATTTTGATATTGTGACTTCAAACATTAAGAAAGGCCAAAAGAATGAATTCCTGGGTTCTCAGCTATTTTAGTAACTTTGTTCTTACATGGTAACTGAAACCTTCTTTAGAAATTAAAGAAAAGAGTAAAAAAACAAAATAAAAAAATTATTTCTGGTGTGATGAGACTCAATGGAATTATTCATTTTAGTCTTAGTAACTTAATTAGTGCTTTAAAAAAAAAGGTGCAGCTGTTTTTCTATTGTTTTCTTTTATGTTAAAGTCTTTAAATTATATATCCTTTGTCTTATATTTAATCTCTTTTAATTTTTGAAAATTTAATTATTTTGAAGATGCATATTGTGCATTTAAAAAAAACATGACATGAATTTTTAAGATAGTAGACAGTTAGCTTTTTCAGGATCTAGTGTTTTGTAAATAAAATTTTCAAACTTTCCATTGAAAAATTGTAATTGTTTAAGATTGTTTAAGGCCAATAGATTTGGCAGCCTGTGTCGTCTTTTTTTTTGGGAATGAAAAAGCTCAAAATTGAGTAGATTCTGAAACAACAACAAATTGTTGATATCAATTAATACTTAAAGAAAACAATACTTAACAATACTACTTTAATAGACAAAAGGTACACTGAAAGTATATATATTTTCTTAATTTACTCTGCAAGATATCTTTTTACATGAAAGTTGACTTAACGTTTTTTAAAGAGAATGTCATAGTTGTTTTTACTTATAAAACAATCAAAAGTTGAAGAAAATCATATCATATGAATGTACCTTTACAAGTGAAATATGGTGAAAAATTTGTTATATTGAAGTTGTAATTCACATACTTTTGTTTTGTTTTATGGAATTTTATATTGGATGAAATATGGTTAAGTTTTTTTTTAATTCTTTCTTCATTGGTATAAATGTACTTATTGAAATTGTTTTTAATGTACTTATTGAAATTTTTAGCTATTTTCTTGGAGCCTTATCTAAAAACTGCCAGAGAATTTTCAAGCAGATTTCATGAATATATCTATTCTTATTGAGTGTTGTTTTCTGTTGAAAAAAATTCTTCCTTTACACCACTAGAGGGATAAGTGAGCTTACTTCAAGTAAAAGTTTTTTGTCTGTTTTTAGGTAAGGTTCTTTTTGTTAGTGAAATATTTTATGAAAGAAACTTGATATGCTAAAACATTTAATTTTCAAACAAGGCCTGAACTATTTTACTCAAATATGGGGAATAAATAATTTGTTATAAGACATAGGCAGCTTTACACTAAAGGCAGTTTATCTCTCAACAAAGTCCCTTATGCATAAAAAAAATTATGTGTTTCCGGTAATCCAACCGACCCTATTTTTCAGGTGCCGACCCTACTTTCTTTCTGGCACTTTGAAAAGAATATCAGTGGAAAATCTAGATTATGGTAATTGCCACCTCTGGAAACATGCTTGCATGTAGAAAATGCAGTTACTCTCTAAGGCAGAGGTACAAGATGTACTAGAAAAAGCAGCATTATGGCCATGTGGCTAGTTACATATACAAAAGAAAATTACCAACCGACCAACCAACCGACTTTATTTTTTTTTTTTACAATAATTGGATTTATTTTTAGGCCTTATCAAAAATCCTTACATACTTGTATGTATTTTGACTTATGTACCAAGATCTGTGTATACAAGATATGCCACATTCCACTAAAAATTTAAATGGCTAAGCACAAACAAAAATTCACCATTTTCATAATAATAATTTAAAACTGTCCCATTGTTTTCTGTTCTATTTGTGTACATTGTACTTCACTTTTATGTTCAGTAATGTTGATCAATGTGAACCGTGATGACCAAGAGGTCAAGGTATCTTGTTTAAACTACAATGTACTTATGATCACTAGTCTTTCAACAGTAATGTAATGAGTTTGAACCAAACTGAGAAGTGTACGACTCAAATCTTAATTGACATGAATTGCCAGTTTTCCTGAAAAATGATGTAGTTATCTCCAGATTTCCCTAACAGTAGAAAATGGCCTCTATGGTATAGCTAGTTTTGTTTGAAGTGGCATTAATCCCTAATAAAACAAACAAATACCAGCCAAATGAAATAACAATTCCCACAGAATAAACTATAATGCAATGCATTTGTTAGTTCTTTTTGAAATCAAAAATGAACTCAGAATAACAAAAAATTTAATTTTTCTGTAAAAAATTAAAACAGGTTTAAGATTATTCTGTTACTTTTTCACACAAGTTCAAGGGATCAACTATTCTACTTTAGATTAGGGGAAAGGATGAGATTTTTTTAAGAACATCCTTGAGCCTTGATCTTTTTTTAAATATTTACTACTGTTCGATTATATCCTATATTTATATTTTACCAAAATTATTGTTTCTTTTTTTTTTAATTATGGAACCTGGATTTTTTCTTATTTCCTTGTACCTCCTTTCTCCTGTCCCCCCTCCCCCCCCCAAATAAATAACAGACAATTGCTCCTTACATCTGGGTTTCAAAGTTAATGATCATGCTTTAATACATAGTGTTTCTGTTTCAACATCTGTATATGACAGAAAAAAGAAACCAGCAATTAAGAAATAACTGTTTTGTGTAGGAATGCTACAAAAGTATACAATTATTAAAGTTGTGCTTAAAAAATGTTTGTGATTTAACAGTTAAACATAATGTTGGTATAAATCATTATTCTTTTTCTAGCATTGTAGACTTTTTAATTTCTAAACAAATGATTTCATCCCACAGAAGAAGGGAGATAACTCAGGAATGCTATCTTTATTTGGTGCTATTATTTCTAATTTGTTAATTCCGAGTCCATTAAAATTTATGTTATTGGTTGGTCTTTTTGTCAGTAAATGTTATTAACCAATAATGTACAGAATTTATGTCAAGAATTAACAGATAGTGTCGTAAAGGGATATTTTCGTGTAACATGTTTACAGATTTTGTTTTCACATGTTTTCATGCTGAAAAGTCTTTAATCACCATTTTTAGGCAAGCTGTTAAAAGTGCAGTGTGGAGGCCAAATTATTGTTCTTGTTGTTCACTGTAAAAAGAAGTTTTTACTAACATGTTGTCCATATACATATCTCCCATTTCTGACCCTGTTTAGTCTCTGAATACTGTATCAATAAGAATTTTTAAAAAGGAGCTTAATGGTCCCTTTTCTACTTTATGACACCAATTTTCACCAAATTTTGTGAACCTGTATAAAGATATTTATGTGCATGCTATCTTCTTAAGTTTCTTAAATTAACCACATTAACTGCTGTTTTGTGATACTGAGGTAATTTGTTTTTTTTTCCGTTAAATCTCTGTCGTGCAATAAGCAGTAATATATTATCAGTAGCACTGTGCAGATGCAAATTAGATATAAAACAGCAATACCAAATATTATCACTTGGTTTTTCATCCCCAGAGGAATTTTTTATTGACAAATTGTATATAATGGCCAGTTTTTTGCAGTAGTTGTTATTTTTTGGAGTTGTTTCCTTAACCCCATACCTTATTTAATATCTAAGCTTTACTCTTCAGACTTTCTTTACTTTATGAATTTAGCTTCAGGTTACATAGTTACTTGTTGGCCAGGTTAAGATAAAACATATTCAGTTAAAAAAAGGGGGGGTTGCATAATAAGTATAGAATATATTTGGTGACCTAATTTGAAGTCGTCTTTTTGGACTTGACTAATGGGAATGTGTTCCATTGACACATACCTCACATACACCAACAGGTCACTTTTATCTATGGTAGTTTTCATATAGAACATTCATTAGTATGTCCTGGTCCAATACTTTTTCCCATAATTTTATACCGTTTTGGACTTAGAAATTCTGTCTTAATAGAAATTTTAAAAATTAGAAGAAAAGAGAAAAAATTTATAAAAAATGGAAAAAAAGATATTTTGTCATATTGTCTAATAAAATATACCAAAATTATGTCTCTTTTTAAGAATTATTTTGTTCAGTTATACCCAGCTGAACAGCGTTATAGTGTACTTGTGCCCATTTAATTTTAAATTTCTTTCTATAATAAAATTGGCGGTTTCTTATATGACGGGAGTGGGGGGTGTTGATTGTGAGTTGCCATTTCCTCAAGCAATCCTAACCTCACTTGTTAATAAACTAACGATTATGTCCTGACAAGAAACTTTTTAAAAACAAATCCATGATTGTAAAATTTCACAATTTTCATCTTTTTTTTTTTTTATCTTCGAGATAGTTTTGTCAAACTGCTGACATTTAAGAAAACCTTCAGACATGACACAATTATATATATATTAACAAATGTATATTTTTATGTAGAATGTGTACATAACATTTTATCCAGTATTTTTCCATGAAGTGCCAGTAAAATTATATATGTGCTCATTTTTGACTTTTAATTAGCTAATGCATTGTTGTATATTTACATCTGTCATGAAAATAAAACCCATTATGTTAATGATAGTCAAACTTAGGTATGTGTATATATTTTAAATTCTCCCAACTTTTATTTGTTGATGCCTATATTTTTTTTTAAATTTATTTTGTTATATGCATAACAGTTTCATTTCACTGAAGTCTTTTCATTGAAATTATGATTATATTTTGTAAAGAATTTTTTGAATATTTATTTTGCAAAGGACGTGAATTAATCAAATTACATATTTTATTATGTACAAAAGTTAAAAGTGGATGGTGATTCAGTTAAGTTGTGCCGCTTAAAAAAAATAAGAATCGTGTGAATATTTTACAAATTTAAGCAAATTTTGTATAAAACTTCTATAAGAA
Source organism: Mytilisepta virgata (assembly GCA_028015205.1). Taxonomy (NCBI): domain Eukaryota; kingdom Metazoa; phylum Mollusca; class Bivalvia; order Mytilida; family Mytilidae; genus Mytilisepta; species Mytilisepta virgata. The sequence continues at coordinate 42,962,524 of CM051515.1, forward strand.
ACAAAATATATTTTCTGCAAATTTTATCTACAACTTCTTTAAGAAAGAATATATAAATGATCTCCCTTGTCACATTAAAAATTTCAGTGAAATGAAAATTAGTTGTGAAAGTTTCTTGCTTGTGTAATTACCACATGTTTAGATAAAATATCGATAAACCTTATTGTTTGGTATTTTGTAATTGGTAAACCTACTTCATATGCCTGTCGTAAGCCAAGAGCTAGGCATTAAATATGCATGTTTTAGTACTTAGCAGTGAATAGAATAGCCTGTTGAGTACATCAGCAGGATAGGAAAAAAGGAAACATAGCTCAAAAACTTCAATTTCTCAGAATCATTCACTTTTCTCAGTGATGAAGTAATGAGCAAAATCCTTAAAAAAGACAATTACTGCACAGTCCCCTAAAACTCTGTTGAATACTATGTGTACCATATACAGGAGATGATGTTGCTATACTAAAACTCATCAAAATTAAAATCATGTACATGCTAAAAGTGGACACAAAGAATTAACTACAACTTTTAGATGAAGAACAGAGATGAAAATTGCAATCATTTTGTTGTGTGCATTTGTCAGGGACGTGTCTTAATGCAGCTGTATGCATAGGACTCCTGACAAAGTTTATACATTACTCGCTGTTAATGGTGACTTCTACTGTAAACTATTCCACACATGCCATGGTGACCCACAAACTAATTAACTAAATTCTGTTTCTTAATGATTTTTTCCATTCAGATTTCAAACAAACTTAAAAAATACCATAACTTAATTTGCCTATTTATCAAGCAATTACCTGGAAAATCAAAACATTTTAAAAACCTTATCCCCATTTACAGATGTTATGCAATCATTCTATGACAATATCAGATCACTAAATCCAATGAAAAATGAAAAAAGGTTTAGGTCACAAGCTTAAATTCACCATTTTAGCTCACCTGACTCAAAGGGCCATTTTGAGCTATTGCCATCACTTGGTGTCCGTCTTTGTTAACTTTCCATTAAATATCTTCTCTGATACCAGAGCTGTTTACTTGTAAGGATTGTCCATATTTTCCACAGATTTTCTATTGAAAATACGCACTACAGATTTACAATAACAACCTACAGATTCCTGCAAACCTAAAAAAAATTGATCTATTAGTGTTAGAGAGAAGCTTCTTAAAAGAAACGATCGTGATTAAAGCGCACAATTGATGTTGAATTATGTAAATCAGCAAGAAACATGGTATACTGACACAAGTCAGGAGGGGAAAACAGCTCTGTAATACCAGTGGGCCAATTGGAACAAAACTGGGCAGCAATGGTCCTTTGGTGGTCTTCTTTCAAAAATTATATCCGATAACCATGCCCTCCGTCCGTGATATCTGCCAGAGCTGAAAATAGTTTAACAGAGGAACCTATGGGAAATTACCGGTACTTAAAGATCTTTTTGGAAGAAAACTTTGCAGCAATGGTCATTAGGCAGTCCTCTTGCAAAAATGTATCCGATGAGCCTACCTGCTATTTAAGATGGCCACCAGTTTAACATAGGACCCTATGGGAAATTTACTTAAAGGACTTCTTGCCTTAAACCACAAAGTCAGTTGGAACAAAACTTGGCAGCAAATTGGTCCTGTGGTGATCCTCTTTCAAAAGTGTATCTGATAATCCTGCCGGCTATCCAAGATGGCCCCCAGAGCCAAACTTAGTTTAACATAGGATGCTATTGCAAGTTTACTTAAAGGTCTTGTCTGAAACCACAAATTCAATTGGAACAATGATCTGTTTGAATATGGATGAAAGTGAATACTTGCAAATGGTAAGATACGGACAAATATGGATTTTGGAAATATCCAAAATACATGTCACTGGTGTTTTTTTAGATTTTGAATCTTTCATGTCTCCATACTAAGTATACAACCCTGTGACAAGACTGTTTTAGCAGATCCACAACACATTGGAATTTTCACTGCAGATCTTTATGTATGCAATTATTGTTTTGTGTCACTGGTGTTTGGAATTACGGCTACTACAAGTATTTAGTGTTGGCCTGGTTTCTTATAAAATGTTGGATTTTCAAATACTACAAAAATGCTATGCTGCAAGTAGCTTAGCATGTGTTTTCAAATTTATTCAATATCCGGATAACTTATAAAACTTATTCGACTCAGTTTGTTTTCATCTAATTTGCAAGAAAACACACTTTATAGTTTGAACAAGTGTTTAAATAGAAGATGCACCTCTTGCCAACATGTTTCATCTCTCCTTTAGTGCTAAATTATTCCAGAAAAAGAATAAAGTACTACCTCAATCATTCGATTTCATCTTCAGCTACAAAAGTATACTTACGCTCTGGTGTAGCTCGTCTCTATATTTATCACAATTAGCTTGAAATAAAGGAAACTACTTTGCAGCTTAGAAACATGATAGAAACTTACTACAAAGGGACATTACGGATGAAGCTACAGTGCCAACATTTTATGTCATTGCCATCTTTCCGTTCATAAGGAGCATTGTTCCTGAAGCAACGGAGTACAGATATGTTGTTCTTGGGCTTGTGGATAATACAGTGATACATTTACCAGAAATATTCTGATACCAAAAAAAACATCCAATAACCGTGTGCTATTTTAAGGCCGGAATCAACTGTCAGTAAAAAAATCTACGGTCGACAGCACGAACTGGTAGACCACTGAAGACGTGAATTGATCTTTTTTGCAGTGGTTTTCTAATAACTATATTACCAAACATAACTTTTTTCTTGACAACCTGTGTTTACAGGTTTTTCAACTCTTCTTTATACCCTTTATCCACACATGATGATGTTCAATTCCAGCTCACTAGTTAATATTTAGAAAAGGCATGAAAATCATTCTATTGCATGAAAAAAGACTTGTTATAAAACGTTTTTTGGAAATCCCTCGCGTATTCTTTTGTTCTGAGTTTGTGTTTGGTTTATCGTTATGTTAATACTGTTCTGTACAATATTTTGTTCTGTATGCCTTTAACACTTCTCGTTCATTCCTGCAAATACGTTTTGCTAACAGAATTCCACCTTTTTTTAAAGACCAGTCAGTTCCAATTATATCCTATACCTATACCAAACCAATTGCAGCCACTATTTTCAACCTCAAAATTGATTACTTTAAATCCAAACGACCTGATTGCTCCTGCTCCTCTTCTCCATTCACTTATAGTTCTGCTGGCCAAGCATAGTCAACAATACTAAACTGAAAGACATCCTTGCAAAAGGTCCCAAATATCGTGAGCCCCAGCCTATCAACTGGAAACACAACATCAAAATACTGATGGATGCTGTTGAGGACTATGCCAGAAAATGGGCGAAGGGAGAGAAGGAAACACTTTCGAATTGGATGAGATCGATAAAGCCGCATTCGTCACCTTAGAACGTCCATGAGTTCTAAATCTAATAGCGTTTTTAACGATCCCCAAGTTAGAAAAAACCTGTCCTACCTTCATGACAATTATGTCATTCTTCCAGCTGACAAATCTCCAAACAACATAGTTTAAGACTGCAAAATACACTACACTGAATGCCTAATTAAGGAGATGGGTATTGACAATTCCCTTGGCAACCCCACTTACACGCACACTATTATAGTATACCAAGGGAAGATATTATCAATAATCATATTTCTGTTCTATCTTCCTTTTGGTATTGCTGTAAGTGATGACAATTTTAACCTCCCTTCCATTTACTGGATACCCAAACTTCACAAGTGTCCATACAAACAAAGGTACATAGCAGGCTCTTCCAAATGCATTACTAAACCCCTTTCAAAACTCCTTACTACCTTACTTACAGCAATTAAGGCTGGTCTCAAGAGCTTCTGTGATGAAGCCTACTCAAGTAGTGGTGTTAATAAGATTTGGATTCTAAATATTCCTAAAGACTTACAGGAATAACTATAGTGACCTTACCTATTGTAATAACATAAAAACTTTTGATATTTCTACACTTACAAGTGTTTTTTTTATCAGGTTTGTATCTTTATGAATATTGGATTTTTCGAAATCTTTGTAACAAATTTTGTTTGCAAGCAGGTATTTCTGTGTTTTAGAAGCCGTAAATCTTATTTCGGATTTTCAAGTCTTCTTATATAAGTATATCGTGTTACCGTTGTTTTACCAATACCTTTGTACCCATCTATTTAATTTAAGTCTTTCTCTGTGTTTTTGTTTGAGGTATATTTGCGACATCAGTGTTTTATCAGCAGTGTTTCATTTGGGATGTTTAAGTTTACTTGTACGGGTGTTTTTGAGTCCCCATTTATTTATATTTTCTAATATAATATTCCTAAATTTTGTGTCCACCTCATGTTTTTTGAAACTCTAGAATTTTTTATTTCGATATCTCCTCATTGGGATGTTTTGTGCTTTGTGACTTTTTGGGTTGATCTTGAAATGATTCATTACAAGTCTTTTTATCGCCTTCCAACATAAGTCTTTTGTGTTACATGCACCTGTGTTTTAGCAGGACAGCAACTAATCCATTTTGGGATTTGAAATCTTATTTTTTGTTAATGCTTTGGTAGACCTGTTTGTTTTGAAATTTCCAAATCTTCCTTGCGTTACCAGTGTGTTATCAGAATTGTATCCTTGGAATTTTAAATTATTTATTTCTTTAAATTGTTCATACAAATATTTATGTGACCAGTGAATATAAGCAGTTCGATTTCTTTTCACGTTTTGGATTTTTAAATCGTCGAAAACAATCAAAAGAAATTATATGAGAACGTTTCAATTGTTATAGCAGTGATTTGTGTTTTGGAATTTTTGATTTTTAATCCCTAGTATGTACATGAATCAGATTTTTTCATATTTAAATTTATTTCAAGTTTTTATCATACTAAAACGTATGTTTTACTATCATTTCACTATTTCTTAGATTACAATTGTTGTTTGTGTTTGTATGTTTTTATGTTTGCTTTGATCCTGAATTGATTTGAGCTCGAATAAAAAAAATAAATGTAAACAAAAATGTTATATACATGTACCTACAAACAATCGGATTTAAACAATGAGTAGCTTGTAACTGAAAGTTTTCCTTTGATAATTTTAAGTCTTCACTCCGACAGCTTTGGAAGGGCATTAACCCTGCAGCTGAAAACACAGATATGCCTGATGATGATACATGACGTACATTGTCCCGTACAAAGAAAACGTTTCAAGGGAAAATTAAAGAAGTCGCTCTATTTCTAGATTCAATTTACAAATGAACATGAACTGCGTGTATGAAAATTTGGCAAATTGATAAGACAGAACCGCTGGTAGGATCGAACTTCTAACATTTTGGGTAGACGTTAAACTCCTGCGAACTTAAACAAAGGCATGAAACAATGAACTGAGTGTGACAAATTCGTCTGTGATTTTTACTTTTTGGTATAGACACCATTCTAGTTAAACCTGAGGGCATTTCAGATATTTGTACAAACTTCATAGAAACTTGACACTATTATACTGTATTTAGACACTGTCATATCATGTTTAGAAATGAATTCTATTAGTATCTAATTATATGTTAATTATTTTCACATCATTTTGTAAGAGTACAGTCAACTCTTGTGTGGTTGATTAACCTATATTGTACCATTCTTAAAGACGGGACAAAGGATACCTTAAGTCCGATGGGTCGGGTCATAGAATTCTGTAGACTGCATTCTCCCCATAGACAAACAAAAAAAACAAGGAAATATTCGTGTTCTCATATAGAACTAGCAGTCTGTGTGAAAAAATGTCAAACACACATTGTTTTATTCCGCATTAAGAGTTACCTTCCTGTAACGCCAGACCATCCTAACTATGTTGTTTTTAATTCCGAAGCGACGATAGATGTGTAACAAAATGAAATATAGCCTTATATTAAACCAAAACCTGACTGTACCGTTCTTTGAGTACTAACTGTTAACGAAAACTTTGGATAAGAAAGTTTTACTTTATGCATATCAAAACTTTTGACCATGACTTTCTTTTGAGTTAGCATATTTTAAATACTGATCAAGTACTTTAACCAGTTAAAATATGGGTTCTGTCCGGGTGATGAGGAAGTTTCAGTAACTAATTTTATAGAATATCACCGGCAATGAATTTTGTACACATGCCAAAGTATTGATAGAACAGTCTAATTTTCAGGGGACAATAAATATAACAAAAAGAGAAACAGCTTAATACTAAACCATCAGAGTGAAACCAAAACGTGGTTGTTCCGTTCTTTGAGAACTAGCTTTTATCTCAATTTCAAAACTCGGCTGAAAATTGAGGGATATAGAATGCTCTTTGATGAATGACATTATGTTCTTTTTTTGAAAAAAAGGCATTACTTTTGACCATAAAGGGCTTACGGCATGGTACGGTTTTCCACCATTGAAGACCATGTTGTAAGTTCTTGATGTTTGTTTAGTTGCATACTTGTAATTCTGTGCTTTCTGTGAAACTTTACTCCATATCCGTTTTTCCTCTCAAGACAATCGAATATTAACACCAAGGAAATGATTCCTTGTTTCAATAAGAAATATCCCATATCACAAAACAATAATTAAGTTTCCCCGAAAAAGATGGTACGTGTTCAGATATTTAACAAACACGGCTAGCAGTTTCATAGCATTTTACATTGGAAATAAAAAGATATAAATAAGAGAACGTTATTAAAAATATAGGGTACTGGCTTGACATGAGCATTTACAAAATTGGCGGTTTAAGTCAGTTTATAAACTAGTACTTAATCACTGGTCAAGGATTGTCAGGAAGTTCACTCTTCGTTGTGTACCAGCTTACTAATTTATCATTTCCTCCTGGGTTAGAAGCAGAATACTTGAGGAGACAGGAGACAACTGAAATCAGTTTTTGTCTGGTCTTGGGTGTCTTCGCTAGCCATGGGTTACGATAAGCGAATCGTAACCCTTATCATATAAATATCGTATAAAATATAGCCGAAGAGGGGACATCGGCTATATTTTCAACTCTACAAAAGATATTTGAATTTTTTAATAAAGTGCGTTGTGAATTGTTAACGAGGCTCGATCGCAACATCATCGTGAAAAAAGAGAGTTTTTATTCAGTGCACGTACTGATATGTCTTAACATTTAAGTAATTCTGGAAAAATTGAAAATATGACTAATAAAAATTGTACCAGTTAATAATCGTAAAAATGTAATAAACAATGTAACGGATATTATACTATAAAATAAGAACATGCCATTACTAAGATTTTATAATCATTTCTTTGATTATTACAGATAATAAATTCATATTTCAATCACAGAATAAGACCTTTAGTACACAGAATACAAACATTATAAACTATACAATCCATTGGTAAGGACAGGTTCAGTTGACAACGTGTGATTCGTGCACATTCTTTCAGATTTTAGCCATAAACTTGAAACCGAGTGCACACATTTTAAATCCAATTGACAGTTGGTGAAATTACTCTCTTAAAATTCATGATTAATTTCCAGTAATATTAAAGGGTTGTTTTATTGTTTGAATAGAACCATCGACATGTGTAAATATCACTTAAAATGCATCTTCAATAAATTTTTCTTGGCTATCATTGTCTCTCTGTCTATAGTCAAATGTAATTTAGATTTATTTGGATAAGGGTAAAATATACAAAGTTTTAAGAAATATAGCATGTGTAGTGTTACATATTATACGTCCAATACTAAGGAAATATGAATACTAAGTGTTCCCTTAGGTCTCTTGACCATTAGCTACACACCGTTGTAGTGCGTTTTACAAAGGCGTATACACCGGGTGTATACTGGCTATAGATGTTATACAAGTGGTAAAATTTGATATGGTAAATAAATTCTTGACAAAAAAAGTATGGTATGTTCGTGCAACCTTTGCTTGGGGTATGAGTGGCCATCCATGTCATTGGCACGATAAAATTAAGCGTAAGTAAAATTTACGCGTTAAAACTCAAAATTCACTCGTAAATAAAAGGAAATGAACACTCGTAAATAAAAGGAAATGAAAACTCGTACAAGGATGTCGTGGTGTAGTGGTTAGCGCATCGGAATATGAAGCCAAAGGTTCCTGGTTCGATTCCCGTTCGGAATGAAAATGCTAGTCCGTCGGATGGGGACTAAAATGGCTGTCCCGTGTTAAAGGAGAGCAACACCTTTAGCAAGTTAAAGAGTAGGCTAAAATGCCGCTACAGAGGCCGCTCTCGCACCTGCAAAGTGGACAGAGATTAGTATAAGTTAAATTAGTATAATTTGTTTCCCAATCCACTTTAAATAAATAAGTTTAATCTAAAAGTGTCATTTACTTAATTTTACGCGTAAATTTACAAAAATACCACGTGACTGTTTGAAACGCGTCATTCATATTTACGGGTATATTGTGATTTATATCGTGTATTTATTTTATTATTACGCGTTATTTTTTTACAATACTTTCGATTTTTCTCGCATATTTTACTTACGCGTAATTTTATCTCGCCAGTGATATCAATGGCCACTCAGCAAAAATGTGTATCGGCTTTTTCCATTGGCTATCATTTGTTAGTGGAAAATACCATTTATTACGCGTGAATTACGAAAACTTACGCGATATAATGTTGAATTAACGCGTAAGTACGACTTACGCGATATTATTTTCAATTCGTGCGATATTATTTACAATTCAGGCGTAATTTTTTTTTACAATATACGCGTGACATTCGAGTTTTCTCACGTAAATACTTAATTACGCGTAATTTTATTGCGCCAATGACATGAATGGCCACTCATATTGGGGTCATCTTGAACTTACAGCTTCCACATATTGACTGTGACGGCCAAACTGAGACTTTAATATGTCCACATATATCTCTAATTCATGTAACAATTAGTCTGCTAAATTTTTACAATATGCTGGGGAATTCATTCCCGTGTGAATTGTATGTATTACCCCTTTAAGATACACAAAATTATAATTGCAAAAACTGTGGCTAAAGAGATTGAAAATTACACCAGAGCAGATTTTGCAGTTATGCTCGTATACGGTAGCATGTATGAACAAGCACACCGTTCTTGGAATTTTAAAATTAAGTAGAATAATGTGAAAATTGACATTACCAATTGCATGACAATAGATAAGCAGGTGTGTTTAGGTTAAAGATCAGCAACAAAAGCACTATTACTTTTGTTGCGTACAGCTAGGGATTGTGTTTCCAGTACTTATCCCACAACATCCCTTCTTTCGTGTTATGCACATGACATAGAAAAAAATGTATCATATGGAAATCATGTGCATTAAAGTTGCTACCCTGGAATATTCAATACAATACAGTACAAGTTTGAATACAAAAAATCTGGTGAATGATAAAAAGATTAAAATACTATATCCTCTCAGAAGCTACAAAATTAATCATGTAATTCTGTATCATAACATGATCTAACAGGAAACTTGATCAATTTAGCTAGATGTTAACTTTTGTTTTTATTAAATTAAACAGCAGGCTTTCCGACTAGAAAATATTAAAAATACATTAATGAGTTGAAGATGGCAAACCCTTGTATTCTTCGCGGTTATTATTTGGCAATTTTCTCCTAATTAATTTATCAAATAAATCTCAGTGACGTATTATAATGAGAACATTATATTCTGCACTAACTACTTTGCATCATAATGGTCTTATTATGTTTTTAAATGTGAATCAATCGCTTGACTAAGTCGTATAAATATCCAATAGTAATAAGGTATATTTGAACAGTTGACAGGTGAAAAGCTCCAAGAGTTACCTCCCATTGTTAGGTATATTCCCACGTGATATATTTTGTAAACGGTTTGAGTGACAGCATGAAAGATGAATTTCGAGAAGGGGTGAAAAATGCCAATACGTTCGGATATATGTAAAATTAGGAAATGACAACAACCAGAAGTTGAAAGTTTATATATTTATAGTATAAAAATTAAGTGTGGAGTATTTATTCAACAAGTTTCACTGAAAAATGTGGTGGAAATTAACAAACGTTTATTCTGTGATTGTAGCAGTTGGAATATTTCTTATGTGTCAAAAGGTGTACTCGAATCAAAAAGTCCAAACTTACTTCTTATATTGGAACCAAAGCAACCCTTTGTAAGTATTCATAATTTTATACTTGTCTATTTTTTTTTTCTTACTAGTTTATATATACTTTTGTGGATATATTCTATTCATTTGTGAAGCAGAGGACACATCATGACATGGACAAGAAATAAAGATAGAAAAGTAACGTTCTCCAGATAAATATTTGTCTTTACCAAAACTTCAAAATCGTTAGTTATAAATATGAAAGCTATTTACCTTGGATAGTAAGATAAAATCTGTATTACTCAGATGAATAAACATAATACATAAAAACTCTTTTCAACAAAAAGTTTTGAATTTCCTTTTAACTTGGTAAATTTAACTTTCACACAAACAGGATTATTTTAAATTTTTGGTGCATGTTTTTACAGTTATTTAGCTGTTTTTTAATTTCAAGGTATTTAAATGATGGGGTGGTAGCTGTCAAAAAAAATTGTTTCCTCAATAAGTAAAAACATTCAGATTAAAATCATATACATTTTAGTCTATAGATCAAGGAAAAATAAATAAAAATAAGCTTAAATTAAGGTAGATCATTTAATTCCTAAAATGGAGACAGTTGTCTAAACATTTTATACAGTATTTTACTAATTTCATTTTCTATATTTCAAAAGATAATTATTATGACAATAGAAGTAAACATTTGTTTAGAATTTTGTCTGAGTAAAAACACAGATTATTTTGATTAACACTTTATACTACAATATATCAAATTAATTATTTGATTGATAATGAAAAGACTGGATTAAAACTAAGAAATAATCCCTTTTCTAACAAAAAATCAGTCGAATTGAGGCACATGTAGTAAGATTATTCAGAAATCAAACAGTGTTTAATCTTAAGCTGATTTTATGGTGTCTGGTACATGTTTTATAATTCTGATAAAAGTATATTTTGTAAACAAACAAAACATTGCCATTTTACAGTTGTAAACTTTTTTTTATTGTTTATAGATCTGTTTGATAAGTTCCCATCAGAATACACAAAACTATTGACCATTATTAGTTAAATATAGAATTATTATTTTGACATTTGGCAGATGAAAAGTCAAAACTAAATTTTATAGTTCAAATGTCATAGACCTATAGTGAAACAAATTTTCAAACAATTTATGTAGTATTAGCTGGTGATTGTAACATAAAATAATGGTGCTAATTTTCTCAGGAGTTTATATGTGTTTGCAAAATGGTCATTACAACAAGATCCCAATTTTGGTTCTAATTGAACTAGTTATAAATTATAGCGAGAGAAGGGTTAGATAAGAGTTATATTTTATTTTACGACACCTGAATAAATATGCTTTACATTTCAAACCAGTGAATTGTTAATAAACTTAAAACAGTTGGACATTGTTTGAAAATCTTTCAACTTCCTCCTGGTGAAGAATTTCAAAAACTTATAAAATGATTTTTTTCAAACCATATTTTATCATATCAAGCTTCAAAGATTTACGAGCATTTTTTCTTAGATAAAAATATTTGATTAACCATAGTTTTATGATTAAGCAAATTCTTAATTTTACGTAATATTAAAAGTTGTTCAAAAAATTTCAAATTTGTGCAAATCAGAGAGCATAAAATGACTCCATAAACAGTGGTACTAACAAGACAAAAAATCCAAATAGCGGTAACTGAGACATCATTAATGGTCGTTAATATTTTCGTATTTAATAATTAATGTTATACGGATACATGTTAAACAATAAGGTTACACTGCAAAACATGTTACATCAAAACCCCTGTACATGCTGACAAAATAAAGAGAAAGATTTTATTATAACATAAATCAATTTATACCTGAAAGCTATAAGCAATTACATATTCTAAAAGTCTTTGTTTCAAACATTAAGATTCAATTAAATATTATAATATTACATTAATTATCATGATAAGTCAATGTTTACTAGCTGTATGCTAAATAAACAGATACAAATGTTTGTTTCTTTTTGAAATTGAAACTTTTGGAATTTTAAAAGCTAATTTTCTAGTGTATTAGATATTTAGAGTCGACACACAAATAAAATGTATTTGATGATAGGGTTCTAGACAGCTAGTTAAGTATTTGTAAACAGTGACCTTAGATAATAAACATTTTATTTACAACTAAGTCCATTAAAAATAGTTTAAATGTTATATGATACTGATAGAAGTCTATTTTGATGTGGCCCCAAGTTTTCCTACCTCAATGAATGTGAGGTTAAAATAGTAACATCAAACATGTTATCCCTCTCCCCTCTATATCCCCCAACTGACACACCCATCCCCTAAAAAAAATAATCCAAAATTCAAAAGAAAGAAAAAAATGGAACAGATTATCAAATATAAAATAACAACAAATATAAATTTTATTGAAGCCACCAAACTTAAAAGGAAGGTATTTTGTAGAATTACATTTTTGACCCACATAAAAAACTTGTACAAACCATAATTAACTTTATTATCAATTTTTATATCAGTATAAAAATAGAAATTAAATCTTGTCTAGTAAAACAATATCTGTACTTGTCTTCCGCTAATGTTCCATTAAATAATAAATTATATTTACAAGCTTTTGAATCCATTTGTATATCAACATTTTTTTTTAGATAAATTCATTTTAATAGGCATGTTCATCAAAATATTTAAATCGTGAGGTGTGCATTTACCGATTTTAAGACAGAAGTTTGCTTCATTTTGCCGAAGGTATTTTGTCTTATCTCTAGTAAAATGTTAAATTATTAAACTGTTTTATGATGTTTATACAAACTTATAAATATTTTAAGTAACAGAATAATTTTCCCTACAAAGGTCACTAATCTGGCTCTCTAATCAGCCAGGAGTTGTTAAGCTTCTCTAATGGTATTATACTATTCTGTAATTCTGTTTTGTTACAAAAAGTATGTATTTGTCACTTTTGTATTTAAAATACACCACGCTCGATGTCAATGGAGTTTAATGATATTGTTTTGAGAGAGTTCTATTTTTTATAAACGAGAGAGAAATTGTTCACCTAGTTTAATAGCTCACTTTTTTGTATAATGATATTATGTTCCATTGATGGACCCATGCACATGATTGTCAGTAAAAAAAAAAATCTTTTTCATCTACTTTGTATTAGATAAGCAATTTTATTACTTAATATTATATCATAAGTACAAGTAGCGGACTAGAAGTCAGTGTAGTACCACAGTCCAAAGTCTAAACAAATAATTGAACAAGTATTATTAGCAGAACTTCACATCTCTTGAGAAACGGAAGTTGTTAAATAAATTGACCAATAAAGTGTTTTATATAGAATATACAGTGACCTTATGTAGTACGTTTTCCTTTTAGTAACAGTACACAGGTGATTATCGGCATCTTTTTTGTCAAGTGTCTTTTAATATTAAAAAAAAAAGCATCTTAGTTATTAGTGAGTATAAGTGGTTTTGAGTGATTTCGGCATATGAGTTAGGCCAAGTAAAAAAAATCAATGTTGTTCCGGTTACATCACATCAAAAAAATAGGGTAGTTTAAAATTTTACAAATTTCTTTTATATTGAGTCTACAGGAGAGACAATCTGATTCTAACGTTTGCTTATTCAAAAATTTCAAAAAAATATTTAGGATTGGTGCCAAAAATTAGGGTAGGTATTTTTTTTTTTGGCAAAGTGTCGCTGTAGTTGGTTGTATCAAATAGTTCTTCAGTAACCTGTCAACAGCGTGTTTGAAAGTTTTGATTCCATTTTGTTGGCACAGTGTTAAGTGATACCAAAATCATTCTACAAGACATCAGTAAAGGTCCCAGAGATCCCGACAGGTTCTGGTAACAGATTCTGAAAAATGCTGAAAGTGGTGGAACTACTTATTGTTCCAGACACAGAAAAAAAACATACAAGAAATCTTTTCATTTCTTTTGGATAAAAATGTAAAAAACTGATTTTAGCATTCAAATCATTACTTAAGAGAAAATGAAATTTATTTCAACCACAATATTATTTAATTTTCATGCCAGTTACACCCATGGAAAATTCTGTGTGACAATTCTGAATCATGGAAACATTAATTAAGAAATTAATTAGTCATTTCATCTTGAATCAGTGTATGTATCCTGTAATGAAAGAAATTAATCATAGTATCCTGATACTTAGACCATTTTATAGTGATCTGGAATATTGAATTCTTTGGATTGTCTGAATTAACTCCATGTTCAAATCTGAAATTGGAGAATTTCTATCGTTTAGCAGTTTTGAGGGTTGATTCAATTTCATGAAGTCTGATCTAGTTATATATAGATAATTATATAGTTACTGAATAAGGACTGCTAGACATTGTAAAATTACATGGGCAAACAGACTGATGTTGAAAACCAAAAATATCATAGTAGAACAGTTTAAATTTGAATATTTATATATCACCTGGGATCATGAAAAAGAGATCTTAAGTTAATTTTTTTCAAATTTAATATTTTATTAATTAAAGGAACTAGGCATATACTGAATATTACAATTTTAAAATATTTAGTCTGAAATTGATGAAATGTGCACATCAAATTTGTTATCTAGAATAAAGTTCGTATATCAGTCTTCTTATTAAACAATGGTTTTTTTATATACATTCAAATAAATTTAAGATGTGGAAATGATCATTACTAACTTCATTTTCAGGGTAAAAATAAAGATTTTAGAAAACCTAGGTTCTTGTTACTCTAATTGGTTGTTTGAACGATTGGAAATATGTCGTGTTTTGCTTTTAATCAGATTTTCAAATGAAAGAAACTTGGTTTGTCCATGGGCAGTTCTTAAACATTAATAGAGGAAAATCTGGTTTGTTCTCAGTCAGATAGCTTCTTGTGTTTTTTTTGTTTGTTTTGTGTACATATATTTAAATAATACATGTTACATATTTTTAATTTCATCCTGACTTTGTAGAGTCTGTTACACCTATTGAACTACCTGGTTGTTAAATAAATCCTAACATTAATCTCATTAAATCAAGCTTAAAAATGTAATTATTCTCTTGGAAAATCAGTAATTGTGAGCACGTGCTCCCAGTAAACCTTATAATTTGTTGCTTTGGTAACAGAAAATATCTTTTATGTGTTCTTATTGAAAATGACCACAAATTGTGAAGCTTAGATTTGATTAATGAAAAAATTAGATTTTAAGAAAATGATTGAAAAGTAGGATAAGAACATAGATTACACAGAAAAAACTTGTAAATTAATTTTTATTGATTGAATATGATAGGTTTTCTTTATTTTTTCATGTGGATTATAAATTTAAAATTTTGAGATATTGAGATTAGGTGATTTGAAATAAAATTTTGATAATGGGAGGAAAGAAATTTTGTTATTGAAACAGTTTAGATAATTGTAGTTAATGGAGAGGATAATTTTGGTAAAATTTGGATTATGTTTGCAGATAACTATGATTGTAGAGAGTCTGTTATTTTCAAATGAATTCTTAACAAATAAATATTCATAGGATGCACATTTTGACAAATTGTTTGTTTGCTCTTATGCAGAAGACAAAAATTTAATGTAGAAAATCAAAACAGTTGCCAGAATAAATGAAAAATAAAGCCGTGAACCACATAATGGAGAAATTCTTTGCTTTCAAAATTTTTGTGTTATTTTCCACATTAGGTTATTAAGATATCTAAAAAAAGTAAAGAAATTCTTAGCTTACATTATGTAACTGACCCTTCCTTTCTGGTGTTTTTTTTATTTAACACTTTAATGTGATTTTGAAATTATTAAATTTTGATCTGACTGTTTCTGAGCACCATTATGCTGCACTTGGTTGGACCATAAATTACTAAAGATAGTATAATTCCTGCAAATGCATATATAATAGCCATTTCTTCTATATTTGTCCTGTCCAATGTCTATCCCCTGCCCCTCCAAACCACCAAAACAAAAATTCTCCAGCCCAGCCTATGTAAAGTTGATAATTCTCAGATAATGCAAGGTGTTATGGGTTTAGATGTATAAGATGTATACAGGGTGTCAGAATGGTATAAATATTTATGAATGTAAACAGAAGAAATAATAACGACCTATCAACATAAAGGCCAAATACTGTCGACCTTAATCAGTAGTAATTATGTATGAATAATGAGTAGAAAATAAGTCTGAAACTACTCATTTTGTGGTATTATTAGATATTTAGACAGATAAAAGAATTTAAAATGAAAACATTGTAACTTGAAGTGAATTCTTTGTCATTTTAATTCAAACTGTATCGGGTGGGTTCTGAGTGCCTATAATTTCACACCGACAGAAATTGATGGATAATGAGACGATATGTTTAAAAAATGTAATAGGATGATTTTTCCTTGGATGACAAAATTATGCATTCTTTAATTTCTGCAAAACTTTGATGTCTTAATTATGAAATATGGGTGGTATTGCATATGTTTTAAATACACACATTCCAAATGGTTGAATTTCATACCCTAAAGTTTCTTTCTGATTTCTCAAATTGTTCCATTCACATGTCATAAAATGAAAGGGATTTATAGTCAGTTGCATCCCCCCTTTTTTTCTCTCTGCCACACCCCGACTTCCATTGTCAAAAATATTTTTATTTTTCATCATTTTATTTTTATGAAAGAAATAAAATACAATATCAAAATATCATAGCAAAAGTCGAGTGATATAGTAAGAATGGTAAAATGCTGTTTTTAATAAATTCTGTTTTGGAGTTTTTTTGTGTTTACAATTTTATTTGGTAAAAGTATGCATTTTTATATATGCTGTTCATGAGTTGAGTCTTTCAGTCACCTAAAGTGAAACAACTGAATAGTCAGTTTCATGTACATGTAGCAAAGTTTGAAATAAATCTGCCTAAGTGCCCCAGAGAGACTTTTTTCATGTGGACAGGTAAAAAAAATTAAGTCACAAGCCCATTGTTAAGGTGGAAGTGAACGCTCATCCCCATTTCTAAATTTAGATTCCTGTTTTATTGTAGTAAAAAATCTAATACCACTACAGTTTAAGAAATTTGTCAGGACTGAGAGTTTCAAAATAACAGCCAGCCCTGTGATCTGGTAGCTTTTTCAGTGAGTTTCAGCCCTGCATATACATGTAGTAGCAAATAGTAAAAGCTGAGCTCAAAATACCCTCAGCAGGGACATCCATTCCACTAAGTTATAGCAATCAAACTTTAATTTTTAAATTACTTGCTTCAAAAAAGTATCAGCTGAGCTGGTCAGATACCCTGAGGGGTTAAAAGCAGCTGAGCCAGTGTAACCCTCATTGACTGCACTCTAAAAGAAGCTAAGTTGGTGATAACCTGAGGGACTTTAGTCCAAAAGCAGCTGAGCTAGTGATACTGTGAGGGCCTGTAGTCGAAAAGCAGCTGAGATAGTGTAAATGTGAGGAACTTTAGTCCTAAAGCAGCTGAGATAGTGACAGTCAAAAAGAAGCTGAGTTGGTGATAATCTGAAGGGGGGGGGACTTTAGTCCAAAAGCAGCTTAGAGCTTTTAGTCCAAAAGCAGTTGAGCTGGTGATATTGTCCTTCAGGGATTGTAGTCCAATATTAAGTGTCAACATGGTGGTAGCAATTATTCTATCAGGAAATAGTTCCCTTTTGCTGAAATACCAAAAAGTAATCAAAAATTTAGTAATGTGCATTGACTGAACAAAAGTGAGGGATACGTTTTAATTTCCAGACCTTCTGTCATATATCTATAATAATCACAGAAAATGTTAACTTTATTCTGGAAATATTTGTGAATAATGACTTACGTGGTTTTGTCTACAATCAAGACCCGGGGAATCAAGAGTATTTTCTGGAATAGAAATGCTTTAGACCTAAAGACAATGACCAGCCATATACTAATCTCAACATGACGGAAGCCTTGACAAGATATCAGATTGCAGAATTCAACAATATCAAATTACCATTCCATTTTGTCAGGTTATTTCTGTACAGTGTGTATAGACATTTTTGTTTATTGTATGATGTTAACAGAAGAGTATATAGATTTTTTGTTCGATCAACATTAATTGGGTTACCAAAAAACAATATATATCGTAGGTTTGATCATTTTAGATGACCATCGTATTCCCAAATGGCTCATTTCATGGTTTTGAATTTCAGGAATTTGATTGTCGGATGAATTAGTAACATTTTCCATAATACTTTTTAATATTCTGAAGGCTGATAATTTTTATTACTTGTTATTTTTATGGCTTTAGAATTGATTTTGAATATTGTGTAAAAATTTTATGGACTGTCTTTATTGGGAAGGAAAACAAATTTAATAAGGGTTTTAGAATGTGATTTGGAAAATTTATATGAAATTTAATTGAATTTTTAATAAATATAAAAAAATCCTCATCATTGAACATAAAATATGGATATCATTATTGTATCTATAAAGTCACAAACATTTTTTAATAAATTAAATCAGAATTAATTAAAACTATCCTTTATGCCCCTCAATTTTTATGATGCCTGAATTTCCATTCCACCTGTGTTTTATATCATGTTAAGCATGTCTCATCCAGGTACAAAATTACTAATGAATTTTTCATATATTTTTCTTATGACAATTACATCACTTTGTACATTATTCTGTATCACGCTGACTTTCACTCCACAGTTTATATTATGCAGAAAATGTAATCGGGTACATTAAACCAAATAAACCCAGAAATCATTGGTGCATGCTTTATTTAAAAGAGCAGAAAAATAGGTGATATTTGTTAATTATTTTTAAGCATTTTATATTAAAGGATTATAAGGAGGTGATTTTTACATTTATTTATTCATATTTAATTTGGCCTTTTATATCTAAACCAAGTCAAAGAAAAAAATCATTAAATTATATCAAAATTCTTTGATCAGAAAAATATGATTTGCTAGATCACAGATCTGGTGTTTTTGAAGTTTATTCTGAGCACAGCAGGACACAGAATAGATTTGTTACGACCAGGCTGTCAGGATATCTGCTTATATTATTAAATTCTTACTCAAATGGAAAAAATAACATCCTAACTAATTATAGGTGTGAAGTGTCACAAATGTGTTTCAAGAACCATCTTATTGTGGTGAAAAAAGTTAAAGTTTAGTCTTAATTACAGTTCTATAGTTTTGTACATGTATAAAGTTTTTGAATCTGTTAGAACATAAAATTTGGACTGAAATATTTTTATAGGTATGGTATTATTAGCTGTTTTGGGGAAATTTTTGCCATTTTCATACCCTAAGTTTCCCTGTCTTAAAGAATTTATAAGATCTATATTCTAGGACAGAATTTTCTACTAACAAAGATTTATGTAGGTTTTTGTCTCGCCTGCGACGAAAGTCGCTGGAAGCGAGACATAGGTATAGCAATCCGGCGGCGACGGCGAAGGCGACGGCGACGGCGACGGCGTTAACTTTTTGTAAAACCTTAATAACTTTTAAAGTATAATACTTACAATGTTCATCTTTGGTCCACAGGTGCATGAAGTGATGACCTTTTCAGCAGCACATTTTTAGATGACCTTGACCTTTTTTTCATGGTTCAATACCCACATAAACATTGCGACATAGTTTTACATTCAAATCCTTTTCTCAGAAACTATAATACCTAGAGTTATTATATTTGGTCTACAGTGAGATCTATATGGGTACATGCCAGTCTGACACCTGTCATTTGTCCTTGACCTCAATTGCACGGTTCAGTGAACTTCGAAAATCTGCGACATAGTTTTACATTCAAGTCCCTTTCTTAGTAACTGTAATGTTTAGAGTCATCATATTTGGTATATAGTAAGATCTATATGGGTACATGGGAGTCTGACACCTGTCATGTGTCCTTGACCTCAATTTCACAGCTCAGTGACTTTGTCAATTTTTTCTTCTAAAGTCCATTTTTCTGCAACTACAATGAATAGACTCATCATACATGGCTTATAGCAAGATCTGTATGGGTACATGCCAGTCTGACACCTTTCATGTGCCCTTGACCTCAATTTCATGGTTCAGTGACTTTGTCAATTTTTTCCTCAAAAGTTTATATTTCAGCAAGTGCAATGACTAGATTCATCAGATATGGTCTATAGCTAGATCTATATGGGTACATGCCAGTCTGACACCTGTCATGTGTCCTTGACCTCAATTTCATGGTTCAGTGACTTTGTCAATTTTTTTCTTTAAAGTCTATTTTACAGCAACTACAATGAATAGACTCATCATACATGGCTTATAGCAAGATCTGTATGGGTACATGCCAGTCTGACACCTTTCATGTGCCCTTGACCTCAATTTCATGGTTCAGTGACTTTGTCAATTTTTTTCTTTTACAGTCCATTTTTCAGCAACTGCAATATCTAGACTCGCCATATATATAAGAACTTGCCCACCTCATATTTTCAGATTGATCACTAATGTTTTAATTAGGGGATAGACAAACAGGAAGGGGGGGGGAGAAGTATAACTTTGTGTATAAAGTTCCATCTAGTTTTTTCTCTTCGAATGGCATACCTAAGATAATTGATACAAAACTTACATGATTATGTATATAATCTATTTGAGAAAAAGTATTTTGTTGATCATAAAACCAAAGATCTTGTTTATTAAATTTCACACATAAATAATTTCACAACCCTCAATAGCCCCTGGCAAAATTGTGAGAACTACTAAAACATATCAAAACTATTGATCTATTGATTCATGACTTTGTAAATAAGTCTGTAATGTAATGTTAATTTTTGTGTGGATGTCCTTTCAATAAGAATATTTGGATTGATATAAATATAAAAAGGATAAGTATATATTTAAACTTTTTTGAATACTGATAGCATTTACTTTCATTAGAAATACATGACAGGCGAGACATTTTTGTGTGTCCACTCTTGTTGTTAGTATTAAATGTTACTTTGTGACTTTTAAGTCAATATTTGTACATTCTCACTGTTATTGTCCACAGAGATTTATTTTTTCTAATTTGTCAATATTATCCTGCACAATATTACAGTGTTAATCTTCCTCTTTTGTTCAAATTTTAATATTTTTGTAGAAAAGAAAATTAATAATCCAACCAAAATTCACATTTACCAAATTTAGTATTTTCAGATGCACAAGAAAAAAGTAATATAATGATAAAGAAAGCTTAAATGAAATTCAAGGGAACGTTAGGTATAACAAAAATGTGTGATTATTGAAAATTCTGAATTTTATAGTGAGTTATCTCCCATATGTCTCGAGACCATGTCTGACTACATGTAATTCATAAGTAGGAACTCGAGATTTTCTTTCTTAAATTTACTTTCAGTCGGCAGGTTATTTTTATATACAACCTAATTGGCTTCATTCATTTATTGAAATGTCTGTTTTCTAATGAATTATAGAGCGATAATGTCTCAGTGCTTGCCATTTGTAGATTTATTTTAATGTGATATACGAGACATGTTTTAAAACACATAGTGGCAAATTACAGAATCATATTGTAACATAAAATGGGAAAGAGTTCAGACTTTGACGTTTTCTGTTTTCACTGGAACCTGATTTGGAATCAGCAGACCAGAGCTGTCACCCAGGCTTCAGTTGTTCTAGTAAATATACTGGGTTTTGAGATTGCATAAAACTTGTGTGTGTAATGTTCATACAATAATGTGGGTTTATTGTTGGAGATTAAGCTTTTATAACAGGCTGTAGATATAAAATCAAACTTGAACTTTATACTTATCCATAATTAAATGCAATATAAGCTTTGTTGTATATATTATTTATTAAATTCTGAATTTATAACAGGAGTTCTTAAGTTTGCTCTAATTTCATTATTGAAGACCTTTTAATATCTGTTTTCAGTATTGCATAATCAATGAATGATAAAATGCAGTATTATAGGGTTATGGCATGAATACTGGGAAATATTGCCCCAAGTAGAATGTAATATTGCACGGGCTTTTGAGTGCCATATAACATTCTACAAGGGACAATATTTCCCAGTTCTGTGCAATAACCCTTTTATTGTATTACAACACCATCCAGATCCAGGAAATAACCTGAAAAACTATCGAAGAAATCGTCCTTACAATTTTATATTGCTCTCTGTGCAATATCGGCGAATATTGCATGATATTTTTTGGTTACGTTCTACAGGGAATATTACATTGCTATGCAATAAAACAGTACTTGGAAAGATGGAAATTTTTTTCCAGGCTGTCTAAATTCATACAGCTTCAAGTCTGTGTTCTGTACGTACTAACTTTTAAAGATTTCTTAAATTTCATAGGATCTTGTTGAGAATTTGTTTAATTTTGTATGTATTTCTTAATCCCATTTTAATTAGCAAATTTGTTTTAACCTTTTAAGGAAGGTTAAAAACTTATCATACTTGGATTTCAAACACAGCATGAAATATATTTCTTATTTGAGATAGAAATAGTAATTTCCTTTTCTCATTGAATGAATTGTCTAATCCATCTCAGGAGTATTACATAATTTTCTGAATTCAATGTAACCCTTAGCTATATTGAAATTCTTTCTTTGATGGGAGATAACTCACAGAAAAACAGCACATTGAAAATATGAATAAATACAAATGTAGTATGCTGTCTTAAATGAGTTGATTTCTTACTGATAGATGATTTCATTTTGGTCTAGGCATAAATTGGTATTAAAAACACAGTACATATTGATAGGTCTGACTGGCTCTGGGACTGTGACTGACTATAGGGTCTGACTATTTTACGGGACTGACTTTTGGGTTTCACTGACTTTTGGATCTAACTGACTTTTGGGTCTAACTAACTATCAGATCTGACAAACTGTTGGCCACCTTACATCAGAAATAATGACAGTTAAATATCCATGTATCAATGCTGAATGGCAGTGGTTCATTACTTGTCTTATATTGATATAAACGTTATGTATTAGATAGATGTATAACAGATTTATACATAAAATGTCAAACGTGATCCATTTTATCATGTCTGTATTTGTCCTTTTAATGAATTTTTACTTAAAATAACAGATTTTTGCAGATTTTCTGACAGTTTTTTAACCTGATAGGTGAAATGTCTGGAGATTTTTTAATTCCTTTCTATTAATGAAAAAAAGAAACGAATATACAGTTTGAGCAGTGTCTTGTATATATTGATTTCACAATACAAATATTTTGCAATGGGCAGATTTATGCCAATTGTTCTTAAATAGAAATAGAAAATTCACAAATGCTTATGAAGAAGTCATACACATATAGTAATATCTGATGTGAGAAATACCATAATAAAAACATATTTTATTACTGTTCTTCATCTTGAGATCAAACATGTACATGTTATGTTTCTGTTGTGTCGCATTTCAAGAGATAATGGTTTAAACATGCCTTGATTGACTTATAGGCTAGCTATTACAAAATAGAATTCTAGGTGAACTAGCAACACGCCATCAAGATAATTGTAAACAGCTATAGATGGATTAAACTTAGGCTCAGTTTATTATTGGTTAAACTTAATAAAATTTTGGGTCTGACTGACTTTTGCATCTGACTGACCGCTGGGACTATGACTGACTATAGGGTCTGACTATTTAATGTAACTTAAACTATCAGATCTGATTGACTTTTGGGTCTGACTGACTATCAGATCTGACTGACTTTAGAGTCTGACTGACTTTTGGGTCTGACTCAATCTATCAGACCTGATTGACAATCAGATCTGACTGACTTAAGGGTCTGACTCTATGTATCAGACCTGACTGACTATCAGATCTGACTGACTTTAGGGTCTGACTGACTTTTGGGTCTGACTCAGACTTTCAGATCTGACTGACTATCAGACTTAGGCTCAGTTTATTATTGATTAAACTTGATAAAATTTTATATGAAAAAACTTATGATGATTTCTGTGGTCATAAAACTTAAACAAAGTGAACGAAAATATTATTTCTTTTAAACTTCATGGAAATTTCATAATCGACTAATATTTTCCTTTTAATGAAGATTGGATTGTATTCTTAACTGTGAGGATAAGAAATATTATATTCTGTTTGCCAGGTTTTTGCATGATTATGCCCTATTATCAACATTATATTTATTTTGAAAAATTTGTGTGTCACATATGCTACGTGTGGTTTAATCATTGTGAATTTTATCAATCATTGCTCTTTCCCTCCTTTTTGTCCTGTATCTTTCTTATACTTATTGCCTTTTAGGGCCCTTTCAATTGGAAATAAAATGTTGTTGTTGTATATATATTAAGAACACATCCTTTTATTAGCTCACCTGACCCGAAGGGTCATGTGAGCTATTGCTATCACTTGGCGTCCGTCGTCCGTCCGTCCGTCGTCCGTCCGTCGTCCGTTAACTTTTTCAAACGTTAACTCCTCCAACACCATAAGTCCAACTGCAACCAAACTTGGTACAGTTATTAATTGGTATGGGTGCTACAAATCTATTGTTTGGATTTTTGATTCGTATAAAAACATGGCCGTCATGGCTAAAAATAGAACATAGGGGTAAATCGCAGTTTTTTGCAAATAAGTCAGAAACGGTCACAGATATCAAAATTCTGGCATAGGGTAAAACTGATCAGCACCTCAAGATCTACCTGCCCTGAAATTTTGAAGAAGATCCAACCACTCATTTCAGAGTTATCACCCTTTTTTTGACATTTTTGGCTTTTTTTTATGTTATTATTTCAAAAATCTTCTCCTTTGAAACTAGTGAATGGATTTGGATAAAACTTAGCATGATTGTTCCTTAGGGTATCCTGCACAAAGTTTATGCTTCGATTTTTGATCCATCGAAAAACATGGCCACTGTTACTAAAAATAGAACATAGGGGTCAAACAACAGTTTTTCGCAAATATCTCAAAAATCATTAGGTTATGGCAAATTCTGGCAGGTTGAAAGTGTTCAGCATGATGAGAGCTACCTGTGTGTTTATTTTCGTGAAAATCTGTCAACTGATGTTAGAGTTATTGCCCTTTTTTGACATTTTTGGCTTTTTTTATGTTATTATTTCAAAAATCTTCTCCTCTGAAACTACTGAATGGATTTGGATAAAACTTAGCATGATTGTTCCTTAGGATATCCTGCACAAAGTTTATGCTTCGATTTTTGATCCGTCGAAAAACATGGCCACTGTTACTAAAAATAGAACATAGGGGTCAAACAACAGTTTTTCGCAAGTATCTAAAAAATCATTAGGTTAAGGCAAACTCTGGGAGGTTGAAAGTGTTCAGCATGATGAGAGCTACCTGAGTGCTGATTTTCCTGAAAATCTGTGTACTGATGTTAGAGTTATTGCCCTTTTTTGACATTTTTGGCTTTTTTTTTATGTTATTATTTCAAAAATCTTCTCCTCTGAAATTACTGAATGGATTTGGATAAAACTTAGCATGATTGTTCCTTAGGGTATCCTGCACAAAGTTTATGCTTCGATTTTTGATCCGTCGAAAAACATGGCCACTGTTACTAAAAATAAAACATAGCGGTCAAACAACAGTTTTTCGCAAATATCTCAAAAATCATTAGGTTACGCCAAATTCTGCTGGTTGAAAGTGTTCAGCATGATGAGAGCTACCTGCGTGCTGATTTTTGTGAAAATCTGTTAACTGATGTTAGAGTTATTGCCCTTTTTTGACATTTTTGGTTTTTTTTTATGTTATTATTTCAAAAATCTTCTTCTCTGAAACTACTATTCAAAATCAAATGAAACTTGGTAAGATTGTTCCTTAGGGTATTCTGCAAAAAGTTAATGCTTGGATTTTTGATTGGTCAAAAAACATGTCCGCCCTTACTAAAAATAGAACATAGGGGTCAAAATGCTGTTTTTTGCTATTCTTTCCTGAATTATAGAAATAAAATGAAGATGAAAGCTACTTTTAAGGCAAACATGGTATCCCGAGTTGAATGGTGATGATGAAAGTTTGTTTTGGACGGCCATTTTTAAAATGGCTGCCATTTTCCCGCCATTTTTTACACTTGCTCGGATTTCAACAATATTTGGTTTTTAAAGTAAACATGGTATCCTTAGTGAATGGTGATGATGAGAATGTTGTATAACAATGATTAAACTTCATAATATGTGAGCTTTTAATTGCCATCACTTGGTGTCTGTCATAATCGTTGTTAACAAATTTTCAAACATCTTCTCCTCTGAAACTACTTGGGGGAATTTGATGAAACTTAGCATGATTGTTCCTGCAATATTTCCTTTTCAAGTACAATAAAAAGCCTTAACCCACAATTTTTACATAACTTCTTTCAAACATTTTAAAAACGAAGACAACATATAGACCAAAAGATTTATACTTGTATTTGAAGATTAATTAAAGCTTGTATTTTGTATTATGAATCATCAGATTGACCATGACTGTATCTTAATCAAGCGTAGGGAGAACTCATGCCCATTTCTTTCCAGAGGTTCTTAAAGGTTTTTAAAGGTATTTTCAGCATTTTACGTGACCTTTAATACTCAGTTTAGTTTACAACAAACATTAATATATTAATTTAGTTTATACTGCATTGTTTACCAGGTGAGCGATTCAGGCTCTTGAGAGCCTCTTGTATAAATGGCAAATCATAATTAGTCATTGCATTAATTTGTTATGTAAAACAAGCTCATGATTGTAGTGTTCATCTGATATACCAATAGCCACACAATATTCCCCAGCTGTGCACATCCCATAAATACACCTCGATTTAAATTATCTCCCTTTGAAATTAAATGCTACCAATTTTTATGGGCAAAATAAATATATGAAACATGATATTGAATAATCTATCATGCTGTGAAAATTTGCTCATTAGAAGATTTCATCATCTTATTTTTTTTAATAGGAAAATTTTACATTAGAAAAGAATAATTTATCACTGAAGCAGTGCAATTTAGATGTTTTTGAAAAATGTGTATTGTTGTTTATATCATATTATATTGGTTTTTAAGATTCTTGCAGACTGATAAATCTTTTTTTTTCAGTTTAAAAACTGATTTTGTAGTCCTTTTGATTTAAAATGTGATAAATATGATTCCTCACTATCATAATGTAAAGTATAAATTGCAAAATCATTTTATGCAGTAAAAAATCAGAGTAAATCTTTTTTATCAGCTTCAGTGACCCTTCTACTGGAGGTCAAGAAGATATATATAAAAGTTAACCTTGTTATCAAGTTAGATAACTCTGTTTGTCATCACCTGATAAAACTGCAATAAAATGTAACTTATACAAAATGTATTTTAGGTAAATATTCAGTACATAAATTATATAACACAAAGATCCAAAAGATGTAGATATATATGGCATTTCTACAAAAAAAAGTGGAAGCAAAATTTGACAAAGTATAATTTTAGTACTTCTGGTCAGAGAATTTAATAGTTTTAAAGAAATTTTGCAGAAATTTTCAAGAATTTTGGAATATTGAAATATGTCGATTTTAAGTCAATGATTTATCCACCAGTTCAAATACCCATTATGTGAAGTAATGGGATGTACTCCTACAGGCATTAATAGGTCTTATCAAAGGGGACATCATTACAGTGCAGTCTGTAGGTTATACTGATTGTTGGTATGAGTTATCTCTCTGTAGGGACTTAAGGGATAGTGTTTGTGTTGGCTTATCAGAGTATTACCTGGTAATAAACACCCGACACTGTTTTGGTTATTCCTATAAACTTGTAATGCGAACTGTTTAAAGTAAAACAAAATGAATCTGTTGTGTAATGTTTATACTAGAACAGAGAATTGAAACAGGGAATGTGTCAAAGAGACAAAAACCCGACCAAAGAGCAGAAAACAGCTCAATACTACTAGAACTGTTATGACATTTTATATTTTATATTTCACAGTGTGCTTCATTCAACAACACAATTTAAGGTTACCGTATAGTTGAAAGAAAAATGAAATGTCTTTACTGGTGACACTTGTTAAGAATAATTTACAGAAAAAATAAAATTAATTTGATACTTGATTAGGTATATTTTCTAAGTAACAGTTATTATTGACCTGTCAATCATAGGTTGTATATTTCATGGTTTATTAGATATATAATTTATCCTACATTTACAGTTATACATAATGAGATCATTTGAGTTTTGAGAGTGGTATAATTACCTAGATGTAAAGACTGATAAAACCATTCCTGTTGTAACAGGTGAAATGTTAAAGTTTTCTAGACAGAAATATTTCATATGAACAATTTATAATTTTCTACAGCCAGCTGTCTTTAAAAAAATATTTTGTTTATTTGAGCTTGTTTTCATGAGCTATCTCAGAGATTTTGGTACTTTTTAAATCTAGACAATGAGACTTCACAGTGGTTGACGAAAGTACAGATTCTGTAATGTCATTTGGGAAAATCAACACCAGTAACAGTGCAAGACTTGGAATTACAGACACTCACTTGTAAGATTTCCAGTAGTTGTGGATGAAGCTTGTCTCGAAATTTTGCCTTTGGTGTCATAGATTTCATGGCTTTGCACTGTCAATGGTGTTAGCTTTTTGAATTCATATTCTTTTAGACACAAGTTTGAGAAGGAGTATTTTTGTCATTGAATAACAAGTTGACGACTCAAGGCTCTTTATTCGTAATGTTCTTCTAATTAAAGTTAGAAATGCACTAAACTACACTTTTTGATTTAAGTGTGTGACCGGTCAAACAATCATGCAGGTCTAAATGGTTTGAATGCGAGAGAGAAGATTTTTTTTTACATTAAAGGCCTCCTAATAATGCATAGAGTTAAAATTCACTGTACTTTTAAAGACTTTACGGCAAGTCTGTCACCTTCTAGAAAAAAGGTTTTTCATAATGTATTTGATAGTCTTTTGTGTCATTAAAACTTGTAATACACCAACATGTGGGTCTTTAAGCCCAATATAATTTTAAATATTTGTATTGTATTTAATAATCTACTTATAGTTAAATATTATGTGATCTTTTGTTATTAAATAAGCAGGCTGAAATAATATTTGATATTTCAAGGCTGTGGCTTTATAACAAATTATTCCTCACGTTTTTATGTAACAAACATGAAAATTAGGTGTAAAAGTTGTGTATAGTATGCTAATTTTTTTATATTATAAATAAGAGATTTAAACACGCCTTATTCTAATTCTTAAAGTAATAAAATTAATAAAAAAAAAAACAATTGTATTTTAGCAGTTAATTGGTAGAAGTATATGTGTGACAATGGGAATTAGTATGTTGGATATTTCTTTCTACCTTGTCCATTCTTTTTGAGATTTTTTTTGAGATTTGGGAGATTATAAATAACAGGTTTAAACTAGATTTATTCCTCATACCCATCTGAAAAACAAAACTGTGGGGTGAATGTTTTGATGAAGCATTGTGCATCAAGGTGGACACATAGAAATTTAGAAATAAGTCCAGTAACTATTAACTGCACATGTATGGTTACTTTTCATGTCTAGGAGACATACACCGAAATAAATGTTTGACAAAAAACTAAAATCATGGACTATATGTAATGTGAATATAATGATATGTACCCCTATGATTGTACTTAGTAATAATTTATTTCTGATCATACATTGAGATGCTTTATAGGGTTAAACCTGGGTAAAATTTGTAAATTAAAGTCATTTGTGAGTTTTATGTATTCTGCATCATGCATGAATACTTAGAGTTATTATGGTACATAGATGATTCAGCTGAAGGTTGTCTTGTCCTTAGGCCACACAAACTTTATTCTATGTTCTTTTAACAAAGTAAGTTACCTAGGGGAGGGGGAACGATTTCTTAAGTGTTCTTTTATTAACAAAAGTTTAAATAAATTAATATAATGAGTTATTGATAGGAGGGAGAAAAATTTGTTGAGACATTAAGTATTAATGCCTGAGAAGCATATAAACTGTAATTTTTTTTAGATCTGACATAATAAAGCTAATTTTGGAAAGTATTTATTCTAAAGAATACATTTAAATAAAAATTACCGGTAACTATAAATAACATGTACAAATAATTAATGATGGGGCAAGTTTTATTATGTGTATTGTATTTTCATGGTAAACTTAACAAACTTTAATACAATTACAGTTTAACAAGGGTCATGACACATTATGTGAAAAGGATAAATAATAAAAGTCAATGGGCCATTTTGCTGAGGTGTTGTAGTGGTCATTTCAAACCACAGCTTGTAATTACAGTCGGTAAAGCCAAGTCTCTAATTATCCAGGTTGACGGATTTGAAGAATTTAAATCAATTTTTAAAGGTGTGGTATTTGTGATTATACCTGGTATTTTATATGTAGAGTTTCTTTTATTTGGCTTGATTAGATTTTTGATGATTCTTTGTATTGGTCAAATGTAACATGTTGAAGTCATAAAAGCATTCTTTTACAAATCGTTCAAAATTATATGTTTGGTATGAATGACAAATTCTAGGAGCATTCACTGTTGTAGTATAAACAAATTATCGACTACTATTAAGGCCAAAATAAAACATTGTACTAGAAATTCTCAGGTTTATCACTTTAAAAAAAACTAAATATGTGCTCTTTACTATGTACTGTTCAGTGGTTTTATCTGGAATACTGTGTTTCAATAGGATAATACTGACAGTTGAATTTGTCAACATTATTTTTGTGGACAAGGGGGAGGTAATACCTTCCACTTAGTGAAAGTCCAAATAAATAAAAACAAAAGTATCTTTTTTAGGAACTTGGTTATAAGTTTCAAGACAACTCACAACTTACACTTCTTGTTTTGCTACCCTTTGTACAGTATACCAATTGTAAAAAACTTTTCTGCAGTTCATTCTTAACTTTGAAATGAAAAGGCAATGCTATTGCGAAGTTTTTTTAGATATCTTTCATTCAGCAGTCAGATCGACTATCCTGTTGTTTCTATACAAACCATTTACTATTCCCCAAAGCCTTTTATTTAGATTAGTCGATTTTCAGGTTCATAGAAACTTAGTGCAAAAGTATATATTGTGATGAAAAATATTGATGGCATTGTCTAAACGATTTCACACAAGGAATAGTAGCTTTTTGCAAAATTACATAATTTGCAGACAACTGAACAATACTAAATAGAATCACATATATCTGTACCCAATCACACCATAATATGACATGCTTAAAAATTAGGGTGGAAAACTGGAAATTGTATTTATTTTGCAAGAATGAAATTGTGATTGACAGATTGGAATTAAGTAACCTTTGTACTAATTGGCTTCCTGCAGTAAAAGATTAATTTTCCTAGGCATTCAGACATCAACACAAGTCTTACACTTATCATTGATGAATTTTACCAATTACAAGTTGATGTATACAAATTTCTGACAAATTGCAGTAATTAACTGGATATGTTTCATTGAAGTAGGGTAGGCAATGTAAACATTTGTTTTATTTGGGTAATCGTGGTAGTGTTTTGCAGCATGTGCAGATTACGCTGACGCCTCTGCTATATAAGTGTCATTTCGGTTCTTTGAGATTGGTCTGAAACAGTTGTTATTCAGGATGCTAGATTAATTAGATTTAAATTAAATCCTGATTTCATTTCATGAGATTTTGATTTGTGTTTTGATTTTTGCTGAATTATCCTTACCATTTTTTTTGTATTCATGCGGCAAAAACAGTGTTATTTTAATTAAATTGTATACGTTTCTGCAAAAACATGATGAAGAATAATACCACATGTTCAGATTACTACACATAGTATTTTTTGTGTTTGTTTTTGTTTACATTTTTGGCAAAATTATGCTAAATGAAGAAATATTTTATAATCATTCCAAGTTTTTGAGTCCGAATCTCACCTGTCACTGGTGGGATGTGTTTGACTCCAATCTAATTGACAATGACTCCAATCTAATTGACAAGGATTGCCAATTTTCCAACTGAAGGTCGGTGGTTCTCTCAGGGTACTCTGGCTTCCTATACCAATAAAAACTGGTCACCGCGAAATAGCCAGATGTGCTGAAAAAGGTGTAAAACCCCAACTAAACAATCAATATAAACATTCCAAGAGGAAAAGTTATCTTGAAGGGTAAATTTACATTATATACAGACTACATAATTGGGCATTAAGAGTTTGTCATGTATTTTAGGCATAATATAGCAGCCAGCTACTGGGCAATTTTGAATTCTATTTATTTCAATATTTTTATAGTTAATAGTTTACATGGGAGACAACTCCTTCCAAAAGTAATGACTTACCATTTTTTTTATCCTTGAATTCATTCACATGTAGAAAAAATAAAAATACTAATACCAAATGATTTTATTAAAGCACTATTACAATATTCAACAACTAAATAGTACAAAATGTATGAAATGATAATTTTGCAAAGACTAGATGTAATTTGTCAAGTTTTTGCTCGTATATAAAAAAAATTTACCGAGTAATTAAAGTTTGAAAAAGCAAAATGAAAAAAAAATCTTATTATTGAACAAGTAAAACATTAATAGTTAAGTTAGATAAGTTAAAGGTTACAATTTTTTTTCAACTTATGCACTTTGATGTTTCAAAATGACAAATATTGTCACACAGTCTAATGACTCCAAACATTTTAACAATACACAATATTGTCTACATGTAAAAGTGTCACATATATTTATTTATCATCTTCTTAAGACATCAAAATTAAAAACAAAATATGGACGCATGAATTATTATGTACTGGAACATTAGGTAAAAAGAAAATAAATTGAGTGGGTGATATTTTATACACAAAACTGTAATAACCATTCAGAATTTTCATTCTTGATATTAATTTTATTGTCAAATATTTCAGAAATATTATTACAACTGGCATTCAAAATTATATACAGATTGAGGGGTTTTCATCTATAGTATAATTAGTGGCCCTGGCGATCGCCCTATAGTGATCAGTCTGTCCATCCGTCGGTCTGTCGCCTGTCCGTAACAAACCGTGTCCGCTCTATATCGTGAGAATATTTATGATTTCAAAGTTTATACTGGGCGTGGATATTCACTAGCACCAGCGGGTGTGTCACAATGTATGTACAACTCTGTCGGTCAAAGGTCAAGGTCAAAAACTTAGTTCAAAGTTGAGAACGCCATGTCCTATGGTAAAGATCATGACCCCTCTATAACTTGAAAATGGTTTGAAGTTGCATGAAGGTACTTGGCATGGTTATTTACCACTGTCAAAAGAGTTGTCGGGAATATTGTGCAAATCTCTAGGTCAAAGATCAAGGTCAATAACTGAGGTCATATGTGGGATCCCCATGTTCTTTGGTAAAGAGTTGATTCCAAATTTCTTGATATATTATTGTTGTTCTTCATCTTAAAGTAACTGTGACATTCATTCTCTCAATATGGAGGGAAATCGCACATCTCCTTCCAAGTTTAGGCCCTCAAAAGAATGAGTTTGAGTGTCTACTTTTCTCAGTGATTTATGAGTACCAACTCAGTCACATATTAATTTAAAATCTTGCATTTTAATACATGTACAAATTTACATCAAATTTAAAACAAGAAAGCATGATTGTGCTGGTATTAATGCTTTATTATGATAATGAATAGCAATTACAGTAATCAAATTTACAACATATGTGGAAATTATTCAATTATAAACAAATATCCGTATGAATTATCTTTTATATTCATATTATTTTCAAGATGTTTCTTACGATAAAACGAGACAGATTCTTAAATGGACACTTAAACTGCAAATCTGTTGCATATTTTGACTATCATATTAAATACTAGCATTTCATTTGCTAGTATAAGGAAACAGACTTACAATAAATTTGTCATTAGATGAAATTATTTATAGGTCAATAAAATATTTTTTTTACTTACTAATTATTTTAGAATAATTAATTTGATATCTTTATAATGCCAGATAATGACATATACATTAGTTATAATAGATCAAGAGGAGTTTCCTAAATTATCTAATGATTTTTTTAGGTTTGAAAGGCTTGTGAAAATTTGGTTTATTTCTTGATAATAATAAGTAATTTTAGATCTACAAATATAAAGAAAATGGAATGATATGGAGGATGCATCAGAGACACAGCATACGAGTAATAAATTATCAACATCTAGGCCTTCAATAATGTTCAACATTCCCTATACCTGATCACATACACGTGATCAATCCAAAATGATCAGACTTGAGATATTTCCCCGAGTACTGTCTGGGATTCTGAAAATTAATAAAGAAGTTAAAGAATCTTAGGATATTAAGAGTGGTCATATTTCATAATGGTATAGAAATTTTTAGAATTTGGGGGCAAAAAGGGGTTAGTCAGATATATATATATAAAGTATGATATATCTCATATATACCACCAATTTACTGGTGTCAAAAAGTTCATAAAAATTCTAAATAAACATATAAATACAAGATATAGCTTCTTCAGAATTTTTTAGCCACAAAATATAATGTGAAGGCTGTAATTAGTTTATGAGCTGACTGTCTCCCGACTTGCTGAATCCGTGGTCAGTGGTTTAAATTATAAAATTAAAATTTATTTTCTTAATAAAAAACTATTTATTGCTGTTTCATTTTATTCTTTCAAATTTGAAAAAATCGAAGTTTATTCTGATTGTTACCATCACTTATATTTACAGACTATATGATATTGCCATGATTGTGTTTATTTTTTGTATGTTTGTTTGTTAATTGCTTGATTTGTATGAGTGTAAAATGCAAATAAAGATTAATATTAATTTTGTAATTACAGTTGTGGTATTTTTAGATTTTAGAAGATGACAAGGCACCTGTTTTAAATTTATAACAGGACAGTTTTATGTGGTTCATACTCCATAAATCCAACAGACCTTTTATTAAAACAGCCTAAATTCGATTATGACGGACATTATAAATTCAACAAGAAGAGATAATCTTTTGTAACTTATCTCTGTAGTGTCATCATGGACACTTGACTAATATCATTGCCATACTGAGTTAATAAGCTATCACCTATCTGGTCACCAAATAAATTTTTAAGAAAACATATTATCCTCTACCTGGGATACAATTTCCAGTCTTTTAAGCCGATGAAAGGTTGATCATGGCAAACATGACTAATTTCCACCCTTTTTGTGTCTGGATGTTTTTGTTTACTCCGCCTTTTAGTAAACGAGTCACAAGAACTTGGAATGTCAAGATTTCAAACAATAGTTTTGTGTCTACATGTACATCTAAAACCAATCTGATAGAAAATTCAAATATTTGAAATTTTATCTGATCGATCAGTGTAGCGTTAATTTACAGATAAGGGTATGTTTTTTAACGATTTAATCTTAATGCTGTCAAAATCACCCACTAATTAGGTTTATTAGTTTTGTTTAGATGTAGATTGAAAGAGATTAAGAATAAAAAAAGATTTATTTGTTTTACCAAGTGAACGGATATTGTCAGAGTTTAAATATGTGCATTCTTAAGTCATTTTATTGGTTGAAGTCACATGTATGTCATAACAGGGTACATTGTTAAAGTCGCACCAACAAACTGTATAAACCCTCTGAACAGTCTCATTTGAAGTATCATATTCTTTAAACATTAATTATACATACTAATGAATTTAAGTATGGCATGCTGATAACATTGCTGACTGCTTATTTTTCTATCTGGAAAATTTGACTAAAATACAACTGGGTGGTTGAGTGGTTGGGGGTCATAGTTTGGGAGGAAGTTGGAAGGGGGGCAACTCTTCGATAAATTAATCACTTAATGATTTTTATCATATTCAGATTGTCTGAGAATAAAACATATTTAATTAATCCTTGACAGTGATCATTGTTTGTTTAATAAATTTTTTTGAGTTCATATTGATCCACGCAGAGAAAAAAATGAACATTGATCAAATAAAATGTCCACAAATTAAATAAAAATATTTGCATATTGTCTGCGTGAAAATTAGTAAATGAATAAAGCTAAGGTTTAGATACATTGGGTATATAGTACAGTTTCAACCCTGACTAGTCTAAATTAGTTTGAAATTGATAACGTATAGGAAAGGATTTGAGGGGTAAATTCTTGAAACAAATTCTACACATGCATGTGACATTAAGTATAAACATTTACCAACAGTTCTTTAATTGTAATTCTGTCATCTGAAAGTCTCAATAAAGTGTTCAACAAGGAGAAAAACTCCAGAAATATAAATGAGATAGTATTTTTAGTTTAGACATTATATTTTAGTAAAGAAGTTACCAAAACTCAAGGAAAATTTTTTAATGGTACCTTTAAGAGGGTCTCAGAGATCAATGTTTAAGAATAATATTTCCACATTTTTAGAAATCCTGAATCTCAGAAGTAATTTGTTATAGATGTTTTTTTTTATTGTGGTTTAATGAAATCAATCATTTTTGTTTTTGTTTGAACATTTTTTATCTTGAGGCATGTTGATAATTTTTGAACCATTAATAATTCATTTGCCTTTTCATTCATTTATCAAATGTATTGTTAATAGACTATTTAGAAATGCTTCAGAAGAAATAAATGGTCCTAGCAACAGATATTATCCAAATTCTTTGATGTTTTGTCTTAAATAACATATCTTCCTTCATTCCTATGAAGGTTAGGCAAATTTTTAGACTGATTACATTTTTGATATTGTCAGCAAGGCTGCATTTCAAGTATGAGATTGCGTCACAATCTCTTCTATCAAGATCTCCTGTAAGAGGTAGACAAAAGAGATTTGATATGAACATCATTTACATCAGATCTGGTTCATGTATCTGTAAGTCAATCTGCTGAAGTCTAGTATTGTTGTAGATTGATGTGGACATGGCTAAGAGTCGAGACATGCTTTTGTAGGATGGTATTAATTAATACACATAGTTTCTTGTCCAGTCCTATATGTCCAGTTCATACGTGGCCTTCATAGCTGGTTACAAATATTGATGATTATTGATATCAGATAGTGTGGTTTTATAAATGTGTAGGAACTTTCTGCTTACATATATTAATTCATTATAATTGGAATTATTTCTTAAATGCACAAAATGTGTTTTTACATAATATCCTATGCAACTACTAAAGACATCTCTTTACGTATTGGTCTTGAAGTAGGACTGTATAATGTAGAATTAATAATACTGTTTTTTTTTTGGGCAGAATATTTTAACT
The DNA here is from genome assembly GCA_028015205.1 of Mytilisepta virgata. Classification (NCBI taxonomy): domain Eukaryota; kingdom Metazoa; phylum Mollusca; class Bivalvia; order Mytilida; family Mytilidae; genus Mytilisepta; species Mytilisepta virgata. Next base: position 42,999,563 of record CM051515.1, read on the forward strand.
TTCCATTTGTCAAAATCGTTAGTTCAAATTATTTCAGAAAACACAATTTGTTTTGAGGTGTAACAGCCTCATAATGTCACTTTTTTTGTGATTTTGATAGTCTGTATCATGAAAATAACAGTTAATATTTAAAGTTTTACTTTGTTTGGCTTAAAATTTACAACAGTTTGTACAAGTGCAAAGCATCTGTTTCTTTGAACATACAGTTCCCTTATATAAAATTCAACCTGTATGCAAAATTTGATGTAAGAGTAATTTATATAGGTAATTTTGTTTGTTTTGTGGTCATCATCAGTGTCAAATTTAGTATTTCATATGCAAATTTATGTAAATTAGTTTGTATTATGACATTAGGATCAATTCATAAGTGCAGCAATATGAAGGTCTAAAAGGCCATAAAATTGTTCATTATTAAAATGGCTGATTAAATGGGAAATTTATTCTAAATATGTATTGTTATATTTAGAAAAGTACTATTACAGTGGTTAGCCTGAAAATGATTGAATTAAATGAACATGATAATCACATCGGTAAACCAAAACCTTCCATTAACACCTGAAAGTCAGCCCAAGTTTATGTATAAAACTAATATAAAGGTAACATTGTTTTGGGCCTATTTGTAGTCTGCAGCTTTTCAAGGAAAACTTTTTGTGTCATGTCAGGCACATATATCATATAATTAATTATCAAATATTATGACATGGTTGTTTTTAATTTAAATGATATGGAGATGACTGTATCGTTGATATCGGAACTGCAACAGGCTGTTATCGGAGGGGATCCATATTTTCAATGTAAAATTGCATCAAATTCAGTCATCAGTGCTAATATTCGATAAGTACTGTGTGGAAAATTTTAAAGTAAAAATGATATAGTAACTTTTTTTGATTGATTAATTAATCTTATAGGGTTGTCAAAGAAAATAAAAATGTTACCTTTTTTTTGAAAGGTTATATTTTAAAGGCCAAATGTGAATTTAAAATTTAAAAATATATGCATTAAAGACAACATTTAAAATATTATTGGACCTAGACAAAGTAGGATATGAAGAACTATACTTTCTGAGCTAGTTATGCTTAGTAAAATGATATTTTTTTGTACTTTAACCATAACAAGTCTCATCACCCCCTCTCCCCCCCCCCCCCCTCAAGAAAAGGAATGCATTTTTTGCAGATTGCTTATTAATTTTTTCACTGTGGACCAGATCAGTTAGTGTCTTGTATGGGTTTTAGGACATGCTACTGACCTTAAACCCTTTTTTTCACAAGGTATTGTTGCATTATGTAATTTATTGCACATCACCTATCATTAAATCTTTATAATATGTATCAGATAGCAGAGATATATTTTCTGAGTGATGTGATGTCCATGTTTAAGGCTGGTAGTACAATTTCAGTCTCACTTGATGTGGTCTAAAATTGCATTTTATGTATACATCATTTGCATGTTAAAAGTATAATAAAATGCTCTTATAGTTTTTACAGCATGGGAGTTTTCAAATTTGGTTAGATTCTGTTGATAAACTTTCTAAAATGTATTAATGTATGCTTAGGTTTTTAAAGGTAAAAGATGTGAAAGGAGATGGGTTATAGATGTAAATGTTGTTATTTTAACAAATTCTACTGGTAAATGAATTTAAATAGTGTATACAGGGATTGGTACCTGTATTTGTCCCCGCATTATTAGATGAAATGTTTATGACTTAATTTTACATCTGTCATGTTTTCTTTTTATTTATTTAGGTAATATATATTTTTCCTCTTATTTCTGAATATTTAGAATATCATGTCTGGATCCTGCAGCCAATTTTTACAGATCTGTCCTTTTGTACTGAAAAAAAAACATGGTAAATTTTTTAAATAAACAAACAGGTAGACATGTAGGTCTAAAAGGTTACAGGGCTTCCTTGTAAGATCGCCATTTAAATTCACATTAAATTTAAATGAAGTGCTGGAGTTTATTATTGAAGAAACATGATCTTCTGGATGTTTTTAGACTGCTTTTGTTATAGGTCTAAACAAAGATCCTATCTAACAACTGGTAGTAAATGTGATCCACCCCTCCATTGTCTTGTAGCTTTTTTACCTGAAACATAAAAATCATCAATTATTGGCTATTGCATTGTAAGCAAACATTTTACGCACCTCAATAATACATTGACAAAGAATTGTCACTTCACGATCGAAGGCGAGATGTCTCGGAAATTCTATAGTGAAATATGTAAAAATACTGAATATTACACCATGTGAGAGCTCATTAGCATAAAAATTTGATTTTTAGTATTCTTGTTTGATAATTAGGGTCTTCAGACGTCAACATTCTGAAACAAAAATGTCTCGATTACTTCAGCAGGTAACAAATACCGCCATGATAAAATAGGACATTATGTAATATACAAACAACAATTGGCAAAAATTATCAGTTATATTTCTTCATCTAGTTACTAAAGGGAGGTCATTCTTATTTTCTCTTTTCGGTCATTAGTGTTCAAAGGTGGGCTTAAGGAGAGAGGGGGATGGTTGGCTTGAAACATCAGAGGTTAAAAGTTAGTAATTTACAGATGAGATACTGCTTCCTCGATCTTCTCATAAAACTGTGCTCTTTTCATTTATTGCATTAGTTTTGTTTGTTTGTTTAGTTGGGGTTTAACGGCTTTTTCAGCACATTTGGCTATTTGGCGGTGGCCAGCTTTTATTGGTGGAGGAAGCCGGAGTACCCGGAGAGAACCACCGACCTTCGGTAGGAAAATTGGCAATCCGTGTCAATTAAGATCGGGGTCGAACACACCCCGCCACAGGTGTATTGCATTAGTCAAAATACTCCTGTAAACTAAGGATTTCATAAATATCCTTCCATTAAGTTACTGTCAGAGAGATATACCACAAGTGCTTGATGAAAAATGGATCACAATACAAAGAATACCATCAATGAAAGCCATTTGATGACTGAAATCTATTTCAACTTTAATGTCTCAATATATATTTTTTTATCTTATTAAGAAATGATTCTATCTACTTATATGTGATGGTTAACTCCAGCATAGGTCCTAATTACTCAATATACAGGAAGTGGTCAAAGTCTAGGACTGTTGGTTTTGTTTTTCATGAATAATCTCTCCTCTGTTCCCTTAATTTTGATACATGTAAACCATTTTAAATGTAGATGTGATATTGGTTTAGTAATGATAAATTATAGCAATATTTATACATTGAAATACTGATTATTTTAATAACAACACTGACAGTATGACAAGTCATCAATGTACATTAGTTTTATTAATACAGATACATAATATTGCTGTACTGTATAGAAGTGATGGGCAAACTAATTTTACTTATAATACACCTCTTGAATAAACATTCTATAGATTCATTTCTGGTTTCATCTTCATGAAACTTGAAACCTTTTTGATATTCTATTTGTTGTTCTTGAATTATAAAAAAAAACAAACAGTATGACTTCATCATGTAATTCAAAGCAATTTTTTTCCCTTTTAAAGTAGTTCCAAGGGGTAGTCTCTTAAATTGGCAATTTGCAGTTTTCCTTTCAGTGAAAAATTAGGGTTTTGGTCAGTGGTGGCCTAATAGAAGTTTTTGAAATGACTTTCTGGTGGCCTAAAGAAAGATGTAAAACCATAAAATTGATTTCTAGTGGCTTCACTCTTTAAGTAGACTTGGTGTAAAACAAGAAAATTGAATTTTAATGGCCTGATAGTAGACTAAGTTCATAATGAGTTTGGTTTCACTTTTGTTCCTGTACAGACACAGAAGGACAAAAAGTGTTTTCTTTGAACAAACCAATGACATAACTTTATTTTAATCATCTCTTTGATGTTGTTTTAAATATTCAATTTTTATGCAGAAATGTGCATGTTCTGTTTGTATAGTAAGAGAGAAAATAGAATAGAAATGAAAATCTTTTCATTTGAAAAACTTGATTTAAAGATTGAAGTATTCTTGAGTATTTTATAATATTTACTTTCTAAGGTGGTAAAGTTGTTCATTATATAAATGTTTGCATGTATGACTCCATCAAGTGTTTCAAATTATTTCACAAACAGAAGATTAAGTGTCAAAAAAATTTCAAAAAATATCAATCAAGACAGTGAAGAAAAGTTATATGGCCTTTATCCCGTAGTATGCTTAAGCATAAAATGTATTCAGTATGCAAGGAGTAATAAGGACAAAATAATCCATATGGAGGTTGCTTATTCTTAGAAGACAAAGTGAAAGAGATTTAACAAAGTAAAAAGACTGAAAACAAATCAATAGATTTTGAAATCACTGAAAATGATAGATGAGTTTTTGAACATTTTACACATTTTATTTATTTTTCACATATAACAGTTCACCAAAATCAGTCCCCTGATCAGTCCTTAAGAAGCAAATTTTACATTATTAGCAATCTATCGTAAAATTCTGTATAACCAGTATGACTTATTAACAATAGGTATTTTCTAGCCTTTTTTTCTGTCGGGTTGTAATATTTTACTGGAATCTGAAAGTTCTAACTGGAGCAGTAAGCAATCTGCCCCATCTTACATTGTTAGCATTTACCAGACAGAAGGTTTTTTAAGCCCTTGTTTAAAATGAAAAGTTTAAAACCAGTTTAAAACATCACATCTACACAGACTAAGAAACAATATTAAATGATGTTCTAATATGACGTCTCCGTAATAGGTATATGAACAAAACTGTTGTAAAATTTCCAGTCAAACCAAGCTCGCAGAACTGTCAATTTTTGTTACTTTGTTGTGGCTGTTATCTTTATCTTTCCAGTAAAACCACTTTACTCTTACGTAATTTCCGGTTCTTTTGCATTCAGAATATTTAAGCTACAGCAAAAAATGAATTATTTCTTAAAAAAATTTCATGGAACAAAAAGTGAACATTTAGTTTCTGAGATGGGGCTTATTTTCCAGATGGACAGAAAAAATATCCATCAATTTCATTCACCAGATATTACTAGAACATTATCACAAACATTTATGTTCACACTAGTCATAATTATTCAAATATATGTATATATTTTAGAAATGTACCTCTCTCTGTATATAGCTGCAGATACCACAGTTGAGCCATAATAGATTATACACCTCTTTGTATAGCTGCAGATACCACCAGCCACAACAAATTATACCCATATTTGTATAAACCACAGATACCACCTGCCACAATAAATTCATACCCCTCTCTGTATAGCCACAGATACCACAAGCCACAATAGATTATGTCCCTCTCTGTAAAGCTACAGATACTAGTACCACAAGCCACAACAGGTTATAACGCTCTCAGTATAGCCACAGATACCACAAGCCACAATAGATTATATCCCTCTCTGCATTAAGCCACAGATACCACATGCCACAATAGATTATCCCCCTCTCTGTATAGCCAAAGATACAATGAACCACAAGAGATTACCTCTGTGTATTTAAAGCCACAGATACCCAAGGTCACAGTGGATTATATCCCTCTCTATAAAGCTACAGATACTAGTACCACAAACCACAACAGATTATACCCATGTCTATATATAGCCACAGATACCACAAGCCACAATAGATTATATCCCTCTCTCTAAAGCTACAGATAATAGTACCACAAGACACAACAGATTATTTTACCCATCTCTATATATAGCCACAGATACCACAAGCCACAATAGATTATACCCATCTCTATATATAGCCACAGATGCCACAAGCCACAATAGATTATACCCATCTCTATGTATAGCCACAGATACCACAAGCCACAATAGATTATACATTCTTCTCTTTATTTATAGCGACAGTCACCATATTTTAGCCACAACAGAGTATATCTGTCTTTGTATTATATAGCCACAGAGAACACAAGCCACAATAGATTATAGGGATTATAATTATTGATTGGGAGATTGTACATGTTGATGCCGACTTTAATTAACCGTTATTCCATTCATTTGTAAGATTTGCTAATTCTGTTTGAAAGCCTAATGGAATTCACTTAACAGTTTAGTATGTAATTCCTTTTAGCAGATAGGAAATTGTTTGACTTTTTACATGGTTTTTAGTTGTAATTTATTAGTTCTTCTAATCAGCTAAAGCGTATTTAAGCTATCAGGACATCAGGAAAATAGGACGGTTTTCAATGATAGAATTTGGAAGTGGTTATAGTTTTCCAGGGGAGATAACTATCTGTGAGAAATTTATTTAATTTTAATAAGATAAGCTTATTATTAGATCACAATTGGATTTTAAAATTATTCGAATACGATGTTTATTTTTTATTTTGATTTGGTTGACAACATGAAGTCTGGGATCTTTTTTTCCCATGAATGACGTTCAGCGTATGAATATGTGAGCTAGTAAAAGAGTGCCATTTTAAAATGCTCATTTCTTTCTTATTTTACTTAAAAGTGTAGTTATAATAAAATATAACTAATAAGGTTGTTTGTCCTCATTTTATCGGTGTATAAACTCCACCAGGTCACTCACAAACTTAACATAAAGTCTTTCGGATTTTATTTAGTTTAAGAGTGAACTGGTGATCCATTCAAAATTCAAAACAACTCAAATTACTATAATAAAAACTGAGAGTGTTAATGGTAATAAAAGTCTCTGGTGAATCATTTCATTGGTCTGAAGCAAACTTCATTAACAGACTCAGCCAATTTTGATGAAAGTATAGATAATAATAAGACTTAAAACACTGCAGACCATGGCTAAGAATATGATCATAGTCCATTTTATAGAGTACTTGCTAAATTTTCCCGGTCATTTAAGAGGTGCAGCTAACTACCACTCACAACAACCAGGAGGTGGAGATTCTATTATATAAATATTTATTTTTCGTGAATATATTTGTCATACTGACACTACAGTTAAAATGTTTTTTCTACATAGATCTTTTGTTAAGATTTGTGGATTTAATTTAAAACATGCTTTTATAGATTTTGGTCCTATCAGATATATAAGGACAAAGTTTGTCATGTCATGTTTGCATGTATATAAATTAGGGGATTGAAATTTTAAAGTTGAGTTTATGAGACAGGAAATTAAAAGAAGGAAAAGCTCTCACACCTAGCATTTCTTGTTGAAATTAAAAAATAAATTTGAATTGAGATTGCAGATAGGATGGTCATCACATTAACTTGTATTTTTTTTAATGTATAAAAATTTCATATATAACTTTATTGTGAAAAATTTTGTTTCCTAATTTTTTGCATTTTTTACTCTTTTATCTTCATTATAAGATTGCACATAAATATCCAGATTTACATAAATTTGTTAAAAACCAATGGTAATTCTGCAGGACTGAAAACTTTTGTGTGTAGTTATATCCTATGAATTTCAGGCTGAAAAACTGGTTTGATAAACCTGATGGTCATTGAACTCGTTGCTATTGAATAAGGGGACATAAGTTAGTTAATTCCCTTAGCCAGGGGAAAGTATGAAATATTCTCGCTTTAGCCCAATAGGACCAAAGTGAGACAATTACAATTATCCCCCGGCTTTCTTTGAATTTGTATGATGCCATGAAATAAAACATTTAAAATTCTTGGAAACATCCCCCGTGTTACTTTTCTTTTATCAAGGTTTCTTAAAATTTTATTTTAGGCTAAGAAAAAATATCTGTGGTTTTGCTATTTTGACTGACCCTATGTTTTTGTGTCTGACATAAACATATTTTTAACATTTTTCAGTAAGTAGTAATAATTAAGGTCAAATGGTTTATCCTGTAGAAAAATAATATTTTTACATACCTGAATTTGTTTTTTTTGCATGTTTAAGTGGAAAGAAATATTTTTGTTTGCCTCCTAACCTTTTTGAAAAGATTTTCAACCTGTTAATTTATAGCATTTGAAAATGTCTGATCTATAAAAATGAAAAAAAGAGAAATTTTTATTATCAAATTTTCAGTTGAAATGAAATTTTCAATGATCTTGACAAAATTGAATAAAAAAACTTAATAAATCCTCAAGATCTCGGAAAAGTGGCTTGTTATTTGAAGTGAGAGATTTTAACAGTGTAATAGACTGACTTATCTTTTTAAGAAGTAATACAAAATATGTTTAAAAATCTATATATTGTGGTTATTAAATTCTTTATGAACATTTATTAATATTTGTTAAATCCTAAATTGTCATTTTGTTACAATAAATAAGAGTTGATAAAAAGGAATTTTATTCAATATATATCAGTGTAAAGTTATCAAAAATTGTGTTTAGAGATTAAATGATGACACTCTAGGTCTCCGGGATTACCGCCATGATAGTTTGCAATTTGACATTAAGTCTCTTATCCCCAGGGGTGTTTTAACCGGATATTATCAGCACTTATCAGAAACCAAATATATCTAGGGTTTTACTTTTTCCCCATTCATGTGATAATCTTTGTTTGTAACCTTGGCTTAAAATCACTACAGCAGTTAATGTGTTTGTAACATGGTAAATTTAGGGAAGGCTTTAGCTAGTATAGTAGTAAAGAAGAATTTTTTGTCACAAGAGTATTTTTATGTGTATTTTATGTTAGATGCATTGCAGATGTTTTATCCTATTACTCAGAATATAATTTGGACAATTTTTGTGTCGCCTTAATGCACAGGTGTGCATATATATTTCATTTTTAGAAAATTTCAAATTTTTTTGGGTAAAAATTGACATTTTTGCAAAAAAAGGGGGGGGCAAAACTTCTATCCTCAACTTCTCCATAACCCCTCAAAGGAATTTGATGAAACTTTCTCTGTGCATTAACCTTAATGCACAGGTGTGCATATATATTTTATTTGTAAAAATTTTAACTTTTTTTTTTGTAAAAATTGACATTTTTGCCAAAAAAGGGGGGGGGGGGGCAAAACTTCTATCCTCATCTACTCTATAACCGCTCAATGGAATTTTATTAAACTTTCTCTGTGCATTGACCTTAATGCAAAGGTGTGCATATATATTTCATTTTTAGAAAATTTTAATTTTTTTTCCTGAAAATAAACATTTTTGAAAAAAAAAGGGGGGGGTCAAAACTTCTATCCTCAACTACTCCATAACTGCTCAAAGGAATTTGATGAAACTTTCTCTGTGCATTAACCTTAATGTACAGGTGTGCATATATATTTTATTTTTAAAAATTCAAAATTTTTTTTGGTAAAAATTGACATTTTTGAAAAAAAAGGGGGGGATTCAAAACTTCTATCCTCAACTACCCCATAACGACTCACAGCAATTTGATGAAACTTTCTCTGTGCATTAACCTTAATGTACAGGTGTGCATATATATTTTATTTTTAAAAATTTTAAATTTTTTTTTGTAAAAATTGACATTTTTGAAAAAAAAAGGGGTTCAAAACTTCTATCCTCAACTACTCCGTAACGGCTCACAGCAATTTCATGAAACTTTCTCTGTGCATTAACTTTAATGCAAAGGTGTGCATATATATTTCATTTTTAGAAAATTTTAATATCTTTTGTAAAAATTGACGTCCGCAGGCGACACATGTCTTCCTTGGAAGACTCACACATTTTTTTCTATAAGTTCACCTTTTTTTTTGACGGTATATTTGTATTATATTGAATTTTAATTGTAAGAAAAATATTTTATTTTTCAAAACATCTTGTTGATTTCAAATCTCCCTATCCTCAGACCCAATCTTTTCATCTAAAAGAAGAATTTGTAAGTGTAAGAAACATTTTGATGAAAAAATTGATGTTTTTGTCTTGGTTATAAGAAATGATTTTTTTTTTGTCCCCAGAAATTTAAAAGGTATGCAGATTAATGGAGAAACATTTCACAGTTCCTGAATACAGTTTGATTTTTATCAGCCAATTTCTGCATGTCAGATTGAATAAAAATTTCAGAATATTTCAAGCATAGCTAATATATGATGAAAAATTTAACTGAAAATTTCAAGGCCACATATATTTCAGTATGTAATAATTTTTCCAGATTTATATATTTTTCATATGTTTACTGACGATAGAAATAATTTACAGTTAATTTCAGATTGAAAAGGCATTGAAATATTTCTAACATGATTTTCATATGTCATATACAAGTACACCAAATGTTGTGTTGTTTAAAATTACATCTAAAATATGGTTTTGTGGACAAAATTACAGTTTTTGTTACATTTTATTACTCCTTAATAGAAATTTAATATTTCATCAAACTTTTCAGATGGTCTTTTCATATATTAATATTCTGTATTCATAAACTGTAATAGAGTGAGATAAATAGATCTTTGGTGTTCATCACGGTCACAATTACTGGTTAGTCAACCACGTCAACAGATTAGTTCGATTTGTCAATTTTACCTTCTGATGATGCATCTTTAAGGGATTGTCAGTATATTAATTATAAATAATTGTTAGTAAGTTATAAGACATGCTGCTGAGACATTAAGATATATTTAGCAAGATTCAGTTTAAGTATTTAACTTCAAGGTTATTTTGAATATTTGTTATTTTCATCATATTTCTGATATGCATACTAAAAATACATATTTTATTGGTATGAATTTTTTATAAATACTTGAATTATCAAATGTTAGCTCCCTGAGTAGATTGTTACAGCTATTCTTTTTTAACATTATGTTGGGACTTCAAAGCTTAATTGAAGTGGAAAGGTGTGCTTGATTCCTAATTTGTGATGACATCCTAGTGAATCAGTATATTTCTCTCAGGGTACTCCAGTATTCTTGCAACAAATACACAACACTGTGATATTGGCAAAATGTTAAGTTGGTGTTATACAAATTGTGTATTGCAACTGAAGAGGACATCAGCAAATAGTATACCATCAAATACTACAATCTTATAAGGAAAATGAAAACAATTTTGTGTAATCTGTTTGAAAATAAATTCTTTGATACCAATTTTGATGCACAAGATGTGCAAATTTCGTAGAAATATGAAATAGGCAAACTTCTAGTACCATGTCTTTAAAATGCAATTCATGGTTATAGAATATAAAAGATGTTGAAAATAAATCAGCTCCTCGTAAAATAAATCAGATCCTCGTAAAAATTCTGAAGCAATCTAACATCCAGCTGTAAAGTACACATTATATTGTCATAAAAAACATTGAAGGATCCAACATTTATAATCATAAAAAACAATGTGCTGAAATAAATCAGAAATGATTGGGTTATGTTGTATCCATCATAAAGGAGTCTGAAAGAAATAAAATAAACAGCGATCAATACACAAACTAGGCCATTGTATGATACAATAGCTTAATTACGTACTACTTCAGGTAAACTTAATTAAACATAATTATAAATCTTTATAAATTAAAAAAAATCTTTTTATGTGATATTGCAATTCTAGACAATTCTATAAATTCTGTTCATAATGAAAAGATCCATTAAGGAAGCAGCAAGGGTTCACTGATTTTGTATTCTTGTAATAAGGCCCAGCTTAAGCTGCATACAAATTACTGAAATGAATTTTTTCTGACCAAATTGGAAACCAAAGGTCCAATTGTTGACAAAGAAAGTAATTATACCAGCTTGATGGTTATCACTGATGCTTGACTCTTCATTCTATTGTCCAGAAAGATTTTTAGTGGACCAAGGTCAGACAAGGACATGAAATTCTTGTCAAATGGCAACTGACAAGACTAACTCTTAAAGGAAAATGTTTCCATTAGATGTGTGGCAGCCGGATTGGTTATCTCTTACCAAAAGTCTGTCCTTAGGTCTAATAAGAGCTGTTTTATGGGTAGTCTAACCTTAACTAAACTCTTTAGGGTAACTACTTTTTCATTGGACAATTGAACAAAAATCTAAATTGTGGATGATTTTTCATTTCTTTAAAAAAAAAAGGTAAAAAGCAAAAATTCATGCCAACCCCACCAGCCAAATTTTCAAATTATTATGGCTACCCTTTATTTGATCTTCAGCATCACTGAAGAAGTGTAAATTGTAAAAATGCACATGAGATGCATGATAATTGATATTGTACAGCGTTTAATGCAGTTGATATTATCTGACACCTATATATTAGAAAAATTTGCAATATCATAGCTGGTATGCATGTATTAAAAACTTCCAGTCACCATAAGAGAAACTAATTGAACATTGCTATGATGGAAGAGATTTTTCTTCAGCTGGAACTGTAGTATGAAGAACAACAATAAAAGTACTGTTCCTTGGCTTGAACTTTTGTTATTTACTTTTATTCTTACTAAACCAGTTACAAATGTAAAAACTTTTATGTTATGGTAAAACTTGTACATAAAATTAAGCATCTTCTATCTAAAATATTTGCCTTGAAAAAATTGGCATATACCTGATATATTATCATCTCATGAAATAATATTGTTTTAGTGGAATAAATACAATTACATGTATTGCCGTATGTTTTTTTTTTTTTATCTCTTTTCTATTGCAAAAGGATCTGTTTTGTGTCTGTTTTTAAACATCAATATATTGTAACAGTTTTCTAGAAGGAAATAATTCATTTGACAATAAGTTAAATCGATGCAAGTTTCTGTCAATATATATATATTTAATATTTTTGTAACATGTCTGACAGTATTGTGTAATACCCTCTTTAACATTTAAGTGAAAGTTAGGTTGAATGCTTCCTCTAATGAACCATGGGAAATTTTACAGTATTAGCAACAGTATTTTTTTACTCGCAAATATTAAAATTTTAAAGTTGACAGGTTTTGCATAGAAAAAATTTCATAATTTTCTCAGACAGTTAAACAGCATTAATTTTCTCATTTAGACCGTAAAATTGTTTATTTGTGCTCGTATTTATAAAAGGCTTGAAAATATTACAGACTGAATTAAATTGTGATAAAAGCGTGACAAACATCTTTTTGCATACTATAATATGGTTGTTTAGAATATACTATATTTAGTTATATAGCTCCATAAATTTGTATAATTAAAGGTTTGAATTAAAAAAATAACAGTAAAAATTAAAAAAATATGTTTGAAATTACATAAATAAAATAATATTATATCTATGAATTTTTAGTTTATGTTAATACTAATGTGTGCTCTATGAAATTCTAAATATTAATATATTTTCACATATTCAATAATTATAATTCACATTATCTTTAAAATGTGGGACAAATGTATTATGTAAAAGTAGAAAAAAATGAAATAATCTTCTTTCCTTTGTTTTGAGTATTATTTTGTAAATTGAAATTTATATCTTTACACCATCACAATGGTGACAGTATTTTTTGTTTTTTGGTTATATTACACAATATGTCATATTAGAATAATATTTCATACATGTGTTAGGATGTCACAAGGTGTCAAAATAAGATTTTCATGCTATGTATATGTAGCAAAAATTTATTTAACGAACACATTTTCTTCTTTTGTTATTTTTCACTTGTATCCTTTTGAGGTGAAATTAAATTATAGTATATTTTTATTATTATTTTTATTTTGTTGGAGCCATTATGTGAAACATTTTTTTTTTTAAATATATGAAAAAAAAATGAATTACTGATAAAATAAACTAGATGAATTTTCCTGGTGTGTGGTAAGTCACACTCATAATTGTCATGTTTGTAAATTGTTCAGTTTTATGAAGACAATATAACCCACCCTTAACTCATAACTGTTTCAGTCTGCCTCATAGGTTTTTTGGGACAGGACTTTTCCTAACCACTTGTAATAACTTTATAGATAGTGTGACTACAGAAATGAAAATAATTCCAAACAACATTTTTATTTGACTGCAAATTTTTTGACCTGTTTTAACTTGGTCCCATTACAGTTATAAAACTAGAAATTAAACTTAACTTACACTTTGGACTGTAATACAACTGAATAGCATGTAAATATCATAAAATTTTATAGAGGTAAATATCGGTATTTTAGGAAGAGAAATTATTTACAATAAAAAGGCGTTTACAATAACAATATGTTATAACATAATAAAATAATATAAATCTCCCAAACAGACTTTTTAATGCAGACACTGAGTTCTTGAAAAAAGAAATTACTACCCAATTATCTGGCAATTTATAAATTATTAACTTCTTAAGTTAGCCACAGTGTTTATCTTGTGTCAAGAGAGAATTGACTTGCATCCATTTGATCAAAGCCATAAATCATTACAACAGAAAGAAATTTAACTAGGGCAGTTAGAGTTACCTCCCTTCAAGTGCTGGATTGATCATACTTCATGTAATAATGATATACTACCTGTAAATTTTATGCACACGTTTTTTCAATTTTGGTTTTATCTGCAAGTCTGAGCTAGGATGATGCTTTCAAAAACCTTTCAGTAAAAGAAAGTTTTAACCATATTATCCTCTCTTATATTTTTAGTTTAAATCATTAATATTAGTTCCTACTGATTGTAAAGATAAGATACAAATAGGACAGTGTCAGCCTAAGTGTCAAATTTCATTCTTATACCTCGTGGCAAAGATGCGGAGATGAACATCGGTCATAAACTTATCTCATTAGGGGTTAAATGACCGCATCTTTTATTGAAATTCATTGACTATGTTATTCTTAGGAAATATATAACAAAACCTATTTATGAACCATACACAAAAGATTTAAATAGAAATATTATATTTCATAAGCTATGATAAACCACATGACAGTGACTTGTGGAGATTGATTTGAGTTACCGTAGTTCTTGATGATACAATGGTTGATTAATCTAAGGAAATTTACATTTTAAGTTTTTGGGTCAGTCAGTGTGTACTGTCAAAGACACTCAAATTTTAATTGTACTGTGACAGTAATGATGCTGTCATCAAGTGTATTTTTCTAATTATTGCATTTTCTAGATTTTTTTCCGTTTGATTAAAACATATGTTTTCTTTGTTTTAATTTAGCCAGTTAAGGGTAGATTGTCCAATCTTAAGGAAGTAAAAAAATATGAATATATTGTAAATAAATAAATATGGTGAATGAAAGCACAGAAGAAAATAAGGAATGAATAAATAAAATTCATGTGAATGAATAAGGAAAAGGAAGGTAACGTGAAATATTAGGATAAATTAGTTTATTATATTTTATATTTCAGGCTAATTTCTGTACATAATAATCATAAAATTATGGAAGCTAATTTCTAGTCATAACAAAATATATTGAATTTTAAAACTGAAAATACATAGGTGTGCGAGGCCTAAAACCCCTGTTTTTACAGAAGAAATAGGTAGTTCACTCCTTCAAAAATGAAGAACTGGAAAATCTTCAACTCGTTTTTAAAATTCAGCGTCTTTACCCTCGTTCCACTGCGCACCACTCAGGAAAGACATGAATTTTAAAAACTCGTTGAAGATTGCCAAGTCTTCATTTTGAACTCGTGTGAGAACCTATTAGTCTTTTGATACTACTAATGATTGTTGGTTAGTGATTCTGTCTTAAATTCTTGTTCAAGCTTGTGGTTCCCTCCTGGTACTCTAACTTTCCCCAGCAATAAAAGGTGGTAGGTTGTACTAAAAATAGTGTTTAATCACAATAAACGAAAATAACTTATTTTATTACATTATCTTGTTGTTTTTAAAAAAATTATTTAAATATTTCCGCATCCCTATGTCATCAAAAATTTTGCAAGTAATTGTTTCACACCTTTATTGTAAACCTACCTCCTGGATTAGAAATATTTGACAACTCATAAAACATGATTCCAGGTCTATCATTAAAATTTTATGCTACTAAATAGATACTGGTATAGAACAAAGAAACAAGTACAGGTGTAATTGAAGCCGACCTATAAAAGAGGGATCATTTATTTTCAAATGACGGTAATAATTTACACTTAACAAGGAATTTGATATTCTAAATGACTTGATAATTATAGACTTTCAACAGAATTTTAACGGTTGCCATGAGTCAGTTTAAATAGAAAATGTTTGTGGTTGGACACCTGTAACAGTAATCAGGTTTAGTTAGAGTTATCTCCCATTGCACACAAATTTGCTTTAGTAATCTATTGAATTTTGAAAAAAAATTAAAATCGTCTGTTTATTAATATAATTACACCTTATATCAGAAACAAAGATTCGGTTTGGTTTGGTAGTCAAAGTTTTAATCACTACTCATCTCAGTTTCCCTTCATTGTTTACAAGCAGGTTATTAGTCCTGTCTCCTTTTTTTACCCCCAACAGAGTGGTATTTGCAAAAAAAATTTCCTTTCACTGGGATGCTTGTAAGTTCTTTTCATTGCTGTGTTTTAATAAATGATATTTGGTGTAATTAAACAGGTATATCATAAGCGGTCAGAATATTTTTAAAAATGTTAATCTTGACACTAAATATGCCTCTCCTGGATGACTAGCATTTTTGGCAAATATCCCTCCTTGTCATATATCTTTAAAATACGCTTTTATTGAGAAAATATTTAATATCCATATCACAAACTTTCTAAGGATGTGAACATTAGCAGAGACCAGCTTAGATTTGTAAAATGAATGGATGTACGAGTAATGTCACTGGGCAGGATCTGGAGTTACTTTAGAGCTTACCCCGGCCTTTCCCACATTGCATGATGAGATTTTAATGACTTCAGTGTAATAATTTGCAAAAAGATTCCCAGATTTAAAATAAAAAAATGATCACACATTGTCAGAAAAATAAAATGTTCCTAATATTTTACTAATATTTATTATATTTAATTAATGAAGTCATTTAGATATTCAGTACATGTTTTCATGGTAATTTGAAGCAGAATTTAAAGATATATGGTCTATTAATTTTAAATGAAAATTGAGTAAAACTACGACTGCCTTGAGTTATCTCTCTTTGGAAGTAAAATTTTGATCATTAAAATATTTGAATGTTCTTTGGTTTATATTAACATTAGTTGAACATTTGGTTAAATCCTAAAAGTACTTAACACCAATGTTAATAACAATTATTAATTTTTTGCATATAATGGCAAAAAGTTGTGTAGAATTTGATTATAAAAGGTATTCTGTTTAATGTCTAGTTGGAGTGGACCATATGGGGAGATTTTAATCTGGGAATATTAAATCATTTTCAAAACATCAATTTCCGTGTAGGAAGGTTTTCGGCTAAACTTCTGACAAAGTGTTCAAATATAAAGATTTTCTTCAAAAGAGATAAAACCATGACCATTTTAACACCTGAATTTTAAATCTTTCAAAGTAGATTTGATTTTGGAAGATTAATGTATGCTATTACAAGGTTTGTCAACATATTATGTTTGTTTCGTGTCCACCGATTTCAATTTACAGTTGTCTGTTAGTCACAGATGTATTAAAAGGTCTACATACTTTGCATTTTATCTTTTGTGTCAGCCATTTTTCAATTTTAAGTGGTTTTAAATTGTGCATAGATGCAGATTGTATGAAGACATTAATTAAAAGTAATTTTATCTCCTAGATACTAACATATGAAATGCATTAACTCATCTTCAATATTAATTACATATTTTTGTTGACATAATCGTTATTTTCTTTCTAGATATGCAGTCAACATAAGTATTGTTGAAGAATTTGAATTTAATGGATAGTCATTATTAGTCTCAGATGTTTTAATTTCAGATATCTATTTTTGCATGTGAGTCCTAAATTTACCTGAATTTAAAAAAAAAAAAAACAAAATTGTTTGTGCTAGATTATATATTTAGATAGTTGGCATAAATTCAATCATCTTGTACTTTGAAGTTTTGGATTATGCACCATGGATAAATTGCAGATTTGGTTGAAAGATACACATTACTTGGTCTTTAAAACCCACAGTATATGAAAAATCAGACCTGAGTTACAGCCCCTATCTAATTTTGATACTTTTACTTCTTGCTAATGTAAATATATAAGCTATCTGTTATTGACAAAAGAACACCTTTAATTGATAGAAACAGGTGGTTTGTTGATGATTTTACCATAGATATTTAGACATATTTTCATGTCAACTTTTATAATAGAAATACATGTAAATCATTTCTATCCTTATATGAAACATGTTTAAATTGGAAACATATTTATTTTATTTATATAGAGGAGTAATATAAATGGAGAATGAATTAATTGAAATGTGACTTGTTTTGTAAACGTTAAAACATGTTTCAGGAATTGTTATGATGAAGAAAATTAATTGAAGTGCTGTTCAGTGAATGATCTTTGTAGTTCATTGGTGTTTTTCTCTTATATCATGGTGCCATAAAATGTAACCAGATATCCTGCATTTATCATAGTTTATCTTTGCATAAGGTGAAATTCCTGAAGGACCCCCCCTACCCTCAGTAATAAAGACTTTCTAATGAATGGAGCTGTAAATTGCATAATTTGATATGAAGAAGTGTTTCTGTTTTTTTTTGTTTTTATCAAAGTTTTTAAATTATGGACATATATTATCGATTTCAGATTTATATTAGGACAAGTTAGGAAAAAATGATTCTCATTTTCTAATTCTAAACAACATTGTTTGCATATACGCTTTTCCCATTTTAATCTTGCGTATCTTCCTCTTTTAATTTCTAGGATGCGGTCACTAATTCTCATTTTGCACATTAGTCTCCTAGTCTCAAAATTACTCTCCAGAATAAATTTACATTGATGCCATCACACCAATCTACAGACATAAGTTTTTCTCCTGATATTTATTACCAGCAATTAAGGTAAAACATAAAATTCTTTCAGATGCCTTTCCCAGCACTTTGATCTAAATATATCATGTGATAATGCACTTTTGTGGCAATGTCTGTTATTGAAGTATATAAATATAACATAAATTGTCTTGTTATCAATTTTACTTTAAAAAGATGCAAGGGTTCTTAACACAGGTAATAAATTCATAGCATAAGTAGTCAAAGGGCACCATAACTTTACAAGGTCACTGTCAGGAAGGTGAAACCCCTGTCGAGTGGGGACTATATCATGTCACCGTGTTTGTCCGGACCAGATATAAGGGATTGATTCTTATCCCAGATTTTTATATTGATAAGCAACCAGACCTGTGTCTAGGTATTAATGAAATTAAATTTAAATAGATTATTTAAAAATGTCAACAAACAGAAGATTATAAGATACAAACGACCATATTTGAAGGACAGAAGAAAGGAAGACCTTGGTTTAGTTCGTATATAAATTATAGGTTACCTCGACATATTTGAATTTCAATGTAAAAGGTATTTATCAGAATCTTTTTGGAAAATTTGACTTTGAAAACAAGTTGTAATTGTATGAAATTGTTATACAGATTGGAACTATCTTTTACTGCATAAACATTTCCGTAATTTATGACACTCAGATAAGACCGTTTCAAAGACAGTTGTCACTTGAATGGCTAAAAATATTTTTCCACTGTCATACTTGTGCAAATTTTGCAACATTGAAGCCTTGAAAGATAATAGACTGAATATTAAAGTAATATATACAAATTTCCTGTTGTGCACAGACATTGTTACTTTACCCACCAAACGAGACTATAGTGACCATACCTGACAACAAATATGGCTGTCATTATTAAAAAATTCCGTATGTACCCGAAATATTACAAAAGTTTCACTTGAAATTGTTTCTTGTTTAGAAGTGTAGCATCAGATAACCATATGAGGATAACTACCATCTTCATGTAAGAAGTTTGAAAACATTAGTACATGTGTGAAATTGGTTTCAAAATATAGTGACAATTTGGTCAATTGAACTTTTTAGCATCTTGAAGTACTTTTTTTTAGCTCTGTTACCAAATTAAAAAATATACTGCAAAATATTGATCTAGCCTTTCATTCAGACATTTCCCCAGTCTCCTAAGGTCCCTCAGGAATCTCTTGATAGAATCAAATTAATTCAAAGTTAATATTAAAGTTTTATGATTTGCTGAAATACAGATATCCTGTGTGAATAAAGGCTTTCAAAGTGTAAAATTTCTGTTTTGGAGACAACGGCTAAATAAATTATTCAATATATCGTAAATAAAACATATACCAGAACTATTACTGTAATACAATAATGTTTGACAATCAAGATTAATGTTTAGTTAGTTCACATTAAAATAACATTTATTTCTTATCGTTGGTATGATATTACTGCATGTAATAGGAAAAAACTTTGTCTGTTAAAACTAAATAAATAGATATATTTTTACATTTATGATAGATAAAATGCAGATACAGTTGTATTCCCCATGAAAATTCAATTACTGATCCAGTAAAAAATTTCTGTCAAGAATCCAATTCTTATAAAACATCATATTTCATTACTACAACGATTGAATGATATTATTTGAATTGTAATTGATTCGAACAATTCTAGTCAAAGAAACAATATCTGTTAATGGCCGTAATATGAAATATTATTCTTTTGTCAAAAAAGAAAACCCTTAATTACAGACAATCTTTCCAAGAATATAATAATAATTAGTAAATTTTCTATTGAAAGCGAGTGGTTTTGGTATTTTGTCATGGATTGATCAAGAGAACTGTCAATATGAAATGTACATAATTACGTTAGTATTGGGGAAGTTAAGAGATTTAATATCAGAAATAAATAACTGTAAAATGAAGCCAAACATCAGTTTAATGATGATTTATCCATAATTAATATCCTAATATTATGACTTAGATTTTTTTAATAATCGGGTCTGTTTATAACAAAGCAATTAAGCCGTTGTAAATTGGACAATTTTATATCCTCTTTATTGTTTTTATTTTTATACAATGGATCTGTAATTATAAGAACATTTTTTGTTTTTCAAGATCTTCAATATTTTTAGTTTCCCCAGAAGACCAGATTTATTGAACAATAAAAATATCGCTGTACATGCTTTTTATCTGTAAAACATGCATCAGAGAAAGGGGAAAAATAGTTTAATGCATCGCTGATTCTTGGTGCACTTGAAACAAAACTATAATAATGTATTTAGGTGTGTATCACTAGCAGAGAGTTAGTTTTATGGGTAAATTTCACAAAAAAGGAACACTTTGAAGACATTTCATTGAATACCTTACAGTGATCTGTTTTCAGTGACAGAAATTTTCTTTAAATTTTATGTAATCCACTATATCCTTGTTTCTATATGATATTGTACAAATTGGACAAGAATTTGGTTAAAGATTTTAAGACCCACACTGACATCTTCAGGAATGAAAATATAAGGATGAATGTATCTGCAGTTGTTCACTTATAGATAGCAAGATTATTAATAAAATTTTCCTAATGATATAAATTCTCAGGAAAAAAAACATTTAAACTGCCTGCTTTGTGTCTTTGAGAAATTTATAATAAGTAAAGGGAGTATATAATTATATCAGACAGAACATGACCTTGAGGTTAATGATTAGGTAATACAATTACCTTCTAAGATAAACTTTAATGTAATTGTCTTGTCAGATATCCAAGGCTACTTCATCAGAAGACAGGATGGTAGCTTGCTTCCGAGTTCACTGTAGTTTGATATTGAAAGATATGTTTAACAAGTTTTGTCTTTCTGTTGTAGCCATAGACAGGCTGCACTTGTTAGTGATGCAGCACTTTGTAGCTTTTTATCCTTTTTAAACATCCTAAAAGATGGTGTCCCCACTTTAATCAAACTTTAATAATTACAAAAATAGAAAACTTGCATATTTTTTAAAGGAACAGAATTTAATCTAGTTAATCTCTACTTGGGTATATTGGAGTTGTCTCCCATATGTATGAGTTATCTTTCCTGACAGAATGTGTCCTGTATTAAACATAAAGGGCAATAAACTACTTTTAATCTTTTCTAAAAATATTGAATAGTTGAAGTCCTTCATCAGATATCGAAAAATATGGGAAATTATATCCCATACCATATCATTAATGTGTATGGAGGATATTGTTAAGATGGGAAAATGTTTTGCAGAAAAATGACAATTTGTCCATTGATCTTAATGGTAGACACCTTCTCCAAAGATCAGATAACTCCATAAATGGGAGAGAACTCCCATATAGCATAAATTGAGAAAAAATCTTTCAGTTTTCAAGAAACCCACTTCTTGACTCCTAATATTAACCATTTGTACACTACTGTTCAATGGCTTTTGCACATTTTAAAACCTTCTTTAAAATCCTGTAAAAGAATTGAATTTTAAGTCGAACAAAAAGGTTGTTGATTGTAATGTTGGAATCAAATCTTTTTTTGATGAATCGAATCAGACATCACAGTCTCTAAAAGAGCTTACATGATTGCAAAACACAAATCCCCTTAAAATTTCTTTCTATGTATATTGACTGATTCAATAAATGAATAAGAACAAAAAATATTAAAAATGAATCTCAGATGAATCAGAGAGAATTTTCAAATATCATTTGCACCAAGATCTTAGGAAAAGATAATGTAATTTCTTCTTTAAGTAGATTTAAATATCTTGTCAGCAGTTTAATCTTATTTCTATTTCTACAATTTATTTTGAACACTATTTGACAGAAATGTCTTCCATACTCAAGATAAATCACAAAATCTTTTTTCTTCATTAAATCCTTCCAGCGCTGTTGCGTAGCTCCTTACGGTAAAATATCTCCGTTAACATTTCAATAGTATTTTTTCGTCACATTCGTTCACATGTTAAGACGAGATAAAGGAGTAATTTTCAATTGATCTGCGTTGATAAATTATGTTGGATCACAGTGATGTCAACCACTTGTTAGTTATTTCATTTTATTGCAATTCTTTATTTAAAACTTTGATTACACGGTGGAAATTTGTTCAGGTTTAACATTCGTAACCTAATTTTAAATGAATTTTCTCTTATTTTAAATCTCATTTTCTTTACGTAAAATGAGGATATTGATGTAAAATGGGAAGAAAGAAGGAACTTGGTTTCTTCATAAAACTTGTTATTGAATCAGTAATTGAAATTTAAATGTTACGTTATTCTAATCGTTGATAGGTGGAAAAATGATATAAACGGGACCTGTGCATATGCTTGACAAACAATAAAAAGTTTAGAAGTAGAAATCCAGTGAAAATGTCTGTTTATTGAACTCGCCCATCCGCTAAAAAAAGTACAATACAATGTTGTAAAAATTATTTAAATTCCTTCAATGAAGGAAGGATTACATGTAAAATGTTCTTGATCGTTCACCTGAAAAGTATGCCTGGAGGTGAAAATCTCATATGTGCATTTTATTTGGAATATTGCTGTATTCACAAATCCAATTATCTCCCTTGAATGTGAAAACAAATTGGGGCCATAATCCAAAGCTTGTTAATGTAAGCATGTTTGTCTGCACATCTTAGTCCAGAATTTACATGTCAACATTGTTTAGACGAATCTATTTTATTTAAGACAACTTGGACTTTATGTGTCATCCTCATTTAATTGATGTTCAGAGCATTCTTTAGTAACACTTTACATGGCATGGAAACAAATGAACAATTTGTCTGTCAACTGAAGTATTGTAGACAGGTGCCCCTTTATAGTGGAGGAAAGTAAAATAGATAAGATACTAAGTGTTGGTCATTTATAACACATATATGAAAACTTTGTTCAATAATTACTTCGTCTATGTACAAGATAAAATTTCTTTACTGAATTGTTTGTTTTTACATTCTACCAACTATCTTCATGTATCTGATTAACTACAGTAGTACTTTGTCCCTATACTAGAATTTTCTGGGCCTTGGTGACTGAGTGTTTTAAGTAGTTGTTGTAACATTCACTAATCTGTCAACATTGAGGTTACATTGACTGATTGCTATGTGTGTTTATAGCCATGGAACAGTAGCTCTTTAGATGGTTATTTGTTCATTTTTTGTAATTTGCAGAAAATAGTCCGCACATATAAAAAAAACAATGAATGACCATTTGAGCTACGGTTCTGATGTGTTTTGCTGATCTTCATTGACGAGGATCGGTGCTGGTTTCCTGCCTTGGGTTGCTACTGAGTTCTCTCTAGATACATAAAGGCTTCTACCTCAAATAAGAACTGGCTGCCACAATTTAGACATACAGGCTGAAAGTTGCCTGAAACCCCAATAACACAAACCAAATTGTTCAAACACAATTAGTACCTCTCTGTCTCCGGGTACTGTTTTACTAAAGGTCATAAGAGTTACGATCAATTGTAACTTGTATATATTCAAAGGATTTATGATCAGTCGTAATTCTTACGACCTTCATGGCTTTGGTAGTACCCTGTTCTGTAGAACTATAACTATACTCTGCAGCTTGGTGTGGTTTTTTTTATCAGATGCTAAAATTGTGTTGAGGAGGTTGGTATATTTAAACATGAACTTCCAGTAATTTTCATGGTTTTTTTACAAGGGGAGATAAGTCATTCATTATGTTGTAGTAAAGAGGAAAAGTTCATCAATTGATTTATGATGTGTACATTTTATGTTAAACCATTGATCATTTTTATATCGCCCAACATTCTTCACTTGTCACAAATATGTATTACTGATTAAAATAATCAGTGCGAATAAATATAAAAACTGAAAAAATCAAGATAAATATGGAGAGAAATGTGATCCATTTTATATAATTGACATAAATGTATTCCAAATGCCTAATTCTGGCAAGATAAAGTTAGAGGAGGTTATCTTAGCTTTCAGTTTATGTGTTAGGGTTTATCTGGGAAATTTTACACTTTGACATTTTTCAATCTCTAATTAATCTACCTGATATTACTTGTTAATTTCTCCGCCTTTACATTTGAGGTATTGATTTTCTAATGATCTTTGCTTGTTTTAAGATTTTTTTCTTGTAATACTTCTGGTGGTGTTTGGTTATTTAAAGATTGTGTTTCCTTGGACTTAAAAAATACATTGTTTAAACAAACATACTTTTCTTGAGTGTATATAAACAGAATGAAGCAACACTGTTAGAGAGATAATTATTAGTTGTCTCCAAACAGGTCTAACTACAGAGAAGCAAATTTACCTTCTGGTCCAAAACCTTGTCCAAAACATGCGATTATTATTTTAGGGTTCGAACCCTTTTAAACGGTCAAGAGTCTTAATGCAGCCCTTCCTCTCTTTTTGCAAAACTTCGAGTGAAAGCTTACATTATAAACTTTTAAATATTTTTCTATTCATGCTATTGGATTTTTATAGCCCACCTGGCTTAAAAGGCCATGTGAGCTTTTGCCATCACTTTTTGTCCGGCGACCGGTGTCCGTCATCCGGGGTAAACTTTTCCTTTAAAAATCTTCTCCCTGAAAACACTTTTCCAATTCGGACCAAACTTTGCAGGAATGATGTTTGTGAGGTCCTCTGCAAATAGTCCTCATTTCATCTTGATCAGACAAAAAACATGGGCACCTGGTGGTAGTTGGTTGAAAGTTTAAAATTCTCTTGTCTGAAACTACATATGCAAATAATTCGTAACTTGTTCAAATGATGTTTATGAGGTCCTTTACAAAGATGCGTCATTTCCTCTTTCAGAATTATATCCGATGACCCTGCCCATCATCCAAAATGGCTGACTGAGCAGAACATAGTTTAACATAGGACCCTATAGGGAATTTACTTAAAGATCTTTTTGTCTGAAACCACTTTGCCAAAAGTTGGCAGCAATGGTCCTTAGTTGTTCCTCTTTCAGAATTATATCCAATGACCCTGTCTGCTATTGAAGATGGCTGCCAGAGAGGAACTTAGTTTAACGTAGGACCTAATGAGAAAGTTCACTGAAAGATCTTCTTGTTTGAAACCAATGAGCAAATTGGAACTTGCCAGCAGTGTTCCAGGCTGTCAGTCAAGATAGACAGGTGAGCGATACAGGCTCCTGGGAGCCTCTAGTTTCAGTAAACCTTTAAAAAACGCTTTACTGAAGCAATTATTTTGTGATTTACGGTAAGCATATTTTTGGACAAAATCTGTTTGTTTCTACAGTGAAATTAACTTACTCATGGTATCAAAGAATTTAAGAGATTAGTTTTAATAATATTATGTTGTTAAGTTGGGAATTGTATGCTTAATAATGACATTGAGATGAAGAACAACGATAAAACTGCTCTTTTTGTCTGCCAAATAAATGAATTTATATTATCTTTACATCCGATTGTACATATATATAACTTAGAGATGATAAATTGAGACTAAGACAGTACAAAAAATCTTTTCAGAATTTTAAAGGTTGATGTTATCTCAGAAGATGAATGATAGAGACATCCTTTTATATCATAAAAATAAAATCCATTCAGGTTTTAAATTAAAAGATTTTAAAAAAAATTTAATGACACTTGATTCTTCTTGTTTTCCTTATTGGATTTTTTCCCATTTTCTGGTTGTGTGAATAAAAAACTTTATCAGACGATTTCTATTGACATAGAATGAATAGCTATCAGACTAAGAATATAATCATCATTTCAGAAATAAATTCATACCATTTGAAAAAATTTCATCAATATTTTCATGAAAAGATCTGATATAAAATTTCCGCTGAAGTGGCAAATAAAAAACCTCTGTAACTTAATTAACCCTGGTGACATTTTATATATGAAGAAAAGTTTGTATTATACAGTACAAAATGTACCAGTTTTTTTCCAAATATTGACTTAATTTCATGTATAGTTATAATTATGCTAGATCCAAAAGTGTAAAAGATTAAGGGTTTATAGTTTTTTTTTACCCATTCATACCTTGTGTAATGTGGTTGCATGTTATATTTCTCTTATGGTAAATGTAGTAGTCCATTTGATCTAATTTCAGCGTGGGACTTCAATTAGTATATGTCTAAGTTGATCATTTTGTTTCAATAAAATTAGCTTTTGCATTGACTGGTATTAAAACATTTTTTTCAGCGATTCTCTAGTATGTCAGGGGTTGAAATCTAAGTCTATGTTGCCATCCTTTAAAGTCAGTGAGAGGATCTGATTCCATGATGAGAAACTGGAACTCAGAATCCAAGATAAATTTTAAATGCAACATTTGTGGGTTTTGAAAATTTTTTTTTTTTCGTATTAATACATACTTGTCAAACATGGATAATTTCTATTTGAGGAGAAAAAGAATCACAAAAAATAAATTTTGGTAATAGACAATAAACAAAAGGTTTTTGAGCATCAAAATCTTAGGCTGTAATCTTTTACAATGTATACTAACTGATGGTTACAATCTCTTTTCTCTCAAGATGTATGGCCATAAATTTCACAAATCTAATGAAAATGATTTAAAACCACAAAAACTTGATATTTTCTCATATATGGCCAACATTTTCGAATCTGTAAAGTATGATAAAGTACAATAAGTAACAACAGTTAGGATTTTATGAATAACAACAAAGGATAGTTGTACATTAGTGACACTAGATACTGGCTTTATGTGCGTATTACTGTTTTGCATGCAAGATCAGATAACATCCGCTTGTCAAACTGTTTTGTCAAATTTTAAAACTTATGATATATGGTCACAATATTTCTTTAGAACTGGGTGTAAGTCAAAACATTCATTTGTGACTAATGAAGGTAATTAACGCACATTTCAATTCATAACATTTTACCCATGAAACTTTATCAGCGAATCAGAAATTACTGAGGCCATGTTGTGTTGTTTTTCTAGATGCATTTAAACAATAGAAAACCTGGTTATCTATGATCTGAATTTGCATTTTAAATTGTGAAATTGTAATTTATGACCCACTCTTCCGATCATATAAGATAACTTCGTGTGTCGGCACTTATTGTTTTTTAAAATACTTCAGAGAGATATTCTTTGTAATGATAATAATTGGCTTTGTTACAGCAAATATTTTTGTCTATAAGATTGTTTACAAATATTTCAATAAAGAAACCAGAGAAGATAAAAATAAAATCAATAGGAACATGAGAAGAATGTCTATTTCTTTGTAACATTTCTATTATCTCTGGAAACGTGCTACTGCATTAAAATTTGAATTAGTAACTGTTACAGAGTTACTCCCCTTTTATTCTACTTCAATTACAGGACATATACACAAACCAATCGTATTAGAAATAGAATTTAGGCTGCTTTAAATGATTCTCTTAAAAATCTGTTAGAGACAATTTTTTGCAGTAAATTATACCTAGTGTTAGTAACACCATTCTTTCATAAATTTTCACTTATGCATTCTAACATTGATTATTAGCAGAACTTGAACTGAAGTCATGAGAAATTGTCTCTTCAATTCATTAAAAATAGCCAATTCAACATTTAAGGTCCAGTTTCATACTTTGTATAAATGGTGCCAAGTGGTCTGTTTTTCCAAAACAGCAATTTAAGGCTCTGATTAAAATATCATGTTGATTGAAATTGTGAATGAAACGGCTTTTAATATCGATGGTTCATGTTTATCTAAACTTAATGATATCGTTCCCTTGAAGACGGAAGCCAAATAAATCTGCTGAAGCTCGACACCTTTAAATAGCTCGGAATATAATTTGTTTCATTTCATTGTGGAATACTGAAGCGGAGATTAAACGGAAACAGTATCTCTTTTATTCAGTAACAATTAGCCTTTCCGAGCTACATTTTTCAAGTGAGTTGACAATTATTTGCTGTCTGTAGAGAAATAATGCACTCCAGTTCATGGCTTATCTAACAAGAAGAAATGGATAGCCAAGAAACTGATGAATTCTGTACGCTTCTTTGCAAATACATAAAACTCTCATTCATTTTGTAGAACTGAACATTAAACTACCTACTTAAAAGTTTGACTGATATTCTTTGCGATATCCTGTAAATCCAATACTGGTTGACAATTTTAACTGCAATTATAAAGGACTGAGTTTTTTGTTACTTTAGATTTAATCCTATAATTTAGTCTTTTTATATAAAATATATAACCCGTAAGTTTTAAGTACGACAGCATTGATTCCAAAGTATACAAAAAGTGCAAGTATTGATATTTTTTTCTTTCCGAACCCCAAAAACTTTAATCCTATATCTTGCTCACAAAGAATTCAATTTAATTCTTCCCACTGCACAATATATCGATATCTAGAAGTGAATTAATTTTTATAAAGAACTTAATTAAAGCATCCAAGTGTGGCAGCAGAATGTATTCACAGCTTTTTTTTTCATTGCAGAGTCATAGATTCAAGAGAATTGAATCAGTTTTAATATTTTTTACTGTAGCAGGAGTTGGATAAGCTGAGTCACCCAGCTGTTGACCTTTTTAGGGGGTCAAATTAATGTTTTGATTGCATTTTCTTGATTTTTTCCTATTTAATGAACTCATATGCTATCCCAAAAATCAATTGACAACATCATTGGAGATAAAAACTGGTGTTGATTCATCATTTATGAAGTAAATGGTAATTCTGAAGACTTAAAATGCATCAGTAAATATCTAGAATAAATAGTTATAGCTTAAAATGTTTTTAGCAGATGTCAGTGGATATGGGGTATGCAATGAAAACTCTCTAAAAATTTTCTGGGTGTTAATTGTTTTACACATTTCAGCTGTTCGCCACAAAATTTATTTTGCTAAACTACATTTGAAGTCATAATTACAATTTATGAAAATGTAATATGTAATCTATAAAAAATGGTTACACAAAAGTTAGCTTATTTTCTGAATTTTATACTCTGCCATGCACTTTTGGTTTCAGTCAGTTATCCTTTCAAATTATACAAACTGTCATAATGCTTTAAAGATGAAAGGGCATATTTATTCATATCCAAGCATTGGTATCCATGTGATTTGCTTTTTTTTCTTGTAATTTGATATCACAGCAATCAGAACACCCTGTAGAAATCAAGGTTTTATAATAAAGTCAGCATGATATAGTCTCAGCATTTATCATTACAGATTCATCCTTTAATGGCTTCCTTCCTTGTAAAGTAAATACTAACTGAGTTTGCTCTTTGTCAGAAATGAAACATACATATTGAAGTCTCATTAGAAAGTATTAGTTTTCTGTATAAAAAACATTATTTCATTTATTCATATTTCATCCCCCATCTATTTCTATTATAATGCAATTTATGATGTCCTTTAGGAAGTTATCCATGTTACCATGGCAATCATAATGGTCTCTGTCATTATTATGAAAATTGACACTTGATAGAATCTCACCCAATTATTAAGTAAAGTTCAAATATGGTCAACTCTAATCATCACAGAGTGGAAAATTGGAATAGACATGTCCAGTGGATTATTTAGAAAATCTGTATAAAAAGATCTTAAAATGCAAATTTGATACTGATAGTGGACTAAATTGCTGTAATCACATGTAATCAAAACTTTCATAAACTCATCAGCAAATTTTTAAATGGTTCTTTTTGTGTTGTAACAATAATCAAATATCACAATAGTTTATTTTCATTAATTTCTCTGAGGAGGTTCTTACATGAGTATGAAATTTCAAAGACTTGTTATAGAAGATGGAAAATAATCTTTTAATAACCATATCAAATTAATATATACTGTTTTATCTAAATCTCACAGTGATACCTTAAACTTAGGCACCTGATTTAAAGTGTCAACACAGCATTGCTAATATATTATATTCCCTACATTGAAACTTTAGTTGGTCTAGTGAAATGTTATTTATTTTGCCATGTTTTTGTTCAATCTATCTAACTGAATGTGGATAAAAGATATAGTTCAATAAAACAACACATTCTCTAGACATACATTATGAATACTGGTAGTTTAAATCTTTCTGTTCTTTCAGTTAGCTTAAATACGTCTTGTCCCAGTGAGCGTAGTATTAGGGTCCAGAGCATGACAGAGTACTTGTTGCAAGTGCTTTTAGTCCCCTTCCAACAGCACTGAAGGGAACTATAATAGGTTTACACTGATCTGTCCATCTGTCCGTCCGTCAGTCACACTACAGTTTTCTTGACTTTTTTTCGGAAACCATTTATCCAACTGATTTTATTTTTAGCTCACCTGGCCTATAGGCCATGAGAGCTTATGTCATCACTTTGCATCCAGCATCCGCTGTCCATCATCCGTAAACTTTTTACATTTTTATCTTCTCCTCAGAAATTACTTGGTGGATTGTAACCAAACTTGTTAGGAATGATGCATGGAAGGACCTCTACAAATGATCGACCAATGGTTCCAGTTGGATGAACAACATGGCCACCAGAGGCCAACTTTGATTTTTATTGGCCAATTATTTTGAGCTTATAATGAATTGAGCTACAGATCAAGTTTGAGTTTCATACTGAGCAGACAATTATTGTGAGAGTTATTGCCCTTTGAAATAGGAATTATTGCCAATATTATAGTTTTCCAGACCTTTCTACCAAATAATCTTAATTTTGACATTTGAGCTTATAATGATGAGCTACAGATTAAGTTTGACTTTCATGCTGATCAGATAATTATTGTGAGAGTTGCTGCTCTTGGAAATGGGGATTAATGTCAAAATGTTAGTTTTCCAGACTTTTTTTTGCAAACTCTTTACACAATGATCTTATTTTTGGTATGTGAGCTTATAATGATGAGCTAACAGATCAACTTGTAGTTTCAGGCTGATCAGGTCATTATTGTGTACCCCTTTGAGTTAGAGAATTGTGATTCAATTTTTCAGACTATATTTAAAATATAATTCTAAATAATGTTTATGAAAAGTTAATTAATAAAGATATCATGAATTGACAGTTTGCGTATTGGTCCTCGCCCCAAGCCAATACAGCAAGCCTCGGTCCAATAACTAAGCCAATACGGAAATTATTCTTCTTTATTGCAAAATTACACCCATAAGGGTCAAGCAATACAAACAAACACATATACATTTTAAATACAATGCAATACAATGAAATACAATACAATATAATAGAACATATTTCAAAAGTTCAATTATAAATTTATGTAAAAAACACAATCATGAGCTTGTCTGACATGGGTCTGACCCCCTCAGTTCTAAAGACTGTTTAATGAAGACTCCAATATGACAAACAATTAATTAATAATATCATATTGTATTGCTTGTTTTAATCAATTTCATAGAAAACAGTGAAAAATAAGTAACCTGCAAATAAGTTTTTGAAATACATATTTAAAGTACTTAATTGAAAAAATATTGGTATCTGTTGGAATTCTATAACATTGGTTATTTTAAAGAGTGAGGCAACCATTACTGACAGGTCTGCTCCAACTCTCTCATACTAGAAAATAACATTAACGTATCCTAGTATACATGTTTTTCTTATTTTCATTATTATAGAGAAATTGTGACCTTATTGGAGAATTCATTTTGACAAAAGTTTATCTGCCTTCATGTAGATAAATTTCATCAAATTTAAATGACAGGTTATGGAATAAAAGCAAAGAGATATTGTTAGTATATATGTATTTCTATTATAATTCAATATTTTTGCCAAATATGAAATGAATATTGTTGTTCGATAGCTTTATTTCATTCTTATTGTCTTAAACTGTTCTATCTAGTAATAACATTTGCATGTAAATGTTGAAAAATCGCTCCCAGATGCAAAATTGATACAGTCAAACGATGTGTTGCTTCGGAAAAGAAAGATTTATTTCGGAACTAATTCATGCTTCTCCACAATCACTTAATGGTTACAATTGCTTGAATGTCTCATTATTTTGTAGATCAGTGTTGGGCCTAAATTGAATTGTCCACTTAGAATTATTTATGGTGACAAATTTGACATGAAGTGTTGTTTTTGAATAGAAATTCTGTTTTCTATGATTGGATGTGACTGTTTGAATGTGTTAAATTATTTCATTCCAATTATTTCACTAGAGCACAGTTTTCCATTTAAAATAAAATCTTACATATTGACCAACTAAATACAAATATAAATGAATTTACAGTTTTTCTTGGAAGTAATATTTGATTTTTGTGATTATGTGAAGATAACTACCCCAGAATCTGTCTAAACAATCATTGATTTTATCATAATATACAACAAAAGACAGCTGAAATTCTTTTCCATAATGAATTTAACAATGTTGAGATTTAAATCAATTTTTATTAAGAAAACCCAACATCATACTTCAATCAAGATAATATTATTCTGTGTTTCAAGTATTCTTTATTATGTCACATCACAAGTCAAATTTCAAATCACTGTAAAGATTCTGACCAAAAAATCCTGGTCATGCCATTAGCCGATCATGAAAATTCACTTTAGACAACAGTACAAAGTAGAGATGCTACATGGTGAGACACTTTTTATTCTCCTTTTTGCATATTTTTTGTGTAATTTGCAATCAAAGCAGAAACATATTCATGACACAGCATTAAAATCCAAACATTTGATTGACTTGTAGGCTGCTGAAACAATTCAGCAGAAGACAGTCAACTTCCTGTTGGCATAAGCACTTCCTGTTCGTTTCATCTCCCATATGAACATTCAGATTCCATGACTAGAACTCTATCTTTAGTTTAAAACTTGACTATGGTCAATTTTATTTGTTAATCTTGGTGCTGTTCAAGTGAAGAAAGTTAATTTCCTGTTATGACACTCAGCATTGGTGTTGGTTTATTTTGGATGATTCATACATTGCACATCCAGACTATTTAGCTTCCAATTTCTCATCCTTCGAACTATGTCCTATTAGATCAATTTATGTAACAGCCAAATCTTAAAACTGAGGAATAATAATTCTTTTGAGATACCATTGAAGGGGCTAGGGTAAAATTTCATAACTTTTCAACATTTCATTGAATTTAGAGTTACAACTGCAACAGGCATATTTTGACACTATGCTTTCATATTCAAATAAATTACTAAAAAAAATATGTTGAATTTTGGAAGTTTTACGGGATTAATTGTCATAAGTTATGGCAGTTTATTAGTCCAGTCAATCTAGCATAAATTTGACCCTTACCTTAAAGTAATTGCAAAAGAAGATTTTTAAGTTTTAATCTTTAGCATTATACCCCAAATATACACAGAAAAAAGTCTAACAAAATCTAACTTGAGGAAGACTAAAAAATCAAGATTTTAAAATTCCTATGGAGATTTGCATTGAAAATGGGAGATAACTCTGCAAAAAAGGCAGAAATATCAATAAAAATTGATACAAAATTTAACTTTACCGCCTCTATTCAGCAGAATGTATTGTTTCTTGAAATTTTATCCATCTTTAGAGTATAACAAACAACTCTAAAGGTGTTTTCATATCTTTTATCAAGCTACAACCAAGATTTCGTAATTCATTAGTTGACCATTTATTAAATTTTTCAACATGTCAAAGTAAAGAATCTCAAATTTAATAAAAATGATTAAGCACATATTCTTCTTTTTGTGGTTTAAAGTTTCGTTAAACAATGTAGATGCTGAACAAATATAATTTACAGATATAAACAATACCAAATTTTCACATTATTTTTTCAAAATGGTCACAAAGCCACAAATTTGCAATTTCTTTAATGAAAAATGTGCCAAAAAAAATAAAAATACCAATAACACTTCGGTTTTGTACATTTAATGAGCAGAAGATTATATAATATAGTCAAATACGAACTTATAACCCCATCAAAGTATCATACTTTACATGAATTTTAAAAAAATCAACAAAAAACTGACAAAAAAGACTAATTTTTGCAGAGTTATCTCCCCTTTCCAATGTTAATTTCCATAGGAAATTAAAAATGCTGATTTTGAGTTTTCTTCAAGTTAGATTTTATGGGACTTTTTTCTCTGTATATTTGGAGCTTAATGCTATAGATTAGAACTAAAACATTTTCTGTTGCAATTAGTTTGAGGTTAAAACTTAGTTTGACTGGACTATATCATTGTGGAAGTCCATATGTAATTATAATGAGTTCTCTAAATCTCAGAATTTGGTGACATTTAATACCAAATGGGGTAATGGGTTATTTTTATTGTAAATTTGCCAAATATTTACTTAAAACTTTGAAGTTCATTGCTTTTTGAAAAGTCCCAGATTTTACCATTTGGGAGTAACTTTTAGAATCAGGATGATAAAGTTAATCCTATCAAGTAAATCTGCCAATCTACATAGCTGTCATCATAAAGTTGTTTTTTTTTTTAATTTAATTTTTATAGTTTCACAAAAAATTGTAAGACTGCTGATGTTGTAACTGTAAAGTCATTGCTGAAACATTCTAGTTACCCACCAAATAAGACCTACAATCAATCATAGTCATAAAATATTTTATGAAACCCTTGGCCTCACAGACAGGTCTTTAGAATCCTTCTTATAGAAAGAGATCCCAGAATTCAATTTTGATTTTTATATACCAAAATTTAGATGCAGGGCAAAGTGACATTTAATACTGTATAACATTTCATATTAATGGAAATGGTTAACCATAATAATGTAAGTGCAAAAATCTCGGATATTATTTAATAAAAATAAACTTAGGCACATATAAATAATAGTGGAATGGAATTACTTTTTAGAGCCAAACCTCTTTCTAAAATATTTTAGGTTCTTTATGTACTATTTGCAGAAACATGCTATAACTTATATAAGTACTTAATGGAGTAAATATGTCAAGAATGATATGTATTTGTTATTGAAAATTTGCTAAATGTACATCTCAAGTTTTTGATTTGTTACAAAAAAGCTTTTGATCATCAAAATGTCAGTCTGAGATCTGATTAATATAGTAACCCTACTCTGAAATCAGGTGTGCCATGAAACTGTTGGGTCATATAATTTCATAATGTTCAAGTATTATAATCCAAAGGAAGCTTATATAAGTACCTTCAGATCATCTGGTTTTGAATTATGTCATATTTTTCACTAGTGACCTCTTTTGCTAAATTTTCTGAAATTAAAAATAATGTTGAAATTTACATGGAAATGATATGATATGTCAGTGAATCATAATATTCCAGATTGTTTAAATATTTAAGTAACTCTCATCCAGAATTACAAATCACACAGACCTTTTAAGTTAGAGGTGGTATATAGCGTCCTTTTTTTGCTCACCTGACCTTTGTTAGCTTTTGCCATCACTTAGTTTCCGGCATCTGGCGTCGTAAACTTTCCTTTAAAGATCTTCTCGTCTGCTACTTGGCGCATTGGAACAAAAGTTAGCAGCAAAAGTCCTTAGGTGGTCCTCTTTCGGAATTATATCCGATGACCCCGCCCGTCGTCCAATATGCCCGACAGAGCCAAACATAGTTTAACATAGGACCCTATGGGAAATTTACTTAAAAGATTCTGGTTGTCTGAAACCACTGGGCCAATTGGAACAAAACTTAGCAGCAATGGTCCTTAGGTGATCCTCTTTCAGAATTATATCTGATGACCTGGCCTGCCATACAAGGTGGCCACCATAGCCGAAAATAGTTTAACATAGGACCCTATGGAAAATTTACTTAAAGATCTTGTCTGAAACCACAGTACCAATGGGAACAAAACTTAGCAGCAATGGTAGTTAGGTGGTCCTCTTTCGGAAGTATATCTGATGACCCCGCCCATCACCCAATATGCCCTCCAGAGCCAAACATAGTTTAACATAGGACCCTATGGGAAATTTACTTAAAGATCTTCTTGTCTGAAACAACTTGGCCAATTGGAACAAAAATAGGCAGCAATGGTCCTTTGTAAGATGATCCTCTTTCAGAAATGTGTCCGATAGCCTAATCTGTCATACAAGATGGTCGCCAGAGCCGAACATAGTTTAACATAGGACTCTATGGGAAATTTTCTTGTCTGAAACCATTTGGGAAATTGGAATAGAATTTAGCAGCAGTGGTCCTTTGGTGGTCCTCTTTCAGAATTATATCTGATGACCCCGTCCACCATCCAAGATGGGCATCAGAGCCAGAAATAGTTTAACATAGGACCCTATGGGGAATTTACTGAAAGATATTCTTGTCTGAAAACGCTTGGTTAATTGAAACAAAAATTGACAGCAATGGTCCTATTAGGATCTCTTTCAGATTTGTTTCTTATGATCTTGCCTACCATCCAAAATGGCTGCCAGAGCTGAACATAGTTAACCATAGTACCCTATGGGATATTTACTTAAAGAACCACAGGGACATTTGGAATAAAACTTAAAGGCAATGGTCCTTAGTTGGTTCTAGGCTGCCAGTCAAGATGGACATAGTCCAAGTGACCGATACAGGCTCCTGGGAGCCTCTAGTTATCAATATACAGCCCTGATCATTTCTGCCAGAAATTGTCTATATTAGTGCTATTTATTTTATTCAGACAATATGTTAAACATTTACACATGTATATCTATGTCCCTATACCTTAATGGCTTTTCTCCTTAATGTATTAAAAAGCTCTGTCTCTGTATATGATTGTTGGCATTATCATTGCCATTTGAATCTGCTCTTCAACATTTTTTGCCCTCAGAACAACTAAAACACTGTTAAAGTCATTCATGCAAAATGCTTATCTTATTCATCAAAATTGTTATCATAGAATATTATTCATGGAAAAATTAGATTTATATCACAACTCTCAGACAGTGTTTAAAATTATTTTTGTCGGACAACCTTTCTTCTAGTTACTTTACAATATTGACAGGAGATTTACTTGAAAAAAATATTAATAAACAAATTAAGATTTCATTATTGATAAAATCGGGGTTCAAATCATTTCCTCAGTATCAGTCCTTATAACATTTCATTTCATATATCTGCATGCATTTAGCCATCAAAAACAAAAAATCAAAATGCTATTTTAGTATGTATAAAGATTTTCATAGCTCAAAAAGTCTCCATGTCGGAAATAGAAAAATGATCCATCGTCTTTTACAAGTTGGTTGATAATGTCCCAGAAAAATGGTGGAATTAATAGAATGACAAATTTTCTTTATCTTATAGGTTACATCGGCAAATTGTCTCACAAAAACTGACATATCTCAATGATTATGGCTCGGTTTTGAAAAACAACGGACATTTTCGAAACGACATGTCTATAAGATGATGCAGTAGTATTGATTTGCTCCATACGATAGACAGATAGACGTGATATGTACTGACAAATATTTTAACCACCAAACCGCGTAGAAGTAATGATGTCAGAACACAAATTGATGTTACAATTGCGTCGCTATCCCTTTAATAAGCGTTCAGATGCATTTGGTAATACTTTTGCTCTGTGTTACGCTAATTGAAGTTTCTGGAAAGTTTCTAAAATCAGTTATAGAAATGTATTGACTGAACTGAAGGTTTTTTTTATAATTTTAGTAGATTTAGTGAAGAAATTGTCCAAGTATAATATTCTCATTATGTTTAAGTCTTAAACTTTAAATGTGAAACTTTAACTAAGGATGTTCAATCAGTGCAAAACAGTTATTAGAGTAGCTGAACAAGGTTTGCAACCATCAATTTTGGATTTTTTATCATTTTGCCATACATATCTGTATTTATCTGAACAAGGTTTCTCATATACTGTTATCATTGACTGAAAAGGCATTTATCAATGGTCAAAATCTACATGATAATACTGTAAACCAACAAAGGAAGAAAAAAAATTTGCAAATAAAATTTGAACAAGACTCAGACCCTCTATAAATATTAACAAGTAGTTACAATCTAAACATTAGAACAAAAATCCTCATGCCATTGCCAGTGCTGGCATAAAGTCTAAATATACTACAGTTTAGTTCATAAAAATAAATTCTGAGTCTCCTAATGCAACCTGAAGTTTAAAAGAACTGTTAGTATGTTCTGGTTTATATTTCTGGTTGTAATATCATTAACTGACTTTTCTCAAGTATAGCAGGATTTCATATTATAGACATTTACAAGAGGGAAGAATTTAATTTGTCAGAAAATTTTATGTATTACATCTATTCTAATGATTAATTAAGGGGCACCTGGTTTTCTTTTGAATAGTAATTTGTAAAGTATCAATTTGTTATGTCGAATTGATTGAAAATTTCATGAATTCATTTGTTTTTGGGAGTGATTTTAAGTAGGATTTACCAAACTGTGGCTGTTTTTAATTAGGAATTAATGAAGTTTGATACTGAAATGATAAATAAACATTATTTTAAAACACATGTCAGTGGTATTATTTCATCTGAATTCTTATCAATTTGTCAGCCAGGTGTTGAGTATACAGATATATTTGTATTTTAAGCATTAGACTAAATTAAAGAAAACGTAATAATTCAGCTGAAACGGGAAAAAGTTTTAAACATAGATCTTAAATACAGTCAAACATGTCTATAAAGGGCACCCAAGGGACCAGGAAAATGTCCTTTATTATCATGTGTCCTTTATACACAGGTTAATTTACAAGCTTTGTTTATGACTGGGACATTTTCATGGTGCCCTTTATAGACAGGGATTTGCTATATAGAGGTGCCCTTTAAAGCAGGTTTGACTGTACATGTAGTACCTAGACCACATATTATTTATACATTATCCTTTTGCCCACACTAAATTTGCAGCTTTCGTATAAATGGTTTCAAGAATTTGTTTTGGTGTTACTATACAATGTAGCATTATAAGCGCAACTGACCACAGGCTTCCGACAATGCTTTGATATTTATTTTACTGCAACTAACAATGTCTGAAATAATTGGACACTCAGATTCTACAAATAATTGCAATTTAGTTGATGCATCTTTGATTCTTACCATTGATGACATTAAGTTTCATTTTATTTTAATAATACAATGAATTTTCTCTGTTTTGACAGCTGACTTTGATAGAATTAAAAAAAATTTATTGTTATAAAAATGCAATATTAATTTGATAAATGATTTGCATGACAATTCACAGCTCTTCAGGGATGAACCAGGGATTTCCCAACACGAATCAGTTCTGAGGTCATGTGACCAGAACTTAATCACAAGAACGTTACAACATGCAGTCAGAAAAATGTTTTATTCATTATAGTAATTTTTTGCGTCACAATTAACCAATATCAGTCCTTTCAGGAAAGATTTTTCAAATTACGGATATATAAAATCCCCTATTATAACAACTTGTCTGTGAGTCACTGTTCTAACTATGATTCTGACACCTTTTCGATTCCGATGCAAATAGCGTCTCGATACTTTCAAAGGGAGTCTAAAATGAAATTCATTACGTATAGATCTTGGTAGCTTTGTACATATAAATGTTTGAAAAGGACAAAAATCTCTCTGATGAGTTTCCTGATGAAAACTAATGGGGATATCGCACTGTAGCAATAAATTGCCATATTGCTACAAATCAAGTTTGACATGATGTTTCTATGTGATTATTCTATAGACTATCCCATTAGACCATCATTGTAATTTGCACAAAAAAACCTGATCATTTTTTTTTAACATAATGGTTTTTTTTTTGTAACTTGTTGAAATTAAAACAAATGATGCATTTACTAGGTTTAGAATTATGCCATGATGAATACATATTAGGTCTTATTTGAGTGAAAATTTTCATGCCTTATTAATGATATGTTTTTCCATTTGGATGGCATTTTGTCTGATGTCCCCATTACAGAATGTCAAAAGATCTCGCCATACCAGACAAGGCAGCCTAATTGATAAGTAATGGTGTTTTTATTTAGGTCTGGCTGAAAGTGAAAAATTGTTCAAAGAAGCAAATTAATCTTTAAAAAGAGGAAATATTAAGATCATTTCAATTTTGTAGGAGTTGTAAATTTCGTTCATATTGCCATAAAATGTAACCTGAGAAAATTCTTTATCATGGAATAAGGTAAAATTCCTGCAAAACCAGCCTTCTAAATTATTAAAAGCAAAATTTAGGCTGTCGATTTATGTTTTACAAGCAGAAATGATTTTGCATATAAGGCCTTTTATTACTAGTAAATTACTGACATTGACATTAAAAATCCTCCTCACAATTTTTTTCATTTTTTTACAAAGAATAGCAAACCAACTCACGAAATCCCACTCTGGAAACGGTAAGGCATTACCTTGCATAAACAATATTTTTGTATTATACAGATAATTAAATGCCTTGTAATATATAGTAAACACCATTTTATGTCAGGAAATGTCTGTCATGTATAGAAATGCCAATTAACATGTAATTAAAAAAAAAGGCAGTTACATCACATCCCAAGTGGCAAACGTGATAATAATATTCCAATATAACCAGACTTCTCTTCATAAAACTGTAATAACATAGAGCTATTTTTAATATCACATACAGAAAGACAGATAATATAATGTAACAATATAGTTTTTAGCACCTGCTTTACAGGAATTAAATGCCTATGAATTCAGACTTTTGGGATTTGGATATAGTTTCAGCATTACAAAGTTAATGTCTGGATGTAACAATTGTTAGATATAAGGGGAGATCTCGGTTCAATATGATTTCAAAATGATTGTCATTCCTTGGACATTTCCTAAACCTTGATCAGTTAAAATTGTCAGGTTATGAAAATGTAAATGTATTTGACTGCAAAACCAATTAACAAGAATAAGTCTATTCAACATTGCTACATTTCGTGCATTAAAAAATTATACAGATAACTTCTGATTTTTCATCTATAATGATAGATTATATATTATTATGTAACGTTTCTTAAATCCCAGTTGCCAAGAACCTAAAGAACATAAAGTTAATTCATTGATTCATGCACAATGATAGGTTAGTTATTAGCTCACCAGGTGAGCTATTGCCATCACTTGGTGAATTGAAACAAAACTTGGCAGCAATGGTACTTAGGTAGTCCTCTCTCAGAATTCTATCTGATGATTTTGCCCGCGATTCAACATGGCCACCAGAGCCGAACATAGTTTAACATAGGAACCTATGGGAAATTTACTTAAAGATCTTCTTGTCTGAAACACAAAGCCAATTGGAACAAACCTAATGGCAGCAATGGTCCTTAGGTAATTATCTTTTAGCATTGTATCCAATGACCCCGCTCAACATCAAAGGTGATCTTTTTTCAGAAGTGTATCCAATGATTTCGCCTGCAATCCAAAATGGCCACAGAGCCGAACATAGTTTAACACTAAAGGACCCTATGGGAAATTTACTTAAAAATCTTCTTGTCTGAAATCACAAAGCCAATTGGAAGAAAACTTGGCAGCAATGGTCCTTAGGTGATCATCTTTAAGCATTGTATCCGATGACCCCGCCAGCCATCAAAGATGGCTGTCAGAGCTGAACATAGTTTAAGATAGGACCCTATAGGAATTTATTTCAAAGATCTTCTTGTCTGAAAACGCAAAGCCAATTGAAATAAAACTTGGCGGCAATCAGGCCCTTAGGTGGTGATCTTACAGAATTATATCCAATGACTCCTTGAGCTATCTAAGATGGTGCCAGACTTGAATTTAGCTTAACATAGGACCATATGGGAAATTTTCTTAAAGATTTTATTTTCTGAAACCACTGGGCCAATTGGAACAAACCTTTGCAGCAATGGCCCTTAGAGTGTCCTCTTTCAGAGTTATATCCGATGACGTAGGCTAACATCCAAGGTGGCTGCCAGAGCTGAACAAAGTTTAACATAAAACCCTATGGGAAATATACTTGTCTGAAACAACAATGCCAATGTAAACAGAACTTTGCAGCTATGCTCATTAGATAGTCATCTTTCAGAATTTTATCCGGTGGCCCCACTGGCCATCCAAAATGGCCACCTTAGAGCCAAACTTAGTTTAACATAGAACCCTATGGGAAATATACTTTTCTGAAACCACAATGCCAATGTAAACACAACTTTGCAGCTATGCTCATTAGATAGTCATCTTTCAGAATTTTATCCGTTGGCCCCACTGGCGAACCAAAATGGCGACATAAGAGTCAAACTTAGTTTAACATAGGAACCAAATTTTTTCCTGTCTGAAACCATAAAAGCCAATTGGAACCAAAGTTGGCAGGAGTGGTCCTTAGGTGGTTCTCTTTCAGAAATATATTTGATGACCCTGTGCAAGCTAGACACAGTTTAACGTTAATTTGCCTTATGGGAAAATTCTTGTTTGGA
Source organism: Mytilisepta virgata (assembly GCA_028015205.1). Taxonomy (NCBI): domain Eukaryota; kingdom Metazoa; phylum Mollusca; class Bivalvia; order Mytilida; family Mytilidae; genus Mytilisepta; species Mytilisepta virgata. The sequence goes on from CM051515.1 coordinate 43,042,202, forward strand.
ACCAGTAAAAAATTTGGCAAAACCAGTGAGCCAATTAGAACTTGACAGCAATGTTGCAATCCAAAATGGACATCATAAGTGAAACAATTTATTGTGCTTGACTAAGTCTGCATATGATTTCATGTGAGTGATACAGGCTCCTTGAAGACTCCTAAGTTTTTCTTTTATCTTAATTCTCATGTCACAGAACAAATATACATCTAATTTAGAAAAATGTTCAGAACTAGAAAATTTAAAATTATAAAAATTAACTTGCTGGTCCATATTTAAATGAAATTGTAGAGATAATTCTTGGATTTATTTTAAATTCTGCCTCAGCCCATCCATATTTTCAGAAAATTTTAAACAGAATCTTGCAACTTTTGTATTGCCTTAATGCTGATTCTTGCATTTTCATGGGTTTAAGGAAAATATGATCTTTTGGAAATAAATATTTCAAGACTGGCCATATATTGAAATTGATATGTAGAAACAATAAAGAAAAAGAAAATTGGACTATTGAACTATGATCTTTACAAAAATGATAGAGTTAGTAATTTCTATTCATAATATAATTAATTTCCAATTTTCAATGAATTATGAGTTGTTAATAAGACTGTGTCTGAAAACACTATTTCAATACACCAGCTGTTATTTCAGATAGAAAAAACTTCTTGTCATAAAAAATGAGACATTGAACTGTTTTGAGCCAAAACATGTAAATTTCATGATCCCAATTTATATTTGCCTGATTGAAAAAAGCTGACAGAGATACCCAGACAAATTTATATGAAAATAACAGGTTAGAACCATAAATATCACTTTTTGCAGATAATTGCACCCTTGACAATGTGATCTGAAGAGACAGATTTTATTTCATGTGCCTAAGATGTGTCATAATGTCCCATGGGAACTATTCAATATAAAAAGTACAGTTCTTAAGTTTCTAATGAAGACATTTCTGTAGGCTTTATTATTATTTGTTTTGTATAAAGATCATCTTATAGGCCCAAGTTGGTCTTGGATTAAGTAGAAATCTTTAAAAAATCAATTTATACAGATGACACGGTGTCATTTGAGTATTGTATATAATTATGCAGCTAATTTTTTCTCTCTCCAAAAATGGCTTGATAGCATAAATTGTTTATTCAGCTATTTTGACAATTTTTTTTCATAAGCCCATTTTTCAGTAACCATTTAATGTGCCAGCTCAAGAGGTAACTCACAGTCCACAGGAAGACATATCACCCCCACCAAGACATATTATACTGACTCTGAGCCGACCAGTCCTTTGCTCTTACTCCTAGATACAATGTGCTTGGTGGAGAATAAGCAAATACCAATTTTAATGTCTTAATTGGCTTGACCCAGGTGGGGATCCAACCTGCGACCTTTCGCACTTGCAGCGAGCACGCTACCACAAGACTTCCAAGGCGGTTTAACCTACTAAGGGTTAGGCATATAGGAACACAACATTACAATGGCATGTACACACACAACATCAAAACAGTATCCAAAGAAATTTAAAGCTGATTTTTTTGGGTAAATTACAAGGGTCTTCCCACCTCAGTTTTAATGACTGTTTTATGAAGACACAAACTGGCTTGAAATCAGGTGTTGCAGGGTTAGGAATTTTAATAATCAAAACATCAGAAAATATACTCTTGAGTGTACATCTTTAAGTTCATAAAGAAGAATTTTTCTCAAATTTTGATTTATGTTACAATTGTGAGAAAAAAATGAGATCCATCTATGTTTAACAGACTGGACACTCCCTGTCCTTGTTGTTCATACGTTTTTAGTTTTTAATTGTAGTGCATGTATTGTTTTGGTCTTGTCTTCGTTGTTTTCCGGAGTTTGTCAGTTGTAACGATTTTTCTCTCCTCGAATATCCCTTTGGTATTTCTTTACTTTACTTATAATCCCTGGGTATCTGCATTATTCAAGTGTAACTGTTAACATTGAAATAGTCTGTAAATTCATTTTGAACAAGCATCAGTGTTCATCATTTTCATTTATTCTTTCAGTAAATTTTTAAAAGTTATTGAAAATATTTTATCTGCCAAAATTCGAAATAATTTTAACTTTTATAATTGCTGGCATTTTACTACCAGTTAATCAGAAAAAAATAAGTAATGATTTCATTTCAAAAATCAAATGATAACTTCATTTTTTCTGATAAATTGAAAAGTCATAATTCTTTGGATTGAACCAGAAATTAAAGGAATATTGATAAAAGGAAATGTGAATAATATCAAACAATGGAATGGAATAATGTTTCAAAAACTGCATGATTCTATAAAAATTCACACATGGCATGACGAATGTCTTAAAAATATAATCATCAAATATCAAAATGAAATTAACGTGAAATCAGAATTACTTGAATTACAAGGCAAAAATGGTATTCTGCCGACCAACGAGATAGTATTTATTCCACATGAAATCACTGAAACTGTCGGTATGCATTGCATGTGTGACGATGATTATGGTATTGGACATGGAAGCCTAACGTTAGAGTATCACTAACAGAAAGACAACTTTAATGAGATCCATTGTAAAACTGGAGAACACAATGCAATTTGCAAACATTTTTGCCTCATTACTGAGAATCTTAAAATTTGTTGGCATTGATCATTTAATTAAAAACTCGTTGAAAATGCTCTGTTAATTTGAAAAGTTCGTTTGTAAATGTAGTAGGCTTGCATATCTTCTTGTGTTTCAGTTTGAAGATTTGTGTAAAATATTTTTTGGACATTAGTAGATCAGAAATAAGCTTTTCTAGTTCTTGAAATTCATTAGTATTAACTGATAAGGGTTTGCGTAGCGTTTTCTATAAGAATTTGATTAGTATGAAAAGAAACGGTTGACCTTCTAATTCCATACTTAAATCAGATTTTTATGGATCTGTGATTTTAACTTGATTGTACAAGTAACTGCACAAGTACAAGCTGAAGCACTACAATACCTTGTAGGAAAAAATATTGAAAATCTTTAATACTCCATTTTACAAATTAATGTTTGTTCTGTGTCTTTTGTTTTTGTTTAGTTTTGGGTTTTTGTGTGTTTGTTTTCTTTTAATTTTTTTATTGGGGGGGGACACTTTCAATGCCATTTAGGTATGTAAAACATAACTACTAATGTTTAACAGGTTTTGAGTTCCAATCCTCAATTTAATTGTTCTGAGGTATAGGTTAATCACAATAAAATTAACTATCTCATTTTAATCGCATCTATTCAATCTACCAGTAAATTTTCGTTGAAATTCGAGGAAAAGGTCAAGATAAAAATATAGGCATTTCAAGGTCAAGATACTGTTGAATGTACCTTTTTATCATGGTACATGTAAAACATAATGTTATATGTATATCATCAAACTGGTGGACTCCATTTAAGTACCAGAGGGTATCTATCCCAGCTCAGTTGCTATAGTATTTGGATACTAAAAACCAAAATTGATACATAAAATTTACTGTTACAAAATTGTAAAATTTGTGAAAACTGAGGAGTATCTCCCTGACGTGCATAGCTTTATCCTGAGATGGGTTTGGCTAAAATACCCCTTTTGGTCATTTTGGTATTTTTGAATTTGCTTTTCAACCTTTTGGATTGATTTTTTGATTTTCAACATTTTAGGCCTTGAGCACAACTGATGAGTCGTAAATCGACAAAATGTGCACATCTTGTGCCTCAAAATTGGTATCAAAGAATTTTATATATAAATCCACCCCCACGAAAACTACAAAAATTGATATCCAATGAAATACAGTTAACACTGTGTATTATAAGGTCACCCAAGAGACAAAAAAAAATGCCATTATACTGAGTTTAAGTTCCCTTAGAGGTTAATTTTAGAAGCTTTGTTCAAAACTGGTACATTTTTACAGTGTCCTTTGTAGACAGTAATTTGCTATATAGAGGTGCCCATTAAAACAAGTTTGAGTGTATGAGGAATCCACCGGAGTACAGATTCTGTTTAGAGCACTTAATATTTCTAATACGTGTACATGTATTTGATAGGTCCTGAATTGTGAAATGTTGCTGATATTATCTTCAGCAATGAAGTAATGATTCATGTATAGGCTCATATAAAATGTGGCAGGGTTAAACTAATTTATTTTTGATAGTTCTCAACAATTGGATTTTAAACAAGTTTAAAAATCATCAACTTTTAACGGGTTTATAATTTTCATTTCTTTTTTATGGTGATCATTACCAAACCTGACCATTGGTCTGTAAGACTGGACAGAAGGTGCACTACAGGTGTACCCTATCATAAGGTCGTAAACTTCACACCTGAACTGTGAAAATTACTGGGCTTTGTAGATCTAATTACAGGGTACAGTACTCTGAATTGTTACAGTTGTGATTTTGAAAAGGCATGAACATTTTTGCTCAGTGATATTTAATCTCTGCTGTTGACATGGGACAAATTTTAATAGATAGTGTACATACATCAGTTCTATTTTGAACTAGTATTTCCAGGCAGGTGGGTGGGTGGTATTTGACAGTACCTGACCCAATGGTTTCCATGCAATAATGTTCAACAGAGCTTTTTTAAAATTTGCATGTGTTTATTTCTAGTTCAAAAATATTTTACAAGAAGTTATCTTTTAAAGAAGTAGGAAACAAATTCTACCACTAATCTATGGAAACACTTTTGAAAATGAATGTTTCAGTAGCTTGGTCAGTTTTGATGTTATGGACACATAAATTGTTCTTAGTTTATCATTTAATTCACTATGTGTTATGGTATTGGTCAGTTTGTTATATATGGAAAGTTGTTCATTAATGTTTTTATTATTACATCTGTAAATTTATCATAAGAAAAGTTGCAAACTTTAATACATGATTTCCAACCTAGTGGACATGACTACTGGTAGATCTTTGTTTTGGTAATGATTAATATACCACATACAGTTTTCTCCAGTAAAATTTTGTTTATGCACAAAATGATTTAATGAAGATAATAAAAGCCTTATTGCCAACACATAATGGCCACAGACCTAAGCATACAGAATAAAAAAAAATTATTTAAATTTTTTTAAATTTTTTTTTATACTATTTTCATATTTTTAAATTGATTTAAATCTATTATAAAGACAGACAACTGCAATGGTCGTTTTAATTGGACAAAATATTGTTATCCAGTATGGTGATCGAGGCTTGGCTTCTTTTGGTCTTGAGAATTAATCATCTTTCTCAAAATATATATTAAATTGCCGAAAAATGCTGCTGATTGAGAGAGATCAATTCAACACTTTATTATAATGTCAAAATGTTGGAGATTTTACAAAAGTTTAGAACTTGGAATCTTAATTAAGAATGTCTCAAGAATTATGCACCAGAAGTATACAAGATATTTTGCCTGCAAAACAGCTTTCATATCATTATCTAGTGCATTCACTACTTAATATTGATAAACAAACAAAAAATGTCATATCATGTGATCTGGTGCATCAAATATTTGTTTATTACATGTAACTCTGATGAATATAAATTTTCCTCAATCAGATTTAGTTTTCATAATTATTTGGGATGGCCATGGTAATTGAAATTGGAGTAGAAACCATTTCTTTTGGTGTAAACTAGTTTTACATTAAAAACATCTGATTTAAATGCATTTCCTCCAAAATTTCATAAAGATCTGAAGTCCCCTATCATGGATAATCTATGATTTAAGTTTTGATTAGAACTTTTTAACTTTCAAAGTACCGTTTGCAACATTCAGTTATCATCTCTGCTTGGAAAGAAATATCCTTGTACCATCCTTTTGGGACAGTTGGCTTCAGAGCTTAATTTAAACAAGTATATATGTGTTCAATGGACACTACAAGCCCCTCCAATGATGTAAGTATTTAGTAAATAGAATTAAATTTGTATATTGTTGATTTTGAAGTCCCTAACGATAGGGTAGATGAAATACTATCTCTCAGTACTTCATGAAAAACTATCTTCAACCTGAACCTTAGCGTGGATTCTAATATTGAAATTCCATAAAGAAATTCAAAGTGTATAACCTATGACCTCCAGGCCACAGCATCTGTTTCGCATCAAAATGCTGCTGTTCATATCACAAGCTATCCATGTACAAAGTTTCAGGATGATACCACAAGTCCTTCATGAAAAACTACCTTAAACATGAACCTTAACCTGGATTCTAATATTGAAATTCCATAAAGAAATTCAAAGTATATGACCTATGACCTCCAGGTCACAGCATCTGTTTTGCATCAAAATGCTGCTGTTCATATCACAAGCTATCCATGTACAAAGTTTCATGATGATACCATAACTCCTTCATGAAAAACTGCCTTATACCTGAACCTTAACCTCGTAAGGATGGACGGATGCACAGACCGAAGAGCTTTATTCTCTGCCTGCCTTACATGCAGGGCATAAAAATGCCTAAACCTTACCAGTGGCATACACAACATTTCAGAGAAAACACATGAAAGTGTTTGAACATTAAACACCTGAACATACATACATTCTAAGGTGGGTGCATGAGAACATTATCTTTTTAAATCAAGAGTCATTTCTGAATATCAAGAAGAAATTTACATTAATTAATGATAATAATTGTATGTAAGGATCACATGAAATGACCAAAGTTGATACTTATTTTAAAATGTCATCAATCAAAGCCTCTCCAAAGTCTTTGAAATTTTCAATTAAATCAGTGCACACCGGTAACAAAACTATGTCTTTTATTCATAAATCATATTAAAAACAAATAATCCTGTCAATTTTTCAATAATCTTTACATAGTGAAATAAAATTGTGAGCCTGTATGATTATTAATGAGAAGTTACCCACTGTTATATTTTTTCAGGAGATAATAGAATTTTATTGTTTTATAGAACACCCACAATGTTTTATATTACCTATTGTTGTTATGCTTTGCCACTTGGAACATTTATTTGTAATTTTTCTTGCTGTCAGAGTTTTTACAAGGAAACAAGACATGTATTTGATGTTAAAGTAGCCATTGTGAAATTAGAAAACCTTGTAATGTATGATAGGTAGCCAGTCCTATGTTTTATTGACCCAGAATAACAATATGTTCTGTTTAAATACAATATGGTATTTTCCTGTAAGCAAGGATTGCAGAATTAAAAGCAAAGTGTTGTATACTCGAAGACTTAAGTACCTTGCCTATAAAATCTCCATCATATAAATACTTTTAGGTGGATTTTTATCTAATAAAATCTGATGTAAAGCAGGTGGTTGGACCCCTCAAAGAACAGTGATGAAGGAAGTTTGTTTAATTGTTATATCCCACTCTAAAAGTGGGCACAACAGGTTTATAATTATTGCATTCACCATTTGTCCGTTCGTCCAACAAATATTTCCGTCACACTTTTCTCAGAAACTACCATATGGAATGACTTTATATTATTTGTAAGGTGTGACCAATTTTTAGATCTAACGGATACCTACTTCCTGTTTGCCTATACTTAGAAATTTCATTCTGTTGAATGAACTTCAAAATTTTTGTCACACTTTTCTCAAGTTTTATTGAACAGAATGACCTTATACTTGGTCGGCAGCTTGACAATGATGAGTTGTAATGTGTGTGAACTTTTCGAATCTGTCGGACAAAAATGCTTTGATTTGGAGTTACTTCCCTTTAAATCAAATAAAATGTTATGTAGGTACAAAATTCAGTTTCCAAAATAATTTTCAACAACAAACAGAAGAAAATGATTTCACATTAGTGCAACAGTTTAATTTTTGTAATTACTTAAGTATTATGTATGATTCAGTTCTCCTGAATAATGGGAAGTAACTCATGCATGAAATGTCACTCTGCTATCATCAGTTAGAATTAATTAACAAAACATGGAAAAGTAATTAAATCAAATTACCTAAATTACAATACCTGAGAAAACAAGTGTCCCCCCCATTGAGGAATGTGTATGAGATTAGCTGGTGAGAAAGGAAGAAGCCAAATCCGTTGATGTGACAATGATTACGATGGTCTAATCAGTTTGCTTCATTAAGTTTCATACTATTTGATGAAAATAGTTAACTCTGTGCTGCACATGCTTTTTCAATACAGGTTACATCACTGCAAAACTGAAATTGCTAGCAATTACACAAGCTTTAGGTTTATTTAAGAGCATTTCAGAAGTATTTTGATGTATCGTTTGGATGCGTTTATAAAATAGATTAATTCGAATCCAAATTAGTCACATAAAATTTGTAATTTTCAGTTGCCATCACATGGAGTTCTTAGTAAAAATTGACATGTACAATATTTAATTTACAACTTTGCTGATAACAGACTTGTAGACACACTCTGTAATTAACAAGAATCATTTAACATGTTATTCTGTTAAACAGTATTTGTCATATGTTTTAATATTATATTATTTATGTGTGATTATCTTTCAACATCATACTGTCTAATAAGGTAATAAATTGTAGTGAGCAAAAGAAATATGGCATTCTTAAATTGGTAAAAAATTCAAACTTGCAAGAATATGGTTGTTTATTTGTTCCCATTGATGAAAATTCAATATCTTATTAGTGACAGTCCCATTCTGTTTAATAAGTTTGTGACAATTTATGTTGGTTATTTTTTCACAATTATTGTCAATTAGATTTGAAAGTCTTTAGTTTATTGTTTTGTTTGTCAAAAATTTAAAAGTAAAAAAGCTTCAGATCTCATCCATTGATTGCTGACATTTTGTCTCATCTTTTCAAAGACCATGAACCTGTGTTGATGCACCAAATGAATATTTTGCCAAATTATAATTCTTCAATGATGCTCAAGGACAGAAAGACATTTGATGATCCATAGAATATTAAAGAATAGATTAAATTTAATCCTCGTTAAATATTTATAGCGAATTTATGTCTTATTAAGATATCTGGACCATAATTGACCATGGATTATTCCAGTTGTGCTGGATGTTGACAATGACCTCAGTAATTATCGGTAGACTTCAGAAATGCTGAGTATGCCGATTTTTTTTTTGAAGGAACTCCATTCAAAATATTTCAACTAGGTAAAGGTATATCTACTACTCTTGATTAAAAGTTTGACTCAACTTGTTTTTCATCATGAAGAAATATGAATTACCATTCTTATCTGTTGTAGTCTGGATATCTTTAAAATGATGATGAAACCATCCCAGCATTAAATACTCTAAACCATTTAATGATCAATCCATTAAAGAGTGTACTATTGGTACCAAACAGAATGAAAGGACATAATGAAAATTTTGAAGTCCAATTATGACTACAAATGAAAATCATTCTTAGTTGCAGTTTGTTATCCTTAAATTACATGCTACCAACATTGACAAAATTAGTTTTACAGTATTACCAACAAATTTGTCAGCTTATTGTTAGTCTGAATATTTTTCAGGTAATTTGTTTGTGCCATCAAAAGATTTGTCATATTGACACAAAGGTGTGAAAATGGTCAAGTTCCAAGATTATTAATCCTTTTATGACAAAGGTCATCTTATTTGTGAAGTAATGATGACTAAAAACGGTTATCTCTGTCTGGACATAATGACCAGAGATTTAAATTTGCTATTATTATTAAGGCATGGTAAAGTATGAGATAGGTTGCTGGTAGGGTTGGTATGTGGGTGTCTTAAAAGACTGTGAGGAAGGAAAATCTGGTTTGTTTCAGTGCAACAGCTTATTTGAACCAGGAGGTGAAAAGTCAGCTGCATGCTATTTTGAAAACTATATATATTTATATTTATTCAATAAATGCACAGTTATACTGGTAAGGGTTGATGGCATACATGTCAATATTTAAATTATAAAATAAACAAGCATTATTTTGCACTAATGCAGATCACCCACTGTGGATTCTTTTAAATTTTCCTTGGATGTAAGTTTCTGTGGTGTTCATGGAGAGAAGTAGAAATTCAATGAAATGTGTATTTTACTAGAAAATTTCAAAACTATAAAGTTTTATATCCTCAAAACAATTTAAAAAAACAAGAAAATTTGTAAGTATGAGAATAAACAAACCCAGAATACCCATTGTGACAGAACACTAGGTCAGTGTGTGGATAAAGTCTTCAAAAATACTATCATAATTAATAGTACATTATACTGAAGGGTGGATATAGAAATACTCCAGCTGTCCCTGTGTTATCTATATGTTATACAAAATATCTGGTTTTATAAACTGTTTATAGAGCCATATTTTTCTTGTTGATAAACAACTCATTTCTGGTATCTTTACATGAAAAAAAAGAGGAAAATAAAAAAGTCAAATGGAGAATTTTTGTTGAATATGTTTATCATAAAGTTTCCTTACATTTAAGAAAATTTATTTTGGTGAAAATCACAGTGCTGGTTTGTATATTTGCAACCATTAATCAGAAAAAAATCAAACCTACAAAAAAGTTACATTTGGGTGGTTTGAAGTTTTCAAATCTTAATGGTTATTGGAAAGATTATTTTCTTCTGTCAGATTGTAGAGAAATGTTATATTTCTACATCAGCAAGGATTTTAATGCATGATGATAGATGCACCCCATTTCCTTAATGTCTAAATAGACAATCATGATGTTTAAGTTTATCTAACAAATACATTTTGTAATTTTAGGTGTGAAACCAGATGGCTTCAATATCAAGCTTGATTAGTTTTCTTACAAATATTCAAGAAATCTGTTAAGACAAATTTTAGCAGCTGCCTGTGTTATTCGAATCTGCAGATATTTTTTCAGCATCAATTTTTTTATTTCATTAAAAGTCAAAAGATCAGCTGTGTTTTGTTGTACTGATTACTTGGCTAAAAGCTACTTTATATTACTAGCAGTTGTTTCAGGCTAATCTGATGGAGCTATATGAGTATAAAAATGTGAGGACAAGGATTCTGTTTCAGTGTTGATGTCTGGTACATTTATTCCACATCCTTGTTTGTGGATTTCAAGATCTCACAGTTTTTATCAAACAGGAACAAACCTTACACAGCATGTACAGTATTATTAATACCAGTGCAGTATGTTGAAAAATTTACTGGATTTTGCATATAGTCATAAAGTTTTGAATTGCATTCAGTCTGATACTTCCAATTCAGTTGATTGTATTGTTGGGTTGGTACAACTCATCATGTTATTTCAATCTCCCCTAAAATCCCCCTCTAACAGACTGAACTTTATGCTGAATTAGTTGAATATTTGCTATCTTTAAGTTACATGCTTTATAAACATTGACAAAATTAGTTTTATTACCGACAAATTTGTAAGCTTATTGTTAGTCTAAATATTAATCAGGTAATTTCTTTGTGCCATCAAAAGATTTGTCATATTGACACAAAGGTGTGAAAATGGTCAAGTTCCAAGATTATTAATCCTTTTATGACAAGGGTCATCTTATTTATTAAGTAATGATGACTAAAAACAGTTATCTCTGTCTGGACATAATGACCAGAGATTTAAACTTACAAGGCAGTCTCAAGTCATATTGTCCAATTCCCAGCATGCCTCTTGTTTCCTATCATTTGAACCCTGGGTAGCACCAATGTGACAATTGTCATCAGACAGTAATAAACTTTTGACTCTATTAAAATTTGTCTGGTTTATTGAATGTTTTTCATCAAAGTTGTAAAGAGAGTCCTTTAACAATTATTTAAATAAATTATCTTTTACTTTTTGGAATATTTTCAGGGTTGTTGTCACAATCACATTTACACTTTATCTCCCTTCTTTTCTGTTCAGGAAAATGAAATAATTTCAAATTACTTCTATTTTAAATTAGATAGAAACAAAATAAAAACATTTATTAAAATATTATTTTTAAATTAGAAAGATGTATATTGATTAACAAAATATCTGGTTTTTCTTTGATCCCTTTCAATCTTTGGTCAAGGTGTAAGAATTGGAATAAATATTTCATAAAATTTCACCAAGAAGGGACATAACTCTTTTATCTTATCATTTATCTGACATTTCCAATTAACTGTCTATTTACATCTATTTGGTATCTGCTGGATAATCTGTTTAAAATAATTAACTTAATAATTCAGGCATTAGTATGAAGAACATCAATGCTAGTTATCTATGAATTATTGGATACTGAAAAGTTTTAATGATACAGTGATCAAAAAAGATATACTGGGGTCAGGCCATGGCTGTGACCCTCACTGCTGGGGGTCTTTATTATACATGCAGAGTTAGGGGTTGATTTACAGTCTGTGTGTAATAATACCCTGCTGAGAAGTGGCAGTTGATAATTGAAAAGGTTTTAATTGAGAAAGGTGAAAAGTTTATTGAAGGAGAAAAATAAAAACACTGCAACAAGAATAGTGCTGCATTTTCTGCTTTAACTTGACTTTAGCTTCCAGGTGACATCAGAATTAAGTTGTAGATTTTTATCCTGGTCCACCTTGATCATTTTTATTTTACACATTTTCACTTAAGAAATAATTCATGGACGAAAGTTGGTTTTTTTTGGAGATTTTACCACCGTTGCGCCATATTTCTGTCAAAATTTTAACATGAGCATAGTTAATCTGGGATAAAATTGATCACAAACCATGGGTGTCCATGAATTATTTTGATTCTAATAGGGAAAAACCTTTGAAAAACATCTTCAAATTGCTGGACGGACGCCATTGAACAAAATATGTTATTGCGTCGAAACATATTGTGACGTGGTCACTTCGCGAGGGTCATGGTTTATTGTAAATTTTACCATTAATTTGAGTTTCAATGACGTTTTAAGCAGCGAGCGCATTTGAGAGTTTTATATAAATTCTAATATTTAACTCCATGTCTGAAATCCTGATCACATTAATATATTTTAAATATTCTACAAAAGCATCCAAATTCCTAGACATTTTACAAATCTTGTCTTTGAAACAATGCTGATCAGTGAAAAAATGTCTTGGTTCTGACACAGTGATACAGTGAGTGATTTTCTGTAAAGAATTTGTTAATTGCCTCATCATTATATTATACCATTATTAGATAACATTGTTTCCTCTGGGACATTTGTAGGGTGTGGAATGATTATCATTTGTTTACATATACATCAAATATATTATTTCTATAAACATGTTTCTGTATGTGCTCATTAAAGGGGCAGTTGGATATCTTTAATTAACTTTACATATAGCTCAAGGATGACTCCCAGGGGAGTTAATTGACTATTATATTCTGATATATGGATTAGAAAGGAACTAGACTTTCTGAACAAATTGACAGAATGGCCATTTCTATAATTACAAAGTTACAGGGTGTAATTTAATTGTCTTTACTCTAAACAATTTACCCCATGTTAACGATGATAACGAAATGGACTAATTGGTCAGTTTGTCTGTGTTTTTTGTTCATGTTGACCTATAACTGACCGCTTGAAAAAAATAAATAATTCAGATAAATTTGATTAATATTTCTTTATAATGAAGGGATTTAAAGTAATTGAAAATAAAAAGAAGGGAAGTGATTTATTTGTGGTATTTGTTTAATTGTGGAGCTTGATAAAATTTATCTCTGATTATTGCAAAAGTAATTGGTCTTAGAGATTTCTCTTTTGTTGAGTTCCCACCAGTATTAGATTTAAGTTTGTAATTCATGAGGTTGACATATTATGGGCCAATCTTTCAAGATTTTTCCAAAAGCACTTTGAAATTATCAAGTATCAATCCCCATACAAAGTAGCATCATACAGTTTTACTTTCTGTTTCCACAAAGTTATTTTTTTGTCTTTTTCTGCTTCCTTTCTGACGCAGAGTGATTGAAGTGACTTTACTGGATTAGGTCACCCCCAGTCATACAGTCTTTTTTTCGGGGACATTTCAGAAGTAAACTGTAACAAAAATAATGATAATAATTATATCATCTATTTCAAGAAAAACACCTTAAAATTACACTTTGAGATGTCAATTTGCACTTTAATATGACATACTGACAAGTGCAGTGCATCAAGATTGCAAGCCCATTAGTTACTGCAAGGTAAATTGTTTGATGTCTTTAATGTGGTTTAAAATGAGAAAAAAAAATGCGTAACATTTGGAGATTGACATTTAGAAATATCTGAAGCAGAACAATTGTTTTATAGAGAATGATCGTATCTTTTATATGTCTCTAAGAAAACACATTTGATCAAATTGTTTTCAGATACAATTAGTCATCTTTAACAAACAGTTTGTTTTTCAGCCTAAAATGAATACATTTGGAGTAATGGTAAAAGAGAGATTATAATGGTTTGATAGTGGTAGAATTAATTTTAGATTTGTTCAGATGATATTTTACAAATAAATCAATTATGGATGCTTTTCTATTGAAGTATCTATAAATGTAGTGAACAGGTATATCAGTCACACCCATCAAGATCTGATCATAAAGTAATAATTGAATGCTTTAAAATTTTGTTTGCAAGAATTGCCTCCCTTGATGGAAGTTTTTTATGTTTATTTGAATTGTCTCCCATAGAATTCTAGTACATGTATCACCATGGCATGTGTCTGACTATTACAGGGGGTAATTTATCCAGTACATAAACCCAACATCAGTCGATTAATTCACTGCTAATTACAATATTGTTTCATTATCCAAATTTGGCTTGGGTGGGAGGGGGGGGGGGTTGAAGAAGATGGATATGAACACTTTTAGGAGTTGACAATTTGTGGCCATCAGTAATGAGCAACTGTCAACATAAGCACATAATGGATTTTCACAAAGAACATATGTCATATACTAGTATAAATAATGTGTGTGTCCAAAATATTTTTGCCTATCTTGGACATAACTGCATGCAAGAATAAGTGTATTCATTTGGAATTCAATAAATCATACTCAAATGGATACCTTTTTGAAACAAATTATGCTAATTCATAAGAAAAGTGTCCTTGTCAATTATCTATTAAAAAATGTGTTATCTTTTTTATTATATATATTATACAGCTAATGTTTTGTGTATATGCCATGACCTGTGTGATTAATTGCAACAAATTTTAATTTAAATATTTTTGTACTTGAATTAATGAAGGGAGAAAAAAACCAGACTTGTCTTTCCACAGCATTTACAGTATTTTGTCTACAATAAATCTCTTTCCCATCAAAGGTGGATATAAAATAAATATTTGTCATACATGGAAAAATAATGTAATATTACAGACATGGTCTGATATTAAATGGACATAAAACATATTTATTAGGGATATGAAATATTATAGAAAAAAAAAAACAAACCAAAGAGATGAACTTTTTATGACAAGAAAGGGAAACATTTTTATAGCTTTAAGTGGCTAATGTGTGAAAATTAAGGAATTTAAAAAAAAATAGTAGGTAATAAAAATTAGGAATTATGTTTAGTTAAAAAATTTCACAAGAAATTTAATACACAGTTATAAACTTTTTTTGCATAAACCACTGAAAATTTGATTAACTGTAATAAGTTTTTGACAAAAAGTAGCTGAAATTGACTTTGTTTTTAAACCGTTTTGACAGCCGTAGCATAATTTTTGAAATTTTCATAAATTGTACATGCCTTTGAGACATGAAGGTTGATACCTTAAAAAAAATTGTATGACAGCTCCCTTAATGTATTTATTGTCTCTTTTTTCTAATTTGCAATTTGTGGGTAGTGACATTCTTAGTTCTTTATTGGGTCTCTTATGAAATTGAATTATGTCACGTTAATATCTCTAATTGCTGATGGTGGTCTAGGTATGGGACCAGTTCCTAATAAAGATCTAGCCTACATGTGTGTATTATAGCCTCATTTCAAGATAAGTTGGCTTGGGGTCTGCTCATATACAAAAATTGCCAGTTATTAAGCTGAAGGTCATGGTTCCGATTGATCTTCAGGTTTAAAATGGGGTGTCCAATGTCATGAAGATAAAGTCAGGCGTGCAGCCTCTGTGCATCTGACACCCATGAAAATTTTTTTACAATTTAGAGTTTTTTTTTCTATGATTTTCTCAGACACCAATGATTACTATATGCCTTGGATACACCACTAAGGGCATATACTTGATATGGGTATATCCAATCTATACCATGGTACTTTAATGCAAGTGTGCAAATGATAACTTTTAATATATGGCATCATGGTATAAATATGGAATCAAAAGATCTGAATATTAAATATTGTAAACTGAAAAAGTACCAGAGTAAAACATCTTCAATATAAATACATGAAATTCAATAAACAGAAGATTTAGTATTTCTAAATACTATTTCATTACATTTTTCATGATTTTTAGTGTACATACTGGACTGGAGTACCATGCTGACATCCATAGGTTTTAACGTTTCTTTGATCTTTTACAAAACTGTCACTCTAAAATGCATTCAAGTGTTTTATTAGAATTTAATGCACCTTTTTTATTCACAAGCAAAAAAATTTGTCACAAATTGAATATAAAACCAAGTTAATCAGGGCATAGATGCGTTCATAATATTTTCTTCATTATGCAAGACCCTTGTAGCAATTTCATGGTCAGGAGCCTTCTTTCACTTTTGTGTTTAAAAGCTTAGATTTTTGAAGCGAACGATTCTTTTATTTAGATTTCAAATGCCGAGTAGACATGGCTTTTGACAAGATAGTAATTTGTTCAACTTTAAGATCCGCTAGAATTCAATTGCAAAAGATTAATTTCCTCAGCATTGATAATAAGTCGAGCAATAGTTTGCGGAAAACTCTTGACAGATCAAAGGACGATTTAGCACATTTATTGCATTTGTGTTTTATTTTTTGACATAAAGTTTTCAACCCCGCCTCTGCCTCACATAAAGAAATCAGTACAATACAAAATATGTATGTGGCGGTTAATTAAAAGTCTGTGGTATTATGACATATGTATGATTTTCTATGTAAAAATGTTTTATTCATCTCCAAGTAATCAAATTCAAAGGTTTGTTGACAAAGTTGACATGGGTTATGTCAGATGACTCTTAAAATTTTAGTTTGCTGTAAGATTTTAGGTTTAATTTATGTGAATTACAGTTTTGGAATTTTGTGGTTTATTTATGAAAACTTGTTCTGAATTATAATTAACTTTTTGTACTGTTTCCTGGTAAATGTTTTTGTTAATTATTAAATGCTACTTTTTGCTACTTTAATTGACAACCAGCAGATTTTGTGAAAAAGTAACTGTCCAGATTTATGGAATTTTTTTTCTTTTTTTTTACCAAACTTGAAAGTTTAAAGCAAAAACATGCTTTATAAATTCAACCAAAAAGTAAAAATTGCACATAGATGATTGAGACAAACTTTGACTGATGTTACCCCAGACAATGTATTGGTAATTCTGCAGTACATCAACTTGTTAAACAAGAAATAATATTCTGGCTACAATTCATATTACATATAATAAATGATTTATGTCTTGTTACAGTTGTGGTAACCAGTGCTTATACATCCTCCTAAGTCGGGATTTTTTATCCACATTCGTTCCTACAAACCCCTGACGTCACACATGCATATTTTGCGGGTCGAACATATCGCCTAGTGTGTGACCTAGAAAATTCTACCTTCGACGCAAATGGATTCTCTTTTGACCTTGAGAAGTAACCAATGAAAATCATTCATTCTGACCCGTAAAATATGATTGTTTGATGTCAGGGCTTTGTAGGAACGAACGTGGATACAAAACCCTGACTTGGGAGCTTGGTGCTTATATTATAACAAAAATATGATAAAATTCTTTGAAAGTCTCTTAAAATTATAAATTTTACATGTAGAAGTCGAAACAATAAACTGCTTATTTTTGTTTCATTTTGATACCAAATTAAAAAACATAAGGTTTGTCCATATCAAAAATTAAAATCATATCAGTAAGTGTAGCATAGCATATTTTTTAGTGTGGCTGATGGTGTATTTCTGATGATGGCTAAATTTGTACATGTCCCAAGATTAGAACTGATTTTGTTTGTAGAGACTTAGTATATACTAACAGTATTTAATATATATTTACATCTGAAAGAAATCAGAGAATTTTAAATTTGAAAATAATTGGCATATTAATGTTAATATGATGACAAGTCTTGAAGGAAATAAACTTCTAAACCATCATGAATTTGATGTTTTATCATGATAGACAAAAGTTCATTTCCTGTTTTAATTATAGATTTATTGGACAGTTTTGTGTTGTAATACTTTAATAACTATTTTTAAGATCAAATGAAATACTATAATCACTTTACATGAACATGTCCTAAGGTTAATGGTATATTACTGTCTCAGTGACCCTTAACTTAAGCATACTTACCAAAGAGCAAGGGCCACAGTGAATATCATTGATGTACACCTCAGGTCATACTAATTGTTTTGTATAAGTATGGGTGATTTACTGTTTTTTGCTAAAAGCTTTTGTTTGAGTAAAATACAACATGTCAAAATAAATATTTAATTTGCTGATTTATAATTATTGATGTTCATAAATTTGTTCTAGATTTAGGTAATTGTTGTTGCAGCCATTATAGATCCCTCAAGCAGTTCTCTTCCAGAATGCAGATTCTCAAAATAGTAGTATTAATTAACTGTAGAAAAAAAAATTTACTTTAAGGCTACATCACACCTGTTTCAAATTTATTATTGCATATAGTTTTAAAAAATTTTACACGGGGTAAATTTATAACAGACTGACAACATGAGGTTCATTAAGGTATGACAAATATTGGACGATGAGACTGCAATTAATTGTACAGTATATTTTTATATAATCATGAAGTTGAATTAAAATATTTCATCAGGATTGACTTAATTCAATTTCTTTTGATATTATGCAAAAATTATTGAAAAAATATATCGTTATATCAATAAATTGCCCAAAATGTCTTTTAGGGGTGTAGTATTGTTCACTTTTTCCCTGATGTCCTGAACTTGGGCCATAATTAACTGAGTGACCAAATAATAACTTTGACATATCTGATATTTAATTTATCTTGTTGAATTCAATTGATGAATAATAGGTTCTGTTGGAAGTGAAAGAACAAAAAAAAAAGATATAAGGTGTGATGATAATAGTTAAAGAGAACCTCTGTATCATGTTGAATTTCATAATTTTTTTGGCCCAGAACAACATACATAGCTTTTGTCATAGTCGGTACCCTGGAATATTGTGCACTACAAGCTGAAGTAAATACAGATTTGCTTTTTAATTTAAGACAGAGTTACGGATCTGTAAAATTAATTGTGCCACTGTTTATGTGGCATAAAACTATATATAAGGGAAAAGAAGAAGCAGGGAAAATTTCTCCACAGTGAGGTTAAACTCTCCCTTTTATGTTGAATCAAATAAAAAAAAAATAAATTCAAATTTTTTTTCACAAGTTTTTTTATTTGTATTTTAGTTTAGCGTTTGGTCTTTGTTGGGTTGATCAGTACTATCCTAAATGGTATATTTTCAATAAATATTGTTATGTCAAAGTGCCAACGCGTATGTTCTGTTACCAATACCAGTCAATCAATGTAACAAAAATATTTTCGGTATTTGTCAGAACTAAATTCAGTATTTTAGCCAAATTTGATTGTGCATGGTAAAGTTAATGTCTTATCACATGTTTCTTTCAATAGAAGAAATGACTAGCAATTTTCTTTTCATCAAAAATTTAGATGAACATTTTATAAATTTTATCAAGATGAGAGAAATATAAAAATCGGTAAAGAAATCCGGAATATTTAATTTATTTTTAATGTTTACAGATTTTGTAACAACTTGTTCAACAAATTGTTTTCAATTTCCACACATCTGTTTGGTAATTGTATCATTATCAAATGTATGATTTCATACTTCTATACAAATTAATCATGGTTTCAAAGGAAACATATTTTATCTGCTTAGAAAATGTGTATTTTTATGTTCAGCTGACGAACTTTATCTTTTTCTCAAATTGAAATTAAATGAGAAACTAGTAATGGATCATTAAGTAACCATCATTTAATGTGATTTCGACTGCAAATTTATCATTAATAATTATTTAGAGTTATCAGGGAGTATGTAGGTATTGATATTCTGAAATAGGGATAACACAATTTTCTATTGTCTTAAATCACTGGAAAACACATAAATCACACTCAACCATATATGCCCGCTATGTTTCCATATATACAAAAAATGGGTGTTGGGAAGTTACTGTCTGTTCTCCATATACAGCTGTACATCCTGCATTCTGCTAATTTATGCAATAATGCAATACACTTAATAATATCATTGTCTAACAGAGTTGAATATTTTCGTTGAACTATACATATATTTCTGGACATGTTCAGTTTGAAGTTGTTTAGAATCTGATTCCATGAAATAGTTCAGTCTGCAGCGAAAGAACATAGTTTTTCTCAAATGATGGTTATTTTTCACTGCATGCATCTAGGCAAGCTGAAGAGCTGAGTCAGTTGTATGAAAATTTTACTCAAATATGAATTTTCATTTCAAAAATAATAAGAAAATGTGAAAAGTGTATAGGACAATTTCGGTATGAAGTCATCTTGCTCATTTCCTTACAACACCTACATCCAATACATCACCATTAATTTTAATTATTAAGTAATTCAGCCTATATATTGGTACCCTTGTGAAATGTAATGGTTTTAATTTCTGAATTATTCATAAAGAAGGTATTCACATGTTTCTGAATAAAGTAATGGATGGAGTGAGTAAATGCAGTTTTGGTTTAATTTGTTACTGAAATATACACTTTTTATACAAAGAAGTATTGTTAACTAAAGGAACTCCAAAAGGTTTTGCAAGTTAGGCTTTCAATTCCCCCCCCCAACCCCCTTTCAATTTCAGGTAATAAGACCAGTGTATTATGTTTCCATTTCACAAAAGCTTATATTTAATAATCAATAAAAAATAGGCTTTCAGTAAAAAAAAAACTGTCACAGATTCCTAATTTTATAAAATGTTCTAACCTTTAAGAGTGGAAACAAATTAACTGTCTATCACATTCAGTGTATTGTCTAAAATGTAAAGTTCATTAATCTGTATTTGAATAATATTGATATATATTTAGAAAGTTAAAAAAAAATGTGTGATTTTAACTGGTTTAAAATTCAAATATATTCAGACTTCATTATTCATTTTCATATTTCAATAATCAATATTTTCTTGATTTACAAAGGTAGCGCTGCATGAAAATCCATACAATTTTTATCAGTCAGTTTATTCTAAAGAGAGACATAAAATATCCCACTGCTCATTTCAATTCTAAAGAATTTAAAATTAACAATCACTTTTTAATAAACAGTTTTATTTCATTGTCGAATTGAAAATCTATTTAAATCCCCCGTCGGGTACCCCGCTGAGAGTTGCCGATCATGTGACCTCGCGGTCTATTCAGTTGTAGATTTCACTCTAAACACAATTGATCATTGAACAAGGAATGGAACGTTTATAAATTCTTGCAGTTTTCTTGGTTATGGATTTTTATTTTAGAATTATTACAGAATGATTGAATTAACGATAGGATAACAAGTATTTGTTTACAAATGTGTGTGCTTGTTGACGTTTTAGTGACATGATGAAGACACGGAAAGTTCTCCCAAATATATTTTGGGGGATGCTTGTTTACCTGCAATATTTTATTTTACTTATACCTTTTTCAAGTTTTTGTATGCCAGCAGTATCGGTGACGAGTACGGGCAAAAAACTGCCTCCCATATATTGGAATTACTCAAACCCCATGTAAGTATTTATTTATTTCTACCGTATTTTTTACCTGAATAGATTCACCACCTGGAAACCTTTAAATAAACAGCTTTTAAGATGGTTTTACACATTTTATTACATTTTGTTCAGATATTTATCACTCAGAGACGCATGAAATGTGTTGAAATAAAACTTAAAATAAATTTCATTTATAAATGAAAATGCGGAATAAAAGGTAAATCTTAAAAAAAAAATCATTGCAAGAAATCAAAGGGTTGTAGACAATAGTTCATTAAGGTATTTTAACATAAATAATATTAAAATTTCTCTTTGATAATTAGGGATTAAAGAAAGAATTTTCAAAAACAAATTTAAAACTATTGTAAAACCAATTAAGGGATTAGCAATTCTTATTAATCCAATTAATGAAAACTGTCTGGTCAATGATAATTGAGTAATTATCTTTCAGATACCCTAATTGATTTAACCTCAGGGTATTTTCTCGTAAAATTTCACACTTCAAAATTTCAGTAAAAATGTTGACACAAGATTGTTTGTATTATAGAATATGAAGTCTTGGCAGATTTAGTTTTTTTAGATACAAAGTGTCAAAAAGGAAAAATCTAGTACTATATTATTTTGTATTTGGAAAAATTAAGTTGCAAGTCAGTATTCTTAACAAATAGTTTTATTACATATTTTTGAAGCCGAATAGACATTACATGAATCTAAAATTTTACTTTACTGGAAAAATTTCAACTTAAATGCTTCAAATATCAAAAGAACACAGATGTGACAAAATAAAAGGAATTTCAATGCTATAAGTTGTTGTAACCAGAGACATATAAAAGATATATGTCTCTGCTGTAACCAAGCAATGACAGTAGATGTTGGATTCAAATGACTTTTTTGTAATAAAATGTAAAATTATTATCAATATCATGAAGAAACTGAAAATCTGTGATTTATTAATTAGGCTCACCAAAATTATTTTGTAAGTAAGTATTGACTGTTTTCAAATGTCACAGTATAGTGAGCATTGTGAAAATGAAAATATGTACAATCTGAAATTGTATGGTGCATTATGTTGATTAATATAAAATAGGCAAAGAAAATGTCTCCTGACAAATGTACACCAGGGAATATTAAGATATTAGTTACTCAGGCCTTAATCCTAGGTAATTCTTTGTTATATTGGGTTTTTCCTTTTCTGTATAAGATAGTTTTTGTGTCACTGAGATATATGGCGTGGAGAACATTTTCTGTGATCAAAGACAATGATGTAGCGTGATAACTGATCTTGTCTTTGTTAGATTGATTATGTTTAGCTGGGAGGCTCTGTTCTGATTGATAATAAAATATATAAATTAAGTTGTAATATATATGCTGTACATCTAAACTATGACAGGAGTTCAATTGAAAATTTTTAGCGAAAAAATTATGTACATAGAGAATATACATATATTTTACAAATGTAGGATATGAAACCAAACATTAACTAATTGAGATTTTGATCAAAATGTGATGCAAAATTCAATGTTTTATTGCAAGGATGATACACAATGATCATAGTAAAACATCTATTGTGTTTTAAATTGACCTCAGTCATGCAACTCATCTTTGGAATATTATTTTATATAGGGGTTGTGAAATTCAAATATGACAGGTTCAACATCATCAATCTATTTGACATTGATACAAACACAAAACATTAAGAACTAAATGGACCATGGATTTTAATAATCTGCATGAATTCTAAATTTGTAATTAAAAGGAATCATTTCGATTATTTTCAAGGACCCTTGAGTGCATTTTGTTTGCTGATTTCCATTTTTGGTCTTTAAAATATCTTATTTTATTTTTGTTAGAGATTAGTTGATAATTATGACTACAAGTTGTTGAATAATCCCTAGGCTATACCTAAATGATATTTTCCAGCATAGCATTGTTGTGTTAGAGATGACATTTTTGTTGATAATCCGTTGGTCTTGTCAAAGAAAAATTGTTACGTTGTGATGTTAAGATTGTTTTGTAAAGTCTTAAGTTTCCTTTCTATAAGTAATTGTTTAAATGTTTACTCCAAGAAAACTTTAGGTAAAAAAATACTTGTTTTTCTCTGGTTTTATAAAAATTAAGAGATATGAATTATACGTTCAGTTTGATATCCCTATTAGAGAAGGTTATTATGTTAATGTAGTGTTTCGTTCTCCATTTTAGATGACAATATCGTTTATTTTTATTTTAACAAAATTAAATATTAAAAAAATTTAAATTATTATATTTCACAATGTTATAAATTATATTAGTAAAAAGTGTCTACCTGTCATATAAAAGTTACCAGATACATTTTGAACCTCAGGGTCAACAAGTTGGTTAAATATTTAATTTCATAACATTCATTTAAGATTTTAAATGGTTTCTGTCCAAACAAACACTGTCCTATGTTACTGTTTAAAAAAGTCCCAAGGTTTCTAGTTACTGCTTTGGTTTACAATGAAATGTCATTAAAATCTTTAATGTAAGATATAACAAAGACAGGATTTTATCTTCTCCAAAAGTAATTATAGTCTCAAGTTATCCGTCTGCCTAATGTAAAATGAGTTTTGATTGTAAAGTGAAGATCTCCTGTTGCAACAAAGGTAACATTAGAACATTTTTAGTCTTAAACTAACAATTGAAATTTTTTTAAAATTAATCTTGTTTGTGAAATTGTCTTTTGTATCCTGGGGATCGTGGTAACCTTGACACAAAACATTTTAATATACTCTAAATTCTCAGGAAATTTTCTTATACTTATGCTTGTCTTGAGATTGTTTTGGTTGCTTTTTATTAAGAATTTTATCATCTTCAGCCATTTAATATGTTACATGATCAAAACCAGGGTTCTGAGTCCAAACTTCTTGGAGACCATTATTACATACACTGCTGTAACTGACATGTAACAAAAAAATTTGATGTTTTCTGATGATAGAAGCTTTTGCTTCAGTTGTAATAGAAATGAAAGCGTACTGAAAAGTCTGTTGATTATTTTTGTTTATTTCTGCCTGTCAAATTACTTTGATTTAGTGGAAATGCAGGGAATTCTCAGACACATGCAATGAGGCAGTTAATGAGTAATTTTTAAGACTACAAAAAAGAAAACACTGCATGCTGGGCACAGTATGTATACTGTAATGTAATGAGGAGGTATGTTTCTGCTTCATATCTTCTCATCCTGTTAGAACAGACATTATATACCATGCAAGATATGTGCAGTGATTGTACAGTTGTCATGAGAATGCATTTAACTTCCAGGAGGGGGGATAATCCTTAAATTACTTTGATTTTACATATTTTACTAATGACATTAAAAATTATAAAATTTGACGGTGCATGGCATTGTCTCTGGAATCCCCCTTGGATAAAATAATTTTTGGAAATAATTATACTACTAAAAAGCATTATTATGTTTCAAAGCATTGCTCTAACATAACTTGATATTAACCCCTTACAGAGTTATTTCCCCTCATTAAAACGTAATCTTAAGATTTCTGTAAAATCTGATGTCACAGTATGATTTAACTAATTAAAATGAAGGAAAGTGATCATTTTCTCAGGAAGAGACTCTTGCCTTGATGCTGTTTTAATCAACAGTAAATTGTTCATTTGACATTCTATTGGATAAAAACCATAATAAAGAGTCTTAATGATCTGTACACAGGAAAAAATCTGCTATTTAAAGTATTCAGATTTAAAGCATGCAAGGAAAAATTCTGTGCATCGTTGAAGTGAAGAATCATCTTGCATCTTTACATGATATCCTGGATTAATAGTTGTCATTATAAATTGTGATATTTCACAAATGTTTTGTTTGTTCTGAATAAAACCGACATAAATTTACCGTAAGCAAACAAATGTTCTAAATAAAGTTCAACATTTTGCTATTTTGAATGTGTTTACCATGGAAACATATGGGACAGTGGACATATTGTTAAAACATAAATTGTTATTAACTAATTCAATAGCCATTTAGTACTTGTATGTAAATTTCATAAATTTATTCACGGTCATGTACAATCCAAAATTAATTTGTGCAGTTCTGAACTCGCACCTTTTTGTTGACAAAATTGAATCAGAACAATTAAGAACTGTATTTTCAATATTTGAAGGCTTGAAAGTTAACAATTACCGGTACATGTTTTGGAAGTAAATACACTTCGAAGGAATACAAAAGAGTGTTTGTGTCAGTTTTAAATATTTTTGGGTAAAAAATAATTTTATTTGATATTTGTCTAATAAAACATTTGCTGCTGTAAACAAAATTTTCCAACCAAAAAAATTTGCTTATTATTATGGTAAAGTGTGGCAGACTGAGGGAGGGTGAGGTGGTGTTTGTGCATCTTACTAAAATCTGGCTTGCTGTCATTAATACAGGTTTCTGTTCCATATAAGTCTAATAAAACATTTCCAGTTTTTGTATCAGAATTTCGGGGCCTCGATGGCAGAGTGGTCTAGGTAGTTCGTCGTGACTACTAATGATCACTAGCCTGTCAACACTGGGGTTGTGAGTTCGAATCTCACCTGTGGGGGGAGGGGATGTGTTTGACTCTGATCTAAATTGACAAGGATTGTCAATTTTGCTACCGAAGGTCTGTGGTTCTTTCTGGGTACTCCGGCTTCCTCCACCAATAAAAACTGGTGCCGTGAAATAGCCAAATGTACTGAAAATAGCGTAAAACCCCAACTAAATAAACAAACAAATTTATCAGAATTTCAATACGTTTTGCTTCATTCAAGAATGTTTATTAATATTAATGTAAATAAATAAATAATGAATTTCCACGGTTTCTATAAAGTTGCATTTTTTTTCCAAAATGCACCAGTGGAATGTTTCAAATTGAATTGTTTTTCAAATGAATCATTAAAGTTTTAAATAAATGGGAAAATAATGAAAGAAATGTGTGTTGAGTTTGAATTGAAAGAATAAAATATTTAGGTAAAAATACAGAATATTTTTACATTATTGAACAAAGTCAGTGAACTAAATGAAACACTAGTCTAATGTTTATCAATAAAAAATGAAAAATGGTGGAAAAAGTTCAAAGGAATTCTTAGTCTAAAGATATAAGGGTAGTTAAAAGCAATTAGCTCAATATGATCTACCCTTATCTGATTGTAAAAAAGCCATAAATATTTATAAAATACTGAAAAATGGGCTTTCGCCAATGTTTTGTTTGTCTTCCAAGGCACACAGTGAGTATACCTTTGAGACAGTAATTAAGAAAATGATATCTCTGATGACTAAGATTTTAAGTCACTCTTAATATGTCAGTAAAGGTAAATCTAAGCACCTGACCAGTTGTGAATATCCAAGTTTAGACTGCCTATAGATTTGATGTCAGTTTGTGTAACAGCTTGCCACATGAAATTTAATCGAAAAATTGCCATATCTTGTATTTTTACTTTCAGTTCTTTATATTCCTTCTGCCAATGTATAAAATTTAGAAAATTTTTAATTTTATTGCTCTGCAGTAAAAAATTCATTTCATATCCACAAAATTATATAAAGGTTAAACTATTTTCATCTGAAAAACTTTGTTGATGCTGGTTTGTTGGCACATTCAGACTTTTTAAATTTTCTACTTGTATACTTGGACAACCTCTTATCAAGGTCAAGTTGACATTTTTTCTGACTACAAACATGGACTATCCATCAAATCTTAGTATAAGTTTCTTGGTGAATACCTTTATCACTGTGCAGTACGAGTTGCATGTAATTACCTCAACGATTTATTTACCTAAACAACCCAAAGGCAAACAGTCATACAGAGATGAATCTCCATAATTGTAAACTGTTATAATGGGACAACACCAGTTAACTACTTGTTAAATGTATAAATAATTAATGACCATTCTCTTACACAAATAGTAACTTGGCATTCTGTGATCATGACTATTTAGAAGAAATCACTCTATTTCAAAATGTTTTAGAGTGTTTAATTTTTTTATTACTAATTAACTTGTGAATTTTTAAGTCCATGAAGTGGTGTTCAAATGAAACTGCTACCTTATTCAGAATTTCAATTCAAATTTCACATTTTTTAACCAGATTTGCAAGTACAACTGGTGATATTAAAGACAGCTCCAAACACCAATGAAAGAAATCCAGTGTGGTAACTGATTTCTTGTTTTACCCCAATGCATTATTCAAAGGAATTTGTATAAAATATCTATTTATTCAAAGTTTGATAATTACTTTGTTTAAATTTTCAGATATTTTATGAATTCCGTATATTTTTAATCTTCCATTAGTTTTAATGTTGATCATTATCAGAATCAAATATACCTTTGTAAACTCTCCAAGAGCACAATTTAAAAGAGTTCTAAAAAAGCATAAAAGAGATCTCAAATCAAACGAAGAAACTAGAAAATAGATTTTATTGATGTTAAGAAACCCATTTTCCAAAATAAACATTAAATATTTACAAAAAGGTGTACCAAGTGTGCAGAGATAACTGATCTATTACATTTAAAATTTAAACAAGTTTGACAGTAATGAGTTAGGTGATGCATCAGGTAAAATTCTTTTTCAATGGAAATCATTGTACCTCGACACCTATAACAGATAAGGCCTACATCTCCCGTCTCAAGCAGAGCAAAAAGTCAAGGTATACGTACTTTTGAAAAATTGTGATTAAAATGAATCGATGTTGATTTTGTACAAAAGAAAATGAATGAACAGACTTGATTTTCATCTCGGCAAATCTATTGCATGACAAATATGCCCGCTTTCAATACCTGTTGAGCTGATGTTTAATTCAGTGGAGTTAAATTGTGTCATTAACGCTGTCAATTTTTCATGGCTTTGGAAAGTTGTCACGATAGGTTTTGAAAATTCTTAAGACCACCTACATTTTATAAAAAGATATATTTTCTAATGATACAATCGGGAGTTGATCAATGTCAGTACTGTTTATTTAGTGAGTTTTGTCACAGTGGTATGGAAATCACATTGCTATTTATTTCTCCTGAGTTGTGTGGAAAATTCCATGCAACATGTAATGAGACTATCAATTCTCTTCATATTGGAGGTACAGTCAAACCTGTTTATAAAGGACACCCAAGGGACCAGAGAAAAGTGTATTTTATGAGCAGGTCCCTTTAAATAGAGGTTAATTTTACAAGCTTTGTTCATGGCAGAGACTTTTTCACAGTGCCCTTTATGGACAGTGATTTGTTATATAGAGGTGTCATTTAAAGCAGGTTTCACTGTATAACAAAATATCTCTCTGAAGCTCCTTTTCACAGAATTCATGCATCTTAATAATCTTGGCATCAGTTACAAAAACCTTGAAGTATGGTAGAGAATTACTGAATTGGACTTCTATAAGCTCTTGGAAAAAAGCAGTTATTTTATTTATTTGATCTGCATGACACAATATGCATCAATGCACTGCCAACAGATTTTTGTGTATTTGTCAAACCTGCATGTGTTTGGCTTTTTCAGAAATGTGTATTGGCCAAACCTGCATGTGCCATATGGTTAATGGTCTCAATAGATTACAGTATCCCATTGTAACTCCATGCATGATTTATGACATAAGCCACTTCACCCTAATGTACCTCATTTATTAAAGGCACCGAACTCTTTATTAAATGAGCATCTGATCAACATTGATTAATTTAAGTCTTTAGGTTAATTAATGCTTCTTTGTCATAGGGAAGCTTAATCTTGAAAAAGCTTTTAAAGAACTGTTAATACCCACACTGGCCCCGTGCCACCATTAAGACAATATTAGACTTGGAGAACTTTTAATGTCACTTGACTTCATTAAATGATAAAAAAAACTTAAAACGGCATGTTAGGAAGGATTTGTACTTAGAAATTTTATGTTAAAGTTATAGGCTTATTGCATGTTACTTTGAAATGTTTTGGCATTAAAAACTTTTATGGTATGCTGTGTAATATTAGGGAATATTTTGGCCTTTTAATGCGAGGAGTAATTTTACATATGGCAATGTTTTAAGCAAAATCAATGTTTTCAGTTAGAAAGAGCATCTTAAATGTAATATCTGCTAAAATGTTCTCATCCTTTGTAGTTAACACGGAAAAAACATGTATAAAACAAAGAAGTCTTCAAGCTTTGATTAGGTCATGGAGTGAATGTTTAATTGACTTGGACATCTCCCAGCTACATGTATTCCTTTGCTTGGAAAAAATTCATTATTGATTATAAATATGGACAATTTTCAACAGGAATAAGACTTGTTTCTGATAGATATATAATATGAGTTTTAGAAAAATTTTCACAATTATAAATATATATGGCTTGCTGTTATGGAATTTATGAATTGAATTCATACATATTAAGTGGAGATAACTGTCTTATGCTTGCTTTCGCCACTTTGATGAATTTTACTATCAAATTTTATTACTAGACATTGGATGTATGCGATGAAAGGTTTAGTATGATGATGGGAGAAACGCACAAGTGTACAAACATGTTTTCAATAATATCTGTCAAACACTTCTAAATATGGACAAAAATCTTCTGTATAATGTCAGGAGTCAGTAAATTTGATGAAATTTGTGCCATTAATGTCAGTTTATATAAGTGCAATCACTAAACTACTGTGTGAACCTTTCCTCCTAAACAAAGCTTTGGTAATATCTGTTACATTGATAAAGCATGCAAAATGAATTTGGTAATATCTGTTACATTGATAAAGCATGCAAAATGAATAAATGATACAAACGTTATATTTTATTTTTCACTAATTTGTTTAATGTAGGACATCCCATTTATTTGCTTGGAAAAACATTTCATTATTATTGATAATTACGGACAATTTTTGAATGGGAAAAAATTTGTATGCATTAGAAAATAAATATTAGTAATATCCATTTGCAGATTCAGAAGCCATAAACTGAATTTAAGGGATGATTTTTATTTTTCCCTTGTGTCCAATTTCTGTATGGAATGTATGGGTCCTTTATTATTGTTGTAGATTGTCTGATCCATAAAAAGACTGCACAAATAATGCAACTAAAAAACAGGGTATTTAAGAGTGTATAAATACCAGGATCTTATTTTGTTGGGGAGAGGGGGGAGGGTTGTAGTTTATTGAACCTTAGTAGAAATAATTTTCATTGAACAAATATCTGTAGAACAGGAGACATGCTTGAAATTTTTCACACAAGAATTAATTTGAATTATTTTCTCATAATTTCAAATGAACACTGTCATTTCTGATGAATTATTATATAAAATTTACAAGTGTTCATTCTTAAATGAGTGAATAATATTTAATATATATTAAAATTTAATATTTACAGCATAAATTACAAAAAATATGACAATAGATGAGTCAATGCATTTTGATAAATGAACAAATGTCAAGATTTATCATAATACTGAAGAAGGGAGGACTTTACTTTATTTTTGACAGAGATCTTATGATTCTGTGGTTTTTAAGGCCAGTTTTGATCAATATGCAACTTTAACTCAGGCTCATTTATTTTCAAAGGCCATTTTGATGTATTTTTACTCTTCAAAGCCTCATGTAAAATATCCCATAGAGAGACACACAAACTTTTTTATCAATATGTACATAGAATTTTTTAGAAATTTCTTTTTACTTAAAATAGGTATGCATTATTGTTTATGGGCCAGCTGAAGCCCGCCTCCAGGTATGGGATTTTTTTTGCTCCATTGAAGACACATTCACAGTAGCTTTGGGTTGTTTTCTGCTCTTTGGTCTGGTTGTTGTCTCTGACACATTCCCCGTTTCCATTCTCTATTCTATTGCTGTGAATTCCGTGATATAAAGATCACATTTCGTTTGGGAGGGCAGAAAATGGAATTTTTTAACTTTTGGAAATAAAAAATAGACAGTATGTCTATATTTAACAACTACTTCAAACCTCTCCAGTTCTTTGATATTTTATATCAGTTATTAAACTTTAAATAAATTACAAACATTTAAGACTTGAATAATATCATATATTGTTCATATTTGATTTGAAGGTTTTTAATTAATTCTTTGAGTTTACTAAAGTGATTATAGTGATGGGTTAATCTGTTTATATAAATGTAGGTTGTCTGGCTTATATTACCACTTATAACATAAAATTAAAGAACTGGTTTTGTGTGCTTATAATTGATTTTAGGACCTCCAAAACTGAAGAACAAAAAATGTTGAAAAAAATTAATACCCCGAAAGAAAAAATGTCATGTGACAATGTCTGCAATCACGAAATTGCTAGTGAAACATTGATAAGATGGACTTTACAATATTTGAAGGTGTGTTTGACTAACTCAGACATCTTCACGTGTTTCTTTATTTTCATTATTGTATCCCAGTCTCATAGAGATATATCTTCAAGAATATAGCATTTAATATCCTAACATTTAGGTATTAATTTGAAAGAGGTCTGTTCGACTGGACCTTAGCACACGAGGATTACTAAGATCTTCTTGTCAGTCTTTCTTCCTCAAAAATATAATGGAAACTTTATATAAATTGAAATGGTTAAGATTTGAATTAAACAAAAAAAAAATTGTTTTGGATGTTAAAGATTAATGTACCACACCTGATATTTATGCCAAATTCTTGGAAGGAATGGATAATGTAAAACAAATATATTTGCATTATTACTTTATTTTTCTCATAAAATTCAAATTTGTAACAATTACATGTTTGGAATACAAAATAAAATAAAATAGTGATGTAATATTAATGTCTTCTTTATTACACAACCAAATACAGTTATCAATTATAGAATTTGACAGTAATTACTATTTTTCTAACTATCAAATGAAATTGAGATCTGTGCAGAAATAAAGATCGTGGATCTTGTTTGAAAACCACAGTATTTTAAAAATCATTATGAATGTAATGAATTTTAGTTCATAAAGTTTGGAAAATGTTGCAGCTTAAATGTTTTTTATAAAAAACTTTTAATCTGAGAAATAATTGGATATCTGACATAAAACTTTCCTTGTTTTAGATTTTTAAGCAATCGGCTTTGATTTGTGAGATCAATGTCATTGAAATCTACCCTAAAACCATACTGTTGTAATTTTCCTGTGAAATCATGTCAACGTGTTAAATTGAATATTAAGGTTTACACAGAAATATAGGCTTACAGATTGAAATTTGATTCCTAATATAACACTGATGTTTATAGACATTTTTTCTACCTAAATGAACACTATATCCCGTTTATTTGTATTTTATGTTTCGACAGTTGCTACACAAAAGCGGAGAACAGATTAACCAAATAATTCATAACATTGCTAAAATTACAAGTTAAATTGAGGTGTTCAAAAGCAAAGATTTTAATAATATGATGTAATCTTTACTTTGGTTGAGAAATTTGCATTAAGATGGTGTCATGTATTTATTTAAAACCACTGTGGATCTAAATCGTAATTAATCAGAATCTCAATTTGCACATATAGTGACATTGTTTCTCTGAGGGGAAAATCTTCACATGATTCCGTAGTCTGTTGGTCCTCTGGGTTTGTGAATGTCTGTAGAAAAATTAATTCTAGGAGCCAATAGTTATCTCTCGCAATTAGGCGATTGTGTTTTCTCCTGGAAGATCTGTACTCATTTGCATTAGACCAAGAAATTGACGATGGCAAACTTTAGATATTGTTTTCTTGTATTTTGGAAGCCATGCATAGATGGCTGAAAAAATAAATAATTATACCATCAGTAACAGTAATGTGTGTTATCTGTTGATGTTATTTAGTTGGTCTTTTATATGGTTTAATATTTGTACTTATGAAAATGAATGAATATGGGGTATTATATCCTTTCTTAGAAATATTTATTCAATTAGACCTAAAACATTTAGGAGTCAAATTAATTGGCTGTCAAGAGCAATATTATAGACTTCATCACATTAAATGGGCACTAAAAACACCAATATCTAAACCATAACAAACATTGCCAGATATCCTATCAAGATATTTTTAAAGCACTAAGATTTCACAACCATCTTCAATTTTTCAAACTTTTTTTCTTAGCACTTTGGGAGGATAGGTATATACAGGATTTGAAAAATTGAGAGTCACATGGATAAAGTTGTCAATTGCCAATTCATTGATAATTAAAACTGTTTTCAGTTACTCTCAATAACATACAAAGTCTTTATGAATTCCTTGTAGCCCAGATAGGCAATAAAAAAATTGCCAGCAGAGATCAGACACATATATATTAATCGGTTTTGCTTTGCAAAGATTACAAATGGAAATTTGTCCCATGCGACCGAAAAAACAATAAGTATTGTTTCCAATAAACAATTGTTTGCGAAGGTAATATTATTATACAGTGTTCGTGTAAAAGGAGCTGTCACTCGAAGTTTCAATTCATATCTGTTTAGAATAGATTTTATGTTGACCTTGTTTAGAGTATGGTCTATAGGGATTTAGATGATTTCAGACTTTAAGGCTTGGATAAGCTTCTCTTTGACAGGACAGTGTTGTATACATGGTACTTTATTGAAATTGAAACTGAAAGATTGCATGTGGCTTTTGATATTTATTCAAAATAAAGTGTACTTTTGCCAATTCCAAATGAATGAATCATTTATAGAAATAATGTTAACATGTTACTGCAGTATAAAATGATTTTTTATCCCATTTGGTGTTATGTGAATGGCATCTTCCCAGACTTGAAGAACATCTGTGATAGTGAAATTTAGGATGCTATATGTTTTTTTCACTTTTTTCAGACATGTTTATTTTCAAGAGTCAGATTAGCTTGTACTGAAATTGAGCATCTTGAATCAAATGAAACGAATAAATAAAACAAGTCGAAATTACTACTAAAATTGTATAAATTATTATATCACACATGTGCATTTGCCCGATGTGCAGGAAGACATAACTGTCTAAAAACCATGCACAATTTAGTGAAAAACTACAGGTGTGAATGTATTTACATTGTCCTCACTAGACAGACATGTTTTCTTATATTGATAGACTTATAAACAAGTGATCAGTAACTATCTGACAAATGTATCTTGTTTTACCCCTTCAGGGGGGAAACAATCTTCTTGTCAGATAAAGTTGACAATAGTGACAAATTTATTGTGAAAAATATAGACTTCATCTTTGTTCTTTTTTAATGATTGTGACAGCTATCTATATTTTGAATGATTTTGACATTTTAAAAGCAGTTGTTACTGTTAATGCTGGTGGCACAGTATTTTTTATTTCTGTCTAAATATTGTTTATGACCAAAAATAGTTACAGCTTTATTCAATGTCATGCATTAAAGACATGGTCTAGGATTTTGACTATCAATTTCAGTATTTTTTAATGAAAACTAAATGTTGTGTTGATTTACCACCCTATTTAGGTTTTGAGTAAAAGTGTACAATCTAATTAGTGCACACAGCCAATACTCAGAGGAATTTTACAGTGATGAAATTTAAATTTGAAATTTTTTTATAAAATTGAAGAAATATGTATTTCGTTGCCATGCATACGAAGTATAATTTCCCAAGAAACAGTGTGAGTAAATTGATCTTTATATTCTAATAGCAAATTCATGTATCCATATAGAATTTAAATAAGTCTCCATGCATCCATCCTTATACAATTTAATTTAAGCATACCAAGCAGTCAAACCACTTCACACCAAACAGACTTAGCCCACCCTGCTTGTAGAAATATTATTCACAGTATGAATCAGGAGAATACTCTGTCCTGTGTTGTTATAAACAGTGTTGACTATTGATAGAATCAATAAAAACATGTTTTTTCAGTTATTTTTGTGATTATCTTTTACTATAATACTATTAAAACAATAAAATGCTATTGATTTGTCATAAAGTGTACTGCATTTAACCAGAGCATGTTACTGAGGCAGTGAATATCCAATGAATTTTGACTTGTAAGCTGTTGTTTCATATTTCAATTCAACCGACTTAATAAGATTCAGGAAGATAATTTCAAAGGTGTTTTAAAATAAAAAGCATATACAAGACTTCTTAATAATACAACTACAGGCTTTGGAATATTGTAAACTTAGAACTTGTAAGTCATCCCATACGATATACTGCAAGACAATCGGTGTGGTTGTTGTGCTGACCTCTGTCAGAAAGTGGCTTCCAAATTAAAGGTTCAAGAAATAATTAAAATAGAGGCATATGACCAGCAATATTTCCAGTGGTTGCCTTTTTAGTGACACAATTCTGAAGTGTGACAAATGGTCAAGTCCATAGGCTATAACAGTCATATGTAAACATAAGCAGACTGCCCAGGTTAAAGGTCATCGGGCCTAAATAAACACAGGAATGGATATTGTAAATATAAAATTATAACTGGTATGACAAATTACAATTTAATTGTCACCCTCTTGATGTTTATCAATTGAGTGTTGAATTTTCTGACTTGTGAAACAATAAGATTGTGCTTCAAGTCTGAGTGAGATATTATAGTGGAAAAATGTATGATAGGAGTGAATTAAAATAAAGGAATTTATAATTTATGCAGTGTGCTCCCAAAAATGACCAGAACATGACACATTTTATTTTTTGGTAAAATTATGCCCATATAAATGATCATGAAGGGGGTATTCTGTTATGGTATTACCGTAAGAAAAAAATGGTAGATCTGACTAATGTAACACCCAAAATTCAGTGATATGAAAGGTAATGAAATTTGTCTTAAGCTTTAGGAATGGGAGAACTTTTGTTATGAGAGAAACCCTAAGTATAATTGCACCTACATGTACTACCCACATAGTATTTAAGGTACTTTAAGTAGATCCAATAATTTAGTCAGGTTACAGTGAGAAAAAAACAGTAAGAATCTTGATTGTTTCTCAGTAATGTGTGTAGAAATGGTTAATGTCTTTTAGAAGACCATTATATCAAACAGAACTGGTCAGTCCATTAGAGATGTGTACAAACAATGTCAGATTCAATTGTTCAGTAAAACCCTGTGAGGATAGATGCATAGGTCATTTGTGTATACAGCCTTAATTGGCTATTGTCTTGGACTCATTAGATGTGACTTCAAAGACTGTATAGCTGCTGTTTAACAGATCAATATCATATAAATTGCTGTATTTTCAAATTCTTGTAAATGACCATCTTGTTATTTAGACCTGTACTAGAATTCAGAATTTACTTCACAGATATCTGTTCCTGTACAACAGGCCTCATTCTTTAAAATTTAATCGTAATGTAGTTGATTTCTCAAAAGAGAAAAGGCGTAAGAAAATGTACAACTCTTGTGAGGTGTTAATTTCCCATTAGGGAAAGATCATTGGTTATCATATATATAATTACATTTGACAAGGCAGATGGACATAGTAATATGGATAATGTTCTGTAGGTATTAAGATCAATATTTATACTGTATGCTCATGGCACCAAGCAACAGATGGTGACTCAATAAGAAGAAAGTGCTATAAAAGAATAAAACCATAATAAAGACATTATTAATTACAAATATTGTTGATAATTGACCTTTGGTCAAGTTATTCTGATAAGTGTACATGTAAGAAATAAAAAAGAGCTTGAATTTCAATTTATACCAAATCTTTGTTTTCAGTTGGTTTTTTTTTTTTTTTTTTTTTTTTTTTGGGGGGGGGGGGGGGGTGTTATTTGCCCAAATCTGAGCATTTAACATTTCTTTTTGGTCACATTAGCCAATTTAAAAGTGAGTCATGAAAAGTAAAGGTGCAAAGTGTTTTTTTAATGGGGGAGAGGAGAGCAATTGTTTCATGTTTTTCAGTCTATTGAAGTGAAGGACCATTATGTTATCTTCAATAAAGCAGATTTTGAATCTGTCATCACCCAATTATCATCTGTGATAAAAACAAATATGTAAAAGTAAACATTATAGGTTAATATTTGTATGAATTACCCAATCAGCTTAAAGATAAAATACACATCACTTATGTAACCTAGGATTACATTGGACAGATGTTAAATACTGGTGAAAAGTTTATCAAGGGGAGACAATAATACCAGTTTTAATCCTCCATTGACACTATCAATATTTAGATATTTGTTTTCAGATAATGTTTGATAAAAATGTTGAAAACTTGTTGAGATTTTAAGATTTTGATATTCATGTTTATAAATATTTCCTGGGATTGATGTAAATAAACAGTTGTCTGGTATACTGGTTAATACCTCAGACTGCAAAACCAAAGGTTCCTGGTTCAAAACTCAATCTGTAAAGAAAATTTCAAGGATCAAATTTACAACATACATGGCCCTGGCAGCAACACCACTTTAATAAACAATGCTACTTCATCATATTGGGAGGGGAATCAAAATTACAGTCCTATGTTAAAGAAAAACAACACCCTAACCAAGTTAAGAGGGTGGGAAAAAAGATCAGAATTAAATGTTGTCACAGGAGCTGCTTCCATATTTGCAGGGATAAGCATAAATTGTAAGTATAGTTTTCCAATCCACTGCAGATCTGAAAATAACAGCAAACAGTGTTGTCTCCCTTGATCGTGAAACTTGTGGAATGTTTATAATTATGTAAGAGTAATTATATCGTTATATTTAATTTTGGCGGAATTCTAGACTATTTGTTTCTAGTAATGATTTACAAGAGAATTATTGTGAAGAAAGACATACGCTGCATAAAGATGCCAGTATTTCATATATTTAACATTTATACTGGTCTCTGAGCAATTTAGTCCACCTTTGAGTTTAATTTCTAAGAAAGATTAAACTATAGTTAATTTCTTTGTTATTATAAAAGCTTTTGCTAGACAATACATGTATTTATAAAGACAAATGCACAGAAATGCTTAAAAAGTATCCTTTGGTGACCCTCAGCAGATATGTTCTATGTGTTTTGTTATATATTGTGCTTGTATGATCACTGTAATAGCAATGCATTGTGCCAAGTAAAACAGCTGATTCAAACTATCACCCAAGTGAATATTTTATGCAATAGTTTTATGATTGTCTCCCGAGGTTTAAATGTTAATTCTGTCATTTTAATGTCTGGTTTTATGATTTCTGGATACAAAGAAGACTGCCAAATTACATCATCATATTGAAAGTTCTGCCAAAGAATTCAAAACGCTTTCAAGACTAAAATTTGATTGTGGATAATTTTATTGAAGATATATTTACATAGAATTTTATAAACTGTAGGACGACTAAAAGCTAAAAAAATGTATTTGAAAAGAAAAGAAAAAAGAGGGTAATTGAGGACTCCTGATTTGTTTTTTTATGTCATTATCTGCTTGACTAAAAACCAAATGGTGGACCCGGCATCCCTAACTCCTTAAAACAAGTCTTCATAAGTTAAAATGTACTCCAAGTAGTCTGCAATAAACGTGTAACATCATGCATCAGATTGTCAATTCTAATGGTTTCAATCCATATTGCAGGTGTACTGCACATTGTGGTGTTAAATTGCACTGATCTAAAATGTCAGCCAAAAAAGTTTTTAGCAGTTATGTAATCAATTAAAATTTATCAAGTCACACCTGAGATAATTGGATCAATTTATGTAGGGTCCACCAAGTTTGACCACTGCTAAGACGGTTACCTATTATCGAATCTCGTTCCGAAAATGCATGTGACATTTGCTTCTGAACCTTATTAATATTAATTCAATTCAATCTTTTATTGTCACATAAACTATAAAAACAAAAAACAGTTTTTGACTAATAAACAAAACTAAAAATTAACTCATTATTTTAAATAGTAATAACTTTTGGTAAAATTGAGAATTTATGATTGCATATGATAACAACCTGCTTATTTATGGTTTATATATATAATTTAACTGATCAAACATACATGTTATTGGTCAGATAATATCATGTCTAGGCATCTGTACCTTTGAAGGTATATCTTGTAACAAATTATATAGTAAGGGGTTATGTGACACCCAGTTTTTACAAATCTAAGCTGAGTAAATGCAACACCCATGGTGACCTGATGTGACCGTTGTCCATCGAATTGTTTGAAGTGGTCGAGTGTTGGTGCTTGAGGGGAGGACAGATCCGTATCTAGAAACAGAAGATAAAGTCAACATTTTGTACCGGATTTAATTATACTGTTCTTGCATGCTTCGTCTCATTTCTATTTTTGATTTTATTAAACTACAGACGATTTTTCGTGATGAAAGATATTAGGGCGGGGGATAAAATCCATACAGAATATGGAAAATGGAGATTTTTTGAAATGATAAAATTTTATAACGGATTTTAGTATAAATTGATGTTGAATTGATGAACATTAATATTTATGTGATGTGATAATATCTGCAGTGCAAAGCTTCTATTTCATTCCTAAATCAATGATCTTTAAAGCTTGAAAATGGACAAAATTTATAAATTGTATAAAATAAGTCAGAAAGCTCAAAGTTTGGATCTATTTTTCAATATTTATCAATATTTTGTATTTGTTCTATTGTTTACAATGTATACAATGGCATAGGGTTATTAATTGAATTTTTAGATCAAAGACCTCAAGATTTCAATGGTTTTGTTTATCAGCATTAATTAATGAACTCGTCAAAAATTGTCCATTTATTGTCATGACTCCCATAGACAAATATTTCTTGTTTTGATTTTCTATTGACTAAATTCTGAATTAAGTCCATAATGAATTTTATTTAATTAGTTTCAGGTAAAAATTGATATGAAATTAAATAGGCAGTGTATAGTTCTGTTTCCTTTAAGGCTTTCCAGCACTGTATGATAAGCAATATATTAGCAAACAGTTTCCTGACAGAGATTTTGTGATTACAAAATATTGGCATTTCAGGTGCTTTTGTTTACATGACAGTGAAGCTACTTCCCCTTTTTTCTGCCCATTCATTGTTTTTTCATGAAAATGTTTAGAATAAGAATAAAACAAGAGAAACAAAGTCAGGTGTTTTTTCTCATAACATAAAGAGGTATCCATGGTAATTATAACAACATTGATCCTTGGCATTTAAAACAATTTTTTCTATAGTATCCAATGGGGAAATATGCAGTCTTGAAGCATCCTGCAAGATTAATGAAAATTAAATGGTATGGCCATTGACTGAGTTCATTTAATTATAATGGATTAACATTGTAAAACAGGATTTCGCAAAGAACATATATGAAGAAATAATAATACATAAAGGACAAAAATGAACATGTGAAAAAAGAAGTGAAATATTTTACATATTAGACATTATTATCATTGCTAAAAGATCAAAATTGGTAGTAATGTTATATATAGTTTTTTTATGCCTTAAAAAATGCCTATATTTATCTTTGGTAATGGCTGGACAAGCAGCAGTTTACATCAATTTTATATATTCGATTGGTGATTCTATCATCACAAACTATTATCACTATTCTGAAAATAAATCTCGACAATTAAGACTTTGATTAGAAAAAGGGGGGAGAAACCGATGATGAATGCGATGAATTGTGATTATTACAATTGATTTCTGATCAGAGAAGTCGTGGAACTGGACTTCTATTTCCAAGCTTATACTGATAAGGACAGTTTTGCCGTTCATGTTTTTCAAATTACTACGGCTTCAGGATTGAAGACATGATAATGAAAATCTTTTATCATATTATGTTTTCCTGGTGTATTCGTTCAGGTCTGTATTCCCCAATTTAGAAATAATGATGATGAATACAGACAAATGCAAAAAAGCGAGTTAAGAGTTGACCATTTCATGAATCCTAGTGTTTATAACAAAATTGAGGATTTGTGCTTAAGTTTGGGAAACATTGTTAATTTGTGACATGTAAAATTTGTTATACACTTTTCTATTTTTGATTCCACAAGTAATAGTTGTGTTAAAAAATACACTTAATCATGTTTCATGATTCTCGATCATTGATTTTTACACTTACAAACCAACTGTGAAAAATGGTTTTAAGAATTAGGAAAAGCAATTTAAAACTGACAGCTTTAAGTCAGTGATGAAATCAGCAACAGTTCCATGTGACAAGTTTCTTGTACAATTTTCTGCTGTCGAGCCCAACAAGTTCCTAGGCAATTGAGATGAGAGGATTGCATTGAAGTCGCGATCTGTCAATCATGTGACTCTTTACAGAGATTAATGATGTGTATCTGTGCAATTTGTGTGCAGGAAAATTTGCATCAGATGGCATTAAATTGTCATTTGTGTCAGAAGCTCTTGTAACCTGACTGCTTGATTGTAGTGATATGTCTAAATACCACTTGAACAATATCCACAAAGGACCACTAATCCCAGCTTATACTGCTTCAGGAGATGTCTGCAATTTACAGTTCACACCAGAAATTTATTTGGCTTTATGATATAGATAATAGATTGATCATATCCCTTTTTAATGCTAAATTGTGTATCTCTATATACATTTCATTAACAGGTGCGTTAATGAGCAATCCCATTTTTAATCCTGTAACAAGTTAACAGTACTACTCTGTCAAAAAATGATAGTTAGTTAACTTTAAGAAAAGGGTGAATAGTTGAAGTTAAATAAAGTAGAAGAAAGATTTTATTGGGGAAAATATTGAGCTCAAATACAAATAATAATATTTCTTGAAGTGTTTTCATTGTTAAACATTATTTGTCATATTATCATTGGATCTTTTCAAAAATGCTTTATTGCATAAAAATGTATCTTGTAGAAAAAATTCAAATATATAGTCAATCTATGAAACAAACTTTGGCAGAATGAACAAAGACACTGAGCATTGACATTTTTCTTTCGTTATGGAGTAAAGTTTTTGTACTTTTAAAAAGTTTTTATTTCAGATAAATTATATCACTTGTTTTAGTTTCATTCCCACGCTTTTAAAAGCATTTAGCATTAAATCCAAATTAAAAATATAATAAAATAAATTAAACTTGTTTAAACTGAACTTTTTAAAACAACTTTACCTTTAAGCCCTTAAGGAGATTAAACTTTTTGTCTGGTGATCTGTATAGATTTTTAATTTATTATACAGAAAGAAATTTAATGATTTTTCGCAATAAATGATTGGAATTGAAAATCCTTATGTTTACATCTGTATTCCTGGTCTATATAAATATTTAATTTTTAAAAATCAAGTTAAATTCTAAAATATTACTTTTTTAATTTAAGGGATAGGGGCTATTAAACAACATATGCATTAATTATGTGGAAAGATAAACAAAAGTAATATTTTTCAGACAGTATATTTGTAAACCCTTTTAGTTTTACAAGATATTTTCTCTTGTTCAAAACCCTAGTGAACTTTTATAAACTCGCACATTTTTCCTGTAAATATAAGATATTATAGAAGTTTTTTACATTATATGACATTAGAACATTGACAGGTAATTAAGTACTTAATAGAAAAATAAATTATGATTAATCATATTGTATTAGTGGATGGATAAAGTTTGTCAGTACTGATGAACAAAACTTGTTGTTTTATAACCTTTATAAACTCGCACACAGTCGCAATCGATATACGACACCTGGGTTTCGAAAAAAAACTAATATCCAGCTTGTATTTTATGATATCATATATAGAGTTATTGTGTTATACTTAAGGAGATAAGTTATAAAAGATGGTATGATCACCAGGTTTTTTCATTTTGCTAGGGGACACACTAGCCACTGTTTTTAACAGGTGATAATAGCTTAACTAATGTTATTAGTTATTAAGACTTTTCTGTGAAACAAAGGCCATAAATCTCTCTTGTTGGCTAACTTGTATAATTTTTTACTTATATGACATTGCAATAAAACCTTTAGCACTTATTTCTCAAATTGTTGCAATATTTAGTACAACTTATCCTTATATGCATATAAAACAATGTTTTGAGACTTTTCCTGCCTGATCTCTATCTAATATGCATTATTTTGGTTTATTTATCTAAATTTCTATGCAACATCATGTGACATTTTGTTAAAAACCGACAGTGAAATGGATTACGGTAAGTATACATAAGACTTTTGTTAGACAAATTAGCATTTGAAATGAAAACATATTGCAATATGTGATTAAAATTAGCATTTCAATTCATAAAGGGAAATCATTACACATTATTGAACATCAGATGTTCACACACATTACAAAGGGATTATGCATCCTGAATTTTTGTCACATATTGTAAGCAAATATGACATCACCTTTATATAAAAAAAACCAGAAATATATGGCACAAGTCATATAACTTAAGGTAAACAGAAAAATAAAAAAAAATTTGTCCATGGATTTTATTACCTGGGAAGAAATTGTGGCTAGAACATTTAATTTAGGGTGGAATTTTAATGATGCAGATAGTTGGAATGTGTACCAAGTTACGCTTTGGTAATAAAAACGTGATTTATTTCTCGACAAATTTTAAGGTTTGTAAACAAACCAAAGCACCCGGTCATTTATTTAAAAGAAAGGTGTTAAGACACAATAGGAGAAAATCGTACAGTATAATAGGGGTGGCCTGTCGGACCATAAATCAAAGGGTACTTGCTTTAGCAGGGATTAAGTTTATATGAAAGGGAACTGTTATTAATTGGACCGGAGGACTAAAACCTGATGATTATAGGTAAAACACAACAGTTTTTCAAATGTTTCAGATCTCCTGAGGCTTATACCAGATTATTAAAATCTCACAACCATGCTTTGTATAGGAAGACCAAACGAAACAAAAAATCACGTTATCATGCTGCTGCCTTTACATAACATAATAAATTAAATACTGTTAACATTTTGG
Source organism: Mytilisepta virgata (assembly GCA_028015205.1). Taxonomy (NCBI): domain Eukaryota; kingdom Metazoa; phylum Mollusca; class Bivalvia; order Mytilida; family Mytilidae; genus Mytilisepta; species Mytilisepta virgata. The sequence goes on from CM051515.1 coordinate 43,086,419, forward strand.
GGAAAAATGTTTGAAGATATTAATGAATTTTCAAATATCATGGTACTATACTGTCATGGTTTTTAATATTCAATGTGGGCAAGGGATGAACATGTGCAAACTAAAATCAAACTGTCAGCAGATCAGCATGGTGTTTTGGTGTTTTGGTCTAGATGCTGAGATTCAATTTCCTATTTCTAAATGGTCAGTTTAAATCAAAGATAATTTCCTGTGTCCTTTGGAGTTCAATAGAAGTTTTTACAAAATCTGTCAAGGAAGAGGTTAACATCTGTGAATTCTCAACTTTATGATACAGGTAGCTCTTCAGGTGTGAATAATATTTTTTTTTTTTTACTAATGTCCATTTAAGATTTTGCCTGGGGTTTTCTCTTCACAAAAGTGTGCTTAAATTATTAATATCACATCACTTGTATGAAGAAAATGACAAGAAAGACACTTGAACCTTATTTTTAACAAGCTTTCACCAAATAAACTAGTTCATAAAAGTAGAATGCTCCCTGTGTAGTGTTTTTCAAACCAAGTGTAGCTGTCATTGATGAAAACTATTAGAGCTTAAAGTAGTTTGTTAAAACATCAATTTTTCTACAGTTCTGAACAACTTAATGTGACATTCTATGATGCAAAAAAATGTCAATAATAAACCGAGTGCTACAACAGTACAGAAATAAAAGCGACAGACCATGTTCCGTGTTTGTTGAATTGCTTCTATCAGGAGAAAGTGATAGCTCATTGATCGAACGGTCTATAAAGACTTGCAATGAAAATTATTTGAGTGAAAAAAATATAATATAAAAGATACTATCAATTATTGAGAAAAAAGTTATGTTTGCAGCATTACAATGTATATTTTAGGGCAAATTTCAAAGTGTTAAATTTAATATGTTTAGTAATAAATATATTTGTTTGATAGCTTCACATTAGAAATTTAACATATGTTCATATTCATCTCTGCTGTTTCTTTAAAAAAATATGTATAGGAAGTTTTTTTGTCTTATTTAATTGGACAATTACAGTCCTTCTCTGAATAAATACATGAATTTTTTCCTCTGTGTGTTATTCAGACTTTAAGCTGCAGTTTAGAAATATTATTAATTTTGAGAAAAAAAAATAGTTTGATTTTTGTTGGATTAAAAAAGAGTATGGGGTGATTAAATTTGAAAATGATGATATTCACTAAGAAGCTTTAAGGTTCCCTGTGGCTTATAAGAGGCTTATCCGATTTAACTCACTGGCTGACATTTGTGGTAAAATTATCACCTTTTATGAAGTCTGCAGTTAATAACAAAATCTGCCAAAGGAAAATGAGAATTCTAGCTCCAAATGTATTTGATGACATTGCTGTTACAAAGATATTGGAATTCTTTTCAATAACAATGAATTGATCTTTTCTGTCACCATATTTATAGAACATACAGTCATTATATATTTTTAAACCTTAATCTCAGAATTAATAGTTGGTCTTAAGATAATTTTACTCCTCCAGAAAGTGTCTTTATATAAAATGATATTTTGTTTACTTTCTGTCTTACTGTCAACACCTTTTTATTTTTTCATGCTCATGATCAAGCCATACTGGTCAAAATGTTGCAATTTTTTACTTTTAACTTTGGTTGTTGTTTTTTTTATGATTTTGTATCTGGTTTTGTTCGACTTTTGAATTTTGTACATTTAAGTTGTTTCTATTATGCCCCTTTTGACAGCTCACCATTCCATTTATTTTACTCATATTTTCTAAAATGAAAATGACATGGAATTCTGTTTGAAATTATACCTAAATGCCCTCATTTTACAAATAATCAGTTACATTCTTTTGATTGTTCTTGATATTTACTGGCTTTTATGTTCAAACAGATTTCATGCTATCAGAGTATTTGGTTTAGAATTGAGAAAGTTAGACTCCTAGACCAGTTGTGTATCTGGCGATATTATTGACTAAATTCCATCCATACAGATTTCATGCTATCAAAGAGTTAGGCTATTAAGTAACACACAGCTAGTACAATTATATATCTGGCAATTATGGCTATCCCTCTATGTAGATTTCATGCTATCAGAGGGTTGAATTATTGAGTAATACACAGTAAAGTTGTGTATCTGGCAAATTATTGGTATAATTAAGAATGTTCTGTCTTTCATCAACAAATTATGCTGTGACATGCCTGGTGTGTATGGAATTTAGATAACCCTTTATCATTTTATCTTGGTACTAACATTATTTGTCCACTCTTGACCAGTGGTCATTCTAATTAGATTTTTTCATTATTAAGACTCCATGCTATATTCAGACAGTTTATCATGTGACTGGTCAGTTTCTCTGCTTCTGATTAATTTGGAGACTATTATCTTCAGAATGGTCAGTTTGATGGTCAATCATTGGATTCTGATGCTGGTCTGGTCATTCATCACTAATTGTCCCCTTAATTTTCTCAGTCAGATAGCCACTACCCATGTAATAAATAAAACCAGCAGGATATTTGGAGAAATGTTTCAGACAAAGCTCTGGTTATTGACAGCAACATTCACCACCCTCAGGACATTAATGTGTTTGACCATTTCTTTTTAATTTCTACAAATTAATCCACTTTGTTTTAACCCTGTAATGAAGGGTTTAACCTTGCGGATGACAAATTGCCCTGGCCATATTGTACACAAGTTCTTTGATGAGGTATTGTATTCGAATGGCTGCAGATGATTTTCTTGGAATATTCAATGGATCTATCGGACAGCAGCTTAATCTCCGTCATAAATGGTTAATATACAACAATAACTTTAATGATAACTCTTACAGTTGGTCATAGAATATATTATTGTCATAATCAACTTGTTAGAATAGGCCTCAAGAATCAATCGTGGAAGTTACGAATGGTATATTTTAGCCTATATTGGTAACTGTTTGCATTTTTCTGGTTTTTATGTTTGCTTTTGACCACTTGTGTCATGAGAGGCATGTACATATGTAGTATCTGAATTCTAAGTAAATCGAAGTTAAGTCAGATTGTGAGCAATAGTTACTGTAGCAATGTGAAAATATCAGTAACATACACTTCACATCTTAAGAAAAGAAAGGTTTTATTATGCCAATCTGATAGTCATCCTGAAACAGAATTTGAAAAAGAATTTCACAGAATAATGCATATCTGCAGAAAAGTAAGAAAAAACAGGATTATTATGTCAGGTAACAAGATCATCTATAACAATCTGGGGTTGTGAAATTGGTCCTAATGTTGCTAGGACACTTGTTTCTCCTTCCACAACAATGTAAGACCCCAATCCCTTTTTAATTGGAGCTGCAGGATAAGCCAAAAAAATGTTAAACAATTTCCTTGATAAACCTTACATGATGACTTTGTAATTTAATTTTATAATTTGATTACACATATTGAATTATAATGTTCTTGTAAGATTTCTTCATTCATATTATAATTGAATTTTAAGGAAATTTGTGAGTTCATTAGATTTGAAATAATTGTATTACATAATACTGTTCCTTTAATTGAAGATAATGGCTGCAATTGAATTTTCGTGTTCTACTTTCAAATTCTGTCAAAAATGAAAAATTGCAATAAAAAAAATTGAAATTAAGGTCTAATTATATAACATTTCAATTCATGAAAGGGAAAGTTAATGTTAAAAATATCAACCCAGTTTGAATATTGGTTATAAAGTAACATTGTATTATGTTTCGTACAAGTAAATTATTTTCTGATATTAAATCAAACATTCAGGCCATTGTGAAATGAAATTCCTGGTTATAGGAACTGTTGCCGAGAAGAGAGAGAATGTAATATGTATCAGAGGCTTCGCTAGTAACAGTTCAATAATACAGAAACCCTATAACATACACATTAATGGACAGCATGTTGTGTTTTTCTTGTCAGAATCATTTCATTACAGGGATGCTGCTGTTGCAAAATGTTTTGGGAGAATAATTGGTAAAAAAATTAATTCAGAAATTGTGTAATGAGATCAATGTTCTTTATGTGTCTTTCTAACCATATTAATCAGGTTGGTTAAAATTTATTGAGAAATACAGAAGTTTGTAATTGATTGACACAAACCTGGCTTGGATTGTAACTTATTGTTTTGGGGTGTGGATGGGGTGGAGAATTTTTCCTTGCACTCAACAACTCACTCTGTCATGTTAAGAAATTACAGATAAAGTTTCACATGAAAATTTACTGATTAGATTCAGTTTTTTGTTCAGGTAACCATTAGTATTCAGAATATGGGCATAATTAAATGCTGCTTCATAAAAAAAAAATGTAAAAAAAAAGAGGAAATCTGGAAGTTAAAAAGAATTGTATGTATATCAGAACATGACAAAACGTGTATATGCAGAGTATTATGTGAAAATTATAGTCATCATTGAATGTGTTTTTTATATGTCAGTAATGCATATTGAATTCTTATCTTTGTATAAGATGTTGACATCTTATGTTTCAGTTTTATATTAAATTTTCATGTGATATAAAAAGATGTGAAATGAAACTTTTTTCTGAACAAAAATATTTTTTAGATGTCTTCTATAGATCGGATCTATATGTTTCTAGTGAAAAATTAGTACTTGAAAAGTCTATACAGGTTAAAATAATACTTTAGCACTCATTTTCTTTATTTCTTGATTTTTATGCCCCACCACGAATGTAGGGGGGGATATAGATTTACCCTTGTTTGTCCGTACGTCCCGATTCGGTTAAGTTTTGCATTTAGCTCCATTTCTCAGAAACCTATAGTAATATATCAATGATATTTCACCAGTAAAGTCCTCTTGTATTATAGTACAATGCAGCAACACCTATATTGTTTTTAGGGCGGGGCATCCGTGTCTTATAGACACATTTTCTAGTTTAAAATTATTTAGCTGGTTTTGCTAAGAAAGCGACCTTTAGTGGCAGATGTTTTAGACCTAGTGATCCATGGGTTTTGGAAAAAATTTAAGATAAAAATGAAATGATATTCCAATATAATCTCAAACATTATGCATTTGCAGATGATGCCCCTTAAATCCAAAATCTTGAAATTATGCTTGTCCTTTCCACTATTGGCTTTTAGATTAGTATGTTTGCAGTTGTTTCAAACATTTTACTTTGATAACATTTTTCCTTTCCTATTGAACATCTCATACCATGTATTGTAGATTATTTAGTGTTGCAAGTAAAACACATCATCTGTTTTTTGTCTCGCCTGCGACGAAAGTCGCTGGAAGCGAGACATAGGTATAGCAATCCGGCGGCGACGGCGAAGGCGACGGCGACGGCGACGGCGTTAACTTTTTGTAAAACCTTAATAACTTTTAAAGTATAATACTTACAATGTTCATCTTTGGTCCACAGGTGCATGAAGTGATGACCTTTTCAGCAGCACATTTTTAGATGACCTTGACCTTTTTTTCATGGTTCAATACCCACATAAACATTGCGACATAGTTTTACATTCAAATCCTTTTCTCAGAAACTATAATACCTAGAGTTATTATATTTGGTCTACAGTGAGATCTATATGGGTACATGCCAGTCTGACACCTGTCATTTGTCCTTGACCTCAATTGCACGGTTCAGTGAACTTCGAAAATCTGCGACATAGTTTTACATTCAAGTCCCTTTCTTAGTAACTGTAATGTTTAGAGTCATCATATTTGGTATATAGTAAGATCTATATGGGTACATGGGAGTCTGACACCTGTCATGTGTCCTTGACCTCAATTTCACAGCTCAGTGACTTTGTCAATTTTTTCTTCTAAAGTCCATTTTTCTGCAACTACAATGAATAGACTCATCATACATGGCTTATAGCAAGATCTGTATGGGTACATGCCAGTCTGACACCTTTCATGTGCCCTTGACCTCAATTTCATGGTTCAGTGACTTTGTCAATTTTTTCCTCAAAAGTTTATATTTCAGCAAGTGCAATGACTAGATTCATCAGATATGGTCTATAGCTAGATCTATATGGGTACATGCCAGTCTGACACCTGTCATGTGTCCTTGACCTCAATTTCATGGTTCAGTGACTTTGTCAATTTTTTTCTTTAAAGTCTATTTTACAGCAACTACAATGAATAGACTCATCATACATGGCTTATAGCAAGATCTGTATGGGTACATGCCAGTCTGACACCTTTCATGTGCCCTTGACCTCAATTTCATGGTTCAGTGACTTTGTCAATTTTTTTCTTTTACAGTCCATTTTTCAGCAACTGCAATATCTAGACTCGCCATATATATAAGAACTTGCCCACCTCATATTTTCAGATTGATCACTAATGTTTTAATTAGGGGATAGACAAACAGGAAGGGGGGGGGGGGGAGAAGTATAACTTTGTGTATAAAGTTCCATCTAGTTTTTTCTCTTCGAATGGCATACCTAAGACAATTGATACAAAACTTACATGATTATGTATATAATCTATTTGAGAAAAAGTATTTTGTTGATCATAAAACCAAAGATCTTGTGTCAATGTTGAAACCAAAAGGATTGAAAGTGGTAGGAGCCATGGCCATGGTGAGGAACAGTGTTGGCCAAGGTAAAATAAATGTTATCCATACACTTCTTAAACTGATTCATTGCATTTTCAGGTGTTGGTTGTAAATTTCAACATCTGTAACTGCTTAAATTTCTCTGAATTTTCATTTCATTGAACTAATAAAAAAGATACTTTTAGAATTTTGATTATTCCATTTCATAACATTACATTCACCAGGGTCTAGAAAAAATATTATGGATTGTATAGTTTTTGTCGAGCATGCGACTTAAGTCGCAGAAAGCTCGACATAGGGATAGTGATCCGGCAGTGGCAGCGTTAACTTACTTCTTAAAAGCTTTATATTTTAGAACGTGGAAGACCTGGATGCTTTATACTTTGTATATAGATGCCTTTTGTTAGGAAGTTTCCGTCTGTCATATGTACATTGTCCTTGACCTCATTTTCATGGTTCAGTGACTACTTGAAAAAAAAGTTAAGATTTTTTGTAATGTTAATTTCTTTCTTATTATGAGTAATAGGATAACTATATTTGGTATGTGTGTACCTTACAAGGTCCTCATCCCCGTCAGACAGTTTTCAATTGACCTCGATCCCATTTCAAGGATCAGTGAACAAGGTTAAGTTTTGGTGATCAAGTCCATATCTCAGATACTATAAGTAATAGGTCTAGTATATTTGGTGTATGGAAGGATTGTAAGGTGTACATGTCCAGCTGGCAGGTGTCATCTGACCTTGACCTCATTTTCATGGTTCAATTGTTATAGTTAAATTTTTGTGTTTTGGCCTGTTTTTCGAATACTGTATGCAATAGGTCTACTTTATTTGATGTATGGAAGGATTGTAAGCTGTACATGTCCAACTGGCTGGTTTCATCTGACCTTGACCTCATTATCATGGTTCAGTGGTTATAGTTTTTGTGTTTTGCTCTGTTTTTTGAATACTGTATGCAATAGGTCTGCTATATTTTATCTCATTATTTACAGCTTAAAATTTATAATGTATGTCTGATAGCATTTACTTTCATTAGAAATACACGACAGGCGAGACATTTTTGTGTGTCCACTCTTGTTTAATAAGATTCTATGCATGGAGATTTGTGTTATAAGTATTGAATTTTCATTACACAATGTCAGTTACAATTCCTCGTGTCTTATTATTGTGATTTTTGCTAGCAGATGATTTAAGAACAGCTGGAAATTTCACCCACTACAATTTAGGGTTTTAATGGAATGGACAAAAGGGATAATTTAATATTGACGGTGTGTCATAATAAGCATTGCTATGTGGAAACATGAATTTTCAAATTGTAGTAACTTTATGGTACACATTGTTCCCCATTGTTATTTTTATCTGGAAGTCCTCAAATTACCAAAAAATTATGCCAGCAAAGATTTCTTAAAAAAGTTGAATCCCCATTTATTATTGTCCAGTATTTGTTCTAAGATTAAACTAGGAACTTATTGGAAAAAAACCCCTAGAATCTGGAGGTATAGGACTCTTTGTGCAATGGGCTGGCAAGTAGGTGATCGACTTCAAACCTTGATAATGAAAGGATATCTGGTTTGAATTGATAGCTCAATACTTGTTTAATGCAAGGAATGCCTTTTGTTGACCTAAATTTTTAAAAGTTTGGAAATGTCAAATTAACAATCTGATGTTTGTTGAAAGTTCATTCTATATTCAATTGTTGCATTGTCAATATACCATGGAAACCTTAAGGAATCTAATACAAACTCTATTGTTTTATATTTATAACAATAATCAATGGACAGAGGGTTAACATTATTTACCAATAAACTCTAAACTGAAACAAAAAATCAATTTAGTATTCATGGATAATGGTTAAAGGGCAAAAATCAAAGAAAATTGAAAGATTAGCAGAATCTAATTTGTCTACTCTATTGATATTGGAACGATTCATCATGACAGATTATTGGACGTTTCATCGTTGTAATCATGCCGCTACGGAACAGAAAACTAGTATCCAACTTAATGCTGAACGAGAGATTTTGAGATGAACTTTCATTGCATGTTTTCGCCTTATACATACAAATTAAGTCAGAAATTGATGATTGTAAAAGAGCTACAAAAAAGCAATAAAATGGGATCAATAAGAAGCTACAGGGTTTAATGGTCGTTCTCTGTACAAATTGGCTCGGAAATTAAAGACCAACTCTAGATTTGCTATTGCTTAAGGCAGATTTAATAAGAGGCGATATAAAATTATGAGGTTTTATTTGTAAATAGCAGTTTAAGGGTCAAATAAAAATGGAATACTCATTTCCTCGTGACATAAACTTGTTTGTTTTGTGCCGCTTAAATTGAAAATAAATGTAAACTGATCTGAAATTAAAATAAGATTTGTTATTTGAGAAAGTTGAACTACTAAAAATGATTTTTAGTTACTTTAAGAACATTTTAAGTGTGTTCTAGGGAGTAGTTACATAATTAATGTGGATATGAGGGGGAGGTAGAAATTTGATATTGATGTTTTTGACAAGAAAATCTTATGATTGATTATTTATCTGATTACGCTTATAGTCTAACAGTAAATAGATGTATCATGGCAGTAATCTATTTTGTACAAATCACATTTTATTCCAGTTTTTGACATAAAAGTACACAGATTTTGTTCAGTCTAAAAAAAATTAATAAAGACTTAATTCATTATGGGTGAAGTAACTGAAGTTTATGAAAAGGTTACTTTTTCTATACTTCAGGATAAATGCCGCCTCCCGTGATTGATAATGCCTCCTCCCTTGAATAAAAAAAAATTGTGAAAATTTCTATATCTTGACCAGATATTGTCATAGTTTTTAAGCAAGGAAGGAAACTTACATGTCTTGTAGGAATTTTTATGTATTTACTCCCATTTAATTCATTAACAGAATATTTAGTTATGCATGCATTGACTGGCATTATTATATTTTTCCTAGTCACATACAGACATAGTTTGGTGGCATGGTTTCCTCAATTTATATTCATGACATGTTTCCTTTGTATGTATTTGTCATTATGAATTATTAGGGAAGGACTGAAACTGACCAGTATGTAAAGGTTTATATTACCGGTATTAAAACTAGATAAATTATAATAATTCTAGCTAATTTGTGTACTTTGAATTCATTTATTTTCATGAACATCAGTTTTCACCATTCCAAGTTGCTTTATCATTGAAAATCAGAAAAACTGGAATTTTTTTCAGAGGTCCAATTTAAATTAGACAAATACCAAATTCCCAATGTATTTTTTAAGGTGTTTAAATTTTGTCTATGAAAATAACACACTTCACCATCCATATTTATTCAGTATTTGTGAGTATGTGTAATATCTGTATGCCTTTTGTACACTATTTTAGCAAAAAAATATAAAAGAGACGAAACATTGCACAAAAACTTGTTTCAATTAAAAGTATAAATTGTTAAAGTTATCGTGAGTTTGGATTTGAACATTGTTGGAATTCCATTAAGCTGGTCGTCTTTCAAAAGTCTGCTACACTTACCAAAAAGTGTAGCTAAGTGTTAAGCGCCACTGGCCGTGGGTATCCATCGATAGGATTGTAATAGCTCCAAATTTTTTTTTCCAAAATAGTTATATATTAATGAGGTTCTCAATGGCCATTAGGAACCAAGTTATTTCTTAATTTACTTGTCTTGTTTGGTTGTCATCAAAAAATTCTTTCTTTATAGGACAGTAAACAATAAATTGACACCTATAAGAATCCTCCATACATATATAAGTTGTCTGGACAATGTGCTATTAAAGTTTTTCTATGTTGATGATTGATGGCATCAGGCCATATAGACAATTCTCAGGACATTTACTAGCTATTATTATCTAATTTAACACATACCAACAATACAACATAGGGCTAATAAACCAATCATTAGAGGCAACAGATGTTTATACAATCATTAGTTAGCACTCTCTCAAATAAATATTATTATGAGTGTGCTGGGAGACTTGTGACCTAGTTTACATGCTTTGATTAACACTGTTTAAAGGTCTGTCATCCAAGATGTTACAAGCAGTAGATATATAATCTTTAAAATGTAACCCTTTGTTTTGTTTGTTGGTATCCCATAGGTTAATTATAAAAATTTCCATTGATATGGTTTATCTCAATTCATACCATAATTTATAGCATTTGAATCTGTTTTTTTTTTTTTTTGTCGTTCTTAACATATTTGAATTTAACAAAGATTTCTTATAAAATATGTTGAAGAATTAAGGATACTTTATTTAATGTATTGATTTTGAAAAGAAATGAAAGTCTTAAATATTGTAAAAATATGTAACTACTTTTTGGTGCAATCCCTATTAGAAAAAGAATATACTGCTTGAGTGAAATTTATAATTGTGGCAATTATATTCCTTTGAAATATAACCCTGTTGAAATTGACCAAATAATTAACATTATCAGCTGGAACACATTATTTGAAAGGCTACTCACTAGACAGACAAAAATTTAAGAATCAAAACAGGACATGTTAAGGTGTCAAACCAGATTATCTGTCAGTGCAGGACACAGATCATCTTGCCAGACGTTCAATATGGCTATTATCTTTCCGCTAGCACCTGCCACCAGGTTAAATACAAACCCTAATTAGTTTCTCTTTGATCTTATTGCTTCTCTAGAGGCTCTTAATTGAAATACTTTGTCAGAGAGTTTTCTTTTTGGTAAAAACTGTCATTTATACAAGTATAGGTTATTAGGAAAGTCAAACACTGTGACGGATTTGGAAGCATCTGTGACAAAAATGGACAGGTAAAAATTCTCACTCCACAATAATATTTTTATGTCTAGAGTTATGATTTATTGTTTATTTTATGATGTCTGGGTGCAATAAACTTCATATTTGTACTGTGGCCTATTCTTTGTGCAATTTTTATAAGGCAGAAATCATCTATTATTTTTTTTTGAATGCTTATTATGTACAAGCAGTCATTTTCAATTTGGACTCCTTGCTCCTGAATTTTCATGTTTTCTTTTTTTTTCCGACTAAAGAAAGAGATTAAAAAAATCAGTATTGTTATCATTCTTCACATGCATCTGACCTTAAGAGCTTTACTGACAAGGTTTTGACACGAGTATGCACTTTATAAGGGAGATAACTTGATTAAGAATTTCATCATGAAATAGCACCAAATAAATTTATTAATTTTGTTAATTGATGAAGAAACAATTTTATGATTGATTGAATTTGAATAGTTGGTCTGAACCTTAAATAAATTTACTATCAGCAGGAGTCCATAGAAATTTGGACCTTCTCTTATCATTTATTGAATTAATTATGAAGATCACAATTGTAAAATTTCCAACAAGATGGATTTGATTATATTTTTCGCCAGTTGTAGCTGGGAATAATTGATTCAAATTTGATGAGGGACAAAATTGATTTAATTATTACAAAGACAATTTATGCTGGATTTAATCAATTTTTTCCAGTTGTATTTGATTAATGCCCCTGTTTTTAATAAGTTCAGCAAAAATAATATTTTCACAAACTTTGTCAAATCAGGTTATGCAAACTTGCAACATTTTAACAAAACTGAGTCGAGACTTTAATTTTTACGATTTTGATTAACGAGCCATTGGGTCAAGTTTTTTCCGCTGGGCATTAAATTACCAATTCAAAAGATCTAATGTGCTGTCACTTGAAAATATTTTGATCAATTGAAAGTCGTGATGAACATCTTTCCCTTCGTTTCTGTTTATGTTATAATCAAACTGTCTTGCCGATCTTTTTGGCCCTTTTTGCACATGCTTAAGATTAATACTGGGAATGTGATTAATTGGTATCCATGATTCATGTTAACGGAAAAGTTCCGTAATGATGGATTACATGTATATGTCTAACTACGAACAAACATACCCAGGGTCAGTCATACTGAGATGTTTGCCGAGCTGGGAACTAGATATAGATTTATGTCTATTTCATTGGCAGTTCACAGACAGATCAATTAAGGAAATCAGTTACATAAGAAAAATATAAATTTCTTCAGCGGATTTTGAATGACAGGCTGTCAGACCATATGTAAATTTCTGTTTAATCTGTTTTGAAATATTGATTCTCTCACTGTAGAAATTGACTCGACATTATTTCTGGCAAATTTTTTTGGTTTGATTATAAAAGATGAAATATATAGAGTATAACTGGAATAATTGATGTTGGTTTAAAAGGGGAGGTAATTTGATGTGCAAATTTGCATAGTAACAATAAAAACAACAATTTTTTTTTATTTTTAGAGTAAAACAGTAGCATTTAATAATTTTAGAATCATATTTATAAAATTAAAATCGTAATGTGAAGGAATATTTTTGAACATCTGGAAACATTTGTTAACAATGGAAATGAATATATATTTATATATACTACAAAACCAGTTAAACATCAAATATTTTAGGGTCTTTCTATGGCACCTTACATCAAATGAATGAAACTTTAAATATTTCTACAAGGATTAAGTTTTCATGATACTGAATATTTAAGTGATTAAAATGAAGGTACTTAAACTGTTTCTTATGGGGTCAACATTGTATGAAATCAAGTCGGTTAGATCTCCATTAAAAATAAAGAAAATGATTAAGATCAAATTTTTGGAAAACTTGAAAAGAGACAAACTTAAATAAATCTTTATTAATGAAAATAACCATTTATTGATCCTATCTTCAGTTCATGAAAGGTCAAGTTTGATGTAGTCAACAAAACACCAAAATTGGGGAACTTATAGGGTTAGTTTTCACTACAATCCAACTACTTCAGTCTGAATTAAACATAATTTTATTGTCAGATGATAATTTTAATATTTCTATGATTTAGAGATAGGTTTAAAGACCTGTCAAGCCATTATTTGTTGTTGAATAAAAGGTTTTGTGAGGCCAAGTCAATATTTAGATATGATACAAAATTGTTGACTATTGAGGAATATGACATTTTGTAGATTTCAATGCTTTACTATGGATAAGGAGATCAGGGGCTTTGATATGATTTATTTCTGATATTTTATAGGTGTCCAAAAATGATGATTACAAAATTTCAAGGATTTTAAAGTCAGATCCTAAGCCAGAAAATTTCTATTGAATTTTGTGTTTAATTCTATATATTTTTTTAAAAAAAGATTTGATGGAAGAGGTATTTTAAAATATTGCAGATCATTCACTGCAGGTTACACTTTCAGTCATTAAAAGAAAATGAATGTTTTCTTTTCCTTGTACCACAACTATGAATAGAGACTCGGAGTTTCTAGCAGATGTTAGGATTACAGTTCTTGTCATGTGGGGGCTAATTTTGATGTCAGGCCTAAAATTGTTAATTATAATGTACATGATTGAAATAACAGTATCCCTTGTTCTTAGGCGTCACTCTAGTCATATCTGTCAGTCATTGTGTCAAAATAGCTTTACACTGGAGTGCTCCAATATTAGGAGATATCTTTATAAGGATTTATTGTAATTTTTTGTGGATTATTACCCTCATTAAATTAAAATTTTAGACAAAAGAACATTTACGTTGACTGAAAAGCATTAGTGTAAATTAGAATACAAGTAATTAAATAAGACAATCAGACGGAAGCTTGATTCCACAATTGACAGAGTTTTTGTAGGTTTGAAAATTATTTATTTATGTGCAGTAACAAAAAGGTTTTATCTAGAGTAGATTCTAGTGGAATTGGCAAGACCTTAAAATATAATAGTGTAAAATGAATTAGTTTGACCCATTTATCGATGAAATAACCAGCCTAAAAATGTACATCTTTAACTCAGTGCTCGTCCTGTTGTGTTAGTTACATGACAAGCTAATTTTGAAGAGCTTCTAGGAATACCTCTGGTTTTATCCCTAATTTGATGCAGGTCAGGAAAGGTGAAAAATATTGGTATTTCTGATGGATTAATTTGAGCAAGAAGATTAATGAGAAAGCAAAGTTATTAAGAGGATTGTATAAACAGACTATTCTTTTCTTTGTTCATTGCTGATTGCACAAGACCTGAATCTGCTGAAAAAAATAATATAATGTTACATCTTCCAAATGCCTTTTAATGACCATCCATCGTATTTGTCAAAAAATGATTAATTAGAATTTCCGTTGGTGAAACTACTAAGATTTGGGGTTAAATTTAGCACAAAATTGTTTGCTTATTTAAGATTTGAAGAAAATTCCAAGAATTAAATTCACCAAAGGAAATCAAAACTTGTTTCCCTGGAGATAAGTTTCTTTCTAATCAGTTTCAGTTAATTTCAGAGAAAAAATTTGAAGCTAAAATAAAAGGATATTAGATTAAATTTTGAAGAAAGAACAATAGAAAATGAAACACAACATGGAATTATTATAAGAACAGTTAATGAAATCAAACATTTTGGTGTATTGTTTTAATGTTCTGATATTATGTAGGTGGTATTATTACGTTAAAGTTAAACAAACCATTGAAAATAAAAGATATTTTGAAATATAAGGGTTATAGTTTTACAGGTCCTTGTTTGACAAACATTTGCAACAAAGACTGCTTCCATGACATCAGTAGCAAAGAGACATTGAAAAGCAGAATTCAAATCACATTAATATGACATACCCACAGCATTATTTTAAAAACAATAAACTACTCTGAGATAAAAAGAGTATTTAGACTTCAAGAATCTGTATAAAACAATTAAGAAACATTTATGTGTATTATCTCCCGCTCCCAAGTTGAAAAGAGAGATAATTTTTTATTTGGATATTGACTAGTCTTGAAATTCATGTACATAGTAACAGTTATCTCCCTTCTCAAATACAATGGCTTAGTAAAAGGTTAATTAACCACCTAACCTGGTAATTATGTTCTGGGAAGAGTGGTATTGTATATAAATAAATTCTTTGATGCACAGAACTGAAAAAATAATTTAAATGAATTTACAATTTATATTTACCAGAATTTATTGTTATATTTTTCAGATTTTCCCCATCATCAGACAACAGAATATCAGCAAATTTGTTTGACAGTATAGAAGTGTATTGTCCATATTACCTGCCTTCCTCCAATAACTCTTCATGGGAGTACTATGTTATATATTTAGTAAGTACTAACACATAGTTTCTACTTTTACTAATGGGGGACATGAATTAAAATGAATAATAATACACTGAGAACAAATTAAAACTTCAAATTAAGTGAAAAAGGCAATTTTCTGTTTTAAAATTTTTTGAATTGTTGGTGATTTTACTATTCATACACCCAAACAAGACTTCCAAATGCAATTGGCTGAAAATATTATGTTCTCTAAAAATTTTATTAATTATAGGTTTTTTTGGAAATTGCATTAGAAATAAAGAAGTTACATTTCAACATGTATTCTTTATATTGATGGAGGACACTTATTTCTTTTTAATTGACTGTCGGAGAGACAACATTCTAAAACAGCAGCAAGAAGGAAGCTATACTGATAAAAAACATTCTTCAATTATTGTCATATTATTTTTGTCACCAATGTGGAAAATAGTGTACATGTAGAAGGGTTTGGTATAAATATTTTTAAAGAGATTATTTTTATACACATAATATGAAGTAAAGCACACAATAATATTGTTAGGTATTAATATGACCATGGCAGTTGGATATTAATATGACCATGGCAGTTGGATATTCATATGACCATGGCAGTTGGATATTCATATGACCATGGCAGTTGGATATTATTATGACCTTGGCAGTTGGATATTAATATGACCTTGGCAGTTGGATATTAATATGACCTTGGCAGTTGGATATTAATATGACCATGGCAGTTGGATATTAATATGACCTTGACAGTTGGATATTATTATACATGATGTATTTTTTCTAATTTCAGGTTAATAAAACAGAATATGATGAATGTACAATATTTGATCCCAATAAAGCATTAATGATAATCAACTGCTCTAATCCAAGTAAAATTGATATATTTTTTACAATCTGGATAGACCCATTTAATGGATTTCCAAACCAACCAGATTTTTCAAGTGGTGGTACATACTATCTTATCAGTAAGTATAGCATTTCTTGAAACTTAAATGACTTTTCAAATCAATCAGAATATCTCTCATAGACTCAATGTTAAAAAAAATTTGTTCATAACCTAGCCTATTTATTTTATCTTGATGTAACCAGAACCACTCTTATATTTTTGTTTGGCCTAAATGTGGGCTGTCTTGTGGAATTTATGGTACCATGGTACAACATGTTGGTGCTTTGATACATTGTAAAGTGATAGCTTCTAATACTTTAGAAGGGGGGTTTTTGAAGAATTTCACCTTATGCAATGATAAAGTATGATAAATGCAGGGTATCTGGGTACATTTTGATGATATCATAGTATAAATAATGAAACAAACTTCTTATTACAAACAACAAACATTCTGCAATACCACTTTTGAAGATTTGTGTATGAATATTTTGTCAATTAATGGCTCGGCAGTAGTGCTCAAGGCCAAAACTGTTCAAAGCCGAAACATTGGTATGGCAAACAATTTAGGAACAACTAATTAATTGCATTAACCCGAAATTGCCAATCTTAATTACCATAAGTTTAAAAAAGAAACACAAAACAAACAAAAATGATTAATTTTTTTATTAGAAACTTTCAAAACTAAAACAAGATCTGTATATGAAACACAACAGCTTGAATTTAAAGAGAAGTTGACATCGTCTAGACTTGTTTTACAGCCAATCAATGTTAGAAACAAGACGGAAGAGTTCCATCAGTCTTTATACCAAGAAATGTTATAGATTTTTCTTTTTGATGTCTTATCTGCGTTTTAAATGTAATTTTTCTCTGAGAAATGGGATGCATTTTCTTTAATTTGTAGTGTGCAGCAATTAAGAATTGCATTCATCTGCACATTATGGGGAAGGCCTAGAAGATACTGCTAAATACACAATCTTAATTACGATGATATAATATTTGCGTTATTTGATAAAGAGCTAAAATTAGCGTTTGATGCTCATTTTAATGTACATTACGTAAATTAAGTGGCAATTGATATTTTTACATTTCTTTTTGTCTTGTTGATCAGTACCTAGCTTGAAATAGTAATTTGTTTTTGGTTTAACTTTTTCAAATAAATAGATGATCTTTCTACTGTTAAAAAATTTTTGAAGATTTATAAGACATCTGGCATCTAATATTGGAATTCAGCTGTTTGAGATGCTTTTGACTTTTAGAAGAAAAGTATATATTCCTAACACATTAGGGATTTTCAAATTTATAAGAGCATGCAAACATTTTCCTTTTTTTATAAATATTTTATGAACAGATAAAAGGAATGATCAATGTTAGCCAGATATGGATAATTTATATTGAGTTGTGATTTTCATCAAAAGCTGAACACAAATGAGTTTGGCATAATCATTCAAAATCAACAAGAATTTTTTTTTCTGCCAAATGATGTGAGAAATTGAAATTTGACATATCTTTTATTTTTAATTTCAGCAACTTCAACAGGTACACAAAACGGATTGGCCAATCAGTATCACGGTGCCTGTTCAGAAAGAAATATGCGACTAAAAATAAATATATGTTGCTCAAGTAATAGTACTAGTACACCAGGTAAGGACCGAAGTCAAAAATGATATGTAGAATATTTTAGCATAGAGTGGTTTTAGGGAGACTTTCCAAATAAGTTGAACAGGCTTTATAGAATCCTGGACTAGGTATCAAATTTTCTATCGTCTCAAGAGTTCTTGTAAAATGCACAATACCAGAATTCAAAAAGGGATCCTTTTTTGGTACTTCCACTCACCAACAGATTCTGGTACCAGTTCAATTCTTGACATGTATTTTGTAAGATTTTGTTGACCAAGGAACCAGTTTGACCTGTACAAAAATGAGTGCTTTCAACACCAGTTTATCCTTAAAGTTTTGGTCTTTTTGGTTCCTTTCCAGTAAAACTTTAAATATTAGTTTGTGCTTTTAAGGTTAAACTATTTTTATATGGGTGCCTTTATTCAACTTTTTCAATAAAACTCGAAATTACAATGACATAACTCAACACTGACTAAAGATACAAGCATTGTTAATTTTCAAAGTACTTTTGTACATCTTTCACGTAATTAAACAAACTAAAAGTCTTATATTTGATACTCTGTAAAACCCTTAAAGATGTTATATATTGTAACAATTGATGTTTGTACTTATAGCTGAATTTTCCATTATTTTAACAGTAAATTTTACGTTTTAATACTGCACCCAGCTAGTTTTCATATACTTACATTCAAACTTGATATTCCAACATTCTTTTTGAAGAGAAATTTTCTAATTTATCTTTCTACCATTGCCTACAGAAATGCATTTTGTGTTCTGTATAAGATATATTAAGTCATTATATGTGTGGTGAAATGGATGTCCCATGTCAAAACGTTTCCTTAAACACTATACCCTCTCTGCCGCGATGTAATATTGATCATAATCGCTAGAATCGCTAGCCATATATTTTATTTCTTTGAATTACTTAATACCTATGAAAAGTAGCTTTACTTTTAGTGTTAGTAACTGATTACAATAAAAAATTGTTTTTGATAAAAGCTTCAAGTACCTTATCTAATTAATTTAGAATTAAATCCGACATGAGAAACTTCTTTTCAATTCTTATATATTTCCCAGCATATTGGAAGGACTTTCAAAATTTTTACAGTTTCCAATTTTAAAGATTTTTAAAAAAGAACAGAATGTAAAAAAAGAAGAAAAAAAATTGATCTAAAAAATTACTTTAATAGGAAACCCATGTTTCTGCTGTAAGTAACACTTAGATTATTGCATGATGATATTTTCCCTAGTGAAATGGTACCAACCTTATGTTTAGGATAACCCCAGTCATAAATGCATGATCAAAATATACTGGTCTGGGATAGCTTGTCCTTATGTTTTGTGTTTGTTTGGTTATAAATGTGTAAGGCAGTAAGATGTGTTGTACATAAATGAGGGTCCTGGTAGTAATAGGGCTGTGTTAGTCGGTACTAGTACAGTGCTTAGATCCTGTATTTAGTAATAGTCAATAACTAACATAACAAGTCTCATTTGGAAAATGTTAGAATTCCTTTTTGCCATGGTGACAGTGCTGAATATTTTGATTCTGTGAATTAAGTATATGTGCAAAGTAATTGTCAAAAGAAAAATTTTTTTTTTTCTGCATAGAATTTTTATACGAAAAAAAACCCAATTTTGTTCACTTGTGTGCAAATCTTATTTCATGTTATGCATACGCTCATCTAACTTGACTGTAGCAAACATTGTATATGGATATTGACATTGATCTTTTTTTTTTTGCAGATTCAAGTACAAAAACTACGACAACACCCGGAGGACATCATACACAACCACCTCCGACTCAAAATCCACAAACACCTGCACCAACAACCAAGAGACCAAGTACACCAGCACCAACAAAGCCACCACCATCACCCACGACAACACGAAAACCTTCAACAAGTAAGTTATTGTAAAACTTATAAATTATCAATGTCAAATTTTACAAAAAAAAAATCAATTTACAGAGAATCTTATAAGAATGCAATATTCAGGTGTGGGTATTTCTTATTGATCTTTAGAATTCTAGGAAAATTGATTGTTTTAATCAGTCGAAGAGTCTTTTTCGTTTGAGTTTTATGTTGTAGATATATTTTTATGTTCATGTCATCGATATCAGTTTCATTAACCTCATTATCATTTATCACTGACATTGATATCATTCGGAATACGGAATCCATAGAAACAATAAATCCACAGATATTATGATATGAAACTAGAGTGTTTTAAAAAAGACAAAATGAAAGGTACTATAGATAATCTTACCACAAGTGGAAAACAACAATTATGTTGATACAATCATAAAAAAAGGCAGTTGATTAAAATATATAAATACTCTGATTGGCAGGTGTAAATGGTATTTTGATGTTTGTTGTTAAATCAATTGATTTTAAATCTGAAACAAAAGGAAACAAATGGACCTTCTTAAAATAAAACATGAAACTTTAATTGCTATGCAGAAAAAACAACACGAATACACTCTTGATATTCTTATTTCTTACCTACTGATTAATAAAGTGCAAATATATAAGAAATATTGAATCATATTTTACATTAACAAAATTTATTTTTTTAACTTTCAGCAACAAATTTTCCAGGAGGTCAACCAAGTGATCCTAGCCAACAAATTATTATTGCCACTGGAGATAAAAACAGTGGACTCATAAATAGTGCACAGACACTGAAGCCTTCATGGACTATTTTAGTTTTAGTGACCTTGACTTTGACATATGTTATACGATCACTACGGTAGCAGTAGCTTTTAGTTGGGAGTATGCATTTAGAGAAACATTCATGTACATTAGAAAGTACAGTCTCATCAATATGCAAACTTTCAACTATCATATCAGCCAATCATATTCCTTGTTGCAATGATGGGATGTAAGCAATACTACGATTGGATGTTTGTTATGGTTGTTCTGTTAATGAAGAAAATGCCAGTTTGAATTCTTTTTATGTGTCTATTGTTATGTTTCAATGGCAGAGTTTGTAAAATTGCTTCTTATCTGATTGTGATGAAGTAGTCAGTAAACAAACTGTTTATTGTATGATGGTAATACTGTAGTGTTCATCACCAAGCAAGTGCCAGTAGAGACCTTAAAGAGATGTCATGATAAAGATTTTATGAAGAAAGTGTGTGGATGCAATTCAAGAATTTATTGGTACAAAACAATGTGGTCCCAGATACAACATTCATGTCTCAGTTTTTTCCATCTGAATATTGTTTTGGCTGTTAAGATTAGCTATGCATGTGATCTCTTGTGAATTTTTAAATGATCACCATTTTGCAGAGGGAAAATGGTGTCATCTCTGCCAAATACCGGTAATATTATTTACGTGGCCCAGTAAGGAAGTTTTTTCTCAAGTAAGGCCAGAGAAAACTGACAGCTGGTCAAAATATTGTTACCCTGTAGATTTTCATATGCAATTTTAAATCTCAAGTATACATCTCACACACTCAACATACCAAACAGGAACTGATTCCAAAGAAAGATCTGTTTTAGCATTTAATACTCTTTTATTATATTGGTAAAAAGCATTTTCCAGATTTTGTTATCCGATGGAAAGGATAATTTTTTCAGTCTACTCTCATTATGTCAGACATTCATAAAGTAGCCTAGTACTTCTCACAACCCAACAGTTTGAAAATTCTATTATCACACATAATTTTCAAAAAAGTTTGAGTTGTGAGTCCATAAAGTTTTGAGTTATCTAAAAGATTGGACTTAAACAAGTTTAGGATAGTGAGAGTTGATTTTAGTTCATCTGTTGCAACATATATACCAGTAAGTAATTGATTCATATATGTATAGAACTTTCAATTTCAATGGCAAATTCAAAGAATTTAAGAAAAAATTCCTTCTATATCTGGCTTTTTGATTGGCTGTTTCATTTGTACAAAGTGTTTATACATTCCATTTTCAGAAATTTAAATATTGGGTTTTTATCTAGTGATAAAACCATTTTCTTTCAGTGTGAAAACAAGAAAACTCAATCATATAGCTGGTACATTGTGTATAACTTGAAATGTTGTAATTTAGTACGAGCTGAATATGTACCGTCTTAAATAAAATTATTTATTTATGTTTTAAAAATACTTGAAAGTGCTATGGAGAAATTTTAAAAGCCTGTAAATCATATGCTTGTACATTGTTGCCTAATTGTGAGAGAAAGTTTTCATAAAATCATCATCTGATTTGCATAGATATATTCAGTTGTGTAAATATTTTGTGTGAACTTTGAGTAAATTTTCCAAAGTGAAAAACAATGTCTTTCACTCTAAAAAGATTATTTAATTTAACTTTATGTTCATATTATGTTTGTTTGTGTGTTTGTTTGTATTATCTTGGAATGTGTGAGATTGTAACTGTTCAGTTAAAATGAATGTTAAGTGGGGAGTGTTTTATATAAAGTTAAATTTTGAGTGAGAGATAGGTTTTTGCCGTCTCTCATATTTTCACAGGTTGACACAATTTAAATTTTTTAAATAGAAATTTATAGTAGTTATGAATTTTTTTTACGAATACATTTATTGAAATTTAATTTATTCAAATTTAATAGTTTACATATACATGTATATCTGTTTTTGATTTGAATATTGGAATCCGTCAGATGCAAATACTGCAAGTTTGGAAATATTTCGTTATTCTGCCATCTCTGGTGGAGGTTTTCTCCTCAAATTTCAACTTAAAAAGCAAATTCTATTTATAAAACTTTATGTTACCACTTAAATTTCTGGTGAAGAATTGAATTTAAAAAGCATATCAAATTACTTTTACAATATATAATGAATGTGTGATTATGTGTACATATGTGTGCAAGATTGTTTTTTATACAATAAATGTACATAAATATATGTAAATAGTATGTAGAAAAAAATAAATGCATTATCAATGCTTAAATGATGTTAGAGAATTCTACTGGTGTTTTTTCATTCTAAGGTCACTGCTAATCTTAAAAGAGACTTCAAAAATGGTGTTTTTACCCGAGGTAAAGTAATAGTATTAATGCATTTTTGAGACTGTGCCTTTTGAGAAAGTTTACTTAATATTTAGAATTTCATTTGGTAATTTTTTCTTATCTTAAATAATCACGAGATTCATTCAACAAGAGAAATGGTCAATTTATTTCCCTAGACTTAAGATAAAGGGGAAAAATTATGAATTGTCTCCCCTTTGTCCTTGAGCCTAAAGGAAAAATATTGGTTATCTCCCCTAGAAAAAAAAATTCATTCAAATTTTACCGTGAGCTACCAACAAAATGTAAAATGGCAGTGTAAAATATTTCACCAGAAGAATAATTTTGCAGTCTAGAAGAAGAAATATTTTATGAAGAAACATCAGTATAAATAAGTTTGATTCAGTATTATATACTTGACAATGAAATGAAGAAATTTGTTGTCAGAAATTGCTTTGTGCTTTAAAGTTATAATTTATTATGGAAATGTAAAAAAAATAAATCATGGTATGTTTTGTTTCTTTGTTGTTTTCTTCTTTTTCAGATTGCTGATTTTGTTTTAGTGTTTGAGTTTATTATGTTTTACACTGTTTTTTCTCTCTTTTTTTGTAAATAATTTTCCAGACTTTCATTTACCCTATTTTTAGAATATTTGAAGCTTTAGTTAATGGTATTTGGTAAACTGAGGATCATATCGTAAAATATTGAAAACAAATTGTCATAAGATCTTTTGATTTTTTGTAAAACTGCTGAATAAGTATCTAGAAATATCCAATTTAATTTAAAAAACATAAGATGAAAAGGAATGTTTTAAGTATTAAATGTTTGTATTGTGAATTAATACCACTATACGTTGAATCAGAAGAGATTTAAAACAAATGTTAATGATCAAAATTTTATTTTTCATTTACTTTCTGTTTTTTTTAATTAGTTATTCCAACATGTATCTTAATTTGATAAAAAAGAAAATATGTTTTCATTTTTCTGTCATTTTATTTTTCATTGATTTTCAGTTAAATTGCAACAAATTACCTCAGAATTAATTAGTTGCATGACACAATGAGAACAAATTGAATGATATCTTTGGAGAATAACTTTAATGTGTATAATAACAAAATGTCCAGGAGTGTTTGTGTCTTCTCAATGCTTCAGGGAAATTTTATAATGGAGGAAGATCAAGATTATGAACTTGTTGTATAATTGTGTTGCTATACAGATTTTAATTGTACATGTTTGTTAGTGTTGAGTGATAAAATGTTGAAAAAAGTCAGCAATGTGAAAAATATTGAATAAATGAAATGAACAATTATAAACATGTGTAATCTTTTCTTTGCTTGCTTGGGGTTGGGTGATAAGGTCGTTTGTCCAAGCTTAATGGTCATTGTTGAGGTTATAAGTTCAAACCAGCTTGCAACAAAGTGTGTTTGACTGTTATTAAAAGTTGACAAGGAATGCAGGTTTTCTTGGTCAGGGTCCTGGTTCATTCCACCATAAAAGAACTATTATCAAGCAAGCTAACATTTCCGAAACATACTTGGCTCAAGGCATGAATCTTCATTTTTTTCTGAAAATCTCATTCTTATGAATATTGAAATAGGCTAAAAAAGCAGTAAGACAGTGGACCAATTCTTCAAGATCAAAATAAAAAAAACAAGGCAAATTAATGAGAAAACTTAACAGCAAAAACATACATCAAAGACACAACCAAATGAGTAAAAAATACATAGCTCATAAGGCTGATAAAAACCTTTTATGAAATCAAAATCTTTGATATGTTCCAGTATAAAATGAAGGCTTTATCCAGGCATCAGTAATTATATGAACAGAGTTCTTTATTCAGGCATAAATCTGCCACCTTCCATCACATAAATATTGGAATTATATACTAAAAGATAATGAGGTGCAATAGAGGACAAATTTACCTAGGGAGCAAATCAAAAAAAGTAATCCATTGGACAGACAAACCTGGGAAGACAATTGAACAACCACAAGCACAACAAATTTCTTCTTTTGAAGTAATGTTTGAAAGTTCCTAGAACACAACTAACCACAACAAAGTAGTTTAGGGTAACAGTCATCACAAGGATCTTATAGGAATAAAATTTCAGAGTCGAACTGACCATCTGTATCCCAAAGACATCATGAACAAGGCTCATGCAAGTTCTATTCTCACAAATGGTTTGCGTTTCTTAGTAATGTTGTACGAGCTTACCTCATATTTGTACCCGCTGTTAATGCATAATATAGTTCAAATGAATCAAAGGTTAAAACATTTAAAAAATCAAGGCTGATTCTGGTTTCAGATTGGTCCAAAATTACATAAATGTCTGTAAAAATGATGAAATCCACCCTTTTGAAAATTTGTAAGATGAAGGTGGATTATGGGTTATGGAGTATTCATTCTGTCTGACTAAATAAGATGCTCGGTATTTCATCCTACAACTCATACCCAATAAAGTAAAAGTCAATTGACGGAACAACTGTCAAAATGGCTTTACCTTTTGCGGCTGATCGGTCACCCGTTTTACATTTTGTGTTCTTGTTTCGGCTTTTACTTTATTGGGTATGAGTTGTATATGATGAAATACCGGGCATCTTATTTAGTATGACAGAATGAATACTCCAAAACGGCATCAAAACCATTGTTATTTCATTCAAAAACACTTGCTTATACGACACAAACTGGGCCAAACGAACTGCACGAAGACTGAATGTCAGAAACCAAGTTCTCTATATATAGACTGCTGCAAGAACTGCGGGAAACACTTGTTAATTACTGAAAATATCTTCGGATGTAAAATCGTCTATTTTATGATTTGACAATAGTAAATAGAAAATTCTTTTGTATTGAGTGATGAACTTTTTTTTCCTATACAAAAATTTAGATTCCCTTTTCACACGGAAAATGACAAACTGACTATTTGACAACTGCACCAAGATAAGCCTCAAATGATGCAAAAGAGAACATGTAGAAAACATATATTAAGAAGAAAAAAGCACAAACTGACGCGCCGTAAGTCACCTTTATATACTAAAAAGAAATTCATAGGTAAAATGAAATAATTGTCGAATGTATCTCACTAATGCACGTTTGATGAATTAATGAATTATTGTTCAACGCCCAGTTGCAATTATTAAATGCATATCAGGACGAGAACATATTGATATGATATGAATATGAACCCTGCTTTGTACTAGACCGACACGCTGATATTTAACGTGTTAGCTCAGGAGGTAACATTCAGCAGGAAGACACATTCCCCGTTTCCATTCTCTATTCTATATCCACCCGAACACATTATACGGACTCCGAGCCGAACATTCCTTTGTTCTTACTCCTAGATGCCGTGTACTTATGGCACGCCGTTTTTATATTTATTCAAATTCCAAGATATCTAATTTATTGAACAAGATATCTTATTAAGTATTAAGATGTCTTTAATTTTTATAAGATATCTTATTTAATTTGAAAGTAAATAAGATATCTCTATAAGTTAATAAGATATCTATAAGTTAATAAGATATCTCTATTAGTTAATAAGATATCTCTATTAGTTAATAATATATCTCTATAAGTTAATAAGATATTTCTATTAGTTAATAAGATATCTTACTTCTTTATAAAGATATCTTTTAAACACATACTTTATTAGATATCTTATAAAGTTTATAAGATAGCTTATAAACTAATAGAGATATCTTATTAACTTATAGAGATATCTTATATATTTAATAAGATATCTTTATAACCAGTTAAATAAGATATCTCTATAAGTTAATAAGATATCTCTATGAGTTTATAAGATATCTCTATTAATTTATAAGATATCTCCATTAATTTATAAGATATCTCAATTAGTTTATAAGATATCTTATTTAACTAAATAAGATATCTCGAAATTGAATAAATATAACAACGGCGTGCCATATGTGCTTGGTAGAGATGCAGGAAATACCAATATAAATGTGTTTGGTTTGACTCGGTCGGACTTCCACACTGACGCACTTTGGAAAACCTTCTATAACTGTGCTGAAATGTACTTTGTTTTAACGGAGTTAAAATTTTTTGCCTTGAGTTGGTTCCAGTGTTTGACTCGCCCTGAAAATTTTATCCGAAAATTAGCTGCATAAAAAGCCAATGCAATTTTAGTAATTTCTGATAAAATTGCCACTACGAGAAGAATGAGTTTTCAGTGAAATGACGACTGTCACTAAAACCAAAACATATTTGTTATAACAGCATTGTTTATGATTATACATGATCTCATAAACCATTTCTTTATTGTTACTGCACATGTCCCATGACATAACCAACCTTATACATCCAGAAATATGATACACAAACCCAATTTACCATAATGATAGCTTCTGTTGAGAACAATCGCAGGTAGTTCATATAAGGGACAAATAACGCCCATTGTTCGCTTTTGCATTACTTAAGAAATCAACAAACTTGTTAGTAGTTTTTCCACGTAATCGAATACCATGTAAATTTCTTCAAACCCATTTGTGGATTCTAAATGAATGGTTTCGTTCCGGGTGCATACAAAAGATAATTGGTAGTATAGAAAATTTATTACATCCTCTTTAAAGTATTCAGAAATAACGACGAAGATGGAAAAAATATTGAAATATGATACAGGAATTCAATTACTAATTTGGAGAGTGATAGAATAAAGTTTTTCAAATTCACTTGATTTATCTCCCGATTTGAAGTGATACTATTTTTCTAAGCCACAAAATATTTGGTACAGAATAAGAATATACAACACTGAATTACTGAATAGTATAATAATAATTATCTATATCTTATACATTTATATATATATTCTCTGTTTGTTTGTTTGTTTTGTGCTTTTTATCGGCACGTGCTTTTGTCTAAGATGCAGTTGTTTGATTAGGTTCCTGTTGTCTTGTTTTATTATTAAATATGAAGTCCATCATAGTCTAAAAGCAGAGTTGATCAAACGAACAGAAGGGGTGCATTTTTGGTCAAAAACGTCTTGTCCACGGCAATTACTACATGCATATAAGGACAAGAACATGATGCGTTATGATTTATATATGATCTCTGCTTTGCGCTAGACCGAAATGCTGAGCCGGATTTTTATCAAGCCAGCTCATGAGATAACAATCCACATTAAAACATGTCACCCTACCCGAACCATTTTTCCGATTCCGACAAGTCTTTCCTCTTAGTCCTCAAATTCCAATTTTAGAGTCTTTGGTTTGATCCACTGGGGGGGGGGGGAGTGGGGCGCGGCAATCTTCCTCACTTTTCTTGCTGTTCTTCATCTTGAAACTTGGACAACAAGAAGACAGCGGCCCCTAGCTTCCACTTAAGCGATGCCACTTGACATTTACCGTTAAGAGCTGCATCTGCCGAATTTCCGAGAAATAAATTTTGTATATCATAGTCAGATGAAGGAATATGAATTTGTTAGAGAAAGTTACTTTTTTCGTAAAAATTAAAATAAAGTTGAGTAATTAAAGAAATGACAAGAAACACATTTGTCATTGTATTATTGAAGTTTTCATCTCTCGGTAATGGGAAAAATAATTGCAATTCATAACGCGTGAAACATTATATATCAAAATGTCTCTCTAAGGAATCATAAAATTTCTATTATTCTTGGAATTTTCCATGTAAGCTGGACTATAAAAATTAAATGTTGACAAATGACGATAATAAATAGATCAAAATAAACAACAAAGTATCTATTTGGCAACATATCTATAAACTCTTGGGATAATTCCTAGTTTTAGTATCAGACTAAAACAATTCATTTAGCTCTAAACAGTCTCCTGAACATGCCTCCCTAACCACCTGAGATGAAATTTAATTCTTCACAATTTGTGATTACAAATAATAGAACGTAAAATTAAAGCTGTTTTTAATCCATACCATGCAACAATGTAGAGAATGAGTCATAGCTACCCGTACAAACCCGTAATATCATGTTATAGTATAACACGTTAATCACCCTTCAATTAACCAAGATTTATTAACATTTTCTGTGCATAGGAAGACATGCGTAAGATGAAAGGGTTTGGGAATTGGAGGCCACCTTCTGAACACCCACAAAACATATATATTAGAGAAAATTACAAAGAGAATAGTCTATAGTATACACTGGAGCAATCATGTTTTTTTAATTTTGTAAGATGTTCAGAATCATCTGGTTTTATCCATTTGAATGCCATAAAATATTTTTCCGACTAACACCCGTTTTTCTTTTCATAAATCTTTTGCATGCAGAATAATAAGCCATTTGTGAAAATCTTATAAAATCTTTGTAGTAATGGTTTTTGAGCAATAAAACTTTTCAATGATAAGGCTAAGTAAAACTTAGAGAGCACATTTTTCCCGCCAAATGTTCATTGAATTATATCTCGAAAACAAGCACACGGACCTATGATTTTTTTTTCGCTCTTTTAGTTCCTTTATTAATCAACTATCAATGTTTGCCAGTGTTATGAAAAGCTTTTTATTTTGAAACCATCCTTAAAAGCTTGCCTGGGACTCAACGTATCGCGAATTAACTAAGTCCATCAGGTATAGCAATAGTACCAAAGTGTTAAAAGAAACAGAAGAATTAAAAAAAAATTAAGACTATAGAATATAATGACCACTGTAACAAGTTTCTGAAAGGAATTGCTTTAGAATCTACTGAAACAAAAGTGTTAAACGCTTTGAAACTAAGGGAGCAGTGGAAAGGGAAATTTATTTTTTGTTTGCAGCATCCACAAGCTGTTTTGTTTTTGTTTTTTTCGCCTTTGCACGTGGAAATTTCTTTTTTTTAATCAAAATATACCCTTTTTATTCTTTTTTTCCAGAGTTTTTTTTTTTTGCATATTTATTTCAAATTACTTTATTGTGAGTCCCCCACAAATATAAGTCGGCACCACGGTGCAGTGGTTAGAGCATCGGATTACAAAGCCAAAGGTACCCAGTTCGATTTCAATTTGGAATAAAAAATGGCTGTCTCGTGTTAAGGGAGAGCAACACTCTTGGCACGTTAAAAACGAATATGTCGAAAAGGGTAGGCTAAAATGCCGCTATAGTGGCGGTTCTCGTACCCGTAGAGTGGAGAGGGATTAACATAACTTGATAGAACTTATTTCCCAATCAACTATAAATAAATGAACTAGAAATCAAGTGATTGTTCCTTTAAGGCACCATACTTGGATCTCTTTAACATAGTTTTTGGCCATCATATTCTCACGTCATTTGGATCTTTAGTGTGACACTTCAACATTTTCACAGATTTTGGCTGACAATACTTTTGGTCTCAAGATTTTTTGACGTAAAAAATTGTCGAGATGCATTAAAATCAGAATTGCTAATTTGAGAAACATTTTCATATAAAATGACGTGTATACCGCTGCAAGAGCCTAAGGGTGTGTCGTCAGCATAATGGAATTGGAGCTGCTACAACTGAAAACATGCTGCCGTAGGTGGATGTAAGGTCGCAAGGTTAACACGGTATAAGTAACAATCGTGTCAGTTCTGGTAGAAAAATAATACCTGTTAATCCACTGTTACAGATTTTCGAGACCTTTTAAAAGGCAACATTTTCATCCAGTCTGGCTCTGAAGTCAATTGACAAAACAGTGAGAAGAAGTACTGTACACGTATGTTGAGTTATTTCATCTTAATTAGTGGATTAAATAGTATAGATGTTGAAAAGCAATGACATGGATCAGAAACAAGCGGAATATTACAGTTGAGGGGAAAGCAAAAACTTGAGAAAACCGACATTTTGAGTTACCACTTAGAAGTTGATCTATATATGTAATGCACATTATTGTCTTGGGAACATCCTATTTTGGAATATTAGAAAATTTAGAAAAATATTTTGAGCTATCGAGAATCAACTCTTGAGTTCTTTTATATGTTTTAGTAAAAACAATTTCAGCACGGTTTGGCATACTTAATTTACTATAGTTCCTTTGTTTTTTTTTTGTGAACAGGAGTCACCAGGGACACCTTGTAATGCTCGGAAAGCGGAAAAGTTTGTTTCTGTTTTTTGTTTGTTTTGTTATTTTTGTTATTTATTTTGTTATTTTTTTTGTATTTTGTTTTGTTTTGTTGTTGTTTTTTTTTGCCACTGTGAATAATGATAAATTTAAGTGAAATGGGATCCCTAGGGGAAATTGGTCAACGCGAAAGGTATAATGTGTACTAGAAATCATCCGTACCCCCAAACATTCAAGCATGAATTCAATACTTTTTTAAAAGTTTAAAAAAAACAACGTTTCTCCCCGTAAAAATCGAGAGGTGTCTTGTGAAATTCCTCTAGATTTGAATGCACCATAGTTTATGTCTGTACAATTTAGAAATCAAAAGCTGTGACGTGTTTCCGACTGAACACTATGAGAGTACCCAGTAACTTTTTCTCTTCACCACTTCCTCTAATTATAGGTAATTTATGACCGTATATATATACTGTTAATACGCGTAAACATCATTGACAATTTTACTCGGTAAGGTAACATGAGCAATATATAAGATTGTCTTATTTCAAGTTATATAGAATCACGCAAAAAGATGATACGTCTGATAAAACCACTGTAAAATATAGTATTTTAACATGCCAGGAAGTGTTTTGAAATCAACCTTTGACGTGCTGAGGTGCGATAAGAGGGGTTTTAATCCCAAGTTCCCGGCGAAATGAGGCATGCTTTCCATAATAGATAGATGAAATGCCCAGTTCCTGCAAAGAAAGTCTGCGTCTGCATCTTAAAGTAGATATTTAAAATTTATGCCACACTTAACAGTGTTCAAGCAAAGATTCAATTACAAACTAGAGGCTCCTTGGAGTCTGTATCGCACATCTGAATTTCACCTAAAGAAGACAAAATGTTTTGGCTACGATCATCGTAGTTGACAATCTGGGTCATGAATATAATTTTGAAAGAGAACCACCTAAGGATCATTGCTAGCAAGTTTGATTGCAGTTGGCAAAGTGGTTTTAGACGAAGATCTGCAAGTAAATGTTTCCGAAGGATCATATGTTAAGGTCGGGTATATCTGCATTATTGGAATCATCGGACAAAATTTTGAAGGAGTACTACCCAAGGACCATTGCTCCAATTGGCTCAGTTGTTTCAGATAGAAAGATCTTTAAATGATCATATGTTAAGCTAAATCAGCTTGCGCATCTTGAATGGCAGTTTGGGTCATCGGATATAAAAGTAGAACCACCTAAGGAACACTGATGCCAAGTCTTTTTCTAGTTAGTTCAGTGGTTCCAGACAAGAACATCTTTTATATAATTTTCCCGTAGTGTCCAATGTTTACTGGCGGCCGTATTGGACGCGGTCCGGGTCATCGGGTACAATTCTGAAGTAGGACCACCTAAGGACCCATAGCTTGTTGGTTTTAGACAAGATCTTTAAGTGTTTTTTTCCATAGAGTCTATGTTAAACTGTGTTTGGAATATGACAATAACTCACAGGGGCCTTTGGGACAGTTGAGCTAAAACGGGCAAGCATAGAATTTCTAAAATATGAAGAACATATGTTGCCTTTTACTGGGAAATTCAGATTTTTCTTTCCTTTAA
The DNA here is from genome assembly GCA_028015205.1 of Mytilisepta virgata. Lineage (NCBI taxonomy): Eukaryota > Metazoa > Mollusca > Bivalvia > Mytilida > Mytilidae > Mytilisepta > Mytilisepta virgata. Next base: position 43,118,968 of record CM051515.1, read on the forward strand.
TTTAGTTTAGTTTACCTCCATTCAGTTAAAGGTAATTAGTGTTTCTCCTCTTTATTTTGGGTGGACTAGAATACTGCTATACATGTACACATATCAGCATAGTAGTTTGAGTTCAGACTATTTCAAAAGCATACGAATAATGTTCTATATATTATTGTTTATGACAGCTAGGAGAGGCAAAATAGCAATCTCTACCAGTACAATACATCTCCGCCTAGAATGTGCAAGATAGTTTTTGTGATATATTGAAATCATTTGCATGAAGCATTTTAGTGTCCAATTTCATTTCAATCTAAACTTTTCCAATATTACGGTTAAAACGGATTGGTATAAGCTGTTGTGTTCTTTTTTCCAAATTCCAAACATGTTCAGATTTTGTCTAGTTCGCCTCAAAGCGTGCGCGTCCGCGTCCACAGCCAGTTCTCCGTTACTAGTTGACATAGGGTCATATATTTTTGTGTGCAGGTGCATGTTGAAGAGGCTGACCATGTGAAGTAGGATGAAGATCACATGACCCATATTACACGGTTGACTGGCTTTTAAGTGTTATGTCCAAAATCAGTTTTAACATACAAAGTGACCTACAATCATATTACTTGGTGTGAAGATGCATCTCGGCGAGTAACACAAAGTAACTCTGACCTACTTATCGTGCTTCATTGACTAAGGTTATGTTTTACGTCCGAGTTCAGTTGTCCGATACCAAGGTACCTACAATCATATTACTTGGCGTCAGGGTGCATCTCGAGGAGTAACACAGCCTCCCATCAAAATAAGGTCACTCTTACCGATTTATCGCGCTTCATTGACTTAGGTTAAGTTTTACGTCCGAGTTCAGTTCTCTCATACCAAGGGACGTACAATCAAATTACTTGGAGTCAGGGTGCATCCCGGGAAGCAACACAGCATCCCACGAAAATTGGGTCACTCTGACCTACTTATCGTGCTTTATTGACTTAGGTTAAGTTTTAGGTCTGAGTTCAGTTCTCCGAAACCAGGTGACCTACAATCATATTATTTGGTGTGAGGATACATCTTGGGGAGTAACACAGCCTGCCACCAAAATTAGGTCACTTTGACCTGATTATCGCACTTTATTGACTTAGGTTAAGTTTTACGTCTGAGTTCACTACTCCAATACCAAGCGGCCTACAATCATATTACTTGGTGTTGAGGTGCATCTCGGGGAGTAACACAGCCTCCAACCAAAATTACCTGTATATCACTCTGTCGTACTTATCGCGCTTCATTGACTTAGGTTAAGGTAACAGGTAAATGGGCTATCTCACGGATTTTTATGACATTTTGCAAGCAATTAGAGCGTGTGGAACTGCATATGAATATCGAAAAAATATATAAGTAACTTTTATACTTTCGGATATATAGCAAATTGAATATTCTGTAGAAAGAAGTAAAAATGTATAGGATGCACGTAAATATTACAAAAAATATTGAAAAATTTTACTTTGAATGGCCTTTTCTCAAAAACGTGTCCTACGAATTTTCTTTAAAATATGTTATTGCCACTAAAATTTTCGTTTTATTGATATGAAAGCTATAGGGGGTCACCGAATTCGTTTTTGAAGTATAAATCATCCAAGTGACTGTGCAATACCTAAAAACGTCGAAAAATAAGATTTAGAGCCACGACGTCACGATTATTTTTGCCTTTTGTGCGCTTTTTCCACGCTGTACAGCAGGTTCAACTATCCATACTCAAAAAACGAATTCGGTGACCCGCTATAAATTTTATATCAATAAAACGGAAATTCCAGTAGCAAAAACATATCGTTTTTAAAGAAAATTCGTAGGACAGGATTTCGAAAAATTTTAATTTGTAGTCAAAATTACTGAACTTTTTTACGACATTTATGTGTATTCTATATATTTGCATTACTATTTTCCGGATATTTAAATTGCTATATCTTAGAAAATGTAAAAGTTATATATATCATTTTTTCGATGCTCATGTGCAGTTCCTCATGCTCTAGTTGTAAATAAAATTTCATAAAATTCCGTGAGATTATCCATTTACGTACCTGTCACCTCAAGTTATACATCCGAGTTCAGTTCTCCGATACCAAACTACCTACAATCATATTACTTGTGGTGAGACTGCATCTCGTGGACTAACGCAGGCTCCCACCAAAATTAGGTCACTCTGACCTACTTATAGCGATTCATTTACTTAGGTTAAGTTTTATGTCCGAGTTCAGTTCTACGATACCAAGGGACCTACAATCATATTACTTGTTGTAAGGGTGCACTCGGGGAGTAACACAGCCACACACCAAAATTAGTGGGGGAACGAGGCGAACTTTGTAATCGTAGATATCTGTTTATAATTGTGCCAAATATGTCATGTTATATCTTAAAATTTACTTTGTCAAGTGACCGGTCCCTTATAGTACAATATGTTTGAATGAAGTGTGCTCTTATTTTTTTCTTTTGTCCACAATTGATCATCTTCGCTAACCAAGGGTTACGATTCTTCGCCCATCTCTCCCTTCACATATGGTAGATTAAGTCGGAATTTCGCGTCAGTGCATTACTTATTTTTTATTGGATGCAGCTGAGACTTCCTGCACCAATCAGAAAACAACGATCACATGTCGACAATGTAAACTAATAATACAAATAATATGACAAAATGCGTTGAAAATTGCAGATTATGCCACAAGGCTTTGCTCCAAAAACACAAAAGAAGAATATTTATTGTGTTTAATCAACTTATTGAGGTTTTGGATTATTTGCTTCGTTGAGTCGATGGAATGCCAAAGTAAGTTTGTGTGTTCATTTTTTTTACGTAGTCGAACAGGACAGTGTTCATTGGTTAGTAGTGATGTCATCAGAGTTGGCGTGACTACTTTCGGCTGCAAGATGTCGCCGCGTGTGGTTTACAAATTCTAACTTTGTCTGCCAAGTGTGAAGAGAGAAGCGAATCGGAACCCTTGGCCAGCGAAGACGACCATTGGTTGACAGGAACACGTTTATGGAATAAAAGCGTATGCAGCTTTCAAAGAAAAAAAATTCGGTATTGTAAATGTCGATGTAAGGGTTAAATGTTTAGCTCATTATTTAAGTCTTTAGTATTAGCGTGCAAGAAGAAGAACAGCAATAAAAATGTTGAGAACATGTTTTTTTTGTATATTACATCATTTTGGTTTTTATGTTCACTAACCTTGCATCCTTATGTCATCTAATTATACACGATATATGCAAGACAAAAAATTAACAATTGATACATGTACTTGTAAAAAATACTCTTTAATTTTATTAATAGTCATTGACAGATATTTTACTAGATAGTTAAATTAAATTTTCTGGAATAATCGTGGCTGTCGTTGAAGATTTTGGAGAACGAATAAATATTCATGAGATTTTAATATGATTCCGAGTGTGGCATAATCGACGTGACTGTCAGTCGCAAACGAGATTTCTACATAGCTGTATGATGTAACAAAGAAAAAAGAATCTTAATTCTAGAGTTAGCCTAGAATCCAAACTTTAAAAAAAACATAACGCGTTTAAAGAGAATTAGCTTTAAATATTGTGTTAACTTTGAGTTTCTTTATAAATGTTTGAAATAATATAGAGATTGTCCTTGGTATAGGGCCTTCTTTGTTAAGGATTGTACCCTTGATGTGAAAATATCAGCAATCATAAGTTGACAGGAAAAAGTGAGGGTTAATACTTTTAACTTCCTTGGCCGTAGGACGTTTGAGGAGTTACGTCAAAGATTTCCCGCCTTCAAACAACAGTTACTAGTAACAAGTTTCATTAAAAATGGTAACTGTCTAGAAACAAGGCGTTGAAGGAAGTATCAGCAGACTCATCAACGAGGTAATTAATGTCTACCTGAAACATGCATGGGTATTTTTGTGTACTTGATAAATTCACATTGATAATGTGTAAAAAATGCATGTGTCCCTAAAATTTTTATTCTTAGTTTCTACAAAACCACCATTTCATTTGTCCCTATATCTGTTATACTCATATCTTGAACAAATCACTTACTACCATTGGCATAGCAACAGTCAATCTATATGATATGTAAATTAATACGACTTCTTCTAAAAAAAATAACAATATTTAGTACATGTGATATGTCATTAAAATCAAATCTTCTAAAAAAGATAACAACATTTACTGCGCGTGATACGTAATTCGCATAATTGTTACAAAAAATAAATATATAAATAAAAAATTAAAAATAACAATGATCCGCAAGTTAGAAAAACACTGATCTACCTTCATGACAATTATGTCATTGTACCAGCTGACAAAGCTCCAAACAACATCGTTTTTTTCGGCTAAAGACACTACACATTGAGTGCCCGACTAAGGAGATGGGTATTGACATTTCACTTGACAACCTCACTTACACGTACACTACGATACCAAAGGAATACATTATCAATAAGCATATTTCTGTTGTATCATCCTTCGGTATTGCTGTAAGTGGTGATAATTTTAACTTCCCTCCCATTTAATGAATACACTAACTTCATAAGTGTCCATACACACAAAGATACATAACAGGCTCTGCCAAATGCACTACTAAATCCCTTTCAAAACTGCTTACTACTTTACTAAATGCAATTAAGGACGGCCTCTAGAGCTACTGTTATAAGGCCTACTCAACTAGAGTGGCGAAGCAGTTGTGGATTCTTAAAAATTCTAAAGACTTACAGGACCTTCTTGTGACCTTACCTATTGTTATAGCATAAAAACTTTCGATTTTCTACACTGTGTTCGACCCTCCCGAGTGATAAACTAAAATCTGTTTTTTGTGAGCTAATTCACAAATGTATCTGGACTAAACAATGTTTACTATGATATGCCTATCTAGTATTAGATAAGGATAGGCTTATTTTGTCCAAAAATAAAACCACACTTATTCTAATAAAAAGTATTCTAAGACTGACGTTGCTAACATGCTAGAATATCTAATCGACAACAGCCGGAAAAACTGCTTTTAGCCGACCTGTTCTTGTTTTCACATGAGGCTAAATTTTTACAGGAGCTGCCGAAAAGGAATCAAAAGAAACGAAACTAGTTCAGTTCTGTAATTTCAGTTTCTGCTATTTAGATGATGTTTTGTCTCTTAATAACCCAAATTTTAAGGATTATCTACATTTCATCTTTCCCAGTGAACTTGAAATTTAAGAGACCACAGACACACCAACTTCTCCTTCATATCTAGATTTGTACTTGTACATAGATGATAATGGACGATTGAAATAAAAAAAGTTTATGATAAGAGTAATGATTTTGATTTTCCCGATTGTGAACTTCCCCATTCCTAGCAGTAACATACTAAGGTATCAGTCGTATGGGGTATACATGCATGTGATTTATGCACTTTCTCGACAGAACGAGATTGCTGTTCCATAAACCCCTAAGGGTTATTTCAGTCTTTGTTAATTTCACCACTCGGTCGACATCACCAATTGATTGACCGATACGAAGTTTCTATCTCACGTTTTATACTAGATTTCTTCAATTACATTTCACATCCTTCTGGTATTGACACCTCACAGGACGTGACACTTCACTGACAATGTGACAGAGCAGGGCATGCCTACCCTTCAGGAGCACCTGATCTCATTCAAGGTTTTTAGTGGGAGTTCGCATTGCTGGTGCTTTAGTTTCTGTGCTGTCTTGTTCTACTTTTTGTTTAGTTTATTATACGTTTTTTTATTCTTTTAGTTATACATGTATCCTTGTGGCGTTTGTTTGTTGTTTTCCATTCTAATGACTTTATCTTTCCTTGTATTTCGAGTTTATGAACTTTTCCCACTGTTTTGTCGCTTAGGTATTCTTTTGCCGATATTTACTATGTATGATATGCTATTCATACAATTTCTACAGAAAAGATAACAACGTTTACTATGCTTTTAATGTAGATATAACATTATTTGCCGTGTGAAGTACGCCATTCGAATAATTAAAAAACCCATTTACTATGTTTGAAATGTCATTCACACAACTGTTACTAAAATAACAAGATATACTGTATATGATATACCATTCACATTATTTCTGCTGAAAAAGATAACATTATTTCCTATGCGATTCACACCATATGTATTTAAAAAAAAACAACATTTACTGTCTGTGATATGTAATTCACACAATTTCTACTAAAATATATTTCTGATATATACTTCACACCATCATTGACCATAATATTCACTCAGTGTGATCTATATATACGCTTACACCGTCTATACAGTCTCGTAATGTGATATTTACGTATAGATACGACTCTCCTCTGAACAAATAACAACGTTGGCTCTGTCTGATTCGAATTTTACTTAAGAATTGGGTGTAAGGAAAGGTTTACAATAACCTATCACCCAACAATATACAGGAATAATCCAAATCATAAGGTTTGCTCAGCAGTAATATCCGGGGGTAAAACATTAGAACAAATAACATTCATTTTAAGAGATGCAAATTCTCATCACATTGTACTTTTTGGCTTTGGACAAAGGTGCAGTTAAAGAAAGATAACTCTGATTTACACAAAGTCAAAACAGTAGGATTTATCCCCGGTTTGTATTCAATTTCAAGTAAAGGTGATAGTTGACGTTACTAATTATAACAGACATGAAATTTCTGCAGCTGAGCCCTCCCTTTAGATTTCGTGAATGGTGCATGTGGTCCCATCCTTACAGGTACCATCCACAGACTGAAATGTTTTTATATTTTTTTCATAACAAAAAAGGATGGACGGGAAATTTTCAATTTCCACTAGACTTCTTGGTCTCTCATAATGGGCCACTTTTTGCAAAAAAAAGTATGATTCATCCAAATTGATGAATGTAAACAGTAACAGGTAAAAACCCAAAGACACATAATCTCTAGTTTGTCTAGATGCCCCATCCTCCCGAAATTAGAATTCCCATTATATATGATGGGAAATCACTTGGATAAATATTTTAGATATACATTATATCCTGCTTATATTAATTTATATCCCTTCACAAATAATAATTTCACATATACTGGTTTGACCCGACAGGGGATTGAACTTCCACATACGAGGCGAGCACGCTACCACGGGACCACCGAGGTGACTGTGACACAACTGAGGCAACATTTGATCGCCATGACAAAACCAGTTTGAAAATATAAACCAGTACCAGTTTTTCCCCCAACAAATTCGCCTTCAAAATCGCTTAAACCGGTTTAGACACCAAGAAATCATCTCAAAACAATGGAATGGTATTGACCGAGAAATATTTCAATATGCTTATGGATCTGGTCATGGAAGAACGAAAAACGATGGGACAGCTTGAAAACTATGTTAGCCAATTTCAACAACACCTGATAGATATGAAACAGAGATTTAACATCATTGAAAAGTATACTTGTGACGACCGTACCAATAAAAATGAGACACTTTTGATTGAAGATCCGATTGACGAACTACAAAACAATTACAGCTCTTTTCAGATTGAATACGACATGGTAGTACAAAAACAGGGTCTTGCAGAAGCTACGATTAAACAGATACAATGTAGAAAAAAAGGTTAAGTCCTTCGAACAGCTACAAAGCGTGAATGATATAAAAGGTGTGTTGGAACTGAAAAACAAGACAAGATATCTCCAAGAGGAACTGCAAATTACTGACAATAAACTTGCAACTGTTATGTCTACTTCTAATGAGGGCTAATGATATTTTGGTAATTGTCAACAAAATAAAAGAAAACGTGAATGCAACAATAAAACTTGATACAGAATTAAAAATATAAATAAGAACGCTGTCCTTTTGTTTATTTCCTAGTTACACAATGACCACGGTCATCTGAAAAAAGATAACACAGATAAACTAAAGATTGAGTCACATAATAAATAAATAACCCTCTATCTTCCCCAGTCTTTGAGTGGTTGTTCCTCCAATATGCAAAGACTTTAAAAAAAAATAACAAAATTACAACCAGAGGAATGTTAGTTCATTTCGTAATCAGCATGCCATTTAGGTGGTCGAACAGTACGATTTGGACGACTTGGTGCTTCCTCACGATTAAGATTTGGTGTTTGGACCTGTGAATTATTCTGTAGTTCCTTTAGTTGTGGTTGACTTTCAGTTTGGAAAGATAAGCGCCTCTAAGTGTTATTATCTTTGCCAGTGCCTAACCACTTTAATTCGTGGAGAGGAAGTCCCTCTCACTCTTGGAGTTGGTTCAAGGTCATTAGATACTTGGGGTACAGAATTGTAAGGGGGGTAAACCAAAGGTTCTGGAACTTCTGGGCGAACAGAATTAGTCATTGCTACGGAATTTGTTTTCTTCCCTGGTTTTAGTTTGTGAGGTAGTCCAAAATTTTCCAGCAAGAATGTCATCGGTGATTGTTTTTGCCGGCATCACTGTCTTCACTGGAATATATTTCCGTAGGAATTTTCTGTTTCGCAGCATTACGCGACCTGACCCACCCATTTTTATAACATATTGGTGAAATTGTCGAACCTCAATTATGAAGCCGCTTTTGTCCCATTTTAGTGGGTTAGGCCCTGTTTGGTTTTGTACACGAATATGATCACCGACCATTAATGGTGGTAGGCCTTGTAAGTTCTGTCCAACGTTCGGCATCTTTCATATGGCAGATTCGAAGAGCATCCTGCCTTGCCTCTAGTGTCTATGTTACCGCCGGGTCCATGTTGTCTGCAAGAAGTCGTTTGATTGTCTTCACACCTTTTTCAGCCCTACAGTTGCTATGCGGGAAAGCAACAGACGACAAGTGGTGGTGATCACCGCAGTTTTTCAGGAACTGACGTGTTTCAGTAGCTCCGTCAGATGCTAGTTCCTCTGGTATGCCAAACGTAACGAATGTACGGCGGAGGCTGGCGATTAATCCAAGACTGCCATTTTGCGATTTTTCCACTATTGGGCAATTCGAATATCTATCAACAACAACCAGATAGTTCACCCTTTATAGTGGAAGAAACTGGCGCAAATACATTGAAAAAGATAGTGTGCAAAATTAATGGCGCCGGAGGTGCACTCGGATCAGATGGAGCTATTTGGTTGCAGTGATTACAGCTACATCGGAGATCAATAATTGCTGGCGTTATTCCAGGCCAAAATACAGATGCTTCTGCTCTTGTAAGAATAGACGTAACACCTTGATATGCGGCATGAAGAAAAGCAATACCCCAGCAATATTCTGGGATTCCGTTTTCGATCATTCTTAGCAGCGTGTTCAAAGTTTCATCACTCGCATGTATTCGCACTCTTTCCCATGTGACTGGCTGAAGTGAGGAAAGAGACGACACAGCTGTTTTGATCAAGTCTTCTTCGAGCTCACAAGACGTCGGCTTTAGAGAACGCAAAGCATGAAGAATCTCTCCAATCGTTTATAGAGTTTGTTTGGTGTCAATGTCAATTGCGGCAATATCGTCCGATAGAATTAGTTTTTCCTATCTGTCTGCAGGATGACGAGAAACACAGTCCATTGTTCGGTGTTTGACGCCTGGTATATGAACTATTTTTAAACGATAGCGTAAGGTTTTCTCCTTGAGATTTCTAAGTCGAGAGTTTGGAATGTCATCTAAGGATCTATTACCCAAGACCTTGAAGTGGCTTGTGGTCTACGGCTAAGATCAAGTTATCACCTCCAAGGACGAAGTACCTTGCTTTGTCAAGTGCATCCGCCACTGCGAGAGCTTCACCTTCGATACTTGCATACATGTATCTAGACTCAGATGAATGTGTAAAACGACTGCCAACCAGAACTATCTTCCATCCATCCTTAAAACAAAATTGCTTTTCACCTGTACATAGGAAGTGTTTCTGAAGCAACCAGAAACCGATTCCATTTTTGAACCAATCAGTGGCAAGACATGTTAACTTTGTGCTATCAAAGATTCTCTCACCTTCCTCTATTTCATTGATTATTACTTCCTTAGAATCAAGAAAGAGTTTGTCTATGTGTCCGTTCCATGTGAATCGAACCCCAGGCTTGAGTAATCCCCTGAATGGCAGCATTTTGTCGGCCATGCTAAATGCATAAGATACTTAGTTTATTAATTCAAACCATGATCGAATGTCACTTATGTTAGAAAGTCTAGGAAAATTTCGAATAGCTTGCAGATGTGTATTAGATGGCCGCACATTATCTAGTGTGATTTCAAATCCTGCAAACTCTACTTTCAATTTACTATTAAAAAATGTTAAATTTTGTGAAAAATAAAGAGTACCTTCCTCGTGCATAGGTCTGTCCTGATATTTTTTTCGCTTCACCATTTTGGTCATTTAGCATTTTTCGAACTTATGCTTCAATTTTTTGGATTATTGTTTCAGTTTTCAACATTTTAGGCCTGGAGAACAAGGGATCAGTCGTAAATAAATATTGGTATGATGTAATTTATTAATACACTGTACAATTTTTTCTTCATCATTGATCGAACTATAACATTTTGTTTCATATTTTCATCAATGAGACTTTAAGTTGATTACAAATTTAAAAAAATCATATATGTTATTTAAGCATACTGAATTCAGACAGAGTAAATAATAAACTGTTTTTATATAATGGCTTTTCTTGTTGTAATTTTATTCTTGCACTATGCAATATGGAGACTACGGGCTTTTCAGTACTGGCTTAATTTTCAATCTGAGATTCAAAAGTGTAAAATTTAAATTCTGAGTTAATACAAATCGAATAGGTATTTGAGTGCGTATCGAAAACGGTTGTGCAGCCACACGCCTACCATTTATTGGAGCGCATCGAATTACATTTCATACATGTGAACGCAAGAGACGTTCTAATACACAACAAATTGATTAGAATCGATTCGAATTCGATAATCAGAATTAGTGTGAACGAAACATTAATATCTAGTAACATTTAGATAGAGGCCAATGAGACAACAACCCTGAAACTGTTCTAAAAAGCACAATGCCACGATTTGTATATTTATTGCATAAAATTTTATCACTTAAGGTTTTTGAATGAAGTAAAACAAATGTACATGAGAAGCTGACTCATGGAAAATACAAAAAGCAATTCAATAGTAGTTTTATTTCTGCTTTTCGTCTCAGAAGTTATTTTAAAGCTTTTAATAACAAGCAAAAATTGTTCATCTAAGATTACGACTGTCACACATACAAGAAGTGGTCAATTGTTTTTTTACTTTTTATTACGTTTTCGATTTACGTTGATCAGTTTAAAAGTTGATAAGCTGACATTTCCTGTTATCCAATTTGTTGTTTACTCCAACTAAATTGGTAGAAGCTGGAGTTGTATCTCTTTGAATAGAACAGTGGTCATTGTTCACACTCAAAGGCATATTAGCTCGCAAATGAAAACATACATTTTTTTTTAAAAGATAGTTATTGAATAAATATTTTGTGGATGTTGTCTCTTACGGGGCGCCGAATGGGACTCTTGTGGTTTTGTACTCGAAATTAAATTTTGTACGGACAAAAGTGGGTTTTGTTCAACAAAAATGAGTTAAGTTTAACAAAATTTGTAGCATACTACAAATTTAAATTTTGTCATACAAAATTATCTTCCAGTAAACAAAAGTTACTTTTGTCATAACAAAATTCATTTTTGTATCACAGACTTTACTTTTATTACGTAATTTGAAAATTGGGCGACAAAAGTCAATTTTGTATGCAAATCAGTTAAGTTTGGATTCTGTGAACTAATTTGCGTACAAAACTGAGATTTTGTCACAAAATTCAATTTTGTGTTTATTTTTATGTAGACAAAATTGAGTTTTGTTAAACAGAAGTGAAAATTTAACACAAAAGTCAATTTTGTGCCACAAAAATCAATCGTTTGTGTCACAAAAGTCAATTTTGTGTCACTAAAGTCATTTTTGTCACAAAATTCAATTTTGTGTTTATTTTTGTGTAGACAAAATTGAGTTTTGTTAAACAGAAGTGAAAACTTAACACAAAAGTCAATTTTGTATGCAAATGAATTCTCTCATCACGATTTTGTAAGGAGGCCTCTCATTGAATATAGTAACCGCGGGTCTCGCAGGTACAAGGACACATCATATGGGTGATGCGCTATTCTGCAAAAGAAAGTATAAATATCTAATAAAGTATATATGGCAAATATAGGACATTTTGTACAATTTCGTTTATTCTAATATGACGTCCTTCTTTGGCTTTAATGTCAACAAACCCATGTTACTTATGGGATACACGTGATTGACGTCACAATTGAACTTCCGACGTCAGTGGTTTTTCAATAATAGAATAATCACTATTGCACAAAATGTCCTATATTTGACATATATACTTTATTAGGTATTACTTACTTTTGCAGAATAGCGCATCACCCATATGATATGTCCTTGAGCCTGCGAGACCCGCGTTTACTATATCCAATGACAGGCCTTCTTACAAAATCGTGATGAGAGAAATCAGTTGCAGATCCAAATTTGCATACAAAATTGACTTCTGTCACAAAAGTCAATTTTGTGTTAAATTTTCACTTCAAATCTTCACTTCAAAATTGAAGTTCTCATAAAACAAGTCTGTATCACATAGTTTTGTAAGACAAAAATGATTTTGTTACGACAGAATTGAATTTTGTTTCCACAAAATTGATTTTGATTACAAAAAGTTCAAGTCCCATTCGGCGCCCCGTAGTCTCGTGTGCAATTCATATATATATGTATACTGGAAGTGCTTGCGATTACAATGTGACGTAAGTGTAATTTCAAGGGACAATATTTACAAATATTCAATAACTAGATCTACTTTAAAATACAAAATTAAAAAGTTCAACAATTTTTGAAACTCTAGTTAAATTAAATTTAGATATATCTTATTTTTTATCAAAATAAAGGGAAGCTAACTTATGCAGTCCTCTCCCATATATGTCCATATACTAAGTAAAAGCACAAGTATAATTTAAAGTGGGTATGATTTCAGCCATTATTTGGCCCCATCTGACATGAAAAATTAAAATTAAGATTTCAGATTCGAATCGTATAATGATCGAAAAAAATGTACAAAATTCCTTCCCGTGATGTAACAGCGACGCCATGAACGTCTGCTAAATAAGGATTTGAAGACAATTAAAACCACTTTGAACAACAGGCCTGTCCAAAAAGATTTTTTAATATAATATTTGTCTTATCAGTGAAATATATTTTTGTGCATCGCTGTTGCTCATATCAAAATTTTAAATTAAAGGTCCACAAAATGAATGAAATTTGGCGTTTTTCTTTGATTTCTTCATCATTAGCCACCTTTGACAGCATATTGTCGCTATCACAGATATTTCTTGTTGAAAACAAAACAGGTTCATTAAAATGCAACATTTTAAGAGTACTTAATGATAGCTGAGAGTAAGTTTTTCATTACTTTTTGATTTTTGAATTCAAGGGGCGAAATATCAGGCCAAATCATTCAATGCTCTTTGAGACTGCGTAACAGAACAAGTAAAATATATACAAGTTAACAATATATAAGAATATGTTTGTATTTGTAAATGTGTGTGTTTGGTAATCATTTTATAATTATATTCATTTATCTATAAAAATTTATAAATATTACTTGAGCATTTAACTACCTTTCATGGAGAGGTATATATCCACATGAATATTAATAGAGATCCAATCTAGAATTTTCGGATCGCTAGTATAATAGGGACAGATAGGCATTCTCACTAGAGATGCTCCACGATTCAGTTACTGTATTGACACGAAACAAGTCATCGTTAAGAAAGTAGGCGTAATACCGAATCTGAGGAAGAATAATATTCTATTCTAAGTGTTTATTTTATCAATTAAGATAACGAATCAAGCTCATTTAAAGAATTATTCTCCTTTCCCCATTCTTAACAACCAAAATCATATTAAATACTTGCGAAGAATAAAAATTCTTTAGTCTAGCTTGATTCGTTTTATAAAGTTTAAAAAATCATTTAAAAAAGAATCAGTTCACAATTCTCTTCTCGGTGCTCGGTGGATCTAATTAATTCGCTATTCCGCTAACTAACATTGCTAGAAGACCCCTCTAGGCACTTGTGACGGATCAAGGGAGCTCAACCCACAGAGCTGCCTAGTGCGTCCCCAGGTGACGGATAGGGGAGAATGCCACACCCCCTGCATATCAAAGACCGATTCTGTAGTTTTCGTAAAAGAGTAGGCTGATTAAATTGCTAAATTATCCGACCCTACCTCCTTTTACAGTGAAAGTCAAATTTGGTTCCTTTTGTGTCCCATCCCACCCCTATATTTAAATCGTTTCATAGATTGAACTGGTTTTCGTCCTAAAGAGGCCTGAACTATTTGCCACTGGACGTTAAGCAAGAATCAATCAATCAACCAAAAGGGGCTTTTCTGAATGGTAAAATTTCAAAGATCTACTATTCTGAAACTGTTTAATCCAGGGAACGAAAACTTGTCATAAATGGTTACTGCGAGATAATAATAAAAATTGTTTCTTTTATGCTGATAATATAAACTTGGTGATTTTTAAGAGGAACGACGATTTCTTGCTACTTTGGTGCTGTTTATGAAACATGAATGAACTACTTTGGTCCCATCCGAATTGTAAGACGCTGGCAACATACGATTTAATGGCTTAAATATATTGTCCAGAAAAATACTATGTTTTAAGTTATCTTTCAGCTTTCGAAATTCGATACCAAATTGGATTATTTTTTCACTATGACAGATATACTTGCAACTCACCTGGTGATATTCCTGTGGTATTTTTTAGGTCTCCCCCATATTTGATCTTAAGCATTGCTGATGAGACATACTATAGTATTATTCCATAAAGTTTTCCATATTGGCATAGATATTGGTCCGAGGCAAGCCATATTGGACTGAGGCGAAGCTTAAGTCCAATAAGGCTGGCCAAGGACCAATAACTAAGCCAATATGGAAAACCTTGCGCAATTTTACCTTTATTGACTAACCAGTCCAATATGTCATATTGACTAGTCAATACGCCATATTGGACAGGTATGTGTCGTATTGGCGTACTTTGACATTTTGTATTGTATTGACAGGTTTTATCATATCTAGGCTGATATTCTATTGTTAGTCAATAATATGTGGATATTAATTTGCTCATATATATAGTGTATAAAAATTAGTATTATTAAATATGTATTAATTAAATATAATATGGAAAGGCACCATAATTAGAAAGTAAAACATTTGATTCCACACATATCCATTACAATTTTTAATCCTCAATTCTACTAGAAACCAATGCCGAAAAACATTTTGTCTACATCAAAGTAAAAGCATGTTATTACAAACGCAGCGCTTACTAAGACGGAAAATACTTACGGAAATTTACAACCTAACAGCAATGCACACAATATTACCAGTGCTAAATGCTAAATCGAATAATAATTGATGCACACCATGCGGTAAAAGTTCAAATAGTCTCAGTAATTTTCGAAAAATAATGAACTTACAGAGAAAAGAACAATTATTGAAACCTATCGGGTAATCATACTGCCCGAGTACCCTTTCTCGCCGAGTACCATATCTTATATTTCCGTTTATCCACCAAGGAAAATAGAAAATTTAAAGAAAGGTCTGATCTGTTGTAAAGTTAAAAATAGAACAATTTCTAACAATGAATGAACTTCAACTATAATAGTTTCAAGTTGACAGAAAAACCTTGGATGGTGAGATTGGATACCCGGCAAAATAGGGTAGCCAGCCAAGCACAGTCGACACTCAAATCTAAAGAGGAAAAAAGTCAGGCTGTGAGAAATGAGATGTAATAAATAGAATCTTACTTCTGGAACAGTTAATTATCGTATTTATACAGTCGAAATAGTTACACCTTCAAGTCTCACGTATTACAAATAATTTCACTTGCAACATATAAATACATAAGTCACATTTGGAAACCGAATTCCTTGATTATTCCAGCTCATCAATCGGGAAGCCTGACTATTTGTCCCTACCTGTAAATTATCGTTAAGAGTTATTAATTTTACCCAGATCATTTCAGATGTTATCGGATTTTTGTTTATGTTTCTACGTAAACTTCGAAACGCATCGAGAAAATCGAAGTGGATGTTCATTGACCGATCAGCGATCGAGAACAACAAATCAAACGTGGATTATCTCTGAAAACACCAAAAGATTTAGGGAAAACTATTACCTGGAATTCAATAGTATTGGATTTTCATGAAACTTTTTGCGTGGTCGATCTCTAAATATACAGTCCGCTAAAAGTTAAGCACCAACAAAATTTTACAGGTTATATTTTTATGCTTTTGCAAACTTTTGAAGCATAGATTTCTATCTTGTCTAAATCTTAGCAAAACAAGAGTGGTACTTGTTGATAATTTGAACCAATCTCCTTAAAACGAAAGCTTAGAAGGCTTGTACATAGTAAGAGACTTCTTTTTAGAGAAAAATACCGGAAGTGTAATATTTGCACTTCCTATTCACTCCAATATTGATGAAATGTTTGCAGAATGTGATAAATGTTGTCTCTACAGAACATAATAATGCTTTGTTTATGGTGAACTAAATGAATTTATTCTCAGTTTGAGTATTCTTTAATTTTTTTGTTGTTAAAAAATATTTTTTGAATAAAAAATGGTGGTGCTTCACTTTTGGCGGACTGTTTATGTTGTAATATCTCTGAAAATTAGTCATTGTCATAATGACTTTTAACCGGAAGTGAAAATTTAAAAAAAGGTTACAAAGTAATTTTCTAGAATAGAAATAAGAAGCTAGACATTCCTCTACTATTTAGCCTTTCTACTTAAAAAAATGAAACTTTATTAATAAGTACATGAACACATTTTTCTTATTGTTTCCAGGGTAAATATTCATAATTATTCTAAAAAACTTAAATCATCCTTACTAAAATGGTGAAAAATGGTTACAAAATATTGCCAAGTTCTTTGTATCTGTGATCAAAGTTTGAAGTTGCTTAAAAGACTCACTAGACTGAAATTTCCTTAGGCTCCTCTATCATGTCTATACTGTTACCGTATTAAAGTCAGATGTTGTTCTGGAGTTATGTCGCCTTGTCCGTAAAAAAATCAAATGTGCACGAAAAATCACAAAATTAACAATTTTTGGGTAAATTAAAAATCGTGTAGACTTCGATGTGCTCAATATATCTTGTTAAAATTTGAAACATACTTTGTTAAGATAAGTATCTTTTAATGGTCAACTGCTAATCAATGCTAAACATATAGCTTCAACTCCTATTTTGTGTTTTAATTTAATGAAGTTTACCCTTCACTAAATGACAAACGTCAAGTAAAAAGCCTATACTATTGTTAATTAGTAGAACATTAAACATTTGAAATGTATATGTTCAACAGAATGTTCTAGTAAGCCACTGTTTCCGGCACGATTAAGTTATCCCTTTAAACAAAGATAGAAAAAAAATAACATCACAACTTTTTTTAATTTTTAGTAATAATTATAGGCTTAATGCAATATAAGAGTTATGTCATACACCTGTGGTCGATAAATTAGGAGAAAACAATTCACCGGTGAAAGGTTTATTACATCACAAAGAATCGGTTATGAATTTTCATATTTTATTGTCCTGCCATACTTTTTTACTGAATATGTAAGGAATTCAAGATCATCCTGGTAGGTCCGATAACGAAAATTTTAATATCTCCGCTACCTTTTAATGCACTGAAAAGTATCACTGTTACTTGTTAATATTATTATCCACCCATGTCAGTTACTGCTCAAATGAGTTGAATGCACTGCTTACTAGTATTTACATTTATCAACAAAGTACGAAGATTAATAAAACCACAATGCACTATGTAATCATAGCACACCTTTGAAAAATACAAAGAGATTTTAAAAAAATCAACACAGTACAAGCAAGACGGCCTAAACTAAAAAAACGGGAGTGATATTAGGTACTCCGAAAGGGTAAAAATCTTCTCCGTTAACGAGGACACACGTTCCATTTCTAATGGGTAAAATTCGGTGATTTGTCATAGGCAAGTCTGGTGGGTGAAATTTTCAGCAAAACGTGAAATCTAGTCTCGTTTGTGAGATCGAGTCAATCAAACCGTAAAGCCGAATGTAAAATATTTGGAGTGATTATATTTACAACGTTTAAGACGGGATTGAATTTTTTTATCGCAATATACAAATACGTATTACTTACTGTATTTTTTAAAAGTCGTTTTCAGTCCTCTTACATGATGGGAAAAGGTTAAATATTGTGACTATAACGTGAAAATATGCGCACATAAATACTAGCTGTCCAATCCGCATGTTTGAGTTTTGTTTGAATTTAAGGTAACATGTTTCATATATATTGAAATGGGGGATATTTTTTTTCAGTCTTCGACTATCATAAAAATAGATCACTGTTATTAAAATCTGTACTAATGCCTTTATAAGCTTTATATCTTCAAAACAGAGGTAGATGTACATTCCAAAGTATTGGAGATCGAGTAAATTACATACAGTTTACAAAAAATATAAGACTTTATGGCTGTTCAATAAAGCCGCTAGCTAGATAGCAATATTCATTAGAATGGTTAGAAAACAGATAAGATTTTAAATGAAGACCAGTTTAGGTATTTTTGTCACTATTCCTATATGCTTACTCCTTAAAAAACTTTTTGCAACGAAATAACAGACAAATGGCAGAATCTTGCATAAACAACTTAAAAAGAAAATTAAAAAAAAAAAAAAAAAAAAAAAAAAAAAAAAAACATTCACAGGAAATGCATGACTCAAACTCTTAAACTCCGGAAATTTACTTCACATGAATATAGATTACCAATGAATTGGTTATCATTTATTAATCTACTACTGATCAATTTTCACTTAAAGTTGCACATGCATAGGCGTGAATCTGGAAAATGTTTTATTTTATTTTGTCTATCAGTACCAGCATTCAAATGTAATGGAACTCCATCAATTGTACATAAAAGTATTGCTGTGGGATTGATGGACAAACAGCTAATTACTGACCACCATATGTTATATTCCTTAAGTCAGATATCTCGTTTGCAAACCATATGGCTGGAAATATATATACGCAGTACGAGTCTTGTTAAATATATCTAATTATATGAAAAATAAATTTATCAGATTTTGATATCCTATGGGATTTTATACATCATAAAGTTTATAGTATTTATTAGATTTTTTTATTTATTAACGAAATCTAAGCAGTTAATCAGAAAAATGGATTCAAAACTTGGTTTACTGTTAAATATACTGAAAAAATCTGTATAGAATCAAATGAAATTTTGCAGCTTTTAATGTTGTTCTTCATCTCGCCGTAAAGTCTTTAAATAAAACAACGAGCCGAAAGCGGAAATCTTTTTGCAAAGAAATTTGATGATATCAAAGGAATATTGCATAAATATTGTTGAATACTCTCTAAAATATTTTATTACTTGAGCTTTCCAAAAATACCAAAATAGGTGTACAAAAAATGTACTTTCCACATCACATTTACAACGCCATATTACACTGACAGAAACACCTTGTGAAATATTGTCCCCTTGCGTTGCTATACAAGTAACCGCTAAATACGTTTATATGCGGGCATGTATCAATAAATATTGATAAAATGTTATTTTGTTTATATTATAATTTCCTCAAGTTAATTTTCAGAAATTACCAGTATTTAGCAAAATTAAAAAATAATAGAAATACTAAGGGTTCATTCCTTGTATTGCACATGGTAGATCCCCTTAGCTGAAATTTGGCTTCCTATTTCCGTATGTTTGGTTATGAGTACTTCTTGTTTAAAATAAGGTTGTTTTTGGTCTTCCAAATGTTTTCGGTTTTAATGCTGCTGATGAGAGGCAACTCCTTGAAATGCGTCGTATACAGCATAGTATATATTTACCATATCTAATATTAGTATCTTTGGATTGTTATTTTGCAATAGATTTGTGTATTATGGTCACTCTGTGCATTATACAGAAGAATGTCTATTTAGTTTCTCTATCAATATAAATGTGATCGTATTTTTATCAAGTACAACATTACTACAATCATTTACAAGTTCTCGTTAATGAGGTGCATGTTAAGAAATGCACGTCCGTTGTAGAACTGCATCTGCATGCATATATACCAATTAGTATGATAAAAAGAAACTCAACCATCTTTGCATTTTTTAAGAAGCTTTTCTCTTGTTTAATAGGATTTCTGCCGGAGTTTTTGTTCAAACAAACAAATTTATTTCAGTTTCATTTTAAATAATTCCAAAATAATGAATATTTACAAATTTTTTTTAAAATATAAGTTATTGTGCATAGATTTCAGAATTGTTTACTTATATTAACATCAGTTCCGTATGTTCTTGTTAGCAACAGAATATCAAGTATCTAATTGAAATTGTTATCTCTGTTTATATCTAAAATGTCCTCTGTTTAAACAAAACTGTAACGATTTCCATTCCTTTATTTTATCCGTACGTCATAAGTCCCATGGAGGGATACTTCATACTCGTTCACACATATAATTATGTCCATCTTTCAGGATAATTTTGACAGGTACGTTTGATCAAATGTTTATTCCGATATTAATTTGCAGGCAATAAGCCTTCCCACCTGTTCAGTTTCCAAGCAGGTGAATCCTGTCTGCTCAGAATTTTACGGCTGCGGCAAGAATTTACATGATTGGCTGACGACTCGGCAATTAAAGAAATTTTTACATCATCACTAGGATCATCATAAGTGACGACAAACCATCAACACTTATATTGTTTTTGGCATACGATCAGTGTTTGTAAGTAGGTCCGATGTTGAAGTGTTTTGAATTTTTACTTGTGTTTTCGTTTGAGTGAAAACATTCTGCACGTTCTTTAAGAGTGCTCAGCATTTGTTTGAAACGGTGAAAGTAGTATAAATTGAAGGAGAAATGATAAAATAATTATACATAATAGACGTTTCATCATGAAAGATTATATAAAAGAAACGTGCTAGTGATTTGTAACACTCTGCTATGGAAACGCATTTTAGGAAATCTATTTTTGCACCTAAAACTTCAATTGTTCCGAAGCTTTCATCTGTTGGAAGGAGAAACGAAAATCGAGTATGTATAAACGTTGGTGGACGAAAATTTGAAACTTACAAAACAACACTCAAAGCGATTCCGGACACAAGGCTTTCCTGGTTGTCCGAGAACCGTAGTCTAAATCCAGATTATGATCCATCTACAGGAGAATATTTTTTTGATCGCCACCCTGGAATGTTCCAAATGGTTTTGAATTACTACCGTACAGGGAAATTGCACGTGCCAATGGATGTTTGTGGACCAGCCTTCGAAGAAGAATTAGCCTACTGGGGTTTAGACGAAACACAAATAGAGCCTTGTTGTTGGAATTCATATAGATCTCACAGAGATGCACAAGATACTTTGAGAGAATTTTCAAATAGTGACAATGAAAATGATAGCGACGATGAAGAGGAAATGGCAATGAGAGCAAGGTTTGGAATTTCAGACGATTTCATCGAAAAGGAAAAATCATGTTGGGATAAATGGCGGCCCAGAATATGGAACTTCCTTGATAATCCAAAAGCTGGCAAAGCGTCAAAGGTATAATTTGTTTGTCTTTTGTACGTTTAATACAATAGGTTTGGTGACATATATATATCAAGGTCGTGACAGAAGGATCGTGCGCAAATTGATTATTACAAAAGTATTAAAAGCCAATAAACATTTTTTTAGATTAAAAATAATTTCTTTACATCAATGCTCAGAGTCAAAAATCGGACAAGTACTTACATTGTTCCAGTCTTGATGCAACATGTTCACATTGTAATCACGGCAAATCCTAAATGGAAACATAAAGCAAGCACCGAAAACATTATAGGGCCGCATTAAGATAACTAAAATGGTTACATGAGTAAATATTATCCGTCGGGAATATTATCCTCAGTTTTAAATTGTCTTACAGTCTCATCCACCGTAAGTTTTAAAGAATCATTTTGAAGTGTCAAAATCAATCGCGGTACATTGTATTCCATAAAATGTTTATTTTAACATTAGAATATATCAAATTGTAGCATTACTATGTAAAGCAGTATTTTTCTTGTACAATGTTTAAGATTTCTTCTACATCATGCTGGTACATATACATAGTTTGTTAAAAGAAAAACCATTCTGGTATCATTTTTGATACCCGTTAACCTTATTATAGACTGTTTTGTTCCAGCATTATCAAGGATAGTTACTTGAAGTTGTATGCTATGATGCATATAGAATCCACAAATCTCCAACAATAACCGTATGATATAATTTAACGAAAATTTAAACAAAAACACAAATTCCCGTTGGGCTAAAATGTTAGGGGGATCTCATTCTCACATCTGCTACATTGAATGGAGAAAAATCTCCCTTAAGATTTCCAGGGGAGGTAATTTCAATAATCTCCCCCCTTTGTTCCGAAAGGCTAAAGGGAAGTTATTTTACTGTATTCCTTAGTTAAAAGCATTCCATATCAAGCAAAGATTATATGGTAACTCATTTTTATTCATATTTTATTGAACGAAGGCATAAAAATGGCTAGAAATAGCTTCAGGCTGGTTGTAAACCTCTTTAAATAGATAAAACATTAAATCAAATATTCTCTTTTTAAAACCAAAAGCATGTTTTAATTAACTTTTTATTAACTCAAAGTAACAAGTAATGTCTCTATTCGATTGAATATTTGCAAGACGAATAAAGCGTACTAAAATATTATTATTTTCAGCAGGATATTTTGCACAGGGTATAGAATATTAGTATCTTATCCTGATTGGTTGACGGTCAGAATTTGTACCCTTTAAAGAATGAAAGAACTTTTATTTGTCATTAAACATAAACATATAGTTTGTGACAAAGACATACAAATACATATAAAGCAAATTTGGAGACCAAATATTATACGCATAAGTATTAGTAACAGACATTACAACATATCAAATGAATTATGAGACTTCTGCCCTCAGTTCTAATGACTGCTTTAAAAAGAAGCCAACCATTCTAATATGTTTATTATTTGTTAGGTTAAGCAAAAAGACCAGTTTTTCATCATCTGTCATGTTTATAAATTCTCCATTTTCAAGCTTAAGACTATTAAACAAAGTTTCCCTTATTTTACTATTAGTTTTACATTTTAAAATGAAATGAGATTCATCTTCAATAGTCTTGCAAATTTTACAAATTCTATCTTGCCAAGGGATTTTATAATAACGACCTTTTTCTATTTCGAGGTCGTGATCACTAATACGCAGTTTTGTGAATATATTTCTAATTGAAAATAATGGATCTGTAAGATAAAACTCTCCTTTGAGAGATGGATTTAACTTCTTATATAGATAGAATTTACTTTTTCATCATATCCATTTATTCTATCTAAAAATATCTCTTTAAATTTCTCATTTACACCATTTTTTATAGAAGATTTCAAAAGTTTTACACCCTTTAATGACTTGCAACTAGAAATATTGTCTCCATTTTCTACTTCTGAAACAATATCTTTAACGAAGGTGTACCAGCTGTAAGTGCCTTGATTGTCAAGTGCTTTAGTAAGTTCAAAAGATTCTTTGAGCAATGGATTTATATCATTTGTGTGAAGTCTTGCTAGATATAGAAGTGATTGACTATGTATGAAGTTTTCAATAGGATATCTTCCTAATTCTGTTCTCACACCAATATTTGAAGAAGATTTCTTTGTCCCTAATAGAGACTTACAAAAATTTAAGTGTACTTTTTCTAAAGAAGTTTTATCCTCAAAGGAAATATAATCTACTCTATTATTTGTCTGGGCTGCTCTCTTTTTTGCCCTATAAACGGGCAAATAGTAGTCCATAAAAGAAATCTCAGAACTATAAGTTAAAATTGGTCTAATTAATTTATCAAATAAGTTATTCATTACTTTAACTGGGAAATTCCCCATAGACATGGCTTTTTCTCTAAGTAAAAATAATACCTTTCTTGCCTTTTTTGCTAGATCATTTAAACTAGACTTTAGATTACCATTGCTTTTTAATAAGCATCCTAAAAATTTATACTCGAAAGTATTTTGAATTCTCTCATCATTAAAACTGATGAATGAATCAGAATTTATACAATTATTTTGAACTATCATAGTTTTCGTCTTTTTAACGTTTAAAGTTAGCTGCCACTTTCCACAATATTCACTTAAATTATTTACACTTGTTTGAAGACCTTCTTTACTTTCTGAAATGATAAGTAGATCATCTGCAAATGACAGAGAACCAACTTTTGAGTTTAGAAGAATTGAAGGTTGACAATCATCCCTGTCAAAGTTTGAACTTAAATCATTTATAAACATGTTGAAAAGAGTAGGGCTAAGTGAATCCCCTTGTTTTACTCCCCTGTTTATTTCGAAATATTCTGAATGACATCCTTCTAACTTAAGAGCAATGTTTGTCTTTGATAACATATTTTTTATAGTGTAATATAAATGCTTTCCCATTCCTAGATTAGCTAATTTGTACAATAATCCATCTCTCCATACTGAATCAAATGCTTTTTTGAAGTCAACAAAGCATAAATATAATTTCTTCTTATTCTTATGTATATATTTGTTAATAAGAGATTTTAGAACAAAAAGACTGTCTGTGGTTCGATGGTTTTCGCGGAAACCAAATTGAGAATTAGAATATCTATCTTCATCCAAGTTTTTAGTCTACCATTTAAGATAGCACTAAAAAGTTTAGCTATACAATTTATCAATGAAATTCCCCTGTAATTAGAAGGATCCATTCTATTACCACTTTTATATAATAAAATCAAATAAGAATTATTCCAATGAAATGGAAAGTGACCCGTTTTTAGTACTAAATTAAATAGTTTTGCAAGACTTTTAACAGTAACATCACTGCTATATTTAAATATTTTATTTATTATACCGTCTGGTCCATTTGCTTTCCCCTTTAAAAGAAATCACACAAAACATAAAGAACAATATAAAAATTAAGGATTTTTTAGGAAATATATTAGAGAAGTACATTTAAAACAAAACAAAATGTTTCAAGGTTTAAACAAAAGAATAGAATCCAAAGGTAATTTATGTGAAAGGTGTATTTTGTGCATACATTTTATATTTTAACAAGGTCTAAAACACATTTGTGTATGCAGGTTTAAAGACGAATTTTAAAAGTAAATCAGAAACCAACTTATGCTACTCCTGGGGTTGTATATAATCAAGCCAAGGAAGTAGCGATGGATGAATTGTTGTTTAACGTCCAGTGGCAGCCAGGTGCATATCAGGACGAGAACATGTTGATATGATAATGAATATGATCCATGCTTTGTACTACACGTAGACCGACACGCTGAGCCGGATTTTTAATGTGCTAGCTCACGAGGTAACTGTGTCACCCCACTCGGACACATTATACTGACTCCGAGCCGACCAGTAGATCTTTGCTCTTACTCCTAGATGCCGCGTGCTTGGCGGAGAAGCAGCAAATACCAATTTTAATGTCTTTGGTTTGACCCGGCCGGGATCGAACCCGTGACCTTCCGCACTCGAGGCGAGCACGCTACCACGAGACCACCGAGGTGGTCGCTTTTGTTGGCGTTTAAGTCTTTAAGGTAATGGAAAGTTTCAAGACCAATGGTTAGGTCGTTCATCACAGGTAGAAATGTGTGCAATCTAACTGCATTTATAAAATGAGGGATCTTTCTGATGTATATACTACTATAATGTCTACTTGTCTCCTTTCCCTAAATGTAAAAAAAATAAAATGCTTCATTAGATACGACTGATTATTTTTTCCCCAAATTCAACCTAGCTTCTGAAAACATTTTTTTTGTCTTTACATGGTGTTTAAATCTAAGTTGTTCGTGTTCTAAATTGTTGGTCATTGGGGATTCGAATCGGTCTCGGATTTACTGGTAATGTTTCATTTTCAGCCCAGAGCACTGACGTTGAAAATGACTTGTTGGAATATACATATATGCTTGATAAAATTTGGTACTATACATAGATTTGGCAAGTGTTTTACGGTTTGGGTTTATCATTATTTATCTTAACCACTAAGAAAATACAAAGCATTTCTAAATGCATTCATAATTCATAAACAGACATAATCTTCATAAACAGACATAATCTTCATAAACAGACATAATCTTCATAAAACGTCTTACGTAATGAATCTGATGAATCATATTTTTGCTTACATAAGAAAGTACATTTTTCAGCAAGGATAGGTATGTATCTTTCTTATATTCCAAAAGATTAAAATTCATGCACCTAAGTTCCTTACACTAATGGTAGGTGATACAATATAAACACAATTAAAAGAATTTATAAACATTACCAACAGTTTCTCTTTCTTTGAAATTAGCAAAATCATGTGTAAATGATATATAAATGACTAAGAGGGAAGGTAGATGTAAAATAACAGATCAGATTCAATGATTAATAATACTGTTACAATATGACCTTCATTGACCTAGGTGTATTGTGTTAAAAAATATCAAAGAGATTGACACAATGATCTGGCATTATATTTCTATGTTTGAGTTTGATCGAATACATACATAGCATGATAGAAAGAAACTATGCATCAAAGGCTGAGAATCTGTAGAAAAGTCAAAGAACTATCATGTGTACAATCTGAAAAATATTGTTTTTCATTTAACGTTTTGCAAGAAGCATATATATTCCAGTATTCCGTTAGATGGTACATTAACACAACGTGATGAAAAACGTCAAGAAAATCTTCTTCTTTGCTTCTATTTTATCAAGTTGGTAAATAGATTTGTACGTACGATATTTAGTATATAACTACTAAGGCGATACCACTGGCCTTTGACTGTAAGTCCCCGTGGGTATAAAACGTCCTCTCAGAGCACAATAACATTTTAACAGGACTGCTTTTTTTTTATATTTCCCGCTACTGTATCTTCATTTCAAATTATTTTGTTAAAGTTTGGAAACTAGGCAAGACTATCTCTCTCAAGCATTGTTCTGTCCTAACTTAGTTGTTGGCTTTACTTGTTTTAGTAACTTTTTATTCCAATGCCAACAAAATAGTTTGGATATTTGGCTTTAAGATGCCCGTAAGACTCGATTAATAAATTCTTTGATACCAATACTAATGAACAAGATGTGCACATTCCGTCGATGTACGACTTATCAGTTGTGTTCAAGGGCTAAAATGTTGAAAACCAAAACAATAATTAAAAACTTTAAAGAGCAAATTCAAAATTTCCAAAATGGCTGAAAGAGGAAAAGCCAAAACCATGCATCTAAAGACATAGCTATGCATGAGGGTGATACTCCTCAGCTATCACAAATCTAACATTTTTATAACTGTAAATTTAAAGTATTAATTTTGTGCTGGTATCGAGATACAATTATAATGGTGCAGTCCAACAAACACTAAAACAAAATCAACGACGAAATTTGCAAGATTTCTACTTCATGAAATCTGTTGTCCTATTTGATGGTTCATATTTCTTTCGTTTAAAGCATATACCTACAATTCAAAACGTTTTAACAAAATCACAAGAAAGAAGAATTGAAATATTGTTTAACTGCACACACAGTTGAAAGTAGGGTTTGCTTGAGAAGGGAGAAGATGCTCGCACCAATGTCTGTGACTTCTTAGCTGATTATAACACCCAGGAAACTTTTCACCATATATTTTTTCATTTTTCAAATTGCTGTAGACCTTTGGTTGAAATTTGTGAATTCCAAAAAGAAAGAATTTTATGTACGAATATAAAGATAAATCTAACATGGAAAAGGGTAGCAATGTGAGATAACTATTCAGCTTTTAAGTGGTTAAATATGAATGTATAATTTTAAAGGTCGAAAAAGGAAAAGGAAAGGTTTCTTGCAAACCGTTAAAATTTCAATTGTGAATTTAACCCTTTCTATTGGACAAAAATAACGACACAGGCAAGGAGAGTAGTTGAAGACAAAAGTCAAAAGGTCGAGATAAAAATAGTTTTTCGGTATTTATCACAACCTAGTTGGCAGTTAGTCTACGCATCTTTACATTGATATGAATGCAAAGATGTATACGTCTCAAGCAATATCGCTTGATACCTGATGTTGTTGCAACCAATTAGCGAATATATTTTCATTCAACTGCGCCTTGTATATTCTATGCAATCAAGACAAACGTTTTTAATCAAATTGGAATTCTTTGGTTGATCTTTCTTTGGTAATATATTTTTTTGTAATAAATGGAACAATACTTGACAGGAAGCATATATGGGAGGTCCTTTATAAACTTTCCCCATTTCGTCTAGATCGGACTTCAGATATGGCCACCATGATGGTGGCCATTTCTTGCTTGTGATTGGCTGATATAAAAAAATCTTCTCCTCTGAAATCACTTGACCAAATGTAACGAAACTTGACAGGAAGCCGATCGGGCAACAAACATGGGCAATTCTTGTTTCTCATTGGTGGATCAAAACAATTTTTTTTCTCTTGAGCTGCTTGGCGAAGCCTCTATGGGAGGTTCTTTACAAATATTCCTCATTTCGCCCCGATTGTTTCTAATTGGCTGATATAAAAAAAGCCTCTGAAATCGCTTGGCCAAATGGATCGAAACTTGATGGGAAGCATATATGTGAGGTCTTTAATAAAGTTTCCTCATTTCGTCCCTATCAGACCACAAATATGTCCGCCATGGCCAGTTCTTGTTTCTCCTTGGTTGATTAAAAAAACTGGCCAATTTGGACCAAACTTTGGAGGAATGGTCCTTGGATGGCCCCCTTCCAAAATTGTTTTCGGCATCTCCGACTTCCAACCGACATGTCTGTTGTTACTAAAAATAGAAAAAAGGGGGGATTTAATAAATCTTCTTGTCTGAAACTACGGAGCCAATTAGAACCAAATTTAGCAGCAATGGTCCTTAGAATGTCCTCTTTCAGAAATGTTTCCGATGACCCAGACGATCAACCAAGCTGGCCGCCACAGCCTAACTTAGTTTAACATAGGACCCTATGGGAAAATTCATTTAAAAAATCCTCTTGTCTGAAAGCACTCAGCCAATTGGAAATAGACTTGGCAGCCATGGTTATTAGATTGTCCTTTTTCAGAATTGTTTGTCCAATTATACAGACGTTTGTTTCTTAGGTGCTTTTATGACTGGATTCACAGATTACGTGACCGACTACTGGGTAGAAGGGGGCCGTCATTTTTAGTCATTCTATTTGATCAACGACGGTAATTGCTACCTGGAAATACTCGATTAGTATTTTTGTTTTGATAACAAATAATTAAGCTGTCTACCTATTCCTTGAATAGGAACAAAATTTTACCTATATTTCATTCTAAGATCAAAGGATGTTGGCATTCCAAGAATAAACCGTTTAAGTATGGAATTTATTGAATGAAGTAATTATTGAGACTCTCTTAATTGTTTGTGTGCCCTTTTTTAAATGCTGATTCAGAATTTTGGACCTCTTCTATTCCTTACCAAGACTGAATATGGTTGTCTTGTTCTTTGATTAAAATGAATTATATATTTATATATTGTTAATAATTTGTCCTATCTGAGACCCTTAGCATTACTCGAGGCATTATTACTATACATTTTAAATACCACTGAATTATATAAGGGACAACATGATAAGTTCACTGTAGGAGTAAAAATTAAATTCATAAAACAAATTATATTTTCTATTGCTTTACCTATTAAAATTTCAGATAAGAAAATAAATGTAAGGTCTACCAATGAACGGAGGATGTTAAAGATGCAAATAAATTGCCGACTCATATTTATAATTTTACAGTTCTTCTGTTTATACTAAATTCGGTTGTTATCATTTTCCAAATTTTCCATTCCGTTCCATTATATCTACCGTTCCGCGTTTAATAAAAACCCTTTTAGTTAAAAAAGGTCAAATTTTGAGTTTCTAAAAGTCAAAATTTTGAGTGTCTGAAAGTCAAAATTTGAGTTTCTAAAAGTCAAACTTTTTAGCTTGAAAACTATTTGTCGTTCCTCAATATTGTTTTTAATATGTCTCTAATACGCTTCCGTAAAGTCGCTATAAGGATCTCAATAATGAATTTAAATAAATATATAATTATTCAAATATCCAAACAAATTAAATATATACACATGTATATAAGTAGTAATGATAATAATAAATCCACTCTCAAACGATGGTCAAGTCACTTAGGCATTCGTTTTATACAAATAACAGCAGTATGCGGCTGTTATTTGTATACTGATGAATGGCTGTGTCAAGTCATCTAAAGTAACATCAGTCGTATATGTGACAAAGATTTTGACATTAAAATCATTCAATAAAATAATAAAAAAAATTATGCTGCCTGTTTAAATTCCATTGTTTATCATATACTTTATTAAGATATGCGTGTTTTTGTATATGCGATATGTCATGGACTTCTTGATCCACATCAGCCCGAGATGTGATAACCATATCCATATCACACCCCCTGAAATCCATATCACACAGATTCTGATGATTAACGCTCTAATTACTTGTTAACATGTGTTGTTGAATCAGATTTTGATTATTTGAATTGTTGAATTAACCTCCCTATTTACTTGTTGACATAAAATTTGAGTTAATGAACAGTGTTCGCTTTTTAGTCCTTAATTTGTTGGAAGTATATGATGAATAGGTTATAATGTGGCATTTTCCATATCACACCTCATATCAGCCCTTGACTCATATCAGAAGGGGACCAGAAGCCCTCGGGCTGATATGAGGTGTGATATGGAAAATTGCATATGATAACCTCTTAATATTGTATCATTGACGCATATCGCATATCATTATATTAATATACTGTAGATATGTTAGACTTTTTTTAATATATGTTTTTAAACTCATATCAAAATAATGAGAGAAAGTAAGGAATACAGAAACACATTCACGTTTAAAAATAAATCTAATACTCAAACGATCTACAGCAACTCCTTGATAGAAAAGTTTCTGAAGATAAGAAAGGGGAAGATATAATGCATGTTTGTCTTTAATGTTTTTACACATCAAAGACGTGTGGGAAGGTGATTTATAAAGTGAGAACAGTAAAATGATTGTAGTATACGGAATGGTGGTTTAAATTTTTTTATTGATATTGTTTTAAGATAAGAGATGTTATAATAAAATTTGTAGATGAATCAGTTATTTTCAAGTTTGATGTACTTTCGGAAAAGTCCCTTTATTTTATCTTCGGGCATTGAATGTTTTGTTCATTTCTGGAATTATTTCTGTAAGCCTCGGTTCACTGAACATATTTTTCATAATTCTAATTATCTGAATTCAATTGTTATAAGATTTTATTCAATAACACCTAAATCAGAAAAAAAATTATTTGACCAACGGAATTTTCATTGTAAAAGCGTTCACAAATTAGAATCCCTTCTAAATGCTTTTTATTATTTCTGAATTTTAATATACTTTATTCAAATGCTATTATTTTTTGGAATCTATTTGAGGCAAAGAAACATAGAAATATAACATTTACAAACTATGGTAATTTAAAAAAAAAATTCTTTAACGATTCAGGAACCAAAAAGTACTGTTATTTTTTATCCCCCTTCCATATTTCCTCTAACTGTTGTTAGAAGAACCGCTTTTGAAGTAGTATATATCTTGCTGTAAGTCAACTTCCAACTTTTTGTGTTTTGCACAATGTTCCAGAATTGAATGAGCTATGGTTTCTTATGTTCTCACGTACCAGATGCTATTGTTGGTACCGCTCTTCAACGTTCGAATCATATGTTTATACTAGTACGATACATTTATTAATATCCGTAAAAATAGATAGATATGAGACACCAAGAAATGCTTGTATTTCGATAACAGCCCGAAATTGATACTTTAAATTTACTGTTACTAACATGTAAAATTGTGTGGAAACTAAGGGTTATCTCTCCCGTTCATAGCACTGTCTTTTGACATTTTTGGCTTCACCCTGTTGCTTAATTTGGCATTTTGGAATCTGTTCTTCAATCTGTTGGATTATTGTTTTGGATTTAACATTTTTGGCCTTGAGCACAACTGATTAGCTGTAAACGAAGAATTGTGCAAATCTTGTGCATAAAAAATTGTTACAAAGAATTTATGGAGAACTGGGTCCCAGTAATAACTATACATGTTGTGTTATATTTTTATTTGTAACTTTGTATTGTCCCATTACGTGCATTTTAAGGCGATAAAGTTTCTCATCTGTATATTAACCACACACCGTCTTTTATATTATTTTTACTATAATGGTAAAAAAAAAGTAAAAGAAATTTTTATCTGTATAAATTTAAAAAAAACCCCTAAAATACTGACACAAATATCCATTGATGTTAAAAGCTCAGACTCCGAATTTGTCGATTTCTTACATTAACCATTTACAAATACATTGTTTACTTTCTGTACAAACAAGTGCCAAACCTTTCACGAAAACTTTTTAACAAAACAAAATTTGGGCTACGTATATATCTCCTTAAACAAGTTTAGGAAGGGCAACAGTGTGCATTATTTTATTTTTGCGCGTATTAAGTCCTCCTTGTTTCGAGCACACATTTTTGCCGGTCCTGTGACTTTATTCATAAAAACTGAGATGAAATACCAATGTTGCGGAATATTTAAATTTGGTATTCCATGACAAGGACGAAAATTGGTATCCAACAAGTATAATTATTGTATAATATTTATCATAAATATTTTTTTATCTACGTAAGAATAAAAAAAAAGAAGATAAAAGCGCATTTTTTACGTGTTATATAAAAATTAAAAGCTTTTCTGACATAATGATTTATATAAGAGCTCTGATATCTGATTTGTAAAAAGATTTTTTAATCAAAACATATGTTATTGTCGATATTGGTTATTTAGTTGAATTAAAACCAGCATATTTTTCAATAATATCAAATTGCACATAACAGTCAACAATAAACGGTAAGTATTGAATATACCCTTGAGGGCGTTATCCCGACGGGGGTATATCCTATTTACACTATCATACTCTGAAAAGTGCACACGATAGCTTTTGATAATTTAAAAGGGGGTCTTTCAGGAATTTGACCTAGTGTAAAGATAAACTAGGATAAATGCAGGATATCTGGTTACATTTTTGGCATCATGATGTAACTAAAGAAATCTCGGAACTTTTGATGAGACAAAATGTTTTGTATGTATTAGTGAAGTAACAGGTCACTTTATAAAATTTTAAATCTCTTGATTTGAGTAATTATTACAAGAGATTCTTCTTGTAATAAAATCCAACACAGACATAAGATATGTATTCACAATATATTAAAAAAGATTTACTACGTATTTTTCAGATTTATGCAATCATTTCCATTGCCTTCATTATAACATCAGTTGCCGTATTTTGTTTGGAAACGCATATGCAATTCCGATACCAAGTCAATTCAAATATATCTCTGGTTGGACTTAAAGTATCAGAAACACAAAGATTGACTCGTCCCCTCTTGTTTATGGACATTATAGAATACGCATGTAATGCCTTCTTTACTTTGGAAATAATAACAAGACTTATGACATGCCCTACTTTTAAAGCATTTGCCAAGGAACCATTGAACTGGTTGGATATTGTGTCAATAATTCCGTTTTATGCAGCTAGACTTCTAGAAATTTTAAATTTAGAAGGGACAGTGCCGTTTTTATGTGTCAGTGCCTTACGTCTTATTAGAATATTCCGAATTCTTCGTTTAACTCGTCATTTCAGTGGACTGAAAATATTAGGACATACAATTCGTGCTAGTGCTAAGGAACTTCTGCTTTTATTCTTAGTGTTAATCATTGGTATTTTGATATTTGCGGTTGTGATATTTTTTGCTGAACAGATCGATGAAAGTAAGAAAAACGATTTCGAGAACATTCCAATGGGATTCTGGTGGGCGGTTGTTACCATGACAACTCTAGGATATGGCGATATGGTGCCTCGAACAGGTTTTGGGTATTTAGTCGGAACCATTTGTGCTGTATGTGGTCTGCTGATGTTGTCACTTCCGGTACCTATAATTGTTAGTAATTTTACATTATATTATTCCCATGCTCAAGCCAAGATGAAACTTCCAAAGAAAACCAAAAAGGTTTTAGTCGGTGCTGAACATATTCTAAAAGAAGAAATGTCAGAACAAACAGTAGTTGAAGAGGATGAAACAAATAAAAACGGAAACGGAAGTGAGCAACTGTTTGAAAGGAAAACTAGTGGAGATAGTGCTTTAGGAAGTGATAACAATAGTAAGTTTAATTTTTATATCTACTGCTTTGTCACTGACATTAGAACATAGACATATGTTCAATACATTTATTAATTCAAAAATCTGCAATTCTATTTGGGGAAAATTTCGTGGAAGATTTAGTGCAACGATTATAATAAAAGAAGCAAAAAAATCATCACATGCTTCAAAATAAGCAATAATAAGTCATATTGAGCGTATACCTCTGCTGATTGACTCAGTTTCCCCCATTTATGTATACTGGAATCAAGATTGTGGTTGCCGGGGGTCTAATGGTTAGTTCCTTCAGATTCACTTCTGGTGATAGCTGCTATTTGTATTTGGTTTCAAAGGTTTTTGGTTATTTTGAATCTGACTTTCTTGTTCGAATATAAATATACGACAAACTCGATAACAGGAGAGGCCATCAATGACATACCAGACACTAAACAGTCGTGGGGTTAAACCGGTTTAGTGGTATTCAAACCTCTTTAACCATCCTGAGACTTTGGTGTATAAAAATCAATATAAAAGCGAAGACAGCATGATTACCAACAAAATGACGTTTTTATTTATGTAACATTGTAAAGATGGTAACAATGAATCCTCGCATCTTAATTTTTGTTTGTACTTTTCAGTTGCATTGATTAATGTTCCCATCCATTTTCACTAGAAATTGACGTAAAGGTTTCTGATATTACAGTACACAGTGCACCGAAATCGTATAATGTTATTTTAAATAAATTACAAAATGTTCAGATTACAGACTGATTACACTTCACTATCAATACAATCGAACGTCATAAGAAACATGCATGATGATGAATTTGTGAAGTAAAAACTGCCTCATATTTTCGGTTATCTATTTCTTTATGCGATGGAACCCAGCAGTATCCATTTCAGAAGAACAATTTTTACTAATGTCTTTGAAGTGTTATTAAGATATATGAAAGTTTGATTTAAGAAACCTCGATTCAGTTCCTTTTTTTACCGAAATATTTCAATGAAACTAAAATATGATGACGTAAATTTGACAAAAAAACAATATAAAATAAAACACGCTGTTTGATTGGTTTATAAATATCGGTGAGAGAATACCGGTGATAACTCGGGAATTTTTAAGGTAGATCAATACTAATATTTTTGCCAGATAGATTTTCCTAATTTTTTTACGGGCAGAATGTTGGATGGATATACTTTGAAATTTCAATTTAAAAAACATAGATCACCGTTCTTGATTTTGAGATAATTCAGTCTTAATGTTGATAAATTTTATATAGATTACATGTATATAAGGAAAATCCAAATTTTTCATACAATAAAAAAAAATGGCAGATAGATTTTTTTTTTATAAAATTGTGAAAAGAACACTTATCTGACATGCTTTCGTATTCTTTAAAGAAAGATTGGGGTCACCGTTCATTTTTCTTGCTATTTCCAAAAAAAACTAAAATTTCTTTTACATTTCATTAGAAAAATTTTCCTCAAGTTATCTGCCATGAAAAGGGTTCCTTTTAGAATAAAATTTTGTAATTTTGCGATTTATGCATTTTTGTCAATTTTTTTTATTAAAATAAACTTAATATATTTGCTCGTTGAAAAAAAAAAATTTTACATTATATCAAATACTATTTGCTCGTTGAAAATATATATTTACATACAAATTTGCAAGATACACGAAAAAGATGCTCATTGTATTAGGTATGATCTACCTTAAAAGGTCAAAAACCTATAGCCAATACAATTCCAACATGACCTCCCTATTTGCTGTATAATCCTATGTTAAAAACACGTTTATTATGGTTTTCCACGCTACAGAAAGACGTGTAAAAACCATTGACAAGTTATGATGCCGTGCAAGGTTCCTGGATATACATATATATAAATCGTCTGTTGACGGTAGATAGCACCAACAGCTATCCCTAGAAGTGTCGTTAAAATGACTTGTTTTTTTCTTATAATATAGATATATATCTCCTTCTTATATATTTTACTTACAAAACATCATACACTGCAGGTAAGCCATATATTCTTTTGAAAGAATAAAATAAATTCTATGATACCTATTGTGATGGACAATTCGTCAATTTACACCTTACCAGTTATGCTGAAGGCCTAAAGTGATGAAAAATCAAAGTAACAATCCAAAACTTTGAAGATCAAATTAAAAAAAATGCCAAAGTTATTAAAAGGGTCAATCCAAAACCATCAAAGGAAAAAGCAAAGTTTTCACAAAATCTACAATTTTATAACAATAAATTTTATGTATCTCTGACAAGAGTCTCTCGGAACAACCTCTTGACATAAGGGATATTAGTCCGCTTCGATTATAAATTGCCATTTTTGGTTCTTTTAATAAAAATACATATAGCCACAAGTTTGTTGTAGCGTAAGCTACTGTTGACCCATGTTAAAATATCCAACAATCGTATGGCTATAAGTAAGACATGCCCGTCGTTACATTTCAAGCTGCATGTGACATATATACATAGGGTAAGTGATGTGAGGTTAATGTACATGTAATATCATAGATTTATACAAAAACCAAACGAACAACGCTTTTCGTTGCTGTTCTTCACCTTACAGGTCTCCGTAACGCCTTCAACAATAAGCCAAATGATCGCATCTTACAGCAAGATCGATATGCCCCCAACGTCGATAGGCTGTACTGTACATCAAGTGTCTGTACCAAGTCAGACTATCCTAACTTTCTGTTGTGTTTATGTTTTTTGTTTGTGCTCTTTTGTGTAATTTTTTGTCCGAAGTTCTGTCTGTTGGATGGCGTTGATTGATTGGTGTGTCAGTATTGACCTTTCCTGTTATCCATTTTGTTGTTTACTGGTACCTTGTAACCCCTAGGTGTATAATTTTTGAAAGCAAATCAAATGCAGATAACTTTCCTTGAACCTTACTTTCTTCTACAGTTATGTTGATCATGGAAAAGAAATCGACAACACTCATATACCCATTCACACTAAGACTTCCAGATATCTTTATTTCATCACTTTGCTACTCTCTGTTTATTCTTCCATCGACATATGCCTAACAAATCGTCTTCAATGTACAAACGAAAACGTTTTAATGTAATAAACACACTTCGTTTAATTTTCTTGTCTAAGCAATCAAAAAAGCATGATGATAGAGGTATAACTGTAAGCATATTAATAAGTTCCTGATATTTATATAAGCATATTTGTTCATCCATTTGCAGTTCGTTTCTTATACGAATGAAAGCCCAAACTGACAGCAACATTTAGTTTTTTAAATTAATTAATATTACCCTTTACATATACACTTGAATTCAGTAAAATGTTTTAGATTTCTCGTCTTTGTGGATTTGACATCTTGTATTTTTCCTTGATTTGTATTGTGACTTTGACGGGGCATGTCGGAGCACCTAAGGGCCGAAGTGTTGGTAATGATTGATATAGCGCCGAGCGGATCTAGACGAAAAATGTTTTGGACGATTTTATGCTAAAAATTCATATCATTTATTGTCAGAAACGTGAATTTTTTGGGGGCGCGCCGGCTGCGCCCACGTCTGAATCCACGCCTGGTTCATTTAGCTATTGTTTTCTCATTGTCTTCATAACTCTTTCCTTAGCATTATCGTTTCTGTATTATTTAGCTTTTTTTCCTTAAATAGCTCTTTGTGCTTGAATTATTATATGACGATTAGAATATTATTCTTCCATTTTATTTTAGTAATAGTGAAATAAAAAACATGTAAACTCGCTCATCAACCGATCGAAATCAAAGTTACTTTTGATCGCACAAACTCATTTTTTTCTAATGCACAAATTTTTCCAGTTGAGTTCTTGAGTTTGTTTGTGCACTAATTTTCAGTACATTTCAATTATTCTTGGTCTGGATTCATGTCTGCTTGTTTTCGTGACATTCAGTATCAGGTCTGGGTACTCCTTTCTGGTATAAGGAAGGGAAAATGCTTATTTTGTCTAAAAGCACATTCATTTAAACTTTAACTAAGGTACGGCTAGTGTTATTAACCTGCTCGACAGCATAATTGGAGTTTTTCAACAGACTATCTTAATTCCCATAAGATATTACAAACTGTTCGTTGCTTTTGACCGTGCCTTTGTATGTTTTTCGTATGATGATAAGTTTATTTAAGAGTACGTATGGAGGAAAGACCTGAAAATCAAAAATTTATGACGAACATCATGATTTTATAAACCCAACTGTGAACTTCTCATATCTTCTCAATACATACCAATGCCTTCAGCCTGTGAGTCTGCATTTTACAGTAGATTCGATACTTTCATTCTTGCAAAATGCACGGTGATTTTCTCAGCAGAGCGAAATTACTTTCACATAAACTTTTTAGACAGGGTTACCTTCCGTCTGTGGCCATATCGTCACGATTTAATTGAGCCATTCTTATTCTCCTTATAAAGTATGTATGTTGCGAAACAGCTCATACGACAATTAAATACAAGGAATATAAATGAAAATGGTGAGCTGTTAAAGGGCCTAGAATCTCGGGGGTGGGGGTAACTCAATGATATTTAGATACGGGACGTGCGGTAAATTCGAATCAAGATTTTACAATATCGGCGGAGATTTCGGGTCGGAAATTTTTGACACTCTGGAGAATTCCGGTCAGGGTTTAAAAAATTCTGCAGATTTTCATAAAAAACTTTGGAGAATTCAGGTTGGATTTTCACAATGTTAAATGTATAAATATGTCTCATCATGATAACTGCCTTTTATTATTTTTTGATGATTTCGGGTATGTAATTTTCATGAAAATTTTCTGGTCACAATTTCGATATAACGTGGACAATTTCGGGTTGGGGTTTCGAGTTCACCGACGCACCCCCCGTCATAAAATGGTCAAGTTACCCCCCCCCCCCCCCCCCCCCCCCCGGGCATAGAACAACTAAAACGTATAAAAGACAAAGCCAAACAAAACCAAATGCAAAATAATAACAAAACAGATTAGGTTAAAGTTAAAATTGCCCCAAGTATCAACAATATGGCCTCGTTCACAGGTAGAAATAAAAAAAGATGTTGACTCTTTTAAACCCAGAGCAAGACTAAATCACTACATAAGTTCTAAATAATAAGAAATTGGTAGGTATGTTTATTATAGTTTATCTTAGTTTGATAATAATTTATATTCTTTTGGAATATATTTTTCGTATCTATTCACTGTTTTACTGTTCCATGCAATTTGTCTATTTTAAATATTGATTTATTTTCATTTAAACCCAAATATTTCCTGACTGACACATTTTGTTTTACACCTAAAGTGAACCTCTCTTTTTATTTTGCCCAAATGCTGGCCCTGCCTTTTCATTTCAAATTTGATCCTAGCCCCCCCCCCCCCCCCCAAAAAAAAAATCAAATGGATCCCTAATGTTTAGGTTATCTTTCGTCGATACAGTTATCATTTGTGATACAAAACATACAAATTAAGGACTCGTCCCGGAACATGAAGAGTTAGGAAAATCACATGTTAAATTTATCACAACAAAGCTATTTGTCTTATAAGCGTGGGTGTCAAAATTTCAAACAAAGCTAATGTGCAATCAAGATGAAAGCAAATTGCGCTTCTGCTAGTATTTATCTCTGCTAAGTCAATTTCTGTCATAACAAGAAAAATCAAAATCAATCTCGCTAGCCATCAAGTCAGTGTTAATACATCTAATAGCTTGTACCAGATATAAATATCGGTCATGTTATTACTATTGAAATAAACCTGCTTAACTGAATTATTCTTCTATGTTCAAATACAGAAAACTAAAAATAACGGGTGTCTGTAAAGCAGCAGTTTAGATATGTCACTTCTGGCAACCTGCCAAATATTATGGTTCTTTTGTCTTTTTATTTTATGGAAAGCAGAAAGAAGTGCCAAGACGTTTAATATGAACTATTTACAACAATTATCTGCACTTTAGTTTTTGGTCTACCTATAGAAAATACCAGCCGTGGAGCGAATTCATTAATAAAGAGATTGGCAGACATTTACTTTTTGCAAAAAAAATGTTTATTTTGTAAATATTGTTCAGTAAATGTAGGTAATTAATGAGATAAACATGAAACTGAAGACTCAGACTATTCGTTTTCCGAAATAAACAAAAAGTTACTAAGTTTCAGTTAAGAAGAAAAACCCATTTTACATACTTTTTGTTTGAGATGCCATGGAAGATTTTGTCAACATATTAATATCAGATCTAGTTAACTAATGAGAGATTCCTGTTGTTGTTGGATCTTGTCTGTGTATTTAACCTTTAAAACGTATATAAGGTGTACATTTAGAAAACCGATAAAGATATAGTCTGATAATAGGTATATATTTTAATCGGAAACTATTTTAATCCGATTTTTTCCCTTAGGTTTCTGTGCAGTTTAACAAATATTAAAAAAATAGATATATTATTGTGAAGTCATTTCCCAATCAATTTTCATTAATCTTTCAGCAAATATATTTCCGTATATATTAAACGAATTTTTTGACGTTATAGAATCTTTTTGTAGCTCTGCTCAACCGTAATTAGTCTTATCCACAAACCTATTCTCAGTGAGTGTTACGATAACCTTTTGTGAAATGCCGGAAGGCCTCTGTTTTTTTTTAAATTGTTGCTTATCATAATAATTTATTAACACGAAAAAAAAATTATAGAAAGAGACATTTGAACATCCCATACAATTCAATAATGGATATGAAGAATAAATCCGTGACACAAATTCTCTACCTGCATGTTTGACAGGTTTAAGCAAAGAAATAATGCTGTTCTTCATCTTAAAGTCATGATGAGACCTTCAAAACTTCTAAAAATCTCGTACCCTACTGTAACTTTAAGACGATACCAGGACAGGTTTGAGCAGAGAACTGATTTTTTTATTACAAGCCAGACTATCCTCACTCTTCCAGCTCTCTTATTGTTTAAAAGAAGGCATTTTTATGGTTATTGACTTTTCTTTCCTGTTTAAAAAAATATTGACACTTCGTTTATGGGTTCTTCCCAAATTTGCCTAGATTTAAGACATTTTCAAGCGATACTACTTCTTTTTTTTTTTTTTTTTTGGTCTTTAATAAAGTTTTATAAAAATCTTGCCCATTTGAAATCACAAAATATATATTTAAAAAATTAACAAAATCAGAATGTATATAAATATATATTTAATTTCATTCTGTTTTACCGCTGCCATAATCAAATCTTTCATGAATGGTTCACTTCTGATTGTTCACCTTTGAAACAAATAGGCCTAATTAACCAAAATATTAGATATAAAGCATGTATGCAGCTGGGTATTGTTGATATCTTAAAATTCACAAAATATTCTCTGATAAATGTAGACCTGGATATGAAATATCTGCTGAGGGGTCTCTACCAAATTCCCTAATTTTCCGCTATTTATCCAGTTAGACAGATTGAAATGATGTCCATTCTTTCAGTCCCAGTCATACGTCAGTATTTGTAATCACACATATATAGCTTATTGTGTGGTCTGTAGAACATCGTGACAAACGTTTAGTATAATTACCCGTCCGTGGAACTTAATTTGGTACTCATAAAACTGATCTAAACCTACAATTGTTCAGTTTCTGTACCAAGTCAGACTATTTTGAGTCTCTGCTGTGTTTATGTTTGTGTTTTGTGCTTTTTTATCTTATTTTATGTCCGGGGTTCTGTCTGTTTATTGATTGGTTTGTCATTGCTGATCTTTTCTGTTATGCATTTTGTTGTTTATTGATGTCACTTCCGGTTTTTATCGAGTAGTTCATATTTTAAGTGCTTTAGTGTTTTACTATTTTGCTATAATTCTTTTCAGTTTCTTATGGCTTTTTCTTTTGGGTATCGGCAAAATACCGCAGCGACAAAACA
Organism: Mytilisepta virgata; assembly: GCA_028015205.1. NCBI lineage: Eukaryota > Metazoa > Mollusca > Bivalvia > Mytilida > Mytilidae > Mytilisepta > Mytilisepta virgata. Next base: position 43,160,937 of record CM051515.1, read on the forward strand.
GTGGGAAAAGCCACAAATTCGAAGTCCAAAGAGAAAGCAAAGTCAGGAGAATGGAACACAACAAACAGACGCCACAAGGATACATGTGTCACTAAAAGAATAAAATAAACAAAACTAGAACAAGACAGCACAGAAACTAAAGCACTAGCAATGTGAACTCCTATTAAAAACCGGGAGTGACATCAAGTGCTCTGGAAGGGAAAGCGTGTCTTGCTCCGTTAACAGTACCCGTATAATTTTGTAGTATATGTTTACCTCTTTAGATTTAGGTCTTAGGACTTTCTGTCTTCTTGTTTCAGTTTTCTCTTGTTGATATTTGTATCAAATTGTATACACCTGGCAAATAAAGGATATGAATTTATTAAACTGAATATGTATTTCAGCATCACCCCAAGATTCTCATAACGGACCCACGGGAATAAGTGTGATATTTACAGACGATTTTACTGACAATCAAACAGGGTCATCAATGACGTCATCTCCGGTTCTATGTGATGATATACGACATCATGTAGACGTAGATAACAATGATATAAAAATTAACAGAGATAATTACAGCAATCCTGCGAAAGATCGTAACGAAGAATGTTTAAAGGGACAACATCAGCGACAAAAAAGAGGTAAAACATACATAAATAGACAAATCTCCGATTTCAATATATGAACTAATTATCCAACATAAACTGGGGTCAATCGGGCCATTAGACATTGTGACGTCAAAATATCTTCTATTTTTCATAACATACTTAAGGATTGACCGTAATTTATTTTCAGTCAATGAAGAAATAACCTCAATCACGTGGTGCACACTGAGAAGTGTGCACCATGTGCACTGAGGTTATTTCGAATAGACTGAAAACAAAATTGCAGTCAATCCTTATAATTTAATTCCAACGGATGTTCTAAAACGTTGGGATTCCCTTTAATGACGTCATAGTGAAAACGAAAATTTAGTTAATGATATGATAGACGAAAAAATGACCAATCAAATGACGCGTTATATCCTATATTAAATTATATAAGGATATACTTTCGACCTTCTGTATTTTTGACAGAAAGTATCAGCAAATTGAATCACCAGGAAAAGAACATTTTCAATGGAAAGTCAATTCACTGTTGAGAATGAATAAAAGAAATAAAGAGGAAAACAAATTAGTTTGATAATAATTAAGATTTAAAGAACTTGACGGAAATAGAGTATATCTAGATTTTCAAGCAACAAATTACATCATTACTGTAAAAATAGTATCAAAACAGATAAATTAGATTTGATATCTGTATTATATAATTCCAAAAAATTATTTGATGAAGTGATTAGTAATTTAATAACGAAAAATCCAAATATTGGAAAGATCAATTTTAAAAACTGCGATAAGAATGAGGTTCCGTTATCTACAGACTCTGAAAAAAAGGACCAAATCGACCATATTTAGATTTGCAAATTACGCTACTACTGTGCTTCAGTGAAATGTGAAATAAAAAAATAGGAGTCAATTTTTTCACATTTTGGCCTTAAAAATTACAATTTTGGCGGGAAATTGATACCATATTGATAAATTCGTACGTTTTAATGACGCTTTGATATTCTGACGTTACAACATTATGACTATACGTCAAATTCTAATATGACCTGCTTCAAACGCTTTCCGCGGAAAATATGCATGTCTTTATTCCAACGTCACAGGCGTCAGACGGCTTGTTTGGCAACGTCATAGTAAAGTTTCACAATTCAAGGTGGCTTGAAAATATCATGATTTACCACGGATAGGCCCTTTCAGCAGATATTTTACCACACGCTATCGTTCGTGGCAAATCATTGGCATAAATGGCCTATCAGAGGAACATCAGGATATTTTGAAGCCACCTGAATTATTACTCAGTTATAGAGTAAATTGGTACATGTATAAGATTTGAAATGTTAAGCGATTAAACTTAATTTTACAGTCAATACTCATAGAAAATTTATGGAACAAAAATGCAAGTGTTTCTTCTGAAAATTCAGAAATTATTGCGTGTACTTTGTGAAAGTTTTAATTATAGCAGTCCTCTCATTCTGTAGAATATATCTTGAATAGATAAAAACATAGCTTTATTTACTAACTTACAGTTTTCGTTTGCACATCTATTGTGAGTAAATTTTGATTATCATCATCTGAAATATTAAATTCTGTATAGAATCAATTACAGTTTAATAAATGATTTTAATTATTTATTTAGCGAAGAATTCGAAGACACGTTGAATAACTGCACGTTGTTTTGTAACTCCAGGCTTCTCGCTCATTCGCTCATAAAGCATAAAGGCCATCCTAGGCACTTGTTTGATATGCAGATTTACTCAACTGACTTGCTGCAGCTTTTTCTCAAATATTCCTTTTCAAAGAATCAATCCATAGAAAGTGCTAAGATTCACCTTTTTCAGTTCCGAATGTTTCAAAAAGCTTTGCACATATTTTGTCCCGAAGCTGAACAACAGCAACTGATCAGTGGTTAAGTGAGGTTTTTGCTACTAAATTGTTTCAAAACAACAACATTATCTTTTGAATTATGAGCATTCTAAATTTGCCCCCAAAAAATATATATCTGATACTAGTGAACCTTGTGAAATTGACTTTCTATTTGGGTATTTAAATTTAAATTTAGGAAGGGTATCCGAAAATCCAACAATTTTTATTAAATTTGGCTGTTAGGTTTTTATTCGATCGTTTTTCTTCTTTTTTTAGGAGCGCGACACCTGCTCGCCATTTTTGTTAAAAGCCCATGCAAAAATAACAATAGAGCATGGAATCATTGGACTATTTCTCAATAAGAGAATAGAGTATAGTAAATACAATTGGTATGGGCTCAGTTTCAACTTTGAATCTCATAAAAATTGGAAAATGCTTTTATAAATGAAACAGAGTTTTTTGTATGCATAGTTTCCTGAAAAATTAAGTAAATGATTTATAATTACATGTATTTTTTTTGTATAAAACGTGTGGAAAGAGAGGGGTGTTGCGTTTTTTCTCTTCTATTTACATTGTCTTCCTTTTTTCTGATTTTGTTTTGTTTTAAGGCTATATTTTATCTTGAAATTCAGATTTGTTTTATCATTGGCTCTTTCTAAATGCATAGATGTTTGTTCCAATTATTCGAAGTTCTCTTTATATATATAGATAAATGTATAACTGGCAAACAAAAAGGATAATAAATTGCAATATTAATAATATTTTTCATATATATACATCTATCAAATAAACTCATAACCGCTTGCATAATGATCTGTATCAAATTCTCAAAAACAATCGATAAAATCAGTACGATATGTATACCACAGCGTTAAGACCGATAACTCTTGACATAACGTCATTTGGCAGCTTTCGTCTGTAATCATCGACCAATGTATAAATTTAACCCCACCAACCCTTGACGTCAACATGGTGGCCATACCGGGATGTTTATGTCATAAAATTTTTGCAAGCCATGAAATTGAGAGAAAATTTAACACGAAATTGTACTGACAAAAAAGGACGGAATTTCATTTCTTTTAAAATTATTGGTTATAAATATCTGCCAGATATATATCATTAAAAATCTGGAAAAAATAATAAATGAATAAAAATAATTAGTAAAAATTTCTTTTTTAATTTAAAAAAAATTATGACGTAATAATTTCGACAATTTCGTTTAATTTCCAATATCGCAATCAGTTATACATGTTAAAATACATAAAAATTGCTATCAAAGAATGTTTATTACAAGAATTAAACAGCGAGATCCTGTACATAAAGCAGCTTGGTAAAATATTCTAAGATTTATTGGTAGAATATATGTGTTTCTATATCTACCGTATAGTGAAGATGTTCTGGCAATCATTACTCTATGGTTATCTAGAGAACAAAGTAGAACAGACAGAAACGAGAAGTAAACGACTTGTTAAGCAATCTCGTACCGCCAGCAACATCAAGGTCTTTCAGTGCTCATTAATGTATACACTTTCCATCTGTTTATCATGGTTATTTTTAACTGCAGCAACGCCAGATTAGCTTGCAAGAACAATTTTGTTGACAAATTAAGTACAAGACTTATCTACTGGAATGCTTGTAAACTTTGGGCATCTGATATAGCAATGAATCATGGGAAGTTTTGAAGGTCGAAAATGATAAAAGAATCATTTTCATCTAACTTTGAATGTGCAATTTGCTGTCGTTCTTTTTATTTTTGACGTCACAGATTTGACGTCATTTTGCTGTTGTCAAATAAGATTCAAGATTTTTATTACACTCAAGACAGTATACACTGTAACGTGAACAAAAACAATATTAATACAATATACATATTTCATGCAAAAATGATAATTACTGACATTCAAAGTATTCGTCAAAACATAAAGATGGATTTACACTTTTTTTTCACGAACTGATAATGATAATAATAATATAATAATAATCATTGTGTATACATGTTGTATCTTATATTATATGCAATGTACTTAATCAAATATTATAATAGTTTCACAATTTTCGCAAGAAAAATTGATAAATTAGTTAATAATTTTTGGTTACATACGCTATGTCCGGCATCATGACGAAGCATCAGGTATGACTTAAAATATCAATAAGAAAATTATACAGTTGCAGGTATTAATTTTGGTGTAGTATATTTTGATATAAAAAATATTACAGATCACTGCTCACAAAAATTACAATTAGTGTACATTCACTTGCTATTGAAACTGGGGGGTACATTAAACCAAAGATTTTAGCAAACGAAAGATACTGCAAATTTTGCAGAGACAAGATGGAAGATGAAGCACATTTCCTTTTATATTGTCCTCTAAATAAAACATGACAAATAAATACATAATGCATTACATGTAATAATAGCTATTTATATATCACAATACTTATGGTAGACCAACTAACATTACATGTTTGTTATGAAGTTCATAAGCTTGGCTCAAATAATTACATATCTGTTTGGTTTTAACAAATGAACTGGGGATTTTTGAAAATACTAAACTTCTCTTGAACGTCTACTAAACCTGGTTACTTCTTAAAAACATATTTAAATGTCTTGGTTTTGATTTAAATTAGAACTCGTGTAATCTTTTGTTTTTGTAGGAAGCTGCAGCATCCCTCCTGGTGCTACTTCAAAGAAGAAAGCATTACCCAGTATTGAGGTTTGATTCTCATATCTCAGAAAACTTTATCATAAATCATTTGTTACTAATGTATGGTTACATACTTATGGCTAATAAATTTAAAACTGTTGTTTAGAAGTTTGTTTAAATGAATGCTTAGTTTTGATGTAATATATGACCATATATTGATAGACCTACTGTTCAAATACGTTTTTAAACGGAAATATAATCAAACATGACTTGTGTCGGATGCCAATCTCAAATTGTACTTCATTGCAACTTAGTTATATTAGTACGTCGTAATTTGAGTAGTGAAAATTCACCAACTGGTATGCTAAATCAAACAGTAAGCCCGTAACATAAGTAATATTATTGAGCATGAAATTCAAACGGAGTCTGGCAGGTGGTTATCATTCATAAACACATGAAAGTAGAAATATCGAAAATTTACAAACCGAGGCATAAGTAGTATATGGGCACAGGCAAATTAGTATTTGTGCTGGTGGGTTTGGTGGAGGTGCTGTGGAGGTGCCGGAAGTGACGTCACCGGAACCGGAAATGACGTCACATGAAGTGACGTCACCGGAACCGGAAGTCACATGACCGGAACCGGAAGTACCCGGAAGTGATTTGCGCGCATGCGCAACCGGAAGTTGTCGATTTTCGCGCTATTTGTTTACGGAAGTGACGTAAGTCACGTGCTAGGACCCGGATGTGTCGTCTGCGCATGTCTAGGAACCGGAAGTACCCGGAAGTGGTTTTTGCGCGCATGCGCAACCGGAAGTTATGGGTTTTCTCCATGATTTGTTTACGGAAGTAGCGCAAGTCACGTGCTAGGACCCGGATGTGTGGTCTGCGCATGTTCAGGAACCGGACTTACCGGAAGTGATTTGCGCGCATGCGCAACCGAAAGTGATGGATTTTCCCGCATTTCTCGGTTGTCTCTGGATCTTTTATCGGTCTCTAGGAACTGATACTCTCACTGTTATGTCGAAGTCCGAGAGTATACGAATTACACTATTCGATTATCTCCCCTTATCCCGCTCTTTTCATCTGCGGGTGATGTTTTCCGTGAGGACCAAAGGTAGGATTGGATTATCTCCCCTTACCTCCAAGTGATGCTGTCACCAATAGATCAATGGGTGTCCTTAGCAACCGCCTTAGCAACGGCGGTCCATTTCATTGCTCTATGATGCACTTCGTTTCTTTTCTCTTGCTCCATGGCGCTCTTTGCTGCTCTTTGCTGCTCATCGCTAATTAGGACCTTACTCGCGTGCTCATTTCGCTCCTGTTGCTTGTTGCTGTTCGTCATCGCTTATCTTCTCTTGCTCTTTGCTGTTCATCTCTACTCAGGACCTTACTCGCGTGCTCATTTCGCTCCTGTTGCTTGTTGCTGTTCGTCATCGCTTCTCTTGCTTTTTGCTGTTCATCTCTACTCAGGACCTTACTCGCGTGCTCATTTCGCTCCTGTTGCTGGTTGCTGTTCGTCATCGCTGCTCTTCTCTTGCTCATCGCTGCTCTTCTCTTGCTCATCACTGCCTTCTCTTGCTCTTTGCTGCTCATCCCTACTCAGGACCTTACTCGCGTGCTCATTTCGCTCCTGTTGCTTGTTGCTGTTCGTCATTGCTGCTCTTCTCTTGCTCATCAGCTCTTCACTTGCTCATCGCTGCTCTTCTCTTGCTCTTTGCTGCTCATCCCTACTCAGGACCTTACTCGCGTGCTCATTTCGCTCCTGCTGCTGCTGCGCAAGCAATGGGGTTTACTGCTGATGTTCGGAAGACCACTCGGTACTCATGTTGTCGGTTTGAGTGGTAGATCAAGACTGATCGATGTGATTGTATACTGGGATATATATCGTGTAATTATGACAAACACAAACAGTTTCATATTTTATTTTACATTTTTACAAAATCTACATCAGTCAATGTTTTAAGTTCTGTATCTTTCTCTTCAAACAAAGGTATGATCTTCTTCAGTTCTTTCCATTCGAAGGTGTCCAAGCCGATTCCTCTTTTTGTTGGACGATAGGTCTAGTCTCCCCGCTTTCTTATCCAAATCGTGGGGTATGGGGATTTGACAGTGTCCAAGACGCCATGTCAGCTTCCAATATTCCTTTGAAAGTACCACTTGGTGGAGGAACGTATGCAGAGCTGACAGAATGGAAAGGTAGCAAGAGAGTGGTGGGAAAGCGACACGGTGCCCACCAAGAACGGAGTTAGCTTATCTTTGATACAATGGAAAGTTTTATGCGAGACTACCGATGTTCTGGATGATTTGATCGGTAGAGTAAAGGATAAAGAACTAGTGGACTGGAGATATCACATTGGGGACAATGTATTCGTCACCGTCAAATCCCCATACCCCACGATTTGGATAAGAAAGCACTTTATACCCCGGGGAGACTGGACCTATCATCCAACAAAAAGAGGAATCGGCTTGGACACCTTCGAATGGAAAGAACTGAAGAAGATCATACCTTTGTTTGAAGAGAAAGATCCAGAACTTAAAACATTGACTGATGTAGATTTTGTAAAAATGTAAAATAAAATATGAAACTGTTTCATTTGTGTTTGTCATCATTACACGGTAAATATCCCAGTATACAATCACATCGATCAGTCTTGATCTACCACTCAAACCGACAACATGAGTACCGAGTGGCCTTCCGATCATCAGCAGTAAACCCCATTCCTTCCGCAGCAGCAGCAGGAGCGAAATGAGCACGCGAGTAAGGTCCTGAGTAGAGATGAACAACAAAGAGCAAGAGAAGATAGGCGATGACGAACAGCAACAAGCAACAGGAGCGAAATGAGCACGCGAGTAAGGTCCTGAGTAGAGATGAACAACAAAGAGCAAGAGAAGATAAGCGATGACGAACAGCAACAAGCAACAGGAGCGAAATGAGCACGCGAGTAAGGTCCTGAGTAGCGATGAGCAGCAAAGAGCAAGAGATGAACAGCGATGACGAACAGCAACAAACAGCAGGAGCGAAATGAGCACGCGAGTAAGGTCCTGAGTAGAGATGAACAACAAAGAGCAAGAGAAGATAAGCGATGACGAACAGCAACAAGCAACAGGAGCGAAATGAGCACGCGAGTAAGGTCCTGAGTAGCGATGAGCAGCAACGAGCAAGAGAAGAGCAGCGATGACGAACAGCAACAAACAGCAGGAGCGAAATGAGCACACGAGTAAGGTCCTAATTATCGATGAGCAGCAAAGAGCAGCAAAGAGCGCCATGGAGCAAGAGAAGAGAAACGAAGTGCATCATAGAGCAATGAAATGGACCGCCGTTGCTAAGGCGGTTGCTAAGGACATCCTTCCATTGATCTATTGGTGACAGCATCACTTGGAGGTAAGGGGAGATAATCGAATCCTACCTTTGGTCCTCACGGAAAACATCACCCGCAGATGAAAAGAGCGGGATAAGGGGAGATAATCGAATAGTGTAATTCGTATACTCTCGGACTTCGACATAACAGTGAGAGTATCAGTCCCTAGAGACCGATAAAAGATCCAGAGACGACCGAGAAATGCGGGAAAATCCATCACTTCCGGTTGCGCATGCGCGCAAATCTCTTCCTTTAAGTCCGGTTCCTGAACATGCGCAGACCACACATCCGGGTCTAGCACGTGACTTGCGCCACTTCCGTAAACAAATCATGGAGAAAACCCATAACTTCCGGTTGCGCATGCGTGCAAAAACCACTTTCGGGTATTTCCGGTTCCTAGACATGCGCAGACGACACATCCGGGTCCTAGCACGTGACTTACGTCACTTCCGTAAACAAATGGCGCGAAAATCCACTACTTCCGGTTGCGCATGAGCGCAAATCATTTTCGGGTACTTCCGGTTCCGGTCACGTGACTTCCGGTTCCGGTGACGTCATTTCCGTCACCTCCACAGCACCTCCACCACACCCACCACCACAAATACTAATTTGCCTGTACCCATATACTACTGGCATATCAGGTGTTAAGCATATCCTGCTTCGCAAGTATTACACATTATGAAATTTATAAATTATGTTCAGTGAAAGACCAGGGACATGATGAGTTTTAAAATTTTAAAAATCAGGAAAAGGTTAAAAATACTTCTAGCACTCTGTTTCGGCGTTTTGCATTTGCGCACGTCGACATATCTTTTGCGCACCTTTTCCCTTCTTTTCAGCACTTATTTTGTTTGTATTTGGGCACTATCTTTAACATTTATTTTGCACATTTGATTGATAATACCTTCCATTAGCCAAAGTTATCGATACATACAATATAAAATGTATCTCAAGTTTATTTTCTTCTAAAGTTTTTTTCTTAACTGGCACAGAGATTTGGTGCCTCTCCGATTTTTGTTTATCAGATGTCTTACAATATTCGCCTCTGCACTCAATAATATCCTTGTTTTCTACAAACAAGTCTTTAATGTATATCTCCAATTTATGTGTCCATTTTTCAAATGTGGTAAAAAAAAGTTCATTTATTACGTTTACAGATTATAATTAGGTACCTATCAATATAATTACCTGTAAATTTAATTAATTACCTTGACGCAGGATGTGCGCAAATGCAATTCGTCCCTCGGTTTGTTAATGAAAAACATGTCAACGCAGCACGCGGTAAATGTAGAATATCATACTGGTGCTTAAGGGGTTACAGAACACCTAAGGGAGTTAACTCTTTAAAACTCAGTTGAACGTTTTAATCACATAAAATTAGTAAAGAGACATAAAGCTCCTCAATTATCAAAAATACTGTTTGTCGAACTGCTATATATAGTGAAATTGTTCCCGTAAATGGTGTGGGTCAAATTTCTTGAAATTTTTATGTTTTTGTCAACAGGTCAAAGTAAATATTTCGTCAAAATTTCATGAAAATTAAACGAGCCAAATCTATTTTAGTCAAAGTTTTGGGTACACCCATTCATTGGCAAAATGAGTTCATTTTTATGACAAAATAACGATATTGATTATTTCGCAACATTTATCATTTTGTAGTGTGAAAAATGTTGGCAATTTTCTGATTTCTGAATTCGAATTAGAGGTGTTCCGGTCGAGAATACTGAATTTGTCAACGTTCTGTCTACCAGCACGACACCAAAACATGTTGTCTGTACTACTTTTATCACAGCACAGGTTTAAGACTTTATTATACAGCAAGACTTTACACAAATATTTGTATCTTGATTTAATTGTATCACTAATGAGCCAATGTCATTTTGTGTGGATAATAAATCATAGATGGTAACATCCCTTCAGTAGTCACTTCATCTGTAGGAATTTTATACGTTTGTTTAAAATTTGCAGAGAATATATATTTTTTTAAGTGAAAGGGTATGTTGGAATTAAACCAAACCATCTATTGAAATATTTTTAGTCAGACTCACTTTAACTTTTTATTACTGAAAACCGTACCATCCGACAATGTCAGACACAAGAGAAAACTTGACCAACGTATTCGAATATTAAGAATATCGACAAAAGAATACTGGAGAGAAGACCATGTGTAAGTCTACACCACCAGAACACTAACATAGAAAACAAACGATCACAAAGACACAAACAAAGGAATAAAAACACATGAACACAAAAACTAAAGCACTTGCAATGTGAACTCCCACAAAATATCGGAAGTGACATCAGGTGTTCCGGAAGTGTAAAAGATTACCACGATCCATTCAGGGTATCCGTCCACGGAAGAGAATCTGGTAGAGTGTCAAGACAGAAGTTTCAGTTCCTGTAAGAGAAGAAATCAATACAGAAGGTATCTGTACATCGTCATTTTGTAGTTTCTTCTCGGTCATTCAAGTCGTGATGACTACCGTATAATTTATGAAGTGATGATATTATTCTTTTAAAATTTAAATTAATTTAACTAATTCTTAAATTAATTTAAAAAAAAAGTTTATTCAGAAGAAAACTGAATCGGATTAGGCAACTAGGCAAAGGCCATAAAAGCTACCTCCATATTACACAGAGTCTAAATAATAATATTTTAATAATGATTATACAAGAAAACAGACTATACAAGTTGACATATTACAGGATAGGCAGAACTGATTAATGTTATTAATGTTTTCGCCTAATATTAAGAAGGTACTTAAAATGTATTCTATACTTTTTTTTGAAACTTACTGTAGTTCATTATATTATCCTACTGACACGTTATTAATAATTGTAAATTACTATGTATATAAAATTTAGTCCATCTCATTTTGTATTTACCAAATGTGTAACATTAAATCATTTAAATCTTAACATCTGTGAATTACATTTTAAATATACCCGAAGAAACGCGTTACTTACTATATTCAACAAAAATGAAAATTGAAGTAAATATTAAAGAATTAATAAAGTGCAAAAAATAAGGATGAGTAATGGTATATTACAGATTATTATGTAAAATCAAATTATAAAGTAGAAACGTTTTCTTCAGATTCAGATAATAATTAAAATTCCAAAAATTTTCAGCAAAAAAACTAATAACTTAAATGAAAATTGAATATACATGTCTTATTATGTTAACATCTGTTCAAGTGTAAAGCATTTGTTTGTGTAAGGATCGAACATATTTTAAAGGGAAGGGCAAAGAATACAAATTGATTAAGAAGCATGAGAGTGTACTTGTATATCTTATTTACTAGAAACATTTGTTTTTCCACATCAAATTGAATTTCATTTGAGTTCTTTGTTGAAAGTGCAGTGATGATGGAATCTAAATCTTTAAAACTTGCTTTTATTTTTCTGTATCAAAATCTTTTTTGATATACTTTCTTGGAAAAGGGGGACATTTTTAATTAGTAAAAGTTTTTTTTTACATTGAAATTATATTTTAGATCAGATGATATTCGTAACGAAGAAAAAATAAGTTTGAATAAAACATGGAAAAAATCAATTCAAAGACAGCTTTTAAATAAATTCAAATCTCAACAAATACTTTCCTAAAATGAAAATACATGAATAATAGAAATGAAAAAGAAAAACAAGTAATATTAACTTATATATTGGTCTGCATCGGAACAAAATATGGCCCCTAACCAGAATATAAAAAATTGTATTCTTCTTAGAACAGTTGATTGGAAGTAATTATGAAAGAGTTTTCAAAGTCATTTTAAATTTTAATTAAATATTTTATTTAATAAAAATAGCAATTTAAGTTAAAAAAAACTTTGAATACTATTTATTAAATGACGTTCCCTTAGTTTTAAACATCTGATTTTCAGTAAACCTTCCTTCATACATATTTTTTTACGTAGAAATACATAGAATTATCTTTCCTAGGCTGCAAATACTGTAACAAATCTAATACATATTATTCTTAGATGCTGATGTATATATACTGAAAATTTAAGTATTTGACGATAAAGGTTTTTTGGCAGAAAATTAATTCGAAATTCCACCTCGTCCGAAAAGTGTCCCCAATTTCATAAATGAAGTTCGCTATAACGTACCACAGCCACAGCAAAGTTCTAAATCTTATCATTGAAAGCTCTTGAGCCATGATCAAGAGGAATATTAATAAAAGCTCTATTGATTGTATTGTTTAGTATTCTATGTATATTAATCCGTTTTCCGTTTTTCGCACCAATGATCATATGTCTTAGCCCAATATCAATTTTCGTAATTAATATACTATATAATTGAAACCATTCACATAATCTATAACGTGCTCCGCTCATAATTACTAATGTTCCCATTCTTCTATCAGTCGAAACACGAACTTTTTTTGTATATCGATCCAGCAACACAGATATCATACGATTTGCCAAAATATGTCACTCGGTTTTCGGATCTTGCATTACGCCTTCTAACCTTGGAACATTTTTTGACATATTAAATGGATAACAATAATATTATTGTTTAAATATTAAAATCAAGTTGTATAATTAACATCATAAATTTCATTTTTAGTTAAGTCAAGAAATACAAAAGGGATATTCGAAGGAGGGGAAAAACGGAACAACTGACAAACTCCGGAGAACAACGAAGACAAGACCTAAACAATACATGCAGTACATATAAACAACATGTACCCCATAAAAAAACCGGGAAGAGACTCAGGTGCTCCGGAAGGTGAAAGCAGTCTCTGCTTCCTACAGGACACCCGCCATGCTGCCCATGTCAAATCCGTTATGAGGAAGGGACAGCATCAATGGAACAGGTCCATTTTCATTTGGGAAACGGTTTTTTCATACCTGTCAACAAAGTCATGATGACGTCCATAAAAATTAAATAAGGATGCCTCCAACTTAGGAGCAACATACCCCTGTCTGATTATCAAACATACCCGATTTGGTTTCTTCTTATGTGACCTCATTTCCTGTTTTAATTCTGTATATAAAAATAGAATTATGACAACCCTAGTTTATATTTACTTTGCATCAATTACAATAATAATTAAAAAAAATCCTTACTGAGCGGTGAATCGTTCTAATTACAGTTCTATAAATGAACACCAATAGGTTTTTTAATATCAATTCATCATAGTAAAACTTATACTTACATTAGAGAACTAAATTGTTTTCCAGTTTCATAATTAATTCTACGATATAAATCAGTATCACAAAATTCTTTGGTCTTTTCTCGTTACAAAATGTGAAGGCCATTTTCATAAACATTCTTTTCAAGTATACCACCCAACCAAGTAACCACTCATAAATGTTACAAAAAAAATGTATCTGTAAAGTAAGAAACAAGTTAAAGGAACATCCATAAATTTTTGAGGGGTACAACACAGGATAATGCTAATTCCATTCATTCAACAAATATCTTAAAACAATGATACAATACTAAAATACAGTGAAAAAATATGCATAATATATAAAAGAATAAATTTAGGCAATACAAGAGAATTTCACTGAAATTCAACCCGTTACGGCCTTCCCCACATTGAGAAATGACGTCATCGTCATTCATAACAAGATGAAACCCATAAGGGACGAGATCAAAAGTTCAATGTAGGATAAAAAACTTAATTCACATAGTTTTTTCACTGACCCCCCCTTCTTAACTTAATTTGGGAAAAAATAATTTACCAATATGGGCATATGCTTTGAGAGTATGTATCATGGGTCCTGTTTTTCCTCAACAATGTATGTTTGTTCTGTAAATTTACTTGGACATCACTTTTAAAAAATATGGGGAAAAAGTGATCTTGAATCCGAATTTTTAAAAATCGATGTAGGATAACAAATCTTGCAACGATTTTTACGCCCCCACCCCACCCAAACTATTTGAATTAAGTTTTTTATCCTACATTGAACTTTTGATCTCGTCCCTAAGAATGACCTGAAATTAAATTCAAAATAACAGAAGCTTTGGGCAGAATTTACCAAAAGCACCTTTGATTATTGCAGTCTGAAAAATCTGTACTCTTTTTTGCCAGTCTAATGTCTTCTGATATGTTTGTGTGGATCCCACATACTCTTTAAACTATGGGGCATCGCTGCTTGTACGACCTGATCTCTGTGATTCCGTGGTTGCTGTTCAGGAACTTTCATGCTCATCGTCAAGTTGGTCTTTAGGTTCATCAGCGTCAGCACAGGGGGTTTCCTTCACCAGTTTTTTCAATCTAATTATCATCCACAATTGTAATAGTAGGGACAGGACCTTCAATTTCAATATCAGAAGGAAGAGCGTCCTCTTCAGCGTCTTTTCACTGGAATCTCATCGTCATCAGTTTCGTCTTGTATCTATCCATCTCTTTCTTCATGAGTGTCTGTATCATCAGCCTCCTTTGTGGAACTGCTATCCATTGTTTCCGGTCGGGGATGGTTGTAATCTTCATATGCAAGTGGAGCACTGTCTTCTTCGCAAGCATCGCGTGCAGCCTTGTATCCAGACTTCAGTATATTTGGTCATTCCGTGCGGTGTCTGACCACTGTTGTTGTTCGTTCTCTTCCTGGATGTTCCGCGTTTGTTACGGAATAAATGAACAACAGTTGGCACTTAGGTCACTTGTTAAATAACCTTCGGTTTACACTCATCGTTACTGATGATTTCTCTAAACAATATTCCATGCTTTATAGTCAATCTCCTGGTTTCTTTATCATACCAGTATTAACAGTTCTGTGACTTTAACGGTTTCTATCAAACTGTAGCATGACCAATCCAATAGTTCAATATTCTGTATTTTTTCTGAACTTCTTTCACAGCACTGTTTCCAATAACCTAAATAGAACATGGAATATCATCCATAAACCTCATTTGACATCGAAAGTTACTTAATATATGGTGACTCAAAGGCATGGCAGGAAGCCTTGACTGATTCTGTGAAAATCATATCTGTATCCTGACCAGTAGTCTTGAAGAGTTCTGGGATTCTAGATAACCCGTCCAAAGTCCTATTACCTATATATATGCTGCAAGTGCTGCCAACCACCTTTAGCATCCAGTTTTGCCGATGTCAGAATTAGAGTTAGTGTGTTATTGTCAGAAACAACGGTGAAGTTGGTGCCTCCAAGATAGGCGCTAAACTTCTCCATTACTCCCATTTGAGTGCAAAAAACTCAAGTGTATGAACTGTTTCTGGTATAAAGCAGCGTCCTAGTCCTCTGATGCTGTCGTCAGTTTGGAGTTCATATGGTTCTCTAAAATCGGAGTAGCTTAGTATCGGTGTGGTTGACAACTTTCTTTTCAGTGTGTCAAATGCTCTTCTGTTTCCCATTTACAGTTTAATAGCAATGGTGGAGGTTGCTTTGCTTTGCTTTTTTTCTTTTCAATAGGCATCAAATCGTTCAGTGATTTTGCAATCTTTGCAAAAATCCTTTATAATTTTTTGGAAATATCCAACGAATCCGACAAAATTGCCTAACTTCTTCAGGAGTCGTTGGAGTTTCTATTTAACCATTTTTTCAATCTTTGATAGATTTGGTACTTCACTGCCTTCATAAATAATGTACATTTTCCTAAATTCTGCTTCTTTCAGTTGTTGGAATACTCGACGATGCCGATCTAGATGTTCTTCGTAAGTGTTGGTGAATATAATGACGTCATCTAGATATACAATATACACAATTATTTTATCAGTAATTTTATTTTATAATTTATTGATTAGGTGTTAAAAAACAACATATTGTTTATGGTAGGAGTTTCCTCTGGCGTCAAATGCGCCTTTTAAAACATACTTCTATAATGATATACCTTCTTGAAAAAAAGTGAATGGTTTTATGACAATTGCCCTTATTATTAAAAAATTAACAACTGAAAGGTATTGATAATATTTTTGTATCATCTGTTTTTATTTTGTATGATCAGAAATGACAATGTTTTTGGAAATAATTATTCAAGTCGTCAGAAAAGCATTTACGAATTTCTCTGCAGAAAATCAATTTGAAATTTCCAAAACATTGGTTATCATTGATTTCGTTCGAAAAGTTTCCTAAATTTATATAAATGCAGTGCACTCTAACATACCACGGCCCCAGTCAATTCTAAGGTTTTTTAATGAAAGGCCATGTTCAGGGGCAGGTCCAGGATATTTGAAAGCGGGGCGAAATTTTTTTGGCGATCAAAAGGGGGGCGTACGCCTTCTACACCCCCTCCTCTGGATCCTCCAATGGTGTTTGAAGAGGAATATTAATAAAAGGTCTGTTGACGTATTAGGTATTGTTCAGTATTTTATGTACATTTATCTGTTTTCTGTTGTTTTTCGCACCAATAATCATATGTCAATTATATACATTTTATGAGAAACCATTCACATAATTCATAACGTTCTCTGAATTATAATTACTAATGTTTCAATTCTCCTATCATTTTTTATATCAATTCAGCACTATAGGTATAAAATTACAACTAATTGCATGAAATCCCTCAATTGTATAGTTTACATATACATGTCTAATACTTTAAACACTTATATATAAGATATCTCTTTTTCTAAATACATTGATTTACGCCACGTAAAATAATGTCACTTTAAGAGCTATTTTGATGAAAGTAATACATAATAATTTTTGGTCTTGAATAAGAAAGCATTTTCTATAAGGTTAGAAATGTGAGACATGGGATAAATGTAGAAGAGAATACAACCCTAAAATAGAAGCCACTAGTAATCATGTTTGTGTGTAGTTGTTTTACATTTGGATTTGGTTAAAGCCAGTTAACCTTTGATTCCAAATTTACAACCACAGAGGTATATACTTTATCCCAAAACATTTAGGAGGTGAGAAATTCTAAAATCAATTTTTAGTAGATTTTTATGCGATAAAATATCAGATAAGATTGATAGACATGATAGATTGGTATAATATGATGACTTTTTGCAGAACTTTCAATGTAAATCAACTTTTCTCACATCAAAATAGGTTTCTTGTCTATTCCCTGAATACACGATGTTTCAATTTGAAATATCTAGGTTAAATATTGAACACTGTTTTAAATGTACCAATTTTGCAAGGAACAACACAAAGAAATCAATGAGGTAAGCTTTAGTTTAAACAAAACCTCAAATACAGCATTTTTTTATAATCACAAAGGACCACTTAGCTTGCTGATGGCTAAATTTGTAACCAATTTCCTAACTGGATTGAGAATTAAGATTTGTATTGTCGTAGATTGAAAAAAGTTATAAACCTCAGTTTATGTAAGGTATTTCAATTGAGATTTTCCTTTATCCATTGGAATATATTATACATATCGCTAATTAGATATAATACACGAAATCTATATCACAGTGGGTAATATTTTATGATAATATGGTTACCAGTTAAGTATATATAAGACCAGAGAAGGCGATGTGCTTGTATTATTTGAATCGGGTGTTTTATAAATAATGGATATAGCAATCGATAACAACTCGGTAAATAACGCCACTGAAGTTGAAAGTGCGGATGTAAGTACGAGAATATTTTCTCTTGCTTTGATGCTCACAGCAGCAGGAATGAACGCCTGTTGTGTAGTGGTTTTCTGTAAAGACCAGTATTTATCACAAAACAGATTTTATACTTTGACTCTTTATCTTAGTATAAGCAATATAGGAACCAGTCTTGCCGGAGCAGTAATGGGAACATTTTTGATAGACTCGACTTCGTTACCGTACGCTTGTCTGTTAGATTTTGGAGTACTCATAGGAATGATTTTATGTTCACTATACCAGACATTTTTAATCTGCGTAGACCAGTTTCTTGTTGCATTTGAACTTTCCACTGTATTTTTCAACACGGCCTGCAAGAAAATTGCTATCTTAGTAACATATATAATGTTACATGTGTACGTGATTACATTATTTTTGGTGTACGGCAATGCAACTCCTATAACATGTAACCTTGTATTTGTAGGTGACAATGAAAGCAAACTTGTCTTAGGAATAGATTTGATCGTATTCTTGTTCACTTTTTTAATATTTGTCTTTTACATACTAGTGATAGCCAAGGTTATTCGTAGACGCAACGAAGTTCAACATCTTAGTGAAGTTACTGCCACCAGACTTAAAAGATACTGTATTACACTTGGAGTTATAATAATTGTAGCGTTTGTCTCAATTTTACCTGGAAGTGGATATTCCATCGCCGTCCTGTTCAATCCAGAATCTGTTACTGCTACTACAAGAAGAATTTCGAACTCAATGTACATGGTAAAACCTTTAATGGACCCAGTAATATACATTTTACGCATCCGGAAGTTTCGCAGACACCTAAAATGTTCTTGTTGCATGAGCTTGATTTTCACAGCAGCTGTCAACCCTGTGGAGATAGGAGGAGTTCAAGGGGCAGGATAGCTATTAAAAACGGGATTATAATTGATGAAAGGATAAGGTAGAATAACAAATGTAATGTGAAACATCGTGACATTATCAATATAAATGTAATGTATATTAATCCGTTTTCCGTTTTTCGCACCAATGATCATATGTCTTAGCCCAATATAAATTTTCGTCATTAATATACTGAAACCATTCACATAATGCTCCGCTCATAATTACTAATGTTCCCATTCTTCTATCAGTTGAAACACGAACTTTTTTGTATATCGATCCAGCATCCTAGATATAATACGGTTTGCCATAATATGTCCCTTGGTTTTCGGATCTTGCATTACGTCTTCTAACATTGAAACATTTTTTTTGCATATTAAATGGATAACACAATATTATTGTTTAAATATCAAAATCAAGTTGTATGATTAACATCATAAATTTCATTTTTAGTAAAGTCAAGATATTTGAAGGAGGGGAAAATCTAAACAACTGACAAACTCCGGAGAACAACGAAGACAAGACCAAAACAATACATGCAATACATATGAACAACATGGACCCCATAAAAAAACCGAGAATAGACTCAGGTGATCCGGAAGGTGAAAGCAGTCTCTGCTTCCTGAAGGACACCCGCCATGCTGCCCATGTCAAATCCGGTATGAGGAAGGGATAATATCAATGGGACAGCATCATAGGAACAGGTCCATTTTCATTTGGGAAACGG
The DNA here is from genome assembly GCA_028015205.1 of Mytilisepta virgata. Lineage (NCBI taxonomy): Eukaryota > Metazoa > Mollusca > Bivalvia > Mytilida > Mytilidae > Mytilisepta > Mytilisepta virgata. The sequence goes on from CM051515.1 coordinate 43,180,469, forward strand.
TTTTTTCATACCTGTCAACAAAGTCATGATGACGTCCATAAAAATTAAATAAGGATGCCTCCAACTTAGGAGAACATATCCCTGTCTGACACACCCGATTTGGTTTCTTCTTATATGACCTCATTTCCTGTTTTAATTCTGTATATAAAAATAGAATTATGACAACGCTAGTTTATATTTACTTTGCTTCAATTACAATAATAATTAAAAAAATCGGTCTAATTACAGTCCTATAAATGAACACCAATAGGTTTTTTAATATCAATCCATCAAAACGTATACTTAAAAAAGAGAACTAAATTGTTTTCCAGTTTCATAATTAATTCTACGATATAAATCAGTATCACAAAATTCTTTGACCTTTTCTCGGTACAAAATGTGAAGCTATTTTCATAAACATTCCTTTTCAAGTATAACACCCTACCAAGTAACCACTCATAAATGTTACAAAAACATATATCAGTAAAGAAGGAAACAAGTTAAAGGAACATCCATAAATGTTTGAGAGGTACAGCGCAGGATAATGCTAATTCCATTCATTCAACAAATATCATAAAACAGTGATACAATGCAAAAATACAGTTAAAAATTATGCATAATATATAAAAAGAATAAATTCAGACAATACAAGAGAATTTCACTGAAATTCAACCCGTTACGTCCTTCCCCATTTTGAGAAATGACGTCATCGTCATTCATAACAAGATGAAACCCATATCAATGACCTGAAATTATTTAACCATTTTTTCAATCATTGATAGATTTGGTACTCCAATTTCTTCATAAATAATGCAGATTTTCCTTAATTCTGTTTCTTTCAGTTGTTGGAATACTCGATATGCCGATTTAGATGTTCTTCGTAAGTGTTGGTGAAAGGCATCATCTAGATATAAAATATACATAATTATTTTATCAGTAATTTTATTTTATAATTTATTGATTAGCTGTTAAATAAAAACGACATGTTGTTTATGGTACTGGAGTTTCCTCTGGCGTCAAATGCCCCTTTTAAAAACATACTTCTATAACAATATACCTTCTTGAAAAAAGTGAATGGTTTAATGAAAATTGCCCTTATTATTATAAAATTAACAACTGAAAAGTATTGATAATATTTTTGTGTCATCTGTTTTTTTTCTATGATCAGAAATGACAATATTTTTGGAAATAATTATTTAAATCGTCACAAAAGCATTTACGAATTTCTCTGCAGAAAATCAATTTGAAATTTCCAAAACATTGGTTATTATTGACTTCGTTCGAGAAGTTTCCTCAATTTATATAAATGCAGTGCACTCTAACGTACCACGACCCCAGCCAATTCTAAGGTTTATTATTGAAAGGCCATGTTCAGGGGCAGATCCAGGATTTTTGAAAGCGGGGCGAAAATTTTTTTGGCGATCAAAAGGGGGCGTACGCCTTCTACACCCCCTCCTCTGGATCCTCCAATGGTGTTTGAAGAGGAATATTAATAAAAGGTCTGTTGACGTATTAGGTATTGTTCAGTATTTTATGTACATTTATCTGTTTTCTGTTGTTTTTCGCACCAATAATCATATGTCAATTATATACATTTTATGAGAAACCATTCACATAATTCATAACGTTCTCTGAATTATAATTACTAATGTTTCAATTCTCCTATCATTTTTTATATCAATTCAGCACAAAATTACAACTAATTGCATGAAATCCTTCAATTGTATAGTTTTCATATACATGTCTAATACTTTAAACACTTATATATAAGATGTCTCCTTTTCTAAATACATTGATTTACGCCACGTAAAATAATGTCACTTTAAGAGCTATTTTGATGAAAGTAATACATAATAATTGTTGGTCTTGCATAAGAAAACATTGTCTATAATGTTAGAAATGTGAGACTTGAGAAAAATGTAGATGAGAATACAACCCTAAAAAAGAAGCCACTTGTAATCATGTTTGTGTGTATTTGTTTTACATTTGCATTTGGTTAAAGCCAGATAACCTTTGATTCCAAATTTACAACCACAGAGGTATATACTTTATCCCAAAACATTTAGGAGGTGAGAAATTCTAAAATCAATTACTAGTAGATTTTTATGCGATAAAATATCGGATAAGATTGATAGAAATGATAGATTGGTATAATATGATGACTTTTTGCAGAACTTTCAATGTAAATCAACTTTTCTCACATCAAAATAGGTTTCTTGTCTATTCCCTGAATACACGATGTTTCAATTTGAAATATCTAGGTTAAATATTGAACACTGTTTTAAATGTACCAATTTTGCAAGGAACAACACAAGAAATCAATCAGGTAAACTTTAGTTTAAACAAAACTTCAAATACAGCACTTTTTTTATAATTTTTTTATGGCTAAATTTGTAACCAATTTCCTAGCTTTAAGAATTAAGATTTGTATTGTCGTAGATTGAAAAAAGTTATAAACCTCAGTTTATATAAGGTATTTCAATTGATATTTTCCTTTATTAAAATCATGCGAAAATCTCCATTGGAATATATTATACATATCGCTAATTAGATATATTACACGAAATCTATATCACGGTGGATAATATTTTATGATAATATGCTTACCAGTAAAGTATATATAAGACCAGTGAAACCGATTTGCTTGTGTTATTTGAATCGGGTGTTTTATAAATAATGGATATAGCAATCGCTAACAACTCAGTAAATAACGCCACTGTAGATGAAAGTGCGGATGTAAGTACGAGAATATTTTCTCTTGCTTTGATGCTCACAGCAGCAGTAATGAACGCCTGTTGTGTAGTGGTTTTCTGTAAAGACCAGTATTTAGCACAAAACAGATTTTATACTTTGACTCTTTATCTTAGTATAAGCAATATAGGAACCAGTCTTGCCGGAGCAGTAATGGGAACATTTTTTCTGATAGACTCGATTTCGTTACCGTACGTTTGTCTGTTAGATTTTGGAGTACTCATAGGAATGATTTTATGTTCACTATACCAGACATTTTTAATCTGCATAGACCAGTTTATTGCTGCATTTGAACTTTCCACTATATTTTTTAACATGGTCTGCAAGAACATTGCTATCTTAGGAACATATATAATTTTACACGTGTACGTGATAACATTATTTTTGGTGTACGGCAATACATCTACTACAAAATGTAACCATGTATTTGTAGGTGATAATGAAAGCAAACTTGTCTTTGGAATAGATTTCATCGTATTCTTGTTCACTTTTTTAATATTTGTCTTTTACATACTTGTGATAGCCAAGATTATTCGTAGACGCAACGAAGTTCAACATCTTAGTGAATTTACTGCCACCAGACTTAAAAGATACTGTATTACACATGGAGTTATAATCATTGTAGCGTTTGTCTCAATTTTACCTGGAAGTGGATATTCCATCGCCGTCCTGTTAAATCCAGAATATGTTACGGCTACTACAAGAAGAATATCGAACGCAATGTACATGGTAAAACCTTTACTGGACCCAGTAATATACATTTTACGCATCCGGAAGTTTCGCAGACACCTAAAATGTTCTTGTTGCATGAGCTTGATTTTCACAGCAGTTGTCAACCCTGTGGAGATAGGAGGAGTTCAAGTGGCAGGATAGCTATTAAAAACGCGATTATAATTGGTGAAAGGATAAGGTAGAATAACAAATGTTATGTGAAACATAATGAAATTATCAATATAAATGTTAGATTTTGTGACAACCAATGAGTGTCCCCCTCATTAATAACTAGATGAACGTAGACCGTTTTGGCTATACCCTTTTGAACATTTTGGCCTTTACATCTGCTGTTCAATCCATCCTTTAGGGTTATTGTATCTATTTTCAAGACCAACATTAAAAATATGTCTGTTTGCCCTTCGCCTACCCAACATTTTCTATGACGGGTGCCATTAACGAAGCATGACATGCTTACCCTTTCGGAACACCTGATAGGGTCTTTACTGTCTTGTTATAATTTTAGTTTATTATACTCTTTTTATTCTTTTAGTTGTACATGTATCATTGTGGCGTTTCTTTGTTGTGTTCCATTGTCCTGACCTTGTCTTTTCCTTGCACTTCAAATTTGTGGACTTTTTCCACTGTTTTCGCTTCGGTATTCTTTTACCGATAATTTCTACATGGGTAGGTATGTAGGTAAGTAAAGTCAAGAAATACCGAAAGGATATTCGAAGTAGAGAAAAATCTAGACATACTTTCACGACATCTAAATGACCCCAATATGTGTTACTGCTATGTAATCTAGAAAATACATGGTTTCTTGTCAAAAAAGGTTTTGAGACCTCCAGCAAATTTACCAACGTTGGAACCGCATCTTAAAACAATTCCGATAAAAATGCCAAATTGACAAAAACTGCAAAAACAAAACCATCTAAGGACAGAGCTAAGCACGAGGGAGGTACTCCTAAGTTTTTAAGTTTTCACAAAATGTAACATTTTTGTAACAATAAATCTAAATTTAAATTTAACTAGGTGGTCCCTGTTTCATAATTATCCCCAAAGATTATATTTTACCAAATATTAAGAAAGATTGGCTAATAAAATTAAAAAAATATATATTGGACTAATATAGCTTATTAGAGTTAATTGCATAGATAAAAGATAAAAATTGTTACAAATTAGAATTTTAAATACTTATCCCATGCAAATAAGCTTCATTTAAATAACAAAGAGGAAGCTTAGAAATAATAACCGATACCGTAACGGAACGGGAATCAACCACGGAACTCGGATCACGGATATTTAGGGTTTATCAAATTGAGATACCTTAATTAAAGCAAATACTATATGAAATTAGAAAGTATATTACATGCACTAACTATTTATTTATTATATAATATTTCTGACAATCGAGTGATGTGCTGCTAAAAAACATGAGGAAGTAACAGAAAAGAAGAAGCTTTTAAATAATAATCGAAACCGTAACGGAACGGGAACCAACCACGGAAGTCGGATTACGAATATTTTGGGTTTATTAAAATTAGCGACCTTAATTAAAGCAATTACTATATGAAATTAGAAAGTATATTACATGCACTAACTATTTATTATTATATAATATTTCTGACGATCGTCAGCTCGGAGGTAAAACGGCTAGAAAATTTCAGTCCGCAAATTTAATAGTATAGAAGGGGGCTAATATCGAAATACTAGTATGATTGATCATGACTAATAGTACCTCTTAATTCGTTACTAGGAGCCGTAATTTTGATTCATCATGACAAATAGTACCTCGTAATTCGTTACTAGGAGCCTTTAATTCAGTACTTTGTACCTAGTTAAACTTCTTTTTAAAATACATGTAGATTTTAAAACTTATTTTTGGCAAACAAAAATAATAATAATAATTTAAGTTGAAGTTATCCTTATTAAAGTTTTATGGGCGTCATTATGACTTGGTTGACAGGTACGAAAAAACGTATCCCAAATGAAAATGGACCTGTTCCATTGATGTTATCTCTTCCTCATACCGGATTTGACATGGGCAGAATAGCGGGTGTCCTGCAGGAAGCAGAGTCTGCTTACTCTTTCGGAGCACCTGAATCTGCCACCGGTTTTTTTGGTGGGGTCCATGTTGTTCATATGTTTTTAGTTTTTAATTTTAGTGCATGTATTGTTTTGGTCTTGACTTCGTCGTTCTCCGGAGATTGTCAGTTGTTACGATTTTTCCCTGCTTCGAATATCCCATTGGTATTGCTTGACTTTACTTATAATGAGCTGATGTGTGAACGAAAAATGCGTTTTGAAACTTTTTGTGTTGCGCAATAAATGTATCTCTAAACCATAATTTCTGTGGGAAAAAAACCGAGGAAATGATAGAACAAGACCTAACCTGAAGTGATCATCGCGGACAGATGAAAGTTTTTGATGAACCCTGTTTTTCTCACAGCCGCATGTTGCTAAATTTATTGATGGTCAAGATTAGCCCTGTTTTTAAATTCACCGGTATATTTATTAATTTCAATGGCAGCAAACAATAAAGTAGAATTGATAAAGGATCTCAGTTATCCGAAATTTTTTCTGTGTTTGAATTATTGATTCTATTCAAATGCGACGTGTTTTAATTTGGTGCTGTTTCACTGTTTCCATTTCTTAAGGTTGGAGTAAACATTCAGCAAGATCATGTGACTTATATGAAAATGGAGGGTTATTTTGTCCGGAAGAAAAACTTGGTTTTTGGGTAGTTCTACGGAATATTATGGAGAAAATTTCGAAACAGTGAATATATAATAACTTATCTCAACCGTGATATATAACTTTTCCACAGAGATGCTGGGAGTTCTTAACCCCTATGTATTTACATTATAATTATTGTATATATTAACTTAGTACTGTTCATTGAGACCCGACCTGTCACCCGAGGGTAAACAGTAATTACATATATCACAACAAATCACAACAAATCCATTACATCGTAACACTGATTGGACTTTGGACCCTGGTTGTAAACCTACGAATTTATAGTAATATTATTCAGTCAGCTGTGAATAAACATTTATACGTCATCTCGATTATCCAATTGTAAATCACATATCATCATGGCTACGCAGTCATTGGAAGAAACCTCTTCATTGATCCGACAGAGTCGCGAAATAATTGAAAATGCATCAGACAATCCCGTATTAAACATGATTCTACAAATTGTAACCAATATACAAAGCAATTTAGATTCTATGAGTCAAAACATAGACAAACGTTTTGAAACTTTATCAAACTCAATAATGTTAGTTTCCGGGCGTGTAACACAAATTGAAACCGAAACAGACGAAATGCGTAAAAAATTCCGACAGTGTGAAGACAGCTGCGAGGGCATGAGTAACTTGTATGATAAAGTAGAAGAACAAGTCCAGAAGAATGTTTCGAACATCGTTAAGCTATATGCCGATGGTAGTAAAATGAATAAAAACACCATATTATTAAAGGGAGAAGTTGATCAATTGAAAAAACGCATAGAAATCCTTGAACAAGGCAGACACACCGCAAACAATACGAACATTAATCCGACCGACTTAGGTAAAATCTATGAAGCAATAGAAGACTTACAATGCAGGTCTATGAAGAACAATTTAATCTTTACCAATCTAATTGAAAACAAAAGAGAAGATACTGAGGCTAAGTTGAGGGGCTTCATCTATCAGGAATTGGGGATAGAGCATCCGATCGAATTCGGAAATATCCATCGGTTTGGGAAACGTACTCCGGGTAAGATACGACCGATCGTAGCCCGATTCTTATACCACAAAGAGCTAGAGGAAGTAATGTCGAGAGCACGTTGGCTCAAGGGCACCCGTTGGGGAATTCACCGGCAATTCCCCAAATCTGTTGAAGATAGACGGAAACCCCTGTACCCTGTATTGCGAGACGCTTTATACCAAAGGAAAAATGCTGTTCTTGTTCGTGATAAACTCTTTATAGATGGCAACAGATATATCCCAAATACTAGTAACAACACTGTGCCCGCCCCTTCTGAACCAATCGGAGCTCAGAACAGTACAAATGTCGTTGGAACCGGGTACCGAGATTCGCTTGTACAAACACCTAAAAACAGTGACAGACCGTTCAAACGGCCAAAACTTTCGGAACAGTCATCGCCTGGCAGCGAACCTCGACCATCACCGAGGGGCATTGTAAATCCTCCATGCCCGAGCGGCCGCCAAGTTGGTACCGTACATACGGAATCGGGTGATATGGTGTACTAGGGACGCCGAGGGGGTATTAACTCTGCTGGTAATATCAACTACGAAGATGTAAATACTGACGAAAACTTGTTTTATTTTTCTACTTTTGAAGACGGTGTTAAAGATAACTCGTCTAGGGCAAATACATGTAAAAATACTAAATCATCATGTTATTTCACACAGATATGTAACTGTTGTAAATTTGACTGTGTAAATTGTAGCAATGATAGTATGTCTGACCACAAGCTTACGATTGAAATTGAAAATAACTACATAGAACAAACTTACATATTCGTAAAAGATTTGGCTTTTAATTCAATTATAAAAGAAAGAAAAAATGTAGATATATACTCAGATATAAATGAGTTGTGTGATCATGTAACAACTGAATCGGTCAGATATACTAACAATATAATAATGACTGATCAGAATGACACTTGCAACTCGCTTACGGATTCGGAATTTGATAAAGGAAATATTGACCAGGATTGTAAACAATCACAAAATTCTGAAAATACAAAGAAAATTTTAGGGTTAAATTGTTGTGGAATTAAAACAAGATTACAGTATCCTGAATTTAAACAGTTGATTGAAAACTACGATATAATATGCCTCGTTGAAACAAAAACTGACGATATTGACATAATTGATATACCTGGTTATAAATCCGTGACGAAAAACAGAAAGAAAGTTGCAAGTAGACGCTCTGGTGGTATAATGTTGTGTTATAGAGATGAACTAAATGAATATATTGAAGTCATAGAAACGAAAAGTAAATATGTCATGTGGTTTAAATGTAGCAAAATATTGGTCGGTACTAACATTCCGGTAATTTTTGGGATAGTATATATTCCACCAGAATATACTAAATATTCATCTGATGATGCTTTTCATGAAATAGAGCAAGAATTTTTACAAATGATAAATAGGTCAGAACATATTTGCCTATTGGGCGATTTTAACTCAAGAACCGGTGAAGAAACTGATTATTTTGAAATAGAAGAAAATAAACATACGGAAAATTATATAACTGAATTTATAAATAATTCGTCCACATTATTAGAAACTCTTAATATTAAAACAAAGAGAGTGAGTCTGGATAAGAATAAAAATAGATATGGAAATTTACTCCTAAATTTTTGCAAAGGATCTGATATGTTTATATTAAATGGGCGAATAGGTGATGATGCCGGTATAGGTAAATTTACTTGCAGAAATGCAAGTGTAGTTGATTACTGTATAAGTAGTCCCAAGCTTTTAAAATTTGTTTCAGAATTTGAAATATTAGAACATAGTAAGCTTTTCTCAGATGTGCATACTCCGCTTCACCTGGTACTCAAATCTTATGCTGTAAATGAAAGTGAAAATATTGTTAAAAATAATGATTTTAATAATTCTGAAAAGGTAAAACCATGGAAAAACGAAAAAGCAAATGACTTCAATCAAAATCTTTCGATTGACAAAATACGTCAAATTGAAGACATACTTTCTGAATTCGAAAACTTAACTATGGAAATGAATGAAAACAATATAAATAACCTTGTAAGTAGCATCGGTGAGGTTTTTAACGAGTCAGCAGCAAGAACTTTTGGAACTTATAAACCTAAACAAAACAATGAAATGCACAATAATGAAAATAACAATGACAAACCTTGGTTCGATGCTGATTGCAAAACGGCAAGACAAAATTTTAGACGACTTAAACGAAAATTTAAGACTCACAACAACATAGAAAATCGTTCTAACATGGATGAGGCTGAAAAGGCTTATAAAAATGTTATGGATAAAAAATATAACGATTTTTGTCATAAACTATCAATCGATTTACATGATGCATCAATAAATGACCCAAAATATTTCTGGAAAAAATTAGGCACCCATAAAAAACAAAAACAACCAAATATAGACATGGAATCTTTATTTGACTTTTTTAAAGATCTGAATAAAGCTAGCCCAGATGAACAACAGCCTACACCTATTCCTGAAAATGGATTCCCCAATGATATAAATGAACAGATAAATCAACCAATTTCAAAGAATGAAATACTTAAATGTATAAAATCGCTCAAAAATAATAAAGCATGCGGAGATGACAATATAATAAACGAATACATTAAAAATAGTTCCAGTGTTTTCCTAGATATTTACGAAAAATTATTCAACATAGTTTTCGAATCTGGTATTTTGCCAAAAAGTTGGTTATCCGGAATCATTAAACCAATTTACAAAAATAAAGGTCAATCAAGTGATCCAAAAAATTACAGACCAATTACAATTGTCAGTTGTTTTGGTAAATTATTTACTGCTATTTTAAACGCCAGACTAAATACTTTTTCTGAGGAATGGTCTCTATTAAATGAAAACCAAACAGGTTTTAGACAAAATTACTCAACTATAGATAACATATTTTCAATATTCACCTTATTCCAACTTCTTAAATGTAAGCGAAAAAAAATGTACTGTGCTTTCATCGATTTTGAAAAGGCTTTTGACAAGGTATGGAGAAATGGTCTTTTTCATAAGTTACTTTTAAATCACATAAATGGTAAAATGTATAATGTGATATATAATATGTATACAAATATAAAATCTTGCATTTCACATGAAAAATGTATATCAGAATATTTTGACTGTGAAACAGGTGTAAGACAGGGAGAAAATTTATCACCCTTTCTTTTCTCATTGTTTTTAAATGATTTAGAGGATTTTCTGTCATCAAAAAATATTGTTGGTTTGAACACCGTAACAATTGACTTAGAAAGAAAACTTGATATGTATTTGAAAATATTTGTTCTTCTGTATGCAGATGATACTGTATTAATGGCAGAAAGTGTAAACGATCTTCAACTACAACTAAATGCCTTTTCTCAATATTGTGATTTGTGGAAACTCAAAGTAAATGCTAATAAAACAAAAATTATGATTTTTGGTTTAGGAAGACAACCTTTAAATCAGAGTTTTACATATAAAAATACTGACATTGAAATTGTAAAAGAATTTAATTACTTGGGTATATTTTTTACTAAAACATGCAATTTTGATCTGACGAAGAAGAAATTATCAGAAAAGGCTTATAAAGCTATGTATCATGTTTTAAAACTTGGAAGAAATTACAAACTGTCAATTAAAATTCAATTAGACCTTTTTGACAAAATGGTAAAACCAATATTATTGTATGGTTGTGAGATATGGGGTTTTGGTAAAGTTGATATTTTAGAGAAAGTTCATTTAAAATTCTGTAAAATACTTTTAAATTTAAAATCGTCAACACCTAATTACATGGTTTATGGCGAATTAGGAAGACATCCTTTAAGTATTGATATTAAAATTAGAGCTGTGTCATATTGGGGAAGACTTATAAATGGTAAACAATCCAAGGTTTCATATATTATGTACAGACTCTCAAGAAAAGAATTTGAAAATGAAAATGTAAATATGCCACGGATAAAATATGTTAAACACATTTTCGACAATTGTGGGTTATCAAACATTTGGCAAACAGAAAATTTTATGAACAATGAATGGCTTAAACTTAATGTGAAGCAACGACTGTTAGATCAATTTATTCAAAACTGGAATACTGATGTTTTCGAATCGTCAAAAGGTCTGAACTACAGAATATATAAAACAAAATTCGAATTTGAAGAATATCTCAATATTCTGAGCCAAAAACAAGCAAAGATTTTATGCAGATTTAGAACAACAAACCATCATTTACCAATTGAAACCGGTAGGTGGCAACATATAGCTAGAGAAAATAGATATTGTCATTTATGTAATAGTCAAAAACTTGGGGATGAATTTCATTATATTTTGGAATGCACTTTTTTGTCAGAGAATCGAAAAAAATATATTCCTAGGTTTTATTTACAAAATTTGAATACTTATAAATTCTCACAATTAATGTCGAGCAAAAAACAGTCGCTGCTACAAAAACTATGTAACTTCATAAAAGACATAAATTCTCACTGTATTACCCCTGGCTAGAACCAGGTACCTTTTATTGTAAGGTTAGTTCAGTTTGTGTACATAGTGTAAATAGTCTTGTATTGTCTGTGACTGTATTGTATGCTTTATGTTTTTGTTATCCTTCTCTGTATCAGTGTAACTGACTTTATGAGAATAAAGATATATATATATAGCAATGAAATTTGTATGTTTATATAAAGTGGCCTCGTTAACTTCTTGATCATGGGCAGTTTCAGACTAAATAATACTGCATATATTTTTGGTACTTGTACAATATATATATCTTCAGAAATGGCAAAACTCTGGCATTGTTTCAAAAATTCATTACATTTCTGAAGACAAAATAGAATAGAGAATGGAAACGGGAAATGTTTTCAGGCTCCTTTCTCATAACTTATCTTACCAGCTAATGTCACAAAAATTGCTATCACAAGAGTTGGACGCTGACGAAGCTACACATGTCCCACTTAAAACTCATACTTTTAGTTTCAAAGCTTATTCAGTTTGTTTTTTTAATTGACTAAAACCGTTCCTCTTCCATCAACTATTCTTTATCTTTGGGTATATATTGTCATATGATTATCATGCAGTTAAACGTTACCATATTTTAATCAACGTACTGAAGTACTGTTTACTCGGATGGCCTCATAATCTGGTGCCTGATGAATTAATGATAGTGATTTAAAACTAACTGTATATGTGGTACAAACTGATGATAGGGAGATATGTTTCACCTGTATCCAATTTTGATAGTATAATTCAAATGTTGAAATGAATAAGGGATCTCTGAAACATGTAAATAATGCAAAACTGTTAAATGTTGACTGTTCCCCATAGACTTTCACAACGCGTACAATATAGTGAAGATTCATAGTCACTAGAATATAACTGAGGGAACCAAGCCAAACAATTGCCATACGAATGCTAATACAACTGCGTAACAAATTAATTGACTGTCTATATATGGTTCCCCATTAACTGACCTAATCACCAACTATTAAAAAAATGATGATGTTGTGGTACGAAACAACACATCTTTATGACTTTTGTGAGGCAAGTCAAAAACTGTAGTTATATAGCACTTTAGACTGCATCTAGAACACTTCATGTGGTGTTTACTGTTTATGTCCTTAATATAGTAAAAGGGTGATATTTTGTACAATGTCGATGTCATGTTGGGTCACTTCTTTTACAATCAGAGGTTCATTTAGGGATTAGAGGTTCATTTAGGGATAAGTTTGAAATTTGTGTTACCATTTAAATGGCTATCAATGTATCAATTTGGGTTGCAGTATAAAAACAATATTAATTCAATGTCAGCAAAGTGTAAACTTTTTGGTATTTGTCACGAAACCGTAGTAGGGCAAATCTCACCCTTGGTCTCATACAAAAATACTTATATTTTTCTTAAATTGATCTAAATGTAACCCAACTTGGCAACAATGTAAATATAGTTACACCCAACTTGACAACTATGTATATATAGCTGCACCCAACTTGGCAACAATGTATATAGCTACACCCTACTTGGCAACAATGTACATAGAGCTACACCAAACATGGCAATAAATTATGGAATGAAATATGATATTTAGAACAATCTTGAAAGACGAGGGTATATTATAAATATGTATATTTGTTTTTACTTTTGTAACTGTTCCCATCTCTTCTCCCATTGTATCTTATCTAATATATGTCTTGCTCATAATATAGCATCAGTTTTTATCCATCATAAACTTGAGTAAATTGCCAGTAACATTTTTTGCAGAATTTATAACTTGATAACTATTACTCATTTGAGGTCTTCTTTGACATTTGTGGATCTGTTTATGTGACTTTATTCCCTCTACGTTTTTGACAATATATGATGTTCTGATTTTATATAGAACAACTTATAAACAGTTTAAATTCGAAATCGAAATACATGTAGAATGACTTGTCCTTATGATGAACTATATTGATGAGTATCCATAACTATCACAGATACATATTTTTTTTATCACACTAGTCTGCTCTTTTTACAAGAACCGAATGCTGCTTTGGTGCATTTTTAAATATGATGGAAATTTTACATTTAATGCATAATGCATAAATATATTAACTATTTAGATAAAATTTAGCAAGAACACATGTTTTAACATAGACATGACAGGTATAGATGTGCACAGTATTCTCCCATATTTCCATGCAAATAGGGATAATTGGAATACCATTTTGATACCAAATATTTTTAATAAAAAATTACACTGCAGTATTCTCTATCACAATTCTCATACACCGTACGTTTAAAACCTTAAAAATGTAGTCAGATCAGTGAAAATAAATATTTGGCATGTGTATTGATACATGTATGTTTTTCTTCATAGTTTTAGACATGGTATATATATATAGCAGCACCGACACTTCTGTAATAATAGCTGCAAACAACATAGTTCTGTCGAGTATCATCTCAGGGCATGCATCCTCGTTGTCGAGGATCATCTCCGGCGTAGCATCCCCTTTGTTCCACATGTCATAATAAATATGTTCTTGAAATCTTTTGATAGCAAGATTCAAATATATGAGTTGATAAAGAAATCTATTTTGCTCTAGATAATGTCAGCGTATTCACACAATAAAAACTGAGTAATTGTGTGTTAAAAACAACACAGAGCACGAATCTGTTTTTCTCCCTTCGAAGTGACCCAACCTAGTTTCTAGCGGAAGTTGGTCAGCTTGCCGGTTTAAGATTCCGGACGATGGCTATACTACAGATAGCCACCCTTGTAAAAATTAATATAGTTCTTAGGTGCATTCTCCAAAATTAGATAATTATCCTAGTAATAACACTTATGAAGAGAAAAGATAGGTAATCACCACTCCATGCAATTAAAGTTTTTTTCCGTTCTTAAAACCTTCTGAAACTTGTTTTTAAAACAATGCTGACCCATCTATTTATATATATATATGTAATTTACGTAAAATGATTACCATTAACATTGCAAAGAAAGGCTCAACCCATAGGAACCACAAAGTAATTAGTTTCCTGATTGAGTTCTCAGACTAAAGACCTTTATTGTTATAGATTGAAGAATACGTCATAAAATTCAGTATATAATATGGTATGCCATAGTTTTAATATTTTCTGTCGTGATGAACTTCTTTAACCACTGCTTTATTAGTACCTCCTCTTGAACATATATTTAACGGAATATGCTTATCTTATCTGTCATTTGCCTTATCAGACGTCACTAATTACAAATAATTACAAAACGATCCAGATCGGGCTGATAATGAGGATTGAGATTATATATAAATGTGACTAGAGAAACGTACAGATTGTTTCATTTTAGCACGTAACATTAGCATCAGGTGTTCAGAAAAAATGGAAGTAACTGTCGCTAACTACTCGGTAAACAACGCCACTGAAGATGGAAGTGGACATACAAGCATTAGAAGTTTTTCTCTTGTTTTGATGGTCATAGCGGTAATAATGAATATATGTTGCGTATTAATTGTTTGCAAAGTTAGGCATTTGAAGGAAAATAGGTTTTATGCCTTAACACTACATCTAAGTATAAGTAACATTGGAACCAGTCTTGCCGGAGCGGTAATAACAATATTTTCACTGATAGATTCTGTTTCGTTACCATACATTTGTCTGTTAGATTTCGGAGTGCTCATAGGAATGATTTTATGTTCACTATATCAGACATTTTTAATTTGTTTAGACCAGTTTCTTGCTGCATTTGAACTTTCCACTGTATTTTTCAACATGGTCTGCAAGAAAAGTGCTATCTTGGGAGCATATATAATGTTACACGTGTACGTGATAATGTTATTTCTAGTGTACGGCAATGCAACTCCTAAAAAATGTTTGCATTTTCTATTTGTAGGTGATAATGAAAACAAATTTGTATTTGGAATAGATTTTATTGTTTTCTTATTCATTTTTCTAATATTTATCTTTTACATTCTTGTGATAGCTAAGGTTGTTCGTAGACGCAACGAAGTTCAACATCTTAGTGAATTTACTGCCACCAGACTTAAAAGATACTGTATTACACTTGGAGTAATAATCATTGTAGCGTTTGTATCCATTTTACCTGGGAGTGGGTATTCAATCGCCGTCCTTTTAAATCCTGGATCTGTCACGAGTGACACAAGAAGAATTACGAACGCAATGTATCTGTTTAAACCTTTGCTGGACCCAATAATATACATTTTACGCATCCGGAAGTTTCGTAGATATCTAAGCCGTTTCTGTAATGTGAACTTGATTTTAACAGGAGTTGTACATCCAATGGAAAACGAAGGAATTCAATAGATGGAGATAGAGTTTTCACAACACTCTGAGAGTCGATGAAAAGATAAGGTACAATAAATCCAAACTTTTGTGGAAAAAAAATAAAATATGTATCTGTTGTCATTTATTCTTGAATTTCATATAGTACAAACCACTTAGAGCAGGGGTTATGATATTACAAAATTCTGTGATTTATATAATTTTATTTTAACTATCTATGTTCCTGGCAACGGAGGTATTGCACACCGTTCTGGTATACACACTACTGACTTACCTACAGTACTTAGAAAATATAAAGTTACTATCTTTAATTCTTTTACATTTAAGATTTTGTATTTGGTTTTGTTCGACTTGTGTATTTTGTACCTTTACAATGCGACTGATTTAAGCGTTGACTTTCGATGTTTATGCAATCCAGAAAGCGTGTCACAAAGATAGGTCAAGTCCCGCCCATTAATACATTGTATCAATACGATTGGATGATACGTCACAGTGGCCAGTTAAAATTGTATACAAGTTCATGGTCAATATTACAAGTCTACAAATCCCCAAAGGGGCCTCGGTGGCCGAGTGGTCTAGGTAGTTCGTCGTGACTACTACTGATCGCTAGCCTGTCAACGCTGGGGTTGTGAGTTCGAATCTCACCTGTGGCGGGGTGTGTTCGACTCCGATCTTAATTGACAAGGATTTCCAATTTTCCTACCGAAGGTCGGTGGTTCTCTCCGGGTACTCCGGCTTCCTCCACCAATAAAAACTGGCCGCCGCGAAATGGCCAAAATGTGCTGAAAACGGCGTTAAACCCCAACTAAACAAACAAACAAACAAATCCCCAAGCACATGTGCTTTCCTTTATAAGTAAAGTCAAGAAATACCAAAGGGATATCCGAAGGAGAGAAAAATCGTAACAACTGACAACCTCCGGAGAACAACGAAGACAAGACCAATTATTTATTTATAAATGTAAATAACTTAACGAAGAACTGCATAGACTATATTGAATAAAAAGCATTCTACCCGCGGTATATATTTCTGGAATTCTGAATGAAAATATACTAGTTTGTCAGTTTAGCCTTGTTTAATTTGATCTCCTCCTTTTTGAATTATTGTTTAGATTTTGAACACAACTGACCAGTAGTAAACGGACGAAATGTGCACATCTCGTACATCAAAATTCATATCAAAGAATTTATTTGGTTTGGAGACACAGCTTGGGTTTCTCCTGTTGTTCACGAGAAAAATATATAACATATTGAATTCAGTCAAGACCAACCCACTAATAATTACGATCGAATTCCCATATACAACAGCTTACATGTTTATTGTCGAGAAAAAATGAAGAAAAACACCGCCCCCGGATCATTACAAATAGTTTTTTTCTTTTTTGTGCAATACGAAAATACACACATAAAAATAGAAACATTATAGAACTTATTTAAGAAAAATAGAAATGACATGCTCTTACTGAGAGTTCCGTACATTTACTGACAACTTTCGAGATTCACCCAACTTTTATGTAACCAGTTGCTTTACAAAATCTTTTAATATTATTTGTCGAAATTTCCTTAACTGCCTGAAAACTGCCACCTTCAGATTTATAAATCTTTTCTGTCGCAAAATTGTTTTAATTTTAAGGAAACAGTTTTCAGCAATATTTAATTCAGGGATATATCTCGGGAGGAAAATATATCCGATCCCCTATTCTACCAAGGAAATGGCTTACGCGTACTTCTCCGTTAAATCGGTGAATTGGACAATTATCAACTACAGTTGACTCTCGTTATCTCAAAACTCCTGATATCTCAAAGTAATGTTTTGATCCCTTGATTAAATTTTGCACTATATTTCCTCCTGATATCTCAAACTATTTTTGTTGGTCCCGTCCACTTTGAGATAACGAGAGTCAACTAAATTACTAAATCCCCAGGCTCTAGTGCAGGCATTCCTTTCTTGGAAAATTTATTTGCGGCTTCATGAAAAAGTCAACAAATATATTACCAGCACAAATTATGAAATTAATATGATTTTAAGTGAAATGTTTAGTAATACGTTACTATATATATAAGATTTCTTGAATAATAGCAATGAAATAATTGTAAGTTTTGACGAAATCAACCTTCGTAGAAATAAAAGCGAAATCGCTGGTATTTTTTAAAAGTTTTGTGTCAAATATTAATCTTGATCCTTGAATGTGCCCGTAAGTACCAATTCAGTGAAATTCAAATTCAAATCTTTATCACAAAGGATTGTCATCAACAGATATGCATTAAAATGAACATTCAGTTTGCACATACAGATACAAAAAATTATTCATGAAAATATTACGGTATCAATAACTGCTCAGAACAGTGTATGTAAAGCAGTCGTAACTGCACACATGAGCAGGGAATTTATACGCGTTACGTGACTGTTGATATTGACCATGAACTTGTATACAATTTCAACTGACCACTGTGACATATCATCCAATCGCATTGATACAATGAATTGATGGGCGGGAGTTGTCATATCTTTGTGACACGCTTTCTGGGTTGTATAAACATCGAAAGTCAACGCTTAAATCAGTCCCATTGTAAGTCGTTTTATGTCCCATTTAACTGCTCACCATTTCCATTTATTTTACTCGTATTCTATTGTCGTATGAGCTGTTTCGCAACATACTTACCTGTTTATCTAAACTATGTACCATTTAACCATTTTTATTATTTTAACAGACTTTCCTGACGTTGTTGAAGACCTCCAATTTTTGACAAGCTTAAGATCGTTTCTAACGACGAATAAACTTGGTTTCATTATACGTCTTTTACGTTTTATAACATTGAATTATTGTAAAAAATATTGATATTTGCTGTCGCAGAAGGTTCGAAACAGGTTTATAACAAAAAAATGTTATTGGCAATTTATCTAACTCATAATTGCAGTTTTTATATGCTGTTCAGATGGTACCTATTACCAGGTGAGCAGGACGGCTACCCTATATAGAGCAGAAACTACCTATCCCTTATAGCACAAACGTTTACAACACATTTTTAATATTTTCAATGGTAATTTTTTAATATTTCATTGTTTTTAATCGTAATTATTAAGATAGGATGATGTTATAATATGCCAAATAAATAAATAATTATACCTTTGCAATAAACGTAGCCAGGGTATAATGCGTATATCACCCAGATTTGTTGTCTGCATTGCACATTGACTTTTTGAACGATACTTTTTAAAGAGGTGGGGGTGTTAAGGCCCAAAAATATGAACATTTGAAAAATGGATTCAAAATTAGCCTGGAGTTGGTAAAATATATTAGATGCTTGACAAATAACTCAAATCAGCTTAATTTCCAGCATTATCACGTCAAAATTGTGTCATAATATTGTTTTATTGACCAAATATCTTGAAAATAGCTGATGTTTAGCAATTTTCCATGCACATTTTGCTTGAGGAAACATTGTGCACATTCGAGAAACAAAAACATATTGTTATATTAGATATATACTATCCGAATGCATATTCATGTTAAATATAAAGTTGTTTAGTGCATGCGGAGCCAATTTCCCGTTGCAAAGTTATCGTGAAATTTGGCCAAAATCTTCAAAAAATAGAGTTATGATTTCTTGACATATTAATGTATGAAATAAGGTACTTTTCTGTATTTTTGGCATAGTAGGTACTTTTTACAAATGTATCTTTTTGCTTGGTTGGGTTTTATAGTTGGCTATATTACAAAATTGTAAAATTGATGAAAATATCTCCCGCGTGGATAGTTCTGTCCTAAAATGGTTTTGGCTTTCCCCCTTTGGTCATTTTTGGATTTTTGATTTGCTCTTCAGCTTTTTGGATTGTTGTTTTTGTTTTTAACATTTTAAGACTTGAGCACTACTGATGCATCTTAAATCGACGAAATGTGCATAATTTCTGCGTCAAAATTGGTATCAAGAATTTTATTTAGGCCAAATACCTGCCTTAAAGTCACTTGTCCTTTGTATAGAGGCTTCTACTCAACAATACCCCGGATACGTTCAATGATCTGAAGTAGTTTACCATTTGTCGAGAGAGGACTTCTAGAGTATTCTTCATCATTTGTTTATCGCCTGGATGGCGTCTTTGTCGGATCTACGTTAAATCTGAATGAGGGTTTCCACTTATCAAAACCTCGGATTAGTTTAATTATCAGAAAGAGCCAATTTTTCGGGAGAGGGGCTTATAAAAATAGCAAATACAGCAAATGTATTATTGTTATAAAGTTTGATGGACCGTCTTTAAATTTGAATGGATTTTCTGTAGGAATTTAAATTGTATCAAGTCTATTTGGATTTCTTATATTTTGTTTATGACCAATAATATTAATTTTTTTTTTGATATTATTACATACTTTAAATATCATTTATAAAGACAATTAAAAAATATTTTGATTAACATATTAAATAATGAAACCTCAATAAAAAATGAAATAAAGTGAGATTGACTTTAATAATTGTGAAAATTAAATATTTCAGATAAAGAATAATAGGATATTCATTAGCCCAACAAGAAAATTTGCATCATTAAGATGGCGAACTTACACGTTTATTGATTTTTAATTACCTTTACGTTTCTGAAATGCGATTAAGGTGAAATAATTATGGCTTCATTTTTGCGCAGTATATTACTATAGACGTCATCAGATTATCATTATACTAATACAGGAAAGAAGACTCTATTTTATTTCAAAAATATATTTAATTATTATTTCTACGATGCCGTATCATTGATATCCAGGTTCTCGTGATTTGGTTAAAACCAGATATCTAATTACATCTGATAGCTTATTACAAACAGGGAAAGCATCGGAAAATTGACATGTGTACTGTAAATGGAGAACGAAGCGTTAGAGCTTTTCCAAACCAAACGTGCGTTTTGATCTCATCCACCTGGCTTTTAGGAGCCAAAATAATGGGAATTTCTATGGCAAGCCGTTCTCGTCAAAACTATGTTTAAACCCTTTTTTCGAAAAAATTACACACTGAGATTTAAAAACCTAATATAACACACTGAGAAATCGAAATTACACACTGAGATTTTAAAATTACACACTGAGATTAAAAAAAAATGAAAAACACACATTGAAAAATTAAAATTACACACTGAGATTTGAAAAAGACACATTGAGATAAAATAAATTGGAAAACACACACTGAGAATTGTTAATTACACAATGAGATTTCAAAAATACACATTGAGATTAATATGCAAATTACTAATGAATATTCATGAGATGAATAATTCAACAGATTAATATCTTGGTTTCTAGAACTCTTGTCGTTATAATGAAATGCGGTTCCTTCAACCAACATTCATAATAAATGTTTTCTTATAATTTTATTAAAGTTTTTCACCATTTGGTTATATCAGAGACATATAATACATGCCGTCTCTGGTTATATTTTGTAAAGAGAGACAGAAAGTGGGTATTTTTCTTGTTCTATTGGTCTTTTACGTTGTATTTCTAATGTATTTTATAAAACATTTGGCGTCAGAGTGAAGGACTAACGAGTTCTGTCCCCAGTTGTTTTAAGCTTGTAATAGATTAAGGTCGTGTTTGATTACAAGAGAACCAGATACGGTTTCATAATCCGGTTTTTCAAAAACTTACAAATGAAATCAAACGCTAAAACTAAATACCGGTTTTGTTAAAGAAAACCGGTTTTAGTTTCAGTGTTTGATTTCATTTGGAGACCAAAGAATATTCTAAATCAAATTAATGAACATGGATATTACAAGTTATCCAGTGCTTGATTTTCTTTTCGATGATGATTTAAATTTTATACCAATGATTAATTTTATTGCTGCTGGAAGAACAAAGAGGGGCAAAAAAACCACGTATTGAAGGTTATGTTGAAAATGTGCTACCTTTCTATAATATAGATGACTTTAGATCTGTGTTCCTTGTTAGCAGATCACTGTTTGAAGAACTTTTGTGCATGATTGGTGACAATGTTGTAAAAAAACACCCTCGTGGCGGAGGTAAAAAGCCTGTGTCCGCTGAAAAAACCATCCTTGTTGGATTTGTATTATATGGGATGTCAGGAAACAATTAGACGGATTGCGGACAAATTTAATATTTCAAAAAAAAAAAAAAAAAAACACGATGAAAATGAATATGTCCTCCATACTATAGGACAAGACAGGATTGTATTAAAAAATCAACAAAACCAAAGCAATTCTGTATTGAAAAAAAAATGTAACGAAACAATAATGTATCTAAACCGTACACACAAATATCATATTATATACTTTACTATAGTAACCACTAATAAAATAACTAGCACAAATAAAATGAACCCCTCTTTCCTGCGGGTAACTGCGCATAGGCAGAATAACTGTAAAGGAAAATGCACGTCGTAAAAAAAAACCCTTATTTCCCTCGGGAAACTGCGTGTAGCCAAAATAAAGACAAAATGCGAACGGGCGCGTAAATAAAATAACTCCTTTGTCGGCAAATTGCATGTCTTTTCAAATAACAACTTGTCATTGGGTATAAATGGCGGCGGATACAAAATTGTCTTGTAGATTTAGACTTATTTAGAATATATTCGTCTACAAAAAGACTTTGTGCACATCAGGAAAAGAACCCTATTCTGATTTAATAATTATATCTTTATTTTCAGTTCAGTATAATAATACAGTTATGGCCTTCATAAAAGTTAATATCCCAATTATTAAATCTCGAAAATTTCATCAAGTTCGCACGTTGACCTGTTGACCGGAACAGAGGACCATTAAAATGCACCCGTATATGCAATAGAATTATGTTAAGTTCTTTTTTTTGAACAAATTTTTTAGAAAGACATTTATCATGAATATAATCAGACTGTACATGATTCAGTTTCTTGGCTGGTGGAGGGCGAGTTCGTCGCCATCTTGAATCCGATAAATCTTGTTTCACGGCAGGTTTCATCGTTTCTTGAATCCGAGAAAATCCGGTTTTGGTTTCTTGTAAAATAACGTGTTGGTTTTCAAACCCGGTTCCGGATTCTTTGTAATCAAACACGGCCTAAGATTACGTATGCTAATTAGATATGTGCGCATAAAAAATGCGCACAAATCTCAGTGTATAATTTTAAATTCTCAGTGTGTAATTTCAAATTCTCAGTGTGTGTTTTTCAGTTTATTTGACCTCAGTGTGTCTTTTTGAATTCTCAGTGTGTGTTTTTCATTTTTCGTAATCTCAATGCGTCTTTATGAAATCTCAGTGTGTAATTTCTTATTCTCAGGGTGTATTTTTAGGTTTTTTAATCAGTGTGTAAAATTTTCGAAAAATGTTTTAAACATAGTTTTAACGAGAATGGCTTGCCATACATTTTGAGGTCAACTACTGGATTTAAAACCTGACTCGAAGTCAATTCTCCCTAACGATTCGGTCATTTTGAGCTCATCCGTGGTTACAATAGTCTCCCGAGCTCAGCCAATTAGTTTACAACTCATATACATGACATTATATTGTATTTGTTTTCCTTCAGTGATACATGTAGAAATACGCAAAAATGCAAAGTAAAAACTAGGCAAAATTGAAATCACAAAATGGCTTTTATGTGGATTAAATTTCAAATTGTCAAATAACTTGTCGAACAGAATTATTGAATTCTGATAAAGTGCTAACCTTCATGACAACAAATACTTACACAATTGACGGAATGATTTACAATTAATTATCTTACGGCTTTATGGCATCTGGACATAATCTTAGGCGTTTACCACTAGTAATTTAGGGGATTATCGAAATTTATGAAAGACTTCTACGCTAATTTGTTTAAACATCATAATTACATAAATTAATAGACAGTGTTAAATGTTCCAGGTTATAAAATACATATACACAAAACATGTTTAACCCCGCCGTATTTTTGCGCCTTTCCCAAGTCAGGAACCTCCAGCCTTTGTTAGTTTTGTGTGTTTTTTAAATTTTGGTTCATTTGTATGTTTCGGAGTTTAGTGTGGTGTCCATTTCGCTGAACTAGTGTTCATTTTTGTTTAGGGGCCGGCTTACGCCTGCCTCCGGGTGCGGGATTTTCTCGCTGCATTGAAGACCAATTGGTGGCCTTTGGCTGTTTTCTGCTCTTCTGTCGGGTTTGTGTCTCTCTGACACATTCCCCGTTTATATTCTCTATTCTATATGGTTATGTATAATTAGTGCAAAATATCTATCTCACAAATGAAGCTAGATTTTTTGTCTTATTGGAACTTACACCTCATCGGCTTAATTCTTCATCAAAATTTATTTTAGTGTGCCATGTGTTTTATCTATTCATTAATTTTTGTTTTTTTTTAAGTTATATGTAATGTGTCGATGTTCTACGTATCTGTTACTGCATACAAAATATGGTGGTTGTCCTTAATATGTATATGGTTAATCTTATGGACTGAAAATATCTTTTATAAATACATTTAAAAATATTTTGATTAATATATTAAATGATGAAACCTCAGTAAAAAATGAAATGAAGTAAATATAATTTGTGATATATTTAATATGAAAAATGATGTGACAATTGCCACATGTTTTACCAAAATACCAAAAACGTCCTCATTAGATCTTAATTTCTACCCCCGGTTTTTTGGTGGGGTCCATGTTGTTCATATGTTTTTAGTTTTTAATTGTAGTGCATGTATTGTTTTGGTCTTGTGTTCGTTGTTCTCCGGACTTTGTCAGTTGTTTCGATTGTTCCCTCTTTCGAATATCATTTTGGTATTTCTTGACTTTACTCAAAATATGAAAATGTAAATGATGCTTACTAAGATTTTAGCAACAATTTCGTAAATGTTGCAAACAAACATGCACTTTTTAAAGAGAGGAAATTTTTAACCAAACAAGTGCTATACATGAATAAAGAACTCAAAAGGGCTACCTATAAGAAGAAAATGTTGCATAACATTTCAAAGGGTGAAAAATAACAAAAACCGGAATTTCTACAGGAAGCGGAGGAATTATGTGACCAAAATAAAAAAGAACTCTATGAATACTTATTTTATAGAAAGGTACACAGTGGGTTATAAGTCTTCAATTTTTGACTGACTGTTAAGCCCTTCCTTACAAACAAGGGGACTGTCTGCCAAAAAGATATATTTATATATGAAAATAATTGTTTGATCGGGCAAAAATAAATGGCCATGTCGACATGGGCAATTGTTGTTTCTGATTGGCTGAGTTTTCAACAGTCTTCTCCTCTGAAACTGCTTGGCCAAATGAAACAAAAGTTAACACGAAGCATGTCCTTCATAAAATTTCCTCATTTTGTACAGATCAGAATACAAATAGATATAGCCGCCATGGGTATTTTTTATTTCTGATTGGCTGATATAAAAAAATCTTCAACTTTGAAATCGCTTGGCCAATGGAACGAAACTTGACAGGAAGCATATATGGGAGGTTCTTTACAAAGTTTCCTCATTTCGTCCCTATGAGACTACAAATACGACCGCCACGGGCAGTTCTTGTTTCTGATTGGCTGATATAAAAAAAATCTTCTCCTCTGAATTCGCTTTGCCAAATGGAACAAAACTTGACAGAAAGCATCTACAGGAGGCTTTTTTTTTTACAAATTTCCTCATTTTGTCCCGATCGAGCAACAAACATGGCCGTCATGAGCAAGTCTTGTTTCTCATTGGTTGATTAAAAAATTCTTCTCTCGAACTGCGTGGCCAAGTGAAACGAACATCCCTAATTTCGTCCAGATCAGACTACAAATATGGCCGCCATGGGGAGTTCTTGTTTCTAATTGGCAGATATACAAAAATCTTCTCTGAAATCGCTAGGCCAAATTTAACGAAACTAGACGGGAAGCATATATTGAAGGTCCTTTATAAAGTTTCCTCATTTCGTCCTTATCGGATTACAAATATGACCACCATTGGCAGTTCATGTTTCTGATTGGCTGATATACAAAAAATGTTTCTCTGGAACTGCTTGGCCAAAATGGAACTAAACTTGACAGAAAGCATCTATGGGAGGTTTTTTTTACAAACAGTCCTAATTTCGTTCCGATCGGATTACAAATGTGGCCGCCATTGGCAGTTTTTATTTCTGATTGGCTTATACAAAAAAGTCTTCTGAAATCTCTAGGCCAAATGGAACGTAACTGGATGGGAAGCATATATAGGAGATCCTTTATAAAGTTTCCTCATTTCGTCCCTATCGGACTACAAATGAGACCGCCATGGGCAGTTCTTGTTTCTGATTGGCTAATATAAAAAAATATTCTCCTCTGAATTCGCTTGGCTAAATGGAACAAAACTTGACAGGAAGCATCTATGGGAGGTCTTTTACAAATTTTCCCCATTTCGTCCCGATCGGGCAACAAACATGGCCGTCGTGGGGAATTCTTGTTTCTCATTGATTGATTTAAAAAAATGGCGTATTGGGACGTTGGTGGAATGGTCCTTGGATAGCCCCCTTCCAAAATTATGTCCGGCATTCCCGACTTCCAACCGACATGGCTGCTGTTACTAAAAATAAGAAAAAAGGAAGGGATGTATTTCAAAAATCTTCTATGTTACTACATGGCCAATTAGAACAAGACTTGGCTGCAATGGTCTATAGATGGTCCTTCTGAAGATTTTTGTTCGATGACCCAGACGATGAACCAAGATTGCCGCCACAGCCTTACTTTGTTTAACATAAGACGATATGGAAAAATTCATTTAAAACATCTTCTTGTCTGAAAGAACTCAGCCAATTGGAACCAGACTTGACAGTCATGGTTATTAGATTGTCCTCTTTCAGAATTATATGTCCAATTATACAGACGTTTGTTTCTTAGTTGCTATTATGTCTGTTGATTGGCAAATCGAGTCCAGGTGAGCGATACAGGCTCCTGTGAGCCTCTTGTTTTGTTTACTTGTAATTCTCTTTTTGGTCTCTTCTTAGCTCACCTGACATAAAGGATCATGTGAGCTATTGCCATCACTTTTCGTCTATCGTCCATCGTCCGTCCGTCAACTTTTCACATTTTGAATTTACAACAAAAATATACAAGAAAGAATATAGAAAAACATAATTAAAGATATACTGAATTGAAATTTCTGCACCTCCAACAGTAATTATCTGCTATTTCTACAATTTTCACATAGAAAACAAAGATTCCTGTCTGAATGTCGCTTGTAATTACGTTTTACATGAAAGATAATCGCATATTGATAAACAGATTTGCTATATGTACATATCAATGCTGTGACAAACAAGTATATAATGTCTATTACAGGAAATTGAGAGCACATTAAAATTACTACGAATAATGCAAAAAACTGTTGATTATTTCCCTGATGGATGTGATGCTAATTAAATGTGTTATAGAATATATGATATTTTATCCGCATTATCAACTTCTAGTATTTCGTGGTAGTTAAACGAAAAGTTAGAAAGATGTAGGCTGTAAATTAAAATCCGTAACCATCTTTAATCCTGATAATAGCCTATATCATATAAAAAAAACCTTAAGATGAATGTCAAATAAGTGCATGGTTCTTAAATTAAAAAGTCGCAAAAATTAAAAAAAGCATACAAGTATAATAAACTCTTTAAAGAAACAGCAAATGCTTACCCTTATAGATATCACTAGTTATTACTCCGCGTTTCTTAGTGCTTTATATATTGTTTTGTTTTCTTCGAATATTTTCTATGTTTTGCTATGCCTTTTGTATTCTTTTTGTTATGATATATTTTTATAGTATTTATTCTCTGTGCCACGCCTTGATTTGGGATTTTGGTTTTCTGGAATTGGATATGTAATGTTTCTTTTGCTTCGGTATTAATTTACCGATAGTCTTATTGAAAGTTATGACATTTAAGACACAAGGAAACAAAAGAAATTGGTTTGTGGTACCATTGGCCACTATTTTAAGTTATCAGCATTGATAAAATAACAGACAATTTTATCACTCTGTGAGTAGTCTTATTTATATATTTTATTATTTTATTTTACTGTTATATGTTGATAGGCTAGTATCCACTATTGATTATTCCTGAATTGTTTTTAAATGAGAGAGTTTTTAATTCTAATCTGGACGAACGAAACGTAACAGTAACTTCGTAAAAGGTATTGAAAGAACATCTTGAAAATAGTTGAATTATGTTATATGATAAAACTATATGAAGTAATACTGTAATGTTATATCAATATACAGTTATTGACTGAGTTCGAGGAAAACAGCTATTTGTTTGACCCTAAGAACAACCTGTTACTCGAAGCTGGGGGCTCAGGGTCATACAAAACAGCTCTTGTACGATATCTCTGACTATAAATTTTATAATGGGATAGAAATAAAATGTGATCACCAACCAACCAACCAATCAAATTCAGACTGGCGGTCAACAGATCACTGCCGGTCCAACGGTCACTTCATTCAGGATAATGATAGAATACCTTAAAAACAGACCGCCTCTGTTGTCTCGTGCCTCGAATGGGGAATGTCGAGGGTTCCATCACAGGCTGGGTTAAACCAAAGCCATTAAAATTGGTCTTTGCTGCTTCTCCGCCAAGCACACGAAAAGGACTGGTCGGCTCGGATTCATTATAATTTGTTCATTAGGGTGATATGTCTTCCTGTGTGTGCTAGCACGTTAAAAATTCGACTCAGTGTGTTGGTCTAGTACAAAGCATTAAATACAGATTGTCGAACGTGTAACACACAAACAAAATCGTATAACGAGTGAAACTTGTGTATGTAACGTGCATATCGTGTGTGTGTGAGTGTGATTGTGTGTGTGTGTGTGTGTGTGTGTGTGTGTGTGTGTGTGTGTGTGTGTGTGTAACGTGTGAATCGTGTACGTCTGGTTTACGTGTGGCTAGGAACGTGCGATGAGAATTGTGTAACATACATGTATGAAATTTCATCGGTCAAAACAAATATACTGAATTCAAATCAAAGCATATTACGAACTCGAAGTAAGATTGTCGGAACTAAATTTCAACGTTGTAAAATGTTTTAAAATCTTTATACTAGTATTTATCATCCAACAGTTTCAAAATTTTTTTTCTAATACAAATTAACATTATTTCATTATTGACCATAATTTGAAAATAATATATCAATTAAATTGGATAAACATAGATTTGAACTTTAACTTGGCTGTTTGTAAAAAAAATATCTCAAGTTATTTTTAAAATCTGTCGAGATAAAAAAAGTTTTTAATTCTTTTTACAAATGTCATTTAACAATTTTTGGCTTCATAGTATATTTGTTACGTGAGCAGGTGTTTATATTAATACATAAAGGACAATCGCATATGCAAATAAATGTTTTGTATTTACGCTGGCTTCTTGATATTTTTTTTTTATTAATATAAAATCAAATGCAATATTTGATATTCACTGCTATTCATATCTGGCATAAAAAATAATTAATTCGTTTCTTTATAGTTCGTTCGTATTTTATAAACACAATTTCTAGAAATCGCACGATCGAAAATCGTGTAACGTGTAACGTTTAACGTGCATAGTGTGGTTTGCGGGTAACGTGCGAATCGTGCGCGTGTATCGTCCAATTCGTGTGCCTGTAGAGTGCGAATCGTGTTCATGTAACGTGCGAACTGTGTGCTTGTGGTTTTGTACGTTACGCGTTCAACCATCTGTAATTGCAACTGGACGCTAAACAATGATTCGCCCATGCATCAATAATCCTTAAAAACAGTTCGAATTTTACTTATTTCATATAATAAAATTACATAGACTAAAAATGTAAGAATAAATATTATCTTTTACCCGATGAGAGCTAGACAACGCTTTCACACCCGAGGGTTCAAATATTTTTTGTCTCAGCAAAGGTTGAGAAATAGAAATATTTGAGTCCAATTTGACAAGATTGTCTTAAATGTGAGAAATAACAATCTCATGTGTTGTCTAGGAACTATATATTTGAAAAGACTAAAAAAAAAACATTTATTCCTAGGAAGCACATCCTCTTTTTTATTATATTAAAATAGAGAAACATTAAAATGCAAGATCGAATGATTTTGAGACAAAGCAAAATTAAATGCTCTGAATGTTCAGTAGAAGATTAAGTTTCCACCAGTCTTATTCGTCGCCGATTATTTGGAATGCGAAAAAAAAACAATAATAAAGAGAAAAAACAAAATAATGTCAATAATGAAGGCAAATTTAAAGAAGACATAACCATGCGTATTGAAAATTACCACAGAATTATTTAACATATGATAAGTATCATAGTATAAAATACAGTAGGTTTGTGAAATGTTACTGTGAGAACGAAAAAAAAAGGGATATCGAAATTGTTAACCATCATATATAGAATATGTGTAAATTGACTCGGAATATAAAACTTATTCGGACAAGGCTTAGAAACAGGTAGAAATGCGAGGTTTGCCGAGCTTTTCTCACTATTTCGTGCCTAGTTTGAATAAATTTTATATTAAGAGACAATGTACACATATGCTGTTTATCCTGAAACATTTAAATTTATCAAAGATATCTGGAAAACAGGGAGTTTATGCATTGCAGCGAGCAATGTCAAAAGAAAGACGTCGCGCAAGAAACTGGTGCTAATAATGTAACGTCAAGAAATACACAAATGACGTTGTTTTTCTTTTGAATTCACTCAGACACAGATAAGAAACATTCAACAACCAGGGATTCATATTTAGTTAAATGTACGACATACTGCGATTTTTAAGGGCAATGTAATAGTTTTTACATGTATTTATATTTCCCCCCTATGGATCGTGATCAACCTTTTAATCCATAATATTAAAAAATGTCATTATAGCAACAACATAATAATAAAAAAATTAAAAAATGATTATTAAAACAAATTTAAAAAAAATAATAATAAAACAAAAAATAACTAGAGGCTCCCGGGATCCTGTATCGCTCACCTGGACTATGTCAATCTTGACTAGCAGCCTGGAACATTGCTGTCAAGTTCCCATTGGCTCACTGGTTTCAAACAAGAAGATCATTCTGTGAACTTTCCCATTAGGTCCTATGTTAAACTAACTTCCGCTCCGGCATTCATCTTGGATGGTAAACAGAGTCATCGGATATAATTCTGAAAGAGGACCAACTAAGGACCATTGCTGCCAAGTTTTGTTGCAATTGGCCACGTGGTTATAGACAAGAAGATCTTTAAGTAAATTTCCCATAGGGTCCTATGTTAAACTATGTTCGGCTCTAGCGAGTATCCTGGATGACGGGTCGAGTCATCGGATATAATTCTGAAAGGGAACCACCTAAGGACCATTGCTGCCAAGTTTTGTTTCAATTGGCCAAGTGGTTTCGGACAAGAAGATCTTTAAGTAAATTTCACATAGGGTCCTATGTAAAACTAAGTTCGGCTCTGGCGGCCATTTTGGATGACGGTCGGGGTCATCGGATACAATTCTGAAAGAGGACCACCTAAGGCTCATTGCTGCCGAATTTTGTTCCAATTGGTCAAATTGTTTCAGACAAGAAGATCTTTAAGTAAATTACCCATAAGGTCCTACGTGTATGTTAAACTAAGTTCAGCTTTGGTGGCCATTTTGGATAACGGTCGGGATCATCGGATATAATTCTGAAAGAGGACCACTTAAGGACCATTGCTGGCAACTTTTGTTTCAATTGGCCAAGTGGTTTCAGACAAGAAGATCTTTATGTTAATTTCCCATAGGGTCCCATGTTAAACAAAGCTCGGCTCTGGCAGCCATCTTGAATGACGGGCAGGGTCATCAGATACGAATACGAATACGAATATTTTATTAATCCAAAAAAGAACGGCCCCATAGGATGCGTAACAACATTAGATACAAGTATAAATAATAATTCGATAATTTGAGTTGTCAGTCAACGAAATGGCCATACAGTGCATCAAATTTATTTCGGTATTTTGTGATACGTTTTATTAAATAAAAGACATAAATTAATATATACATACAAGTAATATTATCGATAACACTGACAACAATGTCAGAAATTGAAACAACAATGTCAGTGTACTTCAAGATATATATTTCAAAAATAAAAACTTACATGTTTTGCAATTATTCAAGTTTGTTTTTTTTTCTCATAGAAAAGCAATCATAAACATGTTCAATTTTATCATTTTTACAACATTTACACAATCGCTGATCTTTACCTATACCTTTATCTCTACCCCTTTCAATCCCCAAATCATGTGAGCTGATTCTAAACCTGCTAAAGGTTTTTCTAGTATCAATATCTTTAATTTTCTCCAGATAAAGTTCTCTTTTGAAAATAGATTTGTACAAAAAATAAGTCCTCAGTTTACCAGCACGCTGTTATATTTTCAGTTATCAGTTATATTTTAAGTTTTCATTAAGTTTTGTAATTATTAACAACACTGGACTTGATACTTTCAATATTAAAATTTTCGTCTGAAGAATCTATTTTCAACTGTTTTGAAATCACATTCACCCAACTAAGCCAGCGATCAATATTTTTTACATGTAATTCTTTGTTTGTTAACAAAGCTTGAAAAAGTAAGCTATTTTGCCCATATTACTAATTCTATTATAACATTTCAAGACATTACATATTATATCTTCTGAAAAAGACATTCTTCCTAATTCTCCCATCACTGCAGCATTACAAGATTTGCTGTGTACACTAAGAATAAATTTATGAAATTTTATAGGCAATTTATCACATATTTTTTTTTCATATGCCCTCTCCAACTTAAAACCTGTTGTTTTTTTAACAAAAGATGATGAAGTATACGCACCCCAGATTTTGCTGCCATATAGGATCACATGTTTAATTATGTGGTCAAAAATATGTAGACTTGTATGTATATGGGGTTGAAAATTTCCAAAAATACCTTTTAATTTGAAAAAAGCCTTTTAAACCTCTATTATAAAGATCGTTTCTAACATGGGTAAATAAACCTGATGCATGAAATATAATTCCCAAGTATATATAACTCTGATACAATTCTGAAAAAGGACCACCTAAGGACCATTGATGCCTAATTTTGTTTCAATTGGCCCAGTGATTTCAGAGGAGATCTTTTAAGCGAAGTTTACGACGACGACGACGATAGAGGATGACAGACGCCAAGTAATGACAATAGGTTACCTGGCCCGTTAGCTAAAAAACGTCATTTTAAACTTTTGGACTTTTAAAATAACTCTATGACATGTAGAATTATTGGAATTTCAGATTTTTTGGATTTATTTTGAAATGTCACATTTAAAAAGTAAAAATTGAACTATGATTTTTAGCTTTAAAATTCTATATATTTTTAAAACTATGTACAAACTCAAACACCCACTAACAACAGACGCCCTGACAGATGAAGCAACCATGGTCCGATCAAGTGCCCCATATGCCCATTTTTTCATTTTTTGATAATTCAAAACTTACAAATCATAACGTCTTTCATTTCTTAGAAAAAATAAATATAGACTCATTCCAAAGAAAAATTATATTTTGAGCAATATAAAGTAAATAGAGGGGAATATACACTTTTAGAAAAAATTTAACCGGAACCGTCACCGGTAATTGTTTCAGAAAAGCAATTGCGGTTGTATTTTCAATGTATAATTATTTATAAGAAGTGGTTATTAATATAATCTATCACGACTAATCATTACAAAATATTTAAGCATAAAGTAAAACTAAATATGTTTCGGTTAATTATACCTTTGAATTTCCTTTCCTTTGTTATTGTTCTAAAGAATTCGCTTTGAATATTGACCTTTTCCTTTGTACCATTCTTTCAGGTGCTTTTTTCAAATACATTTTTTTCACAGCAGAAATGAGATCAGATGGTGTATAATGAATTATATGGAATAAACAAGGGAATAATAGATGAAAATAGAATGGCTCAGGTGATTAACTGGTAGTAGTACAACACGACAGAGAAAAACAAATTAATCGCAAATTTAAATGTAAGTGATCAGGTGCTGAACACGGCTTTGACAATTTAAATCTGTTATGAAATCAATGTTGAGGCATAAGTTTATTGTTCAAACAGAACTTTCTCTACAATAAAAGTTCAGCCATGAAGTGTTTATCTGTACAACCAATCCCTCAACAAAAGAAAACGAGTGGTTAAGTGACAGAGCAGCCAATTTGTTTAAATTTAAATATTTTTTTTTGGAGTTGAAAGTCTTTTTGGATTTTCTGGTGTTTAGTTATTTACTCATTTTTTTAACCCAAAAACATCCATTTTTTCCCCAAATATAGCACCATTTGCTTCCTGGCAAAGGCAAACAACAAACTAAACAGCCTTAGAATAAGACAGCTCTAAAGCCAAGCACTAGTAATGTGAACTCGCACAAAAAACAGAAATGACATCTGTTTCTCCAGAAGCATAACCATTTCCTGCCATACTGCAAGTGGCTTAAATTAGGTACAGTACTGAGTCTGGTGGAATGTAAAGGTTTTTATTTGTAAAAAGTATCATCCTCTTAGTCTTGATTGTACTCTTAATACCGCCACAACCCATCTTCAACAGTCTGAACTGTAATAAAACCAATTTGATCTTAATTATGTACAACTATCCGATATATATTATAGCCATTGTGTCAGATATTGAGTCAGTTGCAGTGAAGGCTGATGTAGCTGACCAATGCATCACTAAAAGTATTATAACCATGCCTATAAAATGGGGCAAAATAACACTACTGTAAATTGTCTTGTAAATGATAAGGGTAACACTTAATGCCCCCTTCAGTTAGCGGCAGGGTCATAAAAAGGTAAAAAGATTAACTGTTTGAAATATTTTCATCATATACAGAAAATTTTCATTTCTGTCACAGCAAATCCTTCGTCATGGTTTGGAGCTTGCCCATCCTGCAATAACCTAATATTTTCCGATGGACTAATTTAAATATACTGAAAATTTCACAAAGATAAATACAAATATACTAACAATAACTATATTACATATTAAAATAAAAACAAATGCAGTTTATGCAGATTTTATTTTAATAAAAAAAACAAACATAAATATAACCTGGAAAAAATTATTTCACACTTTGATCTATATATTATATGTGTAATGAATATAAATTGATATAGTATATACTGCAATAACAAGTTCACAATGATTTGAGAATAAAAGATGAATGAGCCTCTATCACTCACATGGCTTTATTTTGCCAATCAAAGCCCATAAAGATCCTAACTGAAATTTGGCAGTCGCTGGGGTCACTGGAAAAACCACGTAGTGATATCTGTTATGTTTGATTCAAATAGGCCTGGTAGTTTTAGAGGAGAATATTAAAAACAGTTGGACACAATAGACACCAAGTGATGGCATACATAATTTCATATGGATATTTGTTGACACTTTTGTAAATCAGTAATCACATAATTCAACACATTATATAACTTTAATTTTTATTAACCAAAAATAATATTTTCCGTAGTAATCTCAATTAAATTGCATAGATTATTGTGATAATTTAAATGAGGAGAAAAATAAGAATAAAAATGAACTTGAAGTAAGTTAAGGCCACTTTTGTTCCATATGAATAAAAAGTGATAATTTGGTTAGATCTCCTTCTTCCCCAATGCTAAAGGAAATATATTCAAATCACACAAGTATGAACTCACATAAGTAAAGTCAAGAAATACCATAAACGGTGGATGAATTTCTTGTCATTTTTATGTTTTCCCAGACAATCAAAAGGTTATTTCACAAATATTGCAAGCTTGTGCAATATAATTATCTAATTGTGTCAATATTAAACCAATATCCATGCAATAACCTTATATCCTTTCTTTGTTCAATCCATTCTTACCAAATGCTCTGAATTACTGAAATTCTGATAAGTATATGATACTATTTACAATTATCTTTGTGTCTCACTGCTCTGATATATTTATTCCACCAATAAAAATCATCAATAAATATATAAATATATATACACATTTAGATATAATGTGGACGGAAAATTTAAAGTGTGTTAAAACTGACAAAAAGATAATAAACTGAGAATTTATGCAAGTTACGTTTTTATGCTAAGTAACATTGTAATGCCTGTCTGTAAAACTTAATGAAAACTCATACTAAAATCACAAATTAAACTTTAAACATTTTGAGAAATTTATTTAGACTTTTCCCTCATCATAAGTATAATGGTTGGCTGCTGCGAAATCTATTGTAACCAAATACACAAAAAATGTCTTCTGTATGGATTTTTTCAATTTAAATAAGATTTAATGGAGAGTTGTTTAAAACATAAATCTTGCCTGAAATTTTAAAATGTAAATATAGGGCAGAATTCTTACCATTGTGAGCCATCAAAATTTTGTGACAGCAAATACTACACTTACTGTTAAGGGAAATTACACCATTTGAAATTTTAATTACAGTATCTGATGGTGATTCTCGTAGCAGTTTTCAAAAAGGGCTATAGAAATAAAATTACATATCCAACAATTTAAATTATAATTGCAATATTGGTCCTATAATTTTAAAAATATTCTTTCATCTATTATGTAAAATAATATTGATCTTAAATTAAAGAAACTTCTTTCAAATTCAGTAAAATAATATTAGGTATATCACTCAAACCAAAAATAAACAAATAACCAACAAAAATAAAATGTATTTGATAACACTAGTGTATAATTTATGTCATTAAGTACATCAACCATAAATTAAATAAGATGAAAACAAAACAAAAGTCACAATAAATACATGTATAATAAAATATTGTTTGATTATAAATTGTAAAAATATAAATTGCCAATTTTGATTAAAATAAATAAATCAATAAGAAATATTATAACAACCTGTATAAGAAAAATTCAACCAACATATATATATATATATATATATACATATTTTTATATCTTTTAAGGTGAGTAAAAATTTTAAAAAAACTAGACAATCTGATGTCCCTGCACTGAACCAACTGCAGTGCAATTAACCTCAATTAAGGATGCTCGCTGGTCATGATTTGGTCTTTTTGTCAGATTTTCGGAATCCTCGGGTTTTGTCCATTTCTTAAACATTAAATTTTTTGCCCATGAATCCCCACTTTTTCTTTTATAATTCAATCATATATACCTTAAAATGGTATTTGACAAAATTTTATGAATTCCTTTTTATGTTTCATACATCTTTGAGATACTGAAGTTGTCAATGCAAAGACAATGAACAATCCAGAGAAAACCCATTTCCTGCAAATTTTCAAGGCCTTATAGCTCTAAAATGAGCACATAAACCTATATTTTTTTCTTGCTTATTTGTTTACTATTCACATGCTCTCTCAAACTAAAATGCCTATTTCAAATCCTATTTATTTCCTATTAGACCAGCGATCATCCTTAAGGACAGCTTTCATAATAACATATGAAATTCATGTTGTGTCTGGGAGACATAAATGGTGCCCCCATATATCTATTTTTTTTTTAAATACAAGGTGGAAAGTGAACAACAAAATCTGAAAGTTCAATGATAACATTTGAAATAATTGAGCACTTGTCAGATGACCAGTTCTCAGATGACCAGTATTGTATCATAAAACATACTGCCAACTACAAATACTGATACTCACAAGTTTTAATATTTCACAATGTTAACTATTACCCTCAATGCTAGAATTTGTCCCAAAAATGACTATGTTCAACTACCCTACAAAAAGGTAAAAATTGATAAAAATTTAATCCCTAACAATATGCACCTCTTCAATATGTGTACAAACACATTGCAAAGTGAGAATTTCCTAGCATTAAATCTGTAGGAGGAGTTATGCAGACAAAACAAATACCCTGAATGGGACAGATTGGCGAATAGACAAATGGAAAAATGGACATGGGTAAAACAACATGCCCCCTACTTTTAGGCATAAACATTTCCTTCCACACTTTCCAGAAAAATTACATTAAAACAAATCCCTCTCTCATCTGAAATGGCTTACTTGATAATCTTTCCTGCTTTAACTATAAAACACATTCAATAACAAAATCTTTACAATGAAGATGCAAAAAAAATTTTTAAACATTTATCAGCAATTTGTGAATTTGTTTGATCCATGAAGAATTATAATATCAGTATCATGGACATGCACTAATGCTAAAATTATAGGCTCAGTGTCAAGGATGATGTCAAGCTGATATTTATGGATGTCATACAAGTCAATTTCATGAATGAATAATCATTATGTCATTCAAGTAATTACAAAACTTACTATTGTGTCATATCTGCTAAATATGTGACTCAAAAAAGTTTTTTTTTTTTGTTAAATATTATCCATAAAAACAATAATGGTGAATTTTTAATGAATGAATGACTTTTAATCACTTTTGAAGAGACAGGAATCATAATTAAGTATAAGAAACTACCGAAGCTATTGGCCCTGTAAAATCTTTAAATATCTGAAATGAAAACTTCAAATGTAATTTTATGAAATTCTTCAAATGAATGAACAACAAAGTGCATGCAGCTATTTCACTTGAGCATGTTTTTTTAAACTGTGACCTTCAAATAAATATGACCTATCTAATGGTATATTATAGATAAAATACTGTATATAAAATATATGTGACCTATCTAATGGTGTATTATAGATAAAATACTGCAGTATCAATCTAATTCATGTACCATTTTAAAATCTACATCAAAACATATTATCATTTAAAAATCAAACTTTAAGGAATTCAATAGTTGGCAACATACTCTATATAACAAAAATAATCTAAAATTTCCTATTGAAACAGAAAGATAGTTCAGTATGAAAAAGGAATTAAGATTTTGTACTTTTTGTGGTAACTGTTGGTGATGAGTATCACACTGTATTTTTATGCAGAAATAGCAGGATAACAGAGAAAAAAAATCCAAATTATTATTGGTTTATTTATTTATAAAATGCAAGGGTTGTTTTCTCTATGACTAACACAAGGGTTTTTAGTGGTATTGGAATTTTTTATAAAGAAGGTGTCATTACTGTAGAAATAGAAGTCTGTTTGTGTATTAGGTATGTGTTTGTACTTGCTGATTGTCTGTTTGTGTATTAGGTATGTGTATGTACTGGCTCATTGTCTGTGTGTGTATTAGGTATGTGTATGTACTTGCTGATTGTCTGTTTGTGTATTAGGTATGTGTATGTTCTGGCTCATTGTCTGTGTGTGTATTAGGTATGTGTATGTACTGGCTCATTGTCTGTTTGTGTATTAGGTATGTGTATGTACTGGCTCATTGTCTGTTTGTGTATTAGGTATGTGTATGTACTGGCTCATTGTCTGTTTGTGTATTAGGTATGTGTATGTACTTGCTGATTGTCTGTTTGTGTATTAGGTATGTGTATGTTCTGGCTCATTGTCTGTGTGTGTATTAGGTATGTGTATGTACTTGCTCATTGTTTGTTTGTGTATTAGGTATGTGTATGTACTGGCTCATTGTCTGTCTGTGTATTAGGTATGTGTATGTACATGCTCATTGTCTGTGTGTGTATTAGGTATGTGTATGTACTGGCTCATTGTCTGTTTGTGTATTAGGTATGTGTATGTACTTGCTGATTGTCTGTTTGTGTATTAGGTATGTGTATGTTCTGGCTCATTGTCTGTGTGTGTATTAGGTATGTGTATGTACTTGCTCATTGTTTGTTTGTGTATTAGGTATGTGTATGTACTGGCTCATTGTCTGTCTGTGTATTAGGTATGTGTATGTACATGCTCATTGTCT
Source organism: Mytilisepta virgata (assembly GCA_028015205.1). Lineage (NCBI taxonomy): Eukaryota > Metazoa > Mollusca > Bivalvia > Mytilida > Mytilidae > Mytilisepta > Mytilisepta virgata. The sequence continues at coordinate 43,220,027 of CM051515.1, forward strand.
GTGTGTGTATTAGGTATGTGTATGTACTGGCTCATTGTCTGTTTGTGTATTAGGTATGTGTTTGTACTTGCTGATTGTCTGTTTGTGTATTAGGTATGTGTATGTTCTGGCTCATTGTCTGTGTGTGTATTAGGTATGTGTATGTACTGGCTCATTGTCTGTCTGTGTATTAGGTATGTGTATGTACATGCTCATTGTCTGTGTGTATTAGGTATGTGTATGTACTGGCTCATTGTCTGTTTGTGTATTAGGTATGTGTATGTACTTGCTGATTGTCTGTTTGTGTATTAGGTATGTGTATGTTCTGGCTCATTGTCTGTGTGTGTATTAGGTATGTGTATGTACTTGCTCATTGTTTGTTTGTGTATTAGGTATGTGTATGTACTGGCTCATTGTCTGTCTGTGTATTAGGTATGTGTATGTACATGCTCATTGTCTGTGTGTGTATTAGGTATGTGTATGTACTGGCTCATTGTCTGTTTGTGTATTAGGTATGTGTATGTACTTGCTCATTGTCTGTTTGTGTATTAGGCATGTGTATGTACATGCTCATTGTCTGTGTGTGTATTAGGTATGTGTATGTACTGGTTCATTCTGTCATATACTTGTATGTATATATTTGATAATGTACCTCATGTTACACTATATAGTGTCTGAGTGTTGTCAATAAAGTCTTGAAGTTAATTAAATCTAAATCTTTATGATAGACACATTTCTTTTTGTCAAACTATTCAGCTACATAAAATATTATTATTTTTGTATAATTTTTAGAATCCAATAAGTTTAGTTAAAGTTTTACCACACAATTTTTTTTTAAAAGGTTCCTTTAAAAAAAAATCAACAATAACTTAATGAAGATATGGAAACAGCAATAATAAGTTTACATTTTGTAATATTTACATCAAACATCTAGGATGACAAAAAGAATTTAGACAAACAATATTGCAGCTTAAAACATTGAATAATGAAAAATGAGACAGACAAAATTTTGCAAAAAAACATATGCAATGTATATGAAGGAAATACAATGATATTTTTATATATACTTTTCACTTTAACTTATAGTTTTGTGGCCTTAAGACAACCACTGATCAACTATAAACTTAAAACACTACTAACCTTGGAATAATTTTGAAATGACAGTATCATGATCAAAACACTGTATCAAGCACCTGAAGTCTACATATGTATGTATCAAGGCAAATCTTGATAATGAGACAAAATTAATTATGAATTTATGAGGTAAAAATGTAATGCATAATTTAAAAATTTCGATGAAAAATAATTATTCAACAACTTAAACAGTAACAGCTATATTTCAAAATGCATTTGGTCTATTAAACGTATGACATATATATACACTTCCTAGTATGTATAACAAAATTTGTAAGTTAAGAACAGTGAGAAAAAAAAAAACGCTTCCAGCAAAACATACATGTTTTATGAAAGATGGTACTATATCAAAACTACATGTACCATTTTTTTTTCTTCATAAAATCTCCAATATTTGTACAATGGAAGGTGACTGACCTGTTTCATAAAACCTTAAAAATTCTGTACTATGAAATTTAACTGGAATGTGAGAGCTAATCCTAAATTAGAAAACCTCAAACATTTTGTACTTGGTGAGGAGACTGGCCTGTTTTCCAGTGTATTTCTATTGGTTTAAAAGATTTACAACACATGGCTATTTCTTTAAGAATTCTTCTCAAAATGTCTCCAATTGGCCCAAACATATGTCTAAAGCTAACGGCTGCATTCCATAGGAATATTCCAAATGGCTGAACAAATCCATTGAATAGTAACGACAGAATAGGTTTAACAATAAATTCTCCCAAGGTTCCAATTACTCCAACAATTAAAGGCTTGAAAACATGCTTAAGTATAAAATTTATTGCCTCAACAACCAGTAGAATTGCAATACTAGTGATTATTCTCAGGACACCGAAGAATTCCTGGTAAATTCTTGTCAAGATTCTTTCAAACCTACAAAAAAAATGCATAATTATCGTTAATAAAATCTGAACATGAATAATAATAACATGAGCATTAATTTTGTTTAATAAAAACATAACTTATCTTTTGACAAATAAAACCTTTTACAAGTTGAATAGCAAGTACATTTTTCTTATTCCAAAACAGTGTAACATCAGCCATTTCTATCTGAACCAATATTTACTTGCCTATTCTAAATTTTGTTTTAAATATCAGTTATTTGAACATTTATGTGCAATCATCTATTAAAGTGTTCAGCCATTATTATATTTTAATTTAGAAAAAAAACCAAAATCAGACTTTAAGAAAGTTAAAGACATTGCAGTCAAAATAACAACTAATTATAGTTCAGATATGATGCAAAATTTACAACACATTACTGGCATATACCTTTCAGCAAACCTAGGCATGAATGCTTTTTCAGCCTCATCTTCTGCTTCATACTGCTGTAGACTGGTACCATGACCAAAGTAATATGTCCATCTGTAACCAGAAATTTGAATACTTGTATGAATACTGTACAGAAGTATCTATGCGCTGTGAATCTTTACTACATAACTCTGTTATAGACAAACCTTTGATTTGTTGTTTCAAAGCAGTTTGTTGAAACCTGTAATTCTTCTAACTTTATACGATACTGTTTCATTTTAGTATCTTTATCCAGAAAGCCATACATTTAATCAGATATTATCGTAGGTAATAACTGATAACAAATAAAATGCAAATCAACTTAAAAAGGAACAACAGTCTCAGGTTGCTTATAGTAAATGTTTTTTTTTAAAGGGTGCTTAAAGCAAACTGGAATATAGAAATGTAGAAATTAATACAATGTTAAATAATGCAAAAATTGTGAGAGGACAAAAATTGCAATTATTTATACTTGCATTCTAATTTTTGGCCCTTATGTTTTATTATGAGCTATACTAAATATTATTAATTAACTAGTGTTTTATTGGCTTCAATACAACTAAAACTGTCCCGTCAATACAGTATCATTAACTCGGCCAATATAGCAAAACCCGGCCAATACAAATTTTTGACTTTCTCTAGACTTTAGTTTGAATACATACGACAACTCCGATATATTTACATTACATATATTACCTATAAATATGGGCTGTAATTAATGAAAAATGCCTGATCCTATTTGAAGGTAGGTGCTTCAAAATCGATAATTATAAGTTATTCATTATTAGCTCTGACTGAAAAATATCTTTCATTATATTTTCTGATTTTAAATTGCTTATATACATACAATTTTTTAAAAAGTTAATTAATTTAAAAAAGTCGTCAAGAATATGCATTGTGAAAAGTACCGGGGTAGTTAATAAATATATCATTACCTGGTTAAGTCTTTATTGGCCTTGTTATTGGTGCTCGCCCAACTGTATTGGTCTTCGGGTCCACCAATACAGCAAGCCTCAGACCAATAACAAGGTCAGTAAAGAAACAACAATGTAATAATATCATAATATTAATTAATTTTAATTACTGTACTTTGTTGATGATAAGTACACATTAAAATTTCTGAATTAACAATTAATCTATATTTTCATGTAATCACATACAATACAGGGACCTAGACTAACTGTACTTAAACAAAACACATTTAAATGAAACAAGACAGCCACGCTGCATATCACCGCGCCATTATTGTGTTAATCACAAAATTAAATGCTACGAGTTCAATCAAAGGAATATTTCACAAAAGAACAATAACATTTTTTTCAGTCTTTCAATACCATTTCTTCTTTTTTAAATAATTCAGCCAGCGCTATGAATGGCAAAACACAAATTACCAAAGAAATTATACACAGATGTGACAATAACTTTAGTAATGAATTGGACAGTTGAGATAGTAGTCATAATGTTAAATGAGGTGTTACTGATTAGGATATCATACATACATGTAGTGAACTGTTTTTATGATGACATGTTCTACTAATTAAGTGTAAATTTACCAAAGTTGGAATATCAATTTTGGAAATTAAATGGTTAGCCTAAGTCTTGTGACATTAATAGTTATTGATATGTATGGTTGCTAGATACATTTCCAAAAAAATGAAGATCTTAGAGTCTTTCAGGAAATTTACCAAAATTGGAGTTATTATTTTTTTGAAATCCAAATATTCCACTTAATTTTGGAAATTTAATCATTCCCTATACAGCTGTTGCTTTTTTGTAAACAAATATGTATGGTTGCTAGGTACTTTTCAAAAATTTAAGATCTTAAGAGTTCTGAAAGAAATTTCCTGAAAGATCTTAAGAGTCTTTCAGGAAATTAACCAATCCAAAATTCCTAGACCTTCCTAAACAATCCACATCAACAATGCTAACAATGATCAAAGTTTCAGTTTTTTATCTCTTATGGTTCCTGAGATAATCCTGGACATTTAAGGCGTATGTACAGCGAACAGCAAAACATAACCCCCTCTGCTTGCTAGCGTGGCGATAATTATGGCATTTTTATGTTATGTTTTTCATATTGGCATTGTTATAGGTCTGAGGCTTGCTGTATTGTCCTGAGCGAAGCCGAAGGACAATACAGCTGGCCGAGGACAATATAAAAAAACATTAAGTAACGACACCTTTATTAATTAATCAGCCCAATATTACTTTGACAAGGCCAATATGAAACTGGAAATGGGTCAATAGTGAAAAGGCCGTATTGGACTGGATTTCCTCGTATTGGTTTTGTTCCCAATTCCATATCATATTGGCAGTTTCAAACATATAAAGGCTAATAAATGATAGTTAATTAATAATAAGCATTAAATATGAATGTAAAATTCTAACTTTGGTAAATGTAAAGAATATGCTTGAATTTATGCGTAGTTTATAATATAGTAATTAATGTATGAGGCATTTATATTGTACATAATAAGAAATTAAGATTATTAATTTGATAATTGCACACAAAAAAACAACAGTTTTAGTTCATATTGAGCAGTAAATACTACTGCCATATTTGAATACTCTGATACATTTACTAAATTTTATCAATAACACAAGCTCTATAGCTACACAATTTTTATTTGGTTCCTCACACTTGGTGTTGACAACCAATTAAGCATTTTCTACTCTTCAATGTTAAATCAGAAATCATAAAAATAAACATTAAAAGAAAGAGAACAACCTCATATTTGAGTTTAATTTTTTACAAGAAAACAAGTATATTGTTTTTGAAAGATATAATTCAATAAACATGATAAATTATAATTTATTTTGTTAAGCCTTTTATGACTACCTGTTTTGTTCTGAAAGAAATTTGTGGAAATATTTCACAGCAGCAATTTACTTTATATGACAAAATGAGATTTCTTTATACAATAGCATATGAACAGACTGATTCATAATTCAAAAGAAGAATTATCTCCCTTGGTTATTTACCACAGGGATGTAAAGTACACACAAAAAATGCAAGCAAGTTCAACACTATTTGGTTAATATTACTTCTGACACTTACCTAAATTTGGAACTATTACTAAGGAAAAGTACATATAATCAAAGAAAATATATTCAACAAATATTTCCTGTTGAATTCTCTTAATATAAATATGGGATCGTTGAGGCTTTATTCTTTTAAGCATTTTGAAACGACTTTTCTAATCTACTTATTTTCACTATTACAAAAATATAACGTACTGTGAAATCAAAGAAATGTTGTCTGATGCAACAATTAAAGGAATAGGGTTGATTTATTGCTATGGCCTAAATAGAACCACTGAACAAAATTCCATAAACACAAAATCAAAAGATTCCTTAAAATCACAGCTTATCTACATTTTTATATTAAATGAATCATCATACCTCCCTTCATCTTCTTTAGTAACATAAGGTGGATATAAAGGCGAAGCATAAGACTGAAACATTTGAAGATCCCCCTCTATCACTTCAGGTGGTTGTTCTTGACCTCTGACCTCTACAGGTGCGGCATGGAACATGTCTTGAGGTGATTTTGATGGTTTCTGATGATATGGTAAAGGCTGAGGTTGTCTTTGTTGTTGTTGCTGCTGAGGAATGTCCTGTACAAATAAACCAGAGATCAAAGATACTTTTGTCTGTCAAATCAAAAATATTATTAATGTTAATATTTAAAAAAAAATTGTGAAGATAATTGCAGTATAAAATATCACGCATACTGCATAGAAATATTATGAAACTCTAAAAAATAATTTTAAACAAATTACTTCACTTTTTAAAGTATGTGTAAATGGCCATATTTTATTTTACTGCATTTGGCATAAAATCAAAATTCATATAAGACATATTTAATATTAGTTGAATGGGAAATGGTTTTCTGGTAATTTTTTTGCAAATAACTGAAGGTTTGCAATTAAGTTGAGTTGAATGTATTACCTTTTTGTTTAAGACCAATTTATAAAAACCATCACCACCCATCAAATTTTAATTAAAATGCATACATTAATTTCTGGAGCCATCCTTTGATGATTGAATGTGAACTTATCTTCAAATATATAAATATCTATTTACCAACATAACATTTAATCTACCATAAATCTGTATTTTCACATACATTGTGATTTTTGTTGATATTTCTAGGTGTTTTTCCTCTTCCTGAAAGTCTGGCAATCTTCTCACCAAATCCACTGGTCAAACTTTTCCATGTTGGTTCGGATCGATTTGTAGCCATAGGATCATCATAAAGTGGGTCTGAAATAACAAACATATATAAACAGTTCTTGTTCACTGCGTGATCATGTTGACTGAAATGCATTCTAACATCAAATGCATTTACTTTCTGAATTAGTAAGACAAATCCAGATGTATTTAAAGTTGTATACAAAGTTTCAAAATCAATATGGTAATGCATCACCATTTTTTTTGGCATTTTAGGTAAGTGCCAGATGTTCCTGATTGAAACTAGTCATTGTTTTGAATACACATCAGTTGAACGCTTTAAAAAAGTGTTTTTGTGGATAACTTGAAAAACTTTTCTCATCTTAAAGTCTATAGAGCACTAACTCAGCAAAAGTTTCAACTTAAACATTATACTGATGGTTTTAAATACTCATCAACTGTCTACATGAAATTTTGTTGGAGGTTAAATATTCTCCTATGAAATAAAAGAGACATTGTTTTCCCCAATTAAAAAAATTACCTGGGACCCTTTACAACTGTATCTCCATTAGGTTATATTAACATTCAGTCCTAGCTAAGTATATAATAATCAGATTAAGATGTGGTCTTACAAGTATCTTTCGTGTAAACATCTCTCGGACAATATCAGCTTGAGACCGTTTCAGGACAGTCACTTACCTAATGTAGGAAAGTCTCTTTACAGTAAAATACAAGGAATATACTTTTGTAAATGGAAATGGTCAGCTGTTTAAATGGCATAAAAGGACTAAAACATATAAAGACAAAAGCCGAACAAAACCAAATGCAAAACAATAAGAAAAAATTTTTATAGCACCTTGTTGTTGTTGTAGTTTAAGCCTCATTGACTCTGATTCTTGTTCCCTTTGTTTTTCAGCTGTAAAATTGATCCTTAATTCTTGTAATGTTTTCTCATCTGCATCAGAATCCCAGGAGTTCACACCTATAATGCAAAATTTGTTTCAATTTGATATATACATGTATTATTTCATTGTAGAAAATATGAACTGACTGATTAGTTTCCATAAAATCAGAGTGAAAACCTTCTTCTATATACTGGTGCATAATGTTCTAGTTAATAAATCTGTTGCAAAACACTTTAAGGATGTCCGCTGCTCAGTTTCAAAATAACAAGCTTTTCATAAAACTGGTAAAAATTGATAGTGGATTAATAAAGGAGCTCAAAGAGAAAAAAAAATTATAGGTCCGTATGCTTGTTTTCGAGATATAAGCCATTGAAAATTTGGCTGGAAAAATATGCTCTCTTGATTTTACATAGCTTTATCATTGACAAGTTTTATTTCTCAAAAACCATTAAATAAATAAAGGATTTTATAAGATTTTTACAAATGGCTTATTATTTTTCATGCAAAAGAATTGTGAAAAGAAAAATGGGTGTTAGCAGGAAAAATAATTTATGGCATTCAAATGGATACAACAAGATGATTCTGAACATTTGACAAAAATTCAAAAACATGACCAGCAAAAAAACATCCTTAAAACAATAAAAATCCTCAATATTCATTCGTATGCTCATACACTATTCAATTACATTACAGCCAAAAAAGGTTTTTTTCCAGTTTTTCTATTATGATTATTTGATTACCAACTTTTATCTAAGGCTTCAATACAATTTTTAAAGTATTTTTTTTTACTCATTGATTTGTATGTCAAGCTCAAACAACCATGTTCTTATTACAACTGTTTGTTATTTAACAGATAGTTAAATGTATGCAGGGGCTATCTGTATTTTGAATTATTTTTGCTGTTATTTTCCACAGTTTTGATTTATCCAATTTGTCATATAATACAACAAACAACACATCAAAATATTTCAACTGCACATTTCTTTTTCCAGATTGGGTATTTTATTTGGAGAATTACTTTTAAAGCTTTCCTGTTTTGTAACACCAGGTTTCCTTTGCTGACCATCACTTTTCTGTACATCATAAATATTTCCTTTTCTGTCCTTCCCTGGCCTATCTGGCTCCCTCTGACCATCTGGTGTCATGGTACCTACAAATTTAATTTCATACTTTCTTAATCTTAGCAAATTCCGCATTTAAAAACTTATTAATTAAAATGAAATGTGAGGACATGTTTGCTTTAGAAAAATAATGTGATACCAGGGAAAATCAGTTCTGACTGCTTCTGCCAAGAAAGTAGAATTCAACGATTTTTCATTGTCTAAACCAGGGATCCCAAAATTTGATCAGCCTCTGCTGGACATTTTTTTGATAGACATGAATTCTCAGTTTACACTCTTTTCAGCAATCTCAAAACATGACCTTATTTCATACAAATGTTGTTATGCAAGATTTATAAATGTTTTGGGTAAGACCTGAATTAAATGTTGTTTAACATTCTGTGCGGCGAATTTCTATGTTATAGGTGTCTTCTTCGAGGTCTGCGTTGGTACGTATAAATATATCAATATGGGAAATGTACTACACAACAGAGTAGAAATGACTTAAATAAATGAATAAAATAAATTCAAGTTAAAACAACTTTGAAATCAGTATATGAAAGTCTTCCAGAAAGATGAAATTTTAATTACTTTTTCATATTTAACTTAAAAACACCTGACTGATCGTCTCTGATGAATGACCTCGATTATAATTAAGCTCCATAAAAGCACAGACACCTTTGTAAATTACCGTACTGACATGGTAATTGCTGTAAAAGCAGTTTGAAAAGATCAGTCAACTATCATGACTATGGAGACGAAATGACCTGAATGAGGTCTGACACCGTTCTGCCGAACTTTGAATTTTGGCGTCGCAACTTTTCAATATGTCTTTATATTAAAAAATAGAAATTTAGGACGTCCAAAAAATTAGAATTTCTCCAGTCATGTCCGGAAAATGGCAGGCTTTCTGGATCCTTGGTCTAAAATGTTCAAGGAATTTACATTATTTACATACTATAAAGTATCTTTTTGTTTTGTTTGAGTTTTTTATGTGTGTTTATACTTGATTTGCAATATAAAATCTTATGTAATCCAGATTAGTCAATAAAATACACCAAGTTATGCTTCTGTGTTGAAAAATGGTGTCAGAAAGGAATATTGAATATAGGCAATAGTTATACTGCAGATGATCATTTCATAGGATGTTCAATATAAGTTCTACAGTCCAGCATCCCTAAAGTACAGTTAAAATTTATTTTTCTCCAATTTAAGATTTTTTTTAGATATTAAACAGGGATCATCACAGAAAAAATTTCAAGAGGTGGAGGAGAATTGAATTTTACTTCTGATAAAATGGCGATGGTCAGTTTGATTTCATTTTCTCATTAACATAAAGTTCAAAAGAAAGAAAAAAAATCCCATAATGAAATACACTTTATTCAGATTTACTGTGGCCCATTAAAAACTCCAGAGTCACTAAATTAACACATTTCCATAAGTATTCAGCAGTCTAAGGCTTTTTTTATTCATCAAATGCCCTACTGGCCAAAGTAAATGTTTATCTTCAAACTCCTTGTTTTTTCATCATCATACTATACTGAACACCATAGGTATAGACAGGTCAAAGTCTTTGGTGCATGTGTAACAGGAGGGGTCTCATTATATAGAAACCAAATGTTGCAATGCCATAATGGTCTTAAAGTGAAATGGTTAATTTACAAACATACACCATGTTTTGTTCTTAATTGACAAGAATTTAATATTCTGACCTATTTGTTAAGGATTTCCGTTCCTAACCCATTTGGGATCGTTCTCTGTTCATTGAATATCATACAGATGCATCATTCTGGTATATTTTTCTAATGCAACAAAAAGCACATGACTGATTTAGATTACAAATTTGCTTTTAGTTGTATCGAATTTGATCGATCTCTTTTGGGTATACTACAGATATTATGGAATATAAGATCTTACAAACTAAACTTTTTTACACTCCTTTCTCTGTTCTGAACGTTAATGATGAGAGTAATTAATTGCAGTGCTGAAATATTTAAGGGTGGCTCTAAAATTTTAAAGGTAATGCTGAAAATTTAAGAGTGGTGGACCTCCACGTTTAAATAGGTCATGGTGATCCCTGTTACGTTTACTCAAACCTTAAAATTCTTTCTCTTTACTTGCCTTATCAGCTTGGGAATACCAACATTATAAATCTTTTAATAACACAGTACATGTATATTGTTTGGATGCAAAAACATTTTGCTGGGACTCATTATAAATTTTTTATGAAGAGAACTGAAGTTTGTCAAAACTACTTCATTATACATAAAATTAACTGAAAAATTACAGAATTAAGAAAATTCTTAAGTTTTTCTCTTAAACTTTGCATTAAAAAAATTAAAAAAATTATGAAACAACCTGTCAAAGCTGGTCTGAAGTTATATGGCGGGCTATTTTCATCTTTTTTGGTTTCCACCATTTTTCCACGAGCTTCCTTTTGGACTGTTGCATATAATGGTGGTTCCTTTATCCTTAAAAAGATAGTATATATATATTTTTACAATGTAAAGCAATAATTAATATAAATATGAAAACTCCCATAATGATACTGTACACAACTTTGAACAATTCATTACAAATTATTTTTTGAGATGATATCTCAATGACTTTTAAATAAAAACTTGGTGCACAATTTTAGTTTTATTGAAATGGTATCATGATAAATTAGACTTATGGCTATGTGACATTTTTCTGAAACAAACTGTATGAATTCCAAATTTGATTTTCCCTAAGTGAAAGTTTCAGATATATTTTAAATTCTAAAAAATTATGGTCTTTTGATGGAAAAGTAATACCTACTAAGATTAGCTTTTGCAGCTTTTCACTTCTACACTCTAATCTATTTAAACAGCTTAATACATATAATATATAGACGGATGTACCTGCAAAATGTCATTCCGGGTTCTGAAGTTAAAAATTATTGGGGGAGATTGGCTTTAGCCAAGGTTTGTATTTGTCATTCAGGTGAACTTTTTGCAGGAATTATTTTCATGCCCATAATTTCAAATGTTGTGTACAAAAAACATCCAATAAAAAAATTAGACCTTTTATGATATAAGTAAACCCATTGTAGTTACAGAAACTATTATAAGGAATTTTAATGAAATTTATATTTTCTGCAAATTACATTGTACTTTACAATATCAGACATACTCTGGAATTCCATTATTTTCTGTTGGTTTCTTTTTCTCTTCTGAGTTTTTCTTGTTGTCTAAAACAAAAAGGGTTGATTAAAAAAAAACAAGAGGCTCACCAGAGCCTGTATCGCTCACCTGGAGTCTGTTTTCATTGGACAATTAATCAACTATTTGACCAAGTTTGTTGCAATTGGTTCAATTGTTCAGGGAAAATTTGTGGAAGATTTATTTTTCATAAGGTTTAATGTTAAAATATGTTCCCTGGTGGTGGTAGTCCTGGCAGGAAGTTGACAAAATTGACCAGGAATAAGGGTGAACCTTAAATAAATGTAACAGAACCCGACCTCAAATTACACAAACCAATAACTCCTAAATAGAATTTGGGATTCCCTTCAAAATTTCAGGGTAGGTAGATCTCAACATGGCAAACATTTTTCAATTATATTTCACTTCTATCTCAAATAGTTTTGGAGATATTCAAAAATGTTAAAATTTTGAAAATTTGACAAAAAAAGGGCAATAACTCCTAAATGGGTTTTGGGATTTCCTTTAAAATTTCAGGGTATGTAGATCTCAACATGGCAAACATTTTTCAAATTTACATTTCACTTCTATCTCAAATAGTTTTGGAGATAAATGACGAAAAATGTTAAATTATGAAAATTTGACGAAAAAAGGGCAATAACTCCTAAATGGGTTTTACGATTTCCTTTAAAATTTCAGGTTAGGTAGATCTTGTCATGCTGATCAATTTTACCCCATGTCAGATTTTTGATATCTGTAACGGTTTTTAAGTTAAAAGCCCAAAACAACACATGCACCCCTATATTCTATTTTTAACTACGACGGCCATGCTTTATGTCAGATCAAAATAAATTGAGGGTCGTTTGTAGAGGACATGTCATAGATCATTCCTATTAAGTTTCAAACCAATCGGCCCAGCAGTTTCAGAGAAGAAGATTTTTTAATAAAAAAATTTTGAAAATTTGACAAAAAAAGGGCAACAACTCCTAAATGGGTTTTGGGATTTCCTTTAAAATTTCAGGGTAGGTAGATTTCAACATGGCAAACATTTTTCAAATTTACATTTCACTTCTATCTCAAATAGTTTTGGAGATAAATGACGAAAAATGTTAAAATTTTGAAAATTTGACAAAAAAAGGGCAATAACTCCTAAATGGGTTTTGGAATTTCCTTCAAAATTTCAGGGCAGGTAGATCTTGTCATGCTGATCAATTTTACCCCATGTCAGATTTTCGATATCTGTAATGGTTTTTGAGTTATTAGCAAAAAACAGCAATTTACCCCTATGTTCTATTTTTAGTAACAGTGGCCATGTTTTTCGACGAATCAAAAATCCCCACATCAGTTCTATGCAGGGTACCCCAAGGAACATTCATACCAAGTTTGGTTCTAATTAGTCAAGTAGTTTCAGAGGAGAAGATTTTTGAAATAATAACATAAAAAAAAGCCAAAAATGTCAAAAAAGGGCAATAACTCTAACATCAGTTGACAGATTTTCACGAAAATCAGCATACAGGTAGCTCTCATCATGCTGAACACTTTCAACCTGCCAGAATTTGCCATAACCTAATGATTTTTGAGATATTTGCGAAAAACTGTTGTCTGACCCCTATGTTCTATTTTTAGTAACAGCGGCCATGTTTTTCGACGGATCAAAAATCCCCACATCAGTTCTATGCAGGATACCCCAAAGAACATTCATACCAAGTATGGTTCCAATTGGTCAAGTAGTTTCAGAGGAGAAGAGTTTTGAAAAATTGTTAACGACGACGACGGACGACGACGGACGCCAAGTGATGGCAATAGCTCACATGGCCTTCGGCCAGGTGAGCTAATAAAACGAGTCCTATAAATGTATCAATGACGGTTATTTAACAAATGAGAGATTAAACATAATCAGCGCTCCAGATAAGATTTTTTTTATGCGATTACACAATTAAACTACTACAAACCTAATTAATATGTCAGTTAATGAATTAAAAAAATATTTGCCCAAACAACATATATTCAACCCATCTAATTACTATTGTCAACCTATGTTCCCAAAATGATTTAAAATTTTGAACACTTCTTCCTCAAAATTACGAAAAATTTTATCTGCATTAATAAGTATTAGCAAATGTTTAACTTAAGGTGACAAGTAAAAATATTCTTTACTAGCCCTATGTGTATGCAATTGGATATTCCTTCTGAATACAGTAGAGATGAACACAGATTTAATATATATAACCATCACCAACATACACAAGAGAAACTTTAATGTTGGTAAACAAACAACATACTAATTGCCACTGAAAATCTTTCAGCTGGTGTTGGTTTGTTTTCCATCCTTGAGTCTTCATCTTCTATCTCAAGATCAATCCTGGGAGGCTGTGTCAATCCATGTTGTCTAGGTGATGTGAAGTCTAATGTACTGTCCCAGTCTGAATCACTGTCATCTGCCATATTTTATCTGATGTATATATAAAAAATTTATCCATTGCACCAACTGCCAACATTAACTCATATGATATGCATGATTAATACCATTTTCTCCATGAAATTTTATAACTAGAATTTTGAAACAAAATCATGATTCTCACTTCTAAGTGGCTCCTAGGAGCCTGTTTTGCTCACCAGGTTTACAAATAGCCCAAAAAATCTCATTTAAAGACTAACCTGTCTATTTTTCCCTTTGAAGATGAAATGATAAATCTTTGTAGAAGACCTCACTCACATCATTTGTACCAATTAACAAAGCTTTGGACTTGTTCAATTTGGAAACAAAAATTGCCAATGGCAATGTTTTAGCCATATCAAGAAGATTTGAGGACACTTTATGGAGGACTTCACAACAATCATTTGTACCAAGTTACAAATCATTTGCGCTTATAGTTTCAGAAGATTTTTAAAGTTTCAATTAATCAGTAACAAGAATTCCCCATGGCAGCCATGGTTTTTGCCGGATCAAGTCAAAAAGAGGGATCTGGGTAGAAGATCTAAAAAAAATCCCATGTATCAAGTTACAAATCATTTGCACTTGTAGTTTCAGAGGAGATGATTTTCTAAATTTCAGCCAACCAGAAAAAAGAATTGCCCATGGCAGCTATGCTTTTTGCCGGATCAAGTTGAGATGAGGAACCTCACAAACATCCATTGTATCAAGTTCCAAATGATTTGCATTTGTAGTTTCAGAGGAGATGATTTTTCAAATTTCAGCCAATCAGAAACAAGAATTGCCCATGGCAGCCATGTTTTTTGCCGATCAAGATGAAATGAGGATAGTTTGTACAGGACCTCACAAACATCCATCATATCAAGTTACAAATCATTGGCACTTGTAGTTTCAGAGGAGATGATTTTTAAAATTTCAGCCAATCAGAAACAAGAATTGCCAATGGCGACCATGTTTTATGCCAATCAATGCGAAATGAGGAACATTTGTACAGGACCTCACAAACATCATTTGTATTAACAAAAAACATCCAATAAAAAAATTAGACCTTTTATGATATAAGTAAACCCATTGTAGTTACAGAAACTATTATAAGGAATTTTAATGAAATTTATATTTTCTGCAAATTACATTGTACTATACAATATCAGACATACTCTGGAATTCCATTATTTTCTGTTGGTTTCTTTTTCTCTTCTGAGTTTTTGTCATTTGTACTTTTAGTTTCAGAGGAGATGATTTTTTAAGTTTCAGCCAATCAGAAACAAAAATTGCCCATGGCGGCCATGTTTTTCGTCCAATCAAAATGAAATGAGGATTTTCATAGAGGATCTTTAGTACATCATTCCTGCAAAGTTTGGTTCCAATTGGCCAAACAGTTTCAGAGGAGATGATAAAAATATGAAATGTTAACGACGATGACAACGACGGACGGACACAAATTGATGTCAATAGCTCACATGGCTTTTCCAGGTAAGCTAAAAATGAGGAGAGATAAAAAGAATATGAAGATAACAGTCATACAGTGTGCTCAATAATAGTACCATTCTAGTGAAAAAGTCGTTTTATTGATGAAATAATACTGATAAATAAATACTATAATGGCGATGCATTTAAATTGGAAAAAAATATGAACTGTAAACATTTCTTTATTATTTTATAATAAAAACAATAAAAGCTATAAAAGATTTTTCACTTTAATACATAATAATATACATGTAAAAATCATATACAAATTACACATACAGTATACAGTAAAGTACGATGCTGGAAATGGACACTTCAGTGACATTGTTTGAACACTGCCCCAATTTTTTTCATGCTGATTGTTTTGTATTTTTATGTGTTAAGATACACACATATAACAATTTTTTTTTAAAATATTAGGGCTCATGCACTCACAATGGTGACTGCATTATAACGTATTAGCAGGTCTGGTCGAACTCGCAAAACCGTGTATAACTAGTTCTCAAAATAATATATACGCAAATTTACAGGTACGATCAATTATGTGTTTGCAATACACAGGTCTGGTCGAACTAGCAAACTTGAATATATCTGAACAGTGAACTGAAAAATGCTTTTGCGAGTATGACATCATCAATATACTCACAAATTAGGCGTTCCCTAGGTCATTCTAGCATGGCGCTGCACCATGCCTCCATCTCTGAGCAACATGCTGCCCTCTGAAGCCTTTTTAGAAAGTGCATTGAGAATACTTTAATTGCTATCTAAAATACCATTCAGAAGACCCTTTCAGGGACCCCATTTCTATCAAATAAAGTTGTTTTATTGTCTTTAAACAAATTCATAGCAGTTTTTTTTAACCTAATTTAGGAATAAAAGTTGTTAATTATTCGTAAGTGTTTGATTGCAGGGCTAACATAGTGATTTATTGTTTAATCAATTAAGAAATTTTCCCCATGTTGTGAAATAGGATGTCCTCATATTTAACATTGACACACTAAATTACCCTTCCCTCCCCTACTAGGGAAAGATACTATGCCTTCACATATTTCTGGGGAAAACTCTACAAATGCAAGTTTTTTTCACTGGTTGTATATTCTTTCACCTGTAATGCAAATGCGTAATCTGTCATACCTGTAAATTAGGATATATATTCTTTATAAATTTTTGAACATTTTTACTGAGAAAATTTAAAATCTACCCTGCAATTATGATGAAATTCAAGGTCAAAGTTCACCGGAAATTGAGCAATCTTTCAGACGTTTTTGACAAAGATGTTCAAAATGTTTCAGTAGTTCTTAAGTTGGTTTTTATTTATCAATTTTTATTTTATAACAATTATTGAAGATATATTTAAAAATATTTTGCATTTCTATTGTGATTTTTGTATATTTACAAAATATATAAAACTCTGGTGAGATACTATTCCAGACTCAGCACTGGAGATTTCATAAAAAATATTGAATGCTGGGAAAGAAAACTCGCTTTTGAGAGTGTACTCGGTTTTGCAAGTTCAACCAGACCTGATACAGGTTAAAAAATATACAACCAGATAAAGATACTCATATTTGTGAGTAAATTGATAACTTCATACTAGCAAAAGCGAGTATCAGTTCAATGTTTATACTTGTGTTCGCAAGTTCAACCAGACCTGATACAGGTTAAAAAATATACAACCAGATAAAGATACTCATATTTGTGAGTAAATTGATAACTTCATACTAACAAAAGCGAGTATCAAGTCACTGTTTACACTTGTGTTTGCAAGTTCGACCAAAACTTGATTGGGGAATGTGAAATAAAAATGTCAATTCAAAATAATAAAAAATTAAAATTTGACTTGCACATTGCACTACAATTTACTACGTTGAACTTAAGGGAACAGTCATTATTTACCAGCTGGGAGGGGTTGGGAAATTTTAGGGGGGGTTCAAATTTTTTTTAGACTTGTACTGGGGGGGGGGGGGGGGCTTAAATTTTTTTTTAGGGCACACTGGGGGGGTCGAAAAATTGAATCAGAATTATTTACTACAACAAATATTGAGCAGCCCATTTTCTGTGTCTGTGATTGTTTAATGTTGGGATGATTAAATCTTGCTTATTAAATAAATGCCTTCATATCATCTGAGCTTAATAGACCATGTAAACTGTTGATAGTGTAATCTCTGATGCCAGCTGGTCATCACAGCTTTATTTCTTAACCTATCATATTAATCTCCTCATGAATGTGAAAACTGTGGTTAAAGGAAAATTAACAAGTTTGTTGTTTTATGTTAAAAGCAGGTTTTTTTTTCGCATTGTGATTCCATCATTAAAGGGTATAAATAAATGGGAGGACACCAAGTATGGATGGTACCCCAACCCTAAAAATGATAAATGTAGATACTTAAATGCAGTATTACCTGAATTTTATGAGCATGTTTTGGATTATAAAAGTGACCATTCAGTGTTTAAGAAGGCGTTTCTTACTGAAGGTATTAGACAATGGGAGTACAAAGCAAGACTGGAAAAAGTTGAAAAATTAATTAGTTTTATACAAGGAGATAATCCAAGTGCAATTGGACACATTATTAAAGCTGATTATCTGAAACTTGGACAAAATAAAATTTTAGATGATTATCTAAAAAAGTTGGAAGATGTGGAATCAATCATTAACAATTTACAGGGGGATTTAAAAGCTGATGAAAGCATATTTACGACTTTTCAGGACGTTCTCTCAAGAAAGATCATTTCAAGTTTCAACACCTTTTTAATTTGAAAATGATTGCTTCCTTATCTGAACAGAAGGAAAAAGTGAAGGAAATTTTGCATCGATGTGAAAGATTGCTACATAAATACAAGCAAATTTGCGGAGCTAAGGGTCGAGTTGGCAGGACTGAAGCTGGAATGAGAGACAAAAAGAGGAGCCTTAACTGTAGAAAGGCTGTAAAAAGGAAATTGAGAATTCTGGTTTCAATGTGCAACAATTTGAACAAACAGCTGTGTCCTTCAATTGAAAATCAAGAACTTTTGTTTTCTTCTCATATGAATGGATTGTATGACCTTTGCAAAGAAAGGTATTCCTTTGGTACTAACAATATTGATGTTAAACAATTGGGTAACATTTCTTTAAAGTATGCAAAAGCTCTGTTTGTTTTATTTGAGAAGAATGTTTTTAATCATACGGCAAAATGTTTGATTTTGGTCATGAAAGTGAGGAGCAAATGGAGAGTGAAAGCAGTCAGGGAGAGAATGATGGAGTAGTTGAGAGTGGTGAGGACTGATTAAAGGTTAGTTTGAAAAAGGTTTTTAAATTGTCCATGTTGTCTAACAATCCATGTTTTGTTTTACAGTTATATTAGATCTACAAATGTTGTTAATGTAAATAAATGTCATTTTTTATAGTTGTTTTCCTCTGATACTAGGAAGTTAAGGAATGGGGGGGTCAAAATTTTCGAATTGATTCTTTTGGGGGGGTTGATTTCTTGGATTTCCCCCATCTGTGGGGTTCATTCTATCATCATGGTTTTGGTGAAAATTCCCCAACCCCCCAGCTGGTAAATAATGACTGTTCCCTAACATGCCAAATGATGACCTATATATTATGGCTATAAATACAAAAACATGTGAAATCAACACTTAAAAAACCCCGAATCCTCCTCTGTTAACATGTTCAATAAAGGCATATCGCGCCATATGTAGATAGTCCAGAAATGTGTGCACAGAATCGCCTATCATCTGTGCACACATTTCTGGACATATTATATGGCCATATGGACACATCTTGCAAACAAAATAACGGGAATGGTCTATGATCACACTCATATTCAGAATGTCATGACAAGAATCTTACCACGTATCTATCAGCGAGAAGTATTTTTCAATAATTGAGCTTCTAAATATTGCACCACCTGAGAACCAGGAAGACAGACTTTGTTTATACTCGTTGTTTTCACGCTCCAATGGAATTTGGCGTCAGGTAACCTTGATAGCATTTCCGGTTGCCGACAAAATGAAAGTACAAAAATTAAGTATGCAAAACCGTTCTTGCTTTTAAAATCTATAGAGAGTGCTCCTTAGATAGGAGGAATATACCAGTCACAGTAACAGTGTGTGACAAGAGTAAATCCAAGATAATAGTTCAGTTGTATCTAATAAGATTAAGGGTTTGGTGAAAAGTGGATGGGAGTCACGGGAGAATGGAGGGTTACGGAAGATCGTATCTAGTATTATTCCACTATATATATTAATTCATAGCTATGTACGTATTTTATTGGTTGAGACTCTCCCACGTGATATTGAACAAACATCGTGTTTCGCTCTCAGATTCGTGTTTCACCATTATATCCCAGTTTTTCGAAATACTTAGAATTTAACCCGAGTTAGTGGAACAAATAATTAATTTCCCTTGCATTAGTGAAATATGAAGATTTCACTAATGCAAAGGAAGTAAATGTATAGTGTTAACTTCAGTAAAATGTGTAAAAAAAGCATATATATATGCCCAATGGACACCATGCCCCGCCTCCACACAAACCCGGGGGTGGGGGAAAAGGGGGGGGGGGTGGCACACTTAGTGAGGTTTGTTCTGGTATATTTTTTTCGTTTTTCTACAAAGGGGTAATATCTGACAATCTGGAATAGGGTTATATATCAAGAACATCTGGATCGGGGATATAATTTGAAGGAAATAACATCAACACGATTGACCTGTAGGTTAAACACTGACTATATTTCCAATATCACGATGGATAGTTCAAACCTTGCAATGTCATTCACAGGGTTATTTGGCCTGGTGGGTTCATTGCCCATTGAAGATAAATTCTACGAGTATCCACTGATCCCGTGAACATGAGTATTAATGATAATGGCACTCTTCAAATTCCAGAAAAAGAACACCTGGGAATAAAAACTGCCATTGATAATATTTTCCAACGATCAGAAAGATCATCACAAAAGGAAAAACAAAAAAAAAAAAAAAAAAAAAACAAAGGAGTGCTCAGTATGAGGAAGATCCCGGAATTTTACTGCAATTAAGGGGTATGCTTCACATGTCCACAGTCAGAAAAAGGCCCAGTATTATTTTAGACATAGATGGGTCTTCCAAATGTTTCGGTTTTAATGCTGCTGATGAGAGGTAACTCCTTGAAATGCGTCGTATACAGCATAGTATAAATTTACTATATCTTATATTAATATCTTTGGATTGTTATTTTTAGACACAGGTTCATTGTCAGTTTTGTGCCAATTGTGATTAGCCGCTAATTGGTGAGCTCAGACCGATATAATCGGCAATCAGATATGAATTATCTTCACTGAACCCAGTGAATGCCAGACAAACTATGACTTCATCAACCTCATCATATAACCACATGTCAAACTGTCACCAATATTACTTAAATCCAACTTTACATATTTTACAAGTCAATGCTCACAAACATAATATGGTAAATCGTTTATAAAGTTGGGCTGAAGTCTCTACACTGAAGGAGAGGATTACAAACAAATTTCTGCAAATCACAGGACCATTTAAAAAATCTACATTTATTAAAAAAATACGACGAAATGTGTCCATCTTCTGCATCAAAATTGGTATCATGGGATATAATTTACAAATAATCAGATATATCAACTCTGTTGCTCTTTAAAATGCACCTTTATACAATTTTTTACCAACATGTTTCAACAAAGTACAAAAAGAAATTGATTTTATATAAGTAAGATTGTAAAGTGTAATATTCGGGACTTCCGGTAGTCCAAAATGTTTTGTCGATGGATTTATTCTTCGATCTGCGAAAGAGGAAGAATATTCGGGTACGCTTTAACGAGACTACATACCCCGCTTCGTGTTGCCTTCAATTGTAAGTCTTTTCCAGCTTTGCTAGCAGTGAAAATCATGAGATAAAACAATAAACAAAACATTAAACTAGAAACTTGTTCACTGCAAGCAATAACAAAATCTCCCAAATTACTTGAAGCAATATGGATGTCCATTATTTCATCATCAGTGGTGTTCAATTCAAGATTTATCGGGATTAAATACAAATCTAAATGTCAATCAAAACCAAAGAACTTAAATAAAACAACTGCGAAATATTTCAAAATCACGTTGATAACATTGAATTGAGACTTAATAATTGGCCATCGCAATAGTAGAATTGTAGATTTTTTTTGAAAATTTATTGAATAAATAATGAATGTAACAAATATCAACATCAAGTAATGGCAAAATGTTAAAAAATAAACAATATTTGTAAAACAAAAAACATATGTAATTGTCAGAAGTTATTTCTTCCCAAATCCTAAATATAGTAAGTATCTGGTAGGAACAAGAACGTGATCAATTACGTGTACTACCCCGTTTGTTGCAGGGATATCGGCTTGTATAACATGAGCATTATTTACAGACACTCCACTCCCTGAAAAGACAACAAATGATTAAATTAATGGTTTTATTTGTTTTTTTTTTTACTTTCACCAATATACGTGTATTTTAATTCTGTTCATCTGAACCAAGACCAGCGGAGTTATATCGGAACATGATATGTTGTCCCTTCCGGAGCACCCTCCACATCATCTATTGGTTATTATTTGGTCGGTAAAAAAAATTCTTTTCAATGATTTTAAAAGTATTTTACTCCACCAACTGTAGTTTGAGGATTAGTAAGCAATGCTTCAGCAAATAAATATACGTAAGTCCTGAATAAAGAATAAACTAACAAGAACTAGAGAGTACATAAGATCGGGATTGTTTTCTGTCTTGTAACCGGACTATTACAGATCACTAGAAATTTATAAAAAATAAAGTTTTCACTGACAAACTATGAATCGTTTTATTCAAACACGTATTGTCCTTTCAGCCCACCAATTTCTTTGCTTTTAGTACATTTAAATCACATTAAGCGACAAACCATTGACATTCGATAGAGAAGTACGATATTTAAGCCGCTTACCTGAGGTATGTATACGAATTCTGTCATGGTGTCTGTCAATTGTTCTTAAGTATTCTCTGTTGTATAAACCATCTGAGTATTCTGAGTGTGGTACTACATGGTACTCCAATATTTCTGAAATGAAATATGTATCTCATTGTCATGACATGATAAATGCTCTTTTAGAATAGCAAATTACAAAAATAAGTAATATCACAGCACAGCCTTGTAATTGTATCAATATTACAAGAAATTAAACATAATTTGATGCACAATATATATGACCTACTTTTGACAAACAAACAAATACTTTATTTGCCAATCACGGCGCCCAAAATGAGCAGAATAATTACAATCTTAATTTTCAAACATAATATAAAATAAAATAAAAATAAAAATAGATTAAACAAAGTATAACATGATTAGTTTTGATTTAATTGATTATAGTAAATGAAATAAGTAATTTGTAATATGAAAATATGTACACGTGTATGACTCTTTACATAAATTAAAAATGTAAGTTTAAAAGGAATAATAAAGCCACAATAAAATTCTATAGCTGAGGAATATATCTCCCTCCATTTGGAAATTGGTATTAAGAGTAAATTGCTTTTGACAGATGAATCAAGCCTCTATCGCAAACCATTGTACTTAATAAATTTGAATATTTCTCCTTATCTAACTATTCATCTCAATATTCCCGATATTCCGAGGTAATTTTTGATCCCAAGGTTTAACTTTGCAGTATTTAGTCCTTGGCTCGGTTTCATAAAACGTCTGAGATTTTCTTCAAACCAATGAGGTTTCCTACAAATTTTAAAATTCCAGTGATCTGATTGGTCAATATTTGAGTTGAGGATAAGTTGGAAAATTATCAAATGAAATATTTTATGAAACCCAGGTCTGATATCCTAAATTTGTAGTAAATGCAACTTTGAGATATGACTAGACTGAATTGTGATTAAAGAAAGATGAAAATCATACCACTTGACAGGTGTAAATTAAATACCTTTAAGTAGATCTTTATTTGAAGCTAATCTGTTCAAAATATGTGAACCAAGTTTCTGGAATGCTGCATTTGTTGGTGCAAATACTGTTAGTCCATCTCCTAAGAAATACATAAAGTATATTTGAAACCAAGATAATACCGGAATACAATATATATGACAAAAAGAGACTCGAGGAAACATTTCGAAAACCTAATAAAAAAAATTTTAATAATGGATGTACAACTTTATCTAACAAAGACGAGTTAAATTCAACATATAGCTATGCTATATTTAGGGGCCATTAAAAGCTGGAAATGAATATGAAACTCGAATTTTACATTGTAAGAAGATAGTAGACCCTTTTTGTATAGTTTTCGAATTCTTTTTGAGGCTTATCTTATTGAGCTCGTGTCTTCATTCTTGTGTAATGTATGGTCGAGAAAAAAATACCTGCAAAACAAGATGAGTGATGTATCCAAAATTAATAGACAATTACCATAAAAGGCTTTTTATAGTGCGTCATGCTTTCGACAAAAGATAAATACTCACTGGTCTGTGAATTACTTTACTACGACAAACCTTTCTGTGGTAAACGCCAATAAAATTACATGTCGTCGCGTGTACTGACTTTTTGCAAGTTTTTCTTTTTCTTTAATATCGATTAAATAAAACACGACTTAACTGTACCTGTAAGTGCATTGGCTAGTCCTGTAGCCTGAACTTGGGCCAACAATGTACTGAGATCCTTGTTTCCAACAACTAAATCAACTATATTTCCTTTTGGTGGCATCATTACTTTATCAATGACGTGAACATATCCATTTGACGCAGAAAGATCAAATTTTCTTATTTTGGAACCTTCAACTGTGACGGCCTGAAATATTCATTACGAATAAGATATATAATATATATAAAATTTGGGTTTTTTTAAACAAACGGCATTTTCTTCCAGATCTTGTTTCATATACAGCATCCTTTATACTAACTGCATATTTCTTTTTTTTAATCTATTATCATTATTATTTTGAATAGCGGTATTTCGTGTTGGAACAAGAACTGCGTTAATTAAGAGTTGTAATAGCAACGTTGAATTTTCTTTCAATCGTACAACGGTTCCATCTATCATGTTTAAATTTACGAATGAAAAAAATATACATGATAACATGTATAAGTTATTTATGATATCATAATGTATTTTTTATATTTTCAAATTCAAATGTTTATTGTCATATAAACATAAAATGTTTGTGACATATAATACAAGTAAATAAAAAACATTATAATTGTATATACACAAGTAAATCAGTAGTCCCCCGTCCTCAGTTCTAATGACCTGTTTATAAAGGAACCAAGTCTATTTACTTGTGATGGTGTTGATGGGTTTAATATAAAGCTTAATTTCTTAATTATACTTAAATCATCAAACCCTGGATTTTCATTTATAATTTCTGTTAAATATTTATTTCTAATATAAGAGTTTATTTTGCATTCTAAAAGGAAATGGCATTCATTATCTAAGCTATTGCAAACTTTACATTTTCTATCCTCTCTAGGTATCTTTAAATGCCTGCCTTTTTCTATTAATAAATTATGATCGCTAATTCTAAGTTTTACTATAAGTTTTCGATATTCGAAATTTGGATTTACTAAGAAATTTTCGATAAAGGGATTATATACTATATAACATGTACTATTCATTTTAACGCTTACAAACTTTTTTATACACGACAGGATGTAATTTAGTAAAATAAGACAATGTCTGTTTATCTCTCTTAAAAGAACAATCAAATCTAAAGCAATTTAACAAAAGTACTGCTGTTTTACTTACATGGTTATGAGAGTAAACATTGAATCTGATATAAGGTCCGGCGAGTGTCTCTAATTGAAGTTCATTCTTAACTGCAGAGCTTGGAATTGCTCCTTTAACCACGTGGTACTTCAGTATATTAGCCAAAGCCGTAGTATCTTTTGTCAGTTCAGCCTCGGTACCAACTGCGTCCAAAGCATCATTGGTTGGGGCAAAAATTGTGTATGTACCTACAAAATATATTCAAAATTTACTTATATTTATTATCAATCATTTCGTTCCATAGTACCTTAGGAAAATAGTAAATTTTGTTTAGATTCTGAAAAAATAAGATTACAGTAACATTGATATTTTTTATTTGAAATGTAAAAGTAACACTTCGTATAGTGGTCATTTATATGTGCACCAAGGTCACTAGTCTAGAACTTGGAATAATAAATATCGCAGATGACCATGCGTAAAAAATGATAGCAGTAAATTAATTTCTACGCAAGAAACGTTGCAATATTTATGACTAATGTGATACTACAAGGTATTTAAAGGCATACTGTTATTATAAACTTACCTGATAGTATCGCGTCTGCTAATCCAGCAGCCTTCACGTATTTGATGAGTTTGCTTTCTCCATCAGACTGAAGAACTTCAACCAGGTTACCACAAAGAACATTTTCTACCACTAACAGAAGACCGAGGTACTTAAACATTTTGCTTTACTGTATACTGTCAGAGCATCTGATTCCAAATGTAAAGACTGGTGGAATGATGGTCATATTTATATTAAAGATTTATGTAAGAAGAACACATGGAGACACTGTAGTATACATTTATTGTAATAAGTCCAGGTAGGTTCAAATGTTGTGACATTTGGACAAGGTCTTGTTATCATAATAGAAACCATGGAATTTTGTCTCGTGTAAAACCATGCTTGTAGATTTTTATGTAATTGACCAACACGATTAACAAAATTCGTGAAGTAATTACACGAAGCTAGGGACACATTTTTAATGTTGTAGTTTGTTGTGCCCAGCTCCTTTTTTATCCATGGCCTTAGATTTATAGTTGTTTTTAATTCTTATAAAAAAGGTAGAGTGATTATTAGCATTTATCCTCGGAATGATCCGAAAAAAAAATATCTTGTTATACTTTGTGGAAGTGTAGGCAGGTGCCATTGAAATTCTTTTGAGGAATAAGGAACAAGATAAGCCTTCTCTTGAGTTTTTTTTTGTTTTCTTGATATCATACCAAATTACGGTGTATACAAATTTGAAACACTGACATATTAATAGAGCGACAGTATCCGACAAGCTTGAGATCCTTAGCAGGTTTTACAGTTAATTCGAGCACATTCTGACCCTGCTATCAAAATTATGTCCAACCAATTTTGTTCGAGCAGGAGGTCACCCTGTTGGTAATCATACTTTATTTGCTTTTATAGTTTGTTTTATACAACCGAATTTCAGGATAGATTAGGGGCAGGTTTTGGTTCCCATGAAATCGGTTTTACCCCACCACTGCTTCTTTGTTGTGTTTGTGTATTGTGCTTTTAAAATTTTGTCTTATTTTGTGTTTTTTATTTTATTTTTGTTCCGGGCTTCTGTCTGTTGAGTGGCGTTGATTGATAAGTTGACCTTTCCAGTTGTCCATAATAAAAGGAGATATGGTCCACAAGATTAATATCCAAATAAAAGGCATTGTGTATAACACAACAAAGGTATGATTATGGTCAACAAGACCAATATCTAAATACAAGGAATTGTAAATAACACACAAAACAAAGGTATAAAGGGACATACTGGTCCACAAGATCAATTTCCAAATACAGGGCACTGTGTATATCACACACAACCAAGGTATAAAGGGAGATATGGTCTACAAGATCAATATCCAAATACAAGGCAATATATAACACAAACAACCAAGGTATAAAGGGACATACTGGTCCACAAGATCAATATCCAAATACAAGGCACGGTGTATAACACACAACCAAGGTATAAAGGGACATGTGGTCCACAAGATCAATATTCAAATACAAGGCACTGCGTATAACACACACAACAAAGGTATGCATAGACATATGGTCCACAAGATCAATATCCAAATACAAGGCACTATGTACAACGCACACAACAAATTTATGACTAAAGGAAGAAAAAAAAGGGAAATAGAACAAACCATAACACAAAAAAGGAATTGTAGATTGACCTCAGTGCTATGTTGTTCATTAATCAATCGTTTAATTGTTAACCGTTGCATAGTTTCTATGTAAAAATTATTGACCTCAGTGCTGTGTTGTTCATTAATCAATCGTTTAATTGTTAACCGTTGTACAGTTTCTATGTAAAAATTAAACAAGTGACTGTATTTAATCATCGATTATAAATGATGAACAAGGACTCTAGAGAAATAAATTGGAATGTAACATTTTGGCGTTTTGATTAAACTTCAAATATACTGTTTCTAACATATATCCATACTTTTCAAATATATTTCTTCAATGTTTTGTAATTTCCGTCTAAAATGTTACGTTCTATAGCAACGGTAACGCGTAGTCATGTGTCAAACCATACGCCTTTCAGATAACATGTGACTAGAACATTAAACTTTCAAGTTTATGTAATGTGAATTATATATCTAATAGAGAAATATCCTTGAATAGACTGGCTAAAATCGAATTCACGTGGGTTCAAATATTCCCTGCAACTAGTTATGCTGTTACACATTCTGAAGTTAGATTTGAGATGTCGTCAAAAACCGCACTTTAATCCAATCTTACATTTAGTTACCTTGTTTTTTCTCTTTTGGATAAATATGGATCTGGTTTAAGACATTGCCTCCATTTTTTTTAAAATAGAGTAGTCAATATCACAACTTTTTGAAATAAAAGTTTCTTCATATAGTTGCCAAAAGTTTCTTCATATAGTTGCCTCCTTACCAAACTAGACCTGCATCCAAATATCAAAGTTGAACAAGTACATTCAACCTCCTCAAGTCATGTAATACCAAGAACTATTTGTACGCAAGGTTTCATACTTAACTACCTTCAATTGAAAAATAATTATAAAAAAGTGATCGAACTTATACCCTCAAAGTAATGAAGTGACAAAAATACGATCCTATTTAAAGCTAAAAAAATTGGCAAATGGCACGTAATATCTCTGAAGTAAGGACAGTTTGCTTTTTATTAGGGAAGAGGAAGGGATGTTGAATTTTTTTCACGGAATCCAAGAGCCTGCATTTTTTCGGGTTCAACAGTTTTCAAAATACATTATTATTTTATTCAAGGCCATGTTCAATCCTGCCTTTTCCTTTCACAATTTTTAAGTCGCATTTTATTACCAAGTTTTGCATTTTTTTATTTCAAATTCCTTCCTTGCGTCCCCATAAAAGTACACGATTGTTCCCTTGCGGTTCAGTTCGTGAAAGTAACTAGCCCAATCCTTTAATTTCAATTTTCGTTATATTGATGACGTGTTGTCAGTAAGTAACGACAAATTCAAAGACTTTGTACATCGCATTTACCTTAATGAGCTTGAAATTAAGGATATTACATATACCTCGAAATCCACTTCATATTTGGATTTGATTCTTGAAATAGACAATGAGGGACATTTAAAGACAAAACTTTATGACAAATGTGATGACTTCACTTTTCCTATTGTCAACTTTCCCTTCTTGAGTATCAATATACCAGCATCGCCTACGTTTCTCAGTTTATCCGATATTCAATGCATGCGTGAGTTAATTATTACGACTTTCGACAAAAAATTACTGCTGTCACAAAAGCTGCTTAACAAGTCTGTTATCAGGGATAAGTTGGTGTCGGCACTTAGGAAATTTTACGATCGTCATTACGAAATGATTGACCTTTACAGTGTTCAATATCGAAGATGACGTTGGACCTGTTCCCACTGTCGTAACATTTCATGTACCTCTACCGATTTGTAACTAGTACTAACTACAACCGGATTGACAGTTGAATTTTACGACGGATGTCATATACGGAGCAAAAACTGCTTACCATTCCGGAGCACCTGAGTTCACTTCTGGTATTTATAGAAGTTCGTTTTGTTTATAGTTTTTTAGTTTTCAGTGTTTAGTTGTTGTGAATATGGTTGTTCATTTGTCTTCCCGCGTTGGTCTGTCCAATGGATTACGTTTTTTTTTTTTTTTGTTTGCTCCTTAGGTATATTTGCCCTCTTTATGATAATAGTCTTCAAACCTCATTGCGTGTGAATTGAATGGATTATATTGTCCACTAGTTTTGTTAACTTCTGTTTCTCCTATATTCATTTCATGTTGTGATCTATTCCAGAGGAAAACAAAGCTTGCTCTTTCAGGTACCTACTATCTTTAAGTTGTCAGAGTGGTATCACAAAATGTTTTCCCTTCTCTATTTAATATATTAAATATGACATACTATTGTATACAATACTAATAAAATGTAGGAAAAATGATTTCAGGACAATTCTAAGAATGCTTTTATTCAAAACTTCCTGGAAATAGTTGTTCCAATCAAAACGACGTGTTGGACTTTAAAAAATTGGATGCAAGCTATACATGTATATTACATGTGCACATGTGCTGTGCTGATTTGATGGTAACAATACTGTGTGTGAGTAGTATATGTATGATCTTGTAAAACATCTCAGTTTTAACACAACTTAGTTAGAAGACGAAATTTATGCTGAAAACGTTTTGGTCATTCCACAGCAGGACTCGTGCTGTTGAGATAACTTTGGATCCGTCATTGTCATTGTATCCAGCACTTCAGCGTGTCTATATAGGACACATCTGCTATATAAAAATACTGCTGTGGCTTCCATGAACAGGAGTTCCAATTTTGGCTTAAACTGAATATTGACAATGCACATGAGTTTGTAATGACGACCTTAACAGTTTTAAACGGACAACTTCAGCCCTGAATAGCCGAGTAGAATTTTCATCAGCAGCTGAGTCCTATCAAGAAAATCACTAGACTGGTCTACCAGATATACTTTCTGTTCGAGCTAGTGAACTCAGCATTCAAACCTGGATCATTTTGGCTTCCAGTATATTATACTTGCAGTAATTTAGTTTTTTTCTTTTACACATAAGAAAATGGTTATACAAATGATAATTATAGTATTTTTCTCTCGAACTGCTTGTTTAAAGTTACATCGATATGTACATATGGAAGCTTAGTGACAAAACATGTCTTGGACACTGAGTAATGTTAATTTGATGCAATACTATTATCTATCGACAAGAAAGGTACGATAACCTTACGGTTGAAAGTGACTTTTTTAGCAGTGCTCTTTAGCTTTCTGCTTAAATATTTAAACTAATGCTCTCTTGATCAGGTTATAGATAAATTCCAGAATTTTAAAAACAGTTAGAATCTGTTGATTTAAAATAAAATAAATAAATAAGCGAATAAACTATAAAAAATATATTTAAAAAGCTTGTTGAAAATATAAATATCAAACTTTTTAATTAGTGTACAAACAACAAGAAATATAATACTGAACTTTAATGTCTACTTTCGTCCAAAACTAATTTTTCTTACACCGGAAGGAGGTATATGTACTGTGTCAATAACATGAATAACGCCATTGGTTGCAGAAATGTCTGCCTGGATAACATGAGCCATGTTAATGGTAACTCCACTTGCTGAAAAATGAGATATTTATGTAATTTAAAAAATTATTTAAAAAAACATTTCAAATAATTTTTTCGAATTGTTCTTACATGAATACGTAACCGTACGTTGATTATATTTTATTGTGAAAATGATATGTGTACCTCCATGAGCTACATTGTAAGGCGTACAGCAGACCGAAAAACAACAAGACCTGCACTAAATTCACCTCGATAAAACTTTCTTATCATAAATAGAAACGAAATAGAGATTTGATGACCAGATCAAACAACAGAAACACAACATAAATTATTTTACTTAATGTTCCTTGTAGTTTTCTTGATACTATACTGTATTTGTCTTCTGTTTTATGTCTGATGGCCATTTTATCTGTTCTTTAAAATATTTCAAAATGTGATACAAAATGGTTCGAACTTGACAAAAAACACAAACTTTACGGTTAAAAAACTTAATTAAGCATTACATTTTTGTAGTCAACATTCAAATAAATTGATTTCATTTTTTTACATATATCCTGTACCTGAGTTGCTGCATGTTGATGCCCGTGACAAGTGCTTTCGATTTTAAAATTAAGGAACTTACATTTTCTACGAATACGAACAGGTTCATGTCCTTAACCTTTCTCTGCCGTAGAGACCGGTGGAATAGTCTGTATGGGGTATCACATGATACAATAATATTTCTGAAAAGAAAGTGAAATGCTAACTTTGTTCAGAAATTTATGAAAACCTTAAGTGAGAATATTTTATCATGTTATTACGTATATTCTGTATCAAGATATGTTTTTGCTTTTTATTTTAATGGTGAACATGATTTATTCAAACATTTATTGTTGTAAAAACCAAAATCAAGTTTAACTTTACCTTTGAATAAATCTTTGTTTGCTGTTACGTTCTGCAGAATATTTGGTCCATGTTTTTGAAATGCAGCATTTGTTGGAGCAAGCACAGTCAAATTATGACCTACAATATCATATACAGATAATGTAGCTGTTAGGTTTTACTTTAAGTTGGTCTTTGTCAGAGAGGTTTATATTAACAATGTTGATATCATTGAACAAGAAATAGTTTATTGAACAATTAAGCCAACATCATAGAATATTAATATCCATACTAACTTTGTATTATTTTATCACTAAAAAACATAAGAAAAGCCTGCGGGTTAAAAAAAATTTAAAAATATATACATGTATCTTAGATGTTTTATAAATGGTTTTACTTACCTTGTAGTACACCAACAAGTCCAAGTGCTAGTTTCTTGCAGCAATATCTACAATATTCCCAATATTATTTTATGTAATTGAATTTTCCATTCACATGGCAGGCATCTTATCCACATGCCGGACTTTCGCGATAGCTGGTTACGCTAAAATTTAGTCACGTGTCCTTCCAGGTCTGATACACGTTATGATCGAAAGGTATTGCATAAGTATTGATTTCAATTTTTTTGTAAGATACACTATAAGTTGTTTACATTAGTATCTTAAATTGGATTTGCAACAAATTTTGGGGTTTAAATTCTGTCCGACCAGATTCTCCAGAAAAGTAAGCATATCTGCGCCAATTTATTGCAAACGAAAAAAAGAAGACAAGAAACTTAACAGAAATATTCAGTCTCATTTGTTTGACAGAAAATTCCTATTTATCAATCAAATCTGTCATTCATATTAATACAGGTTGAACCTAATCCCGACCAAGATGTTTTGCTCTGTCATAGAATGTACAAAAGGCAAGAAATGTAAATACCATACGTTTTTATTATTGAAAGTAAAGTACTCCATTAACCAATGATATAAAAAATGTCTATGAACCATTTCATTTCATTCTCCCAAGTCAAGGTTTTGTATCCACGTTCGTTCCTACAAACCCCTGACATCACACGTTCATACTTCAGTTGCGCGTCGAACATTTCGCCGCCTGGTGTGTGACCTAGAAAATTCTACCTACGACGCAAATGGATTCTCTTTTGACCTTGAGAAGAACCAATGAAAATCGTTCACTTCTGACAAAATATGAATGTGTGATGTCAGGGGTTTGTAGGAACGAACGTGGATACAAAACCCTGACTTAGGGAGGATGGTGAATTCAAGACGAAAACAAAATTCGAAAAGAACATGTTAATGCATGAGAACAATAAACTTCAGAAAAACATCGAAAGTGGTTAATTTTACTATTAGTTTATAATCATTTAACTATTGAACACAAATTACAACTACATGTACTATCATTTGTAGATCTAAACACAAGGCTAACATGCCTATTGTAGTAATATTTGTTGTGATTGCCCTCTTCTTTATACAAGATCATGGTACCTGAAGACTACACGTCCACAATAGAGGTATATCCGAAAAGTTATACGCATGGTATAGACAACGATATCTCAATAAGCTGTTAATGTTTGTAATATTTAAATTTATCCATAAATAACGAAAAGTTGTATTTCCTCACAAAAGATCAGATTTTAAATACTATACTTTGGTACTTTATATTTCTGACAAAAAGAAGTTGATGTAGAGTTCTGAACAAGCCTTTATTATTTTATTTTTTGCTTTATATTATTGGTATTTGTTTATGATTACATTTTAATGGTCTTCTTTTCTATGTGTATGTTTATTTATGAAAAATAGATATGTTCTTCATAGTAAGATATTTGTTTGTGGTTTTCCTTGCTGTTTTCCTTATGGTTAATTAAACACGAAAATTTATTATTAGGTCTATTTTAGCATATAAGTTAACTAAAATATCTAATAAATATTTTCTTCATGTAAAAAAGAATTGCTTTCAAGTTGTTTTTATCTTTATACCCTTTTGACAGGATCGCATAATTGATGGTTCATGCTTGCCTAAATATTTGACAGAAATTTAATATGGAAAGGAAAGTTACAAGAATTTAGAAATACTTATATAAATGGTCAAGATTTTATCAGAACATTAATAAACTCGCGGTTCACAACACAACGTGAAGAAAATCGAAGGGCCATTCAAAACATCACAAGTCCAGACCCAAAGACAAAACCGAGATATGAAAGACGAGAACAAACAAACACGATCTAAATACAATAAAAAATGATAAGGATGAAAATGATTAACCCCACCAAAAAAAAAAAACGGGGGTGAAATCAGGTGGTTTTTTTTTCGATAGACAGTGTCTAGAATGGACTTTGTGACTGCTTGGTTTTGCAGCCGGGCACATACCCCCACAAGGACATTTAAATAAATCATGTAATTTGGGCTCCTGTAAATACTAATAATCAATGCGAAAACCATCTACCGTGTATTTTTTTTTCAACTGCAGGTCGTTTATTGGGATTATTTCATCTTTTCTATAAAATAAAAGGAAACATTTTTTCACTACTTTTCGTTTCCATAGTCGTAGATGGAGTCAATTATTGCCTTGTCCACTTCTGAGACATTTTAATAGAGCTAATTTTTAAATTTGTGTGTACATTTCATTGACTCTGGCGTAAAATTTGAGTTAAAATATGGCGAAACAAAGCCATGATTGAAAATAAACGGGAATCAAACAATAGCTGTGTATTTGAAAAAAGACCCCCCCACCCCTCGCCAAAAAAAAATATGAATCGTAGTAGCCAAGAAAAGACATTCGACGATCCAGTATCACTTCCTTTCCCCCAATGAGTATCAAATGGTTGATTCCTACCCAAACTCTCAACTAAGACACGTACCTTCTTTATCCAACAGTTCTACCCTTGATTTGTTTTTTCGTTATTCTTTACAAAAATGGATTATTTTTGGTATATTCTGAGTAAAAATAACAAAATCTAGAAATTGTTTCTCTTGTTTATAATTATTATTTTTTCACTTGGGACGTGTGATACACGCATTCACACAATGATACAAGTGCATTCGCGCTTCCTAGATTTCAGGTCAGTCGTTAGAATGGTCTCAAAATGCAACGTTCTAGATCTGCATGATCGGTGTAACTGAACATTGTCTAATAAACATGGAATATTCCGAAGTGGCAAAGTGACTTACTTTCGTTTTTGCCCTGTTTTGTTCAAACAAATTGGTTGATTTATGTGAGCTTTCAAGCATAAGTTCGTGGTGGAATTCTTGTATCAGCTAATAAATTCTGTATTTTAGAACCTTCTACCAGATTTATATTCACTCCACATATCACAGAATAAAAATCGCTACAGAAGTATGGGAGCAAGATTTCAATCAAGTGAACTCCGAAAAATGTATTCACTACATACAACACAAAATAAAAAGTCTAACGGAACCATGTGAGAACATTGTGACTATTAATTAGTGTGGACAGTATATTTTGATTTGGGTAAATATTGGCATTACACATTTAACATAATTATTAACAAAATGGAGCTATTGAAAAGTAATAAAAATCCTAGATATTACTATCACATCTAATACTGCAGATAAAAGGTTCTATGGAAACAAAATAAACGTCACGGCCGTATATTTCCCCTTTGACCTGAAGTAAACAGTATATCAGCCGAGGGTCTACGTATGTCATGCAAAACCCTTGATTCTGAGACATTCTAATATTTACTTGAACTCTCCACTTTTTAGGATATTTGAACAAATTAACAATGACAAAATTTCTTGATACTCACATTTCTCGTCGAGTAGGTTGTCTTCTGGAGCAGGATTTTCACAGCCTGATTTACAGTTTGCACCAATTATCAACAAAATTATTTATAAAGGGATATGAAGTAAGTAGTTCTAGGGCCAGTTCAATTTGAAGAGACTTTAGTCAAGATTTGCTAGATTCATTAAAACAATAATTTTTCTTTTAATTATTTTGTTTTCCTTAAAGTTGGAGCAGGCAGCTGCCAAGTCTAAACTGTGTTTCTTAAAATTTTATGAGCCTGGATTTCTTGTTCGTGAAAGAACAATAATGACGACTTCAGTATGTACACTAAAGAGATTTATCCTGTTGAACTTACTTTAAATAAAGCTAATACTAACAATGGACACTGCCCTTTCCTGGATCTTGATATCTATATCTCTAACGGGAAGCTGAATACTAAAATTTACGATAAGAGAGATGATTGCTCATTTCCTATTGTTAATTATCTGTATTTAGATGGCGACTTTCCCTTGGCACCATCGTATGGTGATTATATATATCAACTTGTTCAATTCGCTCGTATATGTAACAAAGTATTTCATTTTAACAAAAGAAATCTCTGTATTACTGAAAAATTATTACCCCAGGGATTTCGATATCACAAACTTGTCAAAACTTTTACTTAAATTTATCATCGTATAAGGACCTCATTCATAAATATAAATCAACGTGCAAAAATCTTATATGTTCAGGTATTTCACATCCCATCTTTTATGGCAATATTCTATACAAAGCACAAAAATGTCGTCATTCACCTGAAAAGCTAATCAAACCTCTAAACAGACTTATCAACAAGGGATATAGTTACGATGCTATTGTCAAGTCATTAAATATGGCATTTTTTGGAATTAATATTGATTCACTCATATATAGGATCTTTGCATTGGAATAAAACCAGTTGTTGGCATGACACGGGTTATGTTCTTCTCGTATAATTTATGATGGCATGATATTAAACCCCTATATCATTTTTTTTTCTCTTAAGAACTGAAGTCAAACTGTGTTTTTTTATTGGCCTTGGATTTCTTAGCTTAGCTAGTCAGCAGAAAACTTAAGTCTTTTATCTTTTTTATGTTTTGGTTATTTTATGTTTGGTTTTCAAAATTTAACCTTTAACCCATTCAGCAGCTCGTCGACCATGTTTATCGTTTAAAATGTTTTAATTTAGTTCATGTACCAATCTGATCTTATATGTATTTTCTGTTGATTTAGTGATATTGTGTTTAACTTTTCATAATAACTTTTTATGGTATATAATCAGCTTTGTAAGAAGCTGTTGAAATTCTTTGTTGCCAATTTTGGTGCTCAAGATATGCACAGTTCGTCGATTTACGACTCATAAGTTGTGCTCAAGGCCTAAAAATTGAAAACCAAAACAACAATCCAAAAGGCTGAACAGCAAAAAACGCCAAAATGACCAAAAGTTTAAAGCCAAAACCATCTGAGGGAACAGTCATGCACAAGGGATATTCTCTAGTTTTTACAAAATTTAACCTTTTTGTAACTTCGAGCTAGTATCCAAATACTAGTAACTGAGCTGATGATAGTCTCGAGGACTTGAAGTCCACCATCAGCGAAATCGACTCAGTGGTACTAAATCTTTTGATACCAATTTTGACAAGATTAAAATTTTGAAAAAAAATGTTGCTAAAAGTCGTTCTTGTTGGAATCTCATTGTTTTATTTATCGTACTTTGTCACAAAACTTGTATCTTTATCTGTCATCCTGTATTGCTATTTAATAGTTCATCGTTAGGGTTTTCATGATTTAAAAACCAGTCAAGTCTATGAAAAATTTACATTAGCATATTGACTAAGAAGTTAATTCTCTTCCTGCACGCTATCCTCTGAAATATTGTCGATAATTGGAAGAACTGTGACAGGCTTTGGAATTCTTGGACTACGATAGCTTGGGCTGAGTTCATTTACTCCATCAGAGGCAATGTCAATTTTAACCAACGACTCTTGTAATCCTTGAAATCGGGGATCTTCTGAGGCTCTGTTATAGAACGAATGCAGTGGAACAAACTCAGAAAATAGTCCGTCGTTATCTACCGTATGAAAAATTTGTGTTTGGCCATTAGCTTCTCTCAGTTTAAATATTACATGTTTTCCGTTTGCCTGCAATTCTGGAAGTTTCAACACTTCTAAGTCTGATATTGAAAATGCACTTTTTGTTCTAGGATGAACACTGCTGAAAGGCGGTTGAAGATTATTATTAGAATATTCACTTGAAAGTCTGCTTAAAATTCTATATTCTTTACTATTGTGCTGAATATCCGGAAGCGAAATATTGTTGTCCTGCATGTTCTGCTGACGCTTTTTCTGTCTCCACAAAAAAGAACGTTTATGCAAGTCCAAAATTCTTCTGACGCGATTTTGTTCTATTTTTATATGGGAAAGTTTAACGTCAAGTTGTTGCTGTTGAGTAGCATTATCGTACAATAGAACTCTTGAGATATTTGACTTTGGGAGAGTGCTTCGTTTTTTCTTTCCATAATTTGGCATTATTCTTGGAGGGTTGTGCATATATGACAATGAAGATGATTTTGTATTATTATTCTGTTGCTCGCCATCGATGGGTTTTGCCTGTTGTGACGTCATTTTCTGATGTTAACCTCAGTGTTCATTTATAAAGAAATACCTGAAAAACATGAAGAGTCATTTAAGAACATTCTAGTACAACTTAAACAGTACATACATTGACCATACAACAAAACAGGTTATGGGCCATCTTAAATTTTAGGAAGGTGCGTTCTCCGTGTTGAAGACCTTACTGCGAATGTACGATGAAGAACAACAATAAAAACTCTGATCATTTGAGTGAATGGATAGATTTCGTATCAACAATACATATCCACCATAAATCTTAGATCTTAACTGGGAACCACATTTTCAACAAATGGAATTGACAATTTATGTCCAACCAAATAATCATTGATTTTTCTTGTTGACTAATTTGAATGCTATTGTAATAAACAAACAAGTAATAATTATATAACTGTTCAGTATTAAAGTATTCTTTAAAGTGTTAATTACGGCGGTCTTAACCCATTCTACATTTATATATCTCTTGTTCATCATAACAATACTCAACTATCATGGGGTCAAATTTTGTTATAATTACGGCAAAATTATTTTAAACATTTCTATACATTATCATATATGAAAAAAACAGTTTTAAATTCGTCCTCATAAATGTTTTTTTCCTTTTCATTAATAATTGCAAGTAATTGTGACATAAACCTAGGGGAAAAAACTCAATAATCAATGTGTTGAAATTTCTAAAGGTGACGAAAACAATTTAATATTGTCTGCTCTAATGAAAACGCATTGACCTTTCAGTTTATTTTAAACTTCTAATTTAATGGTATGTTAGTCCTAGATTTTCTTTAATTTAAAGTTTTTAGCTGGTTATATATCCAAGTCTAATTATTTTTAACGGATCTATTTCAAGATATATATCCTGGACTGACGTTCAGTGTAATCACTTTAATCCCTTATTCAGATGACGCATGAGGTAATACGGTTTTTATAGCAAATTCATGTTTATTTAAGCTCTAGTACTACTATCAGATGTAGGTTTCATAAGGAAAAACCTCCCTCCAGTCAAATTGGCTTATCAGTATTTTGTCTGTTGTGCTTAGGTCTATTTTGGTACCCTGGCTTACAATGATTTGATAATAGTTTGCCTTTTGACCTTGTGCCCAGAGTTTTTATATTTTGCCTTTTAAAAGTTTTTTGCTAAGGAAAGGGCACGGTTAAAGCTAATAATAAATATCACTACGGCGATACTATTGATAGTAGACTGAGAGTAGCCATCATCTATGATAAATAAATATGATAATATTGAGGTTTCAGCTTCGGTTGCTGCAAAATGTTTATGCGTATTTCGAAATTTTTGCTAACTATATTTTCATAATTTTCTGCATTAACACATTTGTCATGTTGGTCGCTGATGAACATTGCTCCTAACGCTTCCTGTGGATCACCCTCGGATTTTTTGGTGGAGCACATATTGCTCATCATTTTTTATTTTTTTAGTTGTATTTCTGTTCTTTGTTCTCGTCTTTCTTGTTTTGTCCCTGGATGTATGATTATTGGATGGTCATTCGGATTTTCTTGACACACATGAAGGTAACAACAGTTTTCGCAGAGAAACAACAGAGGAATGTAATGTTTGTCGTCTTAAAATTTCAAAGTAAGATCTTCAATTGCGCGGAGAAATACTATTTCAAGTTCAACTAGACCATAGCAATGGAATGATTCCACAAATCTCTCTAAATTGATCTGGTTGATAAAGTTAATGTCAGAGAAAAACAATACTACGAACAAAATTTGACAAAAGTTTATTTAAAAACAAATCTGCATCTTGACAAGCTGATTCCCATGGCATTAAGACCAAAAATATGGAAATCTTAAACAATTTTATG
Source organism: Mytilisepta virgata (assembly GCA_028015205.1). Taxonomy (NCBI): domain Eukaryota; kingdom Metazoa; phylum Mollusca; class Bivalvia; order Mytilida; family Mytilidae; genus Mytilisepta; species Mytilisepta virgata. The sequence goes on from CM051515.1 coordinate 43,260,061, forward strand.
AAAACATGTTGAGACCTCTCTCTTTAAAAAATGTGATTTGAATACCAATTTTTGTTTCTTCAAACTTGGAAAAGCAAACTGATTACATCTGTCTTCGCGTTTTAGATTGAACACAAGTTTTCGCTTTGACTTAATATTTGTTAAATGGTAGGTGTAAAATTTTTATATGCAATTCTGTCCTAAGTGTTCTTTAGTCAATTTCGAATATATAATTTTCAGCCATGCGACTGTGGCGTAATATTTCACTAAGCCTTACATGCATTTTTTTTTTTACAACGGAGCAAAATGTAAATAACAAAAACTAATTATAAATTTTAAAACATTACTTACATATCAGATCAAATTTTATCAAACTGTCTTACCTGTTAAATGTGTTGCTAACATTACATATCATTTATTTCCTTACTATTTATCCCGTCATGACAGAAACATGTCAATTTATTTGTTTTATATATATAAATCTAACAGCTTAAAGAATGTTAATATCCTAAAATAAAACTATCGGACGAGGCAGGAGATCTATATCGTCTGTAATTAACATGTTCTGAAGGCGGAGATAATGTACTTTCGTATTTATGAGAGTTTAAATCCTGAAACGTAGTCCGTAAATTAAATCCCCCATTTACTTACCAAATGGTTCATGTTCTTTAAAAGGTTATTTATATATTTTTGGTGTACATTAGTTTTTAAGCAAGAGTAGGTTTTTTGATGTGTAAACTGTATAATGTTTAGGTTCAACAGTAATTGACCAATTTATCATAATAACTGTTATATTTTATTTCAATATCTTGATTGGTAGAAAAGAATCTGTTTAAAATCGGCTCATGTTATACCATTGATTCTGAAGGTTTCCACCAGGGCGGTTATCTTTGTCCTCAGGATCAGTCAAAATGTAATTCGACCATGAGAGGACCATGCTTTGCAGTCAAGTTTGTTTAGAGTGATTTCAGTCAAAAGATCATTACAATTTTCCCATTCTTTTCTGTGTTCAGCTATATTTATTCTTGCATATTGGATAGAAGGAGGAATCATCGGACCATCTAATTTCTAAGAACATATGCGGATTTGTTAAAATTTGGCCGGTGATTACAGACAAGAATATAAACGCTAGAAAATCGAAAGTCATGGTGTAGAAAGTTGAAATCAGAGTCACCACTAAATTCCATCCAAATTATTAAACTGCCTAGGGTTTTAACTCCCTAGCCTTACATGAATTTTGTCTACCTTCTTAAGGTCTATTATATGGCACGCCGTATTTATTATTATTCCACATTCAAGATATCTTATATAATTTATAAGATATCTTATACATTTTATGAGATATCTTATAAACTTTATAAAATATCTCATATAATTCACGTTTAATAAGATATCTTATATATTTTATAAGATATCTTATATAGCTTATGAGATATCTTATAAAGTTTATGAGATATCTGATAAAGTTTATAAGATATCTATAAAGATATGATATAAACGTTACAAGATATCACATAAATCTTATAAGATATCTTACATACTTTATAAGATATCTTGTTTAATTCTCTTTATGAGATATTTTATAAACTTTATAAGATGTCTTGTTTGGTTAATAAATATAAATACGGCTTGCCATACTATTAACTATATATGTTTTGATGTTTTATGTTTTGATGTTTATCTTGGCTGTCCAAAGGTTTACACACCGGCACCATCCCAGGTCAGGTTGTTCTGACTCCACCTCGTTTGGAATCAGAACCTCTAACTTGGTAGGAATGGCTACGTGATGAATGTAACTATAATCAAGAAATTTGCATAACACGCAAGAAATATTTATTATGGGTTTATTTCAGAGCAATTAGAATGTATCTGTCAAAAATTTATTTATATGTATTTATTAGTTACGACAGATTTTGTACTGAAACACTTTCACTTTTCTTTTGTGCCATTGAACTCTGAGGAACATAAAAACATAGTATTTAATTTATTCGACCATAAATGTTTTATGTTCTTGTACGTATTTGCATCGCTTTTATTCAACTAGCAACATTAATTTGTTCAATTTCAATGGAAATCTTCACATAACAGCACATCAGTTCATCTAAGTAAATGATATAAAAAGGATTAAAAATTTTGACGAATATCGGTATTCACGCCAGGTTTTTCACTATAATAAGATTACATTTTTACTTGTACGAGTTATGAGCACTAAAAATTTAAATTATTAACGGGTTTCGAGTCGCATAAAATTGTTATTTTTATGGAGATATTATATTATTCATGCTAAAACAGATTCAGCGGGTATATCTATAGGTGAAAAAAATATTTTTATACACTTTCGTGAAATATGCCTTTTACTAGTGCTTCACTCAGAAAATACGGTGATCCTTAAAAAGGTTTCGGACTATAAACAAGTAAAACCATAAACTATCTATAATGTGAATATAAATTTTTTAATTATCAGTTTCACGCAACCACAGTGGTGCAATTAACTCTTTATGAAACCATTTTTGATGTAAAAATATGTGAACCTTGGTGTCTTTTCAGAAATATTCATAAGATTGCGATTAGTCATGAGAGTTGAATCTTGTTACCGTTTCATTTAGACCGCCTCGGTGGTCTCGTGGTAGCGTGCTCGCCCCTGGTGCGGAAGGTCGCGGGTTCGATCCCCGACCGGGTCAAACCAAAGACATTCAATTTGGTATTTTCTGCTTCTCCTCCAAGCACGCGGCATCTAGGAGTAAGAGCAAAGACTGGTCGGCCCGGAGTCAGTATAATGTGTCCTAGTGAGGTGATACGTCTTCCTGCGGACAGTTACCTCGTGAGTTAGCACATTAAAAATCCGACTTAGCGTGTCGGTCTAGTACAAAGCAGGGATCATATTCATTATCACATCAACATCTTCTCGTCCTGATATGGGCCTGGTTGTCACTGGACGTTAAACAATAATTCATCCATCCATCCGTTTCGTTTAGTATGGTCTGATTTTCGGTCTCCATTTTCTATTGATGTTCTGGAACCAGTCCCAATCGCAGTCGTACGAATGTTTGTGAGTGACGTAGATTTTACTACAACCAATCAGAGATGTCTGAATTTTCATCTCTTCAAAAACATTGAAAATGCTTCCTGAAATGCTTTGGTGCACTAAATACTCAGTTTAAGTACTTTAAGTATCTATAATTTCTCGTTATTAAGCCATAAAACACAAGATATATTGTTCATAAATAATCTTGAAACTGAAATGAAAGTCCTAATAAGAGTTGATAGAGTTTTGGAAACTTCTTAATATATAGTTATGTACTAAAATAGTTTTGGGGTTTTTTTTCGCCATTTTGTTATTTTGGAATTTCCTTTCTTTTTGTTAGAGACCATGAACATATTTCTTTTCGAATATTCACATCTAGAGCCAAAAAGTTTCAATAAAGACATTTGTATATCTATATCTTCCGTTGACCAGACTATATTGTATACCCCATATCACGTGGAAGTAGCTAGATATTCAAGCAAAATGATTTTTTAAAGTTTAATTTGCTCAATGAACTGTCTTATTGACTTTTTAACCATTTCTTACTCATAATACGAAGCTTTAGAAAGGTAAATAAAATTATGTATCTAGTTTTAAAAGCTCAAACAAATCCGATGTAACTTTTTCCCTGATGTTACACCCGGTGTGTGTATTTGTGTTCTTTAATCTGATGTCACGTTTTCCTGATATTACACCCTTGAAATTTTGTTTGTGTTACGGTGTGTGTTCATGTGCATTTGTTAAAACTATTTAGCTAATGTCATTTTAATGAAATAAACCAGTTTACCGGTATAAACGACTTTATGGTCTGCCCTGGTCTTGCTTTGAGCCGTTTTATTTATTGTTTAAGGCCCTACGGCGATTTCCAGGATATAGAACAGCAATAAAAAATTTCTTATTACTCAGTGGTTGTTGTTAAACTTTCAAAACATACTTTAAGACAAAACATACCAAGGTAAACCCAAATTCTATTCACTGACTGTAAGAAAAAGTATGACTAACGAATTGTCGAAAGACGGGAAGTCCGTGGACAAAAGGCACAACCAGGAACACCAAAAAGGCGACAAAGGACAAAGTAACAAACAACATAAAAAAAAAACAAAAGGTACACACAGATACGAGGAGCACGAACCCCAACAAAAACCGGGGGTGAACTCAGGTGCTAGGAAGGGTGAGCATTGCCACCTTCTTGCAAGCCATCCGTCGTGCTGCTCGGTGAAGGTCATGTCCGGTGAAGGAGGAAGAACATTTATGACAGATGGAGGTCATTTTTGTCATGTTGGAAACTGACACTACATAGCGGTCAATCAGATCGTGGTGACGATCGAAGCAAATACCTAAATCTAAGAACAACATAACCCTGTCCTAATAGCTTTTGTGTAAGCCGCTGAGCCTTATCCAGAAAATCGGCATAATGGCCGCAATTTCTACCAAAATGTATGAGTTGGGAGATAAATACTCCATACACTGATGCAGCTTGAATGTTACTACATAGAAATGGGAATTTGATAATGGGAAAATCAAAGTCGTCGCGTTTGTCATAGAGTTTAGTTGTTAACTTCTCCCCATTGGCTATTTCGAGATGAAGTTCAAGTTAGAGGCAGACTTCTGTAATGAAGTCTAAAATAATAAGACGGGCATATGGTGTGTAGTGCTAATTTGTAATAGATGTATTTAAATAGTTATATATAGATCAAAAGTTGAAAACATAACCAATATTTACAAAATAATATTTCAATCAAATTACTTTTCCAAAATGTTTTAGTTATCATATAAAAAAAAAAAATAATTCAATATTTGGTCTACTTACAGTTTTTCTAAAATCCAAAGTTGTATCACAATTTTAAGAAAAATCAATCATTAATTTCAATAGAAATGATAACTTCCCAATACACAAATCCTATTTAGTCAACTAATGGTAATAAAATTAACGATATATAATAGAATTTTTACCTAGAATACCTTAAATGTGATTTATTATACAGACATTATCTTAAATACTGAGATATTGAGTGATTTGACACATTTTTGTCATTATTTGTTTACTTTCCCCCTTTAATGGTAATAAAATCGTAAATTAAATGTACTAGTATTTCTGAAGGACTTTTCTATAAAACTTGAAGCAACTTTACTGTCCTGTAAATACTTTCATGGTAAAAATAATGTAATAAACCGCGAATGTAGCCAAAAAAAATGTCAACAAATGTAAATTCGGAGGGATTTCAGAGAGAGAGATCAATTGATTGAATATTTTTTAACGCCGAGTTGGCGATATTGCAGCCAATATCACTGCGAGAAGTAATTTGAATGGAACTGGTTAAAATAGAGAGAAAGAGACGGGAACAATTGGAATGGCGGATATCTATGAGGGAAGAATTTAGTTACGAGTATACTATTAGTTATACAGTCAGTTACAGGGGGATACTGGAATATATGAAGTGCCTGAAAAAATTTCGTACCGGGTCTCGGCTCGCGAGATCCGATACGAAATTTTTTGAGGCACTCCACATATTCCCGTATCCCCCCTGTAACTGACTATATAACGAATTTATCCCGGAAATTTTTATTTTGTGGCCTTTAGTATGTTTTCTTTCTTTAAATTTTTGTGGGATGGGAAAAAGCAAAACTAATATTATAAAGTTTAAAACAATTTGTTAACAGAAAATAGTGAAAGCGAATCACGTGATTTCAAGGAAAGGGGATACAGATCGCGGAGACGGGATACAAAAAAAAATTCGGAGCATGAAGCGAATCACGTGATTTCAAGGAAAGGCGATACAATAATTGATAAGGACACTTAGTAGCCAACGGAAAGACAGTATTTTTAACAGAGTCGGGATAAATCAATAAAAGCAAGGGGTTAACATATAATGCTTTCACCCAGACATATTAGAGTTAAGAGACATATCATCCATTTATTTACTCAAAACTGAAACGGTCATTCCTTCAAAAGTAATTTGTTCTAGCATATTTACAAATGTTATATTAAACACTTTTTTGAATTGCATTTCGTCATCCTTAGGGTCGCTATAAGGTATTAAACGTGTAAAAACGATTGCAAAATAATGATCTCACAATAATAAATGTGTAAATTACTCTGTATTCATTCAGCAACAATAAAAAAAAACATTGATCGTACGCACAGAACATTTAAAAGGATGCGGAGTTTTTTTAGAGTGAGAACTGTGGACTTTTGCACGCAGACATTTGTATATCTATATCTGCCGTTGGCCAGACTATATTGTATACCCCATGTCACGTGGAAGTAGCTAGATATTCAAGCAAAAAATATTTTTTAAAGTTTAATTTGCTCAAAGGTACTTCAAAACTTTAGTTGACTTTATCCGACTTTGCTTATCTGTTTAGGTCCGTTTGGTCCTGTTGCTCACCATGTTTCGGTTTATATTTGTGGCTCTCCATTGTTTTTCACGAGCGTGCCTGACGAAGTTTCATCCATCAAAAATTTCGCATTATATGCACGAAATTTGCATTGGTGTCTGGAATTGTTCAAAGCAAATCGTAAACTAAACTAACATTCTTCCAAGACTAAGTGTTTGTTTTTATTTTAAAGTTATCTCCCATGTATAAACATCAATTATTTATGATATTTTTTTCTTATAAATGTATGCAATTATACTAGTATTATCACAACATCCAATGTTTGAGATTAGCTATCTCTGTAAATGAAAATGGATTTTACGTTAAGTATGCGAATGAAAAGCGAAAGAAAATAAGAAGACCGAGGAACGCAAATATTTCCCTCATACAATGTTTTGTGAGTAAACATGTACTATTTTTACTACGAGATTCTGCATATTTTTACCTTTGTCCTGATAAGAAATAAAAAGATAAATTTTCTTGGATGATTTGATTTTTATGAATATTTCTGAAATTACATTTGTGAAATGATTAAAATGCTGAGATAGATATATATGCACGACCTAAATATTTCGGATGTTAGAATTTCAGGACGGCCAATAGTCTAAATGAGTCGTCGAGATTTATGTCAAGGTCTTTTTCCTTCGTTAACGAAAATGCGACTTTGAATAATTTAAACCTTAGAAACATTTTAGATATAATTAAACACAGCAGGAAGAAATTGGCATAAATTGTAATTTACAATTGAGTAAATGTAACTATTTATTCTTTCGTTAAATGATATAAGTACCTGGAACAGATTACATGGTCTATCTAGTAATTTGACAAGTGCAATACTTTGATCATGAATTGTACAAATATGTAGAAAAATCTAGTATATACTGTCAATATTTAAAAATTTTCAACTCCTTGTTTATCTTTCATTTCATCGCATTTTGGAAGTGCAGAATAAATACACCAAGACTACATATGTCATTTAAGTATATAAATCAAACAGTTCGTGGATCGGAAGGTCATTAGAAATCTTAAAAAACGGGTTACCATCTAACTAAGTAAATAAACAAAGTAATGTAGTAACCATGGGGTTGTTTCAAATAAGTTTGCACGATATGAAAATGGAAAATACTTGACCGAAGAAATTAGGTGAGGCTAACCCGCAATAAAATCGGGAAAACTGCTAGCCCGCAATACTTTAGCCCACAATTGCGTTCATTCTGGTAAAATGGATTCTATTACAAAAATACATGAAATTTTAAATATGTTGCCAAATTGACGATTGAAGGAAAAATGGGTCACAGATGCACCTTAAACATGGGAAACATTTTATGTCCACATAATATATAGTCATAGGGGATCCACAGTTCCAATGAGTCGACGAAATCGTGATAATGACTACACACTAATGATTTTGACGAAAATAATTAGATACATTGTTAAATTGTCACAGGAATCGTAAAACTTTGTAGTCTGTTAGTGGATACATGTATCCAAAAACTTGCAATTAAAGAACAACACACATTGACACACTGCTACATTAAAGACCTATTTCTTTACTCATATCTTGGTGATAAGCAAAAATAAAAGATCAGTGCTCGTTGATTCCTGTGAACTTCCCACTTTAAAGTTGTTATATAACTATATTACCAATTACCGGAGTTTTCATTTTTCAGTGAGGGAATTCACCAACTGCTTTTACTTCTTGAGTAGAACCCTACATCATTGTCAAAGAAATTTCTCAAACATTAATATTTAAGAACTAGAGGCTCTAAAGAGCATGTATCGCTCACCTCGATTTAACTTTTCACCTTGAGCAGGACTAAAAATTTAAGTGTTGCAGTCAGTTTGGCTGGTTTTTTTGCAGGGTTCTATGTTAAACTAAGTTCGGATGTGGCAGCCATCTTCGTTGACAGTCCAGGTCAATGAAAACATTTCTAAAGGAGAACCATCTAAGGACCATTACTGCTAAGTCTTGTTCCAACTGGCTAAGTGGTTTCAGATAAGACGATTTTTAAATGAATTTTCCCATGGGTTCCTACATTAAACTAAATTCGGCTGTGGCGGCCATCTTGGTTGACAATCCAGGGGATTGAACATAATTCTGAAAGAGGACCATCTAAGGACCATTGCTACCCAGTCTAGTTGTAATTGGCTTAGTGGTTTCAGACAAGAAGATTTGTGTGTGAATTTCCCATAGCGGCCTATGTTAAACTAAGTTTGGCTGTGTCGGCCATCTTTGTTCACAGCCCACGAAATCGGACCCAATTCTAAAAGAGGACCATATAAATACCATTGCAGTAAAAGTATGGTTCCAATTGATCAAGTGGTTTCAGACAAGACGATGTTTTCAATGAATTTTCCCATAGGGCCCTATTGTTTAACTAAGTTCGGCTGTGTCTGCCATCTTGGTTAACAGTCCAGGTCATCGGAAATACTTCTGAAAGAGAACCCCCTAAGGACCATTACTGCCAAGTGTAGTTTCATAGAAGAAGATTTTTTTTAAATTCATCCCCCTTTTTTCTATTTTTAGTAACAGCAGCTATGTCGGTTGGGAGTCGGGGATGCCGGACATATTTTTGGAAAGGGGCCACCCAAGGACCATTTCATCAAAGTTTGGTTCAAACTTGCCCAGTAGTCCCAGAGAAGATAACGAAAATGTTAAAATTCCCATAGGGTCCATTATTAAACTATGTCAAACCATGGCAGCCATATTGGATGGCCAATGGGGAAACCGAACACAGGTTTTAAAGGGGGTCATTCAAAGACCATTCCACTTAAGTTTGGTTTAAATTGGCTCGGCGGTTTCAGAGGAGTTGACGAAAATGCAATATTCCCATAGGCTCTTTGTTAAAATAAGTCCAGCCATTGCGGCCATTTTGGATGGCGTTCAGGGAAACCGAACACATTTTTAAAAGGAGCCACCCAAGGGCCATTCCACCAAAGTTTGGTTTAAATTGATTCAGTGGTTTCAGAGGAGTTGACGAAAAAGTAAAATTCCAATAGGCTCAATGGCAGCCATGTTGGATGGCTTTCGGGGAAACCGAACACATATTTTAAAAGGGGCCACCCAAGGTCCAAGGTTGAACTATGTCCGACCATAGCGGTCATATTGGATGGCGCCCGGGAAAACCGAACACATATTTTAAAGGGGACCATCCAAGGACCATTCTACTAAACTTTGGTGTAAATTGGCTCAGCGGTTTCAGAGGAGTTGATGAAAATATGAAAAGTTTACGACGACGATAGGCCAGGTGAGCTAAAAAAAGTTACTTGGAAAGGTCCCCATCATAAAATGCATCTTAGTCAAGTTTCTGTTCTGTTTTTTTTTTGCTTATAAATTTTGTTATTTGGTTCTCGATCGACATCCAGTACATGTACATTTAGTATTTAAAGTACAATTCTGTGATCAATAACCGATTATTCGATAATTTGGTTGTTATCGCCATTTCCAAATCAGTTTTAATAAGTCTAAACAATTATCAATCTGTATTGGTATTATTAAGTACCTGTCGTTAATATTATCAATATTTAATAACCAAATAAACATAATTATTTAAAAATCATCACGAAGTTTATAAACATTCAATCATATCTGACATTGATTCCGTAGCGTGTATTGACAGTGGACTAAATCATTTAACGAGGAATATCCGTTTGATTTCACTGGCAGGCAATGCCAATTATCCTGGCTTTAAAATTTGGTTAAAAAAATAAATCAGGCTAAAATGGGAAAGCAAGGATTTAGAAAAAATTTACCATAACCTGAAATCAATTACTGGTACACTTTGGAAAAAATGAATGTGATTGCGGGCCAAAAGAAGGCAAGATTGTGCCAGGATACAAATCAAATGGTAGCTCCCCTTAAAAAATTTGTGCATGTGGATTAAGCGAAAGAAATTGCCAGGATCCAGATCAAGGTCGCTTAGGTTTCCTCTGCCTTATCAAGAACTGTCTGAATGTTGGACAGTTGTGGCATTACTGGAATTTGATAGCCTAACAGAAACCGTTTTATATTTTTAAATGGTTTTTCATCATTTAGCCATGTTAAAAAATTATACCATATAAAAAAATTAAAACCGAATACAATTTAACGTCTATGAGTGTAAAACTCATAAAATAAACCGGAATGGTAAACACAATCTACCATTTTATTTATGTGTTTTGATACAGAAATTGCCAATTTAAAAATAAGTCAGTCCATCTTATTATTTATATTCAGCTGACTACATTCAGCCATAAAAAACAGTCTAGAGTTATAATCGACAAATTGAAATAATTGATTTAATTTTTTTTATGTTTTCGAAATAAAAAGAATCTATTTGCTAAAGAGCAGAAACCAATTTAACAATTTGAGGATAATTGTCCATTATATAGATAATATATGAAATTTCAATTATAGCTTTCAGCAGATTTAAATCTATTTGTTTAGTTAATAGGATTTTATTTGTAAAATTAAATAAAAACATCAAACTGAGGAAAAGAGTAATATATCTTTTAAAGTAATCTTGTCTTTCTTGCAATTAAGTGTGGGGCCAAAATTACAGGTATTCGGGAGAACCTTTTTTGGCACTGCTCTGACAAATCGAATAGAATTGCTCTATAGTCTGATTACACTGCTTGGGTACATAAATTAACCACCCACGCGTATGATTCAAGACTCAACCATGAAATTGTACATATTTCTGTAATGTGCATCCGCTTCGTCATAGTTTATTGGTATCAAGAAGCCTCTAGGAGGGTAACATGATATTGGTTGCTACTTTTTCGCTACCGAGAGAGGAACCAATTCTTCGAAACTGGTGTTAGGAAAAATCCATTTGATTTTGGGTATGGGAAAATAAAGGAATTTTAAAAATGAATCCAGGCTTCAGAATTTGAAAATAATAATAAAGGCTGGTTTAAAAAAGTACGATGTAAAAAATGAAGGACTAAATATTCTATGGAACAGAATAGTGGCAAATCTTCAAAACTGCCCGCTTGAGAAAAACAGTTTCATGATTACTATGAAAAAAATATCAGGATCCACAACTACTTCCCACCTCTAAAAATTAAACGGTTGCTCCCTTTGAAGGTTTGAGTATTATGGTCATGTTAGCATTTTGTCCTTGTCTACAACATTTGTTATTATTATTTTGTTTCGCCTAGAATATATTCGAAAAAAATGTTGAAGTAAGGAACCAATAATCCAAAACTGGGGGCAGAGAATGTTTGTACTTTTCAAAACCGGAAAGTAAAATACATGTAGGTAACAATAAACTGGTGACTGAAGATATTCTACAAAAAACCTTTATATTCAGAATAAACCACCAATTTTCAGCACAGTTTAAGAGTTTGGCTATTTTCATCAAAATTGCAATTTATTTTAAATATGTTTTTAAAAAAAGGCTATCCAAAAAAAAAAAAAAACAGATAATCTATGGTTTCAAAAATTTCTTAATTTTATATCCGTATGTATATATATTTCCTATTTCCTGGTCAAAATCGAACGAGTCGTAGTGCCCTATACATTGTTTGATACCAGTTTTGATGCACCAGACGTGTAAATTTCGTCGATTTACGACTAATCAGTTGTGCTGAAAGGCCTAAAAAGTTTAACTCCCCCCCAAAAAAAATAAAATAAAATAAATAAAAATATAAATATAAATATGAATAAAAGTGTACATTGTCATGAAGTTCGATTTATAAATAAATAACACGAGCATCTTGTATTATATATGTCGATGATATATAATAATTTTTTTTCATTTTTCTTATTTTTTAACTATAAAGCCTATAAACGAAGTCAGTATTGTTAAATTATCAATATGAATGCTTTTTCGTTTCAACTCTTTTAAATTTGAAATTAAACTCCACCCGTTACGGCATTTTATCGTTCTAAGGCACTATTAATTGATAATATACACACAAAAGAGTTTAAAAGTATTGAACGATATAATTTTTTTCATATGAATTTAAACATCATTACGAACAATATAACTACAGCTTGCGTAATGTATTTATTGTATTATCAATAACATGTCTATATCATTGAGGCCATGTGGGATTTCCGTAGAAATGTGACTTGTAAATGTTGTATCATAAAAATGTACACTAATTGTATCAAATCGTTTAAATATGGTAAAGTTCTACCAATACATTGCAGTGTATACATGTAAATGCAAATTTCGCTAAGTCATAACTCGCCCAAAAAGGGTTGCCGGAAAAAATTTAAATCCAAAAGGACAAAAAAATTTCACAGAAGTTTAATTCAGAAAAATTGACCTCACGGCATGGTACAAGATTCCGTTCGCTCAAAGATCTTGACCTGTTGCGATTCGTGTCTGATGAATCTTAGACTTCTAAGTTTTTAAAGTGGAACTAAAACGCTTATAGCAAGTTATTTTCATTTAATAGTACTAAATAAACGTATAAAAACGCAAAAAACCCGATGAAATTTGGTCATGTAATAACGGAGAAAATAGCGAGTGAAGTTGGATTATTTTTACCTGTGGGAAATCCAATCAGCGCTATTTCCGGAAACAGGGTTTCCTCGCTGAGTGACCCCGATTGACCGGAAATGACGTACAGTGCGGGCTACTCTTGAACTTGTTTACATTGACCAGAAGGAATATATTATGGATGAAGACAGCAATGCTAGTGATTTATCGCTGTCATTTAAATGCCCCCATATACATATATATAAAAAGAATGAAAATGAAATTATAGATATTTTGAAAGGTGTGTATAACATAAATACATATGGAAGACCATCTTATAGGAATAAAAAGCAAACACTATTTTTTTATACAAGCAAATATAAGACACAATATTAATTGATAGTTTTAAAAAAGATGTTTTACAAATAGTGATATAACATACTGAAAAGTAATATAGATTTTGATATAGAATTGTAATGTGTTTTTTTTTTTTTTTATTGAATTGACAGATTCATAAAATTTCAGAATTTTCTTATAAAAATATATTAAATTTCTTAGTTTAATCAGAGACATATATGTAGAGAGGGATAAGTAATTTCTTACAATCCTTGTTGTAATAATAAAAATATGTAGAGAAGCATTGGAGAACCTGCAATGTGCACCTAAAACTTTAATAAAAGATTTTGATGGATTTTAATAAAAAAAAATTATTCAACTATAATAATTCCCACATTTGTAGAGTTATAATTTGGTTAATATTGGTTATGGGACTTTTTGCTCTTTGTGTAATTTGAATTATAATACCAGTCAAAACTGGTTTTCATAACACCTTTCTACTGACTTTGTTACCTGTATATTGATTTACTCCACAGGTGGTAGGTGCATGGCCAAGTTGTTATTCACCTGATTGGAGGGATTAAAACTTTTGTTTGATCTTTATTACTAGATAACAGGATGTTAATTAATAGGTACTAAAACTTTAACTCTTTCAATTACCAGGATTAAAGGTGATAAATATCCATCCACATGTTTACTAATTTGTTTTATATCATGAACTAGTTTTAATTTTCACAGGTGTTTAATACTATTTATGGGGAAATTAAAATTTCTTGCAGGATTGGAAGTGTCATAAATATATATATTTTTTTATAAATAATGAATAAATAAATACATATTCTTTTAATAAATAATTAGACATTCAAACTTTGCTTTAGCTTTACATTGCCTACTGAAATAGAATGTCTTTAAAAAAAAGCTACATTTTTACCCAAATTATTTTCTGCATTATCAGGATTATGATCATGAACATGTTATATAAATAGAGAGGTAGTTATATCATGGAGGTACATGTATTGTTCTATATTGTATTATTTTACCATAGTCAGCAGACTCTTAATATTTGAAATTATTATGGTTATAAATGTATAACTTTTATGCTCATAGAAAGAGAAAATAATTCAGAGGGACATGGGACCAGAATAACTTTTTATGGGGCTACACATTTGGCTATAATAGCCTCTTATTGTACTACAACTTATGTTAGCTTGTTGGCTACATCTTTTCAAAGTCATGCATTTGATATAAGCGGCCTTACATGTACCTTCTACTTACTCCATTAATAATATTTTTAAATAGCCCTATGTTCAGGTGTTGAGTATGTCCCGTTTTTGCAGAGTTGCTGCATCCCGCAACTGCACAATTCCTTCCCATTGTTGAATTGTAGATTTAAATTAAGTACAATGTTTCATCAAACAAGTGTCGGTGAATATATAAGAAGCACTGTCAATCGATAGTTGTCTCCAATAACGTATAAACAATCAACTGAATCTGCTTTCACTTTGCAAATGACCTGTACCTATTTATGTACAAGATCTGAACCGCACAGTACGTCACTTCCGGTGAATAGTAGTTTTTTAACAAATCGTTCAGGTGTGCAAATGACGATCGGCCAGTATTTTGCTAATATCTCGAAAACTAAGTTACCGAATTTCATCGGGTTTTTTGCGTTTTTATACGTTTTTTAGTACTATAAAATGAAAATAACTTTCTATAAGCGTTTTAGTTCCACTTTAAGAAATAAAGATATTATTAATTTATACTGCAATGCATATATGCTGAAGAAATGTCCGAATTCAACATTTTGTTTGGTCAATGGATATTACATCGATGCCCCTTTTTTCGAAATACTATAATTATTAAACAGTAAGAATTACTGCTTTCAGTACTATTCAGTTTATGATATATGAAAAATTAACTAGACTTGCGTTTCTATTTCATAAAAATCTTTATATGAAAGTCAATGGAAAATACACTTTATAGAACATTTACATGACAATTGTTAGATTATAATACCAGCGTATGCTTCTTTTCTAGTTAGTCCATGTCTCCTCCTCCCGTCTTGTTTGCTGAACTCTTATATACATAACTAAATGGTATAAAAACCTATTCCTAAGTGGTACCTCTCTGTTCGATGACACGATTTAAATTTAAATTATACCACATAAAAAATCCAAAAAAAAAATCTATGTCTTTGTTTGCGCATTGTAAACTCTTACTCAATAATTTTACGCGTCAATGGAAAAACTTTCTAAGGGCTCAGTTAAATGTTCTGTCTAGATTTTATAAAGATTAATAATGTTATAGGTCATGATATATTCCTGTTGAATGTAATGAATTTGTGCAAACTATCATAAGTCTTATGGCCATGAATTGGGATGTAAAAAGACCCCCAAATGTTAATATTACTGAAATGGCAAGATTATTTAAACAAAAAGCGGGAGACAATGAAGTAAATAATTATTCTATTTATATGGGAAGCCGTTTTACTATTTATTCTAACTTCAAATATCTCATATAATATATAACATATCTCATATAATATATAATATATCTTATATAATTTAGTTAAAATAGTAAAACGGCTTGCCAGATATCTTCTAAAGTATATAAGATATCTCATAAAGTATATAAGATATCTTATAAATATTTTTTATAAGATATCTTATATAGTTTATAAGATATCTCATATAGTTTATAAGATATCTCATATAATTTATAAGATATCTTTTTAAGTAAATTATATGAGATATATAATAAACTATATAAGATATCTTATATAATCTTGTTTTTATAAGATATCTTATATAGTATATAATATATAAGATATATTATAAAGTTTATAAGATATCTTACAAATATTTTTATATAAAATATCTTATATTCTTTATAAGATATCTCATATAGTTTATAAGATATCTCATATAGTTTATAAGATATCTCATATAATTTATAAGATATCTTATAAAGAAAATTAATAAAATAAAATGAAATAAAGAGATATCTTATAAATTATATGAGATATCTTATAAACTATATGAGATATCTTATAAAGTTATTAGATATCTTGAAATTATAATAATTAGTAAAACGGCTTACCATATATTTACTGTAGAGCAATTAAAACTTTTACCTTGTATCAGTACATATACACATACTTCAATCATTTTAACTGAATAGCGTTAAAGTATCTAACATGTATTTCAATGGTTTTGTTTTGATCTTATATAAGAGTTTTAGAATGGAAGGTGCTATTGTCGGCACAGTTTTTGACATCCACATAACGCCTTCTACTTGTAGTTATCATATGAGTAACATACCCTACTTCTTGTGAGTTGTCTCTCTGACCTTTATTTTTCATTCAAAAACCATTATAAAGTATCAAACAGGAACAAAAACCAGTTCTAATTACTGACGGTATTTGAGGGATAGGAATGTTAAACTTCACATTTCTGTCATGGAGAGCTTCACAGTTTGTTCAGATTTTCAGTTTCTAAAACAGAAGACCAAAGGTCGTAAAAAGGTGCATGTCGTTTATGACAAATGGAATATTGGTGGCACACGATATGCTGTTCAGTATGTGACTATTAAATTATAAAATACCAGTTGCTTTGAGTGTAATAACATTTCGATATAACGTACATGTATTTGAATTCGTATGAAAACGGTTGTGCCTCAGGAATACGTCTACGGCGATGCCAATACGTATTAACTGATACGCATTATCCAATACGCAGAGGATATACGTAATCTATTAAGCCAAATCAAACTAAAATGTATGCGATGCGAATTAAGTTGAATTGCATTGGAAGTCATGTACGTATATTTGTTTGTTTAGTTTGGGTTTTAATGTTTGTTTAGTTTGGGTTTTACGCCGTTTTCAGCACATTTGGCTATTTCGCGGCGGCCAGTAGAGGAAGCCTGAGTACCCGGAGAGAACCACCGACCTTCGGTAAGAAAATTGGCAATTCTTGTCAATTTAGATCGGAGTCGAACACACCCCTATACAGTTGAGATTCTAACTCACAACCTCAGTGTTGACAGGCTAGTGATCATTTTAGTCATGACGAACTATCTAGACCACTTGGCCACCGAGGGCCCCATGTACGTATAAACGCAATGCGAATTTTAATTCGATTGAAGTACGTATTAGATTAAATCCGTGCTCGTGAACGTTTAAGACGTTCTAATAGTAATACGCAAAATACTGATTCGAATTCGATAAATTCGAAGTGAAAATTGCAGTATACGATACCCATTTTGATACCTTTTGTACATGTTTCTACAAATTAGATCTCCTCAGCAGAGCACAGGGAAAAAAGTATGGAAAACAGAAACAACAAAAAGAAGTAGGACATTTTCCACTCTTTGCTCACGTAATGGACCATTTTCAAATTTTTACTTTTCAAAAGTAAGAATGTAAGAAGACATACCCTGATTTAAGCCCTTTTTTAAGATTTGCTAATAATAATTATCAACATATATTGATAAACATTCGAAAATTCTTGGTCTTTTTTACAAAGTTGTATCACAAATAGAATACTCAAAACTACAACCATTTTTCTGAAGAAAGTGGGATCATGTTTCTCATTTCATGTGACGATAAATTTGGTTTTGATTCAAAGTGTCCTAGGAAATATTGTAATGTATACATATATAATGTTTAATTAGTGACCAGAAGTCTGTCTCCATTCACGATTTTTAAGAGAACAAAACTTTTAAGTTGCTAATGATTAAGCATCGAACATGTGATTGTTCACATTATATAGCATTTTATTGAAGTCACGAGTTTACACAGTCAAAAGTGGACAAACTATTTTTACTTTGCTCACTTTTGATCACCTGGTGCATCAATTTAGAATGGACATTTACTTACCGACTTACTACATGTACATGAAGAAGCATTAAACCAAACAGATATACGCGCACTAATTTCAAAATTAATGATATCGGTCTCCAAAAAGTCTAAGCCTCAGGAAATTATAACCCCACTGTTCCGAAGTGAAAAGATTCCTCGCCTAATTATTATTGACATGGAAACAATGGTATCTCTGTCATTGATTTCAGTAAAATACTTTTTAATTACAGGAAATTAAAGCTAGAATTTTTTTTTACAGTATGCCAAATCAAATGATGAAAAAATTAATAAAATTTAACTACATACTTACCCAACCTTTCAGATTTAAATGTACGTGGCAACTTAAGTGTTTAGATGTGAAAGTATAATTATGAACGATCTATTTCAGCACGGTCTGTCTGCATTCCACAAAAGCTTGCAACTTCTACCAAGCTAATAATTATATCAATATTACTCTCATGTCTATCTATTCAATCTATTATATTTACGTTTTAAATGAAATCCCTTGGATATGTATTTACTTTACATATAAATAATCGGAATATACTTGTGAGAATTATATATATACTATATTCATTCAGCCTTAATCTCATTTTGAAATGTTTGTGTAAATGATTTTAGATCCATTCAAATTTAATTTTCAAATATTATTTTGACAGCCTAAGCTTTCTATTTTTTTCTCCAAAATAAAATTGTATGAAAATAAAGTCGGTGCATTTGCACGTATTGTTTTGGTTACTTCAGATTAGCTAAATGTATACTATCAGAAATAGGTTTCTATCAGATTTAGAATTTGTCACGAATAAGACTAATTTGTTGCATAATATACAAGATACACGTGTCCAAAAAAGGAAATTGTGACTTTAATATGGAAAAAGAGAGTCAATGAGACAAAATTGCATCCATGTCAAATGAAGGAAATGAAAGCATAAACATTTTTTTTACAGAATACAACAAGATATAGGACTGTGGTATTCAATGATGATCAACATCAAAAAGCCCCAATAAGATTGGTGTTCAAAATTCAATATAATTACAAATAAACACAATATTCTAAAGGTAACATTTGACAAAATCAGACTAGTTACAATATTTTCACGGTAACGATGGGAAATTATTGGACGTAGGGTTACCTTATCGTAACTAAAAGCGGACTAGAATTGTTGGTCTGACCAATTCAACAGATCCCGAGGAAATCGTGGTAGGAATATTTGTGTAGATAAAGGGTTTGTTATGTTTGCGATCACTTACTGTAACAAGTCAGGCTTTGGCGATCGACAATTAAAAGCATTTCTACATTTCATACTACAATATAATCATTCGCGATTTTTGCATTAATAGCCACTTGAACTTATAGTTTAAATTTCCCCGAATAATTTATTTTAACGGGAAAAGACATCTGATTTCGATTTCGTTTCTATATATCGAAATTCCGTGACCAGTACAGCGAAACTTGAATGAAAAAAATTTAACGCGCCACAAGGTTTATACCCTCTTCACACACTGATTTTTCTTACGAGTCCTTACAGATCGCCAACTCGTAGTCAATCGCAAGCATCCGTACATAACTCGGTATCCGTTAATAACTCGTCATAACTCGCAGACACCGTGAGGATCTGTGAAAGTAGAGGCAAAATTTTTGACATGTCAAAAGTTTTCTTGCGATTGTCCACGGATTACAATTTCTGTAAATAATTTGTAACAATCCGTAAGTATCGTAAACCGGTCGCAACAACACGTAACCTACTCGCAAGAATCCGTAAATGTTTCGTAAACAATGTTTCTACGATTTGTTTACGGATTAGTGATTTTTAGTAGTGCTTAAGTGATGTTTACGATTTGATTGACGTCGTGTTACAATGGCTTTACGGATTGTTATGAGTTACTACGAGCACTTTACGTATAGTTTCGGGTACTTTACGAATACATACGTATAGTTTGCGATTTAGGAAAGGTATAAAAATTGTCTCGCTGAATGTCGTCAGTTGTCGAATGATGATACACAGAGAATTGCATACTTTTTTGCAAAAAGCACACGGACTCGTAAATACTCGTAACTAACTCGCAACTATTCGTAACAACATGGTAACGGGTCGTAATTTACACATAAAAGCTTTAATGAATCGTAACATTCCGTAATATACTCGTAACAATCCATAAAAAGCTCGTAATGTCGTAACTTGCTCGTATTTATCCGTTGTAACACGGAACAAATCGTAGATTTTTGCCGTAAATACATCGTAATAACTCGTAACCACTCTTAAATCGCTCGTAAATATGGCAAAATCGTAAGGATCCGTGTGCGTTTACGAATTTGAGCCATGCGTAAGGATTCGAAAGAAAAAAACGTGTATGTGAAGGAAGCAATAATTTCAATCTACATTTTCACAAAATTTCTAGCTGTTTCGAGAAATTAAAAAATTAAGATGATGACAAAAGATAATATCATTAATATTAACGGTTGTTTAATTTTTAATCATTTTCATGTACAATGAATGAAATCCAAGAGAATGGATTAAAATATCAGTTGAACGCGCGTTTGATCAAAAGGAATTGTCAATCAAGAAATATTTTATCTGTTTCTGAGTGCTATGACTAACATTTGCTTTTAAATTCTAAACTTACGTTTCGTGTGGTTTGAAAATAAATTGATATATGAAATGGGTCAACGAGAGAACATTAATATGTCTATAAGACACGAACGCCTCGTCCTCTTGGACATATAATTGCCATCTATTATTTATGAAGGGAACTTGTTTCAAGAATTATTTAAAAATAAGGTATCCAGAGTACTAAAATTAGCTTCTGACGTATGGACCCAAATACTAAAATTTAATGGACTCACTCAACCATGAAAAGTAGGTTATGTTGTTTTTAAAATATATTGCTGATCTGTGTTACGCTAAAACAATTATTATGGTTGTAAAATATTGATACACCATCATAGTTTGTTTTAGAAATACACTAAAATGCAAAAAATAACAACAGCCACTCAACAATAAAATATTGGCCACATTGACTCAAGTGTAGCTATGTTGTCACTATGTCAGATAAATGTGGTTATGAAATAATATTAATATATTACCACATGTTCATAATACATGAATATCTAAATGCAAAACAATTAACCAGTCACTCAGCATAAAATATAGTTAGTGGTATCTCAAAGGTTGCCGAGTTGCGTTGTACTTTTATAAGATGAACGAAGTGGTGTAATATCATAAAATGTATCTAAATATGTTTCCGAGAAACAGACCTAACCCCAAAATATTAATCGAGTCACTCAAGTATAAAATATGGGTAATAATACTTGACCAGAATGTTACAGCAATGCATTATATAATATAATAGGATTACAGATTGATATAAACCGCCTTGGTGGTTTCGTGGAAGCCTGTTCGCCTCCCGTGCGGAAGGTCGCGGGTTCGATCCCCGATCGGGTCAAACCAGACCTTAAAATTGATATTTTCTGCTTCTCCAACAAGCACGCGGAATATATGAGTAAGAGCAAAGGACCGGTCGGGTCGGATTCAGTATAATGTGTTCAAGTAGGGTGATATGTCTTCCTGCGGACATTTACGTCGTGAGCTAGCACGTTAAAAATCCTGTTCAGCGTGTCGGTCTAGTGCAAAGCAGGAATCATATTCATATCATATCAACATGTTCTCGTCCTGATTATATGTATCTAATGGTTGCCACTGGACGTTAAACAATAATTCATCCATCAGCTTGATACAACACCATGGATTCCTAGGATATGAAATTTAATACAAAACTAGAGCCTGTATCGTTCATCTGGCAAAAACGCCCATTAACTTATGTTAGCTGACTGAATAATCTTAAGTTAGGTTCCAATTAATCAGCCATGTTTTTAATCCCATCGGTACTACATACGAAAACTTCATTAGAACTTTCCACAGATGCTTCCTGTCAAGTAAGGTCCCATTTGGCCAAGCAGTTTCAGAGAAAATTCAGAAACAAGAATTGCCAATGTCAGACATGTTTGTTATCAAGACAAAATAAACAAAGCTTATAAAGGACCTTCCATATATGCTTCATGTAAAGTTTGGTTACATTTGGCCATGAAGTTTCATAGGAAGTTTTTTTTTAACATCAGCCAATCAGACACAAAAATTGCCCATGTCAGCCATGATTGCTATCTGATCGGGACAAAATGAGAAAATGTCATGAGCGACCTTCCATAGATGCCTCCTATCAAGTTTAGTTTTATTTGGCCAACCA
Organism: Mytilisepta virgata; assembly: GCA_028015205.1. Lineage (NCBI taxonomy): Eukaryota > Metazoa > Mollusca > Bivalvia > Mytilida > Mytilidae > Mytilisepta > Mytilisepta virgata. The sequence continues at coordinate 43,282,292 of CM051515.1, forward strand.
ATGTGAGTTTAAAAAAAAAATTAATCTGCCATTCAGGAACTAGAATTGACCATGGTGCGCATGTTTGTCTACCGATCATTACAAAATGAAAAAAATTGTGAAGGACCTTCCGTAGATCTTTCCTGTAAAGTTTGGTTCCATTTGGCCTATAGCAGTTTCAGAGGAGAAGGGTTTTTTAATATCAGCCAATCAGAAACAAAAAGTGGCCATGGCGGCCAGGTTTGTTGTCTGATCAGAAAAGAATGGGCAAATTTTATAGAGGATCTTCCAAAGATGCTTTCTGTCAAGTTTGGTTTCATTTGATCCAGCGGTTTCAGAGGAAATTTTTTTTTAAATAAGCCAATCAAAAACAAAACTTCCCCATGAAGGCCATGTTTGTTGCTCGATCGGGATGAAATAAGGAAACTTTATAAAGGACCTTACATAGATGCTTCCTGTCAAGTTTGGTTCCATTTACCCCAGTGGTTTCAGAGAAGATTAAAATATAAAAAGTTAATGGACGGACGACGGATGCCAAGTGATGAAAAAATCTCACATGGCCTTTGGCCAGGTGGGCTAAAAATGTGTAAACTCATGAAAACGCTTATTTTTCATGAAAAACACATTGAAAATTATAACATAGAGTAAAGCCACGTAGTTAGTGCATTTTTCCTGAAAATGGGCTTCACAGCAAATGGAGATTGAGCTCAGATACTTCATGACGCAAGTAATCCTGGATATAATTAAGCATTTGCATGATCTCAAAGATCTTTTATAAAGATAATACTTGTTTTCTTTATATCTGATCAAAGTGAAAAACTACATGTAATGTGAACTGACTATTACATAGACCTTCATAATTTTATTTCAATTCAAGCTGGAAAGGAGAATACAGGTATGCTACAAATTTGAAATCATAGATGGCTTCATGACCACCCTATTTTGTTCTCGATTAACTAGAATTAACATGAGCTGTTTGCATTTTATATCTAAAGACTCATACTGTGCTGTCAGTCAACCGTAATTCTATATTTATTTAAACTACTGTTGACCATTTAAATTAATTTTGATAAACCATACGTTTTCCAAATTATTAAACTTTGTAATTAATATTCTGTTATAATAGAAACAGATTCACTTTCCTCATTAATCACATTTTTATCTACTCTCAGTGGAATCTGTTCTACTGCATTATGGGTAAATGATTTGGGTTTTTGCATTGGCAAAAATATCTCCTAGGGTAGCAGAATTCTAGCAAGCAGCAGACGACAATCTAAATATTGAAACTTTTCAATCTGACCAAATCACCACTTGTACTTATGACATCTCATTCAAACTTTTTAAAAAATCAAATTTGAACATTCTATTATAAATTTAGAACAAAAACTATTTAAAAATGCTTTTATGAGGGGCATAAAAATAAATATGGAAAAAAATACAGTAAATTTATACAGTGGATTATATTTATGGACAAAGAAAATTGCACATTAATGAATAGTATCAGAGAATATTAACCTCAAAAGTAAATTTTTAATATAACATTGACTAGGGTTTATCTCACTATGTTTACAAATCAAACAAAATTTTATCAGAATTTTCCATAGTGAAATAAACAAGTTGTTACAATAGTAACAACAATAACATATTCCAGGATTGCCTTCATTTAACTGGCTTGATTTCAGAAATTCTTTGCCTGAAAATAAAATCTATATCCTAACAACACTGAAAAAAACGTCATCAAACATTATCTCAATTGATATGTATTTTTATGTGGTATGTTTTTCAAAATATGAAAGATGAGAGCAAAGCTCATTAAAAGCACAATAATAAGTATGTTTTGTCTAATCTTCATAAATCAACAATGGCAAGAACAACAAAATTTCTTAATAATTTAAAACAATCAATTTTATTAAAGACGTCCACATAAAACAAATATATAACATGATAAAAAACAATAGCATTTTTATTTGACATTTGGCCATTTTTATAACATACTGCACAGAAAAAAAAATAATGAATTGATAAGAAATTTAAAGAAATTATAATATTAAGGATGTTAGCTGCTCAGTTTAAAAATAACAAGCTTTTAATAACACTGGTAAATATTGATAGTGGATTAATAAAGGAACTAAAAGAGCGAAAAAATTTTTTAGGTCTGTGTGCTTGTTTTCAAGATATAAGCCATTGAAAATTTGTCGGGAAAAATATGCTCTTATGATTTTACCTAGTTTTATCATTTATAAGTTTTATTTCTCAAAAACCATTAAATAATAACAAGGATTTTATAAGATTTTTACAAAAGGCTTATTATTCTGCATGCAAAAGATTTTTGAAAAGAAACATGGGTTTAGCAGGAAAAATAATTTATGGCATTCAAATGGATAAAACCAGATGATTCTGAACATATGACAAAAATTCAAAAACATGACCAGCAAACATCCTTAAAAATCTATTTTCTTCTGGTTTTTTTTTTAAATGAGAAAAAACTGTCTGCACCTGGATGTTTCTAAAATTATCTATTTATGGTGATATAACCCTTTATCTGTGGTTTGACGCAACAACAAAAAAAATCAAGAAACAGTATTTTGGAACAATTTTCATTAAAACAGCTTATTTGGGATGTTTTTTGTATGTAACATGTACAATTATAAATCTCTCTTGCCCCATAATGTTGATTCAGCAGAATCTTCTGTTCATATCTCCTTCTAGTAATAGGCCATATGATGTAATAGTTACATCAAAACTACATGTATAATGAAATAGTCAATAAGAAGAAGAGATGGTTGTAATTATAAAAACACCCAGTAGGAAATGTTTTTTACTTAACCTTACAATAATTTATTCATTGTTTCTAACATTTACACATTTTAGTCACATTAGAAATAATGTCATATCCACCTTATGCATCTTGGTTCCTGGTTTGTTTAAATTTGCATGTGATTCATTCTTACAAATCATAGAATGATTATAATAAATGAATTCTGATACTAAATACTTGATATAAATATTAATTCTATTTTTTTATCAATTTTGTATAATTTGGATAAAATTATCACAAAAAAAACACCTCTAAATCTCTGAAGGTTTATTTCTACCATATGTTGCCAACTTGCTTTTTGGTTGTCATGACACAATTTCTATGGTTGAAGGAATCTGGAGCCACCAATCTTTAACAGGCAAACTGGCATTCCTTTCGAAATGACAATAAGTGTCTACAATACCTCAACATGATTACATGTCTGTTGTAACTTTCAAATCAGTATTGACAATATATGATCATTACTTACAATGAATAACTTAAACCAATCAAATACCACCAGTAATGTAATTTTCAAATAAATAGGTCAAATGTGAAGTAAAAAAATGAAGATCCCATTACCAAAATAACCTGTACTAAGAGTTTGAAAAAGAAAAAAAAAGAAAAATATTGAATTTGAAAAAGAAGTGTCTTTGATTTCCTAACCCCTTAAAAAATTAATATATTTTACAAGACAAAAACTATAAATATTCAGAAACCATTGAAAGCATTTTCACTTTTGATATTATATAAAGAAATGGTGGGTGTTGTTGAGCAAAGAAACACAAATGAGTTAATAATCATTTAATTTCACTTAAACTGATGATTTTTATTTAAGGCCATACCTATGATACTTACTAATGTTTCACTCATTAAAGATATCCTTCCCTGAGTATTTAGACATTTCAATTCTCCAGCTGTGTTTGACAATCTGTAAACAGTTATCTCCAATAAAGTAGAATTACATGCAAATGTACCAGTAAAGTAAATCAATAGTCAGCAGAAATATTTTGTTTTATTGGCTTAATTCATATTATTGAAATAAAAATATAAATTTATTTTAATTATTTGCAACACCACAAAACCCCACTTTTCACCTGATTAGGGTTACACACCATATAAAACTTTGTCTCTTTCTAGCTAAATTTCAATGATACTTTGAAGTAGATTTTTTCCATTTACCAAAATGGAGTGTTTATTAAACCATTTAAAAAAAAAATTAAAATGTAGATGACCATGAGCTTTTTTTAAGCTTCATGTGATGCAAATTTATCGATATCTTGTGTGAATTTCCTTTGATCCCACCTGGCTGATAATAAAATTATCGGGTCAGTGTCACGTTGCTATACATTGATGTCATTATTCTGTGTTCATGCACGTCAGTTTCATGACTGAAATGATCGTAATGCAATTCATGAAACTGAACAACTTACTACAACTTTTTACACTTGGGGGCTTGTCCAATAACAAAGTCAATATAAGAAAACAAACTGCCATTATTCTATGTTTTTTCTATCTAATATGGGTAGGAAAACACACTATTATTTATACAGTAAACTACCAAAGCAAAGATAGAATTCTGAAATCAATTTTGTCAAGTACTTGTAAAAATTGTATTTCTAAGATTTTTAGTGTAATTTTAGATGAAGTTACTTTCCCCAAAAATCACAAATTTTTCAAATTATAAAAAAATTTGTTGAAAAAATAATACGGATATCTTATTTAATAATGAAAATATATTAATTTTTACATTAAGTTTGCAAATTTGAGACAAAAGTCATGTTTCTAGGCATATAAAAGATACTCATGGAAATGTGTACAGAGACAGATACATGTATGATTTACATTAATATCAGATATACTACCCAGGCCAAAATCTAACCTATTTTATACTTTGTTACCTCCCTTACCAAATCTACCTTTCAAATCTATAAAAATACAGAATGTGTTAACTATATATCACACTTGAGAACATTATCTGAGGTAGATATAATTTTAATTAAAAGATATTAAGAGTGACATAAATGTCCATAAGATACAAATTTTCCTGTCAATATGAGACAAAGCCTCAAAATACCAAATCTACTCTGTTATCAAATTGTAAATAAATACAAAATACAACTGTGAAATATGCTGAATTTGAATTCCACAAGTTTTTAGAAGTTCTACAATGAATTTAGAAACTATGAGGCAGAGTAATAAAAAATAACACAAGAATGAAATATATTGTTCTGGCTCACATCTCATTTATAATAGGACCATCTTACACAGTACAAATCACATTTTCCAGTACTCTACTGAAAATAAGAAACTTTGCAATATAAAGTTGGAATGATTATTATAATACACAAAAATAAAATGTTTTCAGTGATTGTTTACCGACTACTTTGTAATGTGTTAACATAGTTTTTGACAATCTTTCATGACAAAAAGGCCTTATAATACCTTCTCCTTACATAGTATTTGTCAGATGGATACTCAATATATTTGCATTATCAAGGGGCATAAGTCAAGTTTTCTTTGTTCCATTAAAATGATTAAGACAAATTTTTATTTAATTTTGTTTCATTAGAACTATTTCATTTAAATATGAGATTTATTTCTAACACCGATTAATAATATAATGTAAAGTAGAAAATCAGTTGCTATCACACCCATAAGAAAACCAAAAACAGTTTGAGATTCAGGGTATTACCAGTAATTAGGTTTCGGAAGAAAAATTCAAGATAAAGGAGTTAAAAATAGTTTGGGATACATATGGTGTTCTAGTTATTAGTGGTTGTTTAACAGCAAATTTATTCTATGCAAGAAATTTAATCATGTACAGAACATTATATTATGTCTACAATTAATAGAACTTGTAGCTCATATAACTATTTAATATAATGATAAAAGTAGAATTTCTTCTGTTCTTTGGTTTTAAATGATAAAAATCTATGTGAGTATTTATAAAGCTTACATTAAAATTAACCAGACATGTATACAAATATTCCATCCATACACTTTAAAATGGTATACTTAAGGTAGGAGGTACCTAAATCCACTAAATCATGGATTTTCTTGCAATTTTACGTGCAGCTAGAATATTAGAAACTTCATCTAAATATTGAAAAAATTTCATATTTACCTTTTATATTTCTTCAATGAGGTTGATTTGAAATCCTTAAAATAAAGGTCTTTTACTGTAGATTTCATATAAAAACTGCCGAAAATAATTAATAATTTCGGTTTAAATCGTCATTTGGCAAAAAATTATTCCCTAGAATTTTCTATAAAAACGATATGTTATTGCTGTGAAATTTTTCGTTTTAATGATTCCAAATAAACATAGGGTCACCAGCTTCGTTTTCATTGTGGAAATCATTTAACTATACGTCCTGTTTGTAAAAACACTAAAAATCTATATTTCTTTATCGTGACGTCATGACGACGTTACGCTTATTTTCCCTCTTCATATAGTAATAAATCTAATATACTAAAATAACGAATCTTGTGACCCCTAATAAATTTTATATCAATAAAAAGAGAATTTCAATGGCAATAATATATCATCTTTTTATTTAAATCCTAGTGAATGGATTTTGTGAAGTCATAATTTAAAGTCTAAATATTTGACTTTTTGCAGCGATATCTACATGCATTATATGTATTTACACATCTGTTTGCTAAAACTTGAAACACCATATTTCAGGAAGTATTAAAGGGACCTACATTATTTTGTTGATATTCAGATGTAGTTCAACATACTCTATTTGCATGCTAAATTTTATAAAAATCTGAAATATAGCCCAATTAGGTACCTCCTGCCTTAATAATTTTCATTGTTAAATAAAATTCCATTTGAACTTTTTTTTTAATGTTTATCAATCTTCCTAATGCCTTTTAAGTGTAAACAATTCCATGCATGCATGTTTTTCATACATATCACAGTGCATGCTTTTGACGTTTGAAACACTTTTATTACATTGAGACAGGTGAAATACTGTAATTTCTGAGTGAAAGAAAATCTGATATTTCACACATGAAATTAATGCTGTTCTTTCACTCAAGGAAGTTATGTAAGAGTATACATCACAAATGATGTTTCTATATAAATGTTGACATGTAATCACATAAAAACATAATCCCCAATATTTACTTATCAAATCTATCATTATTACAATGTAATAAATGGAATACGTAATCTCGAAATTCGAATACCAAAAAATCTACACATCGTGACAGAACAATACTATAATTCACTATGCATTATGCATATTCATGAATATTAAAATTTATTCTTCAGTCACTTGTCATAGATTTTTTGGTATTCAAAATTTGTCATATTTAATTATTTTTAATATTCAATATGGGACACATTCTAATAGGAATAATTAGGAAAACTAGTTATCCTTAAATTCTGGCATCCTCAAAATGATATGGCACACCTGACTATGACACTTTGATATTTAAAAAAGATATAATGACAAACCACAGTTTAATGCATTTTCAAATAAGGACAGTGGGAAGTTTCAATAACATACTGTTAATACAGAAATTATATCTACAATTATCAACTAGACTCAATAAAATCTGACAAAAAATGTGTGATTAAATGATATGCTTTCTGTGCATCTTGTACTTCAGATTTTTGAAATGAATGTCCCATTTATTCTATATTTTTATCATTTTGTTTATTCGTAACATCATTCGGCAGATTTTAAGTAAATAATTAATTTATTGTTTTCTCAATTGCATGAAAGTTGAAAATGATCATTTATCATAATTTCATCAGACATAATTATTTCAGAGCTGTTTACCCCTCCAGACTTTTGTCAGTATTCCAGCAGTGACTAGTGTGTATTTTGAGCATTTTGTCAGTATAAAATAATATAAGAGTTAACTTGCAGTTAGTATACACCTTTTTCATATTATTAAAGAACTCCTACTATTCTCGTCCACACAATGCAGTTAGAAGTAGGCTGCCATCAATTGAGAGATTTAAATCAAGATCGTTTCTATTAAGAAGCTTCTCTTTAACACCGATCGAACAATTTCGAAAGCAATTGTAATTTTTTTCCAGTTCCGTAGGTTTTTATCATAAATACATAGTGCCTATTTTCAATATAAAATCAGTGGAAAATACAGACAATCCGTACAAGTAAACAGCTCTGCTATTAGTTATATCTTTAAAAAGTAAATTTCTGTGACATTCAATCATTAAATTAATGAAAAGATGAAAATAAGAGATTATATGAAAAGCATATTCTAATAATAGATAAAATGTGGTTATCAAAAATGATACAAATTTAGCTCTATACCATTAAAAATCAAATGGAACAGTAGAACAGAATGCAAGAGAAAGACCAACAGACTTTGTATTTATATGTATAATCATATGATGAAAAAAAAAATAATTAGCAGTCACAACCCACATTATCAAATCCAAAATTTCTTCCTACCTCTTATTAACCTCTATTATGACACCCAAAATTAAAATTGTAAAATTTTAGCAACTGTAGACTCAACTATAAAAATATCAATTGACTAGAAATAAAAAAATTATGAATATCTTTTTGTAAACTTTATTCACCTCAAAAATAAAAGATTTAATAATATTCTTCAACATAACACTTGTGAGACAAATATAATTCAGTATTCTGGACCATAATAAACATCTAATTTGTATCATTAATACAGATGTTTATATTGCTACCTGCTGATTATAAGATTTCTCCAACAAAGATAGTTAAATCTGACCAATAATATACCCACAATTGTAAAATCTATAAAAATCTATTTGTAACTATTTAAGGGAATATGATAAAATAAGGTTCCTCTACTGCAGAACATTTAACAGATGGTCAATTTTTATGTATACTTTTCAAATAAAAATACTTTCACAACTTAGATGTTAAGATATTTGACTCTGATTTTGGTAAAAATTTGAGCCAAAAACCCTAAATTTTTCACTTTTCAAGATAGACACATAAAATTATTTAACTTTTTAACGAAAAAAGACAACCTTGCAGATCTTTTGTAATATATTACCAACTACATAAACATTGAATTCTGTAAAATAACTAGAAAATTTAAGCCAAATAAGGGAGATTGATTATGATTTGGTAACTTTAGATGCATGTAGAAAAAAATCCTCTGCTGATTTTTTCTTTAAATTTTAGTATAATTATCGTGAAGGAGCTTCTGTTTGAAAAAGACAAAAGTTGGGGTCCATGTGCTTATTTCAGAGATATTTGAGAAAAACCTCAAATTTTAGGATTGTATAGGATTTTTTTCTTGAAGAATACTATGACGTCACAATGTGTATCTCATGGCGACGTCATTATCTCCCCCTGCTAATGTATCGTATTCCCTTAAAAATTGTACTGTTTTCATTGCAGATTGCTGATAAGCTAAATTTTCAAGGTCTTATATCTTTCTGCAATGAAATTTTCTAACAAAACAATGTTTTAATGTGTATAATCTTTTTTCCAAACATTTTACATATTTCATTTTTTTTTGGTTAATTTCATTGTTCCAATTCATTATGATGTCCTAATTTCTGGGTTTAGATAAAAAAAAAAGTACTGTATTTTTACCAATCCTTTTATGAGAATAACTTAGGTACAAAAAATATTTCCAGTAATTTGAAAGAATAATTGAACACAAATTTTCCCAATAAACAATCTCTTAACCCACAATTATATAATTAAATAAATTCCTTTCTCCCAAAATAGAATGAAAATACTATCACCCACAAAAAATAACAAAAATGTCCCACCATGAAATTTTAAGTACACATTTACTACAAGAAATACTGACGATAACACAAAAGGAACAGAACCTTTACCATAATTTCTTGTTGCATTTTGATCAGCTTAACATAACAAGTTAACTGGTTTTTTTCTACAAAGTAATTGCACATATTTAAAAAAAAAAAGAAACAAACAAACAAATTACAAATTTATAAACTTGCACCAACAGAAAATATAATAACTATAAAAAAAAAACATTAAGCTAACTCAGATCTTGTTGATTTATTCAGGGCCAAAGCTCATTTGACCTGGTCCTCCCGATTTCATATAGCGTCTGTAACTTTTGTATCGTCCACTTTCTGCTAATTTGGCTTTTTGTTCATCTTCTTTCATCTTTTTCCAAACCTGAAAAAAAAACATTACTGTTTTCACATTTCTGTGGTTCCAGATCAGATATATAAAGGAATTCTTCTTTGTGTCTGTTGATAATTAATATCAGCTGTAGATTGGTCTAATAGACAACCATTTAAGGGAAATTGCAATTGAGTTTGGTTCCAAATGTCTTTAGATAAGAAGACCTTAGAGCAATATGTTTTCATACGATCCAATGTTAAAGTAAATTCAGCTATAGATACAATTCTACAAAAACACATAAGTCTTTTCCCTGTCAGATATATCAAAAACATGTTTAACTAAAACTAACTACTCACATATCATTTCCGTACTATAAACCAACTAAAACTAACTACTCACGTATCATTTCAGTTCTATAGACCAACTAAAACTAACTACTCACATATCATTTCAGTTGTAATAAACCAACTAAAACTAACTACTCACGTATCATTTCAGTTCTATAAACCAACTAAAACTAACTACTCACATATCATTTCAGTTCTATAAACCAACTAAAACTAACTACTCACATATCATTTCAGTTCTGTAAACCAACTAAAACTAACTACTCACATATCATTTTAGTTCTATAAACTAACTACTCACATATCATTTCAGTTCTATAAACCAACTAAAACTAACTACTCACATATCATTTCAGTTCTATAAACCAACTAAAACTAACTACTCACATATCATTTCAGTTCTATAAACCAACTAAAACTAACTACTCACATATCATTTTAGTTCTATAAACCAACTAAAACTAACTACTCACATATCATTTCAGTTCTATAAACCAACTAAAACTAACTACTCACATATCATTTCAGTTCTGTAAACCAACTAAAACTAACTACTCACATATCATTTTAGTTCTATAAACTAACTACTCACATATCATTTCAGTTCTATAAACCAACTAAAACTAACTACTCACGTATCATTTCAGTTCTATAAACCAACTAAAACTAACTACTCAAATATCATTTCAGTTCTATAAACCAACTAAAACTAACTACTAACATATCATTTCAGTTCTTATAAACCAACTAAAACTAACTACTCACATATCATTTCAGTTCTGTAAACCAACTAAAACTAACTACTCACATATCATTTTAGTTCTATAAACTAACTACTCACATATCATTTCAGTTCTATAAACCAACTAAAACTAACTACTCACATATCATTTCAGTTCTATAAATCAACTAAAACTAACTACTCAAATATCATTTCAGTTCTATAAACCAACTAAAACTAACTACTCACATATCACTTTAGTTCTATAAACCAACTAAAACTAACTACTCACATATCATTTCAGTTCCATAAACCAACTAAAACTAACTACCCACATATCATTTCAGTTCTATAAACCAACTAAAACTAACTACTCACATATCATTTCAGTTCTATAAACCAACTAAAACTAACTACTCAAATATCATTTCAGTTCTATAAACCAACTAAAACTAACTACTCACGTATCATTTCAGTTCTATATACCAACTAAAACTAACTACCCACATATCATTTCAGTTCTATAAACCAACTAAAACTAACTACTCACGTATCATTTCAGTTCTATAAACCAACTAAAACTAACTACCCACATATCATTTCAGTACTATAAACCAACTAAAACTAACTACTCACATATCATTTCAGTTCTATAAACCAACTAAAACTAACTACTCACATATCATTTCAGTTCTAATAAACAAACTAAAACTAACTACTCACATATCATTTCAGTTCTAATAAACCAACTACAGTAAAACTAACTACTCACATATCATTTCAGTTCTATAAACCAACTAAAACTAACTATTCAAATATCATTTCAGTTCTATAAACCAACTAAAACTAACTACTCACATATCATTTCAGCAGGGTTCTCACTAAGAATTTTTCATGATGAATCCTGGGACTCATCATTTTTCAGAATGGTGAGTCCCAACTGATTTTGATGAGTCCCAGGACTCATCGCCACTTTTTTAACGTACACTCCTGCATGATTTTGACCATGGTAGGCCTATTGTACTATTGTGAAAGTTTAATTAAAATCATGTGCTGCCTTAACATACTGACGAATATAATTTGAAATTTCCAAAAAAAAAAAAAATTGGACTTAAATGCAGTGGTGCTCCGAACTTGGAAGAAAATTACTGTTACAGATATGAGCAAAAATCTTTGCACATTTTGACACAACTTATTTATTATTGCCATTTTATTTTGTAATATTTATTTATCTATAAGCTTTACTATTATTTTTTCTCAAACATACTCTTAAAATCCTCCAATTGACATTGTTTGAACACCTTAATAATCAATATTGACAAAATTTCCATTTGTGCATAGATAAGTCAAAATCCGCTAAATTTATTTTTAAATGAGGTCTACATATTGTTACTGTAATAAACACTGTGGCCAATGAAAAATCACGAGAATCCCAAATGCCGCCATTTTTTAGCTTACTTTTTGTCGTTTCTTTCCCTTCCCCCCTTTGATCTCCAAGAAAACAAAAAAATGGCGGCTTGAGATTTTTAATGAAAATAACGGACTTCAGACGCAGCTGATTAGATCTACATGCGTCCCAGGGACGCATGAGTTTGAAGGATGACGCGTCCAGTCCAATTTCAGCGCGTCCAGGACGCATATACGCACCTTAGCAAGAACCCTGTTTCAGTACTATAAACCAACTAAAACTAACTACTCACATATCATTTCAGTACTATAAACCAACTAAAACTAACTACCCACATATCATTTCAGTTCTATAAACCAACTAAAACTAACTACTCACGTATCATTTCAGTTCTATAAACCAACTAAAACTAACTACTCACGTATCATTTCAGTTCTATATACCAACTAAAACTAACTACCCACATATCATTTCAGTTCTATAAACCAACTAAAACTAACTACTCACGTATCATTTCAGTTCTAATAAACCAACTACAAATAACTACTCACATATTATTTCAGTTCTAATAAACCAACTAAAACTAAGGTTTTCTTCAAATCAATGAAATTTTCTGTTTGCATGATTTGATAATTTTTTCAGTCATGGAGAAATCTAAGAAATACTAAGTATGAGATATTTATAATACACAACTAAATTCTCATCGTAGATCAACTTATAAGATAGAACAAGTCTTACTGTAAATTTTTCTTTTATCCAAAGTTCTTTCATTAAATAGTCTTCTTTTTCATGATCTTCTAATAACTGGAAAAAATGTGGATGGTAAGAAAATAAAAGTTTCATTTCAGAAAATATTATCTTAAAGAGAGAAGTTTAAAATGATCCAATGACATGAGTCCTCTTTTCGGAGTAATCAGTCACAACCAATCTGAACACCTGGTCAGGCGAATCTGCTTGGAAAAGCAAGTTAATGTTTTTCACCCATTGTCTTGCAAGGAAGAAATATCTCACCCTCCGAATGAGAGTAGTTTTCAGTTAAAATTTCCTTTCCTTTTTCTGCCTATTCAGTGACTCAACTCTTCATTTCATCGTCTACATTACTTCCTGTCTATTTTTTTTTGTTTTTTTATTATTTTTCAGACAGAAATCAAAGTTAAAGTGTCTTCCCTACAGAAACCAGTCTTTAAAAAATACAAACAGAAACAAAATTTTTACAGCATGTTAGCAGAAATATTCTCTCTTTTTTGACTAAATAAACATATTCAGTTTCTGAATTTACAATATCTCCAACAAACTTTATATTATTAATTTACTCACCTCAAATTGCTGAGTACTTAATTTCAAAGATTTTCTAATAATATGTAACTTTTCTTCTTCACCATATTCATTTCTACAAATCGTAAACTTCCATATCCATCGACACCACCAATATATATACTGTATTATATAATATGGTAAAAATGCTATCTGTACCCAGAGTATATCATATAAAGTTGGTTTACTATAACCACCACTGAAAGTAAAAACAAAATATACTTGAATATGCCATCTTTACTTATATTGTAACTCTACTGCACTAATTTAAAGTATTTTTACTCACAATGTATATGTATCATACATCTTTCCTGCAACAACACCTTTATCTGACCAATATTGCCTGCCCAATGTTGTTTTTGATATTGGGTCAGTAGCCTAATAAAGTCTCCTGGTACCATTGTCCTCACATTCAACAACAGTTTGCTTTGTGTTCTGGTTCACAATGTTTATGACATCATGTTTCCCCCAAGATTATGCGCAATAAAAAGACCCCTATTTTAAATTGGTTAAAAATTTGCCACTTGTATGCCTTTTCTCTAAAACAGATTAAAATTTAGTGTGCAGGATAACCATAATATAACTACAATGTCAGAAAATATAAAGTTTTTTTATAATCTCCATGAAACAGGAGAGAGCTTGATAACCTTGAATTTCCACACATTTCTTAGGTTTATACAATTAAAATTCATATTTTCTGATAATGTACTTCTATAAAGAGAAAATAGAATAGGATAAAGCTACTACCTGAAATATAAATATAGATTATTACATGGCATATTTCATATCAGATGTTTTATCAGCCCTAGGTCATGATATCAGCCAGGGAGTTTGATCGATAAGTGTTCGATTAATTGTCCTCATCAATCGACGAGTGTTCAAAAACTGATCAATAAGCGATCTATGATCAGTTTGATCAATTTGTCAAGTCGGGAATGATCTTTTTATCATAATCTTCGAATTGTAGACACTTTTGTATTTGAATTTGCTTCGAAATGATACAGATTTTTCTAAATGTATAATTTTGTTCCTTTTTGCATTTCCCATATTCATTTATATAGTAACAGAGGTGAATCGCATCACTACACCTAAGAGAAAAGGTATGTAAAAATACATAATTTTAATTAATATTGTTTATATTCAATAACAGTAAATATTGCTCATATGTAAAAACTGACAATACCAGTGGCAAATTTCAAATTCGAACCCTAAAAATACAGGTAACTTTACAATATAATCATTTATAACAAATATTTCTTTAAAATTAGTATAAAAATTCTTAGTCCAAATTTTTTAATTCCACTATCATAATTACTGCCCTTTCCCCTTCTGAAATGCCCCTGACAAGTTGTTCCGTATTCAATTTTGAAATTAGCGATTCACAGTTAGTTTCTGTAGTCAAAAAGTCCCTACGTATTATCTGGAAGAACTGTTTTTTCCCTCGATTTTAGAGCCTGGAAAAGGGTGCGTATTATCTAAAACTGGGTATTTTCTACAACCAATTACGGTAATGCTTTGCACAATAACTATTTGAAATATCTGACTCAAATCTTGATTGTCTGTTTAAATTTATTTGGAGAAGCATTAAGTTTAGTTAATTTTCCAAATGTAAAATATGAACAGCGACACAATACTTACATGTAGTAACCTATTGGCTATGCCTTTCGGCTATGATTTCATAAACTGAAATAGGAATTTTCAAACTTCTATCTTCTATATATTACTCAGATTGGCAAAATTGTTAAATTTGGTGAAAAAAAAACTTTAACAAATGATCAATGGTTGTGTGCATAGGGAAATAACTCAAAATAATATAATTGCATTACAGACCTGCTTTAAAGGGCACATCTATGTATCAAATCGCTGTCCATAAAGGGCATTATGAAAAAGTCTGTGTCATGTACAAAACTTATAAAATTAACCTCTATACACAGAACACCTGTTCATAAAGGGCACTTCTCTGTTGTCCTTTGGGTGCCCTTTATACACAAGTATGACTGTATTTGGGTACTTTTACAATAAAAATTTGGGAGTTTAACAGAAATAATCAGTAAAAACATTTCTATCAAAGGTCTATTTGGTCAACCTTTTTCTGTGCAAATCACTTTCAAGCAGCTTTGACATATTATTATCATATACTTTTATATTTGAATTTCAACTGCAACTGTTTGTGATATGTATAACTCCAAACAAAATTTTTAATTTCAGAAAGTTTCTTAAAGAAGATACCGTAATAACCCTAATTATTGGATGGCCTAATTATTCGACACTTTTGAAAATTCAAGGAAAATTGAATTTTTTGATAACTATTTTTTCGATGATTTCAAAATTGTTAAAGTTATGATCATTGTTCTCAGGTGGTGACAGTCAGTAATTTTAACTTCTTAGGTAAGTTAATTATTTTTAAGTAAATTTATTGAATTTTTCCTACCTGGATGTTAACTTTTGAAAAGAAATCCAAAACGAGTTCAGAACGGAATTGCATATTCACGTTTCTCAGAGAAATAAATTTTAAAAATTTGAAATGGAATGAATAATGTTTTTACAAAACAAATCCTCTTATCATTGTTTATAAGACATTTAAATAGTTATATGTTCTAAAAAGACCATGTGACTACAAACGTAACTTTTTCTTTTCTCATGTATGATCCTCCACTAATTTTGGAGCACTGCATTACTGCATGTTTATCTTCTATATACAATGTAACATATATTGTAAAAATTATTTGTGAGATGCTCCAAATCCAGATCGTAAAAATAATTTGTGAGATGTTTACATATTAGTAACAACTTGGCGGGTCGTTTGAAGTTTGCTACTGTCTTCAACATTAAATTAACTTAATTTGAAGGTACAAAAAGATAAATCAAGAAAGCAAAATCAAATACTAATACCGCAAGTATGGATCATTATTTTGATTGCCTATTCTTAAAGTACATTGACCAGGACGATCATATGGAGTCAAAAAATCACAACGATGTGGACTGAAATACGAAAACTATTTTTGCAATGATTTTCCAATTTTCCTAAAAAAATAGGTGTATTTTAGTGTCAAATAAATGTAGTAAGTACAGATGATTGCTTTCTCCAGGTTTACATCTATTTTTAAAATCAAAACAAATTTCTTTGGACCGTTTCAAAAAATTGCTTAAGTTATAAAAGTGTCGTGCATAACTGTATACTAACTGTATATGAATTTTGTCTTCTATAACTTGCCGTATAATAGCTTCCTCTTCTTGTCGTATTTCTTCCTGGAGATATAATTTGCAAGATTATCTATTTGTTCACTATTAAATAAATTATTGTGGATTCAATATATTGTAATTAAATACATACAATGTAGTACAATTTAATTCAATGAATATATATGGAATTGATGAGCCATTAAAAGGGCACAGAAGAACAAAGTAATATAAAAGACAAATCCATTATTACTATACCTTTGATCGCTTTTCTTTTTTCTTATTATTTTTACTAGTTGACAAGAGTCCCTCTGATTGGGCGATATTTATAGCCCTATGTCTGTATTTTGCTTCTTTACATGCATAGTCTAATGCTGAATTGTAATTATTCCAGGCTCCCCAATACTGAAATTAAAATGGAAAACTGTGAGTGATGCATTTGTGTAATATCAGTGTAAGAAAGTTTGTGTCTACATCCTTTTTACTAGATTTATGATATTCTATTTACTCACTGGTCACTAATCTTATCTGGGTGCAAACTCAAAGCCTAATATTGGTGTCTTGGAATTGATATGAGATATGTATAGTCAACTAGAAGCTCTCAAGAGCCTGTATTGCTCACCTGGATTTAACTTTTTACCTTGAGCAGGACTAAATATTTAAGTGTTGTAGTCATTTTGGCTGGTTTTTCTATAGGGTTATATGTTAAACTAAGTTTGGCTGTGGCAGCCATCTTAGTTGACAGTCCAGGTCAATGGACACATTTCTAAAAGAGAACCATCTAAGGACCAATACTGCTAAGTCATGTTCCAATTGGTCAGTTGTTTCAGACAAGAAGATTTTTCAATGAATTTGCCCATAGGGCCCTATGTTAAACTAGATTCGGCTGTGGTGGCCATCTTGGTTAACAGTCTGGGTCATCGACATAATCCTAAAAGAGAACCTTCTAAGGACCAATATTGCCAAGTTTGGTTACAATTGGCCTTGCAGTTTCATAGAAGATGTTTTAAATTCATCCCCCCTTTTTTCTATTTTTATTAACAGCAGCCATGTTGGTTGGAATTCGGGGATGCCGGATATATTTTGGGAAGGGGGCCACCCAAGGACCATTCCTCCAAAGTTTGGTCCCAATTGGGCGAGTGGTTTCAGAGAAGATCTTTAAACGAAAGTTTACGCCAGACTCTGTCTTTAAAGGGCACAAACTCCTATAAAGGGCCAATCAATGATTTTGGTCATGCTGAATTATTTGTAGATCTTACTTTGTTGAACATTTTTGCTGTTTACATTTTGTCTTTATAACAATATTCAAGATAATAACCTAAAACTACAAAATTTTCTTAAAATTTACAATTCAAGGACAATAACCCAACAAAGGGTTGACAGATTCATCTGAAAATTTCATGGCAGGTAGATCTTGACCTGATAAACATTTTTATCCCCATCAGTTTTGCTCTAAATGCTTTAGTTTTTGAGATACAAAACAAAAACTGCAATTTACCCTCTATGTTCTATTTTTAGCCATGTCGGCCATTTTGGTCGGCAGCTGGGGTCAACAGACATAATTTTTAAACTAGATACCCTAATGATGCTTGTGGCCAAGTTAGGTTCCATTTGGCCCAGTAGTTTCAAAGGAAAAGATTTTTGTAAAAGTTAACAGATGACAAGTGATGAGAATAGCTCACTTGACCTTTAGGGTCAGGTGAGCTAAAAATGTATATAAAGGGCACCCAAGGGACCAGAGAAAAGTATATTTTATATAGAAGTTAACTTTTGTTCACAGAAAAGACTTTTTCATAGCACCCTTTATAGCAGAATTGACTGTAAATAATTAGTTTTGCTTAAAAAAATTAGACTATAGAAATTGTTTAGCAGAAGTATTGGAAGACTGTTCTTTATGGTTCACTTAAGAATTGCTTAAACAACATTTTCATTTACCTGAAAAGCAGATATGATTGATATGGTAACAAAAATCACAATTCTAGGATCTACTTTAGGTGCATATCTTCTCTTGTAATAAGTATAATAATGGTGGAAAAATTCATCTGAAAAAATTAAAACAATTTGTTACACATAGGTGACGTTGTCAATAGTGCTATTGCACATGAACTATTACCTGTATTACTTCAAACTATTTAATATTATTTAGTTATTCTCATTACACTAGTTTATAAAGAATCAAGGAAAATTATATATTTTTTCTATTGGTCCTGGTGATCATGGTGATTTCATTACCAATGGTGGTGGGCCTATTGAAAAAAGAAATTCCATTGGGGATGTAAAAAGAGATCAGTTCTCATTAGTGGCTAAAATTTGAATTTTTCATTGGTGTTTGGTATACCTGGTAACATTTTCCACAATTTTCTTGGTAGTAGGGAGTTAAATTGTTGCTTTACATAGGTGTGGGGATCTAAAATTACTAGCGTTCCATCACTGGGATATAGATTTAAGTGAAACAGCCCTGAGTGCAGTAAAGTAAACAGATATGGAGTTAATATACATAAAAAATTAACCCTGCAATACTGGAATATAAAACAAAAAACAATGGAACAGTAATTATATTTCTGTTCTTCCTTAGATAATTTTTCTTGATATCAAGATTCATGATTTTATTTCCTCTCTGGCATAGTGACACTGTAACAAAAGGCAAATATAATATATAATACAATGACAAACAGGACAGATGTACTTTTTTATATACATCCATATACAATATCCAGTATGTTTTAATAAGAATCTAATAAGGTCTTGTTTAAAATTTGCTAACATTGTGAAAAAAACAGGACAAAATTGTTCAATACAGTCATATCAGCAGATACTGATAAATCTGTAAATTCTCCGACATATAATGATATAAATTTATTTACCTGGATTATCTAACATGTAATCATAGTCAGTTCTCTGTTCTTCATCTTTCAGAATCTACAAATATTTATAAATAATACTACTTGTTTTATTATTATTCAGTATTTTTTTTAAATACTTAACACACACAACAATGTGTAATACTTTATTCTATAGCACATTGAACATCCTGATTGGATAGTTAAATTTTACATATAATAAATTCATCTAAGAATATCAAAGAAGCAATCAGCTTTACTAGATACCTGTGACAGAACATGGGAGCTCAACCAACAGAGCTGCCCAGCTGTCCCCAGGTGGCAGATAGGGGAGACCCTCTCATTGGGGGTTGTCAGGTCATAATACGGAAAGCCTGACCGCGGACCATAGTGCGTAACATGTTTGGAGAATGCCACACTCCCTGCATGCTAAAGACCCCTTCTATAGTTTTCTAAAAAGAGTAGGCCGATAGCCACTACAGAAGGTTAAATTATTCGACCCTACACAATCATCCTCCTTTTACAGTGGTAGTCAAAATCGGTTACCCTGTTTGTCCCATTGCATCCCCATTTGAATTGTTTGATCAATTTAACTGGTTTGCCACTGGACGCTAAGCAACAATCAATCAATCAACTTTAATAGAAAATGAAACAGTACGTCAGCAGTTTGTAAATAACAGTAGCATGAAAGAACACACTAAGATGGTATGCTTAAGGTACCGACCTCCTTAGAGAATAAGCCTTAAACTTTGGTTTATTTTCTTTTCATTTATTTAAGGATCAACTGTAATTTTTTCCAGTCTATGAAGAAATAACCTTTCTCTAATTCTGTATGCATTTATACATCTCTTGACCCATTTGATAAGTTCTGATATCCCACCAAAAACGTTCGTAAGACCTGAGTTTTACATTGTTATTAGAGAAAAAGATTCTAAAACTCTTGACATAATTATGAAATTCTCCACTCTCGATAATAGAATTTTCATTTTTTTTAACTGCTGCTGGGACAAGCCTCGCAGTTTAAAAATTAATAAATCGAACAGCGTTCCGAAGTCCCCCGCCGCTAGAGCATCAGAAACCCTTGGACAAGTGAAACATAACAAAATTTTCTCAAAGAGAGAGAATAGAAGGACAAACAATTTGTGGTTATTGCTAAAGTTTTTTACAAGTTAATGAGTGGTATGAAGATATTTATACAATATGGCTATAGTGTTGAAATCCAATTTTCAAAGTTATTAAGGGGCATAACTCCTACAAAAATATTTCGACATGACTCATCTTCGAACTCCCTTGAGGTATCATTGAGTTAAAGCTACTGTATAAATATTATCCAAATCGGTCAAGAAATAAATTTGCTAGAGCGCTTACATGAAAATTTTGTCAATTTTCTAAGTTATTAAGGGGCATAACTCCTACAAAAATACTTCGACATGACTCATCTTCGAACTCCCTTGAGGTATCATTGAGTTAAAGCTACTGTATAAATATTATCCAAATCGGTCAAGAAATAAATTTGCTAGAGCGCTTACATGAAAATTTTGTCAATTTTCTAAGTTATTAAGGGGCATAACTCCTACAAAAATATTTCGACATGACTCATCTTCGAACTCCCTTGAGGTATCATTGAGTTA
The DNA here is from genome assembly GCA_028015205.1 of Mytilisepta virgata. Lineage (NCBI taxonomy): Eukaryota > Metazoa > Mollusca > Bivalvia > Mytilida > Mytilidae > Mytilisepta > Mytilisepta virgata. The sequence goes on from CM051515.1 coordinate 43,303,597, forward strand.
AAGCTACTGTATAAATATTATCCAAATCGGTCAAGAAATAAATTTGCTAGAGCGCTTACATGAAAATTTTGTCAATTTTCTAAGTTATTAAGGGGCATAACTCCTACAAAAATATTTCGACATGACTCATCTTCGAACTCCCTTGAGGTATCATTGAGTTAAAGCTACTGTATAAATATTATCCAAATCGGTCAAGAAATAAATTTGCTAGAGCGCTTACATGAAAATTTTGTCAATTTTCTAAGTTATTAAGGGGCATAACTCCTACAAAAATATTTCGACATGACTCATCTTCGAACTCCCTTGAGGTATCATTGAGTTAAAGCTACTGTATAAATATTATCCAAATCGGTCAAGAAATAAATTTGCTAGAGCGCTTACATGAAAATTTTGTCAATTTTCTAAGTTATTAAGGGGCATAACTCCTACAAAAATATTTCGACATGACTCATCTTCGAACTCCCTTGAGGTATCATTGAGTTAAAGCTACTGTATAAATATTATCCAAATCGGTCAAGAAATAAATTTGCTAGAGCGCTTACATGAAAATTTTGTCAATTTTCTAAGTTATTAAGGGGCATAACTCCTACAAAAATATTTCGACATGACTCATCTTCGAACTCCCTTGAGGTATCATTGAGTTAAAGCTACTGTATAAATATTATCCAAATCGATCAAGAAATAAATTTGCTAGGGCGCTTACATGAAAATTTTGTCAATTTTCTAAGTTATTAAGGGGCATAACTCCTACAAAAATATTTCGACATGACTCATCTTCGAACTCCCTTGAGGTATCATTGAGTTAAAGCTACTGTATAAATATTATCCAAATCGGTCAAGAAATAAATTTGCTAGAGCGCTTACATGAAAATTTTGTCAATTTTCTAAGTTATTAAGGGGCATAACTCCTACAAAAATATTTCCACATGACTCATCTTCGAACTCCCTTGAGGTATCATTGAGTTAAAGCTACTGTATAAATATTATCCAAATCGGTCAAGAAATAAATTTGCTAGAGCGCTTACATGAAAATTTTGTCAATTTTCTAAGTTATTAAGGGGCATAACTCCTACAAAAATATTTCGACATGACTCATCTTCGAACTCCCTTGAGGTATCATTGAGTTAAAGCTACTGTATAAATATTATCCAAATCGGTCAAGAAATAAATTTGCTAGAGCGCTTACATGAAAATTTTGTCAATTTTCTAAGTTATTAAGGGGCATAACTCCTACAAAAATACTTCGACATGACTCATCTTCGAACTCCCTTGAGGTATCATTGAGTTAAAGCTACTGTATAAATATTATCCAAATCGGTCAAGAAATAAATTTGCTAGAGCGCTTACATGAAAATTTTGTCAATTTTCTAAGTTATTAAGGGGCATAACTCCAACAAAAATATTTCAACATGACTCATCTTCGAACTCCCTTGAGGTATCATTGAGTTAAAGCTACTGTATAAATATTATCCAAATCGGTCAAGAAATAAATTTGCTAGAGCGCTTACAAGGTGGACGGACGGACGGAAGCATGGACGGACGGACGGAAGCACGGACGGACGGACGCCCGGCATTACCATATCCCCCGCATCGCGTTTAATTTAATTATCTCGAGTTGATAAATTTCATAATCAACTGGTCATCGTTGTAGAATCTATATAAGTCACATTCCCTATGGTGGGTTATTTGATAATGTTTAACACTGAGTTTTTTCCAATAGACTGTCACTGAAAATAAAATGACGATCACTTCATATATTTTTCACCCATTTACTGACAAATGTCCTGACAGAAGTTTAGATGAAATAAGAAACTTCCATGATATTACACAGATATTCTACACATTTACCACATTTTCTCCTAGATTTCTTGACTTACTTCATAAGCATTTCCTATTTCTCTGAACTTCTCCGTAGCTTCTGCCTTCTTTTCCTAAAAATAATGCAAAATATATTTTACCAGTACCAATAATAGTGAAAAAAGATACACAAATAAAACAGTAAATTTTCACCATACTTTTCTTTTTCTCTATTATACATTGTAACTATTATAATTAACAAATAGTTCATGACACTGAGGGTCATATGGCAGTATATCGACCGGTTGGTCGCCCGACAAAAATTATACGGACCGAAGCAAAGCTGAGGTCCATATAATTTTTGGAGGGTGACCAACCGGTCCATATACTGACATTTGACCCGAAGTGTCATGAACTAATTGTTATTATACATTTCTGGGATTTAATCGAATTTAATCGATTTTGCCAAAATGAGGAGGTTCATATAATGTACAGCCGTTCCATATAGCATTATATGGACCGGCTTAGATAACATAGATAAATATAGTAGTGAAAATGTAAAAGTGTAATATATATATAATTATCAGAAAAGTTCAAAATACTAATGTATAGTCAAACTTGTGTATCAAGGATATGATTGAAAAAATAATAAATTACCCATTAAGAACAATTGCCCTTGATACAGAGATTAAATTCATTATTTTGTTTCCATTATAATGTTATTTTCAAAGAGCAGTGGTAAAGGTGCCCTAGCTTGATCAGGATGGGGATCTATATAATTTATATCTAAAAAGGTAAACAGACTTATTTTAATGACAAATCAGAGCCAGTATATAACATTTCTCTGAAATAATAATTCCAAGAAACTATTGGCAAATTTATTTGTATTTCCTGAAGAGATATATGTAGAATTAAAAAGAAACTAAATCTGAAGACAAATGATAGCACTTGCTTTGTGTGAATGTTAAATGATAGACATTGTCTTTAAATGCATGGGAATAGACTAGTAATCACTGTTACAAAAACATAGAAAATATACTGTGAAAAAGACCCATAGAATCAAAACCTTTATACACTTTGTACCAACCTCTGTCTTGTGCATATCTGGATGCCATTTTCTTGCTAATTTCCTGTATGCTTTGGTAATTTCAGTCTAGTAATAAAAAATACACAAGTTTTTTTGGTAACATTTACAATATACATATATTATTTTCATGCTGAACATGCTAAAATACATACAATTTATCAACTTTTCTATAAAAAAAAAACTCAAAACTATTCTAGAATAAATCTGGATGCCTATTATACATGCCCGGGTATACATATACATGTAATGATAAGGTTCCAAGTATATTATTTAAATTAAAGTGAATACAGATTCAATTTTTTTCTTTTTATTTAAAACATGTTTGTTTTATGTTATATAAAATAATTACAATTTGAAGAACCTTCCAGAAATTATTATCAGTTGAACAACATTATGTTTGAACAGGACAATTTGTTTTATTTTATGAAGACTTCTGGATAAATTACTTGAAATAATTGAGACGGTCAATTATTTTTGCATGTTTAAAATAATTGGAATAAATTACATTGTATTATAAAATAATAGTAATTCAAACAATACTTACTTTGGATGAGTCTCTTGTGACTCCCAAAACTGTTGAAAAAAAATTAAAAAGGAAAATTAAACATATGTATTCTGATGTCAATGTCCTAAATGTCAAAGTAGCTGCAGCCGTCGTATGAGGAGATGGATCTCAATCAAAAGGGTATCATTTGTAGAGGTATTACTGTCATCAATGTTGGCATAATTCTTTAACAAAATTATCTTTGTAAGGGCAATAACATAAGAAGTCTAAATTGTTGTTGCTTCATTGTATGATCCAGTTATGATGTACAATTTATAATACACCTTTCTGGGATTCGAATTTGTATACTATATTTTTGCAAGTTCCAATATTTATCAAGTGACTCAATTTAAGGCATAACATCCATTACGCTTTGAAGAGTACCGTAATAACTCTATTTATTCGTCATTAAAAAACACCCATTTTTGAGGAAAATTGAAAAACTGACGAAAAAATAGGTTTTTTTTGTTGTGGGATCGTTGTTGACTTCCAGTAGATTGATTTGCTTAATGAATGATAAGTATAACAAGATGAAATTAAAGCCCGTACTTTCTGAGTTGTTTCTTCATTTGTTTTTCATGAATTCATCATCAATACTCATGAAAATTGCCATTTTAAATCCAAAACAAACAACGATGACAAACTTTCAACCATCTGCCATGTTTTGATATGTAGACAACACGTGGTCGTAATCCGGATTCGGAATGGAACCTAATGAATATTTATTTCATTTGTTTCTTTCGTCTTTGTATAAGATCATATCAATTCAATTTATAGGTTAAAGAAAAGGAATTATAAAATAAAATATGTTTAATTTTATAATTTTTATTTAAATTTTGTCTGTTATCTAATGTGGAATCAGAAGCATAGTTATACCGAACTTTATTTTGTTGTTACTATCTTAACCTAACTTCCAGGTGCAAAAAGTCGATTAAATTTGTTTAAAATTTTGTATTTATAACAATTATTTTCATGTTTTGGGTGAATAAACTTATTTGTTTTGAGGAATGGAAGACTCGATGGTGACAAGAACTTATTCAGTTCACGATAAATGTTGAAAATTCTGACTTCACAACAGTCGCGATTTGAAAACTTTGCAAGTGACGAGAAAAAATAGATTTTAAAAAATACATTTTTCCATGAAATACTAAAAGTGACGAATAATTAGGTCGACGAATAAATAGAGATTTTACGGTAGAGCAAATCAATCGTTTTCGATTTAATTCTTTAAGATTCTGCTTTGAAACAATATTTTTTCATTAGATTATTTTATTATATTTTAAAGAAATTCATTCTCAAGAACAAATATACCATTATAATAATGATTTTTTAATCTGAAGCGTACGTTTTTCAACCTCTATGATAAGATGAAAATAAACAATATCTGAAAACTTTCATGTTATAAAAGATAATGTCCCCACTTTCTTCAATTGTCTTTCATTCCTATTCATTTTTTAAAGAAAAATACAAACTCTAAACTATTTTAAACAGATGTTTAAAAAGGGTCCCTATCAAAATCAATGACCGGAAATATAGAAGTGCCCTAAAGAAGTAAAAGAACATCATAAAATAAATACTGGGATCCCAAGAAATCAACATCCCAAAAACGACGTATTCCAGTATTATATTCCTTAGAATTGTAACATTTAAAATACAGGAATTACTAGTATTGTTAACTTTACAATACTTGAATTTCCAGAATTCTTCACTTTATCCCACAAATACTAAATATTAAACTAGAGGCTCACTTGAGAATGTATCACTCATCTGGCTTTTATTAGGCCATTAAAAGATGCAAGTTGTTTGTATCCACAAGGTATTTAAAGAAACACAAAATGCCAAAGTTTGACCTTTGACCTAAAAAAAAGTAGACCATTTCTGACATATTTTTATGAAGTTTGCCTCGATGAGGCGTAAAGCAACAATCAATCAATCAATTTATGAAGTTTATATTGTGTTACCTAGCTTGTGTATGCTAAAGCAAAAGCCATTTAAAATAATTATTTTAAATTTTAGTTAACATTTTTTAATTAAAAGAATAAACAAAATAATAAAAAAAAGAAATATAATTGCAATACATTAAAATTAATAATTTTTGTTTTGTTTATAGATATTTAGATTATTTATTTGATAATATAGAATTTGGCTGAAATGTCCTAGTCCGAAACTTCCTACATTTTGTACATTCAATCCATACATCATTCCTACCAAGTCTGGTTACAATCCACCAAGTAGTTTCAGAGATCAAAATGTGAAGTTTACAGACAACGGACTCAACGTGATGACATAAGATCACATGGCCTATAGGCCAGGTGAGCTAATAAAAAAGAGCAACCAAAAGAAATATAAGGTTAGCAGCTATCCATCTGTTTTCATAAATGACATAATGATAAGAGTCAAAGTTATAACTTTATAAAGAGTCAAACTTTATGACAAACGTGATGACTTCAACTTTCCTATTGTTACTTTTCCCTTCTTGAGTAGCAATATACCAGCATCGCCTGCATATGGTGTCTACGTTTCTCAGCTTATCCGATTTTAAAGGGCATGTGTCAGTTACCCTGACTTTCGACAAAGGGGAATACTGCTGTCACAAAAGCTTCTTAACCAGGGTTTTATCAGGGATAAGTTGATGTCATCACTTAGGAAATTTTATGGTCGTCATCATGAATTGATTGACCATTACAGTGTTCCAATATATAAGATGATGTTGGACCTGTTCCCACAGTCGTAACCTTTCATGTGCTCCACCAATTTGTGACTTCCCCAGGACTGACTTTGTTGAACTTCACGACGGGTGCTGTATACGGAGCAGGAACTTCTTACCCTTCCGGAGCACCTGGATTCACTCCTGGTTTTTATAGGAGTTCGTGTTGTTCACTGTTTTTTTAGTTTTCTGTGTTTGTTTGTTGTGCTTGTGGTTGTTCATTTGTCTTCCCGGGTTTGTCTGTCCAATGGATTACGTTTTTTTTTATTGCTCCTGAGGTATATTTGTCCTTTTTATAATATTACTATTTTCTTGCAAAGACTTCTATTAATAAACGGATCTTTCTAAATTCTTACTTTCATAACAATTATCCAAACCACAATAGAGGCCAGATATATATGCATAACAAACATCAAGTCTTGAAATTGATAAAATTACAAGCAGAACAAAATGATTTGCCATGTTGTCCAAGTAAATCCGAAATTTTGAAGTAGACAAAACGAAAAATAAAGAATACCTGAAGAATAAATTTCATAAATGAAACACAAATTTTAGTTTTGATTTAAAAAAAATTACTGAAAATACGAAAACTTATAGATTTCTAATTCGTAATACAATTTAAATTGGCTCGAATAAATATAAAAATTCGTTTTGTCTAAAACGTCACTTTGGAACGTAACCATACCATTCCAACCTTTTTCGAGAAGAACGGAATGTGTTTGCATTATAGTCTTTAGAAGAAACTACGGCATATTCATCAGCTTTGTAAATAAACACGTGTAGTTATTCAGTATATCCCCCTTTTTAACTTTTTAAAGATTATATTCTTACAATTTTATACTTACAGTTGCATTGCACACTCAAGTCTCAGATGCACAGGCACTTGTTTCTATCAATGGGAAGGTTATATCCATGTATAATAGAAGCATGGATAGTCGACCTTCCCATTGATAGAAACAAGTGCCTGTGCTCAGATGAGACGGATACATTGACCTTGAAGGGCAACCAACCCCAAAATAGAGGGTAATTCCTTTTATGAGGAATCAGTCTTTGGTGCATTTGAACACAGGTATTTGGGGCATGGACCCCCCTTTTTGGGCCCCTATATAAAAAAAAATTGTACTTTTTTTAATTTTTACAATTTTCTAATATTTCTAGACATACAGTCAATTCGGGTAATTCTGCGCATCGTCCTATTCGACGCATTAACATGAAAAGGATTTGAATGCGCCAAATTAAATGCTGCACCAAATTAAAGGCTCTGCCAAATTACCGGACAGCATTAGTATAACAAGTCTCATAAACCCATAACAAGCCTTTTTCTATTATCCACACGAACCCCAACTGATGCTTAATTTTTTTTTACATCGGGGCCCAAAAAGGGGGGTATATGCCCCAAATACCTGTGCATTTGAAGTAATTTTTAGAAATTCTAATTTTAACTTAAAAAGGCTTATCTGCATACAATTTGCTGGAAATTTTCAAAAACAACAGTTATGAGTAAAGTGGCATCTGTAAATTGTAAACCTACTTATCTGAGAGTTTGTTCCCAACCTGTTGCAGTTTCGAAGCCTGTTCAAGTCACAAGTCAATTTTCATATCTCAGAATCTCAAATGCTGTGTTTGCTGAATATGTGCAAGATGTGTTCCATGTAAACATTTAGGTGTTAATCCAGTAGACCAAAACTTCTATCTCTGGTATGCAAATATTGCCTATTTTATGTTCACTTTTCATTATTTGGACATTATAATTATCTTTAAAAGATAACGTCCAAAACTTTAATGTAAAATAGGTTATATTTTCACACCAGAGACAGAAATTTTGGTCTAGTAGTCCTGTGGCACAGGTTCAATGTATTCGTTCAATTAAAAAAACAGTTGTTTTTTTTAGTAATTTTTTTTTGTATCAAATAAGTGAACACAAAAATAAACATTTTAGGGTTCATTTTGTCAAAGTTACAGTCATCCTTACAAAAAATTTTGGATTATATCTTTTTAAGATGCATGAATATTCTTTTCATTTCTGATACATTTATTTATTTTTTGACACAAATCATTCTATTATTGTAATAAAGGCATTTTTAAGAATTAGAATCAATCAAGATTTCTGATGAATTATGGTAAATAATCAATTGTTATGTAGAATTTTACTGGACTAATTATTCTGGTTTTCTCTAAAGTAAACTAAGTAAAAAGGGAACAGATCACTGCATCAAAAGTAATAGATATGCACATTGGTCAAAATAAATAGCACAGTGGTAAAAAATTATAGTACAGGGCTACTACTGGATTATAACCCTGGTGAGAATTTAAGTATTATACATTGTACTGTATTTTTCAGGATGGAATCAAATAAACTAGTCCACTGCCCTCCATTTTGTTATGTTGATTGTAAAACACAGCACCATCCTCTGATTTTAGCACTGCTTAATATTAAAGGTCCAAAAAACTATCAGTTTTTTACTGGACTGGAGGCTGTTATGGAAAGATGTGAACAGGTATTGTTATCATTGATAAGGTAATGTTATAGGTCCTTTTGATTAACAGTAATCCTGTCAACGCTGAAGTTGTGAGTTCGAATCTCACCTGTGGCTGGGTGTGTTCGACTGCGATCTTAATTGACAAGGATTGCCAATTTTCCTACCGAAGGTCGGTGGTTCTCTCCGGGTACTCCGGCTTCCTCCACCAATAAAAACTGGCCACCGCGAAATAGCCAGAATGTGCTGAAAACGGTGTTAAACCACAACTTAACAAACAAACAAGCACAAACCTCAACAGAACTTAGAACATCAGAATCAGAGTCACTTAAGGCCATCTTAAGAGCCTTAACAAGCTAATCAATACCAAGCACATACCAGTTGACAAGAATATACTGACACATGGAGAAGATACTCTAACCCAACTTTTTTCCAAGTTCTGTTGCTGTTTAAAGACCACCCACCAATAAATGGCAGCAGCTGAAAATAGCTATCCTGACTTCATCCACTTAAATCTCTTCTCTTTGCATCAGATAAGTACACATATAATGACCAACTTCAAAACAGAATACCCGAACTTTACCATTCTCTATGAGCTCTTACTTTAAATAGTCACCCAGTAACCAGTGCTGCCTGAGAAAAGGGATTCTCCTGACAGACTGAGAATAAAGACCAGAATGAGATCCAGACTCCAACCAGAGATTGTTACCAAGCTGATGAGAGTAAAACATACTGGGCTACCAGTATCAAATTTGATTCCAGATTCTTCACTGCCAAACTTTCTGGAGCAAAGAAACAGTAGAAAATAAAATAATTGAACTAGTGCTTTTTCAATGAACAGTCAATCTCGACTTTTCTGTTTTATTTCAAGGCTTATTCAGTTAATGTTAGTGCTTGAAAGAATACAGTGCCTTGTGTAATGTTTGTATTTATTTTATTTATATTCATGATTAAGAAAAAAATACTCAATTTAATAAAGATGTGAATGTCCGTCCGTCTGTTAACTTTTCACATTTTCAATAAATCTCCTCTGAAACCACTGAGGGAAATGGAATCGAACTTGGCATGAAGCATGTATGTAAGGTCCTTTATAAAGGTTGCTCATTTCGTCCCGATTAGACAACAAACATGGCCAACACGGGCAATTTTTGTTTCTGATTGGCTGAGTTTTAAAAAATCTTCTGCTTCCAAACTGTTTGGCCAAATAGAACAAAACTTGACAGGAAGCATCTATGAGAGGTCCTTTTTAAAGTTTCCTCATTTCGTCCCGACTGGACTACAAATATGGCCGCCATGGGCAGTTCTTGTTTCTCGTTGGTTGATTAAAAAATTGTTTTACCTCTGGAACTGCTTGGCCAAAACTGTCAGCCAAACTTGACAGGAAGCATCTACGGAAAGTCTTTTATGAAACCAATTTTTTTCATCCTGATTGGATGACAAGCATGGCTGCCATGGGCAATTCTTGTTTCTGATTGGCAGATATAAATAAATCTTCTCAGAAACCCTTTGGCCAAATGGAATGAAACTTGACAGGAAGTATCTGTGGGAGGTTTTTTACAAAGTTTCCTCATTATGTCCTGATCAGGCAACAAACAAGGCCACCATGGGCAATTCTGGTTTCTGATTGTTTGATTTTTAAAAAAAAGGTTTTTTCTCTGAAACTGCTGCCAAACTTGACAGAAGGTGGCTATGGAAGGTTTTTTATCCCTCATTTTGTTCCAATTAAATAACAAACATGGCTGCCATAGACAATTCTTATAACAAAAATCTACAGAACCGCAGAATTGCTTGATGCCAAATATGGCCTGAACGTTCCTCATGAGGTGCTGACCAAGTGTTGTTGCTTTGGTGCCAATCCCTCATTCAAGATGGCCACTAGCAGAGCACTTAGGGTAACATTAGACCCTATAGAAAATACATGCAAAAATCTTCTGGAGAACCGCTGAATTTTAGAATATCTTGACCTGTAAGTAAGATCTTGATGCAGAAAAATTTTGTCCCTACAAGGCCTACCACACTACCAGACTTCATAATGATAGGGAGAAGTGACTTCTCTTTGAGGTACATGAAAAAAAAACGCTCCTTCAAGAAATGATAAATTCTTTAGACAATAGTCACACATGTACAATTGACAATAGTTCCAAAAAAAAGGGAAAATTCTGCCGTTGGTGTTCTTTGTCTGAAAGTCACCATGAGACATTCAACAAAGAGAAACATTTTGCTCCTCTCAAGTCAGAGAAGGTATTTACCACTAGTTAAAATCTTGGCTAAATATTGGTAAGTTCATGTCTCCATTCATGTGATCTATTTATGGTTTGTTTTTAAACAAGTTATATAGACAGATATTGTTTAATTGATATTTCATAACAAATGTAGTGTTCTATTAAAATTTTTGAATTTGCAGTAGAATCTCGGTGGCTCGAACTCAGGCCACTTGAACACCATGGATTTCTCGACCCTTTACGAAAGTCTGGTAATTTTTTTCCATTATGTCTGTGTAAATTAACTCTCGATTTTTCAAACACCGATTTCTCAAATTCTCGAACTAATTTTCTGGTCCTTACAACAGTAATATACTGTAATTTACTCTCAGTAACTCAAACATAATTTCTTATTGGCATACGTGACAACTAAATGTGAAAAAATCAGAGGTCAGATCATTGATGAAAAAAAAGGTGATTAATTGTCAATTACAGGTCATTGATAATCCACTTGATGTTTATCGGTGATTTATTCTTAAATTATTATTTCCATATCAAGATTTGATGAGTGGATCTTGTTTTAACAATCGGATAGATAAAAAGGATGTAAATTAAATTTTTAATTTATTGCTGGTTCGTAACCAAAAATTTTCCGGACTTCAATGGCTTGAACTAATTTTACAGACCCCTTTGAGTTCGGGAAATCGAGATTCGAGATTCTATCTTATTGACTTTTGTCGTTTGTAAAATTGTAAATTTTTAGATTGGTGAATGGACAAAAGACAACAGTGTACCTGATCCTAATCCAGATTACAGATATCCAATTCTGCATTGGGCGGCCATCTTAGGTTGGTTACTTATGTTTATAGTATTTCCATATACATGTATACCCCAAAAAGGACCTTTTGATAATTTATGGAGACAAATTATTGAAACAAAGTAATTTATATATATATGTAAAACACATTTAATTTGACCAGCAACCTTACCATATCTTCTGCATATGGAAGGTCAAAGCCATGAAAAATTACATTTTTGATGGAAGATAGGTCTCCCAGACTGTCTCTTCAATTCAGGTTCGGTTTGGACAGTATTAAAATTGAATCATATATGATGTATTCAGATTAGTTCTTTGGTAGATCTGCCTGTAACTTCAGAAAAAATTCCAAAAATGTAAATTTTGGCAGTCAGAAGTTTTGGTAAGTTCACCCTGAACTGAAAGAACCCAAGCAAAAAGCAACATTGACCTTTAGGTACTTAACTGTATTACATAATTATATAGTGTCTGCATGAAAGATAATATTCCAGCGCACGTCTTTTTGGCCAAAGTCCAGTTTAAACCTCAGAACAGAAAAGGTGCTGTGGGTTAATTTTCAACAAAGAAGTTGATCTACACTGCACTCCGCATTTTCGTAGTTTTTTTTGTGTACAAATATTGACAGAAAATATTAAAGTGAACTATATGAAATTTTTGAAATTTTCTGTTCATGATTTATTAGAAAAAGAATAATACAAACTTTTATTCATAAAGTAGACTATTTTTTGGCCTTTCACCAAATCAGTCCTATTACACTTGCCATCACCCAGGAAATATTTGAACACAATGAAATGTTGATCTTTTACAGACTTTATTCCTGATGTGACTGTAATGTAATATCAGTCAGATGTGCAAAGTATAACCCTACAGGTATCTGCCATAATTTTAAATTTGTGTATTTTTTCAGGAGAGACATTTGTGGTTAAATGGCTTCTCTACAACAAAAACTGTTCTGCAGAACTGTGCACAGAAAGTGGTTACACAGTGATACATAAAATGATTCAATGCTTGAATGAAAATGATAATCTAGACCATGGGAAGGTGTTAGAAGTTATTAAGGATCTTGTTCCTCATTTCAAAAGAAATTTAGTGATAAAAGACAAAGACGGGAATACACCATTACATATTTGTTGTCTCCCTTTACAAAAGGGAATGACAAAAGCAAAAAGAGAATATTACTGTGATTGGATCAATAATATTATGACTATCATGAAAAGTCATCCTGTCAGTAAGTTTATAAAAAACACTAAATTTTTAAAAATTTAAAAAAGAACCCACAAACATAGGCATAATGAAAATGTATGGATGTCATCAGCAGCCCATCAATTTATACGTAATCAGTAGATCAAAACATCTATAGTGTTTCCTGATAATGAAAGTCATTTCCAGATCACTAGTTATTCCTCTTTCCAGAACATTTATTGGTATTTTAACTAAGCCTGCAATGAGTAATGAAGATGAACAGTGAATTTTAAAATTGCTCATTTACATGATATAACGTACATGTATATTCCAGTTTTACTATCAAATGCAATTAGAAGTGAGTAAAACTCTTAAGTGATCAATATTCACCAAAATGATCAGCAAATGAAAGGACAATAAAAAATAATTCTACAAACAGTTATTGGACCTGTAGTCAGTACTACAATACAGAAAAGTCGTTGAAGTGGAATAATTCATAAAAAATCATAAGTTAAGCCAGAAAAGACTATCCAAAATGGGCCATTGCAATCACTTTTGATCGTTCTACATAAAATCTACTTGAAAAATTACTACTCTTGAAAATTAACTTTGGCATTTCGAACCTTGCCACAGTTAAAAAAATAAAAAATAAAATTCATTATAAAAGTTTAGATGTAATGTCCTCCGATCCACAAGAATAAGGTTAATTCTAAGCATGCACCTTGCACCTTGAAGTTATTTCAAATAGACTGAAAACAAAATTACAGTCAATAATTATAATTTAATTCCAACGGTTGTTTAAATGTCAAAATTAGAGATGATATGATAGATGAAAAAAGGTTAACCAATTTAATATGCTGTAAATTCATATATTAACACCAAAAAATGTAACAGGGTGATCAATTAATTTAAATAATTGAAAACAAGCATTCTGGTATTCATTTTTAGTTCGCCTCAATAAAGTTGAAGGGGACTAATGGAGTACCCCCAGCTACGCATCCACAGCGAGTTCTCAGTTAATAGTTGACATAGGGTCTAATAGTTTTGTGTGCATGTGCACATTGATTATACTGACCATCTGACATAAGATGGTCACATGACCCATATTACACAGTTGACTGGCTTTTAAGTTTTATGTAAAAAATCAGCTTTAACATACAAAGTGACTTACAATCATATTTCTTTGTGTGAGGATGCATCTTGGGGAGTAACACACCCTCCCACCAAAATTAGGTCACTCTGACCTACTTATTGCGCTTCATTGAATTGACTAAGGTTTAGTTTTATCTCCGAGTTCGGTTCTCTGATACCAAGGGACCTACAGTCATATTACTTGCTGAAAGGGTGCATCTCGGGGAGTAACCACACACCAAAATTAGTGGGGGGGGGGGTTGAGGTGAACTTTGTAATCATAGATTACCTATGTTGCTTAATACATTCTATACAATAAAATGTACCGTGGCAGGGTGTGTTGACTCCAGTCTAAATTGACAAGGATTGCCAATTTTCCTACCGAAGGTTGGTGGTTCTCTCCGGGCTCTGGCTTCCTCCACCAATAAAAACTGGACGCCGCGAAATAGCCGAATGTGCTGAAAACAGCGTAAAACCCCAACTAAACAAACAAACGTACAATTTTATTACTCTACATTGTATTTTCTATTTCTCACTGTCTGTTTTGTTTATAATACCAATCTATGTAATCATTGTATGTAAATTTCTATCCTCTTAATGGGCCCTTTAATTGGAATAAACACATTACTTACTTACTTACTTGCTTACCTACAAAAAAGGTGTTTATTTTACAGCTCTATTGAATGTAGCCTTGAATACTCAGAATAATGATGGAGAAACACCACTTCATTTATTAGCCAGAAATAACAATAATTTTAATCTGATTCAGAGTATATTGTCAACAGACTCATCAGACATGAAAACTAACTTTAAAATGGAAATTAAAAATAAGAAGGTAAGCTGTATTTTTCCTGTAGTCATATGTTCAAATATTGTCAAAATTCATTATTATACTCCACGGCAAACAAGTTTGAGGGTATATAGAATAATTCTGTTTCAATTTGTTCGTCTGACCAGACCAATCCTCACGAAACTTGACAGAATAATTGACCACAATGTGCTCACTTGATAAGTTCCGGTCCATTCTGTTTTACTGAGTTATAACCTTGTCAACTTGGAAATTTTGATATGTATGGTACACACCTTGTCATACCAACTCCTCTGACATGTTTTATACATGTTAGATCCTACTGTGCAGATGTGCATGTGGGTAGGGTTTTTCCAAGTTGTGGCTCTTTCGACTTTGAAAGTTTTGACATTGTGTGGTACATAACTTGTTAACCTAATTCCCTTGAAACCTCTTTGACAATTGGATGGCCCACTTCCAAACTCGTGTCCAGTGTTCCAGACCACCAACCAACATGGCTGCTGTTACTAAAATAGAAAAAAGAGAGAATGAATTTTAAAAATCTATGACACTACATGGCCAGATGGAACCAAATTTTGCTGAAATGGTCCTGGTGAGGTCAACTTTCAGAATTGTGTCCAATAACCTGGACTTCCAGGAAATATGGCTATCACAGCTGAACTTAATTTAACATAGGACCCTAAGACAAAATTCATTAAAAAATCTTCTGGTCTAAAGCCACTTAGCCAGTTAGAACCAAACTTGGCAGCAATGGTCGTTAGATGGTCCTCTTTCAGAATTTTGTTGGATGACACGGACTGATTACAAAGATGGGCATCACAGTCAAATGTAGTTCAGCATAGGTCTCTATGGAAAAAATATATTTTAGATATCTTCTTGACCTAAACCACTTGGCCAATTGTGACCAAACTTGGTGTATTTGTTATATATAACTTGTCTTTGCTAGATCCTTGTGTGCAGATGTTCATGTGGGTAGGATGTTCTAGTCTGCTTAGTTTTACCTATAAACTTTGATAATTGGTGTGTCTATTGTCACTACCTTTCCTTTAACATAGTTTGTATACGCAAAAGTTAGTTAAGTAATAGAAGTGGGATCAGGGGGTATTAGTCCCATTCTGCAGACAGCTCTAGTTAATTTGTAAGCCATAGAATTTGTTATAAAATGTTGGATTTGTCATTGGGTAAATATTTCATGTTTTCTAAACTATAAATGTGCAATAAGATACAGATCTTATATGAAGATATCAGGAAATGATATTGTTACCAATACTTCAAGTAAATGAAAATTGGTTGGGAAATGACTTCACATAATTTTTTGAAAATTTTTGTTTTTGTATAGAAACCTACGGGAAAAATCTGAGGTGGCAAATAATTATGCACATGGACTGTATATGTACTATATACAGTGTAGATCAATATCATTTTGCCTTAACATAGCTCACAATACCTAACAAGCATGAAGGAGTCCTATTACATAGTACAATACATACTTAGGATTCTAGAATATTGTTTTTGACATTGGTTTTGTAACACTAAATTTTACATTTTAGGGAATGACAGTCTTAGATGCAGCTATCATGAATGGAAACATAAAAATTTCATCACACTTGACACAATATGCGTGTCTACAAGATAATTATGAATTCACTCCCTCATCAAAACAAACAGTTTATCAAAGAACAAGACAGTTGAAACAAACAACAGAGAAGAAAAAAAAATCTTCAGAAAATAAGAAAAGAATCAGTGCTCAGAAACAAGGGAGACAATTCCCAAGTGAGAGAAGGTCTGTTTTCATGAGTAATGAAGCAGTAGAAAATTCATTAAATGTGGATAAGTGTAATAAAAAGACGGAAAATGATTCTGCATTAAACTTAATAAAACTTTCAGAACAATGTCCTAATGATAAACTAGATGATTCAAATACATGTGAACAACCTAAGAGAAAAAGAAGAGTATACTATGCATTAAAAAATTTTCATTTAGCCTGTCCAGGACAAGTTAAGGACACTGTGTTAACATCAACTTCACCTGCTAAGTCAAATGAAGATTTAACCCAAACTACTCAATGTAAGAATATACCAAAAATTATAAATTTATTACCCAAATATACAACTTCAACTGTAGGGTACTCTATACCCCCTTCTAATGTGAACAAGACATCTGATTTCTGTGAAAGGTCCAGTTTAGGAAATAATAGCAAAAAATCATTTACTCCTATTACAAAATTTATACCAGATTATCATAAAAATTCAAGTGGAATTTCTGCAGTTACACGTCATAAAGTTGTCAGCTATTTAAACAGAAATACAGGAGCATCTGTTATTGATTTATCCAAGATTGTTAGCGATAATGAGAGTAAATCAGATAGAAAGAGTGAATCTATTACAAAAGAATCTGATACCGTTATACCCAACTCAATAAAACCTAGTCAAGGTGGACTTATACCTTCTTGGTGTGTTTTTCCATCATATGAAGATTCTATAACGTGCACGTCTAAGAAAGTTCTCATTAAGAAGTATTCACCGTCAGATGTTTCATCAACATCAGGTTTGTCATTGCAAAATGAATCTGAACTGAGTAATAATCGATCAGCCGACTTTCAGAATCAAAACAATTATCCATTGCATTCTGACATGACTGTATTAGAGAATGGACAAAATTTAAAACAGGAACAAGAGGATTTATGTACTTTTCCTAACAACATACCATACCAGTCTAACCTTTCCAGTATGTTGAAAGAGGAAACAGACAGTGCTTTTATAAATGAGTGTACAGGAGACAAAATACCTCCAGAATCCGAGCCAAGGATAAACACAATATCGCCTAACATCAAGTCTTCATCTGTGTCACCTATTTCTAGTACCAATACCATCTCAAATGCTAGGAAGAGGAAAGACATGGCATCATCATTTGCTGTCTCATCCAGTAGTAATGAATCATTAAACAAGTGTATAAAGGTATGTATATAGGATTCTGTTTACAGTAGATTGTTTGGGGATCCAGAACTACATTTAAGTACAAATTATTCATTCCTGTTATCAGTTAAAGTCATACCAAAAGAGTCAGAACTATTTCTTAGATTATTTGTATATACAATGTACCAAGTTAACGTGTATGGTCAAAAGGGAGATAATTCAGAATTTGGACCAAAAAACACTAATTCATATGGAATGTAGGATTTATCTTCTTTATGTAACATACAGCCGAACATGTTTGTGTCGAACATTCTTAATTCGAATACTGTAAATATGCTGAAGTTGCTGACCGGACACAAATTTTTGCCCATTAATTCCAAGTAAATTCAAGTTATATGTTTTTACCAATACAAACTTGAAAGTTTAATTTGTCAAATGTATATTTGATTTCATGATGTAAGATGGTTACCAGAGTGGAACATAGTTTAACATAGGACTCTATGGGAAATTTACTTTTAAAAGATGTTCTTGTCTCAAATCACAAAGCCAATTGGAACAAAACGTGACAGCAATGGTCCTTAGGTGGTCCTCTTTCAGAATTGTATCTGATGATTTTTTTAAATAATCAAAATGCACAACATTATAATTACGTGTTAATTAATCATAGATTAAAAATGAGGTTAAAACTGAATCTGATGATTCCAAGCACTGGATAAATCGAAATTTTCTTAAAGTCTTTTGCACTTCGACTCGACCAAGTTTCACTGTATGGTAGACTGATACATGGTAATCATCTGACATTTGTTTCTTGTTACAGTAGCTATATGTTTCATTGGATTTCTGCAATTTGAATGGCTTTGGTTTTTAAGTAGAATTTAATTTTTTGCTCTCAGCATTTCTCCATTTTAGTTTCTATACTTTAGGCAGTAATAAGGCTTCTATTTCAGCATTTCATATTTTTCCTTTATGGCAAAATTAACCCTGATCGGTGTAAATGTATTCTATGACTTCACAATCAAGTCTTTCAAACCCTGCCTTAAATATATGTAAATGTCAATGTCAAAAGAGATATTTAACAGTAGTTTTATGTTTCAGTGATCAGAATTATATGGCTGTTAGAATTCATGTAAACTTGTTGGATTGTTCAGTTCAGGCAATGTCAATTTTAGAATTTAGGCTAAATCAGGATGTGAGTTTCCAAAATATTATAAAAAGATAATTATTGTTTTCCAAATTTTATGGTTTGAAAATGATCTTTATGAGAGTGCTGACATGCACATTCTTTCATATATCCATCATTGTCTAAGTTCAGTGCTCATAAAGGTGTGTACTAATTGGAAACAAATTTTGGTAGAGTAGTCCTTTGGTTGTATCCTTTTAAAAATTACATCTTTTCTCTAGACATTTGAGTGGTTGATAATGGGCTTTGCAACATGCATTAGGCATACTCATACACTGTCACATTTTATGTGTATTTTTATTTTACAGATAGAAGATGATGACTCGTGTGAGGGGGAAGTGTCCTCTGCCTATCATAGGTTAGTCTTAGTCATAATAAATACAATGATGTAAATCAGTAACTGGAGATTAGTTAGGTATATCAAGGAGATTAGTTACAGGCATTTCAATGTGATAAGTTAGGTATATCAAGGTGATAAGTTAGGCATATCAAGGTGATAAGTTAGGCATATCAAGGTGATAAGTTAGGTATATCAAGGTGATTAGTTAGGTATATCAAGGAGATTAGTTAAAGGCATTTCAATGTGATAAGTTAGGCATATCAAGGTGATAAGTTAGGTATATCAAGGTGATAAGTTAGGTATATCAAGGAGATAAGTTAGGCATATCAAGGAGATTAGTTAGGCATATCAAGGTGATAAGTTAGGTATATCAAGGAGATAAGTTAGGCATATCAAGGTGATAAGTTAGGTATATCAAGGTGATAAGTTAGGCATATCAAGGTGATAAGTTAGGTATATCAAGGATATAAGTGAGGCATATCAAGGTGATAAGTGAGGCATATCAAGGAGATTAAATGTAGTTAGGCATATCAAGGAGATTAGTTAGGCATATCAAGGAGATTAGTTAGGCATATCAAGGTGATAAGTTAGATATATCAAGGAGATAAGTTAGGCATATCAAGGTGATAAGTTAGGCATATCAAGGAGATTAGTTAGGCATATCAAGGAGATTAGTTAGGCATATCAAGGTGATAAGTTAGGCATATCAAGTTGATTAGTTAGGTATATCAAGGAGATTAATTAGGCATATCAACTTAAACTAAGAGGCAAAGTAGTTTATGTAATTACTGAATCATAAATAATATGTGAGAACAATTTATCCATTGGTTTAACATTTAAAACCCTTAAATAGCAAGTATAACAAGTGACTTAATCAAAATTCAACATAAATCATACCTGTAATTTCATTTCTATGGATACCCAAATTTTCTCTGCATATTAGAATAAAATGGACACCATGGCACATTCTGTGTAACAAAAGTTGAAAATGTTACAAAATAGCTGGTGTAGGGAATAAACGAATAGCAAAGATTCAGTGAACTGGTGACAGGCTTAAAAGGTAAACAAATCAAGGACATAATGACCAAAAAAATCTCATCAATGAGTACAAATGGAGTAAATCTGTGTTTGTACTAAAAAAAGCATAGGTAAAGTTGTTTTTACTTTTTTGTACATTATAACAGTACCATTAAAATTTAGATTTAGTATATGTAATATTGGAGATTACAAAAAATTCTGATTTCTGTGAATACGACAACTTGTTTTTTATGACATATGAATCAGAAGAAGAAGAAAAATTGAACAGTTTGGGAAATGAAATTAATTACTGTATCAGTTACGTATATACTTGTTATTACAGGGTAACATCCCCAACAGATTACTTGATACACAGTAGTGTCAGTGATAGTGAACTACAGGCAGATGAGTAAGTCATTTAAGGGTTGTTGTCAGTTTTTCATAAGGTCATAGAATAAATTTTGGTTTGAGGCAGTTGACACTTAATGAACCATTAAGAGATTTATATTAAGTTGTTTTTAGTATTTAATTTTCAGAATACTTTCCCATATTTGTCTTTTGAATTAGTAATCATAAGATTGAGGAATAATCCTTTTGAGAAGTTACCATCCCTTAACCAGATGATTTAGTATACAACAAAAGTCAATTATGTACAAAAATTACACTATGAAATGAAAATAACAAAATATATGATCCACTTGGATGTTGGGTACAAGGAAAATTATTATTATCTAAAATTGTTAAAGTATTTACAAACAATAGGAATCAGAAATGTTGGTCTTTATTAAAGTTTCTCATTGTGCCTTAGTCAAACTGCTGACATAGTGCAGCTTGCAGTAGCCATTAATTTTTTTGATTGGTCAAACAGATATGGGAGGTCAGAAACCTATTGAGATATATCAATAATATTGCACCACTTCATTCATCTTATATAAAAATGTAGTTAGACATAAATCAGTAACATTTGAATGACCATAACAAAAATTTCATGCTTGAGAGAATTTTTATTTAGGTGTAATGATATTTCACATCTACAGTCATCTTATAATATAAGTATGATATAATGTGAAACTTTCATATATCTAAAATATTTATCAGAATTATTTTCTGTCATAATTATGGCAATTCTATGTTCAGGAGGACAGGGCATCCATCTCTTACAGACACACAATGTCTTGTTTATTTTTAATTCGCCTGAACAAAGTTGAGGAGGACTAATGGAGTACCCCCTGTGTCCTTGTCCTCATCCGCATCCACAGCAGTTCTCGGCTACTAGTTGACATAGGTTACACTCCACTAATTATCTTAGTTTCAGAGAAATGCACCCCCAGAATTTTATTAATTATTAGAGTTGGTCAAGTTTGACTACATGATAGATAAATAATAAATGTTTTAACCTTAAAATTGTAATATTGACTGAAAGAGGATAGATTTTAGTTTAAAAAAATACGAAAACATTAACTGATTATTCTTCTGACAAGTAATGGGAGGTCATAAACTGGGACTTGTGAATTGACATGTGGTGTGTAAAACTTTGACAGTGATAATCGGCACCTGCACTGGTAAGTTAAATTGCGAAAAAAAGAGCCGGAAAAGTAAACCTTTTTTTTCCCACATATGTAATGGAATTTTATGCAGAATCTGAAAAATTAAGTCTCAATTGGACTGAAACGCTGCATCAGACCTCAATTTTAAGCCGAAGTGGAGTGAAATTTAACATTTTTAAAGCTTTTTTTATGAAAATTTTTTAAATGTTGCTATGCCAACTAGGTTTCCATGGATATTTTTTATTATTTTATCATGATTGAAACAATGCTAACATAATGGCCTTTCAGAATATATATATATATGTATATGGGTATTATTTACTCTGAAGATGGCACAAGACCATGATATTTGTTAGCTCACTTCACATAGAAAATGGTACTATTAATTTGTGGAGTGCAACCATAGGGTCATATATTTTTGTGTGCAGGTGCACGTTGAAGAGACTGACCATGTGACTTACGATAAAGGTCACATGATCCATATTACACTGTTGGCTGGCTTTTGAGTTTTATATCAGTTTCAATATACATGTGTACAAAGTGACCTACAATCAAATTGCTTGGTGTGAGGGTGCATCTCGGGGAGTAACACCGCACCCCATCAAAATTAGGTCACTCTGACCTACTTATCGTGCTTCATTGACTAAGGTTAAGTTTTACGTCCGAGTTCAGTTCTCTGATACCAAGGGACCTACAATCATACTACATGTACTTGGTGTAATAATGCATCTCGGGCAGTAACACAGCCTCCCACGAAAATTAGGTCACTCTGACCTACTTATCGGGTTTCATTTACTTAGGTTGAGTTTGACCTCCGAGTTCAGTTCTCCGATACCAAGTGACCTACAATCATATTACTTGCTGTAAGGGTGCATCTCTGGGAGCTACACAGCCACACACCTAAATTAGTGGGGGAATGAGGCGAACTTTGTAATCATAGATTTCTGGTTTTAAAATTATTTATGAGGGGGAGAATATCATTGATATTATTTAAAGTTGTTTGTTTGATCAAGCATGACTCCTGCAATTTATTTTTAGCTCACCTGACCCAAAGTCAACACTTGGCATCCGTCGTCCGTCGTCGTCCATTAACTTTTACAAAAATCTCCTCTGAAACTACTGGGCCAAATGGAATCAAACTTGGCAACAAGCATCATTAGGGTATTTAGTTTAAAACGTGTGTCTGATGACCCTGCCTGCCAACCAACATGGCCGACATGGCTAAAAATAGAACATAGGGGTAAACTGCAGTTTTTGTCTCGCATGCAACGAAAGGTCACTGAGGTGAGATATAGGTATTACTTTGTGGCGGCAGCGTAAACTTTTGTAAAACTTTAATAACTTTGCACATGTAATACCTACAATAATGATTTATGGTCCACAAGGTAGGTTATCGTATAAGGTTTGCCGCAGTATACTTGTCTTGTGACCCTGACATCATTTTCATGGTTCACTGACTTCATAAACATGAATTTAAAATCTCCTGTAATACCTAGAACCGCCGTATTTGGTCAATAGATAGTTCTTGGTGGGTACATGTCAGTCTGACACCTGCCTTTTGACCTTGACCTCAATTTCATTCTTGAGTGACTTTGTTACTTTTTCGTGGTAAGTCCATTTTTCAGAAACTGTAATATCTAGGCCAACCATATTTGGTCTATAGATAGTTCTTGGTGGGTATTTGCCAGTCTGACACCTGGCTTGGGACCTTGACCTCAATTTCATCTATGAGTGACTTTGTCACTTTTTCATGGTTTAGTCCATTTCTCTGAAACTAATACCTAGACCTACTGTATTTGGTCTATTGATAGTTCTTCTTGGTGGGTACATGTCAGTCTGACACTTGTCTCTGGACCTTGACCTCAATTTCATGGTTGAATGACTTTCATCCAAGTTTCTTGATTAAGTCCATTTTTCAACAACTGTAATACCTAGATCTACTGTATTTTGTCTCTGGACCTTGACCTCAATTTCATGGGTGAGTGACTTTCATCCAAATTTCTTGTCCTTTTTTCAGCAACTGTAATACCTAGACCCATCCGTGTTTTGTCTATAGATAGTTCTTAGTGGCTACATGCAAGTCTGACACCTGTCTGTGGACTTTGACCTCAGTTGCATGCTTGAGGGACTTTGTCACATTTTCGAGATTAGGTCCATTTCTCAGCAACTTTAATACCTAGACCCACCATATTTGGTCGATAGATAGTTCTTAGTGGATACATGTTGGTATGATACCTGCCTTTTCACCTTGACCTAAATTTCTTTTGCAAAATGTCTGGTATCAGATAATCATTATTCTGTGTCCATGTGCATACTCAGGCGAGACATGTAGTGTGTCCACTCTTGTTGTCTTATATCTTAAAAACTAAAGCATTTAGAGCAAAACTGACAAGGCGTAAAAATGTTCATCAGGTCAAGATCTACGTGTCATGAAATTTTCAGGCGAATCGGTCAACCCTTTGTTGGGTTATTGCCCCTGAATTATTAATTTTAAGGAAATTTTGCAGTTTTAGGTTATTACCTTAAAATATTATTATAGATAAAGACAAACTGTAAACAGCAAAAATGTTCAACAAAGTAAGATCTGCAGATAAGTCAACATGACCAAAATGATTGATTGACCCCTTATAGGAGTTTTTGCCCTGTAAAGACGGTGTGTGGAGTAAACTTTCCTTTAAAGATCTTCTCCTCTGAAACCACTGGGCTAATTGGGACCAATACTTTGGTGGAATGGTCCTTGGGTGGCCCCCTTCCCTAATTATAACCGGCATCCCCGACTTCCAACCAACATGGCTGCTGTTACTAAAAATAGAAAAAGAGGGGGTGAATTTAAAAAATCTTCTATGAAACTACAAGGCTAATTGTAACCAAACTTGGCAGTATTGGTCCTTAGAAGGTTCTCTTTTAGGATTATGTCCGATGACCTGGACTGTTAACCAAGATGGAAGCCACAGCCGAACCTAGTTTAACATAGGGCCCTATGAGAAAATTCATTGAAAAATCTTCTTCTATGAAACCACTTGACCAATTGGAACCAGACTTGGCAGCAATAGTCCTTAGATGGTCCTCTTTCAGAATTATGTCCGATGACCCAAGATGGCCGCCACAAACAAACTTAGTTGAAAGTATGGCCCTATGGTTAAATCAGTTGAAAAATTTTCTTGTCTGAAACCACTTAACTAATTGGAACCAGACTTGACAGCAATGGTCCTTAGGAGGTCCTCTTTCACAAATGTGTCCGATTTCGTGGACTGTGAACCAAGATGGTTGCCACAGCCGAACTTAGTTTAACATAGGACCATATGGGAAATTCACTCGAAAATCTTCTTGTCTGAAACCACCAAGCCGTATAGAACTAGACTTGGTAGCAATGGTCCTTAGATGTTCCTCTTTCAGAATTGTGTCCGATGACACAGACTGTTAACCAAGATTGCCGCCACAGCTGAACTTAGTTTAACGTAGGGCCCTATGGGAAAATTCATTGAAAAATCTTCTTGTCTGAAACCACTTGACCAATTAGAACCAGACTTGGCAGCAACGGTCCTTAGGAGGTCCTCTTTCAGAAATTTGTCCGATTTCGTGGTCTGTGAACCAAGATGGCCAACTTAGTTTAACATTGTACCCTATGGGAAATTCACTCAAAAATATTTTTGTCTGAAACTACCAAGCCAATTGGAACTAAAATTGCCAGCATTGGTCCTTAGATGTCCCTCTTTCAGAATTGTGTCCAATCACCTGGATTGTCAACCAAGATGGCCACCACAGCCAAATTTGTTTAATATAGGACCCTATAGGAAAATTCATTTAAAAAACTTCTTGTCTGAAACCACTTAGCCAGTTCGAACAAGACTTAGCAGTAATGGTCCTTAGATAGTTCTCTTTTAGAAATGTGTCCATTGACCTAGACTGTCAACCAAGATGGCTACCACAGCCAAACTTAGTTTAATATAGGACCATATGGGAAATTCACTCGAAAATCTTCTTGTCTGAAACCACCAAGCCGTATAGAACTAGACTTGGTAGCAATGGTCCTTAGATGTTCCTCTTTCAGAATTGTGTCCGATGACACGGACTGTTAACCAAGATGGCCGCCACAGCTGAACTTAGTTTAACGTAGGGCCCTATGGGAAAATTCATTGAAAAATCTTCTTGTCTGAAACCACTTGACCAATTGGAACCAGACTTGGCAGCAACGGTCCTTAGGAGGTCCTCTTTCAGAAATTTGTCCGATTTCGTGGTCTGTGAACCAAGATGGCCAACTTAGTTTAACATTGTACCCTATGGGAAATTCACTCAAAAATATTTTTGTCTGAAACTACCAAGCCAATTGGAACTAAAATTGCCAGCATTGGTCCTTAGATGTCCCTCTTTCAGAATTGTGTCCAATCACCTGGATTGTCAACCAAGATGGCCACCACAGCCAAATTTGTTTAATATAGGACCCTATAGGAAAATTCATTTAAAAAACTTCTTGTCTGAAACCATTTAGCCAGTTCAAACAAGACTTAGCAGTTATGGTCCTTAGATAGTTCTCTTTTAGAAATGTGTCCATTGACCTAGACTGTCAACCAAGATGGCTACCACAGCCGAACTTAGTTTAACATAGAACCCTATAGAAAAACCAGCCAAATTGACTGCAACACTTAAATTTTTAGACCTGCTCAAGGTGAAAAGTTAAATCCATGTGAGCGATACAGGCTCTTGAGAGACTCTAGTTCTCAGAAGCAGGTACTGCATGAAATACATTTTTGGAAAAGCTTGAACAGAACAAAAATTAGATGCTGATATCTGGAAATAATATAAAGTTACATAAAAACGTATGGTTTAAAATTTGTTACAGGTCATCACCAAAACAAAGGGAAGAGATACCAAGTGCGTCAGGACTAAATGATTTGAATAGCGTGTCAGGAAAGGACAATCTTGGCAGTCCTTCTGGACAATCATCAACAGGTCTGTAATTCAAATAGAGTGGAAGAACAACTTTAAGTCTGGTGTGTCTAAACTTAATTTTTAAGTCAAATAATTTTTTTTTCTTTTTAGAGGATGAACTTTGTTGAGTAAGCATGCATTGTAATTTTCTTACTGATACTCTCCAAATATAACTATTCTAGTAATTTAGAATCTAATCTAAAACTTCTTATTAGAAACAGTTATCATACCCTTAACCATATTAGTATGTGTATGGATGCGAGTAAAGATTCATACCATTTCTTAGGTAAACTTTAAAATTGCAATTTGCCACTTCTTCACAAAGCATGTAGCATTTAGAAATAACAGTTATGAGCTGGGAGTCAGAATAATGTGAACTTTTTATAGACATGTCTTCCTGTTCACTGTTATCTTCTGGACTAGAATATTAGAAATACATGTATGGTTTCAGTCTAGTGTTCTTCCTGTGGACTGTTACCTTCTGAACTAAAATGTTAAAAATATGGTTCAGGTACCAGTCTAGTGTTCTAGTCCTGAATATATAATAATTGCCCCTGGACATTAAACAACCAGACCATTTCTCTTTATGTAGCAAAGGAATCATTTTTAAGACTTTCATTGGTGTGACTATTAATCTTGTCCAATATCTAAGGGCTATTCCAGAAAAAATGGTATGGGGGGGTTGGAAGGCATTTTTTTTCAGCACCCACTACCCATACAATTTAAAATAAAATTTCCTTATGCTTTCTTTAGAATTTTTTTCCAGACCCCCAACCACCCATACAATTTTATATAAAGTGCCTTCCAACCCCCCCATACATTTTTTTCCGGAATAGCCCTAACTTAAAAATATAGTTTTAGAGTCTGATTTACCAGATTGCCGAATGGGTTAATAACCACACTCTTCTACAGATGAACAAATCCCAATGTTCTTTTTGATAAAAAATTTTCTAATCAAATAGCACTATAATATAGTTTGTGGGATACATGATACAATTAACTTACTGAACTTCAATTTCAGATTATGCCGAATTGAAGGTACATGTACTGCAAAACTGAAATATTGATATATCATTGTGTAAAAATCCAATGTATTCAGCTATGTGGATCTGTTGTTATCTTTTGATCTACAGTTAAGAAAATATTTCTCATGTAAATTGGTATCAGGATATTTATTTTTACCACTGAGTTGATACCTCTTCTGGTAGACACCCAGTCTAAGAGTGTATCACTATATCAGTGGCCGGTGTTTTGATATAAGCACAAAATTGATACTTTGAATTTATTGTTACAGTGTACATAAATGATAAATTTTGTGAAAACCAACTCCCTTCATGCTTAGCTCTGTCCTGAACAGTTGATATTTCTTCTGGTAGACACCCAGTCCAAGAGTGTATCACCCAATATGTGGCCAGTGTTTTGATATTACCACAAAAATGATACTTTGAATTTATTGTTACAAAAATGTCAAATTTTGTGAAAACCGAGGAGTATCTCCCTTGATACATAGCTCTGTCATTAGGCTTTGAGCACAATTTATAATTCACAAATCAACAAGTACATATCTTATGCATCAAAATTTTTATGACAGAATATTTTATCCTGAATATTATTTACCTTGCAGTGTAGTCTAGTTAGTTTACCCATATACTAATGATCATTTGTCTGTCAGCACTGAAATTATAGATTTGAATCAAACTCATGGCAAGGTGTGTTTGACTAAGGTTTTGTCAGTTTTCCTGCCAATGGTTGGGGGTTCTCTCAGGGTACTCCAGCTCCATCCACTAATAAAAATAGACCAACAAGACATACTCCCAACTTATGGGTATTGGAGTTGTCTCCCATATGCATGAGTTATCTTTCCTGACAGAATGTGTATTTAACATAAAGGGCAAAAATTACCTCTAATCTTTTTCTGGATATTGAATTGGTGAAGGTTTCATCAGATATTCAAAAAATGTAGGAAAATATAATATCCAAAAACATATCATTAATGTGTGTGGAGAATATTGTAAGGATGTAAAAATATTTTGCAGAAAAATGGCAAATTGTCCATTACTGTCTATGGAAGAGCAGATAACTCCATAAATACGCAAATAGCTGCATGTACCAAAAATTGGGAATAACTGCACTGAAAGTAACATAAAATCCCCGTACACAATAAAAGGCCATTTGAGCTTTTGCCATCACTTGGTGTCTGTCGTTCGCCATTGTCCGGCATAAACTTTTCCTTTAAATATCTTCTCCTCTGAAATTGCTCGGCCAAATGGAACGAAACTTGACAGGAAGCATCTGTGGGAGGTTCTTTACAAAATGTCCTCATTTCATCCCAATCGGACTACAATATCACCACCATGGGCAGTTCTTGTTTACATGTAAACAGTAATTATCAGTAAATATAATGGTCTGACATATTGTCACAGATGTTAAGAGCATAACTTGAAATAAATTAAATGGTAGCTGTACATGTAAAATAGAGGGTCAAGGGTTAAGGTCATTGAAAAAGTCCATAGCAACCGATGAAAAAGTCCCTAGCAACGAGATATATTTGTCTTCAGGACCCTAAAATTTACCTGTTCAAGTCTAAATCGGTCAAGAGTCAAGGCCATTGAAAATGTCCAAAGCAACCGTATATATTTGGGTTCAGGATTCTATATTTTAGTTGTACAAGTCAATATAAGGCAAAAAATGCTACATTATACATTAAATAGCAAAAAAAAAACAATTATGCAGGTTTAAAAAAAAATTACAGGTGAGTGATTCAGGCTCTTGGGAGCCTCTTGTTTATTATATCTCCCCATTCTTCCATCTGTTTGTCCATTCATCCATCCATTCTTTCTGTTCATCAGTCGGCATCTATTTACTGCAACTACTCTTACACCAGTCAATGGATTTGATCGAAACTTTCACAGAATCTTCAGTTCAAAGTGGCATTATGCACCACCTATTTTATTTTTGATCAGAATGATTTTTGGGGTTTTCCACAAACAAACTTGGACTTTGCCATTTCTTTATATTATGGCAATGTAAGAGGGGTACATATTCCCGGTCTGCAACTCCTCCTAAACCAGTGAATGGATTTCTATGAAGCTTTAACGGAATCTTCAGTGTACATTGCCATTCTGCACCACCTATTTGGGTTTTTTATTAAAGTGATTTTTGAGGTTTCCCTATACACAAACATGGACTTGTACATTTATTTATATGTATGTATTATTGTTGCCATAGTAGAGGATATACATTTTGTGAGCTTTGCTCGCAGATTCTAGTTTATTTATTGAAAACAGAATTTGAGATATGCTATCAAATACATTTGTACTCTTTAGTCATGAGGAAGACATCTTGAAATTTTCTGTCCACTTTTCAAATCCTCAAATACTAGTTTTAAGGTTAGAACATGAAGAACTCAAAACAATTAACCTGAGCTCAAATTTTTGTTCAATTGCATTCCTTCTTTTTTTCTGTAAAATATGTAATGCATAAGCATTATCTCTCTTTGGTAAAATGGCATCAGACTGGTCAGTTACGGATGAACAACTTTTGTGGATGATTTTGATTACCTGTTATGATTGTTGGCAGGTACAAGAGTGTTTTTGCAGATGTTATCCTATGACTGTGGATCAGTTTGCAGGTATAATAAAGCATTAGATTGCGTAATAGTGAATTCTTGTACACATGTAGCTCCCATGAATGGTGTATTATTATGGTTACAGGATCCAGGCATGATAACACGTATGGAAAGGGACTTATCTCATACTTGTCCATGTGCAGTGATGATACAAAGAATGAAATTTTAGAAGCATTGAAGAAGGACAAGACAAAGTTTACACAAGAAAGGCAAGATCTCCAAAAGCTGTTACAAGGTAAAACATAGTTATAAGATATTGGATCATATGCATATTTATTTCTAAATATAAAGAAAGAATATATAGACCCCATTGATGAAGTTTAGAGAACATTAAGAAGGCAAGGCTAGAAGTCATAATGCTTTAGTTAGGAAAGGAATGAATGAGTGTTTGATTCCTACACAATTTTCAGTATATCTTTTGTAGACAGCATTAAACAACAATCAATCAATCAATCAATCAATCAATCAATCAATGGAGTTTGAATCAATCTTCCTTTTTTGGTTATGATGAGCTTTTTTTTCATCCTATACATGTCTATCATGTAAAATCTAATGGAATGTTGTCGTATAGCATTTGATGTATATTCCACATCTTTCATCATTATATAATGGAAAATAATCTTTATGTCTAGGCCTGTACACCCATAATACATACAAAATAGATAAAATAATAAACAAGAGGCTCACCTATTATGTTTTGTGTAAATCTTGCATCAATGATTATTTTTGCTATTTAATGTAAATCGTCGCAATTTTCTCCGTAATATTTACCTGTACAGCTAAAATATAGAATCCTGAACCCAAATAGATATGGTTGCTAGGCACTTTTTGATCGGTTGCTTTGGACTTTTTCATTGGCATTGACTCTTGACCTTCCATTTTGACTTGTCAACAGGTAAATTGTAGGGTCCTGAACCTAAATATATCTGGTTGCTAGGGACTTTTCCATCAGTTACTATGGACTCTTTCAATGACCTTGACTCTTGAACTTTCTTTTTTACTTTTACAGGTAAATTATAAGGTCCTTAACCCAAATGTATGGTTGTTACAGACTTTTTCATCCATTGCTTGGGATTTTTTCATTGGTTGCTATGGGCTTTTTCAATGACCTTGACCCTCCATTTTTCTTGTACAGCTACCATTTAATTTATTTCAAGTTATTCTCTAAACATCTGTGACAATATGTCAGTCAATTATTTTCTGTTTACATTAAATAATCTTTCAAGGGCAAAAACTCCTATAAGGGTTCAATTGACGATCTTGATTGAATTGACTTATTTGTTGATCATACTTTGCTGAACATTTTTGCTGTTTACAGTTTGTCTTTATCTATAATAATATTCAAGTTAATAACCTAAAACTGCTACATTTCCTTAAAATTAACAATTCAGGGGCAATAACCCGAAAATGGATTGACCGAATTGTCTGAAAAATTTATGGCAGGTAGATCTTGATCTCATAAAAATTTTTACTACTTGTCAGTTTTGCTCTAACAGCTTTAGTTTTTGAGAGATGAGCCAAAAAATGTATTTTCACCTATGTTATTCAATTTTTAACCATGGCAGCCATGGACAAGAAAATAAAACACATAATTTATACTAGATACCCTAAGGATTTTTCAGCCTAAGTTTGGCTGAAATTGATTCTGTAGTTTCAGAGAAGAACATTTTTAAAAGTTTACAAAGATGACGAAAAAAATGTAAAAAATTGTATTTAAAGGGCAAAAACTCCTATAAGGGGTGAATTGACGATTTTGGTCATGTTGACTTCTTATTTGTAGAGCTTACTTTGCTGAACATTTTTGCTTTTTACAGTTTGTCTTTATAAATAATAATATTCAAGATAAGAACTGCCAAGTATCCTTAAAATTAACAATTCAGGGGCAATAACCCAACAAAGGTTTGACCGATTCATCTGAAAATTACATAGCAGGTAGATCTTGACCTGATGAACATTTTTACCCTGTCAGTTTTGTTCTAAATGCTTTAGTTGTTGAGATATAAGCCAAAAACTGAAGTTTACCCCCTATGTTTTATTTTTAGCCATGGTGGCCATGTTTCTTGATGGGCAAGAAAATCAAACACAAAATTTATTCAATAACCCTAAGGATCATTCAGACTAAGTATGGCTATAATTGGTTCAGTGTTTTCAGAGGAGATCTTTGAAAAAGTTTACGACGGACGGACAAGTGATGGCAAAAGCTCACATGTCCTTTTTAGGACAGGTGACCTAAAAATGTAAATAATAGAAATTTTTGTAAAATGACTTAATATTTATTTTGAATAAAGGTCATAACAAAGGTAACATACTCCAAGGTGCATTAAATAGGGGAAAGTCTACAAACACCGACAAAACCAATAAAAGCTCAACCGTGTCAACCAGTGGAACAACTGGAAAACAACTGTCATATTCCTGACTCGGTACAGGCATTATCCGAAGAAAATGAGATATCCATGCTGTTATTTGTGTTTAAGTGACTGACATTGTATTGGAAAAATGTTTATTGTTTGTAGGTGCACATGACAGTATTTCTAGAAATCAGAAGAAAATAAGGATTAAGACAGAGTGTTTACGTAACACTTTAACAAAAGTTCTCGAAATGCAGAAAGATGTTCAGAAATTATCTGACAATACAGATGAGTTAACAAAAGAGATGAGCAAGTTAACAGAGTTAAAAGAAAAACTAGATGAAAAACTGGAGACATGTGAAAATGCTTTATCTGAGTTTAACACCATGCTACATTGATCTATTTTGAAAAATTTTAAGTTGCAATGCTAGTTCTTGTTATGAAGATGAAACATAAGATATATCTCTTTGTGTCTATTTCTTTGAATCATCAAATTGGCACATATACAATATATGTGGTCCTACTACATTGTAGGAAAATACACATTTTATTCATACAAGGCTTAGAAGCAAGTAGAATACTAGGTTTACCTTTCCCACCAGTTTTGCGACGAGTACAAATAAAATGTGTATTTTCCAATAATGTACATACATTGTTTTTATCCTGTAATGGTAAATGATGATCTTTTTATTGGGAAAAGTGATGTCATAAACACTACAGTGCAATATTTAATTGCAAGTGAAGTCAAGGGTTCAAGGAGATAATAAATGTATTATGTTACTAGACAAATATAAAAAAAAAAGTTGACACCCTTTATTTGACTAGTAAATAGGCCAGCTGGAGGATCAAATGGTGTTATTTTTATGTGTACAAGAAATGTAATGAAGTATAACTATTACATTGTATAAAACTTATTGTTCTTATTTCCAAATCACATTTATAAGTTTTGAGTTCAAGAGGTCATTTTAATTTGAAATTTGAATCCACAATTAATTTAGTACTTAGATGAACTACTTAAAATCAGTAGAAAATGGAATTTCCACTAAATAATCCTGATAAATATATTTCCGAACATTGCCCCCTTAACCTAATTAAAAAAAGAAATCATGTCTATTAGTCAAAGATTCCTCTGAAATCTTTAAATAGCCCTTTGTCATCTTAGCTTCGGCCATCTGATGCTAGAATAGACTTCATATGAAAACTGGGAAATGTGTCAAATTTATCAACTAATTTGGAATTTAAAATTTTGTGCCCGAGAGAACCTTATATGTTTTGCTTCTTAAATATGTTCTTTTTTCTGAGCTTGCTATTTTGGTCAGGTAAATTTGAAGTAGACAACAAAAACATGTCATCTATACCAAAACATTGGCTATTCATTAACCTCTTAATAAAAGGTGACTTTACTTAAAACTTCAAACTTTTTTGATGAGAAAAGTTGTTATAAAAGTGATAAATATAAGGTTAACATGATAGAAAATAAATGTATTAGTCATAAAGCATTTAAAAGTGAAATTGAAAAATTTCCTGGCCACTTATAAAGGTTTATTTATTCTTCTTTGGTTTATAGACAGCCATTCCCACCTCAATATAGGTACATAAGGAAGAGTAGACATGTTCTCTATTTAAAGTAAATTCCTTTGTGACATATTAAGAAGATATTTACCAGTAGTGTTCACTATACTACAACACTGAACTGTTCTTTTAAAAGTTGATAACTTTTAAATGTTTTTCATTCTCTTCTTATTAACCTATATAACAAAGCTAAATTAGCAGAATAAATCCAACATGAGGATGATGAGTTCAGACAATTATAATTACTTATGGTTAAATTTATCTGTCTAAGTAAAGTCAAGAAATACCAAAGGGATATTCGAAGGAGAGAAAAATCGTAACAACTGACAAACTCCGGAGAACAACGAAGAACAAAACAATACATGCACTACAATTAAAAACTAAAAACATATGAACAACATGGACCCCACCAAAAAACAGGGGAAAGACTCAGTTGCTCTGGAAGAGTAAGCAGTCTCTGCTTCCAGCAGGACACCCGCCAGAATTATAATTATATTCTTGAAAGGTCTATTAGGTTGATTTAGAAAGCTATCACAAGTGAAAAAAGTTTTTCTCTTTTTTGTTTTATATGTATTCCATAGATTTGAAATTGACAAATGTAAAAGTATATCCATCTTATTTTTGACATTTAATCAAACTTATGTATAAAGAAAAGTGTCCTTTATGAGCAGGTGTCCTTAACACAGAGGTTGATTTTACAAGTTTTGTTCATGATTGTGCCCTTATAGACAGTGATTTGTTAAATGGATGTGCATTTTAAAGTATATTTTTTTAAAATCCTTGATTAATGTAATAAATAAAGAAATAGTAGAAAACAAAGAATTTAGTCCCTTAATATTGTTCAAAATTTTGACACAGAGATATTTATAATATTTTGTAAATGGGGGATATTTTCATAGTAATTAAGCAGTCAGATTTTAAAATTTTCTTAACAAAATTGTCATTTTAGGGTTTTCATCCCAATTTTTTTTATATAAATATTAAGGTTTGGTTACCAGTTATAGTTATCCGTAACATGTTAAGTAAGTAATGTATATGTGTTTTCTGTTGAATTTTCAATTAGTAATTTGTAATATTATTTAATATTTTACAAGCATGCTATAAAATACTTAAAATATTTGCAAATTAGATTGATTGTGCATTTTTTTTTCTGTTGTAATTTTTTTCCATGTAGTTGAGAATGTGGTGTTAATTTAATTAAGGTTTTCATTTAAAATATTTTCATAGTTTCAACTGTTATTGGAGCACTATTTTTTTTAACAAGAAATTTATTATATTACTTTTAAAGGTATTAAAAGTTGTGAGAGCTTTGTTGATCTTTAAAGATAAAGATTATGAATAAAAGTTAAGCTTGATGGCTTTGTGTATAAATATTTTGATATTTGCAAAGAATAACAAAGCAATAAGAGGGGCCTCAGTGGCCAAGTGGTCTAGGTAGTTCGTCATAACTACTAATGATCACTAGCCTGTCAATACTGAGGTTGTGAGTTCGAATCTCACCTGTGGCGGGGTGTGTTTGACTCCAATCTAAATTGACAAGGATTGCCAATTTTCCTACCGAAGGTTGTGGTTCTCTCTGGGTACTCCGGCTTCCTCCACCAATAAAAACTGGCCGCCGCAAAATAGCCAAATGTGCTGAAAACGGCGTAAAACCCAAACTAAACTAAACTAAACAAAGCAATAAGTGATTGGGCAAATTCCTCAAGACCAAATTCCTAAGACAAAGCAAACAAATACTACAAACATGAGTAAAAAAACACTTAGCAAATCAAAGAAATTTAGAACCAGACAGCACAAAAACTAAAGTATATATGCAATGTGGACTCCTACAAAAAACCATGACTGACATCAGGTGGTCTAGCAGGGTAATCATGTCCTGCTCTGTTAATAGCACCTGTCACATCTAGGTATTACATGGTTTAGTTTCTCATGAAAGTTTCCTCTACAACCATCTGTTTCAGTACTGGATATGGCTGGTAGTTTTTACTGATGAGGAATTTACAGTGTGTCCTGCATACATGTACAGCTGATTTATAGATGAAAAAGTTACTGCTATACAACAATCCTGAAATAGCATGTATGTTCCAATAGTCAACATGTTTCACTGTGTATAAAAATCAGTGTTGCATTCTTATAGTTATGTTATGTTATATGCAAAAGACTGATTTAAAAACACAAACTTCAAGATACTTTTGCCTGGTGTAAAATTTGAGATATTCTTGCACTGGAAAAATCAATAATTAATTACACCTAAAGGAAACAAAAGGTACAGAATTTATGGAGATACTGTCAAAAATAAGTTAATATGTGATATTCAGATGGTTGAACAAGCAACAAACCAAAAAACTGTGAAATGTGCAAAAGGTTTGTATGTAGTTTGGTGCATTGCACATTCGACTTTCTGTATAATAACTCTTTTGTGAATAATTTGGCAAAGTTGTAGACGTATGTCAGTATGCCTATCATTGTAAGGTGAACATGGCCA
Source organism: Mytilisepta virgata (assembly GCA_028015205.1). Taxonomy (NCBI): domain Eukaryota; kingdom Metazoa; phylum Mollusca; class Bivalvia; order Mytilida; family Mytilidae; genus Mytilisepta; species Mytilisepta virgata. The sequence continues at coordinate 43,340,309 of CM051515.1, forward strand.
TTTGGCACATTCTTGGTGTACTTTGATAGAAAAGAAGGGGTATGGTGTATAAAGTCTTGACACAAAATCCTTATGACAAAAGTTAAACAAAGGAAATTCATTGCTGCTCTTCATCTTCAAGTTATTTTTAAGTGTTTGTGACAGTCACCATATATTTTTAAGTCCCCATAATGATGTCATATTACACTGACATCAATATTGTTACCAAGAGACCATTTCTTTCATGTTAAACTCAGTTTCGTGAAGGGAGCAACTATTTGATTTTGATGGGGGGGGAGGGGGGTGCTACGATCAAATTTGAAATATAAAGGCAGGACCAGGATTTTGGCAAGACAAAAAGACAGGATCACTTTAGGTGTGAAAAAAAGGCAGGATCTGTGTCAATCAGTAAATTTTTTTGTTTTAATGAAAAAAAAATTTAGCCCACAATAGCAGCAGGAAAAAATAATCCAGGACCAAAATATCGACACAAAAATATAAGCAGGAACATATACCGGTACGCGATCCTACCCCCCCCCCCCCCCCCCCCCCCAAAAAAAATAAAATCCTCCCTAACATTATCAAATGCCAACAATTTGTGTTAATTTAGTTTGTACATGTCAAGGCTACTTTGTAGTAAAGTGGTGTCTGATTTCATCTTAAGATACAGATGATATCACTTGTTCTGGAAATTTTCATAGGACATTGACCACGGACAACTGTAGATTAATATTAAAGTATGTGAACACATTAGTGTTATTTTTGGTTTTTATGTTTCAATAACTTGCACTCAATTTCATTATTATTGATGTGTGTGATGACAGTTTTCTTATTATTGTCAGGCCTTCAAGCAGCCCTATATTTCCATATTTCCTAAAATATTCCTATCTTTTTGAAAATGCCCTATGATACCTATATTTTGGAATAAATTGGCCCTTTTCCCCATATTAGCCCTATAAATTGAATTAATTGGTCAAAAATTAAAATGTATTTTTTGTGTTCCTCTCCTTTGAAAACCTTAAAGATTATTGTAAATACATGTACCTGTAGATATGATAAAATCCAGTACTTGAATATTTAAAGAAACTCACTGTCTTCTTTTTATCATTTCATGTGTACATCAATCAAGTCTTGGTGACTGACTGCAGCAACATGATGCCAAGGAAGTTTTGAAAAGGGGTGAAGTAGAGATATATATCCCTATAAATTATTAAATTTGCCCTATTATACCCTATTTTTCAAGAAATTTGGCCGTATAAAAAGCACTATTTTTGGACAAAATAGCACTTGAAGGCCTGCATTGTTGATTATTGATTAAGAAAAAAATTGCATGAGGCATTGCTATGTCTACATTACTTATTGTCTATTTTTAAGACAATGTAAACAAAATCTGCATATTTTGTCAATTGCCACTCTCATTGAATAAGTACTAGAAACTTGACTTTCATCTTAAACCTGATGTCTGTCTAAAATGACGATGTATTACCTCTCAAATGTCAAATTCCCACTGACTCATTTGGTAATATAAAGACTCTTCACGATACCATCTGCCACATAGGAGAGATACTGAATTCATCGGCATTGAAATGTCATTCTTTAAACTACTGTGTTTCTTGATTCTCCTTGGAAGTCTATGTAATGCAGAAGAACTCAAAGACATGACAACCATAGGTAACAATTGTCAATATATTCAATTATATGAGAGCATATTCCAAATTATTAATTTCTTTTAAAAGAAAAATTTAAATATTGGAATGAAAAACTAGAGAAGTCCATCCATTCTTCGTCATGTTTTCGTATATGTGTCTAATTAAAAATTTGATCTTTACAGTGAGTTAAAACAGAAGTTGTTACAAACAGTATTTCGCTTTTAATGTAAATGATGAGAATTTTTGGCATCAAATTTATGTAGCATCCTGTTTGGTATAGCCTTGGTTCATGTTACCTGTGATGGGATATTAATCCCTGGGATAGTTATTTACAAAGCTCTGCTAACACAATTTGTAAATTTATTGGAATAAGGTAGCCTCCATGATGTATGGAATACCAGGTTTCGTCCCACCCACTCACCCCACCTAAGAAATATCTGAGACTGTTACAGTCGTTCAGATTTTAATGTGATATATCTAGTTTATGGCAATACGTGTATACAAATATACCTTGCTAGATTTTACTTGTTTTTATTAGAGGTTTAAACATTGGGATTTATTGTTTATAATTATTATACGCCCTTCAAAATTTTGACGGGACGTATTATGGTATACAAATGTCCGGCGCTCGTCTGTCCGCCTGTCCGTCGTAAACATGTCGCGCCGTAACTTGAGAACAACTCATCCAAATTTCACGAAACTTAACATAGTTGTTGCTTATGATGGTCAAACGATCTGTATACTTTTTGGTGAAAATAAGATTAAAACTTTATGAGTTACGGGACTTTGCAACTAAAACAGAAGTGTGTTTTTTTCACTTGTCACACCGTATCTCAAAAACGATTTATGATTATTGCTTAAAACTTTATACACTTCTTAGTTATATTAATCTAAAGATCTGTATACTTTTTGGTGAGGATTCAAAATTTTATTTTAGAGTTATTGAGTTTTTGTAAAAAAAAGGGGGAGGTTTTCACATGTCGCGCCGTATCTCAAAAACGATTTATGATTATTGCATAAAACTTTACACACTTCTTAGTTATATTAATCTGAAGATCTGTATACTTTTTCGTGATGATGCTTTATTTTATTTTTGAGTTATTGAATTTTTATTGAGTTTTTTGGTAAAAAAGGTTGTCTTTTTTTGTCACATTTCGTGCCGTATCTCTATAATTGCTTAAAAGTTTACACGCTTATGTTTTGCGGAGTTTCCATATACATCCCACCAGCAGCTCCACTAAATAAAGGAGGATTCCCAAAACATTTATTATGTTTTTTTCACAAGACGACGGGCGTATCATGCGCTCGTGGCGCAGTTGTTTATTATAGCTTGCTGAATCCCCTATATTTAAAATTTGCTGTTTTAGATACAATTAGTGAGTTAAGGTCACTAGGATCACCCTGTTACAATACCATTGACTGTGCCAAAACATTGTTCTGTATTTATGGTACATGTAGATGTTTAGGAGAAGACAATTGGAAAAATGGCTCTTGTATACCAAGTAAGTAATTGTGTAGATATTGGCAGGATTATATATGTCTGTATAAGCAGTCAATGGAAAAAAATGTTTTCGAAACTGTCTATCTTGATGTTAGTTCTATCATCAAAATCTTTTCAAACGTACATCAATATTATGGCCATTTTGTAATTTATCTGCGCCATAAAATTCAAATTTAGAACTGATGCTAGTCCGATTTATTAAAATTGGCATAGATCTTTAAAATGTTTTATTATTATTATCAATGGCCAGAAATGTCTATTCTGGTAGATTCAATACGTTGAGGCAATCCCTAGCTCATTTAACGGTGCAAAATTGGATTTAAAATATAATGTTCAAAAATTTATAAACTAAGGACAATCTCCATCAGGCTTAGCTCTGTTCTTTGTTAGTTTCTGCTACACTTTATTTGGTCTTTGGTATTTAAAGTTATGTTGTGTGCATAATATTGTTTCGACCATCTTCTCTTTTGGCTCAAACAGCGCAAATATAAAGACATATTATTATGCAAAACTTTCCATATGAGATTTCATACTTAAAAATATATCATAGTTGGCTGATTGAATTTTGTAGTTTAATTCCCATATAAATCACTACAGCTAGTATTTTTGGCAAAACTAAAATTTTCTGGAACTAAAAAGAGCTCCCTCATGCCAAACTCTTTCAAAATTGCTAAGTGTATCCGTTCAACACATTTAGTCCTGATGTTTGCGGTATAAGTGAAATTTGTACAAAAATTGAAAATGTAGCATGTTAATACTATTCTCAATAATTTTTCTTCAAGAGAAGACCATCAACTCTGAATGTCAAAACTCATTTGAATGCAGAGGAAAACTTTTGTGTTATGATGGAAAATGCCAGTGTGGTGGGAATACTTTTTTCTGGAACGAAACACATTGCGTTGAGCGTGAGTTGATGAATTTATTATATATTTTTTTTTGCTAAAGTTATATTCACCATTCTTAACTGTCATTGTTTGTTAGTATAGCTTTTTAGCTCGCCTGACCCAAAGGGTCAAGTGAGCTATTCTCATCACTTGGCGTCCGTCGTCCGTCGTCGTCCGTTATCTTTTACAAAAATCTTCTCCTCTGAAACTACTGTGCCAAATTGAACCACACTTGGCCACAAGCATCATTAGTGTATCTAGTTTAAAAAATGTTTCCGATGACCCCGCCTGCCAACCAACATGACCGACATGGCTAAAACTAGAACATAGGCGTAAACTGCAGTTTTTGTCTTATATCTCAAAAACTAAAGCAATTAGGCTCAATTAGAGCAAAATTGACATGGGGGTAAAAATGTTCATCAGGTCAAGATCTACCTGTCATGAAATTTTCAGACGTATCGGTCAACCCTTTGTTGGGTTATTGCCCCTGAATTGTTAATTTTAAGGAAATTTTGCAGTTTTAGGTTATTATCTTGAATATTATTATAGATAAAGACAAATTGTAAACAGCAAAAATGTTCAACAAAGTAAGATCTACAAATAAGTCAACATGACCAAAATCCTTGATTGACCCTTTATAGGAGTTTTTGCCCTTTAAAGATGGCATCCAGCGTAAACTTTCCTTTAAAGATCTTCTGCTCTCAAACCACTGGGCCAATTGAGACCAAACTTTGGTGGAATGGTCCTTGGGTGGCCCCCTTCCAAAATTATGTCTGGCATTCCCAACTTCCAACCGACATGGCTGCTGCTACTAAAAATAGGAAAAAAAGGGGGGATGAATTTAAAAAATCTTCTTATATGAAACTACAAGGCCAGTTGGAACCAAAGTTGGCAGTAATGGTTCTTAGGAGGTTTTCTTTCAGAAATATGTCCAATGACCCAGACTGTTAACCAAGATGGCCGCCACAGCGGAACTTAGTTTAACATAGGGTCCTATGGGAAAATTCATTGAAAAATCTTCTTGTCTTAAACCACTTGACCAATTGGAACTAGGCTTGGCAGCAATGGTCCTTAGATGGTCCTCTTACAGAAGTGTGTCCGATGACCTGAACTGTCGACCAAGATGGCCGCCACAACCGAACTTAGTTTAACATAGGGCCCTATAGGAAAATTCATTGAAAAATCTTCTTGTCTGAAACCAGTTGACATATTGGAGCAGGACTTGGCAGCATTGGTCCTTAGGAGGTCCTTTTTCAGAAATGTGTCTGACTTTGTGGACTGTGAACCAAGATGGCCGCCACAGCAGAACTTAGTTTAACATAGGACTCTATGGGAAATTCACTCAAACATCTTCTCGTCTGAAACCACTAAGCAAATTAAAATTAGACTTGGTAGTAATGGTCTTTAGATGGACCTCTTTCAAACTTTTGTGCGATGACACGGACTGTTAACCAAGATGGCCGCCACAACTGAACTTAGTTTAAAGTAGGACCCTATGGAAAAATTCATTGAAATATCTTCTTGTCTGAAACCACATGACCAATTGGAACCAGACTTGGCAGCAATGGTCCTTGGGAGGTCCTCTTTCAGAAATATGTCCGATTTCATGGTCTGTGAACCAAGATGGCCTACTTAGTCTAACATTGTACCCTATGGGAAATTCACTCAAAAATCTTTTCGTCTGAAACTACTAAGCCAATTGGAACTAAAAGTGGCAGCATTGGTCCTTAGATGTTTCTCTTTCAGAACTGTTTCCGATCACCTGGATTGTCAACCAAGATGGCCGCCACACCCGAACTTAGTTTAACATAGGGCCCTATGGAAAATTCATTGAAAAATCTTCTTGTCTGAAACCACATGACATATTGGAGCCAGACTTGGCAGCATTGGTCCTTAGTAGGTCCTCTTTCAGAAATGTGTCCGATCACCCGGATTGTCAACCAAGATTGCTGCCACATCGAACTTTGTTAAATATTGGACCCTATAGGAAAATTCATTTAAAAATCTTCTTGTCTGAAACCACTTAGCCAGTTGGAACAAGACTTAGCAGAAATGGTCCTTAGATGGTTCTCTTTTAGAAATATATTTGTTGACCCGGACTGTCAACCAAGATGACTGCCACAGCTGAAATTATAGAAAAACCAGCCAAATTGACTGCAACACTTAAATTTTTAGGTCTGCTCAAGGTGAATAGTTAAATCCAGGTGAGCGATACAGGCTCTTGAGAGCCTCTGGTTGTAAGTACAATTATTTTTCTTGAAAATCATAGTTGCAGGTTGAAATGACAAACATTTAATGATAACAAATAAAAAATAATACTAAAAATCTATAAATGAATGAATTTTACGTATTTAGGAAAGGGTTACAGCCAGCCATGTACCTCATCCTCAGAATGTCAAGACAACTATCGCTGTAAGGACCATATCTGTGACTGTAAAGAAACGGACTACTCAGATGGCAACAAATGTTCTACCAGTAAGTTGGATTTCTATATAGGCAATGTCAACAAATTAATAAACCTGAAAAATGTTTCATCCTAAAAGTAAACTATAGCCACAAAAAGCCACAAACGCAAACATTATTACTTCAAGCCCAATTCACATTCTTTACTATCAAGAAACTAATTACTTTCCACTGTGATTGTTATTGTTTGTTTGTTTAGTTGAGATTTTACGCCGTTTTCAGCACATTTGGCTATTTCGCGGCGGCCAGTTTTTATTGGTGGAGGAAGCCGGAGTGCCCAGAGAGAACCACCGACCTTCGGTAGGAAAATTGGCAATCCTTGTCAATTTAGATCAGAGTCGAACTCACCCCTCCACAGGTGAGATTCGAACTCACAACCTCAGTGTTGACAGGCTAGTGATCATTAGTAGTCATGACGAACTACCTAGACCACTCGGCCACCGAAGCCCCGTGATTGTTATTTGGCTGTTGCTTGTTTGGATATGCATTGCAAGATTATAAGGCAAATTGTGAATTATTTGTTAGATGCCTTTTCTGCTATATTAGATTTAATATTTGAAGTAGTCGACATTTATTTAGCAAAGATTTACACTCAGATGAATGGAGCTGTCTATAACTTGCAGTATGGTCTTCGCTTTGAAGGCTCCTTTGAGTGACTTCAAGATGAAAAACAGCAATAAGAGGCAGTTTGTTTGCTTAAATTTTATCACTTATGTAAAGGAATTTTGTATCAAGAATTAACCCACCACATTCCATCTTTCTTATTAAAAATTCAAAATATAGGAAAGAGTCAATGAACACAAACTTCATCACACCTATGAAGAAGAGGCAAAAAAAAAAAAAACACAACCTTTGGTTTGTTAAAGTGAAAAAGTTAAACACCTAAAACTCCAATATAATTGATATGACAGCTAGGATTAAAATATGTCTAGTTTTTAATACCTGTAGAATCGATATTCATAGCAACTTGCGCTAAGTAACAAAACGGTCAGAAATAACACTCCTAAAATTAGGCTTTATTGATATACGAGTATCCTTTGTATTGTTGTTTTGTTCAGGAAAGTCCCAAAATGAACGATGCACAAGAACAGAAGAATGTATGCATACACTAACGTGTTTACGACAGCTGTGTCAGTGCCCTGCTACAGACTATTGGACGGGTGGGGCCTGTGCTTTGAGTATGGTTATATTAAGATACTATTCTCTTTGATTATATGCTAGATAAGCATTATGAATCATACAAGAAGCTGCATTACAGATCGTATCATATATTTTGATTTAATCCAAGTACAGTCAAACATCTGTGTGTTGAACTCGGTTGACTCGAAATTTCGGTTGTGTCGAAGTAATTTCGCGGTCCCTGAAAATTTCCCATTGCATTGTCCTATGCATTTTCACCTCCGATGACTCGAATTCTGATAATTCGAAATGTCAGATAACTCTAGGATATTTAGAGGTCCCCAGAACAAAATACATGTACAATGTAATTTACCCTTGATGTGTCAAACTTTAAAGTGGTTTTTTTTTCCTCAGAGTTCAAAGTCGGATGTAATACTTTTCTGTAACATAATTACCTCGAAGAGTTAAAATCTTTGAAGATGCATATAATTAATAAGAAAATATATTGACATTTTTAAGTCGCTTTTTATAACACAAATAGTTATTGTTTGTATGATGGTTAGCATGACATTTTTACCTTTACAAGGTCACACTCTATCTCGGATGACTCGAACCTCTGTTAACTCGAACACTTTTTTATAGTCCCTTCAATTTTGGCTTATCGAGGTTTGACTGTATATGGTCATGGTTTGGAGAGTGTAATAGAAACTGTGTGATACTGAAACTTTACCAAGTGCTTTAATTGATCTTATTGTTGTATTCAGGTACTTGATCATGATTTGAGATAAGTGCTACACATATTTCATTTTGTATACTAGTAAAAATTATGGTTATATTTGTATAATAGTAAAACATGATTATAATTTGTATAGTAGTAAAACTTGTGCTTATATTTGTATACCAGTAAAAATTATGCTTATTATTTGTATACTAGTAAAAGTTATGCTTATAATTTGTATACTAGTAAAATTATGCTTATAATTTGTATACTAGTAAAATTATGCTTATAATTTGCATACTAGTAAAATTATGCTTATAATTTGTATACTAGTAAAATTATGCTTATAATTTGCATACTAGTAAAATTATGCTTATAATTTGTATACTTGTAAGAATTATGCTTATAATTTGTGTAGTAAAATTTATGCTCATATTTTGTATACCGGTACTATTAAGAATTATGCTTGTTACATGGTTCCTGTTTTGATGTACACTTTCCAATGTGATATTTATAAATACCAATTACTTTTTTGCAGTAGATGATCCTTTAACAACCTATCATGATTGTTTCATTGAAAAAATAGAGTATTTTCAGATTCAAAAGTTTTATTTCTATATTCATTTTTTATTATAAAATAACAATTTGTGTTAGAATCTAAAATTCACATTTACATCATTTCTTTTCTTGTTAATTTATCTTTGTACTTTTAGGAAAATCAGAAAATGTGGCATGCGTCACTCAACTTGAGTGTAAGGAAACACTTCAGTGCAAGAATAATTCATGCCAGTGTCAAGAAAGAGATTATTGGAATGGGTCGTACTGTGTAACTAGTAAGTGTATAATTTGATCAATCTAGTCGCTGGTTATGATGTAATATTGGCACAGTAGGTTCTAGGCATCGTTATTAAAGCTGAAATAAACTAATATATCTAAATTCATTGCGTATGCTCGTGACCAAAACTTTGGAAAGACAAAACATAAACACCAAGACATAATGAGTAATACAACAAAAAAACAAAATTAAATATTTAAAAGCCAAAATCCAAGAAAGGTCAACTTTGTCTGAGAAAGTTGAAACCCTAATTTTGACAAATTTCAAAATTTATCATCTGAAAATGTCAACACAAGTATCTAAAAATTATGTCATACATGTAGGCGACAGGATGGGTGATACATTCGGGGACTAACAGTCTATCCATCAGCAACAGTATCGCCTCAGTGGTTGTAAAATAAACTACATGCCTACAATGCAGTTTTCCGAATTTACCTTCATCTGGTACGCTCATGACTGAAAAGTTGGAAAACCAAAAATAACACATAAACTTATATATACTATACAAAATAAAAGGGTAAAAAGTTTACCCAAAATCCAGGTAAATCCAGCTAAAATCATTTCATAGCCAAACCAATGACTAATGAGGAGGTCATACACTCGGAGATTGACAGTCCTTCAGTAGTGGTATCACCTGGTAAACTCGGAGAACAAATTAAAATGTGTATTGCTGGATTAATCTTCATCTGGTTCCTCGCAACCAACACTTTTTAAAGCATGGAAAATTTAATACCCAACATATTCGATGATGTTGCAATATGAAATCAATTAGGAATTATAGTTACAGTCATTGTGTTGGACAGCTTTATAATTTTATCGACTGAAATTGTGCCCTGATGGTGCTTTTGTAACGGTTTATTTTTTCCGGTGTGAAATTATTTCCGAACTCGTATATTAATACACTTCTGACGGAATAAAGTTGGAAAATATTTCATTATATAAAAATTAAGATTGCTATAAAATATTATCTGATTCATATTTTACACAAGATCATCATTTGACGGTCGGAAAATATTTCACAGATATATGAATATCACAGCCGGAATAAATTATCTCTTACACTTTCAGTACCGCGAGCATTCATTAATTATAGCTCTGTTGTTTGTAGTTTTTTCCACGTTCTGTATAGTAATGTAGTTATTATGTATAATTTTGTAAACAATATATTCTATTGAAAATTACAAACAATATTTAAGAGTCCTGTGAGTGCCTTGTGATGAAAAGGACACAAACGGAAGCATTCAAACCTGATTGTCCGCTGCATTTTGTTCTCCAACCTGTATTACGTCTCTCCTTATTCACCATCATATTTATATCTTTCCTTTTCCTGGTTGTGATGTGACAGGTGTCTTGAGAACATGGTCTATCCAACTACATCGCTTGAAATTTCTAGATTTTTGTGATGCTTATAGTATTTGCTGTTTACAACACCTATGTCACACACAGTGTTGGATATGGTTGTTGGTCAGAATATTCTACGTAGGTTTATAGTGTGAAAAATGTTCAGGTTATTTCTGTCTTGCTAATATCCAACCCATTTGATAGGAATGATATAATATATGACTATACCGGGTACCTATGTTGGAGCTGGAGATTTGGATAAAACATTAATTCAGTAACATATGTTTTGGAGATTTGAATAAAAATTAATTCAGTCACATATATGTTTTGGAGATTTGGATAAAAATTAATTCAGTCACATATATGTTTTGGAGATTTGGATAAAAAATAAAAATTCAGGAACATATATGTTTTGGAGATTTCGATAAAAAATTCATTCAGTCACATATATGTTTTGGAGATTTGGATAAAAAATTAATTCAGTAGCATATATGTTTTGGAGATTTGGATAAAAATTAATTCAGTCACATATATGTTTTGGAGATTTGGATAAAAATTAATTCAGTCACATATATGTTTTGGAGATTTGGATAAAAAATTAATTCAGTAACACATATGTTTTGGAGATTTGGATAAAAATTAATTCAGTCACATATATGTTTTGGAGATTTGGATAAAAATTAATTCAGTCACATATATGTTTTGGAGATTTGGATAAAAAATTAATTCAGTAACATATATGATTTGGATAAAAAATTAATTCAGTCACATATATGTTTTGGAGATTTGGATAAAAATTTCATTCAGTAATATATATGTTTTAACACCTAAAGTACTCTGTATTTCATTTTAGGAAGGGTTGATGGTGGATCATGTCAAGCAAATCATGAGTGTCAGACAGCACTTCTGTGTACAGACAATATTTGCCAGTGTCCTGTTTTAGAATACTATGATGGAATCAGATGTTTACCCCGTAAGTTGTTGAAGGGACGTGACAAATAGCTAGATGTATGGAAAGATTTGGAATTCATTGTATGTTGTAATTTCAATATTACTTTTGTATGGTTTTGATATTTTGGTTTAAAACATTCAAAATTATTTTTTCGGGGTGTCTTCAATCAAGTATAGGCTATAATTTTGCCACTAATTTATGCTTTTTTATAAGTATAACATTCAAAAAATTAAGTTTTACCGCTATATAGAAGGCATAAAACATGCGTTTTCAGACTTCGACCTAAACATACGTTTTAAATATGAAAATGTAAGTACATGTATATGTAATAAGAAAAATTCCCTCCAACATGGAAAGGGAAAAGGAGGATAAAACATACAGAAAACGGAATAGCAATAGTTCATGTATCTCATAATAGCACTCATATTTTTGTTCAATATAAGTACATGTAGGAATATTTTAATCATTATGTAAAACACATAAATTTGAGATACATTTTGCATTCATTTTGACAAGTGTAAAATCCTTTTTTTTTTCTGCGAGGATGGGCATTTGTTCCTACGCAATACGTAATCTCATTTTCACTTTCACATTGCAGAAAAAATTCTTAATCGAAGGTGTAAGAAGACAAATGAATGTAAAGGTGCAATGAAATGTATAGGGGGGAAGATGCCAGTGTGATCCGGACAAATACTTAGAGGGCGACTCCTGTGTATTACGTAAGTATATTGAAGATATGATATTAAAACCTAGATATAATATAATACAATATAAATATAAAAAACATCACTCATCTGAGAAGGTAGATATCTTAATGCTTTTTCTTGGACTGATTTAATCAGAGGGCAATAACATCATGTACAAATTGTTGTGTTGACAGTTTTGGATATCCACCAATGTACAGTAGCGGACCATAACCAATTCATTTTATTGAATTAGTGAAGGTATTAGTCAATTTGCCATAAGCATTTCTCTTGTTTTATACATGTTGTTATCTTTGCATTAAAACCAAGTTACTTGATCTTTTACTATCCAATTAATTTACTATTATAGATGACAGATCGAATTTTTGAATTATTTGATATTACATGTAATAAAAATAATCTAAAGCCATTTTTTTACATTAAGGTTGAAGGGTGGTTTTAAAAATTTAACTTAACTAGAGAATTTGTAGGTAAAGGAGTTGAAAGCTCATGTGAATTTTCGCGGCAGTGTAAAGAAAATCTTCAGTGTACTGACTCCAGATGTGTTTGTAATGATCAGTACTATTGGGGTGGAATGAAATGTACTCCACGTAAGTAATAATTTTTAATCGTTTAACCAGAATACGACTCGAATAAATGAATTTTGACATGACGATGAAATTAAATATACTTGTTATTATTGTTGCAGATTTCATTAAAAGCTGTCTCATTATCAAAACAATGTACAAATTTTCTGCAACTACTTACTAAAACGTTGTTTTAGCATGAAATTTGATATTTTAAATTGATTTCGCTGTAACAAAAATGTTCAGTGTGACTAGTAAGGAGTAAATCTGTCGTGCATAGTTCTGTCCTTAGTTTGGGTGTTTTCCTATTTGTAATTTGGGCATTTTTGAGTATTCTCTTCAATTTTTATACGACCGCAAAATTTTTGCGGTCGTATATTGGTATGACGTTGGCGTCGTCGTCGTCGTCCGAAGACATTTGCACTATAACTTTAGTATAAGTTAATAGAAATCTATGAAATTTAAACACAAGGTTTATGACCACAAAAGGAAGGTTGGGATTGATTTTGGGAGTTTTGGTCCCAACAGTTTAAGAATTGGGTTCCAAAAAGGGCCCAATAAGCATTTTTTATTATTATTATTATGGTGTAAGGGAGGTAATCCAAACACATTTAAAGTAAAATGTTGTGTATGATTCGATTACCTCCCTTACACTCCTTGTAAATTATGTATAAAGAAATGTGGATTGTCTTGGAGTGATTTATAGCTGTCAATTTATTTTTAGAAGTTACTATTAATTAATATTAATTTTAGCCATATGTCATTTTCTATTTTAAGACTTTTATGATGTATTTAAATGGGTAATTATGTTTGCAAACTCCATGAGAAATTTGAATAGGGATTATGACCATATCTTGAGGGAAAGAATTTTTTTTGGAAAAAGGGAAAGGGGGGAGGTGAGAAAAAAATTTAGGGGGAGGGGAATAAGAAATTGTGGGGGTAACAGTTTTTTCTCATTTCAGATTTCAGAAATTAAAAAGAAAATTTCTTCAAATATTTCTTTTTTTTTTTTGCAAAAAAAGGGCGGGGGGGGGGGGGGGGGTTGTAAAAGGATTTTAAATTTTTTTCTTTTTTTGGAAGAGGGGTTCAATACGCAATAGCATAGTGTATTGCACAAAAGCAAAGAAAGGGGTAAAATTTTATTTTTTTGGGGTAGGGGGCGGGGCTGGCAGTTTCAATTCGCAACAGCATATTGTATTGCACAAAAAGCAAAAAATTGAATATAAATTCAAATCATATGACCAATTCTAAGTTCTTTGACTACAGTTATTCTGTGTCAGAAACCTATTATGTGTCAAATATTTAATTACAATCCAAATTCAGACCTGTATCAAGCGCGAATATTGTTCCATTTTTGCCCCAACTGTTCAGGGTTGGACCTCTGCGGTCGTATCCAGCTGCGCTTAGCGAAGCAATTTATTGTTATTGTTGTTAGCTCACAAGCTCAAAAAAGGGCATGTCAGCTTTTGCTATCACTTGGCGTCTGTCATCCGTCGTTGACTTTTTCAAATATCATCTCCTCTGTAACCACTGAACCAATTACAGCCATACTTAGAATGAATGATCCTTAGGGTATCTAGAATAAACTTTATGTGTTATTTTATTGTCCGTCGAGAAACATGGCCACCATGGCTAAAAATAGGACATAGGGGGTAAACTGCAGTTTTTGGCTTATATCTCAAAAACTAAAGCATTTAGAGTAAAACTGACAAGATAAAAATGTTCATCAGGTCAAGATCTACCTGCCATGAAATTTTCAAACGAATCAGTCAACCTTTTGTTGGGTTATTGCCCCTGAATTGTTAATTTTAAGGAAATTTTGCAGTTTTAGGTTATTATCTTGAATATTATTATAGATAGACAAACTGTAAACATAAAAAATGTTTCAACAAAGTAAGATCTACAAATATAAACATGACCAAAATTGTAAATTGATCCCTTGTAGGAATGTTTTTCTCGTGAGTTTGTCTTGTTTTTGGTGAACATCTCCCCCTTTGTATTGCTTTGGTATTCTTTTGTCAATATTACATAGATCAAATATATGAAATAAACAAATTTCATGGACACCTATCCATACATGCTTCATATGAAGCGTTAGTTCACAGAAGAAATTTATTAAAATTTCAAAATTTAGAAAGATAAAAAAACAAATATTGATCAAATGAACTCTTAGAATCGCAATAACGAATCAGCAGTTATATTCATTTGTCATACAGTTTTTGTTTCAATCACCTTTTGTCATCTATGTTTAAGTCATTGACTCAGGAAGATAATATGCAGGTAATCCTCCATACATATATATAAGGATTATTAAGAGATATACAGGGTATCATTTTACAGCTAATACTTAAGTTAAGGATTTAAACATTTTATTCTCATAACAGAGACAATCATTTAACTCACTAACCGTTACATGTAATATAGAGACCATTGTCTAAAATGATGTAGACAGGAAGTCGCAATAGTGATCTTTGAAATTTTCACACTGGGAGATAATCAAACCAGGGAACTTTGCCTCATCAGTGTTAATGTGTTAAGCAACTATCCTGAGTATTTTTATAATAGGCCTGTACCTGTTTTCAGCATTACCATCGGAATGTGAAGATATAGACTCTGATAAAACTGGTGTATACACAATATATCCTCCTGGTTCTTCTAGAAGAATGTCTGTCTATTGCATAATGGATGGATACAAAAAATGGACTGTAAGTCGCTTATAAAGTCAGATATATTGTATGTAGAACGTAACTAAACTTTAAATATTTAAACAATAATTTTATTTCTTCAAATTAATGTGGCAAATTATTATTTGGAATTTTGATTTGTCATTTCAGCTCACATGATCAACAATAAAAAAAAACACCTATAAACTGGGTCATTCCTAAAGTAAAATTTATAAACCTTACATTTTTAAAAATTGATCAAAAATTCCATTTTAAAAATAGCTTCTATTTGATAGGTCCATTCAAAACTGAGCTCTAATTAAATGTTTGATTCTACTGTGTCTGCTCTTGAACTACAAAAATGATAGCAGAACGTTTCGACACTTTAACTTAATAAATCTATGAAGCAATTAACAACACAAGAACTAAATTTATGAATCAAATATATAAGGCAAAAATAAAGTAAAATCAAAATCATGATTATACATGTATTTAAAAGTTGCCTTTGGAAAAATGCTTTATTTTTCCTCCTTGTTGAGGTCATTTATTTTCAAATTAAATCTGTATCAAGAAATCCTACACAAAGAAATAAATCTTCTAAATGTTTGTGTTGTTTTAGTACTACATTGTCAGGAACTCACAGTAAGAAGTACAATTTTTTTATGAAATTGTTCCACATTTTTATGCTCAAACTTTAGACATCCATATACCAAATTTAGTCAATAAAATTTTGAAAATTAAACAAAACAGATGTGTTATAATAGATGCGAAAAACATAGAATTACTTTCCTAGGTCATACAGAGAAGAATTGATGGAACAGTAGATTTTTACAGAACCTGGTCTGAATATAAGAATGGATTTGGAAGTGTGAATGGAGAGCATTGGCTTGGTAATAATGTAATATAAGTTACACTAAACTTATAAGGAAAAGAATTTGTTTTGTCAAGAAAGCATTGAATATAAACTACTCAGATTAAAAGATGGTCATATTTATATCAAAGATCAATGAAAAATGAAAAAAATGATGGATAACACAAGAAATATAAAAGTTACGAACTGGCTATCCGAACACTTTTTGGCTAATTGTCCACCCATATGATGCGCATGCGTCAGCCACGTAATTAGCTGTGTAACTATATTATCAGATTCCCCATCCCGCTTGGATGCATTGGTATTGAATTGCAGTTTTGATTCTGATGGTGGGGCTGTACATAGGCGACAAATTTGGTTCTTTTGAAGATTTAAATGTTAGAATTCGTGATTATGAAATTAGAATTACTAAGGGTTCATTCCTTGTATTGCACATGGTAGATCTCCTTAGCTGAAATTTGGCTTCCTATTTCGGTATTTTTGGTTATGAGTACTTCTTGTTTAATATAAGTTTGGTTTTTGGTCTTCCAATTGTTTCGGTTTTAATGCTGCTGATGAGAGGTAACTCCTTGAAATGCGTCATATACAGCATAGTATAAATTTACTATATCTAATATTAGTATCTTTGGATTGTTATTTTTTTTATTCAAATTGTACTTATTACAAACGCAACTGTAAAACTATAGAGTTTGCAAGAAGAGGGGCCAAAATATGCTATTTAACCAGCTAGCCAGTCAAACAAGAGGCTCCCAAGTCGCTCACCTGTATTTTTTTGTGTAGATCTTGCAGCAATGAATATTTTTGCTATTTAATGTATACTGTCACATTTTTCACCTTATTATTGACTTGAACAGCTAAAATATATAGAGTTTCTAGGGACTGTTTAATCGGTTGCATTGGACAATTTCAATGGCCTTGACTCTTGACCTTCCATTTTGACTTGAACAGGTAAATTGTAGGGTCATGAAGCCAAATATATCTGGTTGAAGGGGCTTTTCCATCTGTTGATATGGATTTTTTTCAATGACCTTGACCCTTGAGCCTCCATATTGACTTGTACAGATATATTATAGGGTTCTTAACCCAAATATATCTGGTTGCTAGGGACATTTTAAATTGGTTGCTATAGACTTTTTCAGTGACCTTGACGCTTGAACTTTCTTTTTGATTTGTACAAGTATATTATAGGGTCCTTATCCCAAATTTATATGGTTGCTATGGACTTTTTAAATGACTTTGACCCTCCATCTAACTTATACAGCTACCATTAAATTTATTTCAAATTATGCTCTAAACATCTGTGACAATATGTCAGACAATTATTTTTACTGATAATAACTGTTTCATGTAAAAAATCTTTTAAGGGCAAAAAATTCCTGTAATCAATTGAAAATTTTGGTCATATTGACTTATATGTAGATCTTACTTTGCTGAAAATTTTTCCTGTTTAGGGAACAACCATTTAACTTCAGGGGGAAGTATGGTTTTTTATATTGGTTTGACAAAAAGTTTTTCAAGGTATGGACACAATTTTATTTTTTTGTGACTACAATCAAAACAAATTAATTTTTTTCTTACCAACTCAAATCAGAAAATTCTTTTTTGAGCAATGCCCAGAATGTAAGAGGTGTATGTATTCCTATGAAATCACTAGCAGTAAATAAAATTGGTATATACTATGAATTTGTTTTTATAATAAAACATTTGCATACACTTTTCAAGAAGATTAGTTCAGATCTTTGCAACACACATCACATGCACATAGGTCCATCTGGTAAATAAATAGCAGAGTCTCTATAATATCCCCTGGGTGGTGATGGTGTCAATTGTGGTTTAAGGCATTCACTGTCTGGTTTGTTGTTATACACCTTTAAACCATCATACATATACCACATGTTTCCAAATTTTAGAGTGCAAATATTTTATTATAATAATCATAGTTCCACACAGTACTGAGTAGACACACATTGGGTATATGTACATGTATGAATATTTAAACTAGAATCTCCCAGGAGCCTGTATCACTCACCTGGACTCATGATGTCCATCTTGACTGGCAGCCTGGAACATTGCTGTCAAGTTACAATTGGCTCACTTAAGTTTCAAACAAGATCTTTCAGTGATATTTTGTCTCTTTAATTTCAAGCTCATTGACTAACTTTAAAGTACATGTATTGAGAGGCATATAATGGAAACAGTTACAAGACTTGGCTCGTCTCGTTTGAAAATCAAGTTGGATCAAAGAGTACTGTACACACCACATTCAAAGTTGGACGTTAAAGGATTAGATCACTCCTTGTCCCTTTTCCCTATAATCAAATATTTCTTTTCTTAGGTAATGATAACATTCATCTTATCTCCTCGAATGGCAGACACGAACTTAGTATTCGTATAGAAGATTGGTATGGTGAACATGCATATGCCAACTACTCCAGCTTTAGAGTATCGGATGAGAGCAATACTTTTTACCTGTCTAAGTCTGGATACACGGGAAATGCTGGTAATATTCTTTAAAAAAAGTTCTATATATTTTTTAGCTTTTATTACAAATTAATTTTTCATCCTCTTTCATGTCCTTGTTTAATTGGATTTTTTTTATTTATGCAACCAGTGAACCAAGGGAACTTCAAATCAACACTAAGAAATGGAAGCATGTTTTGATGCAGATTTGATTTTAATAAGAAGTTCAATTCAAATGATTTTGATATGTTAGCATCTTAAGCTTATCATTATCTGATTCTTTTCTACATTTTTCATACATACATGAAGTTGTTATCATTAGAAATTTTTAGATACAAATGATACATGTGTATGCATATAATCATTAGACATTTTTAGATACCAATGATAGATTGTCCGAATTACTTGAACAGATAGAATAAGAATCAAGATGTGTTTTTAAATATTTGCTTTCACAGGTGATAGTTTATCCGACTGTTACTTCCGTACTTACGACAGGGACAGTAACAACTGTGCCAAGACAAGGCATGGAGCATGGTGGTATTGTAGTTGTGGCTACTCAAATTTGAATGGAGAATACAATGGAACCCAGGATTATGGACAAATACATTGGTATGGCTGGAGAAATTATAAAAATTTAAAATCTTCTCTTATGATGATCAGAAAGCGATGAACTTTGACAGTTATAAACTTCAATGATTCTGTTAATTATATTGTTACATAAATAATATATACATATTTCATGTCATGTTAATGGCATATCCTTTCTCATTATTCTATATATTATGGTTACCATAGATACTTGAGATATTCAAATAAAATATATTAAATACGGTTTGATCAAGGGATTGAAAAAGATAATAAATTGAATTCATTAATTCCAATACCAGTTTTATTTTCGCTGAAACATGAAATTAGTTGTATTCAGTTTTGAAGATTCGAAACACTGAGGTTATGGAAAATGGTCTATGTTGTCCCTTTTTGACTCACCTGGTCCAAATGGCCATGTGGGCTATTGCCATCACTCGCGGTCCATGTTCGCCCATGGTCCTTCACTTTTACATTTTAGTCTGAAACTACTGAATAATCGGGACGAAACTTGAGTGGAACGTTCCTTGAGCTGTAGTCTTTCTTTTTAGAGAATTTTTACCTCTTTCAAAGTTGACATTTTGGTCATTTCCGACGTAGAAAATTGATTTACAAACCATTGAATTCTGGTTTGCCTATTTTGTTGATAGCCACATTTCATCGAATGTTTTAAAACATTGTTGAAAATTGATCGATTTTAATAGTTTGTCTGATTCAATATGAGTATAAATCTTTGTTCAAGTGGAAATTCCAGAAAGTCTGCATATTCAGCATAATTTAGTAAAAGAAAATTTACTCTATCGCACTAAAATTAGCAGCAGAGTAACATGTAGATAAAAGTAAAATAACTGCAAGTCAAAACCAACTAAGGACAGACCTATACACTAGGTGATACTTGTTATTAGTTTTCACAAAATTTAACATTAAATACCATAGCGTTCATTTCCCTAATTTCAGCTAAATCTGTATTCTTTAAGCAGTTAAATTTTAGTGTAACGGTTTTATTTTATTTTTTTTTCTTGCTAGGTATAACTATTATGACATGTGGAAATTAGTCTAAACTTATTTATTCATAGTGGAGTGGGAAACAAATTATACTATCTTATAATAATCTCTCTCAACTTGGCGAGTGCGAGAGTGGCCCCTGTAGCGGCATTTTAGCCTACTCTTTTAATCGAGATATACAGAGAAGTCTTTACCCTGTTTAACATTCTAAGGATGTTGATCTCCATTAATACGGGACAGCCATTTTTTGCCCCCATTCGATGTACTAGCATCTTTTACCAAGACCATCCTTGCAAATGGTGTCGATAGGGCGTTGCAAATTTGATCCCTGAAATTTTCACCCCTAACAGGAATCGAACCAGGGACAACTGGTTTGGAAGTCCGATGGGCTCACCACTACACCACGGCACCCTTTAAATTCCAAATATTGGGAATTAACCGTACAAAGTATAGATCCTTTGAATGACTATATAAATGTCAATAAAAAATAATACAAGTTAATAATCCAATTATAATGAGATAGAAAATTTTAGAATTATAACATCATAACAAATTAAAAAGTACATGAAAAATATCAATAAATAAAGCACTTTGAAATAACAATAAAAAAGAAGTATACAATAGCTGTATCAATAATATATGGGTACTGAGTTCACAAATAAATTAATTTCTTTTTGTTTATTTCCCTTGGATGTAAGGTGCCTAGTTCTTTTATCCAGAAACTCTCTCTTGTCTATCTTTCTTGATGTAACTTTTTTTCTATAAATCAGGAACTGTACATATATGATCCCTGAATAAATTGAAACTTTATTTTCCCTAAGTCTCCAAGATTGGGGAACGACTAAACAGTCTGGTAGAGTCTGGTGGCTAAAAATCAGAATATATACATGTTTGATAATATTTTCTTGTTGCTTTAGTGTTATTTTAATATCATTTCATCAATTTGATGGTTTGTTGGTCGTATTTACGAAGATCGGCAAAAATTTTCATTTACTGTCATGGCGGTCGAAAAATATCAGTCTTGTATATAAGTATGTCAACATTTTCTTGTTGTTTTTGTTTACTGCCATTACTATTTCACCATTTTAATAAAAATATATATTAGATATTGGCTTTTTATTCGTATTTTGGAAGATTGCCAAACATTGTCACTTGCTGTCATGGTCGGGTGAGGAAATACTATATTTAACATGAAAACCAGGGGAATATAATGATTTCAATCCATTATCTTAACGATTTAAGGTAGATCATACCTACACTGAGCATCTTATTTGGGCATCTTGCAAATTGTATCAGAGACATATAAAACAATATGTCTCTGTTTGTATATAAATATATATTTTCATTGAGCAACTAGTATTTCATATATTATGTAAATTTATATTTTAAGTTTATTTAAATAAAAAAAAAATTGAATAGCAAAATTACAAAAAGGAGACTGTTTTAATGGTGATCGGAAAAAAGTCACAGGAAAAAAAGTCACAAGAAAAAAGTCACAGGAAAACTAACATTTTATATGTATTAATTAATTCTAAAATAAGTAAACAAAACATTTTTAAATAAAATACAAACAAAATAAATTAAAAATTTTACTATGCAAAGTTGTGTAAAAAATTGTTATTTTTTATCACTATTAACAAAAAATAAACAAACAAAACCTTAAGTTGCTTATGGTTTGCAATTTTCATATATAATAATATATAGTGTGACTTTTTTTCCTGTGACTTTATTTCCTGACTTTTTATCCGTGACTTTTTTTCCGTGACTTTTTTTCCTACAATCGTTTTAATAGATATCAAATTGATTGAAGTCTTTATTTAATGAGATTTAGTTTGAAGTCGATGTTAATAGTCTGGTTCCAATTGGCCTTGTGATTTCAGACATAGTTTTTCAAGAAAAAGATGAATTTCAAACATTATATAATAAATGAATACATAATTTATTAAATGATTTAAGAATGTAGCATAAAATATTTAATGAAATAATTGTGGAAAATGAATAAGTAAATATTATAAAATATTCTTCTTCATAATTTTACTTAAGTTGACAGCAGCTATTGTGTTAAAATGAGATATGGCTTCACAGGAAGGCATGTGGTCATTGGTCATTAAATAACAAGAGGAAATTAATAAGGAAAAGTAAAAGCTTAATTAATAAATACACAAAGCCGGATCATCTGTCCCTTAAACTGCAATGAAAATATTATGGCTTCCAATTGGCAGGAAAATGAGGTCTCTACTTGATAGTAATAAAAACAATCAACTTCAAATTAAAACCCTGCATTTTCCCTTCTATTCACAATTCCTCTTTAGTGTCTGTAATTTCATCATTCATTTTCTCGTCATCAATTTGGTAGATGCAGAGACATATATTTTATATGTCTCTGGTAGATGTTCATGAGACAAAATCATTTTTCTCAAGGAAAATATTTTGTGACTTTTTGTCTTGTTTAACTCCCAATTTTCAATTGTGTCTTTTTGTCCTGTGACTTTTTGTCCTATTTAACTCCAATTTTCATTTGTGACTTTTTGTCCTCCAATTTTTATGACTTTTTTCCCTGTGACTTTCTGTTCGTTTACCGTCAATTAATGGCTGTCGATTTATTAATACAAATCAATGGGACTTGTTAATTAAATGCCCATAACTTATTTGTTATCGTGTGTTTGACACCATCCAACCCCTCATTGTACAGCTTATCACTTGGTGGTTTTCGATGTGTAGTTTAAATCAGCCCAGGGCAGAAAATTTTTGCTTCCAATTTCATTTGAATTTTTCGTGTTGAACGCCTAAAAAATACATAAAACATACGTAAAATTTGCATAAGGACTCATTTTCAAAAAAGAATTTCGATAATTTCCTCTTGATATTTAATACCATCCAATCCCACAAAATAAAGTTAATATATGATAGGATATCATATTGAGGACCAATTCATTTCGGGTCCCATTTTAAGGAAGTTGAAGGGGGGCTACTGTAGTCACCCGGTGTCCATGTCTACGTCCCCGTCCGCGTCCACAACCATGAAGAGATTGGCCATGTGACATAAGATGAAGGTGAAGGTCACATGACCCATATTACACGGTTGACTGGCTTTTAAGTTTTATGTAAAAAATTAGTTTTAATGGTGTCTTCTGGTTATTCCAACATTTTAAAAAATAGTATTCTGGCTAGTCCTACATGCAAAGAACAATAGGTGTTGTTGTAGTGGGTTATGTTGTTTTAGTAATTAGTCACTAATTAATTTTACAGGTAAATTTACCTGAGATTTGTTGGATTCCAAATATTTACCTACATTTTTAATTGATTAAGATAAATAATCACACACATGAACAGAATCCGACCAAACTCAGAGTTGAAGAAGTTTTACAGTCAATGAAAGCAAGAGCCAGAGTAGAACTCACACCAATCCCTAGTAAATACCAGGAAGAATTAGACAATGGACGCATTCTACTCTTCAGCACTCAACAGAATCTTACTAATTTGGGAGCACCAGATACAGTATACGCAGACGGCACATTTTATTCTTGTCCGACCCTATTCTATCAGCTTTACACATTCCATGCTATTGTTGACGGTACCATGTTCCCTCTAGTTTACAGTCTCCTACCTGGAAAGAGCGTACAGATCTACACCAGATTACTGACTATTCTACAGGAAGTATACCAAACCGGGGGAAAACGTGTACCAAGAAAACGCAAGTACAGAGAAATCGACTCAAGACTAACCACACCTAAGACCCGCCTACAGAACCAGGAGATTACACCTCTTCAGTTTGCTGATGCTGCATCCCATCTTCTGCACTTAGACTAGCTTAGAATTTGAAATTTGGAATAGTGCTCTCTCATATGTGCTTTGACATTTTAAAGACTTCAATATATAATTAATATATTAATATGTGCTGTAAATGTTCATTGTGCTCCATAGATATGAATGTCATTTTATTTGTATTAAAATAAAGATATCTATAATTTACTCTTGTATTTGTTATAATGAATAAGAGAGACTCAGAAACCAGTGTAAGAAAAATGAATTATTCCCAAACACCATGCATGCCAACACACATTTACCTATGAAAATATCACATCTTGTTTTTACAGTACAAACAGTTATAATCCATTGTTTATACAAACATTCTGGCTATCCCTACATGAAATTCTTACTAATTAAGGTCTAGAATTTAAAATGTTGGAATAGCCAGAATAAACCGTTTTAATATACAAAGTGACCTACAATCATATTACTTGGTGTGAGGGTGCATCTCAGGGAGTAACACATCCTCCTACCAAAATTAGGTCACTCTGACCTTCTTATAGTGCTTCATTGACTTAGGTTAAGTTTTACGTCCGAGTTCAGTTCTTCGATACCAAAGGACCTACAATCATATTACTTGGTGTGAGGATGCATCTCGCGGAGTAACACAGCCTCCCACCAAAATTAGGTCACTCTGACCTACTTATCTCACTTCATTGACTTAGGTTAAGTTTTACGTCGAGTTCAGTTCTCCGATACCAAGGGGTATATTACCATATGCAGCTATATCGGTCATAATTATGTTAGGTAACTCTGTTTAGACTTTTTAACTGGTTAACCGATATCCGGAATCTACTGGTCCCGTTCATGTCATGCATTCATCGTAGTACTTCGATAACTCTGTATTGATTATAGCACGTTCTCCCCGTCTTCACTTTAAAAAACTTTTTATTTGAAATATGTAGTAACATTTCACATGGATTATAATTTCAATATATGAAATTGTGACAATAATTAATAATATGAAATTTATCTCCAATTTATACAAACTGTCAAAAGTACATAATTACACGTGATAAAGGGTTATGGTGCAATTTTTTAAAAATTTTTTAAGCCGCGAGAAAAGCGATTTTTTGGGGTAAAATTTATTTGAGTTTTATCTGAAGAAATTTATTATGCGCAATTAACATGCTGTGTGTTTCAGGTAATTATAACTAATTAACGATTTGACATGTATATTGTACCTTGACTGTCCGGATGTTTATTGTTCCAACCGTTAATTAAGGTACACAGGTACATTGTATGTATACAGGTAAACCGTTTGCTGACCAAAAACAGCGTGATTTCATTTTTTGATAATTAATGCAACATTTTAATAAAGAGGTGTGTGTGTGTTTAAGGGGGATCCTAAAGAATGCAGTGGTGAAATATAATTTCAAATGTCAGATAAGTAACATTTTAATTTATTTTAAATTAATAATTTATCTTTTTGGTATTTATATATTTAACATTTGACATATTATATGAGTAATTATATTTACTCGTATATATATTTACTTTGTTATTGCGTAGAAGCTGATTAGGATTCGCGCCATCTTGAATAATAATAGTAAAAAATAACATATTTCAAAATAGCTAATTTTCAAATCAATTTGGAAGGGACATAATCAAAATTTAAACTATTGCAATTACGATATTTCGAAAACATGGAAAAGTTATGAAGGTTTTACTTAAACATATGATATATGAAGACCAAAGGATATACTTTATTAGTAACATCCGAGACATAAAACAATATGTCTCTAATAATATATCAGTATCTATAGTATGCCCCTTTTTATTATAACTTCATCACACAAACATTATATAATAAAATCCTCGATTAAAAAGAAATGATGTCTGTATGAAATGATCCATCATCTGTGTTAGTTTTCATTAATACTGGCAAAGGTGCGATTTTTTTCATAATCTATATCGTCCTTGGCGAGGATAAGTTAATATGCAGTGCAATTGGAAACTATACACTTATTAATAAGTTATGTCAGCTATTTATATATATATACTTTATATTTCAAACATAAGCGTTTGTTTCGATGCAAATATAAAATTGAAAATCATTAAATGTTTGTATTTTCGCGCCTAGTGCCATTTCCGGTCATCGTCGACATCTTGAAAAATAATAACAGATTTTCCGAAAATAGCTAATTTTCAAATCAATTTGGAAGGGATATAATAAAAAATTAAACTATTGCATTTACGATATTTCAAAAATTTATAAATGTATTAATTAGCACATAGCACCAAAAGTTTTCCATCAGTTTTGGTTAAATCGCAATTTTATGTTAAAAACGACATAAAAGCCAATTTATCGGAGTTAGATAATATAACAATATGGACTTAACGGGAAAATAAGACAAAATTTTCAAAAGCATTTGGAAGGGATAAGACAAAAACTTAAACGTTTCCAAATAGCATAAATATAATTCTAAATATATGAGGAAGTACTACATAGCACCAAAATTTTTTCAGCACGAACTAAAAGTAGTTTATTTTATCGATTCCTGATCACACAAGTGCATTTCTATACAATTTACTTGGGCATGGTGTAGGTGATCTGTGACGTCACCAAAGTCACGTGATGACTTCTATAGTTGGATATGTTGGTGTGGAATGCATCTCGGGAAGTAACACAGTCTCCCACCAAAATTAGGTCACTCTAACCTACTTATCGTGCTTCATTGACTTATGTTAAGTTTTATGTCCGAGTTCAGATCTCCGATACCAAGGGACCTACAATCATATTACTTGGTGTGAGGATGCATCTCGGGGAATAACACAGCTTCCCACCAAAAGTAGATCACCCTGACCTACTTATCACGCTTCATTGACTTAGGTTAAGTTTTACGTCCCAGTTCTGTTCTCAAAAAACCAAGGCACCTACAATCATATTACTTAGTGTGGGATGCATCTCGGTGAGTAACACAGTCTCCCACCAAAATTAGGTCACTCTAACCCACTCATCGTGCTTCATTGACTTAGGTTAAGTTTTATGTCAGAGTTCAGTTCTCCGATATCAAGGCACCTACAATCATATAACTTGGTGTGAGGAAGCATCAACTGAGGTTGAAATGTGTTATTTTTTTACCTTTGTTGTGAAATTAGATGGAGCCCATCCCAATCAGTTTCTACCTTGTCTTAACAAAGTAATATCGTTCATACAAGTAAATAGAACTAATTATATAATATGTCAGTGTTTACAATATATAAATACCAACAAAAAAATATTAATTCAAAATAGATTAAAACTTATCCGACATTTGAACTTATATTTCATCTCTGCATTCTTTGTGATGCCCCCTTAAACACACACACACCTTTATTAAAATGCTGTATTAATTATAAAAAAATGTAACGTGAAAGTCACGCTGTTTTTGGTCAGCAAACGGTTTACCTGTATACAAACAATGTATCTTTGTACCTTACTTAAGGGTTGGAACAATAAACATCCGGACAGTCAAGGTACAATATACATGTCAAATCGTTAATTAGTTATAATTACATGAAACACACAGCATGTTAATTGCGGAGAAAAAATTTCTTTACATGTAAATTTACTAAAGATAAAACACCAAAAAAATTTACCAAAAAAAAATCGCTTTTTGTGGCTTAAAAAAATGAAAAAAAAACTTGCACCGTAACCCTTTATCACGTGTAATTATGTACTTTTGCTAGTTTGTATAAATTGGTGATAAATTTCATATTAATAATTATTGTCACAATTTCATACATTGGAATTATAATCCATGTGAAATGTTACTACATATTTCAAATGAAAAGTTTTTTAGCTCACCTGGCCTAAAAGGCCATGTGAGCTATTCTCATCACTTTGCGTCCGTCGTCGTCGGCGTCG
This sequence comes from Mytilisepta virgata, assembly GCA_028015205.1. Taxonomy (NCBI): domain Eukaryota; kingdom Metazoa; phylum Mollusca; class Bivalvia; order Mytilida; family Mytilidae; genus Mytilisepta; species Mytilisepta virgata. The sequence goes on from CM051515.1 coordinate 43,368,267, forward strand.
TCGTCGTCGTATGTCGTCGTAAACTTTTCACATTTTTATCAACTCCTCTGAAACCACTGAACCAATTTAAACCAAACTTAAGTGGAATGGTCCTTGGATGGTCCCCTTTAAAAAGTGTGTTCGGTTTTCCCGGGCGCCATCCAATATGGCTGCCATGGTCGGACATAGTTTAACCTTGGACCCTATGGGAATTTTAACATTTTCGTTATCTTCTCTGAGACCATTAGGCCGATTTGAACCAAACTTTGGTGGAATGGTTCTTGTGTAGCCCCTTTTAAAATTTGTGTTCGGTTTCCCTGAACGCCATCCAACATGGCCGCCATGGCTGGACTTAGTTTAACATTGAGCCTATGGGAATTTTACTTTTTCGTCAACTCTTCTGAAACCGCTAAATCTATTTAAACCAAACTTAAGTGGAATGGTCCTTGGATGGTCCCCTTTAAAAATTGTGTTCGGTTTTCCCGGGCGCCATCCAATATGGCTGCCATGGTCGGACATAGTTTAACCTTGGACCCTATGGGAATTTTAACATTTTCGTTATCTTCTCTGAGACCATTATGCCAATTTGAACCAAACTTTGGTGGAATGGTCCTTGGGTGGCCCCTTTTAAAATTTGTGTTTAGTTTCCCTGAATGCCATCCAACATGGCTGCCATGGCTTGACTTAGTTTAACATTGAGCCTATGGGAATTTTATTTTTTCGTCAACTCCTCTGAAACCACTGAACCAATTTAAACCAAACTTAAGTGGAAAGGTCCTTGGATGGTCCCCTTTAAAAATTATGTTCGGTTTTCCGGGGCGCCGTCCAATATGGCTGCCATGGTTGGACATAGTTTAACCTTGGACCCTATGGGAATTTTAACATTTTCGTTATCTTCTCTGAGACCATTAGGCCAATTTGAACCAAACTTTGATGGAATGGTCCTTTGGTGGCCCCTTATAAAATTTATGTTCGGTTTCTCCGAACGCCATCCAACATGGCCGCCATGGCTGGTCTTAGTTTAACATTGATCCTATGGGAATTTTACTTTTTTGTCAACTCCCCTGAAACCACTGAGCCAATTTGAACCAAACTTTGGTGGAATGGTCCTTGGGTGGCCCCTTTCCAAACTTATGTCTGGCATCCCCGACTTCCAACTGAAATGGCTGCTGTTACTGAAAATAGAAAAAATGGGGGGGATGAATTTCAAAAATCTTCTTCTATGAAACTACAAGGCCAGTTGCAACCAAACTTGGCAGTAGTAGTCCTTAGGAGGTTCTCTTTTAGAAGGATGTCCGATGAACCGGACTGTTAACCAAGATGGCAGCCACAGCCAAACTTAGTTAAACATAGGGCCCTATGGGAAAATTCCTTGCAAAATCTTTTTATCTGAAACCACTTTACCAATGGAAACCAGACTTAGCAGCAATGGTCCTTATATGGTCCTCTTTCAGAATTGTGTCCCATGACCTGGACTGTCAACCGAGATGGTTGCCACAACCGAACTTAGTTTAACATAAGGCCCCATTGGAAAATTCATTGAAAAATCTTCTTGTCTGAAACCACTTGACCAATTGGAACCAGACTTTGCAGCAATGGTCCTTAGGACGTCCTATTTCAGAATTGTCTGATTTCGTGGACTGTGAACCAAGATAGCCGACAGAGCCAAACTTAGTTTAACATAGAACCCTATGGGAAATTCACTCAAAAATCTTCTGGTCTGAAACCACTCAGCCAATTAGAACTAGATTTGGTAGCAATGGTCCTTAGATGGTTCTCTTTTAGAAATGTGTCCATTGACCTAGACTGTCAACCATCTTGGCTGCCACAGCCGAACTTAATTGAACATAGAACCCTATAGAAAAACCAGCCAAATCTTTAGTCCTGCTCAAGATGAAAAGTTCAATGCAGGTGAGCGATACAGGCTCTTTAGAGCCTCTAGTTTAAAGTGAAGACGAGGGGTACGTGCTATAATTAATACAGAGTTATCGAAGTATGATAAATGCCTGGCGTGAACGGGACCAGTATACAATAAATGGGTAACCAGTTGATAAGTCTAAGCAGAGTTACCTAACTTAATTATGACCGAAACAGTTGCATATGCAAGAAGATTTTTTACTAAGTTTGGCCGTTGCGGCCAAGATTTTTAAAGGGTGCTATTTTAAATTAAGTTCCGCTGTGGTGGCCATCTTGATTTACAGTGATGGTTATCGTAAAAAAAATCTGAATGAAGACAATCTAAGGACCATTGCATGGTTCAAACTGGTCAAGTGGTTCCAGATTTGAAGATTTTTAAATGAATTCTCTCATTGGTTCCAATGTTTAACTAAGTTCGGTTGTGGTGGTCCTCTTGGTTGACAGTCCGTGTCATCAGACACAAACAACAACGGCACTATTATCCTCTAAGGCATACGGTGTTAATTTTATTATACTGGATGCTTTATTTATAGATTAATACATGGTCTCTTTCATATTGCCTTTGTTATCAGCCCGAGACCTCGATATCGGCTCTGAGGGACGATATATCAGTTGGAGGGCAGATAACACAGGCAATAGAAAAAATAACATGAATCAAATTATGCTTTTATTACATATAAAAAATCGGCGTTATTTAAATAAAATATGTGATAATTATTATTTTTTAAATGGATAGAGCAATATTTTGCTCTTTCAAATGGCTCAACAGGTAATAATTTCTTTTTGAAGTAGAAGATAAGATAAGTAGATAAAATGCGAGCTTTGGGGTTCCATAAAACCCCTCATTGTGTGTACGAAGCCGTGATTAACACACATGTGAAACAAACCACTGCAATAATAGAAAATATTGAAAAAAGCAACCAGTCTTCAACAACGAATCAATTGAAACCTTACGACCAGTTCAAAACTGCCAATTTGCAGATGGCTGCTACTTCTGCGTTTTTTTTTTTTTTTTTATTTTTTATTTTTCGTGGATGTTTTCTCTATTTCCCCTTTTTGAATTATCAATAAATTATGAACTTGAACTACTGGTAAAGTATTTTCCGTATTTAGTGTCAGCCATTAGCATAAAACATATAACACAGGACTATCATTCAAACAACCAAAGCAACTTCAGAAACTTGGAGGAAATTCTGGGAAAATGAGCATTATCAAAACTAACAGATTGTATAGGTATATGATAAATTAACAAAACAATAGTCTTTTCCTTCGTCTCTGTAGATTTGTCTCTGCCTAACATTTCGATAAAAATATTTGATAAGGTAAAATCGAGGTGATTTCACAATTTCAGTGGAATCGTATACTTCGTATCATTTACAAAGATAAGAATCATAATACAAGGTAACAGTATGTTGTTAAATTGTAAGTCATTAATTACTTTTAGTGAAGAGAACTTTTAATAATTGTTTTTGTCTATTCATGAGTATACTTATTAATAACTAATTTCAGTCATTCATTTCTGTCTAAAAAGGTGAATAGATATTTCATTAGTAAACTTTCGGCGATGGATTATACTAGATTGTCGCATGTTTTATCACGGGAATTACTGACTTGAAAAATTAGCAATGTCTAATGAATGCTTACTAAGCTCAATTCAGGTTAAAAAAGGCCAGACATCTACAAAACACCTTGAGTAATACATGTATTACAAAATCAGACACACGCTATCTCTAATATCATGACAAATTGTAAAGTATAAAGGAGAAGGCTTCATGATTGTATGATTCTTTTGTTTTTGTTTTTTTTTTTTTTGCAATAAATTAAAAACATTATGCTAAAATGAAAATAACTTTTAGTCAGATCAAGGTGAGTTTGACTTTGATTGATGGTTCTGAAACATTCATTTTAATAAAATTCCGTAAAGTGGCAGAGAACACCTACGGTATGACTCAAACAGATACATCCGGGAATACAATTAAACATATACAACTCTAAGAACAACAAACAGCATAAACTCCTACAGGCGTGGAACCATTAGTTCCTTAATCATGTTAATAGTAAGCAGAAACTCCTACAGGCGTGGAACCATGAGTTCCTTAATCAGGTTAATAGTAAGCAGTTCGCAAGTACTGCAAACAGTACTCGACGTGTTGTTCAACAAAGTCATTCGTTGTAGGAGTCTGGGTTCAGTTTCACTAAATGTCGTAAGAGTTATACGACTGATGGTAAATCCTTTGAATATATACAAGTCACGACTGATCGTAACTCTTACGACCTTCAGTGAAACAGTACCTGGTGAGAAACGACATCCGAAATAAGTCAAATATTATTTTTGGTATTGGTACAATATACCAATAAATCAATTTGTGATGATGACCGTAAACCCTTGGTGATAGCAATGGTCCTCTTTAAATGTTGTTATGGTAACCAATATGCTATGGATGATCGGATAAGCTCCATACTCAATATGCAGACGGATATTCTATATTATCACTGATCCATGAAAGGAAATTTAATAACGAGAATTCAATACTCAGATTCACAAGTATTATTTTGCAGTGAAGGAAGGTTGTTGCTCTGAGTGACCTTTATGTCGAACATCTGTCTTAAAGACCCCAAAATTACAAATGTGTCAAAGCATTATAATCGGTAGATCGCAAGTGAACACATACAAAGTAATTTCCTGAGACATTTTGAAAGGCATCATATGACATAGAATGTGAACAAAATAGTCTTTATACATATGTACACAAATATAAATTAAGCTTTATTGAATTACAGATTCGTACGTATTAATATTGCTGCTTGCAAAGTACTCGTATAGTAAGTAATGCCTTATTTTATTGCAGTAATTACAATAATATATAATACATAAATCATATCAATAGAAAGAGTCAATCACAATTAAATTGGTGAACAAAGCTCATGTAAAAAATAATCTATTATGCCAATTTTGATGCACCTTATGTGTACATTTCGGCATCAATCACGCCAAAAATATTGAAAGCCAAAACAAAGGATCCAAGTGGTTGGTGAGTACATGTATATTCAAATGCCAAAATAACAAAGCCACAACCATCCAAGGACAGACGTATGAACGGTGGAGGTACTTCATAGTTTCCAATTTCAAACAGTTCATATAAAAATATCAATTTCACAATAGTATCGAACAACTAACGTTATAATGCAAAAATTACATTCTTATGGAGCAATCGGAAGAGTTTTTTTTTTAACTAAGCTTGATTTATACAATATGAAAACTGTTAATTTGCTTCTTCTTATGTTATAAAACCAAAAAATCCTGATTGTATTTTGAGGTCTTACTTGCTTTGACTGTAGAGGAATAAGTCATCCAAGGTTTTGTGAATTGGTAAAACAGTGTAGCGCGAATCAGGTTTGTAAAAAATCTTAGTTATATATATATACGGTTTCTGCTGACACAAACGGTCATTATACGAAAAGGGAAAATACTTCAGGTATTGATAAGTACACGAAAATATCCGACTTTTTTTATTGCCTCATTTCTATGTAAACATTATCTCGGGGCAGTATTTGTTATCATGGTTTTGTGTTTTTCATTTTTAATGTACGTATGTGACTTTTTAGAACATTTTTTATACGAAGACTATCCACCGAACTGAAAAGGAAAAAAGTTAAGGCCAATGAAAGAATTAAATTTATAAATAATGAGAGCCAAAGATTTTTTCGTCAAATTACTGATAATCAGTAATCATCGATTAAGACCGTGAAACATTAATTTATAAAAATTTGCAAACATTTTGTGTAAGCAGCATAAAAAAACTTCAATAATGATAGGATGTAAGATTTCGATCAAATCAAAAAATAACGCAACATTTATAGATAATATAAAATATATACACCTAAAAAACACAGAAACAAAACTAGCCATATTCGTGAAAAATTTTGACAACAAATTGTATGACAATGGTGAACCTGCCTAACATATCCAAAAAACAATATCAAAATCCCAATACTATTTTCCCTTTGTCGAGTTATGGTCAGTAACTGACCTGCAAAGGACTTTCATCCGTGTTTTCAAAATTCACATAAATTTTTTTAATATACATTTTTTCCAGATATGCGGGCTTGAGCGCGAGATAAAATTAAATGGAGACATAATTTACAACGTTGGATGTATGGCACCTGAGGTTTGTCCTAACTTCCAAACTATCTCTCCAATGGATAATAGATTTTTGTTATCTGAGAAAATTTATGTATCTTCTGGTAAATCTCATGTCAAAAATGGAAACCTTAATGGTAGACGTATACTATGTTTGTTTTTGTCTGTATGCAGTTACATGATAGGGTATATATAGATTAAGGCATGCATTTATCCTTTTTTCAACCTTTATTTTTTTAATCTTTATTTGCAAAACAATGGCCAGAAAACATTCCTAAATCAATGAGACAATATCTAGCCGTAGCAGCCTACACAACGGCCTACACCGGTATTTTAAGGTCATTTTGTGCTTTATTGATATTGGATATTGCTGACCATTCAGCAATATCAAATATCAATAAAGCACAAAATGACCTTCAGCAATATCAAATATCAATAAAGCACAAAATGACCTTCAGCAATATCAAATATCAATAAAGCACAAAATTACCTTCAGCAATATCAAATATCAATAAAGCACAAAATTACCTAAATATCTTTAGTATTTTAGCAAAGTTTTCCTGGTTGATAATGCATATTATTTTATTCGATACAGGTATGTGACAGTGGTGCTACAAGCATTAACGGAGTACAGGCATGCGTCAACTGTTGTTCAAAAGATTTGTGTAATACTAACGGATGTAGCGAACAAGGTATGCAAAATGTAATTTCTCTCAAAAATAAAAATCACGGTCTTTTGTTTGAATATTTATAATTTGATGTTTTCATTACTTTCAAGACATGTATATATACATACACATTTAACATTTGTGTTTTTGTTCTCTTTCATTGGTATTATTTGGTAAAAAATAATATTATTAGGAAATACAATTTTTTTTTAACAAAACTGATACTATTCAATTTGTAGATTTTACAAAGAATGGAACTATTTGCTATTCCTGCACCGGTCAGCTGAGACGTGACCCTTGTCACAAAGTATCATTCTGTGAAAATTTCGAGGTAAAATATTCATTCTTTTATAAAGATTTAGTGTAAACTTTCTATACTGTTAAGGTTACTACCAATTAAATTTATGGATAGGTGGCGATGAAATGATCTTGGATCTTTGGAGCCAGTAGTTTTTAATTTGGGTGTGGGGGGGGGGATTTGAGGTGGTGATGGTCCCATACTGCACGTATATTTTTTTTTCAATATCTAAAGCTATAGGTTTTTTACTTCCTCGAACCCCCAAGAATAACATAACTTGATTCAGACACGAATAAAGTAACAATTCATAAAGAAACAAGGAAAATAAATGAAAACGGTGAGCTGTCGTAAGGGGCATAAAACGACTTAAATGTACAAAATACTAAAGCCAAACAAAACCAAATAAAAAAACAGCAACCAAAGTAAAAAGTGAAAACTTTCCAAAATTTGATCACGAGCATGAAAAAATAAAAAGGTGTTGACTTTTGGAAACTAAGAGCAATCCAGAAATATGATTCAATGCTATATAGTATCATTAATTATGCGCGTTCAATTCAAAATCTGCTTCAAACTAATCTCATATCTCTTTTACAGCTAATATTTGTTCAAAACATATTTTTTAACCATAATTGTGTGTATGAACAATTTCATAGCATCACATTCTCCAAAGACTGAAATTACTCAATATATTAATTACCAATTGAGCGTATAGTAAACATTTTATCATAAATAACCAATTGTTAAGAATTGAACAGATAAACAATAAGACATTGGGGATCACGCAATATAACTATGTGTATAATTGTCAGTTATAATTTCCAATAAAATGAATTAAACCAAATTTGGTAGATTATCTTTATTTCTTATACAGAACTTCGATTCTTATTTCTTATACAGAACTTCGATTTGAATAAAATATTTCAGATAGATGAGGTTTATGGCGTGTCAAACGTTGCAATATTCACAAAAACAAAATATATATGTTCATAAAATTAAATAATTGTTCTGAAAAACGAATATATGTTCATAAAAACAAAATATATATTCAATAAATCAAAATATTTGTTCATAAAATAAAATATATATACATAAAACATAAATATATGTTCATAAATGAATATTTGTTCATAAAAAATTCATATATGGTCATAAAAACAAATAATTGTTCATAAAAACAAATAATGGTTCATAACAATTAAATAGGAATTCATGAAAACAAAATAGTATTCATAAAATCAAAATATTGATTCATAAAATTCAGTAATTGTTCATAAAAAAAATATATACGTTCATAGATATAAATAATTGTTCATAAAAGTTAAATATATGTTCTTAAAAATTTATAACTACGTTCAATATATTTTATTTTATAAACACATATTTTGATTTATTGAATATATATATATTATTTTTATGAACATATATTCGTTTTTACGAACAATTATTTAATTTTATGAACATTTATTTTGTTTTTTTTGTGAATATTGCAACGTTTGACACGCCATAGACGTTTACATATTGAAATTTTTACCTACGCTATATAATGATTGAATGAATACAATCCAAGAAATTATACACAAGACAAAATAAAAAATCCAAAAATATCGGAACTACATTGTTCTTAAAATAATAGAAATAATCCGTCAGATTATTCCTGAAACACTGGAGTAAACAGGTATTTTTTTTTTGAGAATACAAGTATAGAGGTATGTGAAGTTAAAAAAAACCACAGACCGATTTTTTTCAATAGTTAGAGAATAAAAATATTGAAAGTCGTTGTCTTAAAATATCTTACCTGTGAGAAATGCGTTTTCAAGGGGTCCAGGTAACTCCTCGTTGAGAATAGGTAATCCAATTCATCAAGACCAAGTCCAATGTGGTCCGTCTTGCCAGTTCTGTTATCGTATAACTCCACATAGAAACAATCGAAATGTTTTCTGAAGACTTGAGCCTTTTGGCGACCATATCTAGCGCGATACTCGACTTCCCCTTTTTTGCTATTGTTTTGTTTGAAGACGATACTGTGTTGATCCATATTTGTGAAGCAGGCAAAGTGTGCAATTTGAAATATGTCTTCTTTTATATGTCATGAAAAGCCCTCTCAAAGTTTTGTTCCCATCCATTGTTTTAGTCTGCGAAAGTTCTGTCTGTTACATTCCTCAATGGTCATACCCCTTTCTATTTTCAAATTTCATTTAATTGTTATAATCTGCACATTGTTTGAGATATTGAAGTACTTTTGAAGTGAGCTTGAAATTAAGGATACTACAGATACACCAAAGTCCGCTTCATATTTGGATTTGTTTCTTGAAATAGACTATGAGGGACGTTTGAAGACAAAACTTTATGACAAACGTGATGACTTCAACTTTCCTATTGTTAATTTTCCCTTCTTGAGTAGCAATATACCAGCATCGCCTGCATATGGCGTCTACGTTTCTCAGCTTATCCGATTTTCAAGGGCATGCGTGAGTTACCATGACTTTCGACAAAGAGGATTACTGCTGTCACAAAAGCTTCTTAACCAGGGATTTATCAGGGAAAAGTTGATGTCATCACTTAGGAAATTTTACGGTCGTCATCACGAATTGATTGACCATTACAGTGTTCCAATATCTAAGATGATGTTGGACCTGTTCCCACTGTCGTAACCTTTCATGTGCCTCCACCGATTTGTGACTTCCACCGGATTGACTTTGTTGAACTTCACGACGGGTGCCGTATATGGAGCAGGAACTGCTTACCCTTCCGGAGCACCTGGGTTCACTCCTGGTTTTTATAGGAGTTCGTGTTGTTCATTGTTTTTTAGTTTTCTGTGTTTGTTTGTTGTGCTTGTGGTTGTTCATTTGTCTTCCCGGGTTTGTCTGTCCAATGGATTACGTTTGTTTTGATTGCTCCTTAGGTATATTTGTCCTTTTTTTCAAGTGAAAATTTTCATTTTAATTGTTAAAGCCTGCTGTTACTGTCAAGACCCCGAGAGGAAGGGGGGATTTAAAACTACTAAAAAACTAAAGTTAATAACAAAAGTTAACAGTCAAAATTGTCCAACGTTTCGATCAATATGGCCTTGATCACACAAATCAAGACTCTTTAAGCAGTTTATGCCCCTTGAGATTCACACAGTTACTTTTTGTCTTGTCATCCTGCTGCACTCTGTCCTTTTTTGGTCCGTTCTGGTCCACTTGTCGAAAGTATAGTCTGCGCCATCCGGTTAGAGAGCTGAGTCCATGCCACCCTCTCTGTTTTGGGTATGTGCTACCATGTCAGTGCTAGGATTTCAGCCACACTGAGCCAGTCGGAACCACTTTACCGCTTTTTCAGTATCCCTATATTATATCACTACTCACACTTCTTACCCATAATATCTGAGTTTATATTGTGACCTAGAAGACTGGTCAACAGTCGGTCCCCTCTGGTATCATCCATGTAGTAATGTATATTTCGGCATTCATAAAATTTTTATGCATGTTTGAAATTTACAGAGTTTTTTGGGATTTTGATTCTTTGAAGTGTTGTTTCAACGCCCTCGTTCCTGTCTTGGTTCGGAATGCGTTGTTGAGGCATGTTTAAAAATTCGTGCAAATTATACATTTTATTTGATCTCGAGCACTGCTGATGAGTTGTCAGTCAACGAAATGGCCATACAGTGCATCAAATTTATTTCGGTATTTTGTGATACGTTTTATTATAATAGATATGGTATTTTAGTATATTATAGTTATAAGTATTGTTTTAATTTTAGTATTTTTATTTATTATTATTTAATTCCAGAAATGTTTTATATGGAACTTCTGAATTTATTAATATGCATATTTTATAGAAATGTTATCTAGAGGAAAAGTCGTATTTTGGAGAAAGGTTTTATCAAACTGGATGTATGGCTAAACATGCAAGTACAATTTATTTTATGACGTCAGTTCAAAAATGACGTTCCACTATTCCAAGTAAACATTTTGTTAAATGTAAATAATTGAAAAAGGGGATAAGAGTAAGAGGAAGGAAAACAATTACATCCCAATGAATTAATTTCATCCAACTGACAGAAAGACCACAAAACACAAACATGTCAGGGTAATCAACTTCAAATAGAATCAACAGAAAGGGTAACTAATTTCAAAGGTGGAACTGATACAGGAATGGGACAAACGGTATATTTTTTCTTCATAAGGGAGCAACCATTATATTTTTATGGGGTGGAGGGTGGGGATAAGATCAAATTTGAAATAAAAAGGCGGACCAGGATTTAGGCAGAATAGAAAGATAGGATCACTTTAGGTGTGAAAAATTGCAGGACCTGTGTCATGACATTTTTTGGTTTAAATGAAAATAAAAATTTATTCCGCAATAGCAGCTGAAAAAAAAATCCAGTACCAAAATTTCGACGAAAAAAATAGGCAGGATCAAACATTTGATCCTAGCCCCCCCCCCCCCCCCCCCCCCAATAAAACTCAAATGAAAAGTACCCTAAGTACAATTATTACACATAGCAGAGACATATATAACATATAGTAAGCAATTGTTTCACAGGGTCGTTTTTATGTTGATGGAAAAGATACCAGAAAATATGTAGTTATAAAAATAATAATATAAGGTGTTCTTCGAAAATATATTAAATAATTTATTTATCTTTGTATAGGTATGCGATTCAAAGTATAATTCTAACCCTATTATTGGACGCCGCAATCTCATAGAAACTAGATCTACAACACTGTTAGCTTGTTGTGATGAAAGTCTTTGTAATGATGTTGACCATATACTAGATATAACAACCAGCACCTCATCACAACCATCAACTCAACCCCCTACTGTCCCTCAAACCACAGACAGTTCAACCTTTCATCCAGGTTTGTTTGTTAATTGCTTTAAAAGGTCTTAAAAAGTGTTGTTGCTTTTATTTTTTTTTTTTTTTTTGGATCATGACTAATATCATATAACACTAGTTTTTGTAATCAGTCATTTTTACGCCCACTTATCTTTCTAATTTAGGACAATTGGTTATTGTCAGATTTTTACAATATGCAACCGAGAAATGTCAAAATGTGTTTTCCCTTTTGATGTTTGTGTAATATCCCCAATTAGATACATATGTAATTATGTTTGAAAAATCTGTTCCCAACTAATATCGGCTACGAAAGAGATTGATAAACACACTAAAGAAATATATTACAGCAAATCACATTCTTGGATTGCTTTATTTAAATAAAGCATAATAATGAAAATATTCAACATTACCGGTTGTTATGCATGGGAGAGATTTTTATCTTTTGTTTATTTATAGGATAACTAATTCAAGAATTTGAATATCGCAAAATAACACCTTAATTCACGAATGCGCGCAGCGCATGAAGGAATTATTAGTGTTTTCCGGTCACGAGTTGAACATTTTCGATATTCAAATTCTTGAATTTGTTATACTGTTTATTACATTGATAAAATATACAAAAAATGTTTCAAAAGTGTCATATTTTCCTTAGATCCCTTCCTGAATCTTTCGACGTCACAAAAGTCATTTGTTAGTAACGCCCTTGACGACGTTAAATAAAAACCGATCTTTCACTGAGTGAAAATATCGAATTTATTTTCACTGGAAATTACGATAAATCACCATCATCAATGTAATAATTATAGTATAACTAATCTTGAAATGCGAATTAACAATCTACAACGACTTATCGAACAACACATTGATTCACGAGTGCGCGTAGGGCACGAGTGAATTATTAGTGGGGGGGGGGGGGGGGGGGGTTACTGACTTTCCTTTCGGGTATAACTGTGCCGACAGCACTTGCCAAATCATACCCTGTTCTAACCAGAAAGCATTGGAAAACATACCGTGTTCTAAACAGAAATAATGAAAAACATTCTCTGTTCTTGACACGCTCAGAAAATGTATACCCTGTTCTAGACACGCTCAGAAATCCCAATCTTATCTTTTTGAAATCCCAACTTTTATAACCGAAGTCAGATTTTAAAAATTGAAATTGGAATTCTTATTTTAGTTAGATCGCACTAAGACCCCGACTTAAACATAAATATATAGAGTCATGGAAGAGGCAGACAATGTAAGCAGACTACGATAGTTTTTTTGTTTGTTTTTTTTTTGTTTTGAAAAGGGGGGGGGGGCGTACGCCCATTACGCCCTCACCTGGACCCGCCCCTGCGTAAGATTTTTTTTTAAAGTTGTTTGTAAAACTATGTTTGACATATTCATGATATTTCATATTAAACTAGCAACATGTTTATGCAGGATTCCCTACCGAATGTGCCGACATAAATTCAAATATGGACGGAGTTTACACAATCATCCCCAACGGAAGCCAACAGGAAGTATCTGTTTACTGTTTGATGCGAGGAGTTAATAAGTGGACGGTAACAGTTTTGTTTTTAGACTTAAAAAAAAACAACTTATTACGATAAACGTGTTGCGTTATATTTTGGCAGTTGGTTATCTTATTGCAGGGAGTGGAGTGGAAATATGTTCAGTATGGATGTAGGGATGTGCATGGTGGATTATAATACTTCAAGATCCTTACATAAACGTAGCAAAAGTGTGCGCTTTTGTTGCTGTTCTTCATATTAAAAGTCAATAAAAAAAACAAATTCTGTATGCCTTTATTGTGCATAATAATGGAATAACCTGGATGACAGTGATCCATTATAATATATGATAAGAAAAGGATCTTATAATTTGGCCTAGAGATAAAGGTTATTCTATAGATGGATGTAAAATGATAATCCATCTCCTAATCTAATCTACGATATACTAGTATATTTCTTGTAGTTTTTACTTTAAAGGGGTTACAGAACACCTAAGGGAGTTAACTCTTTAAAAATCAGCTGAACGTTGTAATCACATACTACTAGTAAAGAGAAATCAAGCTTCTCAATGATCAAAATTAGTAGTGTTTGTCAAACTGCTATATATCCAATGAAATTATTCCCGTAAATTGTGTGGTTCAAATTTCTTGAAATTTTTATATTTTTGTCAACAGGTCAAAGTAAATATTTCGCCAAAATTTTGTGAAAATTAAACGATCCAAATCTATTTTAGTCGAAGTGTTGGGTACTCCCTTAAATAGAATACCAAAAATATGTTACTGTGCTGCAATATAATTCTTCTCGTTCAACACAAACTGTTTCTTTGTGCCGTGTTTGGCTGCCCTACTCTTCACATTTAACAGTTTTAGTTTGGCTGCCCCTCTCTTCACATTTAACAGTTTCAGTTTGGCTGCCCCACTCTTCACATTTAACAGTTTCAGTTTGGCTGCCCCACTCTTCACATTTAACAGTTTCAGTTTGGCTGCCCCTCTCTTCACATTTAACAGTTTCATTTTGACTGCCCCACTCTTCACATTTAACAGTTTCAGTTTGGCTGCCCCTCTCTTCACATTTAACAGTTTCATTTTGGCTGCCCCACTCTTCACATTTAACAGTTTCAGTTTGGCTGCCCCACTCTTCACATTTAACAGTTTCAGTTTGGCTGCCCCTCTCTTCACATTTAACAGTTTCAGTTTGGCTGCCCCTCTCTTCACATTTAACAGTTTCATTTTGACTGCCCCACTCTTCACATTTAACAGTTTCAGTTTGGCTGCCCCTCTCTTCACATTTAACAGTTTCATTTTGGCTGCCCCACTCTTCACATTTAACAGTTTCAGTTTGGCTGCCCCACTCTTCACATTTAACAGTTTCAGTTTGGCTGCCCCACTCTTCACATTTAACAGTTTCAGTTTGGCTGCCCCTCTCTTCACATTTAACAGTTTCATTTTGACTGCCCCACTCTTCACATTTAACAGTTTCAGTTTGGCTGCCCCTCTCTTCACATTTAACAGTTTTAGTTTGGCTGCCCCTCTCTTCACATTTAACAGTTTCATTTTGGCTGCCCCACTCTTCACATTTAACAGTTTTAGTTTGGCTGCCCCACTCTTCACATTTAACAGTTTTAGTTTGGTTGCCCCTCTCTTCACATTTAACAGTTTCATTTTGGCTGCCCCACTCTTCACATTTAACAGTTTCAGTTTGGCTGCCCCACTCTTCACATTTAACAGTTTCAGTTTGGCTGCCCCACTCTTCACATTTAACAGTTTTAGTTTGGCTGCCCCTCTCTTCACATTTAACAGTTTCGTTTTGGCTGCACCAATCTTCACATTTAACAGTTTCATTTTGGCTGCCCCACTCTTCACATTTAACAGTTTCAGTTTGGCTGCCCCAATCTTCACATTTAACAGTTTCATTTTGGCTGCCCCATTCTTCACATTTAATAGTTTAAAACAGCAATAAAGGGGCTATATTCTAATGTACTATTTCAGTGAATGGTTGTTTTAACGATTCAAATTCCATAACGAATATGAAAGTATTCATCTCGAATGAGGTTTATTTTTGGGTCTAAACTAAAGCTTTTGTTAATTTAAGACATCATTTTCAGGTCATACAAAGAAGAATTAATGGTAGTGTTGACTTTTATAGAATGTGGACTGACTATGTAAACGGATTCGGAAAGGCTAGTGGAGAGTACTGGTTAGGTAATCAATAAGAAACATCAGATATTCACGTTATATTAAGGGCAGATAACCTGCTCTAAGTCAACTTGGTTCTGGGATTTAATTCCCATTTACGAATTTGGGCATGTTTCCTTGGAACAATTTTTCGATATTGAAACTCGTATCCAGGATAAAAATATTAATGCAAAATGCCAAAAACCTTATTACAAAATTCAGTCTATACAAAGTGCTTTTCTAGAATTAACTGAAAATATATGGTGGGTATTAAAGTCGGATATTTGATTTCTTAAAATAAACGTAAATTTATTAAATAAAACAATAGTTCATTGTAATAATTGTTGTTAAAGTGAATACATTTTAATAACCCGAGTCAATCTCTCAAAATTTCGCACAAACTAATTCGGTTCATTCGGAATCGTCTTCCTCTGCAATAACATCATAATTTGAATTCATATAACTGCTATGAGACGGCTAGCGTTATAGTGTAGTGATTAGCAACTTTTTGTTGTTGGCTTCTAGTTTGGGAAGAAAACTTCGGAGATCATATCCTATAGGTCGAAAAATGATGATAGAGAGAACGAAAAAAGGCTGTCGATTATTAATGAAGAGTAACGCCCTGAGCTTATAAAAGGTTCCTTTAAAGATGTAGTAAAAGCCAAAGGGCCATGTGAGCTATTGTCATCACTTGGCGTCCGTCGTCCGGCGTCGTAAACTTTCCTTTGAAGATCTTCTCCTCTAAACCCATTGGGCCAGTTGAAAAAAAAATGGCAGCAATAATCCTAAGGTGATCCTCTTTCAGAATTGACCCCGCCCACTATCAAAGATGACCGCCAAAGTTAAAGATTGTTTAACATAGGGCTCTATGAGAAAATTGACTTAAAAATCTTCTTGTCTGAAATCTGTAAACGAATTGAAATTAAACTTGGTCCTCTAGTGGTCCTTTACCAGAAGTGTATCCGCTGACCCGGACCACCATCCAAGATGACCGCCAGAGCTGAACATAGTTTAACATAGGACCCTGTGGGAAAATTGACTCAGAAATCTTCTTGTCTGGAATTAGTATGTAAATTGGAACAAAAGTTGGCAGCAATGGTCGTTATATGGTTCTTTATCAGAATTGTATCCGATGGCTAGGACCATCCAAGATGGCCACCACAGGCGAACTTAATTTAACATAGGACCATATGGGAAATTCACTTAAAGATCTTCTGTCTGAAACCACTTAGTCAATTGGATCCAAACATGGCAGATTTGTTCTTATATGGTCCTCTCAGATTTATATCCGATGATCCCGCCTTCTATCCAAAATAATTTAACATAATGTAACAAAGGACCCTATGTGAAAATTTACTGTAAAACCTTTTTGTCTGAAACTACGGTAGTGAGACAGCTAGAACCCAATTTGCAGAAATGGTCCTTATATGGTCCTTTATCAGAATTGTATCCAATGATCTGGCCTGGTATCGAACCATAGGCGGATGTAGTTTAACATAGGACCCTATGGTAAAATTCACTTATAAATCTTCTTTCGTGAAACCAGCGAGTCAAATGGATCCCAATATGTTAGAAATGGTCCCTAGATGGTCCTTTATCAGAAAAACATTTATTGACCTGAATGGTTGCCATAGGTGAACTTAGCTTAACATAGCACCCTATGGGGAAAAGTTTTTCTTGTTAGAAACCAGTGAGCAATTTGGCAAAACACGTGTGCCAATAAGAACTTGGCAGCAATGTTTCTTCAGACTGCCAATCAAACAATTTCTTCTGCTTTTAGTCTGCAAATAATTTGCAGGTTAGCGAAACAGACTTCTGTGAGCCTCTTGTTACAAAAATCAATTTCAAATAGTACCTAAATATCAAAGACTTGGAAAATATCTTGCTAAATAGGTACTCGATTCAAATGACTGGAATATAATTATATTGGAATATGTGTTTCTCTTCTAGGAAACAAGTATATACATTTAATTTCTGCCAAAGGTGACCATGAACTCAGTGTCTATGTCGTAGATTTCAATGGAAGGCATGCATATGCCAATTACAGCCACTTTCTCGTGGGTAATGAACTAAATTATTTCAAGCTGGATGTCGGTGGATATAATGGAAACGCAGGTATTTCGCAATATTATATTTCATGCTGAATTTTATATATAGTTTTATTTCTTGTTGACAAGTTTTTTTCATGCGCAGATGAAATTTACCTGCGGCACACTAAAACTAAACTAAAATACTGCAAAAAATGGAAAAAAATCCCTATTTTTACCAAGTTTTAGGAGCAGGCGAACACTTTTTTCTTTTTAATTTCTTGAAAATGAAGAATTGGGGCGAATTTTCAGACTTTTGCAAAATGAAAGGACAAAAAAGCGGCGAAATCTAAATAACTAAAAATCAATTTGGTGTGGCCATAATAACCGAATTTTCTTACTAGGAAAATAGTGTGGCAGTTTATGTGAACGGGTTGCCCAAAATAAGAATGAAGGAAAATACAGTTTGCTGTAAGACAATTAGGTCTACCAAACGAAGTTTTGAGCCTTTTTGTTTTTGTTGCATTTCTTATTATTCTTATCTTTTTCGGGCCATTGCTCCGATACTGTTTGGAGAATTTTCATGAAGCTTCACAGGATGAGAGCTCTTCATGTGGAGATTGACCTAAATCTATTAAATTTAAAGGGACTACGGGGGAATAGTGCCCCACCCTTTCGAACCCCCTAAAATTCACATTTTAAAAATTACTTGAAAATGGTTGAGATCCCCATCCTATAAGCATCAGTTTTCTTACTCCTTATTAGAAGATGCATTCACTGGTACGGGGTACCCTAGGGAGTATTCCCCGTCCCCTAAAAATATCTTTATAATTTGGAAACCCTTGAGGTCCCCACCCTATAACCATATATTTTCTTACTCCTTATGGAGGATGCATTCACTAATGTATATGGAGGATCCCTAGGGGGTATACCCGGCCCCCTAAAATAGATTTTTCATTTTTACTTTGAAACCAGTTGAGATACCATATATATTCTTACTCCTTATGGGAAGATGCATGGTGTATATGGGGGTCCCTAGTTGGTTTGTCCCGCCCCTCAAAGATTTGTCTTTATAATTTGGGAATCCTTGGGATCCCCACAGGGTTTCTATGGGGTACGCCCCGTCCACTAAACATACATTTGTCTTTAAGATCCGAAACATTTAACCATATGGGGGTTCGAGAGGGTATGCCTCACCCCTAAACTTAAATTTCTCTTTACAATTTGGAAACCTTGAGATCGCCACCCTACAACGATATATATTCTTACTCCTTATGGGAAGATGCATGGTGTATATGGGGGTCCCTTCAATATAGATTTGTCTTTATAATTTGGAAATCCTTGAGATACCCACCCTTTAAACATATAGGGGTTCTAGGGGGTACGCCCCGCCCCTAAACATAAATTTGTCTTTAAAATCTGGATTTCAACCCTACAATGATATTCTTACTCACTTCTTATGGGAAGATGCATCCATTGATGTATATGGGAGGTCCCTAGCGGGTATGCATCGCCCCTTCAATTTAATTTGTCTTTATTATTTGGAAACCTTTGTGATCCCCACTCTATAAGCATATACATATTTTTAGTCATTATACGAATATACATTAATTGATGTAAATTTGTTAGGGGTCCCTCAAGGTCCCCACCATTCGACAGTATATGTTAGTCCGCCTTATGAGGAAAACACAATCAAGAGTTCCTTGTAGATAAACTTATGGAGAACTTCGTTAGGGAGACTTATTACTTGTTTCAACTTGATTTTGGTATGGAGGTCTTTACTTATACTTGTGTGTTTTACATCATAAACCGAAACTCAATGACTGTCACTATCATGTATTACTCTGATATACAGACCACATATACCGCCTCGGTGGTCTCGTGGTAGCGTGCTCGCCCCGAGTGCGGAAGGTCGTGGGTTCGATCCTCGGCCGGGTCAAACCAAAGACATTAAAATTGGTATTTGCTGCTTTTCCGCCAAGCACGCGGCATCTAGGAGTAAGAGCAAAGACTGGTCGGCTCGGAGTCAGTATAATGTGTCCGAGTGAGGTGATATGTCTTCCTGCGGACAGTTACCTCGTGAGCTAGCACATTAAAAATCCGATTTAGCGTGTCGGTCTAGTAAAAAGCAGGGATCATATTCATTATCATATCAACATGTTCTCGTCCTGATATGCACCTGGTTGCCACTGGACGTTAAACAATAATTCATCCATCCATACAGACCACATACCCAAATGCTTGCAATACAAACATAAGTTTTTCTTTGCACTATATAGTGGTTAGTTTATGTAGGCACAAGTAAACTTGATCAGCAAGTTAATCAAATTCTATATCATTCGCGAATCTTCATGCTCAAAATCCAAAACAATAATTCAAAGTTTTATGGAGACTAAATGAATCTCAAAATGGTCGAAACCATGATAGATTATACAAGCAAAAATTGTTATTTTGTAGAAAAGATGTCCTAATTTATAATAATTCGTTATAAACATTTTTTTCAAGACTTGATAATCCTTAAGCTTGATGATTTGTGCTGACCCTTTGAATAGAGTAGAGTATAATTATTTATAACTGTTACCTGCATAGAAAACTGATTATTCGAAATTGATGGAATGTTTGACTCCAAACACATGTATATTTTGGTTTAGGAGATGATGCTTGTCATTGAAGTCGGCATCGCCAACCCCAGATGTAAACAAAATGATGTTGAACCTAATGGATAGTTTTAAATAATCCATATCTATTTGTCTTCATACAAATGTACTTTAAGTTCACTTTTCTTTTTCTTATTTTTCTGTTCAGGTGATGGCTTAGACGATGCAAATGGTAAAAAATTCAGCACACGTGACAATGATCATGATAAATCTTCTAGTAATTGTGCCATCGACAGACACGGTGCATGGTGGTACAATAGTTGTGATTATGCTAATTTAAATGGTCTGTATAATGACAATAATGGAGACGGTCCATATTGGTGGTACTGGAAACGAAGTACAGAACCTGTCAAAGAAGCCATAATGATGATAAAGAGAAAGAAAAATTAAAAACGTATTTTTTTTCTGGAAATAATTTATGTTTTGGTTTATTTCTTTATTATTGTTTTTTTTTCAATAAAGTTTTGTAACAGATTGGGTTTTCCAACTTATTTCAACAGGTAAATTAACATGTTGTTACAAAAGAGCATAGAATATGAGTCTTTGTAAAGCATGGTGTACAATTTTTGCACACTTTATTGTATAGAAAATCACCGTTTATTTAACTGCATGTTGAATTTTGTGTCAATAAATATTCTGTACTACCAATGTTAAGGCATATAAGATACATATTTAGTCGAATTACGACTCAACAGTTGTGCTTAGGCCAAAAATGTTGATAATCAAAAGAATAACCCACTATGTTGAAGAGCATATTTCAGTGTCAAAATGAGCAAGAGTGTTAAGCCAAAACAATCTGTTACGGCCGAAATCACCTTTTAAATTGTAGCCAACAAGACACAAATCAATAATAAAATTTAACCAGATATGTTATATACAAGTTTACAAAAAAAAATATTACACAAAATAAAATGTCAACTTAACTGTTCAAAATCCTATGTCTTTTCTGTATCCAGAATTACTTCTCGTCACTGTTGCGGGAATCCAAACGGAATATTATATCCAATCAGTCACAATCTAGTATGATGTAACGTAAATAAAAGTGTGTCAAGTACGATGTGTGAAATGCAAATAAAAGTGCGTCAATCCAACAGCTGAGAACACAAGAATGTTAAAGTCTGGTCCGATATCTTCTGCTCTGAAATTCCAACTTCTTTTCCGTATATATACTGTAGAACGGAAACTTCTGGAATACGGTAGAAGTTTGAATTACACCAGAATTATTACGTAAGTCAAATAGAAAGTTCTAGTCATTCCATCAGTATCTATTATTGTTCCAGTGATTTCTAAACTGCGCAGTTATAACATTATTTGGTACAATATCATAACACCTCCCCCCTTAAAAGAAGTTTGAGTGTAACGAGAACTTCATGAACAATATATACAAAAATATATAGTATGTATACAGTGTTTTAATAAAATCTAGATAAAGCATATATCTAATTTCTTGCCTCATAAAATCAAGTTTAAGTAGATTGAGCCGGTAAGGATGTTGCTTAAAGCATCGCCTACATCAACATCATGACAAACAGCAGTGGTTTTGTTTGGCACATCTGGAAAAAGATTTTTAAAAGAAAATACCAAAGTTTTCAATTTTTCTCTGCGACCGAAAGTCAGATGTGCAAGTTTTGAGTCTAAATTTGACAAAATTTCAGAATTTTTCAATCTAACAGTTTTTCCATAGTCTTGGAATCAAAAGATGGTTCAATTATATCTGGTTTGTCATGATCGTTCTCCAATTTAACCATGGCTAAAGTGGCAACTGGTTTACTCTCACCTTCATTAGTACGCTCAAAATATGGTTTTAACATATTAATGTGACACACTCTATTTTGTTTACGCCGACCTGGAGTTTTTACAATATAATTCAAATCATTAATTTTACTGTCGATTGTATAAGGACCACAGTATTTCGCCTGTAAAGGATGCTCAGGGACAGGCAAAAGTACAAGTACCTTATCACCAGGCTCAAAAACTCTGTCCCTGGCATCTTTATCATACCATATTTTCATCTTATTCTGTACAGTTTTTAAGTTTTTCTGAGCAATTTGACAAGCAGTATACAATTTTTCTTTAAATCTAGATACATAGTCTAGAAGATTCAAGTCAGTGTGTTCAGTAAGCCATTTTTCCTTAACCAATTTCAAAGGTCCCCTTACAGTATGACCAAACACTAACTCAAAGGGGATAAAACCAAGGGATTCTTGAACAGCCTCTCGGACCGCAAAAAGTAGAAAGTGAACACCATCATCCCAGTCCCTGTCAAATTGAAGACAAAAAGTTCTAATCATGTTCTTCAATGTTTGATGAAAACGTTCTAAGGCACCTTGAGATTCTGGATGATAAGCACTTGATCTATACGGAGCAATCCCTAACTGGTAAACGACCTGCTGAAATAAACCCGACATGAAGTTTGAACCCTGGTCGGACTGTATAGACTTAGGAAGTCCTACTAATGTGAAAAATTTGATAAGAGCTTTGACAATAGTTGGTGTCTTGATATTCCTTAAGGGAATAGCCTCAGGAAAGCGAGTGGATGTACACATGATCGTTAATAAATAAGCATTTCCAGTCTTGGTCTTTGGTAAAGGTCCAACGCAATCAATAAGTACCCGGCTGAAAGGTTCTTCAAAGGCTGGAATTCGCAGAAGTGGTGCTGGTGGTATTTTCTGGTTGGGCTTGCCAACAACCTGGCATATATGGCATGATTTGCAGTATTCTGTGACATCATTTCTAAGTCTAGGCCAGTAGAAATGTTGTAAGATCTTTACGCAAGTCTTCCTTATACCTAAATGTCCAGCCAAGGGGGTGTCATGGGCAAGTCCAATAATTTCTTGCCTATAGACTTTAGGCACCACCACTTGGTATACCACTCTCCATTCCTCCTCTGGGGTAGCATCAGGGGGCCTCCACTTCCTCATCAAAATGCCGTCTTGATGGTAGTAACATTCCGCCACTTTGTCTGCTTCTTCTTGGGGTAGAGCCCTCTTGCAGAGCTGAAGAACCTCAGGGTCTTTATTCTCTTCTTCCCTAAATGTTCTTTTGTCTAATGAATGGCTGTTTACGTCTGGCCATGGCATAATTACATGCTTGTTAGTACCAGGTGGTCTTATGGCCTTTTCTGAGCTACCGGGACCTTCAATGTCGGCAAAGAAAGAGTCAGAAAGGTCCATATAATCATACTGGCCTTCTTGTAAATCCTCGTCTTGTTGTTTTCTTGCCATCGCCCTAGTAACAACACAAGCTGGATACAGTTCAGCATCATCTTCAGGCGATTTAACATCCACCACCGGTTAATTCACTTGTAACAATTGGTTCAGCAACCACTTTGTTCCTAGCTAGATCATTTCCTAGCAATAATGAAACACCCTCAACGGGGAGAGTAGGACGAACACCCACGAACTGGTCCAGTAATTAAATCTGACTTCAAATAAATACGATGGAGGGGAACATCTATACAACCTAACTCCACACCTTGTAACAAAACGGAGGCACCAACGGACGTCTCCTCGGACAAAGGCAACACACCTTCTAACAACAAACACTGAGAAGCTCCAGTGTCCCGTAAAATCTTAATAGGCTGAGGAGTAGTATTATTAACAATAGAAACAAACCCATCAGACATAAAGGGCTTATAATCCTCCATGTAATCACAAAAACTGTACTTAAAAGCCTGACTCGCAGGACATTCCAACTTATTGGTAACAACGGGTGTCGTACAAGCACTGGACTTGGGCTTATTATCTCTTTCATTCTTCTTCTGGAGTCTAAAACAATCAGCCATCAGGTGACCATTTTTCTTACAATAAGCACAAGTTAGTGACTTCTTCTCAAAAGTATCAAATTTTGGACCAGACATATTATAACTAGACTGACTCTTATTCTGTGCAACAGGCTTACTATCAGTACGTTCAGTGCTTTGATTTTTGTAATTTCCGCCAGAAGTATTAAAATTGTGACCTTTGAAACTTCTTTTATGTGAAAGGGTATAATTATCGGAAACAACAGCTGCATCTTGCAATGTCTCAACAGTTTTGTCATCTAAATGTGTTTTTAATTCTAAATTAACACACTGCTTGAACTCTTCTAATAACATTAATTGTCTTAATTTATCAAAATTGTTACCTATTTTCTTTGACGTAAGCCACTTATCAAATAGATCTTCTTTTTTCCTAGCAAATTCAACATAGGTTTGTGATTCAAACTTTTTATAAGACCTAAATTTCTGTCTATATGCTTCTGGCACTAGCTCATAAGCTTTCAAAACTTCCTGTCTAACAGTGTCATAATCAGAACTTTTTTCTGAAGAAAGTGCTGAGTAAATTTCAGCGGCCTTGCCCACAAAAACACTTTGCAGCATTGTAGTCCAATAAGGCTTTGGCCATTTCAAATTTTGAGCAATTTTCTCAAACTGTGGAAAAAATTTATCAACTGTTTTTTCACAAAATTTAGGAACCAAACGTATATTTTTTGCTGCATCAAAATGTTCTGATTTTGACTCATATTTAGTGTTGCTTTCTACTTTGCTCATTTCCGTTTTTATTTTCTCCATCTCTAACCTTTCCCTCATTTCAAGTTCTGCCTGTCTTTCTTCTTTTTCCAATTGTTTTAATTTAACTTCGTTTTCCAATTGTTTTAATTTAAGTTCATGTTCTAATTCAAGCTGTTTTAATTTGAAAGCATCAACATTTTCGACCTTGAGGCCAAGAGCCTCTTCACCAAAAATTTCTGAATCAACTAAATTGTCTATTACCAAATTCTTTATAATTTGTTTTCTCATAGATACTCTAAAATCTATTTTTAAATGTTTAGCAAGCAACACTAATTCTTCTTTCTTTAATTTATCAAACCCTTCCAGGTCTGGCGTTTTCAAAAATTTACCAGCATCAAATGCCATTTTGTAGAATTTTGTTGGCTAATTCTAATAAAAATACTGAAAATTTAATAATATAGCAGTAACGTTATCCCAAGACGAGCCCCCAATTTCTGTTACGGCCGAAATCACCTTTTAAATTGTAGCCAACAAAAGACACAAATCAATAATAAAATTTAACCAGATATATTATATACAAGTTTACAAAAAAATATTACACAAAATAAAATGTCAACTTAACTGTTCAAAATCCTATGTCTTTTCTGTATCCGGAATTTCTTCTCGTCACTGTTGCGGGAATCCAAACGGAATATTATATCCAATCAGTCACAATCTAGTATGATGTAACGTAAATAAAAGTGTGTCAAGTACGATGTGTGAAACGTAAATAACAGTGCGTCAATCCAACAGCTGAGAACACAAGAATGTTAAAGTCTAGTCCGATATCTTCTGCTCTGAAAGTCCAACTTCTTTTCCGTATATATACTGTAGAACGGAAACTTCTGGAATACGGTAGAAGTTTGAATTACACCAGAATTATTACGTAAGTCAAATAGAAAGTTGTAGTCATTCCATCAGTATCTATTATTGTTCCAGTGATTTCTAAACTGCGCAGTTATAACATTATTTGGTAAACAACTATAAGTATTATGTAAACATATTATACATGTTATAAAGCCACACAAAACAAATTAGGCCAAGATAAATAATATAATAATTACAATATCATAACAAATCCTTAGACGGGAGTTTTAGAGGGGGATTTACGTTGCATAAAATTTAACAATTGTATATTACGGTAGTAAATTTTAAGGAATCAATTTGAGTTGATGGTATATCTAAACATTACAAACTGTGCTTTTGATACCCTTTAGTTACCTATACCTGGAAAGGAATCATTTAAAATCTTGTAGGAAAAATACTTCTAAACTATACTGGAAGGAACCTGGAGGGTGGTTCCGATAGCAAGTCATATTGAAAACTAAAAAAACGAATTTTTTTCGTGAAAAAAAAATAGAAAATTAAAATCATACCTTATATTTTCATAGTACATGTTTTTCCACAAGCAGCATTAGTTAATACTTTTTAGGGAATACATTTTGAAATTAACTGCTCGTAGAAGTTAGCTCCGTTGAGATTCACATGGACCTTGGTATAAAACGTGTTAAAATTCACAGCAACATCATATTTTGGCCTTGGTATTTTAAAAGTTTATAAACTATTACGTGAATTTATTTTATCATTTGCTGAAATCCATTAAGCCATATTATTTTGTGTACTTTTTTAAACAATGGTTTTTATTAGCTCACCTGCCATGAGAGCTATTGCCATCACTTGGTTAACTCGTTATAACGACTTAGCTTACTCGTTTTAACGACTTAGTAATTCGTAATACCGACTAAGCTAACTCGTTATAACAACTTCACAGTGTGGGAACGGAACTGTACGGTTTCTTAATGTTTTGGTCATTCGGGAGACTGTCAAGCGGGGCTCCGACATTCGAAATAATTTACAGCTACGGAGGAGGTAAGTGTTTTTTATCACTATTATCTCTGGGGCTTACTTGTAATGCATATGAGTAAATGTTTATATCTGTCATTAATATTCTAACATTCAGGGGTGCAGAAAACATTCTTAAGGCAAGAAAAACATTGAAATGAAACTAAGAGCTCCGACCCAAATTATGCAAATGGTTGTGTTCATTCAGCTGGAATTTTTACTTTAAAAGAATTTTTTTCAAAAAATTTAACCTCTTTTATTAGAATTAATATATAGTTTTTCCTCAAATTTAGCTTCAATATGTTTACACTCACTAATAGTTCTAAATCTTTACAAATACATGGCACTAAATATTTTTCACTGTACGGTCGCTTGTCGGTAAACAACTTTCGACTGTATTATCACTTGGAGCAGTTCTGTATTGTCGCTTGGGAGCAGTGTCATGATTTTGGCTAGAGTATGCATGAAAAAACCCGATTTTAGTATTTCTAAATTCAAAATCTCCTTCAGAACTAAAAAAAAGGAGATTAACAAATCAAATTTCTTTAAAACCAACACTGATTTTTTTTCACTATCACATTTATATATTTATACAACTGTCTACACAATTTCTTTTATATAAATATGCTTTCGTGTTTTCAAAAATCACTTTCCACTTCAAAGTACTAGTACTCGAGACGACCTTATAATTACAGAAGTGTACACTCACACACACGTAAGATTTATATTACTATTAACAAACAAGCTGACAAATACTAATACAAAATAATTGTAAGACTTTGTTTCTTATTTGGAAAACCTAAAATGAACTTATTCATTAAAACTTCGTTTTCAACTACACAATTATAGTGCGGTTTGCTCGACTTGTATAAAATTGTTATTCTTTTGATGAACGATGTTATGATAAATCCGATAATACAAAGCATGTAAAAGCACCTATCAATTTGGAGTTTCACTTTTATATAAGAAGATACAGAGACTTGTTCCCAAATTCATCAATAAAAAAGAACAGACAACCCATCGTAAAGAAGAAAACTGCAAGCTCCCCATTTAAACTTTTAAAAAAATATATTTTTCACTTTGCATTTTATTTCGATCCCAATAATTTTGGGATTGTTTTCTGCTGAGCCTTGTTGGTCTCATACAGGTTTTTAAATTCCAGCGCTGTAGATCCAAAGTCCAGCGCTACAGATGCTAAAGTCTAACGCTGTAGATATAAAGTCGAGCGCTGGAGATGTTACATCTCCAGCGCTTGAATTTAAATCTGCAGCGCCTGGACTTTAGATCTTCAGCGCTGGACTTTAGATCTATGACACTGGACTTTTAGATCAACAGCGCTGGATTTTACATCTCCAGCGCTGGAATTTCAAAACCACAACTTTTTATTTGTGTGAGACAAACAGGGTTCAGTAGAAAAGCATCCCAAAATTATCGGGATCGAAATAAAATAAAAAGTGAAAAATACAATTTTTAAAAAAGTTTAAAGAGGGAGCTTGTCTTTCTTTTAAGTCCAGCGCTGCAATTCTAAAGTCTAGCGCTGAAGATGGTTGGTGTAAAATCTAGCGCTCGAGATGTTAAGTCGAGCGCTGTAGAAGTAACATCTCCAGCGCTCTACTTTATATCTACAGCACTGGACTTTAACATCTCTACCGCTGGACTTTATATCTCCAGCGCTGGACTTTATATCTATAGCGCTTGATTTTACATCTCCAATGCTTGACTTTAAATCTACCGCGCTTGACTTTACATCTCCAGCGCTGGAGTTTTCCTTCTTAAAAAAAGGACTTCAGAATATAAAAGAATAATGGAATATTCGAAATAATGACTTTTTTATGTGCATTTTGTGCGAGCTTTTTTTTTATCAGTGATTTATTTTCATTTGTGTTGTACTTTTTTGTCTTGTATACTGATTTTCGATTTTTTGTCTCTCTGGTATAGAAAACTACGTGTACGTTAGAATGGTGTACTTGATAGAAGCTTAATCGGCAAAAAATGACTGAATTTATGTTCACTCTTATTTAAATGTTTAATACATCAATATTATAGTGCAGAAATAGAAAACAATGAAATAAATATGCAATGTATTTTATTATTTTGGCCAAGTGATTGTACAGTAAAGCTCCAAGTGATTGTACAGTAAGCGAGCAAGCGATTGTACAGTCAATAAAATGTTCCAACATTATGAAAATTAATCAATTTTATTTTCTACTGAGACGATGGTTATCAAACTTTCAGAGAGGTAAGACTTATATATCAGAAAAGGGTCAATTGTAAAAATTGTTGTAGTGACGATTATTTTTTTTGCATTCTTTTAGCATTTTTATTCGCTGTTGATGGAGAATTTTGATCGATTTACTCGGAGCTCAACCATTTTAGGGAAAACTTCTGGGTGCATATGTCGTTTTTAGTATTTCATTGGTCTATATATACATGTAGAATGTTTTCGTTACCAAATCTTGAAGCAGAAACTTAATATAGTAACTTGTGCGTTAATCAAACCTTACATTCAGCGACTTGTTGTTTTTTCGAATGTCGGAGCCCCGCTTGACAGTCTCCCGAATGACCAAAACATTAAAAAACCGTACAGTTCCGTTCCCACACTGTGAACTTAGTAAATTGTTATAACGAGTTACTAAGTCGTTATAACAAATAAGTTATGTCGTTATAACGAGCTGGCTGCACTAAATTGTTATAACGAGTTAGTTAAGTCGTTATGACGAGTTAGCTAAGTTGTTATAACGAGTTAAAATTATAAAAAAAAATCAACTCCAATGGCACGTACCGGCTTCCGTACCTAATCATGGAAGTGGATGCGCCACAGGTAAAAAACTGTTAGTCAGCGGTGAATTGCACCCCGTGCACAAAAGTGTTTCTTCCGTTTCCTTGTCTTCGTTCGACGTGACATAACAATAGAGAAAATCGGAACTATGCAATTACAGCACAATTCATGACATTTTTCATTACATTGACACAAAATGTCACGTTATATCCCTCGTCCATTCAGTTTGCGCTTTGGACGAATGAAATTAATTTAACAAGGCTATTTTTTTCAAAGTTGTGAATTATAATTAGTAGGAAATGTGATAATAACATTTTAAAATCGTGAAAATGGTGAACAAAGTGAAAGATTATAATGTTATTTCTTTCTTCCAATTTCCGGCCACCTTCAACAAGTTGAATACTTTGCCGGTTTTGTGTGTACGCAAGCCTCCCATCCTCCCATCCTCCCATAAAGAGTTACTTTTTTAGTTTAGCTTTATTGACAATTTAGATTTGAAAATCGTAAGCGACGAAACTTCAACAATGTCCGGGGAAGATTGTTCAAATCCTCCACAGTGTTGAAGAAGAATGCGTATTTCCTGTAATCCTTGCTTGCTGTTGGGGTTGCAAAGCAGTGGGGTTTAGTGTGCCTCGATGTTCTGTTTGACTTGTTGAAATGATCTTCTTGTTTAATTGCAACTTTGTTGTTTACGATTTTATACATTTTATAGTCTTCCTTCCTTCCGTCTTGTTTGTAAGATTTTCCATTCCAGGTTTTCAATCATATCTTCAACGTTGCTTGCCATGAACTATTTCTATAACTTCCCGTGACATATCTTGATGCTCTTCTTTGTACTTTCTTCTATGTCGAGTCTATATATGGCCCTGTTTTGCATGGATCCCACGCGGTTGATGAATACTCCAGTTTTGATCATATTAGTGTTTGATATGCACGTTCCTTGATCATTTTAAGATTTTGTCCTGTGTGAAGACGGCTTTCACTTTGTTTATCATGCTGACGGAAGGGTGTTGTCCCGGTGGAGTTATATTACGGAACGGAAATGACCCAGCCACGGAAGTTGGGTCTAGTGTTGTCTGGAGCTGACCTCAGTTCGCAGAATGGATTTTTGTCATTTTGATAGTTTATTTCCTAGAATTGTGAATTATCTTTTTGTAGGTTAATTATCCTAAAAAATGTGTGAGTCTTCCAAGGAAGACATGTGGACGTCAATTTTTACAAAAGATATTAAAATTTTCTAAAACTGAAATATATATGCACACCTTTGCATTAAGGTTAATGCACAGAGAAAGTTTCATCAAATTCCTTTGAGTGGTTATGGAGTAGTTGAGGATAGTAGCTTTGACCCCCTCCCCCTTTTTTTCAAAAATGTCAATTTTTACAAAATAAAATTTAAAATTTTCTAAAAATGAAATATATATGCACACCTGTGCATTAAGGTTAATGCACAGAGAAAGTTTCATCAAATTCTTTTGAGTGGTTTACGAGTAGTTGAGGATAGAAGAAAAGTGTGACGACGCAAGACGACAGATAGTGATCCCTATGTGTCGACCATGCGTTCCGCAGGCGACACAATGAGTCACTCGAGAAAACATAATTTTAATAAAGGTTATATACCTGTATGGTATACTTGGACAAATAGGCTGGGTTTTTAGCTCACCAGTCCTAGAAAGCTTTTGCCATTACTTGGCGTCCGTCGTCCGTCCGTCGTCTGTCGTAAACTTTTTCAAAGATCTTCTCCTCTGAATCCACTGAACCAATTACAGCCATACTTAGTCTGAATGATTCTTATTTTCTTGTCCGTCGAAAAACATGGCCGGCATGGATAAAAATAGAACAGAGGGGGGAAACTGCAGTTTTTGGCTTATATCTCAAAAACTAATGCATTTAGAGCTTCATTGCCCCTGAATTGTTAATTTTAAGGAAATTTTGTAGTTTTAGGTTGTTATCTTGAATATTATTATAGATAAAAACAAATTGTAAACTGCAAAAATATTCAGCAGAGTAAGATCTACAAATAAGTCAGCTTGACCAAAATCGTCAATTGATCTCTTATAGGAGTTTTTGCCCTTTAAAGAATTTTTTTACGTCATCTTTGTAAACTTTTAAAAATCTTCTCCTCTGAGACTACAGAATCAATATCAGCCAAATTTAGGCTGAAAGATCCTTAGTGTATCTAGTATTGTGTATTATTTTCTTGTCCATTGAGAAACATGGCTGCCATGGCTAAAAATAGAACATAGGTGAAAATGCACTTTTTGGCTCATATCTCGAAAACTAAATCAGTTAGAGCAAAACTGATAGGTGGTAAAAATGTTTATGATGTCAAGATCTACCTGTCATGACATTTTCAGATGAATGGATCAACCCATTTTCGGGTTATTGCCCCAGAATTGTTAATTTTAAGGAAATTCAGCAGTTTTAGGTTACATGTATTAACTTAAATATTATTATAGATAAAGACCAATGTTAAACAGCAAAAATGTTCAGCAAAGTAAGATCTACAAATATTTCAACATGATCAAAATCGTCAATTGACCCCTTATAGGAGTTTTTGCCCTTGAAAGATTATTTAAATGTAAACAGGAAATAATGGTCTGAAATATTGTTACAGATGTTTAGAGCATAACTTCAAATAAATTAAATGCTAGCTGTACAAGTAAAATGGAGGGTCAAAGTCATTGAAAAGGTCCTACGCAACCGATGAAAAAGTCGCTAGCAACCATATATTTGGGTTAAGGACCTTATAATTTACCTTTACAAGTCAAAAAGAAAGGTCAATAGTCAAGGTCATTGAAAAAGTCCATAGCAACCGATGAAAAAGTCCCTAGCAACCATATATATTAGATTCAGAACCCTATAATATAGCTGTACAAGTCAATATGGATTTTCAAGGGTCAAGGTCATTCAAAAAGTCCATAGCAACCATATCTATTTGGGTTCAGGATTCTTTATTTTTTTAGCTGTACAGGTCATTATTAAGGAGAAAATTGCGAGGTATACATTAAATAGCAAAAATAATTATTGATGCAAGATCTACACAAATTATAACAGGTGGCCGATTCAGGCTCTTGGGAGCCTCTTGTGTCGCCTGCGGAACGCATGGTCGACACATAGGGATCACTTTCTGTCGTCTTGCGTCGTCACACTTTTCTTCTATCCTCAACTACTCATAAACCGCTCAAAGGAATTTGATGAAACTTTCTCTGTGCATTAACCTTAATGCACAGGTCTGCATATATATTTCATTTTTAGAAAATTTTAATTTTTTGGGGGGTAAAAATTTACATTTTTGCAAAAAAGGGGAAGGGGTCAAAACTTCTATCCTCAACTACTCCATAACCGCTAAAAGGAATTTGATGAAACTTTCTCTGTGCATTTACCTTAATGCACACGTGTACATATATATATATATATATATATATATATATTTCATTTTTGCGTGAACCCCTTAGTTAGAAACATGGTCTATGGGGGAATATTCGGAAGCTAAATTATTGTTCATTCGGAACACTTATTCTTCTTACTGTATTAGCTTCCTGCAATTAGGAGCACCTCCATACGGGGCATTTAAGATATTTCAAAAGTGGCAATAAAGCATGAAGAACTTTTTTACAGATCGCTAATTCATTTATCTGCTTTATGATAATAAACTATCTATAGATCACTTTCAAACGTGTATGTTTATTTTAAAGCTTTTTTATGTATCCCAAGTGTTTACTTGAGCAAAGTTGGCAGTTGTAATCTGTCGTGCTCTAAGAAGTATCCGTTTGATAAACAAGTGAAAGTTTAATGGTCAAGATTTAACGACCTATGGTATCGAACATCTGTGTCTAGATATTAATGCTGTTGGGGTTTCTACATATTGAGTTATTATGGGCTTTGGTGGTTAGATTTGTTGATTTGTAACAATACGGCACACTTATCATTTTGACAAATCAGATAAACAAAAATTTTAGTTTCAAGAACCGAAAATAATTTTAAATTTAAATTTAAAACAGCAAATACTTTAACAATATAATTGAATTTTTACTTATAAAATGTTACTTCAATGTAATTCAACTGTTGATATTTGTTGATATGCTTTGAAAAGTGTCATGCAACTACTCTGAATAAAAATAAAATGATAAGAACTTTTAATTGAAGTTTTTGTTTCATTGTACCTAATATGGAAACATCATCTGTTGTGTTTATTGGTCAGAACTATTCCTTTAAAAGTCTGTTGTTGGGTATGAAGTATAAGTTCCTTAATCTGGACATGCGTTGTCTCATTAATGGTCTTGTGTCTTTGAATAAAGTTGGTTAGTTATTGATCTACTTTTGAACATTGGTTTTCTTTTCTTATACCTTTCAATAGAACATTCCTACTAGTTCATGTAGTTTTTAACTTGAAAGAAAAGTTTTTATTAATTCATATACATTTTAACAAAATTCCTAAATCGAATTATCCTGCGACTGATATTGTTAAATAATATTTGGTATGCTTGCCAATGAGACAACTTTTCATCAAAGACCAAATGTCATACATGGAAGCAATTGTGGTCACAGTATGGCGTTGAATGTGGAGTCCTAGCAAAGTAATCTAAATGACCTCAAATTGACCAGTGTTATACAATTTGGCCAAGATACAAATCAATGGCAATATTCATATACAAAACAAAGGTAACAGACACAATAGTAATAAGCAAAAAAAATTGCAGGCTCCTGATTTGGGACATGTATATTAAGTATACATGTATACAAAGCAAATTGAATGTATTAGCTGGATCAACCATCTCTGTGCCACGGGCCACTTTTGGGCCACTTTTTTCATACTACGTTCACTGCCACGGGGCCACTTTTGGGCCATTGTTTTTTTCTTGACGTTAAACAATGGGAATAACGTAGCATTACTATGACGTCCCAAACTTCATTGCCGTGTACACAGTGACGAGGTTTGGTAAGGGGCATCTCCATAATGAATCTAAAACTTTATTTCCAAAAATAAGCAGTTGATAATTATGTAGCATTTGATGGATGGATAATTATTGTTTAACGTCCAGTGTAAATTAGGACAAACGTAGTATTTGAACAAACATAGATACGTCTGGGGTAATAATCCCTCTTTCCAGGGATTACACTTATCTTTTTTAAAACTTAAAAGGGCAAAGTTCCATGACAATTTTTTTCAAAAACAGATCAGATGTACAGTTGACTCTCGTTATCTCGAACACATTTAAGTCTAAATTCCGGGTAACTCAAATTATCTGTTTGGACCAGCAACAACAGTAACTATACAAATTTCTCCTGATATCTCGAAATTTTATGCTTAAGTTGAACTAGATTTCCAGGTCCCAATGGATTCGACATAATGAGAGTTGACTGTATATGAGTATTACCATAATCCTGACTTTCTGGTCTCCTTTAATGAAATAGCATGGAGTATTTACCACCACTCCTAATGAAATTGTCTCTGGTTTTTATTTATTTTTGTAAATACTCAAATTTTTCTCAACAAACTTTTATGAAATCAAATTTTGGTTAAATGTTCCAATGGATATAAAGAACACTGAAATGTGTTGACATAGTGGATGAGGAAAGCTGGATTTGAAACTGAAGATATATACCTTACATGTATATTTCTATTTTACCGGCAGTACTAACTCATGTGAGTCATATCTTTTTATCAGATAAAAATAACAATACAAAAAAACAAATAATAATAAAACATTTCAACAAACAAAACAAAACATTCTAAAAAAAATACCCATTTTTAAATGGCATATCCCTTTAATTTTTTTTTAATTCATAGATTTATTATTGGTCCAAAAAAGTTTTAACCATAGCACAAAGTGCTCATGCCCAGTACTGATGCTAATATGCACGCTTTAGCAATGGATTTTGAATTAATACCAAAATATTTATAACTATTTACGGGGTACTTCATAAAAAGAAATCCCAACCATTTTATATAACGTAGGAAGATAACAAGGGTACCTGCATCATTTGCAAGTTCCAAGACTTCATGAAAGTTTATTATCACAAGCAATCATGACAGTATTACAAAAAGCACTGCAACTAAAATTCACAGAGGATACTCTAAATTTATATATGGTTATAGGGTGGGAATCTCAAAGTTTTCAAATTTATAAAGACAAACATATTTTGAGAGGCAGGACATAATACCCACTAGGTACCCCCATTATACATCAATGAATGTGTATACTAATGAGAAAAAATATGGTTATAGAGTGGAGATCTCTACCATTTCCAGTTCGAGATCATATCGCAATCTTATTCCATTTTAATTTCCGAAAATTATCACTTTTTGTTCCTTCAGATAGCTGTTTATTATTAATAAATAAATATTATTAATTTCTACACGGCAGTAGTTAATTCCCTAATGATTACTTTTGATAGCAACTAGCGTCCCCGATTTTTCTGATTTTAACTTCTATCCCGATTATTTTGTGCAATTTTGACCTATGTTTCTATAGACTTGGACCTCTTTTCTTTTTCATTTTTATTTTTATTTATTTTTTTTTTTGGGGGGGGGGGGGGCTATTCGAGATTTTCAGGATGTATCATTACGGAAAGCATGTAATAAGTTCAAAATTGTACCCTGCGCACAACTGATGAGTTGAAATCGACAAAATTTGCACCACAATTTATATCAAAGATTTTGTTAAATTCAGTAGAAAATATGACAAAAAATGAATGAGGTCATATAGCTATATATTGATGCATACATACCAATGCTCCGGATTTCTCCCTGAACCTCAGGGAATTTGACCCCATTACCGGGTTACTAGGTGAACTGTACTATTCTCCGGGATTTATAAATTTCCCAGGGATTTTTTCAGTGCTGATACATCGTTTAATGGTTTAAATAAAAATATCTGTTTGATCTGATAAAAAGCCGACGGTTATGAAACTTCATTGGTAATACTTAATTCACATTTTTGCACTCTGGAAACTGCTTCCAAATACCATAAAATCGTTTTTGGGTGGGGGCTTAGCCCTGGACCCACCCTCTGTCGATTTTATCAAGGATTTTAGCAAAAATATGTTGCCAAGTATATAGATGTATTAAAGAATATTCCATGAAATTTAAAATCTCGAAAATTGTCCATATTCAGATTCAATATTCCCCAATTTTACCCCTTTTATGGAAGCTAAAGCTGTGCCATTGTTAACGTCATGCTATTGTGAACGTCACCGGACAATCGGCAGTGAAACAAAAACAGGTTGGCACTGAATGTATATTTATGTGAAATTTCCTGTGGCAGTGAAAGGGTCAAAACCCATTTCTAATGTGGAACAGGATTTTACAGCACAAAATAAAATGATTAGCAAGTAGTTTTTCTTCTAGGTTTCTATGTAGCACCCCCTTTGGCTAACTTGTATCTGACTCGTTTTAATTTGTCTTATTTGGTAGGTATCCTTCCACATTCCATGAAACAAAATATTGTGCTTGCCCTAAAATATGTTTTTTAAAAAGAAAAGTAAATAAAATTACTCAGAGTTCAAAGTGAAATATTACCTCTACCAATAAAACCATCCATTGCTAGTAGTTTGACCTTTCACACTGGTAAAAAATGAAAGCTAACACCATTTAGATATCTGTACTACTAAAGAAAGAGACCGATTTCATTCAATTTTAATAACTAGTATAAAAAATGTTCTAAGGTTCACATATTGTCTTTTTTTTTTTTAAAGCAACTTGTTAGAAAATTAAATTTTTTTGGGGTAAAAATTGACATTTTTGCAAAAAAAGGGGGAAGGGGTCAAAACTTCTATCCTCAACTACTCCATAACCGCTGAAATGAATTTGATGAAACTTTCTCTGTGCATTAACCTTTTAATATCTTTTGTAAAAATTGACATCCGCAGGCAACACATATCTTCCTTGGAAGACTCACACATTTTTATATTATATGCTGGCAAATATTTATTTCTTATCACAAAAACCTGTGCAAGTATTTATGGACCTTGGAAGCACTTAAATTTATCATATGTAAAATATACTGAACCGCAAAAGAAACGTCGCACAAAATGACATGTTCACATACATTTATTTCAAAGTGACATTTATATATTTTAAATTAATTTTTACAAAATTTAATGAATGATTTACAGTCTTTTGGTTACAATGTTCACAAAAACGTCACAATTGTCGCAACGTCACATGTTTTCAATGCTGTGCTCCCACGTCCGTTAATAACGTGTACGTCCTCCACCGGCACCAATTACTGCGGCACATCTTCGGTACATGGAGTTGATGAGCCGATTAATAAACGCCATCGGAATACGTGCCCATACTCTCTGAAACGCTTGTGAAAGTTCAGCTGCAGTTGTCGGACTTGGCTGCTCATTATTCAACCGTCTTTGAACTTCGTCCCATAAATGTTCAATAGGGTTTAAATCTGGACTCAAAGCCGGCCAATCCATAACATTAATGTTATTCTGCTGTAGGAAGTCTCTTGTGGCTCTTGCGGTATGCGCACGTGCATTGTCCTGTTGGAAAGTCTTGTTTTGATGACGTGCAAAATGGGGCTGAACATGGGGTGTCAAGACTTGGTCGATGTAACGGGCAGCTGTTACGCCATTTCCTCTGCCTGGGCCAAGGTTCTGAAAGATGACTGGACCAAGTTTAACGTTAAGGCCGATTCCACCCCATACCATGATGCTAGGTCCTCCCCACGCGTCTGTTTCCAGAATGCAGCTGTCTTCGTAACGTTCCCCGCGTCTTCTCCACACTCTGGTTCTGCCATCGGCTGTTGAAATGCAGTAACGGCTTTCGTCAGAGAAGATGATGTTACGCCATTGTCGATTTCGCCAATTCTGTCGCTGAGTGGCCCACTGAAGACGAGCTTGACGGTGTCGATGAGTAGGAATAGGTCCTCTTGCTGGACGGCGACATCTCATGTTTCTAGCAGCTAATCGCCGACGAACCGTATCATCACTTATGGGTCGTCCATGTGTTCCAACAGTGTTTCGGCAGCTGGGGTGAACTGATTCATCAAATGGTGACGAACAATGCCTCTATTCTGTCTAGGGGTAGTGACTTGGGGTCTACCACTCCGTGGACGGTCATTTGTGCTGTTTGTTGCATTGTACCGTGTCCGTAGACGTTCAATTGTTCGAACAGCACAGTTGAAGTCGTTGGCAATAACTCTGGCAGATTGCCTAGCATCCAATCGACCAATGGCCTGTTCTCTCTGCTGTGGAGTCAGACGTGGCATAGCTTCTGTGTCAACACTGATACTAACACTCTTTAATTTTCTCCGGCCTTTTATACCCATAAAGGAGCATGAATTTCACGAACATTTAAGATTTAAGAAAAATTACCGCCAAGTGTGTCCCACGAGCGGTTTTAGGTACGGTCGCTCTACGATATCAACTGAAAATTATTCAACCGAAAATTTAATTCACAGGTAATGTAATCTTACCTGGTGATGTAATCCTAATACTGATTATATAAAAATCATTAATTAATATTTATTTTGAATTTTGCTAACATTTTGAAAAAGCGACGTTTCTTTTGCGGTTCAGTATACATGACTTGTATCAATGTCTTGAGGTTGTGATCGTATAGTTTGTAACTTCAGATAAACTAAAAGACGTTTGGTTTGTTTAACTTTCTAATGGACTTCTAATGGATACAATGACGTTACAATAAGTGTATGGTAACGGCGCGTAACGTAATCATAGTAGTATGCGATTCCTGACATACTCCGGCCCGCGAAAGTGAAAATAGAAAGAAGAAAAATGAAATTGCACAATATGTAAACTTAACCTTACATTAAAATGTCTCTAAATGAAAATTCACTGAACTGTTCAAATCAAATAAAACTTGCACTTGAAATCATAATTAATTGAATATTTGAGCACAGTCTATCACTTAGCAATTCCTGACGTCCACATCTTTATGCGGTTAATGGCCTCTCGTTTAGCTGCTCTGTCAATCTTGGGTAGAATGTTCCTATCACAACGGTTGATTTCATCATCACTGTTCAGCTCTAAAGGATAGAGTTTAGAGATAGGCCTAGACGTTAGACCATATTTTGTACGTCAGGTCACTGATCTTATGAGTCCATCTTTTCCGATATTCACTTCTTCGATGATTCCCAGCTTTCACTGTAGCCTCGGTGTGTCCTCGTAGATTTGAACGACGTCCCCCTTACGAATAGATTGTTCGTTTCTCCCAGATACTTGGTGGTACTCCCTCAAAGATGTTAAGTATTCGCTTTTCCACCGTCGCCAAAAATGTTCAAGTATTTCACTCTGTTTCCTGTACAGTTTGTTTGCAGAGTCATGTGTAACGTTTGATACTGAATGTTCATCACTAGTACGATTGTTCGTGTAGGGCAAGGATACGATTTTCCTCCCTTGTAACAAATGTGACGGAGTAAGGGGGTCCTCATCCAGCGGATCTGTAGATATGTAAGTCAGTGGTCGATCATTAAGCATAGATTCCACTTCAGTAAGCACTGTCCTAAGCACGTCGAAAGTTACTAAGGATCGTCCAAGCACCTTCCGCAAAGAGTTCTTTGTCAATCCTACAAGCCTTTCCCAATAGCCGCCATACCACGGGGCTCTCTTTGGAATAAATTTCCATATAGTTCCGTTCTTGTTGAGTGACTCCTGTAATGTTGTCGATGATGTTAAGCGTTCAATCTCTTTTGCGGATGCATAAAATGTCATTGCATTGTCGGAAATCATTAATTTTGGTACTGATCTCCTACTCGTAAAACGACGAAACGCTAATAGAAATTGTTCCTCAGATAGATTAGTAACAAGTTCTAGATGTATCGCTCTGGTGTTGGCACATGTGAAGAGACATACATATGATTTTCCAATTTGTCCATTAGGTTCTCGTATATTCAGTGCCCCGGTAAAATCCACACCGGTAACGGTAAATGGTTGTGATTCTCTTAAACGATCTTGCGGAAGTGGTGGGGGATCGGGTTTACTGAATGGTTTCCCTGATAATTTCTTACAGATGATACATTTTCGCAATACTTTTTTCACTGTCTGGCGTATCTGCGGAATCCAATATATCTGTCGTAGTAGCGTAATCGTAGCGTTCGTCCCTGAATGTAAACTTCGTGTATGCGCATCCTGTACTATCAATGCGGTAAGTAAATCCGTTGGTGGTAGAAGTATTGGAAATTTCGCATTGTCACTAATTGGAGCGTTATGTATACGACCTTTACAGCGGGTCAAGTTATCCTCGTCCAGATATAACTTTAGTTGTTTCGATAAACATTGCTTCGCCTTTTGGTTTTGATTTAATTCGCCCCATATTTCTGAATATCCACTCCTTTGTCGATCGCTAATCCAAATCATAGATGCGTTTTCCATTTCACTCACTGTAAGCGGTCCTGAAGTTCTCTGTTTTCTCTTGCAGTTTTCGATAAATCGTAGAACATACGATGTGACATGAAGTAATGTGCTAAGTTTGCCATATCGAGAAATGTCCATGATCCCAGAAATGTTGAGCTCTGATTTAGTTGTAAGTTCCCTTGTGTCAATTTGTGAGGATTCTCCTGCATCTTCATCGTCGGTGATCGTTGTTAGAACTTGACGATTAATGTCTATTGACGGCCATTTACTATCATAAACTAGCCACTCGGGACCTGAGAACCATAGTGCGGAATTGCTGAATTTCTCATAATCCAATCCCCGTGACAATAAGTCTGCCGGGTTTGAAATTGTAGGACAATACCTCCAAATGCTATTTCCAATAAGGCCTCTAATTTCGTCTACTCTGTTTCTGGCAAATGTTTTCAGTGGCTTTGAAGAGTTAATCCAGGCTAGAACTATCTGACTATCCGTCCATAAGACAGTTTTAGAAATCTTGATACTCTTTGTTATGAAATTCATCATCCTTGCTCCGATAACCGCACCTTGTAATTCTAATTTCGGAATTGTCATTGACTTAATCGGCGCTACTCTGGATTTTGCCATCACTAGTGTACTGTTGTTTCCTAAGACTAAATATGCGCACGCTCCATACGCCTTGGCGCTAGAGTCAGTAAAGAGGTGTAGTACTAGATCATTTTGGTTTGACAAGTTGTCGTCGAAATATTTACGCTGAAATTCTCTTGTCGTTGCCTTTTGTGCGTCTTGGTATAATTCAATCCATTTCTGAGTTAAAATTGGTGATAGTTGTTCATCCCAGTGCAAGCCTTGTTTCCACAAATCTTGAACAAAGATCTTTGTTTTCACTGTTATCGGACAGATAAGTCCATGAGGGTCATAAATTTTAGATGATTGTCGTGAAACATCTCTCTTAGTGATCATTACTTCTCCATTTAAATCCAATAAATCCTCAGCTCTAGGGTATGTAATTGTGTCCGTTTTTACACTCCATTTCATTCCAAGTACTTTGATGTTATCGCTTGGATCAATAATCTTGTCATTTCGAGCTTGCTGTTCCAGTTTCTGACTATTAGAACCCCATGAACGGAGGTTGAATCTTGCATTTCTAAAGAGTGGTCTGACTGCGTTGTAGTAATCCATAACTTGTTCCTCGGTAGGAAAGCTAGATATGATATTATCGACATATAAATCCTGTGTGAGTTTCTCTGACCAGCTACATTGGTTTTCTTTCAGGTGTTTCAAGATAACAGCATTGAGAATGAACGGGGAGCATGTAGCCCCGAAAAGTACAGATCGGAATCTATATGTCACTAGTGGTCCCTTAGGTTCCATCGGATTTTCGTACCAGAAAAACCTAGTAACGTCTCTGTTAACTTCTTCAAGACCTACGTTAAGAAACGCCTTTTCAATATCAGTTGTCACTGCGTATTGATGGTATCTAAATCTCAATAATATCGATGTTATATCGTTCAGATCAGGTGGTATGTTCAATAAGCAGTCATTTAATGACGGAGTATTTTGATTCTCTCTACAACTACAATCGTAGACAATCCTGACTGGGGTGGTTGTTGACTCTTTCCTCACAGGATGGTGCGGAATGTAATGTACTTTCTTGTTTTCCGGTATCTCATCGTCTGTTCTCTCTATGAAACCTTTTTTTAACTGATCTGCCATGATTTCGCCATATTTTGCAAGTATTTGCGGCTCTTTCCGTAATCTGTTTATAACGTTTGCTGTCCTTCTGTAAGCTACGTTACGGTTAAGTGGGAGTTCGGGATGTTCATCCTTCCAAGGTAAATTTGCGGAGTAGCTATTATCGAGCATACGTATCGATGATTTCTGGTACTGATCCTGAAATTCCTGGTATCCGATTTTCTCATTTGTTTGTTCTGTTCCGACGTTTTCACTTTCCAAAACCTTTCAATGTCAATTTCTTCTCTGACATGTGACGCTAAAATGTTCATCATAGATGTGCTTGTACTCCTGTTAGTTCCGTTACATGGTCCTGAGAGCAAGTAACCTAATTTTGATTTGACCGCCGTGGGCCCCTCTCCTCTAATAACCTCATCCTCGACAATATTCCAATATTGATCAACGCCTATCAATAGTCCTATCGCGAAGTGTTCATCGTCCGTAACTGGGTGAGCTAGCCTGAGGTTGTCTAAGTATGGAAGTTTTCTTGTAGACTTTGTGTAAGTTTTCAGTGGAGCTGCTATCTGGGGTACGACTAAAACATCAAGAGTCATGTATTTGCCGTCGATGGTCTGAAGTTTGATCTTAGCAGTTTCGAGATGTTGAATGCGGTTATTCCTACCGTTATCTCCAAATCTAGATAACATAATTTCCTCTCTTCCGCTGGGTTGTAAATCCAATTTGTCAGCTAATGTCCTTGTGACAAAAGATCGCTGGGCACCCTCGTCAAAAAGAATGTTTGCGTCAACTGTTTGTCCTCTGAAACTGACTGGTGCGACCGCGGTTTTAAGTAAGACATCAGGTCGACGTCCGACATTAAATGATGAGCATGCTACTGAGGATTCTGGTTCCGTCTCATGACTCTGAACAGTGCATGTATTTGTGGGTTGCTTTGATTTTATCTCATTTGTCATGTCTGCTTTGCACAGGCTGGTGTGATGACGTTTGCTACATTTCCTACAGTTTGATTTTGACTTGCAGTCAGCTACGGCATGTTTACCTAAACAATTGTAACATAGTCTCTCTTGTTTCACAATTTTGATGCGTGAATCATAATATGCGTGCTTCGTACATTCTCCTGATTTGTGTGACCCTTTACAATAGGCGCATGTAATCGATTTCATGGGTGCAGTACTCTTTGGCCAGACTCTTTTAGACTTTGTATTGGTATGAAATGTGGCTGTAGCGCTCGAGTAGTCAGTAGATATGGTGTTTGTTAGGCAGTTTCCAGATTCTAGTATAGTAAGCTCTTTGAATATACTACGGCGCAAATCTCCTAATAGCCAATCTGTAGACCCATGTTCCCGTGTCAAATTCTGACGTATTTCTCCTGGTAGTTTGTTTAGAATTATATGGACTAAGAGAGAGCCGTACGATTCCTGTGTTTGACCAAGGGACTCTAATCCGCGTATATAGGTTTCAACCGGGTCATAATAAACCTTGAGACTATTGAGTGCGTAATTTGGCGCAGGAAGATCAAGAAGTCCTTGCATGTATGATTGCCTAATCTTGTGTTCTTGTCCGAAACGATTATGCAGAAGGTCTATAGCTCTTGCGTAGTTTGTGTTTGTGAGTGCAAAACCCGCGATAGTACTGGAAGCCTATCCCTCTAGAAGTGTTTTAAGGTAGTTAAATTTCTGTACCTCACTAAGCGTGTTGTTTCCATGCACGGCGGAATCAAAAGAATCCCAAAAGGATTGCCAGTCTAGTATGTTGCCATCAAACTTTCGTAAATGAAGCTTCGGGAGCTTATGAAAGTCACTACTACTTGAGTTTGTGATAGAACGAGATGTGTTGAGATGTGGTACGCTTTGATCATTAATAGCATAACTTGGGTACTGGTGTTGTGGGCGTGCATCATTGACGGTTTGAATTGTAAAACTGCTAGCTGCTGGGTTGAGTTTTGAAGTATTAATTTGCAGAAGTTTACGTATTTTGTGTATTTTCGTCTCTAAATTATACTTATACTCATCTGCGTCTAGTATTTCAGCTTCTGCCTCCTCGGCGTCTGCATTCTCCAGAATTTGTGCATTCAGATCCTTTAGAATGTCCTGTTTTTCACTCAAATTTGTAAAGTCAACTTCAAAATCACTAGCTTCATGTCCATCTTCCGATGCGAGTTTTTCGTCTATTCTCTTCAGAATTCTTGAAATTACACTCCGATGTCCTGCGCGTACAGACTTGAGTTTGCTTGTCATCTCT
The DNA here is from genome assembly GCA_028015205.1 of Mytilisepta virgata. NCBI lineage: Eukaryota > Metazoa > Mollusca > Bivalvia > Mytilida > Mytilidae > Mytilisepta > Mytilisepta virgata. Next base: position 43,412,859 of record CM051515.1, read on the forward strand.
CTTTTAGTCACGGCACCAATATCAATGTCTTGGGGTTGTGATCGTATAGTTTGTAACTTCAGATAAACTAAAAGACGTTTGGTTTGTTTAACTTTCTAATGGACTTCTAATGGATACAATGACGTTACAATAAGTGTATGGTAACGGCGCGTAACGTAATCATAGTAGTATGCGATTCCTGACAACTTGTGCCATTTCTTAGTGCTTTTGATTCATTGCAGGGTTCTTATTGTTTATAATTTGTTATGTATAGTGTTCAAATAAAGATATATAGTTTATTCAAAATTATTAAATATTCATTTAAATCCTTGCATAGAATTGTCTTCATAGTCGGTCCGAATTGTCTTTTTAATCGGTCCAAATTGTCTTTATACACGGTCCGAATTGTCTTAAATATGGACGGTCCGAATTCTCTTGCACCCACATTTTTAACGGCGAATAGTATTTTGAATGTGGAATTTTCCATATAAAAATAAATGCACTCAAAAACTTTAAAAAATGAAAATGATGACTAACTGTGGACCTCCTGTCTTGAAATTTGCAAAACCACACCCACCATGTGATCTATAATTGATTAGAATTTTGCGACGGAAGGCCCGGGGGGGCACCTTTTCAAAAAATTGACAGGTGGGTTTTATAAGCTATATGTTCTTTTAATTGCATTGTAATGGTTTGTTATTGTACTGTTTATGTTATGCTCTTTATGGGCCCTATAATTTGGAAAATAAAACTTATTTGAACCCCGACCCATTTCCAAACAAAATTTGACCATGTTACATGTCCCATTACATACTATCTTGGGGACGAATATCATTATTTTTGTGAGTGTAATAATAATGTAGTTTTAGACTTAAGAAGAAAGTTTATACCATCATATTATACGAGGTATCCAAGTAGAGAAAAAATGTATGGCATGATAAAATTCTGCAATATAAAGGTATTAATAAATGTGTCGATATTCATTCAAAAACTGCAAAAGATGTTTAATTAGATATGCTATTTGTATGCAATAATATTGTGAAAATATTGTCTCGATAACTTTATGTGTGATATTTTGTGTTTTATATGTATGTACTTTATATTTATATATGTATTTATGTACTCCAGTTACGCAGTACTCTGCGGCTGAGTTTTTCTAATAAACAGTTAAACAGTCTAAAAGAATACCCTTTTAACTAGCAATCCAAATGTAGCACATTGGCTTCATCTACTTGTCTTATGTTTGTTTTACCCATGATTGTGACTGAAATTCTATGTTTCCTTCAAATTATAACTCCGTTCAAGATGTTCTTGACAGTATATCCTCATTCCAGATAATCAGATATAACCCGGCCCTTTGTAGAAAAGAGAGAAAAAAATATACCCCTTCACAATCGTTTTTCGAGGAAAAAAAACGACCCCTGTTGTCATAACATACCTAGCACCTCATATATAGTAAGTGCCCCCGGGACGGAAGGACACAGTGGGGTTTGCACGAAATCATATTAATATTTTACAGTATGCCCATAATTAATGTCGCTATTTACAGCGTGCCATACTAATATTGAATTTACCCTGGTTCTGATACAATAAATATTTAATGAATTTTATAAAGCTATAGTATGTGTGAAACTTCCATCTTTTTAAGGATAATGTTCTATATCAGATAAACGTTTTTGATTCACAAAAATATTTTTCATGGGAGAGAACTCTTTGCATGCCTGGTCTGCAAGAATAAGGTCTTACGAAAATTATCGAAGCACGTGAAAAATCTATGTCGAGTTGTTGCCGTTGAACGATGCCTGCCGCCTCTACAAAAGCAGAGAACAAAGTCTCTTTGGATGCTGGGGATCCTATGAAACAAATCCTCATTGTTGTGGAAAAGAAAGTCAGAAATCTAGAGAAACGAAAGGTAGGATACATTATTACTCTAAAACGATGCATGATTCCCAAGTTTTACTTGGATACGTTGAGTTTTGACATGTTTTTATGAAGCGATCTGGTATTTTAAAGTTCGGAACAAGGCAAGCTTGAATTTTAATACACCAGTTATCATTTTTGGAGGAAGTGGAAATTCAAACAAGACATTTTCAATAAAATTATTGTACAAAAAATGACAATGACGCAGTGTAGAATGACTGTATTCTCAAAATGGCGGACAACCGGAAATGAATTAAAAATGCACAGGAGACGTCTGGTAGCACAGTACTCTTCAGTGTAAGGATTTGAATATTTCAGGGAAAATAAAATAGGTTTTCTTTACACAGAGGAGAATTTGAATGATTCATATGATTGGAAAGGCCATGGACATGGAGTGTGTACTCGATTTGCCTTATGTCAGCAGGTCTGGCCGAACTTGCAAACGTGAGAATATCTGAACATTGAACTGAAACTCGATTTTGAGAATATGATGTCATCAATTTACTTGCAAATTCGAGATTGTTCACATTGTTGTATTCCTTCACCTGTAATGTAAACGCGTAATCCGTCATACCTGTTAATTATGATATATACATTCTTTTATACATTTTTGAACATTTATACCTAGCAAACGTAAAATTCCCTGTGCGTTTATTAGTGGTGTAATGGAATACCAGTATATCATGATATTTCTGAAGTCTGGTGCACTGGTACGAAAATCTGGAAAACTGTCTTTTCCGGTATGATGACAACGTATCACTTAGACGCTTGAAACAGTCGTTTTTTCTATGTGCGGTATGCGTTTTGATGGCAGCCTATGAACTCACTGCATAAATAAATTTTGTAGTTCAAAAAATGTATGATTTCTTCAAGATTTTCAGATGCCAAAGACCAAAATCAAGTGTTACAAATGCAAAATGAATGAACTCCGTCCGAGGAATGAGATCAGGTGCGTCCACAGAGTAAGAATCTCCTGCTTTGGTAGCAACATCATGTCAATCTGGGAGTGTCACATCTAGTAAAAGAGGACATGATGGTCAGATATATGATAAGGCCAAAATAAAATGTGTTGTTCCAGTTACCCGACCGACCCCAGTCTGTACCCCCTCCTACCCCATTTATTTTTCATTTATTAACAAAGGAATAAACTTTTGATGAGCACATCTGTTGTCCGTTGTGTCCTTGTACTAAGTTGTAGTAAAAGGGAGTATGGGGTTTAATGTCATACAAAATGCATTTTCATGTTTTTTCTTTTGAGAAAAATGCATATTTTATAATTGATAGGCAAATTATTTAATTCTGATAAATCACCTTGTTTCGGTATTTTTGTAATCCATCGAGTAATATCATAATCTTAGCAGACCTGTTTACCACTACGATTTGAGCGTATTTTCTACCTTTTTTTAATTATGCCTACGCTCTCTTTCACGTTTTCTATGCTGACCAGGTAAAACCGTTGAAAAAATAAAAAACCAATATTTTGTTGTATAAATAAGACGATTCTCGAAGGCAGACTTCACCCTGAACTTTTCGCACAGGTCTATATTTCCGATATAAAAACTTTTTTTTTTTATAAATAAGAAACAGCTTGGTGTCTCGTGTCAAAAATATGATTATTTTACTATACAAAAATGATTAAAAAGGAGATCTAGAAACATAATCCAGCCAAGAAACCAAAAGACGAAATGGATGGATATGTATCGTAATACACTTGCATTGTATCGATATATCACAATACAGATTTTTATTGACGATACTCAAGTCTAGCAATTATGGAGAAATTCAAGATCAAAGTTTTCTGGAAGTTGAGTTATCTTTCAGACGTTTTTGGCATAGATAAAGATATATTTCATCTATTTTTGCAACTTAAACTAATATAAAAGGGCATTATTTCTGTTAAACATGGTAGGAAAAGAATTTTTTGTATTTAAACTGAATTTTTTATGACTTGTTAACCTTTAATTTTAGAAAATACATAACCGGAAGTCACTTCTGCATACGAAACTAAAGATGTCCATAATGCTTCAGTAGTTCTTTAATTAGTTGGCTTTTATTTATTGTTGAGCATGGAAGTGAGACTATAATAATCAGTTATGGTCTAAGATTTGAGGTACGACAATCTCAACCGAAGGTTCACATTTTCCAGTCAGAAACGAGGCTTGTCGAGTTTCTGATGATAGAAAATGTGTCGAGAACCCGAGGTTGAAATTGTCCAGTCTCACATTTTCTACCATGACTGATGATTTTTCTCACATTTCTCGGCCGAATATTTAAGAAATGAACATGTCTGCCATGACACGAAAATGTGCTCTATTAAACTAGACAACCTAGTGCAAAATAAATTGCATATTTGAAAAGATCGTATGCGTTTTGGTTTTGTTCCAAAGTACAAAACTTTAAAAAGATATCTTTTAGGTTGCGCTTCAGGGGTTTTCAAATTGAAGCGATGTTAATTTCGACGTTGTCGTACCATTTGTGCAAAGTTGTGTGTTTTCTAACGTTCTAGCATTGTGACGTGACATTTTTTTGCATTGTTACGTCAATGTAGGTCATGTGATGTGAGATGCATGAATCACACGGAATATAATTGTCCCAAACACATAGAAATGTGAGAAATAGCGATCCTACATTTGGTTGGCGTTGGCATCGTCAACATTTACATTCACCCTGTGATTGAAGTTTCTTAAAACATTAATAACTTTCTTAAACCGTCCTGGATTTTTACCAAACTTGGACAGAAGTTTGTTCATGATCAAAATATAGTATCCAGAGGAAAATGAAATAATTTTGTAATAATTTTTTTCTCCATTTTTCAATATTTTACTTATGTAAATGGACTTTCTCCCAGTAAATACATGTACATAGTCTGCAGTTAAAGTTTTTAAAACATTAATTGCTTTCTGAAACCATACTGGATTTTTACCAAACTTGGACAGAAGCTTCTTCATGATTAAAAAATAGTACATGTATCCAGCGGAAAATTTTGTAATAATGTTTTTCCCATTTTTCCGTGTTTTACTTATAAATGGACTTAGTTTTTCTCCCAATTTACATTGCATACAGTCAGCAGTTAAAGTTTTTTAAACATTAATAACTTTGTTAATGGATTTTTACCAAATTTTGACAGAAGCTTCTTCATGATCAATAAATAACGTGGAGAAAAATTATGTACATTCAACTATCTCACTGAAAACAGGCGAGACTTTAAATTTTATTCTGTAACAATTACTTAAGATATATTTACAAATAATTTGCATTTCTATCGTGATTTTTGTATATTTACAAAGTTTTGATCAGTCACACAAAATCAAGATTTTTTTTTGTCCCCCGCCGCAATGCGATGTAGGCACCTAGTAATGGTCTGCGTCAGTCCGTCACAGTTATTTTTCAGAGCAAATCGGTCTGTCCGTCATAGTTAATTGTCAGCGCAACTCCTATGAGACCGCATATCAGATTTCGTTCAAATTTTGTAGGATTGTTAGTAACCACATGTACTTGATCCTTTTCGCATCACCATTTTGATTCGACCAATTTTATGGCAGTTATCGGACTTTAACTTTTTTCTGCATTCAACACTATAGGAACACTTTGTCATCGCAACCCTCTGAGACCACATATTGGATTTCGTTTACTATTTGTAGGACTGTTAGTCACCTTATGTACTTGATTCTATTGCACCGCAATTTTGATTCAACAAATTTTACAGGAGTTATGGGACTTTAATGTTTTGTGCATGTGACACTATAGGAACACTTGTGGATGCAACTTTTTATTTGTATTGTACTGCAATTTTTTTTTATTATGTGTTTACATCCATACTGTGCAACCATTTCAATAATACACATTTTGTATATCTTTTGGGGCTTCGACTTTTCTCTGCGGCGGGGCACATATGGCTACGTGTAGCAATCTTGTTAGGATTTCAGATAATTCTAAGAGATGTATATAAAATATAAATGCAATCAAGATCTTGGAAGTCTTGGGAACATTGTAAATCCATCGTGAATTTAATGTTTTCAAAGTTCCCCCGGGTTTAAAATTTTCTTTACACAGTTACAAGTGCAATTAAAGTACTAGTCCTAACTCCATGAAATAATAAAGTTCATTTATTCACATTTCATCGACAGATACTTAAAACGAACCAAGTGTGAAAAATTCGTTTATGCTTGTCTTTTCCTAGAATTTTGAATTTATGGACTTTTTCCACTGTCTTGTCGCTTCAGTATTCTTTTGCTGATATTTTACGCCTCTGTCCATCATTTACTGTAAAATTGCTATTTAATAAGCTGTACTGCATTTTTGTCGCACATTTCATAATTAAGGTCTCTCATGTATAATCATATTCATTTACATGTGTTTTCAGGGAAAACTAGATGCTTACAGGGAGAAACAGGAAAATGGAATTACGTTAGAAAAAGACCAGCAGGTGTGTTTAATATGTTGAACCTGTCAATTTCCACTTGTGTTCTTACATGTACCATACATACATTGTAAAATGTAATTTTTAATTCAATCTGGAGACAAAATTTTCAGTCTATTTTGCAAAAAAGATATGTAACATAAGTGTAAAACATTTGAAAGAACATCATTTGTATGTTTTATATTATCTATGATCATCGTCATTTAAAAATTTAACACAATGGTAATCAATAACTAGCACAAGGTTTTACACTTGAATGCACAATTGATTGACCACCCCCAAGGAAAAATTGCAGTTATACAATGTACTCTTAAGGTAATATTATTTATATCATTAAAATTTTGATGAGGTTATTTATTAATCATGAAAATAAGTATGCATGCCTTTTATCACTTTAAAAAGCCTGAATTCATAAAGGTTTTCACCCTGCAAGTATTGTGATTTCACTTCCAGTTTCAAAGTAAACAAACACACGTGGAAATCGGTTTTATAAGGCTTGATATCAGACTTACGAAGTTACTTCAGATATGAAAGATAATTATCAAGAAAACTTTATTTCATCAAAAAATACTTCTCAGGTCAGAGCAGCCTTACAAATGTGTTTGTTTCCCCTTTGGGACTCTAGCCTGATAGGACTGGGTAGGTAGGTATGTAAATTTTTGGTTGTTGATCTGTCAAGTGTGATTCCCGCAGACACACTAACTGATCTTCTACCTAGTTTAATAACTTTGTTTATTGTGTCATTATCCGTGCAATTGTAATCATTGAATGTTATGTCAAAAAATCAAGAGGCTGTAACATTTTTCAGTCGCAGCGATTTCGGCCAGTCGGTCGCAAAGGGGAAACAATATTTGAATTTAGGTCTCAGGTTACTTCAAATAATAATGAGTAAAGAGCAGTAGTATATGTTTGAAAAGGTGGAGGGTAACTTGGCAAAGAAATTTTGAAACTGGCGACAAGAATTATACTTAAGAATTTTTTTGGTGACAACTTTTTGAAAGTCAGTGCCAACCCTGCTCTATGGAAAACACTGGTGTGCTTATGTTTTTGCAGAATATTGAATTTGAAATATTTGTATACCTTACATGTAGTCCAGTCAATCTAGCATAAATTTTACCCTAACCTTAAAGTAATTGCAAAAGAAGATTTTTAAGTTTTAATCTTTAGCATTATACCCCAAATATACACAGAGTCCCAACAAAATCTAACTTGAGGAAGACTAAAAATTCACGGTTTTAAAATCCCTATGGAGATTTGCATTGAAAATGGGAGATAACTCTGCAAAAAAGACAGAAATATCAATAAAAATTGATACAAAATTACAACTTTACCGCTTCTATTCAGCAGAATGTATTGATTCTTGATATTTTAACCGTCTTTAGAGTATAACAAACAACTGTAAAGGTGTTTTCATATCTTTTATCAAGCTACAACCTAGATTTCGTAATTCATTAGTTGACCATTTATTATTTATATTTTAATAAAAATGATTAAGCATATATTCTTTTTGTGTTTTAAAGTTTCTTTAAACAAGGTAGATGCTGAACAAATTTAATTTACAGATATAAACAATACCAAATTTTCACATTATTTTTTCAAAATGGTCACAAAGCCACAAATTTGCAATTTCTTTAATGAAAAATTTGCAAAAAAAATAAAAATACCCATAACACTTCAGTTTTGTACATTTCATGAGCAGAAGATTATATAATAAGTCAAACTTATAACCCCATCAAAGTATCATACTTTACATGAATTTTAAGAAGATCAACCAAAAAGTGACAAAAAAAGACTAATTTTTGCAGAGTTATATCCCCTTTCCAGTTTTACTTTCCATAGGAAATCAAAAATGCTGATTTTGAGTTTTCCTCAAGTTAGATTTTATGGGACTTTTTTCTGTGTATATTTGGGGCTTAATGCTATAGATAAGAACTAAAACATTTTCTGTTGCAATTAGTTTTAGGTAAAAACTTAGTTTGACTGGACTAATGTAGGTTTCCCAATTAATATTCAGGTAAAAAATTGTGCTTTTCTAGAAATTCATGCATATTACCCCAAAAACTCCTGATATGTCGAATTTATACATGTACATGTATTTCACACTGTATTTGCTCTAAGTAGAAAAAATCCTTTAAGCTTGCAGTATGTAGAGTAAGAACTAAGAATGGCCAGTTAAGTGTAAGAATATGTCCGGTGTCCAGTTGGGCTATAGTATTTCTGCACACTATTTACCTGTTGGGAAAGCATATTAAAAATCCAGCTGGTTGTGTCAGCCAAGTACTGAGCAGGATTCACATTCAAATCAAATCAACATGTTTTTGTCCTGATATACATTTAATAATTGCCACTGGATTTGATAGCGTTAAAATTCTTGTTCTTAAATATTTTTATAGTCGCATATAAACTTTTATCAATCAGTTATTTTCAATTTTTTCTGGATGCATTGTCTACTTGTAGGTTGCAGTTGACAAGTACAATGAAGTTGAACAAAATTTGATTTTTGCTCTTGAACTTCAGAAGCAGTTTGCAGCCATTTGTCAAGATGTAAGTAATATAAGAAACACCTGATTTTCTTCTGCTTTTGGAAGTCCAGATTTGTCCATCATACCTAGTAAAATGGCTGCCAAATTATCATTTCCAATCTGTAAGAAATATGAGAAGTACATTAGAGATTTATTGAAAACCAGTTGTCATATGGTTAATCCCAAAAGACGTCTAAGGCGACAAAAATTGTAAAAATAAATTTGTATCAAAACGGAAATAATCTTTCACTTTTGATCTTTGCCAGATTTTGGGAATTAATTTTGTATCAGTTGATTTTATGATTGGTAGAGATTTTTATTAGGGACCCGAATCAGTGATGCTTGACCCTATAGTTTTCACTGTATCCGTCCATTTTCTTTTAACAATTGTTGTTAGTGCTCTCAATTCTACATTTCTCAATGGATTTCATCCAAATTTATATGGAAGGTGTGTATGGGCGATACCTTGATCAAGTTCGAAAACAAGTTCTTTCGGATGATTTTTCTGTGAGTAACTGCCCTTGATTTAGTTTTTCCCTACCAACTTCTTGTTAGTGCTTTCAATTTTACCTTTTTTTTATCCATTTTAACCAATTTTATGTGGAAGTTATAATTGACAATGCCCTTTCAGTCAGTTGAAATATTTTTATGCTCTCTACAATACTGTGTATATATGCAGCGGTTCCCTTTGTGGTGATTACATCGCAGTATTCTAGTTTAAATTTGTACATGTATGCATTTTATAAAAAAGGATGAACAAAAATATTAGAAAGAACATGGCATTGCATAAAATGATACTTATTTTGTTGTACTAAAGGCTGAGAAGTTCAACAAGAAACAAGCAAAGAAAGAGCGTTTGGAACGTCAAGCAGCCGAACTTAAGAGGGTGAAAGAAATGCTGAGAGTGCAAAACCTTCTGGATAGTTTAGGGTCTGAACAAGTCAGGAGTGATTTCCAAAAGGGTAGACATGGAGCTGTGGTTAGTGATGAATAGACTTACTATCTTACAAAATTAATATTTGTTGCAGTCATTTTAAAACTAGAAACAGAATGACTTAACTTTTCTATATTGTTCATCATTTAAATTGTAACTTGGATTTTGTAATTCAGTCTGATAAATTTAATTATGCATTTCAAAAGACATTTTATAGAAAACTGTAACTTTATTACCAACTTCAAGAATCCATTGCTAAAATAGTGAGAAAGGATTTTAAGTTTTTTAATCAAAATCTGAAAATGAGCATTTTGGGTGTGATGAATATTCAGTCTTTGAAGTATAAATATACTACAAAAATGTTTATGTATGCTATTTTTAAAAAAAGTAAGATATACTTGATTATTAGGTCTTATCTGAGGAAAATTTAAACCAGTTAGATGAACTCTACAAACTGATCAATCCATCAAGGGAACCAGGAGTGGACTACCAAGTTCAGCTGAATACAGCAGGAGAACATGTCATCAACTTGATTGATGCCAAGGATAAGGAAGTGGTCGGGACAACATACAGGGCATTAAAGGAGTTGATTGATGATGTCAGCGACTGCGGTTATTTCGAAGTTGTTCTGAAAGAAGAAACAGAAGAGGGTAGTACAGAACAAGAATTTGTTGTTGTGAACTCCCAGGAAATTCCAGAACCTGATTCAGCTGAAGTCCAGTCCTCATTGCCACCAGAAACCACAGAAGAACAACCAGAAATGACAGTTCCCATGGAAAATGGACCTTCAACAATGAATGAAGTACATGATCCAGACTCGTTTTTCTCGGAGAATCCAACGGCAACTCAACAAGATGTCTCTTATCAGCGTCAGCGACCATTCCAGGAAATTGTTTCATCAGTTCAAGGCAACTTCAACTTTTTACAGGAATCCACAATCGATATGGAATGTAAGTTTTCTGCCAACTGTTTATGTGTGGGTACTGCATTAAATGTTAAATGCATGCTCATTTTTGAATTGATTCCATCTTTAGTTTTCATTCAAGTAAGGGTACCGTGAAATCAGAAAATCATGTGAACTTGTTAATGCAAAAATACAGCTGGTTGAATATTTTAATAATTAAAAGCATATATTTATGTTAATATTTGGTCGTTTTTTCAACATTTACATTGTTAAATTATCTAGCATTTAATCCTGAATTTAATGTACATTATTTTCTGATTCATTAAACAATAAAAAACTTCAGGCTGTGAAAAAAGAACTGGATACAAAAATATTCTTGGCATCATATACTACCCATGCAAAAACAATAAATGTAGATCTTTTATCCATTGCTGTAACTTGGAGCGGGAATATGAAAATACTGGTGTTTGTCTGTCTGTCACAGTTTGTAAGCACTCTCACATCTACATTTCTCAACAGATTTTAATTAATTTTATATCAAGGGTTTATAGCAGAAGATTTTGAAAAGCAGCACTGACCATTTGTTTTTCTAAGAGTTATTGCCCCAGAACAGTTGAAATATGATAAAATTGTAGTTGTAAGCGTTCTCACGACTTCATTTCCTAATAGATTTTAATTATGTTTATGCAAAAGGTTTAGATTAGAATTCTGTCTGACAAGTTCAAAAATCAGCACCAGACTGTAAATGCTCTCACATCTACATTTCTTAATAGATATTAATGAAATTTTAGAGTTTTAGATTAGAATTCCCATTTAAAAGTTCAATAATCAGCAAATGATGGCTTATTTTTAAGAGTTGCTCCCTTTGAATAGTAAAATTGTGGAGAATCGACAATTTAAGTGCTGTCAGGTCTACATTTCGTTATAGATTTTAATGAAATTAATGGCAAAGGTTTATATTATTCTCTCGGATGATTTTGAAAATCAACTCCGTTGAATTATTTTTGTGAGAGTTATTCCCCTTTGAATAGTAAAAATATGGGAATTGACTTTGTAACCACTCTCATTAACTATATTTTTCAAAAGATTTTAATGAACTTTATGTCTTGGGTTAATATCAGCATTTTGTCAGACAAGGTAAAAAATCAATATGATTACACAGTTGTTTTTTGTGATATTCTAAAGGTCTTTAAACTTTTTGGTGAAATTTCGATTTTCTGTTCCAGAGTGGAATGACATTCATCAAAAATAAGGAACAAAATCAAAGGGTCTATATTTTTATTGGTGAAATTTAATTTTCTGGACGACGGGCATATCATGCGCTCATGGCACAGCTGTTTCTTCACTATCTCTTCCCATCTTAAAGATCAAAGGGGCCAAAAAGGGACGCAGCTTAATTTTCAAAACTTTTTCATTTCTTATATGATTTTGAGGATTTTTTCTAAGTAGTTCATGATAAGAAATGTTAAAAAGTTCCTCCAAGCATGTTTGTTTTACTTTTGTTGTTAAAAGGGATTAAACGGGCCAAATTAGCCATTTTGCAGGACTTCTAAAAATTTTATTTATCATCCAGTTTTAATGGGGATTTTTTTTCTTTTAATTCATCTTGATGAGTGGTTCCAGGAGTGTGTCAATAGATTTCTTCTGTCTGTTACAGTTTTGGAGAAATGAAAGGGGTAAAAAGGGCCAAAAAGCAGTGTGGCTTTTATTTTTCATTCAATTCTTATGGGGATTTTTACTTTGATTTCACCTAGATGAGTGCTTAAGTATTTAAACAAATTATTTCTATTATTTTTATGCCCCACCACAACGTACCGATTTGATTAAGTTTTGCATTTAGCGCCATTTCTCAGAAACCTATAGTAATATATCAATGATATTTCACCACTACAGTCCTCTTGTCTTGTATAGTACAACACTTGGGTCGCTATGACCTACATTTCATCCTTCAGTGACTTTGGTTAAGTTTTGCATTTAGGTTCATTTCTTTGGAACTAAGCATAGTGTATCAATGAAACTTCATCAGTGGATGTGCCTTGGGTAGTAATGGGCATTCATACAGTAATTGGGTCATTATGACCTACATTTTATGCTTGAGCAACTCGGTTAAGTTTTGCGTTAGGTTAATTTCTTTGGAACTAAACATAATGTATCAACAAAACTTCATCAGTGGATGTGCCTTGGAAAGTACTTATCATTCATATATGATGACCTAAATTTTAGGCTGGCATCCGTGTCTTACAAACACAATTTCTATTATTTTTTCCTAGATACAAAGGGTCAAAGTTGCGATCGTATCATGCTTCTAAAAAAATTCTAAAAGTGGGTCTATATTGCATTCACTTTGTTCGTTCGTCAATTTGTCCAACAAATATTTCCATCACTATTTTCTCAGAAACTACTGAATGAAATGACTTTATATTTGGCCACTACCGTAATAATGATGAATTGTCACATGTGAGCACTTTTCAGATCTGTCGGACACCTACATCATGTTTGCAGATACTTTGAATTTTTCAATATGTTGAATGAACATAAAATTTTTCGTCACTATTTTCTCAAGTACTAATGAACAGAATGACTTTATACTTAGTCAGCAGCTTGACAGCAATAAGTTGTAACATGTATGAACTTTTTGATACTGTCAGACACCTACTTCCTGTTTGCAGATACTTTTAATTACCAGTGGGGGTATTCTTAGCACGACATCACATAAATTCTTGTTTTGTATTTACTTTCCAATATTTTTCGTCTAAAGAGAGGCTTTATCACTTAGTCTAAAATCAATGATTTTTAACTTAGGTGTTAGCCTACAGTTAACAAACTTGGACAGTAAGTATTGGTTTGCTGTGCATATAACTCACACATTTAGTTTGAGTAATATCATAATATTATGTATTTAGATTTAGTTTCGAAGTTCATACGTATTCAATTAATTTCATTATTTTATCATTTGCAATTTTCCATTTTTGTCATTGCTCTTGGATGCCTACATTGACTATGTTTTTTTCCTGTTTTAGCTCACCTGACCCAAAGGGTCATGTGAGCTAATCTCATCACTTGGCGTCCTTCGTCCCGCATCCGTCGTCCGTCGTCGTCCGTTAACTTTTACAAAAATCTTCTCCTCTGAAACTACTGGGCCAAATAGAATCAAACTTGGCCACAAGCATCATTAGGGTGTCTAGTTTTAAAAATATGTCCGATGACCCCGCCTGCCAACCGACATGGCTAAAAATAGAACATAGGGGTAAACTGCAGTTTTTGTCTTATATCTCAAAAACTAAAGCAATTAGAGCAAAACTGATGGGGTAAAAATGTTCATCAGGTCAAGATCTACCTGCCATGAAATTTTCAGACGAATCAGTCAACCCTTTGTTGGGTTATTGCCCCTGAATTGTTAATTTAAAGGAAATTTTGCAGTTTTAGGTTATTATCTTGAATATTATTATAGATAAAGACAAATTGTAAACAGCAAAAATGTTCAACAAAGTAAGATCTACAAATAAGTCAACATGACCAAAATCATTGATTGACCGCTTACAGGAGTTTTTGCCCTTTAAAGACAGCATCCAGCGTAAACTTTGCTTTAAAGATCTTTTCCTCTCAAACCACTGGGCCAATTGAGACCAAACTTTAGTGGGATGGTCCTTGGTGGGTCCCTTCCAAAAATATGTCCGGCATCCCCGACTTCCGACCGACATGGCTGCTGTTACTAATAATAGAAAGGGGGGGGGGGGGGTGAATTTCAAAACTACAAGGCCAGTTGGAACCAAAGTTGGCAGTAATGGTTCTTAGGAGGTTTTCTTTCAGAAATATGTCCAATGACCCAGACTGTTAACCAAGAGGGCTGCCACAGCCGAACATAGTTTGACATGGGGCCTTATGGGAAAATTCATTGAAAAATCTTCTTGTCTTTAACCACTTCACCAATTGGAACCAGACTTGGCAACAATGGTCCTTAGATGGTCCTCTTACAGAGGTGTGTCCGATGACCTGGACTGTCAACCAAGATGGCCGCCACAACAAAACTTAGTTTAGCATAGTGCCCTATAGGAAAATTCATTGAAAAATCTTCTTGTCTGAAACCACTTGACATATTGGAGCCAGACTTGGCAGCATTGGTCCTTAGGAGGTCCTTTTTCAGAAATATGTCTGATTTTGTGGACTATGAACCAAGATGGCCGCCACAGCAGAACTTAGTTTAACATAGGACCCTATGGGAAATTCACTCAAAAATCTTCTTGCTGAAAACAACTAAGCCAATTAGAATTAGACTTGGTAGCATTGGTCCTTAGGAGGTCCTCTTTCAGAAATATGTTCGATCACCCGGATTGTCAACCAAGATGGCTGCCACACCGAACTTAGTTAAATATTGGACTCTAGGAAAATTCATTTAAAAATCTTCTTGTCTGAAACCACTTAGCCAGTTGGAACAAGACTTAGCAGAAATGGTCCTTAGATGGTTCTCTTTTAGAAATATATCCATTGACCTGGACTGTCAACCAAGATGACTGCCACAGCTGAAATTAGTTTAACATAGAATCCTATAGAAAAACCAGCCAAATTGACTGCAACACTTAAATTTTTAGGTCTGCTCAAGGTGAAAAGTTAAATCCAGGTGAGCGATACAGGCTCTTGAGAGCCTCTAGTATTTCATACTTGGCATTAATACAATGTACATTCATGCAATGTTGATATTTCTGGACACTGGCCACCATGTATATAAATGTTTTGTTTATGCTTGAAAATTTTAAAACCTTAAAATTGTGCATTAGAAAAGGCAGATTTTCACAAAAAGTTTAACTGATACATGCAAAAATAAATTGATTCACCAAACAAGTTTACAAGTAAAGTTTTGACTATGCCTTAAGTTAAAAACATGTTACTTGTTGTTTTTGTCTCGCCTTGACGGAGTCAAAAGGCGAGACATAGGTATGCTGTTTCCGGCGTCGGCGGCGGCGGCGGCGGCGGCGATGGCGTCAACAATGTATTAGTTTGTGATTAGCTCTGTTTTATGGGGATCCACTAGTAGTAGGTCAATGATAATTGGTATGCAGATGTATTACCATTGCCACATCTCATTGCCATGGAGATTATTTGGCTCCGCCCCCTCAGTCATGGTCTATTGACTTTGAATGGTTTGCTTACTTTACATGTATTAGTTTGTGATTAGGTCAGTTTATGGGGATCCACTAGTGGTAGGTCAATGATAATAGGTATGCAGATGTTATTACCATTGCTACATCTCATTTCCATGGAGATTATTTGGCTCCACCCCCTCAGTCATGGTCTATTGACTTTGAATGGTTTGCTTACTTTACATGTATTAGTTTGTGATTAGGTCAGTTTATGGGGATCCACTAGTGGTAGGTCAATGATAATTGGTATGCAGATGTATTACCATTGCTACATCTCATTGCCATGGAGATTATTTGGCTCCACCCCCTCAGTCATGGTCTATTGACTGAATGGTTTGCTTACTTTACATATATTATGAGTCTGGTGAAGAGGAACCTTGAGGGATCCTGTACTGGAAATCAACTATAAGTAACTATAAGTAAACAAACAAAATTATATTTTATTGGACACAAAGCCAAGCAAAAAGATTTTTGTCTCGCCATGATGAGGTTGGGTTGAAAAGCTACACATAGGTATGCTAATTCATGCATATTCATTGACTGAATATTTGCATAACTTACATGTTAAAGTATTGCTATCAGTGGCAGATCCAGAACTTTTTGTAAGAGGGGGGGGGGGAGGGGGGGCATTGACTGACCTAAGGGGGGCCCACTCCAGTCACGCATCAGTGATTCCCTATATAATCAACCAAATTTTTCCCACAAAATTTTTGCATTTAGGTTTGGGAACGACTTATAATAAGTCAATGGTATTTGGTATCCAGTTGTATTAGCATTCACACATCTCATTTAAATGGAGATTGTTTAACCATGTAACTCAGTCATGGTTCATTGACTTTGAATATTTGCATAACTTGTGTAAGATGTTAAGGTATTGCTATTATGATTTCAACATTTGCATAATCAAAATTACAAAAAGGCGAGACATATCTCTGTGATAACAGTTTATTTTTAATGTATAGATAACTGGAAAGAAAATTTTGAATAAAAGGCATGTTTAAGTTGAAGCAAAGAATTGACTATATATAGCTACAGTGTACTTCATTCATAGGATCTAATTTAGGTCTTTTGTAGTTTAACACAAATAAAGCTGATACCATTATGGTGCTGATATATATATAAATTTTAAAGATCATAGTATACAAGACATTAATTGAAATACAGGTTAAGTTAAAAAAAAAATTTCTCAAGCTTTACCTGCATCAGTGAAATCTGCATGTCAGGGAATTTTTGGTAGGATTTTTTTTTCATTTTATATGAAACTTAATGTTTTAATCCATCTGATAATCTGGAAAATTTTACGGAAAATGTCCCTATAACCAGAACAGTGTCTGAAAGTTATTGTGAGCATGCAAGATTTTTCAAGATAAAAGATGCATTAACTACATTGTCTTGAAAGTAGATCAATCAAAAAAAGTATCATCCTCCAAAAGTCATTCTTGAAAAAAATGCCAGAATGTGCCAAATTTAGAAAAATTAAAGATGAACAAATTATTTAATGTCTGAAATGGCATGATATGTAAAACATACATCAAGTGTGATACTTATTTCATTTAATAAAATTTATTATTGCATGTGTATGTACATTTTATCTACATTTGTAGACATACTAGAATGTTGGGGAAATTTGAAATATCTTATTATATATAGAGGTATAACATTTCCTGACTTGGACTAGATCAATTTACGTTCTTGAATTATAAAAGAAATAATTCTGAGGTGTTTCTTTACATGTCATAATGCAACATATTTGAACAAAGATGATTTTTTCAATAGAAATTTCACATGTGCTTGACATTTTTTGTGATATTTTAAATAATTTTCGAAAAGGCAGATATTTACATTGTTCTTGCAGTTACAGGAGATACTGTTAACAGTTTGTTCTTTTGCAAACCATTACATCATAATGAATATATATATTTTTGATAATTTCAGCCCCTCACATGGACCCAGCTGTTGTGGCAGCCCATCCAATGCCAGGTCAACCGCAATCCAGACAGTCAGAAGCTGTAATCTCTCAGCCATTTTCTAATCCTGGTTTTGTGGATGTTCATCAGCAGCAACAACAACCTTCATTATCACAAACAACCGACAACACATCACAATCATTTTCCCAACCGTCCACGATGACAGGTCAGGAATATACATCACAGTCTTATGGGCAAAATAGTGACTCTTTATTTAGTGAAGAAAGTATTTCACAAAAAGTTATGGGACAAAGTGTACCTGATACAACAATTTCACAGTTTGAAATGCCTCCACAAAGACCTTTACCAATGCCACGAAACCATGATTCCAGTCAGCAGGTACAGGTAATGTGAAAGACTGTTATGGTTAAGATGGTGAAATTTGATGTCTTTATCTTTATGGCAGTTGTTAAATCAAAAATGGTATTAGCACTGAGTTATTCTCTCTATAACTTTAAATAGTTCAGGGCACTGTTTCACTAAAGGTCACAAGAGATACGATCAGTTGTAACTTATACATGTATATATTCATAGGAATTAGAATCAGTCGTCAATCTTAGGACTTTTAATGAAACGGTACCTAGAATCCTGTATTTGGTACTTTGTTAAATCTTTTTGTAATCGGAATTCTTGTGTTCAAGACTTGACTTTTTTGAATATCTTGTGGGCCATTTACATGTATCTATTATTAGTGCTTGAAATATGCTGTTCTGTTCATGTACCTATCCTAATGATCTAATTATGTAATTAGTGTGTAGATAGGTAAGATAAACATTGTAATAGTTGATCAATTTGAAGAATTTTATTTGGCCCACAGACAGAGCTAACAAAGTTTTTAAAATCCCGTTTTTGGATACACATGTCTAGATAAAAATCAAAAACATTAATTGATTAATTTGTTTACAGAACTCCCAATCAGCAGAGTCCCAGAATGAAAAGAAATTTACTATGAATCCAAATGCAGGTGTTTTTCATTCTCAGAGATACTCGTCATCTCAACCTCCGACAACAGAAGAAGAATCACAACAAAATGAACAGTCAGATTACCAAGGTATTGAACCATGTGATTTTCATGCAAGGGGACAAATAAAAAAAAAGTTAAAAATAAAAAGAGAAGACATGAAAAAAGCTATGACTGAATATTTCCTAGAATACACATGTAGTTGCAGATTTGAAAAAGACATTCTTGCTCATGAATAAAAAAAAATTGGGAGCATGATGTTGCAGAATACATTTATTGTGCCTTTCCCATCTATAAAAATCAAATTGTTATTCCTTACTATTATTTTACATAGTTAAAATCTAACATTCAGAGATTTTACAGAAATATTTAACTACCTTATCATGTGGTGACGTTTTAAGTTCAAATTAAAATTATGAGCCTTAACATATACTTAAGATTTTTCAACTATCGGAAGGGAAAAATATACATGTATATCAATTAAATAGCTAGGAGGACACAAGCAAGTTTATTAAACATGCATTTTGAAATTTCTAATTTACAAAATAGAAAATATTACATTAGCCTAAAAATTTTCTCTTCCAAACACTTACATTTGTTGTCTGTTAAATTATCATTCAGAATTCTTGGCATCTATCATTACTATACATTAAAGCAGAACGGTATGGAATAAAATACAACAGGAAGATATTTGCTGCCAATGAATAATTTCATTATTATTTTCCCAGGGCTGTTAAATGTGTTGTTGAATTAAAATCCAAACTTTGAATACATTCAAAAGTAAAATACATGTCATTTTGGGGATTAAAATTTCTCTTCATGCAATAATACGTATGAAATATTTACATGTATTTTATATTAGTTCTAGGATTGGTTAAAAATTATCCCCATTCAAGTTATTATTTTCAATGAATTTAGTTATTTTACAGCAACAAATAAACTTTACACTTTAAAAATCATATAGTATTGTTTAAAAGTTTGCTTCTTAAAGTATTGCCTTCTCATCTTATTAGTTCAAACATAGAAAAAAGTTCTTAGAAATTACCTCGTACTAATTTTAAGGTGGAAATTACCAGTCTGGCAGTAATTATAGAAGTAATCAAGGGGCATGGAGAGGGCAGAGAGGTGGTGGACGAGGAGGTGACCGGGGTGGCATGTCAAATGGTTATGGTAATAGAAATAGTCGAGGGTCAGGAAACAACTATGGTGGAAATAGGGGTAAGTTCTAATGAAGTGAATTTAGTAGTGAGTTCAGTAGAAATAAAATGGGGAACATTTTTCCAGATCTAATTTGTGGACTTGCTTTTGTACATGTTAATGCAAGGGATTATAACATTATACTTCACATTTCAAACTAATATGTTTTTCTATGCTCAATAGAAACGATTGAAACTGACAAACTTTTAGTTTAAAGATATTAAGTACATTTGTAAATATAGAATTTCCATGATATTTGTTTCTTTGTGTTTTATTAAGGAAATTTTCCAGTCAGAAGTTAGGTCAAATATAAGTTTTGTATTCTCACAGTTCAATCAGCAAAGAAAGAAACATATTTTATTTCTAGCATAATTGTATGTGAAGAAGATGGCTGGTTAAAAAAAACAGTTGGTTTTTCTGCTGTAGGTTGGTTGTTCTCTCAGTTCTTTGGCTTCATCCACCAATAAAAATATTGGCGGCCATGATATAACCAAATGTGCTGAAATTAAAATTATACAAAAGAAATAGATTAGAAATAACAAAAAATATGTGAAATACAGGTCTCTAATTTTTTATCTAATTTTATGTTTTTAATTTTTTCCCTTTATTTTCTTTCTGCTAAATAAATTTACTAATTAAAGAAAGGGTTCTGTTGCAATTTCAGGTGGTTACCAAGGTTACCCACCAAGAGAAAATTATCGCCCTGATGGTTACCAAGGATACAATGGCAATTATGGTAATGGAGGAGGATTTAAGCGTGGTGGTAGAGGAGAATCACGTGGAAATGGACCACGAGGAGGTGTGTGTCCGTATTGTACAGCCTTACTAGCCCAGATATATTATCCATTTAACAGTTTTAGTTACAATCCTATTTTCTTGTTCAAATATTTACAGAAGTTCAGCACTGGTATCAACAAGTCTAATAAACATTTTCAGTATCAAATTACAAACTGGTAAATGTAATCATGTAATAGTGTACTTGAATTCAAACCATATTGTAAAATATGTCAACAGACTTTTTTTTAGATAATAACACACCTTGTTTTGTTATTAAGGTATTTGAGGTACTAAATTTTTATTTTGTAAAAGATTCCTTGTCATTTTTTTTATAATTAGAAAAATATTTTGTGATTCAGGAAAGAATTCAGTATTTTGCTTCACTGAATTTTTAGTTGAATATCTATATTATACCCTCACTCTACGGAGTGGGTGGTATACTGGATTTACCTTGTCCGTCTGTCCGTCCATTCAAAAAAGAGTGGGGTATACTTTGCAACCTCATGTTTTGTTGTTACATGTGACAGTTGTTTACTGGAATTTCAGAAATCCCTTCTGACATTAAACTCAAACGGAAGGCTGCCTTTCTTTTTTAGCCATACTACGAAAAAACCCGTGGAAAATTGTCAGTCACGTGTATAGTTAGCTTTAACCCCTGCATGCCAATAAGTGTCAAATAGTTCATCCAAAATGTGCGAGTTGTTTTCGCAATGGCAGACTTAAGAACAAATTGCAAAAAACTGTATGAAAATATCTCTTGCCGTTTGAAAGTTATGTGAATTTTTCGAAAAGTATTAAAATATGAAATTTTATCTTTTTACACGAAATGTGAAAATTTCAACCGGAAATATCTCGAAAAGTAAATCATGAAGGAATAAATTTCTCTGCATATTCCAAACGTGTACATTGAAATTGACCTTCATTCAAAATTTCAAAAAATTCTAATCGTGGGATCGTTTTTACATGACAGGGAGTACATGAACAGTGTATAAATATCGGGGCCGGGAGTAGTTTGTTTCAAGTTCGGTACAGCATGATTAGTGTATAAACGGGGAAAGTACTTTGTTTCATTATGAATGATGATATCTATACTACTTGTTCTTTAACATGTTAAACTGCTTACATTAGACCGGAAATATAATGACATGACTAAAAGGAAATCGCATCGGATGGTTCCGGAACTTATTAATTTGTCTAATTGCTTATTGTTTCAAACAGTAATCGATGTAAAAGGGTAAAATTTTCAGTATACCCTATCAAGTATATATACCCTTATATAAGTTTGACTTGAAGCTTTCTTCGGTTATACGTTTATTAGGTGAACAAAAAAACGGTCTTTAGATTTAGTAGTATAGATAAGACGTGATGTGCATCTTCTGTTGTCTTGGGTAGTAACCTGTGAAGTGTTTTTAGACGGGGAAGCAGATTTGCCTTTTTTATTTTCATGCATGTCAAGTTGGGCATGTGGTCACTTTCTGTTTTTAAAATTTCCAGTTGCCGACAAAATGTTTGTTTTTACAAATATAAAGACGCGATGTGCATCTTCTCTTTTTGGATATTTAATCCCTGGAGCCTTGGGTGAAGTGTTCTTTATAAGACGGGGAAGCAAGCATATTTGCCTTTTTTTATTTTCATTCATTTTGGGCATGTGGTCGCTTTTTAAATTCCCAGTGCAGATGATTGAATAGAAAGACGATTGTTCATTTTCTTTTGTGCATTTTTCTTTACACTTACGCAACGAAATCCTAAACCGTTTTCTGTCGAGCTGTCTTTAGACAAACTTTTCCTCGGTCGATACCGGAAACTTCTTGTGATGTATACTTCCAGAACGGTATCGGTTTTCGTGATCCGCATTAATTAATTAGGGGTAATTAGCAATACGCGGAAACAATTGCGTATGTACTGATAAAAGTTTTAAACTGCACAATGGTCTCATACTTCTGATATATAAAGATCGCACGTCGCATTTGTTGTTGAAACGGCAACCCCGCTAACAAAAATTTGTCTCATTCTTTTAGTAGTATTAATTTATTTTGCATTATCCTGCTTTGTATTTATATACATGTAAATCCATGTTTAAAAATGTTATTTTTACCTCCTTTTTAAACCCAAATGATCATAAAAATTTGTTATATAAATACATCAAAATTGTTTCTTTTAAGTATTTAATGATTAATAATACTAGGTAATAATAACAAAATTCAGATAAGATCCAAAGTTTGTGTAAAATTTACAATATTCTTAGACATTATGAATCCCATTGTAAGTCTTTGATCATTTTTCATCAATTTTGTGCTACTGACATAATGCTTAATGCAGCCTTCGTTGTTAAAAGATGGTTTTTAGGGTTAGGTTGCTAAGCAACCAAAACCCTTATGCCGTCGGTCGTTTGGTTAGACAATGAAGGAAACTTTGGAAATCTGGTGTTTTGTGGAAAAAGTTGGACCAGAAGTTTTTGAAACTATGTTTTTATGAGTAAATATGCAAGCTTATCTAGGATTGAAGCTTAAGCAAGGCTAGTTAAGCAGCTTTTTATCTCGATTTTGAGATGACACATGCGCAAAGCAACCTCCATATTTTTCGAATTACGACTATGTTTATATTGGAATATCATATAAGAAAATAAACATTCCGCGGTAAAATAGTCCTAATATTTGTTGTTGCTGGTGCAGTTGTTTTTTAATAGAAATGTAACTGAAACACACCGAGAAGTGTAATTGTCCAGTTATTTAATAAAAGATGTGTGTTTTATTGACGATTTCCTTTTTGTTTTGAAAGCCGTGTAAAGTATTCGCACCTTTTAAAGTGTACAATGCTATCGGCGTAAGGATTTTGAATGTTGACATTTGCACGGATATTTTGGGAAGGATTACAATCAGGTTTATTTTCAAAAGATTTCAAAGGTAAGTTCCATTTTTGTTGTGAACGTGATTGTTAACTTATACAGAACATATTTTGCACATTATTTGCTTATTCTTCTTGTAATTCTGATGGTATTTTGTGTATTTGATTAACCTTTTGACCTGATCATCGTGACTTCATTTTGTCAAACCTGTTGGTCAGTGATAGAATTGCATACAGGTTATTTGAAATGCCGACAACTTGCACATTAAGATTGAAAAACACTGTGTTTATCATTAATTTAGAAAACGGTATTATCGAAGGTATAATGGGTTTATTTTAATTGAAAGCTTGAATGTTTACGTTCTTTTTGTGTATTTGATTAACCTTTTGACCTGATCATCGTGACTTCATTTTGTCAAACCTGTTGGTCAGTGATAGAATTGCATACAGGTTATTTGAAATTCCGACAACTTGCACATTAAGATTGAAAAACACTGTGTTTATCATTAATTTAGAAAACTGTATTATCGAAGGTATAATGGGTTTATTTTAATTGAAAGCTTGAATGTTTACGTTCTGATCTACCTGCACATGCGCAATGTAGTGTAAATAGAAATAACCCCCTTCTACAATTGTCCAAACTTTGTCTTTTTAGCTCACCTGACCCGAAGGGTCATGTGAGCTATTGCCATCACTTGGCGTCCGTCGTCCGTCCGTCGTCCGGTCGTCCGTTAACTTTTTCAAACGTTAACTCCTCCAACACCATAAGTCCAACTGCAACCAAACTTGGTACAGTTATTAATTGGTATGGGTGCTACAAATCTATTGTTTGGATTTTTGATTCGTATAAAAACATGGCCGTTATGGCTAAAAATAGAACATAGGGGTAAATCGCAGTTTTTTGCAAATAAGTCAGAAACGGTCACAGATATCAAAATTCTGGCATAGGGTAAAAGTGTTCAGCACCTCAAGATCTACCTGCCCTGAAATTTTGAAGAAGATCCAACGACCCATGTAGGAGTTATTGCCCTTTTTTTGACATTTTTGGCTTTTTTTTATGTTATTATTTCAAAAATCTTCTCCTCTGAAACTACTGAATGGATTTGGATAAAACTTAGCATGATTGTTCCTTAGGGTATCCTGCACAAAATTTATGCTTCGATTTTTGATCCGTCGAAA
Source organism: Mytilisepta virgata (assembly GCA_028015205.1). Classification (NCBI taxonomy): domain Eukaryota; kingdom Metazoa; phylum Mollusca; class Bivalvia; order Mytilida; family Mytilidae; genus Mytilisepta; species Mytilisepta virgata. Next base: position 43,437,601 of record CM051515.1, read on the forward strand.
AACATGGCCACTGTTGCTAAAAATAGAACATAGGGGTCAAACAACAGTTTTTTTTATGTTATTATTTCAAAAATCTTCTTCTCTGAAACTGCTATTCAAAATCAAATGAAACTTGGTAAGATTGTTCCTTGGGGTATCCTGCAAAAAGTTTATGCTTCGATTTTTGATCCGTCGAAAAACATGGCCACTGTTACTAAAAATAGAACATAGGGGTCAAACAACAGTCCTTCGCAAATATCTCAAAAATCATTAGGTTACGGCAAATTCTGGCAAGTTGAAAGTGTTCAGCATGATGAGAGCTACCTGTGTGCTGATTTGTTTTATGTTATTATTTCAAAAATCTTGTTCTCTGAAACTACTATTCAAAATCAAATGAAACTTATGTTACGTTTGTAGTCTCATCGTCTTTTTAAAGCATATTATAACCATTACATTTAAATTTCTTTTAAACAACGATAAGAGGATTTGGTTTGTAAAAACATTCATTTCATTTGAAAAAGTTCAAATTTATTTCTCTGAGAAACGCGAATACGCAATTCCGTTCCGAACTCGTTTCGAAATTCTTTTCAAAAGTAAACTTCCAGGTAGGAAAAAATCAATAAATTTTACTTAAAAATCGATCTTGTTTCAATCAAATTTATTAATTTAGATAGTTTAAATGGTTTAGAAAGCCGAAAGTAACACTCGATGAGGACTGAAAGTAATTAACTTGCATAAGAAGTTAAAATTACTGACTGCCACCACCTGAGAACAACGATCGTAACTTTGACAATTTTGAAATCGTCGGAAAAATAGAGTTGTCAAAAAATTCAAATTTCCTTGAATTTTCAAAAGTGTCCAATAATTAGGGTTATTATGGTAGATGTATTATTAACATGCATATGCCTGTGCAAGTATAGCCCCCACCCCTGCCGTTGTTATTCATAGATGTGACTAATAGGGAGCCGTTTGTCAGCTGTACAAGTGAGCTTTTCTCATCACTTGGCGTCCGTCGTCCGTCGTCGTCCGTTAACTTTTACAAAAATCTTCTCCTCTGAAACTACTGGGCCAAATTGAACCAAACTTGGCCACAAGCATCATTAGGGTATCTAGTTAAAAAAATGTGTCCGATGACCCCGCCTGCCAACCAACATGGCCGACATGGCTAAAAATAGCACATAGGGGTAAACTGCAGTTTTTGTCTTATATCTCAAAAACTATAGCAATTAGAGCAAAACTGACATGGGGTAAAAATGTTCATCAGGACAAGATCTACCTGTCATAAAATTTTCAGACGAATCGGTCAACCCTTTGTTGGGTTATTGCCCCTGAATTGTTAATTTTAAGGAAATTTTGCAGTTTTAGGTTATTATCTTGAATATTATTATAGATAAAGACAAATTGTAGACAGCAAAAATGTTCCACCAAGTAAGATCTACAAATAAGTCAACATGACCAAAATCATTGATTGACCCCTTATAGGAGTTTTTGCCCTTTAAAGACAGCATCCAGCGTAAACTTTCCTTTAAATATCTTTTCCTCTCAAACCACTGGCCCAATTGAGATCAAAGTTTGGTGGAATGGTCCTTGGGTGATCCCCTTCCAAAACTGTATCCGGCATTCCCGACTTCCAACCGACATGGCTGCTGTTACTAAAAATAGAAAAAAAAGGGGGGTGACTTTTAAAAATCTTCTTATATGAAACTACAAGTCCAGTTGGAACCAAAGTTTGCAGTAATAGTTCTTAAGAGGTTCTGTTTCAGAAATATGTCCAATGACCCGGACTGTTAACCAAGATGGCCGCCACAGCCGAACTTAGTTTAACATAGGGCCCTATGGGAAAATTCATTGAAAAATCTTCTTGTCTGAAACCACTTGACATATTGGAGCAGGACTTGGCGGCATTGGTCCTTAGGAGGTCCTTTTTCAGAAATGTGTCTGATTTCGTGGACTGTGAACCAAGATGGCCGCCACAGCCGAATTTAGTTTAACATAGGACCCTATGGGAAATTCACTTAAAAATCTTCTCGTCTGAAACCACTAAGCCAATTAGAATTAGACTTGGAAGCAATGGTCCTTAGATGGTCCTCTTTCAGAATTTTGTGTGATGACCCAGACTGTCAACCAAGATGGCCGCCACACCCGAGCTTAGTTTAACATAGGGCCCTATGGGAAAATTCATTGAAAAATCTTCTTGTCTGAAACCACTTGACATATTGGAGCAGGACTTGGCGGCATTGGTCCTTAGGAGGTCCTTTCTCAGAAATGTGTCTGATTTCGTGGACTGTGAACCAAGATGGCCACCACAGCAGAACTTAGTTTAACATAGGACCCTATGGGAAAATCACTCAAAAATCTTCTTGTCTGAAACCACTTGACCAATTGGAACCAGACTTGGCAGCAATGGTCCTTAGATGGTCCTCTTACAGAGGTGTGTCCGATGACCCGGACTGTCAACCAAGATGGCCGCCACAACCGAACTTAGTTTAACATAGGGCCCTATAGGAAAATTCATTGAAAAATCTTCTTGTCTGAAACCACTTGGCATATTGGAGCCAAACTTGGCAGCATTGGTCCTTAGGAGGTCCTTTCTCAGAAATGTGTCTGATTTCGTGGACTGTTAACCAAGATGGCCGCCACAGCCGAACTTAGTTTAACATAGGGCCCTATGGGAAAATTCATTGAAAAATCTTCTCGTCTGAAACCGCTTAGCCAGTTGGAACAAGACTTAGCAGAAATGGTCCTTAGATGGTTCTCCTTTAGAAATGTATCCGTGGACCTGGACTTAACCAAGATGACTGCCACAGCTGAAATTAGTTCAACATAGAATCCTATAGAAAATAGCCAAATTGACTGCAACACTTAAATTTTTAGGTCTGCTCAAGGTGAAAAGTTAAATCCAGGTGAGCGATACAGGCTCTTGAGAGCCTCTAGTTATATAACCTTAATACATTTTTTGTAACTTGAAGACCTTTGATTTCTGTTTATTTTAATTCATCAAATCATTATTATGCGTTTGACTTTTTAAAAAAATTCAATTTAGAGTGATAATTCAAGAAACGTTAGCCGACTCGTGCTTTCTTTGATTGATTAGTGCATATTTATGTACAGACATGCGCAATAAAGTTGAGTAGTAGAACCTTCAGCTCAGATACGCTGTGTTGCGAAAATATACGTTTTAAAAAATCACTGTATATTTTGAAACCAAAGCAATACATATGCTGTCAATTTAAAAAAAAAATCAGTCACCTACCCACAGGAACATTATTATATAATAGACACTTTTTCCGCAGAGCTCGTTAACTTTCATAATTGATATATTTCCTTGTAAATAATACTGTTAATAAAAAGAATTCAATACCAAAACCTATTTTGCAATACATTGTACAAACAAAAAGCATTGAAATAATCATCAGCAATGTTTGTACAAATAAAAGTCAAATGCTAGCAACCTAACCCTACCGGTGCTATGCACTTTGATTACTTCAGTGTTTGATTCAGGGGTGATTTTATTCCATTTTTTTGGTGCAATTCAGATTATTCTGTGATGGATCCTTTATTATAGATAGCAATATGGCTTCCGATACAGTATTTCCGGTTTTTTTTCTGGCTGATAAAATCATCTCTGTTGATTTAAAAGTAGAAAATTCTTTTTAGTAACTTTGTGTTAAAAGAGAAAATTTTCTTGCATTGTTATCAAATTTACCAAAAAATAAGATTATCAGTTTGGTGATGTATGAAAAAGGAAAATTTGTTGTGCAGTCAGATTGTCTTGTGTGTGTGCTTCGTTTACTGATGTTTGTACCATGTTCAGAGCATGTTGCTATTTGGGCTAACAGAAGAAAAACACTTCTTCCAAGCTTGTTAACAGATGTAGAATGAAGAATCTGTAGGAATTGATATCATAATTTATTGAATATAATGATATGACTTGTTGGCTTTAATTAAATGCTCAGCAATCAAGTCTGTAGCTCCAACTGTGGACTCATTTTAGTTTGTATCAGTTTGTTTGGCTTCATGATAAATTTTTGTTTAGAGCATATTAAATTTCATGCTTCTGTAATTTTTTTGCAATTTAACATATTATTTTATAGTCAAATATGGGATTCCACCGCAATATTAAAGAAAAACCATGAAAAACAACAAATGTAATGAATCCACAGTACCGTAAATTGGGATATTTTAGTTTATTTTGCGCCTGTTGCAAATTGGCCAAAATTAAACACACCAAAATCAATACAATTCAATTCATAAAGATTTATAAAAGAACAATTTTATTTTATTAGTTGTCAATCATGACAGCTTGTAGTGACAAAATTATTACAATCACATCATTGCTAGTCATACAGATTTGTAAATCATACTCTTAATTTTAGTTAAGTTTATATTTATTTTAATTATTTTTCTGAAAGTGCCAAAAATAAAAACACTACTGATACAAAAGTCTAAAATTTAAAATCCATGTTGTTAGCTAAAACCGCCAAAATGTCCCTACACTTAAATATCCTGATTTATAGTATTGTTTAAAGCTTCGATATATTTATTTCACCGATTATTTGTTTCAGGTGGGGGACGAGGTGGAGCGCCAAGAGGTGGGCGTGGAGGAAACAGAGGTGGCTTCGGGAGGCCACAGTCATAGACTGCATGGAACCAGATTCTACATTTGATTAAGTTGTGGATGATTCAGCATGAGGGCTGCAATTTTCATTTTATTTTTTTTTCTACCTGCATATGCTTGACATTAAAGAGTTATCTCCCATGTAGAATATAATTTTGAAGAATCATTTTTTATGATATTCCTCAATGTAATATTGACATATTTTTGAAAATGATTATTTAGGATGTGTATTGCATAATTTCAGTAATTTCTAATATAATTAGAACTGTCTTATCCACAACTTGACATGTAAATGATTTAAGATTGATAGAGTAGGTTTGGCAAGGCAATATTCAACGGCAAACAACGGTCAACCAAATTCATAGAAAAACATAAAGTGCAAAACTAAAGGCTTCACCAAGAAAATTTTGTACTCTAAATATGATGTAAAGATTGTATATTGAATTTTTTGTACAAATTTATGATCAAATAATGATTCAATACCACAACACGTACATGTTTTCTAATTTCTTCCAGTGCTATTATGTGTTAAATTGCATCTATGAACAAACATTTTATAAGTCAATCAAAAAAAAATTGATTGCATTAAGCATTTTTGTCAAAAAATATGAAAAAGTAAAAAAAAAGAGAAAAATGTTTCAGCATCTCCAAATGAAACTTTTGAGGACAGTGAAATCTGAGATTGTGATATAGTAATATATCGGTGTGTATTATTGTAACTATGAAATGGTGCATTAAAAAGTTTCATTTTATACTTCTTTTGAGTATTTTTTAAATGCCTGTCCTCCATTAATGTCTTCTTCACAAAGAAAAAGTGAAAACTAAAGAAAAGGTCCAAATGCAGTTTACTAAAGCATATTAGTTAAATTAGTAACAGAACAAGCAGAACGTGGGAAAAGTTGTGTATTGATGTTATATAAAACTAATTGTAATGTAAAAAGTTTAACATCAATTTTCCTTTGTCTACATTGAAAATCTCAAAGCTTCAAATTCTGCAGTTATGCCAAGAATCACTCAGTAGAATTGAAAAATCTTTAAAAAAAATTCACTGAACTATTTTTATAGTTCCTGTTTTGATTTGATTGTTGCAAATTTCTATTTTAATAGCAAAAATGATCCTCATTTGCACATTTTCAGTAAAAGGTCTAAACTAAAATATTGTTCACATTGATTGCCATTTTTGTAGAGAACTCCTCTTCCTTCAGTGGTAAAGTATTGTTCACATTGAATTGGCTAAAAAATATTTTGATACGAATTAGGGAAATCTATTTAAAATAAAGTTGTCACTCATTTTATCACGGTGGAATCGCATATTTACTGTTCACAGTTTGTCTTTATAATAATATTCAAGTTAATTACCCAGTTCAGGGGCAATTACCCGAAAATGGGTTGACCTATTCATCTGAAAATTTTATGGCATGTAGATTTTGACCTCATAAACATTTTAACTTCTCTTCAGTTTTGCTCTAACTGCTTTAGTTTTTGAGATATGAGCCAAAAAGTGCATTTTTCACCTAAATTCTAATTTTAGCCATGGCAGCCATGATTCTGGATGGACAAGAAAATAAAGCACTTTATAATACATCCCCTAAGGATCTTTCAGCCTGAGTTATGCTGAAATTGATTCTCTAGTTTCAGAGGAGATTTTTGAAAGTTTACAAAGATGACAAAAAAAATGTGAAAAATTCTCTAAAAAGGGCAAAAACTCCTACAAGGGGTCAATTAACGATATTTGTCATGTGGACTTATTTGTAGATCTGTGTTGAGCGTTTTTGCTGTGTACAGTTTGTCTTTATCTATAATAATATTCAAGATAATAATAGTGGACACTAAAGGTCTCGACTGAGTATGCACATGGACACAGAATAAAGAATATCTGATACCCGACATTGCAAGTCAAAGGAAAATACACTAACAGAAATACTAGTAGTAATGGTCAGGAAAAATTTTTCTGAAAAATCTCATGTCATGCGAGCCTAAAAATGTGACCAAGGTCAGCTGACAGGTCTCAGACTAACATTTATCCACTAAGAACTATCTACAGACCAAATATGGTGGGTCTAGGTATCAGTTGCTGAGAAAGAGACTGGATGCAAGTCACTCAACCACGAAATAGAGTTCAAGATCCATAAATAAGTGTCAGACTGACATGTACCCACCAAGAACTACCAACACAACAAATATGGTGGGTCTAGGTATTACTTTCTGAGAAATGGACTAAATCACAAAATTGTAACACAAGTCACTCTAGTATGAAATTGAGGTCAAAGTCCAGAGACAGGTGTCAGACTGGCATGTACCCACTTAGAACTATCTATTGACCAGATATGGTGGGCTTTGGTACAACAGTTGCTAAGAAATGGACTTAATCACGAAAATGTTTTTATGAAATTGAGGTCAAGGTCAAAAGCAGGTGTCGGACTGAGATGTATCCATCAAGACTTAACTATTAAAACCAAATATTGGGGGTAAAGGTATTGTAGTTGCTTAACCACAAAAAACATAGTCACCCATGCATGAAATTGAGGTCAAGGTCCCAAGCCAGGTGTCGGATTGACATTTACCCTCCAAGAACTATCTATTGACCAATGACCATGAAATTGAGGTCAAGGTCAAAAGGCAGGTGTCAGTCTGACATGTACCCACCAAGAACTACTTGACCAAATATTGTGGGTCTAGGTATTAAAGTTGCTGAGAAGTGGACTTAACCATGAAAATATGACAAGTCGCCCAAGCATGAAATTGAGGTCAAGGTACTAAGCCAGTCAGACTGACATGTACCCACTTAGAACTGTCTACAGATCCAATATGGTTGGACCAGGTATATCAGTTGATGAGAAATGAATTTAACCACAAAAAATAGACGCAGATTTTACATTTATGTTTATGAAGTCCGTGAACAGTGGACCAAAAATCTCAGTTGTAGGTATCATGTGTCCAAAGCTATTAAGGTTATAAAAAAAGTTTATGCCGCCACTGCCAGAAAGTAATACCTATATCTCGCCTTTTGCGACTTTGTCGCAGGCAAGACAACCTAAACCTGCAAAATTTCCTAAAAATTAACAATTCAGGGGCAAAAACCCAACAAAGGGTTGACCAATTCGTCTGAAACTTTCAAGGCAGGTAGATGAACATTTTTACCCCATGCCAGTTTTGAGATATAAGCCAAAACCTGTAGTTTACCCTCTTGTGTTCTATTTTTAGCCATGGCGGCCATGTTTCCTGACAGTTAAGAAAATAAAATGCACACTTTATACTAGATACCCTAAGGATCATTCCACGAAAGTTGGTCCCGATTGGCAAATTTGCTTCAGAGAATATCTTTTAAAGAAAATTTTACACGCAGGGCATATACCTCAAGCATTGAGAAACTTTCTAAAACTTCCACATATTATAAGTTAGTATAAAAGTGGACACACTTTGAACTCATTTTCATGGTTCAATGATCTGTATTAAGTGTCATGATAATTTCTCTCTTCATTTTCACTGGATAACAGGTCGTTTTATTTGGTATATGTATATGCAGTGAGGATTTTATTGTTTTGTTTTCTTCCCCATTTTTAGCTCACCTGTCCTAAAAGGACACGAGCTTTTACCATCACTTGGCGTCCGTCGTAAATTTTTTCAAAGATCTTCTCATCTGAAACCACTGAACCAATTACAGCTATACTTAGTCTGAATGATCCTTAGGTTATCTAGAATGAATTTGTTTTTTATTTTCTTGTCCGTCAAGAAAAAACTGGCTAAAAATAGAACATAAGGGGTAAACTGCAGTTTTTGGCTTATATCTCAAAAACTAAAGCATTTAGAGCAAAACTGACATGGGTTTAACATGTGCATCAGGTCAAGATCTACCTGCAATGAAAATTTCAAACGAATCAGTCAACTCTTTTTTGGGTTATGGCCCTAGCTGTACAAGTAAAATGAGGGTCAAGGTCATTGAAAAAGTCCATAGCAACCATATATATTTGGGTTCACGCTTCTATATTTTAGCTGTAAAAGTCAATATTAAGGCGAAAAATGCAACAGTATACATTAATGGCAAAAAAATCAGTGATGCAAGATCTACACAAAAAATAACAGGTGAGATACTCAGGCTCCTGGGAGCCTCTTGTTTATTATTTTTGTTTTTTTGCAATTTCAATTTGCCCATTGTTTTTTTTTTTTGGGGGGGGGGGGGTTATATACTGTAATTTAGCTTCTAGTACAGAATTTCCACTGTTTCCCAATGTCCGCAAATTCATCCCACTACATGGAATCATAAGGATTACAAATCAAGATGAAAAGCCTTGACCTGACCTTACCTGACCTTGACCTCATTTTCAAGGTTCATTGTTCAACATTACATTTTTATGACAGGTTTATAATATATTGTCTTAGGATTCATGACAGGGCTATATAAGTAATCTTAAGAACTATTAAAGACGATGGCCACAAATTCAAATATTCTGTAAAAGATGATTTAGAATTTATTGTTACTGTTGCTACAGTTTATGCATACAATGAATCAGCAATCAAATTTCTGATACAATACTGTAACATTCAAAACACTTGTGTATTTCAACAATGCATCACAAGGTATGAGCAAATGTTGAAGAAAACTACTGGCTATCTCACCAGGTGCCCAATCTCACAATGTAAATGTTGAAGAAAACTACTGGCTATCTCACCAGGTGCCCAATCTCACAATGTATGGTTTTCCTTTCAAAATAAAAAGTTTAATGAAATTTTATTTACCTTTATTCATTATATGAAATTAACACATATTTTACATTTTTGAAAACAAGAACAGAAATGGCAAGTGGAAATACTCCAGCATTAGGGTACTTGGCCTGTAGCCTGATTCTCAAATAATTGCCCACAAAAAGATTAAAGTTTAAAATTGAGTGGTTTCTTGGGTGTTCTGCCTTCCACATTTTGGACTACTCTGAAGTGTTGTGTTATTCCATGTTGAAGATAATTTGATATTATAAAAACTTTCTCCTCTGTACTATGAATCTTTAAAGTTTTATGAAAGTTGATATTTGTTATTAGTAAAAAATTCAAGGAGGTTATCATAATTTTATGAAATGAATACAATATGTTACATGATAAAGAATATGATAGAAAACAAAGTATTATAAACTTTATTTGAAAGCATTTATTTTTAGTGGCTAATAAAATTTTTAAATTAAGAAATCTCATCTCTAAAATCCTTTGCATTCTATTATATTATTTATTTTCAAATATCTCCACCAACAAAAAAATCTCATATTTTTGATCACATGCATCCAAAGTTGCATAAAATTTTTTCAAGAATTTATCAGAATTTATCAATGTGTAAACTCGGGCTTATCACTCACAAACTTTGCATAAAGTCCTTTGGACTTTATTTAGTTTGTGAGTGAATCGCCAGAGTTAACAAATAGATAAATTCCTTCAAAATAACCTTTATTACTATAAAAACAAATTTTTAGTGTCTAGGATTGTAAAAATTTAAATCCTGAATCAGCCATTTTCTGTCAAAGAATCTAACATACGCTTATCTGAATAATTTTTGGTAAGGTATAAATTCATCTGATAAGGTATGACAAGAATACATGGTCCCTTTATCTAAAAGATGGTTCTACAAATGAGATATTTAAAGTGTATTTAATGAAACTGATCATAAGTTGTTGGAGTCATTACATTTTGTCATATACCAATTTTTGTGGTCTTCATGGATGGAGTTGAGCCATGAATGAAATACATAATTAAATTTGTGTTACTGATAGGCAAGAACAAAGCAAAAAAATTCTGCATGTTCACAACACACATTTTTTTTGCTAAACCACAGAAACTGGTATCCATAAAATTAATGAATAACAATATTTTCCAACTACAAATCCCTTAAGTAATAGGAATTAAGTCTTTTTCCCTGATACATATCTAACAAGATTTTCCACCAGTACTGTATAAAAAGAATTTTACCTTGTATCAAGTATTATCCTGAGTTGGCTTTGATGAATTATTAGAATAGCATAAAAAACGTATTGACCGTATTCTATCACATTGTTTGACCAATACAAATGATAAAAACATATTATATATCGTCATAGCAATGTATTTATCTGAGGCCATATAAAATATATTCCCAACATCCTCTTCCCTGCCCATTTCTACATTCAACTTTCCTTCCGTTAATTTATAATTTGTTATATTAAAAGAGTACACGATTTTCTTTCACCTTTTGCCATGAAAAAAGTATATTACAACACTCTAATAACAAAAAAGAGAAACAAAATCTTTTCTCCCTAGACAAATATTTAGGGAAGGTCAGATGAGAACCTAAAAATTATTTTTAACGGCCTTCAAAGAATACAATGATGAAAAATTTGATTCAAGCCTGAAAGTAACAAAAAAACAATTTGATATCTCTAATCAGTAATGTTCACCTGAATTTACAAATCCATTAAATTTTAATGTCAATCTGAAATTCTTTTTAGATACAATGCATGAACTAAAATGTTGAAGTTTCCATGTATGAATGAATGTGCATTTGATTATCAAATAGTCTCAGTAAATTTACAAAAATATGAAATATCAAGATATCATTCTCAACATATTCTGATTTTAGAAGAATTTATTGTTCATTATTTTTGTAACCTCCTGGTTCTTATGTTACCATACCTATATCACCAAGATGGAATTTAAAAATATGTAATCTTAATAATGTTTTTTACTTTTATTTAACTTGGTATTGTCTTATCACTGTATATCCCATCTCCCCCCCCCCCCCCCCAAAATATGAAGATCTCTTCATATATGTGTTATTTTACTCTTAGGGGGCTTAAGTTTTTGGTATCCAAGATCCCAACCCTATGAGTCCTCATATTCTTTAACTTTTCTTGTTAGTTTCTAAAATTTCACCTTTTGCGTTTTTGGATTGATTATGGATTATAAAAGTGTCCCTTCAATGGAATTTCTTTTCTGTACTGTAGAACCTTGATTATCCAAACTTTCCTTAACTCAAATTGTTCTTTGCCAATTATTAAGGTATTTGAGCAATTAAGTTTCAATTTTATTCATCTATTGTGTATACACTATAACCAAAGTTTTTGTACCAGACCTGACATAAATAAATCTTATAATAAGTGCTTTAGGCATAGCATACATACACTGCCATTTATAAACCAAGTACATGTGAACATAAAAAAATCCATTGCATACAATCTTTTATCTCACATCTTCCCCTTACACTCTTTACAAGATATTTACACACATACATGTATACATAAGATACATACACAGAAATGCATTTTTTATGATAATCATATGTGTACTCTGCAGCACAAGAAATAAACCAGTCCTTTCAAGCTGTAATATTATAATTTTTGTCATATTTTATTAATTTTTAGCAGCAATTGCTTTTAACTGACTTCCTGTCAAATTTCGTTTTTTCAGCAGTAGCGGTTTATTTAAAAACAGTTAGAAAAATCAATTGATAAATCAATCGCACCATTCCAAAAATAAAATGCAGAAAAATGAAAACAATTTAAATTTATTTTGATGATTCGGCAACATTTTTTAAATTGGATTGAACATACTGTTTTTGAAAAAATAAAACTTAAAATAAAAAAATTCTTCTTTAAATATAACTAAATGCTATGAATTTCAGAAAATTTCAAATCCGTAGTCCATTATAATAATTAATGTAGATATATGCACCTGAATATTTTATGCAAAAATATATAAATAAATAGAAGTGGTACATTTCTTTAGTAACAGAGTACATATTATGTGCATCATAAATATTTACAGAATTATTTGAGACAAAGGTCCATAATATTTATCACAATACATACTACTGACTCGATAATCACAATCAACCATATCAAACCATGATGCTCTAATGTCAGGAAAACAAAATTTTACTTTTTACACATGATACTTTAATTCGTAAAGTTACTTTATTTGATTTTAACTTCCTATTAAACAACTTCATTTGATATTGCCCAGTAATGTTTTTCAGTACCTAAGGCAATACCTGTTTGATTTCTAGTTCTTTGGATTTTGTAGTGGCAACATTTAAGAAAACACTTAAGATCTGAATGCTTCATTTTACCTTTGACAAATATAAAATACAACTCAAATTTTTAATATTCTCTGTAGTCATTGAAATATAACTCCTCTGCATTGCAGCATCATCAATGTCATCATGAAGCACACACTAAACAAGATTTTGACTTTTACTGGGTTAAGATACATCCCTTTTCAGAACCATGTGATTGATATCCTCCAACGAAAAATACGGATTTCAATGAAATGTAATGTAATTATTTAAAACTGAAAAGATTTTTTTGGATTCTATATTTTTATAAGAGATTATTTTATTCTATAAGATTTAAGAATTATATTGGATATTCACAGTAAAGTAAAGAGTAAACTACAGTTCATGATGTAGAATGACAGCAAATTTTACTATGAAGTACAATTTAACGTATATTAGACCGAAATTACGTTTAAAAGTTTTAATATAGAAACTTGCTCCAATATTTAAAAGCAAAATTTATAAATTTTGACATGCTAAGTACTTCCTAAAAACCTGCTCCAAGAACATTTTTAATTTGCTCAGTTTTTGCTGTATTCTCTCTTGAAAAGTCCAAAAAACAAATATCAAACTGGTATTGCCTTTCAGTAATTAAGATTTTGAACCATTTTTTAACATTTATTTCTGTTATAAATAAACCTTAAAAATATTATAACAACTGTTCTATATTCGAGAATCCAATTATAAAACTTTCCAACTTTCTAAACTTCATTCATACATCTGTACTATATCACTGCATTTTGGCTTAAACATACACTTCTTTTCGTCATACTTTGTCTTTACGATAATGATGATCGACTAATACTTTTTTGCCATTAGTTATCACTCGAGGTACCTCTCTTCGGACAGGTGTGGGAGTTTTTGAAACTCTAAGCTTTTCAAATACCTGTAAGAATACATGTAATAAACTATAAATTAAACAGGAAAGGCAGATTTAAATATTACTGCATTCAAATATATTTGCACTCAAACTTGTTCAAAATATATGTACTTTTCAATGCAATTTTAATAAAAGAAATAGAGAAATTGCATATGATAACTTATTCTCTTGACTCTGAAACTTTTAATTATAGTTGAATGACATTACTGGATCAAAATCACTCATGCTTGTATAATAGGTCCTTATGTGTTAATTTAAGCTTGGATCTTCATTTTTATTTACGATATTGGGATGCATGGAATTCAAACCCATAACTTATTTTTGAGATGGTAGTAATAATCATTAGTTGTTACCCAAACTAACCCACTTTGACATTTAGGCCGTGTTTCAGGGAAATATGGATACTTAGGCATAAATTAAAATGTAAGCATGCAGTCAGTGAATTAAAACTGGTATTACAGTATCAAGTTCATTTCAAGGACACAAAACAATTATCGGCTACATATTACCTCTTCGTCACCATTTTCTCTTGGTGAACAGCTATGTGTAGGAGATATTCCAGTCTCAGACGAATAAGATGATGTACTATCTGTGCTAACTTTTCTCTGACTTAAAGCATCCCCACGTGGACCTAACATTAAATTCTGTAGGTGTTCACATACCCTTCTGAATCTACGAGATGGTCCTGTAAACAGAAAAAATACACGTAATTTATAGTTATTGTATATATTCTTTTTAAAGAAATACATTATATTATCATAAACACACAATTATATTAATGAAGCAGAAATACTGTTGATTTTTCTTACTGTACGGATGGTATCACTGAACATCCCAGGTATGTGATATTGGTTTGTTTATTGGAATTTTATGCCACTTTCAGAAAAAAGAAGTCAGTTTTGATTGGTGGTAGATGCAGGAGTAATTTGAGATGGAGGAAAAATAGGTAATCCTAGTCAATAAAGTTTTTGTAAGAACACATTCTCCGACAAGACAGGTTCACCTTCACAATCTCAGTGTGCTAGTGACCAGTAGGAGTACAATCAAATAATCGGAATAATCGGCCACGAGGGCATAACATGTTTTGCATATACATTTAAAACTGCCTTAAAGGGCAAATCTACAGGGAACTGAAAATATCCCCATCATGAACAATGCTTGTAAATTCTCTGTATTATGTGCACCTGTTAATAAAGGGCACCTTTCTCATGTCCCATGGTGTCCTTTATACACATGTTTGACTGTAGTAGAAAACTTGAAATGAAACTGAATGTAAAATTAAAGCAGAATGACATCTATCTTAGCTGACCTCTGTAACATACACTATAATAAACAATGCATTCTTACCTTCTGTGTGTTGGATGTCATTAAATAATTAAACTTACCAGAAATCAAAGAGAATGTGATACAATACATGGTTCCAGTGGTAACACCTGTTGTATGAGCAGGAGTTATGTCCACTTGGAATCTGACACTGCGAGAAAACATTGATGTGTTACTAGTTCTCCTGTACTCTGCTCTGAATGTTGACGTTGACACAACACTGTGACTTAGATCAGCGGTCTGAAACATAAATCAATTAATAACTTCTAAATCTTTACCTAATGTTAATTAAATTCCTTATTTTCAGTAGATCTACTAATGACTACGTTTAGGTTGATCCAGGCTGAAAGCGTCAAGCGTGAACTAAATCTAAGGAACACTCACGAAAATATCATTTTGAGAAATCAACAAAAACTGAAATGCTTGATTATTTAATAAGCAATACCGGTATAAAATGTTTAAACATATGTAAGATACTGAACTGCTGTCCTAAACTACAATACAGTTATTTTTAAAAAACTGTGTTTTTTTTTTTGGTGACACTGCCTTTTTCCTTTATGTGAGAGTAATTTTTTTGTATGTATCAGTTTTAAATTTTATGTAAAACTCCATAAATAAATAACTATTTATAGTAATTTAAACATATTTTATTGTCATAAGGATCTGATACAATGTTTTCAACTTTCTTTATTGGTAGTAGCCTCTTTGTTTGCATATAAATGCATCATTAGAATTATGTAAGCATCCATTTATAAATATATAAAATCATACGTACAGATAGGAATGCATGAATAAGATCGGCTTTGATCTGACTCAGTGATTTATCCTGTCCAGTAAGAAAGTGGTATTCTTCTCTGTCTGATCCCATCAAAGCACCAAACCAAGACTTCTTTGTCATTCTAAATTAAAATTGATCACTTTTTTATCACTTTGTTTATTTTGTTTTAAGTCACTTTAAGTGCATCTTTTTTTGCAGACAGTTCAGTTAGAGATCCCATAATAACTTTAGCAGTTTGGTCAATCAGGATTAGAGTTAATACATCTTGCCACAGTGGTTTTACCCCTTCTATACTTGTAAATGTCTTAAAATGCATTTAATTAATATTTATATCTATTTTTACTGAATTAAAAGGTGATCTTTTCTTTAAATATTTGCATGTGAAACATTTTTTCAAGTGTACTGTAATTAAACCTGCATTTTCAAATGAAAGCTTAGGTACTGTGAATTCAAGTATTTTTGTTTGCATTCATTAATTGACTGCAAATTTTTGTTCATAAGCAATGTGAGGTTAATTAGTTTAATAATAACAGAATCAAAACCTGAGTTTAATTAATGCGATCTTTACTCTTTCTTAAACCAAATTCTTTTTATCCTACTTTTCTTGCATACAGATACAACACTTCAGTTTACACAACTTCCTAATGTTTGGTTTGTATAAGTTTAATTGTATTATCTGTTATGTAATACTTTACTGAGATTTGTATAAAGTTGGTTTAACTTATATAAGTGATAAAAAAAATGTTTATGTTGGGTAGCTGTGACTTACTCTGGTGATGATTCTGGTGTCAATGACACATCATCTGTAGGCACTGAAAATAGAGAAATACATACAGGTAAATAAAACTATACATTTTATATCCATAATAGGGTTATTGCATTAACATTGAAAAATATTATCACAAAACAAATATTATTCCCCATATTCACGTTTGTTTGTTTGTTTGTTTAGTTGGGGTTTTACGTCGTTTTCAGCACATTTGGCTATTTTGCGGCGGCCAGTTTTTATTGGTGGAGTAAGCCGAAGTACCTGGAGAGAACCACTGACCGTGGGTAGGAAAATTGGCAATCCTTGTCAATTCAGATCGTAGTCGAGCATCCCCCGCCACAGGTGAGATTCGAACTCACAACCTCAGCAGTGACAGACTAGTGACCATTAGTAGTCAGGAAGTACTACCTAGACCACTCGGCCACCGAGGCCCCCATATTCACATAATAACCCCCTTATTGTATAGCAGCATGGGTGAAAGTACGGAAAGTGCCAAAAACCGGAAATTGGGAAGAACCCAATTGTTATATAAGAATATATAGACTAAAATGGTCAAAATCAGATATCTGGAAAATTCCAGAAAACTTTCAGACATGTAGTAAACAAATGTTCACAATACAGAATTTCCCTGTAAATGATGTTGATTTTTGGATTGATATTGATATGACATGACTAAATACTATACACTTACACTTTCTTTTTTTCAAGAATGCACGCGATGTCATGCTAAGAATATCCCCTTTCGTAATTTAAAATATCGGCAAACAGGAATTAGGTGTCTGACAGATTCAAACAGTTCACACACGTTACAACTCATCACTATTAAGCTGCTGACCAAATATAGAGTCATTCCATTCAATAGTTTCTGAGAAATGTGTGATGGAAATAGTTGTTGGATGAACGGACCAAAGGAACGAACGATCGAATGAAGGTGAATGCAATATAGCCCCCACAGAGTGGGGTATAATAATATTACATGTGTAGTGAACTTATGATGACATTTATTTGATATAATACCCAAAATCTACAATGAGATTTTCTTCTACTCAGGAATCAAAATATTTCACCAGAGCTCATGTAATAAACTGATATACAAAGAATCTGAAACAAGCTGAATATTGCTGTGGGAAATTGCTGTGGAAAATTGACTATGCAAAAGTCATGGATTAAAAGACTATCCATTTTATGTGCCATTGTTCAGAATACAGCTAACATATTGTACGATTTAACTTTTTTCTATCAATTTATTTATTTATTTAGTTGGGGTTTAACGCCGTTTTCAGCACATTTTGGCCATTTCGCGGCGGCCAGTTTTTTATTGGTGGAGGAAGCCGGAGTACCCGGAGAGAACCACCGATCTTCGGTAGGAAAATTGGCAATCCTTGTCAATTAAGATCGGAGTCGAACCCACCCCGCCACAGGTGAGATTCGAACTCACAACCCCAGCGTTGACAGGCTAGTGATCAGTAGTAGTCATGACGAACTACCTAGACCACTCGGCCACCGAGGCCCCTTTTTCTATCAATCACATAAATATTTTACAAAATGTACAATTGGTAAGACCTGTCAAGGGTGATATTTCTGTCATTATTTTTACATTTATAAATTTCCCAAAGAATTTCGTCATGAGTATTGCATGCAAGTGTTATTAATTGAATGTTAAATCTCCTCAATCAGCTAATGTAAACCATAAGTTTTTTCATTTTAAGTTGCATGCCAAAAAGACAAAATCAGGAACTATCATACAATATTAAGTAAAATTCCATGTTAATCTTCAAAAAGTTTCAAGTTATCAAAACATGCCCTATTTTTGTGATATATTCCATGATATCAATTTTGATGCACAAGTTGTGCACATTTCATCGATTTATGATTCAACAGTTAGGCCCAAGGTCTAAAATGTTGAAAGCAGAAACAGCAATCCAAAATGCTCCAGAACCCTCAAATACTAAAGTGACTGAAAAAGGTAATGCCAACAATCTAGGGACAAGAGATATGCACGTACTACTTACTTTTCACAGTAAATTTAAAAGTATGAATTTCATACCAGTATCGAAATACTAGCAACAATTATTATGATATGGAGTAAGCACCAATAAGACACCATCCAGCTGGACTGAATGTAGAGGATTACAAGTCCAAGATGCCAAGACTACCAGCAATGAAACTATTTTATATACAATCTAAGGCTAATATTAATAAAGGTTATCTAGGTTAGTTCTATAGTATATACTCACTCTAATTCATTTTATTGTGTTTTCAGAGTTCAGAATATCCAAAGTAAAGCAGATATTGTACTCCAATACTTGTATGAAATTCCATAAAATAAGAAACCTTTAAAAAGGCATAATCATGCAACTGTTTCTCTCAAACATCAACCTATACTGTAAGTCTTTGGAAAATTCTTGACAATTTTGTTTCTAAACTTTTTCCCCCAATTAGTTGTATAAATTAATTATTTCCTTTGCTGAAATGTTTCAAATTTTCCATGGTTGCATATTTTATGATTTTTGCGTAAGATTAATTGATTTTTACAAAGTAATGGATACATTGGAGATAGGACTACCACAGTATTTTTTTAAATTTACATATGTCAAAGTATTCATTGGAATTATGAAAAGTACAAGTAAACGAAATCTGCAACTGTGAACTGTTTTCCTATTTCCTCTGCCAGCCATACATGATACTTTCTGAACCATGAAAACATTCAAGGACATAGTACCATTCCACAACTATGTCATTCTGGCATGCAATAAAAAAATTGTTCACCTTCCAAATATTCCATTTCCGTAATATTTATACCATTCATTGCTTGAATACCTTGTAGTTTACGTCTGTGAAAGCGAGGTGATCCTAAAAAGCTGTTTTTGATCGTATGCAGTCTGGACTTCCAGGGTGTATTGGCAACATTACTGGGAGATCCTGGTGGGGTTGCTGACGGACTGTGAGGGGGAATTCGTCGTAAAGACATCTGAGGACTGGTTACTGGAGAGCTACTGGTACTACCAGTTAAACTGGCTTTACGACTAAAAAAGAAACAAAGATTCAACCTTTACCAAAGACGCTAGGAAATTTGCAAATTTCTTAACATCCATTAACTCATAATTAAACTGCAGTAGAACCTTAGGTTGCTAAGGTTCATATTTTTCAAACACCATGATTAGCAGGAATTACTATGAGGTCTTTTCCTTAAAAATCTAGTCAGCAGAATTCAAATTACTTGTGCAAACCTATAATCCAAATGCCTTTTGTGGTTCCAGCTGTATGAGCACACTTGTATCATAAATTCTTTTAATAGTCTTCTTAATTTCTAACTAAATTAAGTTTTTAAATATTAGCAAAGTAACAGATCATTTTGTAGAAAAATCTGAACAGAATCTGTATATTACAGAAAAATACAACATTTCAATGACTTACGCTCTCTGTACAGCTAAAGCTCGTCTAGAAGCTGTAGGTGAGCCTTCACTTATACTTCCTAGTGACAATCTACATTACAAAACGTTAGTAAGGTTAGTAAAGAAAAAGTTCAAAGGTCATTGTGTTAATATTATTAAACTGTATCTGGAACTATTAAACATGCAGAGATTCTACCATTACTTAAGCAGAACAGGCACTGGTTCACTGTTTACATACATTTACAAGCAATACAATTTACAACCCATAGATACTATTATACATATACTGCCTACAGTTGAGGGTGGTATGCCATATTACCACACGAAGGCAAAATATCTCCCAAGACTTGTCGAGGGTAATATTTTGTTTTGAATCTGGTAATATGGCATACCACCCTTAACTGAAGCAGTATGTGTTATATTATACTGAATGCCAATTATCTCCCATATGGAGAGGGTAAAACTCATTTCTGCTACGGAGGGTGGTATTCTCCCATGTGGTATTCCTGTTGCTAAGGATGAAATACCACACAGCTTCAAGAGGGGTGAAGCCTAGTTTAAGGTGGATTGAAATACCACATCTCTGTCAACCAATTAGAAATCAAGATTTGTGCATAAAATATAATATAAGATAATAATAACTAAAGCTATAGAAACTTTTATTTACTATATAGCTTACAGGAATGAATTTCCTAAACATAACCTGTACATGCAAATACATGCATATTTTATTATCAATGGTAAAAGTCTATAGTTTAATATGAAAAGTATAAGCTGGAGAATCTGTAAACCCTATTTAATCAATCTCACAATTTAACAGCTTCATCACCAATTATAATATATGATATTTAGAGTAAATTATAAGCTTTGGGTTGTGATCCAATACACCAAATTGTTACTCTGCGTGTATATGTACTTTCCTTTTTCTGTGTCAAATGAAAGTGGAACTCTATGTCATGCACTTATACCTCATTTTTACTTTCATTGAATAGAGAGATAATTCACAGATAGATATTAACCATTCTTCCAAGAAAGGATGGAGGTATATATGACTACCATAATTTACCTTGGCTGACCGTTCTGTTCATTTAACTGCACCACGTCAATTCTTTTCCTTGGAGGATCAGCTATAACAAATATAAATATTTTTAAAAAACTTGCCAACTAAAACTAACATTTAATATCAAAATTACTTCCTTTTTTTAATTTTTCAACAAAATCCAGTTACATAAATTATATGTATTTCTTCTATTCGCTGTTTCTTTCTTTCTGTTCAAATGGATTTACTTTATAATTTTTTCCCCCCCTTAAACAATATCACAGACATAAAGTGCTCAGAAGAATATACATACAAAGACAAAAAAAGAAAGAAAAAAATAATGGTCAAAAAGATAGAAAATGGTAAAACCAAACAGTACCAAACAGTACCAAAAAGTAAAATTTTTTTAACTGTACATACATGTATGTTCAGGGAACCACATAGAGATTTTTAATGCTAAACGTTCCATAAGTTATTTTATATCTATTTCAATAAAATGCTCTGACACACCTGACTCTGATCGTGTTTTGATATCAATTTCATCTTCAATACTGGGATTCCTGAGTTTTCTGTCTAGCAGCAGAAAATATACTACTTTCTCTGTATTATGTCTGAAAATAAATTCAAAGACATATAATACTACATGTATAATATAATTTATTGCTATTGGTTTAATTGTTCTCTAATATTTCTATATGAACTTCCAGAATTCAGTCTATTTTTACTTGATCTCTCACAATGAAGGCATAAATAAGTGGAAGGTTTCAGTGATGGTGCTACCAACTAAAATGAAATTCTTGAAACATTATATACTTAAAATAGTTCATTGAAAAAATCCTTCCGTTTCAGAATATACTTACTTTGAATTTAATAACTCTTGTATTAATTTGTCTTTATCTTTAAAGCATTGTAAAGAACTCATAGTTGACAAAACATCTGGATCTAAATCTTGTATGTTTGGTATAATGGAAGTCTGTGTAAAAGAATAAACACATATATTTATCTTTGTTTACATTAATATTATTATGGTATTAGTTTGTACATCTAGAAATGTTAGCCTGAATTCTTAAAACAACAGAATAACTCAAATCACACCATACCTAAAGGCATAGCTATATGTCTTACATTAACTGCAATGAATTTTTTTAAGAACATCTTAAAAAAACCTCTGAACAATACATGTTATTATACCTATTGTTTCTTGTAGTCATAAAAAATGATAGCCTTTTCAAAAACTTCTTTTATTCATATTTACCACTTGAGCCCATTTTCAGTTTTTTGTGTAAAATTTCTAGATTTTGCATAACTTATTACATCACCATAAGAAATGTGATGCTGTTGGATACATGTAAGTTTTGTTTCCATAAGTTAACACATTGTTGACTGTCAGGAAATACCTCATACATGTTTGGAACATATGATCAGCTGCAAAAGCATGTGGTACATACAGGGCACAGTTGTTTAAAAGTTAATCACTTTTTTTACTTTCCATTACTTTGATTGTTAAGTAATATTTCTGTAAATAATTTTGCATGGACACACAGAGTCATAGGATTAACCCATCAGAATATTTTCAGTCCTCAGGTGTAATCAAGGAAGCAAAAATTTGAAACTGAAAATTGTGGTTAACCTTTGAACAACTGGGCCCAGATGGCCAGAGTATGAAATCTAGTACACATTTACCATTTTCTTACAATGCTTGAAACTTCCAAATGTCATACAGAAAAATTATGCAAATGACTGTTTTCTGTTTAATTTTTATTTGAAGTAATTGCATAGATATCATTTATTATATAATGTGTCTGTAATAAAGAATGACAGATAGATGTTGCTATAGAAACAGTAGTAGCATTAAAACAAATATGTAGTATTTTGTTATCCTTTTTAACTTGAAAGTGCAAATGTCATGCAAAATCTAAAATATTGACTGTTATAGTGATTTTCCATCCAAAGTAACATGCACTCAAAAGAAATATGAACATCTAAGGTTCATAATTCATTCTAAGTAAAACAATCAACAATGACAAAAAAAAACATATAGGCCATACCAAATTAATTACTTGTTTATGAGGCATTGAAATGCACTCACCCGATTGTAACAAAATTTTTTAACCACTTGAGCATTTGAATGAAGCCATCAGTAATCACACTATTTGAGCTCTAAAATGACCTAAATAGTAACAAAACGACAGGTCAGGGTGCAAGACAGAATGACAAAGCCACCATGTTTACAAACTGTCTTTCTGTCCGTGTGTATTGTATTTAATTCCTCTTACATCACTGGGCTGATTCAACGAAACTTCACACAATACAGTACATCATCTGCTGATGTTCATCAAAAATCCAAAGAATAAGTAATTAATTTGGCATGGCCTGTATCTTTTTTGTTACTAAATTTCAGGAACATGAAAAGATTTCTGAATCACACAAATTAATAACAAGAAAGCGTAATAAATTTTCTTTTTCAATATACAAAACCTAAAAGTCACCATTTTCCCTTTGGCTTTTACACTATATTTACATGTAAATAAACTGCAAGTAAACAACAAAATGGATAAGGATTGGAAGATAGGGAAGGTTTGGGTATCCATACTTAGTTTAAAATCCCATTGGTGTCCACATTTTTCTTTCTTTTTTTTCATTTTTTTGTCTTATTTTTGATTCTAGCATTACTGGAGGATATTGTTTGTATCTGTTATTGATATGGTAATGTGGGCCTTTAATGTGAACCCTCACCCCTTTTCTAAAATAATACCTGCACTATCTGTGCAACAGGTTGTTCTAATTCTATCTGACCTTGTGAATCCCTAAAACAAATTCAAAATGCAACATCAAACAAATGTGTACATACAATACTCTTGTAAAAGTATTCATTCAATACAAGCTCAGTCACTCAAAATCACTAGATGGAAAAATAAAGAGTTTTAGTTATAGGGCAGTTTCATAAAAACAATAGTTTGGGATACCCATAGTGTTTGTGAAATTCAACTTTGAGTAACTAAAATTACATTGTATATAAATTTCAGTTTTAAGGTTTGCATTTTTGGGTAACAAGATTTTTATGAATACATACTTTGAGGGTGATAATTTTATTTTATTTTTTAAAAAGTTTCCAAAATATTAAATTCCTTTTTTTTTTTTTTGTTTTACAAAATTTTAAGAATGAAATGCACATTAAATTAATGTGCTCTTCACAATTTTTTGGCTTTGAAAATGAGATTAATGTAAAATAACCTACAATAGGCAAAACAAGATGAAATGATTTGCGTTCCAGACAGCTTATTTCTCTGTATCGAACAGATATACACATAACATACCAAATACTGATGCCTGTATAAAGAATATTTTGTCATTCAATCTAAATTTACAGAGTTTTTGATAAATGCTATTTGGGAAAATTTTAAAGTTGCCACCAAGATTTTGAAATTTATACTTTGATAACTTTTACACTACAAAGGTACTCCAAATCTTATAATAAAATGGTAAGAAAAAGTACTGAAGATTTACAAACAATGAGACAAAACTAACTTTATATTATATGTTAGATATAACATTTATATCTTACATCTACATCTAAATTTATCTTAAATATTTTGTATCTGATCAAATAAAACTATCAAAAATCTAACAATTTTAAACTGAAACATACTGGGCTTTTGTTAAGGACAAAAACTCTATTTACATGCAATGATTAACAATACAGTATAGTAGATCATGCCAATTAGATTACTGGTCAATTTCAACCATCCAAATTAGGACTTCATAATTTCTGCTACATATTACATGAAGTCTTCTTACAAAATATCTTTGTAACAACTTAATTGTTGCATTATATTATTTAAGAATTAATGGTTTCAAATCATAAGTATATTTTTTGTAAACTTAAGAACAAGTACTGGTACTGACAAATTTTTCGATAAACTTTTAATTTTTTCTAATCACATTCAATGCAGACCACATGTAAAATGTTGCTTAGAAGTCACTGAAATCATGATATACCTGTACTGCATGTATAACTGGGAGTTCCATCTCAAAATCTAATTTAGATCCCCTAAAATTATATCACTCAGGTAATACGAATTCTACATGTACATATATATACCAGTTCCAACTGGAAGAAATTTTTGCCTACATAAATGGTAACATAGTTACAAACTTTTAACAACTAAACATGGTTATAGCTAATTTTTGTGATGTTGTTTCACCAATGTATTTTCATTATCTTTGCATTTTTATGTTTTATTTGTATAGCAAGTTAAAATTACTTTTGTCATGCAAGATCTTTGGTCTTATTTTTACAAATATTTCATTAATTATCTTGAAAACAATAATGATTTCATTTCCACAGTAATGATTTATTTTGTGAGTGGAGAAAAATTTGTACTTGAATTCCATTTTTTTAACAGTGTGAACTAATTTATACAATTCTGAAATGTACTCACGCTATCACCCAAGGATGTCGATGAATGTCTTCTAACTAAAAATACAAATAAATATTATTGTGATTTGACTAAGATATTAATGTGTGTGTAACTGCAAAAATGTTTTCAAATTCCTTATCTATGTTTACTTTCATGATCGGGGGCCTCGGTGGCCGAGTGGTCTAGGTAGTTAGTCATGACTACTAATGATCACTAGTCTGTCAACGCTGGGGTTGTGAGTTTGAATCTCACCTGTGGCAGTGTGTGTTCGACTCCGATCTTAATTGACAAGGATTGCCAATTTCCCTTCTGGAGGTCGGTGGTTCTCTCCGAGTTCTCCGGCTTCCTCCATCAATAAAAACTGGCCGCCGCGAAATGGCCAAATGTGGTGAAAACAGCGTTAAACCCCAACTAAACAAACAAACAAACAAACTTTCATGATCACCAATGCTATAGATACACTGATTTGTAAACTCATCAAACTTATTCCCAAATTGAATTAAGCCTGAAATGCTGAGTAAACACAACCAAGATGGCTAGAAAGTATTTATTACTTATAAATCCAATAATTTCACAAATATTTCATTTAAATAACCAAAAAATTAGTTAGAATATATTACAAATATCTCATCTTGTGTATACATTTTTTGCTAGTGGGTTTTAGATGCAATTGTTTATTCATTAACTATTCCTCAAAGAATTCAATATTAGAATAAAAAAACACCTAATTTTTCTGTGTTTCAGGAAAAAAATTCTATATTTTCATACTAAAGGCCTTAATTTTAAAGAACAGTTCTGTAAGTCTGCAGTGGCATTTTTATTTCTAATAATCTTTACTGCTCATACTCTTTTATCTCAAAATTCCTGATAATTCAAAGTATTCTGTTGGTTCAAAGATAAATATCTTGCACATTATATACTCTTGAGTGGTCAAATTTAATCATATCCCAAATTACTTTTGGTACCATCAACTTTGAAATAACTGGACTACATAAATACAGAACAGATACAAACTGTTAATCTTTTTTCTGGATCTACTTCAATCATCCCTCGTAGTAAATTCTGGCAATCAGGCGGAACAAAATGTGGAATGTGAAATACACCCTTTTTTACTTTTTCTAAAAGCTGCCTAAGATTGTCATCATCAAATGGAAGTGCCCCCTGAAAGTAAAATACAGATTTCACAATGATGTCATGTATAGATTTGATGTGGCATTTGTGACTGAGCATTATTTCATCATAACTTCTAATTACCACCTGTCAAGTATGAGGTTGTAAGTGTGAATCTAACTTGGGGTGTTCAATTCTTATCATAATTGGCAAGGGTTGAGAGTGTTCCTACAGAAGGTCAGAGGTTCTCTCCCTTATTCTGAATCTCAACTTAACAAAAATAGTGCCTAAAATGAAGACAATTAGCTGAAAGTTGTATAAAATAGCAATAAGGCAAAGCTGAGTATATCTCTAGTCTTGACTCGAAACAAACAAATGTGTAGCAATCAGTATTATTGTATCTTATAAAAGTATGAAACAAATATACTGGCAATATTAAGTCACATGAATATCACAACTGAAATAATTGACTCTCAATCCAACTGGGGCACAATTTATAAAACCTGATGAATAATAAATTCATTCTCCAATTGTTACAGTAAATTACCCTTACAAGCCTATTGGTGAACATATATGTTACATTTCCTTATACAAATACCACACATTTGCCTGTTGTGGTTGCAGGTTAAAAAATGAAACTGACTGTCTTTGCTTGACGGAGATACTTTATTAGTTGTTTCCTTAAATAAGACATTTGGAGTATCTTAATATTGAATGTGAATATGAAAATCCCAATATAGTGCAGGGATGAAAGTGATGTTTGATGAAAAAAGAG
Source organism: Mytilisepta virgata (assembly GCA_028015205.1). Lineage (NCBI taxonomy): Eukaryota > Metazoa > Mollusca > Bivalvia > Mytilida > Mytilidae > Mytilisepta > Mytilisepta virgata. The sequence goes on from CM051515.1 coordinate 43,464,756, forward strand.
GAAAATTTTAGGCCAGTGGTTTGGGGGCTGCCTAAGCCCCCAAGCAGGGTCCAGGGGGCGAAGCCCCCGGAAGCTCCTGAGATTTGAAGATTTTAGGCTTGTTTCTGACATGTCCTGAACATAGGGTTTCATCATGATCACGTATGCAATGAACTGATACCAAATGTCAACTGTTGAGGGTTGAGGACCGCATTGGCAACACAATAGTTTGGTAACCAGTTCACTGAGTTCATACTGGTTTATGATACATGATTTACCTACTAACAGTATGTGCATACACAGAACCAGTTCATTGTTTACTTTTCAATCGCTGAAACACAAGAAAACCGTCACCAATCACCCAAAAAATCAGACCGATTTAACTGATCTTTTCTCAAGCGATATGATGACCGAAATAAAAACAAACAACACTAGGAATCACCAAATAAGGGTAAAATTAAGACATCACCCCCCCAAAAAATTTTCTCAACGGATTTACACATATCTAAAAAACGACCAAATCGGCATCAGAAAAAGCGGAAATCCGCGGATCCACGGAAAACTTTCATACCTGATAGTGCCAAAGTTCTTAAGAAACTAGTGTATATAATTTTAAGACTACCGGTACTCAGTTGAATCACTGTGTCTCAATTTGCAATTCAAAGAAAATGCAGTAAAATGAAACATTCTGTATAATATAGAATGCTAACATAATTTCTTATTTATGAAAGGCAGATGAATCCAAAGAAAACACAACTTTCAGGCAATAAAGAATATATAAACAGAGATTTTTTATCCAAATTTTTAAGCGATATGTTACTGCTATCCTACTTGGAAGGAAGATAATACCAACAGGATGATGAGTCTGTTAATTTCTACTTACTACTAATAATGCATAAAGTATAACCCCACAACTCCAAACATCAGCCCTTCTCCCATCATATTTCTCTCCCTGTAAATGAATGTAATATTAATGTTATTTCTGAATTTAACTTCCAAGTTTTATTTTAGTTTTGGTACTGATGCTTCCACATGAGCTGGCTGACAGGGTCATCTCAGACTGAGTCTACTACAATCAAATCTCAGTGGCTCAAACTTGGCTTGCTTGAACACCATGGATTTCTCAAACCATTTGGAAAGTTTAGTTTTTTTTCCATTGTTTCTTTGAAAATTAACTTTCAGTATTTCTCAAATTCTGGAACTGTTTTTCTGGCCCCTTGACATAACTGATTTAATACATGTCATTTTCACCATATTTCAAATGTAATTATTTACATTCGATTATTTATGATTATTTAAATATACTGTGAATTATGTAATATATTTCCTTCCTGTTCTAGACTAAAAAGACATTCTATGGCATTATTCTTATAAGCTGAAACCTACATTTAGCCTTTGACAAAATTCAAATGAATATTTTAATAATGTACATGTGTAATGATACACCCTCTGTTACCTATGATTTTTACAGTATATTTTGTTCAAATAATGGAGCTAAATAACACATTTTAATTTTAATTGATTCATCTAAAGACAACATCTACAAGCATGCGTTTTCACTCATTTTCTGTAAAAATCATAAAATAAGGAAAAACAAAAGTTTTGTGTTCCTAATGAAACAAAATGGCAACATTCAAACAAACACATATTTTTCAAAAAAAATTAATGAGATGCAACTGAAGAATATGTCTGGCAAATGTATAAATATGGCAAAATAAAACTAATCAATTATAAAGTTGGCATTGCCAAAAGATGCCCCCTCAACTACATGTTTTTTAGGGAGGTCAAAATATAGCATGTATAGTCTGTCTTGTATACCAGTGTGTAAAACACAATCTAGTATGTTTGGAGGGAAAAGGAAAACACTATATATTGTTTTAATTGTGTATTCTTCTTCCAGAAACTAAATGGGTACTGGGAGAAGTTATTTTTAGTAACAGTGATCTTGAACTTTAACCCACTGACCTCAAAATCATTAGTGTCCCTTCCTTCATCTGGATGCATCCATCATGGCATAGTAAAGTTATCATCCAGAAACTAATGTCTACTGAAAATTTCTATATTCAGTAATAGTGACCTGGACCCCTGATTAAAAAGGGTTCTACCCCTTCCCATAGGGGTATAATCCACCTGACTTTTCAACAGAACAGACTTTTAAGTTATCATTGGGAAACCAAAGTTCAGATAACACATGGCAAAAGTGACAACTTTCGAGTATATGATTCAGAAAAATTTGTTTTCGCAGCAGTATAAAAATTTCAAATACATTTTATTATATTTCACTTTCTCACATTTCATTTATAACATTATACACATGTAAAACAGACATAATACAGTAATTTGATTTAAAATGAGTTGAGAGAGCTATAAGGAGGGGGACAGGAGGAGTTATGTAAAAGACTCAAAGTCTCAATTATTCAGATTAATCAAATATAAAGTTGACTTAATACACTGTATGAAATTAAAAAAAAAAACATGCATGGTGTTACTAATATTACACCACAAAAATCTGTACATCTGGTGCATTATTATGCAAATGATATTGATTTTTGTATTTAAAACACTAGAGGGCATCTTTAGATTTATCCTGTTTAGCATCAGGACTCTCCACAATAACACAGAACCTTCTTTAATACATCTCTTGTGAAACATTTAAAAACTTTTTAACCAGTAATTACTATGTAGGAATACACAGAAGCATCCGTGTCTTATTGAATGACACCTCATATCAGGATGTCAAAATGTTCCTCAAATTACAATTTAACATTTTTTCATTTCAAGATACAGTTTTCAGGCATTTTGTACATTTCTAAACACAAGCCTATCTAAAAGCTAAAACTCAAACTTCATGTGCAAAGAAGAACTTAAAAAACATACATGAACATACATGTTTTAAACAAAAGACAGGGAAACAATATTTTATTGAAAATAGCATGACACAGTAAATTATCTAAGCTGCTTATCTGTTAAACAAGATTCACAACAATTGTACAATCATGCCATCTGATGGTAAATCTTACCCTTATAACCTCTGGACAAGCATAATGAGGTGACCTGTATATATATTATGATCTGACATATTAGAATATAAACTTTTCTGACTCATGAAAAAATATAATACATTGGCCAGTAAAAAGATTATTTAGCCCATTGAACTGTACACAATGTTATTCCAACTGGTTTTTTGCATGTTCATGTTTAACAAATTCATAAAACATTCAATAATTCTGCAGCAGGTGTGTAAAAATCTTTTTTGGTTATTCACCTTTTTTGTTGTTGTTGATTAAGTCATATTAATAAGAATTCTGTTGACTGGAAAATGTATCTCAACAAAGGGAAATATTGATATACGAGTTGTAACCATCATGATTACTGTATGTCCCACAGAAACCATTTAATTGTTCTTATGCAAAATGTCATATTTTTTTTCAAATACCAATTGAAACTGATATTGTACCTTTTGTTGTATTCAGCAGGGGCTAAAGTTTTTTCTCAACACACTTAGCCCAGGGCTTTTCAGTACTGAAAATTTATTAGCCTGTTGGGTCAAAGATACTGGTCAAGAAGTTATCGGGTATGGAAATTTTAACTAACACAAAATATGATAGTCTGCTGAAAAAAAACAGTAGTCCCGGGCATCCAACATTTGATATTTTTAAACCCCTTCTTTAGTAATTAATGATTGCTATAAGAAATGCCCAAAATCCTCAACAGCTGATTTCCCATTTTTTTAGCATAATGTTTTCATGGTAAGTTTAGCATCTTACATTTCTGAATTGCATAAAGTCTAGTTTCCAGAATTTCAAACCATGACGACTTCTAGGATTGTTCTTATTGTTTGAAATGCAGAGAATTTTTAGAAAGCTACATTTTCATCAAGGAATCGTGCAGTTTCTGTAGAATGTTGCACACACAGTACACACATATTAAACCATCATGGTCATATGCTGGTTTGAACACAAAATACATTATACATAGGCAATTTCAATTCTTTAAGATTTCGTTAAACTTGAATATGTTTTGTAAATGTTTGTGAAAATTAATTCTTGATTCTTATTCTTTGTCTGGATTTTATTTTGAAAGCTGTAAGTTTGTTTTCCCTATCCTTAAACACAAAAAACTTTAAATTAAAAACAATTACCCGCAGCTAGTTTCTAGCATAGACCCCTCCACCTGTAAAGATGCCATTCCAAAGTCAGCTACCCGTATATTGTTTTTGTCATCCAGGAGTAAATTCTCTGGTTTGAGATCACGGTGACTGAAAGAAATATTGTAAATAAATCAGAGTTCAGGGCATACCTTGAATTACAATTGTATACTGATTTTAAAAACAAAGAATTCAAAAAAAGTAAACTGATTTTTTCATTTTAATGCACTGTTCAATAATTCAATCCATCAACTGATTAATTATCAACCAGACAGCCTGTGACTTGAAGTATTTTATGATTTTGAAACCACTATATTTCTACAGACCCCATTTTATTTATAGATTTATTTTTTGCCTATTGTAAAGTCTGGCTGATTGATGATGTTTTTACAGTAATAAATCACCTCTGTCATTCAGGTTAAGTCAATTATTTACTATTGATCTGAGCCAACTCCACAGCCAATACATGCTGTCAAATGTTTTTATCTCAAAGAGAAAAGAAAAATGTTTTTTGAATGGCTTCACACTTTCGGAATTAATGTGCTTATTGTAATAACAGGATGTATAAAATGGAAATGTCAGATTTTTTAGGTATCTTTTGAATGGAAATATTATTGATGTACTTTTATATAGTGCAAATAGTTTTTTTTGTGTCTTAAAAATTCATCAATAGAGGAAAATGTCTACAGATTGAACTAGTGTCCTGATTTGCTTCAAATGTATTATGCAAAGTCAAAATACTGATTCATGGTATCTAACTAAGTGAACTTAGCCACATATCACAAAATCAATTGCTCCACATTATACAATCAATTCTGCTACAATAAAATCAGTATCATTTATCTCTACCTATTTTTGTAAATTCTGTAGATCATTCTGAAAACCAAAATTGTTTCTAATGTTCAAATTTTGAATTGAATGTCTATGGACAACATGACCACTACAAATTTAAAACCCTAGTACTTTCCTGATTTATTGGGGGTATCAAAAACTGTAATATCCTGATAGTTTATACCCATATATGAACAGCGATTTGATATTATCTGAACACTTTTTTTAATGGTATTCATTTTAACATAACATAACATACAACTTCCAACAATAATCTGTCATTATAAAGAGAAATGACATTGTCAACATGTCAACAACCATTGTTTCTAACATCTACAAATAAATACAAGAAAGGATCCTAAGGGACAAATCTTCTGTTATGTAAATAATATCTTGTTTCATTAATGTGACACAAGTCCAGAGCTGACTTTACTGTTCAAAGAAATTTCAACTTCTTTGGGAGTCAGGAAACGTTTTATATATATATATTTTGCCATACTACTATAAATAAAAACAAAAATTAAGGAATATTTTGAGATACTATATTAATACCATATATTGTGGCTATGACAGAAGTCTAGAGCTGAGATTATTTGTCTAAAGAAACGTCGAGCTTCTTTGGGAGTCAGTCGACCTTTTTTCACCAGATAATCAAACAGTTCTCCACCGGATACATGTTCCAGTACTAAATATCTAAAAGAAAAATAAAAGTGTTGAAAATATTTAAAATTAGCATAGAAAATTTCCCTCAAGCAAGATGGAAATAGGCTTCGTGGATAGTTTGAACATTCCAAGACAATTCTACATTGCATACTTTGGATAACTATGGTTCCCTCAAATAAATTAAATATTGTAACTACTAATTCTTACTTCAAAAATTCTTTTCTGCAAAGCTTTGTGACAAGAACTGTCCTATGGCTCAACCTGTTCAGGGTGAAGACGATCTAAGTTTGTTTAACTTGTGTCTGATCCCTTTTACTTTATTTGAGTAAATAAAATATGTTTAAACTAAACCTGTTTATTTTGGATTGCTTAGATGTTCAAATGATCAAAAACCTACAGAACTACTAAACTGGTATGGAATATATACCACTGGACAATGAAGGCACCCAACAAAAAACATAAAACTTGGCATGCATGTTCATGCACCTCATCACAAAGTAAAAATAGTTGTTTAATCTCAAAGAAGAATCATTAAACTTGTACAGCTGATTTTTATGACTTTTAAGGGTACCAATATACCACAAACAATACCATTTTACAGTGTAGTCTTCACCTAATTACCTAACTGACATCAAAAAGACACTTTTTATTTGAGTTTATTTTATACATTATGATTAAAAGTTATGATACTAATTTAATATACTTTAATATGAGTATTTCTTTTTTTGAAAATCGAAAGGAAAAAATTGCAAAGCCCGATGTTATCAATATTAACAGTATTTTTTTAAACTATGATGGTAACACCAAAGGACATGCAACTTCTAAAGCTAAATATAATCTGAGTTTATTTGAAGTCCTATTATTTAAACCATATTCATAGCATCAAATTAAACTAATGCATGTATTGTAATTAGTGACATGATTCTATTTCCATTTTCCTGGAATTTAACATTTCAACAATTCATAGAGTCCATTGATAAAAAATTATATCTGCACAACTGCCTTCAATTACTGATGTAATTCTTGTAAATTTCAGCAAATTTAAAATCAATAATTTAAAAATTGACGGACATTAATACGAAATTAAGTTTTCTGGTCTCTGACTACTGAAAGATTTTATACAGGGAATAACATTTATTACAGAGTTTAAAAAAACTCATTTATTACCAAACAGGAAGAAAACTACAGCAGACATTTAATATAGATTACATCACATACTGATGTCAAATATGGATAGGCTTTTGAAGTTAAAGTAAGAACTGAGCATAAAATTTCAATAAGGGAAAAAATAAGAACACTTGTAAACATGAAGTAAACACATATAATTTCTTTCTTTAAAGTTTATTTGATATACAAGTACCTGTAATTTAAATGTGAAAAAACACGAGGTTGCACATGTTATCGTGCAAAGTATACCCCCACTCCTTTTTAATTTTTAAAATTGGGAAAACAGACATGAAAAGTTTTACGAAAAATTTCATGTAAACATAATGTATTGTAAAATTTGTAAGTATTGGCAAACAGGAAGTGGTTCCTTGACAGACCTGAAAATAGGAGAGACGATACTACTCATGGTCATAAAGCTACAGGCCAAATATCAAAACATTCCTTTGCACAGAAGCCAAGATAAGTGTGACGAAAAAATTTCATGTAAACATAAGGTATTGCAAAATTTGTAAGTATCGGCAAACAGGAAGTGGTTCCTTGACACACCTGAAAATAGGAGAGACGATACAACTCATGGTCATAAAGCTACAGGCCAAATATCAAAACATTCCGTTGCACAGAAGCCAAGATAAGTGTGACGAAAAATTTTAGTTTGAATGGACGTAGAGTGGTGATATAATCATAAAACAGGATTAGACCATAAGCATGCACAGAAGCCAAGATAAGTGTGACGAAAAAATTTCATGTAAACATAAGGTATTGTAAAATTTGTACGTATCGGCAAACAGGAAATGGTTCCCTGACAAACCTGAAAATAGGAGAGACGATACAACACATGGTCATAAAGCTACAGGCCAAATATCAAAACATTCCGTTGCACAGAAGCTGCGATAAGTGTGACAAAAAATGTCAGTTTGAACGGACGTAGAGTGGTGATATAATCATAAAACAGGATTAGACCATGAAGTCTTGCTGTTCAGTTTGAACAAACGTAGAGTGGTGATATAATCATAAAACAGGATTAGACCATGAAGTCTTGCTGTTCAGTTTGAACAAACATAGAGTGGTGATATAATCATAAAACAGGATTAGACCATGAAGTCTTGCTGTTCAGTTTGAACAAACGTAGAGTGGTTATATAATCATAAAACAGGATTAGACCATGAAGTCTTGGTGGTTTGGACTGAGGTTAAATCAGACACCAATGTAGGCCAATACAGAAATTGTTATGAATTATTATTTCTTTAGTTATAGACTACAGGCCTTTAGTTGTCCAATGAAGAAATTCACTGGGTAATTTGTAGCTACTTTGGTAATTTTGGCAGTTTACAATGTATACACATGCAGATGAATTTTATCTCTTTTTATTCATTATTGTGATCTGATGGGTTCCATATTAAAATTATTGAAAAGGAAAGGTAATATAAAAAGATTCTGTAACATATTACTTCTGTTCATTTTTTCAATTAATTACCACAAATAAGATGACTGAATTCAATAAAATATGTAAATAAATTATTTTGTTACACATGCATTAACCATATTACCGTCTCTATCAAAACACCTTGCCATTTACAGAATTGATTTTCGGTTTATATTTCTCTAAACAACCATGTATTTTTCTCCACTTATAAAATATTCCCCAAGGACAGGATTGATGTGACAAATTACATATAACCACATAATCTTATTTACTATTCTGTGGTATCAGGAATAATGGAAGTTTTCATCAACAATATGAAAACCAAGGATCTCAACATAATCATGCATATTATTTGAAATCAATCTGCAATGGATATACAATATGTCTTCCTTCATCACAGACTATATATTGTGCCACAAGAAATCTTACAATTGACATGAATTGTGAGCAAATATGACAATCAACAGGAGTAGAAAACTTTCAATCAAAATTTAACTAACTGAGCAGTAAATCATAAAAAATTCCCTACTTTTTACCATATTAAAACCAAGCTGAACATCATACCACAAACCACATTTAAGGATTATATTCCATTACACTTTCTGCTTACCCATACAGAGCCTCTGATGTCATTTTCTTTTGTTTGTTTTTTTTTGGAAGTAGTTCAGATTGCTTGTACAGTCAAACCTGCTCTAAAGGGTACCTCTATATAGCAAATCACTCTCTATAAAGGGCACAGTGAAAAAGTCCCATTCATGAACAAATTATGTAAATATAACCTCTCTATAAAGGGCACCTGCTAATAAAGGGCACTTTTTTCTGGTCCCTTAGTTGCCCTTTATAGATGGGTTTGATTGTACTTTAGTTATTGTGCTGTCTTGTTATACACTGGCATTGTTAGAGGTGCATGTTTTGATGTATTGAATCTACATGAGCCTAAATCAGAGGCCAATGGACGAATAATTTGGCAATCCATCTCTTCGGTCTGCTCTGTGTAATTACTCCTTCCGTACTCATGGTATTTTTTTAGTATTTGTTCAATCAGTTACTGTTGTTATGAGTTGAATTGATCTTGAATTTGATTCTAACGACTTTCTCCCTGACCCTTATTGCTTTGGTATTTTGATATTCTTTGCTGCATCAAACAAAGAAAATATTATAAACTGTTTCTGTTTTAAAACTTCTGTGGAAGATGAGTAAAGCTTTTTGCATTCCTCTGACAGAATGCATCATTGTACCCATATCCTTACAAGTACCAATAATTTTTCAGATTAGAATGTATATTCTAACATCAGGTTTGTCCTAAAAAACTTTCCAGGGCAAGATGTACATCCCTGTTTGTTTGTGGTTTGGTAATACCTCAATTAAAGCAAAAAATTGTCATTCACTCACATCAAAAATTTGAGGCAAAGAAAACATTGTTTATATGACTAAAGGAAACAAAAGGTACTGTTACAGTATTTTTCACTGAATTTTTAGGAAATTGTTTTCATTTTCCTTGAAAAAGTAGTTTCCAGCCTAACATGGACAGTACACTAATGGCACTTTAATGTGTACCAGCGACCATATGATCATAAACCAGAGGCTCCATGGAGCCTGAATTGCTCACCTGGATTTTAGGTGACCACACCTGACAAACCACTTCTAGATAAGATCTTTAAGGAATTGTTCTACAGTGTCCAGAGCTTCTAGATAAAATATGTAAAGAATTCTTCCAGTGTCCAATGTTTAAAATGTTGTACTTAGTCCAGCTGTAGCAGCTAGCTTGGATTCCCATCGACATGAAAACATAACTTTTGTAGCAGACATTTATACAAGGATCTTCATGCAACAAAAACATTTCAATTGGCTTGGTTTTTTCTGACAGGAAGACCTTTGTACAAATTTCTCCATAGGGTCCGATGTAAAACTAATCCAGCTGTGGCGACCATCTTAAATTTCAGATCAGCATAAAAAAACATAACTATTGTAGCGATTCATCCAATGCTTGTTTATGCATAAATATATGTTTCTGACAAGTAGACTTTGTACAAATTTCCCATAGTATTCAATGTTAAACTAAGTCTGGCTGTGGCAGCCATATTGAATTTCTAATTGGCACAAAAAACTTAACATTTGTAGAGGTTCATCAAATGCTTGTTCATACATTTTGTTTGTACATAAAAATATTTCAATTGGCTTGGTAGTTTCTGACAAGAAGACCTTTGTACAAATTTCCCCATAGGATCCAGTGTTAAACTACATCAGGTTTTAGCAACCATCTTGTTTTTTCGATCAGGACAAAAAACATAAGTTTTGTAGAGGTTCATCCAAAGCTTGTTCATACATAAAACTATTTCAATTGGCTTGGTAGTTTCTGACAAGAGGACCTTTGTACAAATTTCCTTGGGTTCAATGTTAAACCAAGTCTGGCTGTGGCAGCCATATTGAATTTCCGATCGGCACATAAAACATAAATTTTGTAGTGGTCTATCAAATGATCATTCACACATCAAAAACATTTCAATTGGCTTGGTAGTTCTGACAAGAAGACCTTTGTACAAAATTCCCCATAGGCTCCAATGTTAAACTAAGTCTGGCTATGGCGGCCATCTTGAATTTCCGATCGGCACAAAAAACATACATTTTGTAGAGGGTCATCCAATGCTTGTTCATACATAAAAATATTTCAATTGGCTTGGTAGTTTCTGACAAGAAGAGCTTTGAAGATACGTCCAATTAGAATGAATTATCTGCTCCTGGTAGCCATGTTGAATATCCAATCGGGATAAAAAAACATATGTTTTGTACAGAACCATCCAATTAACATTCCTGCTTAGTTTGGTTCAATTTGGACTGGTTGTTTCAGAGAAGATGAAAATTTGAAATGTGGACAGACAACGGACACAAAGTGATAGCAAAAGCTCACATGGCCTTTCAGGCCAGGTGAGCTAAAAATACCATGATATGTAAGTAAAAAAATTTACAACATTATATGTACTTTGGTAAATACATCAATCTTCAGCTATAGTAGCAGCTAATTCAAGAATAAATTATAAATATATATATAATATAATCAATACCATCAATTCCAATATAGTATTGATGGATTAAGCTGACAAAGCATATTAGTGCAAAAATACTACAACAAAATTTAACGGTACTTTCAATGTACTTTTAAAAGTTTTGACTGTACACATCTGACTTGAGATTTTCTGTTTTAGGCTGTCAAGGACAATCTTGCACAACTGTGTTCAAATATATACTTACAGGTATTTTTTATTTTCATATACATCAAAAAGTCCTAAAACATGTGGATGTTCTATCAGTTTCATAATGGCAATCTCTCTTTCCACCTGTAAAAAAAAAAATATTCTTAAATTTGTTACAGTTGTAATTTTTACACTTACAAAATTTCTCAAACCTTTAGAAATTTTCTAAATGATACATGAAAAATGTCACAAGAATTGCACAGGTACACAGGTTAAGTATTTGGAAACCTGTGTTCATTCCAGGAATTTTTACCAATTAAAGTCTAAATGTTGGCTTAATAGGATAATATTTGGATTATTTCAGCTAACCTTGCTACGTCATCTAAGAAAGTGTTTGAAAATTTATATTTGTTCTAGTATCAAATAAAGGATCTGGATTGGGATTATTCTCACCTGAAGAATTATGGTACGGTATGTAGAGTCATCTCCCTTTTACATTGAAAATTTCTTTGGCAAATTATTTTTTGTTTTCCTTGGGAGCATTCATGATTTAACGAGAGTGGACACACTACATGTCTCGCCTGAGTATGCACACTGGACACAGAATAATCATTATCTGATACCCGACATTTTGCACGTCAAAGGAAAATGCGTGAAAAGAAATTGAGGTCAAGGTCAAAACGCAGGTGTCATACTGACATGTACCCACTAAGAACTATCTATTGACCAAATATGGTGGGTCTAGGTATTAAAGTTGACAAGAAATGGATTTAACCACAAGACTTGGACGCAGATTTTAAATTCGTGTTTATGAAGTCAGTGAACCATGAAAATGAGGTCAGGGTCACAAGTCAATTATACTGCGGCAAACCTTATATGATAAGCTACCTTGTGGACTATAAATCTTAAATGTAGGTATTACATTTGCAAAGTTATTAAAGCTTTAAAGAAGTTTACACCGCCGCCGCCAGAAAGTAATACCTATATCTCGCCTCCGCGACAGGCGAGACAAAAATCAGGTAAGATTTTTTTAGTTGAGATAAAACTAATTTTCCATTGCTTTGAATAAATGTTGGTTGTTGATTGGCTAACACAAACGTCGGTTAAAAACCCATGCCCCTGTCTCTTTGTGAAGGACCCTGATTACAACATTTAAATTTCTTTTTTGTGTTCTCTATGCCTTAGTAAAAACATATTTATAAATATTACATTATTTTACTTAAAACAAAGAGGACAATTTGCTTTACAGTGACGTCAAAGTGACTTTAATGTAAAACATACCATTTCGTAGAAAATTTGAGTTAACACCATATGACCCCTTTCTTTATTAAATTTAAATAAAACTCACAAAACTCTAAGATTGGTACCTATGGACAGAAAGGCATAAATTTCATGACTGTTTAAACGTTTGATTTTCAGGTTGCACAGAGGTGCTTATGGTTGCTACAATCTCAATGTCCATGGCTATAAACAAAGATAACTGATAATGTACCTTGTAGCAAAATGATTTGCAAGACAATTTAAATTGATTTATTAAGGTACTTAAATTAAGAGTGAAATCATTAAATGAACAAAAGATTTAAAGTTAGTTAGCAGTGTAGCAATTTGGATAAGTTTGAAGAAAACGTATGACCATCAACAGCTGCTTTAATTAATATATCACGTCTTTGTTTTGTGTACAGAACAATCAACTTTTCTGATTTAATAATATGTTAAATAGGTACTAATTCTATTGATACATCTATAAAAAGCACTTTGTCAGGTAATTAACACTTAAAGATAGTGCTTTATCTGTGTTAATTACTGAATTATTACTGGTATATGTAAACAATAGGATATTCAACTCTTTGGTTCATCTGAAAAACAATGGCTGCTTTATTTTCCAGGTTTGATTCCAAATCTAAATGTTTTCTGCTTGTCACAGTGATTTACATCTATTGCAAAAATAAATTCTGTCAGCAATAATTTTCTTTTTGCAAACTTCACCTTCTAAATCTTATTTATTCATGGGTTGCCCTATCAATTTGCTTTTTTGAGTGGTCCATCTAAACTGTTAACAACACTTGGTTTCTCTTATTTGTCAAAATTCTGCCAGGTTAATTGTATAACAGCATATATCAGCAACAAATTAATTAAAGAACTGGAATATACAAACTAGGGGCTCCCAGGAGCCTGTATCGCTCACCTGGATATCATTTGCAGAGTTTAAGCAAAATAAATTGTTTGATTGGCAGTCTGCTGTCAAATTAGGTTCCAATTGGGTTCCTCACTTTAGGTTCTAAATTGCTCAACGGTTTCAGACAAGAAGATTTTTTAGGTGACTATATACATTCCCATGTTAAACTATGTTCAGCATTGGTGGCCATCTTGGATGGGAGGCAGGGTTATTAGATACATTTCTGAAAGAGGACCATCTAACAACCACTGCTGCAATGTTTGGTTCCAAATGGCTATTGATTTCAGACAAGAACACTGAAGTGAATTTTTCCACAGGGTCCTACTAAGTTTGACTGTGGCAGACATCTTGGATGGCAGTGCAGGTCATTGGGTACAATTCTGAAAGAGGAGAGTCTAAGGACCATTGTTACCATGTTTGGTTTCGAATTGGCTTGGTGATTTCAGACAAGAAGGTTTTAAGAAATTTCCTGTGGGGTCCTATGTTAAACTAAGTTCACCCGTGGGGGCTATCTTTGATGACAGTACAGATCATTGGATAAAATCTGAGAGGACCAGCCAAAAACCATTGCTGCCAATTTTCATTCCAACTGGCAAAGTGGTTTCAGACAAGAGATCTTTAAGTGAATTTCCCGCAGGGTCCTATGTTAAACTAAGTTCATCTGTGGTGGCCATCTTAGATTGTGGTTCAGGTCATTAGATAAAATTCTGAAAGAAGACCATGTAAGGACCATTGCTGCCAAGTCTTGTTCCAATTGGCTTGAAGTGGTTTCAGACAAAGATTTTTATGTCAATTTTCACATAGGATCCTATGTTAAAAACCACAAATGTTAGGCCCTGGCTACCATGTTGGATGGCAGGCTTGGTCATCAGATAAATTTTGAAAGAAGACCACTTAAGGGCCATTGGTGCCAAATTTTGTTTTAATTGGCCCAGTGGTTTCGGAAAAGATTTTTTAAGGAAAGTTTATGACAACTACCAAGTAATGCCAATTAAAAAATTTTTGACAGGAAAACAGTATGCAACAGATAACTTTTGTACATAATAGATCTTTGTGTTATATGCAGTTCATAAACATTTCTAGACAAGAACAATGAAAGTCTGTATAATAAGAAATTTTTTAGTAGACTCGTTGGATTAATAAACTCAAAATTTATTCCAGCTAAAAACAAACTAGAATTCTAAACCTACTGGCAGAACTGATCTCCTAAACTATAGATGTTTAATAAAGAAAACTACGATAGAAGTAAAGATTTCCCTAAAGATATTTTCAAATAAAACGCTCAATAGGACATCTGCGAAAACGAATGTTCAAAAACTACATACTGTACATTTTAACAGATAAATCAATATGTGTATAGACTCTATACAAGTTCAAGGTCAAATCTATGAATACCATTAAATTTCGAGACTGTAGAATAAAGCCTAATTTAGTTAAAATTTTTTCTTCAATTTTGGACTTAATTCATATTCAGGTCTTCTTCCTGTTATAGATTTTTTCTTGCATAGTTTAGATATCACCATCAGCAATGAATTGAAAACACTATACATTAGCATTTGATCATTAAATGAAAAAAACAATGCAATCACTGTCTTCCAGACATTGCATTATGCAATAGTGATTTATGTTTGGTCTATTAGAACATCTCATAAATAATTAATAATGTGAACAATTTCAATATCAAACCAAAAGCATTTCTATGATATGAATATTTTTATTATACTTGAAGAATGTTGTTAAGAGAAGTGAATGATCTGGCTGTTATTGCAAATAAGGTTCAAGATTAAGAATGAACAATTGGGTATATGATAATATCCCTCTTTGTATCATGGTATTACGTTCACTCCTCTTTTCTAATTTTCATTAAGTTTTTCATGCACCACTTGTTAGTGTATTGGGTTATTTTATCTTATAATGTTAGTGGAGGGTGGTTATAAACCTGTTACAGTTCTATAACTTTGTATATGATCGAGGGAAGCTCCTTTACATTTCCCCCACCTCATGAGTCATCATCCTTAATGGTGATATATCAGCTTCAATCCATTAGCCAACTGGAGGCCAATGTAACAGTAGAGCATGATTTGTCTCTCAAAATGACTTACCACACCAACCACGGCTAAAACCCAGAAACTTTCGTACAATAGTCCATCGCTCTATCAACTGAGCTAAAGGAGTTATTCATCTAGCACAGCTAATGGAGGGTGATGCTTCTATAACTTCTATCATACAAAATGGTAGCCCAGTTACAATATTAATACTTTTATTTGTTAATTTGAGCAATTCAGAAACTTACTATAACAACTCAAATTTCTCGAATCCACAAATATAAATATAACATTAGTACCAGTAAAAATTTTTGTAGTATGTATGTATTTGTACTAGAGTATTTTAATCCTGATATGAAATGATTAGCCCTTTCTTGTTCAAATTGAAAGCATGTACACCTACTTAATACCATGTACAAATGTACTGTATTATAGTATGCTTTGTGTACCATAGCAGAAAAGTTTTTAAAATTTTTCGTGGCCGCCTTTGGACAGAATTAAAATTCAGCATTATATCAAAAGCTTTTGTTATTGTTAAACAATAAATAAATGGGTTATTTTTCCCAGAGATCTGTATCAGAGGGAAAAAGCTTGAACAGTTACCAATCAGAAACAAAAACAAGTATGGCTGAGCGGTATCAAAAAATTCTAAAAATACATGTAACCCATTTCCACATGAACCAGTTTAACTTGTACTGAATGATTTTGAAAAAAAATCAACAAATGAAACAAATTAATCGACACAAACCAAACAATCCAATCAAAATCAGTGCTAGACGCTATGTCTACTTTGCACTACTGTATTATCTATCAAGAAATAGTCTGAACAGTAAACCGATGTGTCTCTGCATGTATATCTGGCTTAAATAGTCAAAAAGTGAATGTTTTGTATGCACGAATGCTGCCTGTTTTCCATGTATGCTTATGCCGAGCTCAAAAATCTGAACCTGTTTGTGTTCTTTACATTCTGTTGCATATATAGTACCAGGTAATACATGGATCAGAAACATGATTATATACAAGTGGAACTGACTCAAATTTTCGGAATACCAAATTTAGAAAAGAAAGTAGACTTTCCAATATTTTATGAAATGCCATACATCTAGGAACGATTAGAGTAAATCACGAAAGTAAATATGACTTACTGGGTTAAGTCAATAGTTGCCTTACCCTTAATATCTTGTACAAACTTACAGATGAATTTTTAATTGCACAATCACACAAAATCGCAGCTTACTGGAAGCACCGTGCAAGTCTTTCCTCATATTAAACAAGCTAGATTGATAAAGATAGGGAATCTTAAATGTTGTCATTTTTATCAACAAAAAGGGAAAGGCAATAGACTGTATTGAAAGCTGGAAGATAAAAACAGACAGAGTTTAATGAATTCTTATGTAATTCTGATAAATGTTCATTCAGTACCCAAAAAAAAAGGAGTGTCTGCTTCTGATAAGTTTTTTTTTATTAATATAAATCTCAATCTAAAATCAGATCCAATTTAGATGAAACAACAACTTTACTCTCCCTATGTTAAAGTAAATCTAAA
Source organism: Mytilisepta virgata (assembly GCA_028015205.1). Taxonomy (NCBI): domain Eukaryota; kingdom Metazoa; phylum Mollusca; class Bivalvia; order Mytilida; family Mytilidae; genus Mytilisepta; species Mytilisepta virgata. The sequence goes on from CM051515.1 coordinate 43,481,924, forward strand.
ATTGATAGGCAGAAATTTATCAGCTATATGCATAGAGAAACAAAACTGCTGTTTGATAAATCAAAACAGTATTGAAATTCAGGAATTTAAATGAGATAAGTCAATGTGATTTGCATATAAACTGTTGTGCAACATTAAAATGAAATTTAAAAGTTTGTGATTTCCAGATCAATAAAACACTGCATTAAACTTTCAATTTTAAAATCCATAACGTATAGTTGGTTTGAACAGACTGAAGAATCTATTTCATTTTGTTATAACAATTGGTCACTTGTTTCACTTGACCTTTGATCTTGAAATGTGCCCTTTGTGATAAAAAACAAGATAGTTTATGGGGCGGTGTCAACATTTTCTTCAATGTAATATCACATCATGCATGACCTTGACTTTTGAACTGTCTGAGTTTTAAAATGAACCAAGTTCATGCTTAAAGATCTGCTGATCAACCAAGGCATTGTTACAAAATTTCGGAAGACCCATTTTATAAATGAAAGTAGACTCCCGAACTGACCTTTAAAAAAACCAAGTTCATGCTTCAATATCTGTTAATCAACCATCGGATTGTTACAAAAAAAGTTAAAGCTTGCAGGAGTTCTGCAAATAGTGTAGCCAGCAAAAATACCCTATCACATTATAAGGCTTTGCACCTGACATTGATTCTTGATTCCAAATAAAAACCTTACCTTCATTAATACAGATTCACTTAATTTTTCTCTATTGACAATCTTTATAGCAACACGTTTTCCTGATACACAATGGACACCAAGCTTCACAAGTCCTACAATAAAATATTAATGGATTTAAATAACTTCATAAATGTCTATAGACCTAAAACAATTATTCTTTATCAAATGAAATAGTTCCTGATCATTGCAATATTAAACAAAATGCCAAAAGCAGTCCTACACACATTGTTGGAAAACCATGGCCACTTAGCTACACTTACCAACTGTGGGTCAATTCATTCATTTTTTTGGTTCTCGGTAAGTGTAGCAAAGCATAAACGCCACCGGCTATATATATACACAAATATATATATAACAGAAAGTTTTGAAGATTTCAAATAACATTAACTTTTCAAAACCTCAACTACACAATACATGTATATACTATTTTGAAAATCTGAACACAGGTCAAAACAACAGGGTATCCCGACTGTCAAATAATCATACAGTGATTGCAGTGTGCATATACATGTACCCAACCTTGCTTTAGAATTCAGAAGAATAATTAAAATTATAAATATTTTAAAATAAATGCCTGAAAAATATCAGTTTTTGCACATCAATCTTTAAGTGCAGAGTATGACAGATATCACCAACTAGAGGAAATTCACTCTTGGGCCGTTGGGGTCATGTTTTTCTAACCTTTCTACATATATATTTCTGGTACTCACTTCAAGAATGACCAATTTTGATCAGAACCTGTTCATTGAGAGCAAAAGATGAACCAAAGATTAAATTTAAATGTGATTAATGCATATAGACATGTCATCATTATACAAGGACTTCCACAATTTAAAATCAATGTGCAGACTTCATGCTTAAAATTTATTGATCTTATCCATTTTTCATTGAGTTCTTTTCTACTTCTAAAATTCATTTATTTGGAGGATGGTTTTCTTTCAACTGAAAATTTATATTCAGGAAATGTTTCATCTGTATTTAGAAAAGGCACTAAACTACAGATGTGATTGTTGTATAAATCACATGATCTCTACTTTATTAATTAAATAGCTTTTACAAAGAGTAAAAATCAATTAATTCTTACAAACAATGTTACCTTTTGTATGATGAAAATCAAAAGCTAACATCAACAAATATTACATCAGAAATTAAACTTGATACAATGCACCTGTTGAAATGTAATTAATTTGTAATTTACAAGATCTTCCACGTGGTACTTGTCAGGTCTTCATATCTAAAGTATTATACTATACTGATGAAATAAACAGCCTGAAAAAATACAACTTATCAAAATATGTTATCATTAGTAGCACCAAGTTGGCTTTCTGTGGTTGGCTTAGATCAAGGTTCCTATGTACAAAAAACAAGCTTTGAAATTATTTATATTAAATGTGAATATTCGGTTGCTCAGCTAACAACCACATTTCAAGGTATTATAAGTTTCAAGTTAATAAGACAGCATAACAATTCTAGATAAGGGACTACAGTATGCTGAAGATAGTGATGGTGTTGGAGTTATTCAAGTTTTGAGCTGCTGATATTCCCAGCGAAAGGATTTCTTGACAAAATATGCTGGAATCAAGACTTCTTATCTATACTAATACAAAAGGATCTCATTCTCCATTATGAATTTTCTCCATCACTTGAAACAATTTTTCCTTATAATTTTGTGATGGTGATATTTATATACATGTCACTCCATAATAAACTCCTCATTAATCTATCTTGCCTATGTTTGTTAAATAACATTAGAGATTTCTATTAATCAAATTTTTGTATTGAAGATAGATTATTCTACAAGGATTTTGATATCATTAATTACTGAAAACATCAAAATTTGATCACCATTGAAAAAGATTCACATTGATCAACAATGCAGTACCAAACTTACTGAATTGCATGTAAGTAAACTAGAATACTGTGATGTGATCATCACAAAGGGCCCGCTGCATATATACTGTTGTAGAGAACAGAAAAATATTTCACGTGACTGATAGGGCATTGTCAATATACAACTTCCACATAAACTTGGTGGAAATGGATAAAAAATGTAGAATCTAGAGCACTAACAAGAAGTTGATAGGGGAAAAACTAAGTCAATGGTAGTTATTCCCATAAAAATTATCCAAGAGCCCTCTCAAACTTTATCAAGGTAACATCAATATTAATAATATACATCTTCCATATTAAGTCCGTCGATAAATGTAGCATTGAGAGCGCTAACAAAAAGTTGATAGGGAAAAACTAAGTCAAGGACAGTAACTCCCACAAAAATTATCCGAAGTTGCTCGTTTCTAACTTGCAAACCTGTTTACCCCATTTAAGCTAGTAGTGTAGTTTTCAATATTTAGGTGTAGTTTTAGAATTTACAAGTCCTAAAAATTACTATCACCGATGAGCGGCGCAACGCGCCGCGAACTTGCTGGTGGGGGGGGGGGGGGGGGTCTTGGGGCATGCCAAAAACTAGATGCAAAATCCTGCATTCTGAGAGCTGTTAGACTCATTCTTTCGTTTCAATATCGCGCCATGTGTCAAACTTGACAGTCAACGATCACCAGAGCGTTTTTAATACATACTTATATATTATCAAGCGCATAAAAGACAAAGACTCCGTTTTGCGTTCGGATAACTTCCTTTAGACACAAAATTACATACTGCCGATTTTTTTACTGTAACATCTTTGAAAGCGTAGAAATGACCTATTTGGGCGTAGAGCGTAATTTGAGTACAAAAAATCGTAGAAACTACGCCAAAATCGTAGTGGTAAACAGGTCTGAACTTGATCAAAGTAAAAATATTGCTCATATACACCTTCCAATAAATGTGGTTGAAATCCGTTTAGAAATGTAGAAGTGAGAGTGCTAACTACAATTGTTGACAGACAAATGGACGCATTGAAAACTTTTGTGTAACCACTGATGGCTGACCTACATTGTACATGTAAGGTGGGGGGGGGGGGGGGGGGGGGTAATATTCATAAACAAGTTAAACTTCACCACATTCTCAAAGTCCCAAACTGGACTTGTAGTGGTTGTCACTTGTCTATTTAATGTTTTAAGTTGGTCACATTTAATATTGTGTTCGTTTTTAATTGTTGTTTTTGAATTTTTCGATACTTTGGGGCTTATTTACATCTAGCGCTTGTGTTGTCAGCTGTTATTTCATGTTATTATTTTTTTCCCTGACCATGTTCAATCACTTTAGGATCCTGTCTCCTTCTATTTTTCAACAAAAATGTAAACTAAAGTTAAAAAAAACTAGAAAATGAGTCTATAAGACACAGATTTTTATTTATCAACACTATTAAGTTGGAATTTTGACCTGCAACTAAAAAAACTAGAGGCTCCCAGGAGCCTGTAGCGCTCACCTGGACTATGTCTGGAAGAGGACCACCTAAGGACCATTGCTGCCTAGTTTTGTTCCAATTGGCCAAGTGCTTTCAGACAAGAACATCTTTAAGTAAATTTCTCATAAGGTCCTATGTTAAACTGAGTTTATCTCTGGTGGCCATCTTGGATGACATGTGCACTCATCGGATACAATTCTGAATGAACAGCACCTAGGGACCATTGCTGTCAAGTTTTGTTCCGATTGGCCAAGTTGTTTCAGACAAGAAAATCTTTAAGTAAATTTCCCATAGCTAGGGTCCTATGGTAAACTAAGTTCGGCTCTGGTGGCCATCTTGGATGAGGGCAGGGTCATCGGATACAATTCTGAAAAAGGACCAAGGACCATTGCTGCTAAGTTTTGCTCCAATTGGCCAAGTGGTTTCAGAAAAGAAGATCTTTAAGTAAATTTCCCATAGGGTCCTATGTTAAACTAAGTTCGGCTCTGGCGGCCATCTTGGATGACAAGGGGTGTCATCGGATATAATTCTGAAAGAGGACCACCTAAGAACCATTGCTTCCAAGTTTTGTTCCAATTGGCCAAGTGGTTTCAGACAAGAAGATCTTTAATTAAATTTCCCATAGGGTCCTATGTTAAAATGAGTTTGGCTCTGGCGCTCATCTTGGATGACGGGCGGGGTCATCTGACACAATTCTGAAAGAGGACCACGTAAGGACTAATGCTGCCAATTTTTGTTTCAATTGGCCCAGTGGTTTCAGAGGATAAGATCTTTAAAGGAAAGTTTACGACGACAACAACGGACGCCAGGTGAGCTAATAATTATTTCAAATTGAGACTTACTTCAAAATATTACTCTTTTTTGGTCATGGCAATGTATTAGCTTGACCAAAAAGTTGACTAAAAAAAGGACAATTTTTAGTTTGAGAAATACATTGTAACAACATAGAATTCCATTTATCATGTGATTCTATGAATATACATGTATGTTTCATACATTGTAGTATGAACAGAAAGTGTATTTTGGGGCTAAACCTGTAAATCTTTGTTAACCATACACATGTAGTTCATCCAAACTGACTGAAAATATCTTTTTCCAGAAAGCCAAGCACTGATGGTTTAAACAGACAGAAATTGGACATAGACATCATCATGAATAACTTACTAATCAGATTTTCTACTGGAAATGTCAATTGGAATGTCTGATGACATAGCAGGAATAAATTTATTACTTCAATGTTGTCTACAAAGCTTTCAAATTTCGTTGAAGGACTTAATTTGTGGATGCCACTTACAAAGGTTAATTTGAGGACAATATAAAGTGCACTAATTTACAAACTAGTTTTCTTAAATTCTTTCTCACACATGTATGAAGTGGCACACACGTGTGAAGTGGTTATTGGTCAATTGCCTGTACATGTAGTTATGTTGGTCACTCCAACATGATTAAATCAGACTCCTTTTTGCATCTCTAATTTATAAGTGAACCATACAACCTAAATTTGTTCTTTAATAGTAAATTTTCTTACTGAAACTACTTTTAAATTTTCTTACTGAAACTACTTTTAAACTCAAAGAGATTTTGATAGTTTTATAAACTCATCACTGCTTCATGTCTACACCATCATAATTGGATTCATGGCCAAAAATAACAATTAATGCTTGAATACCTAAATATGGATGAAGAAATATTCAAACAATAATTTTATGCCTGAATAAATACGACAGAACAATATGACAGAATTGGTATGATTTTCCAATAACATAGGAATACACTCGTGTCTACATGATTAAATCATACCACTGTCCTAAAGGCCTGTATATTGATTAACCAGGGTTTTTCCACAAACTTTCATCAATTATTCCGACCACAGTGTTATTATACATGTATTTAGTTGGTGTATTGAGGCACATAGAAAAAGTAAGAATTTTACCAAGGGCTGTGAATCCTACATACATTTTTCGGTGGATAGTGTTAAAGTCAGGTTGGAATATTCATTTCCAATAAAGAAAGGGTTTACAGATTACTGGAAAGTTTTATTAATTTGTTCTTTAAACCCAGCTCTGTTAAGATCACAAGCATGCTTGATTGGGTTAATCCAAGCAAGAGGCTCAATCAAGATCTGAGCCTGTAAACATGCATATACAAAATGTATCCCTCACGTGGCAGTCCAAACAATCATTTCACATTCATATATTAAGTTGTACTTCGTATGGTCCTAGGGTTTTCAGAAGAGATTTTTCAAATTTTACCAGAAGAACATGTATTAATATATGATGGCCAAAACTGGCCATGTTAGGACAAAATATGCAAAATTTGTTCACACCGTACTTAAATGCCACAAATTAAGTTTAAATTCATATTCAGTTTATTCCTTATTGCCATACAGATTCAGAACAGAAATATTTTGAAATTTGACCGGTCAGAATTAATGAGCTGTTTCAAGGGTATTAGCTCAAACTGACAAATAGATTGGTTTTAAGTGAAAACAAGACACACAATTTTGTAGTTTTTTTTAAAACCATGGCAACCATCTATCATGGATAGGGACATCATACAGAAAGATCACCATTACCGGTACTGCTACAAATGTATGATAGCTGAAATTAGTTCAGAGGTAAAGAAGAAAACAAATGGAGATGTGTAGATGAATATTTGTACGAGTCAATATCGTAAGGAAGATGTAAAAATTGTGCATAGTTGCCTATGTTTATACTGTTACTTTACATACATGTATGCTGTACTACAGGGAGAAAAGGAAGAAAATCTAAGGTCTCTCAACATTAATTATATCAAATTTCTAAACACACCAGGTGTGTAATTTATCAGATTTTTTTTTTATATAAATGATTAGGTAATTTAACTGAACATAAACATAATAAAAGATAAACTGAGGTTAAGTGAATTACCATGAGATCATTCACATGCTGTTTATTTTCACTTATACCATGATTCAATAAAATGTAAGTAGACATCCTGCATTTGCCATACATGTATGTTATCGCTGCATTCCCCCTCCCAAGTGAAATTCCTCAAACAGCGACCTCCTAAATTATTTAGAGCTGATATCTGCCCGTTCCAAAGTATCAAGGTATAAATCGGATATATACCAGTGTTAGATATTGCAATAAAAATTACAATCTAACAAATCAGAAAATAGGACCTACCATTTTACCACATGTGGGCCCTTTATGCTGATATTTTAACACTCGCTGTCGCTCATGGAAAAATATTTGGCGTTAAGGGCCTAGCCGTGGTAAAATCAGAATATTTTGAAGCCACTGTGAATTACTTTCAAATTACATGTAGAGAGATGGGCATGTAATATATTTCTGTAATTTTTAGTCTAATGCTCTTTAAACATATCATACATGCATACATGTATATTCCATATCATATCATAAAGATCAATGACTGTAGATATAACCAATTATCTCCAGAGTGGTAATTACCTATAGCAGCAGATAATTATTATCATGATACAACAATGATGTATGTTATGTATGTACATATGTTGTATAAACTTGATAATTACACAACATTAACGTTATTATTGTGTTTGATGATGAAGTAGAATTGTAATTAATTAGAATGATCACATGGTCAAGTGATAAAAATCGTAAATTATAATTTGTCTGACAATCAGTATGTTCTAGTCTTGCTCCATACATGTATGACAGGTACATTTAAACAGCTAAAGTAAATGTTGACACACCATTGCTTGACCCAATAAAGTGTTGAATATTACAATAAAAATTACAAACTAACAAAGAAATATACAATGTATTGGACATACATGTACATGTACCAAATAATGGCAGAAAGTGAAATTTACATATCATGCTATATTGCTTTAATGGCCCCTTTATCTCCTTATATCTTGAGAATAAAGAAAGAAGCAATCTGTTGGATACATCTGCAAAGATGCATCAATATGAATGAAAAGAAAAAATCCAAATTGAAAAAATCTATACAAAAATACCAAAATCATTCCCAACCTGTATTACTGATAAGGACCCATTATATCAAAATATTATAACAGGGTCCAAACACATTTTCCTTCATCAAATTTTAGCTTATCAAGGTATTTTCTTTGACCTTGAAATAATATTTTAATGTTTCACTGTTTTGTATCAGTATACTGTGGACTAATAGTTAATATGTAATATGTTACAACATAAAAATCAGTATTTTTCGCATTTAGTAAACTGGTTCTCGTAACTTCCAGTTTTATAAAATGTTAACATTTTACCAAGGCGAATCAACGAAATGAGTAAAAAGATTGGACACACTAAATGTCTCGCCTGAATATGCACATGGACACAGAATAATGAGTTATATAATCTGATACCCGACATTGCAAGTCAAAGGAAAATGCATTATAAGAAACAGTAATGGTCTGACGATAATTTGTTTGAAAAATCTCAAGCATGTCTTTCAAGCCTAAAAAATGTGTCCAAGGCGAGCTGATAGGTCTCAGACTGGTACATACCCACAAAAAAACCATCTACAGACCAAAAATGGTGGGTCTATATAATACATTTATAACATCTGTTGAGAAATGGACTTATTTGTAAAAATGGGACAAGCGTCACTCAAGCCTAAAATTGAAGTCAATTTGGATATAGGTATTACAGCTACAGAAAAAAGACTCAAGTCGGAAATTCAAGTCAAGGTCTCAATACAGCCATGTATTCACCAAATATGGTTGGTGTATGTATTGCAGTTGCTGAGAAATTGACATTATCCCGTAATGTGAAACAAGTCAGTCAAGCATGAAATAGAGGTCAAAGGTAAGGTGTCAGATGTTAAAGTGTGTATATACCCACTAAGAACTCCTAAACCAAATACTGTGGGTCTAGTTACAAATGTAGTACAGTTAATTGCTGAGAAATAGACTAAATCATGAAAATGTATATTAAGTCACTCAAGCATGCGACACAGGTTACTGACCCATGAAATTGAGATCACAGTCAAAAAGTAGGTGTCATACCGACATGTACCTATTGACCACATATGGTGGGTCTAGGTATTAAAGTTGCTGACAAATGGACCTAATCTTGAAAATGTGACAAAGTCACTCAACCATGAAATTTAGGTTGAAGTCCAAAGACAGGCGTCAGACTTGCATGTACCCACTAAGAACTATCTATAGACCAAACAAGGTGGGTCTGGGTATTACAGTTGCTAAAAAATGAACTTAATCAAGAAACTTTGATGAAGTCACTCAACCATGAAATTGAGGTCAAGGTCCAGAGACAAGTGTCAGACTGGCATGTACCCACCAAGAACTACCAATAGACCAAATACAGTGGGTCTAGATATTACAGTTGATGAAAAATGGACTTAATCAAGAAACATGGATGAAAGTCACTCAACCATAAAATTGAGGTCAAGGTCCAGAGACAAGTATCAGACTGGCATGTACCTACCAAGAACTATCAATAGACCAAATATGGTAGGTCTAGATATTACAATTTCTGGTATTGGACTTAACCACGAAAATGTGATGCAGGTCACTCAAGCATGAAATTGAGGTCAAGGTCCCAAGCTAGATGTCAAACTGGCATTTACCCACTAAGCACTATCTATATAGCAAATATGGTTGGCCTAGGTATAACAGTTGCTGAGAAATGGATTTAACCACAAAACTTGGACGCATATTTTACATTTATGTTTATGAAGTCAGTGAACCATGAAAATGAGGTCAGAGTCACAAGATAAGTATACTGCAGCAAACCTTGCAAGCATTATATGTGCAAAGTGATTAAAGTTTCAAAAAAGGTTAAGGCCGCCGCCTGAAAGTAATACCTATATCTAGCCTTCACAACTTTTCGTCGCAGGCGAGACAAACACAATGAGTACTGTTAACTTTTTTTTAACATATTAGCTGTAGTGACTTTTCTAGGATTTTATTACTTGTACAAACCCTGTTATAAGGATATGTTTAAAAGAACAAAAGTAAAATTAGCATAAACCTAAGCTGAGCCTGTCCAGAGCCCAAGACATCCCTAGGCTTATCTGCAAAAATTTGCCATTATTGTTATTATGAGCAATTACTTGTAACATATTTATAATTTTGATGTTTTATCTTTATCATAATTTACAGAATAAATCTTAAAAATTTATCAGTTTGCATGAAAGGTACACTAGGTAAGGAAATTACTTCACAAGCTGTTACAATTAGCCAATTATAGTGCAATCATCTATATTTAAAGCTTTGGCATACTCTTAATTAGCAGATTATGTTTATTTTATAGTATATTTTACATTTTAATAAAATTGACAAAAAAAATCACATCATCTTAATTCTTCAGAATTCTATACAGAACATTTTATATAAGAAGGACACTGTAACAGTTCAGGAAGATCAAATAAACTGCTAACTGAAGGTTTATGGGATAATTTTATGATATCACCAAATCTCAATGCAAACTTGAAGTGGTTTGAACTACATCAAATTTCAAGGAGTGCTGATGTATATTCCATATTTGAACGAAAATACATGTATATCATAAATTTCTATAAGGTTAAAACTACTACATATGACTGTCAAGCAATAAGTACATGCATATTAGAAAACTTCCTTCTTCAAACATTCATTAACACACTTGTAGAATATTATGCAGTACCTGTATGTAAGATATATAAAAATTGAATTCTTCCTTAAGTAGTTTCATAAGATTTCAAAAGCGTTGACCCAGCACACATTTTTAGTAAGAAACACTTCCATGCTTTATACAAAATAAGCTTCGGTAAATGCTTTTACACACCACTGAAACTGAAAAAAAAGCTTTCAATTTGTTAACTGAAAACCAAAACAATTCTTTATCTGCAGTCACCTTGTATAAACCAATTCAAAGTAATTGTGATTACAAATTTACCAGATGGTATAAGAATGTGTTAAGCTGACTCATACTTTTTATACCTTAAAATAATTATAAGATATCTGTTCTATGCACATGTGATAAAAAATCAGAAAGCAGTTATCTGTTCATTTTCCCTTATTGCCAAACAAATTTAATGAATGATGATACAGACTATTCAGATATATTATAACAGATAAATGCGATGTACACCAGAGAATAACTTGAAATGCATGTATTTATTACACTTATCCCTGGTGGTATATATCTGCTTTAAAACATGATATTATACTCAGAGCAGGGTATTTTTTTATTTTGATCTTACTGCACATGTATGTTAAAGCATGATAAATGAAGGATAAATTTTATGTTATAGCATCATGATATAAAAAGCCTAACATTTTTCACAAGGAAAGATTGAATGCTTTTGTATGCTTTTCATTGATTTTTGCAAAAAATATGACGTTGGTAATTTTCTTGTATACTGACTAATCTGTCCCTGTGTGCTAAATTTTACTATTACTACATGACTTATGTATCTTTTTCACTGACATTATTTTGATGTTTGTTATTAAATTTTATTTCTCTTTAGCTGCAAATAATTATTGAATCACGAATTTGTTCCGTCATTAGGATACTCTGTCTCTCTGTCACACAGCAATATGAGAAAGTGATGAAAATGAAGCCCCGGTGATGATGAATTAAAGCTATGCTAAATACAAGAGTATTGTTATTAAGGCAAACTTTCAGATTTGTAGGCATGAAAATTTACTAAAAAATGTGTTTACAGTTTTTGATTCATGTTTTTTTTTATTTGTGAGGATGGTACATGTATGTTTCTCTAATTCTTTGTCTGTTTACGGTATCTGATAAATTATAGCAAAATTTGATAACCCATGAAGGATTTGCTGATCTGATTGGTCAATGAAATACCTCTATGATTTTCTTGATATCTTTTTAAGATGAGGTAGCAACTTATAAAAGCTACTGCTAACCACTGTAATATTCTGTGTAAAATAAATGTCTCTTAATGAGAAATTACATCAGGAACAAGTCAGGCTTCTAGATGGATCAACAGGGATATTCAAGGGTTCTACCAATAATTTGGTCTCCAAATACATTGTATAGCCTATTTATATGCTGTGTCATAAGAAAGAAATGAGAGGGTGATATAGGATGCATAGTGAATTATATATTACAATGCAGGGTTAAAAATAAGACTTTTTTCTGCAATAAAGACTGAAATTCACTTGTCCCCAAAACTTTTCACTTGCCCTACCATAAATACATCATATCAAGTGGGTTGTAGAGAGGATATCAATTATAGTAATTTTAAACATTTAAATGTGAATAAAGGGTATTTTAACTTTGTGATATTGGTACAAAAACTGCATCTAACAGTCTTAGCATCATTATTTGTATGAATGTTCAACTAATACATGTATATGGGAAAGCAACTGCAATGGAGACCTGAAGGCAACAAAATTTCAAGAATTGTTATGAAGAGGTCGTGACATGGTCCCAGACCACAATTAATTCATAGTGCATTTTATATCAAAATAAAATTGAATGAAAAAATCACACCTTCTCAAACATGAAAATCTTTCTCAAGTGCAAAGTATACATTTTACTTACTTCCTAGCATAATATCAAAATTTAAAAAAAAATTTATCAGTGCTAACTCAAAATAGTGGCAAATTATCTCCCAGGGTAGCAGAATTCTTGCAGACTGTTACTGACAGAAACCTATAGCCAAATACTGAATCTTTTAAATTTAACTTTAATGTCATAATGATCTTAATTTATTTTCTAATAAATTTGTGCCAAACATTATGATCTGTCCATAATTAACAAGAGCTTAACACCAGTTTCTTTCTTGTACATGTAAAGTCTGGTAGCTGTTCAAATTCAGGATTTGCACTCGTTTGGAATCGTTCTCGATCTATTTTAAAATATGCCCTACTCATTCTGATGCAACTTTGTGGTATAATTTTCGAAGGAAGATAAAGCGCGTTTTTGATTGAGATTGCGATTTGCATTCCGATGTCTCAGATTTTATCCATCTCATTCAGGTTTACTTCCAATGTTAATGAATGTTAGAACTTATTTACGCTCTGTACTATTACAAAAATTCACTATTGTCCAGGGGCCAGGTTTTTGAAAGCATAGTCCTAGGATAGACTTAGGATATGTCAAAGACTGTAAACCGAAGCTATCTTAAGATGATCCTACATGTAGGAGAAATGATCTTAGGACTGTCCTAAGTTTTGAAGCAAAAATTAATTAACAGAACAATATTCAAAAAAGTCCATCTACATTGTATTATGCAATATAAAACAAATATAATGCAATATGATTTTTTTATTATTCTTTCATCTGCGGCCAATTTAGACACACATAAAATGTAAGAAAATATTATTGTATTAATATTTTATCACAATGTATTATTGTCATTATTATTATTATTATTATTATTATTAAAACATCTTTAAACATTTAAAGAAATTAACTGTTGATACAGTTATATAATTTATATGAAAGGTACATGTACGATTCATTTGACACGCACGCTTAACGATAAATTCGTGCTGACCAATCTTCCTATATAAATTTGTTCTTCTCCTTCGTATTTGCAGATAAACAGCAGCTATGTTTGTTTACATTTTGAGGTCCTAAATTTCAGGATTATCCTAAGATTATCCTAGGACATGTATTTTGTTGTCCTAACTTTGTGAGAGATTGTAGGACTTATCCTATGTTATGAAGCTTTCGAAAACATGACTTAGGATTAAGATATATCCTAAGATCATCCTAGGACATGTCCTAATCCCAAGATACTTTCGAAAACCTGGCCCCAGATTGAGGAGTGCCAAATCAACCATTGGCTGCAATATTTCCGGAAAATCGGCCTGACAGTGCACCGAAATTTCTGGTCGCCACCTGGATGACACGTTACCGATGATTCAATCGCCCAACTCAACTTTAGTCGCCTTGGGTGACCATTAGTTTTTATCCCTGTTTGTAACATCTACCATGTTTCATGCAGACTGATAAAAATCCAAAGTGCAGGTTCAATTTAAATTCCTGTTTTCCAATATTCATATTCCCCCTGCACAACGCTGTGAAATGCAGAGAATTTTCATAAAGCAACAATTTTTTCTATATATATACAGTCATTTCGGGTAATTCTGCACATCGCCCTATTCAGCACATTAACATGAAAATAATTTGAATGCGTCTAATTAAACGCTGGACTGAATTACCCGACAACATAGTATATATAAAATCATCTGCTGCTCAAGTAGTGGGGAACGAGTAGGCAGTCAGAGATTAAGAGTTGGGTAAATGATTGTACTAGAGACAGTAGTTAGCAATGTCAGTAAACACTAGGGGCGCAACTGGTTGGAAACAAGGGTTTGTTTACAGTATACTGGTCCCAAAATAGGCTGGAAAAGGTTGTGAAGAAGCAGAATCCAGTTTTCAAATAACTTCCCCCAAAACTGCTCCACCTGGCGTTTACTGACATTGCTACAGTAGTGGCAAAACTATTGAACATGGTCATTATGGTGAAAATACCTAAATGATTATGTAATATGTTAAAGGTAAATGTATGGTTCAACAACATTGACATGTGTGATGTGTGGATACCTGTTTGTCCCTTTCCCAGTGTTTTCTCCAACTTGTAAGGTCCAACATATTGCTCATCTCTATGAAGTGACATCCGCTGGGACCTTGACATTGCGTAATATCACAAAACGTTCATAAGAAAACTTAATAAAATGCCACATAAATTTTCCAAGCGAAACTACTGTCATTAACATAGAACAAATCGATACAAATCATCGGAAACCATTTTCCAATTTTCACCGAGAACAGAAGATGAGGTGGTGTGATATCCCAATGGCTTTTTTTGTCTGTTTGAATGATTAAGGAATTTGACGGACATTGCATTTAATTTCACACATTAAACTCTCTCAATACTAAATTTAGCATCATTTTTAACTCGTCTGTGATTCATCACAACATCCTCAGCAGCAGTGACGGTAGCGCCTTCTGTTGCTAAAACAATCGAAGGGAGGTCACTCATTATTTTCCCGCGTATTTTAGATGATTAAGAAGTGATTTATTTATTGAATATCGTTGCGTTCTAAATAATGATCAGGTGTCAAAATCAACATATTTAAGACCAGGGATCATATAATACTAACTTCATATACAGTTCCTGTTAAGATACAAATACTTTAATTATCCAACCATCGGACTTAGAGGGCATGACATGCTTAAGTTAATTTTAATTTGTTAATAAATACCGATGATTTAATATTTAAATATTTAAATCCTTGTAAATATGAATACAAAAAATATATGAAAAGAACAAATAACAATTACATTGTTAAACACAGTTCCTGTTGATCTTAATATATTTGCTGACCTTTGTTCTACGTGGGATAAAATTTTAGATGTCTTTTTACAGGATATAATGTCACGGTTATGAAATATTTCCATGTCATGGAATTGTCTTCTAAAAATTCAGATGGGTATCATTTTGTTAATACGGTAAATTTTTATAGAATATTTTTTTTTCTATAGGACAAAAATTTCATACAAAATCGTAACAATGATTCCTGTCCACAACAGTATCCAGGCGCGTAGCAACCCGTACGCAAAAACGCAGAAAATTTGACAATAATAAAAATATGGTAAATCTAGTAGGAATAAAACTTAAGTAATAAACTAAATTAAAAAGTTTTATACAGACATGTTAATAATCGCTTTGTAGCTACATGTATATTCCGACATCATCAGTAAAAGAAAGGAAAGGAAATGGTCCTTGATTTTTCAGAATTAACTTTGAGAATTAAAAGCTGAAGGAAAGACTACCTGTTCACTTATAAAATAAAACATAGAGAAATGTGATTCTATTTATTTATGTATTTTCTCAATTAAAAAATTACCCTTTAAGTTGCACGGTGCTGGCTTAGAAATTTGGTTTTTCTAATGTATAGTGGGTTGAGTCTGATTAGGTAACAATTAAAATATATGGTGGTGGCATCATATATTTTGATTGTACTTAATACCTAATCAAGCTCAACCCACTATATATATATATATGTATACACATTAGAAAAAAAATCTAAGCCAACAGTACTTGTTTATTTTTCTCTAATTAATTTTTTTTTCAAATTTATTTCCAAAAGTTTACTTGTTACTCATCAAAATAAGATTTCCGTGAGGTCATTTTAAGTCCCAGGAAATTGCGAGAATGCAGGATTTTTTGACCCTAGAGCGGCCCTAAGACACCCTGCCGTATGACTTCCTGCTCCGGGATTGAGTACACATCATTTGGCATAGCTACGCCCCTAGTATCAATGTGGATAAACAGCAATCTTTGTTTAAAAAACATGCATGTGGAGATAAAACATATTATTACAATTAAAGCTTATATACATGCTATATCGATCTTTAATTAGTTCAAATGTATATTATTTCTACGAAAAAAAACCCCTCCTTTATATGTTTTTATCCTATTATTTATTATTACAAAGATCAGTTAAAACTTCTGGAAACAAAACTTGCACTAGATTTGTTTTCCCATGGTATGGTGATATTGTTCTGTGTGAAAATAAATGAACAGAAAATTAAAGGCACTGGAAAGAGACAAAAAATATGACTAAGGGAAACAAATGATTTGTTAATTTCTTTTTGACATTTTCCACTTTAGTAGACACCAATTACAATGTTTAAAGGATTACCTTATGATGTAAAGAGTTTCTTGAAGGTAATCAAGTAAGTAAGTAATTAAAGTCGGCATATACATGTCAACAAAGAACATGAGTCGCGAAGAGCTCTTAAAAGAAACCATCACATAAAAATATACACAGCAGAGATGTTAAATCTATTATATTTTAGGTAAAATCAAATATGTCCTAATACCCCACATGAAAATGTAAGCATAGCACAGCTCATAACTGTCAGGATTAACAAATAAAAACTGGCTTTAATTTACAAGATATAAGGCAGATTAGACATAAACCAGACATATTCTATATCTTTGACTTTTCACGATTCAAACTTGATCATTGCTTCCTTTAATGAGGATTTTGCTTATTTCTAAATTATTTATTTGCGCTTTGAATGTTCATTTTTATACTTGACATGTATGTTTTGGAACTTTTAAATAAATATATATATATATTCATATCCTTCCAATTACCATCTTGCATTTTTATGCGATTTTCTGACGAAAGAGAGAGGGAGGGGTGGTTTAAAATAATTTAGAATAAGAAGAAATATATTTTTTATTCCTTACAAACATAAGCGTAACAGCGCTGAATTTATGAATTTTGTGAGGGATTCAACATTTTGTAAAGTTACATGTATGCAATCCATAGCAAATTCACCATATCTAAATCGGCATAAATTACAAACATGTTTACTGATGCTTCTGTCTCCTGGTTTCTTTTGCTGTGTATTTTTTATTCTTGTAGGTTTAAATATGAACGATTTGTTCTTTGCGTATAATCAGTGGTGACATTTGAGCCCCCAAAACTCGGGTATTTTGTTGTCATCGTTTGTACAAAAATGAAAGCTAATTTACAGAAACTACAGCAATCGGACATGATACGATTTTAGATACTTTTTATGCATAAAAACATTTGGTTGCATTACAGTACTTGAAATTAAGTAGTAGTAAGCCTTATAACAATTTGTGGTGTGGAAACATTGTCTTATGCTTTAAATCAATGAATCGCACACCAGAAAAAATCAAGACATTAACGCATTCAATTTGGAGGAAGCAAAAAATAATTATGGCTAATGGAAGTATGGTCGTACATTAAAAATATTTATTGGGTGTTTTGGAGAGAAGTTTGATATTGATACCTTACACAACTTGAAACGTCATCGCCATTTTCTTATATAACTGTAACACAAAATTGTACAGCAGCACATTCATTAAATTCAATTTAAAAAAATAAGTGTGGTTCCTGTTACATTAAGATAAAAATAGGGTAGGTAGGAATTTTTTTAACATAGAGTCTTTGGTAGAGGCATTCTGACTTTTAATTCTAAAAAAATCTTTAGGATAGGAATTAAAGAATATGAAATTTGAGTCATTCCTCCCTATCCAAACTCTCACACATATGTGAACAATATTACAGAGCAGGGTTGTATCTACATGCGTCACAATCACGAGCAGCTTTTCTTAATTGGAAACTATGGAACGCCATATGTACTTATTTCTATATATGCACATACTTGTCTATATATGCATGTACTTTTTCTATATATGCACATACTTTATCTTTATACTTTGTCTATATATGCACATACTTTTTCTTTATACCTTTTCTATATATGCACATACTTTTCCTTTATACTTTTTCTTTATACTTTTTCTGTATATGCACATACTTTTTCTTTATACTTTTTATACGCCCGTCAAAATTTTGATGGGACATATTATGGTATACAAATGTCCGGCGACCGTCTGTCCGTCGTAAACATGTCGCGCCGCGTAACTTGAGAACGATTCATCCAAATTTCACTTAACATAGTTGTTTCTTATGCTGGTCAAACGATCTGCATACTTTTTGGTAAATAAGATTAAAACTTTTTGAGTTACGAGACTTTGTAACATAGACAGACGGGTGTGTTTTTTTCACATGTCGCGCCGTATCTCAAAAAGGATTTATGATTATTGCATAAAACTGTATACACTTCTTAGTTATATTAATCTAAAGATCTGTATACTTATTGGTGATGATTCAAAATTTTATTTTAGAATTATTGAGTTTTTCGTAAAAAAAAGAGGGGAGGTTTCACATGTCGCGCCGTATCTCAAAAACGATTTATGATTATTGCATAAAACTTTATACACTTCTTAGTTATCTATAATACTAAATTTACGAATTAGCCGAAAAGGCGGCAAAACGCGTGGTTCAAAATAAACGATGTATGGTTCAGATTATAACGGTTATTATCGGATTTGACAATCTGCATTTATAAATTTAAACTACAGTTTTGTTTATGTGCAAATGGAATTTGTATGCACTTTCCGATATGAATTCTCCCAACACATACCTTAGAAGGTTCTCGAATGCATCATTTTAACAAATTGATTTAAATAAACAAGTATGCACTTATTTTAAATGTATTTCTGTTTGAAATTACGGAAGAAGAATAAAACAAATTAAAAACATTCCCTTTCAAGTGGGATGTTTCCGCTTCATGTATTCAGGATTGTTTTTCAACAATAACGCAATTTCTCCTAACTGTAAAGGTTATGAACTTTGAAGATTATGAAGAAATAAGGTAAAGTTCAAAGGAATTCCTAACATAGTGTTTTTTGGATTGCTCGGATGTTTACCTTGCACAAAGTGATAACACCAACCATTATCTATTTTTTCATCATTTGTAAAGTGACCTGTCTAAATATATCTCTACCATACAATTCCCTGTAAGCCCTAGATAAAAATATGTTTAACAAATGGTCATCTTTATCATTAATGACGAAATTTATCGCGGACATTTTTGATAAATATATAAACGTGGACATCACACGCAGCCACACACTAAAAATGCTTTTATCGTCTGATTATTGGATATATTTGTGAAATTAAGCCTCGCTTGCCCTGCTCATAATGACAATGGAACAATTGGAACAATTATTTTCCAAAAATATGCTCTACGGAACTCACGGCATCGTTTGAAAAATTCATCCGTCACTAAGGAAATGTTTACATCTACAATTTCATTTTCATATTTATTCTGAAGGAAAAAGGTAATGCATTATGAAATGTGTATTTAATGAAAGCTTTTCATCAAGTTCCAGTTCAGAATTAATTGTAACAATAAAAATATTGACAATCTATATGGTTGTGTTTTCGTCATAGATTTTGACTTTGATGGAACCTTAAGGTCCATTTTGGTAATTCTACGTGGCATATAGTCTACTTCATCAGTGTTTCCGTCTTCGGTAGTAACGAACAGCCATGTGACAATTGGGTTACGTTGACCTACATTTCACGTTTCATTGACTTGGTTAAAGTTTGCATTCACATCCAATTCTGGAATACAACATCATATATAGACATGAAACTATCAGTTGAAACCACCTACTTGACAGGAAAGTTTATGGGAAGCCTGCCACAACATCCATATTGAGTTCCTGTTCCATCAATGACATGGCCGCAACAACTTTTTATAGTCAATATGGCCACCACAAAAAAAAAAAAAAAAAAAAAAATAAATAAAAAAAAATTGCTTATTTTCCCGCGCTCGCGCGGGTTCAATGGCTAGTATTAATCTAAAGATCTGTATACTTTTTGGTGATGATTCAAAATTTTATTTTAGAATTATTGAGTTTTTTGTAAAAAAGAAGAGGGGAGGTTTCACATGTCGCGCCGTATCTCAAAAACGTTTTATGATTATTGCGTAAAACTTTACACACTTCTTAGTTATATTAATCTGAAGATTTGTATACTTTTTCGTGATGATTCTTTATTTTATTTTTGAATTATTGAATTTTTATTGAGCTTTTTGGTAAAAAAGGTAGTCTTTTTTGGTCACATTTCGCACCGTATCTCTATTGCTTAAACGTCAGGGGTGGGTCCAGGTGACTGCGTAATGGGCGTACCCCCCCCCCCCCCCCCTTCAAAAAAAAAAACTATCGTAATCTGCTTATATTGTATTGAATATGGCAATTTATCATATTCATTAATTAAACACATACTCTGATTTCTTTTTAATGTCGTTCAACGGAACCAGAACTTAATCTAAAATAGAGAGATATTTATCAGTCTGGCTACCTCATAATATGATGCTAAATTGTTGAAATCCAGGAGCAATTCTGAGCTTTCCAATGGACCCTCTACCAGGGCAACCTCCCGTTCATAAAATCCTGGCCTAGGACTATTGACATGTTAAGGAACCGTTACAGTAGTGCATTTCACAATAATTTTATGTTTTTTAGCAAAAAAAGATCCAAAAAATTTTTCGCCTCGCTTCACTCGGCCAAATTTTTATTCTTCGCCCCCCTTTCAAATATCCTGAAATTAAACGCCCGGGTTTCCATATACATCCCACCAGCAGCTCCACTAAATAAAGGTGGATTCCAAAAACACTCATTATGTTTTTTTTCACAAGACGACGGGCGTATCATGCGCATGTGGCGCAGCTGTTTATTCTATATATGCACATATATTTTTTTTAAATGATCATAACCCCCCCCCCCCCCCATTTGCGGTATAGATCGCAACTTTGACCTTACATTGTGTTTTGTATTACATGTATTTTATTCAATGTTTTGCGTTATTTTAGAAGGTTTTTCAGGGCAACCCTCCTCAGAGCTAGGCCATCCCGTATGTCAACTGAATTTGTCGGTTCCAGATATATTTGTTTAAACCAGGGGACACCCACTAAGATGCAAATATGTATAGCAGAGTGTCTATCACCTAGTATGTGTGGCTTAATAAAAAAAGTTGTTGTTTAAGGCAACAACCATTTTCTTATCGGGGGGGGGGGGGGGGGGGGAGCTGGGATTTTCACTGTGCTCTTATTTTTTTTTTCGAAACCTTCCTTCGACAATATATTTGTTTTCCTATGAGTTTGAAAGCAAAAATTGTTTTCCTATCATGTGTTCAGTATCATGATGTATATTCCGGTGGAAGAAAACATTTTGAATTCTAGTTGAAATCCGAAGTTCCGTGTTGAGAGAGAAGCCACACTCTTCGAACGATAAAGAACCATATCAACAACTCTACGGAGGGGTCCGTAGGTGGTCTGTTGATAGGCAAAACTACAGAAAATTAAGTGCACAGTGAAAATCCCAGCCCCCCCCGATAAGAAAATGGTTGTTGCCTTAAACATTAACTTTTTTATTAAGCCACACATACTAGGTGATAGGCACTTTGCTATACATATTTGCATCTTAGTGGGTGTCCCCTGGTTTTAAACAAATATATCTGGAATCGACAAACTCAGTTGACATACGGGATGGCCTAGCTCTGAGGAGGGTTGCCCTGAAAAATCTCCTAAAATAACCCGAAACATTGAATTAAATACATGTAATACAAAACACAATATAAGTTCAAAGTTGCGATCTATACCGCAAATGGGGGGTGGGGGGGTGGGGGGGGGGTGGGGGTGGGGGGTTATGATCATTTAAAAAAAAAGTATGTGCATATATAGAAAAAGTATAAAGAAAAAGTATAAAGGAAAAGTATGTGCATATATAGAAAAAGTATAAAGAAAAAGTATGTGCTTATATAGACAAGTATGTGCATATATAGAAATAAGTACATATAACGCAGCTATGGCATTCCAAAGGAAACCTTGTCAGCGACACGATGGTGTATTTCCTCATATTGCATGAAAATTTAAGAAATATTTTATGACGCTGAGGGCCATATGGCAATATATGGAGCGACAGGTCATTCCAAAAAACAGCCATTTGGTCCGAGGTTTTATGAACTATTTCTTATATTATACTTATAGTATGGGAAATTTCCTGATTTGGAGTTTTTAATTTGAAGCATTTTTTTTTTTACTTTTGAAGCTCTAACAAATTTGGAAATTCTCGATTAAATTTCAGTAGTAAACTCAGAATGATCAGTTTTATGACATTTATATGTTGAATAAATTTGGCATTTTGATAGTACAGAGAATTATATATTTTTTTTAAATAAACCAGTAATAAAAAATAGTTTAAAAAAAAGATTCCCACTGAACTCTATGTTTAAAATTTTCAAAATTCAACACTAATCTGGAAAAAAGTTCATAAATCCTGCAGTTTTATGTTTCTCAATTCTGAAATACGTTTCTAAATTCCTATTTTTTTTTATCTAATTCGGACATTTCCCGAAATGTGAATTCATGTGTAGAGGCAACTCATCATTATTGCCGTAGTTTCTGCACAAATTAGAAAGTAAACAGTTCTGAAGATAAGAAACAGAAATGAAAATTTCGTGTATTTTCCACTTTATCACCGTATTCACCGAGTCTTTTGTATCAGTAATTCCCTATAAATTTTCAGGGATCAAATTTCGCCCAAATAATGCTACCCATATTAAAATCTTATACGAATATATAGCTCCCATGAATTATTTCGATTCTAATATGACAACTAGAGTCTCGCCTGGCTTCTATTGGGCCACTTGAAAAGCTGTTAAAGAAATGCAAAATTGTCAAAGTAACCTTGATATTTAACTTTTGACCTAAAACAGGTGGATCATTTGAATCTGTCCTTCCATATGAGATTCCTGACAAATTTTGTTAGTTTGCCCATTAGTTCCTGAGAAAATGACAAAAAAGTCCTTTCCAATATGGTTTCAATAGAAACATCCGCCGTTTGATCAGATGAATCTCAACCAAAAGTGGACTGTTTGTAGAGGATATTACGGAGCCCTGTTGGTCTCACACAGATTATAAAGTGTTTTTTAAAGTCCTGCGCTGAAGATGTGTAAAGTCTAGCGCTGGAGATGTAAAGTCTAGCGCTAGAGATGTAAAGTCTAGCGCTGGAGATGTAAAGTCCAGCGCTGAAGATGTAAAGTCTATCGCTGGAGATGTAAAGTCCAGCGCTGGAGATGTAAAGTCCAGCGCTGGAGATCTAAAGTCTAGGGCTGGAGATGTAAAGTCAAGCGCTGAAGATGTAAAGTCTAGCGCTGGAGATGTGTAAAATCTAGCGCTGGAGATATGCAAAGTCTAGCGCTGGAGATGTAAAGTCAAGCGCTAGACTTTACATCTCCAGCGCTAGACTTTACATCTTCAGCGCTGGACTTTACATCTCCAGCGCTAGACTTTACACATCTTCAGCGCAGGACTTTAAAAGACACTTTATAATCTGTGTGAGACCAACAGGGCTCCGTAGGATATTGTTGTCATCAATCATGCAAAGTTTCAAATGAAGAGCAGATGAATCTCAACCAAATGTGTATCGTTTGTAAAGGGTATTGTTGTCATCAATCCTGCAAAGTTTTCAAAACATTTCATCATGTAGTTTTTTGAAAATTTGCCAATAAAAAGAAAAGATGGCCTCTAGCTACCATGTTGTTCATCTATCCGGAACCAAAGGTGTAACTTTAAAAGAGGTCCTGCCATACATCTTTTCTGCCAACTTTGGTTACAATCTGCCAATTGGTTACTGAGCAATTGACAAAAAAGTATTTTCACATATGGTTACAATGGAAACTGTGAACAGCCGCACCCGTTGGTTCAGCAGATTAATCTCAACCAAAAGTGGATCGTTTGTAGAGGGTATTGGTGTCATCAATCCTGCAAAGTTTCAAAACAAAAAGTAATTTAAGAGATTTTTGAAAATTGGTCAATAAAAATCAAAGATGGCCTCTCGCGACCATATTGTTGATCAAACTGGAACCAATGGTGGATCATTTCATACATCATTCCTACCAAGTTTGTTTATAATCCGCCAAGTAGTTTCAGAGATCAAAATGTGAAAAGTTTACGGACGACGGACGCAAAAGGATGACACAAGCTCACATGGCCTATAGGCCAGGTGAGCTAAAAACGGAAATTAGGTAAACTTGGTAGCACTGCGAGGTCTTTCGTGTGACGGCCATTTTGATTTTGGAACTTCTGAAACAAAACTGGAAAACGATAGAAAAGTAAACATAAAAATGTTTATTACAAGCTTACTTTTCTTTCGATTTTATTGTACTTTGGAGCGAAAAAGTCCAAACAATCGTAGCATTTCACCCTTTTGATAGTTCCTCTGATGAGATTCAGAAGAATGGGATTGTAATTTTCACTATGACGTCAGGATTGTGCAACTGATAATAAATCCGAAATTTTAACATCTCATTTTTTGCACACCATATTAGAATTCTAACTTTAAGTTTTAAGCAGTTAAATAAACATCAGATCTAATTAACACAACCAATAAGTTAAACTCTAATAATTAGTTCTTCAAATATTTTTTTATAATTTTAAAGTTCAGAATGATATTAAAAACATCAAAGGCAAAATTAGGCATTTAAAGCACTGATAGTATAAATGTGTAACAAGAGCGGGTACAGTATGCTGTATAATAATGTATGGAACACTAAAACTTTCAGGTGACTCCTGACATTTTGAGGGAGTCCACAGTACAGGTACTTATATGGTTATGTCCTGATGTTTTTTTTTTCCCTTAAGGTAGCCTATATTTCAGATTTTTTTTGGCATGCAACTAAGAGTATGCTGAACGGCATCTGAATAATAATAAAAAAAAAAAATGTAGGTCCCATTAATAATTCCCAAAATATGGAGTTTCAAGTTCTGGCAAACAGATGGGTAAATACATAGAATGGACGCAGTTATCGCTCCAAAAATTCAAATATTTAGACTTTAAATTATGATTTCTCAAAATCCAGCCCCTAGAATTTAAAACTAGAGGCTCCCAGAAGCCTGTATCTCTCACCTTGACTATGTCCATCTTGACGGACAGCCTGGAACATTGCTGTCAAGTTCCAATTGGCTCACTGGTTTCAAACAAGATCATTAGGTCCTATGTTAAAATAAGTTCCGCTCTAGCAGCCATCTTGGATGTTGGACCATTGCTGCAAAGTTTTGTTCCAATTGGCCAAGTGTTTTCAGACAAGAAGATCTTTAAGTAAATTTCCCATAGGGTCCTATGTTAAACTGTTTGACTCTTGTGGCTATCCTGGATGATGGGGCGAGTCATCGGATATAATTCTGAAGGAGAACCACCTAAGGACCATGGCTGCCAAGTTCTGTTCCAATCGGCCAAGTGGTTACGGACAAGAAGATCTTTAAGTAAATTTCCCATGGGATCCTATGTAAAACTATGTTCGGCTCTGGCGGCCATCTTGGATGATGGACGAGGTCATCGAATATAATTCCGAAAGAGGACCACATAAGGACAATTTCTGCCGAGTTTTGTTCCAATTGGCCAAGTGGTTTCAGAGCAGATCTTTAAAGGAAAGTTCATGCCGACGGACGCCAAGTGATGACAATAGCTCACATGGCACTTTGGGCCAGGTGAGCTAATAAAAATGATATATTGTTGCCATTGAAATTCTCTATTGATATAGAATTTATTTGGAGTCACCAGATTTGTTTTTTTTAGTAAATTAGATTGATTACTGTATGAAGAGTGAAAATAAGGGGTAAAAAAGCCAAACTAAGCGCAACGCTGGCACGACTTCACTATAAAAAATGTAGATTTTTAGTGTTTTAACAGACAGAACCTATATTCGAATGATTTTGACAACGAAAACGAAGCTGGTGACCCTATGTTTATTTAGTATCATTTAAACAAAAAAGTTGAAAGCAATAACATATCATTTTTATAGAAAATTCTAGGGATTAGTTTTTGAGAAAGGATTTAAAAGTGAAATTATTAAAAAAAATTCGACAATTTTCATATGAAATATACTGTAAAAGTCATTTATTTCCATGAATTTAAATCAACCTTATTGAAGAAATATAAAGTTAACATAAAATTTCTTCAATATTTAGATGCAGTTTCGAATGTTCTAGCTGCATGTAAAATTTCATGAAAATCCGTAATTTAGCTTTATTAGGTATGTCCTACCTTAACATTGTTTTAAATATATAAAGTTAGATGTGTCCTTGTACAGTTTATTTTCTACAAATAAATATTCCCTGGTCCAGGGATCATATAATACTATAATACTTCATATACAGTTCCTGCCTGGTCTGACATTTCAGTTTCTCTATTTCCAAATTCTTGATGTGTGACAAAATAGCGTGCACGATCTTACTTCTTTGTAGTCAGTAAATGAAGGCTTTTGCCTTTATAATGGCAACAAACATCACTTCCTAGGGCAACTATTGTATACAGCAGTTATTAAAATTTGGAGTATGCTGAGACACAGAACCTTTGGTAGAAAAATTGGTTATCTTGGTCATTTGCAATCAAAGTTGACCATATGTTAACAGGAATCAGCTATAAACTCACAACAACAGTGCTGAGAAGATTGTGACCCATATTAGTCACAAGGAACTAATAAAACATATTGGTCACCAAGTCACTGTGGAAACTCTTGCACTGATTCTTTAGCTATGCAATGAGACAGGTAAGACAAACTACAAAAATGGTCATTTATTAAAAAATACACATGCCATAGTCTATAAACAATTCACATATAAATTTTTCAGAAAGAAACTTCAAATGATTGAAATGACAATCTACTTATGCTTTATTTGTCACATATTGATGTACGAGTTAAAACTGCAACTTGGAAATTCATTTACAAATTGTGTACCTGTAATATTTCATTATCTACATTTGCAACCATCCTTTTATAGTTCTTATGACTAACAACACAGTACCAACCAAGCTTTTTTTACATCAATCAAATTACTCATAAATAACTCAGCTCTAAAAATTCAGTGAAAGTATACATAATTAAGTATCAAATTTTATTACAAATTTAATTCCCAAATTACGAGTGAGACAAAAACAGAAGATGGGTTACACTTTAACCGACAAGTCCTTTAAAAGAATGAAATTTTGGATTCATTCTATAAGTTATTAATATCCCATGTACTTTAAAAATATTTGAAAAGAAAGAATGAACAAAGGGTAGTTTCTCAAAATTCTATCGCCAGTTTATTTCATGAAATACAAGCCAAAACAATAAAAACTAGAAATTGTGTCTGTAAGACACAGATGTTCTGCCTAAAATGTGGGTCATTATGTGTGAATGCTCAGTACTATCCAAGGCACATCCACTGATGAAGTTTCGTTTATACACTATGCTTAGTTCCAAAGAAATGAACCTAAACACAAAAACTTAACCAGTCACTCAAGCGTAAAATGTAGGTCATAATGACCCAATTATTGTATGACTGCTCAGTAATACCCAAGGCACATCCACTGATGAAATTTCATTGATACACTATGCTTATTTCCAAAGAAATGAACCTTAATGTAAAACTTAACCTCATAGTTTGGACGTACGGACATAAGGACAGACGTACGGACGGACAAGGGTAACTCTATATGCCATCCACATTCGTGGGCGGCATAAAGAGAGAGACACATCTTGCTCATTAAATGGAAATGCTTTGTTAGCTCTCTTACATTATTGTTTTGGTAGAAAATAGAAAATACAATTAAAATATCTGCCTCTTCATAAACATATGATTTTTCTTATGATTCAACTTTCAATTTTGTATAGAAATATGATATAAATAACGCGAAAAGAATATCGAAGCAACAATACAGTGGGAGAAGTCTGTAACATGGAAATTCAAAAGCAAGACAAACTCATGAGAAAGCAATAGCTGAAATTAACCATGTATGCATG
This sequence comes from Mytilisepta virgata, assembly GCA_028015205.1. NCBI lineage: Eukaryota > Metazoa > Mollusca > Bivalvia > Mytilida > Mytilidae > Mytilisepta > Mytilisepta virgata. The sequence goes on from CM051515.1 coordinate 43,510,116, forward strand.
ACATAAAATAATTTGCTTGTAGTGTCTTTAAGTAATTCTGTAAATACATGTACCAAGATGATTCTTCAAACTGGAAAAAAAATGTACACACTGAACTCGAAGACAAATTACGATACATAAGTTATAAACACAATGGACAAATCTGGATTGCAGAAAGCTAAAGAATGGAATAAAAACACCCCTGTTGTATGGCCTTACATATTGTTATCCTTTACAAATTGTACTGTTATTAGATAAACTTACAAAATGTTATTCAGGTTTTACAGAATAAATCATATTTAAGACTTGTAAATTATCTTTTCCTTTCAATCTTACAAAAACAAACATAAATTAAATACTAGTCTAGATTCACTTATCAAAAAACATTATAAACATACAAACCTTTAAAAGAACTACTAACATATCAATAAAAATCTGTTCTTTCTTAACTAAGAATCGCTCGTAGAAAATATCAAACTTTTTCTTGAAATCATTCAAAATTGTAATTTCATCCCTTCATAATTTATAAATACATGCAATACATTTACAACCTTTAATTCTATATATAATTAGATGAACTGTGAGCAAGCTCACAAAATCATACCCCTCGCTCCAATTAAGCTCTGTTGACAGTAGGAAATCTGATGTCCATTTATCTCCCCTTCAAAATGTCGGTTCACATCTTCATAATGTGTACAACCATTGTGTTAAGTTTCACTTAATTCTATCACACGATTTAAGGTGGAGCTGTGTGCTTATAATATTCATGGACAAATGGAGGGTGCTTCATATATACTCCCCGGTATAAAATCTCAGTAATACAATGCTACTATATAGTATCAAAATTTGGAAACTTAAATAACTACAACACAAAAGGTGACCATCATAAATAGTTCCAAGCCATAGGGAAGTTCAACTAAAAGTTCTTAATAATTGAGATTTCTGTGAATTTGTTGCCTTTTAGTAGTCATTGTAGTTCCTACAACAAAAATGTCTTAATGTTTTTTAGTCCATTTTCAAAACCAAATAACTGAGAAAAATCAAGAACTTGAACACTTCAGATTGACTGACATGTATGACATACCCATTTACTCAGTTAAAAGAAGTTAAAAGAAATCTTAGCGGTACTTCGTGTTTTATTTTGAAAAAAATTGAAATATTCTAAGCGAATCTCTATCGTAACCACTTTTTATAATGCCCTTTGTAAATTGTATGTTATTTGAAAGGATAGTTCAGATAAACAGTTTTACCCACAGAACTTTCTTAAAGGATTTTAATTCCAGAGTGTAAAATTCTCTCATATTTCTGAGGAAATACATGTAAAGCTTCCTTTGTGATAACTTGTGTGTTAGTATAAACTTTCTCTCTTTCATGATCCATGTTGTTAATATCTATCTGAAACGTTTGCTGAGTATTTTATTTTGTTGGGATAACAGAGAATCGGTTACAGACATTCATTTCGATAGGCCCATCTTATTTTACTGTAGGAATTAAGAAAGATGATATTTTAAGGTATTCCATCATTTTCTTCTGTTTGTACAGTTTCCCGTTTATAATTAAATGTTCTACTATTACCTTGTTTCAATGACAGACTTTCATCAGGCTAATTGCCATTGGACAATGTCTATGTATACTTAACAAGAGTTTTAACAAACTATGATGTTGAAAGCTGGATGCCAATTAATTCGAGACAGTAATGAAAAAAGTAATGCTTCATAGATGTCAATCTTTAAGTATGGAAACAATCACTGAGGCTAAGTGTCAAATAATTATGACTTCAATGAAAAGGGGCAAATGAAATATTTTGTTAATCGCTGAACTTAAAAAAATTAAATGAAGAGAACTTTTAACATAGTGACAAATGTACCAAAAAATACAAATATCTCTGTTTAAGATAACAAAAGTTACAGTTCTCAGCCACCCATATCAGAGTTTTTATTGAAGTTAAAAAAAAGCCCTATCAATAACTGTATACACAAACACACCAGTAAGTATATGACCAAAATACAATTTAAAAAAAAATCAAAAAACATTTTTGGTCAAAACAAAACAGATGAAATATAGAAGCTTTTTGGCAGCTATAATATCTGTATATCTGTAGAGATCTATCACAGTCACTATCCTAATCCTTGTCTGCTTTCTTTTCTTTTCTCTGCAATTAAATAAAGTCATTATTTTATCCAAAAAATAAAATTTATACTGTTTTCTTTCAGATTATTTTAAAGAATGTATATAACATATAGATTAAAATTGGAACAATTCTGCTGAGAATAATAAATCAACAAACTTGAAAGGTATATTTGTACAATAATGAGAAATATCAGTTGGTTATCTCCTGTAACCAAACTCCCAGGGGAGATAATAAAATTGACTCCATTTATTATTTAGGACAAAAGGGAAACAATTGCTACTTTGATTAAGGGAGAAAACTGATTATTGTTTCTCATTATCTTTTAAACTTCATATGGAACATCTTAACACATAATGCAATTTTGTCTATAGTGTATCCATCCATATTTTATTAAATGGAATTATTATAATATTTTATGTATCAAATGCTATTAATTTGAAATGGAACCTTTTTTTTACTTTACAGTGTGCTATGATGATTCTGCATCATCACTGAGTGCAATGCCACTTCTAAAGGAATAAAACAAGATATTTGAAAATCTTGGGAATTGGTATCATACATTTTCATTGTTGACTCCCATTGTATTTATGTAAATTCAAATTATAAAACAAGGCAAAACAAAAAGATTATGTTGGTTTTGTTAAATTACTAATTTTTTACCCATTTTATTGTCAGACTTAACATGTATCTCACGGATCTAGATTCTCTGAAGTATCTGATGAATTAATTAAAATGTTGTTCACATCAATAGTGCTATCTTCTATATATTGCTCTAGAAGCTGAAAAGAACAATGCCAAGCCATGCATATGAAATAAACATAATGAAGCATATCAGTGTTTACAATGAAAGTTCCAAAGCCAGGAACATGTGCAACAAGCTACATGCAACTTTTGTATCCTAGTGTAAAGTGTAAGAATACCATTTATGCTTCCAAAATACTAACTTTTAAAATAGGTTTTTTTTTATATAAAAAGCATGCAAGTTTTTGGATTATTGCAAGCATAACTCTAACAACTAAACTCCCATTTTGTCACAAAAATGAAAGGTTTGGTATACCCTTTCCTAATAAACAATTGTTCTGAGAAACAAAGATGAAGAAATATTTTTTTTTGGAACTTAGTCTCTGTTTGTAAAGTTAGACTAAAAAGATGTTCAAATATACAATACTTGGCAAAAAAAGGTGTACATGTTTAGAATTTCCCCATTGACTAATATTCTTATTAGAATATCTTCGAATTCTTTACTTTTAAATGGTGTAACAGCCAACTAATTCTGTCAAAATAACAACACAATTGATAAAATCAATGTAAATTAGTCACATCCTAAACACATATTTTTTAGCTTGAACAAAATAGGATAATATGCTAATGAACACATGCAAAGTAAATTTTAGATATTTCTATAAAAGAAGATTTTATCATTAACCAATTAATGGTCCCATGGAGGGCATTGTTACAGTACAAAACAAATATATGAAACAAACATGTATATATTCATCAGTTAGTAGTGCATAGATTTCTTATGAAATACTGTTTACTACACCCATATTTTTTTCTTTTAGGTAAAACACATTTAATTTTAAGAATTGCTGCTTGTTGAGAACTACTCTATAAACAGGGTTACTTCCATAACCCAAGACAACTGCGGAAAAAGTAATGCTTCAGAGATGTCAATCTCTTAGTATGGAGACAATCACTGGAGCTAAGTGAAAAACAAAATGAAATACATACCTGTTGATCTTTTGTTGGAGATTTCTGAAGGAGGTGAGATGGTATATTCAACTGGCCAGATAATGTCTTCGACTGTAAACTTGCAGCAAAGTTTGAAACTTTGTCCATTAAACCTTTAGATAATCCTGATTCATTCGGGTCTGGTAAATGTTTGCTTTCCTGTGAAACTGTCCGTGTTGATGGTGTCAAATTACTTTTTAAGATATCAAATAAATTTCCTTTATCGGGAGAAGTTTTAGTATGAGAAATTTTATATGGTGCAAACTGATTACTGGAACATTCATTAGTTAAACTATGACTGTTAATATTTACAATTTTGTTTTTATCACATCCAGCAATATCAGAGTTTTGTTCAAAATTTTTATCCTGTTCAAGTGTAACATTTGAATTTTTTAATACAGATGATCCTATGAATGTCAATGTAGGAGGGTTATCACAATCTGTACTTGTGGATGGAACATGAATGTTTATTTTTGTTGGTAGAAGAGATTTGTTTTCAGGACTTCCTGATAACTTTCGCTTTGGTGGGACTGCAAGTGGTGGTCCCATTAAAGAACTGTTTTTCTGCAGTATAGCAGTCTGCAGTGTTGATTTCTGTTCAGCTTCAGTAAGATTTCCTAGTTTGTAAAGATTTGGTACATTACCTGAACTTATGTTGACATTTTCTGGACTAGAGTTACTAGCAGTACTTGCGCTAACATAAGGGGCAAATGTCACATTTTGATTGGATGATTCTGATGATGATAATGCGAATGTCTGACACAAACTTGTTGGTATGGTAACATTCGGCAATTTATCCGCAGGATTAGAAAGCGATAACATTGTTCTATTTTTTTCATCACATATACTTGAATCTTTTACTACTGATCGCTGAATCGTCTTTATAGCAGGACTTTGTGTTAATGTATTACCAATTAAAGAAGGCTGTACAAGTCTAGTAATAGGTTCAGTCATGACATTTTGCTTTGAAATAACTTGCTTCGTCATAATAATTTGTCCATCTTTACTCAATACAACATTTTGTCCAGGCATCTGATTCCCAACATTTGGTTGAGCACTTGATGCCAATACAACGTTTTGCCCTGCAATGGGACTAGATGTATTTTGTTGCACATTACTTGTCAAAATGACTTTTTGTCTAGCCACTGGACTGGACACATTGTTTTGTGCACTTGTTCCCAAAATAACATTCTGCCCAACAACAGTATTTGGCACATTTTGTGGCATATTTGTTGGCAAAATGATGTTTTGCCCAGCAACTTGATAACATACATTCGGTTGTATACCTGTTGTCAGAACATTCTGCACACTTATAGGATTGGATACAACTTGCTGAACATTAGGTGACAATATAATATTCTGCCCTGCAATCTGATTTGAAACATTTTGTTGTAAAGTTGGGGTCAAAATACAACCTTGGCCTAATGGTTGATTAACAGGCACAGTTTGAATTACCTGCCCAACAGAGGGCGTAACACTTGTTTGGTTTTGTTCACCAGTTACCACAATAGCATTTTGTCCTGTAGTTGACGTGGCACTTCCAGTAACAGCACCACGATAAATAATTTTTGTTTTTCCAGAAATCTGGATTCCTGTTGGTTTGCCACCTAACAGTAACATTCCATCAGATATTCGGATAGCTCTGGCTGGTGTACCGCTGGTGGCAGCAGTACCAACAAACTGTGGTGAACTCCCTTTGTTTAGATTAGAAGGTGACATAATCCTGATTATTTTGGGTCCATTTGGAGTATTTATAGAAGCCAGGCTTGATGCTGGTGTAGTAGACGATGAAACTGGCAATATAGCACCACTCTGTGGCGGTCTTACTAAAAGGGGAGTGGTTGGATTCATTCCCTTTGCCACTGTTGTTGGCAATCGAACTGAACCTGGTTTTTCTGGTGAATCTGAAATATTATAAGCTGGTTTCTCAATGATTTTCTTTTTGTTGGGTGGTGGATTATTAAATTTATATACAAATGTCTTTCCATTCACTGTTAATATTTTAGTCTGTTTTGTAGTATCATCAGGGATCACTTGTGATGTTATATTTTTAGAAGTGTCAGCCTTTTTTATTCTCTCTCCATTAGTTAAGCTAGATCTTTGTGGAGAATCAGCCGAGAGTTCTGGTATTAACCTTTTCTTTCTGGCAGTGGTAGTATATTCATGGTCTGGTGTTGATGTCATTTCCTAAAATGTATATTATGTACATTTATTTGAATATAGGGGGTTGAATAAACTTTGGCTCTATTAGTTTGGTAATCTAATAGTCTCCTTTATCTTTGCATGAAAATTAATGATCACAAAAATACATGAATCCACATTATTTTCATTTTTTTAGAAACAAATTTATTTAATACAAAATTTACACACCTATCTTTAAGATGTGAAACAGGATTAAAGGGGTTGAAGGCCAAAAGTACCTTGATTTGACAGTTCCATTTTGATGATTGACTTTAACTATGAATGATAGAGTTAGCATAACCAATTAAGTTCAAGTTGGACAATGTTCATTTTGTTTTTGAGACAAATAAAATCACCTGCATATAAATTTTCTTCTTAGTTTTCTTTTTTTGTCCATTTAACGAATCAAGGACCTATATGATTTCTACTGTACCATTTAGAAATACATACATATTAATATGCTATTTCCATTAAATATTTGTTCATTTCCAGCAAATTTGTCATCATTAAAGTGTTGGTATCAAGAGTTTACACTCATTTGATCTTGTGGTTTCTTTGCCTTATATAATACAGTTGCACTTGGGTACACAGTATCCAAAAGTCCACATAAGACAGTACTAAATTCTCAATGACTTTGGCAAATAAACAGTGTACATTTTTCCAAGCCAAACATAACAATGCATATGAAGGGAATAAAAAATAATATTTTTAAAACTGTGAACTTTTGTTATACCTCAAACTTGTCATCATCAAAAGCTCCCCTTAGAGTGTCCATGGCTTTACAAGTGGCAGCTCTACGAGGACGCCACTTTCTTTCAGTTTGAGTTGCAGCAATACCATGGAAATCCTCATCGCCGTCATCACCATCATTCTTGTCTAGGTATATTCGCACACATTTATTAATACATTTTCTTAGTCTTGTTGCCATTCTACCAAGTTCTAAATAAATTGAGATATTAACATATGAAATGAGTTTTCAAATGAACCATGATTGGCAAGCCAGAGCTAAATAAAAGAAGAACCTGTCCACAGGACATGGATGCCCCTGCTTATAAATATGCAACAGTCAATGTACTAATTCAAACCTACTGACGTTTCATTTTCTTTTAAACTTAATGAGTAAAAGTCATAGAGTCCACAAAACGGCAAATTTTGCAATTTTCAATTTTTAAAGGGGCATAACACAAGAACGATGACCTGACACTGATCAAATTTGAAACTGATCAGTGTTTGGTGGTAATAAGCATTGTGTATACGTTTCATAACATTTGGTTGAGGCAAAGTAAAGTTAGAGTATGAAAATGGCAAATTTGGCAATTTTACCATTTATAAAGGGACATAACTCCAGAACCGTGAAAATGACCCCACCCAAATTCAAACTCCATCTGTGTTTGGTGGTAATAAGCATTGTGTATAAGTTTCATAACATTTGATTGAGGCAAACTAAAGATAAGAGAACGGATACCAATTACGGGTAAAACTTAATGCCCGTTTGCCGGGGCATAAAAATCTCCATGGGTATAAATTGTACCAATGCAAATGTATCTGAATACCATACATAAGTGGTTGTTTCTAAACTGATCTAATCACAAATTCTCAATTGAATATATGAAAAATCTGGGACATCTGAGAGAAAAATGTGTCATTTATGGACCGGATATCTTAATTTCCAATATGATAATTGTCTGAAAGAAAGAACTTATCTTTATAATGAGCAGTCGGTGTTAAACTGACCTAATCACAACTTGTATAATTGTTGACGTTGCCATTGATGACATAAAAAATAAAATGCTCCGCTGGGCGCAGCTAGATACGACCGCAGATGTCGAACCCTGAATAGTTGGGGCAATTATGAACACAACATTCAAGCTTGATACAATACTGAATTTGGATTGTGAATAAATATTTGACACAGCATAGGTTTCTGACACAGAATGAATGTTGTCTAAGAACTTAAAATTTTTTAATTTACCTATTCAAACCATATCAGTATTATTTGTTTTTATATATAAATCAGAAATAACCAATTTAAAATTTAAAATTGGGCACACATATCAATTTCTTGCTATTGCGCAATACTGTGTAATTGAAAATTTCTTCAAATATTTGACACATAATAGGTTTCTGACACAGAATAACTGAAATCAAAGAACTTAAAATTGGTCATATGATTTGAATTTATATTCAATTTTTTGCTTTTGTGTAATACAATATGCTGTGGAGAATTGCCCCCCCCCCCACCCAAAAAAAAAATAATAATTTACCCCTTTTTTTAGCTTTTGTGCAATACACTATGAAGTTGCACATTGACCCCCCTCCCAAAAAAAAAACCAAAAAACAATAAAATTTATTGTAACCCCCCCCCTTTTTTTTGCTAAAAAAAATTTGAAATTTTCTTTTTAATTTATGAAATATGAAATGAGAAAAAATTACCCCCTCCCCAATTTCTCATTTACCCCCCCCCCCCCCCCAAATTTTGTTTTCAACCCCCCCCCCCCCCCCATTTCTTTATACTTTGCAACCATAACAGCCCATTTAAATACACCATAACATATTAAAATAGAAAATGACATCATAGTCATGGATGGCAAATTTTAAATATACATATTAAAAGCAGTTTAGATAAGATAAACAAAAAAGCTTCATCAGCACATTTTATATTGGCAAATTTCCAATGGAATTTGTTAATAATAAAGTTTTGATAACAGGGCACACATATCAATTTCTTGCTATTGCGCAATACTGTGCAATTGAAAATTTCTTCAAATATTTGACACATAATAGGTTTCTGACACAGAATAACTGAAATAAAGAACTTAGAATTGGTCATATGATTTGAATTTATATTCAATTTTTTGCTTTTGTGTAATACAATATGCTGTGGAGAATTGCCCCCCCCCAAAAAAAAATAATTTACCCCCTTTTTAGCTTTAATTTTGGACCCCGATTTGGACCAACTTGAAAACTCGGCCAATAATAAAAAAACTAAGTACATGTTTAGATTCAGCATATCAAAGAACCCCAAGAATTCAATTTTTGTTAAAATCGAACTAAGTTTAATTTTGGACCCTTTGGACCTTAATGTAGACCAATTTGAAAACGGGACCAAAAATTAAGAATCTAAATGCACGGTTAGATTCGGCATATCAAAGAACCCCAATAGTTCAATTTTCGATGAAATCAAACAAAGTTTAATTTTGGACCCCGATTTGGACCAACTTGAAAACTGGGCCCATAATAAAAAAACTAAGTACATGTTTAGATTCAGCATATCAAAGAACCCAAAGAATTCAATTTTTGTTAAAATCAAACTAAGTTTAATTTTGGACCCTTTGGACCTTAATGTAGACCAATTTGAAAACGGGACCAAAAATTAAGAATCTAAATGCACGGTTAGATTCGGCATATCAAAGAACCCCAATAGTTCAATTTTCGATGAAATCAAACAAAGTTTAATTTTGGACCCCGATTTGGACCAACTTGAAAACTGGGCCCATAATAAAAAAAATAAGTACATGTTTAGATTCAGCATATCAAAGAACCCAAAGAATTCAATTTTTGTTAAAATCAAACTAAGTTTAATTTTGGACCCTTTGGACCTTAATGTAGACCAATTTGAAAACGGGACCAAAAATTAAGATCCTAAATGCACGGTTAGATTCGGCATATCAAAGAACCCCAATAGTTAAATTTTCAATGAAATCAAACAAAGTTTAATTTTGGACCCTTTTGGCCCCTAATTCCTAAACTGTTGGGACCAAAACTCCAAAAATCAATCCCAACCTTCCTTTTGTGGTCATAAACCTTGTGTTTAAATTTCATAGATTTCTATTTACTTGTACTAAAGTTATTGTGCAAAAACCAAGAAAAATGCTTATTTTGGCCCTTTTTTAGCCCCTAATTCCTAAACTGTTGGGACCAAAACTCCCAAAAACAATCCCAACCTTCCTTTTGTGGTCATAAACCTTGTGTTAAAATTTCATAGATTTCTATTTACTTATACTAGAGTTATTGTGCGAAAACCTAGAAAAATGCTTATTGGGCCCTTTTTTGGCCCCTGATTCTTAAACTGTTGGGACCAAAACTCCCAAAATCAATCCCAACCTTCCTTTTGTGGTCATAAACCTTGTGTTTAAATTTCATAGATTTCTATTAACTTATACTAAAGTTATAGTGCGAAAACCAAATGTCTTCGGACGACGCCACAGACGACGGACGACGACGCAGACGACGACGACGACGACGACGACGCCAACGTCATACCAATATACGACCGCAAAAATTTTGCGGTCGTATAAAAACATTTATTTAAGTCTCGCCTTGACTTTAAACTTACCACTGTCTACACCACTAAACTGATAACAGTTGTTGATCATCAGGTTAAAGTCCTGGATAAATCTTTTTGTTGTTCTATACATCTGACCTGTTAATTTCTTCTCAATTGTGGATAAATCCATTGGTTTCTATAAAATGACATACATGTATATGTTTGATTTGATTACATAGTTCCCTATAGAATTCATACAACAGCTTACATTATAACAAACATATGTGTACAACTTGCTCTTTTGGTTGTTTTTTTATGTTTTGTTCTTAAATGTTGAAATAAATGAAGGATGTGTCTGAGAACACGAATGCCCCTGCTCAAGCTGGGTTGTAATAACTCTACAATGGTAAATGACTCACTTCCCAAATTCAAAATATGTCTGCATGTTGTGATTCTTAGCATTGTGTATGAGTTTCATAAAATTTGGATGAGGCAAACTTGTTAGAGTGCGGAAACAAAAAATATGCAATTTTCCAAGTTATAAAGGGGCATAACTCTAGAACAGGAAATGACTCACTGCCTAAATTCGAACTCCGTCTGCGTGTTGTGGTTCTTACCATTGTGTATGAGTTTCATAAAATTTGAATGAGGAAAACTAAAGTGAGAGTGTGAAAACCAAAAACAGAAGGACGGATGGTCAAGGGTAACACTTAATGCCCCCGTTACCCAGCAGTGGGGCATAAAAAGTTCAATTCACATCCATAGGAACAATTATTGGCAAGTAAAATGTCAATAATTTCACTTTACAACAGTATTATTATTAATCTATGCGTGTTAACTTGTTCATTATCTTTACACACTTCTAACACTATATGTACATGTATAGAATAAACAAGGCAACACAACTTCTAAAAGTGTATGTCAAATATACTTCAGAAACTGATTCTTTGATGAAGAAATAACATTATGAAACCTCAGAGCATTTTAAATAACACTAAGACATGTCCTAGCAGTGAACATGGAATCAAAATATGTGGTCTTATCCAAGGATGTACACCTCTGAGGAGCCAAACATTTCTAAAATTAAAACCTTTTTTTACTTAACCTGATTTTTGGGTTTATATGACTGTAAGAAAATAATTTATGAAGAAAAAATCATATGGTGGTGCACTTCTTTTTTTGCTACAGTCATTTGAAGTACTCAAGTTTTGATGATTTTCCCATTTTTCATCAATTTTTACCCATTTTTGGGCTATTATCATGAAAAAAATCACAGTTCCACAATTAAAAACTTTTTTTCATAGTTTCCCTAAAGATGGAGTGGACCAATCTGAATAAATTTAACTTAAAAAAACTATAGGTAGGTGTTAATATAAGAAAGTTTTATAAAATTTTGTTGTTTTTTCTTGTCAAATTGACCAAGCAGTCAATTTAGTAAATTTGGGGTTTTCTTCATTTTTTTAGAACAAAGAGCATATAATTTCAACTTCTTTGTTATAAATGATTGAAGAAATATATATTTAAGAATTGAAAAAAAAATTGATATGGGATGTACATATTTTTGGTATTAAATAATTTCTTTACAAGTTTGAGATTCCCCGCCCCCCCCCCCCCCCCAAAAAAAAAAAACACTGTATAGGGTAATGTGGGATACACATCAGATGTCTTGTTGCACATAAAGCATGTTTTACCACGGCTACAGATTTATATTACTAATTCCCTTTGTTAGTTTGAAAATGACATGATTGATTGATCATTAATTAATCAATGTTGATGATAAAGGAATGTGAACCCTCCTAGACCGACACACTGGGACAGACTTTAAATATGCTTGCTTACAGGACAAAAATCTGCAGGTAGACATTTCAGCCCACTCAAACATATTATTCTGACTAAGTTTTTGCTCTTACTCATAAATGCTTTTTGCTGAGCAGAGAAACCACAAATACCATTTTTTGCCAAATAAGAAATCTTTCATTTGACCTGTACTGGGATGAAGATCACTAATGACCTCAAGTTGTAATCATGTATAAATCGACTGCTTCAGTGGTCTCGTGCTTGCCCTGAGTGTGGAAGGTCGTGGGTTCGATCCCTGGCCGGGTAAAACCAAAGACATTAAAATTGGTACTTGCTTCTTCTCCAACAAGCATGTGGCAAGAGCAGATCGACTGGTTGGCTCGGAGTCAGTATAATGTGTCCGAGTGGGGTGATATGTCTTCCTGCGGACAGTCATCTCGTGAGCTAGCACATTAAAAATCCGGCTCAGCATGTCGGTCAAGCACAAAGCAGGGTCATATTCATTATCATATCAACATGTTCTTGTCCTGATATGCACCTGGTTGCCACTGGACAAACAATAATTCATCCATTATCCATCAATGCTTAAATCTAAAGGGAAAGTGGTCTTATTGATGTACATGTATACCCCATATCCTTTAATTTTCCTACCTTTACTACATCATGATAACCTGGTGCAATTTCTTCTTCTACAGGGTCTAAGAAGGGCCAGGAGTCTTTGTGGGACTTCACCTCATCTACCACTAAAAAATAGTTTTAAAAATACATTATTACCCATGCAAAATATAGACTTAAAATATCTCTATGTTTAAAGGCATTGTGATCTTTACTTTCACAGTATGAAAATAAGTTGTATGTATTCTGAAAAAAAATCATTTTTATTTTTTTTTTCTTAAAATTACTTAGCCTCAATAGATCTATATCACTTGAATTAACACATGTATTTATCAAAGAATAAACCTGACATCATAGGAACTGCAGATAATTGAGAAGACATTTGCCTCCATAGCTGTGTTGATACATACCAGTGTAAGGCTCACTATCCACTGTCTTGTGTCATTGTTATCAAACTGCAGCTCCTACTGCAGAATTTTTTTTCATGAAAATAACAAAAATCTCCATCCAACATACTTACTTTTTTCCATGTCTTCCAATGTTTCTTTATCCAGCTCACACCTGAGGTAAGAAAAACAAATACTGTCATTTCTAAGTTATATTAATCGACACATCAATTTTTCTACATCTGAGAAAAAGTTATAAATGGTTTCTTACAGTCATGGATTTTAATTTTAATTTCAAAATTTGAATATGCTAATTTCAAAGAATTTTGCATATACAAAAACTTTAAATATGCTGTCATATAAAACTTGGTTTAATAATGAGTCACGTGCAAAAAATAAATCACAAGATTTATTATCATTCTCAGTACAACTGACTGAACAATCTTTTCTTACCCTTTGTCCTTTAAAAAATAAAGTCACACAAGCTATAATTGCTTATTCTGGTTAGTTATTTCCCTTTCTATAATGTCAGACTAAACAAAGCATGGTTTATCCTTAGTAGTTAAATATAATTTTGGTCTTAATATAATTTTCAATTAAAATTTTTGCACTTAAAATTTTTTTTTCTGTTATAGGAAAAAGTAAAGGGTTATTCTCTTATAGAAGCCATACAACTTTTTATAGGAATAGCACTGTAACTTGTCCCAAATACCAAGAGAAAGGCAGGTGGATGTAAACATTCTGAGTATACTTAAACTAAGATGGAAGAAATAGTTTATCTACCACTCATGTAAATAATTTACCCTTGTTTTGTTGTACTCCATATGTAAAAAAGCCAACGTGTTTTATATTTGTGGATAAACTTCATGTTTTTCGTACTTTAAGAAACTATCACTGTGGATTAATTACGTATTGTTAGATGCCAATTTGTGTGGCTTTCATGGAGATGCAGAACCACAAATATATGATGTATACCGGTATATATTTCCTATTAAATGAGGTTTTACTAAATCTCAAAAGCATGAAATTTTCACTGAACCAAAAAAAATAAATGAAACCACATTATTCTTCACAGGTGGGAACAAAAATCAGTTACCTGTCATCATCCTCTCTGTACTTGCTATTCAACAGGTTTCCTGTATACATAAGTTCTGGTGGAATCTCTTTACCCTCAGCTATGAGCTGAGCTCTTTGTTCTCGTTGCTCCAAACGTTTCTGACGTTCTGTAAAATATATATCAAATAATTTCTCAATATTTTTTTTCTCAAATGTTTGGAATAAATTAGTTTGAAAAACTTTAAATAATCATAATTTCCTTTACTGTTTCTAAGAACTTTTATCACGATGTTAAGAGGGGCCTCGGTGGCCAAGTGTCGTCATGATTACTAATGATCACTAACCTGTCAAAAGTGAGGTTGAGTTCGAATCTCACCTATGGTGGGGTGTGTTTGATCTGAATTGACAAGGATAGCCAATTTTCCTACCGAAGGTCATGGTTGTCTACCGGTACTTCAGCTTCTTCCACCTATAAAAACTGACCGCGATACAGCCAAATGTGTTGAAAACGGTGTAAAACCCCAAATAAACAAACATGATGTTAAGAAATTCATATTCAAAGAAATCAGTGAGAAAAGAAATAATGAAGAAATACACAAAATTGCAAAAATTTATATTAAATTATATATGCAAAAGCAGTCGTTGTGTCTGTGTCTCATTATTTAAAGTTAACATTTAACATGTGTTTTTTTGGAAATTTATTTAACTTTTTTTCAAGTTAAAAGAATTTTTTTTTACAAATATTCAGCATATAATGAATAAAGTTCAATCTACTCTTGTTTTTTTTTTACCCTTTTATCTCAAAAGTCCTGATTTCTAAAGTCATTTGTCAGTCAAAAGATTATATTTTGGTCTATATTTACACACTTTAACATTAAAATTGCTTGAACATTAGAAAGAATAATTACATATCCTGTATTATTCAAGCACGCTTTTAACACCACAGACAATTTTGTTTGGTCACTTTTGAAACTTTTGACTGAGTACAAAACATAGGCTGAGCACTAATTTTTTTATTTTCAAGCTTGAATTTTCTACCTTCTCTAGCTTTCTGTCTTTCTTCCCTCATTTTCCTTTCTTCCTCTTGGCGTTCTAATTCCCTCATTCTTTCTCTTTCTTCTTCCTCTTCTCTTCTACTCTTTTCTTCAAGCTGACGAGCTTCTTCCAATATTCTTTCCTACAAAACAAATAATCACACGTTGTGGCTAACCATCTCATATCATTACATTGAGTGTGGTGAAATACCGTGATTTCCGAGTGAAATCAAATCTGATAATTCACCCAGTGAAAAAACTAGAGGCTCACCAGAGCCTGTATCGCTCACCTGGAGTCTGGTTTTCATTGGACAATTAATCAACTATTTGACCAAGTTTGTTGCAATTGGTTCAATTGTTCAGGGAAAATTTATTTGAAAAAAAGGGCAATAACTCCGAAATGGGTTTTGGGATTTCCTTTAAAATTTCAGGGTAGGTAGACCTCAACATGGCAAATATTTTTCAGATTTACATTTCACTTCTATCTCAAATAGTTTTGGAGATAAATGACGAAAACTGTTAAATTTTGAAAATTTGACGAAAAAAGGGCAATAACTCCTAAATGGGTTTTGGGATTTCCTTCAAAATTTCAGGGTAGGTAGATCTTGTCATGCTGATCAATTTTACCCCATGTCAGATTTTTGATATCTGTAACGGTTTTTAAGTTATAAGCCAAAAACAACACATGCACCCCTATATTCTATTTTTAGCTACGACAGCCATGTTTTATGTCAGATCAAAATAAATTGAGGATCATTTGTAGAGGATATGTCATAGATCATTCCTATCAAGTTTCAAACCAATCGCCCCAGCGGTTTCAGAGGAGAAGATTTTTGAATGAAAAAATTTTGAAAATTTGACAAAAAAGGGCAACAACTCCTAAATTGGTTTTGGGATTTCCTTTAAAATTTCAGGGTATGTAGACCTCAACCTGGGAAACATTTTTCAAATTTATATTTCACTTCTATCTCAAATAGTTTTGGAGATAAATGACGAAAAATGTTAAATTTTGAAAATTTGACGAAAAAAGGGCAATAACTCCTAAATGGGTTTTGCGATTTCCTTCAAAATTTCAGGGTAGGTAGATCTTGTCATGCTGATCAATTTTACCCCATGTCAGATTTTTGATATCTGTAACGGTTTTTAAGTTATAAGCCAAAAACAACACATGCACCCCTATATTCTATTTTTAGCTACGACGGCCATGTTTTATGTCAGATCAAAATAAATTGAAGATCGTTTGTAGAGGACATGTCATAGATCATTCCTATCAAGTTTCAAACCAATCGGCCCAGTGGTTTCAGAGGAGAAGATTTTTGAAAATCAGCCAATCAGAAACAAGAATTGCCTCTGGTGGCCATGTTTCTTGACCAATCAGAACTAAATGAGGAAACTTTGTTGAGGACCTTCCATACACCACTCATGCAAAGTTTGGTTGGAATTGGCCAAATGGTTTCTGAGGAGAAGATGTTTGAATGAAAAGCTAACGACGGACGGACGACGGATGACGGACGCAAAGTGATGGCAAAAGCTCACCCTGGCCATAGCCAGGTGAGCTAAAAAGTCATATTTGATTCTAGGAAGTGACGTAACAATAGCCGTCGCCAATGATGTTCTATACAAACGTTGTCGCGTAGTCACATAAAAAATAATCCCTTCTATTTTCTCGCTAAATTTTAATGAATACACGGAATATGTCAATGCAATAAACAGAATAACTAATCTCGAAATTCGAATACCAAAGATCTACAACTCGTAAATTAATGTGTTGTTCAGTAACTCGTTGTATATTTTTAGTTCTTACATTGATGATGGTGATTTATCGTAATTTCCAGTGAAAATAAATTCGATATTTTCACTCAGTAAAAGATCAGTTTTTATTTAACGTCGTCAAGGGCTAGCTAACAAATGACGTTTGTGATGTCGAAAGATTCAAGAAGGGATCTGAGGAAAATATGACACTTTTAAAGCATTTTTTGTCTATTTTATCAATGTAATAAACAGTGTAACTAATTCAAGAATTTGAATATCGAAAATATTCAACTCGTGACCGGAAAACACTAATAATTCACTCGTGCGCTGCACGCATTTGTGTTATAATCTTGTCATTACATATCTACTGAGGAAATCTCAATATAGTTTATAACTTTCCTTTGCTCTCAAAAGACTAACAATCACCAGATTTAACTGTCACGGGCCATTAAGAAACAACTTACTGTCTCTAAAGGAGAACTAAGGCATATTATTGTTATATACTGGCTACTTATTTTCTAACAAGATCTTTAAAAGCAAATTTTCATTGGGTCTTATATTAAACTAATTTCGGCTTTTGCATCTCGGTTGATAGGCAGGGTCGTAGGATATATTTCAGATCGTGAACCATTAGACAACTGCTCTAAAATTTGATTCCAATTAGCTTTGTGGTTTACAAGAAGATCTTTAAACATTTTTTCACATTGTTGCATTTTTAAAACAAATTTGGGTGTGCATTAGTCACCTTTGCTGGAATTGTGAGTCATTGGAAATTATTCTGATCAACACTATGTTTAAAACTGGTTCAGAGATTAAAGATGAGATTAAAATGTGGATTTACTAACACATAACAGAAGTTGAGGGATGGCAAAGACATATATGAACCCTTGCATAGAAGTTTGCAATGATTTATTTATGGTTGTCTTTTTTTTGGTTCAGTGATTTACTGTTTTTCTTTTCTTAGGATGTTTGTGACTGGTTACCTGTTCCTGAAACTCTTTCATCTTCATAGTTATCCTTGCTGAAACTCGTCTCGGAGCCATTTCTGCTTGGCGTTTCCTTTTGTCTCTCTCCTGAAAAATAAGATAAGGAGATTAAGTCTGACTTTCATTAATAAAACTTGGGATTCCATTTAATATCCAACATGTATAATCCTGTGTGATCTTTTTGTTGGGAGTGGGTTACAATATTCCTACACATGAGATTCAAGATCTTCAATGAGCTTTAGTGAGTGTTGATATATGGTAACTTAGCTAAAGAAAGTTAAATAATATGAATATACAATCAGTATATACAACAATCTTGACAACAAGCATTTGAGTTATTGCAAAGGACACTGTTAACAAAGTATTATGTCACAAATCAATTTCTGACTAACCAGAGCTCAAGTAAGTTTGGCATATCATATGAGACATTATAATAAATATGTTGAATGGTGTGGAAATGACTAAAAGAGAAAGAAAGGATAACAACACCCTAATTTTGTGTGTGAGAAGAGTAATTTCCTTCAAAAATGTCACCTAAAGTTCTAGCAACTACAAAAGTGTAACAAGACTCAAATTTTTTCTCTTGTTCAGTCCTATGATTTTTTGCTTTTGTTTATTTTCTGATTACTCATTCAAATGCTTGGGTTCATTAAATTAAAAAAATAATAGATAAATAAATGCATCATTGCCGTTTTGTTGTTGATGACAACACGATTATAATGGCAGATTTTGCAATATTTACTATTTCATTTATTGGAGAATTTAATAACCAGTGATGCCAGTAGGTTCGATCACTGTGTGTGCGAGTTGTTTAAAAATATTAATGAGTAGGTGTGGTGCAAATGATTTGTATTAACAGAAATGAGTCTGACATGTATAACATGAATATTCAAAACCTAAACTGTCGTCTTTTCTTTATTTAAAAAAAAAAAAACAAGAACAGTGTTCCAATGTCCCCCCCCCCCCCCCATGTGGCAATAACTCCAACAAAAAAATAATGGTAAAGCACTGAAATGCGAACTTGATTCGAATCACAATTATGATATAAATTTAAATTAAATCTATTAAGGTCTGTAGGCATGTGAGCGCTTACGAGAAAAACTGACAAAATTGTCAGAGTTTAAAGGGCAATAACTCCAACAAAAATTATGGTACGACACTGAACTTGACCGAGTAAATACTAAATCACAAGTATATAAATTTTATAAAAATTCATTAAGAAATGTAGGCGTGAGAGCGCTTATAATGTCAGATGGACGGACAGACGCACAGATGCCCGGAATTTCTATGTCCCCGCACCGTGTTGCAGCAAGGGACAATAAAGTGATTTATGTTTAATTCTTGTATTACATTGTAAAATTGACATTAATTTTTAAAAGGCTTGAGGTGTTAGTCGGTTATAATCTTTATATTATTTGGTTCTTATTTTTTTATTTGGATTTGTGAAGTAAACTGGTTAATTTTCAGTTGGTTGGCATGTTTCATAAAAAAATTGATAAAAAAAATCTAAATAAGAAGACGTAGCTTTGTCCATGGAATAACATCAGATTTTGCATTATCCATTAAAATATACATGGAAATTTTCAAATTTTCTCAAAACCATGAAATAATATTATGATCTGCATATTGTACCACAATTTACAGCTCTCTCGAAAGCTAAATGATTTACATGTATCCCAGAAAAAATTTTTAAAAAATTCACTCGAAATAAAAATCTATATTTTTTATCGTAACAAATATAAATAGAAAATGAAAGTTTCCAGTCACTATATTTAGATATGACATATATAATTATCTGATAATTTATCAGTAACAGATGGTTCCTAAAGACATTTCTATTTATATGTCTTTATGCAATAACAAACTAAACTGTCCATAAAAAACAAAGAAAATTCAAACAATTTTCCTTCAGGACATGGTCTTTCATAATCTGACTACTGACTGAATCTATTAAATCCATAAAATGATAGTTAAAAGATAAGATTTTTCAGTACTTTCTGGGTTGTTTAAAATCTAGTAGAACAAGGGTAATAATAAGTACTGGTATGAAACTGGATATTTGTTGTCATGAATTAGGCTTACAGTATCCGGACCATAAATCACCATGTGATTCATCCAAATGCCCCAGATGTTCCAAAAAACGTAATGGTAATAACCTGGGCAAAATTCCGAAACGCAATATATCTCACTTATTTTCATAGACAACCCATCCAAACAACAAAGTGAGCTAAGTTTCGAAAGACATATATCTACAGATATCCCTGCTCTAAAATTTTGGTAAAAGTAATTTTTGTCAAAAAGATATATAATCTAAATGATCTATTATGGGCCGGATACCTTAAACTCTGTATACAGTTTTAAGAAGCAGTAGTATATTTGTTTATAATGGTATCAAATTACTGTAAAATTCACACCCTTTATAGATTGACTAATAACATATAACTTATTTTTCTTAACTATGAACCCCATATAACTGCTCGAGTAACTTTAATATCCCAATAAAATCAAAACCTTGATACAGAAATGTGGTTGCTCTGATTCAAATAACATAAATGGACTCCATAAAAAGAGAAATGTGCTTGCTCGGTTTTAAATAACTTGACTCCATCCATACAAGTCCATACAAAGACATATCTATCTAGGTTCTTAAAAGATATATAGAATTTGACCCAAACAGTGTTAATTCAGGTCCATAGGGTGTTCTTACAAAATAAGTTCTACTGTACTGCTTGAATATTATGTAGATACAAAGTAATCCATTTGTAGTTTACAACAATGCATTACATTCAGTTTTTCAAACAATTTTTTATAACTACATATCTGAAATGATTACCAGTAATACATGAATGTACAGCAATAGGTTGGTAGGATACCATGTATTTCAGAATGTTTTTTTTCCAATCAATATACCATTTTGCAATTTTAAATTATTGATTACATGTACTTTTAAAGGACTTATAAGAACTTCAAACTAAAACTGAAATACTCTTAAAACTTCTAAAATTACAGAAGTACAAAACTCATATACATCAAAGATTTTGGTTATATGATATCAATTTTCTCTTTTGCGCGAAACACGTACTATTATTGGAAATATATAATTTCAATACTTCCTGATCTCGACACGGAAAACATCAAATATGATCATATACTTCAAACCATTAAAACATGTGAGATTTCTGTTATCAAAATATTTTCACTTTTGTCTTATCACTATGAGAACCTTACAATAATTCTACTTAAACTTTCTCAATACAAAGCCAAAACAATAACTTTATATCAGCTACCAATTTTAACATACTTAAGGGGGTACCCAACACTTTGACTAAAATAGATTTGGCTCCTTTAATTTTCATAAAATTTTGACAAATATTTGACTTTGACCTGTTGACAAAAATATATAAGTTTCAAGAAATTTAAACCACACAATTTACAGGAATAATTTCATTGGATATATAGCTGTTTGACAAACACTAATTTTAATCATTGAGAACCTGATTTCTATTTACTAATAGTGTGTGATTAAAAAGTTAAAAAGCTGATTTTTGAAGAGTTAATTCCCTTAGGTGTTCTGTACCACCTTAAGATACTAATTTCTTGATAAAAAGAATCTGTACATTTCAAACAATTATAACATATATCCTTAAGTAAAAGTAAACATCTTCCAAACATTTGTACATCGTACTTATTCAAAAAAGTATATTCATTTGTGCTAATGTCATATTCAACACAATATCAAAGGACAGAACACAGAAAATGGTAAAATTTGCTTGCATGAATATTTTTTGCTACTTCAGCATGCAAAATGCAATAATTATTGAATAATTCTACTACAAAAGGAAAAAGAAGCAAAAGTAGTGTAATTTTGACATCTTAAGTGTATTTTTCATACCCCCCTCCCACCCCCCCCCCCCCCCCCCACCCCCAAATCCAAAAAAAAATTGAAATTGAGATGCATAGTAAGTTAGATACAAGCCAAACTGCTTTTTTCCCTTACTAAAGAACTGCTAAATCCTCGTAGGGAAAATGCACATAACAATAGAACTAAATGTGAAATTATCTGCCCCTGATGTAAGAATTTGATTACTGCAGTTAAAGAGTACCTTCACATTTGGATAATTTGTACACAATATGTTTTAATAGTCTAAACACATGTATGTATATTACATGAATGTTAATAAGTACCTGTCAATATATTTACAGCAAGTACTGTTGACTGGACGGTGAACTTAACAATACATTAACTTCTAGTGCCTCGAAGTGATGAATAATGTATGCTTTGAAGTGGACATCCCATTGTATTACTCTGTTATCACTTGGGAACTGTTAATTGAAAACAAAGGGTATCTACCTCTGTTTGGTCAATTTATATCATCAGAATACTGACCTCCAATTAACAATAAAAACAAAGGCTTTTTGTTTGGAAAAACAATGGAGAAACATAGAAAATGGTTGAGTTGTGATGCAGTGCATTTAAACATCAAAGTAGAATAGAGAATGGAAACCGGCAATGTGTCAAAGAGACAACAACCCAACCAAAGAGCAGAAAACAGCTCAATGCTACGAATGGGTCTTCAACGCAGCGAGAAAAATCCGCACCTGAAGGGGGGCTTCAACTGGCCCCTAAACAATAATGTAAACTAGTTCAGCAATGGGTCTCGATATGGAGGGTAAAATCTAATAAAAAGAGGAAATATTTGTTACTTCAATCAGCAGGTATCCTACATAAATCTTACACAGAATCTTGAAACTTGTCTAATTCTTGCTCAATCTTGAGGCAAATCAAACTGAAAGAACATTCTGGCTGGCAAAAAGGCAAGATTAAAGATGAATTTGTTCATTATTTTTAGTGGGATGACATGGCCATGTATTGTTTCCAAGTTACAGCTATTGGTGTAATAGTCTCTTAGTGCATAGGAATTCAATTGGTAAAACACATACATACAAATATATGTTAAATGACTTTTTTTTAGTTTTCTGATGCATGTGTATTTTGTGAACAATTTCAACTAAAATATCTGTACATTATAGTATCTTTTTAGCTCAATATTTATTAGAAACCAATGTACACCAGTTTCAATGCTATAGAATTCTCACATTAATCCCATACGTCAGAATCCATAAAAAATAGATATATAAAACTATTGAAAAATTGATTCCAGACCTAGAAAAGCAAATACTAAAATCATATCAATCTTTTGTCAAAGAATATGTTAGAAATTTAAAAACAAAACAAAGTCTTCAAACATTGGAATGTAAAGGTATAAAAAATCATTGTCTTCTTCAATGAAATTACATACAAAAAATGTACACAATATCAATGTAAACTGGAAGTAAATATTGGGATGGAAGAAAAGGGGATGAAAAAGATTAATATAAAATACAAAGATGAAATTTCAGTCCAAAAGGCATTTATATTCAAAATATGAATGATCTAGCAATTCTGTCTTCTTAAAGTAGTAGATTTCATAACCCTAAATCTGCATATCAATTTCTAAAAAGTACTTTTCCATGTAATAATATATGTATATATTTGGAAAACTAATTGAATGGTTCTCCTTGTGGGTGAGGAAAGTTTATTGCTGATTGACATACATACATAATGTGTAGCAGACAAATGTTACATGTCTCACTTTCTCTTGTAAAAGGATCCTAACCAGTCAATATAGCTATTACAGGTTTTATATTTCAATATTCAAACATCAAAAAATTTTGAAATTTAATCGCTATTTTTAAAGGTTAATGAATGCATATTATATCCATACAAAATAAACAAGACTATTTTTATGGCTCCTGTTTTTGATTCCCCCTATCATCTAAAAGGTTAACAGAAACATTAGATCTTAATACCCAATATGATTCCAGTTTTGTTCAAAAGAAAACAGAAAAATTAGCATTGTTACATGTAATATTATGCATCAGGGGGACTTTGAACAATGGACAGTAGCTGTTAATTGATTTTCCCCTACTGAAAATGGATATATGATGCTAAAATAATGAAGGAAATTTACACATTTAATTGCATTCATGGACTGAGGCAAAAATATTGTTCATTTAATAAAATATCAATTTTGCTTGTCCACCCCCGCATAATAGTTTTTATTTTAATTCATAAATGACATTTCATTTAAGTCGATTCTCATCTAAAGCTAGCGAGGAAGATGTTGAGAGAAATCAGATAGAAAACTTCCGTTTCGATGGATTTTATTTTATGATTTTAGCAACTATCAGACTGATACTCCCTCAATATGCAGATAAGAATTACCAATGAATTGATTTAAAACATTTATTTACTCCTACATGAAAATTTAATATTCTTTTAAATTATTCAGTTGCATTTCAATATGTTGTAAAAAAAAAAAAAATGCAATATTTATTGAACTTTTCTACACTTCAAAAAGTTTACAATTTTCCCAGTAATTTAATCCTTCCCTTTGAATAGCATCCCCGAGGGGGTTACAGCAATATGAGCCTGTATCATTCACTCTCCATCCTCATTCCCTATGAGACAAAAATTTTAAAAGGACAAAGAACTATTCAACTCATTTTTCTGTCCCATATATCGATCTTAATATAAAAACAAGTAGTCCAGTCAATCTAGCATAAATTTGACCCTAACCTTAAAGTAATTGCAAAAGAAGATTTTTAAGTTTTAATCTTTAGCATTATACCCCAAATATACACAGAAAAAAGTCCAACAAAATCTAACTTGAGGAAGATTAAAAAATCACGATTTTAAAATTCCCATGGACATTTGCATTGAAAATGGGAGATAACTCTGCAAAAAAGGCAGAAATATCAATAAAAATTGATACAAAATTATAACTTTACCGCTTCTATTCAGCAGAATGTATTGATTCTTGATATGTTAGCCGCCTTTAGAGTATAACAAACAACTCTAAAGTTTTTTTCATATCTTTTATCAAGCTAAAACCTAGATTTCGTAATTCATTAGTTGACCATTTATTAAATTTTCAACTTGTCAAGGTAAAGAATCTCAAAATTAAATAAAAATAATTAAGCATATATTCTTCTTTTTGTGGTTTAAAATTTCTTTAAACAAGGTAGATGCTGATAGATATAAGCAATACCAAATTTTCACATTATTTTTTCAAAATGGTCATAAAGCCACAAATTTGCAGTTTCTTTAATGAAAATTGCGCAAAAAAAAATAAAAATACCCATAACATTTCGGTTTTGTACATTTCACGAGCAGAAGATTATATAATATAGTCAAATACGAACTTATAACCCCATCAAAGTATCATACTTTACGTGAATTTTAAGAAAATCAACCAAAAACTGACAAAAAAGACTCATTTTTGCAGAGTTATCTCCCCTTTCCAATGTTAATTTCCATAGGAAATTAAAAATGCTGATTTTGAGTTTTCCTCAAGTAAGATTTTAAGAGACTTTTTTCTGTGTATATTTGTGGCTTAATGCTATAGATTAGAACTAAAACATTTTCTGGTGCAATTAGTTTGAGGTTAAAACTTAGTCTGACTGGACTAAAGAGGCTTAGTGGGCTGAGCCTGTATCGTTCACATTGCAGTCACTAACTTTTGATTTGATTTGACAGAAGTTCATTGGCCAAACGGTTTCAAAGGAGAAGTTTTAAATTTCGACCAATCAGAATATATAAAGGTTTCTGATGGCAATTTTGTTTCTGGGACTAGAAAGATTTATGCAAAGATTGTAAATGACCTTCCCTAGATGCTCCATACCAAAGATCAGTTCATTTGGCTTTATGGTTTCAGAGGAATAGAAGTTTTAAATTTCGACCAATCAGAACATGTAAATGCTCATGGCAGCCATTTTGTTTTCCAACTTTGTAAAGGACCTTCAATAGATGCTCAATACCAAAAATCAGTTCATTCGGCTTTACGGTTTCAGAGAAGAAGTTTTATTTATTTATTTATTTAGTTGGGGTTTTATGCCGTTTTCAGCACATTTGGCTATTTCGCGGGGGCCAGTTTTTATTGGTGGAGAAAGCTGGAGTACAACCCATAGAGAACCACCGACGTTCGGTAGGAAAATTGGCAATCCTTGTCAATTTAGATTGGAGTCGAACACACCCCGCCACAGGTGAGATTCAAACTCTCAACCTCAATGTTGACAGGCTAGTAATCATTAGTATTCATGACGAACTACCTAGACCACTTGGCCACCAAGGCCCCAGAAGAAGTTTCAAATTTCGAACTATCAGAACATGTAAATGCTCATGACGGCAAACTTGTTTCACGGACCAAGATGATTATGCAAACTTTGTAAAGGGCCTTTCATAGATCCTCCATACCAAAAATCAGTTCATTTGGCTTTATGGTTTCAGAGGAGAAGAAGTTTTAAATTTCGACTAATCAGAACATGTAAATGCTCATGGCAGCCATTTTGTTTCACAGACCGGGATGATTTATGCAAATTTTGTAAAGGACCTTCCATAGATGTTCCATATCAAAAATCATTTCATTTGGCTTTACAGTTTCAGAGCAAGGTGAGCTAATTATAGAGATACATGATACTCCCTAATGTTAGTTTGTAAATATTTAACGAAGATATTACTCACAACTGTAGTATTTAAGTACCTGAGTATTTTGTTTCTCATAAAACCAATGATATGAAAATGAAACAGCTAATGTATGGACTGAAATTAAAGTATCTCTTTCTGCTCTAAAGCCTGCCTATTATGTAGATTAAAACTAGTTCCATAGTAGGAGCATCGGTGACCGAGTGGTCTAGGTAGTTCTTCATGACTACTAATGATCACTAGCCTGTCAACTCTGATCCTGTGAGTTCGAATCTCACCTGTGGCGGGGTGTGTCTGACTTCGATCTTAATTGACAAAGATTGCCAATTTTCTTACCAAATTTCGTGGTTCTCTCCAGGCACACCAGCTTCCTCCACTAATAAAAACTGGCTGCCCTGAAATAGCCACATGTGCTGAAAATGGCATAAAACCCCAACTTACAAACAAATACTGTAAATATGGAAATTATTGCGATGTTTTTATTATTGCGAAAATTGCGATCGTTTTAGCATCGCAATATTATAAACTCGCATTTTTAATGCATATTTCCATGTCCGATTTATTCTAGATTTGTCCCCCTTTGTTTTCATTTACTCGGGTAAGCGCCTGGTCGTTGATTTCCGACATCAGGAGACAGGTTAATTGGTAGACACTTTGTTGTATAGGTATGTTGGAATAGCCAGAAGACACCTGTTTTCACAGCTATTATATACATAATAACATTTTGAATTGTAACATTTTTAATCCCATTAATTAAAAGATTACTTTTTATAAAACTTCCATTTTCAATTTTTACTCGAACTCCGATCGCAATAATAAAACTTTTTTTTTTCACACGGGCGGCGGTCGCATTAATTTAACCTCGCAATTTTGCGTTGGGTAGAATAATCGCAATAATAAGTGCACGCGAAAATTTCCGAATTTACAGTAAATAAATTCCATAGTAGTGGAAGTTTAAGTGCAGGCATCCTAATTACCTAAGAGAAAATTATTTTTTCCCAACCAATTAGAAACAACATTTTCACCACCGTAAAAGATAATAATTTGGTTAAAAAAATCTAGACTTTTGGATGATAAAAATATCCCGTCATTGTTATCCTCATCCGAATTTCAATGAATGTGACATCATCGCCTATTATATCTGAACAGGAATTCTAGATGTATTACACATATTAAATTGATAGTGTGGACATATAATAAGCAATGATCATGTGATTAATCTAGACTACAAATGTGGAATATATGTGTGAACGTTGTATTAGTTTCAGAGCAAAAGAAATTCAGAAATCCACCACATCAAAATTGATATCTGTCTGACAAACATTGAATTTGAAATCTTTTGGGGACCATTTCATGTTTCACTTATCCATCTGTTAAGCAATTTTCAGCAAGAAACGTCTGGACATTAGACCCAGACTCATTTCTGGTTTACAGGATTTTCATTCATCCGTGTTTGGACCCAACTCCCAATTTTAATCTAATTTTTTAAACAGGAAAATTTCAGTTTAAAAGTGTGAAATAAACACCAAATAAACTAATGTTAACACTGTTACTTCATCCACACAAACATGCTCACAAATAAAATGGGAATTGCCTTAAATAAATAATGAGTAGCTGATTATTGTGTATTTCAAGAAGTCCAACCTGTCAATATTTAAAGTGACAAATTTAATTAGTTACCTGCTCTCAATCAATCTGTTACCTGTACCATATTTTGAAGATGATTATAACAGAACCCTACTGTGAGACAGATATCTGACAATGACCTCATCAGTTGTACTGTCTTCTTGAACAAATAGTCCAACAATTAACTGGCAATACATTCAATCATGAAAAATTGACCAAACTCATCTTTTGATATGTAAAGAATGACAGATTGATATCTTTTGGAACAAAACGAAACTTACTTTTTTGCACTAAAAATAATTAATATCTATAAACTTCATTCATTGGTAAATTTGAATTTAATGCAACCTTTGAGTATATAGACAGATAGATGAATTTATTCACCAAATGAAGGGCCCACAAGGGGCATGTTCTACAATAGACAAATACATAAACAAATTGATTATAACATGAAATTACAAGTAACTATAAAGTGGTTTTCAAAACATCAAATGCAGTAATTTCTTTGGCTGACAGCAACTTCCAGTAAAAACGTTACAACTTGATAAATTCCTTTCATGGTGTCGTGCGTATGAATATGTATGCATGCAATACAGTGCATGAGGAAAATATTAATTTCAAATGGAAAACGTAATATTTCTGCATTACTTTGGAATTATAAGTAATAATGGTCATTTTTACAAAATTTATCAATGTGTAAACTTGGGCTTATCACTCACAAACTTTGCATAAAGTCCTTTACTTAGATTGTGAGTAAATTGCCTGAGTTTACACATTGATGTCAGATTGTGAGTAAATTGCCTGAGTTTACACATTGATGAATTCCTTCAAAATAACCTTCATTACTATAATATATAAATATTGAAGTCTCTGAGAACACTTGTGGCAACATCGCCTAGCATACAAAGCATGACAATTTTAACGTTACGCAACGGTGACAACCCAAAATAGTTGTTCCTATGACGTCCTGATTTGCACACACTGAAAGTCTTGTGTTTTTAGGTTGTAGTTTAAATTCCCTAACTATTGGATCAATCTGAGGCAGCGCTTTCACATCTCTTTTCAAACAGCGGACGTATATACGTCAGAAAACTCACCCAACACAGTTCAAATCAGATTTTAATACTGTCCAATTCTTGTGCGCCTTTGGCGGGTCTCAAACTCATACCATTTACCTACCACCATGTCCAGCTCCCTATACCACTCAGCCACATCGGCTATACAAAAATATAGCTTCACTGACCAACATGTATCTTGGGATGGACAATTATTGGTACATATATATATACCGGTAAATATATTAATCAGAAATGATTTTCCCAGCAAAAAAAAAAAAAAAAATGGAAAGGCTGTACCGGAAGCCATATTGTTATGTGTAATAAAGAAACCATAACGAATAATTATTGTAAAAAGCCAAAATCTGCTAAAAACGGAACAAAATCATCCATGATAAATATATATATGTAATAAGGCAGAGTTTGGTTCTATTCAAAAGCATGGATTATTTAGTTTCCAGCTACAGCATCCAATTTAGTTAAGTGATTTATTTCAGTAATATCTCATGACATTTTCAAACTCTAGATGTGTATCACTATTGGTTTTCTCTGATTTTATGGTATAAAAGGTATTTGTTTTAGTTTCATGAAACTGAAGATTTTCTAAAGGATATAAAAGGATGGCTTACAAAATTTTCAAAAGGCTAGGTTTTAGTTCCATTAAACTGAAGATTTTCTTAGAAAATACATATTTTCCTTGATAAAAGGATGGCTTACAAAATTTTCCAAAGGTAGGTTTTAGGTCCTTAAAACTGAAGATTTTCTTAAGGATACAGATTTTCCTTTATAAAAGGGGGATTTTTGTACATTATCATTAGTCTGCAAAATATCAAATTAATTTTCTCACACATGAAGCAAAGCAGATTTTTTTTATAAAACATAAATGAGACACAATTTTGGAATATTCAAGCTTGATTATTTTTTTTTGTGGAAATATACGGATATATATTTTTTTTCCAGAACAAGATGGACATAAAAAAACATTTTTTGAAAAAATCCTAGCAGCCTCCATCCTCAGTAATAAAATGTTGGTGCCTAACCCTATTATTATTCTTAATGTAGGAAATAATGGCATCTGGTGACATCGATTATCATGACCCATATATTCAGAACACAACCAAACATTAGTATGGTAAGTTTTCCTATCTGTATAGGATACAAAAAAGTCTTAACAAACTTCTGAACATCGCTTGAATCATTAGTGCTTTTTACCTAATGTCACTTAAATCATAGGAATGAGATAGATTTTTAACTTTATTTTATCCAAATCCTGATTAAAGTAATAATTCTCCACAATCAACATATTTTTTTTCTTAATTCTATTCTTAATTTTATTTAAGATTTTATTAATTTTCTAATTAGAATAAATTAAATTAAATAGACCTGAAAATTTTGACAACTGCACACTGAACTGTTTTAAGAAATCTCAAAGGAAGATTTTCTGTCCATGTATCAAATTATATTTATTTTCTAGCAAAACATTCATACTAATGGAAATAAATAATATTCTGCAATGAATATCAATTATATTTATTTGTCACGTATAATCAATCTGGGTTATAGTAAATTATTTTTATGTAATATATGTGCCTGTTTTTGACATATATATATTGAAACTATGTTTTACAAATTTTTAGGTGGAACTGATGTCAGATTTAAAATATATTGGAAATTGTACTGCAAACGAAGGTTCAAAATTTGTTATGAAGTAAAATAAAACACTTAGAGTTCTATAACTGGTTGATTTGCTGTAAAACCTAATAATTTGGTTCATTGGGGATGTATACAACTTTCAGTGCTATACTGGCTATACCAGTACAGCTGTTTTTATTGCTTGGTTTGGGTTTTATTCCGTTTCAAAACAACTGGCTTTATTATACCTCAGTGCATTAGTTTCATTATAAAATTACAGATAATAAAAATATTATTGTTCATACCATTTCCATTGTTTCTGTCTAAGTACTAATGACCGGTCAATAGTACTTTCATAAAAAACTATTGAACCGGCTGTATGATATTCTTTGGGCGAAGTTTTCAACGTTATGCATTTTCCTCATGAAATTTCCTTCGAATACCTCTATTATTATCTTATCGTAAAGTAAAAGACCGAGAATCAATTGTCAGATGACAACAGCAGCATCTAGTTGGAAGCGAATTACCTCCCTATCCGATTAACAAGTTATATTAGATGACATCTAAGCAAAAAAAAGACCAAAAATGTATTAGGCATCAGTAAATCATCTTTCGGTATAATAAAACACTTATTGACTGCTTATTCGGGGAATAGTAAGTTTATTGTCCCTGAGATACCAACTATTGCCCTGAGGTGGGCAAAGTATACATAATTTTTTATTATATATTGCTACATTCAAGGCTTATAAATTTGAAACCTGAATTAAACACATGTATGTACATACAAATGTATGTTAACCTTTAAAATGTTCCAGAATGTTTTTTATACAGGCCACTACAGCAAATCAACATAATCTTTATCATAAGTAGGAATGCAACTTTAAATATTTAGTTTTCAACTTTTGTCACCATCCAATTATTTTATTTACATTTTAAGATTAAGATTAATTGTCTAAGAATTACATCCCAACAAGAGGCCATGTAATATTTCAATGGTGACACTGATTATATTCTTCAAGTGTTTAAATACAATAATCACCCCAGCATGGCTTCTATGACTTTTAGAAATACCTTTGACAAACATTGTCTTGAGCTATAATAACAAATCATTAGCAGATTTGACAAAGCCACCACATGACTTCCTGGTCCTTCTTAAGACCAAGCAGATGATCCAAGCCCTATTGAGCCACAAGACCCTTATTAAGGTGTAATAATTTAATTAGAGTTGACATCGTTAGCATTTGGGTGTACAAAATTGTGACAAACAAGATTAAAATACTGGTGATACACCCACAGTGACACTGAAGTCGACACCCACTTTCATATGCCACAGTATTTATTGAGGTAGCTATCAAAGATTCAACTGTTTCATTCATGATTTTTACATACAACATCAGGAGGTGACTATTTTTTACTGTTACTAATGTTTTGTCAGCTAAATTTTCACAATTTATACATTGATCCATATATGTTC
Organism: Mytilisepta virgata; assembly: GCA_028015205.1. Lineage (NCBI taxonomy): Eukaryota > Metazoa > Mollusca > Bivalvia > Mytilida > Mytilidae > Mytilisepta > Mytilisepta virgata. The sequence goes on from CM051515.1 coordinate 43,542,342, forward strand.
ATATAAATGAGATGTAAATAATTAAATAAACTGGAATAAAACTGAATGGCAATTAAAATAAAAATCGTTACATGAATTTTTTCATTTCGTCAATCTATGGATACAATATAAACATCCAATATCAAAATACGTAAAAAGTTTGTTTGAAATAATATTTTTTGAATGGATTTTTTTATGAATGATCTAAACTTATCCTAGATCAATATAACAAATGTTTAAATTTCTGTTTCTCCCTTTGATAATTATTGGCAAATAACTTGGTACAGTAGTTAGCTCTAAAAATAAAATCTTAAACAAATAATTATATGTAATAAGAAAATGAAACTATTGCAGTAAAAGATACTGAAACAATATAATTTCTTGATATGACACCTCAGTAACAGATGTCATGGGGGAAACAATTAACATTTGTAATTTTCAAATTGAATTTTATTTCAGTTTTCATATGTTGTCAAACTGCAAATGATATAATCACTAAATTTGAAACTTTAAGTAACAGGTGCCCTACAATTTATTCTATTAAATGATAATTTATTATTGAGTGGGAGACTATTTATACTGATGACCCATTGATATTGTAGGATCAATAAACCAACCATAGACTGATGTTCTATTATTATTGGGTGAAGTCTTCAGGCTATCCAGTATTGCCTTGCTAAGTCAACAGGGTAAGTCGAAAACTTTCACTCTTACAGATTTTTAAGATTGTTCTAAAAACCATTAAAGTTCTTATTATATATATATTTTATGAACATAGACCATTTTCATTAAATTCTAATCTAACAGACACAAGCTATAAAAGTAAGTCAAACATGATAATAAAATGTTTTGTTGTAAAACTTAACTTAAATGGACATCATATTACATTTTAAATCAAATTTGTCAAATTTGACTGTTTATTTGTGATGAAAAGTTTTTTCAGATTAACCTTATATTTAAACAAAGTGTCATTTTATTTGTTATTTCAGAAACAATATCCAAAGGATTTAGAGAATTTTGTCATGAGCTGTTAAAAACAATAGCAACATACTCAATTGTTTATAGTTTACAATTCCAAATAATAAGAAAATGTGACAATTCATTCCAAAGTTTGACTCTAATTGTTATAAACTTCAACAGGAGACTAAATTTGACAAAAAACTTTAGCAGCTATTATTTTACCTGGCGAGAATTCAGTTGATAAAGAAAGATAAATAGATCAGTATCGTACAGAACTATTGTCATGTTGTGATGAAATCATAGATATATTACTACAACACAGAGGAACAATGGTATTTATTTAAAACAGAACAATCGGGCAACATGCATCCTGTCAACAAGTTTGTACCCCCAGCAAAATAACCCGATAATACTTAACCTAAAGAAATGTGCAAATGTCATCAAATGGACAATTTAGGTGTGTGAATAAGATTTGGACAAAAATGCTTTATTCTGATTTTGGCTGTGACAAAGCAACTAAAGTAAAGTTAGCTTAGTGAAGGATAAAAATATTACATATAAATTCTGGACAGGGAGGATTGAAAGCTGCAACTCATTCTTTCAATATACATGAAAGAATCTACAATCAATTAACACAGTAATTAATCTCAGCATTGGATGAGCCATCTAAAGAGAACAGCATATCAGACAAACCACAAGTGACGTATTATCATGAATTTATACCAAACAATAATTTTCTTCTGTGTAACTGTGTTCAGTATGGCATCACATCACCATTCCAAGAAACATCAGAGTAAAACGTGTACCAATCAGTTCTCGGAACATTTAAATAAATGCCTGGAAACTTTTACACCTTATATAGAATTGTATACTGGAACCAAAACTAAAGATCCATTTGTTCATAATATATTTATACAGCATGTCTGCAGGTAAGGTTTATTCTTGTTTGATTTACATATTTATTTGTAGATGTTTGTCCTAACCCAGCCTAAATTTTAAGCAATTTTTGTTAAATAAGTACTAATCAGCTATAACATTTTCTTCCTAAACTGTGGCACAATACCAAACGTATAATCCCTTTTCTTTTTATGTTTTAAATTTGTGTAAATTTCTTAACATATTTTAACATTTAAAAACATAATTATAACAATCAACAGTCTTCTTCTCAGAATTACAAGTTTCAGGAACATGTGACCTCCTTTCCAAACCATGAAACCAGAAATTCATGAAAGCTCCTAAATAAAATACTTCCTAAGTTCTCAAGATTTGGCAATATTTTGCTAAATATTTTACTTGATTAAAACATTATTTTAAGTCTACATTCTGTTTCTAACAGACAGCAATTTTTAAAAATCTTTTTTGAGGACCATGACATTCTATTAACAAATGAATCTTTAAAAAGAAAGCTTTAATCAGCAAATTCTACCTAACTACAAACAATTGCTTGTTTTTGGGCTGTTAAAGATCAATCAAGTAACTCTAATCTTATCAATTTAATATAATTTGTGTCATTAATGCATTCCTCATATTCATTTACTTTCATAAGTACCCATTTAAATCATACCATCCGTCCTTTTGGTGTTTTGACAAACTAGTTTCTGAACAATAATGCATCTTTTGACCATCAATCATACTAAACACTATAGAATAACACTAATCTTATAAGAACATGTTAAAATTTTACAGAAATTTGCACATACTGTATGATGACAACACCAAAATAGATCATAATTATATTGTAAGTGTCATTTACAGGTCAACCTTCCAACCTCACAATAACCTAAAATTATTTCAGGAAATATGGGAATAATTAATCACTCATAGACATGTGGTAATATGAAATTTTGAGGAAAATGATTTCTCATTAATAACAGAATCAGACAGTAGATTACACTGTTAAAAGAAGGTTATTGGGTAGAGAATAAACAATATCCCAAATTTAACAGAAATCTTTTATTTTAGTATGCAATCATGGTTTCCAAAAATATATTTCATTTCATTAAATTTTCTTTTAAAACCACTGCCAAGTATTCAACTGCAGATATCAAACATTCAAGCAGATAAGCATTATATAGACATGCCCCTCCCTCTTTCCCACCTTATCACCAGGTACATCTTGATACCAACTGAGTTCTTTTTTTAAATAAAAAAACCATTCTTCAAGTAAAACTGAAAACATTTTCTGTAACAATAATGACATGAAAAGTAAACACCTATAACATAAATTATGCAAATTAGAATGACAGATGGGTAGCATACAGTATGATACCGATGCCAAGGGTCAAAGTGACATCTTGTGAATAATCCATCAACTAATTAATACCATTACCGAGCTGATGTAACATATAATAAATATCAGCAATATAAAGAAAGTAAGACAGGTGCACAATGTACAAAGACCATCTCTACTACACAAAGTTCATTCAAATGCAAAAAACACCCAAATACAATAGAAAGAGCTTAACCCAAATACAATAGAAAGGGCTTACCATTTAAGGTTACCAAATTTACATTAAACTGACATTATTTAAAACCATGACAAGATGTTTTCATAAGATCAGATACTGTTATTTATTAAGCAAAGAATTAGCAACCATCATTTCTGTAAAATCAGTCATGCTTACTAACTTTAAAAATGTACCGCTAATAAAATTTAGATTCTGTTCTTTATTTTCATGCAAATATTAATAACCATTTCCATTTGCAACTTCTTATATGAAAATTAATAAGAATGTCATTAAAACTGCATAAAATACTGGATTCCTTAAATACAATATATTAAATTGGTACCAAAACTTCATTTTTAGCAACACAATAAGAATTACTTCAATTGATAACTGAAAATTTTTTTCTAATTTTTACAGAAACTACAAGAAGATGCTGCTGTGTATACATGTTGTGTTGTCAAACTGTAAAACCATGGACAATACAGAACATGTACAACAAACACTCAGTAAAGACTGGGTTTTACAGATAAATAATATGTGCAATATTAACTCTAATTCTCAAAATGGAAAACACAATTCCACAGAGACATCCAGTAATAGAAATAACAAGAAGTCACCAACACATTTACAGAACTTAAAAATTGAAAAGGAAAATAAATCTCCGCAGAGCAAAGACTCCAAACATGACAAAGGAGATTTAACTAATAGTGCTTTATTCAATAAATTAATGCATTCCAGTAACACTGATTTGGAAATCATCACAGTGTTTGTGTTTAGATCTGCACCGAAGACGACTAAACAAATAGGTTCAATGCCAAATAGTTCAGATGGCGCAGACAAACAAAAACTAGATTCTCGGCAAAAATATCACTCATCAAATTTGCTTCATTTGTTTATTTCGTTAGGTGGAACTAGCAACAAAGACGCAAACTTAGTGAAATACAGTTTTCTGGCGCAAAATGAAAATTCTTCAGACAGAAATGGAACTAAGAGACATTTTTCTTGGCAAGTGGTTGTGTTAATAACTGTAGCAAATTATCTGTATACAGCGATTAGATAACATAAATATTATAAACAAATGTCTTCTCTTCTGATCTTTTTTCAACAAAAAATTCTCATATTCTGATCTTTTCTGTCAAAAGGTCAAAATATTTTTTCCAAGATCAAAACAAATTAGAAATTTTAGGCATCTGGTGAGCCAAGTATAATACAGCTACTGGCAAAATGAAATTACTAAATGATTATATTAAAACAAACTCTTTCAACAGCTATCATCATTAAACAGTTATTCAACAAGGGTTATTATACAAATATGTCTCACATTAAACAAAAACCAACCAAAGATTCATTGAACTGGAGACTTCAGGTGTCTGTATCGCTACCCTGGATTTACTTTCACCTTCAAAATCTCAAAATTTGACTGGTAGACATATTGGTTGTTGGATGGTGTGAGTAACTGATGGCATGCTGATGATAAATTAAGGTTTGCTATTGTGACCATCTCGGTTGGTGATCTAGATCATCATAGATAATTTTAACAAAAATTCTACTGCAGTTTGGTCTCCATTGACTAAGTGGTGTCAGAGGAAAAAAACATTAAAAAATTACCATTGGGTCTTATGTTAAACTAAGATGGCTATGGCAACCATCTTTCCTGGTTGTCTGGGTCGACATAGATAATTTTGACAAAGAATTCTACTGCAGTTTGGTCTCCATTGACTAAGCGGTGTCAGTGGGAAAAAACATTAAAAAATTACCATCAGGTCTTATGTTTAACTAAGATGGCTATGGTAACCATCTTTCCTGGTTGTCTGGGTCAACAGACACACTTGTGAAACTGACCCAACTATGACCATTGGTGCCAAGTTTGATTCAATTTGACTTTGTGGTTTAAGAAAAGAAAATCTGTAAGTGCATTTTCCCATAGGGTCCTATGTTACATAATGTAAACTAAGATTGACTATGGAGGCTATTTCTGTTGGCGAGCCAGGTTTATCACACATAATCTTAAAAGGGAATCACCTGAGGCCCATTCTACCAGTTTGGTCTCAGTTGGCACAGTGCTTTCAGAGGAAAAGACCTTTAATTTTCCAATGTTAAATAAAATGTGGTTAAGGCGGCCATCTTGGTTGACAATCAGGGTCATTGAAAATAAAGCTGGTACCAAAGTAACAACACTTGGAAAGGGCCTTACAATGAACATCTGTGCCAAGGTTGGTCAAATTTTGTTCATTAGGTCTCAAGAAGAAGATCAAAATGTGAGAAGTTAATGGAAGACAGATACCAAGTGATGGTAATAGCTCACATTGGCCTATCGTTGTTAATATCCAAAATCATGCAAAATATTCATCGGTCGTTTGCTTCAGTTTTGGTAAGAACTTCAGATTCAGATGAAACCATGTGATAAACAACATTATACAAAAATAACTTTGACAATCCCTTCATAAGAATACTTCAATAGAATAATATTGATAGATGGCAACTGAAGGAATGAACTTAATCAGGTCAATTGTGAGTATTTCGACTATTTTCTGTCATATTGTTTTAGGCTCTTGTTATATGAGTCTTTTTTAAAATTTGGACAATTACATGGTTCTAGAACTAATTCTATAAAACAACTTAAATATAGCCACATTTCTCCCATTTTTGCCTTGTATAATCCTCTCAACAAAGTGAATAAAAATAATTCAATCCATACAGGATATTAAATTATTTGGTGCAACATCATAGTTAGTCTCAAGATTCAGAAGTCAGTTTGGTAGGAAGATTTGTGTCAATTTATAAAGGAAAATCCAGGTTGTATGGAATATTACCTTGAACACCCTAATTTTGAATTTAGACAAATGTTAGCCAAGTTTAGAATTAGTGACCATACTCTTCAAATAGAAATTGGGTGTCTTAAAAATAACAACAAGAGTGGACATACTACATGTCTCGCCTGAGTATGCACATGGACACAAAATGAAAGATTATCTGATACCAGACAGTGGTCACGCTGGCATTCAAAAACTTGTCACCAAAAAAATCGCCAAAGCATCATTTTTGTCGCCAGTCTCAAAATTTGTTCGCCAAATCATCCTCTGGCCTCCCCCTTTTGGAAGCGATTGTTCTTTCATTCATTACTATTTGAAATAACATGACCTGAAAAGTATTTTTGATGGAAAAGTTTTAATGACAGTTAACTTTAATCTGAAATTACCTTTATTTTGATGGCAAGCCCAATAAAACATCGACTGACTATGTTTGTTGACATTAAACCGGAAGTAACATCTCAATCTTTGAAATTTTATGATATAATGCTTTTAAACACTTTTTAAAGGTGTTAAAAAGCATGCATATTTAATTTCATGACTACTAAAATTACTTAATAAAAATTTGGATAATATAAATATTACCTTAGTGTATAAACAGAATTGTCCTCAGAGGGGGGGTCAATCAATTGAGCAGTCAAGTGTAAACGATCTCAGCATGTGGGAGTTATTGATTATGGGTTTCTTTACTGTTGAAACACCTATTGTGTTTATTAGACTGATATAAACTGTTCAATTATCATAGATAATGGTATAAAACTTACAAATGATGTTTCTTAGTCACCAATTTAAAATATTTCCACATAAGTGCCACATTTTTTTTAGAAAAGAGATTGAAAAATTCTGTCGCCAGATTGAATAAAAAAATCGCATTTTGTGACATTAGCATAGCCCAGCGCGGTCCCTGCCAGACATTGAAAGTCAAAGGAAAATGTGTTAAAAGAAATTGTCATGGTCAGGTGATAATTTGTGTGAAAAATCTCATGCATGTCATTCAATCTTAAAACTGTGTCCAAAGCTGACAGGTCTGAGACTGGTTACGTACTCATTAAAAACTATCTACAGTATAGACCAAAAATAGCGGGACTACATATAATATATTTATAACATTTGTTGAGAAATGGACTTATTTGTAAAAATGAGACAACAGTCACTCAAGCCTAAAACTGAGGTCAATTTGGATACAGGTATTACAGCTACAGAAAATTGTACTTAATCATGAATATGTGACTAAAGTCTGAAATTCAAGTCAAGGTCATGTATCAAATCCATCAAGCACTATTTATTGACCAAATATTGTACATGTAGGTCTATGTATTGCAGTTGCTGAGAAATGGATATTGTCCCAAAATTGAAACAAATCAGTCAAGCATGAAATAGAGGTAAAAGGTAGGGTGTCATATGTTAAAGTGGTATATCCCCACTTAAAGAACTTCTTTCAACCAAATATTGTGGGTCTCGTTACAAATGTAGTACAGTTGCTGACAAATAGACTAAATCATGAAAATGTATATTAAAGTCACTCAAGCATGAAATTCAGGTCAATGTTCAGCTGACAGGTGTTAGACTGGCATGTATCCACTAAGAATTACCTACAGACCAAATATGATGGGCCTAGGTAATACAGTTGCTGAGAAATGGACTTAATCTCAAAAATGTAACACAAGTCACTCAAGCTTGAAACTGGGGTCAGGGTCCAGAGGCAGGTGTCAGACTGGCATGTGTCCACTAAGAACTATCTATTGACCAAATATGGTGGGTCTAGGTATTCAAGCTGCTGAGAAATGGACTTAATCTCAAAAAATGCTACAAAGTCACTCAAGCATGAAATTGAGGTCAAGGTCCAGAGACAAGTGTCAGACTGGCATGTACCCACCAACAACTGTCAATAGACCAAATATGGTGGGTTTAGGTATTACAACTGATGAAAAATGAACTTAATCAAGAAACTTGGATGAAAGTCATCCAACCATGAAATTGAGGTTAAGGTCCAGAGACAAGTGTCAGACTGGCAGGGATGTTTGAATTATAAATAGTTATCAATTAACTTGACTGATCAGTTCAATTAAGATATGCTCTGATTGATATCTCGAAACTCTAACTGAAATGTCGTATATAATATTTTAAAAAAAACTGTGACTGGAAGTACAGAAATTAAGAATTTATACACTGTACATAACTGGTCAATAAATAAATATAACTCTTATGGTTTTTTGGAAAATTTTAATATCTTCCACAATTTTTAGGTGAGGCAATTGCCTCACTGCTTCAATGGAAGCTACGCAACTAACAAGGGATACCAAAAGCCAATAACATGCTATTGTGTTACAATGAGTCACAACTTGGACATTAGTAATTTACTCCCTCTTTGTATTATGGGACTGTTATTGGTATGTAACAGTATGGCTAGCAGACATATTTTGGAATCACACAAAAAATTATTAGTAACTGGTTCATTTTTCCCAACACAGTCAAGTAACTCTGGCAAGATAAAAAGTATTTACATGTATAATCTAATTTTCTCAATGAAAATATAATACACATGTACTTTCAATTCAATTAAACACTATTAACTTGAGCATGTGACTCGATCTAAACAGACCATTTAGACTGAAATAGTTATTTTCAACTTGACATAAAATTTAAACCTTTGATGTTGAAATCGAACTGTTCAGGTAGTTGATCAGAAAAGTTAAATAATTAGCAATGCTCTCAATCGTAATAATTATATACAGCAAAATGATCATGAATTGTACAGGAAATAGTAATCCCTCAGGATGTTAAATGTATACCATTATCATACAATGAATATATTGATCAGTACGTTATCATAATTATTGTTGTTGTTTGTTGTCAGTTTCATCTCTTACAATATTAAAATCCTTATTGTGTGTATACGCTTTGATCTATTTTAATCTCAATCTACAGTAAAATGCTGACTATGGCAATTAGTAAAGATAGGTGGTCTGTTTGTTATTGATGCTAAGGTATTGGTAACGATTAATTCAGTGAACAAAAGGCAACTTACTTAATGAAACACATAGATAATAAACAAGTGTTTCATAATCTAATTTTGTACAATTTGCAATATAAATTTGGAAATTGGACAAATCATAATAATAGACCATGAAATTTAACTCAGTTTTTAAAAGTTTTTAATTTATTAACAACATACTGGTACTGGTACTTCCTGGTAGTATATAGAATAAGCATACAATGTCTCGGAATATGAAATTTATTCGGACAAGTTTAAGAAACGGGTAGAAAATGTGCCAAGCTTTTATAAACTGTTTCTGCCGAGTTCAAATAAATTTTATATTAAGAGACATTCAATGTACACATATTCTGTTTATCTTTCAGCATAAAATCTGTCAAAAATTGCTGGAAAACAGCGAATTTTGGCATGGCAACATCAAAACCACAGAAAAAACAGTCACATTTCATGTCATAAGTAAAATTCAAAGGTTATGTACTGTGATGTAACAGAAAAACTGATATAATGTCAAATTTAAATACACAGTCAATGCATTTTGGCTGCTCATATAGTCAAGGCGTACTCGAGTTAGTGTGTGACATGTGAAAATTTTTTTTTATTGGACAATCTCTAAGTCCAATAACTCTGAAACGACAAAAGTGAAAATCGTCAAAAAGTATTCAGACCACCATTTTTAATAAAGTGTTAAAGTTTGAAGAAAATCAGTCAAGGCGTACTCAAGTTAGTGTGCGACATGTGAAAAATGGTTTTTTATTGGACAATCTAAGTCCCATAACTCTGGAACGACAAAAGTGAAAATCGTCAAAAAGTATTCAGACCACCATTTGTAATAATGTGTTAAAGTTCGAAGAAAATCAGTCAAGGCGTACTCAAGTTAGTGTGCGACATGTGAAAAATGGTTTTTTATTGGACAATCTAAGTCCCATAACTCTGGAACGACAAAAGTGAAAATCGTCAAAAAGTATTCAGACCACCATTTGTAATAATGTGTTAAAGTTCGAAGAAAATCAGTTAAGGCGTACTCGAGTTGTGAAAAATTGGTTATAATTGGACAATCTAAGTCCCATAACCCAAGAATGACAAAAATTCAAAATCGAAAGGGAGCTTTCTTTCTTCACTCCTAATGTTGTGTTAAAATTTCCTGAGATTTGATTGAAGTAAATTTGAGTTATGGTACGAAGTGTTGACAGAGGGATGGACGGACAGATGGACGGATGGATGGTCATTGGTATACAATAATCCACCCCGTCTACAATGAGTGTATAAAAACTGTTAGCTCTTTAATCTGAACAAAATATTCAAATATTATAGCAGTTCATCATTATTTTCAATTTATTTGAATGGGGGGAGGTTTTAGAGGAACACTATAAAGTTTCAAGATGGAAAACATAATTCAACTGATACCAAAAGCTGCTGTTCCAACACAGTTTATTGAATTTTCATGTGTTCTTTTGTGATATTTCTAAAAATATTTGTTTTATGTTGGTCAACAACATTTTAATGTCAATGATGACACCACAATTCTAATTAACTTTTGCTTCAGCTTATTTATTTTGAGATTTTTCTTCCTAGATGAAAAGAGTTACCTCACTTTAAATATGAAAATTTAGATAGTTTGCTTCTGGACTGGTTTCTGAAAATCCAACAATCCATATTCCCATATAATAAACTAACTATTGAAATGAGAAAAACCTCATAATCAAGAAGTAAGCATTATTATAAAAAAATGTCTTGATTCGTAAACTTTCTTGAAATTTATCACAGTCTTGTATTTTGAATTTTCACAAAAATAACGAATGTAATATTGCTGCAATTAAAAACAAGCAGAATACATGCAGAATTTTATTTAAAACACTGTGCAATTACTGTGAGAATGGCTTAGAAATAAAGAAATTTCTAAAAAAAGAATTTTATACTTCATGACATTTTAGCTGCTTTAAAAATAAAAAAAATTTTTTTTTATGAAACTTTCTTTTGAAATAATTTTGTTGCAAAGTGACAGCAAACTAGATTTTATTTTATCACTATTTGTAGCCAGCCAGTTGCTTTAGTTCATCTTTAAATTGAAAACAATAAATTTCTTTGCCTTCCTTTTTCTAACAAGAATGGACACACTACTTGTCTCGCTTGAGTATGCACATGGACACAGAATATCAATTATCTGATACCCGACATTTTAAGAGATGCCAGTTTAACGTTATATTGGCCGCCATTTTGTTTTCCGGTGACTGATATCACTGGAAAATGCCCATTGTTATTGTCAGATTCCCCCCTTTTATTAATCTGTTATCTTTCATATGTAGCTTTCCTTTTGTAATAAATTATTAACATTTCTTTTCATATTGTTGTTTTTACTAAACATCGTTTCGTTTGTAATTTATCGAGTCGGAATAAAACCTACGTGTACGATGTTTTGCGCTGCGCGGCACGGTTTTTTTTCTGGGGAAGTCTAGTTTGGAGTCAAAAATAAATATGTTCCTGACGTCATACGTATATAAAATTATTATCCAATGAAAGCGGAGATTCCCATTTACTGCAAAATCGAAGTCGCTTTCCGGTTTCTGTTTGCCTTCACCTTCAAACGAATTTGACAAACCTTTAAAGATAATTTTCAAGTAGAAATATTGAGAATTTTTTTAAACGACTACGATTTTTAAATTCCTCGATGGTATTTTAGGCTTGGTAAAGTTATTTTAAAACGATTTATGACGAGGAACATATTTATTTTCAGCCCTTCATCATGACGGAGCAGCGTCAACGGACATCGTTCGAAATCAGCGATTGTGTTAACATCGGTTAGTATAAATTATATTACCGTATATCCGAGATTGTTTAATTCAAATTTTAGGTTATTCTATATGTTTATAGCGTTTGACTTGCATAAAATCGTAAATGTACATGATTTGTATGACCCCCTCTCTACATTGCATTATAAATCCATCAGTAATTTGCATTTTGTAAGCAGATATTTCAGTCGGTAAATGACAGCATTATACTTTTATACTATGATTAAAATTCGTAAGGGTTCCGCGGAACCCAGTGTCTCGCCTGCTTTTGATGTTGTCTATATTTTCAGTGTGATAGGTGAATGCACATAATAGATTTGCAGTTAATGAAATAAAACATTTGAAATGTATGAAAAAAGATTTTGTTGTAAAAAATTAATATAGTATGCAATTATATATATATAGATTTATAAATGAGTAGAAACATAAATTTATTGAATGAACAAATGTTAAAGAAGACAAATTTTAAAGTGCTTAATGATCTAGCCTTTAATTAAAAAAGTAGAATATATGTACAAATAAGAAAATTGTGGGTTATAGGAAATTTGCATTTTTTTCTCATAAACTACATTTAGAGTGAATTAGAATAAGATGTTTAAGGCCAGGTGACATAAATATGAATATAAATTAAAAATGTATTATTGCGAGATGTTATCACGAATTGAGTTGCCTTAAATAAAACTAGTAAAGAATTTGTGGATGTGCCATTTGCAATGAACCTGAAAGAATAAAAAATTAGAGAATAAAATATGTTAGTTTTAAAAAAGGACTTTCATGCATAAGTCTGTGATGGTTCCATTATCTATAATGAATAGAAAATTGGGAATAGGTAATAAATGTATTCCTTACTGTCAAATTTTAAAAACTTTAACCACAGAGTGAATGTAATGTTTCCTGGCAGAAAAACTAAGTCCATTTATAAGTAAAATACGGAAAATTTTTTTTTTTTTTACTAAATTTACTTCTGGATACTATATTATGATCATAAACAAGCTTCTGTCCAAGTTTGATACAAATCCAGGATAGTTTAAGAAAGTTATTAAAATTTTGAAAACTTTAACCACAGAATGAATGTAATGTTTCCTGGCAGAAAAACTAAGTCCATTTATAAGTAATATACAGAAAAACTGGAATTTTTATTTTACAAAATTTACTGCTGGATACTATCTTATGATCATAAACAAGCTTCTGTCCAAGTTTGGTACAAATCCAGGATATTTTAAGAAAGTTATTAAAATTTTAAAAACTTTAACCACAGAGTGAATGTAATGTTTCCTGGCAGAAAAACTAAGTCCATTTATAAGTAAAATACGGAAAAACTGGAATTTTTTTTTTACAAAATTTCCTTCTGGATACTATCTTATGATCATAAACAAGCCTCTGTCCAAGTTTGGTAGAAATCCAGGATAGATTAAGAAAGTTATTAAAATTTCAAAAACTTTAACCACAGGGTGAATATTTGTGGACGCCGCCGACGACGACGACGACGGAATGTAGGATCGCTATGTCTCGCTTTTTCGACAAAAGTCGAAGGCTCGACAAAAACACAATTTTTTAGCTTCAAATATATATTTAAAAATATTAAATATAATCAATTTAAATGTTCATCACATACACCATGTACACATATTCACATGAAATATTTTGATATTTGCAAAATTTAACTCGATGAAACAATGCTTTCACCATAAAGACATAAGAGATTCAATGAAAAAAAAAGAGCAATAAATACTATTCCATGTCTCGCTGATTTTCGAAATTTATTGGTATTTTGATTAAAAAATATGCAGATACATTACGTCATATATATACACACAATATTTCAACATGTTAACTAGAACTGTTTCTTTGTGGTCCCTCTGGTTTTTTTTCAGTATATGATCTAGGTACATTGCTGGTCAATGTGGTGAGATGGACATTTGAAGACATCGCTGGACGATGGCGGTCCCTATGGAACAAGATTGTGATGCCTAATCCTATATGTTTTATGTGGTGATGGTACTGATAACTTTGTATTTTGTAGTTGCATGTACATGTATTGTAAAGTTCTAACTTGGTGATGGTGTCTTGTTAATAAAAATATAAAGCAAGATTGAGGAATTAGTTTTATTTAATCCTTTATCTATTTGTGAATATAAATAAAGTGTCCATCTTGGAAGTCTCATTGATTGTGCTCATCACAAGTGCAGGATGTCTTTGGTTGGATCAAATGGACAGGTCAAATCTCAGACTTGAAAATTGGTATTAGCTTTTCTTTACTAAGATTTAGTTTGAACACAGTATTTAACATTAAGAGCAAAGGTTAGTTGAGCCAGTCAGAATGATGTATTGGAAAAGAGTGTCTTTGTGTGAACTGTTATCTTGTGAATCAGCATATTAAAAAAGATCAGGTTATTTAGACTAAGTACAACACACATTCATATCGCAACAAAATGATCTATTTCAGAAAATGTACCAGAATATTTATATAAACAGCTGTACATCACTATCATTACTACAAATAAATAAGTGAGAGTTCTTTACTAATAGAAGAAATTAGAATTAAATCAATAGCAATGAAAAGGTGGATGTAAGACAATTATTTTGGTACCAAGATTTTTAAAATCGGTTGAGAAATAAGCGAGAAGTGAGGGAAAATGTGTTTTTTTGACGAAAAAAAATTTGTCAAAATGTCGGCCATCTTGATTCAAAATGGCCGCCATTTTTCCTTTTAAACATATATATTTATCAAAATCATATCTAGTGACATTTCACAATGTTGTATCTCAAATTTCATCTTGATACCTTGCACAGTTTCAGAGATATGATAGATTTTGTTTGTTTTTTGGTTAAAAAAAGCTAATTCAGGTCTTAGTTAATCGGTGCCATTAAGATTTGTTAGCAAAAATTACAGCGACAGCATATTCAGAGACCATGAAATTGATCTTTTTTCTGGTTTGTCATACCAAGATTTCAGATTTAAACAAAGCAGGCAAAGTAATATTGTTAATATAGTACAATTCTGTACTTTTTTGGGTAATTTAGTAGAAAAATATGCTTTAATATGGCTATCAAGACTTTTGGGTAATATCAGAAGGGAGGATTCTGGGTTGTTTGATGCTGAAACTAGAGGCTCTAAAGAGCCTGTATCGCTCACCTGCACTGAACTTTTCATCTTGAGCAGGACTAAAGATTTGGCTGGTTTTCCTATAGGATTCTATGTTAAACTAAGTTTGGCTTTGGGAGCCAAGATGGTTCACAGTCTAGGTCAATGGACACATTTCTAAAAGAGAACCATCTAAGGACCATTGCTACCAAGTCTAGTTCTTATTGGCTTACTGGTTTCAGACCAGAAGATTTTTGAGTGAATTTCCAATAGGGTTAAACTAAGTTCGGCTGTGTCGGCCATCTTAGTTCAAATTCCACGAAATCAGACAATTCTGAAAGAGGATCTCCTAAGGACCATTGCTGCAAAGTCTGGTTCCAATTGGTCAAGTGGTTTCAGACAAGAAGATTTTTCGATGAATTTTCCCATAGGGCCTTATGTTAAACTAAGTTAGGTTGTGGCAGCCATCTCGGTTGACAGTCCAGGTCATGGGACACAATTCTGAAAGAGGACCATATAAGGACCATTGCTGCAAAGTCTGGTTCCAATTGGTAAAGTGGTTTCAGACAAGAAGATTTTTCAATGAATTTTCCCATAGGGCCCTGTGTTTAACTAAGTTTGGCTGTGGCTGCCATCTTGTTTAACAGTCTGGGTCATCAGACATCATTCTGAAAGAGAACCTTCTAAGAACCATTACTGCCAAATTTGGTTGAAACTGGCCTTGTAGTTTCATAGAAGAAGATTTTTGAAATTCATCCACCCCTTTTTTTCTATTTTTAGAAACAGCAGCCATGTCAGTTGGAAGTCGGGGATGCCAGATATAAGTTTGGAAAGGGGCTATCCAAGGACCATTCCACCAAAGTTTGGTTCAAATTGGCTCAGTTGTTTCAGGGAAGTTGACGAAAAAGTAAAATTCCCATAGGCTAAATGTTTAACCAAGTCCAGCCATAGCGGCCATGTTGGATGGCGTTCAGGGAAATCAAACACAGATTTTATAAGGGGCCACCCAAGGACCATTCCACCAAAGTTTGGTTCAAATTGGCCTTATGGTCTCAGACAAGATAACGAAAATGTTAAAATTCCCATAGGGTCCAAGGTTAAACTATGTACAACCATGGCAGCCATATTGGATGGCGCCCCTGAAAACCAAACACACATTTTAAAGGGGACCATCCAAGGACAATTCCACTTAAGTTTGGTTTAAATTGGTTTAGTGGTTTCAGAGGAGTTGATGGAAAATTAAAATTCCCATAGGCTCAATGTTAAACTAAGTCCAGCCATGGTGGCCATGGATGGCGTTCGGGGAAACTGAACACAGATTTTAAAAGGGGCTACCCAAGGACCATTCCACCAAAGTTTGGTTCAAATTGGCCTAATGGTCTCAGAGAAGATAACGAAATGTTAAAATTCCCATAGGGTCTAAGGTTAAACTATGTCCGACGATGGCAGCCATATTGGATACCGCCCGGGAAAACCGAACACAATTTTTAAAGTGGACCATCCAAGGACCATTCCACTAAAGTTTGGTTTAAATTGGTTCAGTGGTTTCAGAGGAGTTGACGAAAAAGTAAACTTTCCATAGGCTCAATGTTAAACTAAGTCCAGCCATGGCGGCCATGTTGGATGGCGTTCGGGGAAACCGAACATATATTTTAAAAGGGGCCACCCAAGGACCATTCCACTAAAGTTTGGTTTAAATTGGCCTAATGGTCTGAGAGAAGATAACGAAAATGTTAAAATTCCCATAGGGTCCAAGGTTAAACTATGTGCGACCATGGCAGCCATATTGGATGGCGCCCGGGAAAACCGAACACAGTTTTTAAAGGGGACCATCCAAGGACCATTCCACTTAAGTTTGGTTTAAATTGGTTCAGTGGTTTCAGAGGAGTTGATAAAAATGTGAAAAGTTTACGACGACGACATACGACGACGACGACGACGACGACGACGACGACGGACGCAAAGTGATGAGAAAAGCTCACATGGCCTTTTAGGCCAGGTGAGCTAAAAAAATCTTTTAATAACATATCTTGCTGAATGTTAATGGTTTTCCCTAAAGAATGGAGTGTGTGCTGCCAGAATAGAGTGTTTTAGGGCAAAGTTCTTGCTACTTGCCTCAAAATATGCCTATAAAATTTGAAATCAACACAATTTTAGTGGCGGCCATCTTGGAGAAAAAAGGGGGACCGAACAACAACTTTAAATTGGTCATAACTTTGTAACCCTACATTGGATTTTTAAAAACAAGGGCTTAAAATGTTCGTCTTGACGAGATCTTTACAAATAATGCAAAAAATACAATATATTCCCTGTAATTATATAGGCCTGGCCTCTCTAACATTTTGCAAGTGAAAGGAAAATGCGTTAAAATAAATTGAGGTCAAGGTCAACAGGCAGGTGTTATACCGATATGTATCCACTAAGAACTATCTATTGACCAAATATGGTGGGTCTAGGTATTAAAGTTGCTGAAAAATGGACCTAATCTCAAAAATGTGACAAAGTCACTCAAGCATGCAATTGAGGTCAAAGTCCGAAGACAGGTTTCAGACTTGCATGTAACGACTAAAAACCATCTTAGACTAAACATGGATGGGTCTATGTATTACAAGTGCTGAAAGTAGGACTTAATCAAGAAATTTGGATGAAAATCACTTAACCATGAAATTGAGGTCAAGGTCCCAAACCAGTTGTCAGACTGACATGTACCCACCAAGAACTATCTATAGACCAAATATGGTTGGCCTAGGTATTACAGTTTCTGAGAAATGGACTTAACCACAAGAAAGTGACAAAGTCACTCAAGCATGAAATTGAGGTCAAGGTTCCAAGCCAGGTGTCAGACTGACATGTACCCACCAAGAACTATCTATTGACCAAATGGTTGGCCTAGGTATAAGTTGCTGAGAAATGGATTTAACCACGAAACTTAGACGCAGATTTCAAATTCATGAAGTCAGTGAACCATGACAAGAGGCTCACCTGGAGTCTGGTTTTCATTGGACAATTAATCAACTATTTGACCAAGTTTGTTGCAATTGGTTCAATTTTCCAGGGAAAATTTGTTGAAGATTTATTTTTCATAAGGTTTAATGTTAAAATATGTTCCCTGATGGTGGTAGTCCTGGCAGGAAGTTGATAAAATTGACCAGGAATAAGGGTGAACCTTAAATAAATATAACAGAACCCAACCTCAAATTACACAAACCAATAACTCCTAAATAGAATTTGGGAATCCCTTCAAAATTTCAGGGTATGTAGATCTCAACATGGCAAACATTTTTCAATTTAAATTTCACTTCTATCTCACATAGTTTTGGAGATAAATGCAAAAATGTTAAAATTTTGAAAATTTGACAAAAAAAGGGCAATAACTCCTAAATGGGTTTTGGGATTTCCTTTAAAATTTCAGGGTATGTAGACCTCAACATGGCAAACATTTTTCAAATTCACATTTCACTTCTATCTCAAATAGTTTTTGAGATAAATGACGAAAAATGTTAAATTTTGAAAATTTGACGAAAAAAGGGCAATTACTCCTAAACGGGTTTTGGGATTTCCTTCAAAATTTCAGGGTAGGTAGATCTTGTCATGCTGATCAATTTTACCTCTGTCAGATTTTTTATATCTGTAACGGTTTTTAAGTTATAAGCCAAAAACAACACATGCACCCCTTTATTCTATTTTAAAAATAAATTGAGGATCGTTTGTAGAGGACATGTCACAGATCATTCCTATTAAGTTTCAAACCAATCAGCCCAGCGGTTTCAGAGGAGAAGATTTTTGAAAATCAGCCAATCAGAAACAAGAATTGCCTCTGGTGGTCATGTTTCTTGACCAATCAGAACTAAATGAGGAAACTTTGTTGAGGACCTTCCATACACCACTCATGCAAAGTTTGGTTAGAATTGGCCAAATGGTTTCTGAGGAGAAGATGTTTGAATGAAAAGCTAACGCCAGACGGACAGACAACGGACGGACGACGGACACCAAGTGATGGCAAAAGCTCACCCTGGCAATAGCCAAGTGAGCTAAAAAGGGCAACAACTCCTAAATGGGTTTTGGGATTTTCTTTAAAATTTCAGGGTAGGTAGATCTCAACATGGCAAACATTTTTCAAAGTTACATTTCACTTCTATCTCAAATAGTTTTGGAGATAAATGACGAAAAATGTTAAAATTTTGAAAATTTGACGAAAAAAGGGCAATAACTCCTAAACGGGTTGTGGAATTTCCTTCAAAATTTCAGGGTAGGTAGATCTCGTCATGCTGATCAATTTTACCCACGTCAGATTTTCGATATCTGTAACGGTTTTTGAGTTATTAGCAAAAAACACCAATTTACCCCTATGTTCTATTTTTAGCAACAGTGGCCATGTTTTTCATTGGATCAATATAAAATGAGGATCGTTTGTGGAGGACATGTCATATATCATTCCTATGAAGCCTCGATCCAATCTGTCCAGCCGTTTCAGAGGAGAAGATTTTTGAAAAAGTTAACGACGGATGATGGATGACGACGGACGCCAAGTGATGGCAAAAGCTCACATGGCCTTTTAGGCCAGATGAGCTAAAAATTAGGCTAGGGTCACAAGACAAGCAAACCTTGTGGACAAACCTTGTGCACCATAAATCTTAATTGTAGCTATTACATGTGCAAAGTTATTAAAGCCGGAAAGTAATACCTATATCTCGACTCCATGACAATTCGTCACAGGCGAGACAAAAACTGTATATGGATTATGTATGAAAAATCTTTTCAGAAAATGTTCAAATATAATAAGCCTTAAAGGCATCATTGAGTAATGGCCTGAGAATTTCTATTTAAACGGTAAAGGAACGATTAAACATATCTTTTTTCTGAAACACCTGAGGCTTTTTAATCACATCATAAATCATGAATTTTTTTTACACCATTGATTTTTTTTTTCAGATTTAAAAATGTGCAATATTTTACACAAAACTGGTCATTGCAGTCTATTTGAAGAACCACAAATAAAAGTTTAACTCACCCTTGCTTCCATGATGGCAGGCATTTCTGGTAAGAAGTCTATGAGTAAACATTTATTTAAGTCTTTTCCAGCCTTTGTAGTACTATTTTTCAGAGATTCTGTTATTTCCTCCCATTCATCAATGGTAGAACAAACTAAATGCCACCTAGGATTTTTATACAGTGGTTTAGGAGATGTTTTATATTCAAGCTTTTGATCACTACTATCAACTTCAGTAACATCTACATCTTCACTGTCACTAGGTTTTACAAAATTTTCTTGTTTTACAAGTTGTGTATTTGATTCTATTTCATTTTCACATTTTACTTCCTGTTTGACACTATTCTCCTGTTTTATGCTGAAAAATTAAGCAACATAAAATGGGTTAATTGAATGAGGAACATTATTAATAAAACTTTGAAAAAAATTGGATGTACGCTGAACATTTGGTATTTTTATTGTTGTTTTAAGTTTGAAGCAGATATTCTGGGATCATTTAAAGGTTCCATGCGATATAAACTGTTCTATTGCCATTGCATTGCAATAGAACTAATAACCTCTGTACTCAAGTTCAAACAGAGTTACCTCCCATTTAAATAGATTGACAAAATTATATGGTGTTCGAAACTCCAAAAAGTTTAAACGTATGGAAAAATCATAATCACACATAAACCCAACATACAGTTTTAAAACTCTAAAAGAGTTGCCTCCTGTTTAAATCACATCAGCAAAATCAAAATGAAAATTAAACCAAATATACATTTTTAAAACTCCAACAGTTGCCTCCCATTTAAAGACTAAGGCAATATTACAATCACACTTAAACCCAACATATTTTTTTTTAACTCTTTCATGTATAATCTTACTTTGTAAAACAAAACTCATCAATAAGTAGTAATTACCTGTCATTATTGTTGTTTGAATTTGATGCCCTGGTACATGTGTCCTTATCCATCGGTGAAATCTCAACATCTTTTATATCTTCACTAAGAGTAAAAATAACAATCTTCAAGAAATTCAATTAAAATCAGTGGTCAGCTGCTGGGTGGCCATTATAGCTGATTTTACCCTAGTCTTTATGACAACTACAGAGGAGTTTTTAAATTCTTAAGAATTTTACTCTCCCTTAACATGGGACAGCTGTTTTTATTCTCATATCAAACAGACAAGCAGCGTTTGTCATTACCATCCTAGCAAATATTTTCAATATAGGTTGCAAATTATATTATATAATTTACTTCCTGGAAATTATTCGAACCAGTGACTCTTGGTTCTTTGCTTTCACACAGCAAAAACATTGTCAACATAATATGAGGGATTAATGAGAAATGTTATTCAATTATCTCCCATTCATCAAGTTACCCTGGGTTAAGATTTTTGGTTATTACACAATATAAAATAAATATTCAATTAGATACTCCCATATGTGGTTTCACTGTAACCCTGAAAACCACGAAATCTGGTATCCAATTATATATTATAAATGTACGGTAATACAAATTACCTGATTTTATCTCCAGCAACTTTTGTTTCTTCACAAATATCTATATTGTCATTACATTCACCATTCTCACTTTTTTCTTGCAAAGCAGTTTCATATTCTACTTTTAAGTTGTTTTCTGACTTGATATTTTCTTCCTTTATTGTAGCACTGCTCCCAGAATCCATCACTTCATCCTTCACTTCCCCTTTGCTTTCAATACTCATACTTTCTTCTTTGGCTGTTATATTTATTTCAGATTTTGGAGTATCTTCTTTAACATCGACAATGTTCTCGACTTTTGTACTGTTTCCTGATTCAATAAATACATCCTTGTCCTTCAAACTATCATCTACTTCCATGGGAATTCCATCTTTGCCTTCCTTCTCATTTCTATCAAATCTATCAAGTAACATGTACATATATATATATAATGTATAGTCATATAATATCGTTTTAAAACTGCTTATAGTTCAATTATAAGAAAACTCAATAATCACCAATATTTCAGTCCTGAATATCTTAAATAGTTGGAATTTGATTCTGTATACAGTAGCTTGGTAGAAAGTAATTATTATCCAAAGTTCCATATGCAAAGTAATGCTAACTTATTTCATGGACAATGTGAAAATCTGGCTTGTGGTAACCAGTTTTAAAGAGATGAGAAACTGTCATTTTGAGGACAATCCAAACTATCATTAGGTTTCATTATAAAGAGTATACATGTATATACAGTGGAACCTCTGTAAACCGAACAGCTGTGGGACCGGAGAAATCGGCCGGTTTTCAGAGGGTCCGGTTTTAGGAGGTTCCGGAAAAGATGTATCTGATCCGGAGAGTGAAACCGGAAGTGTATTACAATGTATTATAACGATGTTGTAAAATTGTGCCGTGTGTTTACACATGTACATGTACCACGCGCATATTATTTTACTACAATTAATTGTTTTTAATTTCAATCCGACGTTTTTATTGATGCCTGATTGTTTGATTAACGACTTTCACACCTTTATTTAAAATGGCTATTTAGTTTAATGATGTCAATCATTGATCGATTAAGGATGCCATGTATTACGGTTCACTGATTTTCCAGGTAATACATTGTATCGGCCGGTTTCTGGAGGTTAATTTGACAAGAATATATATGTTTTGTACCGGAAAGTACGGCCGGTGTTCGGAATTCAGAGGGTCCGGTTTTCAGAGGATTTTTTTACTTGAATATATAGGCAAAAATTCCGGACCGAAAGTAAAAGTTCGGTTTTCAGAGGAATCCGGTTTTCAGAGGGGCCGGTTTTCGGGGGTTCCACTGTATATATTACACACTATTCTAATATGACCAGTTTCAAATGCTTTCCGTCTACATCCGTTGTAAAATATGGATATTTTGATTCCAACGTCACAAACGTCAGACAGCTTGTTTGGCAACTTCATCGTGTAACTTGCCTTGTGAAATGGTGTCTTTGTGTCTGAATACCTATGCTGCGGCGATTCCAAATATTGTAGAAACTGTCTTATTAGAATAAAAATAATTCATGTGGCTTGAAAATATCATGATTTTACCTCGGGTAGGCCCTTTATGCCTAGATTTTATATTTACCTCGGGTAGGCCCTTTATGCCTATATTTTATATATATTGGCAAAATGTTTGGCCTAAAGGACCTACCTGTGGTAAAATCAGGATATTTTGAAGCCAACGTGAATTATTTCTCAAACATAATACACAACAAAAGATACATATAGAATATCATATGGGTTTTTTCATATCATATCCCATCTCAAGCACAAGACACCAATATCCTGAGAGCTTGCTCATATATTGTTTATTTTGATGGCAATTGTACGCTGAGATCATGTGATTCTTCAGTTGTGTGATATGGATAGCATACCTCTCAGATTGGGATAATTTGACAAGTTCACTTCCAGTTGTATCATATGGGGAAAACTATCTACATTAACTCTAAACATACATGTATGATACATACGATTAAATGTGTACTAATGAGAATATTTTTTTAACATACTCTTTGGTGTCTATACTACTACGTCTGGAGCTCTGACGGCTTCCAACTCTACATTTGGCTTTACTTCTAGTCTTCCCAGTTCTACCCTCTGTTTCATCGTCTCCATTTTCCAACATATCTTCTACATTCTGTTCTTCAAGGTCACTGTTTGGTTCAAATGTACAAACAGTTTATATAAGGTTATTGAGTGGTTATGCATAATATAAGACAGCAGACATAATAAATATTTGGTTTTTTTTCATTACAATTAGAGCATAGATCAACATCATCTTACACTCAAAGATAATTCTGCAGACATCAACCTCTTAAACAGTTTTCAGTCTGAGCAACTCATTTTTTATCTTTTGTGAATGACCTGCATTCTAAGATTACACCATGCAAAATGTTAAAATTCTGTAGGATATTTGTAGATTGAAGGTATTGTCTGTCCTAGTTCAAAATTTACCATTGTACAGAGCTATTTAGCAATGTGTTTCCTATGATTGAAATTTTCATGGAACAGTTCTTACCCATTAACTGAAGAATCTGGAGTAATTTTAACTGCTTTTCTTGGTCGTCCTCTCTTTCTTGGTTTTGGTTCCTCATCTTCCATTTCATGTTCAGAGCTAAAAAGAATAATACCTGAATTTATTGTGATTCCTTTGCTTTGTCAGGTAAAAATTACCAGAAATAAATTTGGCATAGGTAGTAGCAATGATGCACTAATTCAGAGAGTGCATTCTACTATGCCATTTTAACAAGCAGTACGTGGAAGGTGTCCATTACTTATAATATCACTTGCTGTGATTTGTTAAAAAGAACATAATAGCCACAATTTTCCAGTAGAAAGAAGAATAATTGTATCATTGAATACGTGTAATTATTTTAAAGACAATATAACTGGAAATCAATGTTTTGTATAGCAATGACTATGGCAGAAAGTCACCTAAACCACTGGAGTTCACTTCCATTTTGTTTGTTGGGTTCAAATTACTCGTCATTTGTTTTTCCTATTCCTTTGTAATGTCCAACTAGATTTCTGTATTGTTGGATGGCCATTTATACTTTTCTCACCTTGTCTTGCTGCTCAAACATCATCCTCCTAAGTCATGGTTTTGTATTAACTTTTGTTCCTACACACCCCTGACAACAATCATTCTTATTCAGCGGGTCCGACCCTTAAAATTAGAATGTTTTCAGGGGTTTGTAGGAACAAACATGGATACTAAACCCTGACTTGGGAGCATGCTCAAACATATGGATTTCCTTTATTTCATGGCATTGTTACACAATTGAATTAAAACTTTTTCAATCTTAAGAAATCTTTGTTATTCAATATGCACAAAAATAAAAAAAAAATTGTTTAATGTATCCATGATAGCCCTGGAACCAAACATTTAAGATTTAAATAAATTTCGAATAATTTATTGCATTTTTATTACAGTTTTATAATATTATAAAATTTGGTATCCTCAAAACATACAAATTCCACTAAGCCATGAAAATTTATACTAACAAAAAGAAATTAATCCACACTATCTGAAAACAAATTTTGATAGAATATAACAAACAAATGTAATTTTATACAAATTTATACTTTACTCCTTAAGAATTTCTGATATAAAACTATTAACCTTTCAACAGAAGCCTGTCTACTGTTTCTAGAGCTCCTTGATACTTTGGATGATGCTGATGTTTTATTGACAGCTTTTGACAGAGGAGTATTCCAGTCCTCATCACTGTCCTCATCTGTTATATCTCTGATAAAAAATTTGTGGAATGTTAAAATTTCATTTACAACTCCAATCAAAAAAAATTTATAATTTATTGAAGTTTTATACATGTATAAGCTAAAATTTATTCACAGAATAGAATTATATTCAGAAATGTCCATCTCATCACCTAAAAATCAACTATTTACCACCACACTATCATTTTTGTTTTTTTTAAAGCATAAAAATACTAATTTCATCAATAAAAAGGGGACTATTTTTTTTTTACAGCAAACATATATGTATAAAATTATAAGATATGACAACCAGAAAACTGCTGACAAATCAGTATTCTGTTTAATCTTCACCTGAAGATAGTCATTTAGAACTTAAAAAAATATTCCTTATTGTTTTTCAATGTTCATTATTGGTTGTAAATTTCCCTAGTGTATTTTATTCAGAATATACATGTAAGTCATCCTGCCCCTTTTCTAATGCACCCCTTTGCCCTATGCAATAAGCATAATATAAAATACAAAAACATCACTTAAAATTTATTGAAACTGAATTAAAATAGTGCAGATAAACTAATAGAATTCTTAAAAGGGCATTAGATAAGTGAATAATTAATATTTCTTAAAAGTTAGACTTGATCTAGTTTGCTCTTTTCACATCTGGAAACATGTTAAAAAGCCCCTTATCCTCAATAAATGCCCCTCTGCCCTTAAATTTTAGCTGGAACACTAAGTTTTATTATCATAAATATTTGTATAATCTGTAGATCTTTATTTTACTAACCCATTAACACTTGTGTTTACATCTGACTTTTTGGGTCTCCCTCTGGATTTCTTTTCAACAACAGGTGTATTAACTTGTGATGACCTTCTTCTTGATCGTCTAGTTTCTTGCTGATTTTTGTCTTCTCTACATAATATTGAAAATTAAATTTTTTAAACACTGAATATCAACTGTAAAAAATTTATAAGGAATGAAAAATCTGGCCTTTGTATAAATGTAATGATATGGTTTTGCAAACTGCTAGTGAAATTCAGTAATCACTATAAGGAATCTATATGACAGCATATCCAAATTCTGTAATAACAAGCCTGTATATGACTCCCCAACACCCCCGATTGTCTTTATTCCAAGAATTGCAGGAACAGATATAACCATAATCACTTTATTTTAATTCTGAGCATAACAGGATCATATGTGAATCAACCACTTCAAACTGATTCTAAGCACAACAGGACTTTATGTGACTTTATCTACTCAAACATTTCATCCTGGTAGAGAGGTAACCACCTTTTAGTCTTTCTCCTAATAATTTGGGTTCTGATACAGAGGTAACCACCTTTTACTTTTACTCCTAATAATTTGGATCCTGATACAGAGGTAACCACGTTTTACTTTTACTCCTAATAATTTGGATCCTGGTACAGAGGTAACCACCTTTTACTCTTACTCCTAAAAATTTGGGTCCTGATACAGAGGTAACCACCTTTTACTTTTACTCCTAATACTTTGGATCCTGGTACAGAGCTAACCACCTCTTACTCTTACTTCTAATAATGTGGGTCCTGGCAGAGATGTAACCACCTTTTACTCTTTCTCCTAATAATTTGAGTCCTGGTAGAGAGATATGCACCTTTTACTCTTACTCCTAATAATTTGTGCGGGAAGCAGCAAATACAAATTCTGTAATTCCCCTGAGTAGGTTTCGGAACAATAATCTTTACCATTTAAGGCCAATTGAAGATAATTGTTAGATTCTTATCCACCTCTCAAAAAATTATAGGGATCAGGAGGGAGAATTTAATTTTTGTTGTTTTTTTTTTAAGAGGTCTTGAAATTGGATTGATTCATCTGCATTACATTCGGACCATCCCCTCTGTTCGGGAGTGCCAATCCCCACCACATTATTACAATACCATAATTCTGGCAATCATACACTTTCAGACCTGAATGGATTTATATATTGAGTAAAAGGGCTGAAGAAAGTTTCTTTTCCTTTTAACCAGAAGTAAACTTAAAGTAGAATAACCATTTGACTGGAGTTGTGATTGGATATGAAAAACCTTTGCGATCATTACGCACAAAGACTTTATGAACTCAAAACTAAAAAAACTTTGGCTTGCGATAATTCTTTAGAGTTGGGCAAGGATGAGAATATAAAGACTAACTTTAACTGGAGTACAAAATCAAACATCTTATAATGTTTCTAATTAAATCATAACATGATAATTGGTAGTTTTACAAAATAGAAACACATTTAGTTTAACTAAAATTACACCATCAAATGTGGCTTTTATATGGACATGCCATAATTTCTATTCAAACATTTACTTGGAATTTTCTTCTATTTACTCCATCTTATGAAAAAAGTTTTGTTTTTGTTTAGTAAAAACAATGATTAACAGCACTGATTGACTGAAGTTTAAATGTACATTTTGTTCAAAAGCTCCAACAAAGAAATTAAATAAATATTCATACTCATTCTCCACAGTTTTTGTTTTCCTTGTTGATCTTGCTGATCTCCCTTTTGGTGTAGATTCCTGTGATTTCTTTTGTTTAGCTGGAGTTACATATTCCTCTTCACTTCCTTCTTCCTCCTCTTCTGATGATGATTTCTCACTAAAACATTTAAAGCAAAGTTTCACTGTAGTCAACAAAAACTTTCATGTTCAGAAAAGCTTCAGTCCATTTTTTTGTCATACAAAATTATCTGGCATGAGCTATTGACAATTTTAATGAGGAATGTATCAATTTAGATAAAATCCCATAAGATTAAAGATGGAAATATACTGACAATTTCTAGGGCTTGTCAAGGGACCATCAGTAATGAACAGTTCAGAACACAAAATAAACCTCAAATAAACACAAGTTATTTCATGAAGAGTAATACATGTATAATGGATCCAATGGTAATCCACTTTTTCAACAGGTAAAGGCTGTATTTCCATTTCAGTTGGTACAAACTAATTGAACATTTGAAGTTCATGTGTTCTGATCTTTTAACTTAGCTTTAATCTTGTTTACCATTTTTGAACAACCTTCAAAACAAAATTAGATAATTCCTCCATCACAAATCTTTTCCATATCTAAATAACCAATCACCTATTTGTGAATGTCCTCTTAAAATTCTGGTATATTCTTTAAAATTTTTAATTATAACAGCCTGATGTTTAACTAATTAAGACACACTTTCTCTCGGTAAGAAAACTTTGTATTAGAACCAACAGCATCAGTAATCATGTAAGATATATTGTCAGGGTTCTCGCTAAGGCGTGTATATGTGTCCTGGACGCGCTAAAATTGGACTGGATGCGTCATCCTTCAAACTCAACCAGGGACGCATGTAGATCTAATCAGCTGCGTCCGAAGACCGTTATTTTCATAAAAAATCTTGAGCCGCCATTTTTCGTTTTCTTGAAAATCAAAGGGGAAGGGGAGAGAAATGACAAAAAGTAAGCTAGAAAATGGCAGCAATAGGAATTCTCTTGATTTTTCATTGGCCATACCTTTTTTTTACCGACCGGTAACAATATCTAGACCTCATTTAAAAATTAATTTAGCGGATTTTGACTTATCTATGCACAAATGGAAATTTTGTCAATATTGATTATTAAGGTGTTCAAACAAAAATAAAATGGCAATAATAAATAATAAAGTTGTGTCAAAAGGTGCAAAGATTTTTGCTCATACCTGTAACAGAAATTTTCTTCCAAGCTTGGAGTACCACTGCATATGTTCATTTTTTTTTTTTAAATTATATTCGTCAGTATTTTAAGGCAACACATGTTTTTAATTCAACTTTAACAATAGTACAATAGGCCTACCATGGTCAAAATCATGCAGGAATGTACGTTAAAAAAAGTTGCGATAAATCCTGGGACTCATCAAAATCAGCTGGGACTCATTCTGAAAAATTCTTACTGAGAACCCTGTATTGTAAAGCCCTATTTTAAACATTGCAATCTTGATTCGGGTTTGACAGAGCACTAGTTCATTATTCGATATATTATGTATGACATGTTTTTTACTTAACATTCATTACCTTTCACTTGAGCCATAATTTCGTTTTTTTGAGAGAATTCGTCCTCTTCTTGATCTTGGTGTTTCTTCTTTCTTCGTCTTGTTTTTACCTTTCTTTTCCTTGGATTTCTTTCCTTTCTTTTCTTCTGCCTTATCTTTTTTGTCCTTTTCCTTTTTTCTATGGAAAATGTAAAATTATTTATTTTTTAAACAAAAAACAGCTTGATTTTGGTGAAAGCTGAAATACAATGATGCCCCAATTCAAAATAATTTTGGATACACTATAACACAAAGTTATGAAATTATAATGAAGCTAAGACAATATTCAATGAGAGATTATAGCATTTATTTGATATTCACATGTGACCCAAAAAATGCAAATATCATTTGATAAAAATATTGTCCCTACCAAACTCAAATAGATATTTTATAATTTTTACTTTTTCTTTCTAGGTTTATCTTCCTCAATAATAGGTTCTGGATCTTCTTTGTACAGTCTGTTACCATAAAAATACCAGTAGGTGGCACCACTATCATCACTTCCAAGGGGGGCCACTCGCATGTTATCACCTTCCAAACCCTTTCAAGTGAAAAGTCTGTATTAATTTAACATTTAAAGATTTATATGAAGATCATCATTTAATCAAGACATGTTTGACATTTTGAGTAAAATGACCAAACAATGTCTTAATAAATTCTCCCCACAATAATGATTGCAAAATCACAGAAAAATTGAATCACTGAATACTTTTCATCCCCAAAAATTAGTGTAATTTGAAATTAATGAAGTTGAAATATCAAATTATGACTTAACAGCCATATATCTGCTTATAAATTTTTTTTCTGGTCTATAGAAGTTTTAAATCTACTTCTACTGATAGCAAAATCTTATACGCAAATGAAATAAAAACCTTTTTTATGTATGGTCATAACTACTAATCATCACTACACTGTCAATACTGAAGTTGTAAGTTTGAATCCTGTTCATGGTGAGGTGTGTTCAACTCCTAATCTTAACTGAAATGATTGCCCATTTTCCTGCATTTCCCTATGGGTATTCCAATAAAAAAATGGCAGAAATGATACAGCCGATAGAACCAAAGAGGACTGCATATTTTCTAAAACCAATAACCATTATATTTCATGCTATCACTTATGTTTGAACTTGATACCTTAAGCTGTTCCATAACATCTTCAGCATCTAATCTATAGTCACAGAGACGATGTAAAACTTCAACTTTAGTTCTAAGATCCAAAGACTTGAAATCAGAATCGTCAAATGGGTTAGGTTTCTGTTCCTCTGTAGCAGCTCTGTATTTGAATATGTCTTTCAAGTAAACTTCATAATTATACGACCTAAAATGGAAGCAAATGCCATGTAATTTCTGAAGGAAATAAGCTTGCTCTGTTATTGAAAGCTTGTGTATGTGTGGTTAAAATTCAACATTTCATCTTATGAAACTGATATGACGATTCTGAAATGATTAGTCCATGAAATCTATGAGAATTGATGTTCCATAAATAATAAGTATAAAGTTTTGCAGCTGAACTGTGTTTTTCAACTTTGAAGTTAGAAGAGAAATGATGTTAAAATTTATAAATGTATTTATTTTTTAACTCAATCTAACTGAAATTATCCAGATGGTTCAATTTCAGAGAATTCCCACCAATTTCTCATGCATAAATTTGATTGGTTAGAAATTGATTTGTAGATTATTTTTTTTTGTATTCTAATTTAACATTACAAAATACTATTTACTCTATATCATTTCTGCCATAACATCCTCTTAACAGTCTACAAATCAGGTCAATTATAAATGGACTCTCTTGGTCTTCACAGAAAGCAAACAAACAACTCTCTAGATCCTGCAAATACAATTGATTAAATTACAAAAGATTACTTGAGCATCCTTTAAAAACAGTAAAACAAAAATATAAGAATTGTCTACTTTTAACAAAAAGTTTGTGCGAATTAAATGAGTGAAAATTACTTGATTTCTTTAATTACAGAGGTCAATGCTTTATTTGCATAATCTTCCCAAATAAGAAAAATATGGTATTGAAACTGGGTTATGGTATATGTAATTTATGTGTAGATTTTGTCATTTTGGGAAAATTTCTGTATTATGTACATGAAATTGACCACTTTCCAATTTACCATTTATTGCCTCCCATAATTTCTAACTATGACTATGCCTCTGTTTACAGACCAACTACACAGATGTCAAAAAGCATCTTTTTAAATAAAAGAATATATTTAAATCCAAGCATTGATATAGTGATAGATTTTTTATTCATATTGTAAAACCAATTCTCTTATATTATTTAGAAATATGGGATATGTTCAATTATACTAGAAAGATTCAATAATGGAAAGAACATTTGATATCTAACACATGTATCATTTATAAGTTCATTAAAATTAAAAAAAAAAAAACTTCAGAAGTTTTGTAAGTATTTCCATGGGAAGGAATCAAGGAATCAAATTTTGCAGTGGTTTAAAAACTTGGAAGATGTCCCCTTTATATTGGTTCTACCTTAATGTAGACTGAAAGTGATCTATTGAGATATATTATCCAATGTAAATAAGCCCCTTTTAAATCACAATTTTATTCATATAATCATTTAAAAGCTATTATATATATATAAGATGATCCAAGCAATATTAACACCATAAATGCAGATGAATAGGTAAAGTTAACACTGTTCAATATGATTTGGCAAGCTATACTGTAATACATTTATTTATGCCTGGTCACAATAAGGGGAGGTAATTTATATTAAATTAGAAATGGGTCAACTGAATACTTATGAAATTCATAAGAAACACCAAAACAAGCCTCCGTCATAAATGAATACTAGTACAGTAGTAGTACTGTGGAGGAATTCTAGACAGTTCGATACGGAGACATTTCGGGACACAAATATGGACAATTCAGTACCACAAAACTGGATACATTTGCATCAAAACCAATCGTGTTTTCTCGTTAAAACACAGAAATTTTATACTTCAAAGTATTTTTTTTAAGTCAGCTTTAAAATCTTCCAAAATGGTTTGTTCTTTTATTTTGTTATTTGTATTTTTTTGTTTGTTTTGTCTTTTATCATGTATTTCGGTTTGTTTTTATTTTTATTTTTGTATGTGATCAGTCCATTCTCCGAAATGCGCCTTTCAAGGAAAACAAATTAGCAGAAACGTATGCCTTAAAAAATAAATTTGGCCGAAATGTCCTAGTCTGAAACGTCCACGCACCCCTTTCATGTGATTAAATATATTAATTAAAAGGTTATTTTATTATTTTATATAATGTACTGAATAGTCCAAATTAAGGTGCCGAAATGTCCATGTACTGATTTGTCCCTAGGGATTCCCTTAGCTTGTTTTAGAAGGGGGGCCCGCCCTGCCGCCTTTACCTGCCGCCCTTCTGCCCTTTGTGCAAAAATTAAAAAAAAATTGCCGCCCTTTTTGCCCCTTGACAGTTCTGTCAAAAAAGCCCCTTATGGAACCCCAGTTTTACATCGTAAGAAGCTGATAATTGGTAATTGACAAACAGCATGATCAGGTGTTATCTGATTATTGATTTTTACACGTATCGATATCCGAGATGTTTGCAAGTGGACACGTGCTACCGTTAATTTTTATTGACTTGTGATGACAAAGTCGTTAAGACAAATAAAACCGCATGCATTTACAGGTGTCTGGACGAGATATAAAAATTAAAACCCCGAGATTTAAAAGTCGGGATCTGACTAAAAATTAAAAACAAGCTGATAAAGGTGACAAAGTACACGACATTAATTTATTTTCAATAAGTTATTTATAACTTTTATGTATAGATTTATAAATGCTTGTAAACTTTGCTGTGGCTATTAATAGCGTATGCAAATTTCAACGGGAGACAACTGTAACGCAAATTGTAAAAAAATGTTAATTTTTTCCCTCTTTTGAAGTATTCTCGTAAGAAGGGAAAAGTGTGATAACACTTCATGGAGTGTTGGCCACATTTTCGGGCAACTGAATTGTGAACTTAAACGGTTATTTACCGGGATGTTTTACTTTTAAGCCGAATTTTAACTCTCAAATGCTAACGGGAATAAATGAGGCTTGCTAAAGGGTTTTCGGGATATGGAATAATCACTCGTTCTTTCATTGGGATAGGGACAGTCACATTTAATCTACTTGATTAACTGTAGGGATATAGAATAACAAATGTTTGGAAAACAGGATCTGAGAATGGATTTTTTTTCTTTTCTTTTTTTTAAGGATATGGAACATTGGATATTCCCTATACAAGCTTTATAAATATTTCTGATACTTCATTTTTTTATTATGATGATGCTTGTTGACTTACCTGGTGACATCTGACAATAACATAGTAATAGTTTGTCTAATGATTTGATCATTTTTCATATCAAGTTTGATTTTTTTCATTGAAATTTATGCAAAGAACCATTATTCATTAAACCACTTCTTAGCAAATTGAAATGAGATTTATTAAAGATTTTTGCTTCTACAGATATTTAACAATGCATAAAGAATGGTTTAATGAACAAAGGTGCTTTGCTTTTGACAATATAAGGAAGGGCATTCAAAGACAGTAGAATAAACTACTTGGCTGTTTACAAAAATGTAAAACTATTGTTTGAATAAGGTCATAGAAGGAGATGTACATATATAAGAAAACAAGAACTAACGGAAAAAAAGTACATGTACTTCTATTGCCCTGTCGAACATATCGATTCGATAGGTGCCCCCTTCTGCCCTGACCTGGACTTGAGTTTTACCCTGCCCTACACAAGCTTCTGTGGGAAACACTAGTCCCCGTACCGAAATGTCTTTTTATTCAAGTATAGAATTGTCCAGGTATCGAACTGTGGAGAACAGCATAAATTTATCTTCCTATATAATTCGAAGGCTTTGGGAAGACATTACCTCTATATCAAAATCTGGCAGATCAAAAGCAGCTCTAAAGAGTGAACAGAAGTGTGCAATACTTGGCACTTCCCACCAAGATCTCAGTTCTGAAATGAAAACAAAATGGAAATAAAAAAGTTGCATAAATAATTAGTTGATGTAAACTGGACTTTTCATTAAACTTTGCGTCAAGACTATTCACATTCTAGTAATCTGTAAACCTGACACTTATTACCTTCCATTGTTACGCCTGCCTTTCCGTCAAATTTAGATATTCATCGGAGCTTGTCTTCACTAAAACCAAAATTTGCCACTTCCGGTCCGCATGCCATTTGGACTTGATCAATAAATGTTTTCAAATTATACTTTTACGATATTCATTTTGTATTATTTCTAAACTTTTATGTATCTGAGGGTCCCTTTTGTTTTCTTAAATGTCAAAAACGATGCATGTAGGGAATACACTCGTTATTTGTCTTTCGCCGATGCGTTACATTCGTCGATTCATCCAATGAAAATTAGACATCCGGTGAAGAATTCTGGGAGTGCTAAAAGGCTGAACATGGCGCAAGAAAACAAACACATCAACATGAAGATACACAATATTTACACACTGTGAAAATTATAAAAGCTTAACATTATATCCACCAGGTGAAATTTTTATTATTGATATTCAGCATACAGGGGACATCAAGTAT
Organism: Mytilisepta virgata; assembly: GCA_028015205.1. Classification (NCBI taxonomy): domain Eukaryota; kingdom Metazoa; phylum Mollusca; class Bivalvia; order Mytilida; family Mytilidae; genus Mytilisepta; species Mytilisepta virgata. The sequence continues at coordinate 43,577,234 of CM051515.1, forward strand.
CGAATGAACGAGAGAAAAAATAATGTTAGTTGGAAGTTGGATAATTCTAACATGAATCTCATGATCTCAGATTCAGACTTCTTCACATTATACAGTGTTCTCCCCATAAATTTGGGTCACCTCAAAGGAAATGATAAACATCATGCTCCCAACAAAAAAAAAGGGGGGTTCGTGATTTGTAGTTTTGATCACTGATTTGTCGATGGAACTCCTGTATAGTTATAAATTTTTAAAGAATAAAGTGCAATAACTATGTTGTCGGCGCAGCGTTTAATTCTGTGCATGCATGCCATTTTCATGTTAATGCGCCAAAAAGGACGATGCGCAGAATTACCCAAAATGACTGAATATCAAAACAGAAAAAAATACTGAATAAAAGAGGGTGCCAGTTTGTACATATAACAAAGGGAAACGTCGTTTACAGCAATAATATTGTTTCATTGCAATTAAAATTATAGAATTTGTGGATTTTATGGCTAATCAAGCCAAGAAATTTACAGAAATCCACAGAGATTTTTGTTGTAACATTTCAAACATAGATAACTCACTTCTTTGTCTGTGATGTGCTAGTGTTTGTTTACAAAAAGGCCTTAACAACCTTTACAATACCAAAAACCTCAAGGTGAATCATCAATGTCAAGCACACCCTAGAAGGTGTACTTGAAAAGGTCTATATTTGTACTTGTTTTAACTATTATCTTATTTAAAAACTTGTTTTAGGGAAATCATTGTTAGCACTGCATTCAGTAATTCCCTATCTATTAAGTACCTAATTGTCAAATATAAGAGTACAAAGGGAGGGCTGAGGATTTTCTATAAAATTTCCATATGTTTAGATTTGAAACAAGAAAAGGTACATAATCCTTAAATTGATTTTCTTGATTTCTTTTATGATTACTAAGCAATGTAAAAAAACTACCATTTACATCTGGAGTATTCTTTATAAAATAAATTTTACCCTTAACAAGAACTTTTGTCAGGCTTCTGGATGGATAAACAGGGATAATTAAGGGACCATCCATGTATTGATATGTTGTGTCATATGAAAGAAGTGAAATTTGTTACGGCCGAAATCACCTTTAAATTGTAGCCAACAAAAGACACAAATCAATAATAAAATTTAACAAGATTTATTATACACAAAGTTTACAAAAAATATTACAAAAAAACTAAAATGTTAACTTAACTGTTCAAAATCCTTCGTCTTTTCCTAATCCGGAATTCTTCTCGTTCCTGTTGCGGGAATCCAAACGAATATTATATCCAATCAGTCACAATCTAGTATGATGTAACGAAAATGAAAGTCTGTCAAGTACGATGTGTGAAACGTAAATAAATCCAACAGCTGAGAACACAAGAATGTCTATTTGTGGTCCGATAAATGATGTTCTGAAAGTCTAACTTTCTTGTCCGTATATATACTGTAGAACGGAAACTACTGGAATACGGTAGAAGTTCGAATCACACCATAATTATTACGTAAGTCAAATAGAAAGTTCTAGTCATTCCACCACTATCCATTATTGTTCCAGTGATTTCTAAACTGCGCAGTTATAACATTTGGTAAACAACTATAAGTATTATGTAAACATAGTATACATGTTATAAGGCTACGCAAAACAAATTAGGCCAAGATAAATAAATATAATTACAATATCATAACACCTCCCCCCTTAAAAGAAGTTTGAGTGTAACGAGAACTTCATGAACAATATATACAAAAATATATAGTATGTATACAGTGTTTCAATAAGATCTAGATAAAGCATCTGCTATTACATTATCTTTACCTTTAATATGTTTTACAATAATATCATATTCCTGTAACAATAAACTCCACCTAGTCAACCTCTGGTTCTTGTTTCTCATTTTATGTATGAAGGTGAGAGGATTATGATCATTATAAACCAGAATAGGATGCATAGTGGGATTTAAATATACATCAAAATGTTGAAGTACAGACAACAGTGCAAAACATTCTTTTTCAATAGTGGAATAATTTTTCTGATGTTTATCTAATTTCTTGGAAAAATATGATATAGGTTTCTCAACATTATCATCTGTTTCTTGATATAAAACAGCTCCAACTCCTACATCACTTGCATCAACGGCAAGTTTGAATTGCTTTTTAAAGTCTGGAGTGATAAGAACGGGACTGTTAATTAAAAGTGATTTGCTTTTTTCAAAAGCGTTTTGACCATTATCACTCCAGATGAATTTTGAATCTTTCCGTAAAAGATGAGTCAATGGTTGAACAACAGTGGCAAAATTTGAACAAAATTTTCTGTAAAATCCAATCATGCCTAAATATCTCATAAGTTGTTTTTATACGACCGCAAAATTTTTGCGGTCGTATATTGGTATGACGTTGGCGTCGTCGTCGTCGTCGTCCGTCGGAGTCTGTAGACATTTGGTTTTCGCACTATAACTTTAGTATAAGTTAATAGAAATCTATGAAATTTAAACACAAGGTTTATGACCACAAAAGGAAGGTTGGGATTGATTTTGGGAGTTTTGGTCCCAACAGTTTAAGAATTAGGGGCCAAAAAAGGGCCCAATAAGCATTTTTCTTGGTTTTCGCACAATAACTCTAGTATAAGTAAATAGAAATCTATGAAATTTTAACACAAGGTTTATGACCATTTTTTGGAGTTTTGATCCCAACAGTTTAGGAATTAGGGGCTAAAAAAGGGCCCAAATAAGCATTTTTCTTGGTTTTTGCACAATAACTTTAGTATAAGTAAATAGAAATGTATGATATTATCTTGGTGGGCTAAGGGAGGTAATCCAAACACATTTAATTTTTTTCTCATTTCATATTTCATAAATTAAAAAGGAAATTTCAAATTTCTTTTAGCAAAAAAAGGGGGGTTACAATAAATTTTATTGTTTTTTGGGTTTTTTTTTTGGGAGGGGGGGGGGGGGGTCAATGTGCAACTTCATAGTGTATTGCACAAAAGCTAAAAAAGGGGTAAATTATTTATTTTTTTTTGGGGGGGGGAATTTTCAATTGCACAGTATTGCACAATAGCAAGAAATCTTCAATTGCACAGTATTGCGCAATAGCAAGAAATTGATATGTGTGCCCAATTTTAAATTTTAAATTGGTTATTTCTGATTTATATATAAAAACAAATAATACTGATATTGTTTGAATAGGTAAATTAAAAAATTTTAAGTTCTTAGACCACATTAATTCTGTGTCAGAAACCTATGCTGTGTCAAATATTTATTCACAATCCAAATTCAGTCTCGTTGGGGGGGTTGTCAGGTCATAATACGGAAAGCCTGACCGCGGACCATAGTGGGTAACGTGTTTGGAGAATGCCACACTCCCTGCACGCTAAAGACCCCTTCTGTAGTTTTCGAAAAAGAGTAGGCTGATGGCCGCTACAGGAGGCTAAATTATCCGACCCTACCCAACCATCCTCCTTTTACAGTGGCAGTCAAAATTGGTTCCCCTTTGTGTCCCATCCCACCCCTAATTGAATTGTTTGATAAATTGAACTGGTTCTCGTCATGAAGATGCATGAAATATTTGCCACTGGACGTTAAGCAACAATCAATCAATCAACCAAATTCAGTACTGTATCAAGCTTGAATGTTGTGTCCATACTTGCCCCAACTGTTCAGGGTTCGACCTCTGCGGTCGTATCAAGCTGCGCCCAGCGGAGCATTTTATTTATTTGTAGGAGGAGGAAAATTGGTAATTGCATCCACTTTAGCCATAATAGGTTTCACTTGACCTTGGCCAACTGTGTGCCCTAAATAGTCAACAGTGGCCTTACAAAATTCACTTTTAGCAAGATTAACAGTCAAATTTGATTGTGACAATCTATCAAAAGTATCATATAAATGTGTTAAATGCTCTTCTCAGCTATCACTACATACAATAAGATCATCAATATAAGCATAACAACAGTCTAAATCTTTTATAACATTATTGATCATTCTTTGAAATGTAGCTGGAGCATTTTTTATACCAAACGGCATGACAGTATATTGAAATAAGCCGTCTGGTGTGACAAAAGCTGATATTTCACGAGCTCTCGGTGTCAGGGGGACCTGCCAGTAACCTTTTAATAAATCAAATTTGCTTACGAATTTTGATTGTCCAATGTTATCAATGCAATCATCTATCCTTGGAATCAGATAAGAGTCAGATTTTGAAACTGAGTTTACTTTTCTGAAATCAGTAACGAAACGAAAGGTTTTATCTGGTTTAGGCACAAGGAGACAAGGAGAGCTCCATTCACTGTTACTAGGCTCAATAATATCATTGTCAAGCATATATCTAATTTCTTGTCTCATGACATCAAGTTTAAGTGGATTGAGCCGGTAAGGATGTTGCTTAATTGGAGAAGCATCGCCTACATCAACATCATGACAAACAGCAGTGGTTTTGTTTGGCACATCTGGAAAAAGATTTTTAAAAGAAAATACCAACGTTTTCAATTTTTCTCTGCGGTCAAAAGTCAGATGTGCAAGTTTTGAGTCTAAATTTGACAAAATTTCAGAATTTTTCAATCTAACAGTTTGTTCCATAGTCTTGGAATCAAAAGATGGTTCAATTAGATCTGGTTTGTCATGATCGTTCTCCAATTTAACCATGGCTAAAGTGGCAACTGGTTTACTCTCACCTTCATTAGTACGCTCAAAATATGGTTTTAACATATTAATGTGACACACTCTATTTTGTTTACGCCGACCTGGAGTTTTTACTATATAATTCAAATCATTGATTTTACTCTCGATTGTATAAGGACCACAGTATTTAGCCTGTAAAGGATGCCCAGGGACTGGCAAAAATACAAGTACTTTATCACCAGGCTCAAAAACTCTGTCCCTGGCATCTTTATCATACCATATTTTCATCTTATTCTGTACAGTTTTTAAGTTTTTCTGAGCAATTTGACAAGCAGTATACAATTTTTCTTTAAATCTAGATACATAGTCTAGAAGATTCAAGTCAGTGTGTTCAGTAAGCCATTTTTCCTTAACCAATTTCAAAGGTCCCCTTACAGTATGACCAAACACTAACTCAAAGGGGCTAAAACCAAGGGATTCTTGAACAGCCTCTCGGACCACAAAAAGTAGAAAGTGAACACCATCATCCCAGTCCCTGTCAAATTGAAGACAAAAAGTCCTAATCATGTTCTTCAATGTTTGATGAAAACGTTCTAAGGCACCTTGAGATTCTGGATGATAAGCACTTGATCTATACTGAGCAATCCCTAACTGGTAAATGACCTGCTGAAATAAACCTGACATAAAATTTGAACCCTGGTCGGACTGTATAGACTTAGGAAGTCCTACTAATGTGAAAAATTTGATAAGAGCTTTGACAATAGTTGGTGTCTTGATATTCCTTAAGGGAATAGCCTCGGGAAAGCGAGTGGATGTACACATGATCGTTAATAAATAAGCATTTCCAGTCTTGGTCTTTGGTAAAGGTCCAACGCAATCAATAAGTACTCGGCTGAAAGGTTCTTCAAAGGCTGGAATTGGCAGAAGTGGTGCTGGTGGTATTTTCTGGTTAGGCTTGCCAACAACCTGGCATATATGGCATGATTTACAGTATTCTGTGACATCATTTCTAAGTCTGGGCCAGTAGAAATGTTGTAACAAGTCTTCCTTATACCTAAATGTCCAGCCAAGGGGGTGTCATGGGCAAGACCAATAATTTCTTGCCTATAGACTTTAGGCACCACCACTTGGTATACCACTCTCCATTCCTCCTCTGGGATAGCATCAGGGGGCCTCCACTTCCTCATCAAAATGCCGTCTTGATGGTAGTAACATTCGGCCACTTTGTCTGCTTCTTCTTGGGGTAGAGCCCTCTTGCAGAGCTGAAGAACCTCAGGGTCTTTATTCTGTTCTTCCCTAAATGTTCTTTTGTCTAATGAATGGCTGTTCACGTCTGGCCATGGCATAATTACACGTTTGTTAGTACCAGGTGGTCTTATTATGGCCTTTTCTGAGCTACCGGGACCTTCAATGTCGGCAAAGAAACTGTCAGAAAGGTCCATATAATCATACTGGCCTTCTTGTAAATCCTCATCTTGTTGTTTTCTTGCCATTGCCCTAGTAACAACACAAGCTGGATACAGTTCAGCATCTTCTTCAGGTGATTTAACATCCACCACCGGTTCACTTGTAACAATTGGTTCAGCAACCACTTTGTTCCTAGCTAGATCATTTCCTAGCAATAATGAAACACCCTCAACAGGGAGAGTAGGACGAACACCCACAACAACTGGTCCAGTAATTAAATCTGATTTCAAATAAATACGATGGAGGGGAACATCTATACAACCTAACTCCACACCTCGTAACAAAACGGAGGCACCAACGGACGTCTCCTCGGACAAAGGCAACACACCTTCTAACAACAAAGACTGAGAAGCTCCAGTGTCCCGTAAAATCTTAATAGGCTGAGGAGTAGTATTATCAACAATAGAAACAAACCCATCAGAAATAAAGGGCTTATAATCCTCCATGTAATCACAAAAACTGGACTTAAAAGCCTGACTCGCAGGACATTCCAACTTATTGGTAACAACGGGTGTCGTACAAGCACTGGACTTGGGCTTATGATCTCTTTCATTCTTCTTCTGGAGTCTAAAACAATCAGCCATCAGGTGACCATTTTTCTTACAATAAGCACAAGTTAGTGACTTCTTCTCAAAAGTATCAAACTTTGGACCAGACATATTATAACTAGACGGACTCTTATTCTGTGCAACAGGCTTACAATCAGTACGCTCAGTGCTTTGATTTTTGTAATTTCCGCTAGAAGTATTAAAATTTTGACCTTTGAAACTTCTTTTATGTGAAATGGTATAATTATCGGAAACAACAGCTGCATCTTGCAATGTCTCAACAGTTTTGTCATCTAAATGTGTTTTTAAGTCTAAATTAACACACTGCTTGAACTCTTCTAATAACATTAATTGTCTTAATTTATCAAAATTTTTATCTATTCTCTTTGACGTAAGCCATTTATCAAATAGATCTTCTTTTTCCCTAGCAAATTCAACATAGGTTTGTGTTTCAAACTTTTTATAAGACCTAAATTTCTGTCTATATGCTTCTGGCACTAGCTCATAAGCTTTCAAAACTTCCTGTTTAACAGTGTCATAATCAGAACTTTTTTCTGAAGAAAGTGCTGAGTAAATTTCAGCGGCCTTGCCCACAAAAACACTTTGCAGCATTGTAGTCCAATAAGGCTTTGGCCATTTCAAATTTTGAGCAATTTTCTCAAATTGTGGAAAAAATTTATCAACAGTTTTTTCACAAAATTTAGGAACCAAACGTATATTTTTTGCTGCCTCAAAATGTTCTGATTTTGACTTAGTGTTGCTTTCTACTTTAGCCATTTCTATTTTTATTTTCTCCATCTCTAACCTTTCCCTCATTTCAAGTTCTGCCTGTAATTGTTTTAATTTAAATTCATCTTCTTTTTCTAATTGTTTTAATTTAAATTCATCTTCTTTTTCTAATTGTTTTAATTTAACTTCGTTTTCCAATTGTTTTAATTTAAATCTATCTTCCTTTTCTAATTCAAGTTGTTTTAATTTAAGTTCATGTTCTAATTCAAGCTGTTTTAATTTGAAAACATCAACATTTTCGACCTTGAGGTCAAGAGCCTCTTCACCAAAAATTTCTGAATCGACTAAATTGTCTATTACCAAATTTTTTATAATTTGTTTTCTCATAGATGTTCTAAAATCTATTTTTAGATGTTTAGCAAGCAACACTAATTCTTCTTTCTTTAATTTATCAAACCCTTCCAGGTCTGGCGTTTTCAAAAATTTACCAGCATCAAATGCCATTTTGTAGAATTTTGTTGGCTAATTCTAATAAAAATACTGAAAAAATTTAATAAGATATTAACGTTATCCCGGACGAGCCCCCAATTTCTGTTACGGCTGAAATCACCTTTAAATTGTAGCCAACAAAAGACACAAATCAATAATAAAATTTAACAAGATTTATTATATACAAAGTTTACAAAAAATATTACAAAAAAACTAAAATGTTAACTTAACTGTTAAAAATCCTTCGTCTTTTCCTAATCCGGAATTCTTCTCGTTCCTGTTGCGGGAATCCAAACGAATATTATATCCAATCAGTCACAATCTAGTATGATGTAACGAAAATGAAAGTCTGTCAAGTACGATGTGTGAAACGTAAATAAATCCAACAGCTGAGAACACAAGAATGTCTATTTGTGGTCCGATAAATGATGTTCTGAAAGTCTAACTTTCTTGTCCGTATATATACTGTAGAACGGAAACTACTGGAATACGGTAGAAGTTCGAATCACACCATAATTATTACGTAAGTCAAATAGAAAGTTCTAGTCATTCCACCACTATCCATTATTGTTCCAGTGATTTCTAAACTGCACAGTTATAACATTATTTGGTAAACAACTATAAGTATTATGTAAACATAGTATACATGTTATAAGGCTACGCAAAACAAATTAGGCCAAGATAAATAAATATAATAATTACAATATCATAACAAATTGTTGTGGCAAGCTATATATTAATGCAGCTACATTAAAAGTTTTAGAGAATGAGAGAAATTTAATCTTACTTTGCAAATAGTAGATTATCATATTTATACAGTCTTGATAGGTAATGCTTCCAATTTCCTGTCAAGACTCAAAATACTATTATCAACTGCTTGCAAAGTAATATCCTATATGTAACCAGTTTATATTAGAAATTCACAAAAAATTTTTGTCTAGTGGATTAACTGCTTTGCTGGAAAGTATGTTAAAAATTGCTCTTAATACTGGAAATGTTTAAAGTTCAGTGCTCCAGCTTGCCCTAAATTTGAGAGTGTGGAGCCAATAATGTCCTTTAGGGTGCCCTTCTGTGCAAAGAGTCCCAAAAAATGTGCCCCTCTGCCCTAGAAGTAAAAAGTGGTGGTACTTTTTATGCCCCACCATGAATGTGGCTGGGGTATATAGATTTACCCTTTAACGTACGTCCCTATTCAGTTTTGCGTTTAGCTCCATTTCTCAGAAACCTATAGTAGTATATCAATGATATTTCACCACTAAAGTCCTTTTGTATAGTACAATGCAGTTCAGCAACACTTGGGTCACTATGATCTACATTTCATGCTTCAGTGACTTTGGTTAAGTTTTGTATTTAGCTCCATTTCTCAGAAACCTTTAGTAATATATTAGTGATATTTCACCACTACAGTCCTCTTGTATAGTACAACACAGTTCAGCAACACTTGGGCGCTATGACCTACATTTCATGCTTCAGTGACTTTGGTTAAGTTTTGTGTTTAGGTTCATTTCTCAGAAACCTATAGTAATATATCAATATTATTTCACCATGACAGTCCTCTTGTATAGTACAATGCAGTTCAGCAACCTATATTGTTTTAGGGTGGGGCATCCGTGTCTTATGGACACATTCTCTAGTTTTAATTAAATTGATAAAAAAAATCAGCAATTCCGATTGCATTTTTAACTCGCTAGAAATTTCCAAATGGTACCAAACTTAGCTACAAGGTTTAGGGTATGTGGTTTAAAAAATGGCTAAAAATAGAACAGAGGGGTAAATTGCAGTTTTTGTCTCATATCTCAAAAACTGACAATTTTCAGATGAATCGGTCAACCCTTTGTTGGGTCATTTCCCCTAAATTGTTAATTTTAAGGAAATTTTGCAGTTTTAGATTATTGTCTTGAATATTATTATAGAAAAAGACAAACTGTAATCAGCAAAAATGTTCAACAAAGTAAGATCTACAAATAAGTCAACATGACCAAAATCATTGGTTGACCCCTTGTAGAAGTTTTTGCCCTGTTAAGATGGCATCCAGTGTAAACTTTCCTTTAAAGATCTTCTCCTCTGAAACCACTGGGCCAATTGGGACCAAACTTTGTTGGAATGTTCCTTAGGTGGCCCCCTTGCAAATTTTTGTCCGGCACCCCCGACTTCCAACCGACATGGCTGCTGTTACTAAAAATAGAAAAAGGGGGGATGAATTTAAAAAATCTTCTATTAAACTACAAGGCCAATTGGAACCAAACTTGGCAGAAATGGCCCTTAGGAGGTTCTCTTTCAGAAGTATGTCCGATGACCAAGACTGTTAACCAAGATGGCTGCCACAACGGAACTTAACATAGGACCCGATAGAAAAATTCATTTAAAAATCTTCTTGTCTGAAACCACTTAGCGAGTTGGAACAAGACTTAGCAGTATTGGTCTTTAGATGGTTCTCTTTTAAAAATGTGTCTATTGACCTGAACTGTCAACCGAGATGACAGCCACAGCCAAATTTAGTTTAACATAGAATCCTATAGAAAAACCAGCCAAATTGACTGCAACACAAATTTTTAGTCCTGCTCAAGGTGAAAAGTTAAATCCAGGTCAGCGACACAGGTTCTTGGGAGCCTCTAGTTTCAATTCACTGTTTTTTCCAACAAAGATGAGGCCTAAAATAAAATATTGTTTGTTTCCCCAATCCCGGCCGACCCGGAAAAATCCCTGCGACCAGAATAATTTTATTGCCGATTTTGTGTAGAAATTTTTTTATCGAAATTCATGTGGTGGTGTGGTGCTCCTATGAAATGGAGGAGTCAAATACATAAGGCATAAGAAGGAGACGCTGTTCTTCAAAGCGCCTTTGTAATCGGCATAGTTGAAAACGCCTTGATGACGCGACTTGGCTTTCTTCTTCCACGTGGTCTCGGGTTTTTATGACATTCTCTAGATTGTTCATACATTTAAATGTCAGAACATGGACGCCGTTCTGTTGGTTTCTGTTGCCGTTTATTCGGCCGTATTATGCCTCTACCCTGGCACAGCCCGATATCTGTGCCTTCTGTGCAGCTGTGGGGGCAACAAAGGACCAAGATGCTATTAAAACACATCGTATTGTTCTACCAGTTTGCAGAGACTGTGTCATTATTGGAAAATTACCACCCAAGAGAAACCCAATTAAATAAATTATTTCAAATTATACATAGAGTTTTATTTAATATATCTGACATGAGGAAACTGATAGCTTGATACACCCTAGAATTTAAAATACTGCCCTATAATGATGGTTTGTAATAGTTCCTATTTACAAGTACCAAAAAAAAAACCAAATTTACCAAAAAAATAAAATAATTCACCTACCTACCTACCCACACCTGACTTGATAGGGTCGGGTTTGGGGAAACAAACAATTATTTATTTTTGGCCTGATAACGGATTCATATTACAGGTAAAAAATAAATTTTAAGAAGATTGTAGGCTTCTTTTTAAAAACATGTACTCCAAGATTTTTTGTACATATAATTCTATATAAAACCTAAGTGTACAATGTCATCAACAGGCATTAAGAGTTGTAAAATATAATTAGTATGGATTGACAGATATCTTAGAAAGGCATGGAAATAATATCCAATTTAGGTGCTCTGGCTCTTAAAAGTGTTTGCACAGTATAATAGAATGCTCTGGCAGAATAAGAATCAGTTGTCACAAAACTAATGTAATCTAAAAGAATATCCACAGGACATCATGGCACCCAGAAATCAGCTGCTTGCAAGCATTACAAAGATATCCAGTTTGTTATATGAGTTCCATTTATTGTGTCGCCTGCGGTCGACACATAAGGATCACTATCATCACACTTTCCTTCTATTCTCAACTACTCGTAAACGCTCAAAGGAATTTGATGAAACTTTCTATATGCATTAGCCTTAATGCACAGGTGTGCATATATATTTCATTTTTAGAAAATTTTAAATTTTTTTGGGTAAAAATTGACATTTTTGAAAAAAGGGGGGGTCAAAACTTCTATCCTCAACTACTGCATAACCGCTCAAAGCAATTTGATAAAACTTTCTCTGTCCATTAACCTTAATGCAAAGGTGTACGTATATATTTTATTTTTAGAAAATTTTAATATCTTTTGAAAAAATTGACGACTGCACAAAATTTCTAGTAAATGTATACATGTTAGCTGTAAATCCCTGAAATAAAATTGCACGTAATAAACTGCCCTTCAAAATAAGTGCCCTTAGTTACAAATGGATATCACACAAGGCCCTTCACCAGCACATTTTCATTTTCAAACTGGAGCACTGAATTGATGTTTCAAGTATACAATTCTTATTAATCTTTCAGTTTTACTGACACATTATAATAATTTGGACAATAGCACAGTTTTATTTTATTTTCTAGTTGTCATAAGATAGACAACACAATGGATTTTAGATAGATGACTTGTTATGGATCCAAACCAATGGAGGAATTCAACTTATAATTCATACACATCAAGTCTTCCTAGATTAGACATACCATTTCTATCTACTGAGCAGTCAAGTGGGTATAATTATAGTGTGGTTTATGATAGTATGCTGCAGTTATAATACCCTCGCTCTGTTTTGCCCTTGTGGTTCCATGCGTGCATCTGTCCGTAACAAATTTTCATCACACTTTTCTACTCATCACAGCCGCTTGATATTTTGTCGTAATAGAATAGAGAATGGAAACGGGGAATTCGTCAAAGAGACAACAACCCGACCAAAGAGCAGAAAATAGCCTTCTATGGGTACACCATATCGTGGGATACATTTTCAGACCAAGACGACATTAACTTCCTGTTTGACGACTTCGTTTATTTTTCGACCTTATGGTTTTCAATAAAAAAAATTTCTTTACACTACTCTTCACAGACGATTGGTAATTTTTCACGAGCCTTCTATAGGTATGCCATATTGTGGATACGTTTTCGTACCAAGGCGACATTAACTTCCTGTTTGAAGACTTAATTTTTCAACCTTATCAAAAAGCAGGGGTATCACTAGTGAGCAATGGCTCACAGTACATCTTGTTGTAATTTATTTCATTGGAACTGGTCATTTTTACTAACAGACCTTCAAAGACATGGTCTCTAAAAAATTTTAAAATAAGTTATTTTTTTTATTAGATTGCATTATGAATCTCACAACTGTGATTAAAAGATGCCATTTAAGTTAGTTTGCATCATATTTAAATTTCAGCATAATAAATAAAAGGATGAACTTTTATTTCTGTGTTCAATAATTTCCATTTTTTGGGGGTGATTGCAGTTCAGTATTATAAATAAAAAGTAGTAATAATCAACGAAATATTTTGTGATGATTGTGTGGCAGTTATAAAAGATAAACTACATGTACAGCCCTAAACTAAATCTGATTATAGAGATTTACAAAAAGTTACAACATAGAGTAAAGTTCAGGGGAAAATAATTTATGGCATTCAAATGGATAAAACCAGATGATTCTGAACATATGACAGAAGTTTAAAAACACGACCAGCGAACATCCTTTAACAATTGTTAAATGTGTTAAAAGCATGTATAGTTATTTTCATGACTAATAATATTACCGAATGAAAATTTTGCTAATATAATTATTACCTTAGTGTATAAATTGAATTGTTCTCAGAGGATTGTCAACCAATTGAGCAGTCAATTGTAAATATTCTCAGCATGTGCGAGTTATTGATTATGCGTTTGTTTCGGGTTTTTTTTAATGTTCAAACACCTGCTGCGTCTATTAGCCTGATGTAAACTGTTCAATTATCATAGATAATTATATTAAAATGACAAATAATGTTTCTTAGTCACCATTTTAAAATGTTTTCACATTAATGTCAGATTTGTTTTTAAAAAGATGAAAAATTCTGTTGTCAGAAATATCACCAACTATAAAATTCTTTTGCCAGATTGAATAAAAAATCACATTTTGTGACATTGGTGAAGCCCAACGCAGTCCCTGCCTATGTCAATTGGTAAGCAATGAAACGCAATATAGAGGTTTCCCTAGACCAATTTAGCATGGTACTGCACCATCTTCAAGCAAAATGTTGCCCTTATCATGAATTTTAACGTTTAACTTTTTAGCTCACCTGGCCATAGGCCATGTGAGCTATTGCCATCACTTGGCGTCCGTCATCGTCGTCTGTCGTCGTCGTCTGTAAACTTTTTCAAATGTTAACTCGTCCTAAACTACTGGACCGACTTCAACCTAACTTTGCAGAATTGTTCTTTAGGGCATGTGGAAAATTTCTATCGTTTAAAATTTTTGAAATGTCGAAAAACATGGCTGTCGTAACTATAAATAGAACATAGGGGTAAATTGCTGTTTTTTTGCTAATAACTCAAAAACCGTTACAGATATCGAAAATCTGACGGGGTAAAATTGATCAGCATGACAAGATCTACCTACCCTGAAATTTTGAAGGAAATTCCAAAACCCTTTTAGGAGTTATTGCCCTTTTTCACATTTTTGGCTTTTTTTTATGTTATTATTTCAAAAATCTTCTTCTCTGAAACTACTATTCAAAATCATATGAAACTTGGTAAGATTGTTGCTTAGGGTACACTGCATAGAACTGATGTGGGGATTTTTGATTCGTCGAAAAACATGGCCGCTGTTACTAAAAATAGAACATAGGGGTAAATTGCTGTTTTTTGCTAATAACTCAAAAACCATTGCAGATATCGAAAATCTGACGGGGTAAATTTGATCAGCATGACAAGATCTACCTACCCTGAAATTTTGAAGGAAATTCCAAAACCCATTTAGGAGTTATTGTCCTTTTTTCGTCAAATTTTCATAACTTAACATTTTTCGTCATTTATCTCCAAAACTATTTGAGATAGAAGTGAAATGTAAATTTGAAAAATGTTTGCCATGTTGAGATCTACATACCCTGAAATTTTAAAGGAAATCCCAAAACCCATTTAGGAGTTATTGTCCTTTTTTGTCAAATTTTTAAAATTTTAACATTTTTGCATTTATCTCCAAAACTATTTGAGATAGAAGTGAAATGTAAATTGAAAAATGTTTGCCATGTTGAGATCTACCTACCCTGAAATTTTGAAGGGAATCCCAAATTCTATTTAGGAGTTATTGGTTTGTGTAATTTGAGGTCGGGTTCTGTTACATTTATTTAAGGTTCACCCTTATTCCTGGTCAATTTTGTCAACTTCCTGCCAGGACTACCACCATCAGGGAACATACTTGAACATTAAACCTTATGAAAAATAAATCTTCAACAAATTTTCCCTGAACAATTGAACCAATTGCAACAAACTTGGTCAAATAGTTGATTAATTGTCCAATGAAAACCAGACTCCAGGTGAGCAATACAGGCTCTGGTGAGCCTCTTGTTCAAAAATCTTCTCCTCTGAAGCGGCTGGGCAGATTGGATCGAGGCTTCATAGGAATGATATATGACATGTCCTCCACAAGCGATCCTCATTTTATATTGATCCGATGAAAAACATGGCCACTGTTGCTAAAAATAGAACATAGGTGTAAATTGCTGTTTTTTGCTAATAACTCAAAAACCGTTACAGATATCGAAAATCTGACATAGGTAAAATTGATCAGCATGACAAGATCTACCTACCCTGAAATTTTGAAGGAAATTCCAAAACCCATTTAGGAGTTATTGCCCTTTTCTCGTCAAATTTTCAAAATTTTAACATTTTTTGTCATTTATCTCCAAAACTATTTGAGATAGAAGTGAAATGTAAATTTGAAAAATGTTAGCCATGTTGAGATCTACCTATCCTGAAATTTTAAAGGAAATCCTAAAACCCATTTAGGAGTTGTTGCCCTTTTTTTGTCAAATTTTCAAAATTTTTTCATTCAAAAATCTTCCCCTCTGAAACCGCTGGGCCGATTGGTTTGAAACTTAATAGGAATGATTTATGACATGTCCTCTACAAACGATCCTCAATTTATTTTGATCTGACTTAAAACATGGCTGTCGTAGCTAAAAATAGAATATAGGAGTGCATGTGTTGTTTTTGGCTTATAACTTAAAAACTGTTACAGATATCAAAAATCTGACAGGGGTAAAATTGATCAGCATGACAAGATCTACCTAACCTGAAATTTTGAAAGAAATCCTAAAACCCATTTAGGAGTTATTGTCCTTTTTTCGTCAAATTTTCAAAATTTAAAATTTTTGGTCATTTATCCCCAAAACTATTTGAGATAGAAGTGATATGTAAATTTGAAAAATGTTTGCCATGTTGAGATCTACATACCCTGAAATTTTAAAGGAAATCCCAAAACCCATTTAGGAGTTATTGTCCTTTTTTGTCAAATTTTCAAAATTTTAACATTTTTGCATTTATCTCCAAAACTATTTCAGATAGAAGTGAAATGTAAATTGAAAAATGTTTGCCATGTTGAGATCTACCTACCCTGAAATTTTGAAGGGAATCCCAAATTCTATTTAGGAGTTATTGGTTTGTGTAATTTGAGGTCAGGTTCTGTTACATTTATTTAAAGTTCACCCTTATTCCCGGTCAATTTTATCATCTTCCTGCCAGGACCACCACCATCAGGGAACATATTTTAACATTAAACCTTATGAAAAATAAATCTTCAACAAATTTTCCCTGAACAATTGAACCAATTGCAACAAACTTGGTCAAATAGTTGATTAATTGTCCAATGAAAACCAGACTCCAGGTAAGTAATACAGGCTCTGGTGAGCCTCTTGTATATTGATCCGATGAAAAACATGCCACTGTTGCTAAAAATAGAACATTGGGGGTAATTGCTGTTCTTTGCTAATAACTCAAAAACCGTTACAGATATCGAAAATCTGACGGGGTAAAATTGATCAGCATGACAAGATTTACCTACGTTGAAATTTTGAAGGAAATTCCAAAACCCATTTAGGAGTTATTGCCCCTTTTTCATCAAATTTTCAAAATTTTAACATTTTTCATCATTTATCTCCAAAACTATTTGAGATAGAAGTGAAATGTAAATTTGAAAAATGTTTGCCATGTTGAGATCTACATACCCTGAAATTTTAAAGGAAATCCCAAAACCCATTTAGGAGTTGTTGTCCTTTTTTTGTCAAATTTTCAAAATTTTAAGAAGTGAAATGTAAATTGAAAAATGTTTGCCATGTTGAGATCTACCTACCCTGAAATTTTGAAGGGAATCCCAAATTCTATTTAGGAGTTATTGGTTTGTGTAATTTGAGGTCGGGTTCTGTTACATTTATAAAATTCCGAAACCACTGAACCATAGTTGCAATAGTCTTTAGGTGATCCCTTGAAGAATACTGTCCAGCATGTCAGCACTCCAACCAGGACTACCACCATCAGGGAACATATTTTAACATTTAACCTTATGAAAAATAAATCTTCAACAAATTTCCCCTGAACAATTGAACCAATTGCAACAAACTTGGTCAAATAGTTGATTAATTGTCCAATGAAAACCAGACTCCAGGTGAGCGATACAGGCTCTGGTGAGCCTCTTGTTAGTTTAATCTTATCTTTTTGAAACTGACTTGCATTTAATCATGTACCCCTGTTGTGTTGGCATACTTTTATGACACTTTACACCATCACACTAGGGTGAAGGCTGTTTATTGCTGATTTTTGTCAAGCCTGCGACTTTAGTTGCAGAAAGCTCGACATAGGGATGGTGATGCGGCGTCGGCATTAAATAACTTCTTAAAAGCTTTATATTTTAGAAGGTAGAAGACCTGGATGCTTTATACTTCTTATATAGATGCCTTATGTTACGAACTTTCTGTCTGTCATGTGTACATTTTCCTTGACCTCATTTTCATGGTTCAGTGACTACTTGAAAAAAAAGTTAAGATTTTTGTAATGTTAATTTCTCTCTTGTTATGAGTAATAGGATAACTATATTTGGTATGTGCGTACCTTACAAGGTCCTCATCCCCGTCAGACAGTTTTCAATTGACCTCGACCCCATTTCAAGGATCAGTGAACAAGGTAAAGTTTTTGTGGTCAAGTCCATATCTCAGATAATATAAGCAATAGGTCTAGTATATTTGGTGTATGGAAGGATTCTAAGGTGTATATGTCCAACTGGCAGGTGTCATCTGACCTTGACCTCATTTTCATGGTACAGTGGTTATAGTTAAGTTTTTGTGTTTTTGACTGTTTTTCGAATACTTTATGCAATAGGTCTACTATATTTGGTATATGGAAGGATTATAAGGTGTACATGTCCAACTGGCATTTGTCATCTGACCTTGACCTCATTTTCATGGTTCAGTGGTTATAGTTAAGTTTTTGTGTTTTGGCCTGTTTTTCGAATACTTTATGCAATATGTCTGATAGCATTTACTTTCATTAGAAATACACGACAGGTGTTTTTGTGTGTCAACTCTTGTGATAAATATACTGCCATCATGTCCAGGTTGGGTGCCCCCAATATTATCTTTTTTAACCATTGAGTGCCTTCAAAATACGAAATTTACTATGCCTTCACAAATTTCTGGGGAAAGCACTACAATAAAAATATTGTTTCAGTTGGTCAATCTAGATAACAATTAAACTGGTTAGCCAATTTTATCAATGATTAGGTACTTAGGGGTAAAGGTGATCAAAAGAAGTATCTGACACATAAATTAAAAAACTTCCATCCCATTTGCAAAAGTGATTTCATGTAATATTTTTATATATTTCCACAACCTCAGTGATCAGAATTTCACATTCCACGAACAGTGACATTTATATCATTGCTAATATTGCAGATATCTTTAATAGTACAACTCTTCCTAAACTTTTCACTCAAAAATATAACTTTCTCCTAAAAATTTAATAACTTGCAAAAACATATCTATCAATTTTTCATCTCTTATTTGAATTATAAACCTTTCTAAAAGTAAGTAGGCCAAAACATTTGAATTGAGCTTGAAAAACATCATATTTTAAAGTTTGTCATAACTTATTGTAAGGCTCTTTAGAACCAGATGATCAGATACACTGTACTTTCGAGAGCATAGTGCATCAAAACATTATATTTTAGTCAGATTGGCCCTTAACTGAGAAGGAAAACTACCCAGTTAGTAAAAAAGAACCTTTTTCAAATCCGAGTGAAGGTCATGATTGATAAATAAATTAATTTATATATTTGTATTTTATATTTTGCATAAAAATTGAGGCTGTTGGTTTATTCTTATATTATTTACTGCTTCTGGGCTGTTTTCATCTGAAAGAAGAAATATTTCCAAAAAAATAAGAAAAAGAAAAACAAAATGGGGAAAGAGGGAGACATAAATGCAAATATAAGTGAAGATCTGTGAAGTGGAAGCTGGACAATTGCCCCACAGATAACTGCCCCTCTAGGACAACTGCACCCCCCCTCCCCCCACCCCCTATGTAAAATAGTCTCCTAGAATAACTGTCCCCTAATCATCATGTGTTGGACTTTTTGCATGGCATTGCTTACAATATTTCGGTTGTACGGGGGCAATTGTACTGGGGGCCAGTTTTCCTAAATCCGTTTAGCAATTTTATCAAATAAGTCGTTAGATATATTGATGATAAGCACTGGTTGATAATTTCAAGTACAGTATTGTAGATTACACAATAGTCAGTTAATGTAATGTTCACCTCGTTATTATGTTTTAGGTGTTACTGCAGGAGTTCTGTCACCCCATGGTCATTTGGCAGGAACAACATCAGTACCAAGCTTAACAGACAATTTACCTCCATTTATTGGTGGTTCTCCTTTCAAACTAGGAGGATTATCTCCACTTGGCATTGAAACACATCATTTAAGGGAACCTGATCCTTATGGACTAGTAATATCTCCACCAAAACCACTTTTTTCACCAGAAAAGCCTTTTGGAATTGCTGAAGAAAAACCGAGAGGTTTTGAACAGTTTAATTTTTCACATACTTCACCAAATTTTTTGGGTAGCTCTCCAACAGAATTTTCTGCAACAACAACTGCATTGCCTCCACCTGCTCATTGTGGTATTTCAGGTGGGCAATCAAGTGTTCAGCAAGTCCCATTCCAAAGCCCACCTGGGTTTCAGTTCAATAGAAGACCACATATAACTGCATCACCTATCAGTAATTTTACCTCTTCAGTATTAGATAAAGCAGATCTTCAAACATATACAAGTAACCAACACATATTAAGACAAGACCAAAATTACAGTAGGGACCATTTGTTAAAACCTACAATATCAGAACCACACTACAACTATCCATCATTCCAGCTGTCTCAAGTGAAAAGTGAGATTCAATACGATTCTATAAGTCCGGCACGTTCGGTCTCTGAATCTCATTCAGATAGCTTCAGAAAAGATTCACCAATTAAACAGTCTTTCAGAAGTCCTGAACACTTTGCATTTCCAGTAAGAAACTCACCAGAAAATTACAGACGTGACCTTGGTGTAGTCACAACAGCTCATCAAACAAATATATATAATCCTCATACCTCACCACTTGAAAGAAGTTTGTCAATATCATCACCTCCATCATCAGCACCAATCCAGGCTGTTGCAGATTCTACAACTAAACCAAAGAGAGGTCGTGGTCGTAAGAAAAAGGAAGTAGAAATCCCTGAGAAGACAGAAAATTTAGAAGAAAGAAAATTAGTAGACTCGTTTATTCAACAAGAACAACATTTCAGGTCAGTGTCAGAAAATTGTAACAAAGAACCAAATCAACAACAAAACCATATGCAAAATTCAGGGAATATGTATGGACAGACTTACAGCAATACCAATCAAAACATAAATCATTTTAATACACAGATTTCTAGTAACAACTCTTCAGTTTCATCCCATGGACATCAAATGATGCAATCACAAAATATTGGTACTGCTAATTATCATATAAAACATGAAACTCCAATATCTAGCAATTATAATGGCTCTCAGAATGAAGCCTTAATGGGTGGTCAGTATCAAAACTCTGCAGGTTGTAATGATACTTTCAGGTCACAAGGGAACAATTTATCAAGGAATGATTTCATGCCACATGGATTTAATGGTGGTCATATTCAGATGTCAAATCCACAAGGACAAGAGAGGATTGTTGGTAATAACCCATATCCATATAATACATCTTCAAATCAACAATCTTATGTAAACCAATTAAATTCTGGGAATGAATTCAGTAGTTTAAATAATATGGAACTAGAATCAGGTGTATATTCAGGAGAAGATTTGTACAATTTAGATACATTTAATTCAAATAACCAGAATATGATTCCACAAGAAAGTAGTAATTATCAGGGTAGTGATTGTAATAATGCTACTTCAACTATTGATGAAACAGCTTTTTCAAGTCTTATTAGTGATCATCCAAATGGCAGTAATCAACAGGAAAAAATGTTCGAGGGTTATACGAACACTGGTGATTGTTTAGAAAGTAAACCATTTACTGCAGAACCAGCAAAGCACAATATAGCTGTGGTTAATCCTATTGAGGAAGATGATGAATTTCAGCATTTGAAAAATCCACCTTTAACTGAGAAAAAATCTGTCCAGCAAGTACCTGGGATGGACAAGAAACCACCACAGCAAGCATCTGCTTTGGAAAAAAAGGTAATTCAACAAGGATCTATTCCTCAAGTACAGGTGAAAGATCCTCCTGGAGTGCCGGAGAGGCAAAAACCACCTCAAATAAAATCTAATAAAAATAATGCCTTTATGGACTCTTTTCTTAGTTTTATTCAAGGAAAGAAACCAGAAACACTTTCAAGTGTGAACAGTTTAGTTGTTAAAAAACCAGAGTTGCCAAAATATATTCCAGAACCGAAGCGCCCACGACAAACTTCTGTTGAAAAAAGTAGTGATAGTGCAGCAAGCACACCGAAATGTGATACAGACACAAAATCTGAATTAAATTCACATTCAAATGACGATACAGCTAGTTCAAAGATGACATTATCTGATGAAGAAGATTCAAACCAAGTTACGGGAACAGTAAAAAGTATTGAAAGTGGAAGTGAAGAACATCCTAGTCTTAAAATGAGAATAAAATTACAAAAAACAATATCACCTAAGCAGAAAAAATCTAAAATCAAGAGTCCCAAACCATCAAGTCAATTAAAACGTGCTCATAGTTTTGAAGATAGTGATGGTTACCAAGTGAAATCTTCTGGGGAGGAATATCAAGTAACATCCTCACAAGAAGAAAAGGAGATGATACCATCTCCTGCTCCACCATCAAGGAGATCTTCAACAAGGAAAGCAAAGGAGAAAGTTCTCCAAAGTAAGATTTACTAAATTGTCACTGTTAGGAAATTTTATTTTTGTACAGTTTAGTCCATTGTACCTTTAAATTTTCAGGGACTTGGGATAAACGAATGCAAATAAGTACCAGTAAATGCTGAAATTAGTAAAAATTTAAATATCTCAAAGTCAAACTATGATAACAAATCAAGTTTGCCATTTTAGAGAGTATGATAACAAATCAAGTTAGCCATTTTAGAGAGTATGGGTAATTGTAATTTTATTGTTACATGTAGTACTGTACTTGGGATGATTTGGCTGTGGTTATACTTTGGTTTATTTGGAACACTGTTGTGAATGTGCCAAAGTTAAACACAATAAAATAAAACAATCCAAAATATAACATTCAAAATTAATTGCAGATGGATAGGAATATTTACATTCATTTTAGTTGAAATTTGAATGATATTAATTTTGTAAAAGCTAAACTACTGTAATCATATTTTTATAATCAAAACGACTCAAATAATTAATTAAAGATTTATAAACGTACAGCCTTCAACACAGTGCATGTCCCCACTGAGTATGGAAATATTATAAAATCGCATAGTAGCCTATTTGAATTTGTTAATGTGATTCATAATCTTGATCTGTTTGTGATAGAAGGAAAATTAATTTTATAACATAAACAATGATATTAGGAAGGAAGCCAAGCACATCACACTAAAACATGTAGATTATTCTTGTTTTTTCTACAATGACAGAAAAGTTCAAGGACAGTGAAAGTGAGGAAGAAACTGAAAAAGTGCCGGAGACGTACGATTCTGATTCAGATCCAGCATGGACACCATTTGCTGAGGTATTATTTTTGTGACAGGAACAAAAGTAAATGTGTGTCATATATATTAAATAAAGGTGTCTTGTACTGACAGTTGTTTTATGAAAACAAAAAGTCACACAGAATAAAGATACATGTGACAAGTTCTAATAGCTTATAAGATTATTTATTATGTGAAAAATACATGTAACAATGTGTAAGATTTGGAAACACAAAAACTACCTTTAGCCCTTGCACAGTTTGGTACAAATAAGAAATAATTCATGGGGGTTTTAAGAGTTGAAGTCATTTACACATGGTCTGGCCCTTTATATTGGGATATTTTATACCGACTATGCGAGATAGGACAAATACGCTAATTTGGCTCCTTCGAGTTGTCCTGTATGTATCCAACATTGTTTTGGCTGTTCCATTTCTCTTGTGATTAATATTTTGCATTCTGTCCTTTTGAGAGCATATTTTGAATAAATTTTTTTTCATAAGATAAGCATTTGCACAGTAAAATTATATAATTCATCATTTACACAAGAAAAATGAAAAGAACATGCTTTTCAGACTTTCCACGCTAACCGCCACGTCGTTCAAAAATCAATATGGCGCTGCCTACGTAAATTTTGTATTCCTGGGTACGATCTTGTCATAATTGTTGTTGTACACAATTATTTTGGTTGTATTGCATGATTTCTTTGTAAAGATAAACAATTTCTTGTTAAAGTTCATGTTTACATAAAAGCCTCTATATGCATGTGCTAGAAATGGATATAGGTAATATATCTTTTGACGATATAAAGGGCGTCATATTAGAATGCAATTTAACACATATATGTAGTTCCAAAAGTAAAAGAATGGAAGTAAAAATTTCCTGAAGTTTCTTTTCAAAATTAATTCTTTCATGCTTTTGTTTTGGAAATTCGAAGCATTTAATATATCACTGATTCCATCAGAATGTACAATTATTATTCAATATAGAATTTAAAGGGTTTTGGTACAGGAAGGGGCAAAAGAGGTAAAAACAAATATTGGCCTTTTTATTGTTAGCTTGAATATCTTCAAAAAAAGATTGATTTTATTCTCATCATAAAATTAAGTTTCCCATGGAAACTTTTACTCAGTATATATTATCTTATTCTCACCTCATAAAGATGAGTTTCCAGGGGTAACTTTTAGTATCATATTCTCAAAATATGCATGATGTAACTGACAGTAAAAACGACTTTTTCACTTTCAAAAAAAAAACAGTCCATATTAAAATGTCATAACACTGACAAAATAATTTCTAATTATGTCTCCCCTTCTCGAAGGGAGACATATTGTTTTAGTGATTATTATGTCGCCCCGAACGTAGTCACGGGACGACATATTGTTATTCTTCCGTTTCTTTGTTATTATTATTCTTTCTTTCCAATGATTTTTGTCCGGCTTAGTTCTCGGAGATGCCGTGATAGAATTGAATGAAACTTGGCAGAAAGTTAGATCACTATGTGAAGGTGTGCAATCAATACTTTTTTTTCGAAATGGCCGCCATTTTCAAGATGGCTGCCAGGGGCGACATCTGCTATTGCTCGCAATTGCAATTCTAGTTATTCTTCCTCTTCTAATCAAATTTTTTGTCCGGAACATAACATTTTTGTTTCTTGATCTAGCCTCATGATATTTGGAAGGTATATGCATCAGGTCATGGCGGAGTGCAGAGTACCACATTTGGGTCCCTGGGGGTCAGTCCCCACCCCCTAGCCTGTAAAATGTAGGCTAAAATAACAAAATACTTAATATTTTGAAAACCATTGTGATCCCCACCCTATAACCATATATATTATTACTCCTTATGATAAGACAAATCATTTGGTACCATAGGGGGGTCTGAGGGGGGTCATGCCCCACCCCCTCAAATGATAAAATACTAAATATTCTGAAAACCATTGAGATCCCCACCCTATAACCATATATATTATTACTCCTTATGATAAGACGAATCATTTGGTACCATAGGGGGTCTGAGGGGGGGTCATGCCCCACCCCCTCAAATGACAAAATACTTATTCTGAAAACCATTGAGATCCCCACCCTATAACCATATATATTATTACTCCTTATGATAAGACGAATCATTTGGTACTATAGGGGGTCTGAAGGGGGGGGGGTCATGCCCCACCCCCTTAAATGACAAAATACTTATTATTCTGAAAACCATTGTGATCCCCACCCTATAACCATATATATTATTACTCCTTATGATAAGACAAATCATTTGGTACCATAGGGGGGTCTGAGGGGGGTCATGCCCCACCCCCTCAAATGATAAAATACTAAATATTCTGAAAACCATTGAGATCCCAACCCAATAGTGTTCTTCTTCCTCTTCTAATCAAATTTTTTGTCCGGAACATAACTTTTTTGTTTCTTGAGCTAGCCTCATGATATTTGGAAGGTATATGCATCAGGTCAAGGCGGAGTGCAGAGTACCACATTTGGGTCCCTGGGGGACAGTCCCCACCCCCTAGCCTACATTATCTTGGAAAGGGTTGAAATCCCCACCCTTAAACCATATACATGTATTTTATTATTCATGATAACAAGACAAGTTGAATGCAGTATACATCTGAGCCCCTGGGGTCATCCCCTACCCCTCAAGACCAGAAACCTTAATTTATCTTAAAAATGGTTCAGATCCCTTCCCCAAAACTATATATTACCTTATTCATTCCTTGTTGAAGCACATATCTGTAGGTAACTACATGTATTATGTACCATAGCTCTTAATTTGCCACCTTGATGATCCCTAAAAAATGTTAAAAAAACTATGGGTATGGAAGGGGAGACATCAGTTTTAGCGTGCTAAAACAGTCCAGCATGCTGGACTCCTGTGACAACAGTACCTCTAGTTTTTTTAAAAATTTCAAATAATGAAATTCAGTATAAAAAATCATGATGCACTTTACAGGATTTTATTTTAAAATCATTAATAGCCCTTGGACTGACTTGTAAATACATGCAATCACATATCTCTCATATATGGAAATTACCGTCATAAAGTGTTAATAATCAGTTACACAGATAAATGAGTAAATTGAACTCAATTGACAATTAACATCTTAACCTTGACCAATTACAGGGACTTCATGAAAAAAAGATACAAATGCATTCTTTGGTACACTCCTATATATGGGGTGTGGGAGAGGGGGGCTTTGGTTTTCCAATTATTGCCAATATGAGTAGTGGTATGTATGCAGGGTTAATGCTGATAGGTTTTCAGGTCTACATGTACCTAAACATACAATGATTTTGTATATCTTTCAGGATAAAAAAGAACCATCATTTGATGAGTTTCATGTTTTACAGAGAAGGGGTCGCTCAAGAAATACTAGAAGCAAAATGTAAGAATAAGTTTATAATTAGAACTAGATATGTACAATGTATATCAACAGGGTTGCAAAAACAAGCAAAACTTAAGAAAATATTAATTCTTCCTAAAATGAATACATCATAGTAGAATCATAAAGTATTTCGCTGTCATCATCTTTAACCAATTGAAGAGGTCCCAATATCATCTTACTTGCTAGATATGCTTTTTTTGCAAAAACACATGTAGCACAAGGATATTTAAATTTCAATTATTCATTATAACCCTTGATACAATGTCCTATCTAGAACTGAAATTCCTACAAATATATGTATGACTCAAGAAAATGATTTTTGAACCCTGACAAGAACAATAGCTAGTTGACATCAAAACTGAATTGAATTAATAGAAGTAAGGAACACACATATTCCTTGGAACAACCTAATGGCTTATCAGCTATTCCAACCCAGTGTTTGGTGAGACATTATGACTGACAAAAATTTACATAGTAAGAGGGTTAAAAATCTGTTCTGCATTGTAGAGCTGCAATATAACAACTGTTAAACAACTTTGTGTATATGGTATTATTGTAGGGGAAAAATACGAATACATTTTGTTTATTTAAATGGATTTTTAACTATGAATGAATTACAGAAGGCCAAAATCCACAATGAAAACTTCTAAACATACTCCTGCAAAGTCTCGAAGAGTTGAATCAGAAAGGGTAGGAGTGCCTGTAGTACCCGGTCCAGAACCAGAATCTTCAGAAGAAACAGAAGATGATGAACCAAGACCATCACAAACATTTGTGGTAGGTTCAACTAAAAGTTAGAAATAAAGTTATAATATTTGAACAAACTTTGTTCCCATTCTATAAACTTGAAAAGAAAGATCTGTCCTGAAAGTATGCTATTTCATGTATGAAAAGGTTCATAGAATTAGAACCGCCTCGGTGGTCTCGTGGTAGCGTGCTCGCCCCGAGCGCGGAAGGTCGCGGGTTCGATCCCCGGCCGGGTCAAACCAAAGACATTAAAATTGGTATTTGCTGCTTCTCCGCCAAGCATGTGGCAACTAGGAGTAAGAGCAAAGACTGGTCGGCTTGGAGTCAGTATAATGTGTCCGAGTGAGGTGATATGTCTTCATGCGGACAGTTACCTCCTGAGCTAGCACATTAAAAATCCGACTTAGGTTGTCGGTCTAGTACAAAGCAGGGATCATATTCATTATCATATCAACATTTTCTCATCCTGATATGCACATGGCTGCCACTGGACGTTAAACAATAATTCATCCATCCATCATTGAATTAGTCGTTATGTTTTTGAAGACAACATGTTTTCATATTTGTACAATTCAAATTTGGATTGGAATAAGTCATATCCTGAATTGTTGACATATGGCACTAGCACACATGCTTATCTTTCACATTCATAACAACTGATGGTATTAAATGTTCACATTCTTCTGTTATTTATTAAAATCAAGAAATGTGATTTGAAGGTATATTGTTTCCCAAGCCAAAAAAGAAATTAGTAATTTCACTTCAAATCATCATTTGTCAAAAATCTATCCCTATTCATATTCTGATGCAGTTTAACATGTGCTAGTTGCATACATAATTTTATAAAAATCAGACATATAGTACATTTAGGTACCTGCTACCTGAAATGGGCGTGATTAGGTTTACTTTTATAGATTCGTAAAATAGTATTTCTCCTAAGATAAAGAAATAATTTTGCTTTGAAATAGAAGACTTTGTACTTAAATTAAAAACAACCTCTTTCAAAAAGAGTAAATCATGTAACATTATATGAAAAACCATTATTATAATTTATGAGATATGTAATTTTCAATTATAGATGGGAACATATGTGATAAACAAGAAAGATTTGAACAACTTTGAAGGCTTCCCAATATGGAAGATAGAAGCTGGAAAAATGATGAGAAAATATGAGCTGCTTGTAGATAAAGGAGAAATTTTTCACAGATCCTTGTCAACAGTGAGTAATAACCTTTAAATTGAGGCAGCTACAGATTTAACAGAATATTATAGCAATTCACAACATTTTGGATATATAACACAGCACACAGATTTTTTATATAAAACATTTTAATTATATTTGATAATCCAGAAAATTTGTTTATCTTATCATGCACATTGAAAGGGGTGCCACTACAGATTAAAAGGTTTTCTGTTTCCTTTATCTGTATTTTATTATCTTCTTTACAGTACTCAAGTTGGCTTCCTAATATGGATAGGAATTACATACAAGTGAGAACAAAGCTAGTCCCACACACACGACTGATGTTAAAACACAGTCAGCATATTGTACAGGTGCTAGAAGAAGATAGACCTAAACCTAAACTAGATTCAAGGTATATTTCTCTTTGCAGACAACAAAAATAAGCAAAACAAAATAAAAAATATATTATTACTCTAAATTGTAGTGTACATGTACTTACATTTTGACCTTTCAACATTTAGTGAAAATTTGAATTTTTGAATTAACATTTTGGTATAACTTATGTTCTAATGGAAGGTTTTTGGAATTTTATCATTTGATCTGGGCCATAATAAATAATAACAACGAATAAGTGTTCTTTTTGAGGGAAAATAAATTAAACATAGAGTTTAAAGTGGACAGTAGATGGATATGTCTTTCTTATGTTGAAAGGTACTTCT
The DNA here is from genome assembly GCA_028015205.1 of Mytilisepta virgata. Taxonomy (NCBI): domain Eukaryota; kingdom Metazoa; phylum Mollusca; class Bivalvia; order Mytilida; family Mytilidae; genus Mytilisepta; species Mytilisepta virgata. Next base: position 43,606,099 of record CM051515.1, read on the forward strand.
AAGTGTGTATGTGGCGTCTATGGAAATTAAATAGGTATATACTTTTTCTGAAGTTTGCCTATAATTACTGAGGTCTTCTGCCATTACTTTGCATGGAAGTTGAGGCATTTGAAATAATCATGTGGTAATTGATGGTCCAGATACCTTAATCTTCTGTATTTATTTTTATCAAATTTATCCTAAAAATCAATATTTTTTGTTTTCTCTATCTACAACTTAACATCATTTAGAGAACAGCAGTTGTAATGTTTCTGTGACAAGATCTGTGATAAAAATTTTGCGCCAAAATAATATTTGTAGTATACATGATCTCACATCTATTTACAGTAAGGAAACTGAATATGAGAAGGATCCATTGGCAGAAATGTTTAATGTTTATTTACAAGTATTCCTTAGTCAAGCCATGGAACCAACATTTTTAGATGCCATACTTGAAAGTGGTGGTTAGTACTTGATTTGTCTTTTATAGCAGTTTTCTGGAACCGTGTATAATGTAAAATCATTAATAAGACAATAGCCCTTTTCAGAAACTCATTTCCGCTTTACGAATCTGACAAAAATAATTTGAAGCAAGTTCCCTTACTGGGACGTAGTACTGGTTCGCTGCAGTGCAGAGCAACCAGTAGGAAGTAAATAGAAATTATTTATTACTTTGAAATACAAATATTTCCAGCTTTATAATCAAGTTTGATTACAAGTACATGTTTGTTGGAAGCCAAAAAATCCTATGTAGTTCCCAATTTTATATAAACCAAACATTACGTGCAAATTAACAAGTTTTAAAAACAGCTAATCCTTTACTCTTCATTGCAGTGAACCAGTACCACCTCCCAAAACATCCCAGCAAGGGAAATAACTTGCTTCAAATTATAATTTTAGAGTCAGAATCATGATCTCGGATATGAGTTTATGAAAAGTGCTATACTACCAATTTTCTCATATATTATGCTTGGGTACATTTATTCAGCCTATTTATACATGTATACAGGTATTTTCAACTTTATTATTTGTGGGACTATGTTATAGATTCAACTGAGCTTGTCATGTTCAAACTACCAATAGGTTAATGGGGACAGTTCCAAATACTTTTAACATAATTAAGACTTCAGAAGTGTCTGAGCCATCTAAATTGAGCTAGTTAAGTTGTTCAAATTGTTTAATAACTCCTAATTTGTCTAATTTTTCATCACTTTTTGAAATTCTCAAATCATCATGAAGTCGGAATTTTCAACATTATTCCACAATTGAGGTAGTTCTACATCATTGAGTCTTTAATTCCTTTGAACAAATAAGTTTATTCATCCAAAACATGAAAAAAATTTAATAAGAATAATCATTGGGTACTTTGCAAGGCATCAATAATAAAAACATATGAACACAAAGAGATTGATAATGATTTTAGACATGCTATCTAGTTTCTTTGATAAAATTATATAATACATATTTTATTTGAATGAGTAAAAAGTAGCATTTTTGGGATCAGTATTTTACCTATTATACATTTAAACAATTGTTTTTCAGATGATTTTTATATTAAACCATTGAAAAAAATAGATGAATTAATCTCCAAAAAGTTGTTAGAAATCAGCAGTAAGGTCCGATGGAAGGAAGATTTTAAGGTGAGTAAAAATGACTTTTGTTACCTTAAACAAATATAAATCTTCAGACAATTCGAATAGATGTTAAAACAATAAAGGCTGGGCTTCATACAAAAAATTTGCACCTAGTCAAGGGCTTTACAACCCTATAAAACTACTAAAATGATGAATTTGAATCTTATGATTACATTTTATATTTGACAAGTAAAAAAAGATTTCAAATTTTAAAATATTCTCTGTATTGTCTCGAAATATCACTCCGCTGCATTGCAGCATCATCAACGTCTTCATGGGAGCATGTGCCAAACAAGATTTTAACTTTAATTTAATTATAAAAATCTAATATTTCTTAAAAGTAAGCTAATAGAAAGAAATTAAGATACAAATATCATAATTTTGCCACTGCTTTTTTGCTTTGACTTGGTCATGTGCATTTAAGGATTTTTTGTCAAGAAATAATATACCAATATATCCTTTCTTTCATAATAGATATAATTAATTTGAAAATGGATGTTAAACAAATCAAAACAGTAGCAAATTATATTATTGGTAACAATTCATAATTAAGCTCAGTATAGAGAATGGAAACGGGGAATGTGTGAAAGAGACAACAAACCGACCGAAGAGGCGAAAACAGCTCAAGGCCAACAATGGGTCTTCAATGCACTAAATGATGTATCTATGTACGATCTTGGTTTTTAATGGAATTGGAATTGAGTATAGTAAACTTTAAAAAAAAAATTTATTCACATCTTTTACAGAAAACTGCAGAATTTAGACCACATATAAGAGAAGTAGACAGACCTAATCTAAAAACTCTGTGCCAGGTATTGACATCTTACATAGCTATTGTTGTATTGCTTTTTCACAAAAAATCTTTTCAGACAAAATCTGAACATATCTCTTCTAAAGACACTTAATGAATTGTCTTCATACATGTATGATTGCTTTTCACGAATATGACTTAAACAGTAAAGATTATCATGGATTAATATTTTGTTCCTTTTAGGTAAATGAAAGTATATTCTGACATCTCATACATTTAATTCTGGAAAAAGTCATCTGACAGTGCAAAATAAAGATTGAAGAGATAACGATTTACATGTCTTTCTGCAGTCTGTAATTCTAAACATTTTATAAAAAAGTACATAAAAGAGTGATAGTGTATAAAAGAAGTAATTATTGCAGAACTCATTAATAGTTGAAATAACATCACCAACAATTTTAAGATGTCATAAATAAAGATTTAATATGAAATATAATGGTCAGCAGTAAATTAGCAGCCATTTTATTGGTTGAGGGACAAAACTTTTAATATGTTACTGATTGTAATAAAATATTTGTTTAAGGTGACACAGAACGCTACACAATCTGCCATAAAATCAGTTCATTTATTTGGTCAGCCCTACAATAGAACAACATTACAAGAAATACCTGACAATTCTAAACATCAGGGGAGTGTGGTAAGTAGATAAAATATCACATGTTTTTATTTGGAATGATTTCACTTTTAATGCAGAAATGACCTTTAACGACAAAGTTGGAAAAGTTGTCATTCATCATTGGGAATTTTCATAGAAATGGGAAAACAAGTAGATAATGGAGAAAATCAGAAATTGGATACTGAATGAAAATTGATTATGTTTTTGGGGAATTTTGCTTCCTGGCTCTTAAATAAATGAAGAATTATTCATTTTAAATGAAATATGTTATTGTACTTTGATGATAAACATGTTGATGTTTTATATGAAAAGATTATGATTTATTTGCTTGATACAGATGGGTATATATTACATACATGTATGTTAATTACAGGAATACCTGGTTGGAAAAACAGCATCACATTACGTAGGATCATATCACAGTCTTCATCATTTCAAGTTTAATCTATATAAAAGATGTTTAGCCAAGGTAAATAATTTGTTCAAACGTGAAGTATGTTTATGGTGTTACTATTTTTAACCACAGTTTCCAAAAGAGAAATCAAATTAATAGTTTGACAATTTTTGGTGGGCAGCTGGATACAGTGATGAAGGAAATTTCCCGATTTTGACCAATTTAGTCACTATATATTCCTTTATAAAATGTTGGATTCTTCCCAATTTCCAGTTTTTGGCACCCTTTACTTTCACCCATGATAATGTGTCCATGTGTTATGATATGTCTTCCTGCAGACTGTTATCTAGTGAGGTAGCAAATTAAACAGCCGGCTCAGCGTATTGGTCTAGTATAAAGCAAGGTTTATATTCATATCAAATCAACATGTCCTCATCCTGATTTGCATGTTATAATTGCCACTGTATGTTAAAACAATAATCAATCCATCCTAACAATGATGGATGAAAATCTAGTTTGCTCTCAGTTTGACAGCTCATATATTGTCGTGTATTTTATGAAACAATAAATAAATGAAGTTAACTGAGAACTCAAAAAGGATAAAACATTCAATCACATTGCCTTGTAGAAAATATCAGAATGTTTAACACTTTACCAGTGTACTGCAAATTCCTCTGACAGGTCTTTTCTTGTAAGATCTCCTATCCAGTTATTTCATCATAGGATTTGGACTCAATATATGAAAATGATAATTGCTCATTTACCCTACTGGAAAGGAGTTAATTCCCTTTAAAAGAACAAAATTGGCAAAACATGTTCAAGATTGCCTTTGACACATATATTGGAAATTTATTTTTAGGTGTATTTAATATGTATCTCATCACCAAAATATTTTTCCTTTCTTGTGTAGTCCAGTGAAAGTAGACATGAAATCAAATTGACTTTCCAGTAGAAATTGACTGAATTGTGTGTTTTCGTTGTTTTTTCTTCTTCAACCACAGGAATACAAAGTTTGGAGGGGTATATAGGTTTCAGTCTGTCTGTCTGTATGTCTGTCCCAAATAACATTGTCTGCAAATCCTTCTACATTATTTGCATGATTATCATGAAACTTAATGGAGTGTTAGATCACTATATGGAGATTGTCAGGGATTTCTGTTTTGACAAGAAATGTAAAAGATATGGCTATTTGGACTTAGACAATTTTTAACAAAACATCGTTCCATGTGGGACAAGCCGCGCAATTGTTTTCCTGTTACAGAAGTCATGAAATAATAGGCTGCCATTAAGTCTGTTTGTTTCATTGAAACATGGGAGATGGCTCAAAACGATCGCCATACACTGGCACATATCCAGTTAAATTTTCGGGGTATGAAGTCAGTCTACTTTTTCCGTAATTTGAGAAATCAAGAGCCATGGTAAAAAAGTCTCCTTCCGCAAAGTAAAATGTACCTCTTTCATGCTCTCCATGTAGAATAGAAATTTTCTTGGTTTTATTTATTTAATCCTTTCAATATTTCTATGTCAAATGCCTCAGGTAAATACAATTTTAAAACAATACTAGTTATTCAGTTATCATGGTTCGTTTTGTTACAGTAGGTCCATATATCATGGTGCAATTATAATTTTTTTATGGACTTCTTTCGTATCCCTCAGGTCAAAGTTCATTGCAGGTCTTGAGCCATGTGTTGTCCGCAACTCCTACTACATTACTTGCATGATTCTCATGGAACTTTATGGAGATATTCATGTTGTCAGGACTTTCTGTTTGGGCAAGTACTTTGAAAAATATGATGATTTGAACTTTGTGTAGGCTTCAAAACAGACATGTTGCTGGGGGAGGGGGATGGGGGGGGGGGGACTGGGCGGGGGGAGTATTAGTCCCTTTCAGGACAGTTCTAGTTATTTTAGAGGAATTCCACTTTTGGAAGTCAAGATTTGGAAATTATGGTTCCTTAATTACACATAGTAAAATAGCCACTGAATATTATTTCCTCTTTTTTCCCTTGATCGTCTAAATCTAAATTCTTACAAATAACAATATAATGTAAGTTAAACAGGTGAGTGGATTAGTCACATGTTACTCCTCAGTTTATTTACACTAGACAGCATTGATAAACTGGTACTAATGTGTTAAGTCTTTATATTACACAGGTTGATATAGACAGCATTGATAAACTGGTACTTATGTGTGAAATCTTTATATTACACAGGTTGATATAGACAGCATTGATAAACTGTTACTAATGTGATAAATCTTTATATTACACAGGTTGATATAGTGAGAGAAGGAAATACAGAATTAGATAATGCTGAAATCCTAGATAAATGTTTAAATAATAGAATTTGGGTGCTCAAAGTAAGTAGGATATAAATATCAAGATGAACAGCTCTCTAGAAATTTGATGTCTGTGTAACACTGTTGTGGTGTTTACAGCAATTTATAGCCAAATTCATAATCTATTTCTGTGTAAAAAAAGTTTCATAATCTATTTCTGTGTAAAAAAAAGAATTTCTTAAATTTACATTTTATGCCATTAAGGTATCTGGACCATAATAGATCATAATCGAAAATTGTATCTCTTTTTGACCGTGAATGGCTGAACCAAACAATTTAAAGCAGGAATTTTGTATATATATTTTTGTCAAGTTGAAACACACTTTGTTGCTTATATGCAGAGTCTGTAAAAATTAGTTATTTTTACATTTCCGAAGTTTGCCAATAATTACTGAGGTCTTTTCAATTGCGTTGTATGGAACATCCGGGAACTGTTGAATAAGCATGTGGTCATTTATGGTCCGGATACCTTAATAGATTTTATTGTAACCTAACAAGAACTCCTTGTCTTTCATGCAAATACATATCTGTACAAATGAAGACATTTTACTCATAATTGTTTAATTTTTTTTTTCTCTTCTTTTTCAGATATTTGATGATTTAAAGAATATGTTAGAAAAGGGATGAATGTGTTTAAATTAAAAAGGAAGATATATCTTTTGCCTTCAGTTGACCTCCCAGTTAATTGACATTCAGTAAGCATGCAAAATAATTGTGATCTAAGCTGATTGACATGTTTGCATGAGAGAAGTACATGTGATAATGCAGTCATTTAACATTCAGTACACATATTGAATAGATGTAGAGAGTTTATAATCAGCAGATGAATAAATGTTATAACACCAAATAGTTTGTATTAATCATGAGATGAAAAAAATTTAGAGTTAACACATAATATTAAGATATAATTGATGGAGAAAAAATGAATAGAGAACATTAGTTTTTTTTGACAGAAGAATTTTTTCTATCTGTACTTGCCTAGGGGTGAGGGTTTTTGGAGAAGGAGAAAGTGAAGAATGAACTTCACGTGCCCAAAGTAAACCATTTTGTTGTATCCAACTTTTCTGACTGTATATTTATTCTGTTTGAAAGGTTTTATATTTTATATGTATGTAAGCATACAGAAGTAATGAGTGCAAATTCAATTTAAAGTGTTTCTAATGTCCCTCCTTTGTTTCAACTTTTTGATTATTGATTAATCCTTCCTACACAAGTCATGTACAGAATTATTAGGTATAATATTTCAAAGCATATTAAGGTGGCTGAACGATAATTAACCACATCATTATTCTAAATGTCCCACATGTTTTATACAGCATAATGTCAATGATCTCGGTAAAAATCAACAAACTTCGGAAACTCAGTATTCTTAAATTATTTTCATGAACGCCACATACAAACAACAAAGTGTTTTTCGTTTTTCTTTAAAATTTTGTTTAAAATAATTTTTGTTAAAAAATAAATATAATTTACGGTCATGTATTATTATGGTCCGATACTTTAAATGAATAAAGCTGATTCTGTAACTTAATTTTGGTTGACAATATACTTATCTGTTAGGCTTTTGAATTTTTTATATTAACATGTTTGTTACAAAATTGATCTTTCATGGGCAATCATGCATCCACTTGTGTCAAACCCTGCAGTACCACCTTACAGATATATAACCCAACAGAAAAATTATTTGTTCAATGTTATAAATGCCTGATTGATTTGACAGTTCTGATTCTGTTTATAAAAGTTGTTAATTTATTATTGCTAAATGCTTTGCAGAAAAGCATTGAAAAGTGTCAATGTTTTACACTGTGTGCATGTGCAAGGATGCTATGTTGCTCTTAACCTGTAATAAATGATTACAAATATAAACATATTTCATAGCTTTATTTTATTATTGAGTATCTTTTTGTTTCTTTTCTGAAATTAATTTGCATTATTTTGTTGAAGTGTGAATGAGATTTTAATGATGTACATGTATGTAAATACAAGTAAAACTAGACTGAGGCAGTCGGAAACGACAGCTATCCCCACATTTTTATCCCTGTGCACCTTTTTCACAATTATACCTTTGAATACAGGCCCAAATTTTTGAAAATCAAAATTCTTAAACCTTACTGCGCATCTAAATACAGTATGTGACAATCCTTTATATAAATTAAATACATAAAATGAAAAATAAAAGAGGAGTTTAGTTCACAAGCTTAAATTCCTAATTTTCGAAATTCGAGTCACAAGAAAGTGTGACGGATGGATGGACAGACAGACAGACGGACGGACGGACGGACGGAAGGAAAGACGGACGGACAGAAGGACGGGGGCGATAACAATATCCCAGAACTTCTTCGAAGTGCGTGGATAAATAGGTGGGATTTTTCTTGGCCATTACATGATTAGATCTATACCTTATACAGTGAAATGTTCTCACTTTTGATCTAGCAACTCAGTTACTTTAATCAGTTTTTTAGCTCACCTGACCCGAAGGGTCAAGTGAGCTTTTCTCATCACTTGGCGTCCGTCGTCCGTCGTCGTCGTCTGTTAACTTTTACAAAAATCTTCTCCTCTGAAACTACTGGGCCAAATTGAACCAAACTTGGCCACAAGCATCATTAGGGTATCTAGTTTAAAAAATGTGTCCGATGACCCCGCCTGCCAACCAACATGGCCGACATGGCTAAAAATAGAACATAGGGGTAAACTGCAGTTTTTGTATTATATCTCAAAAACTAAAGCAATTAGGGCAAAACTGACATGGGGTAAAAATGTTCATCAGGTCAAGATCTACCTGTCATGAAATTTTCAGACGAATCGGTCAACCCTTTGTTGGGTTATTGCCCCTGAATTGTTAATTTTTAGGAAATTTTGCGGTTTTAGGTTATTATCTTGTATATTATTATAGATAAAGACAAATTGTAAACAGCAAAAATGTTCAATAAAGTAAGATCTACAAATAAGTCAACATGACCAAAATCATTGATTGACCCCTTATAGGAGTTTTTGCCCTTTAAAGACGGCATCCAGCATAAACTTTCCTTTAAAGATCTTTTCCTCTCAAACCACTGGGCCAATTGAGACCAAACTTTGGTGGAATGGTCCTTGGGTGGCCCCCTTCCAAAATTATGTCTGGCATCCCCGACTTCCAACCGAGATGGCTGCTGTTACTAAAAATACAAAAAAGGGGGGGGTGACTTTCAAAAATCTTCTTATATGAAACTACAAGTCCAGTTGGAACCAAAGTTGGCAGTAATAGTTCTTAGGAGGTTCTCTTTCAGAAATATGTCCAATGACCCGGACTGTTAACCAAGATGGCCGCCACAGCCGAACTTAGTTTAACATAGGGCCCTATGGGAAAATTGATTGAAAATCTTCTTGTCTTAAACCACTTGACCAATTGGAACCAGACTTGGCAGCAATGGTCCTTAGATGGTCCTCTTTCAGAATTTTGTGCAATGACCCAGACTGTCAACCAAGATGGCCGCCACATCCAAACTTAGTTTAACATAGGGCCCTATGGAAAAATTCTTTGAAAAATCTTCTTGTCTGAAACAACTTGACATATTGGAGCAGGACTTGGTGGCATTGGTCGTTAGGATGTCCTTTTTCAGAAATATGTTTGATTTCGTGGACTTTGAACGAAGATGGCTACCACAGCAGAACTTAGTTTAACATAGGACCCTAATGGAAATTCACTCAAAAATCTTCTCGTCTGAAACCACTAAGCCAGTTAGAATTATACGTGGCAGCAATGGTCCTTAGATGGTCCTCTTTCAGAATTTTGTGCGATGACCCAGACTGTCAACCAAGATGGCCACCACACCCAAACTTAGTTTAACATAGGGCCATATGGAAAAATTCATTGAAAAATCTTCTTGTCTGAAACCACTTGACATATTGGAGCCAGACTTGGCAGCATTGGCCCTTAGGAGGTCCTCTTTCAGAAATATGTCCGATCACCCAGATTGTCAACCAAGATGTCTGCCACACCGAACTTTGTTAAATATTGGACCCTATAGGAAAATTCATTTAAAAATCTTCTTGTCTGAAACCGCTTAGCCAGTTTGAACAAGACTTAGCAGAAATGGTCCTTAGATGGTTCTCTTTTAGAAATGTATCCGTTGACCTGGACTAAACCAAGATGACTGCCACAGCTGAAATTAGTTTAACATAGAATCCTATAGAAAAACCAGCCAAATTGACTGCAACACTTAAATTTTTAGGTCTGCTCAAGGTGAAAAGTTAAATCCAGGTGAGCGATACAGGCTCTTGAGAGCCTCTAGTTTTTTAATGTCATCAGAACACTTCTATGTGGATCAAATTTAGCACCGAACAAAATCTTAGATACCATTACATTAGAAACATGGCAGAAAGAAAAGCTGTATAGCCAAGGGTCACATGTAAAATCTGAAGAATATATCAATTATTGATTTGCTACCTCAGAAGTTTTCTATTTCTCAACCAATGATTGCATATACCTGTATTTGATAAGGAGGTATATACATGTATTAATAAAATCTTCAAAGCATTGTTCAGAAATTCATTTGTACTCTGTTATTAGTATTTTTGTATGAGTTGCAAGATCTCCAGATTCCACACTTTTGGATTTTGCTTTTTAAGCCTATTGCATCCATATTCATTTGCCAGCATTTCTAGTTAATTAATAGTTTTGAATTGTTTAATATATGTTTAAAATGTAAATTTTTATTAACTTATATATGATAATATTTACTGGAAATATGAAAAAGTGTTTTAAATAGGTAATTTGTCAGTTTCAAAATTTCCAAATTTTTAGAATGCAAACCTGTCTGTGAACTACATTTTCTGTCATTTTAAATGTGCCATAATTTATTTTATTTTGTTTATATAAAGAAACACAAACCTGTCATAAAGGACACAACTGGCTTTAAAGGGCACAGTGAAAATATTCCTGTTATGAACAAAGCTTGCCAAATTAACCTTTGTTTAAAGGGCACCTGTCCATAAAAAAATTTTTGCATGGCCTTAGTTGTCCTGTATATATGTGTTTGACTGTATTTCAGTTCAATGTTACTTTTTTAAAACATTTCATGGACAGTTTTGTATGGTTTACTTGGTAAAGAGAGTTGTGTAATTGTTTACATTCACTTACTCATTATGTAAATTGTACCATTCATTATGGCTATTTTCTCCTATATTTGTAAATCATATTGTGAAATATGAAATATGATGTACAATATACTGTTAATGAATAAAAAGACTAAATATAATGTTTACATGCATATAAGGACAATATGGATATGGACTAGACAGACATGCTGAGCCAGATTTTTAATGTGGTAGCCACAAGGTAATTACAGTCTGCAGGAAGAAAATGGACACATTATTCTGACACCCAAGCAAGCCGATCTTTGCTGTTAGTCTTAAATGTTACTTTCTTGGTAGTAAGCAGTAAATACCAGTTTTAAAGTCTTTGGTTTGACCTGTCAGGGCATCAAACCCGGCACCTTCCCAACTCAAACATAAACCCATATATATTATATCTATAGATTAATGGAAAATGTCCCTTATCTGCTGGAAATTAGTAGAGCAAGAAGTTTTTTATGCAAGTTTAACAAGACATCTATTGCCGTGGCAATTTATTATAAGCTGTTTATATATGTTGAAAAATTAAATTGTATCGATATGAAAACAGGATATATTACATCTATTTATACGAAGATAAAAAACAAAAGAAAACAAAGAATGAAAAGACTGGTTCAGATAATTTATATAAAATTATTTACACCCCCCCCCCCCTCCCCCCAAAAAAAACGGCAGAAAAACTGGGAAAGACACATGAACAACCCCAAGTACAACAAATAAACTGAAAAGTAAAAAACAATGAACAACACGAACTCCTATAAAAACCATGAGTGAACTAGGTGCTCCGGAAGTGTAAGCAGTTTCTGCTCAGTATACGGTACCCGTCGTGAAGTACAACAGAGTTTGTTTAGTTGGGGTTTTCGGCACATTCGCGTCGGCCAGTTTTTATTGGTGGTGGAAGCCGGAGAGAACCACCGACCTTCGGTAGGAAAATTGGCAATCCTTGTCAATTAAGGTCGGAGTCGAACACGTTCAACACAGTCAATCCTGTGCTAGTCACAAAATGGTAGAGTTATATGAAATGTTACGACGGTGGGAAGAGGTCCAACATCATCTTACACATGCCTTTGAATATCGGATAAGCTGTGACATGCGATGCTGGCATATTGCTACTCAAGAAAGGAAAGTTAAAGTCGTCACGTTTGTCATAAAGTTTTGTCTTCAAATGTCCTTCATTGTCTATTTCAAGAAACAAATCTAAATATAAAACGGACTTCGATGTATCTGTAGTATTCTTAATTTCAAGCTGACGGGGGAAGAAGGTCTTTGAATTTGTCGTTATTTAACAAAACGTCATTCATATAACGAAAAATGAAATTAAAGGATTGGGCTAGTTTCTTTTTGTTTTACCCTTGACGTAGTTACCCTTGAATGAAGTCCGCTTCATATGAGTACAGAAACAGATCAGCGAGGAGAGGAGCACAGATAGTTCACATTGGAGTGCCGATTGTTTGTTGAAAAAATCAACAGCCAAATTGAACAAAATTATGTTATCTATAAGAAAATCTAACATGTTTGTAATTGTCATTGTCGTCGTTGTCGGCGTCACAAAATAATTTCTGTCGCATTTTTCTCAGGAACCACACTAGCCAGCTTTCTTATATTTAGCATGGAGTATCAGTATGGAGAACTGCATCGTGTAAACCAGTTTCGAATCTGTCGCATATCCACTTCCTGTTTGACGGATCATAGAATATTTTTGAGATAGAAAAATTGCTGTCTCCTTTTTCTCAGGAACTACACTAGCCAATTCCTGATATTTGGCACAGAGTATTGGTATGGAGAACTGTATCGTGTAAGGCAGTTTGGAATCTGTCGCATGTCCACTTCCTGTTTGACGGAACTTAAAATATTTTTGAGATATAAAAATTTCTGTCAGATTTTTCTCAGAAACCACACAGGTTAGCTTCCTGATATTTGGCACAGAGCATCAGTATTGAGAAGTACACAGGCGACACACGTCTTCCCTTGAAGACTTACCACTAAGTTTCATCTTAGGAATACTTTTTGTCAGAACCAGTGTGGTTCTTCACGAAATAAGCCCTTTCTCTACCTAAAACTAGAAATGCATACCTGTGTGTGCCATTTTTCTTGAAAAAAACATTGATGAACTAGTTGTTTCAATCGATATTTTTATTGAGAATGTGATATGGTAGTGTAGAGTGTAGAGAAGTCGAATGTTTTTATGCTGTTGCATGTAGACAAAATTTTTTATTTTAGATATTGTAGTAATTTTTTTTTCTTTGAGTTTTCAAGAATCCACATCTGATTGACGCTACTGGTGGAATATGATGTTTCACAGTAATTCTGGTGGCCCTTATTAATACATGTCAATATAAATGTTAAAATCTTTGAAAGAGGTTTTGTAGAGCAATTAATTAGCTGACCCAGCAATATACCTTTGTTTAAATTGATTCTTATATAGTTTAGGAATAAAGAGCAGGAAGGTCCATTTTTTAATATTTTGTTGAAATGCCAAAGATCTTATGGTTATCAAGGACTTCCTGCTTAGTGAGTGTGGTCGGAGTATAATGTGGGTTACCCTCAGTGTTATCTATTCCCAACTCGTTTCTAAGACACTCAAAATAATAGTTCTTGCAGACAAAAACGACGTTTTTGGGGACTTTGTCTACTGGGACAATTACACATTTGCCATGGAGGCGAGTCAAGTTTTCAACGACCTTAGGACCTTTCAAGGTTGGATGTAGCTTTAGTGCACATTGATCCTTGGAGGTTTTTAACTCGGACCTGTATCATTGACCTTATAGCCTTTACCTATTCTGAAAGTGTATCAGCAGCTTCCTTTTGCTTTGAAGTCTATTTTCTGGCGTAGTCCTCAACAGAATCCATCATCAATTTGAAATGGTATAGCCAATTAATTGGCTGAGGTTCTATGTGTCTGGGACTTTTAACTCTCATATTTTTTTAGCTTTTGGTGATCAACAAGATTAAGATCTCTAGTGATATCACGACCCACAGGACTATAATTGAATGGAGATGTCGGACAGGTGTAGTAATGTTAGATTTTACGGTTTTGAGGTGACGGTGTCGCTGGGATTTATAGCATCAAAGTCTCTATTAACAAATTTAACCTTAAGGAACGACCTTTGGTGAGATTCGTCGTTATGGATGCGAACTGGTTTGCATAATCTATGAGAGCAAATTTCCGAACCTCTGCAGGAGTTTGTATTCATCTTATTTGAAATTCTTGATTTGCTGCCCCATTTCTTTTTTATAGAGTGAGGTAAGTTTACACAAAGGAAGGGAATATAGTTTTGTTCGAATATGACTGAGTCCTAAAGGTTTTTATATATGCTGCAAAAAATCATTTAAAGAGATGTAATGGTTGATTGGGGAATTTTAATGGTTGATTGTGAATGGACACTCAACTTACCTGGCAACATGTTGTCCTTGATGTCGTCAGGTTCCTCTTAGACTGCAAGTAATATTTTATAGCCACTAAACCCCCATTAATAGTCTAGCAAATCATATCTAATACATATGCGGCATGTCATATCTGTCTTTCATAACAGAAAAGGACTTAATCCCGTTTGTCTTTCTCTTCAACGTAATGTTCTAGAATTCTTTTGCTCATATGTACATGATGTATGAACAAAATACAAGACAGTAGTAACTTTGATAATTTAATAGAAATATACAAAACTTAACAGAATGTATATATAACAATGGAATAACAGTATATAAACTATTTACATTCGCTAAGAATGATCACAGATGCAAAACAACTTTCTCTCCCATATAAATAAGATAAATATCTCAACTCACATCTACACATGCTGTAAACACCGAGGTGGTGATTATATACTCTCGAAATATTGTACAGTAAAGACGAAAATTTTAAATTGTTGATTGTGGTAAGACTCTGGAATTCTTGTTAACCTTTGTCGCAGCTTCCGCTTTTTGTAATTGAAGCAGACCATATGTGAATACCCTGGACGAAGCTATTTATTCCTGCTAATGCCTGAGACATTTGGATTGTCCATTTGCTTAATTTAAAAAATTCTGTTCACAAGAATGGATCAATGATATTGCCAACAGAACTGTCAAACAAACCCGAACTCTTTTCTTTGGAGATATTTTTAGCTGTTAAAGCGTCCATTGTGATATCATTGTCCGTAGTTTTGAAGACCTTCGCCGCTATGCTAGGCCTAGGAAGAGAAGTCGTTCTTAACGGAACGTCTTGATTAGTTGTAAATGTGTTTTTCATGGTACTTAAAGTTCTTGTAACATGTGAATTAAAGTTTACTGGTCCAGTTGTTAATTTCAATAATTGATGAGTAATAGTAGTTTTCGGATAAGTACCGTCACTTTGTGATGGTAAATCTAAGTTAGTTTTCACTGTGCTTTCAGTCTTTGGTGCACGAGAAACAAAATTTGAATTCATCTTCTTTGATTCACTAGAATTATTTGGAGGGGCAATATGTTGTTTAACTTTTATGAACACATCGACTATTGCATCTGGTTTGGCAGTGGGTTTGGATTCTTTATAATGTGACAGTAATGAATTGCTCTTAATCAAAGTCTCCAGTTTCGTCGATACAGTGCTGTTCGCCTCTTTTGAAACTATCGCTTCAGAGGCATTGACCGAGCTTTTCGGAACAGATGAATCTGAACCAGATCCGAAGTTATCAAACAGTTCTCTATGAATATTACGCATATGATAAAACCTAAGCGGTGATATGTAGTTGTTGTGGTTAACTTGGTTAAGAGAATCGTGGTTATTTTGCTGTGAGGTATATTGGGGACTAGTGGTTCTAGCTAGAAGCTGTAGTGTTTTTACAATCAGACTTCGGAATGAAGTTAAATCAACGGTGTTTATGGAAGAAGAGGCTGGTGATACAGAATTTAACCGATGATGATCGGGCAAAAATACAGATTGCGCAGCTGATGTCTGAACATGAGGCTGTGACTGAGGTCCATTCTGTTGTTGACTGTTTTGCGGAGAATGGAATTCATTATGGAATGTATTTATTAAACGATTGCTGTTTGATGCTTGAAACACTCTATATTTATTGTCTCTGCTGATTTCATTTCTCATTGTGTCGACTTGTGAACCAGAAAATATTGGGTGCATTTTATTCATTCTTGTCTGATATGCATATCTTGGCGATGCATGAACACCAGCATGCAATCCTTCAGCTGAGAATTTATTTGGTATAATGTGCCGTACGTGCTGACCCACTGGAATCGACATCATATTTGAACCAAGTCTGTTTTGATTGATTCCTGATATAATAATTGTATTTGCTGTGTAGTGTTTACATGATTCACAGCAAAACTGACGGTAATAAGAATCCATACATTTGGCTGGATCCGATGCCACAAGGTGAGCACATGAATTATATGCCGCGAAAGATCGACGGGAATCTCTGTGAACACAGAAATCTGAAAAAATAGATGAATAATAAATTAATTATGATACAAAACAAAGATTAAAGTCTTCCTAAACTGATGATTATTTTAACCTTGACTGAAGTATATACTCGTTCAGAAAGTCATGTCCAGGGACTTAAATCAACAAATATTAAACTAAATTAAAATATAATCTTGTCGTTGTGTCCTTTAGTCGCACGGATTGGACGTAATTAAAATTTAACAAAGAATTCCACGCAAAGCGTGCCAGGGACTGTCTAGGTCTTGAACTACAAGTTGTGCTCTCTGAGATTTTGCACCTAAGTATGACTTTTGATTGGGGGAATTTGCAATAAAAGCCCTTTTCCAACTTTGAATTTTGTCATGTTTATGTTTAGGGAAATGTGTCAAGAAATAATCCACAATATCCCTCTTTCATGTATGAAAACTAACATCAATGGTCAACAGAGGTCATAGAAATACAAGAAGGAGTAAATTGGAGGGTTTCAAAAGGCTCAGCTGTTATTTGTTTGATTAACCGGTACTAAACGTGCAGTCAATTTAGATCACTGTAGCACTCTCAAATTATTTGGAAAATGAAGTGCCATCCAAGCTCATTTTTTTTAACAATCATTAAATGCATGATTTTTACAGTCATGGGGTTTATATACATATTTTGTACATGTATTTACAAATGTTAAATTTCCAAAAGAATCTACAAATATCATTATTAAGTAAACTTACCATCTTTTGCAGGAGCTTCGTGGTCATACACACATTCACCATCAATACACCACTATAATTATAATACAAAATTTTAATTCATTTATTTTCGCTCATTTTTGTTATTATGTTTCAGTTATTTCGTCGTTTTTATATTTTCTATCAATAATTCATTGTGATATATTCATTTTGTTGATCACTAAAATTTATGGTTTAATGGCACCAAGAAATTCAAAGTTAATTGGAATCCAACGAATTCCTGGAATTATGAAGAATTCGTTCTATCATCACATTCTTTTAGGTCATAAAACTTTACTGTGAACATTTGAATTATATTTTGTTATAATTAAGATCTGATTTTTAACTTACCATTTTATTTCCACAAGAGGTTCCTCTAGCCGCGTTGTACAGGTTGTAGCTTGTGGAAGTCTTATTGCTTTTACATGCCATGTGTGTACATACGTCTTTAAATGATCCAAGATTTCCTCCCTGTAATAAAATAACAATCCAAAGATACTAATATTAGATATTGTAAATTTATACTATGCTGTATACGACGCATTTTAAGGAGTTACCTCTCATCAGCAGCATTAAAACCGAAACATTTGAAAGACCAAAAACCAAACTTATATTAAACAAGAAGTACACAACCAAAAATACCGAAATAGGAAGCCAAATTTCAGCTAAGGAGATCTACCAAGAATGAACCCTTAGTATTTCTATATTTTTTGAATTTTGCTATATACTGGTAATTTCTGTAACAAATCAACGAATAATCATGTCAGACAAGTCTGACGACTGGGTTGGCGAATACCCTCTGGGACCTAGGGTCCACCAGCAGCGGCATCATCCCAGGAGTTTCAAAATAACAATCCAAAGATACTAATATTAGATATTGTAAATTTATACTATGCTGTATACGACGCATTTTAAGGAGTTACCTCTCATCAGCAGCATTAAAACCGAAACATTTGGAAGACCAAAAACCAAACTTATATTAAACAAGAAGTACACACAAACAAAAATACCGAAACAGGAAGCCAAATTTCAGCTAAGGAGATCTACCATGTGCAATACAAAGTTTGCAATCTTTATATATTCAGCAAGTAAATGCATACATATTATGTTAGTATTTTTTTATATAGATTTTTTAATTTTAGATAAAAGATTATCATCAGAAAGCCAGCCGGTGAATTATAAAGAAAGAGGAACAAAGGCAAAGTTTTGAAATCTTGATTTTTTTTCAAAACATCCTCGAGTCAGATTTTTTATAACCCAAATTTTTAGTTTGATTTTTTTACCCCCCCCTTTTTATAATCAAATGGTTGTTCCACTGCGTAATTCATAATAACAGGTTCAGATAAACTAAGTCTCCCTTAATTATTGTTCTACTTTGAAGAAGAGAAGCACACATACCCAACCATAATATGAATCGTCTCCTAGTTTCATTTTGCATTGTTTGTTTGGATCAAATAGCTGACCAGTAGCTACACTAGTGTATCCAGCAAACTCTCTTGGGTCATAGTAGGATTTTCTTACAGATAAGCAGTTGTATCCTTGATTACTTCTGTAGAGAGAAATTAATAAATATATTTAAAACATATTCTGCGAATAAAAAAAAATAAAATAGTAGGTTTGAAGTATACATTTGAATGTCCTTTTATGGTCAATGCACAAATATAAAACAACTTTTATAAATGTAAATTTATGATATATACGAAGAACAACCATAGAATCTAAATGGTTACCTATTTTTTTTTTTAACTAACTGAAGGTAAAATAAACTGATAAAATAAAAAACAAAACTTAATCCAGACTGGTAATACAAGTCAAATACTCACAAAGTCTGTAGTCTGTCTAAAAAGTAGCTTTTTGAACATTCAGAAAATTTAAATGGATTCAGTCTTGTATGGACATTAACATCGCCACCAATGGAAGTCATCACAAATTTATCATGCGGTGTACAAATATTCCTGTCACCGTCATGTCTAGAGCCCAAACTGAAAAATATGTAAACAGTCTATAATACAAGGTTTGATATGCCACCTGTACATTTGGACATCTTGTCTTTTTAGCGGTATGTACTATATGGAAAAACAGAAAGACATCAAAAATGTTTTAGAACACAACGTAGTGCCAATGTAACCAAAACGTGGCGTATAAAGTATGCCTAGGAGAGATAACTTTGCTTTTACAAAGTTTTACACCATGCAAACCATAAAACCTTTCAGTTAAAAAAAGGATAATCATTTTGCAAATTAATTAGTCAGTTTTCGAATTGTGTTATTTCCACGTTAAGTTTTAGTTACCTGTGGCCAAGCTCGTGGGTGGCTGTAATAATGCAATCGAATCCACCTTTATCTTCAATGATAGATACACTGTCTTGTCTACAGATTGAATCTAAACTAGCAAAACCTAAAAATTAAAATGTTAAAACTTTATAATTGTACGCAAGAAAATGACAATTTTTGTTTTATAAAAATGTACATTTACATAAAATCTTTACAACATAGAAATTATTTTATAAAAACAAAATCAAGGGTTTGTGAATTGAGATTGCATATAGGAGAATAAAAAAATACGATAAAATATTTATTTATTAAGTTGATAAAGTGAATGAAAACAGAAGAGCGACTGTCAATCCGAACAAAGTTAAAATGCTATGTAAGAGAAAAAAGAGTAAAAAATTAAAATGATAAACATTACTTACCTGTAACAGAATAGTCACGGGTGAACTTTGAGTATAAATCACGCCTGTGAAAAAAAAATAACATTCATATATATGTTTGTCACAAAAAACTGAAGACATAAAAAATAAACTATATTTTCCTTTCAGGTCGTGAAAAGTCCGAAAAATTATGAATGCTAAAAGATTTCAATATCATTTCTGTGATGTTAATCTGTCTATAAAATCACAAGGCATAAATAATTAGCATTGAAAGGTTTATTCCACCCTAATTGTGCTAAAAGAGACACATAGGAATTTCAACCTGACACAGGACGAATGAAAACCAAAGCAAAAATAAGATGGAAATGAGTCCAAAACTAAGAAAAACTATAAATAAGTTGGTCGACCTTAGAGTTAAAAAAAAATTCACTCACGGATTGGATTTTGATTAATGCTAAATACGACACACTTTTTTTTAATTACATGCTTAGGTTTAGTAGATGTAGCAGTTTTTCTAAAATGTAGTAAAATTAATTTACCCAGTAAATACCATCAGATGATCATGGGGAGGTAACTGCGACAATAGTCTCTTTCTCCATTCAATTGCTCTAAACATAGCATCTTCAACTGAGGATTGGCGTGGACCATTCCATACATCTATCATGATATTCTGTTTTGAAAAGGAAAAGGAAAGTAATTTGTTGACGAAAAACCCCAAGAATATATATGATTTCAGGGATACGTCTATACAGTAAGATGAAACGATAAATGTAATTTTGAACATTGCTTCTTTCATATAAAGTAAAGTGAAATCAACTATACATTTAAACTCAAAGAAAACTTACATCATCAATAAGATAACCGGTGACAACAATACGGATTTCATAAACAGGATGCTTTATATTTCTGTATCTTAGATCCATCTGAAAAATGAAATTTAGTTTATTAAAAACTGTATGCAACAGATGAACAGACTAGAAGAAAATAAAAATATTCCAGAATGAATATATTTTGATGAGAATACTGAATTTTTGAAGAGAACTTTGTAAACCTCTTTCTTCCATAACGATATTTGCCAAGTTGTCATATACATTTGGATTGAATAACCGTACGTGTGAAGGGCTTTTAAGTCATGATTCCTTGAAAGTCAAAATTGGAGTTGTTTGTATGACCATTCATGGAAGATTTCATTATAGGAATTCTAGAATAGAATTAGAAAAAAAACTTACGGCGTTCACAGTATGTGCATAGTACTGTCTTATGGAAGCTTTTGTGTTTGCCTCTTTCTGTGCGTGTGTATATCCTCTACTCCTACTGTAGAATCTATGACGAAATATTTTGTTCAGTTTAGATATAAATAAGTTTTGGAGAAAAATGGAATTTCATTAGCGACTTGAGATTTACTTCGAAGTTTTTAATGTAAAGAACTTTTCTAGATCTTTATTTTCTTTGACAATGTTATATATGGTGATTTCATTCTTTTTTTGCAGTGGGAGCGCAGGCAGGGTGTCGACATTGCTAGAAAGTGTAGACCTTTTAAATACACCATGCACTTCCAAAATAGTAAACATATATCGACCAAACAATACAAAAGCAATAAAATTGAGCGGGAAGTTCTCAAGCGCAAATTCCGCACACGAAAGCATTATCATAGAAAACTATTATAAAGATATAACCAAAGGTAAAAAAAACATTGCAAATAAAAGAGAATAAGATGGATGGATGGTTGAGTTATTGTTTAAGGTACCAGTGGCAACCATTAAGTGCATATCAGGACGAGAACACGGATTTTTAACGTTCTAGCTCACGAGGTAACAGTCCGCAGGAAGGCATATCAGCCCACCCGGACACATTTTATTGACTCCGAGCCGACCAGTCCTTTGCTCTTACCCCTTGATGACGCGTGCTTGGCGGAGAAGCAGCAAATATCAATTTTAATGTCTTTGGTTTGACTCCGTTGGGGATCGAACCCGCGACCTTCCGCAGTCGAGGCGAGCACGCTACCACGACACCAACGAGGCGGTTAAGAGAATAAGAAAAAATGAAGACTATTAGATAAATTGCAGCCATGATAGAATAAAGTATAAATAACATATGTATTACCTTTGGTATATAACATCATCGATAGCAATCAGAAGACCAACCGTGTAGGTACCTGAGGAGCCAGAAGTTTCAGCTCTATAGTTATCTGCGATTGGTTGGCGCTTATCATAGGAGGTGTGACCAGCACTATGGGTCATACGGTAATTGCTTCTCATAGCAAAATGTTCAAGGTCTGATTGCCTGCTGACATCGCCTTGTAAAGAGTTGGGAGCAGCTGCAACTTCCTGATCCTCTGAAATGACAATGTTGCCAGATATAATAATAAATCATCGGTAAATCTACAAATAGGGCAAACCTTAAAATTTGAATTATTTGTAACAAATATAATAAAGCAATCAATCTACTCTTCAGGTATTGCATTGCATGCATATTTTTCCGTATTTTGTAAATGTTTTTGCGAAATCATGTCTTTATCTAGTATTTCATTTTATCGATATTATCACGAATCTCAGTAAGATGACGCAAATCATTGTATTTTAGTTAGTTTTATTTTCATATTTAAAAACATTGACAAAGCCCGAGTATTCGCATATAACTATAGAGATCGTCGTCGAACACACTTCACCCATGTACTTCTAACGGAATAAGTAACTCACCCCCGGCCAAACAATCCTTCCCATGAGCCTTTTGTTGTTTTCTAGGATAGACATCGTACAATTCATCCTTTTTAAACATAGAAGCTTCAGGTGCGTTGTTTGGTTTTATATCAAAGTCTGTTCCATTGAAGTTGATAGATCCTAACTGTAAAACATACGTCAGATAAATAAACACCGTGTAGAAAAATGATATAAAAAATTAAAAAAAACCAAGACTAGTTGCCTATATCACTTGCGAATCTGATTACAACTTGTACAATGTTTTCATTAAATGCATCAACTCTTTACATTCCATATTTTTTGTTAAAAATTAAATTTATTTCGGTATTTTCTGACACGTTTTATTGTATACATTGAAAATAAGCATTTTTATACTTATACAAAAATTTTCATACTAAAAATAAGCATTTTAAGTTAGAATCTTGAATGCAGACAAAATTTCAGTTACAGCTGTTGAACTTACTATATGAGGTCTACAGAGTCCATATTCAAGTCCTTCACACTTCACAGTAAAAGATGCTAATGAGTTCTCGCATTGATATAGCCCTACATTCTTAAAAGAAAAACAAAAAATAGGTATCGACAATATGATAATTTTTACTTTTAGACAATTGTGTTATATAACTAATGTACAACATAATGAATGTTCTGATTAAATCAACCAAGACGTATTTTTAATAATAAAAAAATTATTTCGTATGTAACCTTACTTGTAAAACCGAGTCCAGTTTTAATAAAATCTGGTAAAAGCTTAGTCATCTACAGTCAACACTATCGTAGACAGCACGATATCGTGGTCTTTCTTTCAAAATAACACAAGAAACTGCTATTTAAACATGAATAATAAATAATTCAAATAGTCTTTGACACACTGTTCATTTAATTGAAAAATTGAATTAATTATCATTAATGTCATCACCACTGAATGTTTAATAGATAAAGGACATTAAACATAAGTCAAATGTGTTAACTGCAGGGCAGTTGTTAAAATATATATTGGCATCCTTGTCATTTATAAGCCATGTATGACAATTCAATGATATCTTTGAATGTCGACTGAACAGGTGATGCAATTCGTGAGGTGAGCGGGTGCTTTTCGTTATAGTGATGATACATGATGAGGATCAGGGACTCTCCCTTCGACGACATACGATTTTACATGCACACCTTTATCATGATTATTCCAGGTTTTGTTTGATGTTTGTGCAAATTTTATAAAAATTTTGTAACCTTATTTCTGTGGTTATATATTTAAGTTTTTAGTTTTAGAAAAATTTCCTAATCACCAAAAAAACAATTTAAGAATCTATATGAAAAAAAAAAAGATTTTGAAAGTTACACCTATGTTTATGGTCATTTAACATGATTGACCTAAATCAGGAAAATAAACCAAGTACCTGTTCAATAGCTACTTCATCTCTGAATACTTTAAGGTCACCATATGAATCCTCCCCCATGACGTATATTGGTTTCACTTCTAGATCTTCGTCATTCTTTACCAAATGTAAGATTATGGGTTCGTCTTCATCCATTAAAAGATCTACTTGGATATCTAACCGTTCAGGCATACGACTTAAAAGTTGATTATCTGTCCTTGATTTTATATGTTTAACTACGGCCATTCCATGCTGCTGGGGAAAATCTAAGAAGAAGAAGAAGAAAAAAAAGAAGAAAATCAGTTAAGACAATGTTAATATATAGAGAAACCCATACCAGGCAATCGAGCAGTATGGCACATAACCCGTTTTGGTGGATCTATATACAAACTCGTGGAGAGATAAAAAGACTATGCTCCTTGTTTAATGCCACAAGACAACATATAGTTGCAGTCAATCTTTTCGCACGTTCACTTCAATGCGATTGCAGAACTTTACATATTCTTTCACAACTGACTTTAATGTATGAACTAGAACATTTATGTGTACTGAAAGTGAAGAATACATGTAGTTAATTCATTGACCTTTTCAAGATATATTTTACAAGCGTCCCCTTTTGCTGTTTGTTGGATGGAAAGGGATATCTTTTCTTGTAAAATTCTCCAAATTAAATCGATTTTATTCTGAAATATGCAAGTAAGAGAAACGACAAATACATAATACAGTATACCTTAACAATAAAACGATAAGAATCGTGAATTTTTAAAGTTTGATTTTGAACGTCCAGACAAAGAAACAAAATTCTGTATTATACAGTTTCGCTTACATTTCTTTCTTTAACATCTTCATTGTAAACATTCTTGAATATATTAAATGTATTACAAACTACAGCTTGCCCGTATTAATGCCATTTACACTTGTAACCAACACACTTAAAGGCCAAAAGCATGAAACTGACATTGTCAGCAATAAAACAAAAACGTGGTAGATTAAATCTACGTAATGTTAGCTTGGTTTGAAGAGGTTGAAAACTTTCTTTTATTGACCAACAATAGAATATATTCCTAAATATGATAAAATCTGTCAATAAAATACAAAATGTCAAAGTACGCCAATACGACACATACCCGTCCAATATGCCGTAATGATTAGTAAATATGATATATTGGACTGGTTATTCAATGAAGGATCATATTGGACTGGTTAGTCAATAAAGATATACAAGTGCACAAGGTTTTCCATATTGGTTTAGTTATTGGTCCTTGGGTATTCGCATCAGTCTAATATGGCTTGCCTCGGACCAATAACTAAGCCAATATGGAAAACCTTACGTAATAAAACTATATTATAGACAACATGTTTATGAACTGATAATCTGAAACCATTGCATACATAGAGTTATTCATTATTGTGTTCCCATGAATAAATATTTCTTACCAAAATCAAAATCCGAAGAAGAGGCAACCAAAATAAATCCAAACAGTTGCAAATAAGTTAACATCTTGTCTTTTGAAACGTTGTAACTTTTCTGTTCAAATAAGAAATAAGTTGTGAGTCATTAATGTATAGAAATCTAATAAATCTCTCTTGCAAATTTATAATTAGTATTGTCTGCCAAATATGGTTTCTTATGAAGATCGATATATGTCCAAAATAACGAATTTCCAAACTGTTCTAGTTGCCTGGTCTTCACTGTATTTATACGAACATGTGAAATAAACACCCCCGTTATCCAATCAACGACATATATGTTTCATTGAGTAGTATCATAAAAAACTTCCGCCATCATTTATTTTAATTCAATTAAAAAGTATGTAAGTATGATTCCCATTAATGAGGTTAATAATAAAGGTATCATTATTTCTGATTTATATCATATGTACGTGGTACTTTTTACAGTAAGTCAAATAGGTGAGGTATTATATATTTATTCATGAAAGGTTAAAATTCTATTCGTATTGAATAACAATGGCTGGTAAACAATTAGCGGTTAGTCTAAACATTTCCGGGTTTCCATAATTACACCTATTTTGCAGACAGTTTGATGTTTTATGTCGCGGAATTTGTGAAAAATGGTTTAACTCAAGAGAAGCCAAGACTTGAATTAAAATAGGAAAATCCCGAAAAAGACACTGATACCCAAAGACGATGAGGTAGTTAAAGCAAGCCAAAATTTGAGCTAATTGATTTGCTTATACCTCTTTACATTGAAACTAATACTAGTATTGTGCACACTTTTGCTATTTTTTATGCATATCTGATTAAGATCCTTAAAGATTCTGACTAAGCCTTTTACCTAATAGTGAAACAGTACCCGATCAGCAGCTATGAAAATCTCAAGAAGTTAAAACGAGCACAAATTGATCCTGTTATCTAAATTATGAGCAGTCAAACTTATTGTATTATTTCTAGCTACCGGTCACCTTTGTTGGTAATCGTACTGTATTTGCCTTTATACTGTGCTTTAAACACCAGAGGGTCAGAATAGATAAGGGGGGAATTTTGGTACCATGCAGCCGGTTTAACTCAACAGTGCTAAATGTGTTTCCCCACTCTTTGTTGATTTTATGTTTGTGTTTTGTGTTCTTTTATGTTGTTTTCAACTGAAGGTTCATTGCTTCCTGTTATCCTTGTAATATGGGACAATACCGCTGCCTTCAGTATTAGATTAGTAACTTCCTGTGGTCTAAAATGGCGGGAAATGACATCGAATAGAAACTCGTCTGGTGTTGAAAATGCTGATCTGGAGAAACAAACATTGCATTTTATATGATTAACGTAAAACGGTTACTGATTTTATTGACAAGAACCTCAAAGAAATTTTCCGTTTTTGAAAGCTACTTCATATGAAACTAGTGGATATATGAGCTTTGTCGTTCATATTTGAAATAGTTTTGTTAAATAAATAATGCTCTGAATAAAGAATGTGAAAATGACTGAAAATATTAATTGCTGAATAGCAAACCGATTATTGCAAGCTCATGCATGTTGAGGACAGTATTTATCAATATCCATGTAATACCATTACTAGTACCTGATATTATGTATAATGATGCTGTATATAATCTATATACATTTCAGTATAGTCGAAAAGTCTCACATTCAGAAATTTGGCATATATGAACACATGTAGGAAATATGATTCTTATCTTAAGAACTAATGTATACCGATGTTGCATAGACTTAGACTGAAGAAAAAAAGAACAACGTTCATGCTTTTGCCGAATGACATTTTTATCGTCTAAATAGACGACGTGATCTATGTCTCCAAACGTGAAACGAATGTCATGAAATTTTTCTAACTACCATTTACACATGCATTTACGTGACAAAAAAGTGACTTATTTATTCACTTCTTTCACAAGATGCCGTATATCATGAAACAGTGAAATTAATTAATTGTTTATGTATATTGATTGTTTTGAAGTTCGTGCTGTTGACGAATTGATTGAACACTTTGTCAAAACTAACAAGGCGTTTACTGACATTTTAAGGGCCATTGTGAACATGTTGTTAGTGTTTCAAGGACTGGTTGAATCATGGTATTCTGTTTTTTCATTCATTTTAAAGTCTTAGATATTTTTTCCTATCACATTTCATGTTTGTAAAAGTAACATATAGTAAGTGTCAAAACGTTTCGAAAGTCAGATAATATTTACAGTAATTATACCTTCTCTTGTTCTCATTAAATGAAAGAAACAAAGCGATGAAACAAATTAAAATAAGCAATCTGAAATATTCTTTTCAAATAGCTATACATTTGTATGTTTTTGGATGTTTTTCAAGTAATTTCATATCTTTTTTTTTTATCTTTTAGCCTTCTTATTTATTCATTGATACCTCACAAAGATTAATTCTTGGATTTTATCAAGTAATTTTAAGGCATTCCATTCACCCAGCGCAACAGAATCAGTATCAATGATTGCTTTTTTAGCTCACCTGGCCCGTCGTCCGTCTTAAACTTAACGTGAAAGATCTTCTCCTCTGAAACCACTGGGCCAATTTGGAGCAATGGCTACACTTAATGAAAATAGAAAAAGGGGGGGGGGGGTGGGTTGAATTTAAAATATCTTCTTCTATGAAACTTCATGGCCAATTGGAACCAGACTTGGCAATAATGTCCGATCATCCGGACTGCTAACCAAGATGGCCGCCACAGGCGATCTTAGATTATCATAAGAACCTATGGGAACATTCATTAAAAAAAAGTCTGTCGTCGCCCGACGTCCGTCGTAAACTTAACGTGAAAGATCTTCTCCTCTGAAACAACTGGGCCAATTGTGAGCAAACTTTGGTGGAATGGTCCTTGGGTGACCCCTTCTAATTTATGTCCGGCATCCCCGACTTCCAACCGATATGGCTGCTGTTACTAAAAATAGAAAAAAGGGGATGAATTTAAAAAAAAACTTTCTTCTATGAAACTACATGGCCATTGGAACCAGACTTAGCAGTAATGATCTTTAGGAGGTTCTCTTTCAGAAGAATGTCTGTAGACCTGGAAGCAAGATGTCCGCCACAGTTGAACTTAGTTTAACATGGGACGTAATGGGAATATTTTTTAAAAAAAATTTCTTGTCTAAAACCAATGAGACAATTGGAACCAGACTTGGCAGCAATGGTCCTCTTTCACAATTATGTCCGAGCTGCCTCCAAAACCAAACTTAGTTCAACATAGGACCCTTAGGGAAAACTAGCCACACTGACTGCTGCACTTAAATTTTAGTCCTGCCCAAGCCGGACAAGATAAATCCAGGTGAAAGTTAAAGGCTCTTTAGAGCCTTAAGTTTACCACTTAGTGTTTGTAAACAAAAGACTATCGCCATTATTCATAGTTCTAATACAAGTACCAGGTTGTTTTAATTGATTCTACCCTTTTCGGTCACTTTACATCTAAGTCAGCGTTATAATACAGTGAAACTTCTCTAAACCGGCCAGTCATGGGACACTGAAATTGGCCGATTTGAAGGGGTGGTTGGTTTATTGATAATCCAAAGTCAAACAAGAGTCATTTCCCTTTACTATGTACTTTTTTGTATTTTATTGGATTTGAATGTAATCAGTACTAAGAATATATTTCAAATTACTATTTTAAATTCTGTTATTAATATATTCATTATAAATTAAAAAGAATACAACATAAGATTTTTATTTATTTATAATTATTTTGCAACGATAAACAAACTTCATTTATTCTTGAAATGAAACATTGTGAATATAATGATCTGAATGGCCGGTTCATTGAGGGGAAATTTCTTTGATTCTTACTGAAAAAACACATAAATATTGGCCGATGTTTGGTTTGAAGGTGTGGATGGTTTCTTAAGGTTTTATTCAAGCACGTTTTACCAACAAGGTGACCGCTTGCTAGAACTGCAAAATTTGGTTAGACGTTACATAAATTAGATAGTAGGGTCAGGATGTGCTCGTTTTAACTGTGACACTAGCTAAGGGTGGTCGGATAAGTCAACATGGTTTCAATTTTTGGAAACAAAATTTTCGCGTTTTTAGCAACGTCACATTTGTTTGTGGTGAGGTCATAATTTTTGCAAAAATCAACGAATTGAACAAGGAAAAATCTTCTCTTGTAAAATTTTTGAGGCATTTTAGCATTGGAAATGATTATGAAATATTTGAGATATTCATTAAACTACTTGCAGCTTTATAAAAGACACAGAGTAGTATATTGTCTAGACTTTTCCACAATTCTCGTCTTGATCACTGCTGATGAGACGTAATGTGTTGGTTGTTCAAATAACAATAGCGAATCTTTTTTCTTATCTTTCCTTAAAAGTTCGTTTCCTTCTAATCGATTAGGGGTTTTTGTTGCCACATCATTAAGTTATCTATATATATATTTGACAGTTTTAGTTGGGTAAACGTCATACTTTACATTATTTGGTTTTTCCAAAAGATTACAAAAGTTTCATTTATAAGTCAATTTTATTTTTTATAATATTAGGAAACATGGATGAAAATTGTAAAGGTCAAAAAGAATGAAATGAAAAATCTTTAAAAAAAACTGGAAAACGAAACAAAAATTAAGAAATATTGCTTTGACAAAAGTTTCAGGACAAGTGACAAACGTTACTGGTTTTTAGCTTTTCATATTTTGGTTGTTTTTTTTATTTGAAACTGCCCGACAAAATTTTTGGTTTATTTTTCGACATTTTTGAGCTGATGAAGTATGAACAGATGAAATTAGAAGTCCGAAGTACATCGAAATTCTTATAAGAAAGTTTTGATATTTTCAGAAATTTTATGTTCTAAAACTCAATGTATTTTCAGTTTGTATATGTACAATAATTTAGGAATTCAGTGTACAGAAAGGGAATATATTTAGTATATATTAAAAAAAAAATTAATTGCAATACACCTTTCATCTAAAGTTATCCCCAAACAAACTGCTTTGGTTTTTATTTCATTAAATGCACCTTCCATATTTAGAACTATTGAAAGTCTCGGAATGTTATTTACAATTATAACGAGTTAACTAATCAAAGACGTAATATTCTGTACTATATATTTTAAATGACAAATTACCATATCAAATGGCTCTATCATTTCTTTTTATGATTCATCCATACACATTTCGAAAACACTATAATTTAATAAAATTTTATGTGATGACAATGATGGATGTCCAAGATTACGGTTAACAAAATTAGAATAAGTATTGAAGTATCATTATAGATTCACACTGAATTGAAAATAGTTAAAATTAATTTCAAATTGTCATCTTGACGCCACTAACTTTATTTAAAAATTCGATGAATAAGCATAAGTTCTTTACTGATATCTCAATTAACTCAATCTTCTGTCAATCTGTTAATGGACATTATTTTATCGATATTTATTAATATAATTCTTAAAGAGAAACGGTTGGGAAAGCATTTTGTAGTCCATGTATTCTAATCATTTTTGTTAACTTCATTTAATAAAAAAATAATTTTGTTACAATTTTACAAATTATAGATTACTTTTAGTTTTGTGACCTAATATTCTTTTATCGTGAAAAAAGGTTCCTAAGAACATGTCATAGTTAAAATAACTAAGGTCACAACGGGCAACCCTGACGAACATACTGAAACGAAAGATTTGTCCTTCCATCTATCACACTTTTGTGTCCTTCCAATTCCTTCTTCATTTTAATGCATAGAAAAATATTTTGACTATTATTGTCCATCATCTGTTGATGTGCAATACAGTTTTGGAATATTGATTTTGGTAAGGGACATCGATTTTCGGATTGAAAAACAGTGATGTCAAAGTCAATATACAGAACAAACACACATTGTTGAGGAAAAACAGGACCCATGATACAAAAAGTATACTCTCAAAGCATATACCCATATTGTTCAATCAATTTTCCCCAAATTAAGTTAAGGGGGGGGGGGGGGGGTGGGTCAGTGGAAAAACTATGTGAATTAATTTTTTTATCCTACATTGAACTTTTGATCTCGTCCCTAAAGGGATCCTTACAATGAATTCATTACGAAATCATTTTTTTGTTAGTAGATGTGCAATAATGTTTAATTTTGGTCCAGGAGTAAACTATTTTAAGGATATTCATGGAATTATTTAATATTTTATGGCTTGGAGTTCTACTTTATAATGGAACTGTTTTGTGCACTTAGTAGATGTGTCATAAGGTTCAGAGATTTGATTTTGGTCCTAGTGTCAACAAAAGGGTTGCTTATGGGTAAAATGTGCAAATTTACGACCTTTTATCTAAACCTGAGTCAAAGGCAAAAAATATTTCAACAACATGCAGTATAAGTTGGATTTTCGGAGAGTTCTTATATTTTTGGAGTACATTTTCCAATTTTTTCAATTCTCTTCCTTTCTTTTACTAATACTTGACATCTACTGATCTCGCGAATTTTTAATGTCAATGACACTTATGAACCTTAAAACAATTTAAAAAAATGTTAATAAGGAAATAAAATACATTTTGTTTATACACTAAGGATTTTAAGATATCTGATCACGTCGATATATGATGCACAGCTGTCAATATATTACTGTTGATCTGCTATTTTTCTTTACATATATGATATGCCTTTCAATTATGTTAATCAGTACAAAACACATTATATAACTTATTGTTGTATCTTGGCTGGAACTTGTTATGTTAAGTATTGATTTGAATTTGTTGTGTTCAAAACCACACGTGATGTAACAAGTATTTTTAGGATTCCCCCACTTAATTTGAATTATTTGTCATCCTTTTACATTTTGACATTAAAACATCTATTTTTAATGCTTTATTTACGAAATTCATTCTTGACATTCTAGATAGCTATTTATAATGACAATTAGAATTTTACTATTATTAGATCTATATGATCAGTCATGGTTCATTTTATCTGTCACAGGAGATATCCCATAATGGTAGAACCTAAAACTTAAAAATTATTACAACATAATATATGGGAACACCATTTACATTGTATTCCTTAATAGTTGAAATAACAAACATAACCCAAAATAGAATTTTAAAATTTCCAAAGTGGTCGACAGAATATATTATTCGTTGCAAGAAGTCATTAAAATATACAACATGACAGGATCAACAAGGACCACAGGATAGACACAAGACCACTGACCTAAAGATTCAAGACAATAAGATAATATACATTGTAAATAGGTTAAGTATCAGCGGCCGTAAATTGACTGTTGTCCTCGTGACGGTAGTAAATTACGCTGAGGTCTGGTCCCCACATACCACTGGAAAATGAGCATGTTATGGCACAAAACTGTTAATTCTGAGACATTCCATGACTTGCCTGTTGTCTCGACTAATGGAATTTTTGGAGGAAATAATACTAAAAATAAAGCTAAATAAGAGACGAAAACTACTTGGATTTTTGTAATTTTAATCGATAAAGAACGATAAAAAAGTATCTTGATAATCATAGTTCCGATATGATAGAGTTGTCTTCAGATATCTGGTGTTTGGAGCAGAATTTTCATACCCATATAAGGTAATACGCAACTACCCGTGTGAACTTTTTGTTTTTCAAAGCCAACATATTTATATAAAAGGAAAGTGACATGGGGGCTCCTAGGTTTACCTATCTAAGAATTATCATCATATTGCAGGCAGCAAATTTGACCAAGATTTTGATAGTTGAGATTAAAAGCTCAGCGAGGCAAGACATCTAACTGAAAGACTGATCATAACACTGAACATGTGTCAAAATTGTTGCTTTGGTCAAGAAATTATTGAAAATAAACACTTTAACACGGAACTATTATAAAATGATGATTAAATTTATTCTAATTCCTTTCATATAACCTGGGTATTATCAGGGATAAGTTGATGTCATCACTTAGGGAATTTTACGGTCGTCATCACAAATTGATTGACCACTACAATGTTCCAATATCTAAGATGATGTTGGACCTGTTCCCACTGTCGTAACCTTTCATGTGCCTTCATCGATTTGTGACTTCCCGCGGATTGGTTTTGTTGAACTTCACGACGGGTGCCGTATACGGAGCAGGAACTGCTTACCATTCCGGATCACCTGGGTTCACTCCTGGTTTTTATAGGAGTTCGTGTTGTTCATTGCTTTTTAGTTTTCTGTGTTTATTTGTTGTGCTTAAGGTTGTTCATTTGTCTTCCCGGGTATGTCTGTCCAATGGATTACGTTTTTTTTTATTGCTCCTGAGGTATATTTGTCCTTTTTATATAAGAAATTCCACAGTGAAATTCTATTTTTTTCCTAATTTGTGCATAAATGTACTTATGGAAAAAAAAGTACAGAACCGCAATGCGTCACCATTATATTGACGACGTGTTAAAATGAAGTCATCGTTGGTTGTGGTTGCCCACATTTGTTAATTTAAGTACCGTACAAAACTGCAAGCATCATATATAGTATAACATAAATACATTCGTTGTGGTTTTCTTTCGATTTATCATCATTACTTTTTATTTCTAAATTTTTGATCTGTGGTTTTTTTTTTCTTCTAGTAGTTTGACACTTTAACAATATATTTTCTAATAAGACTAGTTATCGCATTTTTACAAGTTGACCTTTGATCTTTTTTTGGTTTCATAGTTTTTAGTACCAGGCTACTCGCTTTATGTAATTGCAGGATATCACTAACGTCACTTGGAAATGGAGCGATATTAAAATAATCCTATATACAACCTTTGATACCAAGTTATCTTACATCTCAATCTAAGGCGTAATTGTTTATATCTGTTTATTTATACAGTGGTAATATATAACAAATTATGATTTGTATGAAATTAATGAATAAAAATTATAATTTGTATACAATTACCCTGAAAATCACATATTACTTGGGCAAAATTTGAACAATTTGCAATTGCTTAAAATCAAATATATTTTATTACAAACATTAACTAATATTAATAAGAAATGGGAAAAATAACAACATTTCACAAAATCTGTCAAATAGACTACTTATTCAAATGATTTCCGGTTTTTCAAAACTGCTTGTTAGAGTATGGCATAGAACCATGGCAACGCGAATTGCACATCATGTTTTGCCTTTTACACTGGAATTTTGAAGTGTTACATCCACTTTTGCACTTGCAAGATAAGTAGCCCTTGCCACCAGTTTATGAAAGTTTCCGAACTGCTTCACGCAGAGAATTTTGTAGAGACGGAATCATGGTAAAAATAAGATCTGTTTCATTGACAGTCTAAATTTGGTTCCTGCAAAGATACCCCGCTAATGTCCCAACAGAGGCGCCAAACGATAGCCATAGTCAGTAACATCTTCAATTACACCCAAAATATTTCTTGGACCTGGTGGTCCGCGATTGTTCTGTGGAATAAGAAAAATCACATTATTTTTCAGCCTGAATCTGTTATCCTGAGATGGCTCGTTTTCGTGTATGTTTAATAGGCATTTTCGTTTCTGTTGCCATTTCAGATGTAACTCGACCATGGACAGGCTCAACCAATTGAATATCTGTATCAGAATCTTTTCCCTATCTGGTATTAGGGAAGGACAATGCTTACTTTGTCAAAACATACACTGATTCTAACAAAACATACTTTGTTAACATGCTGGAATTTCTCATCGACAACATCTTTGTTGAGGTTGGAGGACATGTTTTTCAATAGACGATCGACATCCAAATGGGGACAAACTGTGCGCCGCTTTTGGTCGACCTGTTCTTGTTTCCACACGAAGATAAATTTTACAGGGGCTATTGAATCGAAAAGAAAAGATACTAGCTCAGTCCTTTAATTTCAGTTACCGCTATACAGATGGTGTTTTGTCACTAACAATTACCTACATCTCATCTTTCCAAGTGAACTTGAAATTAAAAAGACCACAGACACACCAACTTCTGCTTCATTTCTGGATTTGTACTTTTACATAGATAATAATTGAAATCAAAACTTTATGCCAAACGTGATGATTTTAATTTTCCGATTGTGAACTTCCCCTTTCTTAGTAGTAACATATCTATAGGTTTACATTTCACAACTGATTCGTTATTGTCGCGCATGTGATTTATACGGCGACTTTCTCGGCAGGGGGAGATTGCTGTCACATAAACTTCTAAGACAGAGTTATGTCTGTGTTAATTTCATCATTCAAAAAGTTTTATGGTCGTCATTATGAATTGACTGGCCGATTCGAAGTTTCTACCACGCGTATGATACTAGATATCCTCAGTTAGATTTCACGTCCTTCTGGAATTGACACCTCACCGGACTAGATGCTTCACTGGCTTTTACTCGCTGGCAATGTGGCGGGTGCCGTTAACAGAGCAAAACATGCTTACCCTCACGGAGCACATGATGTCAATCCCTGTATTTAATGGGAGTTCACATTGATATTAGCTAGTACTTTAGTTTCTGTGCTGTCTTGTTCTAGTTTTGTTTAGTTTATTATACATGTATCCTTGTGGCGTTTGTTTGTTGTGTTCCATTCTCCTGACTTTGTGTTTTCCTTGGACTTCGAATTTGCGGACTTTTTCGACTGTTTTGTCGCTTCGGTATTATTTTACCGATATTGAATGTTGTATTCTCCTCCAATCAGCGGTAATTTCAGTAGTAACAAGAGATGATGTAGATGGAAGTTCATCAGCAGAGGCAGTATTAGTATCATCATCTGATTCAGATACATGTACATGTAGAGATAACATATTCGTCATCGCTTGTTCCTTCAGTTGAATTAACTTTGCTTGCCTCAGCTAGCATTTGCTCAAGATCCTGTAGAGTCTCTACATTGGGAAGTAATTCCTTTGATATAGAAGACAAGCCATTTATTGGATCAGCACTAAAGGCTTGTACGGAGGTTGACCTATGTTTCTGTGGTGGGACCGGTTTTTCTGGAATTGCACAAAGCGTAATCCTTCAGACCTCTAGGTTGTATCGTTATCATTCGTCCATGTCTTCACAATTTGAACATAACCCTGACTTTGGGGATGTCGTGGTCTTCTATGAACAATTACAAGTTCATTCCACAGTGATTTGAGTTCCTTGATAATATTGGATGTGAATTGTCCTCCCATTGTCACTCTGAAGAATGTGAGGGGCCCTCATTAAAAGGTATATATCAAGAAGATGGTATGCTACTGCAGCAGCTCTCTTGGACCTCGGCGGTCTCAAAACACAGACTTTTGTAAAATGATCCTGGCAGTGCATTATCCATTTAAAATCATTATCGGGTATAGACTAAAAATCAATTAAATCAAAAATACCTCTGGAATTGAAATCAGCTGATAAAATGGCTTCACGACTAGTTTTGAACTTTGTTCAGATTGTAATTTGTATGAGCATTTTTTGGACAAATTACAATTTGTACAAACCTAAAATACAATTTTTTTTTGTACAAATTATAATTTGTATGAAATTACAACTTGTACACAACATATATATAGCGAATTTGGCAAATTGGTCTAAGGCGCTTGACATGGTGCTAGACGAATAGGTGACATCGAGTCTCAACGGTTTGTGTTCGAGACCCGCCAAAGGCGGACAATATCTAACAGTATTAAAATTTTATTTATATACTAGAACACGTATATGATTTTGCTTTCATTATGAGACTTACAGACAAATTACGATATTTATTTGTTAGAATTTCAGACCTTTTTGACTACCTTGTAGCTATGTCTTCCAATAACAGCGAAATGACGCATTCGACATTTAGAAAAGAATTTTGGTCAAACCATTACTTTGGACCGTCTCGAACTTGCAGTGTGGTGTGCGATTTTTCTCCACTGATAAAGATCAAATAGAACGATAAGCAGTATAAAATGGAGAGAATTGACATAGGTCAAACTTAATGTCTGCAGTATACACTTTATACTTTTTATACCAGCACTTTCGAATGAAAGTTCGGGTATATTGTCGTTGCGGTCGTCCGTCTGTCCGACCGTCCGTCACACTTTCTTTTGGCGTACACTCCTCCATTTTTGAATTCAAACCATTTTTATTGTTGCCATATTGTTGCTTACCAACTGTAGATGCGCAATAAGGTTTTGGAATTCCAAATTTTTTAAGAGGGGGTGGGAGGGACCAGAAAGGGTCGAAACAGAAAAAAAAGCATAATTGCTAAAATAACTATGTCATATTGTTGCTTGCTAACTGCAGATGCGCAAAAGGTTTTGGAATTCCAAATTTCTAAAAGCGGGCCTTGGAGGGACCATAAATGACCAAAATTGACAAAGAGCCTTGTGAAACGGACCCCTATTTCATTTTTGAATTAAAATCTTTTTTATTGTTGCCATATTGTTGCTTACGAACTGTAGATGCGAAATAAGGTTTTGGAATTCCAAATTTTTTTAAAGGGGGTGGGAGGGACCAAAAAGGGCCGAAACAGAAAAAAGACCATAATTACTAAAATTTTATCTAAAGATAAAAAATTGAAGAAATTTGTGAATTTCAGTTTAAGTGCTACAGGTCCCTAAAAGGGTCCAAATAGTTAAATTATAGTAAAAGTGGGTAGTGATATATTTGTGAAAAGGTTATTTGTTTCAGATGCAAACTGTAATGCTAAGCATGCTTTTATTTTGCATTTTGAGGATTTAAAGGGCCAAAAAGGGAAAAGAGGCCAAAAAATTAGATTACAGTAAAAGTGGGTTGTGATATAGCTCTGCAAAGGTTATTTGTTACAGATGCAAACTTTAATGCAATGGAAACTGAAAATGTTAAGAAAGTTTGTTTACAAATAAATGTGGGTTGCGGGTATAGCTGTCGTTCCGGCAGCCCCTACCTCTAGTTTAAATTGCACCTGCAGAAAGAAGCGTCTTTTAATCTGATAAATTTTTGTGAAAGGTTTCTCTTTGTACGGGTAAATTTTATAATTCATTCATATAAGCTATACATGAATTAAAGTAGAAATATCCCCATATTTTCGAACAATAGGTAAACTACGAATTTCAGTAACTTTGAGTGAGTATTTTTTACAGGTACTGTAATGTTGCAATTTTTAACTTTTAAAGAATCATTAGTGTGGGTGAAGTGGAGTTAACATGTTTTAATCAGGCATTTTGTAAGCTTACTCGTTGAACTATTCAAGGACTATTTTTGTAAAATAATTAAAATATCATTAACACATTAACCGAAAAAATCAAAACATATTTTGAAAGCGATCATTTAAAATTGGAATGATAATAACTTTAAAAACCACAAAAATATAAAACCACCGTAGTATGCTGTGGTTGGAACTCGTTCACATATTTATGTGTGATTATTTCATTGTGGTTATAACTTAAAGAGATATTTAGGTGTATTGTTGCATCAAGTTTGCTTTTCAATACGTTCAAGGTGATTTTCATAATTATTTTTGTTCCGGGTTAAAAAAAATTTAAAAAGGATATTATTTGTATTAGATTTTTTGCATCTTAGACATATAATGACGAGACTACTTTTATTTTTTTTAAAAATGTATTTGTTTTTTTCCGAATTTTGACTATAATTGACTACGTGATTAATGCAAATGTCCCGGATCATGCGGTTCCATAAATGTAACGATAATGACCTCTGTAATTTTCGACAATTAAGGGCACACACATATAATCCCTTTTTATTGTATTTCTTCTGTATTTATTTTCTGTTCCTTATACAAGCATTTTAACTGGTTTTTTTTCTAAATTTAAATAGAATATTCAAAGTTAATGTTTTAAAATTTGTGAATGAAAATGCACTATAAATTTAAATTAATTGTGGTCTCGGACCCGCTATACACTTAACATATTTGCACAGAGGCTGCATACCAACAACAAAATGGGTTTCATCTTGGGATATATCTACGCCATTCCTGCTTTGAACCTTTGGTATAATTTATTTTCTGTGAAAAGGAAATGTAACTTACGGTCATGGCCTATTAAGATCTATTAATACACAGAATTTACCTTAAATTTTTAATACAGACAAAAATCTAATACATATTATGATATGTCTTGTGATTGTTTAAATGTTTGTTTTGTTTTACAAATGCATTTTGGTCAAATTGTGTCACTCTTGTTGGATTTATTTGTCTGTTACTTTGGGCATATTGTAAAACATGGAGTGGAGTCTGGAGTTATTTTTGGAATGGAGTTTGGATTCATTTTTGGAATGGAGTCTGGAGTCATTTTTGGAGTGGAGTTTGGAGTCATTTTTGGAGTGGAGTTTTGGATTAACCTAGCCCCTTTTTGTTCGGTTTTTACTTGTATGTATTTAAAAGATTTCAATTATTTATACAGAAATATTTAATTTCATTAAACTGATATCGTGAATTCTGTCATAAATATTTTATATATCAGCAGCAGTATCCTTTTTCAGTAAATATATAGTGCATTGCAAGCCCTGCTTGTAACCATGCACATGATGCACATCCTGTAGTTTAATAACTGACGATAGCTCAATTAAAACAACACTCATGAAATATTTACTTTTCTTTGGGATCAGACATCATCACATTGTTTCAACAACAAAAAATTAGAAAACATATTGACAGAATTAAGAAGCTACCATAGGAAATTATTCTGAAATAAAAAAAAGGGAAAAAAATAAAAGAAAAGAAATGGTTCTCAAAAGTTTCCAAATTATAAAGACAAGTCTACTTTGAGGGGGCATGACATACCCCTATATACATCAATGAATGCATATTCTAATTAGACGTCGGCATATATATATGGTTACATGGTGATGATCTCAAAGGTTTCAAAGCAACAAAGAAAAATAAATTTTGACGAGGTGGAGCATACACCAAGAGACCTAATATATTTGGATTCCTCTTTCTTTTAATTGTTTTGGCTTTTGATGGTTGTGCTCATTAATTCATCGTTATATCTTTAACCGGTTTTCCAACCCCTTGATCTCGAGGACTGCTGATGAGTTGTCAGTCAACGAAATGACCATACAGTGCATCAAATTTATTTCGGTATTTTGTGATACGTTTTATAAATACCTCAATGAATGCCTCTAGATCTTCTTATAACGAGTAAGAACATTTATGGGACCCACAGTTTTGAAAATTAAAATTCTTAAAAGTCCGGCAGCTTAGAGCAGCATATGTAGATGTTCAATAAGGTTTAAGAATTTTAATTTTCAAAACTTTGGGCCCACAGGAGTCTTATTCCCAAAACTGTGAAAAAATCAGTTGAAGAAAAAAAATAAACGATCCACTTATAAAATTTACGTACAGATATGGCTAAACAACATGAAAAAGAAGAAAACAGGTTTGTTTGTGTAGTTTGGACAGCTCCAGAATTTTTCATATTTATGTCATCGGATCGGCAGTTAGCTGAGGTGAACAAATTGTATACCTGTAATAAAACCAGAAATCAATGATTATAAAGTTTCCTTCCTCCCCCTCCCCCCAACTAATTTTTGGGTGTAGCTGTGTAGCTCCCCGAGATGCACCCTTACAACAGTAATATGATTGCAGGTCGCTCATATTGGACTCGGACATAAAACTTAACCTAAGTCAATGAAGTGCAATAAGTAGGTCAGAATAATCTAACTCTGTGGGAGGCTGTGTTACTCCCCGAGATGCACCCTCACACCAAGTAATTTGATTGTAGGCCACTTTGTATGTTAAAACTGATTTTTGACATAAGATTTAAAAGCCATTCAACCATGTAATATGGGTTATATTACCTTTCATCTTATGTCATATGGCCAGTATTTTACACATGCACCTACACACAAAAATATATGACCCTATGTCAACTAGTAATTTAGAACTGGCTATATACAAGCACGTGGACATGGACACTGGGAGCACTCCATTAGCCCCCTCAACTTCTTGGAACTATTGACTCCAAACTCCACTCCAAAAATTACTCTGGACTCCACTCCAAAAATCACTCCACATTCCACTCCATGTTTTGTATCATTAGTGTTGTTTTGATTGAGCTGTCATCAGTTATTTAACTACAGGATGTGGTTACAAGCAGGGTTTGCAATGCACTATAAATTTACTGAGATAGGGTATTATAAAATATTTGTCAGAATTCACAATATCATTTTACTAAAATTAAATATTTCTGTTTATAAATAAATGTAATAATAATTTAACACATGAAAGGGGGTGGGTTAATCCAAAACTTCACTCCAAAAATGACTCCAAACTGGACTCCAAAGTGGACTCCGAACTCCACTCCAAATATGACTCCAGCCTCCACTCCATGTTATGCAATATGCCGTTACTTTGTGTAATAAGTTGACTGACCTTGTAGACTTGTCCTTGAAATATGATTGATGTTATGTGATGTAACTGACATTTTGTAGAAATGCCGCTCAGAATGGTGAAGTGTGGTGTGAGTTTTCTCCATGTTGTAGGTCCCACTATGACCTCAAGATAATGAATAGTAATAAAACTTGTTCCTTTGTCACATGCATGTACATATAAGGATTTTCTGTCAGGAATTCATCCATCATATCTTCTTTCATGTATATTGTGTAATTAGCTGCCTAAGATTTAATGCTTATGAACTGTTCTTGATTGCCGTTTATCTGTTTCTGAATGATCACTAGCCTGTCAACTTCGAATCTCACCTGTGGCGGGGTGCGTTCGACTCCGATCTAAATTGACAAGGATTGCCAATTTCCCTACCGAAGGTCGGTGGTTCTCTCCGGGTACTCAGGCTTCCTCCGCCAATAAAAACTGGCCGCCCCGAAATAGCCAAATGTGCTGAAAACGGCGTAAAACCTCAACTAAACTAAACCAAACTGAATGAACAAAACTTTTGACAGAAGGAATATTTCAGTGAATATATACATTGAATTCAGAAAGGGTTTAGGTAAAGATAGCTCAAATCGAAACAAGGTTCAATAATATAAACACATATGAAACAGGTAGTTTAATCGAGGTACTCATGGTACACTGTAAGGTCAATTTGTCTGATGGAGATGAGACTTACTCGATGATCACAATAAAAAATATTAAATAGAATATTTTTAAATATTTAATAAAAAATAGAATTATATAAAATTTATGTACATCAAAATAAATAAAATCACTATGTACAAACAGAATTATCACAGAATTCATGCTTTTATGAGATCATTTGGGATTCCAATTATCTCCCGTTTATTCAACCCCAGTTCCATACAATAGTAAGCAGTGATAACCATTACTCTATAGATACGACGGTCTACAAAGATAAATAGCAACGTAATCTATGAATCCTCTGAAATTATCAAATAATCTACCATGCCCAATCTGTAAGGCAGCCATACTCTTTTTCAGTTTACCGACTGACCACTTTTCATTCAGTATACCATTACTTCGTCCTTCAAGTTTGACTCCGTCATGTATGTAGTATACTTCGTTCCAATTACCCGGCTGCAATGTAAAATAAATTAGGTCAATGATTTGTTTCAGTGAGAATCTCGTAGACAGTGTCTATGACGTCACGTCTCAGATATATTTTTATGGATCATGTAACTAAATATACATGTATATTTCGTTAATTAAAAGTGGAAACCACCTTGTAACTTAACTTTCAATTTACCATGATATGAATTCACACGGTTGCACTGTAACTATGATACTCTGACCTACATTGATAAACATAATTTAGAAGGCTATAAATTTTAGAATCAGACTTTTCAGACAAGTGGGCTGGGTAAGAATAATGACAATAAATTAAGTAACCATGTTTGATAAAACTTTCCGTCTTCCTGTCAGTCTTACATGCATACATGCAAGAATTATAATGCATTACTTAAAATTCAGGGGAGACCAGAAATCGTATTTTTCATTGCAGCATCCTCCCCAATGGTTCTCAAGGCCAAACGATAGAAATATTGAACGATTAACTAAATATCAACCCTAAAAGGGAATAAGGTTAAATTTTTACATTAGAAATAAATAAATTGTAGAAAATTGACATTGCCAAAAAATATGAATCCATGTTTATTGGCTTTACATTCAAGGATTTCTAAGAAAACAGACTAACAAAATTTTACTGTAATCTCAACTTGTTGAAAAGTATTTTTCATATACATGAAATGCATGCAGAGTTTTGACTGCTATTTCAACTTAAAAAAATATGAATTATTCAAAAATATAAGTACACATTTGTCAACTTTATGATTATGTGATATATATCCATAAATACATATTTTAACAGATAACGGTTATTTGAAATTTATGATTTTCAACAAAAATGGTACACATTTCTCGGCTGGCTTTAAATGCTACTTTGGACTGTTAGTCCCAAAACTTTGCATCAAATATTCCTTGGAGTCTGGTAATGTTGCACATGTACTATAATACTTACATTTGATGGTAAATGAAATGTGGATACTGTGTCATTCTCGGATTTTGCCATGTAATGTACATTTCGTCTGCTTTTTACCAATGCTACCGATGGTATATGATCACAGCAATCGTCGCCATTACTAAAAAGGGCCTCTAGTCGGTCGCTTGGTGCATCTAAATATCTTATCTTAAGAACGAAATCAGAATATGTCTCGAAATTGGAAAATCTTGGAATGACGAGTTTGGCAGTACCATCGAAATATCCATATCCACTTCCATCAGTTTGAACATTGACATTTTGAATAGCTATATTATTACCAGAATGGTCGTTGGTATCATTGTTGAATGGAATATAAACTTCTGGTTTGCACTCTGAAAGAAATACAATATGTGAGTATATCAAGAAATACAATGTTACTGGTTTCTAATGAAAACGTAAATATCTGGGAGTATGCGTAAAAAATATACGCATACAGACTGAAAAAATACATCTAAGAATACATATATATATCTATGCCTGTGATTCCGTAATAAGTATAGGGAAATGGAACGTAGCAAGCACTGTATGGCTGCAAGATTGTATTAGATGTACATGTGACCATGTTAAACTTAAAACTTAAAACACACGATGGTGGCTTATTGAAAAATTCTGGTTTTTATTGGTACCATTCTTAAATAAAGTTAATGAGTCTCTCTGAGATGAAAGATCAACATATTTTTGATCTGATGTTTTATCTAAAATTCACCACACATACAATTAAATTAAACAAATAGCTTTCGACATTTTTTTTTCGTACAAGAAAGATAAATATTTTTCTATAATATTCCGTAAGAAATTTAACACTCAAATAGTTTGAATTCCCTAATTTTTCTTTCGTTTTATTTTCAATCCAAGGTCATCATCTTTAGCATGAATTCTAAACTTGTTGACAATTTCGTGCACTCATACTAAATAAACGTTTAAGATTTACGATGACAAAGGTTATTGTGTAGATAAATGCTAATTCTTTACCGTAAAGTAACAATGTAGTTATATTTATGACAGCAAAAAGCTTAGATTTAACCACAAAATCAAATTCCCTGTCAATAATTATTGTTTTATTTGAAACTTTATGACTGTAATAAAATTAGTTTTATTGAAAGATGATTAACCCACGCCATGTATTCTTATGTTGATGGCCCTATTCCGTACTATATTACTTATCACCTAATGCTTCCATTTTAACATTTTCCAATTTTATATTTAATAATTTCTCACATTCTTTAAAAGATATAATTCTGAAAGTTTCCCACTTTATTGCTGCTGCAATGCCAGAATATTTTTTGACTGTTCTATTTTATATATAAACTATTGACACAAAGATATGTCTCGCCTACCCGCAGAAAATTCGAAAAAAAGACAATCTGATGGACAGCAACATTGCTTAATTGAAAGTCGCTATCAAACTAACTTAAGCAGACAACTTAACAATTGTTGACGCCAATGACGCATGAGACCCGGGAAAAGC
This sequence comes from Mytilisepta virgata, assembly GCA_028015205.1. Classification (NCBI taxonomy): domain Eukaryota; kingdom Metazoa; phylum Mollusca; class Bivalvia; order Mytilida; family Mytilidae; genus Mytilisepta; species Mytilisepta virgata. The sequence goes on from CM051515.1 coordinate 43,651,031, forward strand.
AACACCTATGTTATAATAATAAAATTTTGATGCACCGGATAATTATGTCAGAAATACTTTTATTTTGAGTAGTTTATAGCATCGGAGACTTGAGTCTTACAGCACGAACTAAATGTGCACATTTCAACAAACCATTTCCAATCAGTTATGCCTAAGATCTAAAAGGCAGCAACAATTCATGTCAAGAAAAACAAATAATATAAAAAAAATACCTTTATGGCCAGGAATGTAAGATGCATGAAATGTGCATGCGCAATCTACAGGATTGTAGTGAGTACCAGGCGCACAAGGTCTAATGAGCCAACCATGACCTTCTACATATTGTTCATATGCTGCAAGATTCCCCAAAACAGGTTTGGAATCACAAGCGCCTTCATGATAATTTTTTGGAGGGCATGGGTCTGTTGGTCCATCATGTTCCATACACCCTTGATAAGGTCTGTATAAATACCCCTCTGGACAACACATTGCCACCGACTTTCCAAGATTACATTTCCAGTGAGCACGGTTGTTTTTAATTGATCCATGAGGATAAGACAGCAAACCTGGAAGCTTACATTTCTCTGTAATAAATGTAAAATAATTTATTTTAATAATACGAAACTCACCAGAAATACTGTTAATTCTAGGGATTCTTTATTTTTTTCAAATTAAAAAATGACTTCTAAGTAAAACAAAAAAAAAAAAAAAATACAATTGTGTTGATTTCTTTTAAATGCATCAAAAATTTGACATTTTCCTAAATTACTATATTAATTACGTAAATTACGTAAAAAACAAATACCTTTGCTGCAAAAAACCTTTTCTGAAGACCTGCAAGTAAGAACGTCTTGGTCCCAATAAGTATTAAAAGGACATTGTCTATAAACAGCTTGGATCTGTTTGTTTTCACCAAAGTAACACTGTGTAAATTTGTCACAATCTTCCGGATGAGGATTGAAGCCAACACCATTTTCCATTTTACAACCATCACAAGGACCTATTAAAAAAGGCAAGTTTTTAAAGTAAATATAGCCTACCCAAGACCCGCTAAAGTTAACATTTACTTTAGGAATAAAATATAGAAAAATAAGGATATGATGTTTGAAAGTAGTCACATTGTAAAATCAAAGCGAATAAGCTGGAAAAAATAATTAAAAGAATAATTTTTTATCTGGGTAATATCATCGACATGTACAAGTTATAGTATCATATAAGAATGGTACGAATTTTTGATATATTCAACTTAAGTAAATACATGTCAGAAGAAAACTAGTTTCATTGCTGGTGCACTTTCTTTTATACCCGACAGACGAATACCATATTGATAAATTAAATATACTTTAAGGACACTGGCATATTTTTATTTGTTAAATCTAAGCTTGGTTTGTTGCTTTTGAAAAACACTTTTAATTACTGAACTGATAAATATACTCGTGTAAAAACATGTGTTTCTATTCCTGTATCTTACCAGCTATTGGTGCCATAGTTGTTAGTCTACTCTGAACTGTGGTCGTCGGCACTGGTGTCGTCGTCGATGGTTCTACAGTGGTTGTCGGCTGGGTCCATACTGTGACAAACGGTGCTATAATTAAGTTTTATAAAAGGATATAATGTTCAAGATAAATTGGATTATCCAATGAATTGTAAAAATGGCATTTAATTGAGATTGTATATATTATGAATGCGCATTGCCTACATTTCAGTTACTGTTGATTCATTAAATTTGATATTTCTAATAGTTTTTGATTTGGTTCAGTGGAACCAAAAATTAAAGAATCTGGCGCAAAAAACAAATATATGTATCTGACATATATTTGGGCAAAGTTTGTAACTTTTAAATAATCATTAAAAAAATATTTGTCACTATTCGTACATATCATATCTTAATCATTTTCCTTTATAAAAACAAAAAACAAGCATACCAATTGATTGCAGCGGTGAAAAATCAACAAAAAAAAAAAAAAAAAGAAAGAAAAAAAAAAGAAGAAAAATGAAAGAACAAAGTAAAATGAGTTAAGGTACTCCTTCGGACGGAAATCCAATCTGATAGAACAAAAGTATGTACATATCAACAAATGTTCTTTGTGTTTATACGTTAGGTCATACAATCCTATAACCACCATATATGTCATTTTATTTTTCAAATTTTGAGCACAATGAAATTATTGTTATAAGATAAATAATTCGAAGTTTCAGTACAAAGATGATTCATTTTTAATATTAAAAAAATCGTAATTCATCTTTAACCTTGGATGTAAATGGTAAAGTACTTTTGTAATTTTTCCACTGTTATGAAGTTACAAAATGTATATATTGTATACAATTAAAGATGATTCATTTTTAATATTCAAAAATCATACTTCTTCTTTAACCTTGGATTGCAAATAATGTCGTACTTTTGTATTTTTTTCTTTTGTTATGAAATTATATTTGATAACATCGTAAATAATACAAATTTAATAATATTATTGAAATGTAATGAATGTACACATCTTTAGAAGTGCTAATAAAAGTCAAAGCCTGAAACCATAAACAGATACTGTTTTAACGTAGAATGAATTACTAAAATGACCCCCCTTTCATAAGGTAAACCATTAAACCATACAAGGACAGAGCTGTGTACAATGGAGATATAACTTTTAAGAGTTTTAGCATCAGTTTCGTGCTATAACCGTAAAAAGGGCAATTAAATTTGCACTAGTGGACTTGAGCCCCAGTAAAGCGATTCATTCATTTTACAAAATTGCAGGAATAAACAACTAGACGTATCAGATAGATAGGACAAAAATGCTTACACAATACAATAGAAAGAAATAATATGGGCAGACAAACTCGAGTATTTAAATGCACAATATAAAACGACCGAATACTAAAAATCATGGATAACACAACACAAACTGCTATAAATCATTAGTGAACTGAAATTCCCCGGAAGTTTAAACAATTCCTGCTCCTTACACGACACCCGTCGTAAAACAAAGTCAACTATTTGGTATAAATGTAAAGCTTACCTGGACAGATAAGCTCTGTCAGTTTCTCTACAGATAGTGGCAGTTGTCTGAAAGTATCAACAGTCAATACTTGGTCACTATTTGTAGCAATTCCCTCAAGTTCTGTCTTGTCGATTAAATTCGATACTCCTATAGCGAACATATTAACTCCTTCGTTCTTTGCAAGAAAAGCCGCTTGAAGTGTTTCACCTGGATTTAGAGAGGTTTCGGATGTTATTACAATAGCAACTTTTGGAACACCACGGGTTTTATAATGCGTTGTAAACATTTGAAAGATTGCTTCAATTCCTTCAGCAGTATTTTTGCCTCTTCCAGATCGTCGAAGATTGGCGATTTCATTTTTTAACAGTGAACTGTTACTAGATATTGGTATTTCCTTTGTTACAGTTGCACCATAAACTATTATACCCATTCGTCCTTCGCCTGACCTTACGTGAAGTCGATCCGTCAAAAGAGTCAGAGTATTTTTGATATAACCAAAGTTACGCCGTGAAATTGTCCTGGAACCATGAATAAGAAATACAAAATCAACAGCTCCTCGACATCCTAAAATAAATTGAAATAACGTGTTAAATATCATTTTTGTATATTTTTAAGCGTTAAAGCATTACAGACGAAACTAATGATAATAAAATTCTTTGTTATATTATGTATTGGCCTGGTTGGTTTATTATGTTATGTTGCTATGCTCAATGCCAAATGAAGGCCAAATGAAGGCTTTAAACATTTCTGCCTACAGTTTATGTCATCATGAAATGAAAGTATTAGAATATAACATATCCCCCCTCAAAAACAGGGAAAAGCTGCAAAAATACTTTTAACTCTTGGATTCCTAGATTTGTTTCGAAACAACAGCTAGATAAGCTGTTACAGATGAAAAAGAACATGGATATAATTGTGATTACTATAATCTTACCTGGTACTGTAGATGTGTTTGCATTAACGTTGTATGATACAGACACGAGAAAAGTTAATAGACAAACGTAATAGTTGAAATATAACATTATAAAAAGTTTCAAGAATATTAAACTGTTACTGTATAATTAATAAGAAAACGGATATTTGTCTTTGACGATCTTAAATAAATCTGGATTTTGTCATGGAAGGGAGAAATATATATATCCCCGAATTTTCAATTAGATTGCAGTTTCTTGTTTCCTTGTTCCTGTACAGCTCTAGTCATACTGGTTCATTCTGACGTAATTCCGCGGCTACAATGACATCACCCAGACGCACAATTTGTTTAAACGAGTTGAAAGAAAAACGCAGGCTACGCTTGAATAATTTAATTGACAACCAACAACCTAACAAATGTTATTGGTATTTTTCAGGTAAAACTGTCTCACGCTGTTCAATTCATGTTCTAAAAAAAGAAATTGTGATATTTAATTAATGGTAATGACAAACATTAAGCTATTTTCAATTTCATTTATCTTATTTCAGACGATAGAACTTTTGTCTGATCAATCCTAGCCGACAAGTGTAGGAGGTGAAATAATTAGTACTGATAAAATCACTACGATTAACATAAAAAGAAATGGATGGACCTTTCATGTCTCACAAGGTTAACATATATTATATTCATTAACTCATTAACATAGAAAATATGAGTGGAACCTATCTTGTCTTTTAAGGTTAATTAAAAAAAATATCTATTCCATCTGCTTTGTATTCAATAAAAGCCACACTGGAAGGGAAATACTAGTCACGAAGGAGATAAATGATAAACTTGAAAAACCATGGGGTAAATAGATACGAATGTATTTGTATTAACAGTTGCGTGATAACATCAGGTTTATGGACCCCAAAAATCCCTTTTTATCAATTCTTCTATGGACCTGTGATGGGTCGCGGGAGCTCAACCCACAGAGCTGCCTAGCGCGTCTACAGGTTGCGGATAGGGGACGACCCTCTCGTTTAGGGGTTGTCAGGTCAATATACGGAAAGCCTGACCACGGCCCATAGTGGGTAATGTGTTTAATAGAATGCCACACTCCTTGTAGGCTAAATAAAGACCCCCTTCTGTAGTTTTAGAAAAAAAGTAGACTAATGGTCGCTCACAGTAGGCTAAATTATTTGATCCTACATAACCATCTACCCCTTTTTCAGTGGAAGTTAAAATTGGTATCCCTTTGTATCCCGTCCCACTCCTATTGAACTGTGTTTTATAAATTGTTGAACTGGTTCTCGTCCTGAAGAAGCATGAAATATTTGACACTGGACGTTATTCAAACAACAATCGATAAATTCTCTTGAGTATATATTTACAAAATAAACTAGACTGAGGCAGTCGGCAACGACAGCTATCCCCGCACTCCCCACATGTCGTATCCCTGTGCACCTTTTTCACAATCATACCTTTAAATACAGGCCCAAAGTTTGGAAAATTAAAATTCTAAACCTTATTGCACATCTGCATATAGTGTATGACAATACTGTATAGAAATAAAATGTATAAAATGAAAATGAAAGAAAAGTTTTAGTCACCATCTTATAATTCCCGGTTTTTGAAATCCGACCCCTAAAGGCCCCAATTTTTGAAAATCAAAATTCTAAAACCTTATTGCGCATCTAAGGTTAGTGTGTGACAATATTATATAGAAATTAAATGCAATAAATGAAAAATCAAAGAGGAGTTTCTCAATTTTCGAAATATTCGACCCTTTTGGGCCCCAATTTTTGAAAATCAAATTCTAAAACCTCGTTGCGCATCTACATACAGTATGTTACAATACTGTATAGAAATAAAATGCATGAAGTTAAAAATGAAAGTGTCACGGACGGACGGATCAAATCCCCAAACTTCTTTGAAATGGAGTCAACAATACAAGGGGAAAAATCTTGAAGTATGGTGCAAATGACCTGTTAACTATATCTTTGTAACCCAAAAGATGTATTATATATTTATAGCTTACCCCTATTCACGGGTTTTGTTTAGAATTCGGTCTGTTACAAACTTCAATTGTCATTAACTATAAAGTAAATTGTTAATTTTTGAAAGAAACTAAGATTTTATCCCTTTTAAATTTGTAAATTCATAAATCGGTTATTTGATTCTGTAAAAACTACGCATCACGTAGTTTATCTTAAAATCTTGTGCATAGCTCTGTCCATAGACGACTTTAGCGTTACCTTTTTGGTCGTTTGATTCTTGTCTCCAGTATATTGGATTATTGTTCGTCAACCAGTTCACGAAATATGTGTATCTGGTGTTTTTTAAACTTGTATTATTACCCCTTTGAGGGCACCTTTGCTGGTGTATTCCCACATTAGCTTGATATTCTTTAGTTCTACTGTTATATAATGTTAAATTTTATGAAAACTAAGATTATTTCGCTCCTTTATAGCTATGTCTTTTGATGGCTTTGACTTTACTCTTCTGGACATTTTGGTATTTAAATATGGTCTTCTAAGTTTTGGATCATTTTGGTATTTAAATATGGTCTTCTAAGTTTTGGATCATTTCGGTATTTAAATATGCTCTTCTAAGTTTTGGATTATTTCTTCGGTTTTCTACACTTTTGGCATTCAGCGAAACTAAATGGACGAATGTGCATATCGTTTGAAAGAAATCTTGTTTGCCTTTATATCAAGCTATCATTTCTGAGCATTGTATGAATGTATCATATTTTTATTGAACATGAATATGAAAAAAAACCCCACAATAAATGTGGTAAAAACTCAAAGGAGTCGATATCCTACCTCCAAACTGACAGTTATGCATAAAAGGGGTTAAATATATAAATCTAGATGAGCTTACCATCACACTATGTTTCTCGCGGCGGAAATTCACAGCACAGAATAAGTCGCAAATCGACGAAATGTGCATATTTTGTGCATCAAAATTGGTATCAGAAAATAAGGAGCATCTCCATCGTGCAAACCCCTGTATTTTGGTATTTTGTTTTGTTTACACTTCCGGTTATTTCGGCATTTGAATCAAATAGCTCTAAAACGTCTTGGATTTTGTTTGATAATTTAATATTGATTGGTAAAATATTTTTCGTCTATCATATCAAAGATTAAATTTTTATTTTCTTCTATGATATCATAAAGAGAAATTCCTTTGTTTTGACGTGAAAAGAAAGTTACAGTCAATCCTTAGATATTTCCACATTTAAAGCCTTTCGTACTGCTGACAAAACATACATATTTGAAATTTGCTAATTTAGTGGATCAAAACTGGTATCACAGAATATTCATTATAAACAAATTTTTATATTTTTATTGTTTAGTTGATCGATTGTATATTGCTTTGTGGTTCGTTAAAAAATAACAATACAAAGATAATAATATTAGATATAGTAAATTTATACTATGCTGTATACGACGCATTTTAAGGAGCTACCTCTCATCAGCAGCATTAAAACCGAAACTTTTGGAAGACTAAAAACCAAACTTATATTAAACAAGAAGTACTCATAACTAAAAATACCGAAATAGGAAGCCAAATTTCAGCTAAGAGGATCTACCATGTGCAATACAAGGAATGAACCCTTAGTATTTCTGTTATTTTTGAATTTTGTGGGTAATAACAAATTGATTTGTTCTTTCAACCAATACTTTATTTCCATATACGGATTCATTTAAGTATAAATATTCCAGATAAGTTATTAAATCATTGCCAAAAAAGGTAAAATATGATTTTGAATTATTTTCCAAGATTAAACGTGATAAAGGACACCTTTAAAATATTAATAATTGTTTTTCTTACAAATCCTGACTACTATGTTTAACCAAGGTTACATTAGCATATTCAATTCACAAATGTATGTCTTGTTTTCTCCGTATTCATAATTAGAAGTATTAACCGGGCGTTGTTGTTTATCCTGCGTCAGTGTAGACATGAAACACCTTGCTGAAAGTAGCCTGATTGGCTTATTAATTTGTAATAAAATCACATTAAAATTCTTCAAAATAATTGTGGTTGAAAGTGTTTTTGTTTTGAAAATTTGTCATTTAAATTGTAAACACTGTGGATTGAAACTGAGTTTTGGCAGCAGGCTTTGTATATCTGAAGAATTTTTATTTAGAATAACACAAGCCGAGACATTCTTACCTAGTCTTTTTAAGCAAGGTGGACCAACTGGAAATCATAGCACAATCCAAATATAGTATAAAACAAATGGATTCGGCGTTCGATAGACAAGTTACAATTTTCGTATTATATTTCTCGCTCATGCTGCACGTCAATACATATAACCCCCCCCCCCCCCCCCAAACAATCATATTCGTATACGAGATATTGGCATGGTCCGAACAGTTGATATTAATGGAGTAGGTGGAGGCAGAGACTAAGCATGGAATTTATTTTGTTGCATTCATGAGCATTGATTTATTCCAGTGAGGTAGAACGCCCAATCTCACCACCGTCGTCCCAATCCGATATTATATCAATCCATATACAATTAATACCATATACATATATTTGAGCCTGACTACGACCCAAACTTTGCAGACTATTGATTTTCAAATTCCTTATCGCATTTTAAAAGTCAAAGGTTTTATCATTGATAATAAAGCACAAATATATGTTTACCACAACCGTAGTCCAGCCAAACTGACCAGTTAAAATTAACTAAATATTTAGTAAGTACTAAAAGATTTTATATATAAAACTTTTTTTTTAAAAAATATGGTTGAATTACCAAAACATTTTTTGATAAAAAATAAAACATAGCTGACTACGTTCCCCAAAATGATCAGACTATCACAGGATATATACCGACTTTAGAACCGCCTCGGCGGTCTCGTCGTGGTAGCGTGCTCGCCTCGAGTGTGGAAGGTCGCGGGTTCAATCCCCGGCCGGATCAAACCAAAGACATTAAAATTGGTATTTGCTGCTTCTCCGCCAAGCACGCGGCATCTAGGAGTAAGAGCAAAGATCTACTGGTCGTCTCTTATTCAGTATAATGTGTCCGAGTGGGGTGATTTGTCTTCCTTTCGGACAGTTACTTCGTGAGCTAGCACATTAAAAATCCGGCTCAGCGTGTCGGTCTAGTACAAAGCAGGGATCATATTCATTATCATACATGTTCTCGTCGTGATATGCACCTTGCTGCCACTGGACGTTAAACAACAATTCATCCATCCATCCATATACATATTTTAAAGGCAACTAGAAATGCAATATATACATTATAAATTAAAGAGAAAAAGAATAAGACAAAAAATTAAACACTGACAAGGTAGCAGACATTTTCTTGTTAAAATACTGACAAAAGAATACCAAAAAAAAAAAATAAAACATATGGAAAAGTCCGTATGATCCATAGATACAATGAATAAAAAATAGATAAAAAATACCACAAAGATATAAAAACTAAAACTAGAGGCTCAGAGGGCTGAGCCTGTATCGCTCATTTGGCATGACAGCCATTTTTATTGATGTACCTCAAAGAGAGAAGTCACTTCTCCCTATCATTATGAAGTGTGGTATTTAGCCTTGTAGGAACCAAATCAAGGTCCTTATACTTACAGGTCAGTATATTCTAAAATTTGCCAGTTCTCAAGAATATTTTTGCATCTATTTCCCATATGGTCTTATATTAACCTCTACAGAAGGCCATTTTGAATAAGCGATCGGCACCAGAGTGACAACACTTGGTGAGCATCTTAAGAGGAACATTCAGATCATGTTTGGTTTCAAGCAATTCTGCGGTTCGGTAGATTTTTGTTACATGTCATAAACACTTTCTGTCAAGTTTGGCTCTATTTGGCCAAGCAGTTTAAGAGAATTTTTTTTTAAATCAACCAATCAAAAAGAAGAATAGCCCATGCCGGCCATATTTGTCACCCGATCTGGACAAAATGAGGGAACTTTGTTAAAAAACCCCCAACAGATGCTTCCTGTCAAGTCTAGTTCCCTTTGGCCAAGCAGTTTTAAAGAAGAAATTATCAACCGATGAAAGACAAGAACTGCCCATGACGGCCAGGTGAGCTAAAAAGATTTAAAAAAAAAAGACAAAAATTAAACCATCTGCAATGTCAATTCCCATAAAAACCCGGAGTGACATCACCTACTCTTGGAGGTTACAAGTACATATATCCTACTGTACTAACAGCACTTTGGGTAAATCTGATAATCATCTACAGTGTCAACTCCCACAAAAATCCGAAGTGACATCACCTACACAGGGAGGTGACAAGTACATATGTCCTGCTTTAGTAACGGCACTGTGTGTAAATATGACAAGTTTGAATTAAGACGTGATCTCTAGTCGGTGACATTGTTGGGAAACTTCTTATCCGTAAATCAAATCAACCGCAAATTTTATTGAATGATGATTTCAACAAGAACTAAACACAACCATGTCTGAGATGTTGAATGTGTCACATTTTATGTCACATGCATGGCAGTGCGATGTAATACTTTAATCTAATACTTTTTTATCAATTCATTCTTGTACAATATGAACGACTTATTTACAAAGGTTGCTGGCAACCGTATTTTACAATATTTAAAGGACATTGGACTGTACTCGAGAATATAGTTTTCACTGCATTCTTGAGTATAGTCTATATCCAGAATTTTAAATTTGTTTATGTTATTTAGACTTGTTATTGTATTTAATAGCGTATCTGTGATATTGTTTTGCAAAGCTCGTCTGTGATATTTACTAGTATATATTGCAACTTTTTCTCATATTTGTTTTAATGGTTTATTATTTCATGACTTATTATCTGTAAATAGTCCATTCATTTTATATAATATTTGTTTTAATCAGACTTAATGTAACCAGATCTCGCCGTGATATGGCTTAAATGTCGCCCACACGGCGTTAAAATCTAATCAATCAATCAATTCATTCTTGTAAAATAAAGGGAATACTGTAATTTTTTTTTACCTTACTCTCAACAAAATATTTTCCATAATAATTTTTTTTGATTAAAACGAATCTTGCCTCACATGAACTCGCATAGATTTCAAATAAAAGAATCAGTAATTTCTTTTTGAGACTTAGAAATTGAAAGGGAGAACAGTTAAGACAAAATTATCAATGTGGAAGGCTAATTTAGAAGCAAACAAATTAATTTAAATGTTTTTGACTAAATTAAAATCTCAGAAGTTCAAAGCAAAGATGTTAAAACATAGCAGTGTTATGACTAGCGAGAGACTGGCACATGCTGTAGAGTTGTTTTCGATTATGGAAAAGGGTCTAAAGAGCTAGTAAGATAATTTACTTATTAAAAGGCAGAATGAGGATATCAAATGGAAATAAGTATGGCGCGGAATCAGGGTCATAAATATATACTAAAATCGATTTTAGGGTATCCTAAATTCATTTTAGCATATACTAAAATCATTTTAGGATACACTAAAATTGTTATTTATAACCTTAATTCCGCGTCATAAATAAGTATGAAAATGTATCTTTATGTACAATTTCAGTTTGTATTTAAGAATAGAGAACTCGACTATATGTAACAATAAATTCAAACTTGGACTATTAACAGATTTTATTTTCGCAGAGATTGACATTAATCATGTTAAAAACTTTCACTTACGTCTGTGGTCGGAGATTTATTGTAAACATTGATGTTAGAAATGTAAAATTAATTTTAAACATGTTTGTGTCAATGTGGTATGTATTTCAACACCCTTAAAGCATGAAGCCTTTTTTCCAACTACGTTTTCTTATAGTCTCCGAGACGACTGGACGACGTTGTAATATGAATTATTAGCAGATAGAAATATTAGAATTCTTGGTTTTATACGAACATTTCCGCTAGAGATAAAATTTTGTACTTTTCTATATCAGTTAATATACGTGATGTGCAAGATTCAATCCGTACTTTGTACAAAAAGAGACAAGTCATTCTCTTAATTATGGAAATTCCTGGAAAATAATGAGATAATACATGTAAAGTACATTTTAAATATGCATTAAGATATTAAAAGGAGTTGGGCAACTTTCCGTGTATTTGTTTCACTCACAACCATAGATTTTGTATTCTTAATTATTTACCTACTTTTTATCGTAAACAGTTGTATGTAAAACAGAAATCTTATACTTAATCATTAATACATGTATGTTCAAATTTTCTACCCTCAAAAGTCGTGTATAAAGGCGATTTGGGTCAATTATACCACGTTTTGGAAGTAAATTCAGAACCAAAACTGTTCTACTGTCATATAAAAGGAGATACATAATCTCACTCACAGCAAAAAATTCGTTTTGGTTCTGAGTATCCTTCACTTTGAAAAACTGTACTAAAGACGTTAATTTGGCAAATTTGTGTTAAAACTGTTGCATCTCGGAGTATGTATTGACCTGTATACACATTACATATACAGCCGTGTCGGGTTTTAAGACGCATCGTCTAACAAGACACATCGTCTAACAAGACGCACCGTCGCACGGATATTTGTTTGTAAACACACGCATGTGCTTTTATACTTCTGTCAACACAAAGTTCGTCTGCTGACAAGAGATGCTAAAACGCGTGTTTTTTTTTTTTTTTTAAATAATCACTTCTGTAGAAAGCTATGAATTGAATAATATAATTATATTCCTGAAAATACTTTATTTTTCTAAACTTAGATACCAACAAAATTTCAAATGCCTACAGCAAATCACAATATAATATGGATAAAGACTATAGTATTCCATTATACACATAACTGACCCAGATACTGAAGTCATGCATAATTAGGTCATTTGCATAAACCGGAAGTGAACTATGGTGACCTTTATGTTTACTGCGCACTAATGGCCGACATTTTTTGTGTTGAAAAAAATTGGGGGTGTCCTGTTCTCAATCCTGAAAGAACCATTAATTGATGTTTTTTTTTCAATGAAAACTTGGAATAATAAAGGGTAAACATTGCTCCTTCACATATAAAATTATTATGGTTATAATTACTCCTTGTCCAATTTTTCTAGATACAATACTCTTAGGTGAGTCTAAAAGGCCGACAGCATTGTAGTACATGTATTACTTGCAATGTCTTTTTAAAGATTTGATCATTTTTTGCATTTGTATTGTTATATTGATTGCTCCTGGCTTAGTTCAGAGGCGAACTGATGTTTTGAAATGGGTTTTAATCATATATTAGTAGTTTTAGTTTTAGGTCTACACTGATAATAGTGATATATACAGAGTTTATTTCATATTATATTTCGGGACTGATTCTTTTTATTCATTAAATGTACAGATGAAATATTGATTTTAAGTAGTCACTTGAGTTTCTGGATGACATCTGTGGACTGATACCTGCAACGAAAATTGTAACATTACTGCAATAAAATGTTAAAATCAACTAAGAATCTCTCAGGAGTGTACATGGCTTACTTAGATTTAATATACTAGAGAACATAAATTAAATGTTTCTGTAAGTGGACCAATTACAAACCATTAATTAATGACAATTGTGATTAGAATTGGTTCAAATCTTAAACCAACGTTTAATACTGATATGGACCAAAGGATATAGGTTTAAATAAAGGCCATGCCCGCAAACAAGAAAATCATCAAACAGGGACCTATGTTAAACTAAGTTCAGCTGTGACAGCGTTGTTGTTTGGGAGGTGGAATCATAGATCCATTCCTGTCAAGATTGGTTCAATTGGTTTAAGAGTTTCAAAGAAAAAGATTAAAATGTAAATTTGTACGGACAGACGACGACGGACGTCAAGTGATGCATTTTCTGATCTGGTCTTCGATTCACCTGAACTAAAATGAGATGTTAATTCACCAACAAAAAATAAGATCATAGTAATGAAATAAATTATATAATCTATAAACAATATAACAGTTTATTTTCCAGAAATACACAAGGATTTACACTTGGTTTTTCCTAAATTTTGTTGTATTATTCAAGTTGTATGTGTCCTTTTCCTTTTGCCATTATTATTTTATAAACTGTATCACAAAATACCGATGCACTGTATGGCCATTTCGTTGACTGACAACTCATCAGCAATGCTCGTGATCAAAATGTTGGAAAACCAGTCAAAGATATAATGATATGTCATTCTGCTTGATCTAATATTGTTTTATATTCTCGAAATTCATATTTCAGATCATTTAGTTTTATGTTTTCTTGTTCTATTCCTCTGTTGTTCAATGCATTAAAATTTGTTTCAGGATATTCTTGACTGATACAAAGTAGATACTAATGATTTTGGACTCAAGTCCCCAGATCTTCACTTATTCAGGTCTTATTTTTTTGCTACTAGCAATAATTTATGGTCACTGTTAGTCATTTTAAGCATTTGAATCTGGTTACTACGTGGTCAATATTTGGGTGTTTCTGATTTCAACACTTTATGGTCTTCGTAAGACATACTTTGTCAAAATGTGCAAATTCAGTTTATCAGATAAAGTCGTTTACTGTAAATGCATTTCTTTTAGTAGTTATTGTTTTTTTGTAATCTATTTTTCTGTTCCTTATTGTCCGTAGCAAACCGTCTTTCGACGGATTTAAAAATTATGGGTCGTTAGCAATATGGATAAATCTCCATTCTTGCAGTATTTATTTTCAAAATGTTCATTTCGTTTATTGAAAATAAAACATCGTTCGACAAAAGAAAACCTTTCTGACCACTTCGAATTTTTCAAAAGCTCATCCCATTATCGTGGAATTACACCATTTGTTACTCACCTCATCAATACAACCAATGAAATTATCATATCCTTTTCCCCATCCTATCTTCATACCACACTCAGACCTCGCTATTGCTCCTAAAATATACACACTAAATACTACATAATATTGAATTATGGTAACGTTCTCGATCTTGTATATAGGGTGTCCATGCTGATTTTGGACTCCTTTTATGAAGTAAAATATTTTTTTTAATTCAAAAATTAAAGTTGATGTCTAGTAATGTTTTCTGCATATTCTGTTGTAAAATTTTTTAACTTGCAGTACATGTACATTTGATGCAGATCATATCCGTGTGTTTATATTGGGCTGTTTAACCGAAATATCATTACTACAGGTTACACTGATATTTTTTTTAATTTTCAGATTATGCCTTTTACTTGAAAAGTACAAAGTGATGTGGTGTAAATGTCCACGAGACAAAAAAACCAATATAAGCAGTTCCAAACCCTTTCAAACTTTTATAAACTGTATACATATGAAGAAACAATAATCGGAAGATGCGGGAATAAAAGTATTATTAGTTTTGTGTTTTACATACCACTTAGTAGCGAACGCGTTGTATTATCATTGGACTGTAAAATTAATTCTCCATTTTCTATTTTCAGCCAGACATCCCTCCAATCAGTCATAGATCTCTGTTTAAGCAAACATTTGGTAATTTAAATAAATTTATTCTTCATCTGCAGGAATAACCTATCTCAACCACGTTGAATCGATTCTTTTCAAGGGAATTAGATACAGTAGCAGGGGGAGGTAATGTCGTTTATCAATATTTACCACCAATTATTCATTTCAGAACAATATCTATTTATTTGAGAATATTTAACAAAAGAATTGGTAAAGTTATCTTTTTTCGTTAAACAGTTTGTTCATAAGTTTGATTTTTGGCGTGAAAATATTTAAATATGAAAAATGAAGGGTCGTTCGATCAAATATTATAAAATTAGTGTAAAACATCTATAAAAAAAAATAAGTCGTGAAGATGTTTTTTCTCCGTATATAAAAGAATAAAAAAGTTCAACTAATGATAAATTTTCAGCAAAAAATTGGCAGAGAAAGCTTCCTCTATCATATTCCCTTAAACAAAATCACTTCATTTATAAGAAACTGCAATCTTGAATGAATCAGAAAATATATCGCATATTAGTTTTGGGAAATCTCAAGGGTTAACCTAGTAGGTAGAATCAGAGAAAGCTCAGTAAAAGCCACTGCTTAAACAGTTCTTTCTCTAACAGTAACCAGTAGTAAGGTAATTCTAAAAATTAAATGAGAGCGTGCATATACATCGGACAGAAATTTTAGATAGATATAAGTGAAATAATTGATAAATATTCAACAATATCTGAAACACCCTACAGTTAAATCAATGTCAAAAATGTCAAAACGGAGTACATAACATAAAAAGTAATATTGTGTTAGGATGCAAACACAAAGTCACCCATACCTTGTGTTCGGCTTGAGAGACTTATTCAATATATTCAAAAGAATATTGGAGCAATACGTTGGTGAGGGTATTAACGAAAAGTTAATGAGGCAGGTAAAATAAATATGTGAGTACAATAAACTGTTACCAAGGACAAAAATGAAAAATAAATGATAGGGAAATAGAAGAAGAGAAAACAGAAGCTAAAAAAATCCGGAGCGAGACAATTTTTTATGTTCAAAATTCGAAACAGCATTAACCAATTTGAAGACATTCAAAAATTTTGAACCCCTTCTTTTTTAAACAGGATATGAAAGAGTGAAATATATTTTTCCGTGGCCTTGTTTAGAGAAATTTTATTTAGCCTTACTTGTATTCGAAAAAATATTTAGAGGGATGTATGCATAGCAGGAGCTGTCTATCCAGTCCATGCATATAATCCTCCTCTGTAAAGGTAAAGGTAAGTTTTATTTAACGTCGGTGTGTACACATGTGTACCAGTCAACAATCAACATAAGCTGTGTTTTTTACCGACGGCGAGATTAACGACCGTTGGGTAGATATGGGGTTCTCGCATGGTCGCCAGGCTTGTGGTGGAGGAATGTCCGATATTACATGTCGGAAAATCGGTGAAACCCCCGAGTTAAGGTAGGTGCCTGGAAATCTTGACACATGTGAGGTTCGAACCCAAAGCGGTGTCGACCTCGTGGTTTAAAGTCCAGCCCCTTTACCATTCGGCCACCTTGTAGTTACATGAATGCCATTATCATATATTCCAACATTTCTTTGTTGGATAGCGGACTTATTATTTATTAAATTACCTTGAAATACTAGTAAAAGGATATCCTCTTAAACTCATCGATAAATATGATTAGTAAACTATGAAACTGGTTTTGCGTCAACGTACGAAAAAAAATTCTAGTTTTCAGTTTTAAATTTTGAAATTCATGCTGCATACATATACCTTCAATCTGAATTCAAATAAAAATAAATTATGAACAAGCAATCAGAAGGCTCAACCCAATTTCTGACATGTTATTTTGAAGTAGTTTGTTGTGAAGCTGGTACGACTTACATTTAAATTCAACCTGTTTAACACATTTAACCCCAAACAAGGTGATGGCGTGTGGCCTTATAGACGGCATGTACTAAAAGGTGGAGTGGAGTGGAGTGGAGTGTTGGAGTGTTGGAGTGGAGTCATGGAGTGAAATACTTAACATATCCAACAATCAATATTTGATTTTTCATCAAAGTTGGACAATATTTTGGGTAGTATTTTATGACAGCTTAGTTGGAGGTGGGATTATAATGTCTATCGTGTAATTTTCTGTACTGTCCTGAATTGTAGTGTATTTTTAATAAGAAGGGGGAAGCAAAGGCCCAGTAACCTATGCAGTTAAAATTGATTTTGGACGAGCTCACAAAACTTCTATTAAAGTACACATAGTGCTTATGTTAATTTCCAAATTGTTGTAGGTTTAGTCCCTAGTTAAAAAATGTATGTCTTATTCCCGGCAAAATATGTTAGAATCAAACAGAGGCTAAAAAATCATCTTGTGATAAAAATATTAAAATTATTAATATTTTTATTAACAATGGACTATGATATTATAAAATTAAATTGTCAATCAACATTTTCACTTAGATTTTATCTTACATGTTAATTTAATGACTGTACTATTTAAAATAGTTTGTTTCTTCCAATTAAAAATAGATAAGGAAAATGTATCTAGCCACCATCGCCTGTCCATAGAACCCATAAAACTGTCATTACTATAACCTCAGAAACTAAATAACTTAAATAGATGAGAAATGTTGTTGTTTTTGATTAATTTGATAAAATAAACAGATGTTAAATCAGTACAAACCACACACTATATAGGTTCTGCATATTATGAAAACAAGACTGAAAAGCATAAATAAATTAATATATACATGTATATATATTTTGATATACCGTAGGATATAAGTATATAAAGAAAACATTTTCAACAAATTTTATTGTAAAATTAAAGCTTTATCTATTGTCCTGAACATTTAACGTTGAATTCCTAGCGATTCTAGTAGTAGCAAATGCTCATCTGATAAACTTTGCTTTATTTCGTTATGGATTAAAACATCTTTGAACTCAAACTGAGGATCCTTTTTGTCTCGCCTTGACGGAGTCAAAAGGCGAGACATAGGTATGCTGTTTCCGGCGTCGGCGGCGGCGGCGATGGCGTCAACAATGTATTAGTTTGTGATTAGCTCTGTTTTATGGGGATCCACTAGTGGTAGGTCAATGATAATTGGTATGCAGATGTATTACCATTGCCACATCTCATTGCCATGGAGATTATTTGGCTCCGCCCCCTCAGTCATGGTCTATTGACTTTGAATGGTTTGCTTACTTTACATGTATTAGTTTGTGATTAGGTCAGTTTATGGGGATCCACTAGTGGTAGGTCAATGATAATAGGTATGCAGATGTTATTACCATTGCTACATCTCATTGCCATGGAGATTATTTGGCTCCACCCCCTCAGTCATGGTCTATTGACTTTGAATTGTTTGCTTACTTTACATGTATTAGTTTGTGATTAGGTCAGTTTATGGGGATCCACTAGTCGTAGGTCAATGATAATTGGTATGCAGATGTATTACCATTGCTACATCTCATTGCCATGGAGATTATTTGGCTCCACCCCCTCAGTCATGGTCTATTGACTTTGAATGGTTTGCTTACTTTACATGTATTAGTTTGTGATTAGGTCAGTTTATGGGGATCCACTAGTGGTAGGTCAATGATAATTGGTATGCAGATGTATTATCATTGCCACATCTCATTGCCATGGAGATTATTTGGCTCCACCCCCTCAGTCATGGTCTATTGACTTTGAATGGTTTGCTTACTTTACATATAGTATGAGTCTGGTGCAGAGGAACCTTGAGGGATCCTGTACTGGAAATCAACTATAAGAAACTATAAGTAAACAAAAAAAATTATATTTTATTGGACACAAAGCCAAGCAAAAAGATTTTTGTCTCGCCATGATGAGGTTGGGTTGAAAAGCTACACATAGGTATGCTAATTCGTGCATATTCATTGACTGAATATTTGCATAACTTACATGTTAAAGTATTGCTATCAGTGGCGGATCCAGAACTTTTTGTAAGAGAGGGGGGAGGGGGGGCACTGACTGACCTAAGGGGGGGGCCACTCCAGTCACGCATCAGTGATTCCCTATATAATCAACCAAATTTTTCCCACAAAATTTTTGTATTTAGGTTTGGGAACGACTTATAATAAGTCAATGGTATTTGGTATCCAGTTGTATTAGCATTCACACATCTCATTTAAATGGAGATTGTTTAACCATGTAACTCAGTCATGGTTCATTGACTTTAAATATTTGCATAACTTGTGTAAGATGTTAAGGTATTGCTATTATGATTTCAACATTTGCATAATCAAAATTGCAAAAAGGCGAGACATATCTCTGTGATAACAGTTTATTTCTTGCACAGTCAACATTTAAATGAAAATATGTGTTTTGTAGAGAAACAGATTGTTTCCAAGATTTTAGATCTTGGACTTAAATACATTCTATGATCATATCTTTTTAACACAAGATCATTCGGAACATTTCTATGCTATTCTGATACTCCTCTGACAGCCTCTGCATAGCTTTTCCTTAGAAAGAATTTCTTGGACATGTTGCTGTTCTGGATTAGAATCTTGCAATGGCTTATGGTCCAGCAAGCCTTTCCATATAGGTTCACATTCTCAGTTGATCACATTTTAAAGATTTATTGTGACACATTTAACCTCTGCCTTGTTTCAAAATATTTTTAATTGTTTTCTGGCATTGCTTGTGATAAAAAGTTTACTGATAAAATACAATTTTATGACCTTTTCCACGTATATTCAATGTCTGTCAACAAATTGTCAGTACAGTTCTAATTTTTAAAGGTGACCTAAAAGTTTAAAAGATTTTCCCATGAAGCTGATGTGAAGAACAAAATTTTATTGGACAGGTTAAATATTGAAATGTACAAAAAATCATTACTTGATCATTGAATAAAACTATATATTTTATGTCAAACAGACAAAGTTTTGATTCTTGATTTAATAAAAGAACAGAGTTTCAATGTCACCTGCGTTGCACATATTTTATATTTCCAAAGAGCATAAATCTTTTAAAAAGTAGAACTTGTCCAAGATGTTACAGATATTAACCTATACTATATATAAGTTTAATAAAAATCTGGCAAGAATTGCACCCGTGACAGCGCTAACAAGACTGGACTGACACAGAGACTGACAGACACTTGGACGCCCGGTATTTCCATGCCCCTCGCAATGTGTTCAGCGGGGGGCAAAATAACTTAAATGAACGATACGTGTATATTGGCATGCCATAGATACATAGATCTTTTACCAAATAAGCAAATTCATATCTTTTTCAGTTGAAACAGACAGAAGCCAAGTGTCGTTTTTCTTGCAAATGACTGTTCTGTTGATGCTGGTTTTTTTTTAATATACTAGTAGTTTATAATTTTAACTTTGCTTTGAATGTAAAATTAATTACACCAGAATGTTGTTAACTAAGGTAAAATTGCTGAAACA
Organism: Mytilisepta virgata; assembly: GCA_028015205.1. NCBI lineage: Eukaryota > Metazoa > Mollusca > Bivalvia > Mytilida > Mytilidae > Mytilisepta > Mytilisepta virgata. The sequence continues at coordinate 43,671,670 of CM051515.1, forward strand.
CCCCCTCCTAAATTATAGAAATCTATCATTTAACATTAATCATGTTTTTTTTAATATTGTTTGGAAATATAACCTTAAAAAATGCCCATGACACATATTGGTATAATGTTCATGAATGCAGTTGGACGCTGTTGAAATATTATTCTATGATTTTTATAGTACACATGTATACAAAAATATCTTATAAATTGGTTTAATTTCAAAACTATTGAACCCACAACTCCACTACACTCTATTTCCTAATTCCATGTTTTCACTCTGTGACTCCACTCTGTGACTCCAGCACTCCAACACTCCACCACTCCACTCCACCACTCCACTCCACTCCACTCCACCTTTTAGTAAAAACCTATTGAAGGTAGGGTATAAAAATCATGTATGTGATTCTCTTTTAAATTTCTACTTGTCTGCACAATATCTCAACACTACACGTATATTTAATGAAAATAATCTAAAATGCATATTTAATTTTACCTCAAACAAGTTGTCAGGCAGATTGAAAGATGGGGAAACCTATCGAAGGTAGGGTATAAAAATCATGTATGTAATTGTCTTTTCAATTTCTATTTGTCTGATTGATAAATCAACACTATGCGTATACTTAATGAATATCATTTAAAATGCACACTTAATTTTACCTCAAACAAGGTGTTGGCGGACGGACTTAAAGACGGGGAAAAACCTATTGAAGGTGGGGTATACAAATCATGTATGTGATTGCCTTTTCAATTTCTACTTGTCTGAATGAAACAACACTACACGTATACTTAATAAAAACCAAATATAATGACCTAATTTTACAAACGTGATTTTATACCGGATGGCAATGGCAAGTTGTATTGTATATTTAACGTTTGATGTATATTTCTCAATAGGTGTTACTTCATGTAGACTGACATTGTTGACAGTCAAACTTATAAGTTACTACAACATGACTGACAGCTAACGTAAAATTCATGTCAGTAGCTGAATAAGTTAAGTTACAAAGTGAACAAACAAAATCTTTCTATCACAAGCCTGGTCTCTGGGAGTCGCCAAGATGAAAAATGACCAATTACAGATATAATTAAAGTTTTTATTATTTCACCACACTTCCGTAGTAATTTCATTCCCGGATGTTTACAGGAATTGTATATCGTTTTGTGGTATTTACATTCCTTTTCGTGCTTTAAAATATTTTATAAAATCATACCAAATTATATGAAAAGAGAAAATATCACAATTTATTAATTTTTATTCTGGAATTAATGTTTTAACTTACAAAATATATAAAGATTAGCATGTATGATACATATAACTGCTGCATGATTTAGGTTTGACTTTCGGAAACTATTTGATGCCAATGGCCGTAATAAAAACTGGATCTGTACCTCGAATTCAATTATTTTAAATAATGCAGTCATATATATGAATTCTTTAAATGAAATTAGATCCGCAATTCAAAATATTTACGCATATAACAAGACATTACGTCTGAGAAGTTTACAAGAAGAATTAAGGGTCTCTGCTTTTAAGGGGATTTAATTCAAAATATATGTAACATAATACATGTATATAAGGTCAACTTTCACACACATGTGACGTAGCTTACATTTTTCTTATAATATAAGGCGAGACAAATATTTTGTTCGATTCTCAAAACAACATGGGTGTCTGGACAGACAAGGGGAAGTTTGGGTTCAAATAAAACTGGTTTAACAAGACCAGACAACTGTTATGGTTTTGTTCAACGTCAGAGTTTGTGTATTGTGCTCTTTTATTTTGTTTTTCGACCGAGGATCTATAGATTGGATGATAATAATTGACTTGTATGTCATTGTCGACCTTTCCTTTTAACCATTTTATTTTTTATGGATAAAGATTTTGTATGATTTTGCCTGATATGAGATTGCCAAAGGTTCTTTTATAACCTAACATGACCCTTTATATTATTTGTTATTTGAATATGCTCTGTAACACTCTATTTGTTAATTTCTACATTTTTAACATGAGCAATGTTGATGAAATACTGACTTAAAATGTTTATTCAGTGTTCATACAGAACTTCAGCATTCTGTGAAATAAAATTTGTAGCTACATCGGAGATACGGAGTTTGATTCCACGATAGTCAGAATGGATAACTTTGCAGTTGTCTTATCGATATCGCAAAAGAATTTAAAGTGGAAACGGTTTGATACCCATAACAATCATAAAAAAATTGACTTGTACCCTCAATTTTATTCTAAAAACTACAGTCAGGAATAAAAAAAATCTTTAAATGAAATGAGATCAGTATTTTAAAAATAAAACAAATTTTTGGACAGTTTTGATATAACGTGAGGCAGCTGATTTACTGCCGCAAAGGAAACGATATTACCAGGGTTCGTAATCCCAGGAAATTACATTATGACCTTTCAGTGTTAAGTAAATAGACTAAAGAGTTTTCCCCACAAAAATATTTAAAAAAAATAAATCCATTGTAGCTCTTTGTCGTTGTACTAGTACCTAATTTGTTTTTATTTAATTAATTTTTTTCAACATGTACTATTTCTACAATACTGGATTAAACAAAAGTATTTAAGTTACCTTTGATGTAACCTGCATCTCTTTTTCTTCATTTAAGTTTGTAAGTAAAGACACATAGTTTCCAGATGGCTTTGTTCCTAATATCATTGTTGGCATTTTACCACAATCACCATTAAAAATCAGCGTCTGCAGCTCAGGAGTTGGGTCTCGATGTTTATATCGAACATGCAAGAAAAATGTACTTCCATAGTCCATATTGGAGAAGGCTGGTATAGCAATGGCACTTTTACCATCAAAACAAGCTGCTCCTGATGTCAGACTAGCATTATCAACCCTTATGTATATATCATTACCTGAATAGTCACGAAAATCTTTGGTAAAGGGGAGATAAATCTCGGGAGAACATTCTGAAAGTTTACAATAGTTATTATAAAATCACGAAGTTTTATGTACAAGTTTAAATACACGAATGATGAAGAATTCTTTTTAACCCAGTCCTTTTATCATCATTTTCATTTTGTTAGTATTATGTATGGCAAACAACTTTCAATATTTGTAAGAATGCCACTATATACAGTAGTCCATATTTTGTCCTAAGTCGTCTTGAATTTCTCCATTTTAAAATTTAGAACAATTTCAAGAAAACAATAACAATTTTTGACGTTAGGTCTTGTAGGCAATCAAGAACATGACCAGTAAAAATCAGTATAGTACATGTAAACTCTGAACGATATGAATGATAGTTTAGAATCTCTTTCGATGTTAAGATAAATAACGTACCATGTCCTTTGGAAATGTAAGTTGGTGGGAGAAGTTCTGTAACTCTTGTACATTCACATAAATCAACCTGATATATAGATCCCACTGGACATTTTTCTTCCATCCATTTGTTTCCGTATTTTCGTTCATACAGATTTTTTTCTCCAGTTGCAGGCCTTTTATCACATATCCCTAAAAGATAAAAAGGTGGCGATTTAAGGTATATAAATATGAAGGTGAACAATGTAGCTTGTAACTAGCTGTTTTAAATAATTTGAAAAATTATGCAAGTTCAATTCTTTTCCTCGCCGTGATACGGCTTAAATGTCGCCCACACGGCGTAAAACAATAATAATAATCAATCCATCAATCAATTCTTTTCCCTTTTTTAAAATTCTATAACGTCAAATTCACGTTTTAGTTTCTTCAAGTAAATATGTTTTGAGATTAATGGGTTTCTTTTTCTCCATTAATTTTGAGGAGACAAAAAACACGTAAGAAGAAAAAGCTAACCTTGTCAGCATTAGGCTGATCGGGATTAGCACTAATTATTCAGGGCATTTTCCTGGATCTGCCAATGATTTTGGATCCTCCTATGCATTTATATCAGCAATATCGTTTTTACGGTTGAAGTGAAATTTAAAAAAAATTAGTTGACAATAAGGAAATTTTTCATCTTGCATTTTTATGTCCCCGCCGCAAGGCGAATTGGGCATTAAGTGTTACACTTCAGTCTGCCCTTCCGTCCGTCCGTTTATGGTTTCCGCACTCTAACTTTAGTTTCCCTCATCCAAGTTTGTAACGAACGTTTTCGCGTGTTCGCGTTTTCGTCTTTTAGAATATGAAGGGCGAAAAGGCGAAAAGGCGAATGGCCTTAACCGGCTACCATATTTTTTTTTATTTCATTTTGTTTTTAGACACAGTTAATAGCTAACAGTTTTTGTAAACATGAGTGATTAGAACAATTACTAATAATCACGACTATGGAAACCGTCATTGATGCCATTTTTTTATGTAGTATAAAGAACCTACCTCCCCATTCAAGGATATTATTTTTAGGGTCTATAGTACAAGCGATATCAGAAACTTCACATGCAGGATCTTCAATGCAGCCTCGTCCATCCAGGAAGGAATTTCCCCATTGACAACACTGTGGCGTTGACAAACCACCTTGACACTCCCAGTAAGATCTACATGTCTGCTTACTGGCGTACTGGTACTTGTCTGCTTGATATTTACAAATTTCTAAAAATGAAAGAAAGAAAAAAAAGAAAATAGGTAAAGGTATTTGTTTGAAAACAAATTGTCCAAAAATGCTAGGAGCAATTTTGAAATTGCAGTGGGTTGCACGATTTTTCTTCGTATTGTGACTTTAAAGTGAAAAACAGCAATGACCTTTGTCAATTGCATTTTGGGATTATGCTAAAGCAATTAAAGCATTATATCCATTCGTTTATTTCAGGTAAATATATTTTCTACGTAAAAGAAGCATATGCAGCAAAGTACGAATTTGTTTTCGTTTTGAGAGCCTTATAGCAACTTCTACATACCAAGCGACATTAAATAAGTTGTTTCTTTGTAGAGTCAGTATGTGGACCCTGTGTCATGGTTTTAACACCTGTGATCATTATGGAGATATGTGAAGTATGTGGAAGAGGGAAATAGTATATAAAAAGACTTTTATATTCAAAGAATGATAACTAGTATTGAATCACAGTTATAAAACAAATTAAATAATACTGGGTTAGTACCATATTTAATTTATTTTTTATACAATATATGGAGTTAATGTCATGTTAACGTAAAAGCTTCTGTGGGTAAAATTTTAATATACAAAGTTTATACATGTATTCAGATCTTACCATGAGGACAATATACATCTTTGGTTAATTTACATGTTAGTGCAGACTGACTCCAGAACAAGCCGTATGGGCAAAGCTGAGTGACTGGTTTTAAGCTCCCACCATCTGATGGATAGCAGACGACAAAGCGGTCACATGATGTGGGGTGGTTTGTATACCCTACGCCCCCGTCCATCTTGCATCCCAGGCAAATATCTGTAAAGAAGAAATATATATGTAATGTAGCGATTATGGGACACTGGAAACTGGCACGTAGAACCGCTTAATTTGGCACCACATTTGTCTTTGTGCAAGGCGTGCGATTTAGATTTAATTTAAATATGTTAGAGAAATTTGAAAAAAAACTGCAATAAAAGGTTTTTTTAGTTTTTGTATTATGTTGTCGTTGCGCAAACGTGTTCTCGTGCACATCTTTCTTTTTTATTGATGTATATACATGTATGTATTCATACATTGTAGATCAAACAGGACATATGTGGTAAATGTCAATGAGACAATAAAGGTTAAAAACGAGGACTTTCGTAATATAGGTTTCAGCATGGGTAAGTCCTTCACACACTACATGACAAGTTCTTGGCGTACTCATATTAACAAGTTTACATGTGAATAAGTTCAGCCAAAATTACAAAATATCTGAATTAAAAAAAAAAAACATACTCCAAATACATGTACATGTATACATAAATAACACCGAGAAACGTGCAACCACTGATGGAGGCTCTTGACATGGAGCAGGCGAATAAAAATGTGGCTCGATGAAAATTTGCCATTTTAAATTAAATTCATAAGGTATGACGGATTATCAATGAACATCTATTATAAATAAGGTTTTAACGCCGATGTCTATTTGTGAAAAGTTATAACATTATTTGTGTGGAATATTCGTTAATTTGTTTGACAAAATATCAGATTATCTTCACAGATAACAATATCACAGTATACAAACAGAACGTTGTCTCAGTAGTATTTAATGTTCTTATATATTGTTTTGTGTAAGATTTTAGAAATGCAAGTTTCAGCTCCCCTGCATTGACCAAACGTATACTTTTGGCATGTAATTTTATTGCTAGTAAATTTTTAAGATTATCTTTTGTCACGAACGTATGTCATTAAGGTTTATCCAGAAATTCACATTGTTTGGAGAAAGTTTAGTATCGTATTTCATTTTCGTCAATTCTGTTACTCATTAAAATACTAAGCAATATAAATATATGCTTGAAAGGCCATATACATACCTGTCGGTAAAGGTTCTGTAAAAACCAACGTTTTTGTATTCTGTTTTTGTACGGTGAGACGCAACTTTTCAAGAGCAACTGGAATCTTAGCATTCTGAACTCTATCTTCAATGTTTAGCTGCAGTTTCTGTAGTGCAACAGGAATCTTCGGCTGAACAGGTAAAATTTCTGGTAAAATGCTATCAGTAAGGGAAACTTCGGGAATTTGATTTGTATGTGAAAGAATAATAGTTTTCTCTGGCATTCTGTTGTTGAATACCAAATCTTTGTCAACAGGTGGTGCCATTGTTTTAGTCAAATTGAAATTTGTCATTTTCTTTCCTGAATTATTGGTGGTTCCGTTTCTATTTGTCCTCATAAGTTCTGTCAGTTTCTTAATTTCAAATCCGCTTTTTACAGACTTTTTTGCTGATTTATCTCTTCGTGTATTTAATTCCCCAACTACATTTCCAACAGTAGCAGGCAAATTATTACTGGGAAAGGACGTTCTAACACCAGTATTATCTACTGTATTAGTTTTCAATCCTTGGTAATTGAGATTTCCCAAATGAGCCACACCAAGAGGAGATTTTGAATTTATATCGGCACCAAAATCCAGCTTATACCTACTGAATAATGAATTATTTTGAATATTTATGCCTGAAAACAATTTGCTATCGTTTCCAGTCATTCGATTAGTTGCTTTCTTTGACCCATCTATAATTTTATCCCCAAGTTTAGAAACAGTATTGTGCAAAGGTTTACTTTGGGTCAAAGAAGGTACTTTGAATCCAGATAATTTATCTAACTTTTGAAGAATGCCGCTTTGCATTTTTTGAAATTGTTGAATTTGACGTAAAATATCTACACCAGTATCAACAGATTCAAAACTTGTGCGACCAACATCATTTCCAATCGCCAGTTTTCTAAAAACACCCCCATCGTTCAATGCAGACTTTTTCTTACTTTCAATTCCACGTAGATTTGAATTTATTTCACGATTTTTCATTTTAAATATTTTCGGTGAAATATTTAATTTGGTATTTGTTAATTTTCCAGGTAACCCAGCTGTAGAAGAAATACCGTTGTTTCTATTTATCAATCTAGATTCCAAATTGCTTGTTGCAAAATGTTCACCATTTTTGCGTAAATGTGAGATTCCAAGTGCATCTTTTATATTTATACTAGGATTTTCAATGCCCGGGTCATTGTTTACATTCACGCCTGAGTGGGCAATAGTTAGTGTTTTATCTATATTTACATTTGAGTTAGCAACAGCTTGAACATTATTTATATTCTCGATTGAGTCTAGTAACGGGTTACTGTTACCAATATCCAGTATATTGGAGTTTAACAGAATTTCTGAACCGGGGTTTATATCTCTCTTGTTAGATTCTATTCCGTTTCGTATAAAATTAGAATTAAAAGAATCACCAATTGCATTACTTAATCCTTTAATTTCCACTGTACTATCTCTATTGCCAATAGGAACGCCATTATTTCCATGTAGATCGGTGTTCAAAACACTATCCGTAACAAAAGTGTCTGTACTGCTAATCGGGTCTGTTATCCCATGTAAAGTATTGAAATTTCCAGTTGTATCTGTATTATCGATGTTCGGTATATCAAACCCTGCTGAATAAGAAATGGTACCCTCTAATCCAGAACCAAAACCTGAGGGCGACACAGCAGAGTTATCAGTAAAATGAAAATTTGATTTTGGAGTTAAATTTCCTTTTCCCGTTTGGTGCGTTGGATTCATAGAATTTCTGTGCAGATTGTTTACATCGTTTTTCATATGGTCCAGAATTTGTAGATTTACTTCTACATTGCCTTTACTTATCCTATCCATTTGTTTTTTGTTTATAGTTGGATCAAAAGCTGTGTCAAAAGGTGTTGTACTATGTCTATTGTTTTTTATGTGCCATAATGGGTCATTTGATCTGGAAATAACACCACTTCCTGATAAACGTTCTTCGATGTTATTCTGTACAAAATATAAACGCTGTCTGTCTAAGTTTGCTGAGAAGTCTATGCTAGTGATGGGTAGATAAGGTATACGTCGATTTGATGATTTTCCACGCGGGCGAATATCTTTATTCCCAATATGTTTTTCTTTTTTGAAAAATCTAAATTTCCTTTTTGGTTTTAAAAGATTTTTAATCGTGTGTTTATTTTTAATCCTAAGTCGTTTTTGCATGCTTCGTCTCTTTTTATTCTTTAAAAGAACTCGTTTATTTAAACTGAATATTTTCGAGTTTGGTAATAAATTCTTGGTTTTAGTTTTGTGCCGTATCGTATGACTTTGCAATATTGGTATGTTGAGCAGAATTGGTTTAGAAATTTCACTTTTATCCCTTTTTTTGGTCTGTGTAATTAGAACTCTGGCAGGCACATCAAATGATACCGTGGATTTCATGTTCAAGTCTGAAATTAGTAAATAAAGTATTATTATTTCAAATAATACATATCCAGAAATTGCAGAATTGTTAGATATGCAGAGAGGAAGGCTTGAGGTGAAACATTTATCGTTAATTCTTCAGTCCTTTTCATCCTGATGTGGACTGAATGACTTGTATGTAAAACAGCAATACCAAATTCAATGAAAGAATTTTTTTACACTATTAAACGTTGGTTTGAAGGAATTGTCGCGGTGTGTAAACAAGTTAATCTCTCTTAAAAATTGAATGAAGCTTTTACACACCCCCATAAGGTTAGATTCTATAGCCAAAAACAACCTTAAATTTAAATAACTTATAACTCTAAAAACTTTGAGTAATTTACAAAATGAGTTTAAATTTTAACATTTTTAAACAGCATTATTTCTCCTGATCATAGGTTCTTACACCATGGGAAGTTACAACTTTTGCCAATGAAAATTGACTCCAAAATCAATACAAAAATTATGATAGCATGCATATTTTTTTTATATCTATACACATATGTGTCTTCTAAGACATGAAGTAAAGAATATATTTTATTGCACAGAATATGCACTTGTCGACCAACTACCAGTGCCGCTCAAAGCAGAAAAAGAGGAGAGCCGAAAAGTATCACGTAATTCAATGCCACCTGAACACAACCAAATTGTTTAAACCAAAAACTATTTGAGGACAGAGTTATATGAAAATGGAATACCCCTGAGTATTTTTTAAAAATGAAAAATAAAAATTAATATTAATATTAAAAACTTTAAAATCAATACTAGAATTATGATAGCATGCATTTTTTTTTATATCTATACACATATGTGTCTCCTAAGACATGAAGTAAAGAATATATTGTATTGCACAGAATATGCACTTGTCGACCAACTAACTACCAGTGGCGCTCAAAGCAGAAAAAGAGGAGAGCCGAAAAGTAACACGTAGTTCAATGCCACCTATTTGAGGACAGAGTTATACGAAAATGGAATACCCTGGAGTATTTTTTTTAAATGAAAAATTAAAATTAATATGGCTTTGAATTGCGCTGATCGGGTATTGAAATTGAAACTATTCTGAAGAAAAACATCTCTGGCAGGAGCTTTTAAGAGGAAAGCTGCCCCGGTCAAGTCGACCATTGTGTTGAAGGCTCCAAGAACTGTTCAAGAGCAGAGCTCCTGAAGCTTTATGACAATTTGTTTTGTCACAACATTACATTATTCAGACAAGAGGAAGTGTAATTTGTCTGTCATTAATGCGTTAATTTATTATTTTGACCACAACATATATCAACATGTACCAGGTGGATATTGTGTAAAATAAAATGGCAGTAGCTAGGTCACGAAATGTATCGATGTACAAATGTAGGAGTTGATAAATGGTAATATTACGACATAGAAATAGTACAATAGTACAATAAAGCACGTTTTACAATTGGTATTATTGATAAGGTGGGAGTAACATTAGAAAAATCATTTTCTACCATGAAATGATAAAAATGTGTCAGTAACTGAGAGGAATAATAAAAAAAAAATCAAATCAACGTTGGATTCAGATATTACAATGTAATGTGTGTAACGTGACAAAACCTCACACCTCTTACGATTTCATTATATTACTTTTCATTTTAAGAATGTTAATTAAAAAATAATCGATATTTTCGTCAAAATGTCTCAATCTAATGATTAATCTTTTTGTTCAATTTTGTGATAAAGGAATAGTAACAAAAGAGAACCTACATGAACGAAATACCGTATCTTTTGACATAATATACAGCTGTCAAATATTTTCATGTTTCTTGTTTGTCTCAATTTAAAACTTTTTTCTCAAGATATGACGACTATGAGAAATGATTTAGAAAATATTTGCGACTAAAAGAAGCGCCAGATAATTCATTATTATTATTAATTATTAAACAATATTTATATAGCTCAAATATAATTATGAACGATTACTCTAAGCGCTTCACAGTTTAAAAATATGAAAAAAAATACAGTAAACAATATATGTGGTTCTATGTAAAAATCTAATTTGATCAAGGCAAATAAAATAAATAAAATGTATTAACTCAGATATTTAAAACGGAACTCAAACGAAATGAAGGTTAAAAAGAGGAAAAGAATGTACATGAAGTTAAACAAGAATTAAAAACAGCTCAAAAGTTTAAAAATACTCTTTGACGAATTATGAAAACCAACGCTATACGTGAAATATAGAAAAACAGAAATTATTGTTTGAAAAATAAAAAATTTGAATCAACAGTAGCACCTTAAAATAAGTGAAGACACACGAAAAAAAGTCAAGAGATCTCCTGAAAATCTACAAAAAGTACCTAAAAGCAGTTCTGAAAAATATGTTTGCAGATCTCTTTTGAAAACGTCCAATGAATGTTCACACTCCGCAAGGATGATGGTAATGTGTATCTAAAGGGCTGACGCAGCCTTATCAAGTCATCTCTCATCATAACCTGTTGTTCGCACATCTTTCGGAGGATGTAAAAGCTTGCTATTTTGCGATCGTAGGACTCTGCTGGGTTTATATGGAACTATAAGTTATTGGAAGTAGGTCGGAGCCTCGCCGTACAATGCCTTGAATATTTTTAAGAGAAGTTTGTATTGACAACGATATTGAAATCAGCAGTTAGAGCTCAACTTGTGACTCTGCCCGTTGAAGAAACCAGAATTAATTCAATCTCTATCTTTAATCTGTTAAAAATTTATACAAATTTTCCGGATATATAAATGTAAAAATGTTTCAGCAAAAAGTTAAACTAGAAATTGGTGCCATCATAAACGATGTCCATCCCCGCACTGCACAAGTCAAAAAACAATTAGCAATTTCACAATTTTAGTCTGAAAATTGGAACCCTGAATCAAATTTTAAAATTGAAAACCTTATTGCATATCTACACATAGTGAGGAACAATATTATAAACAAATGATAGTGAGGAACAATATTATAAACAAATGAAACCACTGAAACAAAAAATGAATGAGTATTTCCAGAGACAACGCAAAATTAGCAATTTCACCATTTTCGGTCCAAAAATTTGAACCCTTAATAGATTAAAAATCTTTTCGCACATCTTCAGAAAATATAGAACAATATTATATACATATAAATTTGCTAAATCTAAATGAAAAATGAAAGAGGAGTTTACGGCACAAGCTTAAATTCACTATTTCAGAAATACAACCCCTGTGGGCTTCAAGCTGTCAAAATCAAAATTCTAAAACCTTATTGCGCATCTACAATATTGTATAGAAATTAAAAGCATAAAATGAAACTAGAGGCTCTCAAGAGCCTGTGTCGCTCACCTGTATCTAATGTGATTTTGGAAATTATGTAAAATTATATAATGATTGAGACCAAGATTGGTTTAATTTGACACAGTATTTAAAATCAAAAACAGGTCATCTTAGTGTAGTCTTACAATAGCTACTGAAGACATCTTATCATTATTATTTTTGAATATGTGGTCAAGTTGTGACCATTCAGAATTTTTTTCACAATTTTCTGATAGACTTCTAAACATCTTGGATGATGGATCGGCAACAAAGTAACAACACTTGGTCAGCACCTTGTAAGGAACATTCATGCTATGTTTTGTTTCATTCCATTCAGTGGTTCTCTAAAAGAAGTCATTTGTATGCATTTCCCATAGGGTCCAATGTTAAACTTAGTCCCCCGCTGGTGGCCATCTTGGATGATGGATCGGCTACAAAGTAACAACGCTTGGTCAGCACTTCATAAGGAACATTCATGCCAGATTTAGTTTCATTCCATTCAGTGGTTCTCTAAAAGAAGTCATTTGTATGCATTTCCCATAGGGTCCTATGTTAAACTAAGTTCCCCGCTGGCGGCCATCTTGGATGATGGATCAGCTACAAAGTAACAAAACTTGGTCAGCACTTCATAAGGAATATTCATGCCATGTTTGGTTTCATTCCATTAAGTGGGTCACTAAAAGAAGTCATTTGTATGCATTTCCCATAGGGTTCTATGTTAAACTAAGTCCCCCGCTGGCGGCCATCTTGGATTATGGATCGGCTACAAAGTAACAACACTTGGTCAGCACCTCATAAGCAACATTCATACCATGTTTGGTTTCATTCCATTCAACGGTTCTCTAAAAGAAGTCATTTGTATGCATTTCCCATAGGGTCCTATGTTAAACTAAGTCCCCCACTGGCGGCCATCTTGGATGATGGATCGGCTACAAAGTAACAACACTTGGTCAGCACCTCATAAGGAACATTCATGCCAGATTTAGTTTCATTCCATTCAGTGGTTCTCTAAAAGAAGTCATTTGTATGCATTTCCCATAGGGTCCTATGTTAAACTAAGTTCCCCGCTGGCGGCCATCTTGGATGATGGATCAGCTACAAAGTAACAACACTTGGTCAGCACTTCATAAGGAATATTCATGCCATGTTTGGTTTCATTCCATTAAGTGGGTCACTAAAAGAAGTCATTTGTATGCATTTCCCATAGGGTTCTATGTTAAACTAAGTCCCCCGCTGGCGGCCATCTTGGATTATGGATCGGCTACAAAGTAACAACACTTAGTCAGCACCTCATAAGGACCATTCATGCCATGTTTGGTTTCATTCCATTCAACGGTTCTCTAAAAGAAGTCATTTGTATGCATTTCTCATAGGGTTCTATGTTAAGTCCCCCGCTGGCGGCCATCTTGGATGATGGATCGGCTACAAAATAACAACTCTTGGTCAGCACCTCATAAGGAACATTCATGCCATGTTTGGTTTCATTCCATTCAACGGTTCTCTAAAAGAAGTCATTTGTATGCATTTCCCATAGGGTCCTATGTTAAACTAAGTCCCCCACTGGCGGCCATCTTGGATGATGGATCGGCTACAAAGTAACAACACTTGGTCAGCACCTCATAAGGAACATTCATGCCAGATTTAGTTTCATTCCATTCAGTGGTTCTCTAAAAGAAGGCATTTGTATGCATTTCCATAGGGTCCTATGTTAAACTAAGTTCCCCGCTGGCGGCCATCTTGGATGATGGATCAGCTACAAAGTAACAACACTTGGTCAGCACTTCATAAGGAATATTCATGCCATGTTTGGTTTCATTCCATTCAACGGTTCTCTAAAAGAAGTCATTTGTATGCATTTCCCATAGGGTTCTATGTTAAACTAAGTCCCCCTCTGGCGGCCATCTTGGATGATGGATCGGCTACAAAGTAACAACACTTGGTCAGCACCTTATAAGGGTTCATTCATGCCAGATTTAGTTTCATTCCATTCAGTGGTTCTCTAAAAGAAGTCATTTGTATGCATTTCCCATAGGGTCCTATGTTAAACTAAGTTCCCCGCTGGCGGCCATCTTGGATGATGGATCAGCTACAAAGTAACAACACTTGGTCAGCACCTCATAAGGAACATTCATGCCATGTTTGGTTTCATTCCATTCAGTGGTTCTCTAGAAGTTCAAAATGTTAACGACGACGTCGGACGACGCCGGACGACGACGGACGACGGACGACGGACGCCAAGTGATGAGAAAAGCTCACTTTGGGCCAGGTGAGCTAAAAATGAATAAGGAGTTTAGTTTAAATTTCCAGCTTTCGAAATTCGACCCGTATGGGCCCAAATTTTTGAAAATCCAAATTCTAAAACCTTATTGCGCATCTACATATAGTATGTGACAATACTGTTTAGATATTAAATGCATGAAGTTAAAAATGAATGAGGATTTCAGGTTACAAGCTAAAATTTCCAATTTTCGAAATTCGACCCCTCTGGGCCCCAATTTTTGTAAATCAAAATTCTAAAACCTTATTGCACATCTACATACTGTATGTGACAATACTAATAAAAAAAATTAAAGCATAAAATGAAAAATGTATGAGGAGTTTAGGTCACAAGCTTAAACTTCCAATTTTTGAAATTCGACCCATGTGGACCCCAGTTTTTAAAAATCAAAATTCGAAAATCTAATTGCTCATCTACATACAGTTTTTGCCAATACTGTTAACAAAGTAAATGCATGAAGTTCAAAATAAACGAGACAGACGGACCGATTAAAAATATCCCCGAACTTCATTCGAAGAGCGGGGATAAAAAAAGACTTTAATGAAATAAATACTGTATAACTTAAAAGAAACAAAAGTTTTCTAAAGAATAAAATGGAATAATTTTATATTTAAAATAAAATAAAATACAATATAATGAAAACGTTATTTCAGCATACAAATGTAAAAATATTTCAGCGGAAATTAAAGAAAAATCTAATTAAATAAATAACTGTATAGCTTTAAGAGACGAAAAATATTCGTAAGAAAAAGTGTGGTCTATAGCTTATGTACAATAAAATAAAATAAATCTATAGATGACTTGACAGATATAAACAAAATATTCCTGCATTAATTTTACACAAAAAACCCGAACAAACAGAAAGAATGCTTACACAAAGCCAGTTAAAACTATGCAAATAAAGTCCTTTTTATATTATGATGTTATGGGAATTTGGGAAGAAACTTTTTCAAACACTTTAGAACTGAATCCGTCATTTCAATAAAGTAACTGTCTTTGACAAATTGAACAAGATTTTAAAAAACTCATCAAAACTCTATATTAAACTGTAGTTTATTTATTAAACAGTCGTTCGAGCTAAGAAGAGACATTTAACAATACATAAATTCTGATATTAAATATTTGATATATAGGCCTTTTGTATGTAATTATATTGCAATGATATTAATGAGTATTTGGCTAATATTAATTATATATAGATCCGGTCTACCTTTGCCAATAATAATTGAAATACAACTTTTAAATTTAAGGTAGAACCACATTATAATAATAAAGGAACAATTTGTTTTTATGGGAGGGATGGAATAGCAAGAACGTTATCTTCAATCGTAGAATATTTATTTTCAGCATCGGGTAGCATTTCTCTCCCTCCTTCCTCACAAAAATAAACTAATACATGTACATGTATTTGATTCCAGGTGAATTAAATCCTGCCATAACCCCACCCATTTCTGACCCTGTTTTTTTTCACCAACTTAAGGAGCCCACCTATTTTTGTTCAAATTTCTTGCTTGCTCTCTTCATGAAAATGATATGGTTGCATCCTTTAGATTGTAACCGACCTTAACCTTCTAGCACACACGTTTTAATATTACCAATTTTATAAAAGTTTACTTTGAAAAAACATTTTGACTGATTTTTCGGTATTTGAATAAAAGATTAATTACTTTGTGAAGAAGATATATATAAAGTACATGTAATCAGAACAATTTTGGTAAATAAAATATATCATCGACCCTTTATTTATTTTTTATGATATATGTACATCATAGACAGTTATTTATATTCCTTTCATTACATATACAGCGACAGGCAATCATTTAATGTAATATAAATATTCTTATAATAGTTCTTTGAAGAATGTGTTCAGATTATCTAAATAAAAATAAATAACATGAAAAGATGGTTTGAATAGGGTAAAATACTTGATATATTACAATGCGACGGTTGTCCTTAAAGGATCAGGAAATATTTACCAATTCCGAGCATCTTCTCCAATCCTATTCTTATTCTCGCTGGTTTTCTATTTGTTTTTAAACCCTTTGCTTATATATCACTATGTCTCTGTTTTCAAGAATTTGCATAGTCTTGAAAGTAAAGTCAAGAAATACGAAAGGGATATTCGAAGGAGAGAAAAATCGTAACAACTGACAAACTCCGGAGAACAACGAAGACAAGACCAAAAACTGTGACCGTACGGACACTATCGTATTGGTTCTGTATTTCTTTGTTAATATTTGATACTAAAATGACCTCAAAAATTTTAAACCATTTATTTTATAAATACCGCTTTATTTTTGCATCTACATTGTATCAAATAATCTCAAAACCTCCAAACCGATAGTTATTTACCAATAAATGTACGTTGTATGCATGTCTGAAATAGTACAATTGTTAACAATTGACACGGCGAGATTATATAAATTTTCTAAATTTATTTGAAAAAAACCCGTAAACGATCTTTATGAATATCAAATATTATGAAGTTATTAATTATTAAAAGCACTGGAAAAATGAAAGAAATATTGATACAAATCAGACAAGATGAGACTATATGGATTGTCAAAAGCAATTATTTTCCATCTATACAGGAATAATGTATAGAATTATGGGGGATAATTTCAATATTTGGCCTTCTTTCAGTTACTTCTAACACATAAAGATGTTTATTATGTATTCATGGATGTCATATTGTCAGGAAATGCTAGCAAAATAAATTTATACGTTTTCAAAACCAACAATAAATAATACAATGGTCATATGATTTCCGTCTTTTATCCATAACTGAGGTTATAGCAAAGACACATGAGGAAAAATGTAACCACATATTCAAAGCAAAAACACGTACATATGAACACTTCACCCCATTTCCTGCCATCATTAGAGAAGTTGAAATTTGAACAAATATTTCTTTACAGTGTCATTCGACTCATTTTCTCTCATATAAAATACTGATAAACTTAAAACTGATTCCTCTTATTGTAATACTAGTAGCAGCATCTAATTTTAGCAATGCTGAGAATTTAAAGATTGCAAATTAAAAAAAATCAAACATTTCCTTTTAAATAATTATTATATGAAAAAAGAGAAGATATATCAAACAAAACATATATTGTCAAATTCTTTGCCAATCCGAAATAACTTAGTAAATTTCTGTAAAAAATAAAAACATAACTCCTTTTTCTGCGTAAATTGTTTACAGGTTAGTGTTCATTAAATGTAGTGTATATTTTTATATTATCTCGTATATCAACACTCGCTAACATGTCTCCACTTATCTAAGACTGACCAAAACGCGATAATAGCTTAAAATGAGACACCAACACTCAATAAAATGTCTCTTTTTAGCTAAAACACCAACATTAGATATTATGTCCGTACTAAGCTAAGATATAAACATTTGATAGCATGTTTCTACTAAGTTGATATACTAACATCTAATAACATGTCTATGCTTAGACGAGGCATACAACACTCGATTTTCTCTTTATACCGAAGAAAGAGTTCTGAATATGAAACAAACCTTCTTATTTCTGAAATATTTGTTAGTATGTATCGGATTAAAAACTAGCTGAAAGAGGACAAATATACAAAAAATAGCAAACCAAAAAAGAAAACACAATCGAACAGACAAACCCGAGAAGACAAATGAACAATCACAAGCACAACAAATAAACACTGAAAACTAAAAAAAAACAATGAACAACAGAAACTCCTATAAAACCAGGAGTGAACTCAGGTGCTCCTGAAAGGTAAGCAGTTCCTGCTCCGTATACGGAACCCCTCGTGAAGTTCAACAAAGTCAATCTGGTGGTAGTCACAAATCGGTAGAGGTACATGAAATGTTACGACAGTGGGATATTGGAAGACTTTAATGGTCAATCAATTTGTGATGAAGACTATAAAATGTCCTAAGTGATGACATGAACTTCTTTCTGGTTAATCAGCTTTTGTGGCAGCAGTAATCCTCTGTCGAAAGACATGGTAACGTACACATGCCCTTGAATATCGAATAAGCTGAGAAACGTAGACGCCATATGCCGGCGATACTCGTATATTGCTACTCAAGAAGGGAAAGTTAACAACAGGAAAGTTGAAGTCATCACGTTTGTCATACAGTTTTGTTTTCATCTATTTCAAGAAACAAATCTAAAAATAAGGCGGACGTCGATGTATCTTAATATCCTTGATTTCAAGCTCACTGGGGTAGATAAGATGTAGTAAGTCTTGGGATTTGTCGTTATTTAACGACAACACGTCATCTTTATAACGAAAAGTGAAATTAAAGGATTGGGCTAGTTTCTTTTTGTTTTCCCGTAGTAACCCCTACGTTAAATAACGACAAATTCCAAGACTTTCTACATCTTATCTACCCAAGTGAGCTTGAAATTAAGGATACTACAGATACACCAAAGTCCGCTTCATATTTGGATTTATTTCTTGAAAAAGACTACGAGGGACGTTTGAAGACAAAACTTTATGACAAACGTGATGACTTCAACTTTCCTATTGTTAATTTTCCCTTCTTGAGTAGCAATATACCAGCATATGGCGTCTACGTTTCTCAGCTTATCCGATTTTCAAGGGCACGTGAATTACCATGACTTTCGACAAAGAGGATTACTGCTGTCACAAAAGCTTCTTAACCAGGGTTTTATCAAGGAAAAGTTGATATCATCACTTAGGAAATTTTACGGTCGTCATCACGAATTGATTGACCATTACAGTGTTTCAATATCTAAGATGATGTTGGACCTGTTCCCACTGTCGTAACCTTTCATGTGCCTCCACCGATTTGTGACTTCCACCGGATTGACTTTGTTGAACTTCACGACGGGTGCCGTATATGGAGCAGGATCTGCTTACCCTTCCGGAGCACCTGGGTTCACTCCTGGTTTTTATAGGAGTTCGTGTTGTTCATTGTTTTTTAGTTTTCTGTGTTTATTTGTTGTGCTTGTGGTTGTTCATTTGTCTTCCCGGGTTTGTCTGTCCAATGGATTACGTTTGCTTTGATTGCTCCTTAGGTATATTTGTCCTTTTTATCAACAACCTTAGGCTCTTTAAAGATGGATGTAGCTTTAGTACTCATAAACCCACTCTGAAAGTGCATCAACAGGTTCCTGTTCCTTTGAAGTCCATTTTATGCAGTAGTCCTCAACAGATTCCATCAGCAATTTGAAATTATATTTCCAATTAATTGACTGAGGTTCTCGGTATAAGGAGTTTGTCAGTTGTTTCGATTTTCCGCTCCTTCGGGTATCCCTTTGGTATTTCTTGACTTATAGATAAAGATAATTTCCAGTGATAACATGACCAACAGGACTATAATTGAATGGAGATGTCATACAGGAGCAGTCATGGGCTTAGACTACATGTGATACAGTGCTTTTTGTCCGCCATTTCCTTTTTGTCCGATTTCGCTTTTTGTCTGCAAGTTTTGCTTTTTGTCCGCCACTTTTGCCCTTTGTCCGTAGCTTTTTGTCCGATTTCGCTTTTTATCCGCAACTTTTGCTTTTTGTCCGCCACTTTTGCCCTTTGTCCGTTGCTTTTTGTCCGATTTCGCTTTTTATCCGCAACTTTTGCTTTTTGTCCGCCACTTTTGCCCTTTGTCCGTTGCTTTTTGTCCGATTTCGCTTTTTGTCCGTAACTTTTGCTTTTTGTCCGACACATTTCCCTTTTGTTCGACACTTTTGACATTTGTACATTGTTATTGTCCAATTTGGTTTTTGCTGTGACAAAAACAGAAGGACCGAGGAATTAGGCCTACATGCATGTGGACCAAGATGATTCATATCATCTAAACGTGTATGAATCTCCAAAGTATACCCACTTAACATTACGATTATTTATGTCTAACATGTAGCATCTCAGATATGAACATCAATGACCTAAAACAGTCAAGTGTAAAATGTAGATCACAGTGACCCAATTATCATCTGCAGCAACATCATTCTCCAAGAGGCATCCACTGACCAAAGATGATTGATGTACCACATGTAGTATCTCAGATATGAACCTAAACGCACACATTAACCTGAGTCATTCAAGCATAAAATGTGACCCAATTATCATCTGCATCAGCAACACTCTCCAAGACGCATCCACTGACCAAAGATGATTGATGTACCACTTGTAGTTTCTTAGATATGAACCTTAACGCAAACTTTAACCTGAGGTGGGACGAACGGACGGACACTCGGACGGGCGAGATATTATATCCCCTCCCCAACTCCGTTGGGCGAGGGGATAATGAAGATCGAACCAGATGGGTTTATTTGAGTTTATTTGAGTAAAAAAGACGTGCCCAATGAGTGACTATAATTACGAGATCGGGCACTATTGATTGAGAAAAATGTCATGAATTATTTAAAAACAATAAAAATCGACAAATCACCAGGAATGGACAAATTACAATCGAAATATCTGAATGTGGCTAAACCGCTCTGCAAATTCTTGCACCAGGTCAATTACAATTACAAAATCGAACAGCGTTCCAATGTCCCTCGCCGTTCCTGCGGAAAGAGCATAACTCGAATTGAAATATTCAGCCAGGACTCATCTGTGAACTCCCTTGGGGGTATCAGTGAGTTAAAGCTACTGTATAAATATGATCCCAATCGGGCCATCAAATCAACATGAACCTGTTCCCGATGCTGAACATCATGCATCATTACTACTGACCTCCTTAGTAAATAATCTACAACTTCCCAAATTGAAGTTGGCAGACTAAAACATATTTATCAGCTTCGGGGTTCTTATGATAGTGAATGTTGTATTTAATTGTTTTAAAATATGTGAAAATGTGGTCCGAAATAAAGAAACGACTTTAGATCAAAATATTTTGTTATTTTTTTAAACATTAGATAGTCAGGAGTTTTAACATTTAGTTTTCTGCACTGTATTCATGTTTTTTTGTTTTGTTTTGTTTTTTGGTTTTTTTTGTTTTTTTTTTGCTTTTCCGGTTCCTGATGCGTTAAACTTAGATTATCATGTCAAACTAATTGAATGGTGTTCTGTTGCTACTCTTACTCTTGTTGAACTCTGAAAATATGTATTCACTTATGTGCCGTCTCCCAACATTATATTATGATCCATCAATTGGTGTTTAATGTATAGAGGCAAATTTCAGGTTTGTTCGCTTTGTACATAAAGACAAGACTAATTGTTATCAAGAGTATTTAATTTTAAAAATGCCAAAATGTAAATCAATATACCAAACAAAAGTGGACGCTAATAGATGTCTCACAGGTAAGCGCTTGATCCCAAAGGTAAAGGATTGAAGTCATATTGAAGACTGACATGAGCTATCGAAGACCAAGCTACATACTGAATACTTGTGAAATTGACCTTAGATAAAAACGTTTGCATGATCGCTGAACTATTAAATTGAGGCCAGGGACAAAACACTATGGTAGACTGACATTTAATACTCACGAGGTCACTGGGTGGTAAAATTTAGGCCAAGGCCAAAGCCACATAGCAGACTTACATGTACTATCCAAGACCAAGCTACATACCAAATATCATTGACCTACCATGTATAGTACCTGAGAAACTGGCCTAATCCAAAAAACTTTAACGTGGCCACTGGACCGTGTATTTGAGGTAAAGAGAAAAAGCCATATGAAAAACTTTCATTTACTACCAAAGACCAAGCTACATATCAAATATCATTGACCTACCATGTATAGTTCCTGAGAAACTGACTTAATCAAAAACCTTAACCTAGAAACTGGACCGTGTACTTGATGTCAAGGACAAAAGTCATATGACAGACTGACATATACCACCTAGGACCATGCTACATACCAAATGTTATTGACTTTCCATGTATAGTACTCGATATACTGATCTAATCCAAAAACATTCACGTGGTCACTGGACCGTTAAATATAGGTCAAGGTCACATTACTTCATGTTTATTTGACAGCGCTCGGTGTGTACTGCCAAATATGAAGTTTATACATCAAAGGTTTCCTAAGATAAACTGTTTTTTTTTTTGTAAAAAGTTTACGTTGTCGTAGACGACCACATTGACGACATACTTTGTACACCTATGTCTCGCTTACCGGGACGAAAATAAAAAGAAAAACATGATTAGTATCAAAATTAAAAACATAATTATATACATTGAACAACTAAAATGAAGATTATCAGATCAATATATACTAGCCATAAAAAGAAACGATATCCACTTTAAAAATACCATAAGATCAAGATTATTTACAGTTCATGGAAATCAGTTTGTACAATACAGTCAAAGTAAAGATTATCTGAATTTGATAGTGCAGGAAAAAAATCATTCCAAAAATTAACTGAAGCATTCAAAGGCATTTTTGGAAAACTCATGTCAAGTCTGTTATAATTGATTTGCAACAAAAGTTCCATTAACATGCATGTTTCAGAAATAATTTATGGAATTAAATTAGATCTTAGAAAGCCAAGACAATTGTATGCCAATGATCAAGAGATTTTGAAAAAAAGTCGTTTTTGCAGTTTATCCTAAATGTCGTTGTAAGCTTGATATTTAAACTCTTAAACGAATTTTGGGTATCTAAATGGATTTTTTTTTGCGAACATTCAAATTCAAACCTATTCCCAGAAATTACTGTTTTCAAGATTTAATTAATTGGCATGTGATGATGTCACCATTCCATAACTTTCAGTATTTTTTCGTGAATAAAACTATAAATACTTTTTGTATATCTGTATCTAGTTTTGATACGATTATTTTGTATAATCATAAGAGTTATTTGGAAAATGAAAAGGTATGGTTTCTTTTTGTGCCTAGTGTACAATGTGTCAAAAAACTAATAACCTATAATCAATGACTAGTATCAAAAGTAACAAGTAACAATAGTATAAGAAACATATATACATTGAACAACCAATGTGAAGATCATTAAAAATCATAAAACATAATAACCCAAAATGAATGACTTGTATCAAAAGTAACTAGAAGTGGCGCCATAAGAAAATATGTCCATCCCCGCACTACTCATGTTACAAAAAAATAAGTGATCTTTGAGACTTTCAGGAAATTTACTAAAATTGAAATAAAAAAAATCTGGAAATTGAATCAGTGGAAATGTTTGTTCTAATACAAGTACAAATTCTGAAAGTATGGTTGCTAGGTACATTTCCAAAAATATGTGGTCTTTGAGAAAGACTTTGAGGAAATTTACCAAAATTTGAATGTTTATTTTTATATAATTCTAAGTATTCAGAATTTTATTTATTTCCAAATACTTGCCAAAATACGATATAGTACTTATATTTTTTTTTATGAAAACCAGAAGTCAACATTTTTTTTTTTTTTTTTTTTTTGGCAGTTGTGGAACTTCATTTATTTTTTTCTTGCTACAGAAAAAATATTTTTTTTATTTTTCTCCAAAGTGAAATTAATATTGTTTTTTTCAAAAATATCCCAGACCCCCCCCTCCCCCAATATAAAAATGGTCGGTGCCTAAGCCATCATGGTAGAAATTATTGCTGTCGATACCCGTAGGGTATATATTTTCTGATTCAGTTTGATGAGATGAGTAAAACGAATGGTCACAAGTGGGGTCAAATACCTCAAACAAAAAAGTTCATCCCTCATACACTGCATCATGTAGCTATACTTGCGGCTTAAGTACAAAAAGAAACTGTTTGCAAACATTCAACAAAATGTGTACATTTTCTGATTCAATGTAAAGAGATGCCGAGTAAAATGAATGATCACAAGTAGGGTCAAATAACTCAAACAAAAAAGTTCATCCTCAGCATACAGCTGTAAGTATTTACCGCATCATGTACTTAGACTACCCGACTTTGTACTTGTAAGGTTAAAGTACAAAAAGAAACTTTTTGCAAAATATCAACAAATGTATATTTCTGATTCAATGTGATGAGATGAGTAAACTGAATGGTCACAAGTAAATTTTACATATATATTTTATACTCTTACATTTTGTGTACTTTACACATGTTACTGATAATAAAAATGATGTCATATTTTTTGTTTCTAGTATGAAGCATATGATAAAAACATTATAACAGGGCTTTTTTCGTATCACTAACTATATCATCCCTTGGCCGATATATCAGCCCTTGAGCTAAAGCTCTCGGGGCTAATATCATGGTCATGGGCTGATATAGTATGTGATACGAAAAAAGCCATGTAATAATCTATATTTATTTCACCGAGAAATCACGGTATTTCATCGCTTTCAATGTAATAAGTAGCTTTTACATTCACTGACCTACTGAACGTATTTATACGTTTCAAGATTAAAGACCACGCAGCTTCAATCCATTCTAACAGGGACTCAATCTCCTCTTGTTCTCATTTGATTCATACTCTTGCACAGTCCTCTACGGCGTCCACAAAAAATTTGAAATTATAATTCCAGTTTATATGGTGACTCACGGTACTTGGGCCGTTTGGCTAGAATTCTGCCGTAGTGAGATTCACTTTCAACGAAAATGACATGACCGGAAGGACTATATACTAGCTTTGAAGTCTTCAGTGGTAACGTTCTGTAATGTCTTTCTGTAGTTGAAAATTTTGGGCGCAATAGTTTTGCTCCTCCCCACGTTCAATTTCGTTGCACTGCCTAAGCCAAACACGTGTATTATATTTGGGTGTCATGGTTTTGCGACCTTTCCACTCTCAATTTCGTTCCACTGTCTATGATATATATTATATTTGCAGTTCATCGGTTATCGCAGTTTGCAGCACGGACTTGGGCTTGATTATTATTGTTTTGAATGAATGAATATTTTAGTTGCGATCGATAATTAGTCTCATTTTGTAACCCTGCTGCTTTCAGCTAGAAGTTGGCACTCCATTGCTGATGAGTAACAAGAGAGTAACCTTAATTTTTTATAAAGATTTTCGTTCAAGTGCACGCTAGGGGCCTTATTGATCTCTCTTGAGGGGATGAATATTGTTTATCTTCGTTGAAGACCCTCGTGTGAAATGATCAAGATGCAGAACACGGACATAAAGCAAATATTTAGGACAAAAAGGAAATCGGACAGAAAGGGGCGGACAAAGAGCAAAATGTACGGACAAAACGAAAATATTGCGGACAAAAAGCAAATCGGACAAAAAGCTGCGGACATAAAGCGAAAGTAGCGGACAAAAGTAGCCATTTTGCGGACAAAAAGCAACGGCGGACTGTAGGGAAATAGCGGACAAAAAACGCCGTATCAACATGTCTTCAGGAGTTAAGGTCCCGCAATGCCCGTTTGTAATTGAAAATAAGGGTAATTCAGAAATGCATATTATACGATACCAATTTAGAATCAGAATACAAATTCTCTAAAATATACCAAGAAGGATTTTTCTTGCATGTTATATGTACTGTTTGCAGCAAACTTGCAGTAGGGTACTTCTCCAGTAAGCGAATATATCGCATTTTTTCACAAATAAAGGAAAAAACAACCCTATGTGTGACATGAAATCGCATTTTTTTTAAATCTTCAAAATGTACATTTTATTCTGTTTTTTCCTGAAACAGAGTTTTACGATACATGTAACCTTCTGACTAATATTATTTATTATTTAAATTAGATTTGAAATCCTTGGACCAATATGTTTTTGTTTTTGTTTTAACAAGGTTAACATGTTTAAAATTTATAAGTAAAGTCAAGAAATACCAAAGGGATATTCAAAGGAAAGGAAAATCGAAAACAACTGACAAATTCCGGAGAACAACGAAGACAAGACCAAAACAATACAAACACTACATTAAAAACTAAAAAAATATGAACAACATGGACCCCACTAAAAAACTGGGGGTAGACTCAGGTGCTCCGGATGAGTAAGCATGCTGCCCGTGTCAAATCCGATACGAGAAGGGACAAGATCAATGGAACAAGTCAATTTTCATTTGCGAAACGGTTTTTTTCATACCTGTCAACAAAGTCATGATGACGTCCTTAAAACTTTAATATGGATTATAAGATTTATCATGTTGGTCATGTTCTAACGGATTTTGCATTTGTTTGTCACAACACAAAAGCCATTAGCATATAACTTGACCGATAAGAAAACATATATGTAATAATCACATATTTTTGTATTTTAAAATTGCACAAAAACTTTGCTACCAACCTGTCTGGTGAGGTATACATCTACAGGATGGAGAATGAAATATCATTCCAGCAGGACAACACTGGAGTCTATATCCTTTTAAGTATCCATCACTATACGGCCGGAAGAAATAATTCCAATTTTTCATATGAGGAATAAGACTGCATTGTAAATTTGACATAAACGCCATAAATGGAATAATATTCGTTGCCATGGTTATTTTGAAATTTTAACCCAATTTTAAAGTAATCCAGTCCATTGTTCTAATAAATTATTTTCTTTCAGTTTATCAATCACATTTTTTTCTTTTTCATATTTTACACCTGAACATTCTGTTTGTAAGGGGGCCTTAAGGCAAACACCTAATAGGAAATAAAATAAACAAATAAATAATCTTCCTACAAATTGTTCATAAAACGCTCCATTGGCTGTGGCTATCTGATATAAAAAATAAATGAAACTGACAATTATCGACATTTTTATTACACAGGAACATCATTGATAATATTTGTAATAATCGAAAGAAATATTACTATGTGAAGACATTCAGATATATCCTAATAGTGATTTAAGAGTGTAATTTTTAAGTCTTTATATATTTTACTCCGCCCCTGTGAATATTAAAGCCCACTTAACAGGCTTTTCGTTAATGATATGTTGTATTTTTAATATTTTTCAAGAACTGTCTTGATTGTTTCATTATAACACCCCGCTAATTTTCTTCAACAGCCAAGAACACCAATTTAAAAAAAAAAAAAAAAAAAAAAAAAAAACAATAGGCAAAAGTACATGCTTATGATTTATTTCTTGTCAAGCCTTTAATTTTGAATAAGGAACGAAAGGATCTCTGGATAGTTTACAGGAAAAACTAAAGTATAATGCAAAAGAAAGTACAAAATGTAAACAGGAACTTTATTGCTATTCATCCTAAAATCACTGCAATGACATGGAGCTCATACATGTAAATAATTGAACCTTGTTGAGTCAAAGTCGAAACGATTAGACAAAAATGATTTCTGAGGTTCAGTCCTTTTATGTCAAATGTAATGTCATACTACTGAGAATCGTATTTGTGTAAAAGATTGCATAAAGTTATAATTTGTTTTGTTGACTGTACTTTATGCTGAATTAATACGTTAAATTCCGTCCAGGTTATATATATTAATAAAAATTTTCATAGTATACATAGTTTTTTTCATATAAGTTAGTTAAAAAAAATAACAATCCAAAGATACTAATATTAGATATAGTAAATTCTATGCTGTATACGACGCATTTCAAGGAGTTACCTCTCATCAGCAGCATTAAAACCGAAACATTTGGAAGACCAAAAACCAACTTATTTTAAACAAGAAGAACTCAAAACCGAAAATACCGAAAAAGGAAACCAAATTTCAGCTAAGGAGATCTACCATCTGCAATACAAGGAATGAACCCTTAGTATTAAAAGTTTAAGTACGAATATTAAGTGACTGATGTGAAAGGGATGCACCGCATTGTCAGATAAAGCAGAATAATCGTTTGAATCTTAGACATAAGATTCTTGAATCTACCATTTCGAATACTATCAAATATTGGCTCTGAATAAAATCGGCAATTGACAAATTCAAATGCAGTACTGCTTAAGTCAATGTTTGGGGCTGTATTGATATTGCAAAAGTGTGTTAGCTTTCGGTTTTGAAGACCTTAGGGCTGTAGAGACCTAACTTTGATGGAATGGTCCTTAGGTGGTCCTGTTTCACCAGTTTCAAAATTATGTCAGTGGGTCCGGACTTCTTACCAATACGGCAAATTACTAAAAGTAGAAAAATCAGCAAAAATATAGTTGAAAAACTTTTCCTTTGAAACTGTTTTGACAACTGAGTCCAACCTTTGTCGGAATATTTCTTAGGAGATCCCCTTTCAAAACTGTCTTGGTGTCTGAACCTGAAACAAATATGGCTACTATCACCATTGTTACTAAAAATGGACAAATCAACGAAATTTTGTTTAAAAATCTTAGTTCGTCTTTGAAACTACCCGCCCAATTTAGACCAAATCTGGTTGAATGTCCTCATTCAAAATGTTGTCAGGGTCAGGACCACAGAGCAATATGGTCACTGCTATTGATAAATAAAACAGCAAAAAGTACGGATGTAAGTCTTTGTTTTCAATGTTTAATTTTTGTTTTTTTGTTTTTGAATCAAATCCAGGTCAGCGATACAGGCTCCTGGAACAGTCTAGTTTCTACCGAATGAAATGATTACCTAATCTTTTCCTGAAGTAACTGTCAACACATATAAAAAAACAAAAACAAAAAACAAAAACAAAAACGAACGTATTCGCACTAGTATTGCTCCCAGTCGAAAATTTTCATTATGAGCACTGAATTAAAAATATACCTTAAAAAAATCGTACATAAATAATAAAATTGACAACAAGGATGGTCAGGAATAACGAAATAGCTGACGCCAAACCTATTGACGATAACAACATAAAAGAGCAGAAAGCACACATAGAATCAAAAGAGAGTCAGGGTAGTATGACTTGGTATGGACACTTAGCAGTGGTGGGGTTAGATCTGTTTTTGGGTACACTCGCTTATCTTTCCTGATCCTCTGATGTATAAACAACACTTAAAAGGCCAATACAGTACGATAACGGGAAAATGAATTATGAAACTGTAAAAAGAAATAAAAGTCCTTTTTGTGTATATTGTAAAAGAATTCAACTCAAATCATTGTCCGAAAGATTTATAAGACACGATTATATTTAGACTCTTCCAGAGTTTCTTACAAATGTACTCACAATTGAGTATCTTCAGTTAGATTTCTTACTGGTATTTGTTTGTTACATATATTTAGCTTGACTTTAGCCTTGTGGCATTTAATTAATTATAACCACTCTCTTATCGCTTTGAACAGTATTCTTTTCCCGATATTTCGCCGAATATGGCATTGTTAAATTTCTATAAATAGGAAACATAACAATAATATAGTAATACATCTCGCTAAATTAAAACTGTAATATGAAATATATGAGTTTAGTAAGGTCAGTACTTGTTTAACTCTACTTAATCACCATTTAATATATATGCCTGTATCCTCATAAATCCCTCTTTATATGGAACACATGAAACGAAATACATCAAATCATTAAACTGTTAATATACTTTGATAGCATCTACAATACGTTGCATGAACATATAAAATTAACTTTGTAGTGTTTGTGTTTGTATTGAATTTTTGGTGATATTTACATGGTTATGTTTGTGTTTGTATTGACTTTTTGATGGAAGAACTTGGGCAATGAAACAAACGAAAATCCATCTTTTTCTTCGACGACACCAAACAATGCTATAATATTGTTTTCCTGAATAGGAAATGAAGGGTGGAGTCTTCCATACAATGTATATTTCTTTAAATTTTGAAAGCCCAAGTTTATATGTAAGGATATGTAATATTAAAGGAAAAACTGGTTCTTATTACAATATTCATAACTAAATTAATTTATTAAATAATATGATAAACATAGGCTTAATATGGCAAATTTGGCACGACCAATATTTTTACGTTGCCCTGATCTTTATAAATACCAGTATTTATATGTAAATTTATCCGGTTAATAATTTAATACAGATTTTGGGCTCCGGGCAATACGGAAAGTCATATTGCCCCGTTATGCATCTACTAGGGCAATACAGCTTCCAAACATGGTAATATGGAATTGCAGATGGACCGATTTTACAGATAGGTTAATAAATTAATACATGTACAGATTTTTCGACCCGAGGCAATATGGAAAGTCATATTACCCGTTATGCATCCACTAGGGGCTGTTTGGATTATTTAAAAAAATTTATTCGGACAAGACTGTTTCGTGCCGAATTCGAATACATTTTATATAAGAGGAAATGTACATATATTCTGATTATCCTGCAACTAAAACTGTGTCAAAAATGGCTGGAAAACAGTGAATTTATGCTTTAAACGAGTAACGTCAAAAGACCGTAAAACTAGTGCATTTCACGACGTCATACATGTAGGTAAAATTCCAAGGTTTTGTAATGTGACAGTAAAAGTGATATACAGCAGGGTAAAATAGATTGTATGATATCCTACTATACCAATTTGGATGCAGCTGACTGATTTTACAATTTTTTTGCATTTAGTTTGTTTGGCTTTTGTCTTTCATATTGACAATAGTTTGATGTATTTTATGCATGTATAATGTATTGAATGTTAAACTCAATATATTCAGAAATTATTGAAAAAAAGATTATGTTTATTAAGTACATTTGTTGCAACCTTCTTAGCGTAATTTGATCAGTCTTATACATTATTCTGTCCCAGTATGTATATAAAAATAAATAAAACATATATAAAAAGTATACTAAGAAAAAAACAATGATTATATATTTTTAAAAATCACAAAAATTGAAATGAAAATATTGGAAAAAGTAAAAAACGTATTATACATTATGACAAATATTCAAAATCTGTTTCTCTTGTTTTCAAAATGTTTAAAATTTGTCTTCTGAAACAGAATTAAGGAAAAGAATTGAAACATCAAATTCTGGTTTAACAATCTGAACGAGCTTCCCCCACGCAAAGACCATGTATTATCAATATAATGTATTGTTAAATGTATATTGTATTCTGAGATTATTTAAGGGACAGTGGCTTTCTTTTTTAATTCTCACCAATATTTGAAACGCATTAGACCGCCTCGGTGGTCTCATGGCAGCGTGCTCGCCCCGAGTGCGGAAGGTCGTGGATTCGATCCCCGGCCGGGTCAAACCAAAGACATTAAAATTGGTATTTGCTGCTTCTCCGCCAAGCACGCGGCATCTAGGAGTAAGGGCAAAGACTGGTCGGCTCGGAGTCAGTATAATGTGTCCGAGTGAGGTGATATGTCTTCCTGCGGACAGTTACCTCGTGAGCTAGCACATTAAAAATCCGAGCAGGGATCATATTCATTATCATATCAATATGTTCTCTTCCTGATATGCACCTGGTTGCCACTGGACCTTAAACAATAATTCATCCATTCATCCATCATGGAACGCATTGTGCCTATGATGTGGCTACTGTTCATCATTGGAGGCCACACAAAGACCGATATTAACCTAATACCACATTTGCTTGTGAATTACAACTGGAAGTTGAATAGTTGTACATATTCATTTTCATATCAGTGGAAATGGCTTGTGAAAAAACATGGACGCTAAAGATTTCCGGAAGAGGTTTTCAATATTCTGTAATCTAGGTTAGACTGTAAAATGGAACTTACCATTTCCAGTAAATGTGTACATGTATCTATAGAACACAAAGAATTAACTGACGATCGTTTTGGAAAAAGGAAAGAAAAGAAGAAAAAAAGACTGACCAATAATGTAGCACATCATTGACTAAATCCCCCCCCTCCCCCCGAGAGAATTTTATAACAGCTACTAGGATGACTGTTTAAGGCATACCTTGTAGAAATATGCATGCTGGGTATTAGAATTATAGACTGTGTTTGACGAGACCTCTAACCGACATCACAAATTTAATATAAACGGTAAGTAAGTATGGGTTTATTCCGTTTGATTAACTGCAACATGTGGGATAACAGTAACATATATTGTTTCCGCATTACAATCATTTAATAAAACTTTACGTATACATTTTGTATCACGTTTTGGATAGTCGCAATAATTGGTAGGTAGTTCACATAAGTTTAGGTATGTATTTCATATAGTACGCCATTTATGTTTTAATTATCTTAAAATCACTGACACCTTTTAATCGTTTTTAAAACAGATGCGGCAAAAGTGAAATAATACCATAAATACTTGTTCTTTATCAATAAAAATCAAAGTAACTTGTTTCCTCATAATTTCTCAAGGTAAACGATAATGCATTTATATTATACAGGTCCTTTTTATAAAACTTGAAAATACAGTTTGCGTGGAACAACAAATGTATCAAGATAGTGATTAATGTAATTTCTTCTAGTTGCGATATTTGTTCTGAAAATTGGGTTTTTTTTCAAACCTAAAAATCTCGAATTTTGATTTTGAAAATTTTCCATAAAAAATCATAATATTTAAAATCAAATTGACTAAATTTTTACTTTGGTATAAAACACACTTCTGCGTATCTTTGTTTTGTTGATTAAGATAATATACTTCTTCTCAATAAAGGTTCAATAATTCATGACAATTTTCAGTGTAATTTATATAGATGTGAAACTTTGTTCAGAATATTAGTGAAATGTATGCTTATTCATCTGATTTGACTGTTCTGAAGAATTCGATAGAGAGAAAAAAAAAAAAAAAAAAAAAAAAACGAAAAAACACACATTTGTAATTTCCAGACAAAGCTTCATCAGGTACGCTCGTGATTAAACTTTAGAAAGCCATTTCTGAAAACTGTGAGAATAAAACTGGCCTAAGTAAGGTAGTCAAAATCCAGTTAAGTTTATTTATGTAAATGATCCTATTTTTTCCAACTATTTTTATATCCATGCTCAAAATACAATTAATTAAAAGTTAACTTTTATCTATAAACCGCTATATAATATTTAATTTCCTTGGTCATTGTAACAGATTGTTTCCGCTCTGCAACTTTGGTACGGCCTTCAGTTAATAATTTTAATGATAATCAGATTTGGATCTCTTGTACAAAGGTCAAGATTACGAACTTGTGTTGAAATTATGATATACATTTTGTACCTGTAATATGTATATGTGGTAATCTATAATAGTTATGTCTCTATAAACTGACTTCTGGGATTCTGAAAACGTTATGTTAGTCAATATCGTCATTATTATCCATCTGATTTAACAACAAGCTGTGTCAATTATACTGGACACGAGGTTCCATTTGCATGACACACACATAACACATGTAACAGCAAATGCATACATGTACCTAGCGACGCATCCTGTCTACGTACATAAGGAGTACAAGTTATTTTCGGTGTTTTTACTTTCGATTTAATGTTGGTAACCAATAAAAAAAATCTCATTAATCAATGCGTTAGTTATTTATATTTTAGTGAAACCTTGAGGTGTGTTTTTTTTATCTACTTTACTGATTAAATTAGAAATTTGAATAATTTAAATAAACTTACAATCCTTAAAAAGTACAAAAAGGTTAGGTAAAAGAATAAACAATTCATGATGTCAACTATTGTAGATCCTTCATTTGCATTTAGGAAGAATAAATCAAATATAATTTATTTCAGAATCATGATTATTAACTTTGCCTGTTTTGTCCTAATATTGCAAGTATGTCTCGGTCAGAATTTAAACGATCTCGTAAGTCAAGCTGTCGATAAAGCAGTGCAGGATACACCGGAAGAAGACAGTGCAGCAATTAATGCAAGTAAGTTGCATATATTCGCCATATTCCTTCTAAAATTTGCCCTATAACTTTCTCTAATCTACAATCATGTTGAAATACACCTACACAAATGTTTCACTGAAACCATAAAGTAATACCACCAAACTATGTTACGCCAATGACGATAACTCGCATGAATATAAACCAATTAACTCTTCTAAATGTTGGAAACTAGAGATTATTTGACATTAGGCCTGAAAGTGCTACAATTAATGAAATAAAATACTGATTTAACCTCCAGCATGGTAATTTTACTAAATATGACATTTAAATGGGATATATCTTGCAAACATCCTCAATATTTTAAAAGAACTCACCCTAAATGCTTTCGGTAAACCAAATACAAGCAGCTTGGTGGGAGTTTCCATTGCTTTTGTTTATGTTTTCTGTACATTTTTTGTATTCCTTGTTCTCGCGAACTTGCTTTGCTTATCTGTTTCCCATTCATTTAATGCTGTGGTTTTTTTATTTGTGGGTAGAATTGAAAATAGGTATATAGTAACCGAGATGGCGAAATAGTGCACGACGCTCATCTGAGGCAAATATTTTATGTGCCTTCTTCAAAGAAAGCGATAGCAAATAAATGACATGCACAAAATGCTTAAAGCCACGATGACAGTCTGTCAACTGCAGATGAAAATGCCATGTTGTAGACTAAGTGTGTGTAGTGCACCATTTCAAATAGCATCAACGCTATATTCATAACAAGATAGCTACTAAAAATCTATTGCATGACAGATTTAAAGAAAGCATAATAATTATGTATAAAGGAACAATATCCAATCGAAAAACAACCTTGCTGACCATTTTAGTACTTGTCAAAGACAAAAAATGATATCCTTTTAAAATTTGCAATTCAAAAACCACTAAACAAATATCAGCTTATTGGTACATCACTTTCCTACAGCCACAGCCAACGAAAACCAGATGTCCTACAAGGAAATAGTTTTGTTTGACCTACAATACTGCAATATGTAAATAATAAGTAATGTTAGTTAACCACAGACTTTTAATTCCTGATAATATTTCTTTTTGAAGTATGTACTCTATCTTTTTAGATTATTAAGTCTTATTTTTACCTCAGATTAAAGCCCTGACATGTTTTAGAACTTGGTATTATTAACCATACTACCACAGCCTGTTCAGATTTCGTGCGTAATCTAAGCTGTTGTCGTATCATTGAAAAAAAGTCAACTTTAAAGTTTTAAATGAATGAATATTATATATATCTTTAAAATGTTATTACAGAGGAAATGTTGACCATTACACATTGTAATAAAAATTACAGCGCTTGATTCTTAGATTTGAATGGTATTAGTGGGGTTTCAAGTACAAAATTCAAAGGCAAGGATTTTTCTCTAAAATCATCAATTTCTGTTTTTTGAAGTGGTTAATATATTTTATGATTGATCTATGAATTCACGCATAAGTACACAAATTTGGGTATTATTGATTTCCCCTTTAGCTTATTGGTATACTTTTGCAATTACATGTGCCATGTACACAAAGCACAGACGTTAACATCCAACTATCTTGCACGTGCATGACAGCAATGTCGAACTAAACAATAAAAATATACAAAGTACGTGTATGTAAACGTAACGATATCAATGCCTTAGTAAAATAATATATTCAATAAGGAAATAACATATGGTAATCACTGTTTCAATAAACATTGTTAACACATAATAATATTTCTTTGTGAACTCATTTAAGAGTAACACTTCTTATGTTTTAATGTAAGATTAAAAGGCTTTTCTCTGAAGTAAAACACACTTTCATTTAAACAATGTAAATACACTATAT
The DNA here is from genome assembly GCA_028015205.1 of Mytilisepta virgata. Lineage (NCBI taxonomy): Eukaryota > Metazoa > Mollusca > Bivalvia > Mytilida > Mytilidae > Mytilisepta > Mytilisepta virgata. Next base: position 43,707,257 of record CM051515.1, read on the forward strand.
TACCAACAAAGTACAAAATTTGTTCGAATTGCGTATCATTTCGTCAGAATCTCGGTATCCTATAAGAGAAATTTAAGAAAGCCCAGGAGGATCATACATACGAGATTCTAAATTCGAGATTCAATACCCAAAATTCGAAATCCGAAATTCTTTTTCTATAATTCGAGTTTCAAGATTCGAAATTCAACATCTAGAGTAACCAAACAGAGGAAAGCTTCTACGTTGTGAATGGTATATAATATGACCAATGAAATATTCGAGATATTGAATGTCGGATTTAGGGTTTCGAATTTCGTGTCGATGAGTGTCGATTTCAGCTAACATAGTTATTTCAGTGAGACAAGCAAAACTTGCACATTTAACGCACATATATCGCACTGCACAATGAACCATGTTATCTAACAAATTATATACAAAGTGAAAAAAATAGATTGACTGGTACATGTATGTTAGTTTTAGAGTAATGAAAACCCAGTATTTTTCCGTATACAAGGTTGATTAAATGCAAGTTTTCCATCTCCCAATCATAACCTTTGCTGGTTTGATTTTGAAAAAGTTTACCCCTTTCCTATCTTAAATGTTCCCAAAAGAAGAAGAATAACACAAATATGAAATTAATCTTAAGAGTAAGCGTAATTTGCTTTCTTGTTTCAAAATACAAATGTCCTTTTACTGGACATATAACTCCAATATCGTGCATGTTCATAGTAAGACAAACTCCATATCGTGATTAACATTCGGTAAACCTCTGATTTATAATGCAGCGCTATCTGAAGTTTAAGTTTTAGGTCATACATATAGTTTTTTATCGGATATAATATTTAATTTTATCTTTTATCAGTTCATTAATTTATCTGATAGAATTTAGTTTTATTGGGTAATTCCAATATAATTTTAATTCTAGCAAAATAAATCCAAAAAAAAACTACGTTTAGGATGTGTTAGACTGTTATGTTTCCCCTGTTGTCTTTTTCTTTAATGTTACATTCTTTGTGTCCCTTCCCACCCCTAGCTATTTGAATTGTGTTTGATAAATTGTTGAACTGGTTCCTGTTCAGAAGAATAGAATAGAGAATGGAAACGGGAAATGTGTTAAAGAGACAACAACCCGACCACAGAGCAGAAAACAACTCAAGACTACTAATGGGTCTTCAATGCAGCGAGAAAATCCCTCACCGGGGGGCGGGCTTCAGTTAGCCCCTAAACAATAATGCACACTAGTTCAGAACAATGGACGGAAGACTAAACTCCGAAACATACAAATGAACCAAAATTCAAAACACACACAGGACTAACAAAGGCTAGAAGTTCATGACTTGGGACAGGCGCAAAAATGCGGAGGGGTTAAACATGTTTTGTAAAAAAACATTGATTTTTTTCCCACTGTACGTTAAGCAAACAACAGTCAAACAATCTTACCCATCATAGTCATTGTAAAGAAGTATCAGATTATATGAAGGATTTCTTACCCATAACAGACATTGTACATATGTCTCAGCATGTATGAAGTGTTTCTTACCCATCACAGGCACTGTAAAGAAGTTTCAGGCTTCATAAAGCATTTCCAACCCATCACAGATACTGTAAAGAAATCTCAGGCCATATTTCTTACACCTCACATACATTGTAATGAAGTCTCAGGCTATATAAAGCATTTATTACCCATCACTGACATTGTAAAGAAGTCTCAGGATATATGACTACCTAGATTCTGTAGAAGAATAGTTTCTAACGAAAGCAGTTCTTCATAGAAGAATTTTTACCAGAACTTATAATTATGTGTCTGCACTTTTATTGAATTATTAGGTCTTTCCACTTTCCGTGGAAAGACCTATTGGTTTTCTTCTGATTATTATTTTTTTTCTTCCGCCAAATTTTGTTCCTTCGCTGTTTCTTTTTCGCAAGATGTCGCTTAGATATTTGGAATATGATATCGAACAGTTTATACGCTTTTGAAACTGACACCGCTTAACCGAATACTTTCCCATATAAGAGTTATCTCCCCTAACACTGTTTTTCTTGTTATTCCTAAGGCTTCGCAACCGAATAAGAAACCGACAAATTTATTTTTCCAAATTGCTCATTATAACCTCAGGATGTTCTGTTTTATTTTGACCGAAGCCGTATAGAGATTCCATATGAGAGTTATTTCCCCTTTTGTATTTGATATAAGTGAAATGTATTTTAACTGGAAAACCATAAGTGATAGAGGCCTAGGGTCTTTTGATTTGAGGTCCTTGGTCCATAAAAATGAAAATGAGGTCAAGGTCAAAGGTCAAGGTCACGTTCTAAATTTTGACTTTTGCTTGTGATCGCTTCTCCTCTGAAACGGTAAATGATAGCTGATAAAATGTAATGGAGAAAATGTTGAAGACGTTGAGACCTAGCTTTGTTACATTTGCATAAATGTTGTATGACGTCATTTTATATGAGTAATTGCCCCTAGAACGTTTAAATTTTCGGTTTTTGGCTAATAACTTAATACCGGTACAAGATAGAGGCATGAGGTCTTTTGTTTTGACACCAGGGACAAATGACCTTCAAAATGGTGTCAAGGTCAAAGGTCAAGGTCATGTTCTAGAAAATGATGTTTTTCTAATTTGAAGTGTAATACATGGAATTTTTTCAAAAATGCATTATTTTTTAGAAGGAATCATTTAAAATATGTTATTTTCCATTTTCGTAAGACAAAAAATGAGAAGAAATGAAAAATTTTTAAAGATTGAAAAATTTGAAAAAAAAAACATTTTTTCTTGGCGCAAAATTGTTTTGGCAGTATTTCATATTTGTCTTTGATGTAGCATTTTGGTATTTTATAGTACTCCTAGAATTACCTCAACTTTTAGCTGTATCTCTTAAAATTATAGATCTCCAACATAGGTTGAGGTAAACTTTTTTTTCTAATAATTAGAAAAGCATTCCTCTTATTGATATAAAATGGGTACTGGAAGGTAGAATGGGTCTTTGCACATCTTAAAACTATGAAGAGTTTTAAATCTGATTTAATATAGTAAGAGTTCTGGCCTTTCAAAAATTGAAAATTTAAAAATATCAACCGGAAGTGAACTTTTTTTCATGATATTGGTTGAGTACTTCTTGTTTAATATAAGTTTGGTTTTTGGTCTTCCAAATGTTTCGGTTTTAATGCTGCTGATGAGAGGTAACTCCTTGAAATGCGTCGTATACAGCATAGTATAAATTTACTGTACCTAATATTAGTATCTTTGGATTGTTATTTATCAACTTAAAAAGTGTGGCAAATTGATGACAGTGATGATTAGATTTCAAAAATATCCATATATGCTTGATTGAAGCATTTTTAAAATTTTTCAAAATGGGGGGTAATGTGGTAAAAATTGCTTAAAAATGATCTAATTCAAGATAAGTTCACTCTTTATCAAATTGTTGAAGTTTTGGGAAAGATCTGTCTCTTTTTCGCATGATTATTAGGTCTTTCCACTTTCCGTGGAAAGACCTTTTGGTTTTCTTCTGATTAGGTCTTCCACTTTCCGTGGAAAGACCTATTGGTTTTCTTCTGATTAGGTCTTCCACTTTCCGTGGAAAGACCTATTGGTTTTCTTCTGATTATTAAGGTCTTTCCCTTTCCAAAGGGAAGACCTTATTGTATTTCTTCTGATTATTATTTTCTTCTGCCAGAAATTCATTTTTTACATTTCGCGACATATCATTTCGAAACTTGGTGGAATGTGTCGTATTCAAACACCGATTTCAAAAAACACCCTGCTAAGCCGAACTCTTTGTCGTTACAGAGTTATCTGACCGGTGTAGCGAAACCTTGTTATCGCTTCATCTCTGAAACCGTAAAACTTAGATGCGAACCGAAAGGTGGAAAGTGTTTGGTTTACCGACTGCATGCTTCATGACACAAAACCGAAAAGATTTCAAACGTCGTAATAAGAGTTATGTCCCCTTAATGAAAAGCAGTTTTCGCTAAATTTTTTTACTCGAAAACTATGAGTTGTACAGGCATAGGACTTTCACTATTGGTCATAGGACCAAATAAACTATTGAAAGGGGTCAAGGTCAAATCTCAATTTTGACCTTGACCTTTGGCCACAGACCTTGTTATCAAAATAACTCAGAAACCGCAAGAGATAGCTGATAAAATGTAATGGACAAAATGTCGGGGACATTGAGAGGAAGCTCTGTTACATTTGGGTCAAAGTCATATGACGTCATTTTATATGAGTAATTGGCCTTAGAACCTTTAAATTTATGGTTTTTGGCTAATAACTTGATAATGGTACTAGGTAGAGGAAGGAGGTCTTTTGTTTTGACACCAGGGACAAATGACCTTCAAAATGATGTCAAGGTCAAAGGTCAAGGTCATGTTCTAGAAAGTGACAGTGATGGTTAGATTTCAAAAATATCCATATATGCTTAATTGAAGCATTTTTCTAATTTTACAAAATGGGGGGGGGGGGGGGGGGGAGTGTGGTAACAATTGCTTTAAAATGATCTAATTCAACACAAGTTCACTCTTTATCAAATCTATCTAGCACAAATTACCTTTTAATGTGCAAATACAGCCCCCCCCCTTTTTTTCGATTTGACTGACGCTAACTCCAACCAATTTCCTGAAAATAGTGTTCGCGCATTGCAGTAGTAGAAAGCTATTTTCCGCCATAAAACACAAGATTCGTCCAAATTTTACCAATTTATTGCATCCGAATGTCAAAATTTCGCGTCAAATTAACAGTACTTTATTCACGGAGATGTCGTCTGGTCAAAACGGGACCGGAAATCTAAATAAATAAATCGTGACATCAAATTTATACATGAATCTTCATTCTGACATAAGTAAATGTGTACACGTACACTCCGTTTTCTATTTATAACTATTTCCACATCAAACAGCAAATTGCATTATCCTGTGCCATGTTCACCCGACGACGTCCCCTCTCGAAATGAAAGAAATAACCTAAGTCCAGACATATATCAATGGACGTCACGTGACTTACACAACGTCATCAATAGAAGTAAACATTATAGTAGAAATGTACTTTTACTGTCACTTGTGTATCTAGAGAAATAAAAATACAATGCCCCCCTACTTGTATTCAGCAATCCTTGGAAAACTTGCAATCGATAAATAAAAAAAATTGATTCATAAATAAACAAACAAACAAACAAACAAACAAACAAACAAACAAATAAACAAAAAAAAAGCCTGTCCCGCTTTCCGAAAAAGAGATATTGCTACTTCATTATAATTTTTTTTCTTTCTTTTTTCAATTTTTTTTCATCTTTTGGGAGAAATTGCGCCTAGAACGTTGAAACTTAAGGTTTTTCGTTTATAACTTGACGATGGTACATAATAATGGCATTGGGATCTTCTGCAATGACCTCAGCGACCAATGACCTTGAAATAGGTCACAAGGTCAAAGGTCAAGGTCATGACCTAGATTACATATTCTGCAGTTTTTCACACTTTATAAGGTATTTTCAGATTTTTCAAGCAATTAAAGTTATTGAAAGCGTGAAATTCAGGCACTACTTTTGATGACGTCATTTCTGGGAACGTTGTTATTTCTGTAGACGTTGTTAGACGTTTTGAATATATTGAAATGTTAATTAATGTGACAATGTTACAACCCATGAAAACGTCAAGAATTTTCAATTTCTAAGGTCATATTAATGACGTTTTTGATGTTTATAGGGCAAAGCAGTATAATTCACCACAAACATTTAGTTAACTAGAAATAAACATTTTTCTTGGTGATTCAAACTAGCAGTCCTAATATTTTTATAAAAATTATGAAATTACCTATCATATCAAACCAGAAGTGATATTTGTAATACTGGAAGTAGCATAATACCTCCCTTATTTCAATCAAAAGTACATAGAACCATATATTTTTGCAATCGCTGAAAGCTTAGGTATGTACCAAAAATTACACTTTTAAGCTCAATTTTTTTATCAACATATGTGCAATTGAGGTGGAAAGACCTTCAATTGTTCTCTGAACAATTGGTTTTTAATTTTTAATTAATTTTCTTTTAATGTATACATATAAGTAATTGCTTTCCCCCTCTGTTACAATGTTTAAGTTGGAAATATTTATTATAAATAATCACCATTTTAATCATAAAAATGATAGTATAGTTTTCCCTATATTTGACAAATTTTTGGTTTTCTAAACTTCTGGTCACGAGGTACAGGAGTAAAGCATTTAAGTTAATATTTCAGAATTCGCTGCATTCCTTAGAGGCAGTCGCAGACCTGGACCAGCTGGATCAGCTGGACCACAAGCTACAGGTGCTCCTCCGAGAAGATCGTCAACAAGGCTTGCTAATTTATTTAATGGTGTGCGACCTAGAACACAGGACGATATCAGGGTAACAAGAGCCGCACTAATTTCTGAAAGATCAGCGGCTAATTTGCAAAATGCGTGAGTAAAGATTACCCTTTTTAAAATCATTTGTGCACTGTAATAATAAGATACTGTATACGACGTAACATTATTTGGAAACTTGAGGTAACACTAGGTGCCGCGCTGAGTATATACAAATCGATTTTATACAAATGGTATATTAAATTGACATTTTATAAATATTCAGTGATTTTATACAAATGGTATATTAAATTGACATTTTATAAATATTCAGTGATTCAATCGAAGAAAAAGTCTTGGAAAGCAGTTCTCCCTTGTGTTTGCTGAAGTGGCTACATAATGAAATGAGTGTATTTTGTGAAATTATGATTAGGTTGCATTTGTACAACTAGTAATATCAGAAAAACTCAGCTTTTCCGGTAGTTGTAACGCCAGTAAGAATTAGCGATTCCAGTAACGGTAACGTCAGAAAGACTTAGACGTTCCGGTGTACGGGAAATTTGACATGTTAGTCATTTTTAACGTAGAAAATTGATTTTAAAATTATCGAATTCTGATCCGCTTAGATTTCCATGCGTTGGTAGAAAATTTCCACGGATATTTATGTCCTATGTAAATTTAAGTTCGGCTGTGGCGGCCATATTGGTTGACAGTCCCGGTCATCAAACACATTACTGAAAGAGGACAATCTCAGGACCATTGCTGCCAAGTCTGGTTCCAATTGGTCAAGTGGTTTCAGACGAAGATTTTTCAATGAATATTCGCATAGGGCCCTATGTAAAACTAAGTTTGGCTGTGGCAGCCATTTTGGTTAACAGTCCGGGTCATCGGACATATTTCTGAAAGAGAACCTCCTAAGGACCATTACTGTCAATTGGCGTTGTAATTTCATGAAGTAAAATTTTTAAATTCATCCCCCCTTTTTTATATTTTTAGTAACAGCCATGTTCTTGGATGTCGGGGATGCCGATATAAAGTTGGAAGGGGCTACCCAAGGACCATTCCACCAAAGTTTGGTCACAATTGGCCTAGTGGTTTCAAAGGAGAAGATCTTTAAAGAAAACTTTACGCCGGGCGTCGTTTTTAAAGGGCAAAAACTCCTATAAAGGATCAATCAATGATTTTGGTCATGTTGACCTATTTGTAGATCTTACTTTGATGAAAATTTTTGCTGTTTACAGTTTGTCTGTGTCTATAATAATATTCAAGATAATAACTAAAACTGCAACATTTCCTTAAAATTAACAATTCAGGGGCAATAACCCAACAAAGAGTGGACCGATTCGTCTGAAAATTTCATGGCAGGTAGATCTTGACCTGATAAACATTTTTATCCCATGTCAGTTTTGCTCTAAATGCTTTAGTGTTTGAAATATAAGACAAAAACTGCGGTTTATACCTATGTTCTATTTTTAGCCATGTCGGCCGTGTTGGTTGGCAGGCGGAGTCATCGGACATATTTTTTAAACTACATACCCTAATGATGTTTATGGCCAAGTTTGGTTCCATTTAGCCGAGTAGTTTCAGAGGAGAAGATTTTTGTAAAAGTTAACGGACGACGACGGACGACGGACGCCAAGTGATGAGAATAGCTCACTTGACCCTTTGGGTCAGATGAGCTAAAAACTAGCAATTTTAACAGAGCTATTATTATTATTGAAAATTTATGGTAACAATATTTACATATTAGATTCGACTATTTTTTGCTGATTTTTGTAGTGAATAAAATGATCTATTTCTGATCAATATTTGATGATAAAGGTCAAATTTCAACGGAAATGGTCAAAACTCAATGGTTTTTTGATCAATTTTCAACGTCGAATAATGATCGAAGTGTCAATTTTCAATGGTGTCAAAATTCTCCCTTTTACAGAAAAAATCAGTTGTACATTGTGGTGATATAAAACTTTTTTTGCATATAATATGTGTATTTGTCAAAAAATCTTATTGGATAAGCTGTCAGACAGTTTATTTTCTTTATGATCATGATAAGTTATTTGTTTATAAATGTCACTAATTTATTAGGACAATCCAAGGAAGATCTCTTAGTTTTGACGATACTTTAAAACAAGCTATATCCGGTCAGATACAAAGAAGAATTGGTGTAAGAGCACCACTTATAAATTGCCAGGCTAGCGAACCGTACAGGAGACCGGACGGAAAATGTAATAACTTGGTGAACCCTTTGATGGGATCTGCTGGAACACCACAGTCAAGATTTATACCTCCGCAATACGGCGATAGTAAGACTTGTGAATGACATTATTCTCTGACTATATCCTTTTCTATTTATTTTCCATGATTATGTTAAAATAAAAATGGCAAAATTTCTAAATTGTTTAATGTGATGCTTTTAAGAAATTTTGGCTTATTTAGTGTTATGTCTAAATATTGATTTTATGTGTCAGTTTTCTGTTCGTGTTGTAGTAATGTTATATTTTATCTTTTAACTACTACAGTGTAACTTTACAAACTTCAGAATAAAACAATAAAAAACATTTGGAAAAATATAAGCAAAACATTGCCAAATAGACAGTCGTCCCTAACGGGAAACAAGGACGAAGTTCTGCACTTTATATGTCGATTAGCATAAAAGTTAAATATAGTCGGTTAATAAACAACAAAATAAACAAAGGAAAAGCTAAAAAATGACACACCAATCAAACAACGTAACCAAACAGACAGAACCACGGAACGAAAGCAACACAAAAGAGCACAAACACAAACATAAACACAACATTGAGTCAGGATAGTCTTGATTTGGTACAGACAGTAAACAGAAGTGAGGTTAAACCGGTTTTATGGGTACCAAATCTCCTTTTTATCTATCCTGTATTCTACATATATTATATATATATATAAAAAAGTACAGACTTCAAGTAGTGTATTTTGCAATGTATTTGAATAAGCCAAAATTATCAAATTTATCAAAGCCAAAGAGAAGTCAAAATAATTTATAATTCCATGTTCAAAATTGGCAAAATTCTTCATTAAAATTTTTCACCACAATTTATTAACACTAGCGGTTTTTTTATATCTAACATTACTTTATTTAGTCCGGTTTCATGAATTAAATTTATTTTCAGTTTGGAACTTAGGCTTTGAACCAAGAACAAGAGGGAAAGACAACACTAAACTTAAAAGCCCGAGAATAATATCCAACGTAATATTCAGACATTCGGTATCATCACCTAGGAGTAATAAGTTTAATATCGCCCTTACACATTTTGGACAATTCGTTGACCACGATGTTGTAGCAACTCCAATATTTAGTGGTAAGTGTACTTCATAAAGCATCAATCATTTCATATACTGTACTTTAAGGATGTTCGCTGCTCCTTTTCAAAATAACAAGCTTTTCATAACACTGATATATATTGATAGTGGATTTATAAAGGAACTAAAAGAGCGGAAAAAAAAATTATAGGTCCGTGTGCTTGTTTTCGAGATATAAGCCATCGAAAATTTGGCGGGAAAAATAAGCTCTCTTGATTTTACATAGCTTTATCATTGACCAGATTTATTTCTCAAAAACCATTAAATAATAACAAGGATTTTATGAGATTTTTACAAATGGCTTATTATTCTGCATGCAAAAGATTTATGAACAGAAAAAATCGGTGTTAGCGGGAAAAAATAATTTATGGCATTTATGGATAAAACCAGATGATTCAGAACATATGACAAAAATTCAAACATGACCAACGAACATCCTTAATAACATTACACATGTAAGTACTTTATAAACATCATATTTGGTACGAGTTCCCGAATAGAAAACTACATGGTAATCTACCGTTCATCGATATAAACTTGCGAAAATGCGAAATAGTTTTACAGCCGGCGATATTGTGAGACAAGCATTGCTAAATATTATTTATTAATGATCAATACTTGTTACGTGTACATGTATCTATGTGACTTGACTACGTTATTTTTATCTCGCATCTTGGCGAAGCAGATTTGAAGTTTTTCTCATATGTCACAGTTTTTTTGCATATTTCATTCATTCACCCTACACCCCTTTTTACCTTATCATATTACTTATTTTTCAAATTGTAGAAAGCCGTTTTTTTTGCTAATTTGGTTTTTTTTATCTGAAAAAAGGCATCCATTAGATTCGACGCTAAGCTGTGCAAAGTTCCTCATTGCAAACCTTAAACTGAATTTATTTCAGATGTCAACGGCAACGATATCGAATGCTGTATTGGTAACACTCCAGTAATCAGGTAAAACTAAGATCTGTCAAAGTTATAAAAAGTATGGCTTTCAACTGCCTTCTAATGACTTTATCAAGATTCGGCTGTTTTGTTAAAATCAACGTTAAACGTATTTAGCGTTTTTGATAATGCAGAACCCTCATACACAATGAATTCGGTAACAGGGTGTCAACACTTATTGAAATTAATAGTTCTGTCAAAAGTGATTATTTGCTTTTGTACCAAATAATCCTAGGGACGTGGGGTGTCCCGACAAATAGAACCTCAGTACTGTGAACTACATAATCAGACAGCTCGAGAATATGTTTAATTTTAGTATAAACGCTTTTTCCATTCAAAACAAGAAAAGTAATAAACATTAACAAAACAGTGTAATTATTACATGTAAAATACAGGAAACAGACGAAACTAGCTACAATGTAACAGCCACAAAGGTACATTTACATAAGTCATCCTATGGTATATTCTTGTCTTTGTTCGCTTATGCTTGTCGGTTAAATTTCTTATGGTTGGACAAAATTTTAAAACATACCTGAATTTTGTTACCCTTTAAGACATAGCTATAAAAATAAACTCGTATTCTCTTACCTTTTCAGACCGGAATGTTTTCCATTTTTCACGCCACCTGGTGACTTCACGTATACGTGCATGAATTTTGTGCGTTCTCGGCCAGCCTCCACATTCCCATATTTGCCAGGTGCGTTAAATCAAACAAATAATTTATTGTATCTGCCTATGATTATTTGTCGTTATGAATAAACCACGAACTGACGATGGAAAGGTTTCATTAATCCAGTTTCACTGAGAAGTAAGGCATGGTAAATTGGAAAGATCCCTACAGTATCAGAATCAGATAACAGCTAGATATATCCTTTATGCACCCTTTTGTTTAAGTTTTTTTTCTGTGTTCTGTAATTATGATAGTTTTTGGTATATTTCTTGCCTGTTATTGTGTGTACTTTGTCAAAGTATATTTGTTCATCCCGACAGAAGTTCCACCAAAAAAATTAATTATCACAATGCTGAAATGAATGTACTATTCATTCCGTTGGGAACAAAACCCACAATATTTCTTCCACAGGAAATAATATTCCAGACTCACAACCTTACATGTATGTAAAGCTACATTGGACATTTTGAAAATAAATCCCCGGTGACGTCTTGAAATGCAATGAGATGGGAGATTTTTGTCTGTGTTGAAGCCTATCTGAGTTGGAAGGCGAAGTACCCGTACATTGTAACACAGATAACTGTATACAAACCTAACTTGTTTTATGTCTCAGCTGATTATTTAGTACTCAAAATATTTATGTATATAGATATACTCACTTACAAGATACGAATTAGGTTAAAAGTAGGGTTTTTTGCCTTCGGAAAATTAAATCTTTCCTGGATTTTGGATACCAATTTCTGATCTGTTGTACCCAAGAATGTGTTTTTTATCTAAAAAATATTAATTCTGTTCTGTTGTAAGACAATTAATACTTAATAATTTTGGCATACATGTTGTAGCTATGATCTAAAATGTTCCATTCAATAACAATGATAATAGTGTTTAGTAAAATTGTGTTCTTTTACAGGTCCAAGACAACAGGCTAACGTGATAACGTCATGGTTAGACTTATCTAGTGTTTATGGAAGTAGTCAAGATGAATTAAACAAGATTAGGGCCAATTCAGGTGGTGAGTATACAGCTTTATAAAGGTCACACTTAGTAAATGAATGGAAAGCCAAGTGATTGAAAAGCGCGGGAAAATGTTCTGTGCAATTACCATGGATTAAATGACAAATGCCAAGGTTACTCTTGTTAGTTTTTCGACAGATTCTGTGCCTCATTGTTCAACTGAAAATTTTGTTTAAAAAGCTATTATAGTAATAATTTTGACTCGGAGGTGTATTTAAACTTTAAAAATAAGTTTATACTATCAAGATTAGTAGACTATAGTATTAACATGGATGCCGTTAGTTTAATCGAATAACTGTTTCTTTTTAACTTACGACAACAAGAACAGGTTCGTCATCTCCTACCTAGCGTTCGATTAACTTGACACCAGTAACACTAGTGTCCAGATTGAGCATGCGCTGCTGTAAGAACTTGCAACGTTTAATAAAACATAAAAAAAACATCTAGTGTTCTTTACAATATGACTTTCAATACAGTATAGGACTCCAACAGGCGTATTCCAACATTAATTTTGTTTGTTTGTTATATTATCCTACAGAATAACCACTTGTCACTTAAAAAGCTTAAAATAAACTCTAAATATATAAAAAAGTGTTTGCTTTTCACTTAGAACTGTCCATCGGCGGCCACATTGTAACACGAGTGCTTGAACATCAACGCATGCAGCGGGGAGTATACACCCAACACTAGACTACGTGTTGAATGCGGGTTGTTTTATTTGACAAACTCTGGACTCTGGTGTTGCTTAATCTAACGCTAGGCTACTAATTTCGTAACATGTATTGAATTTTGTATGTCCTCATATTACACATTATGTATCAGAGCGTTATTGAATAACGCTTGAAACTCTTGTAAAAAAAACACCTGAAAGAAAGATGACAATTTGCGTGTTGAGAAGATGTACACTTATTTTTATTATTTTACTAAAACTGAAGTGACAAAAAATATTTTACATTGATAATTATAGGTTTATTGAAAGTGGGTAACAATGACTTACTACCAGATGACACTAGTAACATTGATACGTGTGTAAGTCCTTCATCGTCCCATTGCTTTCTAGCAGGTAAGTAGTGTATTGGCATAAACTTCGTACAACTGATGAATCGTAATAGGACGAAATATGCCTAGTCCATGTTATAAAAATTTTAATAAACTCGGATCTGAAATGAATCAATCTAAAAATGAAAATCTGTTATTAGTACGAGACCAATACAGAAAAAAACTGATAAGTTTTTTTTTAAATTTAAAAACTTTCTGGTTAGTCTTTTGCCTTTCATCATTCAAAGTGAGACACATGCAAAGAACGGAACTTGGTTTTGATCGTTTAAGATGTACGTCGAAAAACAAATTTCTGTTCGCTTTCCAAACGATTGGTATTGATTAATCGGAAATAGTGTGGCAACCGATTTTGAAACGAAATTTTACTTGTTCAAAGAACATCCTATATTTATGTTCATAGAATGCGAATTGGATGGAAAATCAGACCGTATTTTTTGTAAAAAGCATCTTAATCCATGATTCATTATGTCTGTTTTTCAGACATTTAAAAATTTCCCTGCATGTTTTCCTTCTGCGTTCAAAAAATGGATTGTAATTGGCAAACTTCATGACATAACTGTTTTATGACTAATGTTAATTTTAGGAGACCACAGAAATTCTGAAATACCAATGTTGACACTAATGCATATCATATTTGTCCGTGAACATAATAGAATAGCCGAAAAACTGAGTGGTAATGGATGGAGCGATGAAAGAATTTTCCAGGAGACAAGAAAAATACTGACTGGCGTATACCAGCACATTTTATACAATGAGTTTGTTCCAGATTTAGTTGGGTTTGAGTGGGCAAAGATTCTTGGCATAATAAGTAGACCGGAAGGTCATATCAACTTTTACACTCCTTTCCTAGATGGCGCAACACGTAATGCATTTGGTGCCGCAGCGTACCGCATGGGTCATTCATTAGTTGGAAATGGTGTCGGGGCATCAAATCCATTTTTTGATGAAGTCCGTAAATCCACATTGCAAGAGAACTTTTTCGTAACAGAAACAATCAGAGATGATAACAACTACGGTCCCACTCGTATAGGCAGATGGATGTCGGCAACATTTGGAAGACAAATGGATAGATTTTTTGCTGACCAGTTACGAAACCATTTGTTTGAAGTAACAAAAGGAGATGGTCTAGATCTTGGAGCACTGAATATTCAGCGAGGTCGGGACCATGGATTACCAGGTTACAATAAGTTTAGAGAGTATTGTGGATTGTTCCCTGCAGCTTTTTTCAGTAATACCCCCGGAGGGCTCATCGATCACAGTAGTGATACTGCATCAAAATTATCTACAGTATACAAGTATGTTATTTTTATTTGTTATAAACAAAGTTCTGAGATTTGCCGATTACTAAAATATATATTCAAAGATATATATTTCTATTGCATAGAATTCCCAGTCAAAATTTGCGTCAACGGATGCGTTTTTTTTCTAGTAAGGTCTGGATATTCCAAATAATTCATACTTGGATTCCAGAAAGCATACTTCTAAAATGAAAGAAACGAGATAAATAAGGAAATTTAAAAAAACTAAATAAAAAAAAACATCTCGTAAATACTGAATCGCAATCCTATGAGAATACATTTTGGAAAGGCCAAACCGAAGTTTTATATATATTTTGTATATTTAGACACTTTCTTCGCTCAAGAATTATATTTTAAATGAATAATTCATCACCAGCCGTTTGATTTAAAGAAATGAATTAAACCATTTTGGTACTGAATCCTAAAATATCTCTTTTCAGTCATGTAGATGATATAGATCTGTTTGTTGGAGCATTGTCTGAGAGACCAAAGTCACCTGACACAATACTAGGACCAACGTTTAGGTGTCTTATTACTCTACAATTCCTCTATTACAAATATGCTGATCGATTTTTCTATGAACACGAGTCCCCTGTCACAGGATTTAATGTGGGTAGGTTACAGTGTTCAGTAGTTTGGTTTATGTAGTTGTTTAACGTTTACTATAACTGTTAATATTACCAAAACACTTTGGGGGAAACAACATATAATAACGAGAGTTCCAGATAATTGAGGGGTAGGGAAATGAAATTCGCTTCAACAAATTAGTGAACCAATACAAGTTATACGTTTTTTTTTGGAAATAGTATTTAGTTACTGGATTTGAAAAAATATTCACACATCGATAAGTTGTTGGTAAAGATATTTATATGAAATAGTTTTCTGTTTCCATACTGACGTATATAATGTAAGTGATGTTGATTGTAAGAATTTAAGAATTCAAGTTTCTTTTTATCTAATTCTTAATTTAAAAACGCTAATTCTGCATTTAAATGAAGTTCAACAAATTTGCATTGATTAAGATTTTGTACATTATAACCACGAATCAATGGTGCTGTAAGTTGATTGCCAGTTTTTGAGGTTTATAGTTTGTTGATTTGTTACTGTGACCGCAATGATATAATTTCAATTTTTTAATGGACTAGAATTAGCAGTTCGTGATATTTAAAATTTGCCTGTTTTAACACCCATGGTAAAGTTTACCTTATCTTGATGCGGGTTTCTTATCTGTATTTCTTTTAAAATGCCAAAAAAAAGAAAAAAAAATTAAAAAAAAAAAATAAATAAAAGAAAAAAAAGGGAGAATTTCAAAAGACTTAAATCAATGGGACAATCCTGGGAATAGAAAAAATTACAAAACACATACTGTGATACCATTTTGGATACACAATAAGTCAAACAGAAAAGGTTTAGTCGAAACAACAACCAAAAGTGTTGCAGAACAAATTTGATAACTATCAGCTTAACATAAATTTCAATTGAAACCATGAATAAACCTCATCAAATTTGGAACCCACGACTTTAAGAGGATATTTTTATTAGATAAAATTGACTTCACACATTTACTTAGAAATTATAGAAACCCAGTCTTTGTATTAGTATTTCCCTTTATTTTCTTGCTATGTGTTAACATTTCTGTTACCTTGCTATGTGTTAACATTTCTGTTACCTTGCTATGTGTTAACATTTCTGTTACCTTGCTATGTGTTAACTTTTCTGTTACCTTGCTATGTGTTAAAATTTCTGTTACCTTGCTATGTGTTAACTTTTCTGTTACCTTGCTATGTGTTAACATTTTTGTTACCTTCCTATGTGTTAACATTTCTGTTACCTTGCTATGTGTTAACAATTCTGTTACCTTGCTATGTGTTAACTTTTCTGTTACCTTGCTATGTGTTAACTTTTCTGTTACCTTCCTATGTGGTAACATTTCTGTTACCTTCCTATGTGGTAACATTTCTGTTACCTTGCTATGTGTTAACATTTCTGTTACCTTGCTATGTGTTAACATTTCTGTTACCTTGCTATGTGTTAACATTTCTGTTACCTTGCTAAGTTTTAACATTTCTGTTACCTTGCTATGTTGTCTATTATATTGCAGATCAGTTGAATAACATTAAGAAGCAAACACTTGCCGGGATATATTGCAGAACACTGGATATCAAAAATATACAGCCTAAGATTTTTCTTAATCCAGACAATTCGTAAGTATTTAATATCATTTACAATATATAATAATTTTCATACTTTTATAATAATTTTTCCGCTGCTAATGTAATTAAAGGTTATCTTTAAAAGAAGTTCTCTCGGGTTAGGTTTTGCGAACCATTGATATATTAAATCTCATTATGTATGTTTCGATATTAACCGAAAATCACTAGTGTGATGGAGTTTGTCCACTCATATTTTCTACTACCTTGTTAAAATTAAAACGTGTCAATCACAACAAAACTGTTTAAGGTATCCGGACCATAAATGACCACGTGATTACTAAAAAATTCCCGGATGTTCCATACAACGCAATTGAAATGACCTCGATAATTGTCGGCAAACTTCGGAAATGCCAATATAACTAACTTATTTTTACAGACTCTGCATATAAGCAAAAAAGTGTGTTTCAGCTAGAGAAAAATATATATACAAAATTCCAGCTTTAAATTGTTTGGTGCAGCTATTCACGGTCAAAAAGAGATAGAATTTTCGATCATGATCTATTATGGTCCGGATACCTTAAATCAAAAAAGAATTTTTAAATATTGTGAAAAACTCCAATTATTTACTACACATAATTTTCAAGAAAAATCTATCACGATTCGTTTCAATGAGTTATTAATTTCTTATTAACAACCCAATTCAGAACTAACATGATTATTATTCTAAAGTCGGTAACAAAATAGGAGACAATATATGTACTTAATTACACTAAATATTAAGCTAATGACGATTTTAACTTCATTTTTCAGGGTTGAAACTACGCAACGAGTTAAATGTAGCGATCTTCCAGATTTAGATTTCAGCCTTTGGAAATAGGAAAGAAAGTATTTCTTAATAAAAAATTTTAAAAAGTCCTTTGAGAATATATTATAGAGTCTTTCTAAAAAATTTAAGGATGAGTTTTAGCAGTAAGCAAGTATAACGGGTATTTTTCATATTGATAAAAAAAATATAGAAATGAACATTCATTAAAGTGGTGTTTTCCCGTTCTGCCCAAAAAGGTAAAAAACAATGCGAGTTAAACGAGAATGGTCTATTATAAGTTATTTGATATTCTGTGTGTACAATCAAGTATTGTAGATGTACTGTTTTTTACATATGCATAGCTCTGTCCTTAAGTGGTTTTGGTCTTACAGTTTTTGGACATTTTTAGTATTTTTGAATTTGCTCTTCAACATTTTGGATTGTTCTTTTGGGTTTCAACCAAAAAGACTTGAGCACAACTGATGATTCGTAAATCGACGAAATATGCACACCTTATGCATCAATATTGGTATCAAAGAATTATATTATTTTCAACCTTTTACAATATTCAAAATAGTTACATCATTTTGGGGGATGTAATTCGGTGAAATATTTTCCGTTTGATATGTGTATATTAAACATTTTAGATATACTGTCAACTCAGAAATTATTGCGTGCATTTATTATTGCGATTTTGTCCATTTAGACCAAAATGCGATTTTAATTTTTGCGATATTGAGAAAAATCCCACTTCATTCATATAAACAATTCCAAAAAGCAAGATTAAATTATTGCGATTACAACCCTGTCGCATTTTTCGCAATAATAAAAACATCGCAATAATTTCCGAATTTACACTATATAATTATGCTTAAAAGGGCTGTTCCGAAGTAATACTGGCTATGATAGAGAAAATTATGCTTGAAAAGGCTGTTCCGAAGTAATACTGGCTATGATAGAGAAAATTATGCTTGAAAAGGCTGTTCCGAAGTAATACTGGCTATGATAGAGAAAATTATTTCTATCGGCTTTTGTAGCTACATGTATATTCATATTTAATTACAATGTAACTAGAATTAAACAAAAGTATTACAACGAACCACATTCTTGGATTTTTGATTTAGGCCGTGACATAGTGATGAGAATATTTAACATTATCAACTGTTATGCATGCGAGAAATACATGTAAACAAGCGTGTATGATAGTCTAGAAGCTAGATTACTAACAAAATACTTTATTGCAAAATTGTATATAATATATGTATTTAAATAAAAGTGAAACATCTTCAGTGCAATTACATAAACTAAGCCACGTAAACTAAGCCATGTAGACTTTCACTGTGGCTTTCACTAATGCTTGACAATTTGTACAATACTTGACTGCTGGTGCACAATCAAGGCAAGTTATAAGATGCCCACAAGGTAAGAAAGCTACTTCTGACGCCAATTCCTGACAAATCTTACAGTTTAACCTTTCCTTCAGTGCTATATTTTCTTCTTCTGTAACAGAAAATTGAAATTAGAGACATAATCATTCATTTCACAAAAACATTTATCAGAGTGATTATTTATTGAACTGAATGACTTAACTGTAAATGCAAAATATACGAGATTACTAAACCTGTCATTTATAAACGAGGAAAAAAAACGAAAAGTTTTGTTCGTTATGACCATTCATTTAGAAAAGCAACCGAAAATACAGTATGCAGTCGAAGCACCGTAGTCTACGTTAATTATTGGGGTTTCGGACCGATACATATAATAGCTTCTTACATTGTTACGAGTGGATTATGAGATTTCTCCAATCGAGATAATTAAATTACGGATTTAAAAAAAAAAGACACTGTTTCTCTAATTTCCAATTCGTTTTGAAATCTTATGATTTGTGTTCAAAGGCATCGGATTAATGTGCACGACGTCATCAATTTTGTTGGCGCTTCTCCGAAATCCCAGTCGGACCGCCAAGTGCCATTTTGACCGTTACGCTAGTGCATTCTATTTACAGAGAAACAGGTGGAGATAATTTCAGAATTTTTTACACTAGATGGCGCTTTTAGTCCCGCCTCGAATTTTTGATTGACATGACGGGTGTGAAATGTGTAAATATCGTTGTGCTAGTTTTTGACTTTCAAATAACATGGATGGAAATATGTGTAAAAATTATTTCGTTAACACCCTGGCCTATTGGATTCACCTGACACTGAAAATTATGAACGTATGAGACATCAAAAGTGAGTATTTTTGTGCACCTCAAAATGGCCGGCGACACACGCTGCCACTTTTTAGCCAATGAACAGATCTCGCTCGTTTACCGTTTCACTGGGAGGAGCCTATAATGTTTTGTTTTGCAAATAGATATAGTATCAGGTCTTTCATTTGCAAGTTAAAAAGGCTGTCCCGAGACTCCGTTACATAGTTCTTACGCAATATCCAGGGGTATCAAAATATGCAATGAAATGAAGTGTGTTTTTTCTTGTTTTCACAAAATGACACGTTTGAAGTATTTTTTTTACGTTGGATATTCAATTTTCTGCATAAAATTGTAGAGGAGTGTCTATTTTCAAAGATAAGTCACCTGTAAAGTCCCCTTCCCATTTTTTTTGGTTGATTATACACGTTTTTCTTAAATTTTACTCAGGTTCATCTAATAGGTTATATTATGGACAGAAAAAAAAATCCATGATGAGATGATTTTTTTTTTAAAATAAGATTAAAAATTAAAGAAAAAACAGATTCACTGACAATATTTGAATAAATAATATTAGAACACTTTTAGTCTTTACAATATTGTGAAATTAAGCATAAATACTCAACCTATGAGCCACCAGTTTTATTCATTATCATTGGCAATGTACAGCAAAACTATTAGTAAATAAATTGTGTATCAAAATATATATTTTATGTGTATTTGTTTTACTTTGGATGGAAAATATATGATTTTCATATGTCTCTATGTGTATAATTTCTTAATTTTTTGTCAAAAGAGTAATATTGTAATATCTACAACTTCAAATTTTATAACCACTTGTAAGTAAGGTTATCTAATTTCTTTTCCTTCATGATTTAAATTTTTCTACCCTCTGGTGTCATCTGGACTATTTAGTTAGAATAGAGCTATGATTCAATCAAGTAATAGTTTTATTATATTTTGGTTGTGTTCTCTTATTCAAGGAATATTCATTACATTCACATGAATTTCACTATGCTATGTACATGTATAGAGCATTAATCATGTTAATAGACCTATTAACTTAAATTCTGTTGAAAATTTCTAATTTTTGTGCTTTGCCTTTAATTTCAAAATCCAGTATCTTCCATATTACAGTTTTTCTTATATAAGTGATTTTATTTTATTATTTCATGATTTTTAATTCATGTTCATGTCCGGATTTTTACTTTTATACATGGTAAGTCAGCAAATTTCAAAAATAAGCATGTGAAATTGGTCTATAAAATCACATGTATATTTTTGTTTTACCAATTTTGGCACTACAGGAGGTGAAATAGGTCAAATACACAAAAAAGCAATAATAATTATTCTTAATCAATACAATAAATATTAATTCATGAAAAACAAGATTGAGAAGGCATAACTTAATGTACAAATGTAAAATTTTCTTTTGTTGAAAAGAATATGCATGATTCATGTGATTTGCTGGCAAAAATAAATCTATCCATGTCAGATTCTTACAGTTTTTCACAATTGAGTAATGGATAAAGGTAATTTTAATTTTAATAAAATTTTCTTTTTTTCCCAATGCTTTTTTTTGGTAATTTGTTACTTTTTAACCAAAAACGCACAATTTAGGTCCTGATAAAGACAAAAATCCATTATTTAATAGCTTCCACATTGCAAAATGCACAAACCATTTAAATAAAAATTGGAGCAAGTAATTTTTTTTCAAAATTAAAGTGAGAAAAAATTCTTCAGTCCTGTTTTTGAAAAAAAACAACATTTCTCATTACTCAAATAGACCTATAGCAGTACTTCAGCTACTCCCCAGGCTTTCAGTTGTTAATTTATATGGAAAATAATTTTAAATTCATTTGTGCACATTTTACCTTTCAACAGAAAGATTCTAAATCCCTCCACAAGAAAATGATAGAAGTAAGTGGAAGCACCTGCCTGACCACCCCCCTTTTCCCCCTGGTACATTATTTATTCTTAAATATGGTTTCTTTAATGTTTATTGACACATATTTATTATATCATTTGACAACCAAGTGTGAAACCTATTTACATTTCCTTTTTTTTATCGATCGTTACCGCCATACCTTCTTTGATCTTCTTTGTTTACATTTTATTGACAACGTCAACGCTGATTATCCCCCTTTATCACGTAATTTTCACAGAAAAAGCTCGCTCGAATTGCGTTTCACTCGGTTTTGCGGAGAAATATTTGAACTGTTCGTCAGAAAAGTAACAGCACACCTTTTCCGATTTAAAAATCCCCGTCCCGAGAACTGACTATGAAGAAATTATCCTTTTTCTGACCCAAGGTGACGAAATCGTCGGCATCATTTACAACTTTGATTGTAAAATTTTGTACGAAAAGCACGCTAAAAATATCTATTTTTAAGTAGTATGAAAAGAAAATATTCTCAGAAACCGTTTAATACCATCCCCTAGACCCAACTGAAACCATTCGTCATGTTTGGCCAAAAAAACCGGCAGGTGATTGACGTTACTAAAAATGACCCATTTTCAAATGAAAAGTCACGTGACTCTGTAAATAAAAACGACGCCATTATTGACTTGGCGGTCCGACTGATCCCGACTACGTCACAATTATTTCGACCAATCATTATCCGAGAACGAAAAAGTCCCTAGTGAGATTATCAATCTTTACAACGGGTCAAGAGACGGTTAAATTGGCTGAAAATTAGAGAAATTTGTACATAAAACATCTAAAGCGGCGACGTTCATTAAACGTATAGACTGTCGAGATATTAGTTGCGAGTCATAATATGAAACTTTTTTTGGCGAGTGAGCGAACATGTAGGCTTCATATTGTGACAAGCGACTCATATTTTATAATATTTATGTGCGGGTGATTTTCTGCTTTTTCAACTTCTAATAATTTATTTCTGGTGAATGTACAAAAGCATTGTATAATATGAATATCTTAATATTATACCATAATTCCAGGTTTAGTCCCAGAAATCCATTGTATTATATATACAGAAGGGGTGGAGCTTAAGCTATGGTATGATACGGACAAGATGCAAGTTATACCACAGCTAAAGCTCCCCTTCCTACAAAGCCAACAAACGACTGAATGATACTTGAGCCAATGAAAACTTACAGCATTTTGAATTTTGCCTTCTTTTGGATTCAATGTAAATACAAAAGTAATTAGACACTGAAAATAACTGTCACCTCATTGGCTAGTCGAAGTTCAAAGGGGAAAAAAGAAACATGTCAATCAGTTTCATTTCTGTCACAAGTCATTTATACCATGGCTTACTCGTTAACATATTTAATGAAACTCGCGCACGCGTTCGTTTCATTAAATATGTTAACTCTTAAAAGCCATGGTACATGTATAAATAGTACCTGTACCACAACAATATACGCAAAATGATAATACATTCTTCGGATGAGTTCAAGGGTCTAGGAATATACTCTTACTTACCAAAAGATTACCTGTTAGAGCTTTACATGAAGAAGATATCCTTAGTGTATATGAATACAGCGGTCTTTTAATACATTTGAATACATGTATTTCTCTGACTTTAAATAAAGGGTATATATCTTATTTGACATAGAAATTCTTCAACCAATCGAAATAAATTTTTAATTTCTACACTTTTCAAGTCATAAAAGAGTTATAACAAATACAATTGCCGGTTGATTTTGAGTCGACCACAGCTGAAGAGCTTATATTGTATGAACAGATATGAACAAGAGATTCTAATACCTACCGACCTCAATGAATGAGTCTGTCTCCTCTTCATATAGCATGAAAGGATATGAACAAGAGATTTTAATACGTACCGACTTCAATGAATGAGTCTGTCTCCTCTTCAGCATAAGAATTACTATTATCATTATCATCAATTATTTCCGGTTTAACAGTAGACCTCAGTTCGAAAATTTTGCTTAACAGCTGCTGTGCAGTAACATGAGATTCTAAAAAGATTCACGTATATTTACTAAATAAATACATACAAGCCCATAAAAACGGACGAATTTTTTTAGTGTTGAGCAAAACTCTCACTATTTGTATGCAGCGAAGAAAATTGTAAAATAATACAAATACAACGACAGATGTATATATTTTGTTTATATTCGAATAGAAAGCAGTAACTAAAATGAAATAAATAAAAAAAACACTTAATAAATAAAAATAGAAACGTTATATTAAAATTTTGATTTTTGTTGTAGTAAAAGTTTGTATTGATAAATTTTTTTTTAATATAACAGATATATTCCAAATATGTTTCTATTCTTTTAATTCAAAACTTTGTCGTTTTTATTTTAAATAGATATGGACAATGTTATTATAAAATGTATATACTCACTATTTTCGTTGTTGCAAAGTTCAAAAGCTTTCGCTACCTCCTGTTTATTGTATCCCAAATACAGGACTGCTTTTGCAGCAATTATATAATCAAGATTTTCTATGACGGGGGATACTGAAGTATTAGTACATTCTTGATCATTTGCATTTACGTAGATTGGTAGCTGAAGCTAAAACGAGACTAAATGCGTGATTGTTGGATCAAATTATAAAAATCACATGAAATTAACATGTGTATAAACATTTATTTTTCATGTTTTACTTGTGACGGAGTACAAAACAAAACAATATTATACGTATATCTTCGGATACAATGTCGTATATTACAAGATTTTACAAAATTATGATATGATAGAGATATGTTGGATTCATTCTTGACTGACAAAAATCCCTTGTTATAGTAAATACATTACAAAAATACAAATATACAATTAATGGAATAGTGCTTTTGATACTGTTCTTCATCTTAAAGTCACTGTGAGGTCTCAAACAAATATCTCGCACTACACTTAAAAAATCTAATAGAACTGGTTTGAGAGGAATCTTCTGCTAAATGTTTATAAAGTGAAGGCCTTATAAAGTGTGTTTTATTTTCTTCAAACATTTTTTTTTCACAAAACAAATAACCTTGTTAAGTTTTAACCTTAAACAAGTTCCAGGCAATAACTATACAGGAAGGTAAATAAGAGCCATGGCGTCTAAGGAACGTTTTCTATCAAAACTAAGTCGCCATCTTGAATTTGGTCAAGGAAAAAATTCCAACTGAAACGTTAATGTTTGATAGAAAGTAAAGCAAACAATAAATCTGTGACCCCTATACCTATACTACAAAATAATTAATTTATATAATTCACTATAAAAGGAAATTACCGAACGTTCATATTGAGATGTTTTCATTTCCTCTTTCTTTTCGTCTTGGTTGGCAAAATTGGTGAGAAAATCACATTTGGGAAACCATCTTTTATGTTCAGTCCAAGGATCGTCGTGTGGATCCCAGTTTCTTAGTCCACCTCCACAGTAGAAACACCTTACAAGATCATCTACTCCTGTATTGTTTATAAATGTTTTATATTAATAACAGATTAATGTGTCAGTGAAATATCATTTCACTAAATTGGAATCTCACTGGTTAAAACAGTAAGCGAGATTTTGCCTATCCTTGCTATTAAGGTAGCCCAAAATGTGACCAAATGATGAATGAAAATTCGAATTATTTCATTCCAGTAGTATTTGGTGATATTGCATGGTGATTTATCTTAAGAAAACATGTCATTTCCATTTTTAAAGATACAAAAATGTGTGTGAATGTATGCTCTTTATGTACATATACATAAAGATGGTGCATGATTTACACTCTAATCTAATAACAACCATCTTGTGATATCTATAGTTGCTACCTAAGAAAACTGAACGCCAACCAGATTGTCATTTCTTGAGATATTTCTGATAACTTTTAAATTGTGTACTAGTGTAAGAAAAATACCTAATACATGTAATATTTACAAAGTTGTACAATTGATTGGTTAATCTGCTATTCATTGAACCCAAAGGGTTTCAACATCCGTTCTGCGTATTACTTCTAAGCAGTATGCCATAAAACTTGTCGAATTGGTTGACTTGAAGAGAAAGTCCATCCTCTATCTTCGGGCAAGAGGCAAAAAAATGGCACTCAGTGACCTTGTGTGCAATCCCACTTAAATCTATACTGGCGCGGCCGTCGGCCTTTGGGCAATATTTCTAAATGGGTCCATAAAACATGATATTGCACGCATGATTTATATTGTATATGTATTTACTTTGGGGTAATCCTTTACACTCTAAAAATAGACCAGGGAATTTAAAGTCCAAATCAGTATTTGCTGTTCTACTCTACAACTGTACAACATTAATCTTGGTTATCTGTATTGATTTAAAAAATGTTTTATAGATTTTGTGATCAATGCATATACTTACTTTCTTAATCTGTTTATTAACCAAAAATATGTACATTATTTGTATTCGAACAGAAAAAATGTAATTAAAATTAAATATAAAAAAATGAAAAACAATTAATAAAGTAAAATTATATATATAAAGTTTTGTCTTGATTATCATACAAACCTGTAGAAAAAAATCCTGCGCGTGCAAGAGACCCTGGGGCTTGTATGATGTGTCTACCGTTGTGATATGTCGATAGACGGCTATTGAAGGATCCATATTGTGGATATTTGGCTTTTGATGTTGTGATACCAATATCCGAGTTGTCAATTACATGTCTTGCGAACTGCAGTGAAAAAAAAACAGTGAAGAGGCACAGTGTAACATAAACAGCAATGTTAGTAAAAAGGGGCAATATATTTTCCCCCATGTAATAGATATTTTGCATGCATTTAGATAATCAGGATGACAAATTAAAACAGGAAGAAACATCAGTGTAAAATTCACAACAAATGGTCAGTCAAGAAAATTTTAAAATTAAATCATTTCTGAACAATTGTTTTTATTCGTTTAAATGTGACCACATGATGAAAATAATTTATGAAAACAGGAAAATATTATTCGTCTACTTAGTCCTACTTACCGTTGCCATCCCATTCCGTTGGAAACGAATGAATCTATTAATAGATTTTAAATTACATGTGTCTAAAAATAGAAAATAAGCTCATTGACATTATATCTATATTATACGCATGATACATTAGCGTAAATATCAATGACGACGACATGTATAAATGTACAGGATAAGACTATCGCATGGAAAATTTCCAAATCATTTATAAATCACAAAATCTAATAGTCTAGTAGACAGTTTTAAAAGTAAAATTCTGTTGCCTGACGCAAAAAATTGCATTAACATAATATTCATGTATATATTGTTTTGGCCATTCATATATATTTTTTATTATTGTATTAAATCAGTGACCTTTGTGTTTTCTTTACTTTATCTGAGGATTTTGGGAAAAAAATGAATAGTTGTGTTAATGATTACCGGGTGATTACCAGTCAGAATCTTTAATCGATTCTTAAATCATTGGTAATTGTTTTTCAATAACTTATGAAGCATGTTTTCAGATTTTATCCAATTATTAAAACGTTGACAGGTGAGCTCTCCCAGCACATTTGAACCTGAACCCTTTCTAGGCAAAATTTGAACATGTTACATACGAACAAATTACTTCTTTTCTGACATGTGAACATAAAATGCATGCAATAAACCAATTAAATGGGCAATAAAGTTGTTAACAAGTGATTATCTACACGTCAATCCTTCTGAGGTTGTTTCCTTCAAATTATAACCCCGTTCCAGTTGTTCTTGACAGATAACCTCATAGTCAGATATTACCACTTTGTAGAAAAGAGGGGGAAAAGTATACCCCTTTACAGTCGTTTTGCGAAAAAATTCACCCCTTTTGTCAGAACATACCTAGCACCTCATATATAGTGAGTGCCCCCCCCCCCCCTCCTTACAACACTGTGTGGTAACACTAAACGTTTATGTTAGTACTAGCCCTTTTTAATTTGAAAGCATAATTACGAATGTGATATGTAATACCTAATTTATTATGCAAGTTAAATAGCTCATAAATAAGTCGTCAGTTTTGTAATTTTGTCAAGTGGTACACGTACATAATGATATATGAAAAAGTATGAATGCCGAAGTGTCAAAAGAGGGGAAGTCCGTGGACAAAAAACACAACCGGGAACACCAAAAAGACGACAAAGGAAAGGACAAAGTAACAAACAACACAAAAAACCAGAATGTACACACAGAACCGAGTAGCACGATCGCCACCAAAAAAAAAAAAAAAAAAAAAACGTGGGAGGGGGGGGGGGGGGGAGTCAGGTGTTCAGGTGAACAAACTACATTTAAATTTAGATAACTTTCCCTTCTTGAGTAGCAATATATCAGCATCGCCTGCATATGGCATCTACGTTTCTCAGCTTATCCGATATTCAAGGGCATGCGTGAGTTACCATGACTTTCGACCAGGATACTGCTATCACAAAAGCTTCTTAACCAGGGGTTTATCAGGGATAAGTTGATGTCATCACTTAGAAAATTTTACGGTCGTCATCACGAATTGATTGACCGTCACAGTGCTCCAATATCTAAGATGATGTTGGACCTGTTCCCACTTTCGTAACATTTCATGTACCTCCACCGATTTGTCACTACCACTGGATTGATGTTGTTGAACTTCATGACAGGTGCCGTATATGGAGCAGGAACTGCTTACCCTTCTGGAGCACCTGAGTTCACTCCTGCTTTTTATAGGAGTCGTTTATTGTTTTTTTAGTTTTCAGTGTTTGTGGTGCTTGTGGTTGTTCATTTGTCTTCCCGGGTTTGGTCTGTCTAGTGGATTACATTTTTTGGATTGCTCCTTAAGCATATTTGTCCTCTTTATACATGTACAACACAGTCGTGACAGTAATGCCGTCATCATTAAATTCATAAATATCAGGCCACACCAAATTCATTTTTAGTTTCTTGGATTTTTGGATGGCATTTTGATTTTGTTTTTTTTTTCTTGAGGAATAGTGTTTTTAGGGCGAAGATCAAAGTTGGTTGCAGCACATAGTTCTTAAACTAAAACATTCCCAAAAATGCGAAAAATTTAAATTTTTACAGATTTGTAGGAGCGGATGAACAATTTTTACTTTCAATTCCTTAAAAAATGAAGAATTCGGGTCGAATTTTCGGCATGCTTGCAAAATGAAGCGGCATACATTTTTAAATCCTAAAAGTTACATAGTCCTAAAATCGTCGGAGCGGCGAAATCAAAAGAACTAAAGATAAATTTGGTGTGGCCTTACAATATAAAATTGTCTAACGGCAATGAACATCTTTGTTATTATTTTTGATAGGGCTATCATTATCTTTAGTTTTGCTTAGTTTTAAGACAAAACTCGAATCGAATCGAAAGGCCGTTCTCATTATTAGATTCTCATCGGATTGTGGGATATAAATCCGACGTAGAATCGATTTAAAATCGAAGATCCGATTTTAAGTCGAATGAAATCGAAAACAAATTCGGATAAGAAAAATCATATCTTGCTCTTGAAGGCAATATTGGACGCAACGTTTGACCTTTTCACTTTTCACCTTTTTTGTCATTGTTATTGTTTACATTTATTTTTATTAAAATCTTATCTTTTACACATTTTAGCCGTTTTTTCCCCTTTCAACGGCTCTCCTACTCTATAAACGTAATCTTGTTAACTTGTAAAACAGACTACCATACTATCGATGCAGAAAAAAAATCGTCTTGATTTTTTACCCAATTTACACACCAATGAATCGTCCAGGTTCAATAAAAATCCAGTTAAAGGTCTTGAACGAAGTTAACCCAGTAACAATCCTTCCAGCCTAACTTTGGGTGATCCATACTTCACAAGAACTCTAAAACGGGACAATGAAAGTAAAGTATATAGGGTTCAGACAATCTCTGTTGAGTTTAAATTTTAGTTTTCGTAAAATTTTTAACTGCGTAGAACATTTTATCAATATGCCGTGTTCATAAATATTAGTCTGAAATGCTTATGATAACTTATAGGTTCGATAAGAATATTTTCAAAGATAAATCTGTGGTCAAGATCTTTGTATAAACTCCATAATATCGGGTTTTCTGAGATTTAAGTTCCAGAAGATTAACATAGGATATGGTCCTATTGTCTCATCAAAAAGCTGATGCATACTCTCGATATGGTGCCTGTTACTATTTTTACACTTCAAATTATAATAATGTTCCAACAGTTCCATAAATTCATTAATTCTTGTGACGTTTTCTCAAATTGTCAGTGGGGAGGGTCTGGGTCAATGTATGAATAATAGGTGATTCTTGGTGATTGGTTGTGTTTAGCTTGAGTTTATCCGCACTGTAATCGACAGGTGTCCCTAACTGATTGCCTGTGTCATGTTGTATTATAAAATTTTCCTGGTGTTATATCTATCATAAAGCGGCTTAACAATTACAATACCAATAATAAATTTGTATGTTTGTGTAATTAAAATATATTATAGTTATCTTTACAACAAAAATAATTTCCATGTGTAAACGCTTCAAGATGTTGTAGCTTAACTTAGTAAAATATTTATTAAAAACAATTAAATAAAATCAAATATTTTTTTTAAATCAAATATATTATCCAAATGTCTAATTTTAAATTCTAGGAATCTTCCAACTTATACTAAAAAATTTCGTTTGATATTTTTCAAATTACGTAAAATTACATCAAAATTGTCACTATGTCAACTCCTCCAGAGCCCAAATGCTTTGGACCCTAAAGCTTCAAAATGTTGATGGTAAAAATAATTCTTAAAAATATAAAACAAAAGTGTTACAAGTCAAGGAACATAAATTTAAAAACAATAAACTAAGTTGAACATATATGCATAAAATGTATATATATATAATGAATACAAAATACCAATTTTTGTAGTGAAGGTCATCTATGATTATATAATATACAAAACACTAAAACTTCCTCGAGTCTGTCAAACACTAATTGTCGAATTATATTGATTTCGGAATTATTCCAAATTACGTAAAATTTCTCTACAACTTGCTTGTATTCGGCGACTCAGAACATCTTTGAGCTTCAAAACTAGAGTTTTTTTACGATCCACAGGTTAGGAAAATACTTCTGACCTTCATTACAATTATGTCGCTGTACCAGCCGACTAAGCTCCTTACAACATAGTGTATGTCTACAACAGCTAATATACTGACTACCTGATTAAGGAGATGGATAGTGACAGTTACACGGATACCAAAGGAAGACATATTAATAATCATACTTCTGATTTATATTCCTTTATATTGCTATAAGTGATGACAGTTATAACCTCCCTTCCATTTACTGGATACACAAGCTTGAAAAGTTTCCAAGCGGTAAATCGCTTTACCTACCAAGTACATCACTGAACCTCTATCAAAATAATTACTACTTTAGTTCAGGCTGTTAAATATTGTCTCCAGAGCTACAGTGATAAAGCTTACTCTACGAGGGATGCGAATCACTCGTGGATTCTTAAAAATTGTAAAGACTTACAGAAACAACTTTTTATAATGCCTTATAACCTATTGCAATAGTAGTAAAACTTTAAATGTCTTTTCTCACGCTGTACTCTGTCCTTTGACATGATAAATCTCTTTTGTGTGATTAAATTCATCAATATTTTAGACTAAATAAGGGATACAAATATATGCCTATCTGGTACATGTATAGGGTTATGGAAAAGCATATTTTGTCAAAACCACACTTATTCGAACAAAGATTACCATGAGTCTAATGTTGCTGGAATTTCTAATCGTCAAAATATTTGTTGAATTTGGAGCACATATTTTTGAGCAGACATCTATCTCTGTTACCTTTTTTTAAAAATCGGACTCGGACATCTTTTGAACTGAGTTTTACCGTGAGTATCGCTGTGCGTTTATTAATTCCACATTGGCAAGAGGTATAGGGGGAGGGTTGAGATCTGACAAAACAAGTCAGGAACTCTAGCCTTTGTTAGTCTTGTGTGTTTTTTGAATTTTGGTTTATTTGTATGTTCGGAGTTTAGCGTGCCGTCCATTTCGCTGAACTAGTATGCATTATTGTTTAGGGGCCAGCTGACACATTCCCGGTTTCCATTTTTTTTTCTAGATTTTGATTTTCGTAGGAAATTTATACAAGGTCTACTATAGAATAAAACAGAAGTCAGTGGCCCTGTGCTTTAATTTCATTTTGCACAATATATATGACTTACTATTCTTACTAGGATGATCTAATTCAGCTTCATACATAGTTTTATATTTATACATACATGTAGACGACCCTCAACATTTTATGATTTTAACATTCCTATTTTTTAGTAGTAACACCTCTAGATTCTGGCGTTAATATTTCACAAGTTGATCCGTTACTGTCATGCGTGCATGTGCATGTGAATTGTACGTTGACTTTCCAATCGGAACATCACTCGGCCATTTCCGACAAAGATCGATAAAGTGGACTTTCTTGACTGGACCAAGAGACAAGGTTATGATCAGACTTTTTAAATGTCATCACACATTTTACGAATGAACTCGATCTCTATCTCACAAATGAGAATAGATATCTTTTATACAGGATTTTCCTCACCCTGCTGTTTACGTAGCAGGACATGATTACCCTTCCACAGAACCTGATATAACTGTGTGAGTGTCTCACGAATTCTCCCTTTCTTTGGATTTTTGTATTTTGGAATTTGCACACTGTTTGTTTGCTTCGCTATTTTATATCAGATATTTAAGATCTCGATTCACAGGAAGTCGTGTATTTGTAATAAATCTCTGTCTGAATAGGTGTATAAAAGATGAATTTAAAAAAATCTATCTTTATTTACAAGGTTAAATTATTTAACATATACGAATACAATATTTTAACCTACATTTGAAAATTTGAAATATAACTTTGTATCTTTAATTACATCATTTTTTTAATTACAAAGCTGGTGATGCTTTGGCCTTTTGTCCTTTTATTACAGAATTGATGATCTTTTGTTGGTATTGAGGTGGAATCCACTGGGATGCAGCCCCATTTAACACAAATTTTGGTATCATACTTATTCCGTGTCCGAACATCTGTTGTTTTTTGGGTTCCTTATTTTTTGATACCGAGGAAAGTAACTGAAAAAGTGTCATCTTTCCTAAAGATTTCTGCATATCCTTTCCTTTTGTAGTAGTTGTCTGCAATGGAGTAGTTTTCTCTACTGCTTTAGATGTTGTGACAGTGTTTGTCTTTGAAACTCCTGGGTCATTCGGGAGCATTTTCCCGTGTTCCTGTTGGACTGGATTCGATAACTTGTTATTCATTACATCTGGTGGAGTTCCGGGTTTGCCTCCTGTATTAGATGACTGGTCCAGTCTTTGCCCATTTGGATTTTGTTGTTGTGTTGAAAGTAGCTCACCAATGGTCATTTGATTCAGATTGTTTTGTTGTTGCTTAGAAGAAATTAAGGATAATAAGTCTCCTATCGTCATCTGGTTAATTCTTTTATCCTGTAGCTGAGCAGAAACTAATGTTACACCTAGCACCACAACCAAACCAGTTTTTAGGAAGTTCGCCATAATATGCTAAAAGTGATAATAAATAATAATTTAAATTAGAAATGTAACAAACAATTTGATTGGTTGGTAATGGTTGAGCAACTTAATGTACTTTGGGTACTGAGACGTCACCAACGTAGTATTTCGCAGTTTGCGATTTAAATTTTCCCGAGTTAAACAAGTTATTCCATTTTAGAAAATTAAAGTATAAGGATTGTTCTAAATTTTGGAACAAGTTATACTGGTACAACCTATTCCAAGATTGAAAACAATCCTGAAATAATAATAAGAAAATTGCTAATCATTGCCAAAATGTAAATAAGTACATGTAGTTGTATGTATTATGCCCAACTCACTATGCTTCAACATAAAAATATATTGGAAAAACCAAAACTTTCTAATTATTCAATTCCTTATTTAAATGAAAAAGAAAAATACAATATTAGTGTACTATAGGAGAATACAGAAAATATTTGTATGAGGCTACGGAACTGAGGAAAATACGAGGTTCTTCCCCTCATAGTTTACGAGAGTGATTGTCATTTTTGCAAACAATCGTGGAGAATTATTTCCGATGTATTGATAGAATGCTTGACATTTCGAGGAAATTAAACGTGTCCTTATCTAGAGAGATCCCATTGCACTATAAATTTCCACTGTTTAAAGTAACAGAGATGCTAAATATTGCACGGTATATTCCGGCGTTACCGTTGATTCATTAATGTAATTCTTATCAAGCGACAAATATACATAAAGAGCAAACCAAAAACCGCATTCCATTAGACAGACAAACCCGGGAAGACAAATGAACAACCACAAGCACAACAAATAAACACTGAAAACTAAAAATCAATGAACAACACGAACTCCTATAAAAAACAGGAGTGAACTCATGTGCACCGGAAGGGCAAGCAGTTCCTGCTCCGTATATGGCGCCCGCGTGAAGTTCAACGAAGTCAAGTTTGACACAAATCACTGCAGGTACATGAAATGTTACGACAGTGGGAACAGGTCCAACATCATCTTAGGTATTGGAACACTGTAACGGTCATTCAATTCGTGATGATGACCTTGGAATGTCCTAAGTGATGACATCAACTTATCCTTGATAAACCCCTCATTAAGAAGCTTTTGTGACAACAGTAATCCTCTTTGTCGAAAGTAATTGTAACTCAAGCCATGGTAGACGCCATATGCAGGTATATTGCTACTCAAGAAGGGAAAGTTAACAATATCAAAATTGAAGTCATCACGTTTGTCATAAAGTTTTGTCAAATGCCGGTCATTGTCTATTTCAAGAAACAAATCCAAAAATGAAGCGACCTTTGATGTATCTGTAGTATCCTGAATTTCAAGCTCATATGGGGTAGATGAGACGTAAAAAGTCTTGGAATTTTTCGTTATTTAACGACAACACGTCATCTATATAACGAAAAGTGAAATTAAAGAATTGGGCAAGATTATTTTTGTTTTCACGTGATAGCCATTGAATGAATTTCGCTTCATACGTGTACAGAAACAGGTCGGCGAGGAGAGGAGCACAGTTCGTTTCCATTGGAATGCCGATTGTTTGTTGAAAAATTCGACCGACAAATTCAGCAAATATGTTGTCTATGAGAAAATCTAACATGTTTGTAATTTCATCCTCAGAATACTTTTTGTCCGAATCAGAGTGGTTCTTCACGAAATAAGCCTTTTCTCTACCTAAAATTAGAAATTTATCTCTGCATGTGCCATTTCTCTTGAAAAAAACATTGATGAACTAGTTGTTTCAATCGATTTTTTAATTGAGAATGTGGCATGGTTGTGTAGAGTGTAGAGAAGTCAAATGTTTTTATGCTGTTGCATGTAGCCAAAGATTTTGATTTTAGATACTGTAGTAAATTTTTAGAGTTTTTAAGAATCCAAAACTGATTGACACCACTGTTGGAATATGATGTTTCTGAAAGCCCTCTTTAATACATGTCAATAGGAATTTTAAGATCTTTGAAAGAGATTTCGTAGAGCAATTAGCTAACCCAGCAATGTACCTCTGTTTAAACGGATTCTTATGTAGTTTAGGAATCCAATAAAGAGCAGAAAGGTCCATTTCTTCACCCTTTGTAGAAATTCCAAAGGAATGAAGAACAGTCTTGTGGTTATCAAGGACTTCCTGCTTAGTGAGTGTGGTCGGTGTATAAGTTGGGTTACCCGCAGTGTCATCTATTCCCAACTTGTTTCTAAGACTATCAAAATAATATATCTTGCATACAAAAAAGATGTTATTGGGGGCTTTGTCCGCTGGGACAATTAAATATCGTTTTCAATGTAGCTTAAGTGCTAATTTACATGTACCTTTGGAGGTTTTTAATTCGGACCTGTATCATTGACCTAATAGCCTTCATCCACTCCGATAGTCTATCAGCAGGTTCCTTTTCATTTGAAGTCAATTTTCTGGCATAGTCCTTAACAGAATCCATCAGCAATTTTAAATTATATATTTCCAATTAATTCGCTTAGGTTCTCGGTATTTGTGACCTTTAAAACGCATATTTTTTAGCTTTGGATTATCAACTAGATTAAGATCTCCAGTGATAGCATTACCCACAGGACTATAATTAAATGGAGTCGTCGAACAAGAACAGTCTGGGGTGTAAACTTCAGGTCATCGGAACTAAGGTTCCGCAATGCCCGTTTGTAATTGAACATCTTGGTTGCAAAGGGATTTGTATAAAAATAAGAAATTAGTGGATTAGGATAATTTTTACATCGCATTTTCTGATTGAAAACATGTTAGCGGAAAAGATAAATGCACAATAAATCCGTAGATAAATGAATGGAATGCAAATTAATATCCTCACATGTCGGTCAATTCAAGCTAGCAAAATTGTCTCGTAACAACCGAAAAAGTATAGATATTTATTAAACATGACTTGCCTAGAAAAAAAATTCTTGCAAAATTTAAAATAAGTGCTAGGAAATAGGATAACGTTTTTTTTAAGCTAAGATATATAAGATTTCTTACCTCTGTTTTATTTACTAGTTAAAACCTTGACTGAAAGTGTGGTAAACCTTAAGAAACAACAGTGTACAAAACAAACTATAATACAAAATCACAATAAAATCCGTCACTTTTTTAAATACAGCAATAAATAACACGATGTACTGTATATGACCTGAATATTTTAGTGGCCATTTGTCATGTGTTTATATAAAAATAATACCAAAAAAAAATATATTTTAAGATTTCAAGACATAACTGTTCTTCACATGCATGTTTTACATATACATAAATCATCATAATTATATAAGATTATATAAGTAGAATTTCCTTGACCTTTCTAAAATGTTTACTTATATTAATAGACTAGACCAATGGAAAGTAGAATCACAAAATTATCATTTTTTATTGGATATCAAGCATAAGTGTAGTGATATTAAATAATGAAAAAATCTCCAAAAAGTGAGAGAGAGCTGTTATTTCGCATATTGGATACGACTTTTTATTTACCTTTGTAGAAGACAGGTTTAATCAAACGATCAAAATACGCTATTTGGTATTAATGTTTATGGAATTATTTTTTTCGTATTTTTATTTCAATGAGATGCTGTTTCATCGATGCTAACACATATATTTTTATTTTCATATTCTTTAGTTCCTTTCACTTCTTCGTGTTATCAAGAATGTTGTAAGAAAACCCTTTGCATCCTTTCCGGTGTCCAAATTTTCAAACATAAACATAATGTTAATTCCCTGAAGTAGCTAGACCATCAATCAACATTATATAGGACTAGATGTCCTCACTGTCCGATACTAGCTCTTCTTTCCAAGAAGCTATACGTAGCTACAAATATCAGTAAAGCAGTTTTGGTATCTTACCAATCGTTGTTTCCTCAACCTTTTTCACGATTTCTAATAGTGCTCAACTTATAGTATTAAGAATCAAATTTCAGATAACCCTCCCTTTGTTGTGGTGGTGGTGTGGCTTTGGTTTATCTCTTCGGTTTATGTTTTATAAAAATGATTGCCCTGTCAACCAATACTAGTAAGTTATTACATAATTTTCCACTGTTAAAAGTCTACAAAACAGAAACATTTATTCTACAGTTAACTACTGGAATCCAATATGGTTCAAACTTAGCTTGTTAGTAATGCTGTACATCTGGTCTAAGGGTCACCCTAGTCTACTATGTTCTCACCCTGACCCTCCGATCGAAAAAACCAAAACATATATAAATACAAAAGACAACTTCGAAACAAAAATTAATGAAAACAAAAAAGTATGGACGACACGACTTCGTATAAAAACAAATAGTGAAGGGATGGCAAGCGTTTCTGTTCTGTATACCATTGCCGTTGTGTTGTTCAACCAGTAAATCCACCCGTAGATGAAAACAAGACATGGAAAACAAATCCAAATTTGGTTTTTGTACATCATTGTAACGACCAATCAATTTGTAAAGACGACCACAAATTCTATAACAAACTTTCCAGAATAGAAACTTTATGAAGTAACTTTTTGGACATCAACAATCCACACTGTTGACAGACATGGACTTGAGTGGTGGAAAAGCAAAACTAGAGGCTCCCAACAGCCTGTATAGCTCACATGGATTTCATTTGTCAATGGCCATAAAAGGCTGTACCTGAAAGATTACTTGGTTGGTGATTGTGAACGATGGACATTTTTTGATATTAGATCATCTAATTATAAAGGTAAATACCATTGATCTGTCAAGAATTGTTTAAACTGTATCAAGTTTCACTGAAGTTGACTTTATGAGGTGAATTTTCCGGTCCGATTCTATGTTAGGCATTGGTAACCATCTTAGTCTACCGTCTTGGTCATAGGATAAATATCATTGCTTCCATTTTGTTCAGTAGATTCAACTACCATTTCATGTTATCAGACACAATTGTGAAAGATGATCATCTACAGACAGTCTAGGCTGCGTTGGTTCAAATTTCCATTGAAACTGTATGGGAAATTACATTTTTCATTTGCTAAGGAAGTAATGGGCAGATTGAAACCGATGTTGACAGGAATCTCATATGGAAGGACCGGTGCAAATAATCCATCTTTGTTTAAGTCAAAGGTCAAATGTCAAGGTTACTTTGACAATTTGCGTTTCTTTAACAGCACAAAAGGGCTTACATTTTCAAATGGTCTAATAGAAGCCAGGTGAGCGATATAGGCTCAGGTGAGCCTTTAGTTATATTTTTAATGACAGCTAGCATGCAGCCATATCGATTGGAAGTAGGGGATATTGGAAATACTTTTGGAAGGGGGAGGAGCACCCAAGGACCATTCCATCAAAATTTGGTCCTAATTGGCCGATGATTTCAGAAAGCCTGTATCGCTCACCTGGATTTAAGTTGTCCACCTTGAGCAGGACTGAAATTAACGTATATGTGAAAAGAATCACTAAGTTGTACCGGTCCGGTTAACTTATCGATGTCTTTCAAAATATCTTTTTTTCCTTGGATACCCAAAGCAACGAAAATGATAACTTTTTTTCAAAATATTGTGGAAATGCATTGTAGTGACCCAATTCTGGGACAAGTTGGATATGACACATGTCATATATTAAACATAGCATTGGGCCGTTTCAAAAAATAAAAAAGAGCAAGTTTTTTCGGCTCATTTTTTTCGTAACTTACATTTAACACACTTAAAAAAAACAACACAAAATGCTGATCTACAAGGTCAGAACGAAATGCCGCTTAAGTCCAAGCATACACATTGTACCATTAAAATGGGCTTAAATCAATTGTCAAATATCCTCTCTTTCAGCATAAATCAGCTTTTTTGGTCAGAAATCATAATTATCAGCAAATTTTACTCATCAGTCGTATTTTCCGAAACTAAACTAGAAATAAAATTCTAACTATAGTGGAACCTAAGTTTGACTGTGGTGGCCATCTTGGTTGATGGTCCGTGTTAGCGGGCACAATTCCGGAAGAGGACCATCTAATAATCATTGCTGCCAAGTCTTGTTCAAATTGGCTCTGCAGTGGTTTAAGACCAGAAGGTTTGTAAATGAATTTTCTCATACGTTCCTGTTAAACTAAGTTTGGCTGTGGGGTCATCTTAGTTGACAGTCCGGGTTATCGGACATAATTCTGAAAGAGAACCACCTTTTAAGACAATTGGCGCTAAGTTTGGTTCCATCTAAATCTAGCCATGAAGTTTCAACCAGGGAAATTATTAAATGAATTTTCCCTTAGGGTCCTATGTTAAACTAAACTCAGCTGTGGCAGCCATCTTGGTTGATACTCCAGATCATTGGACACATTTCTGAGAGAGGACTATCTAAGGACCATTGCGGCCATTTCTGGTCACAACTGACTCAGTGCTTCCAGACAAGAATGTTTTAAATCCGTTTTCCCATAGGGTCCTATTAAGTTCGGCTGATGAGGCCATGTTGGTTGACAGTCTGGGTCATCAGACAATTCTGAAAGAGGACTATTGCAGGACCATTGGTGGCAACTCTATTTCCATCTGGCCGTTTAGTTTCAATCAAGGAGATCTTTAAATGAATTTCCCATAGGGTCCTATGTCAAACTAAGTTCAGCTGTCGCACCCATCTTAGTTGCTTATAGTCCGGAACATTGGGAACAATTCCGAAAGAGGAACGTCTAAGGACCATTGCTGCTAAGTCTGGTTCAATTGGCCATATGCTTTCAGACAAGATCTTTAAATGAATTTTCCCATAATTGTATAGTGGAATCTAAGTTTGACGGTCCGTATTAGCGGACACAATTCCGAAAGAAGACCACCTAATAACCATTGCTGCCAAGTCTTGTTCCAATTGACTCCGCTTGTAATTGGTGACACACCAGTAACGACTGCCGGACCACTTATGGGTGTCCTTGTATAAATTACTTCGGTCTCAGGTCCTGTCAGAGTACATGTAGTTGCCACCCTGTTCCGATCCGTCATCACTCTCTTCTTCGCTGCCGCTGCCCCATGGCCTTGCCCTTGAACAAGGTGTGCCGGCGGTTGCCTCTTCCTATTTGATCTTCTAAGCATTATCTGCAACAGAAATATCTACATTAATACTGTTTAACCACAATATTTGAGAATACTAGAATGTCAAGTCATTCTCTGTTTATTAATATTCAATACACAAAACTTAAGTTTAGACCTACAAGTCAATATTGACACCATATTCAGGGGAGTTCATATACGACGAAGACTCGAAGTTCACAATTTATGTTATGATGCCATAATGAACGGATACGACAGCCACGAAGAACTGCTGTCTGTCAATGCTCAAGAATATAGAATCAGGCCACACTACATTTGTACCTTCACTTTTTTTTTTTTTTTTTTTTTATGTGTTAGTGATTTTATTATGAACCTCGCCTCGAATAAATATATTTCTTTGTGTTGAACAAAAATTCAAAGAACGATCAAAAGCTGTGACGATGGCGTGAATCCGTGAAAGGCAATCACGCCTGCAGTGTCGTTTCGCTCAACTCCTTTTTCCACCGAAAACGTCTAAAATCAACAGATAAATATGTCCATCCGAACTTTCTAAAACCTATTTTGTACAAAGCTATATGTTTTAGCAATTATTTTTCACGATTACGACGGATTTTTTTTTTAAAGATTTTAAATTCCTAAATTAAACCACTTCCTTTCTTCTTGGAATCTTCGAGAAAAAGGATGTGACGTATCACCAAAAATAGATTTATAGGTTTCCCCAAATACCAAATCAAAATTCAATTACAACAACCAGCAACGACGGCCTGATCACTACGGATAAATGGATTTAAAATACAGTTTTAAATCCCATTGCTGCCAAGTCTTGTTCCAATTGACTCCGCAGTGCTTTCAGACAAGCTTTTAAATGAATTTTCTCATACGGTACAATGTTAAACTAAGTTTGGCTGTGGCGGCCATCTCGGTTGAAGTCCGGGTTATCGGACATAATTCTGAAAGAGAACCATCTGTTAGGACAATTGGTGCTAAGTTTGGTTCTATTTAGCCGTGAAGTTTTAGACAGGAAGATTTTTAAATGAATTTTCCCTTTGGGTCCTATGTCAAACTAAGTTCAGCTGTCGCACCCATCTTAACTGATTATAAGTCAGGATCATTGGAGACAATTCCGAAAGAGGACCATTGCTGCCAAGTCTGGTTCAATTTGCGAAGTGAATTCTGACAAGATTTTTCAATGAATTTTCCCATAAACTAAGTTCGGCTGTGGCGGCCATCTTGGTTGATAGTTCAAAAACACAATTCTGAAAGAGACCACCTATGGACTATTGTTGCCAAGTTTGGTTCCGTTGCCATGTAGTTTCATAGAAGATTTTTGAAATTCATCCACCATTTTTATATAATTTTTAGTAACAGCAGCCGTGTCAGTGGGAAGTTGAGAATGCCAGACACAATTCTGGAAGAGGGATACCCAAGAATCATTCCACCAAAGTTTGGTTCCAATTGGCCCTGTGATATCATAGAAGATTTTTGAAGGAAAGTTCACGCTGGACGACGTCGATCGAATACAACGGATGACAATCGCCAAGTGAATGACAATAGCTCACATGGCCAGGTCAGCAAAAAAACAAAAAACAAAAAAAACAAAGTTGAAGAATGGATAAAGGGGAGGGTTATTTACACTTTTAAGTATATATACATACCAAGTCAGACAATCTAGACTCTTTCTTAAATTTATTTTGTATTGACTCCTATTTTTATGTCGACATTTGGAAGGTAGTGTGATGTTGTTTGTTGGTTGGTTGGTATTTGTTAAACTTCCTGTTATCTCTATTTTCAATCATTCTTTTTGTTGTGTTATTGAAATTTCTTGTGAAATTTTCAACAAAGTAAGACATTTAATATATTTTCTAGACTACCTTGTCTTTTATTGCCTGTAATTTGTTGAAATTATCTTGATAGATGGTTGTAAAACTAGTCATCCTCCCATATTGACTGATCATTAATACACAATATCAAAACATTTGTT
This sequence comes from Mytilisepta virgata, assembly GCA_028015205.1. NCBI lineage: Eukaryota > Metazoa > Mollusca > Bivalvia > Mytilida > Mytilidae > Mytilisepta > Mytilisepta virgata. The sequence goes on from CM051515.1 coordinate 43,749,361, forward strand.
TGCTTTCCATGTTTCTCCTGTTGTTTACAACTGCACAGATGTAAGGAGACAGCCTGATATACCAAAGAAACCCACACTAACCAATGGTTGACAACATCCTGAACTTCTTATCTGGAGAAATTTGATATTATTATAATTTCTTCCTCTGGATCAGATCACAGGATAGAAAAGATTGAACACAGTTTCCCTGTTAAACATGTTGAAGGTTTCACTTTGACTTTTTGATGAAGAGCAGTATTGCTCAAACTCTGATCACACAATGTGTCCAGAATTTATCTATATTTATCCTTTGTTACTTATTAATGTACATTCCTCATTTATAGTTAGGTTTATTTGTCTATAAAAAATAATAACAAATTATGCAAATGGTTTAATATAATAAATTTTTAATAATATAAGATTTATAAATATGAAAACATCATAGAAACAAATCTTACATTTTAACAGTTCACATTTACAATCCAAATAATTTAACTTAACTTATAAAACAATTAATATCTTCATAGATCATGTACAAGTGGACGGAGCAATTATAATTTTTGGACGGAATATAAAAAATATAACACAGTCATTGATACTGAGCTTTCCATTTATTGTGGCATTTCGAAAATAACGTCATACACATGAATATATAAAAGGCAAAAGGTTTGTCTTCCATGTTGTATTACCAATATGAAAAATTCTTTTCTTTTCCCATGTATTAGTCTGTCATGAAATTTTGCACTTAAGACTTTCCCAGTTAATAATAGGGTACAAAAATTTCCTGGGTCATTAAAAATTATTGCATGCTTTATGGCACAGGTCAAAAGTATTTTACATAATAGCATTAGAAAACTTGGTTTTTCAATAGTTATAATTAAGTTAAAAACTGTAAGCATTGTTAGTAATGGTTTAACACAATTTGCCATGCCCTTTTTTCACGTTTTTTTTTAGAAAATAAATCTTAAAATGCAATTTTTAATCAGGAGCTGAAATAAAATGCTAAAAGCAGAAACTTCATAAGTATAATCTTATATTTATCTTCAATCTGTATATACCTTGTGTTCAAAAACAAACAATTTTAAGGACATATCTTAATACATTTTATAGTCCACATTAACCTACAAACACATGAAACATCCACAAAGTCTGTTTTAAAAGAAGATGAGGACAAATTGAATTTGGCAATATATTTGGATGCATTTAACATGAAAAGATGTATTTTTTTCAATTACAAATAATAATATAAACAATTTCTGTGAAACTCAAGGAAGCATAAAACTGCCAATTTTAACAGCAGTAAAGCCTCCCACTGACACAGATCTGACAGTCACATAAACAGGTAATCCTGATGAAACTGAAACAGATGCTGGTATACCAAACTTGATATTGGTCTGATTGGTTTCTTGCCATTGGACAATATTAACACCTGCCTGATAAGATCCTGCAGACACTTCATAGAACAGAGGGTGGTTGGAACTAAATATATTGTCCCAAGAAACAACCACCATATTGTTAGTCCAGCTTAATATTAAACTTTTTGCACCTGCAATTAAACGAGAAAAATTCTAGACATATAAAAACATAACATCACTACATTTATTTTCATTACTAGAATACAAATACATGTTATCAATCTTATAAAGAACATTTAATTACATGGTGACTATCTCAGTTTTGTTTGGTGGGTTGTTTTCTCATCACTTGTTACTTTTAAGGTCATTAGTCTCAATCAGAATTTGGTTGACCAATATGAAGTTCGTATCTCTCAAATGAAGATTAGAAAGGTTTCTTGTCTTAGAAGATTTGACACCACACAAGATTTTAATTTCACGGGAGTTTCTTAACTGCAAAGTGACTGGGCATCTGATATGTTATTCCTCATTTTTATGGGAGTTGAAATAGTCCTTACTTTGTTTTTGAGTTGTCGACTTCTATTTCTCTGTCAGATTCTGTTAAAATATATTTGGTTTTTATTTTCAGTTTTACCTCAGTAGTATGCAAGGAGGGGGGTGGGGGTTTTTAGAATTGAGTGGAGTGAGTCGAAAATTTTTTTTTACAATGTTACGCTAAAAAAATCATATCATGTATATCAATAAAAAATAATCTTTTGGCAATCAAAGGTGGGGGGGGGGGGGGGAGTTTATGTGATTTTTATTGACATTATCCACGGGCTTTGGAATTATAATCTCCCTCCTTCAATTTAATGCATCAGAAAATAAATGTATTCTATAATTTTAAAACTTACTATCTAATGTTGGTTCTGAAGTGTCTATAACTGTATTGGATATTTTCTTATCACTACTTTTAAACAGTTTGTTGATGGCTTGAATAGATATATTGTGAGCATTCTGTGTTAGAGACATCTTTGTAAAGTGGGCATATAATACATCTTGGACATCAGCAAAAAACATGGTTTCTGATATGTCTTGAGAATAAGTCACCTGGTAAAAAAAAAAAAAAATTATTTATAATGGTTGCTCCTAGCAATGTTTTTTTTTATCTGACAATGTCACTTCTGTCTTGATCACTCTTACTAGATCTAAATCATAAATTATGTCTTGCAGTCAAACAACAGCTCTTAAATGCCGAAGGGGCCTCGGTGGCCAAGTGGTCTAGGTAGGTCGTCATGACTACTAATGATCACTAGCCTGTCAACACTGAGGTTGTGAGTTCGAATCTCACCTGTGGCAGGGTGTGTTCGACTCCGATCTAAATTGACAAGGAGATTGACAATTTTCGTACCGAAGGTTGGTGGGTTCTCCGGGTACTCCGGCTTCCTCCACAAATAAAAATTGGCGCCGCAAAATAGCCAAATGTGCTAAAAACGGCATAAAACCCCAACTAAACAAACAAAGAAATACTGTATGATTTAAGGAACATACGAACGTGTTATGATTTTCATTAACCAGATATTTTTTTATGAACTACCCATTATCGTGAGTTATTTTGCCGTATGCCCATGTATCATGCATGTTTTGGGGTTTATTTCCTTGATGTTCTTTCATAATTTGGCAATTAAACAACACCAAGATGTACAAGAACAAGGCACAAATGGCTGTATAATGCCAAAAGAGTTTTACTTCTGAATTATACTGACTACAGTTATTTTTGTTACACTTATATCTACATACGTATATGCAAGTATTATCTTATTGTAAAAAAAATAATTTATTTGTCTGTCTATCATGTTTGTATACATTTATCTCTAAAACATGCATTTCAAAGTTCCCCAATTGGAAGATAAATCAAAGATTTCACCTTTATTTTTGACCCGAATGAAACGTGTAATATACATAAACAAGAACTGTCCTGAAATGGACTAATACCCTTGCAGCAACATGTCTGTTTTGAATCCTGTCCAGAAAGGGACTAATACCCTCGAAGCAACATGTCTGTTTTGAATCCTACACAAAGTTCAAATCATCATATTTTCCAAAGAAGAGCCAAAACAGAAAATCCTGACAATATGCACATCTCCATAATGTGATCTTACACTCCATAAAAATTCCTGAGAATCATGCAAGTAATGTAGGAGGAGTTGTGCACAAACAACACATGGAACGAAGTTTTGTTAAAAAAAATGCCTAAGTCCAAACAGCCACATCGTTTACATTTCTTGTCCAAACAGAAATTCCTGACAATATGCACATCTCCATAGAGAAATCTAACACCTCAAAACATTTAATGAGAATCCTGCAAGAAATTTAGGAGGAGTTATATCTGCATCATAGAGGCATTCCATCATTTTATAAGCAGGTATTTTTTATTAGAATAACATTTCAAAAAAAAAAATTGGTGAATATTCAACTCAATAAAAACTAAAACAACAATATTTGACTGAAATACCTTGTATCTCTCTACACCAATTCCATCCTCGAAGCCTGTCCATTTTAATCTGATATTATCTGTTATGCCTTGGTACCCATCACGTGGATTGTACTCGGTTTCTGATATCGGTATTACCTCTACCTGAGCAGTATCAATAGACGGTGGTTTGTTAGAAATCTTTACTCCATCTGATGACAGAGTTGATGACAACCCTGCATTGTTCTCACATTTCAATGTTGTATAAACAGTATATCCCTCTAACACACTGTATGGAAATTCTTCATATGCTGAGTTAGCTGTTACAGTAGTATATGGTTGTAAATCACTTCTTCCTGGTTTGTAACCTAAATGACATAAAATACAGCATTAGATTCTTACAGATTTTATAATATTTTTGATAAATATTGTATGGAGACATATTACTGTGTCCCGTTTCATCATCAAAATAAAAAGTAGGTATGGTAGATGTGAAAATCATTTTATTTTGTCCAAACATTTTATTTCATGTACCTGACAACAGGGACACTTCAAAACTGAAATTAAGCAATACTTTTTATTATCTTGGCCACTTAAACACTTCTTATATTGATAATATTTTGATTTAGGTCTTACCATCTAAATCAGTTAGTTACTACTGTAAACAATGACTGGAACATTTTTGGGGGACTTTGGTCCAAAAGTAAATGATATCATACAATTATTGCACTTTGGCGAGTTCAGGATGAGGTTCTATGGAGCTGACGACAGCAATATTGAACTCCATGTTGCCTGGTTCAATATTGCTGTCAGAGATCCATAAAATTGATACTGATTGAGTTAAAAGTGCAGTAATTGTTTTATTATATCAGTTATTCTAACTTTTGGGATTTTCTTCATACCAAATATGTACTGAACCATACTTTACTATTCTTTTCCACAATTTATGGCCAACAAACAAGAGGCTCTCAAGAGCCTGAATCGCTCACCTGGCAAACAATGCACTATAAACTAAATCTCATCATCACCATTCACTAAGGATACCATGTTTACTTTAAAAACCAAATATTGTTGAAATCCGAGCAAGTGTAAAAAATGGCGGGAAAATGGCAGCCATTTTAAAAATGACCCTCCAAAACAAACTTTCATCATCACCATTCAACTCGGGATACCATGTTTACCTTGAAAGTAGCTTTCATCTTCATTTTCTTTCTATAATTCAGGAAAAAATAGCAAAAAACAGCATTTTGACTCCTATGTTCTATTTTTAGTAAGGGCGGACATGTTTTTCGACCAATCAAAAATCGAAGCATTAACTTTTTGCAGGATACCCTAAGGAACAATCTTACCAAGTTTCATTTGATTTTGAATAGTAGTTTCAGAGAAGAAGATTTTTGAAACAATAACATAAAAAAAAGCCAAAAATGTAAAAAAAGGGCAATAACTCTAACATCAGTTGACAGATTTTCACGAAAATCAGCACACAGGTAGCTCTCATCATGCTGAACACTTTCAACATGCCAGAATTTGTCGTAACCTAATGATTTTTGAGATATTTGCGCAAAACTGTTGTTTGACCCCTATGTTCTATTTTTAGTAACAGTGGCCATGTTTTTCGACGGATCAAAAATCGAAGCATAAAATTTGTGCTGGATATCCTAAGGAACAATCTTACCAAGTTTCATTTGATTTTGAATAGTAGTTTCAGAGAAGAAGATTTTTGAAACAATAACATAAAAAAAAGCCAAAAATCTAAAAAAAGGGCAATAACTCTAACATCAGTTGACAGATTTTCACGAAAATCAGCACACAGGTAGCTCTCATCATGCTGAACACTTTCAACCTGCCAGAATTTGCCGTAACCTAATGATTTTTGAGATATTTGCGCAAATTTGTTGTTTGACCCCTATGTTCTATTTTTAGTAACAGTGGCCATGTTTTTCGACGGATCAAAAATCGAAGCATAAACTTTGTGCAGGATACCCTAAGGAACAATCTTACCAAGTTTCATTTGATTTTGAATAGTAGTTTCAGAGAAGAAGATTTTTGAAATAATAACATAAAAAAAAGCCAAAAATGTCAAAAAAGGGCAATAACTCTAACATCAGTTGACAGATTTTCACGAAAATCAGCACACAGGTAACTCTCATCATGCTGAACACTTTCAACTTGCCAGAATTTGCCGTAACCTAATGATTTTTGAGATATTTGCGAAAAACTGTTGTTTGACCCCTATGTTCTATTTTTAGTAACAGTGGCCATGTTTTTCGACGGATCAAAAATCGAAGCATTAAGTTTTTGCAGGATACCCTAAGGAACAATCTTACCAAGTTTCATTGGATTTTGAATAGTAGTTTCAGAGAAGAAGATTTTTGAAATAATAACATAAAAAAAAGCCAAAAATGTCAAATAACTCCTAAAAGGAACGAACCTACAACTTCGATCCTGTTACAAATTTTGTAGATCTTTGTGTGCCTAACAATATGAAATTTAAATTTTTCAAATTTCCTTCATAGTATCCAAGATATTGAGCTTAATTAGTGCAAAATTTGGAAAAAATGCAGAAAAAGGGCAATAACTCCTACATGGGTCGTTGGATCTTCTTCAAAATTTCAGGGCAGGTAGATCTTGAGGTGCTGATCACTTTTATCCTATGCCAGAATTTTGATATCTGTGACCGTTTCTGACTTATTTGCAAAAAACTGCGATTTACCCCTATGTTCTATTTTTAGCCATGACGGCCATGTTTTTATACGAATCAAAAATCCAAACAATAGATTTGTAGCACCCATACCAATTAATAACTGTACAAAGTTTGGTTGCAGTTGGACTTATGGTGTTGGAGGAGTTAACGTTTGAAAAAGTTAACGGACGACGGACGGACGACGGACGGACGGACGACGGACGCCAAGTGATAGCAATAGCTCACATGACCCTTCGGGTCAGGTGAGCTAAAAACCATATTCATACTGGATCCATACATTATACTGGTTCATATCTGATAGGTCCATACAGAATCAAACCTTATATTTAATTGGATACCAAACCAATGCACGCAAGAGCAATATGAGTATTTATGGACTTTGAAAAGCAAAATCTCAATGCAATCTAGGAAATCATGTGATCACTGATTGACCAATAGAAAACTGACATTCATTAAACTTATGTAATGATAGATTTAAATTGAGATGCTATACTTGCTACTAGAGCAGTATTATATAAAGGGCTTCACTAAGCGCAGCATGATATGACCGCAAAATTACAACAGGTAAAGAATTAAAGTAAATGTGGATAAATTATTCAGCTTTACCAAATAAAGTGTTTGATAATATAATATAAATTCCACAGAATTATTGGACTTTCCACAAAAATCAGATATAAGTTAGAATTCCAGCTACCTTGCTTTTTTGGACCCTTTAACTACCAACATTTCCAAAACTCTAAAGGATAGGAAAAAATCTGTTAACATATTGCTGAAAGCCCTCATCAAGATGAATTAATAGAAAAAATCTCCATTAAAATTGGATGAAAAATAAAAATGACTAATTTTGGCCCCTTTAATCTAGTTGCACCAAAATTATCAATAAACCCTTAATGACCCCCAGAAAAAAAAGGGGGGGGGAGTGGCTAGATTCCCCAAAATCAATCCCAACCTGTATTTCTTATGGGGGACCATTGTGGGAAAATATTATAAGAATACACTCAATAGAAAAAAAGTAAAGGAGCGGAAACCTAATTGTCTACAGATGCCAACGACGATGCAACAGGCTCATACCATAATACGTCCGCAAAAATTTGCAGTCGTATAAAAACCTCATGACATATAAATATATTTATATCTCAACTGAAATAGAATTACATAATAAAAAGGCTTCATATAAAATGTATGCCTGGATACTTCAATTGTTACCTTACCTATTGCCCACTGGCAAAACAGTATTCCTGATTCAGGATCTTCAACATCCCAATTAGCAATTACTTCATTAAATTCCCAAGCATCCTCATCTGTGCCTGTGAAAGTAAAAAAGATGAATAAATGCCAAGTACAAATAAAATCTGTATCAATATTTCAAGAATAAGATAAATAAGTAAATTTTTGGACTATAGGTCAGTGTGCTGTATAGGTCGAATGACCAATTTTTTTAACCAAATTACCGTAATTTTTGGACTATAGGTCGGGTGCAGTGTATAGGTCGAAGCACAATTCTTAAATCATTTTATTAATACAATGTAGTAACTATAGGGGGTGGGTTGGGGTTTATTTAAAATTCTAAATCTTAGATAGGTTGATGTGGTGCATAGGCCAAGCCCAGCATTTCAGTGGAAAAAAGTACACCAAAAATTTCGGTATTTCAAAGTAAGAGGAATGTACAAGAGTCTTTAGTTGTTCAGATGATTATTCGTTTTCATTTAATAGATTATCAGAAAATATACTGACAAAATGAGTTAAAACAAAGTTTCATGAAACCAAAGTCTTTTGATACGTTAGTGTAGAACTTTTGGTATGCATTATTTGTAATTAGTGTGTTTTTATTTCTTCTCTGCATTATTGCTTTGCTGAATTTGCCTCATAAAAATACTTATTTCTTTGGTAATAATTTGCCGATATTCATAAACATTTTTCTTTGTTGACCTTCAAGACTTACCAAGACCATCATTTACAAATTTTATGTCTGGAGGTGTTAGATCAACTAGAATTGGATCTGAATAAGCCACACCCCTCAATCCAGCAGCATTGGTGGCTATGGCAGTCACATAAATATAAGTGTTATGTACCAAGGTAACGTTATTGTTAAATCCAAACTTCATCAAACCAGCAGTTCTGAAGGGCTGAATCTGAGTTCCACCAGCAACATAACCTGGAAGACAGAAAATACTTGATTAGAAATTAAAAACCAAAACTTACAAGTATTGACTGAAAACATTCATAAAACTGAGAAGTAATTATGCCCTATGACAGCTTTTCTCATAATATATAAATCATCTGATTCTGGTTTGAAAAGGTAGTAAAATAAGTTTATCCAATATAATAATTAGAAAAGTTTTGAATAGTGAACAAATAAATAAAAATATGCACCTATTGCCCATGTATAATCTATAACTGGAGATTCTGGATCAGTAAAACCCCATGAACCATGGATTGAACTCCATTCATGTAAATATACCACATGACCAAGCACATGACCGTTAGCACCCTCTGAGGTTAAGTTAACTTTCTGTACTGACAGACTATCAATAAATATTCCAGTAGTCAGATCCATACTACCAATTGTTATGTTGGCAAAGTTATTTGTTGCTTTAAAGTAAAACGTATGAGCATGCCAAGATATTTCCTCTCTGCTGTCAACAATTCCATGTCCGTCACGACGATAGGGTTTTGTATAAATCAGGAAGACATGTCTGTTATCATCTAACTGTACAAAACCTTCTTTATTTGCAGCTACTGAGTCTGTTATTGGTAAATGACTTGAGAAAAAAGAAACTTTATAAAGGCAACCGGCCATGACCTCCATCAACTGTTGATGTACACTTCCTCTAACAAATAAGAATGATTGTCCATCTTTGGCCAGATTGATTTCCGATGACACAGATGCCACACATGAGAATGTTTCAGGTATCCATGACAATGGTTGGTAACTATTGGATACCATACATATGTCAGTAGAGCTGATATTTTCCCATTTGATTTCATCCCCTCCAGTGTTTTCAAATGAAGGATTATCTACAATATTGTTTGTGGTATGTATAAACATTTCTGAAACTGGAGGAGTTTTATCAACAACTGTACCGTCTGATAAAACTATATCTGACCTCTTTCCAACCTCATCAACAGCATAAACTTTACTGTATATTTTGGTACCTATAATATAATATATATGTATTGAATAAATCAAAATAATTTTATTTATTTGTAAATAAAGACATAACATAGAGTAAAACAATCAACATAAATCAAATAATTTACATATGATTTACATTATTAATTATCATGTGCAATATAAATAAAATTTGAGAAGGCTTCTTCTTGATAAACTAAAATATGTAAACAATACATCCTCTGATACTTTGATTATTAAGAAACGTCTTAACCATGTAACACCCACTGATTTCAAGGAATTGTGTGTCTTCATAAAACAGTCATTAGAACTGAGGAGGGAAGGCCCTACATAAAGCTGTAATTGCTTTCTTTAGATACTGTTTCGTTGTTATGTGTGTACATGCCATTGTAATGTCTTGTATTTTTTTGTATATGCCTAACCCTTAATGGGTTTATTTGCATTAATAAAGTTATTACTACTTAAGGGGGTACAGAACACCTAAGGGAATTAACTCTTTAAAAATCAACTGAAAGTTTTAATCACATATTATTAGTAAAGAGAAATAAAGCTTCTCAATGATCAAAAGTAGTGTTTGTCAAACTGCTATATATCCAATGAAATTATTTCCGTAAATTGTGTGGTTCAAATTTCTTAAAATTTTTTATATTTTTGTCAACAGGTCAAAGTAAATATTTCATCAACATTTTATGAAAATTAAACGAGCAAAATCTATTTTAGTGAAAGTGTTGGGTACCCCCTTAATGAAAAAAAAAAAAAAACCAAATAAAGCATACAACCAAAGGTTGTGACATGTACATGTATATATGTTTAGCTGAGTGATTAAATATTTCCACATCAAAGTAGCAAATAATAAAAATTTCCAAAACCAAAACAATAGAATTGTGAAATTATTATAAACTCTATCACTGTATGGTTGCTAAGTAGAAATCAAAAATATAGTAGTCTTTCAGGAAATTTACTAAAATTTGAATCACATATTTTTGATATTCAACTGATCCAGGTTTGTCTTAAACCTAATATGATCCAAAATAAATCTATACTTGCCAAGTAAAATTCCCAAAAATTATAATCTTAAGACACATTCAGAAAATTTATGGAAATTGGAATCATATATGTTTTTGAAATCCATACAATCCAAACTAGTGCTGTTGGTATAGTATTCTAAATATATATGGTTGCTAAGTAGAAATCACAAATAAACTAGTCTTTGATTCTTTCAGGAAATTGACCAAAATTGAATCACATATTTTTAAAATCCAAATGATCCTGATAAGTCTTAAAGCTAATTATGATAAAAAAAAATATATATAGTTGCTATTTGTCTAAGTAATATTCCAAAAATAATAGTCTTAGCCATTTTCAGGAAACTTGCCGAAATTGGATTCCAAATATATATGGTTGTTATGTAGAAATCACAAATAAAGTAGTCTTTCAGGAAATTTACGAAAATTGGAAGCACATATTTTTGAAATCCAAATGATCCTGATAAGTCTTAAAGCTAATATGATAAAAAAAAAAAAAATCTATGATTGCTTAGTAAAATTCCAAAAACAATAGTCTTAGACACTTTCAGGAAATTTACCAAAGTTGGAATCACAGATTTTTGACATCTAGATGATCCCAATATGTGTAATTGCTGATGTGATCCAGAAAATATGGGGTTTCTTGTCAAAAATGTTAAAAAATGGTCTTTGAGACTTCCAGGAAATGTACCAAAATTGTAACTGCACCTTAAAACAATTCAGAAACCTTTAGCACAATCTACATTATTGGTAAAACTAAGCCAACTTTCAGTTCCATATTCCAAATAACTTAAGAAGAGTTGCTTGACAAAGGAATAATGTATCCTAAGGCTACCTGTGTAGCCCAGCCCCAGGGGACTATTCAAATTCCAAAACATTTGACACAATCTACATTGGCAGGGAAATTACTGAGCCAACTTTCAGTTCCATATTCAAAATAACATGAGAAGAGTTGTGTGACAAAGGAATAATGTATCCGCAGGCTACCCATGTAGCCCGTCTCCCAGGGGAACTATTCAAATTCCCAAACCTTTGTCACAATCTACATTGGCAGGGCAATTACTTCGCCAACTTACAGTTCTGTATTCCAAATAACCTTAGAGGAGTTGAGTGACAAAGGAATAATGTACCCTTAGGCTGCACATGTAGCCAGGACCCTAGGAGCGCAATTCGAATTCCGACACCATTGTCACAATCTACATCGGCAGGGCAATTACTGAGCCAAATTTCAGTCCTGTATTCCTAATAACCTGAGAGGAGTTGTGCGACAAAGGAATAATGTACCCTTAGGCTCCCTTTGTAGGCCAGCTCCCGGGGGCACTATTCAAATTCCAAAACCTTTGGCACAGTCCACACAGACGGTGCAATCAATGACCAAAGTTTCATCTTTCTACATCCAGTGGTTACTGAAATTATCCTGGTCATTACTAACGTACGTACGCCGAACAGCGAAGCGTGGGGATAATAATTTAATATCAAATGAGTCATTTGAAAGGTTAGCTTTTTTTGATCTATCAGATTAAATTTTTCTATTCTACTTTGACATCATAAAGGGGAATCCCTTCGTTTTGGATTTTAAAATAACGATAGGATAAGAAAATTAAAATGAATATAGAATACTTTATACTAATAAATCAGAAATTTCAAATTGCCCTAAAAATATATGATTGTGTATAATAGAGAAATTTTGATTTAAGACACGAACATTTGAGATTTTTAATCCTATTAATTTTATATATATTGATAAATTAATATTAGAACTTACCCTGTGAAATATCGGTTGATATATTACGTGAAGCTGACACATGTAATCCTACATTAACCCAGGGTAATATACTACATTCTGTCTTCTCAATATTCCTATCATCAGAATGTGTAGTGAGTCCTACACACCAGTTGTATGATGTTATACCAGATTCTGTATCTATAAATCCATGCCAGTGTGCTGCTACATTGTCAGATGAATTCTTGTACTCCTGGTCCTGTCGTCCTGAACAGTACAAAAAATAAACTTGGCTTTTATTCAACAAGAATCTTACAATTTTATCATAATGAGGCATATATTTGATATTTATCATAATCTAAGAGCCAATGTTCAATATATATCGGCTAAAGAATACCGATTGTGACAAAACAATGAGAATAGTCTGTAAGATTGAAATCCATTAAAATATAAAATGTCAACCGAAATTAAAACTAATCTCTTGTATTATATCATACACTAACACACAAACTACTTGCTCTATATCTGCAAGCATATTACATAAAACAAACAAAATAATATGTTTCAGGATGATACTTAAAAAACCATTTTGATACGTAGTTGGTGAACCCAAAACTACATCTAAATGTAGTTCGTCCATTATGATTACCTAAGCCGTCATATACAATTCCCACTGAAGGATCCCCATGATCCACAATAAACCCATCAGATGTAGCTGTTGTGTGGACACCAGCATAGTTATAAGCTATAACATTAGTGTAATACCTGACCCCTGGTGTCAGGGTCAGACGAGACATGTTGTACCCTATTGCTGCACCTGGCAATTCTTCCCCAACCGTAAGAACATCATTACCTACAGCAGAATGTAATACAAATTTTAAAACTAAGTATAATGCAGATATCTTAAGAATTAACATAGTTTTACTGCAAAATGTTAATTACAGTCAAACATGTGTTTAGCGGTAGGTAAAAGTGGCTGCATAAGACAGATGACCATTTAATCAAGTTTTACACTGAGCGGCAAATCCAAATTTTGGTTTCCAGTCCAGAACGGTAAAGATATTATTGATATTTTGAATGATACTCAAGCTCTACAATTAATCAAAGATGACTTGAAAGTCAATTAATGATGTTTATAACATGTCTAGAAAGATAAATGATCGTTTAATTCAGGTAAATGTTCAAGCTAGGATATTTTTTTGTGACCGCTGGCTGCGTAAAAGAGGTGACAGCAAATTCAAGTTAACTTAACATGTAAAACTCTTTTGGCGGACTCCAGGACGACCGCTGAAGGCAGGTGGCCGCTTAATTAAGGTGGACGTTAGGGTGAATTTCTTATGCTTACAAGAAATGACAGTGTCTTTGTCTTCACAAATATTAAGTCCACCTGACAAATGTAAAGAATTTGACTAGAGACATTTTTTTCTGAGATGCAATCTGACTGAAATAGATTGCTACCAATCTAATATCAACTGTTGCTACTAGTTTAATGTGCACTAAACCATTTTTGTTTTTTACTGGACATACCTACACTAAACAAGAGTGGACATACTAAATGACTCGCCTGAGTATTCACATGGACACAATAAAGATTATCTGATATCCAACATTGGAAGTCAAAGGAAAATGTGTTAAAAGAAATAGTAATGATCAGGCAACATGTCTGAAAAATCTCATGCATGTCATTCAAGCCTTAAACTGTGTCCAAGGCCAGCTGGTATCTACCCCCCAAAAACTATTTATAGACCAAAAATGGTGGGTCTACATACATTTATAACATTTGTTGAGAAATGGACGTATTTGTAAAAATGGGATGAGAGCCATTCAAGCTTAAAATTGACTGAAACCTACTTGCCAAAAGTATTTATAGACAATACAGTGGATACATATATTACAGCTACAGAGAAATGGACTTGATCATCAAAATGTGACTCAAGTATGAAATTCAGGTCAAGGTCTCAGACAGCCAAGTACCCACCAAGGACTATCTGTAGGCTAAATATGGTTGGTCTATGTATTGTAGTTGCTGAGAAATGGACATTATCCCAAACGAAACAAGTCATTCAAGCATGAAATAGAAGTCAAAGGTCACTAAGGGTGTCAGATGTTAAAGCGGTATATATCCACTAAGAACTACTGTGGGTCTGGCTAGTACAGCTGCTGAGAAAAAGACTAAATCATCAATGTATATTAAGTCACTCAAACATGAAATTCAGGTCAAGTTCAGCCAACACATGTTAGACTGGCATGTATCCACCAAGAACTATCTACAGACCAAATATGATGGGCCTAGGTATTATACATGTAGTTGCTGGGAAATGAACTTAATCTAAAAAATGTAACACAGGTCACTCAGCCATGAAATTGAGGTTAAGGTCAAAAGACAGGTGTCATACCGATATGTACTCATTAAGAACTATCTATAGACCATATATGGTGGATCTAGGTATTATAGTTTCTGATTGACTTTATCTCGAAAATGTGACAAAGTCACTCAAGCATGAAATTGTGGTCAATATCCAGAGACAGTTGTCAGACTGGCTGTATCCACTAAGAACTATCTATAGACCAAATACAGTGGGTGTAGATATTGCAGTTGCTGAAAAACGGACTAATAAAAAAACTTGGATGCAAGTCACTCAACCATGAAATTGAGGTCAAGGTCCAGAGAGAAGTGACAGACTGGCATGTACCCACCAAGAACTATCAATAGACCAAATATGGTGGGTCTAGGTATTACAGTTTCTGAGAAATGGACTTAATCACGAAAATGTGACAGGTCACTGAACCATTAAATTGAGGTCAAGGCAGGCGTCAGACTGACATGTACCAACCAAGAACTATTTATTGACCAAATATGATGGATCTAGATATTATAGTTGCTAAGAAATTGACTTAATCACGAAAATGTGACACAGGTCACTGAACCATGAAATTGAGGTCTTGGTCAAAAGGCAGGTGTCAGACTGATATGTACCCACTAAGAACTATCTATTGACCAAATTTGGTTTGCCTAGGTATTACAGTTGCTGAAAAATGGATTTAACCATGAAACTTAGACACAGATTTTGCACTTATGTTTATGAAGCCAGTGAACCATGAAAAGACAAGTATACTGTGGCAAATTTTATACGATAAGGTATCTGTGAACCAAAAATCTTAATTTTAGGTGTTATGTGGGCAAAGTCATTAAGGTTTAAAAAAAAGTTTACGCCACTGCTCCCACTGGAAAGTAATACCTTCATTTCGCAAGGCGAGACAAAAACCTCTATTAATACATGCAAATTCTAAAAATTTTTTTTATATCATTACCTCCTGGAAATGTACTAATATACAATCTGTATTTCTCTACAGTAGCATTAGCACCAGGGAATTTATTTTTCCATGAAAATGTGATTGGTCTACCAATTTGCATAAAGTCAGCATCCTTTACTGTCGATCCCTGTACCTTTTCTATAACCTAACAGTAAAATGTAAAGATTTTCTCAACCATAGTCACAATCAGTTATTGGTCAAATCTAGTGGTAATGGTGAATGTATAGCAAAACATAAACAACATACAGGCATTCATTGATCACATCCAGCAGCAAATATTAAATGCATTTTCAACACGAGAACAAGAACGAGTTGAACAATAGTTCAGAGAAATCTTCAATAGAAGATAGGGTCATCAGATATAATTCTGAAAGAGGACCAACAAATTACCATTGCCGCCAAGTTTTGTTTCATTTTGCCCAGTGGTTTCAGACTAGTAAATTTCACATAGGGTACTATGTATAGCTATGTTGGGCTCTGGTGAGCGATACAGGCTCTTGACAGTTCCACAATTAATCCATTTTATTTCAAATCAATTGAAAATTGTAATGCACCTTCCACAGATGCTTTATACCAAGTTACAAGTTACACATTCAGAAAATTTATGGAAATTGGAATCATATATTTTTGAAATCCATACAATCCAAACTAGTGGCGTATTGGCGTAGGATTTCCAGAAAAGAAAATTTTGGGCCAGGTGAGCTAAAAATGTAGCATGGATTGAACTGATGTATAAAATCTAAATACTCTGTGGAAAAAGTATGTTTATTAAAACAAAATCAACCTTTAATACTTTGTACTGGAGTAAGGCATTAATAATGAAAACACAAATAAACTAATGAAAAAAGCAAAAGAAGTGACAGTAGACAGAAGTGACACTCCAGAATATTTGCTATTGGAAATATGTACAAAATGTATATTACAGCGATCTCAATAAATGAATGTAACATTCTTTTGTTGCTAAATTATCAATTACCATATAAGTACATGTATATAATTATTCTCCTGTGGAGTCACATTTAAAATATCATTTGTACAAACTGCAATTTTCTCTTTAACAGTTGAAAAAGATTAAGATAACTATGGTATTCGTGGACAATATAATATTGATACCAACGGTTTCTGTCACGTCAAAATTTTGTAGGATTAATACATGTGTATTTTTGGCCTAATATAGAATGATGTTATAAATGCTCTACCATGACCATGTGAAGAACATTTTTTCCTACCAATTAAAGGTCTAATTCCTTCTCTTAATTCATTACATAATAAGAATTTGGCTAGAAAATAATGGATGAAAGTGGCATAAAACATGCCCAAAAGAAGAAGCAATACTAACCGCTGAACCCCGAACTGTTGACAGTCCAGAGGCTTTTGTCATTATATAAATCCCATCTGACTGGAATATGGCGTAAGTATTAGATGAATACCAAATTCTCACAAAAAATTTATACTGTATGTTATCGGTCAGTACATTACCACCTAAAAATAAAGTTATAATTATGAAGATTATGCAGTTTTGGACAGATCAATATTCAGACTAGCAGTTTTCAGTTAAAAAAAAACATAATGATAAAAAACAAAGTCTGTTGCGAAACAGCTCATACATAAAAACAAGGAAAATAAATGGAAATGGTGAGCTGTCAAAAGGGGCATAACAATTAAATGTTGATAAAAACTGTTTTTCATAGGTTATCAGAGAATGGAAAGTACATGTAACTATATTTGTAAATGTGCGACTTTTTCAATGCACAACATGAAGTCCAATAAAATGAGACTTTATTTCAGGTTTATCAATTACGCATAAATGAACATTCAATGATTTAACGTAAATTGATTCTTCAGATGTGTATTTCATGAAAAATGTTCCTCAACAAGAATATGGAAGCCACAATAATTGTAATACATGTTATGGTAATCACTGTAGAACCTCATACATGTCATAGACTGCATACTGTCAAACTCAAGTCTTACAATGAAATGTTTGTCTTGTACAGGGAGTTATATTTTCCCTACCAGTTTATTGCCTCAATATTGTTTTGTTGAAATTAGCAGTATAAAAATATTTCTTTATGGTTATAAAAAGGTACTAAAAACTGATGGATGGAAAAATGACATTTTTTTTATATAAACAAATACTGCACAGTTTATATTTCTGTTATTGTGTAATAATTTTCAAACTTTTATTGTCATTTAAGGGGGTACAGAACACATAAGGGAGTTAACTCTTTAAAAATCAGCTGAACGTTTTAATCACATATTAAAGAGATATCAAGATTTTCAGTGATCAGAATTAGTGTTTGTCAAACTGCTATATATCCAATGAAATTATTCCCGTAAATTGGGTGGTTCAAATTTCTTGAAATTTTTATATTTTAGTCAACAGGTCAAAGTAAATATTTCGTCAAAATTTTATGAAAATTAAACGAGCCAAATCTATTTTAGTCAAAGTGTTGGGTACCTCCTTAAATCATGAAAAATGATTTGTGACATACATAATAATGAAATACAACAAGAAAGAAAAACGTTATTGTAAATAATAATATAGGATGAAATCTGATTTATTTTTTAATTTGATTTATATGAACTAGTACATAATTTTTGTGCATTTTTATAAAATAGAAGGAAATCTAAAGATGGTTAAATTCCAATGAAATGAAATTCAAAAGGGACTACAAATGTATTTCAATTACCTTGATCAATGGTAAATGTAGCATCCATTAACTGTCCAGCATCCTGCCAAACTTTATCATGTACCACATCATATATACCACGTGGTGTGTCATATATTGCATACCCAACACTCCATTCATACCTACAAATTGACAGTATAATTTATTTTCAAACCATTACAAAATTAATGTAATTTATTTTGTTCATATTTCCTTGTATTTCTCAAAATCTGATGCATTGAAGTAGCACAAGATAGTCTTTAACATTTTATGATATATACAAAGATCATTAAGGAGGTACATAACACCTAAGGGAGTTAACTCTTTAAAAATCAGCTGAACGTTTTAATCACATACTATTAGCAAAGACAAATCAAGCTTCTCAATGATCAAAATTAGTGTTTGTCAAACTGCTATATATCCAATGAAATTATTCCCGTAAATTGTGTTTTTCAAATTTCTGGAAATTTTCACATTTTTGTCAACAGGTCAAAGCTAATGTTTCGTCAAAATTTTATGAAAATTAAACGAGCCAAATCTATTTTAATCAAAGTATTGGGTACCCCCTTAATGCTGTAGTAAAAGATGTCTTCTATTCTAGAAAATAAGGAGAACATTATATAAAATTGGTAATATTGATACCAATTTTATACCCTTTTTCTAGTAATCGATGCATCTAATGGAAGACATATGGTATCTTACCACTTAGGTTTGGATGGAAAAAACTGTGATATCTGCCAGACTGCTCTTAACACATTATTTGTGGCTGTTACCGTTTGATCTTTGTCAGAGTAACCATTGCTGTCCTCTACTTGTAGTAACGTATATTGTGTATCAGAAAATACAGCTGAATATAAAATAAAAGATGAAAAATTGTGTCAGGGTTCTCACTAAGAATTTTTCATGATGAGTCCTGGACTCATCATTTTTCAGAATGGTGAGTCCCAGGACTCATTGCAACTTTTTTTAACGTTCATTCCTGCATGATTTTAACCATGGTAGACCTATTGTAATGTTGTTAAAGTTTAATTGTGTTCATTGAATTTTATAGACTAGTGTAAACATGACAGAAGCAAATACATGTAATGAATATACTCTTCAGAAAAACAAAAACTGAAAGAATGAAAATCAAGTAATTCACACAAGATCGCCTCTCATACTTTTACATGTATTTCTACATTAATAGCTATTTAGTTTTTTCAGTATCTGCTTTTGGTACCAATGAATAAATATTTCTGATAGAGTGTGACAAAAGTTCAACCAAAGGTATAGCACTCTATTGCTATTCTCCATCGTACGGTAAAATGTTAGGACTTTAACAACATGAAAATTATAACTTCTTACATCTATTCATTAAAAATGTCTGTTGCTAGATTCTGATTATGTAACACACAAGAGTGGAGTAGTTCAATGGTAGTCAAATGACACAAAATTAGAGGGAAAAAAAATCTTACAAATACTTTTCATAATTTGCCCAACTGACAAGCCATGATTCAGTTTAGTACATATATATCTTTTCAATATACTTACAACTAGAAACATCATTACAGCTACCTAAGCTAGGATTATATGGACATGTTTGATCCTGTGGAGCACAAACACAATGACCTTCACATGACATTGCATCACACCTTCTTATCAAATCCAAGGAACTTCCTGCAGGGTTTTTATTGAAAGCTGAATGAACCAGGGAACTTCTTAATCCTACCTATAAAATTTCAAGTATGCATATTTATGCTATGTTTTTATTACAGGTTTATTTTCAAACTCAAAACAAACTATATTAAGAGTATGCATTTAAAATAATTTTGAAGTGATTTTAACATTCAATATAGTGATGGAAACAATTTTAAATTTTGCTTAATCTGAAAGTATAATCTTATCTCTAAAATCATCTTACTTAGACCACGATTATAATTCTTTACTCACTAAATAGATTTGTACTTTTTATGACAAGTTATTATGTTGTAAAACAAAAATGTCACATGTTAAATCTGTACTTTTTAAAAAAATTAAATAGCTGCTTTCGTTAAAAAAAAGTTGATTTCACATCAGTTTGAAATTTTCTAAAAAAGAATTTTCTGATTCATTTTTTCACCGACTAAAAATCAAAGAATGAAACAAAATTTCATAATTTTAATGTTATCCCCCCTCCCCTTTTTGATCTTCTGCTAAATGGCTTTATGTATCAATTTGGAGCTATGATTTAGGAATCGATACTGTACTACAATACCTTATTAACTGCCCAGATAGAAATGAAGACTATATCGTAATTAGTAAGTGTCTCTGTTTCTACTTTGTAAAGCTGAACTTTGCCCTCATCACCATGGTCTGTATTAGCATCTGTATGAATGTACTTTGCCGAGTGGTCCTGTGATATAAGTAAGTATACATTTACAGTGTACCCAATTACTACATTTATATGTGCTGAGGATGAAATGCTCTTTTAAATGTGTGTATGCCATGCAGGAAAATGAGTAATGCAATCAAGACAACAAAATGTTGGGTAGAATTTCCTATGATACCGTGTGCACAAAATTTAAAGACATCGAAACTCATTTGTAAAAAATTCAAAATTATTTGTTTGAATTAGGTTATCATCAGAATAAATATTATCATAAGTTTATCACTTAAATAAAATTATTATCTGAAGGAAGTTCAGTTATCACTGTATCACTTTTCATCTGCACTCTAATGTGTATGAAATGTAAATTTGTATTCATGGCTGTAATGAATGGTTACTGAAAAGATTTATATAGAAATAAAAGAACAGTTAACTTCGTATTTATATTATATCAACATAACATATTACAGTCGTTAAATAACATCTGTTATTTAACTCCTCAATATATAAGTTCTTTGATACCAATTTTGATGCATAAGATGAGCACATTTTGTTGATTTTACAACTCATCAGTTGTTCTCAAGGCCTAAAATGCTGAAAACGAAAACATTTATCCAAAATGTTAAACAGCAAATTCAAAAATTGCCAAAATGACCAAAAGGAAAATCCAAAACCATCTGAGGATAGAGCTGTATAGTAGTAGGGCAATATCGGTACTACCAACATTTCACAAAATGAATTGTTTTTGTAAGAGTATAGAATAATGTTTGTATGTAAAATTTACTTATATAGAAATAATTAATTTTAGTTTTAATAATACGTTAGTATATAACTGTTGTTAAAATGTAATGTCGTATTGAATTGTACCTCACATAATAAACATAGCTATTGACAAACTTGCCCATTACAACTTAACAGAAGAGATAGAATCTGAGGACATGAGAACAAAATTTTGTAAATTTAACCCATATCATTATACTATGCTAACCTTTGTTAGATCTTTCGCCATATAAGATGACCCGACAGTTACTTTATAATGATCAATTCCTGAATGAATGTCAGAGAATCCAAGCCAGGCCAGATATACAGCGTTTTTGGTCCATGCCATCCAATCTTTAGAGTGTCTGGCCAGGTCTGGGTCAACAGCATGGTCTGTGGTTACGGCAAACGTTCCTATAGAGATATCAGATTTATATGTTAACAGATACCGGGTAAATCAAGTACGAGCATGGTAAATTATGGAGCTATTCTGAACTGTATCATCCACAATAAGAATTTCAGACAAATAAATAAAAGTTAGAAAGTAAATAATTTTATCATAATCAGCACTGGTAAGAATCCATTTAATAATAGCATAATGAAAAAGACATCAATTATAAATTTTATGGCTAACATCTTAAATATGGAATATGTCAACATTCATGGAGGCTTTTTTTCTTCCATGTCCTCCCTTAACTTTCAAACGAAGCATCCATTTGAAATGAATTCATAACAATAGAAATAGATCCACAATGATTTCATATTTGGTCATTAAGAGCTTGTTAAACTGAGTACTGCCATATGCTCAATAGCTGCTATATAACAACTCTTCGTACTCTTGTTAAACTGAGTACTGGCATATGCTCAATAGCTGCTATATAACAACTCTTCGTACTCTTCTGATTCTGTTTCCTAAGGTCAAATTGTTCTAATCAATATTTACCCAAAACTTTAGTCTGTTTGTAGCAGATGGGTTGTTAATCATATTTAGTTAGTTTAATTAGTTTATTTTAATTCATAGATTAGTAAATCAAAACAAACCTCTGGATGGAGGAGTAGAGTCAACAAACATGCCTTCTGATGTACTGTTAACACATATCTCAGCACTATTACATGATATTAATGTTACATAATAAGTCACTCCATCATGTAAATCTAATCCAGTAAATACATAGGATCTAGCTATACCATTTACCTAGAAAAGGATTGAAATGATAGCTTTAAATTAAATGTTGACAGAGAAATATCTAATGCCTGTTAACAAAACATTTAAATGTTCACAAATTTCGGTCAACCATGTCTCAGAGATTTGACTATGTAATGGAATATTAAATAAGATTTGCTAGTAACTGTTATTGCAACTGCACAACCAACATCATTGCCTAATTATAATTTGTTCCAGTTTGATCTGATGTAATTACGAAATTACAAGGTCAGTGTCCTGAAGAGCATGGCAGAATGGAATCTCCATGAAAACTAGAACTGTCAGTGACGTCATTGAATGATACCCCCCATACCCCCCCCCCCCCCCCCCCTTCCCGCTTACAATACTATGAATGTTAAAACTTTGGAATACTGGTATATATACAGCAAGTTACCTATGTATTGTTTAAAACCAATGTTCATCTGTATACATGAGAATTACAACATTCTAATGAATTTTTTACAACAATTTACTAAGGTCACATCAAATGCATTGTAAAGGTTCATTCTGATCCATGCTTGAGAGTACAAGTTGTATTATCTCCCTTTCCAAATTTTGGACAGCAACCATATTCCTTCATGCACATCTGTAGGTAGTGTATAAACGTACTACACTGTGTAAAGTGTAATAAAAATCCAATACCAGTAAGCCGTTCAGGAGAAGTTGCACATACAAGCTTTAAACATGTAAAACCCTTAAGTTGGATTTTCTCCCTTTGCAAGCATCCAGGAATAATTATCTTGCTTCAGGCACATCTACATATGATGCCCAACCAACATATAAATTTCATCAAAGTCCACTGAACGGTTTAGGAGTTGTGCGTACAAGCTTTAAACATTTAAAAGCCTTAAATTGGATTATCTCACTTTGTAAGCACCCAGCGATAATAATCTTGCTTCATGCACATCTACATTATGATGCCAAACTTTCATATAAAGTTTCATCAAAATCCATTGAATGGTTTACGAGGAGTTGCATTTACAAGGTACATGGACGGATGGACACACAGACAGACAGATGAACGGATTCCTGTATACCCTCCAAACTGGGGGTATAATAAAATAAACGTGACGACACAGTAATTATATACCAAATGTTATTGAAATATCTCAACGTTAAATTTGTCTAATGATAAGTTTTAGCTATCAATTACAAAACTTAGAAATTACAATCACTATCTAAAAGTTTTGTTTTTAGGACCTGACCTGTTAGCAATATATAGAAATGAAGTTCAAAATCTTATTATTTTCAAAATAATATTTACAATAGGGAGTATATATACAATATATGTAAATTATCAGAAAATATAAAAGGTATTTGTATGAGCCTTAGAAATGTGTAGAAATGTGAGGTTTACTCAGCCTGTTTCGTGGTGAGTACAAATAAACTTTATATTTTCTTACAATAAGTACTGTTTATCTTGCAACACTATTTTGTAACCTGTTTTTGAGAAAAGGCATGAAAATGGGACTCTTTTAGCCAATTTTAAGTAGGGGCATTTTTGGCACATTATCTAGGGAAACATAATGTCATTTACATTGCGAACCAGAACACAATACAAACTATTGTTGAATGTCAGGACAAGGAGACTTTTATTGGCTACTGATCTAATATCAAAACACGATACTGGGTCTTTATTTGTTAACTTAATTTGCCGTTCCAGGGTATATATACATTGTACTTACTGACTGTGATGACAGAATGGACTCTCCACCAATGTGTGATTTAATGGACAGATATTGTCTTTTGATAAAAGACTCTGTGTCCTCCACAGCCCATTCAATTTTCATAGCTGACCGATATATTTGTGTCAATCCCATAATTCCAAACTCTTCTGAGAATGTAGGTGGAGTTGATATCACTGGTGGTGAGATATCAACCATAAATCCATTTGATGTTGATTCTGACCACAATCCTACAAGATTCAAGATGCAGCATGTAGAACCAGGTAGAAATACTTGATCCACACAGACTTGCTTTAATAGTAGGCTAATATAAACATGAAACTATATTTACCTAATTGGGTTTTCATTATATATAAACATATATTGTCTACTGTGTACAAAATATCTTGAAATCTACTGATGGTTACAATATAAAAACATGCTTGTATTGCATACAAAACAATTTATACATTATAAAAGGGAAGAAAAACAAACCAGCTTTATTATATGCTCTGACAGTGATATATATTTTCTTATTCACTGGAAGATCAAGTTTATAGTCTGTAGAGTTTAACAAAGCAGCTATCTCTGTTAAATGAAGCTCTAGCGGTGACACAATGTTATCTCCTCCTGGTGTCGTTCCTGCTCTCCATACATATTTCTCTAAGCCAGATTGAGGGTCGTCAAATCCATACCATTTAGCTGATACATATGTCCTGCAAAACAAAACATTTTTAGGGAAGTACAATAAGGATGCTGATATTAACATAACTTTCAACTCCAAGTAAAATATACTGAACAAAAAAAGTTTAGCAACATTCAAAGTATAAATTAAGGACATTTTCTGTTAGTTTATATTCTGAATATTTTTAATATTAATTGAAATCACAAAACGAATACAGCTTGAAGCACACATAAACTAAACATTTGTTGAAGTTTTAAAATTGTGGTTCCAGTGTTCCCGACGTAAAACTCTTGGTCACGACAAAAAACAGTGAAAAGGAGGATTTGCTAAAAATGTGATGGTTTTCATGTTTTGGCAAACTTTAACTGTAAAACTTTCTTGATGAGAAAACTGGTCGTCTAATGATATAAAAAAAGTTATTTTGGTCCCATTTGTGAAAATTCCCTAAGTAAAGTTGGACAATGGTATATTTTCAGGCCACATTTTCTGTGGGTCGTTCTATAGGTTTTCTTGACAAAAAGAAGAAATTATTTTTCTATAGACGATAAGTTTATGGTAGACACTTAAAGACACAATTTAAATTTTCCATTATTTTTTCTTTTAAGGAATATTTTAATGTGGTCAAAAAATGTGTTGCTAAACTTTTTTTGTTGAGTATATGTATATGAAAATTCTCTTTAACTTTTTTTATATTCTCTAAGAGGCACTGTTTTGGAAATTGAAATATAAAATTTACTATTTGATGGGTTTTAAACATTTTTGGTTATTCTTTCCTTTAAAAAATTTACATGAAAATAGTTCCTAAATAATTCATTTTTTCCTGTAATTGCCATACATGTGTATACATCTAGATTTACACTTGACTTTACATGGTTAATATTAAAATAAAATACAAGAATTTACAATCAAGAGTAAAATTGTGGGTCAAATGTTCATGTTATTTTGGTCAGTTCAGGAATACAAGTAGGTTTGTTTTAACTTTATTTTGTCTATATACAATAAATACAATACAATATTTATTAGCGAAACACATTCAGTCAGAGATCCCACTTGTACAAGTAAATCGATTTTTACTCACATGGCTAAAAAAAAATTTATGCGATCGCGTAAATGGTTGATCGGAGAGTTTTCCCGAGGTCGACAATTTTTTTGAAATTGCCGCTTATTGACGTATCAGAGCACTCCCGAAATGCATTGGGGAGAATCAGAACATCACAGCCATCGAAAATATCACGTGGAGTTTTGAAAGGTAAATATGAAAGTGTTTTTATTGAAAGATTTTAATCGTAATTTGGGTTTTTTGGGCTAGTTTTCAAGAGATTGGTTTGTTGAAGAAAACTTTTATCTAGAAATACGGAGAGTTTTCTGATAAAACAGAATGGTTGAGCAGTCTATTTTATTATATAACGAAGAAGCGCACTGCGGTTATGGGTTGACGCACGTCATTTTAAGTTGACCACTGTTCCTTAATATTTACGCATGCAAGTAAAAAAATATTTCTTTTCATTTTAAAGACATTTTGGGGAGACAACTCATGCGTCCTTGTAGCTTGTTTCGTGAAGCTACCGTTATCGACATTTATTGGGGACAACAATCAGAATGGGAACATGTCTCCGAACTGTCGGGACAGGGGCTCCAATCATGAGTTTTATATGTTTATGGATAAAAAAAAAAGGTTTCATACCTAAAGCATCTAAAGTGTTCATATTAGAAGTAATCAAAAAATGGGGAGGGGGAGAGGGGGGCACATGGGCTTGTACTTAGGATGGAGACTTTTTGGGGTAAAAAAGCTGGTTAGATAAGAAAATAATAATAAAAAAAAAAAACAAGCAACAAGCACCTTCGTATGGGGGAGTAGGGGATACATTTAAAAAAAAAATTAGTCTGTTAGTTGAAAAAGTCTGTTAGGGAAATTTTAATCTTTCAATTCTTTTCAGTATGGAGTCTAGAATTTGTTGTGCACCAAACCATTTCTCAAAGATGCCTGAAACACAAACATTGACATACATATAAAGGTATGGAACGTTTATATTTCAGCCAATTCTTGATTATCAAATTATTCTAACACTGGTTGAGAGATGTGAAAAATGCACGTAAAAATAGAGAAATAAAAAAATAAAGCCTAACGTTGGGGTACCCAAATCGCCCATGGTTAAATATCAGCCCCATTGACAAAACTCAGGAAAAACAATTACATTTTGTTAAAGAAGGTTATTTTTAATAAATTTCTGTAAAATGAGTTCATACATTTTATGCTGCGTTAAAAAATAAAGTACCACGTGTGATTTGGGTACCTGTGGTCGATTTGGATACCCCGACGTTATACCTTACAACTCTGACTTATTTAGGCATTTCAACAGAAACACAAGTATTTTTTATTTGGCTGAGAAGTAAATTTATTTGAGATTCTACGATTGTCAAAATTATGCAAGGATTTCATGAACTGTCAAACAATCATTTGTATAAAGAGTGACAAATAAAACTTATACAAGTGAATTTCACCAGGCAATGTTCTATTTAGTATTTCAATTAATTTTTTAAATCAAATTACTTTATTGTCCTTAAACACAGTTTGTGACAACAACAAAAAACAGATTAACAAATACACAATACAGATTGAACATTTTAAACACAAAGAACAAGAAAAAAGTGACTAGTCCCCTAAAGATTGACTTTAAGGAGTAAAAAAATGAAACTTGTATAAGTAAATTTCATTTGACGTGTAAGATTTCATATGACGTGTAAGACAAATTATATTTTGCACAATAAAAAATTACTTCAGGGAGTAAAAAAAAAAGTTTAGTTAGTAAATTTAATTAAGGCCTAATAAAAAAAATACCTGCGTTTCCGCTAACATGCCAAAAAAGGGTAGATAGGTAGGCATTACATTTTATTTGTTTTATATATGTTACCTTAAGTTGTACTATGAAAACATTCGAATTTAAATAGTGCTTGTTTAGGCGTCGGTGTTAAGGATAACTTGATATTTGAGCTTGCATTAATAATGTAAAAACTATCGACACTGACGAAGGCTATTTGTTAAGCCGAAATATTTGTCAACACGATTTTATAACATCATCTTCGTATATTACCATCTTATATTAGTACCGTTGTGCAAATCTTTAGACTTATATATATATATATATATATATATATATATATATATATATATATATATACATATTATATCAGAATGCTTTATTTTTATAGCTTGTACACTATCTAAAATATTTTTTTTTTATACATGTACATTTTAGGACAATTTTTTGAAGTTATAAGGGCTATACACTATATGTATATGATCACTGATAGATCTAATATAATATGCATTATTGAATATTCCCAATGGCCATATTTTATACATATTTACAATAAAGAAATTCACAGAAATCCCTTATTTTTTCAAAATCAATATAATGTCAAGTGTGTCTAGATCTAATTTTATTTGCATTGGTCAATCCTTCCACACCTGCAATAAGCTGTAGTCAACACAATTTTTTTTACATTTTACCATTGAACTTTTTAGCATTAGGACAAGAGTCTGATAAACTTTCATATGTAACAACTTACTTCAGTAAGGCCTAAAAAATATATATCTGTGTTTCTGCTAATCCAACCAACCTTAGTTTTTTGGGCCTACCTTGACATATTTTTATTTTTTACTTATTTAGGCATTTTAGCAAAAACACAAGTATTTTTTATTAGGCGGAGAAGTAATTTAATTTGAAATTTTACTGTCCCAAATTGAACAAGCATTACATGAACTCCTGTTACAAAAAATATCTGTATAATTATAAAGTGTAGAAAAACAAGACTTCTTCAAGTAAATTTCACAAGGCAAAGTTATGTTTAATATTTCATTTAATAAAAGATTTACTTTAAGGAGTAAAAATATAAAACTATACCTGTACAAGTAAATTTCACAAGACAAAATTATAATGTTCTGTATGATAAAATTTTACTTCGAGGAGTAAAAAACAAAACTTAAGTTAACAGATTTTATAAGACAAAAAAAAAATTAAATTATGAAAATTTCATGCATGGCAAAGTTCAAATATACTTTTCACTTACTCTGTGGAGTAAAAACATTAAATCTTATAGAATTAAATTGCCCAATTAAGACAAAGTTTAAATGTTTTGTATAATAAAAGATTTACTTCAGCGAGTAAAAAAAATCAGACTTATATAAGTAAATTTCAGAAAAAATTGTGTATTCAGTGTATATATCGGAATGCTTTACTTTGCAAGCTTGTACACAAATGTACCCTGTACACTATATAATATACTATTTACATGTAGGACAGTTTTATTTGAATGTGTAAGAGCACTATTGCAACAGGCAAGGATTTAATATGCATTATTGAATATTCCCAATTGCCCTATCTTGCAATATGGCGTATGAACAAGAAAGAAATTCACAAGCATCCTTTATACTTTCAAATAAAATGTAATGTAAAGTGTGTCTAATTTAATTTATTAACTTTGGTCAATCCTTTCACAACTGCAATTAGTTGTGGTCAGCACTGTTGCTTTTACATTGCTTTGACCATTAACCGTGTAAACATTTTAAGAACAAGAGCCATAATACCACCATATACCTCACTCAGGAAAAAAGTTTACTTATACAAGTAATCTCTTAAGGTGAGGTTTTAAAAATTTATATCACATATGTATTTCATACAGAAATATATTTCATTGAGTAAAAATTTGTTTACTTGTATAAGAAATTTATACCTTTATTGACAACATATGATTTGATGTAGATTTGTATGCAGTTGGACTTTTTTTATTATTAAATATACCTTGACGTTCGGTTAAGTAGAAAAGAAATATGTAATATGCTCAAAACATTACGGCCTAACCAAACCAACCTTAATTTTTTGGGCCTACCATGACATATTTTTATTTTTTACTTATTAAGGCATTTCAGCAAAAACACAAATATTTTGTATTAGGCGGAGAAGTAATTTTATTTGAAATTGTACTGTCCCAAATTGAACAAGCATTACATGAACTCCTGTTGAAAAAATTTCTGTATAATTATAAAGCGTAGAAAAACAAGACTTCTTCAAGTAAATTTCACAAGGCAAAGTTATGTTTAATATGTCATTTAATAAAAGATTTACTTTAAGGAGTAAAAATATAAAACTATACTTGTACAAGTAAATTTCACAAGACAAAATTATAATGTTTTGTATGATAAAATTTTACTTCAAGGA
This sequence comes from Mytilisepta virgata, assembly GCA_028015205.1. Classification (NCBI taxonomy): domain Eukaryota; kingdom Metazoa; phylum Mollusca; class Bivalvia; order Mytilida; family Mytilidae; genus Mytilisepta; species Mytilisepta virgata. The sequence continues at coordinate 43,779,594 of CM051515.1, forward strand.
GTAAAAAAACAAAACTTAAGTTAACAGATTTTATAAGACAAAAAAAATATTTAAATTATGAAAATTTTATGGATGGCAAAGTTCAAATATACTTTTCACTTACACTACGGAGTAAAAACATTAAATCTTATAGAATTAAATTTCCCAATTAAGACAAGGTTCAAATATTTTGTATAATAAAAGATTTACTTCAGCGAGTAAAACAAATCAGACTTATATAAGTAAATTTCAGAAAAAATGTGTATTCAGTGTATATATCGGAATGCTTTACTTTGCAAGCTTGTACACAAATACCCTGTACACTATATAATATACTATTTACATGTAGGACAGTTTTATTTGAATGTGTAAGAGCACTATTGGAACAGGCAAGGATTTAATATGCATTATTGAATATTCCCAATTGCCCTATCTTGCAATATGGGGTATGAACAAGAAAGAAATTCACAAGCATCCTTTATACTTTCAAATAAAATGTAATGTAAAGTGTGTCTAATTTAATTAATTAACTTTGGTCAATCCTTTCACAACTGCAATTAGTTGTGGTCAGCACTCTTGCTTTTACATTTGACCATTAACCTTGTAAACATTTTAAGAACAAGATCGAGCCATAATAGCACCATATACTTCAATCGGGAAAAAAGTTTACTTATACAAGTAATCTCTTAAGGTGAGGTTTTAATAATTTATATCACATATGTATTTCATATAGAACTTTACTTCATTGAGTAAAAATTTGTTTACTTGTATAAGAAATTTATACCTTTATTTCTAATAATTTAAGACAACATATGATTTGATGTTTGTATGCAGTTGGTCTTTTTTTATTATTAAAAATACCTTGACGTTCAGTTAAGTAGAAAAGAAATATGTAATATGTTCAAAACATTACGGCCTAACCCAACCAACCTTAATTGTTTGGGCCTACCATGATATATCTTTATTTTTTACTTATTAAGGCATTTCAGCAATAACACAAATATTTTGTATTAGGCGGAGAAGTAATTTTATTTGACATTGTACTGTCCCAAATTGAACAAGCATTACATGAACTCCTGTTCATGAAAAATATCTGTATAATTATAAAGTGTAGAAAAACAAGACTTCTTCAAGTAAATTTCACAAAGCAAAGTTATGTTTAATATTTCATTTAATAAAAGATTTACTTTAAGGAGTAAAAATATAAAACTATACCTGTACAAGTAAATTTCACAAGACAAAATTATAATGTTTTGTATGATAAAATTTTACTTTGAGGAGTAAAAAAACAAAACTTAAGTTAACAGATTTTATAAGACAAAACAAAATATTTAAATTATGAAAATTTCATGGATGGCAAAGTTCAAATATACTTTTCACTTACTCTGTGGAGTAAAAACATTAAATCTTATGGAATTAAATTTCCCAATTAAGACAAAGTTCAAATATTTTGTATAATAAAAGATTTACTTTAGCGAGTAAAACAAATCAGACTTATATAAGTAAATTTCAGAAAAATTGTGTATTCAGTGTATATATCGGAATGCTTTACTTTGCAAGCTTGTACTCAAATACCCTGTACACTATATAATATACTATTTACATGTAGGACAGTTTTATTTGAATGTGAAAGAGCACTATTGGAACAGTGAAGGATTCAATATGCATTATTGAATATTCCCAATTGCCCTATCTTGCAATATGGGGTATGAACAACAAAGAAATTCACAAGCATATCATAGGTTGTGCTGTATATATATTAATTAGAAACAATGCGTTTTTAATAATATTTTTTTCATGTTTTTTTTTTCTTTCTTTTACAGAATATTTTATTGCTCAGTGTCTTAAACAGTGTCTCTCATGATGTATGGTACATTGTCTCAGGAATGTCATAAAATGTGTCCATGTGTTACTTGATATTGATAATCTTTATATTTTTAGTGTCATTATGTGATAGTCTGTACTTTTATGATTTTACTGTAAATAAAAATATTTGTGCTATTTGATGTATTTGAATAGATATCTTTTTGATTGTAACTCATTATATTTGTAATATTCAGTGATTGAATATGTTAACTAATTAGGTTAATTAGTTATTTGTTTTATGTACTTATTTGGACAGTTGGACCTGTTGACAGACGATTTACTATGCTAGTTCTTGCAATTCTTGTTTTACTGTAATTTCTTGTGATCTCATTACATGGTCTAGTGGACCGCTCGTTTCCCATATTTCTATTGGTTCTTGTTTCGGCGCTTTACTTCCTTTGTTAGAATATATATTTTGCTAGATAGAAAGATGGCTGAAAATTTTGTCTAGTTGTCCTGTGTGAATTTGTATTGCAGAATTTCCATTCTGGAGAAAGATATTTCTTATTTGAAGGTCAGTTTCTTCCCTACACATACTAATATTTTGTTAACGGTCCAGATATTAATATTTTTACCTAGAATGAATGATTCGAGTGAAAGTTGACTCGGAAGTGTAGAATACGAGATGAGCGTTGAATGAGTGTTTAAAACTGATAAATAATAGAATAAACTTTCGTATCAGTGAATAAAGTTTGATATTTTTACTGCTAAACATATTTTTCATAACATGCTTAAATACGATGCAGTAAATAGGTATCTTGTATAAATGAATGAATGAAAACGAGAAGTCGAGTGTTCCGATATAAAATGATTTAGCCTAACGTTTCGTTTATGTAAATAAACATACACGATCACATATAAAATAATATTTTTAACGGCGAGTACAAATCATTATGTTGTACTGAATGATTATTGACAATTTTTATAATTAGCGTTATTTGTTGTACAGGTACATGTATTTTTGCCAGTGATGTAAAGCCACAGTTTATGTAGATTGACTTTATAACCTTACCAGGAGGCCTTTGCACCTCATGCGAGGTAAGCTTGTGTGTTTTGTTTGTATTATTAATATTTTTGCTTACTTGCTACGATTTTGCTTACCGCATAACATTGCATGTAGCCTTACGCTTTTATTGTTGACGTATTTTTCTTGAGTTCTATATTGAAAGATTTATGCCGATAAGATTATACTGTATTTTTCCGGCGGAACTTGTAATGTAATTTTACGGGTTGCAAGTATATTGATTTTTAATAATTAATGTTCTTTGATTTACATATCGGTGAAAACATACAAAGTCAGGAATATAAGAAATGTAGTTTTATTATCATGAATAGTATATTGAAACGTATTTCACATTATAGTTATAAATATTTGTTTGAGATAGACATGTATTGTGAAATAATGAAATAGAATAGAATTCTTATAACTGTATTATTTTTACAGGGTATTTTTTTTCTTCTTGTTATCCATTGTTATATATCTCCTGACGTCGAGAAATAAATATAGAACCCTACTAGTAGTGAAGTCGTTATTCATGCCCGGAAAGGACTGCTACATTTTTGGCGCCCACGTCATGGTTTATTTCATCGATGGACGGTAGATCTACATATTGGACATCTGTGTTGTGAAAATCCGTACGGTACCGAAACGAACGCACCCAACCTTGAACTTTAGTTTCCGGATGGAGAATGTAAACAGAAAACAGAGAAGAACTGTGTTTTGAGATTCGTGACTGAACTTCATACAATTTAGTATCATAGTAAGTGATATTGTATGTATTTATGTGAAATATTATTAGTATTATGCATACACAAGTTGTACAGACAATTAAATTATACTGAAACATGTATTTTTAGTAATTCAATGTTTGAAATTTTGTCTAAAATTTGACATAGTTTAGTACCACTGATCGGAGCATAAAAGCCACATAGAATTTTTTTTTATTTACATATACTCATACATACATTGTATTAGTAGTGGCTGATAGTAGTTGATATAGGAAACCCACACAGTGAAATATCAGTAATGCTCGAAGTTTGACTTAGTATATTTGATACCCCCCTTGATACTTGACCCGACCCCCTCCAGAGTAAACAAAGGTCAAGGTCAACCGGAAGTACACACAGTAAACCAGTATACAAACACAACACTTGTAAAGAGAACCAGTATAACACATTGACACTTGATAGTGACTATGAATTGGTTGACTTAGATTGATTTATACACATTTACTGTGTTTTTGACATACAGTGTCACTTAAACTAGACTTAGTTAATTGAAGCATACATACATACAGACACATTTGATAAGTTCCATGTGTCCCTAGTTTAAAAAAAAACCACACACACACAAGTATAGAGACTTGTAAATTATTTGTTTGATTTATGACAAATTGAATTTGTTTGTCTGATGTGATGTGAATTATGTACTTGTATTGTTTAAAGTGTTTTGTATGTTGTCATAAGTGTTACTTGTGTAATAACAGCAGTGTTGTATATTAACATTGATATTATGTATTAATATTTATGTTGTGTGTTTGTCATGTTTGTATTGTGTTGTGATGTATTTATGTTGACAGTGTACTGAAGATTTGTACTCTGAAAATTTAAAATTTAAATTTTGAAATTTAAATTTAAAACTTAAACTTGATAAAACCTAAATAGGGGTAAAGTTTAATTAAAAGTATAGTAAAGCGTTACTTGACTGATTGTCGCGGAGTGTATGAAACTTTAATAGTGATATGACTAATAGGTGCTAATAGGTGCACTCTGTTCCCCAAGCCCTACCCATCCCTCCATACTTGTTTGTTGTAGTTTGGGCTTAGTGATTTGCTTTGGGCTGTTGTGACTTGGTACCCCCAGTCTTAGGTGTTTGGAGTTAGTTCAGACGTTGATAGTGACTTAAACCTTAGATGGGACTGTGACTTATAGACTTACTGGACTTAGTGTAGTATAAGTAGTATACTTGGAGTAGTATTGTTAGTAGACTTAGTCAGTATTGTATGAAGTAGCCATCTTTCAGTGATTTTGAAATTTATTGTCTAGTTTACTTTTTGAATTACTTTGTACACTATGTAGTCCATTGACCCTTAATTGTTTAGAGAGTGTGGACGTAAAAGATTCACATATCTCAGGTCATTCCCATATTGCAGGATACAGATTAGCAAGCAGATAATTATTATTATCAAGGTAGGTACTTATTTTTGTGTGTATTGACTGTCACTTTGAATATATTGTATATTGTGTGTATATATTTATTTGTGAATTTTTGTGTCTGAATTTGTAGTGTTATTTGCAGGAACATATTGTGTTTCTGTATTTTTGCCAGGTTTTCTTTATTTCAGGTGTTAATTAATCCACTTGAGTTCGCTTCTAATTACCTTTTTCTTCATTTGTTCCATTTTTCAGGAATTTGTTTGTTTCTTATTGTAGGAACTAAGGTATATCATTTGTTCATTTTTTTTTCTCCTTTTCAGAAATCTGACTTATTTTTGTATTGTAGGACCATAACTTAATATACTTTGTATCCTATTTCAGATTTAATACATTTTATTTAGATATTTCAGAAATTTGTATATTTTGTTTTCAGAAATATCTTATTTTGTTTTGATATTAGATTTTCAGAGCTTTATTTCTCTTACAGAAAACTTGTGTTATATTTTCTTATTATAAGTATTTTGTAACTTTGTTTCTTTTTCAGAAACTTTGCATTATTTTGATATTAGTATCTAGACTTGTATTTTTTTTTCAGAAACTCTACACTATATTTACTGTAGTTTTCAAACTTTTGTTTCCTTTTCAGATATGTAGTTTGATATTTATTTTCAGAAAGGAAATTTCAGTCTTTATTTTGCCTTTCAGATAATTCTCTTTATATTTACAGGCATTTGACTTTGACTTTATTTGCCTTGCAGTGATTCATTGATTAGATTGTACTGATTTATATTTTTAGATTTTCATTTCTTTTCTGCTTACTTGTGATTTCAGATATCCTTGTTATAATTTTCTTGTATTTCAGACATTTGATTTGACTTACATTTGTATATTTATACTATTTCTAATTTGATTTATACTTACACTTGAATTAGATTTCAGTCTTCAGATTTTTATATTTGCACTTGAATTATTTATTTGTTTAGTATTTATTGATAATTGATTCAGATAGCCTGATAAAGTATCAAAGTATTTGGTGAATTTTCTGTATATTTGTTCTACATTCAGAAATTGTATAATTTTTTTTCCAGGTTAGAATTGTATACTATTTAGTACATAGACTATAACTTAGTATATTATATTTGTATTTAGTAGATAGTGTATTTAGTATATTTTATATTGCTATCCAGACATGTATATTTTTGCTTTAGTATAACAGGTTTAATAAATGTGAATCAGCAGATTTATTTGTGTTTCAGATTTAACACATACTTTGAAATTATATCTCAATTTCAGAGGACTTAACTCTTCAAGGGACACAACTCTTATTTATTTAGATACAGACTGATAGTAGGAATTTATCCATATTTTGTATTTATCTTAGGCCATTGTTAATATTTGATAGATACAGAAACTTGATTTTTTTCTTATATTTGTATTTATTGCAGATGTATTGATCTATCATTAACAGACTTAATTTGTTTCAATTTTCAGAATCTGTTTATTTATTTCAGACTTATTTTTTTCATTGTATAGTTAGTAATTTTTTTTTTTTCCAGAAAATTACTTGGAAATTCCATTTGCATTTGACTTTGCTTATTTGTTCTGACTTCAGATCATTGTAGAATCATTGACAAATTTTGTTTATTTATATCTGATTTCAGATATCATTGACTTTGTTTACTTATTTTTATAGGATTATATTTTGTTTCTAATTTTAGACCATTCGATTTCATTATACCCTTTGATTTCTTTGTACAGATTACCATTTGACTTTAATTTTTCACATTTGATTTTTGTTTCTTTGAAATTTTATTTTGTTTGCAGATTTACATTTTGTATTATTTGTAGACTTATACTTGATTATTTAACATGGCAACAGGTGAAAAGAAAGACAAAGGTGCAGAGCAACCAATCATTACAGATATTGACCCTGATGTTAAGAAGATGATGGAAACCTTTGCACAAATGGGAGTTAAACCCAAGGCAGATACACCAGAACAGTTGACAGAATGGATGATGGGACTCCTAAAGGTGCAAGGAAAAATTAAGGAAGAGCCAGGAACCAATGTAGAAGTTAATCCACCAACAATTCCACCAACTACATCAGCATCCACAACAGCAAAACCAGAAGAGAAAGTTACAAAGATGATGATGAACCATCCACCCAAGATACCATTTTTCTCTGGTACAGATGTGAAGCCTGGTGATGTTGCCTATGAGATATGGAGACATGAGGTGAAAGTTCTACTGAAACAGAATTATGAGAAAGATGCCATACTTAATGCAGTCAGAAGATCTCTCCGTGGAGAAGCAGGATATGTTGCCATGAGATTAGACTTGGATGCATCAGTAGATGATATACTACTCAAGCTTGACAGTGTTTATGGAAGCATAGAGAAGAAAGAAGAGTTAATGGCTAGCTTCTATGGTGCAAGACAACGTGAAGATGAATCAGTATCTGCATGGAGTTGTCGACTTGAAAGCATACTTGGGAAAGCCATTGAAAGAGGAATAGTTCAACGGAAGGATGTTGATGGTATGCTGCATTCGATGCTGTGGACTGGCCTCAAGACATCTTTGAAGGATATATCTGGCCACAAATATGACACAGTGAAGGATTTTGATGGATTACGAGTTGCCCTACGTCAGATTGAGAAAGATCACACTGACCGGGAATTGAATACAACACCCAAGCCACAGATCAGCAAGGCTGCAACTGATGCAACTGATACCCAACAATCTGAGATTGAGGAACTTAAGGGAATGGTGAAACAGTTAGTAACAAGAATGGACGAGTATGAAGCTAACAAGCAACAGATACCTCTATGGCAACAACAACCACCCTGGATACAACAGTCAACATGGCAGCAACAGCAACCACCATGGCAACAATTACACCCACCATGGCAACAACAATGGAGATATCCATCTCAACAACAGAGAGGAAGAGGAAGAAGTAGAGGACGAAGCCAACAAGAAAGGAACCAATCCAACAATGACAGACAACAGAAAGCTAACCTCAGAAATGTACAATGTTGGAGATGCAAACAGTATGGACACATGAAGGCAGATTGTAGAGTAAAGCTAGACCACTCCAAAAAAGATTTAAACGGACAGCAGCCTATGAAGAGGGAACATCCATAGGCTTAGCAAGATGCAATGTTCCCAGGAACAACAGAGTCAAAACACCAGCAGGTCTTTTTGGTAAACCAACAGAAACCCAGATCTACATCAATGGGAAGATAGCATCTACACTATTAGACACTGGCTCAACGGTATCCACCATTAGTAACAGCTTCTTCCGGGAACACATAAAGACACCACTGCAGAACTTGGACAAATTAATTGACATCGAATGTGCTGATGGTCAACAGTTACCCTATCTTGGATACACAGAAGTTACCTTGGAAATACCAGGACACCATCAGAAGTATCCATCAATAGTTCTAGTTACACCAGATAGCAGATATAACCATGAAGTACCACTTTTACTTGGAACCAATGCACTTACCAACATGATAGATACATTTAGAGAGGAATATGGGGAAAGATTTCTACAGAACAGCTGTCTTACAACACCATGGTACTTAACCTTTCGCTGTATACTTCTACGAGACAGAGAATTACAGAAGAATAACAACCGTTTAGCAGTAATACGCAGTGGAGAACACAAGAATGTAACCATACCACCAAACTCTTACATAACAGTGACTGGATACCTGGATAAAGAAGTGCCATATCACAGTACACCTGCAATGTTACATACCTCACCATTAGCCAGAGACAACAATGATTTTGATGTAGAACCTTTGTTGATTGATTACTACCACAGACAGAATGGACCCATCACTGTCCGATTATCCAACATAACTACCAGAACAATCAATATTCCACCTAAAGCTGTCATCTGTGAACTTCAACCTGTTTCATTTCACACTGATACTGAGCAAGAACCAGAGCAAAATATAGATGATATTATTAAGCAGATGGAGTTTACTAAAAGTGACTTAACAGATGAACAGTTCCAACATGGCCTTCAACTCATCAAGTCATACATGGACATCTTTTCAAAATCAGATGAGGATGTGGGACATACAGACATTGTACAACACCGAATAGATCTCACAGACGATAAACCTTTTAAACAACGCTACAGGCGCATACCACCAAGTGCATATGAAGAAGTCAGGACCCACCTTAAGCAGTTGATGAATGCAGGAATTATTAGACCTAGTCACAGTCCTTTTGCATCGAATGTAGTCTTAGTAAGGAAGAAGGATAACAGCTTAAGGCTATGCGTGGATTACAGACAATTGAATACCATCACGAAAAAAGATAGTTACAGCTTGCCTAGGATAGAAGAGCTCCTTGACTGCCTCAAAGATAGTAAATTTTTTAGTGTAGTGGACATGAAATCTGGGTACCATCAGGTTGAGATCTACGAGCCACACAAAGAACGCACTGCATTCACTGTGGGACCTCTTGGATTTTACGAGTATGTTAGAATGCCTTTTGGACTTACCAACAGTCCTGCCACTTACCAACGGCTAATGGAAAACTGTCTGGCAGATTACCATCTCCGAATTTGCTGTGTGTTTATTGATGACATCATAGTTTTTGGAAAGACATATGAGGAGCATCTACACAACTTACAACTAGTTATGGAAAGGATTAGACAAGCACATCTGAAATTGGCACCAAAGAAATGCTCATTCTTTCAGAGAAAAGTCAAGTTTCTTGGACACATCGTTTCTGAAGATGGAGTTGAAATCAACCCTGCGAAAACAGAAAAGGTAACAACATGGCCAATACCAACATCGCCTGAGGATGTTAGACGTTTTCTGGGATTCGTAGGCTATTACCGCAGATTCATCAGAAACTTCAGTCAAATCAGCAGACCTTTGACAGACTTGATGCCAATACCAGCTGGCAAGAAAACAAAAGGAAAGACCAAACAGAAACGAGAATGGCATTGGGGAGATGAACAGGACAGAGCATTCAACACACTGAAGCAACATCTTACATCAGCTCCATTACTTGGTTACGCCGACAGCTTGCTTCCGTATGAGTTACATACAGATGCCTCCGGAAGTGGATTGGGAGCAGTGTTGTACCAAGAACAGCATGGACAAAAACGGGTAATCAGCTATGCCAGCAGAGGACTCACCAAAGCAGAGAAGAGTTATCCTCCGCATAAACTGGAGTTCCTCGCCTTGAAGTGGGCTGTATGTGATAAATTTAAAGACTACCTCTACGGCAGCACCTTCACAGTCCTGACTGATAATAACCCGATGACGTATGTCCTCACCACGGCGAAGCTTGACGCAACTGGTCATCGATGGTTGGCAGCCTTAGCCACGTTTGACTTCGACATCCAGTATCGCCCAGGCAAGACGAACGGTGACGCCGATGGTTTGAGCAGACTACCAATTACCAACGAGTCCATCAGAGCTATTTGCCAGTCAGCGAATTCATCACCTTATGTGGAGTGCCTTGCTATAGCTTCAGACTTAGTTGAAGATGATGATCAACTAGCTGGTACTTCTACATCAGACCCAGTTGATTGGAAGAAGGCACAACTCCAAGACAAGATGGTGAAACACTGGTACGACATGGTTCGGAATCAACACAAACCTGCAAAAGGCGAAGTTTTGTTGAAACGACAATATCATCACCTGAAGATTATAGATGGCATATTGTACCGCCAAGTAAAAGTTGATGATGAGATCAAACCTGCAAAAGGCGAAGTTTGTTGAAACGACAATATCATCACCTGAAGATTATAGATGGCATATTGTACCGCCAAGTAAAAGTTGATGATGAGATCAAGCAGCAACTTGTCTTACCAACGACACATACCACCACAGTTCTGCAGGCATTACATGATGATATGGGCCACCCAGGCAAAGATCGTACGTTGTCGTTGCTGAGGGAAAGATTTTACTGGCCAGGCATGACAAAGGATGTGGAGGAGTGGATATCCAGCTGCGGCAGATGTATCCGGAGAAAATCACTTCCAAACCAGAGAGCTCCACTAGTAAGCATCGAGACTACACAACCTCTGCAGCTAGTGTGTACAGATTTTCTCACCCTAGAACCATCCAAGGGAGGACTCCAACATATTCTTGTCATTACAGACCACTTCACCAGGTTTGCACAGGCCACCCCAACCAGGAATCAGACGGCAAGAACGACAGCTGAGGCCTTATTCAACCACTACATAGTCCACTATGGAATACCGGAAAGACTTCACTCAGACCAGGGTGCAAACTTTGAGTCCAAGGTCATTAAGGAACTATGCAACCTGACAGGAATGATGAAATCTCGCACCACAAGTTACCATCCACAGGGAAATGGTATGTGCGAAAGATTTAATCGCACCCTACTCAGCATGTTAGGAACATTAGATCCAGAACAGAAGAAAAATTGGAAAGCCTACGTCAACCCACTTGTGCATGCATACAACTGCACCAGGCATGAGTCCACTGGTTTTTCTCCATTTTTCCTCATGTTTGGCCGCAATCCTAGATTGCCAGTGGATGTCGCTTTTGGCTTGAGGAAAGAAGTTCCTGGATCCAACTACATTAAGGACATGAAGTCAAGACTAGATCATGCATACAAAGTAGCAGCTGAAGTCTCCAAGAAATCCCAACAACGACAAAAAGAGGGTTATGACACAAGAGTACGAGGCGCTACCATACAGATAGGAGACCGTGTCCTTGTAAAGACAGTAGCATTTGGCGAAGGAAAACACAAGCTCGCCGACAAATGGGAACAAGATCCATATGTAGTACTTGACCAGACCAATGCTGAGATTCCTGTGTTTACAGTTCAGAAGGAAAACGGCGAAGGCAGAAAGAGAAATTTACACAGAAACCTTCTACTTCCCGTTGGAGACCTTAGAGACACAGTGAGACCGGTACCAAAGCCAAGATTGAGAAAGAAAACCACTCAGACTACACCTGTAAAGACACCAGTTAGACCGTCAGTTGATGACAACACACCGGATCGTATGGATTACGATTCTTCTGATGAAGAGCCACTAGAGCTTGTTGTGACGGAGTCAATGGCAAAGGATGGCAGTGATTTAACCACCACTGTAGATGCATCACAGCTGGAAGACTCCGATACAGAAACAGTTACTGAGGAACCAGATTCTGATGGGGACGCCCTTTCCCACGACACTGAAACCACTGCAGATGATGGGACGGAATCTGATGTCAGCGATTCAAGAAGCGCTTCGGTAGACGAAACAGATGAACAGCAGGAGGAACATCTTGAAACAGAAGATGAACAGCAGGAGGAACATCCTGATGAAGCGTCAGCAGCATCTTCCCCTGAACTAACCAGGCGGTCTACAAGAGACAGGAAACCACCAGCGTGGATTAGATCTGGTGCATATGATCTATCCAAGTCAGTTGGAGAACCAGTTCGTGACAAAGAGTGGTACCAGAAAGTCCAGTGTATTACGTCACTGGCAGAGACACCATTATTCCAGGACATCAAGACAGAAGCAGGAAAGACTATCCTAGATATACTCAGGACATCCTCGGATCAGTAATGACGGGACGTCATTATACAGCTGGGGGGAGTATGTGATAGTCTGTACTTTTATGATTTTACTGTAAATAAAAATATTTGTGCTATTTGATGTATTTGAATAGATATCTTTTTGATTGTAACTCATTATATTTGTAATATTCAGTGATTGAATATGTTAACTAATTAGGTTAATTAGTTATTTGTTTTATGTACTTATTTGGACAGTTGGACCTGTTGACAGACGATTTACTATGCTAGTTCTTGCAATTCTTGTTTTACTGTAATTTCTTGTGATCTCATTACATGGTCTAGTGGACCGCTCGTTTCCCATATTTCTATTGGTTCTTGTTTCGGCGCTTTACTTCCTTTGTTAGAATATATATTTTGCTAGATAGAAAGATGGCTGAAAATTTTGTCTAGTTGTCCTGTGTGAATTTGTATTGCAGAATTTCCATTCTGGAGAAAGATATTTCTTATTTGAAGGTCAGTTTCTTCCCTACACATACTAATATTTTGTTAACGGTCCAGATATTAATATTTTTACCTAGAATGAATGATTCGAGTGAAAGTTGACTCGGAAGTGTAGAATACGAGATGAGCGTTGAATGAGTGTTTAAAACTGATAAATAATAGAATAAACTTTCGTATCAGTGAATAAAGTTTGATATTTTTACTGCTAAACATATTTTTTATAACATGCTTAAATACGATGCAGTAAATAGGTATCTTGTATAAATGAATGAATGAAAACGAGAAGTCGAGTGTTCCGATATAAAATGATTTAGCCTAACGTTTCGTTTATGTAAATAAACATACACGATCACATATAAAATAATATTTTTAACGGCGAGTACAAATCATTATGTTGTACTGAATGATTATTGACAATTTTTATAATTAGCGTTATTTGTTGTACAGGTACATGTATTTTTGCCAGTGATGTAAAGCCACAGTTTATGTAGATTGACTTTATAACCTTACCAGGAGGCCTTTGCACCTCATGCGAGGTAAGCTTGTGTGTTTTGTTTGTATTATTAATATTTTTGCTTACTTGCTACGATTTTGCTTACCGCATAACATTGCATGTAGCCTTACGCTTTTATTGTTGACGTATTTTTCTTGAGTTCTATATTGAAAGATTTATGCCGATAAGATTATACTGTATTTTTCCGGCGGAACTTGTAATGTAATTTTACGGGTTGCAAGTATATTGATTTTTAATAATTAATGTTCTTTGATTTACATATCGGTGAAAACATACAAAGTCAGGAATATAAGAAATGTAGTTTTATTATCATGAATAGTATATTGAAACGTATTTCACATTATAGTTATAAATATTTGTTTGAGATAGACATGTATTGTGAAATAATGAAATAGAATAGAATTCTTATAACTGTATTATTTTTACAGGGTATTTTTTTTCTTCTTGTTATCCATTGTTATATATCTCCTGACGTCGAGAAATAAATATAGAACCCTACTAGTAGTGAAGTCGTTATTCATGCCCGGAAAGGACTGCTACAATTACATGTATCACTTGTATTAGGCATGTAAAAGAAATTCAAATGGTGGGAATTCCATTATTTCATTATGCTGCCATTGTAAATATAATGTTATATTTTTAGTTTGTTAGTTATGTCATTGTGTATGTTAAAAATAATTATTAAAAGAATATACTGTCATTACTGTGGGTATTTTTTGATAACTAATAGAAATAAATTTGCCGGGTTTCTATTCAATATGAAAAAAAACTAAGTATGCATCAACGGGATACTATCTGAAAAAAAAATGCTATCATCTAAGGGTCTTTCAAGTGTTCAAGCTGGTTAGAATAGATAGGAAAAGCCACTTTTTTGTCATTAATCAATCTTACGATTCAACAAAATGGGCGGGGAGTGTTCAACCGCTTGGCAGTGCCCTTTTCTCATTCAGACTTGACAAAATGATACTTCTAAGTCTAAATATCCCATTACTGTTCCCAGATGATACATTTCAGGCACCTACATGTATCAAGCTGATTATTGATTAGCATGTATCTGTCCATGAACAGACTGCGTCTGGACCACAAGTATGGATCAATCAATTGGACATTGCTCTTTTGGACATACAAACAATTACTTCAACTGAACAAATCCCACTCATATCCAGTGGTTAACACCATACAGGCCTATCTATCATTATGAATTGCGTTTTACTTGTACAAGTAATAACTAAGGGAAACAACTCTGATATGAAAGTTGACCTGATAGTATCTTGTGATGTTTAGATGGTATCTAAAAAAATTACTTGTATAAGTAAATTAATATCACAGTATTAAAAGGGAGGCAATCCAATTTGCAATTTTTCAGTTACCTATTCAAGTAAATTTTAATTTACTTGTATAAGTGGGATCTTTGACTGACATTTACAATAAATGGTCATTGCCAACATATTAAACTAAAAGCTACAAATGACAATAATAGTTAGGAGTGACAGTGGAAAGATTGAAATTAATCATATTATAAGAAAAAAAAAACATATTACAATTATTATAATAATCATACAATGTTGAAATTATGTGTTTGTTGTAGAAAAATTAAAGAAATTCAATAAATTATCCCCTTTTAAGTTTATTTTGCCTACTTTGTAGGCATTCTTGTATAAAATTAGCAATAAGCTTTAGTATGGTAGGGGATTTGCTATTGAATAATTTAAAAATAATACAGTTTGTTAAGTTATTAATTTTTGTTTTGTATGAGAGTATTCTATTAAGTTTGGCAATAAAATTATTTCTAATGTTGTTGTAAATATTGCAATTAATGAGAAAATGGATTTCATATATATATATTATAGCTGAATAGAAGAAACAATGTGTCAAAATCAGGTCATAAATGGTTAAAAGGTATAAATAACAACATAATTTATATTTACCTCAGAGTCTGGTACTGTGTATCATAATATCCCACTCCATCCTGTACCCTCCCAGGTGTAGGAGCACTGTTATCAATAATAACCCCATCTGATGTTACAGAGGTACACATATCGGCAGTGTTACAGGCTGTTACTGTTACATAATATCTCAGTCCTGCTCCTAAGTGGATATTCTCTAGTGTGAACTCTATAAATTAAAATATTAAATGGTATGTAAGGCATTACTGTTAAACAACTGACTAACTTGAACTGCTGACAAAAATGGATAAGGATAGAAGAAAATAAGGAACAGTATAATATTTAATCTATAGTATACATTTTTTTAATTTAATTTTGATGTATCAAGTTATACCAAAGTTCTATCAAAGTATTTTCAATTTCTTTCCTTACATGTAATTGTTATACTGGTGTCATATGATTCCATATGGTATTCTGACCCTGGGGTCAATATCCCATAGAGTCAAAATACCATATGACATTTTAATAATTTAACTTGTGTTTTGTTAATTTGATGATTCTCTTTACCATTTATAATTACTAAATTTAGCAACAGAACAATTTCTTTTTGAAAGCAATCTTCAACAAATTTTGATGACAAAGTAAAAATATTTTTATGTCAAAATGACAAGATCGAATCCAAGACGAAATCTTTTTTAAAAACAAAAAGGAATTTCCCCTTCCATATTCTTTAAAAGCTCATCATACCATCTGTAATTCCAACAGCTTGTTCCTGTAGAATATCTTCACATTGTGGACACGTTCCCACGGATACATAGTAATCCCTTATAGTTGAGTGGGACTCGTGGAAACCTTCCCAGTAAGCATGGAGCACTTTTGTCTCTGTTTGGTAGTCAATATCCTTTACAGCCTGTGTTAATAAACTTTTCTCCCCATCATACACATGACCAGCAGTAGGTGGTGTTGTGTCCACTTTGAAAGCCCAAGATGTTGCAAGCGATGACAAACCAGCCTTGTTGAATGCCTAAATATGCATGCAAATAAAGATTTTTCTTAATGTTGCTCAAATTTAATTCTGCCAAATTAATTGTATCAATATAGACCAGACCTTAAAGGAACCAGTTGTTAACATTTCAGACTTACATTACAATGTACACTGATTGTCCTCATAAAAATTATTACAAGAATGAAACTTAGAATTACATTAAAAAGAATTGTTCAATTTAAAAATTTTGTGATTCTTTGGTTTTAATCAACATGCATTTCTCATTTGAAAGTACAACTGGAATTGGGAAGAATTCAATATTTTATATTGGAATATACAGAGACAAAAATAATCAAAATCTGGAAATCCGACAAATGCTGGAAAACTTTCATGCATATGAAAATTTGAATTTTCCCTGGAACAGATAATAAGAAATTTTCTACTTTCATTACCTTCTGGAATGGGAAACTTGTCGAAAAGTATTTTTTGCCAACTGACTTGAATGAGCATAGACATGACAGAAAAATTTAAAATTGGATATCCAAGCATTCGGTCATTAAAATTGAGCTTTACTTTGGAGTCCTATACAGATGCATGTTCATTGGTTGCACCAATCTATATGTTTTAAATTTCTTATGTTTTCTCTAGACAGCATATTTTATTAATTTTGACTTCACTGACAAAAATATCCTAACTGTAAATACAGAAAAACATAATAAATTCTGTACAATGCAATTTGTCATATTTTTATTATTCTGATTTTTAATTTGTTCTTATTTTTCAAGTTTTTTAAATGTAAATTTTTATTCTTTTCTTTTGAATCACATTTTTTTCAAATTTAGAAGAAGTATGTTATGAACTCTTAATTGAATATTTTGGATATGACCATAGGTCTAATGCTTCACAAATGAGAATTAAAACAGGACAATGTTGCAAAATATTTTTTCTGCATTAAAAGCTTGATAAGGATAGACTGAAGTTGGTTGACTTATTGCAGATCTCCTCTTTTCCAGTCCCTGAGGGTATCCCCAGCTCAGTTGCTATTATTTCAATACTAGCCCAAAATTGATACTTAAAATTTACTTACAAAATTATAAAATTGGTGAAAACATGCAATAGCCCTGTCCTTAAGATGGTTTTGGCTTTACCCCTTTTTGTCATTTTTGGATATTTGAATTTGCTCTTCAATTTTTTTTATTGTTGTTTTGGTTTTCAACATTTTAGGCCTTGAGCACAACTGATGAGTCATAAATCTACAAAATGTGCACATCTTGTACATCACAATCGGTTTCAAGAATTTTATTTAGAAAAGAAATGACCAATGCATACAAATTTCTAAGATAATAAATTTTGATTAGCATTAATGTGCATTTGTATGTAATAACCATCCTCCAGATCCATCGGTTAATCTGTTATTCCACATTTATATATTTTTTGTATTAACATGTACCTTGACATTAATGTAGTAATGATGTCCATCCAGTAGGTCCAGTGGATTATTTTTATCGGTTAATCCACATTCATCATCCACAACCTTCATGTATGGCATCATATCTGTATATCCTGGTTCCGATCCTACTGACCACATATAGTAGTCTATACTACTCTCAAGGTCGGTGAACACATCTTTCCAACTAAAATTATTTTAATTCAACAAGTGAATATTATACGGTACATTTCACTGATTATAATATCATTATAAAACAATAACAAGAATGTGGTGCTAAGAATACCCCAGTATCGGCAAACAGGAAGTAGATGTCCGACAGATTCGAAAAGTTCACATACTTTACAACTCATCATTGTCAAGCTGCAGATCAATTATGAATTCATTCCGTTCAATAGTACTTGAGAAAAGTGTGACGAAAAATTCATTCAACATATTGAAATTTCAAACTATAGGCAAACAGGAAGTAGGTGTCTGACAGATCTGATAAGTGCACACACGTTACAACTCATCACTATAAAGCTGCTGACCAAATATATAGTCATTCCATTCTGCAGTTTCTGAGAAAAGTGTGAAGGAAATATTTGATGGACGAACAGACCTATGAAAGGATGATAGGACAAACAAACAAATGAATGGATAAGGTGAAGGCAATATACATGTAGCCCCGACTTTTTGAGTGGGGGTATAATAAATCAAGCCACATTACTGAGAATTTTTACTTCCAAATTAAATTTCACAGCAAATATCTTGTGCTTACAAAAATGCTATACAGAAGTTGTTTGAAAATTTTGTATTTCCAATATCATTGGAAAACCAGCAAATCAACACCATTATCACATAATACATAAAACCAAAGTAAGAGTTATTCATTAGTGATAGGAAATCAAGGTATTAAAATCAAAATTGAGAGTGGATTGGATTTATTTCTGTTGTAAATGATGGATGAATTATTGTTTAACTTCCAGTGGCAACCATTAAACGCATATTAGGACATGTTGATAAGATATGAATATGAATCCTGCTTTGTACTAGGCCGATAGCTTATAGGTAACAGTCCGCAGGAAGACATGTTTTGTCTGAATCATTTGACTTACCATGGATTTACTTCTGTTGTGGATGTGATATGACGATTCGTCAGCGTTATTGGCTTATTTGACATATCAGGTGATGACACATCAACAGTAACTGGATCTGACACCGACTGTGTCACTCTGTCAGCAAAATCAATAGCTGTAACGTAAAATATTGGAATTTGAAAAAATAATCTCATTTCAGCAAATAAACCTTAAAACTAATTTATCAATGCTAACACATGTCTGATAAGCCTGTCAGCTCCGAAATGCACTGATATTGGTGTAAAGCCACCTCAATCTACACCATTCCCCCAAAACTTCCAAATATACCTATAATGAAGTTACCCTCACCCTCTCTGAATCATAGATTCATAATAACTACATCAATTTTTTACAGTATTGTAAGAATCATGATGATAAAGTGGACAGGCACTTTGGAATTGGTTATTTTAATATTTGAAATCCAAACATAAATACTGCATGGTCTAGTAAAGAGTATATATGGCAATATCTTCAATTCAAGGGATCGATTTTGGGATAATTACACAAAAACCTATAATATTTTTCAATGGGATATTAAATCAAAAGAAATTTTGTAAATTCCACTTTTAATGATGTTTCTATTTTGAATATCAATGTAAGAGTCTTCGACAAAAAACTTAAAATTCACACCTTATAAAAAATTCAAGATAGCCAATAGTATTTTAAGTCACCTTTCAACGTTGCATAATACTGGTATCCATTCTGTAGATTCATGTTATGCAAAGCTTTGTGTTGTACAATTCCAATATTCTCAAAAGCATGAACATCATTTCCTCCAGGGGTTGTGCCTGTAATAGATTTCAACAATAAAGTATCCCAACTTCTTATCAAACTAAAAATTTCATTACTAATATACACTGTCTATAGGAACATAAAATTCATGTTGATAATTTTGTTTTCTATTAAATTAGAACTCGAAACACCTTCACTTCTCTCATACCTTCATCCACATTGGATACAATCTGCTGTACATGTGTCACCCATGAAGAGATAATTGTGTAGGATTTGTCTTGTTCTAAAGCCAAGGAAAAATCTGCTATAATGAAAAAATGACTGCAAGTTTAAATTATATATTGTTGATATTCAGAAAAGCATGGCCAACATTCAGAACATAGATATTAATTCCACACATTGGTTTCTAATATCATGAAAATTAGATATTAAAAAATTATGACAATAATTACCGATGCCAAGAATATATTCTTTGATACCAGTGGAATGAGGACCTGTATTGTATTCCTCTACATCCCTGAAATCATCCCAGTTTATATACATATCTGTAGTGGTAGTCTGAAACAATAATGATAAAATAAGGGCTCTTCTAGAAATATTTTCACTAGTAAAAATAATGAATTACAATTTTATCGTAATAAATACGTTACCATCATAAATTCTGAGTATACCATTTGCGCATGTCAGCAACAGCCGGAATCCCCAAAACTAAAAATAGCTATTGTATGGTATCACCCAAGCACCTGTGTGAACCCCAAACCTCTATACATCCATTATATTTCCGGCTGCGCACGTGGTAACACGCTTTCGGATTTACACAGATGAAAACGATTTATGGTTTGACAAAATTTGTGTATACTGTAATATTATTAATATTATTTAATTATTGATATCCCCATTTATTTTTAGATACATTATATTTATCTACATTCAATTAATTTTAGATAAATATTAATTAAAATGTCGTCATTCAATGACATAAACAGTCCATTCCAGACCATCACAGGCAATGATGTGTTTCTGGATGGCTCATTACCTTTCCCTTCACCTCCGGTGAGCTCAGGTTCGCTTCCAGTTACTACCTGCCCACTTACCGACGTTTCTACTTCGGTTGCAGGTACCGCATTTCAGCAGACACCTCCGGTTTCTGTTATCAGGCATGGAAGCGTTCCTACTGTGGCTACTGTCACCCACACCATATCCAGACCTGTTTCCACTACAGGGTCAGTTTCTTATGCTCCAGGTAGTTCTATGAACTTAGGCCTGCCAGGTTCTAGACCCCCCAGTTCTTACTGTGGTTTTCCCCTGCCTATGTCAGGTAATGATCCTTTTTCCTGGTCTAGACCACCTTGGGCACAAGGTTTTCCTGGTGCAGGTATGCCTGGTTTTTGGCCATATGGTGGATATTTTGGTCCTTCAACCTCGGTTTCGGGCCATACTGCTAACCTTCCGTCGGTATCAATACCGGCTCCTTCGGTAGCAGTACCTTCCACCGTAGCAGTGCCGGCAACTGTCTCCCAGCCCACCTGTACTGTTGGGCTCCAGGACAACCAGCCGGTTTCTGCCCCCTAGTACTTCTCTTGCATCTTTCAGGAGTGTACTTGAGGAATTTCAAAATTCTATTCGAAAGGATTTTTCCTCCTTTTCTAAAAGGCTTTCTGTACTTGAAAGCAAAGCTGTCCAACCTTGTCCTGTGGCCAGGGATCAGGACAGCGATAGTGAACAAGAGGTTGAGGATGACAGAGTGTCGGTTGCTCCTGGTAGTCAGGAAAGCAACTTTTCTGAGGATGAGGAAGATCCTTCTCCTACAGATCCGACTCCGTCAGATCCCGCCCTTGCAGATACTGCTTCGCTTGTTTCTCAATCGAACTCAGTTCCACCCTCTCATACTAAGGAGTCCGAAGGTGAGGAAGCTCCTTCTTCTATGAGGGATCTTAGAGATAAGGTTTTCACTATTATGAGGGAGGTCAACAAGGTTCCTTTTGCGTCACCTCCTAAACCCAAAAGGCTCTCCTCTGTTTTCGAGGCCTCCTGTGGTTTTCCTGACAGTAAGGCTCGTAGTAGCTTTCCAGAGCCTGATCACATTTCCACTGCCCTGCAAATTATTAATGAAGGGATAGGTGGTTCAGCTTCCGAGGTTTCGTCTGGGAACATTACAGGTTTTGGAATTGCCTCCTTCTCTGAGCACGTCCGGGTGAAGGATTATGATATTTTCAACTCTTCTCTTGGAAGGTTAGTTCCTAAGGTTGAGAAATCTCTTTCCGCAGCTATTAATTCCAAGCCAGTTGACGGCCTTCGCCTGTCTCAGTCGATCTGGTCGAAAAATGAAAATCTTCTGCGTAGTACTTCCCAAATACTTGGAACAGCAGAACATTTTTTAGCAGCAGTGGGTTCCTGTCTTAATAGACAGGATTCTACTGTTTCTCCAGAGATTAAGTCTTTTCTACTCCAAGTAGACAAGGCTATTGGTGCTTCCCAACTCCTAATCATGGGTTCTCTAGCCAACTGCACTCTTTCTAAGAGGTCAGAAATCTTGGAGAAATCTAATGTTTCTGTAAGTGTGAAAGATTCCCTTCTCCGGTCTTCACTATCGGATAAGATCTTTAATCTTTCCCTTCAGGAGGTGCAAGAACAGATCAGGCAGACACCTGGCCCTGTTAAGGTTAATGTACAGGTAAACAGTGGTAAGAGATCAGTTCCCAACTTCTCTCCTAGGAATTCCTCTTTTCCTCAAAACAAGAGAAGGAAAACTGGTGGTGGTGCAGGTAAGTCAACCCCTAAGCCTGGGCCTTCTAATTCCGCTTCAGGTTTTAAAGGCCCCAGGAGGCATAATAAGTCCTCCTAGGAAGTTGCCCCCTCGTACGTTATCGACAACACCAAACTCCACAGAAAAATTTTCAGTTCCTCTGGCTTTCATTCCAGTAGGGGGGAGATTGACTCATTTTATAAAACAATGGGAAAATATTACAAAAGATTGTTGGGTATTGTCGATAATTCGAGGGGGATTGACTCATCAGTTCAAGGAGGTTCCACCTCTTTCACCAGTTCCTCTGTTTCGCTCACACACCTCGGATCCTCAACGTTTTCAACTTCTCACACAGGAAGTATCTACTCTTTTGGAGAAAGCGGCAATAAAGGAGGTATCTCAGTCAGATCTGAACCCCGGCTTCTATGCCAGACTTTTTCTGGTACCAAAGAAGACCGGCAGAATGAGGCCAGTCATAGACCTGTCCATCCTCAACACTTATCTAGTAGTACCTCACTTCAAAATGGAGACAAATCGTTCTATCCGAGCGGCCATTCTCCCTGGTATGTGGACAACATCCTTGGACCTCTCGGATGCTTACTTCCACATCCCTGTCTGTCCTTCTTACAGGAAGTACCTCCGTTTTGTTTGGGATCACAGGGTGTACCAATTCAAGACCCTCCCGTTTGGTCTTTCTATAGCCCCTTTGGTGTTTACCAAAGTCATGCAGGCGGCAATTGCCCATCTTCATGCTCAGGCTATTTTGATCCATTCATATCTAGACGACTCCCTCATCAAGGAGTTCTGTCCTCAGAAATTGAATCTTCAGACAGAAACAGTAATTCAACTTTTTCTATCTCTGGGATTCCTAATCTCCTGGAAAAAGTCGGAACTAACTCCCTCTCAGGACTTTATATTCCTCGGAGAACATTATCTGACTTCTCAGGACTTAGTACTGCCTCCAGAAGACAAGTTTCTGTCTCTGTGCCAGAAAATTCTTTTTTTAATGTCTTCTCAGTCTGTAACAGCCCGTCAAATTACACAGCTTCTGGGCTTTCTGAATGCTCTAGCAGATGTAGTTCCTCTCGGCCGACTTCATATTCGTCCGCTTCAGTTTTACCTACATCAACATTGGGTCCCAATGTCTCAAGACTGGGAAGCACCCATACCGTTGCTTCAAAGTCTTTACCCTCATCTTCTATGGTGGACAAATCGGGAGAACGTTTTGAGAGGCCTTCCTTTGTCCTCTCATGTCCCCGATCTGACTCTTTACACAGACGCCTCCAACCTAGGTTGGGGGACTTATCTAGAGGGTCAATCCGTATCCGGAATCTGGTCCCCAGACCTCCGGAAAGAGCATATCAACTTATTAGAAATGAGAGCGGCTCTTCTTGCGCTGTCTCATTTTCAGTTTGTTCTCAAAGACAAACAAGTAACTCTTGCTACGGACAACTCAACAATAGTTGCTTATTTACAGAATCAGGGCGGCACTCACTCCCACGATCTGTACCTCGTAGCAAGGGATATTCTGATTCTCTGCTTTCAGCTTCATATCCTACTGGTAGTCAGACATATTCCGGGCAGACTCAATATCCTGGCAGATTCTCTTTCCAGGAGTCTAACTCCTGTCAATACAGAGTGGGAACATCTCCCAGTAGTGTTCGAGGCAATAACTCTTCAATGGGGTTCTCCTCTGGTAGATCTGTTTGCAACCAGTCTAAATCACAAACTGCCCACCTTTGTATCTCCAGTTCCAGATCCAAAAGCGTGGGCAGTAGATGCGATGACAATATCTTGGAAGGGAATGTTTGCGTATGCCTTCCCTCCTTTCAGATTTCTGCCTGCCGTCCTTCAGAAAATTGCTTCAGAAGAATGTCAGATCATACTTATTGCTCCAGCTTGGTGCAGACAAGCATGGTTCCCAGATCTTCTACGTCTGTCTTGTGCCCATCCTCTGGTACTTCCGGTAAAACCAAATCTTCTCTCCCAACACAAGGGAAAGATTCTTCATCAGAATCCGGAAAGACTGAATCTTTGCGCTTGGCTTCTCTCAGGGATAGGCTCGAAAAAAGAGAGGATTTTCTGAAGGCACAGCCAAACACCTCACCAGAGCTGTTAGGCAATCAACCAATATCGTCTATGACGCTAAATGGAAGATTTTCAGTGATTGGTGTATTCCAAGGGAAATCGATCCTTTCCAAATCACTGTACAAGAATTAGCTGATTTTCTTACTTTCCTGTTTGACTCTCGAGGTTTGACTCCCTCAACTATTAAGGGATATAAATCTGCTATCTCTCACACCATCCATTTGGCTGGTGGTGAAGATTTTGGGAGTAATGAACACCTTTCTCTTCTGGTCCGTAATTTTTGTCTTGAACGGCCCAAACAAAGAACTCTATTCCCTCAGTGGAATCTCAGTTTAGTTCTATCAGCCTTGAAGTCCTCAACTTTTGAGCCGGCTGACAAGGTGGATCTCAAGTTCCTATCGTACAAGTGTTGTTTTCTTCTTGCCTTGGCCTCAGGTAGAAAAAGAAGCGAGATCCATGCTTTTTCGGTATCAGAAGCTTGTCTCCGTTTTTCAAGGGACAAGTCCTCAGTCACCTTATTAACCGACCCAGTCTTTATGGCAAAGAATCAATTGCCACTGAGAGGAGCTGAGCCGGTTGTAATTCCTGCTCTACCTCCAGATTCTGATTCAAGCTTGCTTTGTCCTGTTCCAATCTTATCTATTTATTTGCAGAGGACATTGAGTTTACGCTCATCTCGTAACTCTAGACTCTTTATCCCTTTTAAAAAAAGGGTTATTGATTTATCAGTCAAAACTATCTCTTCCTGGATCAGCAGGACTATCAGTCTAGCATATGAGATTTCTGATGAAGCCCTTCTGGACAGTTTTAATGTCAAGGCTCATGATTTTAGAGCTATTTCTACATCTTGGGCCCTTTTCAATCATGCCTCAATTGATGAGGTACTTTCTGCAGGTTTTTGGAGGAATGAAAATTCCTTCATAACCTATTATCTGAAATCTATGGCTTCCCAAGCTCAAAGCCTGTTTTCCTTGGGACCTATTGTTGCTGCGCAAAGAATTAATTTTCCACCTGCATCTTGGGGTTCAGGGGATTCAGCTTTGCGTTAGATTCAATTACTCAGAATTTATGATGGTAACATATTTATTACGATAAAATTATACATTTTTAAAGTAAAATGAGATTTTATAAAATAAATACTTACCATCATAAATTAAAGGTCCCTCCCAGCCTCCTCTTCATCCCCTTTTTCCTACATGCTTGCCTTTTTGGGAAATATAATGGATGTATAGAGGTTTGGGGTTCACACAGGTGCTTGGGTGATACCATACAATAGCTATTTTTAGTTTTGGGGATTCCGGCTGTTGCTGACATGCGCAAATGGTATACTCAGAATTTATGATGGTAAGTATTTATTTTATAAAATCTCATTTTACTTTAAAAATGTATAATTTTATGCATGGCAGTGTAAATGAAATATGCCTTGCTACAATACATTTATTTCTTTTAATTTTATATATACCTTAAAAAGAAAGTAAACATACCATATATAAGTAATGTTTTTAAGGTATCCAGACCATAATAGATCATGATCGAAAATTGTATCTCTTTTTGACCGTGAATGACCAAATCAAACAATTTAATGCTGGAATTTTGTATATATATTTTTTCAAGTTGGAACACACTTTGTTTCATTTATGGTCCGGATACCTTAAATTGTGATGGCAAAATAATAAAAATGGAAATTTTGGAAATGAATTTAATTTACCTGATAAGAAATGCCAGGATTATTTCCAATCCACAGTCTACCTTCTGTTGGTGGAGTTAAATCAACAACAATACCATCACTACAAGCACTGGTCTCGTGTAACTCTTCAATCCATGTTTCATGTGGAATTGTTTTATAATTGGCATGAACACATACAGTATAACGAGTTCCATGTATCAATACATCACTTCCCTCAAATATTTCATTCATAAATTCTCTTTCTGAAAAAAATTCATAAAAAGAACAATAAACACAGGTCTAGTATAAATACATGTATTTAAAAATTTTACAGTATTTTCCAAAGTATCATAAACATCTTTAAAATAAGGCACATGGAATGTGTAGTTTTTGACGATTTATGTCTCACTTGGTAAATTCATTATTTTCTTAAATCCCAAAAGATTCATTGAATCCAGATTGTTTCATACCTTGAAAATTTGTATAACAGAAAGAATTTACAAAGGATCAAAAAATTCCAATGAGAAGTTTTTCTCTCTGATATTTTTGGCTCTGCAGGTGAACCTAATGAAGAAAAATCCAGACATACACAATGCATTTAGTATCTGAAATATGAATAAAGGAAAATGGTGGATTGATTTTTGACACAAAATTCCTCTATGCATTCAGGAAATTCCCAGCAAAGGAACAGTGCTATAATCTACAATGATGCTTTCAACACGGACAAAAATCTCGCACTCAGCTGCAAGATCAAAACAACCCTTATTACCAGTTGAAGCATAATTCCTGGAGCCTTTGAGTCTTTATGACATACAACAGACATATATAAATTTATCAAATGTATTATGGATAATTCATTCAACAGATTAATTATACAGTCAACCCTGCTTTAAAGGATACCTTTATATAGCAAATCATCCTGTATTAAGGGCATTGTGAAAATCCCCCCCCCCCATCATGAACAAAGCTTGAAACTTGAAAAATTAGCCTCTGTATAAAGTGCACCTGCTCATAAAAGGTATTTTCTTGTCCCTTGGGAACCAATTACACACAGGTTTGACTGTAGAATTGATATTTTCTCCAACTATTTAACCTGTTGATCCACAACGGATTCGATCAGGATGACTACATGGATCCTTGAGATTTAACTGATTGGTCTGTTGATAATACGTGGTGACATCTACAGACTTGGCATCTATAATAGCATATGTATAATCTCTGTGACGGAGTGCAGGCCACACAGCTGATATAACATTTTTGTATGGCGTATAATCTTTGTCAGGACTTGTCCATCGACCGTTCTTCTCCAAAAATATTGTTTTTCCAATTCCATCTGTAATAAAATACTTGAAGATTATAATGAAAGTAACTATCATAATTGTACATAAAAAGTGTACCTCTAATTTTTAAAAAAATAAAAACTTGTTCTTTTACATGTTTTTATTACTATATTACATCAGAGTCCTTAACTAGAATATCATGTGTCCATGCAACATCTACATTTATCACCAAATGAGATTTTATCAATTTGGATTTATTTGGATTTATTATAACGGTCAACAGCATCTATAACCATGGTAGGGTGTACCAATACAGGATTGAGAGCATAGAGTCCTTACCTAGAACATCATTTGTTCCAAAACCTTCTATACCTATTTTAGTTTGATCAATATAGGATCAAAAGCATAGAGTCCTTACCTACATGTAGGAGTTAAGGTACTCCAACAAAATTTATAACCACATTAGGTTGTCTCAATATAGGATTAAAAGCATACAGTACTTACCTAAAACATCCGGAGCTCCAACAGCATCTATAACCACATTAGGGTTTATCAATATAGGATTGAAAGCATCACAATCTTTAATTTCAGTAGATATAGTAGAGTATTGTTTTGCCTTGTTGTATCCTCTGACAGAGATGCGTTTACATCTGGAGAAATCCATAGTTCCAGTCAGCACATATTCAAAAGTGATCTAAAAAGACGTTTTAAGACATTCGTGTATTTATGCTATTACTATATATGAAACTGTTCACTTTCATCGTCTTTTGTTACGATTTTTGAGAATATTTCATACATGTATTTCACTGATACAATTTAATTACCAATTTGTACTATAGTTTTAAGCAAATAATGACAAACTTTATCTAATAGATATCCTAAAAAAATTCACTTTAATAATTTGATTTGAACTATAATGCATACAAATTGATCAAATGAATCTCAATTTTAAGAGCCAGCCAGACAAGTATGCCACTACGGCAGACAAAGAACCCAAATAATCTTGGAGTCAGTGGGTTAAAGTTCAAGGTCACTGATACTATATGGTTCAATTTATAATCTTGGGACAACAAAATTATTTTTATCAATTCTTTTTAATTTTGAAAAAAGACATTAAGAAAGAGAAAGTCAAAGGTACATTTTTATCTTTTGAATACTGAAGTACTTTAAGTAGGAGTATGAGATATAGATCAACTGTACCTGATTTCCATTATTTGAGTAAGTGGTCAACTTCATCCATTTCATGTATGTTTGACCATACCTTGAATTATCTGTTATTGCAAATTCATACTTTTCAATTGCATCATATTTTTCTGTCACATTTTCAATGTCTGGATCATAAAAACTTGTGAAAGATACAGACAGCTACAATACAAAAAAACTATATATGAATTTGCATTGAAGAGACGGTATTAAATAAAAATTAATTTCAGAACTTCAGAGACTGTAAATGTGTTCAAGTATCTGATTTTGTAGGTCTTAATGGAGCTAATCTAAAATCTTTGTAAATGGGACAGTAATGAGGATTTCTAAGTAAACGGAACGTGTACATGTATCTATTTCATTGTAATAACCATAATAAATATACATGGTCTAGTGAGTTTCCATTTAATACCAAATACACAACTCTATCTTTCCTATCAACTACTGTATTGCCATTTTGTTTTGTCCATCAGTTATAAAGTTTCATTTAAATTGTTAAACTTGTTATCTAACAGAAACAACATGTTGAAAAATTTGTGACGAAATCAAATATACCATTTACCTTCTCAGCACCACCTGTTTCTGTGGTATTAAGATGCCTCACGGTAATAGTCCCTGTAACAGGAGGATTAACCATCACCATAACACCATCTGTATATACTGGACTGAAGCAAATCATCTTGGAGCACAATTTGAGGACAATTCTGTACATGATGCCAGGATTTAATGTCAGATCATCTATGCTGATATCAAAGGCAGTTGATATGTGGACAAAGTCACGGTAAGTACTCCAGGCATCTGAAAGAACAACAAGTTGACATTTAGCACCAAAGAATTAAAATTAAGCTTTAAAACAATAGCTTAACCTTTATCAACAAATATTTCTTATATAATTTCAAGAATGATAACTGAAAGACCTTTAATGAGCATTAATAAATTTCAAACTTCAGTACTGTTCCAGATACAATATAAAGTTTAGTTTAAACATGTTTTATTGTTCAAAAGTCAAAAGTATTAAGCAAAAGTTTTGCAACATAGTAATGCATTCTTCACAATTTAAAGTCACACACCACCACTGTAAATTTTGATATTATTGTGTACACTTATTGCATACTTTTATGTTTTTAAAATCTACTTGATCTAAAATTCTTCAACCAGTATGCATAACTTTTTTTGACATATTTTCAGTAGATCAGCAAGTGTTTTTGATTGGTTTTTGACTGATCATGTCAGATTCAAAGTGTTTTTGTTTGTTTGTTTGTTCAGTTGGGGTTTTATGCCGTTTTCGCACATTTGGCTATTTCGCGGCGGCCAGTTTTTTTTGGTGGATGAAGCCGGAGTACCTGGAGAGAATCACCCACCTTCATTAGGAAAATTGGCAATCCTTGTCAATTAAGATCGGAGTCAAACACACCCCACCACAGGTGAGATTCGAACTCACAACCTCAGTGATGACAGGCTAGTGATCATTAGTAGTCATGACGAACTACCTAGATCACTCGGCCACCGAGGCCCCACAAGTGTTTATGACTGACTTCTGACTGATCATGCCAGATTGAAAAAATATCAGAAAAAGAATACTAAGGCATGAAGATAGACTTATGGCATCCTATAATAGTAATTACAATGACAACAGCCACTGATAAATTCATGCACATTTAATCATAATATAGGTCTTGACTGATCCAGGAGGGCATATCAGTTTGGCAACTTTCTGACTGATCAGTGGCAGTTTTTGATGGGTTACTAAATGCTTACCAACTGTTTAATATACTGATGACACACTGACTGATCAGTGGCGGTTTTTGATGGGTTACGAAATGGTTAATAGATCAATGAAACACTGACTGATCAGTGATGGTTTTTGATGGGTTACTATATGGTTAACAACTGTTTAATAGATCAATGACACACTTTGACTGATCAGTTACAGGTTCTGACTGGTTATTGAATGATGTATGACAGAGAGAAGAAAGAGTAACACCACCAGTTATTCAAAAACTGACTTATATCATCTTTTAATTATGCATCTAAATATTAATTATGATTAAAACCATCAAAACTGAGCAAATACTGCAGATTATATACTACCTACAATTATGTGTTCTTAAAACAGTGGAAACAACAGATCAATACTTTTTTGACTGATTGTTGACAGTGTTTTATGGGTTTTGACGTTGTTATAGACTGACTGGTGACTATTGAATCCTGGGTTAATCAGTTCACCTTCTGATTCCAGGACCATGTGACAGACAAATATTACAAATTGATTACTCACTTCCGACAACAGATCTATGTTCTATAGCAATCTGTGCATCTCTGGTGTATGGCTTCATGTTATCGGGTACAGTCCAATAAGCTTTCAGAGAATTTGTTGACATCTGAACATCAATGTCATCTGCACAATACATTCTATTGTCCTGAAAATTAAAATGTAATTGTATGTGTATTGTACATTGTAACAAATTTTCCATAACTTCAGAATATTTGTTTCTCCAAACTTTAAATTGTTGAATGTTACCGGTACATTGTAACACTAAGGCTTTGTTATTATGTCGTCCCCAGACGTAGTCGGGACGACTTATTGTTATTGCTCCGTTTTTTTTTCTTCTTCCACCTAATTTTGTCCACATCAGTTCTCAGAGATGGCTAGAACAATCTTTATGAAACTTCACAGTAATGATGATCAAAAAGTCTAGTTGTTGCATGTAAATTTTCAAAATCGCTGCTGTTGCCATGGAAACGGAAAGAGTATGAACATTTTTGGAAACTTTCATATCTCAAAAACTGCACCATAGAATTTCATGACACTTTGTACTTTTGTAAAGTATGATTAGTAGAACATGTTCATGAAAAAAAAATTCAAGCGGTTGGAGACGTTTGGCGGCCATTTTGAAAAATGTTGTAGAAATTGCAAAAAACTCAATATTACTCGATTTCAACGAAAATTGATATCTAGGCTAATTTTGGTATGGCAGACATTCTGCGACCATCTAAATAAAAATATTTTCAAAATGGCCGCCGTTTTTTAGGATGACCGCCAAGGGGCAACATCTGCTATTGCTCGCAATTGCAATTCTAGTTTGTCTTCTTATTTTTCTCTTAATTAATTATAACAAGTATTGTATAAATAACATATTATACAATGATAAAACAAAATTTATTAATTCCGCAAAGAAATTCAGCCGTGTAATGGTAAAATATCAATGTTATATATTTATCTTATCAAATACAAGTCCTGGAGACATTTGTGCTGTTTTTAAAATTAAACAAAATGTGTTGTTTAACAAACTCAAAGCAGTTTTTGTGATGAAGTGCATATCTGACTGCTGACAGGTTCAAAATATACAACATAGTATATCAAAAGATTCTTCCAACATTAATATTTGGTTAAGGGGGCCAAACAAAATACTTTCATATGAAAACTACAAACAATCAACGGTTTAATAAAAAGATGTAAACCAGACAGTGTCAAAGTTTCTAAGTATAATGGAAAGACATCCTACCTGTTACATGTACTGGGTCAGAATTCAATTATTTTTTGTGAAGTATGAACAGAAGACCCAGGAATAAGTTAGGACAGACGGGGGACAAACAAAAAAATTTATCAAAGGTATAAAGAAAGGCAAAGAATTCCACTCAAATCGTCCTAGATGCTGTCTTGTAGTCAATTTGTGAAATGTTTCTTGCTGTAAATGAAGGCCTCAATGAAATTCAAAGATAAAGATCAATAATAAAAGTGTTGTTTCCTCGCTCGCATCATATGTATGGTACCTTTTTTGTGTCAAGTTTGTATCTAGTCCAATATACCTCTAATGTCAAACAGACAATATTAGAATTTGCTGTGCCCGTATGACATTGACAGAGAGTAATCAATATAATCATATAAACTGCAATTTCGATATTTTCTCCAGAATCGGCACTTAATGTATCTGTGTTAATGAATAATAAAATTAATTTTTTTTTACCCTCAAGTCATTATATGCTTTACTTCTATCACAAATT
Source organism: Mytilisepta virgata (assembly GCA_028015205.1). NCBI lineage: Eukaryota > Metazoa > Mollusca > Bivalvia > Mytilida > Mytilidae > Mytilisepta > Mytilisepta virgata. Next base: position 43,812,278 of record CM051515.1, read on the forward strand.
TTCTCTTCAATTTTGTTGTTTTACATAATATATGCTTATCATTTTGATGAAAAGGATTCTATATACATGTATATGCTGTTCTTAAGAAATACCAAAATATAAATGTTCATTCATCAATGTATTTATAGAAAATTCTATTTTATTTTTAACACTGTTTATAAATATCCACGGAGATTCTAATAAAAAAGGTCTGTTTCTCAATACCTATAGACACAACAATAAGTTCCAAAAATATTCTGCTCAGTAGTAGCAAACATTTTGACCCTCATTCAAAAGCTCTTCTATACAGATTTAGGTATAGGTGGAAGTTTAAGGCAAAGTCTATACTGTTTGGATTAGTCCAAGCTAATTATAAGGTTAGATATATATTAACCCTTTGCTTACTCTAGTTAATCAATTCTTATTATGAGAGATGCATGGTTGTGTACATTGTGAAGCAAACCAAGTAGAGAGGTGAGAATGGAACATACTTCTGAATAAGAATTATGATCATCAATCTTGAATACGGAACAGGGTGGCATTATTACTGTAAATTCGGAAATTATTGCGATGTTTTTATTATTGTGAAAAATGCGACTTGGTTGTAATCGCAATAATTTAAACTTGCATTTTGGAATTTTTTATATGAAAGAAGCAAGATTTTTCTCAAAATCACAAAAATTAAAATCGCATTTTGATCTAAAATGACAAAATCGCAATAATAAATGCATGCATTAACTTCTGAATTTACAGTACTATAATTGTAGGTGTTAAAGAAGCAATAACCTTAGAGGAAAGCACAATCAAAAGTAAAGGCCTTAGAGAAAAGCACTGGGTGTAGTAAAGCCTTGGTTTCAGACAAAAGTGGCAGTCAATTCAGAGCATCGACCAGAGTACTGGATTTGAGTCAAGCAATTGACCCAACTCAAATGCACTGCCTTAAAATATCTTCTTTGGTATTCAATATAACCTTTACTTTTTTATTGAATCACCAGTCATTCATGCCATTGGTATCCAAAAATTCTACCGTTTAGGCTCCTTAGGTATCCCGAGAAATTAGAAAATTTTTAAAAAATGTTGATAAATGTTGCTTGCAATATTTCCCAGTTTTATAATGGACTGAGCTCTTATCTCCCACTGCCCTAGTCAATTCTGAAAACAGGTCATTTGATGTCAGATATGTCCCACTGCCCTAGTCAATTCTGAAAACAGGCCGTTTGACATCAGATATATCCCACTGCCCTAGTCACGTCTGAAAACAGGCCGTTTGACATCAGATATGTCCCACTGCCCTAGTCAATTCTGAAAACAGGCCGTTTGACATCAGATATGTCCCACTGCCCTAGTCAATTCTGAAAACAGGCCGTTTGACATCAGATATGTCCCACTGCCCTAGTCAATTCTGAAAACAGGCCATTTGACTTCAGATATGTGCCACTGCCCTATTCAATTTTGAAAACAGGCCGTTTGACCTCAGATATGTCCCACTGCCCTAGTAAATTCTGAAAACAGGCCGTTTGACTTCAGATATGTCCCACTGCCCTAGTCAATTCTGAAAACAGGCCGTTTGACTTCAGATATGTCCCACTGCCCTAGTCAATTCTGAAAACAGGCCGTTTGACTTCAGATATGTCCCACTGCCCTAGTCAATTCTGAAAACAGGCCGTTTGACTTCAGATATGTCCCACTGCCCTAGTCAATTGTGAAAACAGGCCGTTTGACATCAGATATGTCCCACTGCCCTAGTCAATTCTGAAAACAGGCCATTTGACTTCAGATATGTCCCACTGCCCTAGTCAATTTTGAAAACAGGCTGTTTGACTTCAGATATGTCCCACTGCCCTAGTCAATTCTGAAAACAGGCCATTTGACTTCAGATATGTCCCACTGCCCTAGTCAATTCTGAAAACAGGCCTGCTTGACGTCAGAGGAATCTCATACTACCGTACTTTTCATCCACCATTTTCTTTCTTCCCTAAATCTAATTGTGTAAGGTAGGAAAATCTTAAGATTAAAATACTAAAACTACAGGTAAGAAGTAGACAAAAAGTTGAAAGTCAGTGATAAAGAACCTTAAAATAGTGATTTTTTTCTACTTACTTCATCATGGTGGTCTAATTTCAAATCTGAAGTACAGACAAGTATTCATATCAGAGTATTATAAAAAAGCAATAACAGATACATCAGAAAAATTATGTTTTCAATCACAACCTTTTTAATAGATGTAAGGGAAAATTGATTCTTTGATATAGGCTTTCCAAAATTTTTTAATAAGCACACCTGATGAAGTTTCACCATGAGATGCACATTATACGCTGCATACAAACTGTATTTAATATCTGAGTTCATTTTTACAGAGCTGAATTTTGTTAAGTAAAGAAATGCTGTAAATATCTTTTTCTAACCTCGCTAAGATATGTCATGTCAAAGATATACCCTTGGTATATTAAAGCCAAACTTGATTTAAATAAATTACAATTAATGTATTATTGAAATGATTAATACTCTATCTGAAATCTTTCTAACTAAATGTATCCAGCTTTTATACAAAAAGAGACAGATTTTATATCTTATTAACTAACCTGTCATATTACAAGGTTTTCCATCGAATATCATAACACCAGGTAATACAGCCTTTTCTGTTAATATAGTTACACCATCTGATGACACTACTGTGTTACCAACGGAACTAGCAGCGGTAACAGTCAAAAAGTAAGTCTAAATGAAATGTATTTTATTTCATATTATATAAAAAAATTTGTAACATCTGTAAGACAAAACACATAATAATTTTTTCTCCGTATTGACATTACCTGAGAAGGTATTTGCAATGATTCTGCTTATTTATGAGGATAACTAGTTTAAACACTTTTATATAGACATGTCACTACTCCTCTGTTGATCACCTAGTGTAAAAAGGTGTCAGCAGAAATTTTGTTTTTGTTGAGATAAACCAATATAAACATTCTTCATAGATCCCATGTAACAACCAATGTTACATTTTCTCATTAGGTGTCAGGGACAAACGTTACCTTTTGAGAAAGAGAGAGAGTTGTATGCTAAGTCACATATCTTGTCCATTAAAACAGTATCACTAAAATATCTCCTTTCATTGTAACCTCATTATCACAATAGTTTGTTTCCTAAGGTTTCAGAGACAATACAGCTTCATTTTGCATTTGTGCAGTGACTATACCAACATTCTGAATTGGTACTCAAACTTTTATACATTACCTGATAAGGTGTCAGAGACAATCCTGTTTCTTTGTGGGAGAGACTAGAATTTACATTCCTCGCAGAGACTACATCATTTCCCCCTTTAGTAGTACCAATACTTATAGAATATGTAACATCTAAATGTGGATGTACAAATCCTAACCATCTGGCTGCCATACTGGTAGTGTCTGTCTGGAAGTCTATGTCTTCTATGTCCTGTATTGTAAGTTAAATCTTAAAATTGCATTTACAGATTGCTGCTCAGAAATTGCATTAAAAAGATGCACACAGTTCGCATGATGCATGATGCAATCTTTAACAAATATACTTGCAAAATGCAAACAAACAATCATGAAATGAATCAATTACATTTTCATGCTGAATATAAATTATTTGTAAAATAATTAATTGCAATTGATTTTAAATATAATTATAAGGGTGAATGGGATTAATATTTGAAATATGACCATTTTATGAAATCATGACTGTTACTGTGTGATTCAGATTTGAAATGTAAGTGCCTCCCTTGGTTTAGAAATTCGTTTAAAGAGGCAAATTGATACAAAAACAATTTCTGATCTTATGATGGGTTAGTTACATGATAATTTATATGTACCAAATATACCATTGATGCCGTAATGAAATGATTCTCATATACAAGAGACAAAGACATGTTTTTTCTGGTTCAAGGTTTAACACATACATACATATAAATGTATAACGAGAATAAAGTACAACAAAGCAGTTACACAACACTTTTTAACTTTAAGTGTGATTTTTGCTTTGATTTGAATTTACTAGGTTTGATATTTGTCTCAAAACTGACGCATGGAAAAATCAATCATCTGTATGATGGATCATTTCGATATCAGATATCAGAATACCGTGTTATTCATTTAAATCATCTTATGGAACCTGAAAGGTATCTGTTATCGTTACAGTGATTCATACAATTGTTTGGGAAAAAAGGCTCCAGCCTCCACGCTGACTGGTTTTTAATTAAATTTTAACCAATGTCACCAAAAGCTTCAATCAGAAGATTTTTTTGTTTTTTGGTGTTTAAATCAACCAATATGACCCACTAGAATTGAGCAAGTTAACAGTTTATCACTAAGGATAATTATAGATTTTGTCCCAGATTAATCGTCAATTAAAAAACGATTTATAATTTCTTCTCTTATTTATTCATAGTGTGTCAATATTTCATGATGATATTCCATGCCTATACTAACCTTCAGTGGTATATCATCTGAAGCAGAAAACCCCTGAAATGGAAAGAATAAACCAAACTGTAGAAACAAAATCAAGTTACTAAACCAAAGTTTATTTCTGAAATTTTTAATACAGATATTAAATATTTCTACCTTGTCTGAATTCATTAGTTTGGTTGATTGTATGTCAGCAATATACATATATGACGTTTTACGTAAAATATGGGGGCCTCGGTGGCCGAGTGGTCTATGTAGTTTGTCATGACTACTAATGATCACTAGCCTGTCAACACTGGGGTTGTGAGTTCAAATCTCAACTGTGGCGGGGTGTGTTCGACTCCGATCTAATTGACAAGGACTGCCAATTTTCCTACCGAAGGTCGGTGGTTCTCTCTGGGTACTCTGGCTTCCTCCACCATAAAAACTGGCCGTCGCAAATAGCCAAATGTGCTAAAAACAGCTTAAAACCCCAACTAAACAAATAAACAAACTTAAAAATATGAGTTTTGACATTTAAAATATTCGAAATCTTTATAATGTCTCTTATATTATATGCAGCCATAAATTTACATGTATCATTTAAAAACATCATATTTACAATGGAGATTGACATGCCAAGAACTTTCCTTTCTGGAGCACCTAATGTCAATCAGGTTTTTGGTTTGTTTGTTAATGTATGTGTTTTGTATTATTTATTTGTTCCAGTTTTCTCTGCTTTATATGTGCTTTTATTTCTGTGTTCTTTGTTTGATGAATGTGATTTGTTTTTGATTTTGATATTACTGGTTTTACAATGTGTCTTACTGCTTACATATTTTATGACAGTGTATAAGACAAATACACATGGAAATAAGTACTTTATTTATCCTGCAATCAAGCCATTTCCAGTCTAATAACAGGGGTAGAATAAACTTTAGTCTTATTAGGTCAATGACCTAATAAAGTCTACTGGTACTTGTTTACAATAACAGTGCGAGGAGTGTAGTGAATGTACCAGATGACGTCGTTTAAAAGTTATTTGGGCTCACTGTGAAACATGGGGAAAATGCTTGCTAAAGCTCGCCTTTTCTCATATTTCTAAAGCTCATCCAAATTAATTTTATATTTTCCGACAATGACTTTGTATTGTATATTTACATTACACTACACAATGTATATGGCCATTCTGGTCTTAATTAATCTAAATTATCATGATGACCTGTTGCACAAAATAAAGATAAGACCAAATCAAGACCTTTAGTCTTAAGTTTGTCTTCAATCAAGACCCATCAAGAACATTTATGATCAATTCAGCACAGGCAAATTGTATATACCGTTTCTACACAGAAAAGAAATGGTCTTAGCTGGTCTTGGTTGACTGCATGGCTATATATTTTGTTTTGTTTTTTGTTATCTTGGTTTTGCTTGAAAATTTCAAGATTTTGAAAATCAAAACACAGAAAATATCTTATTCAGAAGTTAGAATAAAAGAGATATAAAAATTATTTTAAATAAATTAATACCAAAATACAAAACAGTGAGAATGTGTATATTTTCAAAGTGCTATAACAGTAATAATGCAATCAAAATGAGGAAGCATAGTAACTCTTGGCAGTATGGTATGATAGGATAATAATAAATAAATTTCAATGTAAGAAGGTTATACTTTGTCAATGGGAAAATCTCACCCATGAACACCCCAATCCCACAATAAATGAGCAAAATCTCACCCATACCCATACTATATATCTCACATGTATGAATACAATCAAGATCTAACAAGACAAAAAGTGGATGTTTAACATAAAAATTCTGTTACCAGTGATCTTACAAATATTATTCCACTATATATATTAATTCATAGCTATGTACGTATTTTATTGGTTAAGACTCTCCCACGTGAAATTGAACAAAACATCGTGTTTCCCTCTCAGATTTAATACGTATTTCACCATCATATCCTAGTTATTAGAAGAGCGCAGGATTTAACTCGAGTTAGTGGAATAAATCATTAATTTCCCTTGCATTAGTGAAATATGAAGATTTGTTCACGCTCGAAAAGTCATATTTCCCTCGAGCAAGCCCTCGTGAAACATGACTTTCCTCGGGTTAACAAATCTTCATATTTCACTAATGCCAGGGAAATAAATGTATAACATTACCTGAGTATCTATGTCTAGAACAACACCTTCAGCTGGAAGCTGGACATCATGAACATACGGACTTGAAGTTTGTATCTTGAAAAGTCCAGCTGTATTAGTAACTTTGATGGAAACATAGTACAAGTGATGACCATGGAGGCTCCAGTCTAAATCTTTTACTTTGGCAACAGTGCAGGTTGGTGGAGAGGTCAAAGTACATGAACTTCCTGTTCTGAGTGGCATGAAGCTGTGCACATCTGTTCCATATGCATGATGACCTAATAAAATAACAATATAATAGTGTTTTAACTCTATAATTCACTATAATCCTAGAATATTGATCACCAAAATCTATTTATTATGTCAATAAATTCAATAACAGACTAGATCTTAATTTTAAGACAAGGGATAATATAAGGATTAAATATAAAAAGAATGTTGGGGGTGAGGTATTAACCCTTTGTTCAAAATCCTGGACCTGGAAATAAAAAAAGTTCAAAACATGTACATCTTAGAGCAAATATACTCACCTAGTGCGAACTGGTAGTCTAGTTCAAATAATTCTTCACTGTCAGAGAATGCTCCTGATGGCCATGATGTTACCAAATAGTCTCCTGATAATGATACGGAGATACTTCCTGTAAAGTCTGGTGGTGTTGTGTCCATAAAGCAGGGACCAATTGTCTACAAAGAATATAAAATTTGTCTTTATAGCATAAATGTTATGAGCTGGATGTTTTGAGTGAAAAATTTGAGATGATTTAAAAAACCTTCATTTTTTCATAATCATAATTAATAATTCCCTCATGCGCTGTGTGCATTTGTGAATTAAGGTGTTTTTTGGTCACTTGTTGAATATTTTGCGATATCCAAATTCTTGAATTAGTTATACTATTTATTAAATTGATAAAATAGACAAAAAATGCTTCAAAGGTGTCATATTTTCCTTAGATCCCTTCCTGAATCTTTCGATGTCACAAATGTCATTTGTTAGTAATGCCCTTGACGACATTAAATAAAAATCGATCTTTCACTGAGTGAAAATATCATATATATTTGAAAAAAGTAAAGAGTTATGTTGTATAGTTATCCTCCAATAGATTTCATCTTTACCCCTTCCTTAGTAGTATAACAACATGTCCATCTTAATTCATTTTCATTTTATGGATGATTCTTACTGTCAAGGGAGTGACTTGTCAACTTTATGGCATTTACATTATTTGTTCATTACTGTGGAATATGTGATTTTACTTGACAGAACAGAATTACTGTGACAAACTTCTATTACAAGGTTATGTTAATATTCTGTGAATCTCATCAGTCCAGAAATTAGATGGCTGAAATCATGACTTGGTTGGCCGATATGAAATTTCTATCTAACAAATGAGAATAGATATCTTATTTTGATTTCACGTCATAGAAATTGACCCTAATCAGACTTGACAAACTACGTGATTTTTGCTCACTTGTAAATTGACAGGTGCCCCTTATGAAGCATGCCAACAATTCTCCTGATGTCACTCCTTGTGGGAGTTTACAAATGTTTTAGTTTTTGTACAATTTATTTGCTATGTCTTTTTCCAGTACTCCTTTTTTATGAAGAAGATTTAAATTAAATATATATAAGGACACTTACATATCATCAAAATACTGATAAATCAAAATAACAGATCATAGGAAATGTTAATAAATAAAAAAAATCCCAGAAATCTAAAATTGAAAAGAAGAAAAAATAACACTGGTTATATCTGGTATAGGATTAAAGAGTAAGGAGGTTAAACCAGTTTTATGGGTAGCTAACAATGCAAGTTATTATACTGGAAACAATTACAGAATTTTTTTGTCAAACCACATCTTACCCTTTGACAAAAGATACATGTATATGTGTGATTGTTCATTTTTTCTCATTAAAATCTTCTATCCTTGAACAAATTTCTGCTAAGCTTTCAAGTTGTTTTCCCTTAAATTCAATTATGAAATATATGTTTAATACTGAATAATGTTTTCTATACTAGTATATCTTTTTTAAAAATTACTGGCCTAGATATACCATAAAAAAATTCAATAGAGGAACAGAAAGTAATAATTTACCGTCATTCCTTCCACGTTTGAATTACTGATTGACTTTATGATAATATAAAATTGTGTTGCATCAGGTATATTGGTATGCATCACTCGACTACTTGGAAGTTGCTTTGTAGATACAAATTCCATTATGTCCGGTGCAGCACTTCCTGGCGTAGAGGAAAATCCTACTTCATAATCATATACCTTGGCTGGGATGTCAACAGGTTCCCATGACATTTCCATCTATTTAAGTAAAAAAAAATAACTCAAATTATTTACTGATTTTACTGTTTAATCTGAAAAATATCCATGTGTAGATTTATTTCAAACTTTTGTGTTTACACCATTTTGAAAAGAATGTGTACAAACTAGAGTTCCTTCCACTTGTCAGTTCAAAAAGAGATCCTTTGGAATGGGATTTTCCAATATATACAAACCTGCTTTAAAGGGCACCTCTGCATAGCATATCACTATCTATAAAGGGCACGACCTTGTAAAATTAACCACTTTATACAGGTAACTTTTCTTCGGTCCCTTTGGTGCCTTTAATACACATGTTTGACTGTATATACAATAAGGATTCTTTTAAGTTCCAATCTAATAAGGGTGTGTTAGTCTCCATTATCAAGGGATAGCAGCGTTTCATTTGTAAAGCAAAGATAAGCATTGTTCATAACTTAAATTTTCCTCCCAAATGAGAAATAAGCCACAGATCCATTGATTTTTAGTCTTTTTTACCAACCACTAAACCAAGAATTGACTTTGATTAAAAAGAAGATTTAGTTAGTCAGTCAAAATGAGCTGCCAGGGTATTCAGCAATATCTACTGCAATTCAATCCACCCAAAGTACATACATGTACATATTTAAGAAAATTTACTAACACAGCCCAATCAAGCTTGAATATCTGATCAATATTATAACCAATATGCATCCTTCTGTAAGTTCAACACATTCAGGGGTTGTGTGCTCAGCTTTGCTAATGTAGCAACATGAGATTTTTTATTCCATCTGGTGACATACTTTTATACTTAATGATAATTCTGGTGACAAAAGTTTTTCATCTTTGTTGAAAAAATGAGCCACAAAATTGAAAAACATTTTGCACTGGTGACTAAAAAATATCATTTGTAATTTCCATGTTTACAATGTATATCACAATTGAATACTTTACTTCAGGCTAATTAACCAAAGTGTTTGAAAGTAAACAAACACAGGTAAAGAACTCCAACATGGAACTGAGGTCATTTTCCATTTGACTGCACAATTACTGACAACTCTCTAGGAACACTCTGCTTTATAAATCATACATAATTGTGTGCTCAGATTACTTTTATTTTTAACACTTTTTTGGTAATATCAGCATCTGAATGTGCTCTTTGATGTGTTGGTTTATTATTTATGCTTTTCACTGCTGATACTGCAAAAATACAGCACAGGTTTATTGTTTATGCTTTTCACTGCAGCTGATATTGCTAAAATACAGTGCAGGTTTATTGTTTATGCTTTTCACTGCTGATATTGCTAAAATACAGTGCAGGTTTATTGTTTATGCTTTTCACTGCCGATATTGCTAAAATACAGCTCAGGTTTATTGTTTAAGCTTTTCACTGCTGATATTGCTAAAATAAAGGGCAGGTTTATAATTTATGCTATTCACAGCTGATATTGCTAAAATACAGTGCAGGTTTATTGTTTATGCTTTTCAATGCTGATATTGCTAAAATACAGTGCAGGTTTATTGTTTATGCTTTTCACAGCTGATATTGCTAAAATACATTGCAGGTTTATTGTTTATGCTTTTCACTGCTGATATTGCTAAAATACAGCTCAGGTTTATTGTTTAAGCTTTTCACTGCTGATATTGCTAAAATACAGGGCAGGTTTATAATTTATGCTATTCACAGCTGATATTGCTAAAATACAGTGCAGGTTTATTGTTTATGCTTTTCACAGCTGATATTGCTAAAATACAGTGCAAGTTTATTGTTTATGCTTTTCACAGCTGATATTGCTAAAATACAGCACAGGTTTATTGTTTATGCTTTTCACAGCTGATATTGCTAAAACACAGTGCAGGTTTATTGTTTATGCTTTTCACAGCTGATATTGCTAAAATACAGTGCAGGTTTATTGTTTATGCTTTTCAAAGCTGATATTGCTAAAATACAGTGCAGGTTTATTGTTTATGCTATTCACTGCTGATATTGCTAAAATACAGCACAGGCTTATTGTTTATGCTTTTCACTGCTGATATTGCTAAAATACGTCGGTTCATCAAAACTTTGTATCATAAAATGTTTACTTACTAAAGATTTAAAGAAATTGATTATGCAGTTAGTTGGGGCATTAAAGAGTGCTACAGGAATAGCCGACATCTGACTTATTAAATACACTTTAACTTACCAAAGAAGATTTAGACAAAATAAGTCCTATAGAGCTGGGCGATCCACTAGAGTTACCACAGAAAACATTGCCATCTACCTCTGTAGAACTCCCATTATCAAACCTCTCCAATGGGAACAGATCAATGTCAGTTAACAATGTAGCTTTGCTCCTGAAGGTATCCAATAAAATTAGTTGAATAAAAAAGAATTCCATTAGCGCATTTTCTCAAAATCTTCAAAAGTACTACAGCAGAATTATACTACAAAGAAGTAAACTGGCATCAAAAAGTCAAAGATTATGAAGAAAAAAAATAAACAAATGACAAGTCAATGATTATGACAGTTCTTCAAAGAAATAAAGACTACTGTCACTGCCTTTAAATATTTTAAAACTAGATAATTATGGATATATAATAATATGTCTGACCATACTTTGGGTAAGTAGCAAGGATATAACATACAATAAAATGATCAATCTTAATACATGTACATTTATATATAGCAACCTTCAGACATAATTTGATCTTAAACAAATGTAGGCTCCAGGTATACAAAAGATGAGCAATAAACACCACCTTTCAACAAAAAAAAAAAAAAAAAAAAACACAGAAAATAAAAAATAAAAAAAATATCTGAATATCATGACTTGTGAAACAATATCAAATTTCAAAGTAAATGCAGAGTTTTCTGTTGATGAAAGTTTGACATGATTTGATATAATGATCCATTAAATACTTAAAAAAAATTGCTTACACACAGTCAGCAGTTGGATTGGGTATAAGCCTTCTGATGCGATCAGATCCAAGGATATAATAATTTGTTCGTGCAGAATCTGTAACCAGTCCTCCTGTTATGATAGCATCTTTCACAACCACCTCCCTGACTCCAGGGACAGAGCTGTCAATAGTAACTCCATCAGAACAAACTGGGTCTGAAGGGTCTAGAGCTCTGTTATAGGCCACTACAGTGAAATAGTATGTTCCATCACCTGCAGCAGTATGGCTACCAAACGTATTGTAAGTTTCTACGACCTGCAATTTCATTAATTCCTATATAAATAATAAGTTTTATCCTGCAATCGGTGTTACAACAGACAAATTAAAGGTGTCAAAAACAACAAAGCTGTATCTGTATACTGTACAAATACAGCATTAAGCCCTGCCCACTATCTGGTCATTTTCGTTAGTTTCTTTAAAAAATTACTTTTCGAAAAATTATTCTTGTTTTATTGAAATTATTAGTACCATATTTGCAACTCACTATCTATTAAAATAGACAAATTACTGTTATTTTCTACTCAATTGGTAATGTTTTTTAGACTTACATGAGGCCTTCTTAAGGGTTCTCAGATATTGTTTTTTTTTTAAATTATAAAAAATAATTATTTTTATGTCGATATTGCAAGATAAAAACAATATTAGTATACTATATGTACATTGTATATAAGAATACAGAAATTATTTGTACTCAGCTCGGAACTGGAAAAAATGCTTGGCAGAGCCTAGCATTTTTCCTAGTTCCTTAGCCTCATACAAATATTTTCTGTATTGAATGAATGCCTCTGTCTTTATTTAGTATCAGTCCACCATGTTCTTCGATCTCTGGTTTTATTATATAGATTTAATGGCACTATGGCTACTAAATCTACACCATTTAACTTTAATTATATGTTTTAGGTCAATGTATGAAATGATAAGTTTTGTCACTACTGACAGTTTGGCTACCAAATTAATCTCTAAAACCTGCAATGTAATAAACTGTCATTGGCAATCACAATGAAATTGTAGATCTCTGTTTGCAGCATCAGTACAGAAGATATTGTATGTTTCTACAACTTTGAATGTAATAAAATTTCATAGACCACTATAACGAAAAAGTAGGTTCAATCAAGACTGACATTACAGTAAGGGCTATTGCAGTAAAATGAATGTGGAAGGGTAGGAAGGGACTTCCAAAATACCCCCACAACCAATAATTTTTTTAGATAACTTTATATAAATCTGATAGACACGCACTAAAAATGATCCAGTACCCACGTCCTATAATAAAACTTCCCTTCCTACCCTCTCACATCCATTTTAATGGAATAGCACTAACTGCATGTATTGTAGGATTTTACAATATGAATATATTAGAAATCTCATTTTTACTTACATTTGGGTGTGTAAGAGTCAGATCAAAATTACTTTTATCAGCACAGCTGGTATCAACAATGTACTGATAGAAAAAGACACCACTCTCTCTGTCAAAAAACTGGTCCCAATATGCTTTCAGACTGGTCCCTTGTTGGTAGTCTATCTCAGGGATATTTTGTAGTCCGTCATGGACTACACCTGTATGTGGAGGGCTGATGTCAATAGTAATCTGAAACATGTATGCCACATAAATAATATTCTGAGTTGAAATTATGCACTATTTTTTACTTTTTCAACCATTATGAAAAGATTATCAATGTGACAACACTAGAATATGATAAAATTAATATTAATTGTCAATAATTAAAATATTTTTGGCCTTTTCTGTACATCTCATCTTGAAGGAAAATTAAAGAATATTAAGTTACAATGTAGTTATTGATGTAATAAAAACAGTTCTCTAATTCTGTGCGCATTTATACATCTCTAGACCCGTTTGATAAGTTCTGATATCACGACACGTTGGATAATAAATGCTCGTGAATTTCCCTTCAAAAAACGTTTGGAAGACACCTCAGAATTTTATATTGTCATTACATAAAAAGACTCTAAAACTCGTGTTGTCTTAATTATGAAATTTATTCACTCTTGATTATCAAATTTTCATTTTTTAAACTCTTGGACAAGCCTCGCAGTTTAAAAATCAAAATTTTAAAAATTAGTATCTAGAGTTGATAAATTTCATAATGAACTGGTCATTGTTTTAGAATCTATATTTAAACCTGAATATTAATATTCAATTAATTGTTATATTGATAATCACAGAAACACCATGATAGTAGTTTGAATAACTATTTTAGTGAGTATTGTAGTACAAAATTCTCTTGGATGTGCTGTGAATACCAAATTTAAATGTCAGACCGTACAAACCTTTTTAGTGAGTACTGTAGTAAGTTTGGCTTTACTTGTCACAGAAACTTCTATAAAGTAGTCATATTCATGTACGCCTCTGTCTTTATTTAGTATTAGTCCACCATGTGCTTTGATCTCTGGTTTTATTTGAAAATGTCGATGGTAGCATCCCATAAAAGCAGTACAATAACAGTTAGGTCCGCGAGCATATGACCCATATGTATCCTCACAAACTGATATATCCTGCAAAGTAAAAATTACGGCATTTTTTATTAAAGAGTACATGACATTTAAAATACCAAAGAATCTATATATACATGTACTCCTATGATTTGTCTTCTAGGAGACAATTCTTAGCACAACGAAAATCTAAATATATTCCATAGAGGCACAGTGCACTTACTCTTTAAAATTAGACACTAACAAAAATAATTAAAATTTACACTTTGAACGTACGTATCCATATAATGACAATAAATTATGAAATTTCTTCACATTTGAATACATTCAATAAACTTTTTATTATATTACTTTCAATAGATATTTGTGCATCAATGTGTTCTGTGTAAATATACTTTTTTATCCATTTGTTAATAAAACACTCATTCTTTGTAATATCATCATTTACTGACAGACTTTTCATCAGTCATTGTAAAAATATCACATTTAATTTTTTTCTTTACAATGATATTAGAAAACAAAAACCATGTATAACAGTTACAAAAACTATGTATAACAGTTACAAAAAGTATGAAGAACATCATGAATATTTACAGCAGCATTTCCTTGGGCTATGATATCTTCCAGTCCATGTACCACTTCAGAACCACCATAACTATCATACAACTTCCAGGAGACGCTATCCAGTCCACTGTGGAAATCATAGGCTTCCCATTCTATTCTGTTAAAATATGTGTAGCTGTTATATTATGATAATTTTATTGGAAGTCCTAGTGTGTGTTCTACTTAGTCCAAACATCCTATTGATGAAAATGTCAAAGCACTAAAATTTAGTGGATTCTTTAAAATATTCAACTGAATTGTTATTTCAAGGTTGTTCAGATCAGAGAAAAAGTTCAACATATCCTTAATTCGACCCAAGTGGTAGCAATTATAAAACTTAATTTAGAATTGAAACAACTGCCAATAATTTACTAATTATCTTATACACTGAACCGCAAAAGAAACGTCGCACAAAATGACATGTTCACATACATTTATTTCAAAGTGACATTTATATATTTTAAATTAATTTTTACAAAATTTAATGAATGATTTACAGTCTTTTGGTTACAATGTTCACAAAAACGTCACAATTGTCGCAACGTCACATGTTTTCAATGCTGTGCTCCCACGTCCGTTAATAATTTGTATGTCCTCCACCGGCACCAATTACTGCGGCACATCTTCGGTACATGGAGTTGATGAGCCGATTAATAAACGCCATCAGAATACGTGCCCATACTCTCTGAAACGCTTGTGAAAGTTCAGCTGCAGTTGTCGGACTTGGCTGCTCATTATTCAACCGTCTTTGAACTTCGTCCCATAAATGTTCAATAGGGTTTAAATCTGGACTCAAAGCCGGCCAATCCATAACATTAATGTTATTCTGCTGTAGGAAGTCTCTTGTGGCTCTTGCGGTATGCTCACGTGCATTGTCCTGTTGGAAAGTCTTGTTTTGATGACGTGCGAAATGGGGCTGAACATGGGGTGTCAAGACTTGGTCGATGTAAAGGGCAGCTGTTACGCCATTTCCTCTGCCTGGGCCAAGGTTCTGAAAGATGACTGGACCAAGTTTAACGTTAAGGCCGATTCCACCCCATACCATGATGCTAGGTCCTCCCCACGCGTCTGTTTCCAGAATGCAGCTGTCTTCGTAACGTTCCCCGCGTCTTCTCCACACTCTGGTTCTGCCATCGGCTGTTGAAATGCAGTAACGGCTTTCGTCAGAGAAGATGATGTTATGCCATTGTCGATTTCGCCAATTCTGTCGCTGAGTGGCCCACTGAAGACGAGCTTGACGGTGTCGAGGAGTAAGAATAGGTCCTCTTGCTGGACGGCGACATCTCATGTTTCTAGCAGCTAATCGCCGACGAACCGTATCATCACTTATGGGTCGTCCATGTGTTCCAACAGTGTTTCTGGCAGTTTCGGCAGCTGGGGTGAACCGATTCATCAAATGGTGACGAACAATGCCTCTATTCTGTCTAGGGGTAGTGACTTGGGGTCTACCACTCCGTGGACGGTCATTTGTGCTGTTTGTTGCATTGTACCGTGTCCGTAGACGTTCAATTGTTCGAACAGCACAGTTGAAGTCGTTGGCAATAACTCTGGCAAATTGCCCAGCATCCAATCGACCAATGGCCTGTTCTCTCTGTTGTGGAGTCAGACGTGGCATAGCTTCTGTGTCAACACTGATACTAACACTCTTTAATTTTCTCCGGCCTTTTATACCCATAAAGGAGCATGAATTTCACGAACATTTAAGATTTAAGAAAAATTACCGCCAAGTGTGTCCCACGAGCGGTTTTAGGTACGGTCGCTCTACGATATCAACTGAAAATTATTCAACCGAAAATTTAATTCACAGGTAATTTAATCTTACCTGGTGATGTAATCGTAATACTGATTATATAAAAATCATTAATTAATATTTATTTTGAATTTTGCTAACATTTTGAACAAGAGGCTCTCAAGAGCCTGAATCGCTCACCTGGCAAACAATGACTATAAACTAAATTAATATATTAATGTTTTTTTGTAAATTAAACTGAGTATTTAAGGTCACATAAAATGCTGAAAATACCTTTAAAAGCCTTTCAAGAACCTCTGGAAAGAAATGGGCATGAGTTCTCCCTATGCTTGATTAAGATACAGATGGTCAATCTGATGATTCACAATACAAAATACAAGCTTTAATTCATCTTCAAATACAAGTATAAATCTTTTGGTCTATATGTTGTCTTCGTTTTTAAAATGTTTGAAAGAAGTTATGTAAAAATTGTGGGTTAAGGCTTTTTATTGTACTTGAAAAGGAAATATTGCAGGAACAATCATGCTAAGTTTCATCCAAATCCCCCTAGTAGTTTCAGAGGAGAAGATGTTTGAAAATTTGTTAACAACGATGATGACATACACCAAGTGATGGCAATTAAAAGCTCACATATTATGAAGTTTAATCATTGTTATACAACATTCTCATCATCAGCATTCACTAAGGATACCATGTTTACTTTAAAAACCAAATATTGTTGAAATCCGAGCAAGTGTAAAAAATGGCGGGAAAATGGCAGCCATTTTAAAAATGGCCGTCCAAAACAAACTTTCATCATCACCATTCAACTCGGCATACCATGTTTGCCATCAAAGTAGCTTTCATCTTCATTTTATTTCTATAATTCAGGAAAAAATAGCAAAAAACAGCATTTTGACTCCTATGTTCTATTTTTAGTAAGGGCGGTCATGTTTTTCGACCAATCCAAAATCCAAGCATTAACTTTTTGCAGGATACCCTAAGGAACAATCTTACCAAGTTTCATTTGATTTTGAATAGTAGTTTCAGAGAAGAAGATTTTTGAAATAATAACATAAAAAAAGCCAAAAATGTCAAAAAGGGCAATAACTCTAACATCAGTTGACAGATTTTCACGAAAATCAGCACACAGGTAGCTCTCATCATGCTGAACACTTTCAACCTGCCAGAATTTGCCGTAACCTGATGATTTTTGAGATATTTGCGAAAAACTGTTGTTTGACCCCTATGTTCTATTTTTAGTAACAGTGGCCATGTTTTTCGACGGATCAAAAATCGAAGCATAAACTTTGTGCAGGATACCCTAAGGAACAATCATGCTAAGTTTTGTCCAAATCCATTCAGTAGTTTCAGGGGAGAAGATTTTTGAAATAATAACATATAAAAAGTGCAAAATTTGGAAAAAATCAGGAAAAAGGGTGATAACTCTGAAATGAGTGGTTGGATCTTCTTCAAAATTTCAGGGCAGGTAGATCTTGAGGTGCTGATCACTTTTACCCTATGCCAGAATTTTGATATCTGTGACCGTTTCTGACTTATTTGCAAAAAACTGTGATTTACCCCTATGTTCTATTTTTAGCCATGACGGCCATGTTTTTATACGAATCAAAAATCCAAACAATAGATTTGTAGCACCCATACCAATTAATAACTGTACCAAGTTTGGTTGCAGTTGGACTTATGGTGTTGGAGGAGTTAACGTTTGAAAAAGTTAACGGACGACGGACGCCAAGTGATAGCAATAGCTCACCTGACCCTTCGGGTCAGGTGAGCTAAAAAGCGACGTTTCTTTTGCGGTTCAGTATATAACGAGTGAAGGTAACATAAGGTAACGAAATTTTCAACTGAAACGAGTTCAAGGCGAGGACTATAGTAACTGTAAACCATTTTGGAAGTCAAAATGTTTCCTTTCCAACAATGTCCCAATTCTTAAAGATTACATTACATTTGATTGAAAAAACAAATCTTTTTTTTCATATCAAAAAGAAATTAGATCAGCCACGCACTCATGATGGCAATAAGATGTAATTATGGCAACAGGCAGTGATTGGTACAGTAAGAGATTTTTTTGTACTTTGACGAAACATTTAAGATCTTTCCGGAAAAAAATTGAACGGTTTATGTGGGACACACAACAATTTAATATTATTTTTGCATACATAATTAAATTTATGCTAATTATGCCTTTCATCATAGTGATTGTTAATTATTATTTCAATTATATTCATACCAAAAAAGGTAAAACTTTTAAGAAATTATGTAATAAAAGAATATTTGAGAAATGATTTAAGGTGGCTACAATAAATAATGATTTTACCACAGGTAGGCCCTTTATGCCAAATATTTTGCAACAAGCCAAAGCGAGTCGTTAAATTTCAGCATAAATGGCCTACCTGTGATAAAATCACGATATTCTCAAGCCACTATCATTTTTTCTATTCTAATTGAAACGCCGCAACATAGGTATTCTGACATGAAGACGCCATTACATAACGCAAGTTATACTATGGTCTCGTTAAGGCTTGTTGGAAACTTTACTATGATGTTGCCAAACAAGCTGTCTGGAGTCTGTGACGTTGGAATCAAAATATCCATATTTTACCATGGATGTAGACTAAAAGCGTTTGAAGTAGGTCATACTAGAATTGATGCTTTTGACCTAAACACCACAAGAAGTTTACACGTCTATAATAAGTAAAGATAAAATATACAGAAGGCTTTCCAAAATAAAAAAGGAAATTCTTGGATGTCCTTTTTACCGGTATGAAATTGAAAAATTCCATCAAAATGCCAAAAACAACATTTTTAGTCCGTTTATTTGTTTAAATTGGTCGTATATTTCAGAAAAGGTAAAACCCAAAGAATAAATTTATTCCAAAGTAACAATAAATATACTATTAACATTAAAGTTCATTATAAAATGTATCTTCCTAAGAGAAATATATCAGAATAAATTTATTCTTGGGTCATGAACAATTTCAAAGCTAACTGCTTGTAGACTGAGAATAAATTTATTCTTACCTCTGATATGACCCAGCTTTATTAATAGCCATCTTAATTGTTTTGTTGAGAATAAATTTATTCTTCAAATCTGAGTTTACAATCTACTTTTCCAGAGAATAAATTTATTCTTTAAATCCAAATGTACAATCTTCTTTTTCAGAGAATAAATTTATTCTTTAAATCTAAATGTACAATCTTCTTTTTCAGGGAATAAATT
The DNA here is from genome assembly GCA_028015205.1 of Mytilisepta virgata. Taxonomy (NCBI): domain Eukaryota; kingdom Metazoa; phylum Mollusca; class Bivalvia; order Mytilida; family Mytilidae; genus Mytilisepta; species Mytilisepta virgata. The sequence continues at coordinate 43,832,057 of CM051515.1, forward strand.
TATTCTTTAAATCCAAATGTACAATCTTCTTTTTCAGGGAATAAATTTATTCTTTAAATCCAAATGTACAATCTTCTTTTTGAGAGAATGAATTTATTCTTTAAATCCAAATGTACAATCTTCTTTTTCAGAGAATAAATTTATTCTTTAAACACCAAGGTAAAATCTTCTTTTTCAGGGAATAAATTTATTCCCAAATACATATATACAATCTTGTTATGCTAAAAATAAATTTTTTCTTTAATTTTGATGTACAAAGACAATTTATGTATTCCTAGCATACATTATTTTTTCTTATCTTCATCATCATTCAAAACGGCCTCGGTGGTCTCGTGGTAGCATGCTCGCCTTGAGTGTTGAAGGTCGCAGGTTCGATCTCTGGCCGGGTCAAACCAAAGACATTTAAATTGGTATTTGCCGCTTCTCTGCCAATCACACAGCATCTGCATTGTAGGAGTAAGAGCAAAGGACTGGTCAGCTCGGAGTCAGTATAATGTACAAAAGTAGGCATTTGTGAGACATTGACAACTAATGCAAAGTATCACGAATGAACTCCGAAAAGTACAATGTACTGAAATATAGCAAACACAGTTTCTGAACGAGCACCCATAGTATGGAAATTTGAAGTAAGCATATGAATTAGCTTGGCCTACAAGGTAGAAATTCATAAAATATGTGACACACCTGTAGAAGGAGATGAACAATCTCACAGAGTATCAATATTAAACTTCAAACAGCTCAGAAAATATAGTGTACATATAATTTCGAAGCATGAATTCACAGTCAGACATCACTATAGCTATAATTCTTGATTTGGGCCTTTATTAAAAAAACTGCTTACCAAATACCCTGTTAAATCTAACATTTATTCAACTAAACTATAATATCATTCCGTCCTTGTATTTATATAACTTACATCAGTAGCTAGCTGCTTGTTTGTGTTTTTCATTTATTAACTGTATTTGCCAATAGAAAATTCCCAGTGTATTGCAATTTAAAGCGATTGTTGGGATGGTGACAATGTCTAAACATTGATCATTCAGGCTTCTTGTGATAAATGATTTATTTTTTGTTTATAACAGAATCTTGTTCCAGTTTTATATTGGGTCCTTTTCATGTTTTAAGCAAAAGTCCTCTAATATGCCAGAGATATATTTTGTTGTGGTCTTTATTATTACTGGTAAAATATTCCATACAAACTGTTGCAACCTAAAAAAAATTACATCGTATGTATTTTTTTTTTATAAAGTCTTCTATTTGAAAAGTAACTAACTGAAATGTATGCATCGACAGACCTTAATAAAATAAATCAGGCTATATTGCAGATATCCATGAAATTTTCCATGCAACGAGAATATAAGATACTGCATTGAATATTGAACTAGAGGCTCCCAGAAGAATGTGTTGCTCACATTAAATCATTTGCGGACTTAAAGCAATATAAATCGCTTGACTATGTTTATCTTGACTGGCAGTCTGGAGGATAAAAGTTCTGTTTGGCACACTGGTTCCAAATTGATCACTGGTTTCAAACAAGAAGAGCTTTTAAATGTATTTTCCCACAGGGTGTTAGTTAACCACCTAGAATGTTCCAGGCCAACAAATAATATTCTGACCATTTCTGCCAAATTAGGTTCCACTTGACTCACTGGTTTAGGAAAAAAGACTTGTAAGTGAATTTTACCATAAAGTTAAACTAAGTTGGCCATCTTGGATGGCAGACAGGGTCATTGCATACAATTCTGTGAAAGGATCAACTGAGGACCATTGCTACTAAGATTGGTTCCAATTTGCATACTGATTTCAGACAATATTTTTTTGTCAGTTTTCCCATATGTTTGGCTCTGGTGCCATGTTGGATGGAAGTCTGGGTCATCAGTTACAACTTTAACTAAAGGCTCCCAGGAGCCTGATCACTCACCTGGACTATGTCCATCGTGACTGGCAGCCTGGAACTGCTGTCAACTTTCAATTTCAAACAAGAAGACCTTTCAGTGATTTTTCAAGTTAGTTCCTATGTTAAGCACTGTTCGGCTCTGGTAGCCATCTTGGATGACGGGTTGGATCGTAGGATATAACTCTGTAAGAGGACCAACTAAGGACATTGCTGCCAAGTTTTTTCCCAAATGGCCAAGTGGTTTTAGACAAGAAGATCTTTAAGTAAATTTCCCATATGGTACTATGTTTAACAATGTTCAGCTGTGAAGGCTATTTTTTATGGTAGGCTGGCCTATCGGATACAATTCTGGAAGAGGACCACCAAAGGACCACTGCTGCTAAGTTTTGTTCCAATTGGCTGAGTGGTTTCAGATATTAAGAAGATGTTAATTTCCCATAGGGTTCTATGTTAAACTATATTCGGCTTTGGCGTCCGTCTTGGATTACAGGTGGGGAAATTGAATATAATTCTGAAAGAGGACCACCTAAGGACCATTACTGCCAGGTTTTCTTCCAATTGGACCCGTGAAGATCTTTAAATTCTCCATAGGGTCCTATATTATACTAGGTTTCAGACAAGAAAATATTTAAGTAAATTTCTCATAGGGTCTTATGTTAAACTATGTTCTGTCCTGGCACTGGCAGCCATCTTGGATGATAGGCCGGGTCATCAGATATAATTCTGAAAAAGGATCATTTAAGGACCATTCTTGCTAAGTTTTGTTCCGATTGGCCTAGTGGTTTCAGACAAGAAAATCTTTAATTAAATTCTCCATAGGGTCCTCTGTTAAACTATGTTTGGCTCTGGTGGCCATCTTGGATGACCGGCCTGTCATTGGATATAATTCTGAAAGAGGACCACCTAAGGACCATTGCTGCTAAACTTTAGTCCAATTGGCCAAGTGGTTTCAGGCCGGAGGCAAGAACATCTTTAAGTAAATTTCCAATAGGGTCCTATGTTAAACTGTGGCCATCTTGGATGACAGGCGAGGTCATTGGACATTTTTCTGAAAGAGGACCACCTAAGGACCATTATTGCTTAGTTTTGTTCCAATTGGCCAAGTGGTTTCAGTCAAGAAGGTCTTTAAGTAAATTTCCCATAGTGTTCTATGTCAAACTATGTTCGGCACTGGCGGCAATCTAGGATGAGGGATCGGATCATCGGATATAATTCTGAAAGAGAACCACCTAAGGACCATTGCTGCTAAGTTTTGTTCCAATTGGCTCAGTGGTTTCAGAGAAGATCTTTAATGGAAATTTTACTACGACGACGATGACGATGGACGCCAAGTGATGGCAATTGCTCACATGGCCCTTTGGGCCAATTGAGCTAATAAAGGATCATCTAAGGACCATTGCTGCCAATTTTGGTTCCAATTGGCTTACTGATTTCAGATTTAAAATAAAGGCAGATGGACGACAGACCCCAATTGATGGCAATAGCTCACATGGACCTTTGTACAGGGGAGCTAAAAATGAATGATTTAACAGTCTTAAATAATTGAAATCTTCTTTTTGTAATTCATTAGCGTGTAAACAAATTTAAAAGCACTCATGGATGACTGAAACACATTTAAGGCATGAAGGCAGTCGGTCAACGCCTTTACACTCCAATGAACCTATTAAAAGAAGCAATCCCTTCTTATAATATTACATCTGAAAAATAGGAAGATTTTAGTCACAATTGAAATTTACTACTTTTGGTACAACATTTTATCCCTGGGCCCCTATTTTCAAAATCAAAATCCTAAAACTTTATTTCACCTGTAAATACATATGACAATACTGTGCAAAGTTAAATGCCGAAAAGTCTAGGTCACAAGATTATTTTTTATAAATTCGACTACCTGCGAACAATAATGTTTTCAATTGATCTGTAGATGGTATGCAATCATTATAAAGATATAACGGCCCTAATCGCAACAACAGAAGATACATGTAAGAAGTTGACAGACGCCAGAATGGACAATCTTACTGTGTCACGTACGAACAGTTAAAGTTATAGCAGCTACGATTTAAAAAAAAAATAAATGTTTTATAGGAAATAATAAAGCAATCCTTCAAAATGGTCTAGAGAAATTTTTTGTGTAAACAAATCACCGATGTACTAACATTCAACAAACCTTGTTTGAATTTTTGTCGGTGCGACAAAAAATCAAATTAATTCCCGCCCCTATTCATATGACCTCAACATGACCTCTTACCGTGGAAATCGTGCGCTTGCGGATAGCGAAAGTTGATGAAGAAAATGTCTACACAAAGTAAATAGTAGTAGTCGACCAAGATCATTTACTGTTTCTGCTAAAAAAAAAGAAATTGCAAAGTGGTGTTTGCAACGCCTACGAAACGTATGATATTTGGCAGGCGTCAAAATGGCAAGAAGAGGCTGGGAATGAAATACATTATCATAAACTTCATCGATTGAATCATCACGTATTTTGATATTTACGATTTCCCAAAATAGCTCCTCAATGTTATTGTTTTACAGTAACTAAAGCTTTTTACGCTAATTTTCTCAAAACAAGTGTGTGAAGATTGTAATTTAAATGAATAAAATAAATTTGAAATGCATTACAATGTTTACGTTCTCACTTCTTGGAATTAGATTATTTTGGACAAAAAATATGAAGCTCGGTCATTTCCGTTAAGACTTACCGATTGCATAAATAATCAGCCTCACTTCTAAAGACGATGCGAAATGTTCTTGGAAATTAGTGTAATTACCCGGAAGAGGGGGGAGGGGTAACTCTCTGGATTGTTGACGAGGATGTGCGGAAATGGCCTAAGAAAAGGTACCCGAACAAATACTAGAATACATGTTAATAATATACAAAAAAAAATATTTAGATGAAAATACCTATACCCGCAAAACAGCCATATCGGCAAAGCACACCCGGACTTATACTGATGTTTATGCACAAACATCCGAGGAATTGAATAGCACAGTCAATTTACAACCCGAATATATATTAGTTTTTCAAAACACACCCCGAACAATACCAAAAATCATGGAAAACCCCACTCCCGGGTTATTACATTAATTTAAAACCCTAGACTTATAAATATACCTGAATTAATGTTTTTGGGTTTCAAAATAACAGTTTTCCGAGATACTTTTAAATCACAATTTTCAAAATATGTATTTTGAACAACCTTCCAATCCTCACCTGCATACGGCATGATTAACTCGATCGTAACTAAATCTTAAATAAAATGAACATACCTCTCAACTTAAATGAGTAGTGTGTAATCTTTCGCCAATTAATTATAGTTTTTCTATCGATCAGACACGGTTCCATGTAATAACGTGACCATGACCAATTCAAACCATATGATTGGTTATCGTTGACCACACCCATTATGTCCATCAATTCATCATACACGTGCATATATTTGAGCTGTTTAACCCCGTTACTTATGAATAAAAGAATTATCAAACTTCTAATTGATCAAATGGAAAGTAAGCATTAACATGATGATATGAGGCGTATGTACCAAAGTTTATTGTTCCCCTCGTCACCATGCAGCTGTTTTCCTTTGAGAATAATAAATTTGTTACTATCCTCCTAACCATTTAACAGCTATATATACTTTCATATTTCGTCCTCAAATAAACTTTTTCGTGTACAAATATGGCATCGTATATGTCGTCAAACGATATATTACAGGGTATATCCACTTTTATGCCGTAAACGTGAATTGGGTATGCTTTGAAGACCAAAAGTATCTTTTCTACAGGAAAAAGTTGTGTACAATAACAATCTTGTACTGCACTGTAATACATATTTACATAGGCCGCGCCATGTTGATTTTTGAATGACGCGACGGTTGCCGATAAGTCTGTGAAACATGCGTTTTATTAATTATACCCCCGCAAACGAAGTTTGGAAGTATATAGGTTTCAGTCTGTCCGTATGTCCGAAATAAGGTTGTCCGCGACTCCTCCTACATTTCTTGCATAATTCTCATGAAACTTTATGGAGTTTTAGATCACTATATGGAGATGTGCACATTGTCGGAATTTCTGTTTAGACAAGAAATGTAAAAGATATGGCTGTTTGGACTTAGGCAATTTTTAACAAAACTTCTTTACATGTGTTGTCCGCAACACCTCCTATATTACATGTACTTGCATGATTCTCATGAAACTTTATGGAGTGTTAGATCACATTATAGAGATATACATATTGTCAGTATTTTCTGTTTGGGCGAGTACTTTGAAAAATATGATTATTTCAACTTTTTGTAGGCTTCAAAACAGACATGTTGCTGAGGGGGGGGGGGGGGGGGGGGTATTAGTCCCTTTCAGGACAGTTCTGTTTATTCTTGAGTAAATGATTATTTATATAATTTGGCAGTGTATATTGATTTTAACATTAGTTAAATTCCAAATAAGCTCTTAAAAGGAAGCCCCATATTGATGTATTGCAAATCAATATCGGATACATAGGACAACTCATAAGAGCAAAGGGCTAGATCTTTATATTCTTATTTTATGAAATAATCGAATATGAAGTCCCATTCCAGGTGTAAATTACTTCAACTCCGTAGCTGGCGCAGGTAAAAAGTCTCGAAAATTAAGACCTGACACTTTTTTGGCCCCTTTAAATCTCTAAAAGATAGAGGTATTTAAGAGATAGTCAAAATATGGATCTAAATGACGTTTATTCCATTTCAATCAAGAAACACTGAACACAAAAAATCAGTTGAAAATTTTAAAATGTACACCAAAATTATATAAAAAAACTTTATCCCCCCCCAAAAAAAAGAGTCCAGATTTACTAAAATCATTCGTATATGGAGATCATTGTGGTAAAATATTATAAGGATTTGTTTAATACATGTAGAACAAAAGTAAATGAGCGGAAAATTAACTGTCTACGGGAGCCGAAACCGACGGCACTACCATACCATAATACGTCTGCACATATTTTTCTACACCAGGGTTAACAAGTCGGGCTTAGTAGTGCATGGACATTACATGCACATTCTCCACAGATGGACTCTTTTCGATTTTTTGTTATTTTTTTTTTTATCATACTGACGTAGTGTATCTGTAAATATAAATAATCACTTTTTAAACTGTATCCTCTACGACTTACGGCTCGGGATATTTTGCCCTATCGCAACTGGTCATGTATTTAAGCAACTCATTTCAAAACACATAGAAACAGTTATTAATAAAATAAGGAAATATTAGATTTGGCCACTGTAACTGAGTTTCTGTGGAATGAAAAACTAACAACAAATAGTCAAATAGTATATTTGAGAATAAATAAATATCAGAATTTTTATTTTATGTATAAGCTAGACGTAAATTAAAATATGCCAAAATACTCAAATAAAACCCTCTCCTTTATGAATTCGATCAAATTATAATGTATTTTTTTCTGATGTGATATGAAAACGAATAGATGTGGGGTTTGTGTCAGCATCCCATGCCTAATTTAATGTCTTTAACAATCCAAAGAGGCAACATAACAGCAACTAATGGTGTTTGGTGTGTGATTTTTTATTGTCTTGCAATGGGAAATGCAGGGTGACTTTCTCCCCAGGCCAAAATTACTGTAACAAACTAATAATACAGCCGTTGTTGATATTATCAGAATCATTGTGTACAATCGGTAAAGTACGAAAGACGCAATAACAGTGGACTACTTTTACAACTAACTACGAAACATTCGGATCTATGAGGGTTTTTAACAAGGCGTTGTAAACATTCATGATACATAATTTCCGAGATATTGAAAGTCTGCTTGAATATTTGGGGAAACTGTCAATTTTCTTAACATTTGAAACAACTACTTTCTTAATAATCCCTACATATTGTATCATTGTTGAAGGTAGAAAATCTGAGGAATCAAACATTGTGCCATCTTTCAAGCCTGCCGGTTGTACACGGTGTTAGTGCATTATATATATTTGTGTGTTGTCTCTGGTTCTGTTTCTCTTGGTTGTGCTTCTGGTATTTGGTTAAACTAAATAAAATATGTTCCTTGTGTTGTTGTTGTTTGTATTTCGCCTTGTCTTTGGAATTCGGTAATATTTTATTGTTCGTGTAGTAATTCGTTTGATTAAAACATGAAAATATCCCAATGTGTCGTCACAAACAGTATAATCAGCAACAAGAAATAAATAACAAGAAAAGTGCTTGGCCGAAAAAAAGGACAAAGTTTAGTGGATAAGATATTTTTATTCGTTTATCATATTTTGATGTTACTAATTCAAAAATTCAAATTCTTTAATGTCAATGAAGACGCCCCAAAGGATGGATGGATGAATTATTGTTTAACGTCCAGTGGCAACCAGGTGCATATCAGGACGAGAACATGTTGATATGATAATGAATATGATCCCTGCTTTGTACTAGACCGACACGCTGAGCCGGATTTTTAATGTGCTAGCTCACGAGGTAACTGTCCGCAGGAAGACATATCATCTCACTCGGACACATTATACTGACTCCGAGCCGACTAGTCTTTGATCTTACTCCTAGATGCCGCGTTCTTGGCGGAGAAGCAGCAAATACCAGTTTTAATGTCTTTGGTTTGACCCGGCCGGGGATCGAACCCGCGACCTTCCGCACTTGGGGCGAGCACGCTACCACGAGACCACCGAGGCGGTCCGCCCCAAAGGACAGTTCAATCAATAACAATGATTATAATTGATTACAATAATTTTATTTCTTACCAATCTTCAGTTATGTCAGTTCAGATCATATTAAATCCACTAAAATTTGTAAGAATATAAGCCTCAATATGCAATAAGATGTTTTTTTTTCTGGTATCTCCCATAATTATTTTTGTATCAGAAAGTACCCACAATTTTCGTTAATCATGATACAATAAAAAATCCGACGCGGGACATTTTAGCTCATTGATAAGACCATTTAGCCGAAAAAATTGACCTTTAGCGGTAATTTTGCGGAATTTAAAATACTATGTGGACATTTTATTGGGAGAGTTTGGTAATGGTCTGGGTCTTTCAGCTGTAAAAATGTTTTAGTCTGTATGTTAGTCATTAGGAGCACCCTGTGTGTTTCCAACTGTGTCTTGGCCAACGCTGGATATGTGTTTGCTCTTTTAATTCTACACAGAGCCTTTGGAACATTTTTCAGATCGTTTGGTTGCAGCGCCTCCTCTTACTGATCTTGTAATGCGCGTCAAATAATTTTGGAGGGTTTTTCGGTAATAGTCATTAATCTTCTCACTATTGACAATATTTTTGCTTACTATACATTGTATGTAACAAAATAATGAAAATTTGCTGTAAAATATTCCGCTAAAATGTCCTGCGTCCAAAAAAATCGAATCCAGCATTAAGCTCTCAAGAAAATATAATGGGAAATGAATTTCTTCGACCTCGTTCAAATTGGTAAAAATTTTCACTACAGACATATCAAATGTTCACGACTTTGTGTTTGTTAATATAATTTAGTAAAACTATGCAGCTCGCATGAAGTCTAATATGTTGAACTATTTATTTCGAATTCCTGTTACATATATTAACACACATTTGAAGATTAAATATGAAAATGAAAAAATATGGAGTTCTGAACTAATTTTCAATCTCTTTCATATTTTTTTTTTTAAATTACTTTGCATATTGTAGACATTTGACAATAACCAAGTTACCGTGATTAGGAACATAATGTGATTTGTACCGGAAATGTGATTTGATAACTATCAATAATGAAGTGTGACTAAAGATTTGTATTTATCTCAGTTTTATATGCGTTTATCAATAGAATAATTACAATATAAGGATTTTTATTGTTTAACATCTTCCAGCTAATTCGCAACTTGGAAACTACTGTGAATAGGATAATAACGATCGTCACCATAGCAGCATGGGTCGACCGGGGAATGTGGACCATGACATTATTTTACTTCCCAATCTGACACATGAAACATTGTACGACTTGGTTATAATTTGACACGCATATAAATTCCTTCGACATGTCAATGGTCAAGTGGTCATAAAAAAGTTATAAATATATCTTTACAACAATGTAGTTTCTTTAAAGACATCCTTCAGAAAGTTGAACTAAATATTCTCGATGTGAAAAAGTCTAACTCCTTTCAATATATATATTGTTGTAAATGTAATGTTTTTTTTTGCACTGAATTCGGCATTTAAAATTTAAAATGTAATATTTTAAAGCAAAATTACCTAATAGCTCATAAAGTGCATTAATATATTTTCCTTTTATCTTTACAACTTGTTCCCTTCAGTTCCTATATGTAAATTTTTTTTTAAATCACACTGAACGAAAATACTAGTTAATACAGTATATACTTTTGACGATAAAAGACTCGAAATAACATTCAACGCCCTCAATTTGTGGTGAAACTAGAAGGAGACGAAACTTTCATAGATAGGCTCATAACCTTATCGGTTTTTTTTTCTAATTATTCTCAGTTATTTTTTTTTAGTATTTGTTTGCTATATTACTGTGATACTGTTCTCACGAAATCTCCGTTTTAATGAGATTCCTTACTTTCCCTTCTCCTTCGAATCTATTCTTTTGCCGATATTGCTATTCATTATAAAAAAAATATTCATGTGTATTCAACTCTTCCTGTGTATCTATTCACTCGGACCTTAGAAACCGTAGTTTGGAGAACGTTTATACTGACAAACTAAAATGTGTGTCAATGAAATTGAATTATAATATATCGTGTCACACCATGTAATTGTGTTTCATTTCCGTATGGTATGAAGGGTGATATAGAATCCTTTGATGAACATTAAAAACAAAACCTGGGGCCTGGTTTTCGAAAGTATCATAAGATATGTCATAAGATATATCTTAGGACAAATTTTATGACCATCTTATGACTATCATATGATATGTCATAGGATGTAAATCAAAGGTGTCCTAAGATAGTCATAGCTATGATGCTCTTATGACGGTCACAAGTGGACATATTTACGTTATTTTTAATAATTATATAAAAAAAAACCTGAAAAATAAGTATGACAATAATAATTATTATCATTAATATTATTTATGAATATATTCTTTTTATTAATTATATGTTTAAATCTAGTTTGTTTATATATATATAATAAATTAAAGATATTCAAGTTCATGTATTATTATAAAGCTTCAATATTTTATTGAAGTCTCACCATTTGTATATTATTATACATGAGGTCTTATTTAATTGTGATTACTTTTAAGTATTGGTACATCGAATACCCGCTTAACGAAATACCCGCGTGCAAATACGTTACTAAACTACTATATAAAAGGAAATAAATAATTTAATAATCACAAGACCATCATAAGTCAGGTCGCGAGGCGTCTTAAGTTTATGATAAAAGTTATGACATATCGTAACTTATGACACTTTCGAAAACATATCTTACGAATATGACATGTCCTAAGACCATCATAAGACATGTCTTAGTCATAAGATACTTTCGAAAACTAGGCCCCCGACCTGCTGAGTTTTGAAGAAACACCTTTCACGTTTAATTCAAATTGATTATGTGCTTAGAACCACTTTTTCCCCAACCAATTAAATAGAAATTGAAACGAAATAAATAAAAATTATAACTATGGAAATTACTAAATGAAAATCTAATTAAAATAATACTGTAAGAGAGAGAGAGAGAGAGAGAGAGAGAGAGAGAGAGAGAGAGAAATAATTGTTCCTCTTTTTTCTTATGCTCAGTAATTTCTCGATTACACCTAACGTTTCATATATATTATATTTCTTTATTTGAAATGCATGTTTATACCTCTAGGGGTTGATAACAAACAAAATGAACATAATAAACAAAGTAGAATAAAGTCACATCAATATAGCATACACAAACTTGTACAAAATCTACGCAGTTGTAGAGTCCACTTTCCTAAGTTCGAGAGATTTTTTTATAGATGGAGCTGCAAACTGCATAAGATCATTATGAGAAAGTATTCTTTTCAGTTTCTCAGAAGTTGATAAGTTATTTATATCTGGTAATTTGGTTAAAACATTAAAGAATCCTTGTCTAAAAGTATTATATAATACGTAGGAGTAAATCCAAAGTCAAATCTGTTTTTTTTTTTAATTTCTAGACTATTGTTGCATGCTAAGGTTTTGTGTATGGTTTATTTGTTACTTGTGTGTGTGTGTGTGTGTGTGTGGGGGGGGGGGTGATAGGTGGATGTATAAATGTTTAATGTCTAGTGGTAGTTATTAAATGTACATATATATCAGTTCCAGAACATATTGATATGATATAAAGCCTGTTTTATACTAGACCGACACACTGACTCAGATTTTTAACTTAATTATTAGCTCATGAGGTAGCTATCCCCGTACTCCACACATTTTGTGTTCTATTTTCCGCTTCCACAATCATGCTAATGTTTGAATACAGACTGCTAGTTTTGAAAATCAAAATTCAAAATTCTTGCTACGCATTTACATACATTGTGTGACAATACTGTATAGAAATTAAATGCAGAAAATGAAAAATGAAAGAGGAGTTTAGACCACTACTTTAAATTCACAAAGCATTATTCCCAAATATTCTTCGAAAATACGGGGATAAGAAAAAAAAATGAAATGTTAAGTAGTGCATGGTATGTGAGGCTTCATGATTAAATAAACATAAAAAATTATGCATTAAACCAACGCCTACATGATGAAATGTGTTAAAACCTCGGGGGGTAACTCAATGATATTTTGATACGGGACGTGTGGTAAATTCGGGTCAAGATTTTACAAAACCGGCGGAGAATTCCAGTGTCACATACTAGAGTTTCCCCCTACTCAGTCCCCCTCGGAAAAATGGGTATATACTAAGTATTCCCCCTGCAAAATGGGTATATACTGAGTTTTCCCCCGGATAAATTGGTATATACTGAGTTTTTCTCCCGGAAAATCGAGTATATACTACTTCCCCCTGAAATTAATGGTAGGATAAATTAGTATATACTAGATGTCCCCCCAGACCGAATCAATACTAGACTTTCCCCCTTGATTAAATTCGTACTATCTACTAAAAAAACAATGCTATGATTTTTTTAAAAAATGAATATTTGAGCATAGTTTAACACAAAGGACAAGTTGGTCATGATTTTATTTTTACATTGGACCACCATTTCCATAGAGAACCAAGTGTTTTTACTTTGGTGCCGATCGGAAATTCAAAATGTCTACCAGCCGATGTCAAAGTTTATATTGAAACCCTATGGGAAATGATATTTTCGTCTTCTTTTTGAGAACCACTGAACAGAATTTGACCAATCTTGGCAGAGATCTTTCTTCATCCCTATGCAGTCCTTCATAAGTGTTGTCACTTTAGTACCAATCAGAAATTCAAAATGGCGCCATCCATGGTCAAAGTTTACATTGAAACCCAATGGAAAAAGATATTTTATATTTCTTTATTGGATTTTTTCTTCTTCAAATAACAGGTCACACATTCAGCCCTCAGTGGCCCCAGGCAATATTTTATTTGCTAAAATGTAGGATCAATCTGCTCAAATGTCGTTCACCGATATTATCACATGTACATTTTATTTTTAATAAGGTGGAAAAATTAGTATGGGGGAAAATGAGTATGTGTATACGCCTACCAGGTTTTCCGTGGTGAGGGGGAATTGGGTATATACTCATTTTTGCCCGGGACTAAATCTGAGTACATACCCATTTTCCGTGTTGAAATTCTAGTATGGGGGAAACTAGGATGTAGCACCGGTCAGGATTTAAAAAATTTCTGCAGATTTTTATAAAGCACTGAGGATAATTCAGGTTGACTTTACACAATGTTAAATGTATAAATATGAGAACTGCCTTTTTTATTTTTGTATAATTACGTGTGTGTAATGTTAGATTTCCTGGATATTTTCGGGTCACAAATTCGATATAACGTGGATAATTTCGGGTATGGGTTTCGAGTTCACCGACACAGCCTCCGTCATAAAATGGTCAAGTTACCCCCGCCCCGCGAGGTTAAAGCATTCAATGAAAATATTATTCTATGGTGCATGAGCTTGATTTTTGGGCCCTTTTTAAATATGACTAGTCGTATATAATAATCTCCCTAAGAAAGATTATTTTTTTAGAACAAAAGACAATTTAAACCCCATTGTTTACGCCAATAAATTGACAAAGTTTGGTCTGGTTTATACTTGGAAAAAGTACCTGTTCATTATTAAAAAAAAATATGAATTTTTTTCTCGTTTTATATATCAATCTCGTGCTTTGACACTTCGTCACACTGTTATTTATTTATCCATGACAGAGTGTTAACATTCGAACTATACGTTTATTCAATTTTTAAATATTGTGAAAATGCACACATTTTAAATGTTGTGGGAAAATGAACGTTTTGTGAAAACCGAAATGACACATTATTGTCTGTTGTGGTAATTTTATTAATTTATAATACAAATAAAAATACCAGCATAGTTCAACATATCGAAGAATAATGAAGAATTGAAGCCGGGAATGGAAGTAACATATCACTGCATGCCATCTTTTAATATTCACAAACCACGTTTTTCAATTGGAGATACCATATGGGCTGGTTTGGACATAACTCCCATTTAGATACAATTAATTCCATTAACCTGAAGGTATCGGTCGTTTTAAATGAAAGATGCTTAAATTATGACCCATGAAAGAAAATAACGGGATGCGTCGTCCTTCGGTAGCAGATCTGTTATAATTTAAATTGACCGTTGATAATCAATGCAAAATCTGTATCTATATACATGATATACGAGGAGTGAAAGTGTGGCATGTAATATAATTATACGGCGAATTTCTACGAGTGCTGGTTGTATAAAGTTAGTTATTTCCATTTTCCATTACTCCCAAGCCAGAAAATATAAATACGGTGAGTATTTTTACTATTATAACGATGTCAATTTTAATGTGTGATGAGGGTTTCCCTACCGATCTATTTTTTTTCCTCCTCTTCATTTTTATTGACTTTTTGGTAAAAGCCCTGTTAAAATAGTAAAATTCCTTACATAAAATAAAAAAATTTTTAAAAGAAAAATAACATACCTATTTTTTTAAAAATAAAAATGATACCCTAACGGCATGCGTGTCCGAGATTTTCTGTATACTACTTAATTACAATTCTTTGAAGTAATAATAAATTTAGAAGATCAGTTGAGGAAATTAAGACAATTTGAAATATTATACCCCAAGTCTTTAAGTGCGCCGCCTTGTCCGTTCGTCCGTCCACAAACACTTTTTGTCACATTTTTTTCTAAGCTTCTACTGGGCAGAATGATTTCATAATTGGTATGTAGCTTTGACAATATGAGTTGTTCGTTGTCTCCTATTTATGCCCAGCCAGGAATGTGGCCAGGGCATATAGATTTGCCCTTGTACGTCCGTCCGCACATACTTCCCGATTTGGTTAAGTTTTGCGTTTCGCTCAATTTCTCAGAAACCTATAGTAATATATCACCACTACAGTCCTCTTGTATAGTACAACACAGTTCAGCAATACTTTGGTCGCTATGACCTACATTTCATGCATCAGTGACTCTGGTTAAGTTTTGCGCGTAGGTTCAGTTCTTTGTGTATAGAGTATCAATAAAACTACATCAGTGGATGTGCCTTGGGTAGTACTGAGCTGTCATACAATAATTGGGTCATTGTGACCTACTTTTTATACTTGAGCGACTCCGGTTAAGTTTTGCATTTAGGTTCATTTCTTTTGAACTAAGGATAGTGTTTCAATGAAACTTCATAAGTGGATGTGCCGTGGGTTGTACTGAGCAGTCATACAATAATTGGGTCATTGTGACCTACTTTTTATACTTGAGCGACTCCGGTTAAGTTTTGCCTTTAGGTTCATTTCTTTTGAACTAAGCATAGTGTATCAATGAAACTTCATAAGTGGATGTGCCGTGGGTTGTACTGAGCAGTCATACAATAATTGGGTCATTGTGACCTACTTTTTATACTTGAGCGACTCCGGTTAAGTTTTGCATTTAGGTTCATTTCTTTTGAACTAAGCATAGTGTATCAATGAAACTTCATAAGTGGATGTGCTGTGGGTTGTACTGAGCAGTCATACAATATTTGGGTCATTATGACCTACATTTTATGCTTGAGCGACTCTGGTTAAGTTTTGCATTTAGGTTTATTTTTTTGGAACTAAGCATAGCGTATCAACAAAACTTCATCAGTAGATGTGCCTTGTGAAGTACTGAGCAGTCATACAATAATTGGGTCATTATGACCTACATTGTATGCCTGAGCGACTCTGGTTAAGTTTGCATTTTAGGTTCATTTCTTTGCAACTAAGCATAGTGTATCAACAAAACTTCATCTGTGGATGTGCCTTTGGTAGTACTGAGCAGTCATTCAATAATTGGGTCATTGTGACCTACATTTTATGCTTGAGCGACTCCGGTTAAGTTTTGCATTTAGGTTCATTTCTTTTGAACTAAGGATAGTGTTTCAATGAAACTTCATAAGTGGATGTGCCGTGGGTTGTACTGAGCAGTCATACAATAATTGGGTCATTGTGACCTACTTTTTATACTTGAGCGACTCCGGTTAAGTTTTGCCTTTAGGTTCATTTCTTTTGAACTAAGCATAGTGTATCAATGAAACTTCATAAGTGGATGTGCCGTGGGTTGTACTGAGCAGTCATACAATAATTGGGTCATTGTGACCTACTTTTTATACTTGAGCGACTCCGGTTAAGTTTTGCATTTAGGTTCATTTCTTTTGAACTAAGCATAGTGTATCAATGAAACTTCATAAGTGGATGTGCTGTGGGTTGTACTGAGCAGTCATACAATATTTGGGTCATTATGACCTACATTTTATGCTTGAGCGACTCTGGTTAAGTTTTGCATTTAGGTTTATTTTTTTGGAACTAAGCATAGCGTATCAACAAAACTTCATCAGTAGATGTGCCTTGTGAAGTACTGAGCAGTCATACAATAATTGGGTCATTATGACCTACATTGTATGCCTGAGCGACTCTGGTTAAGTTTGCATTTTAGGTTCATTTCTTTGCAACTAAGCATAGTGTATCAACAAAACTTCAACAATAGATCATATATTTTTGTGTGCAGGTGCACGTTGAAGGGACTAACCATGTGACATAAGATGCAGGTCATATGACCCATATTACATGGTTGACTGGCTTTTAATTTTTATGTCAAAAATCAGTTTTAACATACAAAGTGGCCTTCAATTATATTACTTTGTGTTAGGGTGCATCTCGGGGAGTAACACAGCCTCCAACCAAAATTAGGTCATTATGACCTACTTTTTGCACTTCATTGATTTAAGTTCAGTTTTACCTTCGAGTTCAGTTCTCCGATACCTAGAGACCTACAATTATTATTTGGTGTAAGGGTGTATCTCGGGAAGTAACACAGCCTCCCACCAATATTATGTCACTGTGACCTACTTTTTGCACTTCCTCGAATTAGGTTAAGTTTTACGTCCGAGTTCAGTTTTCCCATACAAAGGGACTTAGTCATATTACTTTGTTTCAGGGAGTAACACAGCCTCCCACCAAAATTAAGCCACCCTTGCCTACTTATCATGCTTCATTTACTTAGGTTAAGTTAGTTCTCCAATACCAAGCTACCTACAATCATCTTTCTTGGTGTGAGGATGCAATTCGGTGAGTAACACAGCCTCACACCAAAATTAGGTCACTCTGACCTACTTATCGTGCCTTACTTACTTCGGATAAGTTTTATGTCTGAATTTAGTTCTCTGATACAAAGCATCCTAAAATCATATTACTTGGTGTCTTAGAGTGCATCGCGGGGTGTAACACGGCCTCCCACCAAATTTGACCTACTTATTGCACATCATTGACGTTAAGATTTACGTCCGAATTCAAGTTTCCGATACCACAGCCGAACATAGTCTAACATTGAACCCTATGGGAAATTTACTTAAAGATCTTCTTGTCTGATACCAAAAGCCAATTGGAACAAACCTTGGCAGCAATGGTCATTAGGTGGTCATCATTCAGAATTGTATCCGATGACCAAGCAGGCCATCCAAGATGGCAGCCAGAGCCAAACATAGTTTAACAAAGGAGCTCATGCGAAAATTCACTGAAAGATTGTTAAAAATCAGTGAAAAATTGGGCAAAACCAGTGAATTGTGGTATCTCACATTGTTTGTGTTTTACTTCTTGTACTGTCTCATTTTAAATGTTAAGTTTAAATGTGCTACGTCTTTTCTATTATTTCAGTTTTAACTTTGTGGTACATATACATATATTTGTTTATGTTACTGTTCTTATGAATTCATTTTGTGTTTCATTCTTATGGACGTTCAGTTTAATCCCTTTGGTGTTTCTTTTGCAAATGTTGGCATTTTAATACAATATTACGAACCAGTAGACCATGGTTGATTTTGAATTTGAAACATTTACATTTAAGTCATTCTGTTGTTAAGTTAAAAAAAAATAACAAAGCTATCTCATCTCAGTGTTATATGTCTGCAGTTTTTTCTCTATTTTAATTTTTTTTTCCCAAATTCACAAAATTAAATATGTTAAATAACATTGAATAAAAAATCTTTTGTGCTAGATAAGATAATATTGTAGCACACTGTTAACATCTTTATTCTTTAAAAAAAAAAGATGGTACATTGAAATTAAAAGAATAAATTTATTCTCTCAAAAACAAAGCTGTATGTTTAACTGCATATTTTAATTTGAGAAAAAATTTATTCTCTGAAACACAATGTTGTGTATTAAAATTGCATATTTTAATTTGGGAAGAAATTAAATCTCTGGAAAACAAGGTTGTATATTAAGATTGCATATTTTAATTTGGGAATAAATTTATTCTTTTGAAGACAAGATTGTACTTTTTTATTTAAAGAATAAATTTATTCTCTGAAGAGAAGATGGTACATTTGGATTTAAAGAATAAATTGGTTCTCCGAAAAAGAAGATTGCACATTTGGATTTGAAGAATAAATTTATTCTCTGAAAAAGAAGATTGTACATTTGGATTTAAAGAATAAATTTATTCTCTGGAATAGAAGATTGTAAACTCAGATTTGAAGAATAAATTTATTCTCAACAAAACACTAAAGATGGATATTACTGAAGTTGCGTCATATCAGAGTTAAGAATAAATTTATTCTCAGTCTACAAGCCGTTCATGACCCAAGGAATAAATTTATTCTGATATATTTGTCTCAGAAAGAAACATTTTATAATGAATTTTAATAATAATAGTATATTTATGTACTGAGGACAAGTTAAGAAGAAATTTATTCTCTACCAACCAAAATTTATTTTGATTTATCTGTAAAAGTAAAGCTGTTTTTAAAAGTTTTCATTAATTTTCAGAATAAATTTATTCTTTGGGTCTTTTCTCTAATAATACCATCAATTTAAACAAATCCAGGGTCAAAAAATGATGTTTTTGCCATTTTGATAGAATTTTCCAAATTCATACCGGTAAAAAGGACATCAAAGAATTTCCTTTTTTATTTTGGAATGCCTTACAGGTATCATATTATTTTTATTCTTCAACCAAAAGACAAATTCTGTACATTGCACAACCTCCAACTGAAAAGAAAACATATATAAAATAATATGTATACCAGTATCCTCTCTGATACCAATTTTGATACATAAGATGGGCACATTTTGTGGATTATCATCTCCACTGTGCTTAAGGCCAGACTTGGTGTTGAAAAGCCAAAACTATACTCCAAAACACTGAAGATCATAATCAAATGCTAAAACAACCAAAAGGGTGCAGTCAAACAATAAAAGAATGGATAAATGATCAACCTTACTGCAGATCATTAAAACTGGTTTAATTGATATTTTATACCATGTGTAAGTGGTATTAAAGGAAATGTTAGACTTCAAATTAATGAATGTCTTTTAGATGAGTCCCTACATAACATTTCAGCTCTATAGTCCTTATGAATGCATTCATATAATTGAATACTAAATATCAAATGGCAGGATTCAGGATAGCCTTACAAATAATATCACAGTAAAACAAAGGTTTATCTATTACAGTACTGGCTTACGTCATTTCCGTGAAATCTTCCACACTATGTACACTAATATTAACCCTATCTCCCTTTGTTAACCACAGATTCTGTATCACCGGTGGCGTTGCATCTCTGTAAACAGTTATCGTTTCCTCGTTAGTTTTATCCATTATATCAAAAGCCTTGATAGTAGTTGTCAAACGGTCACCATCAGCCCAATTTAGTGTGAGGATGTCATACTGATCATCAATATCAGACACAGAGGTTAAAGGTCGAGAATCCTTGCCTGTTACTGGGTCACTATGCACATCATATGATACTTGAAAATCAATGATTCCTGAAATGTATTTGATACTAGACATAATTTATAATATTAATGTATTTCAATAACTTAAATTTTGTCAGCATTACTAAAGGCCCAATTGCATAAAGAAAATATCATATTTTAAAAAAAATGAGATTTATGTAAACGTCATTAGTTTTATTAAACTATAGATGAAAACTGAATACGGACAGCCAAAAGCACTGGACAGATCAAAATTTTCTCAAAACAACTAAAACCTATGCAAAATACCAGTAAGTGTCCAAGGGATGCCTGTGGTAATTTAATTCAGCAATTGCATCCACTCAATTGCAGTTATATACGATACCAGTTTTTATTTACATTGATGTACATTCAAACAAATCATATCTTCCAAATACCGCTCGCAGCTCCTTCTGTTAAAGATCAATACAATAACAAAAGTAGAGCCAAAGATAGGAACAAAACAGCCAATCTCATGAAAGGATGGAGAAACTTTTCCTTACATAGACTGTTTATATTCTAATTAATTAAAATAAAATTTATTTATTTCAGCTATATTGTATGGAAATATTGTTTGATATGATAATACATGTATCAAAGGTAGATAATTCTATCATGTTTTTTTGTAATAATCTAACAAAACACTTGATACTGTGGAATACATGAATTTAAAAGTTGTACAAAATTTACGTATAGTTTATTCTACTGCATATTCTGTTCATAATTTCAACTGCAACATTCAATCAGTTTCTTTCCGTATAATTTTACCTTCTGCCACTTACCATGTACATTTTTAATAGCAACATTGGTCCTGCCGCCATAAAGATCTTCATAGATACTAACGCCTTGTGGTGCAAAAGTCTCCACCAAATTCAGCCATTTATTATGTTTGTGGCGGATATTAATGAATCTATCAGCCCAGCTTATTTTGACATTGTTTGTGTCCTCAACCACCCATTCATAAGATGTTTCTTCTGATGCAGTGGTACACTTAACTTCCTCTCCCTGCTTGTCAATAACGGACTGGTCATCAAACATAAGGATTCCTCGCCCCGTTTTATGATTACCTGCCTTGTCATAGGCAGTCATGTGTATGGAATATACACCAGGTTCAGTCAAAGTTAATGATGCCTGGAAAAAAAGACATCCAAACAAACAAAAATTTTTAACTTTAGAAACAAGTGCCATGCATGAATGAAGAACTCACTATAAGAAGAAAATGTTGTATAACAAATTCAAAAAGATAAAAATTTCTACCACTGGAATTTATACATGCAGATGAAAAATAATGCGACCAAACTTAAAAAGAAAATTGACATGATGTATAAATACTTATTTTAGGAGGCCTTAAGTCAGCTGATGTTTTGCCGACTGTAAAACCTTTCCTCATAAAAAAGGGGACTATCTACCAAAAAGAGACAATTATATTTGTAATTAATTGTTTCTTTACCTAACAAGATGAGGTGAGAACAATTTTTAATAACATTTTTTGTAAATGTAGCTAAAAATATTGGCAATAGTGATGTACATTTAAATGAATCCAATCCCAGTATTTTGGCCATACACGAGAATATGCCGGAATGTCAGAACAAAAGCTTTTCTTTTTCGGATATAGATGAAGAGTTTGTAAACAAACATCTTAACATAATAAACATAAATACAGCTACTGGCATAGACAGTATTTCACCCCAAAACTTCTCCAATAAAGCTACTGGCATAGACAGTGTTTCTCCCCCAAAACTTCTCCAATAAATCTACTGGCATAGACAGTATATCTCCCCAAAACTTCTCCAATATGCTCAACCCATTATTGCAAAACCACTATTAAACCTTATTATCATGTCCTTATCTACTTCAATTTTTCCTGATAAATTGAAAATAGCAAAAGTTCCTCCCATACATAAGAAAGATAATTGTCTTGAAAAAAGGTAATTATAGGCTTGTAAATGTTCTTCCCGTTATATCAAACATTTTTAAAAATTCCATTTAATCTCAGCTTGTCAAATATTTTCACAATGTCTTCAATCATTTTTGGGCAGTGTTTCTGTCTGGTTTTGGATGTCAATCCACTTTACTCTGAGTGATTGAAAACTGGAAAAGAGCTCTAGACCAGAATGAATATCTGGCTGCAATTCTACTTGTCTAATGCCTTCAATTACCTTCCCCATGACCTGCTATTATCAAAACTTAAAACCTATGGCTTATCTGAATTTTCCTTGAAATTACAGGAGACTTACTTATCTAATCGACAACAGTGTGTCAAAATTGGCCGATCTCTCAGTGGTTAGATGTATATATATAAAGGGGTACCACAAGGCTCCATTTTGGGCCCAATAATTTTTAACATTCTTATAAATGATATTCCAGTATTTTTTATTGTCAAAAGTTGTCTCTGTATAATAATGCAGATGATAATACTTTGTCTAAATCTGAAAAGTCTCTTGATGTTGTTAAAAAATATTTAGAACAAGATAGTTAATTCTAAATTGATTGGTTCCTGATAACAAAGTGCAGGCAAAACCTGAAAAATTCCAGGCCATAGCAATTGGTAAAAATATTCATGATAAATACTGTATCAGCAAAACAAAAGTGGGCACACTAAATGTATCGCCTGAGTACGCACATGGACACACTAAACGTCTTGCCTCAGTATGCACTTGAACACAAAATAATTTATCTGATACCAATTATTGTAACTCAAAGGAAAAGCATTATCTGCAACATTTGTCTGAAACATCTGATACAAGTCACTCAAGCTGAAGCTGATGTCAAGATCCAGAGGCAGGTGTCAGACTGGCATGTACCCACTAAGAACTATCTATAGACCAAATATGGTGGGCTTAGGTGAAATTGACTTAACCACGAAAATGTGATACATGTCACTGAAGCATGAAATTGAGGTCAAGGTCTGGAGAAAGGTGTCAGACTGGCATGTACCTACTAGAAACTATCTATAGACCAAATATGGTGGGCCTAGATGAAATGGACTTAACCATGAAAATGTTACAAAAGTCACTCAAGCGTGAAATTGAGGTCAAGGTCCAGAGACAGGCCTAGGTGTCATTCTGCATGTACCCACTAAGGACTAATGTAACTATGTACTTACAAACGGACAAGGGTTAATCATATGCCCCTTCCACATTTGTGGATGGACATGAAAAGTCACTCTTTGATAGTAATTTTACTTTTATGAGAAAGTCGCCCTACATACCACAAGTGCAAAAGAAATACGTACATCATATGTGAAAGGCATACATAACTTAAGCACAGAAATGACAATATCACTATAGTGGCTAATTCAAATGATAAGTTTTGATTGAATAGCCCCTGAGGGCTTGGTTACCATAGCAGGGTCCCAACTGCTGCAGTATTTTCAGGGTTAATGATTTTGAAATATAATTTTGCTCAATTTTGCTCATTTTTCTAATTAATGGCAGTCATATTGTTACAAGATCACAAATCTCTGTGAAGACTTCTTTGTGTCTGATCTGCTGCATTTCTGTTCTAACAATGAAATATGTTTTAAATAAATTATTAATTATAATTCAAAATTTAACTAAACCTTTACAGATATGGATTAATAAGTGAATAGAATATATAAATTCAGTTGTTGCTATTTAAATCCTGTGCCACTGGAGTAGGTTCTCTAGAGCATAAGTGAATTACTCAATGAGGTAGTTTGAGGGTTTTCAATACTTGAAAAAATTTCTTTCCACATGAATAAATATCATTTTCCTTATAGGAAAGCCAAATCGTTATCTACCATGGTAAAATGACTGTTTTGTAACTTTAATTGTAAGCCTGTTGTGTTACAAATACTTACGGAAGAATCTGTTAATGGTATATCTACTGTTACTGCTTTTCTATCAGTACCGTCTACCAAAGACGTTCCAATATCCTTAAGGTCAAATAATTCAAATTCAAAATGGTCCAACCCCGACAGTGCATCACTCCATCCTCCCCATTGAAAATCAATTGTAGGCTACAAATTAACAAAAAGATTAGGCTCTAGTCATAACAGTGTGCTGAATTTAGCTTTTGGTCTTGCTCTATTAGTTATTTTGGCAATGGGCCTTATTCTATTGGTTATTTTGGCATTTGGCTTACTCTATTGGTTATTTTGGCATTTGGCCTTACACTATTGGTTATCTTAGCACTTGGCCTTACACTATTGGTTATCTTAGCACTTGGCCTTACACTATTGGTTATCTTAGCACTTGGCCTTACACTATTGGTTATCTTAGCACTTGGCCTTACACTATTGGTTATCTTAGCACTTGGCCTTACACTATTGATTATCTTACAATTTGGCCTTATTCTATTGGTTATTTTGGCATTCGGCCTTACTCTATTGATCTTTTTGGCATTTGGCCTTACTCTATTGGTTATTTTGGCATTTGGCCTTACACTATTGGTTATCTTAGCATTTGGCTTTACACTATTGGTTATTTTGGCATTTGGTCTTACTCTATTGGTTATTTTAGCATTTCCATTCCTCTATTGGCTATTTTAGCATTTGGCCTTACTCTATTGGTTATCTTAGCATTTAGCTTTACTCTATTTATTATTGGTTATTTTAGCATTTGGCCTTTCTCTATTGGTTATTTTTGCACTTGGCCTTATTCTATTGGTTATTTTAGATTAAGCCTTACTCTACTGGTATTTTGGCATTTAACCTTACTCTATTGGTTATTTTGGCATTCAGCCTTACTCTATTGATCATTTTGGCATTTGGCGTGACTCTATTGGTTATTTTGGCATTTGGCCTGACTCTATTGGTTATTTTGGCATTTGGCCTTACTCTATTGGTTATTTTAGCATTTGGCCTTACTCTATTGGTTATTTTAGCATTTGAATCTGGTCTTCAATGAAATATTTTCCCAATTATACTTCTATAATTTTACACATTTATTTACTGAGAGCCATCTACAGATAAAGTGAAGGATACAAACACGATACATGTTACCATGGCAAGTTCACTTCTGGTTGTATCATATGGGTTAAACTATCTACATGTATATAAACTCTAAATATATGATAAATAAAATTAAACTCAAAATTAAGTAAAATAACAAGAATATGTCTATGTGTGCAATGGACACTGTGCCCCACTTCCAAAACACACCTAAATCATGATCAGTTAACTGTGACATTGACCTAAACTTTGATAGTATCCCGTCTTAAGGTATTTAGTGTTTCACGTTGATATGACATCTACTTCCCATTAAACTACCTTCAATCTAAACTTTAACCTAAAGCGGGACATATATAAGGATGGAAACACTTTATGCCCAGCTGCTATCGCAGGCAGAGCATAAAATCTCTTAAAATAAACTTGAATAAGAATTTCTTCCAGACTCTGCATATTTTGGGTTAACCTTCATCATGACCAATACTTTAGAAAGCCAGAAATATATCACCAGAACTCTCTGAGCAATACTACATGGGCTTAAACATGGTAATCGAAATTTCACTGAGGTAAAAATTTCATCAGAAAGTTGAAAATCTTTTGTTAACAAAACCACAGGGGCCCGACTTCTGGATATTTATTTCTTTTTCACTTTATTTTTTGTTGTTGTCTTATTTCATAAGTACTTTTAATAAAAATTTACTATAACAACGAATATTCTGCGTTTATTATCAATGTGCTATACACTATCCACGTCTGTATACTAAAAAATCCTAAAGGGATATAAGCTGATATTTTGGATTTCCTTCCCTGGCCACGATTAAAATCAATTAAAAATACTTCCATGTGACAATTTATTTCATATCTGCAGTCAATCTCCTCCAAAATGAATGATCTTCATCATTTTATCAAGATTCGACATTAAACTTGATAATCTGACGAGCGAAGTCAAAAGTTGTCATATTACACGCCGAAAGCAACATTCCTCGTTACTTCACTATTGCCTGTCAAAAGGAAGCAACTCCGATTCTCATTGACTTACATATAGTAACGCTGCTTTCGACCTGAAATCCGTGAACTTTCTACTTTGCTTGTCGAGTTAAAGAGTTTGATGCCGCATCTTGGTAAAATGATAACTGGATTTTGAAGATCATTCATTTTGGAGGAGATTGAGGGCAGATATGAAATAAATTGTCACATGGAAGTATTTTTAATTGATTTTAATCGTGGCAGGGGTAGGAAATCCAAAATGGCGGCTTATATCCCTTTAGGATTTTTTAGTATAAGGACGTGGATAGTGTATAGCACATTGATAATAAACGCAGAATATTCGTTGTTATAGTAAATGTTTATTAAAAGTACTTAAGAAATAAGACAACAACAAAAAAATAAAATAAAAAAGAAATAAATATCCAGAAGTCGGGCCCCTGTGAACAAAACATCATGATTTACCAATTGAAAACTTCAACGCAAGTATTTAAAAATAGTGACATTGTCAATGCAATACAGCTGAGGGTTTGATATCATCAGACTTAAAATCTACCACAAAATTGGTGTATATGTGCCGATTGTCCTTTAAAAAAATGGACGCTGATCACGTTAGGCAATTTCCAAAAACATACCATGTTTACAACTGGCAATAACAAATATCAGACAAAAATGACAAAATTGTGAATGTATAAGAACTCTACTTATGGATTAAATATGCAACTAAAAAATTGGATAGCATTTACAGAACGAAATGATTCATTCTACTTAACAATTAACATATGTAAATTTAAGCTTGAAATTATGCCCCTGTTCTAGACAATTTTACAGAAATTACAAGCTGTTATAGAAAGCAGGTCTGTAAAAATCTGTTCGGTGCACTCAATGACTCATACTACCAAAATAATTGAGAGTAACCCCCACATGGGTTTAACATTAGGGTTAGTAAAATAAATATAAGATTCTTAATCATTTTTATATTTAATAGTTTCTACTGCACTAAATGATCAACAGTACTTTCTTTTTTGTATTGTCAACAAATATATATATATTTATTTCTTTTTAAAGGTTTTATATATTGTGCTTTCCGAACAACTGTTGAAAATGGGGGAAATTTCTTTTTATTAGGCGAGGAATATCACTTTAAAATATCAAACTAAAGACAAATGTGTATACGAAAGCAGTATCTACTTACGTCTGATGTAATATCAGATGGTATATTCACAAATGGTGTACAGGATGTTCCACTAGTTTCTGAACAATGTAATGGGCTGACAAGATCCCAGTGAAATTCAAATTCTCTTTTCAGTGTTTTTCCATTATAATAATATGTATTCTTTCTTGAATCTGTGTAGCTAGCATCTCTGTCTGCAACTGTAACAAATCCACCATTTGTAGATGAAACTTCAAATATGATCCTAAAAAGCAGATTGGTAAAGTTTCAAGCAAAAACGAACATATTTTACAACATTTATGTGTCCCATAAGTGTTCTCAACACTTTCGGTATGATATACTTCTAAACATGCATATGGACCATAATCTGGTATTCGAACCTTCAGTTTCTTTGGTTTCCAAATTTTTAATCACTTGAATTTGAATTTTTGATCTTTGAAATATGTATAAAACAACATTTTATAAGAGAATCAGATGGACAAAAGATTTTCTTTAAACCCTGTTTGCTCAACACCTTTTTTCGTGACAAGATACCATGAGATACCGAAATGAAAATTAGAAAATTGTGTAATTTTGTGTTTATAATAGCATTATCCGTGACCGATTTTGTCTTTTTCATAAGTTTTTGTGCATGCATGATGCATTTGTAAATGCTGAATTTATACTTTCAATTTTCGACAGGAAACCAAAAGAAACCACAATGAAAGATGTCAAGATATTTCTCCTCAAAAGAACCAATATTATTTGCATTCTATCATGTTTTGTATACTCTAATAGATGGTCAAAATGAACTTATTGATGAGACATTTTTTATATTATCAGATGAAGGATCAATAAAGCCAAACATTCTATTTTTATTTATAAGGGTGACAGGAAACAAAAAGAAACAGAGCTTTTAAAATATCTCTTTTTTTTGTAAAAATGGCATGTATTTATGGCAAATGCAAGATAAATTGCAGACTACATGATGCAGTTGATAGGGAGAATTTTCAGATTTTTCCCTGCTCAATTTCTGGACTGCAAATATTGATATTTAAAAAGACATCGTAACTGAAGAAACAATGTCTGTTGTTTCCTAATTAAAAATATACAAAAAATTGGTATATACAAGCCCTTTTCTCCATTTTTTTGGCTCTTTGAGTAATATCTCTCTCACATATTTAAAACAACAAAGATTAACATATGGTTCATCACATAAACGATACTTGAAAAAAAGTTGTGACAAGAAACCAAAAGAAACTAAACAAGTATGATCTATAATTAACCTATTATGTGTGATTACTTGCAAGTTGTTGGACCATAGATCATTTTCTCAACTATTGAGCAACAAGAAAAAAAACTTTGTTTTCTTTGAACTTTTGTAATTTATAGCAAATTAAGGGACAAAAAGATGGTGTTACAAAAGAAACTATGAATGTTGCTTCTTCAAACTTGCTTTCTCAGATTTCAAAATTTAATTATATTTCACCAAATTCAGATGGCCATTTTGGGTTCTTGTATTGTGCTTTTGCACCTCCTGTTAGCAATGCATTTCTCCAATATTTAGAAAAAAAAATCTGGTTAGCGTTATTTGGAAACCAAGTGTAATATAACAAACAAAGCATTTGAAACTGCTGTAAAAAATGTTAGGGACCAAAATTTGAATTTCAATCACTTGTATTTTTGTAGTGTACAGACAAAAATAACTATCACTTAAATTGTTTAAGCTTAAACAGGCTATCTAGTTCCTTTACATGACAAAAGCTCCTTAAGAAACTGATCTTTTTCTTGGTTTAGGAAACAAAAATTACGTTATTACCTACAAAGCAACTTCAAATTCACAAAGGGCCATAACAAGGATGTTTAACTGTTGATGGGACTTCCATGTGGTGGGAGTTTTTTATTATTCATATTTATATACTTCTTGAAATAACTTTTTCTTTTTGTGTGACATGTAACGCATAACAGTTTAGTTGGACTCTAATGAAAAAAAAATGAAAAAGAAAAAGCTCAAATATGAATATCTTTGTCTCATTGTTTAAAACATAGGCAATATTTCAATAATCCTAATCACTGTTTTGGAAACTTTTTTAACACAGTCAACTTTTAAACTTTAAAATACCGTGACAAATAGGAAACCAAATGTAACGCGTATTTTAGGGGATCTATGAAAGAAATACATACATTTTCCAAGATTTTCTTTTTTCCATTCTACATTATAAATGTTTCTTAAAACTTTAAAAGAGACCTCAAAGTTTTGTAAGAAATAGATGTGATGAAATACCATGGCGTTATACACTAAGGAAACCAAAAGTAACGGTAAGAAACCAAGGATAAAAACACAAATATGGGCAATAAAATATTTTTTTTTGAAAAAAAAATTAGGAAATATTAATCCCAGCTATAAAAGGAACACAAAACCAATTATTTTGCAACTTAATTATAGTACATATCAAAGAAATATGCAATTTTGATACTTTTTTATTGTTACAGGAAACGATTCGAATACCAAATTATTGTCCATATGCACACTAAATAAAGCAACGATTGGTGAACAAGATTGTCTCAAAAAGTGAAAATTGGTTTTAGTCTGTTAGACAAAGTTGCAGCTTAAAGAATGCAGGAGAAGGGATTAAAAAATACCAGATGGCAACAACTTATTTTTCATAGCTAAGTAAGGTATGAATTTGTAAATTTTTGAAGTAAAATTAATTTTTATTAAATAAATACTTACCACTATAAATTCTGAGATAGTCCCTAAGCGACTTAACCAGCAGGAAAGAAAACAAAAAACTCTTGAGATGACCCCCTGCCAGCCTCGAACCAACTTCCCTTATAATCATTCATTCAATTTCCTCAAAACAATAAAAACTCCCACAAAACAGGGGATGAAGGGGAGGAAAAAGAATGGGCGGGGCCTATAATTTATAGTGGTAAGTATTTATTTAATAAAAATTAATTTTACTTCAAAAATTTACAATTTTATAACAATAAATACGTTACCACTATAAATTCTGAGAATTACAGAATCTAACACATAGCTGAATCCCCTGAAGAAGAAGTTGCAGGGGGGACATTAATCCTTTGAGCAGCTACAATAGGTCCCAATGAGAAAAGATTATCAGCAAAAGAAGCCAAGGAACGCAGGTAATGATCAGTAAAAGAGTTTTGACACCTCCAATAACCTGCCATCAAGACTTCAGAAATAGAAGCGGAATTAAAAAGAGCCCATGAAGAGGCAATGGCTCTTACCTCATGAGCCTTAACCGAATGACGAGATAAGGTTTCGTCACCTGAAGCTTTATATGCCATAAAAATAGTATCACAAATCCATCTGGAGATGGACTTAGCAGATAAATCAGACACCCCTTTCTTCAAAGGAAGAAAAAGTCTGGAAGAAGAGGCAGATCTAAGCTGTTTGGTCCTATTCAGGTACACTTTTAGTGTTCTGTCAGGACAAAGCATCAAGTCAAGAGAATCTGAAGGTAATGCAGGTATAACAATAGGAACTGCACCTTTATCAGGAATTTGATTTTTTCCGAGAAAGGATGGATCCGTTAACAAGGTAACAGAGGATTCATCTCTGGAAAAACGAAGACAAGATTCCGACACAGATAAGGCATGAATCTCGCTCCTTCTCCTGCCTGAAGCTAAAGCTAATAAAAAACAGCATTTGTAAGAAACAAATTTCAGATCTGCTTCGGAGATTGGTTCAAAGGGTGAAATTTTGAGAGCTGATAGGACCAGACTCAAATCCTATTGGGGAACCAATCTCTTCTGTTTAGGCCTTTCAATGTCAAAATTCCGAGTGAGCAAAGACAAGTGTTCATTATTACTTAAGTCTGGGCCACCCGAAATATAAATAGTGCGAGAAATAGCTGATTTATATCCTTTGATAGTAGAAGGAGACAGTTCCTTAACTTCAAAGAGAAAAACTAGAAAATCAGCTAGTTGCTGAACAGAGATTTTGATTGGATCAATTTCCCTTTCAGCACACCAATGACAGAAGATTCCCCATTTTGCATCGTATACTTTCTCTGTAGACTGTCGGACAGCCTTAGAGATGTGTCTGGAAGCCCCAGCAGAAAATCCTTTCTGTCTGAGACCTTCCCGGAGAGTAGCCAAGCGTGCAGATGAAGATTCTCCGGATGAGGATGCAAAACTCTTCCTTTGAACTGAGACAGAAGGTCTGTTCTGAGAGGAAGAAGAAGGGGATTGGCACACGACAGAAGCAGAAGATCTGAGAACCAGGCTTGTCTGGGCCAAGCTGGTGCAATAAGAATGATCTTGCATGATTCCTGATGAATCTTCTGAAGAACTTGAGACAGGAATCTGAATGGAGGGAAAGCGTAGGCGAACATTCCCTCCCAAGATAGAGACATAGCATCGACTGCGTATGCCAGAGGGTCTGGAACTGGAGAAACGAAAGTGTCCAGTTTGTGATTCAGAGCTGTGGCAAACAGATCTAAAAGAGGACGACCCCAATGGAGAGTGATGGCCTCGAAAATCACTTGTAGTAATTCCCACTCCGTGTTCACTGGTGCTAGTGAACGGCTTAGTCCGTCTGCTAGCACATTGAGGTGACCTGGAATGTGACGTACTACTAACTGAATCTGGTTCTCGAAACATAGAAGAAGAACTTCCTTGCAAAGTAAGAACAGACTGTGACTGTGAGTTCCTCCCTGATTCTGGAGGTAAGCCACTACTGTAGTGTTGTCTGTGGCTACCACCAGAGTCTTTAGGCGAATAAGGTCCAGAAAATGAGATACAGCCAAGAGAACTGCTCTCAACTCTAGGAGGTTGATGTGTTCCTGCTGTTGAGTAGGAGACCACAGACCCGAAATGGACTTGCCTTCCAGATAAGCTCCCCAACCTAGTTGGCTTGCATCTGTGTAGAGAGTGAGGGAAGGAACTGGAACTGACAGAGACACTCCCTTCAGAACATTCTCCCGCTGACACCACCAATGAAGGTGAGGAATTAAGGTTGGGAGAATAGGAACTGGAGCTTCCCAATCCTGAGAGGCAGGACACCAGTGCTGGAGAAGATGAAACTGAAGAGGACGTATAAACAGACGACCCAAGGGAACCACATCTGCCAGAGAATTTAGAAAACCCAGAAGTTGAGAAAATTGCCTTGCTGTCACAGACTGGGAATTTTGAATAAGAGCAATTCTCTGGACTAGAGAAAGAAACTTTTCCTCCGGTGGAGAAACAAGTCCCAGATCTGTTCTGTAATGTTCCCCTAGAAACTGAAAATCTAGAGACGGATGAAGTTCCGACTTCTTCCATGACACTAGAAAACCTAACCTCTGATACAACTGGATGACCACCCTGGTTTGAGAAACCAGATCTAGATGACAAAAATTCCTGATCAGAGAATCGTCCAGATAGGAGTGAATCTGGATCGACAACGTATGAAGATGGGCAACTACTATTTGAAAAATTCTGGTGAAAGTTAGAGGCGCAACAGAGATGCCGAATGGGAGCGCTCGAAACTGATATACTGTCCCGCCCCATACAAAGCGAAGGTACTTCCTGAACTGAGGAGCTATGTGAACATGGAAATATGCATCCGTAAGGTCTAAACTGGTAGTCCACATACCAGGGCGAATACAACCCCTGATGGAACGATTGGTTTCCATCTTGAAATGAGGGATAATAAGATAAGTATTCAAGATCGAGAGATCGAAAACTGGTTGGGAGAATAGGAACTGCATTCCACCTGTTTTCTTCGGTACTAAGAAAAGGCGAGAATAGAAACCTGGAATGGCTGAAGGATTGTGAACAATCTCTATAGCTTCCTTGCGTAGCAAGGCCTGAACCTCTTCTGACATCAACAGAACCTTCTCTGGGTTGGAAGTGTGAGACAAAAACAGTGGATCCACCGACAGAGGAGGATTGTTCAGAAACTTGAGATGAAGACCCCCCGAATTACTGACAAAACCCAAGAATCCTGGGTTATTTCTTCCCACTGACTCAAAAAGTGGGTAAGCCTCCCCCCTACAGGAATCTGTGGATGTGGGACAGGAAACTGTTCCTCTCCCAAGGGGGTTGTCAGTAACGAACGAGGGGGCAGATTGCTAAACTCGTTTCCCTTGCTTCTTGCCACCTTTTTTCTTGTGAGAAAATTTAGGAGGCCTAGAAGCAGAAGAGTCGGTTGACTTGGCAACTTTCCTCTTTTTGGGAGCTGAGTATGAAGGAGCAGAAGAGGAAGAAACAGGAGTAGAAACTACAGAACGCTTGCCCTGAGAGAGCTGTACATTAACCTTGACAGGTTGAGGTAGCTTCTGAAGCTCCTCCTGAACCTCTTTAACTGAGAGTTCAAAAATTTTGTCAGTCAAAGGAGAAAACAAAAGAGAATCCTGTAAGGAGGATGGAATTGTTGATTTCTCCAAAATTTCACTCCTTTTAGAAAGGGTGAAATTACAAAGAGTACCCATCAAAAGAAGTTGAGAGACACCAAGTGCTTGATCAACTTGAAGAAGAAAGGATTTAAGTTCAGAGAACTCTTCACCCTCCTTATTCTGGAGAAGGGTACCAGCCACTGACAGAAAGTGTTCGGCATTGCCAAGGACATGAGACGTACTCCTAAGTAAGTTTTCAGATTTATGCCAAACTGACTGAGAAAGCCTAAGACCATCAGTGCTCTTGGAGCCTATGGTAGCGGCTAAAGTCTTGTCACAAGTAGGAGCAGTTTTACCAATCGAGGATTGGTGGATTTCATAATCCTTGCTCCTAAACCTGCCTGGGAAAGAATTTGCACCAAAAGCTTGGAATTTCCCAGAAGAAGACCGACTTGAAGGAGAAGACAAACCTTCCTTAATGACCTGAAGAGCAGAGGTAACATGCTTAGACTCTGGAAAAGACTTGTATGACGTAGAAGATTCTTGTGAAAAACCACAAGATGCCTCAAAAGTTGACAGGGATTTCTTAACCCTGGGAGGAGAAGATAAGGAAACCTTAGCCTTGTCCCTCAGTAGCGAGTAGACTTTAGCCTTGAGTTGATCTTTAGACACAACAACATCCTCATGATCGGGCTCCGATTCAGACTCAGAACCCTCCCCTACAGCAGATTGGCTGACAAAGGCAGCTGGTCTGCTTTCAAGGGGTTCCTCCTCCACCAAAAAAGAACCTTCTGCACTGTCAGGTGCAACAGACACTGAGTCCTCATCATCCTGAACAGCATGAGACTCTTGAACAACAGCACAAACAGGAGTACTTGAAAGAGAAGGAGGGTGAGACTTGGAGGACTCTTGATAAGCCTTTTCAAGAGCCTCAACTCTGGTAAAAAAAGAACCGAGGTCCTTACTAATAGCCTCCTTAAATGAACCTAACATATCCTTCACCTCAGAAACAACTGAAGGTTGAGAGACCGGTTGTGACTGAGGGACTGTCACAGGGGTATCCGTCCTAACTCTAGGAGGAAAACCAGAAAAACCCCAAAAATAAGAAGGGTCAAAGTTTCCAAAGGGTGGAGTTGGAAACGGCCACTGAGGACGAGACCAAGTGGTAGGAAACTGACCAAACGAGGCGGCAGGGGCCTGAACGGGTCACGAGACAGCATTAACTCCAGTTAAAAACGAGGGAGGAAAAACTGTAGAGACAACTGTATCAACAGGTCTGGTATATGTATGTGTAACCCCTGAAGAACTGTGAGTGACAGTGGTGGAACCCGAAACAGGGACCTCCTGTCTAGCTTGGACAAGGTCCACCCTAGACGTGTTACTCGGACCTGCAACTACAGGGGAGTTCTCAGGTGACATTTGAGTGAACAAGTTGTCTGGAGGAACACTGGAGACGGGGACCACTTCAAAGGGATTACGTAATGTACCGTCCCAGAAAGTATCACCATTTCCAGAAACGGGATAAAATGGACTAGAAATATTATTTAAATTGTCCATTATTACCTGTTGTCTATTAATACTCTATATAAAATATACTTAGTAACAAAAAAAAATCGTTTTCTCTGTGTCAATTTCTTCTCAACCAAAAAACACGTGCGGTTTCTGTCGCAGCAGGAAATTGAATGAATGATTATAAGGGAAGTTGGTTCGAGGCTGGCAGGGGGTCATCTCAAGAGTTTTTTGTTTTCTTTCCTGCTGGTTAAGTCGCTTAGGGACTATCTCAGAATTTATAGTGGTAACGTATTTATTGTTATAAAAGAAACTTTCACAACAATATTTTTAGTACTGGTTTAAAATAATTATTATTTTGAATGTAATGTTAAAAAATTTCCAAATTATGGTAAAAAATATGTACTTGTCATTATGTTCAATATCAGTCCATGAATTAAATTCAAAATCACACTCCTTTTGGTCTACGGGTTGGTTCTGATCCATTCCTGCACATGATTTAGCTTTTATTTGTGGAGTACCAGTACTACCTACAATAATTACAAGGTATGACACATAATAATTGGTTTAATGGCTTCTACTGTAAGAATTTTGTATGGATGTCAAAAAACATAAGTATATTAAGCATAATGAGAAACAAGAGTGAGTTATCTTTTCCTAACCAAAGTAGGAAAGGGAGATAATTAAATTCTCTCCCTTTTGTCCTGAGGCTACAAGGGAGACAAATTTATTATCTCCCTTACCTACATTGGTTAGGAAAATATAACTCACTCTTGTTTCTCATTATGTGTAGCATTGATATAGGTAGTTTTGCCAATACGATACAGCCGGAAGTGAACTTGCCACATGATCCCAGCGGAATAATATAAAAACCATCCTGCTGGGAAACCCAATGATTCTTGACTTGTAAATTTTCAGACAAAGGAAACTTTTTTTTAGGTGTTAAAATATCACAAATAACACAATCATTGATAAAAAATGATATAATCATGCTACATGTAATTTTAAACTGATTGGTGTATTATTTTCCTTTTACATATGTAACATCATATCGGTTTTTCCATATCATTGTGTTATTTGTTATATTTTAAAATGTAGAAAAAGAATCATTGCATCTGTGACCGCAAAGGATATTTTTAAATGATCATACATTTATAATACAATTAAAGTTTTTAAATGTATATTTTATTTAATAAATTTTCTATCAAGCTCATCTTTGCATATGGACATTGAAATCTGCATTTGATTTTTAATTAACAGTAGAATTTCCATGTACAAATACATGTAAAGTGTTAATTCAATCATTCATTATCAACTTTTTTCCTTTTTGTTTTTTTCTAAAATAAATACTAACGTTATTTATATAAGTGACAAGGTCTTACTCTGGGTTTCTAAGAGTCAGCATCTTTTTATTCTTTCCTTCTCGTGATCAAGGCCATATTGCCAAAAACATTAGGTAATCTTAAATTCTAACTTTTGTTGTATCTTTATTATGTCGCCCCGACGAAAGTCGGCGACATATTGTTATTGTTCCGTTTCTCTGTTATTATTCTGTCTTTCTTCCAATGATTTTTGTCCGGCTTAGTTCTCGGAGATGCCTGGATAGAATTGAATGAAACTTTGCAGAAAGTAAGATCACTATGTGAAAGTGTGCAATCGATACTTTTTTTTTTCGCAATGGCTGCCATTTTCAAGATGGCCGCCATTCAAAGATTGATACCCTCCGAAAATTTAAAACGTTTATATCTCAAAAACTGTACCATAGAATTTCATTAAACTTCGTAGGTTTGTAAAGTACAATTAGAAGAACAAACTGATGAAAAAAAATCGCGATCGGTTGGAGACGTTTGGCAGCCATTTTGAAAAATTCTTCTTCTTCTTTCTCGCGCCGCCAACTTTGTCCGGGGCTCTTTTGTACTGTATACTTGACCGATTTCAATCAAATTTTGCACAATGATAGTACCCCATGAGATGTTGGTCCTAACCATTTTTCAAGTGTAAGGGGCCCCAGGGGCAGTGCCACGCCCTTCAAATACCTCAAAAATTGATATTTTTTTAATAGCTCAAAAATAGTATACATTCCTACCTTATAACCATATATATTATTACTGCTTATGATAAGACGAAGGATTTGGTACCTAAGGGGGGTCTGAGGGGGTCCCAGGGGCAGTGCCACGCCCCTTCAAATACCTCAAAAATTGATACTTTTTGAATGGGTCAAAAATAGTTTACATTCCTACCCTATAACAATATATATTATTACTGCTTATGATAAGACGAAGGATTTGGTACCTAAGGGGGGTCTGAGGGGGTCATGCCCCACCCCCTCAAATGACAAAAGACTTAATATCTTCAAAACCATTGAGATCCCCACCCTATAACCATATATATTATTACTGCTTATGATAAGAGGAAAGATTTGGTACCTAAGGGGGGTCTGAGGGGGTCATGCCCCGCCCCCTCAAATGACAAAAGACTTAATATCTTGAAAACCATTGAGATCCCCACCCTATAACCATATATATTATTACTCCTTATGACAAGACGAAGCATTTGGTATCACATGGGGGTCTGAGGGGGTAATGCCCCACCCCCCTCAATTGACAAAATACTTAATATCTTGGAAAACCATTGAGATCCCCACCCTATAACCATATATATTATTACTCCTTATGACAAGACGAAGCATCTGGTAAATTTCAAGCATTTATATTTCAAAAACTGTATGATAGAATTTTATGAAACTTGGTACGTTTGTAAAGTACAATTAGAAGAAGAAACAGAGATGGCTGCCAGGGGCGACATCTGCTATTGCTCGCAATTGCAATTCTAGTTTTTTTTTTATTTGGTTTTGTTCGACTTGTGTTTTTTGTACATTTTAGTCCTTCCATGCCCCTTTTAACAGCTGACCATTTCCATTTATTTTCCTCGTATTCCGTTGTCTCATGAGCTGTTTCGCAACATACATGCATTAAAAGAATATTTTGATCGATATTTTCATTAACTGTTACAACAAACCTTTATAATAATATAATTTAGCCGTTTCTTCAATGACACCAATACGGAATCCCTTTACATAATGTTGAGAATCCCTATTGTCTGCTGGTTGTAAATATTTTGCTGCCATCTCTGTATATATTTTGGTATACGCAACAAAATTTGTCCAAATAATAGGGTGATCATCTTCATCATAATTTGGGTCATTTTCTGCTATATTAAACCCAGAACTGTCAGAAAATTTGCAGTGATTCTTAAGTATTGCTGGAGTATTTTGTACTGAAAATAGTAAAAATGAAAAATAAACAACATATAGAAACATATAACAATTCTTTCCAATTGAGTATGGATGCCTCATAAGCCAATGGATTTAGAGTAGTTTGTTTACACTTTGGTTCTTGGTGTGAATCCAACTCCTCATGGGTTGTATTTGACTTCTATTTTGATTCACACAGATTCATGTACTTTGGTTTTTTCTTGAAAAAACTGACAACTACATGTAAGATAAAGCCATATTTGCAATCTCTTGTTGCTTTATTTTACTGACACCACTCAATGAATGATAAAAAAATTTACCTAACAATAAATTCATTAGTGTACAGTGCAACATGTATGTGCAAGACACTGCGTCTTCTACGGTGTAAAATTTTACTATATTTTATACTTAAAATATCTGAACCAAACATGGAT
This sequence comes from Mytilisepta virgata, assembly GCA_028015205.1. Classification (NCBI taxonomy): domain Eukaryota; kingdom Metazoa; phylum Mollusca; class Bivalvia; order Mytilida; family Mytilidae; genus Mytilisepta; species Mytilisepta virgata. Next base: position 43,870,863 of record CM051515.1, read on the forward strand.
ATGTCAAACACACCGTACCTTCTATAATTTTACTTTGTGTATACTTACTGTCCGCACAATGGGCTCCAGCAAAGTTTGTTGCACAGTTACAGCTTGAAGCTAATTCATTTGTACAACTTCCAGGATAACATCTATTACTATCTGATCGCCATGAACATGCCTCTGAAATATTGATTTAAATATTGTTTGTCAATTTTTTTAAAAATTAAACATACTGAAAGAAATATAGTATTTTTCACAAATTTTACAGCCTTGGATTTTCCTGAATTCTGTTTTGTTTTATATGGAAATTTAGCCAGTTCATGCTCTCCGGTAGATCTAAGACAGATGTCTGTGGAACTTACTGTGACATTTCGTTCTATCTGGGTTTATAGCCAGTGCATGAGACTCTGGTAGATATCAGACAGATATCGGTTTTACTTATTGTGACATTTCATTTTATCTGGATATATAGCCGGTACATTCTCTTCCTTAGGTATAAGACAGAGATCAGTTGTACTTACTCTGACATTTTGTTTTATCTGGATATCTTGCCAGTGCATGCTCTCTGGTAAGTGTCTGTTGTACTTAGACATTTTGTTTTATTTTGGATATCTGGTCAGTATATTATCTCAAGTATGTATAAGACAGATATCTGTTGAACTTAATGTGACATTTTGTTTTATTTTGGATATCTGGCCAGTACATGATCTCTGGTAGGTATAAGACAGATAACTGTTGAACTTACTGCAACATTTTGTTTTATTTTGTATATCTGGCCACTACATGATCTCTGGTAGGTACAAGACAGAAATCTGTTGAACTTAGTGTGACATTTTGTTTTATTTTGGATATCTGACCAGTACATGATCTCTGGTAGGTATAAGGCAGATATCTGTTGAACTTCCTGTGACATTTTGTTTTATTTTGGATATCTGACCAGTACATGATCTCTGGTAGGTATAAGGCAGATATCTGTTGAACTTACTGTGACATTTTGTTTTATTTTGGATATCTGGCCAGTACATGATCTCTGGTAGGTATAAGACAGATATCTGTTGAACTTACTGTGACATTTTGTTTTATTTTGGATATTCAGCCAGTACATGATCTCTTGTAGGTATAAGACAGATATCTGTTGAACTTACTGTGAAATTTTGTTTTATTTTAGATATCTAGCCAATACATTATCTCTGGTAGGTATAAGACAGATATCTGTCGAACTTAGTGTGACATTTTGTTTTATTTTGGATATCTGACCAGTACATGATCTCTGGTAGGTATAAGGCAGATATCTGTTGAACTTACTGTGACATTTTGTTTTATTTTGGATATCTGGCCACTACATGATCTCTGTTAGGTATAAGACAGATATCTGTTGAACTTACTGTGACATTTTGTTTTATTTTAGATATCTAGCAAATACATTATCTCTGGTAGGTATAAGACAGATATCTGTTGAACTTACTGTGACATTTCATTTTATTTTGGATATCTGGCCAGTACACGATCTCTGGTAGGTATAAGACAGATATCTGTTGAACTTCCTGTGACATTTTGTTTTATTTTGGATATCTGGCCAGTATATTATCTCTGGTAGGTATAAGACAGATATCTGTTGAACTTACTGTGACATTTTGTTTTATTTTGGATATTTGGCCAGTACACGATCTCTGGTAGGTATAAGGCAGATATCTGTTGAACTTACTGTGACATTTTGTTTTATTTTGGATATTTGGCCAGTACATGATCTCTGGTAGGTATAAGACATATATCCGTTGAACTTACTGTGACATTTTGTTTTATTTTGGATATCTGGCCAGTATATTATCTCTGGTAGGTATAAGACAGATATCTGTTGAACTTACTGTGACATTTTGTTTTATTTTGGATATTTGGCCAGTACACGATCTCTGGTAGGTATAAGGCAGATATCCGTTGAACTTACTGTGACATTTTGTTTTATTTTGGATATTTGGCCAGTACATGATCTCTGGTAGGTATAAGACAGATATCCATTGAACTTACTGTGACATTTTGTTTTATTTTTGATATCTGGCCAGTACATGATCTCTGGTAGGTACAAGACAGAAATCTGTCGAACTTACTGTGACATTTTGTTTTATTTTGGATATCTGGCCAGTACATGATCTCTGGTAGGTATAAGACAGATATCTGTAAATTTGTACTTACTCTGACATTTAGTACTATCCAGATGTCTTGTGTAGGCTCTCCAGTAGGGAGCATACTGGATCTCTCCTTCACAATATTCACAGCGGTGATTACTGCTAGTTGTACATCGAGTATGGAAACAGTGATCGATAGCACCACACACTGAAATTATAGGTAATGAAAAAAAAAACAAAAACAAAACAAAAACAGAAGACAAACAAATGAAAAAAAAAAGCGTATCCTGTGTTCATACAGTTGTAAACAACAAATAGTAATAGCAGATTAATCTGTAATTAAATTTATCTCTTTTTTTCAGAAAGTGGATGATATCCTTCACTTTGCATCCATGGAATACATACTATAAGGAAGGTTCATATACCTTTTTTTCTCCCCTCTACTTGTCAAATATTAATCATAATAATCCATTAACAGCATATTTGTTATAAAAAAAAATCCAAAATCATCAACTGTTTTCTTTACATTGGCTGAATTTCAGAAATTCTAGTGAATAGTAATATTACATTTATTTGTGCGACAAACATGAACTGTCAGGTTCTTGATTAGTTAGAAAACTGGATGTGTGAAAACAAAACAAAATAACAAAGATTAACTCAGTCTGTTTTTCACTTTAAAATTTAAAAAACTGTAATTTTTTTCCTGTTTTCATTTGTTAATTTTCATTTATCCTTATACAGCACCAATTACTTTTTAAGTACATGTACACTAAGTAGACATAAAAAGGACAAATATACCTAAGGAGCAATAAAAAAAACGTAATCCATTGGACAGACATCTAACATTTCATATTTCACATAACACAGAAAACTAAAAAACAATGAACAACACAAACTCCTACAAAAACCAGGAGTGAACCCAGGTGCTCCATAAGGATAAGCAGTTCCTGCTCCGTAGATATAAATGAGTTCCCACTTGTAAATTTCCCTATACAATTCATATAAAACTACTGTATTTTAAAATACTGTCCTGATGTTATTTCTAATACTATAATTATGAAATGTTTACAACCAATCTCAGAAAGATTTAAAATATGTTTAGATAATATTGAAAGTTTTCTGTGATTTAGAATTTTGGAGAAACCATTATTTAAACAAAAATAATATTTTACGCGTGTCAAAGTTACATAGGTTTAATGAGGAACCAGAGTGAGTTATCTTTTCCTAACCAATGTAGGTAAGGGAGAAAATTAAATTCTCTCCCTTTTGTCCTGAGGCTAAAAGGGAGACAAATTTATTATCTCCCTTACCTACATTGGTTAGGAAAATATAACTCACTCTGGTTTCTCATTAGAGGAGAAAATGTTAAAACCGAATACTTGTATTTAAATTGGTTTTAAAAAACTATAAAATATTAGAATATTTTGATATTATCAGTATAAATAATAGATATTTCTCTGCTCATCAATATAAATTTCATCAAAATATGACAAAAAATAACTTCAGGACAAAATTTTGAAAAAAATTATCGTTTTATATGTAATATATAGAAAAATTGCCAAGTTGGAACTCATTAATGTCCGCTGACTGTACATGTAGAAGTCATTAACAATTATAGTAAATCAAAGGGATATTATTATTACTCATTTTTTTTTAATTCCTATTTGTCAACTATAGTCAATGAACATTTGATAGTAAAACTAGAAAATGTGTCTATATAAGACATGGATGCCCCACCCTAAAAACAATAAAGGTTTTGTAATATTCACCTACATGTAAATAGGAAAGAGATATCCAGTTATGAAAGTGAAAAATGAAGTTTATAATAAAGCAAATATATGGTACAGAACTGTGTTGTACTTTAAAAGACAAAAATTGTTTTGTTTAAGTATCATTGACAACAGGATTTCTAAGATATGGAGCTACATGGCAGCATGAATTTGATTTCTGTTATTATATGTTCTAATGAGCAGATTTAAAAAAAAAAAAAACTTTTTCAAATATAAAAAATATGAGGAAATGCACCTAAAAATAAATCTTAAGCAAAGTCATTCGACCATGAAATGTAGGTCAATGTGACCCAAATATTGCTTAATACCATAGTAGTATACAAGAGGACTGAAGTGGTGAAAAATCATTGATATATTACCATAAGATTCTGATTAATTGACCCTAATGTAGTAAAATTAAACCAAAGTCATTGAAGCATTAAATGTAGGTCATAGTGACCTAAGTGTTGCTGAACTGTGTTGTACTATACAAGAGAACTGTAGTGGTGAAATATTATTGATATATTACTATAGGTTTCTGAGAAATGAACCTAACCGCAAAACTTAACCAAAGTCACTGAAGCATGAAATATAGGTCATAGCGACCCAAGTGTTGCTGAAATGCATTGTACTATACAAGAGGACTGCAGTGGTGAAATATCATTTACATATTACTATAGGTTTCTCAGAAATGAACCTAAATGCAAAACTTAACCAAAGACACTGAAGCATGAAATGTAGGTCATAGCAACCCAAGTGTTGCTGAACTGCCTTGTACAATACAAGAGGACTGTAGTGGTGAAATTTCATTGAAATATTACAATAGGTTTCTGAGAAATGGAGCTAAACTTAACCGAATCGACACGTACGGAGGGCCGGACAAGGGTAAATCTATATGCCCCAGCCACAGTTGCGGCGGGGCATAAAAATTTACAGAAATTAATATATATTGGTATAATTGTAGATCCACATTTGTGATGCTGAAACACACTAAACTACAAATTGTGTCTGTAAGACATGGATGCCCTGCCTAAAATGTAGGTCATCATGTATGAATACTCAGTACTATCCAAGGCACATCCACTGATGATGTTTCGTTGATACACTATGCTTAGTTCCAAAGAAATGAAACTAAACACAAAACTTAACCAGAGTTGCTAAAGTGTACGTCATAATGATCCAATTATTGTATGACTGCTCAGTACTACGAAAGGCACATCCACTGATGAAGTTTCATTGATACACTATGCTTAGTTCCAAAGAAATGAACTAAACATAAAACTTAACCAGAGCCGCTCAAGCATAAAATGTAGGTCATAATGACCCAATTATTGTATGACTGCTCAGTACTACCCAAGGCACATCCACTGATGAAGTTTCATTGATACACTATGCTTAGTTCCAAAGAAATAACCTAAATATGCAAAACTTAACCAAAGTCATGGAAGCATGAAATGTAGGTCATAGCAACCCAAGTGTTGCTGAACTGTGTTATACTATACAAGAGGACTGTAGTGGTGAAATATCATTGATATATTACTATAGGTTTCTGAGAAATGGAGCTAAACGCAAAACTTAACCAGAATCGGAACGTAAGGACGGATGGACAAGAGTAAATCTATATGCCCCGGCCACATTCGTGGCGGGGCATAAAAATAAAATAGCATTCACATAATTAAGTATATACAGCTTGTAGTCTCTTTACTAAATTATTATTTTTGAAATATACTAACTGTAACAGTAAGGGCCATCAAAATAAGAACCATCGTTGCAATTTGAACACTGTTCTGGACTACTACACAACCCGCCGCTTGAAGAATAAACCTTGTTATTTCTGGTTCTCTGAATTCTGTTGTACTGTTTATTACAGGCCCCTGTAAGATCTGTTTTACCATCACATATAGCTATAAATAAAGAAATACTTGAAATGGTACAATGGACCTTGTTTCAAATCAAGACTAACTGAAATAATTCCAGTTTATAACTTTTGGGGGTTTGACAACACATTCAAATCTTTTAAATGGTGTCCTTTGGGCAAGGTGAGCTAAAAAGTGGGGGGTTCATGTGTGCTTATTAAGGAGATATTTAAGAAAACCTCAAATTTTAGGATAAGGATGAGAGAAACTACGACATGAAAATAGGTATCTCTTGGTTCTTTTTCCAGTTGGAGTTCATGTGGATAGTATAAAAGGTATTGTAATCGGCTAGTTATGGGTTTATGAGACTTTAAAAAATTTGAAAAAAAAAATGTTTTTTTTAAAATTGGGGTTTAAAAGAAAGCCCTGTGCCTGTGGGTAAAATGACTTAATTTTAAACAGTTTTTTAATCATAAGTATGTAAAAGTTGTAATTTGGTGACTGTCAACATTGCCAAATTTCAGGATGTTTAAGGGGCTATGTGAATGATAACTATACCCCTTAAATTTCTTGAATTTGTAATGGCAGAATTTTCTTTACATGTGTAATTTTGATATATTTTCCAGTTATAAGTGTACACTGAACAAAAGAAAGATTGGTGCAATTTTTTAATTTGACTTAATTACTGTCTGGACACCTCAGTTGGTAAAACGGATTTTTCAGAATTTGAATACCTTTATCAATGTGAATTGTCTAGTCACTTTGGTGAAGGATGCAATGAGCTAAGTGGTAACTGAAACAATTGAACATACCTGATTTTGTTCAATCATGTCTTCCAGAGAAACAAAATAATTCCAACTATGAAATGTTCAATGTAAAAGGGAGATAACTCTTCCTTTGAGATTTTATAAAATTAAAAGTATCACAACTGTGTGATGCATGAAATATGAATAATTTTTTGAAATTTTCTGGTGCCTCAATTTTCCTATTGTGAATTATCCATTCAGAATCATTTTTTATGTATACAAACATAACTTTTATAAACAAGTTTTTACGTTTTATTGGGCCACTCAATAAGGTTAGTTAACCAACAAAAGATTGTCTAATAAAATGAAATTCAAAATGCGAAAAATCCATTTTATGAACTGAGTTGTCCAGACAGTAATTTTAATATGAAAATTCACTATGAAATAATTGTGGTATCGGGTATCATGTGTCGCATTCCCTTAAAATTTTAGCGCCATCACGACGAAAAATTGTTATTGCTTCAAAACGGAAAGGGGAAAGGAATGTATATAAACATCCTTATATCTGCAAGTTGTCCTACGTCCCTCCAATATAGGAGCACCGTAATATCGAACGAATACTTTTCTTTTTTTAATTTTAATTTTAATTAATTAATTTATTTATTTGTACATGGTAAGATCATGTATACCACAAAATAAATGAATTGTGCACAGAAAATGGAAAATATGATGGCACTGAAATTCGGTATCTAAGCAATAGATAAAGCAATAATAAGTTACCATAAAACGGGAAATTACAGTTAACAAATTTGTTGATAAATATAGCCATCCTAAAGATTTGACCAAACCAACCGACAAAATTTACATGAATTTGGGACACACAAAGACCGGGGCGCTTGGGACAGTGGGTGATATTACTGATAAAGAAAACAGACTTCAAGACAACTTTTAAAATATTTATGAAAATATATGTTAACTCTGTGCTGTTAGTTTGCTAATTGTAGAAAAATCTCTGTCTTTCAATCTTTGTCCATGTTTACTAGACAAAATAAGTTTGATCGCGGAGCACTGTATCGATCAGAAATGAATTCAAGTTTTCCAAATGTTTTCCTCTATCCTTGAATTGTTTTCAATGGTGATCACTGAAGAACTTTCAAGAACATAAAGACATAGTTTTCTATATCGAAGTATTTACTATTCCGAGACTCCAATATAGAACCGATCTAGACGCATGCATTCGCCGACATTTTTTTTATAGAGATGGAAATAAGATATGACCAAAACTACGGACTAATATCCTTGGTACGTTAGAAATGTAATTGAAAATCGGTCGTGGTTGGTGATTTTTGGCTAGTTTACTGTTCAACTTAAATAGGTACAATTTCTATCAAAAAATTATTTTAAGGTAGCCGGACCATCATATATCATGACCGTAAATTCTATTTCTTTTTTATGAAAAATAAATTAGCCAATTTGTCTCAATTAGAAATCCATTTCGTAGTTACCACACGCCTCTATATAATTTTAAATTTTGGAGAGAAAAAAATAATAAAAGTACGCATTGATGTTAACTTTATTATCATCACTAGGTAATTAAATAGAAATCTTGTATTGATTCTACAAAAAATCCTATTGTCTCTTACTTAATTAAAGCAACTCAAAAAACAGTAAAGTCTTGATTTAATTCTAAATTACAAACCATGGTCACAGCTGGTGGAAGCCGAACTCCTTGCTTGCCAACCATTTTTACATTGAAGGACAGAGTGGTGAATTGATCTGAAAAAAGTAATAACTAAATGAATAGTAAATTATCAATTTAACATCTTGCTCAAGGTTGTGTAAGGTGCTTATAAGATTATATGACTAATTATGTGCAATTATGTAAAAATCACTCTTCTCCCAATGACTTGAAGACTTTAAATTCATATTGGCCTCTCCCAAATACTGCCAATTTCTATTGAACATTATGACGAGATATCATTAAACCCTTTATGGGAGTGTTATTTCTGTTTTTTTTTTTTTTCGTTTAGTAGAGCAACCCGAGTATCAAACCTGCAGCTATGAGAACCTTAGCTAGTTTTACAGTTAAAACGAGCACATTCTATCTACATTATGTACCATCCACTCTTATTTGCCGTTCTAGACAGCTGTCACTTGTTTGTATTCGTTTTTATAGTTGTGTTGTGTCAGGATAGATAAGGGGGAGGTTTGTGTACCCATAAAACCGGTTTAACCCACCACTGTTCAGTGTCTGTACCAAGTCAGAATATACTGACCCCCAAGTTGTGTTCATGTTTGTGTTTATGTTATTTTTGTCAGGAGTTGTCAGTTAGGTTGCTTTGATTGGTTGGTATATCATTGTTGACCTTTCCTGTTATCCATTTTGTTGTTTTATGCTGCGTCAATGCAGGAGGAAGCGCAATAAAACTTTCAGTCAGTAAAAATTTGAATAACATTAATTTAATACGATGCAAACGATTTCTTAAATCCTAAAATACTCTGACTGTTCCATCCTTGTTCCGAAATAAAGCATGTAGCAAGGTGTTTGTAAAGAATTTAATGAAATCGGATTGAATATGTTACAAAAGATAATGAATTACCTTTTTAAGTATGTAAAACAATCACCTCAGTAGAGCAGTGACTTGATTGTCATTGCTTTTTGACTATAATCTTCTCCGACTAACATGCACAGAGACCGTTCTTTTTTTTCTTTTAAACAAATTTACGCAAAACAATTGACAGTAAAGCTACCTGTATTTAGAGCACTTTGCCCAACTCCATTTCCAGAATCCGCAATTTGTATCATACTTTTCTGTGGTCTCCCATTCTACCCTTTCTACATTATATCTACAAATAGACAGTATACATATATATTTTTGTCACTTTTCTGCGGTCTCCCATTATACCCTTTCTACATTATAACTAAAAATAGACGGTTTACTAAGTATAAGTGCATTACTAATGCAGGCGTCGCACTGTCCCGAAATTGACACCAGATAGCCATACAAATTAATATGGAATTTTGAATTTCGCGCGAAGATAGCCCCGAACTTGATCAATAGCCAATCAACAGCCGAAGCAAGTGCGATGTCTACAGAAACACGATGTCACCCGAATCACACACGAAGGCAACCAAAAAATGTGAATTGTTATTAAGTAGTTTACACGCAGGACACACGAAGGCCACACGATGGCTACAAGACGTCGTATTGAGAGTACGATGCTTTCGAACTAGGTTAGGAAGGCGTCAAGTGACCTCCTAATGGTATAAAACCTTCGGCCTAACGTGGGCAAATTCAATTTCTGATAGGAGACTATTTGGGAGTTACACATATCTCTGCTCTGTAGAGTTGCACAGGACTGACTGAGGAAGATGCTATGAGGCTCGCCTTTTATATGTTTACGTTACCATGACACATGTGAAACGCTTGAGCTACTCAAACTTGGCTGTCCTCACCGACACCGTGGTCCCATCTTGATGTCATCGTACTTTGATTTACGATGGCTACACAATAACATTGTGAGGGCTTCACGTAGTCGTGTTGCCTTCCTAGATCTTCCCCAGACAATCGGGCAGCTTCTTGCATTGTTCCCTTTGTATTGTCTTCGTGAGGCGAAAAATGCCCGATGGCACCGATGATCACACGAAGTAAAGACGAAGATGGCACGATTTGACAAGATGCCCTCACGATGGCCTTACGAAGGGCAAAATGGACACACGAATTCAACACGAAAATGAACCTTCGCAAGGTCTTTCAGCAATTTTTTTGGCATGCCAAATATTTTGCCACCTCTCACGAAGTTGCTGTCGGAGCCTGAGAAACTCAACCGGCGGTCATACAACGGCTTAAGATGCCTTCACGAATGGCTCGATGTTTTTACGATCAGATCCGAATTTGAACATTTCCGGCTTTATCGTGTGTCCATCTGGTGTCAGTTTCGGGACAGTGTGATGCCTGCATAATGCTAATGTAGAATTGTAAAATGAAACTACTTAAGACCAGTCTTACACGTGTAATAAAGGTCTTGGAATCGATTTCTGTAATCCCTAATTCAAGTCCTCTCTTTAGTCCTCCTGCTGTTTGCCTTAAAATCGGTTTTACTGCATGATATTAACTTCTGGGTAACTATACCTTTTGGAACTGACTGGAACTGCCGTTTGGTTTAATATATGACGCCCTTCCGATGCAAACACATTAACATTCAAGGGTAATGTAGGGGAACCACTAGTAAGGAAATAAACGGTTTCGCTGAGAGCAGTATATGATAACTACTGCGGGGTCTGGACTGCTGAGTGTAGCCAATAGACACAAACAATTTTTTAGCACAAAAACAAAATCCGGTGCATGTATAGTCTTAAGTTATACCTTTTAACAGCTGGTCAGGGCATATTTCGCCATACTGCATACAAAAAACACATTATATCATATCTATGGCAAGCCGTTTTACTATTTATTCTAACTTCAAGATATCTAATAAACTTTATAAGACTTTATGTGATATAATTCTATAACATGTCATTATTCATATCAGACCAATTATCAGCCCATGGTCAAAATCATCCCTCGATCCTGGCGACTATGGGGCTGATATCTTGACTAGGGTTGATAATAGGTGTGATATGAAAAATTCCATGTTATAATCTATATATAAACAATAAGATTGATAACAGGAAAGATTAATGACATACCGAACAATTAACGCTATCCAATCGACAGAAAGAAAAAGATAATACAAATTAAAGAATCATGACAAAGCACAAAGTTTTTAACGTAGAGACAACAGAGTCAGTGTACTGACAACCGTTAACGCCGAATATATGCTACAATTTTTATTTGTAAGCTTTGCAACCTGAATGCCATCCGGTCCCTAGGGCATGTTATGTATTAGAAAATCAGCCGTTTTTCGAACATTTAAGAATTGACAGTAATGTTTTTTTTTCACTAAAAAACCCTCGTAGCGGGATATTTGAAAGTGTGCACCATGTACATTGAGGTTATTTCGATTAGATTGAAAACAAAATTACAGTCCATCCTTATAATTTAATTCCAACGGATGTTTTGACGTCTAAAATGCTGGGATTCCCTTTAATGACGTCATAGTTTAAACGAAAATTTAGACTATGATATGATAGATGAAAAAATTTGACCAATCAAACGACGCGTTATATCAAATAAAATATACACGTGGTACGCGGTATTACAGCTTCTTTCCAGATGAATAACAAACATTAAAACAGCTGTTCTCTGACTAATTGTACTGTGTCAGTGTCAAATCTAATTGCTTCTCATTTAAATTAACTGCAGCGGTTTTTTTTTAAATTTTTATAATTATATCGAAAGACTATCGTAAAACGATTTACCAATCCCGTTAAATCCCAATCACAATTTTAAATTCAAATGATCTCAAATAACCAGTCGTAATTGTCGCGTAAAATGGAACATCCGGTCGCAGTTGTCAATTCTTATTGTAAACTTCTGTTCATTAATTTAGCTTATCGAATTCTTTAAGGGAATAATGTTTAAAATTATATATCTCAATAATAATTATAAGAAGAGGCTGTCAGATTGACAACAAACCGGATTTTCCTGCATGAAAATGATGTTTGCAAATCTGGACCCCCAAACAGGATCAAGCCAAAAAAATAAATGAATTTTGGTAGGGTTCAGAAATGGAAAGGCCAAAATCAATCAATCCAAAGAGAGTATATAAGTACACACACATTTGTTCAGCAGGGGTTGGTAGGCAGAAATCATGAAGTCAATAATGAAAGAAATACGTCAATGAGATTATAACCTTATTTAATATGAAACCAAAGAATCTTGTGGTCACTCCAATACCTTTCCAGATTCCCACTTTCAAACAGTTGTTGTCTTGTAATATATGGATGGTCGATGGAAGAATAATAGTCTTTGGTTTCATCGGAATGAGCTTGGCCTAAATCAAGTACACGCTTTGTACTCTGAAGTTTTTTTTCAACTGCTCAGTTTGTTTGAATATAAAGGGCCAGGAATATGCCACAACAAAAGTAATAACTTGACAACAACAAATGACCATCGCATGGAAACGACTTGAACTGCCATTTTTCAATTTTTTCGAACTTGACCTCCATTTTGTCATCAGTAACAATACATTAAAATTTGAAAACCTTTGGTTCAACAGTTCATAAGTTATTGCACGGACACTGTTTGTTAGCCTGTTTTGTACATCACCAAATTAATAATTGACATTTCCCTATGAAAATCCGGTTAATAAAATAACTATATCGAGGCAGTCGGAAACGACGGATATCGCCGCACTCCCCACATGCTGTATCCCTGTGCACCTTTTTCACAATCATATCTTTGAATACAGGCCCAAATTTTGGAAAATCAAAATTCTAAAACCATACTGTGCATCTGCATATATGTACTCCAATACTATATAGAAATAAAAAGCATAAAATGAAAAATGAAATTAGAGTTTCAGTCACCAGCTTATAATTCCCAATTTTTGAAATTCAACCCCTATAGGCCCCAATTTTTGAAAATCAAAAGTCTAAAACCTTATTGTGCATCCACATACAGTTGGTTACAATACTACAAGGAAATTAAATTAAAATAATTTTCATGCTTGATATTATGCATGTACAAATGCTAAATTAATCACAATATCATTATAATCATTTTTTATTTTGTCAGAAACTTGCACATATCATTAGAATTGAGAGCATATACCAAATACAAGCTTGTAAGCAATTTATAAAATGAGCTTGTTCATAATTCACTACCATGCTTATAGATGGCTTTGACAGAGACATAACTTAGGATGCTGGATAATTAAAATAATAAATATTGGAGTTAGGTAACTAAAGATTGATATAGTGGTGACTTAACATTATGAAATACTGTGCTTAATGAACATTTTATAGACAATAGTGTTTAGATTTTGCGTTATCAATTTCTATTTTGGTAACTGGTTTTGCTTGAATTAAATAGCGCTGTAATTATGTCTTTTTGTGATATCGTTTGTTAAATGCACAAGTTATGTTATGTAATATATATGAATAATATATCATCTGAAAGTTATATTTTTTTTTATTTCTCCCCTATTGAAAACTTGTAATCCGAACATAGGATATTAATGACTTGTTTTTACAAGCTCTCATTTCGCCTTCTTGAGATAGATATTACCTGGATAACACTCTAAAGCAAAATGGGAATATAATTCTTTTCTGAAATATGCAACTAAGGCGAAATGGAATGAGCCGTGTAGGTGGTGTTACGAGTGCCTTCTCTTTGGTGTCTTCAGTATGTATTCAAGACACGCTAACATACAAAACACAATGGGTGTTTTGATAGTAATTAAATGCTTGATTACAGATAAATATCAGAAATTTAGAGTGGGATCTAAATAAATAAAATTGATAAATGTGCATTAACAAAAAAATATGTTCACATTGAAAATAATATTTTTGAAAGTATTAAATTGCAGTATAAATTATTTTTAATAATAAAAGATTGATTTGTGAACTTATTGGAGATTAAAATTGCATGGCTTGGATAATTTAAGAAAATAATATATACCTATAATCAAATATAAAAAAGAAATACATAAATGATGAAAAATGTGTTCAACTGAGAGTAGTATGTGGGGACAGTTCAGTAAGCATTTGAGGAGTATGTGCCAGAAGTGACGTCAACCGGAAATGACGTCACAGGATGTGACGTGACCGGAACCGGAAGTCACGTGACCGGAACCAAAAGTGGTATTTGCGCGCATGCGCAGCCGGAATTGACGTTTTTTTCTCGCCATTTGTTTACGGATGTGACGTAAGTCACGTACCAGGACCCAATATGTATTATTTTCCCTCCATTTTCCCATGATTTGTTTTCGGAAGTGACGTAAGTCACGTGCTGAGACCGAATGTGTCGTCTGCGCATGTGTAGGCGGAATCGAAAGCGATTTGCTCAACCGGAAGTAGTAGATTTTCGCGCCATTTTCTCATGATTTGTTTACGGAAGTGACGTCAGTCACGTGGTAGTACCCCGATGTGCCATGCTTGACTGATTATCTCCCTTTTTCCCGCACTTCTCGGGCGTCTCTTGACCTTTCATCGGTCTCTAGGGAATGATACTCTCACTGTTATGTCGAAGTCCGAGAGTATACGAAGTACACTATTGGATTATCTCCCCTTATCCCACTCTTTTCATCTGCGGGTGATGTTTTCTGTGAGGACCAAAGGTAGGATTGGATTATGTCCCCTTACCTCCAAGTGATGCTGTCACCAATAGATCAATGGAGGGGTGTCCTTAGCAACCGCCTTAGCAACGGCGGTCCATTTCATTGCTCTATGATGCACTTCGTTTCTCTTCTCTTGCATTTTGCTGCTCATCGATAATCTTGACCTTACTCGCGTGCTCATTTCAGTCCTGCTGCTTGTTGCTGTTCGTCATCGCTGCTCTTCTCTTGCTCCTCTCTGTTTTTCTCTCGCTCTTTGCTGCTCATCGCTAATCATGACCTTACTCACGTTCTCATTTCAGTCCTGCTGCTTGTTGCTGTTCGTCATCGCTGCTCTTCTCTTGCTCATCGCTGTTTTTCTCTTGCTCTTTGCTGCTCATCGCTAATCATGACCTTACTCGCGTGCTCATTTCAATCCTACTGCTTGTTGCTGTTCGTCATCGCTGCTCTTCTCTTGTTCCTCGCTGTTTTTCTCTTGCTCTTTGCTGCTCATCGTTAATCTTGACCTTACTCGCGTGCTCATTTCGGTTTTGGGACTGCTGCTGCTAGTGGTGTTCGATTGTCGTTAGTCAAAGATTGGATCTGTGCGAGAGCACCCTTACATCCAGGTCATTTGAAAGGCCACTTTGCATAGTCTGTTGAATCCTCTTCCATACTGTGTGCATTCTTTTTGAGTCGCACTAGGTTGAAGTTTCGCTTGGACTGGTATCCACATATGTCACAGTTATACATGTAAGACGTCTTTCTTTCCCGGGATTCGATAGTAGAATGAGCTCCAGTCGTCCTGCAAGTGCTTATATTAGCTACAGGTTCCTCAACGGCTTGTTGATTCATACACGAACCTTTGGCAAAGTATTCGTTTCGAGATTGTTGCTGTTCAGATTTCACTTTTCTGATGAGGTCTCTATTAAGTCTTGTCCACTCGTTGTCAACCCTTCTACACCCCTTGCAGATATTCATGTTTCTGTAGAATTCTGCAAAGCTCTTGTTCATTTGACACTTTGTACATTGCTTGTTTGGATCCACTTTGCTGGGTCCTCCACTTGTGTTGTCCAGGCGTTTGGTTCTCTTCACTTTGGTAGGGAGTAATTTCCTTTTCATTTCTGGTTTTGCTTTGGTGTTAGAAAGATCCCCGTTTCGATTCCAATGATGCGTGTGTGTTGTTTGACGGTCTTCAAACAACTGACGAAGTTAAAACCTCCGATTATATTTTCGTTAAAAGATTTTCATTGGTGTCATAGTGACGAAGATTGCTTTTGTCTATTCATTCAGACCACACAGTTCGCTGTTCGTTGTTGCTGTAGCTACTTCTGCTGAGGAGGTGAAGGTGGAATTCTCACTGTTTCGTTATAAATCACCTCTTGTTCTCGTTGATGTTACGATGTTACGATGAACACCAAAGATGACTGCGTCCATGTAACGCGGATCTGAAAGAGAGCACCCTTATGAAACAGAAGTTTTAGAGTCTTTCAGGACGGGAACGAATGTTCTCGGTCTCGATATATATTGACACATACAGAGACGAAATGCAAAAGCATTACATCGGACTGATGTCCTGGCATCGAGACATGAATAAATACCCCGTACATAGAAATATCAAGAAAACTGCTAAACGCTTGAGAGAAGAGGAAGACTATGAATCAAAAGAAACATGGGAATATGCCATAGAAAAACGAAAATATCTGCTTAACCGTGTATTGAACGACTACGACCCACCACCAGCTGAAGACAGCAATGACTCTGTGTGACGGAGGAATTGGAACATATTACAAAGAAAAACAGAAAAAATATCACAATAAAGGGAAGGAGGGTAATGCAGCCTATATATGTTTATACATATATATAGCCAGTCACAAGACTGGACAAATGCAGAGTGGCCTTAAAAAATTGAGGAGGATTAATGCAGCCTATCTTATGATAACCAGTCACAAGCCTGGATAAATGCAGAGTGGCCTTTCAAATGACCTGGATGTAAGGGTGCTCTAGCACAGATCCAATCTTTGACTAACGACAATCGACCACCACTAGCAGCAGCATCCCCAAAACCGAAATGAGCACGCGATTAAGGTCATGATTAGCGATGAGCACCAAAGAGCAAGAGAAAAACAGCGAGGAACAAGAGAAGAGCAGCGATGACGAACAACAACAAGCAGCAGGACCGAAATGAGCACGCGAGTAAGGTCATGATTAGCGATGAGCAGCAAAGTGCAACGAAGAGCGGCATGGAGCAAGAGAAGAGAAACGAAGTGCATCATAGAGCAATGAAATGGACCGCCGTTGCTAAGGCGGTTGCTAAGGACACCCCTCCATTGACTTATTGGTGATAGCATCACTTGGAGGTAAGGGGACATAATCCAATCCTACCTTTGGTCCTCACAGAAAACATCACCCGCAGATGAAAAAAGCGGGATAAGGGGAGACAATCCAATAGTGTTCTTCGTATACTCTCGGACTTCGACATAACAGTGAGAGTATCATTCCCTAGAGACCGATGAAAGATCCAGAGACGACCGAGAAGTGCGGGCAAAGGGGAGATAATCAGTCAAGCATGGCACATCGGGGTACCACCACGTAATTGACGTCACTTCCTTAAACAAATCATGAGAAAATGGCGCGAAAATCTACTACTTCCGGTTGAGCAAATCACTTTCGGTTCCGCCTACACATGCGCAGACGACACATTCGGTCTCAGCACGTGACTTACGTAAACAAATCATGGGAAAATGGAGGGAAAATCATCACTTCCGGTTTCGCGTCCGCACAAACCACTTCCGGGTACTTCCGATTCCGGGTACGCACGCGCAGACCACACATCCGGGTCCTGGTACGTGACTTACGTCACTTCCGTAAACAAATGGCGAGAAAACATATCACGTCCGTTTGCGCATACCCGCAAAACCACTTCCAGTTCCGGTTACGTGACTTCCGGTTTCGGTCAGTCACATCCTGTGACGTCATTTCCGGTTGAAGTCACTTCCGGCACCTCCTCCTCAGCACCTCCTCCTTAAATGATAACTGAACTGTCCCCATATACTACTACTGAGGCATGTGAGGAGGGCCAAAAACTTAGAGCATTTTTCTTTTTTGATAAATTTACAAATAATTAACATTGCACTTATATAAACATACAAATATACATAGTCTCCATTTGTAATATGAGAAGGTAAATTATAAAAACAAAAAGTAATCATATTTCATACAGAAAAGGTAATTCTAGGTTAAAGGGGGAATGACTGTTTTCTGACTGGGATAGGTAATATCATTATTATTTTTATTTGAAAAAAACAAAACAAAAGCATTTTTTTTCCATATAGCATAGCGGAAACAATGCCTTGGTAAACTAAAAAATTTGTTTTTAGATTATATTTTGTTTCAAAATCAGAAAGTAATAGAACTTACCATATCTTCACAAATTTTAAAGTAAATCTCTTATTACCAGGGCCCAGTTGTTCAAAAGTTAATAATCATTTTTTATATCAAGATTATTTTGATTGTTTAGTAATATTTCTGTATAAAATTTCGCATGGACACACAAAGTCACAGGATCCCAGAAATGCCTTTCTTAATCCATTCTTTATAATAAAAAACACCCCTTTAGGCGATCTGACACCGACACATCCGCGGCGTCCTCGCATTAGGGTTCCAGGTGAGTGATATATGGTTCTGGAACAGTTTGAAATCGGATGCTCTGATATCGCAAGGCACATAGCGTATTCTTACTACATTTTTACAGTATTGTCACATACTGTATGCAGATGGGCAATAAAGGTTTTAGAATTTTAATTTTCAAACATTTGGGCCCATCGGAGTCGAATTTCGAAAATTTTAAATTTAAGCTTGTCACCTAAACTCCTCTTTCGTTTTTTACTTTACGTATTTAATTTCTATACAGTATTGTCGCAAACTGTATGTAAATGCGCAGTAAGGTTCTAGAATTTGATTTTCAAAAACTGGGACCCAAAGGGGTCGAAAATTGGAATTCAGGCTTGTGACCTAAACTTCTGTTTCATTTTTCATTTTATGCATTTAATTTCTATATAGTATTGTCACAAACTGTACGTAGATGGACAATAAGGTTTTATAATTTTGATTTTCAAACATTCGGGCCCTCGGATCGAATTTCAAAAATTGTGAATTTAAGCTTGTGACCTTAACCCCTCTTTCATTTTTTGCTTTTGGAAAACCTCCTTTTTGCAATATGATTTTTGTAAAAATAAAATCTATAAACATACGTATTTGATATAAAGATTGTTGAACATTTATTTATATCAAGATAAGAGTTGATTCTAAATTGTTTGATTACATAAATATGAATGAACATTATGATTAGTTATTTTGCAACTTACTATTAAATAATTGCACACGGAAAATGGATTTTGACATTTCCATGTTAGATAAACTTTTGTTCACTGGGTCGTCTACATAAATTTATGGTTTCAACAAAAGATTCTTTTGTCTATCCATAAACTGAGAGAAATTTCAATAATTAAAAAAATAAAATGTAATAGTGAATTCATGAGTATAATTATTGTTTTGTCTGATGACGTAATATATTTCCTTCATAAAAAAATATATTGATTAATAATTTAAATAAAGATTAAATTTAAAATGTAAGTATTACAATCACGCCTGTTTATCTCTCGCATGCATATTAATTGATAAATATAGATTCTCCTTCAGGTACGAGTGAGTTATGGAGTTTCTCCACCCGAGATAGTTAAATTTTCCATTTTCAACACGCGAGCCTTTAGCGAGCGTGTTAAAATCTAAAATTTAACTATTGAGGGTGGAGAAATTCCATAACTCACGAGTAAATTGAAGGAAAATCTGTTTCTCCTATGATTTTCGACAAAAACCTCAAGAAAAAGTCGTTGCTATGTAGTTTGTTTACATAGACGTCATTTCGGGACTTCTCTAGTTTATCGTTCTAATAACTGTAGAAAAAAGGGCGGTAATTCCCACGTAGAAATTTAATCACCGGGAACATGGGGAAGTGGTTAAAGATATTATGTATTTTTATCCCACCGATTAAACACGTCAGGAATAGGAGAAATCATTGTAAATACGAGTATAACTGCAATATCCGATCTGAACATATTTTCAATCTCGTTCATACATTTGTCATAGTTAATATTAGTTCGGAACAAATTTTTCAACCATAATTGTACGTATCTAAACGTGAAATATGTCATCGAATCACAATCCCCAAATTAAGAAATTACTCTGCACATTGTTTAAAATCGACATGTCAAAAACATTATAGAAAAACATGTGTTTAGCAGTGCTACATGTGTATTTTATTGGCGATGCGATTAAAGCTGCCAGCAATCCAAGATTTAACCTGGAAGGTAAAAATTGCATATAAAAACTTTAGTTAAATCTGTTTCAAAGTGTAATTTTGTGGTTAAAGTTATAGTATTTAACGGGCTAGCACAAGTTATCTCACGTTTTTAGGACCAGAATAATTGGGAAATGCATTCTCTCAGATTTTCTTTAAAACTTATTCGTAAATAAAAGAAAATCATCGTATTATATTTATCTGATGTTTTTAATACTGCTAATAATGCTTCAACTTATTCTTTACGATCAACAAAAAGAAGAAACTTGTTTGTACCTCGTCCAAATACAAATTTTATGAAGAAGTTTTTACTATTCTGGAATCATTTTATGGAATGCTTTACCAACAGACCTAAAATTAAATAAAAATATAGAAACCTTTAAAAGAAAGTATACAGATTACTTAAAGCTCCGTGAAGCCTTCTAAATTTGTTAAATCATAGTCACAGTATTGAAGGCGAGATGTTCTATTCTTTCAATGTTTATATTAAATATAACAATTTTATTGATTATATATATGTATATATGTATATAGATGGTCCTCATGGTGTGGATCTTTGTAGAATTTGGATCAATGTTAGATTAATTTATTGTTTGTGTTTTATTAATTTATATTTTAATTGAGGGCCTCAGGGAAGATTAGTATTTTAATACTAACTGTGTTACCCTCTTTAAATAAAGACATTACTTACTTACTTACTTACTTACTTACTTACTTACTAAAAATATTAAAATTTTTATGTTGTCATAGAAACTGATATCTATTTTTTTGTCTGAAATTCTCATTTTTTTCAAATTTGAGGATTAAAAATCAGCATTTTCTCTACTGACTTCCTACCACTTTGCAACTTTTTTTTATGTTTTATGTTTTCAGCTTATGGTCAAGGCGAAGTAATTGAACGCCATCTAGTGTTAATTTGTTTACCGTTTCAAGGGTAACATCCCCTTGTCATTGTATTACGTCCCCGACTAATTGTCTGACGTCGTAGTCGTTATGACGTTGACTCCGGAAGGACAATGGCGTCGCTCCAAGGTAGAAATAATGATGTGTTCTGACGTACAGTTATTACGCAACGAAAAAAGTTTTTGAATTGTTTCAAAACGCATTGTGCGTTCACGCGTCTCTTCATTTTAGCTAAAACTAATTCGAAAAGCATAATTTAGTGTAAACGCATATTCAGACTAATTCGTTTCAGAATCACATGTGCGTGTTAGTTAATATTATGCACTGCCAGGCAATTTGTATAAGTTTAAATTTTAGGTATTTTTATAAAGTACAGTGTACTACCTCCATGGTATTACCACGCCTTAAGCCACATTTGTTTCTCATTTAGGTCATAGATACACTGTTGTAGCTTTACTAAACATCTCAACTCCTTGGACATGTTAGAACTAAGTAAATAACCCGAATGCATGTGTGACGTCAAGTTGCGCATCTAACGTACGCCATTTCTACTTTAATGGAGAAATTAAAAATATCCAGATGGTAGATGGCCAGTCTTCATTGTCCTTTAAAAAAATATTGATGCCTTTATTTTTTATTAAATGTATTTGCAATTTTTCTGTTCTCACGAATTCGCCCGTTGGAATTAATTCGAACCGCTTCGGTATTTTTTCGGTATTTGAATATTGAGAATCAAATTCAATCGATTGAAATTGTGCGTATAATCAACATACAGACCGACCAAGGTTAGCTTAATTTTATTACCTCATGATGCATTGAGAATTTACATTTAATTTTATTTATTTCATTTTTGATAATAATTAGGCCACACAAAATTGATTTTTAGTTCTTTGGATTTTATGGTAAATATAGGATCATATAGGTGCGAGAGAGCTAAAAGTAAAAAAAAATCGTGCGGACTAGTTTTTTCCAAGCGAAGATCAAACTTAAGTGCGACCCGATTTTTAACTAAAGTATTGTAAAAGATGTAAAAAAAAAATCAAATTTGTACAAAATTTTAGGAGCGGGCGAAAAGCGAATTTTGAGTATTTATTTCTAGATGAAGCGGCAAAAAAAATGTAGCGGGGAAATCCAGACCTGTAAATCAATTTGTTTTTGGCCTTATTTGTTAGGGATTTAATGGCGAATATTTCAGTCAAAATAAGACATTATCAGCACCCATTGTTTGAAAAATGTTTCCAGGTGTGAGTTATCCTTACGGACCTTTACACCCCTGCTTATCTCTCGCATGCCAGAAGTTTTTGGTTAAACGTTTTAATTTTGACAATACCCTCTAAATTTAACGCACTTTGAAATAAAAAACGGTGTTTTCAAATTACGTAGAGTTGGTTCACTTGACGCACTTTGATTTTTTTTATTTTGTTAAGCTTGACTAAAGTTTAACACACTTTGAATTTGGAAAATATAAGTAATAAGTAGTAATGTATTTCTTATACACATTCCATATAGCGGGGAGGATAAAAGAAAAAATGTAGGTTTTAAACGTAAGAAACTGTTGAATGCTTAATATTTTACGGGACTATAAGGATACAGTGGCAATACAACAGTCGGACCGCCAAGTGCCATTTTGACCGTTACGCTAGTGCATTCTATTTACAGAGAAACAGGTGGAGATAATTTCAGAATTTTTTACACTAGATGGCGCTTTTAGTCCCGCCTCGAATTTTTGATTGACATGTCGGGTGTGAAATGTGTAAATATCGTTGTGCTAGTTTTTGACTTTCAAATAACATGGATGGAAATATGTGTAAAAATTATTTCGTGAACACCCTGGCCTATTGGATTCACCTGACACTGAAAATTATGAACGTATGAGACATCAAAAGTGAGTATTTTTGTGCACCTCAAAATGGCCGGCGACAAACGTTGCCACTTTTTAGCCAATGAACAGATCTCGCTCGTTTACCGTTTCACTGGGAGGAGCCTATAATGTTTTGTTTTGCAAATAGATATAGTATCAGGTCTTTCATTTGCAAGTTAAAAAGGCTGTCCCGAGACTCCGTTACATAGTTCATACGCAATATCCAGGGGTATCAAAATATGCAAAGAAATGAAGTGTGTTTTTTCTTGTTTTCACAAAATGACACGTTTGAAGTATTATTTTACGTTGGATATTCAATTTTCTGCATAAAATTGTAGAGGAGTGTCTATTTTCAAAGATCAGTCACCTGGAAAGTCCCCTTCCCATTTTTGGGGTTGATTATACACGTTTTTTTTTTAAATTTTACTCAGGTTCATCTAATAGGTTATATTATGGACAGAAAAAAAAATCCATGATGAGATGATTTTTAAAAAAAATAAGATTAAAAATTAAAGAAAAAACAGATTCACTGACAATATTTGAATAAATAGTATTAGAACACTTTTAGTCTTTACAATATTGTGAAATTAGGCATAAATACTCAACCTATGAGCCACCAGTTTTATTAATTATCATTGGCAATGTACAGGAAAACTATTAGTAAATAAATTGTATATCAAAATATATATTTTATGTGTATTTGTTTTACTTTGGATGGAAAATATTGTATGATTTTCATAAGTCTCTATGTGTATAATTTCTTAATTTTTTGTCAAAAGAGTAATCTTGTAATATCTACAACTTCAAATTTTATAACCACTTGTAAGTAAAGTTATCTAATTTCTTTTCCTTTATGATTTAAATTTTTCTACCCTCTGGTGTCATCTGGACTATTTAGTTAGAATAGTCTATGATTCAATCAAGTAATAGTTTTATTATATTTTGGTTGTGTTCTCTTATTCAAAGAATATTCATTACATTCACATGAATTTCTCCATGCTATGTACATGTATAGAGCATTAATCATGTTAATAGACCTATTAACTTAAATTCTGTTGAAAATTTCTATTTTTTGTGCTTTGCCTTTAATTTCAAAATCCAGTATCTTCCATATTACAGTTTTTCTTATATAAATGATTTTATTTTATTATTTCATGATTTTTAATTCATGTTCATGTCCAGATTTTTACTTTTTTACATGGAAAGTCAGCAAATTTCAATAATAAGCATGAGAAATTGGTCTATAAAATCACATGTATATTTTTGTTTTACCAATTTTGGCACTACAGGAGGTGAAATAGGTCAAATACACAAAAAAAGCAATAATAATTCTTCTTAATCAATACAATAAATATTAATTCATGAAAAACAAGATTGAGAAGGCATAACTTAATGTACAAATGTAAAATTTCCTTTTGTTTAAAAGAATATGCATGATTCATGTGATTTGCTGGCAAAAATAAATCTGTCCATGTCAGATCCTTACAGTTTTTCACAATTGAGTAATGGATAAAGGTAATTTTAATTTTAATAAAATTTTCTTTTTTTTTTCAATGCTTTTTTTTTGGTAATTTGTTACTTTTTAACCAAAACCTCACAATTTAGGTCCTGATAAAGACAAAAATCCATTATTTAATAGCTTCCACATTGCAAAATGCACAAACCATTTAAATAAAAATTGGAGCAAGTAATTTTTTTTCAAAATTAAAGTGAGAAAAAATTCTTCAGTACTGTTTTTGAAAAAACCAACATTTGTCATTACTCAAATAGACCTATAGCAGTACTTCAGCTACTCCCCAGGCTTTCAGTTGTTAATTTATATGGAAAATAATTTTAAATTCATTTGTGCACATTCTACCATTCAACAGAAAGATCCTGAATCCCTCCTCAAGAAAATGATAGAAGTGGAAGCACCTGCCTGACCACCCCCCTTTTTCCCCTGGTACATTATTTATTCTTAAATATGGTTTGTTTAATGTTTATTGACACATATTTATTATATCATTTGACAACCAAGTGTGAAACTTATTTATATTTCCTTTTTTTATCGATCGTTACCGCCATACCTTCTTTGTTTACATTTTATTGACAACGTCAACGCTGATTATCCCCCTTTATCACGTAATTTTCACAGAAAAAGCTCGCTCGAATTGCGTTTCACTCGGTTTTGCGGAGAAATATTTTAACTGTTCGTCAGAAAAGTAACAGCACACCTTTTCCGATTTAAAAATCCCCGTCCCGAGAACTGACTATGAAGAAATTGTCCTTTTTCTGACCAAAGGTGACGAAATCGTCGGCATCATTGCCAACTTTGATTGTAAAATTTTGTACGAAAAGCACGCTAAAAATATCTATTTTTAAGTAATATGAAAAGAAAATATTCTCAGAAACTGTTTAATACCATCCCCTAGACCCAACTGAAACCATACGTCATGTATGGCCAAAAAAACCGGCAGGTGATTGACGTTACTAAAAATGACCCATTTTCAAATGAAAAGTCACGTGACTCTGTAAATAAAAACGACGCCATTATTGACTTGGCGGTCCGACTGACAAATCATCCATCGACAGACAACATGAAAATCAAACACCGTCATTCAACAATTAATAGATAAAATCTGCAACTCCTTAAAGAAAGTTAAACAAAATATAAATAGTTAAATAAATAAATAGAATGGTAACTAAATAAATAAATAGAAATAAATAAATAATAAAAAAACATCAAAATAAAAAATTGTACATCAGATGAAAGGAAAAGATTTGCTGTTCGTCCTGTGATTATTATCTGCAATACATGAACGTTATCGAACGCCGGACGTCACATGTGACGTTCCCTGAAAAAATCATAAAAAAATAACACGATGTTATCTTCAACAGCAGATACCACGAAATCGAGCATGGGGACCCCCCAATATTTTTATGTCATCGGAAAGCTCGTGGATGAGGCAATATAATATTAGTTTTTCACGAAACTGTAGGATTAACATCGATGGTTTTTACAGACTTTTCGAACAAAATGTTTGAAAATTTGACGTTTTCCCTATATATCCTATGTTAAAAGTTAATTTCAGAACGCATTTTCAAAGGGTTATAGCAAAAAAATAAGCATGGGTACCCCCCTTTTTTATTTCATATGCCGATGTATTTCGATTAGTTTTACATACTGACAAAAAATTAGAAAACTGTAGGATACTTTCAATTACTTCGCCTTGACCTTATATCATATTATCATCAAATATATATAACATTAGATATTTTACAATATTCACATCAATATGACCAAAATGGGCAATTGTCTGCTTTTGTCCAAACCATGCAAATTTACATTTATATTTTAGAATGTCAGAATTTATTAGGTATACTATTACTGATAATCATATATACTTTTAACATATTATTAATGCTACACGAGATTATTTAATGAGAAGCTTTGCGGGGTACATGTAATCAAAATCCTTTTCTTGCCATCCAATGATATTTTTCCTTGATTTATGGCACATTTCACGTTCACAAAAGGTATTCAAGTTTAATTTATCTTTATCCTTTGCGTTATTTTTACAATTCCGTACATACACTGTTATCATGCAACATAAAACATTTAATCAGTTATTATATGGTAGTTAAACATTACGTATTGTCCACATTCATTCATAATAAAATATATACCAATATATACCAAGTAGAACAAAAAGTCAATTTATCACAGAAAAATGGCATTTAATCTTTTAAACATGCCAAAAAATGTTGCCGTATGACCAACTATAACCAAAAACTTAAAACTAAGCGAACATCATTTTTCGTGGAAGCACTTCGGGGTCTGTTTGGAGATGTGAAAACCAACTTTTATATTAATTTGACACCAGTAAAATTATATGTCTTCAAAATATCAGACACAATCTCTAACATACATAGTCATTGAAATTTTTATGAGAACCTATAAAAAATTTGACAATTCATTTAAACTGATTGAATCTTCAATTTATAACTTATGAAACATTTTCTGAGTCGGGAGTGCTCAAAATGTAGATATAATTGTTTGTTTAGTTGTTGTTTCGGCAATCCTGGTCAAAGATTCTTTTAACTCTATAAATTGCGTATGTTGTATTATTTATATCATATTTACTCAGTCTGCTATATTTATTTCATTAGTTATGTTATTGTGCTCTTATGCACTCTATGCCTGAGTTTATCAATAAACTCTTGAAACTGTTGGCATTCCTGGTCAATTAAGATCGGAGTCGAACACACCCCGCCACAGGTGAGATTCGAACTCACAAGGCTAGTGATCATTAGTACTACCTAGACCACTCGGCCAACGAGGCCCCTAGATTTGACCATCAAGAATATTTATTTGCATAGAGATATATTACACAGTTTTAAATCATTTCAAATAATACATTTTCTATTTTTAAGATAAAGATAAAACAATAATAATTAAGGAAAAATTTAATTCATAAAATTATTATACATTTTAATGAAAAGGGTAGTTTTTGCAAAACAAGTACATAAGAAACAGCCTTCTTTTTTACCGATTTCTAGTCAGCTGATTATAGTTATTAACATAAACGTTTTTTCTGGGAAGCCAGTTGTATGTTATTAACTATTCGTATGCTGAAGCTTGGCATGCGCCTCGCACCGACATTTCAACCACTGTATTGACATGTATAATGATGTGTCTTTTAATTGTTGGAGAAAGATTGCCCTTTATTTCTGCATTTAAAAGCAATTTCAAAAAGTAAATATAACGGTTTTGAATATGATGAACTGCGGAAAAATCATATAAGAAAGCAGGTTTAATTATAATGATTACACCTTATGAAATCAATGAAATTTATACAACACAGAAATTCATTACCGAAAATCTAACGTATGATTGAATATCAAATGTCTTCTCAAAGTTCAAGCTAATCTGATAGTGGTAAATTAGGGCACAACGCCAATTACGCTTGGCTGATTATTTTGATCTGATAGTGACAAATTAGGACACAACGTCAATTACCCCTTGAGTGATTATAACTTATTGATAATAAAGAAACTTGTCGTAATTTGGGTCACCTTTTCAATTTGCCCCAATCTTTGACTCATTATTCATGTTATTGTTATATGCATATGCACTTTTCATCATACAAATAAATTTTTAAAAAAGATAAAAAAATAAACTGATAAACTGATAAAATAAATGAATTAAATAATTAAATAAGAAAAAATTAAATAAATAAATGAATGAATGAATACATTTCAATAAAAGTTATGAATAAATAAATAAATAGATTTAAGAAAAGGCATCTAATTTTTTCCTAAAATTCATAAACAAAAGAAATAGTGAAATTTGTTGTAATTGCCGTTAGCACAATTTACTGGAGATTTTGGTTTACCCTTCAACAGGAGAAATCACATCATTGTATTATGCATATAGAAATGTGAAAATACCATCGTAAGCCATCGAATCATTGTAGATTATCAAAACTATCTTTACAAAGTCTAAATAATATATTTCTACCACCTTACATCGAAGGCACCAGTCTCCTGGGAAGAAGCGGCGATACGTTCATTCTAAGAATGTCTTATATTATACTTACCCTCCCTCTTGTAAGCTAGAACATTCTGTAACCCCCGTGTGATTCAATAAGTATAATATCACGACTAAGGTTCTTAAATCCATTTTTGGTTTTATCTAAACTGTATTGTGAAAACACCAATTTAACAAAAGACAGTGGAGTGTGCAAGGACGCATGAGAAGTTGTCACCAAATACGAATTCACTAGATTAATGTTATATAAACATGTTTGTAAGCTTAATTATGCACACGGAAAATTATTTTAAATTATATAATTCCGAAAACTAAAAAAAATAAACTGATATTTGTGTGTAGCGAAATGAATCGTTCTGGTAATCGACACACACCTATCAAGTAGGTGGTTTTGGAACAGTGGTAGAAATGCTGCACGCCTTTAAAATAACAATCCAAAGATACTCATATTAGATATAGTAATTTTATACTATGCTGTATACGACGCATTTCAATGAGTTACCTCTCATCAGCAGCATTAAAACCGAAACATTTGGAAGACCAAAAACCAAACTTATATTAAACAAGAATTACTCAACCAAAAATACCGAAATAGGAAGCCAAATTTCAGCTAAGGAGATCTACCATGTGCAATACAAGGAATGAACCCTTAGTATTTCTACTATTTTTGAATTTTGCTAAATACCGGTAATTTCTGTAACAAATCAATGAATAATCATGTCAGACAAGTCTGGCGACTGGGTTGGCGAATACCCTCGGGGACCTAGAGTCCACCAGCAGAGGCATCATCCCAGGAGTTTCAAAATAACAATCCAAAGATACTAATAGATACAGTAAATTTATACTATGCTGTATACGACGCATTTCAAGGAGTTACCTCTCATCAGCAGCATTAAAACCTTTAAAATAGTCGTTATTGTCTTGATAAGTGGTCACCAGTTCAATCTTCTCTGTCTTTAGCCAGATGCATTACCTTTAGTCAATTCAACAGCTTTTAAAGTGCCGATTGTTCGCTGAACCGAATTAGCTGTCTCAAAGTCGCGGTAAAGATTGTCTGTTGGTTGGATAGTCAGTCCAGACCTATTGCTTGGGATGATATCGCGTTTTTTAGAGAGAAAAAATTTGAGGCTCTCAAGAGCCTGTATTGCTCACCTGGATTTAACTTGTCCATATTGAGCAGGACCAGAAATTTAAGTGTACCAGTTATCTTGGCTGCCAAGTCTCGTTCAAATTGGTCAGGTGATTTCAGACAAGATTTTAAATGAATTTTCCCATAGGATTCTATGATAAACTAAGTTTGGCTGTGGCAGCCATCTTTGTTGACAGTCCGGGTCATCGGACACAATCTGAAAGATGATAATCTAAGGACCATCAATGCCATTTCTGGTTCCAATTGGCTAGGTCGTTTCAGACAAACAGACTTTTAAATGATTTTTCCTGCAGGGTTCTATGTTAAACTCAGTTGGGCAGTGGCGCCCATATTGGTTCATAGTCATCGGACACAATCCAGAAAGAGGACCACCTTATTGTGGACATTGTAGTTTGGTAGAAGAAGATTTTTTCTATTTTTTAGCAAGAGCAGCTGCGTCGGCTAGAAGTCGGGGATTCAGGACACACGTTTGCCAAGGATCATTACACCAAAATTTGGTCCCAATTGGCCCAGTGGTTTCAGAGGAAAAGATCTTTCAAGGAGAGTTTACGCCAGGCGACGGACGCCAAGTGATGGCAATAGCTCACATGGCCCAATAGGTCAGGTGAGCTAACTAGCTATAGAAAGTTACTGTCTGAATTGACCGATCCCACCATCCCCACAATTACTTGGAATGAGAGAGAAGGTTATAAATATTCGAAATTAGACTCATGTGGAGCCCAAGTTTTGGTAATCAACATTCTAAAACCTTATTATGCATCTGCATACTGTGTATGTCAATACCGTAAAGAAATAATACGCCGAAATATGAAAATGAAAGAGAAGTCTACATCCCAAGTTTAAATACACAATTTTAAAAATTCGATACCTGTAGGCCCCAAGTTTAAAAAATCAAAATTATTAAAACATTATCATGATTATTGCGCATTAACATATGGTATGTGACAAGAAATAAAATGGATAAACTGAAAAATGTAAGAGGAATTTACGTCACAAGCATAAATAGACAATTTTGGAAGTTTGATCCCCACGGGGCCAAAATTTAGAAAATACAAATTATTAAACCTTACTGAGAATCTACTATTATAAACATAAACATAAACATAAACCCCTAGCGAGGAAGACGTTGATGTCACAAGAAAGTGTGAAGGACGAATGGACAGAGACGAACGTAAACTGTGCGGAAAAAAAATCTCGGACACCATGAAACATAAACAGGTCATATAATGTGCTCATGACACAGCTGTATACTATTCCTTTTGTCGGAAATATTTATTTAACCGTTAATACGTTACTTAATAGCTACTTCTTTTGTTACCTCAAGTTTAAATACCAAGTGATTCAGTTTTTTTTTAACGAACCCAAAATTTCTTCATGCACGCGATTAAAGAAATCTTTGTATGTTTAAAAGTCAAAAAGGTGCAAAGATCAGTTAGCGTTTGGGAACTCTTTGTTAATTATCTTAACACTAACACAATAAATTATATCTTTTACAATTAACCGTAATCTGAAGTTTTCAGTATCTAAATATTTGTTGATAAAGAAGACAAATATACCGAAGGAACAAAAAAAAAAAAAAAAAAAAAAAAAAAAACGCAATCCATTAGACAGACAAACCCGGAAAGACAAATGAACAACCACAAGCACAACAAATAAACACTGAAAACTAAAAAATAATGAACAACACGAACTCCTATAAAAACCAGGATGTACATATATAATAATAATAAAATGATACATTTAAAACATTTCTACTCATTCCGTCATTGTTTATTGTCAAATGCACGTATGTTTATTTAACTATTTGTATCCGAATTTTATCAACAAATCTTCAGGAAGATATTGAAAACTTCAGATTTTGGATACTTATCAAAAACATAATTTTTTTAGTGTTACGATAATTAACAAAGAAGTCCAAAATGCTAACCTGATCTTTGCACCAGGTGCTCTGGAAGGGTAAGCAGTTCCTGCTCCGTATACGGCACCCATGAAGCCGGTGGTAGTCACAAATCGGCGGAGGTACATGAAATGTTACGACAGTGGGAACAGGTCCAACATCATCTTAGATATTGGAACACTGTAATGGTCAATCAATTCGTGATGATGACCGTAAAATTTTCTAAGTGATGAGATCAACTTATCCGTGATAAAACCCTGGTTAAGAAGCTTTTGTGACAGCAGTAATCAACTCAGAAACAAATAGTTTAATAACATACATGCATTATTTGACAATAAATAATGATGCAATGAGTAGTATTGTTTTAAATTTATCATATTATTATCATTATATATATACATTGCCTCTGACTGTCTGTCCGTCAGTCTCAAGTTTACTTCGACGGCTTTTCGTATTTTTATCATGCATTTTTATCAATGTTGAGATTGATCAAATGTAGGTCCTATTCATTTTGTAAGATTTGAGAAACAATTCACGATGGCATCAAAATATCCTGATTTTACCACTGTTAGGCCCTCTATGTCAAATATTTTGCCACGAGCGAAATCGAGTGATAAAATATTGGGATAAAGGGCCTACCCGTGGTAAAATCCTGATATCTTCAATCCACCGTGAATTATTTCTATTCTAATAGGCCAGTTTCTAAGATATTTTGAAAAGTCGCAACATACGTATTCAGACACAAAGACCCCATTATACAACGCAAGTTTTATCCTGCAATCAAGCCATTTCCGGTCTAATAAAAGGGGTAGAATAAACTTTAGTCGTATTAGGACAATGACCTAATAAAGTCTACTGGTACTTGTTTACATGAAGAGCGCGAGGAGCGTTGCGAATGTACCAGATGACGTCATGGCGTTTCCCGCGTTTTCAGTGTCGTTGAATTTCAACTTCAAACGTAATTTTAAGGCATTTTACGCATCTAAAGGGGATTGCAGGATAAAGACAATACAAAGTCATTGTCGGAAAATATAAAATTTATTTGGGCTCGCTGCGAAACATGGGGAAAAGGCTCACTAAAGCTCGCCTTTTCTCATGTTTCTAAAGCTCGCCCAAATAAATTTTATATTTTCCGACAATGACTATGTATTGTATATATACTATGCCAACGTTAAAGCTTGTGGAAAGTTTACTATGACGTTGCAAAAAAAAAAACAAAAACAAGTCGTCTGATGTCTGTGACATTGGAATCAAAATATCCATATTTTACCACAGATGTAGACTGAAAGTGTTTGAAGCAGGTCATATTAGAATTTCAAATTCATATTGTGCTGGAGTTCCGAAATTTTAGTCGTTAACAGATGTCTTTTTTTGGTAACAAAGTCCCACCATTGCTCAAGACCGCTGTCTTATGCTCATAATTTTTTACAACCATCAAAGTTCCTTTTATTTTTTTATATAATTTCGAGATCATTCGTTAAAGACTGTTCTGGGACTAAGTCGTTAAAAAATGGGTCTTTTTCAGAATTCGTGCCTAAACTTTAGATCTGACTTCCTGTACTGGACCAATTAGAAATGTGAAAATACCATCGTAAGCCATCGAATCATTGTAGATTATCAAAACTTTAATATCTGGTTTCATTATATGCAAAAATACATTAGATTTTGGTGGAGAAAAAAATTATGTTTTACATGAATGAATAATAAATACACCATAATTGTAAAAACAACTAGAAATTGGTGCCATCAGAAACGATGTCAATCCCTGCACTGCGCAAGTAAAAAAAACAATTAACAGTGAAAAATTTCAGTCTGAAAATTGGAACCCTGAATCAAATTTCAAAATTGAAAACCTTATTGCACATCTACACATAGTGAAGAACAATATTATATACAAAAGAAACCACTGAAACAAAAAATGAATGAGTATTTCCAGAGACAAAGAAAAATTAGCAATTTCACCATTTTCGGTCCCAAAATTTGATTTCAAAAATTAAAAACCTTTTCGCATATCTACAGAAAATAAAGAACAATATTATATATATACAAATAAATTTGATAAATCTATATGAAAAACTGAAAGAGGAGTTTAAGGCACAAGCTTTAATTCACTATTTCCGAAATACAACCCCTGTGGGCCTCAAGTTGTCAAAATCAAAATTCTAAAACCTTATTGCGCATCTACATACAGTACGTGACAATATTGTATAGAAATTAAAAGCATAAAATGAAAAATAAATAAGCAGTTTAGTTTAAATTTCCAGTTTTCGAAATTCGACCCCTGTGGGCCCCTATTTTGAAAATCAAAATTCTAAAACCTTACTGCGCATTTAAATATAGTATGTGACTATATAGTATAGAAATTAAATGCATGGTCTGAAAAATGAATGAGGAGTTTAGGTCACAAATTTACATTCCAATTTTCGAAATTCGATCTCGTGGGCCCCAAATTTTTAAAAATCAAAATTCTAAAACCTTATTGCGCATCTACATACAGTATGTGACAATATGGTATAGAAATTAAAGCATAAAACGAAAAATGTATGAGGAGTTTAGGTCACAAGCTTAAATTTCCAATTTTGCAATTCGACCCATGTGGACCCCAATTTTTAAAAATCAAAATTCGAAAACCTTATTGCGCATCTACATACAGTATGTGATAATACTGTATAGAAATTAAAAGCATAAAATGAGAAATGAATGAGAAGTTTAGGTCACAAGTTTAAATTTCCAATTTTCGAAATTCGACCCCTATGGGCCCCTATTTTTGAAAATCAAAATTCTAAAACCTTATTGCGCATCTACATACAGTTTGTGACAATACTGTATAGAAAATAAATGCATGAAGTTAAAAATGAAAAAGGAATTCTGGAGACAAGATTATCTAATGGACGGACAGACGGACAAACGGACCGATAACAAATATGATAAACCAAGCACGGAAAAACTTGTTAAGGTCTCTACATAGTACCAGAGACACACGTTTATCTAAATATCTTGACATGAAAACAGTTTTCTACTGGTGTAAATTTAATATTTTTGTTCTTTAAAATTTAATTCATTTTGTCAAATGAAAATATAAATTACACCACTAATTTTGTTCGGACATAACCTCAAGTTAAAGGCCTTCCCTATTGACATTAACCTGTGAATTCGTTGTCATTTTAATTTATCTTTTAAAGGTTCTCTCATTCCATAAAGATATTGAAGATATAAAGCATAAATTTCATTTCTTTTGTTTGAATAGCCCGCTTATCCTTGCTAAAAGATCAAAGACCAGAAACTGGTATTTATCTATTATATAAATGTGATGTTTGTTTATAACAGGTCCGCTTATGATATTTCTGAATATTGACCACATGATTCCAGGTAATAATGAACTCTGATCACTTTTTGTTTGCGAATTTTTTTATGCCTGGCATTTTTTCATCCTAAATTGTTTCAGATATCATTCCTTGAGCGGGCGCAAATAATGAAAGAAATAATGGTTTCTCCTCTCCGGAAAAATGTTACACTTTAGCAGACGTTTTCCCTATTTCTTATCATTATAAAGTAAAACAAATTAATAGATAAATAGATAAAATAAGTTTAACTAAAGTCCTGATTCTCAATAAAATAATGACACAAAATAAATTTGATACGCTATACAAATTAAAAGTATTACAAAATACAAATTAAATGTTTGTCTTTTGTATTCTTTCCATGCTGTTTTGTGTTGTTGTTTATCCTATGACAAATAAATGTCTATTAAATAATATTAAATGATACTTACCCTCCTTCCTGCAAAAAGTTAGATTTTGTAAAGTCCACAAAAAGCAACATATACAGTAGGAACCATAGTTGTATCTGTAGCATTCTTTATTAAATCTAAAACGACATGGAAAGAATCATTGTATATTTTAGGCACTTTTTGTTACATTTATCCGGCTGTTAATTTAATCAACACTCCTTTAAAACATAGAATGATTTAGACTTAAAAATCTGTAAATGTTTTTCTAAAGGATTTTAGTTGTTACGTAGTAATTATATCCTTTAAGGTTTAAACCCCCAACTTATGTACGAAAATTATGATTCGTCTTTTTTTAAAAGCGTATTTACGACATTTGTTTATATTTGTCAAACTCGACAGGAATATACATGATTTAGGTAAGAAAAATCAGAATATCATGTAAATTAAAAGATAATACTATCCGTGTTCAAATATTTTCGCAAGTGACAATAGCAAGACGATTACAAAGAGAACAAAGGAGCAAACCAAAAAAAAAAAAAAAAAAAACCAATCTATTAGCCAGATAAACCCGGGAAGACAAATGAACAACCAGTTCAACAAGTAAACACTGATAACAAAAAAAAAAATGAACAACACGAACTTCTATAAAAACCATGAGTGAACTCACGTGCTCCGAAAGGGTAAGCAGTTCTTACTCCGTATACGGCACGCGTCAAGAAGTTCAATAAAGTCAATCCGGTGGTAGTCACAAATCGGTGGAGGTACATGAAATATCACGATAGTGGGAACAGATCAAAAATCATATATGATATTGGAACACTGTAACGGTCAATCAATTTGTGATGACGATCGTAAAATTTTCTATAAGTGATGACATCAACTTATCCCTGATAAAACCCTGGTTAAGCAGCTTTTGTGACAGCAGTAATCCTATTTCGAAAGTCATGGTAACTCACGCATGCTCTTGAAAAGCGGATAAGCTGAGAAATGTAGACGCCATACGCAGACGATGCTGGTATATTGCTTCTCAAGAAGGGAAAGTTAGCAATAGGAAAATTGCATAAAATTTGAAGTCATCACTTTTGTCATAAAGTTTTGTCTTCAAATGTCCCTTCATTGTCTATTTCAAGAAAAACATCCAAATATGAAGCGGACTCCGATGTATCTGTAGTATCCTTAATTTCAAGCTCACTGAAGTAACTGAGATGTAGATAATCTTGGAATTTGTCGTTATGTGTGCAATGTTGCCTTCACAATATTTTTAACGTTAAAAACGTCTTAGTATTATTCAACATTTACTCATCCACAACAATAAACATAGGTCAGACACTGTAGTGAACCTGTGTACATTTTGATACACACACATGTATTCGAATACGAATATATCATTAGTTCCACTTTTCAGGTGAATTGTTGGCAGATGTCTAATTAAGAAAACAATACAAACATGTTTTCATAAATAAAAGATTAGCAAACACCGATCTAATTTCGATACAACATATTGTAACGGGCTAAGGAATTTGTTGCACTGGCCTCAATAAGAAAAAACATGGTCACAGATAGGAAAATATGCGCTTGGTTCATTGATAATTTTTTTACGGTACTATGTAGATGCATTTAGAAATATGTATAAAAATAAAATATGTGGTCAGCATGCTACATTTCTGTACACAGATAGCAAATCTAACGAAAAACAAATATTGGACCTTTTAAAACCATTCCACTTATTAATGAAAATGAAAATAATAAACGGTCGTAACAGAAACACGTGTCATTTTCATCCCCGTTGCCATGTAACATAAAACCGAGATTAGGAGATTGCGTGACGGTTATGACGATATTTCAATTACATGGTCGCATAAAATGGGAACAGTAACAATAAGCTTTGTCCAACTTCATGCCAATCAATCAGAATCAATACATGGTTGGTAAAAGATTTAATTTAAAATAAAAGAATTTTCAAATACTTTTTTCTTTGTTCATTACACTGAGACAACCAAAGCAAAAGTTAAAGTTGTCAGAGAATTCCGTACCCACACAGATTATATAATTTACTCATGACACAGCTGTCATGACTGTATACTATTCACTTGTCGGAAATATTTCTTTAACCGTTAATTCTCTGTGTGCATTGCAAATTACTAAATAGCTACTTATATTGTAAACTCAAGTTTAAATACCAATTGGTTCAGTTTTTTTTAACTAACCCCAAATTTATTCATTCACGCGATTCAAGAAATCTTCGTATATTTAAAACACCAAAAGGCGCATAGGTCAAGTTAGCATTTTGGAACTCTTTGTTAATTATCATAACTAAAACAAATTATATTTTTTATAAGTAACCAAAATCTGAAGTTTTCAATATCTGCATGAAGATTTGTTGATAAAACTCGGATACAAATAGTTAAATAAACATACCTGCATTTGACAATAAACAATGACGGAATGAGTAGAACTGTTTTAAACGTATCATATTATTATTATTATATATGTACATTGCCTCTGACTGTCTGTCCGTCAACAGATTAATGTCTTACGACTTTTCGTATTTTTATCAAATTTGAGATTAATAAAGCGTAGTTACTATTAATTTTGGACGATTTTAGAAATTATTCACGGTGGTTTCAAAATATCCTGTTTTTACCACCGGTAGCCATTTATGCCACATATTTTGTCACGAGCGACATCGAGTGGTAAAATATCGATATATAAAGGGCTTACCGGTGGTAAAATGATATTTTCAAGCCACCGTGAATTATTACTATTCTAATCAGCTTCTAAGATATTTTGAAACGTTGCAACATAGGTATTTAGACACGAAGATGCCATAAACAACGCAAGTTATAATATTTCTTCGTTAAAGCTTGTGTGAAACTGTACTATGACATTGTCAAACAAGATATCTAACGTTTGTCAAAATATCCACATTTTACCACGGATGTACACTGAAAGCGTTTGAAGCAGGTCATATTAGAATTTCAAATTTATATCGTTATGGAGTTACTAAATTTTAGTGGCTAACAGATGTCTTTTTTTGGTAACAATACCGC
Source organism: Mytilisepta virgata (assembly GCA_028015205.1). Classification (NCBI taxonomy): domain Eukaryota; kingdom Metazoa; phylum Mollusca; class Bivalvia; order Mytilida; family Mytilidae; genus Mytilisepta; species Mytilisepta virgata. The sequence goes on from CM051515.1 coordinate 43,909,018, forward strand.
TATGTCTTATGCTCACAATTTTTTACAACGATCAAACGAAGTTTCTTTTATTTTTAATAATTTCGAGATCACCCGTTCTCGGACTAAGTCGTTTAAAAAATGGGCCTTTTTCAGATTCGCACTGTAGATTACTTTATCATATAAATGTACCGGGGTTAAACAATATAACATGCATACTAAACAATACATATAGGCTATTACATTGTTGGAAGTTAGGGAGCGACCATTTGATTTTAAGGGGGGGGAGCTAGGATCAAACTTGAAATAAAAGGCAGGATCAGGAGTTTGGCAATTAGAAAAGACAGGATCACTTTAGATGTGAAAAAAAAATGCATGACCTGTGTCAATCAGGAATTTTTTGTTTTAAATGATAGTAAAAATTAAGGCCACAATAGCTGCCGAAAAACAAATCCAGGACCAAAATTTCGACGAAAAACATAGGTAGGATCAAAAATTTGATCCTAGCCATCGCCCATAAAAATCAAATGGTAATATATGGTTTCATTATATGAAAAAAAACCATTATGTTTCGGTGGATAAAAATATGTTTTACATGTATGAGAAGTTATTTAAAAAATAAATACACCATAATTGTAAAAACAATGATAAACCAAGCAAAAACTTGGTAAGGTCGCCACATAGTACAAGAGAGACAAGTGTTTATGTAAATAAACTGAGAACCGTTTTCTACTGGTGTGAATTTAATACTTTTGTTCTTTAAAATTTAATTCATTTTGTCAAATGGAAATATAAATTACACAACTAATTTTGTTCGGACATAACCTGAAGTTAAAGGCCTTCTCTACTGATATTAATCTGTGAATTCGTTGTCATTTCAATTTATCTGTTAAAGGGAATATCGTATAACTTCTCACATTCCATAAAGATCTTGAAGATATGAAGTATAAATCTCATTTCTTTTGTTTAAATAACTCGTTTAAAAAGATCAAAGACCAGAAACTGCTATTTACCTATTATTTGAACGTGATGCTTATAACAGATCTGCTTATGGTAGTTCTGAATATTTTATCACATGATTCAAGGTAATAATCTGCAAAAGTTTTTTGCCTGGCATTTTTTTCATCCTAAATTGTTTTAGATATCATTCCTTGTGCGGTCGCAATTAATGAATTAAATAATGGCTGTTCCTATCTAAAATTAACTTTTATTCCAAAGTTTATCCGGAAAAATTGTCACACTTTTGAAGACGTTTTTCATTATTATAAATAAAAAAATAAACAAATAAAATAAAATTTTAACTTTAAAAGAAATCTTGATTCGCAATAAAAAGATGACACAAAATAAATAAGATAAGCGATACAAATATTAATATATTACAAAATACAAATTAAAATTTGGTTTTCTTTCCGTGATTTTATCCTACAAGCATTTGAACACTCATTATGAAGTCATTTTCTGGTGTCCATAAAATAATATTGAATGATACTTCCTTCAAAAACCATGAAAATTGAGATTTTATAAAGTCCACAAAAACAAGATATATAGTAGGAACCATAGATTTATATGTAGCATTATTTATTACACCAAAAACGCCTTATATCATCAATATATATTTTAGATGCAGGCACTTTTTTTTTACATTTATCTGACGGTTAATTTAATCAACACTCCATTCTATTATTGTAAAACATAGAATGATTTTGACTTAAAAATCGGTGTCTTACTGATTGTCCTACATTTGCAATTGATAATTACAGGTAAAAAAGGTAAGAAAATGTGATGGACAATATATATTTAACAATTGTTAACGAGGAAATGTTTTTATATGTATAATCTCTGTAAAAACATTTATTTTATGTGTTGGTGATTATATATTTAATAAAGTGTTATAATTAAATATCCTATAATAACAAAATACTGGTGAGACGAGCTAATTTAGGTCTGCTATATATATTCACAAATTAAGGTCAGCCTCGAGCTCGATATCACTAACTTCGGTATCACACTGCAATACACTTAAAGGCGCTTCAGCTTAGCGAAGGATGTTCGACACAATAATATGACAAAACTGTTTGCGATGAATAAGAAATGAAATGGTCATTTTCATTGGTCGATTCAACCATTCGACCTGAAATAATGGCCTGATAAAGCCGCTCTATCTTTTTTTCCGATTTTGAAATTTGGTCCCAATTTAAAACTGTATTGCAGTATATAGAGTCGTGATAATTCAGCATTTCATCCCATATTCAGGACGAGAAATCTTCATGTGACCAGAATTATGAACTTATATTGACACGCTTTGTGGAATTTACATGTACATACACAATCAGGTTCCACATATATACGCAAAAGGTTATTCATATCTGTTTTACGGTCCTTCTGTTCTTAAAGATTTCATGTTTGTTTTTAGGACATTTGAATTATAAGCAAACCCTAGGAAATTCAGTACAGAAACGATAATCGTATGCACCAAATTTGATATCTTTTAATTTTTGAAAATGGAAAATAAATAAATTTTCTAAAAATTTACGACATTGGCTGACTAGAATGGATGGTTTTCCTGTATAAATTCGTGACACGAAATTGTATTACTTCATTAGCAATTATTGGTCCATTAAGATCTTTTTTCATCTGAAAATAAGACTGAGGTATCGAGTGAAAAGCGAAGAAAATCTTTTGGAAATTCTAAGTTCTTCATGCATGATTTAGACGGTAACACAAACTGCCGTACATATATATTCAATTTCTGTTTTTTTAAATTTAACTTTTTTGAGTCTGTGAGGATGTACAAATATTTACTCAGACACTTAAATTCCTTCTATATTATATAATTTATTTGCCTTTTCATGCTTATCACCTGCTAACGCAATGACATTACACTGATTACAGAAAAAACTGCTATCTACTTAAAATTTATAAATATAGTTATAATTTATTCATGTAGAAAACTCAAATTACCTACTGAAACTCAAGATTATTTTTTTTAGAAGACGCGCTCCATGAACCTAATATCATAATTGCCTTTATTCTCTTTCTTGGGATCAATGCAAAGTTTTAATGTCTTTTTTCGGTATGAATCTGCTAATTTCATCTATTGGTTGTATAACAATAAAACTGACTAAAATAAATACCTGATATGCAATATTCCGCGGTCGATTAAACTTAATAGGAAGTTTAATGTACCGGTATGACATACTGATAATCAAAGTACTGAAGTACTGCTTACTCGGATGGCCTCATAATCTGATGGCTGATAAATTAATGATAGTGATTTAAACCTAACTGTATTATATACATTGTATGGTACAAACTGTTGACAGGAGATATGTTTCACATGTATCCAATTTTGATAGTATAATTCAAATGTTGAAATGAATAAGGCATCTCTTAAATATGTGAATAATGCAAAACTTTCAAATGTTGACTGTTTCCCATAGTCTTTCACACCATGTACAGTATAGTGAAGATTCATAGTCACTAGAATATAACTGAGGGGGTCAATCCAAAAAATTGTCATGCGAATGCTAATACAACTGTGTACCAAATTCATTGATTGTCTATATGTGGTTTTCCATTTACTGACCTATTCACCAACTATTAACAAATTGATGATGTTGTCGAACGAAACAGCACATCTTTATGACTTTTGTGAGGCAAGGCAAAAACTGTAGGCTGTCAATGTATCAATTTGAGTTGAAGTATATAAACAATATTAGGTCAATGTCAGTAAAATATAAACTTTTTTGCATTCGGCACGAAATCGTAGAAGGGCAAAACTCGCCCTTCCAAGTTTCTTGGCCTCATACAAAAATGTTTATATTTTTCTGACATTGACCTAAATGTTACACAACTTGGCAACACTGTAAATATAGTTACACCCAACTTGGCAACAATATATGTAGCTGCACCCAACTGGCAACAATGTACATAGAGCTACACCAAACAGGGCAATAAATTATGGAATTAATATGATATTTAGAACAATCTTGAAACACGAGGGTATAGTATAAATATATATCTGTTTTTACTTTTGTAACTGTTCCCATCCTTTCCCCCATTGTATCTTATCTAATATATGTCTGTTGCTCATAATATAGCATTAGTATTTATCCATCATAAACTTGAGTAAATTGCTAGTAAGTTTTTTAGGCAGAATTAATAACTTGATAACTATTAATCATTTGAGGTCTTCTTTGAATTTGTGTATTTGTTTATGTGACTTTATAGCAAAGTATTACCTCTACATTTTTGACAATATATGATGTTCTGACTTTACATAGAACAACTTATGTAAACAGTTTAAATTCAAAATCTAAATACATGTAGTATGAATTGTAATTATGATGAACTATATTGATGTATATTCGTAACCACACAGATACATATTTTTGTATCACAGTAATCTGCCCTTTTGACAAGAACCACCGAATGCTGTTTTAGAGCATTTTCAGGTGTGATGGAAGTTTTACATTTAATGCATAATGCATAAATATATTAACTATTTAGATAAAATATAGCAAGAGCACAAGTTTTAACAGATATGATAGGTATAGATGTGCACAGTATTCTCCCATTTATTTATATTTCCATGCAAACAGGGATAATTGGAATGCCATTTTGATTCCAAATATTTTTAATAAAAAATTACACTGCAGTATTCTCTATCGTAATTCCCATACACCGTATGTTTAAAACCTTAAAAATGTAGTCAGATCAGTGAAAATAAATATTAGACATGGTATATATGTATAGCAACACCCGACACTTCTGTAATAGTAGCTGCAAACGACATAGTTCTGTCAAGTATCATCTCAGGGGATGCATCCTCATTGTCGAGGATCATATAGGGCGTAGCATCCGCATTGTTCCGCATTTGGATCCCGCTTGTTGTAAGAAAAAAAAAGTTGTTTTCGAATGTTTTTTTTTATTTAGCACATTGACATTACAGATATATCATTTAAGAAAGCACCAATTACAAAATGCCAAATAACAACTAACAATAAACAGTGCAAATAATTAACAAAATCAGTTTAAAAGTATGAGGCTGTGTCTGCATACTGGGTAACATTGAGTTCCTGGTTCTGTAGGCGTACTTTCAGTTGCTGAAGTCTTCGGTTCAGTTGTATGTAATTTCTGCGCTTAGTTGGTCTGAGTCCACGTGCTGCATACTGGATACGGGTAACTTCATTTGCAGCCTGTTCTTCTTTGAGATGCTTGAGTAGAATGTAGATGTTTGGATGTGGTACTTTGATCATCTTCTTTAAACCGTTGTGCCAGCCCTCTAGATGGTTGGTGGTTCTAGGACCGTCTGATTGGTAGTGATTCCAGAGGTATCTGTTGCTTTCAACTCAGTGTGTAGTGACAAAGTCGGTGAACCTTGTGACTTCTGCTGTTGTGTTGGCGTTCTCAATGCCATCTAAGGCCTTGAACCAGACGTCCTCTGTGTCAACTTGTGGAACAAGTGGAAGTATTGCTGCCCTGCGTATAAGTCTATGAATCTTGGGGTCCTCTTTGTAGTTGGTTACCAGCCCTGTTACCTGTACTTTGCGCCAGATACATTGAGTGTGGTGGAAGAAGCAACCTTGAATATTAACGCATGGAAAGGATGTACTTGCAGCATTCTGGACAGCAGTCTCATAGTCCATGAAGAATGTTGTTGGGCAAAGTTGATGTTACGTTGGGTACAAGCATCCTTGAGTATCTTGAAGAAACGTATATAGACAGATTCTTACAGCATATCTCCAGTAGACTCTGTCATTGCGTATGTTCTTTACCTGGAAGCGGTAATTCTCGTAAAACAAGCCCTGCCCATCTCTCTCATTCTCTACAAATGTAACTTGTAACTTTGCCATATCTCAACTGAATATGCTAAACATCAGACCTGGCCAGGTTATATAGAGCTAGTGATAAGAGTTCCGTCCGTACCCTTTTCTCATTGAATTCATAAGCTTGGGGTGTTTTGACGAGAACAGTGTTCTGAAAGCTTATCATTTGTTATTATTAATCAGCTTGGAGTTTGGGGAGGTATCATTTCTCATTAATTATAATGATAATTCTGAACTATTTAGATATATTGATTTTGAAGCGTACTAAAACATTATTTTTTTTTTAAATCTAAAGTTATAAATGATTAGAAACATTTTTTTTAAAATTTTCTGTTTCTATTAAATAGTTAAATTACTTTAATTAATCATTGTTAAACAAATATTCTAAATTCCTGTTATTATCTCTATTAATCATTGTGGTTGTTACGTAACTAGTTTAATAATATCCTTTAAGGTTTAAACCGCCAAATTATGTACGAAAATTATGATTTGTCTTTTTTCAAAGTGTGTTTAGGACATGAATTTATATTTGTCAAACTGGGCAGGAATATCTACCACCAATTTACATGATTTAGGTAAGAAAAATCAGAATAGCATTAAAATTAAAAGATAATACAATCCGTGTTCACAATTGACAATAGCGTCTTACCAATTACGATGTAAGCATGAAGGCAGTCATTCGGTACAAAGAGGACAAAGATACCTAAGCGGACAAAGAGGCAAACCAAAAAACGCAATCCATTAGAAGAACGGAAGAAAAAATGAACAACCACAAAAACAACAAATAAACACCGAAAACTAAAAAAAGAAAAAAAAAAAAACAATGAACAACACGAACTCCTATAAAAACCAGGAGTGAACTTGAGCGCTCCGAAAGGGTTAGCAGTTCCTGCTCCGTAGACTCTGTCATCGCCTGAATATGGCGTCTACGAAGATGATGATGGATCTGTTCTTACTGTCGAAACATTTCATGTACCTCCAGCGATTTGTGACTACCACTGGATTGACTTTGTTGAACTTCTCGACGGGTGTCGCATACGGAGCGGGGACTGCGTATCCTTCCGGGACACTTGAGTTCACTCCTGGTTTTTATAGGAGTTCGTGTTATTTTTTTATATAGTTTTCAGTGTTTATTTGTTGAGCTTATGGTTGCTCAATTGTCTTCCCGGGTTTATATGTCTAATGGACTGCGTTTTTTGGTTACCTCTTTAGGTATCGTTGTCATCTTTGTAACGAATGACTGCCTTCATGCTTCCCATATCTGAATTGGTAAGACACGAATCAAAACACGTTTTGCTATTGTCACTTGTGGAAATATTTTAACACGAATTGAAGCATCTACTAGGGAACTCTGCTACAGGCTTCACTTCCAACGCTTGAAAATGCTTGAGGCAATAGTTTGTTGACTGTCTGAAGAAAACATTGTTAGACCAATAGATAAAAGCGAAAGACATTCGTTTAAGCATCGTATTCTGTGTATATGTATATCGTATTTTGTGTGTGTATAAGAAAGTGTATATCTGAACTGGATTTTACCTCATACCGAGTGAAAAATGTTTACCGTGTATATAGTTAAAAATATTCTACTTGGATTTATCCTTGGTGTTCCTTATAAAGGAAACTTATACAGAAAGACGAATAAAGATGGATAATCTTTAGAGCAAGAGTTGTTAACCTTTGACCATGTTTGAAAATGTTATTACATAGGAATAATTTTGAATGCACAGATTCAATTCATAGTTTAGGTCTTTATTAACAAATATTTTCTATGGTCAACTTTGAATTGAGCTAGAATTATTTTAACGAAATCTGATTACTCTTGATTTTTTTGAATTAATACTTTTAAGTCGTCGCCAAGGCTCTGGTTTAAATTTCCATTACGATCTCACACGGAGAAACCTGATAAGCCATTTGTACATTATGATGGAAAAAACTACATAAAATACCAGTACCAAGATTTCTGGGTCTTAAATCTCGGGACATTTATCTTACAAATGATGGTATTTTTAAATATATATGTGATAGAATCCTTAAAGAATAATTTCGTTTCAGTAATATTTTGATCATAACTTTTTTCAGGTAAATATGTTCACCTAAACCATATACCATCGGAAGTAAAATAATTTAAACGTTTTACGCGTAATATGTTAATTTTCCGTTCCTATAATACGTAACATATATTTAACAAAGCAAATTCACGTTAGAAATAACGTAAAGTCTTTGTTATCAATTATTGTTATTTTATCATTATGATAATAATTATTTGAATTCATGACATTTTTTTTAATTTGTAATTTATTTATTAGATATAAAATATTACAATCAATTATAACATATTTATAAGTAGTATATGGGGGCAGTTCAATTATTTTTTGTGAAGGTGCTGTGGATGTGCCGGAAATGACATCACGGGAAGTGACACCACCGGAACCGGAGGTGGTTTCCGTGCATACACAACCGGATGTGATGTGTCTTTCCGTCATTTTCCCATTATTTGTTTCCCCGAGCTGTCATTCTCGGTCATCTCTTGGTCTGTCTAGCGTAAGGGTCTCACAAGGAGTCTCTAGGGACTGATACTTTCCCTGTTATGTGGAAGTCCGAGAGTATTTGAACTGCAGAGGGGTGATTATCTCCCCTTTTTCCCGCGCTTTTCATTCCGGGTGATTTTTTTCCGTTCGTTCAAGGGAGGATTGGATTATGTTCCCTTACAGACAGCCGATGCTGTCACCATAAGGTCAATGGAGGGGCGTCCTTAGCAACTGTCTTAGCTCATCGCTGCTCACCACTGCTCTTCTCTTGCTGTTCGCTGCTGTTATATTGCTCCGTGCTGCTCATCACTGCTGTTCTCTTGCCCTTCGCTGCTCTTCTCTAGCTCTTCGCTGCTCTTTTCCTGTTCTTCGCTGCTCTTCTCTTGTTCTTCGCTGCTCTTCGCTGCCCTTGTCTTGCTCATCACTGCACTTCTTTTGCTCTTCGCTGCTCATCTCTTGCTCCGTGCTGAACATCACTGCCTTTCTCTTGCTCTTCGCTGCTCTTGTCATGCTCTTCGCTGTTCTCTTGCTCACCGCTGCTCTCCGTTGCTCACCACTTGCTCTTCGCTGCACTTTTCTTGCTCATCACTGCTCTTCACTGCTCTTCTCTTGCTCATCACTGCCCATCGCTGCTCTTCACTTGCTATTCGGTGCCCATCGTTGCTCTTCTCTTGCTCATCGCTGCTCTTCACTGCTATTCCCTTGCTCTGTACAGCTCTTCGCTGCTCTTCACTGTCTTCCTTGCTTATTACTGTTCATCGCTGTTCTTAACTGTTCTTCTGTTGCGCTTCGCTGCTCTTCTCTTGCTCATCGCTGCTCATGGCTGCTCTTCTTTTGCTCCTCCCTGCTCTTCTGTTTGCACTATGCTGCTCTTCACTGTTCATCGCTTCGCTGCTTTTCTCTTGCTCTTCGCTGCTTTTGTCTTGCTCTTCGCTGCTCTTCTCTTGCTCATCGCTGCTCTCCTCATGCTCACTGCTGCTCATCGCTGCTCTTCTCATGCTCACTGCTCCTCATCGCTGCTCTTAACTTAGATGTAGGACTGGAATCCGTAAAGGTTCACTCCCATAACGAAAGAACCTAAAATTTCCGTTTCATAAGGGTGCTCTCTTTCAGGTCCGCGTGACATGGTCGCAGCCATGTTTGGTGTTCATCGTAACACAAACGAGACCAAGAGATGATTTATAACGAAGCAATAAGAATTCAACTACCTCCTCAGCACAGCTGCAGCAGGAACGAACAGTGACAGGTGGCCGCAGCAGTAAAAAAAACGAAACGAGCGCGAGAGCATGGTGCCGAGCAGGATGACCAGTGAAGAGCAGCATGGAGCAACAGAAGAGCAGCGAAGAGTAGCGCGGAGCACGAGAAGAGCAGCGATTAGAAGCAGTGAGCAGCGAAAAGCAAGAGAAGAGCAGCAGGAACAAGAGATGAGCATCGCTGAGCAAGAGAAGAGAGGTGAAGAGGTGTGTAGAGCAGCCAAGAGCAAGAGATGAGCAGCGATGAGCAGCGAAGAACAAGAGAAGAGCAGCGAGGAGCAGCGAAGAGCAACAGAAGAGCAGCGATGAGCAGCGAAGAACAAGAGAAGAGCAGCAATGAAAAGCGAAGAGCAAGAGAAGAGCAACGATGAGCAGCGAAGAGCAAGAGAAGAGCAGCGATGAGCAGCACAGAGCACGAAATGAGCAGCACAGAGCAGCACGGGGCACGAAATGAGCAGCGATAAGCAAGAGAAGAGTAGCGATGAGCAGGGAAGAGCAAGAGAAGAACAGCGATGAGCAGCGAAGAGCAAAGGAAGAGAAGCGATGAGTAAGAGATCAGCAGCGAAGAGCAAGACAAGAGCAGTTAAGAGCATCTATGAGCAATGATGAGCAAGAGAAGGGCAGTGAAGAGCAGCAATGAGCAAGAGAAGAGCAGCGAGGAGCAAGTGATGAGCAACGGACAGCAGCGATGAGCAATAGAAGATCAAATTTGTTTCTGTGAAAATTTGGGTAAAGTGTCTGCAGTCTATAATACTAGTAAGCATAATTATGTCCAATTTGTTGTTGAATAATCCAGGGCAGGTTTTGGCAACAGTATTTTGTATTATTTCCTCTTTGATAGGTTTGAATTAAGTTGTACGAGTTTTTGCTAGAAGTGGACAGTCTAGAAGAAAATGAATAATATCTTCATCGGATAAACGACATAGCTGGCATAATGATGTTGGAGACTGATTGAATTTAGCTCTATCAGAGTTTAGGATGAATGTTCCTGATAAGACTCTGGCTTTTATAATAGCTTTTCGTATGTTGACTTTTATTTTGTCGTGGATATTCCAAACGGAATGATTTATTCCAATAACGGTGTGTTTTGTATCAATATATTTGAGGGTTGTTTTTGATTCCGCGTAATCCAATAGTGTGTTGTACCAACAGTTTTTTACCTTCTTTGTTACATGTACCATACATTTCCAGCTTGTTTTTAAAGGTATAGTCTCTTGAAGTTGGTGGAGTGGTGGCAACCCATATTTTGCCAAAACCTCTTTAATTGTTGAGAAAAAACTGTACGGGTTGTCAAAATTAAATGCCTGTTAATAATGTATTGTACGTTCTGATTTTTTGGAAGTTAATAGGTTGTAGAGGAAAGATTACTGTTTTTATGTAATTCAGCTTCGATTGGGAGTCCGCCGGTCATAAGGTATATTGCTGCTATAGCTGTAGTGAAGATGGAATGCTTCTAGCTGTGATATGTTTGTTTTGTTTAGAGGAATAACTTCCAACCCATATAGCAATCGTGGCAGAACATAAGTGTTGTAAATTTTGTAAGATGTTACTTGGTCCAATCCATTTGTTCCATGCACCCTACTTCCCATCAATGCATATAAGGTTCTTCTGGTTGACATTGTCACTTCTTTTAGATCGGGAGGAAGTTTGTTCAGGCATGTTAGTCGAAAAAGGTTGTTTGATTCTGGTGTTGTAGCTTGATTGTGCACCACTTCCTTGTGTTGATGATGATTGATTTCATTATGATGTTTTGTGGCTTTCTCGATTGGTGTAGGTACCAGTGGGATCTTGCTTTTGGATTCTGGAATGATTCTCCTTGTGGAGGTATGTATGGAACCAATATCATCTTTGATTGTATATACATCTATAGTTTGATGATTGAGAGGTACATCATGTTTAGAATATAGATTGTCTCGTAGATCATGCCGAATTTGATGCTCAGAAAGGTTTTGTTTTCTTTCAGGATGGGCATGACTTTGAATATTTGGTGATTGAGTTTGTTGAGATCGAGAATGAGATTGTGACTGAAGAATGGTTGTATCAGGTCTAGGTGCCAATATTTGAGGATCTGGATTTGGTGGTTGACAATTTGCTTGTACAAACTATTGTTGATATGCTGGATTGGTTGAACTCACATGAGGTTTAGGTTGTGATTGGTTAATTAGCTGATGTTGTTGGTTTAGGTGTAAGAGATATCCGCCAGGCATTTGCGTTGGTAGATTAGACGTTTGACTATGCATGGACATTGAATGCAGGTGGCTGTAAGTGTTGGTCTGTTTGATGAGAAAGAAATGGTTATATGCACTCGGAGGAGGTATGGGGTGCATGGGTAGATGGTGTGCGGGTATTGGAGGATGAAGAGTGTTGTTGAGTGGTGAATATCCCCATTGATGGTTCGATAATGCTACTGTTGTTGGATGGGATGGTCTGGATTGCATTGCAAGTTTGGTTGTAAGTGCTGTATTGATGCACATATTCTGTACCATTTGAATTTCCAGCATTCTGATCCTGTGATCCATTAGTTCATCTTTAATTTTTTTTGACAACAGGTATTTTTATGATGTTGATTTTCATCATGGCCAGTTATGTGTGATCTTTGAGTTTGTTGACCTGATGTGAAAGTATTCTGAGTTGGAGTGGTATTTGTAGTATGGTTATTTAAGCTGTTAACCACTTTTTTCAATTGATTAATTTCGTTTTCGAGATTGAGGATTCTGGTCTTTTGGTTGGTTATAATATCTTCCTTTTCATCTTTTTTTTAGAGGCTCTCTTTGTTGTTTTTGGCTTGGTTTGCTCAAGAATGAGAGTATTAAGATGAAGCTTTGATCTTAGCTTATTTCCAGCTTTTCCAATTTGTTAGATGAATCCAGATTACCATTGTCTCTAAAAGATGTAGGTGTTTAAATAGATTGAGGATTACAAGACTACACAGTTACTATTATACTATTTTTCTGACGTTATACATACTGCTATTCTATAAATACTATACTATAAAGTATAAGTTAAATGGCAAATTAAGGTGAAAAAATAAAGAAAGCACAGTACCCTGACATTATATACTAGTAGCTAAATATGGTGCAAAAATAAAGACAACTATGTCTAATACATATATATATAAACAAGATTGCTACAAAGTAGCCATGTGTCCTCCAACGCTATTTTCAATACGAAAAGCATTATAGGAATGCCATCTATATTGCACATAAGAATGTATGGATAAAACACGAACATCATGCTCTACATACTGTGTTGAACTAAATTTATTGGTAGCGCTAACGAGGAGTTGATAGGAAAAAAACTACTTCAAGGGCAGTAACTCCCGTAAGAATTATCCGAGGGCGCTAGTTTTCAAATGTGATCAAGGATTCGTCAATATTCACCTTTCATATAAATTTGGTTAAAATCCTTTAAGAAATGTAGAATTGAGAGCGTTAACAAGAAGTTGATAGGAAAACAAAGTCAACGGCAGTTACTCCCACAAATATTATACAAGAGCGCTAATTTTCGAACTTGATCAAGGCATCGTCAGTATACACCTTTCATATAAATTTGGTTAAAATCCCTCTAGAAATGTGGAATTGAGAGTGCTAACAAAAAGTTGATAGGAAAAAAACTAAGTCAAGGGTTGTAACTCTCACCAATATTATCCAAGATTGTTTCATTTTCGAACTTGGTTAAGGTATTGTCAAAATAAATTTGGTTAAGATCCATCAAGAATGTAGAATTGAAAGCGCTAACAAAATCTGAACGCACGGACGAACATTTGACGAACGAATACAGGCATTTCTAAGTCTTGTTCCAAGTAGGGAAAAAAAATAAAATTTATTTTAGAATCGTTCTTATTTCAACCATTTTGAGTCTTTACAACCTGTGCAGACGGTTGAATTGGATTAAAAAGACGAAATAAACACTCGATACGGATTGAAAGTAATTAGCCTACTGAAAATGATAAAATTACCGACTGTCACCAGCTGGTAACAATGTTCGTATCTTCGAAAATTTTGCAAGTCTTGAAAAATAAGGGAGATCGATTAATTCAATTTATTTTCCTTGCATTTTCAAAAGCTCAAAAACATAACAGTAATTACGATAACTGATTACAGATACAGTAAAAAATTGAATTTCCCACGCGTCCTTACTTCTGTATAACTTTTCATATTCATACGCTGAATTTTGTTCGACCATAAACTCAGTTTTCTCTAACACCTAGTTGTTATTCTATAGAGTTATCTTTCTATAAATGACATCCTTCAGTGATTGACTGCATATAATCCTACATTCTGAAACATGCACACTTCTTTAGACCAATCCGAAATGTGTAATCCTACATTTATGCATGGTACCTTGGTTTAAAATTATTAAGTTCATAGAACTATTTGCAGATTGGGAGTACTTTGCCCCACTGAAACCGTCTTGACGACAATAGTACCGGACTCAAAATGTCAAATCTTTCTCTTTCCTTAGATGCTTTTAGGCTTTTTAAACATTTTGGTCATTTTGGCATTTTTCAATTTGTTCTTCAGTGTTTGGATTATTGTTTTTTTCTCTCTCAAGATTTTAGACCTTCAGTAGAACTGATTATTCGTAAATCTACGAAATGTGAAAATCTTGTGCATCAAAAGTGATATCAATGAATTCATTACATAGAGCAATGCTTTCTGAAACATGCATACTTCTTTTGACAAATCCGAAACGTGTATTGATTATTACCGGTATAGAAGGAATATTTTATGGTTAAAATCAATCTTCACATCGTCATCTGGTTGTTATATATGGTGTACAGTTGCTGCAATATATGCAAATTTTCATGCATCGGGCTAATGTTGTTGCGTTTTTAATAGGACAGAAAGGAACTGGATACTACGTATATCTATTGCACAACCTCTATACACGTTTATTGTCCAGAATGTTTTTGCATTAAGTATATAAGTTATTGTATCTTTTAAAAATAGGATTGAAAGGAAAATATATTGGGTATTGGATAGTTGATTGTCCGCGATGAAATGAGAAAATGTCGTCGAGACTCTTCAACAGATGACATTTTTACCAATATGTCAGTGCAAGCACGGGTATCAGAAGATGGAATGTCTTTTCTTACCCCTTGGACAGAGCACCACACCATTTTCGGATGGTGAGATATTTGTTTCTTGTAAAGCGTATTGCTTTTCCAAACGGATTCGCCCACTTAGTTGTTACTATGAGATGTCTATTCCCTACAACAATAATCATTTATTGGTACCAATTTATTATAACAAATTTATATAAACAATATTCAAAGGTAAAACGAAACACTATAATTCCCCTAAAAACAAAAATAATAAAAAAGCATCCTCTTGTTATGTGCTTGTGTGTTCGTTTTAAAAGCTCACTCAAACTTATGATTCTATATTTTCATAATATAGAAAATATATTTTCTATATAATTTAAACTGTATTTAACATTTAATTAAAATTTTCGGGGAAAGGGGTAAAGACAATTTGCGGAAAAGACCTGGTAGCATTATGTTTTAAATTTCGGAAATGTCATATGCCCATCTGAGTCATAACCGTAAGGGTCCAAGGTTCGGACCAAGGAATTAATTTTCAAATGGAACCACTTAAGGACTATTCCACTAGTTTGATTTCATCTGTTCCAGTAGTTTCTTAAAAGATGATTTTAAAATGTTTTTGCTAATTTTTTCTTTCTTCGTGAACGCCGGCCATATTAATTAACACAAGATACGGACTCCTGGACACAACTATGAAAGAAGACCATCTAAGGGTCATTCCTTCAAATTTTGGTCTTAACTGTCCAAAATTCTCAGAGAAGATATTTTTAAAGCATTTTACTAATAATTTTTTTAAGATGATCCCGTTTGGGCAAGCTGTTTCAGATGAAAATATTTTAAAGGACATGTTCAAGACGACAGACAAAGGACACAAAGAGATGGCAATAAATACTTGCGATTTTTGTCCCTGTACTTTCGAAAGTTGGGGGATGAAGCGATTGTCTCCGTCCGTCGTCTATCTGTCCTTCCGTCACAGTTTCTTGTGAAATCATCTCCTCCTTCACCTTTGGATTAAGGAATTTAATTTATATATAAAATGGTTGCATATTTCCAGCAGAAGCGCATTTTGATTTTGTATAATCGGGGTCACAGGGGTCAAACTTTGAAAATTGCAAATTCCAAGTTTTTGGGTTTAGGAATTAAATTTCTATATAACCATGTAAAATGGTTGCATAATACCTGTAGATGCATAATGAGGTTTTGTAATTTTCATGTTATAAAGTTTGGGCCCACAGGGGTTGAACTTCGAAAATTGAAAATTCAAGCTTGTGACGTAAATTCGTCTTTCATTTTTCAATTTATGAATTTTATTCCTATACATTATTACCATGCACCATCATATGTAAATGCGCAATAAGATTTTAGAATTTTATTTTCTAAAATTGGTGCCCAAAGGGGTCGAACTTAGAAAATTATCAATTTAGCCTTGTGACATAAACTTTTCTTTCATTTTTCAATTTATGCATTTTATTTCTATACAGTATTGTCATGCACAATAAGGTTTTAGAATTTTAATTTTCTAAAATTGAGGACCAAAGGGGTTGAATTTTTTAAATTGTAAATTTAAACGTTAAACGTAAGCTCGTCTTTCTTTTTTTTCAATTTATGAATTTTACTTCTATACAGTATTGTTATAAACCATATGTGGATGCACAATAAGGTTTTAGAATTTGAAAACCTGGGGGCCACAGGGGTTCAATTTTGAAAATTATGAATTTAAGCTTGTGACATGTAGTCCTCTTTTATTCTTCAATTTCTGTATTCTGTTTCTTAACAGTTTTATTATATGTATCATATCTAGATGTGCAATAAGGTTTTGGAATTAAAAAAATGATGAATCGGAGCTTGTGACCTAAACTTTTTTCATCGGATTTAGTGATTTAATGTCTTTATAGAGTGATCGTATAACATCTGTAAATGGATAATAATGTTTCTCCTATTCTTGACGTGTTTAATCGGTGGGATAAAAATACATAATATTTTTAACCACTTCCCGGTGATTAAATTTCTACGTGGGAATTACCGCCCTTTTTTTTACAGTTATTAGAACGATAAACTAGAGGAGTCCCGAAATGACGTCTACGTAAACAAACTACATAGCAACGACATTTTCTTGAGGTTTTTGTCGAATATCATAGGAGAAACAGATTCTCCTTCAATTTACTCGTGAGTTATGGAATTTCTCCACCCTCAATAGTTAAATTTTAGATTTTAACACGCTCGCTAAAGGCTCGCGTGTTGAAAATCGAAAATTTAACTATCTCGGGGTGGAGAAATTCCATAACTCACTCGTGCCTGAAGGAGAATCTATATTTCTAGCTTTT
The DNA here is from genome assembly GCA_028015205.1 of Mytilisepta virgata. Taxonomy (NCBI): domain Eukaryota; kingdom Metazoa; phylum Mollusca; class Bivalvia; order Mytilida; family Mytilidae; genus Mytilisepta; species Mytilisepta virgata. The sequence goes on from CM051515.1 coordinate 43,925,956, forward strand.
GGAATTTGGGTAAGGGTCTTGACTAATTGTGGGGGGGGTGGTGCTGGAATCAGTGTCGATTCCGATCGTAGCTTTCTAGTTTATTTTAATACCATTTCGCAACATGGCTCTATAATATTTCTTATACCCTTCAGTTCGAAAAACTAACATGTCTGATTGCTCATTTTAATTTTTACATACAAAAAGGTTGTCTTTTCCTTGGATTTTGAATTTACGGACTTTTCCCATCGTTTTGTCGGTTTGGTATTCTTTTGCCAATATGTATCTGTACAAATATTAAAATATTACAAAATACAAATTTAAATTTCTGTTTTCTTTCCATGATGTTTTGTGCTGTTATTTATCCTAAAAACATTTGAACACTCATTATGAACTAAGTTTCTGATGTCCATAAAATATTATTAAATGGGTTTATACCCACTTGTCCTACATTTGTAAAAAACATACCTCCCATTTGTCCTACAAAAATATTTTATCTAATTAGATGGCCATGTTTTGATAAGGTATATAGTCCATTTCATGAAAGATACCAATTATTTGCATGTTTTAACATTAAATTTAGCATATTGTTATAAGTAATATGCAAGAAAGTAAATCAATTATTTACAGTTTAAATTAATGTTATGAGTTGATTTTTATCTAAAAAAAAAAGAAAATATTGTAAGAAAATATTGTAAACGAATTTGATTAAATAATAATATTTTAAAAAAAAATGAATGAAGATTTTTATGATATTAATATTATTTTTAGATTTAAATTAGAAATCATCATTTACTTGAATATAAAGCATCTGCATATGATAAGCTGTTGTATAGTAAAGGTGGACAAAGTCTTGTCTACAATAACTTCCGATTCCAGATAAAGTCACGTCGAGACCCAAACATTTTCACCTTCATCAACCACATGAAGCAGATTCAAGCCACAGGGGCCCGACTTCTGGATAGTTATTTCTTTTTTATTTTATTTTTTTGTTGTCTTATTTCAAGAATACTTTTTAATAAATATTTATTATAACAACGCAAATTATACGTTTATTATCAATGTGCTATACACTATCCACGTCCTTATACTAAAAAATCCTGGGATTTTTTAGTATAAGGACATGGATAGTATATAGCACATTGATAATAAACGCAGAATATTCGTTGTTACAGTGAATATTTATTAAAAGTACTCATGAAATAAGATAACAAAAAAATAAAATAAAAAAGTAATAAATTCCAGAAGTCGGGCCGCTGTGATTCAAGCCGTTAATGAAGTTCAAATCTATACAGGTCGCCGCTGTGTATTGATTTCAGTATAAACTTTGCATAGACTAGACCTGAATGTTTGTACATATAACATGATGGTTATGATTTAATCTGTAGATGTTTAATAACCTGATCCCATAGATTGGTAGGTTTATTTGATATGTATTGTCTGTATTTTATTATTTACATCTTATTCCGATATCGATTATTGATATATAGTGATCAGAGTTATTTCCCCTTTATTATGTAAAAATGCTATGATTGTCATACTCATACATTAGTGGTTTTTATAATGAATTGGTATTCTACATTGGTAGATATTTAGTATAATTTACTAGACATATGTATTTGATAATGTTTCAATGTGTCATTGCAATTATATTGCACCTGCAGAATATCAATCGTATTCTCTTTATACCACATGACATTGTAAATAAATAATTGTTAAACTCGAATTCGATATATTTACTACAAGTTATTGTTATTAATATAGGGTTATTCTGTACTTGAAATAAAAATGTTGAATACTAGACGGGTTATGATGAAAAATACCTGGGACTATTATACTATTATAGTATAATAGTCCCAGAAAATACACACTGGTTTAGTAGCACTTTTAGTCGCGGTAATGAAAATTTCATAATAGTCGCGGTAATATATTGCGTCCCAATAAACAACAGAAATGAATAACATGGAAGGTCAACAATGTTACGATAGCATAGATCTAACATTATTCATACGATTATCTTAGGACATCAAATTCTATATCTTATATAAAATTGATCTAACTTTACAATGTCATAAAAATTACGATAGCTTCGATTTCACATCTCCTAAGACATATCTTAGTCATAAGACAGCTTTGTAATCCAGGCCCAAGGACCACTGAGGTTTTTGACGGTATCGTAGGACTAAGATATGTCCTAAGATGTTCTTATAATCCTAAGTGATGTTTTGGATCCCATCGTAAGTTAGGAAATTGCTAAAACTTTATAGTAAAGTTAGGACACCCAAACACATGTCTTAGGACACTCGTAATGGTTAAAACATGATTAGGGAGCAACCATTTGATTTTTAGGGGGGGGGGGGACTATCAAATTTGGAATAAAAGGCAGGACCAGTATTTTGGGCGAAATAAAAAGACAGGATCACTTTAGGTGTGAAAAAGAAATGCAGGACCTGTGTAAATTAGAGTATTTTTTTGGTTTAAATGAAAATAAATTTAGGATCACAATTACGACAAAAAAAAATAGGCAGGATCAAACATTTGATTCTAGCCACCCCCCCCCCCCCCCACCCCCCATAAAAATCAAATGGTTGCTCCCTATGTAAGATAAACAATATGGCTTCCACGTTTCATACAAAATGTTCTTCGGTCGGTTCATTCAAATTTATCCAACCTTTTGGAAAAAAGGTAATACAGGTCAAAATTCAAAGTTGGATAGATGAGATGAAAGGTAATCAAGAACGAAGGGCAATTAATTACAGGTTGGGTTGTGTGATAGGTGAAATAAATTACTTCAATTTTTGACCAGGACAATGACTGTACAATTGGCATAAATGCTTCAATAAAGTCAAGAGCTAGTAATATAGCCATAAGTTCACTTGTAAATATAGATATATACTCTTGTAATTTGTAACTCTCGAATACCTTTAATTCTGGTATTACATGAGCACAGCCGGTAGTGTTATTGGTTGGATCTTTTGATCCATCAGTATAGATCCTAAAATGCTGTTTATACTGTGTATCAATCATTATATCACTGTAACTTTTGATCAGATCTGGAAGGGTTTGCTTTATAATAATATTGTGAAGTTGAGTTTTAACTAAAGGTTTACATCTATGTTCTTTTCATGGTATTTGTATGTAAAATCTTCCTGCAGTGACTGTACCACAGTATGATCCATACCGTGTGTATAAATGTTCATTACTGTTTTGCAATGAGTGACTTTCTTCTACCCTCGTAAGGAGGATCTCCCATTTCTACCTGCATTGATGCTAGAGAGCTAGTTCTCATTCGCCCAGTTTAAATTCTTCGTGCAGCTGTTTGTATTTTGTCTAGTATTTTTAAAGTACTAACTGAAGCTGTGTTATAAACGTCATAGCCATAGTCTATCTTTGATATTACGAGTATAATATAAACAGTCCTCAGGGTGCTTCCTTCATTTCTCGAAGGGTGAATTCTTCATTAATCATCTTAATACAATGGTAATTTTTTTTCCAAAACTGCTAAGAACTTTCCTCCATTTTTCTTTTTCAATATACTTCTTATTTTCAATAAACCTGTTAATATTTAGTTATTTATTAAAAACTGCGTTTGTTCGTGTATTTATTAAAAACTATTTATTATAAAATCCAAACTTAGATTATAATATTATTTTAAGAGTTTTAAGAGTTGATAAATATTATGAAATGCAAAATTTTGAAATTTATATTGTAATTGATATAGATAAAAACATCTTGGAAGTTAATATATGGCTTTCCGTAAAATTAACAATCCAACAGGTAAAAAATTTGAAGTTGGTTAAATGGGAATATTTGCTTTTGAAAAGTTGGATAAATGGGAAGAAACCCTTCTGTCAAGGATTTTACATCCAAAATAAAACTACAAAAATGAAACTTTCAATTCTTAAATAAAGAAATGTTGCCTTTTTATTTTTTTTTCCAAATAAAACCAGTGTGACAAAACAACTGAAATACTGTATTTCAAATAATTATAACCCTAATACTGTACTTTAAACTGGCATTTTATTTGTCAATATCATTGGAGATAATAAAATAAATTTAATATTTGTCAAAAGTGCAATATTTGTCACGATCAGTATTTTATTACATTCTTTAATGACTTTGCATTGAAATGAAAGCCACACAGAGTCATATCAATTAGTGTTTGTATGTCTTTATTTAAACTCATTGTGAAAATAAAGATTATTTGCAAGTTTAAATTGTTCTCTGTTAGGTTGAGTTTTCCTGCACATAGACACTAGTTCTGTACATGTCAAAATGTGGGCAGAACGGGAACACCTTCGTCCTTACGTATTAACACACATTTTTTTTTATATGAACTACAATACAATTGCATCTCATAAATAATACGTTTGTCATGAATTATTGATAATGGAAAGTAAATATTTTTTTAAATTGATTTTAATTTATTTTAACGGAGGTTAATACGCAATACTCAAAAGTCTTTTAATTTAGATTGTTGGTATGTTCTATCTAATTTTTCAAACTGAGAATGGAAATTGTTTTCTGAATTAACAAGCGATCTCGTTCTTGACAACAATTCTTTTTGTGTATATCCCCATTGAGGAGATTTTTGTAAATAACCAGATCTTCTTTTGTTAATTTTTGTAACGGGAACTTGATTAGAAATAAAATCTGCAATACACCGACCTTTTATCTATACGAGCTCTTTCGCAATATCACTGTTTTTTCAAGGGTAGAGTCTATCTGTATGGTTTCAATAAAAATAAATAAATAATGCATGTATTTGAATATGAACGTATAGATACGGTGTAACAGCATTCATCGTACAAATATTCCCGCGTCATAATGGAAACATTTTATATCAAACCTACAAGATGCTACAAAATATTACTTGAGCTGAATTCAGGCCTAATTGAGGTGCACTTTGAACCTATATCATGTATATGAACCCTAAAGAAATGCGGCGTTATAGGTCATTACAGAACTTGACCCCACAGAGTGAAATAGTATAAAGTATAGAAACAATTTTCGTCGTGATCAGCGAACATTCTAAGCTTAAAGGTTAGGTTAATAAGCCTTGAGCACGAATATAAAAGGATAATTTTGGAGTTCAAATCTCATCAATTAGCCTTGATCATGAGTACGAAAAGAGATGTTTACAGCTGGAATCTCATCTTGATAACTTCAGAGGTTAGAACTGTAAATAGTTCTTTTTGTGTTCATGATCAACGCTTATTAGTCGAAATGTTGAACCTTTTACTAGCAAATAATGCGACTGATATAAATTTGTTATTTTATGATCTTTTTTACCACCTGACAAATAAAAATATGTTGTGGTCTAACACAAATAAAATCAACAAGTTTAAAAATAAGTATCTCGCGTAACTCAACTCTCAAACAACTTTCTCTCAAAGTTGTAACAGATGCCAGATTGCGTTGTACCAACTCAAAAACGTTTTAACAGTTAAAAATCGACTGACATGAACAACAGGCATCTGTTACAACTTTAAAAGGTTGTCACAAATAAATTTCTACTGCCACAACACAGGTAAGTGCTGTGTGAGTTGAAATGTGTCTGACCCAACGCTAGAAGAAGTTGTAGCAGTCATATTTCAACCATAGCAGCAAATATTTTGTCTGTCACAACGTTTGCAGTCATTTGCAACTATTTTTGCAATCATAAAAGTCAAAACGTGTCCTTAGCAGTTGAGAAACGACTGACAGTGGTCTTTTCAGTCATTTGTTCTGTCAGCAATGAATGTTGATGTTATAAAAAAAAACTAAACTACAACTGCTCTTTTATATTCATTATTGGTATAATAAAACAATTAATTAATCTTTATGAGGTCAACATGGGGAAGTGATGTCCCTTGACCCGACCCACTCGCTGACCTGACATGACTTCCGCCTAAGTCAGGCCAGGTCACGTCTCGGGTCATCAATCCCCACATGTTTGCCTCATGAAGAGTAATTAATTGTATAATATTATAAACAAAACAAAGTCAAATCTGGCCTAACATAAACTGAATTCACAAGTAATGTCCAAAAGAGACAAATTAATAGCCGTCTTCTATGAATGTCCTTCAACGAGAACTCATTCACCTAGAAAAAAAAAAAACATTTGCCACGTGATCCTCCTTTCAATCTTGATCTCCATACATTCTAACATCTGTATCCCTTTTCTCAAGCTTGCTCTTTTATAATTTTTAAACGCACAAACATTGGATTTCAAATATACTTCAACGTATCATCTTTTTATCGTATACGTTAAACGATATATGGACCTAGGACTGATAAATGCCGTAAAAGGAAATACATAAGCAAGAAGACAGTAGAAAAAATCGACAAGACCAAAATCCAAAGACAATGTGAATTCGTGAGAACACTAACACAACAAAATAAATACTATGAAGACACAACCAAAGGAGAGTAAAATCACACATCTAGCAATAGAGAATCAGAACAGACACCACAAAAACTAAAGCACTGACTTGAAATGCGACCCCCACATCATGTGCTCCGGAAGGGTAAGCATCACGGTCCTCCTCCGTTACACCATCCTGGTCACATTGTTTCAGGTCCAGTGAAGAGATAGTCCCGGAAAGTCGTAGAATCTATTGTCATATGTAAGATTGAATCTACGTATTGGTTATTCAAGTCGGGATGGTGACATTGTACATGTGGAGGTATGTGATAAATAGAGAATAACATGTCAAAATCAGTAGCACATGCCGTATCAACACGAGTAACCAATACTCCGAAGGCCAGAGGGATGATATTGGTCTAGAGTTGTTATGGATTTCGATATGTATTGTTCACTTTGTCCTATATATGTCAACTGCAGACTTGATACAGGGTATGCGACACAGGTTTCAGCTAAGCGTCTGTATTAGACATTCAAAATCTAAGTAACTTTCCTAACAATGAAAGAGATACATTTGAAAAATTCCGGAAACAGTTAAGGCGCGATATCAGTCCGCTATGGTATTCTTACACAATAAAGAAGAAAATCCTTTATATGTTGTTTTATTGTCGGGTAAAGTATAGAAATTTGTTTTCATTTAGAATATGATAATTATTGATACAACTATCGAGAATTGCCGAGTACCAGTGAAGTACCATATCTTAACGTCACAAACAAGCATACGACTGAAGCATTTTTATTTTAATTCACCCTATGATATTCTTATGTCCCTAGCTACTTCATTCTTTTAGCATGTTTATGGAACTGTAAAAATTACATATTTTTTTCTAAATTTAAAGTAAATGTGTTAATCATGTTAATTACACTTACTGGTTGAACATTACTGTATCATCTTCATTTTTTCTTCTGTCTGGTGTTTCATCTTTTTGTTGAGGTGATGGGGAGCTGTAAAAAAAACCCATACCTTAACAACCTAACCTTTCTCTTATATATATATAAAATGTAAAAATATTCAGGACTCTGGCTTACATTTCAAACATATATTAGTTCATACTCTATTGAATAATAAATAATTAATAACTAAATTGTGACTTTTTTTAACCATGTCAGTATTGTATATTTTGTCTGTTTTTGCACTTTAATAGAGACAAATTTCATTTGATGCTTTCAAAATGATATTTTGAGTAAGACACTAATGACCTTAGGTTAGAGGGAAGTATAAACTCTCATAAACCTCCTTATCACTGCCACAATCTTCACATGCCTGTCCCCAGGTCAAGAGCTTGGAATTCAGTGGTTGAAGTATAGCATATCTGTTTTATGTTTATTGTTTTAGCATAAATCAGGCTGTGATTTTTCTCTTCAAAAGTTTCTAAATTATTTTGTCTTGTCAGACCTTTTTACAGCTAACTATATGGCTTTGGTTTTACTCCTTGGTGAAGGCTGTATATTTACGTATAGTTGCTTATTACTCCTTAATTTTTTCTATGTCTACCAATTTTTTATATCACTTCACAATCTTACCTGACAGTTTGGCAGTGTTTAACATTATATGCATTTGGCGAAAAAATTTGCCATTCTATTCTTTTGTGTTTTTCCAGACAAAAAAAGTGGTAAAACAAATTGTACTGGAAGAAATAAACCATAAAATCGAGAAAATGAGGAAAAACAATTTCTACAAACTGAAGCATCATTATGAAACAAATCATCAATCAAATCAAAAGTATCAGAACCAAAAATCATAATCATGACACTTCTTTCCATTTAAATTAAACTTAACAGAAATTCCTGAACTTAAACAAAAACAACAATCATATGAATTTTCCTTGGTAGGTGTGGTCTCCATTCCTGAAAGAGGAAATAGTAGATCAGTCTGAAACAGAATATTATCTTAATCATCCAAATTTTGAGGTACGCAAATTGTTCACAAAATTTAGGATCAGTGACCATACACTACAAATTGAAATCGACAGTTACAAAAAAAAAAAAAAAAAAATACAAGAAAGATTATGAATTATTGTAAAAATGAAATTGATGACGAATTTAATTTCTTTCTGTCCGTCGATTTAACCAAGAATCTTCGTGCAAAATTGTTTAATTACTTTAATAAAATAGAAAATATTTTTAATAATTTTACTGACGTTGAGAAACTTAAAAGGCTTCTGAATCTGTCAAAACCAAGTGATATTAAAACAGTTACATCCTTTATAAAACAGTCATTAGAACTGAGGAGAGGGGATTATCATAACAATTAACAGTTTATATATCTCCATTACTATCATATTTTGTTGTGTGTGTTTTGTTGTATACCTTATATCTCTAATGGGATTGTGTTTTGCATTATCAATAAAGTATGCACACAAGTTATTTTTTCCCATATATCAATAAACATGACAAATTTTCACAGAGCTTACATGTATAATATTTTTAATAAAGTATTTTTTGTTGTTTTTTTTCATCTTCATAAAAGAAAGTTTAAAGTAAAAATCAACTGAAACAACAGTATGATGGTTTAACATAAACATGAATAAGACAATTTCTCTACCAAATTTTTTGGAAAATGTAACAGAAGGTTCACCTTTATTATCTAAAAATTTTCAGTGAAGCACATGTATGATTCTCAATGTTTGCAAGAAAGGTAATTTTAGGCACGGTTTACAAGCGTGTAATTATTAGCAAATAGAAGTGGGACATTTAAAGACGTATCGTATCCGTATGTATCCATGTAATGTTTTCATAATTGTATTATAGGTACTGTAAATATATATAGTAGAAACATCACTTTTAGGGCAATAAATGTAATTAAGTCAGGATTTTGACATACAAGAAGCAAGTATGTAAACACACATAATACATCAATTAAACAATTATCCAACATTATTAAAAAACAATTCAGATATTAAAAATGAAAGAGACCAAACATTTTCATCGCCCTTTCCCTATTTTTTCCCTCTCTTTTCCCTATTCTCGATTACTATTTAAACACGTAAATAATCAATTAAACAATAACCCATAGATACGTTCAGATACGTCAACGTATCAGATACGGATACGATACGTCTTTAAATGTCCCACTTCTAATAGTGCGTATACACTTTGACTACAATACCAACGATTGATCAGCATGATCAGGAAAACATATTCTATACATTTACCTTACAGTTGTAGCTTATATCATTTTGCTTTATCAGTAACACTTCATTAATAAATTTTCTTTTCAATATTCTGCAAGACAAAGATTTTTTCATATAAATACAGTTTTTGTATTAAGGATTAGTCCATGGTGAAAATTAATTGATTTCAAGGTTACTTGCCGCAATTCAAAAAAGGCTATCAAAACTTACTTTGGTCCATTTTTCTCTGCATAATTGTATTTGACAAGGTCTCCAACATATGCTATATGTGCATTCATGGTTTGTTAAGACTAAGGGTGATTCATATTTTTAGTTCTTGTATATTGATTTAGAGTTACCATTAAATTGTGTTGTCCAATATACCTGTTTCATTGATATCACACCACTTCATTCATTATTTATATGCATAATTAATATATCAGTTTTATTATAGTATAGTATATTTCCAAAATAACTCCTTTCAATTTTATACTGTATTAATAAATTGAATAATATTTCATGTGTATTAAATACAAAATCAAATTTTATGTTTACAATAAATTCATAGAACAATGATTATTCTAATTTCTTTAGGATCCATTTTAAACTTGTATTTAAGCAATATAAACAATCATCAAGCTCACCCATGATGATGTAAACATAAAAGGTAATTTTTAACATATTCATTGCATTTAATTGCATGAAACCAGTGAACAAATGTCACAATATAGAACAAATTTAACCAGGTAATTTTTTGGGAACAAATGTTACAATATGTAACTAATAATATTTCACCAATTAAGGAACAAATTTCATAATCAACGGAACAAATTTTACATTTTGGAAAATTTTCATTTAATTAAAATTATCTTTTGAAATAAATTCTCCCAGCTAATATCACGTAAAATTTGTTACAGTAGAACCTTTTTCATAGGAACAAATTTTGGCTTACAATATCTCATATGAATGACATTAAAATAATAAAAACTTATGAATAAATGAGAAATAGGTAGAATAATCCTAGCCATGACAGCTGTGCTATATAACTTGTATATTGTGTTCATTTGATATTTATTTTCTGTTTATTGTCTTGTAGAGATAAGATAAGAAAAGATAAGATATTTTATTTTCCAAATTAGGTCCCCAGGGAGGGAGGGGGGCATTTACATTTAAAAATAATGATTTTTTTCTTCACACATTTGTTTTAAGAACAAACATTTTTTTCACATAAAAAATACATGTATTAGCACATGACATAGTTTATATTTCAAGTATTAATCTTTGGTGTATAATGTAATGATTATGGCTACTCCTGAGATGTACATAAATCAGGGCATTGCCATTGGTCTTTACCATATTTGTAGCTTGCTATGCGGGATTGTTTTTCTTTTTTTTTGCTCAGTGTTGTCAGTGATGAAGGCCACGACCATGGTAGTGACCTATACCCGGACCTATAGTTGATAACAGGCATCTACATCATTTGTTTTTGTTTTTGTTTTTTCTTTTTTTGGTGGACAATTGTAATTCTAATTTATGTCGGCAAAAAGCTCTACATAGCTTATGTTTGTAATTGCATGTAAACCGGACTCAAAATAAAAATTCTTATCGCATCTTCACTGACTTGAAAAAAAGCGGGGTATATAGTATTTGTTGTGTCCGTTCGTCCGTCCGTCTGTCTGTCCGTCCGTCCGTCTGTAAATCCGTCTGTCCGTCCGTCCGTCTGTCAATCCGTCTGTCCGTCCGTCCGTTCGTCCGACCTTTGTATCTGCAACTCCTCCTAAACTACTGAATGGAATTTTATGAAACTTTCAGAGAATCTTCATCCCATGTTGGCATTGTGCACCTCCTATTTTAGAATTTGATCGGACCAATTTTTGGGGTTTCCCATAGAAAAACATGACTTTCAATGTGACAGGGGGTACCATGATGCCATCCGCAATTCCTCCTAAACCACTGTATGGAATTTGATGAAACTTTCAGAGGATCTTTATCACATGATGCCATAGTGCACCTCCTATTTTAGATTTTGATCTGATCAACCTTTTGGGTTTTCCATAGCAAAACATTGACTTTGCCATTCCTTGTGATAGGGGTTGCGGGGGTATCAATTAGTGAGCTTTGCTCACAGTATTTCTAGTTTTAATTAAAATCATTAATCTTACAAACTGAAAAATATTCACTTAATATTTTACAAAACTCGGCTGATATTTCAAGGATCTACAAATTCCATTTTTTTTACAAATTCGAGAAATTATGTGGGTACATGTAGGCAACCAGATTTCTTTGTTACTGATTCACAAGGTTAGGAACTTCCTCGGAGGTTATTTATTCTATTTTACAAGTGAACCATCCTCCTGAGCACATCTCGAATGTCTTCGATCCTATTTTAACCCACATTCCAATCAAAATTAAAGAAAAGGTGTGGAATGGGGAATTTATTGACTTAAATTTACTTCTATAATCCAACAGGGACCTGTAAACGAGACAAATCTCAATGGTGAGTTAACAGTGAGAGGAGGTCGTTGTTTGTAGTAAAAAAGACAACGAGTCCAATCAAAAATGTACATGTTTGGTCGTCTACGTTTATGATATATGCTAGCATTTGGGTAGAAACATGGCCAAACAAGGTATGGAGTTTTTTTTTTAAATATTTGCACAACGTAAGATTGGCAGCTTCAAGGGGTTACCTGGGAGTTGGGTTCAGTATAATGAACAATTTCGACTGAGAAAAACTCAATTCCCAACTTCGTCCGTCCCCGCCGGAAACTGATACCTATTTATCCTGCAATCAAGCCATTTCCGGTCTAATAAAAGGGGTAGAATAAACTTTAGTCGTATTAGGTCAATGATCAAATAAAGTCTACTGGTACTTGTTTATACGAAGAGCGCGAGGAGCGTAGTGAATGTACCAGATGAGGTCGTGCTGGCAGTTGGATTTCAACTTCAATATTTATTTCAAGGCAATTTACGCCCCTAAGGGATTGCAGGATAAAGACAATACAAAGTCATTGTCGGAAAATATAAAATTTATTTTGGCTCGGTACGAAACATGGGGAAAAAGGCTCGCTTAAGCTCGCCTTTTCTCGTGTTTATAAAGCTCGCCCAAATAAATTCTATATTTTCCGACAATGACTATGTATTGTATATATCTCGCCTCCTCAACCATTCGTCGCAGGCGAGACAAAAACGGGGTAGATGATGAAACTATCAAGCAGTTGGGCTTCTTCATCTTTCCGGCATTATATATATCCGTATTAAGTCTCGTGTTTTGTTTGTCGTTATAATTGTGTTGATCATATTGTAAAATTTAGTTATATTTTTAGGTTCCAAGTCGATTTAGTTCTTTGGTTCGTCGATCGTGTACTGGAAACAGAGAAACGGTTGGCTAGAAAAGGGGTCCAGACCTTGGTTTACAAAGCAGAGTGGCAAAAATACGCTGGTTTGGAAAATGGATATGTTATGGAATGAACTCAAAGACCGTGTTGGCAAGAAAATTACTGATACACCCATCCCAGGTTTTTTGGTCACTCAACTTGGTTCAAATGATCTCAGAAAAACAAATAACTCTGATCTGATTGGTGACATGAAAATAGACATTTCACGAATAAAACGTTTGCTTCCGAATACCCGAATTGTTTGGAGTGAAGTGTTAATGAGGCGTTACCGGCACGAGGCTAACTGCGGTAGAGCCGTAGAACGAGCCCGAAAGAAACTAAATTTGGCAGTTAAAAATTTTGTTTTAAGTGAAGGACATTATGTTATTCGTCATCCGAATATTCGGGCAAAAGAAAAGAATCTATACAGATTCGACGGGACACATTTTTCGTACACTGGTAATGCGATTTTCTTGAATAATATTCAAGGCGCTTTAGAACAATTCGTATCCTAGGATCAAATTCATATTTTCCCTCCAGAATCAATATCAGTTTAAAGATTAATACAAAGACTAAGGGCAGAATTACCACGTTAACTGCTATTTCAAAATTACTTGCTTTATAAAATCGCTAATCTTTGCTGCACTCCTCTGTATATGGCTCCAGAGGGTGATAAGATATGAGTTGGCGTATGAGGATTGCGTGGCCCTCGTTCTCTCTTGTGTTAACCTAGAGGAATTTTTGCATCCATTGTTACCAATGGTGCGCAGTCTTGCCAAAATTAAATTGATCGGTACTTCTATCAGATCCCGCCAGAAAATTTAGCAATCTGTGGCCAATTTTTCCAACAATATGCTTTGGTTAGTTATTGCCAATTCTACTTGCAATTTTAGTCTTTGATTAATTTTAGATTATACTTAAAATAATTGTACAACTCGTCAAGAACGAACAACGTTTTACTCGTACCATATAATGTTAAAATGAATAATCCTAAAATGTTAAAATGAATAATCTTATTGATATCCAATATAAGATGCCAGCATAAATAGCGACGGGTCTACGATTACTGCTCGAGATCACTAGTCAGTAGACACCATGTTAGTTATTTGTATTTAATAAAAAATCGGACTTAAGTATACTAAGAATTCGTTATATATTTTAACATAGGAGAGTGCAGTTTCTCATTAGATATGCAGTTTGGTAAAAGTGCATCTATTTTTTACCATTCCTACCTTGTGATGTGGTAGTAAACAATTTTTATGGCCTTGTAGTTTAATGGATAAATAATTATTTATAAATAAACTGATGCAAATGACTGAATATTGGGAGTGTAAATTTAAAACGAATCACGATCTTCATACACATTAAAAATTCAAGTTAAAAAGAAAAAAATATATTTACACTGTAACTTTGAACTTTTCATTGATGTGCATAACATTGTCATTACCAAATGTTAGCAAGTGAAAGATATTCGTAAGGAATTTTTATGAATATGCGGTGTCTTCCTAAAATGCAACACAATTTTATAGGCAGATTGAATATTCATTATAGATGTTTTCATCAGAATGAAATAGTTTGATAATTGATTTTATTGTAATTACTAATTTACTTTTTGGTTGTGTTTTTGTCCCAAAAACGATGAAGTTGTATAGAAAGATGTAATAATTATTATTATAAAAAAGTAAGACTTTTTAAAAAGCATAAAGTGAATTACACTTAAAAATTTTGATTTTGTATAATAGAATATTTATAAGTAAATTAAATAACACTTACACATATTCCAAGTATGGTTTTAAGAAACCTTTTGTTCCTTTCACTGTGGAAATTGTGGAGTAAGACTCAGTAGCATCGCCTACAAGTTTCTTAAGGCACTAACGACGATATTCCCCTTGTCCTTCATCCGTCAAAAATTTGGGAGTATCCGGAGAAAACGGCCGCCCTACGGCGGCAAATCTGTCGATCCTTGTCGAGCTGGATTCGAATTTTCAAACTCAATGACCATCAGTAGTTATGATGAACTACCTAAACTATTCGGGCACCTCCCTTCCTCCCGTGGAAGTTGTATGATTTCAAGAACTACTAGACATGGAAAAAATTGACCTGTATTGTGACACGACTATTTTATCAGGAACAAAATGGGAAGTGGAAAACCAGCAAACTTATTCACAAAGCTTTCTATAGGTAATATTAGACCCATGTCATTGTGAAATGCTAAGGAGTTATTAATGAAGTTATCTTTAGAAAAGAAAACTAACAAAAGTCAAGTTCCACGATCCAGCTTTGAATCCCCTTCGTCTTGACGTTTCACGTATAGTTCGTGATTTATTTCAATGAATATTGAATATGAAATTGATTTAAATATATCAAACGATTAATAGTTATGCGCTTAATATGCATATTTATATAAAGATATCTTTCAATGTAATTATTTTTTAATATATTTCATACAGAAAATATAATAATCTGATATACATGTACATGTTACAGTACTTACCAAGGTGTGTTCACGGTTATCCAACATTTTATTTTTTTGGAAGCATTTTATGTTTGAGAAACGTGAATACATGTAATATTAAAATTAATCAGAATTACAGTCATGACAGTGTTTTCAAGTCATATATTATAAATAAAGAAGTCTAAGTGGCATTCAAACTTTTTTTAATCAAAAGCACTAATATTTAAGTAGAATAATTATTTTCAAAATAATCAAAAATTATATACAAGAATTATACTTTGAATTTATGAATGAAATGATAAATATTTTAATCAAAACGATTAATACACATGTATGTAAGCACAATAATTATTTGAAAATAATTAAAGAATTTTAAAATATAGGAATGACACTTTAAAATTATGATAAAATCTAAAATAATATAGAAAGTGACATAAGAATCAAAATTACGAAAATCAAGTATTATTACATATGTACATGAAAGAATTTTAGTGGTGGCGGTGGATCATAGGGGTTGTAACTTCAACGGAAGCGGAAGTCACATGATCGGAACAGGAAGTACCCGGAAGTGATTTGCGCACATACACAAGCGAAAGTGATTGGTTTTCGCGCCATTTTTCCATGATTTGTTTACGGAAAAAAACGTCAGTCACGTGCTTGGACCGGGAAGTTTGATCTGCGCATATTTAAGGGAAGTCCAAATGTAGGATTGAAGTATGTCCCCTTACCTCTATTTCATCTGATATCATGATTACCTCAATGCAGGTGGTGTGTCCTTAGCAACCGCCGTAGCAAGAGCGGTCCTTTTCATTATTCTGTGCTGCTCTTTGCTACTAGGGACTGTGCTCGCGTGCTCATTTCGTTTTTTTTTTTAGGAGGAGGGATTCTTTCTCTTGCTGTCTCGGTCTTGGTGTTCTCGATCTGGGCTGTCATCAGGCAGGCTTCTGGAACTGTGTTTCTCTGGGTGTTGGCGCTGATAATCGCCGCTCAGGGTCATTCTCTCGTGTTCATTCCGTTTTTTTTGAGAATGAGGAGGAGGAGGGATTGTTTTTGAGAAGGAGGTAATTTTTTTCCTTTGTCTTGGTGTTCTTGGTCTTGGTTGTCATCAGACAAGTTTCTAGATAGTCGGAAGTATAGAACTGTCTTTCCTTCTATCTTCGCGAGTTGGATGAAGGGAATCCTCTTCAGTGCTGGGGATTCACTCCGCTGCTCTACACTGAACTCATTTTGTTCTTCTCTTGCCCAATGCTGTCCTTCTCTGCTCACCACTGCTCTGCACTGTTCTCATTTTGGTCTTTTCTTGCTCCGTGTTGCTCTTCAATGCTTATCACTGCGCTGCACTTTACTTAACACTGCTCTTCTCTTGCTCAGTATTGCTCTTTATTGCTCCCCGATTCTCAGAACTGTACTCATCACTGCTCTTTGTTGCTCATCTCTGCTCAGAACCATGCTCTCGTGCTGGTTTCGGTTTTTGAGAATCTTTTTTGGGTTGCGTTTGAAGAGTAGGAACAAGAGAAGTGGTCAATTATTTCTTGTCTTGGTCTTGGTTGTCATCAGACAAGTTTCTAGATAGTCGAAAGTCTGTTTTCCTTGTATCTTCGAGAGTTGGATGATTCTCTTCACTGCTCTGTGCTGCTTTTCCCTGCTCATCGCTGTTCTGCACTGTACTCATTCTGCTTTTCTCTTTCTCCGTGCTGCTCTTCACTGCTCATCGCTGCAATCCACGTGGATTGGCCCTACTTTGTTATTATGACTTCCCTATTCACTAAAACAATAATCATTTATTGGTATAAATTTATTGTAATTAATTGAAACAGTATTCAAAAGTAAACAAACATACTTTTATACCCTTAAAAAAAATAAAAAAGAACTCACTAAAACTTATGATTCTATGTTTATCAAAGTGTGAAATAAAGTTTTCTTAATTAACAATTGTTCCATTATTAGTCTGTATTGTATAAAAACATTCATCACATAATCTCTATGTCATTGTCTTAGCTTATCATTGTCTAGATCAAACATGTCAAAACAATCCGCTCTTTCAATATTTAGAAGTATCATTATTGTACATATTTGTAGTATTTTCGCTTACCTTTGGTCATCGTATAGCTGAACAATTATCCTTCGAACGGAAATGGAGTTGAATGACGAAACATGGAAACACGTCGGATTGGTTCGTTTCGAGTTAACCCCTTAATTTTAGTATGACAGATTTAGTCAGAAATTGATACTTTTAAAATTTACGGTTACAAAATTTTAAAATTTGTGTAAACTAAGGAGTTTCTCTGTCCTTAGGTGGGTTTGGCTTTACCCCTTTTGGTCATTTTGGAATTTTGGATGTTACTCTTCAAACTTTTGGACTGTTGTTTTGGTTTTCAACATTTTAGGCCATATGTGCACAAGTGATGAGTCGTTAATCGACAAAATGTGCACATCTTTTGCATGGCTGAAATTGGTATCCAAGAATTTTAATTTATAACTAAATTGATGCAAGTATTGGATATACCCCTGAATGTGTTAGCCCGACAGAGGTATATCCTATTTATATCGTGATATTCTAAAAAGTGCAAATAATAGATTTTAATAATTTAGAAGGGGTGTCTTTCATGAATTTCACCTTTTGATGAATAAACTATGATTAATGCAAGATATCTGGTTACATTTTATGGCATCATGATATAAATGACTAAATGTTGGGAGAGTAAATTTGTATTTCACAATGTGAAAGGAATCACGGTCTACATACAGATAGAAAATTCAAATTAAAAACGGAAAAAAAAATCTTTCTATCGCTCGACCTTTTAGCTTTTTCTTTGACTTCAATTACTAACACTCACTGACATAGTCAAGGGACACCCAAAGTTTTTTTTCTGAACTTCTAATTCGTTATATATTTTAACTTATGAGTGCGCAGTTTCTCATTGGTTTTTTTCCAATTTCAACTTGTAATGTTGTAATAAACAACTTAAAGCTTTGTGGTTTAATATTTAAATAATAATTTATAAATAAATTGATGCAAATGACTAAATTTTGTGAAAGGAATCACGATCTACATGCAGATAGAAAATTCAAATTAAAAAGAAAAAAAAGATATTTCTATCAATTTATCTTTGAGCTCTTTCGTTGATGTGAACCTGAATTGTCATTACCAAATGTTAGGGAGCGAGAGGTATTTGTATGCATTAGATTCACATCTTTCATGTAACTACGTGTAATATTATAATATTTTACGTGTTTCAATACTAGTATTGTACTATTCAGTCTTATCATGTTCCCTAAAAGTTCGGCTGTTATATAATTTTTCCCAGATGGATGACAATTTGATATTGTGTTGGTCAATTTCTTTTCTATGTATTTTCTGGCACTTATTTTGGGGTTTTTTGTGTTTTAGCGATGTATTGTTGTAATGGGCAACAACAGTCCGTTAAGCAGGGAAATTGCTTTTATTAATGTTTTTCGTATTTCTTCTTTTAAATACAAAGAGAAATCCTGATAAAAGCTACAAAATAAACATTACAAGATACGACAAATTGTTCAATTTATAAGAATATATGAAAAATAGTTAAGATCTTATAAAATTTCATTTTTCATTTATCATTAGAAAATTGAAATATGTAGTTTTCATTTTCCATTTTAAAAATTCGAAATAAAAGAAATAAATTTGCTTTCCTTTTTCATTTTTCCAATTTACATTAGTTTTCATTATTATGTTCCCTAAAAGTTACTGCCAAATCCATTCGGCTGTTATATAATTTTGAAAATTCGAAATAAAATTTGAAATCTGCTTTCCTTTTTTTCATTTTTTCAATTTTCGGTTTGGCCATCAAAAATGCAAAAGCCGTGTTGCAATATAATCTTGATTTTCATAACATGCGTTTCGCCAAAGTTAAAAGTTCTTAGGTCTTTCAGGAAATTTACTAAAATTGAAAAAAAATATCCAATGGTTCGTAGCATTTCCTGTTCTATCATGGAAGATATTTTCCAAACAGTTAATAGCTGAGATCAATAAAAAAAATTCTCAAGTTTGTAAATTTAAATGTCTGAAATTCAATAGTTCCACATAGTTGCTATTTTACAGATAATAACTTAATATATGGTTGCTACGTGAGTAGTATATAGGGACAGTTCAAGTCGCATTTGAGGAGGAGGAGCGAGGAGGAGTCTGAAGTGATGGAACTGGAAATGGCGTCACCGGAAGTGATGTCACTGGACCGGAAAACACATGACCTGTACCTGAAGTGGTTTGCGGACATGCGTAACCAGAAGTAGTGGGTTTTCCCGCGGGAAAAGGGGGAGAATATCCAACAGTACCTCTGTACTTCGTAGACTCTCGGACTTCGACATAACAGTATTAGTCCCTAGAGACTCGATGCGAGACCCTAACCTATACAGACCGATGAAAGACCGAGAGACGACCTAGAAGGGGAAAGGGGAGATAATCCAATCTGAATTCTGGTCAAGCATTATACAGTCGGGTCCTAGCACGTGACTGACGTCACTTCCGTAATTAAATAATGGAAAAATTCCCGGGAAAATACAATTTTCCGGTTGTGCATGCGCGCAATACACTTCCGGCTCCGGTGACGCATGCGCAGACGACACAGCCTGGTCCTGACACGTGCATGATGTCACTTCCGTAAATGAGTATAGTCATGATTAGCCATGAGCAGCATGGATCAATGAGATAGACCGCCGTTGTTAAGGCGGTTGCTAAGGACACCCCTCCATTGACCTAACGGTGGCAGCATCAGCTGGTGGTAAGGGGATATAATCCAATCCTACCTTTGGTCCTCCCTTGAACGAACGGAAACATCACCCGTGGTGAAAACGGGGGGAAAAGGGGGAGATAATCCAACAGTACCTCTGTACTTCGTAGACTCTTCGAAGTCAACAAATAAAGAAAAATGGCGGAAATCCCAGTACTTCCGGTTGCGAATGTGCGCAACCCATTTCCGGATACTTTCGGTTCCGGTTACGAGATTTCCGGTTCCTGTGACATCACTTCCTGTTACGTCATTTCCGGTTCCGGTCACGTCACTTTCGACTCCTCCTCAGCTTCTCCTCTTCAATGAGACTTGAACTGTCCCCATATACTACTTACGTACTTTTCCCGAAAATTTAAATTAAAGGTCTGGGAGTCTTCCATGATATTTACCAAGTATGGAATTCCAATGTTTGAAATTTGATAGTTCCAAACAATTGCTATTTTACAGTTGAATACTATTTTATATGGTGGCTGAGTACTTTTGTCAAAAGTTAAAGGTGCTGAAGTCTTCATCGATATTCCATTATACTGGAATTGCCCAAACATAAAGTATTGAATATAACTGAGGCCGTGTTCACAGTGTAGTGTGGGTGTACTCGACGCGTAAACAAAACATGTTTGCGTTCTCATTTATAAAATTGAATGTTTACATGTGTTTAACAGGTTTTCGTTACATTAAATCGATAGTTAATGTAAGCTTTGTGTAGGTTCAGTGTACGTAACACTGGGTACATAACTGCACTTTAAAATATAAATATCATAATAAAAACAGGTTATGGAATGACCTTGCACAAATAAAAAAAATAGTTTTATCGTTTTCTATCAATTTTGTAAAATAACAGCTGTTTATACTTATAAACTGTACTAAAATTTGAGCTGAAATTATATACCCAATTTTGTCCCAAAATTTGCACGGACAAAATATAATGCCTTACATTTGTATTATGAAAATGTCAAGGGTGCAGCGGAACCGCAGCTTTTTTTTATGAACTCGACGAGGTCTTAGGTACAAAATCTTTTGGCCCTGTCGTTTACGGGGTCATAAAGTTTTACGCTCTTTCCGTCCGTTCCGTTTTGGTTTCCGTAAGTATTTTAGCCTTGGCCAACGTTGTTAGGAACCACTTAGGTCAATTTAATTTTGCAGTCTGTATATTTAGGCAGTTTTCCTCATATATGCGTATTTACTAAATTCCAATAGGTCTTTTTAAAGTTAGATTGTTTTGAAACATAACAAGTATTTGTACAATCCACCTCTGACGTTTTTCCTCAGTAATGTGTTATAAAAGGATGTGGAAGTGTCTGCATGTATATCAATAAATCTATCAGATAAACTATGATAAATGCAAGATATCTGAATACATTTTATGGCATCATGATATAAATGACTAAATGTTGGGAGAGTAAATTTGTATTTCACAATGTGAATGGAATCCCGATCTACAGATAGAAAATTCAAATTGAAAAGGAAAAAAAGGATCATTCTATCGCTTTACCTTTTAGCTTTCTCTTTAACTTCAATTACGGACACTCACTGATATAGTTAAGGGACACCAAAGTTTTTTTCTGAACTTCTAATTCGTTACATATTTTAACATATGAGTGCGCAGTTTCTCATTTTTTTTCAATTTCCACTTGTAATGTTGTAGTAAACAACTTATAGCTTTGTGGTTTAATATTTAAATAATAATTTATAAGTAAATTGATGCAAATGACTGAATCTCTGGAGAGTAAATTTTGTGAAAGGAATCATGATCTACATACAGATAGAAAATTCAAATTAAAAAGAGAAAAAAAAATATTTCTATCAATTGATTGAGAGATATTTGTATGCATTAGATTTTCATGTATCTATTATCATATTTTATCGACATATTTTACGTGTTTCAATGCTAGTATTATACTATTCAGTCTTATCATGACATGTTCCCTGAAAGTTACTGCCAAATCCATTCGGCTGTTATATAATTTTCCCCAGGTGGATGACAATTTGATATTGTATGGATCAATTACTTCTCTCTGTATTTTTTTGGAACTTATTTTTTGGTTTTTGTTTAAGCAATGTATGGTTATAATAGTCGGGCGGTCGGAGTGAACTTTTTCAGGATTTAATGTACCCAAACTACATACACCTAAATTATATACCAATGAAAAGAGGAAACTGTGTTCTATTCAAATACTTTGGTCGTAAAAATCAGATATGGTCACATTATTTAAAATTCAGGTTCAAAGGTCACCACCCAAAGAAATGAAAAAATACTCATAATAGGAACAAGAGTTAATTCCCCTTTACACCCCAGTAAAAAGAAGATTTTTTTACTTTATACTTTTTACCTTGCATTTAGGGATTAATATTACATGAAATATATGTTGGTGGCAGAGTGAAAAAAGGAAGAAATTAACATTGTTTGTCAATATGTCTCTTTCTTTTATATTTTCCAACCTACAAATTTTAAGATGACCTTGACCTTTAGAAAACATCACATCTATAATACTAAATTTACGAATTAGCCGAATAGGCGGCAAAATGCGTGGTTTAAAATAAACGATGCATGGTTCAGATTATAAAGGTTATTATGGGATTTGACAATCTGCATTTATAAATTTAAACTGCAGTTTTATTTATGTGCAAATGGAATTTTTATGCACTTTTCCGATATGAATTCTCCCAACATATCCTTTAAAAGGTTCTCGAATGCACCATTTTAACACATTGATTTAAATAAATAAGTATTTTAAATAAATACATATTTTAAATGTCTTTCTGTTTGAATTTACGGAAAAAGAATAAAACAAATTAAAAACATTCTCTTCGAGTGGGATGTTTCCGCTTCATGGATTGTTTTTCTACAATAACCAATTTCTCCTAACTGTAAAGGTTATGAACTTTGAAGATTATGAAGAAGTAAGGTAAAGTTCAGAGGAATTCCTAACTGTTTTTTGGATTGCTCGGATGTTTACCTTGCAAAAAGTGATAAAACCAACCATTAACTATTTTCACATTATTTGTCATTTGACCTGTTTAAATATATCTCTACCATACAATTCTCTGTAAGCCCTAGATAAAAATATTTTTAACAAATGGTCATCTTTATCATTAACGGCGAAATTTATCTCGGACATCTTTGATAAATATAAACGTGGACAGCACACGCAGCCACACACTAAAAATGCTTTTATCGTCTGATTATTGGATATATTTGTGAATTAAGCCTCACTTGCCCTGCCCTGATGGCAATTGAACAATTGGAACAATTATTTTCCAAAAATTTGCTCTACCAAACTCACGGCATCTTTTGAAAAATTCATCCTCCACTAAGGAAATGTTTACTTTCATATTTATTCTGAAGGAAAAGGGTAATGCACTATGAAATGTGTATTAAATGAACTTTTCATCAAGTTCCAGTTCAGAATTAATTTTAACAATAAAAATATTGACAATTTATGTGGTTGTGTTTTCGTCATAGATTTTGACTTTGATGGAACCTTAAGGTCCATTTTGGTAATTCTACGTGGCATACAGTCTACTTCATCAGTGGATACATTTCGGTAGTAACGAACAGCCGCATATGACAATTGGGTCGCGTTGACCTACATTTCACGCTTCATTGACTTTGGTTAAAGTTTGCATTAACATACATTTCTGGAATACTACATCATATATAGACATGAAACTATCAGTTGATACCACCTTCTTGACAAGAAAGTTTATGGGAAGCCAACCACAACATCCATATTGAGTTCCTGTTCCATGAATAACATGGCCGCAACAACTTTTTATAGTCAATATGGCCACCATAAAAAAAAATGGTTATTTTCCCGCGCCCGCGCGGGTTCAATGTCTAGTTTATTTTAAAAAAAATCAGTTGTTCAAACTTAACACATATCAGAATTATGTTCTGAAATGTTACCGGTGTATTATAGGAATTACTAAGTTAGGTAATTCGATAACTTAAAAGCCATGTCATGTGCCTTGGTGTCAATGGTTCTGTCATTCTGTTGTACATAGTATTAGCTCCATTGGTTCTTGCTTTTTAGGGAATTTGACAGGGAAAATGTCAAGTGGGGTGAGAAATGTAACCTCAAAATACCTAATGAGGATCCCATAGAACTATAACGTGTTATATTACGGATTACGCGCAGTCAGTCTTTTCCCCTTAAGTGTTTCAGTATAGTCCAAGTTTTATCTGCAAGCAGATAACATTATTCTTTGGAATATCTTTACGGGCGTTGTGTATCAATATCATTGTTATCCTGAGACTGTTTGATGTTTATATTTGTATATTTACACATATAGTTTCCTAGAAAAAGACACAGGTCGGTACAAGAAAGGTTCTGTTCAAATAAGACACAGTTCTTGTGACAAACTGATTTGAATTTGCACATACATACAAGAGCCTGTAAGACGTCTGGACACATTCGTCCTTCAAAGAAAACCGAAATCAAGTTGTCATTATCTTCCCACTCAAACATCATTGGAGTCTCTAAAGGGGGCTGTGCTATTTGGGGGGACATCTAAATACTGATCTGCAAAGAGGCCCTAAGAACATGCTTTAATATTAAGCAACAAAATGGATAACATGAAAGGTCAACAATGACTTATCAATCAAACAACACTACCCAACAGACAGAACCCCGGACAAGCTGGTACATACACTGAACACTGGTGGGTTACATGTAAACCTGTTTTATGGGTACCCAAACCTGCCCAACTCTTACTAATGGTCAGATCGAATCTTTCCCATAGTATTATACATCTTGAGACCTGCTACTAATTTCCTACAAGCAGCTACCGATTTGTCTATACTACAATAAAATATTAACCAAATCACTGAACTCGTCCGCATTGTTCTTAAGAACTTTATACATTGTTTCCTACTCAAACACAGCAGACATGGTACCACATCCCGTTTGTACATGTGCAGCGGGTAGGATTTTGCGAAGAACAGGATTTAAGATATTGTATATTTCATAAATACGAATGAACCTGGCACCTTAAATCCTTTCTATTTGTGACATATTATGTTTGAAACTAAACCTCCTGTGTGTGTTGTAGAGTTGGGGAAAATGTACAAAGAGAACAAAAACGCTCAAATTCTCAATAGGCATATATTGCATGGAGAACCATTTCAGTTTCTGCTTCTTCATATGAACAGTAAAGAGCTGGAGAATCAGTTAAACCCACTGCAGAAATGTTTTTTACAGCTAGTTGGTCACAAAATACACCAGCGACAAAAAGTTTATTATTTCCCGTGGGAAGATTCGCTAGGTTGTTGGGTGAAGATCTGAATCATAAAAACTAAGAAGTGAATCATAAATCGTTTTTGAGATACGGCGCGACATGTGAACACGGCCCTCCCCCCTTTTTTCACTTCTGGCTTTTTCCCCAGTGATGTGTTATAAAAGGATGTGGCAGTGTCTGCGTGCATGTGTATCAATAAATCTGAAAAATGTTTTCCAAATTAGCTAAACAAATAGCATAGCTTGCATTTATAGATACCCAGTATAACTCCACGGAATGTTCAAAACCCTACACTACTTATCGTTGGTGAGAACAATTTACATGTCAAACCAGTGCACGGTACACGAAACTAATTGTAAACAAGTGTAGAGTACTCAGTGTTTGGTGTGAACACGGCCTAATTCTAAGAATGCATGAAATAATCAAAGGAGTAGGGGTGATAAGGGTCATTTTTGGCCCAATATCAAAAATATCTTTTTTTACCATATTTATCCTTTGAAATACCCTTTGTTTTTATTCATTATAAGTTTTTTTCGTTAAATGTATTTTTTCTCACTTTTGGGGTAAAAAACGTAGATTTGAGTAAAAAATCCTGATTTTTTGTTATTTTCAAGATAAAAAGGAAAATAAATAAAATGATAGACTTTTCTATATTGGAAATATTTTTTCTATGAACATTTTAATAAAATTATTCATGCTATTGAAAAATATATATGCAAGCGATATCATTTTGGCGTAAAAAGCTTGTTTTTTGGATCCCATAGAACAGATTTCAGGAAAAAATGTTTTTTTTTCTAAATAGAGTTCTTGAACGATTTCATAATCATGATTAAGATTATAATGAAAAACCGTTTGTAACACAGTTTCAGACTGGATAATGTCGAAATTCTCATGGCATCAATTACACGACTGATGACATTGAAATACTAATACTTGAACAATCAATATTTTTACGGAATATTTATCAGGTGCATAAAAAAGAAGACAATAGGTTAGTGTTTTAAAATTTGCCGATATTAATTGGCATTTGAAGGTCGCAAATATCCTGTAACTGGTAATTTCAGTTCAATTTAAATCGGAAAATTGTTGCTTTTCAAATATATGTTGATAGGCGTCAGTAGAAAATATATCTCCCGAGAGATTGCATGGGCAACATCTCGCACCTCAAGGCAAAATAATAAGTTTTTCTAAAAACAAATCGTACCTAGCTGAATTAGGAACAGTCAACAATTTTGGCCCATGTCGTTTGCATACAACACACTGCGCATGACTACATGCAGTTGAGGGTATTTGTAAAAAAAGGGCAATAGCTCCTAAATGGGTTTTGGGATTTCCTTTAAAATTTCAGGGTATGTAGATCTCAACATGGCAAACATTTTTCAAATTTACATTTCACTTCTATCTCAAATAGTTTTGGAGATAAATGACGAAAAATGTTAAATTTTGAAATCTTGACAAAAAAGGGCAATAACTCCAAACGGGTTTTTGAATTTCCTTCAAAATTTCAGGTTAAGTAGATCTTGTCATGCTGATCAATTTTACCGCGTGTCAGATTTTTGATATCTGTAACGATTTTAAAGTTATAAGCCAAAAACAACACATGCACCCCTATATTCTATTTTTAGCTACGACAGCCATGTTTTACGTCAGATCAAAAAAAATTGAGGAACGTTTGTAGAGGACATGTCATAGATCATTCCTATTAAGTTTCAAACCAATCGGTCCAGCGGTTTCAGAGGAGAAGATTTTTGAATGAAAAAAATTTGAAAATTTGACAAAAAAAGGGCAACAACTCCTAAATGGGTTTTTGGAAGAACGACCATCTATTTTTGTTCTTTTTTTATTGCTTTGTTTTTTTTTGTCCCATTGCTATTCACCCCGTCTATTTATGTTGTGCTATTGATTGGTGCATCATGGTACACGTATTTTGTTCAATATTTATTTTCATATTTTATATGTTAATAAATGATAAATTATGGACAAGACTTATATCTATAATTTTTTGCTAAATGGTTGTTTCTGTATTGGTCCCGGTATAGATTCTCGGTCAGTTGTATTAGCCCTCGGTCCATCGGGCCTCTGGTCCATATATATACATATCATTTGTGATCAAGGCCAGAAATGTGTACATGAACTACCGGCTAATGGAACCCAGTAAAAGCAATCTTAAGCTTTTTATCGTGAAATCCAAATATCCAGTATGACTGAGGGAACTTAGAAATAATTCCCTAGAATTTGGTCATATTTTGCAGATTTTATTGTTGAATTTTTAATTTTTAATGCAAGCGGCCATAAAACCTTTAGATTTGGACTGTCACACACTATTGTGGATTTAGATTACCATCGATGATCAAATAGTTCAGAAGAGTTTTTAAGAGATTTTTGCTGATTTCTCCTTTGCTTGTACAAGGTCCATGTTCCGAGGCTACGTATATTTCACAGCGGCCCATTCTATCAAAGTAGAATCTAAATTAACCATGCCATTTGGGAGGAAATTAATTTTAAATATATTTTACTGAATTGTCTATTTACAGTACATTGTAATTGCAGCCATATATGACCAGACAATTTATTATAGGGGAGCCATCCATGGAATGGATAACTATGCTAAAGTCGAGTCTAATAATTTAAAATTATAATTCTTTGTTTCTGGTAACGGTGAGCGTAATTGTCCAAGATCAAACCCCAAAAGCAAAAGTTTGATTTATAGATACATTTATACGTATTAAAATTACCAGTTAATTAATTTGAAATAATCTCAAAGTTGTACCTGTCTTAAATTTAATTACCCTGTCTACGCCAATTTGATTCTAAATCGTACTATCAATGTTAAAGTCTTGCTCAGTATTTTTTGCTTTCAAAATTTCACTAGCAATTCGGTTTACCTATATGTAGGATGAATGCGCAGTGTGTGGAAAAAAAAGAGAATATGAGGTCAGGTTCATTCATTGTGATTTCCCTTGATTTAAATCCTTCTCTTTTTCTTTGAAATGGAAACATTGGTGTAAAAATGAACGCTAATTTCCGGGACTTGAGAAGAATCCTGGTAATTTTTGTCTCCAATTAAGTCAAATTCGACAACATTAGCTTCTAATAAAACGGAAAATGTCTCCTAACAAAAGTGAAGGGCCCGGAGCTGATCACTTACTACCACAAAGCATATTAAATGAAAGATGCAATGTCATCGTCTAACTTAACTCACTGAGAGATTTGTACGCTCACTTTATGATCATTCCTGACCAAACTGGAACAAAACTTAAAATCCTGCCATACAATGGACGGCTGTGGAACAGTATGCAAAATATCCTAAAATTAATACTTATTTTTTACTCATATCCACACACATTACACAGCCAGGAATCTATCTATATTTTTAAAATTTTTGATCATATATTCCAGACATTATCAAACAGGTACATGATCCTTTCAAACATTGACAAATAGGCATATCAGATAAATTCATGAAGCAGTGTTATAACTTTGCTTGGGTAGTATTACAAAACACGTAGAAACTTATTTACATTTGTAGTTTTATTTTTGGGTGAAATTAAGTTTTAACATGTATATGATAATACACTTAGACCATATTAGACACGTTTTGTTGGTTTGTGCAGGGTCTGGCTTAAAGAACTAAAATTTGTATTTAATGGACCCTATTAAAAATTAACGTATTACTATCTTTGTTTTTATAACAATTACAGTCAATAAGAAAAAATATTAACCTGGTTTGATAATTACATGCAATTTTTCACTGTTTCTTGACAGCTGGTTTAAGTAAACACATATATATAAAATCATGTTACTGTTATAGATTATCAATAACTTTCTATTGTTCTTTTAATTAAACAAATTAATTAAATAAATCCTTTGATCTTCAAAAAGAGGCCGGTAGGACAAGAAAATACCACGGTTAGAATGTCATGATAATATGCTGTTTACTGCGAAAATCGAATTGTTATTATAATACAAACTGATACACGCGATATAAATTTAGACATAAAATTATCTGATATATTAAAAATATATTCGTTTGCATTCCCATAACTGATCATGTACCTGTAATTACAATATGTAGCTTAATGTGTCCAAAAAGTGGTTTCATTAATGGTGTGTTCCGTTTGATTGACTTAAAATTATATATCCGTGAACAGATCCAGTTTCAGTTATTCGTCGGATTACTTTTAAATGAGATGGTGAAAACAATTATAATTTTCAGTTTTTTCTATTTTTTGGATTTTGCATATAAATGTTATGGATTAGTTGACGGAGGGTAAGTCACATAATTTGAAATACATGTATTTTTTCATAGGTTTTCTTAGATACCCAACACTATATTATAGAAGTAATTTTTAAAATAATTTATATACAAACTTTATTTATTATTTTGATGTTGTTTTGCAACTTTTTAGACGTTTATTTATTTTTTATTTGGCATTGTACCTTTAATTTATTATCCGTCCAACATCGAGTAATGTCGAACTTTTGTATTTAAAATATATATATATATATATATAATTGTAAAAACTATCGACACTGACGAAGGCTATTTGTTAAGCCGAAATATTTGTCAACACGATTTTATAACATCATCTTCGTATATTACCATGTTGTATTAGTACCGTTGTGCAAATCTTTAGACTTATATAATTTTTCCTTATCTGCGCAGTATCGTCTATTCTAGACGATCCGGTACATATTAAATTTGCTGGATTGTCTTTTTTATAGACTTTTATATATATATATATATAGAGAGAGAGAGAGAGAGGGAGAGAGAGAGAGAGAGAGCTTAAAGTGGATTGAGGAACCCAGAAAATTATATATATATATAATTATATATATATATATATATATATAGAGAGAGAGAGAGAGAGAGAGAGAGAGAGAGCTTAAAGTGGATTGAGGAACCCAGAAAATTTTAAAAAGCCAAAGTAAAAGCAAACACAGTATGCAATTTTAAAGAATATTTATCCTTAAAGTTTGAGTAAATAAAGGAAACTTCTATTATTATATTGTAAGTTTAACAGAAAATACACTGAATGTGGCGTAAGTCCCCTAATAACCAAATCAGACAAAAAAAAAATGCGTTTGATACCTTTCGTTTTATATTTTATAAGTCAATTTCAACATTTTTTTATAATCTGTGAATTAAACTCTGTTTCAGTAGTAATTAATGTTTTGTAGTTCAATGGTAAGCTAAACCACTTCGGTTCCTTATAAAGAAAATAAAATCTGCAAGTCAAAAAATTAAGAAAGAAGGATTTTCCGAAAATATATTATTAACATGAATCATGGTTTCCGAGCTAAACCAAAAATATTTTAAATTCATTTTATTCTGTTTGGAAAGATTTAACTGATTTTATTTTAAATATCAAACGTTTCATTGTTTGAAAGACATTTAATTATCAACGACGCGTAAACAATTTTATTTATAAATTTAAACAAAACATATACCCTGAAGCTTCTACACGACTTCCAAAAAGCTTGTACGTATATACAATTTTAGGTTTGTTATTTTAATTGATTTGTGCCGGCATGGTAATTTTCAAAATAATAAGGTTTTAAACACTTAAAAATTTGGAAGAAGTTCGACGCAGAAACAAATAAAGCGAGAGATGCATGATGCAGTGGGTGCAAGACAATTCGGACCGTGAAAAAAATATAATTCGGACCGACTAAAAAGACAATTCGGACCGACTATAAAGATAATTCGGACCGAATATGAAGACAATTCTATGCAGAAATTCGGACCGACTATGAAGACAATTCTATGCAGAAATTCGGACCGTGAATGAAATTTGTAGGGTGGTTTAAAGGTCCATAATTACTGACACAGGTTTTTGTGATAAGAGCTATCTTAATTAAAAGAATTTTATTTGATCAGTTTATTACATATTGGTTTAGTCAAATATCAAACTCGTCAAGGTTTATTCAACAAAAAATTTGGACTTGAAAATCATTTAACAAGATTAAGCGAAAAAAGCAGAATTTGGAGTACAAAACTAAAAGCTTCCAAATAACACATACCAATAGAGACGGGCAGGTGGCAAAATGTTCCCAAAAGTGATAGACTATGTAATATGTACTCTAACTTTGTAAAAAGGAAATTGGAGATGAATTTCATTTATTGTTTAAGTGTAAAAATTATTATATAGTTGCTCAAAGAAATAAATATTTGCCAGCATATTATATAAAAACCCAGCCTATTTGTTCAAGTATTCCATACAGGTATATAAAAAATTAATTAACATAGTTTTTCAAACACGGTCCGAAGTGTCTGAATAGACGAGCCGAATTGTCTTTGCAGTCGGTCCGAATTGTCCTATATTCGTTGCCATGCATTAAAAAAAATTAAGATTCTCGAGCTGTATATATATATAAAAAAATATGCCTCATTTACTTGAATAAATCTTGGTAGATACTTGCTTTCTAAACCAAAAAAAATTCAATGACGCATCAAGTATTTCTGTTAGAATTCTGTTAGAATTTTCAAAGTTTGTAAAGCTTAAAAAGGAGAGGACTGTCCGAAGCATTGGGAGTAATACACGAGTATTTTTTATTATAGAATCTATCAATAAGTATTTACAGTAAATATAACAGAGAGGGTGTTTTCGTGCAGTCGTTTGCATGTTTTCCATTTTAAGTGTTTTCGTGCTGGAAGGTCGTTATTTACAGTGTTTCGTGGACATTTAAAACTCCTAAAACCCACATCGCGGTTATATATTATCCAATCATGACGGACATAAACACATACCATGTGCTTAGGATGAAATTTGAAGTAAAAAGGCAGGACCAGGATTTTGGCAAAATAAAAAGCCAGGATCACTTTTGGTGTGAAAAAAACGCAGGATCTTTGTCAATCAGGAAAATAAAGATTTAGGCCACAATAGCAGCCGAAAAATAATCCAGGACCAAAATTTCGGCGAAGAAATAGGCAGAATAAAACATTTCATCCTATCTCCCCATAAAAATCAAATGTTTGCGCACTTAAGTAAAAAAAGTTAAAACAGGCCTCTCTTTATTTTTTCATGCATTTAGTATGTTCAGACATATTTTAACTATCAAATGCCAATAAAAATAACAATAAGAGTAATGAGATTCATTGGGGTCATTTGGTAGTAACAAAGACTTTAAAATGGATGTAATATTCTCTAGAGAAATTCGAAAAAAACGCCACCCAAATCATAACCAGCGAACATCCTTAGTCCCTGGAAGTATTGAGATCTTAATTGCTAAGGATTGTGGGGATTCGGTGGTACTCCGGTTTCCACTACCCATAAAGACTGCCACAATAAAGTTAATTGCACTCACGGCTTAAACAGGGATGTACCTTAACCACGGCCCAACTGTCGTAATTTTGAAGATCAAACACAATATTTGTTTGCCTCTTTTTTGGTTTCGAAGATCCGACACTGCAATAAATAAGTAAACTTGCTGGGTCTTCGGTCGAATATGTACAGAGTATACAATAACGCCTGCTTATCTCTCTTGTGCATTCTAATTGATAATGATAAATATTCTAACTGCTTTTATTTTAAAACAAATACGGAGAATGTGATTTAGTCTAATTTTATTTCTTTAATTTTTTTAATTCTAGTTAATCATATATGAGTACAGATGCAAAATCCACTCTGAATTAATTTTCAATCCCTTTCATAGCCAATATTATATTAGTTCGGAACAAAGAGGTTGGGCCAATAAGGCGAGAAAATGTTTCACTCAGATGGCCATTTTCTGAAAGTTGTTGTTAGTTGTAGAATTTATCTTTTTCTCATAGTAAACATAGTTTCTGTTTAAATTTCGTCTTAATTTTCTGCATTGATAAACCCAACACAAAACTTACAGTAAGCTCATAAAAACGTTTAAAGCGCATTTTTGTCATTTTCGGGGGGGGGGGGGGGCTCCGCACCTTTTAAGTGGGACTTCCCTGACAAGTACCTCCAGAACCAAATACATAAAACGCTTTACTAAAAGACTGCACTAAAGGTCAAATTTTGTGTGTTGCCTGTTTTGGTTCTTAATGTGCTTTTTAACGAACATGGAACTTTTTTTTCTTAAAAAAAAATCAATTCAATACTTTAATTAAGATACATATACCTTTAAATTACCTATTAACAGTATGGTCTCATAGCTCAGTCGGTACTGTTGTTGGTTATTTAATAACAATTAAACTGTCTTCGAGTTCCAATCTCAGAGAGAGCTAATTTGTTGGTTTCTTGCTAGATTCGCATTTTTGTCATATTTTTTAAAACCACAAAAGCTGTCTTTCTTAATTTTCCCTACCTAAAATTTTTTAATTATCACTAAATCTTTATCACAAAATAAATTAAAGATTCCCCTGTTCCTTTGTGCAACTTCCTCCCCAAGTTTGTGTATATTGCTGTACTTACATGAGTAAATGGCAGTGAAAGTGGACTATAGGTTTGTTTGTATTTATAACATCACTCATCTGATCATAATCAAGCACATGTAAATAACAACGATGAAGCCATTGTGTTGTGCGTGCTGCGAATCAATGTATAATCAAAAATTTCTCAGGCACAACTTGAACACTTTAAAGTCCCTAAGCGCAGTGACATTATATGTGATGTATGCAGGCAGAAATTCTACAGATCTGACAAGTCTGTATAGTATTTTTTTACTCATCCTTTTCCAACGTTAAATATTAAAATAGATACCTGATTGTGATTATTATGCCCTGCCATTATTGCACCGTCACTTTATTTAAAACCTTAAACAACAGGATCCACGTTTCAAAATATTCCAACGCATAATTATTTTAGTTTCTCTGGCATACAAGTTTGTAGATTTTTCGAAATGTCATTGTCCAGTTAATTCTTCAGTTCTTTTTGTTTAAAATATAATTAATTTTTTATTAGTGTTTTCATCATCAAGTGTTAATAAACTAATACATGTTTATATATTAGCTTGGCCTGCATTGGTGGCAAGGTAAAAATAAGAAGGTGTGACTCAATTATCCATTTAAGTATATTATTTAAACTTACACAGGAAAACTAACAGAATGAAACAATATCAGGAGAAAAGGGCCCTTGTTCTTTTCAACAATACTTGTGTGTATGTAAATGAAGTATATACACACACCAAACAAGAATCATATCAGATTGAAAATGGTCATCCCACAAGTAAATATTTCATGCAGGTTGCCCACAGGCATTTGTTTTATACAAAACAAACAGCCCCATACACTAATATGTTGTGTATTAGTGTATGGGCTGTTTTTTTTAAAAACTAATGCCTGTGAGGTTGTTCAAAGATGGACAATTTCGTTGACTTACAATTCATCAGCTGTGCTCAAGATTTTATTATAACAGTAAATTCAAAGTATCAATTTGACGATACGTATCGAAATACTAGTAAATTAGCTTGAACACTCTCGGAGGACTTTTAAGTGTCCAACAGCAGAGGTATCGACTCAGGATATTCCATGGTAATAATTTGGACACACAAGATGTGCTCAATTCGTCTATTTACGACTCTTCAGTGCACAAGACCTTAAGTGTTGAAAGCCAAAATTATAACCCAATTCAATGACAAACGGGTAAATCCTAAATCACCTAAAGATAGATACTCCTCAGTTTAAAGAAAATTTAACATAACGTTGTAAAGTTACTTCCATTACGTTTGATCTCTGTCTTGGGCATCCTGCATGATTTGTACATTTCATGTTTTGATTAGATCTGATGTTAGAGCTTACTTAATGTTGATTAGAAATAAACTTGAACATACTGGCGCATGAATAATCTTAACCGGTCTAGATTCGAACATAAATAATAATTACATTACCCTTTAGAACGCAAACTCTTTTATTCAAATATCTTAAATATCTAGCTATGGATTAGAGCCTTCTCGATAAAATTCCGGCAAAAGTTATAAGTGGAGTTTGTGTAGTGGTTTGGTAAAAAAAGTTGTCGAATATTTAATATTCTTTTTTGCTCACCTGTGCCAAAAACAAAGATATATGCCAGTTACATATGTATAACCACTACCTGCATGGTGTCCGTCATCAGTTTTCCGTTCAAATCCACCTCTCGTTCGTCCTTATTTTGCAGTATAAATTGTTTCCTCGTAGAAAACATTACAACCTACGTTTAACGGCAAAAAAGAGAAGGAAAAAAACTAGAGGCTCAGAGGGCATGAAAGCCATTTTTATTGATGTACCTCAAAGAGAGAGGTCACTTCTCCCTATCATTATGAAGAGTGGTAAGCCTTGTAGGAACCCAATTTTTCTTCATCAATGTCCTTCTACTTACAGGTCAGCATATTCTTAAATTTGGCAGTTTCCAGAAGATTTTTGCATGTATTTCCCATAGGGTCTTATCATAGTTAACCTAAGTCCTCTGCTGAAGGCCATTTTGAATTAGGGATCGGCACCAGTGTAACAACATTTAGTGAGCACCTTACATGCCTTAAGAGGAACATTCAGACCAAGTTTGGTTTCAAACAATTCTACGGTTCTGTAGGTTTTTTGTTATATGTCATAGACACTTCCTGTCAAGTTTGGCTTTATTTGGCCAAGCAGTTTAAAACAAAAAAATCAACCAATCAGAAACAAGAATTGCCCATAGCGGCCATGTTTGTCGCCTGATCTGGACAGCATGAGGAAACTTTGTAAAAAAATGAGGAACTAACAACCTATCAACTTTCATGTGGTTCATATTAGAAAGAGTCAAATTTCTAGGTCCAACGGGCCTAACTCTGGGAAATGGGAATGGACCGGAAAATCCTACCATCATGCTTTATATGAGGATCTAATAATCTCCTGGTCATCTCTATTGTAACGCGTAGTTATTACCATAACAATAATAAACAGCTTTACTTTTATGCCATGATATGTACTGCACTCTGTTTTTAAAAACATATTGTTCAACACTTTTAACGTCAGAGCTTTTTTGTCTATCAAACCGAATCAATGTCTACTGATAGTATCAGCTATCTAAAATATAGAACAATAAAAACATTTGCGGATATTATTCTAAATTCAAATTATTTCTTTGTTCATAGTGAAAACTATTCATAATTTGGACATATTCTATCCATTTTAGTACTGTTAAGTCATGTAAGTCAATCCCGTATCTAAATTCATATAATATTTCTATATCAATAACAATTTTGTTTTAATTTAAATATTTTTGAATGTATCTAAAAGAACCAGGATCTTTAACATGTTTAAATGAGCCATAGACAATAATGTTAATTCTGGCGTGATTTTAAAGGTATGTGCGATTGTCAGATATTGACTTCATTTTTAATATTCACTTAAAATGAACATAAAATAGGCAATGCATGACCCAGTTTTTTTAACTATTTTTTTTCTACAAGTAGGTTGGGTTCATGACTGTATGTAAAGTCGTCATTTAAAGCACTTTTGTGATAAAATTAAATTCGACGCATGAATACACTCCCTCTTCAATTGTGAAATGATTTAACTGTAATGAGATACGTTATGGTAGACGCTAATAAACATTTGTTAAACGGATCTTCTACGAAAATATTGACGTCATTTCTAGTAGAATCAAAACCAAAACGAATTTTGATAAATATTTATTTTAGCAACACTAAAAGCATGTCACATTTAATTTTTTTTTATAGAAAAGTGCAATTTATTATACCTGTCTTCAAAATAGTTTTTAATGCGTCCTGTATTCATCGGGGATGTTTTCCCTTTCTACATTGTTGGTATTCTTAAGCTCTGTGGATTTGGGGTTGGTTCATAAGCTAATAAACAACAAAATGGATATATGTATGTCTGACGTGGACTTAGAATGGTGTTACACGCGTCCAACATATTGTCAGCTTTACCAGCCCATAACTGTATACATATATGTTTTGTATTTTAGCTTTTTTCAATATTAAATTGATAAATAGACCAGAGTGTCATGTCCTCATAATTAATGGGAGCATTATGTATTGATATTTACATTAAATATGAAAGACTTCTACATTAAATATGAAATTTTACCTAGCTATTGTATGTATACATGGTATATGCTAATGTAAATTCTGAATTCACGCAGTTCTTTTAAAATCAGGAATATTTGTATTTATTGTTATTAATGCTAAACAGCGGTACAACAATGGAAAACATTAAACTTCGCATTTCGTTAAATTTTGATTTTTTTTGTTTTTATTTAATCATTATTTAGAACACCGAGACTATCGTTTATTCATATGATTTAATACCATATTTATATAATATACAATTCAATTCAATATTTTATTCAAGTCTCATCTCTCATTTAAAATACATACAACAAAATATTAATAAAACATACGAAGTAAAATGAGAGCCATTCTTTACAGAATTATACGAGAATATTACCATGATTACAATGGAATAAATATGCAATAAGATATATAATAATACAGTTATTTACAATGTAAGAAAGTTCTACGAGTGTTTAAAATCATAAAACAGGTTTTGGCACATATTCTTAAAACATACATGTCTGTGTATTTATATGTCAGAAGTACTATGAACTCTACAGTACTCTACAGTTCCACTGTATAGAATTGCTTCATACGTGATTAATATATATATATATATATATATATATATATATATATATATATATATATATATATATATATATGTGTGTGTGTGTGTGTGTGTGTGTGTGTGTGTGTGTGTGTGTGTGTGTGTGTGTGTGTGTGTGTGTGTGTGTGTGTATTCCAGTACTATGAACTCTACATTTCCACTGTTTAGAATTGCCTACTCACATGATTTAATATATGGGTCATTCTAAAAAAATGTTGAGGTCGGCTTTTGAGAAATATATAAAAATGAAACCTTTCAGACTGAATTCTCAGTTATGTTATAGGTATAAAAATATCTTCATGATCATTCTGTTAAAATATGCAAGCTTACAAAACTATATAAGTATAAAAAAATATTGTATGGATGTTGTACAGATTTGGTAAAATGTCCTCGGTGTAACAAAATTTACTATTCTATACTGAATTTACATTATATATTAGATATATATTTGACAGCAATGAGAAGGAAATCTTCCATACATTTCATGCTGAAGTGTTTGCTTTGTTCTAAGCATGAACAAAAAAGTGTGTAATCTGAATAGATGGATTGAGATTTTGACCAAATACCTCACAATTTATTTACAATTAGACTCATTGGTAATAATTTGATCTAAAAATAAATTTGTTGGATGATCAAAGCATTCAGTCCTAATTCTATTTCACGAAAAGACGAGCCAAATTGATCTTATTATTAGAGATACAATGGTTTTTTGTATTGTTATCCCATGGACATTTTTGTTACACCAAAGACAACAGCGATGTTTTAATGATAAAAATGCTGATTTATTTGTCGTTTAATAATGCAAGTTTTTGAAAAGTGTTAAATAGATTAAAATATATTAATCTGGAAAAAGTCAGCTAATCTATAGATTTTAATTATGATATACATATTTATTTGTCCATGGTATAATTAAAGATGTCCTTGGAGTAACGAAATATGGAAGAAGTGGTGATTTTGACAGTATTATGTCTAGAAAATTAATAGACACTATCTTTATAAACAAAAACAAAATATTAATAATTTTTAACAACATATTAAGATAGAATACTGGCCCAATCAATAAAAATAGCCATAAAAGTCCTTGGGGTAACGTTTTTTTTTAGTGTTTCCCCAAGGAGTGTTATACCAAGGACCTTTTCATGGAAAATACAAGAAACCAACAATTACTGCTCCCTTTTGAGTAGGAAAAAATGCACTGAAATGATAGCGAGCGCAGCGAGCGCTATAGGAGCATATATGCATTTTCTACATATGGGTCATTTAGAAAAGTCTTTGTGTAATGGGTGCAGCCATATTGTGCTACATACTAAGGCTAGAAAAAGTTCCGTTCGCCGGAAATGGAAGTAAGTAAAATAAGGGAAATGCATGACTTGCCTCAATTTATAATTTTAGAGTCACAGTCGTGATACCGGAATTGAGTTTCTGGAAACGGTTGCTGTGCTCGCATCATTGGCCACGCCAACAGCTATTATGCCATAACTATGAACTCTACATTTCCGCTGTTTAGAATTGCTTAATCACATGATTTAATATATATGTCTGTGTGTTTATATGCCAGTAATATGAACTCTACAGTTCTACAATATTGATGATTTTGGCGATTAATAAATAGCTAGAAAATTGATGATGAAAAGAGTATAAATCCTTTGTCATATATAGATTCTGAAAACATTAAAGAACATTTTCAGTCACAAGGAAACCCAGAATATTTTAATTTAGCATTTGATAAACATATAGAAGAATATAATGACAGACACTGAATTGACTGACAAACCCTTCACAATACAAGGTATGAAAGGATGTATAAATAAACTGGTAAAAGTACTGGACCAGATCATATTTCAAATGAAGTAATAAAATTCAGTAGTGCTGTTATATGTTAATCCATCACTAATTCTAGAACAGGAAATTATCCTGATAACTGGATAAATTTTTATAATACTCTTATATCCCCTACATGAATCTGGAGATTATACAGATTGGAACAATTATAGAGGCACACAATGTATACTCCAAAATTGAATAGCTAAATACATGTAGTAGTGAAAACCAGACTTATAAAGAACTATGACATTTTTTTAAAGCAACGGTGTGGGTTTAGAACTATTGTCTGGACAGTTCAGTTCGTAAAATGGATTTTTCTAAATTTGAATACCTTAATCCATGTCTAATAATTCTATCGTTTAGACTTTCAGTATATGTGAAAAATCCATTTTACGAACTGAGGTGTGCAGACTGTAATAACAGAACTTCATACTAAAATCTCTTGATGATAAATATGTTAACAAGGGCAAAGGTAAAATATTTGCTTGTTTTGTGGATCTGCGGTAAGAGTTTGATTCTGTTTAATTCAAAATGGATTGCATGGGAAATAAATTATATGATGTAATTTGTGACATGTATGCCCCAACTAGATCTGCGATTATATTTGATAATCATATATTTAGATTTGTTAAACTAAAAAGGGCGATTAAACAAGGTGGTAGCTTGAGCCCGCTATTTTTTATTGCTTTATCAATGATTTATACGAAATATTTGACCAGACCTGTTATCCTTTGGAAATAGTAGACTCGAAAATAGCTATCAGTATAGATTATTTTCATTTGGAGTATGTTAGAATTATGCACAAACAATACCAGTAAACCAAAGTTTAACTTTCTTTGCATTAGTGATAATAGAATTAAAGAACCTTTGTGAGCACGCGCACATACCCCACGTCTTCATATTGTCACTGGAGGAACAAAATCTCACTTCACAAGTAAAATGAACACAATCAAATGCTTACCTTCACATATTTATCCTAATTTGAATGGCGGCATGTTGGGAAATTTAAATTCCAAGCGAGAGGAGTCAACAGTAATAGTATAGTGAGGCAAATAAGTTCAAAGGGGCGTAACTCCTGGAGAAAAAGTTGAATCGTAATTTCCTGTCGATATGCACATCTACGTAGTATGTCCTTATTATCTGAAAAGGTTTCATGAAATTCTGTTGTGTGGTTTGAAAGGAGTTGCGATGACAAACTGTTGCAGTAGTACATTAAAGTAAATAAGTTCAAAGGGGCGTAACTCCTAGAATAAAAATTGAATCGCAATTTCCTGTCGATATGCACATCTAGGAGTATGTCCTTATTATCTGAAAAGGATTCATGAA
The DNA here is from genome assembly GCA_028015205.1 of Mytilisepta virgata. Taxonomy (NCBI): domain Eukaryota; kingdom Metazoa; phylum Mollusca; class Bivalvia; order Mytilida; family Mytilidae; genus Mytilisepta; species Mytilisepta virgata. The sequence continues at coordinate 43,966,990 of CM051515.1, forward strand.
ATTCTGTTGTGTGGTTTGAGAGGAGTTGCGATGACAAACTGTTGCAGTAGTACATTAAAGTAAATAAGTTCAAAGGGACGGTACTCCTAGAAAAAAAATTGAATCGCAATTTCCTGTCGATATGCACATCTACGTAGTATGTCCTTATTATCTGAAAAGGTTTCATGAAATTCTGTTGTGTGGTTTGAGAGGAGTTGCGATGACAAACTGTTGCAGTAGCACATTAAAGTAAATAAGTTCAAAGGGGCGTAACTCCTAGAAAAAAAATTGAATCGCAATTTTCTATCGATATGCACATCTACGTAGTATGTCCTTATTATCTAAAAAGGTTTCATGAAATTCTGTTGTGTGGTTAGAGAGGAGTTGCGATGACAAACTGTTGCAGTAGCACATTAAAGTAAATAAGTTCAAAGGGGCGTAACTCCTATAAAAAAAATTGAATCGCAATTTCCTGTCGATATGCACATCTACGTAGTATGTCCTTATTATCTGAAAAGGTTTCATGAAATTCTGTTGTGTGGTTTGAGAGGAGTTGCGATGACAAACTGTTGCAGTAGCACATTAAAGTAAATAAGTTCAAAGGGGCGTAACTTCTAGAAAAAAATTGAATCGCAATTTCCTGTCGATATGCTCATCTACGTAGTATGTCCTTATTATCTAAAAGGTTTCATGAAATTCTGTTGTGTGGTTAGAGAGGAGTTGCGATGACAAACTGTTGCAGTAGTACATTAAAGTAAATAAGTTCAAAGGGGCGTAACTCGTAGAAAAAAAATTGAATCGCAAAGGAGTTGCGATGACAAAAAACAGGACTGACGGACTGACGGACGGACGGACGGACGGGTCAAAAACATTATACCCTCGTTGCGTGGGGTATAATTATTATAATTAAACTTAACACCAAGATAGGAATATGGCTGACAACTAAACTCGCGTATATTAAAACCAGTTTTTCTTTAACAAAAATTACAGTATTTATTTTTTAACTTCCAATTCTTATAATATATATCAAGCACATCTAAAGCTTTATCCATTCCCGTTTCAACTGATTCTGCAAAAATAATATTGTCATCTGCATAAGGCAAAACAAAAATTGGAATTTATATATATCAATTTTGTAGATTTTTGATACATAAATTTTCAGTATGTTGTAGACTATTAACGTTATTATCAACACAGAGGTTGTATAGGTTTTCTCCATGTGACTACTTACGGAAGACTAATGATAGAGATGATTTCTTTATAAACAAGACTTTATATTGTCATATAAATAATGAAAACCACCAAAAAAGTTTTAATAATTTGTATGACAATATATAAAGAAAGGATTTTAGAAATCCGGAAGTGACGCTATGCACGTGTCGTCATATCACGTCATCCGATGAAAGTCAACGTAACAACCAACGTTACATTAGAATTATATGGGATATGTGGTAAATTATGTGCACAGCATTCTAATATAACAGGAATTTCGAAAATCGCTTTTTGAATTTAAGATATTTATGCTTGCATTAGAATAACCTGAGACAGCGGTAATATTACCCCCATTAAATTCAGTTTGAAACTGATGCCGGGAAATATTAAAATATATCGCACGATAATGGTGACACATAACGTTACACACATAAAGACGTTAGCATAAAATGTTAGAATGTTTGTTTTTGTCCTATAAGATTATCTCTCAAGGATTGTGTGTAATTACTTTTCCTTAGTGATTCTTTCGTTCGACGATCTGTCACTTTCTTCCGGTATATTGTTTTGAAGGGGACAAAATGTTGGACATTGCTATTTAATTCACAAAAGAATTTGTTTTTAAAATCCTTGATTTTTGTATGAAGCAAAAGTTTGAGCTTTGTACAAAATGCTAGTATAAATATTTACTTACAACATGGTGATTGCTGGTATTCACTTTTTTTCGGAAAAATTAAAGAAATGACTGCACTTTTTCGTGCATGGGACACATAATTTGTATCGTCTGTATCCTTTTTTTTTTAATTCCGTCATTTTGAAGAAAAAAACGGAAATTATGTCATCGACCAATTATGAAGTGCTAGTTCGGGACAAATTTTTGCATTGTTTGGCGGACTTTTGGTTTGTTTCTTACGATATTCAGAATTTCGCGAAACTTAAAGTGTAAGGCGGGACAAGTAAATAATGTCCAAAAATGAAGGTTTAATATTGATTTTTAATTAATGAAAATAGCATGTAACATATACAAAGGTGCAATATGTTGAAAGTACAATAAAAAAAGCTTTAAAATGATATATGACATTTTAATATATCAATTTTAATGTTTTTAATTGTGCGCGATTTTACCGAATTAACACCAGTATCGTGCGACGTTTCAATATAGTTATACCCTAAATGATGCAGGAGATATGGTATCAAACTGCACGTTGGGTGTTTCAGAGGCCGCATCGCGTTTGTCTTGCAAACCCCACATCCTATAGTGTTATTAACTGGCTGTTTCTGTATTGGCGCTGGTATAGATTCAAGGTTTGCTGTATTGGCCTCGAGACCCGTAAGGTCGAGGGCCAATACAGCTGACCGAGAATCTATACCAGTGCCAATACAGAAACAGCCAGTTCATAACACTTTTATTAAATAATCCAACTTTTTCAATACAGACTTGTTCTGAATGCTTTATTACATACATCAAATGTGAATATAGGGCCAATATTTCCAATACGGACTGGCAATGAATCCTGACAACGACCGGAAGTGAAAAGGCTGTATTAGCCCTAGGGCTCATACGGGGTTTTTCAGTATTGGACCGGGCCGAAAAGCAATATAGATCACGTGATTTATATGACCAGGACGACGTCACCAGTATGACACATGCCGTTTTGGTAGTATTAGGGCTGTTTTAATCGTATCATTTAATAATTGTATTTATAACGATTGCCAAAATAATATTCTCATTTGGGTTGAGTTACGCTCAATACAGTTACACCCCCAAAAGGTATGTTTACATAATATTAACTCTTGTCATTTATATTATTGCTGAAATCACACAAAACATCGCGAAGGACCGAAAAAAATATTAAAAGCATATTCCACAAATCAAAAAATGCCTTGAGTGAGCTTTTTATGACGGAATTTCATCGGTTTATAAACACGAAAACATTTTTTAATGGCATTGAGTACTTAAAACCTTTTGTTACTTTTTTAAAAAATAGCACCAGACCATAACTTTAAGATTTATTGATATTTCATCAATAATTTATACATATAAACATAAAAAACATAATGGACAAATTAAAATTAAGTGTTAAAATATCTATCTTCTAGATCTTGAAACAGACGGGTGACAGAGTTCCGATGAATAGGTTTACACAGGTCTTTAATGAACCCGCGATCCCATATTTCAATAAACCAAATGTTTTCAGAAAGAAAACAAAATATAAACAGTAACTGTTGGTGGGTATATATAATAGTTCTATAAATATAGATTATTAAACGCTATTTTCCATATCGGTGCCGATATCATCCCGAGATTCCCATGTTTACCCTCTTTTACTTTGGGGCCCCTCTATTTTTATATTGTCTGAATCTTCCATCCAGTTGGTAGTATAATCAAAGTGATGGAAATCACCATTGGAAAGATTGCAACTGTTGTTGTGTATAATTTCAAATTGCAAACCAAAACATATGTCTCCCCTTCACTTTATTCTAGATCAATCTTTACCTCTAGGATAAAAATAATAATTTTGTGACCTTGAGGTCAAAGGTCAAGGTCATATGAAGGTCATAATGGTACGCAAAACACACTCTCGTGGTAATACACCTACATACCCAAGGGTATAGGTCAAAAGACAAAAAAGTTGCAACACGGACAAGAAATACTATAATTCTAGTCATAATTTGACCTTGAGGTCAAAGGTCAATATCAAATGAAGGTCATAATGGTACACGACATCCCCCACCCCTTTCTGGTAATACACCTACATACCAATGGGTATAAGCCTAGGTCAAAAGACAAAAAAGTTAAAACCTGGACAAGGAAATACTATCATTTTAGTCATAATTTGACCTTCTGGTCAAAGGTCAGGGTCGAATGAAGTCATAATGGTACGAAACACACCCTCTCATCGTAATACACCAACATACTAAAGGGTATAAGCCTGGGTCAAAAGACAAAAAAGTAATGGCCCGGACACGCTTCGCTGAAAATAAGAAAAAGAAGAACTAGAATTGCAATTGCGGCCTCGGCGGCCATTTTGAAAATTTTTGTATTTTGATGATTGCTTCTTGTTCGCCACCCCAAATTTAGCCTAGATATCAATTTTCATTGAAATCGGACAATGTTCATTTTTCCGTCATTTTTACAACATTTTTCAAAATGGCCGCCAAACGTATCCAACCGATTGCATTTTTTTCCATGAACATGTTCTACTATTCATACTTTAGAGAAGTACAAAGTTTCATAAAATTCTACGGTGCAGTTTTGAGATATGAAAGACTTCAAAAATTTTCATACTTTTTCCGCTTCCATGGCAACGGCGGACATTTTGAAAATTTTTTAATGTTTCATGCACAATTAGACTTGTGATCATTATTGTGAAGTTTCATAAAGATTGTTCCAGTCATCTCTGAGAACTCGTGCGGACAAAATTAGGTGGAAGAAAAAAACCACAAAAAACCCAAAAGAAACAGAACAATAACAATCTGTCGTCCCGACTACGTCTGGGGCGACATAAATACTAGAAAAATAATATGTCTCCCTTCTACGAAGGGGAGACATAATTTTATCACAGATATTATCTCTGCTATATGGGATCAATTACAATTAGTGTATTCGTTTTCCCAAGATAATTTTCAATAAGAGTTCAATGTGTTTAAGTTATACATTTTACTAAATTATGTTATTAGACCGTAATTTTACTTGAAAGACTTAAAAAATTAGATTCACGTGCATGTCTGAGATAATCGTAATGTTTTTCTCCAATAATGGGTCCATTAAAGAAATAATCGTCATATTAGTTAATTCAAATTAATTTTGACATGTTCTCAAGAACAGATGATTACACGCTACCCTATTACATTGTATACGTGAATGGAACAGAAGGTAAACAATCAAAATAGCTATATTTTCACAAAATGGATGGAAATGTGTTTAAAATGTTAGTTTTAATGTATTTGGAACCAGGGCTCAGCGGCCTAGCTACTTCAGGATGACGGGGAGAAATGACTGTTTTCCCTGAAGCTAACAAGAAGTGGAGGGAGACGGGGAGATGTCATTACGTGACGTTCCAAACCATCAATTGGCACTGATTATGTTTTTATTTGAAGAGCTAGTCTTATTCTAATGTTTTAAAAGAAATTAAGAGTCATTCTCTGATTTACAGTTCAACTAGGTTAAGGCAAATTTAACTTGCATGTCTTCTATGCTTTTAAGCCAGTCTACAAAATATGTACAACAGAGTCAACATAAAGAAGTTCATAAAATCGAATCATTACTTCATACACAGTATCTCTCTCATTGTTTTTCAATTATTGTTATTCCGGTCCGACTTACCGATTATCGGATTAAAAAAAATGGCGGCATGGATTTTATTTTCACTCCACGAGTCGACTTTCGTTAAAATATCGGCTGTCATATTCGCGATTTGGACCATTGAAATGGACTTCGCTTTTGTAGTTTTGACGAAAGTTTTATTTGAGTTTTACTTCATCGCCCTCCAGCTTGACAATACAAGTCTGTTATACATAGAGAAAAGATTAAAGATTCATTCTTGCTTTTCAAATTTCAACTCCAAATAATCCAACTTCCAAGTTTATCTAGATAAACGATTATGTAAATCACCCACATGGAAGTTTTTCTACACATTGTCTGTGCGCACGTACGGGGATTCCGGGAGTTATTTTTGGGTTCCCGAAATAACTATATATCCATTCTACTAATAATACATAACTATCAATGGAAATTTAAGCAGAGGTTTGGCAGATTGATTTTTTATAATAAACAATTCAAATGAGTAACTTAAAGGCATACAGCACGTTTCTCAGACCGAAATACAAAATGGCTGAAAGTTCAAAACATGCATTATCTAAAAGGGTCAATCCTAAAAGAATATTTGTTAACATTTATAAAAGCAGCATAATACTTTTTATTAATCGATAATCTTTAAAATAAAACTATGAATGTAAAAGCCTTCTATATCTGTATATACATCTATGCGCTCAGTGGAAATGTAACTGGAAGCTGTATCTCGTAGATTTGTTTTGATGTCATCATGTCTTCGAAATAATGTTTGGAAATTCATTTCATTTTAAATTTAGGTAAATAACAAAGATTTTGTTAATCAAAAATATTAGTTCAGATATTATCAATAAGAATAAAGTACTCGTAATCTTTAAAAAAATGCTGTCATCATTAGAACTACATTTTATCGATGTATCGAAAAGGCCACTTCCGGTTTTGGAGGCCGATGGCATAGGAAAATTTGCAATCTTTCCAAAAACTAAGATCCATGCATAATACACAAATAATTTAAAAAAAAATATACGTTTGCATGATAGTGCACGTGTTTTGTGCGTTTAAGAACAAGGACAGAAATTTGAATGAGTTAAAAATCAGTAGTGGGTATCCACCTCTTGCATTGATGACACCAACGGCGCACAGTCTTATTAAGGCTTGCGGATGTTTGCCTATTCAGTAACAAATGCTACTACAGTCACCAACGATTGCGCAGGCGTATAACATGTGTATTAGACGAATTGGCCTGTCCTGACGTAATGCCGTCGCTCGAAGTCTTCCGGAACATCGGCGGTCAGATGGTGTACCTGTGCCCCTCAGACGAACCGAAGTCTATAAATTGTCACTCTAGAGACATTGAATTGACTGGAACCTGCACTTTGTGCCATTTCTGCTTGCAACGCCCCTATGGCTCATTCCCTATCATTTTGAAGTAGACGGGGCTTTGATATATGTGTAAACATTTTATCGTTTTCAATTTCAAGTTTGGTTTACTGATTTAAACGACACAATTTGTGACCTTTATAATATATAAAACACACCGGGATGAAGCTAAAGTTAATAATAATAAAAACAAGAGTGGACACACTACATGTCTCGGCTGAGTATGCACGTGGACACAGAATAATGATTATCTGATACTCGACATTGTGCAAGTCAAATGCAAATGCGTTGAAAGAAATTGAGGTCAAAGTCAAAAGGCAGGTGTCATAGCGTCATGTATCCAAAAAGTATCTATAAATGGATGGATAAATTATTGCTTAACGTCGAGTGGCAACTATTAAGTGCATATCAGGACGACGACATGTTGATATGATATGATTTGAATCCTGCTTTGTACTAGACCGACACACTGAGCCGGGTTTTTAACATGCTAGCTATCGAGGTAACAGTCCGCAGGCAGACATCACCCCACCCAGGCACATTATACTGACACCGAGCCGACTTGTCCTTTGCCCTTACTTCTAAATGTCGCATGCTTGGCGGAGAAGCAGTATACGCCGGGGATCGAACCCACGACCTTCCGCACTCGACGCGAGCATGATACCACGAATCCACCGAGGCGGTTTATACAGTATCGGGGTTTATACTGTTACCGAAAGATTAATTGATGCAATTGGGATCTGTGCCTTCTGGATGAGCATGCGCACAAAAATGGTGGTCTGAGGGCCTGTATACTTTTTGCCGATTTTCACTTTTGTCGTTGCAGAGTTATGGGACTTATATTGTTCAAATATAAGCAAACTTTATTAGTTTATTGTTACTGTGTTATAAATTTGATATGTTAAGCCGTTGAAAAAGAAAGATGACACTTAATTTGCTAAAAAATAATCAATATTTTCCTACTCCTTCACAACTTCATAGCTGTTGAGGGACGGGCGTATCATGCGTATAAGGCGCAGCGGTCTATTTTTTTTAATTCAACACAAAAAAAAAAACAAGAATTTTACAAATAAAATTTTAGTTAATCTGTTCTCAGATTTAAAGGAGTTTATAAAAAAAAAAAACAAAAAAAACAAAAAAAAAAACAGGTTTTCACATTACAACAAGATTTGTTCATACAAGTTGTTAGAATGCTAAGTTAAGGTGCGTTTACACGATACGATTTTCCATTCGATTTTCATTCAATTTTAACCTGTGGACCTGCTTTCGACTAAAATCGTACCGTATGAACACTAAAATCGGAAGTCGAATGTCAAGTCGAAACGTCGTTTTGAAATCGAAATGTACGCTATTTCCGTTCGACTTTTTGACTGGAATCGGATCGTGTGAACGCCAAATCGACTAAATTAATTATTCGATTGAAAAAATCAAGCAAATAATTCTAAATATTCGACTTTCACATCATTTTAAAAGTTTTTAATTCGTAAAAGGAACAGTGTTATCTTTTATTCATAAAAATTATTCTTTCAGATAGTGAAGTGGTCATAATACAATGTTCATATATTTTTCCTGTAAATAAAGTCTTTTTTCCAGAAATTCTCACTAATTCATTTTTGGTTAGATTTTGCTGAAATTTTTACCATTGATCGCAGACTTTATTGTAGTTTTTCAATATTTTTTACTGAATTTTACGAAAGACCATTTTAGGAGTTTATTCTTAATTTAGAAATGGACAATTCAATATACCTGTTTGCATCTGAACTTCAATATTTAATTTTTTTTTATTCATTTCAAAACTACAAATTACAATTGTTTGAGAAAATTTTCAAAAGAAACAGCAATAAATTCTGCAAATTAAAATATGTAGAATTAAACAGGAATTATTGAGAATCTTTCCGTCAGTTGCTATGATCGTATTCTGACCGAAAACGAATTTGCTAATTTCTTTCGAAAAGTGCTTCCTAACATATGTTTCTGTATTTTGGCCAAATGTTTTAAAAGTGTTCCAAATTTTGAAATAGGAAAAAGCGGATGATACATGTGATATCTGGATATTGTGACATGGCCGAATGAAACAAAAAAGTGTTTTATCATTCTGTATCCTATTAAGGGCATACGATGCAGTTACATGGGGGGGGGGGGGATAATCGCGTCGCTGAAGTCAACCAGAACTTTTCCGCAACAGCGTAAAATTTTTCCCGCAACGTCACTAATTCGGAACGGAACGCGGAAAATAACATTATGTCACTGGTGGTACTTGTATAATAATAATAATAATAATAATCATCATCATCATCATTTATTTCAGACATAAATAGTCCATAGTTATATACAAAGATGATGAAAGTTTTAAATATATACAAGATGAAAAATGAAGAATTAAAATACCAATAAATATAATGAGAAATTCTAATTTGATAACATGTCAGTCAAAGTTCACATAAATCTCGGTATACTATTTTCTGAGTAAAGACGAACTATACCATAAATCATTCTAATGTAACACTGTATGTAACGTCTATTTTGATTGGATGACGTCCAAATTTTCACGGCATCAATTACACAATTGATGGTGTGAAATTTGCAAGGCATGCGCACTTGTATTTTTGGGATTTTAAAATCGTATTTTTAACGTCTTTTCGTACAGTTACATTAGAATCGAGATAACAGTATTGTATTTTAAAATTTCACGGCATCAATTGTCGATTTGATGGTCGCAAATACCCGTTTACTGGCTCCGCTAACGCGTCGCCAGTAAACTCAATTTGCGACCATCAAATCTCCAATTGATGCCGTGAAATTTGAAAATACAATACAGTTATCTCTTAAGTATCGTGCCTAAATTCTGATTTGTTGGTCATATATCACAAAATATTGAAAAAAAAAATGAAAAGATCTTGTAGCATATAATCGTCTCAAATTTATTTATCGGAAGAGAAGAGATACTAAAGTTCTTTATGCAAAAAAACCCGATGTATTTATCTTTCAAAACAAGAAAGTAATTGATTTTTATCGAAATAGGTGAAAAGACGATATTTGCAAAATTTTTGTAAAAATCCCGAAGATTGAACCTTAAATATCTCAAAATGAAGGTGCAATTTTCTTTGAATTTTTAGAAAGATCGGTGAAAAAACTACCAATATGCAAAATCTCAAAAGAAAAATCAATAGTTGATCGAAAATGAACCATATGCCCTTAATTACCGGTATTTAAAAGTGTTAAATAATGTCAAATATATTCAAATTATTAAAAGAAAAATGGCATGAATGGGTTGAACATCTATGATATTTTATCATGACTATAGTGTGATGTTCACGGATGCATGACGCTTCTCCAATAACATTTTTACACTAAATTCCGTGTTAATGGATAATTTATAATAGCATTTACCGATTTCTATATACAATCCCGGTAATAAATATCTTCCGTGCTATTTATCTTCTATAATTTTCGGAGCGTGTCTTTAAATGACATTAATGTAATTAAACTTGGGTATTAATTTGCAAAACGGTATCAGGTCAAGTCGCCCGCAAGACAAGTCGCCCCCTGAACAACTCGCCTACCGGTTGAGACAACTCGCCCACTCATGTTAGTCAAATCGCCCACTGAAGTTGGACAACTCGCCCTCTCATGTTAGACAACTCGCCAACTCTGGTCATCGTTTTTCTATGGAATAAAACAAACGAATGTAATATAAATTATTATAATATTTATTCAAATAACAATGAAAGCTTTAACAAGAAGGCACTGTGATAAATTTAAAAGCACTATAAACAGTTGAAAAAGGTTAAAAAGCTAATGTCCCGCGTAGATTGCACCACATTTCTTCAGAAGTTCGTTTACACGGAGTTGGTCGTTGTTGTAGTTCTCCCATAGTTGGTGAACTCTGTTCTGGAGTAGGTGAGTTGTTTTTCTCTGAAACCTGCACAGTTTGCCCTCAGACACCATTTTAACTTGAACCGGTAGAAGTCTGGTTTCCTTGTAAAGTAGAATAATGAGGACATAGAGTGATAAGTTGGCTTTGTGTGCTTTCTTGTTAATATGGTGGTGCCATCCCTCAACATCGTTGTTGGTTCTCACTGAGTGTCGGTAAACTGTCCATGTTGCTGGTGTCCATGTTGTGCCGTTGATCCAGGTCGCGTCGATGTAATCTAGCAGTTGTAATCTGTTGGTGGTGATGGTTTCCTTCAGTGCTGCGAATGTCGTTGGAATCTGCTCGTGTGCGAGGTACTTTGTTTATCTTTGATGAAAATTTATCTTTTTATTTTCCGACAGCAGGTTTCTGTTATCATCACAAAACATCCAACCAAAACTAATTTAAAAAAGATAATTTTCATATGGGTTAATTATTTCATTTTTTATCGGAGGGCTAGTTGTCCAAATACAGTAGGCGAGTTGTCCAATACTGTGGGCGACTTGTCTAAGAAGTGGGCGAGTTGTCTCACAAATCAGAGTGGGCGAGTTGTCTTGGGGGTGAGTTGACTTGCATTCTGCAAAACTGGCCCTCTGATCTCTTCAGCACTGGGTTTATTCATACTGCCTGACCATGATGCTTTAGACACCAACACGATAACGATTTATAATTCATTAGCCGTTTTAGCTCACCTGGCCAAAGGCCATGTCAGCTTTGTCATCACTTGGCGTCCGTCGACCCTCCGTCGTCCGTTAACGTTTTACATTTAATCTTCTCCTCTGAAACCAAATAAAATGAAATTTGGCAGGAAGCATCTATGTAAGATCGTTAATAAAGTTTGCTCACTTCATCCCGATCGGACAACAAACATGGCCGCAATGGGCAATTATTGATTTTGAATGGCTTAGTTTTCAAAAATCTTCTCCTCTGAAACGGCTAGGCCAAATAGAACCAAACTTGACAGGATGCATATATGGGAGGTCCTTTATACAGTTTCCTCATTTAGTCCCAATCGGAATACAAATATGGCCGCCATGGGCAGTTCTTGTTTCTGATTGGCTGATATGAAAAAAAAAATCTGAAATTGCTTGGCCAAATAGAACGAAACTTGACAGGAGGCATATATTGGAGGTTGTTTACAAAGTTTCCTCGTTTCGTCCAGATCGGGCACCAAACATGGCCGTCATGGACAATTCTTGTTTCTCATTGGTTGATTAATTTTTTTTCGTCTGGAACTGCTTGGCCAAATGGAATGAAACCTGACAGGAAGCATCTATGGCCAGTTCTTGTTTCTGATTGGCTGATATAAAAGAATCTTCTCCTCTGAAATCACTGGGCCAAATGGAACGAAACTTGACAAGAAGCATATATGTGGGGTCCTTTATAAATTTCCTCATTTCGTCCCGATTGGACTACAAATATGGACGCCATAGGCAGTTTTTTTTTCATTGGCTGATATAAAACAATCTTCTCCTCTGAAGTCGCTTGGCTAAATGGAACGAAACTTGACAGGAAACATCTACGGGAGGTTCTTAACAAAGTTTTCTCATTTCGTCCCGACTGGGCAACAAACATGGCTCCCATGGGCAATTCTTGATTCTCACTGGTTGATTTAAAAAAAAATTCTGGAACTACTTGACCAAAACTATCAGCTTTCTATGGAAAGTTTTTCATGAAATATTTTTTTTCATCCTGATTGGACGACAAGCATGGCTGCCATGAGCAAATCTTGATAGGCTGATATAAAGAAATCTTCTTCTCTGAAACCGCTTGGACAAATGAAACCATACTTGACAAGAAACATCTGTGGGAGATTTTTTATAAAGTTTTCTCATTTTGTCCAGACTCATATGACAAACATGGCCGTCATGGGCAATTCTTGTTTCTGCCCGTTGAGCGATACAGGCTCAGTCCTCTGAGCCTCTAGTTAAAGGTCCATCACGTTATAAATCTAAGAACAGTGTTTCTTTTTTAACAGATGTATCATGTTGAGGAGAGATGTTGTTGTTGTAGATTCCACCAATGTCTGGTGAACAGGAGAAATTGCATCAAAACCTCCTTATTTATACATGTTATAATAGTTGGTAGCTGGGTTGAAAATCTAAAAAAGAGTCACTCCTACTCAATGTATTACACAAACATGAATTCAGTTAGCTTTCTCTTCTTGGGTAGCATTATACCAGCATCGGCTGCATATGGCGTCTACGTTTCTCAGCTTATCCGATATTCAAGGGCATGACTTTCGACAGAGGATTACTGTTGTCACAAAAGCTGCTTTACCAGGGTTTTATCAGGGATATCATATTTATTAAGTTGATGTCATCAGTTAGGAAATTTACGGTCGTCATCATGAATTGATTGACCATTGCAGTGTTCCAATATCGTAACATATGATGTACCTCCACCGATTTGTGACTACCACCAGATTGACTTTGTTGAACTTACGACGGGTGCCGTATACGGATCAGGTGACTGCATACCCTTCCGGAGTACTTTAGTTCACTCCTGGATTTTATAGGAGTTCGTGTTGTTCATTGGTTTTTTCAGTGGTTGTTGTGCTTGTGGTTGTTCTTTTGTCTTCCCGGGTTTATCTGTCTAATTGATTGCTTTTTTGTGGGGGGGGGGGTTGCTCCTTTGGTATATTTGTCCTCTTTAGATGAGATGTGTTAATATGTTAGTGAAGCACATATTTATAGTGAATGTCTTGTAAACTACAAGGAGCCACGTGTAAGGCATAAGACAGTTCTCTGCTGACACTTTCTAGTCTATAATAGTACTGGGATAACTCCCTGTATAAACCTATACGGGGATGTGCCGAAAATTTGGGTGGCCGGTTTTTCACGATTTTTGGTATTAATTCGGGGTATATTTTGAAAAACTAATAGTGATATTTACACAAAATTTGAGTGCTATTCAATTCCTCAGCTATTTGTATATAAACATCAGTATTAGTTCGGGTGTGCTTTTTCGTTATGGCTGTTTTTCGGGTAAGTGTTTTCATCAACCTTATTTTTCCCGGTATATTATTGACAGGTATTCCATTATTTGGTCGGGTATCTTTTCTTAAGCCAGTTTTTGCACACCCCGGTCAAAAATCCAGAGAGTTATCCCCTCCCTCCAACTCTAATTTAAAAAAAAAAAATATTTTACGTTATTCTGTGTAATTTATGCGATTCCAGTATAAGTTCTATTTTAAGTTTGGATTTGGTAATTTGTCATACCAGGAACACTCTTTTGTGTTGGAGATAGCGCGCCATTTTTGAAGGCACTTGTAAACCAAAAATGGTACAGGTACAGATACACATACAGATCTTTTATTTTCCAATCACGGAGCCCATTACTGGGCATGACAATCAAATATAATCAATGTTGAACAAAATACAAATGAAGATTAAACAAGGATAATGAATGTTATTGTAAACTATTAATATGATTGAAAATTGTAAATAAAACAGGAAATAATAACTAAAGAAAACTTACATATATCAGTACATTACAATACATTACAACACATGTATATTAACACACTGTGATCCAGATCAAGCCCGCAAATCAGACCCTGACAAAAGTTCATTTCTCTTATTATATATATAAGTCTTCATTAAAATGCTGAAGACCCTTAATGACAATGTAATCTTCTGATGACATAAGCCAATTAAATTTGTCTGTAGTTGTCAACAGATTAAATTTTTAAATTCTTTATAAATTTTATTTATAAATATTTTCCTTTGGTCATTTAAGCATTTACATTCTAGTAGAAAATGTTTTTCATCTTCAGCATAGGTTTTACATAATTTACATAAATGGTTTTTAGCTTCAACTCCGAAATAACGCCCCCTTTCTATTTCAAGGGAATGATCACTCAGTCTTAATTTAGATAAAAGTAATTTTTGTTCTCTATTTCCAATATTTAAATATGTTTCATAATTAAAGTAACTTTTGAATAATCTATAAATCTAACCTCTGTATGAACTCCCCCTGTTGAAATCATTTGTAAATTTACTCCCTCTGGTAGGAAAGTAGTACATTCCTCTACGATTATATATATTCCATTATCTCAAAGCATGTTTTTGCTCATTTTTGTCTCACCTGCAACGAAAAGTCGCGGAGGGCAAGATATAGATATTACTCTCCAGCGACGGTGGTGTAAACTTTTTAAAAACTTTAATAACTTTCCACATATAATACCTACAATTAAGATTTATGGTCCACAGATAGCTTATAGTACTTAGGTTTGCCACAGTAAACTTGACTTGTGACGCTGACCTCATTTTCATGGTTCACTGACTTCATATAACTTAAATGTAAAATCTGCATCCAAGTTTCGTGGTTAAATCCATTTCTCAGCAACTGTATTACCTAGGCCAGCCATATTTGGTCTATAGATAGTTCTTAGTGGGTACATGCCAGGCTGACACCTGGCTTAGGGCCTTGACCTCAATTTCATGCTTGAGTGACTTTGTCACATTTTCATGGTTAAGTCAATTTCTCAGCAACTAGAATACCTAGACCCACCATAATTGGTCAATATTTAGTTCTTGGTGGGTACATAGTCTGACAACTGCCTTTTGACCTTGACCTCAATTTCATGCTGGAGTGACCTGCATCACATTTTCATGATTAAGTCCATTTCTCAGAAACTGTAATACCTAGAAACACCATATTTGGTCCATTGATAGTTCTTGGTGGGTACATGCTAGTCTGACACTTGTCTATGAACATTGACCTGAATTTCATGGTTGAGTGACTTTCATCCAAGTTTCTTGGTTAAGTCCATTTTTCAGCAACTGTAATACCTAGACCCACCATATTTGGTCTATTGATAAGTCTGACACCTGTCTCTGGATTTTGACCTCAATTTCATGCTTGAGTCACATTTTTGAGATTAGGTTCATTTCTCAGCAACTTTAATACCTAGACCCACCGTATTTGGTCAATATATAGTTCTTAGTTGGTACATGTCGGTATGATACCTGCCTTTTGACCTTGACCTCAATTTAATGGGTGAGTGACCATTGTCACATTTTCACGATTAAATCCATTTCTTAGCAACTGCAGTACCTAAGCCAACCATATCTGGTCAATAGATAGTCCTTAGTGGGTTCATGCCAGTCTAACACCTGTCAGCTGAACTTGACCTGAATTTCATACATGAGTGACTTAATATACATTTTCACGATATAGTCTATTTCTCAGCAACGTTACTGTACTACATTTGTAACTAGACCCACAGTATTTGGTTGATAGAAGTTCTTATTATATACTAATTTAACATCTGACACCTTACTTTTGACCTCTATTTCATGCTTGACTGACTTGTTTCACGTTTTGGGATAATATCCATTTCGCAGCAACTGCAATACATAGTCTAACCACATTTGGTCTATAGATATTGCTAGGTGGGTACATACCAGTCAGAGAGGTCGCCTTGGACACAGTTTTAGGCTTGAATGACATGCATGAGATTTTTCAGACAAATTATCGCCTGACCATTACTATTTGTTTTAACATATTTTCCTTTGAATTGCAATGTCGGGTATCAGATAATCTTTATTCTGTGTTCATGTGCATACTCAGGTGAGACATGTAGTGTGTCCACTCTTGTTTTAATATCAGCAATAAAAATTAAGTTCAGATAATTAGATTTGATTTTACTCATTATGTTTCAAATAATAATACATGTAATTGATTTTGTTTAATAAAAATTTCTTTATTGAGTTGAATATTAATCTAAAAAATATTTACAGTACAGACAAAGGGCCATAATAAAAAAAAATTACTAAATTATCATCCATTCTCAGAACCTCAAAAAAATCTGGAATTTTTCAATATAAGAAAAATCAGAGTGGGATAAAAGTAGGACCTGGCGGGGATGATAAACTAGGATTTTTTTTTATTATGGCCTAATACAAAACTTTACAGACTTATAAGATACTGTATTTTTACAAAAATAATATACACATGCCAAGATTAAAATTGCTTGTCCAATCTAAAAGATGAACATTAAACAGTACTTATATATTCTGTAGAAATAATTTCAGGTAATGCAAGGTGGAACTATTTTTTCTGGAAGTTATTTAAAATCTTGCATATCTTGGTTACTAAATATGATCACATGTATGACCTACATGTATCTTCAACATTTTAAGATTAATTTTAGGTACCAGATACAATGTTTACAATAATTTTTCTGCTCAGTACTGCATCTTCACTGTAGTGTTAACTATAGTTGCTATGCTATCGAGATTAAGAAAAGTATTAATATAATGTCTGATTCATGTTGGATTTATTTTCCTTGGAAAATGCCTAAATTATTCATATTAAAAATTTACTAGTATGAATAAACCTTGGTACTTTAATCACTAAAAGAGAATAAAATTAACTTTGAAACCTTGTAGCCTCAGATAAATTTTACTAGCAAAGTATGTCTAGTCAGATAAATTTTTATAAGATATATAAAAAATGTCCTTTTCCATTATTTTTCCATAGTGAAATTTATTTACTGGATCTAGCATTAAGATATATGTACGTGCCAGCAAGTACAAAATGTATAAATGTGACATCAACCAAGCGTGAAAAATGATCTTTGATTCAAATTCTTGAAAGGATATTCACTCATAAAACACTGATTGAAGTAATTTTAGGAGCTTATATATTAGGTTTTTCCAGTACAATTTAAATTCAGAATAAGCATGTCTTTTGTACAGTTTTGATGGCAAAGAAAAGAAAATGCATTGCATGTTTTTTTTCGAAATGAACTCTATTCCACATTTAACAGCAAAGCTTCATTTTGTTTTTTTGAGGTATAAAATGTATATCACGATACAGGAGCTCTATATCAATATACTCATCACTAGGTATTAACTTGTATAAAATCAAATTGGACTCAAAGGGGGGATGTGTATTGCTTAATTGTCCAGATTTCTCAGTAAATGCATTAAATCAAAAAGAAGTAATTTGCTGAACCTTTGATTCATGTTTTTTCCTGTATGTATTAGAGGACAAAGTTAGATTAACTTGGTTTTGCTGTTGTATATATATTTTTATTTTCAGAAACAATGTACATAAAGATTCTTGGTATGTAAAAGAAAAGTACCATGTGTCCTGTAGCTTTTGGAAATGGGGTCGATGTACTAGATACAGGTAAGGTGTTTTCAAGGAATTAAAGCTCTAACCGGTGCTTGGTGCTGTCTTGAACTTCAGTGAGGTGCAATATTTTTATCTATGTAGACAGTCTTACTGTAACTGTAGGATGAAGAACTGCAATAAAATTATGCTTCCTTTGCTGTAACTTTTGTCATGTGCATGTGTGATTTTATGTCAGGAATTCCCCTATTGTAAAACATAGCATAATATTTTTTAACCTGTTCTTCCATATGAGCTGGTAAAGTTTTGTTTTTAGGTCACTGTCACCTGCGTTTCAGGCTTGTGTATATGTCCATTTCTTAGAAATCCATTAAGTGATATCAGTGATATCACACTACTTCAATCATCTTACATAGTACAGGTCAGAAACATTTGAATCACTATGACCTACATATTATGCTTGAGTGACTTTGGTTAAATTTTTACATTCAGGTGTAATTTAAAAAAACCTATGGTAATATACCATTGCTATGGCACAACTACAATCTTCTTATACAGAGTTTGCGAAAACTTTTTTTGGCTTGTCAGTCATAGGACTGACAAAGCCAGTTTTTCTGCCAGTCCTACAAAATTTTTGCAGGACCTACAAAATATGTCAATTTAAGCCTGAAAAAAAAAAATTTAATTGCCTATTTCAAAGAAACATTGTTTTATTAATATTAATATAGTCTTGGAGACACTTTGATTTCTCATGATCTATGATTAAACTCAATCTGAAATTGCTGCATCCTGTCAAGAATAAGTTTTTACTTTTTCAATTTTCATACGGCCTTGTAGTGCTGTTGCCGGAAAAGACTTTAAAGTAGCGTATACATAATGAACACGTATTTGTTTTGCTTCGGTATCGTACTGAAGCCATTCCCTTTTCTCTTTTCAATTGGCAGAGAAAGACCGGTCTGGTCTCCGTTCCCGTTCATATAGCTCCCTTTTTGACTTTTTGGCTTCAAGGGACTGTTCTTTGGTCGACACCGATCGTTTACCTGGGACTACCCCAGAAAGAAATCTTATAGAAAATACTCGAAACTGGTTTGTTTAAAATAAAATCCGGAAACCAGTACCGGAAATCTAACTAGCCGCGGATACATCTGATGACCGAGGTAAAAAATGAACCGACAGAGGAACTGCAACGGCCATTTTTGCATCGGTCATCGGACCTCCGCTAGCGATCAAAATACCGGTCCCACTCGAATTCTGGCGGTCAGGACCGACGATTTTCGCGAACTCTGTTCTTATATAGTACATCACAGGTCAGAAACATTTGAGTCACTTTGATCTACATATTATGCTTGAGTGACTTTGGTTAAATTTTTACATTCAGGTGTAATTTAAAAAAAAAACCTATGGTAATATACATGTTTACCATTGCTATTGCTCAACTTCAATCTTCTTATATGGTACAACACTACTCAGAAATGTTTGAGTGACTATAACCTATATTTTACAATAGAATGACTTTTGTTAAATTTCCAATTTCTCAAAAACCTTTTATAATATATCCGTTATATTTCACAAGTAAAATTTATCACAGATTAGTAATATTTGAGTCACCATGACCTATATTTCATGCTTGAGTGACTTCTTTTTGGTTAAAATCTCAGAAATTGAATTTAGTACTTAAGATTAATTCAATATTCATGGGAATCCAATAATTGTGGGTAGAAGGAAAGCACCAATTTAAATACTCATTGAAATATTCATTTATTTAGTTACCTTAGTATGAACAGTTAGTGAAACCTTGTAATTAAGTATCTTCATGATCAACTTTTTCCAAGTCCACAAAACCTTGTGCCATAAAAATAAATGAATCTGCAGTATATAAGTAATACTACATGTACAAATGATGTATAACACTGAAATCCTGTCATTTAGTAGATTATTTTGGAATCATAACTCATATAAAAAGATGCATAGAACTCACAGTATGTGAGTGAGAATTAGACACATGTATTGTTTGATATCAACTTGAGTTATATAATTTGGATATTATAATAAACGAGCCTTTGGGTTGATATCAAGCAATATCTAATTTTTATGCGTTGTTAAACGTATTTCTCTTATGATTCTTCAGAGCTATTTGTTTGTTTATAATTTGGCATATGGGCCATGGGAAATCTTAACGTTCTTTTCTCTGTGACGTCAAGTGTTGCTATGCAAAGATGCCATTTAAATGTGGTGCATTGTATAGCAAAATTGTTGAAAAATCAAAATATACAAACTTTTTTACACAATCACTCACTGACCAATTATATGGGCAGATTTTCATATCAGGATATGAAATTTCCATAACTGACCGAGAGTTAGATAATAACAGTCAATCATAAGAGAAAATATTAATTATAAAATAATTTTCAAAAAGAATACTACTCATAAATAGTAGATGGAAATTCTATATTTCTTGGGAATGGGACATCTGATGTCTTAAAGACACGTTTTCTAGTTTTGTTTTATGGCCTTAATTATACCTTATTGTACATTCACAAATAGCTTGTTTTTAATTTTGTATTGTTTGCAAGAGATTAAGCAATGTGAAATTGCAGATAATTGAACTGTTATTGATGCATAGAAAACTAAAATGTAGTAAAACCTATTTATATCTGATATAATGCCTGGATGTAGGTAGACCAAATTGTCATAAAGTACAAGTATAATGACTTATCAAATATTCTTTTATTCTGTAGGTCAAAATATGAGTATTCCTTAAGATGTAAGGATGGCTGGACGACACGTTACTGGTTTTCTTCACACTGTGACTATGGTTTGTTTTTTTCTTAATTTAGGTTATTTGGTTGTTAAGTACTTTTCCAAAATAATAATAATAATAATATTCTTGCACTATAAAATGATGCATTACAGAAATTTAAATTGTAAAAGCAATAGGCACATATTCATTTATAAATTTGACCCCCTTTTTTTATCCAAACAATTAAGTTTACCCAAAAAGCAATTTTGTTCGTAAGCCATATAATTAGTGTCACTGTAAAATAGTCAGTTTTAGTACATGTACATGTATGTTGCAGTAATTGGTTTATTACTGCAGTAAAATACATGAATTACACCTTACTGCAACATTGGGTTTTATCATTGATTCTATTATAAAAGTGAAAAGTTTAAATGCTAACTATTTCAAAATCTATATTGTCCTTATAAACAAAATTTCAGAAATTTACATTCTTGTGTGTCTAAATGACTTTACATTTTGTCAGGACCAAGTTTTATCACGGGGTTGGATGATAACTTTAATTAAATTTTTAGTAGTTCCTAGCAAAAACCCCAAGGGTTTGATTTATTTTCACTTCAGTAACGGTTGATTTAACATTCTACCACTGTACATTGTGGCTTCTAATTGGTTTCAATGATCACATGAATAATGATGCTTCCAAAATAAGCCTTGATTTCATTTATGCCATATTTTTTAATACTCGATGGATCATGTAAACAGATAAAACAACTAATTTAAGAGCTTGGAAACTAATGAATTGTCTTATAAAAATTGAATAATGTCAATTTGTTTTCTGTTAATGTCAAGCTTGTTATTGGGTGAGTCAAATAACAAAAACCACTTAAGCCAGTATCAGAAAATAAAATTCCAGTTTCTTTTTATCTGCATTATTTAACAAATTTGTAAGGAACGGAACAATCAACTTTTTGAGCAGATAAAAATAGTAAGTTGTGCAGTTTCTTAAATGATTTGATGATTATTTCATTCATTAAATTTATGTGAGATAAGAAAAAATAACATTGATTTCATCATCCACACTGACTTGAAATTTTTTTATTATCTCTGCCAGTTTATTATTAGCCTGCGGGGATACAGGGAAATGACCAATAAATTATTATCTTAAAATGTTGCATTCTTGGTAATTTTACAAACCATTACATGCATTAATAAATTATCTTTCAGCCATCTGTGATTCCAAGACTGATCTGACTGGTGCTTGCAATCGTTATTATTCCAATGATCGTCAGTTAATAGGAACAATAGGCAACCACTACGAGCAGAGATCCAGCGGTGGATCATGTACAAGTCCCGAAGTCTGTTCTAATTGTAATGATGGATTTTATTCAAATGGCCCTTATTGTGAGAGTAAGTAAGGCCCTGGAAACAGGCAAGATAACAAAACTCAACAAATTAGCTAAGCAAAAAAATATTTGTGAAAAAGACAAAATTATGAATCTCCAAATATTTTTTACATACATCAAATATTTGATGGGTTTTCATATGTAATTTTTTATTTTTGCTTTAACGCCTCCGTGAAAATTTAGTACATAACTTTCGTTTACAGTAGAGACATGCAGGGTATCTAGCGATTAAAGGATACAAAATTACCAATACTATGATGATTTAAGCAGTTGAAACTAATACTTGATTTCAGAATCTAGTCCTCAATTACCGCATCCGGGGCAGAAATTATTATTCTGATGTCGTGACTTCAGTGTTTTGTTAGGCATAAAAATGGCGCTTTCCATGTTACGAGAGTGAAGTGAAATTTGAAGGATAATGCAAGTCGGGCAAGTTTTAGCTTTCTGTATTCATGGCATGATATACCCCTCTGGGACAGAAATTGTCTCAACTCTGGTGCAGTTTTTTTCTCCAAATTTACCGGGGCTGCTATATTGTTTCTATGTCTACCAAAACGTCATGTGATACGTCATTCTTTACCTCTGTCGCAAAGAGCAATCGATCTCGAAAAAGTCGTATTACTTGCCCTGTTTACAACATATTTAACCCTAGGTTAAATTTAGGCAATGGTTAAATAACATAAAAATTAACTGTGGTTAAAATTAACCCTTGCTTAATTAAGCTGCACAACCGGCACAGATGATTTTTCTGCACCCTGAATTTGACCTCAAATGAAATACATCCATTGTTTGATTATATATTCAAAAATAATTTCAGTGTGTGGACCTATTGACCATTGTAATCACAGACGTTGTACCACTGGCTCAAATCAGCATTGTGAATGGTGTGAAGGAGAGGTTACACCTAATACCTACTGGAGAGCCTATACTAGACATTTGGACCTCACAAAGTGTCAAAGTAAGTACTACAGGTAATTGAAGGCAAGGTCCAACCCAATACCTACTGGAGAGCCTACACTAGACATTTGGACCTTAGAAAGTAAATGCTACAGGTAACTGAAGATAAGGATCAGTCCAATACATATTTGAGAGCCTATACGAGACATTTGGACCTCACAATGTGTCAGAGTAAATGCTAGGTAACTGGAGGCAAGGTCTAGCCCAATATCTACTGGAGAGTCTATACGAGACATTTGGACCTTGCAAAGTGTCAGAGTGAGTACTACAGGTAACTGAAGGCAAGGTCCAGCACAATACTTACTGAAGAGCCACGACTCAACATTTTGACCTCACAAAGTATCAGATTAAGTACTATAGTTAACTAAAGGCAAGGTCCAACCCAATACCTACTGGAGAAACTACACTAGACATGTGGACCTTAGAAAGTGCCAGAGTAAAAGCTGCAGGTAACCTAAGGCAAGGTCCAGTCCAATACCTCCTGGAGAGCCTATACTAGACATTCGGACCTCACAAAGTATCAGAGTAAGAACTACAGGTAACTGAAAGCAAGGTCTAACCAAATACCTACTGGAGAGTCAATACTCTACATTTTGACCTCACAAAGTGTCAGAGTAAGAACTACAGGTAACTGAAGGCAAGGTCTAGCCCAATACCTACTGGAGAGCCTATACAGAGAGTACTACAGGTAACTGAAGGCGATGTCCAGCGCAATACACACTGGAGAGCCAATACTAGACATTTTGACCTTAGAATGTATCAAAGAAAGTACAACAGGTAACAATAAAAATCCAGCCTAATGCCAACTGGGAAATTTATAAAAGTTCTCAAGACATCTCGGAGGAATCTAGCCGAGGTAAAGTTGTTTATTACAGGAATGAACAACATGATATTGATATATAATAATGCTTTTATCAGGCCTGATATTGATGAAGTTGAAAACAAGGCGAGGTATAGTTCATGATAAATTGGAAATGCTGAGATCATATTTAATACCAGTTGGTGACACAATGTTGAGATACCAGAACTAAGTCTTAATACCTACTGGAGAGATTAGGTACATGTATAAAGTTAACATAAAATGTCAAGTGGTTTTCTTGTTTGTTAAATTACTTGCATTCTTTTTTAGAGGCATGTTCATGGCGATCGGATAGTACTAGATGCTACCCAGGGACCTGTACTGATGAATTAGCCACAGGGTGTGTCTGTGCTACAAACTTTGAAGGAAACCATTGCGAGAACAGTAAGTGTAGATATATGAAGAGAGGGAAATGAGTGACTAATTAATTCTTAACACTTTTATTACTGTTTTTCATCTTAAAGACTCAATGAAGTATTCAATATGGAGAAAAATACCTCACTCATTGTAAGTTTAAGAATATGTGTTAATTCTTTGTAAATGTCAATTAAATTAAACACAAAACAGTATGCACAGATATATAACAAATGCTTACATATTGTTGATATCTGTTGACTGGAGTACTCAAAAACTGATGCTCAACAATTTTCATAAGAAACAATATTGTATAGCAAGTTAATTTGATGAATGTAAAATGATGTGTAATTAAATTAAAAAAGTATTTAAATTTATTTGTGTTTTTGAATGATTGCAAATTATATTGTAATGTATTGGAATTATGACTCGAAATAAAAATGTTTTAGAAAAAACTTTGACAATATTCAACTTAAATATAAGTGAAGGTTATTGATCCATAATGGATTATCAACAACCAAGAGTTAAAAATTTCTACTTAAATTTTTAAGCCCCAACTACAATAGTCAGAGTGGGGAGGGGGCTGGGGGCAAGGGGGGGTTACATGATTTGATTAGATAAATCCACATAAAATTTTCAAGGTAGAAATCATAGGATTATTGTAAAATTATTGGAGGTGTACATTCTTGAAGAATTTACATATTCATCAAGATTTCACAAAATCATTGTTAGCATTGTTGGTACATGGTTGTTTTGGTTTACTCGTCCAACAGTTTTCAAGTTAGATAGATGTTTTTTGCCTGATGATTGTACACAAATTGAAGGTACGAATATCCCTATTTTCATAAATTTTTCTCAAAATTATGGGTTGTTGAACTTAGTCATTTTCTGAAATATGGACTTTTTACACACAGTATGGGGAGATTTAGAAGCTCTTATGTATATGGACTTTTTACATGCAGTATGGGGAGATTTAGAAGCTCTTATATGGACTTTTTACATGCAGTATGGGGAGATTTAGAAGCTCTTATATGGACTTTTTACATGCAGTATGGGGAGATTTAGAAGCTCTTATATGGACTTTTTACATGCAGTATGGGGAGATTTAGAAGCTCTTACGTATAGGGACTTTTTACATGCAGTATGGAGAGATTTAGAAGCTCTTATATGGAATATCTTATGAAATTTTCATATGAATGACAGACATGGTACAAACATTCAGTATATCAGTTACTACTCATTTTGATTTCAGTACAAGATACTCCAGCAATAGAAAAGAATTTCTGCAAATTTTCTGACAGTTCTGGGTTTAATATAGTAGAAAATGATCTAAATTATGTCCAGGACGATTATCCTATAATTTGGACGAACTTTGTTGGATATACAACGATAAGAGCTGAGATGACAGCAAAATATTTACAGCCGGCAGATACTAGAGATTCTCAACACTATGTCAAAGATTTTAGAGTTGGTGTCATTGACGAAACAGTTAAACTATCTTATTATAAAGGTTTGTAATAGATTATTATAACATATTAATGATTTTCGTCTAAGGCTATAACTAATCACCTAAGGTATAGCTGAAGACCAGTACAACTGCATGAGGACCAGTAACAAGACCGGTACAAAAATTACCTTTATTAGTTATTTTTATGCCCGGTCTACTAATGTGGAAGGGACAAATAGATTTACCATGGTCCGTCCTTCTGGTTTGGGTAAGTTTTTGTGTTTAGGCCCATTTCTCAGAAACCCATTGAGATACATCATCATTGATATACATGTATTATCACTACAATCCCTTTATACCACTGAACACCGTTTGATAACATTTGGGTCTTTTTGACATACATTTGATGCATGAGCGACTCCTATAAAGTTTTGCATTTAATTTCGTACCCTAGAAATCCATGGTGTTATATTTATGATACTTGATCACTATAACCCTCTTACACTATATAATGGATTTGTCCAGCATTTGGGCCATAATTTCTAGTTAGTAATTATCTTGAATACTTAAAATGAAACATCATTCTTGTCTAAATCGACTCAGCTGCAGTGTTCTTGTATTACCGATATACAATATTTAGTCCAATAACTTTGGTTAATTGTCATCCAAGGCAAATTTTTATATTTATTTGTCAGTAATGTCAAATATTGATAAGTAAGAAAGAGGATTAACTGTCCACAATATGAGAGAAGTACATGTATATGAAATCACTGAGTCATAAGAGAATTCATAGTAACTTTTTTGTAGTGCTTTTTAGAGTAGATAAAATTGATTCCTAATCCTCATGTAAAATCACCTTCTGTCTTAAATTCATATTTCATGCATAATGTGTCGCGTAAGAAAACATTATGTTGCAAAAATAGTAAAAAATATACATGTTAAATATAAAATCTGCACACCCCTTTTGTGAACAAAAAATATATATATCTATGCAAAGCTGGTTATGTATTCATTATAAAACAATATTAGTCTGACAGCCCAAATTCTTTGATTCAAATCATGATTTAATTTCTGTCAGGAATTGTACTTCCAATCCACTGTTAAAAAAGTAATTTTATAGAATTAACTGCAACATGTTAAGGTGAAAAAAAAAACATACAATAACTTTTAATATATCTGCTCCTATATCTCAAACTGAAAGGGACAATTGACAAAAAATACATTTTTGAGATATTAAGAGTATATTAAGTGCAAAGTACATGTAAATTACATTATGAAATCAAATATGTGTTAAACATAATTTTGATATTGTTATTACAGGTAGTACTGGAACACCTAAAGTGAAAACAAAGTCATGTCCAGGAATGGATAGAAACCTGCCTGTGGATTTTAAGGATTGTACTTTTACTTTTAATTCATGGACCGATTTTGGACATAATGACAAGTAAGTTATGAAAAAAATTTTAATATATAAGTTTTTATGGCTATTTTAACAGTTACCTTCATGCTTTTCCTTTTGTTCATAATTAGGTAAAAAATCTGGTCTAAGAACTTCAGGTACAAAAACTAGATTAAATTGTTTTGAATGTCTTGAACCGTAATGCTGTATGATATGCAAATTTTTTGCTGTACCAATTAACTTACTTTTAATATCTGCTTTCAATGTAGAGATTGACTTTGCTTTCACTTTGAGAGTAATTTTTAGTTCAGCACTGGGAGTTTTTCAAGAGGCAAAATACTCCCTATCTGCAAATAGTTTTATGAACTTAATAAAATTTAAAAATAAAATTTAAACCAAGGTACCATGCAAAGGATTGTATGCAGTCATTCACTGGAGGATATCATTTAAAGAAAGATAAATCTAATGGATAACAACTAGGTGTTAAAGAAGGCTGCTTTTTTATGCCCTCACCGCTAGGTGAAGGGGGCATTAAGGTTTACCCTTGTCTGTCTGTCCGTACGTATGTCTCGAAATTGGTTTCCGTTCTCTAACTTAAGTTTGCCTCGATCAAATGTTAAGAAACTTATACACAATGCTTTTTACCACCAAACACAGATAGAGTTTGAATTTGGATGGGATCACATTCACCGTTCTTGAGTTGTGCTCCTTTATAAATAAAAAAATGGTTGAATTTGCCATTTCCGCACTCTAGTCTCTAACTTTACTTTGCCTCAACTAAATGTTATGAAACTTATACACAATGCTTATTCACACAAAACACTGATCAAGTTCGAATTTGAATGGCGTCACTTTCATCATTCTTGTGTTATGCCCCTTTATGAATTGAGAATTGCCAAATTTCCCGTTTTGTGCACTCTATGACTTTTACTCATTAAGTTTTAAAGAAAACAAAATGTCAATAGGTTTGAATTACTACATTGATTCTTGCATATTTATAAGCGGGGGCATCCGTGTCCCATGGACACATTCTTATTTTATTTAGCCCAGCAAAATTTAGCATATGAATATGAATGCGTGGAAATTCAATTTAATTTACAAAGAAGAGTTTCCATAGTCAGTTACCATAATGGCTCTAATTTTTCTGAACTTTTGAAAATTCAAGAAAATTGAATTAATCCATATCCATTATTTTACAACACTTGCAAAATTGTCAATGTTGCGAACATTGGTAATTTTAACATTTGCAGTAAGTTAATTCAGTCAAAATGGAGTGTTTATTTCGTATTTCTAAACCATGTCAACCACCTATCTTTTAAAAAAAATTGTTGAAATAAAAACAATTTTGAAATAAATTTTATTGATTTTTTCCTATTCGGAAGTTTACTTTCGAAAATAAATCCAAAACAACTTCCGAATGGACTTCCTATTCACATTTCTCATAGGAATAAATTTGAAATATTTAAATGAAAATAATAAATTATAGAAAACAAATTATCTTTATATAAGATCACATATTTTTGAATTCCATACAATCCAAACTAGTTCTGTTGGTATAGCGATTCCAAATATATATGGTTGCTGAGTAGAAATCACAAATAAGCTAGTCTTCGAGTCTTTCAGGAAATTTACCAAAATTAGAATCATATTTTTGAAATCCAAATGATCCTGATAAGTCTTAAAGCTAATATGATCCAAACAAATCTATGGTTGCTAAGTAAAATTCCAGAAATAATAGTCTTAGACACTTTCAGGAAACTTACCAAAGTTGGAAGCACATATTTTTGACATCTAGATGATCCCAATATTTGTTACTGCCATACATGTGACAAATTTAGAATGGATATATGTGAGATTTTGCTCATTTAAGGGTGAGATTTTATTGACATCAAAATATAAGCTTTCACAATAAAATATTCTCAAATATCATATGGTAAATAATCGATTTAATCATTTCGACTATTGTTTGTAGTCTTAATTTGTTTTGTGAAATATATTGCTATGAAAAACATATTGTATCGTATGAAAAATCATTATAGTGTTACAATTTCTTCATCATTATCCAACTTATTATTCTTATTCCTAAATAGGACAATTGCCTTTAAAACAAACAAACAATAGTGAAATATATTAAATTTATTCAATTTTTTAACAATGTGCATAGCAACAAATTTTTTATTAACAACTTTGTGAAATTAGTCTAAACAAGGGAGATATCTCAACATTGTTTACTTACATAATGACAAGTTTACCGCCGGCAATCACTATTCAAGGACACAAGTTAGCTTTTAAATGCTAATTTATTTCAATATGAAATAAGAATGAATTAACACACATTTCTGTATATTTCATGTCAAGGACGATGTTTAAAAGAAAAATATCCATTTACCATTTAAAGTTATGTGGCTTTTGTAAACATTTTATTTTTCCACGGAAATTAAGGTATGTGTGAGAAATCGTTGCCTGCACATGAGGGCTTGAGATTGGTCCAAAATGACTGACTCTCACTCACAATGCATCGGATATCACATGTATGTACTGCTGATGTGATCCAGAAAATAC
Organism: Mytilisepta virgata; assembly: GCA_028015205.1. Lineage (NCBI taxonomy): Eukaryota > Metazoa > Mollusca > Bivalvia > Mytilida > Mytilidae > Mytilisepta > Mytilisepta virgata. The sequence goes on from CM051515.1 coordinate 43,996,566, forward strand.
ATGGTTTCTTGTCAAACATTTTAAAAAATATTGGTCTTTGAGACTTCCAGGAAATTTACCAAAATTGGAACTGCATCTTAAAACAATTCTGAAACCTTTCGCACAATCTACATTAGTGGTACAATTACTGAGTCAACTTTCAGTTCCGTATTCCAAATAACGTGAGAGGAGTTGCGTGACAAAGGAATAATGTATCCTAATGCTACCTGGACAAATTCCGAAACATTTGGCACAATCTACATTGGCAGTGCAATTAGTTAGCCACCTTTCAGTTCCATATTCCAAATAACGTGAGAGGAGTTGCATGACAAAGGAATAATTTACCTTGCCTTTGTAGCCTAGCCCCCAGGTGTGGTATTCAAATTCTGAAACCTTTGGCACAGTCCCCACACACAGTGCAATCAATGACCCAAGTTTCATCTTTCTACATCCAGTGGTTACTGAGATTATCCTGGACATAACAGCAAAACGTAATCCTCTTGCTTTGCTGAAGTGCTGGGATAATAATGGTCTGACATATTAACATAAGGTCAGGAGTCAAGGCCATTGAAAAATTCCATAGCAACCGATGAAAAAGTCCGTAGCAACCATATATATATGGGTTCAGGAGTCTATATTTTAGCTGTACAAGTCAATATTAAGGAAAAAAATGTGACGGTATACATTAAATAGCAAAAATAATCATTGATGCAAGATCTACACAAAAAATAACAGGTGAGTGATTCAGGCTCTTGGGAGCCCCTTTTTTTTATTGGCAACCTTAACTTGTCAGGACCATAGCGCAGATATTTTTGGGGGAATTTCATGAAATTTCACAGTATGATAGCAGACAGATCTTCACCCTATAACCATATATTTTCTTTCTTCTTATGAGAAGATTAATGTATATGGGGGGGGGGGGGTCTCAAGGGAGTATGATTTGCCCCTCAAAAATAGATTTGTCTTTATATATTTGAAACCTTTGAGATTCCCATCTTATAATTATGTATAAATTTAGATTATCCGTTGTGAATTTTAGTTGCAGTACTTTTAGTATTACTTTCATGATAGCTTGTGATAATTAGGTTTCATGAAGTCTTGGAATTTGCAAAGGATGCACATACCTTTGTTATTTTTCTATGTTATGTAAATTGGTAGATTTTCCCAGTAATGAATTATGCATCTTTTTGTACTATTTCAAAATCAATTGCTAATGAGTATGCATGACATAATTCATTTACATATATTTTTTTAAAACGATTAAGAAAATTTGATTCATTATTTTAAAGACCCTCTTTACAAATTGGCTAAATAATGCCTGTTACACAGTAGGATGATAGCATCAGTGCTGGACATTAGCACTTTGTGCTATGTTTAAATTTTTGCCAGAATTTAAAAATTTTGAAATAATTGTGTGCATTTATCATTGTAAATCTTAGAAAATTAACAACTATATGATAATGTACAAGTTGTAAATCAATAAGGCAAGATTCTATTATTGTGATGTTGAATTAATTTCTGAGTTGACAGTGATTGATTTGACCTTCTCTTTAGGAGTTATTTTTGAAGTCCTCCTCTGAATGTCAACAAATTTTGCTTTTTCTTTATCAAAAATTTTTTTTCAAATTGTAAACTGAATCTCTTAATAAGTTTTAATTTGATTTCAGAGTAATTTTTAGAGTATCCTCTACCAATGGAGGGTTTGTAAAAGTAGCGAATAGAGAGGCAAACCAAGCTGATGCTGTACAAAATACATATTACTACAACGGCAAAACATTGGAACGAGATTTTGAATTCCATTGGGATCTGGTAACACCATTCCATTGTTCAGAGTCGAGTGGTGCATCATGTACGCCATTCCTCTCCATACCAACAGATATTACCAACAATGTTAGTACCCTGGGTAACCTATGTATAAATGACACTTTCATGAACAGGAGATATTTCATAGTCAGTGATTATAAATTCTAGTCATGACGTAGTCAATTGAAGGAACTCGTCAAAGGGCACAAATTTAATATTTCGTTCTGTTAAATTTTCCTTAAGTGCAAATTATTTTTGGATTTAAAAGAACTTTTGGACAATTCATAGCAGGAAATTATAGCCATGTCCATGTTAGTTTCAAGTAAAGATGAAAATACGTTATCTGGTCAACTGAAAATGTTAATTTTATTTGCAAGATAAAGTTACCAACCTTTAGCACTGTGTCTAATTCAACTTATATGTATTTTTGCAGCCCACTGTTAGTTTTACATGGGGAGGATGGGAAGATGCACTTTCTGGACTTCACCATTATGCCTATGAAGTATTTGACCTTGGAGTAGATGGGACGTCCTTGGTTGATGGTGCAGGAGGTGGGGGAAAAAAGATTGCAGAAAATTTAGACATACCAGTGGCAGATTCCTCTGTAAGTAGAATGAGTTCAGAATTCAGAAACAAATGTATTGTACAAGTATTTTTAATGTAATACAGTGATTAATGTGTGTCTTTTTTCAGGAATATCTCACAATCTTTTCTAAAATGTGAATAAAGAATGTCACTCTACATTTTGTTTCCTAAACTTTTAGTCCTGAAAAGCATCAAATTTCTCATGAGAGAGGATTTTTTTTGACAATTCCTCAATTTTTAATGAAAATATGATGTTACCACAACAAGAATATGTGTTTCCAAAAGTTTTTACCTTGTTGACATTTAGAACATACTTACCTAATCATTATTTTAGAATACAGTATTGTAGTGAAATCTCAGGTTTTTCATGAAAAGAAAATTAGTTGTAGAGTTATTTGGGATGCACAGTTGTCAAATTTGTTAAAAGATTTAAATCTGTGGTCAAATATACAGAGAGTGCACATGTGACCATGGATCCGGAAATTTCATCAGCCTCTGCCGTACATTACACTGTTTTTAGCAATCTCAACACACGACCTTATTTCATACAAATGTTGTTATGCACGATTTATAAATGTTTTGGGTAAGACCTGAAATAAATATCGTATGTATCAACTCTTAAATATTCTGTACAGCATTGTTTGTGTATTGATAATTTCGACATTATAGGTGTCTTCTTCGAAGTCCGCGTTTGGTACCTATAAATAGGCTGATATGTAAATGGACTATACGACAGAGTAGAAATGAACTAAATAAATGAATAAAATAAATTCAAGTTAAAATGATTGAAATCAGTATATGAAAGTCTTCCCGAAAGATGAAATTTTTATTACTTTTTCATATTTAACTACAATTATTCGCGCATGATCAATGATTATTTACTAAACTACACGTGTAGAAAGTTTTGCCGAGTTAAAACTACCATGATGTTTTATCTTCTCAAAGTGATTGTGAACTGTTATAGATTGTGCAAAACATACCTTTTAATGGATTTTTTTAATTTCAAATTAGAAAGGGGTGAAAAACACCTGATTGATCGTCATTGATGAATGACCTAGATTGAACTTTGGGAAATTGTTGAGAGATGTACATTAATTATAATTAAGCATAATAAAAACACAGACACCTTTGTAAATTACCATACTGACAATAGTAATTGCTGTAAAAACAGTTTGAAAAGATCAGTCAACTATCAAGAGGTAACCATTTTGCCTCACTTCAAAATTTTGACATCACAACTTTTCAGTACATCTTTTTATTAAAAAATAGAAATTTTGGATGTTCGTTTGACACTTTTTATGATCGGACAAAAAAAGCTTTCTGCAGTCATGTCCGGAAAATAGAAGGCTTTCCGGGTCCTTGCATGTGACCCTTTACAAATAACTATAATATTATAATTAAGTTTACTATTGTCTTATTGTCCATAAAATGAATATGAAATTGATTTCAGGCATCGGTAACTTTGACTGAACCAGGGGTATATTCTATACATATGTCTGCCTATGACAAGGCAGGCAATCATAAGACTGGACGAGGAATCCTGATGTTTGATGACGAGTCTATCGTTGACAAGCAGGGAGATACAGTCAAGTGTGACACTGCCTCAAAAGAAACTTCTTATGAATGGGTAGTTCAAGACACAAGTACTGTTAAAATAATCTGGCCTGATCGATTCATCAATGTCCGTCACAAACATAACAAATGGCTGAACTTGGTACAGACTTATTCGCCACCTGGTGTTAGTATTTATGAGGACTTATACGGGAATAGGACTAATGTGGCTATAAAGAATGTGCATGGTAAGTACAATTGTGTCGCAGAGATGCATAACTTTAAAATATGTGAATTCTGAGATGAGGTTGAGAAATTGAGTTATGAATAGAACAATAGTAATATTGTTTTATCCCTATTATTTCAAGTTTTATCATATGTTGAATGTTGATATACATGTAGGTAGTTTTACCCATATGATACAGCCAGATGTAAACATGCCATTATCAGACCAGCGGAGCAAAAAATCCATATCAGGGCAAAATTATGATATCATTATTATGATTTCATAATTGTTGCACTGTTAAATCTGGATCAGATTCATAAACCGCAGCAGTTTTTAGCTCACCTGGCCTAAAAGGCCATGTGAGCTATTCTCATCACTTTGCGTCCGTCGTTGTCGTCGTAAACTTTTCACAATTTTATCAACTCCTCTGAAACCACTGAACCAATTTAAACCAAACAAGTGGAATGGTCCTTGGATGGTCCCCTTTAAAAAATGTGTTCGGTTTTCCCGGGCGCCATCCAATATGGCGGCCATGGTCGGACATAGTTTAACCTTGGACCCTATGGGAATTTTAACATTTTCGTTATCTTCTCTGAGACCATTAGGCCAATTTGAACAAAACTTTGGTGGAATGGTTCTTTGTATGTTCAGTTTCCCCGAACGCCATCCAACATGGCCGCCATGGCTGGACTTAGTTTAACATTGAGCCTATGGGAATTTTAACATTTTCGTTATCTTCTCTGAGACCATTAGGCCAATTTGAACCAAACTTTGGTGGAATGCACCTTGGATGGCCCCTTTTAAAATTGTTTTCAGTTTCCCCGAACGCCATCCAACATGGCCGCCATGGCTGGACTTAGTTTAACATTGAGCCTATGGGAATTTTACTTCTTCGTCAACTCCCCTGAAACCACTGAGCCAATTTGAACCAAACTTTGGTGGAATGGTCCTTGGGTGGCCCCTTTCCAAACTTATGTCTGGCATCCCCGACTTCCAACCGACATGGCTGCTGCTACTGAAAATAGAAAAAGGGGGGATGAATTTCCAAAATCTTCTTCTATGAAACTAAAAGGCCAGTTGCAACCAAACTTGGCAGTATTAGTCCTTAGGAGGTTCTCTTTTAGAAGGATGTCCCATGACCCAGACTGTTAACCAAGATGGCAGCCACAGCCGAACTTAGTTAAACATAGGGTCCTATGGGAAAATTCATTGAAAAATCTTTTTATCTGAAACCACTTTACCAATTTAAACCAGACTTTGCAGCAATGGTCCTTATATGGTCCTCTTTCAGAATTTTGTCCCATGACCTGGACTATCAACCGAGATGGCTGCCACAACCGAACTTAGTTTAACATAGAACCCTATGGGAAATTCACTCAAAAATCTTCTGGTCTGAAACCACTCAGCCAATTAGAACTAGACTTGGTAGCAATGGTCCTTAGATGGTTCTCTTTTAGAAATGTGTCCATTGACCTAGACTGTCAACCATCTTGGCTGCCACAGCCAAACTTAATTTAACATAGAACCCTATAGAAAAACCAGCCAAATCTTTAGTCCTGCTCAAGATGAAAAGTTCAATGCAGGTGAGCGATACAGGCTCTTTAGAGCCTCTAGTTTTTGTTACTTCATTAACGCTACACTCCAATAAATGTAAATAAAAATATATAAAAAATACAGCAAACTTTTCAATGATATAAAATCAGAAGCAAATTCTAAACTGAGCTATTGCTTTCTAGCTCACCTGACCCAAAGGATCAAGTGAGCTATTCTCATCACTTGGTGTCCGTCGTCCATCGCCATCCATCGTCGTCTGTCGTTGTCCGTTAACTTTTACAAAAATCTTCTCCTCTGAAACTACTGGGCCAAAAGGAACCAAGCATGACCACAAGCATCAGGGTATCTAGTTTAAAAAATATGTCCGATGACCAACATGGCCGAAATGGCTAAAAATAGAACATAGGGGTAAACTGCAGTGTTTGTCTTATATCTCAAAAAGTAAAGCATATAGAACAAAACTGACCGGGATCTTGCAACAAGGTCAAGTTGAAATTCAAGCATTGAAGTAATTCTTATCACATACCAATAACTAGTACATATTTATATTTATTTATATTTTTTCTTCTTCAGCCATTGTTGATTTCCAAGTTTTGTATAATGTCCATAGTGATCCGAGTACTGTTAAAGATTCCCGACCTTTCACCTCTGTGTCTGATATTTATAACGAACATGACATCCTCACACTGAACTGGGCTGATGGTGACCGTTTGACCACTACTGTCAAGGCTTTTGATATACTGGATACAAATAACGAGGAAACAATAATTGTTTACAGGGATGCAACGCCACCTGTGATACAAAATCTGTGGTTAACAAAGGGAGATAGGCTTAATATTAGTGTACACAGTCTGGAAGATTTTACAAAAATGACGTAAGTGTAAATGTTTCATCTTATATTGAGTCAATAAAATTTGCAAAGGAAAAATGGTAATACTTCAAGGAAGTAGTATTGCAAAAAGTTTTAACTAGAAAATGTAACAGTTTTAAAATTTGGTTTCCATAAAACATAAAATTTTCAATAAATTTCAAAACTGGAATATGTGTATTTATAAAAATCATTTCTGGTCATGTAGTCAAACACTGGAAATAATTTCAGATTATCCTGACTCTCTGTTGTGTGTATGTTTGTGTTTTGTGCTCTTTTATGGTATTTTTCCCGGAGTTCTGTCTGTTGGGTAGCTTTGATAGATTGTTATGTCATTGTTAACCTTTAATGTTATCCATTTTGTTGTTTAGTATGGTCAAACACTAAAACATAATTTCTAAAATGACTTCCTTGTCATTGTTAGTTTACTTGAAAAATGGATATGTATGGCAAAAATTTGAAATCAAAATGTATGAAGTATATATATTTTTTCTAACAGAATAGAATGGGAAGCGTATGATTTCCACAGTGGACTGGATACCGTTTCCTGGAAGTTGTATGACAGTTATGGTGGTTCTGAAGTGGTACATGGACTGGAAGATATCATAGCACAAGGACATGCTGCTGTAAATTGAACATATATATTTTTTTTAGATTATACTTGAAACTGAAATATTTTTCATCCTAAAAGAAGCTTAATCGTGAAAAATTAGCAAATATGCCTTGTTTGTATGTTTACAACAAGAGATAATATTTGCTGACTTCTATATTGGCTAGTGTATTTTTAAAGTTAATGTTTAAAAATATACTAACTGGTTGGTTTTTATTGGTCTAGAAACTTCGCCATGATTTCTTGATGAAATAATCCAGACTTCATTAATTTTTGTTTGTTTAAAGTGAAAAAAAATTTTATCTCCTAAAAGTCAACATTGAACATACTTTCGGAAAGAAAACTTGCACATATTCTGCAACATCACATCTGTTTGTGGTGACATCATATACTTGTATAATGCAGAAGTCAATGACATGCACACACAAATTGGAAAATTGCATCTCTTAAAATATTTCGAGCATTTCAGCAGTAGAAACGACTATAATTCATTAAAACTACTGGAAAGTTAGTGTAATACTTTTTACTTTCATTTTAAAGAAACATTTGAGATATTCTCGAAAATCCACTTGCAGTTTGAAAAAGACACACAGTAGGTCTGTTGATGTGGGAATACTATCTAAGTTATGATGTTATCATTTTTCAGAAAATATCACATTGTGAGGATAAATATGGGTCGTATGCCCGTGGACCTAACTGTTATTGTACGGCTTTTATGGGATGCTACCATCAACATTTTCAAATAAAACCGGAGATCAAAGCACATGGTGGACTGATACTAGATAAAGACAGAGGCATACATGAATATGACTACTTTATAGAAGTTTCTGTGACAAGTAAAGCCAAACTTACTACAGTACTCACTAAAAAGGTTTGTATTGGCTGACTTTTCAATGTTATATCCGGAGGAATTTTAAATTCATAGGTATGAAATATAATAAAGGCTCATCTTTAGTAGCAAGTGTTTTATTAGAAATCTTTTAAGAAGTCTTGATGTCTTCTCTATTTTCACTGCTGCAGTTATGTTGTTTGGTAAGGTCCATAACCAATTGTTTGTATATTTGTATACTGGATAATTATATAGTATATGGTAGGTTCAGCTCAATTTTATCGTATACATTGAAGTCAGTCAATTTACAACACAACTTATTGGGTTATTTGAAAACCCAGGAAATTAACAAAAAGTTAACAGAACAATTTTAAAAAATATTTTTGTGACTTATACTCATTGTTGTTTTTATTTTTTATTTTTTATTTTGATCTTCAGCTAATTTGTCAGCTCACTGTCCCTTAGACATCTGTTCACACATTATATTCAATTTCTTTCAGATTACTATTGATATCAGTCCTCCTCATGGAGGTGTAGTCCACGATGGTCTACCAAATACCCCAGAGATAGACTACCAACAAGATACCAGTCTGAAAGCTTATTGGGACCAGTTTTTTGACAGAGAGAGTGGAGTCTTTTTCTATCAGTACATTGTTGATACAAGCTGTGCCGATAAAAGTAATTTTGATCTGAATCTGACGAATCCAAATGTAAGTTCTTATATATTCAGTTAGGAGAAATAAATTGAACAGGATTAATGTAACATTAATTCATATAGGGTTTGTAGGTATTAGGAAGTTTAGGAAGCAATGACCAAACAGTTTTGTCTTTAATACTGTATTTTATGTATCAGTTATAATAAAATCTTCAAATAATCATTATTTAAATGGTAGGTTTTTGTCTCGCCTGCGACGAAATCTCGCGGAGGCGAGATATAGGTATTACTTTCCGGCGGTGGCATAAACTTTTGTAAAACTTTAATAACTTTGCACATGTGATACCTACAATTAAGATTTATGGTCCACAAGGTAGCTTATCGTATAAGGTTTGCCGCAGTATACTTGTCTTGTGACCCTGACCTCATTTTCATGGTTCACTGACTTCATAAACATGAATTTAAAAGCTGCGTCCAAGTTTCGTTGTTAAATCCATTTCTCAGCAACTGTAATACCTAGGCCAACCATATTTGGTCTATAGATAGTTCTTGGTGGGTACATGCCAGTCTGACATATGGCTTGGGACCTTGACCTCAATTTCATGCTTGAGTGACTTTGTCACTTTTTCATTTTTCATGGTTAAGTGCATTTCTCAGCAACTAGAATACCTAGACCAACATATTTGGTCAATAAATAGTTCTTGGTGGGTACATGTCAGTCTGACACCTGGTTTGGAACCTTGACCTCAATTTCATGCTTGAGTGACTTTGTCACTTTTTCGTGGTCAAGTCCATTTCTCAGAAACTGTAATACCTAGACCCACTGTATTTGGTCTATTTATAGTTCTTGATGGGTACATGCAAGTCTGATACTTGTCTCTGGACCTTGACCTCAATTTCATGGTTGAGTGACGTTCATCTAAGTTTCTTGATTAAGTCCATTTTTCAACAACTGTAATACCTAGACCTACTGTATTTGGTCTATTGATAGTTCTTGGTGGGTACATGCCAGTGTGATACTTGTCTCTGGACCTTGACCTCAGTTGCATGACTTTTCACATTTGCGAGATAGGTCCATTTCTCAACAACTTTAATACCTAGACCTGACATATTTGGTTAATAGATAGTTCTTAGTGGATACATGTCGGTATGACACCTGCCTATTGACCCTGACCTCAATTTCTTTTAACACATTTTCATTTCACTTGCAAAATGTCGGGTATCAGATAATCATTATTCTGTGTCCATGTGCATACTCAGGCAAGACATTTAGTGTGTCCACTCTTGTTAATACAGTACATATACTATTTCACTTTAGTGACCTATTGCATTTTATTACATTGCAGGTTGTAGAGACATACAATAATTTTGACAGTCAAACTGCTGTTTGTGATGAAACTTGCTATTCATGTAGTGACCTATTACAGTTTATTACATTTCAAGTCGGAGAGATATACAATACTTTTGGTAGCCATACTGTTGTAGGGTTTTGAACCAACAATTTTACTTTAGTGGCTTATAACATTATTACATTGCAGGTCGTAGAAATATACAATACCTTTGAAAGTCATACTGCTGTAGGTGATGGAACTTAATATTTTATTGAAGTCATCTATTAAATTTTATTACATTACAGGTCATAGAAACATACAATACCTTTGGTAGCCACACTGCTGTAGGTGATGGAACTTAATATTTTATTGTAGTCGCCTATTAAATTTTATTACATTGCAGATCATAGAAACATACAATACGTTTGGAAGCCATACTGCTGCAGGTGATGGAACATACTATTTCACTGTAGTGGCCTATAACAGAGCATTAGACCCTTCAGACCCAGTTTGTTCTGATGGAGTTACTATTGACAGCTCTGTCCCTGGAGTCAGGGAGGTGGTTGTGAAAGATGCCATGATAACTGGAGGACTCATTACAGATTCTACACAGACAGATTATTATATCCTTGGATCTGATAGAGTTAAGAGACTTATACCTAACCCTACTGCAGACTGTGTGTAAGTATGTTTTTGGGGAACCTTCATACCAAATCTGAGTATCCTGTATTTTGAAGTTCAGCAGTTTAAATTTTCTTTGTTAGCCTGCAAAGAAAAGTTGCGAAAGGCGAGATGTAGGTATTACTAATAATAAACTTTTTTTAAAAACCTAAATAATTTTGCACACATAATACCTACACTTAAGATCTTTGGTCCACAGATACATTATGATATAGACTTTGCTGCAGTGTGCTGGTCTTATGACCTTGACCTGGTTTTCATGGTTTTATTGAATTCATAAACAATTGTAAAATCTGCGTCAAAGTTTCATGATTAAGTCAATTTCTCAGCAACTGTAACACCTAGGCAAACCATATTCAGTGTTTATATAGTTATTAGTGGTTACGTGCCAGTTTGAAACCTTTCTCCAGACCTTGACCTCAATTTCATGCTTGAGTGACTTGTGTCTCATTTTCGTGATTAAGTCAATTGCTCAGAAATTGTAATACCTAGGCCAACCATGATGTTTGGTCTATTGATAGTTCTTACTGGGTACATGCCAGTCTGACACCTATATCCGGACCTGGACTCCATTTCATGCTTTAATGACTTGCGTCACATTTTCATGATTAGGTCCATTTCACAGCAACTGGGCCAACCATATTTGGTCTATAAATAGTTCATTGTGGGTACTTGTCAGTCTGAAACCTGTCTCCTGACCTTGACCTCAATTTCATGCTTGAGTGACTTGTGTTATATTTTCAAGATTAAGTAATTTCTCAGCAACTATAATACCTAGGCCCATTGTATTTGGTCTATTGATAGCACTTGTTGGGTACATGCCAGTCTAACACCTGTCTCCTGACCTTGACCTGTATTTCATGACTGAGTTACTTGCAATACATTTTTTGATATTACGTCTGTTTTTCAGCAACTGTACCCACAGTATTTGGTCAGTAGAAGTTCTGCGTGGGTATATACTAGTCTGACATTAGACACCTTTTTCACACTTGAGTGACTTGTGTCACAGTTTTGCAATTAACTCCATTTCTCCGCAACTGTAGTATATAGACCTACCAATTCTGTCTATTGATAGTTTTTGGTGGGTACATGTCTGTCTGAGACCTTGACCTGAATTTCACACTTGAGTGACTTGAGTCACATTTTAATAATTAAGTCCATTTCTCTGTAGCTGTAATACCTATATCCACCATATATGGTCTGTAGATAGTTCTTGGCAAGTAGGTGTCAGTTGGACACCTGACCTTGACTTCAATTTCATGCTTGAGTGACTCATTACATTTTTAAAAGCAAGTCCATTTCTCAAAAAATGGTATACATGTAGTTAGACCCATTAGTTTTGGTATAGATACTTTTTTGTGGGTATATACCAGTCTGACCCCTGTCAGCTGACCTTTGACACAATTTTAGGCTTGAGTGATATGCATGAGATTTTTCAGACAAATTTCACTTGACCATTACTATTTCTTTTAATTCATTTTCCTTTGTGTTACAATGTTGGATATCACATAATCTTTATTCAGTGTCCATGTGTATTAGGGCGAGACATTTAGTGTGTCCAGTCTTGTTAAAAAATCCTTCAGGTTTGTAAAGTTTTCTATTTGCAGTTATATATTTTGCAATTAAATGATAAGCTAAGTGTGTTTACTGTATTTCATGATTTTTGTCAACAACTGCTATTTAGACTTCTTTCAAAATTTATTTGAAAATAACACTCTACTTTTAATAACCTGTTGGGGGGCCTCGGTGGCGGAGTGGTCTAGGTAGTTTGTCATGACTACTAATGATCACTAGCCTGTCAACGCTGGGGTTGCGAGTTCGAATCTCACCTGTGACGGGGTGTGTTCGACTCCGATCTTAATTGACAAGGATTGCCAATTTTCCTACCGAAGGTGGGTGGTTCTCTCTGGGTACTCTTGCTTCCTCCACCAATAAAAATAGCCAAATGTGCTGAAAACAGTGTTAAACCCCAACTAAACAAACAATAATAACCTGTTGGAAGTTACACGCTTGCAATAAAAATTAAACACCTATATGTAAGCATAAATCCTCGTACAATTAATGAAGAAATACTATGTAAATTTAGGAGCAAGGCTACCACATTAAATGATATTGATTTGTACCCAACGGAGAAATATGACAATGGAAGTTCTATAGAAGTAGATGGCAGTGTTTTCTGCAGTAACTCTAGTGGATCACCCAGCTCTATTGGACTGACCCTGTTTAAATCATCATTGGTAAGTTTATTATGTTTATCTATTATTGAGTTAAGTAAATGGCAGTGCTCTGGATGTATTTACAGCAAATCATCTGACCAGTATCCGACAAGTACTATGAGAATCTTAGCTAGTTTTGCAGTTAAAATGAGCAAATTCTGACTGTTCTATCTAAATTATGTACCAACCGAATTTTGCAGTTATAGTAAGCGATCATCTTGTTGGTAATCATGGACTCTCTATAACATACAAGAATACCATATAATTGTAATTTATTCTCAAAGTATGAAATGAGATATCGTTTTTGAAAGCAGATTTTCAGGATTAATTGTTAACTAGCCATGTACTGGTAATATCATATATTTCATGATTCTTGTTGATTTAAATGCCTTTGATTAAGAATATAGAATTTTGTTTTGATATATTTTACAGCTTGAAATGTCATGGGAGCCTATTGACATCCCTGCCAAGGTATATGATTATGAATTAGGATTTTCCTCCACACCAGCAAGTGCTGCACCAGACATCATGATGTTTGTAACTACAGAAAGACATGCCCATCATCGTGTGATGCATTCCAATATACCTGACGGAACACAGTTCTATATCATTATTAAGACTATCAGTAAATCTAATGTGGAAGGACTTACAGTAAGTGAATATTTTCTGTTTTAATGTTCGAAACATTGATGAAAAAACAAATTGTTTATTGTCACTCAGACAGTTTCTTGTTTCATTGATGAATTATCAAATTTTCTGTAGTTTCTTAAAAGATGGTGTCTTACCACTGTCAGTTTGATAAAAAAATAAAATATTACATTGTAATAGTTAAATATGAAATACACCTATATGGATTAAATTGAAACAAAACCGAGAAAGAAAAGGTGAAATAGAGCTTTTGCTGTGGTTCCTGTTAATGTACAATTCAGATAAATATATTTCTGTGAGAAATTAATGTGGAATCTGAAGCTTTTCTTTTGGTGTCATGATTTCAAAGTCTCAAATTTGTGTAAGTACATGCTTTATATTCTTTGTAGACATTAGGTCCCTGCTTCATGGACACAACACCACCAGACTTTACAGGAAGTATCTCGGTATCATTGTCAGGAGACTATTTGGTAACGTCATGGCCATCAGGAGCTTTTTCCGACAGTGAAGAATTATTTGAACTGGACTACCAGTTTGCAATAGGTTTGTGCATTTTAGAATATTTTGATTTTATTAACGTGGTAATTGTCATTAATATACATAACTGATACTGAGCTAGTGTTACTAAACTTCATATTCATGATACCTGATATTTTACCATTTATCAAAAAGAAAAGTCTGTAATAGTCTTGCAGCTTTTTGAATCAGTTACATATAATTATTCCTGAAAATTGTTGTTATGAAAACACATTAAATGTAGGTAAATATGCTGTGAAGAAACCATATTGTTTTAAAAAGAGAAAATAAGCAGAACATTGTTGTAAATGACAAAATTGCTATGTAAAATAACTTTTGGAAATTAGTTTAGTTGCACAGTGAGATCCATTAACTGATAGATATTTTAAAATCAGAGAAATTGATTTGAATTTCTTGGGGTGAGTGTTTTGTACAACAGGTTTTCAAAACCCAGTTAAGATTCCAGTTTTGTTTGCTTAGGTCATAGTGCATATGGTACAGACGTACAGACCTACATGCCTCTCAGAACTGAAGGGTCCTGCACCTTGACCTCTCCACCTACCTGCACAGTTGCCAAGGTTACAGATTTAGACTGGTACCTTCATGGTCATCACACATACTATGTCTCCATCAAAGTAACAAATACAGCTGGACTAGTCAAGTTACATACATCAAGTCCATATATTCATGATGTTCAACTTCCAGCTGAGGGAGTTGTCCTAGATATTGACACGCAGGTGAGTTTGGTAAACTTTTAAAATGACGTGTATGGCTTCAATTGTTGACCTTCAAAGGAAACTAGGTACACAGTCATTACAGGTAGCGCCTGGCAGTAAGTTTTAAGAGAATACATTGAAAAAAAAGGCTTTCTGAAAAGAAATTTTGAGGACAATGAATGGTTAAAAATTCAGGTAATCATTTAAAAAAATATGTAGAGTTGTGATTTTTTTAAGGAATGTACAATCTTTGTAACTTACAAGGAATCAAAACATATATAAACCTGAATCAGGAAATTCTATGTTTTTTCTGTAAACCAAAGTAAGGAATGAAATGACTTTTACATGTATTTGTTATTCTTTTTAGGCTTTTTCTGCAGCAGCTGATGTTCCATTACAGGTAAGAAACCATAAAGGATCAATTATAATGGTCCATCTGAAAATAAATGTTAAAAAAGTATATGGGTTGCAAGAAATTTTCGTAATTAAATTCTATTTCATGTAAAGAAAATGTTTCATTATTGTTAAGGTATCTGGACCATGATGGATCATGATCGAAAATTGTATCTCTTTGTGACCGTGAATGGCTGAACCAAACAATTTAAAGCTCAAATTTTGTATATATATTTTTCTCAAGTTGAAACATACTTTGTTGCTTATATGCAGATTCTGTAAAAATAAGTTAGTTATATTGGCATTTCCGAAGTTTGCCGATAATTACCGAGGTCATTTCAATTGCATTGTATGGAACATCCCGGAACTTTTGAATAATCATGTGGTCATTTATGGTCCGGATACCTTAATTATGAAAATTATTTTGGAGAATCTTTAGCTATTGAGTTAATTTACATGTAGTATCTCTAGCATTATTTAGTATCCAGTGATGTTAATTTATTAAGTCTCCCAAACAAAGTTTATTACTTGTTTTAATTTATTTTTAACCAGATTTGCATGAAAAATCTGTGTATTAATTTGTTCACATAAAGTGGATGCTTAGGAGGCTCCAATTTATTACATCCAGTTTGCTTTCAAAATATCAAAAGGATCACATGAGACACAAGTTATTAAATTGTAGGTTTCATTTTCTAAATCTGTTGTTCACATATTTTTGTTCTTAGGAATTGATGACTATATACAATAATGATACAGTTTGATATAAGAAATTATCTAACAAGTGTTATTATGATTACAGGATATAGAAGACATAGATTTCCAGACAGACACTACCAGTATGGCAGCCAGATGGTCAGGATTTGTACATCCACATTTAGATGTTACATATTCTATAAGTATTGGTACTACTAAAGGGGGAAGTGATTTAGTGTCTATGAAAAATGTTGGCAATGTGGTATCACACAAAGAAACAGGATTATCACTTACTCCATACCAGGTAAATAATTTCATAGGTACTACTGACTCATAATCAAGGGTTTACTCAATTATCTCAGTCACCTAAAAAATATGATATAAACCGGAAACTTAGCCAATAGATTAATAAAATTTTCATTTAAAATTTTTCAATAAAGGGCTTATTATGTGTAGTAGGGACAAGAGATAAGTTTGCATTGTAAACAGGTGACTTTTATACAAAAACACAATTTTTCAAGCTTGGGTTATTACATTTTTACTTTTATAAGTATTCATTTAATTGTCAATGGTTTTCTCTAAATCAGGACTAACATATAAACAATATGTAAAATCATGGACTGCAATATTATTAACTTTGGAAAAATAGTATTCCTTCAATACCTGTGATAATTTTACAGGAAGCTGTCTTTAAAACCAACTCGGGCTTTTTAGATTTTCTAGCCTTTGTAATTACCATTTGGTATTTCATGTATGAATTATTATATACATGTATGTTGAATGCATATGTGTTTTATTTCTAGACCTACTTTTTCACTGTGACGGCTATGAGTTCAGCTGGTAACACTGATGTGTCAACTGATGGTGTAACTATATTAACAGAAAATGATATATTACCAGGTGTTATGATATATGACGGAGAACCCTGCAATATGACTGGTAGGTACTGGATTAGATGTGAACAAGTTGGATCTCTATTAAATGTGTATATTGCTCAGTCTTCGGGCATGCTTTGTTAGTACACTGTAAGTCGTGGTATTTGTCACAACTTCTGATGATCACTTATCTGTCAAAAACCTAGTTCATGGCTACATACTTTTGACAAGGATTTCCAGTTGACCAAATTATAAACTAACTACAATGGTTTACATTTACATGTAGCTAGAACAGAAAGTGGCATGATATCCCAAATAAACGAAAAATCAAATCATTTCACTAACTGTTTGGAAATGGAACATTGCAGAAAATGTGAATAGCTAATATGAAAAAAAAAATCCAGTTTGATTACTCTTACAGAGTTACTAGTTAGGTCTGCTTAAAAAGTTATTAAAAAGCTGTTTCTAAAGCTCGCCCAAATAAATTTTATATTTTCCGACAATGACTATGTATTGTATATGTAATATGTTGGAATGAAGCAAAACCAAACATTGTGTATGCCTCATCAGTAATTTTATTTAGCTGTTGCCATAATTTTAATTAACTAATGTTTTTTTGCACATTGTATTTCAGATCTAATGTTGGACCATCATGAAGATGTAAGTACATGTAAAATGAAAACATTATCAGTTTATAGTAGTGGTAAATTTATTTTTTTAGTCCCAAAAGTACATTCTGACATTTTACACAAAGGAATATGATTGTAACATCAACTGTGGTTCAAGAATACATCCCCTGCTTTTCAGTATTATTACACAGGTGACATAAAATCATTATTATATGAATGTTTTGTTAAAAAACAAAAATTTGAAATGTACACACATTACTTTAAATGTAAATCAGCTAAATTTTACCTTAAATGGAGCAACTATCATATGATAAGATTGAAGTCCAGATTTTTATACAATGAAATGTCATAAATGTGACATCATTGCTTTTGTCAACTTACAATTAATCATATTTGTAAGATTTTTTTGTGAAATAAGAGCTACTGTGCTTTACCCAGATAAAGTCATATTCGATGAAAAAATTGACGTGTACCGAAATTTTTACTGCCGAAGTTCAGTGGGTCTCTCCAGGTACTGTGGTCACCTTTACCAGTAAAAACTTACAGCCATAGTTCAGTAAACTGATCAGAAAATTCTAATAAAACCCTACTAAAAAATGGGGAAGGTGTTAAATAAGACATGTTCACTTGACAGTGTTTGCTTTACCCGTTTTTCAGGACCACAGACTTGTTTGTTCAGATGACATTGATGTTCAGATGTCAACAAATTCTCTGAAAGCTTATTGGACTGTACCCGATAACATGAAGCCATACACCAGAGATGCACAGATTGCCATAGAACATAGATCTGGTGTTGGGAGTAAGTTGTTATATCAGAAATTTAAATTCACTATCACACATTATTATATGTAAGTTTAAAGTGAAACTTCTATTGGATAATTGTAGTGATCAATTAACTTAATTAACAGATTTAATACAACCATATTTAAAATAACTCATATATAACTCTTTTTAATGTATATATCTTTTATATGTCAGTGTGACAGTAACCTATAGAATTCAAATTTAACATTAAAATATGTAATTTACAAGACTGAAATATTTTCTTTTTAGATGTATGGAGTACATTGCGTGATTATGTACATTTTCCCACTGTATTTGACATCAGTATAGACGATTTGACACTTAGTCCAGGTATCATGTACAGAATTGTATTAAAACTTTGTGCTAGGATGATTTGCTTCAGTCCAATAAATACAGATGGAGTGATGGTTATGGCTAATCCACCTATGACAGGGAGCATTTCTGTGGAACATCTGAATACCACAGAAACAGGTGGAGATGAGAAGGTACTTAGTGATATAATATGAAAGAAGGATGTTGTGGATTAATGCTTAGCATGCCTACATATTCACAACAAAATTCCAAACATATGTAGAGTCCCTTTATTGTTGTTCTTCATTTTAAAGTCACAGAGGTTAAAAATATCTCACTCTAAGTTCAACATGGCAAAAGGCATAATTATTTGCTCATTGTCAATTATGTCACCTATGTGAAATTGAAGGGCAAAGATACATATCAAACAAAAGATAACAGATACTGTCAATATTTACCGATATTTTCAGTAAAATGTATTTATTGTTGATAAATTCAAATGACATACATTATAAGAAGATGCATTACAAATATATATATTATTTTTTAAATTTTTGAGTTTTTATTTTTACAATACTGTTGTCAAAGCATTTGGAAACAAAAATGATATGAAGGTTCTGTAGATGTCAATTAGTAACGATTGGTTTTCTAGAATATTTAATAATTAAAGACTACCACTGGCAAACAAAAGGGGAGATAATCATTGGACAAATATGAATTTCTGTAACATGTTGTCACAAATTTTATTATCATACAAAAAATATTGGAAACCATGTAAGTTTATAAAAGTTTTAGATTCCAAAATCATATTTGACTGGAACTTTTAATGTATTTCAGCTGAAGGTGTCCTTCACGAGATTTTATGACCCTGATATTGAAGATATGACAGAAAAATATGATGCTGTTGACAAATATGAGTTTACCATAACTGATAATTCTGTACATGGAAAAATATACATGGATTGGATAAATCTGGACACTTACTCAACTAATGGAAATCAGGTATATGTAATTGGAAATTTTAACATGGGAAGGAAGTATTTGTTCTATCTGAATATTGATGAAATGATGTTCATAAGGTGTTATATTTTTTATTAGGACAAACAACAAAATGGATAACAGGAAAGGTCAACAATGACATACCAATCAATCAAAGCAACCCAACTGACAGAACTCCAGACAAAACATAACATAAAAGAGTACAAAACACAAACATAGAAGCATTTTTATCACAAATATTTTAGTAGGAAGATGTATGTGCTCTAATAATACGATTATTAAATTTATTTTCTTTCTTTCTTGAAACTATAAGATTTTAATATGATTTCAGATATTCAGGTGTTACTTGAAGTTATCAGTGCTATAATATATACTTTTAGATGTCATTTGAGTATGTTTTGAATGGAACAATGGATTTCTCCAGATGTAAACGATTCTCTGTCAGAGGATACAACAAGGCCAGACATTATTCTACTATTTCTACTGAAATTAAAGACTGTGATGCTATTAATCCTATATTAATTCAACCTAATGTGGTTATAGATGCTGTAGGGGTACCTGATGTTTTGGGTAAGTATTGTGATGCTATCTGTCCTATATTGATACAACCTAATGTGGTTATAGATGCTTTAGGGGTACCTAATGTTTTGGGTAAGTACTGTGATGCTATCAATCCTAATGTGGTTATAGATGCTGTAGGGGTACCTGATGTTTTGGGTAAGTACTGTGATGCTATCAATCCCATATAGATACAGCTTATTAATGTTGAACATTCTTTATGAGCACCTTATGCTGTATATAAAACTATTTTTTGTAAGCATTTTGGTTTTTTGAGAATCTGAAGTTCTATTGTCTGTTATATGATTTTATACTATTTTTGATTTTCAGACGGAATAGGAAAAACAATATTTTTGGAGAAGAATGCTCTGTGGACAAGTCCTGACAAAGATTACACGCCATACAAAAATGTTATATCAGCTGTGTGGCCTTCACTCCGTCACAGAGATTATACATATGCTATTATAGATGCCAAGTCTGTAGATGTGACGACGTATTATCAGCAGACCAATCAGTTAAACCTTAATGATCCTTGTAGTCATCCTGACAAAATAAGATGTGGATCAACAGGTATATTGAAATTCATATGATGACTGCATAAAAACCATTGAAAGGGGTGTTCACTTATATAATGATTATCAATAAAGATGTTAACCTTGAAGGAAAAGCTTTACTGGAAACAAAGAATTTCAGCTTCGACTAAACGTGTTATTAAAGGTTTTTGAAAATTTTTTATGATGTTTTTTGTATACTTGTATAAAGGGAAAAAATAGCAGCTTCATTGATAAAAATTTATCTTGACAATGCTAAAAAAAAAATTAAATCAGTAAAATTAATATTTCATTGATGTTTGAATTTTAGATTGCATTATAACAACTCGAAATATTGTGTCAAAAAATGAAATTCTTTTTCCAGACAGAGAATTTATGAATGAAATATTTGAGGGAAGTGATGTATTGGTACATGGAACTCGTTATACAGTATGTGTACATGCTAAAGCCAAAGCAATTCAGCATGAAGAGTGGATTGAACAGTTGGAAGAGACCAGTGCTTGTAGTGATGGTATTGTTGTGGATCTAACTCCACCAACAGAAGGTAGATTGTGGATTGGAATAAACCCTGGTATATCTTATCAGGTACATATTATAATTTTCATTTCATTTAATTTCATGTTTATGGGGGAACAGTTCAAATGTAAATCCTTAGGATCTTTTTTTATTTTAACATATTTTTTTTTTTTTTTGGGGGGGGGGATGAATTAAAATGTTTTTTTCATATTTTGATGTTTGGTGTTTTATAATGTCAAGAATTTTCCTTGTAAACTTTAAATAGAAATACAGTGGAAATTCAAATACATTACTTAGTCCTTTAGAATTAAAATTACTCAAACTGTACATCTAATTTTGTCTGTCAATTTTTCTTAAGTTTTTGAGCATCAGTTAACATTTAATATTTAATGTCTATTTTCCTTATCCTTGTTAACTTTAAGGAATCATGTTTTTTTAAATTCAAAGTATTGTTAGTTTCCATTGTTCATTCATTTAATTTATTTCATTAAAAATTTAAATGATTACTTCGGGATAATTTATTATAAGAAAAAGCTTAATTAGCTCATCATAGTTATATTTGTCAATATTATTACATTATTTAGATTATAATAATTATTTCAGACTACCACTACAGATATGTATATAAACTGGGATGATTTCAGGGATGTAGAGGAATACAATACAGGACCTTATTCAACTGGCATCAAAGAATATTTTCTTGGCATCGGTAATTATTCTTCTACATTATATATGTTTAGATAAATGTTTCTCTATTTCTTTGTCAATTTAACCGTTTCTGAACGTGTTGTTTATCAAAAGTTTAGTCAACATGTGGTTGCTTACGATCTGAGTCAATGAATTGTTATAAGACAAATGTTGTAACTTTTATGTTTGGATTTATTGGAATCGAATAATAGCAACATATGAACATATTGCATCATTCATTAAATAGCCTCTTACTGTGATATGATGAGACACTGTCAATAAAACATTTAACATGTAATAACTAATTTTGATAGTTATTGATAATGAGAAACATCAGTCAATTACCTCCCTTAACCAAGTTACCCAGGGGAGATAATTGTTATGTTCTATTTGGTTCTAAGGGCCAAAGGGACACTATTTTGTTATCTCCCCTGGAAAAAGTTATCACACAAATGACAGAACAATGTTTCACATTTTTGAATTATGTATTTTACAGTTAAGACATGATTTTGTGCCTTTTATATCATTTTTTCAACTTATATTTTATATACACAAGTCTTTTAGCATCAAGTGGATCTTTAAATACTAACCTATGTTTCTTTTTATGAAAATTTGGCTATTCCGAGTTTATAGTACCTGTATTATTGAACAGTCTAATCTGAACTTGTTTTTGCACGGACTTTGAAATGGATTTCATGCTTTGAAAGAACTTGTTATATTGGTTTACTTTTTAACCGGGTTTTCCTCTGGGCGAGCGGCTGCCAATCGTGTCGGGCCTATAACTTTCTTGTCTTAAGAGCTAGACCTTAGATCTATGGTATGTGGATATGTCACCTCAAGACGATGTGTCATGTTTCAAAAATGTTGACCTATGACCTGGACCCTTGACCTTAGGGTGAATAAATAGGTCATTTTAGATCATCTTCGTGTCTGGCCTATAACTTTTTTGTCTAAAAACCTAGGCCTTGGATTTTTGGTGTGTAGGTAGGTTATCTCAAGATAATGTGTCGGTACCAGGAATATTGACCTTGACCGTTGACCTCAAGGTGAATAAATAGGTCATTTTTTGGATATACATATATGTTTAATGCTAACTTCAATCTTATTGTTTATCAAGGTTATAACAGAGGTAAAAATGATGATGTTTTTTATTGCTACAGTATGTGTTGTATATATTAATACTCAAGGACCTACCAATTAAATTTTTTGTTTAGTTTGTTTAGTTGGGGTTTTACGCCATTTTCAGCCCGCTTGGCTATTTCGCGGCGGCCAGTTTTTATTGGTGGAGGAAGCCGGAGTACCCGGAGAGAACCACCGACCTTCGGTAGGAAAATTCCTTGTCAGTTTAGATCGCATTTGAACACACCCCGCCACAGGTGAGATTCGAACTCACAGCCTCAGTGTTGACAGGCTAGTGATCATTTGTAGTCTGACAAACTACCTAGACCACTCGGCCACAGAGGCCCCCCAATTAAATTGTGGGAAAGGACCTAATTCTTTTCTTTAAAATTAAAAATTTCGATTTTCCATCTTTTTTTTACTTTCAAAATAAATATATTCTAATATTTAGGCACTATGTTCATATAGATACTGCTATAAGCAGTTTGTTGGAGAAAAGTTACTCAGTGAAAAAGAAATAGAAGGAAAACCCGGTTTGCTGTCACTCAGACAGCTCTCTTGTTTGTTATCATTTATTGCCATTTATATCCATTCATACAAATTCATGTATGTCAAATTATAAAAAAAATTTGTGTGTCGTTATTCAAGTTTGTGTCTGTTTGAAACAGAAATTTTAAATCAATTACTGATTCTGAATTTATGCATTCCAACTGATAATTCGTAAAATCTTCTGTAAAAGCAGAAAGGAAATCGGTAATAAGTGCAGCAAAACATTTTTAATATGAGAATAAATTGTGACAAAGCATGATGTAAAAATGTCTAGAGACAATTTAATGTGAAGAAAAATCATTGGTCACTATGTGCATAATGGGTTTCATTTAGTTCAGATTTTCATTATCACAATGTTCAGTAGAGTGATTTGTGCTATTAAACCTACCGGAGATAACATTAATATTGTTTCAGTTTTGACTAAAATATAGAATTTGATTTGATTGTTGATTTTAGGAAACATGTACAATATTGCTACTTCATTTAATATTTCTATAGGTACGACCCCAGGAGGAAATGATGTCTTTGCCTTTGAGAGTGTCGGAGTTGTACAACATAAATCTCTACATAACTTACATCTACAGAATGGATACCAGTATTATGCAACGTTAAAAGGTTTGATATTATTACATAAATTATAATGATGAGTAAAAAAATCAAGTTTTGAGGTACTAATAAATTTTCATATTTCCAAACTAGGTATTTAAGTGTTTTGTATTAGCTATAAATTATTTATCAATTTAACATGACTGGAATATTGTAGTGGTCTCTTAATCTTTTTTACAGCTGTTGATTTTGCTGACAGAGTTAGAGAAGCTGTATCAGATCCAGTTACCATTGATGTGACACCACCAGCGACATCAAGTAATCCAATTACTCTGACAAATCGTCATATCACATCCACAACAGAAATAAATCCATGGTGAGTTATTTGCCTATTATTTTCCAATGGAATCTATGTAAACCTTACCCAATGCATACAATATTACCATCTTAACAAAATGTTTGTGTCGTAAAATATACAAATAATATATTTATTATTTTAACAAATCTATTGCGTAAGTGCTCTACCTTTAGAAACCAGTTCTGTTCTTTTACCAATAGCTATCAAAATTTGAAGAAAAACTTGTTTTTATCAGTTTGATGATTTACTGCAGGCTTGCATCTCCAAATAATATGAAGTAAAACCAAGTTTTCGGACAATTAAACAGCTCATATCTTGTTTTTTATACCCTGTCCAAGAATAATAATGTTGAAGTACTGTGAATTCTTAATTTCTAATAGGCAGGAGGACAGGTGATCTGTGTCTTACAGACACACAATCTCTAGTTTTTATACTTTTCTGTTTGAAATAGATATTAGTTAATATACTGAATACAGTTTTAGGATTAACACAAGTATAATGCCTTCATTGTAGCTGGAAGGGTGTTTTCAATGATCTTGAGAGTGGTATAGATTATTATATGTGGTCAGTAGGATCAGAACCAGGATATACAGATATGATGCCATACATGAAGGTTGTGGATGAAGAATGTGGATTAACTGATAAAAATAATCCACTGGACCTACTGGATGGACATTATTATTACATAAATATCAGGGTAAATATGAAAGAAATAACATTGTGTAATAACAGATAAAAACAATCCACTGGTCCTACAACACGGACATTATTATTACATAAATATCAGGGTAAATATGAAAGAAATAACATTGTGTAATAACAGATAAAAACAATCCACTGGTCCTGCAACACGGACATTATTATTACATAAATATCAGGGTAAATATGAAAGAAATAACATTATGTAATAACAGATAAAAACAATCCACTGGTTCTACAACACGGACATTATTATTACATAAATATCAGGGTAAATATGAAAGAAATAACATTGTGTAATAACAAATAAAAACAATCCACTGGTCCTACAACACGGACATTATTATTGCATAAATATCAGGGTAAATATGAAAGAAATAACATTGTGTAATAACAGATAAAAACAATCCACTGGTCCTACAACACGGACATTATTATTACACTTCATAATTCACAAATGAATTAAATGTTATATTTCACTCTAGGAAGTGACTAACATATGCAAATTAAAATTCATATACATAATTTCCTCATATTTTACCATTAAATCTTTTAAGCATGTCAATTCAGTAAATAGTATACTAATTTGATGACCAAAAACCTACATTGAAAAAAACTAATGTCATCTAAACTAAATTCTATGCTTCTTAGACAATTGATTTTTTAAAAATGGCAACATGGGTAGAGATTTTATTTTATTCTATTTATTTCCTGTCCTGTTTGAAACCTTTGCTGTATGGCATATAAAGAGGCGTGTATATCAAAAACATTTAATGATCAGTTGAAAGCACAACCTACATACAGAATATGTATGTTCCGAGCAAATACAGTTAAACTTACAAGAATTGTGTCTGCCATGATCCTTCTCTTACTTGAGGGGGCCTCAGTGGCCGAGTGGTCTAGGTAGTTCGTCAAGACTACTAATGATCACTAGCCTGTCAATACTGAGGAAGTGAATTCAAATCTCACCTGTGGCGGGGTGTGTTCGACTCTGATCTTAATTGACAAGGATTGCCAATTTTCCTACCGAAGGTTGTGGTTCTCTCCGGGTACTCCTGTTTCCTCCACCAAAAGAAACTGGCTGTCGCGAAATAGTCAAATGTGCTGAAAACGGCATAAAACCCCACCTTAACAAACAAAAACAAAATGCTTGAAAAATTGAATCTGGGTCAGCAGCACTTAATAATAAATTTGGTGCCAAATTTCCAAGTTTATATTTCTAAAAGGTACCCAGAGGGACTATTTTTTTAAGGAAACCAAATAAACTTGTTCCATCTGTGACATTTTAAGTTGGGTGTTGGTGACTGAGAATCACTTATTAGTTTATTTGGCCTAATAATTCATGTGTGTGCTACATGTATATGATTCGTAAAGGAATATGTTGTTCGGTCACTCTTTATAGAAATTAGGAAATCATATGTAATTTTTTTTATTCGAGTATTGGGTACTTCATTTACTAAATTAATTTCAAAGACTAACCTGATATGGACAATGCATGATTTTCATGCGCACATATTTATTTAGGCATTCAACAAAGCTGGTTTGTCATCACTTGCAACATCCTGGGCTTTCCAAGTAGACACAACACCACCTACTGCTGGCCATGTGTATGATGGGGAGAAAACTCTGTTAACACAGACTGTAAAGGATATTGACTACCAAACAGAGACAAAAGTGCTCCATGCTTACTGGGAAGGTTTCCACGAGTCTCACTCAACTATAAGGGATTACTATGTATGCGTGGGAACGTGTCCACAATGTGAAGATATTCTACAGGAACAAGCTGTTGGAATAACAGATGGTAAGTACATATGTAAAAATATAAATTTCATTGTCTGACCTACAATAGGAGGTGGCATTTAGACTTTTTGTTTTGTTTGTAGATTTTTAAACATATTATTGCTGAACACAACAATATATAGTAAACTTTGTAATCCAGATACTGGTTTAACTAAACTTCTTAAAGACTTTAGTTTATAATGTTTTTCCATTGGAAGTGGGGTATACAGGAATCACTCTATTTCCTGTATCCTTCGTCTAATCTTCATAAACTGAGTACCAGATTATGATGTGTAGACTTTACTCTGGTTTAGAAGTTTCAGTCCATTTAGTTTTCAGTGTTTTGGTCCTTAGGGCCCAGGATTTTGACCTTATGCTTCTTATCAGCTTGCTATCTTAGATATATATTTAAGTTGGTACATTGTTAAATATTCATGTTCCTGTAGGTAGGATGTTCTAATCCATTGAAATCAAGAAGTCATAAACCTTGCCCACTTTCTGGTTTTACTGGTTGTACAATATGTTATCATTATTTTCAGAGTTCACACTAGAGAATATCCACTTAGGAGCAGGATTGAGATATTATGTAACAGTAACAGCCTGTAACACTGCCGATATGTGCACTACTGTAACATCAGACGGGGTTATTATTGATAACAGTGCTCCTACGGCTGGCAGGGTACAGGACGGCACGGGATATTATGATACACAGTATCAGTCACTCAAGTGAGTATACTATATTATACAGATAAACTTAGATTTATATTATTGCCTGTTTGGGCTGTCAAAATCCAAACATTTTATGAAATGTTCTACAAATTTTGCATTGTTGGTTGTCATCATTAGATCAGTCAAAGTTCACAAATTTCAGAAAACTAGTTAAACATAATTCCATTAAATTTAAATAATTTGTTTTAAAAGCTGTTACTACCATATTTATTATCTTTACAGTACATATATTTCTGCCAAGTGGTATGGATTTGACGACCCTCAGTCAGGTTTAGAGAAGTTTGTTTGGAGAGCAGGAACAACACCAGGGGGAGATAACATAGTGTCAGCGATAGAGCTGCATTTAACAGAGATAGCTGTGTTATCAAATTCCTCAAACTATAACCTTGACCTTCCAGTGAATCAGAAAATTTATGTTACAGTCAGAGTTTATAATAAAGCCGGTAAGTTCTTCTTTTTTGGGGTTTTGATAAATTTCCAGCATTATTTTTACTTTTGTTTATTGAAGTACTGTCACCTTATAACAGTTGATCACTTGGACACCCATAGGAACAACGTAACATGTTTGAGTGTAATAGTTCAAGTGTTCAAAATATAAAGAATATAAGCTCTTACATGTATATGGCAGTTTAGGATTATCAAGCAATCAAACTTCCACTATATTAATATTCTTATCCAGATTTTCCAGTGGAAATAACCGTTCATTAGTTTGTCCAGTTAATTCCACCTTATATAAGTATGCTGTATTTTGATTGGATAAGATGAATTGTATTTGTTTGCAAATTTAATAAATTTCAATCTTTTTGTTACTGTTCCTTTGTATTTGCTTCAAGGGAATTCCACAAAGCGTGGTATTTGTGAAAAATACAATGCTAAATAGAAAATGCCATGTCTAAAAATAGTAACCACGAAGTCTCAACGAAAAATCATTTGTTCCATTTAACAGCAAGATAAGAATTTTTGTTGGAATTGAAGAAATATATCCGAACGGCTCGGGAAATTCACCAGTCTCTCAACCGGTATTTTTTTGGCAAATACCACGCACAAACATGATATATTTCTTTAGTGGTGGATGGTTTAGGGCTGTGCAGCCAGGCAGCACCAGAGATATCCAGTGGGCTGTTAATTTGATGGCCCACTTCGTGTTGACAATACTGTGAATTCAGTTATTTTGTTGACATCAGTTTTCGTGGATTTGTGGGAAAATATATTTGTGGGTTCTTTATTTCTTGGATTGCAAATTTCAAAACCAATGTTGAAATTAAAACTGTTGTAAAAGGCAAAAAGTTTCAAAATTAGAAGATGCATATTAAATAAACTTTTTGATCTTAAATGAAATATAAGCAATGATCTCAGTTTGATTAATTTCAACTTATAAACCAGAAATCTATGATTAAAAAGTTCGCCTTGTTCCCCCACTAATTTTGGTATATGGATGTGTAGCTCTTGAGATGCACCCTCACAGCAAGTAATATGATTGTAGGTCGGTTGGCAAAACTTAACCTAAGTCAATGAAGTGCAGTATACGTAGGTCAGAGTGACCTAATTTAGGTTGGAGGCTGTGTTACTCCCTGAGTTGCACCCTGACACCAAGTAATATGATTGTAGGTCCCTGGTATCGGAGAAATGAACTTGGAAATAAAACTAAACCTAAGACAATGACGCCCAATAAATCAGTCAGAGTGACCTAAGTTTGGTGGGAGGCTGTGTTACTCCCCGATATGCACCCTCACACCAAGTAATATTATTGTAGGTCACTCTGTGTGTTAAAACTGATATTTGACATAAAACTTAAAAGCCGGTAAACTGTGTAATATGGGGCATGTGACCTTCATGTTATGTCACATGGTCAGTCTCTTCATCATGCACCTACACACAAAAATGTATGACCCTATGTCGACTAGTAACTGAGAACTGGCTGCGGACGTGGACGTGGGGGGTACTCCAATAGTCCCCCTCAACTTCGTTGAGGCGAACTTATGAACATTTTGGGTTTTGTCAAAATGAATATTGTAAGAACATTCATATTTCTTTGGGTTCTTAAATTAGAGGATTAATCTGTCTGCGAAATCCATAAAAATTGGTTTACCATGAATAATAGTGTTTCACAATATTATAAATACTGTAAATTCAGAAATTATTGCGTGCATTTATTATTGCGATTTTGTCATTTTAGACCAAAATTCAATTTTAATTTTTACGATATTGAGAAAAATCCTGCTTCAGTCATATAAAAAAATTCCAAAATGCAAGTTTAAATTATTGTGATTACAACCCTGTCGCATTTTTCGCAATAATAAAAACATCGCAATAATTTCCAAATTTACAGTAAGCAGTCTATTAAAAAATTATTATATATATGATCAATTAAATAGTCAGATGAAACAAAAGCTATATAAAATGATACCATGTTTTAATTTTTTACATATGGTTAGTAAAAATTATACATTTGTATAGTGAATATTTGTAGGATTATGGTCAGAATCAACATCAAATGGATTTATTGTTGATATCACACAGCCGGTTATATCAACTTCACCGACATTCTCAGAAGACTTTGGAATTATGGGATTGACCCAAATCTATCGGTCAGCTATGAAAATTGAATGGGCTGTGGAGGATGCCGAGTCTTTTATTAAAAGACAATATTTGTCTATTAAATCACACATTGGTGGAGAATTTATGTTGTCATCCCAATCAGTAAGTCTTTTTGTAATACATAAATGTTATGGAGTGTCA
This sequence comes from Mytilisepta virgata, assembly GCA_028015205.1. NCBI lineage: Eukaryota > Metazoa > Mollusca > Bivalvia > Mytilida > Mytilidae > Mytilisepta > Mytilisepta virgata. The sequence continues at coordinate 44,026,848 of CM051515.1, forward strand.
GAAGGCATGTTTAATTTTACCCTATGTGCACAAAAATTGTAATTTTATTTTTCATTTGCTATTGAAGACTGATGTGTAAAAATTTAATGTGACATCATCCAGAAAATATTTGAAATAATTCAATACTGGTTATGAATACATGTAGGTCAAACTTTGTAGATATAAGAATGTGCTTTGTGTAATAATTGTTTTATATGTACGATATTGGTACATTGGTCCTACTATTAATACAGATGTTTTAAATCTGTAACCTTCAGAAAGAGGAAATACTTTGAAAAGAGATCATTCTTTTGTTATTTGGTTAATTATTAGTGTTTTACTTAAAACTAATTAAAATTAAATGCATCAGTAATGCCCAATTTTTGCAGATTAAACTATTGACTCCACATGATACATCAAATTTAGTTTAGCATGTTGTAATTTATTCCCCCCCGCGACGAAAGAAGCAGAAGGCGAGATATAGGTGTTGACTCTCCGACAATGATGTAGGCAGCATCGTCAACAATTTTAAAGTTTTCTTCTTAAGTTAGATTGATAGGAATTACTTGTGATAGATCAATGATATTTTGTATAGAGTTACATAACTATCAGTACATCTCAATTTGACAACAATTTTCAGGCCCTAGGTCCAGTGACTTTCAATTGATAAGCAATTTTAAATGTTAAGTTTTCTGCTTAAGTTAGTTTGATATGAACTACTTGTGATAGATCAATGATATTTTCTATAAAGTTGGATTACTATCAGTACATCTCAGTTTGATGACCATTTCAAGGCCCTGTCTAAGTCATGGTTCAGCAAATTTCAATTAATTAGCAATGTTGCTGTCCATCAGATTGTCTTTTTTCGAATATTTTGCTGACAGGTGAGACATATCTCTGTGTTAACAGTTTTGTATTCATCTTGTGTATATAATATTTATATAACTTGTTTTATAGATAAATGGAATAGCCAGATCCTATGTATTTACTGGATTAGATTTACACGATGGAGTTACGTATTATGTGACATTAATATCATGCAATAGTGCAGAGATTTGTACGAAAAGTACATCACAAGGAATGTTTGTTGATAGTACTCCACCATCTAGAGGTTTGTTGTCATAATAAAGATGAAATAATTATTGCTTATCATGCAGAGTGGAACTTTTATTCTTATACACTAATACCTGTCTAAACCAAACCTAGATTGAAGATTTTTAGATTTGACAGGTGTTCAGATTACACAGGTTGATTTTGGAAAGAATATGAATCTAATGCATAAATTTCATTTTAACTTTATATAAGTTTCACTGTATTAATTATATAAGTATCATTTTGTTTTTATATTGATTAATAAAATTTAAAGAACAAAATGGATAACAGGAAAGGTCAAGAATGACATACCAATCGATCAGTGCCACCGAACAGACAGAACCCTGGACAAAAAATAACATATAAGAGCACACAACACAAACAAAAACACAACATACACTGAACATATTAAGTTTCTTAACCATGTTTGATAATATTAATGTGGATGAGGATTTTTAAACCTGATTTTCTATTAAACACAAAGTATAGGATTATTATTTAGGCAATATATGGCAGGCAGTTGGGCAGAATGAGGTAGCTTCTAACAGTGATGAATGAAAATATTGTTTGCTGTCAACAAGACACTGTCTTCTTTTATTTTGATTTCTAGAAAATTTAACATATGGGAAAAAGTGATCTTTTCAATAGAAGAGTAGTATTTTTCAAAATTTGAAATTGGCATAAAGAATTGGCTAGGAATAGATATCTAACTTCATGTTACTTGGCATTTATAGACTTAACTCTTTTCAAAGGTTTGGCAGTGCCACAGACATAGTCATAACTGCTAAGTGTCTTTCAAACTTGTGTATGCATTCTGATGAGACTTTTATGTTGACATACCTGTCTCCTATTATTGATAGGAATGTTTGCCATAACCACAGACCATGCTGCTGACCCAGATCTCGCCAGACATTCTGAAGGTTGGATGACATTCTCAACAAATGCTGTATATCTGGCCTGGCTTGGATTCTCTGACATACATTCAGGGATAGATCATTACAAAGTAACTGTGGGATCATCTTATATGGCTAAAGATTTAACAAAGGTTGGTCAAGGGAGATAATCACTGAATTTTAATAAAGAAAAATATAGTGTTATTATATCCCTTTGAAATCTGGGTTCCTAAATGAACTTTGTACATACTTGAATGAACCATTTTATGGTGTATCTGTAATTCTTTTAGCCATATCAGTGGGTTGTGAGAATTGATTCCTTTTTCAGAACTGCTGTCTGACAAGTATAGTGCTCCATGTGTTTTTTTGCCAGTTGATAATGTTTTGTTGAACGCGATAATTAGTTGCATTGTTGGCACACTAACATGATGTAATGTGCAGTCAATATTTCAGAATGAATGAATTGTAAGGACATGTATTTTTTAAAATTTGATACCAAAGCAAATTTCCAATGGATTTTTTGCTTGTGACTTTTCAGAATTTCTGATTTCTATTTAAATTTAATGCTACGTTATATATATGAAAGTAATTCTTGATATCTAAAAGGCTGTTAGTAGTTCTATTTAATTTTTCTTTTCATATTTATACAATGAAATTACCCACAATGCAACTTCAGTTTCTTTTTGTCGAGCCTTCGACTTTTGTCGAAAAAGCGAGACATAGCGATCCTACATTCCGTCGTCGTCGTCGGCGGCGGCGGCGGCGTCCACAAATATTCACCCTGTGGTTAAAGTTTTTGAAATTTTAATAACTTTCTTAAACTATCCTGGATTTCTACCAAACTTGGACAGAGGCTTGTTTATGATCATAAGATAGTATCCAGAAGGAAATTTTGTAAAAAAAAAATTCCAGTTTTTCCGTATTTTACTTATAAATGGACTTAGTTTTTCTGCCAGGAAACATTACATTCACTCTGTGGTTAAAGTTTTTAAAATTTTAATAATTTTCTTAAAATATCCTGGATTTGTACCAAACTTGGACAGAAGCTTTTTTATGATCATAAGATAGTATCCAGAAGTAAATTTTGTAAAATAAAAATTCCAGTTTTTCTGTATATTACTTATAAATGGACTTAGTTTTTCTGCCAGGAAACATTACATTCATTCTGTGGTTAAAGTTTTCAAAATTTTAATAACTTTCTTAAACTATCCTGGATTTGTACCAAACTTGGACAGAAGCTTGTTTATGATCATAATATAGTATCCAGAAGTAAATTTAGTAAAAAAAAAAAAAATTTTTCCGTATTTTACTTATAAATGGACTTAGTTTTTCTGCCAGGAAACATTACATTCACTCTGTGGTTAAAGTTTTTAAAATTTTAATAACTTTCTTAAACTATCCAGGAATTTTACTATTATGTGCATTCACCTATCACACTGAAAATATAGACAACATCAAAAGTAGGCGAGACACTGGGTTCTGCGGAACCCTTACGAATTTTTTTGCATTAGTTATACTAATTATATTTTCTTATATTATTTTTCTGTTTGTACTACATGTACTTTCATAAAAAGTAATAACAAAAATATATATTTATATGTACTTTTCTGTTCCACAGGATCATACTGCTAAGTACATCCACACCACTGCCAATACAGACCATGGTGATGAGGGCAAAGTTCAACTGTACAAAGTAGAAACAGAGACACTCACCAATTATGATACGCTCTTCATTACCATATGGGCTGTCAACACGGTATTGTTCTTGTTATTTTTATACATGCTTCATTACCATATGGACTGTCAACACGGTATTGTTCTTGTTATATTTATACACTCTTCATTACCATATGGGCTGTCAACACGATATTGTTCTTGTTATATTTATACACTTCACTACCATATGGGCTGTCAACACGGTATTGTTCTTGTTATTTTTATACATGCTTCATTACCATATGGGCTGTCAAAACGGTATTGTTCTTGTTATATTTATACACTCTCCATTACCATATGGGCTGTCAACACGGTATTGTTCTTGTTATTTTTGTACATGCTTCATTACCATATGGGCTGTCAACACGGTATTGTTCTTGTTATATTTATACACTCTTCATTACCATATGGGCTGTCAACACGGTATTGTTCTTGTTATATTTATACACTCTTCATTACCATATGGGCTGTCAACACGGTATTGTTCTTGTTATTTTTTAATAAGACAAGGTTACTTATATTTAAGCAAATTTTGCTTATAAATGAAAGGATTTGGATTAGAAAGAAAAAAAAATTCAGTTTCAGTCTTTATACGATGTGTTGGAAAATGGTTCCGATGTGTAACAATGTAAAACAATTAATTGTACTTTATATTGATTGGCTGTTTTTAATTTTTTTTAGGTTGGATTAAGAAGTCATCTTATTCATTCAGCTTTTTATAAAAACCCAGCATCAAGCACACTAGATTTGATCAGAAGGTGTGATGCAATGTCATGTGAAGGTCATTGTGTTTGTGCACCACAGGATCAGAAATGTCCATATAATCCTAGCTTAGGCAGCTGTACTGATGTTTCTAGCAGTAAGTAAACATATTACTTTAATGACTAGAATTAAATGTTCCTAGTAGTCATGTACACACCTTTTCAGTGGTAACTTTTATATAAAAACGTAAGTATATGGTGTATGTGTTTAAGAGACATCCCATAGGATTGTACATGGAAAATTGTGTCAAAATTTAGAAAATGAGACTGGTTAATATTTTTACTTTACAGCTGTATTTACTAGTACCCAGTATACCTTGTTACAAGTAAAAGATACAAATGGTTACTCAGACAATGACCAAACAGTAACAGCATCCAACAATGTACTACGAGCCATCTGGCAGATATCACAAGTCTATCCATCTAAACCTAAATGGTAAGATTGCATTAAATTCCTTTTACTTAATTAAGTGAAAATATTGTAAAGACCTTTTTGAACTTTCAATTCAAAGTCAAGCAAAGAAGGATTTCTAGGAAGTATTTGAAAAGTTTGAGTAATTGTAATAACAGTGTGATCAAATAAAATATGATAACAAAATTAAGGAAGTTTTTAAAAAATAAAACAAAATATGCAAGTTTGAAGAATCTATCATTAAAATGTAATAAAGGTATGAACATCTTATTTTTGTGTGATTTTAGTAGTTAGATTATTATTCATTGATTTGTTACAGAAATTACCAGTATTTAGCAAAATTCAAAAATAATAGAAATACTAAGGGTTCATTCCTTACATTACACATGGTAGATCTCCTTAGCTGAAATTTTGTTTCCTATTTCGGTATTTTTGGTTATGAGTACTTCTTGTTTAAAATAAGTTTGGTTTTTGGTCTTCCAAATGTTTTGGTTTTAATGCTGCTGGTGAGAGGTAACTCCTTGAAATGTGTCGTATACAGCATAGTGTAAATTTAGTATATCTAATATTAGTATCTTTGGATTGTTATTTAGATATTACATTTTTCTAGCATAGATTATTTCTCACCAGATGTATACTTTTGTATACTGATGAAAGTTTGTGTACTTCAGGTATGAATGGAGTGTTGGTTATGCAATATATGACACACCTCTTGGTATATATGATCTGGTACATGATAAAGTTTGGCAGGATGCTGGACAGTTATTAGATGCTGCATTTACCATTGAACAAGGTAATGTTTTAAATGGAGCTGAAAGAATTTTGAAATTGCATAAAGGAAAATGAGAATAAGAGAAAATTTAGTTGTGCAGTTTAGGCTTTTATAATTTTGTTACCTAATTAAATTCTATGTGAAATCATACATGTATGGAACTGAACACATTGTTTGATTTTTTGAATAGGAGAAGATAAGTTTCCTTTGTTTTACAGGTGATACTTTACTCCAATCCAATGTACAGTATAAAGTATTTGTGAGAATTTGGTACTCTTCCAATACCTATGCTGTGTTCCAGTCTAATGGTATCTATGTAATGACTCAGGCTCCTGCATTAGCAACTGTTAGAGGTGCAGCGGTTAGTATATTTTTAAGTCAGTTTCTTAAACCTTAATGCAGTGGGTCTTGTAATAGTAAAATTGTCTTAAATTTATATTTGACTTTCAGTTTTCTGTAAAGTAAAAAAATATTTAAAACCAGCAATTTTCATTTACATGTAAGAGATACATCTTTCTTGTTTAAATTTTGAATTTGAAACTGGTTTCCAACTAATGTTGATTTTGAAGAATTATATAGAGGTCAAAATCTTGAAGTCATACCCCCACTCCTAAGTGCGGGGCTATACTGCATTCACCTTGTCCGTTCGTTTTTTGTCACCTTTTTCTCAGCTTCTACTGGGCAGAATGATTTCATAATTGGTATGTAGCTTTGACATGTTGAGTTGTATGTTGTCGTATTTTCAGTTCTGCCAGACCCCAACTCTTGTTTGACGGGACTTTGACGAGTGGGGGTATCCTAAGCACGACATCGCGCTCAACTTCTAGTTAATTTTTTTTAGCTCACCTTGCCAAAGGCAATGTGAGCTTAAGTCATCACTTGGCGTCCATCGTCCATCCGTCTGTGAACTTTTACATTTTCATCTTCTCCTCTGAAACCCCGGACCTATTGAACTGAAACTTGGCCTGAAGCTTCTATGGAAGGTCCTTTACAAAGTTTGCATAAATCATCCCGGTCCATCAAACAAAATGGCCACCATTAGCATTTACATGTTCTGATTGGTTCAAATTTAAAACTTCTCCTCTGAAACCATAAAGCCAAATGAACTGAATTTTGGTATGGAGCATCTATAGAAGGTCCTTTACAAAGTTTGGATAAACCTGCTTGGTCTGTGAAACAAAATTGCTGCCATGAGCATTTACATGTTCTGATTGGTCGAAATTTAAAACTTCTTCTTCTCTGAAACCGTAAAGCCAAATGAACTGATTTTTAGCTCACCTGGCTATGGCCAGGGTGAGCTTTTGCCATCACTTGGCGTCCGTCGTCCGTCCATCGTCCGCCCGTCGTTAGCTTTTCATTCAAACATCTTCTCCTCAGAAACCATTTGGCCAATTCCAACCAAACTTTGCATGAGTGGTGTATGGAAGGTCCTCAACAAACTTTCCTCATTTAGTTCTGATTGGTCAAGAAACATGGCCACCAGAGGCAATTCTTGTTTCTGATTGGCTGATTTTCAAAAATCTTCTCCTCTGAAACCGCTGGGCCGATTGGTTTGAAACTTAATAGGAATGATCTATGACATGTCCTCTACAAACAATCCTCAATTTATTTTGATCTGACATAAAACATGGCCGTTGTAGCTAAAAATAGAATATAGGGGTGCATGTGTTGTGTTTAGCTTATAACTTAAAAACCGTTACAGATATCAAAAATCTGACATGAGGTAAAATTGATCAGCATGACAAGATCTACCTACCGTAATTACTCTAATTATTCGACACTCTAATTATTCGACACTTTTCAGATTTTGCTAAAAAGTCAATTTTTAAAAAACTCTATTTTTTCGACATTTTCTAAAATTTTGATCGTAAAAATCAAAAATTGACATCGTAAGATTCAAAGATGGCGGAGATAAAATCGTCGGTATTTTGAAGTTTTCACAACAATAAAAAGACAGTAGTATTGTAAATTATTTCTAGTAACGTACCAGATGGCATTGTTTCCACAACAAGGTCAATATTATGTAACTCCAGACAGTGTGTCGGATTTTAATCGTCATGTACATCGATACACACAGGACATGTGTTTACAGGTAAACGTTTTGTACACATAGCTACAACTTTTTCTTTCCAGAGTAATAAAATAGATGTGGCTTTGTATTGATTACTATTCTAGTGCAATTAAGTGCAATTATGACAAGTAATAAACCACATCAATGTGTTGACAACTTTAAATTTCAAAAATCATGGGAGTAAAATTTTTCTATTTTTTGATTGGTTAAGTTTATTGAAGAGGGGCGGTAAGGGGTGTACATTTTGTGAAAATGTTGTATCAACACAGATAGTAATATAATCGAATTATATTTGGTTTATGTTATCAGTTTCAAAATGAAGCGAACAATTACTGACTTTTTTAAGCCTAGTACTAGTAAACCAAGGAGAGCTGTCACTTTCCATCTTTATTTTTAATTTTTTTATTTAATTTTATATTTTCCCACAATTTTAAACCCTTTTGGTACCCCTATGATTATAAATAGCCTGTTCTATATATGGACACTGAATGTAGATCATACAAACGAGATTTTAAGGAAAATATGTCAAAAAGCATTAAAAATTAATGATTATTATAAAAAGATTCAAAGATTTAAATCAATGATAAAATCCTTTTGGCTTAATTGATTCACTATTAAGTAAATAAACATCGATCAATTTTTCTACCTGTTCGAAGTCACGTGATTTGAAGTGGGAATACACAAACACAACACAATTTGTTTATATTCTTTATTGGAACATTTAAATATGAATTAAACTTTACAAGTGAGTAAATTCTTCTCTCCACTTCCATTCTCTAACATATAAATAACATTACATTGATAATACTTACCGTTCACTAACCTGGTCAGTCACAACGAAGTCAAAACGGCGCCGACTGAGCAAAAACTCTATTTATTCGACGAATTTCCAATTTTGCCAAAAAATAGGTGTATTTTAGTGTCCAATAATTAGAGTAATTACGGTACCCTGAAATTTTGAAGGAAATCCCAAAACCTGTTTAGGAGTTATTGCCCTTTTTTCGTCAAATTTTCAAAATTTAACATTTTTCGTCATTTATCTCCAAAACTATTTGAGATAGAAGTGAAATGTAAATTTGAAAAATGTTTGCCATGTTGAGGTCTACATACCCTGAAATTTTAAAGGAAATCCCAAAACCGATTTATGAGTTGTTGCCCTTTTTGTCTCGCCTTGACGGAGTCAAAAGGCGAGACATAGGTATGCTGTTTCCGGCGGCGGCGGCGGCGGCGGCGGCGGCGGCGGCGGCGATGGCGTCAACAATGTATTAGTTTGTGATTAGCTCAGTTTTATGGGGATCCACTAGTGGTAGGTCAATGATAATTGGTATGCAGATGTATTACCATTGCCACATCTCATTGCCATGGAGATTATTTGGCTCCGCCCCCTCAGTCATGGTCTATTGACTTTGAATGGTTTGCTTACTTTACATGTATTAGTTTGTGATTAGGTCAGTTTATGGGGATCCACTAGTGGTAGGTCAATGATAATTGGTATGCAGATGTATTACCATTGCTACATCTCATTGCCATGGAGATTATTTGGCTCCACCCCCTCAGTCATGGTCTATTGACTTTGAATGGTTTGCTTACTTTACATGTATTAGTTTGTGATTAGGTCAGTTTATGGGGGTCCACTAGTGGTAGGTCAATGATAATTGGTATGCAGATGTATTATCATTGCCACATCTCATTACCATGGAGATTATTTGGCTCCATCCCCTCAGTCATGGTCTATTGACTTTGAATGGTTTGCTTACTTTACATATATTATGAGTCTGGTGAAGAGGAACCTTGAGGGATCCTGTACTGGAAATCAACTATAAGTAACTATAAGTGACTATAAGTAAACAAACAAAATTATATTTTATTGGACACAAAGCCAAGCAAAAAGGTTTTTGTCTCGCCATGATGAGGTTGGGTTGAAAAGCTACACATAGGTATGCTAATTCGTGCATATTCATTGACTGAATATTTGCATAACTTACATGTTAAAGTATTGCTATCAGTGGCGGATCCAGAACTTTTTGTAAAGGGGGGGGGTGCTGACTGACCTAAGGGGGGCCCACTCCAGTCACGCATCAGTGATTCCCTATATAATCAACCAAATTTTTCCCACAAAATTTTTGTTTTTAGGTTTGGGAACGACTTATAATAGGTCAATGGTATTTGGTATCCAGTTGTATTAGCATTCACACATCTCATTTAAATGGAGATTGTTTAACCATGTAACTCAGTCATGGTTCATTGACTTTGAATATTTGCATAACTTGTGTAAGCTGTTAAGGTATTGCTATTATGATTTCAACATTTGCATAATCAAAATTACAAAAAGGCGAGACATATCTCTGTGATAACAGTTTATTTGTTAAATTTTCAAAATTTTTTCATTCAAAAATCTTCTCCTCTGAAACCGCTGGGGCGATTGGCTTGAAACTTGATAGGAATGATCTATGACATATCCTCTACAAACGATCCTCAATTTATTTTGATCTGACATAAAACATGGCTGTCGTAGCTAAAAATAGAATATAGGGGTGCATGTATTGTTTTTGGCTTATAACTTAAAAACCGTTACAGATATCAAAAATCTGACATGAGGTAAAATTGATCAGCATGACAAGATCTACCTACCCTGAAATTTTGAAGGAAATCCCCAAACCCATTTAGGAGTTATTGCCCTTTTTTCGTCAAATTTTCAAAATTTAACAGTTTTCGTCATTTATCTCCAAAACTGTTTGAGATAGAAGTGAAATGTAAATCTGAAAAATATTTGCCATGTTGAGGTCTACCTACCCTGAAATTTTAAAGGAAATCCCAAAACCCATTTCGGAGTTATTGCCCTTTTTTGTCAAATAAATTTTCCCTGAACAATTGAACCAATTGCAACAAACTTGGTCAAATAGTTGATTAATTGTCCAATGAAAACCAGACTCCAGGTGAGCGATACAGGCTCTGGTGAGCCTCTAGTTTTGGTATGGAGCATCTATGGAAGGTCCTTTACCAAGTTTGCATTTCTCATCCAATGGGGGTGAAACAAAATGGCTGCCATGAGCATTTACAGTTCTGATTGGTCGAAATTTAAAACTTCTTCTCCTCTGAAACCGTAAAGCCAAATGAACTGATTTTTAGCTCACCTGGCTATTGCCAGGGTGAGCTTTTGCCATCACTTGGCGTCCGTCGTCCGTCGTCTGTCCGTTGTTAGCTTTTCATTCAAACATCTTCTCCTCAGAAACCATTTTGCCGATTACAACCAAACTTTGCATGAGTGGTGTATGGAAGGTCCTCAACAAAGTTTCCTCATTTAGTTCTGATTGGTCAAGAAACATGGCCACCAGAGGCAATTCTTGTTTCTGATTGGCTGATTTTCAAAAATCTTCTCCTCTGAAACTACAAGGCAAAATGTTATGATACTTTACAGGAATGATGACTGGGAGGTCCTGTACAAAGGTTCCTCATTTTGTTCGGATCAGATGGCTAATGTGGCAGCTATAGTGGTACATAATTTTACATTGAACCCTATGGGAAATCATAATTTAATCTTCTACTTTGAAGCCGCATGGCTTTTTTAAACCATTATTGGCAGAAATGATGTATGGGAGGTCCTTTAGAAAAACTCCTCATTTGGTTTGCATTGGATGAAGATCATGGCTGCCAGAGGCTGATTTTCAAAAATCTTCTCCTCTGAAACTAGAAGGCAAAATGTTTTGATATTTTTAAAGAATGATGACTAGGAGGTCAAATTTGTATCAATGAAGGTCGTAGGATCCATGTGGTCCGAGAACTCTGGGTCCAAAGTTTACATAGGATTCAATGGGAAAACACCTTTGAACTGTCTTCTCAGAAACTACAAGGCCAATTTAAATCAAACTTGGCCATAATGGTCCTTGGGTAGACCCCTTTCAAAAGTAAATCCAACTGTTATATGCTCTCAGGGGAGGACTACAAAGGAGCCCTACAGGGGATATTCAATTAAATATTTAAAAATCTACTTTAGAACCAGTCATGCAAGTGCAATAATATTTGGTGTAGAACACCTATAAAACACAAGGATTCAAATATGAAATGTGAAATTGTTTTGGCATACATTGGACTCTCGGAAATATTGGCCAATAATAGATATTAGGAAGTAACCTAAAAATGTTTGACTGGACATTTAGGAACCAGTTGAGGGATACAGGCTCATGTGAGCCTCTAGTTTGTATGGAGCATCTATGGAAGGTCCTTTACAAAATTTGCATAAATCTTCTTGGTCCGTGAAAGAAAATGGCCACCATGAGCATTTACATGTTCTGATTGGTCAAAATGTAAAACTTCTTCTGCTCTGAAACCAGAAAGCCAAATGAACTGATTTTTGATATGGAACATCTATGGAAGGTCTTTTACAAAATTTGGATAATACATCCCAGTCCGTGAAACAAAATAGCTGCCATGAGCATTTGCATGTTCTAATTGGTCGAAATTTAAAACTTCTTCTCTGGAATCATAAAGCTAAATGAACTGATTTTTGATATGGACCATCTATGGAAGGTCCTTTACAAAGTTTGCATAAATCTTCCCGGTCCAGGAAACAAAATGGCCAGGTGAGCGATACCGGCTCAGCCCACTGAGCCTCTTGTTTTATTTACTAATCAGTCCTTATCAGCTAAATCTAAAAATATATTGAATAATAATCTTCTATAGGTTCATCTTTTTGTAATAAGGTATCATCTCAATTAGTCAATGTTATAAGTTAATCAAACTTAAATTATTGCTGCTAATCTCGTGATCTTAAATTGACATTTATCCAGAATTAAAATTGAGCTGAATACAAGTGGATGCTTTTCCATTGTTTCAGATTCAGTTTTAAAATTGGGAAGGTATGGTGTTTTTAGTATTTTAATACTAACATGAATCTGATGCTCCAAAATTTATTGTTATAAGGGAGCATTCATCCCTCCCTTACCACCACAATTAACCTTTAAGGTCTATAGATAGTTTCTTTATGGCATTTAAATTCTATTGTCATCTTGTTCAATGTTTGGCATTAAGTACCACTAATAAAACCTGATTTGTTAAAAGATGGATATTTAGTGCATTAAAATTGGATGGAGGAATTATTGCTTGACGTCCAGTGACAATTATTAAAGCATATCAGAGAACATGTTGATGATATGAATATGAAACCTGCTTTGAACTAGACCGATACGCTGAGCCAGACTTTTAATGTGCTAGCTTACGAGGTAACAGTCCGCTGCACCCCACCCGAACAAATTATACTGACTTCAAGACGACCAGTCCTTTTCTCTTACTCGAGATGCTGCATGCTTGGCAGAGAAGTAGCATATACAAATTTTAATGTCTCTGGTTTGACCCGGCCGGGGATCAAACTCGCAACCTTCCGCACTCGCAGCGAGCATGAGATCACCAAGGCCTTTCATTTGAATTGGTATCAAACAGTGTTTATTTGGATTTTCAAGTCTCACTTTTCCCCATAATTTTCATGTGTAAATATAAATAATGGTTTTTTTTCATTTAGGTTACTGAGAAAGTACAAGGTACAACCATGAAAGATGCAGACTATATGAGAATAGGTAGACCCATCACATACACATGGAAGAATAAATTCCTGGAGGCAGATGCTACTATAGAGAAGTACAGACTGTATCTTAGTACATTCCCTGGAGGTATGTTTAGGTTCATATGAACTGAAATTATTATTTTTCCTTAGGAGAAATCATTTTGCAAAAAATGTTTTGCAGATGTCTAAATAAAATTCTTTTCCTGCAATAATACCAGGTCTTCTTTTCAAAATCCTGTGGATAATTGAAAAAGATCCTTAATTTGGACCCTAACCAACTGTGTTTTCCAAAAACATTGCCTTAAATCATTGATTTGCCATTTTACATACATGTTGTTGTGGAGTTAAGGCAAATTTTTTGTGGTACAAATGTGATATATACATGTATCATTAAGGTAGATGTAATAAAAACATTTGAAGTGTTGAAGTGACCTTGTTGGTCATTACTTTGTAGGCTATGATATTCTGACAGTTGAAGGAGACATACCCGGCACTGCAACAGGATACAACATGTCTCGTCTGACCCTGACACCAGGGGTTAGGTATTACTCGAACTTGATAGCTTATAACTATGCTGGTGTCCACACAACAGCTACATCTGATGGATTTATGGTGGATCATGTGGATCCTTCAGTGGGAATTGTATATGATGGATTAGGTATGTATCTTATAATTTTAAGTAATGGTCATGCCAGAAAAATTAATAAATTGGAATCCTTACTATACAGAAATACTAGAAGATAATCTTACCCCTAATTGAGAAAAATCTCTCAACTTACCTTTATGAAATTGTCACAAGTATGTAGATATCAAATAAATGTTCTTTACTAGTAAATTCATTAGAACTTCATTACAGGACGACTGGACCAAGAGTACAAGAATTCCTCTGACAGCATAGCAGCACATTGGCATGGATTTATAGATACAGAATCTGGTATAGCATCATACAACTGGTGTGTAGGACTCACTACACATTCTGATGATAGGAATATTGAGAAGACAGAATGTAGTATATTACCCTGGGTTAATGTAGGATTACATGTGTCAGCTTCAAGGAATATATCAACCGATATTCCACAGGGTAAGTTATCATGAATATTTAACAATTGCAAATTCTCCCAATGCTTTGCTGCATGGTTATTCTGGAATTTTGTTGAATCTTTTTTATGGGTTTTATGCCATTATCAATGGAAAAGCTTACATTAAGGCAGCCAGATTTTTAACATTTTTTCCACTGAAAAAAATCATGTTTTTACTTTGGTGATGTATGGAGGGAGAGCAGTCTGGTGAATCCAAACAGTGATAAAAGAAAATTTGGTTTCCTGTCAGTTTTAAAGCTCATAGAATAAATGCTAGGTAGTGGATGTTTTCTAAAACTGCTGTGATTAATGGCTGGGGTTGACAAAATGAATACAAAGACAGATAAAGAACAATATGGTGCTAATTAATTGATGAAAAGATGAACTACACATTCACATGCCTGTTTGTAAGGAACATAACCATAATCTAAGAAAAGCAGATGACCATTTAGTATTTTTCGCAAATCTTTTTATTGCAGGCACCAAAATATACAGTAAGGTTTATGCTGTCGATGAGGTGGGGAAAAGGTCAGATATAGTTTTATCTGATGGTACAGTAATAGATAAAACTCCTCCAGTTCCAGAAAAATTCATACATGCCACAGAAAACATTGCAGAAAATCCTTCTTTTGAAAATACTGGAGGGGATGAACTCAAATGGGAAAATATCAGCTCTACCGACATATGTATGGTATCCAATAGTTACCAACCATTGTCATGGATACCTGAAACATTATCATGTGTGGCATCTGTGTCGTCAGATATCAATCTGGCCAAAGATGGACGATCATTCTTATTTGTAAGAGGAAGTGTACACCAACAGTTGATGGAGGTCATGGCCGGTTGCCTTTATAAAGTTTCTTTTTTCTCAAGTCATTTACCAATTACAGATTCAGTAGCTGCAAATAAAGAAGGTTTTGTACAGTTAGATGATAACAGACATGTGTTCCTGATTTATACAAAACCTTATCGTCATGACGGACATGGACTTTTTGACAGCAGAGAGGAAATATCTTGGCATGCTCATACGTTTTACTTTAAAGCAACAAAAGACTTTGCCAACATAACAATCGGTAGTATGGATCTGACTACAGGAATATTTGTAGATGACCTTTCTGTACAGAAAGTGAACTTGACAACAGATGATGTCGGTGGTCATGTGCTTGGTCATGTGGTGTATTTACATGAATGGAGTTCTATTCATGGCTCCTGGAGTTTTACTGATCCAGAGTCTCCTATCACTGATTATACGTGGGCAATAGGTAAGCTTAAGTTATTTATGATATTAGTGTTTTGAAATTAAATAAACGTTTGTGACTCAGATATTAAAGTGTATCAATAAATTAATTTTAAAGGAGAGGACTCCAGTGGTTTCCCATAACTAGAAATAAGTCTTTCACTAAAAAACTAACAAGCTATATAGTTGTTACAATATTACAATACTTGATAATATTATTCTTGGATGTTGCTCTTTTAGAATTGTTTTTAATGACAAATATCATGATGACCAAATTGTATAAGAATAGAATAAGAAGGAAAAAAATCACTTGAAATGATTTTGTATGAAAAATTTGTGGCTACTTGACAAAAATAATAAGTTTTGCACTACTTAAGAACTGCACAAAGGGAAGCTGAAAGAAAAGAAATTTGAAAACTTGATTAATATTTTTCAGGAATTTTTTAATAATTTCTTCATATATAATAAATGATATATCTTTAATTAACATAGAAATTATTTTATACAGTAAAAAGTACATTATTTCATATTCTGCTGTCTTAAATTATCTCTGTGTAATGAAAACTTAATAATTACTTTATTTGTAGGATATGTCGCTGGTGGAACTCAAATCCAACCATTTAGAAGTGCTGGGTTGATAAATTTTGGTTTCAACAATAATGTTACCTTGGTACATAATACATTCATATATGTGACAGCTATAGCCACAAATGCAGCTGGTTTGAGGGGTGTGGCATATTCTGACCCCATACTGGTTGACTTAACCCCTCCAGACATCAAATTTGTTAATGATGGACAAGGTAAATTTAAATTTTTATATTTTAATTGTGTTCAGCATTATAGAACAAAAAGTATAAAAATATAGAAAAGAAACAAGTATTGGAAACACAAATATTTTTAGACTCTTTTGCCTTTGTCATTTGATGTGTTTCTATGCTAAATACTACATTACTGTTCCTTCATGTTTTCATATTGAGATACATACAAATTTATGGCACATTTATGTACTCACAATATCCTTTAATTTTCACATCACAGCAATGCTAGCAAACATCAAGTAACCACTTATATATTTTATTATGAAGTCTTATGGGGTGTTTTCCGTCATCTAGTTCTAATGTCTAAAACTGGTTCCCTGCTAACTGTGTGATCTTTGGGATGACATTCACTGGATTTTGGTACAAACCAGTTGAACCAGCATACTAGAAAGTATCCTCGTTCTTAGTGTTAAAGTACAATTCATACTTAAGAACACACTAAAAATTAAATTACATGTATGATTCAAAAGAAGATAAAAGAGATCAATAGGAGACAGCTTGGCCTAGTTTCATAAAATTCAGTGAGACTCTTTATCTCAAAGTTGAAAGAACAGTTGACAATCATCTGAGATATCAAGAATTTCAAGATCGGAAAATTTTGTATGAATTTATTATTGCAAGTCAGACCATGTTGCAACAGTAATAAATGTGACTGATGTGCTTTTTAGCTCACCTGGCCTAAAAGGCCATGTGAGCTTTTCTCATCACTTGGCGTCCGTCGTCTGTCGTCTGTCGTCGTCTGTCGTTGTTAACAATTTTTCAAACATCTTCTCCTCTGAAACTACTGAATGGATTTGGATAAAACTTAGCATGATTGTTCCTTAGGGTATCCTGCACAAAGTTTTGCTTCGATTTTTGATCCGTCGAAAAACATGGCCACTGTTACTAAAAATAGAACATAGGGGTCAAACAACAGTTTTTCGCAAGTATCTCAAAAATCATATGGTTAAGGCAAACTCTGGCAGGTTGAAAGTGTTCAGCATGATGAGAGCTACCTGTGTGCTGATTTTCGTGAAAATCTGTCAACTGATGTTAGAGTTATTGCCCTTTTTTGACAGTTTTGGCTTTTTTTTTATGTTATTATTTCAAAAATCTTCTCCTCTGAAACTACGGAATGGATTTGGATAAAACTTAGCATGATTGTTCCTTAGGGTATCCTGCACAAATTTTATGCTTCGATTTTTGATCCGTCGAAAAACATGGCCACTGTTACTAAAAATAGAACATAGGGGTCAAACAACAGTTTTTCGCAAATATCTCAAAAATCATTAGATTATGGCAAATTCTGCAGGTTGAAAGTGTTCAGCATGATTAGAGCTACCTGTGTGCATATTTTCGTGAAAATCTGTCAACTGATGTTAGAGTTATTGCCCTTTTTTGACATTTTTGGCTTTTTTTTATGTTATTATTTCAAAAATCTTCTCCTCTGAAACTACTGAATGGATTTGGATAAAACATAGCATGATTGTTCCTTAGGGTATCCTGCACAAAGTTTTTGCTTCGATTTTTGATCCGTCGAAAAACATGGCCACTGTTACTAAATATAGAACATAGGGGTCAAACAACAGTTTTTCGCAAGTATCTCAAAAATCATTAGGTTACGCCAAATTCTGCAGGTTGAAAGTGTTCAGCATGATGAGAGCTACCTGCGTGCTGATTTTCGTGAAAATCTGTCAACTGATGTTAGAGTTATTGCCATTTTTTGACATTTTTGGCTTTTTTTTATGTTATTATTTCAAAAATCTTCTTCTCTAAAACTACTATTCAAAATCAAATGAAACTTGGTAAGATTGTTCCTTAGTGTATCCTGCAAAAATTAATGCTTGGATTTTTGATTGGTTGAAAAACATGTCCGCCATTACTAAAAATAGAACATAGGGGTCAAAATGCTGTTTTTTGCTATTCTTTCCTGAATTATAGAAATAAAATGAAGATGAAAGCTACTTTCAAGGTAAACATGGTATCCCGAGTTGCATGGTGATGATGAAAGTTTGTTTTGGATGGCCATTTTTAAAATGGCTGCCATTTTCCCGCCATTTTTTACACTTGCTCGGATTTCAACAATATTTGGTTTTTAAAGTAAACATGGTATCCTTAGTGAATGGTAATGATGAGAATGTTGTATTACAATGATTAAACTTCATAATATGTGAGCTTTTAATTGCCATGACTTGGTGTCTGTCATAATCGTTGTTAACAAATTTTCAAACATCTTCTCCTCTGAAACTACTAGAGGGATTTGGATGAAACTTAGCATGATTGTTCCTGCAATATTTCCCTTTCAAGTACAATAAAAAGCCTTAACCCACAATTTTTACATAACTTCTTTCAAACATTTTAAAAACGAAGACAACATATAGACCAAAAGATTTATACTTGTATTTGAAGATTAATTAAAGCTTGTATTTTGTATTATGAATCATCAGATTGACCATGACTGTATCTTAATCAAGCGTAGGAAGAACTCTTGCCCATTTCTTTCCAGAGGTTCTTGAAAGGCTTTTAAAGGTATTTTCAGCATTTTACGTGACTTTTAATACTCAGTTCAATTTACAACAAACATTAATATATTAATTTAGTTTATAGTGCATTGTTTACCAGGTGAGCGATTCAGGCTCTTGAGAGCCTCTTGTTATAGTAGAAAGTAACTATCTGAAATTAAAATGTGAGTTTGTTACATATTTTACAATAATATAAACATCACTTTAATTTCTGAATAATTAATTTAATTACCAGTATCGAGGATTAAATCTAGTATTACCGGTAACTTTCAGCAAATTACTGATGTTTACGACGTTAACCCATTGTTTCACTGTGACATCCTGTTTATGATGTTATTCAACATATCTTGACTTCAAGGCCGCTAGTTTCTATGACAAAATCTTTATATTTTGTCAAAGGCTACAATACCCACTGTTCTATAAATTACATAATTGTACATGTATGGCTCACATTTTGGAATGTGATTTGATGAAATAGTTCCCGTGTGTATTACTCCATTTAGATGCACACAATTATTGTTGAAAAATCTGCGAAAGTGGTAGTATATTACATAATTTTGTTTTCCCAGGGTGCATGGTAATGTTTCAGACCTTGTGCTATTCATCCACTCTCATAATACTTGTACCATGTTCCCTGTTCTCAAATACATCCAGAGCTAGAAATATTATTAGAGAGGATGTGGATATAAAAATATATATTGTTTCAGAAACATCAGACACAAGATAAATGTACCATCGAGTCCCTTTTATCTTTATTTCCCGAATTTTGTAAAAATTAAACGTTTAGTTTTCCTGATATATCTGGAAGTTTTTTTTTTATAGTTGGCATGCACACTAAACACTGTCTACAAAATTCTTTGGATTTTACTAGCAATTGTTATATTCAATACGTTTTTTGCAACTATTTTTATATCTCCTCAGTGTTGGTAAACCTACGTGTATCAAATTTATATTGATTGTTTACAAAAATGTAGGATAAAAACTAATGATTTTTCAAATACTGTTAAGTTACAATTTTTGTTCTAGCAAATTCATTGTCACTGTATACATGTATGTTATTTTCTGTCAAATCAAGTAAAAAACAAATAATTTATAGACCTAGATAATTGTACTCCTTTTTAAAGTAAAAGATTACAGGAAACATTGTAAGATAAAAAAGAATATAAAAGAAAGTAATTGGTCTGCAAAGTAAACAGCTTGGAGTTAACATATAATCTGCAATGTGTAAACCATTAACTTTCTACGAACACCGTCATGATGTTTCCTAAAAATTCCCTAACATTAGCACCTTCTTGTAATCTTCAACAGCAGATGTCAAGAAATTGAGTATGGGGACCCCCAAATATTTTTTATTTCATCAGAGCACTCCTGAATGTGGCAATATAATATTGCTTTTTCATGAAACTGTAGGATTAACAGCTAGGGTTTTATAGACTTTTCGAGTGAAATTTTTGGAAAGGAGTAAAATATGAATATCTAGTGAGAGGGTTCAAAATTACCCTGAACCTAGTAAAACATACAAGGACTTCGAAAATAACTCAATTCAGCTTCATTTACAGCATTATGACATATATTTGCTTTATTTACCCACAATTCTGCAATTTTAGCAGTTTCCATGCTAATTTTGCGTCAGAAAACACTGTCCTCATTCGAGAAACAAAAAAATATTTTACAGAGATGTAATTAAATGAATGCATATTCATGCCAAATATGAAGTTGTTTCCTGCATGCAGAGGCACTTTACTGGTCCAAAATATGTGTGAGAAGTGGCCAAAATCTTCAAAAACTGGGGATTTTCTCAAAATTGTGTTATTTTGGTCATGGCTTATGGCCAGAAGGATATAAGAAATATGGAATTTTACTTCATTTTCAACAAAGTAGGTTTGTTAAGGTTATTGTTACACCTATATCTTTTTGCTTATTCAGATTTTAATTTTTTGTCCTATTTTAGGCGAAATAGGGGGCTTAACACCCCTTGTCCTTTGATGTTTTCCCCAGACATGTACATCCTATGTTAAAAGTTCAGAAGGTATTTTCAAAGGGTTATAGCAAAAAAATCTTCTCCCCTGAAACTACTGGGCCAAATGGAACCAAACCTGACCACAAGCATCATTAGAGTATCTAGTTTAAAAAAATTGTCCGATGACCCCACCTGCCAACCAACATGGCTAAAAATAGAACATAGGGGTAAACTGCAGTTTTTGTCTTATATCTCAAAAACTAAAGCATTTAGAGCAAAACTGACTGGGGTAAAAATGTTCATCATGTCAAGATCTATCTGCCATGAAATTTTCAGACGAATCAATAAGTTAACCCTTTGTTGGGTTATCGTCCCTGACTTGTTAATTATAAGGAAATTTTGCAGTTTTAGGTTATTATCTTGAATATTATTATAGATAATGACAAATTGTGAACAGCAAAAATGTTCAACAAAGTAAGATCTACAAATAAGGCAACATGATTGACCCCTTATAGGAGTTTTTGCCCTTTAAAGATGGCATCCGGCGTAAACTTTACTTTAAAGATCTTTTAATCTGAAACTACTGGGCCAATTGGGATCAAAGTTTGGTGGAATAGTACTTGGGTGGCCCCCTTCCAAAATTATGTCCG
Organism: Mytilisepta virgata; assembly: GCA_028015205.1. Lineage (NCBI taxonomy): Eukaryota > Metazoa > Mollusca > Bivalvia > Mytilida > Mytilidae > Mytilisepta > Mytilisepta virgata. The sequence goes on from CM051515.1 coordinate 44,048,346, forward strand.
GCATCCCTGACTTCCAAATGACATTGTAAAACCCTAATCAATCAGTCGACACAAAACTTGAACCAACAATTTATTATTATAGGAACAGATGAAGATGCTTGGGAATTTAATGAAGTTGCTGCAAACTGGGAGGTTGAAGATCCAGAATCAGGAATATTATCCTGTCAATGGGCAATAGGTAATGTAAACATAGGATTTTATTTGTATGAATTTGTATACTGTCCCATCACTGGAAAAAAGTAGGATCTACTTATGGTCCAATGCTATAGGGCTACTATCTTGTCAATTGGCAATAGGTAAAGAAAAAAAAGGATTCTTGGACGATTAGGAATGAAATATACTATCTTGTGAGTTATGATATGAAATATGAAAAGATTTGACAGAAATCCAGAATCAGTGATATTAGGCTGTTACTATGTAAAGCTACAGTTGAAGATTAAGTAATAGACACATAGATGATCTTATTCCATATTTAAACAGTTTTACAGTATTAATGAAATGGATATTTATAGAAAAATCTGCATCACATGTTATTTTTATGAGTGTAATAAAGTATAAACAGTATTTTCATGATTAAATATTTATATGTAAATTAGGTTACAAACCAGAAGGAAATGAGTTACAACCCTTTTCCCTAGTCACAACAACATCGGCATACGAAGAATTTCCATACAGTGTACTGGAGGGATATACAATCTATACGACATTGAAATGTGAAAACAATGCAGGCTTGTCATCTGTTTTGTCTTCTAATGGAGTTAAGATTTCTAGCAAATCACCGTCTATTGCTACTGCTCAGATAGAGGTAATACCTATATCGGAAACAGAGTACAATCCACGTGATGGGTACCAAGGGATTACAGATAATATCAGATTAAAATGGACAGGGTTTGCAGATGACATTGGTGTAGAAAGATACAAGGTAAAGATAAAAAAGTAAACAGATGTTTGGTATATGTACATCAGTCTTTCCCATGTGATTTTGGAATAATACAAACTTAGCATTGCATGTATTGCTAATTTTATGTACCTAACTCTGCTACCCTTAGTGTGTGCAGGCAAACTTATACAGCAGGTTCTGTTACAGGTAAATCTTGTATGCACATGTATCTGAGGGAGGATGCAAGCATTCAACAAGAGTAAGGTCATTATGGACATATTGCCCATTCAGTGGTTTTAAAGTAAAAAGAATTTATTTTCTATCCTCAATGTTGAGGTATTAGAAACATAGTTGAACTTGAAATTAACCAATGGTTTCCAAAAATTGTAGTTATATCATGGAGAAGCCCAATATTTGGTACTTATTCAAATAGACATTTTTAGGACACCTCGACCAAAGGTACGTGTGAGCTATTGCCATCACTTTGTGTTTGTCGTAGGAAACTTTCCTTTAAAGATCTACTCTGAAACCACTGGGTCCATTGGGACTAACTTTGATTGAATGGTCCTTGAAAGGCCCCCGTCCAAAAGTATGTCTGGCATCCCCAACTTCCAACCATCATGGCTGTTGTTACTAAACATAGAAAAAAGGGAGAGATTAATTTTTAAAATCTTCTACTGTGAAACCACTGTGTGGCCAGATGGAAGCAAACTTGGCAGAAATGGTCTTTATGTGGTCGTCTTTCCGAATTATGTCATATGACCCGGACTGTCAACAAATATGACTGCCACAGCCCGACATGGTTTAACATAGGACCCTATGGGAAAATTTATTTAAGAATCTTATGGTCTGAAACCATTGAGCCAATTGCAACCAAAGTTGGCAAATTGGTCCTTAGGTGGTCCACTTGCAGAACAGTTTCCAATGACCTGGAATGTCAACAAAGATGGCCGCCACAGCCAAACTTGGTATAACATAAGACCCTATGCTAAAATTCATTTACAAATCGTCTCGTCTGAAAGCATTTGGCCAGTTTGAACCAGACTTGGCAGAATAAATGTAAATTCAGAAATTATTGTGTGCATTTATTATTGCGATTTTGTCATTTAAGACCAAAATGAGATTTTAATTTTTGTGATATTGAGAAAAATACTGCTTCATTCATATAAAAAATTCCAAAATGCGAGTTTAAATTATTGCAATTACAACCCTGTCGCATTTTTCGCAATAATAAAAACATCGCAATAATTTCCGTATTTACAGTAGATGGTCCTCTCTCAGAATTGTTGTTTCTTAGGTGCTTTCATGGATGTTTAATGGCAAATTGAATCCAGGTGAGCAATACAGGCTCCTGGGAGCCATAGTTGGCCATTAACAACAAAAATTAAATTTACCAATTTGTTGATGAGAATAAATTTTGTTTGTAGGTGACCTATGAAGGTGAAAAATCAGAAACCATGTTTTTTGCTGATGTCCAAGATGTATTGTATGCTCATTTTACAAAGATGTCTCTATTACAAGATGCTCATAACATCTCGGTACAAGCCATCAACAAACTGTTTAAACGCAGTGATGGTGTAATATCACACACAATGGTGGACACATCAGTACCTACTGTGGATAGTAAGTTTATAATTTATGTGCAAAAGTGATGTCACAAAAAGTTTACAGCAAATTAAGGGCTACAACAACAAGCTGTTTAACATCTTTTTAAATGTCCAAATGCTAAGGAAAGCATTTGTAGGATTAAATGTAAAATAATTTTATCCTTAGCCATCTAAAATATTGGGAATATTTGGCAAAATTAACAATTTATTATTTACTTTTTCATGGATAGAAAAGTGTGTAAAGGCATAGAAAATTTAGCACTCACATGGTATAGAACATGTGTAATTATCAAATCCTATCAAAAAAGACTAATATATATCTAAATGTATGAGTTTCACTAAAAGAGCTACATGTAGGTTCCAATCAAGTGTTTTATTATATTCTTTCCAGCTTTTATGAGGAGTGGCATGATTAGTTTTAAAACAATTCAGATTTTGATCAAATTGGAAATGTTTGCATAAATGGAAAATACAAATACAAACTGGAATTTCTATGATGGTTATTACAGTAATTATTGTGACCTTGGGGTTCAGAGGTCACCAGGCTGGGGAATAATATTTAGATGAATATTTCTCCTTACCATCAAGATTGGAAAGTTCAAATATCAGTGATTAGTTGAAAAAACACACACACTCACAAATATAAGGCAAGTTAATAGTACTATAATGATAAATATGGGCATAAAACATTCGAACTTACTCATATATCAAGGAAATGAAAACATTCTGTGTCTTGATGTTGCTTCTTGTTTTGAGTGTTAATTTTTTTAATTGTAGGTACAAAAAGTTTAGTACTAAGTTGGACAAACAATATGGTGGATGTATCTTGGGAAAATATATTTAGTTCTAATCACCCTCTGTTTTATGAGGTGTCTGCAGGATCATTTCAGGCAGGTGTTAATATTGTCCAATGGCAAGAAACCAATCAGACGAGTATCAAGTTTAGTATACCGGCAGCAGTATCTGCTACGTCAGGATTACCTGTTTATGTGAATGTCAGATCTGTGTCAGTGGGAGGCTTTACTGCAGTTAAAACTGGCAGCTTCACTATTCCATGAGATATCCGATTTGTCAGTTTTATTTATTGTCTGGGAGAGAAAGGTACAATCTGATTTAGTTTATGTCTCAATATTTACTGTGATTATTTTTTATGCCCGCCAGGAATGTCATGATTCTGTTAAGTTTTGCATTTAGCTCCATTTCTCAGAAACCTATAGTAATATATCAATGATATTTCACCACTACAGTCCTCTTGTTGCAGTTCAGCAACACTTGGGTTGCTATGACCTACATTTCATGCTTCATTGACTTTGGTTAAGCTTTGCATTTAGGTCCATTTCTTTGGAACTCAGCATAGTGTATCAGTGAAACTTCATCAGTTTATGTGCCTTGGGTACTACTGAGCAGTCATACAATAGTTGGGTCATTATGACCTACATTTTATGCTTGAGTGACTCTGGTTAAGTTTTGTGTTTAGGTTCATTTCTTTGGAACTAAGCATTTTGTATCAATGAAACCTCATCAGTGCATGTGCCTGAGGGACTACTGAGCAGTCATACAATACCGTATTTTGGTATGTATAGTGCGCATTTATGTATTGTGCGCACCCCCTTTCTGGTCCAAGAAACTTGAGAAAAAAAGTTTCTTGTTCGTATAATACTCATAGACATTTTCGGAAAAGACGCATCTCCAAAATCAGCAAACAGGAAGCCGGTAATCTGGAATTTTTCTAAATGGACACCGATTTCGGAGAATTCCGTACGGAATACGAAATTGCAAATATTCTGACAAATAAATAAGATTTTATATTAAAATGTATAAAGTAGCTTTCTAAAACCGAATTTAATAAATTGTTTGAATATCAAAGGCAAGATTAATTATCCTAATTAATGTTCTGATTTAAACAATAACATAATTATACAATTCAGTCAAATAATTATTATAAACATCTATTTCTCAATCTTTAATGATTATAAACATATATTCATTAGATTGTTTGATCTTGTATTAAAAGTCCAAGCTGACCATGCATTGGAATTTCAAGGCTTGCAATTAAAAGAAATTAGAACTGATTCTTTTGTGACCGAATTGAAAACAATGTAATCAAAACATCATTAAGTATTTCATATATAAATGAAGTGGCAATGTTAATTTATTAACCTCCGAATTTTCAATACCAGAAGATGGGATTCTAGCTTTTAATCCGGATTATCACACCTTAATCAATGGGTCTAATCGATGTCAAAACAAATCAATGACAGGTTCACCACCTTGTTCCTAATTAAATTCGTTCAGGTAACAGTTATGGGATTATCATGTTTTCAATCATAATTTCTTGAAAGGTTTTAATCAGTTGTTTAAAAAATACAAAGTAGAAAAGTATTTATAAAAAAAAAACTGCTCATAGACTAAATCATCACTTTACAATAATGTCACATGACTTGCGATCGCCTGATACATTAGAAAAAATGGCGGTTCATCTTTTCAAAACGAGCGTCGTTTATTCCATTTTCATACACTCAACGTTTACTCTCCATGATGAACACATACAAAAACAGTAAGTTATGACAACAAGAAACACTGAGGCCAATTTTACCGACATCAAAACTTTGTTGTTTCTTTATTAAGACATGACAAACTTTCGGATTGCAAACAGATGGCCAAATTTACACGATAAACGTAACTACAGAGATATAAAATGTATTTTATTTTAATAAAACATGACAAATCAAGAACAATAAGATACATATTACAAATATAACATGTAAAACATAAAAATAATCGACGTTTTAGCCAAAATATTCCGTACTCTTCACTTCTCGTGGAAATTTCTTTGTTGGAGTTCGGACCTGAAATAAGACTTAAGAAAGTGTCTGTAGGCATGTATAACGCGCACCCCTCTTACAAGAAACATGACCCAGGGTATAAATGTGCGCACTATACATACCAAAAAACGGTAATTGGGTCATTATGACCTACATTTTATGCTTGAGGGACTCTGGTTAAGTTTTGCATTTAGGTTCATTTCTTTGGAACTAAACATAGTGTATCAATGAAACTTCATCAGTGGATGTACCTTGGATAGTACATGATGACCTGTATTTGAGGTGGGGCATCCGTGTCTTACAGACACAATATCTAGTTTTTTTTATGGATTAATTTAGTACTGTACTTTCTGGACTATAGGTCTAATTGATACTTTCTCCATAGACTTATAATGGTAAAATGATCATTTTAAAGTAAAAAAGTCTCGACCTATAGGTAGGAAAATACGGTACTTTACAGAATTTTCAATTTTTAAGAAAGACTTTTACGGATTAGTTCATCGTTTACCTGTTTTCAAGGATTTGTAAATGTAAGGAACCAAAGGAATTTCTGTCTTACATATTGAAGAGAGGATAATTTCACTTTATATGGTATTTACCTTATAATAAACCATATGAAAGTTTTAAGTAGACCTTCACAGATAGGTAGTGCACTGAATAAGATATGTGTGAAGCAATATAAAATGGGAGTGGGAGAATCATTTTGTGGCATTCTGATAATACCTTTTAATTCTTTTGTGCTCAGGATTATTCCAGAAAAAATACATGTATAATTATATCAGGGAATTAGACACACTTTTTTTATGCACGGCCCATTTTTTCATGATTCAGAATCCATTTCTCTCTAGCGGTAATACCTATATCCACCATATATGGTCTGTAGATACGTCTTGGAAAGTATGTGTCAGTCGGACCCCTGACCTTGACTTCAATTTCATCCTTGAGATTTTTACAAGTAACAAATGTTATACAAGTATTTAGACCCACTCATTTTTGGTCTATAGATACCTTTTGGTGGGTACATACCAGTCTGAGACCGGTCTGCTGACCGTCAGCACAATATTAGGCTTGAGTGACATGCATGAGATTTTTCAGACAAATGTCACCTGACCAGTACTATTTCTTTTAATGCATTTTCCTTTGATTTACAATGTTGGATATCGCATAATCTTTATTCTGTGTCCATGTGCATACTCAGGTGAGACATTTAGTGTGTCCACTCTTGTTTAAACTGTGATAAATGAAAATCATTCCCTCCAGTATAATCTGTGATAATTTGCATTTATTTATTTCTTGTCTTAGAAACACATGAAACTTCTATATTCTGACCATTTCTATATCAAGGGTTATATAAAAAAAATATAAGTGACTGGCAGCGTTAACCTAGTAACATTTAATGTGTTTAAAATTCTTAAAATACCCCTATCATTTTTATGTTATTTTGTTCAACCATTGTTTTTGGTTGTATTAGAGCATTAAATAATGTTTATCAATTAAAAACAAACTATTTGATTGTTATATGTACAATTACACACATATACTATACTTTTTCCAGTAGTTATAACAAATGAAAATATTTAATATGAATTTCCATTTATTTAATGGGACAATTGTATTGTACTTGAAACATACATAAATTTTTGTTGTAATTATTTATTACGTTATCGGCATGCATTTAAATATTTTTATCACTTTAATTTAGACTGTCATTGGACAACGTGGACAATTGTAATGTTATTGATACATACATGCTCTTTTCTTATAATTATATTTTATGTTATCAGCATGCATTTAAATATTTTTATCATTCAGAATTATATCAAATATTTTTATATTCACTTTAAATTTTTATTTATATGTAGTAAATAAGTGCACTAAAATCACAAGTTAACAGAATGAAAGATAAAAGAGTTGGAAAGTTGGAAACCAATAAATATTTTTTTAAAATGCAGGTGTCCTCAATAATTTTGTCAACATGTTTAATGAAATATTTTTTTTATTATGTTCCTAAATTTACACAATACATATTGATATTTGGTGATTTGAGTTTAACAGAAAATATTAAAATTTATGTTTTACTAGATTTTTAAATTAGAAAACCTCAAAATACTTTTTTTTCTTTTTAAATCATATATCTTATTATTCTCCATAACAAGAAGCATTAAATGACATGTACCTCATTCTTTCAGTAGGGTGATCCTCACCCCCATAAATCAATAATATCCAATTATCTCATAAACCGTTAAAATCCCCACCCCTAAACAATATATTTTCTTATTCCCCATGGTTTTTTTTTTTAACAACATAAATAAGTTTATTGCACTTTTCAAACAGTTTAACAATTTACAGTGAAGATTCTGTTATTTCAACACTGCACCCTGTTACAATAAATTGAAGAACCTCAAAATACTAATAACTTCTCAGTTTTTAATATCAATCACTGTCGAAGCTTGATAACTTATTTTTATGTTGTTGGCAGTTCCAGTTTATAACAGGTAGAATTTTAACAATTGTTCTAAGTTTATATTGCCACATCAGCTGAAAGGTTCCCTTTGAAAAATTCCAAACTACGAATGCCTTAATTGGAACTGTGGATGCACAAATTTCTTCAAGTATAAATTTTGGTGTTTTGTTAGGGAATCTTATCTAGTTAAATGGTTTTGTATTTTTTTGATAATAATGTAATATAGAAGAAATATTTTGTAGAATTCCTTGTGTTATTTTACAAACTAAAACCATCGAAGATTGTTTGTTGTGAAATGCAGTGAATCCTCTGACAAGTAAACTAGAAAAACACCTTTTTCACCATAGATATCTGGAATTAATTTAAAATCCTTTAGAGAATTTTCTGCTTTATAGAACTCAGACTGTGTTTTGTTGTTGATCCCTTGAGTGTCTGAGCAACAAAATTTATGATTGTAAGTGCTAATGCAGCCTCAGATAAACCTCTGATTTATATTGTTTGATCTTGTTATATTTTAAATATTCTTTCTGTTACAATTTTAGATTTTTATCTTGTTGATTATACTGTTCATAAGTGTAAACTTGTTTCTTTACAATAAAACTGCTGAATTGGATGTTGTTTTATGATTCCCTAACTGAATGGATTTGCACTATCATCAGAATTTCATTGTTTTAATCTAATCTTTCAGTTGTAACTTAAAGGAAATTCTAGATATAAAATGTTTTTATTTATACCATTTAAATACATACAAGTCAAACGAGGCCTTCATCACAGAAAAAAGTAAATGCATTTTTGCCAATGTTTTAATGGCTCTCTCGTGCAGAACTATCATTCTAATTTTTATGTGTTTAAGGCATAATTTGCATGATTGTAAGAGGGAAATCCGTTTTTGTCTGAAAAGAGGGACAAATTCCTGACATAAAATCAACAATGCATGTGTCTTTTTAGACCAGTTTAAGCAAAGAAGCAGGGCTTCTACTGCAGTTATTCATAGATTTTTGCCAATATATTTATGGGTCCCAGATGCAGATCTAGGATCTTTCTTTCTGATCAGCATCAACCGTTACATATAAATCAAAACCGAACAATACAGTTCATGTCTATTCATAAACTCTCTTCCCTCATATTTCTGCATAGAGCAGATGTTTTAGTTATAGGTAAAATGCAAGTGCTATGGTACACGGACATCTCTGACTCTTTATGTAGGACACCTTAACTTTACTATTGAATGTTTTATGTGTAAAGGCCAGTCAGATAGGACCAAAGGTGAAAAACATGAAACATAAAATTAACCAAAACTTGAAACAACAAAAAGTAAAATGGTCTACCTTTTGGCCAATTATAGCTTTTATCACATGAAAAAGGAGTTAACTGTTTAAAATCTCATTAAAAGACCCATTCACACATGTGTCATACATGTAAGGTGGCATTGGCTAGGGCAGTCATGTTCTTATACGAAATGGACATGAACATAAGTTATTTTAAGAGATGAAGAACCGCAATAAAAGCGTTGTTTGCTTGCTTTCTTTGTTGCATCCGATGATGCATGTGTCAGTTTCTCCCAGAGGATCAATATACATGTCATATAGAATAGGTGTTGGGCACTATTTGTGTCTGTACCAATTGAACCTATCTTGACTGTTTCATTCATGTTTGTTTTGTCCTCAATGTTCTTGTGATGACGAATTTACTGATTGGTATGGCATTGCCCACGTTAACCTTGAAATTCTGTAATTATGGCTGATTGGTGTGGCATTGCAAACGTTAACTTTGAATTTCTGTAATTGGTATGGCATTGCCCAAGTTAACATTGAAATTCTGTAATTATGGCTGATTGGTATGGCATTGCCCAAGTTAACATTGAAATTCTGTAATTATGGCTGATTGGTATGGCGTTGCCCAAGTTAACCTTGAAATTCTGTAATTATGGCTGATTGGTATGGCATTGCCCATGTTAACCTTTAAATTCTTTAATTATGGCTGATTGGTATGACATTGCCCACGTTAACCTTGAAATTCTGTAATTATGGCTGATTGGTATGGCATTGCCCACGTTAACCTTGAAATTCTGTAATTATGGCTGATTGGTATGGCATTGCCCACGTTAACCTTGAAATTCTGTAATTATGGCTGATTGGTATGGCATTGCCCACGTTAACCTTGAAATTCTGTAATTGGTATGGCATTGCCCAAGTAATTCTGTAATTATGGCTGATTGGTATGGCATTGCCCAAGTTAACCTTGAAATTGTGTAATTATGGCTGATTGGTATGGCATTGCCCAAGTTAACCTTGAAATTGTGTAATTATGGCTGATTGGTATGGCGTTCCCCAAGTTAACCTTGAAATTCTGTAAATATGGCTAATTGGTATGGCGTTGCACAAGTTAACCTTGAAATTCTGTAATTATGGCTGATTGGTATGGCATTGCCCAAGTTAACCTTGAAATTCTGTAATTATGGCTGATTGGTATGGCATTGCCCACGTTAACCTTGAAATTCTGTAATTATGGCTGATTGGTATGGCATTGCCCACGTTAACCTTGAAATTCTGTAATTGGTATGGCACTGCCCAAGTTAACCTTGAAATTCTGTAATTGGTATGGCATTGCCCAAGTTACCTTGAAATTGTGTAATTATGGCTGATTGGTATGGCATTGCCCAAGTTAACCTTGAAATTGTGTAATTATGGCTGATTGGTATGGCATTGCCCAAGTTAACCTTGAAATTGTGTAATTATGGCTGATTGGTATGGCGTTCCCCAAGTTAACCTTGAAATTCTGTAATTATGGCTAATTGGTATGGCATTGCCCAAGTTAACGTTGAAATTGTGTAATTATGGCTGATTGGTATGGCATTGCCCAAGTTAACCTTGAAATTCTGTAATTATGGCTGATTGGTATGGCATTGCCCAAGTTAACCTTGAAATTCTGTAATTATGGCTGATTGGTGTGGCATTGCCCACGTTAACCTTGAAGTTCTGTAATTATGGCTGATTGGGATTGTACATTTTCTTATCCATATGAATATTAACAGTATCAAAATTGGTATCATGAAATTTTAATTTCGTGAAAAAAAAAATTCTATAAACAAAACATTCTAGCGCTAAAGTCCCCATTCAAATGAAAACATTCTAGCTCTAAAGTCCCCTTTCTAATGAAAACATTCTAGCTCTAAAGTCCCCTTTCTAATGAAAACATTCTATCTCTAAAGTCCCTTTCTAATGAAAACATTCTATCTCTAAAGTCCCTTTCTAATGAAAACATTCTATCTCTAAAGTCCCTTTCTAATGAAAACATTCTATCCCTAAAGTCCCCTTTTTAATGAAAACATTCTAGCTCTAAAGTCCCCTTTCTAATGAAAACATTCTTAGTTCTGAAGTTCCCTTTCTAATGAAAACATTCTAGCTCTAAAGTCCCCTTTCTAATGAAAACATTCTATCTCTAAAGTCCCCTTTCTAATGAAAACATTCTAGCTCTAAAGTCCCCTTTCTAATGAAAACATTCTAGCTCTAAAGTCCCCTTTCTAATGAAAACATTCTAGCTCTAAAGTCCCCTTTCTAATGAAAACATTCTAGCTCTAAAGTCCCCTTTCTAATGAAAACATTCTTAGTTCTGAAGTTCCCTTTCTAATGAAAACATTCTAGCTCTAAAGTCCCCTTTCTAATGAAAACATTCTAGCTCTAAAGTCCCCTTTCTAATGAAAACATTCTAGCTCTAAAGTCCCCTTTCTAATGAAAACATTCTATCTCTAAAGTCCCCTTTCTAATGAAAACATTCTAGCTCTAAAGTCCCCTTTCTAATGAAAACATTCAAATTCTATGTCATATGATAAGCAGAACCAAGCCTGAAATAACCAGTGATGTCAAACTTGCTTGTAAAGGGCGGCGCACTTTGAAAAGGTATTTGGTTTTAATACACGCAAATGAACGACATGAGTTCTTATTTTTACTTCAAGGCGGAGATTTTTGCAATGGAAATAATTATCAGTCTATAGAATAACTTTTCCTTTCAAACTTATTTGTATTAATTCGGATCAGTGTGGGTCCTCAGAATTATATTACTGTCAATTATAACAGCTCAATTAGTATTATTTTATTTACATACACAGTTTTTCATAAATTTCAGTTAGAATTAACAATTACTAGTATTTATTTTTTGCAGATCGAATTGATTGAAAGTTGGAAAAAATCGTTTCAATTTATTTGAGAAAAACACCCCCTTTCGATTTTGGGTAATGGAAATAATAAGATTTCATGATTGAAAAGTTTAACATAGTTTTTCCTCTGACACAAAAAATGGTAAGTCAAAAATAATAATATAATTACTTTTCATTTCCAAGAGAGGTATCTTAATTTATCTTTTACTAATCATCAGATTAGACTTTTTTTTATATGCAACATTTTGTTCATTTGGGTTGTATTTTTTACCATTGTACTAGGGGGGGGGGGGGGGGGCATGAGACTACTATAACAGATAGCAGTCACAAGGGGGGGGGGGGGGGGCATTTGGTTTTAGGTAAATTTTATTCGTCAGAAAATGCGACTTAGTAAGCGAATTGTACGCTCATTCGTCATTTAAATTAAACCAAAGTTAAATGGTTGGTATGGTTACTACTAAGTATATACTTCTGTTTCGTGCAACTTAAAGTGATCTTTTGAGGTACTTTGTGTCAACAAACCTATTTTTAAAAGATGCTTTAACTCATAGAAATCGTGGATTAGGCATACATTAAACTATATGTATTGTACCTAAAAGCAATGCCGTGACAGTCCTTGAACTTTAAAATATACGAAATTGACATGATTTTTACGTCATGCTTTTAATAAGTTTTTATATAATTATATATTAAAAGTAAGGTTTAAAATCCGTCATGGGATGTTATAAACCATATTTGAATTTTGGCTTCTTGTTTTTATGTTTTTGGTTTTCCAGATTAGCTGAAGACGGTTTATCCTGAAAACGCTTCCTACGCATAAAATTTAGTATCCGAATTTAATCTCTCCCAAAGAAAAGTTAATTATCCTTATCAAAAATTTATTATATTCATCGTTAATTGTTGTATGACGATTATTGACATTTGAAAAATGTTTATTTTCTTGTTAAAAGGCTTTTAGCTTTTTTTAATGTCTTCTTCTATTTATTTTTATTCCTGTATTTTCTATTATTCTTTAATTATTTTTTAATTTATTTATTTTAATTCTTGATAACGGGTTCTAAATGAAAGGTTCAACCCATAGGGCTGCAAAGCGAGTCTCCAGATTGCATATAGAGGAGTCCCTCTAACTCTTTTGCCCTTTGTGTGCAGTCCACCCCTATTTCGGATTCAGAATTAACTTGATATAATTTTTGAATTTTTCTCGTCCTGATGATGCAAGCAATATTTGTCAATGGACCCAGTAGCCAGAACTTTTGTCCTGACATGATTCATTACTCAAATGCCTTTGAATTTTCCGTTCAAAATTTGACAAAAATTACCAGAAATTTCTAAGGCTATTCCTTTTGATGCAGAGGTAACCCTTAGCTGAGTTTCGATACTTGCTTTGTTTGTTTTTTGTTTTTGCTTTGATTTTTGATGGTTGTGCTTATTAATTCGTCATTATATCTTTAACCTGTTTTCCAATATTTTGATCTCGAGCACTGCTGATGAGTTGTCAGTCAACGAAATGACCATACAGTGCATCAAATTTATTTCGGTATTTTGTGATACGTTTTATTATATATCAATCTGTTATACGTGCTTCGAAACAACCAAAACGAAAACACAAATAAATAAGTTAATGAGTGTTTAACACCTAAATTGAACTTCACAACAAAATGTAAAATCTTAGGTACTGAATTATATGTAAATACATACATGTCAAGGTTGGAAACAACTATTTAGATTTGTCTTTTGTGAATAATAAGTGGTTATCCGCACTTGAGTAGACAAACTATATTATGTACCGTCCTTTGGATTTTCCAATGATAATTCATATCAAAAATTAATCCAGCATGTCCTTCTTTCATATCATACTACGGTCATGAATTTCATAAATATTAAATATACATGTTTAATAAAATCATATTATTTCTTTATAAGGAGTGGAAAACATCAAATTAATTTTCAATCAAGTACATTTAATACACTGTGTAGTTTTCCTTATTCTTTTTCATATTTTGCATTGCATGACTTATTTTATATTACACTCTCGTTTTGCCCTATTTAAAACTATAGTTCCGAACTATATAGCTGTCTATCACACAAGTACAGTAGGAGGTTTGACGCGTCGGAAAACCAAAGTTGGTATCATGGAAGATGTTTGCACCAATTAGGGTTATTTCGTGCCTTTCCTATTTTTAATTATTAGGAAGGGGCTTATGACTAGTGTAGTTCTTGTTAAAAAATATTTATTCTTTTACTTAAATGAAATATACATTGTACATTTAGTCACGCGTTATTTCATAAATTAAGTTGAAATTTTATGTAAAATTCTGCATTTAATTTTAGAAATTTCACTAAAAAACAGTTGAAGATTAAGTTCTTCAGATAATTTTTTATAAAAGGTGGGTAAATAGGAAATTCAATTGAATATGTTTTTTTTTAAATCTTGGATATAATGGCCGTATTATTGGACGTTGTGTTCTTAAAGAAGCAAATTTTACTTGAAAAATAGTAATAAAAAATTACAGCGATATCAAATATTGATGTCGTTTACATAAACGAATTGAATGATTATAAAGTCGTTCATGAACTCCATGTCCGTTAAAAAGGTTACCTTTTTATTTATCTTATTTCTGACATAAACACTTAAGTTAAATATTACCGATAAAAAGAATGGTTTGTTTGTTTAGTTGGGTTTTTACGCCGTTTTCAGCACATTTGGCTATTTCGCGACGGACAGTTTTTATCGTTGGAGGAAGCCGGAGTACCCGGAGAGAACCACCGACCTTTGGTAGGAAAATTGGCAATCCTTGTCAATTTAGATCGGAGTCGAACACACCCCGCCAAAGGTGAGGTTCGAACTCACAACCTCAGTGTTGACAGGTTAGTGATCGTTGGTACTCATGACGAACTACCTAGACCACTCGCCCTCCGAGTAATTTGTTTTCTGATACTGACATTATCAGGGTTGTTGTAGGACAAGCCCATCCGATGAAAACAAATTGCCATAATTCTATATATAAGTGCCAGTCCAAGTTACTGACATTGGAATCAATGGTAATTCACACAAATTACCGATGAAAAAGAAATATGAGTACATATTAAACATCTTAATATTAACTGTTTCTTATGAAATATTAATGAATACTCGAAATGGCTAACAATGAAGTTTTTATTATTATTATCCCCGCGCTAGCGAAGATGCCGGGATAATGTTTTGCTGTTCGCCGTAGTACGTACGTACGTACGTGTGTACGTAATGTCCAGGATTATCTAAGGAACCATAAGCGATAGAAAACTGAAACTTTGATCATTGTAGTCATCGTTGATGTAGATTGTGCCGAAGGTTTCAGAGTTTTGGAATTTGCCCTTAGGGCATAATTATGAGCAAAAACGAATTTTGCGATATCCAGGAAATAGTGAAATCTTCTAAACTATTTGGACTATAATGCTGAAACTGAAACCATGACTTGTATTACATATGGCAAATTCAAGTGGCATAGCAAGTGAGTTAAAAAATCCCAAAATCGATTGTCACAGAACTCGTCTTACACCCTAAGCGGTAGAAACATAAAAATTGGTGCATTACTAGCACTTTAAAAGTTTTCTGTGTCGAAGGTTTCGGAATTTTGAAATTTGCCCTTGGGACAGAAAAATTTTTCAGGAAGAGTCTCAGACTTGTTAATTTTTGAAAATTACCAATCAACCATACTATCAGACACTAGCAGAATAATAGCTGTTAAATGGAATATTTTGATTTCAAAAAAAAATTATTCCAACTTTGGTAAATTTCCTGAAAAACTTTAAGACCTTCATTTTTTTAAATGTATCTAGCAACCATATATATTAATAACCATTAGTGTCACAAGAGTTAAGGTAACCATTCAATTTCCAAAAATGAAATTCCAACTTTGGTAAATTTCCTGAAAGACTCTAAGACCTTCATTTTTTGGAAATGTATCTAGCAACCATGCATATTAAGAACCATTAATATCATTAGAGTTAAAGTTACCATTCAATTTCCAAAAATGGAATTCCAAATTTGGTTAATTTCCTTAAAGACTAAGATCTGATTTTTTTGGAAAAGTACCTAGCGACCATACATGTTTGTTTACAAAAAAGCTCCAGCTGTATAGGGAATGATTAAATTTCCAAAATTAAATGGAATATTTGGATTTAAAAAAAATAACTCCAATTTTGGGAAATTTTCTGAAAGACTCTAAGATCTTCATTTTTTTGGAAATGTATCTAGCAACCATGCATATTGATAACTAATATTATACTTTTACATTTTTACTACTCTATTTATCAATGTTATCTAAGCCGGTCCATATAATGTTATATGGACCGGCTGTACATTATATGGAACCCCTCGTTTTCGCGAGGTCGATTAAATTCGATTAAATCCCAGAAAAGTATAATATAACAAATAGTTCATGACACTTCGGGTCAAATGTCAGTGTATGGACCGGTTGGTCGCCCTCCAAAAATTATATGGACCTCAGCTTCGTTTCGGTCCATATCATTTTTGTCGGGCGACCGCACGGTCCATATACTGCCATATGAACCTCAGTGTCATGAACTATTGGTTAAATATTATACTTTTTCATTTTTACTACTCTATTTATCTATGTTATCTTAGCCGGTCCATTTAATGCTATATGGACCGCCTCGTTTTGGCAAAATCAATTAAATTCGATTAAATCCCATATATTGTAGTACACTTAATTAGTAGAACATGTTAGCATAAAAACAGTTCACTACATGTATTTACATAATAAATGTATGATATCCTATAGCTAATCAGTCACACTTCATTTAACAATATTATACTTTTACATTTTTTCTACTCTATTTATCTATGTTATCTAAGCTGGACTTTATAATGTTATATGGACCGGCTGTACATTATATGGATCGCCTCGTTTTAGCGAGATCGATTAAATCCCAGAAAAGTATAATATAACAGATAGTTCATGAAACTAAGAGTCAAATGTCAGTATATGGACCTCAGCTTCGCTGAGCTGAGGTCCATATAATTTTTGTCGGGCGACCAACCGTTCCATATACTGCCATATGACCATCATTGTCATAAACGATTTGTTAATTATGACTACTATCTCACCTGTCCAATTCATTACTAAAGTTATTGTCACATCTGAGTATAATTTCTTTGGTCATTTGTGTTTTGCCATTCATAGAACTGGCTGAATTATTTAAAAAAGAAGAAATGGTAGTGAAACAGTGAAAAAAAATGTTATTGTTCTTTTGTGAAATTTTCCTTTGATTGAACTCGTAGCATATACACTTTATATGGAACACTGAGTGAATCAATATTGAAACTGCACATATGTCCATTTCATTTAGAGCATTAACACAACTGTGGCGCGGGGATATGCAGCGTGGTTCCCGTGTTTTATTTCTTTTTTTTTACAACCTCAAATTTTTCCAACCTTCTATTGAAGTCATTGACCATATTGCCAATATTATAGACGCGTTAATAACCTTTTTTATTATAACAATATATCACAGCTTCTCAGTATTGAACATTTTTCTTTAAAATGATACTGAACAAGTATTTTAAATTTCAAAGGTAGACCAGTACTACATAGAAATTATATTTTGTTCTAAAAAACCAGATATATTCGCAATTGATTTCTCGCTGCACGCTCTGTTGGTTCATTTATGTCATTTAAAATACATTATGTTATCAACATTTTCACACTGTCATGACCGTAATTTAAAGAATTGAAAAAAATTGGAATAAATATGGCTTGTAATTTATACGATAATTTATCTATATCAAATCCCATAGGTGTACGATCATGATCAAAGAGAAAGTAAATTGTTTACAAAGAAAGACACTTCTATTAATGCAATATCTTTGTACAGATCTAAAACTTGAATAGAAAAAACTTTTTAATGACGCTATTTATAGATTGAAAGAGAATTTCTATTCGCTTATTTAAAATATGTAAGAATGGATGTTCATGGGAATAAATTTTTGACCCCAAATCAATATATGCCCTTTACAAAGCAAAGGAATTTTTAAAGTTGAAATAAAAAATCCTAAAATTAATAAATTTATTAAGCAAATTAATGCCATGAAATATTATTTCACTTATTTTTGTCTAATTTGTCTGTTCCCACGAGAATAACTTTTTTTGCAATTTGGACCTAAGGATTTCAAAGACGTTTTGAATATATTCCTTATGAGGAAATAACAAAGCCCTTGGGAAAATGTCAGTTCCTACTTTTTATTTTAAATCTGTGAAACTATTTTTGGTTACAAACGATTAATATTGCAACAATGAAGTCCAATTTTATTTCTAAAATTTTTATTATTAGAATAATAAAATTTTAAACAGATTTTGAAATTTATTACTTTTATTGAGCGGATTCCTCTGTACCTGTGTTGGTGAACTCTAAGTCTCCGAGATATGAAAAGAATAATAAAATCATTACGATACTAGGGTAAAATTGGAATTTCCGTGTATATATCAGAACAACTTTACCCGTGATCTATGCAAATTGATAGAAAATACATTTGTAGCATGAATAATTTGTCTCGAATATTCACGGTTAGTCAACTTTTCAAAATTATAGATCTTATATGACTATATATATTGGAAAAAATGTCTAAAAGTGTAAGCAAATTCTATCTCTTTCAAGTACCATTGTGTTTCTACCCTCCGTTCCACTTTCATGTGATATCGGCCCTTCTTTCATACTTAATTTATTTATTGAAATGGTTGCATAAATTATGTAAATGCACTATAAGGTTTAAGATTTTTTATTTTCAGATACACCATATATTATTTTAGACTGTCCCAAGTTAGGAATATTTTGGTAATTGGGCATAGTTACTATAGTTTTCTCCGGTGACTACCGACTTATAATATAGTTTGCCAGAACCATTTAGGTTTTCACACAGCGTATGGAGTATGTCATTGCATCAAGGATCGCGGTGTGACCTTTTGAATTTTTTTTATTTCACTTCATATTTAGGATTTTGCCTCCTTGGCATTTTTAGCTCACCTGGCCTATAGGACCTATACTGTGAGCTATTGCCATCACATGGCGTTTGTCGTCCGTCGTCCGGTGTTAACTTTTCTTTGAAAGGGCCCCCTCTGGAACCACTAGGCCAATTGAGACCAAACTTTGCTGGAATAGTCCTTGGATGACCTCTTCCGAAATTGTGTCCGGCCACCCCGACTTCCAACCGACATTGCTTTTGGTTGCACTCCACAAATTAATAGTACCATTTTCTATGTGAAGTGAGCTAACAAATGTCATGGTCTTGTGCCATCTTCAGAGTAAATAATACCCATATACATATATATATATATATATATATATATTCTGAAAGACCATTATGTTAGCATTGTTTCAATCATGATAAAATAAATAAAAAATATCCATGGAAACCTAGTTGGCATAGCAACATTTCAAAAATTTTCATAAAAAAAGCTTTACAAATGTTAAATTTCACTCCACTTCGGCTTAAAATTGAGGTCTGATGCAGCGTTTCAATCCAATTGAGACTTAATTTTTCAGATTCTGCATAAAATTCCATTACATATGTGGGGAAAAAAAGGTTTACTTTTCCGGCTCTTTTTTTTCGCAATTTAACTTACCAGTGCCGATTATCACTGTCAAAGTTTTAGACACCACATGTCAATTCACAAGTCCCAGTTTATGACCTCCCATTACTTGTCAGAAGCAAAATCAGTTAATGTTTTCGTATTTTTTTTTAAACTAAAATCTATCCTCTTTCAGTCAATATTACAATTTTGAGGTTAAGACATTTATTATTGATCTATCATGTAGTCAAACTTTACCAACTCTGAAACTAAGATAATTAGTGGAATGTAACCTTTACTAAAAATAGAAAAAAATGTGGGGATCTACTTGGCCAGATGGAACCAAAATGGATCCAGACTGTCGACAAATATGGCCGCAACTGGCGCACTTAGTTTAATATTAACACCTACTGGAATATAAATTTAGAGATCTTCTTGTCTAAAACCACCATGCCAATTAGAACAAGAATTGTGAGCGACGATCTTTAGTTCCATTCAGAATTATGTCCGTTGATCTGGACTGTCAACCAAGACGATTTTTGTCTCGCCTGCGACGAAAGTCGCAGAATGAGACATAGGTATTACTATCTGGCGGTGGCGTAAACTATTTGTATAAAGCCTTATATTTCAGAAGGTAGAAGACCTGAATGCTACATACCTTGTATGCAGATACCTTATGTTATAAACTTTCCGTCTGTCATATGTCCATTGTCCTTGACCTCATTTTCATGGTTCAGCGACTGCTTGAAAAAAATGTATATTTTTTTTTGTCATATGAATTTCTCACTTATTATGAGTAATATGATAACTATATTTGGTATATAGGTTCCTTGCAATGTTTAAATGTCCGTCAGACAGGGTTCACCTGACCTCGACGTCATTTCCTGGACCAGTGATCAAGGTTAAAGTTACTATAAGCAGTAGGTCAACTATATGTGGTGTATGGAATGATTGTAAGGGGCACATGTCAGTCTGGCGGGTTTCATCTGACCTTGACCTCATTTTTATGGTTTATTAGTCAATGTTAAGTTTCTCTTGTTTGGTCCTCTTCTCAGATACTATAAGTTATAGGTCAGCTATATGTGGTGTATGGAATGATTATAAGGAGTACATGTCAGTCTGGCGGGTTTCATCTGACCTCGACCTCATTTCATGGTTCATTGGTCAATGTTAAGTTTCTCTTGTTTGGTCCTCTTCTTAGATACTATAAGTTATAGGTCAACTATATGTGGTGTATGGAAAGATTGTATGGTGTGCATGTCTGTCTGACAGGTTTCATCTGACCTTGACCTCATTTTCGGTGTTCATTGGTCAATGTTAAGTTTCTGTTGTTTGGTCTTCTTCTCAGATGCTATAAGTAATAGGTCAACTATATTTGCTGTATGAAATGTATTTTACTATTTAACTGTTGATTACTTATATTGAAATAGTCTCATTATTTTATAAAAATCTTTAAATAACATTAATAATGATAATATAAAATCATTACTAAACAGTGATTAACAAAAACATTGGAAGGTGTGAAAATGTTAAAATAAGGTCTCTCATGCATGAATGTTCAACATAGAATACAGTTCACTCCAGTCCCTTCATAAAGATTAATTGACTTCATGTTCATTCATCATTAAAATGTTAATTTAACGTAAAGCTTATATAAACTTTTTTTTTTTACTTTCAACATAAATTCAATTATGAACACTAAAAGTCAGGCGAGACATTTCAGTGTGTCCACTCTTGTTACATATATATGTTGACATTTTTAGTTGATATCTTTAGAATTCTGGTCAAAGCAGAGTTTCAACTCCCTCGGTTCATTGTTGATTTTAGTGAAATGGATTTTGTCTATCGTATTTAGGTCAGAGTATAGAATAACATTTTTTATTTTTTGGAGGAAGTATGGGCAAGGAAGGAATGCAATGTAAACAAATTATGAAAGAAGACCGGCATAAATACGTGATGAACAAAAGACACGGACAATTGTATAGTGCAGTTGCGCAAATGTTGCACCCATTAATTCATAAATTTGCCCATCTGGCGGACTGTAAGTTCGTGTTTGTTTACAATTTTTTCACTTTATGCCCATTCGATAGAGTACCGACCTTTCGTAACTAGTAATTTTGCCATTTCTATAAAAAAAATACTTTGGTTTCAATCCCTTTACCAAAATATGCAGTGAAAAATGCAGCACTAAAAAATTCCATTTTTAATATAAAACATTCTCATTCTAAATATAAACCTCTTTAACTAAATGATAAAAATTAAAAATGAGACTCGGACTTCAAAATTCGATAATTTTACTATCTCTATTAGATAAATTTGATAACCCGCTAGTAACAAATTAAGAATCTATATTCTAAACTGACATCCTAATAATATTTATAAATATCTTTTAAATGAAAGAAATATAACTAAATTGGGGAGTTGAAATATCTTTGACTCCATTAGTTGTTCGAGAAATCTTGGAGATGAAATACCATTTACTCGAAAAGATGAATAGTATTCAGAGTAAGATATATGGAGTTACCCACTAAGAACATATAATATTTCTCTTGAAATAATGAAGATCATTAAAGAACTCCATTACCCTTCATATATCACTTTGTTTTTTTATTGTTTTGGTCTGATTTGATTTGTTGTTTTTATGGTTTGGTAATTTTGATCACTTTTATCGTTTGTTCAATTGCATTATAGATGTGCACATATGCGTTGAAATTAAAATTGTTAAAAATAACTAACTGCCTGTTTTGTTCCATTGGATATTAATTTTTATTCTTTCATGTCTTTTTATATATTTAATTTATTGATAGGATTGAACACGTTGTTACGTAAATATCTTAAAATCTTCCAACTAAAGCTTTCAATTGCATGGTTAATACAGCGTGTCTTAACCTTGAACGAAATGTACCGCTTTTTTATTATATGTTTTTAAATCATATGAATAAACATCATCCTAAACATTAGAACTTTAGAGAACTAGAATAGTACTGTAGAGTACTATCGAGTTCATATGACAATGTTCCTGTAACACATAAACACATAGACATGGACCTTTATAATAGTCAATATCCTATTGTGATGTTATTAAATATATTATGTAATATGCTTTAAATCAATATTCATTACAATAGAACTGTAAGGTACTTTACAGTAATGTAGAGTATTGTAGAATTTATAGTATGACCTAAAGATACAAAGATATATATATGAAATCATTTGAGTAAGCAATTCTAAACAGTTGAACTGCAGAGGACTGTAGAGTTCATGGTACTTCTGACATATAACACACAAATATATATATATATTGGTATATGCGATCAATATTGGTAATATCTTCCATCAGAAATCTGTTCAACAGAAAATTCCACCATATTTCAAGGATAAGTCTATTCTGTTCATTTCATGCATCAACAGTAAACCCATTGCAACCAAAATATTCAATCACAAAAGGATGTTACAAAGAATTTAACCTCGACGACTTTAAATCAAAACCTCCAGACTGCGCTTTTTCATTGTCTAGCCATATTTATACTTTTGCTTGGCATGTCGTAACGATGGGTAAATCTTGAGACGAGGGATCCTGACACAGTTTCAGAGTGGATTAAGGCCGTGCGGTCTTGTATTAAAACAGAATAAAAAAAAACTCAGGTTCTATGAGCACCAAAGGGTATAGCATCTTTAAAGACCCTGAGGTGGTGAATTCTCTGAACACCGTCCATGACAAATATGTTGTCGTTGCTGGTGATAAAACCTCTAACAATATAGTGTTTATAACTTAAAAACGCTACTTTGATTTTCTTATCAAGGAACTTGGGATAGACAGTACCTCTAGTAATACCACCTATACAAGAACGGAATTCACCAAGGAAGAGATCCTTGCGAATCATAAATCTTTACTTTTCATACCAAGGAAGCAGATTTTGGAACTGCCATCTTTATACTAATATACTAAAGTAACAAAAAAATCCGTATAAAGAACGTTATATTGCCGGGCTGCCAAATGTTTTACTAAGTCTCCCTGCAAGCTCCTAAAACGTATTCTGACAACGATAGAGGAAGGCCTTCAGAAGTATTGTAATGAGTTATACTCCACCAGCGAAGTAAATCAGATGTGGATCCTAAAAAACTCAAAAGACTTACTAGAATACAGTAAAACCTGTCTATAAAGGACAGCTAATGGACAAGAAAAAAATGCCCTTTATGAGTAGGTACCTTTTATGCAGATGTTAATTTTACATATTTTGTTCATGAATGGAACTTTTTCACTGTGCCCTTTATAGACAGTTATTTGCTATATAGAGGTGCCCTTTAGAGCAGGTTTGACCTCTTGTCACCGATGTTGAAATCTTGCAATTCTATTCATACTTTCGACTTTTCTATACTTTATACATCTATTCCACATTTCAAATTAAAGACCGTCTTCATAATTTGATTCTTCACAGTTTGTTTACTAAAAATGGTAAACGCAGATACAAATATCTTGTTGTCGGTCATGAAAAACCGTATTTTGTTAAAACCAGTTCTGTATCTGAGAAAAAATTACACCGAGGATAAAATTATCAGAAAGCAAGAGTATTTAACTGACAAAATCCTTGTTCAGTTTGGAGGTCTTTTTTTCAACAGACAGTCGGTATTCCGATGGGTACTAATTGTGCACCTCTTCTTGCCGATCTGTGTTTGTACTCATATGAAGCAGAGTTTGTTCAGAACCTTCTACGAGACAAAGAGACCAAGAAGCTCACCAAGTTCTTCAATTTTACCTTTCGGTATATAGATGATACCATTTCTATCAATAATCTACAGTTCAAGGATTATTTACATCTAATATGTCCTGAGGAACTTGAAATAAAGGACATCACTGAAACCAGAATGTCTGCTTCATACCTCAACCTTCATCTTGAAATTGACGATGATTTACGAGTCAGAACTAAATAAGAGATATGACAAACAGGATGATTTCAATTTCAAATTGTCAACTTCCCATTTTTGAGCAGAAATATTCCTTCTCCATATGGGGTCTTCTTATCACAATTAATAAGATACTCTAGGGCTTCCTCTGACTATGACGATTTTGTAACTAGAGGTATTTACCTAACACGGAAGTTCCTTAGTCAAGTGTATTAGAAAGAGAGACTGAAATTGTCTCTTCGAACGTTTGGACGGCATCACGAAGTGGTTGATGGATATACTCTTTCTGTGCTTCAACTTACACGTGACGTCATCGTTTTGTCAAGATCCTTTGGGTCATCTTTGATATCTTTGACACGACTTTTCACCTGATTGGACATTCTATGGATTGATCTTTTGTTGGTAATCACTTGATGGAAGATGCTAATATGGCAGATGATGCTTACTCTGTCGACACACCTGATCTCTCTTGTTTGTTGTTCATGTGATGGCTACAGAAGTTTATGGTTCTCTGTGCTATGCGAGTTGAAGACGAATCAACAAATTTGTTTCTTTTAACATACACATGAATTTTGGAAATTCATTCAAAATTATAATACTTAAAAAGTAGTTTGGTTCAACAAACTGATAAAAAAAAACAAAAAACAAAAAACAGGTAAACAATGTTTGTTATTTGTCTAATTTGTTGTATTGAAATTAAAATTGAAATATAAACACAGTAACTATGAAGGGATGAAGGGACTATATACCGGGAGGGGGTGTCAAAATATGGGGTCAGTTTATTCTCTTTAAATGGAAAAAGGTTCTAAATTAAAAGTGTGTGTGTGTGTGGGGGGGGGGTCAATATTTTGCACATGAAAATAGATTACGTATCTGAATGGTGATCATTTGAACAGTGAAATGTAGGGATATTTTACCAGCCACATTTCGTTGAACAAATTTATTTCATTACCACATACTAGTATATACGATGATGCATATATGTAGCTGATAAATCAAGTTCATAATCCCTCAGCACCTCATTTCAAGAGCTTCACAAGTGTCTGATTCTGTTTGATTTTCATCAGACTTTTGACTCACATCAGATTTGGGCATGGAAAACTTGCACTTTTCATTATGAACATTCTTAACCACCTCCGATGCTAACTACCAATTCTGTTTTGGTTGAATTGAGTCAAGTCCATTTGACGTTGATTCTATATTCCTTAATCTTTTCAAAAATTTCTCATAAGCTTAAGTTTTTTCCCCTCTGTTTCTTCACCTTTCGCTTGTTTGCCTTTTTAATTCTTTTAATATATTCCTTCCCTTTTCGGGTAACATATCCCATCCAATATTCATTATTCTTTCTCCTAGTTTGATGCATTCATTAAGTTTTTCTTGTTCATAAATTATTCTGTCTATTGACCTAGTATAGTATCAATTTATATTTCCATAGCCTTTTCGAATAATTCCTTGTTTGTAAAGTTTATTATGTTCCCCCAACGATTGTTATTACACCGTTTCTCCTGTCGTCCGACCAGCTTGGCCGCGAGTGTTCTCGAAGAGTTTGCGACCAAAATTGGCACAAAAATCAAGGGTCACCTGGAGCCGTGCTTCGTCAAGTTAAGAAATTCTGAACTAAGGCCATTTTCAAAATGGGGGCTGTCAAAGTGGAAAAAAAATCTTAAAAAATTTGCAAACGGAACATAGATCTCTGGTTCTCGGAAACCGTTTACTCGACGATTTCAATATTTTACACAGATATAGCCCCATGTTCGTTGTTTCTTCAAATGACACTCACATCAAGATTTGGGGGTTAAAAAGTATGTTTTAGGGGGATCAAAAGATGTAGGGGTTTCAATAGAAACATAAAGGTCTTACATGGACCATTCTAGAACAATACTGTTCTATATGTCCTAGCCACTCAAAATTTAAAACAAATGAAACACAGCAATCGGAGATTGCACATCCCCCCGCTCCCAGCAAAGTCGGAATGCACAAAGTCTGAACCCCTCATAATTTCAAATTGCATAAATAGAGAAAAAGTTTGACACTGATCTTTGGATATCAAGAAACAACACAGAAATATGAAATTGGACTTCTACTGCTCGGACAAAGTCGAATGCAAAAGTTTTAAGATGGATAAAATTGAAATGGCCTACATCAAATGAATGTAAGTCTTAACTTGTCATGTCCATTAAATATATATATTGTTTAGGGGTGGGGATCTCAACTGTTTTTGAGATAACTTGTAATTTTGTAAATGAGGGGGGTGGGGCCGACCCCCGGGGATGACCATTCAACTGGTCTTGTCATGCCCACTAAGAATATATATGGTTTAGGGGTGGGGATCTCAACTGTTTTTGAGATAACTTGTAATTTTGTAAATGAGGGGGGTGGGGCCGACCCCCGGGGATGACCATTCAACTGGTCTTGTCATGCCCACTAAGAATATATATGGTTTAGGGGTGGGGATCTCAACTGTTTTTGAGATAACTTGTAATTTTGTAAATGAGGGGGGTGGGGCCGACCCCCCGGGGATGACCATTCAACTGGTCTTGTCATGCCCACTAAGAATATATATGGTTTAGGGGTGGGGATCTCAACTGTTTTAGAGATAACTTGTAATTTTCTAAATTAGGGGGGTGGGGCCGACCCCCGGGGATGACCATTAAACTTGTCTTGTCATGCCCACTAAGAATATATATGGTTTAGGGGTGGGGATCTTAACTGTTTTTGAGATATCTTGTAATTTTCCAAATGAGGGGGGTGGGGCTGACCCCCGGGGGTGACCATGTAACTCGTCTTTAAATGTGGAATAAAAATATATATGGTTAAGGGGTGGGGATATGAACTGATCTTACCATATTTTGAGATTTTACATATTAGGGTGTAGCCCCACCCCCCGGGCAAAAATCAAAATTCCGAAACCTTTGGCACAGACAACTCTTCAAGTGTTACTAGTGTACCTAATTTCATGTTTCTATCTTCTACGGTGTAGGAGGAGTTCTTGGACAATCGTTTTTAGACATTTTTTAACTCCTTAGGGCATTGCCCCTAGGGGCGGGACCAAAATTTTGATACCCTCTTTCAACTTGGGAAAGGCAATATAAGTAGTGACATAAGTTCCAATATCCTAGCTTTAACACTTTTGGAGATATCTCCATTTATTGGATATCGCGAAATTCGTTTTTCGCTCATAATTTGGCCCCAAGGGGTCGAATTCCAATTTTAAGGGGTCTATTCCCTAGTGGGTCATATACTCTTCCATGATGCCAAATTTCAAGTTTCTATCTTTTACCGTTTCAGAGATATGCCTTGCCACTACAGACGTACGTACGTACGTACGTACGGACGGACTGTATTACATGATCCCCCCGCTTTCGCTAAGCGGGGGGATAAAAACTAAGTATGTTGCGAAACAGCTCATGCGACAATAGATAACAAGAAAAATAAATGGAAATGGTGAGCTGTCAAAAGGGGCGTAAAACGACTAAAATGTATGAAATACACAAAGCGAACAAAACCAACTATAAAATCGTAAAAAACAACAACAAACTAAAAAGTTAAAAATACCCAAGGTTTCGACCAATATGGTCTTGTTCATGAGCATGTAAAAAATAAAAATAAAAAGGTTTTGACTCTTTGAAACCCAGCACGAGACTGAGTCCGCTCATAAAATGTAAACAAAAACAAAAAAATATTTGATGTGGGTGTCGATAAGTAAACGTACTTCATAGAAAATACATAAATGGCACGGTAGATAGTAAAACTATATAGTAAAAATAAGTAAAATAATATTTTTGACTTTAAGATGTATAGAAAACGTTCCATATATAAGATAACTGTACCGCAAAAAGTTAGTGTGCATAATTAGTATATGAATTGAAATTAAGAATTTTTTACATTAATTCCACATGGTCGGAGTGTCCCCAGGCTAAAAATTATTTTCTGCTCAAGGCGTTGTCTGTATTGTCTTCCTCCGTTAACTCTCCTTAAAACTGTTACGCGGACGTATGACGAGCTGTGACCAGGCAACTGAAAGTGATTGCCAACTGGACAATCAGTTCCATTCTTTATAGAACGCAAGTGTTCTGCAATATTCCTCAAACACAAGTTTTGGTAAAATATCTGAATACCATTTAAAACGATGGTAAACAAGTATGCGTAGATGTGCCTTTTGACTCTGAAATTTTCAAAATGGCCGCCGTTGCCATGGAAACAGTAAAAATACGAAAACATAATATATGGCCGTAGAGACTTGATACTTGTTTTGAAAATTGGTCACCACAAGTGCTTTTGGTTGACCATATTAAAAATTCCAAGATGGCCGCCACTCGAAAATTTTTTAAAAAAAATCAGGGAGCCGTTGAAATTGATATTAGGAGCCCCTGTGGCAATGGGAACTTTCGGGGAACATCTGTTACGCTGTGCGTAACAATTATATCTAGTTACATGTATTTTCGTCAGTAAAATTAACCTGGGCACTTAGGATTTCTTGTGTTTTTCTTAGCTTTTCGACCTCCTTCATTTTGTTGAAATTTGATTGAGATAACGTTTTCATTCGTTTCACATAATATCCAAGAAATGCAGGATTCTCAGACATTATGAACTCTTTTGACAATTGATGCAGTTTACAATTTCTTTTACAGTTTATAGCAAGATTCCCTTTCAGTAAACAGATATTTCTCAAACACAAGTTTTGGTAAAATATCTGAGTACCATGAAGCTTTGATAAAATCTCATTGAAATATATCATCCTCACAGTCGTTGTATTCTTAGCTCACCTGGCCTATAGGCCATGTGAGATTATGTCATCTGTGTCCGTCGTCTGTCGTCGTCGTCCGTAAACTTTTCATATTTTGATCTTCTCCTCTGAAACTACCTGGCGGATTGTAACCAAACTTAGTAGAAATGATGTATGGTAGGACCACTGTAAACGATCCCCCATTGGTTCCGGTTGGATAAACAACATGGCCGCCAGAGGCCATCGCTGATTATGATTGGCCAATTTTAAAGAAGTCTTTTCCTCTGAAACTACATGATGAAATGTTTTGAAACTGTGCAGGATTGATGACAACAATACCCTCTAAACACGATCCACTTTTGGTTGAGATTCGTCCGATTAAACGACAGCTGTGGTTCAAAGTTTCCATTGAAATCATATGGGAAAGGATTTTTGTCAATTGCTCAGGAACTAATGGGTAGATTGTAACCAAAGTTGGCAGGAAATGATGTAAGGAAGGACCTCTACCAACGTTCTACCTTTGGTTCAGGCTGAACGAACAACATGGCTGCAAGAGACCAACTTTGAATTTGATTTTGATTGGCCAACTTTCAACAATCTCTGAAACTACATTATGAAATGTTTTGAAACATTGCAGGATTGATGACAACAATACCTTCTAAAAACGATCCACTTCTGGTTAACATTCATCCACTTAACCAACGGATGTGGCTGTTCAAAGTTTCCATTGAAACCATAAGGGAAAAGACTTTTTTGTCATTTGCTCAGGAACTAATGGACTGTAACAAAAGCTAGCAGGAATGATGTATAGAAGGATCTCTACTAAAATTCCAACGTTGGTTCCAGATGCACGAAGACCATGGCCAATTTTTAAAAATCTCCTCTCAAAAAAACATAAACTGTTTCGAAACTTTGCAACCGATCCACTTGTGTTTGAGAAACCATATGGGAAAGAACTTTTTTCATTTGCCCAGGAACAAATGGGCAGACTATAACCAAAGTTGGCAGGAATCTCACATTGTTCAAAGGACAGATGCAAATAATCCACCTTTTTTAGGTCAAAAGTCATATATCAAGGTTTATTTGACATTTTGCGTTTATTTAACAGTCTTTTGGATATAAAACAGCTTACATTTTCAAATGAGCCTCTAGTTATAGTAAGAATCAGATTCCACAAAAACTGTCAGATCAGGAACAGGCTTCTGGTATGGACTTGGAAGTGCTTAATAAAATAGATCAATTTATTTATATACATAATATATGTGTGAATCAATATAGGAATAAAAGAAAAAGTATGAATACCGAAGTGTCAAAAGAGGGAAAGTCCGTGGACAAAAAGCACAACCGGGAATACCTAAAAGACGACAAAGAACAAAGTAACAAACGACACAAAAAACCAAAATGTACGCACAGAAACGAGCAGCACGAACCCCACCAAAAACCGAAGGTGAACTCGGTGCTCCAGAAGGGACCAAGACCAGATTCTGTACCGAGGCCTTTTCCAGGAATTGATCGGCAATACAAGAAATTGAGGGATACGCGAAGATATGATTAATCTTGGAATAAAGACGCCCTAGTGAATTTCAGCCAAGGGCCAAGTTAAAAGCTTTATCTTATTGTGATAAAAGCATTATATAGAAACCAGACAAGATCAAAGAATTTGTGAGAAATACCTCGTGGCAGAGGCACTTAGACTTCGGAAACTAAAACGATATGAGAAAAGAGAGGAAAGACTCGACCTTTTTAGCAAATATCTACTTTAACCCATTGAAAGTGAAAGTAAAGCGGATAATGATGGTAACAGTTCTGATGACAGTGC